>CM035140.1:57125471-62720471 GCA_020205605.1 Panax ginseng | reverse complement strand
TGCCGTGCGGATTAGCTGACTTTCAGAAAGACCATAACTAATTTATACCCATATCATATGGAACAAATTACAAATTTATACGAATTTAAAAGGGTTTTAAAATATTAGTTTTTCAAAATATATAATAATATAATTCGAACGTGTAAACAAAAAGTATTACAAACATGGTTGGAGTATTATACTCTTATTATATATAGGAGGGTATAATGATATAATGATGTACTCCCACCTGTTTCACAAATTTATTTTTTTTGGATACTTTGATATCAAACTTTTTAAATTTGATATTTTTTCTTAAACTTTTAATATTTTTTTTAAGTTTGATATTTTAAAATAAAATAAAATTTAAGTTTAAGAAAAAATATCAAACTTAAAAATTTGATACCAAAATATTACACTAGTAATTTGATACCAAAATATTAAGTCTTATAAATTAAACCCTTTCGTGAAACAAAAGAGTATCATTATCTAAATATCAACTTTTCTATTTATATAGGTATCTTATGAAATATTAATATTTAAACAGATGTTTATAAAAATTATTATAAACTTAATTATCCATTTTAATTATTACAATTATTATTATTACAATAATTATTATTATTTAAAATTTTAATTATTATTTAAAATTTAGTATTATTATTACAATAATAATTATTACAATTATTATTATTATCTCATCTTCACATACATATAAACGATGCTATGTGGTTTAAATATTAGTGTTACATAAATTTTAGCATAATAGGTAGTTGGTCTAGTGGTTTTTGTTAGAATATAAGGTTCTAGTTTGGGGAGTGTAGACACTCGAAATTCTCTGTAGTACTGTTACTAACATTGCAGGAGGACAGATTCGCCTTTTAAGAGAGAACCCTGAAAGACAATCCAAATCCATACCGGATACTACCAGGAGTTCAGCATCAACCCCAGATCAAACTCTAGGAGCAACAGTTCCAACCTCGGATATAACCCCGAGACCTGCAGATACAATACTGGAACACACACCGGAGAAGACCGATTAATCTCAGAGATAACCCCGAGGTATCCAGTCTCAGTCCCAACTATGGGAATAGCCACCAACCTTGGTGATAACCCCAAGGAATGTAGTTTCGTAGATAACCCCGGAAATGCTTGTTTCAAATGCCATCAGCTTCAATCTCGGTGCTCACAACGAGATACACTGTACCAACCCGGCAATAACATCGGGAAGACAAGCACACCTCAAAGATGACAATGAGGACCTTCAACAATTGCAGCAGTCCAATCTCAGCGAAGTATGAGCAACGTCTACTTTATCGCCCCAATCCGGCGATAACACCGATGAGGGGCAACATCGTCATCTCGTCCAACACGATGCCACATCACGTCTCTACGCAATGATGTCCCACAAGACTAACCAATCCCGAGTGACTATTGTGCGGGGTAACGGATGAAAGTTGAAGCTTGAAGACCGGAGGGCATCGTCCCATCTTCAATGACTTCGTACAAACTCTAATCCCATGCCATCGAACAACTCTCGACAACGGCAGTCCGAAATAGGTCCTGTATACCTCAAAACGGATGCCCGGATTGCACTTCTCAAAATTCGAGTGGACATTACAGTGCTGGAGTGCACGTACTTCGAGACGACCCAACCCGACAAAACTGGGCCGACCCGACCCGCCTCTGGTACACCTGCGGCTCATATGCCTATAAATAGAGGGCTTAAGGTGCTGATTTTTAAGAGAAAAAAGATGGGGAAACCCTGTACAATTTGCTCTGCACTCGCCATACAGTGTATTTTCCCACTTTTAAACACCTGTGAGCTCATATATAGCCTCTTTTGTACCCACAAAAGCCAGTGTTTACCCACTCTAAAGATAGAGAAGCCTTTTTTATCAGTCAACTGTAAGCTTTCTCACACACTTTAGAGTCTTTCTCTTCATCTTTGCAGACACTCTTCTACACGTTGAGAGTCGTGTTGCTTGCTTTGGCCCGGACTTCGGTCCGTGGTTTCATTCCAGTCTGTATATATATATATATATATATATATATATATTATATATACATATACTTATATATATATTGACTAACATTATCGAGTTATGCCTCGATTGAGCCTAGACTTCGGTTTGGAGCGTTTACTTGCTTTTCTATATATATATATATATATATATATATATATATATATATATATATATTTATATATATGAACCGTGTGTCGAACTTTGTTCGATGAGCCTAGACTTGATGCCCGAGCGCGTTATTTCTTTAATATATATATATGTACATTTATATATATTAACTGTGTGTCGGACTCTGTTCGATGAGCCTGGATTTTATATCCGGTGTGTTTACTCGCTTTTATATATATATATATACTTATATATATATATATATATATATATATACTTATATATATGAACTGTGGTCGAACTTTGTTCGATGAGCCTGGATTTTACATCCGGTGCATTTATTGCTTATATATATATATATATATATATTTTTTCGTCCTGCCTGGAGTTTTCTTCGTGGCAGTTGATCGCTTTACAACTTTATTTATGTTTTGTCCCGCCTGGAGTTTCCTCCGTGGCGGTTGATAGCTTTTAACAGCTTTATTTACATTTCTGATCCCCCATGGAGGTGCTTCATGGTTGGTTATCATGTCTGTATATATATATTTACCGCTTTTATATATATACATGCTTATTGCTTTTATACAAATTGCAACATTCTGTGCGCCTAAGAATCATGTGATCATAGATTCATCCCATTGGATCAAGATTCGGTTCCCGTGATGGACATTTTTCAGCTGTAAGCA
The DNA here is from genome assembly GCA_020205605.1 of Panax ginseng. Lineage (NCBI taxonomy): Eukaryota > Viridiplantae > Streptophyta > Magnoliopsida > Apiales > Araliaceae > Panax > Panax ginseng. The sequence continues at coordinate 62,717,671 of CM035140.1, read as the reverse complement.
GCTTGTAAATTATTCTGCGGTGTCTGAATTTCCTCGGATGGTTTCCATACCCACGAGGAAGTCGACATTATTTTTGTATATTATTTTCGTACGGATGCCTCGCATTTGTCAAATAAAATCAATTTAGCCGCTCACTTAATAAAAATGGGAGTGTAAAAGGTCTCAATTCCTATTAAGCATCAGGGTTTGAAAAACCTCTTTTATAAAACATCACTGCCATATCTTGCTAAAAACTGAATTTTTACATAAATTCAAACCCTGTGTATATAGGTTCGAACGAAGCCTCGCATAACTTCCATATAAACATCACATTGACCCACACACACACACACATTCATATAATAGTTTCTTCAAAAGAGGCGGTCACCGTGGTAACATGGATGTCAGGGGGTGCCTAACACCTTCCCCCCCGCATAACCAAGTCCCCTGCCCTAAATCGAATCTCTTGCTTTCACCGACCAGATATCGCTGTCACACCACTGGGTCAATGTGAAAACCTTTTATCGATTGTGTTGGTACAACCATTTAAAAAACCAACTGGCGACTCTTAACAGTCCCATCGTCGAAATCATACATGTCAGACCTTTTTCACTTGTTTTTTCAAACAAATCTCACCTAAAATGAGAACACCAAAGAACAAGTAACTTGAAAGGAACACACAAAAATCCCGACGTCGACAATGTGGCGACTCTGCTGGGACTCCAAAGAAGAGGACTTAAGCCGCTACTATAATCTTTTCAAAGTCATTATCCGCTTGTGTGTGGATGTTGCATTTATATTGGATGAATGTGTACGAATGCATGTCTTGATTGAACTTAGTGCTTCGTGATCATATCTCAAGGTGATGTTAGTGCTTCAGACTATAAACTCATGCTTATGATATTAGTGCTTCGCACATGTCATCATTTCATACTTGGTGAGACGAATGTATGTGAATGTATGTTGTGTGGTCCCTCCGCTAGAGGCTATCCTGTAGGTGTTTGATTATCGGACTCGTGAGAAGACTAATTCTCCGAGGCTCGTGAAAGGCACCACCCAAATTCGCCTCAGCTTGAAAGACCGGATTAACTTCCCGCCTAGTAGATTGCGATGATTTGGGAACCTTCATGCCAAAAAGCCGCGAGAGTAACTTAAGATAGGTCAGCCTCTGATAAACCCAAAACGGAGGAAAGTCTCTTCATGCTCTCATTTCAATTACTTGTAAACACAATTACTTGTAATTTCATTCCATATCTATCTCCATGTAATGAGAAATATGAAGAAATCTGTACACATACATATTTTAAAGCATGCTACAAACAACTGACATCCACATGCGGATAAAAATCCTAAAATGGACACATCACATAGCATGTTATTATATACATTCCCTAAAGACTAAACTATGCAAGTCTTTCGCAGGGAATCAATCGGACCTACTACCCGGTTAAAGTCCAAAAAGGCAACAAGCCCACAGTCAATCATGTCGTCATTCGACCAGATTGAACTTAATCCAGTTTCTCGCAAAAGAATTCGACGGATTAAGTAAACAAATCACAGATTTAGTGTTTCTATTAAAAGAATTACACACCACTACACAGTGGTCGAAAATACCCGCACATACCGAATCCTCCACACAAGGGGAGACCCAATCATTACCATACTCGAACCACACAATTGGATACGACCAACAAAACTCATGATCTCGCCCATCCCAATCGAGATCCGCATAATGGTGACATCAAAAGAAAGTCCTCCAAATGGAAGAGACCCTTCGCGCTATCAAAGGAATTGGAACACACGGGAGTGTTTCATATGCTGATCTTTGTATTTTTCTTGGTGTTCACTATCTAGAAAAATTTAAAACTCCCGACTTTGAAAAATATGTCGGGTTAGGGGATCCTTACACACATCTAAAAGTATTTATTGGAGAACTTGGATCCTATGCGGAGGATGAAAAGCGCAGAATGCAATTGTTCCAAAATAGTCTAACTGGAGAAGCCCGTTCGTGATACACAAGATTAGACAACTCCAAAATCCATAGCTGGGAAGAGCTAGCACATGCCTTCCTCACTCAATACAGTTTTCAAACTCAGATGACTCCTGATCGGTATCAAATTACCAAGATCAAGAAACAGTCTAATGAGTTTTTCAGAGAGTATGCTCAAAGGTGGAGACGCCTGGCTGCCCAAGTTATTCCTTCTTTGGCAGAATCAGAAATGGTCATAACTTTCATAGACATACAAGAAGCTCCCTTCTATGAGAGAGTTTTAGCCGGCATCGGCAAACCATTTTCTGAAATGGTCAAGCATGGGGAGATGGCTGAAATGGGGTTGAAGTCAGGAAAGATTCAAGACCTAGCTGCATTCAAAGCTGTTGCTGATCACATCCAATCTGAAGATTATGGGAACAACCCCCGGAGGGTCCATAAAAAGAAAGAGGAAGATGTTTCCGACGATACTACGAGGGCAAAAAGGCAATCAAAACATGCCTATTCAAAGGAGAAACTACACTCCCTTTCTAGCACAAATCTCACATACCCTCCAAAGACCAAAAGGTGGAGAAGTCAAACGCCATCGAGTGTTTACACCCTTAGGGATACCCTCGAGAACATTCTTAATCTTCCGACAACACGAGAAGAAAATTACGATCTTCTTCCACCAACCCGAATTTCTAATGGACGGGGTTTCAATCTCGCTAGAAATGTGCTTATCATGCCGGGGCACCTGGACATGATACTAAGGATTGTTGGGCCTTGAAACACAAGATCTAGGACCTAATAGACAACGGGGAGATCGTAGTCACCAAACCCGATCAGCCTCATGTACAAGACAACCCTCTTCCTCAACACAAAGAAGAAGAGGTCAACATGATCAATTGGAGCAATGGACAAAATTCCAACTTCAGCTGTGAATCTTCCCAGACCCTCAAAGACGGTGATGACAAATGGGATTATGCCAAGTTCCAATTCACAATGGAATGAAAGATCAAAGCTCTCGGCAAACAAATTGAGCAATTGGCGGAACTGGTGACTTATTAGCATCAAGTGACTCGACAATTAATCAGCCAGGAGCATGCTAGTCTCCTACCTATTGTCATGAATATTCCCTCGTCACTTTCAAAAAATGAAATACTGGAAGACAAAGTGACGAAGAGAGAAAATGCCAAAGCCCGTCGGGATTTCGCCAACAAACGGGAATTCACCTATTTGGGCCAACCCATGGAGGAAATCCTTCACATGTTAATCAGTGAAGGAAGGATCAGTTCCCTTCTACCTCCAATCAACCCCCGTTCGGGATGGTACAACTCTGATGGAGTATGTCAATACCACTCCCAGTCTCGCGGTTATAATAGACACGAAAGAATCTTTGGACACTCCGCCACCTTATTCAAAATCTAATCGATAGTGGTGTACTGCGCTTGGCAGATAACGACATTGTGTTACGTGCAAGTGAGAATGCAGGCCCTACTAAGTGGAAAAGTGTGGTAGCAGTTATATCCACTCGGGTTTGAATGGATTAATACTTTACTCACAACACCGATAATTCAAATTTCAAAGGAGGAAACAATCCTTTGAAAGTGGCCGCTCCCGAGCCAATCAACTTGTCATGCAGAGCACAATATCCTATTGTTAGCTTGCGCAAGGTGCCATGGAATTATGGAGAAGGTGAAGGATCCACCTCACATACAACTGCTGCAGTGTCGAAGGAAAATCCACTGTATCTCCCCCATCGGGTGATGAAGCCCACCACCAAATCAAAGGGGAAAATACCCATGGAGAAGGTTGAAAAAAATTCCTCCGCCGGCAGGTCATAATGAAGCTACGGTGGTTTTAAGCTTGAAAGAAGCTCCACAACAAATATCAATTTTGGACTTGGTCCTAACCTCTGAGAATCACCGGAAGGTCTTGCTAAAGGTTCTAGAAAAAGCTTATCTCCCGACATCAGTGGATACGGAAAAGTTTCAACATATGGTTGATCACATTTTCAACAACAATGTGATATCCTTCACTGATGATGACATACCATCCGAAGGGACCGGTCATTGCAAACCATTACACATTGCGGTCTTATCCTCCGGATATATGGTAGCAAGAGTCTTAATAGATGGAGGTTCCTCTCTGAATATCTGCCCATATGCTACCTTGGTGAAGATGAATATCAATCTCAACAGAATTCGGAGTAGCCATACTATCATCAAAGCTTTTGATGGAGCCCGTTGTAACTTCGGTTGGAGTAATTGAGTACGCCAATCGAAATTGGTCCTCACACATTCTGCGTATCTTTCCATGTGCTCAAGATAGATTCGGGATACAACCTACTCTTGGGGCGACCATGGATTCATATGGCTGGGGCAGTCTCCTCCACTCTTCACCAACAATTGAAATACATCATCAATAATAGCCTGGTCACAGTCAACGCTGAACCAGAGATTCCTCAGCACGGGGACATGCCGTTCATCAATGCCAATATAGATATAGAACCAGTCAGTTTTTATGCTTTGGAAATAAGCAACACCCAATACCACGCTATTGGAGCACTATTGCCCGAACCTAAGATCTCTGCCGAGGTGATGTCAGCCACTCAAGAAATGATGTCATTAGGTCATAAATCGGGACAAGGGTTGGGTAAAGATGGCCAGGGTATCAAGTACCCCATTCGATTAACCAAGCAAGTTGGAACAACTCGACTTGGCTATTCTGCCATGACTCTAGTCACGTGAAATCCTCATAAGCATCGTGATTCCTTCACTTCAACCTCAGGCGTTTGGCTTCGCCTTCAAACTCTGAGTCCGCACAACCTCCAGTAAAGGTGCCAGCCAACGTAATGGCTATGTTATTTCCCAAGTCGGTAATGGTGAAGGAGAAAGAAATCGTTGTTCCAAATCCCACAGTGGAAGAAGAGGAACGAAGAATCAAATAAGACGTCATACGGATGATGTTCGGTATACGCATCATCGTTCATGATGAACATAATAATGAGATACACCACGATTTATGATTGCCCGGACGTAATGGCCATCATTCGGGACGAGGAGGATGATGACAATCCCTCCATCATCTGCGGTCCACCCGACTTTACCCTTGCCAATTGGGGATGACATTCCTTGCTTTGGTCGACGAGGGTAAAAGCGGGTAGAAACTCTTCTCCGCCAGTAGATATAATAACTTACTTTTTTCATGCATGTATTAGCGCTTTTATTTTGCCAATATTCTAACACTGTGTATGATCAATTCATTTCATATATACTAAGTGAAAACATATTTTGTTTCAGGACTCTGAATTTAGATGTGCCTGTACTTGCGGATACGATGCCTCTCCTACACAAGGATTGTACCTTTGATGTAGAGATGAATTCAGCCTTGATGGATATCCAGGATGACATTGATGTGCCTCCAAAAATTCAGGAATGGGTCAAAGACAAACCCAAACCCAACCTTGATCAAACTACTTCTTTCAATCTCGGAACCTTAGAAAGCCCTAAGTTAATCCAGATTAGTTCAGACCTTACCCCAAACCAACGGAATGACATGTTTACGCTATTAACCCAATTCCAGGATGTGTTTGCATGGTTTCATGAAGACATGGTGGGTTTGTCCACTGACATTGTCCTTCATCGCCTTCCCATTAAAGAGGGATTTAAGCCAGTCAAGCAGAAAATTAGGCGATTGAAACCTGAGTGGAAGTTTAAAGGTGAAAGAAGAAATTGTTAAACAATTTCAAGCTGGCATCATCATGGTGTCTACATATCCTGAGTGGATATCCAACATCGTGCCTGTACCTAAACCTGGAGGGAAGGTGCGAGTTTGCGTGGATTATCGGGACTTGAATAAAGCTTGCTTAAAAGACAGCTTTCCCGTGCCATTTATCCACATTCTCATTGACAATACTGCGCAATACGACATGTACTCCTTTGCTGATTGCTTTGCGGGGTACCATCAGATCATGGTTGCCGAGGAAGATCGAGAGAAAACTGCTTTCATCACTCCTTGGGGAACTTTTTGCTATAGACGGTTGTCATTCGGCCTCATCAATGCCGGAGCTACCTATCAACGAGCTATGATGGCTCTTTTCTATGACTTAATGCATAAAGAGATTGAGATCTACGTGGATGACATCATTGTCAAGTCCCGGAAGGAGGATGACCATATAGACCATCTTAGAAAGTTGTTCAACAGGTTGCGTAAGTATAACTTGAAGTTGAATCCAGCTAAGTGCGCCTTTGGCATTAAATCAGGCAAGTTGCTAGGATTTCTAGTCAGCCACAAAGGGATAGAGCTGGATCCTGCCAAAATCCAAGCCATCACTGAAATGCCCATTCCTCAGACAGAGAAGGAAATACAGGGATTTTTGGGAAGGATCAACTTCATCAGCAGGTTTATCTCCCAACTCACAGCAACCTGTGAGCCAATCTTCAAGCTATTAAGGAAGAACTCCTCCATGAAATGGAATGATGAGTGCTAGAATGCCTTCCTTACAATCAAGAAACAACTAGTCAAAGCTCCCGTCTTGGTACCACCTAGGAATGATGTTCCCCTGTTCATGTACCTGTCCGTAAGTGACAATGCCATGGGATGCATGCTGGGACAGAAAGACGATAGAGGCCAAGAACGAGCTATCTATTACCTCAGTAAAAGGTTCAGCATCAGTGAACACAAATACACGCTGATCGAAAAGACATGTTGTGCTTTTGCATGGGCTTCCATGAGGTTACAACATTACCTCCATGGTCACACAACCCATCTCATATCCCGCGTAGATCCTCTCAAGTACGTGTTCAACAAACCCATGTTAAATTGCCGGCTGTCCAGATGGCAGTTGATCCTACAACAATTTGACATCGTATATGTGACTTAAAAGTCCATCAAAGGTCAAGGAATCGCTGATCAACTGGCTGTCGCACCTTCAGGGGATTTCAAACCCTTGGAAACATATTTCCCTGATGAAGGAGTAATGACAATACAGCAACACCATCGGTACGATACGCGCCAATCATGGAGGATGTATTTTGATGGAGCTGTTAATATGGAAGGTTTTGGAGCTAGAGCAGTTCTAGTATCTGGTACGGGGGAGCAGTATCCTGTCGCCGTCCAATTGTAGTTTGTCAGGACCAACAATACGGCTAAGTATGAAGGCTGTCTCGTGGGGCTAAAACTTGCCCGTTCTATGGGCATCAAATGGTTAACTGTCTTTGGAGATTCAGAGTTGGTAATCAGACAATCCACCGGAATCTATCAAACCAAAGAGCTACATTTGCTGCTTTACCATCACCAGGTTTTGAAGATGGCTTTGGAGTTCGAAGAAATTTCCTTTCTGCATGTTCCTCGTAATAGGAATGACTTCGTGGACGCGTTAGCAACTTTGGCCTCCTTGATTCGCATATCAGACAAGGAACACTTGTCAAGCATCATAATTTCCCTGCACAAGGCCCCAGCTTATGGGAATTACACTAGAGAAGTATCGGATGAGCTACCTCCCATCCAACATCCTTGGTATCAGCATATCAAGGAATATCTGCGAGATGGATCTACACCCGCGGGAGCGAGCCCGACTGAGAAAAGGCGGATCCATCGACTTGCTATGAAATTCTACCTGAGTGGAGATGCGCTCTACAAAAGAGATGCAAGATTAGGTCTCCTCAGATGTTTAGACAAAGATCAAGACCAAAGGCTTATGGATGAAATCCATGGCGGAGTCTGTGGCCCCCACATGAGTGGCCCCCTCCTTGTCAAGAAAGTCCTCAGGACGGGACACTATTGGTTATCTCTCAAGGCTAATTGCAATGACCACGTCAAAAGATGCTATCAGTGCCAGATTCATGGGAATGCTATACACGCCCCTCCACGGGAACTCCACAATATGAGTTCACCTTGGCCCTTCTCAATGTGGGGAATGGATGTTATCGGGCCCATCGAGCCTAAAGCCAGTAATGGTCACCTATTTATCTTCACCATGATCGACTACTTCACCAAGTGGGTAGAAGCAGCCTCCTTCCCCAGGGTCACTAAAGAAGTCATCATTGCTTTCATCAGAAACAATGTCGTTTGTCGATATGGACAACCAGAGGTGATTGTGTTAGAAAATGCCAAAAACCTCAACAACAAAATGATGGAGGAATTATGCAGTAAATTCCACATCAAACATCTTAACTCTGTCATCTATCATCCGAAGATGAACGGTACTGTTGAAGTGGCTAACAAAAATATCAAGAAGATTATGAAAAAGATGTTCGCTAACCACAAAGATTGGCCTGACCTATTGCCTCTGACTCTGTTAGCCTACAGAGCCTCCATGCGCACTTTAACTGGGGCAATTCCCTACGCTTTAACCTATGGGATGGAGGCAGTGGTCCCCATAGAAGTTGAGATGGAATCTCTCAGATTATTGATCGACGCTCAGCTGGATGAAGACCAATGGGTACAAGACAGGTATCACCAATTGTCTCTAATAGACTAAAGGCGAACCGCGGCTATCTTCCATGGTCAGTTATATCAACAAAGGATCGCCAGATCCTACAACAAAAAAGTCCAGCTATGGCAGTTTAAACAACATGACTTGGTTTTGAAGAAGATTCTTGACAACCAAGATCAGGCTAAAGGAAAATTCGCTCCTAATTGGGAAGGCCCGTTTATTGTCAAGGAAGTATTGACAGGAGGCGCTCTCAGATTGCAAGAAATGGACGGCGATGAATTTCCACAACTCATCAACTTAGACATCGTGAAACGGTATTATGTCTGAAGTAACTAGCAAACACCCTGATGCATAATCATCAGGTCACCAGTCATTCCGGTTCTTTAACCCATTACCACCTACAACTTTCCTACACTTTGCCCCTCAGGGAAACATACATTTCAAGCCAGCAGCCTGGCTCTCCTTTGCGTTCCTACGACTTAGGTCATCCCACCGCTAATTGAATCTCTTCCGTTTATAGTTTGGCTACCCATTTCTGGGATCAAACTTTTCACCTGCAGTTTATCCTCAACCTAGGATTAAACTTTCTTTTCCCCGCACTCTGACTTGCACATGGGATTACGCTTTTCTTCTCGCCCTGAGGGGCGAACTACGTCGACCTGATCTCCTCTTCAATAGGAGTACGTAGGCAACCATTTTATATGGCCCAATAGCAATAAAACAAAAACAACAAAAACATTTCTGCCCTTACATAAAACAAAAACAACCAAAAACATTCCTACACTATGTCAGCCATATACAGCATTGAGCCTCTTACATCAGGTTCAAACTACGCAGACCTGATCTCCTCTTCAATAGGAGTACGTAGGCAGCCATTCATGGTGCGGTCTCACCCCCTACCAAAACACAAACCATTATCAACGGGTATTGGGATTCTCTTTCAATCCACTACATTTTATTCAGTTTCAGACCAAAGGGATGGAATTACCTGAACTCCTCCCAAATAGGAGATTCGGCGACCATCTAAGCTACGGTCATACCTCGAAGAGAAACACCAAACCATAAAAGGTGGAATTAACTAGGCTTCTCCTAAATAGAAGTACTGGCAACCATCTGTGGTACGGTCAATCTCAGAGAGGAAAGCCACACTCCTCTCCATTCTCCATTCAAAAATAAGTCCCAAGACACCAAAGATGGTAGGGATACATAGATCGATGATCCATTCTGAACTATCCAAAGACAACTCAATGTCCATCCACCTAGGAGGAATTCAGAATACATCAAGATCACAAGCCCTGAAGCAGTAGGAAAAATATCAAGCAAAAAGCAAGGCATATCTAAAAGGGAAGTGATCCAAAAATATATTTCCCTATCATATATAATGTTGTTTGATATATATACAATGTAACTGTACATGACAAAATGGCTAAGCTAGTCTGTGCAGGTGAATACAAGCTCATCTACGGATCAGGGTACATGCGAGCTAGCAAGACCAACATGGCATCCCTCTCAGATGAAGGAGGTAAAGCTGTAGTCTCCTAGATGAGAGTATCCACACGACCCAATAGATCTGTAGCCGTCTGCATGATGACCATATGCTCATCAATATAAGAACTCATCTCTGCGATCATACCAGTGGTAAAGGACCTCACTACAGTACTATCTGTGATAGCCACATCCCGGGCAGATATGGCGATATCCCGCTCAACTACCATTACGTCTATGGCTGACCTGGCCTCATCACGCCAATGACAATGCACATCTCTACTGAGCCAATGCCTCGTCTCTCTCTAATAGGTATGCGTCCTCACATCAAGAGTAGTCGACATCATAGATCAAATCGATCTCTCTCAAAGGTCATCGATGAAGACTCGCTCTAAATACTATCTTAGAGTCTTTGAATCACAAAAAATCTCGGTACTAGGGAGAATCCGGAAGAAATGCTGGCAACCCAACAGCGGTATCCTCCTCGATATAGGTATCAATGTCCTCCATATGCTCTACATCGTATAACTCGCTCTCCCAGATCGCAAAATCTTTCTGCAAATAGATAAAACCTCCGTCTCTATCCATGCAGAGTACTCTGCGGAATAATCGTGATGATTGACAGGAAAAACAGCTAGCGTATACACGAGATCGATCCTCTGCTGAGAGGTATCGAGAAGCTGACCGCTGACCTTTTGCCCCCTCGAAAGGATGAAAATCCTGGAACTGGTCGAACTGCGACATTACGGCCAATGGGTGATAAGTAGTCACGCCCCTCAAGCCAGCCAAATGGAGGAAATCCATGCCCGGAGCATGAGTAATGAAGCTGTATGGTGAGCAAAGCCCCGAGCATAACAATATGCTAAATGGATCTTTGATATCTGCCAAAAATGCGGACTAGGATTGAGCATCTGTACACTCCGATGGCTGAAAGGAGTATGACATAGCCACATCATGGGAGAAGAAATACCCATGCCGTCTAAGGGTACCAACTAGTCGCAAGTGTGACATAAACCACACATACAACATGACCTAATTCTCAGTAAACACGCTTGACGGGTAAGTACTGCAGTAGGATGCTGATCGCAGGGTCTCTTCCACGATCATAGGTACAATGGTACGACCCTCCCTGAGAGCTCTCACAGCCATGATAACCCCTATATTTATCTCATCCATATACCGCGGCATATACAAGTATGACAGTACATATAGCATCTGTACATCTACTCTGGCCAAATGCCAATGATCCTCCGACACGGTGAAATCCCCAAAATGTTGTGAGTAGCTATCCTCCGTGCCAAATCTGTCATACAGAAAACATTGAGAGATCACGTGGCCAGATGTCAGCTCATCCTGCACTACTCTGCGCCTCAATCCTATGAGAGTCATGAATCGTCTACTCATGTCTCCCAAAGCCATATGCACGTAGGGTCTGTCTAAGGACAGCATCGTCAAACGTGCATACTCCTCCAGAGTAGGAGTCAACTCATGGGTGCCAAAACGGAATACCTGCCTATCTGGTAGCCAATGCTCTATCATCCCGTCCACGAATCCTGCAGGAACCTGAAATGCCAAAAGGGTCATGGTATGCTGTAGCAACAGATCTACAGTCACCCTGTCTGGTGGTGACATGCTATCGTACCACGATCGCATACCCAATGCCACCACTGACGGTGGGGTATGATCTATATGGCTAATCTCAAGAAGAGACATCTGTCTTGGTAAGTAGTGTCATAAGACCATCCAGAGGTCAATGCCGAATATCTCTGGACATACATACATATGCGTAACATGATACATGCATAGATAATGGATGGCAATATGATATAGGGAATGAAAAATGGTGCATATATTCCTAAATATATCATCATCTAATAAATCAGCTCTATACAACTAAAATACATGAAAATGGGGCACAGACGCCCTACTACTAACAGAGGCCTATCAAAAGATATAGCGAGAATGGGGAACAACCACCCAATATCTAACGAGGCCCTATCAAAAGATATAACGAGAATACACATCGAAAGAAGACCGGGGTCTCGATGTTCACATCCTCAATCCTGCCCACCGATGTAACTCCTCCTGAGTCACCGGATCTCTATCAACAGGGATGTCAGGCCTATAAAGAGGAGGATCTGTGTCAATCAAAACCAAATGGGTTGTCTGAGGAGCCAAAGACTGAAATGGAAGGAACAAATGACTCACTTCTCTTTGGATCTCTGCCCAAATGCCGAATAAATACATGTGCCTGGTCCATGTCTTATATTTGTACAAGATGTTTATTATGTATGTTATTTGCCAAGATTTTCAACACTTATGTGTTTCTGCAAGATGAGCTGATTATTTCGATTAGACAGAATGAGAGGATGTTAATTGAGTTAATGTGTTTACTAAAGTGTATGTCAAAAAGGTCTTTCTTTTCACATATATTGTCGTATGAGATGAGTTAAGTTATAGAAGTGTTAGAGAATATATTGATATTTTTAAATGATAGGAATCATAATTTATTCCTGTTATTCGAGCTGCTTTATAACTATTGTTCAATTATTGAAATTTTATACGCAAAGAATATTTGATTCTTGATTTTGTTGTTATTCAACTGCTAGAACTTGTTGAGTAATTGAGAGCTCAAACTTGCTTAAAATAAAAACATTTTTTAGCAAAAACGAAAAAGAACTAAAGGATCCTGTGAAGATTAAGCTGATAGGTATCCTGGTTAAGTGTTATTCATTATATGAATGAGCATGGAGATGAAAGAGAAGTCCAAGCCGACACTTGTAGAATAGTTAATTAAACTGTTATGCATTTGTTATGGCGGATGAAAGTCACACTTGTAATGAAGTAAAGAATAATGTAATTATCATTTTTTTTCTAAGTAATTATCATTATTTGTAATGTATTGAAGATCTTAAGATAATAGAATCTGGGATTTGAAGAAATATATTGTTTTATTTTGAAGTTTTAAATATATCTTAAAGATATATGGATGTATGTAAAGAATAAGAAGCACTCGTGACGTACCAAACTCGGGTTTGAAGATAGACTAGATTTGGGGATGTTATAGGTTGGTATCATAGCTGATAGGTTATAAACCTTAGGTGGAAGTACCTTAGGCTATAATCTGAGAGAAGAGTAAGAAGATCGTAGAATGAGGCGATCATAGAGTAAGAAATTCGTAATGTAAAATGATTATTAAATAAGATGACGACGTGATCACATTGAATCGTGAAAATGACAGATATTCTGTTAAACGATTGAAATGTTATAGGTAAACGCTCTAAAGAAATGGTACTATGAAGTAGTACAAGAAAAAAACTCAAAAGAGTTGTAAAGTATGAAATACAAATTAAAGAAAATTTGTATTAAGTAAAGAGAAAGCTAGAATTTGTAAGATTTCAATTGAGGACTCATGTGATAGCTAAGTTGTATAAACATTTGTATATGCATAGGTTTGGTTTGATGACTACTTAGTTCATTATAGTGATAATCATTGAAATAGTAATGTTGCGCTATCAATATTTATATGTTGAAAAGGTGAATCTTTTCTCATGTGTATATTGGATAGTTTTGATTGGTTCTTGGATTACATATTGCTACGATATGTTCTTAAACTCATATTATTGTGGAAAGTTCCTAAACACGTACGGTGTGGTAAGTTTGATGAACTATACTAAGGAATAGGAATGTTGTAGGCTGAGAACTGATTATTTTCAGTATATTTAGCATTGATGGTGCTAGAGAAAGTTAGAACTGTTGAAAGTAAGACAATGAAGGAAGATGAAGTGGATGAAGAAAACGAATATTCCAAATCTTCTAGCTATGCTAGATTTTGAAATTTTTTGACATCGCGCTGATGTATACCTTTGAAAAGAAAAAATATTGGATCAAATTATTGAACCAATGAGTTTTAAAAGAACTATTCTTTGTATGTCTATGCTAATTATTTCAGCTAGACAAAAATGATTTGAAAATATCAAAACGTATTTTGTATCATTAATGCATGTAATGCAAAGATGATGAAAGATGGAGTTATCAATGCATGTTAACCTAGTGTTGGATGTGATCATAGAATCATCAACCCACTATGGTATGATGTAGTATGACGAAGTTATAAAATAATGAAATCTTCAACGAACTATGAAGCCAGTGCGGTATCATAACGTCATAAAACGTTTTGAAGTATTTTAAAAGAATTAAAGAGTAGTCAATGCCAATTAATTTGGTTAGACGAATGTTTCAATTGATGTCTAAATTTTTTAGGTATAATCTAAGCTATTTGATTTGGCTAGGCGAATGTTAAGTCATGTTTAAAGAAAATCGAGCTTTCTTTGAGAAGTTATGTCAAACCAAATTGTTTTGGTGCGGATTCTGATGATTAAGTCTTAGGTGAACAACCCCGGGATTTGGGGATATTCGATAGGCTGATCACCTAATATACCAGAAGAGGGAGTTTACATTCTTTATGATTGTAAACATACCGGTAAAGAATGGTTTGTGGTAAAATAGTGTTAAACCTATTTAAGAGTTCATGGCCTTTATGATCCCTTAGCAGGATGTGAAATGTTTTAAGGAAATCTTTATATTTCCTAGTTATTCATTCTACTTCATAATTATTGTATAAATTGTGAAGACTCTTGAATGTTTGGAAGGTAAGAACTTCTTTGAAGAGAAGTTGTGGTAGGATGTGATTCTCATACAGGAAATAGTAAGTACTCAATTAATTGAGAAAATTTGTATGTTAAAATTTTGAGGACGAAATTTTTAAAAGAAGGGGTGAATGTGATATCCCGAATGATTGAATAGTTAAGCATGTTGTTTAACTAATGACGATTGTGTCAAATGACAATCCTTAGAAAAAGAAAGTGAATGAGTTAAGAAAAAGAAGAAAATAGGTAAGATTGATCCTAAAAGAGATAGTATGTTGAGGTTATTCAACAAGAAATAGAAGAAGGAAGAAGTATAAGTAAGGAAAAGAGCATTGATAAATCAACACTTGATGAATACATGTAAAAGTAAAATAATACATTTGATAAAGGTTGTAAGAAGAAGGCATCTATGTATGGATGTAATTTTCTGATGGTGATTATGGGGACGAAATCCTAATAAGCAGGGAAGAATGTGACAACTCACAAAATTGGATAGTCCTGTAAATTATGATGTAAAGATTATTAGTTAATAATATAAATTTTTATTAATTATATTATGTGTTATGTGTTTATTAGTCGTTCTATGACTTATGATGATTATAAAATGTTAGGATTTTGGTTATGTCTAAGAATGAAGGAGTAAGAATTTCTAAGACAAAAGTAAAATTTTTCGAGAAAATTTGTGCAAAAGCACTATTCACCCGAAGAACGATTCGAGCTAGGGTTTGACCTTAAGTCTTTTCGGAAGATTGGTATGTCGTAATGACATTTTGTTTCAAGATTTGATTGTAAAATGTCATGAAAAGTTATGTTAATCGATAAATGTTTTTCTCAAAAAACGTGTAGAAATCGGATGAAATAAAAACGGCAAAAATATTTTTATTAACTTTTCGATCGTTTAACCATGTTTTGGGAAAACTTCATGAAAACCACTATTCACCGAAATATGTTTTTCAGTTTTTCGATATTTCGAAGAATGCATAAACGATAGAATGAAGAGGAAAACAGAATGTCTAATAAAATTTAGAAAATGATAAACGCAGTTTTTTAAATATGTAAGGAATTTAACAAAATTGAAGATAAGAATAATATGAATTATTATACAAGACGAATACGAGTATAATATGAATTATTATTCTAGTAAAATATGAAAAATAGTATGATGTATAATACGAAAACAATACCGAGTACAATACGCATATAATACGAAAATTATACGGTATAAATATGAAAAGTCAAAGTCAAAGTCAAGTCAACAAAAGTGGCTAGCTTTTTCACTTTCCCACCATTTAATCATACGTGGTTAATATTTAACCATGGTTAAATTGGTGTGTGGTTAGGTTAATAATGTGTGGCCAAAATTAAGGAGGTGTGAATAGTAATGGTGACTCAAAAGTTAAATGGGTGGTGGTTGATGAGGGGGTGGTTTGTAAGATTTTCAAACTTAAATCCTTGCAATTGGGGCAGTGGTTCAAAGTTTCCCTGGGATGAGCCATAAACTTGGACATCTTAGGTTTGACTCCCACTTGCAACACTTGTCAAGGCAGAAATGCTAATGGGGCCATGGACCGCCAACACAAACTGGTTCAAAGAAAAGGCTTGTCCGGGCTGGGGGGGATTAGTCCGACTGCGGTTGGGAAACCCAACATTATCTAAAAAAAAGATTTGCAAACTTAAGGGTTTTTGACTATACAGGACTCTAAGTTAAATGACCACTTAATAAGGAAAGTAAAGTTATTTTAAAGACCATTCTACCCTAAGTCTTGCTTTCTTTATAAAAGCTAAGACATTTCTTTTTTTTCTTATTTGCTAAATTGTTTGTATATTGAATAGAAAAAAATATTAGATATTACAATGAAGATCAGAGTGTAGTCCACTTCTCCCGAAGGGATTAAGACACCTAGATAAGCCTAGGAAACCAATTACCTAATCTAATTTCACATTTCCTCACAATTCGAGGTTTAGAAATTAAAACAAAAATTACAAAGATATTTCTTGATGTGTTAATTTATTTCAACTAACACATTCAAAAGCAAAGCATAATATTGAGAGAGAGAGAAAGAGAGAGGAGGGAATTTCGGATTGGAGAAGAAGAAGAAGGAAGAAGAAAAGCTAGCAAAATGCAAGCTTTGATAAGAGGAAGAAGAATCAAGAAGAAAGGTAATACGAAAACCTAGTTTTAATCCATTTTCTTTAGGTTTCATATGAAGAATCATAAAACATAATAAAAATTGAAGTATAAGATGATAATAAATGATATTAATATGAGTTAACCAATAAGAATTTGAAATTTGTTTCATCTATTTTTTTAAGAGCTTTCATATGAATTATGAATTGCTTGGGAAGTTGGATGATTCAGATGAATCATATGACCGATCTGGAGAAATAATGATGGACTCCACGACACGCTTGCGTGAGGTGGTCGCCGTCCGGATCGTTTCTAGCACAGTTGATAGGGTGGAACTCTCTTGACACCTCAACGCAACTTCTATATTGAGACGAGAACCTTGGTACAATCGATCAAGCAATGAAATATGTGTTGAATGGAACACCAACGATGCCTAAACCTCTTATTTCTATTGAAACAGGAACCTCGGCACAATCAACGATTGATGCTATAGAAGACGCCACACACAACTATGTATTATTGTATGATAAGTCAAATTGACTTACATAATCAACTAAGAAATTACTTAAGAATTCTTTAAAGAACCAAAAGTAGAGATAATTTCACAAGTAATTAAGTCTGAATATTATCGAAAAATTATAATGACTTACATCCATGAGTCTTTAAATAATAGGAATTGAAACCCTAGAAATCCTTAAAGGAATCAACAATTATTTTTAGAGTTAAAATATAATTTTTAACATCTTAGTTATAGTAGAAAACTAATATTAAACTAGAAAAATAGAGTTTTGGAAACAAATCCATGCTAAAAAACCATCAAAACACGTCTGCCTCAAAAAACGCGCTAACTAAATCTGAGCATGCACGTTGGGGCGGGCGTGCTAATTTCCCAAGCTTGCATCCTCTTTTCCATACTTGCATTGGATTGTTTTGGAACGCCACCTTGTACCTCATCCTCTTTGGGCCAAGTTGACATGTGAATTTCAATCCCCATTACTTGTACCAAAGCCATATGTCCTTCTTTAATCCCTTTAGCTCGTCCTCTCGTCACGGTCCAACTGGTACTTGCACCGGGTCTGATTCACGACCTCCATTTGAATCCAAGCCAGTCATTTCCTCATCATTCCTATCCTCTTTAAAAGGATTTGTCCTCAAATCGTCACATACATCAAACAGACTTAGTTAAAAAATATTGAAGGTTGCACTAAAATTATACTCACCCGGTAAATCTAGTTTATAAGCATTGTCATTTATGCGTTCCAGCACTTGAAATGGACCATCTTCTCGTGGAAGCAATTTGGAACGCCTTTGAACTGGAAATTTTCTTTCAATATATATAGCCATACCCAATCCCCTGGTTCAAAGATAACTTGACGTCGACCCTTGTTGGTCTGTTTGGCATATTGTTATGTCATCCTTTCAATATTAAACCTCACATTCTCATGAATCTACTTAATAAATTCAGACTTTTTCTTTCCATCTATGTTAGTAAATTCAGACACAGGTAGTGGTGATAAATCCAAAGGAGTTAAAGGATTAAAACCATAAACAATCTCAAGTGGTGAAAATTTAGTAGCAGAATGAACTAAGCGATTATAAGCAAACTCAACATGTGGTAAACATTCTTCCCAATGACTGATATTCTATTTAATGATAACCCTTAACTATAACGACCCCAAAATTCATACAACTCAACTCTCGACCTCGGTCGTTATCAATACATCTTAATTCTAACATTACATCATTAAACGAAGTTAAACTTAATAAAAATGCAGAATAATTTAAATTTTTCTATCTTTTTCTTTTATTTTCCCTGAATCACAACCTTTATCATCTACATGTCTTTGAATCTTATACAATCCACGATTCACTTTATTAGAGTTAATATATATATACTTACATCTCAAATCGATATCCTTTATACATTGGATAACTCAAACTTTAACTTTACAACTCAACAATTATTAAACATCATAAACCATCAAGTACATATCTCAAAACCTTAAACATGGATCAAAAGAATAACAACTATAGCTAAAGTATTTGATCTTCATGCATTGCATCTGATCCATGTCATTCAAGTAGCACATAGCGTTACCTTGAATCCTTAACCTACAAAAATGGTTATACTCAAGGTTAAGCTTGACAACCCATCAAATCTAATAGTTTTCATGCATCATGTAGCACATAATAACATACTCATCCTACATCTCATAGTCATTGGACTAACATAACATACATGCTGCAGTTCACATAACAAGTATAAAGATTGAGTTCCTTACTCAATCAACATTCTTTACTCAATCAACGTAGTCATAAATTAACTTTAACGTTTCATACTTTCAACATTTATAACATATCATGCTCTTTTTAATAAAGATTTAAAATAGTTCATCATCAAGTTCACATAGCAAATAGGAACTGAAAGACTTTCCTTGATCGTTGTTTACCAATAACAGTTAACAACTTATAGTTATATGCACTGCACGTGCCCTACACAATTATATAAGCATGTACATCTCATAAACCTTACTATTAATCAATATACAATGTTCAATTAAATTGTGTTAACATTCGACTTATATCTCACTATATTTCTTCTTAGTCATACTCGAAGTTCATTCAAGTGGTAAAGTCTTACTAGGACTACTTATTGGTTTTATATTAACCCCATTCCATATCTTATAATGTTCATTTCAATTGAATTGAAACACTTTTTATGTTCATTAACACTTGTCATAGTGTTTGGACGTTCATTCGTCACACGCCCGATTCGTCTATCTTATGTATGCTTATATAACTTATCTAATACATCATTTATTAATATTAAGCATCATTATATTTACTAATATTCATGTTTTATAACTTAGAACAATATTTTTTATCGTCAGAAGCACTACACTTGCATACGTGCAGGCCCAACGCCCTCTGATTGCCTTTGAATACACATCATTCACAAAGATGGCCATTTTTACCCTGTTTCCGACCCTCAAATCGAAACCCTTTGTAGAATGAAAGTTGTAGGTCTACTCGTTATTTTTTCGAATCATCCTGAATAACCTCATTCAGAGTTTTCATGAAAACGTTATGGTCGTTTTACTATAGGAGGCCAAAATAGTCACACCTGACACACCATGAGCAGCAATTTGCTTGAATAAGCCTTGAAACAACGCAATTGCGCCCCAATGAGACTTAGGACACAAGGCAAAGTACTGCTAGCGTAAGCGAACGAAAATTAGTAGTTTACTGTTCTTGCATTTTTTTGACCTTTTTCTCATTCTAATCTTCATAACTCAAGCTATACACATCCAAATTAGTCCGTTTTTGATTCTATGGATTCGTAATTCATATAATACAACATAGCAAAGAATCAATAATTTAGAGAAACATTAACTAACCCAAATCTTTACCCAAAACTCACGTTTATACTAAATTTTCATGTTTTAACATGTTTAGCGAATTCATTCACTACGAATTCGTTTCTTAACCAAATTGATTCATTCAACTTGCGTTCTTTTCGATTTCAACGTTCTTACAACATCCACTATTAACTTAAAGTTATATCCATGAATTAACCATCAATTTTGACTCTAACATAAGGCAAAATGTACATATTTCAATAAAACTTAATTTCTTCTTTTTTAACCCTTCTTTCATGAATTAACTTAACCAAAATCGTTTATAAATAACATATAACAAATTATAAACCTCTACCAACACATATACCATCCTCTTACCAAACTAAACCATCAAAAGTTCCATCAACAATCCTTCTTAAAAGAAAACTTCATAAAACATAAACTAAAAACACAAAACTAAATTATTACCTTTAATTTGCTATAAAGCTTGAAAACTTGGAACAATTTCTTGCTTCTCCCTTCTTTGATTCTTAAACTTCTTCAAAGAATTTCTTCTCTAAATTTTCTCTCTTCCTCCCTTCTCTGTGTTTTCAAATAAACTTCTCTAACTGATAAAATACTTAATGTGTTTTTATTCCTTCTTCAGTTATACAAATAGGGAGTTACCATCAGTTACAAAAACTAGGGCCACGAGGACATGTTTGGCTAGCTCTTTAAAACCCTCCTTCCAATTTATTTTAATTTCTTCCTTATCATATAGTTTATTTGTCACAACCATTATTAAATTAAATTAAACCTCAATGTAATTATAACTTCCATTTAGCCAAATAACAAATTACTAAATCTCTAATTTAATTACTTAATTAAATTAGAATATTCCCATTCCGTCAATATTATCACACTTTCATTAAATTATTCCATAACGATTTCCATGAAATATTAATTTTAAATTTCATAAATATTCCACTAAAATATTTATTTTATTCGATAAATATTTTAACTATTTACGAGATTCATAATCGTATTACATTAACATATTACGTTTATATGTAATATGTATTACTTTCTCATCTTATTACAACAAATATATTTACATTAATTCACTATTTTAATTAAGTGAATCAGTTACCGTATTTATGAAATTTAATTCATAACAATTCAATTGTCCATCAATGTAAGACCCCGAAATTTTTTTTAAATAAAAAGGAATTTCCTTTATTTATTATTTTGAAATAGTAAGGGTGGATTTGATTAATGTGGTTAGTTATGGGTAAAATGCGCAAATATTTTAAATAAGCAAGTGGTGATATAATATTCATTATTGTTTGAGAATATTAGTTTGGTCGTGGAATATTCGTATCTTTGTCGGGAATATTAAATGATTTACGACCAAGCCAGCCATGTGTGGGTCCCATAACTGAAAGCGATTGGAGGAAGAAAACGACAAAAATAAGTTGTTTAAAAATAATCAGTAGTTATTACTGGATTTACAAATCGTTGGAATACCCTATGGTTAAAACACGATGTCTGCTATTGCACAAGATGACACTGCAGTATTGCACCAATTATTGATTCTTACGTAAGAAGGCACTACTCAATAATGGTTACGATAATTCTTGCTCAAGAGATTTTATTTTATTGATTCAATAATTGTCTTTGCGTTGATATTTTATATTGTTTGTGTTTTAATAATTGTCATTACACAAGATTTTTCATTGTCGAAACAATAATTCATATTATCTCAATAATATTATTAGATAACATTATTGGCAATGTCTAGAAAGTTCTCATCTAAGGAGAGGTTTGGTCACCTAATTGCGCCAATGAAGGAGAAATTCTTATTGAAAGCCCTCTTTCACAGAACCTGCTCGGTTGTCAATATTGTGATTCTGTAATATTATTTGTGAATAATTAATTATTGATTCATATGATGAGGAAAATATTGATTTTATGTGGATATAGATGGAGAAAATTTTAATGTGACAATTGTTAAAAATTGAAATTTTATCTTTTTCTGATAAAATAATTCATTTAAATATATATTATTATATTTTAATAATATAATAATGGTGATATTTTTACAACGAATGTGGGATATATGAGTATACGAGGAGGAAGAGTATTTTTGTTGCAATAAATGTTTAAAACATGTTAAACATGTCGGTGGACCCCATTTATTGACTGAAATTTGATTATAGCCTCTAAAATCACCCGTTTATGGATTTCGATCAATTTCTGTTGGGAATTTAGAAAAACTTTCTTCTGCAAAGTTGTAGAGAATTGGATTTCCTATAAAAACTCGCGAGATTCGAATTTTCTGATAAAAGGGCTATTTATTGTGAATTATTGAAGTTCAAGTCTTAAAAAATAATTAATTTTGGAAGTTTAAATTATTTTAAATTAGAAAAACGTTTTTTTTATTTTCTTCTAGAAGGTTGGCATGTGTGAATTGCTGAGATTCAGATTTCAAAGAATACGTATAATATTTTTATAAATATTAATATTTTATTAAATTTTCTGCTTTGGTGTTCTAAGCAATTTCCTATAAATAGGTGCTTAGGTTAGAATTGAAAATCACACCAGAAACTGAAGTTTTCTCTCTATATTATCGAGCGTATTCTTGTGAGTATTTTGAGTATACTTTGAGTATTGCTATACGGTGAAAGTTCAAGATATAGTCTATATCCAGTATTCCAGTTAGAAGTACTGATCTTTCGAGGTAAGGGATATTATTTTTTTTCGTAATGATATTATTTCTTCAATATCATTATGCTGAAATATTGATCTGAAGTTTTTATCAAATTTGGAACGTTTGGTGTCGGAGTTACTATTCACGTATACGGCACTATTCACGTATACGGCACTATTCACGAATACGGCACTATTCATCGAAAAATGAAAATTTTTCTTTTTGTCCAAAATATCTATTGTGGATACTAGCTTTGATTGTATCCATGTTTTGATCATTCTTGAATTTTACACCACTATGATTATTTTTGAGGTATTTTTGGACGTGGATAAAACAAAGTACGAATCCTTAATCCTTAATCCTTGTCATTTTGTTTCAATGGATTCGCTTTCTTTAAAAAATATTTTCATCATCCTCGGTCTTAAATGATGATATTATTGAATATCTTTGGCACAGTAGTGCAAAGATGAATGATTTATGATGAATATCTTTGGCTGTAGTGCAAAGATGAATGATTTATGATGAATATCTTTGGCCCGTAGTGCAAAGATGAATGATTTCGATGAATATCTTTGGTAGTAGTGCAAAGATGAACAGTGTTTAGATGAACATGACCAATCGGTGAATGTCCTTGGCACAGTGCAAGGATGGATATTTGATCTCGGATATATATTTATTGATGTTACAGGATAAAAATAGATTTATGAACTTTAAAATTCATACATAGAAGATAGTAGTTTGCATTCTCTACTTAACTCTTCTAATGAATTATTATTTCAATTGCGAATATTGATTTAAAACTTGTTGTCTATTGTATTCTATTATATTTTTCCTGTTGAAGACTAACGATAATTTTGTTGTATATTATCTTAGTCATAATATTCTTTATTGGGCTAGTCGAGCTCACCCTTTTCCTTTTGTTCCATTTTTCTTCTCGGGAGGCGAGAATATAAGCGAGTATGCGCAGTCGGGGTATGGAATGAAAGTTCTAGGAGAGTTGTTTAGTAGTCCTCACCATTGTTGTAAAATAATGTACCAATAATTATGATGAGGATTTATTTGTATGTGGATATTGTCTAGATGGCAATATCTGTATTTAAACTCACAGTTTTACTATTGTAATAATAAAGTTGTAGTTGTTTCTGTACCGTGTATTGACAACTCAGAATGGGGGATGTAGACCTATTTTGGGGGTGTCACAATCAAGGCCTGATAATCAAATTATATTATTTCATAATATATTCCCAACTCTATTTAAATTAACCAATATTTATTCAATTAATTACTTTTTCCACCATATTCCTTTACATAACATATTAACATATTACATTTATATGTAACATACATTACTCTCTCATTTTATTAAAACACATCATAATAAGAATTTTATTCATTAAATTCTTATTTTAATTATTTTACATTAATTCACTATTTTAATTAAGTGAATTACTCACATTATTTATGAGATTTAATTCATAATAAATTTTTTGCCACAAGGCATAATAATCAAATTATATTATTCTATAATATAATTTTCAAATTAATTAAATTAACTTAATTCATTTTTCAAACATTTTCATTTACCTTCTTCAATAATTAAATTAAATTAAATAATAAACCTCATTCTTCCAATATATGAATATATTGTTAGGAATTAGCATGAGAATGCTATTTCTATTTATATAAGATTTGATATGATCTTAATGAATGAATATGCACATATGTTTGCATTGAAATAAAATGTAAAGTCCTTGAATAGATAATAGGAATATATGTACAAGGACTTGGACTGAAATGATCAAATATGTTAGGTTGATTCTACATGAACAAAACAGCTTTGTAAAGTCCTTCAAAAGAATATGATGTAAAAGGACTAAACATAGAAAGATCAAGCTTGTTAGGTTGATCTTATATGATGTAATAGATAGACTTGTCTTATCGTCGAGCACTGCACTAGCCTTTGAAGTCTGCCCGGAGAGACAAGGAACTCGGAGACCATCAAGGCATAATCGTAGTCTATAAGGAGAGTAACTTGTTGGGTAAAATCTAATTACGCACAACACGCAAGTATACGTGGTCAACAAGTAATAAAGTGAAAGTAGAGTATCGTTCCCACGAGGAATTGTTTAATAAAAATCACCAAGTACTAACCCATAACCAACTCAATCTTATTTAAACGAATGAATTTCAATTTATAAGTAAACTAATTCTAATTACCACTAGTTAAATTAAGATTACGGAGATTTAAAATCATAACTTCACTTATTGCTTCATTTAAGTTAACACACATCTCATTAATTATTCTCTATCTTGGATTGTTAATTAAGAACACTAAAGCAGATAAAACCACCTCTCGATGCATTATACCCATACTCACTTAAATCCACAGATGATAGAATTAAGCAAGACACCCTAATTAACTAATCCACTATATCTCTATGTGAATTATAATTAACAAGGATTTAAAGCACAAGTTCTATATACAATTACATATGGCGTAAAGGCATATCTCTATCCTAAACACGAATAATGAACTCCATCTATGCAGAAATCACAAACACATGCTATCATGATCCAATCTAAATCTATACTTCATATCTCGAGTTCATATAGATTATCATGGTAATTGTTAGCTAGGAAATTAAGCAATTAAGTTTAAATCACAATAGACAATCCTCAAGATAGAACATAATAATTGATAGTGAAGCATATTAAAATAAACTACACAATAAGATCCATTGTAATCTCAAACAAAGAATTAGTTCATGATTATTGAATTAAAACTAAGAATCCACAATTGAATAATCATTAAAAGACAAAGATAAAAGAAGATAAGAAGATAGAATCCGTTGTCTGCAGATTTGAAGCTCCCTCCTTGCTCCTACTTTGAATCTTCAATGGTCTCCAAGTTGCTTCATTCTCCAAATCTAATAAGAACTAGTGTTTTGATCTAATCTACTATAATCTAATCTAATGGAATCCTCCTTCTCTTCTCTAATCTCCCTCTAATCTTTGTGATTCTCCTCCTTTTATAAGTCTATTCATATGTCTTTAAGTCCTCTTGAAAGTCCTTTAGTCAATCAGATCGAAACAATCCTTCCTGAACTCAAATTTGATCAAAATTCATATTTTCTGGGCATACCCCCGCCCCGGCGGGGATCTAGGCTTGTAAAGGGCCCACCCCGGTGGGTTAGGGGCCTGTTTTTTAGCATGTATGCCCACCCCGGCGGGGGTTTTGTGAAGGGATATTTTTTACTCTGACGTCCTTTGAGAAATCGGCCATAACTTTTGATCCGGGAAGAGTTATGAGGCTTACCACCTATCAAATCGAAGATATCGACGATCTCTACAACTTTAATTCTTTTAGATTTGAGAAATAACAAACAGATGAAGGTCGAAAGTGAGCTGGAAGTGGCTGCTATGCAAATGGCCACCCAAAACAATGACGTTTGACGTCCGTTGGTACAATAACTTTTGCATACGAACTCCGATTGGAATGATTCAAGATGTTCCGGAAAGATAAGAAGACGCTCTACAATGTAATCTAAGTTCCAAGCCAAGAACATGAAATGAACATGAAAGCCCAAACGATGTCCGTATTGCTTTTCTTTGCGATTTCATACCAATTCTTTGCGATTTCAACTCCCAAGCATATAATCTACAAAATGAACACAAAATGAATGAAACGTAACTAAGAAACATGAGATTAAGCAAATAATTTAAGTAATAGATACCAAATAAGTAGGTATAAAACTTACATATCAAATACCCCCAAACTTAAACCTTTACTTGTCCTCAAGCAAAAACACAAAACAATAATGCTATGCAATGCAACTAATCTACATGCCTACGAATCCAACAGTAATGACAGAAACGAGTCTATTCAATCGGCCTTAGTAAACTCAAGTAAACATGATAATACATAATATCAAAACTCATCAGTAATTTCTTAATCAATCATCAAATCTTAAATCGTTATTACTGATATAGTGCGTGTGTGCTCAACATCCATGCTAATTGATATAATGCTAAATACAACACATAATAGATCTCTTTAAAGACATCATACAGTGAAAACTCACAAAATTCATGAACAAGCTAAATTCAACAAAATTCAAACATCCACCAAGTTCAAGAGTCCAAGCCGGGATTCTTATGCTTTACTTTTCATTACGGGGGCTTTTTGCTCTTTTCCCGTTTTATTATTTTTTTTAACCATGACTGTGCAATGTCTCATTCCATTAGGCTAATGATTACTACCCCTTAGCGAAGCTTTCGACCAACGACTCCCAGACCATATAAGACCTTAGGGCGCTAGGTGTAAAGACACTCCCTCGGGCGTACTTGCTCAAGTAACAAAGGCCCCGAAACAAAACTAGCCACAATATTTTTTTGTTCAATTTTTTTTCTTTATTTATTTATTTTTCTTTTCTTTTTTTTTCTTTTTGAAGCTTATATATCCCTAATTTGTCCCCCAAACTTAAGTTTTTCTCTAAATTTAGTCATCTCAGCCTTTTCATGTCTTTCATTCATTCAAACTAGTATTATCCTTAAGAAGTCAATTATGTATCAATTTAAACGTAATCAGTCAACAAAGTTGTCTCTAACATGCTAACCTTGATTATACTAGTTTCAAATAGGAAAAGATCCAATTCATAACAAAAAAAAACACGTCAAAGCTCTAATAATTAGTACTATACTTGTCTACCCAATTCCAATCTCATCATTGGCCAAAATAAACTTAAACTATCTAACAGCTGGATTCATGCAAATGAACATAGTAACTAACTAATATTTTTGAATTTTTTTTTCAAACATAAATAAAAATTATTTACAACTACTCTACTATGCAAACTATTATGCACTTAAACTACATGAATGCAAACATATAATAATCCTAAACTAAACAAACATGACAACTTATGCAAAACTAAAACAACTACATTAAACATGCAAAACTAAACTAATTAACTCCCCCAAACTTAACAATTACAATGTCCTCATTGTAAAATAAATCATTAAGTAGAAGAGAACTTCCCTGTAATCAGCTAAGCGTGAGGTGATGGTGGCGATGGCGGCAATGATCATTTTCCTATCCATTGAACCTCCAATACCTGTAATGAAGAGAGACAACACGGATTAGAATATCACTTGGATTGGTAAGAGAACTTAATAAGCAAATTAATTTCTATCTACTAAATAAACTAGTAAATCATATAAATATAAAAATTCCTGGGTTGCCTCCCAGTTAGCGCTTGAATTATAGTCTTTCAGCCTGACTTTGTCTAGTCAACGCTATCCAATTCCTCTTTAAAAATTGAGGAACCCTCCATCCATCAGAAATAATATAGCTTTTGGTAGGTTCCCATTTATGATAGCCATTGCATTAAAGTCACCTAGCATGCTCTGATTTGGTATGATCTCAATCAAGAACGTCCCACAACTAGGTGTTTTCTCCATTGTATATGTGATCACCTTGGGGCATTGAAGCTTGTCACACACAATGGGCTCTTCGTCTATCTTTTCTTTCTCGTCCCATAATGGATTCAAAATTGTACTCGCTCTTATGTCATCAAGAGCTTTGCCGATAACATGACTACCAAGTGGGCATGCCTTTGCAAATCTGACTGACTCTTTGATCTTTGGTGGAGACCCATTTAGATCTTCATCGACCTCTATTTCATTATCCCCAATTGTCTCCACACTTTCGATATCTTGTGGCTCATCAAGTCGCATATTTAGTTCGGGTTCTCCGTCAATTTCGTCATCCATGTTATAAAGCCAAGTGTTTGGAGGAAGGTTTCTTATGGCTTTGGTCATTTGCTCTATCTGATCCGTAAGATTTTGAAGTGACATCGCTTGATTACTCATATTCTCCTCATTTGCTGTTACAAACTTGGATAACAATTCCTCCAACCTTGAATTATCTGTCTCTTGTGACATTGGAGGTGGACATGAAAATTCTGGTGTATATGATGGATTTAGAGCATAATGTTGGTCATCATAATTATAGCTCCATGAAAAATTGGGGTGATACCCCCAATCTTAGTGATAGTTAGGATCAACATAGTTGTTGAGGTAATCACCACTATATTGTACCGGTTCAAAACTGACGGTGCATTGATAACTTTGATGGTTGCCAGCACAATAGTCACACGTAACTGCTATCCTTCGACTCCGTTGGGCTGCGATAACCTCCAACGTCTTCAAATTTACTTCGATTTATACTGGCTCTGGGGAAATTGCATTAAGTCCATCAATCTCTGTTTCCCTTGGTTGAGTCATGTTTGTGTATGACCATTGATACGCAAAGTCATCCATGGTACTTGAAAAGAGAGAAATATAGGAAGATAATTAAAAATAAAATTAAAAATGTTTAAATTAAGTCTAATTTGATTGAAATTAATATTGGTAAATAATTATCAAATTAATTCCCGGCAACGGCGCCAAAAACTTATTGGCTAAAATCTAATTACGCACAACACGCAAGTATACGTGGTCAACAAGTAATAAAGTGAAAGTAGAGTATCGTTCCCACGAGGAATTGTTTAATAAAAATCACCAAGTACTAACCCGTAACCAACTCAATCTTATTTAAACGAATGAATTTCAATTTATAAGTAAACTAATTCTAATTACCACTAGCTAAATTAAGATTACGGAGATTTAAAATCATAACTTCACTTATTCCTTCATTTAAGTTAACACACTTCTCATCAATTATTCTCTATCCTGGATTGTTAATCAAGAACACTAAAGCAGATAAAACCACCTCTCGATGCATAATATCCATACTCACTTAAATCCACAGATGATAGAATTAAGCAAGACACCCTAATTAACTAATCCACTATATCTCTATGTGAATTATAATTAAAAAGGATTTAAAGCACAAGTTCTCTATACGATTACATATGGCGTAAAGGTATATCTCTATCCTAGACACGAATCATGAATTCCATCTATGCAGAAATCACAAACACATGTTATCATGATCAAATCTAAATCTATAATTCATCTCTCGAGTTTATATAGATTATCACGGTAATTGTTAGCTAGGCAATTAAGAAATTAAGTCTAAATCACAATAGACAATCCTCACGATAGAACATAATAATTGATAGTGAAGTATATTAAAATAAACTACACAATAAGATCCATTGCAATCTCAAACAAAGAATTAGTTCATGATTATTGAATTAAAACTAAGAATCCACAATTGAATAATCATTAAAAGACAAAGATAAAAGAAGATAAGAAGATAGAATCCGTTGTCTGCAGATTTGAAGCTCCCTCCTTGCTCCTACTTTGAATCTTCAATGGTCTCCAAGTTACTTCATTCTCCAAATCTAATAAGAACTAGTGTTTTGATCTAATCTACTATAATCTAATCTAATGGTATCCTCCTTTTCTTCTCTAATCTCCCTCTAATCTTTGTGATTCTCCTCCTTTTATAAGTCTGTTCATATGTCTTTAAGTCCTCTTGGAAGTCCTTGAGTCAATCGGATCGAAACAATCCTTCCCGAACTCAAATTTGACCAAAATTCGTATTTTCTGGGCATACCCCCGCCCCGACAGGGGTCTAGGCTTGTAAAGGGCCCGCCCCCGCGGGCTAGGGGCCTATTTTGTAGCATGTATGCCCACCCCGACGGGGGTTTTGTGATGGAATATTTTTTGCTCTGACGTCCTTTGGGAAATCGGCCATAACCTTTGATCTGGGAAGAGTTACAAGGCCTGCCACCTATCAAATCGAAGATATCGACAAGCTCTACATCTTTTAGTCTTTAAGATTTGAGAAATAACGAATAAATGAAGGTCAAAATTGGGCTGGAAGTGACTGCTATGCAAATGGCCACCCAAAACAATGACGTTCGACGTCCGTTGGTACAAAGATCATAACTCTTGCATCCGAACTCTGATTGAAATGATTCAAGATGTTCCGAAAATCTAAGAAGAAGCTCTACAATGTAATCCAAGTTCCAAGCCAAGAACATGAAATGAACAAGAAAGCTCAAACGATGTTCGAATTGCTTTTCTTTGCGATTTCATACCAATTCTTTGCGATTTCAACTCCCAAGCATATAATCTACAAAATGCATGAAAAGTAACTAAAAAACATGAGATTAAGTAAATAATTCTTCTAATAGATACCGAATAAGTAGGTATAAAACCTATTTATCATAACTCTCGAAGTTCGTAGTCTGAAAGGTGAAACAAGGCAGGATCGTGGTGTGTCGATAAGGACTCTCTCGAAACCAAAGTCTATCGAGGAAGTCATGTTCTGAATCGTAGTGTAAGACCCCAACTTTTATGAATAAAGATGAATTTTTCTATAATTATCATTTTTGAATATTATGGTCTAGATTAAATATAATGTTATAGTTGTGGGTAATATTTACAAATTTTGCAAAGTATGCAAGTTGTTATATAATATTCGATTGGTCGAGGAATATTCGTTTTAACATGGAATATTAAATGCATTTACATAATCATTAGTGGACCCCACAATGTAATTATTGCTCGGTATGAAAAAATGATGAAATATCTTTTTATAAAAATAAGGGCGAAAGTTTTACCGTTAACTGTTGAAATATCCGGTGTTAAAAGTACAGTAATACGCGTGGTTGTATAGTAGCACACAATATTGATTATTGATAATTACGTGAGAAGTTACTTAGTTTTGTTCAATTATTGCTACAGTAATTGATGCATAGTATCTCACGTTATTTGATTCAATTATTGTTAATATTTTATATATAATTAAATCAATAATTGAGATTACAAGTTATTCATATTATTATCTGCATAATTAACAATGTCTAGAAAGTTCTGTTGAGGAAAGGTGTTTGGTCACCTAATTGCGCGCCAATAGGGAGAAATTCTTATCGGAAAGCCCCCTCTTTCATGGGAACGATCTGGTTGTTAATAGTGTGAGTTATAATAATGATGAATAAATGTTGTTAAGAATATTGAGGGGATTTTTTTATGAGTATTTGTTGTAAAATTTGGCTTATTATATGGACCCCGTATTTACCCATTTTTCAAAATAATCGGTAGAAAGTTATTTCAGTTTTGTTTTATATTATAGACTAGTAATTGCCCGTGCCTGAAGGCATTGTGTAACAAAAAATTAGATTAAAATTTGAAAAATACTATATTACGTAAAGACTCTTTACAACTTCAAATAACTTACAATCAAACATAACAATTACCATAATTTACCGCACTACCACAATAATTAATTTTCCTTTAAAAATAGATATCCAGAAAAATCTAAACTTGTCTACAAAACTTACAATCATCAATAACAATTATCATAATTCACCACACCACCACAATAATTATTATTATTGTTATTATTGTTGTTGTTATTATTATTATTATTTATTTATTTATTTATTTATAATTATTATTGTTATAATTATTATTATTGTTATTATTAGTATAATTCTTATTATAATTCTTATTACTTTATTACTATTATAATATAATAATAATAATAATAATAATAATAATTATTATTTTATTATTAAAATTATTATTATTATTATTATTATTGTTGTTGTTGTTGTTGTTGTTGTTGTTGTTGTTGTTGTTGTTGTTGTTGTTGTTCTTATTATAATAATAGTTTTATTATTATTATTATTATTGTTGTTGTTGTTGTTGTTTGTTGTTTTTTTATTATTATTGTTATTACTATTACTATTATTAGTATTATTATTATAATTATTAGTAGTAGTATTATAATTATAATAATAATTATTATATTATAATTATTATTATTTTGAATTAAAATCAGAATGAATCTGAGCCGTACTTGTGTTTTCCCGCCTAAATTAATTAGAATGAATCAATCTTTATTATATAGATTACTATTACTATTACTATTACTATTATTATTATTATAATTATTAAAATAATAATTATTATTACTATAATTATTATTATTATTACTATTATAATAATTATTATTAGTAGTAGTAGTAATATTATAATTATTATTAGTACTATTATAATTATTATTAGTACTATTATTATTTTTGTGTGTGTGAAGAAGAGAGGAGAGAGAAAGATTTTGTGTGTGAACATGAGTGAGAGTAGGGTGTATGGATGAATTTAATTAGGGCGGGAAGAAATATGAGCCTTTAGATTAAGTTGGAAGAATTAAGTTAGAATGAATCGAACCAGTCCTTGTGCTTTGTCAAATGATATATATATATATATATATATATATATATATATATATACTTGCTTGTCGGGGTAGGGGTCATGGCGGAGAAAAGAAAAGGGGTGGTGTAAGGAGACCTTGGGGGGGAGGGAATTTAGTTATGTTTTTGGTGATTGCCGTAGGTTTTTGAATGATGTATATATTTATATATATATATATATATATATTATTATAAGTTTTGTTTTATTAGATTATAAATAGAATATATTTTATTTTATTTAAAGTTTTTGTTTTACTTGGTTATTATATTGAAAATCTGTCGTCCGTGATTTTAAAGAAATCCGTGAATTCTCAAATTTCCTCCGTGAGGTTGCAAGTCTGTACGCCTGTGATACAACAGTACCCCTTCTATTCTCCTATAAATAGGATGCTTAGTTAGAATTGAAAATCACACCAGAATCAAAGAATTCTTCTTCTATAATATTGAGCATATTTCTTTCGAGTTTTAGAAAGCTTTGAGCGTAGAAAATAGTATAAGTTTTCTTTAAGAATATCCCCGCCCTACCAGTCGGAATACTCTTCTTTTTAAGGTAAGGGATATTATTTTTGTTCAGAATTCATATGAAATAATATTTTCTTCCATACTCTGTAGTATGTAAGTAATATTATTTCATTTCAAATTTCGAATTCTACACTCATTTTGTTAAAGTTTTGGCTTCTATACTCCATGAGATTAGTAGAATATCCTTGATATTTGCGCTTCATCCAGTATCTTTTCATGGAAATATTATTCTGAGCATTCTTGATAAGTTTTAACTTTTTCATGCCGGAGTAGTATTCACGCGGTTACTATTCTCGAAGTACTATTCACGAGGTACTATTCACTCGGGTACTATTCACGTGGTACTATTCACTCAAGTACTATTCACTCGGGGTACTGTTTATGATAAAAATTGATTTCTTTTCGATCTAAATCATTTTTGATACAATATTAGTCTTGAATTTTACTCCACAAAGCAGTATCATGTTGACAATTTGGATATTATTGAATTCTGGATAAATTAAATTATAAATCTTTAAAAATTTATCCTTTGCTTTCTTGTAATTGAATTCTTATATCATTGTCATCATCTCATGTTTATATTATGATGAAAGTCATCTATGGTCTGTAGTGCATAGATGGACTTGGTATGATTATGACCAGAGATTATTCGGTATAGTCATGTCTGTAATGTTACAAATGATGTGATAAAGGTCCTCATTGGCCCGTAGTGCATTGATGGATAGTGGTTGGCATGATCATGACCATTGATGAAAACACAAATATCCTTGGCCCGTAGTTCATGAATAATTTGTGGTCGTGACACTAATGAATATCATTGGCCGTAGAGCAGGGATGATTCGATGATGTGGATTATTTATTAAGCTGAGTCTCAGCGATAAAATTGATGATAAATTCTTTTAAATCATAGAAGATAGTAGATATCATGCTC
Organism: Panax ginseng; assembly: GCA_020205605.1. Lineage (NCBI taxonomy): Eukaryota > Viridiplantae > Streptophyta > Magnoliopsida > Apiales > Araliaceae > Panax > Panax ginseng. Next base: position 62,683,310 of record CM035140.1, on the reverse strand, counting down.
TACTTGACTTTTCTAATGGATTTCTTGTTCCAATTCAGTTAAACTTGATGTCTATTGTATTGTATCAGTTTAACATTGTTGAAGGCTAACGATAAATCATTCTGCATTATCTTAGTCACAATATTTCTTACTGGGCTAGTTGAGCTCACCCTTTTTGCTTTCATTGTTCTCTTCAGGAAATGAGAACGTAGTTGGGACTAGTCGGGGAACGGAGTGACGGTCCAGTTGTTAGCATTAGTAGTCCTCACTATTTTGTGAAATAGTGTGAAAATAAATGTAATAATATTGAATTTGAGTTTTGATATTGGCTAGAAGACAATATTCGTGTAAAAACTCTCAGCTACGCTTTTGGTCGTATTGTATAATTAAGTTTGTATTTGAATTATGTACCATATATTTGGCGACTCAGAATAGGTGATGTATACCTATTTTGGGGGCGTCACACGTAGAGCTGAAGATTCAAAGAGCCATTCTATGAATCAACATTAACCACCAAGAGCTAAAGAATAACTGATACAAAACAAAATCTGTACACAAGTCAACCAAGGTTCGGGGGATGCTAAATACCAGATGTAGTCTACCAAAAGTACAAAAACTTGGAAAACCTCAAGTGGTGAAGGTTTGCAAGCTGAGATCAGATAAAGATAAGCACCAACCACAAGATCAGTTGTACCAAAAAAGAAGTGAAAAGCTACTAAGTACTCAAAGAGATTGAGCTTCATGAACAACTTAGCAGTCTGTCCATTTGTGATCCAGCCTCGATACAGAATCCAAAGAGGATCACATCAAGCTGCTAAGTATCAAAGGATGAACAAGCCTTAAGTAATCTTAGTAGCTCAGCACCAACAACAACATCAATAAAAAGCCAGTGCCTGAGGGGTCCTTGTCCTAGGGACTAAACTGAGTTCCAAGGCTATTGGCCTTGAAGAGTTCTTAGTGAACTAAAGTTCCAAGTCTGCTGGCCTTGAAGGAATCTTAGTGATTCAAAGATGTATAAACCTCCTTAGTGGAATCCCTGCTTGTTGAAGCAGAAGAGTGGATTAGGTGTTTGAGTCTCTGAACCACTTAAAATCCCTTATGTCTTTTATATATTGTCATTTACATTACGAACCTATAACTGCTATAACTTCCATATCTACTATAACTGCTATGAATATAATAACCACTTACGTCTAAACTAACTCTAGAAAAAGTGGCAACAAAATATCTATGAAGGGGAACCTTAACTTATTCCGTTGTGTTTGAAATAATTCTTAAGTTTGTCATCTGCTAATTACTTAGCAATATAAACTAAAATGGAAAAGATTTTGGAAAATGAAAAGGATCTATTCAACCATTCTAGATCTATTGTGTGCCCTCTAGGAACTAACAATTGGTATCAAAACATGTTCTCATACTATATTCTAAAGCTAACGCTTTGAGTCTGATCCTAGGCACAAACCAAGTTCTAAACTTAGTTTAGTAGTAAGTCACTTGTGATTACAGATGAGCTCACACGTTGAAAATTATGCATACATGTAAATGTGCATATTCACCTGAAGCTGCTCAGATTGGTCCCTGTTCTAAATTAATGTAGCAACAAGACTGATCCGTGTCCAAAGTAAATCAGCAGTCTGCAGACTTGTGATGGGAAGTCTGTGATAACCCAAAAATTTATAAAATCTTGAATGATTAGAATAAAGGTTAAAGAATAAAACCTAGAAGAGAATTTGAGGATTTATTTAAAAATTTTAAGAAGAACCTACATGGTTTCTTAATTGAATGAGAATAAAGAAAAATGGTTACAAAATTTAAAAACCCTAGAAATGAATTGATATGTATTTGAATGAATATCAAGAATAAGGTATTATAATACCTGTAAAATTTGATGTGAATTGAATAGTGTAAGAAATGTTATACTAATACAGGTGGAATTTTATTAACGAAATAAGATTTCACAGGAAGAAAAGCTATGAGGTTAAACGCAGATGAGTATATGTATAGAAATATATATATATATATATATATATATATATATGTATGTATGTATACTTAGTAAGGTGCTATATATATTTTAGCAAGGGGAATAGTGAATTAAGTTAATGACAAGATAAAACTATGTTAGTAATTAACATAGCTTGAATGTGGGCCTTGATTGGCAAATAAGAAGATAAATAAGTTTAAAGTTATTAGCTAATATGATTAAAAATAAAAATGGCGTAAGATAAAACTCAAAATTTGAGTTAGAGATAGAATTTTGAAGCACGGACTGCTCGGTTGCGTCCGGAATGTCAAGTTTAGTCAGAAAGGATAATTAACACAAAATGTGTAAGGGTTGACTGTAAAAACGCAAAACCCTAATAAAATTCCGTTATGTAAAATCCCATTATATCAATAAAATTTCTCCATTCTGAATGTGTTATGTGTTAATATATACTCTGTTTAACAAATTCGATCAAAACAAATTTCGTCCGAAAAACGTCGTGCTTGACACCTCGTGCTTAAAAATTTTCTTTCAAAAATGAACTTTTCGGTATATTTTATTTGACAAGTTGCTTTGTCGTGCTTACACTGACAAAACGCTTTGTCATGCTTATTAGGATTAGTGAGAAATCTAGGTTAACAACCCTAGATTAACAAACCCTAACCCTAATCAGCAAAACCCTAACCCTAATTTATAAATCTAACCCTAATTAGCTAATTTAACCCTAATTAGATTATCTTAACACCTAATCATGGTTAGTAAACTTCAATTAGGTACTAATAAACATCATTTAACAATCCTAATCATTAAAAACAAAACCCTAATCAAGATTAGTGAGGATTAGGGCAAAATTAAGCTACTAAACTAATCTAACTAGCTCACAAGTAGGTTAGGAGTCACCAAACCAAGTCCCAAGGCTACACATGAGCTGATAACCAACCCTAACCAGCACAAGTAGCTTAGCATCAGATATTTAGAGAGGCAAGTAGGTGAAAAAGACCAAAAAAACATATGCTGCTTAAGTCTATAAATAGCAACACAACCTCTGGCTAAACCTACGAAATCTCTAAGCTTATACACTCTTATAAACATACCAAATCAAGCCTGGGTGATAGCAGCATCAAATTCAGTAGCTAGAATCAAAAATCAACCAAGAAAAGGTGCAAACCCTAATTCATAATTATCTCTTTGATCCTTTGTTATTATTGTTGTTTAGATGTTTGGAAATATGTATTAGTACGTTAAAAACTATGTTCGATTGGTAGAACACATTTTCATAACATCTAGATGCCTTAATTAAGTATTTTTAGAAATCTGGAAATTTTGAAAAACCAAGTTTGACAGCCGAATGTCAGGGCTTGTAGATTCAAGTGTGTTTATGTTTAGGTCTGTTAATTATATGTTACTTGTAGCCTGTTAGTAGGTCTTTAATCTGCAAAAGAAAATAGGTTCATTAGAACCATAGATTGCAATTTATGATTTGTCAAAGTCGTTGTTGACTCACAAATTGCGATTTTTCTCGGGTTACCTGTAAAACTTCGAGAACGATTATCTTGGCTACTTCTACCAACCTTTTGATCGCTTTCGATTTGTTATTTATGTAATGTTTTGTTTTATATTAATACCCTGATATATGTACTACATATCTATGATCTTAAATTGCATAAACCACTCATAGGATTACTGGAATTATTGGTCAAAATCCGTTGACCGAACTTGGCCAAGTTTTCTGGGCTGCCCAGAAAATTGAAGAACACGAAGAACAACTTCCAGCTGTACTTTGACCAGACTAAATAGAGACCATAGATTTACGATTAGTTCAAGTTTGTGTTATATATATGTACCCTGCCATATATACTACATGTTACACCAAACACAACACACATCCAATACACAGGATCAAAGATATTGAAGCCACAAAATCGTTGACCGGCCATGACCACTATTCTGGGTTGCCCAGAAACTCAAGAACAGCTCTGACAGTGACTCTGAGCCTCTATAACTTTTTGTTATATATAGGTTAAAGCCTGACATTTGATTCATGTTGTACTACTGTAAGAGTATTATAACATCAATACTTGATTGAACCCAAAAACGAAAACAATAGTTAGATAAACCACGGTCAAACTAGTCCCTCTAGCATGACCAAACGATTGCCTAGAAACTCAAGAACACCTACAACGACACTTTCTGTCACTGAAGGGCTTTAGCGATAGACAGAAATTGATTTTTCTAAAAATAAATTATAAAAATTAGAAATAATTAATAAATAAATATAAATAAATACAGAAACAGTTTTAAAAATTATATTAAATAAATATAATTAATTTTTGATATTTTTACATAAATTCGATAAATATTTTATTTTATTTGGATATTATTAATAATTAACTTAATAATAAAGTAATTAGAAGAATTACTTATAAATACTAAATAATTATTGAAATATAATATTAATGATATAAAAATCATAATAAATTATTATAAATTATTTAAAAATAATAAACAATGTTTTTGTAAAATTTTAAGTAATTATTAATTACCTAAAATAGAAATAAATGATTTAAAATTCATTTAAAGGAGAAATAAATATTTTAAAAATACTTTAAAACTTCTCAAAATTATTATAATGGATATATAAATTATCAAAAAATATAATAAATTTATAAAGAAAAATTTAGTTCATATATCAACTTATTTAGTATTCAGTAAAGACATTTAACACCAAAACTTTATCGAATCTAACCCGATCATATATAAATGCTATATTTGAGTATTGTTACCAAATACTAACGTGTTAGATTTATATAAATGAACGTTGTAGGTATTTATTAAACGAATTGAGTAGCATAACTTGACTGATCTACGCTCAGGCAAGTTCTTCTTAAACCTTAACATAATTATGCAAAATTTCTCAACCCTGTTTCTTCATTGAACAAGATTTTTATCTTGATATGTTGTTGATATAATATACTACACCTACAATTGAATTACCTCTTGTTGAAAGGTTATTGCTATAGCTTCAGCATAACTAAAAAATGAATTGTTTAATCATATTAATTGTTAAGCTTAAATTGTTGTGTCAAACCAAATTGTTTGGTAAGACATCCTATTTTAAAGTTGGGTATCCCATATGAGATCATTCGGCCGATAATATATTGACACTAATTTAGGTGCATTTGAGCACTGGTAGGATGAGATACATACTCCTAAGATGTCGAATGGGTTGATCCCCTATCTCATATCTAAACAAAATTTCTAAGTCTGTGTGACTGACAGAAATATAAATCCATAGTGAAATGGTAACAACTATTATTCGAAATTTGAATGGTTGTATTTCTTCAAATCATATATTGTTATAAATACAAAACTTGATGAGCATGTCATAGCTCACCCTTGCAAATTATTCCCTTTGCAGTTTTAGATGGTAACCTTGGAACATCTAGAGTAGATAAAGGGAAGCGTCCCTACTTAGATTAGATTATATTCTTGTCTAGTTGAATACTTTGTAATAAGAAACTTGTTTATGAGAATCATGTAATCGAACCTTAATATTTATATATACATATAACATCTTTTATTTCCACAATCGAGTTTTCTTACATATATTGATGTAAATTTAGAATTCTTTGAATCTAGTTGAGATCCTTGGGAACTATTTATCTGAGTGAAGATACTAGTAATATGGACTGTTCATGTTATTATTGATATTTTGGATTTTGGATAAATAGTTACTATCGATATGATAGTATAAACTCACATGGCATAGACTATACATCTGGGTGAGGATATTAGTAATATAAATGCTCATGTTATTAATGATATTCGGATTTCGGATAAATAGATTCTATTCACGAGATACGATTCATACATCCAAGTGAGGTATCTAAACACGATAATAGTTCTCCTAAGAATTATCATCATCTGTTATGGGATCTTTGTAAATTTTGGATTTATGAGAATTATATCTGATAGTCCCTTACTTTAATATAAGCTTATAATCAGATACCATGGGTGTATAGATTTAAATGCATTATATTGATTCTTAGTAAGCATCATATCAGATACCATAGGAGTATAGATATGGGGGCGTTACAGTTTTGGTATCAAAGCCTCAAGGCTATAGATATAAGGAAGAGAAATCTTAGTATATAGTCTTCGAGTCCGTAAAAATTTTAAAGTACACATAAAATATAACATTAAAAATATTATGTTGTGTAAATTTCTATACCAGTATTAAAGGAGTTTTATTTTATAGACGGCCAACTCTAATGCTAAAGAAATGGTGATAACAAACAATCCACCACAAATTGAGTCATTTATAGCTAGTGATGTAGAGGATGGAGAATTGCTTCATGATCAACAACTGCTAGATGCTGAGGAAGAAGAAGATCCAGTAGCAGGACAATTAATGAGAATTGATGAACATGATGAAGCAATAGCATCACTAATGCAGACAATAGAATATGAGAAAAATAAAATGAAGTTTAGGGGCGATATAGCTGAAGGAATGCTACAACGTGAGAAGGGACATAGTCACCGAATAAAAGTACAAATGCACCATGCACAAAATGGCAGGAAAGAAATTCAGTCAAGACTTCTTAAAACATATCTGGGTGTTCGAGATACTTTTAATGATTTGCAGCGCCGAATAGTTTGATATTCGGTAGAGGATAAAATAACTGCTTATCTCATCGATCGATCTGTGGTTTGTCACATGATTCAGGATTCCTTTGCTGTTATCAATGAATTCTAAAGAGTGTTATAGTTGAATGCTTTATATTAGTATGAATAAAGAAGCCTTCAACGTTGGTATTGTAATCAGTGTTTTGTAAATTAGTAGTATGTTCAACTACTATGTTGTTGTGTACGACTGTTGTGATATATAAAATAAATGATATATTTGTGTTATCCAAATTCTTATGTGAATTTTGTTGTTATTTTATATAGAATCATGCCAGCAACCAGAAGACCCCAAGGAGAAATGGATAGTGATAATAATTCTACCCAATAGTTAGTAAACCTTATGCTAGGAGATATGAATAGACCTATACATCAAAACACATCTTTCAAAGATTTTAAATTAGTTGGACCTCCTGAATTTAAAGGTACATCAGAACCTGTAGAGGCACAAATTTGGATTTCTGAAATAGAGAAATTTTTCTTAGTAACTAATGTCAATAATAATCAAAAGAAAACTTTTGAAACCTTTTCCTGAAAGGTGAGGCTAATTATTGGTGGGAATCAACAAAGGGTCGGGTAGAAACTGAAATTGTTCCTTGGGATAGATTCAAAGAATTGTTCTTTGAAAACTATTTTTCCCAATCCCTGAAAGATCGCATGGAAATAAAATTTTTAGATTTGAAACAAGGAGACTTGACTGTAACCCAGTATACAGCCAAGTTCAATGAAATGTCCAGGTTTGCTCCTCATCAGGTAAACACTGAACTTAGAAAGACTCGTAGGTTTCAGGAGGTTTAAAACCACAGATTCGGAGTAAGTTGTCAGTACTCCAAATAAAGACTTTCTCTAAAAAAGCGGAAAAAAAGCTACTATAAATTAGAAAGTGAGAATGAAAGTTGTTAGTTCCCGAGAGGCACAATAGATCTAGAGGGGGGGTTGAATAGATCCTTTTTATTTCAAATACTTTTTTGGTTTATATTATTTTGTTCATAATTAACATATGACAAATATAAGAATCTTTTCAAACACACAAATGAATAAGTAAAAGATCCCTTCATTGATATATCCATAATCATTCATACATTGTTTGTAGAGTGAGTTTAGTTGTAAGCAGCTAAAACATACATAGCGCAGCTTATAGCGCTTATAGTACATAATGTAAATGAAATAATGTAAAAAACACAAAGGGTTTTAAGGGTTCGGAGACTCAAGCTCCTAATCCATTCTTCCTGCTTTCAACTAGCGAGATTTCCCTAAGGAAGGGCAAAGACCAATCACTAAGATTCCTTCAAGGCCAGTAGCCTTGGGACTTCAGTTCACTAAGAACTCTTCAAGGCCAGCAGCCTTGGAACTTCTCTAGTTCCCTAGGAACTCTTCAAACCCAGTAGGCTTGGAACTTCGTTTAGTCCCTCCGGACAAGGACCCTTTGGCCCTGCTTTGTTTAGTCCCTCTAGACAAGGACCCCTCAGGCCCTGGCTTTGTTGAGTTATTTGTTTATTGGTGTTGGAGTTGGTGCCGAGATGCTAAGATGTCTTCATGCTCTGAACATCTTCTATCCTTAACAGCTTTGCTTGATCATCCTTGAAGAGCAGTTGAGTATTGCATGATGCTTAGCTTCTTAGGTTTTTCAACTACTCCAAATGACCCCTTGATGAACTGCCTTGAAGATCATTCTCCTTGGTGCTTGATGGCTGCACAGAGAGGCTTCTAAGATGACTGTAAGCTCTTCTGTTAGGTACTTAGAAGCTTTATCATGCTTGACACCAAGATGGATTTTGTGATCTCCCTTCTTGCTACTCGATGCCTTCTCATGATGGACTTGCTAAGATGACTGTAGGCTCTTCTCTATTGTACTTAGAGTCTTCCCGTGATGGACATCCAGATGGCATGATGCTCTCCTTTCTCTCGGCAGTTCAGAACACTCTTCATGTAGTAGAACTCTCACTTCTATACAGTAGAACTCACACTTCTACTTCTTTCTTTATTTGACTTCTGAGTGTTCTTGGTGGATCGTAGAGTGAGCCTTCGGACTCACATGGTTTAGATCAATCCACCTTCTCTCCATACTTGGCAACTCCAGCAACCTTTGATATTTGAAGCTCTTTCTCATTTATACTTCTTCCCAATCATTCCGTTGGAAAGTAACCGTTGAAGGCTATTCAAATATCTTCACAGATCTCAAGTTGCTTGAGGTAGACTGCTTGATGTGACTTATCATACTTTTTTATGCTGCAGTCTACTGTTTCACCTACCCTGTCAGATGTATTACTTTAATGTCTTGGGCAGGTCGAAGACTTTATTACCTCTTTCTAATTCCTCAATCAGAGGTTGTCCTATTGCATCGATGCTCTCAATAGGCACTTTTCTGAATATTACCCTTCAGATTGAACCTTTGTCAATGCTTAAGTCTTCAGTTATTCAGACTCTACGATTCTGATGCACGTCTTCAAGGACCTGATCGTAGTGTCTTGTTGAGTGTTGCTCGTTGACTAGTAGAGTTAACACTACGATCCTGAAGAGTGTTGCTTGGATCTTCACTGTAGAACACCTCTTCATTGTATTGTGCAGTGCTTCAATACTTCTGTTTGCTTCGACTGTTCTCAGATACTGATGGCCTAATTCCTTGCTCTGGTCCCCTTCTGAATATCAAGACACTTCAGATTTGTGGCGCGTCCAGCTTGCTTTTTCCTTGTGATCTTCCGCTCACTTATCATCAATGAACTAACCATGCACTTAATCACTTTAGACTTGCTCTTCAGAAGCTGGCCAGTATCTCGGTTCACCTTCCATCAGTTCCTTCTCTATTTGGCAAACACTACGATCTTGGTTCCTTCCAAGATCGTTGTTTTCTGTTCACTTGATAGCTACTGCATAAGCTGACTTTCTTTAGTCAGCTTCTGAAGTCTTCTTTGGATCTCCTCGTGGAAGACTTCATCACGAATGGCCTTATACCTCAATCTTAATGCTGATTGGGTTAGTGCTGAGATCTTCTGTTAGCCTGCATGCCATTTATTGAGTGCTCTCTAGTTTCCTTGGATGTAGCTTGCAGCTTGAACCAGAGGCTTCGTTTCTTTGGATATTCTGGGAGTGCTCATTTATTGAGAACCGTATATACTCTACGATTCATCCTTCGCATTGTGAGCACTTCTTCTTAGATCGTAGTTCTGCACTCTACGATTCAGCTTTGGCTTGTGCAGTCACTACGATCCCGAGATGAGATCTTGACACTAAGATTTCTGCCTTGTGCTTTTTGTCTTCATCTGATCTTGCTTGACTACGATCTCTGTATGTAATCAATAGACTCTACGAACTCAAAGTGTGATCTGCGATCATTGACTTGTCTTTAGCATCAGTAGAATCTACGACTCTGAGTGTAGTCTACGTTTCTGTCTTGGCTTCGGCAGATGACCGGTCGGCTCGTAGGCAGGCTATCTCTACAATTCTGAACATGACTTCCTCAGTACACTACGATCCCGAGGAAGCTCTACTCGATACACTACGATCCTTCTTCATTTCCCCTGGTAGTCTACGAACTCCGAGATCTACTATCTTGCATACTCTATTACGCCTCGATAGCTCTCGAGTTAACCTTGACTCACCGGCGGAGACTACGACTTCCAAGCAAAGGTTCTCGACGATCAGACTAGCCTATTTATTACATCATAAGATCAACCTAAAAAGCTTGATATTTCTATATTTATAGTCCTTGTACATCATTTCTTTTTAAGGACTTTACAAAGTTGTTTTGCTTATGTAGGATCAACCTAACATATTTGATCAATTCATTCTAAGTCCTTGTACATATATTTCTATTATCTAACAAAGGACTTTACAGCTTTTCTTAATGCAAGCATACTTGCATATTATTCATTCATATATTATAATCAAATCATATATAAATAGGAATCACATTCACATGCTTATTCCTGACAATCTCCCCCTATTTGATTATGACAAAAATAATAAGTGCATATGCATGTTATGAATGACTCTTATATACAGTGAACAACTGTATTTCTAAAACAGTTAATCATGAATGTCATTTATATTAATATGGCAATTTATACATTAAGACATTCTACATCCTAGATCCAGAACATTCCTAACAGGTTAGAGATGTACCTCCTTGGCTCCATGTGTGTTTCCAGGATGCTTGTTGATCAGCTACTCGTTTGATTGGACTTCTTTCTCTTGCTCCCTTTCAACATCTTTCTGATCTGGCTCCCCCTCAGATTCTGCGATTTTGTTATCATCATCTTCTGGCTCCCCCTCAGATGATGACTCTTTATCTGCAGCTGCTTTCTTCTTCTTTGATTTCTTCTCCCTTAACTCTCTGCTCTTCCTTGAGTGCCTCTTGCTCCTCTTCTTTCTATGCCTCTTTTTCTCCCCCTTTTTGTCATCAATCATTTGAGAGAACTGCTCCATGTTGGACATAAGCTGCTTCATCAGGTAGGAGGAGTTGGCAACTTCAAACTTTAGTTCTTGCTGGCCTAACTCAAGTTGCACTAAGAAGGACTGCTTCAGGTCGTCAATCTTGTCAGAGAGGGCTTCGATCTGCTTTGCATTTTCCTTTTGAATTTGTAGGACTTCAGCCTTTTGATCTTGGATGGCCTTCTGATAGATGTTATCTCTCTCTTGGAGTTTGAGAGATACATCAGCTAATATAGCTTGAAGCTTGTGCTGGAAAGAATCATCTCCTGCTGTTGTCTGCTTCTGTGATTCTTCAGTGAGCATAGATATCTTCTTGCTTAGATCATCAGAACTCTTCAGTAGTTCTTGCTCCAAAGTAGTTTGATTCTTTTGGTTGGCAGCTTCAAGTTGAACAATAGATTAGACTCTACGATTGTCATCTTTGGACAGATTTTCAAATGTTGGGATAATCAGAACAATCGTGGAATACCAATTGCTTATGGAGGATGATGGAGTGTCTGATAGCTGTGCTTGATCATAATGAGGCTTCTAGTTTTGGACTTGAACATCATCAGTAGTAGAGTGAACAGACTCTACGATCAGCTCCTTGGTCATGTTCCTTCTTCCTTCAGAATCCACTCTACGATCGTAGGGGATATAGAGATTTCCAGCTTGTCGATAGACCTTGAAGTGAGATTGGTTTGTTATCATCTTTGTGGCATAAATTTTCACCCTCGGGAAGTTTTGGACTACCAGTTCCATGCTTGGAAATGTCTTGTAACACCAACTGAGGTAGCTTTCATCTCCTTTAGTAAAGGCCTTTAGCCATGACATCCACTGGAAGGACCATCTCTCTGATGAAGCATCTGTTAGATCATTTAACACTTCCTCTACGATACTTCTGCTAAATCTTACAGGGGAGGGAACTGGATAATCTTCGTGTTCGTCTGCTTCCTGAGGTGCAGAACCAGAATCTTCTTCAATCTCTTCTCTCTCGGAGCCAGAACTTTCTTGATCATTTTTAGCAGAGAATTCCTCTTACTGCATTTCATTCTCAAAACCTTCTTCAGAAATATCTTCTTTAGATTAATCTTCTTCATTGTTGGTTTCTTCTTCAGCATTTTATCCCTAGGATACAGACTCATCATCACTTAATTCAATGATGCCATTTGATTGGCCACTGTTCCTTTTGGAGGCAAACTAGGCTTGGAGCCTGTAGCTTTTCTTTCTTCGTGGAGGTTCAACTATTGGAGACACTGACTCTTCTTCTTCTTCAGGCTTTGACTCTTCTTTCTCAACAGACATACTTCTTTGGAGTTCAGCACTTGCAGGGGTAGATTCTTCTTCCTTGGACTCATCACTTTCTAAGCCATCATGAGGGCTTTCTGGATTGCAGGGGACATTCTCTTCTTCTTTTTGAACAACATTTTCTGACCCATTCTCTGAGCTTGTTGGGGCAGTTGCATCTGGGGATGCATTTTGGTCATCTTGATTTTCTCTTTCATCATCAGAGTTACTGCTCTGAGGATTGGCCATGGGGCTTGAGCATTCTTCTTTGTCAGCAATTGCTGCACTTTCTTCCATCCCATCAGCTTCAATTTCATTGCTGGACGCTGACTGTCGGGATTGGACTTTTCCTGCTATTTCTTCCTCTTCTGCTAACTCTTCGTCCCTTTCTTTAGCAGATGTACTGATTTGGGAAGCTAAGGTTGGTTTGTCTTCCACCTTAGCTTTCTTACTGACTGGCCCTTGAAGCAACCTACTGCTTCTTCTCTTTGTTGTTTCAGCAGATATGACCTTTTCTTCTTTGTCTTTGTTCAGGGATGAGACTCTCCTTTGTGGGGCCTGGGCTTTCTTCACCTCACCAGCTTTCTTCACAACTTTTGATTTCTTCCTGGCTGGGGTGATTTCTGTAAGAGCTCTCTGCCTCTACTATCTTCCTCTTCTTTGCAGAGGCTCTACTGCTGTTCCCACCTATCAGCCTTTTGTTCTCCTTAGGGTTCTTCTTCCAGTTCTCAAATAACTATGGAGACATCACTTTGTGCACATTCAAGGCTTCTCCCTCATCATCCTTAATTTTCCCTCCTAGCTTCTTCTTCAGTATGATACTCAGCAGCCTTCCATGAAACACCTTGGTCAAGGGCTTTTCAGTGAATTTCTTCTTCTCAGCCTTCTCTACCCACTTGGAGATTTGATCTAGCAAGATAGCTCCAAAGTCAATTTGTTTCTTCAGAACTATTACTAACATTATCTTCAACTGTTGGTCAATCACTGTATCATGTGCAGTGTTTTTGCACAGTATGCACTTTCCAACAATTTCAGCTAGGAACTCATATTCTTCAGGAAACTCCTTCTTCTTTATGTCTTTGAAGCTAGGGTTTCTTTGGTACCCCATCAACTCCTTTGCTTGTTCAGTGTTGACATTTTCAAGGTTCTTTAGCCCTTGGTTAGGAAAACCTAGGCATTGATTTAGGTCAGAAGATTTCAGCTTCATAGTCTGACCTTTAACCTTGGTAGACAGAGTTCCAGAGTTTAAGGAGACGTTTGAGTAGAACTCTTTAACTAGGTCAATGTACACACGAGTACTTGCCTCAAGGCATTCTAAAAACCCATCTTTCTTCACGAGTTCAAGTATGTCCCTGAACTTATTCTCAGATTTCTCAAACGATTTGGTTTCGAGCTGAATACCGGTGATAACTTGCCAGTTCTCCATTTGAATAGTTCGAAGACTGTGGGTGTTTGATTTAGAGAGGTTTATGTGAGATTGCTGACTGGGATTTGATAAGACTCTGGAGGGTTAACTGATTTTGCTCTTGAAAAGCTTTCTAGGGTTTTGAAAATGGGAGGGAGAAAGGTTCGATATCTTTTGGTAACTGTCTGCAGATTTGAAATTATCTTTATGGCAGTTCCTTCTAACTCTGCACACTTAGTGATGTGTTAACTGTCCATTGATTGCACGTTGCCCAGTAATGAGCTGTAACTCCCCACAACTTTTCAGTTATCAGAAGAGTGGACGTTTAATTGACGTGGCTTTGACCGTTGACCTTTTGATTCGTAAAGTAGCATGATGAGGCAACTATAGACTCTACGATTTCCTTTGTTGACTCAATGATAAACTTCTAAGAGATGCTGCAGTGGATGGCTTTGTCTTTCCTCCTTACTTCGATGCAGCATAGCTCAATCACTGATGTATTCAAACTTATCTCCTCAACTTGAATGGCTTAGCAGATGTCTCATTCTTCTAGTTCCTTGTGAACTGGTGTACCCTTTGGTAGGACTACGATCGTTGAGTTGTCTTCTACGATCGCTGAGGTTGCACTACGATCGTTTAGTCTTCTTCAAACTCTACTCTATGATCGTTGACTGACTTGGTTCTTTTGAGATGAACTAGATCAAGCATTCCTTTTGGGATAAGGTAGCTAAGGAAGGGCCAACCTCTTAGAGTGAGCTAAGGGTCAGGTTTGTCCTTGAGGCGCTTTCCAGATGAAGTGCTATGGCAATGATTTGCAATAACATCTCATTAGACCTTTTCTGGTGGGGAGGTCTTCAACCAACTCTAGATATCTGCATTGCTGAAATTGTGGTGTCCTCCTGCTTCTTACACTACGATCATATGTTTGATCGTAGGCACTTCACGATTATGGGTTGGATGGCTGAAGGGTTATCAGTAGTACGTTTTGGGCGTTCCTACTGACTATGAATCTTCATTTGGTTCATCAGCCACAAAGTTTTGGGACTCTGTAGCTGGTACAACTTTTAATAGTATTTCTCAGAGCTGTTGTTCCTTAACAGATCATTGTTCCTCCGTTGTTGACGCAGTCTTTCCAGATAAATGTGATTCTCTCTTCTTCAGGTTCATTTGAAGGCAGCCTTGCATATCTCCTTCTGACTGAAATCTCCATCATCGCTTGGATTTCCTTGTATCGTAGAGATGAGTATTTTCAGGATTGATCACTCTACGATCATTTGACAGTACTACGAACGTAGTCTCCTTTGACAGTCCTGAGATTGAGAAGTTCTGCTTCTTAATGAACTCCTTTTGTCTTAAGCTCAATGATCTTCTATTATGAGCTTCCCTTGAGGATCCTTTTCATAAAGTATGCCTTTCTTGATATGAGCCTATAGAATCCTCTTTATCTTCTGTTGTGTGGCACACTCCCATATACAGATTTGCAGCCATGTGAGCTCTATTCTGGTTAGCTCAAAGGATCTTCAAGGACAGGCTTGGACATATATGAACTTTATCAGACTTATTTCTGAACATTCCTTAGCCTTCTGCTGGTTGAGTCTTCTTGACTGAAGTCTTCTGCTTCATCATTCCTTGGTGTGGTCAGACTAACCAAGTCCCTGTAGGTTTAAATATATTTCTATTTTTGGTACCCACAATTAAATGGGTCCTACAAGGTTAGTTTTCTAAACCCCTGTTCCTCTTATTTGGATAATCATCATATTTATCACCAACAGACATATTCATGCATGCACCTATCTTATGATCATACATTTCGAGATGCATGATGGTGAGTGTGTGTAGGATTTGGCATCTAATAACACACTCTCTATCTATGATGGTTTCATTATTCACTGGGTTATGTTCATGATGTTTAAGTGTTCACAGAGTGAGAATCAACTCTACGATTTAGGAGTATCTAGTTGATTCATTGAGGTGATCGATTTCTCTGAATCAATGAAGATCCTTTTGCGAATCCGATCATGCTGTGTGTTATTAAACACTTAGATTATAGGCTTGTACATACATACTAACCCATCAGCAAGGATTACTTCACATAAAGTTTATTAGGCCAGTGATGTTCTTATGACCTATTTTAGATTTCCCTCAAGATGTCATCTTCAACCTAAAACTTGGATGGAGAGAAAGTTTATGGTCATTTGAGTTTCCATCCTCAGGTTACTTTCTCTCTTACCCTTTTTAGGTAGATTATGACTTCTTGACAGAATCCTATTATAGTTCATAAGGAGATGCAATTATGATGAATGCATTCATAATAGTGAGGAACCGTACCTTTTTACTGTCAGTTACTACACAGTCATTTATCATGGATATACTGAGTTTAGGTAATAATGAGCATAACTTTACTTTTACTCCTGACAGCTTATTACTTTTGCTGGCCTTTAATCAATCAGTAGTGGTCTTGAAGATATAGGCCACGAGAATCTCAGCATTAAGATCTTTGACATCCTTTAGCTAACAGAGTTTGAACCCAGCTGTTGGTTGGTCAGACATAAGTTTGAGAAGATCTTCTTTCTTCTCTCGATAAGCATTTCTTAGCATGTTTGGTTTCTTCATCTTTCAGACAGGAGGGTGTTTGACTCTTTGTCATTGACGTCTCTTGAGTTTTCTCGTCTGGTCTTAGGACTACAAGATTGACTGCAGGCTAGGATTGGTCTTGCTCATGTATCAATAGAGACCATGGACCAATCTGAGCAGCTTCAGGTGTATATACACATTTAACCTATACACAATATTTCCAACATGTGAGCTCATCTCAGATATAACAAGTTACTTACTACTAAACTAAGTTTAGAACAATGTTAGTGCTTCAGGATCGGACTCAAAGCGATTAGCTTATGAATATAACATGAGAACACCGCTTCTCGATACCAATTGTTAGTTCCTGGAGGGCACAATAGATCTAGAAGGGGGGAATGAATAGATCCTTTTTATTTCAAATACTTTTACGGTTTATATTATTTTGTTCATAATTAACATATGACAAACATAAGAATCTTTTCAAGCACAACTAATAAGTAAAAGATCCCTTCATTGATATATCCTCAATCATTCATACATTGTTCGTAGAGTAAGTTTAGTTATAAGCAGTTAAAACATACATAGCAGTTATAGCAGTTATAGTACATAATGTAAATGACATAATGTAAAAGACACAAGGGGGTTTAAGTGGTTCTGAGACTCAAGATCCTAATCCACTCTTCTGTTTTCAACTAGCAGGATTTCCACTAAGGAAGGCGGCACCTCAAATCACTAAGATTCCTTCAGGCTGCGACCTTGGGACTTCAGTTCACTAAGAACTCTTCAAGGCCAGCAGCCTTAGAACTTCTCTAGTTCCCTAGGAACTCTTCAAGCCCAGCAGGCTTGGAACTTCGTTTAGTCCCTTCGGACAAGGACCCTTTGGCCCTGCTTTGTTTAGTCCCTTTGGACAAGGACCCTTTGGCCCTGCTTGGCTTTGTTGAGTTGTTTGTTTGTTGGTGTTGGAGTCGGTGCCGAGCTGCTAAGATGTCTTCATGTTCTGAACATCTTATATCCTTAGCAGCTTTGCTTGATCATCCTTGAAGAGCAGTTGAGTGTTGCATGATGATTAGCTTCTTAGGTTGCTCAACTACTCCGGATGACCCCTTGATGAACTGCCTTGAAGATCATTCTCCTTGGTGCTTGATGGCTGCACATGAGAGGCTTCTAAGATGACTATAAGATCTTCTGTTAGGTACTTAGAAGCTTTCTCATGCTTGACACCAAGATGGCTTTTGTGATCTCCCTTCTTGCTACTCGATGCCTTCTCATGATGGACTTGCTAAGATGACTGTAGGCTCTTCTCTACTGTACTTAGAGTTTTCCCATGATGGACATCCAGATGGCATGATGCTCTCCTTTCTCTTGGAAGTTCAGAACACTCTTCATGTAATAGAACTCTCACTTCTACATAGTAGAACTCACACTTCTACTTCTTTCTTTATCTGACTTCTGAGTGTTCTTGGTGGATCGTAGATTGAGCCTTCGGACTCACATGGTTTAGATCAGTCCACCTTCTCTCCATACTTGGCAACTCCAGCAACCTTTGATCTTTGAAGCTCGTTCTCATTTATACTTCTTCCCAATCCTTCCGTTGTAAAGTAACCGTTGAAGGCTATTCAAATATCTTCACAAATCTCAAGTTGCTTGAGGTAGACTGCTTGATGTGACTTGTCATACTTTTTCTGACGTTGCAGTCTACTATTTCACCTACCCTGTCAGATGTATTACTTTAATGTCTTGGGCAGGTCGAAGAATTTATTACCTCTTTCTAATTCCTCGATCAGAGGTTGTCCTATTGCATCGATGCTCTCAATAGGCACTTGTCCGAATATTACCCTTCAGATTAAACCTTTGCAAATGCTTAAGTCTTCAGTTATTCAGACTCTACGATTCTGATGCACGTCTTCAAGGACCTGATCGTAGTGTCTTGTTGAGTGTTGCTCGTTGACTAGTAGAGTTAACACTATGATCCTGAAGAGTGTTGCTTGGATCTTCACTGTAGAACACCTCTTCATTGTATTGTGTAGTGCTTCAATACTTTTATTTGTTTCGACTATTCTTAGATACTGATGGCCTAATTCCTTGCTCTTGTCCCCTTCTGTATATCAAGACACTTCAGATTTGTGGCGCGTCCAGCTTGCTTTCTCCTTGTGATCTTCCGCTCACTTATCATCAATGAACTAACCATGCACTTAATCACTTTAGCCTTGCTCTTCAGAAACTGTCCAGTATCTCGGTTCACCTTCCATCAGTTCCTTCTCTATTTGGCAATACGATCTTGGTTCCTTCCAAGATCGTTGTTTTCTGTTAACTTGATAGCTACTGCATAAGCTGACTTTCCTTAGTCAGCTTCTGAAGTCTTATTTGGATCTCCTCGTGGAAGACTTCATCAAGAATGGCCTTACACCTCAATCTTAATGCTGATTGGGTTGGTGTTGAGATCTTCTGTTAACTTGCATGCCATTTATTGAGTGCTCTCTGGTTTCCTTGGATGTAGCTTGCAGCTTGAACCAGAGGCTTCGTTTCTTTGGATATTCTGGGAGTGCTCATTTGTTGAGAACCGTATATGTTCTATGATTCATCCTTCGCATTGTGAGAACTTCTTCTTAGATCGTAGTTCTGCACTCTACGATTCAGCTTCGGCTTGTGCAGACACTACGATCCCGAGATCAGATCTTGACACTACGATTTCTGCCATGTGCTTGTTGTTTTCATCTGATCTTGCTTGACTACGATCTCTGCATGTAATCAATAGACTCTACGAACTCAAAGTGTGATCTACGATCCTTAACTTGGCTTTGGCATCAGTAGAATCTACGACTCTGAGTGTAGTCTACGTTTACATCTTAGCTTCGATGAGATGACCGAATTTAATTCGTGGCGGTGTTTGTCTCTCGATTCTGAACATTACTTCCTCAGCACACTACGATCCCGAAGAAGCTCTACTCGATACACTACGATCCTTCTTCATTTCCCCTGGTAGTCTACGAACTCCGAGATCTACTATCTTGCATACTCCAATTCTGCCTCGATAGCTCTCGAGTTAACCTTGACTCACTTGGAAGACTACGACTTCTGGTGAAGTGCTCGACGATCAGACTAACCTATCTATTACATCATAAGATCAACCTAACAAGCTTGATCTTTCTATATTTATAGTCCTTGTACATCATTTCTTTTTAAGGACTTTACAAAGCTGTTTTGCTTATGTAGGATCAACCTAACATATTTGATCAATTCATTCTAAGTCCTTGTACATATATTTCTATTATCTAACAAAGGACTTTACAGCTTTTCTTAATGCAAGCATACTTGCATATTATTCATTCATATATCATAATCAAATCATATATAAATAGGAATCACATTCAAATGCTCATTCCTGACAAAAGTCTTGCTAAATTTCACCAAGACAAGAAGAGTCAAAATGATAAAGGGAAACTTAGGACAGAACCCAGTTCAGGTGGGTTTAATAACAAGAGAAAATGGGATAATACTTTTTCTAACAACCCAAGGAAAAAGATAAGTAATACTAATAATAAATTTAGTAATAATATCATTAAACCTTGTCCTACTTGTGGAAAGAAACATAAAGGATTATGCTTTCTTAGCAAATGTTATAATTGTGGACAAACGAGACATATTTCACCACAATGTCCTCTCCCAAATAAAAATAAATGTTTTAATTGTGGTTCGCTGCACCATTTTTCAAAGAATTGTCCCAAACCTAAGAACCAAGGAGGAAAAGGGAATAAAGTACCAGAGAGTAATCAGTCAACAGTAGTTGCAGTTGGGGTTCAGAATCGACCTACCGCGAGAACATTTAATATGTCGGTGAGGATCTTTCATTGCTTCACAGGACGTGGTGACAGGTATCATCCCTATCAACACTTTAAATGCATATGTGCTATTTGATTCTGGAGCTACTTGTTCTTTCATGTCTAAAAGTTTTTCTAAAAACTTGAATATACCTTGTGAAAAGTTAAGTAAACCATTTTGTGTAGAAATTGCTAACAAAGATAGGATTCCGGTTGAAACCATATACAAAAATTGTAGTGTGGTAATAAAAGGACATAATTTTACGGTAGATCTTATACCAATTGAGTTGGGAGAATTTGATGTAATTTTAGGAATGGATTGGTTAGTTAATCATAGAACGATGATTGATTATCATCAAAAACGTATAAACCTTTTGACTGCATCGAAGTCAAAGGTAGTGTTCAACGGTAGTTGTTCACCTAAGCAATCTCAATGTTTGACTATAGTTCAGGCAGAAAGATTACTTAGAAAAGGTTGTTTAGGTTATTTAGCCTATATAGTTGATACTCGACAAGAAGGAGTAAAATTAGATCAAATACCTATAGTTAAAGATTTTCCCGATGTATTTCCGGATGACTTACCAGGTTTACCTCCAGATATGGAAATTGAGTTTGTCATTGATCTTGCACTGGGAACGGCACCAGTTTCTAAGGCACCATATAGAATGGCACCTATAGAACTGAAAGAGTTACTAATACAATTATAGGAACTCTTAGATAAAAAGTACATACAACCTAATGTTTCACCCTGGGGAGCACTAGTATTGTTTGTAAAAAAGAAGGATGGAACTATGAGACTATGTATAGACTATAGAGAGCTAAATAAATTAACTATTAAGAATAAATATCTGATGAGTGCATATTATTCATTTATTTTGATTCCATTATATTTAGTTTTATTGCATGTTTCATGTGTATATGAGCTTATTATGGTGTTTAATGATTTCAGGAGGAATTGGAGCTGAAATGAGGAAAAAAGGAAAATTACAGGGTTTTTAGCATTAAGTTGCATGCATGGTCTTGGCTTAGGACTTGGATTTTATTGTAGAGCTCTTCCTTAGCTTTTCGTAACATCTTAAATCGTCCCAATCGGAGTTCATATGAAAAAGTTATGATCTTTTTACTAAACAGACGTTGAACCTCAGAGTTTGGAAGTTGCAATTTACATAGCAGTCAGTTTGAGCCTCATTTCGACCTTGATGTAACCCGAATCTATCGATTCTCAAAGCATGAAAGTTGTAGATATCGTCGATATCTTCGTTTTGATCGGTAGCAGGCCCCGTAACTCCTCCCAAAGAAAAGGTTATGCTCGTTTTACGAAAGGACGTCGCAACAGGAAATTGAAATTCGCCCCAACGAATTTGACCGGAAAAATTGGGAAATCTTGGATTTTTGGAAAGTTTCTAAATACAGATTTTGGCAGACTTCTACATGGAATTGGATTGATATTTCTATTAGAATTAGGATATCTTTAGACTAAGATTTATTTCCAAATTGGATTATATTTCTTTATGGAAACTAGTTATGATTTGTAATTCCTTTTAGGATTTGGATTTCTACTGCCTATAGGATTTAGGACTTTGTCTAGCACTATAAATAGAGGATGCTAGTCAGGGTTTTATTCATTCAATCATCTACTACATTCTCTCATCTACAACATTGAATGAAAAGAAGTGCTATTTTGAATTCTCAATAGTACTTCGTAACTATTGTCCAGTTATTGAAGATATACGATTCCTATATTTCAAGCATGCTATTTTCCTTGAATTCTTGTACTTGCTGAGCTAGTTAGGCTCATTCTTGCTTGAACCATATGAATACAGCTAAGACAGAACGGACTGATGGATCCGACAAGGATAAAGAAAAGGCAAAGGCGAACCCGTAGATTACTTATGTAATAGTATAGGTTTTGTAAGGAATAATATTGATATTATGACAAAGACAATGTATTGGTTGCAAAGAACCTGGGGTATGTAAATATTCTTTTGATATATATATATATATATATATATATATATATATATAAGACATATCCGTTCTTTTTAGGCATTTCAATAGAATGTTTATGTGAATTGTAGCACCGTGTAGCACCATCTATCGGGTTGGAAGATACCCGGATTTGGGGGCGTCACAGGTTGGTATCAAAGCAATAGGTTATAAAACTTAAGGGGGGAAATAAAACCTTAAGTCATAACCTTAAGAAAAGTCAAAGAATAGAAGATGGAAGTTAACTTTATAAAAATGCATCATATATGTTATGTGTTTTATTATACTGACATTTATTAATCAACTCTTTTTGTTGTTATAGATGTCAGGTGAAAATAGAGACATACTGGTAGTCAGCGAAGGGTCGGTAAACCAGATAGAAATCATATCAAACCCTATAGCAGCAGATCCTGAGATAGTTGTGGTGGAGTCTGGAGACTCCGAAAGCTTAGACCTCATGTCAGTATTTGACGGCATGTTGGAAGAAGAAGTGGAGGTAGTATCCTTCAATCCAGTGGCTATAGTAGCAGAGATAACTCCAGGGGAGTCGATGATGTCACTGTTCATGTCAGTGATAGATAGGGACGTACACTACTGTCAGGAGGTCAAGGAGCTAAAGGCGGAGCTCCAAGCGGTTATAGAGGACAAGACGGACGTTGAGTCCATGTGGGAGCAGGAACATGACGAGAGAGTTTTGGCTAAGGACAAGGTCCATGAGCTAAAACAGGAGGTCTTTGAGCTTAGGAGCGAGCTAAAGACCAAGAAACAGAAGATAGGGAGAATGTCCTATATTCATAGGAGTTCTCATGAGGATTTCCGATTCACAGTGGTACGGGTATCCGATGAGAGAGCGAGGCGGAACCTTTGATATCTTATCGGTAGTGATATTATTGTCGGTCTTGCCAAGGCAGATTTCGAGAATGCCTTAAGGCATATATGATCGAGTAGTTGTTAGAGTAGTTAGGTATGTACATATTTGTGTATCTAGTAGTGACGTAAAGCCCTCTTTTGTATAATCAAGGGTAGTCTTTTGTAATTCCTAATTTTTGGAAAGCAATAGAGGGAAAGTAATGTATCCAGGTTGGGCTGTGTAACCGATGTAGTATTATACTACAATGAATTAATATAAGTTTTCATTTTCGAAAAATGTTGAGTAGTGAATGTTTAAGTTATTGTTTAGCATCGAAGAATAACTAAATAACAGGAAATGAATAATAACGAAATATGTGTTTATTGTAACAGCAAAATGCCGCCAAGAAGAGTACCAAGTTCCCAAGGTGCGAACACGAATCAACTAGAGGGAGGTCCGATTAACCCCATGCAAGAATTTTTGAACCTTTTAACCGCAACATTTAACCAAACTGGGGCTAATATCCCCGTGAATCCTGGTGTAGTACGAGCTACTACATTTAAGGACTTTAAGAGTGTGGGTCCACCGGAGTTCAAAGGAACTATGGACCCTATCGAAGCCCAACGTGGGTTAGGGAGATTGAGAAGGCATTTGTAATAGCAAATGTCGACGAGGCCCAAAAGGTTGCCTTTGCAACCTACATGATGAAGGGAGAGGCCAACTTTTGGTAAGAGGCCAATCAGGCGAGGGCCAGAATAGATGCTATAACGTGGGAGAGGTTCAAGAAAATATTCTACGAGAACTACTTTCCCACAAGCATGCAGGGAAGGATGGAGATGCGATTTTTCGATTTAAAACAAGGGGACATGACGGTTCCCCAGTATGACTCCAAGTTTAATGAACTGGCAAGGTTCGCTCCACATCAAGTGGATACCGAGGTGAGGAAAGCTC
The DNA here is from genome assembly GCA_020205605.1 of Panax ginseng. NCBI lineage: Eukaryota > Viridiplantae > Streptophyta > Magnoliopsida > Apiales > Araliaceae > Panax > Panax ginseng. The sequence goes on along the minus strand of CM035140.1, from coordinate 62,659,380 downwards.
GACGATTCGAGCAGGGCTTGAAACCCTGGCTCTATAATCGTATCTCTGTATTCCAAAGTAATTCCTTTGGGATTATGTTAGAGAAGGCAATAATTGCTGAAGGTGGTAGCGAGGCATTGAGCCAATACCATAAGGACAAGAAAAGCAAAGGGAAGGTAGATGGAGAAGTGAAGGTCGAAGGTGCCAGCGGGAGTGGTGAAGGGTATAAGCGGAAGGTGAGTAGTTCGGGGAATCCAAGTGAAACAAAGGACACGAAAAGAAGATGGAGGCTGCAAGAAGACTGGAAAGACTCATTTAGAGTCTGTCTCAAAGGTAAGGTCGTGTGTTATAATCAGGACGGGGAGGGCATATTACTTGGCGTCCAAGCTTGAGAAGAATCATGGGTGCTTTGTATATGGGTCTACGGACCACATGGCAAAGCCGCCCAAAGAAGGGGAGACAGACGTGTATAAAAGGGTGCCAATAGTGGTAAGTTAACTATTGGGGGCCCGGCCTGGTAGGTAGGTAGATGGCCCGTACCTTTAATATGATTGTCCAGGATGCGATGGCTTCGGGGGACGTAGTTACAAGTATTATTCTGATCAACGATTTAAATGCATACGTACTATTTGACTCAGGTGCTACTTGTTCGTTTATCGCATGTAATTTTGCTAGACGACTAGGACTACTTCCCAAAAAGTTGCCTATACCTTTGAACATTAAGGTAGAAAACGAGGAGATAATTCATGTTGAATATATTCATAGAAGTTGTTGCGTAGACATTCCAGGTTGTAAATTATCGGCAGATCTGATACCGATAAAGTTAGGAGAATTTGATGTAATTCTAGGAATGCATTGGTTGATAAATCATGGGGCAATGATAGATTGTCAAAAGAAATGTGTAAATATTAAAACATCAATTAAATCTCATGTAATATTTTACGGGAATAAATCGTGGAGGACGTTCGTGTTGTCTTACCATGACACAAACTAGGAAATTATTGAGGAAGGGTGTGTGAGGCTATTTGTGTCATGTGGTTAATACCCGAGAGTGGGAGCGACCATGGAACAAATACCTATAGTGAGTGAGTTCATGGATGTATTTCCAAGTGAGTTACCGGGTCTTCCACCGGATAGGGAGACCGAGTTCGTAATAGACATTGTGCCAGGAGCGGCACCAGTTTCCAGGGCACCGTATCATATGGCGCTAGCGGAGATGAAGGAGTTGATGGTACAGCTGCAAGAATTGTTGGACAGGAAGTACATTCAACCGAGTGTTTCGCCGTGGGGAGCACCAGTGTTGTTTGTCAAGAAGAAGGACGGATCGTTGAGACTTTGTATCGACTATCGAGAGTTGAACAAGTTAACGATAAAGAATAAGTATCCATTGCCCAGGATCGATGATCTTTTTGATCAGTTGAAGGGGGAAAAATATTTTCCCAAAATAGATTTAAGAATGGGGTATCATCAGCTGAAGGTTAGGAATGAAGATGTGCCAAAGATAGCATTCAGGACTCGGTATGGTCATTACGAGTTTCTGGTGATATCATTTGGGTTGACTAATGCACCTACTGCATTTATGGACATAATGAACAGAGTGTTCAAACAATATTTAGACAAGTTTGTCGTGGTGTTTATTGATGATATTCTAGTCTATTCTAAGACGCCAGAAGATCATGCTGAACACCTAAGAATAGTGTTGGAGACACTAAGAAATGAGAAGTTATATGCGAAGTTCACTAAGTGTGAATTTTGGTTAGAGAGGGTGCGATTTTTAGGTCATATTATTATTGACCAAAGGATTTCAGTAGATCCGGTGAAGGTGGAAGTCGTGATGAATTGGGAACAACCAAAACACCGAGAGGTATGGAGTTTCTAGGGTTAGCGGAGTTACTATCGAAGGTTCATTCAGGACTTTTCAAAGATAGCTACTCCGCTGACTAACTTGACGAGGAAGACGGTGAAGTATGTATGGACTGAGAAATGCAAAAATAGTTTTCAAGAACTGAAGAAAAAGTTTAGTGAAACACTTGTTTTGTCATTACCCGATGACACAGGAAATTTCATAGTTTATAGCGATTCTTCGCATAAAGGACTGGGTTGCGTGCTCATACAGCATGGCAAGGTCATTACGTATGCATCAAGGCAGTTGAAGGATTATGAGAAAGTTTACCCTACTCATGATCTGGAACTGGCCGCGGTGGTGTTTTCCTTAAAGATATGGCGACATTATCTTTATGGGGAAAAGTGTGAGATATACACGGACCACAAGTGTCTAAAATATATCTTCACACAGAAGGAGTTGAATATGAGACAGAGAAGGTGGCTGGAGTTGATAAAGGATTACGATTGTGAAATCCTGTATCACCCTGGAAAAGCCAATGTAGTGGCCGACACCTTGTGTAGAAAGGGTCGGGAAAAGTTATCTTTGTTAACCGCTCAAGCGGAGTTAATAACGGAGATGGCTAGGATGGAGTTAGAGGTGAAGTTGCCAATTGAAGCGGATCAGAGACTGCTTGTGAAGGAGATTCAGTCTACCATCGTGGAGAGAGTCAAGGAGGTGCAGCTCAAAACTGATGAGTGTAACCAGATGAAGAAGCGGTTAACCAATGAAAAAGATATTAATTTTAGTCTTGATAATGAGGGATTATTAAGATTTGAGGGAAGAATTTGGGTTCCGAATGAGACGGAATTAAAGGAGCAAGTTTTACAAGAGGCTCATAGTTCGAGGTACTCAATTCATCCTGGTAGCATTAAGATGTATCAAGATCTTCGACGAAGTTTTTGGTGGCCGAACATGAAGAGAGAAATAGCCGAGTATATGAGTAAGTGCTTGACTTGTCAAAGAGTTAAAGCCAAACATCAACGACCGAGTGGCTTGTTACAGTCACTGGAGATTCAAGAGTGGAAGTGGAAGCATATCACGATGGACTTTATGGTGGGACATCCGATGACTCAGAAGGGATATGATGCGGTTTGGGTAATAGTGGACCGGTTGACGAAGTCGGCTCACTTTTTGCCAATTCGAATTAAGTAAAACTTAGATAAGTTAGCTACACTCTATGTTAAGGAAATTATTTCCAGACATGGAGCACCTGTTTCGATAGTGTCAGATCGTGACCCACGATTCACATCGAACTTTTGGAGAAGTCTTCAAGAGCAGTTGGGGACGCAGTTGAAGTTGAGTACGGCATATCATCCACAAATCGATGGACAGAGTGAGAGGACAATTCAGACGTTAGAAGATATGTTGAGATCTTATGTCATGGATTTCAAGGGTAGTTGGGATGACCATCTACCATTAGTAGAATTTGCATATAACAACAGTTATCATGCAAGCATAGGTATGCCGCCGTATGAAGCTTTGTATGGAAGGAAATGCAGAACACCGTTGTATTGGGATGAAGTGGGAGAACGCCGGATGCTAGGACCAGAATTTGTGCAGCAAACAGCTGGAGTGGTGAAGTTGATTCGAATGCGTCTTGTAGCAGCTCAAGATAGACAGAAGAAATATGCAGACTTGCATCGAGAGAATAGAGAATTTGAGGTAGGCTCGTACGTATTTCTAAAGGTATCTCCCTGGAAAGGAAAGATACGCTTTGGAAAGAAGGCAAAACTAAGCCCAAGGTTTATAGAACCTTTTGAGGTATTAGAACGGGTAGGTGAGGTAGCTTATAGGGTAGCGTTACCTCCAGACCTAGAGCAAATACATAATGTATTTCACGTTTCAGTGCTACGTCCTTACAAACCGGATTACAAGCACGTTATAGAATATGAGCCTATTCAAATTGAGAAGGATCTAACATATGAAGAGATGCCGATTCAAATCATCGATAGAAAGGATCAAGTTCTGGGAAACAAGGTAATACCGTCTGTAAAGGTGTTATGGAAGAACCACGATGTAGAAGAAGCAACATGGGAACTTGAAGAAAATATGAGAAAGAATTACCCTCTTTTGTTTGAGTGATGTAGAGCGAGATTCTGGGGACAGAATCTTTATAAGGGGGGGAAGAATTTAACGCCCAAGAAATTCGGACCCTTTGTAAAAATATTTGAAAGAATTAAATATTGAATAAAATAATATTAATTGTTATTATACGTGTTAATAAGATGTATGTTGTTCTATAACCTAGAAACGTCGGAATATCGTAGTATTCGACCCACGTAAGAGAATTAAAGTGTTTGATTTTCCAAGACGAAAATAAATGTTTTCCGAGAAAGTTTACGAAAAACACTATTCACCGATTATCGCTCGGAAATTATTTTTGAACTTCCAAGAAATACGTAACGTTAGAATATCGAGGCGAGATAGATTATGTAATAATAATCTAAGTATGGAAAATGCAATAATTCGCATGTGAACTTAATTTGGGAATATAGGTATTAAAACCTAATGAAATGAATTAAGGTAACTTGGTATAAAATACAAGTCCAATAGGAATAAGATGTGATCCTATGTGGGATTTATATTAAGCCCATGTATTTAGTTAATGAAGTCCAACCTATTATTATTAGTAAGTCCAAAGTATAAGTTAATTAAATTAGCATTAAGCCCAATCTTTGATCCATTAGCTAATGAGGATCCATGGGGCAACCCATGGGTAGACTTGATGGGCAAACCTTTTGTGTGGTGACAAAGTGTTGTAATGGCCAAGTAAATAAAAGTGGTTAGAAAGTAGACTTGGTTAATAAGAAATGAATAGTAAGGAGGTTAGTTTAAGGAGGTGGGATGACATAATGACCTAATTACCCTAACCTTGAAAGCTCTATAAATAGCAAGCCTTTTCCATTCATTTGGGGTTTGTTATTTCATCCAACAACTCTCTCTCAAACAACTTATTTGTTAGAGTCAATAAGCACTTTGAGCTTAATCTTGCCTTAGTAGATTTCCAAAGCAAGTGAAGTAATCATCAAAGGTAAATGATCTTGTCCTCTTCATCTCTAACATATTAGGAGGATAAGAGAAGTGTAATCTAATGAACTTAGATACTAAGAACATAGGAGAAATTGATAAGCAATGGACTTCAGTCGAATAAGTTGAGTAAGCAACTTGAACTTAAATAAAGTTAATGAACTTATGAAGAATAGCCTTTGTTATCATAAGCATGAGAATTATAGATAATAAGGGAAATAAGTCTTTGACTTATAGGAATAAGTCAAAACCAACTTTGTTAATAAATTGGTGTAATACGTAACTTGAAATGTCTACATGTTGATTAAAATCCACTTAGAATGATTAGTATTGAGGTTTCACTTAATTGCACGATCGATTTATAATCGTCGAATTCGTGAAATTCTCGGAATGGAAGTCATATTTTGTGTTTGGCATTGGAGGCGTTGGTTTTCAATGGAGACAAGTCATATTTGGCATTCTAGAGTTGCGGACTTGAAAATGGTCGGATTCCGACTAAGAACGAAGAAACGAGCGTTGAACGTTCATGAACGTTTATCGTTTTCATTAAAAATGGACTAATAGGTGAAATTTTAGCGAACGAAGTAAAATAGATAAAATTCTTGCATGAACACATAGGCTCTTGAACGAGCCAATTCAGACTTATAACGAAGAAGTTACGAGTCCGGGAATCTCAACTTGTGAAAAATCATCCAAAGTGTACAAGATGCAGTCGAAGCCATGGCCATGGCTGAACAAGGCAAATAATTCCACGCCGCAACGCCAAAGTGGCCTTCAGACCCCTACCAAACTCATATTCTGGTAATGACAAATATCTGAGGGACTCATGCATGACCTTAGAAGTCCGAATTTTTGAGGAGTAAGGCAATGCAAATACATGTGATACCAAGTCAGATAGCCCGTGACTTGCAAATACCAACTTCATAACCTAGATAGTAATGAATGTTTACATGTTAAACATGATTAGTAATGGATGAACATTAACCAAAGATTTTCAAAGAAACATTGTTAAGACATGATTAAGTCTTAAGCATGAACACTTAGATTTAAGTTAAGCCAATTTCTTATGAATGTGAGAATGACGTAATGGAAAGCCGGAACCTTTAATAACAAATCTAATATGTAATTAGATTGAGAAGTAGGGTAAGATTCTATAGAAACCATATGTGATAATTCATAACCTAATGTTCTATGTTATGTTATCATCTAATGTAGAGACCTTAAAGACGTAAAGTCCACGTGTTATAAATTATAGCAGACGCTAAATGCAAGTACTCTAACCCTTGTTCCAGTTCGATCTGGACAAGTCTTTGTGATTCATGTATTCTTCGCATGAGTTAGTATTTGAGGAATGTCAAAGCCAATCCTTACGGCTAAAAGTATGCTATGTTATTCTATCAAGTGTGGATAAGGATTTACCAAACTAATATTGTTGTGGTTTTCAAAAGTAGATTGTGTATGCTAAAATGTTTTGTCGTCAAACGACAGGCACGTGAGGTTGCCACAACTTAAACGTATACACGTTTAATGAATGTAGTGTTGATCAACATAGAGTACTATAGGCTGATCACCTAGACGTGCTCGTAAGCTATACCGGACTTACGGACTTTGTGCCGGGATGTCCTTTTCAATGTACTTATGAAATGCTTAGGGTCTTGAACCGAAATTGATGTTTTACTGAATATTGTAACTGTAAAAAGTTTTGAATGAAAATAAGTGTTATTTTGAATTCTCAATAGTACTTCGTAACTATTGTCCAGTTATTGAAGATATACGATTCCTATGTTTTAAGCATGCTATTTTCCTTGAATTGTTGTACTTGCTGAGCTAGTTAGGCTCATTCTTGCTTGAACTATATGAATGCAGCTAAGACAGAACGGACCGATGGATCCGGCAAGGATAAAGGAAAGGCAAAGGCGAACCCGTAGATTACTTATGTAATAGTATAGGTTTTGTAAGGAATAATATTGATATTATGACAAAGACAATGTATTGGTTGCAAAGAACCTGGGGTATGTAAATATTCTTTTGATATATATATATATATATATATATATATATATATATATAAGACATCCGTTATTTTGAGGCATTTCAATAGAATGTTTATGTGAACTGTAGCACCATGTAGCACCATCTGTCGGGTTGGAAGATACCCTGATTTGGTAGCGTCACAAAATCCGTTGACCGAACTTGACCAAGTTTTCTTCATTTGCTAGAAAACTTAAGAACACGAAGAACAGATTCCAGCTGTACTTTGACCAGACTAAATAGAGACCTTAGATTTATGATTAGTTCAAGTTTGTGTTAAATATATGTACCCTGAAATATATACTACATGTTACACCAAACACAACACACATCCAATACACAGAATCAAAGATATTGAAGCCACAAAACCGTTGATTGAGCCATGACCTACCATTGCTCGTTGCCCGAAACTCAAGAACAACTCTGACAGTGACTTTGAGCCTCTATAACTTCCTGTTATATATAGGTTAAAGCCTGACATTTGATTCATGTTGTACTACTGTAAGAGTACTATAACATCAATACTTGATTGAATCTAAAAACAAAAACAATAGTTAGATAAACCACAGTCAAACTAGTCCCTCTAGCATGGCCAAACGGTTGCCCAGAAACTCAAGAACACCTACAACGACACTTTTTGTCACTGAAGAGCTTTAGCGACAAACAGAAATTGATTTTTCTAAAAATAAATTATATAATTAGAAATAAATATAAATAAATACAAAAATAGTTTTAAAAATTATATTAAATAAATATAATTAATATACGATATTTTTACATAAATTTGATAAATATTTTATTTTAATTGGATATTATTAATAATTAACTTAATAATAAAGTAATTAGAATAATTACTTATAAATACTAAATAATTATTGAAAATAATATTAATGATATAAAAATCATAATAAATGTTTATAAATTATTTAAAAATAATAAACAATGTTTTTGTAAAATTTTAAGTAATTATTAATTACCTAAAATAGAAATAAATGATTTAAAAATCATTTAAAGGAGAAATAAATATTTTAAAAATACTTTAAAACTTCTCAAAATTATTATAATGGATATATAAATTATCTAAAAAATATAATAAATTTTATAAATAAAATTTAGTTCATATATCAACTTATTTAGTATTCGATAAAGACATTTAACACCAAAACTTTATCGAATCAAACCAGATCTTATATAAATGTTATATTTGAGTATTGTTACCAATACTAACGTGTTAGATTTATATATATGAACGTCGTAGATATTTATTAAACGAATTGAGTAGCATAACTTGACTGATCTACGCTCAGGCAAGTTCTTCTTAAACCTTAACTTACTTATGCAAAATTTCTCAACCATGTTTATTCATTGAATAAGATTTTTATCTTGATATGTTGTTGATATAATATACTACACCTACAATTGAATTACCTCTTGTTGAAAGGTTATTGCTATAGCTTCAGCATAACTAAGAAATGATTGTTTATTCATATTAATTGTTAAGCTTAAATTGTTGTGTCAAACCAAATTGTTTGGTAAGACATCCTATTCTGAAGTTGGGTATCCCATATAAGCTCATTCGGTCGATAATATATTGACACTAATTTGGGTCCATTTGAGCACTGGTAGGATGAGATGCATACTCCTAAGATGTTGAATGGGCTAATCCCCTATCTCATATCTAAACAAAATTTCTAAGTCTGTGTGACTGATAGAAATATAAATCTATAGTGAAATGGTAACAACTATCAGTCGAAATTTGAATTGTTGTATTTCTTCAAATCAAATATTGTTATAAATACAAAACTTGTTGAGCATGTCATAGTTCACCCTTGCAAATTATCCCCTTTGCAGTTTTAGATGGTAACCTTGGAACATCTGGAGTAGATAAAGGGAAGCGTCCTTGCTTAGATTAGATTATATTCTTGTCTAGTTGAATACTTTATAATAAGAAACTTGTTATGAGAATCATGTAATCGAACCTTAATATTTATATATACATATAACATCTTTTATTTCCGCAACCGTGTTTTCTTACATATATAAATGTAAATTTAGAATTCTTTGAATCTAGTTGAGATCCTTGGGAACTATTTATCTGAGTGAAGATATTAGTAATATGGACTGTTCATGTTATTACTGATATTGTGGATTTCAGATAAATAGTTATTATCGATACGATAGAATAAACTCACATGGCATAGACTATACATCTGGGTGAGCATATTAGTAATATGGACTGTTCATGTTATTACTGATATTCTGGATTTCAGATACATAGATTCTATTCACAGATACATTTCATACATCGAAGTGAGGGTATCCAAACACAGTTATAGTTCTCCTAAGAATTATCATCTGTTATGGGATACTGTGAATTTTGGATTTATGAGAATTATATCTGATAGTCTCTTAATTTAATATAAGCTTACAATAAGATAGCATGTGTATATAAATTTAAATGCATTATATTGATTCTTAGTAAGCACCAAATCAAATACCATGGGAGTATGGATATGGGGGCGTTACATTGACTTTTTGGTCAAATTCAATATTTGACTTTTATAGAAAAAGGTCAAAATTAGAGTTAGAAGTGAAATATGTTATGATTATGTGAATTATGTATATTATTAAATAAATATACATTATATAATGTGAATACATTTATTTTGTATATAAAAGTGACTTATGTATTAAGTTATGTAACCTAATATATATTAGGTGTGCTAATTAAATAACCTAAGTAGTTATAATATGGGAGAATATTAGTATATAAATATATATACTAACATTAAGAGATTTATTTTATATATCTCAAATAATTAATGTTATAACAAAAGTTTAATTGGGTTATGGAATTAAAGATATATGAGTAAGAAAATTATTTTCAAGTGTGAGAAATAAAAAACCCTAATTAAATGATTAGGGTAAAATAGAATTAAAAGTATTGGACTATAATAATATCATAGCCCAATAATTTATTTAGAGTTCAAGTGAATTAAGATTTAATGGACTAAGGAGATTATATTAAATTTGTAGCCCAATTATTTATTTAAGCAATGGATTTGTGACTATTTTATTTAAGGGTGATTAAATTATTTAATCTAGTCCAATATAATATGTGTATGACAAGAATTATAATGGCCCAATCTAATTTATAGAGGATGCCCAATTTTATTTAATTTTTAGTAAGCAAAATTATATTAAATAAAATGGCAAGTCCAATGGAATTAATTAAAAGCCCAGAGCTTAGCCCATTTGTGATGAACCTTTTAATCATTAGTGTGTTTAATATAAAACAAAACTTGAAGAGATAAGGAGGCTTTGTTGGCCGAAGATTAGAGAGGAAAATAAGGAGTATGTAATAAGTAAAACCCACTTTAGTTGGTAGCTACTTTTGAGTTGTTGCTTTAATAGTGGAGCCAACGCACTTTATTTTACTTACAAGATAACTCTTATAATCATGAGAGAGAAGAGAGAGTAAGGGTCATGTGGCCGGATGGGATAAGGAGAAGAAATGGGAGAATAATGTGATGAGTGTACTTACTTTATTAGGTAAGTACTTTTTAGGTGTCATTTATTTTAATGGGCCAACACATTAGAGGTTGCTTGCAAGTTACATATTGTATAATGAGAGAGAGAGAAAAGAAAGATATGGATAGATATGCTATGTTATCTAATCACTTTAATTTTTCTAGCAAACTTGGTAATTCATATGTGCTCTCATTTTTTTTCTAACGTAAATATAGAGAGAGAAAGTGAGAGGGGGCGGCAACCCTTCATGAGAAAAAGGAGAGAAGAATCTCCATGGTAGAAAAGAAGAGGAAGAAAAAAAAGAAGAAAAATAAAAAGGTATAAAACTATTTTTTTCCTCTAAGCTTTCTTCCTTTATTTTATGAATTTGATAAAAAGGGGTTATGATATGGAAGTGGAAAACCCTTTAATTTATCTGTTTTCCATGAATCTATGTTTGGATCTACCCATATAAGGTGTTGTTTTAGTTGGAAATCAAAAGAAAAGAAAAATATTTTTCTTATTTTTAAAACCATAACTTTTAGGTGCTTTAAATGTTTACCGTTTTTGATCTATGCATTCTTTTCTCGATCCGTCGAAGAGAGGTGCTAGATATATGTGTTGACTAGTAAACCCAAGTGTAAAACTCAAAAATCATGTTTCTTAAAGTCGTGGTGTGGATTTTGATAAAAACAGTCCCGTTTTCTTAAAACTATTTTGGATCAGTCTAAAACGGGGGTAATTTCGTCCACATTTTGTGTTTTAAAATTCTGGAAATATTTGGAGTGGTAATATCAGAAGTTATGCAGGTTGTGTAAAAATTTGAGAATTGTTGGCCGTACGGTTTGAGAGTTATGGATTTTACGGCGAAGGGCTATTTTTATGAAGCCACCCGAATAACTCTCTGTGTATAAGTCCAAAAATTACAAAATATTTACTGGAAATACATGTGTATAACAAGAACATACTGTAAAAATTTCAAAATTTTTGGAGTTAATCTAGATTTATGAAAAATCTTAGAATATTTGGCTATTATGGAATATTTAAATATAGTAAATGGATTTTAAAAATTTCGAAAAAATATATGTCCAATATGGAACTATATTCTGTCAAATCTCAGAAAAGAAATATTTTTGGGACTGATTGGTATTTTTCATCTAAATGATGATAAATGGATAAATGGATTTAATTAAATATATGATGTCCAAAAATATGAAAAAATACGATTTATGACTTGAGACCCTTGAGCATGGCTTATGCAGGTTTTTGATGAAGTTTTGGTTCGGGTGTGAAGTGTTGTGATGTTTATGGCATTTTAGAATGTTCAATGAGTTAATTAAGGAAAGGAAAACAATTGAACTAAATTGTTTATTAATGTGATTATTGACTTAAATTATTGTTATATGATTAATAATATTGGATTAAGATATTATTAGTAGTATTTGACTGGAATGGTATTAAAAGGTTAATAATCTTAGCGTAAAATATTATTACATAATTAATAATATTCTACGGGGGATTAAAATAAGAAATTTATATTATTTTTCAATATAATTGTTGAAGTTGGTATTCAATGAACTATATTATGCTTGTAATAGACTAAAATGAGAATTCAGGGTGCTGAATTGGATTTTGAATTACTGAAATGGTTTCAGTCTGCTGAAATATTTTGTGGTCTGTTGAAATAGTAATTTTAGGATGCTGAAATGTAATTTAGTTTACTGAAATGATATTTCAGTTTACTGAAAGGTTATCTAGCTTACTAAGATAACATATAAAGGGAAAACTTATAAGTATAAGTTATAAGTGATGAAAAGATTATCAAAGTATAATGATAATACTAAGACTAAGGTGTAATGTCTAATACTTAACTTTGTGATTGAAGGTTAGACAAGTTAATATAAGATGATTAGATTATAAGTAAATAAATGAATATGGTGGTAATATTATCTAATATGTGACTATGTGATTAAGTGTTATATAATATTATGAAATAAGGTATGATATGCTAATTGAAAGATCAATCTTATACCTGATAGGTCTTTTCAATAAAGAGAATAAATTAAATTGTGTAGCGGTAATCGACTATGCATGCAAGTTTCCTTAAATCAAACTCGGGTTATATTTCAAAGTATGTTAGTGAATGATTATTGATGATTATTCATGTCAGAACTGATTATTGATTCGGACTTAGTGCTTGTTGCATATGTTCATCAGGTATGAAAGGCTGATCACATTCATTACCATAAGGTTTAGTTAATTTGTTCATGGTCATTGTTGACCTTCAAACGTTATTGATTCAGTCATTCAATTATTGACATCTTGATTCATGTTTCTTCACAATTATTAAATTGTTGAAAACTTGAAAGCTTATTATTCTTTCAATCATGATATATCTTTATTGAATTTAAACTTGCTAGGCAAAGTAGTTGCTCACCCTTGCTATATCATGATAATAAATTTCAGATAAAGGCGAAGGCTTGAAGAAGGACCGAGACAAAAGCAAACTATAGTATTAGATTGTTGTAAGAATAACTATTTAGTTATCTTATTGTAAACCTTTGTAATTTTGAAGATATGTATTCAGTTAAGGTTAATAAACCTGGGAAAATGTTATAGAATTATGTAAAATAAACAATATATGTTTATTTGTTCCACATTAGATGATAGAATATGTTTGATGATGAAGTACCGTAATGTACCATGTCCGTGGTTCTTGGGACCCAGATTTGGGGACGTCATAGTTGGTATCAAAGCCATATGTTATAAACCTTAGGTAGGGGTACCTTAGGCTATAACCGCGAAGATGATAAGGAATAAACTCAGATCGAGTTTAAGTGATAAGAAATGAATTTAGGGAATTCATTATTAAGTAAAGAAGAAGATAAAAAAGATTCAAAGAAGAATCTTGAAGGGTTATAAGGATAAGAATCTGGAGTTACCTGACTCTAGTAATAAAGATGAAAAGTGAAAATAAATAGACTATGTCTATAAGATAAAAAGTGTAAAATCATAAAATTATATGATTAAAGGAAAAGAAGATCGTAAAATAAAATGATCATAATACGGTTATAATATGAGATCAAAACGTGATCTGATAAGGTCATAGCAGGAGAAGGATCAATCAAATGATTGAAAACTTTATAGCATAATTGTTGTACGATAGTTGTACTATGAAATTGTATTATGGAAACTCATGAGAGAGTTATAAATTGTAAATATGGATTAAATGAAATTCGTATGGAGAAAGTATGGAACTAGGATTATGTGGGATTTCAACTGAGGACTCATATCAATAGCTGAGTTGTATGATTCCTTGTATGGGCGGGGAATTTGTACTTTGTTTTAGAACCACTCAGCTTCCTACTCGATATAGTGGTTAAGTTGAACAATTCTTTGTATGGGTGGGGAATTGTTCTTGGTGTAACAACCGCTTAACTTCCTATATTGATTAGTGACCGAGTTGGTTCGATGACCACTTAGCTTCTGGTACTGATAATCATTGAAATGTTTGTGTCGCGTTGTTTGCTATATAACATGTTTAGAAGGTGATTCTTTTCTTATGTGTATAATGGATATGTAGAGAATATAAGATTAGGTACGAGTTCTTTAAACTCATATATATGGTAAGTTCATGACTCATAAACATATGGTGGAACCCCTCAGCGAATGGACGCCTATGGTCTGACTAGGATAAGTTCCGAAACTTATATGATTGTGGAAAGTTACTAAACTCATAATGTGTGGTAAGTTTGACGAATTGGGTATAGTTATGTGTGAATGGAGAATTAAGGATGACAGAATAGATAGATTTATTAAGCAATGGAACATTAAATAAATTGAAGTTGATGATGGAAGCATATGTATTCCAAATCTTCTAACTGTGTTAGATTTCAAATTTTTGACATCAAGCTAAATTCGCACTGATGTGCCTTTTGAAATAAAATGAATTTTTGGTATCAGCAACACATGGTGACAAGTGTGTATTTGTGAACTTCGGGACACTGACACATCGTTACCAGTTGCGGCATGATAGCATAAAAAATGATTTTTGATGATTTTTAGCAGTTTAAAGAAGAGTCTATGCTAATTTGTTTCGGCTAGACAAAAATGATTTGAGATGTCAAAATGTATTTTATATATCATCAATGTATCATGGAACCTGATGCAGAATGATAAAAATGATGGAGTTATCAATGCAGAATTACCTAGTGTTGGATGTGATCTAAGGATCATTAGCCCACTATGAAATGATGTAGTATGACAAAGTCACACAATGACGAAATCCTCAAACAGACTATAAATACAGTGCGGTATCATGACGTCATAAAATGATTTTCAGAATTTTAAAGAAAAGTCAAGTGCCAATTAAATTTAGACAGACACATGCTTCGATTGAAATTTGAATTATTGGTATACGTCTAAAGCTATTTGATTCAGCTAGACAAATGTTTATGAAAATTAAAAGTATTTTTGAGAATTTATCCTGAACCAAATTGTTTTGGTGCGGAATCCTATGATAATACTGAGGTGAACTATGTTGATTGGATAAAATAATCCAATCTAGTAGCGTAAATATTCGCTAGACATGATTGATACGTTATGCATGACGTAAGAGTACAATAGGCTAAACACCTAAAGTACTAACAACGATAGTTTACCTTCTTTGTGATTGTAAACATACCTAGAAATTTACTGTTTTGCGATATAAATATCGTTAAAATTATGTGTTCATGGTCTATATGACCTCTCAACATGATTTGAAAAGTTTTAACTCCTTAGAGAGAAGTCATGGAAGAATGTGATAGTAGCAGAGCTCCTCATAGTAGGAAGCAAGATGTACTCATTAAATTGAGCATGAAATCAAGTAAAGGTTAATTTGAAAACCTAGTTTTGATGAATAAAAGGAGTGGTGATTAGTATACTGAAATTTCGAGGACGAAATTCTTAGAAGAATGGGTGAATGTTGTAACCCAAAAATTTATAAAATCTTGAATGATTAGAATAAAGGTTAAAGAATAAAACCTAGAAGAGAACTGAGGATTTATTTAAAATTTTTAAGAAGAACCTATATGGTTTCTTAATTGAATGAGAATAAAGAAATATGGGTTATAAAATTCCAAAACCCTAGAAATGAATTGATATATATTTGAATGAATATCAAAAATAAGATATTATGATACCTGTAAAATTTGATGTGAATTGAATAGTGTAAGAAATGTTATACTAATACAGGTGGAATTTTATTAACGAAATAAGATTTCACAGGAAGAAAAGCTATGAGGTTAAGCGAAGATGAGTATATGTATAGAAATATATATATATATATATATATATATATATATATATATATATATATATATATATATATATATATACTTAGTAAGGTGCTATATATATTTTAGCAAGATGAATAATGAATTAAGTTAATGATATAAGGATCAAGATAAAACTATGTTAGTAATTAACATAGCTTGAATGTGGGCCTTGATGGGCAAATAAGAAGATAAATAGGTTTAAAGTTATTAGCTAATATGATTAACAATAAAAATGGCGTAAGATAAAACTCAAAATTTGGTTTAGAGATAGAATTTTGAAGCACGGACTGCTCGGTTGCGTCCGGAACGTCAAGTTTAGTCATAAATGACAATTAACACAAAATGTGTAAGGGTTGACTTTTTGGTCAAAGTCAACGATTGACTTTATAAAAAAAGGTCAAAATTAGAGTTAGAAGTGAAATATGTTATGATTATATGAATTATGTATATGATTAAATAAATATACATTATATAATGTGAATACATTTATTTTGTATATAAAAGTGAATTAAGTATTAAGTTATGTAACCTAATATATATATTAGGTGTGATAATTAAATAACCTAAAAGGTTATAATATGAGAGAATATTAGTATATAAATATATACTAACATTAAGAGATTTATTTTATATATCTCAAATAATTAATGTTATAACCAAAGTTTAATTGGGTTATGGAATTAAAGATATATGAGTAAGGAAATTATTTTTTCAAGTGTGAGAAATAAAAACCCTAATTAAATGATTAGGATAAAATAAAATTAAAAGTATTGGACTATAATAATATTATAGCCCAATAATTTATTTAGAGTTCAAGTGAATTAAGATTTAATGGACTAAGGAGATTATTGGTAGCCCAATTATTTATTTAAGCAATGGATTTGTGACTATTTTATTTAAGGGTGATTAAATTATTTAATCTAGTCCAATATAATTTATGTATGACAAGAATTATAATGGCCCAATCTAATTTGTAGAGGAAGCCCAATTTTATTTTATTTTTAGTAAGCAAAATTATATAAAAAAAAATGGCAAGTCAAATGGAATTAATTAAAAGCTCAGAGCTTAGCCCATTTGTGATGGACCTTATAATCATTAGTGTGTTTAATATAAAACAAAACTTGAAGAGATAAGGAGGCTTTGTTGGCCGAAAATTAGAGAGGAAAATAAGGAGGAGTATGTTATAAGTAAAACCCACTTTAGTTGGTAGCTACTTTTGAGTTGTTGCTTTAATAGTGGAGCCAACACACTTTTATTTTACTTACAAGATAACTCTTATAATCATGAGAGAGAAGAGAGAGTAAGGGCCATGTGGCCGAATGGGATAAGGAGAAGAAATGGGAGAATAATGTGATGAGTGTACTTACTTTATTAGGTAAGTACTTTTTAGGTGTCATTTATTTTAATGGGCCAACACATTAGAGGTTGCTTGCAAGTTATATATTGTATAATGAGAGAGAGAGAAAAGAAAGATATGGATAGATATGCTATGTTATCTAATCACTTTAATTTTCCTAGCAAACTTGGTAATTCATGTGTGCTCTCATTTTTTTTCTAACGTAAATATAGACAGAGAAAGTGAGAGGGGCGACAACCCTTCATGGGAAAAAGGATAGAAGAATCTCCATAGTAGAAAAGAAAAAGAAGAAGAAAAAGAAGAAGAAAAAGAAGAAGAAGAAAAATAAAAAGGTATAAAACTATTTTTTACCTCTAAGCTTTCTTCCTTTATTTTATGAATTTGATAAAAAGGGGTTATGATATGGAAGTGTAAAACCCTTTAATTTATGTGTTTTCCATGAATCCATGTTTGGATCTACCCATATTGGGTGTTTTTTTGGTTGGAAATCAAAAGAAAAGAAAAATATTTTTCTTATTTTTAAAACCATAACTTTTAGGTGCTTTGAATGTTTACCGTTTTTGATCTATGCATTCTTTTCTCGATCCGGCGAAGAGAGGTGCTAGATATATGTGTTGACTAGTAAACTCAAGTGGTAGAACTCAAAAATCATGTTTCTAAAAGTCGTGGTGTGGATTTTGATGAAAATAGTCACGTTCTCTTAAAACTATTTTGGATCAGTTTGAAACGAGGGTAATTTCATCCACTTTTTATGTTTTAAAAATTCTAGAAAAATATGGAATGGTAATATCAGAAGTAATGCAGGTTGTGTAAAAAATTAAAAATTTATGGCCATACGGTTTGAGAGTTATGGATTTTACGGTGAAGGGCTATTTTTATGAAGCCACCCGAATAACTCTCTATGTATAAGTCCAAAAATTACAAAAGTTTTATTGGAAGTACATGTGTATAGTAGGAACATACTGTAAAAATGTCAGAATGTTTGGAGTTCATGTGTATAGTAGGAACATACTGTAAAAATGTTAGAATGTTTGAAGTTCATGTGTATAGTAGGAACATATTTTGTGGTATGCTGAAATAGTAAGTTCAGGATGCTGAAATGTAATTCGGTTTACCGAAATGATATTTCAGTTTGCTGAAAGGTTATCTAGTTTACTAAGATAACATATAAAGGGAAAACTTATAAGTATAAGTTATAAGTGATGAAAAGATTATCAAAATATAATCATAATACTAAGACTAAGGTGTAATGTCTAATACTTAACTTTGTGATTAAAGGCTAGACAAGTTAATATAAGATGATGAGATTATAAGTACGTAAATGAATATGGTGGTAAGATTATCTAATATGTGACTATGTGATTAAGTGTTAGATAGTATTATGAAATAAGGTATGCTATGATAATTGAAAGATCAATCTTATACTTGATAGGTCTTTTCAATAAAGAGAATAAATTAAATTGTGTAGCGGTAATCGACTATGCATGCAAGTTTTGTGACGTCCCCAAATTCGGGTCTCTTTCAACCCGATGATGGTGCTCCACGATGCTACAGATTCACACAAACATTCAATTGAAAAAGCCTTAAAAGAATGAATCATATATATATATATATATATATATATATATATATATATATATATATATATATATATATATATATATATATTCCAAAACAATACTACCATTCCCTGTGTTCTTTATAACTGCTACATTTGTTCTTGTTATAATATCAAATATTATCATTACAAACCTATACTATTACATAGGTACGCTACAAGTTCGCTTTAGCCTTCACTTTATCCTTGGCGAATCCTTTGGTTATATCGTCTAAGCTGCAATCATATGGTTCAAGCAAGTGTGAGCATAACAAGCTCAGCAAGTACAACAATTTCATTTTTAAAAGCATGCTTGAAACATAGGAAATCGTATATCTTCTATAACTGGATGATAGTTACGAAGTACTCTCAATAACTTAAAATAGCGTTTCTTTTCCTTCAAAACATTTTACAATAACAATATTCATCAATTCTGGTTCCAGACGTGAACGTCTTATAGTTTCTTTAAAAAGGACAACCCGGCACGAAGTCCGGCATATCTTACGAGCACTTCTAGGTGATCAGCCTATAGTACTCTATGTTGATCAACACTAGATCCATTAAACTTGTGTATGTTTAAGTTGTGGCAACCTCACGTGCCCATCGAATACTCGATGAAAACACATTTGTTTATTCATATTCAGGCTTTCCTTGAATCCGTACCAAATAGTTGGCGTAGGATAGCATTAGCAATTCTATATTGAAAGACTTGTAAACAGTTCAATCAATCTATCAAGATTAGTCTAGCCAAGCTAAAATTGGCATCGACACTTTCTTCAAAACCATACATGCATCTCATAATTTGAATCATTTGAAAACCTGGCTAACACGAAGGTTAGACAAGCGTTTAGGAAAAACTTGCCTTCAGCGTCTGCTACCGAATAATTACATTTCCTTTGAGTCTTTACAGTCTCTACAACACATAATCACATAACATACCACATTAGGTCATGAATGAACATACGTAGTTCCTAAAGAATCTTACCCTACTTCTTAATCTAGTCCCGTATTAGATTTGTTATTTATGGGTTGCAGCTTTGCGTCATTCTTTTACATCATTCTTACCAACTTCATTCTTTTATAACACTTAAGTGAAATTATTTCATTAATACAACTCGATTCAAGTTAATTATCCTTTCTCACGGCTTACTAACGTCATTACATTAATAATTGAAACTCAATCATCAATGGTTAAGTACGCTTATTGCATACCGTTTGCGTTCATCTTCAATTTACTTTCTTTAACCCTAAGTGATCATACTTGGGATTTAATTATAACTTAACAATGTTTGATTAAGTTCCTTAACTCATTGTTAATAATCCCATTCATGTTCCACTTGTAACCATTCTTCATTGTCTAAGTTTTAAGTTTAGCATCATGCGAGCTTCGGCTTATTACACTCGTAATATACTTGCAAGGCAATCGCTATTAGGGCTTGAGACCGGACTCGCAAGCTCTTGGAGCAAGTCCTTTGTTAACCGCCGTGTTACTTACTGGCTATTGCTCTCAAGCTGAAGCTCGGCTATGCTTGGTTTCGGGCTATTTGGCCTTAGGATGGCGCCGCGGCGCCAGCTCTGTGCACCAGAAAAATTTGACAGACTTTTCTTTTAGTGAGATTCCCGACTTCGTAACTTCTTCGTTATAAGTCCGAATTGGCTCGTTCAAGAGCCTACGGTTCACAAATCACGTACGCTACGTGTTCATGAAAGAATTTTATTTATTCGACTTTGTTTGATAAAAATTCACCTATTAGTTCGTTTTTAACGAAAACGATAAACGTTTGTGAACGTTCAATGCTCGTTTTTTCATTCTAAGTCAGAATCTGACCATTTTCAAGTCCGCAACTCTATAATGCCAAATAAGACTTGTCTCCATTGAAAACCAATGTTTCCAAGCTCAATATCAGAATTCGACTTCCAATCCGAGAATTTCACGAATTCGACGATTGTCGTCTAATCGTGTGAATTCCGGCGAAACTTCGTTACTTGAGATTTTTAAATCATTTCACTTGGATTCAATCCATCATGCTACCATCTTGATATACATGCTTTGTTAACTTATAAACATGATAAGTTATTAATTATTCTTAATAAGTTCAAAACTCATAAACTTATAAACTACTTATTAAAGTATAACATACTTAATTTCATTGCTTATGACTTATTAATAAGTTAAGTCCTTTAATCCTCATTCTTACCTCTTATTAATCATGCTAACTTCTTAATGTAAACATATTACCACTTTTTACAAGTTCTTATACTTTCATTATTGTTCTTCACAAGTTCGTAACTTAAATGATTACGAATAGCTTATTCATGATTTATACGGCTTATTAAGACTTAAGCCCTTGGGTTTATCATTCCTTAACATACTAGCTCTACCAATATCCCCTTCTCTACTAATGGAAGAGAAAGAAAATCATGGCTTAGGATCACTTACTCTTTGAAATTCACTTGATTATGCCTTGCTCAATCTTTAATCTCCTTCTTGATCCTTGAAATATGAAAGACTAGCTTTCTTACTTTTCTAGCTTATCTGTCAACCAAATAAGTTGTTTAGCTTGAGAGGAGTTGGATGAAATTTGAACAACCAACAATTGAAATGGAGCTTGGTATTTATAGGCTTCACAAAGTGAGGGCATAAGGGTCATTAGGACCTTCCACCTCCTTACTATTCATAGCTTAAGGATTAAGTAAACTTGCTCCCCACAACACTTACTCACCACTCTTATTTCTTGGTTGCTACTTAACTTAGCCATTAAGCTTACTTGTTCTCCAAATAAATTACTTGGCCATCACAACACTTAGCCACTAAGTAAACTTGATCATCACATTGGATCATCCATGGGTTTCTCCATGGTTCTTACCCATTGGATACTTACTTGGGCTTAGGTTTAATTAATTTACTTAATCCTTTAGGCTTCTAGAATAATTTTCTTAACTAATATTAACTTATTCATTGGGCTTGCAATTAAACAAACACTTGGGCTTGATCATTAACTTACTTTGGATTTAACCATTCTTACATTTGGGCCTTGTCAACTTCTTATTACCTGTCTGACAATTTCCTACACAATTTAAATATTCAATACATTTGGTTTAAAGCCTTATAACGTATAATTTACGTATTCATCTTGTATTCCTCTCGTATACTTATTCCTCATGATATAACATAATTCATACATTCTCGTATAATACTCGTATTCATTACTTCGTATAATATCTACGGATTATATGATCATTGTTTTATTCATTAATCACATTACATTTTCTTCTCGTAAATTATTTTCCTTAAACGTTAGGTTTTAAGTCCACAGGAAAAATATTGCATTTTCCATAACTGAAATATTATTGGATATTCCATCTCACCTCAATATTCTATCGTTACGTATTTCTCGGAAGTTCAAAAATAATTTCCGAGCAAAAATGCGTGAATAGTGTTTTTTGGAAACTTTCTCGGAAAGCTTTTATTTTCGTCTTGGAAATTCAAATACTTTAATTCTACCACGTAGCAAAAATCCTACGATGTTCTGACATTTCTAGGTCATAGAACGACCTTCGATTAGCTTGCTCCATAAATAATCAATTAAATTCATTTAATAAATATAAAAATTTAATTCTCAAAAATCTGATTTTCTCGGGCGTTACATTCTTCCCTCCTTATAAGGATTCTGTCCCCAGAATCTCGCTAATAATACCTACACCACAATGGAAAATTTTTCCTTTATTTTAATCTCGAGTTCCCACAATGCTTCTTCGACATTGGGGTTCTTTCATTTCACCTTCATCAAATGTAGTATCTTAATTCACATGACTTATCACTTCCTATCAATAATCTGAGTTGGAAGTTAAACACTTATTAACACATTACGCGATCTCTATATCATCTTAGTTATTCTTTTAACTCATATTTATATGGAACTCAAATTCCTCCCTCAAAATAAGACTATACTTAGTCTTCTACTTATCCTGCATCATTTTCTTTATTCGCTTGCATCCCTCGTTACTTAGTTGTACTTACTTAACTCATTCCATTATCGTGAATTGAGTCTACGTTTTGAATAACAATTCTACCCCTTTATTCCGTAATTTAACTTCTAACTCCACTCTTACCATCTCCATTATTAACTCCTTCTGAGTTGTTAACATCGATAGCTTTCCCTACCCTTCCTACTTAACGCGTCGGCTACAACATTTACCTTCCTTGAATGATATAAGATATCACAGTCCTCTCTCTACTGTATTTTCAACTCCTTCTGTGTGGAGATATATTTTAGACTCTTAGAGTCCGTATATATCTCACACTTCTCCGTATAAATATTATCTTCCGATTTTTAATTCAAAACTACAACTGCCAATTCTAGATCATAAGTAGGATAAACCTTCTCATAATCCTTAACTGGCGAGATGCATACACTATGACATTGCCATGCTATAAGAGCACGCAATCATGTCATCTATGAGAAACATCAAGATACAGTACAAAATTCCCCGTATCATCCCATAAAGATAATACATTTGCCTTACTTAATCTTTTCTTAAATCTTGTGACGCTAATGGTACATTTAACCATAGCACCTCACAAGAGAACCTATCAGTTTACCACCATCCTGCTCGGTGCCCCTTATGAAAACTCTAACTTTCGCATATTATTCAAGCCAAATGACACAACCAGAAACTCGTCATAACTATAACGAATTCTGAACATCATCTTAGGTCCCTCCTCCTTCTTCTTTACTTTCAACCGACTATACCCCGTACACAAATATATCTTAGAAAAATTCGTTGTCCCTATTCAATTGATCAAATAAATCATCGATCCTGGGCCATGGGTATTTATCCTTAATCACCAACTTACTCCTATTACGATAGTAGATACATAACCGCAACGACTCATCCTCTTCTTTAACATCCTACTAACTTACGTCCAGGTTAGACGACAAGGTATCTCGGTGTTTTATTATCATAAATTACTACCTTGGGTTTTCTGAAAAACTAAAAATTCATACTTTTCTTATAACTATTTATTATTGCTATATGGTTAATCCACCCATTCATATCGAGAATTTCTTTAAATTCTCTCAGCATTAACAGTGCTTATCTATTGATACCTACTTACCTGAATTATTCATGAAACAAATTTTCCATGGATAAATTAACGAAAGTTATTTCCTCCTCCTCTACCTTAATGTTGAAAGGTACTTATAATCCCTTTCAGACAGACTCCTAGATGAGTCTTTCCATATGTCTTACACACCTCGATCCTTCACTTAGGATCCCGTTGTCCCAATTTAGTATTCTCAGAGTTAAAAATTTCTGTCTCTTTGGCATACTGCCACTACCATTCTCTACCTTGGTTCCTCCCTCTCTCTTGCTCTCATCTTTTCCCTCTTTGTGGTATTGAGTCTACAACTCACTATCACCTTATGCTATAATCACCTTCTCCAGAATGATCCCATAGGAAACATTCTAGATCACCAAAATCCCACTATAGAGCTAGGGTCTTAGGCCCTGCTCTAATCTACGAGCCTTCACCTCCTCCATGTCCACTTGATGTGAAATAAACCTTGCCAATTCATTTGAATTTGGTCGCGTACTGGGGAAATATCATATCCCCTTGCTTAGTTCTAAGAATTCAATCTCTATCCTCCCTCACATATTTGTAGGGAAATAATTCTCAAAGAAAACCTTCTTGAATTGTTTCCAGGTTACCACATCTGTTCTAACCCCACCCTGGTGAGCCTTCTACCAAAAGTTGGCTTCACTCTTCCTCGTGTAAGTCACAAAAGAAAACTTCTGCATCTCACCTACGCTTGTAATAACAAACGCCTTCTTTATTTCTTTTACCCCGATATGGGCCTCGATTGGGTCCGTCGTTCCTTTGAACTCCGGCGGACCTATGCTTTTAAACTCTTTAAAGGTAATCGTTCTAGCTACCTTAGGTTTCGCGGGTACTCAACCCACGGATTGGGTAAATGCAGCCATTAATAACTTAACGAACTCTTGCATAGGGTGGTTTTGACCCCATTAATTATCATTATGTGATTTCGCTTCCTTATTACGTTATCTTCTCCTTGGCGATATTTTTAGATTAAATAAAATTTCATTATTATCTATATACTTACTTCGGTATTAATCGCCACATACCAAATCACATCATAACAAATCATTTCCATGAAAACTTCATTATATTCATATGCTTCTTCATAGTTTGAAACTATTTAGAATTTGTTTTCATAGACAAAAGCTATTACATTTTCTATCCCACAATTGAACTTCACAAAAGTTGGGATTTACAAAAAGACTACCCTTTAAAAGAGGGTTTTACGTCACTACACACATATTTATAACTCTAGACTTCTAATAATGCATAACAGCATCCTCGTGTTTCTCATTCGCAATCATTGCTACAGTATCCCGACTAATCATATGACGGGTTTGTCCTGACTCAATGGAATAACAAGTAACCTTCAGCTTGAAATCCTTATGTGTACTCTCATGGATGTAAGACATCCGTGCTATCTTCCAGTCCTTCTCCCCCAGTTCTCTACGAAGCTCATCGGCCTATGCCTTATAATTCCTAGACTGCTCTGCCATAAGCACCTGCTTATCGTGCTCTAACTCAAAATCTACTTCTGCAGACATCTTAGCTTCATGGAGATAACTAATCTCTTCACTCTGATTCTGCACAACTATACCCAGTTGCATATTCCTGTCAAGCGCTGCCAGATACAATGCTTCTATTGCATCTGGAGGTGATGACTCCAGTGTAGGTACCACCGTAGTAATCGATGTTACCTCTCTTTCTTCCTCCACATTGTTCATCGTACTAAGGTATGATGCTATATCCATCTCTCCCTCAGAGTAGTCTTCCTCAGAAAAGTACTCCTCCGTCTCTGACTCCTCTAGAATCACTATTGGTACCTCCGCCACTGGCATAGATACATGCTCTACTCGGTTCACAAGCTCTTCGCTCACCGCGTGTATATCTCTATACATCAAGCTATCGATCGACATCCTACAATAACACACAACATGTTGATTAGTACATAACACAAAATAGTATAAGCACAAATCATATTTAATTTATTTAGGGTTACTTTCTATCTTTTAAATCTTTTGGTACTGAGTTTCCTCAATACCTTATTAACTCATTCGACTCAAGTAAAGCTCGAGTTTACTTCCTTCAGACTTCTCTTCCTTAACGAGGTTATTAGCCTAAGGTTCTTCCCCCCTTAAGTTTTATAACCTAATGCTTTGATACCAACCTGTGACGCCCCCAAATTCGGGTCTCTTTCAACCCGACAGATGGTGCTCCATGGTGCTACAGTTCACACAAACATTCAATTAAAAAAGCCTTAAAAGAAAGAATCTATCTTATATATATTCCAAAACAATACTACCATTCCCCAGGTTCTTTATAACCATTACATTTGTTCTTGTTATAATATCAAATATTATCATTACAAACCTATACTATTACATAGGTACGCTTCAAGTTCCCTTTAGCCTTCACTTTATCCTTAGCGAATCCTTTGGTCATATAGTCTAAGCTGCAATCATATGGTTCAAGCAAGTGTGAGCATAACAAGCTCAGCAAGTACAACAATTTCTTTTTTAAAAGCATGCTTGAAACATAGGAAATCGTATATCTTCCATAACTGGATGATAGTTACGAAGTACTATCAATAACTTAAAATAGCGTTTCTTTTCCTTCAAAACATTTTACAATAACAATATTCATCAATTATGGTTCAAGACGTGAACGTCTTATAGTTTCTTTAAAAAGGACAACCCGACACGAAATCCGGCATATCTTACGAGCACTTCTAGGTGATCAGCCTATAGTACTCTATGTTGATCAACACTACATCCATTAAACGTGTGTATGTTTAAGTTGTGGCAACCTCACGTGCCCATCGAATACTCGATGAAAATACATTTGTTTATTCATATTCAGGCATACCTTGAATCCGTACAAAATAGTTGGCGTAGGATAGCATTAGCAATTCTATATTGAAAGATTAGTCTAGCCGAGCTAAAACTGGCATCGACTCTTTCTTCAAAACCATACATACATCTCATAATTTGAATCATTTGAAAACCTGGATAACACGAAGGTTAGACAAGCATTTAGGGAAAACTTGCCTTCAGCGTCTGCTACCGAATAATTATGTTTCCTTTGAGTCTTTACAGTCTCTACAACACATAATCACATAACATACCATATTAGGTCATGAATGAACATACGTAGTTCCCAAAGAATCTTACCCTACTTCTCAATCTAATCCCATATTAGATTTGTTATTTATGGGTTGCGGCTTTCCGTCATTCTTTTACATCATTCTTACCAACTTCGTTCTCTTATAACACTTAAGGTGAAATTATTTCATTAATACAACTCGATTCAAGTTAATTATCCTTCCTCACGGCTTACTAATGTAATTACGTTATTAATTGAAACTCGATCATCAATGGTTAAGCACGCTTATTGCATACCGTTTCCGTTCATCTTTAATTAACTTTCTTTAACTCTAAGTGATCATACTTGGGGTTTATTTATAACCTAACAATGTTTGATTAAGTTCCTTAACTCATTGTTAACAATTCCCATTCATGTTCCACTTGTAACCATTCTTCATTGTCTAAGTTTTAAGTTTGGTATTTAGTAATGGTATTACTATTACACTGCAAGGTTGTATTTATTGTCGCCTTGAGATCTTGGAGGCTGTGTACTAACGCTGCGGCAAGTCCTTTTGTTAACTTATGCTACATGTCACGCCACTCTCCAGAAGGTTTTGGCTTTTCTCGTGAAGCTTCGCTGACTGTGCTGCAAGTATTTGCTTTAAAATTTGGCCACGCATTTCTGACTCTGCACCGAAAAATTTGATGAGACTTTTCTTTTGAGTGAGATTCCGGCCCAGACTTCTTCGTTATAAGTCCGAATTAGCTCGTTCAAGAGCCTACGGTTCACAAATCACATACTCTACGTGTTTATGCCAGAATTTTATTTATTCGACTTCGTTTGCTAAAAATTCACCTATTAGTCCATTTTTAACGAAAACGATAAACGTTCGTGAACTTTCAATGCTCGTTTCTTCGTTCTAAGTTGGAATCCGGCCATTTTTGAGTCCGCAACTCTATAATGCCAAATAAGACTTGTCTCTATTGAAAACCAATGTTTCCAAGCTCAATATCAGAATTTCACTTCTATTCCGAGAATTTCACGAATTCGACGATTGTCGTCTAATCGTGTGAATTCCGGCGAAACTTCGTTACTTGAGATTTTTAAATCATTTCACTTGGATTCAATCCATCATGCTACCATCTTGACATACATGCTTTGTTAACTTATAAACATGATAAGTTATTAATTATTCTTAATAAGTTTAAAACTCATAAACTTATAAACTACTTATTAAAGTATAACATACTTAATTTCATTGCTTATGACTTATTAATAAGTTAAGTCCTTTAATCCTTATTCTTACCTCTTATTAATCATGCTAACTTCTTAATTTAAACATATTACCACTTCTTACAAGTTCTTATACTTTCATTATTGTTCTTCACAAGTTCGTAACTTAAATGATTACGAATAGCTTATTCATGATTTATACGGCTTATTAAGACTTAAGCCCTTGGGTTTATCATTCATTAACATACTAGCTCTACCAATACCCCCTTCTCTACTAATGGAAGAGAAAGAAAATCATGGCTTAGGATCACTTACTCTTTGATATTCACTTGACTATGCCTTGCTCAATCTTTAATCTCCTTCTTGATCCTTGAAATATGAAAGACTAGCTTTCTTACTTTTCTAGCTTATTCTGTCAACCAAATAATTTGTTTAGCTTGAGAGGAGTTGGATGAAATTTGAACAACCAACAATTGAAATGGAGCTTGGTATTTATAGGCTTCACAAAGTGAAGGCATAAGGGTCATTAGGACCTTTCACCTCCTTAATCCACCTCCTTACTATTCATAGCTTAAGGATTAAGTAAACTTGCTCCCCACAACACTTGCTCACCATTCTTATTTCTTGGTTGCTACTTAACTTAGCCATTAAGCTTACTTGCTCTCCAAATAAATTACTTGGCCATCACAACACTTAGCCACTAAGTAAACTTGATCATCACATTGGATCATCCATGGGTTGCTCCATGGTTCTTACCCATTGGATACTTACTTGGGCTTAGGTTTAATTAATTTACTTAATCCTTTTGGCTTCTAGCATAAGTTGCTTAACTAATATTAACTTATTCATTGGGCTTGCAATTAAACAAACACTTGGGCTTGATCATTAACTTACTTTGGATTTAACCATTCTTACATTTGGGCCTTGTCAACTTCTTATTGCACAATACAATTTCCCACACAATTTAAATATTCAATACATTTGGCTTAAAGCCTTATAACATATAATTTACGTATTCATCTTGTATTCCTCTCGTATACTTATTCCTCATGATATAACATAATTCATACATTCTCGTATAATACTCGTATTCATTACTTCGTATAATACCTACACATTATATGATCATTATTTTATTCATTAATCACATTACATTTTCTTCTCGTAAATCATTTTCCTTAAACATTAGGTTATAAGTCCACATGCGAAATATTACGTTTTCCATAACTGAAATATTATTGGATATTCCATCTCACCTCAATATTCTATCGTTACATATTTCTCGGAAGTTCAAAAATAATTCCCGAGCAGAAATGCGTGAATAGTGTTTTTCGGAAACTTTCTCGGAAAGCTTTTATTTTCGTCTTGGAAATTCAAACACTTTAATTCTACCACGTAGCCAAAATCCTACGATGTTCTGACATTTCTAGGTCATAGAACGACCTTCGATTAGCTTGCTCCATAAATAATCAATTAAATTCATTTAATAAATATAAAAATTTAATTTTCAAAAATCCGATTTTCTCGGGCGTTATAAGTTTCCTTAACTCAAAGTCGGGTTATATTTCAAAGTATGTTAGTGAATGATTATTGATGTTTATTCATGTCTAAATTGATTATTTATTCGCTCTTAGTGCATGTTGCATATGTTCATCAGGTATGAAAGGCTGATCACCTTCATTACCATAAGGTTCAGTTAAATTGTTTATGGTCATTGTTGACCTTTAAACATTATTGATTCAGTCATTCAATTATTGACATCTTGATTCATGTTTCTTCACAATTATTAAATTGTTGAAAACTTGAAAGCTTATTATTCTTTCAATCATGATATATCTTTATTGAATTTAAACTTGCTAGGCAAAGTAGTTGTTCACCCTTGCTATATCAAGATAATAAATTTCAGATAAAGGTGAAGGCTTGAAGAAGGATCGAGACAAAAGCAAACTACAGTAATAGATTTTTGTACGAATATCTATTTAGTTATCTTATTGTAAACCTTTGTAATTTTGAAGGTATGTATTCAGTTAAGGTTAATAAACTTGGGAAAATGTTATAGAATTATGTAAAATAAACAATATATGTTTATTTGTTCCGCATTAGATGATAGAATATGTTTGATGATGAAGTATCGTAACGTACCAAGTCCGGGGTTCTTGGGACCCAGATTTGGGGACGTCACAAAGTCAAAAAAAGGCATCATCCACTGTTCTGAAAGATGAAAGGCCTATACATGTAATGAAATGTCTATCAAGAGAAGAAAGAAAATTTCTTTCAATATGTACTTGGCTAATCAATTAGATCTGAACCTTGAGACTCAAGATTATCAAAGAACTAAAGCTGCCAAGACTTTCCTTTGTTGTCAACTCCAAGACGATGCCTGATTGATCTAAGGTCAAATGGTGCAACAACCTGTTAGCAATAAATGTAAAGATTTGCACATCAATGCCTAACAACATTATAGCAAGACACATGACTGTTAAGAAACTGACAATGTAAACGTACAATTCCTCATTAACACTTACATGTACATTATGTTGCATCACCTTATGTACTACAACAATATTCTATCAAGAGACCATACTCTTCCTAAAAGAGGGGAAGAGAGAAAGTACATTAAGGTTGGAAACTTAATTGTCAACAAACTTTCTCTCCACTCAAGTTTAGGTTGAAGATAACATCTTGAAAGAAGTCTGAAGTATGTCGTAAGTTAATCTAAATCCTATGAAGCTTAAGTGGATTAACTCTTGCTGAAGGATTAGTATGTATGCAAATATATACAAAACTAATGTTCTATGTTTTTGATAAAATATAGAGTATGATCAACACTAGAGGAGTATCTTGAAGATTCTTAGAAACTGATCATCTCCATGAATTAACCAGATACAAATAAGCAATAGAGTTGATTCCTACTCTGAGAACATTCAAAATCTGTGAACATAACCAAACAAAGGGTGGAACAATCAAAGAAAAAGAGTGTAATATCAAAATGCTTAATCATTCACACACTCATCATTATGCATCATAAATGTCATATCTAAATCTGATATATGCATAAATATGATTGTCGATGCTAATGTGATATAAATTCAAGAATATGAGGAATTGGGATTTTGAGGAAACTAATCTAGTAGGACCCAAACAAACATGGGTACCAAAAATTGAAATTTACCTAACCTGCAGTTACTTGGTCTATCTGATCACACTAGGAATACTGAAGCAGATAGCTTCAATCATAAGGATTCAACCAGCTGCAAGGTCAAGACATTTTGGCAATGCTCTTGATAATATTATCCAATGTTAAAGACTGTTCTCAAAGACTTGCTGAGTCCCCATTAATGAAGATTCACATGGTTGATGATCTTCAGATGGAAGCAAGCTATTCATGACAAGACAAAATGGATCTACTAGTCATATCCATGCAAAGCATATCATTCCAAAAGGAACATCCAAGAAGTTTATATCAAAGGATCATCAAGCATTGATGATGAAGAATGCACTATTGAAGCATAACTTCACGAGTGTAGAAGATACTGAAGCCTGAATGAGAAAGACTATGTTCGTAGTTTTGTCAACAATCGTGGAGTAATCAGTTCTGAGGATACCTCGCTATGATTCATTTAGGTTTATTCATTCATGATGATTTCAGCCTGAAGGAGATGCTGCAAAAGCCTTTTAGCCTAAACAAACTATCAAGGTTGAAGCTAAAGAAAGTGCAAATGCTATGTCCAAGCCAAAGAAGAGGACGAAGAGGCTTGTCAAGAATAATGCTTTGGAAAATGAGGAAGTATTAAAGGAAGACGATCAAAGGATTGCTGATGAAAAGGCTGAACAAAGCAGTCAACCTCAAGCATCTGGTCCAATTGTGGAAGAGACCAGAATCATAGAAGATGATCAGGCCATGATCAATCATGTAGAGCACAATACTGCACCTAATCAAACCATGATCAATGCTGAAGAGGAAATTCCAGAATCAAGTGTTGGTGCTGAGGAAGTACAGCCTGAAGTTTTTGATCAGTCTGAGGAAGTTCTAGATTCAAATGATGAGGATGGTGAAGCTTGGGGAGCAAAATGAAGAAGTGGAACACTTGCAAGAAAATCTGAGATAAGCTTGAAGGATAGGTCAACCATGGTACATGTCTATTGACCACTCCACAAATATCAAGACCACTTATGTTAATATCATAAAGACATGAGCTAACCCAAAAAAGAAATGTTACACCCTCAAATCCAGGTTGCCTGACCCCTGAGTTTGGTGTTCATGATCCATAATATAATAACATCTAACTACCCATTCATATAAAAATAGTAATACATATCACATTAACATAGGTTTTTAATACATTAGTCCCAGGTCCATTAACCTTAACATTACAAACATACCCCTTAGATATACAAAAAGGGTTTACAAATATAATATATTCATAATGTTTATAAAAACTAATCCAACATTTTTCGTTTGCATTTGTTCTTCTTTGACCCATTGACCTTTTCGTTCCTAGCTGAAATATTTTATTTAGCAAGGGTGAGCAACAAGTTTGCCCAGCAAGTTAAGACATACAATAAATGTATATGAATCAATAAGAACAGACTATCTATTTTGATAGAATAATACCAAAGTTCGGGGAACATTGAAATAGCTAAACAAAGCTTTAATAATTAACAAGTCTTCTGGTATTCTATGTAACACAATAGTTCAATAATGAAAGAGTACAACCCTTTCAAAGTTCTATTATATTCTAATGAATAGTCAAGAATCAATTCTACGTAATTACAAAGTGGAATGTTTTCCAGATTTATGCTGAGTTATCCATTTGATCTTGAACTTCTCTTCTCGGGTATAGATCAAAGTTTTACTTTGATATATATGCAAGTGTATCAGATAACCATAAAGATTAAATCATACCCCTCTGCAAGTACTTAGAGCTGGCCAACTCCTTGTACCCTATATAATGCATAATACTTAAGTCGCGCGCAATGATCGAAGTTACGACTAATAAAATGTTCCCTTTATATAAAAGGTTGTTCTTCTCAGTCTCTGAATCAAGATTTGATTTAACAACGAAATTCAATGATTTCAATATCAAATCATTTCTCTTCTCTTCTCAAACCTATCAAGTTTTCTTTTTCGATCTAGCCGATACAACTGCCATTGATCTATCAATAATAATTAAATTCTCTTATCTTCTCTTTTCTTCTTGAACCTATCAAGTTCTAACAAATGTTCGTCTAGCCAGAATAATTAGCTAAGACATTGCTCAACATAATTCGACAATAAACATGAATTTTATGTACTATCAATATTAGCTTCTACAGATATGAATATCCAACAACAATAACTCTACGAATATATATTTTCTGAATCAGTAATTCAATTTGAATTATTAAACATGCACTAACTGCGAATAATCAACAATAAATTCTTGTACGTGGTATAATTAACAATAATTAACCACTATAATAATTGAAAAAATATAACTCAAGGTTGAGTTAGGAAACTTGCCTTCTCTGCTAATTACAGCTACACAATAAATTTATCTGCGTTTGAAAGACCTATAATCAATAATATCGGTCTCACAATTAGCATAATATTTCATAACACATAACACTGTAATTCACAGTCAATCTGTCTCCTAGACACATTACCACATAGCCAATTAGTGTTTATAACCTATATAAACACATAATAAGTCTAACTAGTTCGGCCTGGTTGGATTTCGGTCTCATCTTGGTGCTTTGATTACCTTATCCGATAATTTACACCTTTGGGACCCAGGAGTTGACTCCCACTCTAGAGGATTATGCACGGTTGACGATGCTGCTGTTGGATAGACCTTGCGTGCATATGGCTTTGTGGGACATGAGTCAACGGTTCATGACTCTTACTGGATTGAGGCGTAAGGTGGTGCAGGATGAGCTTACATCTGGCCACGTTATATCCCAGTGTTTTCTGTTTGACAGATTTGGCTTCGAGGATAGTTATACACAATATTCTAGGGATTTCACCACACCGGAGGATCATTGGCGTCTATCCAAGGTGGATGTACTACTATTGTGCGTACTGTCGTATGTCTATATGCCACGGTACATGGATGAGATAGACATTGGAGTCATCATGGCAGTGAGAGCTCTCAGGGAGGGTCGTACCATCATCTGGAATGATTATAGCGAGACTACGAGATCTCGCTATATCTTTGTTGCACTTATCGGACGGGGAGTATTTACTGAGGCGGCTTTCGGTCATGCTATACGTGTGGTTTATGTCACACTTGAGACGGATTGGCACTTTTAGATGGAATGGGTATTATTTCACCCGTGATATAGCCATGTCATACTCCTTTCAGCCATCGAAGTGTACGGACGCTATGTCTTGGTCTATGTTCTTGGCGGATATCAGAGATCCGTTTGGCATTCTGCCATGCACAGGGCTTAGCTCACCCTATAAATTTATTACGCATGCTCCGGGCGTGGACTATCTCCATCTAGCTAGCTTGAGGGGGATGACTACCTACCACCCGCTGGTCGTGATGCCGCAGGTTGACCAGTTACAGGATTTTCATCCTTTCAAGGGGGCATTGAGACAGTGTTTAGCTTCTCGCTACCTTTCAGCAAAGGACTGATCCCATATATATGCTTGTTGGGATCAGCGTGAGATAGCTATTTTTTCTATTAGTCATCCAGGTTGTTCTGCAGAGTATTCTGCAAGGATGGAAATAGAGACTGCATCGGCTGAGGTAGTATCCACATTGCCGAGTCATGATTCAGATGATGTAGAGCCCATGGAGGACATTGATTCCCACATCTAGGAGGAGCTAGTTTCTGGGTTGCCAGCATCTCCTTTAGATTCTCCTAGTACTAGTACTATTGTGATTCACCATTCAGCACAGTACTTTGAGAAGAGTCTTCATCTGATGACCTTCGAGAGAGACCAGGCTAGAGCCTTGATGTTGACTGCCCTTGATGGGAAAGACGCAGCTATGTTAGAGAGAGAGACGAGGCATTAGCACGTAGAGATGTCGTTGTAGCTGAGCGGGATGAGGCCAGATCATCCAGAGATGCAGTGATAGTTGAGCGGGATATTTCCATATCTGCCCGGGATGTAGCCGTCATAGATAGTACTACAGTGAGGTCCCTTACCACTGGCATAATTACAGAGATGAGCGCTTACATTGATGAGCATATGGTCACCATGCAGATGGCTGCAGATCTGTTGGGTCGTGTGGATACTCTCGTACATGAGACCACATCTTCGCCTCCTTCTTTTGAGAGGGATGCCATGTTGAGCTTGTTAGCTCGCATATACCCTGACTTGTAGATGGGCTGGTATTTTCCTGCACAGACTAGCATAGCCATTTTGTCATGTATAGTTTATATTGTGTATAGTAAACATCAATCTATATATGGCAAGAAAATATATTTTTGATCACTTCCCTTTTAGATATGCTCTGATACTTGCTTGATATTTTTCCTGCTTCTTCAAGGCTTGTGATCTTGATGTATTCTGAACTCTTCCTAGATGGATGGACATTGAGTTGTCTCTGGACAGTTCAGAATGGATCATTGATCTGTGTGTATCCCTACCATCTTTGGTGTCTTGGGACTTGTTTCTTTATGGAAATGTAGAGAGGAGTGTGGATTTCCTCTCTGAGATTGATCGCACCACAGATGGTCCCCAGTACCCCAATTCAGGAGGAGCCTAGTTAATTCCATCTCTTATGGATTGGTGTTTCTCTTTAAGGTACAATCGCAGCTTAGATGGTCGTTGAATCTCCTATTTGGGAGGAGTTCAGGTAATTCCATCCCTTTGGTCTGAAGCCAATGAAATGTGGTGGATTAAAGGATGATCCCAGTACCAGATGACAAGTGTTTGTGTTTTGGTATGGGGTGAGACCAAACCATGAATGGTTGCCTACGTACTCCTATTGAAGAGGAGATCAGGTCTGCGTAGTTCGAATAGCAATGATGACTTCTTTGGTAACCATGGGGAAGGAGGCTGCTTCTACCCACTTGGTGAAGTAGTCGATCATGTTGAATATAAATTGGTGTCCATTACTTGCTTTAGGCTCAATGGGCCCAATAACGTCCATTCCCCACATTGAGAAGGGCCAAGGCGAACTCATATTGTGGAGTTCCCGTGGAGGGGGGTGGATAGCATTCCCATGAATTTGGCACGGATAACATCTCATGACGTGGTCATTGCAATCAGCTTTGAGAGAGAGCCAATAATGTCCTGTCCTGAGGATCTTCTTGACAAGGAGGGGGCCACTCATGTGTGGGCCACAGACTCACCATGGATCTCATCCATAAGCCTTTGCGCTTGATCTTTGTCTAAACATCTGAGGAGACCTTGTCCTGCATCTCTCTTATAGAGAGCATCTCCGCTCGGATATAATTTCATAGCAAGTCGATGGATTCTCCTTTTCTCGGTCGGGCTCGCCTCAGTGGGTGTAGATCCATCTCGTAGGTATTCCTTGATATGGAGATACCAAGGATGTTGGATGGGAGGTAGCTCATCTGATACTTCTCCAATGTAATTGTAACGACCGAGAAATTTGGATCTTATTGTAAAATGATTTTATTAAATTAAATAATAATAAAATCATATTCTATGTGTTATCAAGATGGTTGTCATTGTATAACCTATTGATGTTAGAATGTCGTAGTATTTGAGCTACGTGGATGAATTAAAGTGTTTGAATTTCCAAGACGAAAATAAAAGTTTTCCGAGAAATTTTACGAAAAACACTATTCATCGGTATTTGCTTTCGGGATATATTTTGAGTTTCAGAAATACGTAATGATGGAATAACAAGATAAGATGGATTATGTAATAAAAATCTAGTTATGGAAAAAGTAATAATTAAACATGGACTTAATTTATAAACTTTAAGTAAAAGTAAGTAGTAATGAATAAGTAATAATTGTATGATACATAAGTATTGTACAAGTGGATTGAAAACGAGTATAATACGAAGTATTATACGAGTTGGTATGAAGAATGAAATATCATATATATTTCTATATGAATTAGAATACAAAAATAATACATAAACTATATGTATATGTATTAAGAAATGTTAATGGACTTGGAAGATTGGTTAACAATTATATACAAGTCCAAGTGAATTAAAGGGAGAGGCCCAATCATTAATGAATGAACAAACTAGTGTTTATTAATGCAAAGCCCAAACTAAAATCCATGAGTTGTATGACCCATGGGGCAAACCATATCAATATGGTTAATATGTGGTGATCAAGTTAAGAGTAATGACCAAGACTTAAAAGTAATGACCAAGTATTAAGAGTAATGACCAAGTTAAATGAGTAAAGACCAAGTATAGGATAAGAGTTGTGCTAGCCAAGTAATGAATAGTAAGGAGGTTACTTAAGGAGGTGGGTGATTTAATGACTAATCTACCCTAGCTTTGCAAATTCTATAAATAGAGAAGGCTTACAAGCCATTTGTTAGTTGTTCAAATAATCCAACATTTCAAAATGCTTAAGTGTTAGAGAGAATAAGCTACAATAAGTCATTTCCATAAGTAAGAAGAAGAAGCAAGCTACCTTACCAAGACTACAAAAAGTAAGACTTCTTCTCCATTATCTTCTATCTCTACCATGATAGGTGGATAAGAAAAGTTTGGATTAAGGAACATGAATAATAAGAAGCAAGAAGAATGTATAAGTCATGAACTTAAGCCACATAAGTTGGCAATAAGTCATTTGAACTTATAAAAGTTATAAATTTATTATAAGCTAACCTTGAATGTTAAGTATGAAAATATGAACTTGTAATGAGTTTAGTAAGAGAAGTGAATTAAGAACTTATATGATTATATGTATCATGTATACATAAGTAAAGTTATATGTGAAGAACATGTAAAGTATGATGATTAAGAAACTTTAATTGTCATAAGTCATGAATAGTCAAAACTTAAGTAGTTTATAAATTGACAAGTTGTAAGCTCATAAAGAATAAGTCAAAAATCCAACAATGATTATAAGTTGTGGTAATAAGTAGGTTGAGATGTTCACATGATGAATGGAAGTCATTTGTAATGTTGAACAAATCATAAGAATGAAGATTTTCCAGAAATTGCACGATTGAACGATAATCGTCGAATTCGTAAAATTCTCGGAATAGAAGTCAAATTTTGTGTTTGAACTCGGAACCATGGTTTTCCAATAGAGACAAGTCATATTTGGCATTTAAGAGTTGCGGACTCAAAAATGACCGAATTCCGACTTAGAACGAAGAAATGAGCGTTGAACGTTCACGAACGTTTATCATTTTTGTTAAAAATGAACCAATAGGTGAATTTTTAACAAACGAAGTCAAATAGATAAAATTCTTACATGAACGCATAGATTACATAATTTGTGAACCGTTGGCTTTTGAACGAGACAATTCGGACTTATAACGAAGAAGTTATTCGTCCGGGAAGTTCACAAAATTCACAAACTGAAATTGTTTTCTGGTGCATAGAGTTGGCGCTGCGGTGCCAACCCTAGGCAAAATGAGTCATGTGCCATGCATAAGATAACGATGTCTGAGTACACTGCAAGAGTTCCATGTCATATGTGAACCATAGTATAATATGTATTTGCGCAACGCCATGTACGTATACAAGATCTGAAAATCTTACGGAGAGGCGGCATAATTGCCCATTATGTAAGGACTCACGTCGCAGCGCCAAGTCCGGGACAATGCTACTATAAGCTCGCACCGCAGCGCGAGATGTAAGTATAAAGCTTGCGCCGCAGCACCAGTCTCAGAACAATAATAGTAATTAAGGTTTCTAAGTATAAAGAAAGGAAAGCTAATTGATTTAAAAGTAAACACAACTTAAGGAATGTAATGTAACATTGTTTAAACTTTGTTAAACCTTAAGGATGTTGTATAAAGGTTGAGATAACCTAGTCGAATATAATGCAAGGATAATAATAAATCAGAATGAATAGTAACTGAATCTAATACACTCTTAGATTGAGATGAAGGAAATAATATAGTCATATACATACTTGATTATATGAGACCTAATGTAAGGCATTATGTGATCATGTATTGTAGAGACTTGAACGACTTGAACATAAAGTTAATATACCGTAGCAGACGCTAAAGGCAAGTATTCTAACTCTTGTCTTAGTTCAATCTGAACAAATTTTTGAAGTTCATGTATTCTTTCGCATGAATTGAAGTATGTTGAGGTTAAAGCCAATTCCTTTGGCTAGACTTGATGTATTGATAATCTATTCATTTATTATCAAATGTTGCTATCTTTTGTCAACTACTTGAT
This sequence comes from Panax ginseng, assembly GCA_020205605.1. Taxonomy (NCBI): domain Eukaryota; kingdom Viridiplantae; phylum Streptophyta; class Magnoliopsida; order Apiales; family Araliaceae; genus Panax; species Panax ginseng. The sequence goes on along the minus strand of CM035140.1, from coordinate 62,619,961 downwards.
ATGGTTTTCAAAAGAAGACTGAAATGTTAAACAAATGTTTTGTCGGTAAACGCAGCGAACGCGTAGGTTGCCAAATGCTTAAACGTGCATACATTTAATGGATGTAGTGTTGATCAACATAGAGTACAATAGGCTGATCACCTAGAAGTGCTCGTAAGTAATACCAGGCTTACAGACTTGCTTCTGGGTTGTCCTTTTCCAATAAAGAATGAATACTCGAGGTCTTTTGACCGGAGTGAATGTTTTACTAAATATTGTTAATATTGTAAAGCATTTTGTAAGAAAAGATGAAGTGTTATTTTGAGTTATCAATAGTACTTCATAACTATTGTTTAGTTATTGAAGATATACGATTTGTATGTGTCAAGCATGTTGTTATTAAATTGTTATACTTGCTGAGCTAGTTATGCTCACTCTTGCTTGAACCATATAAATGCAGCTAAGACTGAACGTCCCGAAGGATCGAAAAAGGATAAGGAAAAGCTAAGGCAGATTACTAAGATGTCTTGTAATTGTATAGGTCTATTGTTGTAATGTAACTGATATTATGACAAAGAACCTTTGTAATGGGTATAGAACCTGGGAAATGTAAATATTACTTTAAATATATAGAAGTTATGTTCGTTCTTTGAGACTTTTCAATTGAATGAATGTATGAATGTTGTACAGTATAGCACCATCTATCGGGTTGGAAGATAGCCGGATTTGGGGGCGCTACAAGTTGGTATCAAAGCCTAGGTTATAAAACTTAAGGGGGGAAGTAGAACCTTAGGTCATAACCTTAAGAAAGAATAAAGAAGTAAAAGATGGAAAGTAGCCCTATAAAAATGCATTAAATTATGTTATGTATTTCTAATTATTTTACTGACGTATACTAATCAAACTATATTGTTTTATTGTAGATGTCAGGAGAAAATGATATGTATAGAGATATACATGTAGTGAGCGAGGATTCGGTTAGTCGGGTAGAGATACTACCAAATCCCATAGCAGTAGAACCAGAGTTGGTGACAATCGAGTCTGGAGACTCGGACGATTTAGACTACATGTCTATATTTGATGGCATACTAGAGGAGGAGGTGGATGTTGATCGATTTCGCAATCAATGAATACGTGCAAGTATACACGGTCAACAAGTAATAAAGTGATAAGAAAAGTATCGTTCCCATTAGGAATTATTTAATAAAAATTACCAACTACTAACTCTTAACCAAATCAATTTTATTTAAACAACGACAAATTGTGATTTTTCTAATTAAGAAAACTAAATTAACTAATTAAACTGAATTACTCTATAACTGAATTCAAATAAATAAAGATTAAAACTTCAATATCCTGAATTATGAACTATAAATCAATTATCCAATTATCTCAATTATTATGTCTACTGAATTGTTAACAGGAATTCTCAAATGTCAAAAGTCCTTTTCCAAGTGATCATTTGCCTTCTATTTAATCCATATTAATCTTGCTATATTCCTATGCAAAACAATTGAATTAAACTCCTTCTAATCCCAATTCCTTATGTGTTACATGCGGTGAACAAATATTTTCATTCAATTCACAAACCTAATTATTCACTTTGCAAATAACTAAGTCACATGATATCATGCCCAGTTCTAACCCTAAAATTCCTCTTTCAATTCCTTCTAGGGTAACAAGGTAATTTACTGATCAAATAATTAAGTAATAAGTACAAGACAAGATAAACAATTCACCTTGACATAAATAATTGGAATAAATCAAATAATTAATTCATAGACATAAAAGGTTCAATTGAAATCTTAATAAAAGAGTTAGTTCATAATTAATGAATTAAAACCAAGAATCCACAACTGAATAGACATTAAAAGATAAAAGTATGATAAGAGAAGAGAATAAAATATGTTGTCAGCAAATATGATGCTCCCCTCTTGCTCTTGCTCTTGATCTTCAGTGTTCTCCAAGTTGCTTCAATCTCTAAAACTAATAAGAACTAAGGTTAATGTCTAATCTAATGGAATGTATTATCTAAGCTAAGATATGTAATCTCCCTTTATTTTATGCCTTACATCATGTATTTATAGGTTACAAATCCAATTTTTAGCTTAGGAACAAACCCAATCCTATTTGGAGTAAAAAAGATGCCAAAATTCGCCCAAAAACGCGTCCAAGCCTTCCCAGTCTCTTCCCCAGCGCCCCATCGCTGGGCACGGCACTCAAACTCTGTTCCCCAGCGCCCCGGGGCTGGGCATAGGCCTAAAATGGGTGCCCCGGCGCTGCCACTTTTTCTGACATTTTCTGCTTCGACGTCCTTTGGGAAAATGGCCATATCTTCTTCGTCCGAACTCCGATTTTGATAATTCAAGATGATCCGGAAAGAGGAGAAGTAGATCTACAACTTTCGTTCTTTAAGTGTTTCGAAATAAGGTCCGAGAAATACTCAAATTGGCTCTGAAGTGACTGCTGTGTAAATGGTAAGTCGAAAACGCGCATCTAGACACTCCAAACGTCGATCCAAGTAACTTTTGTCCCAAATCCTACAAAACAATGTAAAACATTCATGAATGGACCCAAAAACTTAAAAACTATTCTAAAAGACTTGAGAACAACAATAAATTAAGCCCGAATGTATCCAATTCATGTGTATAAAACTCACTCATCAAATACCCCCAAACTTAAACCTTTGCTTGTCCTCAAGCAAAAACACAAAAGAACTAAAAATAAACAAACTAACTCAACTACATGAATGCATATGCATGATCTACTTTATAATATACCTACGAACCCAGTAATAAATCAGTATGATATATAGCAACAGGCCTCAAAGATACCATTGGTACTCAAACAATATATCCAATCAAGTCAAAATCCATAACTCTAACCAATTAGTCAATCCAAACCTATCATCACCCATGTTGTGTGTGTGTGCTTGTTAACCATTCTAACAAACCACAATTCAAGATAATCACATAACAAACTTCTTATAAGGAAAATTTCAGTTCCAATTCAATTACTTTTGTGAACATGACAACTGTAATTAAAACTAAGCAATTACCAAGTCTAAGAGTAAATACATGATTTATTTATACTTTTATTCAACCACGAGGGCATTTTTCCTCTTTCTCGTTTTTTTTTTCTTCATTTTTTTATTTCATGACTGTGCAATGTCTTACTCCATTAGGCGCACTGCTACCCCTTAGCGAGCTTTCGACCAACGACTCCTAGACCATGAAAGACCTTAGCGCGCTAGGTGTAGAGACAATCCCCTCGAGTGTACTTACTCAAGTAGCTAGGGCCCCAAAATAAGACTAGCCATGTTATTTCTACTTTTCTTTCTTTTTCTTTCTATTTTTTTTCTCTTTTTTTCATAATTTCTTTTTTTTCTTTTTGTATATATATACCCCATAGATTCCCCCAAACTCAAGCTTTTACGTCATTCCAACCTTTACCGCCAGTTCACTAATTTCCTTAAATTTTAACAAAGATTTTTCCTCAGAAACAAATTATGAAACCATTGAACCAAGTGGATTAAAAAGCAGTTAAACTTTACGTCTTAACCTACATAAGTTTCGAGACGAACTCAGATTATCATCATGATTAAAATTAGAACTCATCATCAATTATCAACGATGTTCAAGTTAACATTTAATACCAATCTTATCATAGGCCGAGCTAAGACCACACCAACCTATCACACAGATTCATGTAAAAATAAAAAAAATACAAAAATAAAAAAAATAAAAAATGCAATTATACTACATGAACACATACTAATGCAACACATATATGAATATGCAAATAACTACCATGTATTATATGCAACCTAAAAAAAACACAATGCTAACACATAAAAAAAATGAACTACTATGCAGATAACTAACTATATGGAATACGACACTAAAATGCCCCCAAACTTAAACTAGACATTGTCCTCAATGGATGAAATATAAAAAGGTAAAGCAGAGGACTTCCCTGAAAATATAGCAATCTTCCTCCTTGTCCACTAAGTTTGGAGAATAGGCTAAGCACATGGAACAAATTGGGCACCACACTTGAATTTGACTTGAATAACCTGTAAAACCATGATAGAAGCAATTTTATTAAATCCTAAAAAAAATGCAAATTCAAAACTGCTAATATAAAACCTAATAAAAACTAAAAATAAAAATTAAACTTAGGTTGCTTCCCAATAAGCGCTTGTTTTATAGTCTCAAATTTCGACTTCTTCAATTCTCTATCCAATTCCGTCAAAAATTGAGGAACCCTCCATCCATCAAGAATAATGTCTCTTTTGGGAGGTTCCCAATTGTAATGGCCATTGAGTTTAAGTCACCTAACATGATCTTTTTAGATAGGATTCCCATTAAGTACGGCAAACCACTAGGTGCTTTCCCCATTGTGTTTGTGATCAAATTATATCATGGAAGCTTGTCAGACGCAATGGGCTCTTCCTCTATCTTCTCCTTTTCAACCCACCATGACTCCACAGTTGTACTAGCTCTTATGTCACAAAGAGCTTTACTTCATGACATGATCGCCAATTGGGCATGGTTTTGCAAAACTGCCCGTATTCTTGAACTTTGGTGGAGAAGGTACATGGGACACTATCAAAATTGGCTCATCTTCATTGGTACTCAAAGTTAGATCTTCGCCGATCTCCTTTTCTTGGTCCACAAGTCTTTCTCTCTTTCAACATCAATATCATTTGGCACATCCGGTTGCAGATTTGGTTCGGGCTCAGCATCAGTCTCGACATCCATGTCATAGATCCAAGTGTATTGATGACAAATGTCCGAGGCATTGGTTAGTTGTTTTGTTTGGTTTATAAAATTTTGACTCAATATCTCTTGATTAATCCTCCTCTCCTCACATGAAGCTATGTACTAGGACAAAGTTTCCTCCAAATTTGAATGTTCTTCCTGTTGTAGTGGAGGTGGACACGAGAAATCCGGTGGGAATGTTGGACTTGGAGCATAAAATTGATCTTGATGAGTATGGCTCCATGAAAAATCCGGGTGATACCCCCAATCCTGATAATAGTTGTTAGGATAGACATAATTATTGGGGTAATCACCACCGCATCTTTATCTTAAACCGGCCGATGGCGCATTGATGACTCATATGATTTCGGCACAAATAATCACAAATAACCGCCACACTTTGACGACGTTGAGCTTTAAAAGCTTCAAACATCCTCGAAAGTGTCTCCATCTGTGCTGACAATGCAAAAAGTTTCTCGAGTCTGTCAATCTCCTCTCCCCTTGGCTGAGTCATTCATACCATCCTTCGACTCCGTATGGCTGCGCGAACCTCCAAGGTCTTCGAAGTTGCCTCTATAGAAGATATATTAAGTCCATCAATCCCTGTTTCCCTTGGTTTAGCCAAGAACGTGTATGGCCATTGATACTCAAACTCATCCATGGTACCTGAAAAGAGAGAAATATAGGAAGAGAATTAAAAATAAAAATGTTTAAATTAAGACTAATTTGATTGAAATTAATATTTGTAAATAATTATTAAATTAATTCCCCGGCAGCGGCGCCAAAAACTTGTTGATCGATTTCGCAATCAATGAATACGTGCAAGTATACACGGTCAACAAGTAATAAAGTGATAAGAGAAGTTTCGTTCCCATGAGGAATTATTTAATAAAAATTACCAACTACTAACTCTTAACCAAATCAATTTTATTTAAACAACGGCAAATTGTGATTTTTCTAATTAAGAAAACTAAATTAACTAATTAAACCGAATTACTCTATAACTGAATTCAAATAAATAAAGATTAAAACTTCAGTATCCCCAATTATGAACTATAAATCAATTATCCAATTATCCCAATTATTATGTCTACTGAATTGTTAACAGGAATTCTCAAATGTCAAAAGTCCTTTTCCAAGTGATCAATTGCCTTCTATTTAATCCATATTAATCTTGCTATATTCCTATGCAAAATAATTGAATTAAACTCCTTCTAATCCAATTTCCTTATGTGTTACATGCGGTGAATAAATATTTCCATTCAATTCACAAACCTAATTATTCACTTTGCAAATAACTAAATCACATGATATCATGCCCAGTTCTAACCCTAGAATTCCTCTTTCAATTCCTTCTAGAGTAACAAGGTAATTACTGATCAAATAATTAAGTAATAAGCACAAGACAAGATAAACAATTCACCTTGACATAAATAGTTGGAATAAATAAAATAATTAATTCATAGACATAAAAGGTTCAATTGAAATCTTAATAAAAGAGTTAGTTCATAATTAATGAATTAAAACCAAGAATCCACAACTGAATAGACATTAAAAGATAAAAGTATGATAAGAGAAGAGAATAGAATCTGTTGTCAGTAAATCTGATGCTCCCCTCTTGCTCTTGCTCTTAATCTTCAGTGTTCTCCAAGTTGCTTCAATCTCCAAAACTAATAAGAACTAGGGTTAATGTCTAATCTAATGGAGTGTTATCTAAGCTAAGCTATGTAATCTCCCTTTATTTTATGTCTTACATCATGTATTTATAGGTTACAAGTCCAATTTTTAGCTTAGGAACAAACCCAATCCTATTTGGAGTCAAAAAGGTGTCAAAATTAAGCCCAAAAATGCGTCCAAGCCTTCCTCAGCCTCTTCCCAGGTTCCCAAATAACTGGCACGGCGCTCAAATTCTCTCCCAAAGCCCGGTCTTTGGGCATAGGCCTAAAATGGGCGCCCCGGCGCTGCCACTTTTTTTGACTTTTTCTGCTCCGATGTCCTTTGGGAAAATGGCCATAACGTCTTCGTCCGAACTCTGATTTCGATGATTCAAGATGATCCGGAAAGAGGAGAAGTAGATCTACAAATTTTATTCTTTAAGTGTTGCGAAATAAGGTTACGAAAAATACTCAAATTGGCTCTGAAGTGACTATTGTGTAAATGGAAAGCCGAAAACGCGCATCTAGCCACTCCAAACGTCGATCCAAGTAACTCTTGTCCCAAATCCTACAAAACAATGTAAAACATGCATGAATGGACACAAACACTTAAAAACTATTCTAAAAGACTTGAGAACAATAATAAATTAAGCCCAAATGTATCCAATTCATGTATATAAAACTCACTCATCAGTGGACGTGATGTCCTTTGATCAGGTTCCGCCTACAGAGGAGTTGTCTACGGGGGAATCAATGAAGGCACTGTTTATGTCGGTATTGGATAGGAATGTCCATTACTGCCAAGAGGGTAAGGAGTTGAAAGAGGAGCTCCAAGCTGTCCATGAGGACAAGGCTAGCATGGAGGGAATATGGGAAGAGGAGCATGATGATAGAGTTCTAGCTAAGGACAAGGTCTGAGAGCTGAAATGTGAAGTCTTTGAGCTTAAGCAGGAGCTAAAGACTAAACAGCGGAAGTTGGAGAGGATGTCCTATATACATGGGAGTTCTCATGTAGACTTCCAAAGACGGGTAGTCAGGTATCGATATAGAAGCGGAGACGGACCGACATACTATCGAGAGAGATGTTATTACGGCCCCGCCAAAGAAAAGATTTTGAGAATGCCCTACGTCAGATGTAATCTAGCAATAGCTAGAGTAGATTAGATATGTGGATATTATGTATCTAGTAGTGACGTAAAACCCTCTTTTATATAACAAAGGGTAGTCTTTTGTTAATCCCAATTTTTGGAAAGTAATTATGGGATGGTAATGTAATCAGCTAAGGCTGAGTAATGTAAACGATGTAGTGTTATACTACAAGTTATGAAACAATATAAGTCTTTTTATGAAATATGTTGAGTAATGAGTATGAGTTGTTGTTTTATTACAAATAATAACAAACCAACAAGAATAAAGTAATAATGATGTATTGTTTTCTTAACAGCAAAATGCCGCCAAGAAGGAGACAACGAAATTAGGGCGCTAATGTTAACCAACCGGAGGGTGGTCCAGTTAATCCAATGCAGGAGTTCGTTAATCTTTTAACGGCTGCATTTAATAGAACGGGGGCTAATGTACCCGTGATTCATGGAGTAGTATGAGCTACTACTTTTAAGGACTTTAAAAGTGTAGGTCCGCCCGAGTTCAAAGGAACTACGGACCCTATAGAAGCCCAGACTTAGGTAAAAGAAATCGAGAAAGCATTTGTGATAGAAAATGTTGAGGAGGGTCAAAAGGTTGCCTTTGCAACCTATTTGATGAAGGGAGAGGCCAACTTCTGGTGGGAGGCAAACCAGGCTAGGGCCGATATAGGAAACCTAACATGGGAGAGGTTCAAGGAGATTTTCTTTGAGAACTATTTTCCCACGAGTATGCAAGGGAGAATGGAAATGAGGTTTCTTGAATTGAGACAAGGGGATATGACAGTTCCCCAGTATGCTGCCAGGTTTAATGAACTGGCACGATTCGCTCCACATCAAGTGGACACTGAAGTGAGAAAGGCTAGAAGATTCGAGAAGGGCTTGAAACCCTGGCTCTATAGCCGAATCTCTGTGTTCCAAAGTACTTCCTTTGGAACCATACTAGAAAAGGCAATAATTGCCGAAGGTGGGAATGAGGCTCTTAGCCAGTACCACAAGGATAAGAAAAACAAGGGCAAGGTTGATGGAGGAACCAAGACCGAGGGAGCCAGTGGGAGTGGCAACGGTCAGAAGAGGAAGGGCTTTAACTCTGGGAATACCGGAGTAAAACAAGGGAACTCTAAAAGGAGGATGGAGGCCTGTAAAACTTGCGGGAAGACTCATTTGGGAGTCTGTCTCAAAGGAAAGGTGGTTTGTTATAATTGTGGATAGGAAGGGCACATTTCGCCTAACTGTCCAAATCTGAAGAAAAACCACGGATGTTTTGTATGTGGATCAACTGACCTCATAGCAAAGAACTGCCCGAAGAAGGGGATAGAAGGAAATAAGGGAACTAATAGCGATAGTTAGCTATTAAGTGGTCCAAATTTCAAATAGGGAAATCAATGGCCCGCACTTTTAATATGACGATCCAAGATGCGGTGGCATCAGGGGATGTAGTTGCAGGTATTATTCCGATCAATAATATCAATGCATACGTGTTATTTGATTCGAGTGCTACTTGTTCATTTATAACATGTGATTTTACTAGACGACTAGAATTATTTCCCAAAAAATTGCCTATACCTTTGAACATTAAGGTAGCAAACGAAGAGATAATTCCTGTTGAAGACATTCATAGGAGTTGTTGCGTAGATGTACGTGGTCGTAAGTTATCGATAGATTTAATACCGATAAAGTTAGGAGAATTCGACGTAATTCTCAGAATGTATTAGTTAATTAACCATGGGGCAATTATAGATTGCCAAAAGAAATGTGTGAGAATTAGGACGTTGAAGCAACCTCCTATAGTATTTTACGGTAGTAAATTTCCGGGACGTCTGTGTTGTCTTACAATGACACAAACTAGAAAACTTTTAAGGAAGGGTTATGTAGGTTACTTATGCCATGTTGTTGATACCCAGAGAGTGGGAGCAACCATGGAACAAATACCTATAGTAAATGAGTTCATGGACGTATTTCCAAGTGAATTACCAGGTTTACCATCGGAGAGGGAGATCGAATTTGTGATAGACATTGTGCCAGGAGCGGAACCAGTCTCAAGGGCACCGTACCGTATGGCGCCTGTGGAAATGAAAGAGCTAATGGTTCAGCTACAGGAACTATTGGACAAAAAGTACATTCAACTAAGTGTTTCTCCGTGGGGGCACCGGTGTTGTTTGTCAAGAAGAAAGATGGATCGTTAAGGCTTTGTATCGACTATCGGGAGTTGAACAAGTTAACGATAAAGAATAAATACCCATTGCCCAGGATCGATGATCTCTTTGATCAATTGAAAGGGGCAAAGTATTTTTCTAAAATAGATTTCTTGAATGAGGTATCATCAGTTGAAGGTTAGGAAGGAAGATGTACCAAAGACTACATTCAGGACTCGTTATGGTCATTTCGAGTTTTTGGTAATGTCATTTGGGTTGATTTAATGCACTCTTTGCATTTATGGATATGATGAACAGAGTGTTCAAACTATATTTGGACAAGTTCGTCGTGGTGTTTATCGATGATATTCTAGTCTATTCTAAGACGCCAGAAGATTATGCTGAACACTTAAGATTAGTGTTGGAGACACTAAGGAAGGAAAAGTTATATGCAAAATTCACCAAATGTGATTTTTGGCTGGAAAAGGTGCAGTTTTTAGGTCATGTCATTGACTAGGAGGGGATTTCAGTAGATCTAGCGAAGGTGGAAGCAGTAATGAATTGGGAACAACCAAAAACGCCGACTAAGGTGCGGAGTTTCCTAGGGTTAGCAGGGTACTATCGAAGATTTATCCAAGATTTTTCGAAGATAGCTACATCGTTGACTAATTTAACAAGGTAGACGGTCAAATACGTATGGACGGATAAATGTGAAGACAGTTTTCAAGAACTGAAGAATAGATTAAGTGAAGTGCCTATTTTGTCATTGCCAGATGACACATGAAATTTTGTAGTGTATAGTCATGCTTTGCATAGAGGACTTGGTTGTGTGCTTATGCAGTATGGCAAAGTCATTGCGTATGCATCTCGGCAGTTAAAGGATTATGAGAAAGTTTATCCTACTCATGATCCGAACGGCGTCATGATAGTGTTGCCCTAAAGATATGGAGACATTATCTTTATGGGAAAAATGTGAGATATATATGGACCATAAAAGTCTAAAGTATATCTTCACTCGTAAGAGTTGAATATGAGATGAGAGAAAATGGCTAGAGTTGATAAAGGATTATGATTGTGAAATCAGATCACCACGGAAAGGCCATGTAGTTCTTAGCGCCTTAAGTAGGAAGGGTCGGGAAAAGTTGTCTATGTTAATGGCTCAAAAGGAGTTAATAACAGAGATGGCTAGGATGGAAATAGAAGTAAAGATGCCGAGTGATTCGGGGTAGTTACTCTTTACGACGGAGATGCAATCTACTATCGTAGAAAGAGTCAAGGAGATACAACTCAAGACTGACGAGTGTAACCAAATGAAGAAGCGGTTATCCAAGAAGGAAGATACTAAGTATAGTCTTGATAATGAGGGATTACTAAGATTTGAGGGAAGAATTTGGGTTCCAAATGAGACGGAATTAAAGGAGCAAGTGTTGCAAGAAGCTCATAGTTCGAGGTACTCGATACATCCTGGTAGCACTAAGATGTATCAAGACCTTCGACAGAGTTTTTGGTGGCCAAACATGAAGAGAGAAATAGCAAAGTATGTGAGTAGGTGCTTGACTTGTCAAAAAGTTAAGGCCGAACATCAACGACCCAGTGGCTTATTACAGTCATTGGAGATTCCAGAATGGAAGTGGGAGCATATCACAATGAACTTCGTGGTGGGACTTCCGATGACGCATAAAGGGTACGAATTAATTTGGGTAATAGTGGACCGGTTGACGAAGTCGGCTCACTTTTTGCCAATTAGGGTCAAGTATAACTTAGACCAGTTAGCTAAACTTTATGTTAAAGAAATCATTTCCAGACATGGAGTACCGATATCGATTGTGTCAGATCGTGATCCACGATTCACATCAAATTTTTGGAGGAGTTTTCAAGAACAGTTGGGAACGCAGCTGAGGTTAAGCATATCTTATCATCCATAAACCGATGGGCAGAGCGAGAGGACAATTCAGACGCTTGAAGACATGTTGAGGTCGTGCGTCATGGATTTCAAGGGTAGTTGGGATGATCACCTACCACTAGTAGAGTTTGCATATAACAACAGTTATCATGCAAGCATAGGCATGTTGCCATATGAAGCTTTGTATGGAAGGAAGTGCAGAACACCATTGTGTTGGGATGAGGTGGGAGAACGCCGGATGCTAGGACCAGAATTGGTGCAGCAGACAACGGATGTGGTAAAGTTAATTCAGATGCGTCTCGTCACAGCTCAGGATAGAAAGAAGAAGTATGCAGACTCACACAGTTTAAGTCGAGGGTTTGAGGTGGGCTCGTATGTGTTTCTAATGGTATCTCCTTGGAAAGGAAAGATACGCTTTGGAAAGAAAGGAAAGTTAAGTCCAAGGTTTATAGGACCTTTTGAGGTGTTAAAACGGGTGGAAGAGGTAGCTTATTTGATAGCATTACCTCCAGAACTAGAACAAATACATAACGTGTTTCACGTATCTATATTACGTCCATATAAGCCGGACTATAAGCATGTAATCGAGTATGAGCCGATTTATATCGAGAAAGACTTAACATATGAAGAGTCGCCGATGCAGATCATTGATAGAAAGGAACAAGTTCTAAGGAACAAGGTAATACTATCAGTAAAGGTATTATGGAAGAACCACGATGCTGAAGAAGCAACGTGAGAACTAGAAGAAAAGATGAAGAAAATTTTTCCTCATCTATTTGATTAAAGTAAGACGAGATTCTGGGGACATAATCTTTATAAGGGGGTAATAATGTAACGACCGAGAAATTTGGATCTTATTATAAAATGATTTTATTAAATTAAATAATAATAAAATCATATTCTATGTGTTATCAAGATGGTTGTCATTGTATAACCTATTGATGTTAGAATGTCGTAGTATTTGAGCTACGTGGATGAATTAAAGTGTTTGAATTTCCAAGACGAAAATAAAAGTTTTCCGAGAAATTTTCTGAAAAACACTATTCATCGGTATTTGCCCGGGATATATTTTTGAGTTTCTGAGAAATACGTAATGATGGAATAACAAGATAAGATGGATTATGTAATAAAAATCTAGTTATGGAAAAACTAATAATTCGCTTGTGGCCTTAATTTATAAACTTTAAGTAAGGCGAAGTAGTAATGAATAAGTAATAATTGTATGATACTTAAGTATTGTACAAGTGGATTGAAAACGAGTATAATACGAAGTATTATACGAGTTGGTATGAAGAATGAAATATCGTATATGTTTTCTATATAAATTAGAATACAAAAATAATACATAAACTATATTTATATGTATTAAGAAATGTTAATGGACTTGGAAGATTGGTTAACAATTATCTACAAGTCCAAGTGAATTAAAGGGAGAGGCCCAATCATTAATGAATGAACAAACTAGTGTTTATTAATGCAAAGACCAAAGATTTATTTAATGTAAGCCCAAACTAAAATCCATGAGTTGTATGACCCATGGGGAAAACCATATTAATATGGTTAATATGTGGTGATCAAGTTAAGAGTAATGACCAAGACTTAAAAGTAATGACCAAGTATTAAGAGTAATGACCAAGTATAGGATAAGAGTTGTGCTAGCCAAGTAATGAATAGTAAGGAGGTGACTTAAGGAGGTGGGTGATTTAATGACTAATCTACCCTAGCTTTGTAAATTCTATAAATAGAGAAGGCTTACAAGCCATTTGTTAGTTGTTCAAATAATCCAACATTTCAAAATGCTTAAGTGTTAGAGAGAATAAGCTACAATAAGTCATTTCCATAAGTAAGAAGAAGAAGCAAGCTACCTTACCAAGACTACAAAAAGTAAGACTTCTTCTCCATTATCTTCTATCTCTACCATGATAGGTGGATAAGAAAAGTTTGGATTAAGGAACATGAATAATAAGAAGCAAGAAGAATGTATAAGTCATGAACTTAAGCCACATAAGTTGGCAATAAGTCATTTGAACTTATAAAAGTTATAAATTTATTATAAGCTAACCTTGAATGTTAAGTATGAAAATATGAACTTGTAATGAGTTTAGTAAGAGAAGTGAATTAAGAACTTATATGATTATATGTATCATGTATACATAAGTAAAGTTATATGTGAAGAACATGTAAAGTATGATGATTAAGAAACTTTAATTGTCATAAGTCATGAATAGTCAAAACTTAAGTAGTTTATAAATTGACAAATTGTAAGCTCATGAAGAATAAGTCAAAAATCGAACAATGATTATAAGTTGTGGTAATAAGTAGGTTGATATGTTCACATGATGAATGGAAGTCATTTGTAATGTTGAACAAATCATAAGAATGAAGATTTCTTAGGAATCGCATCGATTGATTTATAATTGTCGAATTCATAAAATTCTCGGAATAGAAGTCAAATTTTGTATTTGAACTCAGAACCATGGTTTTCCAATAGAGACAAGTCATATTTGGCATTTAAGAGTTGCAGACTCGAAAATGACCAGATTCAGACTTAGAATGAAGAAACGAGAGTTGAACGTTCACGAACTTTTATTGTTTTTCGTTAAAAATAAACCAATAGGTGAACTTTTAGCAAACGAAGTCAAATAGATAAAATTCTTGCATGAACATGTAGATTATGTAATTTGTGAACCATAGGCTTTTGAACGAGCCAATTCGGACTTATAACGAAGAAGTTATGCCTCCGGGAAGTTCACAAAATTCATAAACTGAAATTGTTTTCTGCTGCACAGAGTTGGTGCCGCGGCGCCAACCCTAGACAAAATGAGTCGCACCGCAGCGCATAACAGTGTCCGAGTACACTACAAGAGTTCGCCGCAGCGTGAAGCATAGTACATTATGTGGCGTAATATTTCCTACATACTGAATCTAAAATCTTCTAGAGAGGCACAGCAGCATACGTCCATTATGTAAGGACTCATGACTGCGGCCAAGTCCGGACAATGCTACTATAAGCTCAGCCATGACAAGAAAGATGTAGAGTATAAAGTGGCCAAATGTCACCAGATCTCGTAACAAGAATAGTAATGAAGGTTTCTAAGTATAAAGAAAGGAAAGCTAATTGATTTAAAAGTAAACACAACTTAAGGAATGTAATGTAACATTGTTTAAACTTTGTTAAACCTTAAGGATGTTGTATAAAGGTTGAGATAACCTAGTCGAATATAATGCAAGGATAATGATAAACCGGAATGAATAGTAACTGAATCTAATACACTCTTAGATTGAGATGAAGGAAATAATATAGTCATATACATACTTGATTATATGAGACCTAATGTAAGGCATTATGTGATCATGTACTGTAGAGACTTGAACGACTTGAACATAAAGTTAATATACCGTAGCAAACACTAAAGGCAAGTATTCTAACTCTTGTCTCAGTTCAATCTGAACAAGTTTTTGAATTCATGTATTCTTTCGCATGAATTGAAGTATGTTGAAGTTAAAGCCAATTCCTTTAGCTAGACTTAATGTATTGATAATCTATTCATTTATTATCAAATGTTGCTATCTTTTGTCAACTACTTGATATGGTTTTCAAAAAAAGACTGAAATGTTAAACAAATGTTTTGTTTCAGAAACGCACAGCACGTGAGGTTGCCAAATGCTTAAACGTGCATACGCTTAATGGATGTAGTGTTGATCAACATAGAGTACAATAGTCGATCACCTAGAAGTGCTCGTAAGTAATATCGAGACTTACTGGACTTGCTTCCTGGTTGTCCTTTTCCAATAAAGAATGAATACTCGAGGTCTTTTTGATCGAGTGAATGTTTTACTAAATATTGTTAATATTGTAAAGCATTTTGTAAGAAAAGATGAAGTGCTATTTTGAGTTATCAATAGTACTTCATAACAATTGTTCAGTTATTGAAGATATACGATTTGTATGTGTCAAGCATGTTGTTATTAAATTGTTATACTTGTTTGAGCTAGTTATGCTCACTCTTGCTTGAACCATATAAATGCAAAATAAGACCTCAACGTCCCAAGGATCGAAAAAGGTTAAGTGAAAAGCTAAGGCAGATTACTGAGCTGTCTTGTAATAGTATAGGTCTATTGTTGTAATGTAACTGATATTATGACAAAGAACCTTTGTAATGGGTATAAAACTTGGGAAATGTAACTATTACTTTAAATATATAGAAGTTATGTTCGTTCTTTGAGACTTTTCAATTGAATGAATGTATGAATGTTGTACAGTATAGCACCATCTGTCGGGTTGGAAGATACCCAGATTTGGGGGTGTTACAGTAATTCCCATAGGTTGGTGCCTTGTTCAGGGCAATTATGACGTTTGGCAAGTGTCCCTTGTCAGGTATGTGAATCCAGGATGCCAAAGTTGCTAATGCGTCTGCAAAGTCATTCCTATTACGAGGAATGTGTAGAAAGGAGATTTCTTCGAACTCCAAAACCATCTGTAAAACTTGTTGATGGTAAGGCAACAAATGTAGCTCTTTAGTTTGATAGATTCCCGTGGATTGTCTGACAACTAACTCCGAATCTCTAAACACAGTTAACCACCTGATGCCCATTGATCGGGCAAGCTTTAGCCCCATGAGACAACCTTCATACTCAGCTGTGTTTTTGGTGCTAACAAACTGCAATTTAATGGCGATGGGATACTGCTCCCCTGTACCGAATACTAGAACTGCTCCAGCTACAGAACCTTCCATATTAATAGCTCCATCAAAATACATCTTCCATGTTTGGCGTGTATCGTACTGATGGTGTTGCTAAACTATCATTACCCTTTCATCGGGAAATATATCTCCAAGGGTTTGAAATTCCCTGAAGGTGCGGTGGCCAGTTGATCCGTAATTCCTTGACCTCTGATGGACTTTTGAGTCACGTAGATGATGTCAAATTGTTGTAGGATCAACTGCCATCTGGACAGCCGACAATTTAACATGGGTTTATTGAACAGATACTTGAGAGGATCCACGCGGTATATGAGATGAGTTGTGTGACCATGGAGGTAATGTTGTAACCTCATGGACGCCCATGCTAAAGCATAACAAGTCTTTTCAATCAGAGTGTACTTGTGTTCACTTCTGCTGAATCTTTTGCTGAGGTAATAGATAGCTCTTTCTTGGCCTCTATCGTCTTTCTGTCCCAGCATGCAATCCATGGCATTGTCACTTACGGACAGGTACATGAACAGGGGAACATCATCCCTGGGTGGTACCAAAATGAGAGCTTTGACTAGCTGCTCTTTGATTATAAGGAAGGCCTTCTGGCAATCATCATTCCATTTCATGGAGGAGTTCTTCCTTAAAGCTTGAAAATTGGCTCACAGGTTATCGTGAGTTGAGAAATGAACCTGCTAATGAAGTTGATTCTTCCCAAAAATCCTCGTATTTCCTTCTCTTTTTGAGGAATGGGCATTTCCATAATGGCCTGGATCTTGGTGGGATCCAGCTCAATCCCTTTGTGGCTGACTAGAAATCCTAGCAACTTTCCTGATTTAACGCCAAAGGCGCACTTGGCTGGATTCAATTTAAAGTTGTACTTACGCAACCTGTTGAATAACTTCTTGAGATGGTCTAAGTGGTCTTCCTCCTTCTAGGATTTTTACAATGATGTCATCCACGTAAATCTCAATCTCTTTGTGCATTAAGTCGTGGAAAAGAGCCATTATAGCTCGCTAATAGGTGGCTCCGACATTAATGAGGCCGAATAACCACCATCTATAGCAAAAGGTTCACCAAGGTGTGATTAAAGCAGTTTTCTCATGATCTTCCTCAGCAACCATGATCTGATGGTACCCCGCAAAGTAATCAACAAAGGAGTACATGCAGTATTGAGCAGTACTGTCAATGAGAATGTGGCTAAATGGCACGAGAAAGCTATCTTTAAGGTAAGCTTTGTTCAAGTCCCGATAATCCACGCAAACTCGCACCTTCCCTCCAGGTTTAGGCAGGGGAACAATATTGGATATCCATTCAGGATATGTTGACACCATGATGATGCCAGCTTGAAACTGTTTCATAATTTATTCTTTCACCTTTAAACTCCACTCAGGTTTCAATCGTCTGAGCTTTTGCTTGATTGGCTTGAATCCCTCTTTAATGGGAAAGCAATGAAGGACAATGTCAGTGGACAAACCCACCATGTCTTCATGAGACCATGCAAACACATCCTGGAATCGGGTTAGTAGCGTAACCATGTCATTCCTTTGGTTTGGGGTAAGGTCTGAACCAATCTGGATTAACTTAGGGTTTTCTAAGGTTCCGAGATTGAAGGAAGTGGTTTGATCAAGGTTGGGTTTAGGTTTGTCTTTGACCCATTCTTGAATTTCTGGAGGCACCTCAATCTCTTCATGTATTTCCATCAAGGCTGAATTCATCTCTACATCAAAGGTACAATCCTTGTGGAGAAGAGGCAATCAGACGCGCAAGTACAGTACATCTAAATTGTGGTCCTAAAACAAAATATGCTTTCACTTATATATGAAAATGTTTTGATCATACATAGTGTTAGCATATACCGACAAAATAAACTGTTGGTACTTGTATGTAAAAGTAAGCGGTTATAATATCTACAGGCGAAAGAGTTCTGCCGTTTTACCTCACGACCAATGCAATGAGTGCTGCTCCAATTGGCAAGGGCAAAGTCCGGGTAGACTGCAGTGATGGAGGGGTTGTCATCCTTCTCCTCTTCTCGAATGATGGCCATTACGTCTGGGTAATCATCGTCTGGGGTGTATCTGTTTGTATTTTCATCATGAATGATGATGCGTTTGCCTGACACATTCTGATGATATCTTGCTTGATTCTTCGTTCCTCCTCTTCCACTGCGGGATCTGGAACAAAGACTTCTTTCACCTTCACCGGTACCGGTTTGGGAAATAACATAGCCATTACATTGGTTGGCACCTTTAACGGAGGTTGTGCGGACTCAAAATTCGAAGGTGAAGATAATCGCCATGTGGCTGAAGCTGAAGGAATCTGTTGATGCTTATAAGGATTCTTATGACTAGAATCGCGTAATAGCCTAGTCCAAATTGTCCCAGTTGATCAGATACTCGAATGTGGTGCTTGATACCCTGGTGATCTTTACCCAACCCTTGTCCCGACTGATGACACAATGACATCATTTCTTGAGTAGCCGACATTACCTCGGTAGAAATCTTGGGTTCGAGAAATGGCATTCCAATTGCATGGTATTGGGTTTTTCTTACTTCCAAGGCATGGAAACTGACTGGTTCAACATCTGCATTAGCATTGATAAATGTCATGTCCCCATGTTGAGGACACTCTGGTTCAGCGTTGATCGTGACTAGGCTATTGTTGAAAATGTATTTCAGTTGTTGATGAAGGGTGGAGGGAACTGCCCCGACCATATGAATCCACGGTCTTTCCAAGAGAAGGTTGTATCCTGAATCTATCTTGAGTACGTGAAAAGACACGCAGAATGTATGGGGACCAATTTCGATTGGCAACTCAATTACTCCGACCGAATTCTGGCGGGCTCCATCAAAAGCTTTGATAACCGTATGGCTGCTCCGGATTCGGTTGAGATTGACATTCAGCTTCAACAATGTAGAGTACGGACAGATATTTAGAGATGAACCTCCATCTATCAAGACTCCAGCCAGCATATACCCGGAGGACAAGACCACAATGTGTAATGGCTTGCAATGACCAGTCCCTTCGGGCGGTATGTCATCATCAGTGACGGATATCACATTGTTGTTAAACATGTGATCAACCAAGTGCTGAAATTTCTCTATATCCACTGATGTCGGTAAGTAGGCTTCTTCCAAAACCTTTATCAAGATTTTCCTGTGATCCTCGAAAGCTAAAACCAAGTCCAGGATTGAAATTTGGTGTAGAGCTTCTCTTAAGCTTAAAACCACCTTGGCTTCGTTATGACCCATAGTGCAGAGGAATTTTTCCATCTTCTCCATGACTATTTTCCGCTTTTATTTGATGGTAGACTTCATCACCCGTTGGGAAAGATACAGTGGATTCTCCTTCAACACTGTAGCAGTTGTATGCGAGGTGGATCCTTCACCTTCTCCATAATTCCATGGAACTTTGTGCAAGCTGACAATTGGATATTGTGCTCTCCATGGTAAATTGATTGGCTCTGGAGTGGCCACTTTCAAAGGATTGTTGCTTCCTCTGAGTTGAATTGCTGGTATAGTGAGTGGTTTGCCAGTGTCATCGGCCTCATCAGATATAACTGCTACCAATCCCTTCCACTTAGTGGGACATGTATTCTCACTCTCCCGCAGAAAAGTATCATCGTCTGCTAGTTACAGAACACCACTATCAATTAGATTCTGGATAAGGTGGCGGAGTGCCCAACATTCTTCTGTGCTGTGACCGTGAGAATGGGAGTGATATTGACGTACTCCATTAGAATTGCATCGTCCTGAACGGGGATTGATTGGAGGTAGAAGGGAAGTGATCCTTCCTTCATTGATTAACATCTGAAGGATTTCCTCCATAGGTTGGCCCAGATATGTAACATCCGATGGGCTTTGGCATTCGCTCTCTTTGTCAGTTTGTCCTCCAGCATTTCATTTTCTGAAGGTGACGAGGGAATATTCATGACAAGAGGAAGTAGACTAGCATGCTTCTGGCCGACTAACTGGTGTGTAACTTGATTCTGATAGATCACCAGTTCTGCTAATTGCTCAATTTGTTTGCACAGAGCTTTCATCTTACGTTCCATTACGAACTGGAACTTGGCATAATCCCACTTGTCAACACCGTCTATGGTGGTCTGAGATGAATCATCGTTGAAATTGGAAATCTGTCCATTGCTCCAATTAATCATGTTGACTTCTTCCTCTTTGTGTTGAGAAAGAGGGTTGTCTTAAATGTGAGGTTGATCTGGTTTGGTGACAACGATTTCCCCATTGTCTATCAGGTCTTGGATTTTGTGTTTCAAGGCCCAACAATCTTGAGTATCATGTCCAGGTCCCCCGGCATGATAAGCACATTTCCGAGCAGCATTGAAACCCCTTCCATTAGGGCTAGCTGGTTGAAGAAGATGCATGATTTTCTTCTGCGTTGTCAGAAGAGTGAGAATATTCTCGAGTGAGTCCCCTAAGGGGGTGAACACTTGAGGGCGTTTAATTTCTCCACCTTTCAGTATTGGAGGGTTTGAAGAATGTGCTTGAAATGGAGTATAATTTCTCCTCTAGATAGGCATGTTCTGATTGCCTTTTTGACCCTGTAGTATCAGGGAAACATCCTCCTCTTTCTTTTTATGGATTCCTCAAGTTATTTCCATAATTTCGGATTGGATGTGCTCAAAGAATGACTTTAAGGGCAACTAGGTCTTGAATCTTTCCTGACTTCAATCCCATCTCAGCCATCTCCTCGTGTTTGATCATTTCAGAAAATGGTTTACCGATGCCCGCTAATACTCTTTCATAGAAAGGAGCTTCTTGTATGTCTATGAAGGTCATGACCATTTCTGATTCTGTTATGGAAGGAATAACTTGAGCAGCAAGGCGCCTCCACCTCATGGGCATACTCTCTGAAAGACTCGTTGGACTGTTTCTTGACCTTAGTAATCTGGTACTGGTCAGGAGCCATCTGAGACTGGAAGTTATATTGTGTGAGGAAGGCGTTTGTTAACTCTTCCCAACTATGGATCTAGAGTTATCCAATCTGGTATACCATGAACGGGCTTCTCCAGTCAAACTCTTCTAGAACAGCTGCATCCTGAGCTTCTCGTCCTCTGCATAAGTACTGAGTTCTCCAATAAACACCTTCAAATGTGTGTAAGGATCTCCTAACTCATCATATTTTTTGAAGTCAGGAGTTTTAAACTTTTCTGGATAATGAACACCAGGGAATATACACAGGTCATCGTATGAAACACTCCCATGTGCTCCAATTTGTTTGATAGCACGAAAGGTTTCTTCCATTTGAAGGACTTTCTTTCTAATGTCACCGGTGTCTGGATCTCCTGTGAGATGGGTAGCATCATGAATTTTGTTGGTCGATCCAATCGCAGCTGTATCGTGAATTCACTTGAGTTCCCCCTTGTGTAGAGGATTCAACATGTATGGGTTTTTTTGGACCCTGATTAGACTGGTGTACTTCTTTGAGCAGAGCAGCCAAATCTGTGATTTGCTTGCTTAATCCGTCAAATTCTTTGCGAGAAACTGGATTAAGATCAGTCTAGTCGGATGACGACATAATTGACCGTAGGCTTACGACCTTTTTGGATTTTGACCGGGTAATAGGTCTGATGGTTTTCCTGCGAAAGACTTTCATAGTTTAGTCTTTAGGGAATGCGTAAATATTAACATGTTATGTGATGTGTCTATTTTAGGAATTTTATCCTACAAAACGGATGTTAGCTGTTTGTAATACATGGTAGCATGTTAATTTAAATATGTATGTTCACATTTCTTCATATTTCTCATTACATGGAGATGAATATGGAATGAAATTACAAGTAATTGACTTTACGAGGCTGACCTATCTTAGGTTACTCTCGCGGCTTTTTGGCATTAAGGTTCCCAAATCATCGCAATTTACTCGACGGGAAGTTAATCTGGTCTTTCAACTGGAGTGAATTTGGGTGGTGCCTTTCCTGAGCCTCATTGGAATTAGTCTTCCTACGAGTCCATTAATCAAACATCGATAGGATAGCCTCCTGGTGGAGGGACCACACAACATACAATCACATACATCACGTCTCACCGTATGGAAATGATGACATATGAAAAGCACTAATATCACAAGCAGATATGGTGCAAAGCACTAAGTGCAATAAGTAAATGCATTTGTAAACATTCATCATAAATGTAAATGCAACATCCACACACAAGCAGATAACAGTTTTTGAAAATATTGTAATAGCGGCTTAAGTCCTCTTACTGGAAGTCCCCAGCAGAGTCGCCACCTGTCGACGTCGGGATTTTTAGTTGTCCCTTTTTGTTACTTGTTCTTTGGTGTTCTCATATTAGGTGAGATTTGTTTGAAAAAACAAGTGAAAAAGATCTGACATGTATAATGTCGACGATGGACTGTTAAGAGTTGCCAGTTGGTTTTTAAAATTATTGTACCAACACAACCGAGAAAAGGTTTGCACATTGACCCAGTGATGTGACACTGCTAAACGGGTCGGTGAAATCGAGATTCATTAAGGTCCGGGGACTTGATTATGCAGAGGGAAGGTGTTAGGCACCCCGCAACATCCGTGTTACCACGATGACCGCCACTTTTCAAGAAACTATTATGTGATTGTGTGTGTAGGTCAATGTGCTGTTTATTTGGAACTAGCGCGAGGCCTCGTTTGCACCTATATACACAGGGTTTGAATTTATGTAAAAATTCAATTTTTTAGCAAGATATGGCAGTGATGTTTTATAAAAGAGGTTTTCAAACCCTTATTCTCAATAGTAATTGAGACCTTTTACACTCCCATTTTATTAGGTGTTTGGCTTGATTGCTTTTATTTTCGAGATGCGAAGCATCTATAAGAAAATAATGTACAAAATAATGCCGACTTCCTCGTGGGTATGAAAACCATCTGGCTGCTTTGCTGCTAGATTGCTGATTTTGTTGCTGGTCTAGATTGCTGGTTTTGTGGTTGTCTGCTGTTGTCACTATCAAGCAGCCTCTTGGTTTTGGGCTGCTGGTCTACTTTTGTATTTGCTCCTCGGTCTGTGATGTATAGTCTTTCCTTGTGCTTATTTGTATCATGCTTGATGTTTAGCCTTGTGCTTCTGGTGACTAGGTGTAGAACACCCCTATGAATCTAATAACTAGAGCAGCAAAGGTCACGTAATCAACTTAAGCCAAATTAGACTTTACTAAATCCGAAGATTATTAGGCGAGTGCATTTTATGCTCCATCTCGCTCAAGTCTATATTTATGAGCGAGTGCGTTTCACGTTCCATCTTGACCCACCGCAAGACTTTCGATTTTTTTTAAAACCAGAAGTAAAGATCCAAAAAAGTAAAAGCGTCCACGTTTTTTATTACCTTGTAATCAAGAAAGTATTAACAGAGTTCACATATTCTCAAAACAATAAACAAACAAGCTAAATCCGAAAAATAACTAGTTAAAACAATTGCTCAGTGCTTGCTAAGAAGGACGGTTCAATAACAGTCTCAACTTATCGATTTAACACACCCCTAGCTCACACATTCTTGACACGACTCTATAAGATATATATAATCACCTGGAGCTTGTCATTAGCCACAATCAAAAATTAAAATTTATAACACCCACACCTAGTATATGAACAGTTACAGATCGGGGGATAGGGTTATTAAAAAATTAAGCCAAGAAACATAAAGGTTAAAGTACCCTCACCAAAATAGGGTAAAGCTATAACACGTGGCATCAAGTATACCAATCCAATATGTGCAAATTCCAAAATATGGTTATAATCAAAACAAACATGATGCTACTTATATAAGAAAAATCAACCATCATAATCCCAAAATATGACTATCAACAAAACATGATGCTATTTATAAAAACATTCACCAACATTAATAACAATAGCAGAAATTTATCATGCATCTTATCATGCATCATCATAAAACCCCAAAATAAAAAAATTAAAAACTAGTCTAAATAGAACATAATTAAACTAAACATAAAAAAAACATAGTTTAAGGCTATTACAGCCCAAAAGATGCTCCTGCAGTTCAAACATAACATAGAAATTCATATAAATAAAAATAAAAGGAAATCTCCCCCAGAATTGACTTTGCCAATGCCCCCATTGGCCTCCTTGCTGCAGATTCATTCATCATCATAATCATCATCCGTATCCTCCTCGCGACCCTTATCCGTAGGCGGGAATGAAGGTGGATAAGAAGCGAAAGTCGGAGGCTCTGGAAATTGGAACGACATGAACTCTGCGTCGTCCGCTCCCTAGGCTGCATAGATGCAAGAAATAGTATTGGCAAACTCCGCGTGGTAGTGCAGGAATTGGTTATGCCGCTGAGCTACAGTATCCACCTTAGTATGTAGGAAGTTAAGGCTGCCCATAATCTCAGTTAGGGCTACAGGTGGAATAGACCCAGATGGGGGCTTAGGCACATGCGTGGATGGTTCGGCCTCAATTGAGGGTGGCAGATGCAGTGCCGGTAAGTAACCCTCACCCCGCGGGTGAGATTGTGCTCTTTCCCGTACTGCAAATTGGGTGATGACTTGATGATCTATGAAAGCCATGGGAGGCTGAGTGACATCTTCGCTCTCCCACTGCACGCCCGCCCACCCGTTTACAGAGTCAGGTTATGAGGGACGGGTGAGGGAGTCCTAACATTGTGGGTCTCTGGATGGCCTTCCTGATAGACTCCTGGATGAGAACCCCTACATCAACCTTCAAACCCGTGACAATGGCATAAAGCAAGATGGCCCTTTCTCTTGTGACATCGCTGAGATGGCGGGTTGGCATGATATTGGAGCATATAAAGGCGTACCAAGCCTTACCATAGCGACTTAAAGCCTGTTGGGGGAAAGAAATCTTCTCGACGTGGAATTCGTTAGTTTTCCAGGCGGTTCCGGGCTTGCAGAGTTTTGCTACTATCTCATCGGCATTGTAGCTCCGCAGTCCGGGCACCAAGTAGTCGTGGCCATCATAATTTGGAGTCTCGTACACAATGTTGATGGCCTTACTGTTAATGGGGATCAGTTTACCCCGAACATGCACTACCGCAAGGCCATCTATACTCGCATTGGCGTAAAATTCTCTAACCACCGAAATAGTAGCAGATTCAAGTTGCTTTGTGAAGTGGACCCATTTCATTACCAATATCATTATCATCATATCCCCATCATTCTTATCATCTGGCCTAAGACCCCTTTCTGGCACTAAATGTTTCTTGGTGAATGTTTGTGTGTACCGTTTCCATGCCTCCTCTCTAAAACAATTTGTAGTGTCCCATCAGGTAAGAGGAGCTCTGGGTGTCGGTGAAGGGGGCCCATGCTAGTACGGGGGCGCTTGGATGCCATGACAATACTTGTGGAGATTTAAGCACAAGGGAAACACAATCCAACACAACACTACAAACCCAAACCCCAAATGACCCAAAGCTTTGAATAAGGAATAACCAAACCCTAGATTTTTTAATTTGTTAATAGAATAAAATCCCACGCCCAAATACAAGACCTACAGAGAAATCACTATGCTAAACCAAAGGAATGGCTAAAATCACCCACAATAGTACCCTTTAATAGGAAAACTAGTCCCTTACCTTATAGAGGGTAGTCTGTGGCGCTATTTGAAGAGTGAAAGGCACCAATTGAAGAGGCTAGAAGAGAGAACGAACGGTCAAGAGAAGGAGAGAGGATGTAACCCAATGAAAATTTGGGAGAAGAGGTGTATCTGCTGCAAAATTGGGGAGAAGGGAGATGTAACTACTTAGAATGATCTAGAAAGCCCCCTTTTATATTCAAAAATTCGCTAATGGTACTGCAGCATGACCCTTCCTTTGTTGTTTGGCGCTGCAACACTTGGTGCTATGGTGCGAGTTTGCAGTGTGTCCCAGCATTCCGTGTCGCTGCAGCGCGAAAGTTAGTATAACACTTGACGTTGTGGCGCGAGTTTGCAGTGTGTCCCAACATCCTTAGCGCTGCAGTGCGAAAGAGAGTACTAAGGTCGGCGCTGCAACGCAGCTTCTGCAATTCAGTTTCTTGGTTATTTTTCCTACACAGGCCAAGTCCTAGATAAGTAAAATTTTTACAACACAAAAACAAAACTTACAAAATATGTAATAACAACATACCAATTACTATAAGGAATCTAACAACTTATTAGCTAAACATCCTATCATAAACTATAAAGGCAATAGCAACATACTAAGTAACATGGAAATAACAAGTTAAAAACTATGCTAACAAACTAAAGAAAACATAACGAATGAGAACTAGACATAAGTTAAGAGAAAGAGGAAGTTTTGATACTGAGATGGAGTTGCCTCCCACTAAGCACTTGATTTATAGTCATCGGCTTGACGTTTTCCCCACCTTACACCGGGTCACCCAAAGTGATGGAGGTGTTATGTCGGTCGACCTCGTCGTCCTAGTAGTGTTTAAGGCGTTGTCCATTGACCTTAAAAGTTTTGTCTGGGCTAGGGACTTCGACCTCAATAGCACCGTGAGGATACACCTTGGCAATAGTGAACGGTCCCGACCATCGAGACTTTAACTTCCTAGGGAATAATTTTAGTTGGGAGTTGAATAGAAGCACTTTTGTCCTTGTTCAAAATCTCTCTCGACTATTTTTTTGTCATGCCACTGCTTCACCTTTTCTTTGTACAACTTAGCATTCTCCAACACTTGTAGAAGAAACTCGTCTGATTCATTGAGTTGCAACAATGTCTGTTTACCAGCTACATCCAAATCAAAATTGAGCTTTTGGATTGCCCAATATGCGCTATGCTCCAATTCAATAGGTAGATGACATGCCTTGCCATAAACAAGCCTATACGGAGACATTCTTATAGGCGTTTTATATGTGGTGCGGTATGCCCACAAGGCATCATCAAGCTTCTTGGACCAATCCTTACTATTCGGGTTAACAATCTTTTCCAGGATGCGCTGGACCTCTCTGTTGGATATCTCTGATTGGCCACTTGTCTGCGGATGATAGGCAGTGGCTATTTTATGGGATACCTCATACTTAGTGAGAAGGGCTTCAAAATATTTGTTACAGAAATGTGACCCTTCATCACTGATTATCGCCTGCGGTGTGCCAAAACGAGTGAATATATTCTTTCTCAAGAAATTTAACACCACCTTAGCATAATTTGTAGGAAAGGAGACTGTTTCTACCCACTTGGAGACATAATCTACCTCAACAAGGATATACAGATTGTTGTAGGAAGATGGAAATGGGCCCATGAAATTTATCCCCCAGACATCAAACAATTCTACTTCTAGGATATTCTGCAGAGGCATTTCATGTCTTTTGGAGATGGTTCATACCCTTTGGCATTTATCGGAATGCGATACATATATATGAGCATCTTTGAACAAGGTAGGCCAGTAAAAACCAGATTGGAGTACCTTAGCAGCTATTCTTTGGCCCCCAAAATGTCCACCGTAGTTCGAGGAATGACAATGATGGAGCACACCCTTGATTTCCTCCTCTGGAAGACATCTTTCTAGAATCTGATCTGAACACTGTTTGAATAGGAAAGGCTCATCCCACAAATATTTCTTTGCATTATTTAGGAATTTCTTTCTTTGTTGATAGCTCATGTTGGGAGAAAGCACATGACAGGCGACAAAATTAGAAAAGTCAGCATACCATGGGGCTTTGCTTTGGACAACAAACAGATGTTCTTCTGAGAAGAAATCATTTATGTATGTTTCTGCATTTCCCAAATGAGGAGGGTTTTCCAACCTCGACAAGAGATCCGCGACTTGGTTTTCAGTTCCCTTTTTATCGCGAATCTCCAGATCGAATTCCTGGAGAAGAAGGACCCGCCTAATCAACCTAGGCTTCATATCTTTCTTTTCTATAGGGTATTTGATGGCTGAGTGGTCAGTGTACACAATCACTTTGGTTCCAATGAGATAGGCACGGAACTTATCAAAATCATAAACCACTGCAAGTAGTTCTTTCTCAGTTGTGGTGTAATTTAACTGAGCGTCAGTCAATGTTTTGCTAGCGTAGTAAATCGTGTGGAACACTTTATCCCTTCTTTGGCCCAACACTGCCCCAATTGTAAAATCGCTAGCATCGCACATGAGCTCAAATGGGAAGGTTCAGTCAGAGCTACCACTATAGGAGCCGAAATGAGTCTTTCCTTCAATAATTTAAATGCTCTGAGGCAGGCTTTATCAAACTAAAAAGGCATGTCCTTTTCCAATAAGGTACAGAGCGATTTGGTTATTTTTGAAAAGTCCGGGATAAACCGTCTGTAGAATCCCATATGCCCAAGATAGCTTCTCACCCCTTTCACTGATGTAGACGAAGGTAGATTATTTATAACATCAATTTTGGCCTTGTCTACCTCAATACCGTCAATAGATACTTTGTGCCCCAGAATAATTCCTTCTTTTACCATGAAGTGACACTTCTGTGACGGCCCTGAATCCGAGGTCCCGAATCACCGCGGATCCGGTTCGATCATTCTATACAACTATTACTATTTTTGCGGAAGATATAAACATAAATTGTTTATACAATAACTTACACACTTTTCCCCAAGGTCGAGTAACCTTAACTTATACACGAATCATAACTTTTCTAACACATAACATTATTATCAAACTATACAATTACAAAACTAATCGCATACGTAAACTAAAGCTGGAACTATCTTTAACCTTTCCTTGTATCTGACACGTTCGTCTTAATCTGCAATGTTTTATCATGATATAGCAAGGGTGAGAATAAGGATTGCCCATCAAGTTTAAGTTAAATAATATAACGACATATCATGATTGAAAGAATTTGAATAATAAGCTGGCTATAATTCGACAATATAATTGTGAACTAGCAGGAACAAATTTATGACTGAACAAGTATTATACATGAACAAATATATTTGAACCAACTGGTAATGAAGGTGATCAGCCTTTCATACCTGACTTATACATGCAATATGTACAGAGTACAATTCATGGCAACCAACAATGATTAACCATAAGCTTATCCGAATAAAACAACTCTTAGTAGAGTTAAGTAAAAACAACTTGCCTGAACCATTGATTACCGCTACGCAATTTATAACGCTTTATCCGAAGACCTAATATTAATAATATAGATCTCCAATATTAGAATAATATCATCACAATATAATACTATTATATATATATATATATATACATAGAATAACCTAAACACATAACACATAACCCTATCAGTCTATTCAGCACAAAAAACTTAGCATCAAGTCAGACTATTTAAATTCGAGTTGAATCCGACAAAATTCTAACATCCCGACGGTCTAGTTGGACAAAATTTTGAGTTTAAGTTCAATTAAACTCTGCCTAACACTTAACAATTATCTCAGATAATTTTAATATCAGTCGAAATATTTTTCTAAGTCTCATAATAATTTTCACATAATTATTACTATTTATCGAGAATTTTCAATCATTAAACATGTATTTAAATGAATTAAATACCACATAATTCCTTTATCATTAATATTTATTTAATATCAAATATTAATGAAAATCATCACTTAATATTATAATATATTTATAATATATCAAAGTATTTTTAATACCTTTAAATCATAATTATATGATTTTTAAACACTTAAATCCATTATCCGATAATTGATATTAATATTAAAATATTAATATTTTCATGACAAAATATGAAAAGTTATATTTTATAACTTAAAATATTTTTATAATACTTAAATCATTTTTATATGATTTTTAAATAATTTATTCTATTTTTCCATAATTTATTTAATATAGTTATTAAATAAACTAATTATCATTAAAATTGATTAATTAATGAAATTAGTCACAAAATATTAAAAGTCACTAAAAATAACTTAAAATATTTTATTATACCATAATATTATTTTTCATGATTTTTCATGTATAAAAATCATTTTTAAATCATTTATTTAACATCGTAATTAAATAAATAAATACCTTTTATATTCCAAAAATATTAAATATTTATGAAATATACTCTAAATATTTAAAAAGTATTTTTCAGACTTTAAAATAAATTTTCATAATTTATTATGTATTTTTTATAATTAAAAACCATATTTATCTATTTTTAAATAATTTTTGGAAAATCAGAAATTATAAAATAAATAAACCGTCACTAAATGGCTATAGCGACACTTTCTGTCGCTATAGGTGTTCTTGGCCTCAAGAACACTGACAAGGCAGTGTTTAAGGGTGCACGTTTGACCACTCCTAAAATCCAATCGGATCATGTTCTGGGTTATCTAAAACTCTGATATTGTAGTATTAATGTCCAACTACAATATCCAACCAACACTTTGGTTAAACAACATCACAACAAGGAGATCAAAGCCTCCAAATTTGCTGTCAGGAAAAATTTTGGTTTTCTGGGCCCAGACAGTTTCGAGTACCTACTTTGATGCTCGATTATATATATGTTCTAGTCTTGTTTCATGTGGTTTGATGGTTCAAACATGTAGTCGAGATGACAAGGTATAGTTTCATAACTTAATATCATAACCACGACATCCCATATGACAGATAAAATCTAGTCAACGCTTGTCACAAAATTCGGCTGTTAAAGGTTCTGGGTTTTCCAGAACTTCAACAAAACAGACGGTCAACTAAGGTTTGACCATAAATATAAACAATTCTGTTATTAATCAAGGTGATATAATGGCATGGATTAGTAGTTCATATACCAGTCTATAACATACGACCAACAACAAGACCAAAAACATAAAACACAAGAAAGATCCGAAGGCTAGAACATCTTGTCAGACACTGTTCGGAAATTTGGGTTACCCAGATTCACATTTCTGTTGTCGGTCAACACCTTTTGACCGCTCATATCTTTCAATATACTAATGATCTGGCCTTGTTTCTTGTTTTAGATCATAGTCCTCATGACAAAGAACATATTTATAACATAAAACAACTAATATAAAAACCACAGAAAGATCTAGGGCCTCTGACATATGACTGTCAGGCCGTTTTTTGAACTTTTTCCAGATTTGTTTAAAACTTTATTTCGAGCATCTAAATGATATGGATCTATGTGACACCCTCTAACACATATCTAAACAACAAATTACAACATCCAATATAAGATCCCAGGATTTCGAAATTTAGGGTTTGTATACCTTTTAAGCTTGGATCTTGATTTCTGACTTTTTATTCATGTTATTAGATTGCTAAATCTTGATCATGGTTTGGATTCTCACACTTTCTCACTCTAACTCCCGAATTTCTAGAGAGAGAGAGAGTCTTGGTGAAAATGAAAAATAAAAGTAGTTATTTCTCTCTCTTTAATCTTATAAATTGATACAAATGCAGAGTATTGGCTGAGCTAGCTGCTGGATTGTTGGACAATAAGTCATAAGCTAGGGCTAGGGTAGTTCACCAACGCAAATAGGGGAACTCTTGCAAGTTATGTTCAATAATACAACACAGGGCACTTTGGTCATTTTGTATTTAATTTTAATGGTATTTTGGACAATAGCCAAACCCTTAGGGTTTAGGGTTTGAGTTTAAGGTTTAGGATTTGAGCCATTTTAGGGTTTAGGGTTTGATCCTTAACTTGCAAAAAAATTTAATTTCTAAAATTTTTAATTTAGGTTTCCAAAAATAGAAAATTAATATTTTTAAATTATAATTAGGATTTTCTAATTATATTAAAATTTCTTAATCACAAATTAAATCTTGCTAATTAGGATTAGTATATCCTACTTAAAATTTCTAATTAAGCAATTAGGGTCAAAATAGTCTTTAGGGTTTATAACCCTAAAATTTGGGTTTCTAATAGAAAATAATTTTTCTAAATTAGAAATTAGATTTTCGTAATTAGACTAGGGTTTTCTAATTACCTATAACTTGAAAATTAGGATTAGGGTTTCTTAATTAACATTACAATTATTTAATTAACACTTAGGTTTTTCCCTTTTATAAATTAGGGTTCCAAATTCTGAAATTAGGGTTTTCTAAATTTGAAATTAGGGTTTGCTAATTAATTAAGCTTTACCCTAATTAATATAATTATTAATAGCATTTAAGCAATATAATAATCCTTTAAGTTCCCAGATTAGGGTTTCAACTTCCGAATTAGGGTTTCGGATTCCCAGAACTGAAATAAGGGTTTCTAGAACTGGTTTCTAGGGTTTCTTGTTAAACGCTAGGGTTTTCTAACCGAACGTTGACGTTCTTAATATATACTTAGGGTTTGTTACATATATCGTTTATCTGGTCAATTCTTGAACCTTAACCACATCATGCACACATATACACATAACATATTCATGTATTTCCTTAATCCTGAATAATTCACCTAAATCCTTCACAAAATTTTGAAATCCTCAAAATTCCATCTCAAAAATATCAAACGCATATACTTATTTTCTGTCCAGGTTCTAATGTTGAACCATCAATTAATAAAAATTTTAAAAATTTCCTAAATTCTCGGGTTGTCACAACTTCTCCCAATTCAATACCAAATTTGTTTCTACACATCTTTTGAGGACGACAGTCAGATTTGCAAGACAGTTTTCAAAGGAGCTCCCGAATACAGAAAAATCTTCCAGAAAGACCTCGAGGGTCTTTTCAACCATATATGAGAAAATGGACATCATGCATGGCTGGAACGTTGCAGGAGCGTTACACAGCCCAAAAGACATTTTCTGAAAGGTAAAGGTCCCATAGGGGTATGTGAACGTGGTTTTCTCCTAATCTTCGGGAGCTATAGAAATTTGATTATAGCCAGAATAACCATCGAGTAGACAATAGAATTCATTCCCAGCAAGTCTATCGAGTATTTGATCAATAAAGGGTAGAGGGAAATGATCCTTACAGGTGTACTTGTTTAACTTTCTATAGTCAATGCATACCCTCCATCCAGTAACCGTTCTGGTGGGAATCAGCTCGTTAATCTCATTGGACACTACCGTCATGCCACCCTTTTTTGGCACGCATTTAATGGGACTGACCCAAGGACTGTCTGAAATGGGGTAGATAATGCCCGCATCTAGCAACTTGATAATTTCCTTTCGGACCACCTCTTTCATTATGGGGTTCAACCGCCTCTGATGTTTAATGGTTGGCTTAGATCCTTCCTCAAGTAGGATTTTATGCATACATAGAGATGGACTGATCCCTTTAATATCTGAAATCGACCACCCTAGGGCCGTTTTATACTATTTGAGCACTAACAGTAGCTTCTCTTCCTGGAATTCATCTACAGATACAGAAATGATAACAGGCAAAGTGGATGACTCCCGTAAATATGCATACCTCAAATGATTAGGCAAGGGCTTGAGGTCGAGGATAGGTGGTTCAACGATTGATGGTTGGGCCTAGGAAGTGGATGCTTTTTGATCATTTAGTGATTCAAACTGTCGTTGGAACTATTTAGATCTCTGGGGTGCATCCAACCACTTAGCATATTCAACATGAGTGGGTTCTTCCATAGTACTAACACTTGTCAGTGTAGCCTCCAACGGGTCTATCATGCAGGTTTCTAAAAATACTTCCCTCACCGAGTTATCAATCACTTTAATATGAAAATAGTCTTCAGGGGTATTTGGATATTTCATTGACCTCAACACATTGAAGGTTACCTCCTGATCCTGTACTCTTATATAGTCAACTCACATTTTTGAACATCTATAAGGGTCCTCCCAGTTGCCAAGAATGGTCTGCCTTGTATAATTGGGACCTCCATGTCTTCCTCAAAATCCAAGATAATAAAATATGCTATGAAAATGAACTTGTCCACCTTGACAAGCACATCCTCTACTATCCCCTTTGGGTAAGTAAGGGATCTATCTGCCAATTGCAGGGTCACACTTGTGGGTTTGGCTTCATTCAGTCCCAACTTCTTATAGATTGACAGAGGAATCAAATTTATACTAGCCCCCAAATCACACTAGGCCTTGCCAATGAATTGATCCCCTATAGTGCATGGAATCGTGAAACTTCAAGGATCTTTCAGTTTCGGCGGAAGCTTGTTATGTAAGATGGCACTGCATTCCTCTGTCAGTGCAACTGTTCCATAATCCCCCATCTTCCTCTTTTTAGACAATATGTCTTTCATAAATTTGATGTAACTCGGCATTTGCTCCAACGCCTTTGCAAACGGAATGTTTATATGAAGCTTCTTAAACACTTCTAAAAACTTAGAGAATTGTTTATCAAGCTTTTGTTTCTACAGGCGCTGGGGGAATACCAATTATGGGATAGGAGGACTAACTTTGTTCACTGTAGGGGTTGGTGTTATAGGTTCATCTTGAGCATTTTCTTCTCCCCCAGACTTATCATCACTCGGCTCCATAATAGGTTCCTTTTCAGTCACTTCCTCTTGTACTATAGAATTCTGTACACCATTTTCATTTATTGTCCTCCCACTCCGGAGTGTAACTGCTTTGCATTTTTCCTTGCCATCCCGTTTCGGGTTGACATCAGTGTCACTGGGCAATGTGCCTTGCGGACGACTGTTCAAAGCAGAGGCCAACTGTCCCATTTGAACTTCAAGGTTCCAGATGGAAGCTTCTTGATTACTGCTCCTCGTTTTGTTTTGGGCAATTTATCGCGATAGGAGATCTTCCAAACTAGGTTTTCTTTCCTGTTGAGGTAGTGGTTGGTGGTACTAATTATGAGAACTCTGTGGTTGTTGGTTGTACTGATTTTGAGCTTGGAAACTCGTAGGGTTAAAAAAATTAGGCCTGGTGGTAAAAAGTTGTGCTTGGGTGCTATTAGTGTTGCCCTAGGAGAAGTTTGGATGATTTCTCAACCCCGGATGGTAGTGAGTAGGGAGATTTGCATTTTGCTGCCACCCATAGTTTGAGACAAATTGAACTGACTCAGGGCATATGGCGCATTAATCAGTTGGGTGGCTCCCTTAACACAGTTCATACGACACTGCGATACTTTGAACATTCTGCACTGTTTGCACTCCCATAGTGTCGAGGCTGTTTGTTAGTGCTGCAACTTGAGCTGCTAATGATGTGACTGAGTCAACCTCATATACCCCTGCTACTCTTTTAGGGGCCTACCTGTCATTTGGCCATTGATAATTGTTGGCCTCCATTGTTTCCACCAATTCATACCCTTCTGCATGATGCTTAGACATGGAGGCCCCACCAGAAGTGGCATCTATACTTGAATGAGTAGACCTGGATAACCCATTATAAAATGTCTAGATGGGAAGCCGTTCTGGCAATCCATGGTGGGGACATTTTCTTAGAAGATCCTTGAATCGCTCCAATGAGTCGTACAAAGGCTCTAATTTGAATTGGACGAAGGATGTAATATCATGCCTGAGCTTGGTAGTTTTAATGGGCGGAAAGAACTTCACCACGAACCTTTGAGCCAAGTCAGCCCATGTAGTGATGGAGCCTGGTGGAAGTGAATGCAACCAACTCTTGCCCTTGTCCCTCAAAGTGAATGGGAACAGACGGAGTCTGATGGCATCGTCAGACACTCCGTAGCACTTAAACGTATCACAGATCTCCAAGAAGTTTATCAAGTGATCATTCGAGTCATCATTTGGCAATCCCCCAAATTGAATATTGGAGCACATTTGGATGGTGCCCGACTTGATCTCAAAATTGTTTTCTTGAATCGCGGGCCTGAGAATGCTGGCTTATAAATCTGCGATATGGGGCATGACATACTCCCATAAATATTTTTGAAGTTCCTCAGCCATTATAACATGAGTAGTTATGTCCCGAGCTTTTTCTCTCTATAGTCGTCTGTACGTTCTATCAACCTCGGGATTGAGAGGTATTATATTCTGACCCCTTTGAGGTGGCATAAACAGTGGAGGCTACCAGATAAGAGAGTTAAACAGATATATCAGTTTTAATTAAGATCATATTGACTTAGTGTTAATATTGATAAATAAATAATACTAAGTCCCCGACAACGGAACCAAAAACTTGTTGCTCGAATTCGCAACCGATAAACACGCGCAAGTATATGCGGTTAACAAGTAATATATGATAAATAGAGTATCGTACCCACGAGGACGAAGTCTTAAGTGCTAGTCAAGTACTAAAGTATGTTCAATACTGTCTTATCTAAACAAGTAAATGGAGATGGTGTGTTAAGTTATATGATTAAAATTGTAGGAATAAGAGATTTAGTTGTACAAGGAAGTCAAGTTAGGATTATAATTCTCCTAATGTGTCGCCTAATCTCCTAACTCTCCACATTATAAACGAATCAAGGAATGGTCAACCGAGAACAGTAACTACTCATTAGCCTCTTTCGAAAGTCAAATGCACATCCCTAGCTAGATGAATCACAATATTTTTAAGGTGAAAATAACTAGACTAGGGTCATTAAGCTTAATCTCAAGGCTACACAAGGCAAATAGAAATATGTCAATCTTATTAAGTAATTTATGCACACATTCCTATATGCATGGTCATAACAAGTGCTCTTATATTTAAAGGTTAGATATTAATATCCATTTTTCAATATCCAATAATATCAATAACGATTTCTTTGTCAAGCAATCAATCAATAAGCATGAAATACAACAACCCATTCCAAAATGATTCATTAATATAAATAGGAGAGAAAGTTAATTAAGCTAAACAATAGGTTATATTGCAATCCTAAAAATGGAATTAGTTCATAACCATGGTACTAATACACATTTTCAAAGTAATGCACTTGCTCATTAATACACTAATTAATGAAAGATTTGGAATAAGAAAACTCTTGTTGTGAAGTTTTCTGTCTTCAAGTCTTCTCTTCTCTATGTAGAATCTGAGCTGCGAAGGATGCTATGGACTTTTCTCCCTTGAAGAACATCTTCTTTCTCTTTAAAACTAAATAAAACTAAAAAACTATATTATACGCTCTGTAATAAATGGTGGCGGCTCTTTTGGTCTGATCATATTCATTTCTCATCATTTAGGTCATTAATACCAAGTCTCTGCCTGGACACCGGAGGTGGCACTGCGGCGCAGAGAGTAAGTCTAAGAATGGCGCTACAGCGCTGCATTGCCAAGCTAACATCAGCATTGACCTAGAGGTCGCGCTGCAACACCAGGCTAAAGCTTGGCATTGAAGCTGTAGCACCACTGTGTAAAACATGACCCTTTTGCCCCCTTTAAGCTGGAAATGACCTAATGAGCCCTGCATCATAAAGATTAAGCAAAATAACGACAATATATATATATATATATATATATATAAGCTAAACAAATAACAGAAAACAAGCAACGTCTTAAGCCACAGAGGATCTGATTCGCGGATATAAATCCCACTCATCATACTGCAACTGTGTTATCTCTTCCGGATGATACGGGAAATTTTGTGGTTTATAGTGATGCGTTGTATAAAGGACTGGGTTGTGTGCTTATGCAAAATGGCAGGGTCATTGCGTATGCGTCACGACAATTGAAGGACTATGAGAAGGGGTATCCGACCCATGACGGTGGTATTTGCTTTGAAGATCTGGAGACATTATCTTTATGGGGAGAAGTGTGAAATATATACAGACCACAAAAGTCTGAAATATATTTTTACATAGAAGGACTTGAATATGCGCCAGAGAAGGTGGCTGGAGTTAATTAAGGACTATGATTGCGAGATTTTATACCATCCGGGTAAAGCAAATGTGGTTGATAATGCCTTAAGTAGAAAGGGTCGGGAAAAATTGATGATGTTGACCGCTCAGGAAGAGCTAATTTCAGCATTGGAGAAACTAGAATTGGAAGTGAAGTATCCTATAGAAATTGACGAGAAGTTGTTCCAGATGTAAGCTGGTATAATTTTGCTGGATAAAGTTAAGGAAGCTCAACTTTAGGATGAAGAATGTGAAAAGGTGAAAAAGAAGATATCCGAAGGAACCGAACCGAGATTCAAGATAGACAGTGAGGGAATACTGAGATTTCAGAGCAGAATTTGGGTACCGCTAGTGCCAGAGATTAAGGAAGACATTTTGAGCGAGGCTCATAGCTTACGATATTCTATTCACCCTGATAGTACCAAGATGTACCAAGATCTTCGACAATATTTTTTGTGGCCAAATTTGAAACGAGATGTTGCAGAGTGTGTTGCCAAGTGTCTGACATGTCAAAAAGTGAAAGTAGAACATCAGAGACCGAAAGTGTTGCAGAGTGGGTTGTTACAAACGTTAGAAATCCCAGAAAGGAAGTGGGAACATATCACGATGGATTTCATGGTTGGCCTTCAGACAACTCAGAAAGGTATGACGCAGTATGGGTTATCGTTGACCGATTGGCAAAATCCGCACATTTCCTTTCGATCAGAATCAAATTTAACTTAGACCAATTGGCAAAGTTATATGTGAAAGAGATTATTTTGAGGCACGGAGTTCCGTTGTCAATTGTTTCTGATAGGGATCCACGCTTTACATCGAACATCTAGAAATGACTACAAGAATGCATGGGGATGCAGTTGAGAATGAGTACGGCATAGTACCCTCAGACAGACGGGCATAGCAAAAGGACAATTCAGACATTGGAGGATATGTTGAGAACGTGCATCATGGATTTTAAAGGAAATTGGGATGATCACTTACTGCTCATTGAATTTAGTTACAACAGCAGTTACCATGCTAGTATTGGCATGCCGCCTTACGAAGCGTTGTACAACAGGAAGTGAAAAACTCCACTTTACTGGGATGAAGTTGGCGAGAGACAATTACTAGGACCAGAACCGGTATAGAAAATGGCAGAGATAGTCAAAGTAATCTGAAAAAGACTGATAGCAGCTCAAGATAGGAAGAAGAAATACGCCGATCCACACCATAAGAATGTTGAGTTTGAATAGAGTAGCTTCGTATTCTTGAAAGTCTCTCCCTGGAAGGGAAAGATCAAATTTGGTAAGAAGGGGAAATTGAGCCTGAGGTTTATTGGACCCTTTAAAGTTTTGCCTAGAACTGGTGAAGTTTCCTACGAGGTAGCCTTACCTCCAGCCTTAGAACATATCCATAATGCTTTCCATGTTTTTGTCTTACGACCCTACAAACCCGATTACAAATATGTGATTGAATATGAACCCCTGCAATTTGAGAAAGATTTGTCCTATAAAGAAGTTCATGTTCAGATAGTGGACAGGGAAGAGCAAGTACTCATAAATAAAATAATACCTTCCGTTAAAGTAATTTGGAGGAACCACAACGCTAATGAAGCTACGTGGGAACTCGAAGAGCATATGATGAAAAATTACCCACATTTATTTGCTTAATTTATGTGTGTTTAGCGATTACGGGGACAAAATCTTTGTAAGGGGGGGGATGTAATGGGACAAATTGATTGAGTCGTGATTCTGGGGACATAATCCTTCTAAGGGGGAAAGCTGTGACAAACGAGATTTTTGTAATTTAAATATTTATTAAATTAAATAAATATTTTTTGATGATTTAATTATTGAGTTAAATAATTAATTAATGAATTTGTGGTAGATTAATTTAATTATATGTGTTACATTGATTAAATTAATGTTGAGAATTTTATTCAAAAGTATGTATTTAATTAAGCTTATTTGATTGAATGAATTATTTAATAAGAATAATGTTATTCTAATTGATTTAATAATTAATCGAGATTTAATGATTTGACATAATTAATAAATGAGAAATTAATTATGTTACTATATGATTTAATGTGGAATTATTCTATTTTATTTAATTAAATTAAATAAGTTATTTAATTAATTACTTAAATGTGTGTGACATTATTAAAATATATAATAAGAGTTTAATTAAATTAAGTGGGAAAGAACATTTTGAGGCTAGCCAAACATGGCTCTAAGGGGAGTTGGCCAGTTAACCCACTAAGGGATTAACCGACCATGACAACACCAGTATGCGCATGATATATCAGTTCCCTTTTTCTTTCATTACGTACATTTTCTTAAAACCTAAACTTGAGAAACAAAGAGAAAAGACAGAGTTTGAGAGAATTGAAGAAGGAATTGGAGAATTGAGGAGTCTTCTTCCATTCTCTAGCAATCTTAACAGAGAAATTAAGGGTAATTCCTTAACCTAAACCTTTAATTTACGTACTTAGGAACTTTTCATGAAAATTGGCTTTTAGTTTTATGTAATTGAATTTTCATGGCTAATTATTAAATCTATGATGTTGTATATATTTATTAACATGTATAGTTCAATTATATATGATTTATATGTGTTTTAGAGTAATTAATCCATGAAATTAAGATTAAGTTGGAATATTGAAGGTTATAGAGAAATAATGTTTTAATGTGGCCCATAAGTACAAAAATCGGTGCCTTAATTGTATGTTAATCAGTGAATTGATAATTGATTATGTTTATACATGTAAAAATGAAAAGAACGAAACTTAAATGGACTGATTTGGTGTTATAACGAATCTATGATTTGTGATTTCATGAAATTTGACAAAATTTTGAAAAAATAGCAAGAACATGAAAATTATGGCTTTAAATCTTGTTGTTTATGTGACTCAAGATTTTAAAAGTGTGCTAAGACTATCATTAAATGTTTCTGCAAGTTTAGAACATATGGTTGAAACTGTATTCGTTACTTGTGTGAGATTTTGGCCTAAATTGGCCTTGTTCTATGTTCTTCGCAAACTGCAGAAATTGATTTTGGGTAACCTGTTGGGTAAAATCTATTACACACATCACGCAAGTATACATGATCAACAAGTAATATAATAGTAAGTAGAGTATCGTTCCCTCAGAGACTTGGTAAGAATTTAAACCTCACAATTACCAATTTCCTATTAATCCTAATTTTATTGAACTAATCAATTTCTAGTTTGTAACTAACAGTATTAAAACTATTAATATCACCACACAATCAATAAATGCTAAAAACTGAATTTTCAAACAAATAATGGAGAATTAGGCTTTCAACGTCACTCTAAGCATTACTCTTATTATTACACCTTTATTCCAGTTTAATTCACTATCCCAGTTTATTAATCAAGAACATGTATGTAGAACTAGCCACCTCTCGATGCACTAATACCGTATTAACCCAAATCCATAATTAAGATAGAATTATGTTAAACACCTTAATTAACTAACTCACTATATCTCTATGTGAATTACAATTAAAGAAGATTGAAGTTCAAGTTCTTTATCTAATTACATGCGATGTCAAGCATATCTCTACCCTAACATTCATCAAGATTCTGTTTATTCACAAAAGTTAAGAACACATGCTATATTAACAAAGTCTAGACCCGTATTTCATCTCTCGAGTTCATACAAGTCCACAAAGAATCGTTGATCAGGCAATTCATAAATTAATGCTCAAATTAATATAGATAAACCGGGAAATAGCTTATTAAACTGAAATCAAAGATTACATAACCATCGTTCCACTTAAAGATCCGTCTTAAGCCTAAAAAGTAATTATTTCATAACGAATGAAATAAAAACTGAATAAATCAAAGATATCATCTTCTTAATTATAGAAATAAACTAAAGTAGAAGAATAACGCAGAACACCCTTCACTTTAGTCTCAATCCGCAATCAATACGATCGTTCTTCAAAATCTCCACTCCGTTGCTCGCTATGAAAATCTGTGATTAATCTTCGTTAGTTGCCTTGCATGATGCTTAATTCGTTGTTTGTTGAGCAATATATATCTCCCCTGAAGTCTGGTCAAAATCCCATGCTATCTAGAGTCCAAGTGCCATGCCAAGTCCTCAAGTCTATCTTCTAGTAAAGTTCGAAGCATGCTAGGACTGCCCAGAATGCCTCCTTTTCTCATCATTCGCCACACCAACCACCCTACACACAAAATAACAAGAAACAAGTAAGAATGAACATGAACGCAAAGAATTAACAACAATTATGCTTAAAATGGACATCGAATCGCGGATATAAAATCCACTTATCAAAATCTCCCAAACATAAACCGTGCTAGTCCTCAAGCACAAAACAAATACATGCAATGCAATGCAATGATATGTAATGTATCTAACTAAATGATTACAAATCCAACAGTATCACAGAATCAAACTTATTCCTCCGGCCTCAGAACAATTAAGCACACACTACAATACTTCATAATAAAAACAATCAATAACTTTTCATCAATTCCTCGAATCTTATACGCCTCATCACTAATATCGTGTGTGTGTGGTCAACATTTATGCTAATTGATTTAAATTCAAATTCAACACATAACCAATCTCTTATTAGGATTCATACAGAATAAACTCAAAAATTTCAAAAACAAACAAGTTCCAACTCAAATCAAACAATTACCAAGATTACGGGTCCGACTAGGGTATTCATGCTCTATTTTTTCATTGACGGGGGCTCTTTGCCCTTATTTCCCATCTTCTCTTTATTTTTCATTTCTTTCCTCTTTATTTTTTGCTTTTTTTTAAATAACTATGCAATGCCTCATTCCATTAGACTAACAGTGCTACCCCTTAGCAAACTTTTAACCAACGACTCCCAGACCATAAAAGACCTTAGGGCGCTAGGTGTTAAAACACCCCTACGGGCGTATTTGCTCAAGTAACAAAGGCCCTGAAACAAGACTAGTCACGACATATATTTTCTTTTATTATTTTTTATTATTATTATTGAAGCTTATGTACCTTACTCTTTCCCCCAAACTTAGGTTCTTGTCTAATTTTTCATTTTCACTGTGTATTATCGTCATTCTCTCATTTACACTAGTAATATCCTTTAGAACTGTTTATGTATTAATTTAAACTAATTAGTCAATGCATATGTTATTAATGTGCTAACCTTTTTATACCAAATTCAAACAAGCACAAGATCCGAGTCATGATTCAAAACTACATCATAGTTCTAAAAATCAGTGTTGTATTTGTTTACTTAATCTCCATTTCATCATTGGCCAAAATAAACATGCTGCAACATTGCTGGACATATGCAAAATGAACACAATAGCTAACTAAATTAAATATTTTTATTTTTATTTTTTTATTATTATTTATTTTAGATAACATGAATGCAAACATAAAACGACATAATTAAACTAACTATGCACCTAAGCTACACTAATATGCTAACATTAATATGCAGACTAAAATGCAATACTAAATAAAGACATTATGCATTCAAAAATGCAAAATAAAACTAAAAATGAAAAATAATAAAACTAATTCCCCCAAACTTAATAACAACAATGTCTTCATTGTATGGATAGAGCAATAAAATGAGCAATAAAACCTTGGCATCAGCATGGGCTACTGATATGGAAATTGAGAAGCAGGATTAAAGCTCTGGAGTGTCGTATTCAAAGATGCGAACGACATGTTCATTTCATAAAACATATGGTCTTGTCGCGCAACAAGCCGCCGCATCTCCCTTCGTGATTCCTTGTTGTGTTCCTCCATTTGTTGTTGGAATGCAAGAAACTAATGGTTGTAGACACTCGAAATTTTCTGTATTATTGTCACTAACATTGCAGGAGGACAGATTCGTCTTTTAAGAGGGAACCCTGAAAGACAATCCATATCCATACTGGATACTACCGGAAGTTCAGCATCAACCCCAGAGCACACACTGGGAATAATGTGAGACCGTTCATGACTTAGTTACTATTCATTCCATTTTCTATAAATAGAAGCTCATTCCTTCATTATTTCTTACGAATTCACTGAAACTCTAGAGAGAGAAATTATAGAAAAGCTATAGAAAAGTATTATGCTCCTTCCCTACTCTTATATTCAGTTTCTTTTACGGTAAGGGATGTTATTTGTTCTACTCATGAAGAGAACTTCATTATTCCATTATTTATTATTATGTTGGAATAACTCAGATGTCGCTGCTACCCTATACATGGTGACATTCTTCTAATATTCTCGTTTCTTTATTATTCTCGTTTAATATCCTCATCTCGTGCGCTTACGCCTTGACTTCGGTTCCATTATTTA
This sequence comes from Panax ginseng, assembly GCA_020205605.1. Classification (NCBI taxonomy): domain Eukaryota; kingdom Viridiplantae; phylum Streptophyta; class Magnoliopsida; order Apiales; family Araliaceae; genus Panax; species Panax ginseng. Next base: position 62,575,832 of record CM035140.1, on the reverse strand, counting down.
TTATTCTATCTAATATCCTCGTCTGTATGCGTTTACTTTAACTGGTTCCATTATTTATTATTCTCGCTTTAATATCCTCATCGTGCGTTTACCGGACTGGTTCCATTTTTTTATTATTCGTCGTAATATCCTCATGCAAGCGTTTACGCGGGACACAATTCCATTATTTATTATTCGTCCGGAATATCCTCATGCGTGCGCTTACGCCGGGACTGGTTCCATCCTTTATTATTCTCGTTGAATAACTTTTGCTGTGCGATCTATCGCATGCATGGTGATTTCTTTTGTTATTTCATTCTTTATTATACTCAGTTGGTTAAAACTTTGACTTCTATACCCATGAAATTAGTGGAATATCTTTGATATTTGCGCTTCATCCAATATCTTTTCATGGAAATATTCTTCTGAGCATTCTTGAATTTTACTCTACAAAGCAGTATCATGTTGACAATTTGAACGTTATCAGTTCCTGGATAAATTAATTCTTGAACTTGTTTTATTGAATTCTTATATCATTGTCATCATCCTCATGTTTATATTATGTTGAAAGTCATCTGTGGCATGTAGTGCATAGATGGACTTGGTATGATTATGACCAGGGATTATTCGGTATAATCATAACCGTAATGTTACAAATGATGTGGGAAAAGTCCTCATTGGCCCGTAGTGCATTGATGGACAGTTTTTGGTATGATTATCTTAAGCCGTAGTGCATGGATAATTCGTGGTCGTGATACTAAAGAATATCCTTGGTCGTAGTGCAGGGGTGATTCGATGATGTGGATTATTTATTGTCGAGTCCCAAATGATATAAGTGATGAAAAACCTTTTAAATCATAGAAGATAGTAGATTTTATTCCCTACTTGACTCTTCTAATGGATTGCTTGTTCTCTGCAGCTAAACTTGATAGTTATTATATTTTATCGCTTTAACACTTTGTTGAAACTAACGATAAATTATTTTGTATTATCTTAGTCATAATATTTCTTCTTTGGGCTAGTTGAGCTCACCCTTTCTTTCACCGTTTCTTCTTGAAAAATGAGAATGTAGCCGGGACTAGTCGGGGAACGCAGTGATGGTCCTAGATGGTGCATTAGTAGTCCTCACTATTCTGTGAAATAGTGTGATAATAATTGTAATGAGGACTCCTTTTGAGTTTGTATAATCTCTAGTAGACAATATTTGTATTCAAACTCACAGTTTATGTTTTGCCGTATTGTACACGACAGTTGTATTATTAAGTTGTATTTGAATTCTGTACCATGCATATGGCGACTCAAGATGGGTGATGTATACCTAATTTTGGGGGCGTCACAGTTGGTATCAAAGCATAGGGATATGATCCCTAGCTAGGATGTGAGAATAGAACTAGGAGGGGAGAGACGGAGAATTCCTTCGCTAGTATGACCTACCTAAGTTTATTTGGTATTTAATTGGTCGGTCAGAATATAGGGATAATATGTTACATGTCAATTAACTTTTGTTTTGTGGCAGTATCTGAAAATGGTATCCGAGAATGTTGAGACTAGCAATGAAGCACATGAGACCGTTGATTCTCCACAGATCAATAATCAGGGCAATGTGCAACATGTTGGCGATAATCCTCCTATAAACAACAACACTGATCAATTAACGAATGACGGTACGTTTAGGAGCTTTTTAGAATTCATGCAACATCAGGCGAAGGCGGCTCCTGTTCATAATGCAGAAGGAAACAATGGAAACCCACGGTTGGTCACCGCTAAGCAATTCAAGGAGTTGGGACCACCAAAGTTTTTGGGAAAGCCAGAACCACTTAAGGCGGAGACGTGGTTAAAGCAGATCACCAAGATATTTGATGTCTTGGGATGCTCCGAGGAGCAAAAGGTTCCCTTTGCCACCTTTATGTTGCGTGAAGAGGCATATCACTGTTGGGAATCTGTAAAATGTACCCAACCTGACGCACTCAAGATGTCTTGGGAGAAGTTCTAAGAGCTGTTCAATGACAAGTACTTTCCCGAAAGCATTCGTCACATGAAGGAGGTGGAATTTATCAAGTTAGAGAAAAATAACATAATCGTGTCGCAGTATGAAGCCAAGTTTGCCGAGTTGTCCCGATTTGCGTCCCACTTGGTTGATAATGAAGAGAGAATGACGTGGATGTTTTTAAGAGGTTTGAAGCCAGAGATACGTCAATATCTTATTTCTCATAAACTGTGTTTGTATTCAGATGTTGTCAATAAGGCTCAGTTAGTGGAGCGCGATAACGAGTTCACGCAACCAAATGAGAGCAGCCGGAAAAATGATAATACTGGGTGATAATGATCATCAAAGCGAAAGGACAATAAGCATGGAGGAATCAACATGCGAAATGGTAACCACTTGGTGGTAATCATGGTCAAAACAATAAGAATGGACATTTCAAGAAGAGGAGATTCAACAATGATGGAAAGACGGCAGCACCAGCACCCGTTGTTAAGGAAGGAGAACGACCACCTATCATATGATTCAAATGCGGATGGGAGGGACACATCAGTCCAAACTGCACGATGCCGTCCAAAGCATGCTATAATTGTGGAAGAGAAGGTCACTTAGCCCGATTTTGTCGTTCACCGAAGACAAGTTCAGCTAGGATGGAGGCATCAAAGAATGTCCCAGGCAAGCCAAAGCCGGTAGTTTAAGAGAGAGCGTTTTTTTTTCGTGATGAGGAACCTGAATAAAATTATCACGGGTATGTTAGTCATAAACTCTTGCGAAGTCTATACCGTGTTAGATACCGGTTCTACTCACTCTTTTATTGCACCTAGTTGTGTTCAATGTTTAAAGTTAACTCCGGAGAAGTTAGACTTTCATATATCTATTTAAACTCAGTTGGGAGAAACCTTCGTTACCTCCACTATTTATAAATCTTGTTCAAATCAACACTTTCACGTTACCTGTCGATCTTATCTCTTTGAAAATACTTGCCTTTGATGTGATTTTTGGAAACGATTGGTGAACTACTCATCATGCTCTTTGTAAGGTGGTTAGCTTTCATAATCCTAACCAACCTGTTATGCGAATTCAAAGTAACCAAACCACTAAAGTCAATCATTGTTATATCATGCCATAAATAAAGAGCCCCGATCCTTTCGTTGTTGACTTTCTTGTGTGGAATGCACCGAAGCCAGACTTTCTGTAGGCAACATCGTGAATGACAGTGACAAGTTGATAGGTATCAATGTGATGTGCTATCCAAGTCTTGGATGAGAGTCACAGTTTTTAATGATATTTTTATTGTTAATAAATTTCCTGACGTATTCTTGAAGACTTCTTAGCCTACCCCTAGAGTGTTAAATCAAATTTTATATTAACCCTAGTGCAAAACCCATTTCTAAAACCCTCAAATATTTTCTTCACCTAAAATGAACGTGTAATGTGCCAAAGACGTTGGCTCGAGCTGTTGAAGATTACGATCGTACCATTCAATATCATCGTGGGAAAAATGAACATGGTAGCTGACGCGTTGAGTAGAAGATCGTATGAGTTCATTTAATCGTGATGTTGTTAACACAAAGACTCATTTCGTATAACTTACAAATGATGGAGATAGAGTTAAAGACTCTAGGGACCCACGCGAAGATAACGAATATACGATTAGAATAGACTTGAATCAAAAAAGTTAAAGCTACTCAAGTTACATACTCAGAGCTGATGAATGTGAAGAAGAAGGTTCAAGAGGGCGTTATTCTAGAAGCAAGAATCCATGAAGAGAGGAAATCTCAGCCCTCGATTTTATTGGCCCATTTGAAATCCTTGATCGAATAGGAACTGTGGCTTATAGACTCGTTTTACCGCCAAGTATGTCGCGTGTTCATAAAGTTTTTAACGTATAAATGTTACGTAAATATGTGGACGACCCGAACCACATTATTAATTTAGAACCGGACGAGATAGCAGAAGATTTAACGTATAAGGAGATACGTGTTAAAATCTTGGATAAGAAGGATCGTATTCAATACTCAAAGGTTATAACTCAAGAATTAGAATCTGAAATGAAGTCAAGGTATCCTCACCTCTTCTAAGATACCAGTCGTCACGTAAATTTCGAGGGCGAAATTTCATAAGGAGGGGAGATTGTGAGACCCTATATTTTATGAATAAAGATTTAATTTTCTCAAAATATTTTTTTTATATTATGGTGTTAATTTGATGTAATGTTATAGTTGTGGGTAATATTTATAAATTTTACAAAGTAAGAAAGTGGTTGTATAATATTCGATTGGTCTGGGAATATTCTTTTGTTCGGGAATATCCGTGATTTATTCATATAATCATTAGTGGACCCCATAACAAAATTATTGTCGGATAGAAAATGACAAAAATACTTTATGAAAATAACGGCGGAAGTTTTATCGTTAATCGTTGAAACACCCTTGTTAAAAGTACGATGTCGTCTTGGTTTACAAGAGTACACTCAGTATTGATTATTGATGCTTACGTGAGAAGTCACTCGATTATACTCAATTATTTCTACGAGAATTGCTTTGCATCATATCTCTCATATTATTGATTCAATTATTGTTACGAAGATCATCCGCATAATATGATATATTGTTCAATCGGGTATTCGGGACACTTTTTCGTGTCGGAGTACTATTCATGAGTTACTATTCAGGAGTTACTATTCACGAGTTACTATTCATGAGTTACTATTCATAAGTTACTATTCACAGGTTACTATTCACGAGTTACTATTCACCCGGTTACAATTCACTCTAGTATTGTGCATTCGGGTATTTGGGTACAATATTCTTCCATGAGGAGATGTGCTAATTTTTCAGACCGTTGGTTGAAGATATAATAGTAAGTCAATATGGACCGCTGGTGGAGTTATAATAGTAAATCAATATGGATCGCTGGTTTAATGTTTTAATAGTAAATCAGTATGGACCGTTGTTTTATGTTTTAATAGTAAACCAATATGGACCGTCCGTTTAATAGTAAATCAATCTGGACCGTTCATGAATTAGTTACTATTTATTCCATTTTTCTATAAATAGAAGCTCATTCCATCATTATTTCTTACGAATTCACTGAAACTCTAGAGAGAGAAATTATAGAAAAGCTATAGAAAAGTATTATGCTCCTTTCCTACTCTTATATTCAGTTTCTTTTACGGTAAGGGATGTTATTTGTTGTACTTATGAAGAGAACTTCTGTTATTCCATTATTTATTATTCTGTTGGAATAACTCAGATACTGTGTTACCCTATACATGGTGACATTCTTCTAATATTCCGTTCTTTATTATTCATCGTAATATCCTCACATGCATGCGTTTCCACCGGACTGGTTCCATTATTTATTATTCTGCTTTAATATCCTCGTGCATGCGTTTAGGCCGACCTGGTTCCATTATTTATTATTCGTCGAATATCCCGTCTCGCATGCGTTTACCGGACTGGTTCCATTTTTTATTATTCTCGAGTAATATCACGTATGCATGCGTTTACGCCGGACTGATTCCATTATTTATTATTCTCGCCGAATATCACATGCGTGCGTTTATGCCGGACTGGTTCCGCCCTTTATTATTCTCGTTGGAATAACTCCGCCATGCGATCTATCGCATGCATGGTGATTTCTTTTGTTATTTCATTCTTTATTATACTCGGTTGGTTAAAATTTGACTTCTATACCCATGAAATTAGTGGAATATCTTTGATATTTGCGCTTCATCCAATATCTTTTCATGGAAATATTCTTCTCGAGCATTCTTGAATTTTACTCTCTGAAGCGAGATCATGTTGACAATTTGAACGTTATCGGTTCTGGATAAATTAATTCTTGAACTTGTTTTATTGAATTCTTATATCATTGTCATCATCCTCATGTTTATATTATGTTGAAAGTCATCTGTGGCATGTAGTGCATAGATGGACTTGGTATGATTATGACCAGGGATTATTCGGTGTAATCATAACCGTAATGTTACAAATGATGTGGGAAAAGTTTTCATTGGCCTGTAGTGCATTGATGGACAGTTTTTGGTATGATTATGGCTTTGGATTCTCTTTGGATGTAGTGCAAAGATGAATTATTTTATGGCATGATCAGGACCGTTGATGAAAATATGATTATCTTAAGCCGTAGTGCATGGATAATTCGTGGTCGTGATACTAAAGAATATCCTTGGCCGTAGTGCATGGGTGATTCGATGATGTGGATTATTTATTAAGGTGAGTCCCAGCGATAAAAGTGATGAAAAACCTTTTAAATCATAGAAGATAGTAGATTTTATTCCCTACTTGACTCTTCTAATGAATTGCTTGTTCCGCTGCAGTTAAACTTGATAGTTATTATATTTTATCAGTTTAACACTGTTAAAGGCTAACGATAAATTATTTTTCATTATCTTAGTCATAATATTTCTTACTGGGCTAGTTGAGCTCACCCTTTCTTTCACTGTTTTCTTTAGGAAATGAGAACGTAGCTGGGACTAGTCGGGGAACAGAGTGATGGTCCTAGATGGTGCATTAGTAGTCCTCACTATTCTGTGAAATAGTGTGATAATAATTGTAATGAGGACTCCTTTTGAGTTTGTATAATCTCTAGTAGACAATATTTGTATTCAAACTCACAATTTATGTTTTGTCGTATTGTACACGACAGTTGTATTTGAATTCTGTACCATGCATATGGCGACTCAAGATGGGTGATGTATACCTAATTTTGGGGGCGTCACAGTTGGTATCAAAGCATAGGGATATGATCCCTAGCTAGGATGTGAGAATAGAACTAGGAGGGGAGAGACGGAGAATTCCTTCGCTAGTATGACCTACCTAAGTTTATTTGGTATTTAATTGGTCGGTCGGAATATAGGGATAATATGTTACATGTCAATTAACTTTTGTTTTGTGGCAGTATCTGAAAATGGCATCCGAGAATGTTGAGACTAGCAATGAAGCACAGGAGACCGTTGATTCTCCACAGAAATGCTTGTTTCAAATGCGACTAGCTTCAATCTCGATGCTCACAATGAGATACACTGTACCAACTCGGAGATAACATTGGGAAGATAGGCACACCTCAAAGATGACAATGAGGACCATCAACAAATTGTAGCAATCCATCTCTGAAATAAGCTCGCTTAGCGCGTCTGCTTTATCATTGATCAATCCGTGATAACACCGTGAGGGCAACATTGTCATCTCGTCAATGCGATGCCACGCCACATCGTCTCAACACAACGATGTCCCACAAGACTAACCAATCCCGAGTGACTATTGTGCGGGGTAACGGATGGAAGTTGAAGCTTTAAGACTGGAGGGCATCGTCCCATCTTCAATGACTTCGTACAAACTCTAATCCCATGCCATCGTACAAAGTCTCGACAACGGCGATCCGAAATAGGTCCTGTATACCTCAAACGGATGCCCGGATTGCACTTCTGAAAGTTCGAGTGGACATTACAGTCCCCGAGTGCACGTACTTCGAGATGACTCGAACCGAAAAACCTAGGCCCCGGGTTGCCTCTGGTACACCTGTGGCTCAGCCGCAGGTACACCTGCGGCTACTTTGTCTATAAATAGAGGGCTTGGACTGCCCATTTTGCAAGAGAAAAAGGTGAGGAAGCCCTGCCTAATTTGCTCTGCACTCACCCCATACAGTGTACTTTCCCTTTTTAAACACATGTGAGCTCATATATAACCTCTTTTGTACCAACAAAACTCAGTGTTTACCCACTCTAAAGATATAGAAGTCTTCTTTTTCAGTCAACTGTAAGCCTTCTCACACACTATAGAGTCTTTCTCTTCATCTCTGCACACACCCTTCTTCACGTTGAGAGTCGTGTTGTGCGCATTTGCCCGGACTTTGGTTCGTGGTTTTGTTTCAGCTTGTATATATATATATATATATATATATATATATATATATATCTACTAACATTATCGAGTTATGCCTCGATTGAGCCTAGACTTAGGTCCGGAGCGTTTATTTGTTTTAATATATGTATATACATTTATATATATTAACCGTGTGTCGAACTTTGTTCGATGAGCCTAGACTTCGGTCTGGTGCATTTACGGATTTTGTATATATATATATTTATATATATGAATTGTCGTCGAACTCTTTTCGATGAGCCTGAATTTTATATCCGGTGCATTTACTGCTTTAATATATATATACATTTATATATATTAACTGTGTGTCGGACTCTGTTCGATGAGCCTAGATTTTACATCCGTTGCGTTTATTGCTTTTATATATATATATATATATATATATATATATATATATATTCATCCTGCTTGGAGTTTCCTTCGTGGCAGTTGATCGCTTTTATAGCTTTATTTACATTTCGTCCCACCTGGAGTTTCCTTCGTGGTGATTGACCGTATTTATAGCTTTATTTACGTTTCGTCTCGCCTGGAGTTTCCTTCGTGGCGGTTGATAGCTTTTAATAGCTTTATTTACATTTTTGATCACCCATGGAGGTGCTTCGTGGTTGGTGATCCTGTTTGTATATATATATATTTACAGCTTTTATATATATACCTGCTTACTGCTTTCATACAAATTGTAGTATTCTGTGCGCCTAGAAATCATATGATCACAGATTCATCCCATTGGATCTAGATTCGGTTCCCGTGATGGACATTTTCAGCTGTAAGCAGCTTGTAAATTATCCTGCGGTGTCTGAATTTCCTCAGATGGTTTCCATACCCACGAGGAAGTTGGCATTCTTTTTGTATATTATTTTCGTATGGATGCCTCGCATCTGTCAAATAAAATCAATCAAGCCGAGCACTTAATAAAATGGGAGTGTAAAAGGTCTCAATTACTATTGAGCATTAGGGTTTGAAAAACCTCTTTTACAAAACATCACTGCTATATCTTGCTTAAAATTAAATTTTTACGTGAATTCAAACCCTGTGTATATAGGTGCGAACGAGGCCTCGCACTACTTCCAAATAATAGCACATTGACCCACACACACACATTCAGATAATAGTTTCTTGAAAAGAGACGGTCACCGTGGTAACACGGATGTCGGGGGGTGCCTAACACCTTCGCCCTGCATAACCAAGTCCCCGGACCCTAATGAATCTCGGTTTCACCGACCCGTTTAGCAGTGTCACATCACTGGGTCAATGTGCAAACCTTTTCTCGGTTGTGTTGGTACAACCATTTAAAAAACCAACTAACGACTCTTAATAGTCCCATCATCGACATTATACATATCAGACCTTTTTCACTTGTTTTTTTCCAACAAATCTCACTTAAAATGAGAACACCAAAGAACAAGTAATGGAAAGGGACAATAAAAAATCCCGACGTCGACAGGTGGCGACTCTGTTGGGGACTCCAGTAAGAGGACTTAAGCCGTTATTTCAAAATTTTCAAAATTGTTATCTGTTTGTGTGTGGATGGTGCATTTACATGTGATGAATGTGTACAAATGCATTTCGTTATTGCACTTAGTGCTTCGCACCATAACTGCTTGTGATATCAGTGTTTCGCACCATATCTGCTTGTGATATTAGTGCTTCGCAAATGTCATCATTTTCATATGGTGAGACGCGATGTATGTGAATGTATGTTGTGTGGTCCCTCCATAAGGAGGTTATCCCATCGGTGTTTGATTACTGGACTCATGAGAAGACTAATTCTCCGAGGCTCAAGAAAGGCACCACCCAAATTCGCTCCAGTTGAAAGACCGGATTAACTTCCCGTCAAGTAGATTGCGATGATTTGGGAACCTGTATGCCAAAAAGCCACGAGAGTAACCTAAGATAGGTCAGCCTTTGATAAACCCAAAACGGAGGAAAGTCTCTTCATGCTCTCTCATTTCAAATTACTTGTAAACACAATTACTTGTAATTTCATTCCATATCTATCTCCATGTAATGAGAAATATTAAGAAATGTGTACACATATATATTTTAATTAACATGCTACAAACAGCTGACATCTGTTTTGCAGAATAAAATTCCTAAAATGGACACATCAAATATCATGTTATTGTATTCCCTAAAGACTAAACTATGCAAGTCTTTCGCAGGGAACCAATCGGACCTACTACCCGGTCAAAGTCCAAAAAGGCTATAGGCCTATAGTCAATCATGTCGTCATCCGACCAAACTGAACTTAATCCAGTTTCTCGTAAAGAATTCGACGGATTAAGCAAACAAATTACAGATTTAGCTGTTTTACTCAAAAATTACACCAGTCTAATCAGGGTCCCAAAATACCCATACATGTTGAATCCTCTACACAAGGAGGAATCCCGGTCATTATAATACCTAAACTGCAGTTGGATACGACCAACAAAACTTATGATGCTGCCCATCCCACTAGAGACCCAAACACTGGTGACATCAAAAAGAAAGTCCTCCAAATGGAAGAGACTCTTTGTGCTATCAAAGCAATTTGAACACATGGAAGTGTTTCATATGATGATCTGTGTATTTTCCTTGGTGATCAATATCCAAAGAAGTTTAAAACTCCTGACTTTGAAAAATAATACGGCTTAGGAGATCCTTATACACATTTATAGGTGTTTATTGGAGAACTTGGATCTTATGCAGAGGACGAAAAGCTCAGAATACAATTATTCCAAAAGAGTCTAACTGGAGAAGCCCGTTCGTGGTACACAAGATTAGACAATGATACTCAGGATTGTTGGGCCTTGAAACACAAGATCAAGGACCTGATAGACAATGATGAAATTGTGGTCACCAAACCAGATCAACCTCACGTTCAAGTCAACACTCTTCCTCAACACAAAGAAGAAGAGGTCAACATGATAAATTGGAGTAATGGACAGAATTCCAATTTCAGCTGTGAATCCTCCCAGACCTTCAACGACGGTGATGATAAATGGGATTATGCCAAATTTCAGTTCACAATGGAACGAAAGATGAAAGCTCTATGCAAGCAAATTGAGCAATTGGCGGAACTTGTGACTTATCAGCATCAAGTGACACGTCAGTTAATTATCCAGGAGCATGCCAGTCTCCTATCTCTCGTCACGAATATGCCCTCGTCAATTTCAGAAAATGAAATGCTGGAAGACAAAGTGACAAAGAGAGTAAATGCCAAGGCCCGTCGGGATTTTGCCAACAAAAGGGAATTCACATATTTGGGCCAACCTATTGAAGAAATTCTTCAGATATTAATCAATGAAGGAAGGATCAGTTCCCTTCTACCTCCAATCAACCCCGCTTCGTGGATGGTACAATTACAAGGAGTATGTCAATATCATTCCCGGTCTCATGGTCACATTACGTATAGAATGTCAAGCACTCACCACCTTATCCAAAATCTAATTGACAAGGGTGTCACGCACCTAGTAGACGCATTTACATCGTGTTACGAACCAGTGAGAATTCAGGCCCTACTAAGTGGAAGAGTGTGGTAGCAGTCATATCCACTGAAACTGATGTGGTTAACAAATCACTCGCAATGCTAATAATTCAACTCAAGGGAATCAACAATCCTTTGAAAGTGGTCGCTCCCGATCCAATCAACTTGTCGTGCAGAGCACAATATCCTATTGTTAGCTTGCGCAAAGTTCCATGGAATTATGGAGAAGGTGAAGGATCCACCTCACATATAACCGACATACAAATGTAAAGGAAAATCCATCATATCTACCCCCAACGGTGATGAAGCCTACCATCAAATCAAAAGGGAAAATACCCATGGAAAAGATTGAAAAATTCCTCCACACTATGGGTCATCACGAAGCCACGATGGTTCTAAGCTTAAAAGAAGCTCCATAGCAAATATCAATTTTGGACTTGGTCCTAACTTTCGAAAATCACCGGAAGATCTTGTTGAAGGTTTTAGAAGAAGCCTATCTACCAACATCAGTTGATACAGAAAAATTTCAACATCTGGTTGATCACATTTTCAATAACAATGTGATATCCTTCACTGATGATGACATACCGCCCGAAGATACCGGTCATTGCAAGTCATTGCATATTGTAGTTTGTCCTCCGGATACATGGTAGCTGGAGTCTTAATAGATGGAGGTTCCTCTCTAAATATTTGTCCATACGCTACCTTGGTGAAGATGAATATCAATCTCAACTGAATTCGGAGTAGCCATACTATCATCAAAGCTTTTGATGGGGCCCGACAAAATTCGGTCGGAGTAATTGAGCTGCCAATTGAAATTGGTCCTCACACATTCTGCGTACCTTTCCATGTGCTCAAGATAGATTCGGGATACAACCTGCTCTTGGGACGACCATGGATTCACATGGCAGGGGCAGTCCCCTCCACTCTTCACCAACAGTTGAAATACATTATCAACAATAGTCTGGTCACGGTCAATGTTGAACCAGAGATTCCTCAACACGGAGATATACCATTCATCAATGCCAATGCAGATGTGGAACCGGTCAGTTTTCATGCTTTGGAAATAAGCAATACCCAATACCATGCTATTGGAACGCCATTGTCGAAACCCAAGATTTCTGCCGAGGTAATGTCGGCTACTCAAGAAATGATGTCGTTGGGTCATAAGTCGGGACAAGGGTTGGGTAAAGATTGCCAGGGTATCAAATACCCAATTCGATTAACCAGGAAAACTGGAACAGCTGGACTAGGCTATTCTGCCAGTTCTAGTCATAGGAATCCTCATAAGCATCAGTAGGTTCCTTCAGCTTCAACCATGCGGCGTTTATCTTCGCCTTCAAAATCTGAGTCTGCACAACCTCCTATAAAGGTGCCAGCCAATGTAATGGCTATGTTATTTCCCAAATCGGTACCAGTAAAGGAGAAAAAAGTGTTTGTTCCAGATCTCGCAGGGGAAGAAGAGGAACGAAAAATCAAGCAAGACATCATCCGAATGATGTCAGGCATACGCATCATTGTTCATGATGAACATACCAACAGATACACCCCAGACGATGATTGCCCAGATGTAATGGCTATCATTTGGGACAGGGAGGATGATGACAATCCCTCCATCACTGCGGTCCACCCGAACTTTGCTCTTGCTAATTGGAACAACATTCCTTGCATTGGTCGTCAAGGGTAAAGCGGGCAGAAACTCTTTCTGCCCTGTAGATATAATAACTTCTTACTTTTTTGTACAGTATTAGAAGTTTATTTTTCCAGTATATGCTAACACTGTGTATGATCAACACATTTCATATATACTAAGTGAAAGCATATTTTGTTTCAGACTTTGAATTTAGATGTGCTGTATTTTTGACGTCTGATGCCTCTTCTCCACAAGGATTGTACCTTTGATGTAGAGATGAATTCAGCCTTGATGGATATATAGGATGACATTGAGGTGCCTCCAGAAATTCAAGAATGGGTCAAAGACAAACCCAAACCCAACCTTGATCAAACCACTTCTTTCAATCTCGGAACCTTAGAAAGCCCTTAGTTAATCTAGATTAGTTCAGACCTTACCCCAAACCAACGGAATGATATGGTTACTCTATTAACCCAGTTGCAGGATGTGTTTGCATGGTCTCATGAAGACATGGTGGGTTTTTCCACTGACATTGTCCTTCATCGTCTTCCCATTAAAGAAGGATTTAAGCCAGTCAAGCAAAAGCTCAGGCGATTGAAACCTGAGTGGAGTTTAAAGGTGAAAGAAGAAATTGTGAAACAATTTCAAGCTGGCATCATCATGGTGTCTACATATCCTGAGTGGATATCCAACATCGTGCTCGTGCCTAAACCTGGAGGGAAGGTGCGAGTTTGCGTGGATTACTGGGATTTGAACAAAGCTTGCTTAAAAGATAGCTTTCCCGTGCCATTTATCCACATTCTTATTGACAATACTGTGCAATACGACATGTACTCCTTTGCTGATTGCTTCGTAGGATACCATCAAATCATGGTTACTGAGGAAGATCGTGAGAAAACTGCTTTCATCACGCCTTGGGGAACCTTTTGCTATAGGCAGTTGTCATTCAGCCTCATCAATGCCGAAGCTACCTATCAACGAGCTATGATGGCTCTTTTCCACGACTTAATGCACAAAGAGATCGAGATCTACGTGGATGACATCATTGTCAAGTCCCGGAAGCCGGATGACCATATAGACCATTTCAAAAAGTTGTTCAACAGGTTGCGTAAATACAACTTGAAGTTGAATCCAGCTAAATGCGCCTTTGGCGTTAAATCAGGTAAGTTCCTAGGATTTTTAGTCAGCCACAAAGGGATTGAGCTGGATCCTGCCAAAATCCAAGCCATCACAGAAATGCCCATTCCTTAGACAGAAAAGGAAATACGGGATTTTTGGGAAGAATCAACTTCATTAGCAGGTTTATCTCTCAACTCACAAAGAACTCATGAGCCAATCTTCAAGCTATTAAGGAAGAACTCCTCCATGAAATGGAATGATGAGTGTCAAAATGCCTTCCTCACAATCAAGAAACAATGAAGTCAAAGCTCCCTGTGTTGGTACCACCTGTGGATGATGTTCCCTATTCATGTACTCCGTCCATAAGTGACAATGCCATAGGGTCGCATCTTTGACGTAAGGACGATAGAGGCCAAGAACGAGCTATCTATTACCTCATCAAAAGATGCAGCAGCAATGAACACAAGTACATTCTGATCGAAAAGACATGTTATGCTTTAGCATGGGCTTCCATGAGGTTACAGCATTACCTCCAAGGTCACACAACCCATCTCATATCCCGTGTGGATCCTCTCAAATACGTGTTCAACAAACCCATGTTAAATTGCAGGCTATCCAGATGGCAGTTGATCCTACAACAATTTGACATCGTATATGTGACTCAAAAGTCCATCAAAGGTTAAGGAATCGCGGATCAACTAGCCGCCGCACCTTTATGGGATTTTAAACCCTTGGAAACATATTTCCCCGATGAAGGAGTAATGACAACAACACCATCAGTACGATACGCGCCAATCATGGAAGATGTATTTTGATGGAGCTGTTAATATGGAAGGTTCTAGAGCTGGAGCAGTTCTAGTATCCGCATGTGGGAGCGATATCCGTCGTATTCGATTTGCGCTTTGTCGGCCAACAATACTACCGAAAGTATGAAGGTCATCTCGTGGGGCTAAAACTTGCCCATTCTATGGGCATCAAACAGTTAACTGTCTTTGGAGATTCAGAGTTGGTAATCAGACAATTCAGTAGAATCTATCAAACCAAAGAGCTACATTTGCTGCCTTACCATCAGCAGGTTTTGAAGATGGCTTTGGAGTTCGAAGAAATTTCCTTTCTCTATATTCCTCGTAATAGGAATGACTTCGCGGACGCGTTAGCAACTTTGGCCTCCTTGATTCGCATATTAGACAAGGAACACTTGCCAAGCGTCATAATTTCCCTGCACAAGGCCCCAACCTATGGGAATTACACTAGAGAAGTATCGAATGAGCTACCTCCCATCCAACATCCTTGGTATCAGCATATCAAGGAATATCTGCCAGATGGATCTACACCCGCGGGAGCGAGCCCGACTGAGAAAAGGCGGATCCATCGACTTGCTATGAAATTCTACCTGAGTGGAGATGCGTTCTACAAAAGAGATACAAGATTAGGTCTCCTCAGACCAAAGGCTTATGGATGAAATCCATGGCGGAGTCTGTGGCCCCCACATGAGTGGCCCCCTCCTTGTCAAGAAAGTCCTCAAGACCGGACATTATTGGCTATCTCTTAAAGCTGATTACAATGACCACATCAAGAGATGCTATCAGTGCCAGATTCATGGGAATGCTATACACGCCCCTCTAACGGAACTCCACAATATGAGTTCACATTGGCCCTTCTCAATGTGGGGAATGGACGTTATCGGTCCCATTGAGACTAAAGCCAGTAATGGTCACCGATTTATCTTCACCATGATCGACTACTTCACCAAATAGGTAGAAGCAGCCTCTTTCCCCAGGGTTACTAAAGAAGTCATCATTGCTTTCATCAGAAACAATGTCATTTTTCGATATAGACAACCAGAGGTAATTATGTCAGACAATGCCAAGAACCTCAACAACAAAATGATGGAGGAATTATGCAGTAAATTCCACATCAAACATCTGAACTCTGTCATCTATTGTCCAAAGATGAACGCTGTTGTTGAAGTGGCTAACAAGAACATCAAGAAGATTATGCAAAAGATGTCCGCCAACCACAAAGATTGACCTGACCTATTGCCACTTACTCTGTTAGCCTACAGAACCTCAATGCGCACTTCCACTGGGGCAACCCCCTACATTGGATGGAAGCAGTACTCCCCATAGAAGTTGAAATGGAATCCCTCAGAGTGTTGATAGATGCTCAGCTGGATGAAGATCAATGGGTACAAGACAGGTATCACCAATTGTCTCTAATAGACGAAAGACGAACCGCGGCTATCTTCCATGGTCAGTTATATCAGCAAAGGATCGCCAGATCCTACAACAAAAAAGTCCGGCTACGGCAGTTTAAACAATATGACTTGGTTTTGAAGAAAATCCTTGACAACCAAGATCAGTCTAAGGGAAAATTCGCTCCTAACTGGGAAGGCTCATTAATTGTCAAGGAAGCATTGACAGGAGGCGCTCTCAGATTGTAAGAAATGGACGGCGATGAATTTCCACGACTCATCAACTCGAACACCATGAAACGGTACTATGTCTAAAGTAATTCGCAAACACCCTGGTGCGGAACCATAAAATCACCAGTCATTCTGGTTCTCTAACCCTTTACCACATACAACTCTTCCACACTTTTCCCCTCAGGGAAACATACTTTTCAAGCCAACAGTTTGGCTCTACTTTGCGCTCATATAACTTAGGTCATCCCACCGCGGATTGAACCTCTTACGTTTACAGTTTGGCTACCCATACCATGGATTAAACTTCTCGTAACTGCAATTTATCCTTAACCTAGGATTAAACTTTCTCCTCCCCGCACTCTGACTTGCACATGGGATTACGCTTTTCATCTAGCCCTGAGGGGTGAACTACGTCGACCTGATCTCCTCTTCAATAGGAGTACGTAGGCAACCATTTCATATGGCCCGCTCGTAATAAAACAAAAACAACAAAAACATTTCTACCCTTACAAAAACAAAAACAACAAAAACATTCCTACACCATTCTTGCCATATACCGCGTTGAACCTCTTACACCAGGTTCGAACTACGCAGACATGATCTCCTCTTCCTTAGGAGTACGTAAAAAGCCATTCATGGTGAGGTCTCACCCCCTACCAAAATACAAACCATTGTCAACTGGTACTAGGATCATCCTTCAATCCACCACATTTTCACTCGGCTTCAGACCAAAGGGATGGAATTACCTGAACTCCTCCCAAATAGGAGATTCGGCGACCATCTAAGCTGCGGTCATACTTCGAAGAGCAACACCAATCCATAAGAGATGGAATTAACTAGGCTTCTCCTAAATAAAAGTGTCAAGCGACCATCCTCAGGAAAGCGGTCAATCTTAGAGAGGAAAGCCACACTCCTCTCCACATTTCCATACAGAAACTAGTCCCAAGACACAAAAGATGGTAGGGATACATACAGATCGATGATCCATTCTAAAATACCCAGAGACAACTCAATGTCCATCCACCTAGGAGGAATTCAGAATACATCAAGACCACAAGCCCTGAAGCAGCAGGCAAAATATCCAGCAAATAGCGAGGCATATCTAAAAGGGAAGTGATACAAAAATATATTTCCCTGTCATATATATAATGTTGTTTGATATATACAATATAAACTGTACATGACAAAATGGCTAAGCTAGTCAGTGCAGGTAAGTACAAGTCCATTTACAAGTCAGGGTATATGCGAGCTAACAAGCCCAACATGGCGTCCCTCTCAGAAGAAGGAGGCGAAGCTGTGGTCTCCTGTACAAGAATATCCACACGACCCAATAGATCTGCAGCCATCTGCATGGTGACCATATGATCATCGATATATGCGCTCATCTCTGCGATCATGCCAGTGGTGAGGGACCTCACTGTAATACTATCTGTGATGGCTACATCCCGGGCAGATATCGCAATATCCCGCTCAACTATCACTGCATCTCTGGCTGATCTAGCCTCATCCCGCTCAACGACAGGGGCATCTCTGTGAGCTAATGCCTCGTCTCTCTCTAATAGAGTTGTGTCTCTCCCATCAAGGGCAGTCAACATCATAGATCGAGCATGATCTCTCTCAAAGGTTATCAGATGAAGACTCTGCTCAAAGTACTGTGTTGAGTATTGATTCATAACAGTACTGGTACTAGGAGAATCCGGAGGAAATGCTGGCAACCCAGCAGCGGGCTCCTCCTCGATGTAGGAATCGATATCCTCCATGGGCTCTACATCATCTGACTCGCTATCCGGTAGTATAGATACTGCTACAGCCGATAAAATCTCTGTCTCTATCCATGCGAAATACTCTGCAAAATAACCTGTATTACTGATAGAAAAAGAAGCTATCTCACGCATATCCTAGCAAGCATACATGCGGGATCGGTCCTCTGCTGACAGATATCGAGAAGCTTAACGCTAACCTATTGCCCCCTCGAAAGGATGAAAGTCCTGGAACTGGTCAAACTGTGACATCACGACCAGTGGATGATAAGTAGTCACGCCCCTCAAACCAGGCAGAGGGAGGTAGTCCATGCCCGGAGCATGAGTAATGAAGCTGTATGGTGAGGTAAGCCCCAAACACGGCAATATGCTAAATGGATCTCTGATATCTGCCAAAAATGTGAACCAGGGCAGAGCATCTATACACTCTAATGGTTGAAAGGAGTATGACATAGATACATCATGGGTGAAACAATATCCATGCTGTCTAAAGGTACCAATCGGTCTCAAGTGTGACATAAACCACACATACAGCATGATCGAACTCCCAGTGAACACTCATGTCGAATAAGTGCAGCAGTAGAAAGCTGACCGCAAGGTCTCTGCTACAATCATAGGTATAATGGTGCGACCCTCTCTAAGAGATCTCACGGCCATGATGACACCGATGTCTATCTCATCCATGTAGCGCGACATATAGACATAAGACAGTACACATAACATCATTACATCAACTCTGGCCAAACGCCAATGGTGCTCCAGCGCGGTGAAATCCCCGAAATGTCGTGAATAGCTATCCTCCGAGCCAAATCTGTCATAAAGAAAATGCTGGGATATCACATTACTAGACGTCAGCTCGTCCTGCACTACTCTGTGCCGCAATCCTGTGAGAGTCATGAACTGTCTACTTATGTCTCCCAAAGCCGATGCACGCAAGGGTCGTCCTAAAAAGCAAGATCGCCAATCGTGCATACTCCTCCGAGTAGAGTCACCATGGGTCCCGAATCGGAAAACCCGCCTATCCGTTATCCAATGCTCTAACATCCTGTCTTACAAACCTCTCAGGAAACTCAAAACATCAATAAAGTCATGGTATGATACAACAAATGATCTACAGTCACCCTGTCTGGTGGTGACATGCTATCATACCACGATCGCATACCTAATACCACCACTGACGGTGTGGTATGATCTATACGGCTACCTATCGAAGAAGACATCTGTGCGGGCCGTGTCATAAGACCACCCAGGGGTCAATGCGGAATATCTCTGAACAATACATATATATGCATAACATGATACATGCATAACAGATAATGGATGGCAATATGATATAGGGAATGGAAAAAACTGTGCATACATTCCTAAGTATATCATCATCTAATACATCATCTCTGTACAGCTACAAATATAGGGAAATGGGGCACAGACGCCCTACTACTAACAGAGGCCTATCAAAAGATATAGCGAGAATGGGGTTCAGCCACCCAATATCTAACAGAGGCCTATCAAAAGATATAACGAGAATACACATCAAAAGAAGACCAAGGTGTCGATGTCCACATCATCAATCCTGTCCACCTAATGTAACTCCTCCCGAGTCACTGGATCTCTATCAACAGGGATGTCAGGCCTATATAGAGGAGGATCTGCACCGGCAAAATCGAATGGGTCATCTGAGGAGCCAGCGCCTGAGTTGGAAGGAACAAATGACTCCGCCTCTGCTGGATCTCTACCCAAATGCCGGATAAATACATGTGCATGGTCCAACTGTCAGGTCAAACTATCAATCTGGGTCATATGAGTCGGATCTCGGACACAAGCTACCCAATCTGTCATCATCAAGGATCCTGGAACCATATCCCCCATAAATTGTGTGGTGCGGGACTGGGCTCCAATGGTGCGAGAGGACAACCACCGCTGGAACATCTCCTGGGTACATGGACCCTCTGACAATGAAAAACTGTCAACCCCCAATAATGGGATATCAGTGACAGGTGACTGTGATACAGGCCAATGATGCCGGACAGGAGGCAAGATTGGCATACGAATCTCCCCTGTGGTGCTCCTAATAGCACGCTCTCCTAAATAGAGCTCCCAGCCTCCATCTGTGAAGAGAAGAACTCTCCTGGTGGAAATCAAGTACTCGACTCCAGTCAGGTATCCATCCTCAAAGTCGATGGTCAAGTGTTCCCCCGAATAAGGAATCCATATGATGGTGTCACCGTCAAGAACTCCAAATGACACACTGGCGATGAGTGAAGCCCTCACCATGTGGGACCTCTGGCAAAATAGAATGGTGCCATCGTCGTCCTCGTGGATAGGTATCTAAACCTAACACATTCACATGACACAAGCATGGGAGTCTCTCATAGGCCCAAAACTGCCAACATAATGGCAAAATATCTGCTATCAGTAAACACTCTTAACCTATAAATGGGAAAAGATAAGAGAAATACTCACCAGCAGAAATGGGTAAAATCCTATCCAAGCCTCGGTCAAACCCTGTGAGCGCATACGCATGCCCCGGAGGAAATAGGCAAAGGTATAGGAGCCCAATCATACTCTCCAATACGGTCCACATCATGTGTGGCGCTGATCAAAGTGAAAGATACCGTAGAAGAGTTATCTGCTATGAAACAGCCTCGAATGATCATCAGGAACAATCGCCGTAGAACGCGATCCCTGATTCTGACATCATCAGGTATGCGATCACTCAAAAGCCCGCTCATAGCATCTACGCTCAAAGGACCTGAACGAATAGTCCTATCTTTGAGCGCCTCCGCCGGAACTCCTAACAAGGATCTGACGGCAGTTGGGGTAATATTCGCCATGCAAGGCACTGGCTCCCCTCCAAACTCCATACCTGTGATAAATCGCCAATCCATAGGCGTCATCATCACCTCGCAATCTAGTAGATGGAGTGACTCAGTCTAATGAAACCATTTCTCAGACAATGCCCTGAGGTAACCCCAGGGACAACAACGGGGAAGGATGGAGAAGAATGCCCCAAATCCCCAGTCATGCACTACGGCTCTGTAATCAGGATGAAGAGCCTGATACATGGAGTGTATACTAAACCAATTCCCTCAAGGCTGTGTGAAGCCAGGAACCTGTATGAAACCCTTAATCCTCATCAATAGGAAAGAAGGAAGATCAAAAGTCTAACGCCATACCTCATTAGCATGAAAATACATCGATGGATGTCTGTTCAAATCACCCAGCAGCTCTGAGTTTGCCACCTGAATACTCGGGAGCTCCCTACGAGGGACATGTGCAGCAGGAGCGGGATCCTTAATCGAAATATCCGCCTCCTCATCCTCAACGTCTAGCACATCTACCCAGACAGGATGAATCACGGCCTCCACCAACCGACGAGGCTGTCTGACAGAACGGGGATGAGGCACTTCGGAAGCCCTCCGCCGTATGCCAGAAGTGGTCCTATGGGAACTGCTCGGCTGATCCGGATCCATAAATATCTGGACAACAAGTATCCAAATCACCTCAAAAAGGGTGTGGTATTTCCTTACCTGGAGCTTTCTAGAATTCATTTTATGACTATATGCATGCATGCATTTACTTTAACATACAATAGAGTTAAAATGCATGACTACCCGATGCCTAAATTGGAAATTGTTTGCCATAGTCCCTTTTGAAAATACGACTATCCACATGCACATAGGCACGTCTAGGTGGCCATTCTATAGCACACCTACCCCAAAGTCATATACATAATATATGCATTAAAAATTAAAATCATACATGCATAAGGTCAACCTCAATACTAGGAGTACTTTGCCTTTCTACCATTAGCTCATTGGACCTCAAATATGACAAAAAATAGCAGTAAAAGGTGCCAATTTGACTGTCTCAAAAGTCAATTTTTTTCACATCATTATGTTCAGCATGTTTTAATACTAACATTTACTATGTTGAATATTTTTTATCAAGTCATTTGTGCATACATAATCACAACTATGTGTTTAGATGCATTTCATGCTATAACTCAAAATCCAACGGATAAAAACTGGAAAAAATACATGCCTACGTTACCAGGATAGTGTAGAACACTTGTACGGTGACAGAATTTGCAGAAAATAACCCGAACTCAGCAGATCTTAAGGAGAGTCACGGATTTCTCTTCACGCGACAAGTTGAAAATGACTTGTGAGACCAATCTACTAGAATATATCATTCACGATTGGTAGAGGCTCACACAAGCTGCCGCATAGAAGTGCACTTTCGCACCATTATGTGGGTCCCACCTCTCCGACTCGGTTTAGTTTGAGTTGCAAAGGAGTTCTTACGAACTAGAAAGGGCAAATCGGGAATAAAAACGCCACGCGATTGAGCAAAATAGCACACAATCCTGGTCTTCTCAGATGAAACTTTGAGTCTGTACATCGCTCATTGGTAGTCACCCGAACATGAGGTATACTATGCCAATGATCTCATTTGTTACAAATTACATCCGGCAATACCTTATTCAGGTCCGATGCTGCCAACTCCGGGTCGTTACCCAAAATGTGTCCCCGACGAGGGTTACAACGTATATCCTCGGCGGGGGTAACAACGCATGCTCATCTGTTGACACACAAATCAGCGAAGGTCAAGCAGCCTTGACATCATGATAACCATTAGAAGCAAACCCAACAGACCATCGGAAACCATCTGATGACCATCCGCTGCTACACACATCAGAGATGGTTATAACATATATCCTCGATGGGGGTTACAACGTATGTCCCCGGCGAGGGTTATAATGCGTGCTTTTCCGTTGACACACATATCAGCGAAGGTCAAGTAGCCTTGATGTTATTTCAGCCGATAGCGATTAAACCTATCAGAGCGCTAGAGCTTTTCGAGGGTTTCACGCTCGATTGTTCATATTCCCCAGCACATCCCCGGCGGGGGTCACAACGTAATGCTCCGTTGATCTACATGACGGCGGGGGTCAAGCAACCTTGATAATCTACCCATAAAGTATCGTCTATTGATCTACACATCAGCGAAGGTCAAGCAACCTTGACAGTATATCCCACAGGATTTTTCAGCCGTTGATTCACATGTAGGTGAAGTACACGTCAACGAAGGTCAGGCATCCCTAACAACATTTGCTGTTGGCAGTAAATCCAACAGAATCGTGACATATTCTGGCGATACCAACCAGGAAAGGTCAACGTTATCAAAGAGGATTGATGATGGAATATGTTATACACATCCTTAAAAAGATCAAGCTTTGTCCCCACAGATCTCTTACACATGAGAGATACATCTTCAGGATTAAGTCATAGTCGAAGACACAAGGATTTGGTGATAACCCCAACATCAACATCCTAACAGATTCGGACTACACATCAAATCGTCAAGATTGCCAATCCCTTGAAAGCAACAGGAGCCAAAGAATCATCCTCAAAGATGTTGGGCTACAACCCCGTACACATGCATCATACATTTGCATCATGTTGCTACCCATAGTACCATGTTTGTCTTGTTGTGTTTCAAGTGTCTAGAATTCTTTATCCTACCCATGCATTGCCATGTATGAGTATGATAAAGAGGGGCATCTGTAGACACTCGAAATATTCTGTATTACTGTTACTAACATTGCAGGAGGATAGATTCGTCTTTTAAGAGGGAACCTTGAAAGACAATCCATATCCATACCGAATACTACCGGAAGTTCAGCATCAACCCCAGAACACACACTGGGAGTAACAAGTCGAACCTCAGAGATAACCCCGAGGCGTGCAGATCCAATACCGAAACATACACCAAGAAGATCGATTAATCTCTTGAGATAACCCCGAGGTATCCGGTCCTCGGTCCCAACCATGGAATAGCCACCAACCTTGGTGATAACCCCAAGGAATGCGCTTTGATAATAACCCGTAAATGCTTTTTTCAAATGCGACTAGCTTCAATCTCGACGCTAACAACGAGATACATTGTACCAACCCAGCGATAACATCGGGAAGACAGGCACACCTCAAAGATGACAATGAGGACCATCAACAAATTGCAGCAGTCCAATCTCAGTGAAGCCTGAGCAACGTCTGCTTTATCAGCCCAATCCAGCGATAACACCAGTGAGGGCCAACATCGTCATCTCGCCAATGCGATGCCACACCACGTCGTCTCAATACGACGATGTCCCACAAGACTAACCAATCCCGAGTGACTATTGTGCGGGGTAACGGATGGAAGTTGAAGCTTGAAGACCGGAGGGAACCATCCCATCTTCAATGACTTCGTACAAACTCTAATCCCATGCCATCGTACAAACTCTCGACAACCGCGGTCCGAAATAGGTCCTGTATACCTCAAACGGATGCCCGGATTGCACTTCTGAAAGTTCGAGTGGATATTACAGTGCCCGAGTGCACGTACTTCGAGACGACCCAACCCGGGTTGCCTTTGGTACACCTACGACTACTTCGTCTATAAATAAAGGTCTTGGGCTGCCCATTTTGTAAGAGAAAAAGGCGAGGAAGCCCTGCCCAATTTGCTCTGTACTCACCCCATACAGTGTACTTTCCCCTTTTAAACATTTGTGACCTCATATATAGCCTCTTTTGTAACTACAAAAGTCAGTGTTTACCCACTCTAAAGATATAGAAGTCTTCTTTGGCAGTCAACTGTAAGCCTTCTCACACACTTTAAAGTCTTTCTCTTCATCTTTACACACACCATTCTTCACATTGAGAGTCGTGTTGTGCGCATTTGCCCGGACTTTGGTCCGTGGTTTTGTTTCAGCTTGTATATATATATATATATATTTATATATATTAACTGTGTGTTGAACTTTTATCGATGAGCCTAGACTTCGGTCTGGTGCGTTTACGGCTTTTGTATATATATATTTATATATATGAATTATTGTCGAACTCTGTTCGATGAGCCTGGATTTTATATGCGGTGCGTTTACTGCTTTAATATATATAAATATATATATATATATATATACAATTTCGTCCTGCGTGGCAGTTGATCGCTTTTATAGCTTTATTTATATTTCGTCCTACCTGGAGTTTCCTTCGTGGTGGTTGACCGTATTTATAGCTTTATTTACGTTTCGTCCCACCTGGAGTTTCCTTCGTGGCGGTTGATAGCTTTTAACAACTTTATTTACATTTTTGATCCCCCATGGAGGTGCTTCGTGGTTGGTGATCCTGTTTGTATATATATATTTACAACTTTTATATATATACTTACTTACTTCTTTCATACAAATTGTAGTATTCTGTGTGCCTAGGAATCATTTGATCACAGATTCATCCCATTGGATCTAGATTCGGTTCCTATGATGGACATTTTCATCTGTAAGAAGCTTGTAAATTATCCTGCGGTGTCTAAATTTCCTCAGATGGTTTCCATACCCACAAGGAAGTCGTCATTCTTTTTGTATATTATTTTCGTACGGATGCCTCGCATCTGTCAAATAAAATCAATCAAGCCGAACACTTAATAAAATGGGAGTGTAAAAGGTCTCAATTACTATTGAGCATCAGGGTTTAAAAAACCTCTTTTATAAAACATCACTACCATATCTTGCTTAAAATTGAATTTTTACGTGAATTCAAACCCTGTGTATATAGGTGTGAACGAGGCCTCAAACTACTTCCAAATAACAGCACATTGACCCACACACACACACATTCAGATAATAGTTTCTTGAAAAGAGGCGGTCACCGTGGTAACACGGATGTCTGGGGTGCCTAACACCTTCCCCCATATAACCAAGTCCCCGGACCCTAATGAATCTCTTGTTTCACCGAATTCGCTTAGCATGTCACATCACTGGGTCAATGTGCAAACCTTTTCTCGGTTGTGTTGGTACAACCATTTAAAAAACCAACTGGCGACTCTTAACAGTCCCATCATCGACATTATACATGTCGGGCCATTTTTACTTGTTTTTTCAAATAAATCTCATTTAAATGAGAACACCAAAGAACAAGTAACGAAAAGGGAGAATAAAAAACCCCGACGTCGACAATGGTTAGATATGGCGTCAGACGTTGGGTGTGCCTCAGTTCCTTCGTCTCCCATAGTCTCATCCTCATCATCCGAGGTGTCTTCAGCGTTAGCTTCGTCCTCTAAAGCTGATGGAAATACAAATCCTAAACCTTTAGGATGAGATTAACCCCCGGCCCACACTAAATATCGCGTGATCATTTTGTTGTCTAGTAGCTACAACGACATCTGAGTGGGCTCATCATCTGACCATCGAACTCCTGCTTGACGACAAAACCCACAAATGAGGGATGGGTATGGCAAGCCGCCCGGAAAATTGCCCCTTAGACATCGGCGAATAGAAAAACTGATTATGGCCCCGACGTCGATGATGAAGTCTTGCACAATAGCATATAGGAGTAGTGCCTTCTCTTTGGTCACGTCTGAGGTGTGCGTGGATGGAAGTATTTTTGCACATAAGAAGGCGTGCCAAATTTTCCTATACCGGCTGAGATCTTTGCTATGAAACATTTTACCACCTTTTCTACCCTTGATCCACGTTGTTCCTCGCTTGGTCAATTCTTTGAGAACCTCCTCAAAGTTAGGATCGAAATCCCTCAAATGAGCATATTAACAATGTCTAGGTACCCGCAACTGATAATACGTGTTGATGGCATCGGCACTGAACGGGACCATTTGACCCCGCAGAAAAGCATTGAAAGGAGCCTTGTCCTCGGCGTTAGCATAGAACTCTTTGACCACGTTAACAGCGGCGGGCTCGGGATCCTCAGTGAACTTGACCCACCTTTTCTGATAAATCTATTGCATCATTTCACCGTCATGAGCATCCGGTGCCAACCCCCACTCTTGTGTAAGAGCCTTTGTGACCATGTAGTCGTACCGGTCGGCGGTGGTGGCACTTTTTAACTTGCGACGGTCGAATGTTCGTGATGGTGGTGTTGGCCTTGAACTCTATCCACATTGTCGTTTGGATGTTGGTTGAGATGACATTGAGTTCCGGATGTGTTAACCCACTATTCTATCCCCAAATTTCACTTACACAACTTATCGAACACTTGGTGTGAACAATGGTTTATCCTCCCCAAATTGAAACTTTGATCTATTATGGTACTTGGAGGTGAGGAATTGGAACACAAAGTACTCACTCTAAATTGCTCTATACTCACCTCTGTGGAAGCCTTAATTCACAGCCTTATTAGAAGTTGATGAAAGTTTGTGATGAATTTGGGTTATGAGGGTGTGACTATATATAGATAGTGATGTGAAGTAATGGAGTAATGGAGTAGTGGTGAAGTGGGTGTAATGGATGGGGGTTGCCCCTTCAATTGAGGAATAAGTAATGAGAGGGGGAGTTGGATGGGAGTTGGTAGTTTATGTGAAGAGCAATTGGGGAAGTATCTGTGTGTATTGAGGAAGTGGGGAAATGGGTTGCGAAGGAGTAACTGATTTGTATCTGTTTGTTGAACTCCAGGACCCCCGCCCCAGTGGGGGGTATAGTGCATTAGGGGCCAGCCCCGGCGAGCATACACTCTGTAAGTTGACCCATTTTCTCTTCTTTTCTTCATGTTATGCCACTTAATGTATAGTTTCCCATCCTGCAAGCCATGAAACATGGAAGTTATTAGATTGTTGATCAATTTGAGCATGGTTGAGAGATTACTAATTATAAACTTATTATAAATTACTAATTATGCTAAACTATAATCTAATAGTTATGATTGAAAATAAGAAAAATAAAAGTATGATTGGGTTGCCTCTCAATTAGTGCTTGATTTTAAGTCGTTCAGCATGACTACTTCCTGTTTATGGAACGTCGGATAATGTGATTATGATGGCGTCCCATTTGGACTCGCCACCCCAATAATGTTTCAATCGTTGACCGTTGACCATGAAAGTTTCTAATGGATTTCGACTGTAGAGTTCAACGGCACCATGTGGGAAAACTGTTTTGACGATAAATGGACCCAACGACCTTGACTTGAGCTTGCCTGGGAATAATATTAATCGTGAGTTGAACAGCAGTACTGATTTCCCCGGCTCGAACGTTCGGTGCATGATCTTCTTTCGTGCCATTTCTTAACTTTTTCCTTGTATAATTTAGCGTTCTCGTATACATGAAGTCGGAATTCATCGAGCTCATTTAGTTGGAGTAGCCTTTTTCCACCCACAGCTGCTTGATTAAAGTTCAGTTTTTGAATGGCCCAGTAGGCCTTGTGATGTAGCTCCACAGGTAGGTGACACGCTTTCCCGTATAGTAATTGGTATGGTGACATACCAATCGGTGTTTTATACGCAGTCTAGTACGCCCATAGTGCATCATCCAACCTGAGAGACCAATCCTTTCGATTCGGATTCACTACTTTTTCCAGAATTCTCTTCACCTCCATGTTCGAAACCTCAGCTTGCCCATTTGTTTGGGGATGATATTCAGTAGCGACCTTGTGGTTGACCCCATACTTTGCCAAGAGACACTACAAAAATATGGGGCTTCAGCAATAACCGATTTTCATTGCTAAAGGTGCCAAATTTAGTTGCTAAAGTGTTTTGGCAATGACTTTACTGTTGTTGCATCTTTCGTTGCGCAATGAGCATTGCTAATTATTTCGCACCGAACGTATTTTTTTCTCTGCCAAAAGTAATACATTTTGCAACGAATATTGGCTTTCGTATAGAGACATCGATCCTTTAGCAACAAAATATATTATTGCAGAATAATTAAAATGTCATTGCTAAAAACCCCATTTCATTGCAAAAGTCTGCTAATTGGCAACGAAATGAACTCTTTTTTTTTTGCAACGACCATGCATTTTCCTTGCAATTGACACCATTTTGCAACGACATTTTTTGTTATAGTAAATTATGAAAATTGTTTCCTAAGCTTGCTTTCGTTGCGGGATGTAAACTTTTTAGCAATGATTTTCATTGCTGATTATATTATTTGGCAACGACATTATACTGAATCAGTAACGATAAATTGCACACGGTATTGCACAGTATTTTTGAAATTATTGATTCTTACGTAAAAAGTCATTACTCAATAATTGTTACAGTAATTACTATTCAATTGTAAGACCCCAACTTTTATGAATAAAGAATAATTTTTTCAAAATATATTTTTGAATATTATGGTATTGATTTGATATAATGTTATAGTTGTAGGTAATATTTATAAATTTTGCAAAGTACGCAAGTTGTTATATAATATTCGATTGGTCGGGGAATATTCGTTTTAACAGGAATATTCGTATAACCAAGACAATCATTGGTGGACCTCTACAATGTAATTATTGTCTGGATTGAGAAAAACGACAAAAATACTTTATGAAAATAACGACGAGGTGTTACCGTTAAAACTGTTGAACTACCCTAGAGTAAAAGTACAAGAATCTGGCGTGAGTTACACAAAGATGCACACGATATTGATTATTGATGCTTACGTGAGAAGTCACTCAGCTATACTCAATTATTGCTACAGTAATTGTTGCATCATATTTCTCATATTATTGATTCAATTATTGTTACAGTATCATCTGCATTATATGATATATTATTAAATCAATAATTGAGACATCAAAGTTATTCATATTATTATTTGCAATATTTACAATGTCTAGAAGTTTCAGTCAAGGAGAGGTTTGGTCACCTAATTGCGCGCGCAATAAGCGAAAAATCCTATCTGAAAGCCCCTCTTCCTGGACGACTGGTTGTTAAATATTGTGAATTATATTATTAATGATGAATAAGTTCGTGTTGATTAAAGATGAATTTTATAGTTCCATTGTGTTGGACTTATTTGTGTTAGTATAATTGATGTCTGGAGGATATATTGTTCAATTGGGTATTCGGGACATTTTTCGTGTCGGAGTACTATTCACGAGTTACTATTCATGAGTTACTATTCATGAGTTACTATTCACGAGTTACTATTCACGAGTTACTAGTCACGGGGTACTATTCACCCGTAAGATATATTTATTTTCGGTCCAAATCATTTTTGGGTACAATATTATTCCATGAGGAGATGTGCTAATTTTTCAGACCGTTGATTGTAGATATAATAGTAAATCAATATGGATCGCTAGTTTAAAGTTTTAATAGTAAATCAGTATGGATCGTTGTTTTAAGTTTTAATAGTAAACCAATCTGGATCGTCCATTTATAGTAAATCGATCTGAACCGTTCATAAGTTAGTTACTATGCAGTCCATTCTTCTATAAATAGAAACTCATTCCTTCATTATTTTTTACGAATTAACTGAAACTCTAGAGAGAGAATTATAAGAAAACCTATAGAAAAGTATTATGCTACTTCCCTACTCTTATATTCAGTTTCTTTTACGGTAAGGGATGTTATTTGTTGTACTCATAAAGAGAACTTATGTTATTCCATTATTTATTATTCTGTTGGAATAACTCAGATATCGCTGAGCTACCCTATACATGGTGACATTCTTCTAATATTTCGTTCTTTATTATTTTGTCGGAATCCTGTCTGTGCATTTACGCCAGACCTGGTTCCATTATTTATTATTCTGTCGAAATATCATGTCTGTGCGTTTACGCCGGACCTGGTTCCATTATTTATTATTCGCGGAATATTCCGTTCAATGCGTTCTTACCGGACCGGTTCCATTATTTATTATTCGCTTTAATATCACGTGCGTGCGCTTACGTGGGACCGGTTCCATCCTTTATTATTACATTGGAATAACTTTGCATATGCGATC
The DNA here is from genome assembly GCA_020205605.1 of Panax ginseng. NCBI lineage: Eukaryota > Viridiplantae > Streptophyta > Magnoliopsida > Apiales > Araliaceae > Panax > Panax ginseng. The sequence continues at coordinate 62,544,857 of CM035140.1, read as the reverse complement.
TATCGCATGCATGGTGATTTCTTTTGTTATTCCATTCTTTATTATACTCAATTGGTTAAAACTTTGACTTCTATACCCATGAAATTAGTGGAATATCTTTGATAATTGCGCTTCATCCAATATCTTTTCATGGAAATATTCTTCTGAGCATTCTTGAATTTTACTCTACAAAGAAGTATCATGTGACAATTTGGACGTTATCGGTTCCTAGATAAATTAATTCTTGAACTTGTTTTATTGAATTTTTATATCATTGTCATCATCCTCATGTTTATATTTTGTTGAAAGTCATCTCGTGGCCTTGTGAGTGCATAGATGGACTTGGTATGATTATGACCGTGGATTATTCGGTGTAATCATGACCGTAATGTTACAAATGATGTGATAAAAGTCCTCATTGGCCCGTAGTGCATTGATGGACAATTGTTGGCATGATCATGACCATTAATGAATACACGAATGTCCTTGGCCGTAGTGCATGGATAATTTGTGGTCGTGATACTAAAGAATATCCTTGGTAGTAGTAGCGGGGTGATTCGATGATGTGGATTATTTATTGTTTGAGTCCCAATGATAAAAGTGATGAAAAACCTTTTAAATCATAGAAGATAGTAGATTTTATTCCCTACTTGACTCTTCTAATGGATTGCTTGTTCACCGTAGTTAAACTTGATAGTTATTATATTTTATCAGTTTTACACTGTTGAAGGCTAACGATAAATTATTCTGCATTATCTTAGTCATAATATTTCTTACTGGGCTAGTTAAGCTCACCCTTTCTTTTACTGTTCTTTTTCATGGAATGAGAACGTAGCTGGGACTAGTCGGGGAACAGAGTGATGGTCCTAGATGGTGCATTAGTAGTCCTCACTATTCTGTGAAATAGTGTGATAATAATTGTAATGTATACTCCTTTTGAGTTTGTATAATCTCTAGTAGACAATATTTGTATTCAAACTCACAGTTTATGTTTTGTCGTATTGTACACAATAGTTGTATTATTAAGTTGTATTTGAATTCTATACCATGTATCTAGCGACTCAAGATTGGTGATGTATACCTAATTTTGGGGGCGTCACAGTTGGTGTCAAAGCTTAGGGATATGATCCCTGGCTAAGATGTGAGAATAGAACTAGGAGGGGAGAGACGAGGAATTCCTTCGCTAGTATGACCTACCTAAGTTTTTTTTGTGGTATTTAATTGGTCGGTCAGAATATAGGTATAATATGTTAAATGTCAATTAACCTTTTGTTTTGTGGCAGTATCTGAAAATGACATCTGAGAATGTTGAGAATAGCAATGGAGCACAGACGACCGTTGATTCACCACATATAAATAATCAGGATAATGTGCATCCACTACTACAAAACAGTAAATAGATAACGCAGAAAAAACGTTGTGGTTTCAGTCAGGAAAACGTCGTGGTTAAGGGTGTCATCTATTTGACACCCTTACACAACGTTTTTAAAACGTTGTAGTTAAGCACATTACACAACACTTTTAAGAAAAAAAACGTTGTAGATTGTTTTTTCATAAATTAGCAGATGCTTAAAAACATTGTAGAAAGTATGATTCCACAACGTTTTCTAGATAAAAACGTTGTAGTTTAATATATCAGACAACGTTTTTAACCAATTTATACAACATTTTTAAAATGTTGTAGATAAAGAAAAAAAAAGTTGTGGTTCACCTATATTATCAATGCACCTGCAATATGCTAATGCCATGATATATAGCTAAAAGGTATAAATTCTAATTTAAATTTAAAGCCAAAATGTGTCAACCATTCAAAATACATCCCAATAATACCATTCGTTTACAATTTCAAATTACTACATCCACAAAATATATACCAATAAATGAATATGATTTTAACATCTCCAAAGCCAGTACAGATTTCACTCTTTTAGTAGTAATTAGGAGATAACTTATGTTTAATCATTTCCTATGTTATTGCTCATCTATAGTCGGGTGATGTGCTACCAGAATTTGATAGGTCAAGGTTCCCTAGAAACTCCAAAGAATAACATTTCATGCGTCATATATTTGATAATTGTCTTCTCGTATGCAATCTTCAAATCTTATAGAGTAACCACCACGAAATCGGATACGACAATTGTTAGAGAATCGCTTTGCGTCTGGGTCAGGTAATATCGTAATTGATAAACAAGTGCAATATCGATTTGATAAACAAGTGCAATATCTGTTCTTTGGTCACCGGCCAATAGTTGTGCACAAACCGGAATTAAAACAAACTTACCTATCTCGAAACACCTACCAACACTCTCTATCTCTACTTCATATCTTTTACACATCTATAACAATAACACCGTAAATGAAACCAAACATGCTCACACTACTAGAGAAAAAATTATATCAATATATACCATATTACTAGATTATACTTGGCACCGTCATGCTCTGGTACTTACCTAACAACCACTTTTGCAAAGCTCGCTCAAAGAGTAATCCCCAAAGAAGCTTATGCACCATATCGGATGATAAGGCATCCCGTATACCATCCAAGAAATTATAAGTCTTCCCAAGCGCTTGAAAGCTAAATCAATTCATGGAATTTACTTATGTTCAATCAGTATTATCACAATAGTCAAGAAACCCATTTCAACCAAAATATATACACACTAGAGTTTTCCACATACTAGAGTTTCTTCAATTCATGATCATTGCCTAGACATCGAATTTAAAGAGAAAAAAACATATGTCATTCAATATGGTATGCAACTTTAAAGAGAAAAAACACCAGATATCAGTTCAATTGGTCACTGACAGCGAGGCAGGGGTCCAAATTGTATTAGAACCACAGCGTACCTTCGAGAGTAAACATCCAATAGTGTGTCATTATCATCCACTATTAGAACTTAACTAACTTGAGCTGCAAAAGCAAAGACGTTGTAGGTAAGAATTAGAAAATGGAGATATAGAGCGGAAACGATTTGCTATCCTGTGGGCTTGTTAAAAATTTGATATTAGTTTATTTGAGAACCTATTCCTAAAGAAAAAATTGCAAGTTACAGTTATTAGCAACTTCTTTTGATCATCTGATTGCACTTGCATACAGTGAAGTGGAGTTAGTGGCTACAGAATGAATCCCCACTAAAGTACAAATGTGGAAAAGATCTATTTTCTCTCTTTTATAATTAAGTCGATTTTTTAATGGCTATAAATATAATTCGTGAAGGCACCAAATAAATCATACCTATTCACCATGAGAACTAGTCACTAGAGTTTCAAAAATCAAATCTGTTAGGCCAATTTGTCCACCTCTACTTTGTAATCTCTCTATTAAAATATTCTTCTTTAAGCTAAGAAAAGATGTCATGCTAAATGGAAGCATAAATAATGCATGCTAGTAAATTCATCTAAAACAACTCAACTTATTTTTTTCTTTTTGACAAGTAAAACAAAGCAAAATTTAATAAATAATTTAGTAAGATCCAAGGGATTTTCCACCCAAAAAAGGTGCTCCCAAGTAACTACAGTAACAGGGAAACATATGTTTCACTTCAAGTCATTTTCAAAGAGAACAGACACAAAATATTTTTTTCATTTAAGCAAACAGATTGTTATCAAACAAGAAGCAAACCTTGACTAACAAATTTAATGTCAGATTAAGAGATGCACTTGGTCTCAACATCGCTAATGGTCGCCGATTCGCCTCCCAATTTTTGGAACCCAAGTACCCAAAGGAATTTCACAAATAGGTAATCAAGAATAGGCCATGATCCGTAAGAATTCCTAAAATACCTACATATACCGAAAAGTAGCAAAATCCAACCCTCATTAATTAAACAACTATGATTACTTAGAAAACATACAAAAACTTACATTTTAGTATTTCAGAGAGTGATGCAAGATGTAACAGATGCATTTTAACTAAAACTTCATGTTCTAGATGGAAATTTTAAATGTACATTTGCAACCCGATATACACAACAAACAGAAGCCCAAACAAAGTTTATCTCACAAATCAAGATGCACATATTGCTTTTCTATTTCTCTACTTGTTTGATGACACCGTGCCTTCCTTCCTTAGTGTGGGTTTAGGGCAAGACCCTACATTAATAACATGACAACAAATATTAGATTGACCGATTCAAATAATATATAAGCAACCTCAAGACAATGCCAATGTATTTCCTCTCTTGTTCTGCTTTGGGGAGTGCCCGGAGGAGGTAAGAGCACCATACTCGAGCAACATCAATTTTAGCAAATTAGGCAGCAGAACACCAGTTATATGGGTACACATTCTGGTAACTTTGTTCTTTTAGTAAGTGACATCCTAATGACTGTTTAAACTATCAATATCCAATTCTGATGTAAAGCCTAACAAAATGTTTAAAGTAATTTCAATAGCTTAATGAATATCGATTTGTTTCCAATTATTATTGCTCACATGAACAAAAATTTGAATGAAAGCTGGTTCATTTCATGGTGGGTTCAGACCCACGGTTTAATACGTAGATTTATTTTTCACCAATCATTATATAAATACTGACAAGGTTAGGTACCATCCCAAAAACTGTCATGATTCAGAACATTAAAATTAGAACAATCGTTATTGTAAATGCTCTACAACTCTAATCGCTCATCCTACTATGTTAATTTATCATAGACTCCATAAAGTTTGACAAACCATATACATTTCCCAAATTACAATGAAATTCTAAGCCTATTCCCTATAAAATTATAGAACTCTATTTGAATCTTGAAAAGATACGTAAAAATGAAATGAAACTGAAAATTAATGTAAGATAAAACTCAATAAACACAAATTAAACTATATATTGCTGCCTTACGAAACTCCAAGCCTAACTTAGCAACCCAGTACTTAAAATTAAGATATTACTATTGAGTTACAGTCTTACAGACAAGATGAGTGAATGCCACAAGACTACTGTGGAAAATGACAATAATAATAATACAATATATAGATTATAGAAGGGAAAATTATGAAACATGCCAAATCAAATCAAAATCAGTAAAGAAATCTAGGGTTTGAAATTAAGAAAGAAAGATATCGTACAGTTTTGCGAAAGAGGAAGTCGCAACGATCACAAAGGTAAGCGATTCCGCCCAATATTATAGGTGGGGCTGTGAGCAGACTCCATTTCCTGTACGACCCAATAATATCGATCGCCATTTTAGGTTAGATTTGAGCTTTCCTCTATGAAATCTAGAGCTCGAGAACCACGAATTATAAGAAATTAATGGCGTTATAGGATACAGAACAGCTAAAATTCGAGCTAAACACACCATCCTCAATCTCTAAAGCCCCTCTTTTTTCTGTCATTGCAATATCCCCTTCATCTTCAAATAAAACACCTTCGACTCGCTCGTGGAAGCCGACGACACCAGATTCAACTCCAATACCATCTACAAACCGCGGGAGAGAAACAAAGAAAAGCAGCTCATCACTTTCCCCCTAGTCGAGAGGCAAGAGGCAAGAAGGCAAGAGGCTGAGGAGCGGCTAGGGCAAAATAGGAGAAAACATAATGATAGAGCTCCGTGTTTTCACTTCCGCGTAATTTTAAGTGTTCAGTTAGAGCTCCGTGTTTTTATCTAGTTAAAACAAAAAAAATATCCTTTTAAATAGATAACGTTTTTGTATATATATCTACAACGTTTTTTTTAAAAATGTTGTAAAAAAAATACCACAACGTTTTTATAAAAAACGTTGTGGTTTAAGTGTTGTCTATTTAGTATTTTGTAGTAGTGATAAGGAAGGCAAGAATCCTCATGCAAGCAATAACACTGACCAAATGATGAATGATGGAATGTTCAGAGGTTTATGCAATTCATGCAACAGCATGCGAGAGCGGCTCCTGTCCAAAATGTAGATGGAAACACTGGAAACTCTCGGACGGTCACCGCTAAATAGTTCAAGGAGCTGGGACCACCGGAGTTTAGTGGAGAGCCAAAACCACATAAGGCGGAAGCATCGATAAAACAGATCACCAAGATATTTGATGTCTTGGGATGCTCCGAGGAGCAAAAGGTTTCTTTTGACGCCATTATGTTGCGAGGAGAGGCAAATTATTGGTGGAAATCGGTAAAGCGTACTCAACCTGCCGCACTGAAGATGTCTTGGGAAAAGTTCCAAGAACTAGTCAACAACTGGTACTTTCCCGAAAGTATTCGCCATATAAAAGAGGTAGAATTCATCAAGTTGGAGCAAAATAATATGACTGTGTCGCAGTACGAAGCCAAGTTTTCCGAGTTGTCCGGTTTGCGTCCCCACTTGTGGATAATGAAGAGAGAATAATGACGGATGTTTTAAGAGGTTTGAAGCCGGAGATACGTCAACATCTTATTTTCCTAAACTGTGTTTGTATTCAGATGTTGTAAATAGGGCTCAGTTAGTGGAGCGCAATAACGAGTCAATGCAACCAAAGGAGAACAGTCATTAAAACGGTGACAACAAGCGTGGGGGGAATCAACAGGCCAGAAATGGTAACCACTTCGGTGGTAATCAGGGCCAAAACAATAAGAATGGACATTTCAAGAAGAGGAGATTCAACAATGATGGAAGGACGTCAGCACCAGCACCCGTTGTTAAGGAAGGAGAACGACCACCTATTATATGCTTCAAATGCGGAGGGGAGGGACACATCAATCCAAACTGCGCGATGCCGTCCAAAGCATGTTATAATTGTGGAAGAGAAGGTCACTTAGCCTGATTTTGTCGTTCACCGAAGACAAGTTCAGCTAGGATGGAGTCACCAAAGGCCGTCCCAGAAAAGTCAAAGCCGGTAGTGCAAGGGATAGCGTTTGTTGTGACCTCCCAGAAAGCAAGGAACCCGAATGAGGTCATCACGGGTAAGCTTACCATAAACTCTAGCAAAGTCTATACTTTATTGGATATCGGTTCTACCCATTCTTTTATTTCTCCTACTTGCGCTCAACGATTAAATTTGACTCCGGAGAAATTAGACTTTGACTTATCTGTGGAAACTCCATTGGGAGAAACCTTCATTACATCCACTATTTATAAGTCTTGTTTGGTTCAAATCGGTAACCGCTCATTACCTGTCGATCTTATTTCTTTAAAAATACTTGCGTTTGACGTAATTCTAGGGATTGATTGGTTAAATACTCATCATGCAAAAATTGATTATTTTCGTAAGGTTGTTAGTTTTCATATTCCTAATCATCCTATTATGCGAATTCAAGCGACCAAACCATTAAAATCAATCATGGTCATTTAAAGCCATAAAGCTATTCGTTTATTGAAAAACGGATGTCAAGTTTTCTTAGCTCATGTCACAGATTTAAACAAAAATACGTCAGTTTTGAACGATATTTCTATTGTTAATAAATTTCCTGACGTATTCCCTGAAGAACTTCCTGGCCTACCCCAGAGCGTGAAATTGAATTTTTTATCGACCTTGAACCTGGTATAAAACCCATTTCTAAAGCCCCATATCGAATGGCTCCTATTGAACTTCAGGAGTTAAAGACCCAATTGCAGGAATTATTAGACATTGGTTTCATTCGTCCTAGTACGTCTCCTTGGGGTGCTCCTGTTCTATTCATGAAGAAGAAAGATGGGAGTATGCGACTTTGTATTAATTATCGAGAGTTGAATCATGTCACCGTCAAAAATAGGTACCCATTACCACGTATTGATGACCTGTTTGACCAGTTGCAAGGAGCCAAATTCTTTTCAAAGATTGATCTTCATTCCGGATATCACCAATTGAAGATTAGAACCGATGACATTCCAAAGATGGCTTTCAGAACTCGGTACGGGCATTATGAATTCCTAGTCATATCCTTTGGATTGACTAATGCTCCTACTGCCTTCATGGATATGATGAACCGAGTATTCAAGGAATATTTGGATCACTTTGTGGTCGTCTTTATTGATGACATCCTTATTTATTCCAAAAGTCGTGAAGATCATGAGCAACACTAGAGGCTGACACTCCAAAAGCTTTGTGAATACAAGCTTTATGCCAAGTTGAAGAAATGCGAGTTTTGGCTTGAAGAAGTAGCATTCCTTGGGCACGTAGTATCAAGTCATGGAATATCTGTTGACCCGGCAAAGATTGAAGCTATTCAAAGCTAGGAGCAACCTAAATCATTGACCGAAGTACGTAGCTTTCTCGGTTTAGCTGGTTATTATTGGAGATTCGTGGAAGGATTTTCTTGAATCGCTACTCCATTAACTCAGCTGACTCGGAAATATACAAAGTTCGGTTGGAGCGAAGAATGTGAGAAGAGTTTTCAAGAACTCAAGAGGAGACTCTTTTCAAAGACTGCTCGACAATACCATCCTGCTCTTGAGGGATTTGTCATCTCGGATGATGATTCGGGCAAAAGGGTTGGGGTGTGTTCTCATGCAACATGGGAAAGTCATAGCCTATGCCTCAAGACAACTCAAAGAATATGAGAGGAATTATCCTACTCATGATCTAGAGTTAGCAGCTGTTGTCTTCGCACTTAAAATTTGTAGGAATTACTTGTATGGGGAGAAAGTGGAGATCTTTACAGATCATAAAAGCCTCAAATATTTCTTCACTCAAAAGGAACTTAACATGCAACAATGACGTTGGCTTGAACTATTGAAAGATTATGATCATACCATCCAATACTATCCTGGAAAAGCGAACGTGGTAGCTGACGCATTGAGTAGGAGATCATATGCAAGTACGAGTGCGATATTGTCAACGCAAAGGCCCATTTTGTGTGACTTGCAAAGGATGGAAATAGAGTTAAAAACTCTAGGGAACCATGTGATGATGGCGAATATACGAGTAGAACCGACTTTAATTGATAAAGTTAAAGCTGCTCAAGCTACAGACCCGGAGCTGATGCGTATGAGGAAGAAAGTACAAGAAGGTGCTATGCCAGAAGCAAGAATCAATGAAGAAGGAATACTTCAAGTCAACTCTAGACTTTGTGTTCCTAACAACCCTGATTTAAAGTATAAAATCATGATGGAGACACACAACACACCGTTTTCAATCCATCTTGGGAGTACCAAAATGTATCATGATCTTCGACATACATTTTGGTGGAGCAATATGAAGAGAAAGATAGCGGAGTTTATCTCAAGGTGTTTAACTTGTCAACGAGTCAAGGCAGAGCATCAAGTACCAAAAGGTCCATTTCAACCACTTGAAATTCCAAAATGGAAGTGGGAGCACATTACCATGGATTTTGTTACCGGTCTTCCTAAGGTTTCTCAAGGCATAGATGCGATTTGGGTCATTGTTGATAGATTGACCAAGTCTGCTCATTTCTTACCGATACGAGAAACTTATACACTTGAACGTCTTGCTCGTATGTATATAAACAAGATTGTAAGGTATCCATAGTTTCTGAAAGAGACCCAAGATTCACTTCACAATTTTGGGTTAGTTTGCAAAAAGCTATGGGCACAGACTTACGATTTAGCTCGACATATCATCCTCAGACGGACGGACAGTCAGAGAGGACTATTCAAACTCTTGAATATCTATTAAGACTCTGTGTCCTTGACTTCAAGGGAAGTTGGGACAAGTTCTTACCATTGGTGGAGTTTTTCTACAACAACAGTTATTAAGAAAGTATTGGCATGGCTCCATTTGAGGCGTTATATAGAAGAAAGTGTCGTTCTCCAGTATGCTGGGATGAGGTGGGTGAAGCAAAGTTGTTGGGACCGGAGTTGGTACGTATGACTACCGAAAAGATTCAAACAATCCGATAACGTATAAAAACTTCACAAGATCGACAAAAGAGTTATGCTGATCTTCATCGAAAGGACGTAGAATTCGATATTGGAGATCATGTGTTGTTACGTGTTGCTCCATGGAAAGGAGTTACGAGATTTGGAAAGAGAGGAAAGCTCAATCCTCGGTTCATTGGCCCATTTTTAATTCTTGAGCGAGTGGGAATTGTGGCCTATAGACTCGCCTTACCGCCAAGTATGTCTCGTGTTCATAATGTTTTTCACATATCTATGTTACATAAATATGTGAAAGACCCAAACCACATTATTGAGTTAGAACCAGACGAGATAGAGGAAAATTTAACGTATGAAGAGTTACCTGTTAAAATCTTGGATAAAAAGGATCATGTTCTACGCTCTCCAAGGTTATACCTCAAGTCAAAGTTTTCTGGAGAAACCACGATGTGGAGGAAATGACTTGGGAGTTAGAATCTGAGATGAAGTCAAGGTATCCTCATCTCTTCGACATACCAGGTATGTACCCTAATTTCGAGGACGAAATTTCATAAGAAGGGAAGATTGTAAGACCCCAACTTTTATGAATAAAGAATAATTTTTTCGAATTATATTTTTGAATATTATGGTATTGATTTGATATAATGTTATAGTTGTGGGTAATATTTATAAATTTTGCAAAGTACGCAAGTTGTTATATAATATTCGATTGGTCGAAATATTCATTTTAACAGGAATATTCGTGATAACCAAGACAATCATTGGTGGACCCTACAATGGAATTATTATCTGATTAAGAAAACGAAAAAATACTTTATGAAAATAATCTACGAGGTGTTATCATGTTAAAACCGCTGAACTACCCGATAGTAAAAGTACATTAATACGCCGTGGTTGCATGTAAGCACGATATTGATTATTGATGCTTACGTGAGAAGTCACTCAGCTATACTCAATTATTGCTACAGTAATTGTTGCATCGTATTTCTCATATTATTGATTCAATTATTATTACAGTATCATCTACATTATATGATATATTATTAAATCAATAATTAAGATGGCAAAGTTATTCATATTATTATTTGCAATATTGACAATGTCTAGAAGTTCTATCAAGGAGAGGTTTGGTCACCTAATTGCGCGCCAATAAGGAGAAATCCTTATCGGAAAGCCCCCTCTTTCTTGGGAACGACCTGGTTGTTAAATATTGTGAATTATAATATTAATGATGAATAAGTTCGTGTTGATTAAAGATGAATTTTATAGTTCCATTGTGTTGGACTTATTTGTGTTAGTATAATTGATGTCTGGAGGATATATTGTTCAATTGGGTATTTGGGACACTTTTCGTGTCAGAGTACTATTTATGAGTTACTATTCACGAGTTACTATTCATGAATTACTATTCACGAGTTACTATTCATGAGTTACTATTCACGAGTTACTATTCACGAGTTACTATTCACATTATACTATTCACCCGTAAGATATATTTATTTTCGGTCCAAATCATTTTTGGGTACAATATTATTCCATGAGGAGATGTTCTAATTTTTTAGACCGTTTGTTAAAGATATAATAGTAAATCAATATGGACCGCTGGTGGAAGTTATAATAGTAAATCAATATGGATCGCTGGTTTAAAGTTTTAATAGTAAATCAGTATGGACCGTTGTTTTAAGTTTTAATAGTAAACCAATATGGATCGTCCGTTTATAGTAAATTAATCTGGACCATTCATAAGTTAGTTACTATGCAGTCCATTCTTCTATAAATAGAAGCTCATTCCTTCATTATTTCTTACGAATTCACTGAAACTCTAGAGAGAGAATTATAAGAGAACCTATAGAAAAGTATTCTACTACTTCCTTACTCTTATATTCAGTTTCTTTTATGGTAAGGGATGTTATTTGTTGTACTCATGAAGAGAACTTCTGTTATTCCATTATTTATTATTCTGTTGGAATAACTCAGATACGCTGTGGCTACCCTATACATGGTGACATTCTTCTAATATTTCCTTCTTTATTATTCTCATCAAAATATCACATCTGCGCGCTTACGCTGCACACAGTTCCATTATTTATTATTCTCATTTAATATCTTGTGCTGTAATGCGTTCTACCGGACCTAGTTCCATTATTTATTATTCTCAGAATAATATTCCGTTCGTGCGTTACGCGCTGCACTGGTTCCATTATTTATTATTCTTTCAGAATATCATGTATGTGCGTTTATGATGGACCTAGTTCCATCCTTTATTATTCTGTTGGAATAACCTGCCTGTGCGGTCTATCGCATGCATGGTGATTTCTTTTGTTATTCCATTCTTCATTATACTCAGTTGGTTAAAACTTTGACTTCCATACCCATGAAATTAGTGGAATATCTTTGATAATTGCATTTCATCCAGTATCTTTTCATGAAAATATTCTTCTGAGCATTCTTGAATTTTACTCTACAAAGCAGTATCATGTTGACAATTTGGATGTTATCAGTTCCTAGATAAATTAATTCTTGAACTTGTTGTATTGAATTCTTATATCATTGTCATCATCTTCATGTTTATATTTTGTTGAAAGTCATCTGTGGCCTGTAGTGCATCGATGGACTTGGTATGATTATGACCAGGGATTATTCGATGTAATCATGACCGTAATGTTACAAATGATGTGATAAAAGTCCTCATTGGCCCGTAGTGCATTGATGGACAGTTGTTGGCATGATCATGACCATTAATGAATACACGAATGTCCTCGGCCGTGAGTGCATGGATAATTTGTGGTCGTGATACTAAAGAATATCCTCGGCCGAGTAGTAGGGTGATTCGATGATGTGGATTATTTATTAAGCAAAGTCCCAGCGATAAAAGTGATGAAAAACCTTTGAAATCATAGAAGATAGTAGATTTTATTCCCTACTTGACTCTTCTAATGGATTGGTTGTTCCGCTGCAGTTAAACTTGATAGTTATTATATTTTATCAGTTTAACATTGTTGAAGGCTAACGATAAATTATTCTGCATTATCTTAGTCATAATATTTCTTAATGGGCTAGTCGAGCTCACCCTTTCTTTTACTGTTCTCTTCAGGAAATGAGAATGTAGCTGGGACTAGTCGGGGAACAGAGTGATGGTCCTAGATGGTGCATTAGTAGTCCTCACTATTCTGTGAAATAGTGTGATAATAATTGTAATGAGGACTCCTTTTGAGTTTGTATAATCTCTAGTAGACAATATTTGTATTCAAACTCACAGTTTATGTTTTGTCGTATTGTACACAATAGTTGTATTATTAAGTTGTATTTGAATTCTGTACCATGTATCTGGCGACTTAAGATGGGTGATGTATACCTAATTTTGGGGGCGTCACATCAATATTTTATTTTATTGGTTCAATAATTGCCGCGTTGATATTTTATATTATTGTTGTTTCAATAATTATCACTGCACAGTATCTCCATTATCAGATCAATAATTCATATTATTTGAATAAGATTATTAGATAGCATTATTGGCAATGTCTAAGGAAGTTCTGTCTAGGAAAGGGGTTTGATCACCTAATTGCGTGCCAATAAGGAGAAATCCTTATCGGAAAGCCCCCTCTTTCCTGGGAATGACCTGGTTGTCATAATTGTGATTCTGTAATATTATTTGTGAATAATTAGTTATTGATTTATATGATAAGAAAATATTTATTTTATGTGGATATAAATGATGGATATATTTTTTTTATGTGGTTATAAATGAAGGAATTAATGCTGAGGTGTTTTATCAGTATTTTATCGAAATGGATGTTTTGAAAATCGTCCGTATGTGGATTTCGATCATTTTACGTTTGGAATTTGAAAAAACATAAACTTACAAAGTTGTAGAGAATTAAATTTCCTATGGAAATCACATGAGATTTGAATTTTTCTGATAAAAGGGCTATTTTTTATGAATTGTTGAAGTTTCGAAAAATAAAATGTTTTTATTAAAAATATGGTGGGCCCCACTTTTGGTTGGTGAGTAATTAAATGTGCTGGAATTTATTTTCAAAAGTGGTGGGCTTTAATAGTAGAAGGTAAAGCCATTAGGTTGCAGCTTAGTCTACTTTGGCGTTCTAAGCATTTTCCTATAATTATGGTGCTTAGTTAGAATTGAAAATCACACCAGAAATAAGTTTTCTCTCTTTCTCTCTCTATATTATCGAGCGTATTTTTTGAGTATTTAGATACTTTGTGAGTTTCTATTCATCAGTTCAAGTTTCCTTCAGCCTTATACCGATATTCCGATCAGAAGTACTAATATTTTGAGGTAAGGGATGTTATTTTCTTTCTTATGATGTTATTCTTTCAATATCATTATACCCAAATATTGGTATGGATTTTTTTGTGGAATTTCTACATTTTTGTGTCTGTTACTATTCACGTATATGGCACTATTCATGAGTACGACACTATTCACCGAAAAATGAAATTTTCTTCTTTTTGTCCAAGATGTCTATTATGGTTACTATCTTTGATTGTATCCATACTTTGATCTTTATTTTTGAATTCTGCTTCACAATTGGTTATTTTGGAGTATTATTGAACTTGGATAAACTGTAATACGAATCCCTAATATTTGTCATTTTGTCTCACTGGATTCATTTTCTTTAAGATATTTGTCATCATCCTCAATCCTAAATAATGATATTTCTGAATATCTTTGGCCTGTAACGAAAAGATGAATGATTACCTAATGAATATCTTTGGCCTGTAGTGCAAAGATGAATGATTACCTAATGAATATCTTTGGCCCGTAGTGCAAAGATGAACATGTGTTGAGATGAACATGACCAACAGGTGATACAAATGAATATGTTTGGCCTGTAGTGCAAAGATGAATATTTGATTCAAGATGTATATTGATTGATGTTACAGGGATAAAATATTGATGATGGACTTTTAAATATTAGAAGATAGTAGAATTCTTTCTCTACTTGACTCTTCTAATAGATAGTTGTTTCCGCTACAGTTATTGATCTAAAACTTGTTGTCTATTATATTTTATCATATTTTTCCCTGTTGAAGACTAATGATAATTTGTTGTATATTATCTTAGTCATAATATTCTTTACTGGGCTAGTTGAGCTCACCCTTTTCCTTTTTGTTCCATTGTTCTTCTCGTGAGGAGAGAATTTAGCGAAACTAAGCGGGTATGGAGTGATGATTCAAGATAGTTGTTTTGGTAGTCCTCACTATTTTGTAAAATAGTGTATCAATAATTGTAATGAGGACTCGTTTTGATTTTGTATACTGTCTATTAGACAATATTTGTATTCAAACTCACAGTATATGTGTTGTCGTATTGTGCACGACAATTGTATTACTGAAGTTGTATTTGTTTCTGTACCATGTATTTGGCAACTCAGAATGGGTGATGTATACCTATTTTGGGGGCGTCACAGTTGGTATCAAAGCATAGGGTTATGATCCCTGGCTGAGATATGAGACAAGAACTAGGAACGGAGAGACGGGGAATTCCTTTGCTACTATGACCTGACTAAGTTTATTTGGTATTTATTTGGTCGGTCAGAGTATAGGAATAATATGTGACATGCTAATTAACCCTTATTTTGTGGTAGTATTTGAGAATGGCAGCTGCAAATATTAACAATGAAGTGAATCAGACCGTGGAGACACCTTTAATCACCACCCAGGGGAACGTGCAATAGGAAGGCAATATTCCTCTTGTAAACAACACTACCGAACAAATGATGAATGATGGGATGTTTAGAAGCTTTTTGCAGTTCATGCAAAATTAGATGAGGGAGACTCGTGCACAAAATACGGGTGGAAATGATAGAAATGCGCTGACTTGTCACAAATGCAAGCGCCAAGGAGTTGGGATCACCAAATTTGCGGAAAGCCCAGATCCGATTAAGGCGAAACGTGGGTCAAACAAATTACCAAGATATTTGATGTCTTGGAATGCACGGAGGAATGTAAGGTTCCATTCGCCACCTTTATGTTCCGCGGTGAGGCAGATTCTTCGGTGGGAATCTATGAAGCATACCCAACTACTTGACTCAATATGTCTTGGGAAGCGTTTGAATCAAGCTCGTTTAATGACAAGTACTTTCCTCAAAGTATTAAATCATATGAAGGAGGTGGAGTTTATCAGACTGGAACAAAACAACATGACGGTGTCCCAGTACGAGGTGAAGTTTGCAGAGTTATCCAGGTTTGCACCTTATTTGGTCAAGAATGAGGAATGAATGACGAGGATGTTTCTGATAGGTCTAAAACCTGAGATTCGGCAATATCTTATCTCTCATAAATTTTCTTTATATTCAGATGTTGTCAACATGGCTCAATTATTAGAGCGAGATAATGAGTATGCCCAACCGAGGGACCACAATCATTGTCATACCGGTGACAGTAGTCATCGGAGCGATGATAACCAGCGGGGAGGAAAGAATACAAACAAAAGCGGTAACCACTCGGGTGGTAATCGTGGCCATGATAATAGGAGAGGTGAGTCAAGTGGAAATTTCAGAAAGAGGAGATTCAACAATGATGGGAAGACATTAGCAGCAGCACCAACACCAACAACAAATTCTAGGGGAGGAGAACGACCGCCAGTTAGATGCTATAGATGCGGAGAAGAGGGACACATAAGTCCAAACTGTTCACAGCCTTCCAAGGTGTGTTTTAGTTGTGGAAAAGATTAATATATAGCCCAGCTTTGTCCTAGAATAAGTCAAGTCCAAATGGGATGGCGACACCATGGCGCATCACTTCTGACAAAAAAAAAGTCGATGGTTCAAGGGAGGGCGTTTGTCGTGACTGGCCAAAATGCGAGAAACCCGAACGAGGTGATCACGGGTAAGCTAATCATAAACTCTTACGAAGTTTATACCTTATTTGATATTGGTTCTACCCATTCTTTTATCTCTCCTACTTGTGCTCAACATTTAAACTTGACTCCGGAGAAATTAGACCTTGACTTATCTGTTGAGACTCTGTTAGGAGAAACTTTCATTACATCTACTGTTTATAAATCTTGCTTGATTCAAATTGGAACCATAACATTACATGCCGATCTTATTTCGTTGAAAATTCTTGCATTTGATGTGATTTTAGGGATTAATTGGTTAACCACGCATCATGCTAAAATTGATTGTTTTCGTAAGGTTGTTAGTTTTCATATTCCTAACCAACCTATTATGCGAATTCAAACAACCGTTTCATTAAAGTCAATCACTATCATATCAAGCCATAAAGCTATTCGTTTATTGAAAAATGGATGTCAAGCTTTCTTAGCCCATGTCACGAACTTGAACAAAAACACGTCAGATTTGAATAATATTTCTGTTGTTAGTGAATTTCCGGACGTATTTCCTGAAGAACTTCCCGGTCTACCCCGAGAACGTGAAGTTGAATTCTTTATTGATCTTAAACCTGGTACAAAGCCCATTTCTAAAACCCCATATCGAATGGCTCTTATTGAACTTCAGTAGTTAAAGGTCCAACAACATGAGTTGTTGGACATCGGTTTCATTCATCCTAGTACATATCCTTGGGGTGCTCCTGTGTTATTCATAAAGAATAAAGTATTAGAATTTATGCCCTAGAGGCCAATAATTTGATATAATTGCTTAACGTTTTGATATTATATTTGATTGAATAAATAAATGATTTTATTATGGTTTTATTTACTACGTTATATAAATGTTAACATAATAAAAATCCTTAGAATATTGATACAAATTATATAGTTTCAAGTATGTGACTTGAACATGAGATTATATATTTACAATTAGTATCATTGTTCTTAAATGTCCCTAGTCGAGTATCATTGTTGATGGGACAACAATGATGCATTAAGACTAGTATATGGATTAACTGATGACCAAATCTCATTGGTCAGAATTATATGAGATATTAAGTCAATGCATAGGTACATGTTAGAGAACGATGTACTAGACAGAGCCACCATGAGAATTCTATGTGGAGCATTATACGAAGTGTCATTAACAATTCTCATAGTGACAATGATGTAATGGTCCTCCGACCTGAAATCACTATATTTTTACACGGGAATTTATGTACTTTGATATCATCAAATGTCACCTTTAATAGGGTGGACTATAAAGGTGATTATTGGGTACATCATGAATCGTGTGAGTAATATGAGTGATCTAGATGGAATTTAACCCTCCTATGTATTAGGGGTGATATCCATAGGCCTCTTGATTGAGTAGGACTATGAAATGCATGGCCATGCTCAAATAGTTATTTATTTCATATAGTTAAATATTGATCAAGAAAAACTCAGATTAAATTATGAAGAGTATGACACATTCCATGACTCGAGTTTAATCTAGGATATTAAGGTTAAAAGGATTAAATTACATTGAAACATTGGTCACTAAAAGGTTGCATCGAATCATCGATCTTATTATCACTTGGGTAGCAGTCATGCATTACTGGATGTCGCTCACTGTTTATAATTTTATAATATGATTTTAAAATTATTGCCAACGTAATAATAACCTATAGGGTCACACACATAGAACGTAATTAAAAGGGAATTAATTTAAATTATAAAGATTTAAATATGTCAATATGATTGATAGTATTTAAATTATGAATTTAAATTAATAGGATAATTTATATATAGGTATATTAATTAAGTAAGACTTAATTAAGATATATATATAAATTCGGATTTTATTAAATTAAGTTTTGAATAATTCCTTTTAATCGCTATATATATGATATGTAGCAGCCATATTACGGATTTTTTTATTCATTAACCAAAACCCTAGCCGATCTTAGAGAGAGACTACAGAGAAAACAGTTTCAGAAAATCCTCATCATTGGTGGCTAGTACCGCATTTCCTTCTTCTGCAGATCGTAGGACGATTCTTGTGGAACGTTCGTGTGGATACCATAGAGACGCTGTGACACCCCCAAATTCGGGTACTTCGATTCCACGGGATTTGGTGTTCACTGTTCAAATATCATCTATCTATCTACCCATAATAAAAGCAAACCATGCAATAGATAGAAATAAAATCTTCCCCTTAAGGGGTTACAACATCCGAATAATAATACAATCCCAAGTTAACCTAACCTTAAACATCTATGCAGAAACATAAACAATAAGTCTTAAACAACATCAAGTCTTAACACATAAATTCAACATCTCATAAATACAAGTCATCAACATTTGTTAATCTTGCCCTTGCCTTTACTAGTAGAAGGCTCATCGGTTCTTTCGTTCTTAACTGCAATGTTATTATTAAGCAAAAGTGAGCATGATTGCCCACAAATAAAATAATGAAATAACAATGTATAATAACATGCGAGGGAATCAAAGACTTCTGAAATAAAAGCTCAACTTTTGAATCAAGAATGAATAACAAGAATCAAAAGATTTCTGAGGGTCATAAGACCTTGAACTATGTCCTAGGTTATCAAGGGTTATACTTGAAACCTTTAACAGTCATAAGACTATGGACCTTTCTACTCGTACTTAGGGGGATCAGCCCTTAGTACCATACTGTGCATAATATCTTAACGCTAAAGCATAAGTAAATCCCTTTGCAGGGTTGTTCATCTCAGTTTGACATTCGAGTCCGCACCAAAGGAAGTTTGGTTTGGATAATTCAATAAGGGTTCTGAAATTTAGAACGTTCATCAACTATGGACTAGTCGAATCAATAAGGTTCACTAGTTTAACAAGGTTCAACAATAATGATATTCAAATTGAATAATAATCTCAAGAAGTATACAATTGAACAATTATTGTATAACAATTTCATACTTTGAAAAGATAATAAATCTTTAATATAACAATTCGAACTTGAATAATAGTAATGAGAATTTACTCAAGGTAAATAATAAACTTGAACAATGATAACAAGTAGGGGTAGGAAACTTGCCTCGTGCGTAGATTACACTTTAATTAAACACTTTCCTTGAATTTAATCCTACATAACATTTACATTCACAATACTAGTTAATTATAACTTAACTAATCATCAAACGTTCATTCTTTTTCTCTAACTCGAATTATGAGTATACTTAGTCAATTTATCACATTCATTGTCATATAATGAACACTTCACGAATTCTAAGCTAACTATTCATTTAATAATTCAGTCCACATGCAATTATGTTATTTACATGCTAAGCATCTATTTTAATATCTCATTATACTTCTAACTTATCTCTATGTTCTTTAAATCAAGTTGTTATCACATTGCTAGAATTGAACATAAAAAAATAATTCATTTCTAGACTTTCTGGAGAGTGGCTGCATGCTGTATGGATGTTATGTACGATCGACATCGGCGCTGTATGCGCTATGAATCAGAAACTATTATGCAATTCGCGAAAATTGCATAACACAGCCAAAAACTCCAATTAAATTATTACTACACGAATTTAATCATACCCACATGTTAGAATTCGTATATAATCATTACCCAACATTTATAGAGTGACTTTAACCATTTAAAACACATAATTATAGAATTAAAATATGTAAATTTTACTATTCTTGATGTTCTTGAAGGTTTTGAACAAAAATCATGAAAATTAATATTATGGATTCGTTATAACACCGAATCCGTTCATTTAAAGTTTAGTCTCTTCGTATTAACATGCATAATAATATACGAGTGTAAATTTTACGAAATCATTTATGTTTGATACATTAAAGTTACGTATTAGGGCCATATGGCCAAAACCCATACTCTATAAGTTTTGATCAACATATACGACGTATTATTATGAAACTGATGATAGGGAACCATCTAATACATAGTGAAACACATTAAAACAACATCTTAACACATATATGTTCATTATCCATACTCCTTCCAATTTACAGAGACTTTACAGAAGTTTTGAAAACCATTTTCATGAAATCTTAAATACGTAAAATAGAAATTGGGTTTGGAGAAATTACCCAGAGTATAAAGTGTATACTTGTAGGCTTAGGCTTAGTCTCTCTAAAATCTCTCTAGCTCTCAGTGTTGTTCTTCCAGACTTAGCAGTAAATGAAAGAAAAGAATACGTATAAAGGAAAAGAACTGATGCGCATTATGGTCAGTTACCCATCATGGGTTAACTGGCCATAACTCCCACAAATGCCATGTTTGGCTAGGCTTAATAGATTTCAAAATCATTTAATTTAATAAACCTTATCATATAGTTTAAATAATGTCACATTCCTTATAAAATAAATCCATTATTTAATTTAATTTACTTTAAATAAAATATAATAATTTCTCATAAATTCACATAGTTATATAATTAATTTCTCATTAATAAATAATGTCAAATTATTAAATCACTAATTAATAAATAAATTAATTAAAATAACATTAGGCTTATTAAATATTTCTTTTAATACAATAAGCTCACATAATTACATATATCGAATAATAAAATTCTCCACATTAATTTAATAAATGTAACACATAATTAAATTAATCTACCACAATTTCATGAATTAATTATTTAATCTAATAATTAAATCATCGAAAATATTTATTTACTTCAATAAATATTAAGAATTAAATTACAAAAATCTCGTTCGTCACATCTCTCCCCCCTTAAAAGGATTCCGTCCCCAGAATCACGACTCAATAAATTTGACCCGTTACATTCTCCCCCCCTTACAAACATTCTGTCCCGAGAATCGCTTACACATAATTAAGTAAATAAATGAGGGTAATTCTTCATCATATTCTCTTCGAGTTCCCACGTAGCTTTTTCAAATTGTGGTGGTTCCTCCAAATTAGCTTAATGTAAGGTATTACTTTATTTACGAGAACTTGTTCTTTTTTTGACAATTTGAGCAGAAATTTCTTCGTAAGATAAGTCTTTGTCAAAATGTAGGGGTTCGAATTCAATTACATGCTTGTAATTGGCTTTGTAGGGCCGTAACACAGAAACATGGAAGACGTTGTGGATGTTCTCGAGTGATGGAGGTAAGGCTACCTCATACGCAACTTCCCCGATTCTTCGCAGTACTTCAAAGGGTCCAATGAATCTTGGGCTTAATTTCCCTTTTCTTTCCGAACCTGATCTTCCCCTTCCAGGGAGAGACCTTCAAGAAAACATAACTACCTGATTCAAATTCGATATTTTTACAATATGGATCAGCGTATTTCTTCTGTCAATCTTGAGCTGCTACCAGTCGTGCTCGGATCACTTTGACTATTTTTGCTGTCTGCTGTACCAAATCTGGCCCTAGCAATTGTCTTTCGCCAACTTCATCCCAATAAAGTGGAGTTCTGCACTTTCTGCCGTATAATGCTTCATAAGGTGGCATTCCAATACTAGCGTGGTAACTGTTGTTGTAACTGAACTCTACGAGCGGTAGATGATCATCACAATTTCCTTTAAAGTCAATTATACAAGCTCTTAACATATCTTCCAATGTCTGAATTGTTCTTTCACTCTGCCAATCCGTTTGAGGGTGATATACCGTACTCATTCGCAACTGTGTACCCATGCATTCTTGTAGACGTTTCCAGAAATTCGATCTGAAGCGCGGATCCCTATCGAAAACAATTGACACCGGCACTCCGTGTCTCGAAACAACCTCTTTTACATATAACCTCGCCAACTGATCTAAATTTAATCTGATTTTGATCGGAAGGAAGTGTGCGGATTTCGTCAGTCAGTCAACAATAACCCATACTGCGTCGTAGCCTTTCTGAGTCGTCAGAAGGTCAACCACGAAGTTCATTGTAACATGTTCCCATTTCCATTCTGGGATCTCTAACGGTTGTAGAAATCCACTTGGTCTCTAATGTTCTGCTTTCACTTTCTGACAGGTAAGACACTTGGCTTCACATTCTGCAACATCTCGTTTTAAATTTGACCACCAGAAATGTTGTCGAAGATCTTGGTACATTTTGGTACTACCAGGGTGAATCGAATATCGTGAACTATGAGCCTCACTCAAAATTTCTTCCTTAATCTCTTGTCTGGCGGAACCCAAATTCTGCTTTCAAATCTCAGTATTCCTTCCTTATCCATCTTAAATCTCGGTTCAGTTCCTTCAGATATCTTCTTTGTCACCTTTTTACATTCTTCATCCTGAAAGCTGAGCCTCTTTTACTTTATCTAGTAGAGTTGTACCAGATTGCATCTGAAATAGCTTCTCATCAATCACCATAGGATACTTCACTTCCAACTCTAGTTTCTCCATTTCTGAAATTAGCTCTTCCTGAGCAGTCAACATCATCAATTTCTCACGACCCTTTCTACTTAAGGCGTCGGCAACCACATTTGCTTTACCCGGATGGTATAAAATCTCACAGTCGTAGTCCTTAATTAATTCCAACCATCTTCTTTGACACATATTCAAATCCTTCTGCGTGAAAATATATTTCAGACTCTTGTGGTCCGTATACATTTCACACTTCTCCCCGCAGAGATAGTGCCTCCAAATTTTCAAAGCAAAAACAACTGCAGCTAACTCCAAGTCGTGGGTCGGATATCCCTTCTCGTAATCCTTCAATTGTCGTGATGCATACACAATGACTTTACCATTTTGCATCAGCACATAGCCAAGTCCTTTATACGACGCATCACTATAAACAACAAAATTTCCTGTATCGTCCGGAAGAGACAACACAGGTGTTGTACTCAACCTCTTCTTCAATTCTTGAAAACTTTCCTCACACCTATCCCTCCAAACAAATTTCACAGCTTTTCGAGTTAAATTCGTTAACGGAGTTACAATCTTGGAAAAGTCTTGTATGAACCTTCTATAATATCCTGCCAATCCAAGAAAACTTCGTACTTCCGACGGCATCCTCGGTTGATCCCAGTTAATCACATATTTGACTTTTGATGGATCTATCAAAATTCTGTTTTTATCGATCACGTGCCCAAGAAATTGCACTCGTTCAATCCAAAATTTGCATTTCGAAAACTTATCATACAACTTCTCCTTTCTCAATACCTCCAACGTTAACCTCAAATGCTCTTCGTGTTCCTCTTTGGTTTTCGAATATACCAAAATGTTGTCTATAAATACCACTACGAATTTGTCCAAAAATGGCTTGAACACACCATTCATTAGTCCCATAAATGCTGCAGGAGCATTCGTTAGACCAAATAACATTACCAAAAATTCGTAGTGACCATATCGCATTCTGAACGCTGTCTTTGGTACATCCTCTGGCCTCACCTTCAGTTGATGATAACCACTTCTCAAGTCTATCTTGGAAAAGTATCTCGCTCCCTTCAATTGATCAAACAGGTTGTCGATCCTCGGTAATGGATATCTGTTCTTAATCGTGACCTTATTCAGTTCTCGGTAGTCAATACAGAGCCGCATCGATCCGTCCTTCTTTTTCATAAACAACACCGACGCTCCCCACGACGATACGCTCGGTTGAATGTACTTCTTGTCCAGTAATTCTTTTAGTTGTACCATTAGTTCTTTCATCTCTAGTGGTGCCATTCGGTATGGTGCCTTCGATATTAGAGCAGTTTATCTGGTGGAAGTCCTGGTAAATCGTCTGGAAATACGTCGACGAAGTCCCTCACAATCGGTATTTCTTCTACCTTCGGATTTTCTTTTCGACTGTTGACTCTGTAAGCTAAGTATCCTACACAACCTTGTCTTAATAACTTCCTGGCCTGCATCATCGTTAGACAACTCACTTGTCTAGGTGACTTGCTACCATAAAACACAACCTTTGACGGAGTCATAAGGTTAATACGCTTCTTTTGGCAATCAATTACAACCCCGTAATTGAATAACAAGTCCATTCCCAATATAACGTCAAATTCCCCAAGTCGAATAAGGATAAGATCTATGTTCATGATATTACCCTTAATATCTACTCTACGCCTTCTTATACGTATTTAATGAGGATTATCTCTTTATTCGCAATTTCTATGTTCATGGGATATTCCAACTCATCCTTAAGCAAATCTAAACTATTAGCAAAGTCATCGGATATAAAGGAACAAGTAGCACCCGAATCAAATAAAACATAAGCATTAATTTTATTGATCTAATGATACTCGACACCACATCCAAAGACCGAATCGCATCCCCGCACCGTCATGGTTAAAGTTCGCATTGGTCGGTTTGTAGCGGTTGGTCCTGATAGTTAAGGCATTTCCACTTTGTTGTTTCCCCGCCTTCCTCCTCGATCCCGACCCTCCGGGCCCTTCTTAGGACAATCTCTTGCCAGATGGTCCTTCAACCACAAGTGAAACAAGCACCCTTCTTTGGGTTAGGACAGTTAGGTGCTATGTGGCCTTCCTGACCACAATTGTAGAACACTCTTTTTCCCTTCATACAAACTCCCAGATGAGCTTTCCCGCAGGTCGGGCATGCTTCAATTCTTTTCTTCTGACTTCCTTGTTGATTCCCCAATGATGAGTTTTCATTCCACCTTTTCTTCTGATTAAAATTACCACCTCATGTGCCACTTCCACTAGTCTTGTTATTTCATTCATTTTCAGTCTTCTTCTTCTTCTGATCTTGATTGTACTTGGTCACCGCATCGCTTCCACCTTCAGCGAAGATGTCCTTTTCCAGTACTCCAGTAAAAGTGTTTATTTGAAACATTGATACTTTACTGTATACCCAAGGCTTTAGTCCTTGTTCGAATCTTCTGGCTTTTCTCTCATCCGTGTGTACTTGATACGGGGCGAACCTCGCTAATTCGTTGAATCTAGCCGCATAATCAGAATGCGCTCATATTTCCCCGCTTCAATTCCGTAAATTGAACCTCCATCCGTTCTCGTGAGTCGGGTTGGGAAGTACATCTCGAAAAACATCTCTTTAAATCTCTCCCAAGTAATTACACCTTCACCTCCTCGAACTTTGTTTGCTTGCCACCAATAGCTAGCTTCGGACTTCAACATAAAACGTTGCAAAAAGCGGTCTTACGGTCTTCTAACCCCTAGCGACGTCGAAAACCTTCTCCATTTCCATAACCCACGTTTGAGCCTCGATCGGGTTCATGGAACCTTTAAATTCTGACGGTCCCACTACTTTGAAATCCTTAAATGTAGTATTTAGTGGAGCTTGAGGTTGATTATTCATTGCTCCAGCCAGTAAGTTAACCAACTGCTGAACAGAATTAGCATTGGCGTTATTGTTGTTATTCGTAGACTCTTCTTGAGCTGGTTGACGTTGTTGTCTTCTTCTTGGCGGCATAATTCTGTTAAGAATATTCGCTTATTAGGTCTTTATTCAATTTTTCAAACATTTAAGGCTTAGCTAGAACATTTAATCATAATTCACTTAACACGTCAATTTAAATAAACTTTGACATTTCATTCAATTCAAAAGTTTTAACATCATAAGATAGCATCACTGCTATTTACATCAACTATCCCGAGATAAGAATCTACAGGATTTAAAACATCAAAATATTCCTTTGTTTATAATCACATCAGAATTTACATCATTAACTACTAAATAGTTTTCACATAATTAAACTAATACTATCACTGTCTGTCAAGGCGCTGAATAGCCTTGCTACGCTCCTCTTCCATGATACGAGACATCGTCCTACGACCCAGCATGTACGATGGAAGTCCTTCGAACTGGATGGGGTGTGACGCCCCCAAAATTAGGTATACATCACCCATCTTGGGTCGCCAGATACATGGTACAGAATTCAAAAACAACTTACTAATACAACTGTCGTGTACAATACGACAAAACATAAACTGTGAGTTTGAATACAATTATTGTGTACTAGAGATTATACAAACTCAAAAGGAGTCCTCATTACAATTATTATCACACTATTTCACAGAATAGTGAGGACTACTAATGCACCATCTAGGACCATCACTATGTTCCCCGAGTTCTCATTTCCTGAAGAGAACAGTGAAAGAAAGGGTGAGCTCAACTAGCCTAGTAAAAAATATTATGACTAAGATAATGCAGAATAATTTATCATTAGCCTTCAACAATGTTAAATTGATAAAATATAATAAATATCAAGTTTAACTGCAGCGGAACAAGAAATCCATTAAAAGAGTCAAGTAGAGAATGAAATCTACTATCTTTTATGATTTAAAAAGTTTTTCATCACTTTTATCGCTGAGACTCGGCTCAATAAATAATCCACATCATTAAATCATCCCTGCACTACAGGCCAAGGATATTATTTAGTATCACGACCATGAATTATCCATGCACTACGGGCCAAAGATAATCGTGTTTTCATCAACTGGTCCCGATCATGCCATAAAACAATTCATCTTTGCACCTTTGGTAGAAGAGAATCCATAGCCATAATCATACCAAAAGCGTCCATCAATGCACTACGGGCCAATGAGGACTTTTAATTTTCACATCATTTATAACATTACTACCATGATTATACCGAATAATCCTCGGTCATAATCATACCAAGTCCATTTATGCACTTTTCTGTGCCACAGATGACTTTCAATAAATATAAACATGAGGATGATGACAATGATATAAGAATTCAATTAAACAAGTTCAAGAATTAATTTGTCCAAGAACCAATAACATCCA
This sequence comes from Panax ginseng, assembly GCA_020205605.1. Lineage (NCBI taxonomy): Eukaryota > Viridiplantae > Streptophyta > Magnoliopsida > Apiales > Araliaceae > Panax > Panax ginseng. The sequence goes on along the minus strand of CM035140.1, from coordinate 62,517,642 downwards.
AATTGTCAACATGATACTGCTTTATAGAGTAAAATTCAAGAATGCTCAGAAGAATATTTCCATGAAAAGATACTGGAGGAAGCGCAAATATCAAGGATATTCCACTAATTTCATGGAGTATAGAAGTCAAAATTTTAATCAACTGAGTATAATACCGAATGGAATAAGAAACGAAATCACCATGCATGCGGTACTTCGCATAGACAGGTTATTCCAACAGAATAATAATAACGGAACCAGGTCAGGTGAAATTCACACCAACAGGATGTTCCAACATAATAATAAATGTGGAATAATAAATGATGGAACTAGGTCCATTGTATAGCACAGACAGGATATTCCGACAGAATAATAAAGACAGAATAATAAAAATGGAACCAGGTCCGGCGTATAGCACAGACAGGATATTCCGACAAGACGGAATAATAGAAGAATGTCACCAAGTATAGGGTAGCCCGCGTATACATGTTATTCCAACAGAACAATAAAGAAATGGAATAACAGAAGTTTTCTTCTTGAATACAAAAGAATAATATCCCTTACCGTAAAATAATACTTGATATAAGAGTAGTGAAGTAGCAGAAAACTTTTCTTCTATCTCTCTATAGTCTCTCTCTATAGTGTCTCTCTCTCTAGAGTTCAAAGAAATTAAAAGAAAATAATGAAGGAATGAGCTTCTATTTATAGGAAAATGGAATGCATAGTAACTAATCCATGAACGGTCCAGATTGATTTACTTTAATCGACGGTCCATATTTAAAGAAAAATCTTTTAAATAAAATATAATATATTATATTTATATAAAAGATTTTTACTATGCAAACACTATGCGCAATACTATGCAAACACTATGCATAATAAAATATAATATATTCTATTTATAGAATAACTTTAATAAAGTATTCTGTTTTATATAAAAAGATTTTACTATGCAAAACACTATGCATAATAGAATATAATATATTCTATTTATAGAATAACTTTAATAAAGTATTCTGTTTTATATAAAAAGATGTTTCTATTTTATTACGTGAATAAAACAAAACTTCTAAATCAACAATAATTGAATCAAATAATGTGAGATACTATGCAGCAACTATTGTAGCAATAATTGAACAAAACTGAGTGACTTCTCACATAAATATCAATAATCAATACTGTGTGCTACTATGCAACAACGTGTATTACTGTACTTTTACTACCGAGTAGTTCAACAGTATCAACGGTAAAACTTCCGCCGTTATTTTCAATAAAATATTTTTGTCGTTTTCTCGATCGAACAATAATTAATTACATTAGGGTCCACTAATGATTGTGCCGTCGTATGAATATTTTCTGTTTAAAATGAATATTCCCCGACCAATCGAATATAATATGACAACTTACATACTTTGCAAAATTTATAAATATTACCCACAACTATAACATTATCTCAAATTCACACCATAATTTAAAAAAAATTATTTCGAGAAAATTAATTCTTTATTCATAAAATCTGGGGTTTCACATGGGGTACCTCAAAACTCGATATTGGGCCTCATCCATTCCATGGTTAAATGTAGAGTATGTCTCTCCAAGCTTTGCCTTCTTTGCACGACCATCCTCTTCCGCAAGATCAGTACGACGTTACTCTCTTACCCAGCCCTCCTCTGCTATGGCAAACCTCTCTGAACTCTCTTTCAGATCCTTCTTCAACTTTTCTATCTCTGTGGTCTTATCTTCGGTTTGACCCTTCTCGTGGACCAAATCCCATTCTACATTTCCCAGTCGTGAGTGAAGAGTCGAAATCTCCCTCTCCTTCTCTTCTAGAGTATTCTGCTGAATAATAGCCTGCTCAGTCAGATCTTGCACCTCATCTCGTAACTCCACGTTACGGTCGTATAATGTGTCGTACATCTCAGCATCAATGGAGTGCTGTGGAAACTCCTCTTCTCCCTCTTCCTCCTCCTCGTCAAATTCCTCCTCAGGATCAGTCTCAGGTTCATGCTCCTGACCAACAACGGTGATCAATGGAGATGACTCCCTCTGTACCAACTGTTCCCTAACGACATGAATGTCTCTGGGCTCCTCCTCTATAGGTACTATAGGTATTCGGGGTTCCTCCTCCCCTGCTCGACTAGTTCCTCCGACATCCGACATCCTGACAACAAAATTTCGAGTTTTAGTTACTAAGTCTTACTACTGAGCATATAATTTAACACATAAGCACATAAAGTCTTTTATTATCTTCAATGAATTAGAAAAATTCATTTCCTATAACTCGATAAGAGTTTTCCATCACTATGTTCTTTCAATAAGGCTATTACCTAAGGTTGTTCCCCCACCTAAGGCTCATAACCTACAGCTTTGATACCAACTTGTGACACCCCCAAATCCGAGTACTTCGATTCCACGGAATTTGGTGTTCATTGTACAAATATCATCTATCTATCTACCCATAATAAAAACAAACCATGAAATAGATTGAAATAAAATCTTCCCCTTAAGGGGTTACAACATCTGAATAATAATACAATCCCAAGTTAAGCTAACCTTAAACATCTGTGCGAAAACATAAACAATAAGTCTTAAACAACATCAAGTCTTAACACATAAATTCAACATCTCATAAATACAAGTCTTCAACATTTGTTAATCTTGCCCTTGCCTTTACTAGTAGAAGGCTCATCGGTTCTTTCGTTCTTAACTGCAATGTTATTATTAAGCAAGAATGAGCATGATTTCCCACAAATAAAATAATGAAATAACAATGTATAATAACATGCGAGGGAATCAAAGACTTCTGAAATAAAAGCTCAACTTTTGAATCAAGAATGAATAACAAGAATCAAAAGATTTCTGAGGGTCATAAGACCTTGAAATATATCCTAGGTTATCAAGGGTTATACTTGAAACCTTTAACAGTCATAAGACTATGGACCTTTCTACTCGTACTTAGGGGATCAACCCTTAGTACCATCACATGCACAATATCTTAACGCTAACGCATAAGTAAATCCCTTTGCAGGGTTGTTCATCTCAGTTTGACATTCGAGTCCGCACCAAAGGAAGTTTGGTTTGGATAATTCAATAAGGGTTCTGAAATTTAGAACATTCATCAACTATGGACTAGTCGAATCAATAAGATTCACTAGTCTAACAAGGTTCAACAATAATGATATTCAAATTGAATAATAATCTCAAGAAGTATGCAATAGAACAAATATTGTATAACAATTTCATACTTTGAAAGGATAATAAATCTTTAATATAACAATTCAAACTTTAATAATAGTAATGAGAATTTACTCAAGGTAAATAATAAACTTGAATAATGATAAGAAGTAGGGGTAGGAAACTTGCCTCGTGCGTAGATTACACTTTAATTAAACATGTTCCTTGAATTTAATCCTACATAACATTTACATTCACAATACCAGTTAATTATAACTTAACTAATCATCAAACGTTCATTCTTTTTGTCTAACTCGAATTATGACTATACTCAGTCAATTTATCACATTCATTGTCATATAAGAACATTTCACGAATACTAAGCTAACTATTCATTTAATAATTCAGTCCACATGTAATTATGTTATTTACATGCTAAGCATCTATTTTAATATCTCATTATACTTCTAACATATCTCTATGTTCTTTAAATCAAGTTGCTATCACATTGCTAGACTTGAACATAAAAAAATAATTCATTTACGACTTTACGGAGAGTGGTAATACTGTTTCACTGTTTATCTCGGTAATCTTAAATATTTGCATATTTAATGGCGTATTCATGACAGACTCTTAATGACTATGGCCGCATATTAAAGGCATGATCTTCGAGCATGCAATGGCGCTTGAAAAAGAAACTATTCTGCAATTCGCGAAAATTGTAGAACACAGCCAAAAACTCCAATTAAATTATTACTACACGAATTTAATCATACCCACATGTTAGAATTCGTATATAATCATTACCCAACATTTATAGAGTGACTTTAACCGTTTAAAACACATAATTATAGAATTAAAATATGTAAATTTTACTGTTCTTGATGTTCTTGAAGGTTTTGAACATAAATCATGAAAATTAATATTACGGATTCGTTATAACACCGAATCCGTTCATTTAAAGTTTGGTCTCTTCGTATTAACATGCATAATAATATACGAGTATAAATTTTACGAAATCATTTATGTTTGACACATTAAAGTTACATATAAGGGCCATATGGCCAAAACCCATACTCTGTAAGTTTTGATCAACATATATGACGTATTATTATGAAACTGATGATAGGGAACCATCTAATACATAGAGAAACACATTAAAACAACATCTTAACACATATATGTACATAATCCATACTCCTTCCAATTTACAAAGACTTTACAGATGTTTTGAAAACCATTTTCATGAAATCTTAAATACGTAAAATAGAAATTGGGTTTGGAGAAATTACCCAGAGTATAAAGTGTATACTTATAGGCTTAGGTGCTTTCTTCAATCACTGAGTTTTTCACAAAATAAAATGTATATGATAATAAACTTTATCATATAGTTTAAATAATGTCACACTCCTTATAAAATAAATCCAATATTTTATTTAATTTACTTTAAATAAAATATAATAATTTCTCATAAATTCACATAGTCATATAATTAATTTCTCATTAATAAATAATGTCAATTTATTAAATCTCTAATTAATAAATAAAGAAATAAAAATAATATTAGGCTTATTAAATATTTCTTTTAATACAATAAGCTCACATAATTACATATATCGAATAATAAAATTCTTCACATTAATTTAATAAATGTAACACATATAATTAAATTAATCTACCACAATTTCATGAATTAATTATTTAATCTAATAATTAAATGATCGAAAATATTTATTTACTTCAATAAATATTAAGAATTAAATTACAAAAATCTCGTTCGTCACAAACACAGTCCGTTTGAATTGCGTTGGAGTTTCGACTGCATCGATTCTAGCTTTAACAATCGGTATAATTTCTAACCTCTGAATTAATTGAATTTTTCGCATAGATCCTGTTTTAGGGTTTCAGAATTGCCTTTAATTGGTTTATTTCCGCTGCGTTTCTATGTCGAAACCCAACTGTGGTATCAGAGCTACTTGCGAAATGATTAATCAGATAACATGTTTAATTGTTTTCGATATATATGATATGTGATGATACAATTTTACCGGTCTGAAATTGATTATATTGTTTTCGATATATATGATATATGATGATACAATTTTAATGTTCTGTTAATTGAGTATATGATATTTTTTAATCGACATATTCTGGTATTATGAATATCAGTAATAGATATGCATTTATATGATGTTCTGTTAATTGTATTTTATATGGCGTAATAACAGTACACAACTTATTTTCTAATTGGATTAGAAGTATGCAGATTCAGTTTAATATGATTAATTGAAATTGGACATATATGATATGTACCGGGTGTATTGTTAATATGACTATTTTGGTGGATTAAATATATGATTCTGAAACTGTTTCAAAGATTCGTATGGAAAAATTCTGCAATACAGATTGTAGTTCGAAGCGCACGATGGTCGTGTCCCCTATATGTTATATATAGTTTTCTTTAATTATATATAAATTGTTATGTGCTTATTGTGATATGCATGGTGCACAGTTATGGCCTTTTGACCCATAGGTTAGTGGTTTTTGTTTTTGAAATACGGCTTGCATGTCGTGCCTTTCTATAAATTCTAATGTAATATTCTCTTCTCATCTAAATCACCTCAAATGTAACTCGAGGTTTCTTTATGTCATGTAATAATCTGTAATCGATGAAGATGTCAAGATGGAGAACACGATGGAAAGATGATGATGGAGAGGAGGCACATGCTTGAGGAAGATCCAAGGAAGCTATTTATTTTAAGATCTTTTACCATCTTAGATTGACCTTCAATCTTTCATTAGCTTGAAAAGATTGACAGTGGATTGGGCCATAACTATGACACATTTAATTTCGCACTTTATTTATGCTTGTATGTGATAAATAATGTGCATGCTTAATAAGATTAAAATTGGTGAGATCTAAATTAATTTATAAAATTCCTCAATAAAATATTAAGTCTAAAATCAGATGCCTTCCAATGAATAACACTCATCAAGACCTTGATCAATAGATGTAGGTTTACCAAAGCAAAGTACCATATTTATCTAGGTAAGATGCGATAGGATAATTGTGATATCCAAACTGTTAAAATCATTGGGCCCTACTTAACTAAGTTATCTCAATAGGATTGTCGACTTAGAGGCATGGAGTTTGGTAGGTACCATTAGATGGACTAGAAACAAACATTGTTTACCAAACAATCCAGGAGTTATATATGATATAATTGACAAGGGGTTGTCTACCTAAATAATTGTGTTTTAAGAGATTAACCAAAGCTAACTTAAGGCATAATGAAATATGGATCTTGGCTCACTAGAAAGATTTAATAGAAAATGCTTTCTGAATTAATGGTGAGAGCTATTAATTTGAATAAAATAGTGGGAGGTATATTTTGAATGTACTATTATCAATTATATAATATCAACTCTGCAATTTGACTTATTATTTTTTGCACTTATAAATTGTAGATATCAAATGGCAAACAACAACAACACAAATAGTCTTTCATTACGATCAGTCCTTGAAAAGGACAAGCTGAGTGGAATTAATTTCCTTGACTGGCATAGGAACTTGAGGATTGTCCTCAAACAAGAGCGCAAGCTATATGTCCTTGATAGGCCCATTCCTGCAACACCAGTTGTCATTGCACCACGTGCGGAGCATAATGCTTACAAGAAGCATCAAGATGATGCTCTGGATGTGAGTTGTGTCATGCTAGCAACCATGAACACTGAGCTTCAGAAGCAACATGAGTTGATGGATGCTTATGAGATGATCGAGCATCTCAAGAAATTGTTCGAAGGGCATGCTCGACAGGAGAGGTATAATACAAGCAAGGCGTTGTATCACTGCAAAATGGGTGAACGTGATCTAGTTGGTCCACATGTGCTGAAAATAATTGGGTATATTGAGTACCTTGATAGGTTGGGTTTTCCAATCACTCCGGAAGCCCAAACAGATCTTGTTTTGCAATCTTTGAACAGCAGCTACTCTCAATTTGTTATGAACTATCTTATAAATGAAATTGAGAAACCCCTTCTTGAGTTGTTGAGCATGTTAAGAACCTGCCGAACAACAACATGAAAAAGGCGGACCCGCTCCCATAATGATGGTACAAAAGGGGAATGCTAAGGGAAATTGGAAAGGCAAGAAGAAGATAGGATCTAAATCTTTTGCCAAACCCAATGCCAAAACCAAACAGGCTTTAAAACCTAAAGGTGGGGTGGCTAAAGAAGGTGAATGTCACTTCTGTGGAAAGCCTGGACACTAGAAAAGGAACTGCCATGCTTATTTGGAAGAAGTGAAGAAAAGGAAAGGAAGTACGACTTCTGATTCAGGTATATATGTTATAGAATTCAACTTGTCTACTTCTACATCATAGGTATTGGATACTGGATGTGGTTCTCACATTTGTGTTAATGTGCGTGAACTCAAAGGAGTAGGACTTTAAGCGAAAGGAAAGGTTGACCTACGAGTTGGGAATGGAGCAAAGTTCTTTGCCTTGACCGGCCGTAGGAACTTATCATTTATCTTTGCCCACTGGGCTAGTTTTAGAATTAGAAGATTGTTATTTTGTGCCTGCTATAAACAAAAACATTATTTCTGTTTCTTGTGTGGACAAGAAAGGTTTTTCATTTATAATAAAGAACAATCGTTGTTTGTTTTACTTAAATGATATTTGTTATGGTGTTGCACAATTGTTTAACTGTCTCTATATTCTTGATTTAGAAATGCCTATCTATAACATAAATACAAAACGATTTAAATCAAATGATTCAAATCCGACATATCTTTGGCATTGTCGTTTAGGCCATATAAATGAGAAACGCATATCCAAACTCCATAAAGATGGGTTCTTGGATTCATTTGATTTTGAATCATATGAGAAATGTGAGTCTTGTTTATTAGGAAAGATGACTAAAGCCCCTTTCATTGGACACAGTGAACGAGCTAGCGATGTATTGGGACTTATACATAGTGATGTATGTGGACCCATGAATTAGATTAGCAAGAGGTAGGTTTATTACTTCATTACATTTATCGACGACTTTAGTAGATATGGATATGTGTATCTTATGAGACACAAATCCGAATCCTTTGAAAAGTTCAAGGAATTCAAGAATGAAGTTCAAAACCAATTTGGAAAAAGCATAAAATCCCTTCGATCCGATCGAGGAGGTGAATACTTAAGCCAAGACTTTGATGACCTTCTAAAGGAGTGTGGTATTATATCACAGCTCACTCCACCTGGAACACCTCAATGGAATGGTGTATCTGAGAGGAGAAAGCGAACCTTGTTGGACATGGTACGATCAATGATGAGTCATGCAGATCTTCCAAAAGCTTCTGGGGTCATGCCCTAGAGACAGCTGCATTCACACTTAACCGTGTTCCTACAAAGACGGTTCAGAAGACACCATATGAGATGTGGACTGGGAAACGTCCTAGTATGTCGTTCATGAAGATTTGGGGTTGCGAGGCATTCGTAAAACGTCTGGATTCTGACAAGCTCGGACCCAAATCTGACAAATGTAATTTTGTGGGATACCCAAAGGAAACAAAAGGGTATTATTTCTATAAACCTTCTGAGAACAAAGTATTTGTTGCTCGAACTGGTATTTTTCTAGAAAGAGAATTTGTCTCTAAAGGAAACAGTGGGAGGAAAGTAGAACTCGAAGAAATTCGAGAACCACAAAATATCATTGAACCTGAGTTGGAACATGAGCAGGAACCACAAGATATTGTGGAAAGTGAACCTGCTCAAATTACACAAGGCATTCATAGATTTGGTAGGACACACCAAGAGCCTGAGAGATATTATGGATATCTTGTAACTCAAAATGGCGATGTAATGCTCATAGATCAAGATGAGCCTGCTTCCTACCAAGAAGCTATGAATGGACCAGATTCTGAGAAATGGCTTGAAGCCATGAAATCGAGATGAACTCCATGTATACTAACCAAGTATGGACTCTGGTTGATCCACCAAGAAGAAAAAACCAATCGGGTGCATGTGGATTTTCAAGAAGAAAACCGAAACATGGATGGTAATGTACAAACCTATAAAGGCCGATTTGGTAGCAAAAGGTTTCAAACAAATTCAAGGTGTTGACTATGATGAAACCTTCTCTCTGATGGCAATGGTTAAATCCATCAGGATCTTACTTGCTATTGCAGCTTTTTATGATTACGAAATCTGGCAGATGGATGTCAAAACTGCTTTCCTTAACGGAAATCTCCTTGAGGATATGTATATGACACAACCTGAGGGTTTTTTCACTCCAAAGGATGCTGGAAAGGTATGTAAGCTACAGCGATCCATTTATGGATTGAAGCAAGCCTCTCGGAGTTGGAATCTTCGATTTGATGAAGCAGTCAAAGAATTTGGCTTTATTAAAAATGAAGATGAACCTTGTGTATATAAGAACGTTAGTGGGAGTCACATTGTATTCCTAGTATTATATGTTGATGACATATTAATTATTGGGAATGATATTCCTTCCTTACAGGTTGTAAAAACATAGTTAAGAAAATGTTTCTCCATGAAAGATTTGGGCGATGCTGCCTACATTTTAGGTATCAGGATCTATAAAGATAGATCGAGAAAAATGCTCGGCCTAAGTCAAAGTACATATATTGATAAAGTGTTGAAACGATTCAGCATACAAGAGGCGAAAAGAGGAAACTTACCCATGACTCATGGTGTAAAGATCTCTAAGGCCCAATGTCCTAAATCACAAGATGATGAGGAGCGTATGAGAAAGATCCCTTATGCTTCAGCAATTGGATCTATCATGTATGCAATGATATGTACTCGTCCGGATGTCTCATATGCTTTGAGCATGACGAGCAGATACCAGTCGAATCCAGGTGAAGGTCACTGGACAGCAGTCAAGAATATCCTCAAGTACCTAAAAAGGACTAAGGATTCATTCTTGGTATATGGAGGTGAAGACGAACTGGCAGTAAAGGGTTACACAAATGCTAGTTTCCAGACTGACAATGATGACTATAAGTCTCAGTCAGGTTCTGTGTTTTGCCTTAATGGTGGTGCTGTTAGCTGGAAAAGTTCAAAGCAAGAGACAGTAGTTGATTCTACAATAGAGGCTGAGTATATTGCTGCTTCTAGTGTAGCCAAGGAGACTGTATGGATTAAAAAGTTCATCACTGAACTTGGTGTTGTTCCAACCATTGTTGATCCGGTTGCTCTATACTGTGATAATAATGGAGCCATTGCATAGGCTAAGGAACCCAGATCTCTACAACGATCCAAGCATATACTTAGGCGGTACCATCTCATCCGTGAAATCATTGATAGAGATGTACATATAGGAAGAGTGCCAACAGATGATAATGTTGCAGATCCACTGACCAAGGCTTTGTCGCAACAGAAGCACGACGGTCACACTAGTTCCATGGGTATTAGATACATGAGTGATTGGCTCTAGTGCAAGTGGGAAACTGTTAGAGTTTATGCCCTAGAGGCCAATTATTTGATATAATTGCTTAACGTTTTAATATTATATTTGATTGAATAAATGAATAATTTTATTATGATTTTATTTACTGCGTTATATAAATATTAACATAATAAAAATCCTTAGAATATTGATACAAATTATATAGTTTCAAGTATGTGACTTGAACATGAGATTATATATTTACAATTAGTATCATTGTTCTTAAATGTCCCTAGTCGAGTATCATTGTTGATGGGACAACAATAATTCATTAAGACTAGTGTGTGGATTGACTGATGACCAAATCTCATTGGTCATAAATATATGAGATATTAAGTCAATGCATAGGTACATGTTAGAGAACGATGTACTGAACAGACCCACCATGAGAATTCTATTTGAGCATTATGCGAAGTGTCATTAGCAATTCTCATAGTGACAATGATGTAATGGTCCTCCGACCTGAAATCACTATATTTCTTCACGGAAATTTATGTACTTTGATATCATCAAATGTCACCTTTAATAGGGTGGACTATAAAGGTGATTATTGGGTACATCATGAATCGTGTGAGGAATATGAGTGATCTAGATGGAATTTAACCCTCCTATGTATTAGGAGTGATATCCATAGGCCTCTTGATTGAGTAGGACTATGAAATGCATGGCCATGCTCAAATAGTGATTTGTTTCATATAGTCTACTCATTGATCAAGAAAAACTCAGATTAAATTATGAAGAGTATGACACATTCCATGACTCGAGTTTAATCTAGGATATTAAGGTTAAAAGGATTAAATTACATTGAAACATTGGTCACTAAAAGGTTGCATCGAATCATCGATCTTATTATTACTTGGGTAGCAGTGATGCATTACTAGATGCCGCTCACTTTGTTTTTTAATTTTATAATATGATTTTAAAATTATTGCCAGCGTAATAATAAACTATAGGTCACACACATAGAAACGTAATTAAAGGGAATTAATTTAAATTATAAAGATTTAAATATGTCAATATGATTGATAATATTTAAATTACGAATTTAAATTAATAGGATAATTTATATATAGGTATATTATTTAAGTAAGACTTAATTAAGATATATATATATATATAAATTTGGATTTTATTAAATTAGGTTTTGAATAATTCCTTTTAATCGCATATATATGATATGTAGCGACCATTTTAGGGATTATTCATTAACCAAAACCTAGCCGCTCTTAGAGAGAGACTAGAGAAAAAGCAGTTTTAGAAAATCTGCATCCTTGGTGGCTAGTCTGCGTTTCCTTCTTCTGCAGATCGTGGGGACGATTAGGTGTGAAGCGTTAGTGTGATACCGTAGAGAGCGCAATTGTTTGAATTAAGCGTTGGAGATTCGTAGCATCGATTCAAGCTTTAACAATCGGTATAATTTCTAACCTCTGAATTAATTGAATTTTTCGCATAGATCTGTTTTGGGTTTGAAATTGCCTTTAATTGGTTTATTTACATTGCGTTTCTATCTAAACCCTACAATTAAATACTATAAAAAAATTCCCTTAAGCTTTTAAAAGAATTATTTCCAAAAATTACTCTAACAAGATTCGAACTCATGACCTCCCGCTTCAAACCCTAGTCATAATATTATGGATACATGGATATTATTATACATGTATAATAATATTTTTACGATTTAGGAGGCATAAATGGATAATAATATTAATAGTAATAATAATAATAATAATAATAATAGAATAATAATAATAATTATTATTATTATTAACCTAATAACATTTTATTGTTTAAGCATAATAATAATAATAATAATAATAATAATAATAATAATAATAATAATAATAATAATAATAATAATAATAATAATAATAAGAATAAGGTATTCATTTCCTATCATCAAATTTTAATATAATAATAACAATAGATAGTAATAAGAATAAGAATAATAAGAGTTGCTGAATAATAATATAGATTTTGGGAATAATAAATTGTAATACAAGAGAAAATATCTTATTGTATGATGTTTGGTGGAAATGTAATGTTTTATTATAAAGACTAATCCTTGCGAGAAATAAGCAGCCAGACTTGTGGTGCTCAGGTGGTCATATAATGAGGGTTTGAAGCAGGGGGTTGAATGTTTGAATATTGTTAGGAGTAAATTTTTGGAAATAATTCTTTTAAAGGCAAATGGAATTTTTTATAATATTTAATAGCAAGTCGTGACAGCTTGTTGCGACTGACCATTTTTAATTTTTTTTTATTCACAGCCGGCACAAGCTGTATCGACCGGATATCTTTTATCTTTTTAAGTTAACCAAATGTGCTAAGTCATGATGATATAATGGGGAAATGCATTAAAAAACAAAAAAATACCTGCTCGGTACAAGCTTTACCGGTTGAACTTTTTTAATATTAAAAATTCATTTTGTTTAAATATACTGACAACATGTTGACTATGTGGGACCCTCATATTAAAATAGAAGCCGGTACAAGTAGTTATTTAGACACAACAAGCTGTACCGGCTTTGTATATTTATGTTTCAATTTCAACCTTCCAAGAAGTTGATCAACGGTCCGAAAAGGGAATATATATTTATATATATGGAGAGGCTCTAAAGCGAACCTTAAAGAGCGAACCAAAGACGAACCGTCGTCTTTGGTGTCTATGGTGACCAGTTCAATTCGCGCTAAAGACTATATGGCTATAGCGACGGATCGAATCGCCGCCATAGACACCAAAGACGACAGTTGATCTTTGGTTCACTCTTTAAGGTTAAGCTTTAGAGGCGGATAGTAAATATATATATATATATATATATATATATATATATATATGATCCCATCCACAACAATGGTTGTTGAGGAGCAACCCATTTATTGACCGCTACAACTGTGGCGACTTGTTATAATTTTTTTTTTTTATAAGCCGCTACAGGTTGTAACAGCTGGGCCAAAATGGGTTGCTCCCCAACAACCGGTTGCTGTGGATGGATACCCATATATATATTGTTGGTTATGCTTAAAAATTATGATTTTATCAAAGTCCCACATCGACTATTTATTTTTGTAACTCCCAATTTATTTGGTATTTATTTATGTAACCCCCGAGTTAATTCCCTAGCCGTTACCTTATTTATTTATTTTTGTAACTCCCAAGCATTCCATTAAGTCATTACCTTATTTATCTATGTAACTCCCCAACGTTCTTCTTCTTCTTCTGCTTTAGATGTTAATGGAGATAGGGAGTTTTCTTCTGTTAATTGGGCAATCCATATAGACAAGTCCAAAGCCTCCTTCTGTGAGTACACACAATCGGAGACTTCGCCGTTGAATCCTAGAGAGTGACCGCCATAACCCATATGTACTGTGTGATTATTATCGATTGGGTGAAAATCACTTTTTAGGACAGTAGCTACGCTACGTTAGATTGACCTTCAATCTTTCATTAGCTGAAAAGATTGACAGTGGATTGGGCCATAACTGTGACATATTTAATTTTGCACTTTATTTATGCTTGTATGTGATATGATATGATAAATAATGTGTATGCTTAGTAAGATTAAAAATGGTGAGATCTAAATTAATTTATAAAATCCCTCGATAAAATATTATGTCTAAATCAGATGCCTTCCAATGAATAACACTCATCAAGACCTTGATCAATAGATGTAGGTTTGCCAAAGCAAAGTACCCTATTTATCTAGGTAAGATGCGATAGGATAACTGTTAAAATCATTGGGCACGACTTAACTAAGTTATCTCAATAGGATTGTGGACTTAGAGGCATGGCGTTTGGTAGGTACCATTAGATGGACTAGAAACAAATGTTGTTTACCAAACTATCCAGGAGTTATATATGATATAATTGACAAGGGGTTGTCTACCTAAATAATTATGTTTTAAGAGATTAGCCAAAGCTAACTTAAGGCATAATGAAATATGGATCTTGGCTCACTAGAAAGATTTAATAGAAAATGCTTTCCGAATTAATGGTGAGGGCTATTAATTTGAATAAAATAGTGGGAGATATTTTTTGAATGTACTATTATCAATTACATAATATCAACTCTGCAATTTGACTTATTATTTTTTGCACTTATAAATTGTAGATATCAATGGCAAACAACAACAACACAAATAGTCTTTCATTATGATAAGTCCTTGAGAAGGACAAGCAGAGTGGAATTAATTTCCATGACTGGCATAGGAACTTGAGGATTATCCTTAAACAAGAGCGCAAGCTATATGTCCTTGATGGGCTCATTCTTGCAGCACCAGCTGTCACTGCACCCTGTACGGAGCATAATGCTTACAAGAAGCATCAAGATGATGCTCTGGACGTGAGTTGTGTCATGATAGCAACCATGAACGCTGAGCTTCAGAAGCAACATGAGTTGATGGATGCTTATGAGATGATCGAGCATCTCAAGAAATTGTTCGAAGGGCATGCTCGACTGGAGAGGTATGATACAAGCAAGGCATTGTATCACTGCAAGATGGGTGTACATGATCCAGTTGGTCCACATGTGCTGAAAATGATTGGGTATATTGAGTACCTTGATAGGTTGGGTTTTCCAATCACTACGGAAGCCCAAACAGATCTTATTTTGCAATCTTTGAACAACAGCTACTCTCAATTTGTTATGAATTATCTTATGAATGAAATTGAGAAACCCCTTACAGAGTTGTTGAGCATGTTAAGAACTACCGAGAACAACATGAAAAAGGTAGGACCCGCTCCCATAATGATCGTACAAAAGGGGAATGCTAAGGGAAATTGAAAAGGCAAGAAGAAGATAGGATCTAAATCTTTTGCCAAACCCAATTCCAAAACCAAATAGGCTTTAAAACCTAAAGGTGAGGTGGCTAAAGAAGGTGAGTGTCACTTCTGTGGAAAACCTGGACACTAGAAGAGGAACTGTCATGCTTATTTGGAAGAAGTGAAGAAAAGGAAAGGAAATCGACTTACGATTCGGTATATATATGTTATAGAAGTCAACTTGTCTACTTCTACATCATGGGTATTGGTTACTGGGTGTGGTTCTCACATTTGTGTTAATGTGCATGAACTCCGAAGGAGTAGGACTTTGGCGAAAGGAGAGGTTGACCTACGAGTTGGGAATGGAGCAAAAGTTGATGCACTGGCCGTAGGAAATTATCATTTATCTTTGCCCACTGGGCTAGTTTTAGAATTAGAAGATTGTTATTTTGTGCCTGCTATAAGCAAAAACATTATTTCTGTTTCTTGTTTGGTCAAGAAAGATTTTTATTTATAATAAAGAACAATCGTTGTTTGTTTTACTTAAATGATATTTGTTATGGTGTTGCACAATTGTTTAACAGTCTCTATATTCTTGATTTAGAAATGCCTATCTATAACATAAATACAAAACGGTTTAAATCAAATGATTCAAATCCGACATATCTCTGGCGCTGTCGTTTAGGCCATATAAATGAGAAACGCATATCCAAACTCCATAAAGATGGGTTCTTGGATTCATTTGATTTTGAATCATATAAGAAATGCGAGTCTTGTTTATTAGGCAAGATGACTAAAACCCCTTTCACTGGATACAGTGAACGGGCTAGCGATGTATTGGGACTTATACATAGTGATGTTTGTGGACCCATGAGTTCGTTAGCAAGAGGTAGGTTTTATTACTTCATTACATTTACTGACGACTTTAGTAGATATGGATATGTGCATCTTATGAGACACAAATCCGAATCCTTTGAAAAGTTCAAGGAATTCAAGAATGAAGTTCAAAACCAATTTCGCAAAAGCATAAAAGCCTTTCGATCCTATCGAGGAGGTGAATACTTAAGCCAAGACTTTGATGACCTTCTAAAGGAGTGTGGTGTTATATCACAGCTCACTCCACTTGGAGAGGAGGAATCGAACCTTGTTGGACATGGTACGATCAATGATGAGTTATGCAGATCTTCCAATAAGCTTCTGGGGTCATGCATTAGAGACAGCTGCATTCACACTTAACCGTGTTCCTACAAGACGGTTCAGAAGACACCATATGAGATGTGGACTGGGAAACGTCCTAGTATGTCATTCATGAAGATTTGGGGCTGCGAGGCATTCGTAAAACGTCTAGATTCTGACAAGCTCGAACCGAAATCTGACATATGAAATTGTGGGATACCCAAAGGAAACAAAAGGGTATTATTTCTACAAACCTTCTGAGAACAAAGTGGTTGTTGCTCGAACAGGTATTTTTCTAGAAAGAGAATTTATCTCTAAAGGAAACAGTGGGAGGAAAGTAGAACTCGAAGAAATTTGAGAACCACAAAATATCATTGAACCTGAGTTGGAACGTGAGCAGGAACCACAAGATATTGTGAAAAGTGAACCTGATCAAATTACACAAGGCATTCATAGATCTGGTAGGACACGCCAAGAGCCTGAGAGATATTATGGATATCTTGTCACTCAAAACGGCGATGTGATGCTCATAGATCAAGATGAGCCTAATTCCTACCAAGAAGCTATGAATGGACCAAATTATGAGAAATGTCTTGAAGCCATGAAATCTGAGATGGACTCCATGTATACTAACCAAGTATGGACTCTAGTTGATCCACCCAAAGGGGTAAAATAAATCGGGTGCAAGTGGGTTTTCAAGAAGAAAACCGACATGGATGGTAATGTACAAAGCTATAAAGGCCGACTGGTAGCAAAAGGTTTCAAACGAATTAAAGGTGTTGACTATGATGAAACCTTCTCTCCAGTGGCAATGGTTAAATCCATCAGGATCTTACTTGCTATTGCAGCTTTTTATGATTACGAAATCTGGCAGATGGATGTCAAAACTGCTTTCCTTAACGAAATCTACTTGAGGGTGTGTATATGACACAACTTGAGGGTTTTGTCATTCCAAAGGATGCTGGAAAGGTATGTAAGCTGCAGCGATCCATTTATGGATTGAAGCAAGCCTCTTGGAGTTGGAATCTTCGATTTGATGAAGCAGTCAAAGAATTTGGCTTTATTAAAAATGAAGATGAACCTTGTGTATATAAGAAGGTTAGTGGGAGTCACATTGTATTCCTAGTATTATATGTTGATGACATATTAATTATTGGGAATGTCATTCCTTCCTTACAGGCTGTAAAAATATGGTTAGGAAAATGTTTCTCCACGAAAGATTTGGGCGATGCTGCCTACATTTTAGGTATCAGGATCTAGAGAGATAGATCGAGAAAAATGCTCGGCCTAAGTCAAAGTACATATATTAATAAATTTTTGAAACGGTTCAGCATGCAAGAGGAGAAAAGAGGAAACTTACCTGTGACTCATGGTGTAAAGATCTTTAAGGCCCAATGTCCTAAATCACAAGATGATGAGGAGCGTATGAGAAAGATCCCTTATGCTTCGGCAATTGGATCTATCATGTATGTAATGATATGTACTCGTCTGGATGTCTTGTATGCTTTGAGCATCACGAGCAGATACCAGTCGAATCCAGGTGAAGGTCACTGGACATCAGTCAAGAATATCCTCAAGTACCTGAAAAGGACTAAGGATTCATTCTTGGTATATGGAGGTGAAGACGAACTGGCAGTAAAGGGTTACACAGATGCTAGTTTCCAGACTGACAATGATGACTATAAGTCTCAGTCATGTTTTTTGTGTTTTGCCTTAATGGTGGTGCTGTTAGCTGGAAAAGTTTGAAGCAAGAGACAGTAGCTGATTCTACAACAGAGGCTGAGTATATTGCTGATTCTAGTGTAGCCAATGAGGCTGTATGGATTAAAAACTTCATCACTGAACTTGGTGTTGTTCCAACCATTGTTGATCCGGTTGCTCTATACTGTGATAATAATGGAGACATTGCATAGGCTAAGGAACCTAGATCTCACCAACAATCCAAGCATATACTTAGGCGGTACCATCTCATCCGTAAAATCATTGATAGAGGAGATGTACATATAGGAAGAGTACTAACATATGATAATGTTGCAGATCCACTGACCAAGGCTTTGTCGCAGTAGAAGAACGACTGTCACACTAGTTCCATGGGTATTAGATACATGAGTGATTGGCTCTAGTACAAGTGGGAGACTGTTAGAATTTATGCCCTAGAGGCCAATTATTTGATATAATTGCTTAATGTTTTGATATTATATTTGATTGAATAAATGAATGATTTTATTATGGTTTTATTTACTACGTTATATAAATGTTAACATAATAAAAATCCTTAGAATATTGATACAAATTATATAGTTTCAAGTATGTGACTTGAACATGAGATTATATATTTACAATTAGTATCATTGTTCTTAAATGTCCCTAGTCGAGTATCATTGTTGATGGGACAACAATAATGCATTAAGACTAGTATGTGGATTGACTGATGACCAAATCTTATTGATCATAAATATATGAGATATTAAGTTAATGCATAGGTACATGTTAGAGAACGATGTACTGGACAGACCCACCATGAGAATTCTATGTGGAGCATTATGCGAAGTGTCATTAACAATTCTCATAGTGACAATGATGTAATGGTCCTCCGACCTGAAATCACTATATTTCTACACGGGAATTTATGTACTTTGATGTCATCAAATGTCACTTTTAATAGGGTGGACTATAAAGGTGATTATTGGGTACATCATGAATCGTATGAGTAATATGAGTGATCTAGATGGAATTTAACCCTCCTATGTATTAGGGGTGATATCTATAGGCCTCTTCATTGAGTAGGACTATGAAATGCATGGCCATGCTGAAATAGTGATTTGTTTCATATAGTCTACTCATTGATAAAGAAAAACTCAGATTAAATTATATAGAGTATGACACATTCCATGACTCGAGTTTAATCTAGGATATTAAGGTTAAAATGATTAAATTACATTGAAACATTGGTCACTAAAAGGTTGCATCGAATCATCGATCTTATTATTACTTGGGTAGCGCGTGATGCATTACTAGATCTTTGCTCACTTTGTTTATAATTTTATAATATGATTTTAAAATTATTGCCAACGTAATAATAACCTATAGGGTCACACACATAGAACGTAATTAAAAGGGAATTAATTTAAATTATAAAGATTTAAATATGTCAATATGATTGATAGTATTTAAATTACGAATTTAAATTAATAGGATAATTTATATATAGGTATATTAATTAAGTAAGACTTAATTAAGATATATATATATATATATAAATTCGGATTTTATTAAATTAGGTTTTGAATAATTCCTTTTAATCGCTATATATATGATATGTAGCAGCCATTTTAGGGATTTTTTGATTCATTAACCAAAACCCTAGCCGCTCTTAGAGAGAGACTAGAGAGAAAACAGTTTCAAAAAATCCTCATCCTTGGTGGCTAATCTGCGTTTCCTTCTTACAGAGATCGTGGGGCGATTAGGTGTGGAGTGTTCGTGTGTGATCTTTGTAAAGACGCAGTCCATTTGAATTGCGTTGGAGATTCGACCGCATCGATTTTAGCTTTAACAATCGGTATAATTTCTAACCTCTGAATTAATTGAATTTTTCGCATGGATCCAGTTTTAAGGTTTCAGAATTGCCTTTAATTGGTTTATTTCCGCTGCGTTTCTATGTCGAAACCCAACAGAAAGACAGGAGTATGCGACTTTATATTGACTACCGAGAATTGAACCATGTCACCATTAAGAATAGGTATCCGCTACCTCGCATTGATGACTTGTTCGACCAGTTGCAAGGAGCACAATTCTTTTCAAAGATCGATCTTCGTTCTGGATATCATCAGCTGAAGATTAAAAACTGAGGATATTCCAAAGACTGCCTTCAGAACGGGCATTATGAATTCTTAGTCATGTCTTTTGGATTGACTAATGCTCCTGCTGCTTTCATGGATATGATGAACTGTGTGTTCAAAGAATATTTGGATCAGTTCGTTGTTGTCTTTATTGATGACAACCTCATCTATTCCAAAACCTGTGAAGATCATGAGCACCATTTGAATATGGTACTGCAAAGGCTTTGTGTAACAAGCTATATGCCAAGCTAAAGAAATGCGAGTTCTGGCTTGAGGAAGTAGCATTCCTTGGGCACGTTGTATCAAAACATGGAGTATCTATTGACCTGGCAAAAATTAAAGCAATACAAAGTTGGGAGCAACCAAAGTCAGTGACCGAAGTACATAGCTTTATGGGCATAGCTGGTTATTTTCGAAGATTCGTGGAAGGATTTTCTCGGATCGCTACTCCGTTAACTCAGCTGACTCGTAAAGATACAAAATTCGGTTGGAGCAAGGATTATGAGAAGAGTTTTCAAGAGCTCAAGAGAAGACTCATTTCTACACCTGTTCTGACAATACCATCTGGTTCTGATGGATTTGTTATCTACAGCGATGCTTCAGGCAAAGGGTTAGGATGTGTTCTCATGCAACTTGAGAAAGTCATTGCCTATGCCTCGCGACAACTCAAAGAATATGAGAGGAATTATCCTACTCATAATTTGGAGTTGGCAGCAGTATAACATTCCATAATTTTAAATTATAATATTAAATATTTATTGAATTATATAGGTATTTAATGGATATGTTTATTGTTGATTAAATAATTGTTCAATTTGATTTGATTTGATTTAGTTAATTATTTGTTAAGTAAATAATTAAGGAGTTAAGAAAATAAATTGTGTTGAGATTATATACTAATTTAATTTAATAATTAAATTAAAGAGCTTATAATGATTAAATGAATTATAATATTTTAATTGGAATTTGTAATTAAAATAAGGTGTTAGTTGGTTAAATAAAATTATAATTATAAAGGAAATTATAATTATGTGGTAATGATTTATGTGTTAAAGTAATTTAATAGATTAATATTAGAATTTATTAAATAGATTATTAAAATATAATTAAATAGAAGTGTGACAAATAACCTTGCTATAAAGAAGTTATTAAAATAAATTAAAGGAGTTTAATTTAGTTTTGGTTAAACAAGTCTTAATGCATATTAAGTCTTTAATCTAATGATGTTTTTACCTAACAAGGTATATGGATTAACTGATTTATTTTAATTAGATTTACCAAACAAGGTGTAAGAGTTAAAGGGTTATTTTTATTAGCCTAGCCAAACAAGCCTTATGGCTTTTGAATTTCAAAACTTAGATAATTGATATTAGTTATATCTATATTTATATTATATAATTAATATATATTATTACTATTATACGTTATATTTTACTACGTAAGATAGAATAGAGTTAGGGAAAGACTCAGAAGAAGAAAAGAGAAGAAGAAGAAGAAAAGAGAAAAAGGGAAAGAAAGCTTGAGAGAAATCCTAGAAGGTTTTGATAAAGAGAAGAAGCTTGAGAATAGCCATCATCTTCTTCTAAATTAAGGTATCATCTTGCTCCTATTTTTCTAAAAACTATGGTTATCTTCTTCTCCAAAAGTTCTCTGTAAAATAATTGTAAAAGATAAATTGTTGGTGTATATAGTTTTATATGATAATTGATTGTTGTAAAACTGTTTTTCATAGGTTATGTATGGTTATAATCAATTAATTCATGTATATGTGTAATTTGTGAAGAAAACTATATTACAGAGTGTTTATATGAAAATATATGAATATGGCTTAGTTTAGAATAAAATTAAGGTTTGATTAGTTGTTAATATATATATTGATTATTGATTTTGAAAGTAGATGAATAAACATAAACATGATAGTTTGAATTAATGGTTTTGGTTGAAAAATAAAGTTACAATGATAAGTTTCACTAAAAATGTCAAAAATAGAGTTTTTATCAAAAATAGTGAAATTGGGTGTTGTAAAGTTGATATTTATGTTATTATATGAGTAAAAAACATGTTAAGAGTATTGAAATTATGTTTACATGAAGTCTCTAAATGTATTACATGTTAATTAGTTTGTTAGATTAGAGCTTGTAGGCCAATTTGGCTTTTTGTTATCTTTGTTGTTAGAAATTTGGTCGCCAAGAAATCTGGGTTTAATGCCTGCAGTGTACATATTTGAAGATATTATTCTCGCGCCCATGATCTTTGGTATCACGCCCTTGACATTGGTATCATCTGCTGAATTCAATCGCTAGCTCTTCTTTGAGTCTCATGCTATGAAACTCAACTTCAGCACTGCCAACCCCCAATGTAAATCGTGAAATTGCATGAAGTTAAGCGAATGGTCTATGATTTTATTTATTTACACAAAATCTGAAAATAAATGTTATGTGTTAATAATAGGACTGTTAATTTATGATTTCAGTAGTACTAAACTAAGAATGAGCATGTTATCAAGGGATTAACTAGTATTAGTAGCTTCGTAATTCAATTATGTAAATTGAAAATCAAACCTACATGTTGTATATACTTGTTTATATATATAAAATGTTGGTAGGGACTAATTATGTCATGATGACATATATATATAGAGTATTGAGATTCAAGTTGTAAGGTTTAGCTGGTACTCAAGGAAAGTTCTCTAACCCTAAAACTTTGTTGCGCAAGTTTAATTTCGTTAAGTACTATATTGCTTTTAATTCAATTACAATTACGCAAATTGCTAACTCTACACTTTCGTAGAGCTAGATTGTCTATTTTTGAGTAAATTCTTGTATCTAGTTGTTCATGATGATGCAAGTATTCTAAATCTTATATTTTAATATTGAGTAAGTTTCTGTAATATGTAACTTGTTATTTAGCATGCGAGTCGCTATATTCTAGTGTTGAACAACTTTATCGTTCAAATTACTATTCATTATGCATGTTTAGTATCCAATTCTCACTAACCTTGACTTAATATTAATGTTCAAGCAAATTATGTTATGATTATTCAATGTTTATGCTATTAGATTTTTCCTAAAGCATGATGTTAATTTATAAATATCGATTCAGTTATGATTATTCCATAGTATACAGTTAGTTCTTTTGTATTCATCTAATCCTTAGTTGATGACCGTTAAATTCTAAATTTCCTTGTAATGTATCCAAACCAAACCTACTTTGGTGCGGACTTGTATTCTAAATAATGAGATGAACAACTCTTTTATTAGAGGTTTACGCGTAGCGTTAAAATGGTTGTGCACAATACATTGTATGAAGGGCTGATCCCCCTAAGTACGTGGAGTTCTTATAGTCTTATGACTGTTAAAGTTAAAGTTGAAAGATTACTTATAACTGTGGACATGATTCGTGATCATTAGACCCTCAGTAGTATATTTTAGAATATTAATAGGACATATCATTCAGTTCTATTGAGCCCATTTCTAGCAATTGTTGTAATGTTGTAAAGTTATTCATTCTTCTTCAAGTGAGCTTTGTTTGCTCACTCTTGCATATTTATACACTTATTGCAGCTAAGGTTCAGAAGGTCAATGAACCTACCACTAGCGAAGGAAATGGAAAAATGTACAAGTGATGAAGACTTATAATTTTATTTTTATCGTTATGATAATAGACTTTTAAATATGATGTGATGTAATAAATTTTAAATTTCGCATTTGAATGATTGTAATTAAAGGTAAGATAACCTGGGAGATTTTTATTAAATGTAATCCTATATGGGCAGGTTTTTAATTATTCAATTTTATTATGATTGGATAGTTAGTAATGAATGTTTTGATTAAGTGAATACCAAATCTTGAGGAAATAAAGTACCAGGATTTGGGGGTGTCACAAGTTGGTATCAAAGCTTTAGGTTATGAACCTTAGGTGGGGAAAAGCCTTAGGAAGTAACCTTTGAAAAGATAATGGTGATTAACTCTTATCGAGTTTTAAGGAATAAGTAATAAAACACTTATGTGCTTATGTGTTTATAACTTATGTGCTCGTGAGTGTCGAGTAGTAATGATTAATAATTAAAGCTTAAAATTTTATTTTCAGGATGACTAATGTCGGAGAATCCAGTCAGGCTAGGGAGGGAGGACCTCAGATGCCTATAGAGGAGGAGCCTCGCGACATTCAGGTTGTTTGGGAACAATTAATGCCACGGGAGTCAGCCCCGTTGGTCACAGTAGTTGAAGATGAGGATGACGACATGGAGACGGATGAGGAGGATCCCGTTGAGTTACCACAGGAGGATGAGGATGACGAGGACGAGGAGGAAGAGACTCCATTAACCTCGATGGCTGCTCGTATGTACGATGAAGTCTACGACCGTAACGTGGAACTTCAGGATGCAGTTGAGGAGTTGCAGGAGATAGTAGCTGAACAACAGGCCGCAATGACACAAAAAGACGGCGAGATCTAGGATCATGAAGAACGACTGACAAATGTCGAGGAGAAACTAGTACAGACTGAAGGAGAAAAAGAACAACTGATCGAATTGGTCGTTGAATTGAAGAACAAGCTGAGAGAAGAAGCTACTAAGAGGGCAAGAGTTGAAGGTGCCTACGAGGAAGCTTTTCAACGAACCAGAATAGCAGTGAGAGACGCGCAGTCAAAGAGGATGACGATGGAAGAGATGGATAAAGTATTTAACACCACGATTAATCGAGCTCAAGATCGGGTCATGAGATATCCTATTCAGTTCGAGACGCTGCCATCATATGTAATAGATCACAAAACAATGTTCCAAGTTATAGAGGAAGAACGTAGTAAGGCTAAGCAGTATCTTAGTAGAACATCGTAGTTGTTGTACGATGAATAAAATGTTAAATAAATTGTAAACCCCAAGTGTTATGCAACCTATGGGATATGACGATGATGTTGTCCTGAAACTTTTGTAGTTCAGGGAAGTAATGTAAATAGCAGTGATGCTATTATTTTATGTTTTCAAAGAGATTATGAATAAATTTTTTTTTTACTTTATTCAAAGTGTTATGTGGTTATTTCTTTGTGGAGGCAAGTTAAGTAGAAATTACTTAAAAGAATTGAATAATAATCTAATGAATGTATTTTTATCAGAAAAAAATGCCTCCCAGATGTCAACCACCATGACAGATGTAATTTTCGAGATTTTTTTTTATGTAATTTAAGAATTATTAATAAACGAATTTATATAAAACTTTTGGGAGATTTCATTTATTAGATGTATATGTGTTGTACATATATGTGTTATTTCAAGATATGTGATGAGATGTATTTAAATGGTTGATTTAATTTTATTTAACTATTTAAATTGATTAAGTAGGGAATTATTCTATTTATTACGTGGGATGGTTTTAAATCATGAGCTGGAGTTCAGAGAGGAATTTAGAGACGCGAACTGCGTATTCGAGTCCGGAACGTCAAAATTAGTCAAGATAGACTGTAATCACGAAAAAGTGTCACAGTTGACTTTTTTTGTCAAAGTCAATCAGTTGACTTTTTCGAGGAAAAAGTCAACTACGAATTTTAGAGATGAATTTGACTAAACGGATAGTCCCATGACGTCCGGAACGTCGACTTTAGTAGGAATCGATATAAGGTTCGCAAAGTTTGGTTCGGAAGGGTAAAATAGTCAAATAGCTTATTAATTGATTAAAATAATATATGTTATTTTTTTATAATAGAAATCAGCTGAACTGATGGACCCGTGAGACTATTAAATTGGGACAAGGGAGGGAGTATACGTATATTACACAATAGCTAAGGTGGAAGTAATTTATTTTATTCCTTAAAATCAAAATTCTTTTTATTTTTCTAACTCCCACATTCATTTTCTCTAACTCCCACATTCTTCCTATTAATTAACTATATTATTGTAGTATTAAGTATTGTGAGTAACTAATCATTAGAGTTGGGGGTTATGGGAGTTGGGGGTTATGGAAATCATAAGACTCTAACAAATTTATACATATATACAAACACACTTTTCTTTTAAGAAAGTTCCACCAAGTGAGTAAACATGGAGAGAAATTGAGAGCCTAAGAGAGTTAGAACTAATTTTGGAGGATTACTGAGGATTTGACAAGCAAAGAGAAAGAGCGTCATATTAAACCAAGAAGAAATTCATCAAAAGGTAATTCATGAACCCATTTTATTTTTATAAGAAAAATTAGAAGAAAATGAATATAAAATTGGTAAATGATTTGTTGTGGCTTTGTGTTGCCATATTAATGTTCTTTGATGATTATAGATCATTAACAACAAAAGATATAGGTTAATCATGCATCAAATTCATAGAAAATCAAAGAATTAAGCAATGCATGCTTTACCTTTGATAAAATGTCTCTAAGGTGCTAAATTAATCAAAAAGGTGGAAGTTTGTTGATGTTTGATGTTGTGAAATGTGAAAACATATGAGAGTAGATGATCTGGACATTAGGAATAATTTAATTACATGCTAGAAGCAAAATCACGGATTTTTGTCAAATTGGGTTTAACTAGTAATCTGTGATTTTTGGGGTTTTTCGGAGCCTCGGAATCATGGTGTATATGACTCGATTAACGTATGTAATAATTTTATAAAATAGTATGTAATATGAGGTACAACATGTCCAAATTTCATAGGAAAGGGAGTTAAATTGAGCAAGTTATGAAAATCATAGAGTAAACTCTGAAAATCGTAGAGTCAATGAAAATCGTAGAGTAAACTCTGAAAATATAGAGTAAACTTTGAAAATCGTAGAGTCAATGAAAATCGTAGAGTAAACTCTGAAAATCGTAGAGTAAACTCTAAAAATCGTAGAGTCAGTGAAAATCGTAGAGTCAATGAAAGTCGTAGAGTAAATTCTAAAAATCGTAGAGTGCAGATAGTATAGTGAAAATCGTAGAGTCAACACTGAAAATCATAGAGACAGTGAAAATCGTAGAGTGAACTCTAAAAATCGTAGAGTGCAGATAGTAGAATGAAAATCGTAGAGTGAACTCTGAAAATTATAGAGTAAAGTTTATATTACAACTACTATGCGTTGCTAATACTTGATGTGCATGATTATACAATTGTGTAGGGCACGTGAAGTGCAGATAGCTGTAAGCTTTTAATCTGTTATTGGTAAATAACGATCAAGGCAAGTTTCTTACCCTATTTTTCATTATGAATTTATTCAACTCTTATTCAGTTGATTGCAGTGAGGGTAAGTTTGGGCTTGTGATTAATTAAGCATTCGTGTAAGCTCCTTTATTGTAAAGTTCTATAACTTCAATTGTGATGTGAAACGTTATTGATGATTATTCAGTTCCTATTGCAACTGCTATACTTTAAAGTTCATATTCCCTTAATGAACTATATTCAAGCATGCTTTCTAGCTTTCGTCCCAGCTAGATGTTATTGATGCAAACATAGTATATTGTTTAAACAATTCAAATCCTTTGAAGCTATTTGATGTTTACCAATCCAAATTTCTTTGGTGAGGTCCCGTATGAATACTAAGATGAACAACCTTTGATAACGAGGTAATTAATGATGATGGGCATATAGTCCCATTTTAAACTTATCGTTTAAACTTTATACTTGTGCACAATGTAGGTACGATAGGTTTGATCACCGAGTAGTACTTGCAGAGACCGTTTACAATCTATTTGATTGTTAAACCGTCTGATGGTTTTTGATGAAAACAAAGTAATGTTCAGGGTATCTAACACCCCTTAGTATGTTATTGAGAATTCTAGAACTCTTATCTTGATATTCCAGTTTATCTCTTGATATTTATTTCAACTATTGAGAAATATTCATACTAATGCTTCTACTTGTGATGTATGTTCTCAAACTACTTTATATACTTGCTGGGCAATTTGTGCTCATTCTTGCTTAAACTTTTCAGTTAAGGCTGATAATGCTGAGGGCTCGGGCAAGGACAAAGGAAAGTCTAAGATGAAATGATGAGAGTTATTTATGTAATAATTATATTTCCAAGATATGATGTGATGTAGCGATAAACGCTAAGTTTAAGTTTCAGATTTATTAAAGGTTGTAAAGACTTGGGACTTTATTTTGAATAAGTATGAAATAGTTAATATTATTATTATTATTATTAGAGTTACTTAGATAAATGATGATGTATCTTTGATCGTGAGCACCATGTCCCGTGTCGATGTTACACGGATTTGGGGGCGTCACAGGTTGGTATCAGAGCCATAGGTTATAAACTTTGGGTGGGGAAACCTTAGACTATAACCTTAGGGAAGTTAGTGGATGAAATAAGGAGATGAACTCATGTAGAGTTCTAGGGGTTGTGTCAAATCTAATTTTTCTAAAACAAAAACATCTATTTTAAAATACTAACTGAGTTATTTTTCTTGTTTGAAGGATGTTAGGAGAAGAGGAGGTTAGAGATATTCACGTTGTGAGTGAGCAGTTGGTGACAGCTGTACCTGAGACTATAGCTGAGGAAGTAGCTGACTCAGACCCAGAGGAGTATCCTGAAGAGGAAGAGGAGCCCGAGGAGGACTCTGAAGAAGCACTTGAGGATACTTTATTGGATGAGTTGATGGATAGGATTACGGAGTTGGACGACAAGGTCCATGAGTTGGAGGAGTCAGATCGGGGGAGCAAACAAGTCGCAAAGATTGCTTGGGGCATTGGTGCACCACCTGATAGTTAGGAACGGGGATCTGGCTGACAAGCTGCGGGCATCAGACCAGAAGGAGGATAGGCTGAAGGATGAGAAAGAAGATATTAGGACCTACTTGGGACATACCATTAATAAGTTAGAGTCGAGGATACAGAGTCTTCAAACCGACAAGCAGATTATCACCACATTCTGGGGAGAAGAGAGGAGAGATCGTGTTCGGGTCGAGAAGCTAACTGGAGAGTTAGAAGGAGAGGTGAGAGATAAGAAGGTTAAGATAGACAAGATGAAGTACAGCGTTTAAGTCAAACACATGGAAGGTTCGAAATATAGGTGCATCACTTTCCAAGTGAGGAGCACCGGTCTAGACGTGTTATAAGCTGAGGGCTGGTACTGGAGATAGCGGATGAGGAACATGAAGAAGCCATTAGGCGGGGCTTTTAGTTTATTATAATGAACTCTTATAATTAGCGTTTATAATGCTTATCTATGAATAAAAAGCTTGGTTTTGGTTTTTACCAAGTATGTTGGTTTCAAGTGATGTAAATGGCTTAACGCCATGAGACGATGAAATACCTTTGGTGTTATGTTTATAAATAAATATGTTTTTATTTAAGTATATGATGTGATGATTAAATTCTCTTCTTATGAATGATATATTCTGTAGAGTAAGTGATAAGATAATAACATTAAATTCATTTTAAACAAATAGATGGCTAGAGGAAGACATCGTCAAACACCCGAGGGGTCAGGCGGTAATGCTGGGGATCCATCGAATCCTATGCAGCAGTTTGTAGACATGTTAGTGGGGGCACTTCAGAATTGAACCCCGAATGCCAATAACCCTCTAGTGGCCCAAGTGGCACACTTCAAGGACTTCAAGAGAGCGGGACCCCCTGAGTTCAAAGGAACCACTGAACGCATCGAAGCTCAAACTTGGGTCAAGGAAATTGAAAAGGCGTTCGCTATCGCTCGAGTAGGTGATGATCAGAAAACAATCTTCGCCACTTAAATGCTGAAGGGTGAAGCTAACTTCTGGTGGGAGGCAAACCAGACTAGGGCTGGAGAAGGCGTGATACCTTGGGAAGGGTTTAAGAAAATCTTTTTCGAGAACTATTTTCCGGTTAGTATGCAGAGTCGCACGGAGATGCGATTCCTAGAGCTGAAGCAAGAAGACATGACGGTACCTCAATATGCTACAAAATTCAACGAGCTGGCGAGGTTTGTGCCTCACCAGGTCGACACTGAGGAGAGAAAAATGAGGAGGTTTGAGCAGGGTCTCAAACCATGGCTATATAGCATGAGACTCTCGTTTATTTTAAAAGCTTCACGACTCTCCCGGAGAAAGCTATAATCACGAGGCGGAAGTGAGGCCCCGATGAAATTTAATAAGGAAAAAAGAAGAAGAATGAAGGAGGAATCATGGGGAAAGGTAGCGGCGGCGGTGGTGCAAACAAGAGGAAGTGGAATAATAACAACGATGGCAACAACAAATTCAAATCGAGAAAATCTGGGGGAAAACTAGGGAAAACAAAGAAGAGAATAGAGGCATGCAAGGAGTGTGGGAGGAATCACTCAGGGGCATGTCTAAAAGGAAAGAATGTATTTTTCAACTGCGGGCAGGAGGGGCACATCTCTCCCAATTGCTCTGCACCAAAGAGAAATGGATGCTTCAACTGTGGAGCATTGGATCATCAGGCAAGGAATTGCCCAAAGAAAAACACAATAGGAGGAAATGGAGGAAGGGGACCAAGTAGTGGGAATCTCACGATTAATGGACTACCAACTCAGAATCGACCAACAGCAAGGACTTTCAACATGACAGTTCAGGATGCGGTCGCATCCAGGGACGTGGTTTCGGGTATCATTCCGATCAATTATATATCTGCTTACATATTATTTGATTCAGGTGCTACTTGTTCCTTCGTATCGCATGAATTCTCCCAATGATTAAATTTACCCCAGGAAGAATTAAAATATCCTATGAATATAAAAGTTGCTAATAAGGAAATGATTCCCGTTAGCCATGTCTAAAGAAATTGTGTTGTAAACATCAGGGGATATAAGTTACCCGTGGATTTAATTCCAATTCAATTAGGAGAATTTAATGTAATTCTAGAAATGGATTAGTTATTTAACCATGGAGCGATGATAGATTGCAAAAAGAAGTGTATAAACCTTAGGACTCCAGATCAGTCTAAGGTAGCATTCTATGGAAGTAGGTCATCGAGACACTCAAGTTGTCTGACGATGATGCAAGCAAGGAAGTTACTAAGAAAGGGATGTGTAGGATATTTGGCCCATATCGTCGATACGCAGAAAGCAGGGATAGAGATGGGATAGATACCAGTAGTGAATGAATTTCTGGATGTATTTCCGGAGGAATTGCCAGGACTTCCGCCGGATCGGGAGGTCGAATTCGTTATAGATTTAGTACCGGGGACGGCACCGATTTCGAAAACCCCTTACAGAATGGCACCGGCAGAAATGAAGGAGATGATGGTACAGCTGCAAGAGTTATTGGATAGGAAGTATATTCAACCGAGTGTGTCTCCTTGGGGAGCACCAGTTTTATTTGTGAAAAAGAAGGATGGATCGATGAGACTATGTATTGACTATCGAGAGTTAAACAAGGTGACGATTAAGAACAAGAATTCGTTACCTAGGATAGATGATCTGTTCGATCAACTGAAGGGAGCGAAATATTTTTCCAAGTTCGACTTGAGGACGGGATATCACCAGTTAAAGGTAAGGAAGGAGGATGTACCTAAGACAGCGTTCAGGACACGTTACGGTCACTACGAGTTCCTGGTGATGTCGTTCGGGTTAACAAATATGCCAGCAGCATTTATGGACATGATGAATCAGGTATTCAAGCAATACTTAGATAAATTCGTAGTTGTGTTCATAGATGATATCTTGATCTATTCTAAGACTCAGGAAGATCATGTTGAACATTTAAGGTTAGTGTTGGAGGCGTTGAGGAAGGATAAGTTATACGCAAAATTCTCGAAGTGTGAATTACGGTTGGAGAAAGTTCAATTTACGGGTCACGTGATCGACAAGGACGAATTTCTATGGATCCAAAGAAAGGTGGAAGCGGTTCGAAATAGGAAACAACCAAAAGTCACCGGTCAAGTAAGAAGTTTCTTAGGGACCGGCGAAAGCTATTACGACGGTTTATCCAAGATTTTTCAAAGATAGCGGAACGCGTTGATGAATTTAACGAAGAAGTTGGTAAAATTTGTCTGGACGGAGAAATGTGAAGAGAGTTTTAAGGAACTCAAGAAAAGACCGAGTGAAGCACCAGTGTTGTCTTTACCTGACGATACAGGTGACTTCGTGATTTTCAGTGATGCATCACACAAAGGACTTGGCTATGTGCTCATGCAACATGGTAAAGTTATTGCGTATGCATCGCGTCAATTGAAGTATTACGAGAAGGGATATCCTACCCATGATCTGGAATTGGCGGCAGTAGTATTTGCCTTAAAGATATGGAGGCACTATTTATATGGTGTAAGGTGTGAAATATACACGGACCATAAAAGTCTGAAGTATATTTTCACGCAGAAGGAGTTGAATATGAGAAAAAGAAGATGGTTGGAACTTATAAAGGATTACGATTGCAACATCTTGTATCATCCAGGGAAAGCGAACGTGGTAACAGATGCGTTAAGCAGAAAGGGCAGTGGTAGATGGACAATGCTAACAACTTAAGAGGAGTTAATTAAGGAGATGGCTAGATTGGAACTCGAGATAAAAAGTCTAAGTGGGCCAGAGGGTAAATTGTTCTCAATGGAGGCTCATCCGACTCTATTGGACAAAATCAAGGAAGTACAAGGCAGCGATGAGGAATGTGTGAAGGTGAGGACAAGAATTTCAGATGGAAAAGAGCTTAAATTTAGTATGGGGGTGATGGACTATTAAGATTTGAGAAGAGAATTTGGGTGCCAACGATGTCTGAATTATAGGAAGAAATCTTGCAGGAAGCTCATAGCTCAAGTTACTCAATTCACCCGGGAAGCACAAAGATGTATCAGGATCTCCGCCAACATTATTGGTGGCCCAATATGAAAAGAGAAGTCGCGGAGTGTGTCAGCAAGTGTTTAACATGCCAGCGAGTTAAGGCGGAACATCAGAAACTGAGCGAGCTACTTCAACCTTTAGAAATTCCAGAATGGAAGTGGGAGAATATCACGATGGACTTCGTGGTAGGACTTCCAACTACGCAGAAGGGTTACGATGCAGTTTGGGTGATTGTTGATCGATTGATCAAGTCAGCGTATTTCTTGTCAATCAAGATCAGATATACCTTGGATCAGTTGGTAAAGCTTTACATCAAATAGATTGTTTCCAGGCACGGGGTACCTGTATTAATTGTGTCAGATCGCGATCCGCAGTTCACAACAAATTTCTGGAAAAGTTTTCAAGAACGCATGGGAACGCAACTGAGGTTGAGCACGTCGTATCATCCTCAAACAGATGGGTAGAGCGAGAGAACTATTCAAACGTTAGAGGACATGCTGAGAGCATACGTTATGGATTTCAAAGGGAGCTGGGATGACCACCTACCGTTGGTAGAATTTGCGTACAATAAAAGTTATCACGCAAGCATCGGTATGCCACCTTATGAAGCTTTATATGGAATGAAATACAGAATGCCATTGTGCTGGGATGAAGTGGGAGAACGACAATTGCTAGGGCCAGAATTGGTGTAACAAACTGCAGATGTGATCAAAATAATACGAGCGAGGCTAGTGACGGCTCAGGATCGACAGAAGAAATATGCAGATCAACATCGGCAACAACGCGATTTCGACGTCGGCACTTATGTGTTTTTGAAAGTGTCGCCTTGGAAGGGGAAAATGAGATTTGGGAAGAAAGAAAAACTTAGTCCCAGATTCATAGGACCCTTCGAGGTGTTGAGGCGAGTGGGTGAGGTAGCTTATGAAATAGCCTTACCTCCGGAGTTAGAACATATACACAACGTGTTCCATGTTTCTGTCCTACGACCCTATAAGCAGGATTACAAGCATGTCATAGAGTATGAACCTATTCAGTTTGAAAAGGACTTAACCTATGAAGAGGTCCCATTGCAGATAATCGATAGAAAAGAACAAGGGTTAAGAAATAAGATAATACCTTCTGTTAAGGTATTATGGAGGAACCACAACGCTGATGAGGCTACGTGGGAACTCGAGGAGAAAATGATGAAAAATTACCCTAATCTTTTTGATTGATGTGTAATGATTTCGGGGACGGAATCCTTTTAAGGGAGGGTGAATGTAATATCCGAGATATTTTTTATGTAATTTAAGAATTATTAATAAACGAATTTATATGAAACTTTTGGGAGATTTCATTTATTAGATGTATATGTGTTGTACATATATGTGTTATTTCAAGATATGTGATGAGATGTATTTAAATGGTTGGTTTAGTTTTATTTAACTATTTAAATTGATTAAGTAGGGAATTATTCTATTTATTACGTGGGATGGTATTAAATCATGAGCTGGAGTTCGGAGAGGAATTTAGAGACGCGGACTGCGTATTCGAGTCCGGAACGTCAAAATTAGTCAAGATAGACTGTAATCACAAAAAAGTGTCACAGTTGACTTTTTTGGTCAAAGTCAACCAGTTGACTTTTTCAAGGAAAAAGTCAACTACAAATTTTAGAGATGAATTTGACTAAACGGATAGTCCCATGACGTCCAGAACGTCGACTTTAGTAGGAATCGATATATGGTTCGCAAAGTTTGGTTTTGAAGGGTAAAATAGTCAAATAGCTTATTAATTGATTAATTGATTAAAATAATATATGTTATTTTTTTATAATAGAAATCAAATTTGAACCGATGGACCCATGAGACTATTAAATTGGGACAAGGGAGGAGTATCGTATATTACATAATAGCTAAGGTGGAAGTAATTTATTTTATTCCTTAAAATCAAAATTCTTTTATTTTCTAACTCCCACATTCATTTTCTCTAACTCCCACATTCTTCCTATTAATTAACTATATTATTGTAGTATTAAGTATTGTGAGTAACTAATCATTAGAGTTGGGGGTTATGGGAATCAAAAGACTCTAACAAAGCTAAACATATATACAAACACACTTTTCTTTTAAGAAAGTTCCACCAAGTGAATAAACATGGAGAGAAATTGAGAGCCTAAGAGAGTTAGAACTAATTTTGGAGGTTTACTGAGGATTTGACAAGAAAGGAGAGGGAGCGTCATATTAAACCAAGAAGAAATTCATCAAAAGGTAATTCATGATCCCATTTTATTTTTATAAGAAAAATTAGAAGAAAATACATATAAAATTGGTAAATGATTTGTTGTGGCTTTATGTTGCCATGTTAATGTTGTTTGATGAATATAGATCATTAACAACAAAAGATATAGGTTAATCATGCATCAAATTCATAGAAAATCAAAGAATTAAGCAATGCATGCTCTACCTTTGATAAAATGTCTCTAAGGTGCTAAATTAATCAAAAAGGTGGAAGTTTGTTGAAGTTTGATGTTGTGAAATGTGAAAACATGTGAGAGTAGATGATCTGGACATTAGGAATAATTTAATTGCATGCTAGAAGCAAAATCATGAATTTTTGTCAAATTGGGTTTAACTAGTAATCTGTGATTTTTGGGGTTTTTCGGAGCCACGGAATCATGGTGTATATGACTCGATTAACGTATGTAATAATTTTATAAAATAGTATGTAACATGAGGTACAACATGTCCAAATTTCATAGGAAAAGGAGTTAAATTGAGCAAGTTATGAAAATCGTAGATTAAACTCTAAAAATCGTAGAGTCAATGAAAATCGTAGAGTAAACTCTGAAAATCGTAGAGTCAGTGAAAATCGTAGAGTCAATGAAAGTCGTAGAGTAAACTCTGAAAATCGTAGAGTGCAGATAGTAGAGTGAAAATCGTAGAGTCAACACTGAAAATCGTAGAATCAATGAAAGTCATAGAGTAAACTCTGAAAATCGTAGAGTGGAGATAGTAGAGTGAAAATCGTAGAGTCAACACTGAAAATCGTAGAGTCAATGAAAATCGTAGAGTGAACTCTAAAAATCGTAGAGTGCAGATAGTAGAATGAAAATTGTAGAATGAACTCTGAAAATTATAGAGTAAAGTTTATATTACAACTACTATGCGTTGCTAATATTTGATGTGCATGATTATACAATTGTGTAGGGCACGTGAAGTGCAGATAGCTGTAAGCTTTTAATCTGTTATTGGTAAAAAACAATCAAGGCAAGTTTCTTACCCTATTTTTCATTATGAATTTATTCAACTCTTATTCAGTTGATTGTAGTGAGGGTAAGTTTGGGCTTGTGATTAATTAATCATTCGTGCAAGCTCCTTTAATGTAAAGTTATATAACTTCAATTATGATGCAAAACGTTATTGATGATTATTCAGTTCCTATTGTAACTGCTATACTTTAAAGTTTGTATTCCCTTAATGAACTATATTCAAGCATGCTTTCTAGCCTTCGTCCCAGCTAGATGTTATTGATGCAAACATAATATATTGTTTAAACAATTCAAATCATTTGAAGCTATTTGATGTTTTCCAATCCAAATTGCTTTGGTGAGGTCCCATATGAATACTAAGATGAACAACCCGAATAACGGAGTAACTGATGACGGGCATATAGTCCCATTTACGCTTATGCGTTTAAACTTTATACTTGTGCACAATGTAGGGTACGATAGGCTGATCACCTGGAGTACTTGCAGAGACCGTTTACAATCTATTTGATTGTTAAACCGTCTGATGATTTTTGATGAAACAAAGTAATGTTCAGGGTATCTAACACCCCTTAGTATGTTATTGAGAATTCTAGAACTCTTATCTTGATATTCCAGTTTATCTCTTGATATTTATTTCAACTATTAAGAAATATTCATACTAATGCTTCTACTTCTGATGTATGTTCTCAAACTACTTTATATACTTGCTGGGCAATTTGTGCTCATTCTTACTTAAACTTTTCAGTTAAGGCTGATAACGCTGAGGGCTCGGGCAAGGACAAAGGAATGTCTAAGATGAAATGATGAGAGTTATTTATGTAATAATTATATTTTCGCATATGATGTGATGTATCGATAAACACTAAGTTTAAGTTTCAGTTTATTAAAGGTTGTAAAGGCTTGGGACTTTATTTTGAATAAGTATGAAATAGTTAATATTATTATTATTATTATTAGAGTTACTTAGATAAATGATGATGTATGTTGTATCGTGAGCACCATGTCCTGTAATCGATGTTACACGGATTTGGGGGCGTCACAGGTTGATTTCTAGAGTATTATTTATGAGTTAAAAGAATAACCATCATGGTTTTGGGTTTGACAGAGGTCTCTGTTCTTTGTCTTAGTCTTGATGCGGAAAAAGATCAATCCAGAAAAAGAAAAAGGGTCTTAAAAAGCACAGAACAACTGGACAAACAATATGCACATTTATGATGTTTCAGAAATTGTTGCAGCAACAGAACATAAGAACCCAAAACACATACTCCTCATTTGGAGAT
This sequence comes from Panax ginseng, assembly GCA_020205605.1. Classification (NCBI taxonomy): domain Eukaryota; kingdom Viridiplantae; phylum Streptophyta; class Magnoliopsida; order Apiales; family Araliaceae; genus Panax; species Panax ginseng. Next base: position 62,480,059 of record CM035140.1, on the reverse strand, counting down.
TTATTATTTTTCAACAATTTTAAAAAATAATATTGGATTAAAGTTTTAAAATATCTCAAATCAATCGTCAAAAGTCATTAATAATATTATAATTTGGAATAGAGATATATTATACTTGCTTGAGCTTAACTATTCAAATGTCAATATATTTCGTATAATTTGAAATAAAGATATATTATAAATTATCTAAAAATTACTCCTCATTTGGAGATTTATTATTTTTCATAAAATTTTAAAAATAATTAAAGATTCAACATTTGCATTGCACGTCTAGGGAAGTGTTATTGCGGATTATCAATTCATCCACTGGTCTCCAAATTTGATGGCAAACTTTCCCATTTATACTACAACATAGTTGAGGCTCAAGATTTCAACTGTCAGGGCACATCACTTTGAATGCTTCAATCGTCATCCAAGTATCTACTAGTCTTTGACGACGAAGACGTCAATACTGCTACTAGATGCTTGACCACACTTGACCCTATGAGTAATGTAAGTAGTGCGGATGATATATATAGTCTTGTAATGGCACATGTCTTTGTAATTTATATATATCTTGTATTTTATAGTTGTGGTTATTGAACATGTTGATTACCTTTTCCTTGCTACATATTGTAGATCTTTCTAACTTATCTCTTCCTTGCAATTTTTATTTTTGATTCTGTTAAGCGTAAAACGAAGTGATGAAAGAGTCAATCGGGCACTAAAATCAACAGGACCATTTGGTTTTTCTCATTTTTAAGCTTCAGTTATAACTATGATCATCTTGCAAGTAAGATCTTTTTAAACAAGATCTTTAGGTTTATTTAAGAATGTTGTCAAGATCTTTTTAAACAGAAAAGTACAAGATATTTTTTATGATATGGGCATATAGTGATTGGAATTTTGAGAGTCAATTCAATCCAATTAAGATCATATATATTCATATTCATTTTCGTATTGTAAATACATGGCAACATAAATATCTTTATTAGAAGCAATGGAACCCTGCTTGAATTATATATAAATAAATAACCTTACAGATTATAATTTTCAAAAGTAGCATGGAGTTTTGGAATAAAATATAAGAAAATGTTAATTAAAAACATGATCATCAAAAGAAAAATGTGAAAAGAGAGGTCGAATACTTTTGGGCAATATTTTTCTAGTCATTGCAAAAAAAATCTATAAAATAAGCAACAAAAATAAATTGTTGACAATTAATGCGGCTCATATTAGGCAACGAAATATAGTAACAAAAAACTTTTCGTTGTCGGCGATGAGGAGAAATCTCTTCGGCAACAAAAAAAGTAAATAGGCGGTGGGTTTTTTTTCCGTCAACGATTTGGCAACCAAATTTTGCAACGACCTATGAATTTCGTTACGAAAAATGAAAACCGAATGACAAATTTTGTTGCTAAACATGCATTTTTGGTAACAACTTTATAAGTCGTTGCCCAAAAAATCGTTGCTAAATGACCATTTTTTTGTAGTGAGAGCTGTAAACGATTTGTTGCAGAAGTGACTACCTTCATCACTTATAATGGCTCTCGGCGTGCCAAACCTTGCAAAAATATTTTTCTGCAAGAATTTGAGAACCACTTTGGCATCGTTAGTCGGGAGTGCTACTGCTTCAACCCACTTTGACACATAGTCCACCGCAAGCAAAATGTACTGATTGGTAAATGAGGAAGGGAATGGCCCCATGAAATCAATGCCCCGTACATCGAAAATTTCAACTTCAAGAATTGTTTATAGGGGCATCTCATTCCTTTTTGATATGTTGCATACCCTTTGACATCTATCACATGTTTTAACAAATTGGTGGGCGTCTTTGAACAATGTAGGCCAATAAAACCCGTCTTGAAGCACTTTTGTCACTGTACGCTCACTCCCATAATGTCCCCCATACGTAGACGAATGACACTCATGCAATATGTTCTTTACTTCACTGTGGGGGTACACACCTTCTAATCATCTAGTCGGCGCACTTGTTGAATAGGTAAGGCTCATCCCACATATACCATTTGACGTCATGCAGGAATTTCTTCTTCTGTTGCGGCGTAAGATCAGGGGGGAGGATGTTGCTCACTAGATAGATGGAAAAATCTGCGTACCATGGAAATTCAATATTGATCCCAAACAGCTGCTCATCCAGAAATGATTCGTTAATTACACATCTATCCCCTTCCTTTGTATCCTGATTTTCCAGCCTCGATAAATGGTCGACAACTTGATTCTTCGTCCCCTTTCTATCCTTTATTTCTAAATCAAACTCTTGTAAGAGGAGAATCCATCGGATAAGGTGTGACTTTGCATCCTTTTTCGAAATTAAGTACCTAATAGCCGAGTGATCCGTATAAACTACCACCTTTGTGCCGATCAAGTATGCCCAGAATTTATCGAACACAAATACCACTGCAGATAACTCCTTTTCCGTAGTTGTGTAATTCATTTAACTCTCCGTGAGTGTCTTACTTGCAAAATATATGGCGTGAAATACCTTCTCTCGGCGTTGACCTAAAACAACCCCAACAGCATAGTCGCTTGCATCACACATTAACTCGAAGGGCATTGACCAATCCGGCGCGACGATTACGGGAGTTGTGGTCAATTTCTTCTTCAACAACTTGAATGCCAATTTACACTCTTCGTCAAACTTGAAAACCGCATCCTTCTCTAAAAGACTGCACAACGATTTTGCAATTTTCAAGAAGTCCTTTATAAATCTTCTGTAAAATCCAGCATGTCCCAAGAAACTTCGAATTCCCTTAAAATGAGCTTGGTGGAGGAAGTTTTTCAATTGTTTCTTGTTTCGCTTTATCAACCTCTAATCCTTGAATCGAGACCTTATGACCCAAAATTATGCCTTCCTCAACCATGAAGTGGAATTTTTCTCAATTAAGTACAAGATTTGTGTCTTTGCATCGTTGTAACACCATCACCAGATTCTCTAGGCAAGCATCAAAATCGTCACCGTAGACCGAAAAGTCGTCCATGAATACTTCCACATTTTTCTCCACCATGTCTGAGGAAATTGCCATCATACACCGTTGGAAGGCTGTGAAAGCCTCAAATCCGGGTCCCAAATCACCGCGGATCTGGTTCAATCATTCTAACACTATTACTATTTGTGGAAGATATAAACATAAATTGTTTATACAATACATTAAACTTACACACTTTTCCCCAAAATCGAGTAACCTTAACTTATACACCATTCATAAATTATCTAACATAATACATTATTATCAAACTATTCTATTACAAATTAGCTGCACATTTTATCCCAAGCTGAACTTGGCATTATTCTTTTCCTGTATCCAAACGCATTCGCCTTATCTACAATGTTTTATCATGATATAGCAAGGGTGAGCATGAAAGTTGCCCAGAAAGTTTAAGTTCAATAATATAACGATATATCATGATTGAATGAGTCTGAATAATAAGCTGGCTATAATTCAAAAATATAATTCTGAACTAGCAGGAATAAATTTATGACTGAACAAGTATTATACATGAACAAATATATCTGAACCAACTGGTAATATATGAAGGTGATCAGCCTTTCATACCTAACTTATAGATGCAATATATACAGAGTACAATTCATGGCAACCAACAATGATTAACCGTAATCATATCTGAATGAAACAACTCTTAATAGAGTTAAGTAAAAATAAACTTGCCTGAAAAGTTGATTACCGCTACGTAATTTATAACGCTTTATCCGAAGACCTAATATTAGTAATATAGATCTCCAATATTAGAATAATATCATCACAATATAATACTATTATATATATAGACATACACAAAATAAACCTAAACACATAACACATAATCTTATCAGTCTATATCACACATAAGACTTAGTATTAAATTAAACTAATTCATTCTAACTTAAATCCGACACAATTCTGACATCCCGACGGTCTAGTCGGACAATTCACGAGTTTAAGTTCAATTAAACTCTGCCTAACACTTAACCATTAACTAAGATAATTTATTAACAGTCGAAATATTTTTCATAAGCTCGCAATTTTTTTTTAAATAATTATTACTATTTATCTTGATTTTTCAATCATTTATAACGTATTTATCTAATTTAAATACCACATAATTCTTTTATCATTAATATTTATTTATATGATTTAAATACTGTAATCACATAAAAGTTTTTTCTTGAACATAAAAGTCAAATACCAATCTAGCAACCCAGATTTGGAATCCAGCAAGCTGGATTCTAAATCCAGTATCTAGATGGCCAATCCAGCAAACTAAACCGCAATCCAACAAACTGGATATCACATCCAGTAACTAGATTGCAATCCAGCAAACTGGATTCAATATATTCTCAATTCAGTAAACTGTTTTACAATCCAACAAACTAGATTCCATATCCTTTTCACGAAAAATACCAAATCAGCTTATTATTTTTCCATCCTTTGCCCAAACATATATATTTCATAAACAAAAAGTATTTTTCCAAAATTTTCCAACTTCCTTTGGTATTTTTCAAAAATTAGTTTTAGTAAATTCCTTAAGAAATTAGCTACCTCGTGCTTAACTCCAGAATTTCCCATCTTTTGACACAATCTTATATATGTTAAGGTGACGCTCTAGTTTAAATTTCGTGGCCATCGGAGTTATAGAACTTCGGTTATATCGATTTTCGTCTGAAAAACCTAAATATTGAAATAGTCATAACTTGGTCATTTTATGTCGGAATGCGCTCATTTGTGGACAGGAGCAACTTAATACCATATATTTTCATGTCCCAAAAGGGCGGAATTTATTTTAGAAAGTAAGTGGCCGAAAATGCCATTTTAAAATTTTGGGTAGAAACTATTTTGCGTTTTGCAGTTTTTCATGCTTTGTTAAAAATAGCCCATACGAAAATCTACAACTCCTTTTTCAGTGATTCCACTTGGAGACATTAGAAGACTCATAGATCTAACTCTAGGGCTTCACCATACTCAAAAATTTTAAATATAATAGGAGATATGGTCGTTTGAATTTTATATTCCATTTTCATCAAAATCTGATTTTCGAATTTTGATGAGTTCTAAGAAAACTTTCAAGTTCACTCATAATAACCAATCTAACTTATCATAATATTTACTAATACCTCATATACCCATTATTCTACCATAATACATGATCTATTCCATCAAACAATCATCAAACACAAGATTAACACAATCGGGGCTAAGAAAAATTAGGATTTTCTACATTTGAAAATCTAGTTTCTATTTCATACTATAGATCTAACTTTTAACACTCACGATGGATAGATCCACACATAACACACTCTAGATCCACACATAAGACTTAGTATTAAATTAAACTATTTCATTCTAACTTAAATCCGACACAATTCTGACATCCCGACGGTCTAGTCGGACAATTCACGAGTTTAAGTTCAATTAAACTCTGCCTAACACTTAACCATTAACTAAGATAATTTATTAACAGTCGAAATATTTTTCATAAGCTCGCAATTTTTTTTAAATAATTATTACTATTTATCTTGATTTTTCAATCATTTATAACGTATTTATCTAATTTAAATACAACATAATTCTTTTATCATTAATATTTATTTATATGATTTAAATACTTTAATCTCATAAAAGTTTTTTCTTGAACATAAAAGTCAAATACTAATCCAAAGAATCCTCAGATTTGGAATCCAAAGTAGTCGGATTCTAAATCCAGTATCTAGATGGCCAATCCAGCAAACTAAACTGCAATCCAACACACTAGATATCACATCCAGTAACTAGATTGCAATCCAGCAAACTGGATTCAATATATTCTCAATTCAGTAAACTGTTTTTCAATCCAACAAACTTGATTCCATATCCTTTTCACAAAAATACCAAATCAACTTATTATTTTTCCATCCTTTGCCCAAACACATACATATATTTCATACACAAAAAGTATTTTTTCCAAAATTTTCCAACTTCCTTTGGTATTTTTCAAAAATCAGTTTTAGTAAATTCCTTAAGAAATTAGCTACCTCGTGCTTAACTCCAGAATTTCCCATCTTTTGACACAATCTTATACATGTTAACGTGACGCTCCAGTTTAAATTTTGTGGCCATCGGAGTTATAGAACTCCGGTTATAGCGATTTTCGTCTGAAAAACCTAAATATTGAAATAGTCATAACTTGGTCATTTTATGTCGGAATGTGCTCATTTGTGGACAGGAGCTACTTAATACCACATATTTTCATGTCCCAAAAGGCCGGAATTTATTTTAGAAATTAAGTGGCCGAAAATGCCATTTTAAAATTTTGGGCAGAAACTATTTGGCGTTTTGCAGTTTTTCGTGCTTTGTTAAAAATAGCCCATACGAAAATCTACAACTCCTTTTTTAGTTATTCCACTTGGAGACGTTAGAAGACTCATAGATCTAACTCTATGACTTCACCACACTCAAAAATTTAAAATATAATAAGAGATATGGTCGTTTGAATTTCATGTTCCATTTTCATCAAAATATGATTTTTGAATTTTGATGTGTTCTAAGAAAACTTTCATGTTCACTCATAATAACCAACCTAACTCATCATAATATTTACTAATACCTCATATACCCATTATTATACCATAATACATGATCTATTCCATCAAACAATCATCAAACACAAGACTAACACAATCGCGGCTAAGAAAAATTAGGATTTTCTACATTTGAAAATCTAGTTTCCATTTCATACGTTAGATCTAACTTTTAACACTCACGATGGATAGATCCACACATAACACACTCTAGATCATGTAGATCTAGAGTTATGAAGTTTTGAATTATAGATCCAAGTTTTGATTTTGAAAAGTCAACAATAAATTACATAATCTAGTTTAAGTATACCTTTGCGTGATTTTATTTCTCCTTCTTGCTAAGATTTGATTATGGAGCTAGATACACAAAACACTCTCTCTCTCTCTTCCCTCTAGGGGACTGCCGAATTCTCCTAACCTCTCTCTCTTTCTATTTTATTTTTGTTAGATAACTTGGATGTGGGATGAAAGAGAAAGAGAATAGGTTTTGTTTGTTAGTAAAAATATGTAGATATATTTTGTATATCTATTGGTTATCTCCCAATATCTCTAGCTCTTCACTCTCCTCTCAAGATTATGTGGTTGCTTGCACTTAATGCTTAATGTGTTGGTCAAATGAAAATTGGACACTTGTTGGAAGTTGTCCACTTACTAAAGTAAGTCATCATTACATTCTTCCCCTCTACTCACTCTCTCTTTCTCTTTCTTAATCATTTTAGTGTTACTTGTACACTTGGTTAAGAATGTTGGCAAAATAAAATGGTGACACATGGCTAGAATTGTTAAAACAAATATTGCCACATGAATTAACCATGTGCTCCACCAAATCTCTTCCTTCCTCTCCTTGCACATCCGTCCAAGTGTCCAATTCTTACCAAGTTTGGTTTTTGATTTATGTAATATCTAGTATATTCAATGACTAAAATGCCCCTCTTCAATTGGACTAAGAAATTGGGCTTCAATTTAATGTTTTGGGCTTCCAATTTAATTTCTTTGGGCTTTCCAATAAAATTATTTGGGCCATAACCAATATCATATTTCCATACTCTTAAAATTACCCTTCCCTAATTATTTAATTAGGATTTTCATTGCCTCAATTATAACATAAATCCTTACTCATGCACATTTATTTCCTTAACCTTATTAGAATTGCTATAATTAGGTTATAAAATTAATTAGTTGAGATGTATAAAATAAATCTCTTAGAATTAGTATATATTCTACATACCATAATTCTCTCATCCCATAACCCTTAAGTTAAATAAATTTTTCATTCCTAATATATAATTAGGATCACTCTAGTTTCTTTTATTTGTTTGTATAATAAACAAGTACTACCTCCGTCCCATAATAAGTGCATTTTTTAGCTTAAATCACACATAACAATACACAGGCTAAAATGGCAAAAATACCCTTAATATATTTTCTTTGAAGTTGAAGAGTTAATGAGTGTCATTTAATTGTAGTGATGGTAAGATGCAATAAATACCATTGAATGCATAAGGGCATATATGAGAAAATATTGCAAAAATTGTATTGGAGTTCTAACACATCACTTATTTTGGGAAAAAATATTAAGCCTAAAAAAACACTTATTGTGGGACGGAGGTAGTATAAACCATCTCATAATATTCATATTCATTACTCACATAACTTTTAACCCTTAGGGTTTTATACTTAGCATTAGAGTTCCCAAATTAGGGTTTTATATAAATCATAAGAATTTTCTAACTGAACGTTGACATTCTAAATATAATAGGGTTTGTCACAAATATAATTCTTCTGGTCAATCTTTGACCCTTAACGACACATTGTACACATATACATAGAACATATTAACGTATTCCCTTAATCCTGAATAATTCACCTAAATTCTTCACAGAATTTTGAAATCCTCCAAATTCCATCTTAAAAATATCAAACACATACACTAATTTTCTGTTTATGTTCTAATATTGAACCTTAAATCAATTAATAAAATTTTTAAAATTTTTCTAAATTCTCGGGTTGTCACAAAGGTAGCGGGTGCATTACACAAACCAAACGACATTCTCCTGAATGCGAATGTCCCGTATGGACACGTGAAAGTAGTCTTCTCTTGATCTTCAGGAGCAACGATGATCTGATTATAACCCGAATATCCATCCAATAAGCAGTAGTACGTATGCCCCGCTAATCTGTCCAACATTTGATCGATAAAGGGCAAAGGAAAGTGATCTTTACGGGTCTCCTTATTTAACTTCCTATAGTCCATGCAAACCCTCCAACGAGTCACTGTCCTTGTCAGAATTAGCTCGTTGTCATCATTCTGTACCACAATCATTCCTCCCTTTTTTCAGCACACACTGAACTGGACTAACCCACTTACTGTCGGAAATTGGGTAGATGATACTGGCATCCAACAATTTCAGAATTTCTTTTTTTACAACTTCCTTCATGATTGGGTTGAGTCATCGTTGTTGCTCCACCGTCGGTTTTGCATCATCTTCCATCGGAATTTTGTACATGCAAAAGGATGGGATGATTCCTTTGATATATGCAATTGTCCATCCTATAGCCGATTTGTGTTCCCTAAGCACCCTCAACAACTTTTCTTCCTGCAAATCGTTAAGTGCAGCAGAGATAATAACAGGTAAAGAATTTGAATTGTTTAAATACGCATACCTTAGGTGTTTAGGTAGTGGTTTAAGTTCAAGAGTCGGTGGCTCCTCCAATGACTGTTTCATTCTGATTGTTGATCTTTCCTCCATATGCAATGGTTCAAATGGCGCTCTAAATCTGCTGACTCGTGGCAAGGAGTCTAGCATATGCAAGTAGTCCACAAATTTCGGATCATCAGATTCTTCATCTCCCAATAAAGTTGTTTCCAATGGATCGTTAACCAAACTCTTTCCCCTGTCTTCACTGACTATTTAATCAATGATATCCATCCGAAAATACTATTCTTCATCCGTAGGAAATTTCATGGCTTTGAAAACGTTAAACTTAACTTCTTGATCTTGGACCCTCATCGTTAGTTCACCTTTTTGTACGTCAATGAGTGTCCTACCCGTAGCCAAAAATGGTCTCCCTAGGATAATCGGGATGTTCTTATCTTCCTCAAAATCTAGAATGATGAAATCCACGGGGAATATAAACTTGTCAACCTTGACCAATATGTCCTCTACAATGCCTCTCGGGTACGTGACTGATCTATCCGCCAACTGTAAGGAGATGTTCGTAGGCTTTAGAGCTGGCAAACCCAAATCAGTGTAAACTAATAATGGCATAAGGTTCACACTCACCCCCAAATCACATAAACATTTATTAAACGCCATGTTCCCGATCGTGCATGGAATGGTGAAACTCCCCGGATCTTTCAACTTTGGTGGCAACTTTCGCTGTAAAACCGCGCTACACTCCTTTGTTAGTGCCACTGTCTCAAAATCTTCTAACTTCTTTTTCCTGGACAAGATCCCTTTCATGAATTTTGCATAACTTGGCATTTGCTCTAGGGCTTCTGCGAGCGGGATGTTAATATGAAGTTTCTTAAAAACTTCCAAAAATTTCGCAAACTACTTATCCAATTTCTGCTTTTTGACTTTCTGCTGAAACGGCAATGGAGAATACACAACTGGCTTGTCATCTAACTTTGTTTTCTCAATTTGCGTATTCTCACCCTGTTTTTCTTCAACCACTGTAGCGTCCCCCGAACCCAGGTCCCAAATCACCTCGGATCCGGTACACTATTTCTATTACTAATTGCGGAAGATATAAACATAAATTGTTTATACATTATATTACACACTATTCCCCAAGGTCGAGTAACCTTAACTTATACACATTTTATAAACTATTTATTACATAACAATATTTATCACAATACGCTATTACAAACTATCTGCACTTTATAACCCAAGCTGAACTTGGCTTTAATCGTTTCCTGTATCCGAACGCTTTCGTCTTATCTGCAATGTTTTATCATGATATAGCAAGGGTGAGCATGAAAGTTGCCCATCAAGTTTAAATACAACAATATAAGGATATATCATGATTGAAGAGTATGAATAATAAGCTGGCTATAATTCATCAATATAATTGAGAACTAGCAGGAACAAACTTTTGACTGAACAAGTTTTAAACATGAACAAACATTTCTGAACCAACTGGTAATGAAGGTGATCAGCCTTTCATACCTGACTTATACATGCAAGATGTACAGAGTACAATTTTCATGGCAATCAGCAATGATTAACCATAAGCTTGAATAAAACACTCTTATTAGAGTTAAGTAAGAACAAACTTGCCTCGAACTGCTTGATTACAAGAATGCAATTTATAACGCTTTTTCCCAAGACCTAATATTAATAATATAGATCTCCAATATTAGAATCACATCATATAATTACATTATATTTAAATACAAAGAATAACCTAAACACATAACACATAACCCTATAAGTCTATACAAAGACATAAGACTTAGCATCCGTCAAACTATTTCAAATCGACTTAAACCGACATAGTTCTATCATCCCGACGATCTAGTTCGGACAATACTCGAGTTTAAGTTCAATTAAACTCTTCTTGAACACTTAACAATTATCTCGTATAATTTCTTATCAATCAAAACATTTTTCCTAGGCTCGTAATAATTTTCTTGGATAATTATTACCATTTATCATGATTTTCCAATCATTAAAACCGTATTTAAATGAATTAAATACCACATAATTCCTTAATCATTAATATTCATTTAATATAAAATATTAATGAAAATCCTTGCATAATATTATAATGTAATTATAATATTTCAAAATATTTTAATACCTTAAAATCATAATTATTTGATTTTAAACACTTAAATCCATTATCCGATAATTAATATTAATATTAAAATATTAATATTTTCATGCCAAAATATCAAAAGTTATATTTTATAACTTAAAATATTTTTTATAATACTTCAATTATTTTTATATGATTTTTAAATCATTAATTCCATTTTTCCTTAATTTATTTTAGTGTGTAGCTTAAGAAATTAGCTACCTCGTGCTTAACTCCAGAAATGCCCATCTCTTGGCATAACCTTATATATGTTAACGTGATACTCCATTTTAAATTTCGTGGCAATCGGAGTTGTAGAACTCCTTTTATAGCGATTTCATTTAAAATCACAAAAATTGTAATGGTCATAACTTGGTCGTTTTAACTCGGAATTAGCTCATTTTTGGACACAAGCTACTTAATACCATATATTTTCATTTCCCAAAATCCTGTAATTTTTCTCATTAACTAAATGTCCAAAACAGCCCTCGGAAAATTTGGCCAGAAACTTTTTGCACTTTGGCAGTTTTGGAGTCCTTCACCAAAACTTAAATAAAACGAAATCTGTAACTCCGATTAATGATCCGTCAATTTTGTTGGATTCGTATCTTCCGAACTATAGTTTGCATATATCACAATCCATATTTGATATGTTTAGCTCCCGAATTTAACCCGGAAGTGACTGCTCCAAAACTATCCTTTTCACAGTTTTCTTAACTTTGTGTAGTTTGGTAGAAATCCCATAACTTGCTCCTCCGATGTCGGATTTAGTCCGTTTCGGAGTCTATGGAAAGCTTATTGAGTGTAATATAACATATCACAAGTACAGAATTTTTAGAGCACCCTAAAAAATCCGGAATTTTCTGTTTAGAGCAGCAGTCCACTAATTCATTTAAAACAAAAAAACTGTTTTGGTTCATCTTCTTTGTTCAAGCTTATCAACCCTAAAAATGGCAAGATCTAACCATAAAATATCATATATCATGTAGATCTTCCCTCATATTGATCATAAGTTCAACACTTGGTGAAAAACAACCATCCCAAAACACATAAACTAACTAGAGTTTTGATTTTAGGAAAAATTATACCTTTGATTCCAACCAAAATCAACACCCAATATTGTTAGATCTAAACATGAAACACTTATATATACATAGATCTAAGGTTTTAAACCTCAAGATCACAACTTCAAGATGACAAAAAAATCAAATCAAACTACCTAGGAAATTAGCTTACACAAGTAGAATTTTTTTTTTTTGTTATACCTTAGCTTGATTTCCTTTCTCCTCCTCTTTCTTCCTTCCATGGATGGATCTTGGTTTCATGAGAGCCAAAATCTCCCCTCCCACTTCACCATGAAGTGGCCGAACTCCTTTCTCTCTCTCCCTCTCTCTCTTTTCCTCTTAACAACTTGGATGGATAAAAGAGATGAAAGAAAGAAAAAATATATATATAAGCTAGACTTTTATTAGGTGTAGTTTTTTTTTTTTTTTAATTGACCACACTCACTCTCCTTTCTCTCCTCTTCATTACCCGGCCATGTGGCCTCTCTTTCCCCCACATTTTAATTTATATTAGTCTCCCAATATCTTAGCTTGCTAGCCTTGGTTAATAATTATGTACTAAGCTATAAAAGGCTAGGCTATTTAGATGATTTGGTAACCAACTAAAGTATCACATTTAATACATTCATCTCCCCTCTTTTCCTTCTTGCATGGCCGGCCAAGTAGCCTTAGAATGCACTATGTTTGGCTTTTTATTTTACTAAACCAATGACCTAAAAGTCCCTCCATACTTGGATCAAGTTTTTTGAGCTTTAATTAAATTAAGTTCTTATGCCATAAGAAATTGACATAGTCCAATACTTGGGCTATAAAATATACATAATCCAATACCTAAATTCTTATCCACCCCAATTCATTTAATTAGGGTTTTCATTTCCTCAATTATAACACAAATCCTTGCTTATGCACACTTATTTCCTTAACCCAATTAGACTTGCTATAATTAGGTTATAAAATTAATCATTTGAGATATATAAAATAAATCTCCTAGAATTAGTAAGTATTCTAAATACCACAATTCTCTTTTTCCATAACCCTTAAGTTATTAAATCCTTCATTCCTAATATATAATTAGGTTTACACTAATTTCTTTTGTTTGTTTATATAATAAATAAATATAAGCCATCACATAATGTTCATATTCCTTACACACAACTTTTTAACCCTTAGGGTTTATAACCCACTAATTAGGGTTTCTAAAAAAAATAAATTTTCTAATTTAGAAATTAAATCTCGTAATTAGATTAGGGTTTTCTAATTACTTAACTTGAAATTAGAATTAATATATCCTAATTAACATTAAAATATTCAATTAACACTTTCATTTTTCCTAATTATAAATTAGGGTTTCAAATCCATCATTAGGGTTTCGACTTTTAAAAGTTTAAGTTCGATAATTTTGAAATTAGGGTTTGCTAATTAATTAAGCGTTACCCTAATTAATATTATAATAATAGCAGTAGAGCATTATAATTCTCCATTAATTTCCCAGATTAGGGCTTCAATTTAGAATTAGGGTTTTGTAATCAATTTGTTAAGATTAACCCTAATTAATCTTATAGTTATTTACACGTATTCCATTAAGTTCCCGATTTAGGGTTTCATCCACCGAATTAAGGTTTCGGATTCCCGGAACTGAAACTAGGGTTTCCAAAACCGATTTCTAGGGTTTCTTATCAGACGTTAGGTTTTTTTTTTTTTTTTTTCTAATCGAACATTGTCGTTCTTAATATATTCTTAGGGTTTGTTACAGATATAATTTATCTGGTCAACCCTTGACCATTAACCACATTTTGTACACAGAACATAACCATATTCACAGAACTTAATCACATAAACACTTAATCCTGAATAATTCACCTATATCCTTCACCGAATTTTGAAATTCTCAAAATTCAATCCCAATAACATCAAACGCATACACTTATTTTCTGTCTAAGTCTATTATTTGACCTTAAATCAATCATTTAAGATTTTAATAAATTGTCTAAATTCTCGAGTTGTCACATTCACCCCTCCTTCTAAGAATTTCGTCCCCGAAATTCACCTTACACCTTACACCGTATACCAAATAGCTTACACCATTCACACATATCACATACTACCCAATTCACCACTCACAAGAGAAAAAAGGTTTAAAATTTTGTTGTGGGGTCATATAAGATCATGAACTTATTTTCTGCATCTATCAAAGATACTCAAATTTCTCGCATCTATCAAAGATACTCAAATTTCTCGTGTATCTATCAAAGATACTCAAATTTCTGCATCTATCAAAGATACTCAAATTAAAATATTCCTTTATATAAAAGGTTGTTCGCTTTCGGTCTTATTTGATTCCGCAAAGAAACAATTTGGTTCGGGAAATTTCTTTCAATAAACACTTGAGTTTTTAAAACATTTTTGAGAATGACGTCATGATGCCGCATCTTTGTATTTACAAATTCATTGAGGATTTCGTTATTTGGTGATTTTGTCATACTACATTATACCATAATGGAATAGTGACTTTAAGTCAAATTCACACTAAGTAATATCGCTTTGATGACTCCATCATTTTTATCATCTCCGCACTGTGTCAAATGGTACATAAGTGATAAATAAAAATAATTTTTTTTTTTAAAGGCACATAGTGCGTATTTATCTTGATGTCAAAATATCGAAGTTTAGCATAGCTAGGAGTTTAGGAAAACCTAAGTCTCCACTAATGATCATTTGCTTAAACATTCTATCTATTCCTATTATCCTTTACACTCCATTCACACAACTACACCCAGTTCATAAAACCACACTTATGAGTTCATAACCTGGCAACAATTATATGAGTTTACGAACTTACCCTAGTCTGACCTTTGGCGTCCGTTCGCTGAGGGGCTCATAAACATTTCATATAACTATAAGTCAAGAATGTCACATAAGTATAAGTTCTAAGAACTCGTACTTAATCCTATATTCTCTACCTATGACCTATCTATCTGTTATACACATGAGAAAGGAATCACCCTCTTAACCCGCATATAGCAAATAGAGCGACACAAACATTTCAATGATTACTAATGCCACCAACTAAGTAGTTTTTACACCAAGTACAATTCCCCGCCCATACAAGAAATCATACAACTCAGTTGCTGACACGAGTCCTCATTCAAATCCCCACCTAATACTTAACCCCCTTCTCAATACGAATTTCATTTAATCCGTATTCATAATCCTTTTCCGAATCTGTACTATCATTCACACATCAATCATGCTTTTAAACTTTTCAATCATCCGATTGATTCTTTCTCGGTTGTCATAACTTTAACAGATCACGGGTGATCTCATCGTATATATTACGATTCAATTCTATGACTCGATCGCTTTTGTTTTACGATCTCCATCATCAACGAACTTTTGTTCACCACTGCTCAACACTATTACCAGAGTTAGGGAACTCAGATCTTAACAACTTCTGAGAGATTCATCTTTGAATCTTACTCACCAACTAACTCTATGTGAGTTAGATCTTATCTTAATCACTGCGGTTATTGGTCTCAGGTATTCCTACCTAAGCTTCATAACCAATAGCTTTGATACCAACTGTAGCGTCCCCCGAACCCAGGTCCCAAATCACCTCGGATCTGGTACAATATTTCTATTACTAATTGCGGAAGATATAAACATAAATTGTTTATACATTACATTACACACTATTCCCCAAGGTCGAGTAACCTTAACTTATACACATTTCATAAACTATTTATTACATAACAATATTTATCACAATACGCTATTACAAACTATTTGCACTTTATAACCCAAGCTGAACTTGGCTTTAATCGTTTCCTGTATCCGAACGCTTTCGTCTTATCTGCAATGTTTTATCATGATATAGCAAGGGTGAGCATGAAAGTTGCCCAGCAAGTTTAAATACAATAATATAAGGATATATCATGATTGAAGAGTTGAATAATAAGCTGGCTATAATTCATCAATATAATTGAGAACTAGCAGGAACAAACTTTTGACCCACAAGTTTTAAACATGAACAAACATTTCTAACCCAATTGGTAATGAAGGTGATCAGCCTTTCATACCTGACTTATACATGCAAGATGTACAGAGTACAATTTTCATGGCAATCAGCAATGATTAACCATAAGCTTGAATAAAACACTCTTATTAGAGTTAAGTAAGAACAAACTTTCCTGAACCATTGATTACCGCAATGCAATTTATAACGCTTTACCCGAAGACCTAATATTAATAATATAGATCTCCAATATTAGAATCACAGATAATTCCGTTATATTTAAATACAAAGAATAACCTAAACACATAACACATAACCCTATAAGTCTATAACAGCACATAAGACTTAGCATCAAGTCAAACTATTTCACCGACTTAAAACCCACACGAGCTTCTATCATCCCGACGATCTAGTCGGACAATACTCGAGTTTAAGTTCGCTTAAACTCTTCCTAACACTTAACAATTATCTCGGATAATTTCTTATCACCAAAACATTTTCCCTAGGCTCGTAATAATTTTCTTTGATAATTATTACCATTTATCCCGATTTTCCAATCATTAAAACCGTATTTAAATGAATTAAATACCACATAATTCCTTAATCATTAATATTCATTTAATATAAAATATAAATGAAAATCCTTGCATAATATTATAATGTAATTATAATATTTCAAAATATTTTTAATACCTTAAAATCATAATTATTTGATTTTTAAACACTTAAATCCATTATCCGATAATTAATATTAATATTAAAATATTAATATTTTCATGCCAAAATATCAAAAGTTATATTTTATAACTTAAAATATTTTTTATAATACTTCAATTATTTTTATATGATTTTTAAATCATTAATTCCATTTTTCCTTAATTTATTTTAGTGTGTAGCTTAAGAAATTAGCTACCTCGTGCTTAACTCCAGAAATGCCCATCTCTTGGCATTACCTTATATATGTTAACGTGATACTCCATTTTAAATTTCGTGGCAATCGGAGTTGTAGAACTCCTTTTATAGCGATTTCCGTCGGAAAATCATAAAAATTGTAATGGTCATAACTTGGTCGTTTTAACTCGGAATTAGCTCATTTTTGGACACGAGCTACTTAATACCATATATTTTCATTTCCCAAAAGCCTGTAATTTTTCTCATTAACTAAATGTCCAAAATAGCCCTCGGAAAATTTGGCCAGAAACTTTTTGCACTTTAGCAGTTTTGGAGTCCTTCACCAAAACTTAAATAAAACGAAATCTGTAACTCCGATTAATGATCCGTCAATTTTTTTGGATTCGTATCTTTCCGAACTACAGTTTTCATATATCACAATGCATATTTGGATATGTTTAGCTCCTGGAATTTAACCCGGAAGTGACTGCTCCAAAACTGTCCTTTTCACAGTTTTCTTAACTTTGTGTAGTTTGGTAGAAATCCAATAACTTGCTCCTCCGATGTCGGATTTAGTCCGTTTCGGAGTCTATGGAAAGCTTATTGAGTGTACTATAACATATCACAAGTCCAGAATTTTTAGAGCAACCTAACAAATCCGGAAGTTTCTGTTTAGAGCAGCAGTCCACTAATTCATTTAAAAAAAAAAAACTGTTTTGGTTCATCTTCTTTGTTCAAGCTTATCAACCCTAAAAATGGCAAGATCTAACCATAAAATATCATATATCATGTAGATCTTCCCTCATATTGATCATAAGTTCAACACTTGGTGAAAAACAACCATCCCAAAACACATAAACTAACTAGAGTTTTGAGTTTAGGAAAAATTATACCTTTGATTCCAACCAAAATCAACACCCAATATTGTTAGATCTAAACATGAAACACTTATATATACATAGATCTAAGGTTTTAAACCTCAAGATCACAACTTCAAGATGACAAAAAATCAAATCAAACTACCTAGGAAATTAGCTTACACAAGTAGAATTTTTTTTTTTTGTTATACCTTAGCTTGATTTCCTTTCTCCTCCTTCTTTCTTCCTTCCATGGATGGATCTTGGTTTCATGAGAGCCAAAATCTCCCTCCTCTTCACCATGAAGTGGCTTAACTCCTCTCTCTCTCTCCCTCTCTCTCTTTTCCTCTTAGCAACTTGGATGGATAAAAGAGATGAAAGAAAGAAAAAATATATATATAAGCTAGACTTTTATTAGGTGTAGTTTTTTTTTTTTTTTAATTGACCACACTCACTCTCCTTTCTCTCCTCTTCATTACCCGGCCATGTGGCCTCTCTTTCCCCCACATTTTAATTTATATTAGTCTCCCAATATCTTAGCTTGCTAGCCTTGGTTAATAATTATGTACTAAGCTATAAAAGGCTAGGCTATTTAGATGATTTGGTAACCAACTAAAGTATCACATTTAATACATTCATCTCCCCTCTTTTCCTTCTTGCATGGCCGGCCAAGTAGCCTTAGAATGCACTATGTTTGGCTTTTTATTTTACTAAACCAATGACCTAAAAGTCCCTCCATACTTGGATCAAGTTTTTTGAGCTTTAATTAAATTAAGTTCTTATGCCATAAGAAATTGACATAGTCCAATACTTGGGCTATAAAATATACATAATCCAATACCTAAATTCTTATCCACCCCAATTCATTTAATTAGGGTTTTCATTTCCTCAATTATAACACAAATCCTTGCTTATGCACACTTATTTCCTTAACCCAATTAGACTTGCTATAATTAGGTTATAAAATTAATCATTTGAGATATATAAAATAAATCTCCTAGAATTAGTAAGTATTCTAAATACCACAATTCTCTTTTCCATAACCCTTAAGTTATTAAATCCTTCATTCCTAATATATAATTAGGTTTACACTAATTTCTTTTGTTTGTTTATATAATAAATAAATATAAACCATCACATAATGTTCATATTCCTTACACACAACTTTTTAACCCTTAGGGTTTATAACCCACTAATTAGGGTTTCTAAAAAAAATAAATTTTCTAATTTAGAAATTAAATCTCGTAATTAGATTAGGGTTTTCTAATTACTTAACTTGAAATTAGAATTAATATATCCTAATTAACATTAAAATATTCAATTAACACTTTCATTTTTCCTAATTATAAATTAGGGTTTCAAATCCATCATTAGGGTTTCTGACGGAAAAGTTTAAGTTCGATAATTTTGAAATTAGGGTTTGCTAATTAATTAAGCGTTACCCTAATTAATATTATAATAATAGCAGTAGAGCATTATAATTCTCCATTAATTTCCCAGATTAGGGCTTCAATTTAGAATTAGGGTTTTGTAATCAATTTGTTAAGATTAACCCTAATTAATCTTATAGTTATTTACACGTATGCCATTAAGTTCCCGATTTAGGGTTTCATGCACCGAATTAAGGTTTCGGATTCCCGGAACTGAAACTAGGGTTTCCAGAACCGATTTCTAGGGTTTCTTATCAGACGTTAGGTTTTTTTTTTTTATTTATTTTTTTTTTCTAATCAAACATTGTCGTTCTTAATATATTCTTAGGGTTTGTTACAGATATAATTTATCTGGTCAACCCTTGACCATTAACCACATTCTGTACACAGAACATAACCATATTCACATAACTTAATCACATAAACACTTAACCCTGAATAATTCACCTATATCCTTCACCGAATTTTGAAATTCTCAAAATTGAATCCCAATAACATCAAACGCATACACTTATTTTCTGTCTAGGTCTATTATTTGACCTTAAATCAATCATTTAAGATTTTAATAAATTGTCTAAATTCTCGAGTTGTCACAACCACCTTGTTGTCATTAATCTTATAATCCAAGATAGCTGAATTTTCTGCATCTTTCCCATCCAGATGTTTTCCACTCCTCAAGATGTTGCCTGACACTGTTCAAGATTTCCCTTTGGATTTCTTTCGGTGTCACTCGGTAGAGTCCCTTGTGGTCTGTTGTTCAATGCTAAGGCAATTTGTCCCATTTGGTTTTCCAAATTCTTGATGGCCATTGCTTGGTTCTTCATTACTGCCTCATTACTTGTTATATATTTTGACAACAACTCCTCTAAATCTGATTTCCTCTCTTGACGTTGAACTAGTTGTTGCTAATTCTGAAATCCAGGGGGGTACGATGGTCGTGGAGCTTGTTGATTCTGATTATTCCACAACAAATTCGGATGATTCCTATTCCCCCGATTATATGCATTCTGATATGTATTATGAGGAATTCTGTTGTAGCTACTCATGAATTGTACTGACTCTGGATTGATTGCACATTGATCCATCGAATGTTCACCCGCGCACAACTCACAAATAATTGTAACTTGCTGTGTCTGTCCCCCTGACCAAACGTCGAACTTCTTAGAGAGTGCTGAAATCTGTGCTGTTATTGCCGTCACTCCATCAACCTCTAACAGTCCAACGACTGTAGATTGTGTCATTCTTACTGTGGGCCACTGATAGTTGTTAGCAGCCATCGTCTCTATCAAGTGATATGCCTCCTCATAGTTCTTTGCCATAAAAGCTTCCCCCGACGCTGCATCGATACTGGTTCTGAGATTCCCATGTAGTCCGTTGTAAAATGTATTCATCTGCAACCACTTAGGCAATCCATGATATGGGAATTTTCTGAGAAATTCTCTATATCTCTCCCATGCCTCATACAATGACTCCCCATGTTGCTGATCAAACATGGTAATCTCGTTCCTCATCTTTGCAGTTTTCGTTGGCGGGAAAAATTTAGCGGGGAATTTCTGAGCCAGGTCATCCCATGTCGTTATCGAACCCGCTGGTAGAGAGTGTAACAAACTCTTTGCCTTGTCCCGCAGAGTGAATGGGAACAAGAGAAGTCTAACTGCTTTATCCGACACCCCATTGTACTTGAAAGTGTCGCATATCTCCAGAAAACTGATCAAATGCTCGTTAGGATCGTCATTTTCAAGTCCCCCAAACTGAACCGAGTTCTGTATCATCTGAATAGTCTCAGGCTTAATCTCGAATGTATTCACGACTATAGCGAGCTTTGGTGATACTCATTGCAAATTTCGACCACCTTAGGTGTTGCAAAGTCCCTCAACGTTGTCTGGTCTTCGGCAGCCATTGCTTCTTCTATGTTAGAGTTTTTGATTTCGTCCCTTGTTTCCTTGATCCACTTATTTAACCTCTAAGACCTTCTCTCAATGTCGTCCTCAAAAGGAAGCAAGTCTGGATTTTTGGATCGAGTTTGCATAAACCAACGTCAAAAACCTGAAATAAGAAGAACAAAACAAAAAAAAAGTGTTCAAGTAAAACTAGACTAATTAAACTGATATTGCAAAATAATAAAAACTATACTATTGTCCCCGGCAACGGCGCCACAAACTTGTTGGGTAAAATCTAGTACGCACAACACGCCAGTATACGTGGTCAACAAGTAATATAATAGTATTAGCGTATCGTTCCCTTAGAGACTTAGTAAGAATTTAAACCTCACAATTACCAATTTTCTATTAATCCTAATTTTATTAAACTAATCAATTTCCAGGTTGTAACTAACAATATTAAAACTATTAATATCACCACATAATCAATAAAAACTAAAAACTGATTTTTCAAACAAATAATAGAGAATTAGGCTTTCGACTTCACTCTAAACATCACTCAGATTATTACACCTTTATTCCAGTTTAATTCATTATCCCAGTTTATTAATCAAGAACACGTATGTAGAACTAGCCACCTCTCGATGCACTAATACCGTATTAACCCAAATCCACAATTAAGATAGAATTACGTTAAACACCTTAATTAACTAACTCACTAAATCTCTATGTGAATTACAATTAAAGAAGGTTGAATTTCAAGTTCTTTATCTAATTACATGCGATGTCAAGCATATTTCTACCCTAACATTCATCAAGATTCTGTTTATTCACAAAAGTCAAGAACACATGTTATATTAACTAAGTCTAGACCCGTATTTCATCTCTCGAGTTCATACAAGTCCACAAAGAATCGTTGATCAGGCAATTCATAAATTAATGCTCAAATTAATATAGATAAACCGGGAAATATCTTATTAAACTGAAATCAAAGATTACATAACCATCGTTCCACTTAAAGATCCGTCTTAAGCCTAAAAAGTAATTAGTTCATAACGAATGAAATAAAAACTGAATAAATCAAAGATATCATCTTCTTAATTACAGAAATAAACTAAAGTAGATGATTAACGCTGAACATCCTTCACTTTAGTCTCAATCCACAATCAATACGATCGTTCTTCAAAATCTCTACTCCCTCGCTATGAAAATCTGTGATTAATCTTCGTTAGTTGCCTTGCATGATGCTTAATTCGTTGTTTGTTGAGCAATATATATCTCCCCTGAAGTCTGGTCGAAATCTCATGCTATCTAGAGTCCAGGTGCCATGCCAAGTCCTCAAGTCCATCTTCCAGCAGAGTTCGAAGCACACTAGGATTGCCCAGATTGGGACCCATTTTGCCGGGGTATATAAACAAAAAGAGGCCATACGTGGCATGCCTACCTCATGTTAACTGAATATGGCCATTTTCCAAACTTGCTTCAATTGTGCTCCAAATGCCTCCTTTTCTCATCATTCGCCACACCAACCACCCTACACACAAAATAACAAGAAACAAGTAAGAATGAACATTAAACGCAAAGAATTAACAACGATTATGCTTAAAATGGACATCGAATCACGGATGTAAAATCCACTTATCATTACCCCGCCCCGGCGGGCGTTACCAAGCTAAATTACCCCGCCCCGACGGGCAATAATAATAATAATAATAATAAATAAATTAATTAATTAATTAAACTATTTATGAAATAAAATGAATATTTCTGTTGAAATATTTATGGAATAAAATAAATATTTGATAGAAATTATTATTAAAATATTTATAAAATAAAATGAATATTTTAGTTGAAATATTTATAGAATAAAATAAATATTCGATGGAAATTATTATTATATTATTTATAAATTATAATGAATATTTTAGTTAAAATATTTATGGAATAAAATAAATATTCGATGGAAATTATTATTAAAATATTTATCAAATAAAATAAATATTTTAGTTGAAATATTTATGGATTAAAATAAATATTCGATGGAAATTATTATTAAAATGTTTATCAAATAAAATAAATATTTTAGTTGAAATATTTATGGAATAAAATAAATATTCGATGGAAATTATTATGGAATAATTTATTCGAGTGTAATAATAGTGAGAGAATGAAAATATTCTAATTTAATTAAATAATTAAATTAGAAGGGTAATGATTTGTTAAATAAAGTGGAGTTTATATTAAAAAATTAAGTGAAAATGTGACTAATGGACAATATAATAAGAGAATTATAAAAATAAATTAGAAAATGTCTTGTGATCTTATAACTGCTATGTTTTGTAACTGGTTAAACCACGTTAAAAAAATGATGTCCATGAGATGATATGATGTTGTTTAAACTTAAGATTTGAGATTTCAGTCCTATATATGTGAATGATGGTAATGAGGAGAATTTAAACCAAGTTAACAAGTTGTATTAAAAGAGGGAACTAAACCTATAAGGTTAGTATTAATGTAACTAATGAATGTCGAGAATACATATGGTATGTGTGTAGGACTTGTGGTGAACGGGAGTAGTAATCGTTTAGCCTACGCACGAGGTAAGTTTCTAAACCTTGTTTGTTTATATAAAGAAAGTTCTTTATTCTATCTTATTTATTATTGTTCAAGTTCAAGATTTCATATTAGATGTTATCATTCTTTAAAAGCATGATTCCTGTTATACAATACTTATTCGATTGTATACCTCTTGAGTTTTATTATTCAACTTGAATATCAATTATTGTTGAACCTTATAAGACTAGCGAACCCTTATCGATTCAACTAGTCCAGAGTTGATGAACGTTCAAAAAAATAAAAAATAAATTCAGAATCATTATTAATCTTATCCAAACCAAACTTCCTTTGGTGCAGATTCTAATATAAAACTGAGGTGAATAACCCTGTTATAGAGGAATACTTATACTTTAGCGTTAAGATATTGTGCACAGTGTGGTTCTAACGGCTGATCCCCCTAAGTACGAGAAGAAGAGTCCATAGTCTTATGATTATTAAATGTTTCAAGTATAAACACTTGGCAACCTAGGACGAATTTCAAGGTCTTATGACCCTCAGAAGTTCTTTTGATTCTTGTTATTCATTCTTTATTCAAAAGCCGAGTTTTCTTACTTCAGAAGTCTTTGATTCATTCGCATGTTATTATTTTATTGTTATATTATTATACTTATGGGCAATCGTGCTCACTCTTGCGTACCAATAACATTGCAGTTAAGAACAAAAAGTCCGACGAGCCTTCTACTAGCAAAGGAAAGGGAAAAGTTAACAAGTGATGAAGACTTGTTGTTTATTTGATGTATTTATGTTTCAGAGTTATGTTAAAGTTCTGTAAGACTTATTATTTATTTATGTTTCCACATGTGAGATTTATGGTTTGTATGACCTAGGATTGATGTATTTACATTCAAATGTTGTAACTCCATAAGGAGAGGATTTATTTATATCTATTTATGGTTTTTCATTTATTATGGGTAGATAGGTACATGATTGATAAATGGATTTTACATTCATGAATCGATTCCTAATTCGAGCTTAATCGATGTCAATTCTTTGTTTTTATGTTTATTTTTACTTGTTTGTGTTTGTTTTATGTATAGGTGTGGTTGGTGTGGCAAGACATAAAAAAGGAGGCAATTGGGGTGGAATCTTAGCAAATTTAAAGTTTAATCAAAGTCGTGATCAGGGGCATAACTTTCTAGGCATGCATGTTTTGTTTAATACCCCGTGGGCTGGGGGTCTTCAACATCAACAGACAGAATCCTAGCCCGCCGGGGCGGGCGTTTCCCATGCATATATCCCCGTCGGGGCGGGGGGTGCCAAAATCTGACAATCCTGGTTTGTTTTGAACTCTGCTGGAACGAGGATTTTAGTGCTTGGATAGCATTTGTACTCTATATGATGTGGGATTTCGACCAAAACTCATGTATGGGATATATATTGAGCAACAAACAACAAGATCATCATCATGCAAAGCAATTAACAGAGTATAAGGACAAAAATTCATAGCGAGCTTTAGAGTGAAGATTTTGAAGAACGTTCATACCGGTTGCGGATTAAGTCTAAAGTGAAGGGTGTTCTGCGTTATTCTTCTTCTTTAGTTTTATATTTGTAATTGAGAAAATGTTATCTTTAATTTATTCAGTTATTATTTCATTTATGATGAACTAATTACTTTTTAGGCTTAAGACAGATCTTTAAGTGGAACGATGAGTATGTAACTTTGATTTTCAGTTTAATAAG
The DNA here is from genome assembly GCA_020205605.1 of Panax ginseng. Taxonomy (NCBI): domain Eukaryota; kingdom Viridiplantae; phylum Streptophyta; class Magnoliopsida; order Apiales; family Araliaceae; genus Panax; species Panax ginseng. The sequence continues at coordinate 62,454,270 of CM035140.1, read as the reverse complement.
CTATTGTGACGACCCCAAAATAGGTCCATTCAACCCAACCCATTATGAGTCGCCAAATACATGGTACAAAAAGCAAACTACAACTTTAATAATACAATGTTGTGCAAAATACGATAACACATATTGTGAGTTTAAATACAAATATTTTCTTCTAGACAATATCCACACTCAAATAAGTCCTCATTACAATTATTCAAACACAATTTTACAGAAATATTGAGGACTGCTAAAATATCTTTCTAGAACCATCACTCCATACCCCGACTAGATCCTGCTATGTTCTCATCTCCTGAGAACAAAAAATGGAACAAAAAGGAAAAGGGTGAGCTCAACTAGCCCAGTAAAGAATATTATGACTAAGATAATATACAACAAATTATCATTAGTCTTCAAAAGGGAAAATCTGATAAAGTATAATAGACAACAAGTTTTAGATCAACAACTGCAGTGGAAATAACAATCCATTAGAAGAGTCAAGTAGAGAAAGAATTCCACTATCTTCTAAGATTTAAAAGTCCATCATCAATATTTTAACCCTGTAACAATAATCAATATACATCTTTAATCAAATATTCACCTTGCACTACAGGCCAAAGATATTCATTTGTATCACCAGTGGGTCATGTTCATCTCAACACCTGTTCATCTTTGCACTACGGGCCAAAGATATTCATTAGGTAATCATTCATCTTTGCACTACAGGCCAAAGATATTCATCAGTTAATCATTCATCTTTACACTACAGGCCAAAGATATTCACTAATATCATCATTTAGGACTGAGGATGATGAAAAATATCTTAAAGAAAATGAATCCAGTGATATAAAAGATCAAGTATTAGGGATTCGTATTACAGTTTATCCATGTTCAAAAATATTTCATAATAATCAATTTTGAAGCAGAATTCAAAATAAAGATCAAAACATGGATACAATCAAAGATAGTAACCATAATAGACACCTTGGATAAAAAGAAGAAAATTTCAATTTTCGGTGAATAATGTCGTATTTGTGAATAGTGTCGTATACGTGAATAGTAACTCCGACACCAAAAGATAGAAATCCCACAAGAAAAATTATCATGCTTCGTGAATAGTACTCGTGAATAGTAACTCATGAATAGTAACTCGTGAATAGTAACTAATGAATAGTAACCCCGATATGAAAAGTTCCAAATTTGATAAAAAGTTCCAACCAATATTTCGGCATAATGATATTGAAGAAATAATATCACTTACGAAAAAAATAGCATCCCTTACTATCCCTAACTATCCTTTACCTCAAAAGAACAGCACTTCTGACTGGATATTGGATATGACGCTGAAGGAAACTTGCACCGATGAATAGCAACTCACCAAGTATCTAAATACTAACAAAATACACTCGATAATCTAGAGAGAAAAAGAGAGAAAACTTATGAATTCTGGTGTGATTTTCAATTCTAACTAAGCACCTTATTTATAGGAAAATGCTTAGAACGCCATAGAAGACTAACCTGCTACCTGATGGCTTTACCTACTACTATTTCCACCACCACATTTGAAAATTCAATGGAGCACATTTCTCACCAACCAAAAGTGGGGCCCACCAATTCTAGAATTTTCCACCAAAATTATTTATAACCTAATTTCTGAATCAGTCACCTCTTAAAATTCATAACAAATTATACGCTCAATTTTAACGGTTCAAAATTTGTGGACATATACTTAACTTATATATGTATAACATATCCAAAAATTACAACGATCCAACGGTCGGATTAAATATTATAACTCACACAATAAAGCTGTAATAACACCGATTTGATCTTTTAATACCACCAATCCGACAAAATACTGATAAAACACCTCAACATTAACTCCTTCATTTATAACCACATAAATAAACCCATCATTTATATCCACATAAAATAAATATTTCCTTATCATATGAACCAATAATTAATTATTCATAAATAATATTACAGAATCACATTTATGACAACCAGGCTGTTCCCAGGAAAGAGGGGGCTTTCCGATAAGGATTTCTCCTTATTGGCGCTCAATTAGGTGACCAAACCCCTCCTTTACAGAACTTTCTAGATATTTCCAATAATGCTATCTAATAATATTATTCAAATAATATGAATTATTGATCTGATAATGGAGATACTGTGCAGTGACAATTATTGAACAACAATAATATAAAATATCAACACAGTAATTATTGAATCAATAAAAAAAAATATTGAATAAGAATTCATCTTGTGACAATTATTGAGTAGTGCCTTCTTACGTAAGGATCAATAATTCAACAATCTTTGCGCAATACTGAGTAATATTCTTGTGCAACCACGCAGCGACATTCTTGTATTTTAACCACCGGGTATTCCAACAGTGTTAACGGTAACAACTACGCCATTATTCAATTTTGTTGTTTTCTTCTTCCGACAGTTATCTGTTATGGGGCCCACAAATAGTCATTTGTTGTATTTATACGAATATTTCCAAATAAATAATATTCCACGACCAAATGAATATTCCCCGACAACAATGAATATTATATAACCACTTGCTTATTTTGAAAATTTGCACATTTCACCCATAACTAAAGTATTATATCAAATTAATACCTTATTATTCACAATAATAAATAAAGGAAATTTGATTTTATTCATTAAAAAGTTGGGGTCTTACAACCTCCCCTCCTTATGAAATTTTGTCCTCAAAATTGACGTACGTACCTGGTGTTTCGAAAAGGTGAGGGTACCTCGCTTTCATTTTTGATTCCAACTCCCAGGTCATTTCTTCAATAGCATGGTTTATCCACAAAACCTTAACTTGTGGTATAACCTTCGTGCATAAGACATGCTTTTTCCTATCCAAGATCTTAACAGGTACCTCCTCGTATGTTAAATCTTCGGCTATCTCGTCTGGTTCTAACGCAATAATGTGGTTTGGGTCGTCCACATATTTACGTAACATCGATACGTGAAAAAAAACGTTATGAACACGCGACATACTTAGCGTTAAGGCGAGTCTATAGGCCACAGTTCCTACTTGATCGAGGATTTCAAATAAATTGAAGGCTTGAGCTTTCTTCTCTTCATCGACTCTTACTTCTAGAATAACGCATTCTTGCACCTTCTTCTTTATATTCATCAGCTCCAGTGTGTAGCTTGAACGGTTTTAACTTTATCGATTAAAGTCTATTCTACTCGTATATTCGTTATCTTCACGTGGGTCCCTATAGTCTTTAACTCTATCTTCATCATTTGTAAGTCATATAAAATAGATTTTTGTGTTAACAACATCGCACTCGTAAACGCATATGATCTTCTACTTAACGCGTCAGCTACCACTTTCGTTTTACCACGATGGTATTGAATGGTACGATCGTAATCTTCAACAGCTCGAGCCAACGTCTTTGGCGCATTATATGTTCGTTTTGGTTGAAGAAATATTTAAGGGTTTTAGAAATGGGTTTTGTACTGGGGTCAATACAAAATTCGATTTCACGCTCTAGGGGTAGGCTAAGAAGTCCTTCGAGAATACGTCAGGAGATTTATTAACAATAGAAATATCATTCAAAACTGTGACTCTCATCCAAGACTTGGATAGCACATGTAATGAAGGTTTCTCCTAACGGAGTTTCAACCAATAAGTCAAAATCTAACTTCTTCGGAGTCAGATTTAAACGTTGAGCGCAAGCAAGAGAGATAAAAGAATGGGTAGAACCGGTATCTAATAAGGTATAGACTTCGCAAAAATTTATAATTAACTAACCCGTGCTAACTTCGTTCGGGTTACTCGCTCTTTGAGAAGTCACGAAAAACTCTCTTCCTGAAACCACCGACTTTGTTTTGTCCGTATCCACCTTTGGTGCCACCGTCCCAACTGGACTTGATTTCGCTACAGGACAAAATCGAGCTATGTGACCGTTTTTTCCACAACTAAAACATATCTTGGAAAACTGTGAACAGTTTGGACTTATATATCCCTCCTCTCCGCATCTGTAGCATCTAACTGATGGTCGTTCTCCTCCCCTAGAATTTGTTGCTGGTGCTAGTGTTGTTGCTGACGTCTTCCCGTCATCGTTAAATCTTCTCTTCTTGAAATTTCCACTTGAATCATTTCTTCTATTATCTTGGCCATGATTACCACCGAAGTGGTTACCATTTTTGGCATGATAATTTCTTCCACGATGGTTATCATTGTTCCGATGACCGTTGTCACTGGTACGATTATTATCGTGTTGTTGCCCGTTATCCTTCGGTTGGGCTGGCTCATTATCGCGCTCCAATAACTGAGCCCTATTTACTACATCTGAATATAAACAAAATTTGTGAGAAATGAGGTATTGACGTATTTCGGGTTTCAAACCTCGCAGAAAAATTCGCATCATTCTCTTCTCATTATCAACCAAATGGGATGCAAATCGGGACAACTCGGCAAACTTAGCTTCGTACTGCAACACGTTCATATTGTTTTGCTCCAGCTTGATGAACTCAACCTCCTTCATGTGACGAATACTTTTGGGAAAGTACTTGTCGTTGAATAATTCTTGGAACTTCTCCCAAGACATATTCAGTGCGGTAGGTTGAGTACGCTTTACCGATTCCCACCAGTAATCTGCCTCTCCTCGTAACATAAAGGTGGCAAATGGAACCTTTTGCTCGTCGGAACATCCCAAGACATCAAATATCTTGGTGATCTGCTTTATCCACGTCTCTGCCGTAAGTGGTTCTGGCTTTCCCAAAAACTTCGGTGGTCCCAGCTCATTGAATCGCTTAGCGGTGACCAACCAAACCGGGTTGCCATTGTTTCCACCTACATTATGAGCAGAGTCTCTCTCGTTTGGTGTTGCATAAATTCTAAAAGCTCCTAAACGTCATGCAGTGCGTTAAATCATTTGGTTGGGCTTAGTTGTTCACACGAGGATTATTGCCATCATGATGCACATTATCACGGGTATTGATCGTTAGTGACTCAACGGTCTCATATGCTTCATTGCTTATCACAAAATTTTTAGATGCCATTTTCAAACATCGCAAAAAAAAAGAGTTAATCGACATATCACATATTATCCCTATACTCGATGACCAATTAAATACCATATAAACTTAGTCGGTCATACTAGCGAAGAATTCCCATCTCTCCCTTCTAGTTCTTGTCTCACATCTCAACGGGGATCATATCCTAAAGCTTTGATACCAAACCGTGGCGACCCCAAAATAGGTCCATTCAAACCCAACCCATTACGAGTAGCCAAATACATGGTACAAAAAAGCAAACTACAACTTCAATAATACAATTGTCATGCAAAATCGACAACAACACATATCTTGTGAGTTTAAATACAAATATTGTCTTCTAGACAATATCCACACTCAAATAAGTCCTCATTACAATTATTCAAACACTATTTTACAGAAATAGTGAGGATTGCTAAAACATCTTTCTAGAACCATCACTCCATACCCCGACTAGATCCTGCTATGTTCTCATCTCCTGAGAAGACAAATGGAACAAAAGGGAAAAGGGTGAGCTCAACTATCCCAGTAAAGAATATTATGACTAAGATAATATACAACAAATTATCATTAGTCTTCAACAGGAAAAAATCTGATAAAATATAATAGACAACAAGTTTTAGATCAACAACTGCAACGGAAACAACAATCCATTAGAAGAGTCAAGTAGAGAAAGAATTCCACTATCTTCTAAGATTTAAAAGTCCCTCATCAATATTTTATCCCTGTAACAACAATCAATATACATCTTTAATCAAATATTCATCTTTTCACTACAGTCCAAAAATATTCATTTGTATCACCAGTTGGTCATGTTCATCTTAACACCTATTCATCTTTACACTACGGGCTAAAGATATTCATTAGGTAATCATTCATCTTTTGCACTCTGGTGAAAAGATATTCATCGATTAATCATTCATCTTTTTGCACTCTGAGGCCAAAGATATTCAAAGAATATCATCATTTAGGACCGAGGATGATGAAAGATATCTTAAAGAAAATGAATCCAAAGAGATAAAAGATCAAATATTAGGGATTCATATTACAGTTTATCCAAGTTCAAAAATACTTCATAATAACCAATTTTGAAGCAGAATTCAAAATAAAGATCAAAACATTGATACAATCAAAGATAGTAACCATAATAGACACCTTGGATAAAAAGAAGAAAATTTTATTTTTTAATTGAATAGTCTTAGTATTTGTGAATAGTGTCGAGTATCGTGAATAGTGCCGAGTATCGTGAATAGTAACTCCGACACCAAAAGATAGAAATTCCACAAGAAAAATTATCATGCTTCGTGAATAGTACTCGTGAATAGTAACTCATGAATAGTAACTCGTGAATAGTAACTCATGAATAGTAACCCCGACATGAAAAGTTTCAAATTTGATAAAAAGTTCCAACCAATATTTCGGCATAATGATATTGAAGAAATAATATCACTTACGAAGAAAATAACATCCCTTACTATCCCTTACCTCAAAAGAGCAGCACTTCTGACTGGATATCGGATATGATGCTGATGGAAACTTGCACTGATGAATAGTAACTCACCAAGTATCTAAATACTCTCAAAATACACTCGATAATCTAGAGAGAAAAAGAGAGAAAACTTATGAATTCTGGTGTGATTTTCAATTCTAACTAAGCACCCTATTTATAGGAAAATGCTTAGAATGCCATAGAAGACTAACCTGCTACCTGATGGCTTTACCTGCTACTATTCCCACCCACCACATTTGAAAATTCAATTGAGCACATTTCTCACCAACCAAAAGTGGGGCCCACCAATTCTAGAATTTTCCACCAAAATAATTATAACCTAATTTCCGAATCAGTCACCTCTTAAAATTCATAACAAATTATACGCTCATTTTTAACGGTTCAAAATTTATGGACATATACTTAACTTATATATGTATAATATATCAAAAAATTACAACGATCCAAGGGTCGGATTAAATATTATAACTCACACAATAAAGCTGTAATAACACCGATTTGATCTTTTAATACCACCAATTCGACAAAATACTGATAAAACACCTCAACATTAACTCCTTCATTTATAACCACATAAATAAACCCATCATTTATATCCACATAAAATAAATATTTCCTTATCATATGAATCAATAATTAATTATTCATAAATAATATTACAGAATCACATTTATGACAACCAGGTTGTTCCCAGGAAAGAGGGGGCTTTCCGATAAGGATTTCTCCTTATTGGCGCACAATTAGGTGACCAAACCTCTCCTTGACAGAACTTTCTAGATATTTCCAATAATGCTATCTAATAATATTATTCAAATAATATGAATTATTGATCTGATAATGGAGATACTATGCAGTGACAATTATTGAACAACAATAATATAAAATATCAACACAGCAATTATTGAATCAATAAAATAAAATATTGAATAAGTAACTCTTTGTGACAATTATTGAGTAGTGCCTTCTTACGTAAGGATCAATAATTTAACAATCTTGTCTTAATCTGGTAAGCTTCTTGTGCAACCACGCGTATTCATCGTATTTTAACCATAAGGGTATTCCAACGATGTTAACTTGTAACAACTACGCCATTATTCAATTTTGTTGTTTTCTTCTTCCGACAGTTATCCGTTATGGGGCCCACAAATAGCTGCGCCGTCGTACGAATATTCTCCGATAGAAAGAATATTCCACGACCAAACGAATATTCCCCGACAACAATGAATATTATATAACCACTTGCTTATTTTTAAATTTTGCACCTTTCACCCATAACCAAAGTATTATATCAAATTAATACATTATTATTCACAATAATAAATAAAGGAAATTTGATTTTATTCATTAAAAAGTTGGGGTCTTACAGCTATTATCCAGTTTATCTATATTAATTTGAGTGTGAATTTATGAATTGTTTGATCAACGATTCTTTATGCACTTGTATGAACTTGAGAATTGAAATACGAGGTTAGACTTAATTAATATAACATGTGTTCTTGAATTTTGTGAATGAACAGAATCTTGATGAATGTTACGGTAGAGATATGATTGACATCACATGTAATCAGATAAAGAGCTTAAACTTCAACCTTCTTTAATTGTAATTCACATAGAGATATAGTGAGTTAGTTGATTAAGGTGTTTAACTTGATTCTATCTTAATTGTGGATTTGAGTTAATACGGTATTAGTACATTGAGAGGTGGCTAGTACTACATACGTGTTCCTGATTGATAAATCGGGATAGTGAGTTAAACTGGAATAATGGTGTAATAATCAGAGTGATTCTTAGAGTGAAGTCGGAAGCCTAATTTTCCATTATTTGTTTGAAAATTCAATTATTAGAATTTATTGATTGTTTGGTGATTTTAATATTTTTAATACCTTTAGTTATAAACTGGAAATTGATTAGTTTAATATAATTAGGATTAATAGAAAATTGGTAATTGTGAGGTTTAATTTCTTATTACAGTCTCTGAGGGAACGATACTCTACTTACTATTATATTACTTGTTGACCACATATACTTGTGTGCTGTGCGCAAATAGATTTTACCTAAAAAGTTTTTGGCGCCGTTGCGGGGGACTTTAGTATAGATTTTAATATTTTGCATTATCAGTTTAACTAGTCCAGTTTTACTTAAACATTTTTATTTTTGTTTTGTTCGTCTTATTTCAGGTTTTGAAGTTTGTTTATCCAAACTCGGTCCAAAAATCCAGACTTGTTTCCTTTTGAGGACGACATTGAAAGACGCTTTCAAAGGCTAAGTAAGTGGATTAAGGAAACAAGGGACGACTTCAAAAATTCTGATAAAGAAGAAGCAATGGTCAAGAAGACCGAAGCGTTAAGGGACTTTCTTACACCCAGGTGGTGAGGAGTCACGATCGAGTATCACCGAGCTTCATTATAGTGGCGAATACATTCGAGATTAAGTCTGGGACTATTTAGATGATCCAAAACTCAGTTCAGTTTGGGGGACTTGTAAATGATGATCCTAATGAGCATTTGATCAGCTTTCTGGAAATTTACGACACGTTCAAGTACAATGGGGTGTCGGATGAAGCAGTCAGACTTCGCTTGTTCCCATTCACTCTGTGGGATAAGGCGAAGAGTTGGTTACACACTCTAGCATTGGGTTTAATAACTACATGAGATGACCTAGCTCAGAAGTTTCTAGGTAAATTTTTCCCTCCAACGAAAACTGCAAAGATGAGAAATGAGATTACCATGTTTGATCAGCAACATGGGGAATCATTGTACGAGGCATGGGAGAGATATAAAGAATAGCTCAGAAAATGCCCACATCACGGATTTCCTAAGTGGTTGCAGAAGAACACATTTTACAACGGACTACATGGGAATCTCAGGACTAGTATTGATGCAGCGTCGGGGGGAGCTTTTATGGAAAAGAATTATGAGGAGACATATCAGTTGATAGAGACGATGGCAGCTAACAACTATCAGTGGCCCACGACAAGAATGACTCAACCTACGGTAGCTGGAGTGTTAGAATTAGATGGAGTGACGTCAATAACATCACAAATTTCAGCACAACAAGTTGCAGTTATTTGTGAATTGTGCGCGGGTGAACATCCGACAGATCAATATGCAATCAACCCAGAGTCAGTACAATTTGTGGGTAGCTACAACAAAATTACACAAACACGTACCAGAATACATACAATCAGTGGAATATGAATCATCCTAATTTGTCGTGGAATTATAATCAGAATCAGCAATTCCCACGCCCGTCGTATCCCCCAGGATTTCAGAATCAACAACAACCAGCTCAACATCAAGAGAGGAAATCAGATTTAGAGGAGTTGTTATCGAAGTATATAACAAGCAACGAGGTAGCTATGAAAAACAATGCAATCGCCATTAAGAATTTAGAAAATCAGATGGGACAGATAGCTTTTGCTTTAAACAACAGGCCTCAAGGAACGTTAACGACCGATACGAAAAAGAATCCAAAGGGAAATCATGAGCAATGTAATGTTATTACGCTTAGGAGCGGTAAGGAGTTGGTTTCTAAGTTGGATAAGAAAGCCAGTACATGAGATGAATGTGAGGATGAATGGAAGGAATTAGAAAAGAAATATACAGAGAAAGTGGTGGAAAAAGTAGATAAACAAATTAAAATTACAGCACCTGCACCCTTTCCTCAAAGGCCAGAAAGTGACAAGTTAAAGAACCAGTTTTCAAAGTTTATGGATATATTCAAACAATTACACATTAATATTCCATTTTCTGAAGCACTTTGCCGCATTACATTAAGTTCATGAAAGATATACTGTCGAAGAAATGCAAGCTCCAGGACTTCGAAATAGTGGCGTTGACTGAGGAATGCAGTGCAATACTACAGAAAAAGCTACCTCCTAAATTGAAAGATCCGGGAAGTTTTACAATTCCTTGTGCAATTGGCAATCAAGATGTGCGGAGAGCTCTATGCGATCTAGGAGCGAGTATAAATCTTATGCCACTGTCCATTTAATGAAAGTTGGGGTTAAAGGAAGCAAAACCAACCAATATTTGTCTACAGCTCGCCGATAGATCATTAACATACCCATTAGGAATAGTTGAAGACGTATTGGTCAAAGTTGATTCATTGTTCTTTCCAGCTGATTTTGTGGTCCTGGACTTTGAGGAAGATAAGAACATCCCTATCATTTTGGGACGACCATTCCTGGAAACTGGATGAACACTGTTTGACATGCCTAATGGAGAACTGATTATGAAAGTGTTTGATCAGGTAGTAAAGGTAAAGGTGTTCATGGAAATCCAAATCCCAACTGACAAGGAAGAGTGCGAGTTGCTCGAGAGATCTACACGTAACAAGTTCAGGGATTGCAAAAAGGATAGTGGTTTTAAGGCGTTAATTGAGGATAGAAAGTCAAATTCATCATCCAAGATACAAGTGAATGGACACGCAATACAACAATGTTGGTGTTATGCGATAAATAAACATCATGCCGCAGATAGCCCAACCTATCCGTGATGAAACATGGAGTAGTCAAGCTGAACGACTTAAAATCAAGCGCTAATTGGGAGGCAACCCAATCGTCTTTTTATTTTTCATATGTTTTAATTATGCTAGTTAGATTATAGTTTAGATTGATTAGGATATAATAATTTCATTAAGTAGTCACTAAGTTGTATTGTTCTTGATAATTGCTTTACTATGCTTAAAATGCTCAAAATTTAATCATAGTTATGTTTGATGGCATCTCAGGAACCTAACATGCACAAGGTTTGGAGTAGCAAGGAAGAAAAAAGGAGAACAAATCCAGTGAAAGCAACCCACCCCCGCTGGGGGGGGCCCCTAAAGCACTATACTCTCAAGTTCGAAGTCAGGGTGCATGCCCGCTATAGCGGGTTTCCTAGGCATAATACCCCCCGCCGGGGCAGGGGTCCTAAATTCCAACAGACATTTCGGCAGTTACATGTGCATCAACCCACTACTCCTCCTTCCTACTCCATTACAACTCCAACTCCAATCCATTACACCCACTCTCTACCCACGATTCTGGCATCTTACACTACATCTTCCCACCTCATTATCACACACCCACTACTTTATTCCATTATTCCAACCCTCAAGCCTCTCCATTTCCTCCATCCACTTCTATAAATTTAGTCCCTCTTGACCCAAACTCACCACATACTTTCCATTCCTTCTACAAAAAGCTACGAATTAAGCAAATTATTGGGGCAAGTGTATAGCAATTGAGAGTGAGTCACATTTCTTCAAGTTATTCATTGTCTATCACTTAATTGCCACAAAATTCATCAATTTTGGGGGATAACTCAGAGTGCACACCAAGTGTTTGACAGTTTGTGTGAGTCAAGTTTGGGGGTAAATAGTTGTGTTAAGGCTTCATCAATTCAATGGCATCTCAACCCACATCAAAACGATAAAGGGGAGAAAGTTCAAGGCCCGCACAACCGACACGGACCTTTGATCGCTGTAAATTCAAAAGTGCCGCCGCCGCCGACTGTTATGACTACATGGTGACTAAAGCACTTACACCGGAGCAGGGGTTGGCACCAGATCATGTGGATGGGGATATGATGCAGTAAATATATCAGAAAGGGTGGAACAAGTTCACTGAGGATTCCGAGTCCGCCGTTGTCAGCGTGGTCAAAGAGTTTTATGCTAACGCCGAGGACAAGGCCCCTTTCAATGCTTTTGTGTGGGGTAGATTTGTTTCGTTCAGTTTCGATGCCATCAACACTTATTATCAGTTACGAGTGCCTAAACAGTGCCAATATGCTCACTTACGTGATTTCGACCCTGACTTTGAGGCTGTTCTCAAAGAAATGACTAAGCTAGGAACACCATGGATCATGGGTCGGAAAGGAGGCACAGTGTTTCACAGCAAGGATCTCAACAGGTATGGGAAGATATGGTATGCCTTCTTATGTGTGAAATTGTTTCCAACCACGCACACCTCTGATGTGACCAAAGAGAAGGCACTACTTTTATTTGCAATTGTGCAAGATTTCATCATCGACGTCGGGGCCATAATAAGTTTTTTAATTCGCCGATGATTGCGAGGGAATTTCTCAGGCGGCTTGCCACACCCATCACTCATTTATGGGTTGTGTCGCCAAGCAGGTGTTCGATGGTCTGATGATGAACCCACTCAGATGCCGATGCATCTACTCAATTCCAGGATGATCGCACGGTATTCGGTTTGGGCCGGGGGTGATTCCCATCCTAGAGGTTTAGGCTTTATTTTTCCATTATCTTCGGAGGATGAAGGTGATGCTGAAGACACCTTGGAGGATGAGGATGCAACGATGGGAGAGCAAGGAACAGAGGAGGCGCCACATTATGACACCATATCTAGCCCTCAATTTCTTGGTTTTCAACGCCAAGTGGATGAGCACAACAAGGAAGCAAATAAATAAGGATAATTTTTCATCATTTGTTCTTCGAGTTCCCATGCACGTAGCTTCTTCAGCGTTGTGGTTCGTTTAGATTACCTTAACAAAAGGTATTACTTTATTTCTTAGTACTTGCTCTTTCCTGTCGACTATTTGAACATGAACTTCTTTATAAGATAAATCTTTCTCAAATTGTAGGGGTTCATATTTGATAATGTGCTTGTAATCGGGCTTATACGGTCGTAAGACATAAACATGGAAGACATTATGGACATGTTCTAAGGCCGGAGGTAAGGCTACCTCATATGCGACTTCACCAATTCTCCTCAAAAATTCGAAGGGTCCAATGAACCTTAGGCTCAATTTCCCCTTCTTACCAAATCTGATCTTTCCCCTCCCATTAGAGACTTTCAAGAAAACATAGCTACCAAAATTAAATTCTTGATTACATCCGGTGTTGATCAAAGATATTTCTTACATTCATCTTGAGCGACTATTAATATTATCCACCCACCTTGACAATCTCAACAGTCTGTTGCACCAATTCTGGTCCTAGTATCTGACATTCACCAATTTCATCCAAACATAATGGAGTTCTATATTTTTTTGTCGTAGAACGCTTCGTAAGGCGGCATGCCAATACTTGCATGGTAACTATTATTGTAAGCAAATTCCACCAGTGGTAGATGATCATCCCAATTTCATTTAAAGTCCATTATAAAAGCTCTTAACATATCCTCCAATATCTGAATTGATCTTTCAATCTGCCTGTCTGTTTGAGGGTGATATGCCGTACTCATTCTCAACTGCGTACCCATGTATTCCTATAGTCGTTTCTAGAAGTTTGATGTAAGGCGCATATCACTATCAAAAACAATTGACACCGGAACTCCATGCCTCAAAATAGTCTCTTTTACATATAACCTTGCCAACTAGTCTAAGTTGAATCTGATTCTGATCGGAAGGAAGTGTGCGGATTTCATCAATCGGTCAACATTAATCCATACTGCGTCATAGCCTTTCTGAGTTATCGAAAGGCCAACCATGAAATCTATCGTAATATGTCCCCATTTCCATTCTAGGATCTCTAAAGGTTATAGTAACCCACTCGGCCTCTGATGCTCTACTTTCACTTTCTGACATGTCAAACACTTGGCAACACACTATGCAACATCTTGTTTCAAATTTGGCCACCAGAAATGTTGTCGAAGATCTTGGTACATCTTGGTACTACCAGGGTGAATCGAATATCGTGAGCTATGTGCCTCGCTTAAAATGTCTTCCTTAATCTCTGGCACTGGCTGTACCCAAACTTGGTCTTAAATCTCAGTAGTCCCTCATTGTCTATCTTGAATCTCGGTTTGGTTCCTTCAAATATCTTTTTTTTCACTTTCTCACATTCTTCGTCCTGAAGTTGAGCCTCTTTAACTTTATCCAGTAAAGTTGTACCAACTTTCATCTGGAATAACTTCTCGTCAATCTCCATTGGATACTTTACTTCCAATTCCAGCTTCTCCATCGCTGATTAGCTCCTCTTGAGCGGTCAACACCATCAATTTCTCCCGACCCTTTCAACTTAAGGTGTTGACAACCACATTTGCTTTACCCGAATGGTATAACATCTCGCAATCATAGACTTCAGCCACTTTCTCTGGCGCATATTCAAGTCCTTCTGTGTAAAAATATATTTCAGACGCTTGTGGTCTGTATATATATTTCACATTTCTCCCCATAGAGATAATGTCTCTGGATTTTCAAAGCAAATACCACCGCAGCTAACTCCAAGTCGTGGGTCGGATACCCCTTCTCATAGTCCTTCAATTGTCGTGACGCATACGCAATGACCCTGCCATTTTTCATATGCACACAACCAAGTCCTTTATGCGACGCATCGCTATAAACCAAAAAAAATTCATGTGTCAACCGGAAGAGGTAACACAGGTGTTGTACTCAACCTTTTCTTAAGTTATTAAAAGTTTTACTCACACTTCTCCGTCTAAACGAATTTCACAACTTTCTTAGTCAAATTCGTCAGTAGAGTTACGATCTTGGATAAGTTCTGAATGAATATTCTATAATAACTTGTCAATCCAAGAAAACTTCTCACTTCAGACGGCGTTTTCGGTTGATCCCAGTTCATCACAACTTTAACTTTTGATGGATCTACCGAAATCCTGTCCTTGCCAATCACATGCCTAAGAAATTGTACCCGCTCGATCCAAAATTCGTATTTCAAAACTTGACATAAAACTTCTCCCTTCTCAACGTTTCTAACGTTACCTTCAAATTCTCCACATGTTCTTCCTTGGTCTTCGAGTATACCAAAATGTCATCGATAAATACTACAACAAATTTGTCCAAAATAGTTTAAATACCATGTTCATTAGGTCCATAAATGCTGTAGGAGCATTCGTTAGGCCAAATGACATCACCAAAAACTCATAATGACCATATCGAGTTCTAAACGCTATCTTAGGAACATCCTCTGGCCTCACCTTTAGCTGATGATAACTACTCCTCAAGTCTATCTTTGAAAAGTATCTCGCTCCCTTCAATTGATCAAACAGGTTGTCGATCCTCGGTAATGGATATCTATTCTTAATCGTGACCTTATTCAGTTCTCTGTAGTCCATGTAGAGCTGCATCATCCCATCCTTCTTCTTCACAAATAACACCGGCGCTCCCCATGGCGATACACTCGGTTGAAAGTATTTCTTGTCCAGTAATTCTTGCAGTTGTACCATCAATTCTTTCATCTCTACCGGAGCCATTTTGTACGGTGCCTTCGATATTGGAGTCATTCCTGGCACAAAATCCATCACAAACTTAACCTCTGTGTCTGGCGGAAGTCTTGGCAGATCATTCGAAAAAACATCTGCGAAGTCCCTCACTACCGTTATCTCCTCTATCTTCGGGTTCTCTTTACGACTGTCGACTATGTAGGCTAAATATCCTACACAACATTGTCTTAACAACTTCCTAGCCTGCATCATCGTCAGATAACTCGCTTGTCTAGGCGACTTGCTACCATAAAACACAACCTTTGACGGAGTCATAAGGTTATTACATTTCTTCTGGCAATAAATTATAGCCCCGTAATTGAATAAAAAATCCATTCCTAGAATGACGTCAAATTCCCAAAGTCTGATTGGGATAAGATCTACGTTCATAATATTACCCTTAATATCCACCCTACAGTTCTTGTATACGTACTTAATAGGGATCACTTCTCTATTCACAATCTCTATGTTCATGGGGTATTTTAACTCGTCCTTAGGTAATTCCAAGTTCTTAGCAAAGTCATCAGATATAAATGAAAAAGTAGCACCCGAATCAAATAATACATAAGGATTAACTTCATTGATCGAAATGATATCTGACACTACATCGCGAGACTGCACCGCATCCTGCACTGTCATGTTAAATGTCCTGGCGGTAGGTCGGTTGGTTGCAGTTGGTCCCGTGATAGCTAAAGCATTGTTACCACTGTTTCCCTTGTTCCCTCCTGATCCTGCCCCTCCAGATCTTTTCTTGGAATAGTCCCTAGCCAAGTGGTCCTTCGACCCACATGTGAAGTAGGCACCATTCTTTGGCTTAGGGCAGTTAGGTGTTATGTGGCCTTCTTGACCAAAATTGTAGCAGACTCTTTTCCCTTTCATACAGACCCCCAGGTGAGCTTTTATGTAGGTCGGACATGCTTCAACCCTCTTTTCCCTTGCTGATTTCCAGTTGGCGAGTTGTCAGCCCACCTCTCTTTTGATTGTTACTTCCTCCTATGTTGTTGCCACTGGCCTTGTTAATTCCTTCATTTTCACTCTTCTTCTTCTTCTGATCCTGATTGTACTTGGTCACCGCATTGCTTCCACCTTCAGTGAGGATGGCCTTCTCCATTACTCCAGTAAAATTGTTCAGCTGAAACATTGACACTTTACTATATAACCAGGCTTCAGTCCTTGTTCAAACCTTCTTACTTTCCTCTTATCCGTGTGTACTTGGTATGTGGCGAATCTAGCCTACTCATTGAATTTTGCCGCATAGTTTGATATGGACATATTACCTTGCTTCAATTCTAGAAATTGTACCTCCATTTGGTTCTGCGAGCTTATCGAGAAGTACATCTCGAAGAACATCTCCTTAAACCTCTCCCAAGTGATCACACCTTCTCCCCCACGGACCTTATTTTCTGGTCCTCTCTGACTCTAGCGACGTCAAAAATGTTTTCCATCTCCATAACCCATGTTTGAGCTTCTATCGAGTTCATGAAGCCTTTAAACCCTGGCGGACCCACCGCCTTGAAGTCCTTGAATGTTGCATTTGGTGGAGTTTGAGGTTGATTGTTAATTGCTCCAGCCAATAAGTTCACCAATTGCTGAACGGGGTTAACATTGGCATCGTTTTTGTTGTTCGTCGACCCTTCTTGGGCCGGTTAACGGTTTGGTCTTCTTCTCAGCAACATATTTCTGTTAAAATATACATTTATTTGGTCTTTTTTTAATCATTTAAATATTTAAGGCTTAACATAAACATTTAAACATGATCACTTAACACATATTCTGAAATAAACTCTGATATTTTATTTACATCAAAAATTTTAACATAATACGAGAACATCACTGCTATTTACATCAACTATCCCGAGATAAAGAATCAGGATTAAATCATCATATTCCATTACTTTTATTTACACTGGAATTTACATCATTAACTACCATAGATATTCACATAATTCATACTGTTCCTATCACGTCCTATTAAGACGTCGGACAACTTTTCTGCGCTCTTATTCCATGATACGAAACATCGTCCTTCGATCCAGCATGTACCAAGGTAAGTCCTCAAACTAAATTAGATAGTACATAATTCGATCATGAGCTTTGTTCACTGCAATGTTGAATGCGCAATCCATATCCACCATCTTGACCTTCTTTGCTTGCACCTATTCCTAGACTACATCTGCTCGCTTAGAAGCCTTCTCATAAGCATCTTCAGCTCTGACTCGCTTAATGGATGTGACAACCCAAATTTTCATAAGTTATTAAAATAAAAATTTAATAATTAAAATTCTTATTATGAGGTGTATATATTTTGAATTATGTGATTTGGTGTGAAAAGAATTATATATTCATATGTTGTAGAATGTGAGATTTAATAGTTAATTAAACTATTGAAGAAATTAAATAATATTAGTTAATTTAATTAAGTTGAAATTATATTATGAGATACTATAATTTTAATTGTTATGTCTTGTGGGCAATGGAAATTATTATGAGTTAAGTTTCATAAATAGTGTGAATAATTCACTTAATTAAAATAGTGAATTAATACAAGTATAATTGATTTAATAAAGTGAGAAGGTAGTCTATTGCATGAAAATGTAAATATTAGTATAATCTTGAGTAAAATATTTATTAAGTACATTAAATATTTTAGTTTGAAACTTTATGGAATAAAATGAATATTTATGGTATTAAATAAATATTTGATGAAAATTATTACGGATAGGTTATTTAAGTGTGATAAAATAGATGAGATTTATACGTATTTTATTACGCGAGTATAATGGTCATATTCTAATTTAATTAAATAATTAAATTAGAGTAGTGAGAATTTGTTAAATAATGTTATGATTATAATGGTTGAATAGAAATTATAATTTTATTGATAAGGTTAATTTTATTTCTTAAGAAATTAAAGGTACATAATCTAGTTTATATTTCTAGTTTATGTGTTCTTGAGTTTCTTTTAAAATTGGGGTTTTGGTTAATGAATTTGTGGGTTATGATGTTATATATGTTATTAGATTTCATAATTGTCATCTAAAAAATGATTTTTCAGAAATCAAATTCATATATTTATGTTAAAGAAGAGGAATTTGGGTTTTGATGGTAATGTGTGTTTTGGTGTACTTTGAGACTAAAATTGATGCTGAATCTGTGATTGAAACTTTAAATTGATGGATGATTGTTGTTCTCCTCTATAAAACGAAAACAACGCAACTTGAACGGATCAAATATGTTAAGAAACGAATTCGTGATGAATGAATACACTTAACATGTTAAAAATATGAAAAATTAGTATAAACCAAGTCCCACATCGACTAAATTGAGAACTTTACCCCTTTTCTAAACCTATAAATAGAAGGGCTTGACCCTTTGTTTCATTCACCAACAATAAGGCCTCTAATTTTGAGAAAATGCTTTATTGTGGGAGGACTTTTTATAAAGATCTACTTAGCTAAATCTTGGTCGAGTACGT
The DNA here is from genome assembly GCA_020205605.1 of Panax ginseng. Lineage (NCBI taxonomy): Eukaryota > Viridiplantae > Streptophyta > Magnoliopsida > Apiales > Araliaceae > Panax > Panax ginseng. Next base: position 62,435,106 of record CM035140.1, on the reverse strand, counting down.
ATTCAGTTTGTAGAACTCTTATTTTTGGGTATGTTTCTTATTTAATTTTTAGTAATGTTATTATTTTAAATATTGTATTTAGTTTGTTAGTTAAAGTTTAAATTTTGGAAGTTTAGTTAGTTTTGTTAGTAAACTAGTTAGTTTACTATGTTTATTTTAGCTTGGAATTGATTATGTAAATAAGTTCTAATGATTGTAATTAGAGATATGGAGTCGAGACCTTAGACGAGTCTAATTATGTTAAATAAGACTTATTTGTAAAGAAAGTTGGGTTGGAACGAGTCGAGGCGAGTTTTGGATGTCAAAACGAGAAGTCCAAAAAACTAGTGGACTACTGATCCAAAAAATGAAAATTCGGGGTTAGGTATATTGTTTAGAAAATTATGGGCTTTTGGTATGTTATAGTACACTGAATAATCTTTCCATAGACTCTGAAACAGACTAATTCCGACTTCGGAGCAAAGAGTTATGACCATTCAAAGTAGTCGCGTCAAAACCGCTCTAACCAACTCAGGCGAAGGGTCACCTTGAACTAATTTCTTTGGAATTACGTGTTTAGAATTTGGTAAAGGTCATAGAATAAAAATTTTAGTCCCGGAAGTTAGCTTCGCGTGGCTCTAGAATCGCTAAAAAATGTTTTGAAATGGAAACGGTATGACTGTTTTAGTGAGAGAGGGTAAAGTTGGGAAAGAAAGAAAAATAGTTTTGAACGCCCCTTTTTGAACACTATTTTGGACTATCTATCTTATGTGAAATGGGTGTCCAATAACTTTTAAAAATAGTTTAATATGATTTTTATAGCATATCCAAAGTTGGATGTCATCGGACTTATGAGATATAGAGTAAAGTTTACATTACAACTACTATGCATTGCTATGTGGCAATTCTTTCAGTTCCTATTTGCTATGTGACTTTAATGATGAACTATTTGAAATCTTTATTGCAAATAGCATGATGTGTTATATTAATGTTGAATGTATGAAATGTTAAAGTCAATTTATGACTACGTTGATTGAGTACTGAATGTTGATTGAGTAAGGAACTCAATCTTTATACTTGTTATATGAACTACATCATGTATGTTATGTTAGTCCAATGTTTATGAGATGTATATCGAGCATGTTATTATGTGCTATGTGATGCATGAAAACTGTTAGATTTTGATGGGATGTCGAGCTCAAGCTTACAAATAACCACTTTTACAGGTTAAAGATTTAAGGTAAAGTTATGTGCTACTTGAGAGATATGAATCAGATTTATATACTTTGGCTGAGTTATTATTATTTTAACCATGTTTAAGGTTTCGAATAATGTATAAATGTTGAATTGTAATATCGTTTTGTGATGTAAACTCTTGTAGTATTAAAATGATTCTTAGACAGTTACATGTAAAGGTTTAAAGTTTTGGGAACGAGAATAGTTTGTAATAGAAAATTTTAATTATTCCGCAAATTTCAGTGGTTGTATTATCGTTTAATGATGTAAAATTAGAGGTTAAATGTATTGTTAACGACCAAAGTCGATAGTTGAATTGTATGAATTTTGGGGTCGTTACAATTGGTATCAAAGCTGATAGGTTAGAAACCTTAGGTAAGAGTACCTTAGGCTATAACCTTAGAGAAGAGAGGTGAAGATAATAAAGAATAAGCTCTCATAGAGTTTGAACAATAAGAAGTAATTTAAGAAATTTATAAAGAAGGGATTAAAATATGCGTAAGAGGATTCAAAGAAGAATCTCGCAGAGTTATAAGGAATATGAATGTGGGGTTACCCAACTCCAATAATAAGGATGTAATGTGATAATAAATAGACAATGTTTATAAAAAGAGAATGATAAAGAAGTTAAGAATAAAAAGTTATATCAAAGTATGGTACAATCGTACTCTTTAATAGTTGATGTATGGTATCTGGGCTAAACGATTCCTTCATAGAGCAGAGGTATATACGAACTAGTAACTCGGAACCTAGTTTGTTAGTTGTTTGTGGGAAACCACTCAGCGTACCATATTGAAACTATTAGAGACTCGATGTGTACCAAGTATAGAAAATGGATATGTATGGTGAAAATGTGGAACTGAAATAGGAGTTGCCTAACTCCAATAGCCAAGATAACGAATAATGATGAATAAACAAAGTCTGTAAGAGTAAAAGCATAAATGAAATCGTAAATGATGAAAAAGGAAAGAAAGAGGATTGTAAAACAAAACGATCACGAGTTAAGAAAATAATTTTAAGGGAGATGATTATAGAATAAGATCACGACGTGATCTGTTTAAGTTATAAAAGAAAGATGGTTTGTAATGTTTGAATAATTATAGCTTGATGCTATGAAGATAATCTACTATGATATAGTACAAGATAAACTCACGAGGAGTTATAGATAATGTGATACGAGGAATTCGTATAAAGCAAGTTAAGGGCAAGTTAAGAATAAGTTAAGAGTAAGGTAATGTTAGGTGGGATTTCAATTAAGGACTCATATGGTAACTTAGTTGTAAAAACTATTGTATGTGCAAAGATTTTGTGCATGTACTTGGTTTATCACATTGATAATCATTGGAATGTCAGTGTCGTGCCATCAATGTATATGTGGTGAAAATGTGATTCTTTTGTCATGTATATATTTGATAGTAAGAAACTATTAAGATGAGTCAAATATTATTAGGATTAGGTGCAGTTCTTAAAACTAATGCATATGGTAAGTTCGTGACTCATAATAATATGGTATGTTTTGAACCCCTCAGCGAATGGACGCCTATGGTCTTACTATGATAAGTTCTTAAACTCATATTATTGTGCCAAGTTCCTGAACTTCCAATGTGCGGTAAGTTTGATGAACTATACTGGGGGTATAGGAAGATTGTAAGTTGAAATACAAGAATATTTAGTATAAGAGCATTAATGGTGCTAGAAATAAAAATAATTAGTCAGTAATGAAGTAATGAAGTAAAGATTGAAGTTGATAGAGAAAATTAGATATTCCAAATCTTATAGCTTTGCTAGATTTTTGAAATTTATTGCCTTCGTCCTGATGTTTGCATTTCTATTTTTTTAAAAACATTGGATCATATGATGGAACCAATGAGTTTTAAAAACAATACTGTTATTCGTATGTCTATGCTAATTGTTTCAGCTAGACAAAAATGATTTAAAAATATCAAAATATATTTAGTTTCTCCGTAGTCAGTAAAGTATCACTAAATATGAGGCTGAAATGACAAACGAGGAAGTCATCAATGCAATTGAACCTGGTGTTGGATGTGATCGTAGGATCGTTAGCCCACTATGGTATGATGTAGCATGACAAAGTTATATAATGACTGAATCCTCAACGTACTATTAAAATAATACGGTATCTTGACCATAAAAAATGATTTTTGGTTTTCTTTTAACTAAGAAAGATATGCCACATGAATTGGCTAAAACTATTTCGATTGATGTCCGAGTTGATGTTAGAAGTCTAAGCTATTTGATTCAGCTAGACAAATATTGAAAGATGTTTATGTAGTTCAAGCATTTCTTGAGAAGTTATGTCAAACAAAATTATTTTGGTGCAGATTTAGATGTTGAGAAGCTGAGGTGAACAACCCTTTTATAGGGGATTATATTACGTGAAAGCGTTAAAATGTTTGTGCACAAAATATTGTACGAAAGGCTGATTTCCCTGAGTACGAGAAGAAAGGTCGATATAGTCTTATGACTGTTAAAGGTTCAATTCGAGATACTTGATAACCTGGGGACGTTGTAGACACTCGAAATTTTCTTTTCCTGTTACTAACTATGCAGGAGGGCAAACACGTCTTTTTCACATCCCAGAGGTAACCCTGGTGTAGACTCTCAAAATTTTCTGTACACCTATCACTGACATTACAGGAGGGCGATTTAAATCTTTTTAGAGATAACCTAGAAGAGCGGCTCACATACGTGCGTGCTTGAGGCAGACGGGACACGGAAGCCCAGGGCAACCCGGCCAACCACATGTACAACTGTGGCTCTATAAATAGAGGGCTTGGGTGGCCATTATATAAGAGAAAAAGGCGAGGAAGCCCTATCAAATTTGCTCTGTACTGACCATATACTGAGTGTTTTCTCATTTTAAACACTTGTGAGCTCACATATAGCTTCTTTTTGTACCGGCGGGAGCCGAGTGTTCATCCCTTTAAAGATATAGAAGTCTTCTTTGGCAACCCACTGTAAGCATTCTCACACACTTTAAAGCATTTCTCTTCATCTTTGCACATATTTTTCTTCACGTTGAGAGTCGTGTTGCATATGTTTGCCCGGACTTCGGTTCGTGGTTTCATTTCAGTTTATATATATATATATATATATATATATATATATATATATTTCTTATATATATAGATTAACATTATTGAGTTATGCCTCGATTAAGCCTAGACTTGATCTAGAGTATTTATATATATATGAACCGTGTGTGAACTCGCATTTGATGAGCACGATTTTACATCCAGTGCGTTTACCGCATATATATATATATATATATATATATATATATATATATATACATTCAGTCCCGCCTGGAGTTTACTTTGTGGCGGTTGACCGTCTTTACAGCTTTATTCACCTTTCGTACCGCCTGGAGTTTACTCCGTCGTGGTTGATTGCTTTTATAGCTTTATTTATATTTCTGATCCCCCATGGAGGTGCTTCGTGGTGGCTGATCATGTCTGTATATATATATATATATATATTTACAGCTTTTATATATATACTTACTTACTGCTTTATTATCAATTGCGGCATCATATGAGCCTAGGAATCATGTGATCACAGATTCAGTTAACTGGATCTATATTCGGTTCCCGTGATGGATATTTTCAGCTGTAAGAATCTTGTAAATTTATTCACGGTGTTCGGATTTCCTTAAATGGTTATCATACCCACGAGGAGTTCGACACTATTTTGCATATTAATTTCTTGAAGATGCTTCGAATCTCAAAAATTAAAAACAATCAAGCCGAACACTTAATAAAAATGGGAGTGTAAAAGGTCTCAATTACTATTGAGCACAAGGGTTTTAAAAACCTCTTTTATAAGACAACACTGCCATATCTTGTTAAAACTAAATTTTTATACAAATTCAAACCCTGTATATATAGGTACGAACGAGGCCTCGAACTACTTCTAAATAATTGCACATTGATCCACACACACACACATTCATATAACAGTTTCTTGAAAAGAGGCGGTCACCATGGTAACACGGATGTCGGGGGGTGCCTAACACCTTCCCTCCACATAATCAAGTCCCCGGACCCTAATGAATCTCGATTTCACCGACCCGTTTAGCAGTGCCATATCACTGGGTCAATGTGCAAACCTTTTCTCAGTTGTGTTGGTACAACCATATAAAAAACCCACTAGCGACTCTTAATAGTCCATCGTCGACATTATACATGTCAGACCTTTTTCACTTATTTTTTCAAACAAATCTCACTTAACATGAGAACACCAAAGAACAAGTAACGAAAAGGGACATAAAAATCCCGACGTCGACAGGTGGCGACTCTGCTGGGGACTTCCAGTAAGAGGACTTAAGCTGCTATTACAATCTTTTCAAAACTGTTATATGTTTGTGTGTGGATGTTGCATTTACATTTATGATGAATGTGTATGAATGCATATATATTTCTGCGCTTAAAGCTTTACACTACATCTGCTTGTGATATTAGTGCTTCGCACATGTCATCATTTTCATAAATGGTGAGACACGTTGTATGTGAATGTATGTTGTGTGGTTCCTCCACTAGGAGGCTATCCTGTCGGTGTTTGATTACTGGACTCGTAGGAAGACTAATTTCAACGAGGCTCAGGAAAGGCACCACACAAATTCGCTCTAGTTGAAAGACCGGATTAACTTCTCGTTAAGTAAATTGCAATGATTTGGGAACCTTCATGCCAAAAAGCCGCGAGAGTAACCTAAGATAGGTCAGCCTCTGATAAACCAAACACGGAGGAAAGTCTCTTCATGCTTTTTCATTACTCGTAAAAACAATTACTTGTAATTTCATGCCATATTCATCTCCATGTAATGAGAAATATGAAGGAACATGTGTACATACATATTTTTAAAACATGTTATCCTGTATTACAAACAGCTAACATCCGCCTTGCAAGATAATATTCCTAGAACGGATACATAGCATGTAAACATTTAAACACTCCCTAAAGACTAAACTACGCAAGTCTTTTGTAGGGAAGCAATCAGACCTATTACCCGATCAAAATCCAAAAAGGCCATGAGCATACAGTCAATTATGTCGTCATCAGACCAGACTGACCTTAATCCAATTTCACGAAAAGAATTTGACGAATTAAGTAAACAAATCACAAATTTGGCTGTTCTATTTAAAGAACTACACCAGTCTACTCAGGGTACGAGGATACCCATACATGCTGAATCCTCTACACAAGGAGGAACCCAAGGTCCTTATAAAACCATTACATAACCTAAACTCTAGTTGGATACGACCAACAAGAATCATGATATCAACCATCTCAAAGGAGATCCAGACACCGGTGACATTAGGAAGAAAGTCCTTCAAATGGAAGAAACCCTTCGTGCAATCAAAGGAATTGGAGCACACAGAAGTGTCTAATATGCTGCCCTTTGTATATTCACTGGGGTTCATTATCCAGAAAAGTTTAAAACTCCTGACTTCGAAAGGTATGATGGGCTAGGAGATCCTTACACACATTTAAAGGTGTTCATTGGAGAACTTGGATCTTATGCAGAGGACGAAAAGCTTAGGATGCAGTTGTTCCAAAAGAGTCTAACTGGAGAAGCCCGTTCATGGTATCCCAGATTAGACAACTCAAAAATCCATAGTTGGGAGGAGATAGCTCACGCCTTCCTCACGCAATACAGCTTCCAGTCTCAGATGGCTCCTAACCGATACCAGATTACCAAGGTCAAGAAACAGTCCAATAAGTCTTTTAGAGAGTATGCTCAAAGGTGGAGGTGCCTAGCTGCTCAAGTTATTCCTTCCATGACAGAGTTAGAAATGGTCCTTCATAGACATACAAGAAGCTCATTTCTATGAAAAAGTTTTAGCTGTCATTGGTAAACCATTTTTTGAAATGATTAAACATGGGGAGATGGCTGAGATGGGATTGAAGTTCGGAAAGATTCAAGACCTAGCTGCCCTTAAAGCTGTTATTGAGCACATCCAATCCGGAAATTATGGAAACAACCCCCGGAGGGTCCATAAAAAGAAAGAGGAGGATGTTTCCCTGATACTACAGGGTCAAAAAGGTAATCAGAACATGCCTATCCAGAGAAGAAATTACACTCCATTTCAAGCATAGTCTTCAAGCCCTCCATTTCCAAAAGGTGGAGAAGTCAAACTCCCTCGAGTGTTCACACCCTTAGGGGACTCGCTCGAGAACATTCTCATTCTTCTGACAACTCAGAAGAAACTTACGCATCTTCTTCCACCAGCCAACCCTAATGGGAAGGGTTTCAATGCTGCTCGGAAATGTGCTTATCATGCTGGGGCACCTGGACATGATACTCAAGATTGCTGGGCCTTGAAAGACAAGATCCAAGATTTGATAGACAATGGTGAGATCGTGGTCACCAAACCGGATCAACCTCACGTGCAAGACAACCCTCTTCCCCAACACAAAGAGGAAGAGGTTAACATGATTAATTTGAGTAGTGGACGGAGTTCCAATTTAAATGATGAATCCTCCCAGACCCTCAAATATGGTGTTGACAAATGGGATTATGCAAAGTTCCAGTTCATAATGGAACAGAAGATGAAAGCTCAGTGTAAACAAATTTAGCAATTGGCAGAACTGGTGACCTATCAGCATCAAGTCATGCGCCAATTATTCAGCCAGGAGCATGCTAGCCTGCTCCCTTTTATTATGAATACTCCCTTGTCACCTTCAGATAGAGAAACATTGGAACACAAAGTGATGAAGAGAGCAAGTGCCAAAGCCCATAGGGATTTTGCCAACAAAAGGGAATTTATATACCTGGGCCAACCTATGGAGGAAATACTTCAGATGCTGATCAATGAAGGAAGGATCACATCCCTTCTCCTTCCAATCAATCCCCATTCAGGACGGTTTAATTCTGATGGAGTTTGCCAATATCACTCCCATTCTCGCGGTCACAACACTGACGAATGTTGGGCACTCCGCCACCTCATTCAAAATCTAATTGACATCGGTGTCCTGCGGCCTAGCGGAACAAATCTTTATCTTATGTGAGAGTGAGAATACTTGTCCTACTAAATGGAAGGGATTGGTAGCAGTTATATCCGCTGACGCTGATGGGACTGTCAAACCTCTAACAATGCAAACAATTCAACTCAAAGGAATTGACAAACCTTTGAAAGTGGTTGATCCCGAGCCAATCAAATTTCCATTTAGACCACAATATTTTGTTATCAGCTTACAAAAGGTCCCATGGAATTATGGAGAAGCTGAAGGATCCACCTCTCATACAACTGCTACAATGTCGAAGGAAAATCCACTATATCTTCCCCAACGGGTGATGAAGTCCACCATCAAGTTAAAGGGGAAAATACCCATGGAGAAGATTAAAAAATTCCTCCTCACTATAGGTCATAACGAAGCCAAGGTGGTTTTAAGCTTAAGAGAAGCTCCACATCAAATTTCAATCCTGGACTTTGTTTTAACTTCCAAGGATCACAGGAAAATCTTACTGAAGGTTTTGGAAGAAGTCTACTTACCGACATCAGTGGATATAAAAACATTTCAACATTTGGTTGATCACATTTTAACAACAATGTGATATCTTTCACTGATGACGACATACCGCCCAAAGGGACTGACCATTGCAAGCCGTTGCACATTGCGGTTTTGTCCTCTAGATACATGCTAGCTGGGGTTTTGATAGATATAGGTTCGTCGCTTAATATATGTCCTTACGCTACGCTGCTAAAGATGAACGTTAATATCAAACGGATCCGCAGCAGCCACATGGTTATTAAATCTTTCGACGGAGCCCACCAAAATTCAGTCGGAGAGATTGAGCTACCAATCGAGATTGGTCCCCATACATTCTACGTATCTTTTCACGCGCTCAAAATAGATTCAGGATATAACCTGCTATTGGGAAGACCATGGATTCATATGGCTGGGGCAGTCCCCTCCACTCGTCATCAGCAACTGAAATATATAATGAATGATAACTTAGTCACGGTTAACGCTGAGCCAGAATGTCCTAAATAGACTGACATACCACTCATTAGCTTCAATTCAAAAGTTGAGCAGGTCAGTTTTCATGCCCTGGAGGTGAGCAACACTCACTACCACCCTATTGGGGCACCACCTCTCACACCCAAGATTTCTGCCGAGGTAATGTCAGCTATTCAAGAAATAATATCTTTGGGTAATCAGCCGGGACAAGGGCTAGGTAAAAGTCATCAGGGTATTAAGCACCCGATTCAAGTTATCGATCAATGGAGACAATTTGGATAGCTATTCTGCCGATTCGATCCACAAGAATCCAGATAAATATCATCAAATTTCTCCAGCTTTAGTTACAGAACGACTGTCTCCACCTTCAAATCATGAGTCCGCACAACCTCTTGTAAAGGTGCCAGCCAGTGTCATGGCTATGTTATTTCCCAAGCCGATACCAATAAGGGAGAAAGAAGTCTTTGTTCCAGACCCTAGAGTGGAAGAGGAGGAACGAAGAATTAAATAAGATATCGTTAGGATGATGTCAGGCATATACGTCATTGTCCATGATGAATATATAAGCAGATATACCTCAGACGATGATTACCCAGACGTAATGGTCATCATTCGGGAGAAGGAGGACGATGACGACCCCTCCATCACTGCAGTCCACCAGAACTTTACCCTCGACAATTGAATCACAACTCCTTGCATTGGTTGACGAGGGTAAAGCAGGCAGGAACTCTTTCTGCCCTGTAGATATCATATCTGCTTACTTTTCTGTACAGTACTAGCAATTTTGTTTTGTCAGTACATGCTAACACTTTGTATAATTAAACCATTTCATATATACTAAGTGAAAGCATATTTTATTTCAGGACTCTGAATTTAGATGTGCCTGTACTTGCTGATAAGGTGCCTCTTCTCCACAAGGATTGTAGCTTTGATGAAAAGCTGGATTCAGCCTTGATGGAAATACATGAGGACATTGAGGTGCCTCCAGAAATTCAAGAATGGGTCAAAGACAAACCTAAACCCAACCTTGATCAAACCACTCCCTTCAATCTCGGAACCTTAGAAAGCCCTAAGTAAATCCAGATTGGTTCAGACCTCACCCCCAAACCAAAGGAATGACATGGTTACACTACTAACCCAATTCCAGGATGTGTTTGCATGGTCTCACGAAGACATGGTGGGTTTGTCAGCTGACATTGTTCTTCATCGCCTTCCCATTAAAGAGGGATTCAAACTAGTCAAGCAGAAGCTCAGGCGATTGAAACCTGAGTGGAGTTTAAAGGTGAAAGAAGAAATTGTGAAACAATTTTAAGCTGGCATTATCATGGTGTCCACATATCCTGAATGGATATCAAACATCGTTCCCGTACCTAAACCTGGAGGAAAGGTGCAAGTTTGCGTGGATTAACGGGATCTGAACAAAGTTTGCCTTAAATATAGCTTTCTCGTGCCATTTATCCACATTCTTATTGACAATACTGCTCAGTACGGCATGCACTCCTTTGCGGATTATTTCGCTGGATACCACCAGATTATGGTTGCTGAGGAGGATCGTGAGAAAACTGCTTTCATCACGCCTAGGGGACTTTTTGCTATAGACGGTTGTCATTCGGCCGCATCAATGCTGGAGCCACCTATCAACGAGCTATGATGGCTCTTTTCCATGACTTAATGAACAAAGAGATAGAGATCCACGTGGATGGCATCATTGTGCTTTAGCATGGGCTTCCATGAGGTTACAACATTACCTCCATGGTCATACAACCCATATCATATCCCGCGTGGATCCTATTAAGTATGTGTTCAATAAACCCATGTTGAATTGTCGGCTGTCCAGATGATAGTTGATCTTACAATAATTTGATATCGTCTAAGTGACGCAAAAGTCCATCAAAGGTCAAGGAATTGCGGATCAACTGGCCGCCGCACCTTCAGTGGACTTCAAACCCTTGGAAACCTACTTCCCAGGTGAAGGAGTAATGACAGTTCAACAACACCATCAGTACGATACATGCTATATATGGAAAATGTATTTCGATGGAGCTGTTAATATGGAAGGTTCTAGAGCTGGAGCATTTTAGGTATCCAGTACGGGGGAGCAGTATCCTGTCGTCATTAAATTGCAGTTTTTCAGCACCAACAACACAACTAAGTATGAAGGCTGTCTCATAGGGCTACAACTTGCCCGTTCAATGGGCATCAGGCGGTTAACTGTCTTTGGCGATTTGGAGTTGGTAATCAGACAATCCACGAGAATCTATCAAACTAAAGAGCTACATTTGCTGCCTTACCATCGAAAAGTTTTACAGATGGCTTTGAAGTTCGAAGAAATCTCCTTTTTACACATTCCTCGTAATAGGAATGATTTTGCAGACGCATTAGCTGTAACATTCCAGAATTTTAAATTGTAGTATTAAATATTTATTGAATTATATAAGTATTTAATGGATATGTTTATTGTTGAATAAATAATTGTTCAATTTGATTTGATGTGGTTTAGTTAATTATTTGTTAAGTAAATAATTAAGGAGTTAAGAAAATTAATTGTTATGAGATTTTATATACCAATTAAATGAATTATACTATTTTAATTGAAATTTATAATTAAAATAAGGTGTTAGTTGGTTAAATAAAATTATAATTATAAACGAAATTATATTATGTGGTAGTGATTTATGTGAAAAGTAATTTAATAAATCATTATTAGAATTTATTAAATTGATTATTAAAATTTAATTAAATAAGAAGTGTGACAAATAACCTTGCTATAAAAGAGTTATAAAAATAAATTAAAGAAGTTTAATTTAGTTTTGGCCAAACAAGTCTTAATGCATATTAAGTCTTTAATCTAATGGTGTTTTATCAAACAAGGTATAGGGATTAATTGATTTATTTTAATTAGGTTTACCAAACAAGGTTTAAGGTTTAAATGGTTATTTTTATTAGCATAGCCAAACAAGCCTTATGGCTTTTGAATTTTAAAACTTAAATAACTGATATCAGTTATCTCTATATTAATATTATATATTTAATACATATATTATTACCTATATACGTTATATTTTACTACGTAAGATAGAGTTAGGAGAAGAAAAACTCAGAAGAAGAAAAAGGAAGAGAAGAAGAAAAATTGAGAGAGAATTGAGAGAATCTTAGAAGGTTTTGATAAAGGAATTTGAGGAAAGAAGTATTGTTGATCAAAGGAAGGAAAATCTTCATCTTCTAGCATACAAGGTAACATCCAAACCTTTTAAAATTTCTTAAAATTTTGGTGTCTTCTTCTTCCAAAAAGTTCTCTATAAAATAATTATAAAAGTTGAATTGTTGGTGTGTATAGTTTTATATGATAATTGATTGTTGTAAAACTGTTTTTCATAGGTTATGTATGGTTATAATCAATTAATTCATGTATGTATGTAATTTGTGAAGAAAACTATATTACAGAGTGCTTATATAAAAATATATGAATATGGCTTAGTTCAAAATAAAATTAAGGTTTGATTAGTTGTTAATATATATATATATATATATATATATATATATATATATATATATATATATATTGACTATTGATTTTGAAAGTAGATGAATAAACATAAACATGATAGTTGGAATTAATTGTTTTGGTTGAAAAACAAAGTTACAGTGATAAGTTTCACTGAAAATGTCAAAAATAGAGTTTTTATCAAAAATAGTGAAATTGGGTGTTGTAAAGTTGATGTTTATGTTATGAGTATTGAAATTATGTTTACATGAAGTCTTTGTATGTATTACATGTTAATTAGTTTGTTAGATTGGAGCTTGTAGGCCAATTTGGCTTTTTGTTATGGTGTTGCCGAAATTTGGTCGTCAAGTCTAGAGTTTGGTGCAGCAATGCGTATTGGCAAAGTAAATTTTGTACTGCAGTGACCTTGGCGTCACGTTCTTGGCGTAATCGTTGGCCTTATGTCTCATGTGTGCATAAAAACCACATCTGGCCCGTAAATAAAATGCAGCATGAAGTTAGCGAAGTTAATAATGCGGTCCGACAGTTTTATTTATTTACACAAAGTCTGAAAACAAATGTTATGTGTTAATAATAGGACTATTAAATTATGATTTCAGTAGCACTAAACTAAGAATGAGCATGTTATCAAGGGATTAACTAGTATTAGTATTAACGTAATTCGATTATGTAAATTGAAAATCAAACCTACATGTTGTATATACTTGTTTATATATATAAAATGTTGGTAGGGACTAATTATGTAACACCCCCCTCCCGAAAAGGAAAGGGAGGTCACGTGCGAAGCACAACAAACCTCAAAATAAATAAATAGAGCACTAACAAACTCAAAATATTAATAGTGGTGATCCAATAATAAAGTAATAAGTACAATTCTCCAAACTGAGTCAAAATAATCAAAACTTAAAATTCGAATCAACCTAAATGGTCAAAGGCAACTCTCTCATTACACTAGCCCTGAATCACCCCTGCAAACCTGCCGGAAGAAAAACATAGCATGAGCCAATTGCCCAGTACGGATACAGATATACAAAAGATATACCATTGATATACGAAAATAACTGAGACAAAATACTGAACAAAGCCTCAAGTACAAATACGAACGAAATTATAATATCCAAAGATCTGAATGGAATATATTTGAATCAACATAATTGACGAAATCAATAAAAGAATAAAGAAATAACGAACTGAAGTAACTAACTCAATCACTTTAACTGAACATAAACTAACAAAACTAATCCAATAAAATAATAGGCTGAAACATATGGCTGGAGTTATTTCATACCGAATGAGCTCAGAAATATACCTTGCCACACAGGCAAATCAAAATAATGCCACACAGACAAGTCAAATGATGCCACACAGGTAACCAAAATAATGCCACACAGGCAAATCACACATTGGACCGCGAATCCAAATGTATACAAATCGAGATAGGTGTGTTTGGCACAACATCACCAATCCATCATAATGAAAACTAGGGTTAACCCATACGCCTCCCAAAAAAACACCAAATGGCCCACTTCCTCCTGGAGCCCAAAAACGGAGATGCTAGTGGACTAATCACCTTTGCCACGAAAAGTGTCATACCTCTCGTGCCAGACGACATGCCTGTGGTACTTTACGGTGGTTATAGCTCGGTATACCCTACGGTATATTCTAACAAAATACCATGTCACAACACATGCGACATAATACCAACAAAAAGGTTCTACATGTACATGTTGAACCAAATCAAATTATAGTCACAAGGTCTCAAAAAGAAGGTAGCAACATGTACCGCTCTACAATTATAAAAAAAAAAATACTAAACATGATATCCTAATTCAAAGAGTACAAATACGAGTCATGTGTATCAACTCCAAAATGAAACTAATATATTTATTTCACATGAAACAATTATGTGAAAACAGAACATAATTCGAAATAAGGAAACAAACGAACAAATCAAATTTAACAAGAGTATCGCTGAAAGAGTACGGAATCCGTACCTGATACTTCCAAACCATTTATAGCACACTCCACAAAAACTTACCCTCAAATGCCAACGATATCAAATACGAAACGTTATTCACCACCTAAACATATTCACCTCAAATTAAAAATAATCCTAACTAATAATTCCAAAATAATTCATAGTTTATTTAATATACTGTTATTAATTTATTTATGTTAATTTGTGTAATTAGCTCGGATAGAAGAAACTTAACAAGTTATATTTGGAATATAATATAAAACAACCCGGGTAAAATCCCGAGTTCGGAATAAATCTCGGGTCAAATCCCAAGTCCGAATCGAATCTATCAAAATAAGGCCTCAAACTACTGGCCCAATAGTATCTTCTTAGGTCATCTTAGCCCACCACAGGCTCCCAAAAGGTCATGACTTGAAGGTACTATTGGTAGTAACTTATTTCCTTATATGCAGACAAATTTTCCCCTATCTTTCGATGTGGGACTGGGGTGTTACAAACTCCCCCACTTAAATTTCTGACGTCCCCGTCAGAACCGATCACACACACGGACCCAAAGATCTTTGCCTCTCTAGCCATTGTGGGATAATACCGGCTGACTTCGTGTCCCCACCTCCGGACCTTCATCTCTCCATTGTGGGATAATACCACCAGCCTTCGTGTCCCCACCTCTGGCAACCCGATCGGATGACCTGACCCGAGCTTTCGAGAGTCGGCTTTGATACCATATGAAACAACCCGGGTCAAATCCCGAGTCCGGAATAAATCTCGGGTCAAATCCCAAGTCCGAATCGAATCTATCAAAATAAGGCCACAAACTACTGGCCCAATAGTATCTTCTTGGGTCATCTTAGCCCACCACAGGCTCCCAAAAGGTCATGACTTGAAGGTACTATTGGTGGTAACTTATTTCCTTATATGCAGACAAATTTTCCCCCTATCTTTCGATGTGGGACTGGGGTGTTACAAATTATGTCATGATGACATATATATAAGGTATTGAGATTCAAGTTGTAAGGGTTAGCTTGTGCTAAAGGCAAGTTCTCTAACCCTAAAACTTCGTTGTGCAAGTTTAATTTCGTTGAGCTAGATTGTTTATTATTGAGAAAGTTCTTGTATCTAGTTATTAATAAGGATGCAAGTATTCTAAATCGTAATATTGAGCAAGTTTCTTTAATATGTAACTTGTTATTTAGCATTCAAGTCGCTATATTTTAATATTCTAATGTAGAACAACTTTATCGTTCAAATTACTATTCACTATGCATGCCTAGCATCCAATTTTCAATAACCTTGACTTAATATTGTTCAAGCAAATTATATTATGATTATTCAATATTTATGCTATTGGATTATTCTTAAAGCATGATATTAATTTACAAATATCGATTCAGTTATGATTATTCCATAGCATGCAGTTAGTTCTTTTGTATTCAACTAATCCTTAGTTGATGACCGTTGAATTCTAAATTACCTTGTAATGTATCCAAACCAAACCTACTTTGTTGCGGACTTGTATTCTAAATACTGTGATGAACAACTCTTTTATTAGAGGTTTACGCTTAGCGTTGAAATGGTTGTGCACAATACATTGTACGAAGGGCTGATCCCCCTAAGTACGTTGAGTCCTTATAGTCTTATGACTGTTAAAGTTGAAAGATTACTTATAACTGTGGACATGATTCGTGGTAATTAGACCCTCAGTAGTATGTTCAGAATGTTAATAGAACATATCATTCAGTTCTATTGAGCCTATTTCGGGCAATTATTGTAATGTTGTAAAGTTATTCATTCTTCTTCAAGTGAGCTTTGTTTGCTCACTCTTGCATATTTATACACTTATTGCAGCTAAGGTTGAGAAGGTCGATGAACCTACTAATAACAAAGGAAAGGGAAAAATGTACAAGTGATGAAAACTTGTAATTTTATTTTTATCGTTATAATAAAACACTTATGTGTTTGTGTGTTTATAACTTATGTGCTCATGAGAGTCGAGTAGTAATGATTAATAATTAAAGCTTAAAATTTTATTGTCAGGATGACTAATGTCAGAGAATCCAGTCAGGCTAGGGAGGAGGGACCTCAGATGCCTATAGAGGAGGAGCCTCGCGACATTCAGGTTATTTGGGAACAATTACTGCCACGGGAGTCAGCCCCGTTGGTCACAGTAGTTGAAGATGAGGATGACGACGTGGAGACGGATGAGGAGGATCCCGCTGAGTTACCACAGGAGGATGAGGATGACGAGGATGAGGAGGAAGAGACTCCATTAACCTCGATGACTGCTCGTATGTACGATGAAGTCTACGACCGTAACGTGGAACTTCAGGATACAGTTGAGGAGTTGCAGGAGATAGTAGCTGAACAACAGACCGCAATGACATAAAAAGACGGTGAGATACAGGATCGTGAAGAACGGCTGACAAATGTCGAGGAGAAACTAGTACAGACTGAAGGAGAAAAAGAACAACTGATCAAAGTGGTCGCTGAACTGAAGAACAAGCTGAGAGAAAAAGCTAC
Organism: Panax ginseng; assembly: GCA_020205605.1. Lineage (NCBI taxonomy): Eukaryota > Viridiplantae > Streptophyta > Magnoliopsida > Apiales > Araliaceae > Panax > Panax ginseng. Next base: position 62,417,908 of record CM035140.1, on the reverse strand, counting down.
TACGACGGCAAGAGCTGAAGGTTCCTATGAGGAAGCTTTTCAATGAACCAGAATAGCAGTGAGAGACGCGCAGTCAAAGAGGATAAAGATGGAAGAGATGGATAAAGTATTTAACACCAGGATTAATCGAGCTCAAGTTCGCGTCATGGGATATCCTATTCAGTTCGAGACACTGCCATCATACGTATTAGATCGCAGAACAATGTTCCGGGTCATGGAGGAAGAACGTAGTAAGGCTAAGCAGTATCTTTGATATACACAGTGTAAACTGTACATGGAAAAATGGCTAAGCTAGTCTGTGCAGGAAAATACAAGCCCATCTACAAATCGGTGTATATGCGAGCTATCAAGCCCAACATGGCATCCTTCTCAATAGAAGGAGGTAAAGTTGTGGTCTCCTGTACAAAGGTATCCACGCGAGCTAACAGATCTACAGCCGTCTGCATGGTGACTCTATGCTCATCAATGTACGTGTTCATCTCTACAATCTTGCCAGTGGTAAGAGACCTCACTGTGGAGCTATCTGTGATGGCTACATCACAGGCGATATATAAGCTATCCTCTCAACTATCACGGTATCTCTGGCTGATCTGGCCTCATCCCACTCAACAATAGCGGCATCTCTACGAGTTAATGCCTCGTCTCTCTCTAACAGAGTTGCGTCTCTCCCATCAATAGCGAGGTCGACATCAAGGCTCTAGCACGATCTCTCTCGAAGGTCATCGATGAAGACTCGCTCAAAGTATCTTGTCTTAGAATCTTTGGATCACAACAATGCTAATCTTGGGAGAATCTAAAGGAAATGGATTTGAATAATCAAAATTTTATATCATGGGTAAATTTTTTTTTTTATTTTTATTTAATAAATTAATTTTAATAATATTAATAATATCTTTGAGAATTAGTGAGACAAGTCTAGAAATTAGTCAATTTGTGTATTGGTGAGAAAATAGAGTAAAGTTGAGCTTAACTTTAGAAACCCTAACCTAATTTTTTGGATAGGGATTAGGTAGAAAATACAATTAAAATAATTGTATTGTTGATTATGTGTTTGGATTTGTATAGAAATGTTGATCAATAATTGATCGGATAAGGTTTAATATTAATAAACCTTAATAAGGGATTTAAAACCCTAATCTTAAATTTAGAAAATAAAATATGCGATTTAAAAAAACCTAATTATGCGTTAAGGAACCTAATTTCAAAAGCAAGGAATTGTAAACCCTAATTAGGCAACCCTAATTTTTATTAGCATGCCTAAAGTGTTTGTTAAACTTCAATATGATTAGAAAGCTCTAATTATATTTTTGTATATTAATTTTCTATTTAGAAAACCTAATTGCATTTTAGGAATTTTATTTTCTAATTCCTAAACCTAAATTTGAAAATTGTGGGAGCTAGAAATTTTAAAACCTAAAGGGTACAAAACCTAAACCTAGATTGTCCAAACCCTAAACCCTAAGGGTTTCATCTAATCAAAAATCTAGAAATTTAAGGAAATGACCAAAATGCCCTTTGGATTTTTTAAAGTTAACTTGCAAAATTGTCCAACAACTTTATTAGGTCACCAACTCTCTTGACTTTGCAACATAAAATCTCGAAATCAACGGCAAAAAATCGTCGAGGATCGTTGAAAGCAACATCAAGCATTATATATAAGTTTAGAGAGAAAAAAGTCCATAACTTAGACATTTTGTAAACTTAGCTCTCACCAACTCTTTCCCATACAAGACCTCCGAAAATTAGAAGTATATCAGGTCCTAAATTTAGTCCATAGATCAACCAATATGATTTGAGGATTAAGATCAAGAATCGAAGCTAAAAGGTATAACCAAGTTTTTAATTTTTGATCTTGTATGCTTGAAACATTTTGTGTTTTTGTGTTTAGAAAATTGCTATTGGATGTTATATGAAGATCTATGATGATCTATCATGAATCCATAGCATTAAAGTGCCTTAAAATAATTTTTTCAAAAAGCTGTTCTTGAGAAAAAAATTAGGTATACGACAAGGAATGTCGATCGCTTTAAATCCTTGTGTGTTTGTTGTTTTAGTTGTTTTAAAGTTTTAATCGATAGCTTTTTTATGTTGTCTTTCATATCCAAGTGGTAGATTAGAAATTGAATGGCTATATTAGGAGTTATTAGCAATTGAAACCCGTTGGCCAAGGATTAATGAAACCAAAATCTGGGCAAGCCCGAACTTGGCTCGTCGTGACAACTTTGTGTTCTTAGATCATCGATCGGTGTAGCTTTTGTTGTTGTTAATTGGTAGATATTGTATCTAGTAGTGTGGGATATAGATCTGGGTTCATAGAAGGCTTATAACTTCTTTGGATTGCTTAAAAATTTGGTCAAAGTAAGGCGTCTCAATGATTTTGAAAATCTGGGTAAAACCAGTGCACGCAGCAATTTGTCGACATACTTTGGCCGTGTGTCTTGTAGGTTGATTATGTTGATGATAACTTTGAGTTTATATTTTAGTAATGTACCTTGACACTAGTAATATAACTTTGAGCCATCAAACGACTTAAACTAAGACGAACATAAGCTTAAATTGAGCTTGAATATGGCGACTCGAGCTATTTCGTGCCGAAAAATTCCCGAGTCACGTTATCGGTGATTTTAGGGGCTTGAATCTTGATGGTGTTGAGTGATATCACCTTGATTGTTGTTGATTCTTGTAGTGTTACATAAACCTACAAGATCGTGCTAAAATTTCGAAGCTGTTTGGATCGAGAATGGCGGTGATTGACGATGACGAAGTGAAGCTACTTAAATTGTCGGTGTTCTTGAGCGAAAGAACACCAACAATGACGCTTTAATAATCGTTAAAGGGATTTAGCGACGGAATAATTAATTTTATTTTACGAATATTAGGAAATTAATAAAAATTAGAAATAAATTCTAAAATTACCAAAATGATTTTAAAAATTATTTTAAATTATGAAAAATAATTTACGACCAATTGGAATATTTTTCTTTAATATTTATAATTATTTAAATATTAAAGGTATTATTTAATTTATTTAATTAGTGTATTAAATAAATTAGAGAAAAGTGATTTAATATTATGAAAAATCATTTTAAATAAGAAAAATGTATTTAAAAATATTTTGAGTTATAAAATGTAACTTTTAATATTTTTGGTGAATTTTCATTAATAATTTAATATTAATGATATTAGATTTATTTGATTATTAATTAAATAAATAAGATAAAAATAATTTAAATGATTTAAAAATCATTTTAATTGAGAATAAAGTGTTAGAAAATATTTTAAATTATAAAATATAATTTTCAATATTTTTGGAGAATTTTCATTAATAAATTAATATTAATGATATTTGATTTATTTAATTATGATATTAAATAAATGAATTAAAAATGATTTTATTGATTTAAAAATCATTTAACAATGAGAAAAATAGTTTAAAATATTTTAAGTTATAAATTATGACTTTTAATATTTAGATAATAATTTCATTAATATTTATATATTAATGGTGGTGATTTAAAAATGATTTTAATTACTTTAAAAATCATTTAAGTGGAATATTGTTGATTTAAAAATATTTTAAGTTATTGATAATAACTTTAATATTTTGACAAGTATATTATTGATATTTAAATATTTTTAGATATTAATAATGATAAGATTAATTGAGAATTAAATCATTTAAAAATGATTAGATGTTTAAAAATTATTATAAATTATAATAATTGCTTGATAAATATTAAAAGCTTAGAAAAATATTATAATTGATAATTGAGTTATCTAAATTAATATTGAAGCTTAGAGACCAAGTTTAATGGACAATCAATGTGTTAATTGTGGGATAGGGTGATCGAACAACAGAGAATGGAATAGAAGTCCAACCAGGACTAATATAGTTAGATTTGTTATGTGTTTATATAGGTTATAAACAGCGATGTGACTATGTGGTAATGTGCTGGGAGAAGTTTGTTTGTGAACTACGATTATTACGTGTTATGAATAATTGTGCTAATTGTTGTAAGGCCGATATTATTGATTATAGGTCTTTGAAAGCGAATAAGTATTTTTATGTAGGCGTAATCGGTGGAAGAGGCAAGTTCCTAACTCGACCTTGAGTTATTTCATTCAAATTACTATTGGTGGATAATTATTGCTAATTATGCCACGTCCGAGATTATTGTTGAAATTAAATTATTGAATTAGAATATATATATATATATATATATATTCGTTGAATTCTTTTGTTGGATATTCATATATGTAGAAGTTAGAATTGTGATCTGAGATAATTCTTGTTTATTGTCAAATTATCTTTGAGAAATGTCTTAGCTAATTATTACGGCTGAGGCGAATATTAGTTAGAACTTGATAAGTTAGAGAAGAAATTCAATTATTATTGAGAGATCGATGCCAATTATTTGGCTAAGATCGAGAAGTAAATAAATTTGAAATCACGATATTTTAGTTGTTAAATCACAATCTTGATTACGAGGCGAGAAGAACAACCTTTTATAAAAGGGAATATCATTAAATCGTATATTCGATCATTCTTGTGACTTAAATATTATGCATAATATAGGGTATAATAAAATTGATCACTTGTTATACTTGCGAGAGGGTATGATTTAATCTTTACGGTTATCGATACACTGGGTATATCAAAGTATAACTTTGATAGTTACTCGAGAAGAGTTCAAGATCGATGGATCGCTTTCGATATAAATCTGGAAAACATTCCACTTTGATATTTAAATAGAATTGATTCTTGATTATTCATTAGAATATCGTAGAAACTTTGAAAGCGTTGTACTCTTTCATCATTGAATTATTATGTTGATTAGAAAGCGAGAAGACTTGTTATTGAATAACAATTTGTTCGACTATTTCAAAGTTCCCGAACTTTGGTTTCATTCTATCAAAATAGATAGTCTTGGTGATTTGAATACTTATACATTTATTGTATGTATTAACTTGCGAGGCAAATTTGTTGCTCACCCTTACTAAATAAAACATTTAACTAGGGAATGAAGTTGCGGGAGGTCTTTGAAAGCGAGAACAAAGGCAAAAGGCGTAGTTATAAATTAGTTATGTTAAACATATTTAATATGTTTGTATTGTAAACCCTTTTTGTATATCTAAAGGGTATGTTTGTAATGTTAAGGTTAGAGAACACAGGTAATGTATTATTAAACTACGATAAAAACTTACATAAGTTACTATCTATATATTATGGGTAGTTAAATGTTATTTATATTTGGATCGTGAACACCAAACTCGAAATTCGGTAACCCGATTTGGGGGTGTCACGAGTTGGTATCAGTATGGGTTATAAACCTTAAGTGGGGTGGGGAAAAACCTAGGATTATAACCAAAAGCGAGATAGAGAATACTCGAATAGAGTACTAAGTGAGAGATTGCCAAAGTCAACGATAGTGATAAAAGTGGACACATAGTGTGAGAAGTTTGTCTTGGTGAAGTACTAATCAAGTTATTTAAAGCTGATTGTAGGATGTGCGGAAAAGAGAAATGGAGTGCGGAGATGCGGTGAGCTGTTGCACCGATGCCGATGGCAGAGGTGCCGGCCACATGGCGAGTCTGTTGAAGAAGTGGGGAAAGATGAACCAATGATCAATCTTGGGAGTGATCATGGCGATTATCTGAGATGTATCTAAGTGGTGATGAGGAGGCGAGTCAGAGCGAGTTAAGGTGGAACTAAGAATAAGATCAAGGTTGGTGAACAAGATCAATTATCTGTGGAAGTCCGGGAACTCGAAAGCAAGGTATTTCTCTTGGAGGAGTTGTGGAAGGCGGAGGCGGGCATTACGTGAAATGGTGAAGAAGAAATGAATGAAATGAAAGCGCGGTGGAAAGATGAAGGTTTGAAGGTAGAGGATCGTCTGAAGGAACCAACAAAAAAAAGAAAAGAAGAAAAGGAAGAGGAACAAAGGCAATGCGACAACTCTGGAAATTCAAACTGAAGAAGAAGAAGCGAAGCTTGTATCAAGTGTGGAAAGACTCATGTTGGAGAATGCATGATGTGGAAGAATGTATGCTTCAATTGCAAGCGGGGAAGGACATATTTCTGCATTGTCCTAAGCCAAATTTGAGGAAATGTTTTTCACAATGGGCAAGCAGAGGCACGGATTTAACAAGTGTCCCAAAAAGAAGAAGACCGAAAAAGCGGTGGACTTTAGATAACTTAGGTATAAGTTATAATATCTTTTAGTAGAAGCTTTTGATATTAAGCGTTGTAATATAGAGAACAATGTGTGAACATATGTAAATATATGTTTTATGAATAAAATCTTTATTTTCTATATGAATATAAGATTAAGATAAATTTGTGAGTTCTTAAAACTCATACTTATGATAAATTAATGACTCATAATTATATGAAATGCTTTGAACCCCTCGTGAATGGGCCTTGAAAGTTACGACTAGGATAAGTTCATACACTAATATAATTGTGGCAAGTTAATGAACTCATAAGTGTGGTAAGTTGATGAAGCTGAAAATGGTAATTTGAAAATGGAGAATGTCGACTTTTGTGTAAAGTTGGAGAATTGCAACTTTTGTAAAGTTGTGAGCGTTAATCTAAAATATTTTCACGGGGATATTAAAATGTGTTAGAAATACTATAAAGTACTATGTCTTATTTGAATAAATATGCGATTAAATGAGAACTATGTGTTGAATTCTTATTGTGTTAAGAATTTGTGTATAGAAAGTGTATTAATATAAGATTTTTATTTAAATCGGATCATGCACTTTAAGCGACGAATCGGAACCAAAGAAAAGAGCAATCATAAATAATGAAGGAGGTCAAGCGGACTGATCACGAAATTTGTGGATATCTTGGCCCAAGCTATGGAAAATAGGGCTCCGGCTAGGGAAGAGTAAGAAATCGACCGGTAAATGAGTTGGCTAATTTCAAGGATTTTAAAGCGGTGGGACCTTGAAATTCAAGGGACTCTGGATCAATCGAAGCCCAAACTTGGGTGAAAGAAATGGAGAAAGCGTTTGTGATTGGCGTGTGGCGGAAGAGCAAAAGACGACTTTTGCGACTTATCTAATGAAGGAGAAGCCAATTATTGGTGGGAGGCAATCAAGCGAGAGTTGATGCAGTGATAGTAGCATGGACCAGTTTAGGAGTTGTTCTTTGAGAATTACTTCTCGCGAGAGTAGTATCTGACTTCGGATGGAAGTTAAGTTCTTGGAACTTAAGCGGGAGAATATATACATTTTGAGTATCTTGCTAAATTCAACGAATTAGCACGATTTGCACCTCATCGGTGGATCTGAAGCGAAAAAGCGCAAGAAGATTCGAGCGGTTTGAAACCGGGAATATTCAACAAGGTAGCGGTATTGCGGATCAACACGTTTGCGGCTCTCTTTGGAGAAAGCGTTAATTCTTTGAAGGAGGAGCGAAATGCATCTCGTTTTATCGGGAAAAGAAGAAGAAGACCAATGAGGGTGGAAGCGGTGGTGGCGATAACCAAACAAGAGGAAGTGGGCGAGAATTACCCAATCGGGTAGTAAAAGCCCGAAGGAATAGGAAAGGAAGCGAGAACCATGCTCGAATTGTGGAAAGAACCACGGCGGTGTTTATCTGAAGAAGAAGAAGGGGGGTTTGTTATAAGCTGCGGACAAGAGGGCCACATGTCACCCAATTGTCCCAACCCAAAGAAGATCTGAGGTTGTTTTTTGCTGTGGATCGGTGACCATCGAGTAAGAAGCTGTCGAAGAGAAATCTTTGAGAAGGAAAGTGCGATAAGGGACCCGGTGGTGGAACATTGGCAATCAGAGACACTGCTGACCGGGAAGATCAACCGCCGTACATTTAACATGGCCATGTATTTGGAGAAGCGATGGCTACTCGGGAGGTGGCGGCGGAGTGTGATTTTAGTTTAGAAATTTAATTACTGTGAGTAATATTAGTTTGATATGGTGAGAATTGTTTTCTTTTATAGATTCAAGTCACAAGTTAGAAATTAAGACACAATTTAATATTGTGTTGATAAAAATGAATTGATGATACAACTTTAAAAGATTGTAGAGAATAAGAAAGCGGTGATTAGAGGCGGAATCCTTTTAAGGAGGGGTGAATGTGATAACTTGGGATTTGAATAATCAAAATTTTACTGAATAATTTTTTTTTTTTTTATTAATATTAGCTTTATTAATAGTGTCTTTGAGAATTAGTGAGACAAGTCTAGAAATTAGTCAATTTGTGTATTGGTGAGAAAATAGAGTAAAGTTGAGCTTAACGACTTTAGAAACCCTAACCTAATTTTGGGATAGGGATTAGGTGAAAATACAATTAAAATAATTGTATTGTTGATTATGTGTTTGAATTTGTATAGAAATGTTGATCAATAATTGATCGGATAAGGTTTAATATTAATAAACCTTAATAAAGGGATTTAAAACCCTAATCTTAAATTTAGAAAATAAAATGTCACGATTAAAAACCCTAAATTATGCGTTAAGGAACCTAATTTCAAAAGCAGGAATTGTAAACCCTAATTAGGCAACCCTAATTTTTATTAGCATGCCTAAAGTGTTTGTTAAACTTCAATATGATTAGAAAGCTCTAATTATATTTTTTGTATATTAATTTTCTATTTAGAAAACCTAATTGCATTTTAGGAATTTTATTTTCTAATTCCTAAACCCTAAATTTGAAAATTGTGGGAGCTAGAAATTTTAAAACCTAAAGGGTACAAAACCTAAACCCTAGATTGTCCAAACCCTAAACCCTAAGGGTTTCATCTAATCTGAAAAATCTAGAAATTTAAGGAAATGACCAAAATGCCCTTTATGGGATTTTTTTAAAGTTAACTTGCAAAATTGTCCAACAACTTTATTAGGTCACCAACTCTCTTGACTTTGCAACATAAAATCTCAGAAATCAACAGCAAAAATCGTCCAAGGGATCAGCCAAAGCAACATCAAGCATTATATATAAGTTTAGAGAGAGAAAAAGTCCATAACTTAGACATTTTGTAAACTTAGCTCTCACCAACTCTTTCCCATACAAGACCTCCAAAAAATTAGAAGTATATCGGTCCTAAATTTAGTCCATAGATCAACCATATGATTTGAGGATTAAGATCAAGAATCGAAGCTAAAAAGGTATAACCAAGTTTTTAATTTTTGATCTTGTATGCTTGAAACATTTTTTGTGTTTTGTGTTTAGAAAATTGCTATTGGATGTTATATGAAGATCTATGATGATCTATCATGAATCCATAGCATTAAAGTGCCTTAAAATAATTTTTTCAAAAGCTGTTCTTGAGAAAAAAAATTAGGTAATACGACAAGGAATGTCGATTACGCTTTAAATCCTTGTGTGTTTGTTGTTTTAGTTGTTTTAAAGTTTTAATCGATAGCTTTCTTTATATTTGTCTTTCATATCCAAGTGGTAGATTAGAAATTGAATGGCTATATTAGGAGTTATTAACAATTGAAACTTAGTTTGCCAAGGGATTAATGAGCCAAAATCTGGGCAAGCCGAACTTGAAAACTCGTCGTGACAACTTTGTGTTCTTAGATCATCGATCGGTGTAGCTTTTGTTGTTGTTAATTGGTAGATATTGTATCTAGTAGTGTGGGATATAGATCTGGGTTCATAGAAACTTATAACTTCTTTGGATTGCTCGAAAAATTTGGTCAAAGTAGGCGTCTCAAGCGATTTTGAAAATCTGGGTAAAACCAGTCAGGCAACGCAATTTGTCGACATACTTTGGCCAGTGTCTTGTAGGTTGATTATGTTGATGATAACTTTGAGTTTATATTTTAGTAATGTACCTTGACACTAGTAATATAACTTTGAGCCATCAAACGACTTAAACTAAGACCGAACATAGCTTAAATTGAGCTTGAATATGGCATTCGAGCTACTCATGCCGGAAAAATTCCCGAGTCACGTTATCGGTGATTTTAGGGGCTTGAATCTTGATGGTGTTGAGTGATATCACCTTGATTGTTGTTGATTCTTGTAGTGTTACATAAACCTACAAGATCGTGTTAAAATTTCGAAACTGTTTGGATCGAGAATGGCAAAGCGGTCAATTGACGATGACGTGAGTGAGCTATCGAAATTTGTCGGTGTTCTTGAGCCAAGAACACCAACAATGACGCTTTATGTCGTTAAAGGGATTTAGCGACGGAATAATTAATTTTATTTTACGAATATTAGGAAATTAATAAAAATTAGAAATAAATTCTAAAATTACCAAAATGATTTTAAAAATTATTTTAAATTATGAAAAATAATTTACGACCAATTGGAATATTTTTCTTTAATATTTATAATTATTTAAATATTAAAAGGTATTTAATTTATTTAATTAGTGTATTAAATAAATTAGAGAAAAGTGATTTAATATTATGAAAAATCATTTTAAATAAGAAAAATGTATTTAAAAATATTTTGAGTTATAAAATGTAACTTTTAATATTTTTGGTGAATTTTCATTAATAATTTAATATTAATGATATTAGATTTATTTGATTATTAATTAAATAAATAAGATAAAAATAATTTAAATGATTTAAAATCATTTTAATTGAGAATAAAGTGTTAGAAAATATTTTAAATTATAAAATATAATTTTCAATATTTTTGGAGAATTTTCATTAATAAATTAATATTAATGATATTTGATTTATTTAATTATGATATTAAATAAATGAATTAAAAATGATTTTATTGATTTAAAATCATTTAACAATGAGAAAAATAGTTTAAAATATTTTAAGTTATAAATTATGACTTTTAATATTTAGATAATAATTTCATTAATATTTATATATTAATGGTGGTGATTTAAAATGATTTTAATTACTTTAAAAATCATTTAAGTGGAATATTGTTGATTTAAAAATATTTTAAGTTATTGATAATAACTTTAATATTTTGACAAGTATATTATTGATATTTAAATATTTTTAGATATTAATAATGATAAGATTAATTGAGAATTAAATCATTTAAAAATGATTAGATGTTTAAAAAATTATTATAAATTATAATAATTGCTTGATAAATATTAAAAGCTTAGAAAAATATTATAATTGATAATTGAGTTATCTAAATTAATATTGAAGCTTAGAGACCAAGTTTAATGGACAATCAATGTGTTAATTGTGGGATAGGGTGATCGAACAGAGAATGGATAGAAGTCCAACAGGACTAATATAGTTAGATTTGTTATGTGTTTATATAGGTTATAAACAACGATGTGACTATGTAGTAATAATGCCTAGGAGAAGTTTGACTGTGAACTACGATTTACGTGTTATGAATAATTGTGCTAATTGTAAGGCCGATATTATTGATTATAGGTCTTTCGAAAGCGAATAAGTATTTTGTGTAGGCTGTAATCGGTAGGAAGAGGCAAGTTCCCTAACTCGACCTTGAGTTATTTCATTCAAATTACTATTGGTGGATAATTATTGCTAATTATGCCACGTCCAGGGATTTATTGTTGAAATTAAATTATTGAATTAGAATATATATATATATATATATATATATATATATATATATTTGAATTCTTTGTTGTTGGATATTCATATATGTAGAAGTTAGAATTGATGATCTGAGATAATTCTTGTTTATTGTCAAATTATCTTTGAGAAATGTCTTAGCTAATTATTACGGCTGAGCGAATATTAGTTAGAACTTGATAAGTTAGAAGAGAATTCAATTATTATTGAGAGATCGATGCCAATTATTTCGGCTAAGATCGAAAGTAAATAAATTTGAAATCACAGATATTTAGATTTGTTAAATCACAATCTTGATTACGAGGCGAGAAGAAACAACCTTTTATAAAAGGGAATATCATTAAATCGTATATTCGATCATTCTGCCATGACTTAAATATTATGCATAATATAGGGTATAATAAAGTTTGATCACTTGTTATACTTGCGAGAGGGGTATGATTTAATCTTTACGGTTATCTCGATACACTGGGTATATCAAAGTATAACTTTGATAGTTACTCGAGAAGAAAGTTCAAGATCGATGGATCGCTTTCGGTATAAATCTGGAAAACATTCCACTTTGATATTTAAATAGAATTGATTCTTGATTATTCATTAGAATATCGTAGAAACTTTGAAAGCGTTGTACTCTTTCATCATTGAATTATTATGTTGATTAGAAAACGAGAAGACTTGTTATTGAATAACAATTTGTTCAGCTATTTCAAAGTTCCCCGAACTTTGGTTTCATTCTATCAAAATAGATAGTCTGGTGATTTGAATACTTATACATTTATTGTATGTATTAACTTGCGGGGCAAATTTGTTGCTTACCCTTGCTAAATAAAACATTTAAATTAGGGAACGAAGTTGCGAGGAGGTCTTTGTGAAGCAGAACAAAGGCAAAGGCGTAGTTATAAATTAGTTATGTTAAACATATTTAATATGTTGTATTGTAAACCCTTTTTGTATATCTAAAGGGTATGTTTGTAATGTTAAGGTTAGAGAACCTAGGTAATGTATTATTAAACTCTGATAAAAACTTCTGTAAGTTACTATCTATATATTATGGGTAGTTAAATGTTATTTATATTTGGATCGTGAACACCAAACTCGGGGGTCAGGTAACCCGGATTTGGGGGTGTCACAATACCCATGTCAACGAAAGGTCCCAATCGGTCTCAAGTGTGACATGAACCACCGTATAGCATGACCGTGCTGCATATAAATACTCCCATCAGATAGGTGGTGCAGTATGTGGCCGACCTTAGCGTCTCTGCCACGATCATCGGTACAATGGAATGACCCTCCCTAAGAGCTCTCACTGCCATGGTGACTCCGATGTCTATCTCATCCATGTACCGTGACATATATACATATGACATCATGTACAGTAGCAGGACATCTACTATAGCTGAGCGCCAATAATCCTCCGGTGCGGTGAAATCCCCGGAGTTTCGTGTATAGCAATCCTCAGAGCCAAATCTGTCAAACAAAAAATACTGGAATATAACGTGACCAAATGTTAATTCATCCTGTACCACCCTACACCGCAGTCCGGTGAGGTTCATAAACTGTCTGCTCATATCTCCAATAGCCATATGCACGCAAGGTCTGTCTAATGGCAGCATCGTCAATCGTGCATACTCCTCCAGAGTCAGAGTTAACTCATGGGTACCAAATCAGAAAACATGCTTCTCCGATACCGGTGCTCCAAAGATGCCTTCTTCAATTTAACTGTGGGAACTGAAACATCAATGAGGTCATAGATGTCGCAACAAGTGATCTCACATCCTGCAATCGATGGTGACATGCTATCATACCACAATCGCATACCAGATGCCACCAAACAATGGTGGGGTATGATCAATATGGCTAAATGTCGAAGATGACATCTGTATGGGCTGTGTCATAAGACCATCCAGGGGTCAATGCTGAACATCTCTAGAAATACATACATATGCATAACATGATACATGCATTACAGGTAATAGATGGCAATATGATATAGGGAATAGAAAAAAGTGCATACATTCCTAAGTATATCATCATCTACATACATCATCTTTGTACAACAAAAAATATAGGGAAATGGGGCACAGACGCCCTACTACTAACAGAGGTATATCAAAAGATATAACGAGAATGGGGCATAGCCACCCAATATCTAACAGAGGCCTATAAAAAGAGATAACAAGAATACACATCAGAAGAAGACAATGGTGTCAATATCTACATCATCAATCATGTCCACCTGATGTAACTCATCCTGAGTCACTAGATCTCTATCAACAGGGATGCCAAGCCTATACAAAGGAGGACCTGCGCCGACAAAGCCAAATGGGTCATCTGAGGGGCCAGCGCCTGAGCTGGAAGGATTAAACAAATCTGCCACTGCCGGATCTCTGCCCAAATACTGAATAAAGAAATGTGCTTGGTCCAGTCGCTAGGTGAAATAATCAATCTTAGTCAAATGAATCAGATCTCGGACACAAGCTAGCCAATCCGTCATCATCACGGATCCTGGCACGGGACTGGGCTCCAATAGTACGTAGGTCCCACCCCTCCGTCTCGGCCCAGTTCGAGTTATAACAGAGTTCTTATAAGATTAAAAAGCCAAGTCATGAATAAAAATGCTACGCGATTGAGCAAAATGGCTTGCAATCCTGGTTTTCTTAGACCAACCCGTAAGTCTACACATCACTCATTGGTGTTCACCCGAGTACAGGGTACACTATGCCAATAATGTCAGCTATTTCAAGATACACTCGGCAATACCTGACATAGGTCTGATGCCCTAATCCTCTCAAGAAACCCCGGCGGGGGCATCACACGTTTGCATATATCGAAGTACATATCCCCGGCGGGGGCATCACGCATTCTCTATCAAACAGCACCCCGACGGGGGCATCACGCATTTCATGTCAACGAACAGATCCCCGGCGGGGGTATCACACACTGTGTTTTGTTGACACACATATCAACGAAGGTCAAGCAGCCTTAACATTATTATACCGTTGGCAAATAAATCCAACGAATGCGTCGGAAGCCATCCGATGATTTCAGCCGTTGATGTAAGACCCTAACTTATTATAAATAAAATCGAATTTCCTCTAATTATTATTGTGAATAATAAGGTATTAATTTGATATAATTCTCTGGTTATGGGTGAAATGTGCAAATTTTACAAAATATGCAAGTGGTTATAAAATAATCATTGTTGTCGGGGAATATTCATTTGGTCGTGGAATATTCTTGTTGTCGGGGAATATTCGTACGACGGCGTAATCATTTGTGGGCCCCATAACAGAATAATTGTCGGATTAAGAAAACGACAAGTTTGAGTTTTTATATATAATGACATAGTTGTTACCGTTAACACTGTTGGAATACCCGGTGGTTAAAATACAGTAATACGCGTGGATGCACAGTATTGATGAATTATTGATCCTTACGTAAGAAGGCACTACTCAATAATTGTTATAGTAGTTACTCTTCAATATTTTATTTTATTGATTCAATAATTGCTGCGTTGATATTTTATATTATTGTTGTTTCAATAATTATCACTGCACAGTATTTCCCATTATCAGATCAATAATTCATATTATTTGAATAATATTATTAGATAGAATTATTGGTAATGTCTAGAAAGTTCTGTCAAGGAGAGGTTTGGTCACCTAATTGCACGCCAATGAAAAGAAATTCTTATTGGAAAGCCCCTCTTTCACGGAATGGTCTCATTTGTCATAAATGTGATTACATAATATTATTTGTGAATAATTAATTATTGATTCATATGATAAGGAAATATTTATTTTACGTGGATATAAATGTTGGATATATTTATTGTGGTTAAAAATGAAAGAGTTAATGTTGAGGTGTTTTATCGGTATTTTTGTTTGAATGAAGGTATTAAAAATTAAACCGGTTTTTTGAGATATCTTTAAGTGAGTTATAATTTTTAATCCGATCAATTGAATCGTTGTAATTTTTGGATATGTTATACATATATAAGTTGAGTATATGTCCACAAATTTTGAACCGTTAAAATGAGCGTATGATTTGTTATGAATTTTAAGAGGTGGTGCGAGAAATTGTTGAAGTATCCGAATTTAGCATTTTGGTGGAAAATTCTAGAATTGAGTGGGTCCCACTTGTGGTTGGTGAAGAAATGTGCTGAATTTTATTTCAAATGTCGTGGGAGGAAATAGTAGCGGAGTAAAAGCCATCGGGTTCTTGAGGTTAAGTCTGCCTTGACGTGCTTAACATTTTCCTATAAATAGAGGGCTCAGTTAGAATTGAAAATAACACCAGAAACAAGTTTTCTCTCTTTCTCTGTCTAGATTATTGAGTGTATTTTGTGAGTATTTAGATACTTTGTGGGTTTCATTAATCGATTGCAAGTTTTCTTGACCTTATCTGAAATATTTCGATCGGAAATCTTGATATTTTGAGGTAAGGGGTGTTATATTCTTCTTAAAATGATATTTTCTTCAATATCATTATACCGAAATTTTGGTATGAACTTTTTATCAAATTTGGAACTTTTTGTGTCTGGGTTACTATTCACGTATACGGCACTATTCACGTATACAACACTATTCACGAATACGACACTATTCACCGAAAAATGAAATTTTCTTCTTTTTGTCCAAGATGTCTATTATGGTTACTATCTTTGATTGTATCCATGTTTTGATCTTTATTCTTGAATTTTGCTTCAAAATTGGTTATTATGGAGTATTATTGATCTTGGATAAACTGTTATACGAATCCTTACTATTTGTCCTTCTTTCTCATTGGATTCGTTTTCTTTAAAATATTTTTCAGCATCCTTAGTCCTAAATGATGATATTACTGAATATCTTTCGCCTGTAGTACAAAGATGAATGATTAACTGATGAATATCTTTGGCCCGTAGTGCGAAGATTAACAGATGTTGAGATGAACATGTCCAACTGGTGATACAAATGAATATCTTTGGCCTGTAGTGCAAAGATGAATATTGATTAAAGATGTATATTGATTGTTGTTACAAGGATAAAATATTGATGATGGACTTTTAAATCTTAGAAGATAGTAGAATTCTTTCTCTACTTGACTCTTCTAATGGATTGATGTTTCCGCTGCAGTTGTTGATCTAAAACTTGTTGTCTATTATATTTTATCAGATTTTTCCCTGTTGAAAACTAATGATTATTTGTTGTATATTATCTTAGTCATAATATTCTTTACTGGGCTAGTTGAGCTCACCCTTTTCCTTTTTGTTCCATTTTTCTTCTCAGGAGGTGAGAACATAGCAGGATCTAGTCGGGGTATGGAGTGATGGTTCTAGAAAGATGTTTTAGCAGTCCTCACTATTTCTGTAAAATAGTGTTTGAATAATTGTAATGAGGACTTATTTGAGTGTGGATATTGTCTAGAAGACAATATTTGTATTTAATCTCACAGTATGTGTTGTCGTATTTTGCACGACAATTGTAATATTGAAGTTGTAGTTTGCTTTATGTACCATGTATTTGGCGACTCAGAATGGGTGTTGTATACCTATTTTGGGGGCATCACAGTTGGTATCAGAGCTTAGGGATATGGTCTCTGGCGGAGATCGGGGAATAAAACTAGGAGGGGAGAGATGAATAAATCCTTCGCTACTTTGTCCTATCTAAGCTTATTTGTTGGTCAGTCATAATATAGGGATATTATGTGATATGTTAATTTGTTTAATTAACCCTTGTTTTATAAGCGATGTTAAGAATGGTCATTGTTGAGAACGTTAACAATGGAGTGTATAAGACTGTGGAATAACCTTTAGTTACAAACCAGGAGAACGTGCAACAGGAAGGCAATAATCCTCCTGTAAACAACACTACCAAACAAATGATGAATGATGGGATGTTCAAAAGTTTTTTGCATTTTATGCAAAACCAGACGAGGGAAACTCGTGCACAGAATACGGGTGGAAATGCTAGCAATACGCGGCTTGTCACAGCCAAGCAGTTCAAAGAGTTGGGACGACCAGAATTTATGGGAAAGACGAATCCGATCATGGCGGAAACGTGGGTCAAGAAAATTACCAAGATATTCGATGTCTTGGGATGCACGGAGGAACAAAAGGTTCCATTCGCCACCTTTATGTTCCACGGTGAGGCAGACTACTGGTGGGAGTCTGTGAAGTTTACCCAGCCAGCCGCACTCAGCAAGTCTTGGGAAACATTTCAAAAACTATTCAATGACAAGTACTTTCCTGAAAGTATTCGTCATATGAAGGAGGTGGAGTTTATCAGACTAGAACAAAACAACATGGCGGTGTCCCAAAGACGAGGCGAAGTTTGCGAGTTATCGAGTTTGCACCTCATTTGGTGAAAATGAAGAATGAATGACAAGGATGTTTCGAGAGGTCTAAAGCCCGAGATTGACAATATCTTATATCTCATAAATTTTCTTTATATTCAGATGTTGTAAACAAGGCTCAATTATTAGAGCGAGATAATGAGTATATACAACCGAGGGACCACAACCAGGGTCATACCGGTGACAGTAGTCATCAGAGCGATGATAACCAACGAGGAGGGAAAAATACGAACAAAGGCGGTAACCACTCAGGTGGTCATCGTGGCCATGATAATAGGAGAGGTGAGTCAAGTGGAAATTTCAGAAAGAGGAGATTTAACAATGACGGGAAGACATCAATGACAGACACCAAAGACCAACAACAAATTCTAGGAGAGGAGGAGAACGACCGCCAGTTAGATGTTACAAATGCGGAAAAGAGGGACATATCAGCCCAAACTGTCCAAAACAATCCAAGGTATGGTACAACTGTGGAAAGGAAGGCCACATAGCTCGGGATTGTTCTGTAGCAAAAACCAAGTTCAACGGGGATGGTGACTCCAAGGGTTGTCCCGGATAAGTCAAAATCAGCGGTTCCTAGAAAAGCGTTTGTTGTGACTGGCCAAAACACGAGGAACCCGAACGAGGTGATTACGGGTAAGCTAATCATAAACTCTTGCGAAGTTTATACCTTATTAGATACTGCTTCTACCCATTCTTTTATCTCTCCTGCTTGTGCTCAACGTTTAAACTTGACTCCGGAGAAATTAGACTTTGACTTATCTGTTGAGACTCCGTTAGGAGAAACTTTCGTTACATTTACTATTTTTAAATCTTGCATGATTCAAGTCGGTACCATCACATTACCTGCCGACCTTATTTCGTTGAAAATTCTTGCATTTGATGTGATTTTGGGGATTGATTGGTTAACCACGCATCATGCTAAAATTGATTGTTTTCGTAAGGTTGTTAATTTTCATATTCCTAACCAACCTATTATGTGAATTCAAACAACTAAACCACTAAAATCAGTCACTATCATATCAAGCCATAAAGCTATTCGTTTATTGAAAAACGGATGTCAAGCTTTCTTAGCCCATGTTATGGATTTGAACAAAGACAAGTCGATTTGAATAATATTTATGTTATTCTGAGCAATTTCCGGATGTATTTCTGAAGAACTTCCTGGTCTACCCCGAATGTGATGTTGAATTCTTTATTGACCTTGGTAATGCACAAAACCCATTTCTAAAACCCCATATCGAATGGCTCCTATTGAACTTCAGGAGCTAAAAGTCCAACTACAGGAATTGTTAGACATAGGTTTCATTCATCGTACATCTCCTTGGGGTGCTCCTGTTTTATTCGTAAAGAAGAAAGATGGGAGTATGCGACTTTGTATTAACTACCGAGAATTAAACCATGTCACCATCAAGAATAGGTATCCGCTACCTCGCATTGATGACCTGTTGGACCAGTTGCAAGGAGCACAATTCTTTTCAAAGATCAATCTTCGTTCTGGATATCATCAGCTGAAGATTAAAACTGACGATATTCCAAAGACTGCCTCCAGAACTCCGTACGGGCATTATGAATTCTTAGTCATATCTTTTGGATTGATTAATTCTCCTGCTGCTTTCATGGATATGATGAACCGTGTATTCAAGGAATATTTGATCAGTTTGTTGTTGTCTTTATTGATGACATCCTCATCTATTCCAAAAGCCGTGAAGATCATGAGCACCATTTGAAGCTGATACTTGAAAGGCTTCGTGAAAACAAGCTTTATGCCAAGCTGAAGAAATGTGAGTTCTGGCTTGAGGAAGTAGCATTCCTTGGGCACGTGGTGTCAAAACATGGAGTATCTATTGACCCAGCAAAGATTGAAGCAGTATAAAGTTGGGAGCAACCAAAGTCGGTGACCGAAATGCATAGCTTTCTTGGCTTAGCTGGTTATTATCGGAGATTCGTGGAAGGATTTTCTCGAATCGTTACTCCGTTAACTAAGCTGACTCAAAAAGATAAAAAATTTGTATGGAGCGAGGAATGCGAGAAGAGTTTCCAAGAGCTCAAGAGGAGACTCATTTCGGCATCTGTTCTGGCAATACCATCTGGTACGGATGGATTTGTTATATACAGTGATGCTTCAGCCAAAGGGTTAGGATGCGTTCTCATGCAACATGGGAAAGTCAAAGCCAATGCCTCACGATAACTCAAAGAATATGAGAGGAATTATCCTACTCATGATCTAGAGTTGGCAGCAGTCGTATTCGCGTTGAAAATTCAGACCATAAAAGCCTTAAATATTTCTTCACCCAAAAAGAACTCAACATGCAGCAACGACGTTGGCTTGAAATATTGAAAGATTATGATCACACTATTCAATATCATCTTGGAAAAGTGAACGTAGTAGCTGACGCATTGAGTAGAAGATCATATGCGAGTACGAGTGCGATATTGTCAATGCAAAGGCCCATTCTATATGACTTGCAAAGGATGGATGTAGAATTAAAGACTCCAGGGACCCACATGATGATGGCGAATATACGAGTAGAACCGACTTTAATCGATAAAGTTAAAGTTTCTCAAGCTATGGACGTGGAGCTGATGCGTATGAAGAAGAAAGTGCAAGAAGGTGCTATTTCAGAAGCAAGAATCGATGAAGAAGGAATACTTAGATTCAACTCCAGACTTTGTGTTCCTAACGATTCTGACTTGAAGCATAGAATCATGATGGAGGCACACAACACGCCGTTTGCAATCCATCCTGGGAGTACCAAAATGTATCATGATATTCGACATACATTTTGGTGGAACAATATGAAGAGAGAGATTTTGGAGTTTATCTCGAGGTGTTTAACTTGTCAACGTGTAAAGGCGGAGCATCAAGTGCCAAATGGTCCATTACAACCACTTGAGATTCTGAAATGGAAGTGGGACCACATTACTATGGATTTCGTTACAAGTCTTCCCAAAGTTTCTCAAGGCATAGATGCTATTTGGGTTATTGTTGATAGATTAACGAAGTCTGCCCATTTCTTGCCGATACGTGAGATTTATTCCCTTGAACGTCTTGCTGGTATGTACGTGAATGAGATTGTGAGATTGCATGGCATGCCAGTATCCATAGTTTCGGATCGTGACCCAAGATTCACTTCACAATTTTGGGTTAGCTTACGAGAAAGTTGTGGAGCGCAGTTCTGATTGATTCGGCATACCATCCTCAAACGGACGGACAATCAGAGAGGACTATTCAAACCCTTGAAGATCTATTAAGACTTTGTGTCCTAGATTTTAAAGGAAGTTGGGATAAGTACTTGCCACTAGTGGAATTCTCCTACAACAACAGTTATCAAGCAAGTATAAGCATGGCTCCATTTGAGGTGTTGTATGGACGAAAGTGTCGTACTTCAGTATGCTGGGACGAGGTGGGAGGAGCAACGTTGTTGGGACCAGAATTAGTACGCATGACTACAGAAAAGATCCAAATGATTCGACAACGTATTCAAACCTCAAAAGATCGACAAAAGAGTTATGCTGATCTTCATAGAAAGGACGTGGAGTTTAATATTGGAGATCATGTACTGTTACGTGTTGCTCTATTGAAGGGAGATACAAGATTTAGAAAGAGAGGAAAGCTCAATCCACGATTTGTTGGTCCATTTGAGATTCTTGACCGAATAGGAAATGTGGCCTATAGACTCGCATTACCTCCAAGTATGTCTCGTGTTCATAATGTTTTTCACATATCCATGCTTCATAAATATGTGAAAGACCCGAACCATATTATTGCCTTAGAACCAGACGAGATAGCCGAAGATTTAACGTATGAAGAAGTACCTGTTAAGATCTTGGATAGGAAAGAGCATGTCCTATGCACCAAGGTTATACCACAAGTTAAGGTTTTGTGGAGAAACCATGCTATTGAAGAAATGGCATGGGAGTTGGAATCAGAAATGAAAGCGAGGTATCCTCACCTTTTCGAAACACCAGGTACGTATGTCAATTTCGAGGACGAAATTTCATAAGGAGGGGAGGTTGTAAGACCCCAACTTATTATAAATAAAATTGAATTTCCTCTAATTATTATTGTGAATAATAAGGTATTGATTTGATATAATTCTCTGGTTTTGGGTGAAATGTGTAAATTTTGAAAAATATGCAAGTGGTTATAAAATAATCATTGTTGTCGGGGAATATTCATTTGGTCGTGGAATATTCTTGTTGTCGGGATTATTCGTACGAAGGAGCAGTCATTTGTGGGCCCCATAACAGAATAATTGTCGGATGAAGAAAACGACAAGTTAGAGTTTTTATAAATAACGACGTAGTTGTTACCGTTAACACTGTTGGAATACCCGGTGGTTACAATACAATAATACGCGTGGATTAACAGCATTGATGAATTATTGATCCTTACGTAAGAAGGCACTACTCAATAATTGTTATAGTAGTTACTGTTCAATATTTTATTTTATTGATTCAATAATTGTTGCGTTGATATTTTATATTATTGTTTCAATAATTATCACTGCACAGTATTCCCCATTATCAGATCAATAATTCATATTATTTGAATAATATTATTAGAGAGCATTATTTGCAATGTCTAGAAAGTTACATCAAGGAGGTTTGGTCACCTAATTGTCGCCATGAGAGAGAAATTCTTATTGAAAGCCCCTCTTTCCGGAACTACCCGTTGTCATAAATGTGATTCTATAATATTATTTGTGAATAATTAATTATTGATTCATATGATAAGGAAATATTTATTTTATGTGGATATAAATGTTGGATATATTTATTGTGGTTAAAAATGAAAGAGTAAATGTTGAGGTGTTTTATCAAGATTTTTGCTCTGAATGAAGGTATTAAAAATTAAACCAGGTGTTTTTGAGATATATTGCATGAGTTATAATTTTTAATCCGAATAGTTGGATCGTTGTAATTTTTGGATATGTTATACATATATAAGTTGAGTATATGTCCACAAATTTTGAACTGTTAAAAATGAACGTATGATTTGTTATGAATTTTAAGAGGTGACTGGTTCAGAAATTGTTGAAGTATCCAAATTTAGCATTTTGGTGGAAAATTCTAGAATTGAGTGGGTCCCACTTGTGGTTGGTGAAGAAATGTGCTGAATTTTACTTCAAATGTGGTGGGTGGGAATAGTAGCAGGTAAAGCCATCAGGTTGCAGGTTAAGTTTGCTTCGACGTGCTAACATTTTCCTATAAATAGAGGGCTAAGTTAGAATTGAAAATCACACCAAAAACAAGTTTTCTCTCTTTTTCTCTCTAGATTATTGAGTGTATTTTGTGAATATTTAGATACTTTGTTAGTTTCTGTTAATCAGTGTAAGTTTCATTCAGCCTTATACCGATATTTCGATCAGAAGTACTGATATTTTGAGGTAAGGGGTGTTATATTCTTCTTAAAATGATATTTTCTTCGATATCATTATACCAAAATGTTGGAATGAATTTTTTATCAAATTTAGAACTTTTTGTGTCGGGGTTACTATTCACGTATACGGCACTATTCACATATACGACACTTTAAATTCAGTTACAATCTCGCAAGTTGCAAGTTTATTATTGAGAAAGTTCTTGTATCTAGTTATTAATGAGGATGCAAGTATTCTAAATCTTAATATTGAGCAAGTTTCTTTAATATGTAACTTGTTATTTAGCATTCAAGTCGCTATATTTTAATATTCTAATGTAGAACAACTTTATCGTTCAAATTACTATTCACTATACATGCCTAGCATCCAATTTTCAATAACCTTGACTTAATATTGTTCAAGCAAATTATGTTATGATTATTCAATATTTATGCTATTAGATTATTCCTAAAGCATGATATTAATTTATAAATATCGATTCAGTTATGTTTATTCCATAACATGCAGTTAGTTCTTTTGTATTCAACTAATCCTTAGTTGATGACCGTTGAATTCTAAATTACCTTGTAATGTATCCAAACCAAACCTACTTTGAGTGCGGACTTGTATTCTAAATATCTTGAGATGAACAACTCTTTTATTAGAGGTTTACGCTTAGCGTTGAAATGGTTGTGCACAATACATTGTACGAAGGGTGATCCCCTAAAGTCGTGGAGTCCTTATAGTCTTATGATCATTAAAGTTGAAAGATTACTTATAACTGTGGACATGATTAAGTGGTCATTAGACCCTCAATATTATGTTTCGTAATGTTAATAGAACATATCATTCGATTCTATTGAGCCTATTTCGGGCAATTGTTGTAATGTTGTAAAGTTATTCATTCTTCTTCAAGTGAGCTTTGTTTGCTCACTCTTGCATATTTATACACTTATTGCAGCTAAGGTTGAGAAGGTCGATGAACCTACTAATAGCAAAGGAAAGGGAAAAATGTACAAGTGATGAAAACTTGTAATTTTATTTTTATCGTTATAATAAAACACTTATGTGCTTGTGTGTTTATAACTTATGTGCTCATGAGAGTCGAGTAGTAATGATTAATAATTAAAGCTTAAAATTTTATTATTAGGATGACTAATGTCGGAGAATTCAGTCAGGCTAGGGAGGAGGGACCTCAAATGCCTATAGAGGAGGAGCCTCGCGACATTCAGGTTGTTTGGGAACAATTCATCGCCACGGAGTCACCCGCTGGTCACGATGAATTGAAGATGAGGATGACGACGTGGAGACGGATGAGGAGGATCCCGCTAAGTTACCACAGGAGGATGAGGATGAGGAGGATGAGGAGGAAGAGACTCCATTAACCTCGATGACTGCTCGTATGTACGATGAAGTCTACGACCGTAACATGGAACTTCAAGATACAGTGGATGAGTTGCAAGAGATAGTAGCTGAATAACAGACCGCAATGACACAAAAAGACAGTGAGATCCAAGATCGTGAAGAACGACTGACAAATGTCGAGGAGAAACTAGTCTGCATCAAGGAGAAAAACAGAACAATCGATCAAGTGGTCATTGAATCAAGAACAAGCTGAGAGAAGAAGCTACTAAGAGGGCAAGAGCTGAAGGTGCCTTTGAGGAAGCTTTTCAACGAACCAGAATAGCAGTGAGAGACGCGCAGTCAAATAGGATAAAGATGGAAGAGATGGATAAAGTATTTAACACCACGATTAATCGAGCTCAAGATCGCGTCATGGGATATCCTATTCAGTTCGAGACGCTGCCATCATACGTATTAGATCGCAGAACAATGTTCCGGGTCGTGGAGGACGAACGTAGTAAGGCTAAGCAGTATCTTTGATATACACAGTGTAAACTGTACATGGAAAAATGGCTAAGCTAGTCTGTGCAGGAAAATACAAGCCCATCTACAAATCGGTGTATATGCGAGCTATCAAGCACAACATGGCATTCCTCTTAGTAGAAGGAGGTAAAGTTGTGGTCTCCTGTACAAAGGTATCCACGTGAGCTAACAGATCTACAGCCGTCTGCATGGTGACTCTATGCTCATCAATGCACGTGCTCATCTCTACAATCATGCCAATGGTAAGAGACCTCACTGTGGAGCTATCTGTGATGGCTACATCCCGGGCAGATATAGCGCTATCCCTCTCAACTATCACGGTATCTCTGACTGATCTAGCGTCATCCCACTCAACAGTAGCGGCATCTCTACGAGTTAATTCCTCGTCTCTCTCTAACAGAGCTGCGTCTCTCCCATCAATAGCAGTCAACATCAAGGCTCTAGCCTAATCTCTCTCGAAGGTCATCAGATGAAGACTCTGCTCAAAGTACTGTGCCGAATGCTAGATCACAATAATGCTAGTACTGGGAGAATCTAAAGTAGATGCTCGAAACCCAGTAGACTGCTCCTCCTTGATGTGAGAATCAATGTCCTCCATGGGCTCTCCATCATCTGAATCTCTGTATCCATCCAAGCAGAATACTCTGGCGAACAGCCCGGATGGCTAATAGAGAAAGTAATTATCTCACGCTAATCCCAACATGCATACACCCGGGATCAGTCCTTTGCTGATAGATGGCGGGAAGCTAAACGCTGACCTAGCGCCCCCTCAAAAGGATGGAAATCTTGGAACTGGTTAAACTGCGACATCACGGCCAGCGGGTGATAGGTAGTCACGCCCCTCAAACCAGCCAGAGGGAGATAGGTTATGCCCGGAGCATGAGTAATGAAGTTGTAGGGTGAGCTAAGCCATGTGCAAGGCAGAATTCCAAATAGATCTCTAATATTCGCCATGAACATCGACCAAGACATAGCGTCTGTACACTCCGATGGCTGAAAGGAGTAAGACATAGCTATATCATGGGTGAAGCAATACCCATGTCAACGAAAGGTCCCAATCGGTCTCAAGTGTGACATGAACCACACGTATAGCATGACCGCACTGCATGTAAATACTCCCATCAGATAGGTGCAGCAGTATGTGGCCGACCTTAACGTCTCTGCCATGATCATCGGTACAATGGAATGACCCTCCATGAGAGCTCTCACTGCCATGGTGACTCCGATGTCTATCTCATCCATGTATCGTGACATTATACATATGACATCATGCACAGTAGTAGGACATCTACTCTGGCTGAGCGCCAATAATCCTCCGGTGCGGTGAAATCCCCGGAGTTTCGTATATAGCAATCCTCAGAGCCAAATCTGTCAAATAGAAAATACTGGGATATAACGTGACCAAATGTTAATTCATCTTGTACCACCCTACACCGCAGTCCGGTGAGGGTCATAAACTATCTGCTCATATCTTTAATAGCCATATGCACGCAAGGTCTGTCTAATGGAAGCATTGTCAATCGTGCATACTCCTCCAGAGTCAGAGTCAACTCATGGGTACCAAATCGGAAAACATGCCTCTCCGATACCCAGTGCTCCAGCATGCCCTCCACGAATCCTGTGGGAACCTGAAACATTAACAGGGTCATAGTATGCTACAACAGGTGATCTACGGTCACCCTGTCTGATGGTGACATGCTATTATACCACAATCGCATACCAGATGCCACCAAATAATGGTGGGGTATGATCAATATGGCTAATTGTCAAAGAAGACATTTGTATGGGCCGTGTCATAAGACCATCTAGGGGTCAATATTGAACATCTCTAGAAATACATACATATGCATAACATGATACATGCATTACAGGTAATAGATGGCAATATGATATAGGGAATGGAAAACAGTGCATACATTCCTAAGTATATCATCATCTACATACATCATCTTTGTACAACAAAAAATACAGGGAAATGGGGCACAGACGCCCTACTACTAACAGAGGCATATCAAAAGATATAACGCGAATGGGG
Organism: Panax ginseng; assembly: GCA_020205605.1. Classification (NCBI taxonomy): domain Eukaryota; kingdom Viridiplantae; phylum Streptophyta; class Magnoliopsida; order Apiales; family Araliaceae; genus Panax; species Panax ginseng. The sequence continues at coordinate 62,390,773 of CM035140.1, read as the reverse complement.
CATAGCCACCCAATATCTAACAGAGGCCTATCAAAAGAGATAACAAGAATACACATCAGAAGAAGATAATGGTGTCAATATCTACATCATCAATCATGTCCACCTGATGTAACTCCTCCTGAGTCACTGAATCTCTATCAACAGGGATGCCAAGCCTATACAAACGAGGACCTGCGCCGACAAAGCCAAATGGGTCATCTGAGGGGCCAGCGCCTGAGCTGGAAGAATCAAACGAATCTGCCACTGTCGGATCTCTACCCAAATAATAAATAAAGAAATGTGCCTGGTCCAGTCGCTAGGTGAAACTATCAATCATTGTCAAATGAATCAGATCTCGGACACAAGCTAGCAAATTCGTCATCATCACGGATCCTGGAACCATATCCCCCAAGAACTGAGTGGCACGGGACTGGGCTCCAATAGTACATAGGTCCCACCCCTCCGTCTCGGCCCAGTTCGAGTTGCAATAGAGTTCTTATAAGATTAAAAAGCCAAGTCATGAATAAAAATGCTACGCGATTGAGCAAAATGGCTTGTAATCCTGGTTTTCTCAGACCAACCCGTGGGTCTACACATCACTCATTTGTGTTCTCCCGAGTACAGGGTACACTATGCCAATAATGTCAGATGTGTCAAGATACACTCGGTAATACCTGACATAGGTCTGATGCCCTTATCCTCTCAAGAAACCACGGTGGGAGCATCACACGTATGCATATGTCGAAGTACATATCCCTGGCGGGGGAATCACGCATTTGCATATGTCAAAGTACATATCCTCGGCGGGAGCATCACACATTCTATATCAAACAGCACCCCTGCAGGGGCATCACGCGTTTCATGTCAAAGAACAGATCCCCGGTGGGGGTATCACACACTGTGTGACGTTGACACATATATCAACGAAGGTCAAGCAGCCTTAACATTATTATACCGTTGGCAAATAAATCCGATGAATACGTCGGAAGCCATCCGATGATTTTAGCCGTTGATATAAGACCCCAACTTATTATAAATAAAATCGAATTTCCTCTAATTATTATTGTGAATAATAAGGTATTAATTTGATATAATTCTCTAGTTATGGGTGAAATGTGCAAATTTTGCAAAATATGCAAGTGGTTATAAAATAATCATTGTTGTCGGGGAATATTCATTTGGTCGTGGAATATTCTTGTTGTCGGGGAATATTCGTACAGCGACGCAATCATTTGTGGGCCCCATAACAGAATAATTGTCGGATGAAGAAAATTACAAGTTTGAGTTTTTATAAATAATGGCATAGTTGTTACCGTTAACATTGTTGGAATACCCGGTGGTTAAAATACAGTAATATGTGTGGATGCACAGTATTGATGAATTATTTATCCTTACATAAGAAGACACTACTCAATAATTGTTACAGTAGTTACTGTTCAATATTTTATTTTATTGATTCAATAATTGTTGCGTTGATATTTTATATTATTGTTGTTTCAATAATTATCACTGCACAATATTTCCCATTATCAGATCAATAATTCATATTATTTGAATAATATTATTAGATAGCATTATTGGCAATGTCTAAAAAGTTCTTTCAAGAAGAGGTTTGGTCACCTAATTGCATGAAGAAGGAGAAATTCTTATTGAAAGCCCCTTTTCTAGGAACTACTGGTTGTCATAAATGTGATTACTGTAATATTATATGTGAATAATTAATTATTGATTCATATGATAAGGAAATATTTATTTTCTGTGGATATAAATGTTGGATATATTTATTGTGGTTAAAAATGAAAGAGTTAATGTTGAGGTGTTTTATCAGTATTTTTGTCGGAATGAAGGTATTAAAAAATTAAACCAGTGTTTTTTAGACATACTGCGTGAGTTATAATTTTTAATCCAACCGTTGGATCGTTGTAATTTTTGGATATGTTATACATATATAAGTTGAGTATATATCCACAAATTTTGAACCGTTAAAAAAGAATGTATGATTTGTTATGAATTTTAAGAGGTGACTGGTTTAGAAATTGTTGAAGTATCCGAATTTAACATTTTGTTGGAAAATTCTAGAATTGAGTAGGTCCCACTTGTGGTTGGTGAAGAAATGTGTTGAATTTTATTTCAAATGTGGTGGGTGGGAATAGTAGTAGGTAAAGCCATCGGGTTGCAGGTTAAGTCTGCTTTGGCGTGCTAATATTTTCCTATAAATAGAGGTATAAGTTAGAATTGAAAATCACACCAAAAACAAGTTTTCTCTCTTTCTCTCTCTAGATTATTGAGTGTATTTTGTGAGTATTTAGATACTTTGTGAGTTTCATTAATCGGTCTGATTTCCTTGACTTTATCTACCGATATTTCGATCAGAAGTACTTATATTTTGAGGTAAGGGGTGTTATATTCTTCTTAAAATGATATTTTCTTCAATATCATTATACTGAAATGTTGGTATGAACTTTTTATCAAATTTGAAACTTTTTGTGTCGGGGTTACTATTCACGATACTGACTATTCACTTATCATCTGAGACTATTCAATTTAAAAATGAAATTTTCTTCTTTTTGTCCAAGATGTCTATTATGGTTATTATCTTTGATTGTATCCATGTTTTGGTCTTTATTCTTGAATTTTGATTCAAAATTGGTTATTATGGAGTATTATTGATCTTGGATAAACTGTTATACTTAATCCTTACTATTTGTCCTTCCGTCTCCACCGGATTCGCTTTTCTTTAAAATATTTTTCATCATCCTTAGTCCTAAATGATGATATTCTTGAATATCTTTCACTTTCAGTAGTGCAAAAGATGAATGATTAATCGATGAATATCTTTGGCCTGTAGTGCGAAGATGAATGGTGTTGAGATGAACATGACCAACCTGGTGATACAAATGAATATCTTTGGCCTGTAGTGCAAAGATGAATATTGATTAAAGATGTATATTGATTGTTGTTACAGGGATAAAATATTGATGATGGACTTTTAAATCTTAGAAGATAGTAGAATTCTTTCTCTAGTGTACTCTTCTAATGGATTGATGTTTCCGCTGCAGTTGTTGATCTAAAACTTGTTGTCTATTATATTTTATCAGATTTTTCCCTGTTAAAAACTAATGATAATTTGTTGTATATTATCTTAGTCATAATATTCTTAACTGGGCTAGTTGAGCTCATCCTTTTCCTTTTTGTTCCATTTTTCTTCTCAGGAGGTGAGAACATAGCAGGATCTAGTCGGGGTATGGAGTGATGGTTCTAGAAAGATGTTTTAGCATTCCTCACTATTTCTGCAGAATAGTGTTTGAATAATTGTAATGAGGACTTATTTGAGTGTGGATATTGTCTAGAAGACAATATTTGTATTTAAATTCACAGTATGTGTTGTCGTATTTTGCACGACAATTATATTATTGAAGTTGTAGTTTGCTTTATGTACCATGTATTTGGCGACTCAGAATGGGTATTGTATACCTATTTTGGGGGCGTCATAGTTGGTATCAGAACTTAGGGATATGGTCTCTGGCGTATATCGGGGAATAAAACCAGGAGGGGAGAGATGAGTAAATCCTTCACTAGTGTGTCCTATCTAAGCTTATTTGTTGGTCAGTCATAATATAGGGATATTATGTGATATGTTAATTTGTTTAATTAACCCTTGTTTTATGGCAGTATTTAAGAATGGCTGCTGAGAACGTTAACAATGGAGTGTATAAGATTGTGGAACAACCTTTAGTTATAAACTAGGAGAACGTGCAACAGGAAGGCATAATCCTCCTGTAAACATTACTACCGAACAAATGATGAATGATGGGATGTTTAGAAGTTTTTTGCAGTTCATGCAAAATCAGACGAGGGAAACTCGTGTTCAAAACATAGGAGGAAATGATAGCAATTCACGGGTTGTCACAGCCAAGCAGTTCAATGAGTTGGGACCACCAGAATTTAAGGGAAAGCCGGATCCGATCATGGCGGAAACGTGGGTCAAGCAAATTACCAAGATATTCGATGTCTTGGGATGCATGGAGGAATAGAAGGTTCCATTCGCCACCTTTATGTTCCGCGGTGAGCCAGACTACTGGTGGGAGTCTGTGAAGTGTACCCAGCCAGCCGCACTCAGCATGTCTTGGGAAACATTTCAAAAACTATTCAATGACAAGTACTTTCCTGAAAGTATTCGTCATATGAAGGAGGTGGAGTTTATCAGACTGGAAGAAAACAACATGACGGTGTCCCAATACGAGGCGAAGTTTGCAGAGTTATCCAGGTTTGCACCTCATTTGGTCGAAAATGAAGAATGAATGACAAGGATGTTTCTGAGAGGTCTAAAGCCCGAGATTCGGCAATATCTTATATCTCATAAATTTTCTTTATATTCAGATGTTGTAAACAAGGCTCAATTATTAGAGCGAGATAATGAGTATGTGCAACCGAGGGACCACAACCAGGGTCATACCGGTGACAGCAGTCATCAAAGCGATGATAACCAACGAGGAGGGAAAAATACGAACAAAGGCGGTAACCACTCGGGTGGTCATCGTGGCCATGATAATAGGAGAGGTAAGTCGAGTGGAAATTTCAGAAAGAGGAGATTTAACAATGACGGGAAGACATCAGCAGCAGCACTAGCACCAACAACAAATTCTAGGGGAGGAGGAGAACGACCGCCAGTTAGATGTTACAAATGCGGAAAAGAGGGACATATCAGCCCAAACTGTCCACAAAAATCCAAGGTATGTTACAACTGTGGAAAAGAAGTCCACATAGCTCGGGATTATTCTGTAGCAAAACCAAGTTCAACGGGGATGGTGACTCCAAGGGCTGTCCCGGATAAGTCGAAATCAGCGGTTCCTGGAAGAATATTTGTCGTGACTGGCCAAAACGCGAGGAACCCGAACGAGGTGATTACGGGTAAGCTAATCATAAACTCTTGCGAAGTTTATACCTTATTAGATAACGGTTCTACACATTCTTTTATCTCTCCTGCTTGTGCTCAATGTTTAAACTTGACTCCGGAGAAATTAGACTTTGACTTATCTGTTGAGACTCCGTTAGGAGAAACTTTCGTTACATCTACTATTTTTAAATCTTGCATGATTCAAGTCGGTACCATCACATTACCTGCCGACCTTATTTCGTTGAAAATTCTTGCATTTGATGTGATTTTGGGGATTGATTGGTTAACCACGCATCATGCTAAAATTGATTGTTTTTGTAAGGTTTTTAATTTTCATATTCCTAACCAACCTATTATGTAAATTCAAATAACTAAACCACTAAAATCAGTCACTATCATTTCAAGCCATAAAGCTATTCATTTATTGAAAAACGGATGTCAAGCTTTCTTAGCCCATGTTATGGATTTGAACAAAGACAAGTCAGATTTGAATAATATTTTTGTTGTTACAGAATTTCTAGATGTATTTCCTGAAGAACTTCCCGGTCTACCCCCAGAACGTGATGTTAAATTCTTTATTGACCTTGAGCCGGGTACAAAACCCATTTCTAAAACCTCATATCGAATGGCTCCTATTGAACTTCAGGAGTTAAAAGTCCAACTACAGGAATTGTTAGACATAGGTTTCATTCGTCCTAGTACATCTCCTTGGGGTGCTCCTGTTTTATTCGTAATGAAGAAACACAGGAGTATGCGAATTTGTATTGACTACCGAGAATTAAACCATGTCACCATCAAGAATAGGTATCCGCTACCTCGCATTGATAACCTGTTCGACCAGTTGCAAGGAGCACAATTCTTTTCAAAGATCGATCTTAGCTTACGGATATCATCACCAAGATTAAAACTGAGGATATTCCAAAGACTGCCTTTAGAACTCGGTACGGGCATTATGAATTCTTAGTCATGTCTTTTAGATTGACTAATGCTCCTGCTGCTTTCATGGATATGATGAACCGTGTATTCAAGGAATATTTGATCAGTTTTATGTTGTCTTTATTGATGACATCCTCATCTATTCTAAAAGCCGTGAAGATCATGAGCACCATTTGAAGCTGATACTTGAAAGGCTTCGTGAAAACAAGTTTTATGCCAAGCTGAAGAAATGTGAGTTCTGGCTTGAGGAAGTAGCATTCCTTGGGCACGTGGTGTCAAAACATGGAGTATCTATTGACCCGGCAAAGATTGAAGCAGTACAAAGTTGGGAGCAACCAAAGTCGATGACCGAAGTGCGTAGATTTCTTGGCTTAGTTGGTTATTATCGGAGATTCGTGGAAGGATTTTCTCGAATCGCTACTCCGTTAACTCAGCTGACTCGGAAAGATACAAAATTCGTATGGAGCGAGGAATGCGAGAAGAGTTTCCAAGAGCTCAAGAGGAGACTCATTTCAAAGATCTGCTTACCGCAATACCATCCGCACGGATGGATTTGTTATATACAGTGATGCTTCAAGCAAAGGGTTAGGATGCGTTCTCATGCAACATGAGAAAGTCATAGCCTATGCCTCACGACAACTCAAAGAATATGAGAGGAATTATCCTACTCATGATCTAGAGTTAGGCGGCGATGATTCAGCGTTGAAAATTTGGAGACACTACTTGTATGGAGAGAAAGTGGAGATTTATACGGACCATAAAAGCCTCAAATATTTCTTCACCCAAAAAGAACTCAACATGTGGCAATGACATTGGCTTGAACTATTGAAAGATTACGATCACACTATTCAATATCATCCTGGAAAAGAGAACGTAGTAGCTGACGCATTGAGTAGAAGATCATATGCGAGTACGAGTGCGATATTGTCAATGCAAAGGCCCATTCTGTATGACTTGCAAAGGATGGAGGTATAATTAAAGACTCTAGGGACCCACATGATGATGGTGAATATACGAGTAGAACCGACTTTAATCGATAAAGTTAAAGCTTCTCAAGCTACGGACATGGAGCTGATGCGTATGAAGAAGAAAGTGCAAGAAGGTGCTATTCTAGAAGCAAGAATCGATGAAGAAGGAATATTTAGATTCAACTCCAGACTTTGTGTTCCTAACGATTCTGACTTGAAGCATAGAATCATGATGGAGGCACACAACACATCGTTTGCAATCCATCGTGGGAGTACCAAAATGTATCATGATATTCGACATACATTTTGGTGGAACAATATGAAGAGAGAGATCGCGGAGTTTATCTCGAGGTGTTTAACTTGTCAACGTGTAAAGGCGGAGCATCAAGTGACAAATGGTGCATTACAACCACTTGAGATTCCGAAATGGAAGTGGGAACACATTACTATGGATTTCGTTACAGGTCTTCCCAAAATTTCTCAAGGCATAGATGCTATTTGGGTTATTGTTGATAGATTAACGAAGTCTGCCCATTTCTTGCCGATACGTGAGATTTATTCCCTTGAACGTCTTGCTAGTATGTACGTGAATGAGATTGTGAGATTGCATGGCACGCCAATATCCATAGTTTTGGATCGTGACCCAAGATTCAATTCACAATTTTGGGTTATCTTACAAAAAGCTGTGGGCACGGATTTACGATTCAGTTCGGCATACCATCCTCAAACGGACGGAAAATCAGAGAGGACTATTCAAACCCTTGAAGATCTATTAAGACTTTGTGTCCTAGATTTTAAAGGAAGTTGGGATAAGTACTTGCCACTGGTGGAATTCTAATACAACAACGATTATCAAGCAAGTATAGGCATGGCTCCATTTGAGGCATTGTATGGGCGAAAGTGTCGTTCTCCAAATTATCTTTGGGACAAGGTGGGAGAAGCAACGTTGTTGGGACCAGAATTAGTACGCATGACTACAGAAAAGATCCAAATGATTTGACAACGTATTCAAACCTCACAAGATCGACAAAAGAGTTATGTTGATCTTTATAGAAAAGACGTGGAGTTTAATATTGGAGATCATGTATTGTTACGTGTTGCTCCATGGAAGGGAGTTACAAGATTTTGAAAGAGAGGAAAGGTCAATCCACGATTTGTTGGTCCATTTGAGATTCTTGACCGAATAGAAAATGTGGCCTATAGACTCGCATTACCTCCAAGTATGTCTCGTGTTCATAATGTTTTTCATATATCCATGCTTCGTAAATATGTGAAAGACCCGAACCATATTATTGCGTTAGAACCAGACGAGATAGACGAAGATTTAACGTACGAAGAAGTACCTGTTAAGATCTTGGATAGGAAAGAGCATGTCCTACGCACCAAGGTTATACCACAAGGTAAGGCTTTGTGGAGAAACCATGCTATTGAAGAAATGACCTGGGAGTTGGAATCAGAAATGAAAGCGAGGTATCCTCACCTTTTCGAAACACCAGGTACGTATGTCAATTTTGAGGATGAAATTTCATAAGGAGGGGAGGTTGTAAGACCCCAACTTATTATAAATAAAATCGAATTTCCTCTAATTATTATTGTGAATAATAAGGTATTAACTTCATATAATTCTCTGATTATGGGTGAAATGCGCAAATTTTGCAAAATATGCAAGTGGTTATAAAATAATCATTGTTGTCGGGGAATATTCATTTGGTCGTGGAATATTCTTGTTGTCGGGGATTATTCGTACAACGACGCAGTCATTTATGGGCCCCATAACAGAATAATTATCGGATGAAGAAAATGACAAGTTTGAGTTTTTATAAATAACGACGTAGTTTTTACCGTTAACACTGTTGGAATACCCGGTGGTTAAAATACAGTAATACGCGTGGATGCACAATATTGATGAATTATTGATCCTTACGTAAGAAGGCACTACTCAATAATTGTTACATTAGTTACTGTTCAATATTTTATTTTATTGATTCAATAATTGTTGCGTTGATATTTTATATTATTGTTGTTTCAATAATTATCAACATGATGATTTCCCATTATCAGATCAATAATTCATATTATTTGAATAATATTATTAGATAGCATTATTGGAAATGTCTAAAAAGTTCTTTCAAGGAGAGGTTTGGTCATCTAATTGTGTGCCAGTAAGGAGAAATTCTTATTGGAAAGCCCCATCTTTCTTGGGAACGGCCTGATTGTCATAAATGTGATTCTGTAATATTATTTGTGAATAATTAATTATTGATTCATATGATAAGGAAATATTTATTTTATGTGGATATAAATGTTGGATATATTTATTGTGGTTAAAAATGAAAGAGTTAATGTTGAGGTGTTTTATCGAGATTTTTTTTGAATGAAGGTATTAAAAAATTAAACCAGTGTTTTTGAGATATATTGCGTGAGTTTTAATTTTTAATCCGACCGTTGAATCGTTGTTATTTTTGGATATGTTATACATATATAAGTTGAGTATATGTCCACAAATTTTGAACCGTTAAAAATGAACGTATGATTTGTTATTTATTTTAAGAGGTGACTGGTTCAGAAATTATTGAAGTATCCGAATTTAACATTTTGGTGTATAATTCTAGAATTGAGTGGGTCCCACTTGTGGTTGGTGAAGAAATGTGCTGAATTTTATTTCAAATGTGGTGGGTGGAAATAGTAGCAGGTAAAGCCATCAGGTTACAGGTTAAGTTTGCTTCGGCGTGCTAACATTTTCCTATAAATAGAGGGCTAAGTTAGAATTGAAAATCACACCAAAAACAAGTTTTCTCTCTTTCTTTCTCTAGATTATTGAGTGTATTTTGTGAGTATTTAGATACTTTGTGAGTTTTTGTTAATCAGTGCTAGTTTCTTTCAGCCTTATACCGATATTTCGATCAGAAGTACTGATATTTTGAGGTAAGGGGTGTTATATTCTTCTTAAAATGATATTTTCTTCAATATCATTATACCGAAATGTTGGTATGAACTTTTTATCAAATTTGAAACTTTTTGTGTTGGGGTTACTATTCACGTATACGACACTATTCACGCATACGGCACTATTCACGAATACGGCACTATACACCGAAAAATGAAATTTTCTTCTTTTTGTCCAAGATGTCTATTATGGTTACTATCTTTGATTGTATCCATGTTTTGATCTTTATTCTTAAATTTTGCATCAAAATTGGTTATTATGGAGTATTATTGATCTTGGATAAATTGTTATACGAATCCTTACTATTTGTCCTTCTGTCTCACTGGATTCGTTTTCTTTAAAATATTTTTCATCATCCTTAGTCCTAAATGATGATATTATTGAATATCTTTTACATTTGTAGTGCAAAGATGAATGATTAAGCGATGAATATCTTTGGCCCGTGTAGTGCGAAGATGAACATGTGTTGAGATGAACATGACCAATGGTGATACAAATGAATATCTTTGGCTCAGTGGTGCAAAGATGAATATTGATTAAAGATATATATTGATTGTTGTTACAGGGATAAAATATTGATGATGGACTTTTAAATATTAGAAGATAGTAGAATTCTTTCTCTACTTGACTCTTCTAATGGATTGTTGTTTCCGTTGCAGTTGTTGATCTAAAACTTGTTGTCTATTATATTTTATCAGATTTTTCCCTGTTGAAAACTAATGATTATTTGTTGTATATTATCTTAGTCATAATATTCTTTCTTTGGGCTAGTTCACTCACCCTTTTCCTTTTTGTTCCATTTTTCTTCTCAGGAGGTGAGAACATATCAGGATCTAGTCGAGGTATGGAGTGATGGTTCTAGAAAGATGTTTTAGAAGTCCTCACTATTTCTGTAAAATAGTGTTTGAATAATTGTAATGAGGACTTATTTGAGTGTGGATATTGTCTAGAAGACAATATTTGTATTTAAACTCACAGTATGTGTTGTCGTATTTTGCACGACAATTGTATTATTGAAGTTGTAGTTTGCTTTATGTACCATGTATTTGGCGACTCAGAATGGGTGTTGTATACCTATTTTGGGGGCGTCATAGTTGATACACACATCAACGATAATTAAAATGTTCCCCGGCGGGGGTCACAACGCAGACTCAAGAAGAGAGACCCCGACGAGGGTTACAACGCGTTCCCCGACGGGGGTTACAACATATTTCTGTTGATACAAACATCAATGAAGATTAAAAGGTTCCCCGACGGGGGTTACAACGCATGTTCCGTTGATACACACATCAACGAAGATTAAAACATTCCCTGGCGGGGGTTACAACGCATGTTCCGTTGATATACACATCAACGAAGATTAAAACGTTCCCCAGCGGGGGTTACAATGCATGTTCCGTTGATGCACACATCAACAAAGACCAAAAAAATTCCAGATGAGAGTTAAAACGTATGATCTGTTGATTCACACGTCAGCAAAGGTCAAGCAGCCTTGACAATTTGCCCAACAGGAGTATTTTATCCGGTGATGCACACATCAACGAAGGTCAGGCAGCCCTGATAACACATACTATTGGCAGTAAATCCAGCAGAACATTGTTATGACTTGGCGATATAAACTAGGGAAGATCAGCATCATCAAAGAGGATCGATGATGGAATATATTATACACATCCTCAAATAGACAGAGTGTTATTCCCACAGATCTCTTGTACACGAGAGACATATCTTCGGAATAAAGTTTGTATCAAGGATTAAGGACTTTATGATAACCCCAACATCAACATCCTACAAGATTTGGATCACCCATCCAATCTGGTCATCGTTGCCAATCCCCAGTAAAAGCAACAGGGAGCTAGTAGTCATCCCCAGCATGTTGGGCAACCACCCCTCACACATGCATCATACATTTGCATCATGTTGCTGCACTTTGCATCATGTTTATCTTGTTGTATTTCAAGTGTCTAGGATTCTTTATCCTATCCATGCATTGCCTTGCATGGATATGATAAAGAGGGGCATCTGTAGACACTCGAAATTTTCTGCACACCTGTCACTGACATTGCAGGAGGGTAGATTCATCTTTCAAAGATAACCCTGGAAGATAGCTCACATCCAGTCATGATACTACCAGAAGTTTAGCCTCAAACCCCAGAACACACACCGGAAATAACAGGTCCAACCTCGGAGATAGCCCCAAGGCATGCAGTTCCAATACCGAAAATTCCACCGGAGAAGACCGATCCATCTCGGAGATAACCCCGAGATATTCAGTCTCAGTCCCAACACTGGGAGTAGCAACTACCAACCTTGGAGATAACCCCAAGGAATGCAGTTCCGATGATATCCCCGAAAATGTTTGTTTCAAATGCAATCAGCTTCAACCATGGCACTCACACTGAGGCACTCAGTACAAGACCTGAAGATAACACCGAGAAGATAGGCACACCTCAGAGATGACACTGAGGACCTTCAACACTTGCAGCAGTCAAATCTCAGAGATAATCCTGAGCAACGTCTACTTTATTAGCCCAAACCGGCGATAACCCCGGTGAGGGGCAAAGTCGTTATCTTGCCAACTTGACACCACATCACGTCGTCTAAACATTTCAATACATACATTTCTACACAGCAATGTCCCACAAGAACCAAGGATGTCCAATCCCGAGTGACTATTACGCAGGATAACGAATAAAATTTGAAGTTTGAAGACCAGAGGGCATGGTCCCATCTTCCTGACTTCGTACAACCTCTAATACCATTTCATTGTGTAACTCTCGACAATGGCGATCCAAAATAGGTCTTACATACCTCAGTTGGATGCCCAGATTGTAATTCTAAAAGTTTGAGCGGACATTACGATTGCATGCGTTGCGCATGCTCGAGACGACAGGACCATAGAAGCCCGGGGCAACCTTGACCAAATGAGGACAACTTCTACTACGAAATGCAGTACCCCCTATATAAATCGAGGGCTTGGGGTTCCTATTTTATATAAAAAAAAAGGCGAGGAAGCCCTGTCAAATTTGCTCTGTAATCATCCTATACTGAGTGCTTTCTCATTCTAAACACTTGTGAGCTCACATATAGCTTCTTTTTGTACCGTCAGGAGCTGACTGTTCATCCCTTTAAAGATATAGAAATCTTCTTTGGCAGCCCACTGTAAGCCTTCTCACACACTTTAAAACATTTTTCTTCATCTTTGCACACATTTTTATTCACGTTGAGAGTTGTGTTGCGTGTGTTTGCTCGGACTTCGGTCCGTGGTTTCATTTCAATTTGTATATATATATATATATATATATATATATATATATATATATATATATATATATATATATATGGACTAACATTATCGAGTTATGCCTTGATTGACCCTAGACTTGATGCAGAGCGTTTATTTGCTTTCAGTATATATATATATATATATATATATATAATCGTATATGTCGAACTCGTTCGATGAGCCCAGATTTTACATTCGATTGCATTTGCTTATTATATATATATATTTATATTCCACTTTTGAGTTTACTTACGTGGCGGTTGGCCTTTCTTCTGATTTTATTAACCTTTCATCCCACTTTGGAGTTTACTCCGTGGCGGTTGATTGCTTTTATAGCTTTATTTACATTTCTGATCCCCCATGGAGGTGCTTCGTGGTGGCTGATCATGTCTATATATATATATATATATATATATATATATATATATATATATATATATTTACTGACTTTTATATATATACACCGCTTTGCGCTTTATTATAAATTGCGGCATCATGTGAGCCTATGAATCATGTGATCATAGATTCAGTTTACTGGATCTAGATTCGGTTCTCGTGATGGATATTTTCAGCTGTAAGCAGCTTGAAAATTTATTCACGGTGTTCAAATTTCCTCAGATGGTTATCATACCCACGAGGAGTTCGGCACTATTTTGTATATTATTTTCTTGAAGATGTTTCGCAGCTCAAAAATGTAAAACCCCAACTTTTTGAATAAAGATGAATTTTCTATAAATATTATGGAGTGAAATTGATATAATAGTTGTGGGTAATATTTATAAATTTTTCAAAGTACGCAAGTTGTTATATAATATTCGATTGGTCGGGGAATATTCGTTTTAACAGGAAATATTCGTACAACGACACAATCATTGGTGGACCCCACAACGGAATTATTATCGGATTGAGAAAACGACAAAAATATTTTATGAAAATAACGGCGGAAGTTTTATCCTTAACTGTTGAAACACCCGGTGTTAAAAGTACAGTAATACGCGTTGTTGCATAGTAGCACACAATATTAATTATTGATGCTTAAGTGATAAGTCACTCAGTTTTATTGATATTATTAATGTAATAATACAGAAAATCTTTTTATATAAAACATAATACTTTTATAAAGTTATCTGTTTTATTAGACAATAATTAGAATATATTATATTCTATTATGCATAGTGTTGCATAGTGTCTGCATAGTGTTTTGCATAGTAAAATCTTTTTATATAAAACATAATACTTTTATAAAGTTATCTGTTTTATTAGACAATAATTAGAATATATTATATTTTATTATACATAGTGTTTGCATAGTGCCTGCATAGTATTTGCATAGTAAAATCTTTTATAAAGTTATTCGTTTTATTAGATTATAAATAGAATATATTATATTTTATTTAAAAGATTTTACTTTAAATATGGACCGTCAATTTAAAGTAAATCAATCTCGATCGTTCATGAGTTAGTTACTATGCATTCTATTTTTCTATAAATAGAAGCTCATTCATTCATTATTTTCTTACGAATTCACTGAAACTCTAGAGAGATAAACTATAGAGAAAAAGAAGAAAGTATTCTGCTACTTCACTACTTATATATCTAGTACTCTTCTTCTTAAAGTAGGGAATATTATTTGTTGTACTCGTAAGGGGTGTTATTCTTTCTTATTCATGAAGAGAACTGTTGTTATTCCATTTCTTATTATTCTGTTGGAATAACCTGTATACGCGGTCTACCCTATACATGGTGACATTCTACTTGACTCTTTTAATGGTTTGCTTGTTCCGCTGCAGTTAAACTTGATGTCTATTATATTTTATCAGTTTAACATTGTTGGAGACAAATGATAATTTATTCTGCATTATCTTAGTCATAATATTTCTTACTGAGCTAGTTGAGCTCACCCTTCCTTTCACTGTTCTCTTCAGGAAATGAGAATATAGATGGGACGAGTCGGGGAACGGAGTGATGGTCCAGAGGATAGCATTAGTAGTCCTCACTATTCTGTGAAATAGTGTGATAATAATTGTAATGAGGACTCCTTTTGAGTTTGTATAATCTCTAGTAGATAATATTTGTATTCAAACTCACAGTTTATGTTTTGTCGTATTGTACACGACAGTTGTATTAGTAAGTTGTGTTTGAATTCTATACCATGTATCTAGCGACCCAAGATGGGTGATGTATACCTAATTTTGGGGGCGTCACAGTTGGTATCAAAGCTTAGGGATATTATCCCTGGCTAAGATGTGAGACTAGAACTAGGAGGGGATAGACGGGGAATTCCTTTGCTAGTATGACCTACTTAAATTTATTTTGTATTTAAATTGGTTGGTCAGAGTTTAGATATATTATGTTACATGTCAATTAACCTATGTTTTGTGGTAGTATCTGAAAATGACATCCAAAAATGTTGAGAATAGCAATAGAGCACAAGAGACCGTTGAGTCTCCACATATCAATAATCAGGAGAATGTGCATCAGGAAGGCAACAATCCTCATGAAAACAACAACACTGACCAAATGATGAATGATGGATTGTTCGGAGGCTTTATGCAATTCATGCAACAGCAGGCGAGAGCGGCTCCTGTCCAAAATGTAGGTGGAAACACTGCAAACTCTTGGGCGGTCACCGCTAAACAGTTCAAGGAGCTGGGACCACCGGAGTTTAAGGGAGAGCCAAAACCACTCATGGCGGAAGCATGGATAAAGCACATTACCAAGATATTTGATGTCTTGGGATGCTCCGAGGAGCAAAAGGTTCCCTTTGTCGCCTTTATGTTGCGCGGAGAGGCAGATTACTGGTGGGAATCGGTAAAACGTACTCAACCTGCCGTATTGAAGATGTCTTGGGAGAAGTTCTAAGAGCTGTTCAACGACAAATACTTTCCTGAAAGTATTCGTCACATGAAGGAGGTGGAGTTTATCAAATTGGAGCAAAACAATATGACCGTGTCGCAATACGAGGCAAAATTTGCGGAGTTATCCCGGTTTGTATCCCACTTGGTGGATAATGAAGAGAGAATGGCGCGAATGTTTTTAAGAGGTTTGAAGCCGGAGATACGTCAACATCTTATTTCTCATAAACTGTGTTTGTATTCAGATGTTGTAAATAGGGCTCAGTTGGTGGAGCGCGATAATGAGTCAACGCAACCAAAAGAGAGCAGCCGGCAAAATGATAATACCAGTGAGAACAGTCATCGAAGCGGTGACAACAAGCGTGGAGGGAATCAACATGCCAGAAATGGTAACCACTTCGGTGGTAATCAGGGCCAAAACAATAAGAATAGACATTTCAAGAAGAGGAGATTCAACAATGATGGAAAGACGTCAGCACCAGCACCCGTTGTTAAGGAAGGAGAAAGACCACATATCATATGCTTCAAATGCGGAGGGGAGGGACACATCAGTCCAAATTGTGCGATGCCATCCAAAACATGTTATAATTGTGGAAGAGAAGGTCAGTTAGCCCGATTTTGTCGTTCACCGAAGACAAATTCACCAGGATGGAGGCACCAAAAATTCATCCCCCGAAAAAGTCAAAGCTCAGTAGTCTGAGGGAGGCGTTTGTTGTGACCTCCTAGAAAGCAAGGAACCCGAATGAGGTCATCACGAGTAAGCTTATCATAAACTCTAGCGAAGTCTACACTTTATTTGATATCGGTTCTACCCATTCTTTTATTTCCCCTACTTGCGCTCAACGATTAAATTTGACTCCGGAGAAATTAGACTTTGACTTATCTGTGGAAACTCCGTTGGGAGAAACCTTCATTACATCCACGGTTTATAAGTCTTGTTTGGTTCAAGTTGGTACCCACACATTACCTGTCGATCTTATTGCATTAAAAATACTTGCATTTGATGTAATTCTAGGGATTGATTGGTTAACTACTCATCATGCAAAAATTGATTGTTTTCGTAAGGTTGTTAACTTTTATATTTCTAATCGACCTATTATGCGAATTCAAGCAACCAAACCATTAAAATCAATCACTGTCATCTCAAGCCATAAAGCTATTCGTTTATTGAAAAACGGATGTCAAGCTTTCTTAGCTCATGTCACAGATCTAAACAAAAATACGTCAGTTTTGAATAATATTTCTATTGTTAATGAATTTCCTGACGTATTCCCTGAAGAACTTCCTGGCCTACCCCCAGAGCATGAAATTGAATTTTGTATCGACCTTGAACCCGGTACAAAACCCATTTCTAAATCCCAATATCGAATGGCTCCTATTGAACTTCAGGAGTTAAAAACTCAACTGCAGGAATTGTTCGACATTGGCTTTATTCGTCCTGGTACTTCTCCTTGGGGTGCTCATGTTCTATTCGTGAAGAAAAAAGATGGGAGTATACGACTTTGTATTGATTATCAGGAGTTGAATCATGTCACCATCAAAAATAGGTATCCATTGCCATGTATTGATGACCTGTTTGACCAGTTCCAAGGAGTCAAATTCTTTTCAAAGATTGATCTTCGTTCCGGATATCACCAATTGAAGATTAGAACCGATGACATTCCAAAGATGGCTTTCAGAACTCGGTACGGGCATTATGAATTCCTAGTCATGTCCTTTGGATTGACTAATGCTCCTGCTGCCTTCATGGATATGATGAGCTGAGTATTCAAGAAATATTTGGATCACTTTGTGGTTGTCTTTATTGATTACATCCTCATATATTCCAAACCCCGTGAAGATCATGAGCAACACTTGAGGCTGATACTCCAAAAGCTTCGTGAATATAAGCTTTATGCCAAGTTTAAGAAATGCGAGTTCTGGCTTGAGGAAGTAGCATTCCTTGGGCACGTGGTATCAAGTCATGGAATATCTGTGACCAAAGAAAGATTGAAGCTATTCAAAGTCGGGAGCAACCTAAATCGATGGCCAAGTATGTAGCTTTCTAAAACCCATTGGTTATTATCGGAGATTTGTAGAAGGGTTTTCTCGAATCGCTACTCCACTAACTCACGGTGACTCGAGAAAGATACAAAGTTCGATTGGAGCGAGGAATGTGAGAAGAGTTTTCAAGAACTCAAGAGGAGACTCATTTCAGCACCTGTTCTGATAATACCATCTGGTTCGGAGGGATTTGTCATCTACAGTGATGCTTCGGGCAAAGGGTTAGGATGTGTTCTCATGCAACATGGGAAAGTCATAGCCTATGCCTCACGACAACTCAAAGAATATGAGAGGAATTATCCTACTCATGATCTAGAGTTTGCAGCTGTTGTCTCCGCACTAAAGATTTGGAGGCATTACTTGTATGGGGAGAAAGTGGAGATCTTTACGGATCATAAAAGCCTCAAATATTTCTTCACTCAAAAGGAACTTAATATGCGACAACGACGTTGGCTTGAACTGTTGAAAGATTATGATCATACTATCCAATACCATCCTGGAAAAGCGAACGTGGTAGCTGACACATTGAGTAGAAGATCATATGCGGGTACGAGTGCAATATTGTCAACGCAAAGGCCCATTTTGTATGACTTGCAAAGGATGGAGATAGAGATAAAGACTCCAGGGACCCACGTGATGATGGCAAATATACGAGTAGAACTGACTTTAATTGATAAAATTAAAGCTACTCAAATTATAGATCCGGAGCTGATGCATATGAGGAAGAAAGTGCAAGAAGGTGCGATGCCGGAAGCAAGAATCGATGAAGAAGGAATACTTCGAGTCAACTCCAGACTTTGCATTCCTAACGACCCTGATTTAAAGTATAAAATCATGATGGAGGCGCACAACACACCGTTTGCAATCCATCCTGGGAGTACCAAAATGTATCATGATCTTCGACATACATTTGGTGGGGCAATATGAAGAGAGAGATAGTGTTGTTTATCTCAAGGTATCTAACGTGTCAACGAGTCAAGGCGGAGCATCAAGTACCAAAAGGTCCATTGCAACCACTTGAAATTCCAGAATGGAAGTGGGAGCACATTACCATGGATTTCGTTACTGGTCTTCCCAAAGTTTCTCAAGGCATAGATGCGATTTGGGTCATTGTTGATAGATTGACCAAGTCTGCTCATTTCTTACCGATACAAGAAACTTATACACTTGAACGTCTTGCTCATATGTACATAAACGAGGTTGTAAGATTGCATGGTATGCTAGTATCCATAGTTTCTGATCGAAACCCAAGATTCACTTCGCGATTTTGGGTTAGTTTGCAAAAAGCTATGGGCACAAATTTACTGATTTAGCTCTAAGATATCATCCTCGATCGGATGACGGACGGTGGAGAGGACTATTTAAACTCTTAAATATCTATTAAGACTCTGTGTCCTTGATTTCAAGGGAAGTTGGGACAAGTTCTTACCATTGGTGGAGTTTTCCTACAACAATAGTTATCAAGCAAGTATTGGCATGACTCCATTCGAAGCGTTGCATGGAAGAAAGTGTCGTTCTCCAATATGCTGGGATGAGGTGGGTGAAGCAACGTTGTTGGGACCAGAGTTGGTACGTATGACTACGGAAAAGATTCAAACAATCCGGCAACGTATAAAAACCTCACAAGATCGACAAAAGAGTTATGTTGATCTTCATCGAAAGGACGTCGAATTCGATATAGGAGATCATGTGTTGTTACGTGTTGCTCCATAGAAAGGAGTTATGAGATTTGTAAAGAGAGGAAAGCTCAATCCTCGATTCATCGGCCCATTTTTAATCCTTGATCGAGTAGGAACTGTGGCCTATAGACTCGCTTTACCGCCAAGTATGTCTCGTGTTCATAACGTTTTTCACATATCCATGTTACGTAAATATGTGGAAGACCCGAACCACATTATTGAGTTGGAACCGGACGAAATAGCGGAAGATTTGACATATCACGAGAGGTTCTGTTCAAATCTTGGATAAGAAGGAACATATTCTACGCACAAAGGTTATACCTCAAGTCAAAGTTTTGTAGAGAAACCACGATGTTGAGGAAATGACTTGGGAGTTAGAATCAAATGAAATCAAGGTATCCTTACCTCTTCGACATACCAGTAACGTACCCTAATTTCGAGGCGAAATTTCATAAGAAGGGAGATTGTAAAACCCCAACTTTTGAATAAAGATGAATTTTCTATAAATATTATGGAGTGAAATTGATATAATAGTTGTGGGTAATATTTATAAATTTTATAAAATACGCAAGTTGTTATATAATATTCGATTGGTGGGAATATTCATTTTAACGTGGAATATTAAATACAACGGAACAATCATTGGTGGACCCTACAACCTTATTATTGTTTGATTGAGAAAATGACAAATACTTTATGAAAATAACGGCGGAAGTTTTACCGTTAATCGTTGAAACACACGGTGTTAAAAAAGAATATGTCTGGCGTGGTTGCATAGTAGCACACCTGTATTAATTATTGATGCTTAAGTGATAAGTCACTCGGTTTTGTTGGTATTATTAATGTAATAATACGTAAAATCTTTTATATAAACAAAATACTTTTATAAAGTTATCATTTTTATTAGACAATAATTAGAATATATTATATTCTATTATGCATAGTGTTGCATAATATGCGCTGCATAGTGTTTTGCATAGTAAAATCTTTTTATATAAAACATAATACTTTTATAAAGTTATCATGCTTTATTAGACAATAATTAGAATATATTATATTTTATTATGCATAGTAGTGCTGCATAGTGTTTGCATAGTAAAATCTTTTATAAAGTTATTCATTTTATTAGATTATAAATAGAATATATTATATTATATTTAAAAGATTTTGCTTTAAATATGGACCGTCAGATTAAAGTAAATCAATCTCGACTGCTCATGAGTTAGTTACTATGCATTCCATTTTTCTATAAATAGAAGCTCATTCATTCATTATTTTCACAATTCACTAAAACTCTAGAGAGATAAACAATAGAGAGAAAAAAAAAAAGTATTCTCTTCTTCACTACTTATATATCCAATGACTCTTCTTCTTAAGGTAGGGAATATTATTTGTTGTACTCGTAAAGGGTGTTATTCTTTCTTATTCATGAAGAGAACTGTTGTTATTCCATTTCTTATTATTCTGTTGGAATAACTTTTGTATCTGCAGCTACACCCTATACTTGGTGACATTTTTCTATTATTCTCGTTGGAACATCCTCATGCAGTATGTGTTACATCGGACTGGTTCATCATTATTATTATTCCGTTGGAATATCCATGCCTGTGTTTTTACACCGACTGGTTTAAATCTTATTATTATACTGTTGGAACATCCATGCATGTGTTTTTTACCCCGGACTGGTTCCGCTTTATTATTCTCGTTGGAACATCTTGTTTTGCAAATTTTGCACTCGAATCGGTTCCGTTATTATTATTCTGTTGGAATAACTTGTCTATGCGAACTACCGCATGCATGGTAATTTCTTTTGTTATTCCATTCTTTATTATACTCAGTTGGTTAAATTTTTAACTTCTATACTCCATGAAATTAGTAGAATATCCTTGATATTTGCACTTCATCCAGTATCTTTTCAAGGAAATATTCTTCTGAGCATTCTTGAATTTTACTCTACAAAGCAGTATCATGTTGACAATTTGGACGTTATTGGTTCTTGGACAAATTAACTCTTGAACTTGTTTTATTGAATTCTTATATCATTGTCATCATCCTCATGTTTATATTTTTTGAAAGTCATCTGTGGCCTGTAGTGCATAGATGGACTTGGTATGATTATGACCAGGGAGTATTAGGTGTAATCGTGACCGTAATGTTACAAATGATGTGGTAAAAGTCCTCATTGGCCCGTAGTGCATTGATGGACAGTTTTTGGCATGATAATGACCATTAATGAATACACAAATATTCTTGGCCCGTAGTGCATGGATAATTGTGGTCGTGATACTAAAGAATATCCTTGGCCGTAGTGCAGGGGTGATTCGATGATGTGGAATATTTATTAAGCTGAGTCTCGGCGATAACAGTGATGAAAAACCTTTTTAATCATAAAAGATAGTAGATTTTATTTTCTACTTGACTCTTTTAATGGATTTCTTGTTCCACTGCAGTTAAACTCGATGTCTATTATATTTTATCAATTTAACATTGTTGGAGACTAATGATAATTTATTCTGCATTATCTTAGTCATAATATTTCTTATTGGGCTAGTTGAGCTCACCCTTCCTTTCACCGTTCTCTTCAGGAAATGAGAATATAGCTGGGACGAGTCGGGGAACGGAGTGATGGTCCAGAGGATAGCATTAGTAGTCCTCACTATTCTGTGAAATAGTGTGATAATAATTTTAATGAGGACTCCTTTTGAGTTTGTATAATCTCTAGTAGATAATATTTGTATTCAAACTCATAGTTTATGTTTTGTCATATTGTACATGACAGTTGTACTAGTAAGTTGTATTTGAATTCTGTACTATGTATCTGGCGACCCAAGATGGGTGATGTATACCTAATTTTGGGGGCGTCATAGAAAATTAAAAACAATCAAGCCGAACACTTATTAAAAATGGGAGTGTAAAAGGTTTCAATTACTATTGAACACAAAAGTTTGAAAAACCACTTTTATAAAACATCACTGCTATATCTTGTTAAAACTGAATTTTTATACAAATTCAAACCCTATGTATATAGGTGCGAACGAGGCCTCGCACTACTTCTAAATAATTGTACATTGATCCACACACACATACATTCATATAACAGTTTCTTGAAAGAGTCGGTCACCGTGGTAACACGGATGTCGAGGAGTGCCTAACACCTTCCCTCAGCATAATCAAGTCCTCGGACCCTAATGAATCTCAATTTCGCTGACCCGTTTAGCAGTGGCATATCACTGGGTCAATGTGCAAACCTTTTCTCGGTTGTGTTGGTACAAGCATATAAAAAACCAATTGGCGACTCTTAACAGTCCATCGTCGACATTATACATGTCAGACCTTTTTCACTTGTTTTTTCAAATAAATCTCACCTAACATGAGAACACCAAAGAACAAGTAACGAAAATGGACAAATAAAAATCCCGACGTCGACACCTAGAAGACTACAACATCAATTCCTACCCTGGAGATAGCCCCGGGATATCCAGTTTCCAACGCCGGGAGGTCAAGCCAACCTCAAAGATAACCCTGAGGACATTTACAGTCAACAGCATGACAACCTCAGAGATAACCCAGAGAAAAGACTGCTACAACTGCACGAACACTAGAGATACACTCATTTCAACTCAAATTACTTCAAAAGAAGTCCCACAAGAACAATATCTTAACTTCAGAGTGCAAACTACACAAAATAGCTCACCGGATTGCTTGACAAAAACCCTGGAATGCTATTTCGGTCATGGACCCATCTTCCCAGATTCAAAAAGGGCAAATCTTATGTCATTGTGTAGCTCTCGGAAATAGATTTCTTGAACGGTATGGCACGCTTCCATCGGACTCCCGGATTGAAATTTATGAAGGTCCGAACGAACTGCGCGTTGTCCGAGTGTACGTACTTCGACACGGTGGGACCCACATTACCCTAGGCATCCTGGGCAGCCACAGGTAGACATGTGGCACCCCCATCTATATATAGAGGGCTTGGGGTGGCCTTATTTGCAAGAGAAATAACGAGGAAACCCTATCCAATTTGCTTTGTGCACACTATAAACTGAGTGATTTCTTATTTCAAACACTTTTGAGCTTATATTCTGTCATATTTTTACCGGCGGGAGCCTAGTGTTCATCCATTTAAAGTTTTAATACTTCTATCACAAATTCACTCAACATCTCGTTTCATGTGAGGCCAATAAAAATGTTCTTTTAAAAAAACCAAAGTTTTATCAATAGAAAAGTGTCCCATCAAACCACCCCCATGGGATTCCCGAACCAACAACTCATGCAAAGAACATTCAGGTATACACATTTTTTTCTCACGAAATAGAAATCCATTAATTTTAAAGTATTTACCTACAACGTTCTTTTCACAAGTTTTAAACTCTTTAATTCACTCAAAACCAAGTAATTTTGAATCAAGAGTATTTATCAAAACATAACTTCGAGATAAAGCATCCACAATGAAATTTTCCTTACCTTGCTTGTATCAAATGACATATTGAAATGTCTCGATAAACTTCATCCATCGCGCATGTCTTTTGTTCAACTTGTGTTGTCCCTTCAAGTATTTCAACAACTCATAATCGGTATGGATCACGAACTACTTGGGCCACAAATAGTGTTGCCATGTCTCTTATTCTCTAACAAATGCGTACAACTTCTTGTCATAAATAGGATAGTTCAAAGCTGCCCCACTCAACTTCTTGCTGAAATACGCCACTGGTTTTCCTTCTTACATCAAAATAGCTCCAATCCCTAAACCTGAAGCATCACACTCAATCTCGAAATTTTAGTAAAGTTGGGCAAAATAAGTAAAGGAGCATTTGTCAACTTATCCTTAATCAAATTAAATGCTTTTTCATGTTCATCACCCCACTTAAAACCCACACTTTTCTTGATGACCTCGGTCAATGGTGTTGTAAGGTGTCGATATTTTACCGTGATATTATTTATTGCTCGACAATCGATGTACATCTTCCACTTTCCATCTTTTTTTGGCACTAGGATCATCAAAATTGCACATAGACTCATACTTTCTTTAACAAACCCTTTTCTGATAAGCTCGTCAACTTGTCTTTGTAACTCCTTCGTCTCCTTAGGATTACTCCGATAAGCCAGACATTTTGGAATGGTAGCACCGGGAAAAAAATCAATTTGATGTTCAATTATCTGAATAGGCAGTAGTCCTTAGGGAAGCTGCTCGGGAAATACA
The DNA here is from genome assembly GCA_020205605.1 of Panax ginseng. Lineage (NCBI taxonomy): Eukaryota > Viridiplantae > Streptophyta > Magnoliopsida > Apiales > Araliaceae > Panax > Panax ginseng. Next base: position 62,365,980 of record CM035140.1, on the reverse strand, counting down.
TCTTTGAAATTATGTAGAAAAGAACAAACAACACTAGGCAACAAATCATTAGCAATAGTATTCATAGACTGTTTAGAAAACAAAGCTCGCCTTGCCTCACATCAGTTTTTTTGCAAATATATTTGTTTCTCTCTCTTATTTTTTTCTTGTTTTTTCTTTTCCTCACTTTCTTTTTTTTGAACATGGTCTTTCTGCAAATAAATTTGATCCTTATGCACATGTTGTGGTGACAAAAGACACAATGTAACCTTCCTTTTATTGTGTACGGAAGAGTATTCATTGGTGAAGCCATCGTGCTTCACATGCCTATCAAATTACCACGGTCCACCAAGTAGTAAATGGCCACTTGCATCCGGAACCACATCACATAACACTTCATCTACATATCTTACAATGGTGAATCGTACCAACACATGCTTTGTCACTCTAACATCTCCATTGTCATTAAGCCATATCAATCTATATAGTTAAGGATGTTTGGTTGTTGACAATCCTATTTTCTCCACTATAGTTGTACTCGCCTCATTGGTGCAACTCCCACCATCAATTACCATGCAACAAATTTTCCTTAACACAAGACACCTAGTGTGAAACAAATTCTCACGTTTCTCCAAGCTTTCCTCCTTCACTTGCGCGCTAAGCACTCTCCTCGAAACCAATATCTCGCCATACACAGCAACCTCCCGATCATCAATCTCCTCTAATGGTGGCATAGAAACGGTGTCATTATCTTCTCCCTCGGTTTCCAACTCTCCATTGTCAAGCAACAACATAAATCTCTGATTTTGACATTCACTAGAAATATGTCCCCTACCTTGACATTTAAAGTAAATAATATTTCGATTGCGACTAAAAGAAGAAGAAGGTTCAGTTTTACCTTGTTTCCACGATTAGTCAAATTCGGTTTAAATTCCACTTTCGGCTTACTCACAGCTGACTTCTCCTCCCATTATGCAGCATTAGATTTCCTTTTTTTGTAGATTTTTTAAACTTCAAAATACATCCCGATGGTAGTGACTCGGTATGAATCTCTTTTTCATCTCCGCCCAAGTTTCAATAAGACGTTCCCCACATCTCCGTCTACTAGTAATCAACTGATCACACCAAGTAACTGCGTATTATGAAAACTTGGTAACGAATAATCTGACTTTCTTGAGATCTGAACAATTGTGACAGTCAAATACCCATTTTATCTTCTTTTCCCATTCTAAATATGCCTCCGGATCACTCCTCCCTTGAAAATCTGGGATTTTCATCTTAATTTTATTCACGTTATCATCTGCCCTATTCCGACCTTCTCTCTCTCTAGGACCTCTTGGCCTTTGATGTAGGAAACTAGATTCTCGATCTTCCTACTCACTAAATTTCCCTCGAAGTAATTTTCCTTCGTTTTCGTTTCCCGTTGATGGGTTTTCCCCTTTTGTTGTATTCCATGAGGTTTTTGGGATGATCCTCTTCGGGTCTCACTAATCCTATTAAGTCGTTCATTCATCATCTCCCACCTTCGATTCCACTCCTTATTCATAGTTTCTAACATAAACTTCATGTCAAAAGTTGTGGAAGATTGCTCTTCAAAAGTCCCTTTATCCTTGGAGTAAGTCATATTTCCTGCAAAACAAGGGTTAATAGAAAATAATGTTCTCACAACTCCCTTACGTGTTTTGCTTGAATCAATGATTTCACTCGTATATGCACTCACAATTTGGCTTTTACCCTCAATTAATCTCACCACTGAACCTCTTACCTCTAAATATTCTCTCGAATAGGTTCTTCTGGAATTCACCTACCAAAATTCTTTGTTTTACTAATCAATCCAAAAATAACTTATCACAAAACAAAATATAGAAGGTATGAAATCTCACAATAGCATGCAATCGACAAAGAAAAATTAAAATTTAGAATTTTTTTCTATACTATTTTTTTCATTTTTTACTCAATAATTTCAATAGAAATTTAAAGAATAAGTAACTCGCTAGAACCTAGCTTTGATACCAAATGATGGACTCCACGACACGCTTGCATGAGATGGTCGTCGCCCGAATCATTTCTAGGACATTTGATAGGGTGGAACTCTCTCGACACCTCGACCGAACGTCTATATTGAGATGGAAACCTTGGCACAATCGATCAAGTAATAAAATCTACGTTGAATGGAACACCAACGATTGCTAAACCCCTTGTTTATATTGAAATAGGAACCTCGGCACAATCGACGATTGATGCGATAGAAGACGCCACACACAACTATGTATTGTTGTATGATAAGTCAAATTGAAACTTAAAGAATCAACTAAGAAATTACTTAGGAATTCTTTAAAGAACCAAAAGTAGAGAATAATCTCACAAGTAATTAAGTCTGAATATTATTGAAAAATTATAATGAATTACATTCATGAGTCTTTAAATAATAAGAATTGAAACCCTAAATTCCTAAAAGGAATCAACAATTGTTTTTAGAATCAAAATCGAATCTAAAATCGTAGTTATAGTAGAAAACTAATATTAAACTGGAAATATAGAGTTTTGGGGAAAAAAAATTCACGCTGAAAAACCATCAAAATGTGTTTGCCTCAAAAATCGCGCCAACTAAATTTGGGCATGCCCACCGGGGCGGCAAAATTGGCATATAAAGCCCGCTGGGGAGGGTGTTGACAGAGGACTTGGTGCTGGGAGGGCTTCAAAGCTTGTTGGGGCAGCTTTGGATAGAGAACTTGCTATCAGGGCTGCAATTTTGGCTTATAAATCTCGTCGGGGCGAGCGTGCTGATTTCCTAAACTTGCAGCCTCTTTTTCAGACTTTTATTGGATTATTCTGGAACCATACCTTGTACCATATTTATGTACTTGGGCATATTCTCATCCTCTTTGGACCAAGTTTACATGTTATTTTCAATCCACATTGCTTGTACCAGAGCCATAAGTCCTTCCTTGAATCTTTTAGCTTGTCGTCTCGTCACGGGTCCAACTGGTACTTGCACCGGGTCCGATTCACAACCTCCATTTGAATCCAAGCCAGTCATGTCCTCATCAAATATGGAAGAATTAGTGGATTTAAAAAACTAATATGTATGTTAAAGTAGAATCATAATCAAAATAAAGATGTAAAATGAAGAACACGAAGAACAAGTTGTTGATGGACAAATTTAAAACCATCCTAATTAGAGCTTGTTGTTGATGGACAACAAGCACTAATTATTTATATATATATATATATATATATATATATATATATATATATATATATATGTGTGTGTGTGTGTGTGTTGATATATGTTTGGTTAGGAGATATAAAAGTATAAGAAATGTTCCACGAGGAGCAAATTAAGAATTGTTAACCGTTGAAATCATAGTTTACTATGATTTCTGGACGAATTTAGAAAGTTATTTAATGATTTCGAACAATTAAGGTTACATAAGAATGTCAAAGATTATTGAAAACGTGAGTCGTGGACTCAAGAACGAACTCATTTCGGGTTCAGATGAGTAAGTTATGGACGAACGAACGAAAAACGTTAAAAACGTAAAATGAACGAAAGATAAATTTTGAGCCAATTGAAAGGCTTTTTAGCGGATTAGGAAAAATATTATCCGAGGGAAAACGTAGTATGTAAAGAAATCTAGAAAAGACTTTGGAATGAATTTGTTCTGAGTTATATCGAAGAAGTTACGAATTTGTAAAGTAGATGATTCGTCCAAGATTCAACGCTTAGAAAAAAAAATTGAGTTTGGTTGCGTTAACTTAGGTTTTAAAACGAGAACCATAAGAACTATAGTTAATTTAAACCAATAAGTAGGTCAAATATATGAATACTTGGTATGTGTTATCCTTATGTGATATATAGAGATTTCGAAGAGCAGTATAGTGTAAGTTGTATGTGACACCCCCAAATCCGGGTACTTCATTCCCACAGGATTTGGTGTTCACTATCCAAAACAATTACATATAACTACCCATAATCAAGGATAAAGACACTCAAACAATAATCCTCCCCATTAAAGGGTTACATCATCTTAAAACAAATCCCAGGTAATCTAACCTTAAATTATTACATAAGTTTGTGGAATACATCATGTAATTAAATAAGTCTCATAACATATATTCTATTAAGTAAAACAAAACAAACCTTCATCACTTGGACATCTTGCCCTTGCCCTTGCTAGTAGACGGCTCATCAACTTTCTCAACTTTAGCTGCAGTGTTAAATGCAAGAGTAAGCAAACAATTGCTCACTAATATAATGATAACAATAGCAATGACATAAGATTAAGCAATGAATGCTGAATAATAAAGAACTTGTTCTTCGAATCAAGATTAGTAAACAAGTTCGAGATTTATATCTAAAGGTCTTAAGACCATGAACTATGTCCCAGGTTACTAGGTGTTTCTACCTTAACCTTTAATAGTCGTCAGACTATAAGGACCTTTCTTATCGTACTTAGGAGGATCAGCCCTTTGTACCATGTATTGTGCACAAACATCTAAACGTTAACGCGTACATAATCCCCTATATTAGGGTTGTTCATCTCAGTTTGACTTAATATTTCCACACTAAAGAAAATTTAGTTTGGACTAGCTTAAAATGGTTCTAGAATTTTAGAACGCTCATCAACTATGGATTAGTCAAATTAATAGAGGTTCACTAGCTATTCGAAGTTCGATACAACAACTAGATATTGAGTAACAATATTTAAAGCAAAAATGGAATCACAACAATAAATAGTTGAATAAAACAATGTATATTCAATAGAATATCTTCAAAGGAATTAGAGAGTTTCGCTCGAAATAATTAACATTTCAAGCTTTGTATTAATAAGAAACAATGATTAGAACTTGCTCAATGTGAATAAACAACTTGAACCATCGTAATCAAGCAATATCAAGTTCATGATTAGGGAACTCGTTTAGCAAAAAGTGAGATTTAGATACTTGCATAACAATAACAAACAAGATAGGACAAGGATCTTGCTTTACATAAAGAAATAAGGTTTAAGAACTTGCCTCATGCGTATGCTATACAACTATAACACACATTCATCAAAAACCCTACATATATCATTAGAATCGTAGTACCGATTAGTTACGCTAACATAAACCCTATATGTGTAGTTCTTATATAAATCCAACTTGTTAACACAATTCAAATTTTGACTTTTGAATTAACATCACGTCACCAATCTGAAATCATAAGTCTATTATAGTAATGTAACCTTCAAACCACATCTCAAGACTTAAAATAAATAGTAAGTTCAAATTTTTCACAACTTATTAACTTTACAATTTGAAATAATTAACTACATGTGTACAATCTAGTATAAAACTTCATTATATGTTTAACACATTATCATGCACCTTAGACTAGGTTAGGCCAATAATGTCATGGATTGAAACCAAAAAAACAAACTGTTACGCTTCTCAGGGGATGGTATTAATTTAAGGCTACTAAACAAGCCTTGCTCAACGCATAGTAAATTGCTACCGGTGCTCAATACTCAGAACACTAAGCAGGCACAATTGCGCCATTTTTACCTTTGGTAACGGCGCAGCTGCACTGGTACGCAGATAGAAACTTGGAAACTGCGCACTCTGCTTCACAGTACAACCCAAACAATTCCAATTTCTCCAACTCAACAGAAATTTAACATACCCTGAAGCTATAAGTTTGTAACCACAACACCAAGCATGCATATGATGATTTTAATAATATAAACATCATACAAAATCAACTTTTAAGGATCAAAATCATGTTTTTACTAGTTTTCTTCATATTTCAACATATTTAGCAAAATCAATCACCAAATCTGCGTTTCTTAACCAAATTAAGCCATTTCAGTTGCATTCTTTTCGTAATTCAACATACTAACATATTCGGAAATCAATTTACAAATATCAATAAGAATTGAACATCAATTTTGGCCTCAAGTATGCCACTTTCATAAATCCATATATATGTATATATACACATAACACTGTAAACTTGAATTTTCTCCTTTAAACAAAATTCCATGAATTTGATCACTAAAAATTGTTTATAAATGATAACTATCAGATTTTACAAGATTATACGTACATATAATCAGCATTTTAAACAACAATCCAACAAAAATCCAAATCACAGAGAATAAACATTTGAAAAACTAAGACTTGGAATTAGGAATAGATTATTACCCTTAATCCTTTGTTTATAATAGCAAAGATGATAATCAAAAGCTTGAAAAAGTTTGTGGCTCCACCCTTATTCTCTGAATACAGGCTTTCTCTCTAACTCTCTGTGTTTCTAACTTTAGTCTTAGGATAATACGTATATAAACCAACTAAAACACAACGTGCGCAAAATAAACTGATAAACGTGGGTTATTAGTTTAACTAAGCCAAAAGTCCTCAGCTGTTACATTAACCAAAAGCCACAAGGCTTTGTTTGCCTTGCACACTAAAACTTTCTCTTAACATAATTTTATATTTTCTTATCATATAGTTTCCTTGTCACATCTTTATTTAGTTAATTTAACTAAATCACAAATCAAATTAACATTTTCCTTATAAATATTATTTCCATAATAAATTATAATTTTACTTAATAAACTAATAAATCTCTATCTTAATTATTAAATTAGATTACAACGACATTATAATTATTTATTAATTCATTTAATTTAATTATCTCATTACATTAAATCTTCAAATCATAAAATTATCATTCATTAATTTAATTATTATAACATACTTTAATTAAATTATTGCATGACAATTTCATCAATGTTCATTTATCTCAATAAATAAATCAATTCAAATATTTATTTAATTCAATAAATATTTAAAATTAATTACAAAATTCTCGTTCGTTACATTCTTCCCTCCTTAAAAGGATTCTGTCCCCAGAATCATGACTAAATTCATTCGTCACATATGTCCCCCCTTAAAAAGATTATGTCCCCAGAATCGCTATACAAAATTAAGTAAATAACTGAGGAATTTTTTTTATCATAACATCTTCAAGTTCCAACGTAGCTTCTTCAACATTGTGGTTTCGCCAAATTACCTTAACATAAGGTATCACTTTATTTCTTAGTACTTGCTCTTTCCTGTTAATAATCTGAACATGAACTTCTTCATAAGACACATCTTTTTCAAACTGTAACGGTTCATATTCTATAACATGTTTATAATCAGACTTTTATGGTCATAATACTAAAACATGGAAAATGTTATGAATATGTTCTTGTGACACCCCCAAATCCGGGTACTTCATTTCCCACATGATTCGGTGTTCATTATACAAACATCATATGTTTATCTACCCAAAAAAATGAAAACATATTTTGCGGATCCGGTTCGATCATATGTTTATCCTCTGTGAGGGCCCCGAATCCGAGGTCCCGAATCACCGCGGATCCGGTTCGATCATTCTATCACTCTTACTATATTTTGCAGAAGATATAAACATAAATTTTTTATACAATACATTTTATACACTATTCCCCAAGGTCGAGTAACCTTAACTTATACACAATACATAACTTATTTAACTTACAATAACATTAATATACCATACTTATACAAATCTAGTCGCACACATTAACTTTACGCTAGAACTGTCTTTAACCTTTCCTTGTATCTGACGTATTCGCCTTAATCTGCAATAATTATCATAATATAGCAAAGGTGAGCATAAGATTGCCCAGCAAGTTTAAGATCAATAATTTAACGATATATCATGATTGAAAGAATCTGAATAATAAGATGACTATAATTCAACAATATAATTGTGAACTAGCAGAACAAACTTTTGGTGAACAAGTATATAACATAAACAAATATATCCGGGCCAGACCAAGGGTAATGAAGGTGATCGACCTTTCATACGACTTATACATACAATATGTACAGTACAATTCTACAATGGGCAATCAACCATGATTATCCATAAGCATATCAGAATGAAACAACTCTTAGTAGAGTTATGTAAAAACAAACTTGCATGCACCGTTGATTACCGCTACGTAATTTATAACGCTTTATCTGAAGACCTAATATTAGTAATAAAGATCTCCAATATTAGAATAATATCATCACAATATAATACCATTATATATATAGATATACATGGAATAACCTAAACACATAACACATAACACATAACCCTATCAGTCTACAACACACAAAGGACTCGGTATCAAGTCAAACTATTGCAGTCTAAGTTGAACCCGACACAAAACTGATATCTCGACGGTCTAGTCGAGACAATTCACGAGTTTAAGTTCAATTAAACTATGCCTAAACACTTAACAATTAACTTAAATAATTTTAATATCACACTACAAAAAAGGGCCTTTAGCAACAACCAATTTTTGTTGCTAAAGGTGCCAAATTTCGTTGAAAAAGGGTTTTGGCAACAACTTTAATAATCGTTCTTGAATGAGCGTTGCTAATTGTTCATAGAACGAACGTTTTTTTTTCGTTGCCAAAAGTATTACATTTTGCAACGAAATTTGGCTTTCGTACAGAGACATCGATCCTTTAGCAACAAAATATATTGTTGCAGAATAATTAAAATTTCATTGCTAAAAACTCCATTTCGTTGCAAAAAGCACGCTAATTGGCAACGAAATGAACTCTTTTTTTTTTCAGCGACCATGCATTTTTGTTGCAATTAACACCATTTTGCAATGACATTTTTCGTTGCAGTAAATTATGAAAATTGTTGCCTAAGCTTGCTTTCGTTGCAGAATGTAAACTTTTTAGCAACGACATTATGCTGAATCAGCAACGAAAATGTTTGTTGCTGGTTATTTTTCAATAGTAACGAAAGTTGTCGATTATCAACGACATTATATGTTGTCGTTTCTTTATATGTGCAACGAAAGTTGATATGATTTGTAACGATAAAAAATATTGTCTTTTATGTTAGTATTAATAACAATATCCTCTCCGTTGTTATTAGGTTAATTTTTCGTTTGCCAAATATTATAATTTTAATGCCATTACAAAACGAAAATTTGTTGCTAAATGTATAAAAAATTGTTGCTATATTAAAACTTGTTCAATGCTTTGGTAACGAATTATATTGTTGCCAAATCAAAATTTGACATTCTTTTTGTGTACCTGGTTGACTCAATTTTCCAATAGTAAATAGTGACAAGAATATTATTAACTTAATAAAATTATCCACTACATAATCATTCATTATCTTTACAATTAACCATCTAAAGCTACCATAGTTCTTCAATCAAAGTATATATCTACACATATAGAGAGAGGAAGCTTCATAATTTTGTCCCTTGTCTTCCGTAAACGAAGCATGGAAATTTAATACGAAGTATTGTAAGGCAAGTCGTAGAAGCAGTCTTCCTGCACATATTTAAAAATAATAGCAAGTCAAGAAAATGAAGCAAATAGGTCACCAGAGGCACTTAATGCCAAAATTAATACACAAAGACAATAAAGTTGCTATGTGGTACTAATATTATTAAACCAACAGACTACACACTATTTATTAAATGGTTCAGCATATAGAAAGATTCCAGAGTCCTTCAATTGACTAAATAAAATGCCTTAAACAAGATAACATGAATATACAAGCTCACAACATGATTTCTCACACAAGCTAATTGTGTATCAACAGCAACAAAAGAAAGGCTGGAATTGCTTCTACATTAAGACACTTGAGGATAGCTATGCACACATAACATATTTCTAGTATTCAGTACCATGTGGAATTTTTGCCAACTTCGACATTCCAACAACAAGAAGAAGAAAAAAAAAGGAAGTCAAATAAACCGTAGTAACATTATATATAAAATGCATAAAAAACCATTTGAAAAGTGATACAACCATATACAATAAAGACACAGCTTTCTCATAGGAGTTGGTGATACTCATTGTTATTCTAGATCAGTACCTACTGAATGCGAGTATTGCTTCAAAGGGGGTAATAACAGGAGCTAAGAACTCTTTGTTATCCAGAAGAGCAGTTTGTGCACAAGAGACGTAAATAAAAACATCGCACTGAGAAAGAGAGAGAAAAAGTCGCTTAAATTCCACTTCTGCATGAAAAATGTTTGGTCTTCCCATGGCGAAAGTGTAGACCTTCTTCCCAGCTCCTGTGATCAACTCTTTCATTTGATGAATCATATGAAGATAACCAGCTGCATAATGTTTTTAGAAAAAACACCTAGTAGTCTAACAAGATGCATCATCAGACTAATGTGCTGGATGAACCTAAATTATTCCCCAAGGTCGAGTAACCTTAACTTATACACAATACATAACTTATTTAACTTACAATAACATTAATATACCATACTTATACAAATCTAGTCGCACACATTAACTTTACGCTAGAACTGTCTTTAACCTTTCCTTGTATCTGACGTATTCGCCTTAATCTGCAATAATTATCATAATATAGCAAAGGTGAGCATAAGATTGCCCAGCAAGTTTAAGATCAATAATTTAACGATATATCATGATTGAAAGAATCTGAATAACAAGATGACTATAATTCAACAATATAATTGTGAACTAGCAGGAACAAACTTTTGACTGAACAAGTATATAACATAAACAAATATATCTGGACCGAAGGGTAATGAAGGTGATCAGCCTTTCATACCTGACTTATACATACAATATGTACAGAGTACAATTCTACAATGGCAATCAACCATGATTATCCATAAGCATATCAGAATGAAACAACTCTTAGTAGAGTTATGTAAAAACAAACTTGCATGCACCGTTGATTACCGCTACGTAATTTATAACGCTTTATCTGAAGACCTAATATTAGTAATAAAGATCTCCAATATTAGAATAATATCATCACAATATAATACCATTATATATATAGATATACATGGAATAACCTAAACACATAACACATAACACATAACCCTATCAGTCTACAACACACAAAGGACTCGGTATCAAGTCAAACTATTGCAGTCTAAGTTGAACCCGACACAAAACTGATATCTCGACGGTCTAGTCAGACAATTCACGAGTTTAAGTTCAATTAAACTATGCCTAAACACTTAACAATTAACTTAAATAATTTTAATATCACACTACAAAAAAAGGGCCTTTAGCAACAACCAATTTTTGTTGCTAAAGGTGCCAAATTTCGTTGAAAAAGGGTTTTGGCAACAACTTTAATGTCGTTGCGCAATGAGCGTTGCTAATTGTTCCGCAACGAACGTTTTTTTTTCGTTGCCAAAAGTATTATATTTTGCAACGAAATTTGGCTTTCGTACAGAGACATCGATCCTTTAGCAACAAAATATATTGTTGCAGAATAATTAAAATTTCATTGCTAAAAACTCCATTTCGTTGCAAAAGCCTGCTAATTGGCAACGAAATGAACTCTTTTTTTTTTCAGCGACCATGCATTTTTGTTGCAATTAACACCATTTTGCAATGACATTTTTCGTTGCAGTAAATTATGAAAATTGTTGCCTAAGCTTGCTTTCGTTGCAGAATGTAAACTTTTTAGCAACGATTTTCGTTGCTGATTATAGTATTTGGCAACGACATTATCTTTGAATCAAAGAATCTAAAATGTTTGTTGCTGGTTATTTTTCAATAGTAACGAAAGTTGTCGATTATCAACGACATTATATGTTGTCGTTTCTTTATATGTGCAACGAAAGTTGATATGATTTGTAACGATAAAAAATATTGTCTTTTATGTTAGTATTAATAACAATATCCTCTCCGTTGTTATTAGGTTAATTTTTCGTTGCCAAATATTATAATTTTAATGCCATTAGCAACGAAAATTTGTTGCTAAATGTATAAAAAATTGTTGCTATATTAAAACTTGTTCAATGCTTTGGTAACGAATTATATTGTTGCCAAATCAAAATTTGACATTCTTTTTGTGTACCTGGCTGACTCAATTTTCCAATAGTAAATAGTGACAAGAATATTATTAACTTAATAAAATTATCCACTACATAATCATTCATTATCTTTACAATTAACCATCTAAAGCTACCATAGTTCTTCAATCAAAGTATATATCTACACATATAGAGAGAAAGCTTCATAATTTTGTCCCTTGTCTTCCATAAGAACGAAGCATGGAAATTTAATCTGAAGTATTGTAAGGCAAGTCGTAGAAGCGCGGTCTTCCGCATATTTAAAAATAATAGCAAGTCAAGAAAATGAAGCAAATAGGTCACCAGAGGCACTTAATGCCAAAATTAATACACAAAGACAATAAAGTTACTATGTGGTACTAATATTATTAAACCAACGATCACTACACACTATTTATTAAATGGTTCAGCATATAGAAAGATTCCAGAGTCCTTCAATTGACTAAATAAAATGCCTTAAACAAGATAACATGAATATACAAGCTCACAACATGATTTCTCACACAAGCTAATTGTGTATCAACAACAACAAAAGAAAGGCTGGAATTGCTTCTACATTAAGACACTTGAGGATAGCTATGCACACATAACATATTTCTAGTATTCAGTACCATGTGGAATTTTTGCCAACTTCGACATTCCAACAACAAGAAGAAGAAAAAAAAAGGTAGTCAAATAAACCGTAGTAACATTATATATAAAACAGACAAAAAAACCACTGAAAAGTGATACAACCATATACAATAAAGACACAGCTTTCTCATAGGAGTTGGTGATACTCATTGTTATTCTAGATCAGTACCTACTGAATGCGAGTATTGCTTCAAAGGGGGTAATAACAGGAGCTAAGAACTCTTTGCTATCCAGAAGAGCAGTTTGTGCACAAGAGACATAAATAAAAACATCGCACTGAGAAAGAGAGAGAAAAAGTCGCTTAAACTCCACTTCTGCATGAAAAATGTTTGGTCTTCCCATGGCGAAAGTGTAGACCTTCTTCCCAGCTCCTGTGATCAACTCTTTCATTTGATGAATCATATGAAGATAACCAGCTGCATAATGTTTTTAGAAAAAACACCTAGTAGTCTAACAAGATGCATCATCAGACTAATGTGCTGGATGAACCTAAATTATTACTAGGTATTATATAATAATTTCCAGAAAAATTAAAATTTTCTATTTTTATCAGAACAACTATGTAAAAACATATTATAACTAGAATAATCCAAAGTAAAATGAGTAGATATTATAAATTTGTGCACAGTTACGTTAAATAAAACCTAAGCTAAGAGTAACTTAGACATGGCATAAGTAGGGGAAAAAATCATTAAAAAGTCTAAAAGTCTAAAAGAAACAAGAAATATTTTCTTCTTCAACTCTATAGACTCGAACTATAATGCATATTACATTAGCACATCACATGCTATTCATCTCCAGAAATGAATTTTTAAAGAGAAATCCTACATAAACAATGCAAAAAACAAATAATAAAAACTCTCAGATGTAAACATACCAACGCCAAGAGTTCCCACCAGTATTCCAACAATGTTAGCATCCTTTGCTTTTTCAACTATGTAATATCTACATATCATTATTCACCATGTAAATCATATGATACTACTACCGAAGTGGCGAGTGGATATACACAAAGGAGTTGAGTTATAAGAAGATAAAAGAGGCAACAAATCAAAGGGAAAAGAAGATTACAAATAGAAAATTGTACCTACGCTTAATAATTCTTCTCTATTGAGAAAGGTCAGTTATCAAGCGATTTTCTGTAGCATCGTATCTGACTGAGACAAAAGCAAACAAAATTAATATAAAGATGATTTTTTTTTGACAAATAAAGTCAGACAAAGGAATTCATCATGCATGTTTTGTTTTATTTTTCCCCTCTACAATAGTACTGTTGCAAATGACAAATAAGACTACCCGGTTGGCACAGAACAAATAGTTCACAATAACACTGTTGTCAAATTTGACTAACATAAAGGTCACTTAACACTTATGGCTTTGCATGGAAAAAGAATATGATGAAAATATTGAATGGTGAAATATCGAACTAGTACACATCACCGCTTTTGTCTAATTTCTATAGAAAGGAAAGTTCTATTTTTTCAATACTAGCTCTAGAACTTGCTCCAATACTAAATTATGATATTATCAAAAATAGAGTACACATTAAAGGATTGATAGCAATAATCATGTAAAGGAAATAAATTGAAACAATTCACAAGAATAAAGTGTAACAGCTCAAATTTAATGAGCAATCTTTCACAAGCATTTCCTATATAATATTAGAATAAAACAACAGACCAATACCAAGGCATAAGAAGTAGATGTTGGGTTCATAATGTCAAGAAAATGATTAATACACAAAACTGATCATCATAGAAGATTTGGGAAGGTCGGAGGCAACCTTGCCTTTGCATCAAACACGCATTGACAACAGTGACACAAAAAACTTCATAGCTTTAATTGGATGGGCATCAACTTCTTTCTCATTCGTCAGAGTAACATTTTTAGTGATGAACTGATCCAAGCCAACCAAGGGAACTGTATTTCCGCACATCCTAACAAATACATTAGAACAAACAACCATGGAAGAATGGAATATCATAACATGAGGCTAATGTCCCAGTTTAATAAAACATCAATAACAACCTTTATTAAAATAAGCTAATTAACGAGAGCTCACCTTGAATATGCAGTTCAGGTTTATCAAAACCTCTACCACGAACAGCTGAGGTTGATTAATAAAACATCACCTTGAATAAACATCTCTGCCGCCCGTACACAAAGAACAAAGAGCTTGGCAAAACAAACAAAAGGGGGTTCTTTTCTAGAAAGAGAAAGAGGGTTTCGACTCATTATACAGATATCAACAAGCTAATCTCTGAACTCTTTGTTGATTCGTCGCTTGATGTGCGACCGGATCGTCGGGATCTTCTTCTCGAGCATCCATATATTTCCCTCATTAGCAGCCTCCTCAAATCACGAGTTTCCCTCACAAGGGTATCCAAATTGGGGCTTTTCACAAAACTATCCTCTGCATCCTCCCAAACAGAATCATCTGCCTTATTGGCATTTGCCCACCCAATAAATTCCTTCCCATAAACCTTAACCTTATTAGCATAATTGAATTCAACCCCATAAGTATTCTCAAACAAACACTCTTGATACTTGGTCACAAAACTTTTATAACCTTCCTCATTGAAAAACTTCATGGCCTAAACTCCTTTCCAAACTAAATCAACACGAAGTTGGTCCAATAAAGTCTTCAATTACATCTCAGCACTTACTCTAACTCGAACTTTCGACCCAATCTTCAATACCCACCAAGCATCTTTCTCCTCCTCCTCATCATTTTCCTCTTCACCTTCTGATTCTTCAATTTTGGGGGTCTTGATGAAGGAATATGAAGTGACCTTATCGGATACAATCCATTTGGAATTGGGTGTGTTTAACCAACGTAAAGATAGAGCTTCACGACTTGACGATTTGAGATGGGTATTTGAGATTAAGGGCTTTAAGCTTGGCTTCTATTTCACCGATGTGAGAGGGCAGAGCTACTGAAACAATGAGATAGATGCATTTACAAGTAGGAGATTGAGACTGGAAGAGGCCGAGAGTCGAGAGGCAAGAGGTGAGGAATCGAGAATGGAAGGGGAAGGGCAAATAGCAAAATGCATACAAGATCTGATCTGTTAGAGTATTAATAATAATAATAATAATAATAATAATAATAATAATAATAATAATAATAATAATAATAATAATAATAATAATAATAATAATAAGTAATAGTAATAATAATAATAATAATAATAATAATAATAATAATAATAATAATAATAATAATAATAATAATAATGTAGTAGTAGTAGTAGTAGTAATAATAATAATAATAATAATAATAATAATAATAATAATAATAATAATAATAATAATAATAATAATAATAATAATAATACTATCATATATTATTATTATTATTATTATTATTGTTATTATTATTATTATTATTATTATTATTATTATTATTATTATTATTATTATTATTATTATTATTATTATTATTATTACTATTATTATTTTTATTATTATTATTATTATTATTATTATTATTATTATTATTATTATTATTATTATTATTATTATTATTAGTATTATTATTAGTACTATTATTATTATTATTATTATTAGTACTATTATTATTATTATTATTATTATTATTATTATTATTATTATTATTATCATCTTAATTTAAGGCAATATTTTAATAGTCGTTGCAAAAAAGTTCTATAAAATATGCAACGAAAATAAAAATTATTGCAAATGAATGTGGTCCACATTAGGCAACAAAATATAGCAACAGAAAAACTTTCGTTGCCCACGATGAGGAGAAATCAAGTGGTTAAAAATTTTGCAACGAATTTTGTTTCCAAATTTTGCAACTACTTATGAATTTCGTTGCAAAAAGTGAAATGCTGACACAATCTGCAGCGAATGACAAGTTTCGTTGCTAAACATACACTTTTAGCAACGACTTTATAAGTCATTGCCTGAAAAATCGTTGCTAAAGCCCATTTTAGCAACAAAAAAATATTTTTCAGAGCCCACGATGATTGAAAGCAAGTGGTCGAAAATTTTGCAACGAATTTCTAACGAAAATTTTTCCCGCCAATGAATTAGCAACGAAATTTTGCAACGACTTATGAATTTCATTGCAAAAGTGAAAGCTTGACACAATCTGCAACGAAGGAAAAATTTCGTTGCTAAACATATACTTTTAGCAACGACTTATAAAGTCGTTGCCCGAAAAATCGTTGCTAAAGGCCCATTTTTTTGTAGTGTCAGTCGAAATATTTTTCTTAAGCTCATAATAATTTTTAAATAATTACTACTATTTATCGTGAATTTTCAATCATTAAAAACGTATTTAAATAAATTAAATACAACATAATTCCTTTATCATTAATATTTATTTATTATCAAATATTAATGAAATACATGTCATAATATTATAATTTATCAAAGTATTTTTAATACTTTAAAATCACCTTTATATGATTTTAAACACTTAAATCTATTATCCAAAATTGCTATTAATATTAAAATATTAATATTTTCATGACAAAATATCAAAAGTTATATTTTATAAGTTAAAATATTTTTATAACACTTAAATCATTTTTATATGATTTATAAAACATTAATTCTATTTTCTATAATTTATTTAATATAGTTATAAAATAAACTAATTATCATTAATATTTATTAATTAATGAAATTCATCCCAAAATATTAAAAGTCACTAAGAATAACTTAAAATATTTTATTATATCACAATATTATTTTTCATGATTTTTCATGTATTAAAATCATTTTTAAATCATTTATTTAATATCATAATTAAATAAATTAAATACCATTTATATTCTAAAATATTAAATATTTATGAAATATACTCAAAATAATTAAAAACTATTTTTTAGACTTTAAAATAATTTTTTGGAATTTATTTAGTATTTTTAATAATTAAAATCTATTTATTTTAATTTATTTAGTTAAAATAATTATTTTCTAATTAAACTGTCGCTAAAGGGTGCCTATAGCCAAGCATGGTCGTCATTATAGGTGTTCTTCTTGTTCTTGAGTGAAACCCAGAAACCCATGTCAGTTGCTGAGTTACCAGGTTTGACCACAATTGTATCTATGTTCCTTATGTTTTCTGGGCAGCTAATGATACCTAGAATGTAGTATACGTGTAATACTATGATTAACAATCAATATCATGGCCATCCAACAACAAATCAGCAAGATCTAAGCCTTTGAATTTGCTGTCAAACATGTTCTTGAGTTTCTGGGTTTTCCAGAAACTCAAGCAGTTCTATGGGTCTCTTTTGGTGCCTTAATTAATCCGGTGTCTAGTGATATTATAAGTGATGTTATGATACTAGATCGTAGTATAAATGTCATATAACAGAATCATAACACTACATAAGTCAAACAATAACATCAACCGAAGATGTAGGCCGATCAACCCTTGATAGAAAACTCGCTCATGAAGAATTTTGGTTTTCCAAAAATGGAATCCAGTCAGTTGGTCAACGCTAGTTTGACTGTGATTAATTTTCATTCCAGTTATTATCTAAGTGATATAATGTCTTTACTATGTAGTATACTTATCATTCTACAACATGAAAACAAAAATAATGGCCAAACAATCAAACGACTGCAAAATCAGAGGCCAAACAAAACTTGTCGAAGTGCAGAAAATTGCAGGTAACCTGTAGCAGACTTTGTGCTCGGTCAACGTACTTTGACCACTTATAACTAGAGATCTGGACTTCCTAAGACTGTGACGCCCCCAAAATAGGTATACATCACCTATTTTGAGTCGCCAAATACATGGTACAGAATACAAATACGACTTTAAATTTACAACATGAGCTATGAGTTTTAATACAAATATTGTCTTCTAGACAGTATTCAAACTCAAAATAACTCCTTAATACATTTATCATCACACTATTTCATAGAATAGTGAGGACTACTAATGCTATCATCTAGACCGTCACTCCGTTCCCCGACTACTCCCTGCTACGTTCTCATTTCCTGATGAAAACAATGAAAGCAATAGGGTGAGCTCAACTAGCCCAGTAAGAAATATTATGACTAAGATAATGCAGAATAAATTATCATTAGCCTTCAACAGTGTTAAACTGATAAAATATAACAAACATCAAGTTTAACTGCAGCGGAACAAGCAATCCATTAGAAGAGACAAGTAGAGAATAAAATCTACTATCTTCTATGATTTAAAAGGTTTTTCATTACTTTTATCGTTGAGACTCAGCTTAATAAATAATCTACATCATCCCTGCTCTATTGCCAAGGATATTCATTAGTATCACGACCACAAATTATCCATGAACTATAGGCCAAGGATATTCGTGTATTCATCAATGGTCATGATCATGCCAACAACTCATCCATCAATGCACTCTACGGCCAATGAGGACTTTTTCCACATCATTTGTAACATTACGGTCATGATTACACCGAATAATCCCTGGTCATAATCATACCAAGTCCATCTATGCAATACAGGCCACATATGACTTTCAACATAATATAAACATGAGGATGATAAAACTGATATAAGAATTCAATAAAACAAGTTCAAGAATTAGTTTATCCAGGAACCAACAATGTCCAAATTGTCAACATGATACTTCTTTGTGGAGTAAAATTCAAGAATGCTCAGAAGAATATTTCCATGAAAAAATACTAGATGAAGCGCAAATATCAAGGATATTCCACTAATTTAATGGAGTATAGAAGTCAAAACTTTAACCAACTGAGTATAATAAAGAATGAAATAACAAAAGAATTCACCAGGCAGGCGATAGACCGCACAGACAGGTTATTCCAACAGAATAATAAATAACGGAACCAGGTCATGCGTAAACGCATAGAGAGGATATTCCAACAGAATAATAAATAATGGAACCAGGTCATGCGTAGACGCACAGACAGGATATTCAAACAAAATAATAAACAACGGAACCAGATCATGCGTAAACGCATAGAAAGGATGTTCTAACATAATAATAAAGAATGGAATAACAGAAGAATTTCACCATGTATGCAGTACTTTGCATAGACAGGTTATTCCAACATAATAAGAAAGAATGGAATAACTAAAGAATTTCACTAAGTATAGGGTAGCCCGCGTATATAGGTTATTCCAATAGAATAATAAAGAATGGAATAACAGAAGTTCTCTTCATGAATACAAAAGAAATAATACCCCTTACGAGTACAACAAATAATATCCCTTACCGTAACAGAAGAGTATTCCGACTGTTAGGACGAGTATATACTAGAAGAAAACTTGCACTTCGCTCAAAGCTTTCTTAAACTCTAAAGAAATACGCTCATGATTATAGAAGAAGAACTCTCTCTATAGTTTCTCTCTCTAGAGTTTCAGTGAATTCATAAGAAATAATGAAAGAATGAGCTTCTATTTATAGAAGAATGGACTGCATAGTAACTAATTCATGAATGGTCCAGATTGATTTACTTTAATCGGACGGTCCATAGTTAAAGCAAAATCTTTTAAATATAATATATTCTATTTATAATCTAATAAAACGAATAACTTTATAAAAGTATTCTGTTTTATATAAAAAGATTTTACTATGCAAAATACTATGCAACACTATGCATAATAAAAATATAATATATTCTAATTATTGTCTAATAAAACTAATAACTTTATAAAAGTATTACATTTTTATATAAAAGATTTTACTATGCAAAAACACTATGCATGATAGAATATTATATATTCTATTTATAGTCTAATAAATTGAATAACTTTATAAAAGTATTCTGCTTTTATATAAAAGCTTTTTACATTTTATTACATTAATAATACTAATAAAAAATAATTTATCATCATTATTATAATTCACAATATTAATCGATCGTCGATGTCCTTTCGAGGAAAGGGGGCTTTCAATAAGGATTTCTCCCTATCAGCGCATAATTAGGTGACCAAACCTCTTCTTAACATAACTTCTAGACATCGTTAATATTGCAAATAATAATATTAATAACTTTGTCATCTCAATTATTGATTTAATAATATATAAAATATTGACAATAATTGAATCAAATAACGTTAGATATTATGCAGCAATTATTGTAGCAATAATTGAACAAAAATCGAGTGACTTCTCACGTAAGCATCAATAATCAATCACAGTAAACTCTGTGCAACTACGCGTATTATTGTACTTTTAACACCAGGTGTTTCAACAGTTAATGGTAAAACTTCCTCCGTTATTTTCATAAAGTATTTTTGTCGTTTTCTCAATCCGATAATAATTCCGTTGTGGGGTTCACCAATGATTGTGCCGTTGTACGAATATTTCTTGTTAAATCGAATATTCACCGACCAATCGATTATTATATAAAAACTTGCGTACTTTGCAAAATTTATAAATATTACCCACAACTATAACATTATATCAAATTCATTCCATAATATTCAAAAATGATATTTATAGAAAATTCATCTTTATTCATAAAAGTTGGGGTCTTACAACCTCCCCTTCTTATGAAATTTGAATAATATTATTAGATAGCATTATTGGCAATGTCTAGAAAGTTCTGTCAAGGAGAGGTTTGGTCACCTAATTGTGCGCCAGTAAGGAGAAATTTTTATTGGAAAGCCCCCTCTTTCACAGGAACTACTGGTTGTCATAAATGTGATTCTATAATATTATTTGTGAATAATTAATTATTGATTCATATGATAAGGAAATATTTATTTTATGTGGATATAAATGTTGGATATATTTATTGTGGTTAAAAATGAAAGAGTTAATGTTGAGGTGTTTTATCAGTATTTTTGTCAGAATGAATGTATTAAAAAAATAAACCAGTGTTTTTGAGATATATTGCGTGAGTTATAATTTTTAAACCGACCGTTGGATCGTTGTAATTTTTGGATATGTTATACATATAAAAGTTGAGTATATGTCCACAAATTTTGAACCGTTAAAAATGAACGTATGATTTGTTATGAATTTTAAGAGGTGACTGGTTCAAAAATTGTTGAAGTATCCGAATTTAGCATTTTGGTGAAAAATTCTAGAATTGAGTGGGCCCCACTTGTGGTTGGTGAAGAAATGTGCTGAATTTTATTTCAAATGTGGTGGGTGGGAATAGTAGCAGGCAAAGTCATCAGGTTATAGGTTAAGTTTGCTTCGGCGTGCTAACATTTTCCTATAAATAGAGGGCTAAGTTAGAATTGAAAATCACACCAAAAACAAGTTTTCTCTCTTTCTCTCTCTAGATTATTGAGTGTATTTTGTGAGTATTTAGATACTTTGTGAGTTTCTGTTAATCAATGCAAGTTTCCTTCAGTCTTATACCGATATTTGGATCAGAAGTACTAATATTTTGAGGTAAGGGGTGTTATATTCTTCTTAAAATGATATTTTCTTCAATATCATTATACCAAAATATTGGTATGAACTTTTTATCAAATTTGGAACTTTTTGTGTCGGGGTTGCTATTCACGTATACGACACTATTCACGAATACGACATTATTCACCGAAAAATGAAATTTTCTTCTTTTTATCCAAGATGTCTATTATGGTTACTATCTTTGATTGTATCCATGTTTTGATCTTTATTCTTGAATTTTGCTTCAAAATTGGTTATTATGGAGTATTATTGATCTTGGATAAACTGTTATACGAATCCTTACTATTTGTCCTTCTATCTCACTGGATTCGTTTTCTTTAAAATATTTTTCATCATCCTTAGTCCTAAATGAGGATATTACTGAATATCTTTCGCCTGTAGTGCAAAGATGAATGATTAACTGATGAATGTCTTTGGCCCGTAGTGCGAAGATGAACATGTGTTGAGATGAACATGACCAACTAGTGATACAAATGAATATCTTTGGCCTATAGTGCAAAGATGAATATTGATTAAAGATGTATATTGATTGTTGTTACAGGGATAAAATATTGATGATGGACTTTTAAATATTAAAAGATAGTAGAATTCTTTCTCTACTGACTCTTCTAATGGATTGTTGTTTCATGCGGTTGTTGATCTAAAACTTGTTGTCTATTATATTTTATCGATTTTTCCTGTTGAAAAATTAATGATAATTTGTTGTATATTATCTTAGTCATAATATTCTTTCTTGGGCTAGTTGAGCTCACCCTTTTCCTTTTGTTCCATTTTCTTCTCGGGGAGGTGAGAACATATCGAGATCTAGTCGGGTATGGAGTGATGGTTACTAGAAAGATGTGTTTTAGCGACCTACCTATTTTTGTAAAATAGTGTTTGAATAATTGTAATGAGGACTTATTTGAGTGTGGATATTATCAGAAGACAATATTTGTATTTAAACTCACATGTATGTGTTGTAAGTATTTTACCGCGACAATTGTATTATTGAAGTTGTAGTTTGCTTTATGTACCATGTATTTGGCGACTCGAGAATGGGTGTTGTATACCTATTTTGGGGCGTCGCGATTGATCACACATCAATGATAATTAAAGGTTCCATTTGAGGTCCTAGAACGCAAACTCAAGAAGAGAGACCGTGAGGGGTTACAACGCATTCTTCACGGAGGTTACAACATATTCAGTTGATACACATCAATGAAGATTAGAAGGTTCCGGCGAAGTTACAACATGTTCCGTTGATACACACATCAGCGAAGATTAAAACGTTCCTGGCGGGGGTTACAGATCAACGAAGATTAAAAGCGTTCCCGGTATTACAACGCATGTTCTGTTGATACACACATCAATGAAGACCAAATAAATCCCCGACGGGAGTTAAAACGCATGATCCGTTGATTCACACGTCAGCAAATGTCAAGCAGCCTTGACAATTTGCCCAACGATTATTTTATCGGTGATAACATCAAAAAGGTTAAGCGACCACGATAACACATACTATTGGCGATAAATCCGGTGAGAACATTGTTATGACTTGGCGATATAAACCAGGGAAGATCAGCATCATCAAAGAGGATCAATGATGGAATATATTATACACATCCTCAAATAGACAGCGTGTTATCCCCACAGATCTCTTGTACACGAGAGACACATCTTCGGAATAAAGTTTGTATCAAGGATTAAGGACTTTGGTGATAACCCCAATGTCAACATCCTACAAGATTTGGATCACCCATCGATACAGATATCGATAAAAAGCAACAAGGAATGGCGGTCATCCCGACATGTTGAAGCCCACCCGCTTTTACATGCATCGTACATTTTCATCATGTTCTTGACTTTGCATCATGTTTATCTTGTTATGTTTCAAAGTGTCTGATTCTTTATCCATCCATGCATTGCCTTGCATGGATATGATAAAGAGGGCATCTGTGAACACTCAAAATTTTCTACACACTGTCACACACATTGAAGGGCGGTCGTCTTCGAAGATAACCCTGAAGGCGGCTCATCATCGACCGGAAGTTTTAGCCTCGACCGGAACACACATCGGGGAATAACAGTCCAACCTGGAGATAGCCCCAGCATGCAGGTCCAATGGGAAATTCCAATGCAGGAGAAGACCGATCCGTCTGGAATAACTATTCGGGTCCCGGTCCCAACACTGGGAGTAGCAGCTACCAACCTTGGAGATAACCCCAAGGAATGAAGTTCCGACGATAACCCCGAAAATGTTTGTTTCAAATGCAATCAGCTTCAACCTTGGCACTCACACTGAGGCACTCAGTACAAGACCCGAAGATAACACCGAGAAGATAGGCACACCTCAGAGATGACACTAAGGACCTTCAACACTTGCATCTTGAGCAACGTCTGCTTTATTAGCCCAAACCGGCGATAACCCCGGTGAGGGGCAAAGTCATCATCTTGCCACCTTGACACCACATCACGTCGTCTAAACATTTCAATACATACATTTCTACACAGCAATGTCTCACAAGAACCAAGGATGTCCAATCCCGAGTGACTATTACGCAGGATAACGGATAAAATTTGAAGTTTGAAGACCAGAGGGCATGGTCCCATCTTCCTGACTTCGTACAACCTCTAATCCCATTTCATTGTGTAACTCTCGACAATGGCGATCTGAAATAGGTCTTACATACCTCAGTTGGATGCCCGGATTGCAATTCTAAAAGTTCGAGCGAACATTACAATGCGTATCGTGCCGCGTGCTTGAGACAACAGACCATGAAGCTCCGAGCAACCTTGCCAATTCTTGTAGTATAACCCTATGAATTGCGAGTACCCGTAGATATAAATCGAGGGCTTGGGGTTGCCATTTTATAATAAAAAAGGCGAGGAAGCCCTATCAAATTTGCTCTGTACTCACCCTATACTGAGTGCTTTCTCATTCTAAACACTTGTGAGCTCACATATAGCTTCTTTTTTGTTGCGCGAGAGCCGAGTGTTCATCCTTTAAAGATATAGAAGTCTTCTTTGGCGTGACATTGTAAGCCTTCTCACACACTTTAAAGCATTTCTCTTCATCTTTACACACTTTTCTTCACTTTGAGAGTCATGTTAAGTGTGTTTGCTCGGACTTGATTCAGTGGTTTCATTCGGTTTGTATATATATATATATATATATATATATATATATATATATATATATATATATTTATTATATATATGGACTAACATTATCGAGTTATGCCTTGATTGAGCCTAGACTTGATGCAGGCGTATATTTCCTTTCGTATATATATATATATATATATATATATATATATATATATATATATATATATATATATATATATATGAACTGCTGTGTGTTGAACTACATTCGATGGCGTGGATTTTACATCCTTGCATTTCTGGCTTGTATATATATATTTATATTCAATCCCTTTGGAGTTTACTTAAGTGGCGGTTGGCCGAATCTTCTGAGTTATTATTATCCTTTCATCCCTTTGGAGTTTACTCATGGCGCTGATTGATTTTTCTGACTTTATTTACATTTCTGATCACCCATGGAGGTGCTTCGTGGTGGCTGATCATGTCTATATATATATATTTACAGCTTTTAAATATATACCTGTTTGCTGCTTTATTATAAATTGCGGCATCATGTGAGCTTATGAATCATGTGATCATAGATTAAGTTTACTGGATCTAGATTCGGTTCCCGTGATGGACATTTTCAATTTATGGCGACATGTAAATTTATTCACGGTGTTCAAATTTCCTCAGATGGTTATCATACCCACGAGGAGTTCGGCACTATTTTGTATATTATTTTCTTGAAGATGTTTCGCATCTCAAAAATGTAAAACACCAACTTTTTGAATAAAGATGAATTTTCTATAAATATTATGGGTGAAATTGATATAATAGTTGTGGGTAATATTTATAAATTTTGCAAAATCATGAAGTTGTTATATAATATTATTCGATTGGTTGGGAAATATTCGTTTTAACAGGGAATATTAAATGCAACTAACACAATCATTGGTGGACCCATAAATCGAAATTATTGTCGGATTGAGAAAATGACAAAAATACTTTATGAAAATAATAGCGGAAGTTTTAATTAATCTGTTAAAACACACAGTATTAAAAATGCGATAATACTAGTGGGTTGTATAGTAGCACACAACATTAATTATTGATGCTTAAGTGTTAAGTCACTCAGTTTTGTTGGTATTATTAATGTAATAATACTGAGAAAATCTTTTATATAAAACGAGAATACTTTTATAAAGTTATCTGTTTTATTAGACAATAATTAGAATATATTATATTCTATTATGCATAGTGTTGCATAGTGTCTGAATAGTGTTTTGTATAGTAAATTTTTTTATATAAAACAGAATACTTTTATAAAGTTATACTTTTTATTAGACAATAATTAGAATATATTATATTTTATTATGCATAAGGCTACTGCGTAGTGTTTACATAGTAAAATCTTTTATAAAAGTTATTAGTTTTATTAGATTATAAATAGAATATATTATATTTTTTTTAAAAGATTTTGCTTTAAATATGGATCGTCGATTAAAATAAATCAATCTCGAATAGTTCATGAGTTAGTTACTATGCATTCTTTTTTTCTATAAATAGAAGCTCATTCATTCATTATTTTCTTACGAATTCAATTTGAAACTCTAGAGAGATAAACTATAGAGAGAAAGAAAAAGTGATTCGCTACTTCACTACTTATATATCCAATTACTCTTCTTCTTAAAGTAGGGAATATTATTTGTTGTACTCGTAAGGGGTGTTATTCTTTCTTATTCATGAAGAGAACTGTTGTTATTCCATTTCTTATTAATCTGTTGGAATAACCTGTATACGCGGTCTACCCTATACTTGGTGACATTCTTCTATTATTCTGTTGGAACATCCTGTTTGTGTGTTTTACACCGGACCTGGGTCCGTCTTTATTATTCTGTTGGAACATCCTATCGGTGCAAATTTTGCTTGACCTGGTTCCGTTATTATTATTTATTTGGAATAACCTGTCTATGCGAAGTACAACATGCATGGTGATTTCTTATGTTATTCCATTCTTTATTATACTCAGTTGGTTAAAGTTTTGACTTCTATACTCCATGAAATTAGTAGAATATCTTTAATATTTGTGCTTCATCCAGTATCTTTTCATAGAAATATTCCTCTGAGAATTCTTGAATTTTACTATACAAAGCAGTATCATGTTAACATTTTGGACGTTATTGGTTCTTGGACAAATTAATTCTTGAACTTGTTTTATTGAATTCTTATATCATTGTCATCATCCTCATGTTTATATTTTTTGAAAGTCATCTGTGGCCTGTAGTGCATAGATGGACTTGGTATGATTATGACCAGGGATTATTCGGTGTAATCATGACCGTAATGTTACAAATGATGAGGTAAAAGTCATCATTGGCCCGTAGTGCATTGATGGACAGTTGTTGGCATGATCATGACCATTAATGAATACATAAATATTCTTGGCCCGTAGTGCATGGATAATTGTGGTCGTGATACTAAAGAATATCCTTAGTCAGAAGTAATGCGTAGGGGTGATTCGATGATGTGGAATATTTATAAGTTTGTCTCGTGATAATAAAGTGATGAAAAACCTTTTTAATCATAAAAGATAGTAGATTTTATTTTCTACTTGACTCTTTTAATGGATTGCTTGTTCATTGCAGATTAAACCGGATGTCTATTATATTTTATCGATTTAACATTGTTGGAGACTAATGATAATTTATTCGCATTATCTTAGTCATAATATTTCTTCTTGGGCTAGTTGAGCTCACCCTTCCTTTCACCGTTTCTCTTCAGAAATGAGAATATAGCCGGGACAAGTCGGAGCGGAGTGATGGTCGGAGGATAGCATTAGTAGTCCTCACTATTATGTGAAATAGTGTGATAATAATTGTAATGAGGACTCCTTTTGAGTTTGTATAATCTCTAGTAGATAATATTTGTATTCAAACTCACAGTTTATGTTTTGTCGTATTGTACACGACAGTTGTATTAGTAAGTTGTATTTGAATTCTATACCATGTATCTGGCGACCCAAGATGGGTGATGTATACCTAATTTTGGGGGCGTCACAGTTGGTATCAAAGCTTAGGGATATTATCACTGGCTAAGATGTGAGACTAGAACTAGGAGGGGAGAGACGGGGAATTCCTTAGCTAGTATGACCTACTTAAATTTATTTTGTATTTAAATTGGTTGGTCAGAGTTTAGAGATATTATGTTACATGTCAATTAACCTTTGTTTTGTGGCAGTATCTAAAAATGACATCCAAAAATGTTGAGAATAGCAATGGAGCACAAGAGACCGTTGAGTCTCCACATATTAATAATCAGGAGAATGTGCATCAAGAAGGCGACAATCCTCAGGAAAACAACAACATTGACCAAATGATGAATTATGGATTGTTCAGAGGCTTTATACAATTCATGCAACAGCAGGCGAGAGCGGCTCCTGTCCAAAATGTAGGTGGAAACACTGCAAACTCTCGGGCGGTCACCGCTAAATAGTTCAAGGAGCTGGGACCACCGGAGTTTAAGGGAGAGTCAAAACCACTTATGGCGGAAGCATGGATAAAGCAGATCACCAAGATATTTGATGTCTTGGGATGCTCCGAGGAGCAAAAGGTTCCCTTTGCCGCCTTTATGTTGCGGAGAGCGACATCTTTGGTGGGAATCGGTAAAACGTACTCAACCTGCCGTACTGAAGATGTCTTGGGAGAAGTTCTAAGAGCTGTTCAACGACAAATACTTTCCCGAAAGTATTCGTCACATGAAGGAGGTGGAGTTTATCAAATTGGAGCAAAATAATATTACCATGTCGCAATACGAGGCAAAATTTGCGGAGTTATCCCGGTTTGCATCCCACTTGGTGGATAATGAAGAGAGAATAGCGCGAATGTTTTAAGAGGTTTGAAGTCGAGATACGTCAACATCTTATTTCTCATAAACCGTGTTTGTATTCGGATGTTGTAAATAGGACTCGATTAGTGGAGCGATATAACGAGTCAACGCAACCAAAAGAGAGCAAATGACAAAATGATAATACTAGTGAGAGCGATCCATCGAGCGGTGACAACAAGCGTGGAGGGAATCAACGGGCGAAATGGTAACCACTTGGGTGGTAATCGGGCCCAAAATAATAAGAATGGACATTTCAAGAAGAGGAGATTCAATGATGATGGAAAGCGTCGGCAAATAACACCGGTTGTTAAGGAAGGAGAAAGAACACCTATGATATGCTTCAAATGCGGAGGGGAGGGACACATCAGTCCAAATTGCGCGATGCCATCCAAAGCATGTTATAATTGTGGAAGAGAAGGTCACTTAGCCGAATTTTATCGTTCACCGAAGACAAATTCAGCTAGGATGGAGGCACCAAACGCTGTCCCAGAAAAGTCAAAGCCGGTAGTACAAGGGAGAGTGTTTGTTGTGACCTCCCAGAAAGCAAGGAACCCGAATGAGGTCATCACGAGTAAACTTATCATAAACTCTAGCGAAGTCTACACTTTATTTATACCGGTCCTACCCATTCTTTTATTTCTCCTACTTGCGCTCAACGATTAAATTTGACTCCGGAGAAATTAGACTTTCACTTATCTGTGAAAACTCCGTTGGGAGAAACCTTCATTACATCCACGGTTTATAAGTCTTGTTTGGTTCAAGTTGGTACCCACACATTACCTGTCGATCTTATTGCATTAAAAATACTTGCATTTGATGTAATTCTAGGAATTGATTGTTAACTACTCATCATGCAAAAATTGATTGTTTTCGTAAGGTTGTTAGCTTTCATATTCCTAATCGACCTATTATGCGAATTCAAACAACCAAACCATTAAAATCAATCATCTGTCATCTCGTTATAAAGCTATTCGTTTATTGAAAAACGAATGTCAAGCTTTCTTAGCTCATGTCATAGATCTAAACAAAAATACGTCGCTTTTGAATAATATTTCTATTGTTAATGAATTTCCGGCGTATTCTCAAAGAACTTCTTGCTTTACCCCGTAGGCGTGAAATTGAATTTTGTATCGACCTAGAACCCCAGACAAAACCCATTTCTAAATCCTATATCGAATGGCTCTATTGAACTTCGGAGTTAAAAACTCAACCTGCAGAATTGTTAGACATTGGCTTTATTAAATCCTAGTACTTCTCCTTGGGGTGCTCCTGCTCAATTCGTGAAGAAGAAAGATGGGAGTATGCAACTTTGTATTGATTATCGGGAGTTGAATCATGTCACTATCAAAATAGGTACCCATTGCCACGTATTGATGACATGTTTGACCAACACCAAGGAGTCAAATTCTTTTCAAAGATTGATCTTCATTCTTATATCACCAATTGAAGATTAGAACCGATGACATTCCAAAGACGACTTTCGAACTCCTGATGACGGACATTATGAATTCCTAGTCATATCCTTTGGATTGACTAATGCTCCTGCTGCCTTCATGGATATGATGAGCTGAGTATTCAAGGAATATTTGGATCACTTTGTGGTCATCTTTATTGATGACATCCTTATATATTCCAAAACCCGTGAATATCATGAGCAACACTTGAGGCTGATACTCCAAAAGCTTTGTGAATATAAGTTTGATGCCAAGTTGAAGAAATGCGAGTTCTGGCTTGAGGAAGTAGCATTCCTTGGGCACGCGGTATCAAGTCATGGAATATCTGCTGACCCAGCAAAGATTGAAGTTATTCAAAGCTGGGAGCAACCTAAATCAGTGACCGAAGTACGTAGCTTTCTCGACTTAGCTGGTTATTATCAGAGATTTGTAGAAGGGTTTTCTCGAATCGCTACTCCACTAACTCAGTTGACTCGGAAAGATACAAAGTTTGGTTGGAGCGAGGAATGTGAGAATAGTTTTCAAGAACTCAAGAGGAGACTCATTTCAGCACCTATTCTGACAATTCCATCTGGTTCGGAGGGATTTGTCATCTATAGTGATGCTTCGGGCAAAGGGTTAGGATGTGTTCTCATGCAACATGGGAAAGTCATAGCCTATGCCTCACGACAACTCAAAGAATATGAGAGGAATGATCCTACTCATGATCTAGAGTTTGCAGCTGTTGTCTTCACACTAAATATTTGGAAGCATTACTTGTATGGGGATAAAGTGGAGATCTTTACGGATCATAAAAGCCTCAAATATTTCTTCACTCAAAAGGAACTCAACATGCGACAATGACGTTAGCTTTAACTGTTGAAAGATTATGATCATACTATCCAATACCATCCTGGAAAAGCGAACGTTGTAGCTGACACATTGAGTAGAAGATCATATGCTGGTACGAGTGCAATATTGTCAACGCAAAGGCCCATTTTGTATGACTTGAAAAGGATGGAGATAAAGATAAAGACTCCAGGGACCCACATGATGATGGCAAATATACGAGTAGAACCGACTTTAATTGATAAAATTAAAGCTGCTCAAATTACAGATCCGGAGCTGATGCATATGAGGAAGAAAGTGCAAGAAGGTGCGATGCTGGAAGCAAGAATCGATGAAGAAGGAATACTTCGAGTCAACTCCAGACTTTGTGTTCCTAACGACCCTGATTTAAAGTATAAAATCATGATGGAGGCGCACACACACCGTTGCAAATCCATCTCAGGGAGTACCAAAATGTATCATGATCTTCGACATACATTTTGGTGGGGCAATATGAAGAGAGAGATAACGTTGTTTATCTCAAGGTGTCTAACGTAACGACGAGTCAAGGAAGCATCAAGTACCAAAAGGTCCATTGCAACCACTTGAAATTCCGAATGGAAGTGGGAGCACATTACCATGGATTTCATTCTTCGGTCTTCCCAAAGTTTCTCAAGGCATAGATGCGATTTGGGTCATTGTTGATAGATTGACCAAGTCCGCTCATTTCTTACCGATACAAGAAACTTATACACTTGAACATCTTGCTCAGATGTACATAAACGAGGTTGTAAGATTGCATGGTATGCCAAGATCCATAGTTTTTGATCGAGACCCAAGATTCACTTCGCGATTTTGGGTTAGTTTGCAAAAAGCTATGGGCATAGATTTACTGATTTAGCTTCGGCATATCATCCTCGGGACGGATGGACGATGGAGAGGACTATTCAAACTCTTAAATATCTATTAAGACTCGTGTCCTTGATTTCAAGGAAGTTGGGACAAGTTCTTACCATTGGTGGAGTTTTCCTACAACAACAACGCTTATCAAGCAAGTATTGGCATGGCTCCATTCGAGCGTTGTATGTATGGAAGAAAGTGTCGCTTCTCCGGTTATCTTTGGGATGAGGTGGGTGAAACAACGTTGTTGGGACCAGAGTTGGTACGTATGACTACGGAAAAGATTCAAATGATCCGTGACGATAAAAAACCTCCCAAGATCGACAAAAAAGAGTTATGTTGATCTTCATCGAAAGGACGTGGAATTCGATATAGGAGTTCATGTGTTTTTATGTGTTGCTCCATGGAAAGGAGTTACGAGATTTGGAAAGAGAGGAAAGATCAATCCTCGATTCATCGGCCCATTTTTAATCCTTGATCGAGTAGGAACTGTGGCCTATAGACTCGCTTTACCGCCAAGTATGTCTCGTGTTCATAACGTTTTTCACATATCCATGTTACGTAAATATGTGAAAGACCCGAACCACATTATTGAGTTGGAACCGGACGAAATAGCGGAAGATTTGACGTATAAAGAGGTTCCTGTTCAAATCTTGGATAAGAAGGAACATATTCTACGCACCAAGGTTATACCTCAAGTCAAAGTTTTGTGGAGAAACCACGATGTTGAGGAAATGACTTGGGAGTTAGAATCTGAAATGAAATCAAGGTATCCTTACCTCTTCGACATACCAGGTACGTATCCTAATTTCGAGGGCAAAATTTCATAAGAAGGGGAGATTGTAAAACCCCAACTCTTTGAATAAAGATGAATTTTCTATAAATATTATGGAGTGAAATTGATATAATAGTTGTGGGTAATATTTATAAATTTTGCAAAGTACGCAAGTTGTTATATAATATTCGATTGGTCGGGGAATATTCGTTTTAACAGGGAATATTCGTGCATAACGGCACAATCATTGGTGGACCCCATAACGGAATTATTATTGTCGGATTGAGAAAACGCACAAAAATACTTTATGAAAATAACGGCGGAAGTTTTACAGTTAATCTGTTGAAACACCGGTGTTAAAAGTACAATGTCTGGCGTGGTTGCATAGTAGCACACAATATTAATTATTGATGCTTAAGTGATAAGTCACTCAGTTTTGTTGGTATTATTAATGTAATAATACAGAAAATCTTTTTATATAAACAGAATACTTTTATAAAGTTATCTGTTTTATTAGACAATAATTAGAATATATTCTATTCTATTATGCATAGTATTGCATAGTGTCTGCATAGTGTTTTGCATAGTAAAATCTTTTTATATAAAACATAATACTTTTATAAAGTTATCTGCATTTTATTAGACAATAATTAAAATATATTATATTTTATTATGCATAGTGTTTGCATAGTAAAATATTTTATAAAGTTATTCGTTTTATTAGATTATAAATAGAATATATTATATTTTATTTAAAATATTTTGCTTTTAATATGGACCGTCAGATTAAAGTAAATCAATCTCGACCGTTCCTAAGTTAGTTACTATGCATTCCATTTTTCTATAAATAAAAGCTCATTCATTCATTATTTTCTTACGAATTCACTGAAACTCTAGAGAGATAAACTATAGAGAGAAAGAAAAAAGTATTCTGCTACTTCACTACTTATATATCCAGTACTTTTCTTCTTAAGGTAGGGAATATTATTTGTTGTACTCGTAAGGGGTGTTATTCTTTCTTATTCATGAAGAGAACTGTTGTTATTCCATTTCTTATTATTCTATTGGAATAACTCAGATACGCTGATCTACCCTATACTTGGTGGCATTCTTCTATTATTCTCATTGGAACATCCAATACTGTATGTTTTACACAGGACACGGTTCTGCTTTTTATTATTATTCCGCTGGAACATCCTCGTTCAGATATTTTACACCGGACTGGTTCCGTCTTTGTTATTATTCTGTTGGAACATCATGTCCGCATGTGTTTTACACCTCGGACTTGGTTCCATCTTTATTATTCTGCTTGGAACATCCTCGCTTGCAAAATTTTGCCTCGACTTCGGTTCCGTTATTATTATTCTATTGGAATAACCTGTCTATGCGAAGTACCGCATGCATGGTGATTTCTTTTGTTATTCCATTCTTTATTATACTCAGTTGGTTAAATTTTTGACTTCTATACTCCATGAAATTAGTAGAATATCCTTGATATTTGCACTTCATCCAGTATCTTTTCATGGAAATATTCTTCTGAGCATTCTTGAATTTTACTCTACAAAGCAGTATCATGTTGACAATTTGGATGTTATTGGTTCTTGGACAAATTAATTCTTAAACTTGTTTTATTGAATTCTTATATCATTGTCATCATCCTCATGTTTATATTTTTTTGAAAGTCATTTGTGGCCTGTAGTGCATAGATGGACTTGGTATGTTTATGACCAGGGATTATTCGGTGTAATCATGACCGTAATGTTACAAATGATGTGGTAAAAGTCCTCATTGGCCCGTAGTGAATTGATGGACAGTTTTTGGCATGATCATGACCATTAATGAATACACAAATATTCTTGGGCCGTAGTGCATGGATAATTGTGGTCGTGATTCTAAAGAATATCCTTGGCCGTAGTGCAGGGGTGATTCGATGATGTGGAATATTTATTAAGCTAAGTCTCAGCGATAACAGTGATGAAAAACCTTTTTAATCACAAAAGATAGTAGATTTTATTTTCTACTTGTCTCTTTTAATGGATTGCTTGTTCCGCTGCAGTTAAACTCGATGTCTATTATATTTTATCAGTTTAACATTGTTGGAGACTAATGATAATTTATTCTCGCATTATCTTAGTCATAATATTTCTTCTTGGGCTAGTTGAGCTCACCCTTCCCTTTCACTTTATTCTCTTCTGTGAAATGAGAATATAAATTTGGGACAAGTCGGGAACTGAGTGATGGTCCAGAGGATAGCATTAGTAGTCCTTACTATTCTGTGAAATAGTGTGATAATAATTTTAATGAGGACTCCTTTTGAGTTTGTATAATCTCTAGTAGATAATATTTGTATTCAAACTCACAATTTATGTTTTGTCGTATTGTACACGACAGTTGTATAAGTAAGTTATATTCGAATTCTGTACCATGTATTTGGCGACCCAAGATGGGTGATGTATACCTAATTCTGGGGGCGTCACAGAAAATGAAAAACAATCAAGCCGAACACTTAATAAAAATGGGAGTGTAAAAGGTTTCAATTACTATTGAACACAAGAGTTTGAAAAACCACTTTTATAAAACATCACTGCTATATCTTGTTAAAACTGAATTTTTATACAAATTCATACCCTATGTATATAGGTGCGAACGAGGCCTTGCACTACTTCTAAATAATTATACATTGATCCACACACACATACATTCATATAACAGTTTCTTGAAAAGAGTCGATCACCGTGGTAACACGGATGTCGAGGGGTGCCCAACACCTTCCCTCCGCATAATCAAGTCCTCGGACCCTTATGAATCTCGATTTCGCTGACCCGTTTAGCAGTGGCATATCACTGGGTCAATGTGCAAACCTTTTCTCAGTTGTGTTGGTACAACCATATAAAAAACCAATTGGCTACTCTTAACAGTCCATCGTCGACATTATACATGTCAGACCTTTTTCACTTGTTTTTTCAAATAAATCTCACCTAACATGAGAACACCAAAGAACAAGTAACGAAAAGGGACAAATAAAAATCCCAACGTCGACACCTAGAAGACTACAACATCAATTCCAACCTTGGAGATAGCCCCGGGATATCCAGTTTCCAACCCCGGGAGATCAAGCCAACCACAAAGATAACCCTGAGGACATTCAGAGTCAACAGCATGACAACCTCAGAGATAACCCAGAGAAAAGACTGCTACAACTGCACGAACACTGGAGATAACCCTGGGAAGGGCAAAATGGTCATTTTGCCAACTCAACTTCACTTCAAATCAAATACACTCATTTCAACTCAAATTACTTCAAAAGAAGTCCCACAAGAACCATATCTTAACTTCAGAGCGCAAACTACACAAAATAGCTCACCGGATTGCTTGACGAAAACCCTGGAATGCTATTTCGGTCATGGACCCATCTTCCCAGATTCAAAAAGGGAAAATCTTATGTCATTGTGTAGCTCTCGGATATAGATTTCTTGAACGGTATGGCACGCTTCCATTGGACTCTCGGATTAAAATTTATGAAGGTCCGAGGGAACTGCGCGTTGTTCGAGTGTACGTACTTCGACACGGCGGGACCCACATTACCCTAGGCATCCTGGGCAGCCACAGGTAGACATGCGGCACCCCCCTCTATATATAGAGGGCTTGGGGTGGCCTTATTTGCAAGAGAAATAACGAGGAAACCCTATCCAATTTGCTTTGTGCACACTATAAACTGAGTGATTTCTTATTTCAAACACTTTTGAGCTTATATTCTGTCATATTTTTACCGGCGGGAGCCTAGTGTTCATCCATTTAAAGTTTTAATACATCAATCACAAATTCACTCAACATCTCGTTTCATGTGAGGCCAAAAAAAATGTTCTTTTAAATAAACCAAAGTTTTATCAATAGAAAAGTGTCCCATTAAACCACCCCCATGGGATTCCCGAACCAACAACTCATGCAAAGAACATGCAGGTATACACATTTTTTTCTTATGAAATAGAAATCCATTAATTTTAAAGTATTTACCTACAACGTTCTTTTCACAAGTTTTAAACTCTTTAATTCGCTCAAAACCAAGTAATTTCGAATCAAGAGTATTTATCAAAACATAACTTCGAGATAAAGCATCCACAATGAAATTTTCCTTACCTTGCTTGTATCAAATGACATATTGAAATGTCTCGATAAACTCCATCCATCGCACATGTCTTTTGTTCAACTTGTGTTGTCCCTTCAAGTATTTCAACAACTCATGATCGGTATGGATCACGAACTACTTGGGCCACAAATAGTGTTGCCATGTCTCTAATGCTCTAACAAATGCGTACAAATCCTTGTCATAAATAAGATAGTTCAAAGCTGCCCCACTCAACTTCTTGCTGAAATACGCCACTAGTTTTCCTTCTTACATCAAAACAGCTCCAATCCCTAAACCTGAAGCATCACACTCAATCTCAAAATTTTAGTAAAGTTGGGCAAAATAAGTAAAGGAGCATTTGTCAACTTATCCTTAATCAAATTAAATGCTTTTCATGTTCATCACCCCACTTAAAGCCCACACTTTTCTTGATGACCTCGGTCAATGGTGTTGTAAGGTGTCGATATTTTACTGTGATATTATTTATTGCTCGACAATCGATGTACATCCTCCACTTTCCATCTTATTTTGGCACTAGGATCATCAAAATTGCACATAGACTCGTACTTTCTTTAACAAACCCTTTTCCGAAAAGCTCGTCAACTTGTCTTTGTAACTCCTTCGTCTCCTTAGGATTACTCCGATAAGCCAGACGGTTTGGAATGGTAGCACCGGGAACAAAATAAATTTGATGTTCAATTATCTGAATATGCAGTAGTCCTTAGGGAAGCTGCTCGAGAAATACATCTTTGAAATTATGTAGAAAAGAACAAACAACACTAGGCAACAAATCATTAGCAATAGTATTCATAGGCTGTTTAGAAAACAAAGCTCGCCTGGCCTCACATCAGTTTTTTTGCAAATATATTTGTTTCTCTCATTAAATTTTTTTCTTGTTTTTTCTTTTCCTCACTTTCTTTTTTTTGAACATGGTCTTTCTGCAAATAAATTTGATCCTTATGCACATGTTGTGGTGACAAAAGACACAATGTAACCTTCCTTTTATTGTGTACAGAAGAGTATTCATTGGTGAAGCCATCGTGCTTCACATGCCTATCAAATTACCACGGTCCACCAAGTAGTAAATGGCCAGCTTGTATCGGAACCACATCACATAACACTTCATCTACATATCTTACAATGGTGAACGGTACCAACACATGCTTTGTCACTCTAACATCTCCATTGTCATTAAGCCATATCAATCTATATAGTTAAGGATGTTTGGTTGTTGACAATCCTATTTTCTCCACTATAGTTGTACTCGCCTCATTGGTGCAACTCCCACCATCAATTACCATGCAACAAATTTTCCTTAACACAAGACACCTAGTGTGAAACAAATTCTCACGTTTCTCCAAGCTTTCCTCCTTCACTTGCGCGCTAAGCACTCTCCTCGAAACCAATAGCTCGCTATACACAGCCACCTCCCGATCATCAATCTCCTCTAATGGTGGCATAGAAACGGTGTCATTATCTTCTCCCTCGGTTTCCAACTCTCCATTGTCAATCAACAACATAAATCTCTGATTTTGACATTCACTAGAAATATGTCCCCTACCTTGACATTTAAAGTAAATAATATCTCGATTGCGACTAAAAGAAGGGTAATGAAGGTGATCAGCCTTTCATAACTGACTTATACATGCAATATGTACAGAGTACAATTCTACAATGGCAATCAACCATGATTATGCATAAGCATATCAGAATGAAACAACTCTTAGTAGAGTTAAGTAAAAACAAACTTGCATGCACCGTTGATTACCGCTACGTAATCTATAACGCTTTATCCGAAGACCTAATATTAGTAATAAAGATCTCCAATATTAGAATAATATCATCATAATATAATACCATTATATATATAGATATACATGGAATAACCTAAACACATAACACATAACACATAACCCTATCAGTCTACAACACACAAAGGACTCGGTATCAAGTCAAACTATTGCAGTCTAAGTTAAACCCGACACAAAACTGATATCTCGATGGTCTAGTCAGACAATTCACGAGTTTAAGTTCAATTAAACTCTGCCTAAACACTTAATAATTAACTTAAATAATTTTAATATCACACTACAAAAAAAGGGCCTTTAGTAACAACATATTTTTGTTGCTAAAGGTACCAAATTTCGTTGCAAAAGGGTTTTGGCAACAACTTTAATGTCGTTGCGTCTTTCGTTGCGCAATGAGCGTTGCTAATTGTTCCAAGAACAACGCGTTTTTTTTTTCGCTTGCCAAAAGTATTACATTTTGCAACGAAATTTGGCTTTCATCTGAAAGACATCGATCCTTTAGCAACAAAATATATTGTTGCAGAATAATTAAAATTTCATTGCTAAAAACTCCATTTCGTTGCAAAAGCCTGCTAATTGGCAACGAAATGAACTCTTTTTTTCTTTCAGCGACCATGCATTTTTGTTGCAATTAACACCATTTTGCAATGACATTTTTCGTTGCAGTAAATTATGAAAATTGTTGCCTAAGCTTTCTTTCGTTGTAGAATGTAAACTTTTTAGCAACAATTTTCGTTGCTGATTATAGTATTTGGCAACGACATTATACTGAATCAGCAACGAAAATGTTTGTTGCTGGTTATTTTTCAATAGCAACTAAAGTCGTCGATTATCAACGACATTATATGTTGTCGTTTATTTATATGTGCAACGAAAGTTGATATGATTTGTAACGATAAAAAATATTGTCTTTTATGTTAGTATTAACAACAATATCCTCTCCGTTGTTATTAGGTTAATTTTTCGCTTTCAAAATATTATATTTTTAATGCCATTAGCAAATCGAAAATTTGTTGCTAAATGTATAAAAAATTGTTGATATATTAAAACTTGTTCAATGATTTGGTAACGAATTATATTATTGCCAAATCAAAATTTCACATTCTTTTTGTGTACCTAGGCGGCTCAATGTTCCCATAGCAAAAAATGAAAAAAGTACAAAAAACTAATATTATTAACTTAATAAAATCATCCACTACATAATCATTCATTATCTTTACAATTAACCATCTAAAGCTATCATAGTTCTTCAATAAAAGTATATATCTACATATATAGAGAGAGGACACTTTATAATTTTGTCCCTTGTCTTCCGTAAACGAAGCACAAAAATTTAATACCCAGTATTGTAAAGCAAGTCGTAGAAGCAGTCTTCCTGCACATATTTAAAAATAATATCAAGTCGAGAAAATGAAGCAAATAGGTCACCAGAGGCACTTAATGCCAAAATCAATACACAAAGACAATAAAGTTGCTACGTGGTACTAATATTATTAAATCAACAGACTACACACAATATTTATTAAATGGTTCAGCATATAGAAAGATTCCAGAGTCCTTCAATTGACTAAATAAAATGCCTTAAACAAGATAACATGAATATACAAGCTCACAACATGATTTCTCACACAAGCTAATTGTGTATCAACAACAACAAAAGAATGGCTGGAATTGCTTCTACATTAAGACACTTGAGGATAGCTATGCACACATAACATATTTCTAGTATTCAGTACCATGTGGAATTTCTGCCAACTTCGACATTCCAACAACAAGAAGAAGAAAAAAAAAGGAAGTCAAACAAACCTTAGTAGCATTATATATAAAACAGACAAACAAACCACTGAAAAGTGATACAACCATATACAATGAAGACACAGCTTTCTCATAGGAGTTGGTGATACTCATTGTTATTCTAGATCAAGATTTACTTTGAATGCGAGCATTGCTTCAAAGGGGTAATAACAGAGCTAAGAACTCTTTGCTATCCGGAAGAGCGGTTGTGCACAAGAGACATAAATGAAAAAACATCACACCGAGAAAGAGAGAAAAGTCGCTAAACTCCACTAATGAAAAATGTTTATTCTTAAGTGCACTGAAA
This sequence comes from Panax ginseng, assembly GCA_020205605.1. Taxonomy (NCBI): domain Eukaryota; kingdom Viridiplantae; phylum Streptophyta; class Magnoliopsida; order Apiales; family Araliaceae; genus Panax; species Panax ginseng. Next base: position 62,325,175 of record CM035140.1, on the reverse strand, counting down.
ATGTTTACCTCTTCCCAAATTAAGCCAAAGTGTGACCTTCTTCCCAAACAAAGTGTAGACCTTCTTGAACAACTCTTTCATTTAATGAATCATATGAAGATAACCAAACCACATAATATTTTTAGAAAAAACATTTAGTAGTCTAACAAGATGCATCATCGACTAATGTCTTTGGATGAACCCAAATTATTACTAGGTATTATATAATAATTTCCGAAAAAATTAAAATTTTCTATTTTTATCGTAACAACTATGTAAAAACATATTATAACTAGAATAATCCAAAGTAAAATGAGTAGATATTATAAATTTGTGCAGTTCACGTTAAATAAAACCTAAGCTAAGAGTAACTTAGACATGGCTTAAGTAGGGAAAAAAAATTAAAAAAAAAGTCTAAAAGAAACAAGAAATATTTTCTTCGTCAACTCTATAGACTCGAACAATAATGCATATTACATTAGCACATCACAGGCTATTCATCTCCAAAAATAAATTTTTAAAGAGAAATCCTATATGAAGAATTTAACAAACAAATAATAAAAACTCTCAGATGTAAACATACCTACGCCAAGAGTTCCCTCCAGTATTCCAACAATGTTATCATCCTTTGCTTCCTCAACTAGGTAATATCTACATATCATTATTCACCATGTAAATCATATGATACAACTACCGAAGTGGCAAGTGGATATACACAAAGGAGTTGAGTTATAAGAAGATAAAAGAGGCAACAAATCAAAGGGAAAAAGAAGATTACGAATAGCAAATTGTACCTACGCTTAATAATTCTTCTCTGTTGAGAAAGGTCAGTAATCAAGCGATTTTCTGTAGCATCGTATCTGACTGAGACAAAAGCAAACAAAATTAATATAAAGATGATTTTTTTTTGACAAATAAAGTCAGACAAAGGAATTCATCATGCATGTTTTGTTTTATTTTTCCCCTCTACAATAGTACTGTTGCAAATGACAAATAAGACTACCCGGTTGGCTGGTTATAATATCAAAAAAAAATAGTTCACAATAACACGGTTGTCAAATTTGACTAACATAAAGGTCACTTAACACTTATGGCTTTGCATGGAAAAAGAATATGATGAAAATATTGAATGGTGAAATATCGAACTAGTACACATCACCGCTTTTGTCTAATTTCTATAGAAAGGAAAGTTCCTATTTTCCTAATACTAGCTCTAGAACTTGCTCCAATACTAAATTATGATATTATCAAAATAGAGTACACATTAAAGGATTGATAGCAATAATCATGTAAAGGAAATAAATTGAAACAATTCACAAGAATAAAGTGAAATAGCTCAAATTTAATGAGCAATCTTTCATAACCATTTCCTATATAATATTAGAATAAAACAATGCACCAATACCAAGGCATAAGAAGTAGATGTTGGGTTCATAATGTCAAGAAAATGATTAATACACAAAAGTGATCATCACGTAAGATTTGGGAAGGTCGAGAGCAACCTTGCACCGCACCAAACACGCACAACAAAACACAAAAAACTTCATAGCTTTAATTGGATGGGCATCAACTTCTTTCTCATTCGTTAAAGTAGCATTTTTAGTGATGAATTGATCCAAGCCAACCAAGGCAAATCAGATTTAGCACATCCTAACAAATACATTAGAACAAACAACCATGGAAGAATGGAATATCATAACATGAGGCTAATGTCCCAGTTTAATAAAACATCAATAACAACCTTTATTAAAATAAGCTAATTAACGAGAGCTCACCTTGAATATGCAGTTCAGGTTCATCAAAACCTTTACCACGAATACCGAGGTTGATTAATAAAACATCACCTTGAATAAACATCTCTGCTGTACCGTATACACAAAAACAAAAGAGCTTGGCAAAACAAATAAAAGGGGGTTCTTTTCTAGAAAGGGAAAGAGGGTTTCGACTCACTATACGGATATCAACAAGCCAATCTCCGAACTCTTTGTTGATTCGTCGCTTGATGTGCGATCGGATCGCCAGGATCTGCTTCTCGAGCATCCATATATTTCCCTCATTAGCAGCCTCGTCAAATTCCTCCCTCAAATCACGAGTTTCCCTCACAGGGGTAGCCAAATTAGGGCTTTTAACAAAACTATCCTCTCCATCCTCCCAAACAGAATCATCTGCCTTATCGGCATTTGCCCACCCAATAAATTCCTTCCAATAAACCTTAACCTTATTAGCATAATTGAATTCAACCCCATAAGTATTCTCAAACAAACACTCTTGATACTTGGTCACAAAACTTCTATAACCTTCCTCAATGAAAAACTTCATGGCCTAAACTCCTTTCCAAACTAAATCAACACGAAGTTGGTCCAATAAAGTCTTCAATTGCATCTCAGCACTTACTCTAACTCGAACTTTCGACCCAATCTTTAATACCCACCAAACATCTTTCTCCTCCTCCTCATCATTTTCCTCTTCACCTTCTGATTCTTCAATTTTGGGGGTCTTGATGAAGGAATATGAAATGACCTTATCGGATACAATCCATTTGGAATTGGGTGTTTTTCCGCCAACGTAAAGATAGAGCTTCACGACGGACGGATTTGAGATGGGTATTTGAGATTAAGGGCTTTAAGTTTGGCTTCTATTTCGGTACGAGAGAGAGGCAAGAGCTACTTAAACTACGAAGAGACAGGCCATGGATACCGAGATTGAGACGAGGAGAGTCGGATCTGGGAGATTAAGACGGGGAGAGGCGGAGAGTCGAGAGGCGAAGAAGAGGTGAGGAATCGGGAATGGAAGGGGCAAGGGCTAGGGCAAAATGCATACAAATCTGAGACTAGGAGTATTAAGTATACATACAATAATAATAATAATAATAATAATAATAATAATAATAATAATAATAATAAAAAATAATAGCGTAATAATAATAATAATAGTAATAATAATAATAATAATAATAATAATAATAATAATAATAATAATAATAATAATAATAATAATAATAATAATAATAATAATAATAATAATAATAATAATAATAATAATAATAATAATAATAGTAGTATTATTATTATTATTATTATTAATAATAATATTATTAATATTAATAATATTAATAATATTAATAATAATTATTATAGTATTAATAATTAATAATAATAATAATAATAATAATATTAATATTATTATTAATAACATTATTATTATTATTATTATAATAATTTAATAAAAATATTTTAATATTATTATTAATAATCGTTGCAAAAGTTCTATAAAATATGCAACAAAAATAAAATTATTACAAATGAATGTGGTCCACATTAGGCAACAAAATATAACAATGAAAAAACTTTCGTTGCCCACGATGAGGAGAAATCAGTGGTTAAAAAATTTAAAAATTTTGCAACTACTTTTTGAATTTCGTTATAAAATTTCAAAAAGTGAAATGTTGACACAATCTGCGAAAATGACAAGTTTCGTTGCTAAACATACACTTTTAGCAACAACTTTATAAGTCGTTCCCTGAAAAATCGTTGCTAAAGCCCCATTTTTAGCAACAAAATATTTTTTCGTAGCCCACGATGACGGGAAAGCAAGTGGTCGAAAATTTTGCAATGAATTTCTAACGAAATTTTTTCCCGCCAATGAATTAGCAACGAAATTTTGCAACGACTTATGAATTTCGTTGCAAAAAGTGAAAGCTTGACACAATCTGCAACGAAGGACAAATTTCGTTGCTAAACATATACTTTTAGCAACGACTTATAAAGTTGTTGCCCAAAAAATCGTTGCTAAAGGCCCATTTTTTTGTAGTGTCAGTCGAAATATTTTTCTTAAGCTCGTAATAATTTTTAAATAATTACTACTATTTATCGTGAATTTTTAATCATTAAAAACGTATTTAAATAAATTAAATACAACATAATTCCTTTATCATTAATATTTATTTATTATCAAATATTAATAAAATACATGTCATAATATTATAATATATTTATAATATATCAAAGTATTTTTAATACTTTAAAATCACCTTTATATGATTTTAAACACTTAAATCTTTTATCCGATAATTGCTATTAATATTAAAATATTAATATTTTTATGACAAAATATCAAAAGTTATATTTTATAACTTCAAATATTTTTATAACACTTAAATCATTTTATATGATTTATAAAACATTAATTCTATTTTTCTATAATTTATTTAATATAGTTATTAAATAAACTAATTATCATTAATATTTATTAATTAATGAAATTCATCCCAAAATATTAAAAGTCACTAAGAATAACTTAAAATATTTTATTATATCATAATATTATTTTTCATGATTTTCATGTATTAAAATCATTTTAAATCATTTATTTAATATTATAATTATATAAATTAAATACCATTTATATTCCAAAAATATTAAATATTTATGAAATATACTCAAAATAATTAAAAACTAATTTTTAGACTTTAAAATAATTTTTCAGAATTTATTTAGTATTTTTAATAATTAAAATCTATTTATTTTAATTTATTTAATTAAAATAATTATTTTCTAATTAAACTGTCGCTAAAGGGTGCCTTTAGCCGACATGACTGTCGCTATAGGTGTTCTTCTTGTTCTTGAGTGAAACCCAGAAACCCATGTCAGTTGCTGAGTTACCAGGTTTGACCACAATTGTATCTATGTTCCTTATGTTTTCTGGGCAGCTAATGATACCTAGAATGTAGTATACGTGTAATACTATGATTAACAATCAATATCATGGCCATCCAACAACAAATCAGCAAGATCTAAGCCTTTGAATTTGTTGTCAGACATGTTCTTGAGTTTCTGGGTTTTCCAGAAACTCAAGTAGTTCTATGGGTCTCTTTTGGTGCCTTAATTAATCCGGTGTCTAGTGATATTATAAGTGATATTATGATACCAGATCGTAGTATAAATGTCAAATAACAGTATCATAACACTACATAAGTCAAACAACAACATCAACCGAAGATGTAGGCCGATCAACACTTGACAGAAAACTCGCTCATGAAGAATATGGGTTTTCCAAAAATGGAATCCAGTCAGTTGGTCAACGCTAGTTTGATTGTGATTAATTTTCATTCCGGTTATTATCTAAGTGATATAATGTCTTTACTATGTAGTATACTTATCATTATAGAACATGAAAACAAAAATAATGGCCAAACAATCAAACGACTGCAAAATCAGAGGCCAAACAAAACTTGTTAGAAATTCTGGAAAATTCTGGGTAACCTAGAACAGACTTTGTGCTCGGTCAACGTACTTTGACCACTTATAACTAGAGATCTGGACTTCCTAAGACTGTGACGCCCCCAAAATAGGTAAACATCACATATTCTGAGTCGCCAAATACATGGTACAGAATACAAATACAACTTTAAATATACAACATGAGCTGTGAGTTTTAATACAAATATTGTCTTCTAGACAGTATTCAAACTCAAAATAACTCCTCAATACATTTATCATCACACTATTTCATAGAATAGTGAGGACTACTAATGCTATCATCTGGATCGTCACTCCGTTCCCCGACTAGTCCCTGCTACGTTCTCATTTCAAAGAAAAAAATGAAAGCAAAAGGGTGAGCTCAACTAGCCCAAAGAAGAAATATTATGACTAAGATAATGCGAAATAAATTATCATTAGCCTTCAACAATGTTAAACCGATAAAATATAACAAACATCAAGTTTAATGCAATGAACAAGCAATCCATTAGAAGAGTCAAGTAGAAAATAAAATCTACTATCTTCTATGATTTAAAAGGTTTTTCATTACTTTTATCATTTGAGACTCGACAATAAATAATCCACATCATCCCCGCTCTCATCGCCAAGGATATTCATTAGTATCACGACCATAAATTATCCATGCACTCACGTGCCAAGGATATTCGTGTATTCATCAATGGTCATGATCATGCCAACAATCGTCCCATCAATGCACTACGGCCAATGAGGACTTTTTTCCACATCATTTGTAACATTACTACCATGATTACCCCGAATAATCCTCGGTTATAATCATACCAAGTCCATCTATGCACTACAGGCCACATATGACTTTCAACATAATATAAACATGAGGATGATAAAAATGATATAAGAATTCAATAAAAAAAGTTCAAGAATTAGTTTATCCAAGAACCAATAACGTCCAAATTGTCAACATGATACTTCTTTGTGGAGCAAAATTCAAGAATACTCATAAGAATATTTCCATGAAAAGATACTAGATGAAGCGCAAATATCAAGGATATTCCACTAATTTCATGGAGTATAGAAGTCAAAACTTTAACCAACTGAGTATAATAAAGAATGGAATAACAAAAGAAATCACCAGGCATGCGATAGATCGCATGCAGACGGGTTATTCCAATGTAATAATAAATAATGTAACCAGTCATGCGAACGCATGATGTGATATTCCAACAGTAATAATAAATAATGGAACAAGGTCATGCATAGATGCACGACGTGATATTCCAACGTAATAATAAACAACGGAATTGCATCATGCGTAAACGATGTATGAGGATGTTCCAAATGTAATAATAAAGAATGGAATAACGAAGAATTTCACCATGTATGCAGTACTTTGCATAGACAGGTTATTCCAACATAATAATAAAGAATGGAATAACTAAAGAATTTCACCAAGTATAGGGTAGCCCGCGTATACAGGTTATTCCAACAGAATAATAAAGAATAGAATAACAGAAGTTCTCTTCATGAATACAAAAGAAATAATACCCCTTATGAGTACAACAAATAATATCCCTTACCGTAACAGAAGAGTATTCCGACTGTTAGGGCGAGTATATACTCGAAGAAAACTTGCACTACGCTCAAAGCTTTATTAAACTCTAAAGAAATACGCTCATGATTATAGAAGAAGAACTCTCTCTATAGTTTCTCTCTCTAGAGTTTCAAAGTGAATTTGTAAGAAATAATGAAAGAATGAGCTTCTATTTATGTAAAGAATGGATCTGATAAGAACTAATTCATGAACGGTCCAGATTGATTTACTTTAATCGGATGGTCCATATTTAAAGCAAAATCATTTAAATATAATATATTCTATTTATAATCTAATGAAACGAATAACTTTCTAAAAGTATTCATTTTATATAAAAAAGATTTTACTATGCAAAATACTATGCAACACTATGCATAATAAAAATATAATATATTCTAATTATTGTCTAATAAAACTAATAACTTTATAAAAGTATTACATTTTTTATATAAAAAGATTTTACTATGCAAAATACTATGCATGATAGAATATTATATATTCTATTTATAGTCTAATAAAACGAATAACTTTATAAAAGTATTCTGTTTTATATAAAAAGCTTTTCTATTTTATTACATTAATACTACTAATAAATTTTTTTTTATCATCATTATTATAATTCATAATATTAATCGACCAGGCCATTCCCATGAAAGAGGGGGCTTTCCAATAAGGATTTTCCCTATTGGCGCGCAATTAGGTGACCAAACCTCTCCTTGACATAACTTCTAGACATCGTTAATATTAAAAATAATAATATTAATAACTTTGTCATCTCAATTATTGATTTAATAATATATAAAATATCGACAATAAATCAAATAACGTGAGATATTATGCAAAGAATTATCGTAGCAATAATTGAACAAAACTGAGTGACTTCTCACGTAAGCATCAATAATCAATACCGTGTTGCTATCTTGTGCAACTACGCCAGATTACTATACTTTTAATACCGGTGTGTTTCAACAGATTAACGGTAAAACTTCCTCCGTTATTTTCGTAAAAGTATTTTTGTCGCTTTCTCAATCCGATAATAATTCCTTTGTGGGTCCACTAATGATTGTGTCGTTGTATTTAATATTTCCTTAAAACGAATATTCCCCAACCAATCGATTATTATATAACAACTTATGTGATTTTGAAAAATTTATAAATATTACCCACAACTATAACATTATATCAAATTCATTCCATAATATTCAAAAATGATATTTATAGAAAATTCATCTTTATTCATAAAAGTTGGGGTCTTACAACCTCCCCTTCTTATGAAATTTCGCCCTCGTAATTAGGGTACGTACCTGGTATGTCGAAGAGGTAAGGATACCTTGATTTTATTTCAGATTCTAACTCCCAGGTCATTTCCTCAACATCATGGTTTCTCCACAAAACTTTGACTTGAGGTATAACCTTGGAGCGTAGAATATGTTCCTTCTTATCCAAGATTTGAAGAGGAACCTCTTCATACGTCAAATCTTCCGCTATTTCATCCGGTTCTAACACAATAATGTGGTTCGGGTCTTTCACATATTTACGTAACATGGATATGTAAAAAACGTTATGAACACGAGACATACTTGGCGATAAAGTTAGTCTATACGCCACAGTTCCTACTCGATCGAGGATTAAAAATGGGCCAATGAATCGAGGATTTAGCTTTCCTCTCTTTCCAAATCTCGTAACTCCTTTCCATGGAGTAACACGTAATAACACATGTTCTCCAATATCGAATTCCACGTCCTTTCGATGAAGATCAGCATAACTCTTTTGTCGATCTTGTGAGGTTTTTATACGTTGCCGGATCGTTTGAATCTTTTCCGTAGTCATACGTACTAACTCCAGTCCCAACAACGTTGCTTCACCCACCTCATCCCAGCATACTAGAGAACGACACTTTCTTCCATACAACGCTTCGAATGGAGCCATGCCAATACTTTCTTGATAACTGTTGTTGTAGAAAAACTCCACCAATGGTAAGAACTTGTCCCAACTTCCCTTAAAATCAAGGACACAGAGTCTTAATAGATCTTCAAGAGTTTGAATAGTCCTCCGATCGTCCATCCGTCTCCGAGGATGATATGCCGAAAACTAAATCAGAAATCTGTGCCCATAGCTTTTTGCAAACTAACCCAAAATCACGAAGTGAATCTTGGGTCTCAATCAAAAACTATGGATACTGGCATACCATGCAATCTTACAACCTCGTTTATGTACATACGAGCAAGATGTTCAAGTGTATAAGTTTCTTGTATCGGTAAGAAATGAGCAGACTTGGTCAATCTATCAACAATGACCCAAATCGCATCTATGCCTTGAGAAACTTTGGGAAGACCAGTAACGAAATCCATGGTAATGTGCTCCCACTTCCATTCTGGAATTTCAAGTGGTTGCAATAGACCTTTTGGTACTTGATGCTCCACCTTGACTCGTTGCACGTTAGACACCTTGAGATAAACAACGTTATCTCTCTCTTCATATTGCTCCACCAAAATATATGACGAAGATCATGATACATTTTGGTACTCCCAAGATGGATTGCAAACGGTGTCTTGTGCGCCTCCATCATGATTTTATACTTTAAATCGGGTCATTAGGAACACAAAAGTCCGGAGTTGACTCAAGTATTCCTTCTTCATCGATTCTTGCTTCCAAGCGCAGCACCTTCATACACTTTCTTCCTCATACGCATCAGCTCCGGGTCTGTAGCTTGAGCAGCTTTAACTTTATCAATTAAAGTCGGTTCTACTCGTATATTCGCCATCATCACATGGGTCTCTGGAGTCTTTAAATCTATCTCCATCCTTTGCAAGTCACACAAAATGGGCCTTTGCGTTGCACTCGTACTTGCATATGATCTTCTATTCAATGTGTCAGCTACCACATTCATTTTTTGATAAGTAGGATTTTTACCTACTTATGGAGTACCAATTCATGCAAACTATGCCCATCTCAAGTACATTTTGGCCTAGTTTAGTTCCATTTCATGTTAATTTTCATTGCACGTTCTTAAAACTCCTTTTGGTGAATAAGTGCAGGAATCGGCCTGTTTTGGTGGTGATTTGGAGCATAAAGCAAATGGATGCTTGAAATGAGGTAAAAGGATGGGATATGCATGGAATTAAGGTGCATTGTTGCAAGGAAATAGAGAATAATGGAGTAAGCAGCAGCAGTAGGAAAACAGAAACCAGGACCTGCAGATTTCAAGTCGCGCAGCCGCGTGGCAAAATAGCCTTAAGAACGAGCACCCACGCGATCACCAAGCCAGATCTTGGATGCTAATGCAAGTCTCACGGCCGCGAGACAGACAAGTCTATGGAGCGTGTGCCCGCACGCGAGAGCAGTCGAACATTAGCGGCCGCGAGACTATCATGTTAGAAAAGCGCGGCCGCGCGCGATGTTTGATGCTGCTGATGTGTTTTATTTTATTTCCGAAATTTAAAGGTTGTAATTGATTTAAAATGATTCCTGACTGGTGTTAGGGGTATCATTCGACATTTTTATTAGTTTTCACATAACTTTACATCATAATTAGGGTTTTACTCTCTAGAGAGGATTCCAACGGAGAAGGAGGCTATAACTCTACTTTCCACTCCTTCTTGGGATATCTCTACGAAAGCGGATTATGAATACTAGTTTTTGCTGGAATCTTATGAGGATTGAATATTGATGTGTATTCAGCAATTGGGTTTGATAGTTTCATCTTTCCTCTTTCCATTGTTACTTATTGATCATGTTTAACTTTGATCCCATAATGGCTTTTGGTTCAGTCATGAACTAAACTCCATTATGGGATTCTAACGGATTTTATTATGTAGTTTGATTGCATACTTAAATGCTGGGTTGTTTTGCATATCATATGGGATTTCTGTCATGATTGTTTTGCATGCATGAATGCTTGATCACCATTCGTTTTAGTATTTGTATGGAATTGACAATGAACATGCAAATATGGACTGTAATCATGAAAGTATACGTATATAGGGCTGTGTTATATGGCTTATGTATTTCGTGAACCAGATAGACATATACTGTTTCACCATATAAGTTAAGATAAGGGCTTGAACTTAAAATCAATATAGTTATAATTTCACATAGACATATAGTGATGTTGGTTATATTGATGATTACATAGAGTCTATCATCTGTGGATGCTGTGTAAGTAGGTCTTAGTGCATTGAAAAATGGCTAATACTCTTTTAGTGCTCTTGGCTACTTTCCTATGATATGTGAACAAGTCAGGCATGATAGTGGTGATTGAATGAAATAGTAAATGAAGTTAGAATCCAATTAATTCCAATATCATTTATTATATCGTTTATATTATTTTAGTTGTTATTTGCAATTCAAGAATCAACCAAGTTTAATCTTTAGTGTGAGCATACAAATATAGTAATTTAATTAATGAATGGTAGTTTAGGTTAAACAACTTTCTCTGTGGGATCGATACTTTACTTGCTCTGTATTACTTGTTGACGCATGTATGCTTGCATGAGTTAGAGCTCTTTTGTTTGTTGTAAAAAAGAGGCAACAAGTTTTTGGCACCGTTTCCTGGGGAAGGCGTTTAATTTAGTATTATTATCATTAGTTTTAAGCTATATTGTATGACTTAGACAATTCTAGTCTTATCTCATTTCAGTTTTTGTTTTTGTTTCAGGAATTTGGATAAATTTTTATGCGCACATGGTCAACCAATCCCGAGTTAATACCTGTTCAGGGTAATATAAACGGGAGAGGTTGGAAAGCGGGTGTACGTAGAAATTTGCAAGAACAGTTGGAAAACACGACAGCTAACATGGAAGCTGAGGCACAAGGAGAAGATCAAAGAGAGGAGCATCGAGCTCTGAAAGAATATTCCATGCCCAATATCAATGGACTACAGTCCAGCATAGTCAGACCAGCGATAGCAGCCAATACCTTCGAGATCAAGACTGACACTATTCAAATGGTGCAAAACAAAGTTCAGTTTGGGGGTGCTGCTACGGATGATCCGAATGAACATCTATTGAGTTTCATTGAAATTTGTGATACATTCAGATACAACGGTGTGACGGAGGATGCTATTCGACTAAGGTTTTTCCCATTTTCATTGAGGGATAAAGCAAAAAGTTGGCTTCATTCTCTGCAAGTAGGATCTATAACTACATGGGAGGATTTAACACAAAAATTCTTAGCTAAGATTTTCCCAATGGCTAAGACTGCAAAGATGAGGACAACTATCTCTCAATTTGAGCAACAACAGGGCGAATCGTTATATGAAGCATGGGAGAGATATAAAGAAATTTTGAGAAAGTGCCCACATCACGGTATGCCAGATTGGATGGTAATTAACACGTTTTATAATGGATTGGGATGGCAGTCGAGACCGATTGTAGATGCAGCTACATGAGGTGCATTATGGGCAAAGAACTATGAGGAAGCCTATGATCTTATCGAGACAATGGCATCAAATGATTTTTAGAATCCTACATCCCGAATGCCACAAACCAAAGTTGCAGGTGTGTTGGAAGTTGATGCCATTACTCGGCTATCAGCACAGATGGCAGCTATGGCAAAGAAGATAGATACTTTGGCTGAAGGAAAGGTAAAGGTGGTTGCCTACATATATGAGATTTGTGCGGGGTCACACTCGACGGACCAATGTGCTATCAGCTCAGAATCACTGCAGTATGTGAGCAACTACAGAAAAGACCAAGGCCAATGTCAGAACACCTACCATCCCAACAACAGAAATCATCCAAATTTTAGTTGGTCGAATAATCAAGGGAAACAACAAGCTCAATTTAAACCAAACAATCAATTTCAGGCGCAGCCAGCGCAGCCGTAATTTAATCCTAGACCACCCTTTCCGCCAGGATTTTCTCAACAACAACAACAAAATCACACTCCAGCTGCACCTTAACAACAAAAGAAATCAGAAGTGGAGGAGATGATGATGAAATACATGGCAAACACAGAAGTTAAAATCAAGAGCCAAGCAGTGGCTATAAATAACCTGGAAACTCAAATGGGGCAGATGGCAAACATGCTTACTAACAGGCCCTAGGGCTCATTGCCAAGTAACACGGAGACAAATCTAAGAAGAGAAAGGAAGGAACAATGCCAATCGATTACATTGAGATCTGGGAAAGACCCGCATCACTATTATAAGTCGCATACCACAAGAGAATATCTTGAGGAGAACAGCATGATCACATGGTAGAGAACCAACCAATGAAAGCGGGAAAATTTGGAGAAATCTGGGGATCGGCAAGAAGAGAAAGACAAAGTAGGCTCAGAGGAGACAATTAAAAATCTAGTACCACCAATGCACATTCAGGTTCCATATCCACAGAGATTAATGAAGAAAAGGGAAGATAAACAGTTCAGCAAATTCTTGGAGGTGTTCAAAAAGCTGTAGATCAACATACCCTTCATCGAGGCATTAGAACAAATGCCCAGCTATGCCAAGTTTATGAATGGTATATTGTCAAGGAAGAAGAGATTAGATGAATTTGAGACAGTAGCCTTGACAGAGGAATGCAGTGCAATGCTTCAATATTAATTACCTCCAAAGTTGAAGGATCCAGGTAGTTTCACAATTCCATGTACTATAAGAAAGTTGAACTTTAGTAAGTGTTTATATGATCTTGGGGCAAGCATAAATTTGATGCCCTTGTTAGTGTTTAATTAGTTGGGATTGCCGGATCCAAAGCCGATAAACATATCATTACAGCTAGCTGACAGCTCGATCACATATCCGCGAGGAATTGTTGAGGATGTGTTGGTAAAGGTGGACAAGTATATTTTCCCAGCTGATTTCATCATTTTAGACTACGAGGAGGACACAAGCATACCAATAATATTGGGAAGGCCCTTTTTGGCCACAGGCAGAACGTCAATAGATGTGCAAAAAGGTGAACTTACTATGCGTGTCTAGGATCAAGAGATTACTTTCAACGTCTTTAAAGCAATCAGTTTACCAACGGATGAAAAAGAGTGCTTTCTAGTTGACGTGGTGGACTGGTGCCTACAGGATGAGGTAATAAAATTTTAGGGTGCAGAGAACACGAAGGAAAGCACCGCCATTCCAACGGTGACAAGAAGTCAGAGACAGTCAAGCTAATTGACTATAACTTAGCGCTGAATGGGAGGAAACCCATTATTATTCTCTCCCTTGCTTAGTTTTTAATATTTCATTTTGAGTTATTTTAGTAGTTATATCAAACTCCTTTTTAATTGGATACTATTAGTCGTGCGTAAGAGTGTAACAAGAATTGTTGTGCGAATCATTGCAAAATGTTAGTGTTATGAGACCACTACGTCATGCCTTAACACGATATGTTAATATCTATGCAGGAACCATCACTAGATAACACCATTGGCACGCAGGAAATGAAGTTTAGCATTGCAAATATCAGCATCGCGCGGTTGCGAGGCATAGTAAGTACAAAATCACGCACCCGCGCGTCAAGCCAAAGTAGACAACAAATCATTCTGCAAGTCTCACGCCCGCGCGACCCATGCAGCCACAACTCGCGCGCCCGCGCGTTTAGTAAAGAAAATCACCAAATGTTTCTTCAAGTCTCGCGCCCACGCCCCCATCTTAGTAAACAAGCTCGCGGCCGCACGCGACACCGGGTTAAGACAGATTTGGCCGGTTTAAAATAGAGTTGGGGACCATTTGGACTCTCATTTGGATATCAACAGAAGCAAAATTCTCTCCCTTTCCATAACTCACGTCGTTATCTCTTCATCAGTTGCAATTTCATGCCGTACATCTCTTAATCAATCAGCCATGATTCTCTCCTCATTCAAAGTCCATATCTCCTCAACTTCTCCAAGAGTGCTATAAAGCTAGGGTTTCTATGTGGGAGTGCAGAAGCAAGTGTAAGAGCTATCAATTTTAAGCTTTTCTTCTTTCCCAATCATATAATCTGTCCAATTACTAGCAAATACAAATGGGGCCTAAGCGAGCACGATCTATCGCGTTGTCTTCTTCATCCTCTGCGGGCAGTCAAGAGGCTGACATTGTAGATCACGAAAAATTCCTTAATTTGGAAGCTCAACAAGAGTACTACCGCATTGTGGCGAAAACATTCGTCAAGGAGTGAGGATTCAAGTCGGCAAGTCAGGATGGTCAGCTGTGCGCCATGATTCAAGAGAGAGGTTGGGGTGAACTGACGGCGACTCCAATACCCAGTCCTATGAGCATAGTTCGTGAATTCTATGCCAATGCCAAGGTTACTATAAGCGGAATATCTCTGGTTCGGGGTAACGAGGTAAATTATAGGCCCCGTGCTATTCGATCAATTTTCAAAATTATAGATGCACCACCAGTGAAAATTAAATTGATAATGGCGGCGCTCATTTGGAGACCGACATGGAGCTGATCATTGCAGAGTTATGTGTGTCGGGTACAAAATGGACTTATAAAGTTGGCACAACACATGCGCGGTTATTCCCAGCTGCAACACTAAATCGCTATAGAAAAGCGTGGAACTTGTTCATATGTGCCATGCTCTTGCCTTCCGCCCATCAGCATGAAATATCAGCGGAGAGGGCACGTCTTCTGTGGGGCATAATCACCGGAAAATACATCGACATTGGTCATCTCATTCACGAGAATATGATACGCTATTTAAGAGGAACAATAGTTGGGAGCATTCCACACGCATCTGTGGTAGCCATGCTTTGTGCTAATCAGGGAGGCAACTGGGGAAATGAGCAAATGCAATACCCAAGCCAGGACATTACTCATGCCACGATCGAAAAGTTCGAAGACTGGGCAGGTGGTGTACCGCATCCACGCGGACATGGATTCATCCTTCATCCTATTTTTCCAGAACAACAACCCCCGCAAACAGATGAAGCAGGCCCATCCACGCACGCGCGTGCCACCTATGGCGATCGACAGCTCCGAAGGTTACAACGCAAGGTCGATGCCATGTACGACTATTTGGGCACATTTGCGACGGGACTCATAAGGGCTCTAGCTGAAGCATTTGCGCAACAAGTAACAACACAAGAATGTCCTCAGTTTGGAACATCAACACCATATCCACCACCGGACTCACCACCCGAGGAGGGTGGCACCACCGATAACTAGGGGAGTTTTCATACCTTTTACCTTCATTCAATTGGGACATTGAATATTTTAAGTTTGGGGGTATTAGGTAGTAGTTAGTAATTTTTTTTATTAGTTCTGCATGATTAGTTTAATTTTTATGTGCATGTTTAGTTCTACATTTTAGCACATAGTTGCATGTTGCTTACCTCACAGTCCTTGCCATTTAGAAAAAAAAAATGTGTCTAGCCAATGATGAATGTGAAGTTTTTAAATGAATTCTGAATATTTTGGATAACTTGAGCTGAGTTATAATGTTTTATACAACAAAATTCATAATGATGTTTACATGCTCTCGGTTTGCACAAATGGGTTCACAAGTACTTGTGTAAAACCCCAACTTTTTGAATAAAGATGAATTTTCTATAAATATTATTTTTGAATATTATGGAGTGAAATTGATATAATGTTATAGTTGTGGGTAATATTTATAAATTTTACAAAGTACGCAAGTTGTTATATAATATTCGATTGGTCGGGGAATATTCATTTTAACAGGGAATATTCGCACAACGATACAATCATTGGTGGACCCCATAACGGAATTATTTTTGGATTGAGAAAACGACAAAAATACTTTATGAAAATAACGGCGGAAGTTTTACCTTTAACTATTGAAACACCGGTGTTAAAAGTAATGCAGAATGTCTGGCGTTGGTTGCATAGTAGCAGCACAGTATTGATTATTGATGCTTACGTGATAAGTCACTCAGTTTTGTTGGTATTATTAATGTAATAATACAGAAAATCTTTTTATATAAAACACAATACTTTTATAAAGTTATTCTATAAATAGAATATATTATATTCTATTATGCATAGTGTTGCATAGTGTTTTGCATAGTAAAAACTTTTTATATAAAACAGAATACTTTTATAAAGCTATTTGTTTTATTAGACAATAATTAGAATATATTATATTTTATTATGCATAGTATTTACATAGTGCCTGCATAGTGTTTGTATAGTAAAATCTTTTATAAAGTTATTCGTTTTATTAGATTATAAATAGAATATATTATATTTTATTTAAAAGATTTTGCTTTAAATATGGACCGTCAGATTAAAGTAAATCGATCTGGACCGTTCATGGATTAGTTACTATGCATTCCATTTCCTATAAATAGAAGCTCATTCCTTCATTATTTTCTTACGAATTCACTGAAACAATAGAGAGATAAACTATAGAAAGAAAGAAGAAAGTATTCTGCTTCTTCACTACTTATATATCCAGTACTCTTCTTCTTAAGGTAGGGAATATTATTTTTTGTACTCGTAAGGGGAGTTATTCTTTCTTATTCATGAAGAGAACTGTTGTTATTCAATTTCTTATTATTCTGTTGGAATAACCTGTATACGCGGTCTACCTTAAACTTGGTGACATTCTTCTATTATTCTGGTGGAACATCCTGTCTGTGTGTTTTACACCGGACCTGGTTCTGTCTTTATTATTATTCCGTTGGAACATCCTGTCTGTGTGTTTTACACCGGACCTGGTTTCGTCTTATTATTATTCTGTTGGAACATCCTGTCTGTGTGTTTTACATCGGACCTGGTTCCGTCTTTATTATTCTGTTGGAACATCCTGTTGGTGTAAATTTTGCACGACTGGTTCCATTATTATTATTCTGTTGAATAACTCCGTCTGTCGCGGCAACCGCATGCATGGTGATTTCTTTTGTTATTCCATTCTTTATTATACTTAGTTGGTTAAAGTTTTGACTTCTATACTCCATTAAATTAGTAGAATATCCTTGATATTTGCGCTTCATCCAAAGATCTTTTCATGGAAATATTCTTCCGATCATTCTTGAATTTTACTCTACAAAACAAAGATCATGTTGACAATTTGGACGTTAATAATTCTCGGATAAAATAATTCTTGAACTTGTTTTATTGAATTCTTATATCATTGTCATCATCCTCATGTTTATATTTAGTTGAAAGTCATCTGTGGCACAGAGTGCATAGATGGACTTGGTATGATTATGACCAGGGATTATTCGGTGTAATCATAACCGTAATGTTACAAATGATGTGGTAAAAGTTCTCATTGGCCCGTAGTGCATTGATGGACAGTTGTTGGCATGATCATGACCATTAATGAATACACAAATATTCTTAGCCCGTAGTGCATGGATAATTGTGGTCGGATACTAAAGAATATCCTTGGCGTAGTGTAGGGGTGATTCGATGATGTGGAATATTTATTAAGTTTAGTCTCGTGATAATAAATGATGAAAAAACTTTTAATCATAAAAGATAGTAGATTTTATTTTCTACTTGACTCTTTTAATGGATTGCTTGTTCCGCTACAGTTAAACTTGATGTCTATTATATTTTATCAGTTTAACATTGTTGGAGACAAATGATAATTTATTCTGCATTTTCTTAGTCATAATATTTCTTATTGGGCTAGTTGAGCTCACCCTTCCTTTCACTGTTCTCTTCAGGAAATGAGAATATAGCTGGGACGAGTCGGGGAACGGAGTGATGGTCTAGAGGATAGCATTAGTAGTCCTCACTATTCTATAAAATATTGTGATAATAATTGTAATGAGGACTCCTTTTGAGTTTGTATAATCTCTAGTAAATAATATTTGTATTCAAACTCACAGTTTATGTTTTGTCGTATTGTACACGACAGTTGTATTAGTAAGTTATATTTGAATTCTGTACCATGTATCTGGCGTCCCAAGATGGGTGATGTATACCTAATTTTGGGGGCGTCACAGATGGTATCAAAGCTTAGGGATATGATCCATGGCTAAGATGTGAGACTACAACTAGGAGGGGAGAGACGGGGAATTCCTTCGCTAGTAGGACCTACTTAAATTTATTTTGTATTTAAATTGGTTGGTCAGAGTTTAGAGATATTATGTTGCATGTCAATTAACCTTTGTTTTATGGAAGTATCTGAAAATGACATCCGAAAATGTTGAGAATAGCAATGGAGCACAAGAGACCGTTGAGTCTCCACATATCAATAATCAGGAGAATGTGCATCAACAAGGCGACAAACCTCATGCAAACAACAACACTGACCAAATGATGAATGATGGATTGTTCAGAGGCTTTATGCAATTCATGCAACAGCAGGCGAGAGCGGCTCTGTCCAAAATATAGGTGGAAACACCGAAACTCTCTCATTTGTCACCGCTAAAATGCAGTTCAAGGAGTTGGGACCACCGGAGTTTAAGGAGAGCCAAAACCACTTATGGCGGAAGCATGGATAAAGCAGATCACCAAGATATTTGATGTCTTGGGATGCTCCGAGGAGCAAAAGGTTCCCTTTGCCACCTTTATGTTACGCGGAGAGGCAGATTACTGGTGGGAATCAGTAAAACGTACTTAACCTACCGTACTGAAGATGTCTTGGGAGAAGTTCCAAGAGCTGTTCAACGACAAATACTTTCCCGAAAGTATTCGTCACATGAAGGAGGTGGAGTTTATCAAATTGGAGCAAAACAATATGACCGTATCGCAATACGAGGCATAATTTGCGGAGTTATCCCGATTTGCATCCCACTTGGTGGATAATAAAGAGAGAATGGCGCGAATGTTTTTAATAGGTTTGAAACCGAAGATACGTCAACATCTTATTTCTCATAAACTATTTTTGTATTCAGATGTTGTAAATAGGGCTCAGTTGGTGGAGCGCGATAACGAGCCAACGCAACCAAAAGAGAGCAAATTGACAAAATGATAATACTCTAGGTGAGAGCGATACATCGGCGGTGACAACAAGCGTGGAGGGAATCAATGGCCGAAATGGTAACCACTTCGGTGGTAATCGTATAAAACAATAAGAATGGACATTTCAAGAAGAGGAGATTCAACAATGATGGAAAGACGTCAAAGACCAAAGACCCGTTGTTAAGGAAGGAGAAAGACCACCTATCATATGCTTCAAATGCGGAGGGGAGGGACACATCAGTCCAAATTGCGCGATTCTCATCCAAAGCATGTTATAATTATGGAAGAGAATGTCACTTAGCCCGATTTTGTCGCTCACCAGAAGACAAATTCAAAAGTCAAAGCTAGGATGGAGGCACCAAAGGCTGTCCCAGAAAAGTCAAAGCCGGTAGTGCAAGGGAGAGCGTTTGTTGTGACCTCCCAGAAAGCAAGGAACCCGAATGAGGTCATCATGAGTAATTAAAAATACTTGCATTACCTGTCGATCTTATTGCATTAAAAATACTTGCATTTGATGTAATTCTATGGATTGATTGGTTAACTACTCATAATGCAAAAATTGATTATTTTTGTAAGGTTGTTAGCTTTCATATTCCTAATCGACCTATTATGCGAATTCAAGCAACCAAACCATTAATATCAATCACTGTCATCTCAAGCCATAAAGCTATTTGTTTATTAAAAAACGGATGTCAAGCTTTCTTAGCTCATGTCACTGATCTAAACAAAAATACGTCAGTTTTGAATAATATTTCTATTGTTAATGAATTTCCTGACGTATTCCCTGAAGAACTTCCTGGCCTACCCCCAGAGCGTGAAATTGAATTTTGTATCGACCTTGAACCCGGTACGAAACCCATTTCTAAATCCCCATATCGAATGGCTCCTATTGAACTTCGGGAGTTAAAAACTCAACTGCAGAAATTGTTAGACATTGGCTTTATTCGTCCTAGTACTTCTCCTTGGGGTGCTCCTGTTCTATTCATGAAGAAGAAAGATGGGAGTATGCGACTTTGTATTGATTATCGGGAGTTGAATCATGTCACCATCAAAAATAGGTACCTATTGCCACGTAATGATGACCTGTTTGACCAGTTGCAAGGAGCCAAATTCTTTTCAAAGATTGATCTTCGTTCCAGATATCACCAATTGAAGATTAGAACCGATGACATTCCAAAGACGGCTTAAAGAACTCGGTACGGGCATTATGAATTCCTAGTCATGTCCTTTGGATTGACTAATGCTCCAGCTGCCTTCATGGATATGATGAACCGAGTATTCAAGGAATATTTGGATCACTTTGTGGTCGTCTTTATTGATGATATCCTCATATATTCCAAAACCCGTGAAGATCATGAGCAACACTTGAGGCTGATACTCCAAAAGCTTCGTGAATATAAACTTTATGCCAAGTTGAAGAAATGCGAGTTCTGGCTTGAGGAAGTAGCATTCCTTGGGCACGTGGTATCAAGTCATGGAATATCTGTTAACCCAGCAAAGATTGAAGCTATTCAAAGTTGGGAGAAACCTAAATCAGTGACCAAAGTACGTAGCTTTCTCGGCTTAGCTGGTTATTATCGGAGATTCGTTGAAGGGTTTTATCGAATTGCTACTCCAATAACTCAGCTGACTCGGAAAGATACAAAGTTCGGTTCGAGCGAGGAATGTGAGAAGAGTTTTCAAGAACTCAAGAGGAGACTCATTTCAACACCTGTTCTGACAATACCATCCGGTGGAGGGGATTGTCATCTACATGTGATGTTTCGGCAAAAGGGTTAGGATGTGTTCTCATGCAACATGGGAAAGTCATAGCCTATGCCTCCTGACAACTCAAAGAATATGAGAGGAATTATACTACTCATGATCTAGAGTTGGCAAATGTTGTCTTCGCACTAAAGATTGGAGGCATTACTCAGATGGGGAGAAAGTGGAGATCTTTACGGATCATAAAAGCCTCAAATATTTCTTCACTCAAAAGGAACTCAACATGCCACAACGACGTTGGCTTGAATCATTGAAAGATTATGATCATACTATCCAATACCATCCTCGAAAAGCGAACGTGGTAGTGACGATTGAGTAGAAGATCATATCTGGTAGGAGTGCAATATTGTCGGTATGAAAGGCCCATTTTGTATGACTTGCAAAGGATGGAGATAGAGATTGTTGATCGATTTCAATGAATCAATAAATACGCAAGTATACACTAATCAACAAGTAATAAAGTGATAAGAAAAGTATCGCTCCCACGAGGAATTATTTAATAAAAATCACCAAGTACTAATTCTTAACAAAACTAATTTTATTTAAACAATCTCAAATCGTGATTTTTCTAATTAAGAAAACTAAATTAACCAATTAAAACTAGGTTACTTTATAAATGAATTCAAATAAATAAAGGCTAAGACTCCAATATCCCCAAATATGAACTATAAATCAATTATCCAATTATCCCAATTATTATGTCTATTGAATTGTTAACAGGAATTCTCAAATGCCAAAAGCCCTTTCTCAAGTGATCATTTGCCTTCTTTTTAATCCAAGTTAATTTTGCTATATCCCTATGCAAAACAATTAAATTAAACTCTTTATAATCCCAATTCCTTATGTGTTACATGCGGTAAATAGATATTCTCATTCTATTCACAAACCTAATTATTCACTGTGCAAATAACTAAGTCAAATGTCATAATGCCCAGTTCTAACCCTAGAATTCCTTTTCCAATTCCTTCTAAAGTAACAAGATAATTACTGATCAGATAATTAATCAATAAGCATAAGGCAAGATAAACAACTCAATTTGACACAAATAATTGGAATATAATGAATAACTACTTCATAGCCATAAAAGGTTCAATTAAAATCTTAACAAAAGAGTTAGTTCATAATTAATGTATTAAAACCAAGAATCCACAATTGAATAGACATTAAAAGATAAAAGTATGATAAGAGAAGAGAATAGAATCTGTTGTCAGCAAATCTGATGCTCCCCTCTTGATCCTGCTCTTGATCTTCAGTGTTCTTCAATTTACTTCAATCTCCAATGGCTAATTAAGAACTAGGGTTTATATTCTAATCTAATGGAGTATTTTATATAAGCTAAGCTATGTAATCCCCCCTTTATTTTATGTCCTACATCATGTATTTATAGGTTATAAGTCCAATTTTTAGCTTAGGAACAAACCCAATCCTATTTGGAGTCAAAAAGGTCTCAAAATTCGCCAAAAACGCGTCCAAGCCATCACCAAGCCCTTCCCTAGCGCCCTAGCGCTGGGCACGGCAGGATCAAACTCGCTGCTCCCCTGTACCCGGCTCTGGCATAGGCTAACAATGGCGCCCATGCGGCTACCACATGTTCTGACATTTTTTGCTCCGACGTCCTTTGGGAAAATGGCCATAACATCTTCGTCCGAACTCCGATTTCGTTGATTCAAGATGATCCGGAAAGAGAAGAAGTAGGTCTACAACTTTTATTCTTTGAGTGTTTCAAAATAAGGTCTGGAAATATACTCAAATTGGATCTGAAGTGACTGTTGTGTAAATGACCACCCAAAACCATGACGTTCAACGTCCGTTGGTACAACGATCATAACTCTTGCATCCGAACTCTGATTGCAATGATTCAAAATGTTCCAAAAAGCTAAGACAATGCTCTTCAATGTAAGCTAAGTTCCAAACCAAGAACATGAAGTAAACATGAAAGCCCAAATGATGTCCTATTTGCTATTCTTTGCGTTTTCTTTGCTTTTCCTTACCAATAGTCGTTCACACTGCTCCCAAACGTATAACCTACAAAATGAACACAAAATGCATGAAAAGTAACTAAGACACATAAATATAAGTAACTAATTCAAGTAAAAGATACCGGATAATTGTATATAAAATCCACTTATCAAATACCCCCAAACTTAAACTGTTGCTTATCCCCAAGTAACACAACATAATGCAATGCAATGCAATGAAATGCAACCAATTTATATGCCTACGAATCCAGCAGTATTTGATAGAATCAAATCTATTCACTCGGCCTTAGAGCAATCAAGCAAACATGACAATACTTCATATCAAAACCAATCAACAATTTCCTAGTCAATCATAAGGTCTTAAATCATATTACTCGGTATAGTGCGTGTGTGCTCAAAGAACCATGCTAACGATATAAAATCAAATTTAACACATAAAAAGTCTCTTCAAGGCATCATACAATGTAAACTCAAGAAATCTTAAAGATATGCACGATTCAACTAAAATTAAACTCAACCAAATTCAAGGGTACATGCAGGATACTTATATTTCCTTTTCTTCCTTCTCTTTTTTTTACACGGGGGCTTTTTGCTCTTTTCCGTGATTTATTCATTTTTTTTATATATACATAAATGATCGTGCAATGTCTCATCCCATTAGGCTAATAATAGTGTTACCCCCTTAGCGAAGCTTTCACTAACGACTCCCAGACCATAAAAGACCTTAGGGCACTAGATGTAAAGACAATCCCCTCGGCGTACTTACTCAAGTAACAAAGGCCCCGAAACAAGACTAGTCACCCTATATTCCTTTTTTTTCTCTTTTCTTTTTCTTTTGATAGATGGTTGGTGAGTGCGTTTTATGCTCCATCTCATGCTTGTGTTTATGGGGAGTGTTTCTCCTCAACCCACCACAAGACTCAACATGTTTTTTTTTTTCTTTTTATATACCCCACATATATTCCCCCAAACTTAGGTTCTTGTCTAACTTTAGTCATCACTACTTATTCTTGTCATTCTTTCATTCAAACTAGCATTATCCTTTAGAGTCCCATTATGTGTCAATTTAAACTCAATCAATCAACAAGTTGTTTTTACTGTGCTATCATTATTATACTAGTTTCAAATAGAAAAAGATTCAATTCATAACAAGAAATCACATCAAAGCTCTAATAGTCAGTATTATACTTGTCTACCCAATTCTAATCTCATCATTGGCCAAAATAAACTTAACTATAACAAACCGCTGGACTTATGCAAAATGAACATAGTAACTAACTATTATTTTTGAATTTTTTTTTTATAATGAACCTAAACTATATTAACAACATATGCAAAATAACATAACATAAACATGAAACTAAACATGTAATAACGAACTAAACTAAACTCCCCCAAACTTAGCAATTACAATGTCCTCATTGTAAGAATATAGCGATAAGTAGAAGAGAACTTCCTCAGAATCGCCTAAAGCGTGAGGTGTCTTTGGTGGCGATGGTAGCGACGATCATTTTCCTATCCATTGAACCTCCAATACCTGCAATGAAGACAGACAACATGTATTAGATTATAAGAGAACTTACTAAGCAAATTAATTCCTATCTACTAAATAAACTAGTAAAGCATATAAATATAAAAATTCATGGGTTGCCTCCCAATCAGCGCTTGATTTATAGTCTTTCAGCCTGACTTTGTCTGGTCAATGCTATCCAATTCCTCTTCGAAAGTTGAGGAACCCTCCATCCATAGAAAATAATATATCTTTTGGTAGGTTCCCATTTACGATAGTCATTGTATTAAAGTCACCTAGCATGCTTTGTTTAGAAAAGATCACATTAAAGAACGTCCAACATCTAGGTGTTTTTTCCATTGTGTGTGCGAATAGATTCTGGCATTGAGGATTGTTAGACACAACAATCTCTTCTTCTATCTTCTCCAACTCATTAAACCATGGCTTCGAAGTTGTACTCGCTTTTACGTCACAAGGAGTATTGCCGACGACATGACTACCTAGCGGACATGGTTTTGCAAATCTAACCGGATTCTTGAACTTTGGCGGAGAAGGAACTTGGGGCACTAATAACATCGGCTCCTCCTCGTTCGTAATCAAAGTTAGATCTTCGCCGATCTCCTTTTCTTGGTTCCCAATTATTTCCTCTCTTTCAACATCTTGTGGCTCATCTAGTTGTAGATTTTGTTCGGGCTCTCCATCAATCTCGGAATCCATGTCATAGAGCCAGGTGTATTGAGGACGGTTGTTCAACGCATGTGCTATCTGTTCCACTTGATTTTCCAGATTCTTGATTAACGCCCTTTGGCGTTGCAAATTCAGCTCTACTTGATTAATTTTCTTGTCTTGTTCCTCGCCTTTTTTTCGTAAGCTTTAATAAATTTTTCCAAGGCTTCTCCCAATTTGAATGTTCTTCTTGTAGTGGAGGTGACACGAGAAATCCCGTGGGTATGTTGGACTTGGAGAAAAAATTGATCTTGATTGTTACTCCATGAAAAATTCAGGTGATACCCCCAATCCTGATGATAGTTTTTGGGATAGACATAATTATTGGGGTAATTACCACTATCCTGTACCGGCTCGAAACTGATGGCGCATTGATGACTCATATGATTTTCAGCACAATAATCACAAGTAACCGCCATACTTTGACGACGTTGAGCTTCAAAAGTTTCAAACATCCTCGAAAGTGTCTCAATCTGTGCTGACAATGCAGAAAGTTTCTCGAGTCTGTCAATCTCTGCTCCCCTTGGTTGAGTCATGTTCGTGTATGGCCATTGATACGCAAAGTCATCCATGGTACCTGAAAAGAGAGAAATATAGGAAGAGAATTAAAAATAAAAAAAAAAGTTTAAATTAAGACTAATTTGATTGTTATTAATATTGGTAAATAATTATTAAATTAAGTCCCCGGCAGCGGCGCCAAAAACTTGTTGATCGATTTCGCAATCAATGAATACGTGCAAGTATACACGGTCAAGAAGTAATAAAGTGATGAAAAAAGTATCGTTCCCACGAAGAATTATTTAATAAAAATCACCAAGTACTAATTCTTAACTAAACTAATTTTATTTAAACAATCTCAAATCGTGATTTTTCTAATTAAGAAAACTAAATTAACCAATTAAAACTAGGTTACTTTATAAATGAATTCAAATAAATAAAGGCTAAGACTCTAATATCCCCAATTATGAACTATAAACTAATTATCCAATTATCCCAATTATTATGTCTATTCAATTGTTAACAGGAATTCTCAAACGCCAAAAGCCCTTTCTCAAGTGATCATTTGCCTTCTTTTTAATCCAAGTTAATTTTGCTATATCCCTATGCAAAACAATTAAATTAAACTCTTTACAATCCCAATTCCTTATGTGTTACATGCGGTAAATAGATATTCTCATTCTATTCACAAACCTAATTATTCACATGCTCAAATAACTAAGTCACATGTCATCATGCCCAGCTTCTAACCCTAGAATTCCTTTCCAATTCCTTCTAGAGTAACAAGGTAATTATTGATCGATAATTAATCAATAAGCATAAGGCAAGATAAACAACTCAATTTGACACAAATAATTGGAATATAATGAATAACTAATTCATAGCAATAAAAGGTTCAATTAAAATCTTAACAAAAGAGTTAGTTCATAATTAATGAATTAAAACCAAGAATCCATAATTGAATAGACATTAAAAGATAAAAGTATGATAAGAGAAGAGAATAGAATCATTGTCAAGAAATCGATGCTCCCTCTTGCTCCTGCTTCTTGATCTTCAAAGGTTCTTCAATTTGCTTCAATCTCCAATGGCTAATTAAGAACTAGGGTTTATATTCTAATCTAATGGAGTGTTTTATCTAAGCTAAGCTATGTAATCCCCCCTTTATTCTATTCCTTACATCATGTATTTATAGGTTACAAGTCCAATTTTTAGCTTAGGAACAAACCCAATCCTATTTAGAGTCAAAAAGGTGTCAAAATTAAAAAAACGCGTCCGTGCCATCACCAAGCCTTTTCCAAAGACTCCCAACAATACAAGCACGGCGCTCAAACTCTGCTCCCCAAGGTTCTTTGACGCGCTAGGCATAGGCTAAAAATGGCGCCCCAAGCACTACCACATGTTCTCGACATTTTTGCTCATTCGACGTCCTTTGGGAAAATGGCCATAACATCTTCGTCCGAACTCCGATTTTGTTGATTCAAGATGATCCGGAAAGAGGAGAAGTAGATCTACAACTTTAATTCTTTGAGTGTTTCAAAATAAGGTCCGGAAATATACTCAAATTGGATCTTAAGTGGCTGTTGTGTAAATGACCACCCAAAACCATGAAGTTCGACGTCCGTTGGTACAACGATCATAACTCTTGCATCCGAACTCTGATTGCAATGATTCAAAATGTTCCGGAAAGCTAAGACGATTTTCTTCAATGTAAGCTAAGTTCCAAACCAAGAACATGAAGTAAACATGAAAGCCCAAATGATGTCCGGTTTGTTATTCTTTGCGTTTTCTTTGCTTTTCCTTACCAATAGTCGCTCACACTGCTCCCAAATGTATAACCTACAAAATGAACACAAAATGCATGAAAAGTAACTAAGACACATAAATATAAGTAACTAATTCAAGTAAAGATAATTTGGATAAGTGTATATAAAATCCACTTATCAAATACCCCAAACTTAAACCGTTGTCATGTCCCCAAGTAACACAACATAATGCAATGCAATGCAATGAAATGCAACCAATTTATATGCCTACGAATCCAGCAGTATTTGATAGAATCAAATCTATTCACTCGGCCTTAGAGCAATCAAGCAAACATGACAATACTTCATATCAAAACCAATCAACAATTTCCTAGTCAATCATCAAGTCTTAAACTGTTATTACTGGTATAGTGCGTGTGTGTGCTCAAAAACCATGCTAACTGATATAAAATCAAATTTAACACATAAAAAGTCTCTTCGAAGGCATCATACAGTGTAAACTCAAGAAATCTCAAAGATATGCACGATTCAACTAAAATTAAACTCAACCAAATTCAAGGGTACATCCAGGATACTTATATTTTCTTTTCTTCCTTGTCTTTTTTTTACACGGGGGCTTTTTGCTCTTTTCCCGTGATTTATTCATTTTTTTTATATATACATAAATGACTGTGCAATGTCTCATCCCATTAGGCTAATAGTGTTACCCTTTAGCGAACTTTCGACTAACGACTCCCAGACCATAAAAGACCTTAGGGCACTAGGTGTAAAGACAATCCCCTCGGGCGTACTTGCTCAAGTGACAAAGGCCCCGAAACAAGACTAGTCACCCTATATTCCTTTTTTTTTCTCTTTTCTTTTTCTTTTGATAGATGGTTGGTGAGTGCGTTTTATGCTCCATCTCACGCTTGTGTTTATGGGGAGTGTTTCTCCTCAACCCACCACAAGACTCAACATGTTTTTTTTTAAAGCTTATATACCCCACATATATTCCCCCAAACTTAGGTTCTTGTCTAACTTTAGTCATCACTACTTATTTTTGTCATTCTTTCATTCAAACTAGCATTATCCTTTAGAGTCCCATTATGTGTCAATTTAAACTCAATCAATCAACAAGTTGTTTTTACTGTGCTATCATTATTATACTAGTTTCAAATAGAAAAAGATTCAATTCATAACAAGAAATCACATCAAAGCTCTAATAGTCGATTATATACTTGTCTACCCAATTCTAATCTCATCATTGGCCAAAATAAACTTAACTATAACAAACCGCTGGACTTATGCAAAATGAACATAGTAACTAACTATTATTTTTGAATTTTTTTTTTTATAATGAACCTAAACTATATTAACAACATATGCAAAATAACATAACATAAACATGAAAATAAACATGTAATAACGAACTAAACTAAACTCCCCCAAACTTAGCAATTACAATGTCCTCATTGTAAGAATATAGCGATAAGTAGAAGAGAACTTCCCTGTAATCAGCTAAGCGTGAGGTGCTGGTGGCGATGGTAGCGACGATCATTTTCCTATCCATTGAACCTCCAATACCTGCAATGAAGACAGACAACATGTATTAGATTATAAGAGAACTTACTAAGCAAATTAATTCCTATCTACTAAATAAACTAGTAAAGCATATAAATATAAAAATTCATGGGTTGCCTCCCAATCAGCGCTTGATTTATAGTCTTTCACTTTGACTTTTGTTCAGTCAATGCTATCCAATTCTCTTGAAAGTTGAGGAACCCTCCATCCATCGAAAATAATATATCTTTTGGTAGGTTCCCATTTACGATAGCCATTGTATTAAAGTCACCTAGCATGCTTTGTTTAGAAAAGATCACATTAAAGAACGTCCAACATCTAGGTGTTTTTTTCATTGTGTCTGCGAATAGATTCTGGCATTGAGGATTGTTAGACACAACAATCTCTTCTTCTATCTTCTCCAACTCATTAAACCATGGCTTGAAGTTGTACTCGCTTTTTTACGTCACAAGGAGTATTGCCGATTTACATGACTACCTAGCGGACATGGTTTTGCAAATCTAACTTGATTCTTGAACTTTGGCGGAGAAGGAACTTGGGGCACTAATAACATCGGCTCCTCCTCGTTGGTAATCAAAGTTAGATCTTCGCCGATCTCCTTTTCTTGGTTCCCAATTATTTCCTCTCTTTCAACATCTTGTGGCTCATCTAGTTGTAGATTTTGTCCTGCTCTCCATCAATCTCTAATCCATGTCACAGAGCCGTGTATTGAGGATTTCGGTTTGTTCAACGACAAAGCTATCTGTTCCACTTGATTTTCCAGATTCTTGATTAACGCCTTTGGCGTTGCAAAATTCAAATTTCTACTTGATTAATTTTCTTGTCTTGTTCCTCGCCCTTTTTTCAGAAGCTTTAATAAATTTTTCCAAGGCTTCCTCCCAATTTGAATGTTCTTCCTGTTGTAGTGGAGGTGGACACGAGAAATCCTGTGGGTTTGTTGGACTTGGAGAAAAAATTGATCTTGATTGTTACTCCATGAAAAATTCAGGTGATACCCCCAATCCTGATGATAGATTTTGGGATAGACATAATTATTGGGGTAATTACCACTATACTGTACCGGCTCGAAACTGATGGCGCATTGATGACTCATATGATTTTCAGCACAATAATCACAAGTAACCGCCATACTTTGACGACGTTGAGCTTCAAAAGTTTCAAACATCCTCGAAAGTGTCTCAATCATGCCGACAATGCGAAAAGTTTCTCGAGTCCGTCAATCTCTCGCTCCCCTTGGTTGAGTCATGTTAGTGTATGGCCATTGATACATGAAGTCATCCATGGTACACGAAAATAGAGAAATATAGGAAGAGAATTAAAATAAAAAAAAGTTTAAATTAAGACTAATTTGATTGAAATTAATATTGGTAAATAATTATTAAATTAAGTCCCTCAAGTGGCGCCATAAAAACTTGTTGATCGATTTACATAATCAATGAATACGCAAAAGTATACACTATCAAGAAGTAATAAAGTGATGAAAAAGTATCGTTCCCACGAAGAATTATTTAATAAAATCACCAAGTACTAATTCTTAACTAAACTAATTTTATTTAAACAATCTCAAATCGTGATTTTTCTAATTAAGAAAACTAAATTAACCAATTAAAACTAGGTTACTTTATAAATGAATTCAAATAAATAAAGGCTAAGACTCTAATATCCCCAATTATGAACTATAAACTAATTATCCAATTATCCCAATTATTATGTCTATTAAATTGTTAACAGGAATTCTCAAACGCCAAAAGCCCTTTCTCAAGTGATCATTTGCCTTCTTTTTAATCCAAGTTAATTTTGCTATATCCCTATGCAAAACAATTAAATTAAACTCTTTACAATCCCAATTCCTTATGTGTTACATGCGGTAAATAGATATTCTCATTCTATTCACAAACCTAATTATTCACTGTTCAAATAACTAAGTCACATGTCATCATGCCCAGTTCTAACCCTAGAATTCCTTTTCCAATTCCTTCTAGAGTAACAAGGTAATTACTGATCAGATAATTAATCAATAAGCATAAGGCAAGATAAACAACTCAATTTGACACAAAATAATTGGAATATAATGAATAACTAATTCATAGCAATAAAAGGTTCAATTAAAATCTTAACAAAAGAGTTAGTTCATAATTAATGAATTAAAACCAAGAATCCACAATTGAATAGACATTAAAAGATAAAAGTATGATAAGACAAGAGAATAGAATCTGTTGTCAGCAAATCTGATGCTCCCCTCTTGCTCTTGCTCTTGCTCTTGATCTTCAGTGTTCTTCAATTTGCTTCAATCTCCAATGGCTAATTAAGAACTAGGGTTTATATTCTAATCTAATGGAGGGTTTTATCTAAGCTAAGCTATGTAATCCCCCCTTTATTCTATTCCTTACATCATGTATTTATAGGTTACAAGTCCAATTTTTAGCTTAGGAACAAACCCAATCCTATTTAGAGTCAAAAAGGGGTCAAAATTCGCCAAAAACGCGTCCAGGCCATCACCAAGCCCTTTCCCAGCACCCCATCACTGGGCACGGCGCTCAAACTCTGCTCCCCAGTGCCCCGGCGCTAGGCATAGGCCAAAAATGGGCGCCCCGGCGCTACCACATGTTCTGACATTTTTTGCTCCGACGTCCTTTGGGAAAGTGGCCATAACATCTTCGTCCGAACTCCGATTTTGTTGATTCAAGATGATCCGGAAAGAGGAGAAGTAGATATACAAATTTCATTCTTTGAGTGTTTCAAAATAAGGTCCGGAAATATACTCAAATTGGATCTGAAGTGGCTGTTGTGTAAATGACCACCAAAAACCATGAAGTTCGACGTCCGTTGGTACAACGATCATAACTCTTGCATCCGAACTCTGATTGCAATGATTTAAAATGTTCCGGAAAGCTAAGACGATGTTCTTCAATGTAAGCTAAGTTCCAAACCAAGAACATGAAGTAAACATGAAAGCCCAAATGATGTCCGGTTTGCTATTCTTTACGTTTTCTTTGCTTTTCCTTACCAATAGTCGCTCACACTGCTCCCAAACGTATAACCTACAAAATGAAAACAAAATGCATGAAAAGTAACTAAGACACATAAATATAAGTAACTAATTCAAGTAAAAGATACCAGATAAGTGTATATAAAATCCACTTATCAAATACCCGCAAACTTAAACTGTTCCTTGTCCCCAAGTAACACAACGTAATGCAATGCAATGCAATGAAATGCAACCAATTTATATGCCTACGAATCCAGCAGTATTTGATAGAATCAAATCTATTCACTCGGCCTTAGAGAAATCAAGCAAACATGACAATACTTCATATCAAAACCAATCAACAATTTCCTAGTCAATCATCAAGTCTTAAACTGTTATTATTGGTATAGTGCGTGTGTGTGCTCAACAACCATGCTAACTGATATAAAATCAAATTTAACACATAAAAAGTCTCTTCAAAGGCATCATACAGTGTAAACTCAAGAAATCTCAAAGATATGCATGATTCAACTAAAATTAAACTCAACCAAATTCAAGGGTACATACAGGATACTTATATTTCCTTTTCCTCCTTCTATTTTTTTTACACGGGGGCTTTTTGCTCTTTTCCCGTGATTTATTCATTTTTTTTTATATATACATAAATGACTGTGCAATGTCTCATCCCATTAGGCTAATAGTGTTAACCCTTAGCGAGCTTTCGACTAACGACTCCCAGACCATAAAAGACCTTAGGGCACTAGGTGTAAAGACAATCGCCTCGGGCGTACTTGCTCAAGTAACAAAGGCCCCAAAACAAGACTAGTCACCCTATATTCCTTTTTTTTCTCTTTTCTTTTTCTTTTGATAGATGGTTGGTGAGTGCGTTTTATGCTCCATCTCACGCTTGTGTTTATGGGGAGTGTTTCTCCTCAACCCACCACAAGACTCAACATGTTTTTTTTTAAAGCTTATATACCCCACATATATTCCCCCAAACTTAGGTTCTTGTCTAACTTTAGTCATCACTACTTATTCTTGTCATTCTTTCATTCAAACTAGCATTATCCTTTAGAGTCCCATTATGTGTCAATTTAAACTCAATCAATCAACAAGTTGTTTTTCTTTGTCTTATCATTATTATACTAGTTTCAAATAGAAAAAGATTCAATTCATAACAAGAAATCACATCAAAGCTCTAATAGTCAGTATTATACTTGTCTACCCAATTCTAATCTCATCATTGGCCAAAATAAACTTAACTATAACAAACCGCTGGACTTATGCAAAATGAACATAGTAACTAACTATTATTTTTGATTTTTTTTTTTTTTATAATGAACCTAAACTATATTAACAACATATGCAAAATAACATAACATAAACATGAAAATAAACATGTAATAACGAACTAAACTAAACTCCCCCATACTTAGCAATTACAATGTCCTCATTGTAAGAATATAGCGATAAGTAGAAGAGAACTTCCCTGTAATCAGCTAAGCGTGAGGTGCTGGTGGCGATGGTAGCGACGATCATTTTCCTATCCATTGAACCTCCAATACCTGCAATGAAGAGAGACAACATGTATTTGATTATAAGAGAACTTACTAAGAAAATTAATTCCTATCTACTAAATAAACTAGTAAAGCATATAAATATAAAAATTCATGAGTTGCCTCCCAGTCAGCGCTTGATTTATAGTCTTTCAGCCTGACTTTGTCTGGTCAATGCTATCCAATTCCTCTTCGAAAGTTGAGGAACCCTCCATCCATCGAAAATAATATATCTTTTGGTAGGTTCCCATTTATGATAGCCATTGTATTAAAGTCACCTAGCATGCTTTGTTTAGAAAAGATCACATTAAAGAACGTCCAACATCTAGGTGTTTTTTCCATTGTGTGTGCGAATAGATTCTGGCATTGAGGATTGTTAGACACAACAATCTCTTCTTCTATCTTCTCCAACTCATTAAACCATGGCTTCGAAGTTGTACTCGCTTTTACGTCACAAGGAGTATTGCCGATTTACATGACTACCTAATAACGGACATGGTTTTGCAAATCTAACCGATTCTTGAACTTTGGCGGAGAAGGAACTTGGGGCACTAATAACATCGGCTCCTCCTCGTTGGTAATCAAAGTTAGATCTTCGCCGATCTCCTTTTCTTGGTTCCCAATTATTTCCTCTCTTTCAACATCTTGTGGCTCATCTAGTTGTAGATTTTGTTCGGGCTCTCCATCAATCTCGGAATCCATGTCATAGAGCCAGGTGTATTGAGGACGGTTGTTCAACGCATGTGCTATCTGTTCCACTTGATTTTCCAGATTCTTGATTAACGCCCTTTGGCGTTGCAAATTCAGCTCTACTTGATTAATTTTCTTGTCTTGTTCCTCGTTCCTTTTTTCAGAAGCTTTAATAAATTTTTCCAAGGCTTCCTCCCAATTTGAATGTTCTTCCTGTTGTAGTGGAGGTGGACACGAGAAATCCTGGGTATGTTGGACTTGGAGAAAAATTGATCTTGATTGTTACTCCATGAAAAATTCAGGTGATACCCCCAATCCTGATGATAGTTTTTGGGATAGACATAATTATTGGGGTAATTACCACTATACTGTACCGGCTCGAAACTGATGGCGCATTGATGACTCATATGATTTTCAGCACAATAATCACAAGTAACCGCCATACTTTGACGACGTTGAGCTTCAAAAGCTTCAAACATCCTCGAAAGTGTCTCAATCTGTGCTGACAATACAGAACGTTTCTCGAGTCTGTCAATCTCTGCTCCCCTTGGTTGAGTCATGTTCGTGTATAGCCATTGATACGCAAAGTCATCCATGGTACCTGAAAAGAGAGAAATATAGGAAGAGAATTAAAAATAAAAAAAAGTTTAAATTAAGACTAATTTGATTGAAATTAATATTGGTAAATAATTATTAAATTAAGTCCCCGGCAGCGGCGCCAAAAACTTGTTGATCGATTTCGCAATCAATGAATACGTGCAAGTATACACGGTCAACAAGTAATAAAGTGATGAAAAAAGCATCGTTCTCACGAAGAATTATTTAATAAAAATCACCAAGTACTAATTCTTAACTAAACTAATTTTATTTAAACAATCTCAAATCGTGATTTTTCTAATTAAGAAAACTAAATTAACCAATTAAAACTAGGTTACTTTATAAATGAATTCAAATAAATAAAGGCTAAGACTCTAATATCACCAATTATGAACTATAAACTAATTATCCAATTATCCCAATTATTATGTCTATTGAATTGTTAACATGAATTCTCAAACGCCAAAAGCCCTTTCTCAAGTGATCATTTGCCTTCTTTTTAATCCAAGATAATTTTGCTATATCCCTATGCAAAACAATTAAATTAAACTCTTTACAATCCCAATTCCTTATGTGTTACATGCGGTAAATAGATATTCTCATTCTATTCACAAACCTAATTATTCACTGTTCAAATAACTAAGTCACATGTCATCATGCCCAGTTCTAACCCTAGAATTCCTTTTCCAATTCCTTCTAGAGTAACAAGGTAATTACTGATCAGATAATTAATCAATAAGCATAAGGCAAGATAAACAACTCAATTTGACACAAATAATTGGAATATAATGAATAACTAATTCATAGCAATAAAAGGTTCAATTAAAATCTTAACAAAAGAGTTAGTTCATAATTAATGAATTAAAACCAAGAATCCACAATTGAATAGACATTAAAAGATAAAAGTATGATAAGAGAAGAGAATAGAATCATTGTCCAAATCTGATGCTCCCTCTTGCTCCTCCTCTTTGATCTTCAAAGTTCTTCAATTTGCTTCAATCTCCAATGGCTAATTAAGAACTAGGGTTTATATTCTAATCTAATGGAGTGTTTTATCTAAGCTAAGATATGTAATCCCCCCTTTATTTTATTCCTTACATCATATATTTATAGGTTACAAGTCCAATTTTTAGCTTAGGAACAAACCCAATCCTATTTAGAGTCAAAAAGGGGTCAAAATTCGCCAAAAACGCGTCCAGGCCATCACCAAGCCCTTTCCTCAAAGACCTCAAATACTGGTCACAGCGCTCAAACTCTGCTCCCCAGTGTCCCGGCGCTAGGCATAGGCTAAAAATGGGCGCCCCGGCGCTACCACATGTTCTGACATTTTTTGCTCCGACGTCCTTTGGGAAAATGGCCATAACATCTTCGTCCGAACTCCGATTTTGTTGATTCAAGATGATCCGGAAAGAGGAGAAGTAGATCTACAACTTTCATTCTTTGAGTGTTTCAAAATATCGTCCGTAAATATACTCAAATTGGATCTTAAGTGGATGTTGTGTAAATGACCACCCAAAACCATGAAGTTCGACGTCCGTTGGTACAACGATCATAACTCTTGCATCCGAACTCTGATTGCAATGATTCAAAATGTTCCGGAAAGCTAAGACGATGTTCTTCAATGTAAGCTAAGTTCCAAACCAAGAACATGAAGTAAACATGAAAGCCCAAATGATGTCCGGTTTTCTATTCTTTGCGTTTTCTTTGCTTTTCCTTACCAATAGTCGCTCACACTGCTCCCAAACGTATAACCTACAAAATGAACACAAAATGCATGAAAAGTAACTAAGACACATAAATATAAGCAACTAATTCAAGTAAAAGATAACGAATAAGTGTATATAAAATCCACTTATCAGAGATAAAGACTCCAGGGACCCACGTGATGATGGCAAATATACGAGTAGAACTGACTTTAATTGATAAAATTAAAGTTTGCTCAAATTCTGATCCAGGTAAATCGATGCGTATGAGAAAGAAAGTGCAAGAAGGTGCGTCTTAGGAAGCGAGAATCGATGAAGAAGGAATACTTGAGTCAACTCCGGACTTTGTGTTCCTAACGACCACGATTTAAAGTATAAAATCATGATGGAGGCGCACAACACACCATTTTCAATCCATCTCGGGAGTACCAAAATGTATCATGATCTTCGACATACATTTTGGTGGGGCAATATGAAGAGAGAGATAACTTGCTTTTATCTCAAGGTGTCTAACATGTCAACTAGAGTCAAGTAGAGCATCAAGTACCAAAAGGTCCATTGCAACCACTTGAAATTCCGGAATGGAAGTGGGAGCACATTACCATGGATTTCAATTCTTCGGTCTTCCTAAAGTTTCTCAAGGCATAGATGCGATTTGGGTCATTGTTGATAGATTGACCAAGTCTTCTCATTTCTTACAGATACGAGAAACTTATACACTTGAACGTCTTGCTCGTATATACATAAACGAGGTTGTAAGATTGCATGGTATGCTAGTATCCATAGTTTCTGATCGAGACCCAAGATTCACTTCGAGATTTTGGGTTAGTTTGCAAAAATTTATTGGCACAGATTTACAATTTAGCTCAGCATATCATCCTCAGACGGACGGATAGTCGGAGAGGACTATTCAAACTCTTGAAGATCTATTAAGACTCTGTGTCCTTGATTTCAAGGGAAGTTGGGACAAGTTCTTACCATTGGTGGAGTTTTCCTACAACAACAGTTATCAAGTAAGTATTGGCATGGCTCCATTCGAAGCGTTTTATGGAAGAAAGTGTCGTTCTCTAGTGTGCTGGGATGAGGTGGGTGAAGCAACGTTGTTGGGACCAGAGTTGGTACGTATGACTACGGAAAAGATTCAAACGATCCGATAACGTATAAAAACCTCACAGGATCAACAAAAGAGTTATGCTGATCTTCATCGAAAAGACGTGGAATTCGATATAGGAGATCATGTGTTGTTACGTGTTGCTCCATGGAAAGGAGTTACGAGATTTGGAAAGAGAGGAAAGCTCAATCCTCGATTCATCGGCCCATTTTTAATCCTTGATCGAGTAGGAATTGTGGCCTATAGACTCCCTTTACCGCCAAGTATGTCTCGTGTTTATAATGTTTTTCACATATCCATGTTACGTAAATATTTGGAAGACCCAAACTACATTATTGAGTTAGAACCGGATGAAATAGCGGAAGATTTGACGTATAAAGAGGTTCCTGTTAAAATCTTGGATAAGAAGGAACATATTCTACGCTCCAAGGTTATACCTCAAGTCAAACTTTTGTGGAGAAATCACGATGTTGAGGAAATGACTTGGGAGTTAGAATCTAAAATGAAATCAAGGTATCCTTACCTCTTCAATATACCAGGTACGTACCCTAATTTCGAGGGCGAAATTTAATAAGTAGGGGAGATTGTAAAACCCCAACTTTTTGAATAAAGATGAATTTTCTATAAATATTATTTTTGAATGTTATGGAGTGAAATTGATATAATGTTATAGTTGTGGGTAATATTTATAAATTTTACAAAGTACGCAAGTTGTTATATAATATTCGATTGGTCGGGGAATATTCATTTTAACAGGGAATATTCGTACAACGATACAATCATTGGTAGACCCCATAACGGAATTATTTTCGGATTGAGAAAACGACAAAAATACTTTATGAAAATAACGGCGGAAGTTTTACCTTTAACTGTTGAAACACCCGGTGTTAAAAGTACAGTAATACGCGTGGTTGCATAGTAGCACACGGTATTGATTATTGATGCTTACGTGATAAGTCACTCAGTTTTGTTGGTATTATTAATGTAATAATACTGAGAAAATCTTTTATATAAAAATGTAATACTTTTATAAAGTTATTCTATAAATAGAATATATTATATTCTATTATGCATAATGTTGCATAGTATTTTGCATAGTAAAAACTTTTTATATAAAACAAAATACTTTTATAAAGCTATTTGTTTTATTAGACAATAATTAGAATATATTATATTTTATTATGCATAGTATTTACATAGTTACTGCATAGTGTTTGCATAGTAAAATCTTTTTATAAAGTTATTCATTTTATTAGATTATAAATAGAATATATTATATTTTATTTAAAAGATTTTGCTTTAAATATGGACCGTCAGATTAAAGTAAATCGATCTGGACCGTTCATGGATTAGTTACTATGCATTCTATTTCCTATAAATAGAAGCTCATTCCTTCATTATTTTCTTATGAATTCACTGAAACTCTAGAGAGATAAACTATAGAGAGAAAGAAGAAAGTATTCTGCTACTTCACTACTTATATATCCAGTACTCTTCTTCTTAAGGTAGGGAATATTATTATTTGTACTCGTAAGGGGTGTTATTCTTTCTTATTCATGAAGAGAACTGTTGCTATTCCATTTCTTATTATTCATTGGAATAACTCAGATCCGCATTGATCTACCCTATACTTGGTGACATTCTTCTATTATTCTCATTGGAACATCACATGCATGTGTTTTACACCGACCGGTTCTGCTCTTTTTATTATTATTCCGTTGGAACATCCTCATGCATGTGTTTTACACCGGACCGGGTTCCATCTTATTATTATTCTTTGGAACATCCTCGTGCATGTGTTTTTACAACTGGATTCCGTCTTTATTTATTATTCTCTGGAACATCCCGCTTGGTGAAATTTTGCCTAACTTTGTTCCGTTATTATTATTCATTTGAATAACCTATCTATGCGGAAGTACCACATGCATGGTGATTTCTTTTGTTATTCCATTCTTTATTATACTCAGTTGGTTAAATTTTTGACTTCTATACTCCATGAAATTAGTAGAATACCCTTGATATTTGCGCTTCATCCAGTATCTTTTCATGGAAATATTCTTCTGATCATTCTTGAATTTTACTCTACAAAACAGTATCATGTTGACAATTTGGACGTTAATAATTCCTGGATAAAATAATTCTCGAACTTGTTTTATTTAATTCTTATATCATTGTCATCATCCTCATGTTTATATTTTGTTGAAAGTCATCTATGGCCTGTAGTGCATAGATGGACTTGGTATGATTATGATCAGGGATTATTCGGTGTAATCATGACCGTAATGTTACAAATGATGTGGTAAAAGTTCTCATTGGCCCGTAGTGCATTGATGGACAGTTGTTGGCATGATCATGACCATTAATGAATACACAAATATTCTTGGCCCGTAGTGCATGGATAATTGTGGTCGTGATACTAAAGAATATCTTTAATCATAAAAGATAGTAGATTTTATTTTTTACTTGACTCTTTTAATGGATTGCTTGTTCCACTGCAGTTAAACTTGATGTTTATTATATTTTATCAGTCTAACATTGTTGGAGACTAATGATAATTTATTCTTCATTATCTTAGTCATAATATTTCTTACTGGGCTAGTTGAGCTCACCCTTCCTTTCACTGTTCTCTTCAAGAAATGAGAATATAGCTGGGACGAGTCGGGGAACAGAGTGATGGTCTAGAGGATAGCAGTAGTAGTCCTCACTATTCTGTAAAATAGTGTGATAATAATTGTAATGAGGACTCCTTTTGAGTTTGTATAATCTCTAGTAGATAATATTTGTATTCAAACTCACAGTTTATGTTTTGTCGTATTGTACACGACAGTTGTATTAGTAAGTTGTATTTGAATTCTGTGCCATGTATCTGGCGACCCAAGATGGGTGATGTATACCTAATTTTGGGGGCGTCACAACTTGTAGGTATAGGAAACACGTGTTTTTTGCTCAACGGAAAAATGTAGTGTTAAAAAGAAAAATATATGAAAAGTGGCTGTGAGACTGTATAAAACATCGAGTTTTAAAATCTGGGAAAACATGGGTATCTGTGTATATAAAAAAAGAAAAGAAAAGTAGAAATAGCATGGATAGTCTTATTTCGGGGCCCTAGCTACTTTAGTAAGTACGCCCGAGGGGATTGTCTCTACACCTAGCGCCCTAAGGTCTTTCATGGTCTGAGAGTCGTTGGTCGAAAGCTCGCTAAGGGGTAGCAGTGTGCCTAATGGAGTAAGACATTGCACAGTCATGTAGAAAAAGAAAGAAAAGAAAGATAGCAATAAACACCGCGAGAAAGAGCAAAATTCGTCCTCGTGAGTAGAATAAAGCAAATAAACTCATTGTTGAACCTTAGTTTATTTTAAGATGTTGGAATAGTCCATGTCGCATATATAAACATAAGTCTTGATTTATGCTATAATTTTTCTGGTTTGAGCAAGATAACATGAGCATTCTACACCTAAATCAAGTATTGGGCGAACACAACACACACACACAGCATCTGTATGACATTATGCCTGCAGTTTGGGTTGAATTTGTATTCTCAAATCTAGAAAAACTTCGTTGAGGCAAATTGGACTAGATGCCTATAATGGTTGGGACAATGTGAGAATTAAGTGTATAGTAATGTAGTTGCATCTTTCATTATTCATTAGTATGCATTGTTTGAGGACAAGCAATGGTTCAAGTTTGGGGGTATTTGATAAGTAGGATTTTTACCTACTTATGGAGTACCAATTTATGCGAACTATGCCCATCTCAAGTACATTTAGCGTAGTTTAGTTCCATTTCATGTTAATTTGCATTGCACGTTCTTAAAACTCCTTTTGGTGAATAAGTGCAGGAATCGGCCTGTTTTGGTGGTGATTTGGAGCATAAAGCAAATGGTTGCTTGAAACGAGGTAAAAGGATGGGATATGCATGGCATGAAGGTGCATTGGTGCAAGGAAATAGAGCATAACGGAGCAAGCAGCAGCAGTAGGAAAACAGAAACCAGGACCTGCAGATTTCAAGTCGCGCGGCCGCGCGGCAAAACATCCTTAAGAATGCGAACCCGCGCGATCACCTAGCCAGATCTTGGATGCTACTGCAAGTCTCGCGGTCGTGAGATAGACAAGTTTATGGAGCTACGCCAAGCCACATGAAAAGCAACCGAACATTCGCGGTACCGCGAGACTATCATGCTAGAAAAGCGCCATCGGCCATTCGCGATGTCCGATCTTCACGATGTGTTTTATTTTATTTCTGAATTTTAAAGGTTGTAATTGATTTAAAATGATTCCTGACTGGTGTCAGGGGTATCATTCGACATTTTTATTAGTTTTCACGTAACTTTACTTCGTAATTAGGGTTTTACTCCCTAGAGAGGATTCCAACGGAGAAGGAGGCAATAACTCTACTTTCTTCTCCTTTTTGGGATTTCTCTACGAGAGCAAATTATGAATACTAGTTTTTGCTGGAATCTTATGAGGATTGAATATTGATGTGTATTCAGCAATTGGGTTTGATAGTTTCATCTTTCCGCTTTCAATTGTTGCTTATTGATCATATTTAACTTTGATCCCATAATGGCTTTTGGTTCAGTCATGAACTAAACTCCATTATGGGATTCTAACAGATTTTATTATGTAGTTTAATTGCATACTTAAATGCTGGATTGTTTTGTATATCATTATGGATGTCTGTCATGATTGTTTTGTATGCATGAATGCTTGATCACCATTCGTTTCAGTATTTGTATGGAATTGACAATAAACATGCAAATATGGACTGTAATCATGATAGTATACGTATATAGGGCTGTGTTATATGGCTTATGTATTTCGTGAACTAGATAGACATATACTGTTTCACCGTATAAGTTAAGATAAGGGCTTGAACTTAAAATCAATATAGTTGCAATTTCACATAGACATATAGTGATGTTGGTTATATTGATGATTACATAGAGTCTATCATCTTTGGATGTTGTGTAAGTAGGTCTTCGTGCATTGAAAAATGGCTAATACTCTTTTAGTGCTCTTGGCTACTTTTCTATGATATGTGAACAAGTTAGGCATGATAGTGGCGATTGAATGAAATAGTAAATGAAGTTAGAATCCCATTAATTCCAATATCATTTATTATATCGTTTATATTATTTTAGTTGTTATTTGCAATTCAAGAATCAACCAAGTTTAATCTTTAGTGTGAGCATATAAATATAGTGATTTAATTAATGAATGGTAGTTTAGGTTAAACAACTTTCTCTGTGGGATCAATACTTTACTTGCTCTGTATTACTTGTTGACGCATGTATGCTTGCATGAGTTAGAGCTCTTTTGTTAGTTGTAAAAAAGAGGCAACACTTTTCCAGGATGATATTAGATGGTATGATCATAATCTTTCAACAGTTCAAGCCAACGTCGTTGTCGTATGTTGAGTTCCTTTTGAGTGAAGAAATATTTGAGGCTTTTATGATCCGTAAAGATCTCCGTTCCCCGACTAGTCCCTGCTACGTTCTCATTTCCTGAAGAAAAAAATGAAAGCAAAAGGGTGAGCTCAACTAGCCCAGTAAGAAATATTATGACTAAGATAATCCAGAATAAATTATCATTAGCCTTCAACAGTGTTAAACTGATAAAATATAACAAACATCAAGTTTAACTGTAGCGGAACAAGCAATCCATTAGAAGTGTCAAGTAGAGAATAAAATATACTATCTTCTATGATTTAAAAGGTTTTTCATTACTTTTATCGCTGAGACTCAGCTTAATAAATAATCCACATTATCCCTGCACTGCGGCCAAGGATATTCATTAGTATCACGACCACAAATTATCCATGCACTACAGGCCAAGGATATTCGTGTATTCATCAATGGTCATGATCATGCCAACAACTGTCCATCAATGCACTACGGGCCAATGAGGACTTTTTGCACATCATTTATAACATTACGGTCATGATTACACCGAATAATCCCTGATCATAATCATACTATGTCCATCCATGAACTACAGGCCACATTTGACTTTCAACATAATATAAACATGAGGATGATGAAAATGATATAAGAATTCAATAAAACAAGTTCAAGAATTAGTTTATCCAGGAACCAATAACGTCCAAATTGTCAACATGATACTTCTTTATGGAGTAAAATTCAAGAATGCTCAGAAGAATATTTCCATGAAAAGATACTGGATGAAGCGCAAATATCAAGGATAGTCCACTAATTTCGTGGAGTATAGAAGTCAAAACTTTAACCAACTGAGTATAATAAAGAATGGAATAACAAAAGAAATCACCAGACATGCGATAGACCGTACAAATAGGTTATTCCAATATAATAATAAATAACGGAACCATGTCATGCTTAAACGCACAGACAGGATATTCCAACAGAATAATAAATAATGGAACCAGTCATGCGTAGAGCGCATGCATGTGATATATTCCAATGAATAATAAACAATGTAACCAGTCATGCGTAAACGCATGCATGTGATGTTCCAAATGTAATAATAAAGAATGGAATAACGGAATAATTTCACCATGTATACAAATTACTTTGCATAGGCAATGTATAAAGAATCGAATAATGTAAGAATTTCACCAAGTATAGGGTAGCCCACAGATATCAAAAGTTATTATAATGTAATAATAAAAATGGAATAATGTAAGTTCTCTTCATGAATACAAAAGAAATAATACCCTTTACGAGTACAACAAATAATATCCCTTACCGTAATGTAAGAGTATTCCACCGGTAGGCGATGATATACTCGAAGAAAACTTGCACTACGCTCAAAGCTTTCTTAAACTCTAAAGAAATACACTCAAGATTATAGAAGAAGAACTCTCTCTATAGTTTCTCTCTCTAGAGTTTCAGTGAATTTGTAACAACCTGATATTTTCTATATAATTAAATCAGAAATTTTGGGTATAATTTTTTT
Source organism: Panax ginseng (assembly GCA_020205605.1). Lineage (NCBI taxonomy): Eukaryota > Viridiplantae > Streptophyta > Magnoliopsida > Apiales > Araliaceae > Panax > Panax ginseng. The sequence goes on along the minus strand of CM035140.1, from coordinate 62,280,209 downwards.
ATTTATTTTAAGGATGAGAATTTGTACAAGATAATGTGTGTATGTAATTATGTAATAAATAAAAATATATTTATTACATGAATGTTTACAAATAATTTTATTTTAGAATTATTGCACATTATAAACTATATTCTTATAATAATTAATTTTATAGTAGAAATGTTTTTATTATTTATTTTCTATGAAAATATGATTATATATTATTTAAATAATGTATGAAATGATTTTTAGAATTATTAAAATAATATATTTTATTATATGAATTTATACTAGATTAATTAAGTTAATTATTTTAACTTAATTAATAATGTTAAATATGAAAGATAAATTAGATATGGAATCCAAACCCTAGTTTTGGATTTTTATTAATGAATGAGAATAATAATATAATATTAATTTTTGAGTTTACACTACTATAAATATGTACTATATGTACGCACAGATAATGATTGGTCAATTATGTTGTGGCATGTCAAAATCGTTGCATTAATTCGTTAAACCCTAACTTGAAACTCAAACCGGAGGTTGCGAGTGGTAGGAATTAGTGGTACGTTATTTATGACCATTATTATATTATACTAATTAGGTAAGCCCTAATTATTGTCTAGAACCCCTAATTGTAAATTAAAAACCATAATTTCCAATTTGAAACCTAAATTGCTAAAATGGTAACCCTAATTATTATTTTAGTAAATTATAGTGTTAAATAGGAAACCCTAATTCATAATTTGGGGAAACCTAATAATATCAAGAAACCCTAGGTATTTTTTTTAAAACCCCAAATTTTGTATTAAACCCTTAATTTTATTTAATAAGTTCTAATTAAAATTTTATTAAACTTTAATCTTAATTTTTCAAACCCTAGAAATTATTTGGGAAACCTTAAGGTTTAAAATCTATTGATTAAAACCTAGATTCAAGTGTCATGGACAAGAATACCCTTAAAATGTTTTATTAGTTTACTAAAATACCCTTTTGGATTTATTTTTAATAGGTTTCTTGCAAATCTTTCCATATCTTGTCAAGTCATCACCCTAGATTATAGCACATGCCCTAAAACTCATCCAAGCTTATCCTCTTTGACACCTTGCAAGTTAGATTCATTACATCTAAGAATTATAAATAGGTTAGGAGAGAGAAAAGTGCACATATTTGCTCATTTGTGCTCATACACTTCACTAAGACCATCTCTTTCTAAACCCACGAAAATATTTGCTAGATCAGTTCTCAAGACCATTTAATGTAGACCAAAGACCGGATCGTAGCTAGAATCAAAATTTTCTTAGAAAGGTATTAAACCCTAATTCGAAATCTGTCCAATGATCCTTTGTTAGATGTTAATTTTTTTGTGTTAAACATGTTGTTTGGAGTCCATATAGTTGATCTGGGTTGGTAGTTGATGGATCAATAACATCAAAGTGCATGAATTTGAAAATTTTTTGAAATCTGAAAATGTTGTTTTTGGGGTCCGATACCAAATGTCGGACCTCATAAATCTTTAGTCGTTACGTGTTTTTGTTATTTCAATGTTGGATCTTGTTGTATGCTGTGAGATCTGTGTTCTAAAACTTTTAGTAGGACCAGATCATGCATAGGTTGTAAGATAATCGTGGTCAAAGTCAGTTCACCGACCACGAAAACTGGAAATCTGGATAGCCCAGATTTCCCAGGTGTCTCTGACAAGGTTTTCAAAGCTTCTGATCTCGCTGCGTTTTGATGTTTTGGCCAAGTTGTTGTTTTGTTATTGTAACCTGACGTTATTACTACAAATACATGCTTTTATATTACCTAGAACATGAACAAGATCAAAGTTAGCCCTGGTCAAAGTACGTTGACCGTTTTGCCTTATGAAGGTTTCTGGGAAACCCAGAACCTTCATGAGACATTTTTCCAATAAGGTTTGACCAGCATGTATATTTTGATTTTGTTGTTGTTTTATCGATTTTATGTAATGGATCTGTAGCTGTACATGTTGGCTACATACTGAAGCTTATAGATCACTAAACCATTACTAGAATCACGCGTTGTAGCAGCCCAAAGTAAGGCAGTCGAACTGTTCTTCATTTCTGGGTAACCCAGAAATGAAGAACACGTCTGACAGTCTCTTTGAAGGCTTCTAGCTTGCAGTTAGTTCTTTTTATAGCTTTATTTGTTGTTGGATCTTGTTCTTTTACATGAGTACTACAACATCTGGCCTTTAGCGTTCCAACAACCATCACGTAATAACAATTATTGGTGGTCAAACGTTGCTACCTCATCGATTTGTCGATGAATTTACGGGTTTGCATAAAGAACACCTATAACGCACAGCTTTTACCATAGGTGGTCTTTAGCAATGACATGCTTTATTTTAATTAATTTAATTTTTGAAAATTAATTATTTTAATTAAATAAATAAAAAAAAATAGTTTTTAATTATTAAAAATACCAAATAAATTATTACAAATTATTTTAAAATCCTAAAATTAGTTTTAATTATTTTGAATATATTTCATAAATATTTAATATTTTTGAAATATTAAAATTATTTAATTTATTTAATTATAATATTAAATAAAATATTTAAAATGATTTTAATACATGAAAAATCATTTAAAATTATATTATGGTATAAAAAAATAATTTAAGTTGTTTTTAATAACTTTTAATATTTTGTGATAAATTTCATTAATTAATTAATATTAATGATAATTAAGTTATTTATTTAATATATTAAATAAATTATGAAAAATAGAATTAATGATTTAAAATTATCGAAAAATGATTTAAAGGTTATAAAAGTATTTTAAGTTATAAATATAACTTTTGATATATTGTCATGAAAAAATATATTAATATTTTAATGATATTAAATTTATTTAATAATTATATTAAATAAATTAGTTTAAAAATGATTTTAATATTAGAAAAATCATTTTAAATGAAAATAAATAGTTTAAAATATTTTAAGATATAAAATATAATTTTCCATATTTAAAGGTAAATTTCATTAATTATTTACTATTAATGATATTAGAATTATTTAATAATTATATTAAATAAATTAGTTTAAAATGATTTTAATATTATAAAAATCATTTAAAATGAAAATAAAGTGTTTAAAGATATTTGAAGTTATAAAATATAACTTTTAATATTTAAAGGATAATTTCATTAATAATTTAATATTAATGATATTAATTTAATAATAAATGATATTAAGTTTATTTAATAATTATATGAAATAAATAGTTTTAAAATGATTTTATTTATTTAAAATCATTTAATAAGGATATTAATGAATTAAAAATACTTTTAAGTTATGATTAAGGACTTTTAATATTTTGATAAGTAATACATTAATACTTTAATATTAATGATAATTATTTAAAAATAATTTTAATTCTTTTAAAAATTATTTAAAGGTAATATTAATACTTTAAAAGTATTTTAAGTTATTATAAATAACTTTAATATTTTGGCAATGGTTTCATTAATTGCTTAATATTAATTAAATATTAATGATAATAGAATTATTTAATATTTAAATCATTTAATAATGATTCCGGTGTTTGAAAATTAAGTGATAAATTATAATAAATGTTTAAAAACTATTATAAGTCATTTAAAAATAATATGACTAATACTTACGTATATTGAGCAACAGGATAGATTCTTAGACTCGATAATTACAGGTGAAGTTGCTTAGAGATCGACATGTTTCAGAAATTGATCTGGACTTAGATAATTTGATTAGATATGTGTTTATTTGTGATTTAATGGTTGTGGAATATATGTGACAATTTGATTAGGTTATGTCTTTGATCGCAATAAGCGAAGTATATGTGTTATAGTATGTTATTCTAATCGATCAAATGATCTTATTACTGATAGGTGTTATATAAAGATATAACTAAGTTACGAACTGTAAGCAGCGCATCAGGCAAGTATATTACCTTTGCATTTCCTTTATGCAATGGACATGAGTAAGAAGTTTCAGAATTATATTATTATTATGCTATATTATTAACCTTATTGTGATATATTCTATATCCGAACATTGTTTATCAACATGTTAGTATATGGTAATTCAGATATATATTCTGTTCATTAATTTCTGAACATGGTTACACAAGTGTCCCCACTTGGATAATCATTGTATTTAATCACATGTTGATATATATGTATATATATATATATATATATATATATATATATATATAGCCATCTAAGCTATTTGAACCAGCTAGACATAAATTCAGAAATATCGTTGAATAAGTTAAAACTGTTTGTATCCAAATCAAATTGTTTTGGTTCGGATTCTAGTCTAAGTATGAACATCCCGATCACGAGAAAACTTTTATGCGCCCAAGGCGGACATAGTGAACGATCATATCATTCTTGTAATGTAGTATTGATCAATACAGGGCCCATGGAAAGTACAACCTAACGCCTGTAAGTTATGACGGTTTGCAGATGAAGTTCTGCTAAACCTTAGCGAAAACTAAAAACAATGTTCATAGTATGTCGACTACCCTATATATATAGTCTATACGTAGTTTCAAAAATTTGAGATAGAATTGTTATGTTGCTATTGTCGGTTCAGTTTACTTCAAAACTATAAATTCGTTGTAGAAGTGATGTACAAAGAAAATATTTATTTTTTTCAGCTAATTATATTCATAATTTTTATTACTTGCTGGGCACCCAAATGCTCACCCTTGCTTAAATTTAAATGTTTTCAGCTAGGCATGACCAACTCGAAGGTTCAGATAAGAACAAGTGAAAAGGAAAGCAAACAGAACATATTTAATGGTATCTTTTATAATAGTTAGACAATATATAGACAATGATATGTATTATATGTCATGTAAAGAATTATAGTAAAGGTTGCGTAATTGGGATTAGACTCTGATAAATGTAAGATAAGTTTGATATTTATATTATTGTTATTATTATTAGTATTATTCCGCTCATAGAAATGGTATCATGAAGCACCGAGTTCGGGTTTCAAGTACCCAAGTTTGGGGGCTTTACAGAATTCGTAAGAAATAATGAAAGAATGAGCTTCTATTTATAGAAGAATGGACTGCATAGTAACTAATTCATGAATGGTCCAGATTGATTTACTTTAATCAGACGGTCCATATTTAAAGAAAAATCTTTTAAATATAATATATTCTATTTATAATCTAATAAAACGAATAACTTTATAAAAGTATCCTATTTTATATAAAAAGATTTTACTATACAAAATACTATCACGAGCACTATGCGACACTATGCATAATAAAATATAATATATTCTAATTATTGTCTAATAAAATAAATAACTTTATAAAAGTATTACATTTTATATAAAAAAGATTTTACTATGCAAAATACTATGCATGATAGAATATTATATATTCTATTTATAGTCTAATAAAACGAATAACTTTATAAAAGTATTCTATTTTATATAAAAAGCTTTTCTGTTTTATTACATTAATAATACTAATAAAATAAAATTTATCATCATTATTATAATTCACAATATTAATCGACAAGGTCGTTCCCAGGAAAGAGGGGGTTTTCAAATAAGGATTTCTCCTTATTGGCGCACAATTAAGTGACCAAACCTCTCCTTGATAGAACTTTTAGACATCTTTAATATTACAAATAATAATATTAATAATTTTGTCATCTCAATTATTGATTTAATATTATATAAAATATTGAAAATAATTGAATCAAATAACGTGAGATATTATGCAGCAATTACTGTAGCAATAATTGAACAAAACTGATTGACTTCTCACGTAAGTATCAATAATCAATCATGTGCTACTCTTTATGCAACTACGCCAGACATCGCTTGTACTTTTAACACCAGGTGTTTCAACAGTTAACGGTAAAACTTCCGCCGTTATTTTTATAAAGTATTTTTGTCATTTTCTCAATCCGACTATAATTCTTTTGTGGGGTCCACCAATGATTGTGCCGTTGTACGAATATTCCCTGTTAAAACTAATATTCCCCGACCAATCGAATATTATATAACAACTTGTGTACTTTGCAAAATTTATAAATATTACCCACAACTATAACATTATATCAAATTCATTCCATAATATTCAAAATTGATATTTATAAAAAAATCATATTTATTCATAAAAGTTGGGGTCTTACAAAGACCCTGTTTCCAGTTTCAGATCACAGTCCTCATGTCCTAGAACAAATCCAAAACATAAAACACCCAAAACAGTTAACACATAAAGATCTAAGGCCTCTGACATTCGACTATCAGGCCACTTTTTCAACATTTCCAGATTTTTGAAATCTTTAGATTCGAGAATCTAGATGTTATGGATCCATGATCCAACAACTCAGATCTCTAAAAGGCACCTTCTAGCATATATCTACCCAATCATTAACATCAAAACACAAGATTTACTAAAATTAGGGTTTTATACCTTTCTAAGTTTGATCCTTTGATTCTGATTTTTGTTCCTGTTCTTGGCTTGTTAAGATATGATATAATCTCAACTTATCACTTACTCTCACTCTATATCTCGAAATTCTAGAGAGAGAAAGGGTTGGAGAAAAATGAAATTTAAAGTGGACTTTTTCTCTCTCTCAATCTATTAATTTGTTGACTTGTTGCTATGATTTTGAGAATTTCGGCTGGAATGGCTGAGATATTATTGCACATGGAGTGGTTGGAGTTGCTCACCAACTCCATTATATTGCAAGATTTGCAAGTTACACTAAATAATAACAAAAGGGCATTTTAGTCTTTTTGATTTTTAATTTAATGACATTTTTGTCAATTAGCTAAACCCTTAGGGTTTAGGGTTAGAGTTAGGGTTTAAGGTTTGAACCCTTTAGGGTTTAGGGTTTGAACCCTTAGGTTTTCAATTTAATTTCTAAGATTTCCAATTTAGGTTTGAAAAATAAAAATTTAATATTTATAAATTATAATTAGGATTTTCTAATTATATTAAAATTTCTTAATCACAATTTAAATATTACTAATTGGGATTATTATTTCCTAATTAAAAGAGCTAATTTAGCAATTAGGGTCAAAATTGTTTATTAGGGTTTATTACCCAAAATTAGGGTTTCTAATAAAAAAATATTTTTTCTAAATTAGAAATTAGATTTCGTAATTAGATTAGGGTTTTCTAATTACTAATAACTTAAAAATTATGATTAATATTTCCTAATTAAGAATTAAAAATTACCTAATTACAAATTAGAGTTTCAAATTTACAAATTAGGGTTCCTAATAATTAGGGTTTCTAATTCTTAGAATTTCTAATTAATGAATTAGGGTTATCCCTAATTAAGTTTGTGATTAATACAAAAATCATATACGTTGTACTTAAATCCCCAATTTAGGGTTCCAATATATACTTAGGGTTTGTTACATATATCGTTTATCTGGTCAACCCTTGACCCTTAACCACATCATGCACACATATGCACATAACATAAATGCTTATTCCCTTAATCCTGAATAATTCACCTAAATCCTTCACAGAATTTTTGAAATATTCAAAATTCCTTCTTAAAAATATCAAACGCATACACTTATTTTCTGTCTAGGTTCTAATATCGAACCTTAAATCAATTAATTAAAATTTTTAAAAATATTCAAAATTCTCGGGTTGTCACATTCACCCCATCTTCTAAAAATTTCATCCCCGAAATTTACCTTACACCATACACCATTCAAATACATTATCACATACTACCCAATACACCACTCACAAGAGTAAAAAATTTCAAATTTTGCTGAGGGGTTTTACTGAGTATTGTCTGTCATTTTCGCAAAGGTTATAGGAAATTCATCCGCAAACCATCTTAACTTACAGACATAGTGGGTAATTAGCCTGGTATGCCCTGTACTTATAAAGTACTGCTGGTCTGATCTGTTTCTCGTCTCTACCATAAGCACAAAAATCTTACCTCAGTCTTATCGGATTCCTCACCAAAACAATTTGGTTCGGGAAATTTCTTTCAATGAGTTTTCATAACATTAGTCTAGCTGAATCGAATAGCATAGACTCATATCAATAATTTAATTCAATTGATTTATTTAAGTGTAGTCAAACCCCGTTGGCAAATTAAAAATTTGAAAATATTTTTGAGAATGATGTCATGATGTCGTACTGTGTTAACAGTCCGTTTCAGGATGCCATCATTTTATGACTTTGTCATAACACATCATACAATAGTGGAACAATGATTTTCAGATCGAATTCGCACTAAGTATTCCTGCATTTATAACTCTATCAACTTTTATCATCTCTGCACCAGGTTACATGGTACATGAGTGATAAATAAAAGATATTTTGATATTTCAAATCATTTGCGTCTAGCTGAAATAAGTAGCATAGACTATACTTTAAACCGTTTCAAAAATGATTATGAGTCTACATATTTTTATTTTTATTTGCAAAAGCACATAGTACGTATTTAGCTTGATGTCAAAATTTCGAAGTCTAGCATAGCTAGGAGTTTCGAAAAACTTATGTCTCCACTAATAATCATTTGCTTAACAATCTATCTGTTCCTATAATCTTTAATACTCTATTTGCACATACTTCTACCCATTTTGTCAAACCACACTTATGAGTTCATTTACTTTCCACAAATATATGAGTTCAAGAACTTGTCCTAGTCAGACCTTTGGCGTCCATTCGCTGAGGGGTTCATAAACATTTCATATAACTATGAATCAAGAATGTCACATAAGTATGAGTTTTAAGAACTCGTACTTAACCTTATATTCTATACCTATAACCTATCTATCTGTTATACACATGAGAAAGGAATCACCCTCTTAACATGCATATATCAAATAGCGCGACACAAATATTTCAATGATTATCATTGTCAGAACTAAGTAGTTGTTACACCAAGTACAATTCCCCTCCCACACAAGGAATCATACAACTCAGCTACCGACATGAATCCTCAATTGAATCCCCACCTAACACTAACTCCCTTCTTAATAGGAATTTCATTTAATCCGTATTCATAATCCTTTTCTGAATCTGTACCAATTCATAATACAACTATCACACAACAATCTTGCTGTAAACTTTTCAATCATTTGATTGATTCTTATCCCATACTATAACCTTATTAGAATCACGGGGTGATCTCATCGTATATATCACGATTCATTTCTATATTTTGATCGTTTTGTTTTACGATCTCCTATCACTGTACTTTTAGTCTTTTAGACTCGATCTATTCATCACTACTGTTCAACTTTATTATTAGAGTTAGGGAACTCTGTATTTTTATAACTCGCCGAGATTCATCTTTGAATCTTACCGACTAACTAACTCTATGTGAGTTAGGTATTATCCTAATCATTGTGGTTATTGGTCTCAGGTATTCCTACATAAACTTCATAACCAACAACTTTGATACCAATTGTGAGGGCCCCGAATCTGAGGTCCCGAATCACCGCGGATCCGGTTCGATCATTCTATCACTATTACTATATTTTACGGAAGATATAAACATAAATTGTTTATACAATACATTTTATACACTATTCCCCAAGGTCGAGTAACCTTAACTTATACACAATACATAACTTATTTAACTTACAATAACATTAATATACCATACTTATACAAATCTAGTCGCACACATTAACTTTACGCTGGAACTGTCTTTAACCTTTCCTTGTATCCGACGTATTCGCCTTAATCTGCAATGTTTATCATGATATAGCAAGGGTGAGCATAAGATTGCCCAGCAAGTTTAAGTTCAATAATTTAGCGATATATCATGATTGAAAGAATCTGAATAACAAGCTGGCTATAATTCAACAATATAATTGTGAACTAGCAAGAACAAACTTTTGACTGAACAAGTATATAACATGAACAAATATATCTGGATCGAAGGGTAATGAAGGTGATCAGCCTTTCATACCTGAATTATACATGCAATATGTACATAGTACAATTCTACAATGGCAATCAACAATGATTATGCATAAACATATCAGAATGAAACAACTCTTAGTAGAGTTAAGTAAAAACAAACTTGCCTGCACAGTTGATTATCGCTACTCAATTTATAACGCTTTATCCAAAGACCTAATATTAGTAATATACATCTCCAATATTAGAATAATATCATCACAATATAATACTATTATATATATAGATATACATGGAATAACCTAGACACATAACACATAAGCCTATCAGTCTACAACACACAAATGACTCGGTATCAAGTCAAACTATTGCAGTCTGAGTTGAACCCGACACAAAACTGACATCCCGACAGTCTAGTAGGACAATTCACGAGTTTAAGTTCAATTAAACTCTGCCTAAACACTTAACAATTAACTTAAATAATTTTAATATTAGTCGAAATATTTTTCTTAAGCTCGTAATAATTTTTAAATAATTACTACTATTTATCGTGAATTTTCAATCATTAAAAACGTATTTAAATAAATTAAATATCACATAATTCCTTTATGATTAATATTTATTTATTATCAAATATTAATGAAATACATGTAATAATATTATAATATATTTATAATATATCAAAGTATTTTAATACTTTAAAATCAACTTTATATAATTTTAAACACTTAAATCCATTATCCGATAATTGCTATTAATATTAAAATATTAATATTTTAATGACAAAATATCAAAAGTTATATTTTATAACTTCAAATATTTTATAACACTTAAATAATTTTATATGATTTATAAAACATTAATTATATTTTTCCATAATTTATTTAATATAGTTATTAAATAAAATAATTATGATTAATATTTATTAATTAATGAAATTCATCCTAAAATATTAAAAGTCACTAAAAATAACTTAAAATATTTTATTATATCATAATATTATTTTTCATGATTTTTCATGTATTAAAATCATTTTTAAATCATTTATTTAATATTATAATTAAATAAATTAAATACCATTTATATTTCAAAAATATTAAATATTTATGAAATATACTCAAAATAATTAAAAACTGTTTTTTAGATTTTAAAATAATTTTTCAGAATTTATTTAGTATTTTTAATAATTAAAATCTATTTATTTTGATTTATTTAATTAAAATAATTATTTTCTAATTAAACTGTCGCTAAAGGGTGCCTATAGCGACAAGACTGTCGCTATAGGTGTTCTTCGTGTTCTTGAGTGAAACCAAGAAACCCATGTCAGTTGCTGAGTTACCAGGTTTGACCACAATTGTATCTATGTTCCTTATGTTTTCTGGGCAGCTAATGATACCTAGAATGTAGTATACGTGTAATACTATGATTAACAATCAATATCATGGCCATCCAACAACAAATCAGCAAGATTAGGCCTTTGAATTTGCTGTCAGACGTGTTCTTAAGTTTCTGGGTTTTCCAGAAACTCAAGCAGTTCTATGGGTCTCTTTTGGTGCCTTAATTAATCCGGTGTCTAGTTATATTATAAGTGATGTTATGATATCAGATCATAGTATAAATGTCATATAACAGTATCATAACACTACATTAGTCAAACAACAACATCAATCGAAGATGTAGGCCGGTCAACCCTTGACAGAAAACTCGCTCATGAAGAATCTGGGTTTTCCAGAAATGGAACCCAGTCAGTTGGTCAACGCTAGTTTGACTGTGATTAATTTTCATTCCAGTTATTATCTAAGTGATATAATGACTTTACTATGTCGTATACTTATCATACTACAACATGAAAACAAAAATAATGGCCAAACAATCAAACGACTACAAGATCAGAGGCCAAACAAAACTTGTCAGAAATTATGGGAAAATTCTAGGTAACCCAGAAACAGACTTTGTGCCCCGTCAACGTACTTTGACCGCTTATAACTAGAGATCTGAACTTGCTAAGACCCTGTTTCCAGTTTCATATCACAGTCCTCATGTCCTAGAACAGATCCAAAACATAAAACACCCAAAACAGTTAACACATAAAGATCTAAGGCCTCTGACATTCGACTGTCAGGCCACTTTTTCAACATTTCCAGATTTTTGAAATCTTTAGATTCGAGCATCTAAATGTTATGGATCCATGATCCAACAACCCAGATCTCTAAAAGGCAACTTCTAACACATATCTAACCAATCATTAACATCAAAAACACAAGATTTACTAAAATTAGGGTTTTATACCTTTCTAAGTTTGATCCTTTGATTCTGATTTTTGTTCCTGTTCTTGGCTTGTTAAGATATGATATAATCTCAACTTATCACTTACTCTCACTCTATATCTCGAAATTCTAGAGAGAGAAAGGGTTGGAAAAAAATGAAATTTAAAGTGGACTTTTTCTCTCTCTCAATCTATTAATTTGTTGACTTGTTGCTATGATTTTGAGAATTTCGGCTGGAATGGCTGAGATATTATTGCACATGGAGTGGTTGGAGTTGCTCACCAACTCCATTATATTGCAAGATTTGCAAGTTACACTAAATAATACCAAAAGGGCATTTTAGTCTTTTTGATTTTTAATTTAATGGCATTTTTGTCAATTAGCCAAACCCTTAGGGTTTAGGGTTTGGGTTAGAGTTTAGAGTTTGAACCCTTTAGGGTTTAAACCCTTAGGTTTTCAATTTAATTTTCAAGATTTCTAATTTAGGTTTTAAAAATAGAAATTTAATATTTCTAAATTATAATTAGGATTTTCTAATTATATTAAAATTTCTTAATCACAATTTAAATATTTCTAATTAGAATTATTATTTCCTAATTAAAAGTGCTAATTTAGCAATTAGGGTCAAAATTGTTCATTAGGGTTTATAACCCAAAATTAGGGTTTCGAATAGAAAAATAATTTTCCTAAATTAGAAATTAGATTTCGTAATTAGATTAGGGTTTTCTAATTACTAATAACTTAAAAATTATGATTAATATTTCCTAATTAAGAATTAAAAATTACCTAATTACAAATTAGGGTTTCAAATTTATAGATTAGAGTTCCTAATAATTAGGGTTTCTAATTATTTGAATTTCTAATTAATGAATTAGGGTTATCCCTAATTAAGTTTGTGATTAATACAAAAATCATATACGTTGTACTTAAATCCCTAATTTAGGGTTCCCATATACCGAATTAGGGTTTTAAAATTCCCGGAACTGAACTTAGGGTTTCAGAACCGGTTTCTAGGGTTTCTTATCCATTGCTAGGGTTTTCTAACAGAACGTTGACTTTCTTAATATATACTTAGGATTTGCTACAGATATCGTTTATCTGGTCAACCCTTGACCCGTAACCACATCATGCACACATATACACAGAACATAAATGCTTATTCCCTTAATCCTGAATAATTCACCTAAATCCTTCACAGAATTTTTGAAATCCTCAAAATTCCTTCTTAAAAATACTGAACGCATACACTTATTTTCTGTCTAGGTTCTAATATCGAACCTTAAATCAATTAATTAAAATTTTTAAAAATATTCAAAATTCTTGGGTTGTCACATCCTCTCCTTAAGGAGTTACATCATTTGAAATAAATACATTAATCCCAGGTTATACTAACCTTAATTCTCAAATGCGAAAACATAAACAAATAATAATCTTACACAACATTGACATAAGTCTGAAACATAAATACATAATCACATAAACAACAAGTCTGCATCACTTATTAATCTCGCCCTTTCCTTTGCTAGTAGAAGGCTCGTCGGACCCTTCGTTCTTAACTGCAATGTTATTATTACGCAAAAGTGAGCACGATTGCCCACAAGTAAAATAATGAAACAATAGTATAATAACATGCGAGTGAATCAAAGACTTCTGGAATAAGAATTCAACTTTTGAATCAAGAATGAATAACAAGAATCAAAAGAACTTCTGAGGGTCATAAGACCTTGAACTATGTCCTAGGTTATCAAGGGTTATACTTAAAACCTTTAATAGTCATAAGACTATGGACTCTTCTACTCGTACTTAGGGGATCAAATTTCTTAGTACCATCTTGCACAAATATCTTAACGCTTAACGCATAAGTAATCCCTATCTGAGGTTTGTTCGTCTCAATTTTACATTAGAGTCCGCACCAAAGTAATTTTGGTTTAATTCAACAAGGGTTCGCTAGTCTAACAAGGTTCAACAATAACTGATATTTAAAACGAATAAAAATATCAAGAGGTATACAATAGAATAAGTATTGTATAACAAAATCGTACTTTGAAAAGATTAATAATCTTTAATATAACAAATTGAACTTGATTAATAATAACAAGAATTTGCTCGATGTAAGTTTATAAATTTGAATAACAATAACAAGTAGGGTTAGGAAACTTGCCTTTTGCACAATTAACGTTCTTTATTGATTCCTACATATCAATACATTCACATTGGTCTTTGAATATGTTAGTGGACTTTTAAGTCTTATTAATTGATCACATACGTAAGTTAATTAACATATTATTATATGCTTGGCATGTCGTCATGTTCATTACATTAGGTTTTAAAAAACACATTTTCAAAACTTGAACACTTAGAAAAATTTCTGAAGTTTTGCAAGTATAGCGCGGGCGCGCTACATTTGTTCTTCGCATCGGTGCGGGGGCGCTCCATTTGTTCTATAAAGTGGTGCGGGTGCGCTCCATTCGTTTTTTGGAGCGGCGCGACCGCGCTACTACGCAGACCCAGATTTTGCAGTTCGCGAATAACACACAAAACATCCCAAAATCTACCAATTTCTTTATTAATACATGAATTTAAATATACCCAGACATTATAATATACACATAACTACTACCCAACCCTTCTAGCATGATTTTAACATGTTAAAACATATAATTTATTGAATCAATTTATATAATTTCACTGTTCTTGATGTTTTTGAAAGTTTTGAACACAAAACATAAAAATTAACACTATGGTTTCGTTATAACATCGAATATGTCCATTCGAATTTTTTGTCTTCTTCGTTTTAACATACATAATTACATACAAGTGTAAATTTATGATACAACATATGATTAACGTATTAAATTTGTACGTAAGGGCCATATGACCATATTTACATTTTTATACTCTATAACTTTTAAAATAATCCAATTACTATATATTTGTATGGATTTAATGCTTTGAAAACATACAAGATGGTAGGTAACATGTTATTATAACATATTATCATAAACAAACACATAATTGCTACCTTTTCTAATTACAAAGACTTTAACAGAACTTAAAAGTCATTTTTATTAAAATATAAATAACGTGACTTGTAATTGGGTTAAAGAGATTACCCAGAGTGTAGAGTGCATATTAGTAGAGATGATCCTTTCTCAGATACTTCTTCAATCACACACTCACAATTTCCTTTAACAATTTTCAATTTCTCTCTGATTTTCCTTTTTCCAGACTTAGCAACTAAAAGAAGAAGACGTATAAACTTATAAAACTGAGCGCAGTTGTGGTGGTTTGTTAACCCATCATGGGTTAACTGCTCTCAACCTTCACTAAGGCCTTGTTTGGCTCACTTATTAGAAGGTTTTCCCATTTAATTTAATTAATCCTTTATAATATAGTTTAATAATATCACATCCAATTAGACAATAAATCAAACATCTTATTTAATTTAAATTAATTAAAATATAATAATTTCTCGTTAATTCACATAGTCACGTAATTAAATTTCTCATTTATTAATTATGTCAAATTATTAATTCTTTAATTAATTATTAAATTAATGAAATTAACATTATGCTTATTACATATTTCATTTAATTCGATAAGCTCACATAAATACATACTTTGAATAATAAACTTTTCCACATTAATTTAATAAATATAACACCTATAATTAAATTAATCTACCCCAATTGCATTAATTAATTATTTAATCCAATAATTAAATCATCGAAAAATATTTATTTAATTCAATAAATATTAAAATTAAATTACAAAATCTCGTTTGTCACATCTTTCCCCCCTTAAAAGGATTCTGTCCCCAGAATCACGACTCAATCAATTCAACCCGTTACAGTTCTAGTTCCGCAGGTAGATCTACCTCATATGCCACTTCACCAACTCGACGTAACACTTCTAAAGGTCCTATAAACCTAGGGCTTAGTTTTCCCTTTTTACCAAATTGTATTTTCCCTTTCTAAGGTCTACCTTCAAGAAAACAAAACTACCGACATCAAATTCCCGATTTTGTCAGTATTGATCGACATATTTCTTCTTCCTATCATGTGCAGCTATAAATCTTGCCCGAATTACTTTGATGATTTCTATAGTCTGTTGCACCAATTCTAGACCTAATAGCTGACGTTGACCAACTTCGTCCCAACACAACGGGGTTTTGCATTTCTTGCCGTACAACGCTTAATAAGGTGGCATGCCAGTACTTGCGTGATAACTGTTATTATAGGCAAATTCAACCAATGGTAGATGGTCATCCCAATTCCCTTTGAAATCCATAATACAAGCTCTTAGCATATCCTCCAATGTCTGAATAGTCCTCTCACTTTGTTTGTCAGTTTGAGGATGATATGATGTGCTCATTCTCAACTGCGTTCCCAAGCATTCCTCCAGTCGTTTCCAGGAATTTGATGTGAAATGTGGATCTCTATCTGACACAATTGACACCGGGACACCATGTCTTGATACAATCTCCTTCACATAGAGTTTTTCCAACTGATCTATGTTAAATCTAATTTTGATTAGCAAAATGTGTGCCGACTTCGTCAATCGATCCACAATCACCCAAATCGTATCATGACCTTGCTGAGTCATTGGAAGACCTACCACAAAATCAATTGTGATATGTTCCCATTTCCATTCCGGTATCTCTAAAGGTTGCAACAATCCACTTAGCCTTTGATGTTCATCTTTAACTTTCTGACACGTTAAGCATTTTGCCACACATTCAACATCCTTTTTCATATTTGACCACCAGAAATGATGTCTTAAATCCTGGTACATTTTCGTACTTCCGGGGTGAATCGAATATCGTTAATTATGAGCCTCACTCAAAATTTCCTCTTTAATTTCCAGTACTGGCGAAACCAAATTCTCCCTTCAAATCGAAGTAACCCTTCCGTATCAACTTTAAATTTGTCTTCTTCACATTTAGATACTTTTTTTTTATCTTTTCACAGTTTTCATCTTGAAGTTGTGCATTCTTTACCTTATCCACCAAAATTGAACTACTCCCCATCTGGAATAATTTTTCTTCTGACTCTATCGAATATTTAATCTCCAACTCCATCTTGGCCATTTCTGCTACAAGATTTTCTTGAGCAGTCAACATCATTAATTTCTCCCGACCCTTTCTACTTAAGGCATCAATAAAAACATTCGCTTTTCCAGGATGATAAAGAATCTCGCAGTCATAGTCTTTAATCAACTTCAGCCATCTTCTATGTTGCATATTCAAATCTTTCAGTGTAAAGATATACTTCAGACTTTTATAGTATGTATATATCTCACATCTCTCTCCATAAATATACTGCCTCTAAATCTTCTGAGCAAACACCACCGCAGCCAACTCCAAATCATGAGTCGGATACCCTTTCTCATAATCCTTTCATTGACACGATGGATACGCAATAACCCTAATGTTCTGCATAAGCACACAGCCTAGTCCTTTATGCGATGCATCACTATATGCCACAAAATTCCCTGTATCATCAGGCAAGGACAACACATGTGCTGAACTCAATCTTTTCTTTAATTCTTTGAAACTTTCCTCACACTTCTTCGTCCAAACAAACTTAATTGCTTTCCTAGTCAAATTCGTCAACGGAGTTGAGATCTTGGAAAAATCCTGAATAAAATGCTTATAGTAATCTGCCAATACAAAGAAACTTCTTACTTTTGATGCTGTTTTTGGCTGATCCCAGTTTATTACAGCTTCAACTTTTGATAGATCTACTGAGATTTCGTCTTTATCAATAATGTGTCCAAGGAACTGCACACATTCTAACCAAAACTCATATTTTGAGAATTTAGTGTACAACTTCTCTCTCCTTAACATCTCCAACGTCACCCTGAAGTGTTTAACGTGCTCCTCCTTGGTTTTAGAATACACCAATATATCATCAATAAACACCACCACAAATTTATCTAAGAATGGTTTAAACACCCTGTGACAAACGAGATTTTGTAATTGAATTTTAATATTTATTGAATTAAATAAATATTTTTCGATGATTTAATTATTAGATTAAATAATTAACTGATGAAATTATGGTAGATTAATTTAATTATATGTGTTATATTTATTAAATTAATGTGGAGAATTTTTATTATTCAAATTATATAATTATGTGAGCTTATTGAACTAAATGATATATTTAATAAGCATATTGTTATTTTAATTAATTTAATAATTAATTAGAGAATTAATAATTTGACAAAATTAATAAATGAGAAATTTAATTTTGTGACTATGTGAATTAATGAGAAATTATTATATTTTATTTAAATTAAATTAAATGAGATATTTAATTTATTTTATAAAGGGGTGTGACATTATTAAACTATAATATAAGTAGTTTATCAAATTAAATGGGTTTGAGTTTTAAGAATGACCAAACAAGGCCTTAGGGGAGGTTGAGAGCAGTTAACCCATGATGGGTTAACTGACCACCACAACTGCGCTCAGTTTCTTTTTATAAATTTAATACGTCGTCTTCTTCTTTCATTTGGCTAAGTTTGGAAAAGGAAAAACAGAGAGAAATTTAGAAATTTTGAGGGAAATTGTGAGTGAGTAATTGAGGAAGCATCTGAGAAAGGTTTTCCCTACTAATCTACACTCTACGCTTTGGGTAATCTCTTCAACCCAGTTTTTTGAATAACGTCATTTAGAGTTTCATGAAAATGGCTTTCAAGTTCTGTTAAAATCTATAATTGGAAAAGGAAGTGATTATGTGTTTATATATGTGATAAGATGTTATCATATCATGTTTTACTATATATTGTATATTTCCAAAACATCAGTTTCATAAAAACATGTCGCCTATATTTTCTTCAAAATACAGGGTATGAAATATGGCCATATGGCCTTACATGCAACTTTAATACGTTAATCATATGTTGTATCATAAATTTTACACTTGTATAAAATTATGCATGTTAAAACGAAGAAGACAAAATTCGAATTGACGGAGTTGGTGTTATAACGAACCCGTAGTGTTAATTTTTATGTTTTGTGCTCAAAACATTCAAGAACATCAAGAACAGTAAAATTACATGTGTTGATTTTGTTAATTATGTGTTTTAACTATTAAAATCATGCTAGAAGGGTTGAGTAGTAGTTATATGTGTATTACAGTATTTGGGTATGTCTAAATTCGTGTAAAAATAAATTAATTGGAAGTTATGGCCATATTCTGTGTTCTTCACATAATGTATAATTGAACTTGTGAGAGATTTTTGGCCTAATTTTGTCTTGTTATATTTGCGAACTGCAGAAACTGAGTATGGGTAACCTTTATCTACGGCGTTACTAAACTAAATTACCCACCTTACCACGCCAAAAAAAAAAAAAAAAAAATAAAAAAAAATTATTAATTAAAATATTTATCAAATAAAATAAAATATTTTAATTGAGATATTTATGGAATAAAATAAATATTCGATAAAAATTATTATTAAAATATTTATAAAATAAAGTAAATATTTTAATTGAGATATTTATGGAATAAAATAAATATTCGATGAAAATTATTATTAAAATATTTATCAAATAAAATAAAAATTTTAGTTGAAATATTTATGGAATAAAATAAATATTCGATGGAAATTATTATGAAATAATTTATTCGAGTGTAATAATAGTAAGAGAATGAAAATATTCTAATTTAATTAAGTAATTAAATTAGAAGAGTAATGATTTGTTAAATAAAGTTGAGTTTATATTAAATAATTAAGTAAAAATGTAACTAATGAATGTAGTGAATACATATGGTATGTGTGTAGGATTTGTGGTGAACAGAAGTAGTAATCATTTAGCCTACGCACGAGGCAAGTTTCCTAACCCTACATGTTATCGTTATTCAAGTTTATAAACTTACATCGAGCACATTCTTGTTATTATTAATCAAGTTCAATTTGTTATATTAAAGATTTTTAATCTTTTCAAAGTATGATTATGTTATACAATACTTATTCTATTGTATACCTCTTGAGATTGTTATTCGATTTAAATATCAGTTATTGTTGAACCTTGTTAGACTAGCGAACCCTTATTGATGCGACTAGTCCATAGTTGATGAACGTTCTAAATTTTAGAACACTTATTGATTTATCCAAACCAAACTTCCTTTGGTGTGGACTCTAATGTCAAACTGAGATGAACAACCCTGTATAGGGATTACTTATGCGTTAGCGTTAAGATATTGTGCACAATATGGTACTAAGGGTTGATCCCCCTAAGTACGAGAAGAAGAGTCCATAGTCTTATGACTGTTAAACGTTTCAAGTATAAACATTTGACAACCTAGGACGTAATTCAAGGTCTTATGACCCTCAAAAGTTCTTTTGATTCGTGTTATTCATTCTTGATTCAAAATCCAAGTTTTCTTATTTCAGAAGTCATTGATTCATTCGCATGTTATTATTTATTGTTATATTATTATACTTGTGGGCAATCGTGCTCACACTTGCGTAATAATAACATTGCAGTTAAGAACGAAAGGTTCGACGAGCCTTCTACTAGTAAAGGCAAAGGCAAAGTTAACAAGTAATGAAGACATGTTGTTTATTTGTTATGTTATGTTTTAGACTTATGTTTAAGTTGTGTAAGACTTAAAATTTTTTATGTTTTCGTATTTAAGATTTAAGGTTAGTATGACCTGGGATTGATGTATTTATTTTCAGATGTTATTTTCAGATGTTTAGTTGCATTGCATTACATTGCATTATTGTTTTGTGCTTTTGCTTGAGGACAAGCAAAGGTTTAAGTTTGGGGGTATTTGATAAGTTGGGATAGATTTCTATTAACTTATTCTTTACTTTCTTTCTTAGATTAGGAACCCTAGATTAGATTAGAATGGGGGATTGAAGCAACTTGGACACCATTGAAGATCAAGAGCAGGAGCTTGAGGAAGATGGAGATATGCTGACAACAGATTTATTCGTTACTCTACTCTTAATTTTGTCTTTTAATGTGTATTCAAGTGTGGATTCTTAGTTTTAATTCAATGAACTAATTCTTTGTTTGAGATTACAATGGATCTTATTATGTAGTTTATTTTAATATTCTTCGCTATTAATTAATATGTTCTATTGTGAGGATTGTCTGTAAGGGCCCCGAATCCGAGGTCCCGAATCACCACGGATCCGGTTCGATCATTCTATACAACTATTACTATTTGCGGAAGATATAAACATAAATTGTTTATACATTAAACTTACACACTTTTTCCCAAAATCGAGTAACCTTAACTTATACACAATACATAACTTATTTAACTTACAACAACATTAATATTATACAATACTATACAAATCTAATCGCACGAATTAACTTTAAGCTGGAACTGTCTTTAACATTTCCTTGTATCTGACGCATTCGACTTAATCTGCAATGTTTTATCATGATATAGCAAGGGTGAACATAAGGATTACCCAACAAGTTTAAGTTCAATAATATAATAATATATCATGATTGAAATGATTTGAATAATTGGGTGGCTATAATTCAACAATATAATTGTGAAATAGCAGGAACAAAATTTTGACTGAACAAGTATTAAACATGAACAAATATATCTGAACCAACTGGTAATGAAGGTGATCGACCTTTCATATACTTGACTTATACATGCAATATGTCATAAGAGTAATTAATTCATGGCAACCAAAGAATGATTAACCATAAGCTTATCCGAATGAAACAACTCTTAGTAGAGTTAAGTAAAAATAAATTTGCCTGAACCGTTGATTACCGCAACGCAATTTATAACGCTTTATCCGAAGACCTAATATTAGTAATATAGATCTCCAATATTAGAATAATATCATCACAATATAATACTATTATATATATACACAGAATAACCTAAACACATAACACATAACCCTATCAGTCTATAACAAACATAAGACGTTGTATCAAGTCAAACTATTGCAGTCTAAGTTGAACCCGACACAAAATCTGACATCCCGACGGTCTAGTCGGACAAAATTTCGAGTTTGCGTTCAATTAAACTCTTCCTAACACTTCAAAATTATTTTAAATAATTTCAATAACAGTCGAAATATTTTTCCAAGTCTCATAATAATTTTTAAATAATTATTATAATTTATCGTGAATTTTTAATCATTAAAATCGTATTTAAATGAATTAAATACCACATAATTCTTTTATCATTAATATTTATTTATTATCACATATTAATGAAAATCATCACATAATATTATAATATATTTATAATATATCAAAGTATTTTAATACTTTAAAATCATATTTATATGATTTTTAAACCGAATTAAATTCATTATCCGATAATTGCTTTTAATATTAATATATTAATATTTTCATGACAAAATATCAAAAGTTATATTTTATAACTTAAAATATTTTATAACACTTAAATCATTTTTATATGATTTATAAATCATTAATTCTATTTTTCCAATTTATTTAATATATTTAATAAATAAAATAACTATCATTAATATTAATTAATTAATGAAATTCATCCTAAAATATTAAAAGTCATTTGAAAATACTTAAAATATTTTATTATAACATAATATTATTTTCATGATTTTTCATGTATTTAAATCATTTTACAATAATTTATTTAATATTATAATTAAATAAATTAAATATTTATGAAATATACTCAAAATAATTAAAAACTATTTTTCAGAATTTAAAATATTTTTTCGGAATTTATTTTGTATTTTTAATAATTAAAAACCATTTTTTTCTATTTATTTAATTAAAACAATCATTTTCGGAAAATAATAATTAATTTCTGAAATTAAGTGTCGCTATAGGGCTTTTAGGTGACAAATCCGTCGCTGTTGGTGTTCTTCACGTGTTCTTGAGCCTGCCTAGAATTTCTTGTCAGTGGCCAAGGTACCTAGTTTGACCGTTTCTAGATTCGTGGTTATAAAGGTTCTAAGTTTTTAAGTTTGATAGAATTGAAGTATGCATGTAACACTACTACCTAGCTAGATTCAATTTCATGCCCAAACCACAACATAACAGTAAACTATAAGCCTCACAAATCTTGTCAGACACTGTTCTTCAATTTCTGGGTTTTCCAGAAATTGAAGAATAGTTGAGATTCCTTATTTGAGCCCTTTAATATATGCTTTCTTTGCTCGGTATATGTGATATAAAGGTTCAAGTATGTAATATGTATGTCAGTGTACTTTTCTATAACAACCGATCAACATAACAACAAAAATTCAATGAGATCTAGATGGTCAAAGTTCTGACAGAAGTCATGTTCTTAAACAAATTTGGGTTTTCCAGATTGTTCATCCGGCTGGTGGTCAACTATAGTTTGACCTTCTACAACATTGATCCAGTGCATGATCTGGAAGTACTAAAGGCATATATTGGTAGTCTACATATCAGTCTATATACATATAACAACAACATGGCCAGATCGCTTCACAGAAAGAAGATCAGAGACCACCAAAAGGTTGTCAGAAATTTCTGGGTTTCTGGGTTACCCAGAAACCAGAATTCGAGGCCGGTCAACTCAATTTGACTGCTCGTATCTCTCAACATATGCATGATCTGAGTAATATAAAACCATAGATGTGTAGTACTCATGTCAGAGAAAAGATCCAAAACATAAAACACAACAAACAATTAAGAGTTCAAGATCTATGGGACCTGACATATGACTGTCAGGCCATATTTCAACATTTTTTCCAGATTACTAAAAATGCTTGATTCGTGCATCTATGTTTTATAGATCTATGATTTATCAACCCAGATCACTTATAGACACCTTATAACACATCTTTAACCAATCAATTTCAACATATAACATAAGATCACTGATTTTTAAGATTTAGGGTTTATACCTCTTTTACACTTTGATCTTGATTCTGACTTTTGGTTGCTGATCATGGAGTGTTAAGATATGACCATGGCTTATCTCATCACTCTTTCACACTCCCCATTCCTGAATTTTAGAGAGAGAATGTGTTGGAGAGAAATAAAAATAAAGTGACTCTTTCTCTCTCTTTAATCTTATAAATGTTGTATATAATGACCTTGGCTGAGTGTATAGGCTGATAAGTATTGTATTTCAGTCAATTGGTGAGTCATGGAGTAGTTGGACAACTCAATCTTGGCTAGATTTTCATGAAACCTTCAATTATGCAATAAGGGTATTTTGGACTTTTGGCTTTTTAATTTCATGGCATTCTAGTAAATGGCCAAACCCTTAGGGTTTAGGGCTTGGGTTAGGGTTTAGGGTTTGAACTAATTTAGGGTTTAAGGTTTAACCCTTAACTTCCAATTTACTTTCTAAGATTTTCGAATTTCGGTTTTAAAAATAGAAAATTAATTTTTCTAAATTATAATTAGAATTTTCTAATTATATTAAAATTTACTAATCATAACTTAAATCTTGTTAATTAGGATTAATATATCCTAATTAAAATTACTAATTAAGCAATTAGGGTCAAAATGGTCATTAGGGTTTATAACCCAAAGTTAGGGTTTCTAAAATAAAAATAATTTTCTAATTTAGAAATTAGATTTTCGTAATTAGATTAGGGTTTGCTAATTACTTAACTTTAAAATTAGGATTAATATTTCCTAATTAACATTAAAATTATTTAATTAACACTTAGGTTTTTCTCTATTTATAAATTAGGGTTTCTAATCCAGAATTTAGGGTTTTCAAATTTTGAAATTAGGGTTTGCTAATTAATTAAGCTTTACCCTAACTAATATATTAATTAATAGCACTTAAGCAATATAATAAACATTTAAATTCCCGGATTAGGGTTTCATACATCGAATTAGGATTTCGAATTCCCAGAACTGAAATTAGGGTTTCCAGAACTGATTTCTAGGGTTTCTTGGTAATCGCTAGGGTTTTATAACCGAACGTTGACGTTCTTAATACATACCTAGGGTTTGTTACAGATATCGTTTATCTGGTCAACCCTTGACCCTTAACCACATACTGTACACATATACACAGAACATATCCACGTATTTCCTTAATCCTGAATAATTCACCTAAATCCTTCATAGAATTTTGAAATCCTCAAAATTTCATCTCAAAAATATCAAACGCATACACTAATTTCATGTCTAGGTTCTAATTTTGAACCTTTAATAAATTAATTAATTTTTTTTAAAATATTCAAAATTCTCGGGTTGTCACATTCATCCCTTCTTCTAAAAATTTTATCCCCGAAATTTACCTTACTCCTTATACCATACTGCTTACACCATTCACACACATTATCACATGTTACCCAAAACATTCTTCACAAGAATTAAAAATTTTGAAATTGTGCTGAGGGGTTTTACAGACTATTGTTTGTCATTTTCGCTAAGGTTATATGGAAATTCATCCGCTAACCGTTATAACTTATAGACAGAAAGGGTGATTAGCCCGGTATGTCCTGTACTGGCCAAGTACTAATTTTATCTGTTTCTCTTCACTGCCATAGGCACAAAATTCTACCTCAGTCTTATTGGATTCCGCACCAAAACAATTTGGTTCGGGAAATTTCTTTCAATGAACACTTAGAGTTTTCAGAATATTAGTCTAGCTTAATCGAGTAATATAGACTCATATCAATAATTTAATTCAATTGAATTATTTAAATGTAGCCAAACCCCGTTGGCAAATTAAAAATTTGAAAATATTTTTGAAAATGATGTCATGATGTCGTATTGTGTTAACAGTCCGTTTCAGGATGCCGTCATTATATGACTTTGTCGTAACACATCATACAATAGTGGAACAATGATTTTCAGATCGAATTCACACTAAGTATTCCTGCATTTATAACTCTATCAACTTTTATCATCTCTGCACCAGGTTACATGGTACATGAGTGATAAATAAAAGATATTTTGATATTTCAAATCATTTGCGTCTAGCTGAAATAAGTAGCATAGACTATACTTTAAACCGTTTCAAAAATGATTACGAGTCTACATATTTTTATTTTTATTTGCAAAAGCACATAGTACGTATTTAGCTTGATGTCAAAATTTCGAAGTCTAGCATAGTTAGGAGTTTCGAAAAACTTATGTCTCCACTAATAATCATTTGCTTAACAATCTATCTGTTCCTATAATCTTTAATACTCTATTTGCACATACTTCTATCCAGTTCGTCAAACCACACTTATGAGTTCATTTACTTGCCACAAATATATGAGTTCAAGAACTTGTCCTAGTCAGACCTTTGGCGTCCATTCGCTGAGGGGTTCATAAACATTTCATATAACTATGAATCAAGAATGTCACATAAGTATGAGTTTGAAGAACTCTTACTTAACCTTATATTCTCTACCTATAACCTATCTATCTGTTATACACATGAGAAAGGAATCACCCTCTTAACACACATATAGTAAATAACGCGACACAAACATTTCAATGATTATCATTGCCAGAAACTAAGTGGTTTTTACACCATGTACAATTCAGCTCCTATACGAAGAATCATACTACTTAGCTACCGACATGAATCCTTAATTGAATCCCCACCTAACACTAACTCCCTTCTCAATACGAATTTAATTTAACTAGTATTCATAATCCTTTCCTGAATCTGTACCAATTCATAGTACAACTGCCACCCAACAATCTTGTTGTAAACTTTTTAATCATTCGCTTGATCCTTCTTCATACTATAACCTTATCCGATCATGGGGTGATCTCATCGTATATATTACGATTCATTTCTATGTTATGATCGTTTTGTTTTACGATCTTCTATCTCTGTACTTTTAGTCTTTTAGACTCTATCTATTCACCACTACTGTTCAACCTTATTATCAGAGTTAGGGTACTCTATATCTTTATAACTCGCCAAGATTCGTCTTTGAATCTTACCGACCAACTAACTCTATGTGAGTTAGATCTTATCCTAATCGCTGCGGTTATTAGTCTCAGGTATTCCTACCTAAGGTTCATAACCTAAAGCTTTGATACCAACTATGAAGGCCCCGAATTCGAGGTCCTGAATCACCGCGGATCCGGTTTGATCATTCTATACAACTATTACTATTTGTAAAAGATATAAACATAAATTGTTTATACATTAAACTTACACACTTTTCCCCAAAATCAAGTAACCTTAACTTATGCACAGTATATAACTTATTTAACTTACAACAAAATTAATATCATACAATACTATACAAATCTAATCGCACACATTAACTTTAAGCTGGAACTGTCTTTAACATTTCCTTGTATACGACGCATTCGCCTTAATCTGCAATGTTTTATCATGATATAGCAAGGGTGAGCATAAGGATTGCCCAGCAAGTTTAAGTTCAATAATGTAACGATATATCATGATTGAAATGATTTGAATAATTGGTTGGCTATAATTCAACAATATAATTGTGAAATAACAGGAACAAAATTTTGATTGAACAAGTATTAAACATGAACAAATATATCTGAACCAACTGGTAATGAAGGTGATCAGCCATTTATACCTGACTTATACATGCAATATGTACAGAGTAAAATTCATGGAAACCAGCAATGATTAACCATAAGCTTATCCGAATGAAACAACTCTTAGTAGAGTTAAGTAAAAACAAACTTGCCTGAACCGTTGATGACCGCAACACAATTTATAACGCTTTATCCGAAGACCTAATATGAGTAACATAGATCTCCAATATTAGAATAATATCATCATAATATAATACTATTGTATATATACACAGAATAACCTAAACACATAACACATAACCCTATTAGTCTATAACACACATAAGACGCGGTATCAAGTCAAACTATTGCAGTCTAAGTTGAACCCGACACAAAATCTAACATCCCGATGGTCTAGTCGGACAAAATTTCGAGTTTAAGTTCAATTAAACTTTGCCTAACACTTAAACAATTATTTTAAATAATTTCAATAACAGTCAAAATATTTTTCCAAGTCTCATAATAATTTTTAAATAATTGTTATCATTTATTGTGATTTTTTAATCATTAAAATCGTATTTAAATGAATTAAATACCACATAATTCTTTTATCATTAATATTTATTTATTATCACATATTAATAAAAATCATCACATAATATTATAATATATTTATAATATATCAAAGTATTTTAATACTTTAAAATCATATTTATATGATTTTTAAACCGTTAAATTCATTATCCGATAATTGGTTTTAATATTAATATATTAATATTTTCATGACAAAATATCAAAAGTTGTATTTTATAACTTAAAATATTTTTATAACACTTAAATCATTTTTATATGATTTATAAATCATTAATTCTATTTTTCTATAATTTATTTAATATATTTAATAAATAAATTAACTATCATTAATATTAATTAATTAATGAAATTCATCCTAAAATATTAAAAGTCAATGAAAATATTTTATTATAACATAATATTATTTTTCATGATTTTTCATGTATTTAAATCATTTTAAAATAATTTATTTAATATTATAAATAAATAAATTAAATACCATTTATATTTCAAAAATATTAAATATTTATGAAATATACTCAAAATAATTAAAAACTATTTTTCAGAATTTAAAATAATTTTTCGGAATTTATTTTGTATTTTTAATAATTAAAAACAATTTTTTTCTATTTATTTAATTAAAATAATCATTTTTAGAAAATAATAATTAATTTCTGAAATTAAGTGTCGCTATAGGGCTTTTTGGTGACAAATCCGTCGTTGTTGGTGTTCTTCACGTGTTCTTGAGCCTGCCCAAAATTTCTTCTCAGTGGCCAAGGTACCTAGTTTGACCATTTCTAGAGTCGTGGTTATAAAGGTTCTGAGTTTTTAAGTTTGATAGAATTGAAGTATGCATGTAACACTACAACCTATATTCAATTTCATGCCCAAACCACAACATAACAGTAAACTATAAGCCTCACAAATCTTGTCAGACACTGTTCTTCAATTTCTGGGTTTTCCAGAAATTGAAGAACAGTTGAGATTCCTTATTTGAGCCCTTTAATATATGCTTTCTTGGCTCGGTATATGTGATATAAAGGTTCAAGTGTGTAATATGTATGTCAGTGTACTTTTCTATAACAACCGATCAACATAACAACAAAAATTCAATGAGATCTAGACGGTCAAAGTTCTGACAGAAGTCGTGTTGAATAAATATGGGTTTTCCAGATTGTTCATCCGGCTGGTGGTAAACAGTAGTTTGACCTGCTACAACATTGATCCAATGCATGATCTGGAAGTACTAAAGGCATTTATGGGTAGTCTATATGTCAATCTACATACATATAACAACAACACGGCCAGATCGCTTCACAGAAAGAAGATCAGAGACCACCAAAATGTTTTCAGAAATTTCTGGGTTTCTGGTTTACCCAGAAACCAGAATTCGTGGCCGGTCAACACAGTTTGACTGCTCGTATCTCTCAACATATTCATGATCTGAGTAATATAAAACCATAGACGTATAGTCCTCATGTCAGAGAAAAGATCCAAAACATAAAACACAACAAACAATTAAGAGATCAAGATCTATGGGCCCTGACATATGACTGTCAGGCCATATTTCAACATTTTTTCCAGATTACTAAAAATGTTTGATTCGTCCATCTAAGTGTTATAGATCCATGATTTATCAACCCAGATCACTTATAGACACCTTATAACACATCTTTAACCAATCAATTTCAACATATAACATAAGATCACTAATTTTTAAGATTTAGAGTTTATACCTCTTTTACACTTTGATCTTGATTTTGGCTTTTGGTTGTTGATCATGGAGTGTTAAGATATGATTATGGCTTATCTCGTCACTCTCTCATACTCCCCATTCACGAATTTTAGAGAGAGAATGTGTTGGAGAGAAATAAAATTAAAGTGACTCTTTCTCTCTCTCTTTAATCTTATAAATGTTGTATGTAATGATCTTGGTTGAGTGTATAGGCCGATAAGTATTGTATTTCAGTCAATTGGTGAGTCATGGAGTAGTTGGACAACTCAATCTTGGCTAGATTTGCAAGAAACCTTCAATTATGCCATAAGGGTATTTTGGACTTTTGGCTTTTTAATTTAATGGCATTCTAGTAAATGGCCAAACCCTCAGGGTTTAGGATTTGAACCAATTTAGGGTTTAGGGTTTAACCCTTAACTTCTAATTTACTTTCTAAGATTTCCGAATTTCGATTTTAAAAATAGAAAATTAATTTTTCTAAATTATAATTAGAATTTTCAAATTATATTAAAATTTACTAATCATAACTTAAATCTTGTTAATTAGGATTAATATATCCTAATTAAAATTACTAATTAAGTAATTAGGATCAAAATGGTCATTAGGGTTTATAACCCAAAATTAGGGTTTCTATAATAAAAATAATTTTCTAATTTAGAAATTAGATTTTCGTAATTAGATTAGGGTTTTCTAATTACTTAACTTTAAAATTAGGATTAATATTTCCTAATTAATATTTAAATTATTTAATTAACACTTAGGTTTTTCCCTATTTATAAATTAGGGTTTCTAATCTAGAATTTAGGGTTTTCAAATTTTGAAATTAGGGTTTGCTAATTAATTAAGCTTTACCCTAATTAATATAATAATTAATAGCACTTAAGCAATATAATAATCATTTAAATTCCCGAATTAGGGTTTTATACATCGAATTAGGGTTTCGAATTCCCGGAACTGAAATTAGGGTTTCCAGAACCTATTTCTAGGGTTTCTTGTTAATCGATAGGGTTTTATAACCGCATGTTGACGTTCTTAATATATACTTAGGGTTTGTTACAGATATCTTTTATCTGGTCAACTCTTGACCCTTAACCACATATGTATATATATACATAGAACATATCCACGTATTTCCTTAATCCTGAATAATTCACCTAAATCCTTCACAGAATTTTGAAATCCTCAAAATTCCATCTCAAAAATATCAAACGCATACACTAATTTTATGTCTAGGTTCTAATTTTGAACCTTCAATAAATTAATTATTTTTTAAAAAATATTCAAAATTTTCGGGTTGTCACATTGTCTATTGTGATTTGGACTTAATTGCTTAATTGCCTAGCTAACAATTACCGTGATAATCTATATGAACTCGAGAGATGAAGTAATTATTTAGATCTTATCGTGATAGCATGTGTTTGTGATTTCTACATAGGTGGAATTCATGATTCGTGTTTAGGATAGAGATATTCCTTTAAGCCATATGTAATCTTATAGAGAACTTGTGCTTTAAATCCTTTTTAATTGTAATTCACATAGAGATATAGTGGATTAGTTAATTAGGGTGTCTTGCTTAATTCTATCATCTGTGGATTTAAGTGAGTATGGGTATTATGCATTGAGAGGTGGTTTTATCTACTTTGGTGTTCTTGATTAATAATTCAAGATAGAGAATAATTGATGAGAAGTGTGTTAATTTAAATGAAGCAATAAGTGAAGTTGTGATCTTAAATCTCCGTAATCTTAATTTAACTAGTGGTAATTAGAATTAGTTTATTTATAAATTGAAATTCATTCGTTTAAATAAGATTTAGTTGATTAAGGGTTAGTACTTGGTAATTTGTATTAATAATTCCTCGTGGGAACGATACTCTACTTTCACTTTATTACTTGTTGACCACGTATACTTGCGTGTTGTGCGTAATTAGATTTTACCCAACTATAAGAAGATGACCGCTGAATCGGTAAAGTAATCTCTTTTTTTATAAACAGTTGAGGAAGTAATTTACTAAAGTAAAATTAAACGTAAGAAACATTTTACATTTACTTTTACATTGGTAAAAGTTAAAAACATTTTACTTTAAGTAAAAGCAAAAATTATTCTTTTACTTTTACTTTCTACCGACAATGAATGATGTCGTCTGGTTTGTTGATGATGATGGTGGGGCCATCACTTATTGATAATTCTTGAGGTCCGCCTCTTCATCGGGTCCAGACGTTGAGAGGTCTTTGATCATCTTCTTAAATGGATCACCATCCCCATACATTTCCACCACCCCCATATAAAGAAGGCGGAAAAAAGATTTCACCGAAAAATTGGTCAAAATCTTCAAATTTTATTAGATTTTGTAAAAAGTTTTTGTTTAAACACAAATCAGATGAAATCTGATACAAGGGATCACTCGATTGGTCCTGATCTATCAGTAAAATCGATCTAAACAGAAGACTTCTTTGTTAACTGTTTAAACAAAAATTCTTTCTTTCATCATTCCGCTTATTGGAACATACCCAGAGTTTCTCCTAGAGATATTTATCAATCAATCTTTTTAGATACCTTTAAAAATGATTATAATGTTAAGATAGTTGAAAAAGTCTATGCAATTAACAAAGAATATGAAAA
This sequence comes from Panax ginseng, assembly GCA_020205605.1. Taxonomy (NCBI): domain Eukaryota; kingdom Viridiplantae; phylum Streptophyta; class Magnoliopsida; order Apiales; family Araliaceae; genus Panax; species Panax ginseng. The sequence goes on along the minus strand of CM035140.1, from coordinate 62,247,706 downwards.
TTGTAGTCTTTTATCTCCGGATGTTATTAAAAAACATAGGAAAAAGGGTTATAATTTTATTCATAAAACATTTTACTTTAAGTAAAAGCAAAAGTTATTCTTTTACTTTTTATTTTCTACCGACAAAGAATGATCTTTGTCTATTTATTGATCGATGATGGTGGGGCCATCACCATTGATAATCTTGAGGTCCGTCTTCTGCTGGTGCAGACGCCAGAGGGTGCTGTTGATAATCTTCTCAGATGGATCACCATCCCCATACATTTCTGCGTTAAAATTTTTATCCAGGAAATAACCCTTTCAACCTCAAAAATTTGGTTTATAAAGAAGGAGGAAAAAAAATTTCACCGAAAAATTGGTCAAAATCTTCAAAATTTCTTAGATTTTGTAAAACGTTTTTGTTTAAAAACAAATCAGATGAAATATGATACAAGGGTTCACTCGATTGGTCCTGATCTATCAGTAAAATCGATCTAAACAGAACAAAGAAGGAGGAAAAAAATTTCACCGAAAGATTGGTCAAAATCTTCAAAATTTCATAGATTTTGTAAAAAGTTTTTGTTTAAAAACAAATCAGATGAAATCTGATACAAGGGATCACTTGATTGGTCCTGATCTATCAGTAAAATCGATCTAAACAGAAGACTTCTTTGTTAACTGTTTAAACAAAAATTCTTTCTTTCATCATTCCGCTTAAACTCAAACCGTTCTTGCATGAGTAAACTCATATCTGTGATCTAATGATACCCTTAGCCTAAACTACTCCCAACCTGGAGTCCTACATCGGCGTAACAGGTCTTATGGCGATCATAGGTGGTTTACGGCAAGTTAGGCGATTGAAAGTGGAGTAAAAGAAATAAAAGTTTGAAGAAACATTTAAAAACAAATCAAACTGTTTTAATCGAAACCACCGACAGAATCAAGAACTAACCGTGTGGCTCTGATACCATATAACAGCGGGATAAGTTTTATAAAGAAAAACTTAAACAGAAAAAGAAAAGAATAAGAAGATGACCGGTGAATCGGTAAAGTAATCTCATTTTTTTTTATTTATAAACAGTTGAGGAAGGGATTACAGTATATCCTGAATCTAACTGTTAAGGAAGAAGGAAGTACGAAGGACTTCTTCTTCAATCTAACTAGAAGAAGGAAGCAACAAGCTTCTTCTTCGCTAACTCTAAAGAGAAGGGGGAGAGAGGACCTCAAGTGAGGTTTTCTTACAAAAGAAAAGCCTGAGTAACTCTAACACTTCGAGTTATTTAAATAGAAAACTAAAAAGTAAATTACTATTGAATCACGTAGGATTCACTATTACATTCACTAAAGTAAAAGTACAAAGTAAAAGTAATTTACTAAAGTAAAAGTAAAACGTAAGAAACATTTTACATTTACTTTTACATTGGTAAAAGTTAAAAACGTTTTACTTTAAGTAAAAGCACAAGTTATTCTTTTACTTTTACTTTCGGCTGACATCAATGATGATGTCTATTGATTGATGATGGTTGGGGCCATCACTGTTGATAATTGTTGAGGTCCGTCTTCTACTGGTGCAGACGCCAGAGGGTGCTGTTGATCATCTTCTTAGATGGATCACCATCCCAATACATTTCCACCATCCCCATATAAAGGAGGAAAAAAAATTTCACCGAAAAATTGGTCAAAATCTTCAAAATTTCTTAGATTTTGTAAAAAGTTTTTGTTTAAAAACAAATCAGATGAAATCTGATACAAGGGATCACTAGATTGGTCCTAATCTATCAGTAAAATCGATCTAAACAGAAGACTTCTTTGTTAACTGTTTAAACAAAAATTCTTTCTTTCATCATTCCGCTTATTGCAACATACCTAGAGTTTCTCCTAGAGATATTTATCAGTCAATCTTTTTAGATAACTTTAAAAATGATTATAATGTTAAGACAATTGAAAAAGTTTATGAAATTAACAAAGAATATGAAAATTGTAGTCTTTTATCTCCGGATGTTATTAAAAAACATAGGAAAAAGGGTTATAATTTTATTCATAAAACATTTTACTTTAAGTAAAAGAAAAAGTTATTCTTTTACTTTTACTTTTCGGTTGCAAAGAATGATGTTGCTCTGTTGATTGATGATGGTCAGGGCCATCACCGCTGATAATCTTCTTTGAGGTCCGCTTTTCATGGTGCAACGCTAGAGGGTGTTGTTGATCATCTTCTCAGATGGATCACCATCCCCATACATTTCCGCCTTAAAATTTTTATCCAGGAAATAACCCTTTCAACCCCAAAAATTTGGTTTATAAAGAAGGAGGAAAAAAATTCACACCGAAAAATTGGACAAAATCTTCAAAATTTCTTAGATTTTGTAAAAAGTTTTTGTTTAAAAAATAATCAGATGAAATCTGATACAAGGAATCAATCGATTGGTCCCGATCTATCAATAAAATCGATCTAAACAGAAGAAAGAAGGAGGAAAACAAATTTCACCGAAAAATTGGTCAAAATCTTCAAAATTTTTTAGATTTTATAAAAAAAATTTGTTTAAAAACAAATCAGATGAAATCTGATACAAGGGATCACTTGATTGGTCCTGATCTATCAGTAAAATCGATCTAAACAAAAGACTTCTTTGTTAACTGTTTAAACAAAAATTCTTTCTTTCATCATTCCGTTTAAACTCAAACCGTTCTTGCATGAGTAAACTCATACTTGTGATCTAATGATACCCTTAGCCTAAACTGCTCCCAACCTGTAGTCTTACAACGGCGTAACAGGTCTTATGGCGATCATAGGTGGTTTACGGCAAGTTAGGCGATTGAAAGTGGAGCAAAAGAAATAAAAGTTTGAAGAAACATTTAAAAACAAATCAAGCTGTTTTTAATCGAAACCACCGACAGAATCAAGAACCAACCGTGTGGCTCTGATACCATATAACAGCGGGATAAGTTTTATAAAGAAAAAATTAAATAGAAAAAGAAAAGATTAAGAAGATGACCGATGAATCGGTAAAGTAATCTCTTTTTTTTATTTATAAACAGTTGAGGAAGGGATTACAATATATCCTGAATCTAACTGTTAAGGGAAGAAGGAAGTACGAAGGACTTCTTCTTCAATCTAACTAGAAGAAGGAAGCAACAAGCTTCTTCTTCGCTAACTCTAGAGAGAAGGGGGAGAGAGGACCTCAGGTGAGGTTTTCTTACAAAAGAAAAGCCCGAGTAACTCTAACACTTCGAGTTACTTAAATAGAAAACTAAAAAGTAAATTACTATTGAATCACGCAGATTCACTATTACATTCACTGAAGTAAAAGTACAAAGTAAAAGTAATTTACTAAAGTAAAAGTAAAACCTTAGAAACATTTTACATTTACTTTTACATTGGTAAAAGTTAAAAACATTTTACTTTAAGTAAAAGAAAAAGTTATTCTTTTACTTTTACTTTCGGCTAACAACAATTATGCTGTCTGTTGACGGATGATGGCTGGGGCCATCACTGTTGATAACTGCTGAGGTCCATTTTCTGCCGGTGCAGACGCCAGATGGTGCTGTTGATCATCTTCTCAGATGGATCACCATCCCCATACACACACACACACACACACACACACACACACACACATATATATATATATATATATATATATATATATATATATTCGTCCCACAGAGTTCACTTCGTGGTGGTTGATAGCTTTACTGACTTTATTTACGCTTTGTCCCTTTGAAGTTTCCTCGTATGCTTGATAGCTTTTACACTTTATTTATATTTCGATCCCCCATGGAGGTGCTTCGTGGTTGGTGATCATGTATATATATATATATATATATATATATATATATATATATAGCTTTTATATATATACCTGCTTCCTGCTTCCATATAAATTGCGGTATCATGTGCGCCTAGGAATCGCGTGATCAAAGATTCAACCTATTGGATATATATTCGGTTCCCGTGATGGACGTTTTCAAATTTGTGAGCGACTTTGTAAATTATTCTCAGCTTCAATTTCCTTAGATGGTTCTCATACCCACGAGGAAGTCAAGATTATTTTGTACATTATTTTCGCATACGGATGCCTCGCATCTCAGAAATAAAATCAATCAAGCGCTTCTAACACTTAATAAAATGGGAGTGTAAAAGGTCTCAATTACTATTGAGCATCGTGGTTTGAAAACCTCTTTTATAAAACATCACTGCCATATCATGCTTAAAATTGAATTTTTACATGAATTCAAACCCTGTGTATATAGGTGCGAACGAGGCCTCACACTACTTCCAAATAACAGCACATTGACCCACACACACACACACACATTCAGATAATAGTTTCTTGAAAATAGGCGGTCACCGTGCTAACACGGATGTCGGGGGGTGCCTAACACCTTCCCTCCGCATAACCAAGTCCCCGGACCCTAATGAATCTTGATTTCACCGACCCATTTAGCAGTGTCACATCACTGGGTCAATGTGCAAACCTTTTCTCGGTTGTGTTGGTACAACCATTTAAAAAACCAACTGGCAACTCTTAACAGTCCATCGTCGACATTATACATGTCGGACCTTTTTCACTTGTTTTTTTAAACAAATCTCACCTAAAATGAGAACACCAAAGAACAAGTAACGAAAAGGGACAACTAAAAATCCCGACATCGACAATCATGTTGTATCTTTTATGCCTTAATGCAAAAATCTATTCACAGACACAATGAAAGGAGCACCTGGCTATGCAATAGAACTAGGGGCATCATGTACATGAAATATGTTAGGTTGTTTCAATTCATAGACACGTTATATGGGGAACCTACCTACGCACATTGCAGTTCTAATGGATGGAGGGTTCCTAGCTTATCGTAGAGGAATTGGATAGCGGTGTCAAGAAAAGAGTCCAGCTAACGGACTATAAACCGAGCGCTCGATGGGAGGCACCCCATCCAATCTTTCTCCCTCCTTGTTTAATTCTTATTTACATTTTATTATTTAGTAGATGTTAGATAGTGGTAATTCTTAATAATAGTTTTATTGTTTCTCCTCTCAGGTTCAATCCAATTGTTATAAGCATTCAAAATCAAACAGAAGTCAAAAAAAAAAGCTCAAGTAGATGCTAGGTCGCGAACCGCCACGCTCAACTACAAGCTTAAACACTGCATGGCGGCGCGCCATAGCTCACCATCCACGATAAAAATTGCTAAATTTTTAGAATTTCTGACTCAAGCATTCGGACAGTTAGAAGCCCACACTCAGTTCCCAACTATAGAATATCTCAAACTTAGCCATCGCCTGATATCCCATCGGATCATGAGGAGGCGAACGAAGATGACATTGCAACTTATGGGAGTATTCTTTTACTTTTAATTACAATGAGGGCATTGTTTATTTTAAGTTTAGGGGTATTGGGTTATACTGAGTAGTTGTTGCATATAGTTAGTTGTATATAGTTTGATTGCAGGTTTAAGTTGCATAATAGGGGTATTTTAGTATCTTTGTAGTTAAACTTTATACATGAAATTTTTTGTTTTTAGTTTTCTTTTGTCTTGTTTACTTAGTATGTGTTTAGTTGCATAGCATTGCATAATCCCAGGCTTTTTGTTAGACCCCAGATTTTATGAATAAAGATTTAATTTTCTCAAAATATTTTTTTAATATTATGGTGTGGATTTGAGATAATGTTATAGTTGTGGGTAGTATTTATAAATTTTGAAAAGTATGCAAGTTGTTGTATAATATTCGATTGGTCGGGGAATATTCTTTTTGTTGGGGAATATTCGTATGACGGTACAATCATTGGTCGACCCCACAACGGAATTATTGTCGGATTGAGAAAACGACAAAAATATTTTATAAAAATAACGGCGGAAGTTTTACCATTAATACTGTTGAACTACTCGGTAGTAAAAGTACAGTAATACGCGTGGTTGCATAGTAGCACACGATATTGATTATTGATGCTTACGTGATAAGTCACTCAGTTTGGTTTTATTGGTATTATTAATGTAATAAAACAAAAAAGCTTTTTATATAAAACAGAATACTTTTATAAAGTTATTCGTTTTATTAGATTCTAAATAGAATATATTATATTTTATTTAAAAGATTTTACTTTAAATATGGACCGTCCGATTAAAAGTAAATCAATCTGGACCGATTCAGAATTAGTTACTATGCGTCCATTCTTCTATAAATAGAAGCTCATTCCTTCATTATTTCTTACGAATTCAATTGAAACTCTAGAGAGAAAACTATAGAGAGAGTTCTTCTTCTATAATCTTAAGCGTATTTCTTTAGAGTTTAAGAAAGCTTTGAGCGTGGTACAAGTTTTCTTCCAGTATATCCTCGCCCTACCAGTCGAAATACTCTTCTTTTACGGTAAGGGATATTATTTGTTGTACTCGTAAGGGATATTATTTGTTGTACTCGTAAGGGGTATTATTTCTTTCTTATTCGTGAAGAGAACTTCTATTATTCCATTCATTATTATTCTGCTGTAATAACCTGTATACGCGGGATACCCTATACTTAGTGAAATTCTTCTGTTATTCCATTCTTTATTATTATGTTGGAATAACCTGTTTATGCGAAGTACCGTATACATGGTGAAATTCTTCTATTATTCCATTCTTTATTATTATGTTGGAATAACCTGTTTATGCGAAGTACCACATACATGGTGAAATTCTTCTATTATTTCATTATTTATTATTATGTTGGAATAACCTGTTTATGCGAAGTACCGCATACATAGTGAAATTCTTCTATTATTAAATTCTTTATTATTATGTTGGAATAACATGTTTATGCAAAGTATCGCATACATGGTGAAATTCTTTTATTATTCAATTCTTTCTTATTCTGTTGGAATATCATGTCTGTGCATTTTATGCCGCACCTAGTTCCATTATTTATTATTTGTTGGAATATCCTGTCTGTGCGTTTTACGCCGGACCTGGTTCCGTTATTTATTATTCTGTTTGAATAACCTTCCTGTGCGGTCTATCGCATGCATGGTGATTTCTTTTGTTATTCCATTCTTTATTATACTTAGTTGGTTAAAACTTTGACTTCTATACTCTATGAAATTAGTGGAATATCCTTGATATTTGCGCTTCATCCAATATCTTTTCCTGAAAATATTCTTCTGAGCATTCTTGAATTTTAATCTACAAAGAAGTATCATGTTGACAATGTGGATGTTATTAGTTACTGGATAAATTAATTCTTGAACTTGTTTTATTGAATTCATATATCATTGTCATCATCCTCATGTTTATATTATGTTGAAAGTCATCTGTGGCCTGTAGTGCATAGATGGACTTGGTATGATTATGACTAGGGATTATTCGGTATACTCATAACCGTAATGTTACAAATGATGTGGAAAAAGTCCTCATTGGCCCGTAGTGCATTGATGGACAGTTTTTGGTATGATTATGGCTATGGATTCTCTTTGGCCATAGTGCAAAGATGAATTGTTTTATGGCATGATCAGGACCGTTGATGAAAACATGATTATCTTTAGCCGTAGTGCATGGATAATTCATGGTCGTGATACTAAAGAATATCCTTAGCCGTAGTGCAGGGGTGATTCGATGATGTGGATTATTTATTAAGCTGAGTCCCAGCGATAAAAGTGATGCAAAACCTTTTAAATCATAGAAGATAGTAGTTTTATTCCCTACTTGACCCTTCTAATGGATTGCTTGTTCCGCTGCAGTTATACTTGATAGTTATTATATTTTATCAATTTAACACTGTTGAAGGCTAACGATAAATTATTCTGCATTATCTTAGTCATAATATTTCTTACTGGGCTAGTTGAGCTCACCCTTTCTTTCATTGTTCTCTTCAGGAAATGAGAACGTAGCTGGGACTAGTCGGGAAACATAGTGATGATCCTAGATGTTTGCATTAGTAGTCCTCACTATTCTATGAAATAGTGTGATAATAATTGTAATGAGGACTCCTTTTGAGTTTTTATACTCTCTAGTAGACAATATTTGTATTCAAACTCACAAGTTATGTTTTGTCGTATTGTACACGACGGTTGTATAATTAAGTTGTATTTGAATTCAGTACCTTGTATCTGGCGACTCAAGATGGGTGATGTATACCTATTTTGGGGGTGTCACAGTTGGTATCAAAGCTTAGGGATATGATCCCTAGTTGATATGTGAGACAAAAACTAGGAGGGGAGAGACGAGGAATTCCTTCGCTAGTATGACCTACCTAAGTTTATTTGTTATTTAATTGGTTGGTCAGAATGTAGGGATAATATGTGGTGTGTTAATTAACCCTTGTTTTGTGGCAGTGTTTGAAATGGCAGCTGAAAATGTTAACAATGGAGTGAATGAGACCGTGGAGACACCTCTAATCACCAACCAGGTTAATGTGATTAGAGATATCCATGTGGTGATTGAGGAATTAAAATTTTCACTCAAGCTAGTCGCAAAGGTAGCAACTGAGAGTGAGGAAGAAGAGGAACCTGAGGATGATTTATTAGAATAACTTATTGATCAAAATGTAGAATTGAAAAATCGTATTCATGAGTTAGAAGAGCAGGCTGAAGAACGACAGGCGGTCGTGGAGCAAAGAGATGCAACCATTCAAAATTGTGTTACTCGATGTGCGATGCTTGAATGTAAGCACTCTTTTTGGCAGTATAAGATATTAGAGCTGGAATCTGAGAATGCTATGATCAAAGTTCTGATGAAAGCAGAAACAACTAAACGAAGGAGAATAGATGATGTGTGGGTAAAAGCCGCACGACGCGTTGATATTGTCAAAAAAGACGTTCGATCCAATAAAGTCAAAATAGATGAAATGGATTTTGCTTTTTGGACAACAATTGGGAGAATCCAACATCGAATTAGGAATTACCCTGTACAGAGCGGTCAACCCCAAATCAATATGGATCGGGGAGTAATGATTCAAATCATGGATAAGGAATGTGACGAAGCAATTAAGGGTGGAATGTACTCTATAGCAAAGTCAAGTCTAGCTGGGATGGTGACGCCAAAGAATGTCCCAGACAAGTCAAAATTGATAGTTTAAAAGAGAGTGTTTTTTTTATGACGAGGAACACGAATGAATATCACGGGTCAGTTAATTATAAATTCTTGCGAGTCTATGCCTTATTAGATACCGGTTATACCCATTATTTTATCTCTGTTGCTTGCGCTCAACATTTAAATTTGACTTCGGAGAAATTAGACTTTGACTTATTGGTTGAAACTTCGATAGTAGAAACCTTCGTTACCTCCAATGTTTATAAATCTTGTTGATTCAAATCAACACTTTTACATTACCTGTCAATCTTATCTCTTTGAAAATACTTGCCTTTGATGCAATTTTTAGAAATCGATTGGTTAACTACTCATCATGCTTTTCGTAAGGTTGTTAGCTTTCATATTCCTAACCAACCTGTTATGCGAATTCAAGCAACCAAACCACTAAAGTCAATCATTGTCATATCAAGCCATAAGTAAAGAGCCTCAGTCCTTTCATTGTTGACTTCCTTGTGTGGAATGCAATCAAGCTAGACTTTCTCAGTGGCGGCGTACGCCGTGAATGACGATGGCAAGTTGATAGGTATCAATGTGACGTACTATCCAAGTCTTGGATGAGGGTCACAGTTTTGAATGATATTTCTATTGTTAATAAATTTCCTGACATATTCTTGAAGACTTCTTAGCCTACCCCTAGAGCGTGAAATCGAATTTTGTACTGACCCCAGTACAAAACCCATTTCTTAAACCCTCAAATATTTCTTCAACTAAAATGAACGTAACATGCGCCAAAGACGTTGGCTCGATCTATTGAAGATTACGATCATATCATTCAACACCATCGTGGAAAAGCAAATGTGGTAGCTGACGCATTGAGTAGAAGATCGTATGCGTTTACAAGTGCGAATATACGAACTCATGTGAAGATAATGAATATACGAGTAGAATCAACTTTAATCGATAAAGATAAAGCCGCTCAAACTACATACTTAGAGCTGATGAATGTGAAGAAGAAGGTTCAAGAGGGCGTTATTCTAGAAGCAAGAATCGACGAAGAGAGGAAATCTCAACCCTCGATTTAATTGACCCATTTTAAATCCTCGATCAAGTAGGAACTGTGGCTTATAGACTCGTTTTACCGCCAAGTATGTCGCGTGTTCATAACCTTTTTAACGTATCGATGTTACGTAAATATGTGGACGACCCGAACCACATTATTAACTTAGAACCGGACGAGATATCAGAAGATTTAACGTATGAGGAGATACGTGTTAACATTTTGGATAAGAATGATCATATTTGACGCTCAAAGGTTATACCTCAAGAGTTAGAATTTGAAGTGAAGTCAATGTATCCTCACCTGTTTGGCATACCAGGTACGTACGTAAATTTCGAGGGCGAAATTTCATAAGGAGGGGAGATTGTGAGACCCCAGATTTTATGAATAAAGATTTAATTTTCTCGAAATATTTTTTTAATATTATGGTGTGGATTTGAGATAATATTATAGTTGTGAGTAATATTTATAAATTTTGAAAAGTATGCAAGTTGTTGTATAATATTCGATTGATCGGGGAATATTCTTTTTGTCGGGAAATATCCGTACGACGGTACAATCATTGGTGGACCCCACAATGAAATTATTATTGGATTGAGAAAACGACAAAAATATTTTATAAAAATAACGGAAAAAGTTTTACCGTTAATACTGTTGAACTACTCGGTAGTAAAAGTACAGTAATAAACGTGGTTACATAGTAGCACACGATATTGATTATTGATGCTTACATGATAAGTCACTCAGTTTTGTTTTATTGGTATTATTAATGTAATAAAACAGAAAAGCTTTTTATATAAAACAGAATAATTTTATAAAGTTATTCGTTTTATTAGATTCTAAATAGAATATATTATATTTTAATTAAAAGATTTTGCTTTAAATATGGACCGCCCGATTAAAAGTAAATCAATCTGGACCGTTCATGAATTAGTTACTATGCAGTCCATTCTTCTATATATAGAAGCTCATTCCTTCATTATTACTTACGAATTAACTGAAACTCTAGAGAGAGTGCTTCTTCTATAATCTTAAGCATATTTCTTTAGAGTTTAAGAAAGCTTTGAGCGTAGTACAAGTTTTCTTCGAGTATATCCTCACCCTACCAGTCGAAATACTCTTCTTTTACGGTAAGAGATATTATTTGTTGTACTCATAAGGGATATTACTTTTTATACTTGTAAGGGATATTATTTGTTGTACTCGTAAGGGGTATTATTTCGTTCTTATTCATGAAGAGAACTTCTGTTATTCCATTCTTTATTATTCTGTTGGAATAACCTGTATACGCGGGATACCCTATACTTGGTGAAATTCTTCATTATTCCATTCTTTATTATTATGTTGGAATAACTTTGTTTATCGCAATCTGTATACATGGTGAAATTCTTCTATTATTCCATTCTTTATTATTATGTTGAATAACTTGTTTATCAAATACCATATACATGGTGAAATTCTTCTATTATTCCATTCTTTATTATTATGTTGAATAACTGCTTATCTGCAGTCCGCATACATAGTGAAATTCTTCTATTATTCCATTCTTTATTATTATGTTGGAATAACTTTGCTTATGCAAAAATGTATCGCATACATGGTGAAATTCTTTTATTATTCCATTCTTTATTATTCTGTTGGAATATCTTGTCTGTGCGTTTTACGCCGGACCTGGTTCCATTATTTATTATTATATCGGAATATCCTATCTGTGCGTTTACGCCGGACCTGGTTCCATTCTTTATTATTTGTTGGAATATCCTGTATGTGCGTTTTACGCCGGACCTGGTTCCATTATTTATTATTCTGTTGGAATAACCTGTCTGTGCGGTCTATCACATGCATGGTGATTTCTTTGGTTATTCCATTCTTTATTATACTCAGTTGGTTAAAACTTTGACTTCTATACTCCATGAAATTAGTGGAATATCCTTGATATTTGCGCTTAATCCAGTATCTTTTCATAGAAATATTCTTCTGAGCATTCTTGAATTTTACTCTACAAAGAAGTATCATGTTGACAATGTGGACGTTATTAGTTCCTGGATAAATTAATTCTTGAACTTATTTTATTGAATTCTTATATCATTGTCATCATCCTCATGTTTATATTATATTAAAAGTCATCTGTGGCCTCAGAGTGCATAGATGGACTTGGTATGATTATGATGACCGAGGATTATTCTTGGTATAATCATAACCGTAATGTTACAAATGATGTGGAAAAAAGTCCTCATTGGCCCGTAGTGCATTGATGGACGCTTTTTGGTTTGATTATGGCTATGGATTCTCTTTGGCGTAGTGCAAAGATGAATTATTTTATGTCATGATCGGACTAGTTGATGAAAATATGATTATCTTTAGTAGTAGTGCATTGATAATTAAGTGGTCGTGATACTAAAGAATATCCTTGGCCGTAGTGTAGGGGATTCGATGATGTGGATTATTTATTAAAATCGAGTCCCGCCGATAAAAGTGATGAAAACCTTTTAAATCATAGAAGATAGTAGATTTTATTCCCTACTTGACTCTTCTAATGGATTGTTTGTTCATTTGTAGTTAAACTTGATAATTATTATATTTTATCAATTTAACATCTTGAAGGCTAACGATAAATTATTACGCATTATCTTAGTCATAATATTTCTTCTTTGGCTAGTTGAGCTCACCTTTCTTTCTTTCACCGCTCTTGAGAAATGAGAACGTAAATGGGACTAGTCGGGAACAAAGTATATAGCCCGAAATACGGTCTATCTTCACTTTTGGGATTTAAATGCGTCACGAATACATCATTCATCAACATACATCATTATATCTTTGAAATATAATGACATACATTCTCAAATCCGGTTCTCGAAACCTTAGAACATCTTTTATTTATTTGTAATGAAAGAGGTTCTAAGGTTTCGAAATTTGAGAATGAATGTATGTCGATATATAATGATGTATGATGTATGTTGGATGAATGATGTATGACGCATTTTAATCCGAAAGATAGACCGATTTCGGCACGTCTACAGTTGGTTTCAGAGCTGATAGGTTATAAATCTTAGGTATGAGTACCTAAGACAATAATCGTAAAGAGAAAGATAAGAAGATCACCACGTGATCATAGTAAATCATAGTAACAGATGAGCTGTTAAACGATGAATGATTTATAGCTAATGCTATGAATGAATGGTACTACAAAGTAGTACGGGAAGAAGAACTCAAATTGAGTTGTAAAGGATAGTATACGAATTAAAGAAAATTTGTATTAAGTAAAGAAAAAGATAGAAATTGTAAGATTTCAATTGAGGACTCATGTGATGGCTGAGTTGTATGAATCTTTCTATGGGCAGAGGTTTGTGCTTGGTGTAACAACCACTCAGTTTATTGCAGTGATAATCATTGAAATTGGTTGCACTATCAAGATGTATATAAATAGAAGGTGAATCTTTTCTCATGTATATACTAGATATGTAGAAAATGATAAGATAGGTGCGGGTTCTTGAAACTCATACTTATGAAATGTTTGTGACTTATAGTTATATGCTATGTTTCTGAGCCCTAAGCATATGGATAGTCCTTGATTTGTTCTTGGATTACATATTGCGAAGATAAGTTCTTAAACACATATGGTTGTGGAAAGTTCCTAAACACATAAAGTGTGGTAAGTTGATGAACTATACTAAGGTATAAGAATGTTTAGACTGAAAGTAAGTATTTTTAGTAGACTTAGCATTGAAGGTGCTAGAAAAGATTAAGTATTGTCACAAGTAAAACAATGAAGGAAGATGGAGAATAGGATATTCCAAGTCATCTAGATATGCTAGATTTTGAAATTTGTTGAAATCGTGCTAATGTGCGCATTTTGAAAATGAAAGAATTGGTTCGACTTTTGGAACCAATGGATTTTAAAAGAACTATTCTTGGTATGTCTATGCTAATTGTTTCGGCTAGATAGAAATTGATTTGAAATATCAAAATGAATTTTATATCATCAGTGCATTTGATGCAAGGATGGTAAAAGGATGGAGTTATTAATGCAATTAAACCTGGTGTGGAATTTGATCAGAGGATCAATAACCCGCTATGGTATGATGCATAATGATTAAGTCATAAAGTGACGAAGTCCTCAACGTACTGTGAAAAGTGCGGTATCATGACGTCATAAAACGTTTTGATGTATTGCAAAAGAATTTAAAGAAGTAGTCGATGTCAATTGAGTTGACTAGACGAATGTTCAAGTTGATATCCAATTTATTGGTATGGTCTAAGCTATTTGATTTGGCTAGACGAATGGTATGTCATGATGCCGAACCAAATTATTTTGATGCGGATTCTAATGATTAAGTCTGAGGTGAACATACCCTGAAATGGGGTTATACGATAGGCTGATCACCTACGTATGGAAGAGATAGTTTACCTTCTTTGTGATTGTAAACTGACCGTGGAAAGAAAGGTTACGGCGTCATGCTGTTTAACCTAGTAAGAGTTCATGGTCAATTTGACCCCTCAGCAAAAGAATGAAATGTTTTAAAGGAATCTTTATATTCCTATTTATTCCTTTCACTTCATGATTCTTGATAGGTTATGTAGGGTAGGGAATGTTTGAAAGATAATAACTTCTTTGAAGAGAAGTTGAGAAGAAGGGTAAACTAAAATTTCGAGGATGAAATTCTGTGAAGAAGGGGTGAATGTGATGACCCGGGTATGGGTATGGTTTGAAGAAATTCTGAGGACGAAATTTTTATAAGGGGGGAAAGATGTGACAACCCGAAAATCCGGATTGTCCATAAATTAAGATTTAAAGAATTAGTTATTAATAAAATGAATTTTTATTAATACTATTTTGTGCTATGTGTTTATTAATCGTTCTATTACCTAGAATGATTATTAATCGGGAGGATTCTGGATACGAGCTAGATTGAACGAGTAAGAATTTTCATGATGAAAATAAATTTTTTTCGGAGACAAAATATTTTCGGGGAAAAAGACGGAATAGGCACTATTCACCTGACGAAACCTAAGGGTTAGGGTTTGAATAACCTAAGCCATTCTGAGAGTTTGGTATGTCAAAATGACATTCCGTCGAAAGATTTGATGATAATATATCGTGAAAAGTTAAGTAAGCCGATAAAAGTTTTTCTCGAAAAACGTGCAGAAATCGAACAAAATAAAAATAACGAAAAGTACTGCTGTGTACTTTTCATTCGTTTAGCTACGTTAGGGGAAAACATGATGAAAAATGCTTAACGTAGAAAAGTATTTTTCACTTTTTCGGAAATTCGAAGAATACGTAAAAGTTAATCGGTAGAGGAAAGGCGAAATATCCAAAAATATTTGGATTCCGAGAATCGCAGTTTTTGAACTGTCGGACGAATTCCGAATTACGGAAGCACGAAGGTAAGGAGGTGGGGTGGCCACTTGGCCACCAAGTAAACTTGGTGGCTAAATTATGAATAGTAAGGAGGTTAGGGTGGTGAAATGACTAAAATGCCCCTAGCCTTGGTTTTCTATATAAACAAGCTTAAGCTCATTTGTTTGATTGAAAATTTCAACCAACACTTGAGAGAGAAAGAGAGAGACTTCGGAAGGGAGAGGAAGAGAAAGAGAATGAGGAAAAGCTAGCTTGAATGCACGCTTTGTCCGACGGAAGGAGATTAAAGAAGAACGGTAATCCGAACCCTAGTTCTTCTAATTTTTCTTTAAGTTTTTATGTTCAAAAATATAACTTAATGAAGATAAGTAGAAGATGAAGTTAAGAATGATTTCATGAGAAAACAAAGAAATAAGAATTAGAAATTTAGTTTATAAATTTCTTAAGGAAGTATAAGATTCGTAAGGATTTTGAGCGATCCGAATGAATCTTATGAATGAGTAGGTTAAATAAGTAAGGAATGGTGTTTTATAACATCAAATTCCAAGAAAAAGTGAAATCGTAATCCAAAATATCAATTAAAATGAAGAACGAACGAAGAACGCGAAGAACACGCGAAGAACACGAATAACGTTGTTGATGGACAAATTTAAAACCATCGTAGTGTAATTGTTGTTGATGGACAAGTTTAAAACCATCGCGTATAAGTTAGTTGCTTATTGCTTGGTTAAGAACATTAGAAACATTCATGAAGAATGGATTAAAACTAAGCTATAACGAAGTTATGGTGAAAATTTCGTAAAAGAAGAACACAAATTTGAAAGTTAGTAAATGAACCCAATCGTGTAGGGTTTCATAAGAAAGTAAGAGAACGTAGAAAATGTGAGTCGTAGACTCAAGAACGAACAAATTCCGAGTTCGGATGACCGAATTCCGGACGAACGAACGAAGAACGTTAATAACGTAAACATGAACGAAGAACGAAGATTAAGCCAATTGAATGGCATGTTAACGGATTCAGAATGAAATTCCGTCTATGGCTAATCGAAGTACATAAGATAAGAAACAAAATGGCTTTGGAATGACCTCGTTCCGAGTAGTAACGAAGAAGTTATGAGATTTCAAAATCAGCGTCTCAAGCATGTAAAAGACTTAGAAAAATTTTCTAGGTTTCATACTCGTGCAATTATCATGAAGTCGTGCCTTGAGGCCGTATTGTTGCAGCCATGAGCTCGGCCATAATCTTCTAGAGAGTGGCACCGCAGCTCAAGAGATAACAAAGGACTTGGCCACAGTATTTCATCCCGAGAAGAGAGGAGAGAGAAGTAGGTCGGCATGCGATGCGAGAGGAGAGGAAGAACACTGGCCAAGCCACGGCAGTGCGAGTAATGCCCGTAATGAGATTTTTAGTTCTCGATTCTTTGGAGGATGTGCAAGAAAGAAATATGAACATAATGTTCAACTAATGTAACACTTAATCAAGTGTTTTAAACCTTTAAAAGGTTGAACAAAAAGATTAAACGAGATTAAAAGACAAAGAATATAGGTGCGGGTTACGGAATCGATATCTGGGGACTATAGTCACGATGAACGAACGTGAGGGATTACTGTGATTATAATTCCTTAGACGTTGAGTGGCGAAGGTAATGAATAACATTCCGATGTTATGTCATGGTAATAAGAGATAAGTGTAAAGCGTATAGACACTATGAACGCAATGTTGTTGCGATGAACGATCGGTCTTAGCATACAACGGATTGTATGGCTTCGACATTAAGAAAAAAATAATGAACATGGGGTTCATGGAATGGATAACGATGAATGCAATTGAAACGTTGAGTAAAGGTTAAATGAGAGATTAAGAGACGAGCAACGTGAACGTTGAATACGTAAATTATCCTCGTGAATCGTATTTGTGTTGGACGAACGTGCTAAGTATACCCTGGTTGTATGACTTAGACGTTGATGAATGTAGTAAGTAAGATACGAATGGTATCAAGAAAGCCGTATCGAACGGTAATAAGATTAATGGAAACCGATTGTGAGTCGGATGAGAATGCTAGAATGAAATGTAAGCGTTGAACACTTTAACCAACGTGAAGGTTAGGTGTACACGAATATTAAATGGGTAGAACCTACACTCCGTGTATGGTTTGACCGTAGGATAACAAATACCAATGATTAAACCTGTGATGGGTGAAGAAGTTGAATCAAAGATAAGTACGTATAACGTAAAAGAAGCCGAGTTAATGTTTATAACTTGGATGACGCTCTGAGTCGAATGAACCGAACGTTGTAAGATAATGATAAGGTAATGTAAAATACTTAATGCTATTAATTCATAGAATGAATGCGGAATGATCGTTCTGAGTATACAAAAGACTGTATGACTTGGACGATGATGAATGAATCCTAAGGTATGGCATTTACTTTCCAGAAAGCCAAAAGGAATAAGAAATTAATTTAACAAACATTATAATTTAATAGTTCGTATAAGTTAAGATAAGTTAGGTTGTGGTACAATCGTAACCTTTGATGGTCGACATATGGGAGCTGAGCTAAACAATTCCTTGAGAGCGAAGGTATATCTGAAATCGGCAACCGATCTAACTCACTTTGATGGCGGTGTAGATGAGACAGAACTTGTTTGTTGGTTGTTTTTGGGAAACCACTCAGAGTACCATATGGACTACTAGCAGAGAAGCGATGTGTACTGAGTCCTAGAGAAATATACGAAGAAGGTAAGAATGTGAATCATCAAAGATGATGAACGTGTTGAAATAAGACATCTCCGTTATGTCATGAAACCGTAAACCTAAATGAAAAAGTTAGTCACGTAAAATTATATTGCAAGAACGCGAACCTTAAGAAGTAAAGTTAAGTAAACCAATGTGTAAGTCAAGTATATGACTAATTGGTGTATTTGTTATTTCCTTATGTATTATAGGGATTGGAATGAGCGATTCGGTAAAGTTATAGGCATGCGTAAGGCAAGTTTCCTAACTTCATTCATATTTTAAATGGATGCTAGTTTCTTAAACTTCTCAGATGTTGAACTTGAGAAGTTCTGTCTATGTGCAAGTGTGCGATATTTGTACAAGGTGGTAGTATGTATGAGGCCTTGTGCCACAATTTGAACACTTCGGTGTTTCGTGAGATGAACTGTTCTATGATTGAACTATTCAATACAAGTATGTTCTGTTTATACATGAACCGTTATTGTTAAGTCTGGGCTAATGATGCTAGCTAGACAGGATGTGTATGAAAAAGGTAGAAGAATGAAAGTATTTCAAAGTGCATGTGAATAATGTTTTAAAATGATAGGAATCGAGATTATTCCTATTATTCAAGCTGCTTCATAACCTTTGTTCGGTTATCAAAGTTCTAAAGAATGTTTAAATTCTTGAAGTTGTTTATTTAACTGCTATGACTTGCTGGGCAATTGAATGCTCACACTTGCTTTAAATGAAAAACATTTTCAGCGAACGATGTTAGAAGAAGTTAAGGATCCCGAAAAGATCAAGCTGATCGGTATCCAGATGAAGTGCCATTCAATATATGAATGTACGTGAAGAGCAAGTGAAGACTTATAATATAGAATGATTGAATTAAACTATAGACTAGTTTAATGAACAGTTATGAATCCTTGGTGGCGGATAAAAGTCACTCGTGTAAGATGTAAAGAATAATGTAATTATCATTATTTATAATGAAAGAGGTTCTAAGGTTTCGAGAACCTGGGATTTGAGAATGTATGTCATTATATTTCAGTATATAATGATGTATGTTGGATGAATGATGTAGTCGTGACGTACGAAATTCGGGTGTGAAGATAGACCGGATTTCGGGGCGTTACAGATGATCCTAGATGTTTGCATTAGTAGTCCTCACTATTCTGTGAAATAGTGTGATAATAATTGTAATGAGGACTCCTTTTCAGTTTTTATACTCTCTAGTAGATAATATTTGTATTCAAACTCACAGGTTATGTTTTGTCATATTGTACACGACGGTTGTATAATTAAGTTGTATTTGAATTCAGTACCTTGTATCTGGCGACTCAAGATGGGTGATGTATACCTATTTTGGGGGCGTCACACTTTTAGTTAGTAAAATTCTAATTTGGCCAATGATGAAATAGAAATGTGATAGATTTTTGAACTCTGTTGATAACTTAAACTTAGTTATAATTTAATACATGATGTAATCTATGCCTGTTGTTTAGATGTTACTGGGTAACATGACAATGTTCCTATTTTCTTGTTGGTTAAGATTAGCATGCTTGTCTGCTGAGAGGAAAATGTTATTTTTAATGATAGAATTGTGTAGGAAGTGAGTAATGACTATGAAGACACTGAAACTCAATTTTTGGGAACACATATGTTTGCTTGCTTTAAAAAAAATTGAATAATTACCGTGGCTAGTCTTGTTTTGGGGCCTTTGTTACTTTAGTAAGTACGCCCGAGGGGATTGTCTCTACACCTAGCGCCCTAAGGTCTTAATGGTCTGGGAGTCGTTGGTTGAAAGCTCGCTAAGTGGTAGCACTGTTAGCCTAATGGAAACAGACATTGTACAGTCATGGGAAATATATATCTAAAAAATAAAAATCAATAAACGCCGCGGGAAAGTGCAAAAATGGCCCTCGTGAGTAAAAATAAAGTAGAATAAACCCATTGTTGAACCTTAATTTTCATTGATGTGTTGGAGTAGTTGATCGATGTCTCATTAGTATATGTAGTTCTTGATCTAAACTTCAATTTTCTGTCTTAAGCAATGTAGCACGTAATATCTTCATCTTTGTCAAGCTTATCTGTGAACACATCACACACACACAACATCTTTATAGCAGGTTAGGATTATCTGATTATATGTCATTATGCCTTGAGCTTGGTTTGATGCTTTGTTCTTGGATCTTGATATTTCTCTGAGGTATATCTTATTGGAATTCATATTTGGCTGAGAATGTGGGATTCATTTGCATAGTAGTGTAGCTTGCATAGCATATAGACTGCATTATATTGCATTGCTTGAGGGCAAGCAATAGTTCAAGTTTGGGGGTATTTGATAAGTGGGTTTTAGACCTACTTATTGGATATTAATTCACGCGAACTAGGTGTAGACACTCGAAGTTTTTTTTTCCTGTTACTAACTATGCAGGAGGGCAAAAACGTCTTTTTCACACTCTAGAGATAACCTTAGAGGATGACAACATCAAATCCAACCCCAGAAATAGTCCCGGGATATCCAGTTTCCAACCCCGGGAGGTCAAGCCAACCTCAGAGATAACCCTGTAGATATTCAGTGTCAACAACATGACAACCTCAGAGATAACCCTGAGAAAAGACTGCTACAACTGCGTGAAAATCGGAGATAACCCTGGGAGGGGAAAAATAGTCATTTTTGCCAAATCAACCTCACTTCAAATCAAATACACATATTTCAACTCAAAATGCTTTAATAGAAGTCACACAAGAACCATATCTTAACTTCCGGGCGCAAACTACGCAAAATGGCTTAATAAACTGCTTGACGGAAACCCGGAAATGCCATTTTGGTCATGGACCCATCTTCCCGAAATTAAACAAGGGCAAATCTTATGTCATTGTGTAGCTCTCGGAAAGAGCTTTCCGTAATGATATGGCACGCTTCCATCGGACTCCCTGATTGAAAGTTATGAGCGACCGAGCAAATAGCGCATTGTCCGAATGTACGTACTTCGACATGGCGGGACCTATATTTTGGGCATCCTGGGCAGCCGCAGGTAGGCCTGCGGCTCCCCCCTTTATAAATAGAGGGCTTGGGGTGGCCATATTTGCAAGAGAAAACAGTGAGGAAGCCCTGCCCAATTTGCTCTACACTCACCCCATATAGTGTACTTTCTCATCTTAAACACCTGTGAGCTCATATATAGCTACTTTTGTACATACAAAAGCCAGTGTTTACCCACTTTAAAGATATAGAAGTCTTCTTTGGCAGCCCACTGTAAGCCTTCTCACACACTTTAGAGTCTTTCTCTTCATCTCTGCACACCCTTCTTCACGTTGAGAGTCGTGTTACTAGGCGTTTGCCTGACTTGGTCCAGTGGTTTTATTTCAGTTTGTATATATATATATATATATATATATATATATATATATATATATATATATATATATATGTCTGTGTGTCGAACTTTGTTTGATGAGCCTAGACTTGGAGTGCAGGCGTTTATTGCTTTAATATATATATATACTTATATATATTAACTGTGTGTCGAACTATGTTCGATGAGTCTGGATTTTACATCCGGAGCATTTACTCGCTTTTATATATATATGAACTGTTGTCGAACTCTGTTCGATGAGCCTCAATTTCATATCCAGTGCATTTATTGCTTTTATACATATATATTTCCGTCCCACAGGTTTACTTAAGTGGTGGTTGATCGCTTCTGACTTTCTTTACATTTCGTCACCGCTGGAGTTTACTTTGTGGCGATTGATTGCTTTAATACAACTTTATTTACGTTTAAATCCGCTTTGAGTTCCTTTGTGGCGGTTGGCCGTATTCTGACTTTATTTACGTTTAAATCACTTTGGAGTTTCCTCCGTGGCGGTTGATAGCTTTTACCGCTTTATTTACATTTCTGATCCCCCATGCAGGTTCTTCGTGGTTGGTGATCATGTCTGTATATATATATTTACAACTTTTATATATATACCTGTTTACTGCTTTCATACAAATTGTGGTATCATGTGCGCCTAGGAATCATGTGATCACAAATTTAGCCTATTGGATCTAGATTCGGTTCCCGTGATGGACGTTTTCAGCTGTGATCAACTTGTAAATTATTATGCGGTGTCTGAATTCCCTCATATGGTTCTCATACCCACGAGGAAATCTGCATTATTTTGTACATTATTTTAGTACGAATGCCTCACATCTGTAAAATAAAATCAATCAAGCCGAACACTTAATAAAATTGGAGTGTAAAAGGTCTCAATTACTATTGAGCATCAGGGTTTGAAAAACCTCTTTTATAAAACATCACTTCCATATTTTGCTTAAAATTAAATTTTTACATAAATTCAAACCCTGTGTATATAGGTGCGAACAAGGCCTCGCACTACTTCCAAAAAATAGTACATTGACCCACACCCACACACATTCAGATAATAGTTTCTAGAAAAGAGGCGGTCACCGTGGTAACACGGATGTCGGGGGCTGCCTAACACCTTCCCTCCGCATAACCAAGTCCCCGGACCCTAATGAATCTCGGTTTCACCGACCCGTTTAGCAGTGTCACATCACTGGGTCAATGTGCAAACCTTTTCTCGGTTGTGTTGGTAGAACCATTAAAAAAAACCAACTGGCGACTCTTAACAGTACATCGTCGACATTATACATGTCAGACCTTTTTCACTTGTTTTTTCAAACAAATCTCACCTAAAATGAGAACACCAAAGAATAAGTAACGGAAAGGGACATCTAAAAATCCCGACGTCGACAGGTGGCGACTCTGCTGGAGACTCCAGTAAGAGGACTTAAGTCACTATTACAATCTTTTCAAAACTGTTATCTGCTTGTGTGTGGATGTAGCATTTACATTTATGATGAATGTGTACGAATGCATTTACTTATTGCACTTAGTACTTCGCATCATATCTGCTTGTGATATTAGTGCTTCGCACATGTCATCATTTTCATACGGTGAGACGCGATGTATGTGAATGTATGTTGTGTGGTCCCTCCACCAGGAGGCTATCCCATCGGTGTTTGATTACTGGACTCGTGGGAAGACTAATTCCCCGAGGCTCAAGAAAGGCACCACCCAAATTCGCTCCAGTTGAAAGACCAGATTAATTTCCTGTTGAGTAAATTGCGATGATTTGGGAACCTTCATGCCGAAAAACCGCGAGAGTAACCTAAGATAACTCAGCCTCTGATAAACCAAATGCGAAGGAAAGTCTCTTCATACTTTCACATTTCAATTACTTGTAAATTCAATTACTTATAATTTCATTTCCATGTAATGGAAAATATAAAGCAGTATGTGTACTTGCATTCCCTTTCATATCAAAACTTGTCATGCTATCTGGTCAACGAAAATCCGTTTCACAGGATAATACTCATAAACAGACACATTAAGTAGTATATAATATTCCTACATTTACTAAGACTAAACTACATAAGTCTTTGTGTAGGGAAGGAACTGGTCCCGTTACCCGTTTAAAGTTCAAGAAGGCACTAAGCCCACCGTCAAACATGGCTACAAGTGCCCAGCCTGATCCTACTCCTGTTTCCCAAGAGGAGTTTGAAGGATTAAGGAATCAAATAGCAGAATTGGTTGTCTTTATAAAAGAACAAAGTAAAAATACGCAAGGCCAGACAATGCCTACCCAACCAGAGTCCTTCACACCAGGGGGCAGTCAGGGTATTGGTAAAAAGATGGAAATCCAGATACCTAAACCTCATTCCAATAAAGAAATCACAAATCTCAGGGATGATCGAGAAACTGGGGATATAAGAAAGAAAGTCCAACAAATGGAGGAGACCATCCGGTCAATTAAAGGGACTGGAAATTATGGGAGTGTTATCTATTCAGATCTCTGCATATTCCAAGGGGCTCGATACCCTACCAAATTCAAAGTCCCAGAGTTTGAAAAGTACAATGGGGCAGGCGATCCCTATACGCACCTAAAAGTGTACATTGGCGAACTGAGGTCTTATGCTGAAGATGAAAGCCTCAAAATGCAACTTTTTCAAAAGAGTCTCACTGGAGAGGCTAAAGCCTGGTATGCCCAACTTGACAATGCCAAAATCCGTAACTGGGAAGGATTGGCCCATGCCTTTCTAAATCAGTACAGTTTTCAGTCACAAATGCCACCAGATCGATACCAAGTGACTAAAGTCAAAAAGCAAAGTACTAAATCTTTCCGAGAATATTCCCAAAGGTGGAGACATCTAGCAGCGCAAATCATTCCATCAATGTAAGAAACTGAGATGGTAATGACGTTTATTGATATCAAAGAGGCTCCGTACTATGAGAGGATCCTAACAGGCATAGGAAAGCCATTCTCAGAAATGATCAAACACGGCGAAATGGCAGAGGTGGGCCTGAAGGCAGGCAAGATTAAAGACCTCACTGCCTTGGAAGCAGTAGCCAAACATATACAAACTGGAAAATATGCGAGCGATCCCAAGGGGGTACCCGATAAAGGCAATGAAGATGTATCCCTTATTGTACAAGGGCAGGCTAGGAGGCCAAACTCTAGCCCCCCCATTTGGCAAATGCAAGACAATCTGCCATCTCAACAACAGGCTGCATTCAACCAATACCCAACCTGGAAAAGATAATTTGAAAGAACGAAAAATTGGGTATTCATTCCACTTGGCGATTCCCTTGAACATGTATTGGCGATATTAATGGATCACAAGAAAATTCCCGAATTGGCCCCACCTCTGGAACCAGGGACCAAAAGATACAATCCAAGCCAAAGATGTGCTTACCACTCAGGGTCTCTAGGACACGATACACAAGATTGTTGGTCCTTAAAGCATAAAATCAAAAATCTGATCGAAAGTGGCAGTATTGTGGTCCAACAACCTGACCAACAAAATGTCAACAACAACCTTCCGGTACATCATGATACGGAGGAAGTAAACATGATCGGGTTAGGAAGCGCTGAAATGTATCCAATTCGTAAGTACATACGAAGGATGGAGGAATACCCCCAAAGGAACAAAACAAATGTCCTAGAATGGGAAAACTCGGAGGAGGGTATGCCAGTAATGCAAAAATTAGAGGCGATCCAGAATCAAGTGAATTTGCTGGCTAAGCTGATAGTGCGCCAACATCAGGATACGAGGCAGTTTTTCACTCAACTATCAGAAGGCCAAGAAAAGGGGGATGATAAAATTTCTAAAAGATCTCGCCAACGAATAAATCGATCGGGGGAATGCGAATTCTCAAAGAAGAAAGATCAAACAACCTCCATAAGAGTCTGAAAATTCACCCCTCTAAGTAAATCCAATGAAGAAATGTTATACTTTCTAATAAGCGAAGGAAGGATTACTGAGTTGTTGCCTCCTAAAAAACCTAAGATGAAGAGTTATGATTCCACCGAGATATGTCTATACCATTCTAACTCGCTTGGGCATACGACTGAGGAATGTTGGTCTTTATGACATAAAATCCAGGATCTCATTGAAAATGGGGAACTGGAGATAGAATTTACCATGACAAAAAAAGGTGAAAAGGAAATAAAAAGCCTAAGTTGTCCACTCGAGACAGGCAGTTCAGAGAAGGTAAAGGCTATGAGCACCAATTCTGGCAGAACACAAGGTGGACTAATCCCAATGCAAGGAATGACAGAGGAGACAAGAGAATCCCCAAAGGAGTTTCCTCCGCAAACATCAAACATTCTGTGGCCCAAAGATAATAACCACGTTCCTGATTTTATCACCTTGGATGATACGGAGGAAATACTAATCCTTTGCATGGAAGAAAAAGCCAAAAAAGAAAGTTCCCTGCAAGAAATGTGACAACATGTCGAGGGAGATTTCATGGTTGAATCCCTTCAAACCCAAGAAAAAGATGAAGGAACAAATGAAGGAAAAGGTGGTGAGGTTATCGAGGAAACCAACTCATTAAAGAATCAGGAGTTCATACCTTTTTGCGATGCATCTAGTTCAAGCGTCCCTGAGGAATGTACTGAATCAGGAAGCGATCAAGTTATGGCCATAAGTGAAGACATTCAGAACCAAGTTGTAACTCTTATCGCGAGCCTTGAAGGCAACATAACCACTGACAACTGGACTATCAGGCCTCAACTAGCCAAGAATATGTAGATCAAGAGGATACAATTGTGAATTCCAGGTTATGATGGGACGATATCACTTTCTTCGTAGTGTGCCTTTTATTTTTCATGCATGTAAAGAAAAAAAAGAAAAAAAAGAGAAAAAAAAAACAAAAAACAAAAAACAAAAAACAAAAAACAAAAAACAAAAAACCAAAAACAAAAAACAAAAAACAAAAAACAAAAAACAAAAACAAAAAACAAAAAAGAAGAAGCAAAAACAAAACAAAAACAAAAACATCTCTACACCCTTCTCACCACTCACCACTTTGACCCTTTTCAAACCAAGGTTGGAATTACGAAAGACCTGATCTCCCCTCATTAATGGGAGTATGTAGGCAGCCATTTATGGTGCGGTCAAACCAAACAAAAACCCTAAAAACCCAAGCAGACACTTCTTAAACAATCACTTCTCAAACCGTTTATCTTATCAAGCAGGAACTACATCGACCTGATCTCCCACATACACATTAGTACGTAGGCAGCCATCAGTGGTACAATCTGACCCTCAAAAGAAACATCCAAACCTAAACAATCCCCAAATCTACGCTCAAGAACGACCCTCTAAGTCAGCGACCCATGTCGAGAAGACCCAACAACACTTCAATGTCATTCCATCGAATCTGGCACAAATCCGACACCCTCAATCACAAGGCTTCATTAAATCAGAAGAAAACCATCAACGCCGATTGCGAGAACAAGTCAGTAACAATAATTGAGGGCATCAAAGCCCAAATCCACTACATGTTCACCATCTGGTACAGAAGTAAAAGCCTCATGCGATCTCGACATCTTATCAGCTCATCTGTCAAAGTAACTATCCCAGATAACAAGCAAAGCTGGGGAAATTTCAAAATTGGCAACAACCCGATATTGGAAGTCATACAACAAGACTGGGGCAATCTCAGGAACCGTGACAACTCAACACTTGGGCATTTATCAACCATCCTAAAGAGGAAAATGCGCCAGTCAACATCATCAGCATGGTACGTTATCATCAGAGCTTCCCTCAAATCATCTCCTTAACGATTCAGATATTTTCAAATGCGATTTCATCAATAAAGAATGTTTTTCATATGAACCCTCGACATCGACATGCAAAAAGACCGGGGCATTGTCCAATTCCAAGAAATGGAGGGATCTTAAGGCGGGATCAAGCCTCTCAGCAAAAGCAAGGGGAGAAATGCTGAAAGAAATTATGGCGACTTTAGTTTGCCCCTACAAAAGAAGGGGAAAATTCTCAAGAAAGTCATTAACTCAAAAACAGGAGCCCAATAACAAAAGGTCTAGCGAATGAAATCCTCATCATCAAATGTGTCAACCGGCACCAAATTCTCACAAATTGAGACCTCTACACCGAAGTTTAAATCTTGGCAGCAAAAGAACGAGTTCCACCCTCCAGGGATGTTAGCGGCATTCAAGTCATTAGTTCAGTTGGGTTACGAATCAAATACTCAAGGAAATGGGGCACAAGTGCCCAACAGCGAAAGGAGCCTCCAAATTACCTCAAAAAGGGTGAGCGCTACATCAATGTACATCTCTATCAAGGCAGAGTCTGGTGAAGCAAACCTTTGAATATTATAGCAGTGAAGGTATCGAAGGATCCGATATTATAAACCATTGGCATCAATTCACCATAACATCAAGACAGTTCAGCGAAGAAAGCTTTATATACCAATGTTCGAGTGGGAACCAAAATAGTTTGGCGATGACAGCGTATTCAACTACCAGCAGGGTAGGATCCGTTGTTAAAATACCCTCAGGATAGGCACCATTATAAACTACCAGCGTATACATCGGGAAGGTTCGATTATTTTAGAACGTCATCTCGATTTCTCTTCATCAAATAAAGCATCAGCGACACCAACAAAAAGCTAAATCGTTGGAGTCAACACCAGTATAGGCATCAGCAATAATCGGTAAAGGTAAAGTGATCTGCGAAAACATTTTAACATGCATCATAACATTCGTTACATTACGATTTGCGATTTGCGATATACGAAATGCGATGTGCGAGTTACGAAGTGCGATTGGCCAAATGCGAAAAGCGAAGGGCAAAGTGCGAAATGCGATGTACAATATGTGAGCTGCGATTTGCAAAAACATTTTTACATTCATCATAAACATTCACTACATTGCGATTTGGATCATTATAAATACCTTATCATGTTTCAAGTGTCTACAAATCTTTATCATGTCCATTCCATTGCATTACATGAACATGATAAAGAGGGGCATCTGTAGACACTCGAAGTTTTCTTTTCCTGTTACTAACTATGCAGGAGGGCAAAAACATCTTTTTCACACTCTAAAGATAACCCTAGAGGATGACAACATCAATTCTAACCCCAGAGATAGCCCCGGGATATCCAGTTCCCTACCCCGGGAGGTCAAGCCAACCTCAGAGATAACCCTGAGGACATTTAAAGTTAACAACATGACAACCTCAGAGATAACCCTGAGAAAAGATCATACAATCACAGCATGAAAACCTAGATACTACGGAGGGGCAAAATAGTCATTTTTGCCAATTCAACTTCACTTCAAATCAAATACACATATTGAAACTCAAAATGCTTCAATAGAAGTCCCACAAGAACCATATCTTAACTTCCGGGTGCAAACTACGCAAAATGGCTCAATAAACTACTTGACAAAAACCTAGAAATGCCATTTTGGTCATGGACCCATCTTCCCGGAATCAAACAAGGGAAAATCTTAAGTCATTGTGTATCTCTCGGAAAGAGCTTTGTAGAATGATATTGCACGCTTCAATCGGACTCCCGGATTGAAAGTTATGAGCGACCTAACAAACAGCGCAGGTAAACCTGCGGCTCCCCTCCCTCTATAAATAGAGGGCTTGGGGTGGCCATATTTGCAAGAGAAAATGGTGAGGAAGCTCTGCCCAATTTGCTCTTCACTCACCCCATACATTGTACTTTCTCATTTTAAATACCTGTGAGCTCATATATAACTACTTTTGTACCTACAAAAGTCAGTGTTTACCCACTTTAAAGATATATAAGTCTTCTTTGGCAGCCCACTGTAAGCCTTCTCACACACTTTAGAGTCTTTCTCTTCATCTCTGCACACACCCTTCTTCACGTTGAGAGTCGTATTTATGCTGCGTTTTGCCCAGGACTTGGTTAGTGGTTTTATTTTAGTTTGTATATATTTATATATATATATATATATATATATATATATATATATATATATATATATATATATATATGACTAACATTATCAAGTTATGCCTCGATTAAGCCTGAACTTGATGCAGGAGCATTTATTTGCTTTTGCTTTTATATATATATATATATATATATATATATATATATATATATATATATATATATATATCCATTATCGAGTAATGTCTCGATTAAGCCTAAACTTGATGCAGAGCGTTTATTTGCTTATATATATATATATATATATAAGCAAATAACTCGAGTCAAAATCTAAACTTAATTTATATATATATATATATATATATATATATATATATATATATATATATATATATATATATATATATATATATATATATATTGACTAACATTATCGAGTAATGTCTCGATTAAGCCTGAACTTGATGCGGGCGTTTATTTGCTTATATATATATGAACTTTGTTCAATGAGCCTGAACTTGATGCCCGAGCATTTCTTGCTTTAATATATATAAACTTATATATATTAAGCGTGTGTCGAACTACATTTGATGAGCCTGGATTTTACATCCTGAGGCGTTTACTCGCTATTATATATATATATATATATATATATATATATATATATATATATATATATATATATATACTTTTATATATATAGGCTCATTGTCGAACTCAGATTCGATGAGCCTAGATTTTATATCCTATGCGCTTATTGCTTATATATATATATATATATATATATATATATATATATATATATATATATATATTCGTCCCACAGAGTTTACTTAAGTGGTGGTTGATCGCTTTTACCACTTTCTTTACATTTTATCCTCACTGAGTTTACTTCATGGCGAGATGATTACTTTAATACAGCTTATTTAAAATTAAATCCTTTGAGTTCCCTTCGTGGCGGTTGGCCAGATTCTGACTTTATTTATGTTTCGTCCCCACAGAGTTTCCTCCAGCGGTTGATACCTTTTACCACTTTATTTATATTTCTGATCCCCATTGAGGTGCTTCGTGGTTGATGATCATGTCTGTATATATATATATATATATATATATATACAGCTTTTATATATATACCTGTTTACTGCTTTCATACAAATTGCGGTATCATGTGCGCCAAGGAATAATGTGATCACAGATTCAACCTATTGGATCTAGATTCGGTTCCCGTGATGGACGTTTTCAGCTGTGAGCAGCTTGTAAATTATTCTGCAGTGTATGAATTCCCTCAGATGGTTCTCATACCCACAAGGAAATCGAAATTATTTTGTACATTATTTTAGTACGGATGCCTCACATCTATAAAATAAAATCAATCAAGCCGAAAACTTAATAAAATGGGAGTGTAAAAGGTCTCAATTACTATTGAGCATTAGGGTTTGAAAAACCACTTTTATAAAACATCACTGCCATATTTTGCTTAAAATTGAATTTTTACATAAATTCAAACCCTGTGTATATAGGTGCGAACGAGGTCTCGCACTACTTCCAAATAACAGCACATTGACCCACACACACACACATTCAGATAATAGTTTCTTGAAAAAAGGTGGTCACCGTGGTAACACGGATGTCGGGGGGTGCCTAACACCTTCCCTCCGCATAACCAAGTCCTAGGACCCTAATGAATCTCGGTTTCACCGACCCGTTTAGCAGTGTCACATCACTGGGTCAATGTGCAAACCTTTTCTTGGTTGTGTTGGTACAACCATTTAAAAAAACCAACTGGCGACTCTTAACAGTCCATCGTCGATATTATACATGTCGGACCTTTTTCACTTGTTTTTTCAAACAAATCTCACCTAAAATGAGAACACCAAAGAACAAGTAACGGAAAGGGACATCAGAAAATCCCGACGTCGACACTAGGCCCATCTCAAGTATATTTTAGTGTGTTTTTAGTTGCATTTTATGTTATTTTGCATTGCATTTACTTAAAACTCCTTTGGTGTAAAAGTGCAGGATATGGCATGATTTGGTGATGTAAATGACATGAAATTTGTTGGATGAATGGCATGAGGATCGAGTTGGAGCGATGAAATTAAGCATGGATGCACAAAAGAATGAACAATGAAACGATCGGTCGGGCGTGACGAACCGAATTCAAAGTTCAGAAAGCTAGCAGGCGAGAATAAGCTTGAGGACCTTGCGCTCGCGTGAGCACCAATGAGACGGACATTACTGCTTCGTAAGTTGTGCGTCCGCGCGAGGATTGCAAAGGAGGGGCGTGGCCATCATGACGTTATTGCACTCTTGACTTTATTTTAAATTGGAAATTGGAAGCGTAACTGAAGGGAGAGTTCGATTAGGTCTTATATATTAGACTTATTATCAGGAATAAAAAGGTCCCACCCCTTTGGGGAAAACAAAGAACAAGGCTTTTCTTTCTCTCTTAAATTTCAACATTAGATTAGAGTAGATTAGCGTAGTGATTTCTAGAGTTGACGAGATTGAAGACTTGAAGCAATTGGGAAGCATCAAAGATTCCATCTTGGAGCAGGAGAATAGATTTGCACTTCAATTCTCTACTTTTATCCTCTCTTTGGTTCTTATTTGTAATCTTGTGATGTTTATTCAATCTGTGGATAATAGATTTGATTCAACTATGATTTAAACTCTATTCTGAGATTGCAATGGATTCTATGGATTAGTTTATTCTGATATATTTCATTGTTAGCCTTATTGATTGCTATAGGGTTGTCTATTAAGATTCATGCTT
Source organism: Panax ginseng (assembly GCA_020205605.1). Lineage (NCBI taxonomy): Eukaryota > Viridiplantae > Streptophyta > Magnoliopsida > Apiales > Araliaceae > Panax > Panax ginseng. The sequence goes on along the minus strand of CM035140.1, from coordinate 62,215,560 downwards.
ATTTGCTTAGTTGATTGGCCATCAATTATTGTGATAATCCATATGGACTTGAGAGATGAAGTATGGGCTTGGATCTGATCTTAATAGCTTATGATTGTTTATTCTACATTGTGTTGGGATGTATGATTTGTGCTTAAGGTAGACATATACTGACGCACCATTCATAGTCTATTGAGAACTTGGGATTAAACCCTAATTATTTGTAAATCACATAGACATATAGTGGTTTAGGTAATGTGGGTGTTCATGTGTATTCTATCAATTATGGATTATATGTGATATGGGTATGGTAAATTGAGAGATGGTTGTACTTTACTTTTGTGTTCTCGACTAACAAACCGGTACAATTAGTTTGCCTAACGTGAAGTGTATTGTTTTGAATGAGTCAATAGATGAAATTGTGATCTCAGGTCTTCATTATCTAGTCTCACTCTAGGAGTAGTTAGGTTTATTTAATTTCGTAGTTTAAATATAAAATATAATATTATTCATTTAAATAAGACTGAGATGATTATGGGTTAATGCTTGGTGAACTTTATTAGTTAATTTTCCGTGGGAACGATACTTTACTTACTCTTTATTACTTGTTGACCGTGTATACTTGCACGCATATATTGATCGGTAAAACGACCAACACCTATCAACAATGATACTCGACTAGGGACATTTAAGAACAATAACACTAATTGTAGTTGTAAGACCCCAACTTATTATAAATAAAATCAAATTTCCTCTACTTATTATTGTGAATAATAAGGTGATAATTTGATATAATACTTTGGTTATGGGTGAAATGTGCAAATTTTGCAAAATAAGCAAGTGGTTATAAAATATTCATTGTTGTCGGGGAATATTCGTTTGGTCGTGGAATATACTTTTTGTGAGACCCCAGATTTTATGAATAAAGATTTAATTTTCTTGAAATAATTTTTTTTTAAAATTATGGTGTTGATTTGATGTAATGTTATAGTTATGGGTAATATTTACAAATTTTGCAAAGTAAACAAGTGGTTATATAATATTCGATTGGTCGGGGAATATTCTTTTTGTCGGGGAACATCCAAATACATTTGTATAATCATTAGTGGACCCATGACGGAATTATTGTCGGATTGAGAAAACGACAAAAATACTTTATGAAAATAACGGCGGAAGTTTTACCGTTAACTGTTGAAACACCCGGTGTTAAAATTACAGTAATATGCATGTTTGCATAGTAGTACATGGTATTGATTATTGATGCTTATGTGAGAAGTCACTCAGTATTGTTCAATCAGGTATTCAGGACACTTTTCGTGTTGGAGTACTATTCACGAGTTACTATTCATGAGTTACTATTCACGAGTTACTATTTATGAGTTACTATTCACATGTTACTATTCACGAGTTACTATTCATGAGTTACTATTCACGGAGTACTATTCACCCGTAAAATATATTTCTTTTTGGTCCAAATTATTTTTGGGTACAATATTAGTCCATGAGGAGATGTGCTAATTTTTCGAATAGTTGGTTGAAGATATAATAGTAAATCAATATGGATGGCTTTGGTGGAAAGTATAATAGTAAATCAATATGGATCATTTGGTTTAAAGTTTTAATAGTAAATCAAGATGGACCGTTGCTTTAAGTTTTAATAGTAAACCAATATGGACCGTACATTTAAAAGTAAATCAATCTGACCGTTCATGAATTAGTTACTATTCATCCATTTTCCTATAAATAGAAGCTCATTCCTTCATTATTTCTTACGAATGCATTGAAACTCTAGAGAGAGAAACTATAGAGAGAAAGAAGAAAAGTATTTTGTTACTTCACTTTTCCAATATCTAGTTTCTTCTAAGGTAGCGAATATTATTTGTTGTACCCGTAAGGGGTATTATTTCTTTTGTATTCATGAAGAGAACTTCTGTTATTCCATTATTTATTATTACATTGGAATAACTCAGATACACGGACTCCCCTATACTTGGTGAAATCCTTCTGTTATTCCATTCTTTATTATTTTGTTGGAATATCCTGTCTTTGCGTTTTACACCGGACCTGGTTCCGTCTTTATTATTCTGTTGGAATAACTTTGTGTCATGCGGACTCCCTATACTTGGTGAAATCCTTCATTATTCCATTCTTTATTATTATGTTGGAATATCCTGCTCACATGCGTTTTATCTTGGGACTGGTTCCGTCTTTATTATTCTATTGGAATATCTTATCTGTACGTTTTACGTCGGACCTAGTTCCGTATTTATTATTCTGTTGGAATAACCTGCATGTGCTATCTATCACATGCCTGGCGATTTCTTTTGTTATTCCATTCTTTATTATACTCAGTTGGTTAAAGTTTTGACTTCTATACTCCATAAAATTAGTGGAATATCCTTGATATTTACGCTTCATTCAGTATCTTTTCATGGAAATATTCTTCTGAGCATTCTTGAATTTTACTCTACAAAGAAGTATCATGTTGACAATGTGGACGTTATTAGTTCCTGGATAAATTAATTCTTGAACTTGTTTTATTGAATTCTTATATCATTGTCATCATCCTCATGCTTATTATGTTGAAAGTCATTTGTGGGTTGTAGTGCATAGATGGACTTTGTATGATTATGACAAGGGATTATTCGGTATAATTATAACACTAATGTTACAAATGATGTGAAAAAATTCCTCATTGGCTCGTAGTGCATTGATGGACAGTTTTTGGTGTGATTATGGCTATGGATTCTCTTTGGTCGTAGTGCAAAGATGAATTATTTTATGGCATGATCAGGACCGTTTATGAAAACATGATTATCTTAAGTCGTAGTGCATGGATAATTCGTGGTTGTGATACTAAAGAATATCCTTGGCCGTAGTGCAGGGGTGATTCGATAATGTGGATTATTTATTAAGCTGATTCCCAGCGATAAAAGTGATGAAAAACCTTTTAAATCATAGAAGATATTAGATTTTATTCCCTACTTTACTCTTCTAATGGATTGTTTGTTCCGCTGCAGTTAAACTTGATAGTTATTATATTTTATCAGTTTAACAATGTTGAAGGCTAACGATAAATTATTCTGCATTATCTTAGTCATAATATTTCTTACTGGGCTAGTTGAGCTCACCCTTTGCTTTCATTGTTCTCTTCAGGAAATGAGAACGTAGCAGGGACTAGTCGGGGAACAGAGTGATGATCCTAGATGTTTGCATTAGTAGTCCTCACTATTCTGTGAAATAGTGTGATAATAATTGTAATGAGGACTCCTTTTGAGTTTTTATACTCTCTAGTAGACAATATTTGTATTCAAACTCACAGTTTATGTTTTGTCGTATTGTACACGACAGTTGTATTTGAATTCTGTACCATGTATCTGGCGACTCAAAATGGGTGATGTATACCTAATTTTGGGGGCGTGACACTTGTTTTCGGGGAATATTCGTACGAAGGCGCAGCCATTTGTGGGCCCCATAACGGAATAACTATCGGATGAAGAAAACGACAAAGTTTGAGTTTTTATAAATAACGGCGTAATTGTTACCGTTAACACTGTTGGAATACCCGATGGTTAAAATACGTGATGTACGGCGTTGTTGCACGCGAGAGAGCACACGGTATTGCAGTATTGTTGAATTATTGATTCTTACGTGAAGATACTACTCAATAATTATTCTGATGAATTCTTATTCAATATTTTTTTATTGATTCAATAATTGTTGCGTTGATATTTTATATTATTGTTGTTTCAATAATTGTCATCGCCATGATATTTCCTATTATCAGATCAATAATTCATATTGTTTGAATAATATTATTAGATAGAATTATTGGCAATGTCTAGAACGTTCTGTCAAGGAGAGGTTTGGTCACCTAATTGCGCGCTAATAAGGAGAAATCTTTATCGGAAAGCCCCCTCTTTCCTGGGAACGGTCTTGTTGTCATAATTATGATTCTGTAATATTATTTGTGAATAATTAATTATTGATTTATATTATAAGGAAATATTTATTTGATATGGATATAATTGATGGATTTATTTATTTTATGTGGTTATAAATGAAGGAATTAATGCTGAGGTGTTTTATCAGTATTTTATCAGAATGGAGGTATTAAAAATCATCCGTTTGTGAATTTCAGATATTTTTTGTTTGGAATTTGGAAAAACTTAAAGCTACAAAGTTGTAGAGATTTCGATTTCGTGTGGAATGGACATAAAATTCGTATTTTTTCTGATAAGCAGGCTATTTTCTATGAATTACTGAAGTTTTAAAAAATAAAATGATTTTTATTAAAATTGGGTGGGACCCACTTTGGTTTTAAACATGTGGGCTGCCAAAAAATTTTAGATTTGGCATGCTTGATGGCTAGTCTTGGTAGGTGGCGTGGAAGGAAGAAAGATTTATTATTATTTTATTATTTTAGTCTCCTATGGCGTTCAAGCATTTTCCTATAAATAGACGCTTATGTTAGAATTGAAAATCACACCAGAAACAAGTTTTCTTTCTCTCTAGATTATCGAGCGTATTTTGTGAGTATTTTGATACTTTGAGAGTTTCTATTCAGTGCAAGTTTCTGTCAGCACAATATCCGAAATTCAGTCAGAAGTACGATTATTTTGAGGTAAGGGATGTTATTTTCTTCCTAAATGATGTTATTCTTTCAATATCATTATACCGAAATATTGGTATTGATTTTATTGTGGAATTTCTGCCTTTTTGTGTTGGGTTTACTATTCACGTATACGACACTATTCACGAATACGACACTATTCATCGAAAAATGAAATTTTCTTCTTTTTGTCCAAGATGTCGATTATGGTTACTATATTTGATTGTATCCATGTTTTGATCTTTATTTTTGAATTCTGATTCAAAATTGGTTATTATGGAGTATTATTGAACTTGGATAAACTGTAATACGAATCCCTAATATTTGTTCTTTTATCTCACTGGATTCGTTTTCTTAAAGATATTTTTCATCATCCTCAGTCCTAAATTATGATATTACTGAATATCTTTGGCATGTAATGCAAAGATGAATGATTACCTAATAAATATATTTGGCCCGTAGTGCAAAGATGAACAGGTGTTGTGATGAACATGACCAATTGGTGATACAAATGAATATCTTTGGCCTATAGTGCAAAGATGAATATTTGATTCAAGATGTATATTGATTAATGTCACAGGGATAAAATATTGATGATGGACTTTTAAATCTTAGAAGATAGTAGAATTCTTTCTCTACTTGACTCTTCTAATGGATTGTTGTTTTCGCTGCAGTTGTTGATCTAAAACTTGTTGTCTATTATATTTTATCAGATTTTTCCCTGTTGAAGACAAGACTAATGATAATTTGTTATATATTATCTTAGTCATAATATTCTTTGCTGGGCTAGTTGAACTCACCCTTTTCCTTTTGTTCCATTGCTCTTCTCAGGAGGGGAGAATTTAGCAGGAACTAGCCGGGGTATGGAGTAATGATTCAAGATAGTTGTTTTAGTAGTCCTCATTATTTTGTAAAATAGTGTATCAATAATTGTAATGAGGACTCCTTTTGAGTTTTTATACTGTCTATTGGACAATATTTGTATTCAAACTCACAGTATATGTGTTGTCGTATTTTGCAGGACAATTGTATTACTGAAGTTGTATTTGTTTTTGTATCATGTATTTGGCGACTCAGAATGGGTGGTGTATACCTATTTTGGGGGTGTCACAGTTGGTATCAATGCTTAGGGATATGATCCCTAGCTGAGATGTGAGATAAGAACTAGGAGGGGAGAGACAGGGAATTTCTTCGTTAGTATGACCTGACTAAGTTTATTTGGTATTTATTTGGTCGGTCAGAGTATAGGGATAATATGTGACATGTTAATTAACCCTTGTTTTGTGGCAATATTTGAGAATGGCAGCTGCAAATATTAACAATGAAGTGAATCGAATGGTGGAGACACCTTTAATCACCACCCGTGGGAACATGCAATAGGAAGGCAATATTCCTCCATAAAACAACACTCTTGAACAAATGATGAATGATGGGATGTTTAGAAGCTTTTTGCAGGTTTATGCAAAACTAGGCGAGGAGACTCGTGCACAAAATACGGTGGAAATGATAATGCAATCGCTGACTTTGTCACGACCCAAGCGATTTCAAGGAGTTGGGACCACCAGAATTTATTGGAAAGCTGGATCCTATCAAGGCAGAAATGTGGGTCAAGCAAATTACCAAGATATTCGATGTCTTGGGATTCACAGAGGAACAGAAGGTTTCATTCGCCACCTTTATGTTCCACGGTGAGGAAGACTACTGGTGGGAGTCTGTGAAGCGTACCCAGCCTACCGCACTCAACATGTCTTGGGAAACGTTTCAGAACCTATTTAATGACAAGTACTTTTTTGAAAGTATTCGTCATATAAAGGAGGTAGAGTTTATCAGACTGGAACAAAACAACATGACGGTGTCCCAGTACGAGGCGAAGTTCGCAGAGTTATCCAGGTTTGCACCTCATTTGGTAGAGAATGAGGAACGAATGACAAGGATGTTTTTGAGAGGTCTAAAACCAAAAATTCGGTAATATCTTATCTCTCATAAATTTTCTTTATATTCAGATGTTGTAAACATGGCTCAATTATTAGAGCGAGATAATGAGTATGTTCAATCGAGGGAACACTGACGAGGTCATCTTTGGTGGCAGCAGTCATCGAGACAATGAAAACCGGTGGTAGAAAACATTCAGACAAAAGTGGTAACCACTCTGGTGGTAATCGTAGCCGTGATAATAGAAGGAGCGAGTCGGGAGAAGATTTCAAAAAGAGAAGGTACAACAATGATAACGTGAAGACGTCAGCACAAACATCAACTGTTTTTAGGGGAGGAGAACGACCACCGGTCGTTTGTTATAAATGCGGGAAAGAGGGACACATCAACCCAAACTGTCCACAACAATCCAAGGTGTGTTATAACTGTGGAAAGGAAGGTCATATAGCTAGAGATTGTCTAGTTGCGAAACCAAGTGCAACGGGGATGGTGACTCCAAAGGCTGTCCCAGACAAGTCAAAGTCGGTGGTTCCTGGAAGGGCGTTTGTTGTGACTGGCCAAAATGCGAGGAACCCAAACGACGTGATCACAGGTAAGCTAATCATAAACTCTTGCAAAGTTTATACCTTATTAGATACCGGTTCTGCCCATTCTTTTATCTCTCCTGCTTGTGCTCAACGTTTAACCTTGACTTCGGAGAAATCAGACCTTGACTTATCTGTTGAGACTCCGTTAGGAGAAACTTTCATTACATCTACTGTTTATAAATCTTGTTTAATTCAAGTTGGTACCATCACATTACCTGCCGATCTTATTTTGTTGAAAATTCTTGCATTTGATGTGATTTTAGGGATTGATTGGTTAACCACGCATCATGCTAAAATTGATTGTTTTCGTAAGGTGGTTAGTTTTTATATTCCTAACCAACCTATTATGCGAATTTAAACAACCAAACCATTAAAGACAATCACTATCATATCAAGCCATAAAGCTATTCGTTTATTAAAAAACAGATGTCAAGCTTTCTTAGCCCATGTCACGGACTTGAACGAAAACACGTCAGATTTGAATAATATTTATGTTGTTAGTGAATTTCCTAACGTATTTCCTGAAGAACTTCTCGGTCTACCCCCAGAACGTGAAGTTGAATTCTTTATTGATCTTGAACCTAGTACAAAGCCCATTTCTAAAACCCCATATCAAATGGCTCTTAATGAACTTCATTAGTTAAAGGTCCAACTACAAGAGTTGTTGGACATCGGTTTTATTTGTCCTAGTACATCTCCTTGGGGTGCTCCTGTTTTATTCGTAAAGAAGAAAGACGGGAGTATGCGACTTTGTATTGACTACCGAGAATTGAACCATGTCACCATCAAGAATAGGTATCCGCTACCTCGCATTGGTGACCTGTTTGACCAGTTGCAAGGAGCACAATTCTTTTTAAAGATCGATCTTCATTCTGGATATCATCAGCTGAAGATTAAAACCGAGGATATTCCGAAGACTAATTTCAAAACTCGGTACGGGCATTATGAATTCTTAGTCATGTCTTTTGGATTGAATAATGCTCCTGCTACTTTCATGAATATGATGAACCGTGTGTTCAAAGAATATTTGGATCAGTTCGTTGTTGTCTTAATTGATGACCTCCTCATCTATTCCAAAATACGTGAAGATCATGAGCGCCATTTGAAGCTGGTACTACAAAGGCTTCGTAATAACAAGTTATATGCCAAGCTGAAGAAATGGGAGTTCTGGCTTGAGGAAGTAGCATTCCTTGGGCACGTGGTGTCAAAACATTGAGTATCTGTCGACCCAGCAAAGATTGAAGCAATACAAAGTTGGGAGAAACCGAAGTTGGTGACCGAAGTATGTAGTTTTCTGGGCTAGCTGGTTATTATCGGAGTTTCGTGGAAGGATTTTCTTGAATCGCTACTTCGTTAACTCAGCTGACTAGTAAAGATACAAAATTCGGTTGGACCGAGGATTGTGAGAAGAGTTTTCAAAAACTCAAGAGGAGACTCATTTCGGCACCTGTTCTGAAAATACCATCTGGTTCGGATGGATTTGTTATCTACAGCGATGCTTCAGGCAAAGGGTGAGGATGTGTTCTCATGCAACATAGGAAAGTCATAGCCTATGTCTCGCGATAACTTAAAGAATATGAGAGGAATTATCCTACTCATGATTTAGAGTTGGCAGCAGTCGTTTTCGCATTAATGATCTGGAGACACTACATGTATGGGGATAAAGTGGAGATCTATACAGATCATAAAAGCCTCAAATATTTCTTCACCCAAAAGGAACTCAATATGCGGCAACAGCATTGGCTCGAGTTGTTGAAAGTTTACGATCATACCATCCAATATTAACCTGGAAAAGTAAACATGGTAGCTGACGCATTGAGTAGAAGATCATATGCGGGTACGAGTGCAATGTTGTTAACACAAAGGTCCATTTTGTATGACTTGTAAAGGATGGAGATAGAGGTAAAGGCTCCAAGTACCCACGTGATGATATCAAACATACGAGTAGAACTGACTTTAATTGATAAAGTTAAAGTTGTTCAAGCTACGGACATGGAGCTGATGCGTATGAAGAAGAAAGTGCAAGAAGGTGATATTCCAGAAGCAAGAATCGATGAAGAAGGAATACTTCGAGTCAACTCCAGACTTTGTGTTCCTAACGATTCTGACTTAAAGCATATAATCATGACGGAGGCACACAACACACCGTTTGCAATCCATCCTAGGAGTACCAAAATGTATCATGATCTTCGACATACATTTTGGTGGAACAATATGAAGAGAGAGATCGCGGAGTTTATCTCGAGGTGTTTAACTTATCAACGTGTAAAGGCGGAGCATCAAGTACCAAAGGGTCCATTGCAACCACTTGAGATTCCGAAATGAAACTGGGAACACATTACTATGGATTTCGTTATAGGTCTTTGTAACGCCACGAGAAAATCATATTTTTGAGAATTAAATTTTTATTTTTATTAAATGAATTTAATTAATTATTTATGGAGCAAGCTAATCGAACGTCGTTCTTTGACCTAAAAATGTCAGAATGTCGTAGGATTTTGGCTACATGGTAGAATTAAAGTGTTTGAATTTTCAAGACGAAAATAAAAGCTTTCCGAGAAATTTTTCGAAAAACACTATATTCACGCATTTCGCCGAATTATTTTTTTGAACTTCCGAGAAATACGTAATGATAGAATATCGAGGTGAGATGGAATATCCAATAATATTTCAGCTTATGGAAAACGTAATATTTCACTTTGGGACTTAAAACCCTAACGTTTAAGGAAAATGATTTACTGAGAAGGAAATGTAATGCGATTAATGAATTAAGCGATGATTGTATAATACGTAGGTATTATGCGAGGTAGAGAATATCTGAGTATGATATTTAGGTATTATTATCTGATACGATAAATGATGGTATATCGGATATATTGAATAAATATACTGAGGGGAATACGAGATGAATACGTGATTATACGTTATAAGGCTTTAAGCTCAATGTATTGAATTTGTAGAATTGGTAGGATTTGTTAAGTATTATGTGAGCCCAAGTATTGAATGGTTAAGTCCAATGTGAATTTATTAATATAAGCCCAATGATTGTTTCATTACAAGCCCAAGGTAATTTAATGTGCAAGCCCAATGATTAATTAAGTTAATTAAGCTAAGGCCCAAAGTAAATATCCAATGGGTAAGAACCATGGAGCAACCCATGGGTGATTCAAAGTGATGAGCAAGTAACTTAGTGGCTAAGTTATGTGATTAGCAAGAATACTTAAGGGTTAAGTAAATGTGGTGATCAAGTATTAGATATATGTTATAATGACCAAGTATTTTAAGTGGGGAGCAAGATAACTTAGAGGATAAGTGTTGTGGTAGCCAAGTTTACTTAAGGGCTAGGTAATGAATAGTAAGGGGGTGGAGGGTTTAATGACTAATCTACCCTCACTTTGAGATGCCTATAAATAGAGAGCTTTGCATTCATTTGTTGGTTGTTAAAAATTCATCCAACTTCTCTCAAGCTAAACAACTTATTTGGTTGCGAGAATAAGCACTTATAAAGTTAGACTTTCTTTGTTAGCCTTTCCACCTATAAAATATAGCTTATTGGTTAGAGAGAGTAAGTGAGAATAAGCTAGCAAGTTAATCTTTGAAGTTCAAGAATCAAGAAGGAGATTAAAGATTTACCAAGTGTTATTCAAAAGTAAGTGATCTTAAACCATGTTTCTTTCTCTCTTCCATTGATGGAGAAGGGGATATTGGTAGAACAAACATGCTAAGAAGGGGTTGAAATGTCGAATCAAATGGCTTAAGTCTTAATAAGACGTATACGTAATGAATAAGAAATCCAAACCAAGAATAAGTTATGAATTCATAAGAAACTTATATGAACTTTTTATATGTTTTCTTAAGAAGATGGTATGATAATAAGAAGCAAGGATGGTGGTTATAAGATTGAAGCCATAGGAAATCATGAGAAAAGAAGTCATAAGTTATGAGAAATGGAAATATAAGTGGTTTATATTTTTATAAGTTACAAATTCACAATGAACTAGTAATAACTTATCATGTTTATAACTTAATGAAGCATGAATGTCAAGATATTAATATGATGGATTGAATCCAAGTGAAATGGTCTACAAATCTCAAGTAACAAAGTTTCGCCGGAATTCACACGATTAGACGACAATCGTCGAATTCGTGAAATTCTCAGAATGGAAGTCAAATTTTGATATTGAGCTTGGACACATTAGTTTTTAATGGAGACAAGTCGTATTTGTCATTATAGAGTTGCGGACTCAAAAATGGCCGGATTCTAAATTAGAACGAAGAAACGAGCATTGAACGTTCACGAACGTTTATCGTTTTCATTCAAAAGGGACTAATAGGTGAAATTTTAGCAAACGAAGTCGAATAGATAAAATTCTTGCATGAACGCATAGAGTACGTAATTTGTGAACCGTAGTCTCTTGAATGAGCCAATTCGGACTTATAACGAAGAAGTTCTGAGTCCGGAATCTCGCAAAGTTGAAAATCATCAAAACTATTCGAGGCTCAGAGTCCATGCCACGCTGCGCCGACTCTCAAGCTTAAATGATCGGCGCATGGCTAAAGTGAGCTTTAGACCACGTGAAACTCAAGGCAGCAGCAATCGATAGTTAACAAAGGGACTCAAGCACATGCAAATACGCTAGTCCGGTCTCCAAGTCAGATAATGGGCGTCTTGCAAGTGCAACAACAAAAGGATCACCGCATTGCCGCATTTCCAGGTCTTAAAAGCTAGACAATAAAGAAATGTTTATAAGTAGAAGATGAAGGGAAATTTTTGAGTAACGAACTAATGAACTTAGTTAAACATTATCAAGTCATAATTGAACCCCAAGTATGATCACTTAGGGTTAAAAGAAAGTTAATTGAAGATGAACGCAAATGATATTCAATGTTAATACTTCACCAATGACGATCGAGTTTTGATTAATAACGTACGGACGTTAGTAAGCCATGAGGAAGGATAATTAACTCGAATCGAGTTGTATTAATGAAATAATTTCACTTAAGTATAAGAGAACGAAGTTAGTAAGAATGATGTCAAAGAACGACGGAAAGCCGTAACCAATAAATAACAAATCTAATACGGGATTAGATTGAGAATAAGGGTAAGATTATTTAGGAACTAAGTATGTTCATTCATGACCTAATGTGGTATGTTATGTGCTTATGTGTTGTAGAAACTGTAAAGACTCAAAGGAAACGTAATTGTCTTCAGAAAGAATAATATCAAGGCAAGTTTTTCTTAAATGCTTGTCTAACCTTCGTGTTAGCCAGGTTTTCAAAATGATTCACATTATGAGATGTATGTATGATTTTAAAGAACGGGTCGAAGCCAGTTTTAACTTGGCTAGATTAATCTTGATAGATTAACTAATTTCTTTATAAGTCTTTCAATATAGAATTTCTAACGCTATCCTATGCCAACTCTTTGGTACGGATTCAAGGTAAGCCTGAATATGTATAAACAAATGTATTTTCATCGAGTATTCGATGGGCACGTGAGGTTGCCACAACTTAAACGTATACACATTTAATGGATGTAGTGTTGATCAACATAAGGTACTATAAATTTGATCACCTAGATGTACTTTCGTAAATAAGCCATGCCGGACTTACTACGGACTTCGTGCGGGTTGTCCTTTTCAAAGAAACTATAAGACGCTCACGTCTTGAACTAGAATTGATGATTCATGGAATATTGTTATTGAAAAACGTTTTGAAGGAAAAGGAAAACTATTTTGAATTATTGATAGTACTTCGTAACTATCATCCAGTTATTGAAGATATACGATTCCTATGTTTCAAGCATGCTTTTAAAAATGAAATTGTTGTACTTGCTGAGCTTGTTATGCTCACACTTGCTTGAACCATATAATTGCAGCTTGGACGATATGACCAAAGGATTCGACAAGGATAAAGTGAAGGTTAAAGCGAACTTGTAGATTACCTTTGTAATAGTATAGGTTTGAAATGATATATTTGATATTATAACAAGAACAAATGTAACGGTTATAAAGAACCTGGGGAATGTTAGTATTGTTTTGGAATGTATATAAGACATATTCGTTCTTTTGAGGCATTTTAATTGAATGTTTGTGTGAACTGTAGCACCGTGGAGCACCATCTCGTCGGGTTGGAAGAGACCCGGATTTGGGGCGTCACGAGGTTGGTATCGAAAGCATTAGGTTATAAAACTTAAGGGGGAAGAATCTTGGGCTCATAACCTCAAGTAAGGAAGAGAAGTTCAAAGGAAGAAAAACTTGAACTTTGCTTGAGTTGAATGAGTCAATAAGGTATTGAGGAAACTCAAGATCAAAAGATTTAAAAGATGGAAAGTAACCCTAAATAAATTAAATGTGATTTGTGCTTATACGATTCTGTGTTATGTACTAATCAACATATGTGTTATTGTAGGATGTCGATCGATAGCTTGATGTATAGAGATATACACGCGGTGAGCGAAGAGCTTGTGAACAAAGTAGAGCCTGTACCTATGCCCGTGGCGGAGGTACCAAGAGTGATTCTAGAGGAGTCGGAGGCAGAGGAGTACTTTTCTGAGGAAGACTACTCCGAGGGAGAGATGGATATAACGTCATAACTTAGTATGATGAATGAGATGGAGGTAGAAAGAGAGGTGATATCGGTTACTACGGTTGTACTTACACTGGAGTCATCGCCTCCAGATGCAATGGAAGCATTGTATCTGGTAGTGCTTGACAGGAATGTGCAGCTGGGTACAGTTGTTTAGAATCCGAGTGAAGAGATTAGTTATCTCCATGAAGCTAAGATGGTCATGGTAAGCGATTTTGAGTTAGAGACACAATAAGCGTGTCCTTATGGCGAGAAGCGGGCTAGGAATTATAAGGCAGAGGCCGATGAGCTTCGTAGAGAACTGAGGGAGAAGGACCGGAAGATATCACGGATGTCTTATATCCATGAGAGTGCACATAAGGATTTCAAGCTGAAGGTTGCTTGTTATTCCATTGAGTCAGGACAAACCCGTCATATGATTAGTCGGGATACTGTAGCAATGATTGCGAATGAGAAACACGAGGATCCTGTTATGCATTATTAGAAATCTAAAGTTATAAGTATGTGTGTAGTGACGTAAAACCCTCTTTTTGTATAACAGGGTAGTCTTTTGTAAATCCCACCTTTTGTGAAGTTTAATTGCGGAATAGAAAATGTAATAGCTTTTGTCTATGAAAACAAATTATAAATAGTTTCAAACTATGAAGAAGCATATGAATATAAATAAGTTTTCATTGAGATGATTTGTTCTGGTGCGAGTTGGTATGTGGCGATTAATAACGAAGTAAGTAAATAGATAATAATGAAATTTTATTTATTTAATCAGGAAATGCAGCTAAGGAAAAGATAACGTAATCAGGAAGCAGAATCATATAATGATAATTAATGGGGTTAACACAACCCTATTAAAGAGTTCGTTAATTTATTAACGGCTGCATTAACCGAACCGGGGGTAGAATACCTGCGGAACCTAGGGTAGCTAGAACAATTACCTATAAATAGTTTAAAAGCGTAGGTCCGTCGGAGTTCAAAGGAACGACGAACCTAATAGAGTCCCAGACATGGGTAAAAGAAATAGAGAAGGCGTTTAGTTATTACAAACGTAGGTGGGTCGCAGAAGTTTTCTTTTGTGACTTACCTAAGGAAGAGTAAAGCCAACTTTTGGTGGGAGGCTCACCAGGGTGGGGCTGGAACAAAGGTAGTAGCGTGGGAACAATTCGAGAAGGTTTTCTTCGAGAATTATTTTCCCTATAAGACATGTGAGGAGGATAGACACTGAGTTCTTAGAACTTAAGCAAGGGGACATGACATTTCCCCAGTACGCGACCAAATTCAACGAACGGGCAAGGTTTGTTTCACATCAAGTGGACATGAAGGAGGTGAAGGCTCGTAGGTTGGAGCAGGGCCTGAAACCCTAGCTCTATAGTGGGATTTTGGTGATCTAGAGTGTTTCCTATGGGATCATTCTGGAAAAGGTGATTATAGCATAAGGTGATAGTGAGTTGTAGACTCAATACCACTAAGAGGGAAAAGAATGACAGCAAGAGAGAGGGGGGATCAAGGCAGAGAATGCCAGCGGCAGTATGGCAAAACGGAAAAAAAAATTAAAAAATTTTAACTCCGGGAATACTGGAGTGGGACAAGGGGACCCTAAGCGTAAGATCGAAGAGTGTAAGACAGGAGGAAAGACTCATCTAGGAGTCTGTCTGGAAGGGATTATAAATACCTTTAAAACATTAAGGTAGAGAAGGAGGAAATAACTTTCTTTAAATTATATTCGTGAAAATTATTTCATGGATAATAGAAGTAAGTGGGTATCAGTAGATAAGTACTGTTCATGTGGAGAGAATTTGAGGAAATTCTCGGTATGAATGGGTTGATTAACCATAGAGATATAACAAATAGTTATAAGTAAAGTGTGAAACTTTAGTTTTCTCAGAAAATCTAAGGTAGTAAATTACCGCGACATTATTATTGTCGAACCATGACGTAAGTTAGGTTGGTGTTAAGGAAGAGGAGGAGTCGTTACGGTTGCGTATCGACTATCATAGGAGGAATAAGTTAGCAGTTAATAATAAATACCCTTGGCCCAGGATCGATGATCTATTTGGTCAGTTGAGAGGGGCAAAGAATTTTTCCAAAAATAGATTTGTGTATGGGGTATAGTCGGTTGGAAGTAAGAAAGAAAGAGGAGGTACCATTAGCATTACAGGATGTAAGAGAAAGGTTAATTGCGGCACCTTTATTGTCTTTATCAGATGATACAGGAAATTTGTAGTGTATCTCAATGTTCGCATAGATGACATGATTGCGTGCTCTTATAGCATGTCAATGTCATTGTGTATGCATCACGCCAATTAGAGGATTATGAGGAGGTCTATCCTACTTATGATCTAGAATTGGCATGTGTAGTTTTTGAATTAAAAATTTGAAGATAGTAATTATACGGGGTGAAAAGTGAGATATACAAGGACTATAAGAGTCTGAGATATATCTCGACACAGAAGGAGTTGAATATGCAATAGAGAGAGGACTAGGATATCTTATATCATTCAAGGAAGGTAAATATAGAAGCCGACGCGTTAAGTAGGAAGGGTAAGGAAAACTATCGATGTTAACGACTCAGAATAAGTTAATAACGGAGATGGCGAGAGTGGAATTAGAATTTAAATTACAGAATGAAACGATAGAAATGTTATTCAAAACATAGACTCAATCCATAATAATGGACCAAGTCAATTAAGTACAATTAGGTTACAAGGAG
Organism: Panax ginseng; assembly: GCA_020205605.1. Taxonomy (NCBI): domain Eukaryota; kingdom Viridiplantae; phylum Streptophyta; class Magnoliopsida; order Apiales; family Araliaceae; genus Panax; species Panax ginseng. Next base: position 62,199,158 of record CM035140.1, on the reverse strand, counting down.
TACAAGTGAATGAAGAAGATGACGCAGGATAAGTAGACGACTAAGTATAGTCTTATTTTGAGGGAGGAATTTGAGTTCCAGATAAGTACGAGTTAAAAGAAGAATTAATAAAAGAAAGATCGCGTAATGTGTTAGTAAGTGTTTAACTTCCAACTCAAATTGTTAACCGGAAGTGATAAGTCATGTGTGAAAAGATAATACCTTCGATGAAAGTGAAATGGAAGAACCCCAATGTCGAAGAAGCATTGTGGAAACTCGAGATTAAAATAAAGGAAAAACTATCCTCTGTGGTCTAGGTATTATTAGCGAGATTCTAGAGACAGAATCCTTATAAGGAGGGAAGAGTGTAACGCCTTGAGAAAATTGGATTTTTGAGAATTAAATTTTTATTTTTATTAAATGAATTTAATTAATTATTTATGGAGCAAGCTAATCGAACGTCGTTCTCTAACCTATAAATGTCAGAATGTCGTAGGATTTTGGTTACACGGTAGAATTAAAGTGTTTGAATTTTCAAGACGAAAATAAAAAGCTTTCCGAGAAATTTTTCGAAAAACACTATTCACTCATTTCTGCTCAGGAATTATTTTTGAACTTCCGAGAAATACGTAATGATAGAATATCGAGGTGAGATGGAATATCCAATAATATTTCAGTTATGGAAAACGTAATATTTCTCCTGTGGACTTAAACCCAAACGTTTAAGGAAAATGATTTACGAGAAGGAAATGTAATGCGATTAATGAATTAAGCGATGATTGTATAATACGTAGGTATTGTACGAGGTAGAGAATACGAGTATGATACAAGGTATTATACGAGTATGTATGAATGATGGTATATCGTATATATTGAATAAATATACGAGGGGAATACGAGATGAATACGTGATTATACGTTATAAGGCTTTAAGCTCAATGTATTGAATTTGTAGAATTGGTAGGATTTGTTAAGTGTTATGTGAGCCCAAGTATTGAATGGTGAAGTCCAATGTGAATTTATTAATGTAAACCCAATGTTTGTTTAATTACAGGCCCAATGTAATTTAATGTGCAAGCCCAATGATTAATTAAGTTAATTAAGCTAAGGCCCAAAGTAAATATCCAATGGGTAAGAACTATGGAGCAACCCATGAGTGATTCAAAGTGATGAGCAAGTAACTTAGTGGCTAAGTTATGTGATTAGCAAGAATACTTAAGGGTTAAGTAAATGTGGTGATCAAGTATTGGATATATGTTATAATGACCAAGTATTTTAAGTAGGGAGCAAGATAACTTAGAGGCTAAGTGTTGTGGTAGCCAAGTTTACTTAAGGGCTAGGTAATGAATAGTAAGGAGGTGGAGGATTTAATGACTAATCTACCCTCACTTTGAGATGCCTATAAATAGAGAGCTTTGCATTCATTTGTTGGTTGTTCAAAATTCATCCAACTTCTCTCAAGCTAAACAACTTATTTGGTCGAGAGAATAAGCACTTATAAAGTTAGACTTTCTTTGTTAGCCTTTCCACTTATAACTTATAGCTTATTGGTTAGAGAGAGTAAGTGAGAATAAGCTAGCAAGTTAATCTTTGAAGTTCAAGAATCAAGAAGGAGATTAAAGATTTACCAAGTGTTATTCAAAAGTAAGTGATCTTAAACCACGTTTCTTTCTCTCTTCCATTGATAGAGAAGGGGGTATTGGTAGAACAAGCATGCTAAGAAGGGGTTGAAATGACGAATCAAATGGCTTAAGTCTTAATAAGCCGTATACGTAATGAATAAGAAATCCAAACCAAGAATAAGTTATGAATTCATAAGGAACTTATATGAAATTTTTATATGTTTTCTTAAAAAGATGGTATGATAATAAGAAGCAAGGATGGTGGTTAAAAGATTGAAGCCATAGGAAATCTTCAGAAAAGAAGTCATAAGTTATGAGAAATGGAAATATAAGTAGTTTATATTTTCATAAGTTACAAATTCATAATGAACTAGTAATAACTTATCATGTGTATAAGTTAATGAAGCATGAATGTCAAGATATTAATATGATGGATTGAATCCAAGTGAAATGGTCTATAAATCTCAAGTAACGAAGTTTCGCCGGAATTCACACGATTAGACGACAATCGTCGAATTCGTGAAATTCTCGGAATGGAACTCGAATTTTGATATTGAGCTTGGAAACATTGATTTTCAATGGAGACAAGTCGTATTTGTCATTATAGAATTACGGACTCGAAAAATGGCCGGATTCTGACTTAGAACGAAGAAACGAGCGTTGAACGTTCATGAACGTTTATCGTTTTCATCAAAAAGGGACTAATAGGGGAAATTTTAGCAAACGAAGTTGAATAGATAAAATTCTTGCATGAACGCATAGAGTACGTAATTTGTGAACCGTAGGCTCTTGAATGAGCCAATTTGGACTTATAACGAAGAAGTTACGAGTCCGGGAATCTCGCAAAGTTAAAAATCGAATTAAACTATTCGAGGCTCGAGTCCATCATCATGCGACTCAAGCTTAAATAACCGTGGCCATGATACTAAAGTGAGCTTTAGACCACGCAAACTCATTTGTTGCGATGATAGTTAACAAAGGGACTCATGGCCAGTAACCGAGTCCAGTCTCTAAGTAATACAAGCGGCCTTGTATGTGGCAGACAACAAAGGATCACCGGTGCTGCAACATTACTCTTAAAAGCTAGACAATAAAGAAATGTTTACAAGTAGAAGATGAAGGGAAATTGTTGAGTAACAAACTAATGAAGTTAGTTAAACATTATCAAGTCATAATTGAACCCCAAGTATGATCACTTAGGGTTAAAAGAAAGTTAATTGAAGATGAACGCAAATGATATTCAATGTTAATACTTCACCAATGACGATCGAGTTTTGATTAATAACGTACGGACGTTAATAAGCCATGAGGAAGGATAATTAACTCGAATCGAGTTGTATTAATGAAATAATTTCACTTAAGTATAAGAGAACAAAGTTAGTAAGAATGATGTAAAAGAACGACGAAAAGCCGGAACCAATAAATAACAAATCTAATACGGGATTAGATTGAGAAGAAGGGTAAGATTATTTAGGAACTAAGTATGTTCATTCATGACCTAATGTGGTATGCTATGTGCTTATGTGTTGTAGAAACTGTAAAGGCTCAAAGGAAATGTAATTGTACTGTAGCAGACGCTAAAGGCAAGTTTTTCTTAAACGCTTGTCTAACCTTCGTGTTAGCCAGGTTTTCAAAATGATTCACGTTATGAGATGCATGTATGATTTCAAAGAAAGGGTCAAAGCCAGTTTTAACTCGGCTAGATTAATCTTGATAGATTGACTAATTTCTTTATAACTCTTTCAATATAGAATTGCTAACGCTATCCTATGCCAACTCTTTGGTACGGATTCAAGGTAAGCCTGAATATGTATAAACAAATATATTTTCATTGAGTATTCGATGGGCACGTGAGGTTGCCACAACTTAAACGTACACACGTTTAATGGATGTAGTGTTGATCAACATAGGGTACTATAGGCTGATAACCTAGATGTACTCGTAAGCTATGCCGGACTTACGAACTTCGTGTCGGGTTGTCCTTTTCAAAGAAACTATAAGACGTTCACGTCTTGAACTAGAATTGATGATTCATGGAATATTGTTATTAAAAAACATTTTGAAGGAAAAGGAAAGCTATTTTGAATTTTTAATAGTACTTCGTAACTATCATCCAGTTATTGAAGATATACGATTCCTATGTTTCAAGCATGCTTTTAAAAATGAAATTGTTGTACTTGTTGAGCTTGTTATGATCACACTTTCTTGAACCATATGATTGCAGCTTAGACGATATGACCAAAGGATTCGACAAGGATAAAGTGAAGGTTAAAGCGAACTTGTAGATTACCTTTATAATAGTATAGGTTTGAAATGATATATTTAATATTATGACAAGAACAAATGTAACGGTTATAAAGAACCTGAGGAATGTTAGCATTGTTTTGGAATATATATAAGACATATTCGTTCTTTTGAGGCATTTCAATTGAATGTTTGTGTGAACTGTAGCACTGTGGAGCACCATCTGTCGGGTTAGAAGAGACCCGGTTTTGGGGGCGTCACAGTCTTCCCAAGGTTTCTCAAGGCATAGATTCGATTTGGGTTATTGTTGATAGATTAAACAAGTCTGCTCATTTCTTGCCTATACGGAGACTTATTCCCTTGAACGTCTTGCTCGTATATACGTGAATGAGATTATAAGATTGCATGGCATGCCAGTATCCATAGTTTCGGATCGTGACCCAAGATTCACTTCACGATTTTAGGTTAGCTTGCAGAAAGCTATGGGCACGGATTTACGATTCAGTTTGGCATACCATCCTCAAACGGATGGGCAATCAGAGAGGACTAGTCAAACTCTTGAAGATCTATTTAGATTGTAGACACTCGAAATTTTCTGTACTACTGTTACTAACATTGCAGGAGGACAAATTCGTCTTTTAATAAAGAACCCTGAAAGGCAATCCAAATCCATACCAGATACTACCGGAAGTGCAGCATCAACCCCGGATCGCAATCTGGGAGTAATGGTTCCAACCTCGGATCTAACCCCGAGACCTGCAGATATAATACTGAAACACACACCGGAGAAGACCAATTAATCTCGGAGATGACCCCGAGGTATCCAGTCTCAGTCCCAACCATGGGAATAGCCACCAACCTTGGTGATAACCCCAAGGAATGTAGGTTCGGAGATAACCCCGGAAATGATTGTTTCAAATGCCATCAGCTTCAATCTCGGCACTCACAACAAGATGCACTATGCCAACACGGCAATAACATCAGGAAGACATGCACACCTCAAAGATGACAATGAGGACCTTCAAAAAATTACAGCAGTCCAATCTCAGTGAAGTCTGATGTGACACCCCCAAATTCGGTTTACCTGACCCCCGAGTTTGGTGTTCACGATCCACAATATAATATCATTTAACTACCCATTAATATATAGATAGGAATATATAAGTCATTAACATAAGTTGTTAATACATAAGTCCCAGGTTTGTTAACCTTAAATTTACAAACATACCCCTTAGATAAACAAAAAGGGTTTACAATACAACATAATAATAATAATGTTCATTATAACTACTCCAGCATCTTGCCTTTGCCTTTGTTCTTCTTTGACCCACTGGCCTCTTCGTTCCTAGCTGAAATGTTTTATTTATAGCAAGGGTGAGCAACAAGTTTTCCCCGTAAGTTAAGATATACAATGAATATATAAGTATCAGAATAATAGACTATCTATTTTGATAGCATGAAACCAAAGTTCGGGGAACTTTGAATTAGCTGAACAATGTGTTAATCAATAACAAGGCTTCTCCCTTTCTATGCAACACAATAATTTGATAATGAAAGAGTACAATGCTTTCAAAGCTTCTACGATATTCTATTGAATAAACAAGGATCAATTCTACACAATAATAAAGTGGAATATTTTCCAGATTTATGCTGAGTGATCTCACTAGATCTTTGAACTTATTTTCTCGGGTATCTATCAAAGATTTACTTTGATACATACCAGGAGTATCAGATAACCGTAAAGATTAAATCATACCCCTCTGCAAGTACTTAGAGCCAGCCAACTCTTTGTACCCTATATTATGCATAATACTTAACAATGCGCAATGGTCGAATATACGACCTAAAATGTTCCCTTTATATAAAAGGTTGTTCTTCTCAGTCTTTGAATCAAAATTTGATTTAACAACGAAATACTGTGATTTTAAATTCTATCTACTTACCGATCTAGCCGAAACAATTGGCATCGATCTATCAATAACAATTGATTTCTCTTCTCGTATTTATCAAGTTCTAACAAATGTTCGTCTAGTCAGAATAATTAGCTAAGACATTTCTCAATATAATTTGACAATAAAGATGAATTATCTGTACTGTCAATATTAGTTTCTATATATATAAATATCCAACAACAATAATTCTACGAATATATATTTTCCGAATCAGTAATTCAATTTGAATTTTAATCATGTACTAAATGCGAATAATCAACAATAAATTCCCTAGACATGGTATAATTAGCAATAATTAACCATTATAATAATTGAATGAATATAACTCAAGGTTGAGTTAGGAATCTCTCCTTCCGTGTTGATTACAGCTACACAATATAATTTACTGCGTTCATAAGACCTATATTCAACAATGTCGGTCTCATAATTATCACAATCATTTATAACACGTAACACTGTATTCTACAGTCAAACTTCTCCTAGGCACATTATCACATAGCCACATTAGTGTTTATAACCTATATAAACACTTATCAAGTCTAACTAGTTCAGTCTGGTTGGACTTCGGTCCATTCTCGGTGTTCTGGTCACCCTATCCGATAATTAACACATTGATTGTCAATTAAACTTGGTCTCTAAGCTTCAATATTATTTTAGATAAGTCAAATATCATTTATAATATTTTATGGAAGCTTTTAATAATTTATAAACAATTATTATAATTTATAATAATTTTTTCAAACACTTAAATCATTTTAAATGATTTAATGATCAAATAATCTTATCATTATTAATATAAAATATTAATAACATACTTGTCAAAATATTAAAGTTATTATCAATAACTTAAAATATTTTAAATCATCAATATTCTACTTAAATGATTTTTAAAATAATTAAAATCATTTTAAATCATCACCATTAATATTTAAATATTAATAAAATTATTATCAAATATTAAAAGTCCTTAATTATAACTTAAAATACTTTTAAAACATTTTTCTCATTTTTAAATGATTTTTAAATCAATAAAACCATTTTTCATTCATTTATTTAACTTAATAAATATATAATCTAATATCATTAATATTAATTTATTAATGAAAATTCTCCAAAAATATTAAAAATTATATTTTATAATTCAAAATATTTTTAAATACATTATTCTTATTTAAAATGATTTTTATATAATTAAAATCATTTTTCTCTAATTATTACACTAATTAAATAATTTTAATATTTAAAGAATTATAAATATTAAAAAAAATTTCCAATTAATTGTAAATTATTTTTCATAATTTAAAATTATTTTTAAAATCATTTTTGGTAATTTTTAGAATTTATTTCTATTTTTAATTAATTTTCAGAATATTCAGAAATTAGAAAATAATTAAACCATCGCTAAAGCCCTTTAGCGACACAAAGCGTCGCCGTTGGTGTTCTTTAGCTCAAGAACACTTACAGCCGGCTTAACAAGTGGTCAACTTTGACTGGCTTTTAATCTTTGTGTAATTCGATTCTGGGCTAGCTCTAATTGTGATCGTGTAGTAGAAATGTAGCACTACAATCTCCAATCATCAACTGGGTCAAATAATATCAAAGCATGATGATCTGGACCCTCAAACCTCCTGTCGGACGCCACCTGGGTTTTCTGGATAACCCAGAAACCAGGCCAGCTTCGAGGGTCATTTTTGGGCTCGATTAATACAATGTTCTGGTAATCGATTATGTGGTCCAGTCCTTCAAAACTATAGGTCTCATGTCATACAACAACACCATAACACCAACCCAGTAAAACTTCATAACACACGCAAGATTCAAACTGGTCAAACATAGTCAAAGATCATGTTCACACACTTTCTGGAAATTCCAGAAAATTGTTCTCGTGATCAGATGGTCAAATTTGACCAGCCACTACATCAATTTTGTTAATGTTTAAGGTGATCTAAAACCATGGATCTATAGTTAACATTACAGGCTACAAGATCTACCAAACAACAACATCAAAAACCAAACTGACTAACAGATCCAGACCATATAATAAGTTGTCGGAAAAGTCGTTTTAAATTTAATGGGTCATTTGATTTTTGAAAGCGATCGGCGCTCGGTCAATCTGTTTGACCTTAAATAAAACGAAATATAGACATCCAACAACTGGGATTCCACTTCTAGATGAAAGCCCATATACCAAATTATAGATCTAACACATAAACTATAACAAAACATTAACAGACAGAGATCGGAGCCGTCTGACATTTGCTTGTCAGAGTACAAAATTTATTCTTGGATAGTTTTGGAGAAACACCAAATTTAGGCACTTTGATGCTATGGATATATGTTTGATCATCATAGATCACCATAAAACATCCATTAGCAAGATTCAAAACACACAAACACAAAATTTTTCAAAGCATACAAGATCAAAAATAAAAATGGGTTATACCTTCTTTCTTTCAATTCATGATCTAAGCTCTCCATATGTTATTATCGTTTGATCTATGGTGATATTGTGGTTTGGTTCACTTATGATTTTCGTGGGTTTATGAGAGAGAGAGAGAGTTGGTGAGAGCAAGAGACTAAATGAGCCAAATTTTGAGACTTTCTCTCTCTTTAATCTATATATAATACTTAGATATGTTGCTAGCCGATATTTTCTAATTTTGAGTTAAAATTTGATTTGCAGGATTTCTAGAGTCATCAAGTCAAATGGTTAGGTGAACAACTAAAGGTTTTACCAATTTTACAAGTTAGCTCATTTAAAATGTAAAAAGGGTATTTTTGACATTTGATAAATACATTTAATGGCATTCTTATCCAATACACAAACCCTTAGGGTTTAGGGTTTGGATTAGGGTTTAGGCTTTGAACCCTTTAGGTTTACAATTTAATTTCTATGATTTTCGAATTTCGGTTTTCAAAATAGAAAATTAATATTCCAAAATTATAACTAGGATTCAATAATTATATTTATATTTTCTAATCATAAAATTCAATCTTGCTAATTAGGATTAATATTCCTAATTAAAATTGCTTAATTTAGCAATTAAGGTCAAAATGGTCATTAGGGTTTATAACCCATGAATTAGGATTTTAATTAGAAAAATAAATTTTCTAAATTACAATTAGGGTTTGTAAAAAAGAAATTAAGATAACAAAAATATAATTAGGGTTTTCTAATCATATTTAAGTTTAATACACACATTAGGCTTGCCAATTAGGATTAGGGTTTCTAACGGTACGTTAGGGTTTTTAATCCTGAGATTAGGGTTTCTAATCTCTTATTAGGGTTTATAATTTTAAACCTTATCCGATCAATCATTGATCAAAAATTCTATACCGATCAAACACATACATATTAATATAATTATTTTAATTATATTTTCTATCGAATCCCTATCTAGAAATTAGGGTTAGGGTTTCTAAAGCTGTTAAGCACAACTCTACTCTAATTTTATTAGTCAATGCACAAATTGACTTTTTTGATACACGTATCACCGATAATTGTCACATAAATGATAATTAATATTAATATTAATTAAAAAACAATTATTCGCAAATTTTTGATTATTCGAAATCCCGGTTTATTACATTCACCCCTCCTTAAAAGGATTCCGTCCTCGGAATCACCGCTTTCTTATTCTTTACAATCTTTTAAAGTTGTATCATCAATTCATTTTTAACAACACAATGTTAATTTATGTATCAAATTCTAACCTGTGACTTGGATCTATAATAGAAAACAGTTCACAGAATATTTGACTCATATTATTCGCGTAATTAAACTTCTAAACAAAATAATTACCTGTTGCGACCTCCTGAGCAGCCACAATATCTTGCACCATCATATTGAATGCACGGGCCAATGGTCTTCCTGGTTGTGTAGGTCCTCAAATCTCCAAGGTTCCGCCACCAGGTCCCTTGTTAACACTTTCATTTTCCACATTCTTCTTCGGACAGTTCCGTACAATATGGTCAGTCGATCCGTATCCAAAGTAACCTTGAATTTTCTTCGGACTGGGACAATTGGGTGACATATGCCCCTCTTGCCCGCAGTTATAGCAAATTCCTTTCTTCTTCAGGCAAACTCCAGCATGGTTTTTCCCATAATTCGAACATGGCTCCCTTCCTTTCCTATTATCTTCTGTCTTATTACCCGACTGGGTATTCTCACTCCATTTTCTCTTGTTCGGGTTACTACCACCACCGCTTCCACCATTATTGGTCTTCTTCTTCTTATCTTGATGAAATCGAGATGCAGCTTCGCTCCCTCCTTCAGCAATTAACGCTTTCTCCATCAAAGCCGCGAACGTATTGATCTGCAATACTGCTACCTTATTGAATATCACCGGCTTCAGTCCGTTCTAAAATCTTCTCGCCTTTCTCGCTTCTGTGTCCACCTGATGAGGTGCAAATCTTGCCAACTCGTTGAATTTGGCAGCGTATTCTGTTACCGACATGTTCTCCTGTTTGAGTTCTAAGAATTTGACTTCCATCCTGGATTGCATACTCGGTGAGAAGTAGTTCTCAAAGAATAGTTCCTTAAATCTTGTCCATAACACCACCTCTATACCAGCTCTCGCTTGGTTCGTCTCCCACCAGTAATTAGCTTCTCCCTTCATCAGATAAGTTGCAAAAGCCGTCTTTTGCTCCTTCGCTACTCTGGCGATAAAGAATGCTTTCTCCATCTCCTTCACCCAAGTTTGGGCTTCAATCGGATATGTGGTCCCTTTGAATTCAGGCGGTCCCACTGCTTTAAAGTCCTTAAAATTTTCCAATCTTTCAGCTAGCTGATTCCTCGCTCTTCCTCTTGCAACTGGAGCTCTATTCTCCATAGCTTGGACTATCATATCCGCAAAGTTTTACATTGGGTCAGCTTGACCTCCTTCATTATTCACTGACTGTTCTTCTCGTTGGTTTTGATTTTGTCGTCTAGGCGGCATGATCTAATTTAAATAAAAATCTTATATTAATTCTCTTGCTCTATACAAATTCTTAACACAATAAGAATTCAATACAAAATTCTCATATAATTGCATATTTATTCAAATAGCACATAGTACTTACCACATATTACTATTCCTTTTTAAATCATAACAGGATTAACAACACAACTTTACACAAAAAGTTGATATTCTCCAATTACACATAGTTATTACCAGTTCGTCAAACTTACCACACTTATGAGTTCAGGAACTTGCCACAATTATATGAGTGTATGAACTTATCCTAGTCAGACCTTTGGCGTCCATTCGCTGAGGGGTTCAAAACATTTCATATAATTATGAGTCATTAACTTACCATAAGTATGAGTTTTAAGAACACACAAATTAATCTTAATCTTATATTCATATAGAAAATAAAGATTTCATTCATAAAACATATATATTTACATATGCTTAAACATCGTTCTCGATATTACAACATTTAATATCATAAACTTCTACCCAAAAGATACTATTACATATATCTAGGTTGTCTACCGACCACTCCTTTCACCAGTCTTCTTCTTGTTGGGACACTTATTGAATCCGTGACCCGTTTACCCACATGAAAAACACTTCATCAAATTCGGCTTAGGACAATGCAGAGAAATATGTCTTTCCTACTTGTAGTTGAAGCATACATTCTTCCACATCATGCATTCTCCAGCGTGAGTCTTTCCACACTTGGTACAGGCTTGCTTCTTCTTCGGGCTTGACTTTTAAGAATTAGGGCTGTCATAGTCCCTCTTCCTCTTTTTCTTGTCCTTCTTGCTGGTTCCTTTAGATGATCCACCACCTTCAGCCTTCATTCTGTCCACCTGCGCCTTGAACTCGTTCCTTTCTTCAGTCATTTCGCGTAATGCTCGCTCCGTCTTGCACAACTCCTCTAGAAGAAACACTTTACTTCGGAGTTCCTGGACTTCTGCAGATAGCTGATCTTGTTCTCCAACTTTGATCTTATTCTTTAAATCCACCTCAGCTGGCTCAGACTCTGCCTCCTCATCTCCACTCAGATACATCTCGGGATAATCATCATGATTGCTCCCCAGATTAACCATTGGTTCATCTTTTCCTACTTCTTCCAATTGATTCACTCAGGCCGGGCACCTCGCCTCTTGGCAATCAAAAGCGGCAAATAGTGGAATCTCTACACTTGTTTCATCTTCTCCAGACATCCTACAATCAATTTAAACCACTTGATTAGTACTTCACTAGTACAACATTCTCACACTATGTGTCCACTTATCTCACTATTGATGTACTTCGACAATCCCTCACTTAGAACTCTAAATGAGTTTTCTCTATCTCGCGTATGGTTATAATCTTAGGGTTTTCCCCCACCCCACTTAAAGTTTATAACCTACAGCTCTTCTACTAACTAGTGACACCTTGGTCACTACAGCTTTGATACCAAACTGTGACACTCCCAAATCCGGGTTACCTGACCCCCGAGTTTGGTGTTCATGATCCACAATATAATATCATTTAACTACCCATTCATATATAAGGAGGTATATATAAGTCATTAACATAAGTTGTTAATAATTAAGTCTCAGGTTTGCTAACCTTAAATTTACAAACATACCCCTTAGATAAACAAAAAGGGTTTACAATACAACATAATAATAATAATGTTCATTATAACTACTCTAGTATCTTGCCTTTGCCTTTGTTCTTCTTTGACCCGCTGGCCTCTTCGTTCCTAGCTGAAATGTTTTATTTATAGCAAGGGTGAGCAACAAGTTTTCCCCGTAAGTTAAGATATACAATGAATGTATAAGTATCAAAATAATAGACTATCTATTTTGATAGAATGAAACCAAAGTTCGGGGAACTTTGAATTAGCTGAACAATGCGTTAATCAATAACAAGGCTTCTCCCTATCTATGCAACACAATAATTTGATAATGAAAGAGTACAACGCTTTCAAAGTTTCTACGATATTCTATTGAATAAACAAGGATCAATTCTACGCAATAACAAAGTGGAATATTTTCCAGATTTATGCTGAATGATCTCACCAGATCTTTGAACTTATTTTCTCGGGTATCTATCAAAGATTTACTTAGATACATACCAGGAGTATCAGATAACCATAAAGATTAAATCATACCCCTCTACAAGTACTTAGAGCCGGCCAACTCTTTGTACCCTATATTATGCATAATACTTAACAGAACGCAATGGTCGAATATACGACCTAAAATGTTCCCTTTATATAAAAGGTTGTTCTTCTCAGTCTTTGAATCAAAATTTGATTTAACGAAATACTGTGATTTTAAATTCTCTCTACTTATCGATCTAGCAGAAACAATTGGCATCGATCTATCAATAACAATTGATTTCTCTTCTCGTATTTATCAAGTTCTAACAAATGTTCGTCTAGCCAGAATAATTAGCTAAGACATTTCTCAATATAATTTGACAATAAACAGGAATTATATGTACTGTCAATATTAGTTTCTACATATATAAATATCCAATAACAATAATTCTACGAATATAAATTTTCCGAATCAGTAATTCTATTTGAATTTTAATCATGCACTAACTGCGAATAATCAACAATAAATTCCCTGGACATGGTATAATTAGCAATAATTAACCATTATAATAATTGAATGAATATAACTCAAGGTTGATTTAGGAAACTTGCCTTTCGCGTTGATTACAGCTACATAATATAATTAACTGCGTTCATAAGACCTATATTCAACAATGTCGGTCTCACAATTAGCACAATCATTTATAACACGTAACACTGTATTCTACAGTCAAACTTCTCCTAGGCACATTATCACATAGCCATATTAGTGTTTATAACCTATATAAACATTTATCAAGTCTAACTAGTTCAGTCTGGTTGGACTTCGGTCCATTCTCGGTGATCTGGTCACCCTATCCGACAATTAACACATTAATTATCAATTAAACTTGGTCTCTAAGCTTCAATATTGTTTTAGATAAGTCAAATATCATTTATAATATTTTCTGGAAGCTTTTAATAATTTATAAACAATTATTATAATTTATAATAATTTTTCAAACACTTATATCATTTTTAAATGATTTAATGATCAAATAATCTTATCATTATTAATATAAAAATATTAATAACATACTTGTCAAAATATTAAAGTTATTATCAATAACTTAAAATATTTTTAAATCATCAATATTCTACTTAAATGATTTTTAAAATAATTAAATTTATTTTAAATCATCACCATTAATATTTAAATATTAATAAAATTATTATCCAAATATAAAAAGTCCTTAATTATAACTTAAAATACTTTTAAAACATTTTTCTCATTTTTAAATGATTTTTAAATCAATAAAACCATTTTTAATTCATTTATTTCATTTAATAAATAAATAATCTAATATCATTAATATTAATTTATTAATGAAAATTCTCCAAAAATATTAAAAATTATATTTTATAATTCAAAATATTTTTAAATACATTATTCTTATTTAAAATAATTTTTATATAATTAAAATCATTTTTCTCTAATTTATTTAATACACTAATTAAATAAATTAAATACTTTAATATTTAAATAATTATAAATATTAAAGAAAAATATTCTAATTAATTGAAAATTATTTTCATAATTTAAAATAATATTTAAAACCATTTTTGGTAATTTTTAGAATCTATTTCTATTTTTAATTAATCTCTGGAATATTCAGAAATTAGAAAATAAATAAACCGTCGCTAAATCCCTTTAGCGACACAAAGCGTCGCTGTTGGTGTTGTTGAGCTCAAGAACACTGACAGCCGGCTTAACAAGTGGTCAACTTTGACCGGCTTTTAAGCTTTGTATAATTCGATTCTGGGCTAGCTCTAACTGTGATCGTGTAGTAGGAATGTAGCACTACAATCTCCAATCATCAACTGGGTCAAATAATATCAAAGCATGAAGATCTGCGCCACCTGGGTTTTCTGGATAACCCAGAAACCCGGCCAGCTTCGAGGGTCCTTTTTGGGCTCGATTAATACAATGTTCTGGTAATCGATTATGTGGTCCAGTCATTCAAAACTATAGGTCTCGTGTCATACAACAACACCATAACACCAACCCAGTACAACTTCATAACACACGCAAGATTCAAACTGGTCAACATAGTCAAAGATCATGTTCACACAATTTCTGGAAATTCCAGAAAAGTGTTCTTGTGATCAGATGGACAAATTTGACCAGCCACTACATCAATTCTATTAATGTTTAAGGTGATCTAAAACCATGGATCTATAGTTAACATTACAGGCTACAAGATCTATCAAACAACAACATCAAAAACCAAACTAACTAACAGATCCGGACCATATAATAAGTTGTCGGTCGCTTTTTTATTTCTCTGAAATTTGCCCGCATTTTGAAGCGATCAACGTCGGTCAACGATGTTTGACCTTAAATAAAACGAAATATAGACATCCAACAACTGGGATTCCACTTCTAGATGAAAGCCCATATACCAAATTATAGATCTAACACATAAACTATAACAAAACATTAACAGACAGAGATCGGAGCCGTCTGACATTTGCTTGTCAGAGTACAAAATTTGTTCTTGGATAGTTTTGGAGAAACACCAAATTTAGGCAGTTTGATGCTATGGATATATGTTTGATCATCATAGATCACCATAAAACATCCATTAGCAAGATTCAAAACACACAAACACAAAATTTTTCAAAGCATACAAGATCAAAAATAAAAATGGGTTATACCTTCTTTCTTTCAATTCATGATCTAAGCTCTCCAATATGTTATTGGTTGATCTATGGACTGATATTGTGACTGGTTCACTTATGATTTTCGTGGGTTTATGAGAGAGAGAGAGAGTTGGTGAGAGCAAGAGACTAAATGAGCCAAATTTTGAGACTTTCTCTCTCTTTAATCTATATATAATACTTAGATATGTTGCTAGCTGATATTTTCGGCTGAGTTAGGCTGATTTGCAGGATTTCTAGAGTCATCAAGTCAAATGGTTAGGTGAACAACTAAAGGTTTTACCAATTTTACAAGTTAGCTCATTTAAAATGTAAAAAGGGTATTTTTGACATTTGATAAATACATTTAATGGCATTCTTGTCCAATACACAAACCCTTAGGGTTTAGGGTTTGGATTAGGGTTTAGGGTTTGAACCCTTTAGGCTTGTAATTTAATTATTTTCGAATTTCGGTTTTCAAAATAGAAAATTAATATTCCGAAATTATAACTAGGATTCAATAATTATATTTATATTTCCTAATCATAAAATTCAATCTTGCTAGTTATGATTAATATTCCTAATTAAAATTGCTTAATTTAGCAATTAAGGTTAAAATGGTCATTAGGGTTTATAACCCACGAATTAGGGTTTTAATTAGAAAATTAAATTTTCAAAATTACAATTAGGGTTTGTAATAGAAATTAAGATAACAAAAATATAATTAGGGTTTTCTAATCATATTTAAGTTTAATACACACATTAGGCTTGCCAATTAGGATTAGGGTTTCTAACGGTACGTTAGGGTTTCTAATCCTGAGATTAGGATTTCTAATCTCTTATTACGGTTTATAATTTTAAACCTTATCCGATCAATCATTGATCAAAAATTTTATACCGATCAAACACATACATATTAATATAATTATTTTAATTATATTTTCTATCGAATCCCTATCCAGAAATTAGGGTTAGGGTTTCTAAAGCTGTTAAGCATAACTCTACTCTAATTTTATTAGTCAATGCACAGATTGACTTTTTTGATACACGTATCACTGATACTTGTCACATAAATGATAATTAATATTAATATTAATTAAAAAAAAAAATTATTCGCAAATTTTTGATTATTCAAAATCCCGGGTTATCACATCGAAAGCGCACCTTTTTCTACCAACCAAAGGAGATAGCACCGGTGAGGGAAACATCGTCATCTCACCAAAAACGATGCCACGTCACATCTCTACTTTAAACAATGTCCCACAAGGCTAACCAATCCGAGTGACTATTATGCGGGGTAGCGGATGAAAGTTGAAGCTTGAAGACCGAGGGCATCGTCCTATCTTCAAAGACTTCGTACAAACTCTAATCCCATGCCATCGTACAACTCTCGACAACGGCGGTCCGAAATAGGTCCTTAATACCTCAAAACAGATGCCCGGATTGCACTTCTCAAAATTCGAGTGAACATTATAGTGCTTGAGTGCACATACTTCGAGACGACCCGACCCGACAAAGCCGGGCCGACCCGACCCGCCTCTGGTACACTGCTTTGGTGAGCCATGCAGTATTTTCCTATAAATAAGAGGCTTGGGGTGCTTTGATTTCTAAGGAGAAACCGACGGGAAACCTCGCACAATTTGCTCTGCACTTTCATAATCTGATATTTTTTCCACTTTTAAACACACAGTGAGATCATATATAGCCTTTTTTATACCCACAAAAGCCCAAAGGTTTACCCACTCTAAAGATATAGAAGCCTTTTTAGTAGTCACCGTAAGCTTTCTCACACACTTTAGAGTCTTTCTCTTCATCTTTGCACACACCCTTCTACACGCGTTGAGTCGTCGTCTTTGCTTGCTTTTGCTTCTAACTTGGTCCGTGGTTTCCTTCTAGTCTCAGATATATATATATATATATATATATATATATATATATATATATATATATATATATATATATATCGACTAACATTATCGAGTTATGCCTCGATTGAGCCTGACTTGATGCGGGCGTTCTTCTTTAATATATATATACTTATATATATTAAATGTCCGTCGGACTTTGTTCGATGAGCCTGAACTTGATGCAGTGCGTTTATTCACTTATATATATATATATATATATATATATCAATTATGTGTCGGACTTTGTTCGATGAGCCTGAACTTTGGTGCAGTGCGTTTACTCGCTTTTATATATATATATGAATCGTGGTGAACTCGCTCGATGAGCCCGATTTTTACATCCGGGCATTTATTGCTTTTATATATATATATATATATATATATATATATATATATATATATATATTAAATCTGCTCGAGTTCTCTTAAGTGGCGAGTTGATCGCTTTTACTGACTTTATTTACGTTTTTCACTTTGGAGTTTCCTCCCATTTCGGTTGATAGCTTTAATAGCTTTATTTATATTTTTGATCCCCCATGGAGGTGCTTCGTGGTTGGTGATCATGTCTGTATATATATATATTTACCGCTTTTATATATATACCTGCTTATTGCTTTTATACAAATTGTAATATTCTGTGCGCCTAGGAATCATGTGATCACAGATTCATCCCATTGGATCTAGATTCGGTTCCCGTGATGGACATTTTCAGCTGTAAGCAGCTTGTAAATTATTATGCGATGTATGAATTTCCTCAGATGGTTTCCATACCCACAAGGAAATTGGCATTATTTTTATATATTATTTTCGTACGGATGCTTCGCATTCGTCAAATAAAATCAATCCAGCCGATCACTTAATAAAAATAGGAGTGTAAAAGATCTCAATTCCTATTGAGCATCATGGTTTGAAAAACCTCTTTTATAAAACATCATTGCCATATCTTGCAAAAAATTGAATTTTTACATAAATTCAAATCCTGTGTATATAGGTTCGAAAGAGGCCTCGCACAACTTTCATATAACATCACATTGACCCCCACACACACACACACTCAGATAATAGTTTCTTGAAAAGAGGCGGTCACCGTGGTAACACGGATGTCGGAGGGTGCCTAATACCTTCCCCCCGCATAACCAAGTCCCCGGACTCAAAATGAATCTCGGTTTCGCCGACCCGTATATCAGTGTCACATCACTGGGTCAATGTGCAAACCTTTTCTCGGTTGTGTTGGTACAACCATTTAAAAAACCAACTGGCGACTCTTAACAGTCCCATCGTCGACATTATACATGTCGGACCTTTTTCACTTGTTTTTTCAAACAAATCTCACCTAAAATGAGTACACCAAAGAACAAGTAATGGAAAGGGACACCTAAAAATCCCGACGTCGACATAGACTATGTGTCATAGATTTCAAAGGGAGTTGGGATAAGTACCCACCATTGGTGGAATTCTCCTACAACAACAGTTATCAGGCAAGTATAGGTGTGGCTCCATTTGAAGCATTGTATGGATGAAAGTGTCGCTCTCCAGTATGCTGGGATGAGGTGGGAGAAGAAATGTTGTTGGGACCATAATTGGTATGCATGACTACAGAAAAGATCCAAACGATTCGATAACGTATACAAATGGCACAGGATCGACAAAAGAGTTATGCAAATCTTCATCGAAAGGACGTGAAATTTAATATTGGGGATCATGTATTGTTACGTGTTGCACCATGGAAGGGAGTTACAAGATTTGGGAATAGAGGAAAGCTCAATCCACGATTTGTTGGTCCATTTGAGATTCTTGACCGAATAGGAAATGTGGCCTATAAACTCGCATTACCTCAAAGCATGTCTCGTGTTCATAATGGTTTTCAAATATCTATGCTTCGTAAATATATGAAAGACCCAAACCACATTATTGAGTTAGAACCAGACGAGATAGTCGAAGATTTAATGTACGAGGAGGTACCTGTTAAGATCTTGGATAAGAAAGAGCATGTCCTACGCACGAAGGTTATACCACAAGTTAAGGTTTTGTGGAGAAACCATGCTATTGAAGAAATGGCCTGGGAGTTATAATCAGAAATGAAAGCGAGGTATCCTCACCTTTTCGAAAAACTAGGTATGTACGTCAATTTCGAGGACGAGATTTCATAAGGAGGGGAGGTTGTAAGACCCCAACTTATTATAAATAAAATCAAATTTCCTCTATTTATTATTGTGAATAATAAGGTGATAATTTGATATAATACTTTGGTTATGGGTGAAATGTGCAAATTTTTTAAATAAGCAAGTGGTTATAAAATATTCATTTTTGTGTGGGAATATTCGTTTGGTCGTGGAATATTCTTGTTGTCGGAGAATATTCGTACGACGACGCAGCCATTTGTGGGCCCCATAACAGAATAACTATCGGATGAAGAAAACGACAAAGTTTGATTTTTTATAAATAACGACGTAATTATTATCGTTAACACTGTTGGAATACCTGGTGGTGAAAATACAATAATACGCGTGGTTGCACAGTAGCACACGGTATTGCACAATATTGTTGAATTATTGATTCTTATGTAAGAAGGCACTACTCAATAATTGTTACAGTAATTACTGCTCAATATTTTATTTTATTGATTCAATAATTCTTTGCGTTGATATTTTATATATTATTGTTGTTTCAATAATTGTCACTGCACAGTATTTCCCATTATCAGATCAATAATTCATATTATTTGAATAATATTATTAGATAACATTATTGGCAATGTTTAGAAAGTTCTGTCAAGGAGAGGTTTGGTCACCTAATTGCGCACCAATAACGAGAAATCTTTATCGGAAAGCCCCCTCTTTCTTGGGAATGGTCTGGTTGTCATAATTATGATTCTGTAATATTTTTTATGAATAATTAATTATTGATTTATATGATAAAGAAATATTTATTTGATGTGGATATAATTGATGGATTTATTTATTTTATGTGGTTATAAATGAAGGAATTAATACTGAGGTGTTTTATCAGTATTTTGTCGGAATGGAGGTATTAAAAATCATCCGTTTATAGATTTCAGATATTTTTTGTTTGGAATTTGGAAAAACTTAAAACTATAAAGTTGTAGAGAATTCGATTTCATGTGGAATGGATATAAAATTTGTATTTTTTTGATAAGCGGGCAATTTTCTATGAATTACTGAAGTTTCAAAAAATAAAATAATTTTTATTAAAATTGGGTGGGACTCACTTTTGTTTTAAACATGTGGGCTGCCAAAAATTTTTAGATTTGGCATGCGTGGAAGGAAGAAAGATTTATTAATATTTTATTATTTTAGTCTCCTATGGCGTTCTAACATTTTCCTATAAATAGACGCTTAGGTTAGAATTGAAAATCACACCAGAAACAAGTTTTCTTTCTCTCTAGATTATCGAGCGTATTTTTGTGAGTATTTTGATACTTTGAGAGTTGCTATTCAGTGCAAGCTTTTGTCAGCTCTATATCCGAAATTCAGTCAGAAGTACGGTTATTTTGAGGTAAGGGATGTTATTTTCATCCTAAATGATGTTATTCCTTCAATATCATTATACCGAAATATTGGTATGGATTTTATTATAGAATTTCTACCTTTTTGTGTCGGGGTTACAATTCACGTATACGACACTATTCACGAATACGACAGTATTCACCGAAAAATAAAATTTTCTTCTTTTTGTCCAAGATGTCTATTGTGGTTAATATCTTTGATTGTATCCATGTTTTGATCTTTATTTTTGAATTCTGCTTCTAAATTGGTTATTATGGAGTATTATTGAACTTGGATAAACTGTAATACGAATCCCTAATATTTGTTCTTTTATCTCACTGGATTCGTTTTCTTTAAGATATTTTTCATCATCCTCAGTCCTAAATTATGATATTACTGAATATCTTTGGTCTGTAGTGCAAAGATGAATGATTACCTAATGAATATCTTTGGCCCGTAGTGCAAAGATGAATAGGTGTTGAGATGAACATGACCAACTGGTGATACAAATGAATATCTTTGGCCTGTAGTGCAAAAATGAATATTTGATTCAAGATGTATATTGATTGATGTCACAGGGATAAAATATTGATGATGGACATTTAAATCTTAGAAGATAGTAGAATTCTTTCTCTACTTGACTATTCTAATGGATTGTTGTTTCCGCTACAGTTGTTGATCTAAAACTTGTTGTCTATTATATTTTATCAGATTTTTCCCTATTGAAGACTAATGATAATTTGTTGTATATTATCTTAGTCATAATATTCTTTGCTAGGCTAGTTGAGCTCACCCTTTTCCTTTTGTTCCATTGTTCTTCTCAGGAGGGGAGAATTTAATAGGAACTAGCCGGGGTATGTAGTAATGATTTAAGATAGTTGTTTTAGTAGTCCTCACTATTTTGTAAAATAGTGTATCAATAATTGTAATGAGAACTGTGACGCCCCCAAAATAGGTATACATCACCTATTATGAGTCGTCAAATACATGGTACAGAATACAAATACAACTTAATTATACAACTGCCGTGTAAAGTACGACAAAACATAAGCTGTGAGTTTTAATACAAATATTGTCGTCCAGACAATATACCAACTCAAATTCAATATTATTACATTTATTTTCCACTATTTCACTTAATAGTGAGGACTACTAATGCTATCATATGGTCCGTCACTCGCTCCTGAACTAGTCCCTCGCTACGTTCTCATTTCACTCAGAGAACAATAAAGGTAAAAGGGTGAGCTCAACTAGCCCAATGAGAAATATTATGACTAAGATAATGCGAGAATATATTATCGTTAGCCTTCAACAGTGTTAAACTGATACAATATAACAACCATCAAGTTTAACTGCAGCAGAACAAGCAATCCATTAAAAGAGTTAAGTAGAGAATAAAATCTACTATCTTTTATGATTTAGAAGGTTTTTTATCACTTTTATCATTGGGGACTCGACAAATAAATAATCCACATCAACGAATTACCTCAAGACTACTACCAATGATATTCTTTAGTATCACGACCACAATTATCCATACACTACGAGCAAAGAATATTTATGTATTCAATAATGGTCATGATCATGCGAACAACTGTCCATCAATGCACTACGGGCCAATGAAGACTTTTACCACATCATTTGTAACATTATGGTCATGATTACAAGAATAATCCCCTCAGTCATAATCATACCAAGTCCATCTATGCACTACTGCACCACGGATGACTTTCAACAAAATATAAACATGAGGATGATGACAATGATATAAGAATTCAATAAAACAAGTTCAAGAATTAATTTTTCCAGGAACCAATAACGTCCAAATTTTCAACATGATATTTCTTTGTGGAGTAAAATTCAAGAATGCTTGGAAGAATATTTACATGAAAAGATACTTGATGAAGCGCAAATATCAAGGATATTCCACTAATTTCATGGATTATAGAAGTCAAAACTTTAACCAACTGAGTATAATAAAAATGGAATAACAAAAGAAATCACCAAGCATGTGATAGACCGCACAGGCAGGTTATTCCAACAAAATAATAAATAATTTGATCGGTCCCAGGCGTAAAACGCATGCAGCACATGATATTCCAATGAGAATAATAAAGGAATTTAATCCGTCCGTAAAACGAAACGCATGCATGTGATATTCCAACGAGATAATAAAGATTTTAATTCTAGGTCCCACGTGAAACGCATGTATGAGATGTTCCAACGAGAATAATAAAGAATGGAATAATAGAAGAATTTCACCAAGTATAGGGTAGCCCACAGATCAAAGTTATTCCAATGAATAATAAAGAATGGAATAATGTAAGTTCTCTTCATGGATAAGAAAGAAATAATACTCCCTACGAGTACAACAAATAATATTCCTACCTTAGAAAAATTGGATACTTGAAATAGTGAGGTTTGCAGACTTCTCTTCTTCTTTCTATAATTTCTCTCTATAATAATCGCTTTCTAAGCTTTTGTGAATTGGTGAGAAATGAAGGAAGAATGAGCTTCTATTTATAGAAAAATATAGTTTCGATAATTGCACGCTTTTATAAATACCTCCAACTTTTCCTTTATTTTTAATTTAGTCATGGAAGTATTATCAAACTTGCACCACCTCCCTAATAGTAAATAATGTGATTCAATAGTAAATTATGTGAATCAATAGTTCTGTATACATGTGAAAATACGAATTACAAAGATAGTACCTCCATCTATAACTTAGTCATGCAAGTATTATCAATCTGGCACCAACTCCCCTAATAGTAACAAGAATGTGAAACAATAGTATACACATGTGAACAAATAGTTATAATCATGTGAAATAATAGCAATCAATTGCTCATTTATCCTAAGCAAATACTTGATCGTCAATATAACCTCCAGACATCAATTATTATCGAAATAATTGTCGATTTTCACTAACACAAATAATTCCAACACAATGAAACAATTTTTTTCAAAAATATAAATTTTGAAAATTTGAAGTTTGACTTTTCCCGAAAAAGTCAACTATTGACTTTTTGACCAAATAGTGAATTCCGAAAAATTTTGTGTTTATAGACTATTTTTACTAATTTCATCGTTCCGGACTCAAATATCACGCCTCAAGGTCTCCAAATTCAACTCCGAACACAACTTTAATTTTAATAACATTCATCATTAATATTATAACTCACAATAATTATCAACCAGTCGTTCCTGTGAAAGGGGGCTTTCGAATAAGTATTTCTCCTCTATTGGTAGCGCATTAGGTGACCAAACCTCTCTTTGTGTAACTTCTAGATATTGTAAATATTGCAATTTAATAATATGAATAACTTTGTCGTCTCAATTATTGATTTAATAAAATAACATATTATGCATGATGATATCTTGTGACAATAATCGAATCAATAATATAGAGATATGATCAACAATTCTGCGCAGAATAATTGAGTATAATCGAGTGACTTCTCACGTAAGCATCAATAATCAATATTGTGTGCTACTATGTAACCACGCCATTCATCAGTACTTTTTTACTAAGGGTAGTTCAACGGTTAATGGTAAAACTTCCGCCGTTATTTTCATAAAAAAGTATTATTGCCGTTTTCTCAATCCGACAATAATTCCGTTGTGGGGGTCCATCAATGATTGTGCCGTTGTACGAATATTCCCTGTTAAAATGAATATTCCCCGACCAATCGAATATTATATAACAATATACGTACTTTGAAAAATTTGTAAATATTACCAACTACTATAACATTATATCAAATCCACACCATAATATTCAAAAATATATTTCGAGAAAATTTAATCTTTATTCAAAAAGTTGGGGTCTTACAACCTCCCATTCTTATGAAATTTTGTCCTCGAAATTAGGGTGCGTACCTGGTATGTCGAAGAGGTAAGGATATCTTGATTTCATCTCAGATTCTAACTCTCAGGTCATTTCTTCCACATCGTGGTTTCTCCACAAAACTTTGACTTGAGGTATAACCTTGGAGCGTAGAATATGATCCTTTTTATCCAAGATTTTAACAGGTAACTCTTCATACGTTAAATCTTCCTCTATCTCATCTTGTTCTAATTCAATAATGTGGTTCGGGTCTTTCATATATTTACGTAACATAGATATGTGAAAAATGTTATGAACACGAGACATACCTGGCGGTAAAATGAGTCAATACGCCACAGTTCCTACTCGATCTAGGATTAAAAATGGGCCAATGAATCGAGGGTTGAGCTTTCCTCTCTTTCCAAATCTTGTAACTCCTTTCCATGGAGCAACACATAACAACACATGATCTCCAATATCGAATTCTACGTCCTTTCGATGAAGATCAGCATAACTCTTTTGTCGATCTTGTGAGGTTTTTATACGTTGTCGGATCGTTTGTATCTTTTCCGTAGTTATACGTACCAACTCCGGTCCCAACAACATTGCTTCACCCACCTCATCCCAGCATACTGGAGAACGACACTTTCTTCCATACAACGCCTCAAATGGAGCCATGCCAATACTTGATTGATAACTATTGTTGTAGGAAAACTCCACCAATGGTAGGAACTTATCTCAACTTCCCTTGAAGTTAAGGACACAGTGTAAGACCCCAAATAATTAATAAATAAAATTTAATTTCCTCTAATTATTATTTTGAAATAGTAAGGGTTGATTTGATTAATGTAGATAGTTATGGGTAAAATACGCAAGTATTTCAAAATAAGTAAATGGCTATAAAATATTTATTAGTGTCGGGGAATATTCATTTAGTCGTGGAATATTCGTACTGTCGGGGAATATTCATACGACGGCGCAGCCATGTGCGGGCCCCATAACGGAAAGCGATTGGAGGAAGAAAACGACAAATATAAGTTGTTTAAAAATAATCTGCGAAGTTATTACCGCTTACATTGTTGGAATACCCGGTGGTTAAAACACAGTAATACGCGTTGTTGCACAGTAGCACACGATATTGCACCAATTATTGATTCTTACGTAAGAAGGCACTACTCAATAATGGTTATAGTAATTACTGTTCAGTATTTTATTGATTTAATAATTGCTGCGTTGATATTTTATATTGCTGTTGTTTCAATAATTGCCATTACACAGTATTTTTCATTATTGAAGCAATAATTCATATTATCTAAATAATATTATTAGATAACATTATTGGCAATGTCTAGAAAGTTCTCGCTCAAGGAGAGGTTTGGTCACCTAATCATGCGCGCCCAAGAAGGAGAAATTCTTATTGAAAGCCCCTCTTCCTAGGCCGCCCAGTTGTCAATATTGTGATTCTCGTAATATTATTTGTGAATAATTAATTATTGATTTATATGATGAGGAAAATATTGATTTTATGTGGATATAGATGGAGAAATTTTTTTAATGTGACAATTGTTGAAAATTAAAATTTTATCTTTTTTTGATAAAATAATTCATTTAAATATATTATTATATTTTTAATAATATAATAATGGTGATATTTTTACAATGAATGTGTGATATATGAGTAAACGAGGAGAAAGAGTATTTTTGTTGCAATAAATATTTAAAACATGTTAAACATGTCGGTGGACCCCATTTCTTGACTAAAATTTGATTATAGTCTGTAAAATCGCCCGTTTGAGGATTTCGGTCAATTTCTGTTTCGAATTTGGAAACACTTTCTTCTGTAAAGTTGTAGAGAATTGAATTTCCTATAAAATGTCACGAGATTCGAATTTTCTGATAAAAGGGCTATTTATTATGAATTATCGAAGTTTTGAAGTTTCGAAATAATTATTTTTTAAAAGTTTTAAATTTGTTTTAAAAGAAAAACGTTTTTGTGGTTGGTTGGTGGGCACATGTGTTGCAAAATATGGTGAAATCAGAATTTCCAAGTTTGCGTATGATTTATATAAATTTATTAATATTTAATTAAATTTTCTACTTTGGTGTTCTAAGCATTTTCCTATAAATAGGGTGCTTAAATTAGAATTGAAAATCACACCAGAAATTGAAGTTTTCTCTCTCTATATTATCGAACGTATTCTTGTGAGTATTTTGAGTATACTCTGAGTATTGCTATACGGTGCAAGTTCAAGTCATAGCCTATATATGGTGTTTCAACTAGAAGAACTGTATTTCGAGGTAAGGGATATTTTTTTTTTTTCGTAATGATAGTATTTCTTCAATATCATTATGCCGAAGTATTGATCTGAACTTTTTAATCAAATTTGGAACTTTTAGTGTTGGGGTTACTATTCACGTACTGAAGACTATTCATGGATACTTAGATTATTCACGAATCTAAGACTATTCATCGAAAAATAAAATTTTTTCTTTTCGTCAAAATATCTATTCTGGATACTAGCTTTTATTGTATCCATGTTTTGATCATTCTTGAATTTTACACCACTATGATTATTTTTGAGGTATTTTTGGACGTGGATAAAACAAAGTACGAATCCTTAATCCTTAATCCTTGTCATTTTGTTTCATCAATTCGCTTTTTTAAAAATATTTTCATCATCCTCGGTCTTAAATGATGATATTATGGAATATCTTTGGCCCAGTAGTGCAAAGATGAATGATTTCGATGAATATCTTTGGCCCATAGTGCAAAGATGAACAGTGTGTTTAGATGAACATGACCAATCGATGAATATCTTTGGCTCAGAGTGCAAGATGAATATTTGATTCGAGATATATATTGATTGATGTTACAGGGATAAAAGATAGATGATGAACTTTTAAATTCATATATAGAAGATAGTAGGTTGCATTCTCTACTTAACTCTTCTAATGAATTATTATTTCCGCTGCGAAAATTGATTTCAAACTTGTTGTCTATTGTATTCTATTAGATTTTTCCCTATTGGAGACTAACGATAATTTGTTGTATATTATCTTAGTCATAATATTCTTTATTGGGCTAGTTGAGCTCACCCATTTCCTTTTTGTTCCATTTTTCTTCTCAGGAGGCGAGAATATAGCGAGTACGAGTCGGGGTATGGAATGAAGGTTCTAGAGAGAGTTGTTTAGTAGTCCTCACTATTTTTGTAAAATAATGTATCAATAAATGTGATGAGGATTTATTTATAGATATTGTCTAGAAGATAATATTTGTATTCAAACTCACAGTTTTACTGTTGTAATAATAAAGTTGTAGTTGTTTCTGTACCATGTATTGACAACCTCGTAATGGGTGATGTATACCTATTTTGGGGGCGCCACAATTGGTATCGAGCTTAGGGATATGATCTCATGAGATCGGGGAATAGAACTAGGAGGGAGAGACGAGTAAATCCTTCGCTAGTGTGTCCTACCTAAGCTTATTTGTTAGTTGGTCAAGATATAGGGATATTATGTGATATATTGATTTGCTTAATTAACCCTTGTTTTATGACAGTATTTGAGAATGTCGACTGAGAATATTAATAGTGGAAATGAGACCGTGGAGACGCTCAGTACTCACCAACGAAGAGAACGTAACACAAGCTAACAATGTTCCTCCCGTGAACAACACCAATGGCGCGATGATGAACGAAGGATGTTTAGAAGCTTTTTGCGCTTCATGCAAAATCGAACGAGGGAGACGCGTGTTCAAAATACGGGAGGAAATGATAGCAATTCACGGGTTGTCACAGCCAAGCAGTTCAAAGAGTTGGGACCACCGAATTTAAGGAAAGCGATCCAACATGTCGTAAACATGGGTCAAGCAAATTACCAAGATATTCGATGTCTTGGGATGCACGAGGAACAGAAGGTTCCATTCGCCACCTTTATGTTTAAATGGCGAAGGCGGATCACTCGGTGGGAGTCTGTGAAGCGTACCCATCAAGTCACTTTCGGCATGTCTTGGGAGACATTTCAGAAACTATTTAATGACAAATACTTTCCTCGAAAGTGTTCGGCTATATGAAGGAAGCGGAGTTCATCGATTAGAGCAAAACAACATGACGGTGTCTCGATGAGGTAAAGTTTGCGAGTTATCTAGGTTTGCACCTCATTTGGTGGAGAATGAGGAACGATGACGCGGATGTTTCTTAGAGGTTTGAAACCCGATACGTCAAGATCTCATTTCTCATAAATTTTCTCTCTATTCAGATGTTGTAAAATGTGGCTCAATTATTAGAGCGAGATAACGAGTACGATCAACTGAGGGACCACAACCAGGATCATACCGGAGATGGCAGTCAACAAATCAACGATAACCAATGGAGAAAGAAAAAGATGGACAAAAATGGTAACCACTCTGGTGGTAATCATGGCCATGAGAATAGAAGAAGCGAATCGGGAAGAGATTTTAAAAGAGGAGATTCAACAACGATAATGTTAAAATGGCAAAGACCAAAGCGAAGAATTGGTTCCAAGGAGGAACAACCACCGGTCGTATGCTACAAATGTCGAAAAGAGGGACTTATCAGTCCAAACTGCCCACAACAGTTCAAGGTATGCTATAATTATGGAAAGGAAGGATATATCGCTCGGGATTGTACGGTAGTGAAACCTAGTTCAATGGGACACAAGTGACTCAAAGATTGTCCCGTAAAAGTCAAAGTCAATCTGTTCTCGGAAGAGCGTTTGTTGTGACTAGTCAAAATGCGAGGAACCCAAACGAGGTGATCACGGGTAAGCTAATCATAAATTCTTGTGAAGTTTATACTTTACTAGATACCCCGTGATACCCATTCATTTATCTCTCTACTTGTGCTCAAACGTTTAAATTTGACTCGGAAAAATTAGACTTTGACCTATCTGTGAAAAACTCATTAGGAGAAACTTTCATCACATCCACCGCTTATAAATCTTGTTTGATTCAAGTTGGCACCATCACCTTACACATTGACCTTATCTCTTTAAAGATACTTGCTTTTGATGTGATTTTAAGGATTGATTGGTTAACTACTCATCATGCCAAAATTGATTATTTTAAATTAAGGTTGTTAGTTTTCATATTCCTAACCAACCTGTTGTTCAATTCAAGCAACTAAACCATTAAAATCAATCATCATCATATCTAATCATAAAGCTATTCGTTTATTGAAAAACGGATGTCAAGCTTTCTTAGCCCATGTTATGGATTTGAATAAAGACACGTCAAATTTGTATAATATTCCTGTTGTAATTGACTTTCCTGACGTATTTCCTGAAGAACTTCCCGGTCTACCCCCAGAACATGAAGTTGAATTCTTTATTGACCTTGAACCGTGTACAAAGCCCATTTCTAAAACCCCATATCGAATGGCTCCTATTGAACTTCAGGAGTTAAAGGTCTAACTATAGGAGTTGTTGGACATCGGTTTCATTCGTCCTAGTACATCTCCTTGGGGTGCTCCTATTTTATTTGTAAAGAATAAAGACGGGAGTATGCGACTTTGTATTGACTATCAGAATTAAACCATGTCACTATCAAGAATAGGTATCTTCTACCTCGTATTGATGACTTGTTTGACCAGTTGCAAGGAGCACAATTATTTTCAAAAATCGATCTTCGTTCTAGATATCATCAGCTGAAGATTAGAACTGAGGATATTCCAAAGACTGCCTTTAGAACTCGGTACAACCATTATGAATTCCTAGTCATGTCTTTTGGATTGACTAATGCTCCTGCGACTTTCATGGATATGATGAACCGAGTATTCAAGGAATATTTGGATCAGTTCGTTATTGTCTTTATTGATGACATCCTCATATATTCCAAAAGTCGTGAAGATCTTGAGCACCATTTGAAGCTGGTACTCTAAAGGCTTCGTGAAAACAAGCTTTATGCCAAGTTAAATAAATGCGAGTTCTGGCTTGAGGAAGTACCATTCCTTGGGCACGTGGTGTCGAAACATGGAGTATCTGTTGATCCGACAAAGATTGAAGCAATACAAAGTTGGGAGCAACCGAAGTCAGTGACCGAAATACGCAACTTTCTGGGCTTAGTTGGTTATTATCGTAGATTCGTGGAAGGATTTTCTCGAATCGCTACTCCATTAACTCAAATGACTTTTGGAAGATATAAAATTCGTATGGAGCGAGGAATGCGAGAAGAGTTTCCAAGAGCTTAAGAGGAGACTTATTTTGGCACTTTGTAAGCAACAATACCATCCGGTTCGGATGGATTTGTTATCTCTGACGATGCTTCGAGCAAAGGGTTAGGATGTGTTTTCATGCAACGTGGGAAAGTCATAGCCTATGCCTCGCGACAACTTAAAGAGTATGAGAGGAATTATCCTACTCATGATCTAGAGTTAGCGCAATCGTTTTTCAGCGCTTAAAGATCCGGAGGCACTATCTATATGGGGAGAAAGTGGAGATATATTCGGATCATAAAAGCCTTAAATATTTCTTCACGCAAAAAAGGAACTCAACATGCGCAACGACGTTGGCTTGAGTTGTTGAAAGATTACGACCACACTATTCAATACCATCCCGAA
Source organism: Panax ginseng (assembly GCA_020205605.1). Classification (NCBI taxonomy): domain Eukaryota; kingdom Viridiplantae; phylum Streptophyta; class Magnoliopsida; order Apiales; family Araliaceae; genus Panax; species Panax ginseng. The sequence goes on along the minus strand of CM035140.1, from coordinate 62,167,839 downwards.
AAGCGAACTTGGTAGTGACGACGCGTTGAGTAGAAGATCATATCAGGGAATGAGTGCGATGATGTCAAGTATACGATAGAGCCAACTTTAATAGAAAAAGTTACAGATTGCTCAAGCCACCGGGCCGAGGAGCGATGCGTATGAAGAAGAAAGTACAAGAAGGTGCTATTCCGGAAGCGAGAATTGATGAAGAAGGAATACTTCGAGTCCACTCTAAACTTTGTGTTCCTAACGACTCTGATTTGAAGTACAAGATTATGATGGAGGCACACAATACACCATTTCCAATCCATCCTGGAAGTACCAAAATGTATCGTGATCTTCAACATACATTTTGGTAGAACAATATGAAGAGAGAGATTGCAAAGTTTATCTCAACATGTTTAAATTGTCAACGTGTAAAGGCGGAGCATCTAGTACCTAAGGGTCCATTGCAACCACTTGAGATTTCGAAATGGAAGTGGGAACACATTACCATGGATTTCGTTACGGGTCTTCCTACGGTTTCTCAAGGCATCAATGCCATTTGGGTTATTTTTGATAGATTAACCAAGTCTGCTCATTTCTTGCCGATACGGGAGACTTATTCCCTTAAACGTCTTGCTCAAATGTATGTAAATGAGATTGTGAGGTTGCATGGCATGCCAGTATCCATAGTTTCGGATCGTGACCCAAGATTCACTTCAAGATTTTGGGTTAGCTTGCAAAAAGCTATGGGCACAGATTTACGATTCAGTTCGGCATACCATCCTCAAACGGACGGACAATCAGAGAGGACTATTCAAACTCTTAAAGATTTATTAAGACTCTGTGTCCTAGATTTCCAAGGGCAGTGGGATAAGTATTTACCATTGGTGGAATTCTCCTACAACAACAGCTTATCGTGCAAGTATAGGTATGGCTCCATTTGAAGCATTATATAGACGAAAGTGTCGCTTCTCAATATGTTGGGATGAGGTGGGTGAAGCAACATTGTTGGGACCCGAAAGTTAAATGCGATATGACTACCGAAAAGATCCAAATGATTCGACAACGTATACAAATGGCACAAGATCGACAAAAGAGTTATGCGGATCTTCATCGAAAGGACGTGGAATTTAGTATAGGGGATCATGTATTGTTGCGAGTTGCTCCATGGAAGGGAGTTACAAGATTTGGGAAGAGAGGAAAGCTCAATCCACGATTTATTGGTCCATTTTAAATTCTTGACCGAGTAGGAAATGTAGCCTATAGACTCGCGTTACATCCGAGTATGTCTCGTGTTCATAATGTGTTTCACATATCTGTACTTCGTAAATATGTGAAAGACCCGAACCACGTTATAGAGTTAGAACCGGACGAGATAGCCGAAGACTTAACGTACGAAGAGGTACCTGTCAAGATCTTGGATAGAAAGGAGCATGTCCTACGCACAAAGGTCATACCACAAGTTAAAGTTTTGTGGAGGAATCATGATATTGAGGAAATGACCTGGGAGTTGGAAACGGAAATGAAAGCGAGGTATCCTCATCTTTTCGAAACACCAGGTACGTACGTCAATTTCGAGGATGAAATTTCATAAGGAGGGGAGGTTGTAAGACCCCAAATAATTAATAATTGAAATTTAATTTCCTCTAATTATTATTTTGAAATAGTAAGGGTTGATTTGATTAATGTGGGTAGTTATGGGTAAAATACGCAAGTATTTCAAAATAAGCAAATGGTTATAAAATATTCATTATTGTCGAGGAATATTCGTTTGGTCGTGGAATATTCGTACGACGGCGCAGCCATGTGTGGGCCCCATAATGGAAAGCGATTGGAGGAAGAAAACGACAAATATAAGTTGTTTAAAAATAACGGCGTAGTTGTTACCGTTTACACTGTTGGAATACCCAGTGGTTAAAACACAGTAATATGCATTGTTGCACAGTAGCACACGGTATTGCACCAATTATTGATTCTTACGTAAGAAGGCACTACTCAATAATGGTTACAGTAATTACTGTTCGGTATTTTATTGATTTAATAATTGCTGCGTTGATATTTTATATTGCTGTTGTTTCAATAATTGTCATTACACAGTATTTTTCATTATCGAAGCAATAATTCATATTATCTGAATAATATTATTAGATAACATTATTGGCAATGTCTAAAAAGTTCTGTCTAAGGAGAGGTTTGGTCACCTAATTGAGCGCCAAAGAAGGAGAAATTCTTATTGGAAAGCCCCTTCTTTCCTAGAACTGTCTTGGTTGTCAATATTGTGATTCTGTAATATTATTTGTGAATAATTAATTATTGATTTATATGATGAGGAAAATATTGATTTTATGTGGATATAGATGGAGAAATTTTTTAATGTGACAATTGTTGAAAATTAAAATTTTATCTTTTTCTGATAAAATAATTCATTTAAATATATTATTATATTTTTAATAATATAATAATGGTGATATTTTTACAATGAATGTGTGATATATGAGTATACTGAGAAGAAAGAGTATTTTGTTGCAATAAATGTTAAAACATATTAAACATGCTTGGGACCCCATTTCTTGACCGAAATTTGATTATAAATTTAAAATCGCTTGGCTTGAGGATTTCGGTCCAATTTTGTTTCGAATTTGGAAAAACTTTCTTCTGAAAAGTTGTAGAGAATTGAATTTCCTATAAAAAGTTGCGAGATTCAAATTTTCTGATAAAAAGGCTATTTATTATGAATTATTGAAGTTTTGAAGTTCCGAAATAATTATTTTTTAAAAGTTTTAAATTTGTTTTAAAAGAAAAATGTTTTTGTGGTTGGTTGGTGGGCACATGTGTTGCAAAATATGCTGAAATCAGAATTTCCAAGTTTGCGTATGATTTATATAAAATTATTAATATTTTATTAAATTTTCTACTTTGGTGTTCTAAGCATTTTCCTATAAATAGGGTGCTTAGGTTAGAATTGAAAATCACACCAAAAATTGAAGTTTTCTCTCTCTATATTATCGAGCGTATTCTTGTGAGTATTTTGAGTATACTTTGAGTATTTCTATACGGTGCAAGTTCAAGTCATAGCCTATATCCTGTTTCAACTAGAAGTACTATCTTTCGAGGTAAAGGATATTTTTTTTTTTTCAGAATGATAGTATTTCAATCAATATCATTATCTTAGAAGTATTGATCCGAACTTTTAAATCAAATTTGGAACTTTTAGTGTCAAGGTTACTATTCACGATACTCGGATTATTCACGAATACGGACTATTCATCGAAAAATGAAAATTTTTCTTTTCGTCCAAAATATCTATTCTGGATACTAGCTTTCATTGTATCCATGTTTTGATCATTCTTGAATTTTACACCACTATGATTATTTTTGAGGTATTTTTGGACGTGGATAAAACAAAGTACGAATCCTTAATCCTTAATCCTTGTCATTTTGTTTCACCGAATTCGCTTTTTAAAATATTTTTCATCATCCTCGGTCTTAAATGATGATATTATGGAATATCTTTGGCCTCAGTAGTGCAAAGATGAATGATTTCGATGAATATCTTTGGCCCATAGTGCAAAAGATGAAAGTGTTTAGATGAACATGACCAATCGATGAATATCTTTGGCCCAGAGTGTGAAGATGAATATTTGATTCCGTATATATATTGATTGATGTTACAGGATAAAAGATAGACGATGAACTTTTAAATTCATATATAAAGATAGTAGGTTGCATTCTCTACTTAACTCTTCTAATGAATTATTATTTCAGCTGTGAAAATTGATTTAAAACTTGTTGTCTATTGTATTCTATTAGACTTTTCCTCATTGGAGACTAACGATAATTTGTTGTATATTATCTTAGTCATAATATTCTTTATCGGGCTAGTTGAGCTCACCATTTTCCTTTTTTGTTCCATTTTTCTTCTCGTGAGAGGCGAGAATATAGCCAATTTAGTCTGGGTATAGAATGAAGGTTCTAGAGAGAGTTGTTTAGTAGTCCTCACCATTTTCGTAAAATAATGTATCAATAAATGTGATGAGGATTTATTTGAGTATAAATATTGTCTAGAAGATAATATTTGTATTCAAACTCACAGTTTTACTGTTGTAATAATAAAGTTGTAGTTGTTTCTGTACCATGTATTGACAACTCAGAATGGGTGATGTATACCTATTTTGGGGGCGTCACACACAGAGTCTTAATAGATCTTCAAGTGTTTGAATGGTCCTCTCCGACTGCCCGTCCGTCTGAGGATGATATGCCAAGCTAAATCGTAAATCCGTGCCCATAGCTTTTTGCAAACTAACCCAAAATCTTGAAGTGAATCTTGGTCTCGATCGAAACTATGGATACCGGCATACCATGCGCTTTTTATAATCTCGTTTATGTACGCATTTGAGCAAGACGCTCAAGTGTATAAGTTTCTCGATAGGTAAGAAATGAGCGACTTGGTCAATCTATCAACAATGACCCAAATTGCATCTATGCCTTGAGAAACCTTGGGAAGACCAGTAACGAAATCCATAGTAATGTGTTCCCACTTCCATTCTAGAATTTCAAGTGGTTGCAATGGACCTTTTGGTAGTTGATGCTCCTCCTTGACTCATTGACAAGTTAAACACCTTGAGATAAACTCTGCTATCTCTCTCTTCATATTGCTCCACCAAAATGTATGTCGAAGATCACGATACATTTTGGTACTCCCAGGATGGATTGCAAACGGTGTGTTGTGCTCCTCCATCATGATTTTATACTTTAAATCAGGGTCGTTAGGAACACAAAGTCTGGAGTTGACTTGAAGTATTCCTTCCTCGTCGATTCTTGCTTTCTGCATAGCACCTTCTTGCACTTTATTCTTCATACACATTAGCTCCAGGTCTGTAGCTTGAGCAGTTTTAACTTTATCGATTAAAGTCGGTTCTACTCGTATGTTTCCCATCATCATGTGGGTCCCTAGAGTCTTTAACTCTATCTCCATTCTTTGCAAGTCATACAAAATGGGCCTTTGCGTTGACAATATCGCACTCGTACTTGCATATGATCTTCTACTCAATGCGTCAGCTACAACGTTTGCTTTTCCAGGATGGCATTGGATGGTGTGATCATAATCTTTCAATAATTCAAGCCAACGTCGTTGTCGCATGTTGAGTTCCTTTTGAGTGAAGAAATATTTGAGGCTTTTATGATCCGTAAAGATTTCCACTTTCTCCCCATACAAGTAATGCCTCCAAATTTTAAGTGCGAAAACGACAGCTGCCAACTCTAGATCATGAGTAGGATAATTCCTCTAATATTCTTTGAGTTTCCGTGAGGCATAGGCTATGACTTTCCCATTATGCATGAGAACACATCCTAACCCTTTTCCCGAAGCATCATTGTAGATGAAAAATCCCTCCGAGCCAGATGGTATTGTCAGAACAGGTGCTGAAATGAGTCTCCTCTTGAGTTCTTAAAAACTCTTCTCACATTCCACGCTCCAACCAAATTTTGTATCTTTTTGAGTCAACTGAGTTAATGGAGTAGCGATTCGAGAAAACCCTTCTACGAATCTCCGATAATAACCAACTTAGCTGAGAAAGCTACGTACTTCGGTCACTGATTTAGGTTGCTCCCAGCTTTGAATTGCTTCAATCTTTGCCGGGTCAACAGATATCCCATGATTTGATATCACGTGCCCAAGGAATGCAACTTCCTCAAGCCAGAACTCGCATTTCTTCAACTTGGCATATAACTTGTTTTCACGAAGCTTTTGGAGTATCAGCCTCAAGTGTTGCTCATGATCTTCACGGCTTTTGGAATATATGAGGATGTCGTCAATAAAGACGACCACAAAATGATCCAAATATTCCTTGAATACTCGGTTCATCATATCCATGAAGGCAGCAGGAGCATTAGTCAATCTAAAGGACATGACTAGGAATTCATAATGCCCGTACCGAGTTCTAAAAGCCGTCTTTGGAATGTCATCGGTTCTTATCTTCAATTGATGATATCCTGAACGAAGATCAATCTTTGAAAAGAATTTGGCGCCTTTGCAATCGGTCAAACAGTCATCAATACGTGGCAATGGGTACCTATTTTTGATGGTGACATGATTCAACTCCCGATAATCAATACAAAGTCGCATACTCCCATCTTTCTTCTTCACGAATAGAACCGGAGCACCCCAAGGAGACGTACTAGGACAAATGAAAGCGATGTCTAACAATTCCTGCAATTGGGTCTTTAACTCCAGGTTCAATAGAGCCATTCGATAGGGGCTTTGGAAATGGGGTTTGTCTGGGTTCAAGGTCGATACAAAATTTAATTTCACGCTCTAGGGGTAGGCCGGGAAGTTCTTCAGGAATACATCAAAGAAATTTATTAACAAAAAATATCATTCAAAACGGATTATTTTTGTTTAAATCCGTGACATGAGCTAAGAAAGCTTGACATCCATTTTTCAATAAATGAATAGCTTTATGGCTTGAGATGACCGTGATTGATTTTAATGGTTTGCTCGCTTGAATTCGCATAATAGGTTTATTAGGAATATGAAAGCTAACAACCTTACAAAAATAATCAATTTTAGCATGATGAGTAGTTAACCAATCAATCCCTAGAATCACGTCAAATGCAAGTATTTTTAAGGAGATAAGATCGACAGGTAATGTGCGGTTACCGATTTGCATCAAACAAGACTTATAAATAGTGGATGTAATGAAGGTTTCTCCTAATGGAGTTTCAACAGATAAGTCAAAGTCTATTTTCTCCGTAGTCAAATTTAAACGTTGAGCGCAAGTAGGAGAAATAAAAGAATGGGTAGAACCGGTATCAAATAAGGTATAGACTTCACTAGAGTTTATGATAAGCTTACCCGTGATAACCTCGTTCGGGTTCCTTGCTTTACGGAGGTCACAACAAATGATCTCCTCAGACCACCTGGCTTTGACTTTTTTGGGACTGCCTTTGGTGCCTCCATCCTAGTTGAACTTGTCTTCGGTGAACGACAAAATCGAGCTAAGTGACCTTCCCTTCCACAATTATAACATGCTTGCATTTACATCGCGCAGCTTTGACCGATGTGTCCCTCCCTCCGCATTTGAAGCATATGATGGGTGGTCGCTTCTCCTTCCTTGACAACGGTGTTGGTCTTTGACGTCTTTCCATCATTGTTGAATCTCCTCTTCTTGAAATGTCCATTCTTATTGTCTTGGCTATGATTACCACCGAAGTGGTTACCATTTCTGGCATGTTGATTCCCTCCACGCTTGTTGTCACCGTTTCGATGACTGTTACCACTGTTATTTTCATGATGTCGGCTGCTTTCCCTTAGTTGCGTTGACTCGTTACCGCGCTCCAATAACTAAGCCCTATTTACAACATCTGAGTACAAACACAGTTTATGAGAAATAAGATTTTGACGTATCTCCGATTTCAAACCTCTTAAAAACATTCGCATCATTCGCTCCTCATTATCGACCAAATGGGATGCAAACCGGGATAACTCCGCAAATTTAGCCTCGTATTGTGACACGGTTATATTGTTTTGTTCCAAATTGATAAACTCCACCTCCTTCATGTGAAGAATACTTTCGGGAAAGTACTTGTCGTTGAATAGCTCTTGGAACTTCTCCCAAGACATCTTGAGTGCATCAGGCTGGGTACATTTTACAGATTCCCACTAGTAATCTGCCTCTTCACGCAACATGAAGGTGGCGAAGGGAACCTTTTGCTCCTTGGAGCATCCCAAGACATCGAATATCTTGGTGATCTGCTTTATCCATGCTTCAGCCTTAAGTGGTTTTGGCTCTCCAATAAACTCTGGTGGTCCCGGCTCCTTGAACTATTTAGCGGTAACCATCCGAGAGTTTTCAGTGTTTCCACCTACATTTTGGATAGGAGCCGCTCTCGCCTGATGTTGCATGAATTGCATAAAGCCTCTGAACATTCCATCGTTCATCATTTGGTCAGTGTTGTTGTTTGCATGAGGATTGTCGCCTTTTTGATGCACATTATTCTGATTGTTGATCTGTGGAGACTCAACGGTTTCTTGTGCTCCATTGGTATTCTCAATATTTTCGGATGCCATTTTCAAATACTACCACAAAACAAGGGTTAATTGACATGAAACATATTATCCATATACTCTGACCAACCAATTAAATACCAAATAAACTTAGTTAGGTCATACAAGCGAAGGAATTCCCCGTCTCTCCCCTCCTAGTTCTAGTCTCACATCTTAGCCAGGGATCATATCCCTAAGCTTTGATACCAACTGCGACGCCCCAAAAATAGGTATACATCACCTATTCTGAGTCATCAAATACATGGTACATAATACAAATACAAATTATTTATACAACTGTCGTGTAAAGTACGACAAAACATAAGCTGTGAGTTTTAATACAAATATTGTCGTCTAGACAATATACAAACTCAAATTCAATATTATTACATTTATTTTCCACTATTTCACGTAATAGTGAGGACTACTAATTTTATCATATGGTTACGCCACTCCGCTCCCCTACTAGTCCCCTCGCTACGCTTCTCATTTCCTCAAGAGAACAATAAAAGTAAAAGGGTGAGCTCAACTAGCCCAAGAGGGAAATATTATAACTAAGATAATGCGTAATATATTATCGTTAGCCTTCAACAAAGGTGTTAAACCGATACAATATAACAACCATCAAGTTTAATCGCGAATGAACAAGCAATCCATTAAAAGAGTCAAGTAGAGAATAAAATCTACTATCTTTTATGATTTAGAAGGTTTTTCATCACTTTTATCGCTGGGACTCAACTTAATAAATAATCCACAGAATCACCCATGCACTACGACCAAGGATATTCTTTAGTATCACGACCACAATTATCCATGCACTACGGGCTAAGAATATTTGTGTATTCAATAATGGTCATGATCATGCCAACAACTGTCCATCAATGCACTACGGGCCAATGAGGACTTTTACCACATCATTTGTAACATTACGGTCATAATGGTTGAGATAACCTAGTCGAATATAAATGCAAGGATAATGATGAACCGGAATAGATAATAACTGAATCTAATACACAATTAGATTGAGATGAAGGTATGAAATAGTCATATACATACTTGATTATATATGACCTAATCTAAGGCCTGATGCGATCATGTATTGTAGAGACTTGAAAGACTTGAACATAAAGTTAATATACCGTAGCAGACGCTAAAGGCAAGTATTCTAACTCTTGTCTCAGTTCAATCTGAACAAGTTTTTCAAGTTCATGTATTCTTTCGCATGAATTGAGGTATGTTAAAGTTAAAGCCAATTCCTTTGGCTAGACTTGATGTATTGATAATCTATTCATTTATTATCAAATGTTGCTATCTTTTGTCAACTACTTGATATGGTTTTCAAAAGAAGACTGAAATGTTAAACAAATGTTTTGTCGGTAAAACGCGAGCACGTGAGGTTACTGGATGCTTAAACGTGCATACGTTTAATGGATGTAGTGTTGATCAACATAGAGTACAATAGGCTGATCACCTAGAAGTGCTCATAAGTAATATCAGGATTACGGACTTGCTTCCGGGTTGTCCTTTTCCAATAAAGAATGAATACTCTAAGTCTTTGACCTGAGTGAATGTTTTACTAAATATTGTTATTATTGTAAAATAATTTGAAAGAAAAGATGAAGTGCTATTTTGAATTATCAATAGTACTTCATAACTATTGTTCAGTTATTGAAGATATACGATTTGTATGTGTCAAGCATGTTGTTATTAAATTGTTATACTTACTGAGCTAGTTATGCTCACTCTTGCTTGAACCATATGAATGCAGCTAAGACTGAACGTCCCGAAGGATCGAAAAAGGATAAGGGAAAAGCTAAGGCAGATTACTGAGCTGTCTTGTAATAGTATAGGTTTATTGTTGTAATGTAACTGATATTATGACAAAGAACCCTTGTAATGGGTATAGAACTTGGGAAATGCAAATATTACTTTAAATATATAGAAGTTATGTTCGTTCTTTGAGACTTTTCAATTGAATGAATGTATGAATGTTGTACAGTATAGCACCATCTGTCGGGTTGGAAGATACCCAGATTTGGGTGCGCTACAAGTTGGTATCAAAGCCTAGGTTATAAAACTTAAGGGGGAAAGTAGAACCTTAAGTCATAACCTTAAGAAAGAATAAAGAAGTAAAAGATGGAAAGTAACCCTATAAAAATGCATTATATTATGTTATGTATTTTTATTATTTTACTGACGTGTACTAATCAAACTATATTGTTTTATTGTAGATGTCAGGAGAAAATGATATGTATAGAGATATACATGTAGTGAGCCAGGATTCGGTTAATTGGGTAGAGATACTACCAAATCCCGTAGCGGTAGAACCAGAGATGGTGACAATCGAGTCTGGAGACTCGGATGATTTAGACTACATGTCTATATTTGATGGCATGCTAGAGGAGGAGGTGGACGTGATGTCCTTTGACCAGGTTTCACCTACAGAGGAGTTGTCTATGGGGGAATCAATGAAGGCACTGTTTATGTTGGTATTGGATAGGAATGTCCATTACTGCCAAGAGGTTAAGGAGTTGAAAGAGGAACTCCAAGCTGTCTGTGAGGACAAGGCTAGCATGGAGGGAATGTGGGAAGAGGAGCATGATGATAGAGTTCTAGCTAAGGACAAGGTCCGAGAGCTGAAATGTGAGGTCTTTGAGCTCAAGTAGGAGCTAAAGACTAAACAGCGGAAGTTGGAGAGGATGTCCTATATACATAGGGAGTTCTCATGTAGATTTCCAGTGAGTAGTAGTGGGTATCAGATAGAAGCGAGACGGACCGGCACACACTATCGGTGAGAGATGTTATTGCTTGGCCCGCCAAAGAAAGATTTTGAGAATGCTTGTTGATCGATTTCGCAATCAATGAATACGTGCAAGTATACACGGTCAACAAGTAATAAAGTGAAAGTAGAGTATCGTTCCCACGAGGAATTATTTAATAAAAATTACCAAATACTAACTCTTAACCAAATCAATTTTATTTAAACAATCTCAAATCGTGTTTTTTCTAATTAAGAAAACTAAATTAACTAATTAAAACTAAGATTTTAACGAATGAATTCAAATAAATAAAGATTAAGACTTCAATATCCCCAATTATGAATTATAAATCAATTATCCAATTATCCCAATTATTATGCCTACTGAATTGTTAACAGGAATTCTCAAATGCCAAAAGTCCTTTTCCAAGTGATCAATTGCCTTCTATTTAATCCAGATTAATCTTGCTATATTCCTATGCAAAACAATTGAATTAAACTCTTTCCAATCCCAATTCCTTATGTGTTACATGCATGTAACAGAGATATTTCCATTCAATTCCCAAACCTAATTATTCATCATGCAAATAACTAAGTCACATGATATCATGCCCAGCCTAACCCTAGAATTCCTCTTCCAATTCCTTCTAGAGTAACAAAGTAATTACTGATCAGATAATTAATCAATAAGCATAAGGCAAGATAAACAACTCACTTTAACATAAATAATTAGAATATAATGAATAACTAATTCATAGCCATAAAAAGTTCAATTGAAATCTCAAAAATAGTTAGTTCATAATTAATGAATTAAAACCAAGAATCCACAACCTAATAGACATCAAAAGATAAAAGTAAGATGAGAGAAGAGAATAGAATCTGCTTGTCGACAAATCGATGCTCCCTATTGCTCTTGCTCTTGATCTTCAATGGTCTCCAAGTTGCTTCAATCTCCAAAACTAATAAGAACTAGGGTTATTTTCTAATCTAAAGGAGTGTTTAATCTAGGCTAAGCTATGTAATCTCCCTTTATTTTATGCCTTACATCATGTATTTATAGGTTACAAGTCCAATTTTTAGCTTAGAACAAACCCAATCCTATTTGAGTCAAAAGGTGTCAAAATTACCCAAAACGCTGCGTCCTGGGCCATCACTGTTTTTTCTTCCCAGTCACCCAAATACTGGGCACGACATCAAACTCTGCTCCCCAAAGACCCTGCTGGCCAAGATAGGCCTAAAATGGCGCCTTGCCTTGGCCCAAAATCGACATTTTCTCATCCGACGTCCTTTGGGAAAATGGCCATAACTTCTTCGTCCAACTCGATTTTGATGATTTAAAATGTTCCGGAAGAGAAGAAGTAGATCTACAACTTTCATTCTTGAAGTTTGTCGAAATAATGTCAGGACCTATAGTCAAATTGGCTCCGAAGTGGCTGCTATGTAAATGGCAAGCCAAAAACGCGAATCTAGCCACCCCAAACATCGATCCATGTAACTTTTGTCCCAATTCCTATAAAATAACATAAAACATGCATGAATAGACACAAACACATAAAAACATCCTAAAAGACTTAAGAACAACAATAAATTAAGCCCGAATGTATCCAATTCATGGGTATAAAACTCACTCATCAAATACCCCCAAACTTAAATCTTTGCTTGTCCTCAAGCAAAAACACAAAAATGTTATGCAATGCAATATAATGAAACTAATCTATATGCCTCACGAATCCAACAAAGAATGACGTAAAACAAGTCTATTCAACCTACTACTTAGAGAAATCAAGTAAACATGATAATACATCATATTAAAACAAATAAGTAATTTCCCAATCAATCATCAAATCTTAGACTGTTATCACTTATATAGTGCGTGTGTGCTCCACAACAATGTTAACTGATATAAAATCAAATTTAAGACATAATAGATATCTTTGAAGGCATCATACAAATGCAAATTCACAAAATTCACGAAACAAGCTATATCCAACTAAAGTCAAACATCCACCAAGTTCAAGAGTCCAACTGGGATACTTATGCTTTACTTTTCATTACGGGGCTTTTTGCTCTTTTCCTGCTTTTATTGTTTTTTTTTAACCATAACTGCAATGCAATGTCTCATTCCATTAGGCTAACAAAGTCACCCCTTAGCGAGCTTTTGTCCAACGACTCCTGGACCATATAAGACCTTAGGGCACTAGGTTTTAAGATACCTTCTAAGCGTATTTCTACTCAAGTAACAAAGGCCCCAAACAAAACTAGCCACGTAATTTTTATTTTTTTTTTTTTCTTTTTTTTATAGATGGTTGGTGAGTGCGTTTCACGCTCCATCTCACGCTTGTGTTTATGGGGAGTGTTTCTCCTCAACCCACCACAAGACTCAACATGTTTTTTTTTTTTTTTTTTGCTTATATACCCCAAAATTTCCCCCAAACTTAAGTTTTATCAAAATTTAGCCATCTCCGCTTTATTCATGTCTTTCATTCCTTCACACTAGTATTATACTTAAGAAATCCATTATGTATCAATTTAAACTTAATCAGCTAACATATAGTCATTATTAACGTCTAACCTTGATTATACCAGCTTTCAAACAGAAAAGATTCAATTCATAACAAGAAATCACATCAAAGCCCTAATATTCAATACTATACTTATCTACTTAACTCCAGGTCTCATCATTGGCCAAAATAGACTTTTATTATCTAACAGTTTGAAATCATGCAAATATAAACTAATCGCAACAAACATAGTAAACTAACTACTATTTTTATGCGATTTTTAATTTTTTTTTTTAAAACAAAAAAAGCAATGCAAAAACTAAATGTAAATAACCCGAAAACATAACGAACTACAATGTAAATAACTAACTATATGCAATACGACACTAAAATGCCCCAAACTTAAACTAGACATTGTCCTCAATGGCTACAATAGAAAAAATTAAAGCAGAGGACTTCCACGAAAATATAGCCATCTTCCTCCTTGTCCACTAAGTTTGGAGAATAGGCAAGCACATGGAACAAATTGGGCACCACACTTGAATTTGACTTGAATAACTCAGAAAACCATGATAGAAGCAATTTTATTAAATCCTAAATAAATGCAAATTCCAAACTACTAATATAAAACTTAATAAAAATTAAACTTGGGTTGCCTCCCAATAAGCGCTTGTTTTATAGTCTCAGCCTGACTTCTTCAATTCTCTATCCAATTCCCCTACGAAAGTTGAGGAACCCTCCATCCATCGGAATAATATAGCTTTTGGTAGGTTCCCATTTGTAATAGCCATTGTATTAAAGTCACCTAGAATGCTTTCTTGAGATAATATCACATTCAAGAACGTCCAAAGATCTAGGTGGTTTCTCCATTAATGTTCCGCAAATATATTCGCATAGAGGCTTGTCGACACAACAATTTCTTCTTCTATCTTCTCTAGCTCATCGCACCATGGTTTCAAGGTGTACCTTTTACATCACAGAGAGTATTTCCGATTTACATGACTACCAATCGGACAAGGTTTTGCAAATCTAACCTGGACTCTTGAACTGTGGAGGAGAAGGCACTTGAGGCATAAATAACATTGGCTCATCATCATTGGTTCTCACAATTAGTTCTTCACCGACCTTGTTGTCATTATCCCCACTTGTCTCCTCTTTTTCATCTCGTGGCTCATCCAACAGAGATTTGGCTCGGGCTCACCACCTGCCTCGGAATCCATGTCATAGGGCCGTGTGTATTGAGGACGGTTGTTCAACGCATGTGCTATCTCTGTTCCACTTGATTTTCCAAATTCTTGATCAACGCCCTTGCTTTGCAAATTCAAATTTACTTGATTCATTTTCTTGTCTTGTTCCTCATTCCTTTTTGCAGAAGCTTCCAAGGCTTCCTCCCAATTTGAATGTTCTTCCTGTTGTAGTGGAGGTGGACACAAGAAATCCTGTGGGTATGTTGGACTTGGAGCATAAAATTGATCTTGATTGTTACTCCATGAAAAATCTGGGTGATACCCCCAATCCTGATGATAGTTGTTGGGATAGACATAATTATTGGGGTAATCACCACTATACTGTACCGGCTCGAAACTGATGGTGCATTGATGACTCATATGATTTCCAAAGACAATAATCACAAGTAACCACCATACTTTGACGACGCCGAGCTTCAAAAGCTTCAAACATCCTCGAAAATGTCTCAATCAGGCCGACAATGCGAGAAAGTTTCTCGAGTCTTTCAATCTCCACTCCCTTGGTTGAGTCATGTTAGTATATGGCCATTGATACACAAAAGTCATCCATGGTACCTGAAAAGAGAGAAATATAGAAAGAGAATTAAAAATAAAAATAAAAATGTTTAAATTAAGACTAATTTGATTGAAATTAATATTGGTAAATAATTATTAAATTAATTCCCCAAGAATGCAGCACCAAAAACTTGTTGATCGATTTATAATCAATGAATACGCAAGTATACACGGTCAACAAGTAATAAAGTGAAAGTAGAGTATCGTTCCCACGAGGAATTATTTAATAAAATTACCAAATACTAACTCTTAACCAAATCAATTTTATTTAAACAATCTCAAATCGTGTTTTTTCTAATTAAGAAAACTAAATTAACTAATTAAAACTAAGATTTTAACGAATGAATTCAAATAAATAAAGATTAAGACTTCAATATCCCCAATTATGAATTATAAATCAATTATCCAATTATCCCAATTATTATGCCTCTTGAATTGTTAACAGAAATCTCAAATGCCAAAAGTCCTTTTCCAAGTGATCAATTGCCTTCTATTTAATCCAGATTAATCTTGCTATATTCCTATGCAAAACAATTGAATTAAACTCTTTCCAATCCCAATTCCTTATGTGTTATATCACGGTGAATGATATTTCCATTCAATTCACAAACCTAATTATTCATCATGCAAATAACTAAGTCACATGATATCATGCTCGCCTAACCCTAGAATTCCTCTTCCAATTCCTTCTAGAGTAACAAAGTAATTCTTGATCGATAATTAATCAATAAGCATAAGGCAAGATAAACAACTCACTTTAACATAAATAATTAGAATATAATGAATAACTAATTCATAGCCATAAAAAGTTCAATTGAAATCTCAAAAATAGTTAGTTCATAATTAATGAATTAAAACCAAGAATCCACAACTGAATAGACATCAAAAGATAAAAGTAAGATGAGAGAAAAGAATAGAATCATTGTCGTCGAGAAATCGATGCTCCCCTATTGCTCTTGCTCTTGATCTTCAATGGTCTCCAAGTTGCTTCAATCTCCAAAACTAATAAGAACTAGGGTTATTTTCTAATCTAAAGGAGTGTTTAATCTAGGCTAAGCTATGTAATCTCCCTTTATTTTATGCCTTACATCATGTATTTATAGGTTACAAGTCCAATTTTTAGCTTAGAACAAACCCAATCCTATTTGAGTCAAAAAGGTGTCAAAATTACCCCAAAACGCAGTCCGGCCATCACTAAGCCCTTCCTCACACTCCAAATTACTGCACACGACAAACTCTGCTCCCCCAAGACACCCGGCGGCAAGGCATAGGCTTAAAATGGGCGCCCCAAGGTATTAAAATCGACATTTTCTGCTCCGACGTCCTTTGGGAAAATGGCCATAACTTCTTCGTCCGAACTCTGATTTTGATGATTTAAAATGTTCCGGAAAGAGAAGAAGTAGATCTACAACTTTCATTCTTGAAGTTTGTCGAAATAATGTCAGGACCTATAGTCAAATTGGCTCCGAAGTGGCTGCTATGTAAATGGCAAGCCAAAAACGCGAATCTAGCCACCCCAAACATCGATCCATGTAACTTTTGTCCCAATTCCTATAAAATAACATAAAACATGCATGAATAGACACAAACACATAAAAACATCCTAAAAGACTTAAGAACAACAATAAATTAAGCCCGAATGTATCCAATTCATGGGTATAAAACTCACTCATCAAATGCCCTACGTCAGATGTAATCTAGCAATAGCTAGAGTAGATTAGATATATAAATATTATGTATCTAGTAGTGACGTAAAACACCCTTTTGTATAACAAAGGGTAGTCTTTTGTAAATCCTAATTTTTGGAAAGTAATTGCGGGATGGTAATGTAATCAGCTAAGGCTGAGTAATGTAAACAATGTAGTGTTATACTGCAAGTTATGAATCAATATAAGTCTTTTTATGGTATGTTGAGTAATGAGTATGAGTTGTGGTTGTATTACAAATAATAACAAACCAACAAGACTAAAGTAATAATGATGTGTTGTTTTCTTAACAGCAAAACGTCGCCAAGAAGGAGACAACGAAATCAGGGCGCTAATGTTAACCAACCGGAGGGTGGTCCGGTTAATCCAATGCAGGAGTTCGTTAATCTTTTAACGGCTGCATTTAATAGAACGGGGGCTAATATACCCGTGATTCCTGGAGTAGTACGAGCTACTACTTTTAAGGACTTTAAAAGTGTAGGTCCGCCAGAGTTCAAAGGAACTACGGACCCTATAGAAGCCCAGACTTGGGTAAAAGAAATTGAGAAAGCATTTGTAATAGAAAATGTTGAGGATGGTCAAAAGGTTGCCTTTACAACCTATTTGATGAAAGGAGAGGCCAACTTCTGGTGGGAGGCAAACCAAAGGCTAGGTAGATATATAGAAACCCTAACATGGGAGAGGTTCAAGGAGATTTTCTTCGAGAACTATTTTCGCACGAGTATACAAGGGAGGATGGAAATGAGGTTTCTTGAATTGAGACAAAGGGATATGATAGTTCCCCAATATGCTGCCAAGTTTAATGAACTGGCACGATTTACTCCACATCAAGTGGTCACTGAAGTGAGAAAGGCTAGAAGATTCGAACGGTGGCTTGAAACCCCGGCTCTATAGTCGAAATCTCTGTTCCAAAGTACTTCCTTTGGAACCATACTAGAAAAGGCAATAATTGCCGAAGGTGGGAATGAGGGTCTCAGCCAGTACCACAAGGATAAGAAAAACAAGGGCAAGGTTGATGGAGGAACCAAGACCGAGGGAGCCAGTGGAAGTGGCAACGGTCAGAAGAGGAAGGGCTTTAACTCTGGGAATACTGGAGTAAAACAAGGGGACTCTAAGAGGAGGATAGAGGCCTGTAAAACCTGCGGGAAGACTCACTTGGGAGTCTGTCTCAAAGGAAAGGCGGTTTGTTATAATTGTGGATAAGAAGGGCACATTTCGCCTAACTGTCCAAATTCGAAGAAAAATCACTGATGTTTTGTATGTGGATCAACTGACCACATAGCAAAGAACTGCCCGAAGAAGGGGACAGAAGGAAATAAGGGAACTAATAGCGGTAAGTTAGCTATTAGTGGTCTAGCTCAGCCGGGGAAATCAATGGCCCGTACTTTTAATATGACGGCCAAGATGGGCTGGCATCAGGGGATGTAGTTGCAGGTATTATTCCGATCAAGAATATAAATGCATACGTGCTATTTGATTCGGGTGCTACTTGTTCGTTTATAGCATGTGATTTTGCTAGAGGACTAGAATTATTTCCCGAAAAATTGCCTATACCTTTAAACATTAAGGTAGCAACCGAAGAGATAATTCTTGTTGAAGATATTCATAGGAGTTGTTGCGTAGATGTATGTGGTCGTAAGTTATCGGTAGATTTAATACCGATAAAGTTAGGAGAATTCGACGTAATTCTCGGAATGGATTGGTTGATTAACCATGGAGAAATTATAGATTGCCAAAAGAAATGTGTGAGCATCAGGTCGTTGAAGCAACCTCCTGTAGTATTTTACGGTAGTAAATTACCGGGACGTCTGTGTTGCCTTACAATGACACAAACTAGAAAACTTCTAAGGAAAGGTTGTGTAGGTTACCTATGCCATGTTGTTGATACCCAGAGAGTGGGAGAAACCATGGAACAAATACCTATAGTAAACGAGTTCATGGATGTATTTCCAAGTGAGTTACCGGGTTTACCGCCGAATAGGGAGATCGAATTTGTGATAGACATTGTCCTAAGAGCGGCACCAGTCTCAAGGGCACCGTACCGTATGACACCTGTGGAAATGAAAGAACTAATGGTTCAGCTATAGGAACTATTGGACAGAAAGTACATTCAACCAAGTGTTTCTCTGTGGGGGGCACCGGTGTTGTTTGTCAAGAAGAAAGACGGATCGTTAAGGCTTTGTATCGACTATCGAGAGTTGAACAAGTTAATGATAAAGAATAAATACCAATTGCCCATGATCGATGATCTTTTTGATCAATTGAAAGGGGCAAAGTATTTTTCTAAAATAGATTTATGACGACGGGTATCATCGGTTGAAGGTTAGGAAGGAAGATGTACCAAAGATCGCATTCGAGGACTCGTTATGGTCATTACGAGTTTCTGGTGATGTCATTTGGGTTGACGAATGCACCTGCTGCATTTATGGATATGATGAACAGAGTGTTCAAACTATATTTGGACAAGTTCGTCGTGGTGTCTATCGATGATATTCTAGTCTATTCTAAGACGCCAGAAGATCACGCTGAACACTTAAGATTAGTGTTAGAGACACTAAGGAAGGAGAAGTTATATGCGAAATTCATCAAATATGAATTTTGGCTGGAAAATGTGCAGTTTTTAGGTCATGTCATTGACCAGGAGGAGATTTCAGTGGATCCAGCGAAGGTGGAAGCAGTAATGAATTGGGAACAACTGAAAACGCCGACTGAGGTGCGAAGTTTCTTAGGGTTAGTAGGGTACTATCGAAGATTTATCCAAGATTTTTTGAAGATAGCTACCTCGTTGACTAATTTAACAAGGAAGACGGCGAAATACGTATGGACAGATAAATGTGAAGACAGTTTTAAAGAACTGAAGAAAAGATTAAGTGAAGCGCCTGTTTTGTCATTGCCAGATGACACATGAAATTTTGTAGTGTATAGTGATGCTTCGCATAGAGGACTTGGTTATGTGCTTATGCAGCATGGCAAAGTCATTGCATATGCATCTCGGCAGTTGAAGGATTATGAGAAAGTTTATCCTACTCATGATCTGGAACTGGCCGCTGTAGTGTTTGCCCTAAAGATATGGAGACATTATCTTTATGGTGAAAAATGTGAGATATATACGGTCCATAAAAGTCTAAAGTATATCTTTACTCAGAAGGAGTTGAATATGAGACAAAGAAGATGGCTAGAGTTGATAAAGGATTATGATTGTGAAATCATGTATCACCCTAAAAAGGCCAACGTAGTTGCCGACGCCTTAAGTAGGAAGGGTCGGGAAAAGTTGTCTATGTTAACGGCTCAAAATGAGTTAATAACAGAGATGGCTAGGATGGAAATATAAGTAAAGATGCCGAGTGATTCGGGGCAGTTACTCTTTACGACGGAGATGCAATCTACCATCGTAGAAAGAGTCAAGGAGATACAACTCAAGACTGACGAGTGTAACCAAATGAAGAAGCGGTTATCCGAGAAAGAAGATGCTAAGTATAGTCTTGATAATGAGGGATTATTAAGATTTGAAGGAAGAATTTGGGTTCCAAATGAGACGGAATTAAAGGAGCAAGTGTTACAAGAAGCTCATAGTTCGAGGTACTCGATACATCCTGGTAGCACTAAGATGTATCAAGACCTTCGACAGATTTTTTGGTGGCCAAACATGAAGAGAGAAATAGCAGAGTATGTGAGTAGGTGCTTGACTTGTCAAAAAGTTAAGGCCGAACATCAACGACCCAGTGGCTTATTACAGTCATTGGAGATTCCAGAATGGAAGTGGGAGCATATCACGATGGACTTCGTCGTGGGACTTCCGACAGCGAAAAAAGGGTACGATTCAATTTGGGTAATAGTGGACCGGTTGACGAAGTAGGCTCACTTTTTGCCAATTAGGGTCAAGTATAACTTAGACCAGTTAGCTAAACTTTATGTTAAGGAAATCATTTCCAGACATGGAGTACCGGTATCGATTGTGTCAGATCGTGATCCACGATTCACATCGAACTTTTGGAGGAGTTTACAAGAACAGTTGGGAACACAGCTGAAGTTAAACACATCTTATCATCCACAAACCGATGGGCAGAGCGAGAGGAAAATTCAGACGTTAGAAGATATGTTGAGGTCTTGCGTCATGGACTTCAAGGGTAGTTGGGATGATCACCTACCACTAATAGAGTTTGCATATAACAACAGTTATCATGCAAGCATAGGCATGCCGCCATATGAAGCTTTGTATGGAAGAAAATGCAGAACACCATTGTGTTGGGATGACGTGGGAGAACGCCGGATGCTAGGACCAGAATTGGTATAGCAGACAGCGGATGTGGTAAAGTTAATTCAGATGCGTCTTGTCATGGCTCAGGATAGACAGAAGAAGTATGTGGATTAACATAGACTAAGTCAAGAGTTTAAGGTGGGCTCGTATGTGTTTCTAAAGGTATCTTCCTAGAAAGGAAAGATATGCTTTGGAAAGAAAGAAAAGTTAAGTCCAAGGTTTATAGGACCTTTTGAGGTATTAAAACGGGTGGAGAGGTAGCTTATGTTATAGCATTACCTCCAGACCTAGAACGGATACATAATGTGTTTCACGTATCGGTATTACGCCCATATAAGCCGGACTATAAGCATGTAATCGAGTATGAGCCGATTCATATCGAGAAAGACTTAACATATGAAGAGTCGCCGATGCAGATCATTGATAGAAAGGAACAAGTTTTGAGGAACAAGGTAATACCATCAGTAAAGGTAGTATGGAAGAACCACGATGCTGAAGAAGCAACGTGGGAATTAGAAGAAAAGATGAAGAAAAATTTTCAACATCTATTTGATTAAAAGTAAGATGAGATTCTGGGGACAGAATCTTTATAAGGGGGGAAGAATGTAACGACTGAGAAATTCGGATCTTATTGTAAAATGATTTTATTAAATTAAATAATAATGAAATCTTATTCTATGTGTTATCAAGATGGTTGTCATTGTATAACCTATTGATGTTAGAATGTTGTAGTATTTGAGCTACGTGAACGAATAAAAGTGTTTGAATTTCTAAGACGAAAATAAAAGTTTTCCGAGAGATTTTCCGAAAAACACTATTCATCGGTATTTGCTCGGGATATATTTTTGAATTTCTGAGAAATACGTAATGATGGAATAACAAGGTAAGATGGATTATGTAATAAAAAATCTGGTTATGGAAAATGTAATAATTCGCTTGTGGACTTAATTTATAAACTTTAAGTAAGGCAAAGTAGTAATGAATAAGTAATAATTGTATAATACTTAAGTATTGTACAAGGGTAATGAAAACGAGTATAATACAAAGTATTATACGAGTTGGTATGAAGAATGAAATATCGTATATATTTTCTATATGAATTAGAATACGAAAATAATATATAAACTATATGTATATGTATTAAGTAATGTTAATGGACTTGGAAGATTGGTTAAAAATTATATTCAAGTCCAAGTAGATTAAAGGGTGAGGCCCAATTAATGGTTAAACAAGTTAAGGTTTATTAATGCAAAGCCCAACGATTTAGTTGGTCCAAGCCCAAGCTAGAGTGCAATGAATTTGTTGACCCATGGGGCAAACCATATTAACATGGTTAATATGTGGTGACCAAGTTAATGTAATGATTATGTATTAGAAGTAATGACCAAGACTTATGAGTGGTGGTCAAGCAAAGGGTAGGTTTTGTGCTAGCCAAGTAATGAATAGTAAGGAGGTGGCTTAAGGAGGTGTGATGATTTAAATACCAAACTACCCTAACTTTGGAAAATCTATAAATAGAGAAGCCTTGCAAGCCATTTGTTGCTTGTTCAAATAATCCAACATATTGCAAAGTGCTCAAGTGTTAGTGAGAATAAGCTACAAATAAGTCATTTCATTTGTAAGAAGAAGAAGAAAGCTACCTTACCAAGAATTCAAAAGTAAGACTTCTTCTCTAAATTATCTTTTATCTCTACCATGATAAGTTGATAAGAAAAAATGGATTAAGAAACATGAATGATAAGAAGCAAGAAGAATATGTAAGTCATGAACTTAAGCCACATAAGTTGGCAATAAGTCATTTGAACTTATAAAAGTTATAAACTTATTATAAGTTAACCTTGAATGTTAGTGTGAAAATTATGAACTTGTAATGAGTTTATTAAGAGAAGTGATACAAGAACTTATATGATCATATGTATCATGTATACCTAAGTAATGTTATATGTGAAGAACATGTAAAGTATGATGATTAAGAAACTTTAATTGTCATAAGTCATGAATAATAAATCTTAAGTAGTTTATAATTTGACAAGTTATAAGCTCATAAATAATAAGTCAAAAATAAATGTAATGAAAGCTAATTGATTTAAAGGTAAACACAACTTAAGGAATGTAATGTAACATTGTTTAAACTTCGTTAAACCTTAAGGATGTTGTATAAAGATTGAGATAACCTAGTCGAATATAAATGCATGAATAATGATGAACCAGAACAGATAATAGCTGAATCTAATACACAATTAGATTGAGATGAAGGTATAAAATAGTCATATACATACTTGATTATATGTGACCTAATGTAAGGCCTTATGTGATCATGTATTGTAGAGGCTTGAAAGACTTGAATATAAAGTTAATATACCATAGCAGACGCTAAAGGCAAGTATTCTAACTCTTGTCTCAGTTCAATCTGAAAAAGTTTTTGAGGTTCATGTATTCTTTCGCATGAATTGAGGTATGTTGAAGTTAAAGCCAATTCCTTTGGCTAGACTTGATGTATTGATAATCTATTAATTTATTATCAACTGTTGCTATCTTTTGTTAACTACTGTATATGGTTTTCAAAAGAAGACTGAAATGGTAAACAAATGTTTTATCGGTAAAACGACAGGCACATGAGGTTGCCAAATGCTTAAACGTGTATACGTTTAATGGATGTAGTGTTGATCAACATAGAGTATAATAGGTTGATCACCTAGAAGTGCTCGTAAGTAATATCAGGCTTACGGACTTGCTTCCGGGTTGTCCTTTTCCAATAAAGAATGAATACTCGAGGTCTTTGACCAGAGTGAATGTTTTACTAAATATTGTTATTATTGTAAAACATTTTGAAAGAAAAGATGAAGTGCTATTTTGAATTATCAAACCGTAAGGATGTGTCAAGCATGTTGTTATTAAATTGTTATACTTGCTGAGCTAGTTATGCTCACTCTTGCTTGAACCATATGAATGCAGCTAAGACTGAACGTCCCGAAGGATCGAAAAAGGATAAGGGAAAAGCTAAGGCAGATTACTGAGCTATCTTGTAATAGTATAGGTCTATTGTTGTAATATAACTGATATTATGACAAAGAACCCTTGTAATGGGTATAGAACCTGGGAAATCTAAATATTACTTTAAATATATAGAAGTTACGTTCGTTCTTTGAGACTTTTCAATTGAATGAATGTATGAATGTTGTACAGTATAACACCATCTGTCAGGTTGGAAGATACCCGGATTTGGGGGCGCTACATTGGTATCAAAGCATTAGGTTATAAAACTTAGGGGGGGAAGAACCTTAGGCTAATAACCTCGTTTGGAAAAGAAGAGTCCGAAAAAAGTTAACTCGAGTCAAATGAGTTAATAAGGTATTGAGGAAACTCAGTACCGAAAGATTTAAAAGATGAAAAGTAACCCTAAATGGATTAAATGTGATTTGTGCTTATATTATTGTGTATTACGTACAAATCAATTTGTTATGTGTTATTGTAGATGTCAGTTGATAGCTTGATGTATAGGGATATACATGTGATCAGCGAGGAGTCCGTGAACCGAGTTGAGACAAAGACTGCACTTATAGCGAGACATACTGCAGGTAGTGATTCTAGAAGAGTCAGAGCCCGAGGAATATTTCTCGGAGGAGGACTATTCTGAGGAGACCATGGGGATAACATCACATTTGAATATGATGATTGATGTGGAGGATGATATGGAGGTGACATTGATTAATACAAAGTGATGCCCCGCTTACAGAGTCGACACCTCACGTAAACTATGAGGTAAATGTACCTCTCAAGTGCTTGGCCAAATAACGTAATCGCACAATATGGTGCAACACCAGAAAGAAGAGATCACTGATCTCTACGGAGCGAAAGAGTCTGCAGAGTCAGACTATGAGATAGAGCATGATGAGAAAGTGCTCATGACTGACAAGTCTAGGGACTATAAGAACGAGGTCATAGAACTTCGTAAGAAACTGGTTGAAAAAGACCAAAAGATAGCACGAATGTCATATATAAATGACAGTACGCACGAGGATTTTAAGCTTAAGATAGCTTGTTATTCTATTGAGTCGGGACAGACTCGACATACTATAAGTCGAGATATTGTGTCGATTCTGGCGAACCAGAAGCATGAGAATGTTGTTAGGCAATATTAGGAGTAGTATGGTAAATACTTTTATGTAGTGACGTAAAACCCTCTTTTGTATAATTAAAGGGTAGTCTTTTTGTAAATCCCAATTTTTGTGAAAGTCAATCGCGGGATAAATATGTAATAGCTTTTGGGCTATGGAAAGCAACTTGTAAATAGTTTTGAACTATAAAGAAGCATTTTAATAAAAGGAAGTTTTTATTTTAAATTGCTTTGCTGTGTATGAGTTATTGTTCAGTTGTTTGATGACTAGTAAAGAAGTAAGTAAATAAGTAATAACGAAACTTTATTTATTTAATCAGAAATGCCGCCAAGAAGAAGGCAACGTAACCAAGAGGCGGAATCGCATAATGATAACGAGGGGGGTCCTATTAACCCAATGCAAGAGTTCCTTAATTTATTAAAGACTGCATTTAACCAAGCTGGGGGTAGAGCACCCGTAGGACCTAGGGTAGCCCTAACGACCACCTTTAAGGAATTTAAGAGTGTAGGTCCACCCGAATTTAAGGGAACAACGGACCCAATGGAGGCCCAGATATGGGTCAAGGAAATAGAGAAGGCGTTCGTTATTACAAACGTAGCTGAGGCCCAAAAGACTTCTTTGCGACCTATATGATGAAGGGGGAAGCTAACTACTGGTCGGAGGCTCACCAGGGTGGGGCTGGAGCGGAAGCTGTTACATGGGAATAGTTTAAGAAGGTATTCTTCGAGAACTATTTCCCTACTAGCATGCAAAGGAGAATGGATCAGATTAAGTTCTCAGAACTTAAGCAGGGGGACATGACTGTTCCCCAATACGCGGCCAAATTCAATGAATTGGCAAGGTTTGCTCCACACCAAGTGGACACAGAGGAGAGGAAGGCTCGTAGGTTTGAGCAGGGCCTAAAGCCCCAGCTCTATAGTAGGATATCGGTTTGTTAGAGTGCTTCCTATGGGACCATTCTAGAGAAGGCAATAATAGTAGAGGGTGGTAGTTAGGCGTTGACCCAATACCACAAAGATAAAAAGAATAAGAGTAAGGGAGAGGGAGGAAATAAGTCAGAGGTAGCCAATTGTAGTGGCAATATGCCTAAACGGAAGAATTTTAACACTTGGAATACTGGGGCAAAATAAGGGGATCCTAAACGGAGGATGGAGGAATGTAAGACATGCGGTAAGACTCAACTGGGAGTCTACTGAAGGGGAAGATCGGTTGTTATAACTGTGGGCAGGAGTGTCATATATCTCCCAACTGTCCTAATCCTAAGAAATGCCCGGGAATGTTTTGTATGTGGCTCGGTGGACCACATGGCAAGAAATTACCCTAAGAAAGGGGCGGAGGGTAGTAAAGGTTCTAGTAGTGGTAATTTGGCCATTACTGGACCAACACCATCATTGGGTAGACCCTCAGCCCGAACATTTAATATGGCAGTCCAAGATGCGGTTGCATCAACGAACGTAGTAGCAGGTATCATTCTAGTCAATAAAATAAATGCTTACGTGTTATTTGACTCGGGTGCTACTTGTTCTTTTATAGCATGTGAATTTACTCAGCAATTGGGATTAAATCCTGAAAAGTTAGAAATACCTTTAGATATTAAGGTAGCAATTGAGGAGATAATTCCCATTGAACATATTCATAGGAATTATTTCATAGATATCAGGGGTAATAGATTATCGGCAGATCTTTTACTGATAAGTTTAAGGGAATTCGATGTGATTCTCGGCATGGATTGGTTAATTAACCATAGAGCAATAATAGACTGCTATAGAAAGAGTGTATGTAAGACCCCAACTTATTATTAATGAAATTTAATTTTCTATATTTATTATTTTGAAATAGTAAGGGTTGATTTGATTAATGTGGATAGTTATGGGTAAAATACGCAAATATTTCAAAATAAGCAAGTGGTTATAAAATATTCATTGTTGTCGGAAATATTCGTTTGGTCATGGAATATTCGTGACTGTTGGGAATATTCGCAATGCGACCAAGACAAAACCATGTGGGCCCCATAACGGAAGCGATTGGAGGAAGAAAATGACAAGAATAAGTTGTTTAAAAATAACTACAGAAGTTGTTACTGCTATTACCTTTGTTGGAATACCCGTTGGTTAAAACACGATGTCTGCGCGTTGTTGCACAAGAAGAGCACTGCAGATTGCACCAATTATTGATTCTTACGTAAGAAGGTACTACTCAATAATGGTTATAGTAATTACTGTTCAGTATTTTATTGATTTAATAATTTCTGCGTTGATATTTTATATTGCTATTGTTTCAATAATTGTCATTACACAGTATTTTTCATTATCGAAGCAATAATTCATATTATCTGAATAATATTATTAGATAACATTATTGGCAATGTCTAGAAAGTTCTGCCTAAGGAGAGGTTTGGTCACCTAATTGCGCACTGCAAGAAGAGAGAAATTCTTATTGAAAGCCCCTCTTTCCTGGAACCGCCTCGTTGTCGATGTTGTAATTCGTAATATTATTCGTGAATAATTAATTATTGATTTATATGATGGGAAAATATTGATTTTATGTGGATATAGAGGAGAAAATTTTAATGTGACAATTGTTGAAAATTGAAATTTTATCTTTTTCTCGATAAAATAATTCATTTAAATATATTATTATATTTTAATAATAAAATAATGATGATATTTTTACAATGAATGTGGGATATATGAGTATATGAGGAGAAAGAGTATTTTTGTTGAAATAAATGTTTAAAACATGTTAAACATGTCAGTGGACCCCATTTATTGACTAAAATTTGATTATAGCTTGTAAAATCGTCCGTTTGTGGATTTCGGTCAATATTTGTTTGGAATTTGGAAAAACTTTCTTCTGCAAAGTTGTAGAGAATTGAATTTCCTATCAAAACTCTCGAGATTTGAATTTTCAGACAAAAGGGCTATTTATTGTGAATTATTGAAGTTCCGAAGCTCCGAAATAATTGATTTTTGAAAGTTTAAATTATTTTAAATTAGAAAAACGTTTTTTGAATGTTTGGGGACATCATTAACATGTGCTTGGTGGCTAAAATCAGATGGTCAAGAGATGCGTAGGAAATTTTGATATATATATTAATATTATATTAAATTTTCTACTTTGGTGTTCTAAGCATTTTCATATAAATAAGATGCTTAGGTTAGAATTGAAAATCACACCAGAAACTGAAGTTTTCTCACTCTATATTATCGAGCGTATTCTTGTGAGTATTTTGAGTATGCTTTGAGTATTGCTATACTGGTGCAAGTTCAAGTCATAGCCTATATCCTGTTTTTAAATTTAAGACTTGATCTTTTGAAGTAAGGGATATTTTTTTTTTCAGTAATGATATTATTTCTTCAATATCATTATCTTTGAAATATTGATCCGAAGTTTTTATCAAATTTGGAACTTTTAGTGTCGGGTTACTATTCACGATATGGCACTATTCACGATACTAGGTACTATTCACGAATACTAAGCACTATTCATCTAAAAATAAAATTTTCCTTTTCGCTAAAAATATCTATTGTGGATACTAGCTTTAATTGTATCCATGTTTTGATCATTCTTGAATTTTACACCACTATGATTATTTACGAGGTATTTTTGGACATGGATAAAACAAAGTACGAATCCTTAATCCTTAAACCTTGTCATTTTGTTTCAATTGGATTCGCTTTTTAAAAATATTTTTCATCATCCTCGCCTTAAATGATGATATTATTGGATATCTTTGGCTGTGGTAAAAAGAAGATGAACAGTGTTTAGATGAACATGACCAATCGATGAATATCTTTGGCTCGTAGTTCAAAGATGAATATTTGATTCCAGATATATATTGATTGATGTTACAGGGATAAAAGTTAGACGATGAACTTTTAAAGTCATACATAGAAGATAGTAGTTTGCATTCTCTACTTAACTCTTCTATTGAATTATTATTTCCGCTGCGAATATTGATTTAAAACTTGTTGTCTATTGTATTCTATTAGATTTTTCCCTGTTGAAGACTAACGATAATTTGTTGTATATTATCTTAGTCATAATATTCTCTCATCGGGCTAGTTGAGCTCACCCTTTTCCTTTTTGTTCCATTTTTCTTCTCGTGAGGCGAGAATATAAGCGAGTGCGAGTGCCTGGGTATGGAATGAAGGTTCTAGAGAGAGTTGTTTAGTAGTCCTCACCATTTTTGTAAAATAATGTATCAATAAATGTGATGAGGATTTATTTGAGTATAGATATTGTCTAGAAGATAATATTTGTATTCAAACTCACAGTTTTACTGTTGTAATAATAAAGTTGTAGTTGTTTCTGTACCATATATTGACAACTCAGAATGGGTGATGTATACCTATTTTGGGGGCGTCACAGTGTAAACCTAAGGCTTCTTAAGAAACCTGAGGTGGTGTTTTATGGAAATAAATCACCATGATGTTCTTGTTGTCTAACCATGACACAAGCTAGGAAGATGTTGAAGAAGGGGTGTAAAGGTTATCTGTGTCATGTGGTGGATACCTAAAGAGTGGGAACATCATTGGAACAGATAGTAGTGGTTCAAGAATTCGCAGATGTGTTTCCGGAGGAGTTACCCGTTATTCCGCCGGATAGGGATGTAGAATTTGTGATTGATTTGTTGTTGGGTACGGCACCAGTTTCAAAGGCACCATATAGGATGGCGCCAGTTGAGATGAAGGAGTTAATGGTTCAGTTACAGGAACTGTTAGATCGGAAGTACATTCAACCGAGTGTGTCTCCGTGGGGAGCACCGGTATTGTTTGTAAAGAGAAAAGACGGATTGTTACGAATTTGTATCGACTATCGAGAGTTGAACAAGTTAACGATTAAGAATAAATACCCGTTGCCCAGGATCGATGATCTATTTGATCAGTTCAAAGGGGCAAAGTATTTTTCTAAAATAGATTTGCGCACGGGGTATCATCAACTGAAAGTGAGGAAGTAAGATATACCTAAGATGGCGTTTAGAACTCGTTATGGGCATTACGAGTTATTGGTTATGTCGTTTGGGTTGACGAATGCGCCAGCCGCATTCATGGATATGATGAACAAAGTGTTCAAACAGTATTTGCACAAGTTCGTCGTAGTGTTCATTGATGATATTCTAGTCTATTCTAAGACGCTAGAAGATCATGTCGAACATCTAAGAATAGTGTTGGAAATATTACGGAGGGAGAAGTTTTATGCGAAATTCACTAAGTGTGAATTTTGGCTCGAACGAGTGCAGTTTCTAGAACATGTTATAGACAAAGATGGAATATCAGTAGATCTAGCGAAAGTGGAAGCAGTGAATGAGTGGGAGCAACCAAAAATGCCTACCGAGGTTAGGAGTTTTCTGGAGTTAGCGGGATACTATAGAAGGTTCATTCAGGACTTTTCTAAATTAGCTACTCCATTGACAAATCTGACAAGGAAGTCGGTGAAGTATGTATGGAAAGACAAGTGTGAGCATAGTTTTCAAGAACTAAAAAGGAGGTTGAGTGAGGCACCTGTATTATCTTTACCAGATGATACGGGGAATTTTGTAGTTTATAGCGATGCTTCACATAAAGGACTAGGTTGCGTGCTTATATAGCATGGCAAGGTCATTACAGATAAAGTCACATCGCTTAAAGGATTATGAGAAGGTCTATCCTACTCATGACCTAGAACTGGCAGCTGTAGTGTTTGCTTTAAAAATAAGGAGACATTATTTATACGGGGAAAAATGTGAGATATACACGGACCATAAAAGTGTGAAATATATCTTCACACAGAAGGATTTGAATATGAGGCAGAGAAGGTGGTTAGAGTTGATAAAAGATTATGATTATGATGTCTTATATCATCCGAGGAAGGCAAATGTAGTAGCCAATGCGTTAAGTCGGAAGGGTAGAGAAAAACTGTCAATGTTAACGACTCAGAATGAGTTAATAACAGAGATGGCCAGGATGGAATTAGAAGTTAAATTGCCAAGTGAAACAGTAGAGATGTTATTCTCAATAGAGACTCGACCAACGATAGTAGAATGGGTTAAGGAAGTACAGATAAGTAATGAAGAATATAAGCGTGTGAAAAAGATAGTGAAGGATGACGTGATGACTAAGTATAACCTTGATAAAGAAGGTTTACTTCGTTTTGAAGGAAGAATTTGGGTTCCAAAGAATTCTAAGTTGAAAGAAGAGATTATGTGTGAGGCCCATAGTTCGAGGTACTCGATACATCCTGGTAGTACTAAGATGTATCAAGACCTTCGTCAGAACTTTTGGTGGCCGAACATGAAGAGGGAGATTGTAGAATATATTAGTAAGTGCTTAACTTGTCAGAAAGTTAAGGTTGAACACCAAAGACCGAGTGGATTGATACAACCACTGGAGATTCTAGAGTGGAAATAGGAGCATATCACCATGGACTTTGTGGTGGGACTGCCAACGACGAGAAAAGGATACGATTCTATTTGGGTAATAGTGGATCGGTTAACTAAATCGGCTCATTTTTTACTAATAGGAGTTAGGTATAACCTAAAGCAGTTAGCTAAGCTTTATGTTAAGGAAATCACTTCCAGACATGGAGTACCTGTTTCGATTGTGTCCGATCGTGATCCACGAATCACATCGAACTTTTGGAGGAGTTTGCAAGAGCAAATGGGAACGCAGTTGAAGTTGAGTATGGCGTATCATCCACAGATGGATGGACAAAGTGAACGAACAATTCAAACACTAGAAGATATGTTAAGATCTTGTGTTATGGATTTTAAGGGGAGTTGGGACGAGCATCTACCTTTGGTAGAATTCGCTTACAACAATAGTTTTCACGCTAGTATAGGCATGCCGCCTTATGAAGCATTGTATGGAAGGAAGTGCAAAACATGTGAGACCCCAGATTTTATAAATAAAGATTTAAATTTGTCGAAATATTTTTTTTAATATTATGGAATGAATTTGATATAATATTATAGTTATGGGTAATATTTACAAATTTTGCAAAGTATGAAAGTTGTCATATTATATTCTATTGGTCGGGAAATATTCTTTTTGTCAAGGAGTATCCGTACGACGGTACAATCATTGGTGGACCCCACAACAGAATTATTGTCGGATTGAGAAAACGACAAATAATGGCAGAAGTTTTACCGTTAAAACTGTTGAACTACTCGGTAGTAAAATACAATGTACGCTGTGGTTACATAGTAGCAGCACTTATTGATTATTGATGCTTACGTGATAAGTCACTCGCTTTTGTTTTATTGGTATTATTATTGTAATAAAATGAAAAGCTTTTTATATAAAATGTAATACTTTTATAAAGTTATATGTTTTATTAGACAATAATTAGAATATATTATATTTTATTATGCATAGTGTTTGTATAATTATCTCGCATAGTGTTTGCATAGTAAAATCTTTTATAAAGTTATTCGCTTTTATTAGATTATAAATAGAATATATTATATTTTATTTAAAAGATTTTGCTTTAAATATGGACCGTCAGATTAAAGTAAATCAATCTGGACTGTTCATGAGTTAGTTACTATGCAGTCCATTTTTCTATAAATAGAAGCTCATTCCTTCATTATTTCTTACGAATTCACTAAAACTCTAGAAAGATAAACTATAGAGAGAAAGAAGAAGAAAATTATTCGCTCTACTTCACTACTTCTATATCCAAAGACTTTTCTTTCTAAGGTAGGGATATTATTTGTTGTACTTTCGTAGGGATATATTTTGTTTGTTGTACTCGTAAGGAATATTATTTGTTGTACTCGTAAGGGGTATTATTTCTTTTGTATTCATGAAGAGAACTTCTGTTATTCCATTATTTATTATTCTGTTGGAATAACCTGTATACGCGGGTTACCCTATACTTGGTGAAATTCTTCTATTTTTTCATTATGTATTATTCTGTCGGAATATCCTATCTGTGCGTTTATGCCGGACCTGGTTCCATTCTTTATTATTCTATTAGAATATCATGTCTGTGCATTTTACGCCGGACCTGGTTTCGTTATTTATTATTACATTGGAATAACTCGCCTCAATGCTTGGCCTATCGCATACAAGGTGATTTCTTTGTTATTCCATTCTTTATTATACTCGGTTGGTTAAAACTTTGACTTCTATACTCCATGAAATTAGTGGAATATCCTTGATATTTGCGCTTCATCCAAAGATCTTTTCATGGAAATATTCTTCCGAGCATTCTTGAATTTTACTCTACAAAGCAAAGATCATGTTGACAATTTGGACGTTATCAGTTCCTAGATAAATTAATTCTTGAACTTGTTTTATTGAATTCTTATATCATTGTCATCATCTTCATGCTTATATTATGTTGAAAGTCATAAGTGGTCTGTAGTGCATAGATGGACTTGGTATGATTATGACCAGGGATTATTCGGTATAATCATAACCGTAATGTTACAAATGATATGGAAAAAGTCCTCATTGGCCCGTAGTGCATTGATGGACAATTTTTGGTATGATTATGGCAATGGATTCTCTTTGGCCGTAGTACAAAGATGAATTGTTTAATGGCATGATCAGGACCGTTGATGAAAACATGATTATCTTAAGCCATAGTGCATGGATATTTTGTGGTCGTGATACTAAAGAATATCCTCGGCCAGAAAAGAGGGTGATTCGATGATGTGGATTATTTATTAAGCTAAGTCCCAATGATAAAAGTGATGAAAAACCTTTAAATCATAGAAGTTAGTAGATTTTATTCCTACTTGACTCTTCTAATTGATTGCTTGTTCCGCTGCAGTTAAACTTGATAGTTATTATATTTTATCGCTTTAATATCATTGAAGGGTAACGATAAATTATTCTGGCATTATCTTAGTCATAATATTTCTTACTGGGCTAGTTGAGCTCACCCTTTCTTTCACTGTTCTCATCAGGAAATGAGAATATAGCTGGGATGAGTCAGGGAACGGAGTTATGGACCAGATGATAGTATTAGTAGTCCTCACTATTCTGTTAAATAGTGTGACAATAAATGTACTGAGGACCCCATTGAGTTTGTATATTGTCTAGATGACAATATTTGTATTAAAACACACAGCATATGTTTAGTCGTATTTTACACAACTGTTGTATAATTAAGTTGTATTTGAATTTTGTACCATGTATTTGGTGACTCAAGATGGGTGATGTATACCTATTTTGGGGGCGTCACAGAACACCACTTTGTTGGGATGAAGTAGGTGAACGTCGAATGTTAAGACCTGAGATGGTACAACAAACGACAGACATGGTAAAGCTGATAAGAGCTCAATTAGTAGCGGCTCAAGATAGACAACGAAAGTATGCAGATCCTCATCGAGAGGAGAGGGAGTTTGAAGTAGGGTCATAAGTTTTTCTAAAAGTATCGCCTTAGAAAGGGAAGATACATTTTGGAAAGAAAGGGAAGTTAAGTCCAAAGTTTGTAGGACCTTTTGAGATTTTAAGAAGGATAGGGGAGGTAGCTTATGAAGTAGCCTTACCTCCAGAAATGGAAAGAATACACAATGTGTTTCACGTGTATGTGTTGCGTCCTTATAAACCAGACTAAAAATACGTAATAGAGTATTAATCTATTCATGTAGAAAAAGACTTAATGCATGAAGAAATTCCGATTCAGATTATTGATAGGAAGGAACAAGTCTTGAGGAATAAATTAATACCTTCAGTAAAGGTAATTTGGAGTAACCACGATGCTGAAGAAGCAACGTGGGAGCTCGAAAGTAAAATGAAGGAAAAGTTTCCTCATTTTTTTATGTAAGAATAGCGAGATTCTGGGGACAGAATCCTTATAAGGAGGGAAGAATGTAACGCCCGAGAATTTCGAATTTCAATAAATTAAATTTTTATTTGATTATATGAATTAAATGAATTTAATTGAGTTATTATGTTAGTAAGATGTTCGAAGGTCGTTCTATGACCTAGAATATGCGGATGTGATTAGTATTCTGGCTTTGTTCTAGAATTAATTGTTGTGAATTATCAAGGTGAGAACGAAGGTTTTCCGAGAATAGTTGCGTAAAAATACTATTCATCCAATTTCGTTCGGAGCTAGGGTTTGAGATTCTGAGAAACGCGTAATGATAGAATACGAAGATAGTGTGGAATATTCTATAATAATTCTGTTATGGCAAACGAAGTTTTCGCCTGCGGACTTAAAACCTAAGGGTTGAGTATATTGATTTCCGAGAAGGAAATGAAACGCGTAGAAGGAATTGTGTTATGGTTAAGGCATGTGTTATACAATTATGAGACTATTTAGTATCTATGTATAATATGTTAAGTTAATATGGAGTACAATACACTTATCGTACAAGTATTATACAGAAAGAATACATGAATAATACGTAGGGAATACGATTTGTATTCTAGAATTAAGTTAAGACTTAATGTTAATTCATTTGGTTGGATTATGTTTAGCCCAATCAATTGAATGAGCAAGCCCAAGGGATTAAGTGTTAAGCCCAAGTCAAGGCCCAATATTAGATTGGTTAAGCCCAATGCAAGAAAACTGAATCGTGGATCGAACCGGTGGGTCACCGAATGGGTAAAACCCATGGGTCAACCCATGGGGATGACCCATGGGCATGGTGGGCTGGCCACTTGGTGTGAAAGGCAAGCATATCACTTGGTCACCAAGTATTTTACTTAGTGACAAAGTGTTGAATAGTAAGGAGGTGGGGAGTTGGACAATTTTGCCCTCCATGTTGGTTGCCTATATATACAGGGATTAGGTTAGTCATTTGAGGTTTTTACAAAGCTTGTCCAACTATATATATATAGAGAGAAAGAG
This sequence comes from Panax ginseng, assembly GCA_020205605.1. Taxonomy (NCBI): domain Eukaryota; kingdom Viridiplantae; phylum Streptophyta; class Magnoliopsida; order Apiales; family Araliaceae; genus Panax; species Panax ginseng. The sequence goes on along the minus strand of CM035140.1, from coordinate 62,131,894 downwards.
CTAGAATCATATAATCCTTCTACTTCCAAGCAAACTAATAGGCGTTTATCAAGAACGTGAATTACTTCAAAGGTAAATTCTTATAAACCGAAATCTTCGTCTTTTTTGATTTCTTTCTCGTAGAAGAATCGTAGATTAGTGGAACATGTTTATTGAGGAGATATAAGGATGCCTATTAATGATAAAATCATTGATAGGTCATGACCAAATAGAAATCGTAAGTGTTTACGTGAGTTAAAAACCATAAATGTCTTGAATGTTAACTTAGTTATTAATGAACGTTTTGAAAATCGTTATAGCTAAGGAATGTGCCTACTGTTTGGTTAGGATGACTATGATGAATCAATGGAGTTTTCCATTTGATTTGGCTTATAGAACACGAGTAACGAAGTTATGGCAAATTTTGCGAAAATTGACGTTAAACGTCAAAAACGTAAAAAGCCCGGATTAAAGGTCAAAAATTGCCATGTGACTTGAAAATGTTGGTTTCCAATGTCAACATATTAGATAAGGTAATTAAGATTCATGGGCGAAAGAATCGTTGCATTCTGACTTATAACAAAGAAAACGAGTATTTAACAGATGAAAACGTTAAACAAACGCTTAAAAATAAACTCGAAGGTGAATTCTGAGTTAACGGATTCGAAAATGAGAAATTCTTATATGAACACATAAAGGATGTGATTTGTTACTTGTAGGCTTTTGAATGGGTCAATTCGAAAGTAAAACGAACAAATTAGGAAGCTGGGAGTTTCGTTAGGAAACCAAACTGTTGCTTTGCCAATCAGGTGCATGGTTCTACAACAGAGCCAACCCAAAGGTTTTTTTCACTATACCGGCCATGCCATGTATGGTCGAGAGAAAATAAAAACGTTTGAGACTCACGCATGCAAGTCACGAGAGTTTGTTCATGGACTCATGACAAAGACCGAGTCCGGGAAAAACCTCTTGAGAGTGACGCCGCAACGCCACTGTAATGTATGAAATGTCGCGCCGCAGCACCGGCAGTAGAAAAATGTTGACCAAGTTAGGTTTTGTTCAATTTTAAATGTTGACCTAAAGTAAGACATTGAAGGTACTTTATGTACATGATAAGGCTTACCTTAAATCACTTATAAGGTGTTAATGTAAGAAGATATAGTAAGGTTTAATAGAAATTAAACGAAGAACACGAAGAAGTAATAAGTGAACCGTGAATGGCGTTCAACGTTGATAGTTAACCAATAATGAACGAATGTCGGTTAAGGACGTAAGAACGTTAATAAAATGTAACGAAGTATAGAAAGTCGAAACGACATTAATAATGAAGTTAATTCAAATAAGAAATAAAAGAAAAAGAAGTTGGTTAGAACCGTAAAGTTAATCTGTTTGATAACTAATTACAGTGTGCTATGTGAATATCTCATATAGATCCTGTAAAGACTGAGAATAGTTGAATTGTATATTTGAAGACGCTTGAAGGCAAGTCTTTCTTAAACGCTTGTCTAACCTTCGAGTTAGCCAAATAACAGCACATTGATCCACACACACACACATATTCATATAACAATTTCTTTAACAGTGGCGGTCACCGTGGTAACACGGATGTCGGGTGGTGCCTAACACCTTCACTCCGCATAATCAAGTCCCCGGACCCTAATGAATCTCGATTTCACCGACCCGTTTAGCAGTGTCACATCACTAGGTCAATATACAAACCTTTTCTCGGTTGTAATTGTACAACCATATAAAAAACCAACTGGCGAGTCTTAACAGTCCATCGTCGACATGATACACATCAGAACTTTTTCACTTGATTTTTCAAACAAATCTCACCTAACATGAGAACACAAAAAAACAAGTAACGAAAAGGGATAAATAAAAATCTCGACGTCGACATGAATAATACCGTATTCATGAATAGTGTCATATACGTGACTAATACCGTATACGTGAATAGTAACCTCAATATGAAATGGTTAAAAATTTATAATAAAATTCATACCAATATTTCGGTATAAGGATATTAAAAGAAATAACATAATTTACGAAGAAAATAACATCCCTTACCTAAAAAAATAGTACTTCTGATTGGAATATCGAATATAATGTTGAAGGAAACTTGCACTGAATCGCAACTCTCAAAGTATCTAAATACTCACAAAAATATGCTCGATATTATATAGAGAGAAAACTTCAGATTCTTGTGTGATTTTTAATTCTAACTAAGCACCCTATTTATAGGAAAATGTCAGAACGCCATAGCAGACTAAAATTTAATAAAATAATATATTAATAAAAAAATTCATGCACACCTCCTGACCAAACTCAGCACACCACAAGTAGGGCCCACCAATTTTAGAAAATTCCACAACCAAAAGTTGCGCCAACCCATGTTTTTAATAAAAACATTTATTTCCAAAACTTTAATAATTCATAATAAATAGCTCTTTTATCAGACAAATACGAATTTAGTGTTCATTCCATAAGAATTTTAATTCTCTACAACTTTGTAGAAGCAAAATTTTTCCAAATTCCAAACAAAAAATGACCGAAATCCACATACGGATGATTTTTAATACCTCCATTCCGACAAAATACTGAAAAAATACCTCAGCATTAATTCTCTCATTTATATCCACATAAAATAAATATTTCATTATCATATAAATCAATAATTAATAATTAATTATTCACAAATAATATTATAAAATCACAATAATGACAATCAGGTCGTTCCTAGGAAATAGGGGGTTGTCCGATAAGGATTTCTCCTTATTGGCGCACAATTTGGTGACCAAACCCCTTTCCTAGATAGAACTTCCTTAGTCATTGCCAATATTTCTATCTAATAATATTATTCAAATAATAAGAATTATTTATCTGATAATGGGAAATACTTTGCAGTGACAATTATTGAAACAACAATAATATAAAATATCAACGTAGCAATTATTGAATCAATAAAATAAAATATTGAACAGTAATTATTGTAACAATTATTGAGTAGTGCCTTCTTACGTAAGAATCAATAATCCAAAAATATACATGCAATATCGTATGCTATCGTGCAACCACACCAGAGATTACTATACTTTAACCAATTTAGTATTCCAACAATTATTAATTCAGTAATAACTACGCCGTTATTTATAAAAAAACTCAAACTTATCATTTTCTTCATTCGATAGTTTTCCGTTAAGGGGCCTATAAATGGTTGCGCCATCATATGAATATTCCCTAACATCAAGAATATTCCACGACCAAATGAATATTTCTCGACAACAATGAATATTTTATAACCACTTGCTTATTTAAAATATTTGCGTATTTTACCCATAACTAACCACATTAATCAAATCAACCCCTTACTATTTCAAAATAATAAATAGAGGAAATTCAATTTTATTCATAAAAAGTTGGGGTCTTACAACCTCCCCCCCCCCCCTTATGAAATTTCATCCTCAAAATTGACGTACATACCTGGTGTTTCGAAAAGGTGAGGATACCTCGCTTTCATTTTCGATTCCAACTCCCGGGTCATTTTCTCAATAGCATGGTTCCTCCACAAAACATTGACTTGAGGTATAAATTTTGAGCGTAAGACATGCTCCTTCCTATCCAAGATCTTTACTAGTACCTCCTCGTACGTTAAATCTTTGGCTATCTCATTTGGGTCTAATTCAATAATGTGGTTCGGGTCGCCCACATATTTACGTAACATTGATACGTGAAAAACATTATGAACACGTGACATACTTGGCGGTAAAGCGAGTCTATAGGCCATAGTTCCAACTCGGTCGAGGATTTCAATTGGACCAATAAATCGAGGGTTGAGATTTCGACTGTTCATCGACTCTTACTTCTGGAATAACACATTCTTATACTTTCATCTTCATATTCCTCAGCTCCGGGTCTGTAGCTTGAGCAGCCATAACTTTATCAATTAAAGTCGGTTCTACGCGTATATTTGACATCATCACATGGGTCCCTAGAGTCTATAACTCTATCTCCATCATTTGTAAGTTATAAAAAATGGGTCCTTGTGTTCGACAATATCGTACTTGTACCCGTATATGATTTTCTACTCAACGCGTCAGCTACCACGTTCGTTTTTCCAGATGGTATGGTCAGAACAAGTGCCGAAATGAGTCTCCTCTTGAGTTCTTGGAAGCCCTTCTCACATTCCTCGCTCCATTTGAATTTTGTATCTTTTCGAGTTAGCTGAGTTAATGGAGTAGCGATTTGAGAAAATCCTTCCACGAATCTTCGATAATAACTAGATAAGCTTAGAAAGCTATGTATTTTGATTACTGACTTAGGTTGCTCTCAAATGTGACTCATATCCCAATCTTGGATAGCGCGTCACAATGGAACCTATTAGTTTACCACTGCATGAATATGGAGTCCCCTACGGAGAGTTTGGCTTCCATGCATTCCACAAAGGAAGTCACCAGCGAGAGGCTCGGGTACCAACTACTATCATTGGGTTTTTAACTCCTGAAGTTCAATAGGAGCCATTCGATATGGGTTTTAGAAATGGGTTTTGTACCAGGTTCAAGGTCAATACAAAATTCAATATCACGCTCTAGGGGTATGCAAGGAAGTTCTTCAAGAAATACGTCAGGAAATTCACTAACAATAGATATATCATTAAAATCCGACGTATTTTTGTCCAAGTCCATGACATGGGCTAAGAAAGCTTGACATCCGTTTCTCAATAAACGTATGGCTTTATGGCTTGATATAAATGTGTTGGACTTTAGTGGTTTGGTTGCTTAAATTCGTATAACAGGTTGGTTAGAAATATGAAAACTAAAAACCTTACGAAAATAATCAATTTTAGCATGATGAGTGGTTAACTAATCAATCCCTAAAATCACATCAAATGCAAGTATCTTTACAGAGATAAGATCAACAGGTAATGTGATGGTGCAAACTTGAATCAAGCAAGATTTGTAAAAAGTGGATGTAATGAAGGCTTTTTCTAATGGAGTTTCAACAGATAAGTCAAAGTCTAATTTCTCAGGGGTCAAGTTCAAACGTTGAGCACAAGCAGGAGAGATAAAAGAATGGGTAGAACCGATATCTAATAAAGTATAGACTTTGCAAGAATTTATGATTAACTAACCCGTGATAACTTCGTTCGGATTACTCACTTTTTTAGAAGTCACAAAAAATGCTCTTCCTGAAACCACCGACTGTGTTTTGTCCGTATGCGACCGTCTTTTCCACAACTAAAACATACCTTGGAAGGTTGTGAACAGTTTGGACTTATGTGTCCCTCCTCTCCGCATCTGTAGTATCTAATTGGCGGTCATTCTCCTCCCCTAGAATTTGTTGCTGGTGCTGGTGCTGGTGCTGCTGCCGACGTCTTCCCATCATCGTTAAATCTTCTCTTCGTGAAATTTCCACTTGAATCATTTCTTCTATTATCTTGGCAATGATTACCACCGAAGTGGTTACCATTTCTAGCATGATAATTTCCTACACGATGGTTATCATTGTTCCGATGACTGTTGCCACCGGTACGATTATTATCGTGTTATTAGTCGTTATCTTTTGGTTGAGCTGACTCATAATCCCTCTCCAATAACTGAGCCCTATTCACTACATCTGAATACAAACACAGTTTGTGAGAAATGAGGTATTGATGTATTTCGGGTCTAAAACCTCGCAGAAACATTCGTGTCATTCTCTCCTCATTATCAACCAAATGGGATGCAAACCGGGACAACTCAGCAAACTAAGCTTTGTACTACGACACAGTCATATTATTTTGCTCCAGCTTGATGAACTCTACCTCATTTATATGATGAATACTTTCGAGAAAGTTCTTGTCGTTGAACAATTCTTGGAACTTCTCCCACGACATCTTGAGTGCGGCAGGCTGAGTATGCTTTACGGATTCCCACCAGTAATCTACCTCTCCTCGCAACATGAAGGTGGAAAATGGAACCTTTTGCTCCTTGGAGCATCCTAAGACATCAAATATCTTGGTGATATTCTTTGTCCACGTCTCTACCCTAAGTGGTTTTGGCTTTCCCAAAAACTCTGGTGGTCCCAGCTCCTTGAACTACTTAGCGGTGACCATCCGTGAGTTGCCATACTTGAGGTTTAATTATGACTTAATGTTGTTTTATTAAGTCCCTTAGTTCATTGTTAAACAATTTCCATTCACACTCTACTTGTAACCATTCTTTACTATCTAGGTTTTAAGGTCGGCATCATGCTACACGGCTATTCCTCTTTCAGGTCTTTGCTACAACGACGTCACACATCATCTAGAAGACCGGACTCGACATTGCGGCGCGAGTCTCCTTTGTTATGATCGCGTTGCGACGCCACTCTCCAGTAGGTTATAGCTTTTCTCGACCAAGCTCGGCGCTGCGGTGTGGGCTATATGGCCTTGGGCTGGCGCCGCAACGCCAGCTCTGTGCACCAAAAATGTTTGATAGATTTTTTACCTTGTGAGATTCCTGGACTCGTAACTTCGTCGTTATAAGTCTGAATTGGCTCGTTCAAGAGCACACGGTTCACAAATTACATACTCTACATGTTCATGCAAGAATTTTTATCTATTCGACTTCGTTTGCTAAAAGTTCACCTATTAGTTCATTTTTAACGAAAACGATAAACATTCGTGAATGTTCAACGCTCGTTTCTTCATTCTAAGACGGAATCCGGTCATTTTTGAGTTCGCAACTCCATAATGCCAAATACGACTTGTCTCCATCGAAAACCAACGTTTCTGAGTTCAAACACAAAATCCGACTTCAATTCCGAGAATTTCACGAATTCGACAATTCTCGTCCAATCATGTGAATTCTAGCAAAACTTTATTACTAATGATTTGTTCATTATTTCAAATACATTCATTTCATTAACAGCCATCTCAACCTATATATTACAATAACTTCTTTTGATATTAGATTATGGCTTATTCCTCATAAGTTCATCATCTAACAATTTATACAATACAAGATTTTCATTCCCTTATGACCTATTTGGCTTAATTTCATTGCTTATCCAATCCTCATATGTTCTTAGCATATAAGTTCATTCAGTTACACTTCTCTTATCACCTTATTATGATAGAGATAGAAGAGATAAGATCATTTACCTTTAAAAGACTAACTTCTTCTTCTTTGGAAAATCTAACAATTGAAGGTTGGACTTATAAGTGCTTATTTTATCTACCAATTAAGTTGATTTGCAAGGAGAGTTTGTTAGATGAAAATAACAACCCACAAATGAATTATGAGGTTCCTATTTATAGGACTTCTAATGTTAGGGCATACTAGTCAATAAGACATCCCACCTTTTTAAGTAAAGTAACCTCCTTACTATTCACTACTTACTCACTAAGTAAACTTGCCCATTACACAACTTCCTTGCTCATCACACAAAGTTCTTGATCATCAATTCACCCATGGGTTTCCCCATGGATCAAGCTAGTCCATTAGATTATCATTTGGGCTTAGGTTTAGTTTGATTAGCTTATTCTTTTGGGCTTGCTTTAATTACTTTGGGCTTAATAAAAACCAACACTTAGGCTTAATCATTTCTACCTCTTGGGCTTGTCCCTTAATGCTTAATGGATTGGTACCTCCTACATAATCCATAATTCCATTCCATTAGAAGTTAATACTAAACATTCTCAAATTAAGTCTGCATGCGAAATATTGCGTTTTCCATACTTCGATTATTATTACATAATCCATCTCGCCTCGATATTATAACGTTATGTATTTCTCAGAAGTTCAAAAAAATAACTCCCGAGTGATAAACGATAAATAGTGTTTTCGTAAAATTTCTCGGAAAGCTTTTATTTTCGTCTTGGAAATTCAAACACTCTAATTCCCTCACATAGTTAAAATACTATGATGTTGCGACATTTCTAGGTTATAGAACGACATACGTCTTATTAACACGTAATAATAACAAATAATATTATTTTATTCATTATTTAATTCTTTCAAGTATTTTACAAAGGATCCGAATTTCTCGGTCGTTACATTCTTCCCCCCTTATAAAGAATTTGTCCCCAGAATATCACATTACATTATGCAAACAAATGAGGGTAATCCTTCTTTATCTTTTCTTCAAATTCCCACGTTGTTTCCTTGGCATCGTGGTTCTTCCATAACACCTTTACTGACAATATAACCTTGTTTCGCAGAACTTGCTCTTTTCTATCGATGATTTGAATCAGCATCTCCTTGTATGTTTAGTCCTTCTCGAGTTGAATAGGCTCAAACTCTATTATGTGTTTATAATCTGGTTTGTAAGGACGTAACACCTATACGTGAAATACATTATGTATTCGTTCTAAGTCTGGAGGTAACGCTACCATATACGCTACCTCACCTACCCGTTTTATTACCTCAAAAGGTCCTATAAACCTTGGGCTTAGTTTTCCCTTCTTTCCAAAATGTATCTTTCCTTTCCAGGGAGATGCCTTTAGAAATACGTACGAGCCTACCTCAAACTCCCTATTTTCTCGATGTAAGTCTGTGTACTTCTTCTGTCTGTCTTGAGCTGCTACGAGATACATTCGTATCAATTTCACTACATCCGCTGTTTGCTGCACCAATTTTGGTCCTAGCATTCGTCGTTCTCCCACTTCATCCCAACACAATGGCGTTCGGCACTTTCTCCCATATAGAGCTTCGTAAGGCGGTATACCCATGTTTGCATGATAACGGTTGTTATATGCAAACTCTACAAATAGTAGATGATCATCCCAACTATCCTTGAAATCCATGACGCAAGATCTTAACATATCTTCTAACGTCTGAATTGTCCTCTTGCTCTGCCCATCAGTTTGTGGATTATATGTCGTACTTAACATCAACTGCGTCCCCAACTGCTCTTATAGACTTCTCCAAAAGTTTGACGTGAATCGTGGGTCACGATATGACACAATTAAAACTAGTGCTCCATGTCTGGAAATAATTTCCTTAACATAAAGTTTCGCTAATTGATCTAAGTTATACTTGACCCGAATTGGCAAAAAGTGAGCCGACTTTGTCAACCGATCCACTATCACCCAAATCACGTCATACCCCTTCTGAATAATCTGAAGTCCCACCACAAAGTCCATCGTGATATGCTCCCACTTCCACTCCGCAATCTCCAATAACTGTAACAAGCCACTTGGTCGTTAATGTTCGGTCTTAATTTTCTCACAAGTCAAGCACCTACTCACATACTCGGCTATCTCTCTCTTCATGTTTGGCCACAAAAAACTCTATCAAAGATCTTGATACATCTTAGTACTACCATGATGAATCGAGTACCTCGAATTGTGAGCCTCTTGTAAAACTTGCTCCTTTAATTCCGTCTCATTCGGAACCCAAATTCTTCCTTCAAATCTAAATAATCCATCATTATCATGACTAAATTTAATATATTTTTCGTTGGTTAACCGCTTCTTCATCTGGTCACACTCATCAGTTTTGAGTTGTACCTCCTTGACTCTCTCTATGATGGTAGATTGGATCTCTGTCTCAAATAGTCTCTGCTCTGCTTCAGTTGGCAATTTCACCTCTATCTCCATCCTAGCCATCTTTGTTATTAACTCAGTTTGAGCCGTTAACATAGACAACTTTTCTCAACCCTTTCTACTTAAGGCGTCAGCAACTACATTGGCTTTTCCAGGGTGATACAGGATTTCACAGTCATAATCCTTTATCAACACCAACCATCTCCTCTGTTTCATATTCAACACCTTCTGTGTGAAGATATATTTTAGACTCTTGTGGTCCGTGTATATCTAACACTTTTCCCCGTAAAGATAATGTCGCCATATCTTTAAAGCGAACACTATCGCGACTAGTTCTAGATCATGAGTAGGGTAAACTTTCTCATAATCCTTCAACTGCCAAGATGCATACGTAATGACATTGCCATGTTGCATGAGCACAAAACCAAGTCCTCTATGTGAAGCATCGCTATAGACTACGAAATATTTTGTGTCATCGGGTAATGACAAAATAGGTGCTTCACTTAACCTCTTCTTCAGTTCTTGAAAACTGTCCTCACATTTCTCAGTCCATACGTATTTCACCGTCTTCCTTGTCAAGTTAGTCAACGGAGTAGCTATCTTCGAAAAATCATGCATGAATCTCCGATAGTAACCCGCTAACCCTAAGAAACTTCGCACCTCAGTCAGCGTTTTCGGTTGTTCCCAATTCATTACGGCTTCCACCTTCGCTGGATCTACTAAAATCCCATCGTGGTCAATGACATGACCTAAAAACTGTACTTTCCCTAACCAAAATTCACACTTAGTGAACTTCGCATATAACTTCTCCTTCCTTAATGTCTCCAACACTATCCTTAAGTGTTTAGCATGATCTTCTAGCGTCTTAGAATAGACTAGAATATCATCGATAAACACCACGACGAACTTGTCCAAATAATGTTTGAACACTCTGTTCATCATATCCATAAATACAGCTGGTGTATTAGTCAACCCAAATGACATCACCAGAAACTCGTAATGATCATAACGAGTCCTGAATGTCGTCTTTGGTATGTCTTCATTCCAAACCTTCAGCTGATGGTACCTCGTCCTTAAATCTATTTTAGAAAAATACTTTGCCCCTTTTAACTGATCAAAAAAATCATCGATCATGGGCAATGGATACTTATTCTTTATTGTTAACTTGTTCAACTCTCGGTAGTCGATACAAAGTCTTAACGATCCATCTTTCTTCTTGACAAACAGTACCGATGCTCCCCACGGCGAAACACTCGATTGTATATATACTTCCTGTCCAACAGTTCTTGCAACTGCACCATCAACTCCTTTATCTCTACTTGCGCCATACGATACAGTGCCCTAGAAATTGGTGTCGCTCTTGGCACAATGTCTATCACGAACTCGGTCTCACTATCCGGTGGAAGACCCGATAATTCACTTGGAAATACATCCTGAATTCACTCACTATAGGTATTTGTTCCATGGTCGCTCCCACTCTCTGGGTATCAACCACATGGCACAAATAACCTATACACCCCTTCCTTAACAGTTTCCTAGTTTGTGTCATTGTAAGACAACACGAACGTTCCGGCAATTTATTAACATTCTAATATTTATTCATTTCTTTTGACAATCTATAATTTCCTCATGGTTCACCAACAATTCCATTCCGAGAATTACGTCGAATTCTCTTAACTTTATCGGTATCAGGTCTACCGATAATTTACAACCTCGAATGTCTACGCAATAACTCCTATGAATATCTTCAACATGAATTATTTTTTCATTTGTTACCTTAATATTTAAAGGTATAAGCATCTTTTCGGGAAGTAATCCTAATCGTCTAGCAAAATCACATGCGATAAATGAACAAGTAGTACCCGAGTCAAACTGCACGTATGCATTTAGATCGCTGATCGGAATAATACCTGTGACTATGTCCCTTGAGGTCATCGTATCTTGGACAGTCATATTAAACGTATGGGCCATCAGCCTACCTGGCTGTGTTGGACCCCCAATAGTTAACTTACCACTATTGGCGCCCTTATTCCTATCCGTCCCCTTCTCCGGGCAGTTCTTTGCCATGTGGTCAGTTGACCCACACATAAAGCATCCGTGGTTCTTCTTTGGACTAGGACAGTTAGGCGTAATGTGCCCCTCCTGTCCATAATTATAACACACGGCCTTACCCTTGAGACAGACTCCTAAATCAGTCTACCCACAGGTATTGCAGGCCTCCATCCTCCTCTTCAGGTCCCCTACTTTCACTCCGGTCCTAGAGCTAATCACCTTCTGCTTGTAACCTTCGCCACTTCCGTTGGCTCCCTCGATCTTCACTCCCCCATCTATTTTCCCTTTTTTTTCTTGTCTTTTTGGTATTAGCTCAATGCCTCGCTACCACCATCGGCGATTATCGCCTTCTATAATATGGTTCCAAAGGAAGTACTTTGGAACACGGATATGCGGTTATAGAGCCAGGGTTTCAAGCCCTGATCGAACCGTCGCGCCTTCCTAACTTCGGTGTCTACTTGGTGTGGAGCGAACCTTGCCAGTTCATTAAACTTAGCGGCGTATTGGGGAACTATCATGTCTCCTTGTTTCAATTCCAGAAACTGCATCTCCATCCTACCTTGCATGCTCGTGGGAAAGTAGTTCTCGAAAAATATCTGTTTGAACCTCGCCCACGTTAGAACCTCTATCCCGGCCCTAGCTTGATTGGCCTCCCACCAAAAGTTGGCCTCTCCCTTCATCATGTAGGTTGCAAAGGCAACCTTCTGGGCCTCGTCGACATTTGCTATCACAAATGCCTTCTCGATTTCCTTCACCCACGTTTGGGCTTCGATAGGGTCCGTAGTTCGTTTGAACTCTGGCGGACCCACGCTTTTAAAATCCATAAATGTAGTAGCTTGTGCTACACCAGGATTTACGGGGATGTTAGCCCCAGTTCTATTAAACGTTGCGGTTAAAAAATTTACAAACTCCTTCATGGGGTTAACCGGACCTCCCTCTGGTTGATTTGTGTTAGCGCCTTGATTACGTGGTTCTCTTCTTGGCGGCATTTTTCTGTTAGAATAAACAACACATTTCGTTATATATATTTTTTTCATTTCATGTTAGTTAGTTATTATTCAATTTTAAACAATAATTGAAACATTCATTATCTTCTGCTTAGTTATTATTCAACATGTTCCAAAAAAGAAAACTTGTATTGATTCATTGTAGTATAACACTACATCGGTTACATTACACAGCCTAAGCTGATTACATTACTTTCCCGCAATTACTTTCCAAAAATTGGGATTTACAAAAGACTACCCTTGTTATACAAAAGAGGGTTTTACGTCACGACTGGATACAAAATATTTACATATCTAAACTACTCTAGCTAATACTAGATTATATCTGCCTTAAGGCATTCTCAAAATCCTCCTTGGTAAGACCGGCGATAATATCACGGCTGATAGTATGTCGCGTCTGCCCTGATTTTACTGGATAACCAGCTACCTGCAGCTGGAAGTCTGCATGAGAACTCCTATGAATATAGGACATCCTCCTTATCTTCTGCTTCTTAGTCTTTACCTCACCCTGAGCTCAAAGACCTCCTGTTTCAGCTCATGGACCTTGTCCTTAGCCAAAACCCTCTCATCATGCTCCAGCTCCCATATGGACTCCACGTCCATCTTATCTTCTATAACAGCCTGGAGCTCTACTTTCAGCTCCTTAACCTCCTGACAGTAATGGATGTTTCTATCCAACACTGACATGAAAAGTGACATCATTGACTCCCCCAGAGCCATCTCTGCTGCTATAGCTACGGGGTTGAAGGACACCACCTCCACCTCTACCTCCAGCATGCCGTCTAACACGGACATGAGGTCTAAGCTCTCTGAGTCTCCAGACTCAACCACTACTACCTCGGGATCTACTGCTAGGGGGTTCGGTATGATCTCTATCTGATTAACTGACCCTTCGCTGACTACTTGTACGTCTCTATTTTCTCCTGATATCTACAACAACACTAAAAGTTTGATTAGTACACGTTAGTAGAATAATAAAAACACATAACATATATAATGCATTTTTATAAGGTTAATTTACATCTTTTATTCTTTGACTTTTCTTAAGGTTATGACTTAAGGTTTAAATCCCCCCTTAAGTTTTATAACCTCTTGCTTTGATACCAACTAGTGACGCCCCCAAATCCGGGTATCTTCCAACCCGACAGATGGTGCTACACGGTGCTAGAGTTCACACAAACATTCAATTAAAATACCTCAAAAGAACGAATATGTCTTATATATATTCAAAATAATATTAACATTCCCCAGGTTCTTTATAACCGTTACATTTGTCCTTGTCAGAATATCAAATATTATTCTTACAAAACTAAACTATTACATAAGTAATCTCTACGTTCGCCATCAAGATTCCCTTTATCCTTCTTTGGATCAATCTATCTGCTCAATCTTAAATTTTGCATTCATATGGTTCAAGCAAGAGTGAGCCTAACTAGCTCAGCAAGTACAACAATTCTAATAAAACTAGCATGCTTGAAACATAGGAATCATATATCTTCAATAATTGAACAATAGTTACGAAGTACTATCGATAATTTAAAATAGCACTTCTTTTCATTCAAAACGTTTTACAACAACAATATTCAGTAAAACAACAATTCCCGGTCCAAGACCATGCACATTTCATAAGTACATTGAAAAGGACAAATGTTAGACGAAAGTCCGTAAGTCCAAAGATAGCTTACGAAAGCACGCTAGGTGATCGACTATAGTACTCTATGTTGATCAACACTACATTCATTAAACGTGTATACGTTTAAGTTGTGGAAACCTCACGTGTCTGTCGTTTGACGATAAAACAATTTTGCATACTCAGTCTCCTTTTGAAAACCACAACAATATTAGTTTGGTAAATCATTGCCCATACTTGAAAGATTGACAAAAATCCAACATATCCCAAGTCTAGCCGAAGGAATTGGCGTTGATTTCATCAGACATTAACTAATGCGAAGAATACATGAATTACAAAACGTGTCCAGATTGAACTGGAACAAGGGTTAGAGTACTTGCCTTTAGCGTCTGCTTACAGATATAACACGTGCACTTTAAGTCTTTAAGTCTCTACAGTAGATGATAACATCACATAACATATTAGATCATGAATAATCATACATGGTTCCTAAAGAATCTTACCCTTCTTCTCAATCAAATTATGTATTAGATTTGTTATTATGGGTTCCGGCTTTCCTTTATGTCATTCCTACGTTCACATGCAATTGAATTTCTTTAACTCTAAGTGATCATACTTGAGGTTTAATTATGACTTAATGATGTTTTATTAAGTCCCTTAGTTTTTTGTTAAACAATTTCCAATCTCGCATCATACGGGGCTACTTTGTCTTCACCAAGACGTCACACATCATGGGCTAGAAGACCGCACTTCGGCGTTCTATACATGAGTCTCCTTTATACTTGTCGGCGTTATGGCTATACACTCTCCAGTAGGTTATAGCTTTGCTCGACTAAGCTCGGCCGTATGTGGGCTATTTGGCCTTGGTCATGGCGCATGGCATGCACCTGGCACCGTAATTTTTGACAGATTTTTCAACTTGTGAGATTTCTGGACTCGTAACTTCTTCGTTATAAGTCTGAATTGGCTCGTTCAGGAGCCTACAGTTCACGAATTATATACTCTACATGTTCATGCAAGATTTTTATCTATTCGACTTCTTTTGCTAAAAATTCACCTATTAGTTCATTTTAACAAAAACGATAAACGTTCGTGAACGTTCAACGCTCGTTTCTTCGTTTTAAGTCGGAATTCGGTCATTTTTGAGTCCGCAACTCTATAATGCCAAATACGACTTGTCTCCATTGAAAACAAACGTTTTCGAGTTCAAACATAAAATTCGACTTCAATTCTGAGAATTTCACATATTCGACGATTCTCGTCCAATCGTGTGAATTCCGACAAAACTTTATTACTAATGATTTGTTCATTATTCCAAATGCATTCATTTCATTAACTAGCCATCTCAACGTATATATTATAATAACTTGTATTGATATTAGATTATGGCTTATTCCTCATAAGTTCATCATCTAACAATTTATACAATACAATATTTTTATTTCCTAATGACTTATTCGGCTTAAGTTCGTTGCTTATCGAATCCTCATATGTTCTTAGCATATAAGTTTATTAGGTTACACTTCTCTTATCTCCCTACTATGGTAGAGATAGTAGAGATAAGATCATTTACCTTTGAAGACTAACTTATTCTTCTTTGGAAAATCTAACAATGGAAGGTTGGACTTATAAGTTCTTATTTTCTCTACCAATTAAGTTGATTTGCAAGGAGAGTTTGTTGGATGAAAATAATAACCCACAAATGAATTATGAGCTTCATATTTATAGGACTTCTAATTTTAGGGCATAATTGTTAATAAGACATCCCACCTCCTTAAGTAACCTCCTTACTAGTCACTACTTGCTCACTAAGTAAACTTGCCCATTACACAACTTCCTTGCCCATCACACAAAGTTCATGTTCATCAATTCACCCATGGGTTATGTGACGCCCCCAAAACAGGTATACATCACCCATCTCGAGTCGCCAAATATATGGTATAAAATTCAAATACAACTTAATTATACAATAGTCATGTAAAATACGACAAAACATGATCTAAGAGTTTTAATAAGAATATTGTCATCTAGACAATATCCACACTCAATGGAGTCCTCATTACATTTATTGTCACACTATTTAACAAAATATTGAGGACTACTAATGCTATCATCTGGACCGTCACTCCGTTCCTCGACTAGTCCCGACTACGTTCTCCTTTATTGAAGAGAACAGTGAAAGAAAGGGTGAGCTCAACTAGCCCAATAAAAAATATTATGACTAAGATAATGCAGAATAAATTATCATTAGCCTTCAACAATGTTAAACTGATAGAATATAATAGACGACACATTTAACTACAGCGGAACAAACAACCCATTAGAAAAGTCAAGTAGAGCATAAAATCTACTATCTTCTATGATTTAAAAAGTTTTTCATCAACTTTATCGCTGAGACTCGGCTTAATAAATAAAATTCAATCATCCCTGCATCACGTCCAAGGATATTCATGTAATCATCAATGGTCATGATTTTACCGAATTATCCCTGGTCATAATCATACCAACAATTATCCATCAATGAACTACAGGCCCATGAGGACTTTTACCACATCATTCATCACATTAAGGTCATGATTACACCGAATAATCCCTGGTCATAATCATACCAAGTCCATCTATGCACGTAAGCCAAAGATGACTTTAATCACAATATAAGCATGAGGATGATGACAATGACATAATAATTCAATAAAACATGTTCAAGGATAAATTTTAAAGATTTATAATTTTAATTTATCCAGAAATCAATAACGTCCAAATTGTCAACATGATACTTCTTTGTGGAGTAAAATTCAAGAATGCTCGGAAGAATTTTTCCATAAAAAGATACTAGATGAAGCGCAAATATCAAGGATATTCCACTAATTTTATGGAGTATGGAAGCTAAAACTTTAACCAACTAAGTATAATAGAATATATGAAACCGCAAAAGGATTTTTGCCCGCTATGCTGTAATCCACGTAGACAGATCATTTCCATAATTTAATAAGGAATTAATACGAAGGATCATTCACCATGCATGCGGTAATCCACATAGACATGTTATTCCAACGTAATAATAAAGAATGGAATAATGTAAGAATTCACTAGGCGTGCATAATCCGCATGCATATGTTATTCCAACGTAATAATAAAGAATGGAACTAGGTGCATGAATAACGCATGCAGACGGGGATATTCCAACAGAATAATAAAGAATGGAACCAGGTCATGCGTAATCCGCACAAACATGATATTCCAACAAAATAATAAAGAATAGAATAACAACAGAATTCACCAGGCATGCGATAGACCGCATAGACAGGTTATTCCAACAGAATAATAAAGAATGGAATAACAGAAAAATTTCACCATATATGCGGTATTTCGCATAGACAGGTTATTCCAACATAATAATAAAGAATGGAATAATAACCCTTATGAGTATTGAAATAAATAACTCTCTTCATGAATACGAAAGAATAATACCCATTACCATAGAAGAAGACTGGATACTGGAATAGTGAGGTAGCAAACTTCTCTTCTTCTTTCCCTCTATAATTTCTCTCTATAATAATTGCTCTATAGCTTTAGTGAATTGGTGAGAAATGAGGAAGAATGGGCTTCTATTTATAGGAAAATATAGTTTCGATAATTGCACATTTTGGGGCTCCAAATATTACAGTATAATACCTTCCACTTTTTTTTCATTTTTAATTTATTCCTGCAAGTATTATAAAACTTGCACCACCTCCCCTAATAGTAAATAATGTGAATTAATAGTTCATTCATGTGACTTAATAGTATAATCATGTGAAAAAACTAATTACAGTATAGTACCTTCATCTATACCTCTATTTTTAATTTAGTCATGTAAGTATTATCAATCTTGCACCACCTCCCCTAATAGTACATGAATGTGAATCAATAGTACACACATGTGAACACATAGTTATAAGCATGTGAATTAATAGCAATTAATTGCTCATTTATCTGATTAATTACTCGATTGATCAATATAACCTCCAGACATCCACTATTATCTAAATAGATGTCAATATCTACTAACACTAATAATCCCAACACAATAGAACTATCAATTTCATCTTTAATCAACGCGAACTTATTCATCATTAATATTATAACTCATAATATTTAACAACCAACTCGTTCCTAGGAAAGAGGGGGTTTCCGATAAGGATTTCTCCTTATTGGCGCGCAGTTAGGTGACCAAACCTCTCCTTGACAGAACTTCTAGACATTGTCAGTATTGCAAATAATAATATGAATAACTTTGTCGTCTCAATTATTGATTTAATAGTATAACATATTATGCGAGATGATAATGTGACAATAATTGAATCAATAATATGAGAGATATGATGCGTGAATTATCGTAGCAATAATTGAGTATAACCGAGTGACTTCTCATGTAAGCATCAATAATCAATACCTTGTGCTACTATGCAACCACGCCATTCATCAGTACTTTTTTACTCTTTGGGTAGTTCAACAGTTTAACGGTAAACTTTCGCCGTTATTTTTATAAAAAGATAATTTTGTCGTTTTCTAACTATGACAATACTTCCGTTGTGGGGTCCATCAATAATTGTGTCGTCGTACGAATATTCCCTATTTAAAACGAATATTCCCTAACCAATCGAATATTATATAACCACTTACTTTCTTTGCAAAATTTGTAAATATTACCCACAACTATAACATTATATCATATCCACACCATAATATTCAAAAATATATTTCGAGAAAATTTAATCTTTATTTATAAAAGTTGGGGTCTTCCAACCTCCCCTTCTTATGAAATTTTGTCCTTGAAATTAGGGTGCGTACCTGGTATGTCGAAGACGTGAGGATACCTTGATTTCATTTCAGATTCTAACTCTCAGGTCATTTCCTCAACATCATGGTTTTTCCACAAAACTTTGACTTGAGGTATAACTTTAGAGCGTAGAATATGATCCTTTTTATCCAAGATTTTAATAGGTACCTCTTCATACGTTAAATCTTCCGCTATCTCGTCCAGTTCTAATTCAATAATGTGGTTCGTGTCTTTCTTATATTTACGTAACATAGATATGTGAAAAACGTTATGAACACGAGACATACTTAGCGATAAGGCAAGTCTATAGGCCACAGTTCCTACTCGATCGAGGATTAAAAATGGGCCAATAAATCGAGGATTAAGCTTTCCTCTCTTTCAAAATCTCGTAACTCCTTTCCATGGAGCAACACGTAACAACACATGATCTCCAATATCGAATTCAACGTCCTTTCAAAGAAGATCAACATAACTCTTTTGTCGATCTTGTGAGGTTTTTATATGTTGTCAGATCGTTTGAATCTTTTCCGTAGTCATACGTACCAACTCCGGTCCCAACAACGTTGCTTTCAACCACCTCATCCCAAAGATAATCGAGAAATCGACACTTTCTTCCATACAACGCCTCAAATAGAGCCATGCCAATACTTGCTTGATAACTATTGTTGTAGGAAAACTCCACCAATGGTAAGAACTTATCCCAACTTCCCTTGAAGTCAAGGACACAAAGTCTTAATAAATCTTCAAGAGTTTGAATAGCCCTCTCCGACTGCCCGTCTATTTGAGGATGATATGCCGAACTAAATCGTAAATTCGTGCCCATAGCTTTTTGCAAACTAACCCAAAATCTTGAAGTGAATCTTGGGTCTCGATCAGAAACTATGGATATTGGCATACCATGCAGTCTTACAAACTCGTTTATGTACATACGAACAAGATGTTCAAGTGTATAAGTTTCTCGTATAGATAGGAAATGAGCAGACTTGGTCAATCTATCAACAATGACCAAAATTGCATCTATGCCTTAAGAAACCTTGGGAAGACCAGTAACGAAATCCATGGTAATGTGTTCCCACTTCCATTCTAGAATTTCAAGTGGTTGCAATGGACCTTTTAGTACTTGGTGCTCCGCCTTGACTCGTTGACAAGTTAAACACCTTGAGATAAACTCTGTTATCTCTCTCTTCATATTGCTCCACCAAAATGTATATCGAAGATCATGATACATTTTGGTACTCCCAGGATGGATTGCAAACGGTGTGTTGTGCGCCTCCATCATGATTTTATACTTTAAATAAGGATCGTTAGGAACACAAAGTCTGGAGTTTACTCGAAGTATACCTTCTTCATCGATTCTTGCTTCCGGCATAGCACCTTCTTGCACTTTCTTCCTCATACGCATCAGCTCCAGGTCTGTGGTTTGAGTAGTTTTAACTTTATCGATTAAAGTCGGTTCCACTCGTATATTCGCCATCATCACATGAGTCCCTAGAGTCTTTAACTCTATTTCCATCCTTTTTAAGTCATATAAAATGGGCCTTTACGTTGACAATATTGCACTCGTGCCCGCATATGATCTTCTACTCAATGCGTCAGCTACTACGGTCACTTTTCCAGGATGGTATTGGATGGTATGATCATTGTAACGCCCCGAAATCCGGTCGATCTTCACACCCCGATTTTGTACGTCACGAGTACATCATTCATCCAACATACATCATTATATACTGAAATATAACGATATACACTCTTAAATCCCAGGTTCTGGAAACCTTATAACCTCTTTCATTACAAATAATAATAAATACATTATTCATTTCATCTTACAAGAGTGACTTTTATCTGCCACCAAGGATACATAACAGTTCATTAAACTAGTCTATAGTTCAGTTTTATCTTTCTACATTACAAGTCTTCACTTGATCTTCTCGCTCATTCACCTTTTGAATGGAACTTCATCTGGATACCATCAGCTTGATCTTTACGGGATCCTTAAGTTCTTCTAACCTTGTTCGCTGAAAATTGTTTTTCATTTAAAGCAAGTCTGAACATTCAATTGCCCAGCAAGTCATAACAGTTGAACAAACAACTTCAGAATTAAAACATTTCTTTAGAACTTCTATAACCGAACAAAGGTTATAAAGCAGCTTGAATAATAGGAATAGTCTCGATTCCTATCATCTTAAAACATCAATTATTTTCACTTTGAAATACTTTCATCCCTTTACCTTTTTTATACACATCCTGTCTGGCTAGAATCATTAGCACAGACTTAACAATAACGGTTCATGTATAAACAGAACATGTATTGAACAACTCAATCACAGAACAATTCATATCATAGAAACACCGAAGTGTTCAAATTGTGGCCTAAGGCCTCATACATTCTAACACCTTGTACAAATATCACACATTCGCACATAGACAAAACTTCTCAAGTACAACATCTGAAAAGTTTAAGAAACTAGCATTCATGTAATATGAATGAAGTTAAGAAACTTGCCTTACGCACAGCTACAACTTATGCTGAACTGCTCATTCCAATTCCTATATAATTCATAAGGAGAAAACATAAACACCAATTAGTCATATATTAAACTTACGCATTGGTTTACTTAGCTTTACTGCTTTGGGTTCGCGTTCTTGCAATATAAGTTTACGCGACTAACTTCTTTTACCAATTTACGACTTTATGACATACGAAAATGTCTTACTCAAAACGTTCATCATCTTGGATGATTTATATTCTTATCTTATTCTTATAACTTCTCTAGGACTCAAAGACACATCGCGTCTCTCGCTAGTAGTCCATATGGTACTTTCGAGTGGTTTCCCACAAACAACCAACAAACAAGTTCCCGCCTCATCTACACCGCCATCACAATGAGTTAGATTGGTTGCCGCTTTTGTATATACCTTCGCTCTCAAGGAATTGTTTAGCCCAAATCCCATATGTCAACCATCAAAGGTTACGATTGTACCACAACCTAACTTCTCTTAACTTATACTTAACTATTAAACTATAATGTTCGATTAAGTCAATTTCTTATTCCTTACGGCTTTCGACAACTAAATGTCATCCTCCCGGATTCATTCTTTATCGAATCACATTTGACTTTCATTAATCTTATTACCATTTGTTACAGCTTTCTTGATAATTCATATAATATTTAATACTTTCGTTATCCATTATATGAACCCCATGTTCATTACTCGTTCTTAGTGTCAAAGCCATACCGATCATTGTATGTTAAGACCAAGCGTCCATCGCAACGATGTTGCATTCACAGCGTCTATACGCTTCATACTTATCTCTCATTATCATGATATAACATCGAAATGTTATTAATTACCCTCGTCACTCAACGTCTAAGGAATCACAACCATATCAATTCCTCACGTTCATTCATCCCGACTACGGTCCCCTGATATCTCCAAGCACGTAACTCATGATTATATTCTTTGTCATTTAATCTTGTTTAATCTTTATGTTCAACCTTTAATAAAGGTTTACATCAATTGATTAAGTGTTACATTAGTTGAATATTATATTCTTTATCGTCCTTTACATTTCCCCCAAGAGTTGAGTAGTTAAAAGATCATCTCTGGCTTTTTCCCAACACTGGCACCGCGGCGCCACTCCCTTTGTTATCTCTCGCATGACGCGAAGTTTGTAGTATCCGTTCCCTTTGTCTAGTGTTGCCGCCACCACTTCTACAGGCATGACCGCATCATGGCGCGCCAGACCCTAACCCTAGAAAATTTCTCTAAGTGTTAAATCCAATTTGAGACGCTTACTTCCCGATCTCATAACTCCTTCGTTATAACTCGGAACAAGGTTGTTCCAAA
Source organism: Panax ginseng (assembly GCA_020205605.1). NCBI lineage: Eukaryota > Viridiplantae > Streptophyta > Magnoliopsida > Apiales > Araliaceae > Panax > Panax ginseng. The sequence goes on along the minus strand of CM035140.1, from coordinate 62,109,047 downwards.
GCCATTCTCTTCCTTATCTTACGTAATTCAATACACCCTAGACATAATTTCGTTCTGAATCCGTCAATGTGCCATTCGATTGGCTTAATCTTCACCCTTCGTTCATTTTTACGCTTTTAACGCTCTTCGTTTGTTCGTCCGTAATTCGATCATTCGGACTCGGAACTTGTTCGTTCTTGAGTCCACAACTCACGTTTTCTATGTTCTCTTACATTCTTATGAAACCCTACACGTTCAGGTTTATTTACTAACTTTCTAATTCTCGTTTGACTTTTACGAAATTTTCGCCATAACTTCGTTATAGCTAAGTTTTAATCCGTTCTTCATGAACCTTTCTACCATTCCTAACCAAGAAATATGCAACTAATTTATACGCGATGGTTTTAAACTTGTCCATCAACAACAATTATCCTACGATGGTTTTAAATTTGTCCATCAACAACGTTCTTCGTGTTCTTCGCGTGTTCTTCGTTCGTTCTTCGTTTTAATCGATATTTTGGATTATGATTCCACTTTTTATTGGAATTTGATGCTATAGACATCATTCCTTACTTATTCCACCTACTTATTCATATAATCCACTCGGATCGTTCAAATTCATTACGAATCTTATACTTCCTTAAGAAATTTATAAACTAAATTTCTAATTCTTATTTCTTCATTTTCTTATGATTTCAACCATATGAAATCATCTCTAACCTTATCTACCTCTTATCTTCATTAAGTTATGTTTTTAAACATAAAAACTTAAAGAAAATTTAAAAGAGATTAGGTTCTGGATTACCATTCTTCTTTAATCCTTTTCCGTTATACAAAGCCGATGATTTGCAAGCTTTGCTATTACACGATCACTTTTGATCTGATCATTCATGCTCATGCTCTTCCTTCTCCCTCCCATACGACTTCTCTCTCTCTCTCTCAAGTGTGGAATTTTCAAAATCCACAAATAATGAAATAAGCTTACTATTTATAGATGTTCAAAGCTAAGGGCATTTTAGTCATTTCGCCCCCACCTCCTTACTATTCCCACCTCCTCCCACAACTTAGCTACCAAGTTTACTTGGCCACAACCCTTACTTGGTGGCCAAGTAGCTGCCCCACATGCCCATGGGTCAACCCATGCGTTGCCCATTGGTTCTTACCCATCCGTTTACCAATCGGTTTGATCCGCGGTTTCTTTTCTTGGTTTGGGCCTTAACCATAATTCTTATTGGGCCTATCTTGGGATTGATTTCACAAAGCATTGGGATTGACATAATCCAAGTCCAATTAGATTTTACAAAGTCCAAGAACTCAAAGTCCATTAAGACTAATCGTATTCTACGCATTCTATTCTCGTATTCTCGGATTCTATTCGTATATTGTTCGTACGATATTCGTATTATATGTCGTAATAATCTTCGTACTATACTCGTATAATAATTCAAATCATACTCATATCTCTCACGTATAATAACCCTAATTATTATACGTGATCATAAAATTCTCGGAACTCACTTTTCCTAACCCTTAGGTTTTGAGTCCGTAGGCGAAAACTTCATTTTTGCCATAACTGAAATATTATTGAATATTCCATCACGTCTCAAAATTAAACGTAATCTATAGCTTCTCGGAATTTCAAAATAAATCTCCGAGCAGAAACGGATGAATAGTGCCTATTTCGTCTTTTTTCCCAAACATATTTTGTTCCCGGAAAACTTCTATTTTCGTCTTGAAAATTCTTATTCGCTCAATCTAGCTCATAGCTAGAATACTCCCAATTTATAATCATCCTAGGTTATAGAACGATTAATAAACACATAACACATAATAATATTAATAAAAATTCCTTTTATTAATAACTAATTCTTTAAACTTAAATTCGACAACCCAATTTCGGGTCGTCACTCTTCCCCACTTATAAAAATTACGTCCTCTAATTTCTTAAAACCACACCTTTACCCGGTCATCACATTCACCCCTTCTTCACAATTTCGCCCTCGAAATTTTAGCCTACCTTTCTTCTCAACTTCTCTTCAACGGAGTTCTTATCTTTCCCTCATTCCTAACCCCCATAACATATTAAGAATCATGAAGCAGAAGGAATAACGAGGAATATAAAATTTCCTCTTAAAACTTTTCATACTTTTGTTGAGGGGTCAAATCGACCATGAACTCTTACTAGGTTAAACAACATTTCGTCGTAAGCCCTTCTTTAATGGTCAGTTTACAATCACAAAGAAAGTAATTACCTCTTCCATGTTCTCCTCAGACTAAATCATTAGATTCTGCACCAAAACAATTTGGTTTGGCACAAGTTCTCAAAGAAAGCTCGATGACATACCATTTGTCTAGCCGAATCAAGTAGCTTAGACCATACCAATAAATTGGATTTCAACGTGAAACATTCGTCTAGTCAACTCAATTAACATCGACTACTTCTTTAAATTCTTTTCGCAATACATCAAAACGGTTTATGACGTTATGATACCGTACTTTTTACTGTACGTTGAGGACTTGGTTAATTTGTGACTTCGTCATTATACATCATACCGTAGCGGGTTGTTGATCCTAAGATCACATCCAACACCAGGTTCAATGGTATTAACAACTCTATCATTTTACCACCCTTGCATCGAATGCATAGATGATATAAAATTCATTTTGAATATTTTAAATCAATTTTTGTCTAGCCGAAGCAATTAGCATAGACATACCAAGAATAGCTCTTTTAAAATACGTTGGTTCCAAAAGTTGAACCAATCCTTTCCTTTTCAAAATGTACATATCAGCACGAGTTCAATAAACTTTAAAATCTAACATAGCTAGATGACTTGGAATATCCTATTCTCCATCTGCCTTCATTGTCTTACTGCGACAATACTTAATCTTCTCTAGCACCTTCACTACTAAGCCTACTGAAAACAATTCATTTTCAGTCTAAACATTCCTATATCTTAGTACAGTCCATCAACTTACCACACATTATGAGTTCAGGAACTTTCCACAATAATATGAGTTTAAGAACTGTCCAAACAGACCATAGGCGTCCATTCGCTGAGACGGTAAAAAAAACATACCATATTATTATGAGTCACGAACTTACCATAAATTTGAGTTTCAGGAACTCGCACCTACCTTATCGTTCTCTACCTATGGTAAGAACTTATCCCAACTTCCCTTGAAGTCAAGGACACAAAGTCTTAATAAATCTTCAAGAGTTTGAATAGTCCTCTCCGAGTGCCCGTCCGTTTGAAGATGATATGCCGAACTAAATCGTAAATCCGTGCTCATAGCTTTTTGCAAACTAACCCAAAATCTTGAAGTAAATCTTGGGTCTCAATCAGAAACTATGGATATTGGTATACCATGCAGTCTTAAAATCTCGTTTATGTACATACGAGCAAGATGTTCAAGTATATAAGTTTCTCGTATAGATAGGAAATGAGCAGACTTGGTCAATCTATCAACAATGACCCAAATTGCATCTATGCCTTAAGAAACCTTGGGAAGACCAGTAACGAAATCCATGGTAATTTGTTCCCACTTCCATTCTGAAATTTCAAGTGGTTGCAATGGACCTTTTGGTACTTGGTGCTCCACCTTGACTCGTTGACAAGTTAAACACCTTGAGATAAACTCTGTTATCTCTCTCTTCATATTGCTCCACCAAAATGTATATCGAAGATCATGATACATTTTGGTACTCCCAGGATGGATTGCAAACGGTGTGTTGTGCGCCTCCATCATGATTTTATACTTTAAATAAAGATCGTTAGGAACACAAAGTCTGGAGTTTACTAGAAGTATACCTTCTTCATCGATTCTTGCTTCCGGCATAGCACCTTCTTGCACTTTCTTCCACATACGCATCAACTCCAGGTCTGTGGTTTGAGCAGCTTTAACTTTATCGATTAAAGTTGGTTCCACTCGTATATTCGTCATCATCACATGAGTCCCCGGAGTCTTTAACTCTATTTCCATCCTTTTCAAGTTATACAAAATGGGCCTTTACGTTTACAATATTGCACTCGTGCCCGCATCTTCTACTCAATGCGTTAGCTACTACGGTCGCTTTTCCAGGATGGTATTGGATGTTATGATCATAATCTTTCAACAACTCAAGCTATCATCGTTGCCGCATATTGAGTTCCTTTTGAGTGAAGAAATATTTGAGGCTTTTATGATCCGTATAGATCTCCATCTTCTCTCCATATAGGTAATGCCTCCAAATCTTAAGCGCAAAAATGACTTCTGCCAACTCTAGATCATGAGTAGGATAATTCTTCACATATTTTTTGAGTTGTCGTGAGGCATAAGCTATGACTACCATGTTGCATGAGAACACATCCTAACCCATTTGCCTGAAGCATCACTGTAGATGAAAAATCCCTCCGAGCCAGATGGTATTGTCAGAACAGGTGCTGAAATGAGTCTTCTCTTGAGTTCTTGAAAACTCTTCTCACATTCCTCGCTACAACCAAACTTTGTATCTTTTCGAGTCAGCTGAGTTAATGGAGTAGCGATTCAAGAAAATCCTTCTACGAATCGCTGATAATAACCAATTAAGCCGAGAAAGCTACGTACTTTGGTCACTGATTTTGGTTGCTCCCAGCTTTGAATTTATTCAATCATCGCTGGGTCAACAGATATTCCATGATTTGATATCACATTCCCAAGGAATGCAACTTCCTCAAGCCAAAACTCGCATTTCTTCAACTTGGCATATAGCTTGTTTTCACGAAGCTTTTGGAGTATCAGCCTCAGGTGTTGCTCATGGTCTTCACGGGTTTTGGAGTATATGAGGATGTCATCATTAAAGAAGACCACAAAGTGATCCAAATATTCCTTGAATACTCGGTTCATCATATCCATGAAGGCAGCATGAGCATTAGTCAATCCAAAAGACATGACTAGGAATTCATAATGCCCGTACCGAGTTCTGAAAGCAGTCTTTGGAATGTCATCAGTTTTAATCTTCAACTGATGATATCTAGAACGAAGATCAATCTTTGAAAAGAATTTGGCTCCTTGGAACTGGTCAAACAGGTCATCAATGTGAGGCAATGGGTACCTATTTTTTATGGTGACATGATTCAACTCCCGATAATCAATACAAAGTCGCATACTTCCATATTTCTTCTTCACGAATAGAACATGAGCACCCTAAGGAGACGTACTAGGACGAATGAAACCGATGTCTAACAAATCATGTAGTTGGGTTTTTAACTCCTGAAGGTCAATAGGAGCCATTCGATATGGGGCTTTGGAAATGGGTTTTGTACAGGGTTCAAGGTCGATACCAAACTCGATTTCACGCTCCGGGGGTAGGCCAGGAAGTTCTTCAGGGAATACGTCAGGGAATTTATTAACAATAGAAATATCATTCAAATCTTACGTATTTTTGTTTAAATCTGTGACATGAGCTAAGAAAGCTTGACATTCGTTTTTTAATAAACGAATAGCTTTATGGCTTGAGATGATCATGATTGATTTTAATGGTTTGGTAACTTGAATTCGCATAATAGGTTGATTTGGAATATGAAAGTTAACAACCTTACGAAAATAATCAATTTTAGCATGATGAGTAGTTAACCAATCAATCCCTAGAATCAGGTCAAATGCAAGTATTTTTAAGGAAACAAGATCGACAAGTAACATGCGATTATCGATTTGAATCAAACAAGACTTATAAATAGTGGATGTAATGAAGGTTTCTCCCAATGGAGTTTCAACCGATAAGTCAAAGTCTAATTTCTCCAGAGTCAAATTTAAACGTTGAGCGCAATTAGGAGAAATGAAAGAATGGGTAGAACCGGTATCAAATAAAGTGTAAGCTTCACTAGAGTTTATGATTAGCTTACTTGTAATCACCTCGTTCAGATTCCTCGCTTTTTGGCAGGTTACGACAAACGCTCTCCCTTGAACTACCGGTTTTGTCTTGTCTGGGACACCCTTTGATGCCTCAATCCCAGCTGGACTTGACTTTAGTGCATGATAAAATTGGGATAGGTGAACTTCTTTTCCATAATTGTAACACGCTTTGGACTGCATCGCGCAGTTTGGACTGATGTGTCCTTCCCCTCCACATTTGTAACATACGATAGGTGGTCGTTCTCCTTCCTTAACAATGGGTGTTGGTGCTGACGTCTTTCCATCATTGTTGAATCTCCTCTTCTTGAAATGTCCATTCTTATTGTCTTGGCTATGATTACCATCGAAGTGGTTACCATTTCTGGCATGTTGATTTTCTCCACGTTTGTTGTCACCGCTTCTATGATCGCCACCACTGGTATTATCATTTTGCCGGATGCTTTCTCTTGGTTGGGTTGACTCATTATCGCGCTCCAATAATCGAGCCCTCATTTTAATATCTCGAATACAAACACAGTTTATGAGAAATTAGATATTGACGTATCTCGGGTTTCAAACCTCTTAGAAACATCCACGTCATTCTCTTCTCATTATCAACCAAGTGAGACGCAAACCGGGACAACTCGGTAAACATAGCTTCGTACTGTGACACGGTCATATTGTTTTGCTCCAACTTAATGAACTCTACCTCTTTCATGTGACGAATACTTTCGGGAAAGTACTTGTCGTTGAATAGTTCTTGAAACTTCTCCCAAGACATCTTAAGTGCGGCAGGTTGAGTACATTTTACCGATTCCACCAGTAGTCTGCCTCTCCTCGCAACATAAAGGTGGTAAAGAGAACCTTTTGCTTCTCGGAGCATCCCAAAACATTAAATATCTTGGTGATCTGCTTTATCCACGTCTCCGCCTTAAGTGGTTTTGGCTCTTCAATAAACTCCGGTGGTCCCAGCTCCTTGAACTGTTTAGCGGTGACCGTCCGAAAGTTTCCAATGTTTCCAGCTACATTTTGGACAGGAGCCGCTCTCGCATGATGTTGCATGAATTGCATAAAGCCTCTAAACATTCCATCGTTCATCATTTGGTCAGTGTTGTTGTTTTCCTGAGGATTATTGCCATCCTGATGGACATTATCCTGGGTATTGATCGTTGGTGACTCAGCGGTCTCATGTGCTTCATTGCTTATCTCAACATTTTTGGATGTCATTTTCAAATACTGCCACAAAACAAGGGTTAATTGACATGTCACATATTATCCTTATACTCTGACCGACCAAATAAATACCAAATAAACTTAGGTAGGTCATACTAGTGAAGGAATTCCCCGTCTCTCCCCTCCTAGTTCTTGTCTCACATCTTAGTCAGAGATCATATCCCTAAGCTTTGATACCAACTGTGACGCCTCCAAAACAGGTATACATCACCCATCTTGAGTCGTCAAATACATGATACAAAATTCAAATACAACTTAATTATACAACAGTCGTGTAAAATACGACAAAACATAATCTAAGAGTTTTAATAAGAATATTATCATCTAATATCCACACTCGATGGAGTCCTCATTGCATTTATTGTCACACTATTTAACAAAATATTGAGGACTACTAATGCTATCATCTGGACCGTCACTCGCTCCCCCCGACTAGTCCCTAAGCGCTTCTCATTTCTTGAAGAGAACAAGGTGAAAGAAAGGGTGAGCTCAACTAGCCCAGTAAGAAATATTATGACTATGATAATGCAGAATAAATTATCATTAGCCTTCAACAATGTTAAACTGATAGAATATAATAGATGACATGTTTAACTGCAGCGGAACAAGCAATCCATTAGAAGAGTCAAGTAGAGCATAAAATCTACTATCTTCTATGATTTAAAAAGTTTTTCATCAACTTTATTGCTGAGACTCGGCTTAATAAATAAAATTGAATCATCCCCGCATCACGTCCAAGGATATTCATGTAATCATCAATGGTCATGATTTTACCGAATTATCCCTGGTCATAATCATACCAACAACTGTCCATCAATGAACTACAGGCCCATGAGGACTTTTACCACATCATTCGTCACATTACGGTCATGATTACACCGAATAATCCCTGGTCATAATCATACCAAGTCCATCTATGTACGTAAGCCAAAGATGACTTTAATCACAATATAAGCATGAGGATGAAGACAATGACATAATAATTCAATAAAACAAGTTCAAGGATAAATTTTAAATATTTATAATTTTAATTTATCCAGAAATCAATAACGTCCAAATTATCAACATGATACTTCTTTGTGGAGTAAAATTCAAGAATGCTTGGAAGAATATTTCCATGAAAAGATACTGGATGAAGCGCAAATATCAAGGATATTCCACTAATTTCATGGAGTATGGAAGCTAAAACTTTAACCAACTGAGTATAATAGAATATATGAAACCGCAAATGGATTTTTGCCCGCCATGCGGTAATCCACGTGAGATGCATCATTTCCACAATTTAATAAGGAATGAATACGAAGGATCATTCACCATGCATGCGATAATCCACATAGACAAAGTTATTCCAATGTAATAATAAAGAATGAAATAATGTAAGAATTCACCAAAGGCATGCGTAATCCGCATGCATGTGTTATTCCAATGTAATAATAAAGAATGGAACTAGGTCATGCGTAACTCTGCGCACATGTCTGAGATATTCCAATAGAATATTAAAGAATAGAACCAGGTCATGCGTAATCTACACATACAGGATATTCCAACACAATTATAAAGAATGGAATAACAACAGAATTCACCAGGCATGCGATAGACCGCACAGATAGGTTATTCTAACAAAATAATAAAGTATGGAATAATAGAAAAATTTCACCATGTATGAGGTATTTCTCATAGACAGGTTATTCCAACATAATAATAAAGAATTGAATAACAACCATTACGAGTATTGAAAGAAAATAACTCTTTTTATGAATACGAAAGAATAATACCCCTTACCTTAGAGGAAGACTGGATACTGGAATAGTGAGGTAGCAGACTTCTCTTCTTCTTTTCACTCTATAATTTCTCTCTATAATAATTGCTCTATAGCTTTAGTGAATTGGTGAGAAATGAAGGAAGAATGAACTTCTATTTATAGGAAAATATAGTTTCGATAATTGCACGTTTTGGGGCTCAAAATATTACAGTATAATACCTTCTTCTTTTTCTTCATTTTTAATTTAGTCCTACAAGTAGTATCAAACTTTCATCACCTCTCCTAATAGTAAATAATGTGAATTAATAGTTCATTCATGTGACTTAATAGTATAATCATGTGAAAAAACTAATTACAGTATAGTACCTTCATCTATACCTCCATTTTTAATTTAGTCATGGAAGTATTATCAATCTTGCACCACCTCCCCTAATAGTACATGAATGTGAATCAATAGTACACACATGTGAACACATAGTTATAAGCATGTGAATTAATAGCAATTAAATGCTCATTTATCCGATAATTACCCGATTGATCAATATAACCTCCAGACATCCATTATTATCGAAATAGATGTCGATTTCTACTAACACTAATAATCCCAACACAATGGAACAATTAATTTCATCTTTAATCAGCACGAACTTATTCATCATTAATATTATAACTCACAATATTTAACAACCAGGTCGTTTTCAGGAAAGAGGGGGTTTTGCGATAAGGATTTCTCCTTATCATGCCAAATTAGGTGACCAAACCTCTCCTTGATGTAACTTCTAGACATTTTCAATATTGCAAATTATAATATGAATAACTTTGTCGTCTCAATTATTGATTTAATAGTATAACATATTATGCAGATGATACTGTGACAATAATCGAATCAATAATATGAGAGATATGATGCGAAAGAATTATCGTAGCAATAATTGAGTATAACTGAGTGACTTCTCACGTAAGCATCAATAATCAATACCGTGTGCTACTATGCAACCACGCGTACTACCGTACTTTTACTACCGGGTAGTTCAATAGTCTAACGGTAAAACTTTCGCCGTTATTTTTATAAAAAGATAATTTTTCCGTTTTCTAACTATGACAATACTTCCGTTGTGGGGTCCACCAATGATTGTGCCGTCGTATGAATATTCCCTATTTAAAACGAATATTCCCCGACCAATCGAATAATATATAACCACTTGCTTTCTTTAAAAAATTTATATATTACCCACAACTATAACATTATATCATATCCACACCATAATATTCAAAAATATATTTCGAGAAAATTTAATCTTTATTTATAAAAGTTGGGTTCTTACAGGTTTTCCCATGGATCAAGCTAGTCCATTAGTTTATCATTTGGGCTTAGGTTTAGTTTGATTAGCTTAATCCTTTGGGCTTGCTTTAATTACTTTGGGCTTAATATAAACCAACACTTAGCCTTAATCATTTCTGCCTCTTGGGCTTGTCCCTAAATGCTTAATGGATTAGTACCTCCTACATAATCCATAATTCCATTCCATTAGAAGTTAATACTTAACATTCTCAAATTAAGTCCACATACGAAATATTGTGTTTTTCATACTTGGATTATTATTACATAATCCATCTCGCCTCGATATTACAACGTTACATATTTCTAGGAAGTTCATAAAAATAATTCCCGAGCGATAAACGATAAATAGTGTGTTGCATAAAATTTCTCGGAAAGCTTTTATTTTCGCCTTGGAAATTCAAACACTTTAATTCCCACATGTAGTTAAAATACTACGATGTTCTGACATTTCTAGGTTATAGAACGACATACGTCTTATTAACACATAATAATAACAAATAATATTATTTTATTCATTATTTAATTCTTTCAAGTATTTTACAAAGGATCCGAATTTCTCAGTCGTTACAAATAGTGCATAGATAATTCAGTGATGTGGATTATTTTTTGAGCTGAGTCTCAACGATAAAGTTGATGATAAACTTTTTAAATCATAGAAGATAGTAAATATCATGCTCTACTTGACTCTTCTAATGGATTGCTTGTTCCGCCGCAGTTAAACTTGTTGTTTATTATAAATTTAACACTGTTGAAGGCTAACGTTAATTTATTCTGCATTATCTTAGTCATAATATTTCTTACTGGGCTAGTTGAGCTCACCCTTTTTTCTTTCATTGTTCTCTTCAAGAAATGAGAACGTAGTCGGGACTAGTCGGGGAATAGAGTGACGGTCTAAGATGGTGGCTGTAGTAGTCCTCACTATTTTATAAAATAGTGTGATAAAAATTGTAATGAGGACTCCATTTGAGTTTGAATAATGTCTACTAGACAATATTCGTGTAAAAACTCTCAACTATGTTTTTGTCGTATTGTATAAGGAAGTTTGTATTTAAATTCTGTACCATATTTTTAGCGACTCAGAATGGGTGTTGTATACCTATTTTGGGGGTCATAGTTAACCAAATTCTTTTTTATGTTATGCTACTCCCCTCTATCGGCCAAAGGAAAACGATCGTGTTTTTTTTGGCCGCTAGAGGAGGAATGCAAGCTAACCATAAAAGAATTTGGTTTAATTATCGATTATCATTATACATACTACTTATTAATCAAGAAAATAAAATAATAAAAAATTATAAGAAAAATCAATAATTATCCTTATACTTATTAATAAAATAAGTATGTATAAGAATAATTATTGATTATCGCCTTATGATTTATAATTATAAATAGGAAATAGTGATTGAGTTTATATTATATTCCTACTAAAATAATTATCCTTATACATACTTATTGTTAACTATGAATTCACTGTTCATAGTTAATGTTAACTATGAATCACTTTTATATATATGATGAACCCTTGAATTTCTAGCCCAACTCCTTCTACTTATTAATAAAATAATTATGTATAAGGATAATCAAGAATTATCCTTATACTTATTAATAAAATAAGTATGTATAATTATTTGAGTAGGAATATAATATAAACTCAATCACTATTTCCTATTCATAATTAAAAATCATAAGATGATAATCAGTAATTATCCTTATACATACTTATTTTATTAATAAGTATAAGAACAAGTACAAGGATAATTACTTGTTATCCTTAAAAAATTTTATTATTTTATTTTACTGATTAAAAGTAGTATGTATAAGGAATCAAGATAAAAGCAATCAAGATGAACACATAATAAAATGAAAATATCAAAGGCCTCACTTAGTATTGAGCATAAGAGTTTGAAAAAACTTTTTTTCCCAAAACATCACTGCTATATCTTGTTAAAATTGAACTTTTATATACAAGTCAAACCCTTTGTATATAGGTGCAAACGAGGCATATCACTACTTCTAGATAATTGTACATAGACCCAACTCACACACATATATACGCAAATAAAAAGTTAATTGAAAAGTGACGGTAACCCTGTTATCACAGAAGTTGGGGTGTACCAAACACCTTCCCTCCACTTAATAAGGCCCCCGAACCCTCACGAATCTCGGATTCCAAGACCAGTTAAACAGTGTCAAACCATTGGGTCTTTATGCAAACCTTTTTTGGTTGAGTTGGTACAATCATTTCAAATCTACCAACTGGTGACTCTAAAAGTCAAATCGTCAACATTACATGTCGGACCTTTTCAAACTTTCCTTTTTAGATAAAACACACCTAAAATGAGAACGCCAAAAGACAAGAACAGAAAGGGACACAAATAAATCCCGACGTCGATAATTTTAACTAAACATATTACATAAACTATTTACATTAAATAGAAACCTTAATCAACAGTCAAGGAAAAGTACATAGGAGGGATATAGAATTTACATTAGGAAAAACTAGAGAAGACGAGGTACGCACACCCCATTTATCATTCCACTTTTGTTGTCCTTTTAGCTTGCTTTGATCTTCTTCATTTATCTGGCTCATCCTGGAGAGATATTGGCTTGCATTATGGTTAACCTCTTTTTTTCTCTTGGCTTTCTGATAGTTGAGTGAAAAACTGCCTCGTATCCTGATGTTGGCGCACTATCAGCTTAGCTAGCAGATTTACTTGATTCTGGATCTTCTCTAATTTTTGCATTATTTTTATACCCTCCTCCGAGTTTTCCCACTCTAGGACATTTGTTATGTGCCTTTAGGGGTATTCCTCCATCCTTCGCATGTACTTACGATTTGGATACATTTCAGCGCTTCCTGACCTAATCATGTTTTACACCCTCCGTATCATACTGCAACAAAAGGTTGGTGTTGAAATTTTGATGGTCAGGTCGTTGGACCACAATATTGCCACTTTTGATCAGATTTTGAATTTTATGCTTTAAAGACCAATAATCTTGTGTATCATGTCCTGGAGACCCTGAGTGGTAAGCACATCTCTGGCTTGGATTGTATCTTTTGCTCCCTAGTTCCAAAGGTGGAGCCAGTTCGATACTTTTTTTATTATCCATTAACATCGTCAATAAATTTTCAAGGGAATTGCCTAATGGAGTGAACATCCAATTTTCTGTTCTTTTAAATTTTCTCTATTTGTCCTAGAAATGGTTCAATACAACCTGTTGTTGAAATGGCAGATTGTCTTGCTTTTTCCAAATGGGGGGATTGTAGGTTGGTCTCCTAGCTTACCCCTAGAAAACGAGGGATACATCTTCATTGCCTGCATCGGGTACCCTCTTGGGATCGTTCGCAAACTTGCCAGTTTTTATATGCTCCTCAACTTCTTCAAAGGTAGTGAAGTCTTTAATCTTGTCTGCTTTCAAACCCATCTATGCCATTTCACCGTGTTTGATCATCTCCGAGAATGGTTTTCCTATACCTGCTAGAATCTTCTCTTAGTAAGGCGCCTCTTGGATATCAATAAATGGCATTACCATCTCAACTTCTGTCATTGATGGATGGTTTACGCTGCCAAACGTCTCCACCTTTGGGCATATTCTCATAAAGACTCGGTACTCTTATTTTTTACTTTAGTCACTTAGTATTGATCCGGTACCATTTGTGACTGAAAACTGTACTAATTTATAAAGGCGTGGGCCAATTCTTCCCAATTGTGGATTTTGGAATTGTCAAGTCATGCATACCAGACTTTAGCCTCTCCAATGGGACTCTTTTGGAAAAGCTTTATTCTGAGACTTTCATCTTCTGTATAAGACCCTAGCTCGCCAATGTATACTTTCAGATGCGTATATGGATCACCTGCCCCATTGTACTTTTCAAACTCTGGGACTTGGAATTTGTCAGGATATCGAGCCCCTGGGAATATGCAGAGATATGAATAGGTGACACTTCCATAGTTTCTAGTTTCTTTGATTGAACGGATGGTTTCCTCCATTTGTTGGACTTTCTTTCTTATATCCCCAGTTTCTCGATCATCCCTGAGTTTTGTGATTTCAGGGGTTTTGTTGGTTCTTTTATTGGAATGAGGTTTAGGTATCTGGGTTTCCATATTTCTATTAATATCTTGACTGCCCCCTCGAGTGAATGACTCTGATTGAGTAGGCATTGTCTGGCCCCGAGTGTTTTTACTTTGTTCTTTTAGAAAGACAGCCAATTCTGCTATTTGATTCTTTAATCCTTCGAACTCCTCTCGGGAAACAGTAGTATGATCAGGCTGGACACTTGTAGCCATGTTTGGAAGTGGGCATAGTGCCTTTTTGGATTTTAAACGGGTAACAGGACTAATTGTAACGACCGAGAAATTTGGATCCTTTGTAAAAATATCTGAAAGAATTAAATAATGAATAAAATAATATTACTTGTTATTATATGTGTTGATAAGATGTATGGGGTTCTGTAACCTAGAAACATCGGAAGATCGTAGTATTTGAACCACGTGAATGAATTAAAGTATTTGAATTTCCAAGACGAAAATAAATGTTTTTCGAGAAAGTTTACGAAAAACACTATTCATCGATTATCGCTTGGGAATTATTCTTGAAATTTCGAGAAATACGTAACGTTAGAATATCGAGACGAGATGGATTATGTAATAATAATCTAAGTATCAAAAACATAATAATTCGCATGCAGACTTAAATTGAGAATGTATGTATTAATAATCTAATGAAATGGAATGGTGGATATTGTATAAAGAGCAAGTCCAATATGTATAAGATGTAAACCTATGTGGGATTTATTATCGCTTCCCAAGTATTTAGTTAATGAAGCCCAAATTAATTAATGCAAGCCCAATAAGGAAATTGGCTAGATTAATTAGTAAGCCCAATGAATTGGACATGATCCATGGGGCAATCCAAATGTAAGTGGGTAGACTTGATGGGCAAACATCTTGTGTGATGACCAAGTGTTGTGATGGCCAAGTAATAGAAGTGGCTAGCAAGTAGTCTTGGTGGTTAAGCAATAAATAGTAAGGAGGTTAGTTTAAGGAGGTGGGATCACATAAAGACCATTATGCCCTAACCTTAGCTCCTCTATAAATAGCAAGCTTCAATTCATTTGTTGCTTGTTCAAATTTCTTCCAACTTCTTACAAGATAAACAACTTAAGTGTTAGAGAGAATAAGTCACATAAGCACTTATAAGTCATCTCAACTTTGGCTAGATTTTCCAAAGTGAAGTGAAGTAATAGTTCATCAAAGGTAATTATCTTGTCTCTTCCATCTCTATCATAATAGGATTTATAGAGAAGTGGAATGGTTTAATGATATCATGTCATAAGTCATTGATGAATGAACTTAAGCCGAATAAGTTGAATAAACAACTAAATTAAATAAGTTAATGAACTTATGAAGAATTGCCTTTGTTATCGTAAGCATGAGAATTATAGATAATAAGTGAAATAAGTCATTGACTTATGAGAATAAGTCAAAACCTACTTTGATAATAAGTTGGTGTAAAAAGTAACTTGTAATGTTTACATGTTGATGAAAATCCACCTAGAATGATTAGTAATAAGGATTCGCCGAAATTCACACGATTGGACGATAATCGTCGAATTCGTGAAATTCTCGGAATGAATGTCGTATCTTATGATTGAAGTCGTAAACATTGGTTTTCGATGGAGACAAGTCATATTTGGCATTATAGAGTTACGGATTCGAAAATGACCGAATTCCGACTTAGAACGAAGAAACGAGCATTGAACGTTCACGAACGTTTATCGTTTTCGTTAAAATGAACTAATAGGTGAAATTTTAACAAACAAAGTAAAATAGATAAAATTCTTGCATGAACGTATAGAGTACGTAATATGTGACCCGTAGGCTTTTGAATGAGCCAATTCGGACTTATAACGAAGAAATTACGAGTCCGTGAATCTCAAACTTTTGAAAAATCTGTCCAAAGTGTCTGGTGCATGAGTTGTTACCGCATGGCGCCAAATTTCAAGGCAAATTATCCGTTACAGCAAAGACCAAAGTGGCCATCACTTACGGAGAGTCACACCATGATCGGCATTTAACACAGAGACTCAAGTCGCAGGTTTGAGTCCGGTTTCTAGGCAATGATAGATATGCCAAGGTACAAGACCAAGTGTAAAAAGTCGGTAATAGCATACAAATTTCAAGACCAAGACAATAATGAATGTTTACATATAGAGCATGGTTAATAATTGATAAACAATTAAATGAAGATCTTAATGAAACATTGTTAAGACATAATTAAGTCTTAAGTATGAACACTTAGAGTTAAGTTAAGTCAATTACTTATGAATTTAAGAATGATCTAACGAAAAGCCGGAACCAATAAGAAAAAATCTAATATGTATTTCGATTGAGAAGAAGGGTAAGATTATTTAGGAACCATGTGTGATCATTCCTGACCTAATGTTCTATGTTATGCTATTATTTAATGTAGAGACCTTAAAGACGTAAAGTGCACGTGTTCTATCTATAACCGGACACTAAAGGAAAGTACTCTAACCCTTGTTTCAGTTTGATCTGGACAAGTCTTTGTGATTCATGTATTCTCTGCATGAGTTTATGTCTGATGAAGTCAAAGCCAATTCCTTCGGCTAGACTTATGCTATGTTAATCTATCAATTGTTGATAAGGATTTACCAAACTAATATTGTTGTGGTTTTCAAAAGTAGGCTGAGTATCCTAAATTCTTTTGTCGTCAAATGACAGGCACGTGAGGTTGCCATAACTTAAACGTATACATGTTTAATGAAAGTAGTGTTGATCAACATAGAGTACTATAGGCTGATCACCTAGACGAGCTCGTAAACTATACCGGACTTACGAACTTCGTGCCGGGATGTCCTTTTCAAAGTACTTATGAAATGCTTACGGTCTTGAACTGGAATTGATGTTTTACTGAACATTGTTGTTGTAAAACGTTTTGAATGAAAAGAAGTGCTATTTTGAATTCTCAATAGTACTTCGTAACTCTTGGCCAATTATTGAAGATATACGATTCCTATGTTTCAAGCATGCTATTTCCTAGAATTGTTGTACTTGCTGAGCTAGTTAGGCTCATTCTTGCTTGAACCATATGAATGCAGCTAAGATCGGACTGACCGATGGATCTGGCAAGGATAAAGGGAAAGCAAAGGCGAACCCGTAGTTGAATATGTAATAGTATAGGTTTTGTAAAGAATATTATTGATATTATGACAAAGATAATGTATTGGTTGTAAAGAACCTGGGGAATGTAAATATTCTTTTGATATATATATATAAGATATATCCATTCTTTTGAGGCATTTCAATTGAATGTTTATGTGAACTGTAGAGACCGCAGTAGCAAAAGATCTCGCTTTGGAAGATACCCGGATTTGGGGGCGTCACAGGTTGGTATCAAAGCATTTGGTTATAAAATTTAAGGGGGGGAAATAAAATCTTAAGTCATAACCTTAAGAAAAGTCAAAGAATAAAAGATGAAAGTTAACCTTATAAAAATGCATCATATATGTTATGTGTTTTTATTATACTGATGTTTACTAATCAACTTTTTGTGTTGTTGTAGATGTCAGGTGGAAATAGATCTGTACAGGTAGTCAGCGAAGGGTCGGTAAACCAGATAGAAATTATACCGATCCCCATAGCAGCAGATCCCGAGATAGTTGTGGTGGAGTCTGGTGACTCCGAGAGCTTAGACCTCATTTCTATATTTGACGGCATGTTGGAAGAAGAAGTGTAGGTAGTATCCTTCAATCTAGTAGCAATAGCAGCAGAGATAACTCCAGGGGAGTCGATGATGTCACTGTTCATGTCAGTGATAGATAGGAACGTACACTAATGTCAGGAGGTCAAGGAGCTGAAGGCGGAGCTCCAAGCGGTTATAGAGGACAAGACGGACGTGGAGTCCATGTGGGAACAGAAACATGACGAGAGAGTTTTGGCTAAGGACAAGGTCCATGAGCTAAAACAGGAGGTCTTTGAGCTTAGGAGTGAGCTAAAGGCCAAGAAATAGAAGATAGGGAGAATGTCCTATATCCATAGGAATTCTCATGAGGATTTCCAGCCAGGTGTAGTCAATTATCCCAGAAAGACAGAAGCGGAATGCGACATACTATCAGCCGAGATATTATTGCCGGTCTTGCCAAGGCAGATTTCGAGAATGCCTTAAGGCAGATGTGATCGAGTAGTTGCTAGGGTAGTTAGATATGTACATATTTGTGTATCTAGTAGTGACGTAAAGCCCTCTTTTGTATAATCAAGGGTAGTCTTTTGTAAATCCCAATTTTTGGAAAGCAATAGCAGGAAAGTAATGTATCCAGCTTAAGCTGTGTTATGTAACCGATGTAGTATTATACTACAATGAATTAATATAAGTTTTCATTTTTGAAAAATGTTGAGTAACGAATGTTTAAGTTATTGTTTAACATTGAATAATAACTAACTGACAGGAAATGAATAATAACGAAATATGTGTTTATTGTAACAGCAAAATGCCGCCAAGAAGAGTACCACGTAACCAAGGTAGGAACACAAATTAACCAGAGGGAGGTCCGGTTAACCCCATGCAAGAATTTTTAAACCTTTTAACCGCATCGTTTAATCAAACCAAGGCTAATATCCCCGTAAATCCTAGTGTAGTACGAGCTACTACATTCAAGGACTTTAAGAGTGTGGGTCCGCCGGAGTTCAAAGGAACTACGGACCCTATCGAAGCCCAAACATAGGTAAGAGAGATAGAGAAGACATTTGTGATAGCAAATGTTGATGAGGCCCAAAAGGTTTCCTTTGCAACCTACATGATGAAGGGAGAGGCCAACTTTTGGTGGGAGTCCAATCAGGCAAGGGCCGGAATAGATGTTATAACGTGGGAGAGGTTCAAGGAAATATTCTACGAGAACTACTTTCCCACAAGCATGCAGGGAAGGATGGAGATGCGATTTCTAGATTTAAAACAAGGGGACATGACGGTTCCCCAGTATGCCACCAAGTTTAATGAACTGGCAAGGTTCGCTCCACATCAAGTGGATACCGAGGTGAGGAAAGCTCGACGGTTCGAGCAAGGCTTGAAACCCTGGCTCTATAATCGTATCTCTGTGTTCCAAAGTACTTCCTTTGGAGTTGTTTTAGAGAAGGCAATAATTGCTGAAGTTGGTAGCGAGGCGTTGAGTCAATACCACAAGGACAAGAAAAGCAAGGGGAAGGTGGATGGAGGAGTGAAGGTTGAAGGTGCCAGTGGGAGTGACGAAGGGTATAAAAGGAAGGTAGTTAGCTCAGGGAATACCAGAGTGAAACAAGGAGACCCTAAGAGGAGGATGGAGGCCTATAAAACCTGTGGGAAGACTCACCTAGGAGTCTGTCTAAAAGGAGAGGTCGTGTGTTATAATTGCGGACAGGAGGGGCATATTGCACCAAACTGTCCAAGCCCAAAGAAGAACCATGGATGCTTTGTATGTGGGTTAACGGACCACATGGCAAAGAACTGCCCAAAGAAGGGGACAGACGGTAATAAGGGTGACAATAGTGGTAAGTTAACTATTGGGGTCCAGCGCAACCGGGTAGTCTGATGGCCCGTACCTTTAATATGATTGTCCAAGACACGATGGCTTCGGGGGATGTAGTCACATGTATTATTCTGATCAATGACTTAAATGCATACGTGCTATTTGACTCGGGTGCTACTTGTTCATTTATCGCATGTGATTTTGCTATACGATTAGGATTACTTCCCGAAAAGTTGCCTATACCTTTGTACATTAAGGTAGCAAACAAAGAGATAATTCTTGTTGAAGATATTCATAAGAATTGTTTCGTAGACATTTGAGGTTGTAAATTATCGGTAGATCTAATACCGATAAAGTTAGGAGAATTCGGTGTAATTCTCGGAATGGATTGGTTGATAAATCATGGGGCAATTATAGATTGTCAAAAGAAATGCGTAAATATTAAAACATCAATTCAATCACATGTAATATTTTACGGGAATAAATCGCCGGGACGTTCGTGTTGTCTTACCATGACAAAATCTAGGAAATTTTTGAGGAAGGGGTGTGTAGGCTTTGTGTGTCATGTGGTTGATACCCAGAGAGTGGGAGCAACCATGGAACAAATACCTATAGTAAGTGAGTTCATGGATGTATTTCCAAGTGAGTTACCGGGTCTTCCGCTGGATAGGGAGACTGTGTTCGTAATAGACATTGTGCCAGGAGCGGCACCAGTTTCCAAGGCACTGTATCGTATGGCGCCGGTGGAGATGAAGGAGTTGATGGTACAGCTGCAAGAATTATTGGACAGGAAGTACATTCAACCAAGCATTTCATCGTGGGGAGCACTGGTATTGTTTGTCAAGAAGAAGGATAGATCGTTGAGACTTTGTATCGATTACCGAGAGTTGAACAAGTTAACGATAAAGAATAAGTATCAGTTGCCCAGGATCGATGATCTTTTTGATCAGTTGAAGTTGGCAAAATAATTTTCCAAAATAGATTTAAGGATAGGGTATCATCAGCTGAAGGTTAGGAATGAAGATGTGCCAAAGACAGCATTCAGGACTCGTTATGGTCATTACGAGTTTCTGGTGATGTCATTTGGGTTGACTAATGCACCGGCTGCATTTATGCACATGATGAATAGAGTGTTCAAACCATATTTGGACAAGTTCATTGTGGTGTTTATTGATGATATTCTAGTCTACTCTAAGACGCAAGAAGATCATGCTGAACACCTGAGAACAGTTTTGGAGACACTAAGAAAGGAGAAGTTATATGTGAAGTTCACTAAGTGTGAGTTTTGGTTAGAGAGGGTATAGTTTTTAGGTCATATTATTGACCATGAGGGGATTTCAGTAGATCCAGCGTAGGTGGAAGTCGTTATGAATTGGGAACAACAAAAAATGCCGACCGAGGCACGGAGTTTTTTATGGTTAGCGAGTTACTATCAAAGGTTCATTCAGGACATTTCGAAAATAGCTATTCCGCTGACTAACTTGAAGAGGAAGACGGTGAAGTACGTATGTACTGAGAAATACAAAGATGGTTTTCAAGAATTGAAAAAGAGATTGAGTGAAGCGCCTGTTTTGTCATTACCCGATGATGAAATTTCGTAGTTTATAGCGATGCTTCGCATAAAGGACTAGGTTACGTGCTCATGCAGCATGGCAAGGTCATTGCGTATGCATCTAGACAGTTGAAGGATTATGAGAAAGTTTACCCTATTCATGATCTGAAACTGGTCGCGGTGGTGTTTGCCTTAAAGATATGGCGACATTATCTTTATGGGGAAAAGTGTGAGATATACACGGACCACAAGAGTCTAAAATATATCTTCACACAGAAGGAGTTGAATATGAGACAGAGAAGATGGTTAAATTTGATAAAGGATTAACACTGTGAAATCCTGTATCACCCTGGAAAAGCCAATGTAGTGGCTGACGCCTTGAGTAGAAACGGTCGGGAGAAGTTGTCTATGTTAACAGCTCAAACTGAGTTAATAATAGAGATGGCTAGAATGGAGTTAGAGGTCAAGTTTCCAATTTAAATGGATCAAAGACTGTTTGCGATGGAGATTCAGTCTACCATTGTAGAGAGAGTCAAGGAGGTGCAGCTCAAACTAATGAGTGTGATCAAATGAAGAAGCATATGACCACTGAAAAAGATATTAGGTTTAGTCTTGATAATGAGGGATTATTAAGATTTGAAGGAAGAATTTGGGTTCCGAATGAGATGGAATTAAAGGAGCAAGTATTCCAAGAGGTTCACAGTTCGAGGTACTCGATTCATCCTGGTAGCACTAAGATGTATCAAGACCTTCGAAAGAGTTTTTGGTGGCCGAACATGAACATAGAAATAGTCGAATATTTAAGTAGGTGCTTGACTTGTCAAAGACTTAAAGCCGAACATCAACGACCGAGTGGCTTATTACAGTCATTGGAGATTCCGGAGTGGAAGTGGGAGCATATCACGATGGACTTTGTGGTGGGACTTCCGACGACTCGGAAAGGGATATCTTTGATTTGGGTAATAAGTGACCCGTCGATGAAGTCAGCTCACTTTTTGCCAATTCGAATTAAGTATAACTTTGATCAGTTATCTATAATCTATGTTAAAGAAATTATTTCCAGACATGGAGCACCTGTTTCGATAGTGTCAGCTCGTGACCCACGATTCACATCGAACATTTGGAGAAGTCTTCAGGAGCAGTTGGGGACACAATTGAAGTTGAGTACGGCATATCATCCACAAATTGATAGATAGAACGAGAGGACAATTCAGACGTTAGAAGATATGTTGAGATCTTATGTCATGGATTTTAAGGGTAGTTGGGATGATCATCTACCTTTAGTAGAATTTGCGTATAACAACAGTTATCATTTAAGTATAGGTATGCCGCCGTATGAAGCTTTGTATGGAAGGAAATACAGAACGCCGTTGTATTGGGATGAAGTTGGAGAACGCCGAATGCTAGGACCAGAATTGGTGCAGAAAATAGCGGATGTCGTGAAGTTGATACGTATGCGTCTCGTCGCAGCTCAAGACAAACAGAAGAAATATGCGGACTTACACCGAGAAAATAGAGAGTTTGAGGTAGGCTCGTATGTATTTTTAAAGGTATCTCCCTGGAAAGGAAAGATACGCTTTGGAAAGAAGGGAAAACTAAGCCCAAGGTTTATAGGACCTTTTGAGGTATTAGAACGGGTAGGTTAGGTAGCTTATAGGGTAGCGTTACCTCCAGACCTAAAGCGAATACATAATGTATTTCACGTTTCAGTGCTACGTCCATATAAACCGGATTACAAGCACGTGATAGAATTTGAGCCTATTCAAATCGAGAAAGATTTAAAATATGAAGAGATGCCGATTCAAATCATCGATAGAAAAGAGCAAGTTCTACAAAACAAGGTAATACCATCAGTAAAGGTGTTACGGAAGAACCACGATGTGGAGGAAGCAACGTGGGAACTTGAGGAAAAGATGAGAAAGAATTATCCTCTTTTGTTTGAGTAAGATATGACGAGATTCTGGGGACATAATCTTTATAAGGGGGAAGAATGTAACGACCGAGAAATTTAGATCCTTTGTAAAAAATATTTGAATGAATTAAATAATGAATAAAATAATATTACTTGTTATTATATATGTTGATAAGATGTATGGCGTTCTATAACCTAGAAACGTCGGAAGATCGTAGTATTTGAACCACGTGAATGAATTAAAGTGTTTGAATTTCCAAGACGAAAATAAATGTTTTTCGAGAAAGTTTACAAAAAACACTATTCACCGATTATCGCTCGGGAATTATTTTTGAACTTTTAAGAAATACGTAACGTTAGAATATCGAGACGAGATGGATTATGTAATAATAATATAAGTATGGAAAACGCAATAATTCGCATGCGGACTTAAATTGAGAATGTATGTATTAATAATCTAATGAAATGGAATGGTGGATATTGTATAAAGAGCAAGTCCAATATGTATAAGATGTAAACCTATGTGGGATTTATTATCAAGCCCAAGTATTTAGTTAATGAAGCCCAAATTAATTAATGCAAGCCCAACAAGGAAATTGGCTAGATTAATAAGTAAGCCCAATGAATTGGACATGATCCATAGGGCAATCCAAGTGTAAGTGGGTAAACTTGATGGGCAAACATCTTGTGTGATGACCAAGTGTTGTGATAGCCAAGTAATAGAAGTGGCTAGCAAGTAGTCTTGGTGGTTAAGCAATAAATAGTAAGGAGGTAGGTTTAAGGAGGTGGGATCATATAAAGACCATTATGCCCTAACCTTAGCTCCTCTATAAATATCAAGCTTCAATTCATTTGTTGCTTGTTCAAATTTCTTCCAACTTCTTACAAGATAAACAACTTCAGTGTTAGAGAGAATAAGTCACATAAGCACTTATAAGTCATCTCAACTTTTGCTAGATTTTCCAAAGTGAAGTGAAGTAATAGTTCATCAAAGGTAATTATCTTGTCTCTTCCATCTCTATCATAATAGAATTGATAGAGAAGTAGAATGGTTTAATGATATCATGTCATAAGTTATTGATGAATGAACTTAAGCCGAATAAGTTGAATACGCAACTTGAACTTAAATAAGTTAATGAACTTATGAAGAATTGCCTTTGTTGTCATAAGCATGAGAATTGTAGATAATAAGTGAAATAAGTAATTGACTTATGAGAATAAGCCAAAACCTACTTTGATAATAAGTTGGTGTAATAAGTAACTTGTAATGTTTACATGTTGATTAAAATCCACTTAGAATGATTAGTAATAAGGATTCGCCGGAATTCACACGATTGGACGATAATCGTCGAATTCGTGAAATTCTCAGAATGAAGGTCGTATTTTGTGATTGAAGTCGTAAACATTGGTTTTCAATGGAGACAAGTCATATTTGGCATTATAGAGTTGCAGACTCGAAAATGACCGGATTCTGACTTAGAACGAAGAAACGAGCGTTGAACGTTCACAAACGTTTATCGTTTTCGTTAAAATGAACTAATAGGTGAAATTTTAGCAAACGAAGTAAAATAGATAAAATTCTTGCATAAAAGTAGAGAGTACGTAATTTGTGACCCGTAGGCTTTTGAACGACCCAATTCGGACTTATAACGAAGAAGTTACGAGTCCGAAAATCTCAAACTTTTGAAAATCTGTCCAAAGTGTCTCAGTGCACAGAGTGGCAGCAGAGCTAGCTAGCCTAAGGCAATTATCCCAAGCCATAAATACTAAAGTGGCCATCATCACTGAGAGTCATGCTAGCATACATGCATTTAAATATAGAGACTTCATAGTAGTAGCGACACCAAGTATAAAAGCACTCAACATGACAACAAAATTTCAAGACCAAGACAATAATGAATGTTTACATATAGAGCATGGTTAATAATTGATAAACAATTAAATGAAGATCTTAATGAAACATTGTTAAGA
Source organism: Panax ginseng (assembly GCA_020205605.1). Lineage (NCBI taxonomy): Eukaryota > Viridiplantae > Streptophyta > Magnoliopsida > Apiales > Araliaceae > Panax > Panax ginseng. The sequence goes on along the minus strand of CM035140.1, from coordinate 62,083,923 downwards.
AATAATTAAGTCTTAAGTATGAACACTTAGAGTTAAGTTAAGTCAATTACTTATGAATGTAAGAATTATCTAACGGAAAGCCGGAACCAATAATAACAAATCTAATACGTATTTAGATTGAGAAGAAGGGTAAGATTCTTTAGGAACCATGTGTGATCATTCCTGACCTAATGTTCTATGTTATGCTATTATTTAATATAGAGACCTTAAAGACGTAAAGTGCACGTGTTATATCTATAAGTGGACGCTAAAGGCAAATACTCTAACCCTTGTTCCTGTTTGATCTGGATAAGTCTTTGTGATTCATGTATTCTCTGCATGAGTTAATGTCTGATGAAGTCAAAGCAAATTCCTTCAGCTAGACTTATGTTATGTTAATCTATAAAGTGTTGATAAGGATTTACCAAACTAATATTGTTGTGGTTTTCAAAAGTAGACTGAGTATCCTAAATTGTTTTGTCCTCAAACAACAGGCACGTGAGGTTGCCACAACTTAAACGTATACATGTTTAATAAAAGTAGTGTTGATCAACATAGAGTACTATAGGCTGATCACGTAGACGTGCTCGTAATCTATACCGGACTTACGGACTTCGTGTCGAGATGTCCTTTTCAAAGTACTTATGAAATGCTTACGGTCTTGAATCGGAATTGATGTTTTACTAAACATTGTTGTTGTAAAACGTTTTGAATGAAAAGAAGTGCTATTCTGAATTCTCAATAGTACTTCGTAACTCTTGGCCAGTTATTGAAGATATACGATTCCTATGTTTTAAGCATGCTATTTTCCTAGAATTATTGTACTTGCTGAGCTAGTTAGGCTCATTCTTGCTTGAACCATATGAATGCAGCTAAGACCGAAGTGACCGATGGATCCGGCAAGGATAAAGGGAAAGAAAAGGCGAACCTGTAGTTTAAATATGTAATAGTATAGGTTTTATAAGGAATATTATTGATATTATGAAAAAGACAATGTATTGGTTGTAAAGAACCTGGGGAATGTAAATATTCTTTTGATATATATATAAGACATATCCGTTCTTTTGAGGCATTTCAATTGAATGTTTACGTGAAATGTAGCACCGTGTAGTACCATCTGTCGGGTTAGAAGATACCCGGATTTGGGGGCGTCACACTAATTGTTTCCCTACAAAAAGACTATGTAGTTTAGTCTAGGAAAACATGAAGATGTTGTATGCTATGTAAAGTGTCTATTTTATGAGTATTTTAATGTTCTCCTGCCAAACAGATGTCCATCGTTTGGATGACAGGATATCATGACATGTCTTTATATTAAAAAGGAATGCATACTTACATATTCCTTTATATTTTCCATTACATTGAGATTTACATGGAATGTACCTGGAATTGACATTACATATAATTGAAAGGGGAAGGTATGAAGAGACTTCCCTTCGAGTTTGGTTTATCAGAGGCTGACCTATCATAGGCTACTATAGTGGCTTTTCGGTATAAAGGTCCCCAGATCATCACAATTTACTAGATGGGAAGTTAATCTGATCTTTCAACTAGAGCGAATCTGGGTGGTGCCTTTCCTGAGCCTCGTGGGATTAGTCTCCTTTGAGTCCAGTAATCAAACACCGACGGGTTTGCCTCCTGGTGGAGGAATCACACAACATACATTCACATACATCACGTCTCACTGTATGCAAATGATGACATATGCGAAGCACTAATATCACAGGCAGATATGGTGCGAAGCACTAAAAAGAAGTAAATAAAGTATTAGTACACATCCATTCAATGTAAGTGCAGTATTCACACATAAGCAGATAAAAAAGTTTTGAAAAGCTTGAATAGTGGCTTAAGCCCTCTTACTAAAGTCCCCAGCAAAGTCGCCACCTGTCGACGTCATGATTTTTATTTGTCCCTTTCTGTGCTTCTCTTTTGGTATTCTCATTTTAAGTGATTTTTGTTTGAAAAAACAAGTTTGAAAAGGTCTGACGTGTATATGTCGACGATTTGACTTTTAGAGTCGCCAGTTGGTATTTTGAAATGGTTGCACCAAGTCAACCGATAAAGGTTTGCACAAAGACCCAATGGTTTGACACTGTTTAACTGGTCTAGGAAAATTAGATCTGTTAGGGTCCGGGGGGTTGATTAAGCGGAGGGAAGGTGTTAAGCACTGCGACGCCCCCAAATTCGGACCGCCACTTGGTCACTCAAATTCGGTTCATCACGTACTTATGGTAACACCATAATAACTAAAATCACACATTCACAACGAAATATCTAATTTAGAATAATATAAAATGTTTTATTATAATTATTTCCCCAAGTCTCGCAACCTACAATGCTTAATAGATTACATAATAATATCGAATAAAGACTTATTACATAATACTACTTAAGCTTAAACATAGTCTGAAAATAGTTTTAATACAACATAATAAATTTAAACATAAAAGGTATAAGCTAGTCGGTAGCCTTGCCCTTGCCCTTGTCTTTCCCAGAGACACCTCCATGTTCCGCCTTAACTGAAAGGTTTTAAATTTGCAATAATGAGCATAAATTTCCTAGCAAGTCATATACAACAAGGGTAAAAGTTTTATCACACAAGTTTGAAATATCGAAGTATCATCTTTAAGATAGTTCAGAGTTTCAGAATAATATCATGAAAAATGAATATCAATAATTCTTGTAATAAGAAAGAAATTCAATATAAATCGACAGATAAATATGAATTCAAGGACTATCAAGGTATCTGACTGGATAACAATTTATATTGAGCAGTCACTAAGGACTATTGAACATCTACTAGAATTACCAATATTAAACTGATAACACAAAAGAATCAAGTACTATAGATGATCAGTCTAAAATACTTTAAGTTATGCATAACACCACAGTAATAATATACTCATGTGTCGGGGTTTCCAACAACATACATTCTCCATACCTTAAGGGTTGTCCAACTCAGTTTTCAAGATTTCCGCACCAATCAATTGGTTTGGACAATTTTATAAACATGCACATAATATAGCCGAATCAAATGGCATATATACTTTAACAATATTCAAGAACAATACCAAGTTCACATGAATAATAGTTTTCCTCAAGAGTTTAACATAATAGCTCATTCAATGAGATATGCTTACGATATTCATCGAATAAGTAATGCAAGAGTTAGAATACTTGCACAATGTAAAGTAGGGTTTGGATACTTGCCTTAAGCGTAGTTTATCCACGTTAAGAAATGAGCACTTTCGAATCCTATTTATAGCGTATTATATGTTCAAGATGTCCATTAGCTAACACAGTCTTTAATCAAGCTTGACATGTTTCAAGTATGCACATATGGTACAAAATCAGTTTATACTTCATCACAAGTTCAACCCACGTATCATGGTTTGATATTATGCAACATTCTTTTGGACTTTATCATTTAAAAGTCATGATTAACCTTTATCTCTATCACATAGCTTGCTTCTTAACACATTACATAGCATATTGGTCATATATTACCAGTTAAAGTAATCATATAGGCATGCTTCAGACATCAGTTCAAAAATAGAAGCCATTTATGACTATTGCAGCGGCTGGCAAGAATGCTACTCTGAAAAGCTTAGGGACTGCACAGCACTGCTACCGTCCCCCTAGCTGCATTTCAGATCGAAAACTACGCTTTCTTTCCGCTTCTCGCCCAATCCATACACATCTAAGAACTAGTACTCTATCATATTTAGAGGCACTCACACTATCACATAACCGTTCTTGAGTTCATTTGTATAAGTTTGAACTTACATCTTACATGGCATTCAAAGAAAACATTATGAAGTGGTTACCATGACTCATTAATTGGCTATATACCCACACAAAGATTTTAAATTCTATTAATGCATATACTTGTAGCATTCATATTGCTTGTTCATAGCTACTTTTGTTTAAAGCTTGGAATCATGGTTTAAACTCATGTTTATTTGGAAATCATCATGTTCCATACATATTGATCATACCTAGAGATATTATAGACATAACATATCTTATCTCATTAGTATCTAGATATTCATGTGACACAACTAGATTTTGAAAATATGTTCAAGTTTGCTTTTGAAACCATTTTAGGCTTGAACTATGCAATCTAACACACATAAGACAACTTCAAAACTCTTAACATACGTAGTCAAGTTATGCTAACATGCTCGCAAGGTAAGAATATAAAGTATGTAGTAATCATACATGTTAGCTCACTAGGTTAAGCTTTTTCTTGAAAACATCTCCAACACGAGGCTGAACAAGTTTTTGCATTATCAAAGGAACTATGTACACTATAGCGTGCTCATCTATGTGTAAAAACCAGTCCTGTGTATAGGTTATTAAGCCCCTAATTTGCAGAACATGAATTTTGTCAAAGTTTATTTTCAAGACTTAGAGCTCTTGTTAAAGATCTCTTACCAATTTATATTGAACACCTCATACTATATATGAAAACCCTATATTTCATGTTATACCTCTTTTTACATAAATAATTAAGTCATGACATCAAGCTCTCAACTTGTAGCATAGACAAAACTAACAATTGGTTCTGTACGGTATGCAGTAGATCAAGGCTGCACCCCTAAGATAACCAGTATGCAAATTGTGATGATCGGGTTCAGAGCGAGATGGATGCTCTGTTTTGCACCGAAATTCCCAACTTGGTTTCCAATGATTTAAGCATGCTTCATACCTTTACTAAAGTGTTTATACATGCTAGTAAACTTCCTAAATACCTTGTATCATGATTATTCATATCAATCACCAAATGAATTCAAGAAATTTCAAGAATCAAACAAGACCCATCTCAAGAACATAATTAGAAATTATACCTTCTTAAGCTTAAATTGGACTTCCTACTCAATGAATATGCTTCTACAATGCTCAACAACTTACACTCTCCAATTTAGACTATCAAGTAACTTCTAGCAATCACAAAATCTGCATTTGGGCTTGTATTTATAGAGAGAACTTGTACTAAATTTAGGGTTTGCATAAAGGGTAGTATCCATGGTGTTTTGGAAGGAAACAATGGTCATTCAAGGGTTAGTCAACCACCCATAAGCTCAGCCATCATCACCTACTCTAGCCTTTTGGAGAAATACGTGATTTAGCTTGGAGTTACTATTCATGTACTTGTGCCACTCATTTTGGGACAAAAATGAAAATCTCAGTAACACTTAGCTCCATCCCATTTAGTTACTTTATTATCCAAAAATGGTTTTAAATGCCCAAGTGTTACCATATTAGGAGAAATTTAGGTTATTTACATACTCACATCATATAGTCCATGTACATTAAATACACGCAATAAAATAATGTAGTCATGTATTATTGTTCGGGTAGTTCCATAATTATCTCTACCACTCATATAACCATATAATAACCTTATTATATTAATAACTTATTTATTTATGTCAAATAAATAATTTATTTCTTTCCTTGATTAATTACCACTAATATAATTTAATTCATTTCTTATTGATGAAATTATGGATTTTCATAACCATTAATTATCGATGAAATTCTTATTATATTTATAGATATATTGCAAATAATAATAATCATATATTACTAATTAATTACCAAGTAATCAATATTTAATTAATGGTTTAACAATCCCGTTATCGGACATAACATACTTTATTTCATGGTTTATCAATGTTACACATATCACATAATTGTTTAATTCAATTTCTAAAGCAGAAAAATAAACTTTTCTCCAATCGACTATCGGCATAATTGCGCCAGATTTTGTATCATTGACTTGCAAATACGTCATTACGACAAACTAAGCAAGATCGGTTTAGCTTCAAATTTCGTGTCAATTTTCATTGCTAAACTTGTTTTATACAACATGAATTGATGTCCACGAAAGTGTTACTACAAGTCTAAGAGCGTATTGATTATTCATATGAAATCCCATGATCAATACGATTAATCTTCTTAATTCTCGTTTTAACTTGCGTAGTGAATTTTCTCGTTTTGCATTATTCCACACAAGGCATTTCACACTTCTCATTGTCAAATCATACTTCTTAATACGCATTGATCTAATACGAATCAATTGCATTAACAAACTCATAAAATAATAACACTTATATTCACATAAATATTATTTCCAATAATATATTCGTCTAATAATACGTGAAAATTCTCGCATTACATCCTCCCCCCTTATAAAAATTCTCATCCTAATTGCTACAAGGTTTCACAAATAGATGGGGATAATCCCTCATCATCCTATCTTCTAACTCCCACGTAGCCTCCTCGACATCGCGGTTACGCCAAAGTAATTTTAGAGAGGAAATAACTTTATTTCTCAAGGTTTGCTCTTTTCTATCAAGAATTTGGACAGGAATTTATTCGTACGCTAAATTCTTCTCCACTTGAATGGGATCATAAGAAATCACGTGCTTATAGTCAGGCTTGTACGGACGCAACACGGATATGTGAAACACGTTATGGATGTGCTCCAACTCAGGTGGTAGTGCTAGTTTATATGCTACTTCGCCCACTCGCTTGAGTATCTCGAACGGTCCTATGAATCTTGGACTCAGTTTCCCTTTCTTGCCGAAACAAATTTTTCCCTTCCATGGAGATACCTTCAAGAATACAAAATTGTCGACTTTAAAATCTCGGTCTTTCTGGTGCAAATCTGTTTACTTTTTTTGGCGATCTTGAGCTGCCACTAATCTACCCCTTATTATTGTTACCACATCCGCGGTTTGTTGTACTAACTATGGTCCGAGTATTTGTCGTTCCCCGACTTTGTCCCAACATAATGGCGTTCTGCACTTCCTCCCGCAAAGAGCTTCGTACGGTGGCATGCCGATACTCGCATGGTAACTATTATTATACGCAAATTCGTCTAAGGGTAGGCGGTCATCCCAATTTCCCTTGAAGTACATCACGCAATTTCTAAGCATGTCCTCTAGCGTTTGTATTGTTCGCTCACTTTGTCCGTCTGTCTGAGGATGATAAGCAGTACTTAACCTTAACTGTGTTCCCATCCTCTCTTGGAAGCTTTTCTAAAATTTTGACGTGAAACGCGGGTCTCAGTCAGAAACAATTGATACTGGCACTCCAAGTCGTGAAACAATCTCTTTTACGTACATACTCGCTAACTGATTTAAACTGTAGCGGATCTTGATCGGTAGAAAATGTGCGGTCTTTGTAAGTCAATCCACGATAACCCAAATGGCATCCAACCCTTTCTGCGTGACCGAAAGTCCTAGCACGAAATCCATCGTAATATGCTCCCATTTCCACTTTGGTATTTCCAACGGTTGTAGCAACCCATTCGACCGCTGATGTTCTACTTTTACGCGTTGACAAGTCAAAGACCTACTAATACACTCTACGACTTCCCACACCAAAAATGTTGCCTCAAGTCTCGGTACATCTTAGTGCCTCCCGGATGAACGGAATATGTCTTATTGTGTGCCTCGTGCAAAATCTCCTCTCTCAACTCGGTTACCACCAGTTCCCACACTCTCCCTTCGAATCTTAAGATACCGTCTTTATCTATTCAAAATTTTTCTTCCTCATTTTCTATAATCTTTTTTCTGATTTTCTCACATTCTCCATCTTTCTCATGTGCTTTCTTTACTCTATCCAACAATGTCGGACAAGCTTCCATTACAAATAATTTCTCTTCAGACCTCTCGGGTCCTTTCACTTTTATTTCCAACTTCTCCATATCTCTTATTAACTCCTCTTAAGTTGTCAGTTGAAACAATTTCTCCCTTCCTTTCCCTCGTCAGAAAGGCCAAGAATTACGTTTTGCCTTCCCCGGGTGATAAAGAATCTCACAGTCATAATCGTTGATTAATTCTAACCACCTTCTCTGACGCATATTCAACTCCTTCTGTATGAAAATATATTTTAGACTTTTGTGGTCCGTGTGTATCTCACATTTCTCTCCGTATAAATAATGTCTCCATATCTTTAACGCAAAAACTACTTCCGCTAACTCTAAGTCATGAGTAGGGTATCGTTTTTCATAATCCTTCAATTGTCGTGACGCATATGTAATGACTTTGTTATGCTGCATCAGTACACAACCTAGTCCTCTATGCGATGCATCACTATACACTACGAATCCTCCCGTATCATCTAGTAAGGATAATACAGGCGCCTCGCTTAATATCTTCTTCAACTCTTGAAAACTCTCTTTGCATTTGTCGGTCCATATAAATTTTACCGTTTTCCTCGTCAGATTAGTCAACGAGGTTGCTATCTTAGAAAAATCTTGGATGAATCTTCGATAGTACCCAACTAACCCTAAGAAACTTCTCACCTCCGTCGGTGTTCTCGGTTGTTCCCAACTACTTACTACTTCAACCTTTTCGGGGTCTACTGAGATTCCATTCTCATCCACCATGTGGCCTAAGAATTGAACCTTCTTCATCCAAAATTCGCATTTTGAAAACTTCGCATACATCTTCTCCTTTTGTAGTGCCTCAAAAACAATCTCCAGATGTTCGGTGTGTTTTTCCTCTGTCTTCGAGTAGATCAAAATGTCGTTGATGAAAAGTACTATGAATTTATCCAAGTTTGGCTTGAAAACTCAATTCATTAAGTTCATGAATGTTGTCGGAGCATTAGTTAAACTGAATGACATTATCAAAAACTCGTAATGTCCATAACGGGTTCGAAACGCATTCTTTGGTATATCTTCATCTCGCACTTTCAGTTGATGATATCATGTCAGTAAGTCGATCTTCGAGAAACATTTATCTCCCTTCAGTTGATGAAATAAGTTGTTTATCCTCAGTAATGGATATATGTTCTTTATCGTTACTCTATTCAATTCTCGATAATCGATACAGAGCCTCATCGATCTGTCCTTTTTCTTCACGAATAACACTGGTGCTCCCCAAGGAGACACACTCAGTCAATTATACCCCTTATCCAGTAACCCTTGAAGTTGTATCATCAATTCCTTCATTTCTACTGGCGCAATATGGTATGGAGCTTTTGAAATTGGTGCCATTCCCGGTGTTAAGTCTATTACGAATTTGATTTCTCTGTTTGGAGGAAGACCAGGCAGATCGTCCGAAAACACGTCTTGAAATTCATTCACTACGGGTATATCTCTAATCTCTACTCCCTTTTTCTGAGTATCTACAATGTAAGCTAAATAACCTACACACCCTTTCCTTAACAATTTCTTGGCCTGTATCATCGTAACGCAACACAATTGCTTAAGCGATGAGCTACAATAAAACACCACCTTAGACTTGCTCGGAGTCTGAAGGTTCACACACTTGTTCTGATAGTCAATTATCGTTGCATGGTTACATAACCAATCCATTCCCAGTATTACGACAAATTCTCACAGTCTAATAGGAATCAAGTATATGCTCAGTTCATGTTCTCTAATGTTTGCGCGACAATTTTGATAAACGTATTCTACAGGGATTATTTCCATATTCGCAACTTCTACGTTCAAGAAATCTTCTAAACGTTCTAGAGGTGAACTAAATTTACTAGAAAATTCTTCAGATACAAAAGAACAGGTGGCACCTGAATCAAATAATACATAAGCATTTATATTATTGATTGGGATTATACCTGACACCACGTCCTTCGTAACCACTGCATCCTGGACGATAATGTTAAAGGTTCGAGCGGTCGATCGGTTGGGTTGTGTAGGTCCACCAATCATTAACTTGCTCCCTCCTCCCTGGCCTTCGTCAGTTCCACTGCTTCCTTTCTTCAGGCAATCCTTTATCTGGTGCTCTGTCGATCCACAAGCAAAACATCCTCTGATCTTCTTTGGCTTTGGGCAATTTGGCGAGATGTGCCCCTCTTGGCCGCAGTTATAGCAAGTGCTCTTTCCCTTCCAGGATTCCTCCCGATGGCTTCTTCCACACTTGTTGCAAGCTTCGGTCCTCTTCTTGATGTTTCCCTTATGACTTCCACCTTGGTTATTGTTTCTGTTGTTGTTGTGGTTGTTGTTTTCCCATTTCCTCTTTCCAGAATTACTCCATCCGCTGCTGCTTCCTCCACGATGCTCATTACAAGTGATCTTGTTCTTCTTCTCCTTATGATATAGACTTAAGGCCTCACTGCCACCTTTCTCAATGACTGCCTTTTCTAACAAGGTCATAAAGGAATCAATCTGGAAGACTGATACCTTATTAAACAACCACAGCTTCAATCCTGGCTCGAAGCACCTCGCCTTCCTTTCCTCATCCCCAACTTAGTGCTCCGTAAATCACGCTAGTTCATTAAACTTAGCAGCATATTGCACCACTATCATATCTCCTTGTTTTAACTCTAGGAACTTCACTTCCATTCTACTCTTTGGAAAATAATTCTCGAAAAACAACGTCGTAAACCTCTCCTATGTTATCGTTCCTTCCCCCGCTCTCTGCTGCTTAGTTTCCCACCAATAGTTTGCTTCGCCCCTCATCATGTATGTGGAAAATACTGTCTTCTGGTCTTCACTCACACAAGCTATAGTAAAGGCCTTCTCGATCTCCTTGATCCAGGTTTGTGCAACTATCGGGTCAGTAGTTCCCGTGAACTCTGGGGGTCCTACACTCTTAAAATCTTTGAAGGTTGTTACTGGGACAGCTTGGGGAACGGGTGGTACGGTTTCGTTTCTTCCCCTTAAAGCCTCTCCCAATAAATCTACCAGTCGATGTATCGGATCTACTGGTTCTCTCTCATCATTAACTAACTCTTCTTGGACAGTTATTCTACGTCTGGGCGGTATTTTCTACATCACAAAATTTTCCATCTTATTATCTAACTATCATATTTAGACATTTCTCAAATGAAAAGAACTAAAAGTTTATAACACGTTTTTGAAATAAGATCATTTATATTCATATGCCAAATGGTTACAATACATGTTCTTTTCTAGCATACTGCTATAAATGAAAAAACATATCCCTTAATATCACAAAGGATGGGGACAACACTAGCTTACTACCCCTCTAACATTTTTCAAAAGTTGGGGTTACCACTATCTCACATCTTACATAAAAGACTGAGATTACTGTGACAACCCGAGAATTTAGAAAATTTTTAAAATTTTAATTAATTGATTTAAGGTTCAATATTAGAACCTAAACAGAAAATAAGTGTATGCGTTTGATATTTTTAAGAAGGAATTTTGAGAATTTCAAAATTCTGTGAAGGATTTAGGTGAATTATTCAGGATTAAGGAATAAGTGTTTATGTTCTATGTATATGAGTGTATATGTGTACAGTATGTGGTTAAGGGTTAAGGGTTGACCAGATAAACAATATTTGTAACAAATCCTAAGTATATATTAAGAACGACAACGTTCGGTTAAAAACCCTAGCGATTAACAAGAAACCCTAGAAATCGGTTCTGGAAACCCTAATTTCAGTTCTTGGACTCCAAAACCCTAATTCGGAAATTTAAAACCCTAATCTGGGAATTTAAATGATTATTATAATTCTCAAGTGCTATTAATTATAGTATTAATTAGGGTAAAGCTTAATTAATTAGCAAACCCTAATTTCAAATTTAGAAACCCTAATTTTGGGAAAACCTAAATGTTAATTTAATAATTTTAATGTTAATTAGGAAATATTAATCCTAATTTTAAAGTTATACGTAATTAGAAAATCCTAATCTAATTACAAAAATCTAATTTATAAATTAGAAAATTATTTTTCTATTAGAAACCCTAATTCTGGGTTAAAAACCCTAATAGCCAATTTTAACCCTAATTGCTAAATTAGCAATTTTAATTAGGAAATGTTAATCCTAATTAGCAAGATTTAAAATATGATTAAGATATTTTAATATAAATAGAAATTTCTAATTTTAATTTAAAAATATTAAATTTCTATTTTTAAAACCTAAATTGAAAATTTTAAAAAATCAAATTTGCTAAACCCTAAGGGTTTCAAACCTTAAACCCTAAGGTTTTTCGAAACCCTAAACCCTAAGGGTTTGGTCAAATGTCCAAAATACCATTAAAATTAAATGTGAAATGACTAAAAAGCCCTTTGTTGCATTATTGGAAATAATTGGTAGATCCTGCAATAATTGAGTGGTTGAACCACTCCACCAACTCCATGTGGCCTAAATACTCTAGCTCCCAGTCAAAATAAGCAGATCATAGCAACATTGTATCATTTTTATAGATTAAAGAGAGAGAGAAGGCAACTTTACATTTCATTTTCTCTCAAGCTATTCTCTCTCTTCATTTTCGAGATTTAGAGTGAGAGAAGGTGAGCCATAATCAGTTCATAGCCTCTCAAGAACAGAATCAAAGTCAGAAATCAGAGATCAAAAGCATAAGAAGGTATAAGAACCCTAATTTTTGAAATCATGTAATCTGATGTTTGTTGTTGTAAGTTATTGGTTAAAGATGTGTTATAAGGTGTCATTTAGTGATCTGGGTTTAAAACCCAGATCCATAACATCTAGATGCACGAAATCAAGATTTAAATAAATCCAGAAAACTGGAAAAAAAGTCGCTTGACAACCGAAAGTCAGAGCCTCTAGATTCTTCTTTGTTAATTTGTTTGGTGTTTTAAGTTTTTGTACTTGGAATATGTAGTAAGGTTTGTGATCTGGAACTTGAATAAAGCACAGATCACGTGTAGATTGAAAGTTATAAGCAGTCAAAGGTCGTTGACCGTTCATGGAAAAACGCTTTCTAGGGAGCTCATAATTTCCAGAAGCGTCTGACAACCTTTTGGTGGTCTCTGATCTTCTTTATGTGAAGCGATATGGCCATGTTGTTGTTATATGTATGTAGACTAACATGTAGGCTACCCATACATACCTTTATTACTTCCAGATCATGCACCGGATCAAAGTTGTAGCAGGTCAAACCATCGTTGACCACCAGCCTCTTGATGAAATCTGGGAAACCCAGATTTCTCAAGAACAATCCCGGACCACCACTTTGACCGGTCCAGATCTTGCTTGGGTGATGTTTTTAAATTGATATAAGGTTATAGAGTTGTACTCTGATATGTACTCTACACGAATTAACCATTATATCACATAAACAGTACTTATACTGAAAGATACAAGGATCTAAATTAGCACCCTTGAACTATTCTTCATTTCTGGAAAACCCAGAAATGAAGAACAACGTTGTCGGAGTTTTTAAAGACTTAGATCTTCTACGTGTGAGATTTTATGGCCATGAAGTTAGTTTGTAGTTGTTTTATTACATGCGTACTACAATATCAATGCTCAAACAAACCCAGAAACATGTTAGAAAAGATGTTATAACCGGTCAAACTAGCTAACCTAAACACTGACCTTGAAGCTCAAGAATAAAAAGAACGCTTATAAAGAATCTGCTTACATACGCTATAGGGCCCCTTTTTAATTAATTATTTTCCAGAAATTATTTAAAAATAAAAAAAATGGTTTTTAATTATTAAAAATACATAATAAATTCTGAAAAATTATTTTAAAATCCGAAAAATAGTTTTTAATTATTTAGAGTATATTTCATAAATATTTAATATTTTTTAAATATAAATGGTATTTAATTTATTTAATTATAATATTAAATAAATGATTTAAAATTTATTTTAATACATGAAAAATCATGAAAAATAATATTATGTTATAATGAAATATTTTAAGTTATTTTCAAAGTGACTTTTAATATTTTAGGATGAATTTCATTAATTAATCAATATTAATGATAATTAGTTTATTTAATAACTATATTAAATAAATTAAGGAAAAATAGAATTAATATTTTATAAATCATATAAAAATGATTTAAGTGTTATAAAATATAACTTTTAATATTTTGTCATTAAATGTTAATATTTTAATATTAAAAGCAATTACTGGATAATGAATTTTATTGTTTAAAAAAATCATATAAAGGTGATTTTAAGGTTTTAAAAATACTTTGGGATATTATAAATATTTTATAATATTATGACATGTATTTCATTAATATTTGATAATAAATAAATATTAATGATAAAGGAATTATGTGGTATTTAATTCATTTAAATACGATTTTAATGATTGAAAAATCAAGATACATAGTAATAATTATTTAAAAATTATTACGATCTTATGAAAATTATTTTGAATGATAATAAAATTATTTAAGTTAATTGTTAAGTGTTTAATCAGAGTTTAATTGAACTTAAACTCAAAATTTTGTCCGACTAGACCGTCGGGATGTCAGATTTATGTCGGGTTCAACTCAGATAGCAATAGTTTAACTTGATACTGAGTCCTATGTGTTATAGACTGATAGAGTTATGTGTTATGTGTTTAGGGTATTCCGTGCATATCTATATATATAATAGTATTATATTGTGATGATATTATTCTAATATTGGAGATCAATATTACTAATATTAGGTCTTCGGATAAAGCGTTATAAATTGTGTTGCGGTAATCAACGGTTCAGGTAAGTTTATTTTTACTTAACTCTACTAAGAGTTGTTTTATTCTGATATGCTTATGTATAATCATTATTGATTGCCATTGTAGAATTGTACTCTGTACATATTGCATGTATAAGTCAGGTATGAAAGGCTGATAACCTTCATTACCCTTCATTTCAGATACATTTGTTCATGTTATATACTTGTTCAGTCAAAAGTTTGTTCCTGCTAGCTCAAAATTATATTGCTGAATTATAGCCAGCCAATTATTCAAATCATTTCAATCATAATATGTCGTTATATTATTGAAGTTAAACTTGCTGGGCAATCTTATGCTCACCCTTTCTATATCATGATAAAACATTGCAGATTAAGGCGAATGCTTTGGATACAAAGAAAAATTAAAGACAGTTCCAGCTTAAAGTTAATGTGTGCGATTAGTTTTGTAATAGTTGTATAATAGTTACGTTATGTGTTAAATAAGTTATAATTTGTATATTAAGTTAAGGTTACTCGACCTTGGGGAAAAGTATGTAAGTTTAATGTATAAACAATTAATGTTTATATCTTCCGCAAATATAATAATAGTGTTAGAATGATCGAACCGGATCCGCGGTGATTCAGGACCTCGGATTTGGGGCCCTCACAATTACAAAAACATATTAACAACACATAAATAAGAGTACTACACTACTGAGCTTTTCCCCCAAGACTCAATCTAACATCCCACGCTCCACGGCGCTCTGATACTCCTTCTGTGTAATGTGTGCCACCATATCCCGACTTATGGTATATCGGGTCTGTCCTTGCTCAGCTGGGTAGTGATTTACCCCCATCGATCAACCTCTCTATAGCTGTGCGTAGAGCATATCCCATCTTTTTCATCTTCCTCCTCTTGCACTGCACCCCATCCTCTAGATCATCTACCCTGTCAATGGAATCCTCCCACTTCTCCTCGAACTGAATCCTATCCATCACCTCCATCTCTAACTGGGTTCGGAGGGCCTCCTTCTTCGTCCACTCACTCAAAACCTTATGCTCCATTTCTTCTAACTTTCCTGCCAACTTAACGTTTCTCGCCACCGATCGTTGAAACAAGGCCCCAATCTGGATTCCTGCCTCCTTACGGTGAGCAATTTCCACCTCCATCTTCTGCATCACTAGTTGCCTCTCAAGAGTCTCAGTCTCTAACTGTGACAACCCCAAAATAGGTCCATTCCATCCAACCCATTCTGAGTCGCCAAATACATGGTACAGAAAATAACTACAACTTTATTAATACAATTGTCATGAAAGATACGACAACACTTAAACTGTGAGTTTAAATACAAATATATACCAACTATGACTCTAGACACCAACTTGGACAACACCTCATAATGACACCTTACATAAGGTATAGTCGAAAACTGTTTAAGAAATTAAAATCTTTGGGAAGTGCTCAAGGAAACCTTCGTACATGGGAGGCCATGCGTCTAGGTTATGATAGATATCATATGGCCACAGAATTATCCTTGGTTGACTGAATAGACCCCAAAGAAAAACAAGAAGATTACTATCATATTCTTCCCAATGGTAAGTCTTCTCTTGACATATCATTATCTCCACTGTCTCTATTTGAGAATTATACTTCAAACAAACACCAAGATTATATAGGTAGTGCTCGTATATATACTCAGCAAGTGGATGAGCACATCCCTGTCTTATGATGACACGAGGTTGTATGTCATTTGACATCTTGTATGATAGTGGCAAAACACCCTTCCAACGTTAGGTTTGCCTCACCCTATTTGATTCACCAAATATAACTACTAAATGATGACCATCGTTCTATTCCCCTGTTACCCCCACTCGACCCAGCTACACGAAAGGAATTATGAAGCAAAAGGGTGAGCACAACTAGCTTAGTAAAGAATATCATGACTAAAGATAATTAAATTATCAATAGCTTTTATCAGTAATAAATCAGAGATTTAGAACATATGGTAGATGATAAAAAATTTCAACCATAGCTGCAGCGAAACGAGCAATCCATTAGAAGAGTCAAATAGACCATAAAGTCTATTATCTTCTCCATGTTAAAAATCCACCAACAATGTTTTATCCCTGTAACATCAATCAACAGTTCATTTCCACAATCATATGAATAACTCATAATCATAATTGTGATTCTAAATTCCTCTTCTCATCTAGAACGAAGATAATTTTCATCACCTGTCCTTTCCTGAAACATCAAAGATCATGGTTATACCAAATCACAGTTCCTGTTTATAATCATACTAACAATTTTATCTTTGCACTACGGGCCAATGATATTCATCAACATACCATCTTTGCACTACATGCCAAAGATATTCATATCTCAAAGAAATATATAATCATTTCAGAATTTATATAAACAATAATTATAACCATGTTAATCAATTCATCTTTACACTTAAGCTAAAGATATTCAATTATAAATTCAATGGTCATGATCATACCAGTTAACAATTCATCTTTGCACTACAGGCCAAAGATATTCCTCAGTCACGATCATACCAATAATTTACCCATCTTTACACTCAAGTAAAAGAGAAATTCAACATCAGGGTTATAAAAATGTTATATATGATAATAAAAATAATATGATCAACAGCTGCATTTATTTTCAAGAGCAACAATCATAAATCAATGATAATTTGGTCAGAAAAAGAAACCAATTTTTGTCATGAATAGTACCCGTGAATAGTAACTCGTGAATAGTAACTCATGAATAGTAAATGTGAATAGTAACTCATGAATAGTAACTCATGAATAGTAACTCGTGAATAGTACTCTGTATTCGTACATAGTACCGTATACGTAAATAATGTCATATACATTAATAGTGCCGTATATGTGAATAGTGTCGTATACGTGAATAGTAACCCCGACTCAAAAAGGTAGAAATTCCACAATAAAATCCATACCAATATTTCAGTATAATGATATTGAAAGAATAACATCATTATGAAGAAAATAACATCCCTTAATATCCCTTACAATCCCTTACTATCCCTTACCTCAAAAGAGCAAAGACTTCCGGATGTGGATGCCTGATATGACATGAAGGAAACTTGCAATCGATGAATAGAAACTCACAAAGTATCTAAATACTCACAAAATACACTCAATAATCTAGAGAGAGAAGAAAAACTTGTTTCTGGTGTGATTTTCAATTCTAACTTAGCCCTCTATTTATAGGAAAATGTTAGCAGACCTGACCTGCAACATGATGGCTTTACCTGCTACTATTCCCACCTACCACAATTGAAATAAAATTCAGCACATTTCTTCACCAACCACAAGTGGGGCCCACTCAATTCTAGAATTTTCCACCAAAATCATTTATAACCTAATTTTCGAATCAGTCACCTCTTAAAATTCATAACAAATTATATGCTCATTTTTAACGGTTCAAAATTTGTGGACATATACTCAACTTATATATGTATAACATATCCAAAAATTACAACGATCCAACGGTTGGATTAAATATTATAACTCATACAATAAAGCTGTAATAACACCGATTTGATCTTTTAGTACCTCCAATCCGATAAAATACTGATACAACACCTCAACATTAACTCCTTCATTTATAACCACATAAATAAACCCATCATTTATATCCACATCAAATAAATATTTACTTATCATATAAATCAATAATTAATTATTCACAAATAATATTACAGAATCATAATTATGACAACCAGGCCGTTCCTAGGAAAGAGGAGGCTTTCCGATAAGGATGTCTCCTTACTGGCGCGCAATTAGGTGACCAAACCTCTCCTTGACAGAACTTTCTAGACATTGCCAATAATGCTATCTAATAATATTATTCAAATAATTTGAATTATTGATCCGATAATGGAAATATCATGCGTTGATAATTATTGAAACAACAATAATATAAAATATCAACGCATCAATTATTGAATCAAAAAAAAAATATTAAACAAGAATTCATCGTAATAATTATTGAGTAGTGCCTTCTTACGTAAGGATCAATAATTCATCAATACTGTGCAATACCGTGTGCTACTGTACAACCATGCGTATTACTATATTTTAACCACTGGGTATTCCAACAGTGTTAACGGTAACAACTACGCCGTTATTCAATTTTTTCGTTTTCTTCTTCTGACAGTTATCCGATATGGGGCCCACAAATAGCTGCACCGTCGTACGAATATTCTCCGATCGAAAAAATATTCCACGACCAAACGAATATTCCCCGACAATAATGAATACTTTATATCCACTTGCGTATTTTGAAATAAAATCCATATATCACCCTTAACTTTAACTTTTATCAATTTAACCATTTACTGAATAGAAAAATTGAATACTTTTATTTCATAAAATTCGGGGTCTTACACTAACTCCTTGACTCTACATTCTAATTCCAAAATCTATTCTTCGTATTATCCTAACATCCGATCCTCAAAAATAGACTCGTCAAAGTCCTCTATGGGCTCGGGTTCCTCCTTCACGGGTTCCTCCTCCATAGGCTCCTATTCCGGATCAGACTCCTCAGGTAGAGGCACCATCTCCTCCTCCTCATCATCATCATCATCAATAGGGGCAACTACTGATACAGGCTCCGCTATCAAGGGTGCCTTATAGACTACGTGGATATCACGCGGCTCCTCCTCAACTACTCGGCTAGGTCCTCCCATGTTAGTCATCCGACAATCACCAACATAAGGCAAGCCAATAACAACTCCATCAGAATGTTAAATAAACATAAGTTCATTGTATAGAATAAAGTTATATTTCACAACACACTAAGTCTCTCAGGGAAAACTCTAAATGAGTTTTATCCCATTCCTAACTTCTAAGTTTTCTTAAGTTATAATCTAAGGACTCTCGTTCCTAAGGTTTATAACTATAGCTTTAATACCAACCTGTGACACCACCAAATTCGGACAGCCACTTGGTCACTCGAATTCGGTTCATCACGTTCTCATGGTAACACCATAATAACTAAAATCACACATTCACAACAAAAGATCTAATTTAGAATAATATACAATGTTTTATTATAATTATTCCCCCAAGTCTCGCAACCTACAGTGCTTAAAAGATTACATAATAATATTGAATAAATACTTACTACATAATCCTACTTAAGCTTAAACATAGTCTGAAAATAGTTTTAATACAACATAATAAATTTAAACATAAAAGGGACAAGCTAGTCGGTAGCCTTGCCCTTGCCCTTGTCTTTCCCAGAGACACCTCCATGTTCCGCCTTAACTGAAAGGTTTTAAATAAGCAAGAATGAGCACAAATTGTCCAACAAATAATATACAACAAAAGTAAGGAGTTTTATCACACAAGTTTGAAATATCGAAGTATCATCATAGTTCAGAGTTTCAGAATAATATCATGAATAATGAATATCAACAATTCTTGGAATAAGAACGATAATTCAATATAAATCGACAGATAAATATGAATTCAAAGACTATCAAGGTATCTGACTAGATAACAATTTATACTGAGCAGTCACTAAGGACTATTAAACATCTACTAGAATTACCAATATTAAACTGATAACCCAAAAGAATCAAGTACTATAGATGATTAGTCTAAAATACTTTAAGTTATGCATAACACCACGGTAATAATATACTCATGTGTCGGGGTTTCCAACAACGTACATTCCCCTTACATTAAGGGTTGTCCAACTCAGTTTTCAAGATTTTCGCACCAATCAATTTGTTTGGAAAATTTTATAAACATGCACATAATATAGCCGAATCAAATGGCATAGATACTTTAACAATATTCAAGAATAATACCAAGTTCACATGAATAATAGTTTTCCTCAAGAGTTTAACATAATAGCTCATTCAATGAGATAAGCTTACGATATTCGTCGAATAAGTAATGCAAGAGTTAGAATACTTGCACAATGTAAAGTAGGGTTCAGATACTTGCCTTAAGCGTAGTTTATCCACGTTAAGAAATCAACACTTTCAAATCCTATTTATAGCGTATTATATGTTCA
The DNA here is from genome assembly GCA_020205605.1 of Panax ginseng. Lineage (NCBI taxonomy): Eukaryota > Viridiplantae > Streptophyta > Magnoliopsida > Apiales > Araliaceae > Panax > Panax ginseng. The sequence goes on along the minus strand of CM035140.1, from coordinate 62,063,507 downwards.
AGATGTCCATTAGCTAACACAGTCTTTAATCAAGCTTGACATGATTGAAGTATGCACATATGGTACAAAATCAGTTTGAACTTACATCTTACATGGCATTCAAACAAAAAATTATCAAGCGGTTACTATGAATCATTAATTGGCTATATACCCACATAGAGATTTTTAATTCTGTTACTGCATATACTTGTAGCATTCATATTGCTTGTTCATAGCTACTTTTGTTTAAAGCTTGGAATCATGCTTTAAACTCATGTTTATTTTGAAATCATCATGTTCCGTACATATAAATCATACCTAAAGATATTATAGACATAACATGGCATCTTATCTCATTAGTATCTAGATATTCATTTGACGCAACTAGATTTTGAAAATATGTTCAAGTTTGTTTTTGAAACCATTTTAGGCTTGAACTATGCAATCTAACACACATAAGACAACTTCAAAACTCTAAACATATGTAGTCAAGTTATGTTAACATGCTCGCAAGGTCAGAATATAAACTATGTAGTAATCATACATGTTAGCTCACTAGGCTAAGCATTTTCTTGAAAACATCTCCAACACAAGGCTTAACAAGTTTTGGCCATGATCAAAGGAGCTATGTACACTATAGCGTGGTCATCTATGTGTAAAAACTAGTCATGTGTATAGGTTATTAAGCCCCTAATTTGCAGAACATGAATTTTTCAAAGTTTATTTTCAAGACATAGAGCTCTTATTAAAGATCTCTTACCAATTTATGTTGAACACCTCATACTATATATGAAAACCCTATATTTCATGCTATACCTCTTTTTAGGTAAATAATTAAGTCATAACATCAAGCTCTCAACATGTAGCATAGACAAAACCAAAGAATTGGTTCTCGAGGTATTTGCAGTGCATCATATTTTGCACCCAAAGATAACCGAGGTGTAGCTGCGATAGGTTGGGTTCAGGAGCAGTATGCATTCTCTGTTTTGCAGCGAAATTCCCAACTTGGTTTCCAATGATTCAAGCATGCTTCATACCTTTACTAAAGTGTTTATACATGCTAGTAAACTTCCTAAATACCTTATAACATGATTATTCATATCAAACACCAAATGAATTCAAGAAATTTCAAGAATAAAAAAAGACCCATCTCAAGAACATAATTAGAAATTATACCTTCTTATGCTTAAATTGGACTTCCTACTCAATGAATATGCTTCTACAATGCTCAGCAACTTACACTCTTAAATTTAGACTATCAAGTAACTTTTAGCAATCACAAAATCTGCATTTGGGCTTGTATTTATAGAGAGAACTTGGACTAAATTTAGGGTTTGCATAAAGGGTAGTATCCATGGTGTTTTGGAATGAAACAATGGTAATTCAAGGGTTAGCCAACCACCCACAAGCTCAGCCATTATCACCTACTCTAGCCTTTCGAAGAAATACGTGATTTAGCTTGGAGTTCCTATTCATGTATATGACAACCTGAGAATTTGGATATTTATAAAATTTTAAAATATTTAATTAAGGTTAAATAATAAACCTAGACATAAAATAAGTGAATGGATTTTAGATTTCCGAGAAGGAATTTTGTGAATTTAAAATTTTTTGTGGTGAATTATTTCAGATTAAGGATATAAGTGTATATGTTCTGTGTATATGGTAGTATATGAGTACAGTATGTGATTAAGGGTCAAGGGTTAACCGGATAAGCTATATCATTGGCAAACCCTAATATTATATTAAGAACGTCAACGTTCAGCCAGAAAATTCTTATGATTTATAAGAAACCCTAAAACCGATTCTGGAAATCCTAATTTCAGTTCCGGAAATTTGAAACCCTAATTTGGGAATTTAAATTCTAGTATAAGGTTTAACGGTATTAATTATAACTTAATTAGGGAAAACCGTAATGATTTACTTGAATCTCTAATTTTAAATTGGAAACCCTAATTTTTGGGTTATAAACCCTAATGCATGATTATGAAACTTAATTGCTAAATTAGCATTTTTAATATGCAAAACATCCTCCTTTCTTTGGTTTAGGACAATTTGGTGATAGATGTCCTTCCAGACCACAATTGTAACACACATTCCCCCAAATGGTTCTATCCACACTTGCCACATACTAGTTTCTTCTTTGAATGTGAATTCTCTGTGTTGTTGTCGCTGTCGTAGCTCTTTTTCCTTTTATTGCTCTTCTTTTTCTTACCTACCTCTTTAGATAATACACTACACTTAACCCTCATTCTATCGACTTGTGCCTTCAAATTATTTTGTTCTTCTGTCATCTCGCGTAATTCTCTTTTTATCTTCCATAATTCCTCCAGAAGAAGTACTTTAGTCCTTGAGTTTTGAACTTCTGCAGATGCTTGACCTTCTTCGATTGCTCCTTTTCCTTCTTCCCCATCTTTGATCTTTATTTCTGGCTCCACTTTTATCTCTTTGGAATATACTTTTTCTTCTTCATCCAGCTCCATCTCAGGGTACTCGTCATGATCGCTTGTTAGATTTACCATGGGTTCGTCTTCTCCCAACTTCTCAACTGATTCGCTTTGCGCTGACACATTGGCTTCTGGCATTGGTGCAACAACCGCTAGCATCTCCGCACTCATTTGATCTTCTCTAGACATCCTACAATCAGTTTAAATAACTTGATTAATACTTCATTAGTACAAACTCCTCACACTATGTGTCCACTTATCTCATTATTGATGCACTTCGGCAATCCCTCACTTAGAACTCTAAATGAGTTTTCTCTATTTCGCGTATGGTTATAATCCTAGGGTTTCCCCCCACCCCACTTAAGGTTTATAACCTACAGCTTTGATACCAACATGTGACACCCCCAAATCCGGGTTACCTAACCCTCGAGTTTGGTTCTCACGATCCATAATATAATAACATCTAACTACCCATTCATTAATGAATATAAACTTACATAAAGTTAATTAATAGTTTCACAACATTATCCCAGGTCATCTAACCTTAACATTACAAATTTACCATTTAGATATACAAAAAGGGTTTACAAAACATCATAGTAAATATGCTTAACATAAAACTACTCCAGTACTATGCCTTTGCGTATGTTCTGCTTAGCCCCGCTGACCTCATCGTTCCTAGCTGAAATGTTTTATTTAGCAAGGGTGAGCAACAAGTTTGCCCCACAAGTTAAGATATACAATAAATGATATATATATATATATCATGAATAAAAGAGTCTAGTTTGTATAGAACTTCAGCAACAATCAAACGATTTCGAGATAGCCGAATAATAATTCAATCTCAATAATAAAACTTTCTACTATTTCATATTGAATAACATATCCGACATAAAAGAGTATAATTCTTTCAAAGATTCAATAATATTCAATTGAATAAAAGGAATTAACAATACTGCAACGATCTTCAATAAAGTGGGATATACCCAGATTTCATGCTGAGTGATCACAGAGGATCATGAACTAATAGAGGAATCATTTAGTTATTAAAACTAAATCGCCACAAGAATATAAATTAGTTATAAAAACTAAACTATACTCTTCTACAAGTACCTGGAGTGGCAAACTCTTTTGTACCCTATATTATGCATAATACTCGATAATAGCAAATAGGTCGATTTACGACATTGAAATTTGTTCATCTCAGTCTTACTCCACGAGTCCGTACCACAATAATATGGTTTGGATTACTTTCAAAGAAACACTATGATTTTAATAATTAATAACAATACTAATCTAGCCGAAATCGATGGCATAGATCGTCTGATAACAATTCTGTTCATAATATTTCATGCTTTAACAAATATTAGTCTCGCCAAAACAATTAGCTAAGACAGGATTTATAAATAGTTCAAATAATAGAACATTATTCAATTTCACTACGTACGAATTACAATAATCATTATATATGTGAATAACTATCAATAATTATTCACTATCATGTTTGAAAAATAGTAACTCAAGTTGAGTTAGAAACTTGCCTTCAAGGCTGATTCTTTGCTACACAATATAATTAATCTGCGTTAAGTAAGACCTATAATCAATATTGCTTGGTCTCACAATTAGTACAAAATTTCATAACACACAACACCGTAATTCACAAAGAAATCTTCTCTGTAGACACATTACAACATAGTCACATCGGTGTTTATAACCTATATAAACACTTAACAAGTCTAACTAGATCGATGCAGTTGGACTTCTATCCCATTCTCGATGTTACGTCACCCTATCCAACAATTAACACATTGATTGTCAATTAAACTTAGTCTCAAAGCTTCAATATTATATCGGATAAAGTCAAATATCGATTATAATATTTTTCTAAGCTTTTAATAATTTATAAACAGTTATTATAATTTATAATAATTTTTCAAACAATTAAATCATTACCATTAATATTTAAATATTAATAAAATTATCATCCAAATATTAAAAGTAATTAATTATCACTAATATATTTTTAATTCATTTTAAATGATTTTTAAATCAATAAAATTATTTTTAACTCATTTATTTAATATAATAATTAAATAAATCTAATGTCATTAATATTAATTTATTAATGAGAATTCTCCAAAAATATTTAAAATTATATTTTATAATTCAAAATATTTTCTAACATTTTATTCTTATTTAAAATGATTTTTAAATCAATAAAATCATTTTTATCTTATTTATTTAATTTAATAATTAAATAAATCTAATATCATTAATATTAATTTATTAATGAAAATTCTCCAAAAATATTAAAAGTTACATTTTATAACTCAAAATATTTTTAAATACATTGTTCTTATTTAAAATGATTTTTATATAATTAAAATCTTTTTCTCTAATTTATCTAATACACTAATTAAATAGAATTAATATTCAAATAATTATAATTATTAATGAAAAATATTCCAAATAGTCAGAAAGTATTTTTCATAATTTAAAATAATTTTTGGTAATTTTTATAATTTATTTTCTATTTTTAAGTATTTTTCAGAAAAATCAGAAATTAGAAAATAAATAAAATGTCGCTATAGCCCTTTAGCGACACTTAGCTGTCTTCTTAGGTGTTCTTGGCTCAAGAACACTGACAGTCGGCCATAGATTTGACCGTTCATAGATTTTAATCCAGTGCGTTTCTGGGCTTTAGTTTGCATCTAATTTGTAGTAAATATGTATTACTACAAGTTAGAATCATCACCCGAGTCAATTAATCACATATCACGAAGATCTAAGCTCACAAAATTACTGCCAGACCAAGTTCTGGGTTTTCTGGGCAACCCAGAAACCCACCAGCTTCGAGGGTCTACCTTTGGGCTTAATAATTTCCATGTTCTGGTCTTACAAGTAGTTATGTTATGGTCCAAATATGTAGTACTAGTGTCAAGGTACATTTACATCACAACAGAGAAGTTAAACCACATCTAAATCACCAGATACGATCCAGTCAAACTATGTTAGAACGGTTGTTCATAGAGTTTATGGGTTTTCCCGAAACATAACTTCGTGCTCGATTGGTCAGGTTTGACCACTCACTATACTTGCTCTGTTGATTCTATAAATGATCTAAAACCATGGATCGATAGTACACATAACAGACTATAACCTAGATACAAACACAGAATCAAAATAGCATAACACTTGTCAAATCCGGCCTTCCAAAATGTTGTCAGACACTGTTTCATACTTTCTAGGTTACCCAGATTTCAGCCGGTCAAGCTCGGTCAACGTTGTTTGACCATAAATAAAATGATATCTAGACATCAAATGACTATACCACCACTTGTAGATGAAAGACCTCATACCAGACTACCAATAAAAAAACATAAAACAAGAAAAATCAAAAACAGACACGGATCTGTGGCTCCTAACATTAGCTTGTCAGACCATAAATCGTGTTCTTGACAGTTTTGGAAAAACTCAATTTTAAAGCATTTTGATGATATGGATCTATGTTATATCAACATAGATCATTATTAAATATCATCTAGCAAAGATCTAAACACATAAAAATGAAAATTATCTAAGCATACAAGATCAAAATGTGAACTAGGGTTTATACCTTCTATTTTTCAATTCTTGATCTATGCTCTCCAATCTGTTTGTGGGTGTTCTAGTAAATGATTATATGACTGAGAGACTTGCAAAATTCGGAGGGTTAGAGAAAGAAAGAGTTATTGGAGCTAGAAATAAAATGAGACAAATACATACACTCTATCTCTTAGATCTCTTAAATAATGTGCTATGTTGCTAGATCTGATCTTGCTGTCAATTGGAGGTTGTTTTGCTGAGATTTTTGTGTCACTAAGTCAAATGGCTAGGTCACCCACTAAAGGTCTTGGACAATTTACAAGTTAACTAAATAAAAAATCCAAAAAGGGCATTTTTGTCATTTGTATTTTATATTTAATGGCATTCTTGTCAATTAGTCAAACCCTTAGAGTTTAGGATTTGGGTTTGGGTTTAGGGTTTGAACCCTTTAGGGTTTAGCAATTTGATTTTCTAAAATTTCTAATGTAGGTTCTAAAAATCAAAAATTAATATTTCTAAATTATAATTAGAATTTTCTAATTATATTAAAATTTTTCAATCATAACTTAAATATTGCTAATTAGGATTAATAATTCCTAATTAAAATTGTTAATTAAGCAATTAGGGTCGTAATTGGTCATTAGGGTTTACAACCCACGAATTAGGGTTTTTAATAGAAATATAAATTTTCCAAATTACAATTAGGTTTGTAAAATAGAAATTAAAACAACTAAAATATAATTAGGGTTCTCTAATCATATTTTAAGTTTAATAAACGCCTTATACATGCCAATTAGGATTAGGGTTTCTTAATTAGGGTTTAGGATTCTCAGATTTTAAATTAGGATTTCTCAGCATACAATTAGGATTTCTAATGGTACGTTAGGGTTTCTAATCTTGAGATTAGGGTTTCTAATCTCTTATTAGGGTTTATAAATTTTAAACCTTATCTGATCAATCATTGATAAAAAATTCTATACGGTACAAACACGTACTCCTCAATATAATTATTTTAATTATATTTTCTATCGAATCCCGTTCCAAAAATTAGGGTTAGGGTTTCTATTCTCCGTTAAGCACAACTCTACTCTAAAATTATTAGTCAATACACAAATTGACCTTCTTGAGACTCGTATCACAGAAACTTGTCACCAAATTAATAATCAATATTAATATTAAAATAAAAAAAATATTATTCATAAATTTTGGATTGTTCGAAATCCCGGGTTATCACATTCACCCCTCCTTAAAAGGATTTTGTCCTCGGAATCACCACTTTCTTATTCTCTATAATCTTTTAAAGTTGTATAATCAATTCATTTTTATCAACATAATATTCATTTGTGTCTCCAAATTCTAACCTGTGACTTGATTCTATAAAAGAAAACAGTTCACAGAATTATCTAACTCATATTATTATCATAAGTTAAGTATTAAACGAAATCGTTACATATTGCCACCTCTGAGCGACTCGTGATCTTATGGCAAATCATGTTGAATGTACGAGTAGCCGGTCTTCCCTACCGAAAGGGACCTTTGATCGCCAGTGTTCCACTGTTATTTCCTTTATTGTTGTTTCCTCTTTCTGCATTCTTCTTTGGACAGTTACGAATTTGATGTTCTAGCGATCCACATGAAAAAGAACCTGATATCTTCTTTGGACTTGGACAATTTGGAGAGATGTGTCCCTTTTGTCCACAGTTAAAACACACTCCTTTCCCCTTCAAACATATTCCTGGATGCTTTCTACCGCAACTTGCACATGTTTCACCTCTTTTTCTATTATCTCCTGTCTTATTACCCGACTGGATATTCTCGCTCCATTTCCTCTTATTCGGATTACTACCACCACTGCTTCCACCATCATTTGTCTTCTTCTTCTTATCCTGATGAAATCGAGACGCAGCTTCGCTCCCTCCTTCAGCAATTAACGCTTTCTCCAGTAAAGCCGCGAACGTACTGATCTGCAATACCGCTACCTTGGTGAATATCCCTGGCTTCAGCCCATTCTCGAATCTCCTCGCTTTCTATAATTTTGTATCCACCTGATGAGGTGTAAATCTTACTAATTCGTTGAATTTGGCGGCATATTCCACAACCGACATATTCTCCTGCTTCAATTCCAAAAAGTTTACTTCCATTCTTGCTTGCATACTTTTTGAGAAATAATTTTCGAAAAATAATTCCTTAAACCTTGTCCAGGTTACTACTCCTGTACCGGCTCTCGCCTGATTTGTCAGAAGATCGAAGTATTTGAACCACGTGAATGAATTAAAGTGTTTGAATTTCCAAGTCGAAAATAAATGTTCTCCGAGAAAGTTTACGAAAAACACTATTCATCGATTATCGCTCGGGAATTATTTTTGAACTTCCGAGAAATACGTAACGTTAGAATATCGAGACGAGATGGATTATGTAATAATAATCTAAGTATGGAAAACGCAATAATTCGTATGCGGACTCAAATTGAGAATGTATGTATTAATAATCTAATGAAATGGAATGATGGATATTGTATAAAGAGCAAGTCCAATATGTATAAGATATAAACCTATGTGGGATTTATTATCAAGCCCAAGTATTTAGTTAATGAAGCCAAAATTAATTAATGCAAGCCCAACAAGGAAATTTGCTAGATTAATTAGTAAGCCCAATGAATTGGACATGATCCATGGGGCAATCCAAGTGTATGTGGGTAGACTTGATGGGCAAACATCTTGTGTGATGACCAAGTGTTGTGATGGCCAAGTAATAGAAGTGGCTAGCAAGTAGTCTTGGTGGTTAAGCAATAAATAGTAAGGAGGTTAGTTTAAGGAGGTGGGATCACATAAAGACCATTATGCCCTAACCTTAGCTCCTCTATAAATAGCAAGCTTCAATTCATTTGTTGCTTGTTCAAATTTCTTCCAACTTCTTACAAGATAAACAACTTAAGTGTTAGAGAGAATAAGTCACATAAGCACTTATAAGTCATCTCAACTTTGGCTAGATTTTCCAAAGTGAAGTGAAGTAATAGTTCATCAAAGGTAATTATCTTGTCTCTTCCATCTCTATCATAATAGGATTGATAGAGAAGTGGAATGGTTTAATGATATCATGTCATAAGTCATTGATGAATTACTTAAGCCCAATAAGTTGAATAAGCAACTTGAACTTAAATAAGTTAATGAACTTATGAAGAATTGCCTTTGTTGTCATAAGCATGAGAATTGTAGATAATAAGTGAAATAAGTCATTGACTTATGAGAATAAGTCAAAACCTACATCGATCATAAGTTGGTGTAATAAGTAACTAGTAATATTTACATGTTGATTAAATTCCACCTAGAATGATTAGTAATGAGGATTCGCCAGAATTCACACGATTGGACGATAATCGTCGAATTCGTGAAATTCTCGGAATGAAGGTCATATTTGTGATTGAAGTCGTAAACATTGGTTTTCGATGGAGACAAGTCATATTTGTCATTATAGAGTTGCGGACTCGAAAATGACCGATTTTCGACTTAAAACGAAGAAACGAGCGTTAAACGTTCACGAACGTTTATCGTTTTCGTTAAAACGAACTAATAGGAGAAATTTTAGCAAACAAAGTAAAATAGATAAAATTCTTACATGAACGTATAGAGTACATAATTTGTGACTCGTAGGCTTTTGAACGAGCCAATTCGGACTTGTAACGAAGAAGTTACGAGTCCGTGAATCTCAAACTTTTGAAAAATCTGTCCAAAGTGTCTGGTGCACAAAGCTGGCACCGCGGTACCAACACAAGGCAAGTTATCCCGTGCTGCAGCGCCAAAGTGGCCATCAGCCCCTGGAGAGTCACGCCGCAGCACGACATTTAACACAGAGACTTGCATGGCCAGATATAAGCGAAGTCCAGGTTCTAGCGACAAAGATAGATGATGCCAAGAAATACGACACCAAGTTTAAAAGCGTAAGCACAACAAACAAAATTTCTCAAGACCAAGACAATAATGAATGTTTACATATAGAGCATGGTTAATAATTGATAAACAATTAAAAGAAGATCTTAATGAAACATTGTTAAGACATAATTAAGTCTAAGTATGAACACTTAGAGTTAAGTTAAGTCAATTACTTATGAATGTAAGAATGATCTAAAGGAAAGCTGGAACCAATAATAAAAAATCTAATACATATTTAGATTGAGAAGAAGGGTAAGATTCTTTAGGAACCATGTGTGATCATTCCTGACCTAATGTTCTATGTTATGCTATTATTTAATATAGAGACCTTAAAGACGTAAAGTGCATGTGTTATATCTATAAGCGGACGCTAAAGGCAAGTACTCTAATCGTTGTTCTAGTTCGATCTGGACAAGTCTTTGTGATTCATGTATGCTCTGCATGAGTTAATGTCTGATGAAGTCAAAGCCAATTCCTTCGGCTAGACTTATGCTATGTTAATCTATCAAGTGTTCATAAGGATTTACCAAACTAATATTGTTGTGGTTTTCAAAAGTAGACTGAGTATCCTAAATTATTTTGTCGTCAAACGACAGGCATGTGAGGTTGCCACAACTTAAACGTATACATGTTTAATGACAGTAGTGTTGATCAACATAGAGGACTATAGGCTGATCACCTAGACGTGCTCGTAAGCTATATCGGACTTACGGACTTCGTGCCGGGATGTCATTTTCAAAGTAATTATGAAATGCTTACGGTCTTGAACCAGAATTGATGTTTTACTGAACATTGTTGTTGTAAAACGTTTTGAATGAAAAGATGTGCTATTTTGAATTCTCAATAGTACTTCGTAACTCTTATCCAGTTATTAAAGATATACGATTCCTATGTTTCAAGCATGCTATTTTCCTAGAATTGTTGTACTTGCTGAGCTAGTTAGGCTCATTCTTGCTTGAACCATATGAATGCAGCTAAGACCAAACAGATCGATGGATCTGGCAAGGATAAAGGGAAAGCAAAGGCGAACCCGTAGTTTGCATATGTAATAGTATAGGTTTTGTAAGGAATATTATTGATATTATGACAAAGACAATGTATTGGTTATAAAGAACCTGGGGAATGTAAATATTCTTTTGATATATATATAAGACATATCCGTTCTACTGAGGCATTTCAATTGAATATTTATGTGAACTGTAGCACCGTGTAGCAGCATCTGTCGGGTTGGAAGATACCTGGATTTAGGGGCGTCACAGGTTGGTATCAAAGCATTAGGTTATAAAACTTAAGGGGGGAAAATAAAATCTTAAGTCATAACCTTAAGAAAAGTCAAAGAATAAAAGATGAAAGTTAACTTTATAAAAATGCATCATATATGTTATGTGTTTTTATTATACTGACGTTTACTAATCAAATTTTTGTGTTGTTGTAGATGTCAGGTGGAAATAGAACTGTACAGGTAGTCAGTGAAGGGTCGGTAAACCAGATAGAAATTATACCGAATCCCATAGCAGCAGATCCCGAGATAGTTGTGGTGGAGTCTGGAGACTTTGAGAGCTTAGACCTCATGTCCGTATTTGACGGCATGTTGGAAGAAGAAGTGGATGTAGTATCCTTCAATCCAGTAGCAATATCAGCAGAGATAACTCTAGGGGAGTCAATGATGTCACTGTTCATGTCAGTGATAGATTGGAACGTACACTACTGTCAGGAGGTCAAGGAGCTGAAGGTGGAGCTCCAAGAGGATATAGAGGACAAGACGGACGTGGAGTCCATGTGGGAACAGGAACATGACGAGAGAGTTTTGGCTAAGGACAAGGTCCCTGATCTAAAACAGGAGGTCTTTAAGCTTAGGAGTGAGCTAAAGGCCAAGAAACAGAAGATAAGGAGAATGTCCTATAACCATAAGAATTCTCATGAGGATTTCCAGGATCTTGGTGGTGGTTATCCCAGTAGAGGCAAGGCGACGCCAGACATCTATCTATCGGTAGAGATATTATTTTCGATCTTGCCAAGGCAAATTTCGAGAATGCGTTAAGGCATATGTGATCGAGTAGTTGCTAGGGTAGTTAGATATGTACATATTTGTGTATCTAGTAGTGACGTAAAGCCCTCTTTAGTATAATCAAGGGTAGTCTTTTGTAAATCCCAATTTTTGGAAAGCAATAGTGGGAAAGTAATGTATCCAGCTTAGGCTGTGTTATGTAACCGATGTATTATACAACAATGAATTAATATAAGTTTTCATTTTCAAAAAATGTTGAGTAACGAATGTTTAAGTTATTGTTTAACATTGAATAATAACTAACTGACAGGAAATGAATAATAACGAAATATGTGTTTATTGTAGCAGCAAAATGCCGCCAAGAAGAGTACCACGTAACCAAGGTGCGAACACAAATCAACCGGAGGGAGGTCCGGTTAACCCCATGCATGAATTTTTGAACCTTTTAACCGCAGTGTTTAATCAAATTGGGGCTAATATCCCCGTAAATCCTAGTGTAGTACGAGCTACTACATTCAAGGACTTTAAGAGTGTGGGTCCGCCGGAGTTCAAAGGAACTACGGACCCTATCGAAGCCCAAACATGGGTAAGAGAGATAGAGAAGGCATTTGTGATAGCAAATGTTGATTAGGCCCAAAAGGTTGCCTTTGCAACCTACATGATGAAGGGAGAGGCCAAATTTTGGTGGGAGGTCAATCAGGCAAGGGCCGGAATAGATGTTATAACATGGGAGAGGTTCAAGGAAATATTCTACGAGAACTACTTTCCCACGAGCATGCAGGGAAGGATGGAAATGCGATTTCTAGATTAAAAACAAGGGGACATGAGCGGTTCCCAATTATGCATAAGTTTAATGAATCGGCAAGGTTCGCTCCACATTAAGTGGATACCGAGGTGAGGAAAGCTCGACAGTTCGAGCAGGGCTTGAAACCCTGGCTCTATAATTGTATCTCTGTGTTCCAAAGTACATACTTTGGAGTTGTTTTAGAAAAGTCAATAATTGCTGAAGGTGGTAGCGAGGCGTTGAGTCAATACCACAAGGACAAGAAAAGCAAGGGGAAGGTGGATGGAGGAGTGAAGGTTGAAGGTGCCAGCGGGAGTGGCGAAGGGTATAAAAGGAAAGTAGTTAGCTCGGGGAATACCGGAGTGAAACAAGGAGACCCTAAGAGGAGGATGGAGGCCTGTAAAACTTGTGGGAAGACTGACCTAGGAGTCTGTCTCAAAGGAGAGGCCGTGTGTTATAATTACGGACAGGAGGGGCATATTTCGCCATACTGTCCAAGCCCGAAGAAGAACCATGGATGCTTTGTATGTGGGTCAACGGACCATATGGCAAAGAACTGCCCAAAGAAGGGGATAGATGGTAATAAGGGCGACAATAGTGGTAAGTTAACTATTGGGGGTCAAAATGAATAGTAGGTGGTAGATGGCCTGCACTTTAATATGACCGTCCAAGACGCGATGGCTTCGGGGGATGTAGTCGCTGGTATTATTCTGATCAACGACTTAAATACATACGTGTTGTTTGACTCGGGTGCTACTTGTTCGTTTATCGCATGTGATTTTGCTAGACGATTAGGATTACTTCCCGAAAAGTTTCCTATACCTTTGAACATTAAGGTAGAAAATGAAGAGATAATTCCTGTTGAAGATATTCATAAGAATTGTTGCGTAGACATTCGAGGTTGTAAATTATCGGTAGATCTGATACCGATAAAGTTAGGAGAATTCGATGTAATTCTCAGAATGGATTGGTTGATAAATCATGGGGCAATTATAGATTGTCAAAAGAAATGCGTAAATATTAAAACATCAATTCAATCACATGTAATATTTTACGGGAATAAATTGCCCGGACGTTCGTGTTGTCTTACCATGACACAAACTAGGAAATTATTGATGAAGGGGTGTGTAGGCTTTTTGTGTCATGTGGTTGATACCCAGAGAGTGGGAGCAACCATGGAACAAATACCTATAGTAAGTGAGTTCATGGATATATTTCCAAGTGAGTTACCGGGTCTTCCACCGGATAGGGAGACCGAGTTCGTAATAGACATTGTGCCAGGAGTAGCACCAGTTTCTAGGGCACCATATCGTATAGCGCCGGTGGAGATGAAGGAGTTGATGGTACAGCTGTAAGAATTGTTGGACAGAAAGTACATTCAACCGAGCGTTTCACCGTGGGGAGCACCGGTATTGTTTGTCAAGAAGAAGGACGGATCGTTGAGACTTTGTATCGATTACCGAGACTTGAACAAGTTAACGATAAAGAATAAGTATCCGTTTCGCAGGATCGATGATCTTTTTGATCAGTTGAAGGGGGCAAAATATTTTTCCAAAATAGATTCAAGGATAGGGTATCATCAACTGAAGGTTAGGAATGAAGATGTGCCAAAGACATCATTCAGGACTCATTATGGTCATTACGAGTTTCTGGTGATGTCATTTGGGTTGACTAATGCACCTGTTGCATTTATGGACATGATGAACAGAGTGTTCAAACCATATTTGGGCAAGTTCATTGTGGTGTTTATTGATGATATTCTAGTCTACTCTAAGATGCCAGAAGATCATGCTGAACACCTGAGAACAGTGTTGGAGACACTAAGAAAGGAGAAGTTATATGCGAAGTTCAGTAAGTGTGAATTTTGGTTAGAGAGGGTACACTTTTTAGGTCATGTTATTGACCATGAGGGGATTTCAGTAGATCCAGTGAAGGTGGAAGCCGTGATGAATTGGGAACAATCGAAAATGCCGACCGAGGTATAGAGTTTCTTAGGGTTAGCGGGTTACAATCAGATGTTCATTCAGGACTTTTTGAAGATAGCTACTCCACTGACTAACTTGACGAGGAAGACGATGAAGTACGTATGGACTGAGAAATGCAAAGACGGTTTTCAAGAATTGAAAAAGAGATTGAGTGAAGAACCTGTTTTGTCATTACCCGATGACACGGGAAATTTTGTAGTTTATAGCGATGCTTCGCATAAAGGACTGGGTTGCGTGCTCATGCCGCATGGCAAGGTCATTGCGTATGCATCTAGGCAGTTGAAGGTGTTTTCCTTAAAGATATGGTGACATTATCTTTATGGGGAAAAGTGTGAGATATACACGGACCACAAGAGTCTAAATATATCTTCACACAGAAGGAGTTGAATATGAGACAGAGAAGATGGTTGGAGTTGATAAAGGATTACGACTGTGAAATCCTGTATCACCCTGGAAAAGACAATGTAGTGCCCGACGCCTTGAGTAGAAAGGGTTGGGAGAAGTTGTCTATGTTAAAAGCTTAAACTGAGTTAATAACAGAGATGACTAGAATGGAGTTAGAGGTCAAGTTGCCAATTGAAATGGATCAGAGACTGTTTGCAATGGAGATTCAGTCTACCATTGTAGATAGAGTCAAGGAGGTGCAACTCAAAACTGATGAGTGTGATCAAATGAAGAAGCGGTTGACCACTGAAAAAGATATTAGGTTTAGTCTTGATAATGAGGGATTATTAAGATTTGAAGGAAGAATTTGGGTTCCGAATGAGACGGAATTAAAGGAGCAAGTATTACAAGAGGCTCACAGTTCGAGGTACTCGATTCATCCTTGTAGCACTAAGATGTATCAAGACCTTTGAAAGAGTTTTTGGTGGCCAAACATGAAGAGAGAAATAGCCGAATATATGAGTAGGTGCTTGACTTGTCAAAGAGTTAAAGCCGAACATCAACGACCGAGTGGCTTGTTACAGTAATTGGAGATTCCAGAGTGGAAGTGGGAGCATATCACGATGGACTTTATGGTGGGACTTCCGACGGCTCAGAAGGGATATGATACAATTTGGGTAATAGTGGACCGGTTGACGAAGTCAGCTCACTTTTTGCCAATTCGAATTAAGTATAACTTTGATCAGTTAGCTACACACTATATTAAGTAGATTATTTCAAAACATGGAGTACCTATTTCGATAGTGTCAGATCGTGACCCACGATTCACATCGAACTTTTGGAGAAGTCTTCGAGAGCGATTGGGGCCGCAGCTGAAGTTGAGTACTGACATATCATCCACAAATCGATGGATGAGCGAGAGGACAATTCAGACGTTAGAAGATATGTTGAGATCTTGCGTCATGGATTTCAAGGGTAGTTGGGATGATCATCTACCATTAGTAGAATTTATGATAACAACAGCTTATCGAGCAAGTATAGGTATGCCACCGTATGAAGCTTTGTATGGAAGGAAATGCAGAACGTCGTTGTATTGGGATGAAGTGGGAGAATGCTGAATGGTAGGACCAGAATTGGTTCAGCAAACAGCGGATGTCGTGAAGTTGATACGTATGCGTCTCGTCGCAGCTCAAGACCGACAGAAGAAATATGCAGACTTACATCAAGAGAATAAAGAGTTTGAGGTAGGCTCATACGTATTTCTAAAGGTATCTCCCTGGAAAGGAAAGATACGCTTTGGAAAGAAGAGAAAACTAAGCCCAAGGTTTATAGGACCTTTTAAGGTATTAGAACGGGTAGGTGAGGTAGCTTATAGGGTAGCGTTACCTCCAGACCTAGAGCGAATACATAATGTATTTCACGTTTCAGTGCTACGTCCTTACAAACCGGATTACAAGCACGTGATAGAATTTGAGCCTATTCAAATAGAGAAAGATTTAACATATGAAGAGATGCCGATTCAAATCATCGATAGAAAAGAGCAAGTTCTACGAAACAAGGTATACCGTCAGTAAAGGTGTTATGGAAGAACCACGATGTGGAGGAAGCAACGTGGGAACTTGAAGAAAAGATGAGAAAGAATTATCCTCTTTTGTTTGAGTAAGATATGACGAGATTCTGGGGACATGATCTTTATAAGGGGGGAAGAATGTAACGACCGAGAAATTCGGATCCTTTGTAAAAATATTTGAAAGAATTAAATAATGAATAAAATAATATTAATTGTTATTATATGTGTTGATAAGATATATAGCGTTCTATAACCTAGAAACGTCGGAAGATCGTAGTATTTGAACCACGTGAATGAATTAAAGTGTTTGAATTTCCAAGATGAAAATAAATGTTTTTCGAGAAAGTTTACGAAAAACAGTATTCACTGATTATCGCTCGGGATTTATGTTTGAACTTCCGAGAAATACGTAACGTTAGAATATCGAGACGAGATGGATTATGTAATAATAATCTAAGTATCAAAAACGTAATAATTCGCATGCGGACTTAAATTGAGAATGTATGTATTAATAATCTAATGAAATGGAATGGTGGATATTGTATAAAGAGCAAGTCCAATATGTATAAGATGTAAACCTATGTGGGATTTATTATCAAGCCCAAGTATTTAGTTAATGAAGCCCAAATTAATTAATGCAAGCCCAATAAGGAAATTGGCTAGATTAATTAGTAAGCCCAATGAATTGGACATGATCCATGGGGCAATCCAAGTGTAAGTGGGTAGACTTGATGGGCAAACATCTTGTGTGATGACCATGTGTTGTGATGGCCAAGTAATAGAAGTGGCTAGCAAGTAGTCTTGGTGGTTAAGCAATAAATAGTAAGGAGGTTAGTTTAAGGAGGTGGGATCACATAAAGACAATTATGCCCTAACCTTAGCTCCTCTATAAATAGCAAGCTTCAATTCATTTGTTGCTTGTTCAAATTTCTTCCAACTTCTTACAAGATAAACAACTTAAGTGTTAGAGAGAATAAGTCACATAAGCACTTATAAGCCATCTCAACTTTGGCTAGATTTTCCAAAGTGAGGTGAAGTAATAGTTCATCAAAGGTAATTATCTTGTCTCTTCCATCTCTATCATAATAGGATTTATAGAGAAGTGGAATGGTTTAATGATATCATGTCATAAGTCATTGATGAATGAACTTAAGCCGAATAAGTTGAATAAACAGCTAAATTAAATAAGTTAATGAGCTTATGAAGAATTGCCTTTGTTGCATAAGCATAAGAATTGTAGATAATAAGTGAAATAAGTCATTGACTTATGAGAATAAGTTAAAACCTACTTTGATAATAAGTTGGTGTAATAAGTAACTTGTAATGTTTACATGTTGATTAAAATCCACCTAGAATGATTTGTAATGAGGATTCGCCGGAATTCACACGATTGGACGATAATCGTCGAATTCATGAAATTCTCGGAATGAAGGTCATATTTTATGATTGAAGTCGTAAACATTGGTTTTCGATGGAGACGAGTTATATTTGGCATTATAGAGTTGCAGACTCAAAAATGACCGGATTATAGAGTCATAAACGTTCGATGGAGACGTTCATATTTGGCATTGAACGTTCACGAACGTTTATCAGTTTCGTTAAAATGAACTAATAGGTGAAATTTTAGCAAACGAAGTAAAATAGATAAAATTCTTGCATTAACGTAGAGAGTACGTAATTTGTGACCCGTAGGCTTTTGAACGAGCCAATTCGGACTTATAACGAAGAAGTTACGAGTCCGGGAATCTCAAACTTTTGAAAAATCTGTCCAAAGTGTCTGGTGCATAGTCATTTGGCCAACATTTCAAAATTATCCCATGCGCCTTACCAAAGTGGCCATCACACCGGAGAGTCACACATGACTTCAAAGATTTAACACGAGACTTGTACTTGTGGCACGAGTCAAGGTTCTAGGCAAGAAAGATGACGTCATAAATAGCGACACCAAGTGTAAAAGCCGTACATATCGCCAAAACCTCAAGACCAAGACAATAATGAATGTTTACATATAGAGCATGGTTAATAATTGATAAACAATTAAATGAAGATCTTAATGAAACATTGTTAAGACATAATTAAGTCTTAAGTATGAACACTTAAAGTTAAGTTAAGTCAATTACTTATTAATGTAAGAATGATCTAACCGAAAGCCGGAACCAATAATAACAAAACTAATATGTATTTAGATTGAGAAGAAGGGTAAGATTCTTTAGGAACCATGTGTGATCATTCATGACCTAATGTTCTATGTTATGCTACTATTTAATGTAGAGACCTTAAAGACGTAAAGTGCACGTGTTATATCTATAAGCGGACGCTAAAGGCAAGTACTCTAACCCTTGTTCCAGTTCGATCTGGACAAGTCTTTGTGATTCATGTATTCTCTGCATGAGTTAATGTTTGATGAAGTCAAAGCCAATTCCTTCGGCTAGACTTGTGCTATGTTAATTTATCAAGTGTTGATAAGGATTTACCAAACTAATATTGTTGTGGTTTTCAAAAGTAGACTGAGTATGCTAAATTGCTTTGTCGTCAAACGACAGGCACGTGAGGTTGTCACAACTTAAACGTATACACGTTTAATAAAAGTAGTGTTGATCAACATAGGGTACTATAGGCTGATCACCTAGACGTGCTTGTAAGCTATACCGAACTTACGGACTTCGTGTCGGGATGTCCTTTTCAAAGTACTTATGAAATGCTTACGGTCTTGAACCGGAATTGATGTTTTACTAAACATTGTTGTTATAAAATGTTTTGAATGAAAAGAAGTGCTATTTTGAATTCTCAATAGTACTTCGTAACTCTTGTCCAGTTATTGAAGATATACGATTCCTATGTTTCAAGCATGCTATTTTCCTAGAATTGTTGTATTTACTGAGCTAGTTAGGCTCATTCTTTCTTGAACCATATGAATTCAGCTAAGAACGAACGGACCGATGGATCCGACAAGGATAAAGGGAAAGCAAAGGCGAACCCGTAGTTTGCATATGTAATAGTATAGGTTTTGTAAGGAATATTATTGATATTATGACAAAGACAATGTATTGGTTGTAAAGAATCTGGGGAATGTAAATATTCTTTTGATATATATATAAGACATATCCATTCTTTTGAGGTATTTCAATTGAATGTTTATGTGAAATGTAGCACCGTGTAGCACCATCTGTCGGGTTAGAAGATACCCGGATTTGGGGGCGTCAGACTAATTGTTTCCCTACAAAAACACTACGTAGTTTAGTCTGGGAACACATGAAGATGTTGTATGCTATGTAATGTGTCTGTTTTATGAGTGTTTTAATGTTCTCCTGCCAAACAGATGTCCATCGTTTGGATGACAGTATAACATGACATGTCTTGATATGAAAAAGGAATGCATACTTACATATTCCTTTATATTTTCCATTACATTGAGATTTACATGGAATGTACCTGGAATTGATATTACATATAATTGAAAGGGGAAGGTATGAAGAGACTTCCCTTCGCGTTTGGTTTATCAGAGGCTGACCTATCATAGGCTACTCTAGCGGCTTTTCGGTATGAAGGTCCCCAGATCATCACAATTTACTAGATGGGAAGTTAATCTGATCTTTCAACTAGAGCGAATCTAGGTGGTGCCTTTCCTGAGCCTCGCGGGATTAGTCTCCTTTGAGTCCAGTAATCAAATATCGACGGGTTTGCCTCCTGGTGGAGGAATCACACAACATACATTCACATACATCACGTCTCACTGTATGGAAACGATGACATATGTGAAGCACTAATATCACAGGCAGATATGGTGCAAAGCACTAAAATGCAGTAAATAAAGAATTAGTACACATGTAAGTGCAGTATTCACACATAAGCAGATAAAAAAGTTTTTAAATGCTTTAATAGCGGCTTAAGCCCTCTTACTAAAGTCCCCAGCAAAGTCGCCACCTGTCGACATTATGATTTTTATTTGTCCCTTTCTGTGCTTCTCTTTTGGTATTCTCATTTTAGGTGATTTTTGTTTGAAAAAACAAGTATGAAAAGGTCCGATGTGTATATGTCGACGATTTGACTTTTAGAGTCACCAGTTGGTATTTTGAAATGGTTGCACCAAGTCAACCGATAAAGGTTTGCACAAAGACCCAATGGTTTGACACTGTTTAACTGGTCTAGGAAACTAAGATTCGTTAGGGTCCGGGGGGTTGATTAAGCGGAGGGAAGGTGGTTAGCACTGCGACGCCCCCAAATTTGGACCGCCACTTGGTCACTCGAATTCGGTTCATCACGTTCTTATGGTAACACCATAATAACTAAAATCACACATTCACAATGAAATATCTAATTTAGAATAATATACAATGTTTTATTATAATTATTCCCCCAAGTCTCGCAACCTACAGTGATTAATAGATTACATAATAATATCGAATAAAGACTTATTACATAATACTACTTAAGCTTAAACATAGTCTGAAAATAGTTTTAAATAAATTTAAACATAAAAGGTACAAGCTAGTCGGTAGCCTTGCCATTGCCCTTGTCTTTCCCAGAGACACCTCCATGTTCCGCCTTAACTGAAAGGTTTTAAATATGCAAGAATGAGCACAAATTGCCTAGCAAGTAATATACAACAAGGGTAAAAGTTTTATTACACAATTTTGAAATATCGAAGTATCATCTTTAAGATAGTTCAGAGTTTCAGAATAATATCATGAATAATGAATATCAACAATTCTTGTAATAAGAACGATAATTCAATATAAATCGACAGATAAATATGAATTCAAAGACTATCAAGGTATCCGACTGGATAACAATTTATATTGAGCAGTCACTAAGGACTATTGAACATCTACTAGAATTACCAATATTAAACTGATAACCCAAAAGAATCAAGTACTATAGATGATCAGTCTAAAATACTTTAAGTTATGCATAACACCACAATAATAATATACTCATGTGTCGGGGTTTCCAACAACATACATTCCCCTTGTCTTAAGGGTTGTCCAACTCAGTTTTCAAGATTTCCGCACCAATCAATTGGTTTAGACAATTTTATAAACATGCACATAATATAGCTGAATCAAATGGTATATATACTTTAACAACATTCAAGAACAATACCAAGTTCACATGAATAATAGTTTTCCTCAAGAGTTTAACATAATAGCTCATTCAATGAGATAAGCTTACGATATTCGTCGAATAAGTAATGCAAGAGTTAGAATACTTGCACAATGTAAAGTATGGTTCAGATACTTTCCTTAAGCGTAGTTTATCCACGTTAAGAAATCAACACTTTCGAATCCTATTTATAACGTATTATATGTCCAAGATGTCCATTAGCTAACACAGTCTTTAATCAAGCTTGACATGATTCAAGTATGCACATATGGTACAAAATCAGTTTATACGTCATCACAAGTTCAACCCACGTATCATGGTTTGATATTATGCAACATTCTTTTGGACTTTATCATTCGAAAGTCATGATTAACCTTTATCTTTATCACATAGCTTGCTTCTTAACACATTACATAGCATATTGGTCATATATTACCAGTTAAAGTAATCATATAGGCATGCTTCAGACATCAGTTCAAAAATAGAAGCCATTTATGATCGGTTGCAGACTGGCAGCAATTTAGCATACTGTCTGAAGCTTAGGGACTGGCCTATTGTCTTTGTCCCCCCCGCTGCATTCAGAGACCGAAACTCTTGCCTTTCTACTTCTGCCCAATCCCTACACATTTAAGCACTAGTACTCTATCATATTTAGAGGCACTCACATAATCACATAACCGTTTTTGAGTTCATTTGTATAAGTTTGAACTTACATATTAAATGGCATTCAAAGAAAACATTATCAAGCGGTTAACATGACTCATTACTTGGCTATATACCCACATAGAGATTTTAAATTTTGTTAATGCATATATTTGTAGCATTCATATTGCTTGTTCATAGCTACTTTTGTTTAAAGCTTGGAATCATGCCTTAAACTCATGTTTATTTTGAAATCATCATGTTCCATACATATAGATCATACCTAGAGTTATAGACATAACATGGCATCTTATCTCATTAGTATCTAGACATACATGTGACGCAACTAGATTTTGAAAATATGTTCAAGTTTGCTTTTGAAACCATTTTAGGCTTGAACTATGCAATCTAACACACATAAGACAACTTCAAAACTCTAAACATACGTAGTCAAGTTATGTTAACATGCTCGCAATGTCAGAATATAAACTATGTAGTAGTCATACATGTTAGCTCACTAGGCTAAGCTTTTTCTTGAAAACATCTCAAACACGAGGCTTAACAAGTTTTTGCCATGATCAAAGGAACTATGTACACTATAGCATGCTCATCTATGTGTAAAAACCAGTCATGTGTATAGGTTATTAAGCCCCTAATTTGCAGAACATGAATTTTGTCAAAGTTTATTTTCAAGACTTAGAGCTCTTATTAAAGATCTCTTACCAATTTATGTTGAACACCACATACTATATATGAAAACCCTATATTTCATGTTATACCTCTTTTTATTTAAATAATAAAGTTATGACATCAAGCTCTCAACTTGTAGCATAGACAAAACCAACAATTGGTTATGAGGTATGGCATATTTACTTAGCACAGACCCCAATATAACCATGGCGAATCATGGCAATGTGCCCGTTCAAAAGCAGTATGGATGCTCTGTTTTGCACCGAAATTCCCAACTTGGTTTCCAATGATTCAAGCATGCTTCATACCTTTACTAATGTGTTTATACATGATAGTAAACTTCTTAAATACCTTATAACATGATTATTCATATCAATCACCAAATGAATTCAAGAAATTTTAAGAATCAAACAAGACCCATCAGAAGAACATAATTAGAAATTATACCTTCTTAAGCTTAAATTGGACTTCCTACTCAATGAATATGCTTCTACAATGCTCAGCAACTTACACTCTCCAATTTAGACTATCAAGTAACTTCTAGCAATCACAAAATCTGCATTTGGGCTTGTATTTATAGAGAGAACTTGTACTAAATTTAGGGTTTGCATAAAGGGTAGTATCCATGGTGTTTTGGAAGGAAACAATGGTCATTCAAGGGTTAGTCAACCACCCACAAGCTCAGTCATCATCACCTACTCTAGCCTTTTGGAGAAATACATGATTTAGCTTGGAGTTACTATTCATGTACTTGCGCCACTCATTTTGGGACAAAAATGAAAATCTCAGTAACACTTAGCTCCATCCCATTTAGTTACTTTATTATCCAAAAATGGTTTTAAATGCCCAAGTGTTACCATATTAGGAGAAATTTAGGTTATTTACATACTCACATCATATAATCCATGTACATTAAATACACGCAATAAAATAATGTAGTCATGTATTATTGTTCGGGTAGTTCCATAATTATCTCTACCACTCATATAACCATATAATAACCTTATTATATTAATAACTTATTTATTTATGTCAAATAAATAATTTATTTCTTTTCTTGATTAATTACCACTAATATAATTTAATTCATTTCTTATTGATGAAATTATGGATTTTCATAACCATTAATTATCGATAAAATTCTTATTATATTTATAGATATATTGCAAATAATAATAATCATATATTACTAATTATTACCAAGTAATCAATATTTAATTAATGGTTTAACAATCCCGTTATCGGACATAACATACTTTATTTCATGGTTTATCAATGTTACACATCATATAATTGTTTCATTCAATTTCTAAAGCAGAAAAATAAACTTTTCTCCAATCGACTCTTCAAGCAAATTTGCTTGATTTTATCATCTTGACGGCAAATTGTGTCGCACTCTCAACAATGGCGAAGACAGTTTAGCTTCAGCCCGTGTCAATTTTCATCACTAAACTTGTTTTTATACAACATGAATTGATGTCCACAAAAGTGTTACTACAAGTCTAAGAGCGTATGGATTATTCATATGAAATCCCATGATCAACACGATTAATCTTCTTAATTCTCGTTTTAACTTGCTTAATGAATTTTCTCGTTTCACATTATTCCACACAAGGCATTTCACACTTCTCATTGTCAAATTACACTTCTTAATACGCATTGATCTAATACGAATCAATTACATTAACCAACTCATAAAATAATAACACTTATATTCACATAAATATTATTTCCAATAATATATTCGTTTAATAATACGTCGAAATTCTCCGGTATTACATCCTCCTCCCCCCCCCCCCTTATAAAAATTTTGTCCCGAAATTGCTACAAGGTTACACAAATAGATGGGGATAATTTGTAAAACCTCAACTTTTTGAATAAAGGTGAATTTTCTATAAATATTAGTTTTGAATATTATGGAGTGAAATTGATATAATGTTATAGTTGTGGGTAATATTTATAAATTTTGCAAAGTACTCAAGTTGTTATATAATATTCGATTGGTCGGGGAATATTCGTTTTAACAGGGAATATTCGTACAACGGCACAATCATTGGTGGACCCCAAAATGAAATTATTGTCGGATTGAGAAAATGACAAAAATACTTTTTGAAAATAACGACGGAAGTTTTTACCATTAACTGTTGAAACACCCGGTGTTAAAAGTATAGTAATACGCGTGGTTGCATAGTAGCACACGATATTGATTATTGATGCTTACGTGAGAAGTCACTCAGTTTTGTTCAATTATTGCTACAGTAATTGTTGCATAGTATCTCACGTTATTTGATTCAATTATTGTCAATATTTTATATATTATTAAATCAATAATTGAGATAACAAAGTTATTAATATTATTATTTGCAATATTAACGATGTCTAGAAGTTCTCATCGAGGACATGTTTGGTCACCTAATTGCGCTTGATATAGGGAGAAATCCTTATTGAAAGCCCCTCTTTCCTGAGAACGATCGGTGATTAATATTGTGAATTATAATAAATGTGATAAATGTTGTTAAAATTATTAAGGTGATTTTATGAAGTTTTGCTTATTTTATGGACCCCCCATTTTCCATTTTTCAAAATAATCGGTGAAAGTTATTAGGTATATATATATATATATATATATATATATATATATATATATATATA
This sequence comes from Panax ginseng, assembly GCA_020205605.1. Lineage (NCBI taxonomy): Eukaryota > Viridiplantae > Streptophyta > Magnoliopsida > Apiales > Araliaceae > Panax > Panax ginseng. The sequence continues at coordinate 62,037,749 of CM035140.1, read as the reverse complement.
TATATATATATATTATTTATATATAAAACATATATCAATTTACGCATTCCTTTAGGTAAATCATAATGATATCCGTGTTCCACCACTTAACATACTATATATATATATATATATATATATATATATATATATATATAGTATGTTAAGTGGTGGAACACGGATATCATGAGATTTACCTAAAGGAATGCAAAATCGATATATGTTTTATATATAAATAATATATATAATATATATTATATTTTATTTAAAAGTTTTATTTTTATTAGAATATTTTATTGCATAGTATCATTTCCATTCTTCTATAAATAGAAGTTCATTCCTTCATTATTTCTTACGAATTCACTGAAACTCTAGAGAGAGAATTTATAGAGAAACTATAGAAAAATATTCTGCTACTTCCCTACTCTTATATCCAGTTTCTTTTACGGTAAAGGGTATTATTTCTTTTGTATTCATGAAGAGAACTTCTGTTATTCCATTATTTATTATTCGATTGGAATAACTTGTATACGTGGGTTACCCTATACTTGGTAAAATTCTTCTGTTATTCCAGTCATTATTATTCTGTTGGAATATCCTCATACATGCATTTTACGTTTGGACTGATTCTGTCTTTATTATTCTGCTTGGAATATCACATGCATGTGTTTTACGGGACCTAATTACATCTTTATTATTACATTGGAATATCATGTCTGCATGCGTTTTCTACCGGACACAGATCCGTTAATTATTATTCTATTGGAATAACCTGCCTGTGCGGTCTATCGCATGCCTGGTAATTTCTTTTGTTATTCCATTCCTTATTATACTAAGTTGGTTAATGTTTTGACTTCTATACTCCATGAAATTAGTGGAATATTCTTGATATTTGCGCTTCATCCAGTATCTTTTCATAGAAATATTCTTCTAAGCATTCTTCAATTTTACTCTACAAAAAAGTATCATGTTGACAATTTGGACGTTATTAGTTCCTGAATACATTAATTCTTGAACTTTTTTATTTAATTCTTATATCATTGTCATCATCCTCATGTTTATATTTTTAGAAAGTCATCTGTGGCCTGTACTGCATAGATGGACTTGGTATGATTATGACCAGGGATTATTCGGTGTAATAATGACCGTAATGTTATAAATGATGTGGTAAAAGTCCTCATTGGCCCGTAGTGCATTGATGGACCGCTGTTGGCATGATCATGACCATTAATGAATACACGAATGTCATTGGCCCGTAGTGCATGGATAATTCGTGGTCGTGATACTAAAGAATATCCTTGGCTGTAGTGCAGGGGTGATTCAATGACGTGGATTATTTATTAAGCTGAGTCTCAGCGATAACAGTGATGAAAAACCTTTTAAATCATAAAAGATAGTAGATTTTATTTTCTACTTAACTCTTTTAATGGATTTCTTGTTCCGCTGCAGTTAAACTTGATGTCTATCATATTTTATCAGTTTAACATTGTTGAAAACTAATGATAATTTATTATGCATTATCTTAGTTATAATATTTCTTCTTTGGGCTTGTTGAGCTCACCCTTTCTTTCACCGTTTCTTTAGGAAATGAGAATATAAATTTGGGACGAGTCGAGGAACGGGTGATGGTCCAGAGGATAGCATTAGTAGTCCTCACTATTCTGTGAAATTGAGTGTTAATAAATGTATTGAGGACTTATTTTGAGTTTTAATACTATCTAGGAGACAATGTTTGTATTGAAACTCACAGCTTATGTTGTATATTTAATGATTGTATTTGTATTCTGTATCATGTATTTGGCGACTCATAATAGGTGATGTATACCTATTTTGGGGGCGTCACTGTTGGTATCAAAGCTTAGGGATATGATCCCTGGCTAAGATGTGAGACTAGAACTAGGAGGGGAGAGACGGGGAATTCCTTCGCTAGTATGACCTACTTAAATTTATTTTGTATTTAAATTGGTTGGTCAGAGGTTAGAGATAATATGTTACATGTCAACTAACCCTTGTTTTGTGGCAGTATCTGAAAATTACATCCGAGAATGTTGAGAATAGCAATGGAGAACAAGAGACCATTGAGTCTCCACATATAAATAATCAGGATAATGTGCATCAGGAAGGCGACAATCCTCATGCAAACAACAACACGGACCAAATGATGAATGATGGATTGTTCACAGGCTTTATGCAATTCATGTAACATCAGGCGAGAGCGGCTCCTGTCCAAAATGCAGGTGGAAACACTGGAAACTCTAGGACGGTCACCGCTAAATAGTTCAAGGAGCTGGGACCACCAGAGTTTATTGGAGAGCCAAAACCAATTATGTAGCGCCCCCAAATCCGGGTATATTCCAACCCGACAGATGGTGCTATACTGTACAACATTCATACATTCATTCAATTGAAAAGTCTAGAAGAACGAATAAAACCTCTATATATTTAAAGTAATATTTACATTTCCCAAGTTCTAAACCCATTACAAAGGTTCGTTGTCATAATATCAGTTACATTACAACAATAGACCTATACTATTACAAGACAGCTTAGAAATCTGCCTTAGTTTTTCCTTTATCTTTTCCTGATCCTTCGGGACGTTCAGTCTTAGCTGCATATGGTTCAAGCAAGAGTGAGCATAACTAGCTCAGCAAGTATAACAATTTAATAACAACATGCTTGACACATACAAATCGTATATCTTCGATAACTGAACAATAGTTATGAAGTACTATTGATAATTTAAAATAGCACTTCATCTTTTCTTTCAAAATGTTTTATAATAACAACAGTATTAGTAAAACATTCACTCCAGTCAGAGACCTCAAGTATTCATTCTTTATTGGAAAAGGACAACCCGGAAGCAAATTCGTAAGCCCGATATTACTTACGAGCACTTCTAGGTGATCAACCTATTGTACTCTATGTTGATCAACACTACATCCGTTAAACGTATGTACGTTTAAGCATTTGGCAACCTCACGTGCCTGTCGCTTTACCGACCAAACATTTGTTTAAAATTTCAGACTGCTGTTAAAAACCATAACAAGTAGTTGACAAAAGATAGCAACCATTGACAATACATGATTAGATTATCAATATTTCAAGTCTAGCCAAGGGAACTGGCTTTAACTTTAACATATCTTAATTCATGTGAAAGAATACATGAACATCAAAACCTTGTTCAGAATGAACTGAAACAAGAGTTAGAATACTTGCCTTTAGCGTCTGCTATGGTGTTTTAACTTTATATTCAAGTTGTTCAAGTCTCTGCAATACATGATCATGTAATGCCTTACATTAGGTCACATATAATCAAGTATGTATATGACTATATCATACTCTTTATTTCAATCTAATTGTGTACTAGATTCAATTACTATTCATTCCGGTTTGTCATTACCATTGCATTTATATTTGACTAGGCTATCTTAACCTTTACATTACATTCTTTAAGGTTTAACAAAGTTTAACAATGTTACATTACCTCCCTTAAGTTATGTTTACTTCCATTTCTTTTCTTTGCACTTAGAAAATTTCCTTACTATCTTTGTTACGAGACCTGGCGCATTGCAGCTGATTTATCTTTACATCTCATCATGCTGCGCATGAGCCTTATCACATCTCCGACCGGACTTGGCGCTTCGGTGCCATTTATTGAACTAAGGTTCATACTGCAGCGAAACTCTTGCAAGATGTCTTTCGATTCTTTATTCACATCATGCATGTGGAATCTTTTTGCCTAGGGTTGGCGCATACGCCTGACTCTCGTGCACCGATATTAATTTCAGTTTTGAAATTTTGTTAACTTCCCGGACGCATAACTTCTTCGTTATAAGTCCGAATTGGCTCGTTCAAAATCCTATGGTTCACAAATTACGTATTCTACATGACCATTCAAGAATTTTATCTATTTGAATTTGTTTGCTAAAAATTAACCTATTGGTTCATTTTTAACATAAACGATAAACGTTCGTGAACGTTCAACGCTCGTTTCTTCGTTCTAAGTCGGAATCCGGTCATTTTCGAGTCCGCAACTCTTAAATTCCAATTATGACTTGTCTCTATTGGAAAACAAAGGTTTCGTGATCCAACACAAAATTTGAATTTCATTCTGAGAATTTTACGTATTCGACGTTTATTGTCCAATCGTGCAAATTCCGGCAATTCTTCATTCTTATGATTTGTTCAACATTACAAATGACTTCCATTCATCATGTGAACATTTTAACATCATTAATACAACAACTTATATTCATGGTTGGATTTTTGGACTTATTCTTCAAGAGCTCATAACTTGTCAAATTATAAACTACTTAAGATTTGATTATTCATGACTTATGACAATTAAAATTTCTTTACCATCATTTCTCATATGTTCTCAACATATAACTTAACTTAGGTATACATGATACATATAATCATATAAGACTTAAGCACTTACTCATTCATTTTTCTTAATCCCACTTTTCTTATCATCCTATCATGATAGAGATAGAAGATATTTGGAGAAGAAGTCTTACTTTAGAAGTCTATGATAAGTAGCTTCTTCTTTTCTTGGCTTATGGAAGTGACTTATTTGCAACTTAATCTCTCTAACACCTAAGCACTTTGTGATGTCTAGATTATTTGAGCAACCAACAAATGGCTTGCAAGCTTCTTCTATTTATAGAATTTCCAAGGTTAGGGTAGTTTAGTCTTTAAAACATCCCACCTCCTTAAACCACCTCCTTACTATTCATTACTTGCAAGGCACAACTTAAATCCTATACTTGGTCATTACTCTTTAGTCTTGGTCAATACTCCTACTTGATCTTCACACTTACTTGATCACCACACATTCAACCATATTAATATGGTTTGCCCCATGGGTCAACCAATTTATTGGACTTTAGTTTTGGGCTTAGATTAATAAATCCTTTGGGTTTTACATTAATAAACACTTATTGGTTCATTAATAATAGTTGGGCCTCTCCCTTTAATTCATTTGGACTTGTCCCTAATTATTAATCAATCATCCAAGTCCATTAACATTTCTTAATACATATTGTTGATGTATTTTCGTATTCTAATTCTTATAGAATTTATATACGGTATTTCATCATTCATATCATTATTACTTATTTCTTAACACTTCGCTTTACTTAACATTTATAAATTAAGTCCACAAGCGATTTATTACATTTTTCATAACTAGATTTTTATTACATAATCCATCTTACCTTGTTATTTCATCATTACGTATTTCTCGAAAACTTAAAATTATATCCTGAGCAAATACCGATGAATAGTGTTTTTCGGAAAAATTCTCGGAAAACTTTTATTTTCGTCTTGGAAATTCAAACACTTTAATTCATCTACGTAGCCCAAATACTACGATATTCTAACATCAATAGGTTATACAATGACAACCATCTTGATAACACATTGAATATGATTTTATTATTATTTAACTTAATAAAATCATTTTACAATAAGATCCGAATTTCTCGGTCGTTACATTCTCCCCCCCTTGTAAAGATTATGTCCCTAGAATCTCGTCTTACTTTAAATCAAATAGATGAGGAAAATTTTTCTTCATCTTTTCTTCTAGTTCCCACGTTGCTTCTTCAGCGTCGTGGTTCTTCCATATTACCTTTACTGATGGTATTACCTTGTTCCTCAGAACTTTTTCCTTTCTATCAATGATCTGCATCGGCGACTCTTCATAGGTTAAGTCTTTCTCTATATGAATCGGTTCATACTCGATTACATGCTTATTGTCCGACTTATATGGACGTAATACAGATACGTGAAATACGTTATGTATTCGTTCTAGGTCTGGAGGTAATGCTACCATATAAGCTACCTCTCCCACCCATTTTAATACTTCAAAAGGTCCTATAAACCTTGGACTTAACTTTCCTTTCTTTCCAAAGCGTATCTTTCCTTTCCAGGGAGATACCTTTAGAAACACATACGAGCCTACCTCAAATTCTCGATTTAATCTATGTGAGTCAGCATACTTTTTTACATCATCACGAAATGTGACGAGATGCATTCAATTAACTTTACCACATCCGCTGTTTGCTGTACCAATTCTGGTCCTAGCATCCGGCGTTCTCCCACCTTATCCCAACACAAAGGTGTTCTGCATTTTCTCCCATACAGAACTTCATACGGCGGCATACCTATGCTTGTATGATAACTGTTCTTATATGCAAACTCTACTAGTGGTAGGTGATCATCCTAACTACCCTTGAAATCCATGACACAAGACCTCAACATGTCTTCTAACGTCTGAATTGTTCTTTCGCTCTACCCATCAGTTTGTGGATGATAAGTCGTGCTTAACCTCAGCTATGTTCCCAACTGCTCCTGCAAACTCCTCCAAAAGTTCGATGTGAATTGTGGATCACGATCTGACACAATCGATATCGGTACTCCATGTCTGGAAATGATTTCCTTGACATAAAGTTTAGCTAACTGGTCTAAGTTATACTTGACCCTAATTGGAAAAAGTGGCCAGAATTTCGTCAACACAATCCACCCACTATTACCCAAATCGAATCGTACCCTTTTTGCGTCATCGGAAGTCCCACCACGAAGTCCATCGTGATATGATCCCACTTGCACTCTAGAATCTCCAATGACTGTAATAAACCACTGGGTCATTGATGTTTGGCCTTAACTTTTTGACAAGTTAAGCACCTACTCACATACTCTACTATTTCTCTCTTCATGTTTGGCCACCAAAAACTCTGTCGAAGGTCTTGATACATCTTAGTGCTACCAGGATGTATCGAGTACCTCAAACTATGAGCGTCTTGTTACACTTTCTCCTTGAATTCTGTCTCATTCGGAATCCAAATTCTTACCTTAAATCTTAATAATCCCTCATTATCAAGACTATACTTAACCTCTTCCTTCTCAGATAACCGTTTATTTATTTGGTTACACTCATCCGCCTTGAGTTGTACCTCCTTGATCCTCTCTACGATGGTAGATTGCATTTTCGTCGCAAAGAGTAATTGCCCCGAATCACTCGGCATCTTCACTTCTATTTCCATCCTAGCCATCTCTGTTATTAACTTCTTTTGAGCCGTTAACATAGACAACTTTTCCCGACCCTTCCTACTTAAGGCGTCGGCAACTACATTGGCTTTTCTAGGGTGATACAGGATTTCACAATCATAATTCTTTATCAACTCCAGCCATCTTCTCTGTCTCATATTCAACTCCTTCTGAGTGAAGATATACTTTAGACTTTTATGGTCCGTATATATCTCACATTTTCCCCATAAAGATAATGCCTCCATATCTTTAGGGCAAACACTACCCCTGCCAGTTCTAAATCATGAGTAGGATAAACTTTCTCATAATCCTTCAACTGTCGAGATGCATACGCAATGACTTTGCCATGCTGCATAAGCACAAAACCAAGTCCTCTATGTGAAGCATCACTATACACTACAAAATTTCCCGTGTCATCTAGTAATGACAAAACAGGAGCTTCACTTAATCTTTTCTTCAGTTCTTGAAAATTGTCTTCACATTTATCCATCCATACGTATTTCACCGTCTTCCTTGTTAAATTAGTCAACGAGGTAGCTATCTTCGAAAAATCTTGGATAAATCTTCGATAGTACCCGGCTAGGAAACTCTACACCTCAGTCGGCGTTTTCGGTTGTTCCCAATTCATTACTGCTTCCACCTTCGCTGGATCCACTGAAATCCCCTCTTGGTCAATGATATGACCTAAAAACTATACATTTTCCAACAAACATTCATATTTGGTGAATTTTGCATATAACTTCTCCTTCCTTAGTGTCTCCAACACTAATCTTAAGTGTTCAGCATGATCTTCTAGCGTCTTAGAATAGACTAGAATATCATCTATAAACACCACGACGAACTTGTCCAAATATAATTTGAACACTCCGTTCATCATGTCCATAAATGCAGCAGGTGCATTCGTCAACCCAAATGACATCACCAGAAACTCGTAATGACCATAACGAGTCCTAAATGCAGTCTTTGGTACATCTTCCTTCCTAACCTTCAACTGATGAAACCCCGTCAGCAAATCTATTTTAGAAAAATACTTTGCCCCTTTTAATTGATCAAAGAGATCATCGATCCTGGGTAATGGGTATTTATTCTTTATCGTTAACTTGTTCAACTCTCGATAGTCGATACAAAGCCTTAACGATCCATCTTTCTTTTTGACAAACAACATCGGTGCTCCCCACGGCGAAACACTTGGTTGAATGTACTTCTTATCTAATATTTCCTGCAGCTGAACCATTAGTTCTTTCATTTCCATAGGCGCCATACGATACGGTGCCCTTGAGACTGGTGCCATTCCTGGCACAGTGTCTATCACAAATTCCATCTCCCTATCCGGCGGTAAACCCGGTAACTCACTTGGAAATACATCCATGAATTCGTTTACTATAGGTATTTATTCCACGGTTGCTCCCACTCTCTGGGTATCAACAACATGGCATAGGTAACCCACACAACCCTTTCTTAAAAGTTTTCTAGTTTGTGTCATCCTAAGGCAACACAGACGTCCTGGCAATTTACTACCGTAAAATACTACAGGAGGTTGCTTCAACGTCCTGATACTCACACATTTCTTTTGGCAATCTATAATTGCTCCATGGTTAATCAACCAATCCATTCCGAGAATTACGTCGAATTCTCCTAACTTTATTGGTATTAAATCTACCGATAACTTACAACCACGTACATCTACGCAACAACTCCTATGAATATCTTCAACGGGAATTATCTCTTCGTTTGCTACCTTAATGTTTAAAGGTATATGCAATTTTTCGGGAAATAATTCTAGTCATCTAGCAAAATCACAAGCTATAAACGAACAAGTAGCACCCGAATCAAATAGCACGTATGCATTCATATTGTTGATCGGAATAATACCTGCAACTACATCCCCTGATGCCACCGCATCTTGGACCGTCATATTAAAGGTATGGGCCATTGATTTCCCCGGCTGAGATGGACCACTAATAGCTAACTTCCCGCTATTAGGTCCCTTATTTCCTTCTATCCCCTTCTTCGGGCAGTTCTTTGCTATGTGGTCAGTTGATCCACAAATAAAGCATCCGTGATTCTTCTTTGGATTGGGACAGTTAGGCAAAATGTGCCCTTCCTGTCCACAATTATAACATACCGCCTTACCTTTGAGACAGACTCCTAAGTGAGTCTTCCCGCAGGTTTTACAGGCCTCCATCCTCCTCTTGGAGTTCCTTTGTTTCGCTCCGTTATTCCCAGAGTTAAAGCCCTTTCTCTTCTGACCGTCGCCACTTCAACTAGCTCCCTCGGTCTTGGTTCCTCCATCAACCTTGCCTTTGGTCTTCTTATCTTTATGGTACTGGCTAAGAGCCTCATTCCCACCTTCGACAATTATTGCCTTTTCTAGTATGGTTCCAAAGGAAGTACTTTGGAACACGAGATGCGTTTATAGAGCCGTGGTTTCAAGCCCCGCTTTCAACCTTTTTAGCCTTTCTCACTTCAAAGGTCCACTTGATGTGGAGCGAATCGTGTCGATTCATTAAACTTGGCGATATCTTTGAACTGTCGAGATCCCTTGTCTCAATTCTAGAAACCTCATCTCCATCCTCCCTTGCATACTCGTGGGAAAATAGTTCTCTAAGAAAATCTCCTTGAACCTCTCCCACGTTAGGTTCCCTATATCGGCCCTAGCCTGGTTTGCCTCCCACCAAAATTTGGCCTCTCCCTTCATCAAATAGGTTGCAAAGGCAACCTTTTGACCCTCCTCAACATTTACTATTACAAATGCTTTCTCGATTTCTTTTACCTATGTCTGGGATTCTATAGGGTCCGTAGTTCCCTTGAACTCCAGCGGACCTACACTTTTTTCAAATCCTTAAAAGTAGTAGCTCGTCTTTACTCCGTGAATTACTGGTACATTAGCCTCTGTTTCTATTAAATGCACTGCTAGTTAAAGATTAACGAACTCCTCGTTGGATTAACCTACCACCCTCTGGTTGGTTAACATTAGCGCCCTGATTTCGTTGTCTCCTTCTTGGCGGCATTTTGCTGTTAAGAAAACAACACATCATTATTACTTTATTCTTATTGGTTTGTTATTGTTTGTAATAAAATAACAACTCATACTCATTACTCAACATATTCCATAAAAAGATTTATATTGATTCATAACTTGTAGTATAACACTACATTGTTTACATTACTCAGCCTTAGCTGATTACATTACCATCCCGCAATTACTTTCCAAAAATTGGGATTTACAAAAGACTACCCTTTGTTATACAAAAGAGGGTTTTACGTCACTACTAGATACGTAATATTTACATAATATTTACATATCTATTCTACTCTAGCTATTTCTAGATTACATATGCCGTAAGGCATTCTCAAAATTAGCTCTGGCCAAACCGGCAATAACATCTCTACTGATGGTATAACGGGTCTGTCCTGCTTCTACTTGATATCCGACTACTGCTCACTGAAATCTACATGAGAACTCCTATGAATATAGGACATCCTCTCCAACTTCCGCTTCTTAGTCTTTAGCTCAAACTGAGCTCAAAGACTTCTCCTCTCAAATCTCGGACTTTATCCATAGCTAGGACTCTATCATCGTGCTCCTCTTCCCACATTCCTTCCATACTAGTCTTGTCCTCACGGACAGCTCGGAGTTCCTCTTTCAACTCCTTAACCTCTTGGCAGTAATGCACATTCCTATCCAATACCGACATAAACAGTGCCTTCATTGATTCCCCCGAAGACATTTCCTATGTAGGTGGAACCTGGGTCTCTGTGGGTGGAACCTGGTCAAAGGACATCACGTCCACCTCCTCCTCTAGCATGCCATCAAATATAGACATGTAGTCTAAGTCGTCTGAGTCTCCCGACTCGATGATCACCAACTCTGGTTCTACGGCTACGGGATTTGGTAGTATTTATACCCGATTAACTGAATCCTCGCTTACTACATGTATATCTCTATACATATCATTTTCTCCTGACATCTACAATAAAACAATATAGTTTGATTAGTACACGTCAGTAAAATAATAGAAATACATAACATAATATAATACATTTTTATAAGGTTACTTTCCATCTTTTACTTCTTTATTCTTTCATAAGGTTATGACTTAAGGTTCTACTTTCCCCCTTAAGTTTTATAACCTAGGCTTTGATACTCAACTTGTAAGCGCCCCAAATCCGGGTATCTTCCAACCCGGCTGATGATGGTGCTATACTGTACAACATTCATACATTCATTCAATTGAAAAGTCTCAAAGAACGAATATAACCTCTATATATTTAAAGTAATATTTACATTTCCCAAGTTCTAAACCCATTACAAAGGTTCTTTGTCATAATATCAGTTACATTACAACAATAGACCTATACTATTATAAGACAACTTAGAAATCTGCCTTAGTTTTTCCTTTATCTTTTCCTGATCCTTCGGGACGTTCAGTCTTAGTTGCATTCATATGGTTCAAGCAAGAGTGAGCATAACTAGCTCAGCAAATATAACAATTTAATAACTACATGCTTGACACATACAAATCATATATCTTCGATAACTGAACAATAATTATGAAGTACTATTGATAATTCAAATAGCACTTCATCTTTTCTTTCAAAATGTTTTACAATAACAACAGTATTAGTAAAACATTCACTGCGGTCAGAGACCTCGAGTATTCATTCTTTATTGGTAAAGGATAACCCAGAAGCAAATCCGTAAGCCCGATATTACTTACGAGCACTTCTAGGTGATCAGCCTATTGTACTCTATGTTGATCAACACTACATCCGTTAAACGTATGTACGTTTAAGCATTTGGCAACCTCACGTGCCTGTCATTTTACCGACCAAACATTTGTTTAACATTTCAGTCTTCTGTTAAAAACCATAACAAGTAGTTGACAAAAGATAGCAACCATTGACAATACATGATTAGATTATCAATATTTCAAGTCTAGCCAAAGGAACTGGGTTTAACTTCAACATATCTTAATTCATGTGAAAGAATACATGAACATCAAAAACTTGTTCAGAATGAATTGAAACAAGAGTTAGAATACTTGTCTTTAGCGTCTGCTACGGTGTTTTAACTTTATATTCAAGTCGTTTAAGTCTCTGCAATACATGATCATGTAATGCCTTACATTAGGTCACATATAATCAAGTATGTATATGACTATATCATACTCTTTATTTCAATCTAATTGTGTACTAGATTCAATTACTATTCGTTCCGGTTTGTCATTACCATTGCATTTATATTTGACTAGGCTATCTTAACCTTTACATTACATTCTTTAAGGTTTAACAAAGTTTAACAATGTTACATTACCTCCCTTAAGTTATGTTTACTTCCATTTCTTTTCTTTGCACTTAGAAAATTTCCTTACTATCTTTGTTACGAGATCTGAAATTGGGCTGATTGATTTATACTTTACATCTCACGTCATGCCATGAGAGCCTTATCAGATCTCTCGACCGGACTTGGCTATTGGCTACCACTTATTGAACTTAGGTTCACGCTTCTTATTAACTCTTGCAGGTATGCTCGATTCTTTATTCGCATGCAAGCGTGTCCCTTTTCCTAGGTTTGGCGTACTACCAACTCTGTTCACCAGATAATAATTTTAGTTTTGAAATTTTGTGAACTTCCCGAACGTATAACTTCTTCGTTATAAGTCCGAATTGGCTCGTTCAAAAGCCTATGGTTCACAAATTACGTACTCTACATGATCATTCAATAATTTTATCTATTTGACTTTTTTTGCTAAAAATTAACCTATTGGTTCATTTTTAACATAAACGATAAACGTTCGTGAACGTTCAACGCTCGTTTCTTCGTTCTAAGTCGGAATCCGGTCATTTTCGAGTCTGCAAATCTTAAATGTCAATTATGACTTGTCTCTATTGGAAAACAAAGGTTTCATGATCCAACACAAAATTTGACTTTCATTCCGAGAATTTTACGTATTCGACGTTTATCGTCCAATCATGCAAATTCCGGCAATTCTTCATTCTTATGATTTGTTCAACATTACAAATGACTTCCATTCATCATGTGAACATTTTAACATCCTTAATACAACAACTTATATTCATGGTTGGATTTTTGAACTTATTCTTCAAGAGCTCATAACTTGTCAAATTATAAACTACTTAAGATTTGATTATTCATGACTTATGACAATTAAAATTTCTTAACCATCACTTCTCATATGTTCTCAACATAAACTTAACTTAGGTATACATGATACATATAATCATATAAGTTCTTTTACATTCATTTCATTTTTCTTAATAAACTTCTTACAAGTTCATATTATTTTCACATAAGTTTATAACTCATGCTAGCTTAAATGACTTATTACCAACTTAATTGGCTTAAGTTCATTACTTACTCATTCATGTTTCTTAATCCCACTTTTCTTATCATCCTATCATGATAGAGATATAAGATATTTGGAGAAGAAGTCTTACTTTAGAAGTCTTTGATAAGTAGCTTCTTCTTTTCTTGGGTTATGGAAGTGACTTATTTGCAACTTAATCTCTCTAACACGTAAGCACTTTGTGATGTCTAGATTATTTGAGCAACCAACAAATGGCTTGCAAGCTTCTTCTATTTATAGAATTTCCAAGGTTAGGGTAGTTTAGTCTTTAAAACATCCCACCTCCTTAAACCACCTCCTTACTATTCATTACTTGCAAGGCACAACTTAAATCCTACACTTGGTCATTACTTTTTAGTCTTGGTCAATACTCCTACTTGATCATCACTCTTACTTGATCACCACATCACTTGGTCACCACACATTCAACCATATTAATATGGGTTGCCCCATGGGTCAACCAATTTATTGGACTTTAGTTTTGGGCTTAGATTAATAAATCCTTTGGGCTTTGCATTAATAAACACTTATTGGTTCATTAATAATAGTTGGGCCTCTCCCTTTAATTCATTTGGACTTGTCCCTAATTATTAATCAATCATCCAAGTCCATTAACATTTCTTAATACATATTGTTGATGTATTTTCGTATTCTAATTCTTATAGAATTTATATACGGTATTTCATCATTCATATCAACTCGTATAATACTTCGTATTATACTCATTTTCATTACTTTGTACAATACCAATGTATCATACCATTATTACTTATTTCTTAACACTTCGCTTTACTTAACATTTATAAATTAAGTCCACAAGTGATTTATTACATTTTCCATAACTATATTTTTATTACATAATCCATCTTACCTTGTTATTTCATCATTACGTATTTCTCGGAAACTTAAAATTATATCCCGAGCAAATACCGATGAATAGTTTTTTCAGAAAAATTCTCGGAAAACTTTTTATTTTCGTCTTGGAAATTCAAACACTTTAATTCATCTACGTAGCCCAAATACTACGATATTCTAACATCAACAGGTTATACAATGACAACCATCTTGATAACACATGGAATATGATTTTATTATTATTTAACTTAATAAAATCATTTTACAATAAGATCCGAATTTCTCGGTCGTTACAACTTAAGGCGGAAGCATGGATAAAGCAGATCACCAAGATATTTGATCTCTTAGGATGCTCCAAGGAGCAAAAGGTTCCCTTTGCCACCTTCATGTTGCGTGAAGAGGCAGATTACTGGTGGGAATCTATAAAACGTACCCAGCCTGACGCACTCAAGATGTCTTAGGAGAAGTTCTAAGAGCTATTCAACGACAAGTACTTTCCCGAGAGTATTCGTCACATGAAACAAGTTGAGTTTATCAAATTGGAACAAAACCATATGACCGCATCGCAATATGAGGCTAAATTTGCAGAGTTATCCCGGTTTGCATCCCATTTGGTCGATAATGAGGAGCGAACGACGCGAATGTTTTTAAGAGGTTAAAAACTGGAGATACGTCAATATCTTATTTCTCATAAATAGTGTTTATACTCAGATGTTGTAAATAGGGCTCAGTTATTGGAGACCGGTAATGAGTCAACGCAACCAAGAGAAAGCAGCCGGCAGCATGATAATACCAGTGGTATCAGTCATCGAAACGGTGACAACAAATGTGGAGGGAATCAACATGCCAGAAATGGTAACCACTTCGGTGGTAATCATGCCCAAGACAATAAAAATGGACATTTCAAGAAAAGGAGATTCAACAATGATGGAAGGACATCAGCATCAGCACCCGTTGTTAAGGAAGGAGAACGACCACCTATCATATGCTTCAAATGCGGAGGGGAGGGACATATCAGTCCAAACTGCGTGATGCCATCCAAAGCGTGTTATAATTATGGAAGAGAAGGTCACCTAGCCCGATTTTATCGTTCACCGAAGACAAGTTCAGCTAGGATGGAGGCACCAAAGGCCATCCCAGAAAAGTCAAAGTCGGTGGTGCTAGGGAGAGCATTTGTTGTGACCTCCCAAAAAGCAAGGAACCCGAACGAGGTCATCACGGGTAAACTTATCATAAACTCTAGTGAAGTCTATACCTTATTTGATACCGGTTCTACCCATTCTTTTACTTCTCCTACTTGCGCTCAACGATTAAATTTGACTCTAGAGAAATTAGACTTTGACTTATCTGTGGAAACTTTGTTGGGAGAAACATTCATTACATCCACTATTTATAAGTCTTATTTGGTTCAAATCGATACGCTCACATTACCTATTGATCTTATTTCATTGAAAATACTTGCATTTGATGTGATTCTAGGGATTGATTGGTTAACTACTCATCATGCTAAAATTGATTATTTTCGTAAGGTTGTTAGCTTTCATATTCCTAATCAACCTATTATGCGAATTCAAGCGACCAAACCATTAAAATCAATCATAGTCATCTCAAGCCATAAAGCTATTCGTTTATTGAAAAATGGATGTCAAGCTTTCTTTGCTCATGTCACGGATCTAAACAAAAATACGTCAGTTTTGAATGATATTTCTATTGTTAATGAATTTCCTGACGTATTCCCTGAAGAACTTCTTGGCCTACCCCCAGAGCGTGAAATTAAATTTTGTATCGACCTTGAACCCGGAACAAACCTCATTTCCAAAGCCCCACATCGAATGGCTCCTATTGAACTTCAGGAGTTAAAGACCCAACTGTAGGAATTGTTAGACATTCGCTTTATCCGTCCTAGTACTTCTCCTTGGGGTGCTCCTATTCTATTCGTGAAGAAGAAAGATTGGAGTATGCGACTTTGTATTGATTATCGGGAGTTGAATCATGTCACCATCAAAAATAGGTATCCATTGCCACGTATTGATGATCTGTTTGACCAGTTACAAGGTGCCAAATTCTTTTCAAAGATTGATCTTCGTTCCAGATATCACCAATTGAAGATTAGAACCGATGACATTCCAAAGACAGCTTTCAAAACTCGGTACGGGCATTATGAATTCCTAGTCATGTCCTTTGGATTGAATAATGCACTTGATGCCTTCATGGATATGATGAACCGAGTATTCAAGGAATATTTGGATCACTTTGTGGTCATTTTTATTGATGACATCCTTATTTATTCCAAAAGTCGTGAAGATCACGAGCAACACTTGAGGCTGATACTCCAAAAGCTTCGTGAATACAAGCTTTATGCCAAGTTGAAGAAATGCGAGTTCTGGCTTGAGGAAGTAGCATTCCTTGGGTACGTGGCATCAATTCATGGAATATCTGTTGACCCAGCAAAGATTGAAGCTATTCAAAGCTGGGAGCAACTTAAATCAGTGACAGAAGTACGTTGCTTTCTCGGCTTAGCTGGTTATTATAGGAGATTCGTAGAAGGGTTTTCTCGAATCGCTACTCCACTAACTCAGCTAACTCGGAAAGATACAAAGTTCGGTTGGAGCGTGTAATGTGAAAAGAGTTTTCAAGAACTCAAGAGGAGACTCATTTCAGCACCTGTTCTGACAATACCATCTGGCTCAGAGAGATTTGTCATCTACAGTGATGCTTCGGACAAAGGGTTAGGATGTGTTCTCATGCAACATGGGAAAGTCATAGCCTATACCTCACGACAACTCAAAGAATATGAGAGGAATTATCCTACTCATGATCTAGAGTTGGCAACTGTTGTCTTCACACTAAAGATTTGAAGGCATTACTTGTATGGAGAGAAAGTGGAGATCTTTACGGATCATAAAAGCCTCAAATATTTCTTCACTCAAAAGGAACTCAACATGCGACAACGACGTTGGCTTGAACTGTTGAAAGATTATGATCATACCATCCAATACCATCCTCGAAAAGCGAACATGGTAGCTGACGCATTGAGTAGAAGATCATATGCGGTTATGAGTGCAATATTGTCAACGCAAAGGCCAATTTTGTATGACTTGTAAAAGGTGGAGATAGAGATAAAAACTTCAGGGACCCACGTGATGATGGTGAATATACGAGTAGAACCGACTTTAATTTATAAAATTAAAGCTGCTCAAGCTATAGACCTGGAGCTGATGCGTATGAGGAAGAAAGTGCAAGAAGGTGCTATACCGGAAGCAAGAATCGATGAAGAAGGAATACTTCGAGTCAACTCTATACTTTGTGTTCCTAAAGACCCTGATTTAAAGTATAAAATCATGATGGAGGCGCATAACACACCGTTTGCAATCCATCTTGGGAGTACCAAAATGTATCGTGATCTTCGTCATACATTTTGGTGGAGCAATATGAAGAGAGAGATAGCGTTGTTTATCTCAAGGTGTCTAACTTGTCAACGATTCAAGGCGGAGCATCAAGTACCAAAAGGTCCATTGCAACCACTTGAAATTCCAGAATGGAAGTGGGAGCACATTACCATGGATTTCGTTGCTGGTCTTCCCAAGGTTTCTCAAGGCATTGATGCAATTTGGGTCATTGTTGATAGATTGACGAAATCTGCTCATTTCTTACCAATATGAGAAACTTATACACTTGAACGTCTTGCTCGTATGTACATAAACGAGATTGTAAGACTGCATGGTATGCCAGTATCCATAGTTTCTGATCGAGACCCAAGATTCACTTCACGGTTTTGGGTTAGTTTTTAAAAAAGCTATGGGCACGGATTTACGATTTAGTTTGGCATATCATCCTCAGACGGACGGACAATCAGAGAGGACTATTCAAACTCTTGAAGATTTATTAAGACTCTGTGTCCTTGAACTTCAGGGGAAGTTGGGACAAGTTCTTACCATTGGTGGAGTTTTCTTACAACAACAGTTATCAAGCAAGTATTGGCATGGCTCCATTTGAGGCGTTGTATGGAAGAAAGTGTCGCTTCCAAAGATCTTTGGGATGAGGTGGGTGAAGCAACTTTGTTGGGACCGGAGTTGGTACGTATGACTACGAAAAAGATTCAAAAGATCCGACAACGTATAAAAACCTCACAAGATCGACAAAAGAGTTATGCTGATCTTCATCGAAAGGACGTGGAATTCTATATAGGAGATCATGTGTTGTTACGTGTTGCTCCATGGAAAGGAGTTACGAAATTTAAAAAGAGAGGAAAGCTCAATCCTCGATTCATCGGCCCATTTTTAATCCTTGATCGAGTAGGAACTGTGGCCTATAGACTCGCTTTACCGCCAAGTATGTCTCGTGTTCATAACATTTTTCACATATCCATGTTACGTAAATATGTGGAAGACCCGAACCACATTATTGAGTTTGAACCGGACGAAATAGCGGAAGATTTGACGTATAAAGAGGTTCATGTTCAAATCTTGGATAAGAAGGAACACATTCCACGCTCCAAGGTTATACCTCAAGTCAAAGTTTTGTGGAGAAACCACGATGTTGAGGAAATGACTTGGGAGTTAGAATCTGAAATGAAATCAAGGTATCCTTACCTCTTCAATAGACCAGGTATGTACCCTAATTTCGAGGGTGAAATTTCATAAGAAGGGGAGATGTAAAACCCCAACTTTTTGAATAAAGATGAATTTTCTATAAATATTATTTTTGAATATTATGGAGTGAAATTGATATAATGTTATAATTGTGGGTAATATTTATAAATTTTGCAAAGTACGCACGTTGTTATATAATATTCGATTGGTCGGGGAATATTCATTTTAACAGGGATTATTCGTACAACGGCACAATCATTGGTGGACCCCACAACGGAATTATTGTCGGATTAAGAAAATGACAAAAATAATTTTTGAAAATAACGACGGAAGTTTTTACCGTTAACTGTTGAAACACCCGGTGTTAAAAGTACAGTAATACGCATGGTTGCATAGTAGCACACGGTATTGATTATTGATGCTTACGTGAGAAGTCACTCAGTTTTGTTCAATTATTGCTACAGTAATTGTTGCATAGTATCTCATGTTATTTGATTCAATTATTGTCAATATTTTATATATTATTAAATCAATAATTGAGACGACAAAGTTTTTAATATTATTATTTGCAATATTAACGATGTCTAGAAGTTCTGTCAAGGAGAGGTTTAGTCACCTAATTACGCGCCAATATGAAGAAATCCTTATTGGAAAGCCCCCTCTTTCATGGGAACGATCTGGTCGATTAATATTGTGAATTATAATAAAGGTCATAAATGTTGTTAAAATTATTAAGGTGATTTTTATGAAGTTTTGCTTATTTTATGGACCCCCCATTTGCCATTTTTCAAAATAATCGGTAGAAAGTTATTCGGTATATATATATATATATATATATATATATATATATATATATATAACTGAATAAACAAGCCACCCGTGTGAAACTTATCAGTCACCTTCTTCCTTCAATTTCAAAGTGTGCCCCACCTATAAATATATATATATATATATATATATATATATATATATCTTATATAGGTATTATATAAGTAATATATGTAATATATTTATATATATATAGGATATCCTATTGATTCACATGTTGGGGGGGGGGGGGGGGGAAGTTCACGAGATTATGTATATATATATAGTATGTTAAGTGGTGGAACATGGGATATCACGGGATTTACCCAGTGAATGCAGAAATTGACATATGTTATATATATAAATAATATATATAATATATATTATATTTTATTTAAAATTTTTATTTTTATTAGAATATTTTATTGCATAGTATCATTTCCATTCTTCTATAAATATAAGTTCATTCCTTCATTATTTTTTACGAATTCACTGAAACTCTAGAGAGAGAATTTATAGAGAAACTATAGAAAAATATTCTGTTACTTCCCTACTCATATATCCAGTTTCTTTTACGGTAAGGGGTATTATTTCTTTTGTATTTATGAAGAGAATTTCTGTTATTCCATTATTTATTATTCATTGGAATAACTCAGATACATGCTGCTACTACCTATACTTGGTGAAATTCTTATGTTATTCCACCATTATTATTCATTGGAATATCCTGCATGCGTTTTTACTGTGGGACTGATTCCGCCTTTATTATTACATTGGAATATCTTGTTCAATGCGTTTTACGTTGGACCCGATTCCGTCTTTATTATTCTCGTTGGAATATCCTCGCTCATGTGTGTTTTTCGACTTAGTTCCGTTAATTATTATTCTGTTGGAATAACCTACCTGTACGGTCTATCGCATGCCTGGTGATTTCTTTTGTTATTCCATTCCTTATTATACTCAGTTGGTTAAAGTTTTGACTTCTATACTCCATGAAATTAGTGGAATATTCTTGATATTTGCGTTTCATCCAGTATATTTTCATTCAAATATTCTTCTGAGCATTCTTGAATTTTACTCTACAAAGAAGTATCATGTTGACAATTTGGACGTTATTAGTTCATGAATAAATTAATTCATGAACTTTTTTATTGAATTCTTATATCATTGTCATCATCCTCATGTTTATATTTTTTGAAAGTCATCTGTGGCCTGTAGTGCATAGATGGACTTGGTATAATTATGACCAGGGATTATTCGGTGTAATCATGACCGTAACCATAGATGGCCTGTAGTGCATTGATGGACCGCTGTTGGCATGATCATGACCATTAATGAATACACGAATGTCCTTGGCCCGTAGTGCATGGATAATTTGTGGTCGTGATACTAAAGAATATCCTTGGCCGTAGTGTAGGGGTGATTCAATGACGTGGATTATTTATTAAGTTGAGTCTCAGTGATAACAGTGATGAAATACCTTTTAAATCATAAAAGATAGTAGATTTTATTTTCTACATGACTCTTTTAATGGATTGCTTGTTCCGCTGCAGTTAAACTTGATGCCTATCATATTTTATCAGTTTAACATTGTTGAAAACTAATGATAATTTATTATGCATTATCTTAGTAATAATATTTCTTACTGGGCTAGTTGAGCTCACCCTTTCTTTCACCGTTCTCTTTAGGAAATGAGAATATAGGCCGGGACTTAGTCGGGAATGTAGTGATGGTCCGAGAGGATAGCATTAGTAGTCCTCACTATTCTGTGAAATAGTGTGTTAATAAATGTATTGAGGACTTATTTTGAGTTTTAATACTGTCTAGGAGACATTGTTTGTATTGAAACTCACAGCTTATGTTGTATATTAAAAGATTGTATTTGTATTCCATACCATGTATTTGGCGACTCAGAATAGGTGATGTATACCTATTTTGGGGGCGTCACATAATCCCTCATCATCCTATCTTCTAACTCCCACGTAGCCTCCTCGACATCGTGGTTACGACAAAGTACTTTTAGAGAGGAAATAACTTTATTTCTCAAGGTTTGCTCTTTTCTATCAAGAATTTGGACAGGAATTTCTTCATACGCTAAATTCTTCTCCACTTGAATGGGATCATAAGAAATCACGTGCTTGTAGTCAGGCTTGTACGGACGCAACACGGATATGTGAAACACGTTATGGATGTGCTCCACCTCAGGTGGTAGTGCTACTTTATATGTTATTTCTCCCACTCGCCTAAGTATCTCAAATGGTCCTATGAATCTTGGACTCAGTTTCCCTTTCTTGCCGAAACGGATTTTTCCCTTCCATGGAGATACCTTCAAGAATACAAAACTGTCGACTTCAAAATCTCGATCTTGCTGGTGCAAATATGTTTACTTTTTTTGGCAATCCTTAGCTGCCACTAATCTAGCCCTTATTATTGTTACCACATCCGCAGTTTGTTGTACTAACTATGGTCCGAGTATTTGTCGTTCCCAGACTTCGTCCCAACATAATGGCATTCTGCACTTCCTCCCGTAAAGAGCTTCGTACGGTGGCATGCCGATACTCGCATGGTAACTATTATTATACGCAAATTCAACTAAGGGTAGGTGGTCGTCCCAATTTCCCTTGAAGTACATCACGCAAGTTCTAAGCATGTCCTCTAGCGTTTGTATTGTTCCCTCACTTTGTCCGTTTATCTCAGGATGATTAGCAGTACTTAACCTTAACTGTGTTCCCATCCTCTCTTGCAAGCTTTTCCAAAATTTTGACATGAAACGCGGGTCTCGGTCAGAAACAATCGATACTGGCACTCCAAGTCGTGAAACAATCTCTTTTACGTACAGACTCACTAACTGATTCAAACTGTAGCGGATCTTGATCGGTAAAAAATGTGCGGTCTTTGTAAGTCAATCCACGATAACCCAAATGGCATCCAACCCTTTCTGCGTGACCGGAAGTCCTACCACAAAATCCATCGTAATATGCTCCCATTTCTATTTTGGTATTTCCAACGGTTGTAGGAACCCATTCGGCCACTGATGCTCTACTTTTACGCGTTGACAAGTCAAACACCTACTAATACACTCTACGACTTCCCACACCAAAAATGTTGCCTCAAGTCTCGGTACATCTTAGTGCCTCCCGGATGAACGAAATATGTCTTATTTTGTGCCTCGTGCAAAATCTCCTCTCTCAACTCGGTTACCACCGGTTCCCACACTCTCCCTTCGAATCTTAAGATACCGTCTTTATTTTTTTGAAATTTTTCTTCCTCATTTTCCATAATCCTATTTCTGATTTTCTCACATTCTCCATCTTTCTCATGTGCTTCCTTTACTCTATCTAACAATGTCGAACAAGCTTCCATTACAAATAATTTCTCTTCAGACCTCTCGGGTCCTTTCACTTGTATTTCTAACTTCTCCATATCTCTTATTAACTCCTCTTGAGTTGTCAGTTGAAACAATTTCTCCCTTCCTTTCCTGCTCAGAGCGTTAGCAACTACGTTTGCCTTCCCCGGGTGATAAAGAATCTCACAGTCATAATCTTTGATTAATTCTAACCACCTTCTCTGACGCATATTCAACTCCTTCTATGTGAAAATATATTTTAGACTTTTGTGGTCCGTGTATATCAGACATTTCTCTTCGTATAAATAATGTCTCCATATCTTTAACGCAAAAACCACTGCCGCTAACTCTAAGTCATGAGTAGGGTATCATTTTTCATAATCCTTCAATTGTCGTGACGCATACGCAATGACTTTGCCATGTTTCATCAGCACAAAGCCTAGTCCTCTGTGCGATGCATCACTATACACTACGAATCCTCCCGTATCATCTAGTAAGGATAATATAGGCGCCTCCCTTAATCTCTTCTTCAACTCTTGAAAACTTTCTTTGCATTTGTCGGTTCATATAAATTTTACCATTTTCCTTGTCAGATTAGTCAACGAGGTTGCTATCTTAGAAAAATCTTGGATGAATCTTCAATAGTACCCAGCTAACCCTAAGAAACTTCTCACCTCCGTCGGTGTTCTCGGTTGTTCCCAGCTACTTACTACTTCGACCTTTTCGGGGTCTACAGAGATTCCATTCTCATCCACTATGTGGCCTAAGAATTGAACCTTCTTCATCCAAAATTCGCATTTTGAAAACTTCACAAACATCTTCTCCTTTCGTAGTGCCTCAAAAATAATTTCCAGATGTTCGGTGTGTTTTTCCTCTGTCTTCGAGTAGATCAAAATGTTGTCAATGAAAACTACTACGAATTTATCCAAGTATGGCTTAAAAACTCGATTCATCAAGTTCAAGAATGCTGTTGGAGCAATAGTTAAACCGAATGACATTATCAAAAACTCGTAATGTCCATAATGGGTTCAAAACGCATTCTTTGGTATATCTTCATCCCGCACTTTCAGTTGATGATATCATGTCTGTAAGTCGATCTTCGAGAAACATTTATCTCCCTTCAGTTGATGAAACAAGTTGTCTATCCTCGGTAATGGATATATGTTCTTTATCGTTACTCTATTCAATTCTCGATAATCGATACAGAGCCTCATTGATCCGTCCTTTTTCTTCACGAATAACACTGGTGCTCCCCAAGGAGACACACTCGGTCGAATATACCCTTTATCCAGTAACCCTTGAAGTTGTATTATCAATTCCTTCATTTCTACTGGTGCCATACGGTATGGAGCTTTCGAAATTGGTGCCATTCTCGGTGTTAAGTCTATTACGAATTCGATTTCTCTGTGTGGCGGAAGACCAGGCAGATCGTCTGAAAACACGTCTTGAAATTCATTCACTACGAATATATCTCTAATCTCTACTCCCTTTTTATGAGTATCTACAATGTAAGCTAAATAACCTACACACCCTTTCCTTAACAATTTCTTGGCCTGCATCATCGTAACGCAACATGATTGCTTAAGCGATGAGCTATAATAAAGAACTACCTTAGACTTGCTCAGAGTCTGAAGGTTCACACTCTTGTTCTGACAGTCAATTATCGTTGCATGGTTACATAACCAATCCATTCCCAGTATTACATCAAATTCTCACAGTCTAATAGGAATCAAGTATACGCTCAGGTCATGTTCTCTACTGTTTGCGCGACAATTTCGATAAACGTATTCTACAGGGATTATTTCCTTATTCGCAACTTCTACGTTCAAGAAATCTTCTAAACATTCTCGAGGTGTACTAAATTTACTAGCAAATTCTTCAGATACAAAAGAACAGGTGGCACTCGAATCAAATAATACATTAGAATTTATATTATTGATTGGGATTATACCTGACACCACGTCCTTCGCAGCCACTGCATCCTGGACGATCATGTTAAAGGTTTGAGCGGTCGATCGGTTGGGTTGTGTAGGTCCACCAATCATTAACTTGTTCCCTCCTCCCTGGCCTTGGCCAGCTCCACTGCTTCCTTTCATCGGGAAATCCTTTATCTGGTGCTCTATCGATCCATAAGCAAAACATCCTCTGATCTTCTTTGGCTTTGGGCAATTTGGCGAGATGTGCCCCTCTTGGCCGCAGTTATAGCAAGTGATCTTTCCCTTCCAGCATTCCTCCCGATGGCTTCTTCCACACTTGTTACAAGCTTCGGTCCTCTTCTTGAAGTTTCCCTTGTGACTTCCACCTTGGTTATTGTTTCTGTTGTTGTTGTGGTTGTTGTTTTCCCATTTCCTCTTTCCAGAATTACTCCATCCGCTGCTGCTTCATCCACGATGCTCGTTACAAGTGTTCTTGTTCTTCTTCTCCTTATGACATAGACTTAAGGCCTCACTTCCACCTTTCGTAATGACTGCCTTTTCTAACAAGGTCGTAAAGGAATCAATCTGGAAGATTGATACCTTATTATACAACCACGGCTTCAATCCTGGCTCGAAGCGCCTCGCCTTCCTTTCCTCATCCCCAACTTGGTGCTCCGCAGATCGCGCTATTTCATTAAACTTAGCAGCATATTGCGCCACTATCATATATCCTTGTTTTAACTCTAGGAACTTCACTTCCATAATACTCTTTGGAAAATAAATCTTGAAAAACAATGTCGTAAACCTCTCCTTTGTTATCGTTCCTTCTCCCGCTCTCTGCTGCTTAGTTTCCCACCAATAGTTTGCTTCGCCCCTCAGCATGTATGTGGCAAATATTGTCTTCTGTTCTTCACTGACGCAAGCTATAGTGAAGGGCTTCTCGATCTCCTTGATCCAGGTTTGTGCAACTATCGGGTCAGTAGTTCCCATGAACTCTAGGGGTCCTACACTCTTAAAATCTTTGAAGGTTGTTACTGGGACAACTTGGGGAACGGGTGGTACGGTTTCGTTTCTTCCCCTCCGAGCTTCTCCCAATAAATCTACCAGTCGATGTATCAGATCTACTGGTTCTCTCTCATCATTAACTGACTCTTCTTGGACAGTTATTCTACGTCTGGGCGACATTTTCTGCATCACAAAATTTTCCATCTTATTATCTAACTATCATATTTAGACATTTCTCAAATGAAAAGAACTAAACGTTTATAACACGTTTTTGAAATAAGATCATTTATATTCATATGCCAAATGGTTACAATACATGTTCTTTTGTAGCATACTGCTATAAATGAAAACACATATCCCCCAATATCACAAAGGATGGGGACAACACTAGCTTACTACCCCTCTAACATTTTTCAAAAGTTGGGGTTACCACTATCTCACATCTTACACAAAAGACTGAGATTACTGTGAAAACCCGAGAATTTAAAAAAAAATTAAAATTTTAATTAATTGATTTAAGGTTCAATATTATAACCTAGAAAGAAAATAAGTGTATGCGTTTGATATTTTTAAGAAGGATTTTTGAGATTTTTCAAAATTCTGTAAATGATTTAGGTGAATTATTCAGGATTAAGGAATACGTGTTTATGTTCTGTGTATATGAGTGTATATGTGTACAGTATGTGGTTAAGGGTCAAGGGTTGACCAGATAAACGATATTTGTAAAACCCTAGCGATTAACAAGAAATCCTAGAAATCAGTTCTGGAAACCCTAATTTCAGTTTCGGGACTCCGAAACCCTAATTCAGAAATTTAAAACACTAATCTGGGAACTTAAATGATTATTATAATTCTCAAGTGCTATTAATTATAGTATTAATTAGGGTAAAGCTTAATTAATTAGCAAACCCTAATTTCAAATTTAGAAACCCTAATTTCGGGAAAACCTAAGTGTTAATTTAATAATTTTAATATTAATTAGGAAATATTAATCCTAATTTTAAAGTTATACGTAATTAGAAAATCCTAATCTAATTACAAAAATCTAATTTATAAACTAGAAAATTATTTTTCTATTAGAAACCTTAATTCTGGGTTAAAAACCATAATGACCCATTTTAACCCAAATTGATAATTAGCAATTTTAATTAGGAAATGTTAATCCTAATTAGCAAGATTTAAAATATGATTAAGAAATTTTAATATAATTAGAAATTTCTAATTATAATTTAAAA
Organism: Panax ginseng; assembly: GCA_020205605.1. NCBI lineage: Eukaryota > Viridiplantae > Streptophyta > Magnoliopsida > Apiales > Araliaceae > Panax > Panax ginseng. The sequence goes on along the minus strand of CM035140.1, from coordinate 62,010,593 downwards.
ATATTAAATTTCTATTTTTAAAACCTAAATTGGAAATTTTAGAAAATCAAATTTGCTAAACCCTAAGGTTTTCAAACCCTAAACCCTAATGTTTTTCCAAACCCTAAACCGTAAGGGTTTTGTCAAATGTCCAAAATGCCATTAAAATTAAATGCGAAATGACTAAAAAGCCCTTTGTTGCATTATTGGAAATAATTGGTAGATCTTAAAATAATTTAGTGGTTGAACCACTCCACCAACTCCATGTAGCCTAAATACTTCAGCTCCCAGCCGAAATCAGCAGATCATAGCAACATTGTATCATTTTTATAGATTAAAGAGAGAGAGAAGGCAACTTTACATTTCATTTTCTCTCAAGCTATTCTTTCTCTTCATTTTCGAGATTTAGAGTGAGAGAGAGAGAGAGAGAGAGAAGGTGAGCCATAATCAGTTCATAGCCTCTCAAGAACAAAATCAAAGTCAGAAATAAGAGATCTAAAGCATAAGAAGGTATAAGAACCCTAATTTTTGAAATCATGTAATCTGATGTTAGTTGTTGTAAGTTGTTGGTTAAAGATGTGTTATAAGGTGTCATTTAGTGATCTGGGTTGTTAAAACCCAGATCCATAACATCTAGATGCACGAAATCAAGATTTAAACAAATTTGGAAAACTAGAAAAAAAGTCGCCTGACAAACGAAAGTCAGAGCCTCTAGATTCTTCTTTGTTAATTTGTTTGGTGTTTTAAGTTTTTGTACTTGGAGTATGTAGTAAGGACTGTGATCTGGAACTTTAATCAAGCACATATCACGTGTAGATTGAAAGTTATAAGTAGTCAAAGGTCGTTGACCGTTCATGGCAAAAAGCTTTCTGGGGAGCTCATAATTTCCAGAAGCATCTGACAACCTTTTGATGGTCTCTGATCTTCTTTCTGTGAAGCGATCTGGACATGTTGTTGTTATATGTATGTAGAGTAACATGTAGGCTACACATACATACCTTTATTACTTCCAGATCATGCACTGGATCAAAGTTGTAGCAGGTCAAACCATCGTTGACCACCAGCCTCTTGATGAAATCTGGGAAACCCAGATTTCTCAAGAACAGTCCCGGACCACCACTTTAACCGGTCTAGATCTTGCTTGGGTGATGTTGTTAAATTGATATAAGGTTATAGAGTTGTACTCTGATATGTACTCTACATGAATTAACCATTATATCACATAAACAGTACTTATACTGAAAGATACAAGGATCTAAATTAGCACCCTTGAACTATTCTTCATTTCTGGAAAACCCATAAATGAAGAACAGCGTTGTCAGAGTTTTTAGAGACATAGATCTTCTACGTGTGAGATTTTATGGCCGTGAAGTTAGTTTGTAGTTGTTTTATTATATGCGTACTACAATATCAATGCTCAAACAAACCCAGAAACATGTTAGAAAAGAAGTTATAACCGGTCAAACTAACTAACCTGAACACTGACCTTGAAGCTCAAGAACAGCTGAAGAACACCTATAGCGACTGTTCTGTCGCTATAGGGCCCCTTTTTAATTAATTATTTTCCAGAAATTATTTAAAAATAGAAAAAAATGATTTTTAATTATTAAAAATACATAATAAATTCTATTTTTTTTTTAAATCCGAAAATAGTTTTTAATTATTTAGAGTATATTTCCTAAATATTTAATATTTTTGGAATATAAATGGTATTTAATTTATTTAATTATAATATTAAATAAATGATTTAAAATTGATTTTAATACATGAAAAATAATATTATGTTATAATAAAATATTTTAAGTTATTTTCGTGGACTTTTAATATTTTAGGATGAATTTCATTAATTAATCAATGTTAATGATAATTAGTTTATTTAATAACTATATTAAATAAATTACGGAAAAATAGAATTAATGTTTTATAAATCATATAAAAATGATTTAAGTGTTATAAAATTATTTTAAGTTATAAAATATAACTTTTGATATTTTATCATGAAAATGTTAATATTTTAATATTAAAAGCAATTCTTGGATAATGAATTTTATTGTTTAAAAATCATATAAAGGTAATTTTAAAGTATTAAAATACTTTGTGATATTATAAATATATTATAATATTATGACATATATTTCATTCATATTTGATAATAAATAAATATTAATGATAAAGGAATTATGTGGTATTTAATTCATTTAAATACGATTTTAATGATTGAAAAATCAAGATACATAGTAATAATTATTTAAAAATTATTACGAGCTTATGAAAATTATTTTGAATGATAATAAAATTATTTAAGTTAATTGTTAAGTGTTTAATCAGAGTTTAATTGAACTTAAACTCAAAATTTTGTCCGACTAGACCGTCGGGATGTCAGATTTGTGTCGGGTTCAACTCAGACAATAATAGTTTTACTTGATACCGAGTCATATGTGTTATAGACTGATAGGGTTATGTGTTATGTGTTATATGTTTAGGGTATTCTGTGTATATCTATATATATAATAGTATTATATTGTGATGATATTATTCTAATATTGGAGATCTATATTACTAATATTAGGTCTTCGGATAAAGCATTATAAATTGTGTTGCGGTAATCAATGGTTCAGGTAAGTTTGTTTTTACTTAACTCTACTAAGAGTTGTTTTATTATGATATGCTTATGGATAATCATTGTTGATTGCCATTGTAGAATTGTACTCTGTACATATTGCATGTATAAGTCAGGTATGAAAGGTTGATCACCTTCATTACCCTTCAGTTCAGATACATTTGTAAATGTTATATACTTGTTCAGTCAAAAGTTTGTTCCTGCTAGTTCACAATTATATTGTTGAATTATAGCCAGCCAATTATTCAAATCATTTCAATCATGATATATCGTTATATTATTAAACTTAAACTTGTTGGGCAATCTTATGCTCACCCTTGCTATATCATGATAAAACATTGCAGAATAAGGCGAATGCTTTGGATACAAGGAAAAGTTAAAGACAGTTCTAACTTAAAGTTAATGTGTGCGATTAGTTTTGTAATAGTTGTATAATAGTTACGTTATGTGTTAAATAAGTTATAATTTGTGTATTAAGTTAAGGTTACTCGACCTTGGGGAAAAGTATGTAAGTTTAATGTATAAACAATTAATGTTTATATCTTCCACAAATATAGTAATAGTGTTAGAATGATCGAACCGGATCCGCGGTGATTCGGGACCTCGAATTCGGGGCCCTCACAATTACAACAATATATTAACAACACATAAATAAGAGTACTACACTACTGAGCTTTTCCCCCTAGACTCAATCTAACATCCCATGCTCCACGGCGCTCTGATACTCCTTCTGTGTAATGTGTGCCACCATATCCCGACTTATGGTATGTCGGTTGCATCTCTTTCTTTCAAATGGGTAGTGATTTACCCGCATCGATCAACCTCTCCATAGTAGCGTATGTAGAGCAGCATATCCCATCTTGTTCATCTTCCTCCTCTCTTGACAAAGACCTCATCCTCTAGATCATCTACCCTGTCATTGGAATCCTCCCACTTCTCCTCGAAGTGAATCTTATCCATCACCTCCATCTCTAAATGGGTTCGGAGGGCCTCCTTCTTCGTCCTCTCACTCAAAACCTTATGCTCCATTTCTTCTAACTTTCCTGCCAACTCAACGTTTCTCGTCATCGATCGTTGAAACAAGGCCCCAATCTGGATTCCTGCCTCCTTACGGTGAGCAATTTCTACCTCCATCTTTTGCATCACTAGTTGCCTCTCAAGAGTCTCAGTCTCTAACTCCTTGACTCTACATCCTAATTCCAAAATCTATTTTTCATATTATCCTAACATCCGATCCTCAGAAATAGACTCGTCGGAGTCCTCTATGGGCTTGGGTTCCTCCTTCACGTGTTCCTCCTCCATAGGCTACTATTCCGGATCAGACTCCTCAGGTAGATGCACCATCTCCTCCTCATCATCATCATAATCAATAGGGGTAACTACCGATACAGGCTCCGCTATTAAGGGTGCCTCATAGACTACGTGGATATCACGCGGCTCCTCCTCAACTACTCGACTAGGTCCTCCCATGTCAGTCATCCTACAATCACCAACATAAGGCAATCCATTAACAACTCCATCAGAATGTTAAATAAACATAAGTTCATTGTATAGAATGAAGTTACATTTCATAACACACTAAGTCTCTCAAGGAAAACTCTACATGAGTTTATAACTATAGCTTTGATACCAACCTGTGACACCCCCAAATTTGGACCGCCACTTGGTCACTCGAATTCGGTTCATCACGTTCTCATGGTAACACCATAATAACTAAAATCACACATTCACAACGAAAGATCTAATTTAGAATAATATACAATGTTTTATTATAATTATTCTCCCAAGTCTCGCAACCTACAGTGCTTAATAGATTACATAATAATATTGAATAAAGACTTACTACATAATCCTACTTAAGCTTAAACATAGTCTGAAAATAGTTTTAATACAACATAATAAATTTAAACATAAAAGGGACAAGCTAGTCGGTAGCCTTGCCCTTGCCCTTGTCTTTCCCAAAGACACCTCAATGTTCCGCCTTAACTGAAAGGTTTTAAATAAGCAAGAATGAGCACAAATTGCCCAACAAATAATATACAACAAAAGTAAGGAGTTATATCACACAAGTTTGAAATATCGAAGTATCATCTCTAAGATAGTTTAGAGTTTCAGAATAATATCATGAATAATGAATATCAACAATACTTGGAATAAGAACGATAATTCAATATAAATCGACAGATAAATATGAATTCAAAGACTATCAAGGTATCCGACTGGATAACAATTTATACTGAGCAGTCACTAAGGACTATTGAACATCTACTAGAATTACCAATATTAAACTGATTACCCAAAAGAATCAAGTACGATAGATGATTAGTCTAAAATACTTTAAGTTATACATAACACAACGGTAATAATGTACTCATGTGTCGGGGTTTCCAACAACGTACATTCCCCTTACCTTAAGGGTTGTCCAACTCAGTTTTTCAAGATTTTCCCACCAATCAATTGGTTTGGAAAATTTTATAAACATGCACATAATATAGCCGAATCAAATGGCATAGATACTTTAATAATATTCAAGAACAATACCAAGTTCACATGAATAATAGTTTTCCTCAAGAGTTTAACATAATAGCTCATTCAATGAGATAAGCTTACGATATTCGTCGAATAAGTAATGCAAGAGTTAGAATACTTGCACAATGTAAAGTAGGGTTCAGATACTTGCCTTAAGCGTAGTTTATCCACGTTAAGAAATCAACACTTTCGAATCCTATTTATAGCGTATTATATGTTCAAGATGTCCATTAGCTAACACATTCTTTAATCAAGCTTGACATGATTGAAGTATGCACATATGGTGCAAAATCAGTTTATACGTCAGCAAAGTTCAACCTACGTATCATGGTTTGATATTATGCAACATTCTTTTGGACTTTATCATTCGAAAGTCATGATTAACCTTTATCTCTACCATATAGCTTTCCTCTTAACACATTACATAGCATATTGGTCATATATTACCAGTTAAAGTAATCATATAGGCATGCTTCAAACATTAGTTCAAAAACAGAAGCCATTTATGACTGCTGCACGGCAGTAATTTGCGCTACTGTTTGAAACTTAGGGATCTGCCAAGATTCTTGGCCCCCTCGCCGAACTCAAGTCTGAAACTCTTGCCTTTCTTTTTCTACCTAATCCCTACACATCTAAGCACTAGTACTCTATCATATTTAGAGGCACTCACATAATCACATAACCGTTCTTGAGTTCATTTGTATAAGTTTGAACTTACATCTTACATGGCATTCAAACAAAACATTATCAAGCGGTTACCATGACTCATTACTTGGTTATATACCCACATAGAGATTTTAAATTCTGTTAATGCATATACTTGTAGCATTCATATTGCTTGTTCATAGCTACTTTTGTTTAAAGCTTGGAATCATGCTTTAAACTCATGTTTATTTTGAAATCATCATGTTCCATACATATAGATCATACCTAGAGATATTATAGACATAACATGGTATCTTATCTCATTAGTATCTAGATATTCATGTGACGCAACTAGATTTTGAAAATATGTTCAAGTTTGCTTTTGAAACCATTTTAGGCTTGAACTATGCAATCTAACACACATAAGACAACTTCAAAACTCTAAACATACGTAGTCAAGTTATGTTAACATGCTCGCAAGGTAAGAATATAAATTATGTAGTAATCATACATGTTAGCTCACTAGGCTAAGCTTTTTCTTAAAAACATCTCCAACACGAGGCTTAACAAGTTTTGTCCATGATCAAAGGAGCTATGTACACTATAGCGTGCTCATCTATGTGTAAAAACTAGTCATGCGTATAGGTTATTAAGCCCCTAATTTGCAAAACATGAATTTTGTCAAAGTTTATTTTCAAGACATAGAGCTCTTATTAAAGATATCTTACCAATTTATGTTGAACACCTCATACTATATATGAAAACCCTATATTTCATGCTATACCTCTTTTTAGGTAAATAATTAAGTCATAACATCAAGCTCTCAACATGTAGCATAGACAAAACCAACAACTGGTTATGAGGTATTTATAAATCAATACCAGACCCAAAGATAACCAGAGTGCAAATTGCCTGACAGGTCGGGTTCAGGAGCAATATGCAAGCTCTGTTTTGCAGCGAAATTCCCAACTTGGTTTCCAATGATTCAAGCATGCTTCATACCTTTACTAAAGTGTTTATACATGCTAGTAAACTTCCTAAATACCTTATAACATGATTATTCATATCAAACAGCAAATGAATTCAAGAAATTTCAAGAATCAAAAAAGACCCATCTCAAGAACATAATTAGAAATTATACCTTCTTAAGCTTAAATTGGACTTCCTACTCAATGAATATGCTTCTACAATGCTCAGCAACTTACACTCTCGAATTTAGACTATCAAGTAACTTCTAGCAATCACAAAATTTGCATTTGGGCTTGTATTTATAGAGAGAACTTGGACTAAATTTAGGGTTTGCATAAAGGGTAGTATCCATGGTGTTTTGGAAGGAAACAATGGTAATTCAAGGGTTAGCCAACCACCCACAAGCTCAGCCATCATCACCTACTCTAGCCTTTCGAAGAAATACGTGATTTAGCTTGGAGTTACTATTCATGTATATGACAACCCGAGAATTTGGATATTTATAAAATCTTAAAATATTGAATTAAGGTTAAATAATAAACCTAGACAGAAAATAAGTGAATGGATTTTAGATTTCCGAGAAGGAATTTAGTGAATTTAAAATTTTTTGTGGTGAATTATTTCGGATTAAGGATATAAGTGTATATGTTCTGTGTATATGGTAGTATATGAGTACAGTACGTGGTTAAGGGTCAAGGGTTGACCGGATAAGCTATATCAGTGGGAACCCCTAATATTATATTAAGAACGTCAACGTTCAGCTAGAAAATTCTTACGATTTATAAGAAACCCTAAAACCGATTCTGGAAACCGTAATTTCAGTCCTAGAAATTTTAAACCCTAATTTGGGAATTTAAATTCTAGTATAAGGTTTAACGTTATTAATTATAACTTAATTAGGGAAAACCCTAATGATTTACTTGAATCCCTAATTTTAAATTGGAAACCCTAATTCTTGGGTTATAAACCCTAATGCATGATTATGAAACTTAATTGCTAAATTAGCAATTTTAATATGCAAAACATCCTCTTTTCTTTGGTTTAGGACAATTTGGTGATAGATGTCCTTCCTGAACACAATTGTAATACACATTCTTACCCCACATACATTCCCCCAAATGGTTCTTTCAACACTTGCCACATACTAGTTTCTTCTTTGAATGCGAATTCTCTTTGTTGTTGTCGCTGTCGTAGTTCTTTTTCCTTTTATTGCTCTTCTTTTTCTTACCTACCTCTTTCAATAATACACTACACTTAACCCTCATTCTATCGACTTGTGCCTTCAAATTATTTTGTTCTTCTATCATCTCGCTTCTATAATTCCTCCAGAAGAAGTACTTTAGTCCTTGAGTCTTGAACTTCTGCAGATGCTTGACCTTCTTCGATTGCTACTTTTCCTTCTTCCCCGTCTTTGATCTTTATTTCTGGCTCCACTTTTGTCTCTTTGGAATATACTTCTTCTTCTTCATCCAGCTCCATCTCAGGGTACTCATCATGATCGCTTGCTAGATTTACCATGGGTTCGCCTTCTCCCAACATCTCAACTGATTCGCTTTGCGCTGGCACCTTGGCTTCTGGCATTGGTGCAACAACCGCTAGCATCTCCGCACTCATTTGATCTTCTCCAGACATCCTACAATCAGTTTAAATAACTTGATTAGTACTTCATTAGTACAAACTCCTCACACTATGTGTCCACTTATCTCATTATTGATGCACTTCTACAATCCCTCACTTAGAACTTTAAATGAGTTTTCTCTATTTCGCGTATGGTTATAATCCTAGGGTTTTCCTCCACCCCACTTAAGGTTTATAACCTCATACTTTGATACTAACTCATGGCGCCCCCAAATCCAAAGTTACACGACCTAGAGTTTGGTGCTCACGATCCATAATATAATAACATCTAACTACACATTCATTAATGAATATAAACTTACATAAAGTTAATTAATAGTTTCACAACATTATCCAAGGTCATCTAACCTTAACATTACAAATTTACCCTTTAGATGTACAAAATGGGTTTACAAAACATCATAGTAAATATGCTTAACATAAAACTACTCCAGCACTATGCCTTTGCCTATGTCCTGTTTAGCCTCTCACATCCTCATCGCTCATAAATTGAAATATTTTATTTAGCAAGGGTGAGCAACAAGTTTGCCCCACAAGTTAAGATATACAATAAATGATATATATATCATGAATAGAAGAGTCTAGCTTGTATAGAACTTTAACAACAATCAAACGATTTCGAGATAGCGGAATAATAATTCAATCTCAATAATAAAACTTTCTACTATTTCATATTGAATAACATATCCGCCATGAAAGAGTATAATTCTTTCAAAGATTCAATAATATTCAATTGAATAAAAGGAATTAACAATACTGCAACGATCTTCAATAAAGTGGGATATACCCAGATTTCATGCTGAGTGATCACAGAGGATCATGAACTAATAGAGGAATCATTTAGTTATTAAAACTAAATTACCACAAGAATATAAATTAGTTATAAAAACTAAACTATACTCTTCTGCAAGTACCTGGAGTGGCCAACTCCTTTGTGTGACACCCTCAAATCCAGGTACTTTATTCCCACAGGATTTGGTGTTCACTTGATCAAACATTCATTTCTAACTACCCAATTATACTAAAATTGAATAATAAAAACCTGCCCATACAAGATTAAACTTAAATAAAAATCTCCCAGGTTATCTAACCTTTAATTACAAACATTCAAATATGAAAAATTAAATAAACTTCATTACAATCTTTAAACCAAAGTCTGAAAATAAACTATCAAAACTATTACAAGTCTTCAGTATTTATTCATCTTTCCTTTTCCCTTATTGGTGCTAGGTACGTCACCTGTTTCAGCTTTAGCTGTAAGAAATTTTACAGGCAAGAGTGAGCAAACAAGGCCCACTTGAAATAACAATAAGTAAATCTTTAAACTTTCACATCAATTGCCAATATTAGGCTTAATAGAACTGAACAATATATTCTATTAACTTTTTTGAAAATTATAACATTCATTGAGGGTCTAATGACCACGAATCATGTCCACAGTTATAAGTAATCTTTCAACTTTAACTTTAACAGTCATAAGACTATAAGGACTCCACGTACTTAGGGGGATCAACCCTTTCGTACAATGTATTGTGCACAACCATTTCAACGCTAAGCGTAAACCTCTATTAAAATAGTTGTTCATCTCAGTATTTAGAGTACAAGTCCGCACCAAAGGAAGTTTGGTTTGGATAAGCTTTCAAGATAATTTGGAAATCAACGAACATCGACTAAGGAGTAGTTGAATAAGACCAATAACACTATACTATAGAATAATCATGATTGAATCAATTATAGTAAACTAAAGTCATGCATTAGGAATAATCTAATAGCATACAATTTGAATAACTATAGCATACCTTGCTTGAACAACACTAAGCTAAGGTTAATTAGAATTGAATAATAAGCATACATATCATATATAGTTGTGCATGCTAAACCACAAGTTAAATACAAGAATAACTTGCTCCAAATAACTTAAATCATTATATTGTAATCGAACTGAAAACAGTAATTGAATTAACAAGATAATAGATTAGAAAACTTGTATCATCATGACTAACTAGATACAATGACTTACTCAATAATAGGCAATCTATCTCTACGAAAGTGTAGAAGTAGCAACTTACAACAATTGTAATTGAATTTGAAAACAATAATGTATCAAATGAAATTAAACTCGCACAATGAAGTTTTGAGTTAGAGAACTTGCCTTTAGTACAAGCTAAACCTTACAACTTGAATCAATACCCTATACATATGTCATCATAACATAATTAGTCATTACCAACATTTTATATCTATATAAGCAAAATATATACATCATGTAGGTTAAATTACCAATTCACATAATCAAACTACGTTAATACTAATTAACTCTTGATAACATGCCCATTCATAGTTTAATACTACTGAAATCATCATTTAACATTCATATTATTAACACATAACATTTATTTTTAAAATTTGTCTACTTAAACAAAACTGTCAAAACATTCTGTTAACTCGCCCTGCGGCACCACAATTTACATTGTGCTTGCATCATGGCACATTGAGTTAGCGGCCATGCGCGACTCACAAAGCCATTGATTAGTATTGCGGTATGGTATACCGAGGCCATGCGCGAGATTTGTATCTTCTTGGGCGCTTTTTGGTGCGAGTCGAAATCTCGGCGACCAAGCTCGGCAACATCATGAACAAAAGCCAATTTGGCCTAGAAGCTCGAATATAATAGACTAATTAACATATAATACACATATAGACTTCATATAAACATATTGTGAAGACTTCTAACATGTTTCTACTCATAAAATAACATAAACATCAAATTTACAACACCCAATTTCAATGTTTTTGGCAAAAAATCCATTGTTGACATTTTTAATAAAAATCAACACTGTGATTTTATTTTTCAATCAAAATAGAAATTTCAAAACATCATAGTTATGATGATACATACTCTATCAATTTTCCATAATCAATTTATCAATTTAACAACTAATTACACCTTAATTTCTATTTTAAATTAAGCCATATTCATATATATTTTCATGTAAACACTATAATATGGTTTTCTTCACAAAACACATACATACATGAACTAGTTTATCTATAATCATATATATAAACTCATGTAATCATCTTATAATCAATAATTTATCATATAACCATAAACACCATCAATTTATCTTTTATAAAATTTCACAGAGAACTTTTTGGGAAGAGAAAAACTAAACTTTTAAAGTAAAGGTTAAGCTCCTACCTTTGATTAAGAAGATGATGTCTACTATTGATTATCAAACTTCTTTTCTCCAATTCTTTTCTCAAACCTGTTAGGATTTCTCTCAAATTCTCTCTAGTTTTCTTATTCTTCTTCTCTTTTTCTTCAACTGAGTTCTTTTCTTCTCTCTAACATACGTACTATAAAATATAACATATATAGTAATAATATATATTAATTATATAATATAACTCTAGATATCAGTTATATAAGTTTTGAAATTTAAAAGTCATAAGGCTTGTTTGGCTAATCTTAATAAAATAACCCATTAATCCTTATGCCTTGTTTGGTAAAACACAATTAAATAAAAGACTTAATAGGCATTAGGCCTTGTTTGGCAAAACTGAATTAAACTCCCTTAATTTATTTTAGTAACTCCTTTATAGCAAGGTTATTTGTCACACTCCTATTTAATTAAATAATCAATTTAATCAATTCAAATACTAATCTATTAAATTACTTTAACACATAAATCATTATCACAAAACTATAATTTTTTTATAATTATAATTTTATTTAATCCAACTAACACCTTGTTTTAATCACAAATTCCAATTAAAATATTATAATTCATTTAATCATTATTAGCTCCCTAACTTAATTATTAAATTAAATTAGTATATAACCTCATAACAATTAATTTTCTTAGCTCCTTAATTATTTATTCAACAAATAATTAACTAAATCACATCAACTCAAATTGTCGTTAAATACTTATATAATTCAATAAATATTTAATATTACAAATAAATATTTAATATTTAATATTTAATTATTTATTCAACAAATAATTAACTAAACCACATCAACTCAAATTGAATAATAATTTATTCAACAATTAATCATATCCATTAAATACTTATATAAATTAATAAATATTTAATATTACACTTTAAAATTCTAGAATGTTACATCATTCCCTCCTTACAAGGATTCTGTCCTCAGAATCACAACTCAAACAAATCATTCGTCACATTCTTCCCTACTTACAAAGATTATCTCCCCAGAATCGAAGACACAGATTAAACAAATAACTCAGGGTACTCTTTCAACATTTTCTCTTCGAGTTCCCACGTAGCTTCTTCAGCGTTGTGGTTCCTACATATCACCTTCACAGAAGGTATCACTTTATTCCTGAGCACTTGTTCTTTCCTGTCGACTATCTGGATAGGAACTTCTTCATAAGACAAATCTTTCTCGAACTGCAATGGTTCGTACTCAATCACATGTTTGTAGTCGGGTTTATATAGTCGTAACACCGAAATGTGAAAAACATTATGAATATTTTCTAACTCTGGAGGTAGAGCTACCTTGTAAGCCACTTCTCTCACTCTCCCGCTTCTATCTGGAATAGTTGTTCATCAGATTCTTTTGGAAATTTGATTTCCAACTCCAGTTTTGTCATTGCTAAAATGAGCTCCTCCTGAGTTGTTACAAGCATCAACTTCTCCCGACCTATCCTGCTTAAAGCATCTGCCACCACATTCGTTTTGCCCGGATGGTAAAAGATTTCACAATCATAATCTTTTATCAATTCCATCCACCTTCTTTGACCAATGTTCAAATCCTTCTGAGTGAAAATATACTTCAGACTTTTGTGGTCTGTGTAGATCTCACATTTCTTTCCATAAAGATAGTGTCTCCATATCTTTAGAGCAAATACAACTGCAGCCAACTCCAAATCATGAGTCGGATACCCTTTCTCATAATCCTTCAGTTGTCTTGATGCATAGGCAATAACTTTGACGTTCTGCATAAGAACACAACCCAACCCTTTGTGTGAGGTATCACTATACACCACAAAATTTCCTGTATTATCTGGTAATGTCAACACAGGTGCCACACTTAACTTCTTCTTCAAATCTTGGAAACTCTCTTCACATTTCTCCATCCAAATGAATTTTACAGCTTTCCTTGTCAAATTTGTTAGCGGAGTGGCTATCTTAGAAAAATCTTGAATAAATCTTCTATAATAACCAGCCAGTCCCAAGAAACTCCTCACTTCTGATGGTGTTCTTGGTTGTTCCCAATTGATTACAGCTTCCACTTTTGATGGATCTACTGAAATCCCATCCTTGTCAAAAACATGACCCAAAAATTGTACACGGTTGAGCCAAAATTCGTACTTAGAGAATTTTACGTACAACTTTTCCTTTCTTAGTGTTTCCAATGTCAAACGTAAATGTTCCACGTGTTCATCTTCGGTTTTGGAATACACCAGAATGTCATCGATAAATACCACTACAAACTTGTCTAAGAATTGTTTAAACACCCTGTTCATCAAATTCATTAACGCAGTAGGGGCATTTATTAAACCAAAAGACATCTCCAGAAACTCGTAATGTCCGTACTGAGTTCTGAATGCCGTTCTAGGTATATCCTCCTTTCTTACCTTCAATTGGTGATACCCACTTCTCAAATCAATTTTTGAGAAATATTTAGCACCCTTCAGCTGATCAAACAAGTCATCTATTCTAGGCAACGGATACCTATTCTTAATAGTGACTTTGTTTAACTCTCTATAATCAATGCAAAGACGCCTATTTCCGTCCTTCTTCTTCACGAATAAAACTGGCGCTCCCCACGGCGATACGCTTGGTTCAATATATTTCTTGTCCAAAGAACTCTTGCAATCGTATTCATCGGTTCCTTCATTTCTACCGGAGCCATTTTGTACGGGGCCTTCGATATCGGTGTTGTTCCGGCGCCAAGTCGATCACGAACTCTATTTCTCTGTCAGGCGGAAGTCCTGGAATATCCTCTGGAAACACGTCTTCGAATTCCCTCACTACTGATATTTCTTCTAGTTTTACATCCTTCTTCTGAGTATCGACTATGTAAGCTAAATAGCCCACACAACCTTGACTCAACAATTTCTTGGCCTGCATAGTCGTCAGACATTTCATTTGTCTAGGTGACTTGCTACCATGAAATACTACCTTTGACGGAGTCATAAGATTTACACACTTCTTGTGACAATCGATTACTGCTCCATATTTGAACGGCCAATCCATTCCCAAAATAACATCAAACTCTCAAAGTCTAATCAGAATCAAATCTACCAACTAGATATTCTCCTTAATGTTCACCCTACAGTTCTTGTATACGAATCTAACAAGGATTACTTCCTTAATCGTAATTTCTATGTTCAAAGGAAAATTCAGTTCTTCTCTAGGCAATTCTAACCTCATAGCAAATTCATCAGATATAAACGAACAAGTAGCACCCGAATCAAATAATACATAAGCATTTATATCATTGATTGGGATAATACCTGACACCACATCTTTTGATTGAAAAGCATCTTGCATAGTCATGTTGAAGGTTCTGGCTGTGGGTTTGTTTGATGATGCAGGTCCTGCAATGGCCCATGTACCTCCATTGTTACCTCCATTGCTTCTGGTTGTCACTCCGTCCTTCTTCTTAGGGCATTCACGAGAAAAGTGATCCTTGGACCCGCACGTGAAACATACATTCTTCTTCGGTTGAGTGCAACTTGGGGCGATGTGACCCTCATGGCCACAAATGAAGCATACTCGCATCCCCATCAAGCACACACCCTTATGGAATTTCCCGCATGTTGTACATGTTTCAAACTTTTTGTTTTGATGGTTAACCTGATGATTTCCAGCACCCATGTTCCCATTCCACTTCATTTTCAAGCTGTTGTTGTTGTTGTTGTTTCCACCGTTACCACCTCCATTCTTAATCTCATTCTCATTTTTCTTCTTCTTTTGTTCCTGATTGAACTTTGTCACTGCCTCGCCTCCACCTTCACGAGTAACGCTTTCTCCATCATCTCTTGTAAATGTCTTCAATCGAACAGAAACCCTCTTCATATAACCAGTGGCTTCAGTCCCTGTTCAAATCTCTTCGCCTTACGCTCGTCTGTGCTGACTTGATATGGCGCAAACCTCGCCAATTCATTGAATTTCGTGGCATACTTAGATACCATCATCGTTCCCTACTTTAATTCAAGAAACTGTACTTCTAGCTGACTCTTCAAACTCAACAAAAAATAGGTCTCGAAGAACAACTCCTTGAACCTGTCCCAGGTCATCACTCCTGGCCCTTCATGAGTTTTATTGGCCTGCCACTAATAACTAGCTTCTGCTTTCAACATGAAATTTCCGAAAGAAGTCTTCTGATCATCCCCTATCCTAGCGACATCGAACACCTTTTCTATCTCCATAATCCAGGTCTGTGCTTCGACTTTCAACTGGATTCATAGACCCGCGGGATTCAGGTGGTCCAACCGCCTTGAAATCCTTAAACTTTGTACCATGGTTTTGTGGTTGATTCTGCAACGCTCCTCTCAGTAGTGTCACTAGTTGTTGAACGGGGTTACCGTCAACATTGTCGTTATTGGTATTTCTCTCATTGTTTCTCTGCCTGGGTGGTTCACGTATGGGAGGCATTTTCTGTTAAAACAAAATATCTATTAGACTATTACTCAGCTTCTTTAAGTATTTTCTAATTAACTTGCCTCCATAAAAGAAATAACCACATAGCACACAACACTTTGAATAAAGTAACAAATTTAATTTATTCAAAACCTTTTTGAAAAACATAAAACAATATCATCACTGCTATCTGTATTACTTTCCTGAACTACAAAAATTTCAAGACAACATCATAGTCATATCCCATAGGTTGCATAACACTTGGGATTTACAATTTATTTAATCTTTCACTCATCGTACAACAGCTACGATGTTCTATTAAGATACTTCTTAGCCCTATCACGTTCTTCCTCCATGACTCGAAACATTGTTCTGCGATCTACCATGAATGATGGCAGCGTCTCGAACTGAATCGGATATCCCATGACCCGATCTTGAGCTCGATTAATTGCGGTGTTAAATACTTTATCCATCTCTTCCATCTTCATCCTCTTTGCTTGCGTGTCTCTTGTTGCTAATCTGGTTCATTGAAAAGCTTCCTCGTAAGCATCTTCAGCTCTTTCCCTCCTAGAAGCTTCTTCTCTCAGCTTGTTCTTCAGTTCAGCGACCACTTCGATCAGTTGTTCTTTCTCTCCTTCAGTCTGTACTAGTTTCTCCTCGACATTTGTCAATCGTTCTTCACGATCCTGGATCTCGCCATCTTTTTGTGTCATTGCGATACATTGTTCACTTCTATCTCCTGCAACTCCTCAACCGGTATCCTGAAGTTCCACATTACAGTCATGCACCTCATCGTATATATGGCCTGCTATCGAGTTAAGTGGAATCCTTTCCTCCTCGTCCTCATCATCCTCATCCTCCTGTGGTAACTTAACGGAATCCTCCTCGTCTGTCTCCACATCATCATCCTCATCTTCAACTACTGTGACCAACGGGGCTGACTCCCGTGGCAGTAGTTGTTCCCAAACTACCTGAATGTCATGAGGCTCCTCCTCTATAGGCACTTGAGGTCCCTCCTCCCTACCCTGACTGGATTCTCCGACATTAGTCATCCTGACAACAAAGTTTTAAAGTTTTAATTATTAATCATTACTACTCGACACTCACGAGTACATAAATTATAATCACATAAGCACATAAGTGTTTTATTACTTCTTTCTTAAAACTCGATAAGAATTATCTCCACTATCTTTTCAAAGGTTACTTCCTAAGGCTTTCCCACCGCCTAAGGTTCATAACCTAAAGCTTTGATACCAACTTGTGACTGTTGCCTCTTTTTTACGACTAACAAAATAGCTCTAACTCATGCAAGCATACATGCGTCAACAAGTAATACAGAGCAAGTAAAGTATCGATCCCACAGAGAAAGTTGTTTAACTTAAACTACTATTCATTAATTAAATCACTATATTTATATGCTCACACTATGGATTAAACTTGGTTTGTTCTTGAATTTCAAATAACAACTAAAACAATATAAACGATATAATAAATGATATTGGAACTAATGGGATTCTAACTTTATTCAATATTTCACTCAATCGCCACTATCATGCCTGACTTGTTCACATACATAGGAAAGTAGCCAAGAGCACTAAAAGAGTATTAGCCATTTTTCAGTGCACTAAGACCTAGTTACACAGCATCCACAGATGATAGACTCTATGTAATCATCAATATAACCAACATCACTATATGTCTATGTGAAATTGCAACTATATTGATTTTAAGTTCAAGCTCTTATCTTAACTTATACGGTGAAACAGTATATATCTATCTGATTCACGAAATACATAAGAAATATAACACAACCCTATATACGTATATTATCATGATTACAATCCATATTTGCATGTTCATTGTCAATTCCATATAAATACTGAAACAAATGGTGATCAAGCATTCATGTATGCAAAACAATCATGACAGACATCCCATATAATATGCAAAACAACCCAGCATTTAAGTGTGCAATCAAACTACATAATAAAATCCGTTAGAATCCCATAATGGAGTTTAGTTCATGACTGAACCAAAAGCCATTATGGGATCAAAGTTAAACATGATCAATAAGCAAAAATTGAAAGATGAAAGATGAAACTATCAAACCCAATTGCTGAATACACATCAATATTCAATCCTCATAAGATTCCAGCAAAAACTAATATTAATAATACGCTCTCGTAGAGAAATCCCAAGAAGGAGTAGAAAATAGAGTTATAGCCTCCTTCTACGTTGGAATCCTCGCTAAAGAGTTAAAACCCTAATTACGATGTAAAGATACGTGAAAAACTAATAAAATGTCAAATGATACCCCTGACACCAGTCAGGAATCGTTTTAAATCAAATACAACCTTTAAAATTTAGAAATAAAATAAAACACATCGGCAAGATCGGACATCACACATGCGGCAGCTTTCTTCCGAAGATAATAGTCTCGCCCAGAGAGACTTGCGAGAGGTTCAGTATGGTTGGCTGATCTCGCGCGCTCCATAGGCTTGTCTTTCTCGCGGCCAGGAGACTTGCAGTAGCATCCAAGATTTAGCTGGGTAATCGCGCGGGCGCGCGTTCTTAAGGCTATTTTACCGCGCGGCTTGAAATCTGCAGATCCTGGTTCCTTTTTTCCTATTGCTGCTACTGCGTGCTCAGTCATGCTTTATCTCCTTGCACCAATGCACCTTCATGCCATGCATATCCCATCCTTTTACCTCGTTTCAAGCATCCATTTTCCTTATGCTCCATAACACCATCAAAATAGGCCGATTCGTGCATTTATTCACCAAAAGGAGTTTTAAGAACGTGCAATGAAAATTAACATGAAATGCAGCTAAAACAGACTAAAATGTACTTAAGATAGGCATAGTTCGCATGAATTGGTACTCCATAAGTAGGTAAAAATCCTACTTATCAAATACCCCCAAACTTGAACCATTGCTTGCCCTCAAGCAATGCATACTAATGATTAATGAATGATGCAACTACATTACTATGCACTTAATTCTCACATTGTCCCAACCATTATAGACATTCAGTCCAATTTTCCTCAACGAAGTTTTTCTAGATTTGAGAATACAAATTCAAACTAAACTACAGGCATAATGTCATATACTCAAATAATTCACCAATGTTATACAGATGTTGTGTGTGTCTGTTATGTTCGCCCAGTACTTGATTTCGATGTAGAATGCTCATGCTATCTTGCTCAAACTAGAAAAAAAAATATAGCATCATTCAAGACTTATGTTTATATATGCGACTTGAACTACTTTAACATCTTAAAATAAACTAAGGTTCAACAATGAGTTTATCTGCTTTATTCTACTCACGATGGTAAATTTTCTCTTTCTCGCGGTGTTTATTGCTATTTTTCTATTCTTTCTTTTTCTACATGACTGTGCAATGTCTTACTCCCTTAGGCAAACTGCTACCCCTTAGCGAGCTTTTGACCAACGACTCCAAGACCATGAAATACCTTAGGGCGCTAGGTGTAGAAACAATCCCCTAAGCGTATTTCTACTCAAGTAGCTGTGGCTCCTCAAATAAGACTAGCCATGCTATTTCTACTTTTATTTTCTTTTATTTTCTTTTTTTTATACACAGATACCCATATTTTCCCAGAGTTTAAAAATTGATATTTTATACAGTCTGCAAGCCACTTTTCACATATTTCTCTTTTTAACACTACATTTTTTCGTCGAGCAAAACACACGTGTTTCTTATACCTACAAGTGCTTGCGAACCCATTTGTGCAAACCGAGAGCATGTATACAGCATTATGAATTTCATTGTATAAAACGTTATAACTCAGCTCATGTTATCCAAAATATTCAGAATTCATTTAAAAACTTCACTTTCATCATTGGCTAGACAAATTTTTTTTCTAAACGGCAAGAACTGTGAGGTATGCAACATGCAACTATGTGCTAAAATGTAAAACTAAACATGCACATAAAAATTAAACTAATCATGCAAAACTATATGAATTATGTAAAACTAATCATGCAAAACTAAGAATAAAAAAAATACTAACTACTACTTAATACCCCCAAACTTAAAAATATTCAATGTCCCAATTGAATGAAGATAAAAAGTATGAAAACTCCCCTAATTATCGGTGGTGCCACCCTCCTCGGGTGATGAGTCCGGTGGTGGATATGGTGTTGTGGTTCCAAACCGAGGCCATTCTTGTGTTGTTCCTTGTTGCGCAAACGCTTCAGCTAGAGCCATGGTGAGTCTTGTCGCAAATGTGACCAAATTGTCATACATGGCATCGATCTTGCGCTCCAACCTTCGGAGTTGTCGATCGCCATTGGAGGCACGCACGTGCGTGGATGGACCCGCTTCGTCTGTTTGTGGGGGTGGTTGTTATTGATCTGGAAAAATAGGATGAAGGATGAATCCCAGTTCGCGTGGATGCGGTACACCACATGTCCACTCCTTGAAATTCACAATAGTAGCATGAGTACTGCAGTGGCTCATTATGCCATTGGATTCCTTGTTGAGTACAGAGCATGGCTATCACAGACGCATGCGGAATAGTCCCATTTCTATTCCCACGCATATAATTCAGTATGTTTCTATGGATTAACAGGCCGATATCGATGTACTTCCCTTTGATGATTCCCCATAAAATAATCGCTTTTCGCTTTCGGTGGGTATGGCATTATAATGAGTGACGAATGAGCATGGCACAAATAAATAGGTTCCGTGCTGGGCATACTGGATTCAATGTCGATTTACGAAATGATTTTGGTTCTGTTGTTCTGTCTTTATACTTCCATTTGGTGCCCGGATACACAAATCGAATCACAATCTGCGAGATCCGCTCCAATAGACAATAGTATTCATGACACGCTAATCATCAAAGATCTCGATCAATGAATGGTAGTGGAAAATGATCTTTCCTTGTAGCTTTATTAATCTTATGTAGTAGTCCATACAAACTCTCCACCCATCACTATTCGTGTTGTTGGAATCAACTTGTTGTTCTCATTAGTCACTACTGTCAGGCCACCTTTTTTCGGTACACACTACATTGGGCTCACCCATGAGCTGTCTGAGATAGGATAGATTATTCCTGCATCTAACCATTTTAGTACCTCTTTCTTAACCACTTCTTTCATTATCGGATTAAGTCTCCTTTGCTGCTCAACCGATGGTTTACTTTCGTCTTCCATCAGGATTTTATGCATACAAAATGAAGGGATGACCCCTTTGATATCCGCTGTGGTCCATCTAATCGCTGATTTGAACTCTCGGAGCACCCGTAGTAGTTTTTCTTCCTGAAAAGATGTTAATGCAGAAGAAATAAGCACAAGGAGCTTAAAATCTATATTTAAAAATGCATACCTAAGATGATCTGGAACTAGTTTCAATTCAAGTTCTGGAGATGTCTCCAGAGATGGTTTTAATTTTATGGTGGTTTCACCTGCTTTTGTCAATGGTTCAATAGGTATCCTGAATTTCCTGACTTGTGGAGTGGTATCCAGATATTGCATAAGTTCATCCAGTTCCTCATCCTCCACATCTGAATTTTCAACAATTACCCTACTCAAAGGTTTAGAAACCACCCGCCTTTGTACTTCATCATTTATAACCTGTTCCACCAACTCAACCAAGAAACATTCCTCTTCATCTGCTGGAAACTTCATAGCTTTGAAAACATTAAAGGTGATTTCTTGATCATGAACACACATAGTGAGTTCCCCTTTCTGCACATCTATCAGAGTTTTTCTTGTGGCTAAGAATGGTCTTCCTAATATGATTGATATATTTTTGTCCTCCTCGTAGTCTAGAATGATGAAGTTAGCTGGGAAAATGAAGTTGTCCACCATAACCAACACATCGTCAACAATTCCTCGTGGATATTTGATCGATCTATCAGCTAGCTGTAATGATATGTTTATCGGCTTTGGATCCGGCAATCCAAACTGATTAAACACTGACAAGGGCATCAAATTTATGCATGCCCCAAGATCACATAAACACTTACTGAAGTTTAACTTTCCTATGGTATATGGAATTGTGAAACTGCCTGGATCCTTCAGCTTTGGAGGTAATTTTTGTTGAAGCACTTCACTGCATTCCTCTATCAAGGCTACTATGTCAAACTCATCCAATCTCCTCTTCCTTGATAATATACCCTTCATAAACTTGGTGTAGCTGGGCATTTGTTCCAATGCCTCGGCGAAGGGTATGTTGATCTGTAGCTTTTTGAACACCTCCAAGAATTTGCTGAACTGTTTATCTTCCCTTTTTTTCATTAATCTCTGTGGATACGGAACCTGAATGCACATTGGTGGTACTAGACTCTTAACCGTCTCCTCTGAGCCTGTTTTGTCTTTCTTTTCCTGCCGATCCTCAGATTTCTCTAAATTTTCCTGCTCATTCATTGGTTTGGTTCTTCTCGCCTTGCATTCGCCGCTCTCTCTCTCCTAGACATTCTCGCGCAAGTGCGCGACTTACAAGAGTCGATGATCTTTCCCAGATCTCAATGTAATTGCTTTACATTGTTC
This sequence comes from Panax ginseng, assembly GCA_020205605.1. Lineage (NCBI taxonomy): Eukaryota > Viridiplantae > Streptophyta > Magnoliopsida > Apiales > Araliaceae > Panax > Panax ginseng. The sequence continues at coordinate 61,988,075 of CM035140.1, read as the reverse complement.
CTTCCCTTCTCTTCTTGGATTCGTCTCCGTATTACATGGCAATGTACCCTGGGACCTGTTAGTAAGCATGTTCGCCATCTGCCCCATTTGAGTTTCCAGATTCTTTATAGCCACTGCTTGGTTCTTGATCATAACTCTTTTGTTTGCCATGTATTTCATCATCATCTCCTCCACTTCTGATTTCTTTTCTTCTTTGAGGTGCGGTAGAGTGTGATGTTGTTGTTGTTGTTGAGAAAATCCTCATGAAAAAGGGTGGTCTAGGATTAAATAAGCGGTTCTTTTGAAATTGATTATTTCGTTGGTGAACCGAGCTTGTGATTCCCTTGATTATTCGACCAACTAAAATTTGGATGATTTCATTTGTTGGGGTGGTATGTGTTCTGAAATTGGCCTTGGTCTTTTCTAAAGTTGTTCACCTCATCGTGACCGATTCGAGTTGATAGCACATTGGTCCATCGAGTGTGACCCACAGACAAATCTCACATATGTAGGCAACCGTCTTTACCTTTCCTTCACCAAAGTATCTATCTTCTTTGCCATAGTCGCCATATGTCTTTGATAATTTGAGTAATGGCATCAACCTCCAATACACCTGAAATTTGGTTTGTGGCATTCGAGAAGTAGGATTCTAAAATCATTTGATGCCATTGTCTCGATAAGATCATAGGCTTCCTCATAGTTCTTTTTGCCCATAATGTACCTCCCATACATAATTTGCATCTACAATCGGTCTCGACTGCCATCCCAATCCATTATAAAACGTGTTAATTACCATCCAATCTGGCATACCGTGATGTGGGCATTTTCTCAGCATTTTTTTGTATCTCTCCCATGCTTCATGTAATGATTCGCCCTGTTGTTGCTCAAATTGAGAGATAGATGTCCTCATCTTTGCAGTCTTGGTCATTGGGAAAAACTTAGCTAAGAATTTTTGTGCTAAATCCTCCCATGTAGTTATAGATCCTGCTGGCAGAGAATGAAGCCAACTTTTTGCTTTATCCCTCAATGAAAATGGGAACAACCTTAGTCTAATAGCATCCTCCGTCACACCGTTGTATCTGAATGTATCACAAATTTCAATGAAACTCAATAGATGTTCATTCGGATCATCCGTAGCAGCACCCCCAAACTGAACTGTATTCTGCACCATTTGAATAGTGCCAGTCTTGATCTCGAAGGTATTGGCCGCTATCGCTGGTCTGACTATGTTGGACTGTAGTCCGTTGATATTGGGCATGCAATACTCTTTTAGAGCCCGATGCTCCTCTGCTTGTGCATCGGCAGCCATGTTAGCTGTCGTGTTTTCCAACTGTTCTTGTAAATTTCTACATACACCCGCTTTCCAACCTCTACCGTTTATATTATCCTAAACAGGTGTTAACTCGGGGTTAGTTGACCGTGTGCGCATAAAAATTTATCCAAATTCCTGAAACAAAAACAAAAAACTAAAATGAGACCAGACTAGATTTGTCTAAGTCATACAATATAGCGTAAAACTAATGATAATAATACTAAATTAAACACATTTCCCCGGCAACGGTGCCAAAAACTTGTTGCATCTTTTTTACGACTAACAAAAGAACTCTAACTCATGCAAGCATACATGCGTCAACAAGTAATACAGAGCAAGTAAAGTATCGACCCCACAGAGAAAGTTGTTTAACTTAAACTACTATTCATTAATTAAATTACTATATTTATATACTCACACTATGGATTAAACTTGGTTTGTTCTTGAATTTCAAATAACAACTAAAACAATATAAACGATATAATAAATGATATTGGAACTAATGGGATTCTAACTTCATTCAATATTTCATTCAAATGCCACTATCATGCCTGACTTGTTCACATATCATTGGAAAGTAGCCAAGAGCACTAAAAGAGAATTAGCCATTTTTCAATTCACTAAGACCTACTTACACAGCATCCACAGATGATAGACTCTATGTAATCATCAATATAACCAACATCACTATATGTCTATGTGAAATTGCAACTATATTGATTTTAAGTTCAAGCTCTTATCTTAACTTATACGGTGAAACAGTATATGTCTATCTGGTTCACGAAATATATAAGCCATATAACACAGCCCTATATACGTATACTATCAAGATTATAGTCCATATTTGCATGTTCATTGTCAATTCCATACAAATACTAAAACGAATGGTCATCAAGCATTCATGTATGCAAAACAATCATGAAAGACATCCCATATAATATGCAAAACAACCCAGCATTTAAGTGTGCAATCAAACTACATATTAAAATCCGTTAGAATCCCATAATGGAGTTTAGTTCATGACTGAATAAAAAGCCATTATGGGATCAAAGTTAAACATGATCAATAAGCAACAATTGAAAGATGAAAGATAAAACTATCAAACCCAATTACTGAATGCACATCAATTTTAATCCTCATAAGATTCCAGCAAAAACTAATATTAATAATACGCTCTCGTAGAGAAATCCCAAGAAGGAGTAGAAAAATAGAGTTATAGCCTCCTTCTACGTTGGAATCCTCGCTAGAGAGTAAAAACCCTAATTACGATGTAAAGATACGTGAAAAACTAATAAAATGTCGAATGATACCCCTGACACCAGTTAGGAATCGTTTTAAATCAATTACAACCTTTAAAATTTGGAAATAAAATAAAACACATCAGCAACATCAGACGTCGCGGCACGGCGCTTTTCTTCCAAAGATGATAGTCTCGCCCGCGCGAGACTTGTAATGAGGTTCAGTATGGTTGGTCGATCTTCATGGCGTGGGCGAAGCTCCATAAGCTTGTCTTTCTCATGGTAGCGAGACTTGCGATAACATCCAAGATCCGGTTTGGGTAATCGGCGGTAGCTGTTCTTAAACTATTTTGCATGCGACACATGACTTGAAATCTGCAGATCCTGGTTCCTTTTTTCCTACTGCTGCTGCTGCTTGCTCAGTCATGCTTTATCTCCTTGCACCAATGCACCTTCATGTCATGCATATCCCATCCTTTTACCTTGTTTCAAGCATCCATTTGCCTTATGCTCCATAACACCACCAAAATAGGCCGATTCCTGCACTTATTCACCAAAAGGAGTTTTAAGAACGTGCAATGCAAATTAACATGAAATGCAGCTAAAACAAACTAAAATGTACTTGAGATGGGCATAGTTCGCATGAATTGGTACTCCATAGGTAGGAAAAAATCCTACTTATCAGTGACACCCCCAAATCCAGGTACTTTATTCCCACAGGATTTGGTGTTCACTGATCAAACATTCATTTCTAACTACCCAATTATAATAAAATTGAATAATAAAAACACATTTATACAGGATTAAACTTAAATAAAAATCTCCCAGGTTATCTAACCTTTAATTACAAACATTCAAATGCGGAAAATTAAATAAACTTCATTACAATCTTTAAACCAAAGTCTGAAAATAAACTATCAATACTATTACAAGTCTTCAGTATTTATTCATATTAACTTTTCCCTTACTGGTGCTAGGTACGTCACCCGTTTCAACTTTAGCTGTAAGAAATTTTACAGGCAAGAGTGAGCAAACAAGGCCCACTTGAAATAACAATAAGTAAATCTTTAAACTTTCACATCAATTGCCAATATTAGGCTCAATAGAACTGAACAATATATTCTATTAACTTTTTTGAAAATTATTACATTCACTGAGGGTCTAATGACCACGAATCATGTCCACAGTTATAATTAATCTTTCAACTTTAACTTTAACATTCATAAGACTATAAGAACTCCACGTACTTAGGGGGATCTACCCTTCGTACAATGTATTGTGCACAACCATTTCAACGCTAAGCGTAAACCTCTATTAAAGAGTTGTTCATCTTAGTATTTAGAGTACAAGTCCGCACCAAAGGAAGTTTGGTTTGGATAAGTTTTCAAGATAATTTGGAATTCAACGAACATCAACTAAGGAGTAGTTGAATAAGACCAATAACACTATACTATAGAATAATCGTGATTGAATCAATTATAGTAAACTAAAGTCATGCATTAGGAATAATCTAATAGCATACAATTTGAATAACTATAGCATACCTTGCTTGAACAACACTAAGCTAAGGTTAATTAGAATTGAATAATAAGCATGCATAGCATATATAGTTGTGCATGCTAAACCTCAAGTTAAATACAAGAATAACTTGCTCCAAATAACTTACATCATTATATTGTAATCGAATTGAAAACAGTAATTGAATTAACAAGATAATAGATTAGAAAACTTATATCGTCATGAGTAACTAGATACAATGACTTACTCAATAATAGGCAATCTAGTTCTACGAAAGTGTAGAAGTAGCAACTTATAACAATTATAATTGAATTTGAAAACAATAATGCACCAAATTAAATTAAACTCGCACAATGAAGTTTTGAGTTAGAGAACTTGCCTTTAGCACAAGATAAACCTTACAACTTGAATCAATACCATATACATATGTCATCATGACATAATTAGTCATTACCAACATTTTATATCTATATAAACAAAATATATACATCATGTAGGTTAAATTACCAATTCACATAATTAAACTACGTTAATACTAATTAACTCTTGATAACATGCTCATTCATAGTTTAATACTATTGAAATCATCATTTAACATTCATATTATTAACACATAACATTTATTTTCAAAATTTGTATACTTAAACAAAACTGCTGAACATTACGCTAACTTTCATGTTTTGCCATTTTTACATGGTTGGTCATATTGCTGGCTACGAGTTGGAGTTGTGGCGCGAGTCACAGGCCATTGATTGGCACTGCGGCGTGGCGTTGGCCAACTGCAATGAGATTTGTATCTTCTTTGAGCACACACTTCTTTTAGAGTCCATAACTCGGCGACCAAGCTCGACAACAGCATGAATAAAAGCCAATTTGGCCTACAAGTTCGAATATAATAGACTAATTAACATGTAATACAAATATAGACTTCATATAAACATATTGTGAAGACTTCTAACATGTTTCTACTCATAAAATAACATTAACATCAAATTTACAACACCTAATTTCAATGTTTTTGGCAAAAACTCCATTGTTGACATTTTTAATGAAAATCAACACTATGATTTTGTTTTTCAATCAAAACAGAAATTTCAAAACATCATAGTTATGATTATACATACTCTATCAATTTTCCATAATCAATTTATCGATTTAATAACTAATTAAACCTTAATTTCTATTTTAAATTAAGCCATATTCATATATATTTTCATGTAAACACTGTAATATGGGTTTCTTCACAAAACACATATATAGATGAACTAGTTTCTCTATAATCATATATATAAACTCATGTAATCATCTTATACTCAATAATTAATCATATAACCATAAACACCATCAATTTATCTTTTATAAAATTTCACAGAGAACTTTTCTGGAAGAGGAAAACTAAACTTTTAAAGTAAAGGTTAAGCTCCTACCTTTGATTAAGAAGATGATGGCTACTATTGATTATCAAACTTCTTTTTCTCCAATTCCTTTCTCAAACCTGTTAGGATTTCTCTCAAATTCTCTCTAGTTTTCTTCTTCGTCTTCTCTTTTTCTTCAATTGAGTTCTTTTCTTCTCTCTAACATACGTACTATAAAATATAATGTATATAGTAATAATATATATTAATTATATAATATAATTCTAGATATCAGTTATGTAAGTTTTGAAATTTAAAATCCATAAATCTTGTTTGGCAAAACTGAATTAAACTCCCTTAATTTATTTTAGTAACTCCTTTATAGCAAGGTTATTTGTCACACTTCTATTTAATTAAATAATCAATTTAATCAATTCAAATACTAATCTATTAAATTACTTTAAGGCATAAATCATTATCACAAAACTATAATTTCTTTATAATTATAATTTTATTTAATCCAACTAACACCTTGTTTTAATCACAAATTCCAATTAAAATATTATAATTCATTTAATCATTATTAGCTCCCTGACTTAATTATTAAATTAAATTAGTATATAACCTCATAACAATTAATTTTCTTAGCTCCTTAATTATTTATTCAACAAATAATTAACTAAATCACATAAACTCAAATTGCCATTAAATACTTATATAATTCAATAAATATTTAATATTATAAATAAATATTTAATATTTAATTATTTATTCAATAAATAATTAACTAAACCACATCAACTCAAATTGAATAATTATTTATTCAACAATTAATCATATCCATTAAATACTTATATAAATTAATAAATATTTAATATTACACTTTAAAATTTTGGAATGTTACACTTTGTACCCTATATTATGCATAATACTCAATAATAGCACATAGGTCGGTTTACGACATTAAAATTTGTTCATCTCAGTCTTACTCCACGAGTCCGTACCACAACAATATGGTTTGGATTACTAAGATCAAAATGTGAACTAGGGTTTATACCTTTTATTTTCCAATTCTTGATCTATGCTCTCAAATCTGTTTTTGGGTGTTCTAGTAAATGATTATATGACTAAGAGACTTGCAAAATTTGGAGGGTTAGAGAAAGAAAGAGTTGTTGGGAGCTAGAAATAAAATGAGACAAATACACACACTCTCTCTCTTAAATCTCTTAAATAATGTGCTATGTTGCTAGATCTGATCTTGCTGTCAATTGGAGGTTGTTTTGCTGAGATTTTTGTGTGACCAAGTCAAGTGGTTAGGTCACCCACTAAAGGTCTTGGACAATTTACAAGTTAACTAAATAAAAAATCCAAAAAGGGCATTTTGGTCATTTATATTTTATATTTAATGGGATTCTTGTCAATTAGACAAACCCTTAGGGTATAGGATTTGGGTTAGGGTTTATGGTTTGAACCCTTTAGGGTTTAGCAATTTGATTTTCTAAAATTTCCAATTTAGGTTCTAAAAATCAAAAATTAATATTTCTAAATTATAATTAGAATTTTTTAATTATATTAAAATTTCTTAATCATAACTTAAATATTGCTAATTAGGATTAATAATTCTTAATTAAAATTGCTAATTAAGCAATTAGGGTCGTAATTGGTCATTAGGGTTTACAACCCACGAATTAGGGTTTTTAATAGAAAAATAAAATTTCCAAATTACAATTAGGTTTGTAAAATAGAAATTAAAACAACTAAAATATAATTAGGGTTTTCTAATCATATTTTAAGTTTAATAAACGCCTTATACATGCCAATTAGGATTAGGGTTTCCTAATTAGGGTTTAGGATTCCCAGATCTAAAACCATGGATCGATAGTACACATAACAGACTATAACCTAGATACAAACACAGAATCAAAATAGCATAACACTTGTCAGATCCGGCCTTCCAAAATGTTGTCGATTAATCGCTTTCTTACTTTACTCGGGTTACCCAGATTTCAAATTTTGTCAAGCTCGATCCAACGTTGTTTGACCATGAATAAAATGATATCTAGAAATCAAATGACTATACCACCACTTGCAGATGAAAGACCTCATACCAGACTACCAATAAAAAACATAAAACAAGAAGAATCAAAAACAGACACGGATCTGTGGCTCCTGACATTAGCTTGTCAGACCACAAATCGTGTTCTTAACAGTTTTGGAAAAACTCAATTTTAAAGCATTTTGATGCTATGGATCTATGTTATATCAAAGATCTAAACACATAAACACGAAAATTATCTAAGCATACAAGATCAAAATGTGAATTAGGGTTTATACCTTTTATTTTCTAATTCTTGATCTATGCTCTCCAATCTGTTTTTGGGTGTTCTAGTAAATGATTATATGACTGAGAGACTTATAAAATTTGGAGGGTTAGAGAAAGAAAGAGTTGTTGGGAGCTAGAAATAAAATGAGACAAATACATACACACACTCTCTCTCTCTTAGATCTCTTAAATAATGTGTTATGTTGCTAGATCTGATCTTGCTGTCAATTGGAGGTTGTTTTGCTGAGATTTTTGTGTCACCAAGTCAAATGGTTAGGTCACCCACTAAAGGTCTTGGACAATTTACAAGTTAACTAAATAAAAAAAATCCAAAAAGGGCATTTTGGTCATTTGTATTTTATATTTAATGGCATTCTTGTCAATTAGCCAAACCCTTAGGGTTTAGGGTTTGGGTTAGGGTTTATGGTTTGAACCCTTTAGGGTTTAGCAATTTGATTTTCTAAAATTTCCAATTTATGTTCTAAAAATCAAAAATTAATATTTCTAAATTATAATTAGAATTTTCTAATTATATTAAAATTTCTTAATCATAACTTAAATATTGCTAATTAGGATTAATAATTTCTAATTAAAATTGCTAATTAAGCAATTAGGGTCATAATTGGTCACTAGGGTTTCAACCCACGAATTAGGGTTTTTAATAGAAAAATAAAATTTCCAAATTACAATTAGGTTTGTAAAATAGAAATTAAAACAACTAAAATATAATTAGGGTTTTCTAATCATATTTTAAGTTTAATAAACGCCTTATACATGCCAATTAGGATTAGGGTTTCCTAATTAGGATTTAGGATTCCTGGATTTTAAATTAGGGATTCCCGGCATATAATTAGGGTTTCTAACGGTACGTTAGGGTTTTTAATCCTGAGATTAGGGTTTCTAATCTCTTATTAGGGTTTATAAATTTTAAACCTTATCCGATCCATCATTGATAAAAAAATTCTACACGGTACAAACACGTACTCCTCAATATAATTATTTTAATTATATTTTTCTATCGAATCCCGTTCCAGAAATTAGGGTTAGGATTTCTATTCTCCGGTAAGCACAACTCTACTCTAAAATTATTAGTCAATACACAAATTGACCTTCTCGAGACTCGTATTACAGAAACTTGTCACAAAATTAATAATCAATATTAATATTAAAAAAAAATTATTCGTAAATTTTGGATTGTTTGAAATCCCGGGTTATCACATTCACCCCTCCTTAAAAGGAATTCGTCCTCGGAATCACCGCTTTCTTATTCTCTACAATCATTTAATGTTGTATCATCAATTCATTTTTATCAACATAATATTCATTTGTGTCTCCAAATTCTAACCTGTGACTTGAATCTATAAAAGAAAACAGTTCACAATATTATCTAACTCATATTATTAGCATAAGTTAAGTATTAAACGAAATCGTTACCTGTTGCCACCTCCTGAACAGCTACTGTATCTTGCGCCGTCATATTGAATGTACGAGCTTTCGGTCTTCCCGGCTGAGCAGGTCCTTTGATCGCAAGTGTTCCACTGCTGTTTCCTTTATTGTTGTTTTCTCTTTCTGCATTATTCTTTGGACAGTTACAAATTTGATGTTCTAGCGATCCACATGAAAAATAACCTGATATCATCTTTGGACTTGTACAATTTGGAGAGATGTGTCCCTCTTTTCCATAGATAAAACACACTCCTTTCCCCTTCAAACATATTCCTGGATGCTTTCTACCGCAACTTGCACATTGTTCACCTCTTTTTCTATTATCTCCTGTCTTATTACCCGACTGGATATTCTCGCTCCATTTCCTCTTATTCGGATTACTACCACCACTGCTTCCACCATCATTTGCCTTCTTCTTCTTATCCTGATGAAATCGAGACGCAGCTTCGCTCCCTCCTTCAGTAATTAACGCTTTCTCCAGTAAAGACGTGAACGTACTGATCTGCAATATCGCTACCTTGGTGAATATCCCTGGCTTCAGCCCATTCTCAAATCTTCTCGCTTTCCGTAATTCTGTATCCACCTGATGAGGTGCAAATCTTGCTAATTCGTTGAATTTGGCGGCATATTCCACAAACGACATATTCTCCTGCTTCAATTCCAAAAGGTTTACTTCCATTCTTGCTTGCATACTTTTTGAGAAATAATTTTTGAAAAATAATTCTTTAAACCTTGTCCAAGTTACTATTCTTGTACCGGCTCTCGCCTGATTTGTCTCCCACCAATAATTAACTTCTCCATTCATTAAGTATGTTGCCAAGGTCGTCTTCTGTTCTTCTGCCACTCGCACAATGACGAATGTTGTCTCCATCTCCTTTACCCAAGTTTGGGCTTCAATTGGATCCATGGTCCCTTTGAATTCAGGTGATCCTACCGCTTTAAAGTCCTTGGAATGTGCCAATCTTTCAGTTGGTTGATTTTTCGTTCTTCCTCTTGCAGCTGGAGCTCTATTTTCCATAGCTTCGGCTATCATATTTGCAAAGTTTTTCATTGGGTCAGCTTGACCCCCTTCATTATTTACCAACTTCTCTTCTCTTTGATTTCGATTCTGTCATCTAGGCGGCATGATCTGGTTTAATTAAAAATCTTACATTAATTCTTTTTCCCTATACAATTATTAACATAATAAGAATTCAACACATAATTCTCATATAATCACATATTTATTCAAATAGCACATAGTACATATAGTACTTAACACATTTACTATCCCCTTTTTTTCTTTTTTTCTTTTTTTTAAATCATATCAGGATAAACAACACAATCTTTACACAAAAAGTTGCAATTCTCCATTTACACATAGTTATTCCCAGTTCGTCAAACTTACCACACTTATGAGTTTAGGAACTTGCCACAATTATATGAGTGTATGAACTTATCCTAGTCAGACCTTTTGCGTCAATTCGCTGAGGGGTTCAAAACATTTCATAAAATTATGAGTAATGAACTTACCATAAGTACGAGTTTTAAGAACTTACAAAGTAATCTTAATCTTATATTCATATAGAAAATAAAGATTTCATTCATACAAACATATTATTGCATTTATATTCATGCAAATAATACATAGTACTTTTCAGTACACTGCACATACAACTACAAATGGTTACTATCCCATTGTGACAAAAGTCGGGATTCATTACTACAACTTTACACAAAAAGTGGAGGCATACAAAAGTTATCTCCTATTCCTACCAAAGCGAATATTATACTCCAAAAGATTATACTCCTCACACTTAATCTTTCTTCCGTCCACTTCCTCCACCTTTCTTCCTTTTAGGACAATTCTTAACCCTATGACTCATTCCACCACATGCAAAACATCCTCCTTTCTTTGGTTTAGGACAATTTGGTGATAGATGTCCTTCCTGACCACAATTGTAACACACATTCTTACCCCACATACATTCCCCCAAATGGTTCTTTCCACACTTGCCACATACTAGTTTCTTCTTTGAATGCGAATTCTCTGTGTTGTTGTCGCTGTCGTAGTTCTTTTTCCTTTTATTTCTCTTCTTTTTCTTACCTACCTCTTTAGATAATACACTACACTTAACCCTCATTCTATCGACTTGTGCCTTCAAATTATTTTGTTCTTCTGTCATCTCGCGTAATGCTCTTTGTGTCTTCCATAATTCCTCCAAAAGAAGTACTTTAGTCCTTGAGTCTTAAAATTCTGCAGATGTTTGACCTTCTTCGATTGCTACTTTTCCTTCTTCCCCATCTTTGATCTTTATTTCTGGCTCCACTTTTGTCTCTTTGGAATATACTTCTTCTTCTTCATCCAGCTCCATCTCAGGGTACTCATCATGATCGCTTGCTAGATTTACCATGGGTTCGTGTTCTCCCAACTTCTCAACTGATTCACTTTGCGCTGGCACCTTGGCTTCTAGCATTGGTGTAACAACTGCTAGCATCTCCGCACTCATTTGATCTTCTCCAGACATCCTACAATCAGTTTAAATAACTTGATTAGTACTTTATTAGTACAAACTCCTCACACTATGTGTCCACTTATCTCATTATTGATGCACTTCGGCAATCCCTCACTTAGAACTCTAATTGATTTTTCTCTATTTCGCGTATGGTTATAATCCTAAGGTTATCCCCCACCTCACTTAAGGTTTATAACCTACAGCTTTGATACCAACTTGTGACGCCCCCAAATCTGGGTTACCTGACCCTCGAGTTTGGTGCTCACGATCCATAATATAATAACATCTAACTACCCATTCATTAATGAATACAAATTTACATAAAGTTAATTAATAGTTTAACAACATTATCCAAGGTCATCTAACCTTAACATTACAAATTTACCCTTTAGATATACAAAAAGGGTTTACAAAACATCATAGTAAATATGCTTAACATAAAACTACTCCAGCACTATGCCTTTGCCTTTGTTCTCTTTTAGCCCTTAGTCGGCCCTCATCGCTCCTAGTTTGAAATATTTTATTTAGCAAGGGTGAGAGCAACAAGTTTGCCCATTAAGTTAAGATATACAATAAATGATATATATATCATGAATAGAAGAGTCTAGCTTGTATAGAACTTCAGCAACAATCAAACGATTTTGAGATAGCGGAATAATAATTCAATCTCAATAATAAAACTTTCTACTATTTCATACTGAATAACATATCCGATATGAAAGAGTATAATTCTTTCAAAGATTCAATAATATTCAATTGAATAAAAGGAATTAACAATACTGCAACGATCTTCAATAAAGTGGGATATACCCAGATTTCATGCTGAGTGATCACAGAGGATCATGAACTAATAGAGGAATCATTTAGTTATTAAAACTAAATTACCACAAGAATATAAATTAGTTATAAAAACTAAACTATACTCTTCTGCAAGTACCTGGAGTGGCCAACTCCTTTGTACCCTATATTATGCATAATACTCAATAATAATAAGATGATAGTCGATTTATTTACATTAAAATTTGTTCATCTCGGTCTTACTCCACGAGTCCGCATACCACAACAATATGGTTTGGATTACTTTCAAAGAAACACTATGATTTCAATAATTAATAACAATACTAATCTAGCCAAATCGATGGCATAAATCTTCCGATAACAATTACATTTATATAATATTTCATGCTTTAACAAATATTAGTCTCGCCAAAACAATTAGCTAAGACAGATTTATAAATAGTTCAAATAATAGAACATTATTTAATTTCACTACGTACGAATTACAACAATCATTATAGATGTGAATAACTATCAATAATTATTCACTATCATGCTTGAAAAATAGTAACTCAAGTTGAGTTAGGAAACTGGCCTTTCGCGTTGATTACAGCTACACAATATAATTAACTGCGTTCGTAAGACCTATAATCAATATTGTCGTTCTCACAATTAGTAAAATATTTCATAACACACAACACTATAATTCACATTAAATCTTCTCCTAGACACATTACCACATAGTCACATCAGTGTTTATAACCTATATAAACACTTAACAAGTCTAACTAGATCGGTCTGGTTGGACTTCGGTCCATTCTCAGTGTTCTGGTCACCCTATCCAATAATTAGCACATTAATTGTAAATTAAACTTAGTCTCTAAGATTCAATATTATATCAGATAAGTCAAATATCGATTATAATATTTTTCGGAAGCTTTTAATAATTTATAAACAATTATTATAATTTATAATAATTTTTCAAACACTTAAATCATTTTTAAATCATTACCATTAATATTTAAATATTAATATTTAATTATCATCCAAATATTAAAAGTAATTAATTATCACTTAAAATATTTTTAATTCATTTTTCTCATTTTTAAATGATTTTTAAATTAATAAAATCATTTTTAACTCATTTATTTAATATAATAATTAAATAAATCTAATATCATTAATATTAATTTATTAATGAGAATTCTCCAAAAATATTGAAAATTATATTTTATAATTCAAAATATTTTCTAACATTTTATTCTTATTTAAAATGATTTTTAAATCAATAAAATAATTTTTATCTTATTTATTTAATTTAATAATTAAATAAATATAATATCATTAATATTAATTTATTAATGAAAATTCTCCAAAAATATTAAAAGTTACATTTTATAACTCAAAATATTTTTAAATACATTATTCTTATTTAAAATGATTTTTATATAATTAAAATCATTTTTTCTAATTTATTTAATACACTATTTAAATAAATTAAATAGCATTAATATTCAAATAATTATAATTATTAATGAAAAATATTCCAAATAGTCAGAAAGTATTTTTCATAATTTAAAATAATTTTTAAAACCATTTTTGGTAATTTTTATAATTTATTTTCTATTTTTAAGTATTTTCCGAAAAAAGCAGAAATTAAAAAATAAATAAAACGTCGCTATAGCCCTTTAGCGACACTTAGTTGTCATCTTAGGTGTTCTTGGCTCAAGAACACTGACAGTTGGCCAAGCAAGGGTCAACGTTTGACCGTTCATAGCTTATAATCTAGTGCGTTTCTGGGCTTTATTTTGCATCTAATTTGTAGTAAATATGTAGTACTACAGGTTAGAATCATCACCCGAGTCAATTAATCACATATCATGAAGATCTAAGCACACAAAAGAACTGTCAGACCAAGTTTTGGGTTTTCTGGGCAACCCAAAAATCCAGCAGCTTCGAGGGTCTACCTTTGGGCTTAATTATTTCTATGTTCCAGGCTTACAAGTAGTTATGTTATGGTCCAAATATGTAGTACTAGTGTCAAGGTACATTTACATCACAACAGAGAAGTTAAACCACATCTAAATCGCCAAATACGATCCAGTCAAACTATGTCAGAACGGTTGTTCATAGAGTTTCTGGGTTTTCCAGAAACAGCACTTCGTGTTCGATTGGTCATGTTTGACCACACACTATACTTGCTCTGTTGATTCTATAAATGATCTAAAACCATGGATTGATAGTACACATAACAGACTATAACCTAGATACAAACACAGAATCAAAATAGCATAACACTTGTCGATCCTACTTTTCCAAAATGTTGTCGATTAATCATTCTTACTTTCTGGGTTACCCAGATTTCAGTCGGTCAAGCTCGGTCAACGTTGTTTGACCATGAATAAAATGATATCTAGACATCAAATGACTATACCACCACTTGCAGATGAAAGACCTCATACCAGACTACCAATAAAAAACATAAAACAAGAAAAATCAAAAACAGACACGGATCTGTGGCTCCTGACATTAGCTTGTCAGACCACAAATTGTGTTCTTGACAGTTTTGGAAAAACTCAACTTTAAAGCAATTTGAAAAATCCAAAAGGGCATTTTGGTCATTTGTATTTTATATTTAATGGCATTCTTGTCAGTTATCCAAACCCTTAGGGTTTAGGGTTTTGGTTAAGGTTTAGGGTTTGAACCCTTTAGGGTTTAGCAATTTGATTTTCTAAAATTTCCAATTTATGTTCTAAAAATCAAAAATTATTATTTCTAAATTATAATTAGATTTTCTAATTATATTAAAATTTCTTAATCACAACTTAAATATTACTAATTAGGATTAATAATTCCTAATTAAAATTGCTAATTAAGCAATTAGGGTCGTAATTGGTCATTACGGTTTACAACTCACGAATTAGGGTTTCTAATAGAAAAATAAAATTTCCAAATTACAATTAGGTTTGTAAAATAGAAATTAAAACAACTAAAATATAATTAGGGTTCTCTAATCATATTTTAAGTTTAATAAACGCCTTATACATGTCACTTAGGATTAGGGTTTCCTAATTAGGGTTTAAGATTCCCAGATTTTAAATTAGGGTTTCCCGACATACGATTAGGGTTTCTAACGGTACGTTGGGGTTTCTAATCCTAAGATTAGGGTTTCTAATCTCTTATTAGGGTTTATAAATTTGAAACCTTATTCGATCAATCATTGATAAAAAATTCTATACGGTACAAACACGTACTCCTCAATATAATTATTTAATTATATTTTCTATCGAATCCCATTCCAGAAATTAGGGTTAGGGTTTCTATTCTCCGTGAAGCACAACTCTACTCTGAAATTATTAGTCAATACACAAATTAACCTTCTCAAGACTCGCATCACAAAAACTTGTCACAAAATTAATAATCAATATTAATATTAAAATAAAAAAAAAATTATTCGTAAATTTTGGATTGTTCGAAATCGTGGGTTATCACAACTACCCTTTTCTTAAAACTTAAGCAAAAGATTGCACAATCTTGTGAGTCATCAAGCCTAATGTTTATCCCACGTTCCTTAAATCATCCAAGATCATATTTTTGTGCCACCTAGCAAGTGTAGAAACATTGTATCTAAGTTATATGTGATTTTGGAGAGAGAAAGTTCATAAACATAACCCATTTTCTCTCTAGCTCTCAAACAACTTTCTCTCTCTAAACATCCAAAATCCCTAAGTGTATCAGTCACTAACCAAGCTCATAGATCATCAAGATCGGTAGGAGGGGTCAAAGATCACGTGTGATGCCCCCAAATCCGGGTATCTTCTAACCCGACAGATGGTGTTATACGGTGCTACAGTTCACACAAACATTCAATTGAAATGCCTCAAAAGAATGAATATGTCTTATATATATTCAAAATAATATTAACATTCTCCCATGTTCTTTATAACCGTTACATTTTTCCTTGTCATAATATCAAATATTATCATTACAAACCTATACTATTACATAAGTAAGTTACGAGTTCGCCTTAGCCTTCCCTTTATCCTTGTCGGATCCGTCGGTCCGTTCGATCTTACCTGCATTCATATGGTTCAAGCATGAGTGAGCCTAACCAGCTCAGCAAATACAACAATTCTAATAAAACTAGCATGTTTGAAACATAGGAATCATATAACTTCAAATAACTGAACAATAGTTACGAGGTACTATCGATAATTCAAAAAAGAACTTCTTTTCATTCAAAACGTTTTACAACAACAATATTCAGTAAAACATCAATTTTGGTCCAAGACCATGAGCATTTCATAAGTACTTTGAAAAGGACATCCCGACACGAAGTCCGTAAGTCCTGCATAGCTTACGAGCACGTCTAGGTGATCAGCCTATAGTACTCTATGTTGATCAACACTACATTCATTAAACGTGTGTATTTTTAAGTTGTGGCAACCTCACGTGCCTGTCTTTTGATGACAAAAAAATTTAGCATACTCAGTCCCCTTTTGAAAAACCACACCAATATTAGTTTGGTAAATCATTGTCAATACTTGGATAGATTATAAGGATCCAACATATTGTAAGTCTGGTGATAAGTTGGTTTTATACCTACTTATTCAGTATCTGTTACTTGAATTAGTTGCTTATACACATGTTTCTTAGTTACTTTTCATGCATTTTGTGTTCATTTTGTAGATCTTAGGTTTGGGAATGATGTGAGCGACTATTGGTATGAAAATGCAAGGAAAAACAATCCGGATATCATTTGGGCTTTCATGTTCATGTTATGTTTTTGGCTTGGAACTTGGACTATGTTGTAGAGCTTCTTCTAAGCTTTTCGGAACATCTTGAATCATTCCAATCGAAGTTCGGATGCAAGAGTTATGACCTTTGTACCAACGAACGTTGAACGTCACTGTTTTGGATGGCCATTTGCATAGCTGTCACTTACAATCTAATTTCAGCCTTCATTCATGCATTATTTCTCAATACTCAAAGAATGAAAGTTGTAGAACTCGTCGATAGCTTCGATTTGATAGGTGGAAGGTCCCGTAACTCTTCCCAGATCAAAGGTTATGGCTAATTTACTAGAGCACACTTGCAAAGATAAAATCAACCTCGCGGTATGCCATGATTTCTAAGTGACATGCATGATCACAATAAGCAAAAAAGACGCGATTTAACACTTGAGCGGGCTTGAGCGGGGCCGCGCCCAACTTTAGGCCAATTCTTGCGCGGCCGCGCCACTTTGGAAGTTGACCAAAGCTTACTTTTCATTAAATAGTGCAATTAAAGCGTAACGGAGAGAGGGATTCAATTAGGGCTTATATATTAGACGTATTTTCATTATGTAAGGGACATTCCATCCCTTGGGGGGATTAATCTAGATTACATATGCTCTTTTCTTCTCTCTTTTTTTTATTAGATTAGAACCCTAGATTAAATTAGAGTTGAAGATTGAAGCAATCGAGGAGCATTGGAAATTCAGAATTGGAGCAAGAGGAGAATCTCAGATTTGCATTCCTAATTCCCTAACTTTTCTTTACTTCTATCTTTATTTCTCAATGTATAATCAATTGTGGATTATGGATTTTGATTCTATGATGAGTTAAACTTTATTTTGGGATTGCAATGGATTCTATTGCTTAGTTCAATATGATATACTTCATCGTTTACCTTATTGATTGCTATGGGATTGTCTATTAAGATTCATGCTTATTTGCTTAGTTGATTGGCCATCAATTATTGTGATAACTCATATGAACTTGAAAGACGAAGTATGGGTTTAGATTTGATCTTGATAGCTTGTGTTTGTATGTTCTACATGGTGATGGAATGTATGATTCGTGCTTAGGATAGACATATACCGAGGCATCGCTCGTAGTCAATTGAGAAGTTGGGCTTAAACCCTAATTATTTGTAAATCACATAAACATATAGTGGTTTAGGTAATGTGGGTGTTCATGTGTATTCTATTAATTGTGGATTATATGTGATATGGGTATGGTACATTGAGAGATGGTTGTACTTTATTTTTGTGTTCTCGACTAACAAAGCGGTACAATTAGTTTGGCCTAACATGAAGTGTATGGTTTTGAATGAGTCAATAGATGAAATTGTGATCTCAGGTCTTCATTATCTAGTCTCACTCTAGGAATAGTTAGCTTTATTTAATTTAATAGTTTAAATATAAAATATAATATCATTCGTTTTAAATAAGACTGAGATGGTTATGGGTTAATGCTTGGTGAACGTTGTTAGTTAATTCTCTGTGGGAACGATACTTTACTTACTCTTTATTACTTGTTAACAACGTATACTTGCGTGTTGTGCGTAACTAGATTTTACCCAACATCTAGCCGAAAGAATTGGTGTTGACTTCATCAGACATTAACTCATGCGTAAGAATACATGAATCACAAAGCTTGTCTAGATTGAACTGGAACAAGGGTTAGAATACTTGCCTTTAGCGTCTGCTACAGATATAACACGTACACTTTTAAGTCTTTAAGGTCTCTACAGTAGATGATAACATCACATAACACATTAGGTTATGAATAACATATATGGTTCCTAAAGAATCTTACCCTTCTTCTCAATCTAATTATGTATTATATTTGTTATTATTAGTCCCGGATTTCCGTTATGTCATTTTTCCTTTTATATGTAATTGACTTACTTTAACCTTAAGTGATCATACTCAAGGTTTAGCAATGTATTAACAAGGTTACTTCATGTTTATTAAGTTTGTACTACTTCAATGTCTTTCTTTTTATCTTCATAATCATTCCTCTCTGTGGCAATCCTAAGGTTGGTGTTGCGGCACCAGCTCTACTACTCACGCCACGCCATG
Source organism: Panax ginseng (assembly GCA_020205605.1). Classification (NCBI taxonomy): domain Eukaryota; kingdom Viridiplantae; phylum Streptophyta; class Magnoliopsida; order Apiales; family Araliaceae; genus Panax; species Panax ginseng. The sequence continues at coordinate 61,968,785 of CM035140.1, read as the reverse complement.
CGTGACTTCGTTAGTAGGTTTTCCCAGCCTCCCACGTCATTACTGCAGCGTCAACTTTAGTAAAATGGGCGCACAAAGTGCCAAACCTCGATGAGTCTCAAAGATTCTCTCGGCCATTCTTAGCGTTGCGGCCCCACCTATTTGCACCAGAAAATTTTGACATATTTTATTTTTGTGAAACTCCCGGGCTCGTAACTTTTTCATTATAAGTCTGAATTGGCTCTTTCAAGAGCCTACGGTTCACAAACCACATACTCTACGTGTTCATGCAAGAATTTTATCTATTTGACTTCGTTAACTAAAAATTCACCTATTAGTTCATTTTTAACGAAAACGATAAATGTTCATGAACGTTCAATGCTCGTTCCTTCGTTCTAAGTCGGAATCCGGTCATTTTTGAGTCTGGAACTCTATAATGCCAAATACGACTTGTCTCCATCGAAAACCATAATTTCCGAGTTCAAACACAAAATCAGATTTCCATTCCGAGAATTTCACGAATTCGACGATTATCGTCCAATCGTATGAATTCCGAAAAATCTTTGTTACTTAGGATTTGTTCATCATTCCAAATGGATTCATTTCATTAACTAGACATCTCAACCTACATATTACAACAACGTATATTTAAGTTTGGTTATGGCTTATTCCTCATAATTCATAACTTCACAAATTATAACTTACAAGATTTTATCCCTTAAGACTTATTATTGATTTTAAGTCCTTTAAACAACATTCTTACATCTTATCAATCATACTAGCTTTTTAAAGAAATCATATGACAAGTTTATCCATGTTCTTCATAAGTTCATAACTTATTTAGGTTTGAATTGCTTATTCCTTACTTATTCGGCTTAATTCCACTGATTATCCAATCTTTAAGAGTTCTTAACATACATGTTCATTAAGTTACACTTCTCTTATCACCCTACAATGATAAAGATGGAAGATATAAGATGCGACGCCCCCAAAATAGGTATACATCACCCATTCTGAGTCACCAAATACATGGTACAGAAACAAATACAACTTCAGTAATACAATTGTCATGCAAAATACAACAACACATATACTGTGAGTTTGAATACAAATATTGTCTAATAGATAGTATACAAACTTAAAAGGAGTCCTCATTACAATTATTGATACACTATTTTACAAAATAGTGAGGACTACTAAAACAATTATCTTGAATCATCACTCCATACCCTTGCTAGTTCCAGCTAAATTCTCTCCTATTGAGAAGAACAATGGAACAAAAAGGAAAAGGGTGAGCTCAAGTAGCCCAGTAAAGAATATTATGACTAAGATAATATACAACAAATTATCATTAATCTTCAACAGGGAAAAATCTGATAAAATATAAGAGACAACAAGTTTTAGATCAACAACTGCATCGAAAACAACAATCCATTAGAATAGTCAAGTAGAGAAAGATTTCTACTATCTTATAAGATTTAAAAGTCCATCATCAATATTTTATCCCTGTAACATCAATCAATATACATCTTGAATCAAATATTCATCTTTGCTCTACAGGCCAAAGATATTCATTTGTATCACCAGTTGGTCATGTTCATCTCAACACCTGTTCATCTTTGCACTACGGGCCAAACATATTCATTAGGTAATCATTCATCTTTGCACTACATGCCAAAGATATTCATTAGGTAATAATTCATCTTTGCACTACAGGCTAAAGATATTCAGTAAATATCATTATTTAGGACTGAGGATGATGAAAAATATCTTAAAGAAAATGAATCTAGTGAGATAAAAGATCAAAGATTAGGGATTCGTACTTTAGTTTATCCAAGTTAAAAAATACTCCATAATAACCAATTGTGAAGTAGAATTCAAAAATAAAGATCAAAACATGGATACAATCAAAGATAGTAACCATAATAGACATCTTGGACAAAAAGGAGAAAATTTCATTTTTCAGTGAATAGTGCCGTATGCATGAATAGTGCCGTATACGTGAATAGTAACCCCAACACAAAAAGGTAGAAATTTCACAATAAAATCCATACCAATATTGTGGTATATTAATATTGAAAAAGTAACATCATTAGAAAGAAAATAACATCCTTTACCTCAAAATATCAGTACTTCTGATTGGAATATCGGTATAAGGCTGAAGGAAACTTGCACTGATGAATAACAACTCACAAAGTATCTAAATACTCACAAAATACGCTCGATAATATAGAGAGAAAAAGAGAGAAAATTGTTTCTGATGTGATTTTCAATTCTAACTAAGCACCCTATTTATAGGCAAATGCTTAGAACGCCATAGCAGAATAACCTGCTACCTGATAGCTTTACCTGCTACTATTCAAGCCCACCACTTTTGAAAATAAATTCCAGCACATTTCATTACTCAGCAACCAAAAGTGGGGACCACCATATTTTTAATAAAAACATTTTATTTTCCAAAACATCAAAAATTCATAATAAATAGCCCTTTTATCAGAAAAATTCGAATCTCATGTGCTTTCTATACGAAATTTAATTCTCTACAACTTTGTAAGTTTAAGTTTTTTCATATTCCAAATGAAAAATGACCGAAATCCACATACGGACGATTTTCAAAACATCCATTCTGACAAAATACTGATAAAACACCTCAGCTTAAATTCCTTCATTTATAACCACATAAAATAAATATATCCATAATTTATATCCACATAAAATAAATATTTCCTTATCATATAAATCAATAACTAATTATTCACAAATAATATTACAGAATCACAATTATGACAACTAGGTTGTTCCCAAGAAAGAGGGGGCTTTCCGATAAGGATTTCTCCTTATTGGCGCACAATTAGGTGACCAAACCTCTCCTTGACAAAACTTTCTAGACATTGCCAATAATGCTATCTAATAATATTATTCAAATAATATGAATTATTGATCCGATAATGGAGATATCAGTAAAAGGAAAATTATTGAAACAACAATAATATAAAATATCAACGCAAAGAATTATTGAACCAATAAAATAAAATATTGAATAAGAATTATCGTAACAATTATTGAGTAGTGCCTTCTTACGTAAGAATCAATAATTTCAAAAATATTGTGCAATACCGCAGTGCTATCGCGCAACCACGCCAGTATTCTCAGTATTTTAACAACCGGTATTCCAACAAAGGTTTACCCGTAACCATTACGCTGTTATTTATAAAAACTCAAACTTGTCGTTTTCTTCATCCGATAGTTATCCGTTATGGGGACCACAAATGGTTGCGCAGTCGTACGAATATTCCCCGACAAAATGAATACTTTATAACCACTTATTTATTTTGAAAAATTTGCACATTTCACCCATAACAAAAGTATTATATCAAATTAACACTTTATAATTCAAAATAATAAATAGAGGAAATTTGATTTTATTCATTAAAAAGTTGGGGTCTTACAACCTTCCCTTCTTATGAAATTTTATCCTCGAAATTGACGTACATACCTGGTGTTTCGAAAAGGTGAGGATACCTCGCTTTCATTTCTGATTCTAACTCCCAGGTTATTTCTTCAATAGCATGGTTTCTCCACAAAACATTAACTTGTGGTATAACCTTGGTGCGTAGGACATGCTCTTTCCTATCATAGATCTTAACTGGTGCCTCCTCGTACGTTAAATCTTTGGCTATCTCATCCGGTTCTAACTCAATAATGTGGTTCGGGTCTTTCAAATATTTACGAAGCATAGATATGTGAAAAACATTTTGAACACGAGAAATGCTTAGAGGTAATGCGAGTCTATAGGCCACATTTCCTATTCGGTCAAGAATCTCAAATGGACCAACAAATCTTGGATTGAGCTTTCCTCTCTTCCCAAAACTTGTAACTCCCTTCCATGGAGCAATACGTATCAATACATGATCCCCAATATTAAATTCTATGTCCTTTCGATGAAGATCCGCATAACTCTTTTGTCGATCCTGTGCCGTTTGTTTACATTGTCGAATCGTTTGGATCTTTTCTGTAGTTATGCGTACCAATTCTAGTCCCAATAATGTTGCTTCTTCCACTTCATCCCAGTATACTGGAGAGCGACACTTTCGTCCATACAATGCTTCAAATGGAGCCATGGCTATACTTACCTGATAACTGTTGTTGTAGGAGAATTCCAGCAATGGCAGGTACTTATCCCAACTCCCTTTGAAATCTAGGACACAGAGTCTTAATAGATCTTCAAGAGGTTGAATAGTCCTCTCTGATTGCCCATCCGTTTGAGGATGGTATGCCGAACTAAATCGTAAATCTATGCCCATAGCTTTCTGAAAGCTAACCCAAAATTGTGAAGTGAATCTTGGGTTACAATCCGAAACTATGGATACTGGCATGTCATGCAATCTCGTAATCTCATTTACGTACATACTAGCAAGACGTTCAAGGGAATAAGTCTCCCGTATAGGCAAGAAATGAGCAGAGTTGGTTAATCTATCAACAATAACCCAAATCGCATTTATGCCTTGAGAAAGCTTGGGAAGACTCGTAACGAAATCCATAGTAATGTGTTCCCACTTCCATTTCAGAATCTCAAGTGGTTACAATGGACCCTTCGGCACTTGATGCTCTGCCTTTACTTGTTGACAAGTTAAACACCTCGAGATAAACTCCGCGATCTCTTCTTTCATATTGCTCCACCAAAATGTATGTCGAAGATCATGATACATTTTGGTACTCCCAGGATGGATTGCAAACGGTGTGTTGTGTGCCTCCATCATGATTCTATGCTTCAAGTCAGAATCGTTAGGAACACAAAGTCTAGAGTTCACTCGAAGTATTCCTTCTTCATCAATTCTTGCTTCTGGAATAACACCTTCTTGCACTTTCTTCTTCATACGCATCAGCTCCATATCCGTAGCTTGAGCAGCTTTAACTTTATCGATTAAAGTTGGTTTTACTCATATATTTAATATCATCACGTGGGTACGTGGAGCCTTTACCTCTATCTCCATCCTTTGCAAGTCATACAAAATGGACCTTTGTGTTAACAACATTGCACTCGTACCCGCATATGATCTTCTACTCAATGCATCATCTACCACGTTTGCTTTTCCGGGATGATATTGGATGGTGTGATTATAATCTTTCAACAGCTCGAGCCAACGTCATTGCCGCATGTTGAGTTCCTTTTGGGTGATGAAATATTTGAGGGTTTTATGATCTGTATAGATCTCCACTTTCTCCCCATACAGGTAGTGTCTCCAGATCTTTAATGCGAAAACGACTGCTGCTAACTCCAAATCATGAGTAGGATAATTCCTCTCATATTCTTTGAGTTGTCGCGAGGCATAGGCTATGACTTTCCCATGTTGCATGAGAACACATCCTAACCCTTTTCCTGAAGCATCGCTATAGATAACAAATCCATCCGAACCAGATGGTATTGTCAGAACAGGTGCCGAAATGAGTCTCCTCTTGAGCTCTTGAAAACTCTTCTCATAATCCTCGCTCCAACTGAATTTTGTATCTTTACGAGTCAGCTGAGTTAACGGAGTAGCGATTCGAGAAAATCCTTCCACGAATCTCCGACAATAATCAGCTAAGCCTAGAAAGCTACGTACTTTGGTCACCGACTTCGGTTGCTCCCAACTTTGTATTGCTTTAATTTTTTCCAGGTCGACAGAAACTCCATGTTTTGATACCACGTGCCCAAGGAATGCTACTTCCTCAAGCCAGAAATCACATTTCTTCAGCTTGGCATATAGCTTGTAATCACGAAGCCTTTGCAGTACCATCTTCAAATGGTGCTCATGATCTTAACGACTTTTTGGAATAGATGAGGATGTCATCAATAAAGATAACAACGAACTGATCCAAATATTCTTTGAACACATGGTTCATCATATCCATGAAAGCAGTAGGAGCATTAGTCAATCCAAAAGACATGACTAAGAATTCGTAATGCCCGTACCGAGTTCTGAAGGTAGTCTTTGGAATATCCTCAGTTTTAATCCTCAGCTGATGATATCCAGAACGAAGATCGATCTTTGAAAATAATTGTGCTCCTTGTAACTGGTCGAACAAGTCATCAATGTGAGGTAGCGGATACCTATTCTTAATGGTGACATGGTTTAATTCTCGGTAGTCAATACAAAGTCGCATACTTCAATCTTTCTTCTTTACGAATAACACAGGAGCACCCTAAGGAGATGTACTAGGATGAATGAAACCGATGTCCAACAACTAATATAGTTGGACCTTTAACTCCTAAAGTTCAATAGGAGCCATTCGATACGGGGTTTTAGAAAAGGGCTTTGTACCAGGTTCAAGATTAATAAAGAATTCAACTTCACGTTCTGGAGGTAGACCGGGAAGTTCTTCAGGAAATACGTCAGGAAATTCACTAACAACAGAAATATTATTCAAATCTGACGTGTTTTTGTTTAAGTCCGTGACATGGGCTAAGAAAGCTTGACATCAATTTTTCAATAAACGAATAACTTTATGGCTTGATATGACAGTGATTGCCCTTAATGGTTTGGTTGTTTGAATTCACATAATAGGTTGGTTAGGAATATGAAAACTAACAACCTTACGAAAATAATCAATTTTAGCATGATGCGTGGTTAACCAATCAATCCCTAAAATCACATCAAATGCAAGAATTTTCAACGAAATAAGATCAGCAGGTAATGTTATGGTTCCAAATTGAATCAAGCAAGATTTATAAACAATAGATGTAATGAAAGTTTTTGCTAACAGATTCTCAACATATAAGTCAAGGTCTAATTTCTCCGCAGTCAAGTTTAAACGTTGAGCCCAAGTAGGAGAGATAAAAGAATGGGTAGAACCGGTATCTAATAAGGTATAAACTTCGCAATAGTTTATGATTAGCTTAACAGTGATCACCCCGTTCGGGTTTCTCGTGTTTTGGCCAGTCACGACAAACGCCATCCCTTAAACCACCAACTTTGTTTTGTCTTTAGTCGCCTTTGGTGTCGCCGTCCCAGCTGGACTTGACTTCGCTATCGGATAAAATCGGGCTATATGACCGTCTTTTCCACAACTGAAAAACACCTTGGAAGGCTGTGAACAGTTTGGACTTATGTGTCCCTCCTCTCCGCATCTATAGCATCTAACTGGCGGTCGTTCTCCTCCCCTAGAATTTGTTGTTGGTGTTGGTGCTGCTATCTTCCTGTCATTGTTGAATCTCCTCTTTCTAAAATTTCCACTTGACTCACATCTCCTATTATCATGGCCACGATTACCACCCGAGTGGTTACCGCTTTTGTCTTTATTCTTTCCTCCCCGCTGGTTATCATCGTTCCAATGACTGCTATCACATGTATGACCCTGATTGTGGTCCATCGGTTAGGCATACTCATTATCCCGCTCTAAAAATTGAGCCCTGTTGACAACATCTGAATATAAAGAAAATTTATGAGAGATAAGATATTGTCGAATCTCAGGTTTTAGACCTCTCGAAACATCCTCGCTATTCGCTCCTCATTCTCAACCAAATGAGGTGCAAACTCGATAACTCGCAAACTTCGCCTCGATCGACACACGGCCATGTTATTTTATTTCAGTCTGATAAACTTCACCTCCTTCATATGACGAATACTTTTAGGAAAGTACTTGTCATTAAACAGTTTTTGAAACGTTTCCCAAGACATGTTGAGTGCGACAGGCTGGGTACGCTTCATAGATTTCCACCAGTAATCTGCCTCACCGCAAAACATAAAGGTGGCGAATGGAACCTTCTGTTCCTCCGTGCATCCCAAGACATCGAAAATCTTTGTAATTTGTTTGATCCACATTTTCGGCTTGATCGAATCTGGCTTTCCCGCAAATTTTGGTGGTCCCAACTCTTTGAACTGCTTGGCTGTGACAAGACGCGCATTGTTATCATTTCCACCTGTATTTTGTGCACGAGTCTCCCTCTTCTGATTTTGCATGAATTGCAGAAAGCTTCTAAACATCTCATTATTCATCATTTGTTCGGTAGTGTTATTTATAGAAGGAATATTGATTTCCTGTTACACGTTCCCCTAGGTGGTGATTAAAGGTGTCTCCACGGTCTGATTCACTTCATTATTAATATTTGTAACTGTCATTCTCAAATACTGCCACAAAACAAGGGTTAATTAACATTTCACATATTATCCTTATACTCTGACCGACCAAATAAATACCAAATAAACTTAGTCAGGTCATACTAGCGAAGGAATTCCCCGTCACTCCCCTCCTAGTTCTTGTCTCACATCTCAGCCAGGGATCATATCCCTAAGCTCTGATACTAACTGTGACGCCCCCAAAATAGGTATACATCACCCATTCTGAGTCGCCAAATACATGGTACAAAAACAAATACAACTTCAGTAATACAATTATCGTGCAAAATACGACAACACAATACTTTGAGTTTGAATACAAATATTGTCTAATAGACAATATACAAACTTAAAAGAAGTCCTCATTATAATTATTGATACACTATTTTTAAAAAATAGTGAGGACTACTAAAACAACTATCTTGAATCATCACTCCATACCCCGGCTAGTTCCTGCTAAATTCTCTCCTCCTGAGAAGAACAATGGAACAAAAAGGAAAATGGTGAGCTCAACTAGCCTAGTAAAAAATATTATGACTAAGATAATATACAACAAATTATCATTAGTCTTCAACAGGGAAAAATTTGATATAATATAATAGACAACAAGTTTTAGATCAACAATTGCAGCGGAAACAGCAATCCATTAGAAGAGTCAAATATTCATCTTTGCACTACAGGCCATAGATATTCATTTGTATCACCAGTTGGTCATGTTCATCTCAACACCTGTTCATCTTTGCACTACGGGCCAAAGATATTCATTAGGTAATCATTCATCATTGCACTACAGGCCAAAGATATTCAGTAATATCATTATTTAGGATTGAGGATGATGAAAAATATCTTAAAGAAAAAGAATCCAGTGAGATAAAAGATCAAAGATTAGGGATTCGTACTTTAGTTTATCCAAGTTCAAAAATACTCCATAATAACCAACTGTGAAGTAGAATTCAAAATTAAAGATCAAAACATGGATACAATCAAAGATAGTAACCATAATAGACATCTTGAACAGAAAGGAGAATAGTGCCGTATTCGTGAATAGTGTCGTATATGTGAATAGTGCCATATACGTGAATAGTAACCCCAACAGAAAAAGGTAGAAATTCCACAATAAAATCCATACCAATATTTCGGTATAATGATATTGAAAAAATAATATCATTAGAAAGAAAATAACATCCCTTACCTCAAAATATCAAGATTTTGATCGAATATATCTAGATAAGGTCAAGGAAACTTGCACTGATGAATAGAAACTCATAAAATACGCTCGATAATATAGAGAGAGAAAGAGAGAAAACTTGTTTCTGGTGTGATTTTCAATTCTAACTAAGCACAATATTTATAGACAAATGCTTAGAACGCAATAGCAGACTAACCTGCTACCTGATGACTTTACCTGCTACTATTCAAGCCCACCACTTTTGAAAATAAATTCCAGCACATTTCATTACTCACCAACCAAAAGTGGGGCCCACCATATTTTTAATAAAAACATTTTATTTTTCAAAACTTCAACAATTCATAATAAATAGCCTTTTATCAGAAAAATTCGAATCTCATATGCTTTCCATAGGAAATTTAATTCTCTACAACTTTGTAAGTTTAAGTTTTTTCAAATTCCAAACGAAAAATGATTGAAATCCACATACGATTTATTTTCAAAACCTCCATTCTGACAAAATACTGATAAAACACCTCAGCATTAATTCCTTCAATTATAACCACATAAAATAAATATATCCATCATTTATATCCACATAAAATAAATATTTACTTATCATATAAATCAATAACTAATTATTCACAAATAATATTATAGAATCACAATTATGACAACCAGGTTGTTCCCAGGAAAGAGAGACTTTCCGATAAGGATTTCTCCTTATCAAAAGCGCAATTAGGTGACCAAACCCCTTTCCTGCAGAGCAGTAACTTCCTTAGACATTGCCAATAATGCTATCTAATAATATTATTCAAATAATATGAAATATTGATCCGATAATGGAGATATCAAAAGTTGATAATTATTGAAATAACAATAATATAAAATATCAACGCAAAGAATTATTGAATCAATAAAATAAAATATTGAATAAAGATTTATCGTAATAATTATTGAGTGGTGCCTTCTTACGTAAGAATCAATAATTTCAAAATATTATGCAATACTGCGCTACTCTCAATGCAACCACACGACATCGTATTTGAACCAACGAGTATTCCAATAGTGTTAACGGTAACCATTACGTTGTTATTTATAAAAACTCAAACTTGTCGTTTTCTTCATCCGACAGTTATCCGTTATGGGGCCCACGAATGGTTGCACCGTCGTATGAATATTCCCCGACAGAAAGAATATTTCACGACCAAACGAATATTCCCCGATAAAATGAATACTTTATAACCACTTGCTTATTTTGCAAAATTTGCACATTTCACCCATAACCACAGTATTATATCAAATTAACACTTTATTATTCAAAATAATAAATAGAGAAAATCTGATTTTATTCATTAAAAAGTTGGGGCCTTACATAAGATCATAAGATTATTACCTTTGATGACTAACTTCTTCTTCTTGGAAATCTAACAATGGATGTTGGACTTGTAAGTGCTTATGTTGCTTTATGTTGGATGAAAACTAACAAACAAGTAATGAAATCATATGCTTGCTATTTATAGGACTTCTAATGTTAGGGCATAATAGTCATTAAGACATCCCACCTCTTTAAGTAACCTCTTTATTATTCATTTACTTAACAACTAAGTAATCTTTCTAGCCACACTAATTACTTCGCCTCCACATTAAATCTTTGGTCAACACAACACTTGGGCACCAAGATCACCCATGGGTTGCCCCATGGATCACTCTAGTCCAATGGATCAATACATTGGGCTTAGGTCTAGTTATTTTAACTTATTCATTTGGGCTTACCTTAATTTACTTTGGGCTTTACATTAACAAACACTTGGGCTAAACATTACCACAACTTGGGCTTGCCCCTTAATTCTCATTGGACTTGTACTTCCTACAAGATTCACAATTCAATTTCATTAGACTTAATCCTTAACGTTCTTAATTTAAGTCCGCATGCAAAATATTACATTTTCTATACTTGAATAATTATTATGTAATCCATCTCACCTTGGTATTATAACGTTACGTATTTCTCGGAAGTTAAAAAATAATTCCCAAGGGAAACACGATGAATAGTGTTTTTTGGAAAATTTCTCGGAAAGCTTTTATTTTCGTCTTGGAAATTCAAACACTTTAATTCCTTCACGTAGTTTAAATACTACGATGCTCTGACGTTTCTAGGTTATAGAACGACATTCATCTTACTAACACATAATAATAACAAATAATATTATTTATTCATTATTAAAAGTATTTACAAAAGGTTCGATTTTCTGGGGCGTTACATCAAGGATTGGACAAGAGAGGTATAAACCCTAACCCACCTTTTGATCTTGTATGCTAAGAAAAATTTTGTGATTATGTGTTTAGATTCAAGCTAGAGGAAGTTATATGATGATCTATGATGATACATCATAGATCTATAGCATCAAAGGGCCTTAAACTGATGTTTTTCAAAAATAGTTCAAGAACATTAAAAGTGGTCTGACAAGCTAAAGTCAGAGCCCATAGATTATTCTCTGTTTAAATTTTTTTTTGTTTTAAATTTTTAATCTAAAGTTTGTCGTGAGGTCATTGATCTGGAAGTGGAATCACAACCATTCTATGTCCAGATTAAAAGTTATAAGCAGTCAAAACCTGTTGACCGAGCATGACTGGGCAATTTTTGGGTAACCCAGAAATCCTTTAGCAGCGTCTGACAAGATCTTCTAAGGCCCGGATCTGTACCATCCGGTAACATTTCCTATTTTCTAGAATTTCCAGAAAACGTAAGAACAATTTTTTTGACAACCTTTGTGTGACGCCCCCAAATCCGGGTGTCTTTCAACCCGACCTATGGTGCTCCAGGGTGCTACAGTTCACACAAACATTCAATTAAAATTCCTCAAAAGAACGAATATGTCTTATATATATTCCAAAATAATACTACCATTCCCCAAGTTATTTATAATCGTTACATTTGTTCTTGTCATAATATCAAATATTATCATCACAAACCTATACTATTACACATGCAATCTACATGTTCACTTTAGCCTTCTCTTTATCCTTGTAGAATCCTTCGATCCATTCGGTCTAAGCTGTATTCATATGGTTCAAGCAAGAGTGAGCATAACAAGCTCAGCAAGTACAACAATTTCATTTTAAAAGCATGCTTAAAACATAGGAATCGTATATCTTCAATAACTGGATGATAGTTACGAAGTACTATCAATAATTCATAATAGCTTTCCTTTTTCCTTCAAAACATTTTACAATAACAATATTCATCAATTCATCAATTCTGGTTCAAGACGTGAACGTCTTATAGTTTCTTTGAAAAGGACAACCCGGCACAAAGTCCGTAAGTCCAGCATATCTTACGAGTACATCTAGGTGATTAGCCTATAGTACCATATGTTGATCAACACTACATCCATTAAATGTGTGTACGTTTAATTTGTGGCAACCTCACATGCCCATCGAATACTCGATGAAAATACATTTCTTTATACATATTCAGGCTTACCTTGAATCCATACCAAAGAGTTGGCATAGGATAGCGTTAGCAATTCTATATTGAAAGACTTGTAAATAAATCAATCACTCTATCAAGATTAGTCTAGCCGAGTCAAAACTGGCACCGACCCTTTCTTCAAAACCATACATGCATCTCATAACTTGAATCATTTGAAAACCTGACTAACACGAAGGTTAGACAAGGGTTTAGGAAAAACTTGCCTTCAGCGTCTGCTACTGAATAACTACATTTCCTTTGAGTCTTTACAATCTCTACAATACATAATCACATAATATACCACATTAGGTCATGAATGAACATACATAGTTCCTAAAGAATCTTACCCTACTTCTCAATCTAATCCCGTATTAGATTTGTTATTATTGGTTACTGCTTTCCGTTATTCTTTACATCATTCTTACCGACTTCTGTCTCTTCCATAACTTAAGTAAAGTTATTTCATTAGTACAACTCAGTTCAAGTTAATTATCCTTCCTCACGGCTTACTAACGTCCTTACGTTATAATCCGAAACTCGATCGTCATTTATTAAGTACGTTTATTGCATACCGTTTGCGGTCATCTTCAATTGACTTTCTTTAACCCTAAGTGATCATACTTGGGGTTTAATTATAACTTAACAATGTTACTTCATGTTCATTAAGTTTGTATCACTTTATTTCCTTTCTTTTTATCTTCATAACCAATCCTCTCTGTGCAAACCCTAGAAATCAAGCGCTTAGCGGCACGGCTTTTCTTCTTTGTACTGACTGAATGCTGGCGTCGCCATTAGGGCTTGGAGACTGGACTTGGCCATGCCACAGTCCCTTTGTTAACTATCGTACAAGCTAGAAGTTTGTAGTGTCTGGAGCTCACTTTGGCATCATGGCTCCCATTCATTTAAGCTTGAGTCACGCATGGCGCGCGGACTCTGAGCCACAGATAGTTTTGACAGATTTTCAACTTTGCCAGATTCTCGGACTCGTAACTTCTTCGTTATAAGTCCGAATTATCTCATTCAAGAGCCTACGGTTCACAAATCATGTACTCTACGTGTTCATATAAGAATTTTATCTATTCGACTTCGTTTGCTAAAATTTCACCTATTAGTCCATTTTTAACGAAAACGATAAACGTTCATGAACGTTCAACGCTCGTTTCTTCGTTCTAAGTCAGAATCCGGCAATTTTCTAGTTCGCAACTCTATAATGACAAATACGACTTGTCTCCATTGGAAACCAATGTTTCCAAGCTCAATATCAAAATTCGACTTCCATTCCGAGAATTTCACGAATTCGACGATCGTCGTCTAATCGTGTGAATTCCGGCGTAACCTCGTTACTTGAGATTTTTAGACCATTTCACTTGGATTCAATCCATTATACCAACATCTTGACATACATGCTTTGTTAACTTATAACCATGATAAGTTATTACTAGTTCATTGTGAATTTATAACTTATGAAAATATAAACTACTTATATTTCCATTTAACTTATGTCTTCTTTTCAGATAACTTATTAATGAGTTAAGTCCTTAAATACTTATTCTTACATCTTATTAATCATGCTAACTTTATTAATGTAAACATGTTACAAGTTCTAACAAGTTCTTATACTTCCATTATAAGTTCATAACTTATTTTTGAATGAATTACTTATTCATGACTTATCCGGCTTATTAAGACTTAAGCCCTTTGGTTTATCATTCAAACTTCTTCTTAGCATGCTATTCTACTAATACCCACTTCTCTACTAAAGGAAGAGAAAGAAATCATGGTTTAAGTTCTTACCCTTTGATGATCGCTTGACTAATCCTTAATCTTCTTCTCGCCTCTTGAAATAAGAACTCTAGCTTTCTAGCTTTTTCCCTCAAGCCACTAAGCTCTCAACTTATAAGTGGTTGGTGGAAAATCTAACAAGGAAAGTCTAACTTATATGTGCTTATTCTCTCAACCAAATAAGTTGCTTAGCTTGAGAGGAAATGAACAACCAACAAAATGAATTGAAGCTCTCTATTTTTAGGCATTCCAAAGTGAGGGTAAAAGGGTCATAAGGCCACTCCACCTCCTTAATCACCTCCTTACTATTCACTACTTGCTCATTAAGTTACTTGGCCTCCACACATGTTGCTTGGCCATCACAACTCTTGCTCACCACTCCTCTTAGCCATTAATGTAAGACCCCGAATTTTATGAAATAAAAGTATTCAATTTTTCTATTTAGTAAATGGTTAAATTGATAACAAGTTAAAGTTAAGGGTAATATATAAAATTTTTCAAAATACGCAAGTGGTTATAAAATATTCATTTTTTTCGGGGAATATTCGTTTGGTCGTGGAATATTCATTCTGTCGGGGAATATTCGTACGACGGCGCAGCTATTTGTGGGCCCCATAACGGATAACTGTCGGAAGAAGAAAACGACAAAATTAAATAACTCACAGCGTAGTTGTTTCGCTAACACATTGTTGAATACCCTTGGTTAAAATACGATGTCTGGCGTGTTTGCACAAGAAGACACCTGCTTTTTTAACGATTTTTTGAATTATTGATCCTTACATAAGAATGCACTACTCAATAATTGTTACAGTAATTACTGTTCAATATTTTATTTTATTGATTCAATAATTTCTACGTTGATATTTTATATTATTGTTGTTTCAATAATTATCACTGCACAATATTTCTCATTATCAGATCAATAATTCATATTATTTAAATAATATTATTAGATAGCATTATTGGCAATGTCTAGAAAGTTCAGTCAAGGAGAGGTTTGGTCACCTAATTGCGCTCCAAAGAAGGAGAAATTCTTATTGA
Source organism: Panax ginseng (assembly GCA_020205605.1). Lineage (NCBI taxonomy): Eukaryota > Viridiplantae > Streptophyta > Magnoliopsida > Apiales > Araliaceae > Panax > Panax ginseng. The sequence continues at coordinate 61,953,244 of CM035140.1, read as the reverse complement.
AAGCCTCCTCTTTCCTCGAGAACTACCACTGGTTGTCATAATTGTGATTCTGTAATATTATTTGTGAATAATTAATTATTGATTTATATGATAAGAAAATATTTATTTGATGTGGATATAAATGATGGATTTATTTATGTGGGTATAAATGAAGGAATTAATGTTGAGGTATTTTATCGAGATTTTGTTTCGAATTAAGGTATTAAAAATTAAACCAGTGTTTTTGAGATATATTGTGTGAGTTATAATTTTTAATCCGACCGTTGGATCGTTGTAATTTTTGGACATGTTATACATATATAAGTTGAGTATATGTCCACAAATTTTGAACCGTTAAAAATGAACGTATGATTTGTTATGAATTTAAGAGGTGAATGGTTCAAAAATTGTTGAAGTATCCGAATTTAGCATTTTGGTGGAAAATTCTAGAATTGAGTGGGCCCCAATTGTGGTTGGTGAAGAAATGTGCTTAATTTTATTTCAAATGTGGTGGGTGGGAATAGTAGCAGGTAAAGCCATCAGGTTGCAGGTCAAGTCTGCTAAAATTTTCCTATAAATAGAGGGCTAAGTTAGAATTGAAAATTACACCAGAAACATAAGCTTTCTCTCTTTCTCTCTCTAGATTATTGAGTGTATTTTGTGAGTATTTAGATACTTGGTGAGTTGATATTCATCGATGCAAGTTTCCTTGAATCATATCCGATATCCAATCCAAAGTCTTTTTCTTTTTGAGGTAAGGATAGTAAGGGATAATAAGGGATGTTATTTTCTTTCTAATGATGTTATTCTTTCAATATCATTATACCGAAATATTGGTATGGATTTTATTGTGGAATTTCTCCCTTTTTGAGTCGGGGTTACTATTCATGTATACGACACTATTCACGTATACGGCACTATTCATGTATATGACACTATTTACGTATATGACATTATTTGCGTATACGGTACTATGTACGAATACGGAGTACTATTCACGAGTTACTATTCATAAGTTACTATTCATGAGTTACTATTCACGAGTTACTATTCATGAAAAAATTGGTTTCTTTTTCTAACCAAATTATAGTTGATTTATGAATATTACTCTTGAAATTAAATCTAGATGTTTTGATGATATTGATTTTACTATCATATATAATATTTTTATAATCCTGGTGAAGAAAATTCTCTTTAACTTGAGTGTAAAGATGGGTAGATTATTGGTATGATCATGACTAGGGTTCTCTTTGGCCAGTAGTGAAAAGTTGAATTGTGACTGGTATGATCATGACCATTGAATTTATAATTGAATATCTTTAGCTTAAGTGCAAAGGTGAATTGATCAACATGGTTATAATTATTGTTTATATAAATTCTGAAATGATTATATATTTCGTTGAGAGATGAATATCTTTGGCTCGTAGTGCAAAGATGACCTATTGTTGAATATCTTTGGCCTGTAGTGCAAAGATGACTTGTTGATGAATATCTTTGGCCCGTAGTGCAAAGATGAATTTATTAGTATGATTATGAATAGGAACTTTGATTTGGTATAACCATGATCTTTGATGTTTCAGGTAAAGACAGGTGATGAAAATTATCTTCGTCTTGGGTGCAAAGAGGAATTTAGAATCACAATTATGATTATGAGTTATTCATATGATTATGGAAAGGAACTGTTGATTGATGTTACAGGGATAAAACATTGTTGGTGGATTTTTAACATGGAGAAGATAATAGACTTTATGGTCTATTTGACTCTTCTAATGGATTGCTCGTTCCGCTGCAACTATGGCTGAAAATTTTTATCATCTACCATATGTTCTAAATCTCTGATTTATTACTGATGAAGGCTATTGGTCATGATATTCTTTACTGAGCTAGTTGTGCCCAACCTTTTGCTTCAAAATTCCTTTCAGGTAATAAAAGTGTAGCTGGGTCGAATGGGGGATAACAGGGGAATAGAACTGTGGTCTATAGCTGTTGAGGGTGAGGCGAACCCAACGTTGGAAGGGTGTTTTGTCACTGTCATACAAGATGTTTAATGACATACAACCTCGTATCATCATAAGACATGGATGTGATCATCCACTTGCTGAGTATATATACGAGCACTACCTATATAATCTTGGTGTTTGTTTGAAGTATAATTCTCAATTAGAGACAGTGGAGATAATGATATGTCAAGAGAAGACTTACCATTGGGAAGAATATGATAGTAATCTTCTTGTTTTTCTTTTGGATCTATTGGGTCAACCAAGGATAATTCTGTGGCCATATGATATCTATTATAACCTAGACGCATGGCCTCCCATGTACGAAGGTTTCCTTGAGCACTTCCCAAAGATTTTAATTTCTAAAACAGTTTTTGACTATACCTTTATGTAAGGTGTCACTGTGAGGTGCTGTCCACGGTTGGGACATGTGTCACATTTGGTATATATTTATATCCAAACTCACAACATATGTGTTATTGTATTTTGTACGACAATTGTTGTAATAAAGTTGTAGTTGTTTTTTGTACCATATATTTGGCGACTCAGAATGGGTTGGATGGAATGGACCTGTTTTGGGGGCGTCACAATTAAGTCACCTTACTTGCTCACCACCAAACTTGGTCATCACACTTACTTAATTATTAAGTATACTTGAAAATTACTACACTTAGCCCTTAAGTTTCTTTGTTAATCACATTAATCACTTTGTGTGCTCACCACACTTATTTAGCCTCTAAGTTTACTTGCTCCCTAATTTGGATCATCCATGGTTTGCCTCATAGGTTTAAACCAACTCCTAACCCATTGGATATTTACTTGGGCCTTAGATTAATTAACTTACTTAACTCATTTGGGTTTGCATTATTAAACACTTGGGCTTTGATCCTTAACTTATTTTGGGCTTCACATTAATTTACATTGGGCTTCACATTACAAACACTTAGGCTTGCACATTAATTCTATTGGACTTAAACCATTTCCTACACAATCCTACTAATTCATTACAATTGGCTTAAAGCCTTACAACATATACTCCACGTATAAGTCTCGTATTCTAACTCGTATACTAATTCAACATGTACGACATACCATTATTCATACATACTCGTTTAAATACCGCGTATCATACTCATAATCATTACTTCATATAATACTTACGTAGTATACGATCATCGCTTAATTCATTAATCGCATTACATTTCCTTCTCGTAAATCATTTTCCTTAAACGTTATGTTTTAAGTCCACAGGCGAAATATTACGTTTTCCATAACTAAAATATTATTGGATATTCCATCTCACCTCGATATTCTATCGTTACGTATTTCTCGGAAGTTCAAAAATAATTCCCGAGCAAAAATGCGTGAATAGTGTTTTTTCAAAAACTTTCTCGGAAAGCTTTTATTTTCGTCTTGAAAATTTAAACACTTTAATTCTACCATGTAGCCAAAATCCTACGACATTCTGATATTTATAGGTCAGAGAACGACGTTCGATTAGCTTGCTCCATAAATAATTAATTAAATTCATTTAATAAAAATAAAAATTTAATTCTCAAAAATTCGATTTTCTCGGGGCGTTACACTTTGACCGAGCTGTATCTGGATATTATGATGTTTATGGACTGATCTGTTGGTATATACATGTTCTATGACATGGGAACTACACGTTTGGACCATGAGAACACTTAACTAATGACTGGAGCACCTGATTAAGTGGGCTTGAAAGTGGCATCACGAATTTCCTGGGTTTCTGGGTTACCCAGAAAACCCAGGAACACTTTGACAAGCACTTTGGAGACACATATCTCCTTGATATGATGTGGTATAACCAAACTAAGTGTTGGAACTTGTAGAGTTACATAAACACTACACGATTAATGTTCAATGTAGTCCAGAAACGTAACGAGCATGATTCAATGGGTGTCAAACCACCTACCCTGCACACTGACAAGAAGATCTAGGCAGGCTCAAGAACAGCTCAAGAACACCATTAGCGACGGATTTTTCACCTAAAGCCCCTATAGCGAAAGTTAATTTCGGAAATTAATTATTTTAATAAATAAATTAAAATAAATAGTTTTTAATTATTAAAAATACAAAATAAATTCCTAAAAATTATTTTAAAGCCTGAAAATTAGTTTTTAATTATTCTAATTATATTTCATAAATATTTTATATATTTGAATATTAATGGTATTTAATTTACTTAATTATAATATTAAATAAATTATTTAAAAATGGTTTTAATACATGAAAAATTATATTATGGTATAAGAAAATATTCTAAGTTATTTTAATGACTTTTGATATTTTGGGATGAATGTCATTAATAAATTATTATTAATGGTATTTAATTTATTTAATAACTATATTAAATAAATTATGGAAAAATAGAATTAATGATTTAAAAATCATATTAAAATGATTTAATCATTATAAAAAATATTTTAAGTTATAAAATATACTTTTTGATATTTCGTCATGAAAATATTAATATTTTAATATTAATAACAATTAACTGGATAATGGGTTTAAAAGTTTAAAATCATATAAATGTGATTTTAAGGTATTAAATATACTTTGATATATTATAAATATATTATAATATTATGACATGTATTTCATTAATATTTGATATTAAATAAATATTGATGATAAAGGAATTATGTGGTATTTAATTTATATAAATATGATGTTAATTATTGAAAATCATGATAAATGATAATAATTATCTGAAAATTATTACGAGCTGATGAAAAATATTTCGAATGATAATAAAATTATCTAAGATAATTTTTAAGTGTTTAGACAGAGTTTAATTGAACTTAAACTAGATTTTTATCCGACTAAGCCGTTGGTATGTCAGAATTATACCGAACTCAACTTAGACTGTAAAAGTTTGACTTGAGGTTAGGTCGTATGTGACAACCCGAGAATTTGAATGTTTATAAAATATTAAAATATTGAATTCAGGTTAAATAATAAACCTAGACAGAAAATAAGTTAATGGATTTGAGATTTTCGAGAAGCAATTTTGTTAATTTAAAATTTTTGTGGTGAATTATTCAGGATTAAGTATATAAGTGAATATGTTCTGTGTATATGGTATTCAGGGTCAAGCGTTGACTAGATAGATTTTATAAGTGTCAAACCCTAAGTATATTTTGAACTTCAACGTTCATTTAGAAAACCCTAGCGATTGATAAGAAACCCTAATATCAGACCGAAAACCCTAAATTTAGATTTCTGGGAATTTGAAACCCTAATTCGAATTACGAAAATCCTAACATGGGATCTCAAAGACTTAAGTGTATTAATTATAAACTTAATTAGGGTAAAGCTTAACGAATTAATTAAAAAACCCTTATTTTAAAGTTTGAAACCCTAATGCACGATTATGGACTAATTGCTAATTTAGTAATGTTAATTAGGATATATTAATCCTAATTAGCAAGCTTGAGTTATGATTAAGAAATCCTAATATAATTAGAGAATCTTAATTATAATTTTAAAATATTAATTTCTACTTTTGAAAACCTAATTTAAAAATCCTAGAAAATTAAATTATGGAAACCTTAGGTTTTAACCCTAAGGGTTGGACCAAATGACAACTTTAGAATTAACATTGTATGGAAAATAACCATTTTACCCTTTTATCACATTCTTCAATTGGTGGAGTGCAAATCTTGCCAAGATCTTAGGTTGGTTACTAACCCTAGCCCTAGCCCTAGCTATGTGTCAATTACCAGCTATCAATTGCCACTAAATACATTGAATCAAGTCATTTATATAGACTAAGAGAGAGAAAATGGTTACTTTCATATTCATTTTTCTCCAAGCACTTCTCTCTCTAAAATTCGGGAATGGGGAGTGTGAAAGAGTCAGGTGATAAGCCATGATCATATCTTAACTCTCAAAGATCAAATCATCAAGGACCAGTTCAACAATCAAAGCAAAATAGGTATAAAAACCCTAAATCTTCAAAATCTTATGATCTGATGTTAGATGTTGTTGTTTGTTGGTTAAATATGTGAAATAAGATGTCATTTAGTGATCTGGGTTGTTAGATCCCAGATTCATAACATCAAAGTGCTCGAAATTGAAGATTTGTTAAATCTGGAAAAAATTTTAAATGTTGTCTGACAGTCACATGTCAGTGCTTCTAGATCTTTGTGTGTTAGTTGTTTGTTGTGTTTTAAGTTATAAACTTATAGTATGTTGTAAGAGCTTTTGATCTAGAACTTGAATCAAGCCCATATCATGTGTAGATTAAAAGTTATAGGCAGTCAAAGGTCGTTAACTGTTTCATTTAAAAATCGAGTTTCAAGCAACCCGAAACCCAGATTTTGTTTGACAATGATTTCTAAGCTTCTGATCTTACATGTGTTAGATAGTTTGACTAGGTTGTTGTTGTTATGCCATTGACTAGTATTTGAACTACACATACAAGTCATTAGAATACCCAAATAATAAACAGTAACGGAATTGATCAAGGTCAAAGTAGCATTGACCGACTGCCTTATAAAGAAATCTGGGAAACACAGATTTCTCAAGAACAGCTTCTGACCACTAGTTTGACCAGCCTATATCTTATTGTTATGATGTTGTTGTTATGATCTGATGATATAGAATTGTACTCTGACATCAAGACTACAAGTGTGAACCTTTATATCACACAAACAAGACATATACTGCAAACTAAAAGGATCCAAAGTAGGCACCATGAACTGCATGGGTTTCTGGGTTACCCAGAAAACCCAGAACAGCCTCTGACAAATAGTTTGAGAGATTAGATCTCTCAGTTGTGTTATTGTTTGGTTATGCAATAAAATTTTAGTTGTAGTATTACACTTATACTACATGATTAGCAACATTAGCAGCCCAGAAAACCTTATGGACACAGATCTACAAACGGTAAAACCTAACACCTTTCACATTGACATGAAATTCTGGAAAATGCTCAAGAACACCTATAGCAACGGTTCTGTCGCTATAGGGCCCTTTAGTGACATATAATTTCAGAAAATTAATTAATTTAATAAATAAATCGAATTAAATAGTTTTTAATTATTAAAAATACATAATAAATTACTAAAAATTATTTTAAAGTCCGAAAATTAGTTTTTAATTATTTTGAGTATATTTCATAAATATTTAATATTTTTAGAATATAAATGTTATTTTATTTATTTAATTATAATATTAAATAAATTATTTAAAAATGATTTTAATACTTAAAATCATGAAAGATTATATTATGGTATAAGAAAATATTTGAAGTTATTTTTATTGACTTTTAATATTTTGTGAGGAATTTCATTAATTAATTAATATTAATGATAATTTGTTTATTTAATAAATATATTAAATAAATTATGGAAAAATAGAATTTATGATCTAAAAATCATATACAAATGATTTAAGTGTTATAAAAATATTTGAAGTTATAAAATATAACTTTTGATATTTTTTCATGAAAATATTAATATTTTAATATTAAGATCAATTATCGATAATGAATTTAAAGGTTTAAAAATCATATAAATATGATTTGAAGGTATTAAAAATACTTTGATATATTATAAACATATTATAATATTATGTTATGATTTTTATTAATATTTAGTATTAAATAAATATTAATGATAAAGGAATTAAGTGATATTTAATTCATTTAAATACTTTATTAATGATTGAAAAATCATTTTAAATGGTAATAATTATTTAAATATTAGTACGAGCTTAGGAAAAATTATTTTAACTGATAATAAAATTATCTAATATAATTGTTAAGTGTTTAGGCAGAGTTTAATTTAACTTAAACTCGATATTGGTTCAACTAGGCCATCGGGATGTTAAAGTTGTACCGAACTTGACTCAGACTGGAAAAGTTTGACTTGCGGTTAAGTCTTATGTATTTTAGACGGATAGGATTATGTGACAAGGTGTTTAGGTTATTTTAAATACTGTGATGATATTATTCTAACTTAGAAATAAATATTATTATTATTAGGTCTTCAGACAAAGCTTATTAAATTGCATAACGGTAATCAACGATTCAGGCAAGTTTTTATTAACTCGACCTCGAGTTGTATTATTCAATTATACTTCTGGTTAATCAATTCTGATTGTCATGTCTAAGAATTATTAAATCGCACTATGTGCATACTGCATGTATTCATCAGGTATGAAAGGTTGATCACCTTCATTACCATTCGGTCCATATATATATATATATATATATATATATATATATATATATGTTCATGTTCAATGTTTGTTCAGCTATGCAATATTTGTTCTTTCTAGTTCACAATAATATTGTAGAACCTTAACCAGCTTATTGTTTAATTCATTCCATCATGATATATCCTTAAATAAATTTAAACTTGATGGGAAAACCTATTGCTCACCCTTGCTATATCATGATTAACATTGTAGATTAAGACGAATACGTCGGATACAGGAAATGACAAAGCCAAGTTCAGCTTGAGATTATGTGTGCAATTAAAATGTAATAGTTTAGTATGATAATAATGTTATATGTTAGATAGTTTATGAATTGTGTATAAGTTAAGGTTACTTGAACTTGAGAAATAGTGTGTAAAGTTTATTGTATAAACAATTTATGTTTATATCTTCCGCAATAGTGATAGAATGATTGAATCGGATCCGCGGTGATTCGGGACCCGAATTCGGGGCTTTCACAGTTGGTATCAAAGTTGTAGGTTATGAACCTTAGGTATAAATACTTGAGACTAATAACTGTAGTGATTAGGATAAGTACTAGCTCAAATAGAATTAGTTCGTCGGTAAGATTCAAAGATGAATCTCGGTGAGTTATAAAGATACAGAGTTCCCTAACTCGGATAATAAAAGTGAACAATAATGGTGAATAAAAAGAGTCTAAAAGACTAAAAGTACAGTGTTAGGAGATCGTAAAACAAAACGATCATAGTGTATAAATAAATCATAATATATACGATGAGATCACCCCGTGATCTGATAGTGAGATAACAGGGAGAGGAATCAAGTGAATGATTGAAAAGTTTATGGAAAGAATGTTGTGTGTCAGTTGTATTATTAATTGGTATAGATTCAGGAAAGGATTATGAATACGGATTAAATGAAATTCGTATTAAAAAGGTAGTTAGAATTAAGTGGGGATTTCAATTGAGGACTTTTGTTAGTAGCTAAGTTGTATGATTCTTCGTATGGGAATTGAATTGTAGTTGGTGTAACAACCACTTAGTGTCTTACACTGATAATCATTGAAATGTCTGTGTTGTGCTATTTGCTATATGTGTGTTTAGAATGTGATTCTTTTCTCATGTGTATAACAGTTAGATATGTTATCGGTAGAGAATATCAGGTTAAGTACGAGTTCTTAAAACTCATACTTATGATACGTTCGTGACACATGATTATATGAAAATGTTTATGAACCCTTCAGCGAATGGACGCTAAAGGTCTGACTTGGACAAGTTCTTAAACTCATATGATTGTGGAAATTTCCTGAACTCTAGAATGTAGTTTGACGAACTGGAAATAATTATGTGTATTATGGATAATAGGAATAGATAGAATATTAAGCAATTATTATTAGTGGAGACTTAAGTTTTCCAAATCTTTTAGCTACGCTAGACTCAAAATTTTTGACATCAAGTTAAATACGCACTATGTGCTTTTTAAAATAAATTTTTATACTCCACTCCGGGTGACCATTGTGTATGAGTGGACTTCAGGCCACCGACAAATAGTTACCTGTTGAGGTAATAAAACAAATTTGTAATGGTTTTTGAACGGTTTAAAGTAAAGTATATGCTACTTATTTCAGCTAGACGATAATGATTTGAAATATCAAAAAATATTTTATTTATTGCTTATGTATCATGTAACCTGGTGCAGAGTTGATAAAAAGTTGATGGAGTTATAAATGCAGGAATACTTAGTATTGAATTTGATCTAAAATCGTTGTTCCACTATTGTTTGATGTATTATGACAAAGTCACTAGATGATAGCATCCTCAAACGGGCTGTTAATGCAGTACGACATCATGACGTCATTTTAAAACAATTTTAGAAATTTTAATTTGCCAATGGGGTATGGCTACACACATTTGTAATTCGATTGAAGTTGATTATTGATATGACTCTAAGCTATTTGATTCGGCTAGACCAACGTTTATGAAAATTCTAAGCATTCTTTGAAGAATTTCCTGAACCAAATTATTTTGGTACGGAATCCAATAAGAATGAGATAAAATTTTTGTGTCGGTGGGAGTGAAAAGAAACAGATTAGACCAACAGTACTTAATAAGTACAGGGTATACCGAGCTAATTACCCACTATGTCCGTAAGTTATGACGGTTTGCGGATGAATTTCCTATAACCTTTGCGAAAATTACAGATAATAGTCTATATATCTCCTCAGTACAATTTCAAAATTTTAACTCTTGTGAGGAATTTATTCGGTAGCATGTGATACGGTGTACGAATGGTGTATGGTGCATGGTGTAAGGTAAATTTCGGGGACGAAATTTTTAGAAGAACGGGTGAATGTGACAACCCGAGAATTTGGATATTTATAAAATATTAAAATATTGAATTAATGTTAAATAATAAACATAGACAGAAAATAAGTTAATGGATTTGAGATTTCCAAGAAGGAATTTCGTGAATTTAAAATTTTTGTGATGAATTATTCAGGATTAAGTGTATAACTGAATATGTTCTCTGTATATGGTATTATATGTGTTCAGAATATGGTTAAGGGTCAAGGGTTTACCAGATAGATTTTATCAGTGTCAATCCCTAAGTATATAATTAGAACTTCAACGTTCAGTTAGAAAACTCTAGCGATTTATAAGAAACCCTAATATCGGACTGAAAACCCTAATTTTAGATTTTCGAGAATTTGAAATCCTAATTTGGATTACGAAAACCCTAACTTGGGATCTCAGAGACTTAAGTGTATTAATTATAAACTTAATTAGGGTAAAGCTTAACGAATTAATTAGAAAACCCTAATTTTAAAGTTTGAAACCCTAATGCACGATTATGGACTAATTTCTAATTTAGCAATGTTAATTAGGATATATTAATCCTAATTAGCATGCTTGAGTTATGATTAAGAAATCTTAATATAATTAGAGAATCTTAATTATAATTTTGAAATATTAATTTCTACTTTTGAAAACCTAATTTAGAAATCCTAGAAAATTGAATTATGGAAACCTTAGGTTTTAACACTAAGGGTTAAATCCTAAGGGTTGGACCAAATGACAACTTTAGAATTAAAATTGTGTGGAAAATAACCATTTTACCCTTTTATCACATTCTTTAATTGATGGAGTGCAAATCTTTCCAAGATCTTGGGTTGGTGACTAACCCTAGCCCTAGCCCTAGCCCTAGCCCTAGCTATGTGTCAATTACCAACTATCAATTGCCACTAAATACATTGAATCAAGTCATTTATATATATTAAGAGAGAGAAAATGGTTACTTTCATTTTCATTTTTCTCCAAGCACTTCTCTCTCTAAAATTCGGGAATGGGGAGTGTAAGAGAGTGAGGAGATAAGCCATGATCATATTTTAAGATTAGATCATCAAGGATCAATTCAAGAATTAAAACCTAATAGGTATAAAAACCCTAAATCTTAAAAATCTTATGATCTGGTGCTAGATGTTGTTGTTTGTTGGTTAAATATATGTAATAAGATGTCATTTAGTGATCTGGGTTGTTAGATCCCAGATCCATAACATCAAAGTGCTCAAAATTGAAGATTTCTTAAATCTGGAAAATTTTAAAAATGTTGTCTGACAGACACATGTCAGGGCTTCTAGATCTCTGTGTGTTAGTTGTTTGTTGTATTTTAAGTTATAAACGTGTAGTATGTTGTAAGGGATTTGATTTGGAACTTTAATCAAGCCCAGATCATGTGTAGATTAAAAGTTATAGGCAGTCAAAGGTCGTTGACCGTTCACGAAAACTAAGTTTCTGGGCAACCAAGAAACCCTGATTTCGTCTGACAATGATTTCTAAGCTTCTGATCTTACATGTGTTAGATAGTTTGACCAGGTTGTTGTTGTTATGTTGTTGACTGGTATGTGAACTACAAATACAAGTCATTAGAATACCCAAATTATAAAGAGTAACATAATTGATCAAGGTCAAAGTAGCGTTGACCGACTGCCTTATGAAGAAATCTGAGAAACCCATATTTCTCAAGAACAGCTTCTGACCACTAGTTTGACCAGCCTAGATCTTATTGTTATGATGTTGTTGTTATGATCTGATGATATAGAATTGTACTCTGACATCAAGACTACAAGTGTGAACTTTTATATCACACAAACAAGACATATACTGCAAACTAAAAGGATCCAAAGTAGGCACTATGAACTGCCTGGGTTTCTGGGTTACCCAGAAAACCCAGAACAGCCTCTGGCAAGTAGTTTGAGAGCTTAGATCTCTCAGTTATGTTATTTTTTGGTCATGCAATCAAATTTTAGTTGTAGTATTACACTTATACTACACGATTAGCAACATTAGCAGCCCAGAAAACCTTATGAACACAGATCTATATACGGTCAAACCTAACACCTTTAACACTGACATGAAGTTCTAGAAAATGCTCAAGAACACCTATAGCGATGGTTTTGTCGCTATAGGGCCCTTTATTGACAAATAATTTTAGAAAATTAATTATTTTAATAAATAAATCGAATTAAATAGTTTTTAATTTTTAAAAATACATAATAAATTTCTAAAAATTATTTTAAATTCTAAAATTAGTTTTAATTATTTTGAGTATATTTCATAAATATTTAATAATTTTAGAATATAAACTAGTATTTAATTTATTTATTTATAATATTAAATAAATTATTTAAAAATGATTTTAAAACTTGAAAAATTATATTATGGTATAAGAAAATATTTTAAGTTATTTTTATTGACTTTTAATATTTTTTTTTTGGGAATTTCATTAATTAATTAATATTAATGATAATTTGTTTATTTAATAAATATATTAAATAAATTATGGAAAAATAGAATTTATGATCTAAAAATCATATAAAAATGATTTAAGTGTTATAAAAATATTTGAAGTTATAAAATATCTTAGATAATTTTTAAGTGTTTAGACAGAGTTTAATTAAACTTAAACTCGATTTTTATCCGACTAAGCCGTCGGTATGTCAAAATTATACCGAACTCGACTCACACTATATAAGTTTGACCTGAGGTTAGGTCGTATGTGCTGTATAGACTGATAGGATTATGTGATAATGTGTTTAGGTTATTTTAAATTTTGTGATGATATTATTCTAACTTAGAAATAAATATTATTAATATTAGGTTTTCAAACAAAGCTTATTAAATTTCATAGCGGTAATCAACTGTTCAGACAAGTTTTTCTTAAACCGACCTTGAGTTGTTTCATTCAATTATACTTGTGGTTAATTATTACTGATTGCCATGTCTAAGAATTTTTAAACCGCACTATGTGCATACTTCATGTATTCATCAGGTATGAAAGTCTGATCACCTTCATTACCATTTGGTCTATATATATATATATATATATATATATATATGTTCATGTTTAATGTTCGTTCAGCTAGTAAAAATTTGCTCATTCTAGTTCGCAATTATATTGTAGAACTGTAGCCAGCTTTTGTTCAATTCTTTCAATCATGATATATCCTTAATTTATTGAACATAAACTTGCTGGGCAAACTTATTTCTCGCCCTTGCTATATCATGATAAACATTGCAGATAAGGTGAATACGTCGGACACAGGATAAAAAAAAAGAGCCAAGTTCAGCTTGGGATTATGTATGCAGTTAAAATGTAAAATTAATGTATAATAATAATGGTATATGTTAGATAGTTTATGAATTGTGTATAAGTTAAGGTTACTCGACATTGGAGAAAAGTGTGTAAAGTTTATTGTATCAACAACTTATGTTTATATCTTTCGCAATAGTTATAGAATTGATTGAACCGGATTCGCGGTGATTTGTGACCCAGATTCGGGGCTCTCACAGTTGGTATCAAAGCTGTTGGTTATGAACCTTAGGTAGGAATACCTTAGGCCAATAACCGCAGTGATTAGGATAAGTACTGTTGATCGATTTCGCAATCAATGAATACGTGCAAGTATACACGGTCAACAAGTAATAAAGTGAAAGTAGAGTATCGTTCCTACGAGGAATTATTTAATAAAAATCACCAAGTACGAATTCTTAACCAAACTAATTTTATTTAAACAATCTCAAATCGTGTTTTTTCTAATTAAGAAAACTAAATTAACTAATTAAAACTAAGATTTTAACGAATGAATTCAAATAAATAAAGATTAAGACTTCAATATCCCCAATTATGAATTATAAATCAAGTATCCAATTATCCCAATTATTATGTCTACTGAATTGTTAACAGGAATTCTCAAATGCCAAAAGCCCTTTTCCAAGTGATCAATTGCCTTCTATTTAATCCAGATTAATCTTGCTATATTCCTATGCAAAATAATTGAATTAAACTCATTACAATCCCAATTCCTTACGTGTTACATGCGGCGAACAGATATTTCCATTCAATTCACAAACCTAATTATTCACTGTGCAAATAACTAAGTCACATGATATCATGCCCAGTTCTAACCCTAGAATTCCTCTTCCAATTCCTTCTAGAGTAACAAAAAGTAATTATCGATCAAATAATTAAGCAATAAGCACAAGACAAGATAAACAACTCACTTTAACATAAATAATTAGAATATAATGAATAACTAATTCATAGCCATAAAAAGTTCAATTGAAATCTCAAAAATAGTTAGTTCATAATTAATGAATTAAAACCAAGAATCCACAACCTCGAATAGACATCAAAAGATAAAAGTAAGATGAGAGAAGAGAATAGAATCATTGTCGAAGAAATCGATGCTCCCTCTTGCTCTTGCTCTTGATCTTCAATGGTCTCCAAGTTGCTTCAATCTCCAAAACTAATAAGAACTAGGGTTATTTTCTAATCTAAAGAAGTGTTTAATCTAGGCTAAGCTATGTAATCTCCCTTATTTTATGCCTTACATCATGTATTTATAGGTTACAAGTCTAATTTTGAGCTTAGAACAAACCCAATCCTATTTGGAGTCAAAAGGTGTCAAAATTACCCCAAAACGCGCGTCAGTAGCACTCAAACCCTTCCCCAGTATTTGCAAGTACAACAACAATGAGTTCGCTTCTAGCGCCCTTGCCACAAGGCATAGGCCAAAAATGGCGCGCCGCCCACCGCCCAAAATCGACATTTTCTGCTCGATGTCCTTTGGAAAATGGCCATAACTTCTTCGTCTCAACTCCGATTTTGATGATTCAAGATGTTCCGGAAGAGGAGTAGATCTACAACTTTTATTCTTTGGCTCAAGTGACTATCGTAAATGGCAAGTCAAAACGCTAAATCTAGCCACCCCAAACATCGATCCATGTAACTTTTGTCCCAATTCCTATAAAATAACATAAAACATGCATGAATAGACACAAACACATAAAAACATCTTAAAAGACTTAAGAACAACAATAAATTAAGCCCGAATGTATCCAATTCATGGGTATAAAACTCACTCATCAAATACCCCCAAACTTAAATCTTTGCTTGTCCTTAAGCAAAAACACAAAAATGTTATGCAATGCAATGTAATGAAACTAATCTATATGCCTACGAATCCAACAAATGCGACGTAAACAAGTTTATTCAACCTACCAGAGAAATCAAGTAAACATGATAATACATCATATTAAGACAAATCAAGAATTTCCCAATCAATCATCAAATCTTAGATCATTATCACCGATATATAGTGCGTGTGCTCCACAACAATGTTAATCGATATAAAATCAAATTTAAGACATAATAGATATCTTTGAAGGCATCATACAAAGGCAAATTCACAAAATTCACGAACAAGCTATATCCAACTAAAGTCAAACATCCACCAAGTTCAAGAGTCCAATCTGGGATACTTATGCTTTACTTTTCATTACGGGGGCTTTTTGCTTTTTTCCCGTTTTATTGTTTTTTTTTTAACCATAATTGTGCAATGTCTCATTCCATTAGGCTAACAGTGTCACCCCTTAGCGAGCTTTTGACCAACGACTCCCAGACCATATAAGACTAGCCACGGTAATTTTTTTTTTTCTTTTTCTCTTTTTTTTTATAGATGGTTGGTGAGTGCGTTTTACGCTTCATCTCACGCTTGTGTTTATGGGGAGTGTTTCTCCTCAACCCACCACAAGACTCAACATGTTTTTTTTTTTTTTTTTTAAGCTTATATACCCCAAAATTTCCCCCCAACTTAAGTTTTTATCAAAATTTAGCCATCTCCTTTATTCATGTCTTTTCATTCCTTCACACTAGTATTATACTTAAGAAATCCATTATGTAT
This sequence comes from Panax ginseng, assembly GCA_020205605.1. Taxonomy (NCBI): domain Eukaryota; kingdom Viridiplantae; phylum Streptophyta; class Magnoliopsida; order Apiales; family Araliaceae; genus Panax; species Panax ginseng. The sequence goes on along the minus strand of CM035140.1, from coordinate 61,936,813 downwards.
CAATTTAAACTTAATCGCTTAACATAGTCATTATTAACGTGTTAACCTTGATTATACCAGTTCAAACCGGAAAAGATTCAATTCATAACAAGAAATCACATCAAAGCCCTAATATTCAATACTATACTTATCTACTTAACTCCAGTCTCATCATTGGCCAAAATAGACTTTTACTATCTAACAGTTGAAATCATGCAAATATAAACTAACTGCAACAAACATAGTAAACTAACTACTATTTTTGCGATTTTTAAATTTTTTTTTTTAAACAAAAAAACTGAATGCAAAAACTAAATGTAAATAACCCGAAAACATAACGAACTACAATGTAAATAACTAACTATATGCAATACGACACTAAAATCGTCCCCAAACTTAAACTAGACATTGTCTTCAATGGCTACAATAGATAAAAAAAATTAAAGCAAGAGGACTTCCCGGAAATATAGCCATCTTCCTCCTTGTCCGCTAAGTTTGGAGAATAGGCTAAGCACATGGAACAAATTGGGCACCACACTTGAATTTGACTTGAATAACTCAGAAACCATGATAGAAGCAATTTTATTAAATCCTAAATAAATGCAAATTCCAAACTACTAATATAAAACTTAATAAAATTAAAAATAAAAATTAAACTTGGGTTGCCTCCCAATAAGCGCTTGTTTTATAGTCTCACCGACTTCTTCAATTCTCTATCCAATTCCCTACGAAAAGTTGAGGAACCCTCCATCCATCTAAATAATATAGCTTTTGGTAGGTTCCCATTTGTAATAGCCATTGTATTAAAGTCACCTAGAATGCTTTCTTGAGATAATATCACATTCAAGAACGCCCAAAGATCTAGGTGGTTTCTCCATTGTGTCTCTGCGAATATATTCCGCATAGAGGCTTGTCGAGACACAACAATTTCTTCTTCTATCTTCTCTAGCTCATCGCACCATGGTTTCAAGGTGTACTTGCTTTTACATCACAGAGAGTATTGCAATTTACATGACTACCAATCGGACAATGTTTTGGAAATCTAACCGGACTCTTGAACTGTGGAGGAGAAGGCACTGAGGCATAAATAACATTGGCTCATCATCATTGGTTCTCACAATTAGTTCTTCACCGACCTTGTTGTCATTATCCCCACTTGTCTCCTCTTTTTCATCTCGTGGCTCATCCAAATTGTAGATTTGGCTCGCTCACCACCTGCCTCGGAATCCATGTCATAGGGCCGTGTGTATTGAGGATTCGCTTGTTCAACGATGTGTCTATCTCTGCTCCACTTGATTTTCCAAATTCTTGATCAACGCCTTGGCTTTGCAAATTCAAATCTACTTGATTCATTTTCTTGTCTTGTTCCTCATTCCTTTTTGCGAAGCTTTAATAATTTTTCCAAGGCTTCCTCCCAATTTGAATGTTCTTCCTGTTGTAGTGGAGGTGGACACAAGAAATCTGTGGGTATGTTGGACTTGGAGCATAAAATTGATCTTGATTGTTACTCCATGAAAAATCCGGTGATACCCCAATCCTCGATGATAGTTGTTGGGATAGATGTAATTATTGGGGTAATCACCACTATACCGCATCTTAAACTCGGCCGATGGTGCATTGATGACTCATATGATTTCCAAAGACAATAATAACAAGTAACCACCATACTTTGACGACGCCGAGCTTCAAAATCTTCAAACATCCTCGAAAGTGTCTCAATCTATCTTGACAATGCGAAAAGTTTCTCGAGTCTTTCAATCTCCACTCCCTTTGGTTGAGTCATGTTCGTATATGGCCATTGATACACAAAGTCATCCATGGTACTGAAAAGAGAGAATATAGAAAGAGAATTAAAAATAAAAATAAAATGTTTAAATTAAGACTAATTTGATTGAAATTAATATTGGTAAATAATTATTAAATTAAGTCCCCGCAATCGGCGCCAAAAACTTGTTGATCGATTTAAGAATCAATGAATACGCAAGTATACACGACAGTCAACAAGTAATAAAGTGAAAGTAGAGTATCGTTCCCACGAGGAATTATTTAATAAAAATTACCAAGTACTAATTCTTAACAAAACTAATTTTATTTAAACAATCTCAAATCGTGTTTTTTCTAATTAAGAAAACTAAATTAACTAATTAAAACTAAGATTTTAACGAATGAATTGAAATAAATAAAGATTAAGACTTCAATATCCCCAATTATGAATTATAAATCAATTATCCAATTATCCCAATTATTATGTCTACTGAATTGTTAACAGGAATTCTCAAATGCCAAAAGCCCTTTTCCAAATGATCAATTGCCTTCTATTTAATCCAGATTAATCTTGCTATATTCCTATGCAAAATAATTGAATTAAACTCACATAATCCCAATTCCTTACGTGTTACATGCATGTAATGATATTTCCATTCAATTCACAAACCTAATTATTCACTGCAAATAACTAAGTCACATGATATCATGCCTGTTTCTAACCCTAGAATTCCTCTTCCAATTCCTTCTAGAGTAACAAAGTAATTCTCGATCAAATAATTAAGCAATAAGCACAAGACAAGATAAACAACTCACTTTAACATAAATAATTAGAATATAATGAATAACTAATTCATAGCCATAAAAGTTCAATTGAAATCTCAAAATAATTAGTTCATAATTAATGAATTAAAACAAAGAATCCACAATCGAATAGACATCAAAAGATAAAAGTAAGATGAGAGAAGAGAATAGAATCATTGTCAAGAATCGATGCTCCCTCTTGCTTTTGCTCTTGATCTTCAATGGTCTCCAAGTTGCTTCAATCTCCAAAACTAATAAGAACTAGGGTTATTTTCTAATCTAAAGGAGTGTTTAATCTAGGCTAAGCTATGTAATCTCCCTTATTTTATGCCTTACATCATGTATTTATAGGTTACAAGTCTAATTTTGAGCTTAGAACAAACCCAATCCTATTTGGAGTCAAAAAGGTGTCAAATTACCAAAACGCGTCCAGCCGCACTAAACCCTTCCCCCAAATTGGCGCCATAATCAAGGTCGAGTTCGCTTCTAAGCGCCCCATTCTGAGCATAGGCTAAAAAATGGGCGCCCTTAGGCCGCCCAAAATCGACATTTTCTGCTCCCGACGTCCTTTGGGAAAATGGCCATAACTTCTTCGTCCAAACTCCGATTTTGATGATTCAAGATGTTCCGGAAAGAGGAGAAGTAGATCTACAACTTTAATTCTTTGAGTGTTTCGAAATAATGTCAGGAGCTATAGTCAAATTGGCTCTGAAGTGACTACTGTGTAAATGGCAAGCCGAAAACGCGAATCTAGCCACCCCAAACATCGATCCATGTAACTTTTGTCCCAATTCCTATAAAATAACATAAAACATTCATGAATAGACACAAACACATAAAAACATCCTAAAAGACTTAAGAACAACAATAAATTAAGCCCGAATGTATCCAATTCATGGGTATAAAACTCACTCATCAAGTACTAACTCAAATAAAGTTAGTGAGTCGGTATGACTTAAAGACGAATCTCGGCATGTTATAAGATACAGAGTTCCCTAACTCTAATAATAAAGGTGAATAGTAGTGATGAATAGATAAAGTCTAAAAGACTAAAAGTACAGGGATAGGAGGTCGTAAAACAAAATGATCGAGGCATAGAAATGAATCGTAATATATACGATGAGATCACCCCGTGCTCTGATAAGGTTATAGTATGGAGGAGGATCAAGCGAATGATTGAAAAGTTTACAACAAAGTTTGCTGCGTGTTAGTTGTACTATTAATTGGTACAGATTCAGGAAAGGATTATGAATACGGATTAAATGAAATTCGTATTGAGAAGGGAGTTAGGATAATTATTTGAACATCTGTGTCGCGCTATTTTCTATATGCATGTTAAGAGGGTGATTCATTTCTCATGTGTATATCAAATAGATAGGGTATAGGTAGAGAATATAAGGTTAAGTATGAGTTCTTAAAACTCATACTTATGATATGTTTGTGACTCATAATTATATGAAACGTTTATGAACCCCTCAGCAAATGGACGCCAAAGGTTTGACTAGGACAAGTTCTTAAACTCATATAATGGTGAAAAGTTCATGAACTCTTGAGTATGGTTTGACGAACTGGGAATAGTTATGTGTATTAAGGATAATAGGAATAGATAGATTATTAAGCCATTAATCATTAGTAGACATATAAGTTTTCCAAATCTTCTAGCTATGCTAGACTCAAAATTTTTGACATCAAGCTAAAAACGCACTATGTGCTTTTTGAAATGAATTTTTATTCTCAACTCCGGGTGACCATTGTGTATGAGTGGACTTCGGGTCACCGACATATCGTTATCTGTTGAGGTAATAAAATAGATTTGTAAAGATTTTTGAACGGTCTAAAGTATAGTCTATGCTACTTGTTTCGGCAAGACGATAATGATTTGAAATATCAAAATATATTTGTTTATCACTTATGTACCATTTAACCTGGTGCAGAGATGATAAAAAGTTGATGGAGTTGTAAATACATGAATACTTAGTGTTGAATTTGATCTAAAATCGTTGTTCCACTATTGTATGATGTGTTATGACAAATTCATATAATGACGACATCCTCAAACGGGCTGCTAATACAGTACGACATCATGGCGTTATTTTCAAACTAAAATTTTAAAATTTTTATTTGCCAACGGGGTTTTAGCTATACCTAAATATTTTGATTGAATTGAATTATTGATATGAGTCTATGCTATTTGATTCGGCTAGACCAACGTTTATGAAATTCTAAGCGTTCTTTGAAAATTTTCCTGAACCAAATTGTTTTGGTGTGGAATTCTATTATAAGACTGAGGTGAACTATGCAGATTGGATTAAATAATTCAATAGCGAGAATATTCGCAAGACATTATTAACGTACGTACTAGCATCAGTAGTTTACCTTCTTCGTGATTGTAAACATATTATTAACCTATGTAAGGGGTCGAGTACCTTTTTCTTAATTAAAATAGGTCGCAGATAGTAATACCTATAAACCTCAATAGTTCATGGTCTATATAACTCCTCAGCATGATTTGAAAATTTTTACCTTTGTAGGGAATGTATTGGGTAGCATGTGATGATGTATATAATTGGTTAATGGTTCAAGGTGTAAGGAAAATTTTGGGGACGAAAGTTTTAGAAAAAGGGGTGAATGTGACAACCCGAGAATGTGGATATTTATAAAATCTTAAAATATTAAATTAAGGTTAAATAATAAACCTAGACAGAAAATAAGTGAATGGATTTTAGATTTTCGAGAAGGAATTTTGTCACTACTAGAAAATCACCTACAAGAATTCGTCACCGAATCGTCGCTATAGATGAAACGACTGTCATTATAGCCTATATAGCGATTCGGATCGGATATCACCATATAAGCCGTATCTGAAACCTATAGCGATGGTCAGATCGGCACCCAAAAAATCATAAAAAATGCGCATGAATTATTTTACCGACGATCAGACAATAGCTATAGCGACGACCGCCAACCGTCGCTATAGATGCTTTTGGCGCCAATTATTGATTTCCTATAGCGACGGTCCCGACCGTCGGTATATGTGTTCCAAATTTTTTAAAATAATTGTTGTTATTACACAATATTTCTTATTTATTTTACCTGTTAACATAATTACATTCAAACCATAACATCCAATCTGAATATAACATTTAAAACTAAAAGAACAAAACAAATAAAGTCTAGTATTGAAAATTACAAATTAATATATAATATCATCTAAATATACATAACCATCCAAAATACTGTCAAAACGGTACATAACCAATAGCACATTTAACATATTGTCAATAGCACATCTAACATATTTTCATCCAAAATAGTATTACATTGATCTAACATATCTCTAGCAGCACGAGACATGTCACAGGTCCTCTATAAGATTATTTGATCCACTAATATCACCATTATCTCCTTCTGTGAATCGATCCTATAAATTAATTATCAGGTGAACTTGTTAATCCATACAAACAAAGTGATAGAGCAATAATTTTAAGTATAAGTGGAGTGAGAGAGCAACACATGATTGTTGGAATGAGCATTTGGAAATGACGATTTCTTCATAAATTCTGTCATGATTGATAATATTTCATCCACTTTCCTTGCAGTATCGTCTCCTTTTTCCCGCACCTTTTTTAACTCAGCTTTCAATTCTTGATTCTCACGTTGTATCTCATTATTTGTGTCGCGAGACCCCCAAGTGTTTGTGGCTGTGGAACCAACTCCATTTTGTCGTAGTCTACCATGTCGCTCCGGTCCAAGCACTTGTGCAAGTATATCATTCCGTCCTGTACTTATTTCACTAGCCGATTCCTGAGTCTTCTTTAACTTAATAATTTTTTCCTGTGAAAATATACAAGGCAACATATACATAAATGAAATATACAAGGCAACTCAACATAACTTAATAAAAGAAGAGTAGCAATGTCACTGGAGTTCTAGACATCCATATATATATATATAATAATTTTATAACATAAGCATTAATCATCATCAGGAAACTTTTATTATAGTATGTTCTAGTAGCAACAACAACAACAAGACAATATAGAATAAATAGTTAAAAACCCCTATTGTTTGAGGATTGATAAATACGTACCACATTTGAGGATGCTCCCGGTAAAATTGAGTTATCACTTTGAGTGTGGAACTGTATATACATATTCCCTCGATCAATCTCTTTTTTATTTATTTAGTACTACAACCAAAACAAAAAATAGTACATAATTCAAGAAATACTCTATTCATAGAAGTCTAATACATGATTAATGACAAAAAATATTGAAATATCATAAGATATTACCAATTCATGTTTCTTTTTTGGAATTGATTTAGCGCCCAACGTATGACCTACCAACAATTTTTTCTGATTTTCACAATTTTTTATTGCTATATCTTGCATTTCTTGTATTTATAAATTAATAATAATATATAACAACAAGTAAGATTTGATAATACATAAAATCAGAATAAACACAACCTATGCATCATCAGTTAGCCAATAATCAACCAACGCAACCTATTGATTAGGATTTACTCGATCATTGTTGATAGTATTCGCTATAGATTTGGCACGGTCACCAGGCACAAAATTATTACTTTTTAAATTAGACTTCCAATCTCTCCACCTATTGTTCATGATAGCCATCAATTTTCTTTTAGCATTGGGGTGATCTATGGTAAATCGTTTCTATAACAAACAAATTTACACATATATTAAATTACCTTCAAAGTGTTTAATGTCAAATTCTATAAAATGCTATGATTAATAACCTGAATTGCATCCCAAGCCCTTGTCAGGTTAGCCTCTGTCATATAAGACCATGTTGGAGTACTTATTGGAAAAAATTCTCCATTGCGAGCAAGACACCCGAGAAAGGTTGTTAACTTATTGGCCTCTCCCCCAACAGGTTGACCATTTGCATCATAATTTACTTTCTTAAGTGCATCGATATTTGACCATAAATTTGCTCCCATCGTTGGTCCACGCTTCCTTATAGGTCGAGAACCTAAAAGAGAGGAAGAATCAAGATATATGAACTGAAATATAACATGAAGTTCAATAAATGTAATAAATTGAACAGAAATATAACATGAACTGAAATATGTAACTGATATATAACACGAACTGAGTAACTGATATATAACACGCTTTACTTGTACGTTTGAGTAAGTAGTGCATAGTACCAATGACGATGACTCACGATGTATTGTTGGTTTCTAGTGGCCTTAATTGGTTTCCTTTTCTTCTACGTGTATATATATAAGACCATAACTGAGTAACTGATATATAACCTTAATTGACCCATTTAAACCACAAACACAATTAGAGAGGCATATTTTCAATATATATATATATATATATATATATATATATATAATATTCTTCAATATTCTTCTACATGGCAATACTTAGCTAGTCCTAGATAGCTAACTTGATAAAAACATAAATCAACCGTCAGCAGTCAGATTAACTAATATTTAAAGAAGAGGTGATTATGATCATGCAAAAGATTGTCCAGTCTTGGCAGCATACTAGAACAAGACTGGCCATCTCTAGCATGCCCAAGTAGTGAGGGGTTTGTGCATATTTAATCTTCTATAGCTAATGCTAATGAAGTAATTTGTTTGTACTTTTTCTTATAATAAAGAACCATCAATTGAGCATCTATAGACATATAAGTGTACCAACTGAAAGCCAAAATAAAGGTCCCAGCCCATAAACATCATACTCACTGCTGCTAGTACATGATACTGCTGCCGCTGGGCAGCAGCTCCTTTCTCTGCCTTGCAATTTGCTGCACTTTATTCATGTCCTTCTTGACCCTCTTGCACTAAGTTTTGGGTATTACATAACTAGTATATACCCTTAATGCAGAGAAGTACTACTTGGGCAGACTTAGAAGTCTAACTGTGCTAAACCAGAGCTCAATAGAAGCCCCAATTGATGTTATAAGCAATTTGTTGTTGTTTTGCTGTGAAAGCAACAATTGGCTATTTATTTCATGCCATCTTTGGCTTCTCATTAGGTAGTCTATTCATAACCCATTTTAGAATTTTATAGTTAGTACATCCATCTTCTAAGATAGTCTACAACTGCATCAATGTAAATTTATTTTTAAAGAAATCAAACTTGTGTCAACTCGATTGCTGGCTTTGCAGTCATTGTGACCTGATGACCGTTAGCTATTTATCACTGCAATGACCTCAGCAGCTCCTTCCTAAACTCAACACTTCATTTGCAATATTTTATAACCTTGGATACATAAGCTTGTTGGCATCTATTTTTAAGGGTAGTGCAAATGCCATAGCAGGCTATAACAAAAACTATTAAGCTCCCCCAATTTGAATGCCCCGACTGCCCAAAACAGAGACTAAGGATTGCTTGACATGATAAAATCGCCACTTTTAGTTTTAGCCTAAAAATTGCTCTTTATTTGCATTTAATATGTTAAAAACACTTTTCTTAACATTATATAGGATGTACATATATAACCCCAACTTTAATTCCATCTAGAATTCCATTTTTAGCCAAAACAGTCCATTAAGGACTTTTATCCAACAGTTAGTGTGCACAGTTTTTATACACAACCTTCATAGCCATTGGTTTGCTCTTTCATCCCTCTTTAGCCTCCTTATTCCTCCACACAACCAACCTATCTCCTCTAATCCAGTTCCAACCATAACAGTTTATAAAACAACCAAATTTCTATATAATCTCAAATAAACCCATGTAAAAGAAAAACAAGAGTGTAAAAGTTGCCATTCAAGTGAAGAAAAAGAAGAGTATAACAATTGCCTTCATGAAAATGCAAGTATAAGTATACATATATGCATGGTACCTTCAGCATTCTCCTGAATACTTTCCTCCTCTGCATGTGGTTCATCGTCATGGATCTCATTATCTTCATTTTCATTAATTTCCGGGCCATTGGAACAGTTAGCACGAGATCTAGACGTTCTATTAGAAGCCATTAAAGCAACCTGAGAAATAAATATATGAATTCAGAATAGTAAAGAATATCAAGTCATAAAAAAGTTAGGTTTATTCTTGGGGTTGTATAAGGCAAAAACACAGTGAGCAATAGGAAGAGAGTTAATGCAAATAACACAAATCACCGAAAAGATTAGCTCTTTTCCTAATCTGCTTCAAGTTTCCAAGTTCCACTTATATTGTAATAAAGATATAATATCAGAAACAGAAGATATTATACTAATACATAAGATAGTCTAGATATTATACTAATATAAGATAGTCTAGATATTTGGTAATAGTACAAGGAGCACCAAGATATAATATCAAAAACAGAAGATATTATACTAATACATAAGATAGTCTAGATATTATACTAATACATAAGATAGTCTAGATATTATATCAATAATGTGACGTTTATCCTCTTCATTCTTCCTCATCTTCATTTTCCTCACTATCACCCTCTTCTTCGTCTTTGGGACCCTCCTCTTCGTCTTCTTCTTCGTCTTCGTCCTCATCTTCGTAAATGTCTTTGTCTCCATTCTCATCTTCATCTTCATCTTCATCAACAATATGTTCAATCATTCGTCTTTTGAAACGAGATGTATCAATTTGAGATCCTATTTTTTTCTTAATTGTAAGTCTTTTTATTCCATTTTCATCCAATTCAGCATCAACATCATTCCTAACCCAATTTATGTTTTTAATATCAACTTCTGCAACTGGAGCGATGAATTCTTAATTGGTATTGGGAAACTCGTCACTATCAGAATCTACTTCAGCATCTTCACATAAATCTCTCGGCTTTGTTCGTATAACCACACGCCAATTGTTATCCCTTTGATCATCAACATAAAATATTTGTTGAACCTGAGAAGGCATTACAAAGGGCTCATCGGTTGAACCAAACTTTTGATAATTTACAAGCGTGAAGCCATAGTCATCAATTTTGACCCCTCTACCATGTGCTAAACTGTCATACCATTTACATTTGAATATAACAACTTTGCCAGATCCATAATAATCTAATTCAACAACATCTTCCAAAATACCAAAGTATTCAACTACATCTTCCTTAGGATTTTGGTCTCTAGCAGAGGAATATCCACGAGTAGTTGCTACCACATATACCCCACTATTCTGCGTTCTCCTCTTACTCTCACAACTTGTAGAATGGAATCGATACCCATTTACCAAATAACCATCTCCTCTCATGCCTATCAAATTTGGGCCAAATGCAAGAGCTTGAACTTCTTTTGAAGCATCATTATTCATAGTTGCCATCTACAAAATGGTAGCGATATAAGCAAATTCCATCCATTTATTATTAATAACCATTACAAAATTTTGCATAAAATTATGTTCACATAATGTAGTACTTACATAATTCTTAAACCATTCTTGAAATTCCTTTTTCTTAGCATTGTCAATTTCCCTTGGCCTCAGTTTTTGTTTACGCTTTCCACGTCGTAACATATATGAGTCTTGCCAAATACTATAAACAAATAAACAAACAATTTTTTTTTCATAGCTAGTTGGCTAACAAAAGTTATTAATATTTCGAACAATAAATGTCATTCTTTATTTACTCACCTTAGATATGACTCAACCTCTGTACAATTGAATAACACATACAGGTGTGCACTCTTGACATCATCCCCACATAGAGTACAAACTTTTGGGACATTAAGAAATGGACCTATGTTTCTGAATATAGATAAACTTGATTCACCTTGTTCGTATCCAACTTCATTTCTTCCAACTCGTTTCCATGCAGCATTGTTTTGACTCAAATATCTTGAGCAAAATTTAACACATTCTTCAGCAATATACCCTTCTATAATTGACCCTTCTGGACAACTTCTGTTGTGAATATACCCTTTTAACTTGCCCATGTATCTTTCAAAAGCCCACATTTGTCGATATTTCACATTTCCGGCTATCTTCGCCTCTTCAGTAAGGTGGACACACAAATGTACCATTATATCAAAGAAAGCAGGAGGAAACACCATCTAAAGCTTGCAAAGTATTAACGGAATTTTCTTGTTCAACCGTTCATAATCTTCCGATGTGTTATAGTTGGAACATAATTCTCTAAAGTAGTTACAAAGTTCAATTATTGTTGAGCAGACATGTTTAGGCAAGTTGGTACATCGTATTGCTATTGGAAGTAATTTTTGCATTAAAATATGGCAGTCGTGACTTTTAAGACCTGATATCTTGCCCCCCTTCAAATTGATGCAACGTGAAATATTTGAAACATATCCATCAGGTACCTTAACATTTTTCAACACTTGCAAGAAATCATGTCTTTCTTTCTTAGACATGGAGTAGCTTGTAGCCGGCAAAAGGTACTTTGAATTGCTTGCTTGCACGGGTATTGGATGGAGCTCTCTTCTTATACCCATTTTCATCATGTCCAGTCGTGCTTTTAAATTATCTTTTGACTTTCCTTGCACACTCAACAATGTCCCAATCAGGTTATCACAAATATTTTTGGCAATGTGCATTCCATCTAGATTGTGGTTAACAAAAAGTATCCGCCAATATGGCAATTCAAAGAAAATAGATTTCTTCCTCAAATTATGTTTTGAGTCATGGGGAATGGTTTTCTTCGTACTAGTGGGTGTCTTTCCAAAAGTGACATTAATGGCATTAACTTGTTCAAGAATATCAAACCCTAATGGCACCAATTTGAGCTTCACTATGGTCACATTCTCCGTTAAATCTTCGTGTATCAAACCTATAACTATGACCAGACTCCAAAAAATAATGATGCCCGATATAGCATTCCTTACTTTGCAATCTACAAGAACGAGTGTTCATTTGACATGATGGACAAGCCAACTTACCTTTAGTGCTCCAACCAGACAACATAACAAGAGCTGGAAAATCACTAATTGTCCACAACAAAGGCAAACACACATTTGGAACTTTGTACCGATAGATGCATCATACATTTCAACCCCATTACTCCATAGTATCTTCAACTCCTCAATTGAAGGTTACATATACACGTCAATAGCATTACATAGAGAGTTTGGACAAGGTATTAACAACGGCATGATAAAATACTCCTGCTTCATACACATCCATGGTGGTAAGTTATAAACAACAACTGTCACTGGCCATATACTATACGGTGACCAATGGGTAAAGGGACTCATGCCATCAGTGGACAGTCTGAGTCTTACATTTCAATGTTCTTGAGAGAATGTAGGGTACATTGTATCCAAATGCTTCCAAGCTGAAGAGTCAGCTAGATGACGATTCACTCCATCTTTTCGTCACTTTAATGATTCCACGTCATGTATTTTGCAGTTCCTACAGACATAAATAGCCTCTGCAATCTCGAAATTAACGCTAAATAACATAATTGCTTCACAGCTACTTTGCTCCTCTTAGCATTTGTATCTATTTGTGCATGCGGTGGTACAATCATCTTAGTCTACTTCCATCTTAATGATTTTCAAATTGTACAAGACTCTAATTTTTCATTCTCCCTCCAAAAGAGCATACAATCATTCTCCCATGCATCAATTTTCTCATAACCAAACCCTAAATTTCCAACCATTTTATTCATTTCATAAAATTATCAGGCAAGTTTGTAAATGCTGGAAATGATGACTTGAACTTACGGAGCAAACCATCAAAGGACACATCAGTCCATTTACTAACATTTTTATGATTGAAAAGCCATACAATGAATGAAAGGACAGTCTCCATTTCATATCCAGGATATAAAGGTTGATTGGCCTCTGACATGTACTTTTGGTATTTTGTAGCTTCAAATTAACGATTCCACACCATGATCCCTAAATATATCCTTTATCATCTCGAGCATAAGATGATCATCTTCGATTGTGATGGTTCATCGTCGAACATCATCATTGTTCACATCCTCGACAATCTCATCTTCACCTTGATGCACCCAATTCTGTAGCCAAACATAAATCCATCACAAATCAAATGTTCACGAATAGTTGTTCGAATCTGGTATCTTCCATTCACATGAATTCTTACATGGACAAGGAATTCTTCCGTGACCATGCCCACTTTTTCGAAACCAAAATTCAAAAATCTTTCTAGGCCTACAAGATATTCTCTAGAATATCTTGGTAATTCCATCCACCCCTTATCCATGATATTGTGTCCCTAATTCAAATTGAACAACCATCCAATGTTAGGTACCAAACAAGAAGCATCAAGAAAGCATTTGGTACGGAAAAAGAGAAATTGATGGCGAAAAAAGATAATGAAAGTAAAAAAGGAATGGATATAGATAGGGCACATCGTTGGAGGTCAACATTGAACGAAGTTGTAGGCTTAGAATGTGGTTCGAACATCTCTTGTTAATCTAAAAATATAATTCCTCTTAGTATTGTTGTATATTTATTTCAATTTCTATGTCGCTAGTAATCTAAAAAGGCGCCAGAATCCACTTCACTAGATTCTCTTCTTATACGTTACTTCACTAGATTCTCACCATATATATATATATACATACATACACATGTATATATAGTTAATCGAATATATATATATATATATATATATATATATATATTTTTCCAACCAAATTTATCCCACCTATGAGGCTATTCCAAAATATTGTATTATGAAAAAATTTCAATTCCATAAAATTGGACTTAGAATGTATATGTATATTGTTATAAAAACAATGTACTCCTCCTATTCCAAGCTTAGTTCAATCACATAAAAATCATTGAATAATTTCCTCTAGAAGCTTGAACCTCATCAAACTTGAACCTCTATACTCACTATAGCCAAGAGAGGATAAATTATAAAATAGACGCATACAAATAAATCACTTGAACTAAAAAGAAATAAACAAATGTACAGGAGGTGGAGGCGTAGAGCTATAGCTTATTAGTATTCTTAATATTAAGCTCATCAAAAATAAATTATTAATAATCCATAATGGAAACAATAACAGCACAAAAGTACCAATTGATCTCATAGACCCACCCAATAATCGTAAACCATAACTTACATAAAACAAACATTACTTAGCTATGAAATAGATTTTTGACCTTGGGCCCTAAAATTCGATTCACAATGTAAGTAGCCACTAGAACCCCAACAACCTCTGCTCCTCCTACACTCAAGCACCTCTAGTCACGGCGTCGATTCGATCGATGGTGAGATGGTGAGAGAGGAGATTCGCGACTAAGATGGTGAGACAGATCGACTGAGATGGTGAGATTCGATCGAATGGACTGAACCGGTTAGAGATGAGACAATCGACTGAAAGGGTTTGAGATGAGACAAGCTCGGGATTTGCACGCGCCCAAGTTAAAGACCCGGTAATGACCCATCCCAAAAAAAACACCCTACACCGACGGTCAGATATTGACCTTCGCTAAATACTCCTATAGCGACGCTTCCGTCCCAACCGTCGCTATAGCCAGTCGCTATAGGCTGATTTTCTAGTAGTGTGTGAGTTTAAAAATTTTTTGTGGTGAATAAATCAAGATTAAGGATATAAGTGTATACGTTCTGTGTATATAGTAGTATATGAGTACAGTACGTGGTTAATGGTCAAGGGTTGACCAGATAAGCTATATCAGTGGCAAACTCTAATATTATATTAAGAACGTCAACGTTCAGCTAGAAAATTCTTACGATTTATAAGATACCCTAAAATCGGTTCTGGAAACCCTAATTTCAGTTCCAAAAATTTGAAACCCTAATTTGGGAATTTAAATGCTAGTATAAGATTTAACGTTATTAATTATAACTTAATTAGGGAAAACCCTAATGATTTACTTGAATCCTTAGCTAATTTTAAATTGGAAACCCTAATTCTTGGGTTATAAACCCTAATGCATGATTATGAAACTTAATTGCTAAATTAGTAATTTTAATTAGGAAATGTTAATCCTAATTAGCAAGCTTAAATAATGATTAGTAAATTTTAATATAATTAGGAAATCCTAATTATAATTTAGAAATGTTAATTTTGAAAACCGAAATTCAAAAATCTTAGAAATTAAATTTCAAAAATTTAAGGGTTAAACCCTAAACCCTAAGGGTTTGGACAAATTACTAGTATGTCATTAAAATTAAAAGGAAAAAGACTAAACTACCATTTTCTTAAAACTTAAGCAAAAGATTGCACAATCTTGTGAGTCATCAAGCCTAATGTTTATCACATGTGCCTTAAATCATCCAAGATTAGATTTTTGTGCCACCTAGCAGGTGTAGAAACATTGTATCTAAGTTATATATGATTTTTGAGAGAGAAAGTTCATAAACATAACCCATTTGCTCTCTAGCTCTCAAACAACTCTCTTTCTCTCTAAACATCTGAAATCCCTAAGTGTATCAGTCACTAACCAAGCTCCTAGATCATCAAGATCAGTAGAAGGAATCAAAGATCAAG
This sequence comes from Panax ginseng, assembly GCA_020205605.1. NCBI lineage: Eukaryota > Viridiplantae > Streptophyta > Magnoliopsida > Apiales > Araliaceae > Panax > Panax ginseng. The sequence continues at coordinate 61,920,893 of CM035140.1, read as the reverse complement.
GATTGGACAAGAGAGGTATAAACCATAACTCACCTTTTGATCTTGTATGCTAAGAAAAATTTCATGATTATGTGTTTAGATTTATGCTAGAGGATGTTATATTACGATCTATGATGATACATAATAGATCTATAGCATCAAAGGCCCTTAAAATGATGTTTTTCAAAAACTGTCCAAGAACATTAAAAGTGGTCTGACAAGCTAAAGTCAGAGCCCATAGATTCTTCTCTGTTTAAAATTTTTGTTGTTTTAAAGTTTTAATCGGAAGTTTGTCGTGAGGTCTTTGATCTGGAAGTGGAATCACAACCATTCCATGTCTAGATTAAAAGTTATAAGTGGTCAAAACCCATTGACCAAGCAAGACCGGGTGATTTCTGGGTAACCCAGAAATCCTTTAGCAGCGTTTGACAAGATCTTCTAAGGCCCGAATCTGTCAGGTGTTAAGAGATTTGATGTTGTTGTTATATAAATGTTGTAGCCTGCTATATGGACTTTAGATCTATACCTTTTGATCTCTTAAACAATCAACATGATCGATGTAGCGGATGGTCAAAGTAGACCATCCGGTAACATTTCCTATTTTCTGGAATTTCCAGAAAATGTAAGAACAATTTTTCTGACAGCCTTTGACCGAGCTGTATTTGTTGGTATAAACATGTTCTATGACATGGGAACTACACGTTTGGACTATGAGAACACTTAATTAATGATCTGACCACCTGATTAAGTTGGCTTGAAAGTGTCACCATGAACTGCCTGGGTTTCTGAGTTACCCAGAAAACCCAGGAACACTCTGACAAGCACTTTGGAGACACAGATCTCCTTGATATGATGTGGTATAACCAAACTAAGTGTTGGAACTTGTAGAGTTACATAAACACTACATGATTAATGTTCAAGGTAGCCCAGAAATGTAACGAGCATGATTCAATGGGTGGTCAAACCACCTACCCTGCACACTGACATGAAGATTTGGGCAGGCTCAAGAACAGCTCAAGAACACCATTAGCAACAGATTTGTCGCCTAAAGCCCCTATAGCGACATTTAATTTCGGAAATTAATTATTTTAATAAATAAATAGAAATAAATAGTTTTTAATTATTAAAAATACAAAATAAATTCCTAAAAATTATTTTAAAGCCTAAAAATTAGTTTTTAATTATTACGATTATATTTCATAAATATTTTATATTTTTTGAATATTAATGGTATTTAATTTATTTAATTCTAATATTAAATAAATTATTTAAAAATGGTTTTAATACATTAAAAATTATATTATGGTATAAGAAAATATTCTAAGTTATTTGTAATGACTTTTGATATTTTTGGATGAATTTCTTTAATAAATTATTATTAATGGCATTTAATTTATTTAATAACTATATTAAATTAATTATGGAAAAATAGAATTAATGATTTAAAAATCATATAAAAATGATTTAAGTGTTATAAAAATATTTGAAGTTATAAAATATAACTTTTGATATTTTGTCATGAAAATATTAATAGCAATTAACGGATAATGGGTTTAAAAGTTTAAAAATCATATAAATGTGATTTTAAGATATTAAAAATACTTTGATATATTATAAATATATTATAATATTATGACATGTATTTTATTAATATTTGATATTAAATAAATATTAATGATAAAGGAATTATGTTGTGACGCCCCCAAAATAGGTATACATCACCCATCTTGAGTCACCAAATACATGGTACAGAAATCAAATACAAACTTTATTAGTACAACTGTCGTGTAAAAATACGACAAAACATAGTTGACTTTTTAAATGAATATTGTCTTCTAGACAATATCCACACTCAATGAAGTCATCATTACAATTGTTATCACACTATTTCACATAATAATGCGGACTACTAAAGCCACTTATCCTGGACCATCACTCCATTCCCTGACTCGTCCCAGCTATATTCTCATTTCCTGAAGAGAAAAATGAAAGAAAAAGGTGAGCTCAACTAGCCCAGCAAGAAATATTATGACTAAGATAATGCAGAATAGATTATCCTTAGCCTTCAACAGTATAACAACTGATAGAATATAATAGACAAAAAGTTTTAGATCAACAACTACAGCGGAACAAGCAATCCATTAGAAGAGTCAAGTAGAGCATGATATTTACTATCTTCTATGATTTAAAAAGTTTTTTTATCAACTTTATCGCTGAGACTCAACTTAATAAATAAACCACATCATCAAATCATCCCTGCACTACGGGCCAAGGATATTCATGTAATCATCAATGGTCATGATTATACCGAATAATCCTTGGTCATAATCATACCAATAATTGTCCATCAATGCACTACGGGCCAATAAGGACTTTTACCACATCATTTATAACATTACGGGTCATGATTATACCGAATGATCCCTGGTCATAATCATGCCAATCAACAGTCCATCTATGCACGTAAGCCAAAGATGACTTTCATCACAATATAAGCACGAGGATGATGACAATGATATAAGAATTCATTTAAAAGAAGCAAATGATAAATTTTTAAAGATTTATAATTTAATTTATCCAAAATTCAATAATGATCAAATTGTCAACATGATACTGCTTTGTGGAGTAAAATTCAAGAATGATATTGTATCAAAAATGATTTGGACCGAAAAAAAAATCAATTTTTGTCATGAATAGTACTCCGGGTGAATAGTACTCAGGTGAATAGTATCCCGTGAATAGTACTCATGAATAGTACTTTGTGAATAGTACTTTATGAATTGTACTTTATGAATAGTACCCGTGAATAGTACGTCATGAATAGTACACATAAAAGGAAAATACAAAAGAAAACGATATTCCATGACGAGTACAAAAGAAAGGATATCTCATATGAGTATAATAGAATATACGAAACTGCAAATAGATTTTTATCTGCAATGCGGTAATCCACGTAGACAGATCATTTCTATAATTTAATAAAGAATGAATACGAACGGTCATTCACCATGCATGCAGTGAGTCCAGCGTGAGAAAGTTATTCCAATGAGAATAATAAAGAATGGAAGAATAGAAGAATTTCATCATGCATGCGGTAGTCTGCGTAGACAGGTTATTCCAACAGAATAATAAAGAATAGAATAACAGAAGAATTTCACCATGCATGTGGTAATCCGCATAGACAGGTTATTCCAACAGAATAATAAAGAATGGAATAACAACCTTTACGAGTATTGAAAGAAAATAACTCTCTACATGAATACAAAAGAAATAATACCCCTTACGAATATTGAGCGAAAAAGATATTCATACGAATACGAAAAATAATATCTCTTCAAAATATGAAATAAATAATACCCCTTACCTCAGAAGAAGACTGGATACTTAAATAGTGAAGTAGCAGACTTCTCTTCTTCTTTCTCTCTATAGCTTCTCTCTCTATAATTACTCTTGTGAGTCATGGTGAATTGGTGAGAATGAAGGAAGAATGAGCTTCTATTTATAGAAAAATATAATTTCGATAATTGCACATTTTGGGACTCGAAATATTACAGTATAATACCTTCATCTTTTCCTTTATTTTTAATTTAGTCATGCAAGTATTATCAAACTTGCACCACCTCCCCTAATAGTATATCATGTGAATCAATAGTACAATCATGTGACTCAATAGTTCTATAAATGTGAAAAATAATAATTATAGTATAGTATCTTCATCTATACCTCCATTTTTAATTTAGTCATGCAAGTATTATCAATCTTGTACCACCTCCCCTAATAGTACATGCATGTGAGTCAATAGTACACACATGTGAACAAATAGTTATAAGCATGTGAATTAATAGCAATTAATTGCTCATTTTCTGATTAATTACCCGATTGGTCAATATAACCTCCGGAAGTTAATTATTATCGAAATAAAAGTCGATTTCTGTTAACACTAATAATCCCAACAAAATGGAAATATCAATTTCATCTTTAATCAACATGAACTTATTCATCATTAATATTATAACTCACAATATTTAACAACCAGATCATTCCCAGGAAAGTGGGGGCTTTCCGATAAGGAATTCTCCCTATTGGCGCGCAATTAGGTGACCAAACCTCTCATCGACAGAATTTTCTAGACATCGTCAATATTGCAAATAATAATAAAAATAACTTTGTCGTCTCAATTATTGATTTAATATAATAAAATATTATGCAGATGATACTGTGATAATAATTGAATAAATAATATGAGAGATATTATGTAGCAATTACAGTAGCAATAATTGAGTATAACTAAGTTACTTCTCACGTAAGCATTAAAAATTCAATACAGTGTGCTACTATGCAACCACGCGTATTACTGTACTTTTACTACCGGGTAGGTCAACAGTTTAACGGTAAAACTTTCGCCGTTATTTTTAAAAATATTTCAGTCATTTTCTAACTACAAAAGTACCTCCGTTGTGAGGTCCACCAATGATTATGCCGTCGTACGAATATTCCTTGTTAAAACGAATATTCCCCACAACGAATATTTTATATTAACTTGCTTACTTTGCAAAGTTTTCAAATGTTACCCTTAACTTTAACCTTTATCAATTTAACCATTTACTAAATAAAATAATAATTATAAAAAAATTGAATACTTTCATTTCATAAAATTCGGGGTCTTACATATGTGGTATTTAATTTATATAAATACGATATTAATGATTGAAAAATCATGATAAATGATAATAATTATCTACAAATTATTACGAGCTTATGAAAAATATCTTGGCTGATAATAAAATTATCTGAGATAATTTTTAAGTGTTTAGACAGACTTTAATTGAACATAAACTCAATTTTTATCCGACTAAGCTGTCAGTATGTCAGAATTATACCGAACTCGACTCAGACTGTAAAAGTTTAACTTGAGGTTAGGTCGTATGTGCTGTGTAAACTGATAGGATTATGTGATAATGTGTTTAGGTTATTTTAAATACTGTGATGATATTATTCTAACTTAGAAATAAATATTTATTAATATTAGGTTTTTAGACAAAGTTTATTAAATTGCATAGCGGTAATAACCGGTTCAGGCAAGTTTTTCTTAACTCGACCTTGAGTTGTTTCATTTAATTATACTTGTGGTTAATCATTACTGATTGTCACATCTAAGAATTTTTAAATCTCACTCTGTGCATACTGCGTGTATTCATCAGGTATGAAAGGCTGATCACATTCATTACCATTTTGTCCAGATATATATATGTTCATGTTCAATGTTCGTTCAGCTAGTAAAAATTTGTTCATGATAGTTCACAATTATATTGTAGAACTGTAGCCAGCTTTTGTTCAATTCTTTCAATCATGATATATCCTTAATTTATTGAACTTAAACTTGCTGGGCAAACGTATTGCTCGCCCTTGCTATATTATGATAAACATTGCAGAAAAGGCGAATACGTCGGATACAAGAAATGGCAAAGCCAAGTTCAGCTTGGGATTATATGTGCAGTTAAAATGTAATAGTAATGTATGATAATAATGTTATATGTTAGATAGTTTATGAATTATGTATAAGTTAAGGTTACTCGACCTTGGGAAAAAGTGTGTAAAGTTTATTGTATAAACAATTTATATTTATATCTTTCGCAATAGTTGTAGAATTGATTGAACCGTATCCGCGGTGATTTGGGACCCGGATTCGGGGCTCTCACAATGTACTTGTGCCACTCATTTTGGGACAAAAATGAAAATCTCAGCAGCACATAGCTCTATCCCATTTAGTTACTTTGTTATCCAAAAATAATTTTAAATGTCCAAGTGTTACCATATTAGGAGAAATTTGGGTTATTTATATACTCACATCATATAGTCCATGTACATTAAATACACGCAATAAAATAATGCAGTCAGGTATTATTGTCTAGGCAGTTTCATAATTATCTCTGTTAGAGTTTATGCCCTAGAGGCCAATTATTTGATATAATTGCTTAACGTTTTGATATTATATTTGATTGAATAAATAAATGATTTTATTATGGTTTTATTTACTGCGTAATATAATTGTTAACATAATAAAATTCCTTAGAATAGTGATACAAATTATATAGTTTCAAGTATGTGACTTGAACATGAGATTATAATTACAATTAGTATCATTGTTCTTAAATGTCCTTAGTCGAGTATCATTATTGATGCGACAACAATGATGCATTGAGACTAGTATGTGGATTGACTGATGACCAAATCTCATTGGTCATAAATATATGAGATATTAAGTCAATGCATAGGTACATGTTAGAGAACGATGTACTGGACAGACCCACCATGAGAATTCTATATAGAGCATTATGCGAAGTGTCATTAGCAATTCTCATAGTGACAATGATGTAATGGTCCTCCGACCTGAAATTGCTATATTACTACACGAGAATTTATGTACTTTGATATCATCAAATGTCACCTTTAATAGGTTGGACTATAAAGGTGATTATTGGGTTCATCATGAATCATGTGAGAAATATGAGTGATCTAGATTGAATTTAACCATCCTATATATTATGGGTGATATCCATAGGGCTCTTGATTGAGTAGGACTATGAAATGCATGGCCATGCTCAAATAGTGATTTGTTTCATATAGTTTACTCATTGATCAAGAAAAACTCAGATTAAATTATGAAGAGTATGACACATTCCATGACTCGAGTTTAATCTAGGATATTAAGGTTAAAAGGATTAAATTACATTGAAATATTGGTCACTAAAAGGTTGTATCGAATCATCGATCTTATTATTACTTGGGTAGCAGTGATGCATTACTAGATGCCGCTCACTGTTTATAATTTTATAATATGATTTTAAAAATATTGCCAACGTAATAATAACCTATAGGGTCACACACATAGAACGTAATTAAAAGGGAATTAATCTAATTTATAAAGATTTAAATATATCAATATGATTGATAGTATTTAAATCACGAATTTAAATTAAAAGGATAATTTGTATATATATGTATATTAATTAAGTAAGACTTAATTAAGATATATATTTATATATATATATATATATAAATTCAGATTTTATGAAATTAGGTTTTGATTTGATTAATTCCTTTTAACTACTATATATATGATATATATAGCAGCTACTTAGGGTTACATCATAATTGAAAAACCCTAGCCGCTCTTAGAGAGAGACTAGAGAGAAAACAGGTTCATAATCATCCTTGGTGGCTAGTACCGCGTTTCCTTCTTCTGCAGATTGTAGGACAATTCGTGTGGAGCGTTCGTGTGGATACCGTAGAGACGCAGTCCATTTGAATTACATTGGATATTCGACCGCATCGATTCTAGCTTTAAACAATCGGTATAATTTCTAACCTCTGAATTAATTGAATTTTTCGCATGGATCCTGTTTTAGGGTTTCGGAATTGCCTTTAATTGGTTTATTTCCGCTGCGTTTCTATGCCGAAATCCAACAATCTCTACCACTCATATAACCATATAATAACCTTATTATATTAATAACTTATTTATTTATGTCAAATAAATAATTTATTCATTTCCTTGATTAATTACCACTAATATAATTTAATCCATTTCTTATTGATGAAATTATGGATTTTCATAACCATTAATTATGAATAAAATTCTTTTTATATTTATAGATATATTGTAAATAATAATAAACATATATTAATAATTAATTACCAAGTAATCAATATTTAATTAATGGTTTAACAATCTCGTTATCGGACATAACATACTTTATTTCATGGCTTATCAATGTTACATATCACATAATTATTTCATTCAATTTCTAAAGTAGAAAAATAAACTTTTCTCCAATCGACTCTCTCCTTGTTGCAAGCCATTTTTGTATCTTCTTTGAGACTGTCTGCAGTTGCGTCATTCTGCAGCGAAGCAAGATCTGTTTAGCTTCAAATTTCACGTGTCAATTTTCATCGCTAAACTTGTTTTATACGACATGAAATTATATCCACAAAAGTGTTACTACAAGTCTAAGAGCGTATTGATTACTCATATGAAATCCCATGATCAACACGATTAATCTTCTTAATTCTCATTTTAACTTGCGTAGTGAATTTTTTCGTTTCACATTATACCACACAAGGCATTTCACACTTCTCATTGTCAAATCACACTTCTTAATACACATTGATGTAATACGAATCAATTGCATTAATCAACTCAAAAAATAATAACACTTATATTCACATAAATATTATTTCCATTAATATATTCGTTTACTAATATGTGGAAATTCTCGGGTATTACACGCATCCCCCGACTTCCGTGATAAAAAGGTTACCGCCACTTTTCACTAACTTTTTATATGCGTATTTTTGTGTGTGTATGGCCTATGTGCAGTTATCTGGAAGTAGTGTTATGCCTCATTTGTTACAAAGGGTTTGGCTTTTGTATAAAAGTTCAATTTTAAAAAGATTTTTAAACCTTTATGCTCAATAGTAATTGAGGCCGTTGATACTTCCATTTTATTATGTTCGGTTTGATTACTTTTATTTTCGAGATGCGAGGCATCTTCGAGATAAGATATATAGCATTACCGAACTCCTTGTGGGCATGAGAGTCATCTAAGGATATCAAGACACCGTAGATAATTTACAAGCTGGCTGCAGCTGCAAAATGTCCATCACGGGAACCGAATCTAGATTCAGAAGTTGAATCTGTGATCACATGATTCCTAGGCTCACATGAAAGAGTGATATGTACAAAATGAAGAAAAAAAACTAGATTTGAGTAAATCTAAACCATTCTAGCTTCAACGGTCCCAATTTAGAAACATCTAAACTGGTCAAAGTTAGAAATAGCAAAATTTAGGCAAATCTAGCCCGCAGGCTGAAAGATTAAATATCTACAACATGAAAGAAGTTAAAGTACATATTTTTATAAAAGCGATATATATATATATATATATATATACATATACATATATGGACGATCAACTGTCACGAAGTAAACTCTAGGCAAGACTTTGAAATGTATATATGTATATATATATATACATATAAAAGCTGTAAACGCACCGAATGTTATATCCAGGCTCAATCGAATTAGAATTCAATAATATATATATAAAAGCAGTAAATGCACCGAATATTCTATCCAGGCTCATTCGAGTTTGAGTTCTACAATATATATATATATAGTTAGTTAGTAGAAAGCATAAAAATCTGAAATATCTTACAGTGGGTTGCCAAGAAGACTTCAAATAGCTTTTGTTGCCTGAAAACTCGGTTTCCACCGTTTAAACTTCAGTATGTTACAAACACGAGCTTACAAGTGTTTAGAAAGAAGAATCACTCAATTTAGAGCACTCTAGCAGGGATTACAGGCTGAAATGGACAGAGTTTTATCTCCTTTTTCCTTTTTTCTTACATTATATGGCTAATGGTGGGTCTATTTGCAGACCAAAAGTGCCACGGGTCAATCCGCAGAAATAGTTGGTCAACCCATGGCTGCCCTTGGCATTACGGGTCCCATAGTCTCGAAGTACGTGCACTCGGACGACGCATTGTCCGCTCGAACCTTTATAACTTTCAATCGGGGAGTCCGATGGAAGCGTTCCATACCATTCTGGAAAGCTCTTTCTGAGGGCTACACAATGACATAGTATTTGTCCTTTTCCGACTCCATGAAGATGGGTCCATGACCAAAATGGCATTTCTGGGTGTACGCATGCAGGCCGTTAAGCTGTTTTGCGTAGTTTGCGCTCGGAAGTTAGTATATGGTACTTGTGCGATTTCTTTTGAAGTAGTTTGATTTAAAATGAGTTGATTTGATTTAAGTTGAGGTTGAGTTGGTAAAATAACTATTTTGCCCCTCCCGGGGTTATCTCTAATTTTAGCGCAGTTGTAGCAGTCTTTTCTCACGGTTATCTCTGAGGTTGGCTTGTCCTTATGGGGTTATCTCCATGCTTTGAACTTAATCCCTCGAGGTTATTTTTGGTGTTGCACTTAAATTTCTCGGGGTTCCGGGGTTAGAACTGTATTTCTTGGGGTTATCTCCTAGATTGGAAATTGGATCTCCTGAGGTTATCAATGGGTTTGGAACTAACTCTCCCGGGGTTATCTCTGAAGTTGTGTTTGATATTGTGGTCTTCCAGGGTTATCTCTAGAGTGTAAAAAAGACATTTTTTCCCTCCAACATAGTTAGTAACAGGAAAACAAATTTTGAGTGTCTACACATGTGATGCCCCCAAATCCGGGTTCCTCAAACCTCAAATTCGGTGCTCACGATACATCATACATATCACATTTAACTGCCCATTAGTTATAATTTACATCATTCATTACATTTCCTAAATAAAAACATACCTTAAATACATAATTGTAACATCATCGCAGGTTAACTAACCTTAACATTACATGCCCTATAATATAAAAGGCTTAAACAAAAATATAATATAATAATTATCATTACACAAATGATTCTACTCAGTCCCCTTCGCTTTACCTTTATCCTTCTTAGAACCTTCGGCTACCTCAGCTATAGCTGAAATGTTTTATTTAAGCAAGGGTAAGCAACTAGTTTGCTCCGCAAGTAAAAGTGTTCAATAAAAGATATAGAAGAATCTTGAATTTCAACAATATTCAAAAGATTGTGAAATAGCTGAACAATAAATCATTTTAAATAACAAGATTTTTCTTAAATTCCAAGATGAATAACATATCAAGAATGAAAGAGTTATATTCTTTCAACTATTCAATAATATTCAATTGATTACGAAAAATTAGCAATACTGCAACAATATTCAATAAAGTGGGGTATTCCCAGATTTTATGTTGAATGATCACAAATGGATCAAAAACTAATAGAGGAATTATCAGTTAATTAATATTAAATTACCTCAAGAGTATAAGTTAACCGTAAAGATTAAATCATACTATTCTCCGAATACATGAAGTGATCAGCCTCATTGTACCTGTAAAATATCATAAGGGGTCGAATGTCCGATAATAAAGTTCCCCTTTTTATAAGGGTTGTTCATCTCAGTCTTACATCATGAGTTCGTACCACAACAATATGGTTTGGATTGCTTTCAAAAAAATGTTATGATTTCAATGTAGACACTCAAAATTTTCTGCACACCTGTCACTGACATTGTAGGAGGGCAGATTCATCTTTCAGAGATAACCTTGGAAGATAGCTCACATCCAGTCCGGATACTACCGGAAGCTCAGTCTCAATCCCAGAACACACACCGGGAGTATAAGTTCCAACCTCGGAGATAACCCCGAGGCATGCTGTTCCAATACCGGAAGTTCCACCAGAGAAGGCCGATTCATCTCGGAGATAACCCCAAGATATTCAGTCTCAGTCCCAACACTGGGAGTAGAGAATACCAACCTTGGAGATAACCCCAAGGAGTGCAGTTCCGGAGATAACCCCAGAAATGCTTGTTTCAAAGGTATGCAATCAGCTTCAACCTCGGCACTCACAACAAGGCACTCAGTACAAGACCCGGAGATAATACTGGGAAGACAGGCACACCTCAGAGATGACATTGAGGACCTTCAACACTTGCAACACTCCAATCTTAGAGATAACCCTGAGCAACGTCTGCTTTATCAGCCCAAACCGGAGATAACCCCGGTGAGGGGAAAAGACATCATCTTGCCACCTTGACGCCACATCGCACCGTCTCAACATTTCATACATACATTTCTACATAGAAATGTCCCACAAGAACCAAGGAGGTCCAATCCCAAGTGACTATTACGCAGGACAACGGATAGAATTTGAAGCTTGAAGACCGGAGGGCATGGTCCCATCTTCCTGACTTCATACAACCTCTAATCCCATGTCATTACGTAACTCTCGACAATGACGGTCCGAAATAGGTCTTACATACCTCAGTCGGATGCCCGAAATGCAATTCTTAGAGTTCGAGCAGACATTACAGTGCATGTGTGCACGTACTTTGAGACGACGGACTCATGAATCACGGGCAACCCGGCAGGCGGCCAAGAGTACATCTACTACTTAGCCAGCAGTACACCTATGGCTCCCCCTTCTATAAATAGAGGGCTTGGGGTTGCCATTTTGTAAGAGAAAAAGGTGAGGAAGCCCTGTCCAATTTGCTCTATACACACCCTACACTGAGTGCTTTCTCATTTTAAACACTTGTGAGCTCACGTATAGCTACTTTTTGTACTGGTGGGAGCCGATTTTTCATCCCTTTAAAGATATAAAAGTATTCTTTGGCAGCCCACTGTAAGCCTTCTCACACACTTTAAAGCCTTTCTCTTCATCTTTACACACACTATTATTCACGCTGAGAGTTGTGTTGCGTGTGTTTGGCCGCACTTCTATTCAAGTGGTTTAATTTCGGTTTGTACATATATATATATATATATATATATATATATATATATATATATATATATATATATACTTATATATTTATATATGGACTAACATTATCGAAGTTATGCCTCGATTGAGCCTGAACTTGATGCCCGAGCGTTTATTTGCTTTCGTATATATATATACTTATATATAAGAACGTGTGTCGAACTTTGTTCGATGAGCCTGGATTTTACATCCAGAGCGTTTACTATTTTAATATATATATATATATATATATATTTATATATATCAACTGTTGTCGAACTTTGTTCGATGAGCACGAATTTACATCTGAGTGTTTATCGCTTTAATATATATATATATATATATATATATATATATATATATATATTTAATCACTTTGGAGTTTACTTCGTGGCGATTGATAAATCTTTACCGCTTTCTTTACTTTTCGTCCCGCCTGGAGTTTACTCCGAGGCGGTTGATTGCTTTTACAGCTTTATTTATATTTCTGACCCCTCCCATGGAGGTGCTTCGTGGTGGCTGATCATGTCTGTATATATATATTTACAGCTTTTATATATACCTGCTTACTACTTTATTATCAATTCCGGCATCATATGAGCCTAGGAATCATGTGATCACAGATTCAGTTTACTGGATCTAGATTCGGTTCTCGTGATGGACATTTTCAGTTGTAAGCAGCTTGTAAATTTATTCATGGTGTTCGGATTTCCTCAGATGGTTTTCATACCCACGAGGAGTTTGGCACTATTTTGTACATTATTTTTTCGTAGATGCTTCGCATCTCCAAAATTAAAAAACAATCAAGCCGAACATTTAATAAAAATGGGAGTGTAAAAGGTCTCAATTACTATTTAGCACAAGGGTTTGAAAAACCTCTTTTATAAAAAATCACTGCTATATCTTGTTTAAAACTGAATTTTTACACAAATTCAAATCGTGTGTATATAGGTACGAACGAGGCCTCACACTACTTCCAAATAACAGCATCCACACACACACACAGACATTCGTATAACAGTTTCTTGAAAAGTGGCGGTCACTGTGGTTATAATAACCCGGGATTTCGAATAATCCTAATTTTACGAATAATTTTTTTTAATTAAAATTAATATTAATTATCAATTTAGTGACAAGTATCTATGATACGAGTCTCGAGAAGGGGTCAATTTGTGTATTGACTAATAAATTAAGAGTAGAGTTGTGTTTAACAAGATTAGAAATCCTAAGTCCGGATAGGGATTCGATAAAAAATATAATTAAAATAATTGTATTGCTGAGTACGTGTTTGTACTGTTCAAAATTATTGATCAATAATTGATCGGATAAGATTTAAAATTTATAAACCCTAATATGGGATTAGAAACCCTAATCGCAGGATTAGAAACCCTAATCGAAAGCCGGGAAACCCTAATTTTAAATTTGGGAGTCCTAAACCTTAATCCTAATTGGCAAGCCTAATGTGTTTATTAAACATAAACATGATTAGGAAACCCTAACTAAATTAGGAAACCCTAATTTTAATGTAAAAATTTTAATTTTTCTAATTAAAACCCTAATTGGAAATTTTAGAAAATAAAGTTTTAAAACCTAAGGGTTAGAACCTTAGGGTTAAACCCTAAGGATATGCACAATGTCAAGAATGCCATTAAAATTATTTTGTAAATGACCAAAATGCCCTTTTTACTTTCTTTAGTTGGTAACTTGTAAAATTTTCCAACAACTTTAGTTGGTAACCTACTATCTTGACTTAATAACTTAAAACATCAGCAATTCAGCCCCTATATGACAGCCAACATCAGATCTAACTAATATATCTTGATATATATAGATTTGGGAGAGAGAAAAATCACAAAACTTGCTCATTTTCTCTCTTTCTCTCACCAAGACCTCCGAAATTCTAAGGTAGATCAGTCACATTATCAGTCCCTAGAACACCAAGAATAGATTTGGAGAGCAAGGATTAAAGATTTAGCAAGAAAAGGTATAACCTTAAACTCAACTTAGATCTAACATGCTTAGAAAATTTTCATGTTTATGTGTTTATCTATGTGGTAGGGGATATTTTATGATGACCTATGGTGACATACCATAGATCCATAGCATCAAATGGCTTTAAAAGTATAGATTTTCAAAACTATTCTTGAGCTTAACAGTCGTCTGACAAGCTAATTTCAGTCGCTCTAGATCTTTCTGTGTTTGTGATTTTTGTTGTTTTAAAGTTGTAATCTATAGCTTGTCATGTTGTCTTTGATCTGAAAGAGAAAGTACAGTCGTTTAATGTCCAGATTTTGAGTTATAATCGGTCAAAGTTGGTTGACCGACCATGACCGAGTAGAATTTTGGGTAATCCAGAAGGTATGAACAGCGTCTGACAACATATTTAAGCTCCTTGATCTGTCAGTTGTTTTATTGTTTTGATGATGTGTTGTATCCAACTTGTAGCTTGCTAGATGGACTTTAGATTCTGGCCTTTAGATACCTTAAATCATAAACTGATCAAATGTAGTGGACGGTCAAACTTGACCATTAGATCATGACTTGCATTTATGGGGATTTCCAGAAACATGAAGAACACAGCTTTCTGACATCCTTTGACCGACATATATTTGGAACATGTGATGTTGTTGGACTGAAATAAATATATTTAGTTGTTCCTGGACATATGTACTAGATCTATGAACCAAGAAACCACCTATTTAATGATCAAAACATGTTTATAATCGATCTACAAGATGACCAGTCGAACTGTCTGGGTTTCTGGAAAACCAAAAAACCTTTTGAGAGTGACTTTGAGGGCTTGAATCTTGATGGTGTTATGTGATATAATCTAGATTGTGGTTGATGCTTGTAGTGTTTCATAAACACTACAAGATCAAGGTTAAATATTGCACATAACATGTATGAATTGAGAATTACAGGCAGTCAAACGTTGACCCTTGAACACTGAGCTGTCAGTGTTCTTGAGGCTCAAGAACACCAACAACGACGCTTAGTGTCGCTATAGGCCATTAGCGACGGTTTAATTATTTTTATTTTTCGATTTTCCGAAAAATGATTAAAAATAAACAATAAATTCTAAAATTTACAAAAATGTTTTTAAAAATTATTTTAAATTCTAAAAACTAACTTTTAATTATTTGGGACATTTTTTCATTAATATTTATAAATATTTGGATATTAATTATATTTAATTTATTTAATTAGTGTATTAAATAAATTAGAGAGAAACGATTTTAATATTATAAAAATCATTTTAAATAAGAATAAAGTGTTTAAAAATATTTTGAATTATAAAATGTAATTTTCAATATTTTTGGAGAATTCTCATTAATAAATTAATATTAATGATAATAGATTAATTTAATTATTATATTAAATAAATGAATTAAAATGGTTTTATTGATTTAAAAATCATTTAAAAATGAGAAAAATAATTTAAAAATATTTTTAAGTTATAATTAATGACTTTTAATATTTTGATAATAATTTCATTAATATTTAAATATTAATGGTGATGATTTAAAATGATTTTAATTATTTTAAAAATTATTTAAGTAGAATATTGATGATTTGAAAATATTTTTAAGTTATTAACAATAACTTTAATATTTTGACAAGTATAATATTAATATTTTTATATTATTAAATATTAATAATGATAAGATTATTTGATAATTAAATCATTTAAAAATGATTTAAGTGTTTGAAAAATTATTATAAATTATAATAATTGTATATAAATTATTAAAAGCTTCCGAAAAATATTATAAATGATATATGACTTATCTAAACTAATATTGATGCTTTGAGGCCGAGTTTAAGTGACAATAAATGTGTTAATTGTCGAATAGGGTGATCGATTACAATCGAGATGAGTATCAAGTCCAATCGAATCAACTAGTTAAACTTGATAAGTGTTTATATAGGTTATAAACACTAATGTGGCTATGTGGTAATGTGCCTAGGAGACTGTGACACCCCCAAATCCCAGTACTTATAATACCTCAAGATTTGATGTTCACATAATCAAAACATTTATAACTAACTACCCAATCATAATAAAATTGAATAATAAAACCTGCCCATACATGATTACATTAATAAAAATCTCTCAGAGTATCTAACCTTTAAATACAATCATTCAAATGCGGAATTTAAATAAGTTCATTACAATAATCAATTTAAAGTCTGCTAAATAAATGTCAACATATTACAAGTCTTCAAAACTTGTTCATCTTTCCCTTGCCCTTACTGGTGCTAGGTACATCTACCTTCTCATCCTTAGCTGTAATGGTTATATAAGCAAGAGTGAGCAAACAAAGCTCACTTAAAATAAGAATGAATAAACTTTACATCATTTGCCAAATAATAGGCTCAATAGAACTGAATGATATGTTCTATTAACATTCTGAAATATACTACTGAGGGTCTAATGACCACGAACCATGTCCACAATTATAAGTAATCTTTCAACTTTAACTTTAATAGTCATAAGACTATAAGGACTCCACGTACTTAGGGGATCAGCCCTTCTTACAATGTATTGTGCACAAACATTTCAACGCTAAGCTTAACGATCATCTCAGTATTTAGAGTATAAGTCTGGACCAAAGAAAGTTTGGTTTGGATAAGCTTTCAAGGGTAATTTGAAGTTTAACGATTATCGACTAGGGAACTAGTTGAATCAACAATGCTTGATAACACAATAGTTGTTTAATAACAACATAACTTAGAACATTTGAGAATCATAGGTGAACTGACTATATTATAGACTCATGCTTAAAATAACTAGAGAGCATAAGTATTGATCAAAATAAAGAAATGATAAACCTTAGCTTGAACAATAATAAGCTAGGTCTGTGATCTTGTTAAATTAGAATTTTTGTTACCGAACATGTATTAATTGATAGCAAGCTGGAAACAATGCTTTCTCCACATGGTAATAAAATACACAAAGTGATTGAACCATTCAACACAAGGAATTATGGTTCAAGAAACATTTATTATAAAATAATGAACTAAAGAAACTTGTTTAACTAAAACCAAGTTAGAGTAAGCCAACAATGATTAGAATTACAATAACTTAAGATTAAACATCCTCAATTATTATAAGAGTAGAGTTAAAGAACTTGCTCAATTTAAAAAGACAGGTTTGGAAACTTGCCTCGAGCGTAAGCTATAATATTAAACTCACGTTCACCTACATATAGGTTTACAACCATCATCTATTAGATATACTAACATTCACGTTCCAACATAACACACATTTTTAGTTAGACTTATTATTTTAGCACAAGTCTTAAGATACCATGCAAATATCAGAAATTACAAGTGTTAACCTTCACAACACCTGTTTACTATTCATCATGCTCACTAAGTCTTAATATACCACGTTCATCACTTACTAATCATTCAAACTTTGAATCTACTAACCATATAGCACGATTCTATTTTAGCTATATTAGTACATGTTTATTATACTAACACATCATTAGACCAACGTATGTCGCTACCCCAAGAATGCAAAGATCTTAGGCGCTGCTCACCTCATATCGATCGTGTGTGGAGCGATTCATACACAATAATGAAGAATACCGAGTAAAATATTGCAGATTTTAGCTTTGAACAGTAGCGACTATGCTTTAGTACATGCAGACGAGGCGTATACAAAGCATGAACAGTAGCCATTTTTAGCCCAACTAACACGAATTTCACCCACCAAACAGTGATATTAACACGTAAAATAAATATACAATATCATAAACATGATTTCTAACATATTCCATTAATTAGAACAATTTAACAACAACTAAAACTATTTTAATTTCTCAAATTTCATATTTTCATACAAAAACTGCATTTTTGACATCTCTTGCAAAAATCATCACTGTAACTTTATACTTGGCCAAATTGCTTCGTTAAAATTACGTTGCTTGTTTCTTAATGAACTAACATGTACAAGACTCAATTTAAAGTTTAACATATGAATTGACTACAAAAATTGATACTTACACAAGCCATATAAGAAAAATACATATACTGACATTATTTACTTCCTACTGTCAAACGAAATTAGCATAAAATTCTGGTTTAAACACAAATTCTAATCATTAAAAACACATACAACTACAAGTACTCAGTTGTATAATCGTAAACTTAGAATTTTGAATTCACATAACATGAACAACACTATGCCGTGATACACATAAACATATATATATATATATATATATATATATATATATATATATATATATATATATAAGGGAAGAGAGAAGAAGAACAAGTGCATCATAAAAACACAATTAAATTACTAAATAAAAACAATTTTATTGATTAATTCAAACTATTTACAAGATAGATAACTAAAATGGACTTACAAGATTACTTGAAATAAGAACATTAGATGAAGGGGGTTAAGTAAACTTAATGGTGGGTAGAGGCTAAAGATTTGTCGAGAGAAGGATCTCTCAGTCTTTCTAAGTCTCGCTTAAACCAAATGAATCAGATTTCCTTTTATAGAACAAGGAAACGAACTGTTACAAGATTACTATTACAATAACTGAGGTAAAGTAAAAGTAAGAAACATTTTACTAAAGTAAAAGTACAAGTAAAAACATTTTACTAAAGTAAAAGGAAAAAGAATCTGCTTTCGGTGGAAAAGCAGACGTCTTCTTTGACTAATGCGATGGTGGGGACCGGATGCTTAATGAAAAAGTCGCTTTGATGAAAAAGCGTAAGATCTCACGACAATCTTTGCTGAGCAGTGATGAGCGGCAATGACGCAGTAGTGAATCGAGGTCAGGCGGTCTTTGGTGATCGGAAATAGAGAATCACATCTTCACTTTGATTGATTAGAGATGGGCTCAAGAAAATGGATCTTGAGCATCCTGGAGAGCAATTGTGCCATAGGGGTCACAGCTTCCTTCATAATCAGAATCATGACTAGAATTATCTCCTCTTGACTGAGAAGAAGCTTTATTTGACTCTTCACGTAACTGATCAAGTCTTAAATGAATAGCATCAGCAAGACGCCTTAACTCGGAATTAGAATAATCAGAAACATCTGTGGCTGAAGCAGGTGATGTAACTGGTTTTGCTAATTCAAATTATTTTCAATTCTTCGGAGGATGCAACGTGAGCGGGTAGTAACCGTAAATATTAGCGTTAATCGGAGGAGGTAATAGAGGAGAAGGCGGAAATTCTTTTTGAACTTGGCCTACTATTACTCATTACTCAAATTTATCCCACCATTTAATTGAAAAGCAATGAGAGACACGAGAAATAGGAGAAAGAAAAGTCCGAGCCGTCCTCGATTCCTATGGACGACGGAGACCTAAAAACAAATGACTTCTTGAGTGGTCAAACTATATATTGCAATTTCAAAATCCAAGGATTTTATATTTACTACAAAATATAAGGAAGACCGGAATTTCCTCATATTTGGAATGATAATTCTTGTGATGACAAAAATGCTCTAATTGGGCAAGGAGAGGTTTAGGGAAAATGTCATGACACAAACCGTACCTTGTCCACCAAAGAATGAACCATTTGGGGAATTGACTTTTAAATTTGTGGTCGAACTGAAAGAACCACGAGTGACTATGATCATCATTTTGATGAAGCATGATTTTATGCCAGGCTTCAATATAATCATAATACCAAAAGGAACTAGATTGATTAGAAAGAGATCTGAGATCTGATGGATGACTACTCCAATCTGATGAATTAAGGACTTGTTTAATATACAATGAATGATAAAGGAGTTTTGATTTATCATCATTGGCATAGATTGGTTTTATGAAAACTGACTCTGTTTCAATAAGGATATCTCTATAATAAACAAGTGACTTATATGGAGCTGAAGGAGTAAAATGCCATCCGGAAGGAAAATCTTTGAAATCAATGCTAATGAATAGGGTCATTTTTAGGTTTCATATTTAACTCAACATGAAATAAGTGATGATCATAAACCTGAAGATAATCAGACACTGGATGACTAGGTTTTGACGGAGTAGTTGGAGCTTGACTAGCAAAAATATCAAATGGCTTTGGTTGACTAGCAAGAACTGAGGAGTAGGGCTTGGGGACTGTACCAAGCACCTGGAATTTATTATGTGTCTGGGTGACTGGGTGAGGAACAACAGTTCCCTTTGGTTGATTAACTGGTTGATTAATCGGACCAAAGAGAAATGACCATGACTACGAGAAGATGAACCTCCTCGAACACTCATTTCTTTGTGATTGTACATGTTAATAAATTCACGAGTGAGAAAATCTGGGACCGAGTTATTCTCGCCTTTAATATATTCAATATAAAAATCAAAAATACTTAAAATTGCTTGCCATCTAGCGAATGAATGCTTAGGCGACATTTTCAACGTCTTTTTCAAGAATAAATTTTCTTTGACTTACAATCTATTCTAACTAAGAATTTACGATTTAATAAATCTCTCTGGAATTTTTAATACATAAAACTAGAGATAAAATCTCCTTTTTTAATAATCTTGTACTTTAATTGTGTAGAATTCAATGCGCCGAATGGAAACGAACAATTTGTTCATTAGAAATAGAGTCAATTTACATTTGAGTATGCCTCCGAATCCAATGTCGAGGCGTCGGGTTTCAACTATTTTGAATCTTTGAATCATTAGAGATGCCAAGGCGAAAAACCTTAACATATTTTTTAACTTCACGGACGACGTAAGTATGAATGTCGATCAAGGAGGAGGATTACTTGTAAGCTATTTGGAAGAGAGGCTTACAAATCTTCACGAGGTCCTTGTAAAAGCGGCCAATATAATTGAAATGAGCAAGAAACCTCTCATAGTCGATTCTTGTCGGTAATCTTATCCGGGAACCGGTCGGCGAATTGAATAGCTCACATCCATTGGCGCGTGAGTCCATGATAGAGGATTAAACCGAGAAATCGACTTTAGTCAAAAAGCAGACTACACTTGGAAGGAGAAAGGACAAGACCATTGGTTTTAAGCTGCTTTTTGAAGAATGAATTCAAATGTTTAATATGTTCTTCAATAGTCTTGGAGAATACAAGGATGTCATCGATGTAAACAATGATAAAATGATGAAGGATTCAAAATATTATTAAGAATATTACGAAATTCACTGGGTGCATTCTTAAGTCCAAATATTTGAACATTCCATTCAGTAGTGTCCAAACGAGTGGTAAATGCGATTTTGTACCTATCATCCGGGTGAATGGCAACTTGCGTAATCCTCGACTTGAGGTCAAATTTACTAAAGATTGTGGAGACTCTTAACCTACCAAGGAGATAATCCTTGTTGGGCAAAGGTACCTAATCCACTCTAAAACTTTGTTTAATGGTTTATAATTAATGACTAGGCGAGGACACCTCGTTCTTTCTCAACTTCATTATTAACATAGAAAATTTTGGACAAGACCATGGTGACTTACTATGTCTAATTAGCCCTTTACTGAGGAGATCATTGATTTCAATTTTACATAACTCCATTTGTTCATGACTCATTTGAATAGGCCTAGCCTTAGTAGGAATTAAATGCTCTTTAAATTCTTTAGCATAGGGTAATCTAACTGTGTGCTTCTTCCTATGCCAAAAGGCATTGGGAGAATCAGAACATAAGTTATTTATTAAATAATCTTTTAATTCTTTTATTTTTTCTTGAACCCTGTTACTCTTAAGTTGGTCATCAACTTGTTGGTACTTAATTTCTTCTTTAAGAAAATTTAGGTGAGTAACTTTACAATTTAATGATTTAATGATTTAGAAATTGATTCTTCTTGAATAAATTTTAAATCTCTTTCTTTTAATCTAATTAAGAATTTAAATATAATTTTCTTTCCTAAATGTTCACAACTTAAACCTTTATTACTAGTGGTAAATGGATAAAGCAAATATATGAATGGTAAACCTAAAATAATTTTGTCAAGAAAGATTGCGAACTAAGAATGAGCGAGGTCTTGAAACACATGTTGTCTGATGAGATATGTACTTTAGGTAATTTGTACTTTATTTCCATTTGACTACTGAATTAGTTTGAATTTAATTTTTCACTAGTTTTCTTATAATATCTAGTGGGGATAATACCTTCTTGAATACAATTCAAGTGCACATTTGATATCTACTAGGCGAGGGAGTTGTACTGAAAAGGTTTTATCAATGACTAAATTAATGGAAATATACCATTTTTGAATAGTAATATCTTTAATTCTTTTAAGAGAGAGACCTTGAATAAAGAGATCAGAATCTTTGGCAATAGATGACTCTGGATCCTCGTGACATTCATCACTAGAAGAAGAATCATTAATTTGAAGATCTGATTTTTTATTGTCAATCTCTTTTCTTAAACTAGAAATTTCTATCTTTAAATTAGAAATCTCCTTTTTAAGTTTATTAACCTCTTGATTTAATTCAGGAAGTGTAATTTCTTTAACTGGAGATTTGAATCTTTCAAGAGTCTTATTTAAACTGAATATGGGTTTTTCTTTGGCTCTAAGAACCTTGTCAGTGACCTTTTTATCTTTAGTTAATAAATCTTTTAATTGTTTTAGATATTGAGTTTTTAATTCCGGATCAGTAATTTTACTGATTAGATCAATTAATAAGGAGCTTTCTTCTTCATCTTTTGTAATTACACTAACTCTTTTACAACAGTTTTTATTACAATCTTCTGTACATATAGTGACTTCATTTTCACTATCAGAATTTTCGTTGGATGAGTTGTTATTAGAAGATTCTGGAACATCAGAAGCTTCTTCATTACTGCTACTACTCTTATTATCAATTCTCATTAATTCTAATAATTGTTCCAGTATCTTGATTGAAATATTTAAGCGAGCTAATTTTTGTTTAACTCTCTGCATTCACTTTTGTAATGACCTTTACATCCCACAATTGTGACAGATAATTTTACTTTTATCAAATGTTTTTGATTTTTTATAAGATTTTTTCTTTGATGTCTTAGGTTTATTATAATAATTATCTTGATTATTATTCTTATTTTTGTTGTGAGTATATCTCTTCTTACTTGCGTTTATGATTTTTGTGTGACTCAATATGTTTATCTTTATGCATGCTTCCTTCTAGAGGAGCCACCTAGATGGATAAACCATATTGTTCACAAAATGTTCTAACTCGTATTTAGCTTTATTTTTGTCTTTTCTAGCTTGTTTAGCTAATTTAAAATCAATGCAAATTTTTAATCCAATTTTTGGATATGACTAATAATATCTCCATAAGTTAAATTATCATAATCAATATATCCTAGGTTTTGCTTAATTCTTCCCTAACTTTGTGAGCAAATAAAGGCGTGAAAACCATTAATGAATTTTTCTTTCCAAAATGGTTTATTCTTGTCATTTCTCATCATAACTCTAGAGGTAAATACATCTTTGTACCATCTAAAATCACTTAGAGTGGGACAAGTAAGATTATAACTAATCATGAATTCTTTACATAATATTGCTAGGGGTTCCAACAAAATGTTTAATTATGGTGAATATTAAAGTGTTAACTCCATCCGGAAGACCAATACCAAACATCTTCATCAAAGATGGGATTGCCTTCTTTATCTCTTTGAATAGCATGAATTATGGATATTCTAATGTCTTACGTGAGATGTTTTTCCACCAAGACCTAAGAATGCTAGTGAATCCACTAGCTAATAATTCAACAATGTCCGGTTGAGACAAAGTGTTGAATTTAGTGATGTAAATCAATTAGCTACCATAGACATATGATTAACTTTATTAAGAATTTCTTGTTCACTAAATCCATCTATATTCCATTCATAAATTTTATTAGAGGATACCGAAAATTGTTTATCTAGATTTCTCTCTTGAATTGTAAATCCGGAGAGAGTTGGTGCAGAATACCAATTTACGGTGATACTTGTGTTATTAACGATTAATTTATTTAATTGGTCATTAAGGTTTGAAATTGAAGAGTGGTCGGAAGAACTTTCATTATTATCATCGGACTCTACGATCAATAATGACAATAGTTCCACTTGACCCAGGGTTACTGCTTTGAGTTTTTAAATAATTTTCAATGGATTGGACCAATTCGTCATCTTTATTAGGTAAACTTAAATTATATCTGCTTTTCGGTAAATTTAGTAAAGGTTGTTCTATCTTTGAATTGGGTTTTTGATAATACCTTCTTCAAATTTTTCTTCAATTCTATCTATTTGTTTTCCCTCTTGTTGCTAGATATTGATTGCTAAAGTTTAATTGTTCAATTATTTTTTTGTAAATCATTAGTTCCGTCGGTATTTTGAAGGGACTAGCAATAATAGAAGTGTTTTTAATCGGAATTAGAAGCTGTTTTCTAATGGGGATAGATGGTGATACTTTGGATCATCTTCTTTAATCCATTGAGTTTTACTAATAACATTGCATTTACCTTGATCTGTACATACCAATCGTAAAAAGTGATGTTAATTTCTTCATTTTTGATAAATCTTTTCCATCTATTTACTATCTTATCTCTTTCTTTTTTTAGATTGGATGGGCCGAGATCTAAATAGATGTCTTTTTCTTTATTAGATTTTGAATTAAAATCTTTAACTAAGTTATCCCAATTTAACACGAAATCCTTTTTAATGACTCTTAGTTGATTATGAATAGGGGCATTAAAATCGGTATATAATGGGATAAGCGAGAGGATCTTAGGGAAGAAGAGTCTTCATCTTGACGGTATCGTTCTGATATAACGAGGATGACTAACTTGTCCTTCATTAAGAATACCTTTAAGTTTGATATCTTTAACAAGAGGATTACTTAGGACCTCGATATCTCTTCTAGTGTGGATAATGAAGAGGGATGAAGAACTAGAAATATCTTCAATGATAACTGGTGATCTAGTACGTTCAAAACTAATTTTAACAGTTCCATCTGAAAATTGTTGGATATTTTCAATATTCAATAAATTGTTAACTATGAGTTGCTGTGGTAATTCATTTGATAAAGTCCATTGATTAGGTAAGTTAATATCCTTCCAAAGAATTGTTCTTGGGATCTGGATATTCGCATCACTAGTTGAACTTTGAATTAAAACTGTTTGATCTTTTGGGCTTTTATTAAGAGCATGAACGTTCAAATTTGACTTCATTGTCTTATAATAAATCCTGTAAATCAAAGCAATGGGTTGAGATCCTTCAATCATTTGAGTAATCTCTCCATCAGTTTTAATATTTAATGATAAGGCTTTAAATAAGTTTTGATCACTGAGACTCAGGGTGAAATCAGGAAAGCAATTGAAATGGATAGGTCCATTGTGCAAACTTGCTTCCATAGCACCAATAATGCTTGGATAATAATTTAAAAATCTAACATCTCTAAAAAGCAAAAGCGATTGATGAATTAATTCCTTTTCTATTAAGAGGTTTAGCTGCAACTTGAACAAGACCTATATGTATAAAATTATAACCCTTTTTCTATGTTTTTAATAACTTACGGTGATAAAGACTACAATTTTAAGTATTCTTTGTTAATTGCATAAACTCTCTCAACGGTTTGACATTATAATCGGTTTTAAATTTATAAGAAAATGTTGGTGATAAATTTCTTTAGGAATACCTTAGGTATATTCCAGTTGTTTAAAACTTGATTAATGTTTTCATAATTATGTTCTTCTTGGTTCACTATATCCCGGAGCAGAGGCAAAGTTGACTGTTACTAAGCGAGGAGCTTTATTATGTATGCGGGTATTTGGGTGAGAACAACAGGTTCCCTTTGGTTGATTAATTGGTTGATTAACTAGACGTGAGAAGCTGCCATGACTACGAGAAGATGAACCTCCTCGAACACTCATTTTACTATGATTGTACAATGTTAATATTACTAAATAAAAACAATTTTATTGATTAATATAAACTATTTACAAGATAGATAACTAAAATGGACTTACAAGATTCTTGAAATAAGAACATTAGATGAAGGGGGGTTAAGTAGGCTAAACAAAGCAGTGAGAGGCTAAAGATTTGTCGAGAAGGATCTACGAGTCTTTCAAAGTCTGCTTAAACCAAATGAATCCGATTTCCTTTTATAGAACAAGGAAACGAATCATACAAGATTACTATTACAATAAGCGAGGTAAAATAAAAGTAAGAAACATTTTACTAAAGTAAAAGTACAAGTAAAAACATTTTACTAAAGTAAAGGAAAAAGAATCGCTTTCGATTGGAAAAAGCGGATGTCTTCTTTTGACTAATGTGGTCGTGGGACCGGATGCTTGACTGAAAGCTGCTTTGATGAAAAAGCAAAAGATGTTTGGCGACAATCTTTGCTGACGGTGTTGAAAGGTGACTGAGGAGTAGGTAGGTGAAATTTCTTTGGGCGAGGCGAGTGTTGATGATTAAAAAGGTGCTGAGTAGGTCTTTGGTGATTGAAATAGAGAATCACATCTTCACTTTGATTGATTAGAGATGGGCTCAAGAAAATGGATCTTGAACATCCTGAAGAGCAATTGTGCCATAGGGGTCACAACTGCCTTCATAATCAGAATCATGACTAGAATTATCTCCTCTGGACTGAGAAGAAGCTTTATCTGACTCTTCATGTAACTGATCAAGTCTTAAATGAATAGCATCAGCAAGACGCCTTAACTCGGAATTAGAATAATCAGAAACATCTGTGACTAAAGCAGGTGATGTAACTGATTTTGCTAATTCAGTTGTTTTTGATTCTTCGGAGGATGCAACGGCGGATGCCGTAATAATCTATATTGAGCGTTAACTAGAGGAGAGGTAATAGAGGAGAAGGCGGGAATTCTTTTTGAACTTGGCCTACTATTCATCGACTCCAAATTTATCCCACCATTTAATTGAAAAAGCAATGAGAGACACGAGAAATAGGAGAAAGAAAAGTCTGAGTATCCACGATTCCTATGGACGACGGAGACCGAAAAACAGTGACTTCTTGAGTGGTACGTAACTATATATTGCCATTTTAAAATCCAGGGATTTTATATTTACTACAAAATATAAGGAAAATGGAATTTCCTCATATTTGGAATGATAATTCTTGTGATGACAAAAATGCTCTAATTGGGCAAGGAGAGGTTTAGGAAAATGTCATGACTCAAACCGTACCTTGTCCACCAAAAAATGAACCATTTGGGAATTGACTTTTAAATTTGTGGTCGAACCGAAAGAACCACGAGTGACTATGATCATCATTTTGATGAAGCATGATTTTATGCCATGCTTGATATAATCATAATAGCAAAAGGAACTAGATTGATTAGAAAGAGATCTGAGATCGATGGATGACTACTCCAATCGATGAATTAAGGACTTGTTTAATATACAATGAATGATAAAGGAGTTTTGATTTATCATCATTGGCATAGATTAGTTTTATGAAATGACTCTGTTTCAATAAGGATATCTCTATAATAAACAAGTGACTTATATGGAGTTTGAAGGAGTAAAATGCCATCCGAAGGAAAATCTTGAAATTTCTAAGCGAATAGGGTCATTTTAGGTTTCATATTTAACTCAACATGAAATAAGTGATGATCATAAACTCAAGATAATCGAGACCTTTGGATGACTAGGTTTTGATGAATGGTGGAGCTTGACTAGCAAAAATATCAAATGGCTTTGGTTGACTAGCAAGAATCGAGGAGTAAGGCTTGGGGAATTATGCAAGCACACAGGAATTTATTATGTGTCTGGGTGATTGGGTGAGGAACAACAGTTCCCTTTGGTTGATTAATGGTTGATTAATCGGACCCGGAGAGTGGCTATGACTACGAGAAGATGAACCTCCTCGAACACTCATTTTCTTTGTGATTGTACTGTGTTAATAAATTCACAGTGAGAAAATCTGGGATTTGAGTTATTCTTGCTTTTAATATATTCAATATCAAAATCAAAAATACTTAAAATTGCTTGCCATCTAGCGAATGAATGCTTAGATGACGTTTTCAACGTCTTTTTCGAGAATAAATTTTCTTTGACTTACAATCTATTCTAACTAAGAATTTACGATTTAATAAATCTCTCCGGAATTTTTTAATACATAAAACTAGAGATAAAATCTCCTTTTTATATAATCTTGTATTTTAATTGTGTAGAATTCCATGCGCCGAATGGAAGCGAACAATTTGTTCATTAGAAATAGGAGTCAATTTACATTTGAGTATGCCTCCGAATCCAATGTCGAGGCGTCGGTTTCAATTATTTTGAATCTTTGAATCATTAGAGATGCCAAGGCGGGCAAAACCTTAACATATTTTTTAACTTCTTTGGACGACGAAGTATGAATGTCGATCGAGGAGGAGGATTGCTTTATGTGAGCTTTGAAGAGAGGCTTACAAATCTTCCTGAGGTCCTTGTAAAAATGGCCAATATAATTGAGCGAGCCAAGAAACCTCTGTAGCTGATTCTTGTCGGTAATCTTATCTGGGAACCGGTCGGCGAATTGAATAGCTGATCGATTGGCGCGTGAGTCCATGATAGAGGATTAAGCCGAGAAATCTGCTTTAGTCAAAAACAGACTACACTTGGAAGGAGAAAGGACAAGACCATTGGTTTTAACTGTTTTGAAGAATGAATTCAAATGTTTAATATGTTCTTCAATAGTCTTGGAGAATACAAGGATGTCATCGATGTAAACAATGATAAAATGACTGAAGGGATTCAAAATATTATTAAGAATATTCTGAAATTCACTGGGTGCATTCTTAAGTCCAAATGACTGAACATTCCATTCGTAGTGTCCGAGCGAATTGGTAAATGCGATTTGTACCTATCATCTGGGTGAATGGCAACTTGCGAAAATCGACTTGAGGTCAAATTTACTAAAAAAGATTGTGGAGACGCTTAACCTACCAAGGAGATCATCCTTGTTGGGCAAAGGGTACCTAATCCACTCTAAAACTTTGTTTAATGGTTTATAATTAATGACTAAGCGAGGGACACCTCGTTCTTTCTCAGCTTCATTATTAACATAGAAGGCTGGACAAGACCATGGGGACTTACTATGTCTAATTAGCCCTTTACTGAGGAGATCATTGATTTCAATTTTACATAACTCCATTTGTTCATGACTCATTTGAATAGGCCTAGCCTTAGTAGGAATTAAATGCTCTTTAAATTCTTTAGCATAGGGTAATCTAACTGTGTGCTTCTTCCTATGCCAAAAAGCAATGGGAGAATCAGAACACAAGTTATTTATTAAATAATCTTTTAATTCTTTTATTTTTTCTTGAACCCTGTTACTCTTAAGTTGGTCATCAACTTGTTGGTACTTGATTTCTTCTTTAAGAAAATTTAGGTGAACAACTTTACAATTTAATGATTTAATGATTTAGAAATTGATTCTTCTGAATAAATTTTAAATCTCTTTCTTTTGGTTTAATTAAGAATTTAAATATAATTTTCTTTCCTAAATGTTCACAACTTAAACCTTTATTACTAGTGGTAAATGGATAAAGCAAATATATGAATGGTAATCCCAAAATAATTTTGTCGATGAAGTTTTGAACTAAAACGAGCGAGGTCTTGAAACACATGTTGTCTGACAGATATATGTACTTTAGGTAATTTGTACTTTATTTCCATTTGACTACTGAATTAAATTTGAATTTAATTTTTCTGCTCCTACCCTCAAATCACCTACTCCGTGACCTCACCACCTGCTTCTTTCAAAGCATTGTCGTGACATCTCCATTTGTACATATAGTGACTTCATTTTCACTATCAGAAATTACGTTGGATGAGTTGTTACTAGAAGATTCTGGAACATCAGAAGCTTCTTCATTACTGCTACTACTCTTGTTATCAATTCTCATTAATTCTAATAATTGTTCCGTATCTTCAGTTGAAATATTTAACTGAGCTAATTTTTGTTTAACTCTGCATTCACTTTTGTAATGACCTTTCTGTCCACAATTGTGACAGACAATTTTACTTTTATCAAATATTTTTGATTTTTTATAAGATTTTTTCTTTGATGACTTAGGTTTATTATAATAATTATCTTGATTATTGTTCTTATTTTTGTTGTGAGTATATCTCTTCTTACGGCGTTTATGATTTTTGTGTGACTCGATATGTTTATCTTTATGCCTGTGCTTCCTTCGGGAGGGAGCCACCGGCGGTAAACCATACTGTTCACAAAACGTTCCTAACTCGTATTTAGCTTTATTTTTGTCTTTTCTAGCTTGTTTCGCTAATTTAAAATCAATGCACATTTTTAATCCAATTTTTTGGATAAAACTAATAATATCTCCATAAGTTAAATTATCATAATCAATACCAATGGTCTTGTCCTTTCTCCTTCCAAGTGTAGTCTGTTTTTGACTAAAGTCAGATTTCTCGGTTTAACATTTGGGGGCGGAAGGAGAGATATACAAGAAGAAGAAGAACAAGTGCGCATACAACACAATTAAATTACTAAATAAAAACAATTTTATTGATTAATACAAACTATTTACAAGATAGATAACTAAAAATGGACTTACAAGATTACTGAAATAAGAACATTAGATGAAGGGGGGTTAAGTAGGCTAAACAGCGGTAGAGGCTAAAGATTTGTCAGAGAAGGATCTCTGAGTCTTTCAAAGTCTGCCTAAACCAAATGAATCCGATTTCCTTTTATAGAACAAGGAAACGAATCACATTAAGATTTACTATTACAATAATCGAGGTAAAATAAAAGTAAGAAACATATTACTAAAGTAAAAGTACAAGTAAAACATTTTACTAAAGTAAAAGGAAAAAGAATCTACTTTGGAAAAGCGACGCCTCTTCTTTGACTAATGCTGGTCGTGGGACCGGGATGCTTGATCGAAAAATTGCTTTGATGAAAAGCGTAAGATGTTTCTTGACAATCTTGCTGAGCAGTGGACCGAAATTTGTCATTAGTAGGTGATTGAGGTCAGGGAGCCAGTCTTGATGATTAAGGCCGCTTTGAGTAGTCTTGGTGATCGAAATAGAGAATCACATCTTCACTTTGATTGATTAGAGATGGGCTCAAGAAATGGATCTTGAGCATCTGAAGAGCAATTGTGCCATAGGGGTCACAAATTGCCTTCATAATCGAAATCATGACTAGAATTATCTCCTCCGGATGAGAAGAAGCTTTATCGACTCTTCACGTGGCGATCAAGTCTTAAATGAATAGCATCGACAAAGACGCCTTAACTCGAATTAGAATAATCGAAACATCTCGTGATCAAGCGGTGATGTAACCGATTTTGCTAATTCGCTGTTTTTTTGATTCTTGGAGGATGCAATGGCGGATGCCGTAGTAAATCATATTGACGTTAATGGAGGAGGTAATGAGGAGAAGGCGGAATTCTTTTTGAACTTGGCCTACTATTCCATCGACTCCAAATTTATCCCACCATTTAATTGAAAAACGGCGAGAGACCCGAGAAATAGGAGAAAGAAAAGTCTCGAGTCATTCCCGATTCCTATGGACGACGGAGACCTAAAAAAAGGTGACTTCTTGAGTGGTCAGAACTATATATTGCCATTTCAAAATCCAAGGATTTTATATTTACTACAAAATATAAGGAAGACCGGAATTTCCTCATATTTGGAATGATAATTCTTGTGATGACAAAAAAATGCTCTAATTGGGCAAGGAGAGGTTTAGGAAAATGTCATGACTCAAACCATACCTTGTCCACCAAAGAATGAACCATTTGGGGAATTGACTTTTAAATTTGTGGTCGAACCGAAAAGAACCACGAGTGACTATGATCATCATTTTGATGAAGCATGATTTTATGCCATGCTTCAATATAATCATAATAGCAAAAGGAACTAGATTGATTAGAAAGAGATCTCGAGATCGATGGATAACTACTCCAATCGATGAATTAAGGACTTGTTTAATATACAATGAATGATAAAGGAGTTTTGATTTATCATCATTGGCATAGATTAGTTTTATGAAAACCGACTGCTTTTGATAAGGATATCTCTATAATAAACAAGTGACTTATATGGAGTCAAGGAGTAAAATGCCATCCGAAGGAAAATCTTTGAATTTCTAACCCGAATAGGGTCATTTTAGGTTTCATATTTAACTCAACATGAAATAAGTGATGATCATAAACCTGAAGATAATCAGACACTGGATGACTAGGTTTTGACGGATAGCCGGAGCTTGACTAGCAAAAATATCAAATGGCTTTGGTTGACTAGCAAGAACTGAGGAGTAAGGCTTGGGGACTGTACCAAGCACCGGAATTTATTATGTGTCTGTGGGTGATTGGGTGAGGAACAACAGTTCCTTTGGTTGATTAACTGGTTGATTAATCGGACCAAAGAGATGGCCGTGACTACGAGAAGATGAACCTCCTCGAACACTCATTTCTTTGTGATTGTACTGTGTTTATTAAATTCACGAGTGAGAAAATCTGGGACTGAGTTGTTACTGCCTTTAATATATTCAATATCAAAATCAAAAATACTTAAAATTGCTTGCCATCTAGCGAATGAATGCTTAGAGGCGACGTTTTCAACGTCTTTTTCAAGAATAAATTTTGCTGACTTACAATCTATTCTAACTAAGAATTTCTGATTTAATAAATCTCTCTGGAATTTTTTAATACATAAAACTAGAGATAAAATCTCCTTTTTAATAGTACTGTATTTTAATTGTGTAGAATTCCATGCGCCAGAATGGAAACGAACAATTTGTTCATTAGAAATAGGAGTCAATTTCTGTTTGAGTATGCCTCCGAATCCAATGTCAGAGGCGTCAGTTTCAATTATTTTGAATGCTGAATCATTAGAGATGCCAAGGCAGGGCAAAACCTTAACATATTTTTTAACTTGCTGGACGACAGAAGTATGAATGTCAGTCCAAGGAGGAGGATTACTTTGTAAGCGCTGAAAGAGAGGCTTACAAATCTTCCTGAGGTCCTTGTAAAACTGGCCAATATAATTGAGCGAGCCAAGAAACCTCTGTAGCTGATTCTTGTCGGTAATCTTATCTGGGAACCGGTCGGCGAATTGAATAGCTCTGTCAATTGGCCGCGTGAGTCCATGATAGAGGATTAAACCGAGAAATCTGACTTTAGTCAAAAACAGACTACACTTGGAAGGAGAAAGGACAAGACCATTGGTTTTAACTGTTTTGAAGAATGAATTCAAATGTTTAATATGTTCTTCAATAGTCTTGGAGAATACAAGGATGTCATCGATGTAAACAATGATAAAATGACTGAAGGGATTCAAAATATTATTAAGAATATTCTGAAATTCACTGGGTGCATTCTTAAGTCCAAATGACTGAACATTCCATTCGTAGTGTCCGAACGGAGTGGTAAATGCGATTTGTACCTATCATCTGGGTGAATGGCAACTTGCCAGAATCCTGACTTGAGGTCAAATTTACTAAAGATTGTGGAGACGCTTAACCTACCAAGGAGATCATCCTTGTTGGGCAAAGGGTACCTAATCCACTCTAAAACTTTGTTTAATGGTTTATAATTAATGACTAGGCGAGGGACACCTCGTTCTTTCTCAGCTTCATTATTAACATAGAAGGCTGGACAAGACCATGGTGACTTACTATGTCTAATTAGCCCTTTACTGAGGAGATCATTGATTTCAATTTTACATAACTCCATTTGTTCATGACTCATTTGAATAGGCCTAGCCTTAGTAGGAATTAAATGCTCTTTAAATTCTTTAGCATAGGGTAATCTAACTGTGTGCTTCTTCCTATGCCAAAAGGCATTGGGAGAATCAGAACCTAAGTTATTTATTAAATAATCTTTTAATTCTTTTATTTTTTCTTGAACCTGTTACTCTTAAGTTGGTCATCAACTTGTTGGTACTTGATTTCTTCTTTAAGAAAATTTAGGTGAACAACTTTATAATTTATCAGATTTAATGATTTAGAAATTGATTCTTCTTGAATAAATTTTAAATCTCTTTCTATTAGTTTAATTAAGAATTTAAATATAATTTTCTTTCCTAAATGTTCACAACTTAAACCTTTATTACTAGTGGTAAATGGATAAAGCAAATATATGAATGGTGAACCCAAAATAATTTTGTCGATGAGATTGCGAACTAAGACGAACGAGGTCTTGAAACACATGTTGTCCCGATGACAGATATGTACTTTAGGTAATTTGTACTTTATTTCCATTTGACTACCAGTTAAATTTGAATTTAATTTTTCACTAGTTTTCTTATAATATCTAGTGGGATAATACCTTCTTGAATACAATTCAAGTCTCACACTTTTGATATCTACTAGAAAGCGTGGGAGTTGTCTTTGAAAAGGTTTTATCAATGACTAAATTAATGGAAATATACCATTTTTGAATAGTAATATCTTTAATTCTTTTAAGAGAGACCTTGAATAAAGAGATCGAATCTTTGGCAATAGATGACTCGATCCTCGTGACATTCATCACTAGAAGAAGAATCATTAATTTGAAGATCCGATTTTTATTGTCAATTTCTTTTCTTAAACTAGAAATTTCTATCTTTAAATTAGAAATCTCCTTTTAAGTTTATTAACCTCTTGATTTAATTCGGAAGTGTAATTTCTTTAATCGGAGATTTGAATCTTTCAAGAGTCTTATTTAAACCTAAATATGGGTTTTCTTTAGCTCTAAGAACCTTGTCGTTGACCTTTTTATCTTTAGTTAATAAATCTTTTAATTGTTTTAGATATTGAGTTTTTAATTAGGATCGGTAATTTTACCGATTAGATCAATTAATAAGGAGCTTTCTTCTTCATCTTTTGTAATTACACTAACTCTTTTACAATGCTTTTATTACAATCTTACGTATATATAGTGACTTCATTTTCACTATCGAAATTTTCGTTGGATGAGTTGTTATTAGAAGATTCGGAACATCGTAGCTTCTTCATTATCGCTACTACTCTTATTATCAATTCTCATTAATTCTAATAATTGTTCCGTATCTTCATTGAAATATTTAACGAGCTAATTTTTGTTTAACTCTGCATTCACTTTTGTAATGATCTTTACATCCACAATTGTGATGAGATAATTTTACTTTTATCAAATGTTTTTGATTTTTATAAGATTTTTCTTTGATGTCTTAGGTTTATTATAATAATTATCTTGATTATTATTCTTATTTTTGTTGTGAGTATATCTCTTCTTACGGCGTTTATGATTTTTGTGTGACTCGATATGTTTATCTTTATGCCTGTGCTTCCTTCGAGAGGGAGCCACCGGCGGTAAACCATATTGTTCACAAAATGTTCCTAACTCGTATTTAGCTTTATTTTTGTCTTTTCTAGCTTGTTTAGCTAATTTAAAATCAATGCACATTTTAATCCAATTTTTGATATGACTAATAATATCTCCATAAGTTAAATTATCATAATCAATATATCCTAGGTTTTTGCTTAATTCTTCCCTAACTTTGTGAGCAAATAAAGACGGCAAACCATTAACGAATTTTTCTTTCCAAAATGGTTTATTACTGTCATTTCTCATCATAACTCTAGAGGTAAATACATCTTTGTACCATCTAAAATCACTTAGAGTGGGACAAGTAAGATTACTTAACTGATCATGAATTCTTTCTTGTAATATTGCTAGGGGTTCCAACAAAATGTTTAATTATGGTGAATATTAAAGTGTTAACTCCATCTGGAAGACCAATACCAGCATCTTCATCAAAGATGGGATTGCCTTCTTTATCTCTTTGAATAGCATGAATTATGGATATTTTAATGTCTTCTGTGAGATGTTGTTCCCACCAAGACCTAAGAATGCCAAAGGAATCCACTAGCTAATAATTCAACAATGTCCGTTGAGACAAAAGTGTTGAATTTAGTGATGTAATCATTAGCTACCATAGACATATGATTTAGTTTATTAAGAATTTCTTGTTCACTAAATCCATCTATATTCCATTCATAAATTTTATTAGAGGATACCGAAAACTGTTTATCTAGATTTCTCTCTTCGAATTGTAAATTCGGAGGAGTTGGTCTGGAATACCAATTTCTGGTGATACTTGTGTTATTAACAGTTAATTTATTTAATTGATCATTAAGGTTTGAAATTGAAGAGTGGTCGAAAACTTTTTCATTATTATCATGATTCTACCCGATCAATAATAGCAATAGTTCCACTTGGACCGGGTTACATTTTGAGTTTTTAAATAATTTTTCAATGGATTGGACCAATTAAATCATCTTTATTAGGTAAACTTAAATTATATCTGCTTTTCGTAAATTTAGTAAAGGTTGTTCTATCTTTGAATTGGGTTTTTTGATAATACCTTCTTCAAATTTTTCTTCAATTCTATCTAGCTGTTTTCCTACTGTTGCTAGATATTGATTGCTAAAGTTTAATTGATCAACATAGAGTGTAATAGGTTGATCACCTAGAAGTGCTCATAAATAAAGACGGATGGACGGCCTTAGTGCCGGATGTCCTTTTCAAGTATGAGAACAAAAAGAGTATGTTCATGGTGTTTTAACTGGTTTAGAATACCTAAGTTATTATATATACTTTGGAATCATTATTATGAAATGAGAAGTACTAGTCAAATGTTTCATAGCGTTTAGTAGTTAATTGTTCAGTTATGGAAGTTAAGCATATAATTCTCAATGTGTTATTCATATGATCCTTTGTTAGACTTGCTGAGCTAGTTATGCTCACTCTTGCATGAACCATATGATTGCAGCAAAAGCCGAACGAACTGAGAGTTCTAAGAGAGATAAAGGCAAGGCTAAGATGGATAGTTAATCGTCCTGTAATAGACTAGAGTATTTGTATGTAATATACTTATGAATAACAAAGAATGTATTCGATTTATGAACCTAGGAAAGGGTCTTATTACTAATATAGCAAGAATATAGTAAGTACACTCATTTTGTTGTTATCTCAATGGAATGACTGTATTAATTGTAATATCGTGGAGCACCATCTGTCGGGTTGAAAGATACCCGGATTTGGGGGCGTCACAGGTTGGTACCAAATCATTAGGTTATAAAACTTAAGGGGGGAAGAACCTTAGGTTAATACCCTCGTTAGGAAAGGAAAACTCCGAAGAAAGTTAACTCGAGTCAAATGAGTTAATAAGGTATTGAGGAAACTCATTACCGAAAGATTTAAAAGATGGAAAGTAACCCTAAATGGATTAAATGTGATTTGTGCTTATATTATTGTGTATTATGTACTAATCAACTTGTTATGTGTTATTGTAGATGTCAATCGATAGCTTGATGTATAGGGATATACATGTTATAAGTGAGGAGTCCGTGAACAGAGTAGAGCCAGTACCTATGCCTGTAGCGGAGATACCTTTAGTGATTCTAGAAGAATCAGAGCCCGAGGAGTATTTCTTAGAGGAGGACTATTCGGAGGAGACAATGGGTTTGGCATCATATTTGAATATGATGATAGATGTGGAGGATGATATAGAGGTAACATTGATTAATACGGTGATGCCAGCCTTAGAGTCAACACCTACAGAGATGATGATGGCAATGTACCTCTCAGTGCTTGACCGTAACATACAACTGCACATTATGGTGCATCACCAGAAAGAGGAGATCAATGATCTCTATGGGGCCAAGGAGTCTGCAGAGTCAGACTTTGAGATAGAGCATGATGAGAAAGTACTCATGACAGATAAGGCCAGAGAGTATAAGAACGAGGTCCTAGAACTTCGTAAGAAATTGATTGAAAAAGACCAGAAGATAACACGAATGTCATATATAAATGATAGTGCGCACGAGGATTTCAAGCTTAAAATAACTTGTTATTCTATTGAGTCGGGACAGACTCGACATACTATAAGTTGAGATATTGTGTCGATTTTAGCGAACGAGAAGCATGGGAATGCTGTTAGATAGTATTAGAAGTAGAATGGTAAATACTTTTGTGTAGTGACGTAAAACCCTCTTTTATATAATTAAAGGGTAGTCTTTTTGTAAATCCCAATTTTCGTGAAAGTCAATCGCGGGATATAAATGTAATATCTTTTGGCTATGGAAAGCAAGTTGTAAATAGTCTTGAACTATAAATAAGCATATTAATATAATGAAGTTTTTCTCTTAATGTGCTTTGTTGTGTATGAGTTATTGTTCAGTTTTTCGATGACTAGTAACTATGTAAGTAAATAAGTAGTAACAGAACTTTATTTATTTAATCAGAAATGCCGCCAAGAAGAAGACAACGTAATCAAGAGGCAGAATCGCATAACGATAATCAGGGGGGTCCTAATAACCCTATACAAGAATTCGTTAATTTATTAATGGCAACGTTTAATCAAGCCGGGGGTAGAGCACCCGCAAGACCTAGGGTGGCCCTTTAAGGAATTTAAAAGTGTAGGTCCACCTGAGTTCAAGGGAACAACGGACCCAATGGAGGCCCAGACATGGGTCAAGGAAATAGAGAAGGCATTTGTTATTACAAACGTAGCTGAGGCGCAAAAGACTTCTTTTGTGACCTACATGATGAAGAAAAAAGACAACTACTGGTGGGAGGCTCACTAGGGTGGGGCTAGAGCTGATGTTATTACATGGGAATAGTTCAAGAATGTATTCTTCGAGAACTACTTCCCTACTAGCATGCAAGGGATGAAGGAGATTAAGTTCCTAGAACTTAAGCAGGGTGACATGACGGTTCCCCAATATGCAGCAAAATTCAATGAATTGGCAAGGTTTGCTCCACACCAAGTGGACACGGAGGAGAGAAAGGCACATAGGTTTGAACATGGCCTAAAACTCTGTCTCTATAGTACGATTTCAGTTTTCCAGAGTGCTTCCTATGGGGCCATTCTGGAAAAGGCGATAATAGCGGAGGGTGGTAGTGAGGCGTTGACCCAATACCACAAGGAAACAAAGAATAAGAGTAAGGGAGTGGGAAGAAATAAGGCAGGGGTTACCAGTAGTAGTGGCAATATGCCTAAAAGGAAAAATTTTAACCTTGGGAATACTAGGGTGAAACAAGGGGATCCTAAACGTAGGATGGAGGCATGCAAGACATGCGGCAAGACTCATCTGGGAGTCTGTCTAAAAGGGAAAATAGGGTGTTATAATTGTGGGCAGGAGGGTCGCATATCTCCCAACTGTCCTAATCCTAGGAAAAGCCGTGGTTGTTTTGTTTGTGGGTCAATGGACCACATGGCAAGAAATTGCCCGAAGAAGGGGGCGGAGGGTAATAAAGGTTCTGGTAGTGGTAATTTAACCATTACTGGACCAACACCATCATTGGGTAGACCCTCAGCCTGAACATTTAATATGATCGTC
Organism: Panax ginseng; assembly: GCA_020205605.1. Classification (NCBI taxonomy): domain Eukaryota; kingdom Viridiplantae; phylum Streptophyta; class Magnoliopsida; order Apiales; family Araliaceae; genus Panax; species Panax ginseng. The sequence goes on along the minus strand of CM035140.1, from coordinate 61,881,312 downwards.
CAAGATGCGGTTGCATCATCGGATGTAGTAGCAGGTATCATTCCAGTCAACGAAATAAATGCTTATGTGTTATTTGACTCAGGTGCTACGTGTTCTTTTATAGCATGTGGATTTGCTAAGCAATAGGGTTTAAACCCTGAAAAGTTAGAAATATATTTAGACGTTAAGGTAGCAAACGAAGAGATAATTCCCATTGAAAACATTCATAGGAATTGTTTCATAGATATTAGGGGAAATAGATTATCGATAGATCTTTTACCGATAAGGTTAAGAGAATTCGATGTAATTCTAGGTATGGATTGGTTAATTAACTATAGAGCGATAATAGATTGTCATAGAAAGAGTGTAATCCTAAGACTTTCTAAGAAACCTGAGGTGCTGTTTTATGCTAATAAATCACCAGGACGTTCTTTTTGTCTAACCATGACACAAGCTAGGAAGATGTTGAAGAAGGGGTGTAAGGGTTATCTGTGTCATGTGGTGGATACCCAAAGAGTGGGAGCATCATTGGAACAGATAGCGGTAGTTCAAGATTTTGCGGATGTATTTCTGGATGAGTTACCCGATATTCTGCCAGATAGGGATGTAGAATTTGTAACTTATTTGCTGTCGAGTACGACACCAGTTTCAAAGGCACCATATAGAATGGCGCCAGTAGAAATGAAGGAGTTAATGATTCAATTACAAGAACTATTAGATAGAAAGTACATTCAATCGAGTGTGTCTCCGTGGAGAGCACCGATATTGTTTGTAAAGAAGAAGGATGGGTCGTTACGATTTTGTATCGACTATCGAGAGTTAAACAAGTTAACGATCAAGAATAAATACCCGTTGCCCAAGATCGATGATCTATTTGATCAGTTGAAAGAGGCAAAGTATTTTTCTAAAATAGATTTGCATACGGGGTATCATCAACTTAAAGTAAGGAAGGAGGATGTACCTAAGACGGCGTTCAGAACTCGTTATGGGCATTATGAGTTTTTGGTTATGTCGTTTGGATTGACAAATGCGCCAGCCGCATTTATGGATATGATGAACAAAGTGTTCAAATAGTATTTGGACAAGTTTATTGTAGTGTTCATTGATGATATTCTAGTCTATTCTAAGATGCCAGAAGATCATGCTAAACATTTAAGAACAGTGTTGGAAACACTACGGAGGGAGAAATTATATGCGAGGTTCACTAAGTGTGAATTTTGGCTTGAACGAGTGCAGTTTCTAGGACATGTAATAGATAAAGATGGCATATCCGTAGATTCAGTGAAGGTGGAAGCAGTAAATGAGTGGGAGCAACTGAAAATGCCAATCGAGGTTCGGAGTTTTCTAGTGTTAGCGGGATACTATAAGAGGTTCATTCAGGACTTTTCTAAATTAGCTACTCCATTGACGAATCTGACAAGAAAGTCGGTGAAGTATGAGTTGACAGAAAAGTGCGAAAATAGTTTTCAAGAACTAAAAAGGAGGTTAAGTGAGGCACCTGTATTATCCTTACCAGATGATACAAGGAATTTTGTAGTTTATAGCGATGCTTCACATAAAGAACTAGGTTGCGTGCTCATGCAGCATGGAAAGGTCATTGCGTATGCGTCACGCTAGTTAAAGGATTATGAGAAGGTCTATCCTACTCATAACCTAAAATTGGCAGATGTAGTCTTTGCCTTAAAAATATGGAGACATTATTTATACGGGGAGAAGTGTGAGATATACACGGACCATAAAAGTCTGAAATATATCTTCACATAGAAGGAGTTGAATATGAGGCAGAGAAGGTGGTTAGAGTTGATAAAAGATTACGACTGTGATATCTTATATCATCCAGGGAAGGCGAACGTAGTAGCCGACGTGTTAAGTCGGAAGGGTAGGAAAAAACTGTCAATGTTAACGACTCAGAATGAGTTAATAACGGAGATGGCAAGGATGGAGTTAGAGGTTAAGTTACCATGTGAAACGATGGAGATGTTATTCTCAATAGCGACTCGACCAACGATAGTGGAACGGGTTAAGGAAGTACATATAAGTCCTTAAGAATGTGAGCGAATGAAAAAGATAATGAAAGATGATGTGAAGACTAAGTATAACCTTGATAAAGAAGGATTACTTCGTTTTGAAGGAAGAATTTGGGTTCCAAATAATTCTGATTTAAAAGAAGAGATTATGTGGGAGGCCCATAGTTCGAGGTACTCGATACATCTGGGTAGTACTAAAATGTTTCAAGACCTTCGTCAAAACTTTTGGTTGCCGAACATGAAGAGGGAGATCGCAGAATATGTTAGTAAGTGCTTAACTTGTCAGAAAGTTAAGGCTGAACACCAAAGACTGAGTGGGTTGTTGCATCCACTAGAGATTTCGGAGTGGAAATGGGAGCATATCACCATGGACTTTGTGGTGGGACTTCTAACAACGAGAAAATGACATGATGTTATTTGGGTAATAGTGGATCGATTAACTAAATCGGCTCAGTTTCTATCAATAGGAGTTACGTATAACCTAGAGCAGTTAGCTAAGATTTATGTCAAGGAAATTATGTAACACCCCCATACCTATACTCATGTTGTATCCGGTATGGTGTTTACAGAGAATTAACATAATGCATTTAAATCTATACACCCATGGTATCTGATTAAAATATTACATTAGATAGAGGGACTATCAGATATAATTCCCATATATTCAAGATTCATAGTATCCCATAACAGATGGTAGTTCCCAAGAGAAATATTACTGTGTTTGGATACCCTCACTTGAATAATGAACTATATCTGTGACTAGAGTCTATATATCCAAAATTCAGAGTATCAGTAATAACATGAACAATCCATATTACCAATACCCTCACCCAGATGTATAGTCTATGTCATGCGATTATATACTATCGTATCGATAGTAACTATCTATCTGAAATTTAGAGTATTAATAATAACATGAACAATCCATGCTATTAACACCCTCACTTAGATAAATAGTTCCCAAGGATCTCAACTAGAATAGAAGACATCTTACTTTACATCTATATATATAAGAAAACACGGTTGTGGAAAAAAAAGATGTTATATATATCATAATATTATGATTCGATTACAAAATTCTCATAACGAGTTCTTATTACAAGGTATTCATACAGACAAGAATATAATCTAATCTATGTAGGGACGCTTCCCTTTATATACTCCAGATGTTCCAGGATTACCATCTAAAACTGCAAAGGGAATAATTTGCAAAGGTGAGCTATGACATGCTCAGCAAGTTGTATATTTATAACAATATAGGATTTGAAGAATTATAACAATTCAAATTTTGACTGATAGTTGTTACCATTTCTGGATTTCTAATTCCAACTAGTTCTGGAATTTTTATCATTTCTGTCAGTCACAAAGACTTAGAAATTTTATTCAGATGTGAGATAGGGGATCAACCTATTCAACATCCTATGAGTATGTATATCACCTACAGTGCTCAAATACACTTACAATTTATTGTCAATATATCCATTGACTACACTTCGCTCCCTTACGAGATACTCAACTTTAGTATAAGATTGTCTTACCAAAACAATTTGGTTTGACACAACAGTTTATGCTCAATAAACAATATCATATGAATAAATAATTCATTTCTTAGTCAAGTTGGAACTATAGCAATAACTTTTCAATAATAGGTAATTCAATATAGGTGTATTATATCAACAATATATCAAGATAGAATCTTGTTCAGCGAATAAACAGGGTTGATAAATTTTACAAGTAATAAATTGGGTATAGGAGACTTGCCTGAGCGTAGATCAGTCAAGCTATACTATTCGAACACTAATAATTACCTATGACGTTCAAAAATATAAATCTAACACGTTAGTATTGATAACAATATTCAAATAAAATATTTATTTAATACCAGGTTAGATTTAATAGGGTTTGACTTTTAATAGCTTTGATAAATGAAATAAATTTTATTTATAAAATTTGGTTATATTTTTAAATAATTTAATTATCCTTATAATATATTTTAGAAGGTTTAAAGTATTTTTAAAATATTTATTATCCTTTAAATGATTTTTAAATCATTTATCTCTATTTATAAGTAATTTATATTTACTAAAATTTTATAAAAACATTATTTAATATTATTAAATAATTTATAATCATTTATTATGATGTTTATTTCAATAATAATATTTTAACATAATTATTTAATATTTAAAAGTAATTATTCTAATTACTTTATTAATAAGTTAATTATAAATAATATGTAAATAAAATAAAATAATCATTACATTTTTGTAGAAATATCGTAAATAATTTATAATAATTTTTAAACTGCTTTTTATATTTATTTATTAATTATTTCTAATTTTTATAATTTATTTTTAAAGAAAATAATTTATGTCCGTCATTAAAGCTCTCTGATGTGCGATGTAAAGTGTCATTTGAGGTGTTCTTGAGTTTCTGGTACTTTTTGGTCATGGTCGAGTGACTAGTTTAACCATCAAATAACTCGTTACTAGTAATGATTCTTGGTTAAATGAAGTATTGGTGTTGTAGTACTCATACAATAGTACAAGATCAAGCAATAATCAGGCTTTAATCTACATCTAACAAGAAATTATAAAGGTCCAAAGTTACTATCAGAGCTGTTCTTGGGTTTCTGGGTAACCCAGAACAGTGGTCATGGTCGGTCAACGGTTTTGTGGCTTGAATATCTTTGATTCTGTATATTAGATGTATGTTTTGTTTGTTGCAACATGTAGTCTATATGTCAGGGTACATATATATAACATTAACATGAACAAAAATTAATTCTAAGGTTTCTATTTATGCTGGTCAAAGTACAGCTACTAACTGTTCTTCGTGTTCTTCAGTTTTCTGGAAAACCCAGAAAACTCGGTCAACTACTTTTGACCAATAATTCCGGTAATCCTATGAATCATTTGTTCGATTGAAGATCATAGATATGTAGTATGTATACCAGAGTACTAATTTATAACAAAAACATAAACAATTAACAATCAGAAGATGATTAAACAGGTCGGTTAAAGTAGCCGGTTCAACTGTTCTTGAGCTTTCTGGGCAACCCATAAAACCAACTTCCGTGAACGGTCAACCCACTTTAACTGCTTATATCTTGGAATCTATGGTTCATCTGAACTTGTTTTCTTTTCCAGATTAAAGACCTACTAACAGGCTACGAATACCAATCGATTAACAGACCAAAACATAAACACACATGAATCGAAAAGCCCTGACATTCAACTATCTGACCATTTTTTTCAAAATTCCCAAATTTCATAAAACGCTTAATTAAGGCATCTAGATGTTATGAAAACGTGTTCTACCACTCTAGCATACTTTCTAACATCCTGATATAATATTCTAAACATCTAAATAGACCTGGCAATATAGTTGGTTAACTGTCGGGTCAACCCATATTAACTAGAACCAAATGGGTTGGTTAACTATATTTATTTATTTGGGTTGGTTAAAGTTTGGAACCATATTTATTTCGGTTGGTTATAGTTCTAACCCGATTAATCATTTTTTGACCCATATTTTAAGGACTTGAGTGAGAAATATAACAGCCTGAGAGATGAGTACAATGCACTGTTAGCTGAAAAGCCCATTAAGTAACATTGCACTGTTCTTAAAATATGGGGTTCAACAATGCACTACCAATGCACTGTTATTTTCTTTACAATGCACTGTTATTATTCATTACAATGCATTAAGTAACAGGCGGTTATTATTCATTACAATGCACTGTTATTTTCGACCCTACCCCTACCCCCACCCTACCCCATCCACCCTACCCCACCCCACCCCATCCTACCCCCACCCCATCCTACCCCCCACCCCACCCACCCCACCCTTGTAAGACCCCGAATTTTATGAAATAAAAGTATTCAATTTTTCTTATAATTACAATTCAGTAAATGGTTAAATTGATAAAAAGTTAAAGTTAAGGGTGATATATGAAATATTTTCAAAAATACACAAGTGGTTATAAAAATATTCATTGTTGTGGGGAATATTCGTTTGGTCGTGGAATAATATTCTTTTACGTGGGAATATTCGTATGCGATAGTATGACCATTTGTGGGTCTCATAATAGAATATTTGTCGGATGAAGAAAATGACAAATTAAGTTTTTATAAATAACGGTGTAATCGTTACCGTTAACACTGTTGGAATACCCGGTGGGTAAAGTAAAGTAATATGTGTTGTTGCACAGTAGCACACGGTATTGCACAGTATTTTTGAATTATTGACTCTTACGTAAGAAGGTACTACTCAATAATTGTTACAGTAATTACTGTTCAATATTTTATTTTATTGATTCAATAATTGTTGCGTTGATATTTTATATTACTGTTGTTTTAATAATTGTCACTACACAGTATTTTCCATTATTGAAGGAATAATTCATATTATCTGAATAATATTATTAGATAACATTATTGGCAATGTCTAGAAAGTCCTGCCTAAGGAGAGGTTTGGTCACCTAATTGCTTGTGCATGAAGGAGATCCTTATTGAAAGCCCCTTTTCTGAAACCTGCTTGGTTGTCATTATTTTGATTCTCAGAATATTATTTGTGAATAATTAATTATTGATTTATATGATAAGGAAAATATTCATTTTATGTGGATATAGATGGAGAAAAAATTTTAAAGTGACAATTGTTGAAAATTGATATTTTATCTTTTCTGATAAAATAATTTATTATTATATTTTAATAATATAATGGTGATATTTTTACAAGGAATGTGGGATATATGAGTATATGAGGAGGAAGAGTATTTTTGTTGCAAAAGTTGTTTAAAACATGTTAAACATGTCGGTAGACCTCATTTCTTGACTGAAATTTGATTATAGCCTGTAAAATCGTCCGTATGTGGATTTTGGTCAATTTGTATTTCGAATTTGGAAAAACTTTCTTCTGCAAAGTTGTAGAGAATTGAATTTCATACGAAAAGGAGCGAGATGCGAATTTTCTGATAAAAGGGCTATTTATTATGAATTATTGAAGTTCCGGATTAATTTATTATTATTTTTTTTGAAGTTTTAAGTAATATTTTCATGAAAAACGTTTTTGGTGATGTTGGCATTTGTATGGCTGATGGCTTGACCAAAAAAGTGGGCGTAGGAATTTAAGAAAAATAAATTTATATTTTATTAAATTTTCTGCTTTGGTGTTCTAAGCATTTTCCTATAAATAGGGTGCTTAGGTTAGAATTGAAAATCACACCAGAAACTAAAGATCTCTCTCTCTTTCTCTCTATATATTGAGCGTATTTTTGTGAGTTTTTTAGTACTTCGAGTATTGTTATACGGTGCAAGTTCTTTTAGCACTATATCCAGTATTCCAGTCAGAAGTACTATTCTTTCTGAGGTAAGGGAGATTATTTCCTTCATAAATGATATTATTTCTTCAATATCATTATGCTGAAATATTGGTTTGAACTTTTTATCAAATTTGGAACTTTTTCATGTCGGGGTTACTATTCACGAGTTACTATTCACGAGTTACTATTGATGAGTTACTATTCACGAGTATTATTCACGAAGCGTGATGATGTTTTTGTGAAATTTTTATCTTTTGGTGTCGAAATTACTATTCACGTATATGACACTATTCACGTACACGGCACTATTCACGTATACGACACTATTCATGAATACGGCACTATTCACCGAAAAATAAAATTTTCTTCTTTTTGTCCAAAATATCTATTCTGGATACTAGCTTTGATTGTATCCATGTTTTGATCATTCTTGAATTTTACTCCACTATGATTATTTATGAGGTATTTTTGGACATGGAATAGCTGAAATATGAATCCTTAATATTTATTCTTTTGTTTCACTGGATTCGTTTTCTTTAAAATATTTTTCATCATCCTCGGTCCTAAATGATGATATAACCAATATCTTTGGCCCAGTAGTGCAAAGATGAATGATTTTTGATGAATATCTTTGGCCAGTAGAGCAAAGATGAACATATGTTTAGATGAACATGACCAACTGATGAATATCTTTGGCCTGTAGTGCAAAGATGACCTGTTGTTGAATATCTTTGGCCTGTAATGCAAAGATGGTCTGTTGATTAATATCTTTGGCCATAGTGCAAAGATGGATTTATTAGTATGATTATGAACAGGAACTTTGATTTGGTATAACCATGATCTTTGATGTTTCAGGTAAAGAAAGGTGATGAAAGTTATCTTCGTCCTGAATACGAAGAGGAATTTAGAATCACAATTATGATTATGAGTTATTCATATGATTGTGGACCAGAACTATTGATTGATGTTACAGTGATAAAACATTGTTGGTGGATTTTTAACAGGGAGAAGATAATAGATTTTATGGTCTATTTGACTCTTCTAATGGATTGCTCGTTCCGCTGCAACTATAGTTGAAAAGTTTTATCATCTACCATATGTTCTAAATCTCTGATTTATTACTGTTAAAAGCTATTGATAATTTATTTATCTTTAGTCATGATATTCTTTACTAAGCTAGTTGTGCTCACCCTTTTGCTTCACAATTCCTTTCAGGTAATAAAAGTGTAGCTGGGTCGAGCGGGGAATAACAAGGGAATAGAACGGTGGTCTATCGAGGTTGAGGGTGAGGTGAATTTCACTTGGAAGGGTGTTTTGCCACTATCATACAAGATGTCTAATGACATACAAACTCGTGTCATCATAAGGAGGGTTGTGCTCATCCATTTGCTGAGTATATTTACAAGCACTACCTATATAATCTTGGTGTTTGTTTGGAGTTTAATTCCAAATTAGAGACAGTGGAGATAATGATATGTCAAGAGAAGACTCACCATTGGGAAGAATATGACTTTGGGGTCTATTGGGTTAACCAAGGATAATTTTGTGGCCATATGATATCTATCATAACCTAGAAGCATGGCCTCCCATGTACGAAGGTTTCCTTGAGCACTTCCCAAATATTCTAATTTCTAAAACAGTTTTCGACTATACGTTTTTGTAAAGTGTCATTATGAGGTGCTGTCCATGGTTGGGACATAAGTCACAGTTGATATATATTTGTATCCAAACTCACAGTATATGTGTTGTTGTATTTTGCACGACAATTATTGTAATAAAGTTGTAGTTATTTTTTGTACCATGTTATTGGCGACTCAGAATAGGTTGGTTGGATTGGACTTATTTTGGGGGCGTTACATTTGGTATCAGAGCTTAGGGATATGGTCTATGGCGGAGATCGGGGAATATAACTAGGAGGGGATAGATGAGTAAATCCTTCACTAGTGTGTCCTACCTAAGCTTATTTGTTGGTCAGTCATAATATCGGGATATTATGTGATATGTTAATTTGTTTAATTAACCCTTGTTTTATGGCGTGTTTTGGGAATGGTCACGAGAATGTTAACAATGGAGTGAATGAGACCGTGGGGATACCTCTAATCACCAACCAGGATAATGTGATGTCAGGCAAAGAAGTAATTAGAGAAATCCATGTGGTGAGTGAAGAATTGATAGTTGCACCCGAGATGGTCGCAAAGGTAACAACTAAGAATGAGGAAGAAGAGGTACTTGAGGAGAATTTATTAGAGGTATTATATGATTAAAATGTAGAATTTCAAAATCGTATTCATGAGTTAGAAGAGCAGGCTGAAGAACGACAGGCGGTCGTGGAGCAAAAGGATGCAACAATTCAAGCTTGTGTTACCCGATATGTGATGCTTGAACAGAAGCATTCTTTGGCAGAGTGTAAGATGATAAAGATGAAATTTGAGCTGAAAGAAGAAAAAACCAAACGAGTAAGAATGAGTGATGCATGGGTAAAAGCCACATGACACGTGGATATTGTGAAAAGAGATGTCCGATCTAAGAAGGCTAAAATAGATGATATGAATTTCTCTTTATGGAAAGCAATTGGGAGAACTCAACATCGAGTTTTGAATTACCCTGTACAAAGCGGTCAACCTGAATTTGATATGGATCGAAGATTGATGATTCAGATCATGAATCAGGAGTACGAAGAGGCAATTGAGAGAGGAATATGCCCTATAGAAAAGTATGTTCCAACGGTAGTGATGACGTCAAATGCTGCCCCAGATTAGTCAAAACCGGGTAGTTCGAGGGATAACGATTGTCATGACTTCCCAACAAGTGAGGAACCCAAATGAAGTTATCACGGGAGATGAGCAATGGAGAAATCATGATGACCCCGGAGATAGAATCTGAAATGAAAGCAAGGTATTCTCAACTTTTCGAAATACCAGGTACGTAAATTTTGGGGACGAAATTTCATAATTAAAGGTATTCAATTTTTCTTATAATTACAATTCAGTAAATGGTTAAATTGATAAAAAGTTAAAGTTAAGGGTGATATATGAAATATTTTCAAAAATACACAAGTGGTTATAAAAATATTAATTGTTGTCGGGGAATATTCGTTTGGACGTGGAATATTCTTTTCGCCGGAGAATATTAAATGCGACGGTACAAACCATTTGTGCGCCCTATAATGTAATAATCGCTTGGATGAAGAAAACATCAAATTAAAGTTTTTATAAATAACGGCGTAATCGTTACCGTTAACATCTTTGTTTGAATACCCTTGGGTAAAGTAAAGTAATACGCGTTGTTGCACAAAGAAGCACTACCAGATATTACATGTATTTTTGAATTATTGACTCTTACATAAGAAGGCACTACTCAATAATTGTTACAGTAATTATTGTTCAATATTTTATTTTATTGATTCAATAATTGTCATTGCGTTGATATTTTATATTACCGTTGTTTTAATAATTGTCACTACACGTATTTTCCATTATCGGCAATAATTCAAATTATCCGAATAATATTATTAGATAACATCATTGGCAATGTCTAGAAAGTTCTGCCTAAAGGAGAGGTTTGGTCACCTAATTGCGCGCTACCAAGAAAGAGAAATCCTTATTGAAAGCCCCTCTTTCCGAGAACCCGATAGTCATCATTATTGTGATTCTCGTAATATTATTTATGAATAATTAATTATTAATTTATATGATAAGAAAAATATTTATTTTATGTGGATATAGATGGAGAAAATTTTTAAAGTGACAATTGTTGAAAATTGATATTTTATCTTTTCTTATAAAATAATTTATTATTATATTTTAATAATATAATGGTGATATTTTTACAATGAATGTGGGATATATGAGTATATGAGGAGGAAGAGTATTTTTATTGCAAAAGTTGTTTAAAACATGTTAAACATGTCGGTAGACCTCATTTCTTGATTGAAATTTGATTATAGCTTGTAAAATCGTCCGTATGTGGATTTTGGTCAATTTCTGTTTCGAATTTGGAAAAACTTTCTTCTGCAAAGTTGTAGAGAATTGAATTTCCTACGAAAATGCGCGAGATGCGAATTTTTTGATAAAAGGGCTATTTATTATGAATTATTGAAGTTCTGGATTAATATATTATTATTTTTTTTTGGAGTTTTAAGTAATATTTTCATGAAAAACGTTTTTGGTGATGTTGGCATTTGTATGGCTGATGGCTTGACCAAAAAAGTGGGCGTAGGAATTTAAGAAAAATAAATTTATATTTTATTAAATTTTCTGCTTTGGTGTTCTAAGCATTTTCCTATAAATAGGGTGCTTAGGTTAGAATTGAAAATCACACCAGAAACTAAAGATCTCTCTCTCTTTCTCTCTCTATATATCGAGCGTATTTTTGTGAGTTTTTTAGTACTTCGAGTATTGCTATACGGTGCAAGTTCTTTTAAGTAATATTTTCATGAAAAACGTTTTTGGTGATGTTGGCATTTGTATGGCTGATGGACTGACCAAAAAAGTGGGCGTAGGAATTTAAGAAAAATAAATTTATATTTTATTAAATTTTCTGCTTTGGTGTTCTAAGCATTTTCCTATAAATAGGGTGCTTAGGTTAGAATTGAAAATCATACCTGAAACTAAAGATCTCTCTTTCTTTCTCTATCTATATATTGAGCGTATTTTTGTGAGTTTTTTAGTACTTCGAGTATTGCTATACGGTGCAAGTTCTTTTAGCACTATATCCAGTATTCCAGTCAGAAGTACTATTCTTTCTGAGGTAAGGGAGATTATTTCCTTCATAAATGATATTATTTCTTCAATATCATTATGCTGAAATATTGGTTTGAACTTTTTATCAAATTTGGAACTTTTTCATGTCGGGGTTACTATTCACGAGTTACTATTCATGAGTATTATTCACGAAGCGTGATGATGTTTTTGTGAACTTTCTATCTTTTGGTGTCGGAGTTACTATTCACGTATACGGCACTATTCACCAAAAAATGAAATTTTCTTCTTTTTGTCCAAAATATCTATTCTGGATACTAGCTTTGATTGTATTCATGTTTTGATCATTCTTGAATTTTACTCCACTATGATTATTTATGAGGTATTTTTGGACATGGAATAGATGAAATATGAATCCTTAATATTTATTCTTTTGTTTCACTGGATTCGTTTTCTTTAAAATATTTTTCATCATCCTTAGTCCTAAATGATGATATAACTGAATATCTTTGGCCTGTAGTGCAAAGATGAATGATTTCTGATGAATATCTTTGGCCAGTAGCGCAAAGATGAACAGGTGTTTAGATAAACATGACCAACTGATGAATATCTTTGGCCTATAGTGCAAAGATGACCTGTTGTTGAATATCTTTGGCCTGTAGTGCAAAGATGGTCTGTTGATTAATATCTTTGGCCATAGTGCAAAGATGGATTTATTAGTATGATTATGAACAGGAACTGTGATTTGGTATAACCATGAACTTTGATGTTTCAGGTAAAGACAGGTGATGAAAGTTATCTTCGTCCTGAATGCGAAGAGGAATTTAGAATCACAATTATGATTATGAGTTATTCATATGATTGTGGACCAGAATTGTTGATTGATGTTACAGGGATAAAACATTGTTGATGGATTTTTAACAGGGAGAAGATAATATATTTTATGGTCTATTTGACTCTTCTAATGGATTGCTCGTTCCGCTGCAACTATGGTTGAAAAGTTTTATCATCTACCATATGTTCTAAATCTCTGATTTATTACTGTTGAAAGCTATTGATAATTTATTTATCTTTAGTCATGATATTCTTTACTGAGCTAGTTGTGCTCACCCTTTTTCTTCACAATTCCTTTTAGGTAATAAAAGTGTAGCTGGGTCGGGCGGGGGATAACAAGAGGATAGAATGGTGGTCTATAGAGGTTGAGGGTGAGGTGAATTTCACTTGGAAGGGTGTTTTGCCACTATCATACAAGATGTCTAATGACATACAACCTCGTGTCATCATAAGACAGGGTTGTGCTCATCCACTTGCTGAGTATATTTACAAGCACTACCTATATAATCTTGGTGTTTGTTTGGAGTTTAATTCCCAATTAGAGACAGTGGAGATACTGATATGTCAAGAGAAGACTCACCATTGGGAAGAATATGATAGTAATCTTCTCGTTTTTCTTTGGGGTCTATTAATCAACCAAGGATAATTTCAGTGGCCATATGATATCTATCATAACCTAGAAGCATGGCCTCCCATGTACGAAGGTTTCCTTGAGCACTTCCCAATGATTCTAATTTCTAAAATGGTTTTTTCGACTATACCTTTATGTAAGGTGTCATTATGAGGTGTCAGATCCACTATTGGGACATAAGTCACAGTTGATATATATTTGTATCCAAACTCACAGTATATGTGTTGTTGTATTTTGCACGACAATTGTTGTAATAAAGTTATAGTTATTTTCTGTACCATGTTATTGGCGACTCAGAATAGGTTGGGTGGATTGGACCTATTTTGGGGGCGTTAAAACCCTACCCCACCTCACCCCACCCCACCCACCCCTACCCTACCCGCACACCACCCACTCATACCCCTACCCCCACACCACCCACCCCTACCCCTTACCCCACCCACCCCACCCCACGCTACTTGTTACCACCCCACCCCTACCCCTACCCCTATGCCACCCACCCACCCACCCACCCACCCTACCCCACCCCTACCCCAACACCACCCACCCCCATCCACCCCATCCTACCCCTACCCCATGTACCCTACCCTACCCCACACCCACCCACCCTACCCACACACATTACTACTACAATGTACTAAAATTGTATAATACTATTATATTTTAGTTATTATAATTAAATACTATTATTATATACTAAAAATATTTATTTGTATTAGTTGCATAGTATTATAATTAAATACTATTATGAGAGTTTAAAAGAATCTCATGCATAAATTATATTTAAATACTATTATATTTTAGTTATTTATTATATGATACACTCACAATATAAAAAAATATATAATATTATAACAACTAATACAAATAAATATTTACATAAAATATCTTAAAATGGTTAATATGGTTAATATGGTTTTTAACCATAACCATATAGTTCCAACCCAATAACCCATATTAAAAATGGTTAATATGGTTTTGGTTCTTAAATGGAACCATAACCATATTTTGAAAACCAAAACCAACCCATAACTATATTTTGCCGGGTCTACATCTAAACAACAAAATTAACAAAGGATCAAAGATCTAATTATGAACTAGGCTTTGTACCTTAACTTGAGAAATTCTTGATTCTATCTTCTGATCTTGTTGCTGTTAAGACCCAGGCTTGATATGGTAGGTTTATAAGTGTATCTAGGCTTTGAGAATTAGTGTGAGTTTGCTTTCAAATTTCTAAGGTTCCTATTTATAGAATTCTTCAACTTGGCTTTTTGGTCATTTTCCCACCTACTTGCCTCTATAAAGATCTGATTTGTGACTCTTTAGCTGTTTGGGAGTTTGGAAGCATGTCATGTGATGTTAGTTAATAAACTAGGGTTAGGGTTTTGCTAATTAGGGTTTAGGGTTTGTTAACCTAGGTATACTAACTTAAATTTTTCACTAATCCTAACAAGCACGACAAAGCGTTTTGTCAGTGTAAGCACGAAAAAACAACTTGTCAAAATAATTTGACCAAAAAGTCTGATTATGGAAAAAAAAATTAAGCACGAGGTGTCAAGCATGACGTTTTTCGGATACAAATTTATTTGGTCAATTTTGTCAAACCAAGTATATAATAACACATAACACATTCAGAATAGAGAAATTTTATTTATATAACGGGATTTATACATACGAGTCTTATTAGGGTTTTGGGTTTTTACATTCACCCCCATTAATAAGAATTTTCTCCTCGAAATTATAGTACATGCCAAGTAAATAATTGAGGATAATTCTCGCATATTTTATCTTCAAGCTCCCATGTAGCTTCTTCAACATTCTGATTTCTCCATATTACTTTAACTGATGTTGTGACACCTCCAAAATTAGGTATACATCACCCATCTTGGGTCGTCAGATACATGGTAGAAAATTCAAATACAACTGTCGTGTACAATACGACAAAACATAACTGTGAGTTTGAATACAATTATTGTCTACTAGAGATTATACAAACTCAAAAGGAGTCCTCATTACAATTATTAACACACTATTTCAGATAATAGTGATGACTACTAATGCTATCCTCTGGACCGTCACTCCGTTCCCGGACTAGTCCCTGCTATGTTCTCATTTCACAAGAAAACGGTGAAAAGAAAGGGTGAGCTCAACTAGCCTAGTAAGAAATATTATGACTAAGATAATGCAGAATAAATTATCGTTAGCCTTCAATAGTGTTAAACTGATAAAATATAACAACATCAAGTTTAACTGCAGCGGAACAAGTAATCCATTAAAAAAGTAAAGTAGAAAATAAAATCTACTATCTTTTATGATTGAAAAGGTTTTTCATGACTTTTATCGCTGGGACTCAGCTTAATAAATAATCCACATCATCGAATCACCCCTGCACTACGGCCAAGGATATTCTTTAGTATCACGACCACAAATTATCCATGTACTACAGCCAAGGACATTCGTGTATTCATTAATGGTCATGATCATGCCAACAACTGTCCATCAATGCACTACGGGCCAATGATAACTTTTACCACATCATTTGTAACATTACTACCATGATTACAATCAATAATCCCTAATCATAATCATACCAAGTTCATCTATGCACTACAGCCACGAGATGACTTTCAACATAATATAAACATGAGGATGATGACAATGATATAAGAATTCAATAAAACAAGTTCAAGAATTAATTTATCCAGGAACTAATAATGTCCAAATTGTCAACATGATACTGCTTTGTAGAGTAAAATTCAAGAATGATCAGAAGAATATTTCCATGAAAATATACTGGATGAAACGAAAATATCAAGGATATTCTACTAATTTCATGGAGTATAGAAGTCAAAACTTTAACCAACTGAGTATAATAAAGAATGGAATAACAAAAGAAATCACCATGCATGCGGTGATTGCGATGTATGTGTTATTCCAATGTAATAATAATAACAAAAACCAATCGTGCAAAATTTGCAAGGCTGTGATGTTCCAACAGTAATAATAAAGAAGACAGAACTAGGTCCTGTAAAACACATGCATGTGATGTTCCAATGAATAATAATAAAGATTTTAACCAGTCCTGTAAAACACATGCATGGATGTTCCAATAGAATAATAGAAGAATGTCACCAAGTATTGGGTAAATCACAGATACAAAGTTATTCCAATGTAATAATAAACATTGGAATAACAACAGCTTCTCTTCATGAATAAGAAAGAATAACACCCCTTACATTAGTAGGAGATTGAATATCGCAGAGTGTAGTAATGTAAGAATACTATTCTTCTTTCTCTCTTATTCTTTCTATACTTTCTCTCTCTATAGTTTGAATGAATTCGTGAAAAATAATGAAGCACTAGTCCTCTATTTATAGAAGATTTCTAGCTTAGCACTTGAAATGTGAAAAGGCAAGTGGCTTGACGACTGGTGATGTGAAAAGAAAAGTGGTTTGACGCCTGTAATGTGAAACACCAAGTGGTTTGACGCCTGTAATGTGAAACGACAATTGGTTCGACGCCTGTAATATGAAACGTTAAGTGGTTTGACGTCTGGTAAAGGTAATTACTATTGACGAAGGTAATTACTATTGACGAAGGTAATTACTATTAACGAAGAGACTCTTAGATGACATATGGGCCCCCCCATAAAATAACCAAACTTACCACAAACGTCTCATAATAGACTCTTTATATACATCAAGGATTGAATAAATATTACCACAAATCATTTTATTTTTAATTAACACATATTTAATTTTTCAACAATTATTAATCATTTATAACTTGTCGTCTCAATTATTGATTTAATAATATAACATATTATACAGATGACACTATGACAATAATTGAATCAATAATATAAGAGATATGATACAGCAATTACTGTAGCAATAATTGAGTATAGTTGAGTGACTTCTCACGTAAGCATCAATAATCAATACCGTGTGCTACTATGCAACCACGCGTATTACTGTACTTTTACTACCGGGTAGTTCAACAATTTTAACGGTAACACCTCCGCCGTTATTTTTATAAAGTATTTTTGTCGTTTTCTCAATCCGACAATAATTTCGTTGTGGGATCCACCAATGATTGTGTCGTCGTACGAATATTCCCCGACAAAAAGAATATTCCCCGACCAAACGAATATTTTATAACAACTTGCTTACTTTGCAAAATTTATAAATATTACCCACAACTATAACATTATATCAAATTTACTCCATAATATTCAAAAATAATATTTATAGAAAATTCATCTTTATTTATAAAAGTTGGGGTCTTACAACCTCCCCTTCTTATGAAATTTCGCCCTCGAAATTATGGTACGTACCGGGTATGTCGAAGAGGTAAGGATACCTTGATTTCATTTCAGATTATAACTCCCAAGTCATTTCCTCAACATCGTAGTTTCTCCATAAAACTTTGACTTGAGGTATAACCTTGGAGCGTAGAATATGTTCCTTCTTATCCAAAATTTGAACAGGAACCTCTTCATACGTCAAATCTTCCGCTATTTCGTCCGGTTCTAACTCAATAATATGGTTCGGGTCTTTCACATATTTATGTAACATGGATATTTGAAAAGCGTTATGAACACGAGACATACTTGGCGGTAAAGCGAGTCTGTTGGCCACAGTTCCTACTCGATCGAGGATTAAAAATGGGCCGATGAATCGAGGATTGAGTTTTCCTCTCTTTCCAAATCTCGTAACTCCTTTCCATGGAGCAACACGCAACAACACATGATCTCCTATATCGAATTCCACGTCCTTTCGATGAAGATCAGCATAACTCTTTTGTCGATCTTGTGAGGTTTTTATACGTTGTCGGATCGTTTGAATCTTTTCCGTAGTCATACGTACCAAATTCGGTCCCAACAACGTTGCTTCACCCACCTCATCCCAGCATACTGTAGAACGACACTTTCTTCTATACAACGCTTTGAATGGAGCCATGCCAATACTTGCTTGATAACTGTTGTTGTAGGAAAACTCCACCAATGGTAAGAACTTGTCCCAACTTCCCTTGAAATCAAGGACATAGAGTCTTAATAGATCTTCAAGAGTTTGAATAGTCCTCTCTGACTGTCCGTCCATCTGAGGATGATATGCCGAGCTAAATCGTAATGTGCTCCCACTTCCATTCTGGAATTTCAAGTGGTTGCAATGGACCTTTTGGTACTTGATGCTCCGCTTTAACTCATTGACAAGTTAGACACCTTGAGATAAACAACGCTATCTCTCTCTTCATATTGCTCCACCAAAATGTATGACGAATATCATGATACATTTTGGTACTCCCAGGATGGATTGCAAAATATGTGTGTTGTGTTGTGCGCCTCCATCATGATTTTATACTTTAAATCGGGATCGTTAGGAACACAAAGTCCGGAGTTGACTCAAGTATTCCTTCTTCATCGATTCTTGCTTCCGCAGACAAACCCTTCTTGCACTTTCTTCCTCATACGCATCAGCTCCAGGTCTGTAACTTGAGCAACTTTAACTTTATCGATTGAAGTCGGTTCTACTCATATATTCGCCATCATCACATGGGTCCCTGGAGTCTTTAACTCTATCTCCATCCTTTGCAAGTCACACAAAATGGGCCTTTGCATTGACAATATCGTACTCGTACTTGTATATGATCTTCTACTCAATGCGTCAGCTACCACGTTCGCTTTTCTAGGATGGTATTGGATGGTATGATCATAATTTTCAATAGTTCAAGCCAACGTCATTGTCGCATGTTGAGTTCCTTTTGAGTAAAGAAATATTTGAGGCTTTTATGATCCGTAAAGATCTCCACCTTCTCCCCATACAAGTAATGCCTCCAAATTTTAAGTGCAAAGACAACAGCTGCCAACTCTAGATCATGAGTAGGATAATTCCTCTCATATTCTTTGAGTTGTCTTGAGGCATAGGCTATGACTTTCCCATGTTGCATGAGAACACATCCCAACCCTTTGCCCGAAGCATCATTGTAGATGACAAATCCCTCCAAGCCAGATGGTATTGTCAGAACAGGTCTGAAATGAGTCTCCTCTTGAGTTCTTGAAAACTCTTCTCACATTCTTCGCTCCAATCGAACTTTGTATCTTTCCGAGTTAGATGAGTTAATGGAGTAGCAATTCGAGAAAATCCTTTCACGAATCTCCGATAATAACCAAATTAAAATTTGAGAAAGCTACGATTTCATCATCGATTTAGGTTGCTCCCGGCTTTGAATTGCTTCAATCTTTCTTTGGGTCAATGATATTCCATGACTTGATACTACGTGCCCAAGGAATGCTACTTCCTCAAGCCAGAATTCACATTTTTTCAACTTGGCATAAAGCTTGTATTCACGAAGCTTTTGGAGTGTCAGCCTCAAGTGTTGGTCGTGATCTTCACGGCTTTTGGAATAAATAAGGATGTCATCAATAAAGACGACCACAAAGTGATCCAAATATTCATTGAATACTCGGTTCATCATATCCATGAAGGCAGCAGGAGCATTAGTCAATCCAAAGGACATGACTAGGAATTCATAATGCCCGTACCGAGTTCTAAAAGCCGTCTTTGGAATGTCATCGGTTCTAATCTTCAATTGGTGATATCTGGAACGAAGATCAATCTTTGAAAAGAATTTTTCTCCTTGCAATTGGTCAAACAGGTCAGCAATACGTGGCAATGGATACCTATTTTTGATGGTGACATGATTCAACTCCCGATAATCAATACAAAGTCGCATACTCCCATCTTTCTTCTTCACGAATAGAATAGGAGCACCCTAAGGAGAAGTAGTAGGACGAATAAAGTCGATGTCTAACAATTCCTGCAGTTGGGTCTTTAACTCCTGAAGTTCAATAGGAGCCATTCGATATGGGGCTTTGGAAATGGGTTTTGTACCGGGTTCAAGGTCGATACAAAATTCAATTTCACGCTCAGGGGGTAGGCCGGGAAGTTTTTCGGGGAATACGTCAAGAAATTTATTAACAATAGAAATATCGTTTAAAACTGACGTATTTTTTTTAAATCTGTGACATGAGTTAAGAAAGCTTGACATCCGTTTTTCAATAAACGAATAACTTTACGGCTTGAGATCACCGTGATTGATTTTAATGGTTTGGTCGCTTGAATTCGCATAATAGGTTGATTAGGAATATGAAAGCTAACAAACTTACGGAAACAATCAATTTTTGCATGATGAGTAGTTAACCAATCAATCCCTAGAATCATGTCAAATGCAAGTATTTTCAATGAAATAAGATCTACAGGTAGTGTGAGGGTTCCGATTTGAACCAAACAAGACTTTTAAATAGTGGAGGTAATGAAGGTTTCTCCTAATGGAGTTTCCACAGATAAGTCAAAGTCTAATTTCTCCGGAGTCAAATTTAATCGATGAGCGCAAGTAGAAGAAATAAAAGAATGGGTAGAACCGGTATCAAATAAAGTATAGATTTCGTTAGAGTTTATGATAAGCTTACCCGTGATGACCTCATTCGGGTTCCATGCTTTCTGGGAGGTCACAACAAACGCTCTCCCTTGCACTACCAGTTTTGACTTTTATGGGACGGCCTTTGGTGCCTCCATCCTAGCTGAATTTGTCTTCGGTGAACGAAAAAATTGGGCTATGTGACCTTCTCTTCCACAATTATAACATGCTTTGGACGGCATCGTGCAGTTTGGACTGATGTGCCCCTCCCCTTCGCATTTGAAACATATGATAGGTGGTCGTTTTCCTTCCTTAACGACGAAAGTCTTTGGTCGACGCCTTTCCATCATTGTTGAATCTCCTCTTCTTGAAATGTCCATTCTTATTGTTGTCCATGATTACCACCGAAGTGGTTACCATTTCTGGCCTGTTGATTCCCTCCACGCTTGTTGTCACCTCTTCGATGACTGTTCTCGCTGGTATTATCATTTTGCCGGCTGCTTTCTTTTTAGTTGCGTTGACTCGTTATCACACTCCACTAACTGAGCCCTATTTACAACATCTGAATATAAACACAATTTATGAGAAATAAGATGTTGACGTATCTCCACCTTCAAAACTCTTAAAACATCCGTGTCTCTCTTTCATTATCCACGGCGGATGCAAACCCGATAATTCCGTAAATTTAACCTCAGACATTACGACACCATGGTCATATTGTTTTGTTCCAACTTGATAAACTCCACCTCCTTCATGTGACAAATACTTTCGGAAAGTATTTGTCGTTGAACAACTCTTGGAACTTCTCCCAAGACATCTTCATGATGGCGGTGTTGAGTACGCTTTTATCGATTCCCACTAGTAATCTTCCTCTCCGCAAGAACATAAAGGCGTAAAGGGAACCTTTTGCTCTTCGAGCATCCCAAGATATCAAATATCTTGGTGATCTCATTTAACCATGCTTCCGCCATAAGTGGTTTTGGCTCTCCTTAAACTCGTGCTCCCAACTCCTTAAACTGCTTAGCGGTGACCACCGAGAGTTTTCGTGTTTCCACCGCATTTTGGATAGGAGCTGCTCTCCTCTTTGTTGCATGAATTGCATAAAGCCCCAACATTTGATCATTCATCATTTGGTCGTGTTGTTGTTGTTTGCAAGAGAGGATTGTCGCCTTCCTGATGCACATTATCCCGATTATTGATATGTGGTGAATCAACTGTCATCAGGCTCCATTGCTATTCTCAACATTCTCGGATGTCATTTTCAGACATCGCCACAAAACAAAGGTTAATTGACATGTAACATATTATCCCTAAATTCGAATGAGACCAATTAAATACCACATAAACTTAGGTAGGTCATACTAGCGAAGGAATTCCCGCCTCCCCCCTCCTAGTACTATTCTCACATCTTAGCCAGGGATCATATCCTAAGCTTTGATATTAACCGTGACGCCCCCCAAAATTAGGTATACATCACCCATCTTGGGTCGCCGATACATGGTACAAAATTCAAATACAACTATCGTGTACAATACGACAAAACATAACTGTTAGTTTTAATACAATTATTGTCTACTAGAGATTATACAAACTTAAAAAGAGTCCTCATTACAATTATTAACACACTATTTCACAGAATAGTGAGGATTACTAATGCTATCCTCTGGACTGTCACTCCATTCCCCGACTAGTCCCTCGCTATGTTCTCATTTCACTCAAGAGAACAAAGAAAAGAAAGGGTGAGCTCAACTAGCCCAAGAAGAAATATTATGACTAAGATAATGCGTAATAAATTATCGTTAGCCTTCAACAAAGTTAAACCGATAAAATATAACAACATCAAGTTTAATCAGTGAAACAAACAATCCATTAAAAGAGTCAAGTAGAAAATAAAATCTACTATTTTTTATGATTTAAAAGGTTTTTCATGACTTTTATCGCTGGGACCCAGCTTAATAAATAATTCACATCATCGAATCACCCCTGCACTACGGCCAAGGATATTCTTTAGTATCACAACCACAAATAATCCATGCACTACAGCCAAAGACATTCGTGTATTCATTAATGGTCATGATCATGCCAACAACTGTCTATCAATGCACTACGGGCCAATGATAACTTTTACCACATCATTTGTAATATTAGGGTCATGATTACACCGAATAACCCCTAGTCATAATCATACCAAGTCCATCTATGCACTACAGGCCACATATGACTTTCAACATAATATAAACATGAGGATGATGACAATGATATAAGAATTCAATAAAACAAGTTCAAGAATTAATTTATCCAGGAACTAATAATGTCTTAATTGTCAACATGATACTGCTTTGTAGAGTAAAATTCAAGAATGATCAGAAGAATATTTTCATGAAAAGATACTGGATGAAGCGCAAATATCAAGGATATTCTACTAATTTCATAGAGTATAGAAGTCAAAACATTAACCAACTGAGTATAATAAAGAATGGAATGACAAAAGAAATCACCATGCATGCGGGTATTTCAGATATGATGTGTTATTCCAATAGAATAATAATAACGGAACCAGGTCAGGCAAAATTTGCACCGACAGGATGTTCCAACAAAATAATAAGGACAGAACCAGGTCTGGTATAAAACACACAAACAGGATGTTCCAACAGAATAATAATAAAGATTTTAACCAGTCCTGTGTAAAACATGAGCATGTGATGTTCCAATGTAATAATAGAAGAATGTCACCAAGTATAGGGTAAACCACGATACAAAAAGTTATTCCAATAGAATAATAAGCATTGGAATAACAACAGTTCTCTTCATGAATAAGAAAGAATAACACCCCTTACATTAGTAGGAGATTGAATACAACAGTAGTGTAGTAACAGAATACTCTTCTTCTTTCTCTCATTCTTTCTGTACTTTCTCTCTCTATAGCTTGAATGAATTCGTGAAAAATAATGAAGCACTAGGCCTCTATTTATAGATGATTTCTAACTTAGCACTTGAAATGTGAAAAGCCAAGTGGCTTGACGACTGGTGATGTGAAAAGAAAAGTGGTTTGACGCCTATAATGTGAAACACCAAGTGGTTTGATGCCTGTAATGTGAAACGACAATTGGTTCGACGCCTGTAATATGAAACGGCAAGTGGTTTGACATCTTGTAAAGGGAATTACTATTGACGAAGGTAATTACTATTGACGAAGGTAATTACTATTGAAGAATGTAATTACTATTGACGAATGTAATTACTATTGACGAAGAGACTCTTAGATGACATATTCCCCCCCCCCCCCCATAAAATAACCAAACTTACCACAAATGTCTCATAATAGACTCTTTATATACATCAAGGATTGAATAAATATTATCACAAATCATTTTATTTTTAATCAACACATATTTAATCTTTCAACAGTTATTAATCATTTATAACTCGTCGTCTCAATTATTGATTTAATAATATAACATATTATACGATGATATCTCGTGACAATAATTGAATCAATAATATAAGAGATATGATGCAAAGAATTACTATAGCAATAATTGAGTATAGTGGTGACTTCTCACGTAAGCATCAATAATCAATACTGCAAGCTACTATGCAACCACGCCAGACATCGCATTTTTACTACCGCTAGTTCAACAATTTTAACGGTAACACCTCCGCCGTTATTTTCATAAAGTATTTTTGTCATTTTCTCAATCCGACAATAATTCCATTGTGGGGTCCACCAATGATTGTGTCGTCATACGAATATTCCCCGACAAAAAGAATATTCCCCGACCAAACGAATATTTTATAACAACTTGCTTACTTTGCAAAATTTATAAATATTACCCACAACTATAACATTATATCAAATTTACTCCATAATATTCAAAAATAATATTTATAGAAAATTCATCTTTATTTATAAAAGTTGGGGTCTTACAGATGTTATCACTTTATTACGGAGGACTTGCTCTTTACGGTCGACAATCTGCACAGGTTCTTCTACATAAGAAAGATCTTTTTCTATTTGGATTGGCTCATATTGTATAACGTGTTTATAATCAGGTTTGTATGGTCGTAAAATGGACACATAAAACACATTATGAATATGGTTTAACTCAGGTTGTAGTGCTATTTCATAAGCAACTTCACCAATTCTTCTTAAAATTTCAAAAGGTCCAATAAATCTCAGACTTAATTTTCCTTTCTTGCCAAAACGTATCTTGCCTTTACAAGGATATACTTTTAAGAATACGTGACTTTCTACGCTAAAGTTTCGTTGTTGATGATGTGGATCTGCATATTTTCTTTGTTCATCTGGAGACGCTTGTAATCGTTGACGTATGATTCTGATAGTTTCAGCGGTTTGTTGAATTATTTCAGGTCCTAACATTTGTCTTTCCCCGACTTCATCCCAACACATAGGCGTTCTACATTTTCTTCAATATAAGGCTTCATAGGGTGGCATACCTATGCTAGCATGATAACTATTATTGTAGACGAATTTGACTAAAAGTAACTGGTCTTCCCAACTTCCTTTGAAGTCTATGACACATGTTCTCAACATATCCTCTAATGTTTGTATGGTTCTCTCACTCTGTCCATCAGTTTGAGGATGATAAGCTATACTTAATCTTAGTTGTGTTCCTAAATTTTTCTGAAGACTTTTCCAAAAATTTGAAGTAAAACGTGGATCTCGGTCTGATACTATGGAAACAGGTACTCCATGCCTAGAGATAATTTCATGAATATATAATTTGGCAAGGTGATCCAGGTTATGTGTAATCTTAATAGGTAAAAAGTGAGCGGATTTAGTTAAACGGTCAACTATTAGCCATATGGCATTATGGCCTTTTTGTGTAGTTGGAAGGCCCCTACAAAGTCCATGGTTATATCTTCCCAGTTCCACTCAGGAATTGGTAAGGGTTGAAGTAAACCACTTGGCTTCTGATGTTCTGCCTTAACCCTTTGACACGTGAGACATTTACTTACCCATTCAACTATTTCCCTTTTCATATTCGACCACCAAAAGTGTCGACTTAAATCTTTGAACATTTTAGCACTGCCAGGATGTATGGCAAATTTAGAATTATGTGTTTCGTTCAAAATTTCATCTTTTAAAGCTTGATCTAACGGAATCCAGATTCTATTTTCATATCTTATTATTCCATCCGTATCTATTCAAAATTTATTATACTTATCATGTGTTGAATTAGATTTAAACTTCTGACACTCTTCATCCTTCTCCTTTATCTCTTTAATTTTATCGAGCAGAGATGAAACTCCTTCTAAAATATACAATTTTTGGGTAGAGGTAGTTGGACATTCCACCTCAATTTTTAAATATTCAAAATCTTTTATTAACCTATCATTGGTGGTTAACACATTCAATTTCTCCTGATTCTTTCTACTTAACGCATCAGCTACAATATTAGATTTACCGGGATGATATAAGATTTCACAGTCAAAATCCTTTATCAGTTCTAACCATCGCCTCTATCTTAAATTTAATTCCCGTTGTGTAAAAATTTATTTCAAACTTTTATGATCTGTATATATTTCACACTTTTCCCCGTATAAGTAATGTCTCCAAATTTTTAGAGCAAAAACCACAGCGGCTAACTCTAAATTATGAGTAAGATATCTCTTCTCATAATCTTTGAGTTGTCGTGATGCATAAGCTATCACTTTCCCATGTTGCATAAACACACCCCATAATCCTCTGTGTGATGCGTCACTATATACTACAAGGCCTCCTATATCATCTGGTAAGGATAACACTGGAGCTATGCTCAGTCGCTTCTTCAACTCTTGGAAGCTTTCCTCACATTTATCTGTCTAGACGTATTTCACTGTCTTTCGAGTTAAATTGGTTAATGGGGTTGCTATTTTTGAAAAATCTTTTATAAACCGTCGATAATAACCCGCTAAACCGAGAAAACTTCGTACTTCTGTTGGAGTTGTTGGTTGTTCCCAGTTCACAACCATTTCGATCTTAGTTAGATCTACAAATATTCCATCTTTGTCAATTACATGACCTAAAAATTGAACTCTCTTCAACCAGAATTCACACTTGGAAAACTTCGCATAAAGTTGTTCCTTTCGTAATATCTCCAATACGACTCTCAAGTGTTCAGCATGCTCTTCCCGTGTTCTCGAGTATACCAGAATATCATTGATAAACACTATAACAAATTTGTCCAAGCATGGTTTAAACACCCGATTCATTAAATCCATAAATGCTGTCGGTGCATTTGTTAATCCAAAAGACATTACAAGAAATTCATAATGTCCGTAGCATGTCCTAAATCTTTGCTTTTCAAGACATCCTCCTTTCTTACCTTTAATTGATGATAACCTGTTCTAAGGTCAATTTTTGAAAAAGGTTCGGCCCCCTTTAATTGGTCAAAAAAATCATCAATCCTTGGCAAAGGATATTTATTCTTAATAGTTAATTTATTTAACTCCTTATAGTCTATACATAGTCTCATAGTTCCATCCTTCTTCTTTACAAACAACACTGGTGCGCCCCAAGGTGAAACACTAGGTTGTATGTACTTTTTATCTAAGAGTTCCTGTAATTGAATAAGTAACTCTTTCAGTTCTATAGGTGACATGTTGTACGGTGCCTTAGAAACTGGTATCGTTCCTGGTGCAAGATTAATGATGAACTCAATCTCCCTATCTGGAGGCAAACCGGGTAAATCATCTGGAAATTCCTTAGGAAATTCCTTAACTATAGGTATTTGATCTAGTTTTACTCCTTCCTGTCGAGTATCAACTATATAGGCCAAATATCCTAAAAAACCCTTTTTAAGTAATCTTTCTGCCTGAACTATAGTCAAACATCGAGATTGCTTAGGTGAACAACTACCGTTGAACACTACCTTTGACTTCGAAGAAGTCAAAAGGATAATACGTTTTTGATGACAATCAATCATCGCGTTATGATTAACTAACCAATCCATTCCTAGAATTACATCAAATTCTCCCAACTGAATTGGTATCAAATCTACCTTAAAATTATGTCCTTTTATCACCACACTACAGTTTCTGTATATGCTCTTAACCGGAATTCTTTCATTATTAGCAATTTCTACACAAAATGGTTTGTCTAAATTTTCACAAGGCATATTCAAGTTTGTAGAGAAATTTCTAGACACAAAAGAACAAGTAGCACCAGAATCGAATAACACATATGCATTTAAAGTGTTTGATAGGGATGATACCTATCACCACGTCCTGTGAAGCAACAACATCCCTCACTGACATATTAAATATTCTCGCGGTAGGTCGATTCTGAACCCCAACTGCAGCTACTGTCGATTGATTATTCTATGGTATTCTAACCCCTTTTCCTCCTAGGTTTGTGGGACAGTTCTTAGAAAAATGGTCCATTGAACCACAATTAAAACATTTATTTTTCTTTGAAAGAGGACACTGTGAAAGATAATGTCCTGACTGTCCATAATTAAAGTATTTGTTAATAAGACACTCTCCTCTATGTTTCTTATTACACTTAGGACAAGGTTTAATATTATTATTACTAAAATTGTTATAAGTATTTCCTATCTTTTTCCCTAAATTGTTAGAAAAAGAATTATTCCATTTACGCTTGTTATTAAACCCACCTGAACTGGGTTCTGTCTTACTTTTCCCCTTCTCATTCTGAGTCTTTTTATCCTGATGAAACTTAGCGAGATTTTCATTCTCACTTTCAGTTTTAGTGGCCTTCTATAGTATTTCAGAGAAAGTTTTGATTTGAAGCACTGATAATTTACTCCTAATCTAAGGTTTTAAACCTTCTTGGTACCTACGAGTCTTTCTAAGTTCAGTGGTTACTTGATGAGGAACAAACCTGGATAGTTCACTAAACTTAGCTGTATACTAGGTTACAGTAACATCTCCTTGTTTTAAGTCCAAAAATTTTATTTCCATTCGGTCTTTCAAGGATTGGGAAAAATAGTTTTCAAAGAAAAACTCTTTAAATCTATCCCAAGGAATAGTTTTAGTTTCTACTCGACCTTTGGTTGATTCCCACCAATAATTAGCTTCACCTTTCAAGAAGAAAGTTGCAAAAGTTGTCTTCTGGTTATTACTAAAATTGGTCACTAAGAAGAATTTGTCTATCTCAGAAATCCAAATCTGTGCATCTATAGGTTCTAATATACCTTTAAATTCAGGTGGTCGAACTAATTTAAAGTCTTTAAAGGATGTATTTTGGTTTACAGGTCTTTTTATTACTCCTAACATCATATCTACTAACTGTAGAGTATGATTATCCTCCTTATTCTTTTCTCTTTGGGGTCTTCTGGTTGGTGGCATGATTCTATAAAACAACAACAAAGATTCACATAAGACTCTTAGATAACCAAAACATATTGTTTATTTATAACTCACAGCCTTACAACAACTTTAAACATACTAGTATCTTACATGGTACAACTTTCATTACAAACTTTGAATGCTTCTTTATTACACTAATATAAAGCATCCAACCACCTATGATAGTCTCTAAAATTCATTGATATCATCAATGGAATCCTGGATCAAGTGACAAACCACAGATCTATCGATGAGATAAGCAGTTTTCTTCTTATCTACTGGATATCGAGTTACACGACGCTGCAAATCATTAAAAGTATCTCAGACTCCCAGAGATGTTTTAAGAAGTCTTGACTGAATTTCCTTTCTGCCCCTTTGTGCATGGTGCAGTTGTACTTTTAGTCGATGGCTATGACTTCTTTCATCCATTAGCATACAATCAGCTAAATCTACCCTAAACTTCATCTTATTGCTCCACATTCTGTTGTCTGTAGTAGTGATGCCATTGCCTCATCATGCTCATCTATTCTCATTAATTGTCCAGCCACTAGATCTTCTTCTTCTTCTTCAACATCAAGTAGTTGTTGATCATGAAGCAATTCTTCTTCTTCTGCATCACTAGCTATAAAAGACTCTATTTACGATGGATTGATTACTATCACTCTTTCTTCAGCATTGGAGTTGGCCATCTATAAAAGAAAACTCCATAAATACTGGTATAAAGTTTTACATAATATAATAATTTTAATGTTATATTTTATATTTAAAATTTTTTACGGACTCGAAGACTATATACTAAGAAAACTCTTCCTTATATCTATAGCCTTAACAGCTCTGATACCAAAATTGTAACACCCCCATACCTATACTCCCGTGGTATCCGGTATAGTGTTTACAGGGAATTAACATAATGCATTTAAATCTATACACCCATGGTATCTGATTAAAATATTACATTAGATAGAAGACTATCATATATAATTCCCATAGATTCAAGATTCACAGTATCCCATAACAGATGGAAATTCCCAAGAGAAATATTACTGTGTTTGGATACCCTCACTTGAATATATGAACTGTATCTGTGACTAGTGTCTATCTATCCGAAATTCAGAGTATCAGTAACAACATGAACAATCCATATTACCAATACCCTCACCCAGATCTATAGTCTATGTCATGCGATTATAGTTACTATCGTATCGATAGTAACTATCTATCTGAAATTCAGAGTATTAATAACAACATGAACAGTCCATGCTATTAACACCCTCACTCAGATAAATAGTTCCCAAGGATCTTAACTAGAATATAAGACATCTTACTTTACATCTATATATGTAAGAAAACACGGTTACGAAAATAAAAGATGTTATATATATATTATAATATTATGATTCGATTACAAAATTATCATAACGAGTTCTTATTACAAGGTATTCATACAGACAAGAATATAATTTAATCTATGTAGGGACGCTTCCCTTTATCTACTCCAGATGTTCAAGGATTACCATCTAAAACTGCAAAGGGAATAATTTGCAAGGGTGGGCTATGACATGCTCAGCAAGTTGTATATTTATAACAATATAGGATTTGAAGAATTATAACAATTCAAATTTCGACTGATAGTTGTTACCATTTCTGGATTTCTAATTCCAACTAGTTCTGGAATTTTTATCATTTTTGTTAGTCACAAAGACTTAGAAATTTTATTCAGATGTGAGATAGGGGATCAACCTATTCAACATCCTAGGAGTATGCATATCACCTACAGTGCTCAAATACACTTACAATTTACTGTCAATATATTCATTGACTACACTTCACTCCCTTACGGGATACTCAACTTCAGTATAAGATTGTCTTACCAAAACAATTTGGTTTGACACAACAGTTTATGCTCAATAAACAATATCATATGAATAAATAATTTATTTCATAGTCATGCTGGAACTATAGCAATAACTTTTTAATAATAGGTAATTCAATATAGGTGTATTACATCAACAGTATATCAAGATAAAATCTTGTTCAGCAAATAAACAAGGTTGATAAATTTTACAAGTAATAAATTGGGTATAGGAGACTTGCATGAGCGTAGATCAGTCAAGCTATACTATTCGAACGCTAATAATTACCTATGACGTTCAAAAATATAAATCTAACACGTTAGTATTGATAGCAATATTCAAATAAAATATTTATTTAATACCAGGTTAGATTTAATAGGGTTTGACTTTTAATAACTTTGATAAATGAAATAAATTTTATTTATAAAATTTGGTTATATTTTAAATAATTTAATTATCCTTATAATATATTTTAGAAGGTTTAAAGTATTTTTAAAATATTTATTTATCCTTTAAATAATTTTTAAATCATTTATCTCTGCTTATAAGTAATTTATATTTACTAAAATTTTATAAAAACATTATTTAATATTATTAAATAATTCATAATCATTTATTATGATGTTTATTTCAATAATAATATTTTTACATAATTATTTAGTATTTAAAAGTAATTATTCTAATTACTTTATTAATAAGTTAATTATAAATAATATGTAAATAAAATAAAATAATTATTACATTTTTGTAGAAATATCAAAAATAATTTATAATAATTTTTAAAACTGTTTTTATATTTATTTATTAATTATTTCTATTTTTTATAATTTATTTGAAAGAAAATAATTTATGTTAAATGTCATTAAAGCTCTACATGGATGTAAAGTGTCGTTACATGAGGTGTTCTTGAGTTTCAGGCGTACTGTTGGTCATGGTCGAAAGTGACTAGTTTGACCATCAAATAACTCAAGTTCTCGGTAATGATTTTTGGTTAGATCAAGTATTGGTGTTGTAGTACTCATACAATAAATCTGAGATCAAGCAATAATCAGGCTTTAATCTACATCTAACAAGAAATTATAAAGGTCCAAAGTTACTGTCAGAGCTGTTCTTGGGTTTCTGGGTAACCCATAACAGTGGTCATGGTCGGTCAACGGTTTTGTGGCTTGAATAACTTTGATTCTGTATATTAGATGTATGTTTTGTTTATTGTAACATGTAGTCTATATGTCAGGGTACATATATATAACATTAACATGAACAAATCTTAATTCTAAGGTCTCTATTTATGCTGGTCAACGTACAACTACCAACTGTTCTTCGTGTTCTTCAGTTTTCTGGAAAACCCAAAAAACTCGGTCATGCTCGGTCAATTACTGTTGACCAATAACTCCGGTAATCCTATGAGTCGTTTGTTCGATTGAAGATCATAGATATGTAGTATGTATATCAGAGTACTAATTTATAACAAAAACATAAACAATTAACAATTAGAAGATGATTAAACAGGTTGGTCAAAGTAGCCGGTTCAACTGTTCTTGAGCTTTCTGGGCAACCTAGAAAACCAACTTTCGTGAACGGTCAACCCACTTTGACTGCTTATATCTTGGAATCTATGGTTCATCTGAACCTGTTTTCTTTTCCAAATTAAAGACCTACTAACAGGCTACGAATACCAATCGATTAACAGACCAAAACATAAATACACATGAATAGAAAAGCCCTGACATTCGGCTGTCAGACATTTTTTTCAAAATTCCCAGATTTCATAAAACGCTTAATTAAGGCATCTAGATGTTATGAAAACGTGTTCTACCACTCTAGCATACTTTATAACATCTTAATATAATATTCTAAACACCTAAACAACAAAATTAACAAAGATTCAAAGATCTAATTATGAACTAGGGTTTGTACCTTAACTTGAGAAATTCTTGATTCTATCTTCTGATCTTGTTGTTGTTAACACCCAGGCTTGATATGGTAGGTTTATAAGTGTATCTAGGCTTTGAGAATTCGTGAGTTTGCTCAGCCCTAAGATTCCTATTTATAGAATTCTTCAACTTGGCTTTTTGGTCATTTTTCCACCTACTTGCCTCTATAAAGATCTGATTTGTGACTCTTCTGCTGCTTGGGAGTTTGGAAACATGTCATGTGATGTTTTGGAACTTGAAATGGTGACTCCCAACCTAATTGTAAGCTAGTTGATCAAATTAGTAGCTTAATTAGGTTTAAATCTTCACTAATCTTGATTAGGATTTTGTTTCTAATGATTAGGAATGTTAAGTAATGTTAATTAGTACCTAATTAAATTTTACTAACCATGATTAAGTGTTAACATAAGCTAATTAGAGTTAGATTAGCTAATTAGGGTTTAGTTAATAAATTAGGGTTAGGGTTTTGCTAATTAGGGTTTAGGGTTTGTTAACCTAGGTTTACTAACTTAAATTTCTCACTAATCCCAACAAGCACGACAAAGCGTTTTGTCAGTGTAAGCACGACAAAGCAACTTGTCAAAATAATTTTATCGAAAAGTCCGATTATGGAAAAAAATTTAAGCATGAGGTGTCAAGCATGACGTTTTTCGAAAAAAAATTTATTTGGTCAATTTTGTCAAACCAAGTGTATAATAAAACATAACACATTCAGAACAGAGAAATTTTATTTATATAATGGGATTTATACATACGAGTCTTATTAGGGTTTTGGGTTTTTACAAATTATTTCTAGACATGGAGTACCTTTTTCGATTTTGTCCGATCGTTATCCACGATTCATGTCAAACTTTTGGAGGAGTTTGCAAGAGTAAATGGGAACACATTTGAGATTGAGTACGGCGTATCATCCACAGACGGATGGACAAAGTGAACGGACAATTCAAATGCTAGATGATATGTTAAGATCTTGTGTTATGGATTTCAAGGGGAGGTTAGACGAACATCTGCCTTGGGTAGAATTCGCTTACGATAATAGTTTTCACGCTAGTATAGGCATGCCGCCTTACGAAGCGTTGTATGGGAGGAAGTGCAGAACACCACTTTGCTGGGATGAAGTAGGTAAACGTCGAATGTTGGGACCTGAGATGGTACAACAAACGGCAGACATGGTTGGGCTAATACGAACCCGATTGGTAGCGGCTCAAGATAGACAAAGAAAGTATGCAGATTCTCATCGAGAGAATAGAGAATTTGAAGTATGATTGTATGTCTTTATGAAAGTGTCACCTTGGAAAGGGAAGATACGTTTTGGGAAGAAAGAAAAGTTAAGTCCAAGGTTTGTAGGACCTTTTGAAATTTTAAGAAGGGTAGGAAAGGTAGCTTATGAAGTAGATTTACCTCCAGAGATGGAAAGAATACACAATGTGTTTCACGTGTAAGTATTGCATCCATATAAATCGGACTACAAGCACGTAATAGAATATGAGTCTATTCAAGTAGAAAAAGACTTAACGTATGAAGAACTTCCTATACAAATTATTGATAGGAAGGAACAAGTCTTGAGAAATAAAGTAATACCTTTAGTAAAGGTAATATGGAGTAACCACGATGCTAAAGAAGCAACGTGGGAGCTCGAAAATAAAATGAAGGAAAAGTTTCCTCATTTGTTTATGTAAGAATAGCGAGATTCTGGGAACAGAATCCTTATAAGGAGGGAAGAATGTAACGCCCGAGAATTTCGGATTTTGAATGAATTAAATTTTTATTTGATTATGTGGATTAAATGAATTTAATTGATTAATTATGTGAGTAGGATGTTTGAAGGTCGTTCTATGACCTAGAATGTGTGGATGTGGTTAGTATTCTAGCTATGTGCTAGGATTAATTGTTTTGAATTATTAAGACGAAAAGGAATGTTTTCCGAGAATTTTTCCGTAAAAACACTATTCGTCCGATTTCGTTCGGAGCTTAGGTTCAAAATTCTGAGAAACGCGTAATGATAGAATATGAAGACATAATGGAATATCCGATAATATTTCTGTTATGGCAAACAAAGTTTTCGCTTGCGGACGTAAAACCTAAGGGTTAGTGAAAGAGATTTCCGAAAGGGAAATGTAATGCGTAAAAACATTTAGGTTATTATACATATGAGATATGAGTATTATACTTGTTTGAATACGAGTATGGTAGAAAGAATAGTACGGCGTATAATACGAATATCGTATGAGTATTTAAGGAATAGAATATGTGAGTTATACACGTAGAATATGAATAGTTCTTATTGGATTATGAGTTAAGGATTTGGTATAATACAATTGGACTTGGATTAATAGAAAGCCCAATGAATTAAGTAAGCAAGCCCAAGTCAAGGCCAAATTTTAATTTTAGTCAAGCCCAATCCAAGAAACCGAACCGCAGGTCAAACCGGCGGGTCACGAGATGGGTAAAACCCATGGGGAAACCCATGGGATGATCCATAAAAGAGGTGGGCCGACCACTTAGCCACCAAGTAAAGTGATTACTTGGTGGCTAAGTTAGTTAAGGAGGTGGAATAGTAAGGAGGTGGCCTTTTTGACCATTTTGCCGCCATGTTGATTTCCTATAATTACAAAGCTAGGGTTGGTCATTTGAAGTTTTACAAAGATTGACCAATACATATTGAGAGAGAGAAAGAGCTAGAAACTTATAATCAATCTACTTCTAAGCAAACCATAAGACATTTATCAAAAACGCAAAGAACGACAAAGGTAATATTCTCGTAAATAATAGTCTTCATCTTTTTCAATTTCTTTCTCACAGAGAATCGTAGATTGGTGGAGCATGTTTAGTGAGGAGGAATAAGGATGTCTACTAATAATGAAAACATTGATAGGTCATGGTTGAATGAAAATCGTAAGTGTTTACGTAAGTTAAAAACCAAAGAAAGTAATGAACGTGAACTTAGTTATGATAGGACGGTTTGAAAGCCATCATAGCTAGGGTATGTGCATATTGTTTGGTTAGGATATAGATGATGAATCAATGGAGTGTTCCATTTGATTTGGCTTATAGAACACGAGTAATGAAGTTATGGGGAATTTTGCGAAAATAGACGTTAAACGTTGAAAATGTAAAAATCTCGGATTAAGGGTCAAAAGTTGTCGTGTGACTTGAAAACATTGGTTTTCAATGCCAACACGTGAGATAGGGAATTCAAGAGTTGTGGAATCCAGAATCGTCGAATTCTGACTTAAAACGAAGAAAACGAGTATTGAACACTCGAAAATGATAAATGAACGCTCAAAATGAATAAAAAGGTGAATTTCGAGTTAACGGATTCGAAAATGTAAAATTCTTATATGAACACATAGAGCATGTAATTTGTGAGTTGTGGGCTTTCGAATGAGCCAATTCATATGTAAAACGAATAAGTTATGAAGTCGAGAGTTTGGTTGGAAAACCAACCTGCTTTGTGATATAGGTGCATAGGGCGGCATATGCAAAGCAAAACCCAAAGACAAATGGTCCATGTCTGCAATACGGATCCGCCTTGTTTCTCATTAATTGGCGCACACGTGTAGCAGAGTTTATACTAGGGATTTCAGATCATGAAGGCTTTAAGATGTAAAAAGGTTGACCAAGTTAGGTTTTAATTGTGACGCCCCCAAATCCGGGTATCTTCCAACCCGACAGATGGTGCTACACGGTGCTACAGTTCACATAAACATTCAATTGAAATGCCTCAAAAGAATGGATTTGTCTTATATATATATATATATATATATATAATATTTACATTCCACAGGTTCTTTACAACCAATACATTTGTCTTTATCATAATATCAGTATTATTCTTACAAAACCTATACTATTACATATGTAATCTATGGGTTCGCCTTCGCCTTCGCTTTATCCTTGCCAGATCTGTGACAACCCCAAAATTGGTCCATTCCATCCAACCCATTCTGAGTCGCCAAATACATGGTGTAGAAAATAACTACAACATTATTACAACAATTGTCGTGCAAAATACAACAACACATATACTGTGAGTTTGGATACAAATATATATACCAACTGTGACTCTCATCCCAACCTTGGATAGCACGTCACAATGACACCTTACATAAAGGTATAGTCAAAAACTGTTTTAGAAATTAGAATCTTTGGGAAGAGCTTAAGGAAACCTTCATACATGGGAGGCCATGCTTCTAGATTATGATAGATATCATATGGCCACAGAATTATCCTTGGTTGACCCAATAGACCCCAAAGAAAAATGAGAAAATTACTATCATATTCTTCCCAATGGTGAGTCTTCTCTTGACTTATCATTATCTCCACTGTCTCAAATTGAGAATTATACTTCAAACAAACACCAAGATTATATAGGTAGTGCTCGTAAATATACTCAGCAAGTGAATGAGCATAACCCTGTCTTATGATGACACGAGGTTGTATGTCATTAGACATCTTATATGATAGTGGAAAAACACCCTTCCAACGTTGGGTTCGCCTCTCCCTATATGATTCACCAAATATAACTACTAAAAGATGTATACAACACACTTGTCTATACTGTTTAGGGAGAACTCCACAACTAGAGACCACCGTTCTATTCCCTTGTTACCCCCGCTCGACCCAGCTACACTTTTATTACCTGAAAGGAATTGTGAAGCAAAAGGGTGAGCACAACTAGCTTAGTAAAGAATATCATGACTAAAGATAATTAAATTATCAATAGCCTTCATCAATAACAAATCAAAGATTTAGAATATATGGTAGATGATAAAAATTTCAACCATAGTTCCAGCAGAACGAGCAATCCATTAGAAGAGTCAAATAGACAATACAGTCTATTATCTTCTCCATGTTAAAAGTCCACCAACAATGTTTTATCCCTATAACATCAATCAACAGTTCCTTTCCACAATCATATGAATATCTCATAATCATAATTGTGATTCTAAATTCCTCTTCATACCTGGAATTTAATATAATTTTCATCACATGTCTTTACCTGAAACATCAAAGATCATGGTTATACCAAATCACAGTTCCTGTTCATAATCATACTAATAAATTCATCTCACAGTTCATCTTCGCACCACTTGCCAAAGATATTCAACAACAGGTCATCTTTGCACTACGGGCCAAAGATATTCATTAATAGTTCATCTTTGCACTACTGGCCAAAGATATTCATCAACAATTCATCTTTGCACTACAGGCCAAAGATATTAATATCTCAAAGAAATATATAATCACTTCAGAATTTATATAAACAATAATTATAACCATGTTGATCAATTCACCTTTGCACTTAAGCTAAAGATATTCAATTATAAATTCAATGGTCATGATCATACCAATCATAATTAAACTTTTCAGTACTGGCCAAAGAGAACCCTAGTCATGATCATACCAATAATCTACTCATCTTTACACTCCAGTGAAAGAGAATTTCAACATCAGGGTTATAAAAATGTTATATATGATAATAAAATCAATATATAGTTTTAATCTCCAGAATAATATTCATAAATCTACTATAATTTGGTTAGAAAAAGAAACCAATTTTGTAGTGAATAGTAACTCATGAATAGTAACTCGTGAATAGTAACTCATGAATAGTAACCCTGACACAAAAAGATAGAAATTCCACAATAAAATCCATACCAATATTTCGGTATAATGATATTGAAAGAATAACATTTCTTAAACTTATAAACAATTTATTTTAATTGTTTACACTTTACTAAATAATACATTTAATCATCATAAAATGCCAAACTTATAAGATTTCATCCCCAATAACTAAAACCCTCATCAAAAATCTGCATATACCACATATATGATTCTCAAGCCATAAAATCATATTTTCCAATTTTCTTCTTTCACATAACATATTTAACTCATTTATTCATAACTAGTCCATTTTCATGAAAAATACCAAATCAGTTCCAAAAATATTTCTTTTCTGGGATTTAGCAGAATATAGTCCCATATTGAACACATATTTTTCTTAGAATTTTTAAAATTCATTTACTATTTTTCATATGGCCAAAACCGCCGAATATTTAGCCGTTTATCATAAATTGTACTTTTATCCAAAAATTCCAAAATTCACAGAGTACACTGATATTATATAGATGTACTCCCAATAAATATTTCATCAATTTTGGAGTTAACCATAAGGAGTTATAAGGCGTTACTTTTAAAATAGTCTTTTCTCATAAAATTCACAACTCTTAATCTATATATCCAAAAATCACCATTTTTGGACACAATCAATAAAACTCATCAACATATCATTTCAAATTTTTCCAGAATTTTCTCGAAGGTCAAGAAGAAATCTGAATGAAAAACATAATAACTCTTAAAATCCCTTACTATCCCTTACCTCAAAAGAGAAACACTTCTCATTCGGATATCTGGATATGAATGAAGGAAACTTGCACTGATGAATATCAACTCACCAAGTATCTAAATACTCACAAAATACACTCAATAATCTAGAGAGAGAAAGAGAGAAAACTTGTTTCTGGTATGATTTTCAATTCTAACTTAGCACTCTATTTATAGGAAAATTTTAGCAGACTTGACCTGCAACCTGATGGCTTTACCTGCTACTATTCCCACCCACCACATTTGAAATAAAATTTAGCACATTTCTTCACAAACCACAAGTGGGGCCCACTCAATTCTAGAATTTTCCACCAAAATGCTAAATTCGGATACTTCAATAATTTCTGAACCATTCACCTCTTAAAATTCATAACAAATCATACGTTTATTTTTAAAGGTTCAAAATTTGTGGAAATATACTCAACTTATATATGTATAACATATCCAAAAATTACAACGATCCAACGGTCGGATTAAAAATTATAACTCACGCAATATATCTCAAAAACATTGGTTTAATTTTTAATACCTTCATTCCGACAAAAATACTGATAAAATATCTCAACATTAATTCCTTCATTTATAACAACATAAATAAATCCATCATTTATATCCACATCAAATAAATATTTCATTATCATATAAATCAATAATTAATTATTCACAAATAATATTACAGAATCACAATTATGACAACCAGGCCGTTCCCAAGAAAGAGGGGGCTTTCCGATAAGGATTTCTCCTTACTGGCGCGCAATTAGGTGACCAAACCTCTCCTTGACAGAACTTTCTAGACATTTCCAATAATGCTATCTAATAATATTATTCGAATAATATGAATTATTGATCTGATAATGGGAAATACTATGCAGTGACAATTATTGAACAACAATAATATAAAATTTCAACGTAGCAATTATTGAATCAATAAAATAAAATAATGAACAGTAATTACTGTAACAATTATTAAGTAGTACCTTCTTACGTAAGAATCAATAATTCAAAATATCGTAATATCTGGTATTATTCTTGTGCAACAACGCCAGATTACTTTATTTTACCAACCGTATTCCAACGAAGTTATTAATTGATAGCGATTACGCCATTATTTATAAAAACATAATTTTGTCGTTTTCTTCATCCGACAGTTATTCTGTTATGGGGCCCACAAATGGCTACGCCGTCGTAAAAATATTCCCCGGCAGAAAGAATATTCCACGACCAAACGAATATTCCCCGACAACAATGAATATTTTATAACCACTTGTGTAATTTGAAAAAAATTCATATATCACCCTTAACTATAACTTTTATCAATTTAACCATTTACTGAATAGTAATTATAAGAAAAATTGAATACTTTTATTTCATAAAATTCGGGGTCTTACAGGATCCATCGGTCCATTCGGTCTTAGCTGCATTCATATGGTTCAAGCAAGAATGAGCCTAACTAGCTCAGCAAGTACAACAATTCTAGGAAAATAGCATGCTTGAAACATATGAATCATATATCTTCAATAACTGAACAATAGTTACGAAGTACTATTGATAATTCCAAATATCACTTCTTTTCCTTCAAAACATTTTACAACAATAATATTCAGTAAAACATCAATTCCGGTTCAAGACCGTGAGTATTTCATAAGTACTTTGAAAAGGACATCCCGACACTAAGTCTGTAAGTCCGGCATAGCTTACGAGCACGTCTAGGTGATCAGCCTATAGTACTCTATGTTGATCAACACTACATTCATTAAACGTGTATACGTTTAAGTTGTGGCAACCTCACGTGCCTGTCGTTTGACGACAAAACAATTTAGCATACTCAGTCTACTTTTGAAACCCACAACAATATTAGTTTGGTAAATCCTTATCAACACTTGACAGAATAACATAGCATACGTCTAGCCGAAAGAATTGGCTTTGACTTCCTTAGACATTAACTCATTCGAAGAATACATGAATCACAGAGACTTGTCCAGATCGAACTGGAACAAGGGTTAGAGTACTTGCCTTTAGCTTATGCTACAGTTTATAACACGTGCACTTTAAGTCTTTAAGTCTCTATAGTAGATAATAGCATCACATAACACATTAGGTCATGAATAAACATACATGGTTCCTAAAGAATCTTACCATTCTTCTCAATCTAAATACGTATTAGATTTGTTATTAGTGGTTCCGGCGTTCCGTTACGTCATTCTTACGTTCATATATAATTGACTTAAATTAACCCTAAGTGTGCATACTTAAGGCTTAATTATGTCTTAACAATGTTTCATTAATATCCTTATTTAATTGTTCATCAATTACTCATCATACTCAACATGTAAACATTCTTTATTGTCTAGGTTATAAGGATGGCGCTGCGGCGTCGGCTATTACTCTTGGTGCCGCGCTGCAGCGTCACCCATTATTGCCCAGAAACTGGACTCGATGCTACGACGCGAGTTCCTTTGTTATCTGTCGCGCTACGGCGCGAGTTTGTAGGGGCTGAGGCTCACTTTGGCGCTGCGGTGCCGGCTAATTGGGTTAGTGTGACGCCCCCAAATTCGGGTCTCTTCCAACCCGACATATGGTGCTTCACGGTGCTACAATTCACACAAACATTCAATTGAAAAGCCTCAAAAGAACGAATATGTCTTAGATACATTCCAAAACAATACTACCATTCCCCAAGTTCTTTATAACCGTTACATTTGTTCTTGTCATAATATCAAATATTATCATTACAAACATACACTATTACATAGGTACTCTATAAGTTCGCTTTAATCTTCACGTTATCCTTGACGAATCCTTCGGTCCATTCAGTCTAAGCTGCATTCATATGGTTCAAGCAAGAGGGAGCATAACAAGCTCAGCAAGTACAATAATTTCATTTTAAAAGCATGCTTGAAACATAGGAATCGTATATTTTCAATAACTAGATGATAGTTACAAAGTACTATCAATAACATAAAATAGCGTTTCTTTTCCTTCAAAACATTTTGCAATAACAATAATCTATAATTCATCAATTAAGGTTCAAGACGTGAACATCTTATAGTCTCTTTGAAAAGGACAACCCGGCATGAAGTCCGTAAGTTCGGCATATCTTACGAGCACTTCTAGGTGTTCAGCCTATAGTACTCTATGTTGATCAACACTACATCCATTAAACGTGTGTACGTTTATGTTGTGGCAACCTCACGTGCCCATCGAATACACGATGAAAATACATTTGTTTATACATATTCAGGCTTACCTTGAATCCGTACCAATTAGTTGGCATAGGATAGCGTTAGCAATTCTATATTGAAAGACTTGTAAACAGTTCAATAAATCTATCCAGATTACTCTAGCCGAGCTAAAACTGGCATCGACTCTTTCTTCAAAGCCATACATGCATCTCATAATTTGAATCATTTGAAAACGTGGCTAACACGAAGGTTAGACAAGCGTTTAAGAAAAACTTGCTTTCAGTGTCTGCTACGGTATAATTACATTTCCCTTTGAGTCCTTACGGTCTCTACAACACATAACCACA
The DNA here is from genome assembly GCA_020205605.1 of Panax ginseng. Taxonomy (NCBI): domain Eukaryota; kingdom Viridiplantae; phylum Streptophyta; class Magnoliopsida; order Apiales; family Araliaceae; genus Panax; species Panax ginseng. The sequence goes on along the minus strand of CM035140.1, from coordinate 61,838,377 downwards.
TAACATACCACATTAGGTCATGAATGAACATATATAGTTCCTAAAGAATCTTACCCTTCTTCTCAATCTAATCCCGTATTAGATTTGTTATTTATTGGTTTCGACTTTCCGTCATTCTTTACATCATTCTTACCAACTTCGTTCTTTTAACTAAAATTATTTCATTAATACAACTCGGTTCAAGTTAATTATCCTTACTCACGGCTTACTAACGTCCTTACGTTATTTAATCGTAACTCGATCGTCATTGATTAAGTACGCTTATTGCATACCATTTGCGTTCATCTTCAAATTACTTACTTTAACTCTAAGTGATCACACTTGAGGTTTAGTTATGGCTTAACAATATTTTATTAAGTCCCTTAGTTCATTGCTATACAATTTCCCTTCGTACTCTATTTGTAACTACTCTTTCCTGTCTAGCTTTTAAGCTGGCCATTACTATGACTGACCGGCTAATGCACTTGACTTGGTGCATATTTGCTGGCATCACCACTTATTGCTCAAAATCCAGACTCGTGTGCTTGGCCCTGAGTCTCTGGTTATATGTGTTGTCTTGACGTGACTCTCCAGGGCTTGATGGCCACTTTGGCGTTTCGGCGTGGGCTAATTTACCTTGTGCTGGCGTCGCGACGCCAGCTCTGTGCACCAGAAAACTTGGACAGTTTTTTCAAAAGTTGAGATTCCCGGACTCGTAACTTCTTCGTTATAAGTCCGAATTGACTCGTTTAAGAGCCTACGGTTCACAAATTATGTACTCTATGTGTTCATGCAAGAATTTTATCTATTCAACTTTGTTTGCTAAAAATTCACCTATTAGTTCATTTTTAACGAAAACGATAAACGTTCGTGAACGTTCAACGCTCGTTTCTTCGTTCTAAGTCGGAATCCGGCCATTTTCGAGTTCGCAACTCTATAATGCCAAATATGACTTGTCTCTATTGAAAACCAACGTTTTCAAGCTCAATATCAAAATTTGACTTCCATTCCGAGAATTTCACGAATTCGACGATTGTCGTCTAATCGTGTGAATTCCTGCGAAACTTCGTTACTTGAGATTTTTATACTTTTTCAATTGGATTCAATCCATTATACTAACACCTTGACACCCATACTACATTAACTTATAAACATGATAAGTTATTACCTATTCTTGATGATTTTTGTAACTTATGAAAATATAGATTACTTATATTTCCATTTTCATGACTTATGTCTTCTTTCCATATGGGTTATTATGGTTAATGATTTTTAACCATTCTTCTTACTTCTTATCATCATACTCACTTTATAAATGTGAACATGTTAGAAGTTCTCAGAAATTCTTATACATATATTATGAGTTCATAACTTATTTATGAATGAATTACTTATTCATGACATATACGGCTTATTAAGACTTAAGCCCTTTGATTCATTATTGCAACCCCTTCTTAGCATGCTTGTTCTACCAATACCGCATTCTCTAACAATGGAAGAGAAAGAGAATCAAGGTTCAAGAATACTTACTCTTGATTAACACTTGCTAATCCTTAATCTTCTTCTTGCTTCTTGAAGTAACAAAGGTTAACTTCTATCTTTCCTTGGTTTTTCTCTCAAACCAAAAAGCTATAAGTTGTTGGTGGAAAATCTAACAAAGGAAGTCTAGCTTTATATGTGCTTATTCTCTCAACAAAATAAATTGTTTATCTTGGAAGAAAGTTATCAAACAAATAATGAAATTTGAGCTTGCTATTTATAGGAAACCCTAGATGAGGGCTCAATAGTCATTAAACCATCCACCTCCTTACTATTCATTACCTAGCTCTTAAGTTAACTTGTTCTCCAAATAAATTACTTGTCCATCACAACACTTAACCATTAAGTTATCTTTGTCATTAAGTCTACTTGCTCATCACTTAAGCACTTTGTGTGTGCTCACCACACTTACTTAGCCTCTAAGTTTGCTTGTTCATCACCTTGGATCATTCATGGGTTGCCCCATTGGTTTAAACCAGCCCGTAACCCATTGGATATTTACTTTGGGCTTTAGCTTAATTATTTAGGCTTTCATTAATTCTATTGGACTTTCCTACATTTGGGCTTTGTCAATTCTCATTGGACTTTAATATTTCCTACACAATCCTACATATTCATTACATTTGGCTTAAAGCCTTTTTAATGTATACTTCACGTATAATTATTGTAATCTAACTCGTATACTTATTCAATATATACAGCAGACCATAATTCATACTTACTCGTATAATACCTCGTATTATACTCGTATTCATTACTTCGTATAATACCTACGTACTATACGATCATTGCTTAATTCATTAATCGTATTACATTTCCTTCTCGTAAATCCTTTTCCTTAAACATTAGGTTTTATGTCCAAATGCGAAATATTACGTTTTCTATAACTGAAATATTATTGGATATTCCATCTCACCTCGATATTCTATCATTACGTATTTCTCGGAAATTCAAAAATAATTCCCTAGCAGAAATGCGTGAATAGTGTTTTTTGGAAAATTTCTCGGAAAGCTTTTATTTTCGTCTTGGAAATTCAAACACTTTAATTCTACCACGTAGCCAAAATACTATGACATTCCGTTATGTTTAGGTCATAGAACGACCTTCAATTAGCTTGCTCCATAAATAATCTATTTAATTCATTTAATACTTATAATTAAATAAAATTTTCATTCTTCTAAAAAAATCTATTTTTCTCGGCGTTAGCTTGAGTCGTCGCGCCATTGACTCGAAACCTCAAAAAACGTTTGTGATTTTTTAAATGGTGAGATTCCCTGACTCGTAACTTCTTTGTTATAAGTCCGAATTGGCTCGTTCAAGAGCCTACGGTTCACAAATCACCTACTCTATGTGTTCATGCAAGAATTTTATCTATTCGACTTTGTTTGCTAAAATTTCACCTATTAATCCATTTTTAACGAAACCGATAAACATTCGTGAACGTTCAACGCTCGTTTCTTCGTTCTAAGTCGGAATCCGACCATTTTCGAGTCCGCAACTCTATAATGCCAAATATGACTTGTCTCCATCGAAAACCAATATTTACAAGTTCAAATACAAAATACGACTTCTGTTCCGAGAATTTCATGAATTCGACGATTATCGTCCAATCATGTTAATTCCGACAAAATTCCATTATTAGTGATTTGTTCATCCTACCAAATACAATCATTTTATTATCTAGACATCTCAAGTTTCATGATACAACAACTTATATTCAATTTAGGTTATAGCTTATTTCTTATAAGTTCATAACTTAACAAAATATACAATATAAAACTTTCATTTCCTTATGACTTACTCTTAATTAAGTCATTCAAGCTTTATGCTTATATCATATTATTTATACAACTTCTTAAGTTAATCATATAACCATCTCATAGGTATATTCCATAATTTCATAACTTATTTAGATTCAAGTTACTTATTCATAACTTCTTCGGCTTAGGTCCATTGCTTATCAACTTCCCTTGTGTTCTTAACACTAAGTTCATTAGTTACACTTCTCTTATCAACCTACCATGATAGAGGTAGAAGAGACAAGATCAATTACATTTGAAGATTACTTCTCTTGCTTTGGAAATCTACTAATGAAAGGTTAAGCTCAAAGTGCCTATTTGTTCTAACAATTAAGTTGTTTGTGAGAGAGTGAAACTTCTTCTAGCAACTTAGTCACTTCTTCTATTTATAGGAGAGCCAAGGTGAGGGCATCTTAGTCATTAATCACCCCCACCTCCTCAACTAACCTCCTTACTATTCATCTACTTAATCACTAAGTAATCTTATTAGGCACTCTTATTTCTTGCTCAACACAACACTTGATCATCACATAAAATACTTGGGCATCACATAAAGTTATTGCCCACTACTACACCCATGGGTTGCCCCATGGATCCTATTCAACTAGGGGATCACCCTTTGGGCTTAGCTCTTAATCTAATCAACTTATCCTTTGGGCTTGTATTAATTAGTTTGGGCTTCATTTTATTAATCACTTGGACTTAATATTATTTACTCACAGGCTTACACCTTTAATCTTATTGAACTTGTCCTTCATTTACCCTTACATCTTCATTAAACTTTTATTACATATATTCTCAATTTAAGTCCGCATGCAAAATATTGTGTTTTCCATACTTAGAATATTATTACATAATCCATCTCGCCTCGATATTATAACGTTACGTAATTCTCGGAAGTTTAAAAATAATTCGCGAGTGATAAACGATGAATAGTGTTTTTCGTAAACTTTCTCGAAAAACTTTTATTTTCGTCTTTGAAATTCAAACACTTTAATTCATTCACGTGGTTCAAATACTACGATTTTCCGACGTTTCTAAGTTATAGAACGACATACATCTTATTAACACATATAATAACAAATAATATTATTTTATTCATTATTTAATTATTTCATATATTTTACAAAGGATCTGAATTTCTCGGTCGTTACATTCTTCCCCCCTTATAAAGATTCTGTCCCTAGAATCTCGCCCTACATTACTCAAACAAAAGAGGGTAATCCTTCTTTATCTTCTCTTCCAATTCCCATGTTGTTTCCATGGCATTGTGGTTCTTCCATAATACCTTTACCGACGATATTACCTTCTTTCACAGAACTTGCTCTTTTCTATCGATGATTTGAATCGGCATCTCTTCATATGTTAAATCTTTCTCGATTTGAATAAGCTCAAATTCTATCACGTGCTTATAATCCGGTTTATAAGGACGTAGCACTGAAACGTGAAATACGTTATGTATCCGCTCTAGGTCTAGAGGTAATGCTACACTATAAGCTACCTCACCTACCCGTTCTAATACCTCAAAAGGTCCTATAAACCCTGGGCTTAGTTTTCCCTTCTTTCCAAAGCATATCATTCCTTTCCAGGGAGATACCTCACACTCCATGTTCTCTCGATGTAAGTCTGCGTATTTCTTCTGTCTGTCTTGAGCTGCTATGAGACGCATACGTATTAACTTCACCACTTCCGCTGTTTTCTGCACCAATTCTGGTCCTAGCATTCGGTGTTCTCCCACTTCATCCCAATATAATGGTGTTCGGCACTTTCTCCCATATCAAGCTTTATAAGGTGGCATACCTATGCTTGCATGATAACTGTTGTTATATGCAAACTCTAGTAATGGTAGATGATCATCCCAACTACCCTTGAAATCCATGACGAAAGATCTCAACATATCTTCTAATGTCTGAATTGTCCTCTCGCTCTGTCCATCGGTTTGGGGATGATATGCCGTACTCAACTTCAACTGTGTCCCCAACTACTCTTAAAGACTTTTCTAAAAGTTCGATGTGAATCGTGGGTCACGATCTGACACAATCGAAATTGGTGCTCCATGTCTGAAAATAATTTCCTTAATATAAAGTGTAGCTAACTGATCTAAGTTATACTTAACTCGAATTGGCAAAAAGTGAGCCGACTTTGTCAATCAGTCCACTATTACCCAAATCACATCATATCCCTTCTGAGAAATCGGAAGTCCCACCACAAAGTCTATCGTGATATGCTCCCACTTCCACTCCGGAATCTCCAATGACTGTAACAAGCCACTTGGTCGTTGATGTTGGGCTTTAACTCTTTGACAAGTCAAACACCTACTCACATACTCTGCTATTTCTCTCTTAATATTCGGCCACCAAAAACTACATTGAAGGTCTTAATACATCTTGGTGCTACCAGGATGAATCGAGTACCTGAAACTCTGAGCCTCTTGTAAAACTAGCTCCTTTAATTCCGTCTCATTCAGAACCCAAATTCTTCCTTCAAATCTTAATAATCCCTCATTATCAAGACTAAACTTAATATCTTTTTCATTGATCAACCTCTTCTTCATCTGGTCACACTCATCAGTTTTGAGCTGCACCTCCTTGACTCTCTCTACGATGGTAGATTGAATCTCAGTTGCAAATAGTCTCTGATCCACCTCACTTGGCAATTTCACCTCTATCTCCATCCTAGCCATCTCTGTTATTAACTCAGTTTGAGCTGTTAACATAGACAACTTCTCCCGACCCTTTCTACTTAAGGCGTCGACAACTATATTGGCTTTTCCAGGGTGATATAGGATTTCACAGTCGTAATCCTTTATCAACTCCAGCCATCTCCTCTATCTCATATTCAACTCCTTCTGTGTGAAGATATATTTTAGACTCTTATGGTCCGTGTATATCTCACACTTTTCCCCGTAAAGATAATGTCGCAATATCTTTAAGGCAAACACTACTGCGGCCAGTTCCAGATCATGAGTAGGGTAAACTTTCTCATAATCCTTTAATTGCCTAGATGCATACACAATGACCTTGCCATGCTGCATGAGCACGCAACCCAGTCCTTTATGCGAAGCATCGCTATAAACTATGAAATTTCCTGTTTCATCGGGCAATGACAAAACAGGCGCTTCACTCAACCTCTTCTTCAGTTCTTGAAAATTGTCTTCACATTTCTCAGTCCACACGTACTTCACCGTCTTCCTCGTCAAGTTAGTCAACGGAGTAGATATCTTTGAAAAATCCTGAATGAATCTCCGATAGTAACCCGCTAACCCTAGGAAACTCCGCACCTCGGTCGGTGTTTTCGGTTGTTCCGAATTCATCACAGCTTCCACCTTTGTTGCATCTACTGAAATCCCTTCATGGTCAAGGACATGACCAAAAAACTGTACTATCTCTAACCAAAATTCACACTTAGTGAACTTCGTATATAACTTCTCCTTCCTTAATGTCTCCAACACTATTCTTAGGTGTTCAGCATGAGCTTCTGGCGTCTTAGAGTAGACTAGAATATCATCAGTAAACACCATGACGAACTTGTCCAAATATTGTTTAAACACTCTGTTCATCATATCTATAAATTCAGCAGGTGTATATGTCAACCCAAATGACATCACCAGAAAATCATAATGACCATAACGAGTCTTGAATGTTGTCTTTGGCACGTCTTCATTTCTAACCTTCAGCTGATGATACCCCATCCTTAAATCTATTTTGGAATAATATTTTGCCCCTTTCAACTGATCAAAAAGATCATTGATCCTGGGCAATGGATACTTATTCTTTATCGGAAACTTGTTCAACTCTCGATAGTCGATACAAAGTCTTAACGATCCGTCCTTCTTCTTGACAAACATTACCGGGGCTCCCCACGGCGAAACACTCGGTTGTATGTACTTCTTGTCCAACAATTCTTGTAACTGCACCATTAACTCCTTCATCTCCACTGGGGTCATACGATACGGTGCGCTGGAAACTGGTGCCGATTTCTTGCACAATGTCTATTACGAACTCGGTCTCCCTATCCGACAGAAGACCCGGCAACTCACTCGGAAATACATCCACGAATTCATTCACTTTAGGTATTTGTTCCATGGTCGCTCCCACTCTCTGGGTATCAACCACATGACACAACTAGCCTACACACCCCTTCCTCAATAATTTCCTAGTTTGTGTCATGGTAAGACAACACGAACGTCCCGGTGATTTACTCCCATAAAATATTACATGAGATTGTCTTAATGTTTTAATATTTACGCATTTCTTTTGGCATTCTATAATTTCCCCATGATTAACCAACCAATCCATTCCGAGAATTACGTCGAATTCTCCTAATTTTATCGGTAGCAGATCTACCGATAATTTACAACCTTGAATGTCTACGCAACAACTCCCATGAATATCTTTAACAGGATTTATCTCTTCGTTTGCTACCTTAATGTTGAAAGGTATGGGCAACTTTTCGGGAAGTTATCCTAATCATCTAGTAAAATCACATGCGATAAAGGAATAAGTAGCACCCGAGTCAAATAGCACGTATGCATTTAAGTCGTTGATCAGAATAATACCTACGACTACGTCCCCCGAGGCCATCGCGTGTTGGACAGTCATATTAAAGGTACGAGCCATTGGCCTACCCGGGTGGGCTGGACCCCCAATAGTTAACTTACCACTATTGATGCCCTTATTCCTGTCCATCCCCTTCTTTGGGCAGTTCTATGCCATGTGGTCAGTTGACCCACACACAAAGCATCCATGGTTCTTCTTCGGACTTGGACAGTTAGGCGCAATGTGTCCCTCATGTCCATAATTATAACACACGACCTTACCTTTGAGACAGACTCCTAAGTGAGTCTTCCCGCAGGTTTTTGTAGGCCTCCTTCCTCCTCTTTGGGTCTCCTTGTTTCACTATGGTATTCCCAGAGCTAACTACCTTCTTCTTATAACCTTTGCCACTCCCGCTGGCACCTTCAACCTTCACTCCCCCATCCAACCTCCCCTTGTTCTTCTTATCCTTGTGGTATTGGCTCAACGCCTCGCTACCACCTTCGATAATTATTGCCTTCTCTAAAACGATTCCAAAGGAAGGGTACTTCGGCAATTATTGCCAGGGTTTCAAGCCCTGCTCGAACTGTTGTGCCTTCCTAACCTCGGTGTCCACTTGATGTGGAGCGAACCTTGACAATTCATTAAACTTGGTGGCGTATTGGGGAACCGTCATGTCCCCTTGTTTTAAATCTAGAAATTGCATCTCCATCCTTCCCTGCATGCTCGTGGGAAAGTAGTTCTCGTAGCATATTTCCTTGAACCTCACCCACGTTAAAGCTTCTATTCCGACTCTAGCCTGATTGGCCTCCCACCAAAAGTTGGCCTCTCCCTTCATCATGTAGGTTGTAAAGGCAACCTTCTGGGCCTCATCAACATTTGCTATCAAAAATGCTTTCTCGATTTCCTTCACCTATGTTTGGGCTTCGATAGGGTCCGTAGTTCCTTTGAACTCCGGTGGACCCACACTCTTAAAGTCCTTAAACGTAGTAGCTCTTACTACACCAGGATTTACGGGGATGTTAGCCCCAGTTCTATTAAATTTTGCGTTTAACAGATTTACGAACTCATACATGGGGTAAACCGGACCTCCCTCCGGTTGGTTTGTGTTCGCACCTTGATTACGTGGTACTCTTCTTGGCGGTATTTTGCTGTTTCAATAAACACATATTTTATTATTATTTATTTCCTGTCAGTTAGTTATTATTTAATTTTAAACAATAACTTAAACATTCATTACTCAACATTTTTTGAAAAAGACTTATATTGATTCATTGTAGTATAATACTACATCGGTTACATTACACAGCCTAAGCTGAATACATTACGTTCCCGTAATTGCTTTCCAAAAATTAGGATTTACAAAAGGCAACCCTTGATTATACAAAAGAGGGTTTTACGTCACTACTAGATACAAAAATATGTACATATCTAACTATTCTAACCACTACTAGACCACATTTGCCTTAAAGCATTTTCAAAATCCTCCTTGGCAAGACCGGCGATAATATCACGACTGATAGTATGCTGCGTCTGCCCTATCTCGATGGGATAACCAGCTACCTGCAGCTGGAAATCCTCATGAGAACTCCTATGAATATAGGACATTCTCCCTATCTTCTACTTCTTGGTCTTTAGCTCCCCCCCCCCCCACCTGAGCTCAAAGACCTCATGTTTCAGCTCATGGACCTTGTCCTTAGCAAAAACCCTTTCATCATGTTCCTGTTCCCACATGGACTCTACGTCCGTCTTGTCCTCTATAACAGCTTGGAGCTCTGCCTTCAGCTCCTTAACCTCCTGACATTAGTTGATGTTCCTATCTAGCACTGACATGAATAACGACATCATTTACTCCCCTGGAGCCATTTCTGCTGCTATTGCTACGGGGTTGAAGGACACTACCTCCATTTCTTCTTCTATCATGACGTCAAACACTGACATGAGATCTAAACTTTCTGAGTCTCCAGACTCAACCACCACTATCTCGGGATCTGCTGCTATGGGGCTCGGTATAATCTCTACCTGATTAACTATTCCTTCACTGACTACCTTTACATCTCTATTTTCTCCTGACATCTACAACACCACAAAAGTTTGATTGGTACACGTTAGTAAAATAATAAAAACACATAACATATATAATGCATTTTTATAAGGTTAACTTCCATATTTTATTCTTTGACTTTTCTTAAGGTTATGACTTAAGGTTTTATTTTTCCCCCTTAAGTTTTATAACCTAATGCTTTGATACCAACGTGTGACGCCCCCAAATCCGGGTATCTTCCAACCCGACAGATGGTGCTACACGGTGCTACTGTTCACATAAACATTCAATTGAAATGCCTCAAAAGAACGGATATGTCTTATATATATATATAAAAAGAATATTTACATTCCCCAGGTTCTTTACAACCAATACATTTGTCTTTATCTTAATATCAGTATTATTCTTACAAAACCTATACTATTACATATGTAATCTACGGGTTCGCCCTCGCCTTCCCTTTATCATTGTTGGATCCATCAATCCGTTCGGTCTTAGCTGGATTCATATGGTTTAGGCAAGAATGAGCCTAACTAGATCAGCAAGTACAACAATTCTAGGAAAGTAGCATGCTTGAAACATAGGAATCATATATCTTCAATAACTGAACAATAGTTACGAAGTATTATTGATAATTCCAAATATCACTTCTTTTCCTTCAAAACGTTTTACAACAACAATATTCAGTAAACATCAATTCTGATTCAAGACCGTGAGTATTTCATAAGTACTTTGAAAATGACGTCCTAGCACTAAGTCCGTAAGTCCGGCATAGCTTACAAGCACGTCTAGGTGATCAGCCTATAGTACTCTATGTTGATCAACACTACATTCAGTAAATGTGTATACGTTTAAGTTATGGAAACCTCACGTGCCTGTCGTTTGACGACAAAATAATTTAGCATACTCAGTCTACTTTTGAAAACCACAACAATATTAGTTTGGTAAATCCTTATCAACACTTGACAGAATAACATAGTATACGTCTAGCCAAAAGAATTGGCTTTGACTTCCTCAGACATTAACTAATGCGAAGAATACATGAATCACAGAGACTTGTCCAGATCGAACTGGAACAAGGGTTAGAGTACTTGCCTTTAGTGTCTGCTACATTTAATAACACGTGCACTTTAAGTCTTTAAGTCTATACAATAGATAATAACATCACATAGCACATTAGGTCATGAATAAACATACATGGTTCCAAAAGAATCTTACCCTTCTTCTCAATCTAAATACGTATTAGATTTGTTATTAGTGGTTCCGGCGTTACGTTACGTCATTCTTACGTTCATATGTAATTGACTTAACTTAACCCTATGTGTGCATACTTAAGGCTTAATTATGTCTTAACAATGTTTCATTAATATCCTTATTTAATTGTTCATTAATTACTCATCATACTCAACATGTAAACATTCTTTATTGTCTAGGTTATAAAAGGTCAAGGCCATGCGGTATCGAAATATTACTCTTAATGTCGTACTGCAATACCCATTATTGCTTGAAACCGGACTCGGCCTTTGGTCATGAGTCCCTTTGTTATCTCTGTCACGCTCTGGCGAGTTTGCGAGGTGAGGCTCACTTTGACACTGCGGCGCCGGCTAATTGGCTTGGAGTCGCGCCGTGGCGCGGACTCTGAGCCTCAGAAACTTTTAATAGATTTTTCAAATGGTGAGATTCCCGGACTCATAACTACTTCGTTATAAGTCCGAATTAGCTCGTTCAAGAGCCTACGGTTCAAAAATCACCTACTCTACGTGTTCATGCAAGAATTTTATCTATTCGACTTTGTTTGCTAAAATTTCACCTATTAGTCCATTTTTAACGAAAACGATAAACGTTCGTGAACGTTCAACGCTCGTTTCTTCGTTCTAAGTCGGAATCCGACCATTTTCGAGTCCGCAACTCTATAATGCCAAATATGACTTGTCTCCATCGAAAACCAATGTTTACAAGTTCAAATACAAAATACGACTTCTGTTCCGAGAATTTCATGAATTCGACGATTATCGTCCAATCATGTTAATTCCGGCAAAATTCCATTATTAGTGATTTGTTCATCCTACCAAATACAATCATTTTATTATCTAGACATCTCAAGTTTCATTATACAACAACTTATATTCAATTTAGGTTATGGCTTATTTCTTATAAGTTCATAACTTAACAAAATATACAATACAAGACTTTCATTTCCTTACGACTTACTCTTAATTAAGATATTCAAGCTTTATGCTTATATCATAATATTTATACAACTTCTTAAGTTAATCATATAACCATCTCATAGGTATATTCCATAATTTCATAACTTATTTAGATTCAAGTTACGTATTCATAACTTCTTCGGCTTAGGTCCATTGCTTATCAACTTCCCTTATGTTCTTAACACTAAGTTCATTAGTTACACTTCTCTTATCAACCTACCATGATAGAGATAGAAGAGACAAGATCAATTACCTTTGAAGATTACTTCTCTTGCTTTGGAAATCTACTAATGAAATGCCGCATCTAAAAGTGCTTATTTGCTCGAACAATTAAGTTGTTTGTGAGAGAGTGAAACTTGAACAATAAAAAAAATGTCTAGCAACTTCTTCTATTTATAGGAGAGCCAAGGTGAGGGCATCTTAGTCATTAATCACCCCACCTCCTCAATTAACCTCCTTACTATTCATCTAGTTAATCACTAAGTAATCTTGCTAGCCACTCTTATTTCTTGCTGAACACAACACTTGATCATCACATAAAGTACTTAGGCATCACATAAAGTTCTTGCCCACTACTACACCCAATGGTTGCCCCATGGATCCTATTCAACTAGGGGATCACCCTTTGGGCTTAGCTCTTAATCTAATCAACTTATCCTGTGGGCTTGCATTAATTAGTTTGGGCTTCATTTTATTAATCACTTGGACTTAATATTATTTACACATAGGCTTACACCTTTAATCTTATTTAACTTGTCCTTCATACAAGATTTACCCTTACCTCTTCATTAAACTTTTATTACATATATTCTCAATTTAAGTCCGCATGCAAAATATTGCGTTTTCCATACTTAGATTATAATTACATAATCCATCTCGCCTTGATATTATAACGTTACGTAATTCTCGAAAGTTTAAAAATAATTCCCGAGCGATAAACGATGAATAGTGTTTTTCGTAAACTTTCTCGGAAAACTTTTATTTTCGTCTTGGAAATTCAAACACTTTAATTCATTCACGTGGTTCAAATACTACGATGTTCCGACGTTTCTAGGTTATAGAACGACATACATCTTATTAACACATATAATAACAAATAATATTATTTTATTCAATATTTAATTCTTTCAAATATTTTACAAAGGATCCGAATTTCTCAGTCGTTACATTAATTCTAATGGAAGGTAAACCAAATAGTGAGACATGAAGGTACTTAATGTACATGATAAGGCTAACCTTAAATAACTTATAAGTGATAACGTTAGAAGAGTTAGTATGGTTTAATAAGAATTAAATGAAGAATGCAAAAGTATAAACAAGTAAGCCATGAATGATGATTCCACGTTAGTAGTTCACCAATGATGACCGAATGTCGGTTAATAACGTAAGAACGTTAACAAGCCGTAACGAAACATAGTAAGTCAAATTGACTTTATTAACGAGATAAATTCAAGTAAGACATAGAAGAGAAAGAAGTTGGTTAGAACAATAAAGTTAGTTGTTTATAAACTAATTACAGTGTGCTATGTGAATATATCATGTAGATCATGAAAAGACTTAGAATTAATTGAATATTATATTCGAAGACGCTTGAAGGCAAGTCTTTCTTAACCCTTGTCTAACCTTCGTGTTAGCCAAGTTTTCTATGATTCATGTCATAAGATGCATGTGTTGTTTTAAAGAAAGAGTCGATGCCTGTTATAACTCGGCTAGACAAGTCTTGAAGAATTGATTGATTTGTGTACAAGTCTTTCGATATAGAACTGTTAATGATATCCTATGCCAAGTATTTGGTACAGATGTAAAGGTAAGTTTGTCTATGAACAAACAAAAGTATTTTCATCGATTATTCGATGGGCCCACGAGGTTGCCAAATGTTAAACGTAAATACGTTTAACGGAAGAGTTTTGATCAACATAGAGTACAATAGGCTGATCACCTAGAAGTGCTCGTAAGTAAAGACAGATGGATGACCTTAGTGCCGGATGTCCTTTTCAAGTATGAAAACAAAAAGAGTATGTTCATGGTCTTTTGACCGGTTCAGAATTCCTAAGTTATTATATATACTTTGGAATCATTGTTAAGAAATGAGAAGTACTAGTCAAATGTTTCATAGTGTTTAGTAGTTAATTGTTTAGTTATAGAAGTTAAGCATATAATTCTCAATGTGTTATTCATATGATCCTTTGTTAGACTTGTCTGAGCTAGTTATGCTCACTCTTGCTTGAACCATATGATTGCAGCTAAAGCCGAACGAACTGAGAGTTCTAAGAGAGATAAAGGCAAGGCTAAGATGGACAGTTAATCATCCTGTAATAGACTAGAGTATTTGTATGTAATATACTTATGAATAACAAAAAATGTATTCGGTTTATGAACCTGGGAAAGTATCTTATTACTAATGTAACAAGAATATAGTAAATACACTCATTTTGTTGTTATCTCAATGGAATGACTGTATTATTTGTAGTATCGTGGAGCACCATCTGTCGGGTTGGAAGATACCCAGATTTGGGGGCATCACAATCACCACAGATAATCACTATGAAATCCTTAGGTTTCCTCTCAATTCTCTGTATTCTCCTCTTAGGCTTAGAAAAACTAAAACTAGAATTGATAAACCAATGCTTAAAAGAATAAAACTGATATAATAATAGTACGTATACTTATTAGGATATCAGTTATAAAAATAACGTATAAGGTATAAGTATATTATATTTATTATTTAATTTATTTATTTTATTTATATAATTCAAAATTAAAAAGAATTCCAAAAGCCATAGGGCTTTGTTTGGCAAAAACCATTTAAAAAATTAAACACTTAATACCATTAAGTCTTGTTTGGCACAAACCAAATTAAACTACTTTAATTTATTTTAATAACTCCTTATAATATAGTTATTTGTCACACTATATTTAATCAAGCTTTCACACTTAATTTAATTAATTCAAATAACAATTAATTAAATAAATCATTTAATCACATAACTCAATACAAATAATTAACTATCAAATTGAAATATCAATATAATAATAATTTCCTTAACTCATTAATTATTTATTTAACAAATAATTAACCAAATAAAATTAAATCAATTAAATAAATTTTTATTCAACAATAAACACATCCATTAAATATTTATATAATTCAATAAATATTTAATATTACAATTAAAAATTCTGGAATGTTACATCATTCCCTCCTTACAAGGACTCTGTCCTCAAAATCACAATTCAAACAATCAAATCGTCACATTCTTCCCTTCTTACAAGGATTCTTTCCCCATAATCGAATACACGAATTAAACAAATAACTCAGGGTAATTCTTCATCATTTCAGCTTCGAGTTCCCACTGAAAACCTTCAGTCGAGGCTATTCGGTCGGGGTTAATATATGTCCGACTGAAAACCTTCGATCGAGGCTATTCGATCGATGCTAACCATGACACGTGGCAGCGTAACAAAATTTGAAGATTCCTTAAGCTCGACGGAATTCTGTCGAGCGTATCACTATTCCGTCGAGAATAGATGCGACACGTGGCACATGGCCAAAATGGGAAGGACTTAATTTCGACGGAAATCCATCTAGAATAGTACTATTCTGTCAAGAATAGTGTTTTTTTAATATTTTATTTGTATTTGCAATATCCATGGATTTAATCCACATCTTGTACCTATACATGTACCTGTATTCCAAACAGCACATACACATACACAAGCTAACAATATAACCAATAACATGAGTTACAATTACCAAGGCCGACAATATGTCAAAAACTAACTAAATGAGAAGTAAAAAGGTCAAAAACATCCCATTAATCTAAACTAAACTATATCAAACATCTCATTAAGATAAATTAAACTAAATGTCAAACCGCAACAAAACCAAAGCAATGCTAAGGTTTAAACTACAATACATAAAAAATAATATAAATTACAAAATAATGTAACTTAGAATGTAAACTAAGTCAAAAATAATGTAAACTACAAACGAATGTAAACTAAGTAAAACTAGTAGAGCCCCCGGTATGAGGAGGATCATCAGTGAGGCGTCGACGCCACGCTTCCTGGAGTATGAAAATCGCCACCATCGTCATCCCGCTCGTCAGTCCGCTCGTCACCCTGTTGATACAATATAATGTAACTCATTAGTCCATATATATGATTCAGTTAAAGATAACTAAATGAAAATTAAATTACATGCAGAATATATATTTGAATTTAAAATGAATAGTATACCTGAGTAGTCGAGGGCTGACTCAACATCAGCCCAAACACGTCCTCGACTAAGGTAACCACCATCCAAACAATCTTGTCGCGTATCGCGGCACACTGCTCCGGAGGCGAGAACGGCTGGGCAGGTCCTGACGATGGAACAACGAATCGGTCTCAAACCTCTCAGACATCGCAGCCATAACAGGCTGAAAAAATCATCGTCTAAGTCAGCGCCCGTATGTGTTGGTCCCACGGGGGCTCTCGGACACAAACGATGGCTAGAGCCTAGAAAAATAAATGTAACAAGAATAATATGGTGAATTTTCTTTATTCATAAACAAGAAATAAACTAAAAATATTATACCTCCTGGCGATGTATAAATTTGGTATCCTCAGTAACCCAAAGACTCGACACGATACCGCTAGTACTACTAGTGGGAGTATCACGAGATGCGACCCAAAGAGTCGCCTCCTCATCCCGAGATAAACTAATCTCGGCGGAGGGATCTGTGGAATCTAACGTCTCAAGACGCCCCTAGTAGCTTCTGCAACTCATTATATCTTTGGATCGGATCTTCTCAAACCGCTCCTGTAATTTGATATATATACATGTGAGTTATCTTGGTATCATCATATAAATTACGTAATATTATCTTAAATAATATTTATTATAATAAATGTATTACCCGTATAGCTAGTGCTGCTAGACACATCGTCGACCCCGAAGTAGAGCCCTTCGGCGTATGGACTCTATCCTAGAACTCCATCATAGTAGGAGGTCGGCCCAAGCTACTCCGCATGGCCTAAATCATATACATTAAATAATATCATTTTAAGTTACTATAGTTGCATTTTAATATTAAACTAAATTAAAGGGAAATACATACCTCCTTAACCTCCTGAAACGACTGCGAGCCAGAAGTATGTACAACTCGCAGCTTGCCTCAATTCTTCTTCATCTGCTCTGACTTGTTCTTGAACGCAACATCATCCCAGTACGCACACATCGTAGCCCTATGCCGGATCCGATACTACTGGCGTGGTGATGCTCTCATGAAAGTAGTCCCAAGCGATTCTTCTCTGCCGGGACCGCCTCCCATCATCTCGTCGACCCGTAAACATAATTCTTTGAGATGTGGGCAATGATAATCTACACACCATCCGCCTCGATGATGCTTGGGTCTCGTATCTATAGTATCTCTATAAAATAGACATAACATACGTATAATTAATTATTTGAATAATATGTAAATAACATGGACCTTGATTTATTATATGTAATTCGACTTACGTGAAACTCCCGCAACATTGTTACCATGAAGCCAAGCATCGTGAACGCTTATGCATCTTGGCTAAATCGCATCTGACCAAGTGGGGAGATCGCCCGGTAGATGATGCGTGTCTGATCGCTTTAGCGACATGATCCATAATACTAGAATACAAAATTTATTAGGAACATTTTAATTTATTAATCACATAATAATTTCATCGCGATTGAACATAAGTGATAGTTGAAACCTACACAGACGAGCCGACATCAACTCGAACGACGTTAGGCAATCGTCGTGGATGATGACTAATTGATGAGGTTAGGCCCTCACTGACGTCGACGTGTAGCATCTGTATGTTTAATATAGTTATGACATTGTCAATGAATGTATAATATAGTTATGAAAAAAACTTTACTGAGCCAAAAAAAGAAATTAACTCACTAGCATCTGAAGACGACCCGCCTTGAGAGTCGTCGCCCGATCCGGAAAGCGGTAGCCACCACTTTTACCACCTCCAATCATCAACCTATGTCGAGGCATAGTTGTACTACTGAAATAATAGACATAGATGCGATGACATTAATTAAATATCATTGCAATTATTATATCTAATTTCATTGCATAATATGTACAAAACACCAATTAGTGAAGTAGTATATCGTCAAACCCGTCAGAATCAAAATCATTTTCATTTCCATCTTCTGATTCTGTCTCTTCCTCTTCTGTATCAATTTCTTCCTCAGTATCATCTTCTACCACCACATACGGCCTCACAACCACATCTTCCTCCACTTCGTCAACATTGAGTACGTCAACGACATCATCAACCAACACATCGTCATCATATAGCACAACGTGGCTGGGATTGCTAACTTGTTCTTGTAACGGGTCATCCGTACCATCAAATGACCGAGTCTTTGTTGTCACAACTATATACCAGGGGGTTCTATAATTTACGACATTAGGGGCGTAGTACACTTGAGTTGCTTGGCTGGCTAACACAAATACGTCATCAGATTGTAAATTCAATTTTATATCTACTGTGACGATTCTATTACGATCAAATTTAACACCCTTTGCAGTATCAAACCAGCGACACTTAAATGTAACGGCCTTTTTAGCACCTGGATAATTGAGAACAACCACTTCCTTTAATCTTCCATAGTAATTGGACTCAGAATCTCCATAACAACTTCACAACACGATAACGCCAGAGTTGACTGATGTCAATTCATTCAAGTCATCAACCTTGAATCTATACCCATTCACGATACAACCTGGAAATGAACTAACGCGTTTGTACGGGCCTAAAATGACATCTCTAAAACGCTCATAATCATTCTTTTCTTCGACCCTTCTCTTAAACAACTGATGGAAATTGTCATTAGTGAATGCTTCCATCTGTTATGTAGTCAACCCCGGGTTAGAAGCTCGCGATTCCATTTCGAATGCACTGCGTACAATAATATGGCAATTGTTTAATTATTTGATTAAGGTAAGAAAAAATCGTTTTCAACTTCAAATAATACATACTTGATGTACGACGATACTTCAGGCATATTCAGAAGCACGTGTGTAGATACAATCTTTAAATCTTTATCGGTTAGGTAAGTCGTCGTCTCATGTCCAAATTGTTTGGCTGGACAAGTGAATACAACCAACTCATCAGCATGCATTTGGGGATCGACGACGACCTCATTCTGACTTAGGCAATTGTGCTTCGTTGAGATTACATCGTCAAATATTCCTCGGTAAATGCATCATTAATATTCCTCGGTAATACTTCACGAAAGGCAATTGGAATCAACTTCTGCATGAATACATGACAGTCATGACTCTGGAATATGATAATTTTCAACTGGTCAACCTTAGTACATCGAGAGATGTTAGAAGCATAATCATCTGGTAGCTTCAATGCACTAAGCCACTTGCAAATGTTTTCAACCTTTTGCTTGGTAAGACAAAATGGAGCTTTTAGTTTTGAGTTGTTAGGACGGAGCCACAATTCCCGCCTGATGTTCATTTTCTCCAAGTCTTTACGTGATTTATCATTGTCTTTTTTTTACCACTCGTATCTAGCACAGTGTAAAACAAGTTCTCGAACACATTTTTCTCCTAATGCATGACATCTATGAAATGACGAAGTGCTAGTGTGCCCCAGTATGGCAACTCAAACCAAATGGGCGAGTGTGTCCAATTATGAGCTTTATCGTACCCTATTGCTTTCAACTTACCATGCTCCTTCCCAGGCGGTGGAAATGTCAAATCATTTAGCCATCCCAATACATCGTTGCCCGACAAGCGACCAATAACCCCCTTCTTTTTTGTTTTTCTATTGAACTGTGTAGACATCTTTCTATAACTATGCTCAACAAAGTGAGAATCTTGACGAGCCCAAAGAAACTAGTTTTTTTAGCCCATGACGCAGTTTGTGTGCCCTGCACATCCCCCATACAGACTGGACATGACAATTTACCATGGGTCGACCAACCACTGACCATCCCAAGTGCCGAAAAGTCAGTGATAGTCCACAACAAGGCTGCCTTCATCAAAAAATTATGTCTGACATATTTATCAAAAGTCTGAACCCCTGTTTCCCATAACATCTTAAGTTCATCGACTAACGGTCTAAGGTACACGTTGATGTCTTTTGTAGGACTCTTATCCCCCGGTATTAGTAAAGTCAAGAAAAGATACGGATCCCTCATGCACATTGACGGTGGAAGATTGTAAGCTACCATAATCACTGGCCAAATAGAGTATGGCTGACTAAAATTATTAAACGGACAAAATCCATATGTAGCCATGCCAAGCCTTACATTCCTAACATCGTCGACAAATTATGGAAAATTAGTATCAAAATCCTTCCACTCATCTCCATCTCTTTGGGTGAGTAAAGGCGACCGAGGGACGATGTCCTTCTGTCTATGCCAACGATCTTTGGGGTGCGATGTCTAAGACATGAATAGACGCTGCAACCTCGGCGCAAGAGGAAAGTATCGTAATATCTTCTTCAAAACATATTTCTCCTTCCCCCACGTTTTGTGATTTTGTACCAAGGCAAATTGCATATATCACACTGCACCTTATCTTTGTCCTCCCCATAGTATAACATACAGTCCTGCTCACAAGCATCGATCTTCTCATACCCAAGATTCAACCCCTTAACCATCTTCTTCACTTCATAGTAACTCGCGGGCAGGGTATTATCCTTAGGTAAGAACTCCCTGAAAATAGCAAGCAAATCATTGAATCCTCTCTCTACAACCATGCTCATTCTTGTAGTGTAAAAGCTTAAATCCTTTGTAGAAAGCTTTGGTGTGTTTGTCGTGTTCGGATACAATGGGGTCCCCGATTCAGATAGCATCTTGTAGAAGGCATTTCTTTGAATCATTTGGCTTTTGTTGATCAACACTGCTTGACGCGAGCTCATTTTCATTGATCGATATTATTAGGGCCATACACATCTACCAACATCTCCACGACATCATAGCTATCTGACTGGTCTACAGTACTTCCTGACCGTTCTCTAAACTCAACTAATTCCCCGTGATGAATCCATACTGAATACCCATCCACAAACCCATGTGAATATAAGTCAAATTTCACTTCATCGGCAGTCTTCCATATCATGTTCTTACACTTGAGACACTAGCATCTCATCTTTCCGTTGAGATCATCAGCATGTTCTATTGCTTTGTTAATAAAATTAGACACCCCGTCACGGTATGCATCAACTAATCCCCTCCCATCAATCTTTATCCTACTGTACATCCAACTCCGGTCGGCATCCATCTTTAATTGAAGAAAATACCCAATTAGATCAAGAATAATCATAAATGTGGTCCACTCTACAAGGGGGTTAGGGTTCTATCCTGTTCCTGGATGTGTCTCCTCATTAGTGTCAATCTTTAGCACGTTTCTACTATTTTCAAAAAATTTTAGTAGCACCTCCCTATGGTCTCTAAGTACACGAAATAGACCAAGAAAACTTAGTCTAAGTATGCACTCGGAGAACATGTAGAGACACCAGCTGAAAGTTCCTCAAAATTTATAAAAACGCACCTCAAGCATTGGCAATCAAACCTAAGTGAGAGACATAACATCCAAAGAATAATCCCAAATTGGGGACTATTCGACATTCACTCCTAATGAGTGAATGTCGAATCAAATTTCTAAGTTGACACCTCCAAAGCATGTTTGTCGAACGGGTTTCTAAGTTGACACCTCCATTTAATTTTATTTAATTGTATTGCACCCCAACTAAACAAATGCTACTGAGTTATTAAATGTATTTTATTGTATTTTATTTAATTTAATTGAATTTTAATTAATTTTAATTTTATTTAACTAAGTAAGTGCTACTCAGTAATTGTATTTATTTTGTATTATATTATTTTAAATTAAATTAAGTCAATTTTTTATTGAATTGAATTTAATTTAATTTGTATTATTTTAAATTAAATCATATATATTTTTTATTTATTTTTTAATAAAATTATTTATTTATTTTATTTTATTTTATTTTAATTTAATTTAATTTAATGTATTTTAATTTATTTTATTTTATTTTACTTTATTTTAAATTATTTTAATTTATATTATATTATATTATATAATTTAA
This sequence comes from Panax ginseng, assembly GCA_020205605.1. Classification (NCBI taxonomy): domain Eukaryota; kingdom Viridiplantae; phylum Streptophyta; class Magnoliopsida; order Apiales; family Araliaceae; genus Panax; species Panax ginseng. The sequence goes on along the minus strand of CM035140.1, from coordinate 61,816,161 downwards.
TTAAGTTAAATTTAATTAAGTTCAATTTAATTATATTAAATTAAATCAACCAAATTAATTTTATTTTTCTTTATTTTAAATTTAATTTAAGTTTTGATTATACCCAATTATATTATATTATATTATATTATATAATTTAATATTAATTAATTTATTTAAATTGTATTATCTTATATTAAATTAAGTCAAAAGTTTATTTAATTTAATTTAATTTGTAATATATGTCATAATTCAATTTATTTAAATTGTATTTTAGTATTGAGAAAATAATAAATATACATTAATATAATAAAGAATGTGCAATTGCTGAGTTCTGATAGAATTTCATCGGGAATTCCGTCGGATTTAACAAATATGACACTTAATCAATTAAACAACTATAATAAATGAACAACCAACAAGTTTACAATACAATTAAACAATTGTATATACTCAAATCTACAAAATAGGCAGTAATTAACATTAACGAACACACAATTAAAATAATGAAGCTCCAAATTTAGTAAACTATCAAAGAAAATCCTAATTTGAACAACACTGCAAAGGAAATTTAGGCTTCAACAACATTTCAACAAATTATTTCAACACTTTCAACAACATTTAAATAGAAAATTTAGGGTTCTAAGTACTTATACCCAAATCTATGCATAACCATATACATATCTAAAAATTTAGGGTTCTAAATTTAAAATTAATTGATAAAACTAACCTTAAATTGAGAGAGAATGAGGACCAGAGAGGGACTAGAGAGAGAGCAGCAGAGGGAGCTGGAGGTGAGCTTGCCGACTAGGAGAGGGAAAGGTGTTGCTGACGAGGGCTTGGTCAGAGATGGGGCTGCCGACGAGAAGAGGTGCGACGACCGACGAGGAAAGGGACGGGATGAGCAATGGGAGGACGGAAAGAGAACGCAGCAGTAGAGCATAGAGAGAAAGGAAAAAAAAATAGCAGCAGTAGAAGTGAGGCTCGGATCTGTTAGTGATTAGGTTTTAAGGACTATTTCCGACAGACATCCGTCGGGCTTAGTACCGTCGACATTACGGTATCCTCGACGAACAATCAGTCGATACTAATAGCTCTTCCGTTAGGGTTGTTATTGGCGCTAGAGGGAAACTTTCGTGCCACAAGCATGGTATAGGATCAACTGAATTCAGTCGAGTTTATACTATCCTCGAGGGATTTATGAACGATTGAATATTCTGTCGGCAATACATTAATTTTGAGCGAATTAATTCAGTCGACCTTAATTCCGTCAGAAATAGTACTATTTCTTGTAGTGTTTGTCCACCAACGTTGGACTAGCTTCTATCTGGTATAATTTTTCGTTGGTTTCTATTGGAAATTTGATTTCCAACTCCAGCATTTTTCTTAGGGCATTCACGAGCAAAGTGATCCTTGGATCAGCACGTGAAGTACATGTTCTTCTTAGGTTGAGTGCAATTTGGGGCGATTTGACCCTCCTGGCCACAATTAAAGCATACTCGTTTCCCCATCAAGCACGCACCCCTATGAAACTTCACGCATGTAACACATGCTTCAAACTTCTTGTTTTACTGGTTACCCTGCTGGTTTCCAGTACCCACGTTTCCATTCCACTTCCTCTTCAAATTGTTATTGTTGCCGTTTCCACTACTACCACCTCCATTCTTAATCTCCACCTCATTCTTCTTCTTCTTTTGTTCCTGATTGAACTTTGTCACTGCCTCGCCTACACCTTCAGCGAGTTTTGCTTTCTCCATCACTGCTGCGAAAGTCTTCAACTGGAATAGGGAAACCCTACTGTATTACCAGGGCTTCAGTCCCTGTTCAAACCTCTTCTCATTGTGTTCGTTCGTACTGACTTGATATAGCGCAAACCTCGCCAACTCATTGAATTTAGCGGCATATTCAGATACCGTCATCATTCCCTGCTTTAGTTCTAAAAACTGAACCTCTAGCTGACTCTTTGAACTCTCTAGGAAATAGGTCTTTAAAGAATATTTCCTTAAACCTATCCCAGGTCATCATCCTTGTCCCTTCACGTGTTTTATTGGCCTGCCACCAATAACTAGCTTCTGCTTTCAACATTAATGTTGCGAAAGCAGTCCTCTGATCTTCCCCTACCCTAGCGACATCAAACACCTTTTCTATCTCAATAATCCAAGTCTGTGCCTCGACTGGATTCATGGACCCACGGAATTTAGGTGGTCCCACCGCCTCAAAATCCTTAAACATTGTTCCTTGGTTCTATGGTTGATTCTGCAACGCTCTATCAGTAGCGTCACTAGTTGTTGAACGGGGTTACCATCAACATTGTCATTATTGGTTCCATTAGTGGTTCTTTGTCGTGGTGGTTAATGTCTGGGAGGCATTTTCTGTTAAAAATACACTAATTAGATTATTATTCAACTCTTTTAAGTAATTTCTACTTAATTTGCCTCTACAAAAAAATAACCACATAATCACGTAACACTTTAAATAAAATAACAACTTTTATTTATTCATAATCTCTTTGAAAAAATAAAACAATAGCATTACTGCTATTTACATTACTTTCCCGAACTTTAAAAGTTTCAGGACAATATCATCATCATATCCCATAGGTTACATAAGACTTGGGATTTACAATTTATTTAACATTTATTAATCGCATAACAACTACGATGTTCTACTAAGATACTGCTTAGCCTTACTACGTTCTTCCTCCATGATCCGAAACATTTTTCTGCGATCTAATACATATGATGGCAGCGTCTCGAACTGAATAGTATATCCCATGACCCGATCTTGAGCTCGATTAATCATGGTGTTGAATACTTTATCTATCTCCTCCATCTTCATCCTTTTTGCTTGTACGTCTCTCGCTGCTATTCTAGTTCGTTGAAAAGCTTCCTCGTATGCATCTTCAGCTCTTGCTCTCTTAGTAGCTTCTTCCTTCAGTTTGTTCTTCAGTTCTACGATCACCTCGATCAGTTGTTCTTTCTCTCCTTCTGTGTCTACTAGCTTCTCCTCAACATTAGGCAGTCGTTCCTCACGATCCTGGATCTCGTCATCTTTTCTATGTCATTGCAGTCTGTTGTTCAGCTACTATCTCTTGCAATTCCTCGACCGTATCCTGAAATTCCACGTTACGGTCGTAGACTTCATCGTACATACGAGCAGCTATCGAGGTTAGTGGAGTCTCTTCCTCCTCGTCCTCGTCATCCTCATCCTCCTGTGGCAACTCAACGGGATCCTCCTCATCCGTCTCCACGTCATCATCCTCATCTTCAACTACTGTGACCAACGGGGCTGACTGGATTCTCCAACATTAGTCACCCTGGCAACAAAATTTTAAGTTTTAATTATTAATCATTATTACTCGACACTCACGAGCACATAAGTTATAAACACATAAGCACATAAGTGTTTTATTACTTCTTCCTTAAAACTCGATAAGAGTTAATCACCACTATCTTTTCAAAGGTTACTTCCTAAGGCTTTTCCCCACCTAAGGTCATAACCTAAAGTTTTGATACCAACTTGTGACACCCCCAAATCTGGATACTTCATTACCTCAAGATTTGGTGTTCACTTAATCAAAACATTCATAACTAATTACCCAATCATAATAAAATTGAATAATAAAACCTTCCCATACATGATTCCATTAATAAAAATCTCCCAGGTTATCTAACCTTTAAATACAATCATTCAAATGCGGAATTTAAATAAGTTCATTACAATAATCAATTTAAAGTCTGCTAAATAACTGTCAACATATTACAAGTCTTCAAAACTTGTTCATCTTCCCCTTGCCCTTACTGGTGCTAGGTACATCTACCTTGTCATCCTTAGCTGTAATGGTTATATAAGCAAGAGTGAGCAAACAAAGCTTACTTGAAATAAGAATGAATAAACTTTACATCATTTTCCAAATAATAGGCTCAATAGAACTGAATGATATGTTCTACTAACATTCTGAAATATACTATTGAGGGTCTAATGACCACGAACCATGTCCACAGTTATAAGTAATCTTTCAACTTTAACTTTAACAATTATAAGACTATAAGGACTCCACGTACTTAGGGGGATCAGCCCTTCATACAATGTATTGTGCACAAACATTTTAACGCTAAGCGTAAACCCCTAAAAATAAGGTTGTTCATCTCAGTATTTAGATTACAAGTCTGCACCAAAGAAAGTTTGGTTTGGATAGGCTTTTAAGGGTAATTTGAAGTTTAACGATCATCAACTAGGGAACTAGTTGAATCAACAATGCTTGATAACACAATAGTTATTTAATAACAACATAACTTATAACATTTGAGAATCATAGGTGAACTGACTATATTCTAGACTCATGCTTGAAATAACTAGAGAGCATAAGTATTGATCAAAATAAAGAAATGATAAACCTTGGCTTGAACAATAATAAGCTAGGTCTCTGATCTTGTCAAATTAGAATTTTAGTTACCGGACATGAATTAATTGATAGCAAGCTGGAAACAATGCTTACTCCACATGGTAATAAAATATACAAAGTGATTGAACCATTCACCACAAGGAATTAAGGTTCAAGAAACATTTATTGTAAAAGAATGAACTAAAGAAACTTGTTTAACTATAAACAAGTTAGAGTAAGCCAACAATGATTAGAATTACAATAACTTAGGATTAAACATGCTCAATTATTATAAGAGTGGAGTTAAAGAACTTTCTCAATTTAAAAAGATAAGTTTAGAAACTTGCCTCGAGCGTAAGCTATAATATTAAACTCGCGTTCACCTACATATAGGTTTAGAACCATCATCTATTAGATATACTAACATTCACGTTCCAACATAACACACATTTCTAGTTAGACTTATTATTTTAGCACAAGTCTTAAGATACCATGCAAATATCAGAAATTACAAGTGTTAACCTTTACAACACATGTTTACTATTCATCATGCTCACTAAGTCTTAATATACCACGTTTATCACTTACTAATCATTCAAACTTTGAATCTACTAACCATATAGCACGATTCTGTTTTAGCTATATTAGTACATGTTTATTATACTAACACATCATTAGACCAACGTATGTCTCTACCTCAAAGAATGCAAAGAAGCAGACCGCTTCTCGCCTTATATCGATAGTGTGTGCTTGTACATACATACAATACAGCAATTGTAAATTCGAAAGCGAATGAGCGGTTTTAGCTTTTGCACTTTTTAGTAGAATACACTGGTGCAGCCAGAAGAGACAATACCTACGGCATGAATAATGGCCGTTTTTAGCCCAACTAACATGAATTTCACCCACCAAACAGTTATATTAACATGTAAAATAAATATACAATATCATAAACATGATTGTTAACATATTCCATCAATTAGAACAATTTAACAACAACTAAAACTATTATAATTTCTCAAATTTCATATTTTTATACAAAAACTCCATTTTTGACATCTCTTGCAAAAATCATCGCTGTAATCTCTACTTAGCCAAATTGCTTCGTTCAAATTACGTTATGCTCGTTTCTTATTGAACTAACATGTACAAGACTCAATTTACAGTTTAACATATGAATTGACTACCAAAATTGATATTTACACAAGACATAAGAGAAAAATACATATACTGACATTATTTTCTTCCTACTGTCAAATGAAATTAGCATAAAATTCTAGTTTAAACACAAATTCTAATCATCAAAACACATACAACTACAAGTACTCAGTTGTATAATCGTAAACATAGAATTTTGAATTCATAGAACATGAACAACACTATGTCGTGATACACATAATATATATATATATACACAATACTAAGGTTATGTAAAAATACATTTAATTTGCTTGCAATCCTTACTATCACCACTGATAATCACTATGAAATCCTCAGGTTTCCTCTCAATTCTCTCTCAATTCTCTGTATTCTCCTCTTAGGCTTAGAAAAACTAAAACTAGAACTGATAAACCAATGCTTAAAAGAATAAAACTGATATAATAATAGTACGTATACTTATTAGGATATCGGTTATAAAAATAACGTATAAGGTATAATTATATTATATTTATTATTTATTTTATTTATATAATTCAAAATTAAAAAGAATTCCAAAAGCCATAGGGCTTTGTTTGGCAAAAACCATAGGGCTTTGTTTGGCAAAAACCATTTAAAAAATTAAACATTTAATACCATTAAGTCTTGTTTGGCACAAACCAAATTAAACTACTTTAATTTATTTTAATAACTCCTTGTAATATAGTTATTTGTCACACTATATTTAATCAAGCTTTCACACTTAATTTAATTAATTCAAATAACAATTAATTAAATAAATCATTTAATCACATAACTCAATACAAATAATTAACCATCAAATTGAAATATCAATATAATAATAATTTCTTTAACTCATTAATTATTTATTTAACAAATAATTAACCAAATAAAATTAAATCAATTAAACAAATTTTTATTCAACAATAAACACATCCATTAAATATTTATATAATTCAATAAATATTTAATATTACAATTAAAAATTCAGGAATGTTAAAGAGACAGATTGACTGTAAATTACAGTATTGTGTGTTGTGAATTATTGTGCTAATTGTGAGACTGATATTGTGATTATAGGTCTTTCGAACGCAGATAAGTATATTGTGTAGCAGTAATCAACGCAGAAGGCAAGTTTTTTAACTCAACCCTGAGTTATATTTGTTCAATTATTATGGTGGTTAATTATTGTTAATTAGACCACGTCCAATAATTTATTGTTGATTAATCGCAGTTAGTGCATGTTTATTCATTCAAATTGAATTAGTGAATCCTGAGAATATAATTAGAGAATAACTACGGTTGGATACTTACATCTGTAGAAGCTAGTATTTACAGTACAAATAATTCATGTTTATTGTCGAATTGTGTTGAGATATGTCTGAGCTAATTATTCTAGCTAGACGAACAATTGTTAGAACTTGATAGGTCCGAGGAGATAATTCAATTATTATTGACAGATCGATACCAATTATTTTGGCTAGATCGAGAACTGACTAAATATTGAAATCATAATATTTCATTGTTAAATCAAACCTTGATTCTGAGACTGAGAAGAACAACCTTTTATATAAAGGGAACATTTTATTGGTTGTATATTTAGCCTTTGCGCGCAATTAAGTATTATGCATAATATAGGGTACAAGGAGTTGGTCGCTCTAAGTACTTGCGGAGGGGTATGAGTTAATCTTTATGGTTATCTGATACACCTGAGTATATCAAAGTCAAAACTTTGATAGTTACTCGAGAAGAGAAGTTCAAGATCCAACGGATCGCTCAGCATAAATCTGGAAAACATTCCACTTTATTATTGCGTAGAATTGATTCTTGATTATTCATTAGAATATCGTAGAAACTTTGAAAGTGTTGTACTCTTTCATTATCAAACTATCGTGTTGCATAGATTACGAGAAAAATTGTTATTTATTAACGAATTGTTCAGTTATTTTAAATTTCCCCAAACTTTGGTATTATTCTATCAAATTAGATAGTCTGTTCTTATTGATTCTTATACATTTATTGTATGTCTTAACTTGCGGGGCAAACTTGTTGTTCACCCTTGCTAAATAAAACTTTTCAGCTAGGGGCGAAGTGGCAGAAAGTGCTGTGAAGAATAAAGGCAAAGGCATTGTGATAAATTAGATATGAATAACATTATTTTTATGTTATGTTTGTAAACCCTTTTTGTATAACTAAAGGGTAAGTTTGTAAATTTAAGGTTAGACGACCTGGGATGATGTTGATTAACTTATTAATTAATGTTATATAAGTTTATATTTATATATGAATGGGTAGTTAGAAGCTATTATATTGTAGATCGTGAGCACCAAACTTGGGGGTCAGGTAACCCGGATTTGGGGGTGTCACAGTGGTAACACGGATGTTAGGGGGTGCCTAACACCTTCCCTCCGCATAATCAAGTCACTGGACCCTAATGAATCTCGGTTTCATCGACCCGTTTAGCAGTGTCACATCACTTGGTCAATGTGCAGACCTTTTCTCGGTTGTGTTGGTACAACCATATAAAAAACCAATTGGCGACTCTTAACGGTCCATCGTTGACATGATACATGTCGGACCTTTTTCACTTATTTTTTCAAACAAATCTCACCTAACATGAGAACACCAAAAAACAAGTAACGAAAAGGGACAAATAAAAATCACGGCGTCGACAGTGTGCGACTTCTCTTTGGGGACTCGATGAAGAGGACTTAAGCCGCTATTATATGCTTGTGTGTGAATGTTGCATTTACATTTATGATGAATGTGTACGAATGCATATATTTTTCTGTGCTTAATACTTTACACTATATCTGCTTGTGATATTAGTGCTTCGTATATGTTATCATTTTCATAAACGGTGAGACATGTTGTATGTGAATGTATGTTGTGTGGTTCCTCCATCAGGGGGCTATCATGTCGGTATTTGATTACAGGACTCGTAGGAAGACTAATTCCAACGAGGCTCAAGAAAGGCACCACCCAAATTCGCTCCAGTTAAAAGACCGGATTAATTTGTCATCGAGTAAATTGCGATGATTTAGGAACCTTCATGCCAAAAAGCCGCGAGAGTAACCTAAGATAGGTCAGCCTCTGATAAACCAAATGCGGAGGAAAGTTTCTTCATGCTTTCTCATTTCAAATTACTCATAATTTCATTCCATAATCATCTCCATGTAATGAGAAATATGAAGAAACATGTGTACATACATATTTAAATTAACATGTTATTCTGCATTACAAACAGCTAACATCCGCCTTGCAGGATAATATTCCTAGAATGAATACATAGCATGTAAACATTTACACATTCCCTAAAGACTAAACTACGCAAGTCTTGTGCAGGGAAGCAATCAGACCTATTACTCGATCAAAATCCAAAAAGGCTATAACCCTACAGTCAATTATGTTGTCATCAGACCAGACTAATCTTAATACAGTTTCGCACAAAGAATTTGATGGATTAAGTAAACAAATCACAAATTTGGTTGTTCTGCTTAAAGAACTACACCAATCTACTCAGGGTACGAGGATACCCATACATGTTAAATCCTTTACACAAGGAGGAACCCAAGGTTCTGATAAAGCCATCACAGAACCTGAACTTCAGTTTGATACTAACAACAAAATTCATGATACCACCCATCTCAAAGGAGATCCAGACACCGGTTACATCAGGAAGAAAGTCCTTCAAATGGAAGAAACCATTCGTGAGATCAAAGGAATTGGAGCACACGGAAGTGTCTCTTATGCTGACCTTTGTATATTCCCTGGGGTTCATTATCTAGAAAAATTTAAAACTCCTGACTTCAAAAAATATGATGGGTTAGGAGATCTCTACACACATTTGAAGGTGTTCATTGGAGAACTTGGATCTTATGCAAAGGATGAGAAGCTCAGGATGCATCTGTTCCAAAAGAGTTTGACTGAAGAAGCCCGTTTGTGGTATACCAGATTAGATAATTCAAAGATCCATAGTTGGGAGGAGCTAGCTCACGCCTTCCTCACTAAATACAACTTCCAGTCTCAGATGGCTCCTGACCGGTACCAAATTACCAAGGTCAAGAAATAGTCCAATGAGTCTTTCAGAGAGTATGCTCAAAGGTGGAAGCGCCTTGCTGCTCAAGTTATTCCTTCCATGACGAAATCAGAAATGGTCATGACCTTCACAGACAAACAAGAAACTCCTTTCTATGAAAGAGTGTTAGCTGGCATTGGCAAACCCTTTTTGGAAATTATTAAATATGGGAAAATGGCTGAGATGATTGAAGTCAGGAAAGATTTAAGACCTAGCTGCCCTTAAAGCTATTGTTGAGCACATCCAATCCAAAATTATGGAAACAACCCCCGGAGGGTCCATAAAAAGAAAGAGGAGGATGTTTCCTTGATACTACAAGGTCAGAAAGGTAATCAAAATATGCATATCTAGAGGAGAAATTACACTCCCTTTCAAGCAGAATCTTCAAACCCTTCATTGCCAAAAGGTGGAGAAGTCAAACGCCCTCGAGAGTTCACACCCTTAGGGGACTCGCTCGAGAATATTCTCACTCTTCTGACGACTCAGAATAAAATTATTCATCTTCTTCCACCAGCCAACCCTAATGAGAAGGGTTTCAATGCTTCTCAGAAATGTATTTATCATGTCGGGGCACCTGGACATGATACTTAAGATTATTGGGCCTTGAAACACAAGATCCAGGATTTAATAGACAACGGTTAGATCGTGGTCACCAAACCAGATCAACCTCACGTACAAGACAATCCTCTCCCTAAACACAAAGAGGAAGATGTCAACATGATCAATTGGAGCAGTGGACAGAGCTCTAATTTTAACAGTGAATCATCCCAGACCATCAAAGATGGTGTTGATAAATGGGATTATGCAAAGTTCCAGTTCGCAATGGAACGAAAGATAAAAGCTCTGTGTAAATAGATTGAGCAATTAGCAGAACTGGTGACTTATTAGCATCAAGTCACACGCCAATTAGTCAGCCAGGAGCATGCTAGTCTGCTCCCTTTTGTTGTGAATACTCCCTCGTCACCTTTAGAGAAAGAAACACTGGAAGACAAAGTGACGAAGAGAGCAAATGCTAGAGCCCATAGGGATTTTGCCAATAGAAGGGAATTTACATACATGGGCCAACCTATGGAGGAGATACTTTAGATGCTGATCAATGAAGGAAGGATCACTTCCCTTCTACCTCGAATTAATTCCCGTTCAGGACAGTTTAATTCTGATGGAGTATGCCAATATCACTCCCATTCTCGCAGTCACAGCACGAAAGAATGTTGGGCACTCCGCCACCTTATTCAGAACATGATTGGCAGCGGTGTCCTGCAGCTAGCAGAAGATGATACTGTGCTATTTTAGAGTGAGAATACTTGTCCTACCAAATAAAAGGGACTGATAGCAGTTATATCCGATGAGTCTGATGGCACTCTCAAACCTTTCATAATACAAGCAATTCAACTAAAAAGAATTGACAATCCTTTGAAAGTGGCTGCTCCCGAGCCAATCAATTTGCCATTCAGACAACAATATCCTGTTATCAGCTTATAAAAAGTCCCATGGAATTATGGAGAAGCTGAAGGATGCACCTCTCATACAACTGCTATAGTATCGAAGGAAAATCCACTATATCTTCCCCAACGGATGATGAAGTCTACCATCAAATCAAAGGGGAAAATACCCATGGAGAAGCTTGAAAAATTCCTCTGCACTATGGTTCATAAAGAAGCCAAGGTGGTTTTAAGCTTAAGAGAAGCTCCACACCAAATTTCAATCCTGGACTTGGTTTTATCTTCCGAGGATCACATGACTGTCTTACTGAAGGTTTTTGAAGAAGCCTACTTGCCGACATCAGTGGATGTGGAAAAATTTCAACATTTGGTTGATCATATTTTTAACAATAATGTGATATCTTTCACTGATGATGATATACCTCCCGAAGGAACCGGTCATTGCAAGCCGTTGTACATTGTGGTTTTGTCCTCCGGGTACATGATAGTTAGAGTTTTGATAGATGGAGGGTTGTCTCTGAATATCTGTCCTTATGCTACTTTTCTGAAGATGAACGTTAATCTCAAGTGGATCAGAGGTAGCCATACGATCATTAAAGCTTTCGACCGAGCCCACAGGAATTCAGTCGGAGAGATTGAGCTGCCAATCAAGATTGGTCCCCATACATTTTGCGTATCTTTTCACGTGCTCAAAATAGATTCAGGATACAACCTGCTATTGGGAAGACCGTGGATTCATATGATTGGGGCCGTCCCCTCCCCTCTTCATCAGTAACTGAAGGAAATACGGGGATTTTTGGGAAGAATAAACTTCATTAGCAGGTTTATTTCTTAACTCACGACAACATGTGAGCCCATCTTCAAGTTGTTAAGAAAGAACTCGTTCATGAAATGGAACGATGAGTGTCAAAAAGCCTTCCTCACAATCAAAGAGCAGCTAGTTAAAGCTCCCGTTTTGGTACCACCCAAGGATGATTTTCCCTTGTTCATGTACCTGTCCATAAGTGACAATGACATGGGTTGCATGCTGGGACAAAAAGACGATAGAGGCCATGAACGAGCTATGTATTACCTTAGAAAAAGATTCAGTAGCAGTGAACACAATTACACTCTGATTGAGAAGACTTGTTATGCTTTAGCATGGGCTTCCATGAGGTTACAACATTACCTCTATGGTCACACACCCCATCTCATATCCTGCGTGGATCCTCTCAATTACGTGTTCAATAAACCCATGTTAAATTGTCGGCTGTCCAGATGGCAATTGATCCTATAATAATTTAACATCGTCTATGTGACTAAAAAGTCTATCAAAGGTTAAGGAATTGCGGATCAACTGGCCGCCGCACCTTCACGGGACTTTAAACCCTTGGAAACCTACTTCCTCGATGAAGGGGCAATGACAGTTCAGCAATACCATCAGTACGATTGATGCCATACATGGAAAATGTATATCGATGGAGCTGTTAATATGGAAGGTTCTGGAGCTAGAGAAGTTCTAGTATCCGGTACGGGGGAGCAGTATCCCATCGCCGTCAAATTACAGTTTGTTAGCACCAACAACACAACTGAGTATGAAGGCTGTCTCATGGGGCTAAAACTTGTTCGTTCAATGGGCATCCGACGTTTAACTGTCTTTGGGGATTCAAAGTTGGTAATCAGATAATCCAAGGGAATCTATCAAACCAAAGAACTACATTTGCTGCCTTACCATCAGCAAGTTTTATAGATGGCTTCGAAGTTCAAAGAGATCTCTTTTCTACACATTCCTCGTAATAGGAATGACTTTGCAAACGCGTTAGCAACTTTGGCCTCCTTGATTCACATGCTAGATAGAGAACACATGCCAAGCGTCACATTTACCCTACACAAGGCACCAGTCTATGGGAACTATGTTGGAGAAGTATCGGATAAGCTACCTCCCATCCAGCACCCTTGGTATCAGCATATCAAGGAGTACCTACGATGTGGATCTACACCCTCTGAGGCAAGCCCGACTGAGAAAAGGTGGATACATCGACTTGCTATGAAATTCTACCTGAACGGAGATGCACTCTATAAAAGAGATGCAGGACTAGGTCTCCTCAGATGTTTGGATCAGGATTAAGCTCAGAGACTCGTGGATGAGGTCCATGGTGGAATATGTGTCCCACACATGAGTGGCCCCCTGCTTGTTAAGAAGATCCTCATAACAAGACATTATTGGCTTACCCTCAAAGCTGACTGTGATGATCACGTCAAGAGGTGCTATCAATGCCAAATTCATGGAAATGCCATACACGCCCCTCTGAGCGAGCTCCATGATATGATTTCACCTTGGCCCTTCTCAATGTGGGGAATGGATATGATCGAGCCCATCGAGCCCAAAGCTAGTAATGGGCATCAGTTTATCTTCACCATGATCGACTACTTCACCAAGTGGGTAGAACCAGCCTCCTTCCCTAGGGTTACCAAAGAAGTCATCATTGTTTTCATTAGAAACAATATCATTTGTCGATATGGACAACCAGAGGTAATTGTATCAGCCAATGCTAAGAACCTCAATAACAAAATGATGGAGGATTTATGCAGTAAATTCCACAACAAACATTTTAACTCCGTCATCTACCGTCCAAAGATGAATGGTGTTATTGAAGCGACTAACAAAAACATCAAGAAGATCATGCAAAAGATGTCTGCCAACCACAAAGAATGGCATGACTTATTGCATCTTACTCTGTTAGCCTACAGAACATCAATGTGCACTTCCACTGTGGCAACCCCCTATGCATTAACCTATGGGATGGAAGCAGTGCTCCCCATAGAAGTCAAAATGGAATCCCTCAAAGTGTTGATGTGAGAGCCCCGAATCTGGGTTCCAAATCACCACGGATCCGGTACAATCATTCAATCACTATTGCGGAAGATATAAACATAAATTGTTTATACAAAAAACTTTACACACTATTCCCCAAGTTCGAGTAACCTTAACTTATACACAATTCATAAACTATCTAACATATAAGGTCATTATCATACTATACTATTATAATTTAACTGCACACATCATCCCAAGATGAACTTGGCTTTGTCATTTCCTGTATCCGACGTATTCGTCTTAATCTGCAATGTTAATCATGATATATCAAGGGTGAGAAATAAGTTTTCCCAACAAGTTGAAGTTCAATAATTTAAGGATATATCATGATAGAAAGAATTGAATAAAAGCTGGCTACAGTTCTACAATATAATTATGAACTAGCATGAACAAATTTTACATAAATTTGAACGAACATTGAACATGGACATATATATATATATATATATATATATATATATATATATATATATATATATATATATATATATATATATATATATATATATATCTGATCGAATGGTAATGAAGGTGTTCACCTTTTTTTCATACCGATGAATACATACGATATGCACAAGAGTGCGATTTAATAATTCTTAGACATGGCAATCAGAATTGATTAACCACAAGTATAATTGAATAATATAAATCGAGGTAGAGTTAAGAAAAGCGTGTCTGTTTTGTGGATTATCGTTACGCATTTTAATAAGCTTTGTCTGAAGACCTAATATATAAATAATATTGATATACAAATTAGAATAATATCATCATAGTATTTAAATAACCTAAACACATTATCACATAATCCTATCCGTCTATAACACACATAATACCTAACCTCAAGTCAAACTTTTACAGTCTGAGTCAAGTTCGGTATAATTCTGACATCCCGACGGCTAAGTCGGATAATCGTCGAGTTTAAGTTCAATTAAACTCTGTCTAATCACTTAACAATTACCTTAGATAATTATCTTTTCAGTCAAAATAATTTTCCAAGTCTCATAAAATTTTTTTAAAATAATTATTACCATTTAAAATGATTTTTCAATCATTAATATAGCATTTATAATAATTAAATACCAAATAATTCATTTATCATTAATATTTATTTAATACTAAATATTAATGAAAATCATAACATAATATTATAATATATTTATAATATGTCAAAGTATTTTTAATACCTTTAAATTCATTATCCAGATAATAGCTATTAATATTAAAACATTAATATTTTCATGACAAAATATCAAAAGTTATATTTTATAACTTAAAATATTTTTATAACACTTCAATCATTTTATATGATTTTTAAATCATTAATTCTATTTTTCCTAATTTATTTAATATATTTATTAAATAAATTAATTATCATTAATATTAATTTATTAATGAAATTCATCACAAAATATTAAAAGTCACTAAAAATAACTTAGAATATTTTCTTATACCATAATATAATTTTTCATGATTTTTCAAGTATTAAAATCATTTTTAAATAATTTATTTAATATAATAATTAAATAAATTAAATACCATTATTATTCCAAAATATTAAATGTTAACAAATATATTGAAATAATTAAAATTAATTTTCGGACTTTAAAATAATTTTTAGAAATTTATTTTGTAATTTTAATAATTAAAAATCATTTATTTTAATTTATATATTAAAATAATTAATTTTCTAATTTATCTGTCGCTAAAGGGCCCTATAGCGACGAAACTGTCACTATAGGTGTTCTTGAGTTGTTCTTCATCAAACCCAGAAACTCATACACAGTTACAAAGTGTCACGTTTGACCGGTTCTAATTTTCAATCCATACATGTTCTAGGCTAACTAATGTTTATAAATCGTAGTACTAATGTAATATTACATGTTCCCACAACTAGATAGGTCATACAACATCACACTAAGAAGATCTGAGCCTTCAAAATTCATGTCAGAACGTTTCTGGGTTTTCCAAAAACCCAGGTAGTTCGACTGGTCACTTTCTAGATCATTTTAAGTTAGGTTCTTGTCCTCAAATGGTAGATCTTAAGCTTTAAAGCTATATTCCATGTGTTAACGAACATTATTATAACAACAGATCAATTAAATAACAACAATTTATCCAGATTAAGTCTGGTCACACATGGTCAGAAACCTTGTTCATACACTTTCTGGAAATTCCAGAAAAGTGTCTTCGTGATCAGATGGGCTACTTTGACCAACCCTTACAACCAATCTATTTGTTTTTTTTATAGAATCTAAAGGGATGGATCGAGAGTACATATAACATACTACAAGCTAGTTACAACAACATCAACATAACTCATAACACTTGACAGATATATAGCTTAGAAAATCTTGTCAGACTCTGGAAACTGCTTTCTGGGTTACCCAGAATTCATCTGGTCATGCTCGGTCAATGTGTTTTGACCGATTATAACTTACACTATAGACATCAAATGATTGTGATTTCACTTGCAGAACAAAGATCTCATACCAGACTACCGATCCAAAACATAAAACAAGAAAACTCAAAAACAGAAAGAGATCTACGTTCATTGACATATGGTTGTCAGACAACTTTGAGGTTCAAGAACAATTTTTAAAAAATATCATTTTAAGGCACTTTGATGTTATGGATCCATGATGGATCATCATAGATCATCATAAAACATCCTATAACATGATTCTAAACACATAAACACAAATTTTCTCTTAGCATATGTTGTGTAAAATCGATACGCGCAAAACACGCAAGTGTACTTGGTCAACAAGTAATAAAGTAATGAATAGAGTATCGTTCCCACATAGACAATTTAGTAAGAAACTTAACTTCACAATTATCAATTTCCTAATTTTATTAAACTATCCAATTCAATGATTAAAAATTATAGAACCTAAATTAAAACAAATAAAATACCACAAACCAAATCACCAATATCAAAATCTGGAATTCAAACAATTAATGGAGAATTAGACTTATGATTTCACCCTAAGCTTCACTCTAATTTTAACACCTTTATTCCAATTCAATTCACTATCTCAGTTTATTAATCAAGAACACGAACGTAGTATTAACCACCTCTCGATGCACTAATACCGTATTAACGTCAATCCACAATTAAGATAGAAATTCGTTAAAAACCTAAATCAACCAACTCACTATATCTCTATGTGAATTGCAATTAAAGAAGGTTTAAGCTTTAGTTTTCTACCCGATTACATGTGATGTCAAGAATATCTCTACCTTAACAATAATCAAAAATCTGCTATTCACAAAATTTATGACACATGCTACATTAACTAGGTCTAGATTTGAATATCCTCTCTCGATTCCATTCAAATCCACGAGAAATTGTTGATCAAGCAATTCATAAGTTCACGCTCGAATTAACATAGATAAACTAAAAAAAATTTATTGAATTAGAAATCAACGTTAAAAACTCATCGTTTCACCCAAGGATCCATCACAAGTCTAATAAGTAAATTAGTTCATAACGAATGAATTAAAAACTGAATAATCTAATGAAACCATTCTTTTAATTACAAATAACGACTAAAGAGAAGAAGAATAATAAAAAGCCCTTCACGTAGCCTAGATTTGCAACCGTCACGATAATCTCTTCAAATTATTCCTCCAAAGCTCGCACTTGAATCCTCGAATTAATCTCTGTAGTATGCTCCTTGTGTTGTATGATTTTTTGATTGCAACGTAATATTAAGCTCTCCCTTTTTGTTCTAGCTGAAATCTGCATTTTTAAGAGTCCAGGCGCCTAACAGAACATAACAAATCCATGTTGCAACAGAGTTCAAACAATGACGAGGTCACTTGCGAGGATTCGGGACCCCACCTGGGGGTATAGGTATAAACTTAAAAAGTCCGCCCGTGAAACTAGGCTCTTCTAAAGAATTTTTTTGCTTTAATGAGTTTTTCCACTTTTGCTCCAGAACTCCATCATTCTTCACCACTTGCATCCATGACCACCCTACACATAAAATAACATGAAACGGGTGAAAACGAACACAAAACACGAAGATAACTATGAATTTAAACTTGAAATGAATATTTATTCGTGTATATAAAATCCACTTATCAACATACAAGATCAAAATAGGTTTAGGACTTTATACCTTCTAGCTAAATCTTTGATCTTTGATATCTAAATCTGTTCTGGGTGTTCTAGGAGGTGTTTTAGAGACTGAATTACTTAGCAAATTTAGAGGTTTGGTGAGAGAGAGAGTTGTTAAGAGTTTGGGTGCAAATGAGCCAAGTTTGGTGAACTTTCTCTCTCTAAATCACTTATAATACAAAGATGCAATGTATAGATATGATAAGTGGATTGATTGGCTGGAGCTTATAAGTCACAATATCAACATTAGTAGGTCACCAACTACAAATATGGAAATATTTGCAAGTTAGCTCATTAAAATATGTAAAGGGGGTAATCTTGTCATTTGCATTTTAATTTTTAATGGCATACTTGACATTTGATCAAATCCTTAGGGTTTAGGGTTTAACCCTTAGGTTTAGGGTTTAACCCTTAAGGTTTTTTATAAATAAATTCTAGGATTTCTAAATTAGGTTTCCATAATAGAAAATTAATATTTCTAAATTATAATTAGGATTCTATAATTATATTAAAATTTCCTAATCATAATCCAAGCTTGCTAATTAGGATTATTATGTCCTAATTAAAATTGCTAATTTAGAAATTAGGGTCATAATTGTACATTATGATTTATAACCCAAGAATTAGGGTTTTAAATAGAAAATTAATCTTTCTAATTTATAAATTAGGTTTCCTAATTAGATTAGGGTTTTCTAATTACTTATAACTTGAAAATTAGGATTAATGTTTCCTAATTAACATTAAAATTATTAAATTAACAATTAGGTTTTCCCTAATTATTAATTAAAGTTTCTAATCCAAAAATTAGGGTTTTCTAAATCAATTATGGTTATCCCTAATTAGGTTATTATTAATAACCTTTAAACCTTATACTAGCATTTGCATTCCTAAATTAGGGTTTTCAACTTCCGAATTAGGGTTTCGGATTCTCGGAACTGAAATTAGGATTTCCAGAACCAGTTTTAGGGTTTCTTATAAATTTTAAGAATTTTCTAGCTGAACGTTGACGTTCTTAATATAATATTATGATTTGCCACTGATATAGCTTATTTTGTGACGCCCCCAAAATTAGGTATACATCACCCATCTTGGGTCGCCAGATACATGGTACAGAATTCAAATACAACTTACTAATACAACTGTCGTGTACAATACGACAAAACATAAACTGTGAGTTTGAATACAAATATTGTCTACTAGAGATTATACATGTTGGGCTTCGGCACAGAAACGCACAGCGGAAATTAAAATTTTAAAGCAATTTCCGAAACCCTAAAACAGGATCCATGCGAAAATCAATTAATTCAGAGGTTTAGAGATTATACGGATATAAAAAAGCGAGAATCAAAAGCGATTGCGCCTCGAATCTCCAAAGCAATACAAACCCGAGTTAGCGCCTCTACGGTATCCACACGAATCATTTAACCGTCGAACGATTACTGCAATAAGAAGGACTTGCAGTACTAGCCACCAAAAGGAATGGATTTTTCAAATCTGCTTTTCTCTAGTCTCTCTCTAAGAGCGGCTAGGGTTTTTTTCAATTATGATATATAACCCTAAGTAGTCGCTATATATCATATATATAGTAGTTAAAAGGAATTAATCATATCAAAACCTAATTTCATAAAATCCGAATTTATATATATATATATCTCTTAATTAAGTCTTACTTAATTAATATACTTATATACAATTATCCTTTTAATTTAAATTAAGTGATTTAAATACTATTAATCATATTAATATATTTAAATCCTTAAAATTTAAATTAATTCCCTTTTAAATAACGTTCTATGTGTGTGACCCTATAGGTTATTATTACGTTGGCAATAATTTTAAAATCATATTATAAAATTATAAACAGTGAGCGGCATTTAGTAATGCATCACTGCTACCCAAGTAATAATAAGATCGATGATTCGATGCAACCTTTTTGTGACCAATGTTTCAATGTAATTTAATCCTTTTAACCTTAATATCCTAGATTAAACTCGAGTCATGGAATGTGTCATACTCTTCATAATTTAATGCGAGTTTTCTTGATCAATGAGTAGACTATATGAAACAAATCACTATTTGAGCATGGCCATGCATTTCATAGTCCTACTCAATCAAGAGGCCTTGGATATCACCCATAATATATAGGATGGTTAAATTCCATCTAGATCACTCATATTTCTCACACGATTAATGATGAACCCAATAATCACCTTTATAGTCCACCCTATTAAAGGTGACATTTGATGATATCAAAGTACATAAATTCTCGTGTAGTAATATAGCGATTTCAGGTCGGAGGACCATTGCATCATTGTCACTATGAGAATTGCTAATGACACTTCGCATAATGCTCCATATAGAATTCTCATGGTGGGTCTGTCCAGTACATCGTTCTCTAACATGTACCTATGCATTGACTTAATATCTCATATATTTATGACCAATGAGATTTGGTCATCAGTCAATCCACATACTAGTCTCAATGCATCATTATTGTCCCATCAACAATGATACTCGGCTAGGGACATTTAAGAACACTGATACTAATGGTAATATATAATCTCATGTTCAAGTCACATACTTGAAACTATATAATTTATATCACTATTCTAAGGAATTTTATTATGTTAACAATTATATTACGCAGTAAATAAAATCATAATAAAATCATATATTTATTCAATCAAATATAATATCAAAACGTTAAGCAATTATATCAAATAATTGGCCTCTAGGGCATAAACTCTAACAATACAAACTCAAAAGGAGTCCTTATTACAATTATTATCACACTATTTCACAGAATACTGAGGACTACTAATGCTATCCTCTGGACCATCACTTTGTTCCCCGACTCGTCCCAACTATATTCTCATTTCCTGAAGAGAACAGTGAAAGAAAGGGTGAGCTCAACTAGCCCAATAAGATATATTATGACTAAGATAATGTAGAATAAATTATCATTAGTCTCCAACAATGTTAAACTGATAAAAAATAATAGACATCAAGTTTAACTGCAGCGGAACAAGCAATCCATTAAAAGTGTCAAGTAGGAAATAAAATGTACTATCTTTTATGATTAAAAATGTTTTTCATCATTTATTATCGGCGAGACTCGACAATAAATATTCCACATCATCGAATCACCCCTGCACTACGTCCAAGGATATTCTTTAGTATCACGACCACAATTATCCATGCACTACGGGCCAAGAATATTTGTGTCACTACTAGAAAACAGTAAATAGACAATGTGAAAAAAACGTTGTGGTTTCAGTCAGGAAAACGTCATGGTTAAGGGTGTCATCAATTTGACACCCTTACACAACGTTTTAAAAACGTTGTAGTTAAGAACAATACACAACGTTTTTTAGGAAAAAAACGTTGTAGATTTGATTTTCAAAAATTAGCAGATGCTTAAAAACGTTGTAGTAGGTATGATTCCACAACATTTTCTGAATAAAAACGTTGTAGTTTAGTATATCAGACAACGTTTTTAACCAATTTATACAACATTTATAAAATGTTGTAGATAAAGAAAAAAAAAGAAAAAAAAATATTGTGGCTCACCTATATTACCAATGCACCTGCGATGCCATGATATATAGCTAAAAGGTCTAAATTGTCATTTAAATTTAAAACCAAAATGTATCAACCATTCAAAATACATCCCAATAATACCATTTGTTTACAGTTTCAAATGTCTCAAGCATTGATTATGAAATAACATGAATTAAAAAATACAAGTGAAACTAAATTAGTGATATGGCAACACCGAACCTCCTCTTCAATTAGTGATATGGCAACACTTTGAACCTCCTCTTCATACCTCCACATGTACTTTCCAACCTACTTGTCGACAACTCCTCCATTGAAAAGATTAACACTCCTAAGAGATTCTTCCACCGCCTGCAATAACATAACAAAGAATTAAAATAGTTTTTTTTTTGCTTTATAGCCTAGTTTAGTAAACAAAGGAAATCTAGGGTTGTATCAACGTGGAAAGATTAATTAAACCCAAATAAACCAACAAAAACACACAACCATATCTTTATTTCTATCTATTAAGTTACTATATAGGAAAATAAATAAATATAAAATAATTAATGAATTTGTTTCCCTAGCTGTTGGTTGTGGATCATAATATATATGGGAATGGGAAGTCGGAAATGGAGAAAAAGCTAGCTAGCTAACCAATGACATCACCAACTTGGAAGGTCTTAGGAGCAGCCCACTTTTTGTAATCAACATGCATTGCCAATGATGGTCCAACCACGAGTCCCCAACCTAACCTTGTACATCTCCAATGGAGACTGCGCAGATCTGACCAAATGTGATCAGCCCCACAAATAGATGATCAGCCACAGTACCATTGAACGAACCCATGGCCAAGAACTACATATATTGTGTTTAGTATTGTAATGAGTTAAGAATTAAGGGAATTGAAAGAGAGATGAAAAGTCATGTGATCGAGTATATATATATGAATGTGGCAGTTTTTATAATACCAAATGTCTTCCAATGCAGACCTTCTCACCAAGAGGCAAGAAGAGTGTTTGTTTTTAGACCTTCATCAAATAGGCGTGCCACATTCTTTTAGACAGAAAAGCAATAGTATATAGTGGTCCTCCTATAACAAAAAATATTACTACTACTATTTTTTTTAATAAAAAATAAAATAGGGATAACCCCATCAGTGCTAAGACTAGTAGTCATTTATAGTTGGTATCATGTTTATGCTTCTTACATTCTTCTTTTTTCCTCCCCCTTTTGTTCTTTCTAAACAATGGGAATTAAAGAAATTTATTTTGCCAATTACTTAACTAATGTAGTGACACATTGGTAATTTATTTATCCGCAATGGCTAATATAGCGACACATTGATAACTAATGTCTCACCACGTATCCTTGAACAGGGAGATAACAAACGGCCGGCAAAAATCCTTTGTGCAAGTGCCTCAGCAGATTTGAGCTCCTTTGAAACTTTTTCTCTTTCCTGTGACTCAAATCCATCACCAGTCAGTTCCTCAAAGAGCCTAGCAAAAAAAATTATCAGTCACTATCAGTCCCCCCATTACCAAAGAATTTCTTCCCCCATGAGATATATAAAAAAAAAATCAACAAAACAGAAGTTCCTAGTCTAATAGTACCATGATTATTGTTAACCAAATTGACTTCCCCTTCATAAGTACTGGATTCAAAGTTGGTCACCAAATTGCAATAGTCAAACTTAAGCAAACTCAAACAATTGAATAAAAATTGAAGTCTAAAACAAGGTTTTTCCCAATCAAAAAATAAAAACTCTCCTTACTGCAGCATGAGCAGTGTCAAATCCACCTGAAAAATAAAGAAAGACAAAATTACAAACAGAACACCTAATACTAGTTGGTACAAGAATCAAACCCCTAATACTTGGGATGTTATCCATCTCACTTTATCCGTCCCAACTGAGCATTATGATTATTCTTTTGGTACTGCCTCTCTAATCAGTTGGTAGTAGAACTAGTCTTCAGGCAGACCCTCTCATACACAACTAAAATGAGATCGAAATGAATTAAAATTAGATTTTGTATTTTTTTAATAAGTAGGATATAAGTATATAACATGAGAAAACAATCAACTAATCAAATTAATTCACGAGAATGGGCTAGGAAAAAAATGAATGAAACTCCTTACCTTCTGCGCAACAGTGTCATCAAAATCGACAAACTATTTCCTGGCAAAAAATAATTAGTTTCTTAAAATCAGCATACGAGCACTTGAGCAGTAAAAATAGTAGCGCAAATGACAGAGAACCTTACCCAACTTACTTCACAACAGAGTATGCCGAGTTGTTTTGCAATGGGTTGGAATAAGTCTGCAACAAACATAAAAAGGAAAGTTTGAAGCTTACTCCTGTACCTTCCAACAAATGTTGCCCCGATATTGTTAGTAACTTTGAAGCTTCATGTCCTCTTGTCAACTAGATAGGAAAGGGACTCATACGTATTTGATCAAATCACATCTTGTCACGCCAAAAATTAGAACATATGGTTTACTTTGCATAAAACGATTCGATTTCGATGGTTAATAAGAATTGTTTGTGTAGCTTGATAATGTACCAATGGGACATTAAAGTATGGGTAGGCTATCTCTGAACTCAGGTTGGAATTGGCCTATGCCATGGAAGGTCTGAAAGCAACCATCTTTGGCGTCAACAAATTGTTTTACATAAAGAATGTTGTGATCAGTTAAATGTAGATGTGAAAATAAATATAAAGGAACTCTTATAAATCAAAGAACTCTTATAAATAAGCCAAAGAAACAAAACACAAAATAATTATGACAAAATATAAAGGAACTCTTATAAATCAACTCTGACATTTTCATAAAGCAAATTAACTCTTATAAAGCAAATTAAACTGGGTTAGTAAGTAAACTAATGAAGGTAAATGAGTAAGCAAATTATATGTTAAATAGTCAATGATAATTAGCCATTGCAGAACCAATGTACAATCCATGAAAAGCACACCAAGTACAACTCACCCACCAAAACCAACAATATAAACTATAATTACCTTGAGACCTTTGAATGTAATATCCATATCGAAAAGGCCTTGAAGCAATTCCACGAGAGACTCATCGAGACTAAGCAGAGAAACAAAAACATTTTAACCAAAACAAATCAAAGCTAAAAAGTAAGAACAAATTATAAAATCTAAAATTACCTTTCGGGATCTTTAATCTGTTCTTTAATTGTGAGAATCCTTGTTTCCTCGTCATCAAATAAACCTCCAAAGGATCTGGTTCCTCATCCTCGTTTTCAATGTCAACATCTTCGTCTCTCGTGAATCGATTCACGGAGTATAAGGCGAGTGTTTGACCTTGGCTTCATCATTATCTCCCCAAATCGTAGGAAAATTTTGTTGCTTGCTTAACCGTCATGACTCTGGCGGAGCATAGAGTCATTTGCACAATTGCATCTCTTTGTTCCTTAAGTTTGTGTCCATGGTCCGATGAAGCTACCACAATTGCCTTTCTCATCTCGCTTACGATATCGTTCACTACAACCCCTCCGATCTATCGTCTTGGCTCGAATCGATGATTTCTGAGCTCGACCCACCACCACCAGGAATGGATCCATTTCTACATACGTCGACGACTTGAGATGGGTCAAACTTTGGCAAAGACATTAGCGATGAGACGATAACTAGGGTTTTGGTTTTGTGAGCGAAAGGAGCAAAGAAAGACATAGCAAAGAAAGACATATAACTCATCTACATATTTTAATTTTAAGTTTTTATTCAAGAGTTCCGTGTTTTTTCACAATCATAACATTTTTTTTTAAAAATGTTATCTATTTAAAATCAAAAAATTACTCTTATAAATAGATAACGTTTTTTCATATGTATCTACAACATTTTTTAAAAAAACGTTGTGAAAAAAAATACCACAACATTTTTATAAAAAACATTGTCTTTTAAGCGTTGTCTATTTAGTAATTTGTAGTAGTGTGTATTCATTAATGGTCATGATCATGCCAACTACTGTCCATCAATGCACTACGGGCTAATGAGGACTTTTACCACATCATTTGTAACATTACGGTCATGATTACAATCAATAATCCTGGTCATAATCATACTAAGTTCATCTATGCACTCACAGCCATGACGGATGACTTTCAACATAATATAAACATGAGGATGATGACAATGATATAAGAATTCAATAAAACAAGTTCAAGAATTAATTTGTCCAAGAACTACTAATGTCTAAATTGTCAACATGATACTGCTTTGTAGAGTAAAATTCAAGAATGATCAGAAGAATATTTCCATGAAAATATACTAGATGAAGCGCAAATATCAAGGATATTATACTAATTTCATGGAGTATAGAAGTCAAAACTTTAACCAACTAAGTATAATAAAGAATGGAATAACAAAAGAAATCACCATGCATGCGGTACTTCGCATAGACAGGTTATTCCAACAGAATACTAAATAACGGAACCAGGTCAGGCGAAATTCACACCGACAGGATGTTCCAACAGAATAATAAAGAATGGAATAACAATAGAAATCACCATGCATGCGGTACTTCGCATAGACAGGTTATTCCAACAGAATACTAATAAGGACGGAATCAGGTCCGGCGTAAAACGCACAGACAAGATATTCCAACAGAATAATAATAAAGACGGAACCAGGTCCGGCGTAAAAACGCATGCATGATATATTCAACGTAATAATAAAGAGCGGAATCGGTCCGGCAAAACACATGAATGTGATATTCCAAATGAATAATAGTAAAGACGGAATAATAGAAGAATGTCACCAAGTATAGGGTAGCCCGCGTATACAGGTTATTCCAACAGAATAATAAAGAATGGAATAACATAAGTTCTCTTCATGAATACAAAAGAATAACACCCCTTACGAGTACAACAAATAATATTCCCTACCTTAAGAAGAAGAGTACTGGATATATAAGTAGTGAAGTAGCAGAATACTTTCTTCTTTCTCTCTATAGTTTATCTCTCTAGAGTTCAGTGATTTCGTAAGAAAATAATGAAGGAATGAGCTTCTATTTATAGAAAAATGGATTGCATAGGAACTAACTCATGAACGGTCCAGATTGATTTACTTTAATTTGACGGTCCTTATTTAAAGCAAAATCTTTTAAATAAAATATAATATATTCTATTTATAATCTAATAAAACGAATAACTTTATAAATGATTTTACTATGCAAACACTATGCAGGCACTATGCAAACACTATGCATAATAAAATATAATATATTCTAATTATTGTCTAATAAAACAGATAGCTTTATAAAAGTATTCTGTTTTATATAAAAAGATTTTACTATGCAAAATGCAGACACTATGCAACACTATACATAATAGAATATAATATATTCTATTTATAGAATAACTTTATAAAAGTATTTTGTTTTATATAAAAGATTTTTTACGTATTATTACATTAATAATACCAACAAAACCGAGTGACTTATCACGTAAGCATCAATAATCAATCTGGTGTGCTAGTATACAACCACGCGACATTCTTTGTGCTTTTAACACCGGTGTTTCAGCAGTTAACGGTAAAACTTCCTTATTATTTTCATAAAGTATTTTTGTCATTTTCTCAATCCGACAATAATTTCGTTGTGAGGTCCACCAATGATTGTGCCGTTGTACGAATATTCCCTGTTAAAACGAATATTCACCGACCAATCGAATATTATATAATAACTTGCGTACTTTGTAAAATTTATAAATATTACCCACAACTATAACATTATATCAATTTCACTCCATAATATTCAAAAATAATATTTATAGAAAATTCATCTTTATTCAAAAAGTTGGGGTTTTACAATCTCCCCTTCTTATGAAATTTCGCCCTCGAAATTAGAGTACGTACCTGGTATGTCGAAGAGGTAAGGGTACCTTGATTTCATTTCAGATTCTAACTCCCAAGTCATTTCCTCAACATCATGGTTTCTCCACAAAACTTTGACTTAAGGTATAACCTTGGTGCGTAGAATATGGTCCTTCTTATCCAAGATTTGAACATGAACCTCTTCATACGTCAAATCTTCCGCTATTTCGTCCGGTTCCAACTAAATAATGTGGTTCGGGTCTTCCACATATTTACGTAACATGGATATGTGAAAAATGTTATGAACACGAGACATACTTGGCGGTAAAGTGAGTCTATAGGCCACAGTTCCTACTCGATCAAGGATTAAAAATGGGCCGATGAATCGAGGATTGAGCTTTCCTCTCTTTCCAAATCTCGTAACTCATTTCTATGGAGCAACACGTAACAACACATGATCTCCTATATCGAATTCCGTCGCTTTCGATGAAGATCAACATAACTTTTTATCGATCTTGTGAGGTTTTTATACGTTCTTGGGATCGTTTGAATCTTTTCCGTAGTCATGCGTACCAACTCCAGTCCCAACAACATTGCTTCACCCACCTCATCCCAACATACTGGAGAACGACATTTTCTTCCATACAATGCTTCAAATGGAGCCATGCCATACTTGCTTGATAATCATTGTTGTTGTGGAAAAATTCCACCAATGGTAAGAACATGTCCCAACTTCCTTGAAATCAAGGACACGAGTCTTAATAGATCTTCAAGAGTTTGAATAGTCCTCTTCGATTGTCTGCAATCAAATGCGAGGATGATATGCCTAGCTAAATCGTAAATCTGTGCCCATAGCTTTTTGCAAACTAACTCAAAATTGCGAAGTGAATCTTGGGTCTCGATCAGAAACTATGGATACTGGAATACCATGCAATCTTATAACCTCGTTTATGTACATACGAGCAAGAAGTTCAAGTGTATAAGTTTCTCATATCGATAAGAAATGAGCAGACTTGGTCAATCTATCAACAATGACCCAAATCGCATCTATGCCTTGAAAAACTTTGGGAAGACCAGTAACGAAATCCATGGTAATGTGCTCCCACTTCCATTCTGGAATTTCAAGTGGTTGTAATGGACCTTTTGGTACTTGATGCTCTGCCTTGACTCGTTGACACGTTAGACACCTTGAGATAAATAGCGCTATCTCTCTCTTCATATTGCCCCACCAAAATGTATGTCGAAGATTATGATACATTTGGTACTCCCGAGATGGATTGCAAATGGTGTGTTGTGTGCTTTGTATCATGATTTTATACTTTAAATTAGGGTCGTTAGGAACACAAAAGTCAGGGTTGACTCAAGTATTCCTTCTTCATCGATTCTTGCTTCCTAAGATCGCACCTTCTTGCACTTTCTTCCTCATAATGCGTGTCGATTCAGGATCAGTAACTTGAGTAGCTTTAATTTTATCAATTAAAGTCGGTTCTACTTGTATATTTTCCATCATCACGTGGGTCCACAGAGTCTTTATCTCATATCTCCATCCTTTGCAAGTCATACAAAATGGGCTTTTCGTTGACAATATTGCACTTTTCGTACGCGCATATGATCTTACTACTCAATGCGTCATTACCACGTTCACTTTTCGGGGATGGTATTGGATGGTTTGATCATAATCTTTCAACAGTTCAAGCCAACGTCGTTGTCGCATATTGAGTTCCTTTTGAGTGAAGAAATATTTGAGGCTTTTATGATCCATAAAGATCTCCACTTTTTCCCCATACAAGTAATGCCTCCAAATCTTTAGTGCGAAAGACAACATTTGCCAACTCTAGATCATGAGTAGGATAATTCCTCTCATATTCTTTGAGTTATCGTGAGGCATAAACTATGACTTTCTCATGTTGCATTAGAACACATCCTAACCCTTTGCTAGAAGCATCATTGTAGATGACAAATCCTCCGAACCGGATGGTATTGTCGAGCAGGTCTTGAAATGAGTCTCCTCTTGAGTTCTTGAAAACTCTTCTCACATTACTCACTCCAACCGAACTTTGTATCTTTACGAGTCATTTCGATTGGTGGAGTAGCGATTAGAAAACCCTTCTACTGAATCTCCGATAATAACCAACTAAGCCGAGAAAGCTACGTGCTTGATCATTTGATTTAGGTTGCTCCCAGCTTTGAATATCTTCAATCTTTGCTGAGTCAACAGATATTCTATGACTTGATACCACATGCCCAAGGAATGCTATTTCCTCAAGCTAGAACTCGCATTTCTTCAACTTGGCATAAAGCTTATATTCACGAAGCTTTTGGAGTATCAGCCTCAAGTGTTTCTCATGATCTTCACGGGTTTTGGAACATATGAGGATGTCATCAATAAAGACAACCACAAAGTGATCCAAATATTCCTTGAATACTCGGTTCATCATATCCATGAAGGTAGCAGGAGCATTAGTTAATCCAAATGACATGACTAGGAATTCATAATGCACGTACCGAGTTCTGAAAGCCGTCTTTGGAATGTCATCGGTTCTAATCTTCAATTGGTGATATCTGGAACGAAGATCAATCTTTGAAAAGAATTTGGCTCCTTGAAACTGGTCAAACAGGTCATCAATACGTGGCAATGGGTACCTATTTTTGATGGTGACATGATTCAACTCCCGATAATCAATACAAAGTCGCATACTCCCATCTTTCTTCTTCATGAATAGAACAGGAGCACCCTAAGGAGAAGTACTAGGACGAATAAAGCCAATGTCTAACAATTCATGCAGTTGAGTTTTTAACTCCTGAAGTTCAATAGGAGCCATTCGATATGGGGATTTAGAAATGGGTTTTGTACCGGGTTCAAGTTCAATACAAAATTCAATTTCACGCTCAGGGTAGGCGGAGAAGTTCTTGAGGGAATCGTCGGGAAATTCATTAACAATAGAAATATTATTCAAAAGCGACGTATTTTTGTTTAGATCTGTGACATGAGCTAAGAAAGCTTGACATCCATTTTTCAATAAATGAATAACTTTATGGCTTGAGATGAGAGTGATTGATTTTAATGGTTTGGTTACTTGAATTCGCATAATAGGTTGATTAGGAATATGAAAGCTAATAACCTTACGAAAACAATTAATTTTTTCATGATGCGTAGTTAACCAATCAATCCCTAGAATCACATCAAATGCAAGTATTTTCAAAGAAATAAGATCGACAGGTAACGTGCAGGTGCCGATTTGAATCAAACAAGACTTATAAACCGTGGATGTAATGAAGGTTTCTCCCAACGGGGTTTCAACAGATAAATCAAAATCCAATTTCTCCGGTGTCAAATTTAAACGTTGACCGCAAGGAGGAGAAATAAAAGAATGGGTAGAACCGGTATCAAATAAAGTGTAGACTTCGCTAGAGTTTATGATAAGCTTACCCGTGATGACCTCATTCGGGTTCCTTGCTTTCTAGGAGGTCACAACAAACGCTCTCCCTTGCACTACCGGCTTTGACTTTTCTGTGACAGCCTTTGGTGCCTCCATCCTAGCTGAATTTGTCTTCAGTGAACGATAAAATCGAGCTAAGTGACCTTCTCTTCCACAATTATAACATGTTTTGGATGACATCGTGCAATTTGGACTGATATGTCCCTCCCCTCCGCATTTGAAGCATATGATATGTGGTCTTTCTCCTTCCTTAACAACGTTTGCTGGTGCTGACATCTTTCCATCATTGTTGAATCTTCTCTTCTTGAAATGTCCATTCTTATTGTTTTGGCCCTGATTACCACCTAAGTGGTTACCATTTCTGGCCTGTTGATTCCCTCCACGCTTGTTGTCACCGCTTCGATGACTGCTCTAACTAGTATTATCATTTTGTCGGCTGCTCTCTTTTGGTGGCGTTGACTCGTTATCGCGCTCCACCAACTGAGCCCTATTTACAACATCTAAATACAAACACAGTTTATGAGAAATAAGATGTTGACGTATCTCGAAACTTCAAACCTCTTAAAAACATTCACGCCATTCTCTCTTCATTATCCACCAAGTGGGGCGCGAAACCAGGGATAACTCATAAATTTGCCTCATATTAAATACTGGTCATATTGTTTTACTCCAATTTGATAAAATCCACCTCCTTCATGTGACTAATACTTTCGGAAAGTATTTGTCGTTGAAACGACTCTTGGAACTTCTCCCAAGACATCTTTAATCTGGCGAGGTTGAGTACGTTTTACCGATTCCCACCAAGAATCGCCTCTCCAGCAAGAACATAAAAGCGTGAAGGGAACCTTTTGCTCCTCGGAGCATCCCAAGACATCAAATATCTTGGTGATCTACTTTATCCATGCTTCCTCCATAAGTGGTTTTGGCTCTCCCTTAAACTCCGGTGGTCCCAGCTCCTTGAACTGTTTAGCGGCGATTGCCTGAGATTTTCAAGTATTTCCACCCACATTTTGGACAGGAGCCGCTCTCGCATGCTGTTGTATGAATTTCATAAAGCCTCTGAACAATCCATCATTCATCATTTGGTCAGTGTTGTTGTTTGCATGAGGATTGTCGCCTTCCTGATGCACATTCTCCTGATTATTGATATGTGGAGACTCAACGGTCTCTTGTGCTCCATTGCTATTCTCAACATTTTCGGATGTCATTTTCAGAGATCGCCACACAAAACAAAGGTTAATTGACATGTAACATAACATCTCTAAACTCT
This sequence comes from Panax ginseng, assembly GCA_020205605.1. Classification (NCBI taxonomy): domain Eukaryota; kingdom Viridiplantae; phylum Streptophyta; class Magnoliopsida; order Apiales; family Araliaceae; genus Panax; species Panax ginseng. Next base: position 61,784,056 of record CM035140.1, on the reverse strand, counting down.
GACCAACCAATTTAAATACAAAATAAATTTAAGTAGGTCATACTAGCGAAGAATTCCCGTCTCTCCCCTCCTAGTTCTAGTCTCACATCTTAGCAGGGATCATAACCTAAGCTCGATACCAACCGTGATGCCCCCAAAATTAGGTATACATCACCCATCTTAGGTCGCCAGATACATGGTACAGAATTCAAATACAACTTACTAATACAACTGTCGTGTACAATACGACAAAACATAAACTGTGAGTTTGAATACAAATATTGTCTACTAGAGATTATACAAACTCAAAAGGAGTCCTTATTACAATTATTATCACACTATTTTATAGAATAGTGAGGACTACTAATGCTATCCTCTGGACCATCACTCCGTTCCCCGACTCGTCCCAGCTATATTCTCATTTCCTGAAGAGAACAGTGAAAGAAAGGTGAGCTCAACTAGCCTAATAAGAAATATTATGACTAAGATAATGCAGAATAAATTATCATTAGTCTCCAACAATGTTAAACTGATAAAATATAATAGACATCAAGTTTAACTACAGCAGAACAAGCAATCCATTAAAAGAGTCAAGTAGAAAATAAAATCTACTATCTTTTATGATTAAAAGGTTTTTATCATTGTTATCATTGAGACTCGACAATAAATATTCCACATCATCGAATCACCCCTGCACTACGACCAATGATATTCTTTAGTATCACGACCATAATTATCCATTCACTACGGGCCAAGAATATTTGTGTATTCATTAATGGTCATGATTATGCCAACAACTGTCCATCAATGCACTACGGGCCAATGAGGACTTTTACCACATCATTTGTAACATTATGGCCATGATTACACCGAATAATCCCTAGTCATAATCATACCAAGTCCATCTATGCACTACAGGCCATAGATGACTTTCAACATAATATAAACACGAGGATGATGACAATGATATAAGAATTCAGTAAAACAAGTTCAAGAATTAATTTGTCCAATAACTACTATTGTCTAAATTGTCAACATGATACTGTTTTATAGAGTAAAATTAGAGAATGATCAGAAGAATATTTCCATGAATAGATACTGGATGAAGCGCAAATATCAAGAATATTCTACTAATTTCATGGAGTATAGAAGTCAAAACTTTAACCAACTGAGTATAATAAAAAAATGGAATAACAAAAGATTTCACCATGCATGCGGTACTTCGCATAGACAAGTTATTCAACGAATACTAAATAACGGAACGGTCAAAGTAAAATTACATGCCGAGCGGATGTTCAAACGAGAATAATAAAGAATGGAATAACAACGAAATCACCATGCATGCGGTGCCCGCGCCAGGCGAGTTATTCCAACAAAATACTAATAAAGACGAAATCGGGTTTTGGCGTAAAAGCGTGCAGACGGGATATTCCAATGAAATAATAATAAAAGATTTTAACCGGTCCGGCGTAAAACCTGTATACATGATATTCCAACGAGAATAATAAAAAAGGCGGAATCGGTCCCACAAAAAAACGTATAGACAAGATATTCCAATAGAATAGTAAAGACAAAATAATAGAAGAATGTCACCAAGTATAGGGTAGTCCGCGTATACAGGTTATTCCAACAGAATAATAAAGAATTGAATAACATAAGTACTCTTCATGAATACAAAAGAATAACACCCCCCTTACGAGTACAACAAATAATATTCCCTACCTTAAGAAGAAAATCTTTGGATATATAAGTAGTGAAGTAGTAGAATACTTTCTTCTTTCTCTCTATAGTTTATCTCTCTAGAGTTCAAAGAATTAAATAAAAAAAATAATGAAGGAATGAGCTTCTATTTATAGAAAAATGGACTACATAGTAACTAACTCATGAACGGTCCAGATTGATTTACTTTAATCCGACGGTCCATATTTAAAGAAAAATCTTTTAAATAAAATATAATATATTATATTTATAATCTAATAAAACGAATAACTTTATAAAAGATTTTACTATGCAAACACTATGCAGGCATTATGCAAACACTATGCATAATAAAATATAATATATTCTAATTATTGTCTAATAAAACAGATAGCTTTATAAAAGTATTCTGTTTTATATAAAAAGATTTTACTATGCAAAATACTATACAGACACTATGCAACACTATGCATAATAGAATATAATATATTCTATTTATAGAATAACTTTATAAAAGTATTATGTTTTATATAAAAAGATTTTACGTATTATTACATTAATAATACCAACAAAACCGAAAGTGACTTATCACGTAAGCATCAATAATCAATACTGGTATGCTAGTGCAACCAACCACGCGTATTACTATACTTTAACAAGGGTGTTTCAATGTGAAGCAGTAAAACTTCCGCCGTTATTTTCATAAAGTATTTTTGTCATTTTCTCAATCCGATAATAATTTCGTTGTGGGGTCCACCAATGATTGTGCCATTGTACGAATATTCCCTGTTAAAATGAATATTGCCCGACCAATCGAATATTATATAACAACTTCCGTACTTTGCAAAATTTATAAATATTACCCACAACTATAACATTATATCAATTTCACTCCATAATATTCAAAAATAATATTTATAGAAAATTCATCTTTATTCAAAAAGTTGGGGTTTTACATATTTGGTCAACCCTAGACCCTTAACCATATACTGTACACATATAATACCATATACACAGAACATATTCACGTATACCCTTAATCTTGAATAATTCAGCATAGAAATTTTAAATTCACAAAATTCCTTCTTGGAAATCTTAAATCCATTCACTTATGTTCTGTCTAGGTTTATTATTTAACCTTAATTCAATATTTTAATATTTTCTAAATATCAAAATTCTTGGGTTATCATATTCACCCTTTCTTTTAAAAATTTTGTCCCCAAAATTTACCTTACACCTTACACCTTGAACCTTGAACCAATCACCATTCATTCTCATCATCACATGCTACCCAATACATTCCTCAAAAGAGTTAAAATTTTGAAATTGTGCTGAGGAGTTATATAAACTATTGTCTGTCATTTTTGCAAAATTTTTATTGAAATTCATCCACAAACCGTCATAACTTACGGACATAGTGGATAATTAGCCTGGTATGCCCTGTACTTATAAAGTACTGATGGTCTGATCTGTTTCTCGTATCCGCCTTGGGTGCGTAAACTTTTTCTTACCTCAGTCTTTATTGGAATCCGCACCAAAATAATTTGGTTCGGGATAATTTTCAAAGAACGCTTAGAATTTTATAAGTCTAGCTGAATCAAATAGCATAGACTCATATCAATAATCAACTTCAATCGAATTACGAATGTGTGTAGCCAAAACCGCATTGGCAAATTAAAATTTTGAAATTAGTTTAAAATGATTTTGCATGATGTCGTCTTGTATTAATGACCTCGTTTGAGGATGCTGTCATCGAGTGACTTTGTCATAACACATCATACAATAGTGGAATAACGATTTTAGATCAAATCCAACACTAAGTATTCCAGCATTTACAACTCCATCAACTTTTTATCATCTCTGCACCAGGTTACATGGTACATAAACAATAAATAAAATATATTTTGATATTTCAAATCAATATCGTCTAGCTGAAATAAGTAGCATAGACTATACTTTAAATCGTTCAAAAATCATTACAAATATATTTTATTACCTCAACAGGTAACGATGTGTCGGTGGCCCGAAGTCCATTCATACACAATGGTCACCTGGAGTGGAGAATAAAAATTTATTTTTAAAAGCACATATTGCGTTTTTAACTTGATGTAAAAAATTACGAGTCTAGCGTAGCTAGAAGATTTGGAAAACTTAAGTCTCCACTAATAATAATTGCTTAATAATCTATCTATTCCTATTATCCTTAATACACATAACTATTCCCAGTTCGTCAAACCACACTCATGAGTTCATGAACTTTTCACAATCATATGAGTTTAAGAACATGTCCTAGTCAGACCTTTGGCGTCCATTCACTGAGGGATTCATAAATATTTCATATAATCATGAGTTACGAACGTACCATAATTATGAGTTTTAAGAACTCGTATTTAACCTTATATTCTCTACCTATAGCCTATTTATCTGTTATACACATGAGATAGGAATCACCCTCTCAACATGCATATAGCAAATAGCGCGACACAAACCTAATCTTAACTCCCTTCTCCATACGAATTTCATTCAACTCGTATTCATAATCCGTTCCTGAATCTGTATCATTTCATAGTACAATTGACACACAATATTCTTGCCGTAAACTTGTCAATCATTCGCTTAATTCTTTTCCCTGCTATCACCTTATCAGATCATGGGGTGATCTCATCAACTATATTATGATTCATTTCTATATTATAATCGTTTTGTTTTACGATCTCCTATCACTGCACGTTTAGTATTTTAGACTCTATCTATTCATCACTATTGTTCAACTTTATTATCAGAGTTAGGGAACTATGTATCTTTACAACTCGCCGAGATTCGTCTTTGAATCTTACCGACCAACTAACTCTATGTGACTTAGATCTTATCCTAATCACTGCAGTTATTAGTCTAAGGTATCACTACCCTAGGTTTATAACCAACATCTTTGATACCAACTATGAGAGCCCTGAATCCGGGTCCCAAATCACCACGGATCCGGTACAATCATTCGATCACTATTGCGAAAGATATAAACATAAATTGTTTATACAATAAACTTTACACACTACTCCCCAAGTTTGAGTAACCTTAACTTATACACAATTCATAAAATATCTAACATACAAGGTCATTATCATACTATACTATTACAATTTAACTGCACACATCATCCCAAGCTGAACTTGGCTTTGTCCTTTCATGTATCCGATGTATTCGTCTTAATCTGCAATGTTAATCATGATATAGCAAGGGTGAGCAATAAGTTTGCCCATCAAGTTTAAGTTCAATAACCTAAGGATATATCATGATAGAAAGAATTGAGTAAAAGCTGGTTACAGTTCTACAATATAATTGTGAACTAGCATGAACAAATTTTACATAGCTGAACGAACATTGAACATGAACATATATATATCTGGACCGAATGGTAATGAAGGTGATCAGCCTTTCATACCTGATGAATACATACAGTATGCACAGAGTGCGATTTAATAATTCTTAGACATGGATATCAGAAATGATTAACCACAAGTACAATTGAATAATACAACTCGAGGTCGAGTTAAGAAAAACTTGCCTGTTTCGTTGATTATCGTTATGCATTTTAATAAGCTTTGTCTGAAGACCTAATATATAAATAATATAGATATACAAATTAGGATAATATCATCATAGTATTTAAATAACCTAAACACATTATCACATAATCCTATCTGTCTATAACAAACATAAGACCTAACCTCAAGTCAGACTTTTACAGTCTGAGTCAAGTTCGGTATAATTCTGACATCCCGACGGCTTAGTCGGATAATTGTCGAGTTTAAGTTCAATTAAACTCTGTTTAATCACTTAACAATTACCTTAGATAATTATCTTTTCAGTCAAAATAATTTTCCAAGTCTCATAATAATTTTTTAAATAATTATTACCATTTAAAATGATTTTTCAATCATTAATATAACATTTATAATAATTAAATACCAAATAATTCATTTATCATTAATATTTATTTAATACTAAATATTAATGAAAATCATAACATAATATTATAATATATTTATAATATGTCAACGTATTTTAATACCTTAAAATCATATTTATATGATTTTTAAACCTTTAAATTCATTATCCGATAATAGCTATTAATATTAAAATATTAATATTTTCATGACAAAATATCAAAAGTTATATTTTATAACTTCAAATATTTTTATAACACTTAAATCATTTTTATATGATTTTTAAATCATTAATTCTATTTTTCCTAATTTATTTAATATATTTATTAAATAAATTAATTATCATTAATATTAATTTATTAATAAAATTCATCACTAAATATTAAAAGTCACTAAAAATAACTTAGAATATTTTCTTATACCATAATATAATTTTTCATGATTTTGCAAGTATTAAAATTATTTTTAAATAATTTATTTAATATAATAATTAAATAAATTAAATACCATTATTATTCCAAAAATATTAAATATATTTAGAATAATTAAAAACTAATTTTTGGACTTTAAAATAATTTTTAGAAATTTATTTTGTATTTTTAATAATTAAAAATCATTTATTTCAATTTATATATTAAAATAATTAATTTTTTAATTTATCTCGTCATTAAAAAAAGGCCTATAATGGCTAACTGCCGCTATAAGTGTTCTAAAGTCGTTTCTTCATCAAACCAAGAAACTCATATACTGTTACAAGGTGCCACGTTTGACCGATTTTAATTTTTAATCCATACATGTTCTAGGCTAACTAATGTTTATAGATTGTAGTACTAATGTAATATTACATGTTCCCACAACTAGATAGGTCATACAACATCACACTAAGAAGATCTGAGCCTTCAAAATTCATGTCAGAACGTTTCTGGGTTTTCTAGAAACCCAGGTAGTTCGACTAGTCAGTTTCTAGATCATTTTAAGTTAGGTTCTTGTCCTCAGATGGTAGATCTTAAGCTTCAAAGCTATATTCCATGTGTCAACGAACATTATTATAACAACAGATCAATTAAACAACAACAATTTATCCGAATTAAGTCCGGTCAAAAATGGTCAGAACCTTGTTCATACACTTTCTGGAAATTCTAGAAAAGTGTCTTCGTGATCAGATGGGCTACTTTGACCAACCCTTACAACCAATCTATTTATTTTTTTATAGAATCTAAAGGCATGGATCGAGAGTACATATAACATACTACAAGCTAGTTACAACAACATCAACATAACTCATAACACCTGACAGATATATAGCTTAGAAAATCTTGTCAGACTCTTGAAACTAATTTCTAGGTTACCCAGAATTCATCTGGTCATGCCCGGTCAATGGGTTTTGACCGATTATAACTTACACTATAGACATCAAATGATTGTGATTTCACTTGCAGAACAAAGATCTCATACCAGACTACCGATCCAAAACATAAAACAAGAAAACTCAAAAACAGAAAGAGATCTACAACCATTGAAATATGGTTGTTAGACAACTTTGAGGTTCAAGAACAGTTTTTCAAAAATATCATTTTAAGGCACTTTGATGCTATGGATCCATGATGGATCATCATAGATCATCATAAAACATCCTATAACATGATTCTAAACACATAAACACAAATTTTCTTTTAGCATACAAGATCAAAATAGGTTTAGGACTTTATACCTTCTAGCTAAATCTTTGATCTTTGATCTCCAAATCTGTTCTTGGTGTTCTAAGAGGTGTTTTAGAGACTGAATTACTTAGCAAATTTGGAGGTTTGGTGAGAGAGAGAGAGAGAGAGAGTTGTTAAATGTTTTGGTGCAAATATATGAGCCAAGTTTGGTGAACTTTCTCTCTCTAAATCTCTTATAATACAAAGATGCAATGTATAGATATGATATGTGGACTAATTGTCTGGAGCTTATAAGTCACAATGTCAACATTAGTAGGTCACCAACTCCAAATATGGAAATATTTGCAAGTTAGCTCATTAAAGTATTTAAAAAGGGTAATCTTGTCATTTGCATTTTAATTTTTAATGGCATACTTGACATTTGATCAAATCCTTAGGGTTTAGGGTTTAACTCTTAAGGTTTTTTTAAAATTAAATTCTAGGATTTCCAAATTAGGTTTCCAAAATAGAAAATTAATATTTCTAAATTATAATTAGGATTCTATAATTATATTAAAATTTCCTAATCATAATCCAAGTTTGCTAATTAGGATTATTATTTCCTAATTAAAATTACTAATTTAGCAATTAGTGTCATAATTGTACATTAGGGTTTATAACCCAAGAATTAGGGTTTTAAATAGAAAAATAATCTTTCTAATTTATAAATTAGGTTTCCTAATTAGATTAGAGTTTTCTAATTACTTATAACTTGAAAATTAGGATTAATGTTTTCTAATTAACATTAAAATTATTAATTTAACAATTAGGTTTTCACTAATTATAAATTAGGGGTTCTAATCCAAAAATTAGGGTTTTCTAAATCAATTATGGTTATCCCTAATTAGGTTATTATTAATAACGGTTAAATCTTATACTAGCATTTGCATTCCCAAATTAGGGTTTTCAACTTCTGAATTAGGGTTTCGGATTTCTGGTACTGAAATTAGGGTTTCCAGAATCGGTTTTAGGGTTTCTTATAAATCGTAAGAATTTTCTAGCAGAACGTTGACGTTCTTAATATAATATTAGGGTTTGCCACTTATATAGTTTATCTTGTCAACCCTTGACCCTTAACAACATATTGTACACATATAAAACCATATACACATAACATATTCACGTATACCCTTAATCCTGAATAATTCACCACAGAAATTTTAAATTCACAAAGTTCCTTCTCGGATATCTCAAATCAATTCACTTATTTTCTGTCTAGGTTTATTATTTAACCTTAATTCAATATTTTAATATTTTCTAAATATCTAAATTCTTGGGTTGTCACTGTTGATGGACGCTCAGCTGGATGAAGACCAATGGGTACAAGACATGTATCACCAATTGTCTCTAATAGACGAAAGGCGAACCACGACTATCTTCCATGGTCAGCTATATCAACAAAGGATCGCCAGATCCTACAACAGAAAAGTCCGGCTACGACAGTTTAAGCAACATGACTTGGTTTTAAAGAAGATCCTGGAGAACTAAGATCAATCCAAGGGAAAATTTGCCCCTAACTGGGAAGGCCCGTTTATTGTCAAGGAGGTATTGACAGGAGGCGCTCTCAGATTGCAGGAATTGGACGACGATGAATTTGCACAACTCATCAACTCGAACACCGTGAAACGGTACTATATCTGAGGTTACCATCAAGCAAACATCCTGGTGTTGGATCGTTAGATCACCAGTCATTCCAGTTCTTTAACCCTTCACTACATACAACCCTTTTTCACACTTTGCCCCTCAGGGAAACATACTATTCAAGCCAGCAGCCTGGCTTCATTCCGTTCATACAACTTCGATTATCCCCCCAAGGATTGAACCTTTCACACCTGTAGTTTATCCTGAAGACGGGATTAAACTTTTCTATTCTTGAAGTTTGTCCTGAAGACGGGATCAAACTTTTTCACACCTGCAATTTGTCCCAATCATGGGATCAAGCTTTCTTCTCCCCATAGTATAGCCTGTACATGGGATTCATACTTCTCTTCGGCTACGAATCATCCTTAGGGGTGAACTACGTCGACCTGATCTCCTCTTCAATAGGAGTACGTAGGCAACCATTTTACATGGCCCGATCGCAATAAAACAAAAACAACAAAAACATTTCTTACACCCTTCTCCTTAGAAAAATAAAAACAACAAAAACATTCTTACACCATTTTTCCCACATACAGCGTTGAACCTCTTACACAAGGTTCGAACTACACAGACTTGATCTCCTCTTCAATATGAGTACGTAGGCAGCCATTTATGGTTCGGTCTCACCCCCTACCAAAACACCAACACTTGTCAACGGTATTGGGATCAAACTTCAATCCATCGCATTTCATCGGCTTCAGACCAAAGGGGTGGAATTACCTGAACTCCTCCTAAATAGGAGATTCGGCGACCATCTAAGCTGCGGTTGTACCTTGAAGAGCAACATCAATACATAAGAGATGGAATTAACTAGGCTCATCCTAAATAGTACTGGCGACCATCTATGGTGCGGTCAATCTCAGAGAGGAAAGCCACACTCCTCTCTACATTTCCATACAACAATCAGTCCCAAGACACCAAAGATGGTAGGGATAGACACAGATCAATGATCCATTCTGAACTGTCCAGAGAGAACTTAATGTCCATCCATCAAGGAGGAATTCAAAATACATCAAGATCACAAGCCCTGAAGAAGCTAGCAAAATATCAAGCAATTGTCCAGACATATCTAAAAGGGAGGTGATCAAAAATATATTTCCCTGCTATATATATAATGTTGTTTGATATACACAATGTAAATTGTACATGACAAAATGGCTAAGCTAGTCTGTGCAGTAAAAATGCAAGCCCATCTACAAATCGGTGTATATGCGAGCTATCAAGCCCAACATGGCATCCCTCTCAGCAGAAGGAGGTAACGATGTGGTCTCATGTACAAGGGTATTAACACGAGATAACAGATCTACAACCATCTGCATGGTGACTCTATGATCATCAATGTATGTGCTCATCTCTACAATCATACCAGTGGTAAGGGACCTCACTGTAGTACTATCTATGACGGCTACATCCCGGGCAGATATGGCAATATCCCTCTCAACTGTCATGGCATCTCTGGCTGATCTGGCCTCATCCCGCTCAATAACAGCGGCATCTCTGCGAGCTACTACCTCGTCTCTCTCTAACATAGTTGCGTCTCTCCCATCAAGGGCTGTCAACATCAAGGCTCTAGCCTGATCTCTCTTGAAGGTCATCAGATGAAGATTCTGCTTAAAGTACTGTGTCGAATTCTGGAGCACAACAGTGCTAGTACTGGGAGAATCCAAATGAGATGTTGGCAACCCAGTGAATGGCTCCTAATCGATGTGAGAATCAATGTCCTCCATCGGTTCTCCATCGTCTGAATCACTATCCGGTACTGTGGATACTGCCGCAGCCGATGAAGTCTCTATCTCCATCCACGCAGAATACTTTGACGAATAGCCCGGATGGCTAATAGAGAAAGAAACTATCTCACATTGATCCCAACATGCATACACCCGTGATTGGTCCTCTGCTAATAGATAGCAAGAAGCTAAACGCTGACCTAGCCCCCCCTCGAAAGGATGGAAGTCCTTAAACTGGTCAAACTGTGACATCACGGACAACGGGTGATAGGTAGTCATGCCACTCAAACCAGCCAGGGGGAGATAGTCCATACCCGGAGCATGAGTAATGAAGCTGTAGGGTGAGCTAAGCCATGTGCACGGCAGAATGCCAAATGGATATCTGATATCCACCAAGAACATCGACCAAGACATAGCGTCTGTACACTCCAATAGCTTAAAAGAGTAGGACATGGCTATATCACGGGTAAAGCAATATCCGTGTCGGCGGAAGGTCCCAATTGGTCCCAATTGTGACATAAACCACAGGTATAACATGACCGAACTGTCTATAAATACCCCTGCAGGGTAAGTACTGTAAAATGTGGCCGACTTTAGCGTCTCCGCCACAATCATCGGGATAATGGTATGACCCTCCCTGAGATCTCTTACTGTCATTATAACACCGATATCCAGCTCATCAATTTATTGTGGCATGAACACATACGCCACTATGCACATCAAGAATGCATCCATTCTGGCCAAATGCCACTGGTCCTCTAGTATGGTGAAATCCTCAGAATGCTGAGCATAGCTATCCTCAGAGCCAAATCTGTCAAACAGAAAATGCTGGGATATCACGTGGCCGGATGTGATCTCATCCTGCACAACCCTACGCCTCAATCCAATGAGGGTTATGAAATGTCAACTCATGTCCCCAATAGCCATATGCACGCAAGGTCTGTCAAGTGGCAGCATCGTCAAACGTGCATACTCCTCCAAAGTCGGAGTCAACTCCTGGGTCCCAAACCAGAAAACCTACCTCTCTAGTACCTAGTGATTGAACATGCCCTCCACAAATCATGCGGGAACCTGAAATATCAAAATGGTCATAGTATGTTTGCAATAAAAATGATCTCTGCCACCACCTGTCGATGGTGACATACTATCATACCACGATCTAAGACGTGATGCCACCAATAATGGTGGGGTGTGATCTATGTGGTTGTCTATCGAAGAAGACATCTGTGTAGGCCGTATCATAAGATCATCCAGAGGTCAATGCTGAATATCTTTGTACATACATACATATGCATAAAATGATATATGCATTACAGATAATGGATGGCAATATGATATAGGGAATGAAAAACCGTACATACATTCCTAAGTATATCATCATCTACATACATCATCTCTGTATAGCTAAAAATACAGGGAAATGGGGCACAGACGCCCTACTACTAATAGAGGCCTATCAAAAGATATAGCGAGAATGGGGCACAACCACCCAATATCTAACAGAGGCTTATCAAAAGAGATAACGAGAATACACATCAGAAGAAGACAATGGTGTTAATATCTACATCATCAATCATGTCCACCTGATGTAACTCCTCCTGAGTCACTAGATATCTATCAACAGGGATGTCAGACCTATACAAAGGAGGATCTACGCCGACAAAGCCAAATGGGTCATCTGAGGGGCCAGCACCTGAGCTGGAAGAATCAAACGAATCTACCTTTATCCAGTATTTGGGCATAAAGAAATGTGTCCGGCTAAGTCGCTGGGTCAAAATTTTAATCTGTGTCAAATGAGTTGGATCTCGGACACAGGCTAGCCAACCTGTCATCATCACGGATCCTTGAACCATATCCCCCATGAACTGAGTGGCGCGGGTCTGGGCTCCAATAGTACGAGGGGACCACCAACACTGGAACATCTCTTGAGTACAGGAACCCTCTGACAGTGCAAAACCGTCAACACCCAACAATGGGATATAAATGATGGCTGACTGCGACACAGGCAAATAACGCCTGGCAGGAGGCAAGATCGGCATACGAATGTCTCATGTGGTGCTCCTAATAGCACGCTCTCCTAAATAGAGCTCCCATCCTCCATCAGTAAAGAGAGGAACTCTACAGGTGGATATCACGTACTCGACGCCAGTCGGGTACCCATCCTCAAATCACTTGGCCAAGTGTTCCCTAGAATAGGGAATCCATGTGATGACATCAACTGTCAATTCCAGCTATAAGCGGTAATGAGTAAAACCCTCAGCTACAGGGAGCTCCGCCAGTATGGAATGATGCCATCGCCGTCCTCGTGGATAGGAATCTAAACCTAACACGCTCACAGGACGTAAACATGGAAGCCTCTCATAGGCCCAAAACTCCCAACATAAAGGCAAATATCTGCTGTCAATAAACACTCTTAACCTACAAGAGAAAGTACTCACCAGCAAAAATGGGTAGAATCCTAACCAAGCCTCGGTCAAGCCCTACGAACGCATACGCATGCCCCTGAGGAAATAGGCAAAGGTGTACGAACCCCAATCATACTCTTTTATACGGTCCACATATCGCGTAGCGCTGATCAAAGAGAACGACACCATAGAAGAGTTATCTACTATGAAGAAGCCCCTAATGATCATCAGGAACAATCGCCGAAGAATGCGATCCCTGACTCTAACATCATCTGGAATGGGCTCGCTCAACAACCCATTCATACCATCTACGCTCAAAGGACCTGTACGGACAGTCTTGCCCTTGAGCACCTCCACTGGAAATCCCAGCAAGGATCTGACTACATGCATGCATGCATTACTTTAACATACATCTATAGTAGAGTTAAAAATGCATGATTATTCAATGCCTACATTTTGGAAAATTTTGTCGAAGTCCCCTCTATAAGTAGGACTATCCACATGAACATAGGCATGACTAGGTGGCCATTCAGTAGCATACCTACCCACAGTCATATACATACTATATGCATTAAAAGTCAAAGTCATCAATCCATAAGGGTAGTTTAATTACCTGGATTACTTTGCATTTTTACCTTTTGCTTATTTGTTTCAAAAGTCAAATTTTTTCACATCATTATGTTTAGCATGGTTTAATACTAACATTTACTATGTTGAATAATTTTTATCAAGTCATTTGAGCATGCATATTCACTACTATGTGTTTAGATGCATTTAATGTGATAAGTCATTTTCTAGCGGATAAAAACTGGAAATGAAGACATGCATACGTTACCAGGACAGTGTAGAACACTTGTACGGTGACAGAATTTGTAGGAAGACATCCGAAATCAGTAGATCTGAAGAAGAGCTCTCAGATTTCCTTTTTGTCGCAATATGAAATGACTTGAGAAAAAAACATGCAGCATTAATAGCCATCCACGGCTGGCCGCAGGTCCATCTGCGGCTTCTGTAAGTGTACCTGCGGCACCCTTACATGGGTCCCACCCCTCCGTCTCGGTCTAGTTCGAGTTGCAACGGAGTTCTCATAAGCTAAAAAATCCAAATCAGGATTAAAAATGTTACGTGATTGAGCAAAATAGCTGGCCATCCTGGTTTTCTCAGACCAAGTCGTGAGTCTACACATCACTCATTGGTACACTATGCCGATGATCTCAAATGTTACAAATCATACTCGGCAATACCTTACGCAGGTCTAATGCCGCCAATGAAGGGTCGTCACCCTAATTTTCAATCAAATCCCTGGCGGGGGTTACAATACAGTCTCAAGAAGAGATCCCCGGCAGGGCTTATAACGCAATCTCAAGAAGAGATCCCCGGTAGGGGTTACAACGCAGTCTCAAGAAGATATCCCCGGCAAGGGTGACAATGTAGTCTCAAGAAGAGATCCCCGCGGGGGTTACAACGTAGTCTCAAGAACAGATCCCCGGCGGGGGTATCACATAATGTCATCTATTGACACACATATCAACGAAGGTCAAGCATCCTTGACATCAGTGTAACCATTGGCAAGTAAATCCAACGAAGCGTCAGAAGGCATCCGATGATTTCAGCCATTTATATACATGTCAGCGAGGATTAAGTAGAATACCCAGCGGGGGTTATAGCGCATGTTCTATTGATTCACACGTCAACAAAGGTCAAGCAGCCTTGACAGTATGCCCAACATAGGTTTTATCCGGTGATGTACGTGTCAGCAAAGGTCAGGCAGCCTTGACAACACATATTTTTCCCAGTAAATCCAACAGAACATTGATATGTCATAGCGATACAAACCAGGGAAGATCAACATCATAAAGGAGGATCGATGATAAAATATGTTATACACATCCTCAAACAAATAGAGCGTTATCCCCACAGATCTCTTGTACATGAGAGGCACGTCTTCAGAATAAAGTATGTATTAAGGATTAAGGACTGGTGATAACCCCAACGTCAACATCCTAGAAGATTGGGATCATACATCCAATCTGGTCATCGTTGCCAATCCCCGGTAGAAGCAACAGGGAGCCGGTAATCATCCCCAACATGTTGGATAACAACCCAACACACATGCATCATACATTTGCATCATGTTGCTACACATTTCATCATGTTTATCTTGTTGCATTTCAAGTGACTAGGATTCTTTATCCTATCCATGCCATTGCATTGCATGAATATGATAAAGAGGGGCATCTGTAGACACTCAAAATTTTCTGCACACATGTCACTGACATTGCAGGAGGGCAGATTCGTCATTTAGAGATAACCCTGGAAGACAGCTCACATCCAGTCCGGATACTATCGAAAGCTCAGTCTCAATCCCGGAACACACACCGAGAGTATCAGATCCTACCTCGGAGATAACCTCGGGATATTCAGTCTCAGTCCCAACACTGGGAGTAGTGAATACCAACCATAGAGATAACCCCAAGGAGTGCAGTTCTGGAGATAACCCCGAAAATGCTTGTTTCAAAGGTATGCAATCAGCTTCAACCTTGGCACTCACACCGAGGCACTTAGTACAAGACCCGAAGATAACACCGGGAAGACATGCACAGCTCAAAGATGACAGTGAGGACCTTTAACACTTACAGCAGTCCAATCTTAGAGATAACCCTGAGCAACGTCTGCTTTATCAGCCCAAATTGGAGATAACCCCAGTGAGGGGAAAAGTCATCATCTTACCACCTTGATGCCACATCGCACCGTCTCAACATTTTATACATACATTTCTACACAGCAATGTCCCACAAAAACCAAGGAGGTCCAATCTCGAGTGACTATTACGCAGGACAACGGATAGAATTTTAAGCTTGATGACCGTAGGGCATGGTCCCATCTTCCTGACTTCGTACAACCTCTAATCCCATGTCATTGTATAAGTTACCAAGTATAAGTTACACCAAGTATAAGTTAGACCGCGTATACAAGTTATTCCAACAGAATAATAAGAAATGGAATAAGAACAGTTCTTTTCATGAATAAGAAAGAATAACACCCCTTACGAGTACAACAAATAATATTCCCTACCTTAAGAAGAAGAGTACTGGATATATAAGTAGTGAAGTAGCAGAATACTTTCTTCTTTCTCTCTATAGTTTATCTCTCTAGAGTTTTAGTGAATTCGTAAGAAAATAGTGAATGAATGAGCTTCTATTTATAGAAAAATTGAATGCATGGTAACTAACTCATGAATGGTCGAGATTGATTTACTTTAATCTGACGGTCCATATTTAAAGCAAAATCTTTTAAATAAAATAAAATATATTCTATTTATAATCTAATAAAACGAATAACTTTATAAAAGATTTTACTATGCAAACACTATGCAGACACTATGCAAACACTATGCATAATAAAATATAATATATTCTAATTATTGTCTAATAAAATAGATAACTTTATAAAAGTATTCTATTTTATATAAAAAGATTTTCTGTATTATTACATTAATAATACCAACAAAACTAAGTGACTTATCACTTAAGCATCAATAATTAATACAGTGTGCTACTATGCAACCACGCGTATTACTATACTTTTAACAACGGGTGTTTCAACAGTTAACGGTAAAACTTCCTCCGTTATTTTCATAAAGTATTTTTGTCGTTTTCTCAATCTGACAATAATTCCGTTGTGGGGTCCACCAATGATTGTGCCGTTGTACGAATATTCCCTGATAAAACGAATATTCTCCGACCAATCGAATATTATGTTACAACTTGCGTACTTTGCAAAATTTATAAATATTACCCACAACTATTATATCAATTTCACTCCATAATATTTATAGAAAATTCATCTTTATTCAAAAAGTTGGGGTTTTACACTGCACCTAGCAGACGATGATACTGTGTTACGGGAAAGTGGAATACATGTCCTACTAAGTGGAAGAGTTTGGTAGCAGTCATATCCACTTAAACTGATGGGCCTAACCAATCACTCACAATGCCAACAATTCAACATAGGGGAAGCAACAATCCTTTGAAAGTGGCCGCTCCTGAGCCAATCAACTTGCCATGCAGAGCACAATATCCTATTGTTAGCTTGCGCAAAGTTCCGTGGAATTATGGAGAAGGTGTAGGATCCACCTCACATACAACTGCTATAGTGTCGAAGGAAAATCCACTGTATCTTCCCCAACGGGTGATGAAGCCTACCATCAGATCAAAGGGGAAAATACCCACGGAGAAGATTGAAAAATTCCTCCGCACTATGGGTCATAATGAAGCCAAGGTTGTTTTAAGCTTAAAAGAAGCTCCACAATAAATATTAAATTTGGACTTGGTCCTAACTTCCGAGGATCACCGAACGATCTTGCTGAAGGTTTTAGAAGAAACCTATCTACCGACATCAGTTGATACAGAAAAATTTTAACACTTGGTTGATCACATTTTCAACAACAATGTGATATCCTTCACTGATGATGACATACCGCCCGAAGGGACCGGTCATTGCAAGTCGTTGCACATTACGGTCTTATCCTCCGAATACATACTAGCTGGAGTCTTGATAGATGGAGGTTCATCTCTAAATATTTGTCCATACGCTACCTTGGTGAAGATGAATATCAATCTCAACCGACTCCGAAGTAGCCATACTATCATCAAAGCTTTTGATGGAGCCCGCAAAAATTCGGTCAGAGTTATTGAACTACCAATCGAAATTGGTCCCCACACATTCTTCGTATCTTTTAACGTACTCAAGATAGATTTGGGATACAACCTGCTCTTTGGACGACCTTGGATTCATATGGCAGGGGCAGTCCCCTCCACCCTTTATCAACAGTTGAAATACATTATCAACAATAGCCTAGTCACGGTCAACGCTGAACCAAAGTGTCCTCAACACGGGGACATGCCATTCATAAATGACAATGCAGATGTTGAACCGGTCAGTTTTCATGCCTTGGAAGTAAGCAATACCCAATACCATGCTATTGGCATGCCATTTCCCGAACCCAAGATTTCTGCCGAGGTAATATCGGCTACTCAAGAAATGATTTCATTTGGTCATCAGCCGGGACAAGGGCTGGGTAAAGATCGCCAGGGTATCAAGTACCCAATTCAATTAACTAAGCAAACTGGAACAGCTGGACTAGGCTATTCTGCCTGTTCTAGTCATAGGAATCCTCATAAGCATCAACCGATTCCTTCAGCTTCAAACACACGGCGTTTATCTTCGCCTTCAAATTCTGAGTCCGCACAACCTCCTCAGAAAAGGTGTCGTTGAAGAGATATGGCTATGTTATTTCCCAAGCCGGTACCGGTGAAGGAGAAACAAGTCTTTGGTCCAGATCCCGTAATGGAAGAGGAGGAACAAAGAATCAAGCAAGACGTCATCCGAATGATGTCGGGCATACGCATCATCGTTTATGATGAACATACAAATAGATACACCCCAGACGATGATTGCCCAGACGTAATGTCCATTATTTGGGAAAAGGAGGACGATGACAACCCCTCCGTCATAGCAGTGCACCCGGACTTTGCCCTTGCCAATTGGAGCAACACTCCTTGCATTAGTCGACAAGGGTAAAACGGGCAGAAACTCTTTCTAACCTGTAGATATCATAACTACTTACTTTTCTGTATAGTATTAGTAGTTTATTTTGCTAGTATATGCTAACACTGTGTATGATCAAAACGTTTCATATATACTATGTGAAAGCATATTTTGTTTTAGGACCCTGAATTTAGATGTGCATGTACTTGCTGATACGGTGCCTCTTCTCCACAGGGATTGTACCTTTGATGTAGAGATGAATTCATCCTTGATTGAAGTACATGAGGACATTGAGGTGCCTCCAGAAATTCAGGAATGGGTCAAAGACAAACCTAAACCCAACCTCGACCAAACCACTTCCTTCAATCTCGGAACCTTAGAAAGCCCTAAGTTAATCCAGATTGGTTCATACCTTACCCCAAACCAGCGGAATAACGTGGTTACGCTACTAACCCAATTCCAGGATGTGTTTGTATGGTCTCACGAAGACATGGTGGGTTTGTCCACTTACATTGTCCTTCATCGCAATCCCATTGAAGATGGATTTAAGCCAGTCAAACAAAAGCTCAGGCGATTGAAACCTGAGTGGAGTTTAAAGGTGAAGGAAGAAATTATGAAACAGTTTCAAGCTGGCATCATCATGGTGTCCACATATCCTGAGTGGATATCCAACATTGTTCCCGTGCCTAAACCCGGAGGGAAGGTGCGAGTTTGCATGGATTACCGGGACTTGAACAAAGCTTGCTTATAAGATAGCTTTCCCGTGCCATTTATCCATATTATCAGTGACAATACTGCTCAATACTGCATGAAATTATGGTTGCTGAGGAAGATCGTGAGAAAATTGTGAGACCCCAAATTTTATGAATAAAAAATTAATATTCTCAAAATAATTTTTTTAAATATTATGGTGTGGATTTGATATAATGTTATAGTTGTGGGTAGTATTTATAAATTTTGAAAAGTATGCAAGTTGTTGTATAATATTCGATTGGTTGGGGAATATTCTTTTTGTCAGGGAATATTCGTACGATGGTACAATCATTGGTGGACCCCACAACAGAATTATTATCGGATTGAGAAAATGACAAAAATATTTTATGAAAATAACGGCGGAAGTTTTACCGTTAACTGTTGAAACACCCGGTGTTAAAAGTACAGTAATACGTGTGGTTGCATAATAGCACACGATATTGATTATTGATGCTTACGTGAAAAGTCACTCGCTTTTGTTTTATTGGTATTATTAATGTAATAAAATGTAGAATACTTTTATAAAGTTATTCTATAAATAGAATATATTATATTCTATTATACACGATGTTATATAAGTGTACTGCATAGTGTTTTGCATAGTAAATTTTTTTATATAAAATGTAATACTTTTATAAAATTATCTATTTATTTAGACAATAATTAGAATATATTATATTTATTATGCATAGTGTTTGCATAGTAAAATTTTTTATAAAGTTATTCATTTTATTAGGCTAATAGTAAAATCTTTTTATATAAAACAGAATACTTTTATAAAGTTCTCTGTTTTATTAGGCAATAATTAGAATATATTATATTTTGTTATGCATAATATTTGCATAGTGCCTGTATAGTGTTTTCATAGTAAAATCTTTTATAAAGTTATTCATTTTATTAGATTATAAATAGAATATATTATATTTTATTTAAAAGATTTTGCTTTAAATATGGACCGTCACATTGAAGTAAATCAATCTGGACTGTTCATGAGTTAGTTACTATGCAGTATATTTTTCTATAAATAGAAGCTCATTACTTCATTATTTCTTACGAATTCACTGAAACTCTAGAGAGATAAACTATAGAGAGAAAGAAGAAAAGTATTCTGCTACTTCACTACTCATATATCCAGTACTCTTCTTCTTAAGGTAGGGGATATTATTTGTTGTACTCGTAAGGGGTATTCTTTCTTTCTTATTCGTGAAGAGAACTTTTGTTATTCCATTCTTTATTATTATGTTGGAATAACCTGTATATGCAAAGTACCGCATACATGGTGAAATTCTTCTAATATTCCGTTCTTTATTATTACATTGGAATATCCTCATCTATGCAGCGTTCGCCTTGGACTGGTTCCATTATTTATTATTCTATCGGAATATCACATGCAATGCGTTCGTGGGTCCCAGTTCCATTATTTATTATTCTCGCCGGAATATCACATGCATGCATTTACACCAGGACTGGTTCCATTATTTATTATTCATTGGAATAACTTTTCTGCATGCGGTTTATCGCATGCATGGTGAATTCTTCTGTTATTCCATTCTTTATTATTTTGTTGGAATAACCTGTCTATGTGGATTGCCACATGTATGGTGATTTATGTTGTTATTATATTCTTTATTATTCTGTTGGAACATCCTGTCGGTGCGAATTTCGCCTGACCTGGTTCCGTTATTATTATTCTGTTGGAATAATATGTCTATGCGAAGTACTGCATGCAAGGTGATTTCTTTTGTTATTCTATTCTTTATTATACTCAGTTGGTTAAAGTTTTGACTTATAAACTCCATGAAATTAGTGGAATATCCTTGATATTTGCGCTTCATCCAGTATCTTTTCATGGAAATATTCTTCTGAGCATTCTTGACTTTTACTCCACAAAGCAGTATCATGTTGACAATTTGGACGTTATTGGTTCCTGGATAAATTAATTCTTGAACTTATTTTATTGAATTATTATGTCAATGTCATCATCCTCATGTTTATATTATGTTGAAAGTAATCTGTAGTCTGAAGTGCATAGATGGACTTGGTATGAATATGACCAGGGATTATTCGGTATAATCATGACCTTAATGTTACAAATTGTAGGACCCCAACTTTTTGAATAAAGATTAAATTTTCTCGAAATATATTTTTGAATATTATGGTGTGGATTTGATATAATGTTATAGTTGTGGGTAATATTTACAAATTTTGCAAGTACGCAAGTTGTTATATAATATTTAATTGGTCGGGAAATATTCGGTTTAACTGGGAATATTCGTACAACGACACAATCATTGGTGGACCCCCACAACGGAATTATAGTCAATAGTTGACTTTTTCGAGAAAAGTCAAACTTCGAAATTTTAAAATTTATATTTTTGATAAAAATGGTTTCATTGTGTTGGAATTATTTGTGTTAGTGAAAATCGACAATTGTTTCGATAATAATTGATGTCTGGAGGTTATATTGACCAATCAGGTATTTAACCGGACAAATGAGCAATTGATTGCTATTATTTCACATGATTATAACTATTTGTTCACATGTGTATACTATTGTTTCACATTCTTGTTACTATTAGGGGAGTTGGTACAAGATTTATAATACTTGCATGACTAAGTTAAAAATTGAGGTATAGATGGAGGTACTATACTGTAATTCGTATTCTCACATGTCTAGAACTATTGATTCACATAATTTACTATTGAATCACATTATTTACTATTAAGGGAGGTGGTGCAAGTTTGATAATACTTCCATGACTAAATTAAAAATAAAGGAAAAGTTGGAGGTATTGTACTGTAATTTTTTGAGCCCCAAAACGTGCAATTATCAAAACTATATTTTTCTATAAATAGAAGCTCATTCTTCCTTCATTTCTCACCAATTCACAAAAGCTTTAGAGCGATTATTATAGAGAGAAATTATAGAAAGAAGAAGAGAAGTCTGCTACCTCACTATTCCAGTATCCAGTTTTTCTAAGGTAGGAAGTATTATTTCTTTCTTATCTATGAAGAGAACTTCATTATTCCATTCTTTATTATTCATTGGAATAACTTTGTATACCTGCTACCCTATACTTGGTGAAATTCTTGTGTTATTCCATTCTTTATTATTACATTTGGAACATCCTCGTCTATCGTTCTACGTCGGACTGGTTCCGCTCTTTATTATTCTCGTTGGAATATCACATGCATGCATTTTACGCCGACTGATTCCGTCGTTATTATTACATTGGAATATCATGTCCATGCGTTATCTGTGCGGACTGATTCTCGTCTTTATTATTCTGTTGGAATATCATATACTGCATGCATTTTACTGCCGGACTGATTCCGTTATTTATTATTCTCATTGGAATAACTCCTTGCAGCTGGCCTATCGCATGCTTGGTGATTTCTTTTGTTATTCCATTCTTTATTATACTAAGTTGGTTAAAGTTTTGACTTTTATAATACATGAAATTAGTGGAATATCCTTGATTTGCGCTTCATCAAGTATCTTTTCATGTAAATATTCTTCCAAGCATTCTTAAAATATCATGTTGACAATTTGGACGTTATTGGTTCCTGGACAAATTAATTCTTGAACTTGTTTTATTGAATTCTTATATCATTGTCATCATCCTCATGTTTATATTTTGTTGAAAGTTATCTGTGGCCTGTAGTGCATAGATGGACTTGGTATGATTATGATCAGGGATTATTCGGTGTAATCATGGCCGTAATGTTACAAATGATGTGGTAAAAGTCCTCATTGGCCCGTAGTGCATTGATAGATAGTTGTTGGCATGATCATGACCATTATTGAATACACAAATATTCTTGGCCCGTAGTGCATGGATAATTGTGGTCGTGATACTAAAGAATATCCTTGGCCGTAGTGCAAGGGTGATTCGATGATGTGGATTATTTATTGAGCTGAGTCCCAGCGATAAAAGTGATGAAAACCCTTCTAAATCATAAAAGATAGTAGAATTTATTCTCTACTTGACTCTTTTAATGGATTACTTGTTCATTACTAGCTTAAACTTGATGGTTGTTATATTGTATCGGTTTAACACTCGCTGAAGGCTAACGATAATATATTACGCATTATCTTAGTCATAATATTTCCTACTGGGCTAATTGAGCTCACCCTTTTACTTTTATTGTTCTCTTCAGGAAATGAGAACGTAGCAGGGACTAGTCGAGGAACGGAATGACGGACCATATGATAGCATTAGTAGTCCTCACTATTAAGTGAAATAGTGGAAAATAAATGTAATAATATTGAATTTGAGTTTGTATATTGTCTAGACGACAATATTTGTATTAAAACTCACAGCTTATGTTTTGTTGTACTTTACACGACAATTGTATAATTAAGTTGTATTTGTATTCTGTACCATGTATTTGATGACTCAGGATAGGTGATGTATACCTATTTTGGGGGCGTCACAGTTGGTATCAAAGCTTAGGGATATGATCCCTGTCTCAGATGGCTCCTGATCGGTATCAAATTACCAAGATCAAGAAACAGTCTAACGAGTCTTTCAGAGAGTATGCTTAAAGGTGGAGACGCTTTGGTCGCCCAAGTTATTCCTTCCATGACGTAATCGAGAGATGGTTATGACTTTCATAGACATACAAGAAGCTCCTTTCTATGAAAGATTTTTAGCCGGCATCGGCAAACCATTTTGTGAAATGGTCAAACATGGGGAGATGGCTGAGATGGGATTGAAGTCTAGAAAAATTCAAGACCACGCTGTTCTTAAAGCTGTAATTGATCACATCTAATCCGAAAAGTATGGAAAAACCCCCGGAGGGTCCATAAAAATAAAGAGGAAGATGTTTCCCTGATACTACAGGGTCAAAAAGGCAATCAGAACATGCCTATTCAAAGGAGAAACTAAACTCCCTTTCAAGCATAGTCTTCGAACCCTCCAATACCAAAAGGTGGAGAAGTCAAACGTCCTCGAGTGTTCACACCCTTAAGGGACACCCTCGAGAATATTCTCACTATTCTGACAACACAGAAGAAAATTACGCATCTTCTTCCACCAGCCAGCCCTAATGGATGGGGTTTCAATGTTGCTCAGAAATGTGCTTATCATGCCGGGGCACCTGGACATGATACTCAGGATTGTTGGGCCTTGAAACACAAGATCCAAGACCTGATAGACAACGGTGAGATCGTGGTCACCAAACCAGATCAACCTCATGTTCAAGACAACCCTATTCTTTAACACAAAGAAGAAGAGGTCAACATGACCAATTGGAGCAATGGAAAGAGTTCCAATTTCAATTGTGAATCCTCCCAGACCCTCAAAAATGGTGTTGACAAATGGGATTATGCCAAGTTCCAGTTCATAATGGAACGAAAGATGAAAGTTCTATGCAAACAAATTGAGCAATTAGTAGAACTGGTGACTTATCAGCATCAAGTGACACGCCAGTTAATCAGCCAGGAGCATGCCAGTCTCCTGCCTCTTGTCATGAATATTCCCTTGTCACTTTCAGAAAATGAAATGCTAGAAGACAAAGTGACAAAGAGAGCAAATGCCAAAGCCCGTCGGGATTTTGCCAACAAAAGGGAATTCACCTATTTAGGCCAACCTATGGAGGAAATCCTTCAGATGCTAATCAATGAAGGAAGGATCACTTACTTTATACCTCCAATCAATCCCCGTTCAGGACGATACAATTCTGATGGAATATGTCAATATCACTCCCATTCTCGCGGTCATAGAACAGAAGAATGTTGGGCACTCCGCCACCTTATCCAGAATCTAATTGACAGTGGTGTCCTGCATGTGACGCCCCCAAAATTAGGTATACATCACCCATCTTGGGTCGCCAGATACATGGTACAGAATTCAAATACAACTTACTAATACAACTGTCGTGTACAATACGACAAAAAACATAAACTGAGTTTGAATACAAATATTATCTATTAGAGATTATACAAACTCAAAAGGAGTCCTCATTACAATTATTATCACACTATTTCACGAATAGTGAGGACTACTAATGCTATCCTCTCGACCATCACTCTGCTCCCCGACTCATCCCACTATATTCTCATTTCACGAGAGAATAAAGTGAAAGGAAGGTGAGCTCAACTAGCCCAAGAAGAAATATTATGACTAAGATAATGCAGAATAAATTATCATTAGTCTCCAAAAATGTTAAACTGATAAAATATAATAGACATCGAGTTTAACTGCAGCGGAACAAGCAATCCATTAAAATAGTCATGTAGAAAATAAAATCTACTATCTTTGATGATTAAAAAGGTTTTTCATCACTGTTATCGCTGAGACTCAACTTAATAAATATTCCACATCATTGAATCACCCCTGCACTATGGCCAAGGATATTCTTTAGTATCAGGACCACAATTATCCCTGGTTATAATCATACCAAGTCCATCAATGCACTACAGGCCACAGATGATTTTCAAAAAATATAAACATGAGGATGATGACAATGATATAAGAAATCAATAAAACAAGTTCAAGAATTAATTTGTCCAAGAACCAATAACGTCCAAATTGTCAACATGATACTACTTTGTAGAGTAAAATTCAAGAATGCTCAGAAGAATATTTCCATGAAAAGATATTGGATGAAGTGCAAATATCAAGGATATTATACTAATTTCATGGAGTATAGAAGTCAAAACTTTAACCAACTGAGTATAATAAAGAATGGAATAACAAAAGAAATCACCATGCATGCGGTATTGTGATGAGCAAAAG
This sequence comes from Panax ginseng, assembly GCA_020205605.1. Taxonomy (NCBI): domain Eukaryota; kingdom Viridiplantae; phylum Streptophyta; class Magnoliopsida; order Apiales; family Araliaceae; genus Panax; species Panax ginseng. Next base: position 61,757,916 of record CM035140.1, on the reverse strand, counting down.
TTATTCCAACAAAATAATAATAACGGAACCAGTCGTGCAAAATTTGCAATCGATGTGATGTTCCAACAGAATAATAAAGATGAAACCAGGTCTGGTGTAAAACACATAGACAGGATGTTCCAACAGAATAATAATAAGATGGAACCAGGTCCGGTGTAAAACACACAGACAAGATGTTCCAACGGAATAATAATAATGATTTTAACCAAATCAGTCCGTGTAAAACGCATGCATGATGGATGTTCCAATAGAATAATAGAAGAATGTCACCAAGTATGGGGTACATCACAGCATATCAAAGTTATTCCAATGTAATAATAAGAAATGGAATAACAACAGCTTCTCTTCATGAATAAGAAAGAATAACACCCTTTACAAGTACAACAAATAATATTCCCTACCTTAAGAAGAAGAGTAATCGGATATATAAGTAGTGAAGTAGCGAGAATACTTTCTTCTTTCTCTCTATAGTTTATCTCTAGAGTTTCAATGAATTCGTAAGAAAATAATAGTGAATGAATGAGCTTCTATTTATAGAAAATGGAATGCATAGTAACTAACTCATGAACTATTTAGATTGATTTACTTTAATCTGACGGTCCATATTTAAAGTAAAATCTTTTAAATAAAATATAATATATTCTATTTATAATCTAATAAAACGAATAACTTTATAAAAGATTTTACTATGCAAACATTATGTAGGCACTATGCAAACACTATGCATAATAAAATATAGTATATTCTAATTATTGTCTAATAAAAACAGATAACTTTATAAAAGTATTCTGTTTTATATAAAAAGATTTTCTGTATTATTACATTAATAATACCAACAAAACTGAGTGACTTATCACTTAAGCATCAATAATTAATACCGTGTGCTACTATGCAACCACACGTATTACTGTACTTTTAACACCGGGTGTTTCAACAGTTAACGTTAAAACTTCCGCCGTTATTTTCATAAAGTAGTTTTGTCGTTTTCTCAATCTGACAATAATTCTGTTGTGGGGTCCACCAATGATTGTGCCGTTGTACGAATATTCCCTGATAAAACGAATATTCCCCGACCTTGGTGCGTAGAATATGTTCCTTCTTATCCAAGATTTGAACAGGAACCTCTTCATACATCAAATCTTCCGCTATTTCGTCCGGTTCCAACTCAATAATGTGGTTCGGGTCTTCCAAATATTTACGTAACATGGATATGTGGAAAATGTTATGAACACGAGACATACTTGGCGGTAAAGCGAGGATTGAGCTTTCTTCTCTTTCCAAATCTCGTAACTCCTTTCCATGGAGCAACACGTAACAACACATGATCTCCTGTATCGAATTCCACGTCCTTTCGATGAAGATCAACATAACTCTTTTGTCGATCTTGTGAGGTTTTTATACGTTGCTGGATCGTTTAAATCTTTTCTGTAGTCATACGTACCAACTCTGGTGCCAACAACGTTGCTTCACCCACCTTATCCCAGCATACTGAAGAACGACACTTTCTTCCATACAACGCTTCGAATGGAGCCATGCCAATACTTGTTTGATAACTGTTATTATAGAAAAACTCCACCAATGGTAAGAACTTGTCCCAAATTCCCTTGAAATCAAGGACACAGAGTCTTAATAGATCTTCAAGAGTTTGAATAGTCCTCTCCGACTGTTCGTCCATCTGAGGATGATATGCCGAGCTAAATCGTAAATCTGTGCCCATAGCTTTTTGTAAACTAACCCAAAATCGCGAAGTGAATCTTGGGTCTCGATTAGAAATTATGGATACTTGCATACCATGCAATCTTACAACCTCATTTATATACATACGAGCAAGACGTTCAAGTGTATAAGTTTCTCGTATCGATAAGAAATGAGCAGACTTGGTCAATCTATCAACAATGACCCAAATCGCATATATGCCTTAAGAAACTTTGGGAAGACCAGTAACGAAATCCATGGTAATGTGCTCCCACATCCATTATGGAAGTTCAAGTGGTTGCAATGGACCTTTTGGTACTTGATGCTTTGCCTTGACTCGTTGACACGTTAGACACCTTGAGATAAACAGCGCTATCTCTCTCTTCATATTGCCCCACCAAAATGTATGTCGAAGATCATGATACATTTTGGTACTCCCAGATGGATTGCAAAAAAAGGTGTTGTGCGCCTCCATCATGATTTTATACTTTAAATTAGGGTCGTTAGGAACACAAAGTTTGGAGTTGACTCGAAGTATTCCTTCTTCATCGATTCTTGCTTCCGACATCGCACCTTCTTGCACTTTTTTCCTCATACGCATCATTCCGGATCAGAATTTGGCAGACTTTAATTTTATCAATTAAAGTCGGTTCTACTCGTATATTTGCCATCATCACGTGGGTCCCTGGAGTCTTTATCTCTCTCTCCATCCTTTGCAAGTCATACAAAATGGGCCTTTATGTTGACAATATTGCACTTGTACCCGCATATGATCTTCTACTCAATGCGTCAAAACGCCACGCTCGCTTTTCGTGATGGTATTGGATAGTATGATCATAATCTTTCATCAGCCAAGCCAACGTTGTTGTCGCATGTTGAGTTCCATTTGAGTGAAGAAATATTTGAGGCTTTTATGATCCATAAAGATCTCCACTTTCTCCCCATACAAGTAATGCCTCCAAATCTTTAGTGCAAAGACAATAGCTGCCAACTCTAGATCATGAGTAGGATAATTCCTCTCATATTCTTTGAGTTGTCATGAGGCATAGGTTATGACTTTCCCATGTTGCATGAGAACACATCCTAACCCTTTTCCCGAAGCATCACTGTAGATGACAAATCCCTCCAAACTAGATGGTATTGTCAGAACAGGTGCTGAAATGAGTCTCCTCTTGAGTTCTTGAAAACTCTTCTCACATTCCTCGCTCCAACCAAACTTTGTATCTTTCCGACTCAACTGAGTTAGTGGAGTAGCGATTCGAGAAAACCCTTCTACTTAATCTCCGATAATAACCACTAAGTTTTGAAAGCTACGTACTTCGGTCATTGATTTAGGTTGCTCCTAGCTTTGAATAGCTTCAATCTTTGCTGGGTCAACAGATATTCCATGACTTGATACCACATGCCCAAGGAATGCTACTTCCTCAAGCCAGAACTCGGATTTCTTCAACTTGGCATAAAGCTTATATTCATGAAGCTTTTGGAGTATCAGCCTCAAGTGTTGCTCATGATCTTCACGGGTTTTGGAATATATGAGGATGTCATCAATAAAGATGACCACAAAGTGATCCAAATATTCTTTGAATACTTGTTTCATCATATCCATGAAGCCCGTACCAAGTTCTGAAAGCCGTCTTTGGAATGTCATCGGTTCTAATCTTCAATTGGTGATATCCAGAAAGAAGATCAATCTTTGAAAAGAATTTGGCTCCTTGCAACTGGTCAAATAGGTCATCAATACGTGGCAATGGGTACCTATTTTTGATGGTGACATGATTCAACTCTCGATAATCAATACAAAGTCGTATACTCCCATCTTTCTTCTTCACGAATAGAACAGGAGCACCCCAATGAGAGATGTACTAGGACGAATAAAGCCAATGTCTAACAATTCCTGCAGTTGAGTTTTTAACTCCTGAAGTTCAATAGGAGCCATTCGATATGGGGATTTAGAAATGGGTTTTGTATCGGGTTCAAGGTCGATACACAATTCAATTTCACGCTCTGGGGGTAGGCCAGGAAGTTCTTCTGGGAATACGTCAGGAAATTCATTAACAATAGAAATATTATTCAAAGTCGCGTATTTTTGTTTAGATTCATGACATGAGCTAAGAAAGCTTGACATCCGTTTTTCAATAAACGAATAGCTTTATGGCTTGAGATGATAGTGATTGATTTTAATGGTTTGGTTTCTTGAATTCGCATAATAGGTCGATTAGGAATATGAAAGCTAACAACCTTACAAAAATAATTAATTTTTACATGATGAGTAGTTAACCAATCAATCCCTAGAATTACATCAAATGCAAGTATTTTTAATGCAATAAGATCGACAGGTAATGTGTGGGTACCAACTTGAACCAAACAAATCTTATAAACCATGGATGTAATGAAGGTTTCTCCCAATGGAGTTTCCACATATAAGTCAAAGTCTAATTTTTCCGGAGTAAAATTTAATCGTTTAGCGCAAGTAGGAGAAATAAAAGAATGGGTAGAACCGGTATCAAATAAAGTGTAGACTTCGCTAGAGTTTATGATAAGCTTACCCGTGATGACCTTATTTGGGTTCCTTGCTTTCTGGGAGGTCACAACAAACGCTCTCCCTTGCACTACCGGCTTTGACTTTTTCCGGGATGACCTTTGGTGCCTCCATCCTTCTTTGAATTTGTCTTGATGATTGACAAAATCGGGCTAAGTGACCTTCTCTTCCACAATTATAACATGCTTTGGACGGCATCGCGCAATTTGGACTAATGTGTCCCTCCCCTCCGCATTTGAAGCATATGATAGGTGGTCTTTCTCCTTCCTTAACAACGGGTGCTGGTGCTGACGTCTTTCCATCATTGTTGAATCTCCTCTTCTTGAAATGTCCATTCTTATTATTTTAGCCTGATTACCACCGAAGTGGTTAACATTTCTGGCCTGTTGATTCCCTCCACGCTTGTTGTCACCGCTTCGATGACTACTCTCACTAGTATTATCATTTTGTCGGGTGCTCTCTTTTGGTTGCGTTGACTCGTTATCGCGCTCCACCAACTGAGCCCTATTTACAACATCTGAATATAAACACAGTTTATGAGAAATAAGATGTTGACTTATCTCCGGCTTCAAACCTCTTAAAAACATTTGTGTCATTCTCTCTTCATTATCCACCAAGTGGAACGCAAACTGGGATAACTCCGTAAATTTTGCCTCGTATTGCGACACGGTCATATTGTTTTGCTCCAATTTGATAAACTCCACCTCCTTCATGTGACGAATACTTTCGGGAAAGTATTTGTCGTTGAACAGCTCTTGGAACTTCTCCCAAGACATCTTCAGTACGGCAGGTTGAGTACGTTTTACCGATTCCCACCAGTAATATGCATCTCCGCGCAACATAAAGGCCGCAAAGGGAACATTTTGCTCCTCAGAGCATCCTAAGACATCAAATATCTTGGTGATATGCTTTATCCATGCTTCTGCCATAAGTGGTTTTTGCTCTCCCTTCAACTCTGGTGGTCTCAGCTCCTTGAACTGTTTAGCAGTGACCGCCCGAGAGTTTGCAGTGTTTCCACCTATATTTTGGACAGGAGCCGTTCTCGCCTGCTGTTACATGAATTGCATAAAGCCTCTGAACAATCCATCATTCATCATTTGGTCAGTGTTGTTGTTTGCATGAGGATTGTCGCCTTTTTGATGCACATTCTCCAGATTATTGATATGTAGAGACTCAACGGTCTCTTGTGCTCCATTGCTATTCTCAACATTTTCGGATGTCATTTTCAAATACTGCCACAAATAAAAGGTTAATTGACATGTAACATAATATCTCTAAACTCTGACCAACTAATTTAAATACAAATTAAATTTAAGTAGGTCATACTAGCGAAGGAATTCCCCGTCTCTCCCCTCCTAGTTCTAGTCTCACATCTTAGCCAGGGATTATATCCCTAAGCTCTGATACCAACTGTGACGCCCCCAAAATTAGGTATACATCACCCATCTTGGGTCGCCAGATACATGGTACAGAATTCAAATACAACTTACTAATACAACTGTCATGTACAATACGACAAAAACATAAAGTATGAGTTTGAATAGAAATATTATCTACTAGAGATTATACAAACTCAAAAGGAGTCCTTATTACAATTATTATCACACTATTTCACAAAATAGTGAGGACTACTAATGCTATTCTCTGGACCATCACTCCGTTCCCCGACTCGTCCCAGCTATATTCTCATTTCCTGAAGAGAACAGTGAAAGGAAGGGTGAGCTCAACTAGTCCAATAAGAAATATTATGACTAAGATAATGCAAAATAAATTATCATTACTCTCCAATAATGTTAAACTGATAAAATATAATAGACATCGAGTTTAACTGTAGCGGAACAAGCAATTCATTTAAAGAGTCAAGTAGAAAATAAAAGGTTTTTCATCACTGTTATCGCTGAGACTCAGCTTAATAAATATTTCACATCATCGAATCACCCCTGCACTATGGCCAAGGATATTCTTTAGTATCACGACCACAATTATCCATGCACTACGGGCCATGAATATTTGTGTATTCATTAATGGTCATGATCATGCCAACAACTGTCCATCAATGTACTACGGGCCAATGAGGACTTTTACCACATCATTTGTAACATTATGGTCATGATTACACGGAATAATCCCTGGTCATAATCACACCAAGTCCATCTATACACAACATGCCATAGATGACTTTTAAAAAATATAAACATGAGGATGAAGACAAATATCAAGGATATTCTACTAATGTCATGGAGTATAGAAGTCAAAACTTTAACCAACTGAGTATAATAAAGAATGGAATAACAAAAGAAATCACCATGCATGCGGTACTTGTGATAGAAAGGTTATTCCAATGTAAATAATAATAACGGAACCGTGTCAAGCAAAATTTACAATCGATAGGATGTTCCAATGTAATAATAAAGACGAGAACTGTGTTCGGTGTAAAACACACGCATGTGATGTTCCAACAGAATAATTATAAGACTTTAACTAGGTCAGGTGTAAAACACATAAATGTATGTTCCAACGGAATAATAATAAAGATTTTAACCAGTCCTGTAAAACACATGCATGTGGATGTTCCAATGTAATAATAGAATAATGTCACCAAGTATAAGGTAGACCGCGTATACAAGTTATTCCAACAGAATAATAAGAAATGGAATAACAACAGTTCTTTTCATGAATAAGAAAGAATAACACCCCTTACGAGTATAACAAACAATATTCCCTACCTTAAGAAGAAGAGTACTGGATATATAAGTAGTGAAGTAGCAGAATACTTTCTTCTTTCTCTCTATAGTTTATCTCTCTAGAGTTTCAGTGAATTCGTAAGAAAATAGTGAATGAACGAGCTTCTATTTATAGAAAAATGGAATGCATGGTAACTAACTCATGAACGGTCGAGATTGATTTACTTTAATCTGACGGTCCATATTTAAAGCAAAATCTTTTAAATAAAATAAAATATATTCTATTTATAATCTAATAAAACGAATAACTTTATAAAAGATTTTACTATGCAGACACTATGCAAACACTATGCATAATAAAATATAATATATTCTAATTATTATTTAATAAAACAGATAACTTTATAAAAGTATTCTATTTTATATAAAAAGATTTTCTGTATTATTACATTAATAATACCAACAAAACTGAGTGACTTATCACTTAAGCATCAATAATTAATACCGTGTGCTACTATGCAACCACGCGTATTACTATACTTTTAACACCGGGTGTTTCAACAATTAACGGTAAAACTTCCGCCGTTATTTTCATAAAGTATTTTTGTCGTTTTCTCAATCTGACAATAATTCCGTTGTGGGGTCCACCAATGATTGTGCCGTTGTACGAATATTCCCTGATAAAACGAATATTCCCCGACCAATCGAATATTATATAACAACTTGCGTACTTTGCAAAATTTATAACTATTACCCACAATTATTATATCAATTTCACTCCATAATATTTATAGAAAATTCATCTTTATTCAAAAAGTTGGGGCTTTACACTGCACCTAGCAGACGATGACACTGTGTTACGGGAAAGTGAGAATACATGTCCTACTAAGTGGAAGAGTTTGGTAGCAGTCATATCCACTGAAACTGATGGGCCTAACCAATCACTCACAATGCCAATAATTCAACATAGGGGAAGCAACAATCCTTTGAAAGTGGCCGCTCCTGAGCCAATCAACTTGCCATGCAGAGCACAATATCCTATTGTTAGCTTGCGCAAAGTTCCGTGGAATTATGGAGAAGGTGTAGGATCCACCTCAGATACAACTGTTATAGTGTCGAAGGAAAATCCACTGTATCTTCCCCAACGGGTGATGAAGCCTACCATCAGATCAAAGGGGAAAATACCCACGGAGAAGATTGAAAAATTCCTCCGCACTATGGCTCATAACGAAGCCAAGGTGGTTTTAAGCTTAAAAGAAGCTCCACAATAAATATTAAATTTGGACTTGGTCCTAACTTCTGAGGATCACCGAACGATCTTCCTAAAGGTTTTAGAAGAAGCCTATCTACCGACATCAGTTGATACGAAAAAATTTCAACACTTGGTTGATCACATTTTCAACAACAATGTGATATCCTTCACTGATGATGACATACCGCCCGAAGGGATCGGTCATTGCAAGTCATTGCACATTGCGGTCTTATCCTCCGAATACATACTAGCTGGAGTCTTGATAGATGGAGGTTCATCTCTAAATATCTGTCCATACGCTACCTTGGTGAAGATGATTATCAATCTCAACCGACTCCGGAGTAGCCATACTGTCATCAAAGCTTTTGATGGAGCCCGCCAAAATTTGGTCAGAGTAATTGAACTACCAATCGAAATTGGTCCCCACACATTCTGCGTATCTTTCCACGTACTCAAGATAGATTCGGGAGACAACCTGCTCTTGGGACGACCTTGGATTCATATGGCAGGGGCAGTCCCCTCCACCCTTTATCAACAGTTGAAATACATTATCAACAATAGCCTAGTCACGGTCAACGCTAAACCAAAGTGTCCTCAACACGGGGACATGCCATTCATAAATGACAATGCAGATGTTGAACCGGTCAGTTTTCATGCCTTGGAAGTAAGCAATACCCAATACCATGCTATTGGCACGCCATTTCCCGAACCCAAGATTTCTGCCGAGGTAATGTCGGCTACTCAAGAAATGATTTCATTTGGTCATCAGCCGGGACAAGGCCTGGGTAAAGATCGCCAGGGTATCAAGTACCCAATTCAATTAACCAAGCAAACTGGAACAGCTGGACCAGGCTATTCTGCCTGTTCTAGTCATAGGAATCCTCATAAACATCAGCCGATTCCTTCAGCTTCAAACACACGGTATTTATCTTCGCCTTCAAATTCTGAGTTCGCACAACCTCCTGTAAAGGTGTCAGCCAGTATTATGGCTATGTTATTTCCCAAGCCGGTACCGGTGAAGGAGAAACAATTCTTTGGTCCAGATCCCGTAATGGAAGAGGAGGAACGAAGAATCAAGCAAGACGTCATCCGAATGATGTTGGGCATACGCATCATCGTTTATGATGAACATACAAATAGATACACCCCAGACGATGATTGCCCAGACGTAATGGCCATTATTTGGGAAAGGAGGACGATGACAACCCCTCCGTCACAGCAATCCACCCGGACTTTGCCCTTTCCAATTGGAGCAACACTCCTTGCATTGGTTGACAAGGGTAAAACGGGCAGAAACTCTTTCTAACCTGTAGATATCATAACTGCTTACTTTTCTGTATAGTATTAGTAGTTTATTTTGCCAGTATATGCTAACACTGTGTATGATCAAAATGTTTCATATATATTAAGTGAAAGCATATTTTGTTTTAGGACCCTGAATTTAGATGTGCATGTACTTGCTGATACGGTGCCTCTTCTCCATAGGGAATGTACCTTTGATGTAGAGATTAATTCATCCTTGATGGATGTACATGAGGACATTGAGATGCCTCCAGAAATTCAAGAATGGGTCAAAGACAAACCTAAACCCAACCTCGACCAAACCACTTCCTTCAATCTTGGAACCTTAGAAAGCCCTAAGTTAATCCAGATTGGTTCATACCTTACCCCAAACCAGCGGAATGACATGGTTACGCTACTAACCCAATTCCAGGATGTGTTTGCATGGTCTCACTAAGACATGGTGGGTTTGTCCACTAACATTGTCCTTCATCGCAATCCCATTAAAGATGGATTTAAGCCAGTCAAACAAAAGCTCAGGCGATTGAAACCTGAGTAGAGTTTAAAGGTGAAGGAAGAAATAATGAAACAGTTTCAAGCTGGCATCATCATGGTGTCCACATATCCTGAGTGGATATCCAACATTGTTCCCGTGCCTAAACCCGGAGGGAAGGTGCGAGTTTGCGTGGATTACCGGGACTTGAACAAAGCTTGCTTAAAAGATAGCTTTTCCGTGCCATTTATCCATATTATCATTGACAATACTGCTCAATACTGCATGTACTCCTTTGCTGATTGCTTTGCGGGGTACCATCAAATTATGGTTGCTGAGGAAGATCGTGAGAAAACTGTGAGACCCCAGATTTTATGAATAAAAAATTAATTTTCTCAAAATAATTTTTTTAAATATTATGGTGTGGATTTGATATAATGTTATAGTTGTGGGTAGTATTTATAAATTTTGAAAAGTATGCAAGTTGTTGTATAATATTCGATTGTTTGGGGAATATTCTTTTTGTCAGGGAATATTCGTACGATGGTACAATCATTGGTGGACCCCACAACAGAATTATTGTCGGATTGAGAAAATGACAAAAATATTTTATGAAAATAACGGCGGAAGTTTTACCGTTAACTGTTGAAACACTCGGTGTTAAAAGTACAGTAATACGCGTGGTTGCATAGTAGCACACGGTATTGATTGTTGATGCTTACGTGATAAGTCACTCAGTTTTGTTTTATTGGTATTATTAATGTAATAAAACAGAATACTTTTATAAAGTTATTCTATAAATAGAATATATTATATTCTATTATGCATAGTGTTGCATAGTGTCTGCATAGTGTTTTGCATAGTAAAATCTTTTTATATAAAACAGAATACTTTTATAAAATTATTTGTTTATTTAGACAATAATTAGAATATATTATATTTATTATGCATAGTGTTTGCAAAGTCAAATCTTTTATAAAGTTATTCATTTTATTAGGCTAATAGTAAAATCTTTTTATATAAAAATGTAATACTTTTATAAAGTTATCTCTGCTTTAATAGGCAATAATTAGAATATATTATATTTTGTTATGCATAATATTTGCATAAGTGCTCAAGACAAAGGTTTTCATAGTAAAATCTTTTATAAAGTTATTCATTTTATTAGATTATAAATAGAATATATTATATTTTATTTAAAAGATTTTGCTTTAAATATGGACCGTCAGATTGAAGTAAATCAATTTGGACCGTTCATGAGTTAGTTACTATGCAGTCCATTTTTCTATAAATAGAAGCTCATTACTTCATTATTTCTTACGAATTCACTGAAACTCTAGAGAGATAAACTATAGAGAGAAAAAAGAAAAGTATTTTGCTACTTCACTACTCATATATCCAGTACTCTTCTTCTTATGGTAGGGGATATTATTTGTTGTACTCGTAAGGGGTATTCTTTCTTTCTTATTCGTGAAGAGAACTTTTGTTATTCCATTCTTTATTATTATGTTGGAATAACTCAGATATGCAAAAAGTACCGCATACATGGTGAAATTCTTCTAATATTCCGCTTCTTTATTATTCATTGAATATCCTTCGCTGCTTACGCTGTGGGACCGGTTCCATTATTTATTATTCTATTGAATATCCTCGTCATGCGCTTACGCCTGTGGGTCCGGTTCCATTATTTATTATTCTGTCGGAATATCCTGTCTGTGCATTTACACCGGACCTGGTTCCATTATTTATTATTCTGTTGGAATAACCTGTCTGTGTGATTTATCGTATGCATGGTGAATTCTTCTGTTATTCAATTCTTTATTATTTTGTTGGAATAACCTGTCTATGTGGATTTCCACATGCATGGTGATTTATGTTGTTATTCTATTCTTTATTATTATGTTGAACATCCCGCTTGCATGCGAATTTCACTTTGACACCGTTCCGTTATTATTATTCTGTTGGAATAACGTGTCTATGCGAAGTACCGCATGCAAGGTGATTTCTTTTGTTTTCTATTCTTTATTATACTCAGTTGGTTAAAGTTTTGACTTATAAACTCCATGAAATTAGTGGAATATCCTTGATATTTGTGCTTCATCCAGTATCTTTTCATGGAAATATTCTTTTGAGCATTCTTGACTTTTACTCCACAAAGCAGTATCATGTTGACAATTTGGACGTTATTGGTTCCTGGATAAATTAATTCTTGAACTTGTTTTATTGAATTATTATGTCAATGTCATCATCCTCATGTCTATATTATGTTGAAAGTCATCTGTGGTCTGTAGTGCATAGATGGACTTGGTATGAATATGACCAGGGATTATTCGGTATAATCATGACCTTAATGTTACAAATTGTAAGACCCCAACTTTTTGAATAAAGATTAAATTTTCTCGAAATATATTTTTGAATATTATGGTGTGGATTTGATATAATGTTATAGTTGTGGGTAATATTTACAAATTTTGCAAGTACGCAAGTTGTTATATAATATTTGATTGGTCGGGAAATATTCTTGCTTTAATCGGGAATATTCGTATAACTAAGACAATCATTGGTGGACCCTCAATAACGGAATTATTGTTTGATTGAGAAAACGACAAAAAATACTTCTATGAAAATAATTCATGAGTTTTACCGTTAACTGTTGAACTACCTGGTAGTAAAAGTATAGTAACACGCGTGGTTGCATAGTAGCACACGGTATTGATTATTGATGCTTACATGAGAAGTCACTCAGTTATACTCAATTATTGCTACAGTAATTGCTGCATCATATCTCTCATATTATTGATTCGATTATTGTCATAGTATCATCTGCATAATATGTTATTTTATTAAATCAATAATTGAGACGACAAAGTTATTCATATTATTAAATTACAATATTTACAATGTCTAGAAGTTCTATCAAGGAGAGGTTTGGTCACCTAATTGCGCGCTAATAGGGAGAAATCCTTATTGGAAAGCCCCCTCTTTCCTGGGAACGACCTGGTTGATAAATATTGTGAGTTATAATATTAATGATGAATGTTATTAAAATTGAAGTTGTGTTCGGAGTTGAATTTTGAGACGCGGACGTGATATTTGAGTCCGGAACAATGAAATTAGTAAAAATAGTCTATAAACACAAAATTTTTCGGAATTCACTATTTGGTCAAAAAGTCAATAGTTGACTTTTTTGAGAAAAGTCAAACTTTGAAATTTCAAAATTTATATTTTTGATAAAAATGGTTTCATTGTGTTGGAATTATTTATGTTAGTGAAAATCGACAATTGTTTCGATAATAATTGATGTCTGGAGGTTATATCAACCAATCCAATTATTTAACCCATAAATGAGCAATTGATTGCTATTATTTCACATGATTATAACTATTTGTTCACATGTGTATACTATTGTTTCACATTCTTGTTACTATTAGGGGAGTTGGTACAAGATTTATAATGCTTGCATGACTAAGTTAAAAATGGAGGTATAGATGGAGGTACTATACTGTAATTCGTATTCTCACATGTCTAGAACTATTGATTCACATAATTTACTATTGAATCACATTATTTACTATTAGGGGAGGTGGTGCAAGTTTGATAATACTTCCATTACTAAATTAAAAATAAAGGAAAAGTTGGAGGTATTGTACTGTAATTTTTTGAGCCCCAAAACGTGCAATTATCGAAACTATATTTTTCTATAAATAGAAGCTCATTCTTCCTTCATTTCTCACCAATTCACAAAAGCTTTAGAGCGATTATTATAGATAGAAATTATAGAAAGAAGAAGAGAAGTCTGCTACCTCACTACTCCAATATCCAGTTTTTCTAAGGTAGGAAGTATTATTTCTTTCTTATCCATGAAGAGAACTTCTGTTATTCCATTCTTTATTATTCTGTTGGAATAACCTGTATACGTGGGCTACCCTATACTTGGTGAAATTCTTCTGTTATTCCATTCTTTATTATTCTGTTGGAACATCCTTTCTATGCGTTCTACGCCGGACCTAGTTCCGTCTTTATTATTCTGTTGGAATATCTTGTCTGTGCGTTTTATGCCAGACCTGATTCCGTCGTTATTATTCTGTTGGAATATCATGTATGTGCGTTTTACGCCGGACCTGATTCCGTCTTTATTATTCTGTAGGAATATCCTGTCTGTGCGTTTTACGCCGGACTTGATTCCGTTATTTATTATTCTGTTGGAATAACCTGCATGTGCGGTCTATCGTATGCTTGGTGATTTCTTTTGTTATTCCATTCTTTATTATACTAAGTTGGTTAAAGTTTTGACTTTTATAATACATGAAATTAGTGGAATATCCTTGATATTTGCGCTTCATCCAGTATCTTTTCATGTAAATATTCTTCCAAGCATTCTTGAAATATCATGTTGACAATTTGGACGTTATTGGTTCCTGGACAAATTAATTCTTGAACTTGTTTTATTGAATTCTTATATCATTGTCATCATCCTCATGTTTATATTTTGTTGAAAGTTATCTGTGGCCTGTAGTGCATAGATGGACTTGGTATGATTATAACCAGGGATTATTCGGTATAATCATGACCGTAATGTTACAAATGATGTGGTAAAAGTCCTCATTGGCCCGTAGTGCATTGATAGATAGTTGTTGGCATGATCATGACCATTATTGAATACACAAATATTCTTGGCCTGTAGTGCATGGATAATTGTGGTCGTGATACTAAAGAATATCCTTGGCCGTAGTGCAAGGGTGATTCGATGATGTGGATTATTATTAAGCTGAGTCCCAGCGATAAAAGTGATGAAAACCCTTCTAAATCATAAAAGATAGTAGATTTTATTCTCTACTTAACTCTTTTAATGGATTGCTTGTTCCGCTGCAGTTAAACTTTATGGTTGTTATATTGTATCAGTTTAACACTGTTGAAGGCTAACGATAATATATTCTGCATTATCTTAGTCATAATATTTCCTACTGGGCTAGTTGAGCTCACCCTTTCACTTTCATTGTTCTCTTCAGGAAATGAGAACGTAGCAGGGACTAGTCGGGGAACGGAATGACGGACCATATGATAGCATTAGTAGTCCTCACTATTAAGTGAAATAGTGGAAAATAAATGTAATAATATTGAATTTGAGTTTGTATATTGTCTAGACGACAATATTTGTATTAAAACTCACAGCTTATGTTTTGTCGTACTTTACACGACAGTTGTATAATTAAGTTGTATTTGTATTCTGTACCATGTATTTGACGACTCAGGATAGGTGATGTATACCTATTTTTGGGGTGTCACAGTTGGTATCAAAGCTTAGGGATATGATCCCTGTCTCAGATGGCTCCTGATCGGTATCAAATTACCAAGATCAAGAAATAGTCTAACGAGTCTTTCAGAGAGTATGCTCAAAGGTGAAGACGTCTGGCTGCCCAAGTTATTCCTTCCATGACAGAATCAGAGATGGTTATGACTTTCATAGACATACAAGAAGCTCCTTTCTATGAAAGATTTTTAACCGGCATCGGCAAACCATTTTGTGAAATGGTCAAACATGGGGAGATGGCTGAGATGGGATTGAAGTCTAGAAAAATTCAAGACCTAGCTGTTCTTAAAGATGTAATTGATCACATCCAATCCGAAAAGTATGGAAAAACCCCCGGAGGGTCCATAAAAAGAAAGAGGAAGATGTTTCCCTGATACTACAGGGTCAAAAACGCAATCAGAACATGCCTATTCAAAGGAGAAACTAAATTCCCTTTCAAGCACAGTCTTCGAACCCTCCAATACCAAAAGGTGGAGAAGTCAAATGCCCTCGAGTGTTCACACCCTTAAGGGACACCCTCGAGAATATTCTCACTATTCTGACAACACAGAAGGAAATTACGCATCTTCTTCCACCAGCCAGCCCTAATGGATGGGGTTTCAATGTTGCTCGGAAATGTACTTATCATGCCGGGGCACCTGGACATGATACTCAGGATTGTTGGGCCTTGAAACACAAGATCCAAGACCTGATAGACAACGGTGAGATCGTGGTCACCAAACCAGATCAACCTCATGTTCAAGACAACCCTCTTCTTTAACACAAAGAAGAAGAGGTCAACATGATCAATTGGAGCAATTAACAGAGTTCCAATTTCAATTGTGAATCCTCCCAGACCCTCAAAGACGGTGTTGACAAATGGGATTATGCCAAGTTCCAGTTCATAATGGAACGAAAGATGAAAGTTCTATGCAAGAAAATTGAGCAATTAGCAGAACTGTTGACTTATCAGCATCAAGTGACACGCCAGTTAATCAGCCAGGAGCATGCCAGTCTCCTGCCTCTTGTCATGAATATTCCTCGTCACTTTCGTAAAAATGAAATGTTTGGAAGACAAAGTGACAAAGAGAGCAAATGCCAAAGCCCGTCGGGATTTTGCCAACAAAAGGGAATTCACCTATTTAGGCCAACCTATGGAGGAAATCCTTCAGATGCTAATCAATTAAGGAAGGCTCACTTACTTTCTACATCCAATCAATCCCCATTCAGGACGGTACAATTCTGATGGAATATGTCAATATCACTCCCATTCTCGCGGTCACAGAACAAAAGAATGTTGGGCACTCCGCCACCTTATCCAGAATCTAATTGGCAGTGGTGTCCTGCATGTGACGCCCCCAAAATTAGGTATACATCACCCATCTTGGGTCGCCAGATACATGGTACAAAATTCAAATACAACTTATTAATACAACTGCCGTGTGGCAATAATACGACAAAACATAAACCGTGAGTTTGAATACAAATATTATCTACTAAAGATTATACAAACTCAAAAGGAGTCCTCATTACAATTATTATCACACTATTTCACGTAATAGTGAGGACTACTAATGCTATTCTCTCGGACCATCACTCCGCTCCCCGACTCGTCCCAAATTATATATTCTCATTTCACGAGAGAAAAAAGTGAAAGGAAGGGTGAGCTCAACTAGCCTAGTAAGAAATATTATGACTAAGATAATGCAGAATAAATTATCATTAGTCTCCAACAATGTTAAACTGATAAAATATAATAGACATCGAGTTTAACTGCAGCGGAACAAGTAATCCATTAAAAGAGTCATGTAGAAAATAAAATCTACTATCTTTTATGATTAAAAAGGTTTTTCGTCACTGTTATCGCTGAGACTCAACTTAATAAATATTCCACATCATTGAATCACCCCTGCACTATGGCCAAGGATATTCTTTAGTATCACGACCACAATTATCCATGCTCTACGGGCCAAGAATATTTGTGTATTCATTAATGGTCATGATCATGCCAACAACTGTCCATCAATGCACTACGGGCAAATGAGGACTTTTACCACATCATTTGTAACATTATGGTCATGATTACACCGATTAATCCCTGGTTATAATCATACCAAGTCCATCAATGCACTACAGGCCATAGATGACTTTCAAAAAATATAAACATGAGGATGATGACAATGATATAAGAATTCAATAAAACAAGTTCAAGAATTAATTTTTCCAAGAACCAATAACGTCCAAATTGTAAACATGATACTGCTTTGTTGAGTAAAATTCAAGAATGCTCAGAAGAATATTTCCATGAAAATATATTGGATGAAGCGCAAATATCAAGGATATTCTACTAATTTCATGGAGTATAGAAGTCAAAACCAGAACTAATCGAGTATAATAAAGAATGGAATAACAAAAAAATAACCATGCATTCGTAGATTGCAGAGATAGACAAAGTTATTCCAACAAAATAATAATAATGGAACCAAAGTCGTGCAAAATTTGCATCGATAGGATGTTCTAACAGAATAATAAAGACGAATCTGCATCCTGTAAAACACATGCATGTGATGTTCCAACGTAATAATAATAAGACGGAAACTGTGTTCTGTAAAACACATGCATAATATGTTCCAACGGAATAATAATAAAGACTTTTAACCGATCCGTGTAAAACGCATGCATGTGATGTTCCAATGTAATAATAGAAGAATGTCACCAAGTATGGGGTAGATCACAGTATACAAAGTTATTCCAATGTAATAATAAGAAATGGAATAACAACATTCTCTTCATGAATAAGAAAGAATAATACCCTTACAAGTACAACAAATAATATTCCCTACCTTAAGAAGAAGAGTATCGGATATATAAGTAGTGAAGTAGCGTATACTTTCTTCTTTCTCTCTATAGTTTATCTCTCTAGAGTTTCAAAGAATTGTAAGAAAATAGTGAATGAATGAGCTTCTATTTATAGAAAATAGAATGCATAGTAACTAACTCATGAACTATTGAGAGATTGATTTACTTTAACTGACGGTCCATATTTAAAGCAAAATCTTTTAAATAAAATATAATATATTCTATTTATAATATAATAAAACGAATAACTTTATAAAAGATTTTACTATGCAAACATTATGTAGGCACTATGCAAACACTATGCACAATAAAATATAGTATATTCTAATTATCGTCTAAAAAAAATGTATAACTTTATAAAAGTATTCTGCTTTATATAAAAAGATTTTCAGATATTACATTAATAATACCAACAAAATGAGTGACTTATCACTTAAGCATCAATAATTAATACCGTATGCTACTATGCAACCACGCCAGACATCGCATTTTTTTTAACACCGGTGTTTCAACAGTTAACGGTAAAACTTCCGCCGTTATTTTCATAAAGTAATTTTGTCGTTTTCTCAATCTGACAATAATTTCGTTGTGGGGTCCACCAATGATTGTGCCGTTGTACGAATATTCCCTGATAAACGAATATTCCCCGACCTTGGTGCATAGAATATGTTCCTTCTTATCCAAGATTTGAACAGGAACCTCTTCATACGTCAAATCTTCCGCTATTTCGTCCGATTCCAACTCAATAATGTGGTTCGGGTCTTCCAAATATTTACGTAACATGGGTATGTGGAAAATGTTATGAACACGAGACATACTTGGCGGTAAAGCGAGGATTGAGCTTTCTTCTCTTTCCAAATCTCGTAACTCCTTTCCATAGAGCAACACGTAACAACACATGATCTCCTATATCGAAGTCCACGTCCTTTCGATGAAGATCAACATAACTCTTTTGTCGATCTTGTGAGATTTTTATACGTTGCCAGATCGTTTGAATCTTTTTCGTAGTCATACGTACCAACTCCAGTCCCAACAATGTTGCTTCACCCACCTCATCCCAGCATACTAGAGAACGACATTTTCTTCCATACAACGCTTCGAATGGAGCCATGCCAATACTTGTTTGATAACTGTTGTTATAGAAAAACTCTACCAATGGTAAGAACTTGTCCCAACTTCCCTTGAAATCAAGGACACATAGTCTTAATAGATCTTCAAGAGTTTGAATAGTCCTCTCCAACTGTTCGTCCATCTGAGGATGATATGCCGAGCTAAATCGTAAATTTGTGCCCATAGCTTTTTGTAAACTAACCCAAAATCGCGAAGTGAATCTTGGGTCTCGATTAGAAACTATGGATACTGGCATACCATGCAATCTTACCACCTCGTTTATATACATACGAGCAAGACGTTCAAGTGTATAAGTTTCTCGTATCGATAAGAAATGAGCAGACTTGGTCAATCTATCAACAATGACCCAAATCGCATATATGCCTTGAGAAACTTTCGGAAGACCAGTAACGAAATCCATGGTAATGTGCTCCCACTTCCATTCTGGAAGTTCAAGTGGTTGCAATGAACCTTTTGGTACTTGATGCTTTGCCTTGACTCGTTGGCACGTTAGACACCTTGAGATAAACAGCACTATCTCTCTCTTCATATTCACCCACCAAAATGTATGTCGAAGATCATGATACATTTTGGTACTCCCAGGATGGATTGCAAATAGTGTGTTGTGCGCCTCCATCATGATTTTATACTTTAAATCAGGGTCGTTAGGAACACAAAGTCTGGAGTTGACTCGAAGTATTCCTTCTTCATCGATTCTTGCTTTCGGCATTGCACCTTCTTGCACTTTTTTCCTCATACGCATCAGCTCCGGATCTGTTATTTGAGCAGCTTTAATTTTATCAATTAAAGTCGGTTCTACTCGTATATTTGCCATCATCACGTGGGTCCCTGGAGTCTTTGTCTCTCTCTCCATCCTTTGCAAGTCATACAAAATGG
This sequence comes from Panax ginseng, assembly GCA_020205605.1. Lineage (NCBI taxonomy): Eukaryota > Viridiplantae > Streptophyta > Magnoliopsida > Apiales > Araliaceae > Panax > Panax ginseng. The sequence goes on along the minus strand of CM035140.1, from coordinate 61,737,816 downwards.
GCCTTTGCGTTGACAATATTGCACTTGTACCCGCATATGATCTTCTACTCAATGCGTCAGCTACCACGTTCGCTTTTCCGGGATGGTATTGGATAGTATGATCATAATCTTTCAACAGTTCAAGCCAACGTTGTTGTCACATGTTGAGTTCCTTTTGAGTGAAGAAATATTTGAGGCTTTTATGATCCGTAAAGATCTCCACTTTCTCCCCATACAAGTAATGCCTCCAAATCATTAGTACGAAGACAACAACTGCCAACTCTAGATCATGAGTATAATAATTCCTCTCATATTCTTTGAGTTGTCATGAGGCATAGGCTATGACTTTCCCATGTTGCATGAGAACACATCCTAGCCCTTTTCCCGAAGCATCACTGCAGATGACAAATCCCTCCAAACCAGATGGTATTGTCGTAATGTCTTTGAAATGAGTCTCTCTCGAAGTTCTTGAAAACTCTTCTCACATTCCTCGCCCCAACCGAACTTTGTATCTTTCCGACTCAACTGAAGTTAGGAGAGTAGCGATTCGAGAAAACCCTTCTACGAATCTCCGATAATAACCAACTTTGTCGAGAAAGCTACGTGCTTTTGGCCATTAACGATTTAGGTTGCTCCTAGCTTTGAATAGCTTCAATCTTTGCTGGGTCAATAGATATTCCATGACTTGATACCACATGCCCAAGGAATGCTACTTCCTCAAGCCAGAACTCGCATTTCTTCAACTTGGCATAAAGCTTATATTCACGAAGCTTTTGGAGTATTAGCCTCAAGTGTTGCTCATGATCTTCACGAAGTTTTGGAATATATGAGGATGTCATCAATAAAGATTTACCACAAAGTGATCCAAATATTCTTTGAATACTTGGTTCATCATATCCATGAAGGCAAAGAGGAGCATTAGTCAATCCAAAGGACATGACTAGGAATTCATAATGCCCGCATTCAAGTTCTCGAAGCCGCCTTTGAATGTCATCGGTTCTAATCTTCAATTAGTGATATCTAGAACGAAGATCAATCTTTGAAAAGAATTTGGCTCCTTGCAACCGGTCAAATAGGTCATCAATACGTGGCAATGGGTACCTATTTTTGATTGTGACATGATTCAACTCTCGATAATCAATACAAAGTCGATACTCCCATCTTTCTTCTTCACGAATAGAAACAGAGAGCACCCAAGGAGAAGTACTAGGATGAATAAAGCCAATGTCTAACAATTCCTGCAGTTGAGTTTTTAACTCCTGAAGTTCAATAGGAGCCATTCGATATAGGGATTTAGAAATAGGTTTTGTACCGGGTTCAAGGTCAATACAAAATTCAATTTCATGCTCTGGGGGTAGGCCAGGAAGTTCTTCAGGGAATACGTCAGGAAATTCATTAACAATAGAAATATTATTCAAAACTGACGTATTTTTGTTTAGATCTGTGACATGAGCTAAGAAAGCTTGACATCCATTTTTCAATAAACGAATAGCTTTATGGCTTGAGATGACAGTGATTGATTTTAATGGTTTGGTTGCTTGAATTCGCATAATAGGTCGATTAGGAATATAAAAGCTAACAACCTTACGAAAACAATTAATTTTTACATGATTAGTAGTTAACCAATCAATCCCTAGAATTACATCAAATGCAAGTATTTTTAATGCAATAAGATCGACAGGTAATGTGTGGGTACCAACTTGAACCAAACAAGACTTATAAACCATGGATGTAATGAAGGTTTCTCCCAATGGAGTTTCCACAGATAAGTCAAAGTCTAATTTTTTCAGAGTCAAATTTAATCGTTGAGCGCAAGTAGGAGAAATAAAAGAATGGGTAGAACCGGTATCAAATAAAGTGTAGACTTCACTAGAGTTTATGATAAGCTAACCCGTGATGACCTTATTCGGGTTCCTTGCTTTTTGGGAGGTCACAACAAACGCTCTCCCTTGTACTACCGGCTTTGACTTTTCTGGGACAGCCTTTGGTGCCTCCATCCTAGCTGAATTTGTCTTCGGTGAATGACAAAATCGGGCTAAGTGACCTTCTCTTCCACAATTATAACATGCTTTGGACGGCATCGAGCAATTTGGACTGATGTGTCCCTCCCCTCCGCATTTGAAGCATATGATAGGTGGTCTTTCTCCTTCCTTAACAACGGTGTCTTTGGTCTTGTCGACGCTTTCCATCATTGTTGAATCTCCTCTTCTTGAAATGTCCATTCTTATTATTTTGGCCTGATTACCACCGAAGTGGTTAACATTTCTGGCCTGTTGATTCCCTCCACGCTTGTTGTCACCGCTTCGATGACTACTCTTACTGGTATTATCATTTTGTCGGGTGCTCTCTTTTGGTCATGCGTTGACTCGTTATCGCGGTCCACCAATCGAGCCCTATTTACAACATCCTGAATATAAACACGCTTTATGAGAAATAAGATGTTGACGATCTCCTACTTCAAACCTCTTAAAACATTTGCGCTATTCTCTCTTCATTATCCACCAAGTGGGACACAAACCGGATAACTCCGTAAATTTTGCCTCGTATCATGGCATACCTGGCCATATTGTTTTGCTCCAATTTGATAAACTCCACCTCCTTCATGTGACGAATACTTTCGGAAAGTATTTGTCATTGAATGCCTCTTGAACTTCTCCCAAGACATCTTCAAGACGGAAGGTTGAGTACGCTTTTACCGATTCCCACCAAAATATGCCTCTCCGCGCAACATAAAGGCCGCAAAGGGAACATTTTGCTCCTCGGAGCATACCAAGACATCAAATATCTTGGTGATCTGCTTTATCCATGCTTCCGCCATAAGTGGTTTTGGCTCTCCCTTAAACTTTGGTGGTCTCAGCTCCTTGAACTGTTTAGCGGTGACCGTCCGAGAGTTTGCAGTGTTTCCACCTATATTTTGGACAGGAGCCGCTCTCGCCTGCTGTTGCATGAATTGCATAAAGCCTCTGAACAATCCATCATTCATCATTTTGTCAGCGTTGTTGTTTGCATGAGGATTGTCGCCTTCTTGATGCACATTCTCTTGATTATTGATATGTGGAGACTCAACAGTCTCTTGTGCTCCATTGCTATTCTCAACATTTTCGGATGTCATTTTCAGATACTACCACAAAACAAAGGTTAATTGACATGTAACATAATATCTCTAAACTCTGACCAACCAATTTAAATACAAAATAAATTTAAGTAGGTCATACTAGCGAAGGAATTCCCTGCCTCCCTCCTAGTTCTAGTCTCACATCTTAGCCAGGATCATATCCCTAAGCTCGATATTCAACCGTGACGCCCCAAAATTAGGTATACATCACCCATCTTGGGTCGCCAGATACATGGTATGTAATTCAAATACAACTTACTAATACAACTGCTGTAGTACAATACGACAAAACATAAATTGTGAGTTTGAATACAAATATTATCTACTAGAGATTATACAAACTCAATAGGAGTCCTCATTACAATTATTATCACATTATTTCACGTAATAGTGAGGACTACTAATGCTATTCTTCTGACCATCACTCGCTCCCCGACTCGTCCCAAAATATATTCTCATTTCCTCAAGAGAATAAAGGAAAGGAAGGGTGAGCTCAACTAGCCCAAAGAAGAAATATTATGACTAAGATAATGCGTAATAAATTATCATTAGGCTCCAACAATTTTAAACTGATAAAATATAATAGACATCGAGTTTAACTGCAGCGGAACAAGCAATCCATTTAAAGAGTCAAGTAGAAAATTAAATCTACTATCTTTTATGATTAAAAAGGTTTTTCATCATCATTATCACGAGACTCGGCTTAATAAATATTTCACATCATCGAATCACCCATGCACTACTACCAATGATATTCTTTAGTATCATCGACCACAATTATCCATGCACTACGGGCCATGAATATTTGTGTATTCATTAATGGTCATGATCATGCCAACAATCATCCATCAATGCACTACGGGCCAATGAGGACTTTTACCACATCATTTGTAACATTACTACCCATGATTACAATCGAATAATCCTCGGTGATAATCATACCAAGTCCATCTATGCACAACAGCCATAGATGACTTTCAAAAAATATAAACATGAGGATGATGACAATGATATAAGAATTCAATAAAACAAGTTCAAGAATTAATTTGTCCAAGAACCAATAACGTCCAAATTGTCAAAATAATACTACTTTGTAGAGTAAAATTCAAGAATGCTCAAAAGAATATTTCCATGAAAAGATACTGGATGAAGCGCAAATATCAAGGATATTCTACTAATGGCATGGAGTATAGAAGTCAAAACTTTAACCAACTGAGTATAATAAAGAATGGAATAACAAAAGAAATCACCATGCATGCGGTACTTCGCATAGAAAGGTTATTCCAACAGAATAATAATAACGGAACTAGGTCAAGCAAAATTTACACCGACAGGATGTTCAAACAGAATAATAATAAGATGTAACCAGTCCTAGGTTTAAAACACACGTATGTGATGTTCCAATGGAATAATAATAAAGACTTTTAACAAGGTCCTGCAAAACACATAGATGTGATGTTCCAATGTAATAATAGAAGAATGTCACCAAGTATAGGGTAGATCACAGATACAAAAGTTATTCCAATGTAATAATAAAAATGGAATAACAAATAGCTTTTTCATGAATAAGAAAGAATAACACCCCTTACGAGTACAACAAATAATATTCTCTACCTTAAGAAGAAGAGTACTAGATATATAAGTAGTGAAGTAGCAAAATACTTTCTTCTTTCTCTCTATAGTTTATCTCTCTAGAGTTTCAGTGAATTCGGAAGAAAATAGTGAATGAGTGAGCTTCTATTTATAGAAAAATGGAATGCATGGTAACTAACTCATGAACGGTCGAGATTGATTTACTTTAATCTGACGGTCCATATTTAAAGCAAAATCTTTTAAATAAAATAAAATATATTCTATTTATAATCTAATAAAACGAATAACATTATAAAAGATTTTACTATGCAAACATTCTGTAGGCACTATGCAAACACTATGCATAATAAAATATAAAATATTCTAATTATTGTCTAATAAAACAGATAACTTTATAAAAGTATTCTGTTTTATATAAAAAGATTTTCTGTATTATTACATTAATAATATGAACAAAACTGAGTGACTTATCACTTAAGCATCAATAATTAATACCGTGTGCTACTATACAACCACGCGTATTACTGTACTTTTAACACCGGGTGTTTCAATAGTGAACGGTAAAACTTCCGCCGTTATTTTCATAAAGTATTTTTGTCGTTTTCTCAATCTGACAATAATTCCATTGTGGGGTCCACCAATGATTGTGCCAAGCAGTCTAATATTCCTGTTAAAATGAATATTCCCCACCAATCGAATATTATATAACAACTTGCGTACTTTGCAAAATTTATAAATATTACCCATAACTATTATATCAATTTCACTCCATAATATTTATAGAAAATTCATCTTTATTCAAAAAGTTGGGGTTTTACACTGCACCTAGCAGATGATGATACTGTGTTACGGGCAAGTGAGAATACATGTCCTACTAAGTGGAAGAGTTTGGTAGCAGTCATATCCACTGAAACTGATGGGCCTAACCAATCACTCACAATGCCAACAATTCAACATAGGGGAAGCAACAATCCTTTGAAAGTGGCCGCTCCTGAGCGAATCAACTTGCCATGCAAAGAAAAATATCCTATTGTTAGATTGCGCAAAGTTCCGTGGGATTATGGAGAAGGTGTAGGATCCACCTCACATACAACTGCTACAGTGTCGAAGGAAAATCCACTGTATCTTCCCCAACGGGTGATGAAGTCTACCATCAAATCAAAGGGGAAAATACCCACGGAGAAGATTGAAAAATTCCTCCGCACTATGGGGATTTGGTCCATAATAAATATTAAATTTGGACTTGGTCCTAACTTCCGAGGATCACCGGACGATCTTGCTGAAGGTTTTAGAAGAAGCCTATCTACCGACATCAGTTGATACGGAAAAATTTCAACACTTGGTTGATCACATTTTCAACAACAATGTGATATCCTTCACTGATGATGACATACCGCCCGAAGGGACCGGTTATTGCAAGTCGTTGCACATTGCGGTCTTATCCTCTGGATACATGTTAGCTGGAGTCTTGATAGATGGAGGTTCATCTCTAAATATCTGTCCATACGCTACCTTGGTGAAGATGAATATCAATCTCAACCGACTCCGGAGTAGCCATACTGTCATCAAAGCTTTTGATGGAGCCCGCCAAAATTCGGTCAGAGTAATTGAACTACCAATCGAAATTGGTCCCCACACATTCTGCGTATCTTTCCACGTACTCAAGATAGATTCGGGATACAACCTGCTCTTGGGATGACCTTGGATTCATATGGCAGGGGCAGTCCCCTCCACCCTTTATCAACAGTTGAAATACATTATCAACAATAGCCTAGTCACGGTCAATGCTGAACCAAAGTGTCCTCAACACGGGGACATGCCATTCATAAATGACAATGCAGATGTTGAACCGGTCAGTTTTCATGCCTTGGAAGTAAGCAATACCCAATACCATGCTATTGGTACGCCATTTCCCGAACCCAAGATTTCTTTCGAGGTAATGTCGGCTACTCAAGAAATGATTTCATTGGGTCATCAGCCAGGACAAGGGCTGGGTAAAGATCGCCAGGGTATCAAGTACCCAATTCAATTAACCAAGCAAATTGGAACAACGTCACTAGGCTATTCTGTCAGTTCTAGTCATAGGAATCCTCATAAGCATCAGTCGATTCCTTCAACTTCAAACACACGACGTTTATCTTCGCCTTCAAATTCTGAGTCCGCACAACCTCCTGTAAAGGTGTCAGCCAGTATTATGGCTATGTTATTTCCCAAGCCGGTACCGATGAAGGAGAAACAAGTCTTTGGTCTAGATCCCGTAATGGAAGAGGAGGAACGAAGAATCAAGCAAGACGTCATCCAAATGATGTCGGGCATACGCATCATCGTTTATGATGAACATTCAAACAGATACACCCCAGACGATGATTGCCCAGACGTAATGGCCATTATTTGGGAAAAGGAGGACGATGACAACCCCTCCGTCACTGCAGTCCACCCGGACTTTGCCCTTGCCAATTGGAGCAACACTCCTTGCATTGGTCGACAAGGGTAAAACGCAAGTAAAACTCTTCGACTGTAGAGATATTATAATCGCTTACTTTTTCATGCATAAATTAGCAGTTTATTTTGCCAGTATATGCTAACACTGTGTATGATCAAAACGTTTCATATATACTAAGTGAAAGAATATTTTGTTTTAGGACCCTGAATTTAGATGTGCATGTACTTGCTGATACGGTGCCTCTTCTCCACAGGGATTGTACCTTTGATGTAGAGATGAATTCAGCCTTGATGGAAGTACATGAGGACATTGAGGTGCCTCCAGAAATTCAGGAATGGGTCAAAGACAAACCTAAACCCAACCTCGACCGAACCACTTCCTTCAATCTCGGAACCTTTAAAAGCCCTAAGTTAATCTAGATTGGTTTAGACCTTACCCCAAACCAGCGGAATGACATGGTTACGCTACTAACCCAATTCCAGGATGTGTTTGCATGGTCTCACGAACACATGGTGGGTTTGTCCACTGACATTGTCCTTCATCGCAATCCCATTAAAGATGAATTTAAGCCAATCAAACAAAAGCTCAGGCGATTGAAACCTGAGTGAAGTTTAAAGGTGAAGGAAGAAATTATGAAACAGTTTCAAGCTGGCATCATCATGGTGTCCACATATCCTGAGTGGATATCCAACATTGTTCCCGTGCCTAAACCCCGGAGGGAAGGTGCGAGTTTGCGTGGATTACCGGTACTTGAACAAAGCTTGCTTAAAAGATAGCTTTCCCGTGCCATTTATCCATATTATCATTGACAATACTGCTCAATACTGCATGTACTCCTTTGCTAATTGCTTTGCGGGGTACCATCAAATTATGGTTGCTGAGGAAGATCGTGAGAAAACTGTGAGACCCCAGATTTTATGAATAAAAAATTAATTTTCTCAAAATAATTTTTTTAAATATTATGGTGTGGATTTGATATAATGTTATAGTTGTGGGTAGTATTTATAAATTTTGAAAAGTATGCAAGTTGTTGTATAATATTCGATTGGTTGGGGAATATTCTTTTTTGTCGTGGAACATTCGTATTTATGGTACAATCATTGGTGGACCCCTACAATGTAATTATTGTTTGATTGAGAAAATGACAAAAATATTTAATGAAAATAACTATGCGGAAGTTTTACTGTTAATCGCTGAAACACCCGGTGTTTAAAGTACATAATACACGTGGTTGCATAGTAGCACACCAAGATTGATTATTGATGCTTACGTGATAAGTCACTCAGGTTTTGTTTTATTGGTATTATTAATGTAATAAAAAGTAAATACTTTTATAAAGTTATTCTATAAATAGAATATATTATATTCTATTATGCATAGTGTTGCATAGTGTCTGCATAGTGTTTTGCATAGTAAAACCTTTCCTAGTGCATTGATGGACAGTTGTTGGCATGATCATGACCATTATTGAATACACAAATATTCTTGGCCCGTAATGCATGGATAATTGTGGTCGTGATACTAAAGAATATCCTTGGCCGTAGTGCATGGGTGATTCGATGATGTGGATTATTTATTGAGCTGAGTCTCAGCAATAAAAGTGTTGAAAAACCTTCTAAATCATAAAAGATAGTAGATTTTATTCTCTACTTGACTCTTTTAATGGATTGCTTGTTCACCCGCAGCTTAAACTTGATGGTTGTTATATTGTATCGCTTTAACACCGTTGAAGGCTAACGATAATATATTCTCGCATTATCTTAGTCATAATATTTCCTACTGAGCTAGTTGAGCTCACCCTTTTACTTTTATTGTTCTCTTCAGAAATGAGAACGTAGCGTGACTAGTCCGAGAACGGGTGACGTAATTATATGATAGCATTAGTAGTCCTCGCTATTCAGTGAAATAGTGGAAAATAAATGTAATAATATTGAATTTGAGTTTGTATATTGTCTAGACGACAATATTTGTATTAAAACTCATAGCTTATGTTTTATCGTACTTTACACGACAGTTGTATAATTAAGTTGTATTTGTATTCTGTACCATGTATTTGACGACTCAGGATAGGTGATGTATACCTATTTTGGGGGCGTCACAGTTGGTATCAAAGCTTAGGGATATGATCCCTGGCTAAGATGTAAGACAAGAACTAGGAGGGGAGTGATGGGGAATTCCTTCGCTAGTATGACCTACCTAAGTTTATTTGGTCTTTAATTGGTCTGTCAGAGTATAGGGATAATATGTGATTTGATAATTAACCCTTGTTTTGTGATAGTGTTTGCGAATGACATCTACAAATATTGAGATAAGCAATGGAGCACATGAGACCGTTGAGTCAGCTCAACCAAAAGGTAACGACCAACAACACGATAATAATCATACCGGTGGCAACGACCATCGGAACAATGATAACCATCGTGGGGGAAATTATCATGCCAAGAATGGTAACCACTTCTGTGGTAATCATGACCAAGATAATAGGAATGGAAATTTCAAGAAGAGAAGGTCATTTAGCTCGATTTTGTCGTGCACCAAAGTCAAGTCCAGTTGGGATGATTGCACCAAAGGCGGATACGGACAAAACAAAATCGGTGGTTTCAGGAAGAGCATTTTTTGTGACTTCTCAAAAACCGAGTGACCCGAACGAAGTTAGCACGGGTTAGTTAATTATAAATTCTTGAAAAGTCTATACCTTATTAGATACCGGTTCTACCGATTCTTTTATCTATCTTGTTTGCGCTCAACATTTAAATTTAACCCCAGAGAAGTTAGACTTTGACTTATTGGTTTAAACTTCATTCATAGAAGCCTTTGTTACCTCCACTGTTTATAAATCTTGTTGATTCAAATCGACAATTCCACGTTACCTGTCAATTTTATCTCTTTGAAAATACTTGCCTTTGTTGTGATTTTAGGAATCGATTGGTTAACTACTCATCATGTTTTTTGTAAGGTTGTTAGCTTTCATATTCCTAACCAACCTGTTATGCGAATTCAAGCAACCAAACCACTAAAGTCAATCATTGTCATATCAAGCCATAATTAAAGAGCCTCGGTCCTTTCGTTGTTGACTTTCTTATGTGGAATGCACCGAAGACAGACTTTCTGTAGGCGATGTCATGAATGATGATGGCAAGTTGATAGGTATCAATGTGACGTACTATCCAAGTCTTGGACGAGGGTCACAGTTTTAAATGATATTTCTATTGTTAATAAATTTCCTGACGTATTCTTGAAGACTTCTTAGCCTACGCCTAGAGCGTGAAATCGAATTTTGTATTGACCCCAGTACAAAACCCATTTCTTAAACCCTCAAATATTTCTTCAACTAAAGCGAACGTAACATGCGCCAAAGACGTTGGCTCGAGCTGTTGAAGATTACGATCGTACCATGCAATATCATCGTGGAAGTGCGAACGTGGTAGCTGACGCGTTGAGTAGAAGATTGTATGCGGTTACAAGTGCGAATATAAGAACCCACGTGAAGATAACGAATGTATGAGTAGAATGGACTTTAATCGATAAAGTTAAAGGTCGCTCAAGCTATACACCCGGAACTGATGAATGTGAAGAAAAAGGTTCAAGAAGGCGTTATCTCTACCCTCGATTTAATTGGCCCATTTAAAATCCTCGATCGAGTAGGAACTGTGGCCTATAGACTCATTTTACCGCCAAGTATGTCACGTGTTCATAACGTTTTTAACGTATCGATGTTACATAAATATGTGGACGACCCGAACCACAATATTAATTTAGAATCGGACGAGATAGCATAAGATTTAACGTATGAGGAGATACGTGTTAACATCTTGAATAAGAAGGATCATATTCAACGCTCAAAGGTTATACCTCAAGAATTAGAATCTGAAATGAAGTCAAGGTATCCTCACATCTTCGGCATACCAGGTACGTACGTAAATTTCGAGGGCAAAATTTATAAGGAGGGAAGATTGTGAGACCCAAGATTTTATGAATAAAGATTTAATTTCCTCGAAATAATTTTTTTAAATATTATGGTATGGATTTGATATAATGTTATAGTTGTGGGTATAATTATAAATTTTGAAAAGTATGCAAGTTGTTGTATAATATTCGATTGGTCGGGGAATATTATTTTTATGCAGGATTAATTAAATTATTTGATAATCATTGGTTGACCCATAATGTAATTATTGTCTTTGATTGAGAAAATGACAAAAATACTTTATGAAAATAACGGCGGAAGTTTTACTGTTAACTGTTGAAGGACCCGGTGTTAAAAGTACAGTAATACGTGTGGTTGCATAGTAGCACACGCTATTGATTATTGATGCTTACGTGATAAGTCACTCGGTTTTGTTTTATTGGTATTATTAATGTAATAAAACAGAATACTTTTATAAAGTTATTCAATAAATAGAATATATTATATTCTATTATGCATAGTTTTGCATAGTGTCTGCATAGTGTTTTGCATAGTAAATTTTTTTTATATAAAACATAATACTTTTATAAAGTTATCTGTTTTATTAGACAATAATTAGAATATATTATATTTATTATGCAGAGTGTTTGCATTGTGCCTGCATAGTGTTTGCATAGTAAAATCTTTTATAAAATTATTCATTTTATTAGGCTAATAGTAAAATCTTTTTATATAAAACAGAATACTTTTATAAAGTTATCTGTTTTATTAGACAATAATTAGAATATATTATATTTTATTATGCATAGTGTTTGCATAGTGCCTGCATAGTGTTTGCATAGTAAAATCTTCTATAAAGTTATTCATTTTATTATATTATAAATAGAATATATTATATTTTATTTAAAAAATTTTTCTTTAAATATGGACCGTCAGATTGAAGTAAATCAATCGACCGCTCATGAGTTAGTTACTATGTACCATTTTTCTATAAATAAAGCTCATTCTTCATTATTTCTTACGAATTCAATTGAAACTCTAGAGATAAACTATAGAGAAAAGAAGAAAAGTATTCTGCTACTTCATTACTCATATATCCAGTACTCTTCTTCTTAAGGTAGGGAATATTATTTGTTGTACTCGTAAGGGGTATTCTTTCTTTCTTATTCATGAAGAGAACTTCTGTTATTCCATTCTTTATTTATTATGTTGGAATAACCTGTATATGCGAAGTACCGCATACATGGTGAAATTCTTCTAATATTCCGTTCTTTATTATTCTGTAAGAATATCCTGTCTATGCGTAAACGCCAGACCTGGTTCCATTATTTATTATTCTGTCGAAATATCATGTTTGTGCGTTTACGCCAGACCTGGTACCATTATTTATTATTTATTATGTCTGTGCGGTTTATCGCATGCATGGTGAATTCTTCTGTTATTCCATTCATTATTATTCTGTTGGAATAACCTGTCTATGTGGATTGCCACATGCATGGTGATTTCTGTTGTTATTCTATTCTTTATTATTCTGTTGCAACATCCTGTCGGTGCGAATTTCGCCTGACCTAGTTCCGTTATTATTATTCTGTTGGAATAACTTGTCTATGTGAAGTACCGCATGCATGGTGATTTCTTTTGTTATTCCATTCTTTATTATACTCAGTTGGTTAAAGTTTTGACTTCTATACTCCATTAAATTAGTGGAATATCCTTGATATTTGCGCTTCATCCAGTATCTTTTCATGAAAATTTTCTTCTGAGCATTCTTGAATTTTACTCCACAAAGTAGTATCATGTTGACAATTTGGACGTTATTGGTTTTTGGATAAATTAATTCTTGAACTTGTTTTATTGAATTATTATGTCATTGTCATCATCCTCATATTTATATTATGTTGAAAGTCATATGTGGTCTGTAGTGCATAGATGGACTTGGTGTAAGACCCCAACTTTTATGAATAAAGAATAATTTTTTTGAATTATATTTTTGAATATTATGGAATTGATTTGATATAATGTTATAGTTGTGGGTAATATTTATAAATTTTGCAAAGTACGCAAGTTATTATATAATATTCGATTGGTCAGGGAATATTCGTTTTAACAGGGAATATTCGTACAATGGCACAATCATTGGTGGACCCCACAACGGAATTATTGTCCGATTGAGAAAACGACAAAAATACTTTATGAAAATAACAGCGGAGGTGTTACCGTTAAAATTGTTGAACTACCCGGTAGTAAAAGTACAGTAATACGCGTAGTTGCACAGTAGCACACGATATTGATTATTGATGCTTACGTGAGAAGTCACTCAGCTATACTCAATTATTGCTACGGTAATTGATGCATCATATTTCTCATATTATTGATTCAATTATTGTTACAGTATCATCTGCATTATATGATATATTATTAAATCAATAATTGAGACGGAAAAGTTATTCATATTATTATTTTCAATATTGACAATGTCTAGAAGTTCTGTCAAGGAGAGGTTTGGTCACCTAATTGCGCGCCAATAAGGAGAAATCCTTATCGGAAAGCCCCCTCTTTCCTGGGAACGACCTGATTGTTAAATATTGTGAATTATAATATTAATGAAAAATAAGTTCATGTTGATTAAAGATGAATTTTATAGTTCCATTGTGTTGGACTTATTTGTGTTAGTATAATTGATGTCTGGAGGATATATTGTTCAATTGGGTATTCGGGACACTTTTCGTGTCGGAGTACTATTCACGAGTTACTATTCATGAGTTACTATTCACGAGTTACTATTCATGAGTTACTATTCACGGGGTACTATTCACCCGTAAGATATATTTATTTTCGGTCCAAATCATTTTTGGGTCCAATATTATTCAATGAGGAGATGTGCTAATTTTTCAAACCATTGGTTGAAGATATAATAGTAAATTAATATGGACCGCTGGTGGAAGTTATAATAGTAAATCAATATGGATCGCTGGTTTAAAGTTTTAATAGTAAATCAGTATGGACCGTTGTTTTAAGTTTTAATAGTAAACCAATCTGGATCGTCCGTTTATAGTAAATCAATTTGGACCGTTCATAAGTTTGTTACTATGCAGTCCATTCTTCTATAAATAGAAGTTCATTTCTTCATTATTTCTTACGAATTCACTGAAACTCTAGAGAGAGAATTATAAGAGAACCTATAGAAAAGTATTCTGCTACTTCCCTACTCTTATATTCAGTTTCTTTTACGGTAAGGGATGTTATTTGTTGTACTCATGAAGAGAACTTATGTTATTCCATTATTTATTATTCTGTTGGAGTAACCTGTATACGCGTGCTACCCTATACATGGTGACATTCTTCTAATATTCTGTTCTTTATTATTCTGTCGGAATATCCTATCTCGTATGCGTTCTGTGGACCTGGTTCCATTATTTATTATTCGCTTAATATCCAATATAATGCGTTCTGTGGGACCCGTTCCATCCTTTATTATTCTGTTGGAATAACATGCATGTGCGGATTCATCGCATGCATGGTGATTTCTTTGTTATTTCATTCTTTATTATACTCAGTTGGTTAAAACTTTGACTTCTATACCCATGAAATTAGTGGAATATCTTTGATAATTGTGCTTCATCCAGTATCTTTTCATGGAAATATTCTTCTGAGCATTCTTGAATTTTACTCTACAAAGCAGTATCATGTTGACAATTTGGACGTTATCAGTTCTTAGATAAATTAATTCTTGAACTTGTTTTATTGAATTCTTATATCATTGTCATCATCCTCATGATTATATTTTGTTAAAAGTCATCTGTGGCCTGTAGTGCATAGATGGACTTGGTATGATTATGACCAGGGATTATTCGGTGTAATCATGACCGTAATGTTATAAATGATGTGATAAAAGTCCTCATTGGCCCGTAGTGCATTGATGGACAGTTTTTGGCATGATCATGACCATTAATGAATACACGAATGTCCTTGGCCCGTAGTGCATGGATAATTTATGGTCGTGATACTAAAGAATATCCTTGGCCATAGTGCAGGGGTGATTTGATGATGTGGATTATTTATTAAGCTGAGTCCAGCGATAAAAGTGATGAAAAACCTTTTAAATCATAGAAGATAGTAGATTTTATTCCCTACTTGACTCTTCTAATGGATTGCTTGTTCCGCTGCAGTTAAACTTGATAGTTATTATATTTTATCAGTTTAACACTATTGAAGGCTAACGATAAATTATTTTGCATTATCTTAGTCATAATATTTCTTACTGGGCTAGTTGAGCTCACCCTTTCTTTTACTGTTCTCTTCTGGGAATGAGAACGTAGCTGGGACTAGTCGGGGAACAGAGTGATGGTCCTAGATGGTGCATTAGTAGTCCTCACTATTCTGTGAAATAGTGTGATAATAATTGTAATGAGGACTCCTTTTGAGTTTGTATAATCTCTAGTAGACAATATTTGTATTTGAACTCACAGTTTATGTTTTGTCGTATTGTACGCAACAATTGTATTATTAAGTTATATTTGAATTCTGTACCATGTATCTGGCGACTCAAGATGGGTGATATATACCTAATTTTGGGGGCGTCATAGTTGGTATCAAAGCTTAGGGATATGATCCCTGGCTAAGATGTGAGAATAGAACTAGGAGGGGAGAGACGGGGAATTCCTTCGTTAGTATGACCTACCTAAATTTTTTTTTATGGTGTTTAATTGGTCGGTCAAAATATAGGGATAATATGTTACATGTCAATTAACCTTTTGTTTTGTGGCAGTATCTGAAAATGACATCTGAGAATGTTGAGAATAGCAATAGAGCACAGGCGGCCATTGATTCACCACATATCAATAATCAGGATAATGTGCATCAGGAAGGCGACAATCCTTATGCAAACAACAACACTAACCAAATGATGAATGATGGAATGTTCAGAGGCTTTATGCAATTCATGCAATGCAAGAAAGTGAGCCAGCCTCTCTGTCCAAAATGTAGGTGGAAACATCGAAACTCTCTTGGACGGTCACCGCTAAACAAAGGTAAGGAGTCTGGGACCACCGGAGTTTAGTGGAGAGCCAAAACCACTTAAGGCGGAAGCTTGGATAAAGCAGATCACCAAGATATTTGATGTCTTGGGATGCTCCAAGGAGCAAAAGGTTTCCTTTGCCACCTTTATGTTGCGAGGAGAGGCAGATTATTTGTGGGAATCGATAAAGCGTACTAAACCTGCCGCACTGAAGATGTCTTGGGTAAAGTTCCAAGAACTATTCAACGACAAGTACTTTCCCAAAAGTATTCGCCATATAAAAGAGGTAGAATTCATCAAGTTGGACCAAAATAATATGACCGTGTCGCAGTATGAAGCTAAGTTTGCCGAGTTGTCCCGGTTTGCGTCCCACTTGGTGGATAATGAAGAGAGAATGACGCGGATGTTTTTAAGAGGTTTGAAGCCGAAGATATGTCAACATCTTATTTCTCATAAACTGTGTTTGTATTCAGATGTTGTAAATAGGGCTCAGTTAGTGGAGCGCGATAACGAGTCAACACAACCAAATGAGAGCAGTCATTGAAGCGGTGACAACAAGTGTGGAGGGAATTAATAGGCCAGAAATGGTAACCACTTCGGTGGTAATCAGGGCCAAAACAATAAGAATAGATATTTCAAGAAGAGGAGATTCAACAATGATGGAAGGACGTCAACACCAGCACCCGTTGTTAAGGAAGGAGAACGACCACCTATCATATGCTTCAAATGCGTAGGGGAGAGACACATCAGTCCAAACTGCGCGATGTCATCCAAAGCATATTATAATTGTTGAAGAGAAGGTCACTTAGCCCGATTTTGTCGTTCATCGAAGACAAGTTCAGCTAGGATGGACGCACCAAAGGCCGTCCCAGAAAAGTCAAAGCCGGTAGTGCAAGGGAGAGCATTTGTTGTGACCTCCCAGAAAGCAAGGAGCCCGAATGAGGTCATCACGAGTAAGCTTATCATAAACTTTAGCAAAGTCTATAATTTTTTTGATATTGGTTCTACCCATTCTTTTATTTCTCCTACTTGCGCTCAACGATTAAATTTGACTCTGAAGAAATTAGACTTTGACTTATCTGTGGAAACTCCATTGGGAGAAACCTTCATTACATCCACTGTTTATAAGTCTTGTTTGGTTCAAATCGGTAACCGCACATTACCTGTCGATCTTATTTCTTTAAAAATACTTGCGTTTGACGTAATTCTAGGGATTGATTGGTTAAATACTCATCATGCAAAAATTGATTGTTTTCGTAAGGTTGTTAGTTTTCATATTCCTAATCAACCTATTATGCGAATTCAAGCGACCAAACCATTAAAATCAATTACGGTCATTTCAAGCCATAAAGCTATTCGTTTATTGAAAAATGGATGTCAAGCTTTCTTAGCTCATGTCACAGATTTAAACAAAAATACGTCAATTTTGAACGATATTTTTATTGTTAATAAATTTCCTGACGTATTCCCTGAAGAACTTCTTGGCCTACCCCAGAGCGTGAAATTGAATTTTGTATCGACCTTGAACCTGATACAAAACCAATTTCCAAAGCCCCATATCGAATGGCTCCTATTGAACTTCAAGAGTTAAAGACCCAATTGCAGGAAGAAAGATGGGAGTGCTCCTGTTTTATTCGTGAAGAAGAAAGATGGGAGTATGCGACTTTGTATTGATTATCGAGAGTTAAATCATGTCACCATCAAAAATAGGTACCCATTGCCACATATTGATGACCGGTTTGACCAATTGCAAGGAGCTAAATTCTTTTCAAAGATTGATCTTCGTTCCGGATATCACCAATTGAAGATTAGAACCGATGACATTCCAAAGACGGCTTTCAGATTTCGGTATGGGCATTATGAATTCCTTGTCATGTCCCTTGGATTGACTAATGCTCCTGGTGCCTTCATGGATATGATGAACCGAGTATTCAAGGAATATTTGGATCATTTTGTGGTCTTCTTTATTGATGACATCTTTATTTATTCCAAAAGTCGTGAAGATCATGAGCAACACTTGAGGCTGACACTCCAAAAGCTTCGTGAATACAAGCTTTATGCCAAGTTAAAGAAATACGAGTTATGTCTTGAGGAAGTAACATTCCTTGGGCACGTAGTATCAAGTCATGGAATATCTGTTGACCCGACAAAGATTGAAGTTATTCAAAGCTGGGAGCAACCTAAATCAGTGACCGAAGTACGTAGCTTTCTCAGTTTAGCTGGTTATTATCGGAGATTCGTGGAAGGATTTTCTCGAATCACTACTCCATTAACTCAGCTGACTCGGAAAGATACAAAGTTCGGTTGGAGCGAAGGATGTGAGAAAAGTTTTCAAGAACTCAAGAGGAGACTCATTTCAGCACCTGTTCTAACAATACCATCTGGCTCGGAGGGATTTGTTATCTAAAGGGATGCTTCGGTTAAAGGGTTGAGGTGTGTTCTCATGCAACATGGGAAAGTCATAGCCTATGCCTCAAGACAACTCAAAGAATATGAGAGGAATTATCCTACTCATGATCTAGAGTTAGCAGCTGTTGTCTTCGCACTTAAAATTTGGAGGCATTACTTGTATGGGTAGAAAGTGGAGATCTTTACGGATCATAAAAACCTCAAATATTTCTTCACTCAAAAGGAACTCAACATGCGACAACGACGTTGGCTTGAACTGTTGAAAGATTATGATCATACCATCCAATACCTTCCTGGAAAAGTGAACGTGGTAGCTGACTCATTGAGTAGAAGATCATATACAAGTACAAGTGTGATATTGTCAACGTAAAGGCCAATTTTGTGTGACTTGCAAAGGATGGAGATAGAGTTAAAAACTCTAGGGACCCATGTGATGATGGCGAATATACGAGTAGAACCGACTTTAATTGATAAAGTTAAAGTTGCTCAAGCTATAGACCCGGAGCTGATGCGTATGAGGAAGAAAGTGCAAGAAGGTGCTATGCCGGAAGCAAGAATCGATGAAGAAGGAATACTTCGAGTCAACTCCAGACTTTGTGTTCCTAACGACCTTGATTTAAAGTATAAAATCATGATGGAGACATGTAACATTCCAGAATTTTAAAGTGTAATATTAAATATTTATTGATTTATATAAATATTTAATGGATATGTTTATTATTGAATAAATAATTGTTCAATTTGAGTTGATGTGATTTAGTTAATTATTTGTTGCATAAATAATTAAATATTAAATATTTATTTGCAATATTAAATATTTATTGAATTATATGGCAATTTGAGTTAATGTGGTTTAATTAATTATTTGTTGAATAAATAATTATGGAGCTAAGTAAATTAATTGTTATGAGATTATATACCAATGTAATTTAATAAGTAAGCTAGAGAGCTTATAATGATTTACATAAATTATAATATTTTAAATGGGAAATTGTAATTTAAATATTAGTTGGTTAAATAAAATTATAATTATAAAGAAATTATAGTTTTGTGATAATGATTTATGTATTAAAGTAATTTAATAGATTAATATTTGAATTGATTATTTAATTAAATAAAAGTGTGACTAATAACCTTGCTATAAAGGAGTTACCAAAATAAATTAAAAGAGTTTAATTTAGTTTTGCCAAACATGTCTTATTGCATAATAAGTCTTTAATATAATAGTGTTTTATCAAACAAGGTATAAGGAGTAATTGATTTATTTTAATTAGCTTTACCAAACAAGGTATATAAGTTAATAGGTTATTTTTTTTTATGTTAGCCAAACAAGCCTTATGGCTTTTGATTTTCAAAAATTATATAACTGACATAAGTTATATCTATATTTATATTATATAATTAATATATATTATTGCTATATACGTTATATTGTTAGTACGTAGTTGGAGTTAGGGAGAAAGAACTCAGTGGAAGAGAAGAAGAAAGTTTACAGAGAGAAAAGAAGAGATGAAGGAAGGCTAGAGAATTTGAGAAAGGAATTGGGAAAAAGAAGCTTGATAATCAAAAGGATAGCCATCATTTTCTTAATCAAAGGTAGGATAATAATCCTCTTATTTTATTTTTTAAAAGTTTAGTTTTCCTCTTCCCAACAAGTCTCTGTAAAATATTTGTAAAAGATGAATTGTTAATATGTATATAGTTTAGTATAATAATTGTTTGTAAAAGGTTATTTCATGAAATTGTATATGATTATAGATATAGTAATTCATGTATGTATGTGTTTTGTGGAAGAAAATATATTACAGTGTTTACATGAAAATATATATGAACATGACTTAATTTAAAATAGAAATTAAGGTTTAATTAGTTATTAGATTGATAAATTGATTATGGAAATTGATAGAGTATGTATAATCATAACTATGATGTTTTGAATTTACTAGTTTGGTTGAAAAACAAAATCACCGTGTTGATTTTCATTGAAAGTATAAAAAATGGAGTTTTTGCCAAGAACATTGAAATTGGGTGTTGTATATTTGATGTTTGTGTTATTTTATGAGTATAAACATGTTAGAAGTCTTCACAATATGTTTATATGAAGTCTATATGTAAATTACATGATAATCAGTCTATTAGATTCGAGCTTTTAGGCCAATTTGGCTTTTTCTGGTATTGGTGCCGAAGGTGTCGAATTGAAATATGGTTTTATGTTGCAACTGTGATCCATCAAGACGTTTGTGGTGTCAAGAACGCCATCGCCACGCCGCAGTGTGGCTTCATAGTATAATCACCGCTGTCGCAAATACCGTCACTCACTGCCTGCATATGACACCCATATTGTAAACTATGGCGTCGCGGCGCGATTTAGCAGAATGGTCTGACAGTGTACTTTTTGTACACGAAATTTTAAGAAAAAATTTTTGTGATGATAGTAGGACTGTAAAAATATAGATTTTAGTATTTCTATACTATGAATAATTATGTTATTAAGGATTAACTTGTGTTATAAGTTGATCATGTGATTAAATAATCAAACTTATGTGATGAATGTATTAGTTATGTGATAATGACTAACTATGTCACGATGACATATGTATATAGGATATTGTGATTCAAATTGATTCTTGTTTAGTCTCTACGAGCAAGGCAAGTTTTCTAACTCAAAACTTCATTGTGCGAGTTTAATTTCATTTGGTACATTATTGTTTTCAAATTCAATTACAATTGTTGTAAGTTGCTACTTCTACACTTTCGTAGAGCTAGATTTCTTATGATTGAGTAAGTCATTGTATCTAGTTACTCATGGCGATGCAAGTTTTCTAATCCTTTGTCTTATTGAGCTAATTATTGTTTTCAATTCGATTATCTTATAATGATGTAAGTGGTCTAAACTTTGGTTTGATGTTGAACATGTTATTCTTATATTTCAATTATTGATTAACATGCATAACTGAATTGCCATGCATGTTTAGTATTCAATCCTAATTAACCTTGGCTTAGTATTTTTTAAACAAGGTATGCTATATTTATTCAAATTGTATGCTATTAGATTATTCCTAATGCATGACTTTAGTTACTATGATTGATTCAATCACTATTATTCTGTAGTATAGTGTTATTGGTCTTATTCAACTACTCCTTAGTTGATGTTCGTTAAATTCCAAATTTCCTTGAAAGCTTATCCAAACCAAACTTACTTTGGTACGAACTTGTATTCTAAATACTGAGATGAACAACTCTTTTAATAGAGGTTTACGCTTAGCGTTGAAATGGTTGTGCACAATACATTGTACGAAG
This sequence comes from Panax ginseng, assembly GCA_020205605.1. Taxonomy (NCBI): domain Eukaryota; kingdom Viridiplantae; phylum Streptophyta; class Magnoliopsida; order Apiales; family Araliaceae; genus Panax; species Panax ginseng. Next base: position 61,716,053 of record CM035140.1, on the reverse strand, counting down.
GGTTGATCCCTCTAAGCAATGCGTGGAGTCCTTATAGTCTTATGATTTGTTAAAGTTAAAGTTGAAAGATTACTTATAATCAGTGGACATGATTAAATGGTCATTAGACCCTCGATGAATGCTATAATTTTCAGAAAGTTAATAGAATATATTGTTCAGTTCTATTGAGCCTAGTATTGGCAATTGATGTAAAAGTTTAAAGATGTATTTATTGTTATTTCAAGTGGGCCTTGTTTTCTCACTCTTGCCTATAAAATTTCTTACAGCTAAAGTTGAAACTGGTGACGTACCAAGCACCAGTAAAGGAAAAGGAAAGATGAACAAGTACTGAAGACTTGTAATAGATTTGATAGTATTATTATTAGACTTTGGTTTAAAGATTGTAATGAAGTTTATTTAATTTCCGCATTTGAATGATTGTTGTTAAAGGTTAGACAACCTGGGGAGATTTTTATTTAAGTTTAATCCTGTATGGGCAGGTTTTGATTATTCAATTTTATTATAATTGGGTAGTTAGAAATGAATGTTTTGATTAAGTGAACACCAAATCTTGAGGAAATGAAGTACCAGGATTTGGGGATGTCACAGGTTGGTATCAAAGCTTTAGGGTATAAACCTTAGGTGGGGGGAAAAGCCTTAGGAAGTAACCTTTGAAAAGATAGTGGAGATAACTCTTATCGGGTTTTAAGAAAGAACTAATAATACACTTACGTGCTTATGTGATTTTAAATTATGTAATCGTGAGTGTCGAATAGTAATGATTAATAATTAAAACTTTAAAACTTTGTTGTCAGGATGACTAATGTCGGAGAATCCAGTCAGGCTAGGGAGGAGGGACCTCAAATGCCTATAGAGGAGGAGCCTCGTGACATTTAGGTAGTTTGGGAACAACTACTGCCACGGGAGTCAGCCCCGTTGGACACAATAGTTGAAGATGAGGATGATGATGTGGAGACAGACGAAGAGGATCCCGTTGAGTTACCACAGGAGGATGAGGATGACGAGGATGAGGAGGAAAGGATTCCACTTAACTCGATAAATGGTCAGATATACGATGAGGTGCATGGCCCGTAACGTAGAACTTCGTGGATATAGTTGAGGAGTTGCGGAGATAGTAGTTTGAACAACGATCGCAATGACACAAAAAAGACTACGAGATCCGTGGATCGTGAGGAACGATTGATAAACGCCGAGGAGAAACTAATACAGACTGAAGGAGAGGAAGAACAATTGATCGAGATGGTTGCTGAACTAAAGAACAAGCTGAGAGAAGAAGCTGCTACGAGGGCAAGAGCTGAAGATGCATACGAGGAAGCTTATCAACGAACTGGAAGAGCAGTAAGGAACTCACAGGCGAAAAGGATGGAGATGGAAGAGATGGATAAAGTATTTGACACCGCAATTAATCGAGCTCAAGATCGGGTCATGGGATATCCGATTCAGTTCAAGACGCTGCCATCATTCGTGTTAGATCGCAGAACAATGTTTCAAGTCATGGAGGAAGAACGTGATAGGGCTAAGAAGTATCTTAATAGAACATAGTAGTGTTTCACGATGAGTGAAAGGTTAAATAAATTGTAAATCCCAAGTGTTATGTAACCTATGGGATATGACTATGATGTTGTCCTAAAACTTTTGTAGTTCAGGAAAGTAATGTAGATAGTAGTGATGCTATTATTTTATGTTTTTTTTTCAAAAAGGTTTTGAATAAATAAAAGTTGTTACTTTATTCAAAGTGTTATGTGTTATGTGGCTATTTCTTTTATGGAGGAAAGTTAATTAGAAATACTTAAAGAAGTTGAGTAATAGTCTAATAGATGTTTTGTTTTAACAGAAAATGCCTCCCAGACGTGAACCACCCCGACAGAGAAACAATGAGAGAACTACCAATAACGACAATATTGACCAGTAACCCTGCTCAACAACTACCGACACTCTTCGAAATGAGCGCTATGAATCAACCACAAAACCATGGTACAACGTTTAAGGATTTCAAGGCGGTTGGACCACCTGAATTCCATGGGTCCATGAATCCAGTCGAAGCACAAACCTGGATTATGGAGATAAAAAAAGTATTCGATGTCGCTAGGGTAGGGGATGACCAAAAGATTGCTTTCGCAACGTTTATGTTGAAAGCACAAGCTAGTTATTGGTGGTAGGCCAATAAAACTCCGGAAGGGCCAGGAGTGATGACCTGGGATAGGTTCAAGGAGTTATTCTTCGAGACCTATTTTCCGGAGAGTTCAAAGAGTCAGCTAGAAGTGCAGTTTCTGGAACTAAAGCAAGGAACGATGACGGTATCTGAATATGCTGCGAAGTTCAACGAATTGGCGAGGTTTACGCTATATCAAGTCGGCCTGATGACGGCGTAAAAGCGAAGAGATTTGAACAGGGGACCAAGCCACTGGCGATAGTAGTAGGGTCTCCCTATTCCAGTTGAAGACATTTGCAGTGGTGATGGAGAAAGCAGTACTTGCTGAAGGTGGAGACGAGGTAGTGACAAAGTTCAACCAGGAACAAAAGAAGAAGAGGAATGAGAATGAGACTAAGAATGGAGGTGGTAGCAGTGGAAACAGCAATATCAACAACAACAACTTGAAGAGGAAGTGGAATGGGAGCATGGGTGCTGGACACCAGTAGGGTAACTAGCAAAACAAAAAGTTTGAAGCATGTACGACATGCGGGAAATTCCATAAGGGTGTGTGCTTGATGGGGAAGCGAGTATGTTACAATTGTGGCCAGGATGGTCACATCGCCCCAAATTGCACTCAACCGAAGAAGAATGTATGCTTCACGTGCGGATCCAAGGATTACTTTGCTCGTGAATGCCCTAAGAAGAGGGAAGGAGTGACAACCAGAAGCAATGGAGGTAACAATGGAGGTACATGGGCCATTGCAGGACTGCGAAGATCAAATAAACCCACGCGGATCCTTCAATGGTATCATGCAAGATGTTGTGCAATCAAAAGATGTAGTGTCAGGTATTATCCCAATCAATGATATAAATGCTTATGTATTATTCGATTCGGGTGCTACTTGTTCGTTTATATCTGCTGAATTTGCTAAGAGGTTAGAATTTCCTAGAGAAGAACTGAATTTTCCTTTGAACATAGAAATTACGAATAAGGAAGTAATCCATGTTAGATTCGTATACAAGAACTGTAGGGTGAACATTAAGGAAAATATTTTGTTGGTAGATTTGATTCCGATTAGACTCGGGGAATTTGATGTGATTTTAGGGATGGATTGGCTGTTCAAATATAGAGCAGTAATCGATTATCACAAGAAGTGTATAAACCTTATGACTCCGTCAAAGGTTGTATTTTATGGTAGCAAGTCGCCTAGACAAATGAAATGTCTGACGACTATGCAGGCCAAGAAATTGTTGAGTCAAGGTTGTGTGGGCTATTTAGCTTACATAGTCGATACTCAGAAGAAGGGTGTGAAACTAGAAGAAATACCGATAGTGAGAGAATTCGAAGAGGTGTTTCTAGAAGATTTGCCAGGACTTCCGCCTGACAGAGAAATTGAGTTCGTGATCGACTTAGCGCTGGGAATAGCACCGATATCGAAGGCCCCGTACAGAATGGCTCCAGTAGAAATGAAGGAACTGATGGTACAGTTGCAAGAGTTACTGGACAAGAAATATATTCAACCAAGCGTATCACCGTGGGGAGCGCCAGTTTTATTCGTTAAGAAGAAGGACGGATCAATGCGTCTTTGCATTGATTATAAGGAGTTAAACAAGGTCACTATTAAGAATAGGTATCTGTTGCCTAGAATAGATGACTTGTTTGATCAGCTGAAGGGTGCTAAATATTTCTCAAAAATTGATTTGAGAAGTGGGTATCACCAATTGAAGGTAAGAAAGGAGGATATACCTAGAACGGCATTCAGAACTCAGTACAGACATTACGAGTTTCTGGTGATGTCTTTTGGTGTAACTAATGCCCCTGCTGCGTTCATGGATTTGATTAACAGGGTGTTTAAACAATTCTTAGACAAGTTTGTAGTGGTATTTATTGATGACATTCTGGTGTATTCCAAAACTCAAGAAGAACACGTGGAACATTTACGTTTGACATTGGAAACACTAAGGAAGGAAAAGTTGTACGCGAAATTCTCTAAGTGCGAATTTTTGCTCGACCGTGTACAATTTTTGGGTCACGTGATTGACAAAGATGGGATTTCAGTGGATCCATCAAAAGTGGATGTTGTAATCAATTGGGAACAACCAAGAACACCGTCAGAAGTGAGGAGTTTCTTGGGACTGGCTGGTTATTATAGAAGATTTATTCAAGAGATAGCCACTCCGCTAACAAATTTGACAAGGAAAGCTGTAAAATTCATTTGGACAGAGATATGTGAAGAGAGTTTCCAAGATTTAAAGAAGAAGTTAAGAATGGCACCTGTGTTGACATTACCAGATAATATAGGAAATTTTGTGGTGTATAGTGATGCCTCACATAAAGGGTTGGGTTGTGTTCTTATGCAGAACGACAAAGTTATTGCGTATGCATCAAGACAACTAAAGGATTATGAGAAAGGGTATCCGACTCATGATTTGGAATTGGCTACAGTTGTATTTGCTTTGAAGATATGGAGACACTATCTTTATGGAGAGAAATGTGAGATCTACACAGACCACAAAAGTCTGAAGTATATTTTCACTAAGAAGGATTTGAACATGCGTCAAAGAAGGTGGATGGAACTGATAAAAGATTACGATTATGAGATCTTTTATCATCCGGGACAGGCGAATGTGGTTGCAGATGCTTAAAGCAGGAAAGGTCGAGAGAAGTTGATGCTGATAACAACTCAAGAGGAGCTCATTTCAGCAATGACAAAACTGGAGTTGAAAATCAAATTTCCAAAAGAATCTGACGAACAACTATTCCAGATAGAAGCTGGTCTAACTTTAGTGGACAAAGTGAAGAATGCTCAACTACAAGATGAAGAGTGTGGGAAAATCAAAGAGAATCTGGTTGAAGGCGATGATGTAAAATACAAGGTCGATCATAGAAGGATTACTACTACCGAGGAAGAATTTGGGTTCCAAAGAATGCTAGAACCGAAAGAAGAAATTGTGATGTAATCTCACAAACTCAAAATATTCAATGCATCCAGAAGCACGAAAATGTATCAAGATTTGCGCCGACATTTTGGTGGCCAAACATGAAAAGGGATGTTCTTTGAATGCGAGAAAATGCTTGACATGTCAGTGAGTAAAAGCCGAACATCAAAGACCCATCGGATTACTCCAACCGTTGGAAATACCGGAATGGAAGTGGGAACACATCATGATGGATTTTGTGGTGGGTCTTCCAACTACTCAGAGAGGATGCGATGCGATTTGGGTGATAGTGGATAGACTGACGAAATCAGCACACTTTCTACCAATAAAGATAAGATTCAATCTTGATCAGTTGACAAGATTGTACATTAAAGTTGAGGCATGGAGTGCCAGTATCAATTGTGTCCGATAGAGATCCGCGATTCACATCAAATTTCTGGAAGAGACTACAAGAATGCATGGGGACACAGTTGCGAATGAGTATAACTTATCATCCACAAACAGATGGCCAAAGCGAACGAACAATTCAGACATTGGAAGATATGTTGAGAGCATGTGTTATGTACTTTAAAGGAAGGTGGGAAGAACAATTACCGTTGGTGGAATTTTCTTACAACAACAGTTATCATGCGAGCATCGGCATGCCACCTTATGAGGCATTATGCACAGAGAAAGTGCGAACTCCACCGTCTTTGGGATGAAGTCGGTGAACGCCAACTGTTAGGACCAGAACTGGTACAACAAACTATTGACGTTGTTAAACTCATCAGGACAAGATTAGTAGCACCCAAGATGTATGTAAAAAGTATCTTTGATCAACACGCATAAGATCGCAGCATTTGGCGTAGGAACTTTTGTATTCCTAAAAGTTTCTCCTTGGAAGGGAAAATTCATTTCGATAAAAAGGGAAAGCTAAGCTCGAGGTTTATTGGACCCTTTGAAGTGCTGCGAAGAGTGGGAGAAGTAGCTTACGAGGTAGCACTACCTCCAGAGTTGGAAAACATTCATAATGTTTTTCACATTTCGGTGTTACGACCATATAAACCCGACTACAAACATGTGATCGAGTACGAACCGTTACAGTTCGAGAAAGATTTGCCTTATGAAGAGGTTCCTATCCAGATAGTCGACAGGAAAGAACAAGTGCTCAGGAATAAAGTGATACCTTCTGTGAAGGTGATATGGAGGAACCACAACGCTGAAGAAGCTACGTGGGAACTCGAAGAGAAAACGTTGAAAGAGTACCCTGAGTTATTTGTTTAATCAGGTCTTGATTACTGGGGATGAAATCTTTGTAAAGTAGGAAAGAATGTAATGAATGATTTATTTGAGTTGTGATTCTTAGGATGTAATCCTTGTAAGGAGGGAATGATGTAACATTCCAGAATTTTAAAGTGTAATATTAAATATTTATTGATTTATATAAATATTTAATGGATATGTTTATTATTGATTAAATAATTGTTCAATTTGAGTTGATGTGATTTGGTTAATTATTTGTTGAATAAATAATTAAATATTAAATATTAAATATTTATTTGCAATATTAAATATTTATTGAATTATATGGCAATTTGAGTTGATGTGGTTTAATTAATTATCTCATTGAATAAATAATTAAGGAGCTAAGTAAATTAATTTTTATGAGATTATATACCAATGCAATTTAATAAGTAAGCTAGAGAGCTTATAGTGATTTAAATAAATTATAATATTTTAAATGGGAAATTGTAATTTAAAATATTAGTTAAGTTAAATAAAATTATAATTATAAAGAAATTATAGTATTTTGATAATGATTTATGTATTAAAGTAATTTAATAGATTAATATTTGAATTGATTAAATTGATTATTTAATTAAATAAAAGTGTGACTAATAACCTTGCTATAAAGGAGTTACCAAAATAAATTAAAAGAGTTTAATTTAGTTTTGCCAAACATGTCTTATTGCATAATAAGTCTTTAATATAATAGTATTTTATCAAACAAGGTATAAGGAGTAATTGATTTATTTTAATTAGCTTTACCAAACAAGGTATATAAGTTAATAGGTTATTTTTTTTATGTTAGCCAAACAAGCCTTATTGTGAGATCCCCAAATCCGGATACTTGAAACCCGAACTCGGTACATCACGATACCATTTCTATGAGCGGAATAATACTAATAATAATAACAATAATATAAAACTTAACTTAAGTTTACATATACATCAGAGTCATTCTCCCAAGTACGTAACCTTTAAACATTCATTACATGTCATAATATATATATATATATATATATATATATATATATATATATCATAGTCTTCATAATCTAATAAAACTATTACAAATACTGCCGCAATTCTTATTTGGTTAGCTTTCCTTTTCCTTTGTCTCGGCCTGAACTTTCTGGTCCTTCACACTTAGCTGAAAACATTTAAATTAAGCAAGGATGAGCATTTGAGTGCCCAGCAAGTATTATATATATATATTTGAAAGAATTTAAATGTTTTCTTTATAATATCTTCTACAACTAGTCAAGAGTTGTGAAGTAATCTGCATACCAATAATAATTCATAACAACCCTCTTTCAAACTTTTGAAACTACGTATTGATTTGATATGGGGTTTCATGACACACCATGAACATTGTTTTTTCATTTTCAAAAGGTTTAAATGAAGTTCATCTCAGAAACTGTCATGACTTACTTACGCGCACGGAGGGTGATCGGCCTGTTGTACCTGTCGATTGATCAATACTACATTTACATGAACGATGTTATCGTTATTTCTGTCACCTTAGGCGCATAAAATTTTCCTTCTGGATGTTCATATCTCATGGGTTTTCATAACAAAGGTCTTATATAATTCAACATATATGTATATCAAAAGGGTATCAACATGCGATGAAAAACAATGATTATCCAAGTGGGGACACTTGTATAATCATTTATAGAAATTAACGAACAGCATATATTTATCCGAATTATCATATACTAGCATGTTGATAATCAATGGGCTTATATAATATAAGTTTAACAATCTGTACAATAATAACAATAATTCTGAACTTCTCACTTCTGTCCATTGCATAAAGAAAATGCAAAGTTAGGATACCTGCCTGATGCGCTGCTTACTATTCTCAACTTATTTTTATCTTTTATGAAATCACCTATCATTAATCAGATCATTTTACTGATTAGTATATCATAACGTAACACATAACACTGCCTATTGCAGTCAGCACATTCCTAATCACATTGCCACACAATCTTTAACAACCATTGAATCACAAATAAACATTTATCTAGCCAATTATCTAAGTCCGGATCAATTTCTTAAACATGTCGGTCTACCGACAGCTTTTTCGAGTAATAATCGAGTCTAAGACTCTATTCTGTATCACAATATCTGATTAGATAACTTAAATATTAGTCACACTATTTTTCATGGCCTTATAATAATTATTAAATAATTATTATCATTTATCATAATTTTTGAAATATCAGAATCATTATTAAATGATTTAAGTATTACATAATTCTATTATCATTAACATTTAATTAATATTAAATTATTAATGAAACCATTGCCAAAATATTAAAGTTATGTATAATAACTCAAAATATTTTTAAAGTATTTACAATACCTTTAAATGATTTTAAAACATTTAAAATCATTATTAAATAATTACCATTAATATTTAAATATTAATGAACTATTTATACAAATATTAAAAGTCAATAATGATAACTTAAAATATTTTTAAATCATTAATATCCTTTTAAATGATTTTTAAATAAATAAAACCATTTTTAAACTATTTATTTAATATAATTATTAAATAAATTTAATATCATTAATCATTAAATAAATATCATTAATATTAAATTATTAATGAAATTATTCTTTAAATATTAAAGTTATATTTTATAACTTAAAATATCTTTAAACACTTTATTTTTATTTAAAATGATTATTATAATAATAAAATCATTTTTAAACTAAATTATTTAATATAATTATTAAATAACTTTATTATCATTAATCATAATTAATTAATGAAATTTACCTTTAAATATTAAAAGTTATATTTTATAACTTAAAATATTTTTAAATACCTTATTATTATTTAAAATGAATTTTAAATATAATAAAATCATTTTTAATTCATTTATTTATTTTATTTAATAAATAACTTAATTATCATTAATATAAATTTATTAATGAAAATTATCACATAATATTAAAAGTTATCAAAAATAACTTAAATTATTTTCTTATATCATAATATAATTTTAAATGATTTTTCATGAATTAAAATCATTTTTAAATAATTTATTTAATATTATAATTAAATAAATTAATTACTTTAATATTCCAAAAATATTAAATATTTATGAAATATATTTAAAATAATTAAAAACTAATTTTCGAAATTTAAAATAATTAAAATATATTTTTGAATATTAAAATAATTTTTAATAATTTATTTTGTATTTTTAAGTAATTTAAAACTAATTTCCTATAATTATTAATTAATTTTCTAAAAATAATTTATTTTCTGTCATTAAAGACCACCTATATAGCAACGAGCGTAATCGTCATATAGGTGTTCTTCATGTTCATCACTGAAACCCAGATCTTCATACACTGCTTCGAGTATGCTACTTTGACCGAGTTTAGTTTTCTTTCTATTCCGTTTCTGGACAAACTATGATTTAGATCTTGTAGTACTAGTGTACATCTACAAGATCCAAAGAATAAAATGGCAATCAAGCATGAAACAAACAAGATCTAAGCCTCTAAAGATAAATAGTCGGGATCGTTTCTTCATTTTCCGGGTTGCCCGAAATGAAGAACGATTCAATTTAATCCCCTTTGCTCCCACAACTTGCTAACCTGTTAATGTTTAAGTGATATTAAGCATCCAGTATATACCTAACATGATAAGGAAGAGATCTAACACAAACAATCATTAAATCATCAACACAATCATAAAATCTAGCCTGGTCAAACTATGTCGAAATTGGTGTTCTTCACGTTTCGAAATTCCTTAAACACCAAAACAAAGGTCTGAGTGGCCTACTTTGACCGCTTCTAAATGTTGATCTGTTGAATGTTTATGGTATATTAAGACATTAATCTATAGTACACTTTACCGACTACAACATGAATACTACATATTATCAAAACATTAAAAGATCAGACGGATCCCGATCGTTACAAAACATTGTCGATTTGAAAAAGCTTTACAGGTTACCCAGATTTCTTCACAGTCATGGTTCATTCAACGACCTTTGACCATTAATAACTTCATATTCAAAACAGGTCTAGCTTTAATTCTTGTTACGTATGAAAGATCTCATACAAAGCTACAACATTAAACTTAAACAACAAAAAATATTAAACACAAAAATATCTAATAATACAATCTGATGTCATCGACATTTGATGTCGACACAAAAAAATAATTTTCCAAATTTTGAAAATCTTTAATTTCGAGCACTTTAATGTTATGGATTTGATAAATACCATCCCGGATCATCACTAGAGACTAAATACAACATATTCTAACAACAAAAACTAACATCTAACAATCAAAATTTTGAATGAAATTAAAGCTTGAGTTTCATACCTTTCTTGATTAATTCCCCGATTTTGTGTTCTTTGTTTTGGTATGGGATTTAAATGGGGCTTGAATAATGGGTCCGATATACTCAACAAATTTCGGAGGTTTTAGTAAGAGGAACTCTTGGTTGAGTTTTATGCAAAATAGCTATCAAAAATGGATTTTTCTTTTCTAATCCTTTATATAGACATGCTAGATTCATGAAATTTGGAAAAAGTAACCGATTCTTTGTCATCTTAGAGTCAATGGAGTTGTTAGTTTTGGTGAACAACTTCACCAATTTGTCAAAACCTATGGCTAGCTTCTTTAATACTAAGAGGGTATAATGGTCATTTGATAAATCAATTTTAAATGGCAAAATGAACTTACCAAACCCTTAGGTTAGGGTTTGATTTAGGGTTTAGGGTTTGAGCCAATTTGGATAAACAAAATCTAGAATTTCTAATTTAGGGTTTGCACACAAAAAATAAAATAAATAAAATTAATTAAATAATTAAAATTAAATAACTTTTAGTTTCTAAAATTTTACAAAATTAATATTGTTAATTAAATTAAGTTTGTAATTACATGAACATTAGGGTTTATTACCCTTAATCATAATGAACTTGGCTAATAAAGCAATTAGGGTTTAAAATATTGATAATTACGGTTTCTAGAAATACAATTAGGGTTTCTAGAAATATAATTAGGGTTCTAGGTTTTAGGGTTTTAATTTACTAATTACATTTATTTTAATTAGCAATTAAAGTCCAACACACGTGTTATTAATCACTGTAACACAACTCTTCTGAGATCAAACCTCCATTTTAGGTTTTTTTGACTAGGGTTTCTAATATTGGAAATTAGGGTTTAACCTTATTAGGGTTTCGAATTTTAATTAGGGTTTACCTAATTAATACATTTAATACACGACATAAATGGTATTACATGCTTATAAAACAATCTCACACTCTAATTTGGATCTCAAATTAGGGTTTAACATTATTACTTAGGGTTTTGGTCAAAATACACCGTAATTGACCAATCAATTGTTATCAATACTGACATATACTACATATATTCATAAAGATCGAAAAATCAAAATATATGTAATATTATATTATTATTCTCATACCTTGACAATAATCCAAAATTAGGATTTGGATTCCATATCTCGATTATTCTTTCATATTTAACCTTAATAATTAAGGTAAAATAATTAACTTAATAATCAGTAAAAAATTCTTAAAATAATTATTATATTTATTCTAAAATCACTTCAGATATTATTTAAATAATATACGATTATATATTCATGGAAAATAATTAATAAAATATTTCTATCTTAAAATTAATTATTATAAAAATATACTTTCTAATAATCAATATTTCTAAAATAAATTTACTTGTAAATATTCATGTAATAAATATATTTTTATTTACCACATAAATACATATACACATAACCTTGTACAAATCCTCATCCTTAAAATAAATAAATAAAAAAAAAAAAAAAAAATTATACATGAAAATTATGATTTATTTATATAGAAAATATCGAAATCATCACATTCACCCTCCTTTATAAGGATTCCGTCCCCGGAATCACCACTTAAAACCTACACATAATCGGGTACATAGCATACACAATCTTACAATAAATAGATCTCGATTAACTTTAATCGAACCGATCTTTAATTAATCACATTAAGCTTGTCTTTACGATTAAACTAACTTTGATTTCTAAAAGAACTCAAATTTCTCCCTCAAAATTTCTTTATAAAATAATTTACTATAAATAGAAAAATTCTAATTATGCAAATAAAAGTTATTCAATATTACCCGAACGCATTGCCAATTGCACCACCGTGTCTTGGGCCACCATCATGTTGAAGACCCTTGATGTTGACTTTGTTGGTTTGTTCGATGATGTTTCCGTGATTGCTAATGTTCCACTACCCTTACCAATATTCACACTACCAAATTTCTACCCTCCTGTTCGGACAATCCTTAACCCTCATGTGCTCGGTGATCCACAAATAAAACAACCACTGTTCATTCTAGGATTGGGGCGGTTGGGAGAAGTGACCCTCCCGCCCCGCACTTATAACACACAAATTTTCCTTTCAAACATTCTCCTGAGTGGTTCTTTCCACATGTCTTGCCTTTGAATCGCCGCTTTTCACTCCTTCTTGCTTCACCCTAACATTACCAAAGTAGTTTCCTTTTCTTTTTCCATCAAGACTCCTGCTTCCACTATTAATTCTCACCTTCTCGCCTCTCTCTCGACCTTGCCCTTGTTTTTCTTCTCTCTCATTGTAGAGGCTCATAGCCTCACTTCCCTCCTCTGCAATTATCGCCTTCTCCATGAGTCTTTGCAAATGTTGGGATCTGCAACATCGCCACCTTATTATAGAGCCAAGGTTTTAATCCCACTCAAATCTCCTAGCCTTCCTAGCCTCCGATCGAAATTGATGCGAAGCAAACCTAGCTAACTCATTAAATTTCATGCATATTCCGTCACCGACATATCCCTTGTTTCAACTCCGTAAATTTTACCTCCATTCTAGCTCACAGACTAGTTAGTTTGAAAATAATTCTCGAAAAATAAGGTCTTAAATCTATCCCATGTTACCACACTCGCTCCCCCTCTCATCCGATTCGCTTCCCACTAGAAAGTTGCCTCACCCTTCATCATGTAGGTGGCAAAAGAGGTCTTTTGCCCTCAACCACCCTAGCTATTACAAACGCCTTCTCAATTTCTTTAACCCAAGTTTGGGCTTCTACAAGGTCGGTTGTACCTTTGAATTCCTATGTTTCTAAATTTTAAAGTCTTTGAAATTAAGCAAATAATTATCCTACCGGTTCCTTTGTTGCATGGCTTCGAGCTACCATATTCATGAATCTCACGCATTGGGTCCGCTTGTTGTTGTCCTTCAACGTTGTTGACAGACTCTTCCGCCCTCTGATTTCGAGTTTGACGTCTTGGCGGCATTATCTGGTTAAGTAAAAACCATACATTAACTTACATTCTAAACCTTATCATATAAGTTTAAACTTATTAAACTTGTTTCATAACTCAAACTTTGATTCATATTCATTCATTTCTTTCAAAATACTTTACATATCAAAGCACATAGTGCTTTAAACATCAGTCATCCCATTGTGACTACAAAAGTCAGGATTTACTTCACCGCTTGTACAAAAGTTTTATAATAATGCATTACACAGACAAACTAAACACACATATTATATTAAACATGCTTACACGACATAACCTATACTACCTATTTACTAAGTCTTCTTTCTTGGACAGCTTCTTGCCTGATGATCTTCTTTTCCACAAACAAAACATGCTCCCCGTTTATAGTCAGGACAATACAGAGTGGTATGCCCTTCATAACCGCAAAGATAACATATTCTTTTCCATTTCTTCTTCCCAGGTTTTCCTAAATCATGGTCTTCTACCTTCCTTTTTCCCTTATCTCTCGGAGCTGCACACGAAGTGTTGCTTGAGGCTCCCATCTGATTGATTTGGATTTGAAGCTTATCCTGCTCTTCCATTGTTTCTATTAACGCTGACGAATGGTCATTAGCGCTTTTCTATCTTCCACAACCCTTCTAGAGAAGATACCTTGTTCCTCAATTCTTGCATCTCCAATGATGCTTGATCGACTTTCACTTTTAGGTCCGAATCATTATCCATCGGATCCACTATTTCCGGATCTGGTACTATGTTTTCCACGATAACCACCTCGTCTGAGTTTGTTTCATCGTGAGCTTCTATTTCCGCTATTGGCTTCGATAGTAGCTCCTTCTTTATGATCTGGGGGTATCCTAATCCTTTTTCACCTGACATCTACACACATCAATTATCCTGATTAGCATATATTATATACATATAGTCAAATAATAGTTTTGTATGAATTATCTTTTATTTTGTTTGACGATGAATTGATTCAATTCATCTCTTTTTAAACTCTATATGAGTTATTTATATTTTCAATGTTTCCCTCTGTTCTAAGGTTATAGCCTAAGGTCTAACCTACCTAAGGTTTCTAACCCTATAGCTCGATACCATTCTCATGAGATCCCCAAATCCGGATACTTGAAACCCGAACTCCTGTACATCACGATACCCATTTCTATGAAGCGGAATAATACTAATAATAATAACAATAATATAAAACTTAACTTAAGTTTACATATACATCAGAGTCATTCTCCCAAGTACGTAACCTTTAAACATTCATTACATGTCATAATATATATATATATATATCATAGTCTTCATAATCTAATAAAACTATTACAAATACTGCCGCAATTCTTATTTGGTTAGCTTTCCTTTTCCTTTGTCTCTACTTTGAACTTTCGGTCCTTCACACTTAATCAAAAACATTTAAATTAAGCAAGGATGAGCATTTGAGTGCCAGCCAAGTATTATATATATATAGGTTTGAAGAATTTAAATGTTTTCTTTATAATATCTTCTACAACTAGTCAAGAGTTGTGAAGTAATCTGCACTAATAATAATTCATAACAACCCTCTTTCAAACTTTTGAAACTACGTATTGATCAGATATGGGGTTTCGTGACACACCATGAACATTGTTTTTCATTTTCAAAAGGTTTAAGCAGTTCATCTCAGAAACTGTCATGACTTACGAGCACAGGGGTGATCGGCCTGTTGTACCTGTATTCTCAGATTGATCAATACTACATTTACATGAACGATGTTATCGTTATTTCTGTCTCACTTTTGAGATAAAATTTTCCCTTCGGGATGTTCATATCTGTCGGGTTTTCATAACAAAGGTCTTATATAATTAAACATATATGTATATCAAAAGGGGTATCAACATGCGATGAAAAACAATGATTGTCCAAGTGGGGACACTTGTATAATCATTTATAGAAATTAACGAACAGCATATATTTATCCGAATTATCATATACTAGCATGTTGATAATCAATGGGCTTATATAATATAAGTTTAACAATCATATAATAATAACAATAATTACGAACTTCTCACTTCATCCATTGCATAAAAGAAAATGCAAAGTTAGGATACTTGCACGATGCTACCGCTTACTATTCTCAACTTAGTTTTATCTTTTATGAAATCACCTATCATTAATCAGATCATTTTACTGATTAGTATATCATAACGTAACACATAACACTGCCTATTGCAGTCAGCACATTCCTAATCACATTGCCACACAATCTTTAACAACCATTGAATCACAAATAAACATTTATCTAGCCAATTATCTAAGTCCGGATCAATTTCTTAAATATGCCGGTTCTCACCGACAAACTTTTCGTAATAATAATCGAGTCTAAGACTCTATTCTGTATCACAATATCTGATTAGATAACTTAAATATTAGTCACACTATTTTTCATGGCCTTATAATAATTATTAAATAATTATTATCATTTATCATAATTTTTGAAATATCAGAATCATTATTAAATGATTTAAGTATTACATAATTCTATTATCATTAACATTTAATTAATATTAAATTATTAATGAAACCATTGCCAAAATATTAAAGTTATGTATAATAACTCAAAATATTTTTAAAGTATTTACAATACCTTTAAATGATTTTTAAAACATTTAAAATCATTATTAAATAATTACCATTAATATTTAAATATTAATGAACTATTTATACAAATATTAAAAGTCAATAATTATAACTTAAAATACTTTTAAATCATTAATATCCTTTTAAATGATTTTAAATAAATAAAACCATTTTTAAACTATTTATTTAATATAATTATTAAATAAATTTAATATCATTAATCATTAAATAAATATCATTAATATTAAATTATTAATAAAATTATTCTTTAAATATTAAAGTTATATTTTATAACTTAAAATATCTTTAAACACTTTATTTTTATTTAAAATGATTATTATAATAATAAAATTATTTTTAAACTAAATTATTTAATATAATTATTAAATAGCTTTATTATCATTAATCATAATTAATTAATGAAATTTACCTTTAAATATTAAAAGTTATATTTTATAACTTAAAATATTTTTAAATACCTTATTATTATTTAAAATGATTTTTAAATATAATAAAATCATTTTTAATTCATTTATTTATTTTATTTAATAAATAACTTAATTATCATTAATATAAATTTATTAATGAAAATTATCACATAATATTAAAAGTTATCAAAAATAACTTAAATTATTTTCTTATATCATAATATAATTTTAAATGATTTTTCATGAATTAAAATCATTTTTAAATAATTTATTTAATATTATAATTAAATAAATTAATTACTTTAATATTCCAAAAATATTAAATATTTATGAAATATATTTAAAATAATTAAAACTAATTTTCGTAATTTAAAATAATTAAAATATATTTTTCTAATATTAAAATAATTTTAATAATTTATTTTGTATTTTTCGTAATTTAAAACTAATTTCCTATAATTATTAATTAATTTTCTAAAATAATTTATTTTCTGTCATTTAAAGATCACCTATAGCTATTAGGTAACTGTCGCTATAGGTGTTCTTCATGTTCATCACTGAAACCCAGATCTTCATACACTGCTTCGAGTATGCTACTTTGACCGAGTTTAGTTTTCTTTCTATTCCGTTTCTGGACAAACTATGATTTAGATCTTGTAGTACTAGTGTACATCTACAAGATCCAGCAATAAAAATGGCAATCAAGCATGAAACAAACAAGATCTAAGCCTCTAAAGATAAAGTCGGATCGTTTCTCATTTTCGGGTTGCCCGAAATGAAGAAAAACGATTCGACCTTCCCTCTTTGGCTCCCACAACTTGCTAACCTGTTAATGTTTAAGTGATATTAAGCATCCAGTATATACCTAACATGATAAGGAAGAGATCTAACACAAACAATCATTAAATCATCAACACAATCATAAAATCTAGCCTGGTCAAACTATGTCAGAAACGGTGTTCTTCACGTTTCTGGAAATTCCCAGAAACACCGAAACAGTGCAAGTGGCCTACTTTGACCGCTTCTAAATGTTGATCTGTTGAATGTTTATGGTATATTAAGACATTAATCTATAGTACACTTTACCAGCTACAACATGAATACTACATATTATCAAAACATTAAAAGATCTGACAGATCTGATCGTTACAAAACATTGTCAGACGCTGAAAAAGCTTTCTGGGTTACCCAGATTTCTTCCTGGTCATGGTCGGTCAACGACCTTTGACCATTAATAACTTCATATTCAAAACAGGTCTAGCTTTAATTCTTGTTACAGATGAAAGATCTCATACAAAGCTACAACATTAAACACTTAAACAACAAAAATATTAAACACACAACAATCTACAGCGTCTGACATTTGATGTCAGAACACAAAAAAATAATTTTCCAAATTTTGAAAATCTTTAATTTCGAGCACTTTAATGTTATGGATTTGATAAATACCATCCCGGATCATCACTAGAGACTAAATACAACATATTCTAACAACAAAAACTAACATCTAACACCGAAATTTTGGACAGAAATTAAAGCTTGAGTTTCATACCTTTCTTGATTAATTCCTGATTTTGTGTTGCTGTTTTGGTATGGGATTTCGTGGGGCTTGAATAATGGGTCTGATATACTCAACAAATTTCGGAGGTTTTAGTAAGAGGAACTCTTGGTTGAGTTTTATGCAAAATAGCTATCAAAAATGGATTTTTCTCTTTCTAATCCTTTATATGTATACATGCTAGATTCATGAATGAAATTTGGAAAAGTAACTGATTGTTGTCATCTTAGAGTCAATGGAGTTGTTAGTTTTGGTGAACAACTTCACCAATTTGTCAAAACCTATGGCTAGCTTCTTTAATACTAAGAGGGGTATAATGGTCATTTGATAAATCAATTTTAAATGGCAAAAATGAACTTACCAAACCCTTAGGGTTAGGGTTTGATTTAGGATTTAGGGTTTGAGCCAATTTGGATAAACAAAAATCTAGAATTTCCAATTTAGGGTTTGCACACAAAAAATTAAATAAATAAAATTAATTAAATAATTAAAATTAAATAACTTTTAGTTTCTAAAATTTTACAAAATTAATATTGTTAATTAAATTAAGTTTGTAATTACATGAACATTAGGGTTTATTACCCTTAATCATAATGAACTTGGCTAATAAAGCAATTAGGGTTTAAAATATTGATAATTACGGTTTCTAGAAATACAATTAGGGTTTCTAGAAATATAATTAGGGTTCTAGGTTTTAGGGTTTTAATTTACTAATTACATTTATTTTAATTAGCAATTAAAGTCCAACACACGTGTTATTAATCACTGTAACACAACTCTTTACAGATCAAACCTCCATTTTAGGTTTTTCGGACTAGGGTTTCTAATATTGGAAATTAGGGTTTAACATTATTAGGGTTTCCAGAATTTTAATT
Organism: Panax ginseng; assembly: GCA_020205605.1. Taxonomy (NCBI): domain Eukaryota; kingdom Viridiplantae; phylum Streptophyta; class Magnoliopsida; order Apiales; family Araliaceae; genus Panax; species Panax ginseng. The sequence continues at coordinate 61,696,914 of CM035140.1, read as the reverse complement.
AGGGTTTACCTAATTAATACATTTAATACACGACATAAATGGTATTACATGCTTATAAAACAATCTCACACTCTAATTTGGATCTCAAATTAGGGTTTAACATTATTACTAGGGTTTGGTCAAAATACACCGTAATTGACCAACCGTTATCAATACGGACATACCGTACATATTCATAGCACTGAAAAATCAAAATATATGTAATATTATATTATTATTCTCATACCTTGACAATAATCCAAAATTAGGATTTGGATTCCATATCTGATTATTCTTTCATATTTAACCTTAATAATTAAGGTAAAATAATTAACTTAATAATCAGAAAAAAATCATATAATAAAATAATTATTATATTTATTCTAAAAATCACTTCAGTATATTATTTAAATAATATACGATTATATATTCATGGAAAATAATTAATAAAAATATTTCTATCTTAAAATTAATTATTATAAAAATATACTTTCTAATAATCAATATTTCTAAAATAAATTTACTTGTAAATATTCATGTAATAAATATATTTTTATTTACCACATAAATACATATACACATAATCTTGTACAAATCCTCATCCTTAAAATAAATAAATAAATAAAAAAAAAAAAATTTATCAAAAATTTATGATTTATTTATATAGAAAATATCTAAATCATCACACTTATGGCTTTTGATTTTCAAAACTTATATAACTGACATAAGTTATATCTATATTTATATTATATAATTAATATATATTATTGCTATATACGTTATATTGTTAGTACGTAGTTGGAGTTAGGGAGAAAGAACTCAGTGGAAGAGAAAAAGAAAGTTTACAAAGAGAAAAGAAGAGAGGAAGGAAGGCTAGAGAATTTGAGAAAGGAATTGGGGAAAAGAAGCTTGATAATCAAAAGGATAGCCATCATCTTCTTAATCAAAGGTAGGATAATAATCCTCTTATTTAATTTTTTAAAAGTTTAGTTTTCCTCTTCCCAACAAGTCTCTGTAAAATATTTATAAAAGATGAATTGTTAATATGTATATAGTTTAGTATAATAATTGTTTGTAAAAAGTTATTTCATTAAATTGTATATGAGTATAGATATAGTAATTCATGTATGTATGTGTTTTGTGGAAGAAAATATATTACAGTGTTTACATGAAAATATATATGAACATGACTTAATTTAAAATAGAAATTAAGGTTTAATTAGTTATTAGATTGATAAATTGATTATGGAAATTGATAGAGTATGTATAATCATAACTATGATATTTTGAATTTACTGTTTTGGTTGAAAAAGAAAATCACCGTGTTGATTTTCATTAAAAGTATAAAAAATGGACTTTTTGCCAAGAACATTGAAATTGGGTGTTGTATATTTGATGTTTGTGTTATTTTATGAGTATACACATGTTAGAAGTCTTCACAATATGTTTATATGAAGTCTATATGTAAATTAAATGATAATCAGTTTATTAGATTCGAGCTTTTAGGCCAATTTTATTTTTACGAAATGCATTTATTGCTTGTCGTCAATGAAATCGCAGTTTATTTGCATGCTGCCCAAGAAGATACGCTCATGGCGTCTTGAGGGCCATCGCCATACCTTATGCGACTTTGTAGTATAATCACCATGGCATGCCATCACCATCACTATGCCATGCAGTACCCACGATGTAAACTATGGCGCCGCGGCGTGAGTTAGCAGAATGATCTGACAGTGTACTTTTTGTACACAAAATTTTAAGAAAACATTTTTGTGATGATAGTAGGACTGTAAAATATAGATTTTAGTATTTCTATACTATGAATAATTATGTTATTAAGGATTAACTTGTGTTATAAGTTGATCATATGATTAAGTAATCAAACCTATGTGATGAATGTATTAGTTATGTGATAATGACTAACTATGTCATGATGACATATGTATATAGGATATTGTGATTCAAATTGATTTGGTTTAGTCTATGAGCAAGGCAAGTTTATAACTCAAAACTTCATTGTGCGAGTTTAATTTCATTTGGTACATTATTGTTTTCAAATTCAATTACAATTGTTGTAAATTGCTACTTCTACACTTTCGTAGAGCTAGATTTCCTATGATTGAGTAAGTCATTGTATCTAGTTACTCATGACGATGCAAGTTTTCTAATCCTTTGTCTTATTGAGCTAATTATTGTTTTCAATTCGATTATCTTATAATGATGTATGTGGTCTAAACTTTGGTTTGATGTTGAACAAGTTATTCTTGTATTTCAATTATTGATTAACATGCATAACTGAATTGCCATGCATGTTTAGTATTCAATCCTAATTAACCTTGGCTTAGTATTGTTCAAGCAAGGTATGCTATAGTTATTCAAATTGTATGCTATTAGATTATTCCTAATGCATGACTTTAGTTACTATGATTGATTCAATCACTATTATTCTGTAGTATAGTGTTATTGGTCTTATTCAACTACTCCTTAGTTGATGTTCGTTAAATTCCAAATTTCCTTGAAAGCTTATCCAAACCAAACTTACTTTGGTGCGGACTTGTATTCTAAATACTGAGATGAACAACTCTTTTAATAGAAGTTTACGCTTAGCGTTGAAATGGTTGTGCACAATACATTGTACGAAGGGTTGATCTCCTTAAGTACGTGGAGTCCTTATAGTCTTATGACTGTTAAAGTTAAAGTTGAAAGATTACTTATAACTGTGGACATGATTCGTGGTCATTAGACCCTCAGTGAATGCTATAATTTTCAGAAAGTTAATAGAATATATTGTTCAGTTCTATTGAGCCTAGTATTGGTAATTGATGTAAAAGTTTAAAGATGTATTTATTGTTATTTCAAGTGGGCCTTGTTTTCTCACTCTTGCCTATAAAATTTCTTACAAACTAAAGTTGAAACCGGTGACGTTCTAGCACCAAAGAAAGGAAAAGGAAAGATGAACAAGCACCAAGACTTGTAATAGATTTGATAGTATTATTATTAGACTTTGGTTTAAAGATTGTAATGAAGTTTATTTAATTTCCGCATTTGAATGATTGTTGTTAAAGGTTAGACAACCTAGGGAGATTTTTATTTAAGTTTAACCATGTATGGGCAGGTTTTGATTATTCAATTTTATATAATTGGGTAGTTAGAAATGAATGTTTTGATTAAGTGAACACCAAATCTTGAGGTAATGAAGTACCAGGATTTGGGGGTGTCACAAGACACACAACACACCGTTTGCAATCCATCCTGGGAGTACCAAAATGTATCATGATCTTCGACATACATTTTGGTGGAGCAATATCAAGAGAGAGATAGCGTAGTTTATCTCAAGGTGTTTAACTTGTCAACGAGTCAAGGCGGAGCATCAAGTACCAAAAGGTCCATTGCAACCACTTAAAATTCTAGAATGGAAGTGGGAGCACATTACCATGGATTTCGTTACCGGTCTTCCTAAGGTTTCTCAAGGCATAGATGCGATTTGGGTCATTGTTGATAGATTGACCAAGTCTGCTCATTTCTTACCGATACGAGAAACTTATACACTTGAACGTCTTACTCGTATGTATATAAACTAGATTGTAAGACTACATGGTATGCCAGTATCCATAGTTTTTGATCGAGACCCAAGATTCACTTCACGATTTTGGGTTAGTTTGCAAAAATCTATGGGCATAGACTTACAATTTAGCTCGGCATATCATCCTCAGACGGACGGACAGTCGGAGAGGACTATTAAAACTCTTGAAGATCTATTAAGACACTGTGTCCTTGACTTCAAGGGAAGTTGGGACAAGTTCTTACCATTGGTGGAGTTTTCCTACAACAACAGTTACCAAGCAAGTATTGGCATGGCTCCATTTGAGGCGTTGTGTGGAAGAAAGTGTCGTTCTCCAGTATGTTGGGATGAGGTGAGTGAAGAAACGTTGTTGGGACCAGAGTTGGTACGTATGACTACAGAAAAGATTTAAACGATCCGACAACGTATACAAACTTCACAAGATCGACAAAAGAGTTATGTAGTTCGGTTGAATGTACTTCTTGTCTAACAATTCTTGTAGTTGTACCATTAATTCCTTCATCTCTACTGGTGCCATTCGGTATGGTGCCTTCGATATTGGAGCAGTTCCTAGCGCCAAATCGATCATGAAATCTACCTCTCTATCTGGTGGAAGTCCTGGTAAATCATCTGGAAATACGTCGACGAAGTCCCTCACAATCGGTATCTCTTCGACCTTCGGATTCCATTTTCGATTGTTGACTGTGTAAGCTAGGTATTCTACACAGCCTTATCTTAACAACTTCCTGGCCTGCATCATCGTCAGACAACTCGCTTGTCTAGGCAACTTACTACCATAAAACACAACCTTTGACGGAGTCATAAGGTTAATACGCTTCTTTTGGCAATCAATTACAGCCCCGTAATTGAATAACCAGTCCATTCCCTAAATAACATCAAATTTCCCAAGTCAAATAGGGATAAGATCTACATTCATGATATTACCCTTAATATCCACTCTACAGTTCTTATGTACGTAGTTAACAGGGATTATTTCTCTATTCACAATTTCTATGTTCATGGGATAATCCAATTTATCATTAGGGAAATTTAAATTCTTAGCAAAATCATCGGATATAAAGGAACAAGTAGCACCCGAATCAAATAAAATATAAGCATTACTTTTATTGATCGGAATGATACCTGACACCACATCACGGGATTGAACTGCATCTTGCACCGTCATGTTGAAAGTTCGGGCGATCGGTTGGTTTGTTGCGGTTGGTCCGGTGATGGTTAAGGCATTTCCACTGTTGTTTCCCCGGTTTCCTCCTGATCCTGACCCTCCCGGTCCCTTCTTGGGACAGTCTCTTGCCAGATTGTCCTTTGAACCACAAGTAAAATAAGCACCCTTCTTTGGGTTTGGACAGTTTGGTGCTATGTGGCCTTCCTGACAACAATTGTAGCACACTCTTTTTCCTTTCATACAAACTCCCAGATGTGCTTTCCCACAAGTCGGGCATGCTTCGATTCTTTTCTTCTGACTACCCTGCTGATTTCCCGATTATAAGCTGTCGTTCCACCTTTTCTTCAGATTAAAATTTCTACCTCCTGTGCCACTTCCACTGGCCTTGTTATTAATTTCACCTTCACTCTTCTTCTTCTTCTGATCTTGATTGTACTTGGTCACTGCATCGCTTCCACCTTCAGCGAGGATGGCCTTTTCCAAAACTCCGCTAAATGTGTTTATCTGAAACATTGATACCTTGTTGTACACCCAAGGCTTTAGTCCTTGTTAGAATCTTCTGGCTTTTCTTTCGTCCGTGTGTACTTGATACGGGGCGAACCTCACTAACTCATTGAATTTAGCCGCGTAGTCAGGTAGACTCATGTTTCCCTGCTTCAGTTCCAGAAATTGAACCTCCATCTGATTCTGCGAACTAGTTGGGAAATATATTTCAAAAAACATCTCTTTAAATCTCTCCCACGTAATTACACCTTCACCTCCTCGTACTTTGTTTGCTTGCCACCAACAGCTAGCCTCAGATTTCATCATAAACGTTGCAAAAGCAGTCTTCTGGTCTTCTCTAACCCTAGCAACGTCGAAAACCTTCTCCATTTCCATAACTCATGTTTGAGCCTCGATTGGGTTCATGGAACCTTTGAACTTTGGCGGTCCCACCGCCTTGAAGTCTTTAAACGTTTTGTTTGGTGGAGCTTGAGGTTGATTGTTCATTGCTCCAGTCAGTAAGTTAACTAACTATTGAACGGGATTTGCGTTGGCATTATTGTTATTATTGGTTGACTCTTTATGAGCCGGTTGACGCTATTGTCTTCTCATTGGCGGCATATTTCTGTTAAATAAACTCTTATTATAACTTTATTTATTTCTCTAAATAGTTAAGGCATTACTTAACAATTTAACATATACTCATTTAACACATCATCTCAAACAACTTGATATATTTTTATTCAAATCAAAAGTTTTAACATTAAACGATAGCATAACTACTACTTACATCAACTATCCTGGAATAAAGAATCCACATGATTTAAAACATTCAAATATTCCTTCGTTCATAAACACGTCAGAATTTACATCTAAAACTAATTAAGTTCTTCACATAATTAAATAAATCATATCACTGTCGGTCAAGGTACTGATTAGCCTTGCTACGCTCCTCTTCTAAGATGCGATACATCGTCCTGTGATCCATCATGTACAATGGTAGTCCTTCGAATTGGATCGGGTACCTCAAAACTAGATCTTGGGTCTCATTCATTGCCTTGTTAAATGTAGAATATGTCTCCCCAATCTTCGCCTTCTTTGCACGACCATCATCTTCTGCACGATCAGCTCGACATGATTCTATTACCCAGCCTTCCTCTGCTATGTTCAGTCTTTGGGAGGTTTCTTTCAATTCCTTCTTTAGCTTCTCTATCTCCTCGGTCTTATCTTCGGTTTGACCCTTCTCATGGACCAAATCCCATTCTACATTTCTCAGACTTGAGTGAAGAGTCGAAATCTCCATCTCCTTCTCCTCTAGAGTAATCTGCTGAATAATAGCTCGCTCAGTCAGATCCTGCACCTCATCTCGTAACTCCACGTTACGGTCGTATAATGTGTCGTACATCTCAGCATCAACGGTGTACCGTGGTAACTCCTCTTCTTCCTCTTCCTCTTCCTCAACAAATTCCTCCTCAGGATCCTCCTCAGGATCAGTCTCGGGCTCATGCTCCTGACCAACAACGGTGATCAATGGAGATGACTCCCTCTGTACTAGCTTCTCCCTAACGATTCCACGGGATTTGGTGTTCACTGTACAAATATCATCTATCTATCTACCCATAATAAATGCAAACCATGCAATAGATAGAAATAAAATCTTCCCATTAAAGGGTTACAACATCTGAATCATAAACATAATCCCAGGTTAAACTAACCTTAAACATCTGTGCTGAATCATAAACAAATAAGTCTTAACAACATCATTAAATCAAGTCTTAAACAAAATACGTCATCATATAAACAACAAGTCTTCATCACTTGCTAACTTTGCCCTTGCCTTTACTAGTGGAAGGTTCATCAGTTCTTTCGTTCTTAACTGTAATGTTATTAATAAGCAAGAGTGAGCACTATTGCCCACAAGTATAACAATGAAATAATAGTATAATAACATGCGAGTGAATCAAAGACATCTGAATAAAAGCTCAACTTTTGAATCAAGAATGAATAACAAGAATCAAAAGAATTCTGAGGGTCATAAGACCTTGAACTATGTCCTAGGTTATCAAGGGTTATACTTGAAACCTTTAACGATACTATAAGACTATGGACCTTTCTACTCGTGCTTAGGGGATCACCTTAGTACCATATCAGCACAATATCTTTACGCTAACGCATACGTAAATCCCTTTACAGGGTTGTTCATCTCAGTTTGACATTCGAGTCTGCCCCAAAGGAAGTTTGGTTTGGATAATTCAATAAGGGTTCTAAAATTTAGAACGTTCATCAACTAAGGACTAGTTGAATCAATAAAGTTCACTAGTCTAATACGGTTCAACAATAATCATATTCGATTTGAATAATAATCTCAAGAAGTATACAATAGGACAATTACTTTATAACTGAATCATGCTTTGAAAAGATAATCAGTCTTTAATATAACATTTGAACTTGAATAATAGTAATGATAATTTACTCGAGGTAAATAATAAACTTGAACACTAGTGAAAAGTAGAGTTAGGAAACTTGCCTCGTGCGTAAATTACACTTTAACTAAGCACGTTCTTTGAATTTAAATCCTATATACCATTCACATTCACAATACCAGTTAATTATAACTTAACTAATCATCAAAACTCATTCTCTTTGTCTACTTTGATTATTAACTATACTTAGTTAATTTACCACTTTGTCACATAATTTATACTTCATGAATAACAAGCTAATTATGTATTCCATAACTCAATCCACATGCAATTATGTTATTTACATGTTAAACATCTATCTTACATCCCATTATACTTCTAACATGTTTACAAGTTCATTACATTAAGTTAACAATACATTGCTAGACTTAACACTTAAAAAAATTACATTTACGGACCATTTCGCAGAGGTATTAAGTATTTCCCACATTTATACTAGGTCTTTTCTTGTTGCACGCTGCCGCCTTAAGCCATTGGATCTGGCGCATGGCTGAAAACCGAAATCTGCTCGCAATTCGCGAAAATTGCAGAACACAGCCAAAACATTCCAATTAAATTATCACTACACGAATTTAATCATACCCACATGTTAGAATTCGTATATAATCATTACCCAACATATATAAAGTGATTTTAACCCATTAAACACATAATCACAGAGTTTAAGCATGCAATTTCACTGACTTTGATGTTCTTGAAGGTTTTAAAAATAAAACATGAAAATTATCACTACGGATTCGTTATAACACCGAATCCGTTTATTTAAACTTTGGTCTCTTCGCATCAACATGTATAATAATATACGAGTGTAAATTTTATGAAAACATTTAAATTTAACATACTAAAATCACGTATAAGGCCATATGGCCATAACCCAAACTCTGTAATTTTGTAGCAATCATACACGATGTAATTTCATGAAATAGATGATATGGTTTATACAATATATATAATCAAATATGATGTGATATGTCATAGCACATACACAACCCATAATCATTACTCCTATCCCAATTACAGAGGTTCACAGAAGGAATGAAAGCCATTTTCATAAAAAAAAAAAAACTAAATGACGTGAAATAGAAATTGGGTTTGAGAATTTACCCAGAGTATAAAGTGTATATTTGTAGGGGATGAATTTTTCTCAATTCTTCTTCAAACACACACTCATAATCTCTTAAACAGATATAAATTTCTCTCTGAATTCCTCAAATACTCTCTGACTATATTTTAGACTTAGAAAAATGCAATAAAGAAGACGTATGATACAATAAGAGAACTGACGCACTGAGTGGTCAGTTAACCCAATAATGGGTAGCTCCAACTCCCCATAGGGCCTTGTTTGGCTAGCAAAATAGATTTAAAAACCACTTACTTTAATAAAGATTTATCATATAGTTTAATTAATGTCACACTAATTCATAAAATAAATCAATATCTTATTTAATATAAATAAAATATAATAACTTCTCATAAATTCACATAGTCACATAATTAATTTTCTTATTAATTAATTATATCAAATTATTAAATCTCCAATTAATTATTACATTAATTAAATAATATTTAGGCTTATTAAATATTTCTTTTAATTCAATAAGCTTACATAATTACATACTTGAATAATAAATACCCTCCACATTAATTTAATAAATGTAACACATATAATTAAATTAATCTACCGCAACTGCATCAATTAATCGTTTAATCTAATAATTAAATCATCGAAAATATTTATTTACTTCAATAAATATTAAAATTAAATTACAAAAATCTCGTTCGTCACATCTTTCCCCCCTTAAAAGGATTATGTCTCCAGAATCACGACTCAATAAATTCGACCCGTTACAGTAGAAGCAGCCTCCTTCCCTAGGGTTACCAAAGAAGTCATCATTGCTTTCATCAGAAACAATGTCATTTATCGATATGGACAACCAGAGGTGATTGTTTCAGACAATGCTAAGAACCTCAACAACAAAATGATGGAGGAATTATGCAGTAAATTACACATCAAACATCTTAACTCTGTCATCTACCGTCCAAAGATGAATGGTGATGTTGAAGCGGCTAATAAAAACATCAAGAAGAGCATGCAAAAGATGTTCGCCAACCACAAAGATTGGTCTGACCTATTGCCGCTTACTTTGTTAGCCTACAGAACGTCAATGCGTACCTCCACTGGCGCAACCCCCTACGCATTAACCTATGGGATGGAAGCAGTGCTCCCTATAGAAGTTGAAATGGAATCCCTTAAAGTGTTAATAGACGCTCAGCTGGAGGAAGACCAATGGGTACAAGATAAGTATCACCAATTGTCTCTAATAGACGAAAGGCGAACCGTGGCTATCTTCCATTGTCAGTTATATCAACAAAGGATCGCCAGATCCTACAACAAAAAAGTCCGGCTATGGCAGTTTAAACAATATGACTTGGTTTTAAGGAAGATCCTTGACAGCCAAGATCAATCTAAGGGGAAATTCGCTCCTAACTGGGAAGGCCCATTTGTTGTCAAGGAAGTATTGATAAGAGGCGCTCTCAGATTGCAAGAAATGGATGGCGATGAATTTCCACAACTCATCAACTCGGACGCCGTGAAATGGTACTATGTCTGAAGTAACCAACAAACACCCTGGTGTTGGATCATCAGATCACCAGTCATTCCGGTTCTTTAACCCTTTACCACATACAACTCTTCCACACTTTGCCCCTTAGGGAAACATACTTCTTAAACCAGCAGCATGGCTTCTCTGCGTTCCTACGACTTAGGTCATCCCACTACAGATTGAACCTCTCGCGTTTGTAGTTTGGCTACCCATACATGGGATCAAACTTCTCATACCTATAGTTTATCCTCAACCTAGGATTAAACTTTCTCCTCCCCCGCAATCTGACCTGCACATGGGATCACGCTTTTCACCTCGACCTGAGGGGCGAACTACGCTGACCTGATCTCCTCTTCTATAGGAGTACGTAGGCAACCATGTTACATGGCCCGGTCGCAATAAAACAAAAACAACAAAAAAAATTCTACCCTTCTCCGTACAAAAATAAAAACAAAATTCCTACACCATTTCTGCCATATACAGCGTTGAACCTCTACACCAGGTTCGAACTACGCAGACCTGATCTCCTCTTCAACTGGTACTGGGATCATCTTTCAATCCGCTACATTTCATTAGCTTCAGACCAAAGGGATGGAATTACCTGAACTACTTCTAAATAGGAGATTCGGCGACCATCTAAGCTGCGGTCATACCTTGAAGAGCAACACCAATCCATAAGAGATGGAATTAACTAGGCTTCTCCTAAATAGATGTACTGGCGACCATCCGTGGTGCGGTCAATCTCAGAGAGGAAAGCAAAATTCCTCTCCACATTTCCATGCAGAAACCAATCCCAAGACACCAAAGATGGTTGGGATACATACAGATCAATGATCCATTTTGAACTATCCAGAGACATCTCAATGTCCATCCCTCAAGGAGGAATTCAGAATACATCAAGATCACAAGACCAGAAGCAGCAGGAAAAATATCAAGCTAGTAGCAAAGCATATCTAAAAGGGAAGTGATGAAAAATATATTTCCCTGCTATATATATAATGTTGTTTGATATACACAATGTAAACTGTAATGACAAAATGGCTAAGCTATTCTGTACATGAAAATACAAGCCCATCTACAAGTCAGGGTATATGCGAGCTAACAAGGCCAACATGGCATCCCTCTTAGAAGAAGGAGGCGAAGCTGTGGTCTCCTGTACGAGAATGTCCACACGACCCAACAGATCTGCAGTCATCTGCATGGTGACCATATGCTCATCGATGTAAGTGCTCATCTTTGCAATCATGCCAGTGTTAAAGGACCTCACTGCAGTACTATCTATGATGACTACATCCCGGGAAGATATGGCACTATCCCAATCAACTATTAGTGAATCTTTGACTGATCTGGCCTCATCCCGCTCAACAACCGTGACATCTCTGCGAGATAATGCCTCGTCTCTCACTAACAGAGCTACGTCTCTCCCATCAAGGGCAGTCAACATCAAGGCTCTAGCCTCGTCTCTCTCAAAGGTCATCAGATGAAGACTCTGCTCGAAGTACTGTGCTGAATATTGTATCACAACACTACTAGTAATAGGAGAATCCAAAGGAAATGCTGGCAACCCGGCAACTAGCTCCTCCTCAAAGTGGGAATCAACGTCCTCCCTGGGCTCTCCATCATCTGTCTCACTATCCGGTACTGTGGATACTACCGCAGTCGATAAAATCTCTACCTCCATCCATGTGGAATACTCTGCAGAACAACCTAGATGGCTCACAGAAAAAGCAGTTATCTCACGGTGATCCCAACAAGCATACACACGGGATCGGTCCTCTGCTGAAAGATAGCGAGAAGCGGAACGCTGACCTAACGCCCCCTCGAAAGGATGAAAATCTTGAAACTGGTCAAACTGCGACATCACGGCCAGCGGGTGATATGTAGTCATGCCCCTCAAGCCAGCCAGAGGGAGATAGTCCATGCCCGGAGCATGAGTAATAAAGCTGTAAGGTGAGCTAAGCCCCGAGCACGGAAATATGCTGAACGGATCTCTGATATTCGCCAAGAACATAGACCAAGACATATCAACCGTACACTCTGATGGCTGAAAAAAGTATGACATGGCTATATCATGGGTGAAACAATACCCATGCCGTCTACAGGTGCCAATCGGTCTCAAGTGTGACATAAACCACACGTATAACATGACCGAGCTGCCCGTGAACACTCCTGTCGGATAAGTACAGCAGTATGTAGCTGACCTCAGGGTCTCTGCTATAATCATTGGTATAATGGTATGACCCTCCCTAAGAGCTCTCACTGCCATGATGACTCCAATGTTTATCTCATCCATGTACCGTGGCATATAGACATACGACAGCATGCATAATAACAGTACATCAACCCTGGATAGACGCCAATGATCCTCCGGTGTGGTGAAATCCCCAGAATGTCGTGTATAACTATCCTCAGAGCCAAATCTATCAAACAGAAAATACTGGGATATAACGTGGCTCGATGTAAGCTCATCTTGCACCACCCTGCGCCTCAATCCAGTGGGTGTCATGAACCGTCGACTCATGTCCCCCAAAGCCATATGTAGGTCTGTCCAACGGTAGCATCGTCAATCATGCATACTCCTCCAGAGTGGGAGTCAACTCCTGGGTCCCAAATCGGAAAACCTGCCTCTCTGATACCCAATGCTCCAGCATACCATCCACAAATCATGTGGGAACCTAAAACATCAACAGGGTCATAGTATGTTGCAAAAAATGATCTACGGTCACCATGTCTAATGGTGACATGCTATCATACCATGATCGCATATCCAATGCCACCAATGATGGTGGGGTATGATCAATACGGCTAACTGTCGAAGAAGACATCTGTACATGTCGTGTCATAAGACCATACAGGGGTCAATGCTGAATATCTCTGGACATACATACATATGCATAACATGATACATGCATTGCAGATAATAGATGGCAATATGATATAGGGAATGAAAAAATTGTGCATACATTCCTAAGTATATCAACATCTAATACATCATCTTTGTACAACTACAAATACAGGGAAATGGGGCACAGACGCCCTACTACTAATAGAGGCCTATCAAAAGATATAGCGAGAATGGGGCATAGCCACCTAATAGCTAACAGAGGCCTATCAAAAGATATAACGAGAATACACATCAGAAGAAGACAATGGTGTCAATGCCTATATCATCAATCCTGTCTACCTGATGTAACTCCTCCTGAGTCACTGGATCTCTATCAATAGGGATTTCAAGCCTATATAGAGGGGATCTGCACCGGCAAAACCGAATAGGGCGTCTGAGGGGCCAGTGCCTGAGCTGGAAGGATCAAACGAATCTGCCTCTGCTGGATCTCTACCCAAATGCCGGATAAAGAAATGTGTCTGGTCTAGTCGCCGGGTAAAACTATCAATCTGTGTCATATGAGTCGGATCTCGTACATAGGCTATCCAATCTGTCATTATCACGGATCTTGGAACCATATCCCCCATGAACTGAGTGGCGCGGGACTGGGCTCCAATAGTACGAGGTCACCACCAATGCTGGAATATCTCCCGAGTGCAAGGACCCTCTGATAATGTAAAGCCGTCAAACCCCAACAATGGGATATCAGTGACCGGTGACTGTGATACAGGCCAATAACGCCTGGAAGGAGGCAAGATCGGCATGTGAATCTCCCTTGTGGTGCCCCTAATAGCATGTTCTCCTAAATAGAGCTCCCATCCTCCATCTATAAAAGATAGGAACTCTCCGGGTGAAGATCACATACTTGACGCCAGTCGGGTACCCATCCTCAAAACCTATAGCCAAATGTTCCCCGGAATAGGGAATCCATGTGATGATATCAGCTATCAATAACTCCAGCTACATGCGACAGTGAGTGAAACCCTCAGCTACAAGGACCTCCGCCAAAATGGATTGATGCCATCGTCGTTGTAACGCCCCCAAATCCGAGTATCTTCCAACCCGACAGATGGTGCTAAACGGTGTTACAGTTCACATAAACATTCAATTGAAATGCTTCAAAAGAACGGATATGTCTTATATATATATATATATATATCAAAAGAATATTTATATTCCCCAGGTTCTTTACAACCAATACAATGTCTTTGTCATAATATCAATAATATTCCTTACAAAACATATACTATTACATATGCAACTACGGGTTCGCCTTTGCTTTCCCTTTATCCTTGCCGGATCCATCGGTCCATTCGGTCTTAGCTGTATTCATATGGTTCAAACAAGAATGAGCCTAACTAGCTCAGCAAGTACAACAATTCTAAGAAAATAACATGCTTGAAACATAGGAATCGTATATCTTCAATAACTGGACAAGAGTTACGAAGTACTATTGAGAATTCAAAATAGCACTTCTTTTCATTCAAAACGTTTTACAACAACAATGTTCAGTAAAACATCAATTCTGGTTCAAGACTATAAGCATTTCATAAGTACTTTGAAAAGGACATCCCGGCACGAAGTCTGTAAGTCTGGTATAGCTTACGAGTACGTCTAGGTGATCAGCCTATAGTACTCTATGTTGATCAACACTACATTCATTAAACGTGTATACGTTTAAGTTGTGGCAACCTCACGTGCCTGTCGTTTGACGACAAAACATTTTAGCATACTCAATCTACTTTTGAAAACCACAACAATATTAGTTTGGTAAATCCTTATCAACACTTAATAGAATAATATAGCATATGTCTAGCCGAAAGGATTGGCTTTGACATTTCTCAGATACTAACTTATGAGAAGAGTACATGAATCACAAAGACATGTCCAGATCGAACTGGAACAAGGGTTAGAGTACTTGCCTTTAGCGTCTGCTTATAGATATAACACGTGCACTTTACATCTTTAAGGTCTCTAAATTAAATAATAACATCACATAGTACATTAGGTCATGAATGATTACACATGGTTCCTAAAGAATCTTACCCTTCTTCCTAATCTAAATACATATTAGATTTGTTATTATTGGTTCCGGCTTTTTCGTTAGATCATTCTTATATTCATATGCAATTGATTTAACTAAACCCTAAGTGTTCATACTTAAGGCTTAATTATGTCTTAACAATGTTTCTTTTAAGATCCTTGATTAATGTTCATCCATTACTAATCATGTTCAACATGTAAACATTCATTACTATCTAGGTTATGAAGTCAGCGGTGATGCTTGGCTACGGGCTTATCATATTTCTGCTATGCAAGCCTACCTCTTATTGCTCAAAAATCCGGACTCGGCGC
This sequence comes from Panax ginseng, assembly GCA_020205605.1. Taxonomy (NCBI): domain Eukaryota; kingdom Viridiplantae; phylum Streptophyta; class Magnoliopsida; order Apiales; family Araliaceae; genus Panax; species Panax ginseng. Next base: position 61,681,379 of record CM035140.1, on the reverse strand, counting down.
TGCGGCACGAGTCTCAGTGTTAATGGTCACGCTATGGCGCCACTCTCCAGAAGGTTATGGCTTTGCTTGGCCAAGCTCAACATATGCAGTGTGGGCTAATGGCCTTGAAATACGGCATTGCACCTGGCTATTGCAATACCTGAGTAAAATTTTTACAGACTTTTTATTTTGTGAGATTCCCGGACTCGTAACTTCTTGTTATAAGTCTGAATTGGCTCGTTCAAGAGCATACGGTTCATAAATTATGTACTCTATGCGTTCATGCAAGAATTTTATCTATTCGACTTCGTTTGCTAAAATTTCACCTATTAGTCAATTTTTAACGAAAACGATAAACATTCGTGAATGTTCAATACTCGTTTCTTCGTTCTAAGTTGGAATCCGGCCATTTTCGAGTCCGTAACTCTATAATGCCAAATATGACTTGTCTCCATCGAAAACCAACATTTACGACTTCAAACGCAAAATACGACTTTCATTCCGAGAATTTCACGAATTCGACAATTATCGTCCAATCATGTAAATTTGCGAAACCTCATAACGAAACATTCTAGGTGGATTTTAATCAACATATAAGTATTACAAGTTACTTATAACACCAACTTATTATCAAAGTAGGTTTTGACATATTTTCATGAGTCAATGACTTGTTTAATTTATTAACTGCAAATTCTCATTCTTATGATTTACTATGAACTTAAGTTCATCAATTAATGTTTTCAAACTATTTTGAACATACTAACATCACATGACAAACATATGTCAAGTTCTTCCCAAGCTCATCAACTTATTAGGTTCAAGTATACTTATTCAACTTATTCGGCTTAAGTTCATTCATCAATGACTTATGACATGTTCTTAGTATTTAACTTCATTAGATTACACTTCTTTTATCATCCTACTATGATAGAGATAGAAGAGACAATTTTATTTACCTTTGATGAACTAGTACTTCTTCTTTGAAAATCTAGCAAAGGTTGAGATGGCTTATAAGTGCTTAATGGCTCTAACAATTAAGTTGCTTTTATAAGGAAGTTGTTGGATGAAATAACAAACAACAAATGAATTAAGAGCTCTCTATTTATAGGCAATCCAAAGTTAGGGTAGAATGGTCTTTATGTCATCCCACCTCCTTAATCTAACCTCCTTACTATTCATCTACTTAGCCACTAAGTAATCTTGCTCAACACAACACTTGCTCCTCACATAAAGTTCTTGCTCACCAAGTTCACCCATGGGTTGCACCATGGATCATTGCTTTACCCATTGGATCATCCTTTGGGCTTGGTTTTAGTTAATTACTTTAATCCTTGTGGTCTTGCATGCATTTGGTTTGGGCTTCCCATTAATCCACACTTGGCTAAACATTGCTACAACTTGGGCTTGTCCCTTAATGCTTAATGAACTTGCACACCCTACAAGATTACAAAAAATCATTCCTTAGACATTAATTTCCAAACGCTCCCAATTAAGTCCACATGCGAATTATTGCGTTTTCCATACTTAGATTATTATTACATAATCCATCTCGTCTCGATATTCTAACGTTACGTATTTCTCGGAAGTTCAAAAATAATTCCCGAGCGATAATCGGTGAATAGTGTTTTTCGTAAACTTTCTCGAAAAACATTTATTTTCGTCTTGGAAATTCAAACACTTTAATTCATTCACGTGGTTCAAATACTACAATCTTTCGACGTTTCTAGGTTATAGAATGTCATACATTTTATCAACACATATAATAACAAGTAATATTATTTTATTCATTATTTAATTCTTTCAAATATTTTTACAAAGGATCCGAATTTCTCGGTCGTTACAGTCGTCCTCGTGGATAGGTTTCTAAACCTAACACACTCACGGGACGCAAGTATGGGAGCCTCTCATAGGCCCAAAACTGCCAACACAATGGCAAAACATCTGCGGTCAGTAAACACTCTTAACCTATAAATGGGAAATGGCAAGAGAAATACTCACCATCAGAAATGGGTAGAATCCTGGCCAAGCCTCAGTCAAACCTTGTGAGCGCATACGCATGCCCCGGAGGAAATAGGCAAAGGTGAAGGAACCCCAATCATACTCTCCAATATGGTCCACATGACGCGTGGTGCTTATCAAAGCGAACGACACCATAGAAGAGTTATCTGCTATGAAGCAGCCTCTAATGATCATCAGGAATAATCGCCGAAGAATACGATCCCTGACTCTGACATCATTAGGCATGGGCTCACTCAAAAGCCCGCTCATAGCATCTACGCTCAAAGGACCTGCACGGATAGTCCTGCCCTTGAGTGCCTCCGCCGAAACTCCTAACAAGGATCTGACGGCAGTAGGGGTGATATTCGCCATGCAAGGCATTGGCTCCCCTCCAAACTCTATACCTGTGATAAACCGCCAATCCATCGGCGTCATCATCACCTCACAGTCCAACAAATGGAGTGACTGAGTCTGATGAAACCATCGCTCAGATAGTGCCCTGAGATAACCCTAGGGACAACGACGGGGAAGGATGTAGAAGAATGCCCTGAATCCCCAATCATGCACTACCGCTCTGTAATCAGGATGAAGAGCATGATACATGGAGTGTATACTAAACTAATTCCCTCGAGGCTGTGTGAAGTCGAGAACCTGCATGAAATGCAGATCAACATCAGAATCCTTTACTCCTCGTCAATAGGAAAAAAGGAAGATCAAGATCTAACGCCATACCTCATTAGCATACAAGTACATCAAGGGATGTCTGCTCAAGTCACCTAGAAGCTCTGGGTTTGTCACCTGAATACAAGGGAGCTCCCTATGGGGAACATGTGCAGCAGGAGCGGGGTCCTCAATCGAAATATCCTCATCCTCGTCCTCAACGTCTGGCACATCAGCCTGGACTGGACGTATCACTGCCTCCACCAATCGACAAGGCTGTCTGACTAAACGGGGTCGAGGCACTTCAAAAGCCCTCCTCTGTATACCTGAAGTGGTTCTACGGGAACTACTCGGCTGATCCAGATCCATAATAGCTGGACAACAAGTCTCCAAATCACCTCAGAAAGGGTGTGGTATTTCCTTTCTTGGAGCTTTTCAAAATGCATTTTATGACTACATGCATGCATGCATTACTTTAACATACATCTATAGTGGAGTTAAAAATTGCATGACTAATTAAATGCCTATATTTTGGAAACTTTTGCCATAGTCCCGTTTAAAAATAGGACTATCCACGTGCACATAGGCATGACTAGGTGGTCATTCAGTAGCACACCTGCCCCAAAGTCATATACATAATATATGCATTAAAAATCAAAATCATCCATGCATAAGGTTAATGTGACAACCTGGAAATCCGGATTGTCCAAAAATTAAGATTTAAAGAATTAGTTATTAATAAAATGATTTTTTATTAATACTATTTTGTGCTATGTGTTTATTAATCGTTCTATAACATAGAATGATTATTAATCGGGAGGATTCTGGCTACGAGCTAGATTGAACGAGTAAGAATTTTCAAGACGAAAATAAAATTTTTCCGGAGACAAAAATATTTTCGGGGAAAAAGACGAAATAGACATTATTCACCCGACAAAACCTAAGGGTTAGGGTTTGAATAACCTAAGCCTTTTCGAGAGTTTGGTATGTCGAAATGACATTCCGTCGCAAGATTTGATTATAATATATCATGAAAAGTTAAGTAAGCCGATAAAAGTTTTTCTCAAAAAACGTGCAGAAATCGGACGAAATAAAAACGACGAAAAGTATTGTTATGTACTTTTCACTCGTTTAGCTACGTTAGAGGAAAACGTGAAGGAAAACGCTTGACGCCAAAAAGTGTTTTCATTTTTTCGAAAATCCGAAGAATACATAAAAGTTAATCGGTAAAGGAAATACGAAATATCCAAAAATATTTGGATTTCGAGAATCGCAATTTTTAAAACTGTCGGACGAAACCCGAAAGACGGAACTACAAAACTTAAGGGCTAAGCAAACTTGAGGGCTAAGTTAACTTAGAGTCTTGAATAGTAAGGAGGTATGAATAGTGATTTTAGGGGTGAAATGACTATTTTGCCCCTAACCTTGAAAATCTATAAATATGAAGCTTAATCTCATTTGAATGAGATTTTGAAAATCCTACACTTTGAGAGAGAAAGAGAGAGAGTTCGGATGGGGGAAGAGAAGGAGAAGAAAGAAGAAAATCTTGCTCGTGAGCAAACTTTGTCCAACGGAGGAAGATTAAAGAAGAAAGGTAATCCAAAAACCTAACTTCTAGATAATTTTTCTTTAAGTTTTTATGTTAAAAACATAGTTTAAATGAGATTAAGGAGTAAAAGATGTTGAGAATGATTTCATATGGTTGAAATCATGAGAAAAGAAGAAATAAGAAATTTAGTTTATAAATTTCTTAAGGAAGTATAAGATTCGTAAGGATTTTGAGCGATCCGAATGAATCTTATGAATGAGTAGGTTAAATAAGTAAGGAATGACGTTTTATAACATCAAATTCCAAGAAAAAGTGAAATCGTAATCCAAAATATTGATTAAAATGAAGAACGAACAAAGAACACGCGAAGAACACGAAGAACGTTGTTGATGGATAAATTTAAAACCATCATAGTATAATTGTTGTTGATGGACAAGTTTAAAACCATCGCATATAACTTAGTTGCTTATTGCTTGGTTAGGAACATTAGAAACGTTCATGAAGAACGGATTAAAATTGAGCTATAACAAAGTTATGGCGAAATTTTTGTAAAAGATGAACGAGAATTAGAAAGTTTGTAAATGAACTCGAACGTGTAGGGTTTCATAAGAATGTAAGATAATGTTTAAAACGTGAGTCATAGACTCAAGAACGAATGAATTTCGAGTTCGGATGACCGAATTACGGATAAACGAACGAAGAACGTTAATAACGTAAAACGAACGAAGAAAGAAGATAAAGCCAATCGAATGTCACTTTAATGGATTCAGAATGAAGTTCTGTCCAAGGGGTATTGAAGTACGTAAGATAAGGAAGATAATGGTTTTGGACTGACCTCGTTCTGAGTTATAACGAAGAAGTTATGAGATCATAAAATACACGTCTCAAACTTGATAAAAGACTTCGAGATGTGGCGCCGGATAGACTTCGAGATGTGGCGCCGCAGCGCGAGCTCGGCCATAACCTTCTAGAGAGTGGCGTTGCAGTGCGAGAGATAACAAAGGACTTGGCACCGTAGCGCCAGCCCGAGAAGAGAGGAGAGAGAAGTAGGTCGCGCAGCAGCGCGAGAGGAAAGGAAGGGCACGGCTCCGCAGCGCCGATGCAGAGCAATGCCCAGAAATGAGATTTTTAGTTCTCAGTTACTGGAGGATGTGCAAGAAAGAAATATGAACATAATGTTCAGCTAATTTAACACTTAGTCAAGTGTTTTAAACCTTTAATAAAGGTTGAATGAAAAGATTAAACGAGATTTAAAAGACAAAGAATGTAGATGCGGGTTATGGAACCGATGTCCGAGGACCGTAGTCGCAATAAACGAACGTGAGGGATTGCTATGACTGTGATCCCTTAGATGTTGAGTGACAAGGGTACTGAATAACATTTTGATGTTATACCATTGTAATGCGAGATGGATGTGAAGCGTATAGACGCTGTGAACGCAACGTTGTTGCGAAGAACGATCGGTCGTAGCATACAACAAACAGTATGGCTTTGACATTAAGGAAGAATAATGAATGTGGGGTTCATGGGTTGGATAACGATGAAAGCCATTGAAACCTTGATAAAAGGTTGAATAAGATAATTAAGAGACGAGTAATGTGAACGTTGAATAAGTAACGATCCTCGTGAATTATATTTGCGTTGGACGAACGTTCTAAGTGTACCCTAGTTGTATGACTTAGACATTGATGAAGGTAGTAAGTAAGATATGAATTATCAAGAAAGCCGTATCGAATGATAATAAGATTAATGAAAACCGAATGTGATTCAGATAAGAATGAGTCCTGAGGTATGGCAATTACTTGCCAGAAAGCCATAAGGAATAAGAAATTGACTTAACGAACATTATAGTATAATAGTTCGTATAAGTTAAGATAAATTTAGGTTGTAGTCCAATCGTAACCTTTGATGGTTGACATATGGGAGCTGGGCTAAACAATTCCTTCAGAGAGTGAAGGTATATACAAAACTGGCAACCGATCTAACTCACTGTGTGGGCAGTGTAGATGAGACGGGAACTTATTTGTTGGTTGTTTGTGGGAAACCACTCAGAGTACCATATGGACTAATAGCAGAGAAGTGTTGTACATGGAGTCCTATAGAAGTAATAAGAAGAAGATAAGAATGCAAATCATCAAAGATGATGAATGTTTTGAGTAAGACATCTCCGTATGTCATGAAACCGTAAATCGGTAATGAAAGTTAGTCGCGTAAAATTATATTGTAAGAACGCGAACCTTAAGAAGTAAAGTTAAGTAAACCAATTCGTAAGTCAAGTATATGACTAATTGGTGTATTTGTTATTTCCTTATGTGTTATAGGGATTATAATGAGCAGTTCAGTATAAGCTGTAGCTGTGTGTAAGGCAAGTTTCCTAACTTCATTCATATTTTTAAATGAATGCTAGTTTCTAAAACTTCTCAGATGTTAAACTTGAGAAGTTCTGTCTATGTGCGAATATGTGATATTTGTACAAGGTGGTAGAACGTATGAGGCCTTGTGCCACAATTTGAACACTTCGGTGTTTCTGTGAGATGAACTGTTCTATGTTTAAACTGTTCAATAAAAGAATGTTCTGTTTATACATGAACCGTTATTGTTAAGTCTGTGCTATTGATTCTAGCCAGACAGAATGTGAATGAAAGAGAGTAGAGAATGAAAGTATTTCAAAGTGCATGTAACTAATGTTTTAAGATGATAGGAATCAAGACTATTCCTATTATTCAAGCTGCTTCGTAACCTTTGTTCGGTTATTGAAGGTCGGAAAAGAATGTTTAAATTCTTGAAGTGTTTGTTCAACTGTTATGACTTGTTGGGCAATTGAATGCTCACACTTGCTTTAAATGAAAAACATTTTCAGCGAACGATGTTAGAAGAACTTAAGGATCCCGTATAGATCAAGCTGACGGTATCCAAATGAAGTGTCATTCAGAATGTGAATGAGCGAGAAAATCAAGTGAAGACTTGTAATGTAGAAAGATGAGAATTAAACTATAGAATAGTTTAATGAACGATTATGTATCCTTGGTGGCAGATAAAAGTCACTCGTGCAATAAAGAATATTGTAATTATCATTATTTGTAATGAGAAAAGCTATAAAGTTTTAGAACTTGGGATTTGAGAGTGTATGTTGTTATATATCAGTGTATAATGATGTATGCAGAATGAATGATGTACTATTGACGTATGGAATCTGGGTGTGAAGATAGATTGGATTTCGGAGCGTTACAATTAACCTCAATATCAGGAGTACTTTCCCTTTTTACCTTTTGCTCATTGGACCTCAAATAGGATAAAAATAGCAGAAAAATGTGCCAATTTGACTGTCTCAAAAGTCAAATTTTTTCACATCATTATGTTTAGCATGGTCTAATACTAACATTTATTATGTTGAATATTTTTTATCAAGTCATTTGAGCATACATAATCACTACTATGTGTTTAGATGCATTTCATGCGATAACTCATTTTCCAACGGATAAAAACTGGAAAAAAAAATACATGCATACGTTAGCAATATAGTGCAGAACACTTGTACAGTGACAGAATTTGCAGAAAATAGCCCGAACTCGGCAGATCTAAAGGAGAGCTTCGGATTTTTCTTCGCGAGACAAGTTGAAAGTGACTTGTGAGACCAACCTGCAGGATATTAATATCCACAGTTGGCCGCAGGTCTATCTGTAGCTGAAGCAGGTGTACCTGTGGCACCCCTATGTGGGTCCCACCCATCCGACTTGGTTCAGTTCGAGTTGCAAAGGAGTTCTTGCGGACTGAAAAAGTCAAATCGGGAATAAAAATGCTACGCGATTGAGAAAAACAGCCTGCACTCCTGGTCTTCTCAGATGGAACTTTGAGTCTATACATCACTCATTGGTATTCACCCAAACACGAGGTTTACCATGCCAATGATCTCATTTGTTACAAATCACATTCGGCAATACCTTGTACAAGTCCAATGCCGCCAATTCTGGGTCATTACCCTAAAGATCAACGTAATCCTCGACGGGGGTTACAACGCATGTTCATCCATTGACACACACATCAACGAAGGTCAAGAAGCCTTGACATTATTTCATCCGATGGCAAGTAAACCCATATGATTGCGTATGTTAGTATTCATAAGTCCTCAGTGGATTCACGGTGGTGGTCACAACGCAATGTTCCGTTGATTCACACGTCGGCGAAGGTGAAGCAACCTTGACAATATGCTCACAGAGTATCAGCCATTGGTTCACACGTCAGCGAAGGTCAAGCAGCCTTGACATTCTACCCCACAGGGTTTTCATCCGTTGATTCACACGTCGGTGAAGTACAAATCAACGAAGGTCAGGCAATCCTGACGGCATCTGTTGTTGGCAGTAAATCCAATAGAATCTTGACATGTCCTGGTGATACAAACCAGGAAAGGTCAACATCATCAAGGAAGATCAATGATGGAATATGTTATACACATCCTCAAACAGACAAAGCTTTATCCCCACATATCTCTTACACATAAGAGGTACATCTTCAGGATTAAGTCAGTATCAAGGATCCAGAACTTTGGTGATAACTCCAACATCAACATCCTGACAGATTTGGATCACACGTCAGATCAGGTCATATTTGCCAAACCTCGGTAAACATTACAATGGTTCAGCAATCATCCCCAGCATATTGGGAAACAACCCCACACACATGCATCCTACATTTGCATCATGTTGCTACATATAGTATCATGTTTGTCTTATGGCATTTCAAGTGTCTAGGATTCTTTATCCTACCCATGCATTGCATTGCATGAGTATGATAAAGAGGGGCATCTGTAGACACTTGAAATTTTCTACACACCTGTCATTAATATTGCAGGATAACAAATTCGCCTTTCAAGAGGGAACCCTGGAAGACAGTTCATATCCATTCTGAATACTACCGGAAGTTCAGCATTAGCCCCAGAACACACACTGGGAGTAACAACTCCAACCTCGGAGATAACCCCGAGGCGTGCAGATCCAATACCGAAACACACACCGGAGAAGACCGATTAATCTCAGAGATAACCCCGAGGTATCCAGTCTCAGTCCCAATCATGGGAATAGCTACCAACCTTGGTGATCACCCCAAGGAATGCAGTTCCGGCGATAACCCCGGAAATGCTTGTTTCAAATGCAACCAGCTTCAATCTCGGCGCTCACAACGAGACACCCAGTACCAACCCAGAGATAACACCGGGAGGACAGGCACACCTCAGAGTTGACACTGAGGACCTTCAATATTTGCAGCAGTCTAATCTCAGCAATAACCCTGAGCAACGTCTTCTTTATCAGCCCAAACTGGCAATAACTTCGGTGAGGGGCCAAGGCATCATCTCGCCACTCTAAAGCCACATCACGTCGTCTCAACATCTCATACATACATTTCAACACCACGATGTCCCACAAGAATCAAGGAAAACCAATCTCGAGTGATTATTGTGCGGGGTAACGGATAGAATTTGAAGCTTAAAGACCGGATGACATCATCCCATCTTCAATGACTTTGTACAAACTCTAATCCCATGCCATTGTACAACTCTCGATAATGGCGGTCCAAAATAGGTTCTGTATACCTCAGTCGGATGCCCGGATTGCAATTCTGAAAGTTTGAGTGGACATTGCAGTGCCTACATGCACGTACTACGAGATGACCCGACCCAAGAAACTCGGGGCAACCCGGGCAGCCTCAGGTACACCTACGGCTCCCCCCTCTATAAATAGGGGGCTTGGGGTGGCCATTTTAAGAAGAGAAAAAGCGAGGAAGCCCTGTCAAATTTGCTCCATACTTGCAATATACTGAGTGTTTTCCCATTTTAAACACTTGTAAGCTCACATATAGCTACTTTTGTACTGGCAGTAGCGAGTTTCTTCCACTTTAAAGATATAGAAGCCTTTTTTGCCAGCCCACTGTAAGCTTCCTCACACACTTTAAAGCTTTTCTCTTCATCTTTGCACACACACTTCTTCACGTTGAGAGTCGTGTTGCGTGTGTTTGCCCGGACTTCGGTCCGTGATTTTATTTTAGTTTGTATATACATATATTATATATATATATGGACTAACGTTATCGAGTTATGCCTCGATTGAGTCTAGACTTCGGTCTGGAGCGTTTATTTGCTTATATATATATATATATATATACTTTTATATATATGAACTATGTGTCGGATTTTAATCGATGAGCCTAGACTTCGGTCTGGAGTGTTTACTGCTTTTATATATATATACTTATATATATGAACTATTGTCGAACTCTGTTCGATGAGCCTGGATTTTATATCTGGTGCATTTACTCGTTTATATATATATATATATATATATATATATATATATATATATATATATACTTATATATATATGAACTGTTGTCAAACTCTGCTCGATGAGCCCGGATTTTACATCCAGTGCGTTTATTGCTTTTATATATATATATATATATATTTTCGTCCCACACAGAGTTTACTTACGTGGTGGTTGATCGCTTTTGACTTTCATTACGTTTCGTCCTACCTGGAGTTCACTTCGTGGTAGTTGATTGCTTTGTATAGCTTTATTTACATTTTGTCCCACCTGGAGTTTCCTCCGTGGTGGTTGATGTCTTTTACAGCTTTATTTACATTTTCGATCCCCCATGGAGGTGCTTCGTGGTTGGTGATCATGTGCAGATATATATATATATATATATATATATATATATATATATATATATATATATATATATTCTACCGCTTTCATACAAATTAGGGTATCATGTGCGCCTAGGAATCATGTGATCACAGATTCAGCCTATTGGATCTAGATTCGGTTCCCGTGATGGACATTTTCAGCTATAAGCAGCTTGTAACTTATTTTGCGGTGTCTTAATTTCCTCAGATGGTTTTCATACCCACGAGGAAGTCGACATTATTTTGTACATTATTTTCTTATAGATTCTTTGCATCTCGGAAATAAAATCAATCAAGCCGAACACTTAATAAAATGGAAGTGTAAAAGGTCTCAATTACTATTGAGCATCAGGGTTTGAAAAACCACTTTTACAAAACATCACTGTCATATCTTGCTAAAAATGAATTTTTGCATAAATTCAAACCATGTGTATATAGGTGCGAACGAGGCCTCGCATTACTTCCAAATAACAGCACATTGACCCACACACACACACATTCAGATAATAGTTTCTTAAAAAGAGGTGGTCACCGTGGTAACACGGATGTCGGGGTGTGACTAACACCTTCCCTCCGCATAATCAAGTCCGCGGACCCTAATGAATCTCGGTTTCACCGACCCATCTAGCAGTGTCAAATCACTGGGTTAATGTGCAAACCTTTTCTCAGTTGTGTTGGTACAACCATTTAAAAAAACCAACTGGCGACTCTTAACAGTCCATCGTCGACATTATACATGTCGGACCTTTTTCACTTGTTTTTTCAAAAAAATCTCACCTAAAATGAGAACACCAAAGAACAAGTAACGGAAAGGGACAACTAAAAATCCCGAGGTCGACAAATAGTACCCCGTGAATATTACCTCGGGAATAGTACCCCGTGAATAGTACTTTGTGAATAGTACTCGTGAATAGTACTTTGTGAATAGTACATGTGAATAATACTTTGTGAATAGTACCCCATGAATAGTACTTTGTGAATAGTACTCATGAATAGTACTTCGACATGAAAAGCTTAAAATTTAACAAGAATGTGCAGAAAATATCCTTGTGAAATGATACTAGATGAAACGCAAATTTCAAGGATATTCCACTAATTTCACGGAGTATAGAAGCAATACTTTAACAAAATGAGGGTATAATCAAGAATACGAGACGAAAAAATATTACTCATATACAACAAAATAATATCTCTTACCTTAGAAGAAGACTGGATACTGGAATAGTGAGGTAGCAGACTTCTCTTCTACTTTCTCTCTAAAGCTTCTCTCTCTATAGCTTCTCTTTATATAATTGCTCTTGTGAGTCTTAGTGAATTGGTGAGAATGAAAGAAGATTAGCTTCTATTTATAGGAAGATATAGTTTCGATAATTGCACGTTTTGGGGCTCGAAATATTACAGTATAATACCTTCATCTTTTCATTCATTTTTAATTTAGTACTGCAAGTATTATCAAACTTGCACCACCTCCCCTAATAGTACATCATGTGAATCAATAGTACATTCATGTGAATCAATAGTTCTATACATGTGAAAAAAATAATTACAGTATAGTACCTTCATCTATACCTCCATTTTAAATTTAGTCATGCACGTATTATCAATCTTGCATCACCTCCCCTAATAGTACATGTATGTGAATCAATAGTACACACATGTGAACAAATAGTTATAAGCATATGAATTAATAGCAATTAATTGCTCATTTATCCGATTAATTACCCGATTGGTCAATATAACCTCCACACATCAATTATTATCGGAATAGATGTCGATTTCCACTAACACTAATAATCCCAACACAATGGAAATATAAATTTCATCTTTAATCAACACGAACTTATTCATCATTAATATTATAACTCACAATATTTAACAACCAGATCATACCCAAGAAAGAGGGGGCTTTCCAATAAGGATTTATCCCTATTGGCGCACAATTAGGTGACCAAATTTCGCCTTGACGGAACTTTCTAGACATTGTCAATATTGCAAATAATTGTGACAGCCCGATATTTTCTATATAAATAAATCATAAATTTTGCGTATAAATTTTTTTTTTTATTTATTTATTTATTTTAAGGATGAGGATTTGTACAAGATTATGTGTATATGTATTTATGTGGTAAATAAAAATATATTTATTACATGAATATTTACAAGTAAATTTATTTTAGAAATATTGATTATTAGAAAGTATATTTTTATAATAATTAATTTTAAGATAGAAATATTTTTATTAATTATTTTCCATGAATATATAATCGTATATTATTTAAATAATATACTGAAGTGATTTTAGAATAAATATAATAATTATTTTATTATATGAATTTTTGTACAGATTATTAAGTTAATTATTTTACCTTAATTATTAAGGTTAAATATGAAAGAATAATCAGATATGGAATCCAAATCCTAATTTTGGATTATTGTCAAGGTATGAGAATAATAATATAATATTACATATATTTTGATTTTTCATCTATTATTTATATGTATATATATGTATAAAGTATTGATAATCTGGTTGGTCAATTACGATTGTATTTTGACCAAACCCTAATAATAATGTTAAACCCTAATTTGAGATCCAAATTAGAGTGTGAGATTGTTTTATAAGCATGTAATACCATTTATGTCGTGTATTAAATGTATTAATTAGGTAAACCCTAATTAAAATTCTGGAAACCCTAATAATGTTAAACCCTAATTTCCAATATTAGAAACCCTAGTCCGAAAAACCTAAAATGGAGGTTTGATCTGTAAAGAGTTGTGTTACAGTGATTAATAACACGTGTGTTGGACTTTAATTGCTAATTAAAATAAATGTAATTAGTAAATTAAAACCCTAAAACCTAGAACCCTAATTATATTTCTAGAAACCCTAATTGTATTTCTAGAAACCGTAATTATCAATATTTTAAACCCTAATTGCTTTATTAGCCAAGTTCATTATGATTAAGGGTAATAAACCCTAATGTTCATGTAATTACAAACTTAATTTAATTAACAATATTAATTTTGTAAAATTTTAGAAACTAAAAGTTATTTAATTTTAATTATTTAATTAATTTTATTTATTTAATTTTTGTGTGCAAACCCTAAATTGGAAATTCTAGATTTTTGTTTATCCAAATTGGCTCAAACCCTAAACCCTAAATCAAACCTTAACCTTAAGGGTTTGGTAAGTTACAAGAATGCCATTTAATTGATTTATCAAATGACCAAAATGCCTTTTTTAGCATTAAAGAGGCTAGCTTGTAGGTTTTGAAAAATTGGTGAAGTAGTTCACCAAACCAACAACTCCCAACAACTCATTATGCACGAAATTGCCAGCAACAAGCCTTAGATCAGTCATTCATGCACCTTTGTGGGTCTATTTAAGGATTGAAGGAGAGAGAAAGTAAGTTTACTAACCTAAAATTGTCCAACACTCAATCAAGAACTTCTCCCACTAGAACCAACGAAAATATATAGTTATTCAGTCTATTATTGAAGCCCCACGAAATCCAACAACAAATCAATAGCCAGAAATCAAGAATTGAGCATAAAAGGTATGAAACGCTAATTCAAAATCTGTCCAATTTTCGGTTGTTAGATGTTATGTTTGGGTGTTAGAATATGTTGTATTTAGTCTCTAGTGATGATCTGGGTTGGTATTTATCAAATCCATAACATTAAAGTGCTCGAAATTAAAGATTTTCAAAATTTGGAAAATTATTTTTTTGTGTTCTGACATCAAATGTCAGACGCTGTAGATTGTTGTGTGTTTAATATTTTTGTTGTTTAAGTGTTTAATGTTGTAGCTTTGTATGAGATCTTTCATCTGCAACAAGAATTAAAGCTAGACCTGTTTTGAATATGAAGTTATTAATGGTCAAAGGTCGTTGAATGAGCCACCATGACCGTGAAGAAATCTGGGTAACCCGAGCTTTTTTTAGCGTCGACAATGTTTTATAACGATCGGATCTGTCGATCTTTTAATGTTTTGATAATATATAGTATTCATGTTGTAGGCCGGTAAAGTGTACTATAGATTAATGTCTTAATATACCATAAACATTCAATGATCAACATTTAGAAGCGGTCCAAAGTAGGCCACTTACCTTTGTTTGTGTTTTACAGAATTTCGAAAACGTGAAGAACAATTTTCGACATAGTTTGACCGAGCTAGATTTTATGATTGTGTTGATGATTTAATGATTGTTTGTGTTAGATCTCTTCCTTATCATGTTAGGTATATCTTTGGATGCTTAATATCACTTAAACATTAACGAAGTTAAGCAAGTTGTGGGAGCCAAAGGGGAAAATCGAATCGTTTCTTCATTTACGGGCAACCCGAGAAAATGAAGAACGATCCTCTCACAACATCTTTAGAGGCTTAGATCTTGTTTGTTTCATGCTTGATTGCCATTTTTATTCTTTGGATCTTGTAGATGTACACTAGTACTACAAGATCTAAATCATAGTTTGTCTAGAAACGGAATAGAAAGAAAACTAAACTCTGGTCAAAGTAGCATACTCAAGCAAATTGTATGAAGATCTGGGTTTCGATGATGAACATGAAGAACACCTATAGCGGCGGTTACATGCCATATAGGTGATCTTTAGCTTGACAAAAAATAAATTATTTTTCAAAATTAATTAATAATTATAGGAAATTAGTTTTAAATTACGAAAATACAAAATAAATTATTAAAATTATTTTTAATATTCAAAATATATTTTAATTATTTTAAATATATTTCATAAATATTTAATATTTTTAGAATATCAAAAGAAATTAATTTATTTAATGATAATATTAAATAAATTATTTAAAAATGATTTTAATTCATGAAAAATCATTTAAAATTATATTATGATATAAGAAAAATATTTTAAGTTATTTTAATAACTTTTAATATTATGTGATAATTTTCATTAATAAATTAATATTAATGATAATTAAGTTATTTATTAAATGAATTAAATAAATGAATTAAAAATGATTTTATTATATTAAAAATCATTTTAAACAATAAAAAGGTATTTAAAAATGTTTTAAGTTATAAAATATAACTTTTAATATTTAAAGATAAATTTCATTAATTAATTATGATTAATGATAATAAAGTTATTTAACACTTATATTAAATAATTTAGTTTAAAAATGATTTTATTATTATAATAATCATTTTAAATAAAAATACAAAGTGTTTAGAGATATTTTAAGTTATAAAATATAACTTTTAATATTTAAAGAATAATTTCATTAATAATTTAATATTAATGATATTTATTTAATGATTAATGATATTAAATTTATTTAATAATTATATTAAATAAATAGTTTAAAAATGGTTTTATTTATTTAAAATCATTTAAAAAATATTAATGATTTAAAAATATTTTAAGTTATAATTATTGACTTTTAATATTTGGATAAATAGTTCATTAATATTTAAATATTAATGGTAATTATTTAAAATGATTTTAAATGTTTTAAAAATCATTTAAGGGTAATAATTAATACTTTGAGTTATTATACATACTTTAATATTTTGGCAATGGTTTCATTAATAATTTAATATTGATTAAATGTTAATGATAATAGAATTATGTAATACTTAAATCATTTAATAATGATTCTGATATTTCAAAAATTATGATAAATGATAATAATTATTTAATAATTATTATAAGGCCATGAAAAATAGTGTGACTAATATTTAAGTTATCTAATCAGATATTGTGATACAGAATGGAGTCTTAGACTCGATTATTACCCGAAAAAGTCATCGGTGAGATTCGGCGTATTTCGAAATTGATCTGGACTTAGATAATTGGCTAGATAAATGTTTATTTGTGATTCAATGGTTGTTAAAGATTGTGTGGCAATGTGATTAGGAATGTGCTGACTGCAATAGGCAGTGTTATGTGTTACGTTATGATATACTAATCAGTAAAATGATCTGATTAATGATAGGTGATTTCATAAAAGATAAAACTAAGTTGAGAATAGTAAGCGGTAAAGATCGTGCAAGTATCCTAACTTTGTATTTTCTTTATCTGATGGATGTATGAGTGAAGTTCGAATTATTGTTATTATTATGCATTATTAAGCCTATATTATATATGCCCATTGATTATCAACATGTTAGTATATGATAATTCAGTTATATATATATATTCGTTTAATTTCTAGAAATGATTATACAAGTGTCCCCACTTGGATAATCATTATATTCATCGCATGTTGATACCCTTTGATATAAATATATGTTGAATTATATAAGACCTTGGTTATGAAAACCCGATGATATGAACATCCCAAAATGGGAAAATTTTATGCGCCCAAAAGCGACGATGAGCGAAACGATAACATCGTTCATGTAAAATGTAGTATTGATCAATACATGGTACAACAGTAGATCACCCTCCGTGTTCGTAAGTCATGACGGTTTACTGAGATGAACTTACTTTAAACCTTTTGAAAATGAAAAACAATGTTCATGGTATGTCACGAAAACCCCATATACAGTCAATACGTAGTTTCAAAAGTTTGAAAGAGGGTTGTTATGAATTATTATTGGTACAGATTACTTCACAACTACTGACTAGTTGTAGAAGATATTATAAAGAAAACATTTAAATTCTTTCAAATTTATATATATATATAATACTTGCTTGGGCACTCAAATGCTCATCCTTGCTTAATTTAAATGTTTTCAAACTAAGTGTGAAGGACCAGAAAGTTCAGGCCGAGACAAAGGAAAAGGAAAGCTAACCAAATAAGAATTGTGGCAGTATTTGTAATAGTTTTATTAGATTATGAAGACTATGATATATATATATATATATATATATATATATATATATTATGACATGTAATGAATGTTTAAAGGTTACGTGCTTGGGAGAATGAATCGATGTATATGTAAACTTAAGTTAAGTTTTATATTATTGTTATTATTATTAGTATTATTCCGCTCATAGAAATGGTATCGTGATGTCTGCACCGAGTTCGGGTTTCAAGTATCCGGTTGGGGATCTCATGAATGGTATCGAGCTATAGGGTTAGAAACCTTAGGTAGGTTAGACCTTAGGCTATAACCTGTAAACGAGAGGAAGCGTTGAAAATATAAATAACTCATATAGAGTTTAAAAGAGATGAATTGAATCAATTCATCGTCAAACAAAATAAAAGATAATTCATACAAAACTATTATTTGACTATGTGTATATAATATATGCTAATCAGGATAATTGATGTGTGTAGATGTCAGGTGAAAAAGGATTAGGATACCCCGGATCATAAAGAAGGAGCTACTATAGAAGCCATAAGCGGAAATAGAAGCTCACGATGAAAAACAAACTTCGAGACGAGGTGGTTATCGTGGAAAACATAGTACCAGATCCTAAATAGTGGATTTGATGATAATGATTCGCACCCTAAAGTTGAAGTGATCAAGCATCATTGGAGATGCAAGAATTGAGGAACAAGGTTTCTTCTCTAGAAGGGCTGTGGAAGACAGAAAAACTGCTTAACAGTCAATTGCGTCAAGCGTTATTAGAAACAATGGAAGAGCAGGATAAGCTTAAACTCAAAATCAATCAGATGGGAGCCTCAAGCAACACTTCGTAATGCGACTCAGATAAGGGAAAAGGAAGGTAGAAGACCATGATTTAGGAAAACCGGGGAAGAAGAAATGGAAAAGAATATGTTATCTTTGCGGTTATGAAGGGCATACCACTCTGTATTGTCCTGACTATAAACGGGGAGCATGTTTTGTTTGTGGAAAAAAGGATCATCAGGCGAAAAGCTGTCCAAGGAAGAAGGCGTAGTGAATAGGTAGT
Organism: Panax ginseng; assembly: GCA_020205605.1. Taxonomy (NCBI): domain Eukaryota; kingdom Viridiplantae; phylum Streptophyta; class Magnoliopsida; order Apiales; family Araliaceae; genus Panax; species Panax ginseng. The sequence goes on along the minus strand of CM035140.1, from coordinate 61,662,672 downwards.
ATAGGTTAGGTTGTGTAGCGTGTTTAATATAGTATGTGTGTTTAGTTTCTCTGTGTAATGCATTATTATAAAACTTTTGTACAAGCGGTGAAGTAAATCCCGACTTTTGTAGTCACAATGGGATGACTGATGTTTAAAGCACTATGTGCTGTGATATGTAAAGTATTTTGAAAGTAATGAATGAATATGAATCAAAGTTTGAGTTATGAAACAAGTTTAATAAGTTTAAACTTATATGATAAGGTTTAGAATGTAAGTTAATGTATGGTTTTTACTTAACGGATAATGCCGCCAAGAGCGTCAAACTCGAAATCGAGGGCGTAAGAGTCATCGACAACGTTGAAGGACAACAACAAATGGACCAATGCGGCGATTCATGAATATGGTAGCTCGAGCCATTCAACAAGGGAACCAAATGGATAATTATTTGGCGAATTTCAAAGACTTTAAGGTCAGTAGAACCATAGGAATTCAAAGGTACAACCGACCTTGTAGAAGCCCAAACTTGGGTTAAAGAAATTGAGAAGGCGTTTAATAATAGCTAGGGTAGGTGAGGGGCAAAGACCTCTTTTGCCACCTACATGATGAAGGGTGAGGCAAATTTACGGTGGGAAGCGAATCGAGATGAGGCGGGGAGCGGTGTGGTAACATGGGATAGATTTAAGACCTTATTTTTCGAGAATTATTTTTTCACTAAATCTGTGAGGCTAGAATGGAGGTAAAATTTGGAGTTGAAGCAAGGGATATGTCGGTGGCGGAATATGCCATGAAATTTAATGAGTTAGCTAGGTTTGCTCCGCATCAAGTCGTCTGGAGGCTAGGAAGGCTAGGAGATTTGAGCCGGGGATTAAAACCTTGGCTCTATAATAAGGTGGCGATGTTGCAGATCCCAACATTTGCAAAAGACTCATGGAGAAGGCGATAATTACAGAGGAGGGAAGTGAGGCTATGAGCCTCTGAATAAGGAGAAGAAAAACAAGGGCAAGGTCGTCGGGGAGGCGAGAAGGTGAGAATTAATAGTGGAAGCGAGGAGTCTTGATGGAAAAGAAAAGGAAACTACTTTGGTAATGTTCAGGGTGAAGCAAGAAGGAGTGAAAAGCGAGCGATTCGATTGCAAGACATGTGGAAAGAACCACTCCCGGAGAATGTTTGAAAGGAAAATTTGTGTGTTATAAGTGCGGGCGAGGGTCACTTCTCTCCCAACCGCCCAATCCTAGAATGAACAAAGGTTGTTTTATTTGTGGATCAACTGGAGCACGTGGTTAAGGATTGTCCGAAAAGGGGAGGGTAGAGGTTTGTAGTGTGAATATTGGTAAGGGTAGTGGAACATTAGCAATCACGGACCGAACATCATCGAACAAACCAACAAAGTCAACATCAAGGGTCTTCAACATGACGGTCCAAGACACGGTGGCATTGGCAATGCGATTCGGTAATATTCAATAACTTTTATTTGCATAATTAGAATTTTTCTATTTATAGTAAATTATTTTATAAAGAAATTTTGAGGAGAAATTTGAGTTCTTTTAGAAATCAAAGTTAGTTTAATCGAAAAAGACAAGCTTAATGTGATTAATTAAAGATCGGTTCGATTAAAGTTAATCGAGATCTATTTATGAAGATTGTGTATGCTATGTACCCGATTATGTGTAGGTTTTAAGTGGTGATTAGGGGCGGAATCCTTATAAGGGAGGGTGAATGTAATGACTTTATATTTTCTATATAAATAAATCATAAATTTTATGCGTATAAATTTTTTTTTTTTTTTTATTTATTTTAAGGATGAGGATTTGTACAAGGTTATGTGTATATGTATTTATGTGGTAAATAAAAATATATTTATTACATGAATATTTACAAGTAAATTTATTTTAGAAATATTGATTATTAGAAAGTATATTTTTATAATAATTAATTTTAAGATAGAAATATTTTTATTAATTATTTTCCATGAATATATAATCGTATATTATTTAAATAATATACTGAAGTGATTTTTAGAATAAATATAATAATTATTTTATTATATGAATTTTTGTACTGATTATTAAGTTAATTATTTTACCTTAATTATTAAGGTTAAATATGAAAGAATAATCGGATATGGAATCCAAATCCTAATTTTGGATTATTGTCAAGGTATGAGAATAATAATATAATATTACATATATTTTGATTTTTCAGTATATGAATATATACGGTATGTCCGATTTGATAATCTGGTCAATTCACGGTGTATTTTGACCAAACCCTAATAATAATGTTAAACCCTAATTTGAGATCCAAATTAGAGTGTGAGATTGTTTTATAAGCATGTAATACCATTTATGTATAGTGTATTAAATGTATTAATTAGGTAAACCCTAATTAAAATTACGAAAACCCTAATAATGTTAAACCCAATTTCCAATATTAGAAACCCTAGTCCAAAAAAACCTAAAATGGAGGTTTGATCAGAAAGAGTTGTGTTACAAAGTGATTAATAACACGTGTGTTGGACTTTAATTGCTAATTAAAATAAATGTAATTAGTAAATTAAAACCCTAAAACCTAGAACCCTAATTATATTTCTAGAAACCCTAATTGTATTTCTAGAAACCGTAATTATCAATATTTTAAACCCTAATTGCTTTATTAGCCAAGTTCATTATGATTAAGGGTAATAAACCCTAATGTTCATGTAATTACAAACTTAATTTAATTAACAATATTAATTTTATAAAATTTTAGAAACTAAAAGTTATGTAATTTTAATTATTTAATTAATTTTATTTATTTAATTTTTGTGTGCAAACCCTAAATTGGAAATTCTAGATTTTTGTTTATCCAAATTGGCTCAAACCCTAAACCCTAAATCAAACCCTAACCTTAAGGGTTTGGTAAGTTACAAGAATGCCATTTAATTGATTTATCAAATGACCAAAATGCCTTTTTTAGCATTAAAGAGGCTAGCTTGTAGGTTTTGAAAAATTGGTGAAGTAGTTCACCAAACCAACAACTCCCAACAACTCATTATGCACGAAATTGCCAAAGAATGAAGCCTTAGATCGATCGTTTCATGCACCTTTGTGGGTCTATTTAAGGATTGAAGGAGAGAGAAAGTAAGTTTACTAACCTAAAATTGTCCAACACTCAATCAAGAACTTCTCCCACTAGAACCAACGAAAATATATAGTTATTCAGTCTATTATTGAAGCCCCACGAAATCCAACAACAAATCAATAGCCAGAAATCAAGAATTGAGCATAAAAGGTATGAAATCCTAATTCAAAATCTGTCCAATTTTCGGTTGTTAGATGTTATGTTTGGGTGTTAGAATATGTTGTATTTAGTCTCTAGTGATGATCTGGGTTGGTATTTATCAAATCCATAACATTAAAGTGCTCGAAATTAAAGATTTTCAAAATTTGGAAAATTATTTTTTTGTGTTCTGACATCAAATGTCAGACGCTGTAGATTGTTGTGTGTTTAATATTTTTGTTGTTTAAGTGTTTAATGTTGTAGCTTTGTATGAGATCTTTCATCTGTAACAAGAATTAAAGCTAGACTGTTTTTTGAATATGAAGTTATTAATGGTCAAAGGTCGCTGATTGAATTACCGTATGACCGTGAAGAAATCTGGGTAACCTAGAAAGCTTTTTCAAATGTCGACAATGTTTTATAACGATCGGATCTGTCGGATCTTTTAATGTTTTGATAATATGTAGTATTCATGTTGTAGTACGGTAAAGTGTACTATAGATTAATGTCTTAATATACCATAAACATTCAACGGATCAACATTTAGAAGCGGTCAAAGTAGGCCACTTACCTTTGTTTCTTTGTTTAAGAATTTCGAAACGTGAAGAACAATCGCTTACGACATAGTTTGACCAAAGCTAGATTTTATGATTGTGTTGATGATTTAATGATTGTTTGTGTTAGATCTCTTCCTTATCATGTTAGGTATATCTTTGGATGCTTAATATCACTTAAACATTAACGAGTTAGCAAGTTGTGGGAGCCAAAAGGGCCAATCGAATCGTTCTTCATTTACGGGCAACCCGGAAAATGAAGAAACGATCCTTCTGTTTATCTTTAGAGGCTTAGATCTTGTTTGTTTCATGCTTGATTGCCATTTTATTCTTTGGATCTTGTAGATGTACACTAGTACTACAAGATCTAAATCATAGTTTGTCCGAAAACGGAATGAAAAGAAAACTAAACTTCGGTCAAAGTAGCGTACTCAAGCAAAGTGTATGAAGATCCGGGTTTCAATGATGAACATGAAGAACACCTATAGCGGCGGTTACTCGCAGCTATAGGTGATCTTCTTGACAGAAAATAAATTATTTTCCTAAAATTAATTAATAATTATAGGAAATTAGTTTTAAATTACTGAAAAATACAAAATAAATTATTAAAATTATTTTTAATATTCAAAAAATATATTTTAATTATTTTAAATATATTTCATAAATATTTAATATTTTTAGAATATCAAAAGAAATTAATTTATTTAATGATAATATTAAATAAATTATTTAAAAATGATTTTAATTCATGAAAAATCATTTAAAATTATATTATGATATAAGAAAAATATTTTAAGTTATTTTAATAACTTTTAATATTATGTGATAATTTTCATTAATAAATTAATATTAATGATAATTAAGTTATTTATTAAATGAATTAAATAAATGAATTAAAATGATTTTATTATATTAAAAATCATTTTAAACAATAAAAAGGTATTTAAAAATGTTTTAAGTTATAAAATATAACTTTTAATATTTAAAGATAAATTTCATTAATTAATTATGATTAATGATAATAAAGTTATTTAACACTTATATTAAATAATTTAGTTTAAAAATGATTTTATTATTATAATAATCATTTTAAATAAAAATAAAGTGTTTAGAGATATTTTAAGTTATAAAATATAACTTTTAATATTTAAAGAATAATTTCATTAATAATTTAATATTAATGATATTTATTTAATGATTAATGATATTAAATTTATTTAATAATTATATTAAATAAATAGTTTTAAAATGGTTTTATTTATTTAAAATCATTTAAAAAAATATTAATGATTTAAAAATATTTTAAGTTATAATTATTGACTTTTAATATTTGGATAAATAGTTCATTAATATTTAAATATTAATGGTAATTATTTAAAATGATTTTAAATGTTTTAAAAATCATTTAAGGGTAATAATTAATACTTTGAGTTATTATACATACTTTAATATTTTGGCAATGGTTTCATTAATAATTTAATATTGATTAAATGTTAATGATAATAGAATTATGTAATACTTAAATCATTTAATAATGATTCTGATATTTCAAAAATTATGATAAATGATAATAATTATTTAATAATTATTATAAGGCCATGAAAAATAGTGTGACTAATATTTAAGTTATCTAATCAGATATTGTGATACAGAATGGAGTCTTAGACTCGATTATTACCCGAAAAAGCTGTCGGTAGAGAATCGGCATATTTTTTTAAATTGATCCGGACTTAGATAATTGGCTAGATAAATGTTTATTTGTGATTCAATGGTTGTTAAAGATTGTGTGGCAATGTGATTAGGAATGTCTTTGTTGCAATAAAAGGTTATATGTGTTACGTTATGATATACTAATCAGTAAAATGATCTGATTAATGATAGGTGATTTCATAAAAGATAAAACTAAGTTGAGAATAGTAAGCAGCGCATCAGGCAAGTATCCTAACTTTGTATTTTCTTTATGCAATGGACAGAAGTGAGAAGTTCGAGAATTATTGTTATTATTATGCATTATTAAGCCTATATTATATATGCCCATTGATTATCAACATGTTAGTATATGATAATTCAGATTATATATATTACATTACGTTAATTTCTAGAAATGATTATACAAGTGTCCCCACTTGGATAATCATTATATTTAATCGCATGTTGATACCCTTTGATATAAATATATGTTGAATTATATAAGACCTTGGTTATGAAAACCCCGATGATATATGAACATCCCAAAATGGGAAAATTTTATGCGCCCAAAGGCGACAGAGCTGAACGATAACATCGTTCATGTAAATGTAGTATTGATCAATACTGAGAGGTACAACAGGTAGATCACCCTCCGTGCCTGTAAGTCATGACATTTCATTCTGAGATGAACTTCATTTAAACCTTTTTGAAAATGAAAAACAATGTTCATGGTATGTCACAGAAACCCCATATACAGTCAATACGTAGTTTCAAAAGTTTGAAAGAGGGTTGTTATGAATTATTATTGGTACAGATTACTTCACAACTACTGACTAGTTGTAGAAGATATTATAAAGAAAACATTTAAATTCTTTCAGCCTATATATATATAATACTTCTTGGGGCACTCAAATGCTCATCCTTGCTTAATTTAAATGTTTTCAGCTAAGTGTGAAGGACCAGAAAGTTCAGGCCGAGACAAAGGAAAAGGAAAGCTAACCAAATAAGAATTGCGGCAGTATTTGTAATAGTTTTATTAGATTATGAAGACTATGATATATATATATATATATATATTATGACATGTAATGAATGTTTAAAGGTTACGTACTTGGGAGAATGACTCTGATGTATATGTAAACTTAAGTTAAGTTTTATATTATTGTTATTATTATTAGTATTATTCCGCTCATAGAAATGGTATCGTGATGTACCAAGTTCGGGTTTCAAGTATCCGGATTTGGGGATCTCACAATAATAATATGGATAACTTTGTGGTCTCAATTATTGATTTAATAATAATAAATATTATGCAGATGATACAGTGACAATAATTGAATCAATAATATGAGAGATATTATGCAGCAATAATTGAGTATAACTGAGTGACTTCTCACATAAGCATCAATAATCAATATCGTGTGCTACTATGCGACCACGCGTATTACTGTATTTTTACCACCAGGTAGTTCAACAGTTTAACGGTAAAACTTTCGCCATTATTTTTATAAAAAGATAATTCTGTCATTTTTTAACTACGACAATACATCTGTTGTGGGGTCCACCAATGATTGTACCGTCGTACGAATATTTCCTTTTAAAAGGAATATTCCCCGACCAATCAAATATTATATAACCACTTGCTTACTTTGCAAAATTTGTAAATAATACCCACAACTATAACATTATATCAAATCCACACCATAATATTCAAAAATATATTTCGAGAAAAATCAATCTTTATTTATAAAAGTTGGGGTCTTACAAATACCATCTTGGAATAGCGAACGTAGTAGCTGACACATTAAGTAGAAGATCATATGCGGATACAAGTGCGATATTGTCAACGCAAAGGCCCATTTTGTATAACATACAAAGGATGTTGTTCTAAGTTATAAGACATGAATATTAGTAAATATAATAATGTTTAACATTAATAAGTGATGTATTAGATAAGTTGTATAAGGATACTAAGCATACACAAGAAAGACAAATCGGGCGTGTGACGAATGAACGTCGAAATGCCGTGACACATGTTAATGAACGTAAAAAGTGTTTTAAGACAAATGAAATGAATATTATAAGATATGGAATAGGGTTAATATAAAACCAATAATGATTCCTAATAAGACTTAAGCACTTGAATGAACTTCGAGTATGAAATATAGTGAGGTGTAAGTCGAAAATTAACACAATCAAATTGAACATTGTGTATTGATAATAGGAAGGGTTATGAGATATAGAGTAAAGTTTACATTACAACTACTATCCATTGCTATGTGACTAATAGTTTATGGGCATTATTATATAATTGTGTAGGGCACGTGAAGTGCAGATAGTTGTAAGCTATTAAACTATTATTGGTAAACAACGATCAAGGCATGCCTTTCAGTTCCTATTTGCTATGTCAATATGATGATGAACTGTGATAACCCGGGATTTCGAATAATTAAAATTTTACGAATAATTTTTTTTTTATTTAATATTGATATTGATTATCAATTTTGTGACAAGTATCCGTGATGCGTGTGTCGAGAAGGTCAATTTGCGTATTGACTAATAAATTTAGAGTAGAGGTGTGCTTAACAGCTTTAAAAACCCTAACCCTAATTTCTAGATAAGTATTCGATAGAAAATATAATTAAAATAATTATATTAAAATATATGTGTTTGTACCGTATAGAATTTTTGATCAATGATTGATCGGATAAGGTTTAAAATTTATAAACCTCAATAAGAGATTAAAAACCCTAATCTCAGGATTAGAAACCCTAACGTACCGTTAGAAACCCTAATCGAAAGTCAGGAAACCCTAATTTCATATTCGGGAATCCTACAACCCTAATTAGGAAACCCTAATCCTAATTGGCAAGCCTAATGTGTGTATTAAACTTTAATATGATTAAAAAATCCTAATTATATTTTAGTTATCTTAATTTCTATTTTACAAACCCTAATTGTAATTTAGAAATTTTAATTTTTTTAATTAAAACCCTAATTTTATATTCGGGATTTCTAAACCCTAATTAGGCGACCCTAATCCTAATTGGAAGGCCTAATATGTTTATTAAATACTAATATGATTAAGAAAACTTAATTTAATTAGGAAAACCTAATTTTAGTTTCAAAATTTTAATTTTCTAAATTAAAACCCTAATTTAGAAAATTCTAGAAAGTTAATGATTTAAAACCTAAGGGTTATAACCTTAGGGTTAAACCCTAAGGGTTTGTACAAATTCCATGTTTGCCATTAAATTTATTTTGTAAATGACCAAAATGCCCTTTTAGTTTATTTTAATATGTAACTTGCAAAATGTGCTAGCAACTTTAGTTGGTAAGCAACAACATTGACTTCGGGACATCAAACTCAAGCCAAAATCGTCCAACACATCAGATCTAGCAACATGTCAAGTAATATATAAGATTGAGAGAGAGAAAGTGTAACCATTTTGCTTATTTGCTCTCAAAGCTCTCACCAACTCTTTCTCTCACCAAGACTCCGAAATTCTAAGGTAGACCAGTCACAAAATCAGTCCCTTTATCAACCAATATCAGATTAGGAAGATTAAGATCAAAGATTGAATTAGAAAGGTATAAACCTAATTTTTATTTTTGATCCAAGTTGCTTAGATAAACTTTGTGTTTTTGTGTTTAGAATCTTGCTAATGGATGTTTTATGAAGATCTATGATGATCTATCATGAATCCATAGCATCAAAGTGCCTTAAAATGAAGTTTTCAAAAACTGTTCTTAAGCATTTTTTTGTGGTCTGACAAGCAATGTCAGTGGCCACAGATCTTTGCTCGTTTATGATTTTTGTTGTTTTAAAGTTGTTATAGGTAGCCTGGTATGTGGTCTTTAAGCTGCAAGTGGAGTCAGTACCTTTTAGTGTCTGGATTTGATGTTATTCATGGTCAAAATCTATGACGCCCCCAAATTCGGGTCTCTTCCAACCCGACAGATGGTGCTCCATGGTGCTACAGTTCACACAAACATTCAATTGAAATTCCTCAAAAGAACGAATATGTCTTATATATATTCCAAAACAATACTAACATTCCCCAGGTTCTTTATAACCGTTACATTTGTTCTTGTCATAATATCAAATATATCATTTGAAACATATAATATTACATAGGTAATCTACAAGTTTGCTTTAACCTTCACTTTATCCTTATCGAATCCTTTCGTCATATCGTCTAAGCTGCAATCATATGGTTCAAGCAAGTGTGAGCATAACAAGCTCAGCAAGTACAACAATTTCATATTTAAAAGCATGCTTGAAAAATAAGAATCGTATATCTTCCATAACTGGATGATAGTTACGAAGTACTATCAATAATTCAAAATAGCTTTCCTTTTCCTTCAAAACGTTTTTTAATAACAATATTCCATGAATCATCAATTCTAGTTCAAGACGTGAACGTCTTATAGTTTCTTTGAAAAGGACAACCCGCACGAAGTCCGTAAGTCCCACGGCATAGCTTACGAGTACATCTAGGTGATCAAATTTATAGTACCCTATGTTGATCAACACTACATCCATTAAACGTGTGTACGTTTAAGTTGTGGCAACCTCACGTACCCATCGAATACTCGATGAAAATACATTTGTTTATACATATTCAGGCTTACCTTGAATCCGTACCAAAGAGTTGGCATAGGATAGCGTTAGCAATTCTATATTGAAAGACTTATAAATAAATTAGTCAATCTATCAAGATTAGTCTAGCAGAGTTAAAACTGGCTTCGACCCTTTCTTTGAAAGCATACATGCATCTCATAACGTGAATCATTTTGAAAACCTGGCTAACACGAAGGTTAGACAAGCGTTTAAGAAAAACTTGCCTTCAGCGTCTGCTACAGTACAATTATGTTTCATTTGAGCCTTTACAATTTCTACAACACATAAGCACATAACATACCACATTAGGTCATGAATGAACATACTTAGTTCCTAAATAATCTTACCCTTCTTCTCAATCTAATCCCGTATTAGATTTGTTATTTATTGGTTCCGGCTTTCCGTCGTTCTTTTACATCATTCTTACTAACTTCGTTCTCTTATATTTAGGTGAAATTATTTCATTAATACAACTCGATTCGAGTTAATTATCCTTCTTCATGACTTACTAACGTCCGTACGTTATTAATCGAAACTCGATCGACATTGGTGAAGTATTAACATTGAATATCATTTGCGTTCATCTTCAATTGACTTTCTTTTAACCCTAAGTGATCATACTTGGGGTTCAATTATGACTTGATAATGTTTAATTAATTTCATTAGTTCGTTACTCAACAATTTCCTTTCATCTTCTACTTGTAAACATTTCTTTATTTTCTAGCGTTTAACACTCAAGCGCCATGCGGCCTGATTGTGATCCTTTGTTGTGCTTGCGTGCACGCACATACGCCCATTAGGGCTTGGAGACCGGACTTCGTACACGTGGCATAAAGTCCCTTTGTTAACTATCGTGCTGCAGCGCTAGTTTGCAGGGTCTAAAGCTCAATTTGGCGCTGCGGGGTTGGTCATTTAAGCTTGGAGTCGCGCCGCGGCGCGGACTCTGAGCCACAGATAGTTTTGACAGATTTTCATCTTTGCGAGATTCCCGGACTCGTAACTTCTTCGTTATAAGTCTGAATTGGCTCATTCAAGAGCCTACGGTTCATAAATTACGTACTCTATGCGTTCATGAAACAATTTTATCTATTCGACTTCGTTTGCTAAAATTTCACCGATTAGTCCCTTTTTAACGAAAATGATAAACGTTCGTGAATGTTCAACGCTCGTTTCTTCGTTCCAAGTCAGAATCTGGCCATTTTCGAGTCTGCAACTCTATAATGACAAATACGACTTGTCTCCATTGAAAACCAATGTTTCCAAACTCAATATCAAAATTTGACTTCCATTCCGAGAATTTCACAAATTCGACGATTGTCGTCTAATCGTGTGAATTCCGGCGAAACTTCGTTACTTGAGATTCATGCTTCATTAACTTATAAACATGATAAGTTATTACTAGTTCATTGTGAATTTGTAACTTATGAAAATATAAACTACTTATATTTCCATTTCTCATAACTTATGACTTCTTTTCTCATGATTTCCTATGGCTTCAATCTTTTAACCACCGTCCTTGCTTCTTATTATCATACCATCTTCTTAAGAAAACATATAAAAAGTTCATATAAGTTCCTTATGAATTCATAATTTATTCTTGGTTTGGATTTCTTATTCATTACGTATACGGCTTATTAAGACTTAAGCCATTTGATTCGTCATTTCAACCCCTTCTTAGCATGCTTGTTCTACCAATACCCCCTTCTCTATCAATGGAAGAGAGAAAGAAACATGGTTTAAGATCACTTACTTTTGAATAACACTTGGTAAATTCTTAATCACCTTCTTGATTCTTGAACTTCAAAGATAACTTGCTAGCTTATTCTCGCTTACTCTCTCTAACCAATAAGCTATAAGTTATAGGTGGAAAGGCTAACAAAGAAAGTCTAACTTTATAAGTGCATATTCTCTCAACCAAATAAGTTGTTTAGCTTGAGAGAAGTTGGATGAATTTTGAACAACCAACAAATGAATTCAAAGCTCTCTATTTATAGGCATCTCAAAGTGAGGGTAGATTAGTCATTAAATCCTCCACCTCCGTACTATTCATTAGCTAGCCCTTAAGTAAACTTGGTTACCACAACACTTATCCTCTACGTTATCTTGCTCCCCACTTAAAATACTTGGTCATTATAACATATATCCAATACTTGATCACCACATTTACTTAACCCTTAAGTGTTCTTGCTAATCACATAACTTAGCCACTAAGTTACTTGCTCATCACTTTGAATCACCCATGGGTTGCTCCATGGTTCTTACCCATTGGATATTTACTTTGGGTCTTAGCTTAATTAACTTACTTAATCATTGGGCTTGCATATTAAATTACCTTGGGCTTGTAATTAAACAAACATTGGGCTTACATTAATAAATTCACATTGGACTTAACCATTCAATACTTGGGCTAACATAATACTTAACAAATCCTACCAATTCTACAAATTCAATACATTGAGCTTAAAGCCTTATAACGTATAATCACGTATTCATCTCGTATTCCCCTCGTATATTTATTCAATATATACGATATACCATCATTCATATGTACTCATATAATACCTCATATCATACTCGTATTCTATTCCTCGTACAATACCTATGTATTATACAATCATCGCTTAATTCATTAATCGCATTACATTTCCTTCTCGTAAAACATTTTCCTTAAACGTTAAGTTTTAAGTCCACAGGCGAAATATTACGTTTTCCATAACTGAAATATTATTGGATATTCCATCTCACCTCGATATTCTATCGTTACGTATTTCTCGGAAGTTCAAAAATAATTCCCGAGCATAAATGCGTGAATAGTGTTTTTCAAAAAATTTCTCGGAAAGCTTTTATTTTCATCTTGAAAATTCAAACCCTTTAATTCTACCATGTAGCCAAAATCCTACGACATTCTGACATTTATAGGTCAGAGAACGACGTTCGATTAGCTTGCTCCATAACTAATTAATTAAATTCATTTAATAAAAATAAAAATTTAATTCTCAAAAATCCGATTTTCTCGGGGCGTTACACTCTTCCCTCCTTATAAGGATTCTGTCCCCAGAATCTCGCTAATAATACCTACACCACAGAGGATAATTTTTCCTTTATTTTAATCTCGAGTTCCCACAATGCTTCTTCGACATTGGGGTTCTTCCATTTCACTTTCATCGAAGGTATTATCTTTTCACACATGACTTATCACTTTCGGTTAACAATTTGAGTTGGAAGTTAAACACTTACTAACACATTACGCGATCTTTCTTTTATTAATTCTTCTTTTAACTCGTACTTATCTGGAACTCAAATTCCTCCCTCAAAATAAGACTATACTTAGTCTTTTACTTATCCTGCGTCATCTTCTTCATTCACTTGTACTCCTCGTGACCTAATTGTACTTAATTGACTCGGTCCATTATTATGGATTGAGTCTATGTTTGGAATAACATTTCTATAGTTTCATTATGTAATTTAAATTCTAACTCCACTCCCGCCATCTCCGTTATTAACTCATTCTGAGTCGTTAACATCGATAGTTTTCCTTACCCTTCCCACTTAACGCGTCGGCTTCTACGTTTACCTTCCTTGAATGATATAAGATATCCCAGTCCTCTCTCTATTGCATATTCAACTCCTTCTGTGTGGAGATATATCTCAGACTCTTATAGTCCTTGTATATCTCACTTTTCTCCCCGTATAATTACTATGTTCAGATTTTTAATTCAAAAACTACACATGCCAATTCTAGATCATAAGTAGGATAGACCTCCTCATAATCCTCTAACTGGCGTGATGCATTCACAATGACATTGACATGCTATAAGAGCACGCAATCATGTCATCTATGCGAACATTGAGATACACTACAAATTTCTCGTATCATCTGATAAAGACAATACAGGTGCCGCAATTAAACTTTCTCTTACATCCTATGACGCTAATGGTACCTCCTCTTTCTTTCTTACTTCCAACCGACTATACCCTGTACACAAATCTATTTTTGGAAAAATTCTTTGCCCCTCTCAACTGACCAAATAGATCATCGATCCTGGGCCAAGTGTATTTATTATTAACTGCTAACTTATTCCTCCTACGATAGTCGATATGCAACTGTAACGACTCCTCCTCTTCCTTAACACCAACCTAACTTGGGTCATGGTTCGACAATAATAATGTCGCGGTATTTTATTACCGTAATTTACTACCTTAGATTTTCTGAGAAAACTAAAGTTTCACACTTTACTTATAACTATTTGTTATAGCTATATGGTTAATCAACCCATTCATACCGAAAATTTCCTCAAATTCTCTCAACACGAACAGTACTTATCTACTGATACCCACTTCTATTATCCATGAAATAATTTTCACGAATATAATTTAACGAAAGTTATTTCCTCATTCTCTACCTTAATGTTTTAAACGTATTTATAATCCCTTCCAGACAAACTCCTAGATGAGTCTTTCCACATGTCTTACACTCTTCGATCTTACGCTTAGGGTCCCCTTGTCCCACTCCAGTATACCCGGAGTTAAATTATTATTTTTTTCGTTTTGTCATACTGCCGCTAGCATTCTCTGCCTTGATCCCCCCCCCCCTCTCTCCTGCTGTCATTCTTTTCCCTCTTTATGGTATTGAGTCTACAACTCACTATCACCTTATGCTATAATCACCTTTTCCAGAATGATCCCATAGGAAACACTCTAGATCACCAAAATCCCACTATAGAGCTAGGGTTTCAGGCCCTGCTCCAACCTACGAGCCTTCACCTCCTTCGTGTCCACTTGATGTGAAACAAACCTTGCCCGTTCGTTGAATTTGGTCGCATACTTAGGAAATGTCATGTCCCCTTGCTTAAGTTCTAAGAACTCAGTGTCTATCCTCGCTCACGTGTCTTATAGGGAAAATAATTCTCGAAGAAAACCTTCTTGAATTGTTCCCACGCTACTACCTCTGTTCCAGCCCCACCCTGGTGAGCCTCCCACCAAAAGTTGGCTTTACTCTTCCTTAGGTAAGTCACAAAAGAAAACTTCTGCGACTCACCTACGTTTGTAATAACAAAACGCCTTCTCTATTACTTTTACCCATGTCTGGGACTCTATTAGGTCCGTCGTTCCTTTGAACTACGGCGGACCTCCGCTTTTAAACTATTTATAGGTAATCGTCTAGCTACCCTAGGTTCTGCAGGTATTCTACCCCCGGTTCGGTTAATGCAGCCGTTAATAAATTAACGAACTCTTGCATAGGGTTGTGTTGACCCCATTAATTATCATTATGTGATTCCGCTTCCTAATTACGTTATCTTTTCCTTAGCGGTATTTCCTGATTAAATAAATAAAATTTCATTATTATCTATTTACTTACTTCGTTATTAATCGCCACATACCAACTCGCACCAGAATAAATCATCTCAATGAAAACTTATTTATATTCATATGCTTCTTTATAGTTTGAAACTATTTACAATTTGTTTTCATAGACAAAAGCTATTACATTTTCTATTCCGCAATTGAACTTCACAAACGTTGAGATTTACAAAAGACTACCCTGTTATTCAAAAAGAGGGTTTTACGTCACTACACACATACTTATAACTTTAGATTTCTAATAATGCATAACAGCATCCTCGTGTTTCTCATTCGCAATCATTGCTACAATATCCCGACTAATCATATGACGGGTTTGTCCTGACTCAATGGAATAACAAACAACCTTCAGCTTGAAATCCTTATATGCACTCTCATGGATGTAAGACATCCGTGATATCTTCCGGTCCTTCTCCCCCAGTTCTCTACGAAGCTCATCGGCCTCTGCCTTATAATTCCAAGCCTGCTCTTCCATAAGCACCTGTTTATCGTGCTCTAACTCAAAATCTGCTTCTGCAGCCGTCTTAGCTTCATGGAGATAACTAATCTCTTCACTCTGATTCTGCAAAATTGTACCCAATTGCACATTCCTGTCAAGCGCTACCAGATACAATGCTTACATTGCATCTGGAGGCGATGACTCCAGTGTAGGTACCACCATAGTAACCGATGTTACCTCTCTTTCTGCCTCCATCTCATTCATCATACTAAGGTATGACGTTATATCCATCTCTCCCTCAGAGTAGTCTTCCTCAGAAAAGTACTCCTCCTCAAACTCCTCTAGAATCACTATTGGTACCTCATACATACGGGCGCATAGTGCAGTGCTCTACTTGGTTCACAAGCTCTTCGTTCACCGCGTGTATATCTCTATACATCAAGCTATCGATCAACATCCTATAATAACACATATGTTGATTAGTACATAACACAAAATCGTATAAGCACAAATCACATTTAATTTATTTAGGGTTACTTTCCATCTTTTAAATCTTTTGATACTGAGTTTCCTCAATACCTTATTGACTCATTCAACTCAAGTAAATTTCAAGTTTTTCTTCCTTCGAACTTCTCTTCCTTAACGAGGTTATGAGCCTAAGGTTCTTCCCCCCTTAAGTTTTATAACCTAATTCTTTGATACCAACCTGTGACGCCCCCAAATCTGGGTCTCTTCCAACCCGACAGATGGTGCTCCACGGTGCTACAGTTCACACAAACATTCAATTGAAATGCCTCAAAAGAACGAATATGTCTTATATATATTCCAAAACAATACTAACATTCCCCAGGTTCTTTATAACCGTTACATTTGTTCTTGTCATAATATCAAATATATCATTTCAAACCTATACTATTACAAAGGTAATCTACAAGTTCGCTTTCCTTGTCGAATCCTTTGGTCATATCGTTTAAGCTGCAATCATATGGTTCAAGCAAGTGTGAGCATAACAAGCTCAGCAAGTACAACAATTTCATTTTTAAAAGCATGCTTGAAACATATGAATCGTATATCTTCAATAATTGGATGATAGTTACGAAGTACTATCAATAATTCGAAATAGCTTTCCTTTTCCTTCAAAATGTTTTTCAATAACAATATTCAATGAATCATCAATTCTAGTTCAAGACGTGAACTCTTATAGTTTCTTTGAAAAGGACAACCCGGCACGAAGTCCGTAAGTCCGTCATAGCTTACGAGTACATCTAGGTGATCAGCCTATAGTACCCTATGTTGATCAACACTACATCCATTAAACGTGTGTACGTTTAAGTTGTGGCAACCTCACGTGCCCATCGAATACTCGATGAAAATACATTTGTTTAGACATATTCAGGCTTACCTTTAATATGTACCAAAGAGTTGGCATAGGATAGCGTTAGCAATTCTATATTAAAAGACTTATAAAGAAATTAGTCAATCTATCAAGATTAATCTAGCCGAGTTAAAACTGGCTTCGACCCTTTTTTTGAAATCATAGATGCATCTCATAACGTGCATCATTTTGAAAACCTGGCTAACACGAAGGTTAGACAAGCATTTAAGAAAAACTTGCCTTCAGCGTCTACTGCAATACAATTATGTTTCCTTTGAGCCTTTACAGTTTCTACAACACATAAGCACATAACATACCACATTAGGTCATGAATGAACATACTTTGTTCCTAAATAATCTTACCCTTCTTCTCAATCTAATCCCGTATTAGATTTGTTATTTATTAGTTCCGCTTTACGTTTCTTTTACATCATTCTTACTAACTTTGTTCTCTTATACTTAAGTGAAATTATTTCATTAATACAACTTGATTCGAAAGTTAATTATCCTTCCTCACGGCTTACTAACGTCAAATGACATTATTAATCGAAACTCGATCGCGTCATTGGTGAAGTATTAACATTGAATATCATTTATGCGTTCATCTTCAATTAACTTTCTTTTAACCCTAAGTGATCATACTTGGGGTTCAATTATGACTTGATAATGTTTAACTAAGTTCATTAGTTAGATTCTGCAACAATTTCCCTTCATCTTCTACTTGTAAACATTTCTTTAATGTCTAGCTTTTAAGACATGGCTGATGCACCCGGTGATCCTTTGTTGTCTTGTATTTGCTGTCGCTTCCATTACTGACTTGGAGACCGGACTCGGAGTTGCTTGGCGCTGAGTCCTTTGTTAACTATCGTTATTTGCTGGCTGAGTTTCACAGTCTAAAGCTCACTTTGGTATTGTGGCGCCAAGGTTATTTAGCTTGAGTCGTGCGCGCTTTGACTCTGAGCCTCAGATAGTTTTGACAGATTTTCAACTTTGCGAGATTCCCGGACTCATAACTTCTTCGTTATAAGTCCGAATTGGCTCATTCAGGAGCCTATAGTTCACAAATTACGTACTCTATGCGTTCATGCAAGAATTTTATCTATTCGACTTCGTTTGCTAAAATTTCACCTATTAGTCCCTTTTTAACGAAAACGATAAACGTTCATGAAAGTCCAACGTTCGTTTCTTCGTTCTAAGTCGGAATCCGGCCATTTTCGAGTCCGCAACTCTATATTGACAAATACGACTTGTCTCCATTGAAAACCAATGTTTCCAAGCTCAATATCAAAATTCGACTTCCATTTCGAGAATTTCACGAATTCGACGATTGTTGTCTAATCGTGTGAATTCCGGCAAAATTCGTTACTTGAGATTTGTAGACCATTTCACTTGGATTCAATCCATCATATTAATATCTTGACATTCATGCTTCATTAACTTATAAACATGATAAGTTATTACTAGTTCATTGTGAATTTGTAACTTATGAAAATATAAACTACTTATATTTCCCTTTCTCATAACTTATGACTTCTTTTCTCATGATTTCCTATGGCTTCAATCTTTTAACCACAATCCTTGCTTCTTATTATCATACCATCTTCTTAAGAAAACATATAAAAAGTTCATATAAGTTCCTTATGAATTCATAACTTATTCTTGGTTTGGATTTCTTATACATTACGTATACGGCTTATTAAGACTTAAGCCATTTGATTCGTCATTTCAACCCCTTCTTAGCATGCTTGTTCTACCAATACCCCCTTCTCTATCAATTGAAGAGAGAAAGAAACATGGTTTAAGATCACATACTTTTGAATAACACTTGGTAAATCTTTAATCTCCTTGATTCTTGAACTTCAAAGATTAACTTGCTAGCTTATTCTCACTTATTCTCTCTAACCAATAAGCTATAAGTTATAGGTGGAAAGACTAACAAAGAAAGTATAACTTTATAAGTGCTTATTCTCTCAACCAAATAAGTTGTTTAGCTTGAGAGAAGTTGGATGAATTTTGAACAACCAACAAATGAATGCAAAGCTCTCTATTTATAGGCATCTCAAAGTGAGGGTAGATTAGTCATTAAATCCTCCACCTCCGTACTCTTCATTACCTAGCCCTTAAGTAAACTTGGCTACCACAACACTTAGCCTCTAAGTTATCTTGCTCCCCACTTAAAATACTTGGTCATTATAACAAATATCCAATACTTGATCACCACATTTACTTAACCCTTAAGTGTTCTTGCTAATCACATAACTTAGCCACTAAGTTACTTGCTCATCACTTTGAATCACCCATGGGTTGCTCCATGGTTCTTACCCATTGGATATTTACTTTGGGTCTTAGCTTAATTAACTTATTTAATCATTGGGCTTGCACATTAAATTACCTTAGGCTTGTAATTAAACAAACATTGGGCTTACATTAATAAATTCATATTGGACTTAACCATTCAATACTTAGGCTCACGTAATACTTAACAAATCCAACCAATTCTACAAATTCAATACATTGAGCTTAAAGCCTTATAACGTATAATCACGTATTCATCTCGTATTCCCCTCGTATATTTATTCAATATATACGATATACCATCATTCATATGTACTCGTATAATACCTCGTATCATACTCGTATTCTCTACCTCGTACAATACCTACGTATTATACAATCATAGCTTAATTCATTAATCGAATTACATTTCCTTCTCGTAAATCATTTTCCTTAAACGTTAGGTTTTAAATCCACAGGCAAAATATTACGTTTTCCATAACTGAAATATTATTGGATATTCCATCTCACCTAGATATTCTATCGTTACGTATTTCTCGGAAGTTCAAAAATAATTCCTGAGCAGAAAGGCGTGGATAGTGTTTTTCAAAAAATTTCTCGGAAAGCTTTTATTTTCGTCTTGAAAATTCAAACACTTTAATTCTACCATGTAGCCAAAATCCTACGACATTCTAACATTTATAGGTCAGAGAATGACGTTCGATTAGCTTGCTCCATAAATAATTAATTAAATTCATTTAATAAAAAATAAAAATTTAATTCTCAAAAATCCGATTTTCTCGAGGCGTTACATTTCCTTTGAGCCTTTACAATTTCTACAACACATAAGCACATAATATACCACATTAGGTCATGAATGAACATACTTAGTTCCTAAATAATCTTACCCTTCTTCTCAATCTAATCCCGTATTGGATTTGTTATTTATTGGTTTCGGCTTTCCGTCGTTCTTTTACATCATCCTTACTAACTTCGTTCTCTTATACTTATGTGAAATTATTTCATTAATACAACTCGGTTCGAGTTAATTATTCTTCCTCACGGCTTACTAACGTCCATACGTTATTAATCGAAACTCGATCGTCATTGGTGAAGTATTAACATTGAATATTATTTGCGTTCATCTTCAATTGACTTTCTTTTAACCCTAAGTGATCATACTTGGGGTTCAATTATGACTTGATAATGTTTAATTAAGTTCATTAGTTCGTTACTCAACAATTTCCCTTCATCTTCTACTTGTAAACATTCCTTTATTGTCTAGCTTTTAAGACTGGCGATGCGGCGTCGGTAATCCTTTGTTGTACCGCGTTGCGGCGTCGCCCATTAGGGCTTGGAGACCGGACTCGGTGCTACGGCACGAGTCCCTTTGTTAACTATCGCGCTGCGGCGCGAGTTTACAGGGTCTAAAGCTCACTTTGGCTCTGCGGCGCCGGTCATTTAAGCTTGGAGTCACGCCGCGGCGCGGACTCTGAGCCATAGATAGTTTTGACAAATTTTCAACTTTGCGAGATTCCTGGACTTGTAACTTCTTCGTTATAAGTCTGAATTGGCTCATTCAAGAGCCTACGGTTCACAAATTACGTACTTTATGCGTTCATGCAAGAATTTTATCTATTCGACTTTGTTTGCTAAAATTTCACCTATTAGTCCCTTTTTTAAAAAAACGATAAACGTTAAGTGAACGTTCAACGCTTCGTTCTTCGCTCTAAGTCGAATCGGACCATTTTTGAGTCTCAAGCAACTCTATAATGACAAATCGACTTGTCTCCATTGAAAACCGGTGTTTCCAAGCTCAATATCAAAATTAAACTTCCATTCCTTAATTTCACGAATTAATTCGACAATTGTCGTCTAATCGTGTGAATTCCGGCGAAACTTCGTTACTTGAGATTTGTAGACCATTTCACTTGGATTCAATCCATCATATTAATATCTTGACATTCATGCTTCATTAACTTAATTATAAACATGATAAGTTATTACTAGTTCGTTGTGAATTTGTAACTTATGAAAATATAAACTACTTATATTTCCATTTCTCATAACTTATGACTTATTTTCTCATGATTTCCTATGGCTTCAATCTTTTAACCACAATCCTTGCTTCTTATTATCATACCATCTTCTTAAGAAAACATATAAAAATTTCATATAAGTTCCTTATGAATTCATAATTTATTCTTGGTTTGGATTTCTTATTCATTATGTATACGGCTTATTAAGACTTAAGCCATTTGATTCGTCATTTCAACCCCTTCTTAGGATGCTTGTTCTACCAATACCCCCTTCTCTATCAATGGAAGAGAGAAAGAAACATGGTTTAAGATCACTTACTTTTGAATAACACTTGGTAAATCTTTAATCTCTATCTTGATTCTTGAACTTCAAAGATTAACTTGATAGCTTATTCTCACTTACTCTCTCTAACCAATAAGCTATAAGTTATAGGTGGAAAGGCTAACAAAGAAAGTCTGACTTTATAAGTGCTTATTCTCTCAACCAAATAAGTTGTTTAGCTTGAGAGAAGTTGGATGAATTTTGAACAACCAACAAATGAATGCAAAGCTCTCTATTTATAGGCATCTCAAAGTGAGGGTAGATTAGTCATTAAATCCTCCACCTCTTTACTATTCATTACCTAGCCCTTAAGTAAACTTGGCTACCACAACACTTAGCCTCTAAGTTATCTTGCTCCCCACTTAAAATACTTGGTCATTACAACATATATCCAATACTTGATCACCACATTTACTTAACCCTTAAGTAATCTTGCTAATCACATAACTTAGCCACTAAGTTACTTGCTCATCACTTTGAATCACCCATGGGTTGCTCCATGGTTCTTACCCATTTAATATTTACTTTGGGCCTTAGCTTAATTAACTTACTTAATCATTGGGCTTGCACATTAAATTACCTTGGGCTTGTAATTAAACAAACATTGGGCTTACATTAATAAATTCACATTGGACTTAACCATTCAATACTTGGGCTCACATAATACTTAACAAATCCTACCAATTCTACAAATTCAATACATTAAGCTTAAAGCCTTATAACGATAATCACGTATTCATCTCA
Organism: Panax ginseng; assembly: GCA_020205605.1. Classification (NCBI taxonomy): domain Eukaryota; kingdom Viridiplantae; phylum Streptophyta; class Magnoliopsida; order Apiales; family Araliaceae; genus Panax; species Panax ginseng. Next base: position 61,640,011 of record CM035140.1, on the reverse strand, counting down.
GTATTCCCTCGTATATTTATTCAATATATACGATATATATAATCATTCATATGTACTCAGATATAATACCTCGTGATCATACTCAGATTCTCTACCTCGTATAATACCTACGTATTATAATGATCATCGCTAATTCATTAATCGCATTACATTTCCTTCTCGTAAATCATTTTCCTTAAACGTTAGGTTTTAAGTCCACAAGCGAAATATTACGTTTTCATAACTCAAAAATATTATTGGATATTCCATCTCACCTCGATATTCTATCGTTATGTATTTCTCGAAGTTCAAAAATAATTCCGAAGCGTAAATGCGTGAATAGTATTTTTCAAAAATTTCTCGAAAAGCTTTTATTTTTGTCTTGAAAATTCAAACACTTTAATTCTACCACGTAGCCAAAATCCTACGACATTACGACATTTATAGTTCGGAGAACGGCGTTCGATTAGCTTGCTCCATAAATAATTAATTAAATTCATTTAATAAAAATAAAAATTTAATTCTCAAAAATCCGATTTTCTCGGGGCGTTACAAAACCCGTTAACCGGGCATGACCATGAACTTTCTGGGTAACCCAGAAAGCCTTTTTCAGCGTCTGACAACTATTTGTGAGGTCTGGATCTGACAGGTTTTAGGTCGTTTGATGTTGTGTTTGTAACCATGTTGTAGCCTGTTATATGTTCTTGCATTCCATGGCTTTATATCGTGTAAATGAACAACGTGTAGATCGTGACAGGTGGTCAAATTAGACCACTCGGTCTGTTTTTGACGTTTCTGGAAAACCCAGAAACAACTAAAGCAATTTTTCTGACAATGTTTGACCAAGTTATAAATTATAGATCTGTTGTTTTTGGACTGAGATCTTGACATCTCGTTGTTCCTTGTCATGAATACTACATGTATAAATACTAAAACCACCAAAACAATGATCAGAACCTAGGTTAATTTGTACTGGAAAGTGACTAGTCGAAGTTCTGGGTTTTTGGAGAAACCCAGGTAATGTCTGACAGTACTTTGGAAGGGTCAGATCTTACTATCTTATTATGATATGACTATGTTAATGCTTAATAGTTGTAGTAGTACATGTGTATTACAAGATTGAACAATAAGTTTGCCCAAAAACGAATTAAACAAAGAATTAGAAGCAGTCAAACAAGACCTCTTGATACTGTCTGCTGTCAGTGTTCTTGAGCTCAAGAACACCAACAGCGACGCTTTGTGTCGCTAAAGCCCTTTAGTGACGATTTTATTATTTTCTAATTTCTGAATATTCCGAAAATTATTTAAAAATAGAAGTAGATTATAAAAATTACCAAAAATAGTTTTAAAAATCATTTTAAATTCTGAAAAATAACTTTTAATTATTTGGGACATTTTCATTAATATTTATAATTATTTGGATATTAATGATATTTAATTTATTTAATTAGTGTGTTAAATAAATTAGAGAAAAATGATTTAATATTATGAAAAATTATTTTAAATAAAGAATAATGTACTTAAAAATATTTTGAGTTATAAAATATAACTTTTAATATTTTTGGAGAATTTTCATTAATAATTTAATATTAATAATATTAGATTTTTAATTATTAAATTAAATAAATAAGTTAAAAATGATTTTATTGATTTAAAAATATTTTAAATAAGAATAAAGTGTTAAAAAATATTTTGAATTATAAAATATAATTTTCAATATTTTTGGATAATTCTCATTAATAAATTAATATTAATGATATTAGATTTATTTAATTATTATATTAAATAAATGAATTAAAAATGATTTTATTGATTTAAAATTCATTTAAAATTGAGAAAATGGTTTAAAAATATTTTAAGTTATAATTAATAACTTTTAATATTTGATAATAATTTCATTAATATTTAAATATTAATGGTGATGATTTAAAATGATTTTAATGAATTTAAAAATCATTTAAGTGGAATATTGTTGATTTTAAAATATTTTAAGTTATTAATAATAACTTTAATATTTTGACAAGTATGTTATTAATATTTTTATATTATTAAATATTAATAATGATAAGATTATTTGATAATTAAATCATTTAAAAATGATTTAAGTGTTTGAAAAATTATTATAAATAATAATAATTGTTTATAAATTCTTAAAAGCTTCTGAAAAATATTATAAATAATAATTGACTTGTCTAAAATAATATTGAAGCCTAGAAATCGAATTTAATTGACAATATATGTGTTAATTGTCGGATAGGGTGACTAGAACACCGAAAATGGATCGAAGTCCAACCAGACCGAACTAATTAAACTTGATAAGTGTTTATATAGGTTATAAACACTGATGTGGCTATGTGGTAATGTGCCTAGGAGAAGTTTGACTGTGAATCACAGTGTTACATGTTATGAATTCTTGTGCTAATTGTGAGACCGATATTATTGGTTATAGGTCTTACGAACGCAGATAAGTTTATTGTGTAGCTGTAATTAACGTGGAAGGCAAGTTTCCTAACTCAACCTTGAGTTATATTCATTCAATTATTATAATAGTTAATTATTGCTAGTTATACCATGTCTAGGGAATTTATTGTTGATTATTCGCAGTTAGTGCATGATTAATAATTCAAATTGAATTACTAATTTGAAAAATATACATTGGTGGAATAATTGTTGTTGGATATTCATATTCGTAGAAGATAGAATTTACAGTACAGATAATTTATGTTTATTGTCAAATTTTGTTGAGAAATGTCTTAGCCAATTATTCTGGACTAGACAAACATTTATTAAAACTTGATAGGTTCGAGAAGAGAATTCAACTATTATTAACAGATCGATGCCAATTATTTCGGCTAGATCAAGAAGTAACTAGAATTTGAAATCACAGTATTTCGTTGTTAAATCAAAATCTTGATTCTGAGACTGAGAAGAAAAACCTTTTATATAAAGGGAACATTTTAGGTCGTATATTCGGCCATTGCGCACTGTTAAGTATTATGCATAATATAGTGTATAATAAAGCTGATCACTTGTTATACTTGCAGAGGGGTATGATTTAATCTTTATAGTTATTTGATACTCATGTGTATGTATCAAAGTAAATCTTTGATAGATACCCGAGAAAGTAGAAGTTCTAGATCCAATGGATCGCTCAGCATAAATCTGGAAAACATTCCACTTTGTTATTGCATAGAATTGATTCTTGTTTCATTTGAATATCGTAGAAACTTTGAAAGTGTTGTACTCTTTCATTATCAAATTATTGTGTTGCATAGAAAGGGAGAAGCCTTGTTATTGATTAACGCATTGTTCAACTAATTCAAAGTTCCCCGAACTTTGGTGTTATTCTATAAAAATAGATAGTCTATTATTCTGATACTTATACATTCATTGTATATCTTAACTTGCAGGGCAAATTTGTTGCTCACCCTTGCTAAATAAAACTTTTCAGCTAGGGACGAAGTGGCAGGAGGTGTTGTGAAGAATAAAGGCAAAGACATAGTGATTAATTAGTTATGAATAACATTATTATTATGTTGTATTTGTGAACCATTTTTGTATAACTAAAGGGTATGTTTGTAATGTTAAGGTTAGAGAACCTGGGGTAATGTATTAACTATATCAGTTAATGAAGTGTATGTTCCTATTTATAAATAAATGGGTAGTTAAATGTTATTTATATTGTGAATCGTGAACACCAAACTCGGGGGTCAGGTAACCCGGATTTGGGGGTGTCACAGGTTGGTATCAAAGCTGTAGTGACCAAGGTGTCACAAGTTGGTAGAAGAGCTATAGGTTATAAACCTTAAGTGGGGTGGAGGAAAACCCTAGGATTATAACCATAAGCGATAGAGAAAACTCATTTAGAGTTCTAAGTGAGGGATTGCCAAAGTGAATCAATAGTGAGATAAGTGTACACATAGTGTGAGAAGTTTGTACTGGTGAAGTACTAATCAAGTTATTTAAACTAATTGTAGGATGTCTGGAGAAGATGAAATAAGTGAAAAGATGCTAGCAGCTGTCGCACCAGTGCTAGAAGCCGAGGTGCCAGCGCAAAGCGAATCAGTTGAGAAGGTGGGATAAGATGAACCTATGGTCAATCTGGGAAGCAATCATGACTATTATCCCGAGATGTATTTGAGTGGAGATGAGGAGGCAGAGTCTGAGCCAGTTGGGGTTGAGAAAAAGGATAAGATCAAAGTTGGAGAACAAGATTAGCTATCTACAGAAGTTCAGGAACTTCGTAGTAAAGTGTTTCTCTTGGATGAGTTGTGGAAGACGGAGCGGGCGTTACGTGAAATGACTGAAGAACGGAATGAGCTCAAGGCGCAGGTGGAGAGGATGAAGACCGAAGATGGTGGATCGTCTAAAGGAACAATCAAGCAGCAGAAAGACAAGAATAAGTGAAAAAGGGACAACGATAGCCCTAATTCGTAAAAGTCAAACCCAAAAAAGAAGCAAGCATGTAGCAAATGTGGAAAGACTCACGCGGGAGAGTGTATGATATGGAAGAACGTGTGCTTCAATTGCAAGCAGGAAGGACATATTTCTTTGCATTGTCCTAAGCCGAATATGAGGAAGTGTTTCTCATGTGGAAGAACGGGTCACGGATTCAACAAGTGTCCCAACAAGAAGAAGACTAGTGAAGGGAGCGGACGATAGATAACTTAAGTTTGAACATTAATATCTTTTGGTAGAAGATTATGATATTAAGTGTTCTACTATCGAGAATGATGTTTAAGCATATGTAAATATATATTTTTGTATGAATGAAATCTTTATTTTCTATATGAATATAAGATTAAGATTAAATTGTGTGTTCTTAAAACTCATATATATGGTAAGTTAATGACTCATAATTATATGAAATGTTTTGAACCCCTCAACGAATGGACACCAAAGGTCTGACTAGAATAAGTTCATATACTCATATAATTGTGGCAAGTTCCTGAACTCATAAGTGTGGTAAGTTTGACGAACTGGTAAGAACTATGTGTGAATGGAGAATTGCCACTTTTTGTGAAAAGTTGTGTCGTTAATCCTGGTATGATTTAAAAAGGGATACTAAATGTGTTAAGTACTATATGTACTATGTGTTATTTGAATAAATATGCAATTATATGAGAATTATGTGTTGAATTCTTATTGTGTTAAGAATTTGTGTAAAAAAAAGAGAATTAATATAAGATTTTTATTTAAATTAGATCAAGCCGCCTAGACGACAAAATTGAAATCAAAGAGAAGAGCAATCGGTGAATAACGAAGGAGGTCAAGCTGACCCGATGCAAAACTTTGCAGATATGATAGCCGAAGCTATGGAAAATAGGGCTCCAGCAAGAGGAAGAACGAGAAATCAGCCAGCCGACAGATTAGCTAACTTCAAAGACTTTAAAGCGGTAGGGCTGCCTTAATTTAAAGGGACCACAGATCCGATTGAAGCCCAAACTTAGGTGAAGGAGATGGAGAAAGCATTCATCATTGCGCGAGTAGCAGAAGAGCAGAAGACGGCTTTTGCGATATACTTAATGAAGGGAGAAGCTAATTACTGGTGGGAGACAAATCAGGCCAGAGCAGGTACAATGGTGGTGTTGTGGACAAGATTCAAGGAGTTGTTCTTTGAGAACTACTTCTCACCGAGTATGCAATCCAGGATGGAAATCAAATTCTTAGAACCTGTGACACCCCCAAATCCAAGTACTTTATTCCCACAAGATTCGGTGTTCACTTAATCAAAACATTCATTTCTAACTACCCAATTATAATAAAATTGAATAATCAAAACCTGCCCATAGAGGATTAAACTTAAATAAAAATCTCCTAGGTTATCTAACCTTTAATCATCATTTAAATGCGGAAAATATTACATAACTTCTTTTAAATAAAGTCTAAGATCAACATAATAAAAGTCTAACATCTTAATCAAAGTAAAAATTACAAGTCTTCATCACTTGTACATTTTTCCCTTTCCTTTGCTAGTTGAAGGTTCACATACCTTCTCTTCTTTAGCTGCAATGAGTTTATAAACATGCAAGAGTGAGAAAAACAATTGCTCACTAGATATAATATGGAATCAACAGGAGTATAACAATAATAACTGTCGAAATAGGCTCATCAAAGTGAATAGTACTCTATCAATAATAATCAAAAACTGAAATCCCAAAATATGGAAAATATACATCACTGAGGGTCGTAAGACCATGAACTACGTCCACAGTTGCAAGTAATCTTTCAACTCCAACTTTAACAGTCGTAAGAGTATAAGGACCTCGTACTCGGGGGGATCAGCCCTTCGTACAATGTATTGTGCACAAACATTTTAACGCTATGTGTAAGTTAACCCCTAATCATAACAATAGGGTTGTTCATCTCATTATTTAGAGTACATGTAATGACCGAGAAATTCGGATCTTATTGTAAAATGATTTTGTTAAATTAAATAATAATAAAATTCTATTATATGTGTTATCAAGATGGTTGTCATTGTATAACCTATTGATGTTAGAATGTCGTAGTATTTGAGCTACGTGGATGAATTAAAGTATTTGAATTTCTAAGACAAAAATAAAAGTTTTTCGAGAGATTTTCCGAAAAACACTATTCATCGGTATTTGTTCAGGATATATTTTTGAATTTCCGAGAAATACATAATGATGAAATAACAAGGTAAGATGGATTATGCAATAAAAATTTGGTTATGGAAAATGTAATATTTCACTTGCGGACTTAATTTATAAACGTTAAGGAAGGCGAAGTAGTAATGAATAAGTGATAATTGTATGCTACCTTGGTATTGTACAAAGTAATGAAAACGAGTATAATACGAGTTTGTATGAAGGATGAAATATCTTATATAAATCCTATATGAATTGGAATACAAAAATAATACATAAACTATATGTATATGTATTAAGTAATGTTAATGGACTTGGAAGATTAGTAGATTAAAATGTTAAGGCCCAATCATTAATTAATGAACCAATTAGTGTTTATTAATGCCAAGCCCAAAGACTTAGTTGGTCCAAGCCCAAACTAGAGTGCAATGAATTGGTTGACCCATGGGGCAAACCATATTATCATGGGTAATATGTGGTGATCAAGTTAATGTAATGACCAAGACTTAAGAAGTAATGACCAAGACTTATAAGTGGCGGTCAAGCAAAGGGTAGGTTTTGTGCTAGCCAAGTAATGAATAGTAAGGAGGTGGCTTAAGGAGGTGGGATGATTTATAAACCAAACTACCCTAGCTTTGCAACTTCTATAAATATAGGAGGCTTACAAGCCATTTAACCCTTGTTCAAATAATCCAACATATTGCAAGTGCTTAAGTGTTAGAGAGAATAAGCTACAAATAAGTCATTTCATTTGTAAGAAGAAGAAGAAAGCTACCTTACCTTGAAATTAAAAGTAAGACTTCTTCTCTAAATTATCTTCTATCTCTACCATGATAGGTTGATAAGAAAAGATGGATTAAGAAACAAGAATGATAAGAAGCAAGAAGAATGAGTAAGAAATGAACTTAAACCACATAAGTCATTTAAACTTATAAAAGTTATAAACTTATTATGAATTAACCTTGAATGTTAGTATGAAAATTATGAACTTGTAATGAGTTTATTAAGAGAAGTAGTAAGGATGTAAAAGAACTTGTATGATCATATATATCATATATACATAAGTAAAGTTATATGTTAAGAACATATAAAAATGATGATTAAGAAACTTTAATTGTCATAAGTCATGAACAATAAAATCTTGAGTAGTTTATAAATTGATAAGTTATAAGCTCATGAAGAATAAGTCCAAAAACCAACAATGATTATTAGTTGTCGTAATGAGTATGTTAAGATGTTCACATCGTGAATGAAGTTCATTTGTAATGTTGAACAAATCATAAGAACGAAGATTTGCTGGAAATTGCCCGATTGGACGATAATCGTCGAATTCGTAAAATTTTCGGAATAGAAGTCAAATTTTGTGTTTGAACTCGGAACCATTGTTTTCCAATAGATACAAGTTATATTTGGCATTTAAGAGTTGCGGACTCAAAAATGACCAAATTCCGACTTAGAACGAAGAAACGAGCGTTGAACGTTCACGAACGTTTAACGTTTTCGTTAAAAATGAACCAATAGGTGAATTTTTAGCAAACGAAGTCAAATAGATAAAATTCTTGCATAAACGCATAGATTACGTAATTTGTGAACCGTAGGCTTTTGAACGAGCCAATTCGGACTTATAACGAAGAAGTTATGCGTCCGGAAGTTCACAAAATTCACAAACTGAAATTGTTTTCTGGTGCACAGTTGGTATTTGCTAAGGCAAACCCTAAACTAAATGAGTCGCGTCGTAGCACGTAACAATGTTCAAGCACCTTTGCGAAGAGTTCATCGCACCATGAACCATAGTACAATTTGTGGCGCAGCATACCATGTACAAGCATAAAAATCTTACGGAGAGTGGCGCCGCGATCAAGCGATAATAAATAAGGACTTCGGTAGCAGCCATGAAGTCCGGACAATGCTACTATAAGCTCGTGTCATGACTTGAGGTCTATATAAAGTCAAGCGTAGTAGGGCCGACCTCGAAACAAGGATAGTAATGAAGGTTTCTAAGTACAAAAAAAGGAAGGCTAATTGATTTAAAAGTAAACACAACTTAAGGAATGTAATGTAACATTGTTTAAACTTTGTTAAACCTTAAGGATGTTGTATAAAGGTTGAGATAACCTAGTCGAATATAAATGCAAGGATAATGATAAATCAGAATGAATAGTAACTGAATCTAATATACACTTAGATTGAGATGAAGGATACAATATAGTTATATATACATACTTGATTATATGAGACCTAATGTAAGGCATTATGTGATCATGTATTGTAGAGACTTGAACGACTTGAACATAAAGTTAATATACCATAGCAGACGCTAAATGCAAGTATTCTAACTCTTGTCTCAGTTCAATCTGAACAAGTTTTTGAGGTTCATGTATTCTTTCGCATGAATTAAGGTATGTTGAAGTTTAAGCTAATTCCTTTGGCTAGACTTGATGTATTGATAATCTATTCATTTATTATCAAATGTTGCTATCTTTTGTCAACTACTTGATATGGTTTCCAAAAGAAGATTGAAATGTTAAACAAAAATTTTGTCAGTAAAACGACAGGCACGTGAGGTTGCCAAATGCTTAAACATGCATACGTTTAATGGATGTAGTGTTGATCAACATAGAGTACAATAGGCTGATCACCTAGAAGTGCTCGTAAGTAATATCGGGCTTACGGACTTGCTTCCGGGTTGTCCTTTTCAAATTAAAGAATGAATACTCGAGGTCTTTGACCGGAGTGAATGTTTTACTAAATATTGTTATTATTGTAAAGCATTTTGAAAGAAAAGATGAAGTGCTATTTTGAATTATCAATAGTACTTCATAACTATTGTTCAGTTATTGAAGATATATAATTTGTATGTGTCAAACATGTTGTTATTAAATTGTTATACTTGCTGAGCTAGTCATGCTCACTCTTGCTTGAACCATATAAATGCAGCTAAGACTGAACGTCCCGAAGGATCGAAAAAGGATAAGGGAAAAGGTAAGGCAGATTACTGAGTTGTCTTGTAATAGTATAGGTCTATTATTGTAATGTAACTGATATTATGACAAAGAACCTTTGTAATGGGTATAGAACCTGGGAAATGTAAATATTACTTTAAATATATAGAAGTTATGTTCGTTCTTTTAGACTTTTCAATTGAATGAATGTATGAATGTTGTACAGTATAGCACCATCTGTCGGGTTGGAAGATACCTGGATTTGGGGGCGCTACAAGTTGGTATCAAAGCCTAGGTTATAAAAACTTAAGGGGGAAAGTAGAACCTTAAGTCATAACCTTAAGAAAGAATAAAGAAGTAAAAGATGAAAAGTAACCCTATAAAAATGCATTATATTATGTTATGTATTTCTATTTATTTTACTGACGTGTACTAATAAAACTATATTATTTTATTGTAGATGTCAGGAGAAAATGATATGTATAGAGATATACATGTAGTGAGCTAGGATTCGGTTAATCGGGTAGAGATACTACCAAATCCCGTAGCAGTAGAACCAGAGTTGGTGACAATCGAGTCTGGAGACTCGGACGATTTAGACTACATGTCTATATTTGATGGCATGCTAGAGGAGGAAGTGGACGTGATGTCCTTTGACCAGGTTCCACCTACGGAGGAGTTGTCTACGGGGGAATCAATGAAGGCACTGTTTATGTCGGTATTGGATAGGAATGTCCATTACTGCCAAGAGGTTAAGGAGTTGAAAGAGGAACTCCAAGCTGTCCGTGAGGACAAGGCTAGCATGGATGGAATGTGGGAAGAGAAGCATGATGAATGAGTTCTAGCTAAGGACAAGGTCCAAGAGCTGAAATGTGAAGTCTTTGAGCTCAAGCAGGAGCTAAAGACTAAACAACGGAAGTTGGAGAGAATGTCTTATATACATAGGAGTTCTCATGTGGATTTCCAGCAGCAGGTAGCTAGGTATCAGATAGAAGCAGGACAGACCCGACACAATATCAGTAGAGATGTTATTGTCGATCTGGCCAACAAAGATTTTGAGAATGCCCTACGTCAAATGTAATCTATCAATAGCTAGAGTAGATTAGATATGTAAATATTATGTATCTAGTAGTGACGTAAAACCCTCTTTTGTATAACAAAGGGTAGTCTTTTGTAAATCCCAATTTTTGGAAAGTAATTGCGGGATGGTAATGTAATCAGCTAAGGTTGAGTAATGTAAACAATGTAGTGTTATACTACAAGTTATGAATCAATATAAGTCTTTTTATGGAATATGTTGAGTAATGAGTATGAGTTATTGTTTCATTACAAATAATAACAAACCAACAAGAATAAAGTAATAATGATGTGTTGTTTTCTTAACAGTGAAATGCCGCCAAGAAGGAGACAACGAAATCAGGGTGCTAATGTTAACCAACCGGAGGGTGGTCCGGTTAATCCAATACAGGAGTTCATTAATCTTTTAACTACCAAGATTTAATAGAATCGAGGGCTAATGTACCAAGTGATTCCCGAGTAGTATGAGCTACTACTTTTAAGGACTTTAAAGTGTGTAGGTCCGTTTGAGTTCAAAGGAACTACAGACCCTATAGAAGCCCAGACTTGGGTAAAAGAAATCGAGAAAACATTTGTAATAGCAAATGTTGAGGAAGGTCTAAAGGTTGCCTTTACAACCTATTTGATGAAGGGAGAGGCCAACTTATTGTGGGAGGCAAACCAGGCTAGGGCCGATATAGGAAACCTAACATGGGAGAGGTTCAAGGAGATTTTCTTCGAGAACTATTTTCCCACGAGTATGCAAGGGAGAATGGAAATGAGGTTTCGTGAATTGAGACAAGGGGATATAACAGTTCCCCAGTATGCTGCCAAGTTTAATGAACTGGCACGATTTACTCCACATCAAGTGGACACTGAAGTGAGAAAGGCTAGAAGATTCGAGCAGGGCTTGAAACCCTAGCTCTATAGCCGAATCTCTTTATTCCAAAGTATTTCCTTTGGAACCATACTAGAAAAGGCAATAATTGCCGAAGGTGGGAATGAGGCTCTCAGCCAGTACCGCATGGATAAGAAAAACAAGGGTAAGGTTGATGGAGGAACCAAGATCAAGGGAGCCAATGGAAGTGGCAACGGTCAGAAGAGGAAGGGCTTTAACTCTGGGAATACCGGAGTAAAATAAGGGGACTCTAAGAGGAGGATGGAGGCCTGTAAAACCTGCGGGAAGACTCACTTGGGAGTCTATCTCAAAGGAAATCATGGATGTTTTGTATGTGGATCAACTGACCACATAGTAAAGAACTGCCCAAAGAAGGGGACAGAAGGAAATAAGTGAACTAATAGCGGTAAGTTAGCTATTAGTGGTCCAGCTCAGCCGGGGAAATCAATGGCCCGCACTTTTAATATGACGGTCCAAGATGCGGTGGCATCAGGGGATGTAGTTGCAGGTATTATTCTGATGAACAATATAAATGCATACGTGCTATTTGATTCGGGTGCTACTTGTTCATTTATAGCATGTGATTTTGCTAGGAGACTAGAATTATTTCCTGAAAAATTGCTTATACCTTTGAACATTAAGGTAGTAAACGAAGAGATAATTCCTGTTGAAGATATTCATAGGAGTTGTTGCGTAGATGTACGTGGTCGTAAGTTATCGGTAGATTTAATATCGTTAAGGTTAGGAGAATTAGACATAATTCTCGGAATGGATTGGTTGATTAACCATGGAGCAATTATAGATTGCCAAAAGAAATGTGTGAGAGTTAGGACGTTGAAACAACCTCCTATAGTATTTTATGGTAGTAAATTGCCGAGACGTCCGTGTTGCCTTACAATGACACAAACTAGAAAACTTCTAAGGAAAGGTTGTGTAGGTTACCTATGCTATGTTGTTGACACCCAAAGAGTGGGAGCAACCATGGAACAAATACCTATAGTAAATGAGTTCATGAATGTATTTCCAAGTTAGTTACCGGGTCTACCGCCGGATAGGGAGATCGAATTTATGATAGACATTGTGCCAGGAGCAGCACCAGTCTCAAGGGCACCGTACCGTATGGCGCCTGTGGAAATGAAAGAACTAATGGTTCAGCTACAGGAACTATTGGACAAAAAGTACATTCAACCAAGTGTCTCCGTGGGGGGCACCGGTGTTGTTTGTCAAGAAGAAAGACGGATCGTTCAGGCTTTGTATCGACTATCGGGAGTTGAACAAGTTAACGATAAAGAATAAATACCCATTGCCTAGGATCGATGATCTCTTTGATCAATTGAAAGGGGCAAAGTATTTTCTAAAATAGATTTCTTGACGGGTATCATCGGTTGAAGGTTAGGAAGGAAGATGTACCAAAGATCGCATTCGTGACTCGTTATGGTCATTTCGAGTTTCTGGTAATGTCATTTGGGTTGACGAATGCACCTGCTACATTTATGGATATGATGAACAGATTGTTTAAACTATATTTGGACAAGTTCGTCATGGTTTTTATCGATGATATTCTAGTCTATTCTAAGACACCAGAAGATCATGCTGAACACTTAAGATTAGTGTTGGAGACACTAAGGAAAGAAAAGTTATATGCGAAATTCACCAAATGTGAATTTTGGCCTAAAAAGTGCGATTTTAGGTCATGTCATCACCAAGAGGGGATTCGAAGGGATCCAAATAAGGTGGAAGCAAGAATGAATTGGGAACAACCGAAAACACCGAATCGAGGTACGGAGTTTCCTAGGGTTAGCAGGGTACTATCGAAGATTTATCCAAGATTTTTTGAGGATAGCTACCTAGTTGACTAATTTAACAAGGAAGACGGTGAAATACGTATGGACGGATAAATGTGAAGACAGTTTTCAAGAACTGAAGAAAAGATAAAGTGAAGCGCCTGTTTTGTCATTACCAGATGACGCAAGAAATTTTGTAGTGTATAGTGATGCTTCGCATAGAGGACTGGGTTGTGTGCTTATGCAGCATGGCAAGGTCATTGTATATGCATCACGGCAGTTAAAGGATTATGAGAAAGTTTATCCTACTCATGATCTGGAACTGGCCGCGGTAGTGTTTGCCCTAAAGATATGGAGACATTATCTTTATGGGAAAAAATGTGAGATATATACGGACAATAAAAGTCTAAAGTATATCTTCACTCAGAAGGAGTTGAATATGAGACAGCAAAGATGGCTAGAGTTGATAAAGGATTATGATTGTGAAATCCTGTATCACCCTGGAAAGGCCAATGTAGTTGCCGACGCCTTAAGTAGGAAGGGTCGGGAAAAATTATCTATGTTAACGGCTCAAAATGAGTTAATAACAAAGATGGCTAGGATGGAAATAGAAGTTAAGATACCGAGTGATTCAAGGCAGTTACTCTTTGCGACGGAGATGCAATCTACCATCATAGACAGAGTCAAGGAGGTACAACTCAAGACCGACGAGTGTAACCAAATGAAGAAGCGGTTATCCGAGAAGGAAGATGCTAAGTATAGTCTTGATAATGAGGGATTATTAAGATTTGAAGGAAGAATTTGGGTTCCGAATGAGATGGAATTAAAGGAGCAAGTGTTACAAGAAGCTCATAGTTCGAGGTACTCGATACATCCTGGTAGCACTAAGATGTATCAAGACCTTCGACAGAATATTTGGTGGCCAAACTAAAGAGAGAAATAGCAGAGTATGTGAGTAGGTATTTGACTTGTCAAAAGGTTAAGGACGAACATCAATGACCCAATGGCTTATTACAGTCATTGGAGATTCCAGAATGGAAGTGGGAGCATATCACGATGGACTTCGTGGTGGGACTTCCGACGACGAATAAAGGGTACAATTTAATTTGGGTAATAGTGGACCGGTTGACGAAGTCGGCTCACTTTTTGCCAATTAGGATCAAGTATAACTTAGACCAGTTAGCTAAACTTTATGTTAAGGAAATCATTTCCAGACATGGAGTACCGGTATCGATTGTGTTAGATTGTGATCCACAATTCACATCGAACTTCTGGAGGAGTTTGGAAGAACAGTTGGGAACGCAACTGAAATTAAGCACAACTTATCATCCACAAACCGATGGGCAGAATGAGAGAACAATTCAGACGTTAAAAGATATGTTGAGGTCTTGCGTCATGGATTTCAAGGGTAGTTGGGATGATCACCTACCACTAGTAGAGTTTGCGTATAACAATAGTTATCATGCAAGCATAGGCATGCCGTCGTATGAAACTTTGTATGGAAAAAAATACAGAACACCATTGTGTTGGGATGAGGTGGGAGAACGCCGAATGCTAGGACCGAAATTGGTACAATGGCACAATGGATGTGGTAAAGTTAATTCGGATCGTCTCTGTCACACATTTCGTGGATGAGTATGAAGAAGTATGCGGACTCACATAGACTAATGCGAGAGTTTGAGCTAGGCTCGTATGTGTTTCTAAAGGTATCTCCCTAGAAAGGAAAGATACGCTTTGGAAAGAAAGGAAAGTTAAGTCCAAGGTTTATAGGACCTTTTGAGATATTAAAACGGGTAGGAGAGGTAGCTTATGTGATAGAATTACCTCCAGACCTAGAACGAATACATAACGTATTTCACATATCTGTATTACGTCCATATAAGCCAGACTATAAGCATGTAATCGAGTATGAGCCGATTCATATCGAGAAAGACTTAACATATGAAGAATCGCCGATGCAGATCATTGATAGAAAGGAACAAGTTCTGAGGAACAAAGTAATACCATCAGTAAAGGTATTATGGAAGAACCACGATGCTGAAGAAACAACGTGGGAACTAGAAGAAAAGATGAAGAAAAATTTTCCTCATCTATTTGATTAAAGTAAGACGAGATTCTGGAGACAAAACCTTTATAAAGGGGGAAGAATGTAACGACCGAGAAATTCGGATCTTATTGTAAAATGATTTTATTAAATTAAATAATAATAAAATTCTATTCTATGTGTTATCAAGATGGTTGTCATTGTATAACCTATTGATGTTAGAATGTCGTAGTATTTGAGCTACGTGAATGAATTAAAGTGTTTAAATTTCTAAGATGAAAATAAAAGTTTTTTGAGAGATTTTCCGAAAAACACTATTCATCGATATTTGCTCGGGATATATTTTTGAATTTCCGAGAAATACGTAATGATGAAATAACAAGGTAAGATGGATTATGCAATAAAAATCTAGTTATGGAAAATGTAATATTTCGCTTGCGGACTTAATTTATAAACGTTAAGGAAGGCGAAGTAGTAATGAATAAGTGATAATGGTATGCTACCTTGGTATTGTAGAAAATAATGAAAACGAGTATAATACGATGAGTTTTTATGAAGGATGAAATATCGTATATAAATCATATATGAATTGGAATACGAAAATAATACATAAACTATATGTATATGTATTAAGTAATGTTAATGGACTTGGAAGATTAGTTAATAATTATATTCAAGTCCAAGTAGATTAAAATGTTAAGGCCCAATCATTAATTAATGAACCAATTAGTGTTTATTAATGCCAAGCCCAAAGATTTAGTTGGTCCAAGCCCAAACTAGAGTGCAATGAATTGGTTGACCCATGGGGCAAACCATATTAACATGGGTAATATGTGGTGATCAAGTTAATGTAATGACCAAGACTTAAGAAGTAATGACCAAGACTTATGAGTGGTGGTCAAGCAAAGGGTAGGTTTTGTGCTAGCCAAGTAATGAATAGTAAGGAGGTGGCTTAAGAAGGTGGGATGATTTAAAGACCAAACTACCCTAGCTTTACAACTTCTATAAAGATAGGAGGCTTACAAGCCATTTAACCCTTGTTCAAATAATCCAACATATTGCAAGTGCTTAAGTGTTAGAGAGAATAAGCTACAAATAAGTCATTTCATTTGTAAGAAGAAGAAGAAAGCTACCTTACCATGAAATCAAAAGTAAGACTTCTTCTCTAAATTATCTTCTATCTCTACCATGATAGGTTGATAAGAAAAGATGGATTAAAAAACAAGAATGATAAGAAGCAAGAAGAATGAGTAAGAAATGAACTTAAGCCACATAAGTTGGCAATAAGTCATTTAAACTTATAAAAGTTATAAACTTATTATGAATTAACCTTGAATATTAGTATGAAAATTATGAACTTGTAATGAGTTTATTAAGAGAAGTAGTAAAGATGTAAAAGAACTTGTATGATCATATGTATCATATATACATAAGTAAAGTTATATGTTAATAACATATAAAGAATGATGATTAAGAAACTTTAATTGTCATAAGTCATGAACAATAAAATTTTGAGTAGTTTATAAATTGACAAGTTATAAGCTCGTGAAGAATAAGTCCAAAAACCAACAATGATTATTAGTTGTTGTAATGAGTATGTTAAGATGTTCACATGGTAAATGAAGTTCATTTGTAATGTTGAACAAATCATAAGAACGAAGATTTTTCGAAAATTGCACGATTGGACGATAATCGTCGAATTCGTAAAATTCTCAGAATAGAAGTCAAATTTTGTGTTTGAACTCAGAACCATTGTTTTCCAATAAAGACAAGTCATATTTGGCATTTAAGAGTTGCGGACTCAAAAATGACCGGATTCTGACTTAGAACGAAGAAACGAGCATTGAACGTTCACGAACGTTTAACGTTTTCGTTAAAAATGAACCAATAGGTGAATTTTTAGGAAACGAAGTCAAATAGATAAAATTTTTGCATAAATGCATAGATTACGTAATTTATGAAGCGTAGGCTTTTGAACGAGCCAATTCGAACTTATAACGAAGAAGTTATCCGTCCGGGAAGTTCACAAAATTCACAAACTAAAATTGTTTTACGGTACACGAGTTGGCCATGGCTGACCCAAACCTAAATAAATGAGTCACACATGACAGCATAATGATGTCCGAAAGACATCGCAAGAGTTCGCCACAATGCGAACTATAGTACAATTTATGTAGCCATATATTTCATATCTTGTCATAAAAATCTTACGAGAGTGGCGCCTGTTTGCATACCAATAAGTAAGGACTCATGTGCATGCCAAGTTCTAGGACAATGCTACTATAAGCTCGCGTCGCAGCGCGAGGTGTAAATATAAAGCTAGCACCGCAGCGCCAGTCTCAGAACAAGGATAGTAATGAAGGTTTCTAAGTACAAAGAAAGGAAAGCTAATTGATTTAAAAGTAAACACAACTTAAGGAATGTAATGTAACATTGTTTAAACTTTGTTAGACCTTAAGCATGTTGTATAAAGGTTGAGATAACCTAGTCGAATATAAATGCAAGGATAATGATAAATCGGAATGACTAGTAACTGAATCTAATACACACTTAGATTGAGATGAAGGATACAATATAGTCATATACATACTTGATTATATGAGACCTAATGTAAGGCATTATGTGATCATGTATTGTAGAGACTTGAATGACTTGAACATAAAGTTAATATATCGTAGCAGACGCTAAAGAAAAGTATTCTAACTCCTGTCTCAGTTCAATCTGAACAAGTTTTTGAGGTTCATGTATTCTTTTGCATGAATTAAGGTATGTTGAAGTTTAAGCCAATTCCTTTGGCTAGACTTGATGTATTGATAATCTATTCATTTATTATCAAATGTTGCTATCTTTTGTCAACTACTTGATATGGTTTTCAAAAGAAGATTGAAATGTTAAACAAATGTTTTGTCGGTAAAACGACAGGCACGTGAGGTTGCCAAATGCTTAAACGTGCATACGTTTAATGGATGTAGTGCTGATCAACATAGAGTACAATAGGCTGATCACCTAGAAGTGCTTGTAAGTAATATCGGGCTTATGGACTTGGTTCCGGGTTTTCCTTTTCCAATTAAAGAATGAATACTCGAGGTCTTTGACCGGAGTGAATGTTTTACTAAATATTGTTATTATTGTAAAGCATTTTGAAAGAAAAGATGAAGTGCTATTTTGAATTATCAATAGTACTTCATAACTATTGTTTAGTTATTGAAGATATACAATTTGTATGTGTCAAACATGTTGTTATTAAATTGTTATACTTGCTGAGCTAGTCATACTGACTCTTGCTTGAACCATATAAATGCAGCTAAGACTGAACGTCCCGAAGGATCGAAAATGGATAAGGGAAAAGCTAAAGGCGATTCTTGAAATTTGTCTTGTAATAGTATAGGTCTATTGTTGTAATGTAACTGATATTATGACAAAGAACCTTTGTAATGGATATAGAACCTGGGAAATATAAATATTACTTTAAATATATTGAAGTTATGTTCGTTCTTTGAGACTTTTCAATTGAATGAATGTATGAATGTTGTACAGTATAGCACCATCTTCGGGTTGGAAGATACCCGGATTTGGGGCGCTCAAAATACAAGTCCGCACCCAAAGGAAGTTTGGTTTGGATAAGCTTTCAAGGTGATTTAGAATTCAACGAACATCAACTAAGGGACTAGTTGAATAAAATCAATGACATTATACTATAGAATAATTGTGATTGAATCAATCATAGTAACTAAAATCATTCTTTAGGAATAATCTAATAGCATACAGTTTGAATAACTATAGCATACCTTGGTTGAACAATACAAAGCCAAGGTTAATTAGAATTGAATACTAAACATGCATAGCAATTTAGTTATGCATGCTAAACAACAAGTGAAATACAAGAATAACGTATTCAACATCAAACCAAAGTTTAGACAGCTTGCATCATTATAAGGTAATCGAATTGAAAACAATAATTAGTTCAATAAGATAAAGGATTAGAAAACTTACCTTGCTCGTACGCTAAACCGAATCAATTCGAATAACAATACCCTATATACATATATATACGTCATCATGACATAGTTAGTCACTACCACTTTACAAACTTAACTAACTACATTCATCATGTATGTTTGATTATTTAATCACATAATCAAGTTATAACACAAGTTAATCTTTAATAACATAATAATTCATAGTATAGAAATACTAAAATCAATATTTTACAGTCCTACTATCATCGCGTAATGTTTTTCTTAAAATTTCGTGTACAAAAAGTACACCTTTGTCGGACCATTCGCTTAACTTTCATGCTGCATGGCCTACGATTTACAACGTGGGTCGCATCATGACGTGGTGATGATGGTATTCTTGGCTTCACTAACGTCTTTTTGGTCATGGCCATTATGAAACCTCAAAGATGTCATTGACGACTTGACAACAATACAAGAAAAAGCCAATTTGGCCTACAAGCTCGTTTCTAACAGACTAATTCACATGCAATTCCTACAAAAACTTCATGTAGACATAATTCAATAACTTCTAACATGTTTCTACCCATACATCAACATAAACAACGAATTTAAAACATCTAATTTCACTGTTTTTGACAAAAACTCAATTTTTGATATTTCAATGAAAACCAACACTGTAAATTTTGTTTTTCAACCAAAACAATTAATTCCAAGCATCTTATCAATAATTATACATACTCTATCAAATTAGATGATCAATTTATCAACTAAACAACTAATTAACCCTCAATTTCTACTTTAAATTAACCCATACTCATTCACCAAAAACTCTTTGTAAAAAGGTTTTCTTCACAAACTACATACATAACAACAATACATTGGCTATAACTTATGAAAATCATTTTAAAATCACTAGTATGTCATATAAAGCCACATAGCAACAAAAATTCATGTTTACCCAAGGGTTCTACAGAGAATTTGGGAAGAGAAAAAACTAAATTTTTAAAACTAAAAGAATAGGAGAAATACCTTGAAGAATATGATGATGGCTATTCCTTTCTATTCTCAAGTTTTTTCTTCTTCAATCTCTAGCCTTTCTTCCTCTCTTCTCTTCTTCTTCTCTTCTTCTTCCTTTGAGTTTTTCTTTTCTTCTCTCTAACCTCTCTCCTCTATTCTTACGTCTTATGATATAACGTATAAGATATAATATATATTTATTATATGATATAAATATAAAACATATAACTGATATCAGTTATTTGAGTTTTGAAAATCAAAAACCATAAGGCTTGTTTGGCTAACCACTAAAAATATAACCAATTAATCCTTATGCCTTGTTTGGAAAAAACACAATTATATTAAAAACTTAATAGGCATTAGGCATTGTTTGGCAAAAATTGAATTAAACTCTTTTAATTTATTTTAACAACTCCTTTATAGCAAGGTTATTTGTCACACTCCTTATTAAATTAAATAATCAATTAAAATATTAATCTATTAAATTACTTTAACACATAAATCATTATCACAAAACTATAATTTCTTTATAATTATAATTTTATTCAACCAACTAACACTTTATTTTAATCACACATTCCAATTAAAATACTATAATTCATTTAATCATTATTAGCTCTCTAACTTAATTATTAAATTAAATTAGTATATAATCTCATAGCAAATAAATTTTCTTAGCACCTAAATTATTTATTCAACAAATAATTAACTAAACCACATCAACTCAAATTGTCATTAAATACTTATATAATTCAATAAATATTTATTATTGCAAATAAATATTTAATATATATTATTTAATTATTTATTCAACAAATAATCATATCCATTAAATATTTATATAAATCAATAAATATTTAATATTACACTTTAAAATTCTGGAATGATACAGAACTTAAGCAGGAGAACATGTCGGTAATAGAATACGCTGCCAAATTCAACGAGTTGGCAAGATTTGCACCTCATCAGGTGGACACAGAAGCGAGAAAGGCGAGAAGATTTGAGAACGGACAGAAGCCGGGAATATTCAACAAGGTAGCGGTATTGCAAATAAACACGTTCGCCGCCTTGATGGAGAAGGCGTTAATTGCTGAAGGAGGGAGCGAAGCTGTATCTCGATTTCATCAGGATAAGAAGAAGAAGACAAACGATGGAGGAAGCAGTGGTGGTAGTAATCCGAATAAGAGGAAATGGAGTGAGAATACCCAGTCGGGTAATAAGACAGAAGATAATAGGAAAGGAAGGGAGCCATGTTTGAATTGTGGGAAGAGCCATGCTGGAATTTGCCTGAAGAAGAAGGGAGTTTGCTATAACTGCGGGCAAAAGGGGCACATGTCAACCAATTGTCCCAGTCCAAAGAAGATACAAGGTTGTTATGCCTGTGGATCAACTGACCATATGGTACGAAACTGTCCAAAGAAGAATGCTGAGAAGGAAAGTGTCAACAAGGGACCCAGTAGTGGAACCTTGGCAACTCGAGGACCTGCACAGCCAGGAAGACCAACGGCCCATACATTCAACATGACGGCGCAGGATGCAGTGGCTACTCAGGAGGTGGCAGCAGGTAATGATTTCGTTTAGAAATTTAATTACGCGAGTAAATTGAGATAGATAATTACTGTGAACTGTTTTCTATTATAGATTCAAGTCACAGGTTAGAATTTGAAACACAAATTAATATTGTGTTGATAAAAATGAATTGATGATACAACTTTAAAAGATTGTAGATAATAAGAAAGCGGTGATTCCGAGGACGGAATCCTTTTAAAGAGGGGTGAATGTGATAACTCAGGATTTCGAATAATTAAAATTTTATGAATAAATTTTTTTTTTAATATTGATATTGATTATCAATTTTGTGACAAGTATCCATGATGCGAGTCTCGAGAAGGTCAATTTGTGTATTGACTAATATATTTAGAGTAGAGTTGTGCTTAACAGCTTTAGAAACCCTAACCCTAATTTCTGGATAGGTATTCGATAGAAAATATAATTAAAATAATTATATTAATATGTATATGTTTGTACCGTATAGAATTTTTGATCAATGATTGATCGAATAAGGTTTAAAATTTATAAACCTCAACAAGAGATTAGAAACCCTAATCTCAGAATTAGAAACCCAATCGTACCGTTAGAAACCCTAATCGAAAGTCGGGAAACCCTAATTTCATATTCGGGAATCCTACAACCCTAATTAGGAAACTTTAATCCTAATTGACAAGCCTAATGTGTGTATTAAACTTTAATATGATTAAAAAACCCTAATTATATTTTAGTTATCTTAATTTCTATTTTACAAACCCTAATTGTAATTTAGAAA
Source organism: Panax ginseng (assembly GCA_020205605.1). NCBI lineage: Eukaryota > Viridiplantae > Streptophyta > Magnoliopsida > Apiales > Araliaceae > Panax > Panax ginseng. Next base: position 61,617,398 of record CM035140.1, on the reverse strand, counting down.
TTTTAATTTTTCTAATTAAAACCCTAATATATATTCGGGATTTCTAAACCCTAATTAGGCGACCCTAATCCTAATTGGAAGGCCTAATATGTTTATTAAACACTAATATGATTAAGAAAACCTAATTTAATTAGGAAAACCTAATTTAATTAGGAAAACCTAATTTTAGTTTCAAAATTTTAATCTAAATTAAAACCCTAATTTAGAAAATTTTAAAAAGTTAATGATTTAAAACCTAAGGGTTATAACCTTAGGGTTAAACCCTAAGGGTTTGTACAAATTCCATGTTTGCCAATAAATTTATTTTGTAAATGACCAAAATGCCCTTTTAGTTTATTTTAATATGTAACTTGCAAAATGTGCTAGCAACTTTAGTTAGTAAGCAACAACATTGACTTTGGGACATCAAACTCCAGCCAAAATCGTCCAACACATCAGATCTAGCAACATGTCAAGTAATATATAAGATTGAGAGAGAAAAAGTGTAACCATTTTGCTTATTTGCTCTCAAAGCTCTCACCAACTCTTTCTCTCACCAAGACTCCGAAATTCTAAGGTAGACCAGTCACAAAATCAGTCCCTTTATCAACCAATATCAGATTAGGAAGATCAAGATCAAAGATTGAATTAGAAAGGTATAAACCTAATTTTTATTTTTGATCCAAGTTGCTTAGATAAACTTTGTGTTTTTGTGTTTAGAATCTTGCTAACTGATGTTTTATGAAGATCTATGATGATCTATCATGAATCCATACCGTCAAAGTGCCTTAAAATGAAGTTTTCAAAAACTGTTCTTGAGCATTTTTTTTGTGGTCTGACAAGCAATGTCAGTGGCCATAGATCTTTACTCGTTGAATATTTTTGTTGTTTTAAAGTTGTTATAGGTAGCCTGGTATGTGGTCTTTAAGCTGGAAGTGGAATCAGTGCCTTTTAGTGTTTGGATTTGATGTTATTCATGGTCAAAACCCGTTCACTGGGCATGTCCATGAACTTTCTAGGTAACCCAGAAAGCCTTTTTCAGCGTTTGACAACTATTTGTGAGGTCTGGATCTGACAGGTTTTAGGTCGTTTGATGTTGTGTTTGTAACCATGTTGTAGCCTGTTATATGTTCTTGCATTCCATGGCTTTATATCATGTAAATGAACAGCATGTAGATCGTGACAGGTGGTCAAAGTAGACCACTCGGTCTGTTTTTGACGTTTCTGGAAAACCCAGAAACAGCTAAAGAAATTTTTCTGACAACGTTTGACCAAGTGATAAATTATAGATATGTTGTTTTTGGACTGAGATCTTGACATCTCGTTGTTCCTTGTCATGAATACTACATGTATAAATACTAAAACCACCAAAACAATGATCAGAACCTAGGTTAATTTGTACTAGAAAGTGACTAGTCGAAGTTCTGGGTTTCCTGAGAAACCCAGGTAATGTCTGACAATACTTTGGAAGGGTCAGATCTTGCTATCTTATTATGATATGACTATGTTAATGCTTAATAGTTGTAGTACTACATGTGTATTACAAGATTGAACAATAAGTTTGCCCAGAAACGAATTAAACAAAGAATTAGAAGCAGTCAAAGAAGACCTCTTGATACTGTCGGCTGTCAGTGTTCTTGAGTTCAAGAACACCAACAGCGACGCTTTGTGTCGCTAAATCCCTTTAGCGACGGTTTTATTATTTTCTAATTTCTGAATATTCCAGAAATTATTTAAAATTAGAAATATATTATAAAATTACCAAAAATGGTTTTAAAAATCATTTTAAATTTTGAAAAATAACTTTTAATTATGTGGGACATTTTTCATTAATATTTATAATTATTTGGATATTAATGATATTTAATTTATTTAATTAGTGTGTTAAATAAATTAGAGAAAAATGATTTAATATTATAAAAAATCATTTTAAATAAAGAATAATGTATTTAAAAATATTTTGAGTTATAAAATATAACTTTTAATATTTTTGGAGAATTTTCATTAATAATTTAATATTAATGATATTAGATTTATTTAATTATTAAATTAAATAAATAAGTTAAAATGATTTTATTGATTTAAAATCATTTTAAATAAGAATAAAGTGTTAAAAAATATTTTGAATTATAAAATATAATTTTCAATATTTTTGGAGAATTCTCATTAATAAATTAATATTAATGATATTAGATTTATTTAATTATTATATTAAATAAATGAATTAAAAATGATTTTATTGATTAAAAAATCATTTAAAAATGAGAAAAATGATTTAAAAATATTTTAAGTTATAATTAATGACTTTTAATATTTGGATAATAATTTCATTAATATTTAAATATTAATGGTGATGATTTAAAAATGATTTTAATTAATTTAAAAATCATTTAAGTGGAATATTTTTGATTTAAAAATATTTTAAGTTATTAATAATAACTTTAATATTTTGACAAGTATGTTATTAATATTTTTATATTATTAAATATTAATAATGATAAGATTATTTGATAATTAAATCATTTAAAAATGATTTTAAGTGTTTGAAAAATTATTATAAATAATAATAATTGTTTATAAATTCTTAAAAACTTCCGAAAAATATTATGAATAATAATTGACTTGTCTAAAATAATATTGAAGTTTAGAAACCGAATTTAATTGACAATAAATGTGTTAATTGTCGGATAGGGTGACCAGAACATCGAGAATGGATCGAAGTCCAACCAGACCGAACTAATTAAACTTGATAAGTGTTTATATAGGTTATAAACACTGATGTGGCTATGTGGTAATGTGCATAGGAGAAGTTTGACTGTGAATCACAGTGTTACGTGTTATGAATTCTTGTGCTAATTGTGAGACCGAAATTATTGGTTATAGGTCTTACGAAAGCAGATAAGTTTATTGTGCAGCTGTAATCAACGTGGATTGTAGGTTTCCTAACTCATCCTTGAGTTATATTCATTCAATTATTATAATGGTTAATTATTTCTAATTATACCATGTCGAGGGAATTTATTGTTGATTATTCACAGTTAGTGCATGATTAATAATTCAAATTGAATTACTGATTCGAAAAATATACATTGGTAGAATAATTGTTGTTAGATATTCATATTTGTAGAAGATAGAATTGACAGTACAGATAATTCTTGTTTATTGTCGAATTATGTTGAGAAATATCTTAGCCAATTATTCTAGACTAGACAAACATTTGTTAAAACTTGATAGGTTCGAGAAGAGAATTCAATTATTATTGACAGATCGATGCCAATTATTTTGGCTAGATTAAGAAGTAACTAGAATTTGAAATCACAGTATTTCGTTGTTAAATCAAAATCTTGATTCTGAGACTGAGAAGAAAAACCTTTTATATAAAGGGAACATTTTAGGTCGTATATTCGGCCATTGCGCACTGTTAAGTATTATGCATAATATAGTGTATAGTAAAGCTGATCACTTGTTATAATTGCAGAGGGGTATGACTTAATCTTTATGGTTATCTGATACTCATGCGTATGTATCAAAGTAAATTTTTGATAGATACCCGAGAAAGTAAAAGTTCTAGATCCAATGGATTGCTCAGCATAAATCTGGAAAATATTCCACTTTGTTATTGCGTAGAATTGATTCTTGTTTATTCATTTGAATATCGTTGAAACTTTGAAAGCGTTGTACTCTTTCATTATTAAATTATTATGTTGCATAGAAAGGGAGAAGCGTTATTATTGATTAACGCATTGTTCAGCTAATTCAAAGTTCCCCGAACTTTGGTGTCATTCTATCAAAATAGATAGTCTATTATTCTAATACTTATACATTCATTGTATATCTTAACTTGCGGGGCAAATTTGTTGCTCACCCTTGCAAAATAAAACTTTTCAGCTAGGGACGAAGTGGCAGGACGTGTTGTGAAGAACAAAGGCAAAGACATAGTGATTAATTAGTTATGAATAACATTATTATTATGTTGTATTTGAGAACCCTTTTTGTATAACTAAAGGGTGTGTTTGTAATGTTAAGGTTAGAGAACTTATAAGTGGGTTTTATACCTACTTAGGGAGTAACAATTCATACGAACTATGCCCATCTCAAATACATTTTAGGATGTTTTAGCTGTATTTCATGTTAGTTTGCATTGCGTATACTTAAAACTCCTTTTGGTGAATAAGTGCAGGAATCGGCCTAATTTGGTGGTATTATAGGGCACGAGGCTAATGGACGCATGAGGCGAGGCAAAAGCTGGGATATGCATGGCTGAAGATTGAGTGGAGCATGGATGGACAAGCATGGATGGATATAGGACACTCCAAAGAAGCAGCGAAAGACAATGCGTAAACAAACTCGAGGAGCGAACTGAATTCATCAATCTGTAAGTCATGTAGCAGATGAGCTTGGAGACGCGCGCCAACGCGAGTACCCAATCAGACAATGTTACCTACTACAAATGGCGCTACATGAAAGCATGACAAGCTTAGGGGCGCAGCGCTTGCATGCTGAAATGCCCTACCGACATCATGACTTACTACAAGTCTCGCGACCGCGCGAGGAATGTGCTAGAGGAGCGCGCGACCGCGCGCTAGGTCTGAAGCTGCTGATTTGTTTTATTTTTTTTTAAAAATTAAAATGGTTGTAATTGATTAAAAACGATATCTGACAGGTGTCAGACATATCTTTCATATCTTTTATCATATTTTTCATCATCGTAACTAGGGTTTACTCTTGGGGAAAGATTCCAACATAGAAGAAGGCCAAAACTCTACTTTTCTATTTCTTCTTGGGATTTTCTACCAGAGTAGATTATTATTAGTATTTGCTGGATTGTTATGCGGATTTGAATATTAATAGTGGATTCTATTCAGCAATCGGGTTTGATCATTCTATCTTTCATCTTTCAGTTATTTATTTATTAATCATGTTTAGATTTGATCCCATAATGGCTCTTGGTTCAGTCATGAACTAAACTCCATTATGGGATTCTAACGGATTTTAATATGTAGTTTGATTGCATACTTGAATGCTGGATTATTTTGTATATCATATGGAATGTCTATCATGATTGTTTTGCATGTATGAATGCTTGATCACCATTCATTTCACTACTTGTATGGAATTGACAATGAACATGCAAGTATGGATTGTAATCATGATAGTATACGTATATGGGTCTGTTTTATATGGCTTGTGTATTTCGTGAACCAGATAGACATATATTGTTTCACCGTATGAGTTAGGATACGGGCTTGAACTTAAATTCAATATAGTTGTAATATCACATAGACATATAGTGAATTTGGTTATATTGATGATTACATAGAGTCTATCATCTGTGGAAGCTGTGTAAGTAGGTCTTAGTGCATTAAAAAATGGTTATGACTCTTTTAGTGCTCTTGGCTACTTTCCTGTGATATGTGAACAAGTCATGCATGAGAGTGGTGATTAAATGAAATATTAAATGAAGTTAGGATCCCATTATTTCCAGATTTGATTTATTCCGTCATTATTATTGTTTTAGTCGTTATTTGCAATTCGAGAACAAACCAATCTTAGTCATTAGTTTGAGCATATAAATATAGTGATTTAGTTAATGCATAGTTATTTAAATTAAACAACTTTCTCTGTGGGATCGATACTTTACTTGCTCTGTATTGCTTGTTGACACATGTATGCTTGCATGAGTTAGAGCTCTTTTGTTAAGACTAAAAAAGAGCAAATAAGTTTTTAAGCCGCTTAATAGGGAAAAGACGTTTAGTTTAGTATTGTTATCATTAGTTTTAAGCTATATTGTATGACTTAGACAATTCTAGTCTTATCTTATTTCAGTTTTTGTTTTTTTGTTTCAGGAATTTGGATAAATTTTTATACGCACGCGGTAATCCAACCCCGACTTAACACCAGTTCAGGACAACATAAACGGGAGAGGTTGGAAAGCGAGTGTTCATAGAAATTTACAAGCACAGTTAGAAAGTACGACAGCTAATATGGCAGCCGAGGCACAAGGAGAAGAGAAAAGAGAGGAGCATAGGGCTCTGAAGGAATATTCCATGCCTAATATTAATGGACTACAGTCTAGCATCGTCAGACCAGCGATAACAGCCAATACATTCGAGATAAAAATGGGCACTATTCAGATGGTACAGAATTCGGTGCAGTTTGGGGGTGCCGCTACAGATGATCCGAATGAACACTTGTTGAGTTTCATCGAAATCTGTGATACATTCAGATACAATGGTGTGACGGAGGATGCTATCAGACTTAGGTTATTCCCATACTCAATGAGGGATAAAGAAAGAAGTTGGCTTCATTCATTGCCAGCAGGATCTATAACTACATGGGAGGACTTAGCACAGAAGTTCTTAGATAAGTTCTTCCCAATGGCTAAGACTGCGAAAATGAGGACACCTATCTCTCAGTTTGAGCAACAACAGGGTGAGTCCTTATATGAAGCATGTGAGAGATACAAAGAAATGCTGAGGAAGTGTCCACATCACGGTATGCCAGATTGGATGGTGATCAACACATTCTATAAGGGATTGGGATGGCAGTCGAGACCGATTGTAGATGCAGCTGCAGAAGGGGCATTATGAGAAAAAAGCTACGAAGAAGCCTATAACCTTATCGAGACAATGGCATCGAACGATTTTCAAAATCCTACATCTCGGATGCCATAACCCAAAGTTGCAGGTGTGTTGGAGGTAGATGTTATTACTCAGTTGTGAGCACAGATGGCAGCTGTGGCAAAGAAGATAGATACTTTGGCAGAAGGTAAAACAAAGACGGTTGCCTTCGTATGTGAGATTTGTGTGGGGTTACACTCGACAGATCAATGTGTTATCAGCTCAGAGTCAGTGCAGTATTTGAACAACTACAGAAAAGACCAAGGTCAGTTTTAGAACACATACCACCCCAACAACTGAAATCATCCAAACTTCAGTTGGTCAAATAACTAAGGGAATCAGCAGAATCAGTCTCAGACACAACCAGCACAGCCACAGTTTAATCCTAGACCACCTTTTCCGCTAGGATTTTCTCAACAACAACATCATACTCCAGCTGCACCTCAGCAAGAAAAGAAATCAGAAATGGAGGAGATGATGATGAAATACATGGAAAATACAGAAGTTATGAGCAAAAGCCAAGCAGTGGCTATTAAGAATCTGGAAACTCAGATGGGGCAGATGGCGAACATGCTTACAAATAGGCCCCAGGGTGCACTGCCAAGTAACACAGAGACAAATCCTAGAAGAGACAGGAAGGAACAGTGTCAAGCGATCACATTAACATCTGGGAAGAAAATTTCAGACACTGCAAGTTGCGCGCCCGCGCATGTTTTACAAGAAGAAGGGGCAGTTGCCTGATAAGAAAAAAAATTTGGAAAGGCCTGAGGTTCAGCAGGACGAGGAAGATAAAGCAGGTTCAGAGGAGAAGCTTTAGAGTTCAGTACCACCAATTCACGTTCAAGTTCCGTATCCGCAAAGATTAAATAAGCAGAGGGAAGATAAGTAATTCAGTAAGTTTCTAGAGGTATTTAAAAAGCTGCAAATCAATATACCTTTCGCCAAGGCATTGGAACAAATGCCAAGCTATGCAAAGTTCATGAAGGGTATATTGTCAAGGAAGAGGAGATTAGATGAAATTGAGACAATAGCCTTGACAGAAGAATGTAGTCAAAGATTTCTTGGCAGGTTACCTCCGGTCAAGGATCCGCAGGCGAGTTCACAATCCCATGCATAATCGGAAGATGAATTTTGAAAAATGTTTTTGTGATCTTGGGGCAAGCATAAATTTGATGCCTTTGTCAGTATTCAATCAGTTGGGATTACCGGCTCCAAAGTCGACAAACATTGCATTATAGTTAGCTGACAGATCCATCACGTATCCCCGGGGACTTGTTGAAGATGTCTTGGTAAAGGTGGACAAATTTATCTTTTCGGCTGACTTCATTATTTTGGATTACGAGGAAGACAAAAATATACCAATCATACTGGAAAGACCATTTTTAGCCACAGGAAAGACTCTAATCGATGTGCAGAAAAGGGAACTCACTATGCATGTTTATGATCAAGAGGTCATTTTTAATGTCTTCAAAGCTATGAAGTTTCCAGCAGATGAAGAGGAATGTTTCATGGTTGATTTGGTGGATCAGGTAATAAATGATGAAGTACAGAGTCGAGTGGATGATGAACCTTTGAGGAGAATAATTGCTGAAAATTCAGATTTGGTGGACGAGGAACTTGATGAACTTGTGCAATATCTGGATACCACTCCGCAAGTCAGAAAATTTAGAACACCTGTTGAGCCATTGACAAAAGCGGGAGAATCCTCAGTAAAATTAAAGCCATCTCTTGAGACAACTCCAGAACTTGAATTAAAACCACTTCTAGAACATCTTAGGTATGCATTTTTAAATAAAGATTCAAAGCTACCTGTGATTATTTCTTCTACATTAACATCTTTTCAGGAAGAAAAACTACTACGAGTGCTTCGAGAGTTCAAATCAGCGATTGGCTGGACCATAGCGGATATCAAAGGGATCAGCCCTTCATTTTGCATACATAAAATCCTGATGGAAGATGAAAGTAAGACATCGGTTGAGCAACAAAGGAGACTTAATCTGATAATGAAAGAAGTGGTTAAGAAAGAGGTACTAAAATGGCTGGATGCGGGCATAATCTATCCGATCTCAGATAGCTCATGGGTGAGCCCAGTGCAGTGTGTACCAGAAAAAGGGTGGCATGACCGTAGTGACTAATGAAAATAATGAGTTGATTCCAACACGAACAGTGACAGGGTGGAGAGTATGCATGGACTACCGCAGGCTCAACAAATCTACAAGGAAAGATCATTTTCCACTACAATTCATTGATCAAATGTTGGACAGATTAGCAGGTCATGAGTACTATTGCCTACTGGATGGATATTCGGGCTATAATCAAATAATGATAGCTCCAGAAGACCACGAAAAGACAACTTTCACATGTCCTTACGGCACATTTGCCTTCAGAAGGATGTCTTTTGGGTTGTGCAATGCTCCAGCCACGTTTCAGATATGCATGATGGCTATATTTTCAGATATGGTGGAGCAGAATGTGGAACTATTTATGGATGACTTCTCAGTCTTCGGGGACTCATTTGATATATGCCTTGAAAATTTGGTGATGGTTTTGAAGCGGTGTATTTAAATAAATCTAGTACTAAACTGGGAAAAATGCCATTTTATGGTACAAGAAGAAATCATACTGGGACACAAAGTATCGAAGAACGGACTCGAGGTAGATAGGGCAAAGCTAGAAACTATAGAGAAATTACCACCACCTACTTCAGTAAAAGGTGTTCGCAGCTTTCTGGGACATGCAGGTTTCTACCGCAGATTCATCAAAGACTTCTCCAAGATAACTAAACCACTATGCAGTTTATTGGAGAAGGATGCACATTTTAACTTTGATGAGGCTTCATGTGTCGAAGATTTGAGCACCTAAAGGGAAATTAACATCGGCACCAATTATCACCGCACAGTTTGGGAATTGCCATTTGAGTGATGTGTGATGCCGATGATTACGCCAGTAAAGGCCGCTTTAAGGCGAGAGGAGAGAAGATGTTTCATGTTATTTATTATGCCGCAAAGACCCTTACAGATGCACAGTTGAACTGCACCACCACGGAGAAAGAGTTATTGGCAGTGGTGTACGCCTTTGATAAATTTCAAGCATATTTGATCGGCACAAAGGTGATAGTGTATACGGATCATGCCGCAATTCGACATTTAGTGGCAAAGAAGGATGCAAAGCCTCGGTTGATCAGATGGATTTTATTACTGCAGGAATTTGATTTGGAAATCAAGGACAGGAAGGACACTGAAAACCAATTGGCGGACCACTTATCTCGACTTGAGAATCCAGAAAGGGAGACAGATGACAAGGTTTTAATCAATGAATCCTTTCCAGATGAACAGTTGTTTGTGGTTCAAGGGGAAGTGCCATGGTTTGCAGACTACGCAAACTATTTGGTGAGTAAGATGCTACCTTCTAATTTGGTGTTATCAAAAGAAAAAATTTATGCATGATGTCAAATGGTATATATTGGATGAGCCTTATTTGTTTAAACAGTGTTCTAATCAAGTTATAAGAAGGTGTATTCCGTATAGCGAGACTGAGGGGATTCTACAGGATTTTCACTCTACTATGTATGGCGGTCACTATGGTGGTGAACGAACAGCGGCTAGAATACTATAAGCAGGATTCTACTGGCCGACAATTTTCAAAGATGCATACAGTTTTGTCCAGTGGTGTGATAGATGTCAGCGAGTGGGGAACATCTCTAAAAGAAATGAAATGCCATTGAATACAATCTTGGAAGTAGATATTTTTGATGTATGGGGAATTGATTTCATGGGGCCTTTCGTTTCTTCCTGCGAAAATCTCTACATTCTACTCGTTGTAGATTATGTCTCAAAATGGGTAGAAGTGGTAGCTCTTCCGACAAATGATGCCAAGGTCATCCTCAGATTTTTACACAGAAGTATCTTCACTTGGTTTGGGACTCCAAGGGCTATCATCGATGTGGCGGCACTTTTTTTGCAATGCGGTTCTGACTTTGTTGGCTAAATATGGGGTGAATCATCGCATTGCTACAGCATATCACCCACAAACGAATGGCCAAGCTGAAGTGTCGAATCTAAAAGTTAAGTGAATCCCACAAGGAAGGACTGGTCATTGATGTAATAACCCGAGATTTTCTATATAAAATAAATAAGAAATTTTGCGTATAATTTTTTTTATTTATTTAATGACGAAAATAAATGTCTAGTAATGTGAACGATAGATGCGAATATATTTATTACTTGAAAAATTAGAAATAACTTTGGAATTATTAATTACTACAAATTATATTGTTATGGCAATTAATTTACATAAGCGAAATGTTTTTATTAATTATTTTCATAAAAACATGATTGGAAATAATATATGAAGTGGTAATTAGAATTATATAATAAATATTTTATTATATGATTTGTTTAGAATATTTAAGTTAATTATTTTAACTTGATTATTGATCTTTGTGTCTGAAGAAGAATAAGTTAGATATGAGATCGAACCCGGATTGGGATTGTGATCAAGAGATGAGAATAATAATGCTATGTACGAAGAATAAGTTAGATATGAGATCCAAACCACGAATTGGGATTGTGATCAAGAGATGAGAATAATAATGTTGTGTGCGAAGAATAAGTTAGATATGAGATCCAAACCACGGATTGGGATTGTGATCAAGAGATGAGAATAATAATGTTGTGTATACGAAGAATAAGTTAGATATGAGATCCAAACCCTAGATTGGGATTGTGATCAAGAGATGAGAATAATAATATTATATTATTGATATTATGATTTTCTGATTACCTATTTATATCTTGTGTATATGCGGACGAGATAATATTGAAAGCAATGACGGTCAATTAGGTCATAGCATATTACCGTCTTTGTGAAACCCTAATTATTAAACTTCGATTATGAGAAATGGTGAGTAGTGAATGTGTTATATGAAGTTACTGTGTATAAGAATGTCGGTAATTAGAAGAAACCCTAATTACTATTTGTACGCCGATAATTAGGACAAACCCTAATTATTATAACCCTAATCGGTTGAAGAGAGAAATTGTAATGACTATTTTAGTAACATACACAGATAATTAGATAACCCTAATGGTCAATTAGAAACCCTAATTGATGGCGTTAAGAAACCCTAATTAGAAAACCCTAATTTTCTATAAGAAAACCATAATTTAAAATTATTGGGTTTAATTACGATGTTAATGTACAAGTGTTTTAATTTACCAAAGATAGAAAGTAATTGGTAAATGATAAGAATTACCATCTAGTGATTAAATACTACATTTAATTGCTATATACAAAAATGCCCTTGAAATTTTATGCGAAATTACCAAAATACCCTTTTAGTGTATTATTAGTTAATTATTGTGTATTATTGGTCACATTGTTGGTGGAATCTTCACAAATAATGCTAGCCAACATGTCTACCCTCTTGATTTAACATTTATGCAACACATTTATCAACTATTACAAACACATGTTATCAATTACATGATAGAAGAGAGAAAGTGTACATTTTTGGCCTATATATTCACCCACACTTGGCCATATTTTTTCAATCTCAAACCTCTGAATTTCTCTTACCCATAAGCTCATAATCAAAGCCCGACCATCACAAATAACAAATTAGAAGCATCAAGAAGTCGAAAATCAAAAATCAAAGCAAAAAGAGGTAAAAACCTAAATTCTAGAAATCCTTGATTCGATGTTAATTGATGCAATTGATTGTTTAAAGTTGTGTAATAGGAGTCTATTAATGTTCTGGGTTGATAAATCATGAACCCATAACATCAAAGTGCACGAATTTGAAGATTTAAGCAAGTTGGGAAAACCGAATTCTGTGATTTTTCAGCAAATGTCAGGGCTTATAAATCTTTTCTCGATCATGCTTTTTGTGGTTTAAAAGTTGTTATGTGTAGCTTTTTATGTGTTATTTAACTTCCAAAAAGAATCAGGTCCATATCTATTGTGGATAAAAATTTATTTAAGGTCAAAATGGGTTGACCAGCATTGACCGGCTGTTCTTTAAACACAAAAAATATTCTAAGTGTCCAGAAAATATTTTTTGGCAAATGTCCGGCCTTATATCTCGGTGATCTTTAATGTGTTTAGTGTTTTGAAAGTTGATATGTGTAGTAAGTTATGTAGTCTTTAATATCAAAAAAGAATCAGGTCCATATCTAATATGGATCAAACGTTATTTAAGGTCAAAGTCCATTGACCGGCATTGACCGGACAATTTGTGGGCAGTCCAGAATTTTCTAAGTGTTGTTTTTCGGACAAGGTTTGACCATAATTTAGCTGCTTTATTTCTAGTTTTTATGATGATGTTAAGTGTTATAGTTGTAGTCCTACATGTTTTATACACACTGAAGTTGATAGATCACATAAACGTTACACGATCATCAAGTTATAGAGGTCCAAAGTAGGCACCTCGAACTATTCTTCGTGAAGAACATCTTTGAGAGCTACTTTGATGGACAATATCTCCTAGATCTGATGTTGGATAGCCATTCTGTTTATTGGATCTTGTATTCTGGTAATTCCTATACAAGACCCAAGTCATAGATTTCCCAGATTCATTAAGAGAGGAGAGTTATTCACGGTCAAAGTAGGCAACTCGGTACTGACTTTAAAAATCTGGGCTTGGTGAAGAACACCTAAGGCGACAGATTTCATTCGCTAAAGCCCTTTAGCGACGGATTTTATTTATTTTATTTTCTGTAATTTCCGAAAATGATTTAAAAATTAGAAAAATAGATTTTAATTATTAAAATACCAAATAAATTACGAAAAATTATTTTAAAGTCCTAAAAATAGTTTTTAATTATTTTGAGTATATTTCATAAATATTTAATATTTTTGGAATATAAAAAGGTATTTATTTATTTAATTATAATATTAAATAAATTATTAAAAATATAGTTTTAATTCATGAAAAATCATGAAAAATTATATTATGGTATAAGAAAATATTTTAAGTTATTTTCCATGACTTTTAATATTTTGTGATGAATTTCATTAATTAATTATATATTAATGATATTAAATTTATTTATTGATTATATTAAATAATTAGTTTAAAAATTATTTTAATATTTTAAAAATCATTTTAAATGAAAATAAAGTATTTAAAGATATTTTGAGTTATAAAATATAACTTTTAATATTTAGAAGATAATTTCATTAATAATTATATATTAATAATATTTAGTTAATGATTTGTGATATTAAGTTTATTTAATATTTATATTAAATAAATAGTTTAAAAATAGTTTTATTTATTTAAAAATCATTTAAAGAGGATATTAAGGATTTAAAAATATTTTAAGTTATAATTAATGACTTTTAATATTTGGATAAATAGTACATTAATATTTAAATATTAATGGTAATTATTTAAAAGTGATTTTAATTGTTTTAAAAATCATTTAAAGGTAATATAAATATTTTAAAAATAGTTTGAGTTATTATAAATAACTTTTATATTTTGGCAATGGTTTCATTAATAATTTAATATAAATTAATTATTAATGATAATGGAATTATTTAATGTTTAAATTATTTAATTATGATTAGATGTTTGAAAGTTATAGTCGGTCAAACTAGCTGACTTGAGAACCGGTTATGAAGTTTAGGATTTGATGAAGATCACCTATAGCAATGAGTTAGGTCACTATAGGCCCTTTTATAATGATTTGAATTATTTTAAATTTTTCAATTTACGAAAAATTAAAAATGATTAAAAATAAAATGTATGATATTCTGAGATGTTGAAGTATAGAATAAGAGTCTTAGACTCGATATTTACCCGATAAAATTTGTCGATACACCAATAATTGTCGAAAATTGACCCAAACTTAGATATTTGGCCGCGCGTTAATGATTGTTTAGGGCGTAATGATTTGTTAGAGATATGTGATGACGTGATTAGACTATCTGCTGACTATAATAGACAGTACTATGTGTTATGATATATTATTCTAATCGAACGAATGATCTGATTATTGATAGGTTGTGATAAAAGAAATAGAATCTAAGTTGAGATTTGTAATCGACAAATCGAGGAAGTATCCTACCTTTGCATTTTCTTTATGCAATGGACATGAGTAAGAGTTTGAATTATTTTATTCTGTCATGCAGTTATATGCGCTTTGATTATCAACATGTTAGCTCGGATATATATTACATTAAGTTGATTTCTAAATGGTTATACAAGTGTCCCCACTTGGATAATCATGGCATTTATTCACATGTTGATACACTTTTCAATTACCCGTATATATATATATATATATATATATATATATATATATATATGTTGAATTACATATTATTGTTGAGCAAGATTAAAAACCTTGGGTTTGGAACCCGAGCATGTATGAACATCCCTATATGGGAAAATTTTTTTGCGCCCAAAGTGCGGATAGAGTGAAACGATGAATTTCGTTCGAGTTATGTAGTATTGATCAATCTGAGGTACAACGAAATTTGATCACCCTCCGTGCCGTAAGCTAGAAGCGTTTCTTGGGATGGATTTACTGCCAAAACTTTTGAAAATGAAAAACAATGTTCATAGTATGTTTCTTAAACCCTATTCATGGGTAGAGTCGAGCCAAATTTAAATAATTTGGAAGAGAGTTGTTATGTGAATTTTTATCGATCTGATTACTTCACAACTTTCGATTAGTTGTAGAAGTGTTATATAAAGAGAATACTTATATTCTTTCAACTTATATATATAATTGCTATTACTTGTTTGGGCACTCAAATGCTCATCCTTGCTTAAATTAAATGTTTTCGATTCACGTGTATGAGCAACTTTGAAGGTTCGAACACGCATAAAGGGAAAGAAAAAGGCATTGAATGAGAATTAGTATGAGTTAATGGTTATAGTTAGTAAGACAATGGAATCTATTGTCGGTATTATAAGAATGTATTTTGAAGGTCACGTGCACAGGGAAGTAAACTTTGATGTATGTAAATTAAGTTGAATTATATTATCATTTAGTATTATTCAACTTAAAGAAATGGTATCATGGAGAACCAGAGTTAGGGTTGCAAGTACCGGTTTGGGGTGCATACGGAGGTTGTATCAAAGTTGTAGGTTATAAACGTTAGGAATGCAAAACCTAGGTTATAACCTTAGTAGAATGGAGAACGAAAGTTAAGATAGACATTCAGTGAACCAAGAGACGAAGTACTCTAGTGAAGAATTATAGGATATGTTAGATTGATGATGAGTCGAGAAGATTCATCAAGTGGTACTAAATAAAATATTCCTTCATTTTATCGATGAATATATTTTATTTCGGTACTAATGTTGTCTCGTTTATTGTGGTCATAGGATGGATGACGAAAGTCAAGATAGTAATTCCTTGACCCAAGAGACTATGGACTCTAGCGAGGAGTACACAAACAGTGAGATGGTAAGAGATTTGATAGTTAGGAACGACGACTTAAGGGTTAGAGTGGCAAGCGGAGAGTGAATCGTACTCTCCAGTTTCGAACAATGATACAAGAGACGCTCACCACCGAACACGAGATGGAGTTAAGCGAGTTACGAGGAGGTTGGAATGAGAGGAGATCTGAGATAGGGCAGGTTGAAGGTTGAGATAGAAGCCAAAGACACGGGATATATACCTTGGAGCGGGCTTTAGACATCGCCTTTATGCGATTCAACACAAAGTGGATGGAGCGCCTTTTCGGAAATATGGCGTTGATGAGAATTGAATAAATTTATCGTCAAACAAAATAAGAGACAACGTATATAGAACTCTTGATTGATTGTGTATATATATATATATATGCTAATCGGGGTAACTTATGTATGTAGATGTGCGTGGAAAAGATATTTGGAATAAGAAGGATCAGATCCATACCCCCGAGCTAATATCGAAGCCAATAGCAGAAATAGAAGCTCAAAAGGAGAAAATGACAGATAGTGATTCAGACACTAAAGTTGAAGCTGTTCAAGCATCAACGGAGGTGCAGGACTTGGAGAACAAGGTTTCTTCACTGGAAAGGTTGTGGGAGATTGAAAAGCTGCTACGTCAGGCATTAATAGAAACAATGGAAGAACATGAGAAGCTTAAGATCCAAATTGATCAGATGGGAGCCTCAAGCAACACTTCGTGTGCAGCTCCGAGAGATAAGGGAAAAAGAAAGATAGGAGACTATGAATTAGAAAGACCCAGTAAGAAGAAAAGGAAAATGAAATGTTATGTTTGCGGACGTGAGGGACATACCTCTCATTATTGTCCTTATTTAGAACCCGAGTTCATGTTTTTGTTTGTAGGAGGAAAGGCCATCAAGCGAAAAGATGTCCAAGAAAAAGCTTTAGGTTATGTTGAGTAGGTATGTTTAATATAATATGTGTGATAAGTATGTGTAATGAAATAATTTCAACCTTTGTGTTGGTTAAGTTTTTAAATCGACTTTACGTAGTCACAAAGGGATAGTGATGTTTAAAGCAATATGTGCTATGGTATGTTAAGTCTTATGAATATGAGTCATGTTGGGTTAATGAAGTAAGTTGTTATAAAGATAGCGAGATATTTATCTGAATATTGGTTAATATAGTAAACCAAGTTTCAAAATTTAATATTTTGGAATACATGATTATTTGAGTAGTAAATTTTGTGTTATATATCGAACGTATCACGATGAGGCTTAGAATGTAAGAAATGAAGAATAATTTACGATTATGCCAATAGAGAGGAAAAGCGAAAACCAATATGGAAGATCAACGGATAATCGAGCGTCGAGCGCCAAAGACTTTATGGCAATCTTATTGCTAGGGTATAGAGGATTAAGTGACTCGATAGAAGCGTTTATGATAGTTAGGATAACGAAATGGAAAAGATAACTTTTATCACTATATGATAAAAGGAAATGAGATAAAGAAAAAAGTTTGTGTCTTATGTGTGAGGCGGAAGAGATATATCTCTTCCAATTGTCCCAATTCAAGAATGTATAGCGAATATTTTATTTGTGAATCAATGGAGTATAAGGTGAAAGATTATTAAAGAAGGAGAAGTGAGATAAGGAATGCGAATACGAGAAATGACAACAAGATATAGGCGACAACGAAACCAATTTCAACCAGTACCCTAACGATAACAACTTCGAGGGTCTTCAACATGACGGTCCAGGATACGGTGGCAACTGGAAACAGAACTCCAGGTGCTATTTGAATAACTTATATATCTTATATGATTTTCCTGCATATATAGTAGATTACTTTATTTAAAGAAATTTTGAGGAGGAATTTGAGTTCTTTTAGAAATCAAATTTCTGCTTAATCGGATAGACAAGTGTTATGAAGAATAGTTAAAGATCGGTTCGATCAAGTATGATCGAGAGTCTATGTCTTGATGATTATGTGTTATGTACCCTTCTACGTATGAGTTTTAAAGCGGTGATTCCGGGAACGGAATCCTTATAAGGGAGGGTGAATGTAATAACCCGAGATTTTCTATATAAAATAAATAAGAAATTTTGCGTATAAATTTTTTTTTTTTATTTAATGACGAGAATAAATGTCTAGTAATGTGAACGATAGATGCGAATATATTTATTACTTGAAAAATTAGAAATAATTTTGGAATTATTAATTACTATAAATTATATTGTTATGGCAATTAATTTCTGTAAGCAGAAATGTTTTTATTAATTATTTTTCATGAAAACATGATTGGAAATAATATATGAAGTGGTAATTAGAATTATATAATAAATATTTTATTAAATGATTTGTTTAGAATATTTAAGTTAATTATTTTAACTTGATTATTGATGTTGTGTACGAAGAATAAGTTAGATATGAGATCCAAACCCTGGATTGGGATTGTGATCAAGAGATGAGAATAATAATGCTATGTACGAAGAATAAGTTAGATATGAGATCCAAACCCTAAATTGGGATTGTGATCAAGAGATGAGAATAATAATGTTGTGTACGAAGAATAAGTTACATATGAGATCCAAACCCTGGATTGGGATTGTGATCAAGAGATGAGAATAATAATGTTGTGTACGAAGAATAAGTTAGATATGAGATCCAAACCCTGGATTGGGATTGTGATCAAGAGATGAGAATAATAATATTATATTATTGATATTATGATTTTCTGATTACCTATATTTATATATTGTGTATATGCGAGACGAGATAATATTGAGCAATGACGGTCAATTAGGTCATAACATATTACCGTGCTGTGAAACCCTAATTATTAAACTCAGTTATGAGAAATGATTGAGTAGTGAATGTGTTATATGAAGTTACTGTGTATAAGAATGTCGGTAATTAGAAGAAACCCTAATTACTATTTTTACGCCGATAATTAGGACAAACCCTAATTATTATAACCCTAATCGGTTGAAGATAGAAATCGTAATGACTGTGTTAGTAACATACACAGATAATTAGAGAACTATAATGGTCAATTAGAAACCCTAATTGATGGCGTTAAGAAACCCTAATTAGAAAACCCTAATTTTCTATAAGAAAACACTAATTTAAAATTATTGGGTTTAATTACGATGTTAATGTACAAGTGTTTTAATTTACCAAAGATAGAAAGTAATTGGTAAATGATAAGAATTACCATCTATTGATTAAATACTACTGTGACAACCCGATATTTTCTATATAAATAAATCATAAATTTTGCGTATAATTTTTTTTTTTTAAATAAATATGAATGATATGTGTCAAGGTAATGTGTAATTATAATTATATTTGTGATAAATAAAATTTATTTATTACATTAAGTATTGCAAATAAATTTATTTTAGAATTATTGATTATTATTAATTATATTTTTATACTAATTAATTCCTTATTGGAAATGTGTTTATTAACTATTTTCTATGAAAATATAATTATATATTATTTAAATAATATATGAAATAATTTTAGAATAATTATAATAATAATTCTTTTCTTATATGATTTTGTCCAGTTATTAAGTTAATTATTTTATCTTATTTACTAAGAATAATTATAATGATTATTTCATTATATGAATTTGTTCAAGATATTAAGTTAATTATTTTAACTTCATTTATAATGTTAATTATGAAAGATAAATCAGATATGGAATCCAAACCCTAATTCCGGGTTTTGATCAAGGAATGAGAATAATAATATTATATTATTATTTTTCAGTGTTATAGACATGTGTATTATGTGTGTAAGGTTAACGTATAGAACAGTTTTAAAGTTAATGATAAACCCTAATTTTGGTTCTAAGATAAAGAATAATGATAATAATATTATTATATTATAATATTTTGAATTTTCAGTGCCATATATATATATATATATATATATATATATATATATGTGTGTGTGTGTGTGTGTGTGTGTGTGTGTGTGTACTGTATGTGGACTGACAATGGTTGGCCAATTATGGTGTTATATGTATTAACCCTAATTAGGGAGAATCGTAATTATTCAAAACCCTTATTATTATTATTATTATTATTTTATATATTATAATCCCTAATTATAATTTTGGAACCCTAATTTGCTTATGAAAAAACCCTAATTGAATTGAAACCCTAAAAGCGAAAAGTCATTCACGACTTTGAGAATATGTTAAAAGCTAGTTATGTAATCACAATAATGTGATTAACGATTTGGTGATATAGAAATCAAAACCCCAAAACCTAGAACCCTAATTTAATTTCTAGAAACCCTAATTGTATTATGAAAACCCTAATTATTGGAATTGTAAACCCTAATTACTTTATTAGCAAGGTTAATTGTGATTAAGGGTAATAAACCCTAATATCCATGTATAAGATAATTACAAACTTACTTTAATTAACAAAGTTATTATTTTCAAAATTTTAGAAACTAAAATTATTTTATTTTATTTACTTTATAAACCCTAATTGTTAAATCCTAAATTTGGAAATTTTTGAAATCCTAGTTGCTAAATCTTTAAGGGTTAAATGTTAAACCCTAAACACTAAAATGTCTAAACCCTAAACCCTAAGGCAATTTTCTAGAAATTTAAGGAAATGACAAAATGTCCTCTTGTATAATTGAAGCTACAAACTAGGTTTTGACAATAGGATGGGTTGGTGACCTAAACCAACAACTCCTTTGACTTAAAAACACCAGCCATCAGCCATCTAGCAACCATTCATGAATCTAAGTCTTGTATATATAGGTTAGAGAGAAAAATGTTGCATTGTTGCTCAAATTATTTACCAAGCTCCTCCTAGACCTTCTCTTTCTAAAAGCCACGAAAAATTTGTTGCTAATATCACCACAAATATAGCCCCACAATCAACAATAACAAATCGTAAGCACTAGATGAGAAATTAATCAAAGAAAGGTATAAAACCTAGCCTTAATTTCTGTCAAAAAATTCGGTGTTAGATGTTAGTTTTTGTTGTTGTAATATGTTGTATTTAGTCTCTAGTGATGATCTGGGTTGGTAGTATTCAGATCCATAACATTAAAGTGCTCAAAATTAAAGATTTTCAAAATCTGGAAAATTATTTTTTTGTGTTCTGACATCAAATGTCAGAGCCTATAGATTGTTGTGTGTTTATTGTTTTTATGGTTTAAGTGTTTACAATTGTAGCCTTGTATGAGATCTTTAATCTGAAAGTGGATTCATTATCATTGAATGTCTAGATCAACAGATATTGATGGTCAAAGGTCGTTGAATCGACCCATGGCCATCGGAAGAAATCAGGTAAACCCAGAAAGCATGAACATCGTTTGACAGTATATTTAAGCTCTTTGATCTGTTACTTTTTTTACTGTTTTGATGAAATGTTGTATCTAAATTGTAACTTGCTAGTTAGACTATAGATTCTGGCCTTTAGATATGTTAAATCATCATATGATCGAATGTAATGGACGATTGAAAACGTGACCATCGACCATGACTTATCGTTAAGGAATTTCCGAAATTATAGGAGCCGGATTTCTGACAACCTTTGGCTGAACTACAACTTGTGATTTTGTTGTTGTTTAACCGATCTGTTATTTTAGTAATGTACCTTGTCATATATTCTATAGATTGGAACCTTTAAATGACATAAACCATGAACTGAACATAAAGTAAATCGTGCATGAAGGTGTTCACTCGGATACCTGGGTTTCTAGGAAAACCCAGAAACCGTCTGACAGGTTGTTTGTTGGCCTAGATCTTCTTGATATGTTGTGGTATGGTCAATATAACGATTGAAACTTGTAGAGTTACATCAACACTACAAAACTTAGGTTTTATCTTGGACAGAAACAATCTATAAATGAAATTATAAATGGCCAATTCAAGCGTGACCCCTTAATTCATCGAATCGTTAGTGTTCTTGAGGCTCAAGAACACCAACAATGACATTTTCTACATCGCTAAAGACCTTTAATGACGGTTTCTATTATTTTTAATTTCTAATATTCAAAAAATATTTAAAAATAGAAAATAAATTATAAAAAATTACAAAAATAGTTTTAAAATTATTTTAAATTATGAAAAATAATTTTTGATTATTTAGAATATTTTTCATTAATATTTATAATTATTTGAATATTAATGATATTTAATTTATTTAATTAGTATATTAAATAAATTAGAGAAAAATGATTTTAATTATTTAAAAATTATTTTAAATAAAGATTAATGTATTATAAAATATTTGAAGTTATAAAATGTAACTTTTAATATTTTTGGAGAAATTTCATTAATAAATTAATATTAATGATATTAGATTTATTTGATTATTAAATTAAATAAATAAGATAAAAATGATTTTAATGATTTAAAAATCATTTTAAATGAAAATAAAGTATTTAAAAATATTTTAAGTTATAAAATATAACTTTTAATATTTAATGGTTAATTTCATTAATTAATGATTAATAATGATATTACAGTTATTTAATATTTGTATTAAATAATTTAGTTTAAAAATGATTTTAATATTTTAATAATCATTTTAAATGAAGATAAAATGTTTAAAGATATTTTAAGTTATAAAATATAACTTTTAATATTTAAAGGATAATTTCATTAATAAATTAATATTAATGATATTTATTTAATGATTAATGATATTAAATTTATTTAATAATTATATTAAATAAATAGTTTTAAAATGGTTTTATTAATTTAAAATCATTTAAAAGGGATAAAATGAATTAAAAATATTTTAAGTTATAATTAATGACTTTTAATATTTGGATAAATAGTTCATTAATATTTAAATATTAATGGTAATTATTTAATAATAATTTTAAATGTTTTAAAAATCATTTAAGGGTAATATAATACTTTAAAAATATTTTCATTATTATAAATAACTTTAATATTTTGGCAATGGTTTCATTAATAGTTTAATATTAATTAAATATTAATGATAATAGAATTATTTGATATTTAAATCATTTTATAATGATTCCGATGTTTGAAAATTTGTGATAAATTATGATAAATGATAATAATTATTTAAAAATTATTATAAAGCCATGAAAGATAGTGTGACTAATGTTTAAGTTATCCAAATGGATTTTGAACTACGGTTTAGAGTCTTAGACTCGATAATTACCCGATAGGGTTGTCGATAGACCGACATGGTTCAGAAATTGATCTGGACATAGATAATTTAGTTAGTTAACTGTTTATTTGTGATTCAATGGTGGTTAAGGTTATGTAACAATGAGATTAGGAATGTGTTGATGTTTGTTTGTGAAACCATGATTGTTGAACATGTGTGATAAGGTGATTAGGTTATGTCTTTTTAATAAATAGGCGGTGTTATGTGTTACGTTATGATATACTAATCAGTAAAATGATTTGATTAATGATAGGTCGTGATAGAAAAGATAAATCTAAGTTGTGTAAGTGTAAGCAGCGCATCAGGCAAGTATCCTAACTTTGCATTTTCTTTATGCAATGGACAAGTGTAAGAATGTTTCAAAATTATATTATTATTATTAATGTACAGATTGTTAAAGCTATATTATATAAGCCCATTGATTATCAACATGTTAGTATATGATAATTCGGATAAATATATTTTGTTCGTTAATTTCTATAAATGATTATACAAGTGTCCCCACTTGGATAATCATTGTATTTAATCGCATGTTGATACACCTTTGATATACATATATGTTGAATTATATAAGACCTTTGTTATGAAAACCCGACAGAAATTGTGATAACCCGAGATTTCGAATAATTAAAATTTTACGAATAAATTTTTTTTATTAATATTGACTGTTAATATTGTAGTGAGAATTTGTGAGACAAGTCTCGAGAATTAGTCAATATATGTTTTGATTGAGAAAATAGAATAGAGTTGTGCTTAACAGCTTTAGAAAACCCTAACCCTAATTTTCGGATAGGGATTCGGTAGAAAATACAATTAAAATAATTGTATTATTAATCGTAATGTTTGAATTTGTATAGAAATGTTGATCAATGGTTGACTGGATAAGGTTTAATATTAATAAACCTTAATAAGGGATTTAAAACCCTAATCTGAAATTTAGAAAATAAATTGTACAATTAAAACCCTAATTGTACGCCGGGAAACCCTAATTTCAAAACCGGGAATTTTAAACCCTAATTAGGCAACCCTAATTTTTAATAGCATGCCTAAAATAATAATTAAACATAAATATGATTAGAAATCACTAATTATATTTTTGTAATTTAAATTTCTATTTTAGAAACCCTAATTTTATTTTAGAAAATTATTTTTCTAATTAAACCCTAAATTTGAAAATTATGGGAGCTAGAAATTTTAAAACCTAAAGGGTTCAATTTCTAAACCCTAATCCAAGTTCCAAACCCTAAGGATTTGTACAAATTCCATGTTTGCCATTAGAATAAATTTAATAATGTCAAAAATGCCCTTTATGGATATTTTATTAGATTACTTGTATATTTTGCCAAATCATGAGTTGGTGAACAACTTTGTTGACCTTGTGAGCACAAATCATCCGCCCTTTAGCCAAAAAATGCCGATACATACATGTATCTAAGTGATTATATATGGATTCAAGAGAGAAAATCACAAAATTTGGTCATTTGTCCAACCTAGCTCTCACCAACTCTTATATCTCTTTCAACCTCCGAAAATTTCTAAGTATTCAATCCCTAACTTTCATTTCTAGATCAATCATAAAATGAGTTGGAGCCAAGAATCAAAATCAAAGTTCAAAAGAGGTATAAACCCTAATTTTGAAATCCTTGAATTCCTTGTTAAATGTTGTAATTAATTGTTCAAAGATGTGTAATAAGGTGTGTCAATTG
Source organism: Panax ginseng (assembly GCA_020205605.1). Classification (NCBI taxonomy): domain Eukaryota; kingdom Viridiplantae; phylum Streptophyta; class Magnoliopsida; order Apiales; family Araliaceae; genus Panax; species Panax ginseng. The sequence goes on along the minus strand of CM035140.1, from coordinate 61,592,515 downwards.
ATGTTCGGGTTGTTGAATCCATGACCCATAACATCAAAGTTCACTTAATTTAGAGTTTTCAAAATCTGAAATTTAAAAATTGTTTTTTTTCGGTCCAAATGTCGGATCTTATAGATCCGTGTGTGTTAAGTGTTTTCGATGTTTAAAACTTGTAACATGTATCCCGATATGTGTTCTTTAAGTTGCAAAATAATCGAGACCCATCTATTATAGATCGAGAAGATATAATCGGTCAAAACCCGTTGGCCAAGGCTTGGCCGAAGTAAAAATCTGGGTTACCCGTAAAAAAAAACCGAACTCGACAAGATCTTTGAAGGTCCCTATCTGTCCGGTTGATTGTTGTTTATTGATGTTATTGTATGCATATTGTAGATCGTAATATCGAGTCCAAGAACACCTTTATATTCCATAAACATCAAATGTGTTGGATTTTATGGATGGTCAAACTAGACCACCGGCGAATCGATTATTATTACTGGAAAACCCGAAGCAGTTAGAACAATAATACGACATACTTTAATAGGATTTGATCGGCGTATATGTTGTTTTTTGGACCGAGATCTTAATATCTCGTTGTTAATCATCATGAGTACTATAGTTATGAACCAAATAGCGAGCCATTTAATGGCCTTTAACATAAATAATTTGTGCGTGAAAGTGTCGGTGAATTTTACGGGTTTCGGAAAACCCGAAACCGTCTGACAGCAAATGTGGAGACTTTGATCTTCTTGTTGTGATGTTGTTTAACCAAAGTGTTGGTTGAATGTTGTAGTGTGACATATTGTCTACATGTTCAAAGTTTTAGCAAGTCCAGAACATGCACAGATTGAAAATTTCAAGTGGTCAAAGTAGCACCCTTGCACTGCCGGCTGTCAGTGTTCTTGAGGCCAAGAACACCTACAGCAACACTAGGTGTCGCTATAGACCTTTAGCGACGGAATAATTAATTTTATTTTCTGAATATTCCGGTAATTAATAAAAAAATAGAAATAAATTCTAAAAATTAGTAAAAATGGTTTTAAAAATTATTTTAAATTATGAAAATAATTTAACCAATTAGAATATTTTTCTTTAATATTTATAATTATTTAAATATTAAAGGTATTTAATTTATTTAATTATTGTATTAAATAAATTAGAGAAAAATGATTTAATATTATGAAAAATCATTTTAAAGAAGAAAAATGTATTTAAAAATATTTTGAGTTATAAAATGTAACTTTTAATATTTTTGGAGAATTTTCATTAATAATTTAATATTAATGATAATATATTTATTTGATTATTAAATTAAATAAATAAGATAAAAATGATTTAAAAATCATTTTAATTGAAAATAAAGTGTTAGAAAATATTTTAAATTATAAAATATAATTTTCAATATTTTTGGAGAATTTTCATTAATAAATTAATATTAATGATATTTGATTTATTTAATTATAATATTAAATAAATGAATTAAAAATGATTTTATTGATTTAAAAATTATTTAACAATGAGAAAAATAGTTTAAAAATATTTGAAGTTATAATTAATGACTTTTAATATTTAGATGATAAATTCATTAATATTTATATATTAATGGTGGTGATTTAAAAATGATTTTAATTACTTTAAAAATCATTTAAGTGGAATATTGTTGATTTAAAATATTTTAAGTTATTGATAATAACTTTAATATTTTGACAAGTATGTTATTAATATTTTAATATTATTAAATATTAATAATGATAAGATTATTTGATAATTAAATCATTTAAAAATGATTCCGATGTTTGAAAAATTATTATAAATTGTAATAATTGCTTGATAATTATTAAAAGCTTCCAAAAATATTATAATTGATAATTGACTTATCTAAATTAATATTGAAGCTTAGAGACCAAAGTTTAATGGACAATCAATGTGTTAATTGTCGGATGGGTGACCGAACAGAGAATGGACCAAGTCCAACTAGGCGATATAGTTAGATTTGGTTATGTGTTTATATAGGTTATAAACACCGATGTGGCTATGTGGTAATGTGCCTAGGAGAAGTTTGACCGTGAAATACGGTGTTATGTGTTATAAATGATTGTGCTAATTGTTAGGCCGATATTATTGGTTATAGGTCTTTCAAAAGCGATAAGTATTTTGTGTAGGCGTAATGTCGGTGGAAGAGGCAAGTTTCTAACTCAACCTTGAGTTAAATTTATTCAATTATTATAGTGGTTAATTATTGCTAATTACACCACATCCGAGGAATTTATTGGTGACTATTCGCAGTTAGTGCATGCTTAATAATTCAAATTGAATTATTGATTCGAAATATATATTTGTAGAATAACTTTGTTGGATATTCATATACAGAGAAGTTAGAATTGACAATCTGAGATAATTCTCATTTATTGTCAAATTACATTTGAGAAATGTCTTAGCTAATTATTACGGCTGAGCGAGATATTAGTTAGAACTTGATAAGTTCGAGAAGAGAATTCAATTATTATTGATAGATCGATGCCAATTATTTGGCTAAGATCGAGAAGTAAATAAATTTGAAATCACGATATTTAGTTGTTAAATCAAAATCTTGATTACGAGATCCGAGAAGAACAACCTTTTATAAAAAGGGAATATCATTAAATCGTATATTCGATCATTCTTGTGACTTAAATATTATGCATAATATAGGGTATAATAAAAGTGATCACTTGTTATACTTACGAGAGGGGTATGATTTAATCTTTACGGTTATCGATACACTGGTATATCAAAGTATAACTTTGATAGTTACTCGAGAAGAGAAGTTCAAAGATCTTGTGTGATCACTCAGTATAAATCTGGAAAACAATCTACTTTGCAAATTAGTAAAATTAATTCTTGATTATTCAATTGAATATATCGTAGAACCTTGAAAGCGTTGTACCCTTTCATCATTACATTATTGTGCAGTATAGAATACGAGAAGACTTGTTATTGAATAACAATTTGTTCAGCTATTTCAAAGTTCCCCGAACTTTGGTTTCATTCTATCAAAATAGATAGTCCGGTGATTTGAATACTTATACATTTATTGTATGTATTAACTCATGGGCAAATTTGTTGCTCACCCTTGCTAAATAAAACATTTCAGCTAGGGACGAAGTTGCAGGAGGTGCTGTAAAGCAAAACAAAGGCAAAGGCGTAGTTATAAATTAGTTATGTTAAACATATTTAATATGTTGTATTGTAAACCCTTTTTGTTTATACAAAGGGTATGTTTGTAAAGTTAAGGTTAGTGAACCTGGGGTGATGTATTATAAAACTCGATAAAAACTTATGTAAGACACTATCTATATAGATTATGGGTAGTTAAATGTTATTTATATTGTGGATCGTGAACACCAAACTCGGGAGTCAGGTAACCCGGATTTGGGGGCGTCACAGGTTGGTATCAGAGCTGTAGTGATCAAGGTATCACCAGCTGATAGTAGAGCTGTAAGTTATAAACCTTAAGTGGGGTGGGGAAAAACCCTAGGATTATAACCAAAAGTGAAATAGAGAATACTCAAATAGAGTACTAAGTGAGAGATTGCCAAAGTCTGTGATAGTGAGAAAAGTGGGCACATAGTGTGAGAAGTTTGTCTTGGTGAAGTACTAATCAAGTTGTTTAAACCGATTGTAGGATGTCCGGAAAAGACGAAATGGAGTACGGAGATGCCGGCCATGTTGTGTTGCACCAATGCATGAGCCAGAGGTGCCAAAGACATAGCGAGTCTGTTGAAGAAGTGGGGAAAGATGAACCAATGATCAATCTTGGGAGTGATCATGACGATTATCCTGAGATGTATCTAAGTGGTGATGAGGAGGCGGAGTCTGAAGAAGCTAAGGTGGAACTAAAGAATAAGATCAAGGTTGGTGAACAAGATCAGCTATCTGTGGAAGTCCAGGAACTCCGAAGCAAGGTATTTCTTTTGGAGGAGTTGTGGAAGACGGAGCGGGCGTTACGTGAAATGACAGAAGAACGGAATGAGCTCGTATGAGAGTTGAAAGGATGAAGACTGAAGGTGGAGGATCGTCTGAAGGAACCAACAAGAAAGACAAGAAGAAAAGGAAGAGGAACAAAGACAAATGACAACTCTGGAAATTCAAACTCAAGAAGAAGCAAGCTTGTATCAAGTGTGGAAAGACTCACACCGGAGAATGCATGATGTGGAAGAATGTCTGCTTCAATCATGGCGGAGGAAGGACATATCTCATTGCATTGTCCTAAGCCGAATATGAGGAAGTGTTTTTCACGTGGGGCAAGCAGGGCGCAGATTCAATAAGTGTCCTATCAAGAAGAAGACTGGAGAAGGCAGTGGTCGATAGATAATTAAGATATAAGTGTAGTATATTTTGGTAGAAGCTTTTGATATTAAGCGTTGTAATATCGAGGACAATGTGTAAACATATGTAAATATATGTTTTATGAATAAAATCTTTATTTTCTATATGAATATAAGATTAAGATAAATTTGTGAGTTCTTAAAACTCATACTTATGATAAATTAATGACTCATAATTATATGAAATGTTTTGAACCCCTCAGCGAATGGACGCCAAAGGTCTGACTAGGATAAGTTCATACACTAATATAATTGTGGCAAGTTAATGAACTCATAAGTGTGGTAAGTTTGATGAACTGGAAATGGTAATTTGAAAATGGAGAATGTCAACTTTTTGTGTAAAGTTGGAGAATTGCAACTTTTGTAAAGTTGTGAACGTTAATCCTAAAATATTTTAACAGGATAGTAAAATGTGTTAGGTACTATAAGTACTATGTGCTATTTGAATAAATATGCGAATACTTGAAAATTACGTGTTGAATTCTTATTGTGTTAAGAATTTGTAAAGAGAAAGAATATTAATATAAGATTTTCATTTAAATCAGATCATGCCACCTAGACGACAGAATCGGAACCAAAGAGAAGAGCAATCTGTAAATAATGAAGGAGGTCAAGCTGACCCGATGCAAAATTTTGCAAATATGATAGCCGAAGCTATGGAAAATGCAAACTCCTATTTGCAAGGGAAGAGTAAGGAATCACCAACCGGCTGAGTTGGCTAATTTCAAGGATTTTAAAGCGGTGGGACTGCCAGAATTCAAGGGGACTACGGATCCGATCGAAGCCCAAACTTGGGTAAAAGAAATGGAGAAAGCGTTCGTGATTGCTTGGCGGGTGGCGAAGAGCAAATGGCGGCTTTTGCAACATATCTAATGAAGGAGAAGCCAATTATTGGTGGGAGACGAACCAAGCAAAGAGCTGGCATGCAGAGGTGGTATTGTGGACAAGATTTAAGGAGTTGTTCTTTGAGAACTACTTCTCACCGAAATATGCAAGTTTCGGATGGAAGTTAAGTTCTTGGAACTTAAGCGAGAGAATATGTCTGCTTTGAGTATCTTTGCTAAATTCAACGAATTGGCACGATTTGCACCTCATCGTGGATCTGAAGCGAAAAGGCAAGAAGATTCGAGAACGACCGAAACCGTGAATATTCAACAAGGTAAGCGGTATTGCGGATCAACACGTTTGCGGCTCTCTTGGAGAAAGCGTTAATTCTTTGAAGGAGGAAGCGAAGGCGCATCTCGCTTTTATCGGAGAAGAAGAAGAAGACCAATGAGGGTGGAAACATCGGTGGTAGTAACTCCAAACAAGAGGAAGTGGAGCGAGAATACCCAATCGGGTAGTAAAAATTGAAGGGAATAGGAAAGGAGCAAGAGCCTTGTGCGAATTGTGGAAAGAACCACGTTGGTGTTTGTCTCAAGAGGAAGGGGTTTGTTATAATTGCGAGACAAGAGGGCCACATGTCACCCAATTGTCCCAACCCAAAGAAGATACAAGGTTGTTTTGCTGTGGATCGATGACCATCGTAAGGAACCTGTCCAAGAGAATCTTTGAGAAGGAAAGCGCCAATAAGGGACCCTTGAGTGGAACCTTGGCAATCCGAGGACCTGACAAACCAGGAAGATCAACCGCCTGCATATTACATTTAACATGATGGTATTGAAGCATTATACTCCGGAGGTAGCAAAAGCGAGTAATGATTTTGCTTAATATTTAATTACGCAGAGTAATATTAGTTTAATATGGTGAGAATTGTTTTCTTTTATAGATTCAAGTCTCGGTTAGAAATTAAGACACAATTTAATATTGTGTTGATAAAATGAATTGATAATACAATTTTAAAAGATTGTAGAGAATAAGAAAGCGGTGATTCCGAGGACGGAATCCTTTTAAGGAGGGGTGAATGTGATAACTTGAGATTTGAATAATTAAAATTTTACTTAATAATTTTTTTATTAATATTATTTAATAATATTGTAGTGAGTGTGAGACAAGTCTCTAGAATTAGTCAATATATGTTTTGATTGAGAAAATAGAATAGAGTTGTGCTTAATAAAATTTTAGAAAACCCTAACCCTAATTTTCTGGATAGGGATTCTAGAGAAAATACAATTAAAATAATTGTATTATTGATCGTGTGTTTGACCGTGTATAGAAATGTTGATCAATGGTTGATTGGATAAGGTTTAATATTAATAAACCTTAATAAGGGATTTAAAACCCTAATCAAATTTAGAAAATAAATTGTACAATTAAAACCCTAATTGTGCAGCAAGAAACCCTAATTTCAAAACCGAATTTTAAACCCTAATTAGGCAACCCTAATTTTTAATAGCATGCCTAAAATAATAATTAAACATAAATATGATTAGAAATCACTAATTATATTTTTGTAATTTAAATTTCTATTTTAGAAACCCTAATTTTATTTTAGAAAATTATTTTCTAATTAAACCCTAAATTTGAAAATTATGGGAGCTAGAAATTTTAAAACCTAAAGGGTTCAATTTCTAAACCCTAATCCAAGTTCCAAACCCTAAGGATTTGTACAAAATTCCATGTTTGCCATTAGAATAAATTTAATAATGTCAAAAATGCCCTTTATGGATATTTTATTAGATTACTTGTATATTTTGCCAAATCATGAGTTGGTGAACAACTTTGTTGACCTTGTGAGCACAAATCATCCGCCTTTAAGCCGAAAAATGCCAAATGCATACATGTATCTAAGTGATTATATATGGATTCAAGAGAGAGAAAATCACAAAATTTGGTCATTTGTCCAACCTAGCTCTCACCAACTCTTATATCTCTTTCAACCTCCGAAAATTTCTAAGTATTCATTCCCTAACTCAAATTTCTAGATCAATAATAACAGATTGGAGAGCCAAGAATCAAAATCAAAGTTCAAAAGAGGTATAAACCCTAATTTTGAAATCCTTCAATTCCTTGTTAAATGTTGTAATTGATTGTTCAAAGATGTGTAATAAGGTGTCAATTGATGTTCTGGGTTGTTAAATCCATGACCCATAACATCAAAGTTCACGAATTTAGAGTTTTTCAAAATCTGGAAATTCGGAAAATTGTGTTTTTCAGTCAAATGTCAGATCTTATAGATCCGTGTGTGTTAAGTGTTTTCGATGTTTAAAACTTGTAACATGTATCTTTATATGTGTTCTTTAAGTTGCAAAAATAATCAGACCCAGATCTATTATAGATCAGAAGATATAATCGGTCAAAACCCGCCGACCGGCTTGGACCGAAAGTAAAATCTGGGTTACCCGTAAAGTGAAAAACCAACCTCGACAAGATCTTTGAAGGTCCCTATCTGTCTGGGTTGATTGTTGTTTATTGATGTTATTGTATGCATATTGTAGACTGTAATATCGAGTCCAAGAACCTGCCTTTATATTCCATAAACATCAAATGTGTTGGATTTTATGGATGGTCAAACTAGACCACCCGAACTGATTATTACTTTCTGGAAAACCCAGAAACAGTTAGAACAACTGTTCTGACATACTTTAATTTGGATTTGATCGAGCGTATATGTTGTTTTTGGACTGAGATCTTAATATCTCGTTGTTAACTGTCATGAGTACTATAGTTATGAACCAAATAGCGAGCCATTTAATGACCGGAACATAGAATAATTTGTGCATGAAAGTGTCTGGTCGAATTTTCTGGGTTTCTGGAAAACCCAGAAACCGTCTGACAGCAAATGTGGAGACTTTGATCTTCTTGTTGTGATGTTGATTAACCAAAGTGTTGGTTGAATGTTGTAGTGTGACATATTGTCTACATGTTCAAAGTTTTAGCAAGTCCAGAACATGCACAGATTGAAAATTTCAAGTGGTCAAAGTAGCACCCTTGCACTGTTAGTGTTCTTGAGGCCAAGAACACCTACAGCAACACTAGGTGTCGCTATAGACCTTTAGCGACGGAATAATTAATTTTATTTTCTGAATATTCCGGTAATTAATAAAAAAAGTAGAAATAAATTCTAAAAATTAGTAAAAATGGTTTTAAAAAATTATTTTAAATTATGAAAAATAATTTCTCAATTAATTGAATATTTTTCTTTAATATTTATAATTATTTAAATATTAAAGGTATTTAATTTATTTAATTATTGTATTAAATAAATTAGAGAAAATGATTTAATATTATGAAAAATCATTTTAAAGAAGAAAAATGTATTTAAAAATATTTTGAGTTATAAAATGTAACTTTTAATATTTTTGGAGAATTTTCATTAATAATTTAATATTAATGATAATATATTTATTTGATTATTAAATTAAATAATAAGATAAAAATGATTTAAAAATCATTTTAATTGAAAATAAGTGTTAGAAAATATTTTAAATTATAAAATATAATTTTCAATATTTTTGGAGAATTTTCATTAATAAATTAATATTAATGATATTTGATTTATTTAATTATAATATTAAATAAATGAATTAAAAATGATTTTATTGATTTAAAAATTATTTAACAATGAGAAAAATAGTTTTAAAATATTTGAAGTTATAATTAATGACTTTTAATATTTAGATGATAAATTCATTAATATTTATATATTAATGGTGGTGATTTAAAATGATTTTAATTACTTTAAAAATCATTTAAGTGGAATATTGTTGATTTAAAAATATTTTAAGTTATTGATAATAACTTTAATATTTTGACAAGTATGTTATTAATATTTTAATATTATTAAATATTAATAATGATAAGATTATTTGATAATTAAATCATTTAAAAATGATTCCGATGTTTGAAAAATTATTATAAATTGTAATAATTGCTTGATAATTATTAAAAGCTTCCGAAAAATATTATAATTGATAATTGACTTATCTAAATTAATATTGAAGCTTAGAGACCAAGTTTAATGGACAATCAATGTGTTAATTGTCGGATAGGGTGACCAGAACACCGAGAATGGACCGAAGTCCAACCAGACTGATATAGTTAGACTGGTTATGTGTTTATATAGGTTATAAACACTGATGTGGCTATGTGGTAATGTGCCTAGGAGAAGTTTGACTGTAAAATACAGTGTTATGTGTTATAAATGATTGTGCTAATTGTTAGACCGATATTATTGGTTATAGGTCTTTCGAAAGCAGATAAGTATTTTGTGTAGCTGTAATCAGCGGAAGAGGCAAGTTTCCTAACTCAACCTTGAGTTAAATTTATTCAATTATTATAGTGGTTAATTATTGCTAATTACACCACATCCAGGGAATTTATTGGTGATTATTCGCAGTTAGTGCATGCTTAATAATTCAAATTGAATTATTGATTCGTAAATATATATTTGTAGAATAACCGTTGTTGGATATTCATATCAGAGAAGTTAGAATTGACAATGTATAATTCCTGCTTATTGTCAAATTACACCGAGAAATGTCTTAGCTAATTATTCGGCTGAGCAGATATTAGTTAAAACTTGATAAGTTCGAAGAGAATTCAATTATTATTGATAGATCGATGCCAATTATTTCGGCTAAGATCGAGAAGTAAATAAATTTGAAATCACAAAGATTTCGTTGTTAAATCAAAATCTTGATTCTGAGACTGAGAAGAACAACCTTTTATAAAAAGGGAATATCATTAAATCGTATATTCGATCATTGCGCGCGACTTAAATATTATGCATAATATAGGGTATAATAAGCTGATCACTTGTTATACTTGCAGAGGGGTATGATTTAATCTTTACGGTTATCTGATACACCTGGGTATATCAAAGTATAACTTTGATAGTTACTCGAGAAGAGAAGTTCAAAGATCTTGTGTGATCACTCAAGATAAATCGGAAAACAATCCACTTTGCAAATTAGTAGAATTAATTCTTGATTATTCAATTGAATATATCGTAGAACCTTGAAAGCGTTGTACCCTTTCATCATTACATTATTGTGCAGTATAGAATACGAGAAGACTTGTTATTGAATAACAATTTGTTCAGCTATTTCAAAGTTCCCCGAACTTTGGTTTCATTCTATCAAAATAGATAGTCTGGTGATTTGAATACTTATACATTTATTGTATGTATTAACTTGTGGGGCAAATTTGTTGCTCACCCTTGCTAAATAAAACATTTCAGCTAGGGACGAAGTTGCAGGAGGTGTTGTAAAGCAGAACAAAGGCAAAGGCGTAGTTATAAATTAGTTATGTTAAACATATTTAATATGTTGTATTGTAAACCCTTTTGTTTATACAAAGGGTATGTTTGTAAAGTTAAGGTTAGTGAACCTGGGTGATGTATTATAAAACTCTGATAAAAACTTATGTAAGACACTATCTATATAGATTATGGGTAGTTAAATGTTATTTATATTGTGGATCGTGAACACCAAACTCGGGAGTTAGGTAACCCGGATTTGGGGGCGTCACAGAAATGAACATCTCGATAATGGGAAAAATTTTATGCGCTACGGCGGACAAAGGATGAACGATAATATCGTTCTAGCAATGTAGTATTGATCAATACAGGGCCCATGGACTGTACACCCTCAGGCCCGTAAGCAATGCCGGTTTACAGATGAATTTCTGTTTAACCTTTTCGAAAATGAAAACAATGTTCATGATATGTCACAGAAACCTTATAAATAGACAATACACAGTTTCAAAAACTTGAACGAGGGTTGTTATGCTATTATTATTGGTACAGATTACTTCACAACTATTGACTGGTTGTAGAAGAATATTATAAAGAAAACATTTAAATTCTTTCAGCTTATATATATATATAATACTTGCTGGGCACTCAAATGCTCATCCTTGCTTAATTTAAATGTTTTCAGCTAAGTATGAAAAGCTAGAAGGCTCGGCCAGGAACAAGTGAAAAGGAAAGCAAACAAAATATGATATTGGTATCTTTTGTAATAGATAGATCAGATTAAGTTAATGATATGTATTATATATCATGTAAAGAATATAGTAAAGGTTATGATACTTGGGATTAGACTCGATAAATGTAAGTTAAGCTTGAAATTTATATTATTGTTATAATTATTAGTAGAATTCCACTCATAGAAATGGTATCGTAAAGTACCGAGTTTGGGTTTCAAGTATCCGGATTCGGGGACTCTACATCATGGTATCAGAGCTATAGGGTTAGAAACCTTAGGTGGGTTAGACCTTAGGCTATAAGCTTAGAACAGGGGGAAACGTTGAAAATATAAATAACTCATATAGAGTTTAAAAAGGAGATGAATTGAATAAATTCATTATCAAACAAAATAAAAGATAACTTATAAAACTATTATGTGCTGTATGTATTTATTATTTGCTAGTCAAGATAATTTTGTGTGTAGGTGTTAGAAAGGAACAGAATTAGGATACTCTTAAGTTGTAAAGAATAAGTCGACATCCATGATCGAGTCAATATCAAAGCCAATAGCTGCAATAGAGGCTCACATTGAAAGCTACCTCAAAGAGGTGGTTATTTTGGAAAGTATAGTACTGGATCAAGAAACGCTAAGTGTAACTGATAGGTAAAGTATGGTTAAGGTATAAATGGTCAATGTTGAGTTCTTAAACTCATATGTCTGTAATGAGTTCTTAAACTCATAAGGTGTTTAAAGTTGTGACAAACTTGATACAGTTATGTGTGAATGGATATTGAGGATAATAGGAATAGATAGGTTACTAAGTAATTGATCGTTAGTGAAGGTGTAAGGAATAGGTAGTGTTAGTATTAGTTGAATATGTATAATTTTAGGTGGTGTATATGATAGGTATGTTGGTATAATGTAATATTTTGTATAAGTTATGGCAGCTATTCCTGACTTCCGAGTCACAAAGGGATAGCGGATGTTAAAGCAATATGTGATATGGTATGGCAAGTGCTATGAATATGGATTTATGTTGGATTAATGAAGTTAGTTGGTATGAAGATAGTAAAATTTATACGAATATTGGTTAATACAGTAAACCAAATTTTCAAAATCTAATATTTTGAGTACATGATTGAGTGAATAGAAAGTTTTGTGTTATATGTTAAGCGTTTACGATAAGGCTTAGAATGTAAGGTAATAAAGAATAATTTATAATAATGCCGTCAAGGCGAAAACGAAACCAAAGAACAAAAGAACATGTCAACAAAGCTGGAGGACAACCAGACTCGACACAGAATTTTTGCGAATGTGGACGATCAAGATATGCAGAACGGATTACCAGTCGCGAAAAATCAACCAGATAATCGAACATCGAACGTTAAAGACTTCAAATCGGTTCTATTGCCAGGATTTAGAATCTCAACTGACCCGGTGGCAGCGTATGTTATAGCTAGAATAACGGCGGGGCAAGAGACAACTTTTGCCGCCTATAAGATAAAAGAAAATAATCTTGATAATCTAGGAGATAAGCGGGAATGTGATAAAAAAAAAGGAAAAGTTTGTGTATAGAAAGTAAGGACAGGAGGGATATATATCTTTCCTAAAGGTCCCAATCCAAGAAGGTATAGTAAATGTGTTATGTGCGAATCAATGGAGTATAAGGTGAAAGACCGTCCAAGAAAGGAAATGGAGACAAGGAATGCAAAAATGCGAAAAGGCAGCAGGGCATTGGCGACATAGGGACCGACATCAACAAAGAAATCAATAGAATCAACTACAAGCGTCTTCAACATGACCGTTCAAGATATCGTGGCAGCCGGGGATGCAACTCTAGGTATTACTCAAACTAATTTTATTTTCTAATATATTTTTTTCTTATATATAGTAAATTATTTTTATAAATTATTTTGAAGGAGGAATTTGAGTTCTCTTAGAAATCAAATTTCTGTTTAAGAAGATAGATAAGCTTTTTGCTGAATAGTTAAAGATCGGATCGATCAATTATGATCGAGATCTACTTGCAATGATTGTATATGCTATGTACCCTGGTAAGTATAGGTTTTAAAAGGTGATTCCGGGGACGGAATCCTTATAAGGGAGGGTGAATGTGACAACCCGATATTTTCTATATAAATAAATCATAAATTTTGCGTATAAATTTTTTTTTTTAAAATAAATATGAATGATATGTGTCAAGGTAATGTGTAATTATAATTATATGTGTGATAAATAAAATTTATTTATTACATTAAGTATTGCAAATAAATTTATTTTAGAATTATTGATTATTATCAATTATATTTTTATACTAATTAATTCCTTATTGGAAATGTGTTTATTAACTATTTTCTATGAAAATATAATTATATATTATTTAAATAATATATGAAATAATTTTAGAATAATTATAATAATAATTCTTTTCTTATATGATTTTGTCCAGTTATTAAGTTAATTATTTTATCTTATTTACTAAGAATAATTATAATGATTATTTCATTATATGAATTTGTTCAAGATATTAAGTTAATTATTTTAACTTAATTTATAATGTTAATTATGAAAGATAAATCAGATATGGAATCCAAACCCTAATTCCGGGTTTTGATCAAGGAATGAGAATAATAATATTATATTATTATTTTTCAGTGTTATAGACATGTGTATTATGTGTGTAAGGTTAACGCATAGAACAGTTTTAAAGTTAATGATAAACCCTAATTTTGGTTCTGAGATAAGGAATAATGATAATAATATTATTATATTACAATATTTTGAATTTTCAGTGCCATATATATATATATATATATATATATATATATATATATATATATATATATATATATATATATGTGTGTGTGTGTGTGTGTGTGTGTGTGTGTGTGTGTGTGTGTGTGTGTGTGTGTGTGTACTGTATGTGGACTGACAATGGTTGGCCAATTATGGTGTTATATGTATTAACCCTAATTAGGGAGAATCGTAATTATTCAAAACCCTTATTATTATTATTATTATTTTATATATTATAATCCCTAATTATAATTTTGGAACCCTAATTTGCTTATGGAAAACCCTAATTGAATTGAAACCCTAAAAGCGAAAGTCATTCACGACTTTGAGAATATGTTAAAAGCTAGTTATGTAATCACAATAATGTGATTAACGATTTGATATATAGAAATCAAAACCCAAAACCTAGAACCCTAATTTAATTTCTAGAAACCCTAATTGTATTATGGAAACCCTAATTATTGGAATTGTAAACCCAATTGCTTTATTAGCAAGGTTAATTGTGATTAAGGGTAATAAACCCTAATATCCATGTATAAGATAATTACAAACTTACTTTAATTAACAAAGTTATTATTTTCAAAATTTTAGAAACTAAAATTATTTTATTTTATTTTCTTTATAAACCCTAATTGTTAAATCCTAAATTTGGAAATTTTGAAATCTTAGTTGCTAAATCTTTAAGGGTTAAATGTTAAACCCTAAACACTAAAATGTCTAAACCCTAAACCCTAAGGCAATTTTCTAGAAATTTAAGGAAATGACAAAATGTCCTCTTGTATAATTGAAGCTACAAACTAGGTTTTGACAATAGGATGGGTTGGTGACCTAAACCAACAACTCCTTTGACTTAAAAACACCAGCCATCAGCCATCTAGCAACCATTCATGAATCTAAGTCTTGTATATATAGGTTAGAGAGAGAAAATGTTGCATTGTTGCTCAAATTATTTACCAAGCTCCTCCTAGACCTTCTCTTTCTAAAAGCCACGAAATTTTGTTGCTAATATCAGTCACAAATATAGCCCCACAATCAACAATAACAAATCAGAAGCACTAGATAGAGAATTAATCAAAGAAAGGTATAAAACCTAGCCTTAATTTCTGTCAAAAAATTCGGTGTTAGATGTTAGTTTTTGTTGTTGTAATATGTTGTATTTAGTCTCTAGTGATGATCTGGGTTGGTAGTATTCAGATCCATAACATTAAAGTGCTCAAAATTAAAGATTTTCAAAATCTGGAAAATTATTTTTTTGTGTTCTGACATCAAATGTCAGAGCCTATAGATTGTTGTGTGTTTATTGTTTTTATGGTTTAAGTGTTTACAATTGTAGCCTTGTATGAGATCTTTAATCTGAAAGTGGATTCACTATCATTGAATGTCTAGATCAACAGATATTGATGGTCAAAGGTCGTTGACCGACCATGACCGGGAAGAAATCTGGGTAAACCCAGAAAGCATGAACATCGTCTGACAGTATATTTAAGCTCTTTGATCTGTTACTTTTTTTACTGTTTTGATGAAATGTTGTATCTAAATTGTAACTTGCTAGTTAGACTATAGATTCTGGCCTTTAGATATGTTAAATCATCATATGATCGAATGTAATGGACGGTCAAACGTGACCATCTGACCATGACTTCTTTCATTGCTCGGGAATTTCCGAAATTATAGGAGCCGGATTTACGACAACCTTTGGTGAACTACAACTTGTGATTTTGTTGTTGTTTAACCGATCCGTTATTTTAGTAATGTACCTTGTCATATATTCTATAGATTGGAACCTTTAAATGACATAAACCATGAACTGAACATAAAGTAAATCGTGCATGAAGGTGTTCACTCGGATACCTGGGTTTCTAGGAAAACCCAGAAACCGTCTGACAGGTTGTTTGTTGGCCTAGATCTTCTTGATATGTTGTGGTATGGTCAATATAACGATTGAAACTTGTAGAGTTACATCAACACTACAAAACTTAGGTTTTATCTTGGACAGAAACAATCTATAAATGAAATTATAGCCTGTCAAACGTGACCCCTTAACCACTGAGCTGTCAGTGTTCTTGAGGCTCAAGAACACCAACAGCGACACTTTCTGTCGCTAAAGACCTTTAGCGACGGTTTCTATTATTTTTAATTTCTAATATTCCGAAAAATATTTAAAAATAGAAAATAAATTATAAAAATTACAAAAATAGTTTTTAAAATTATTTTAAATTATGAAAAATAATTTCTGATTATTTAGAATATTTTTCATTAATATTTATAATTATTTGAATATTAATGATATTTAATTTATTTAATTAGTATATTAAATAAATTAGAGAAAATGATTTTAACTGCTTAAAAATTATTTTAAATAAAGATTAATGTATTATAAAATATTTGAAGTTATAAAATGTAACTTTTAATATTTTTGAGAAATTTCATTAATAAATTAATATTAATGATATTAGATTTATTTGATTATTAAATTAAATAAATAAGATAAAATGATTTTAATGATTTAAAAATCATTTTAAATGAAAATAAAGTATTTAAAAATATTTTAAGTTATAAAATATAACTTTTAATATTTAATGGTTAATTTCATTAATTAATGATTAATAATGATATTAAAGTTATTTAATATTTGTATTAAATAATTTAGTTTAAAAATGATTTTAATATTTTAATAATCATTTTAAATGAAGATAAAATGTTTAAAGATATTTTAAGTTATAAAATATAACTTTTAATATTTAAAGGATAATTTCATTAATAAATTAATATTAATGATATTTATTTAATGATTAATGATATTAAATTTATTTAATAATTATATTAAATAAATAGTTTTAAAATGGTTTTATTAATTTAAAAATCATTTAAAAGGGATAAAATGAATTAAAAATATTTTAAGTTATAATTAATGACTTTTAATATTTGGATAAATAGTTCATTAATATTTAAATATTAATGGTAATTATTTAATAATAATTTTAAATGTTTTAAAAATCATTTAAGGGTAATATAAATACTTTAAAAATATTTTCAGTTATTATAAATAACTTTAATATTTTGGCAATGGTTTCATTAATAGTTTAATATTAATTAAATATTAATGATAATAGAATTATTTGATATTTAAATCATTTTATAATGATTCCGATGTTTGAAAATTTGTGATAAATTATGATAAATGATAATAATTATTTAAAAATTATTATAAAGCCATGAAAGATAGTGTGACTAATGTTTAAGTTATCCAAATGGATTTTGAACTACGGTTTAGAGTCTTAGACTCGATAATTACCCGATAGGGTTGTCGATAGACCGACATGGTTAAGAAATTGATCCGGACATAGATAATTTAGTTAGTTAAGCTGCTTATTTGTGATTCATGGTGGTTAAGGTTATGTAACAATGCGATTAGGAATGTGTTGATGTTTGTTTGTGAAACCATGATTATTGAACATGTGTGATAAGGTGATTAGGTTATGTGCTGACTGCAATAGGCAGTGTTATGTGTTACGTTATGATATACTAATCAAGAAAATGATTTGATTAATGATAGTCGTGATAGAAAAGATAAATCTAAGTTGTGTAAGTGTATAAAGCGGTACAGATCAGTGCAAGTATCCTAACTTTGCATTTTCTTTATGCAATGGACAAGTGTAAGAATGTTTCAAAATTATATTATTATTATTAATGTACAGATTGTTAAAGCTATATTATATAAGCCCATTGATTATCAACATGTTAGTATATGATAATTCAGATAAATATATTTTGTTCGTTAATTTCTATAAATGATTATACAAGTGTCCCCACTTGGATAATCATTGTATTTAATCGCATGTTGATACACCTTTGATATACATATATGTTGAATTATATAAGCCTTTTATTTATTTTATTTTTTGTAATTTCCGAAAATGATTTAAAAATTAGAAAAATAGTTTTAATTATTAAAAATACCAAATAAATTACGAAAAATTATTTTAAAGTCCTAAAAATAATTTTAATTATTTTGAGTATATTTCATAAATATTTAATATTTTGGAATATAAAAGGTATTTATTTATTTAATTATAATATTAAATAAATTATTTAAAAATAGTTTTAATTCATGAAAATTATATTATGGTATAAGAAAATATTTTAAGTTATTTTCCATGACTTTTAATATTTTGTGATAAATTTCATTAATTAATTATATATTAATGATATTAACGTTATTTATTGATTATATTAAATAATTAGTTTAAAAATGATTTTAATATTTTAAAAATTATTTTAAATGAAAATAAAGTATTTAAAGATATTTTGAGTTATAAAATATAACTTTTAATATTTAGAAGATAATTTCATTAATAATTATATATTAATGATATTTAGTTAATGATTTGTGATATTAAGTTTATTTAATATTTATATTAAATAAATAGTTTAAAATGGTTTTATTTATTTAAAAATCATTTAAAGAGGATATTAAGGATTTAAAAATATTGTAAGTTATAATTAATGACTTTTAATATTTGAATAAATAGTACATTAATATTTAAATATTAATGGTAATTATTTAAAAGTGATTTTAATTGTTTTAAAAATCATTTAAGGGTAATATAAATATTTTAAAAATAGTTTGAGTTATTGTAAATAACTTTTATATTTTGGCAATGGTTTCATTAATAATTTAATATAAATTAATTATTAATGATAATGGAATTGTTTAATGTTTAAATTATTTAATTATGATTCCGATGTTTGAAAGTTATAGTCGGTCAAACTAGCTGACTTGAGAACCGGTTATGAAGTTTAGGATTTGATGAAGATCACCTATAGCAACAGTTAGGTCACTATAGGCCCTTTTATGACAGATTTGAATTATTTTAAATTTTTCAATTTCTGGAAAATTCCGAAAATGATTAAAAATAAAATGTCTGATATTTACAGATGTTGAAGTATAGAATAAGAGTCTTAGACTCAGTATTTACCCGATAAGGCTGTCGGTACACCAATAATTGTCAGAAATTGACCCTTACTTAGATATTTTGTGCGTTAATGATTGTTTAGGGACGTAATGACCATAGAGATATGTGATGACGTGATTAGACTATGTACTGACTATAATAGACAGTACTATGTGTTATGATATATTATTCTAATCGAACGAATGATCTGATTATTGATAGATTGTGATAAAAGAGATAGAATCTAAGTTGAGATTTGTAATCAACAAATCAGGCAAGTATCCTACCTTTGCATTTTCTTTATGCAATGGACATGAGTAAGAAGTTTTAGAATTATTTTATTCCTGTACAGATTATGTACGCTTTGATTATCAACATGTTAGCTCAGATATATATTCTGTTAAGTTAATTTCTAAATGGTTATACAAGTGTCCCCACTTGGATATTCATGGCATTTATTCACATGTTGATATACCTTTGTCAATTACCCGTATATATATATATATATATATATATGTTGAATTACATATTATTGTTGAGCAAGATTAAAAACCTTCGGGTTTGGAACCAGGCATGTATGAACATCCCTATATGGGAAAATTTTTGCGCCCAAGGCGGAAAGAGTGAGCGATGAATTTCGTTCAAGTTATGTAGTATTGATCAATACATGGTACAACGAGGCTGATCACCCTCTGTACCCATAAGCTAGAACGGTTTGCGGATGGATTTCTGCCAAAACTTTTCGAAAATGAAAAACAATGTTCATAATATGTTTCTTAAACCCTATTCATGGGTAGAGCCAGAGCCAAATTTAAATAATTTGGAAGAGAGTTGTTATATGAATTTTTTATCAGTACAGATTACTTCACAACTCTCGATTCGTTGTAGAAGTGTTATATAAAGAGAATACTTATATTCTTTCATCTTATATATATAATTGCTATTACTTGCTGGGCACTCAAATGCTCATCCTTGCTTAAATTAAATGTTTTCGATTCATGTATGAGCAACTTTGAAGGTTCGAGCACGCATAAAGGGAAAGAAAAGTCATTGAATGAGAATTAGTATGAGTTAATGGTTATAGTTAGTAAGACAATGGAATCTATTGTCAGGTATTGTAAGGAATGTATTTTGAAGGTCACGTACCTGGGGAAGTAAACTTTGATGTATGTAAATTAAGTTCGAATTATATGATCATTTAGTATTATTCAGCTTAAAGAAATGGTATCGTGGAGAATCGAGTTCGGGTTGCAAGTACCCGGATTTGGGGTCGCCACAATTAAAGTTAGATGATGTTGTATGGGCTTATAGTACGGCATATAAGACACCATTGGGTATGTCACCTTTTCAACTCGTGTATGGAAAAGCATGCCACATTCCTATGGAACTAGAGCACAAAGCATATTGGGCAATTCGAAAGCTAAATTTTGATTTGAAAGCTGTAGGGGAGAAACGCCTACATCAACTCAATGAATTGGATGAATTCAGATTGAAGGCATACGAGAATTCCAAGCTGTATAAGGAGAAAGTGAAGAAATGGCATGACCGAAAAATCATTGAGAGAGCATTTGAACCAGGACAAAGGGTGTTGCTTTATAACTCCAGACTTAAGCTATTTCCTGGGAAGCTGAAATCGAGATGGTCAGGACCATTTACAGTGAAAACTATTTTTCCGAATGGTGCAATTGAAGTATTCGATACGTTGCCAGAAAAGCCTTTTAAGGTGAATGGACAATGATTAAAGCATTACTTTGGTGGTGAGGTAGACAGACAGAAAGTCGCCTCAATTCTTTCATCAACATGAGCATTTGAGACAGTCAAGCTAACTGACTATAACTTAGCGCTTGGTGGGAGACAACCCATTATCTCTATCTCTATTTTCTTTTTATTTATTCAGTAGTATTTAGCTAGTTCATCTTTATTTCATTCGTAATAGAGAGCTATGTGAGCATAAGTAAGTATGTACTAGAGTATGCATGGGACATTATTTTAGTAGTGTATAAAATCCACTTGTTTATTTATGTTTATTCTATAATTCACACATTGATACGGGTAAATGGTGTGCTACAGGAATCTTACAATGAAATCTCATGTAATCAGTTTGGGAGTAAACTCAGCAATGTAGGAAGCAGGGTCACACGGCCGCACAATGATTACACACCAAGATCGCACGCCTTGCCACCACACATCTCGATCAGAAAGGCCACTCATACGCTACCTGAACCCATTGCAAGACGACGCTACCCTGCCAGATAAATGACGTGGAATTTTTTTTTTTTTAAAATCTGAGTCGTGGTCTACTTGGGTCTCTCAACTGATATAATAGAAGCGTATTCCTCTATTCTCCCATATTCATAAGACTCGTCAACTCTCATAAAAGTTTATACCCACAAATCCCCTTCCTGGCATAAATCTAGGGTTCTGTTTGGGTTGTGTAGCAGTAAGTTTGGGGTACGCTCATCAACAATTCATCTGCATTCTCTCTCCTTCGTACATGGGTCCAAAAAGAGCACGCGCAATCTCCATCTCTTTTTCTTCAGAATCTTCCTCCGATAACCAAGAAGAGGATGTCTTGGACGAGAGTAAATTTATCAGTATGGAAGCCCAGTAAGACTATTATCGGAGTGTAGCCAAATCATTTATGAAGGAACGAGGACTTCTACCTGAGAAGCAGGATGGCCAACTCTGGTATATGATACGCGAAAGAGATTGGGTTGGTTTGACTGCATCTCCTATGCCTATCCCAATGGTGATTGTTAGAGAATTTTATGCGAATGCTGAGGAGATGATAACAAGAGGCATAACGCTGGTTCGAGAAGAGCAGGTGAACTTTCGACCTTCAGCGATCAGAGCAGTATTCAACATATATGACGCACCACCCACCGGGTCTGACAATTGGATAGAATGTGCATATTTAGAAATGGATCTAGCAGTTGTGATTATTGATTTGTGTATTTCGGGCACCAAATGGAAGTATAAGGTAGGGAAAACTGAACCAAAGTCGTTTCCATCGTCCGCATTGAATCGATATGCCCAAGCATGGAACCTATTTATCTGTGCCAAGCTAGTTCCGTCAGCTCCCTACAATGCAATAACCACTGAGCGTGCTATTATTTTGTCGGGAATCATCAAAGGCAAGTACATTGATGTAGGCCATTTAATTCATCAAAACATGTTGCGTTATATGCGAGGGAGTAGAAATGGGACTATCCTGCATGCATCTGTGGTAGCCATACTCTATACCCAACAAGGAGTCCAATGGAATAATGAGCAGCTGCAACATCCAAGCCACGCAATCACTCATGCTATTATTGCATGGTTCAAGGAGTGGACGGGTGGTGTACCACACCCACGCGGATTAGGATTCATCATTCAGCCCACTTTTCCAGAGTCGTCACAGTAGCCCCCTCAGACAGATGAGGCAGGCCCGTCCACGTACGCACGTGCCACCCATGGTGATGTCCAGCTCCATAGGTTGGAGCGAAAAGTCGATGCCATGTACGATAATTTGGGCACATTTATGACAGGACACACAAGGGCCTTGGCCGAAGATTTTGCGCAGCAAGGAACGATGCTAGAGTGGCCTCAGTTCGGAACCGCAGCACCATATCGACCACCAGATTCATAACCCGAGGAGGGTGGAACCACCGATAATTAGGGGAGTTTTTCATTACCCTTTACCTTTATTAAATGGGGCATTGAATATTATAAGTTTGGGGGTATTGGGGAGTAGTGTAGTGCATATAGTTTTAGCATGATTAGTTTAAGTTTTGTAGTTTTTGCATGTTTAGTTTAAATTTTTGCATCATATAGTTATTGTTGCATATTTTTGTAGTCTATTCTTTAGTTTCATGTTTAGTTTGCATATCTCACAGTTCTTGCCGAATAGAAATTTTTGTCTAGCCAATGATGATAGTGAATTTTTTTTAAATGATTTTTGAGTATTTTGGATAATATGTAGCTGAGATATAATGTTTTACACAATGCAATTCATAATGCTATTTAAATGCTTTCGGTTTGCACGAATGTGTTCACAGTCACTTGTAGGTATAAGAAGTATGTGTTGCATTGCTCGACAGAAAAATGTAGTTTTTAAAAAGGGAAATATGTGAAAAGTGAGTTTAGACTGTATAACACATTGATTTTTAAACTTTGGGAAAACATGGGTATCTGTGTATATAAAAAAAATAGCAATAACGTGGCTAGTCTTATTTCGGGGCCCTAGCTGCTTGAGTAAGTACGCCCGAGGGGATTGTCTCTACACCTAGCGCCCTAAGGTCTTTCATGGTCTGGGAGTCGTTGGTTGAAAGCTCGCTAAGGGGTAGCAGTGTTGCCTAATGGAGTAAGACTTTGCACAGTCATGTGAAAGAAAAAGAAAAAGAAAAGAAAAATAGTAATAAACACCGCGGGAAAGTGCGAAAGTCGCCCTCATAAGTAGAAATAAAGCAGTTAAGCCCATTGTTGAACCTTAGTTTATTTTAAGATGTTGGAATAGTCGTGGTTGCATATATATACATAAGTCTTGATTTAAGCTATAATTTTCTGTTTTGGGCAATATAGCATGAGTATTATGTGCCTAAATCAAGTTTTGGCGAACACAACACACACACACACAACATCTCTATAGCTTTTGTGAATTATCTGAGTGTATGACATTATGCCTGCAGTTTGGGTTAAATCTGTATTCTTGAATCTAAAAAAAAATTCGATGAGGCAAATTGGACTGAATTTCTATGATAGTTGGGACAATGTGAGATTAGTTGAAGTATAATTTAGTTGCATAGTAATATAGCTGCATTTTCATTGTTCATTAGTATGCATTACTTGAGGGCAAGCAACAGTTCAAGTTTGGGGGTATTTGATAAGTGGGTTTTATACCTACTTAGGGAGTACCAATTCATGCGAACTATGCCCATCTTAAATACATTTTAGGATGTTTTAGCTGCATTTCATGTTAGTTTGCATTGCGTATACTTAAAACTCCTTTTGGTGAATAAGTGCAGGAATCGGCCTAATTTGGTGGTATTATAGGGCACGAGGCTAATGGACGCATGAGGCAAGGCAAAAGCTGGGATATGCATGGTTGAGGATTGAGTGGAGCATGGATGGACATAGGACACTTCAGTAGAAGCAGCAACACTGCAGAACCAAACTCGGGAGCAAAACCCGTAATTCATCAAATGCAAAGCCATGAGAGATTAAGCAGAGACGCCAGCACCGCCATGTGAAGTACCAAATGACAATGTTACCTACTGCAAGTTGCACGGCCACGATCATGACAAGCTTTGGGGACGCGCGCCCGCGCGAGAGCCCGGCTAGACATCATGACTTACTGCAAGTCTCGCGCCCATGCGAGGAATGTGCTAGAGGAGCGCGCGACTGCGCGCGAGGTCTGAAGCTGCTGATTTGTTTTATTTTATTTTTTTAATTAAAATGGTTGTAATTGATTAAAAACGATATCTGACTGGTGTTAGACGTATCTTTAATATCTTTAATCGTATTTTTCATCATCGTAACTAGGGTTTACTCTCGGAGAGAGATTCCAACGTAGAAGGAGGCTAAAACTCTACTTTTCTATTTCTTCTTGGGATTTTCTACCAGAGTAGATTATTATTAGTATTTGCTGGATTGTTATACGGATTTGAATATTAATAGTGGATTCTATTCAGCAATTGGGTTTGATCATTCTACCTTTCATCTTTCAGTTGTTTGTTTTTTAATCATGTTTAGATTTGATCCCATAATGGCTTTTGGTTCAGTCATGAACTAAAGTTCATTATGGGATTCTAACGGATTTTAATATGTAGTTTGATTGCATACTTGAATGATGGATTGTTTTACATATCATATGGAATGTCTATCATGATTGATTAGCATGTATGAATGCTTGAACACCATTCGTTTCAGTACTTGTATGGAATTGACAATGAACATGCAAGTATCGATTGTAATCATGATAGTATACATATATGGGGCTGTTTTATATGCCTTGTGTATTTCGTGAACCAGATAGACATATATTATTTCACCATATGAGTTAGGTAAGGGCATGAACTTAAATTCAATATAGTTGCAATATCACATAGACATATAGTGAATTTGGTTATAATGAAGATTACATAGAGTCTATCATCTGTGGATGCTGTGTAAGTAGGTCTTAGTGCATTGAAAAATGGCTATGACTCTTTTAGTGCTCTTGGCTACTTTCCTGTGATATGTGAACAATTCATGCATGATAGTGGTGATTAAATGAAATATTAAATGAAGTTAGGATCCCATTATTTCCAGATTTGATTTATTCCATCGTTATTATTGTTTTAGTCGTTATTTGCAATTCGAGAACAAACCAATCTTAGTCATTAGTTTGAGCATATAAATATAGTGATTTAGTTAATGCATAGTAATTTAAATTAAAAAACTTTATCTGTGGGATCGATACTTTACTTGCTCTGTATTGCTTGTTGACACATATATGCTTGCATGAGTTAGAGCTCTTTTGTTAAGACTAAAAAAGAGGCAACAAGAACCTGGGGTAATGTATTAACTATATCAGTTATGAAGTGTATGTTCCTATTTATAAATAAATGGGTAGTTAAATGTTATTTATATTGTGGATCGTGAACACCAAACTCGGGGGTCAGGTAACCCGAATTTGGGGGTGTCACATAAACTTCTTTATTGCAAATAGCATGATGTGTTATATATATGTTGAAAGTATGAATGTTAAAGTTAATTTATGACTACGTTGATTGAGTAATGAATGTTGATTGAGTAATGAAACTCAATCTTTATTCTTATTATATGAACTGCAACATATTTGTTATGTTAGTCTAATGTTTATGAGATGTATGATAAGCATGTTATTATGTGCTATGTGATGCATGAAAACTGTTAGATCTACTGGGCTGTCGAGCTCAACCTTGCAATTAACAATTTTTGCAGGATAAGGATTGAAGGTAACACTATGTGCTACTTTAATGACGTGGATCAGATATAATTCACGAAGATTAATATTTTAGCTAACGTTGTTATTTATTTAAACCATGATTAAGGTTCATGAGATGTATTTAATGTTTTATGATGTATATTTTATGTTGAGTTTTGTAAAGTTAAAATTTGAGTTGTCCGATGTATAAAGGATATCGATTTGATATGTACGTATATATATGTTAACTCTGATAAAGTGAATCATGGATTATATATGATTCAATGACACGTAGATGATAAAGGTTTTGATTCAGGGAATTAAAGTAAGAAGATAGAAAAGTTTAAATTATTCCACATTTTATTCAGTTAACATCGAATAATGATGTAAAATCAAAAGTTAAACGTGTTATTAACGACCAAAGTCAATAATTGAATTGTATGAATTTTGGGGTCGTTACATTTTTAAACTCAAACAATCATTTAATCAAAATATTGGATTTTAAAATTCAGGTTGCTAGATTAACGAATTCAGTTTGCTAAAATAACGAATTCAGATAGACAGCTTACTATTGTAGACACTCGAAAATTTTACATTCCTGTTACTAACCTTTCAGGATAGCAAAATCGTCTTCCAGAGATAACCCTGGAAGTCAAATCAGTACAGTTCCGGAGACAACCCCGGGATATTCAGTTTGTCATCTCGGAGACAACCCCGAGATATTCAAATTTCGATCCGGAGATAACCACAGGATCTTTGGTTTGCCATCTCGAGACAACCCCAAGATTATTCAAATCCGATCCGGAGATAACCCTGTGAATTTTCGGTTTCAACCTCGGAGACAACCCCGAGGAGTGAAATTCCAGTTCCAGAGAAGTCAGTTCCATCTCAAAGATAACCCCGAGATATTTAGTTCCGACCCCGGAGACAACCCTGAGAGGTCAGGCACACCTCAGAGACAACCCTGAGGACATTCAGCACTTGCAGCAGCCCAATCTCAGAGATAACCCTGGGCAACGACTGCTAAATTAGCCCAAAACTGGAGATAACCCCGGTGAGGGGCAAAATCGTCATTTTCCCATCTCAATCCCACAATCACGCCGTCTCAACAACATTTCAACCTACATGCTACACAGAAGTGTCCTACAAGAACAATAGCTCCAATCCCGAGTGACTACTACACAAGATAACACACCAAATATAATTTGAAGACTTAAAGACCTGGGCATAGACCCATCTTTCAGATTTCATACAACCTCGTATTTCATGTTATTGTGTAGCTCTTGATAATAGCATTCCTAAAAGATATTATACGCCTCCATCGGATGCCCAGATTGAAAGTTATGAAGGTTCGAGCGGACAATACATTGCACGAGTGCACGTACTTCGAGACGGCAGGTGTGACAACCCAGAAATCAGGATTGTCCAGAAATTAAGATTTAAAGAATTAGTTATTAATAAAATGAATTTTTATTAATACTATTCTGTGCTATGTGTTTATTAATCATTTTATAACCTAGAATGATTATTAATCGGGAGGATTCTGGCTACGAGCAAGATTGAACGAGTAAGAATTTTCAAGACGAAAATAAAAATTTTCCGGGAACAAAATATTTTAGGGGAAAAAGACGAAATAGGCACTATTCACCCGTTTTTACTCGGAGATTTATTTTGAAATTCCGAGAAGTTATTGATTACGTAAAATGTTGAGATGTGATGGAATATTCAATAATATTTTAGTTATGGCAAAAACGAAGTTTTCGCCTGCAGACTCAAAACCTAAGGGTTAGGAAAAGTGAATTCCGAGAATGTAATGAGTACGTATAATAACTAGGGTTATTATGCGTGAGAAATACGAGTATGATACGAGTTATTATACGAGTATAGAAAGAAGAATAGTACGACGTATAATACGAACATCATACGAGTTAAATATGAGAATACGAGAATACGAGAATGGAATGCGTAGAATACGATTAGTCTTAATGGACTTTGTGTTCATGGAATTTGTAGAAACCAATTGGACTTTGATTATGTCAAGCCCAATGATTTGTGAAATCAAGTCCAAGTTAGGCCCAATAAGAATTAGGGTTAAGGCCCAAACCAAGAAAAGAAACCGCGGATCGAACCGATGGGTAAACGGATGGGTAAGAACCATTGGAGCAACCCATGGGGTGACCCATGGGCATGTGGGCCGGCCACTTGGCCACCAAGTAAGGGTGGTGGCCAAGTTAACTTGGTGGCTAAGTTGAAGAGGAGGTGGGAATAATAACTTTAGGGGCAAAATGTTTTGCCCCTAGCTTTGGTTTTCTATAAATAGAAACCTAGAATTTCATTTTCTAGGATTTTTGAAAATCCTACACTTGAGAGAGATAGAGAGAGCTCGGTTGGGAGAGGAAGAGGAAGAGCGTGAGCATGAATGCTCGGATCAAAAGTGATCGTGAAATAGAAAAGCTAGCGAATCGTTGGCTTTGTATAACGGAAGAGAAATAAAGAAGAACGGTAATCCGAACACTAGTTTCTTCTAATATTTTCTTTAAGTTTTATATGTCAAAACCATAGCTTAATGAGAATAAGGAGTAAAAGATATTGAGAATGATTTCATATGGTTGAAATCGTAAGAAAATGAAGAAATAAAAATAAGAAATTTAGTTTATAAAATTCTTAAGGAAGTATAAGAGATTTTTAGCGATCTGAATGAATCCTATGAATGAGTAGGTCAAATAAGTAAGGAATAGTGTTCTATAACATCAAATTCCAAGAAAAAGTGAAATCGTAATCCAAAATATCGATTAAAATGAAGAACGAACGAAGAACGCGAAGAACACGAAGAACGTTGTTGATGGACAAATTTAAAACCATCGTAGTGTAATTATTGTTGATGGACAAGTTTAAAACCATTGCGTATAAGTTAGATGCTTATTGCTTGGTTAGGAACGTCAGAAACGTTCATGAAGAACGGATTAAAACTTAGCTATAACGAAGTTATGGCGAAAAGTTTGTAAAAGACGAGCGAGAATTTGAAAGTTAGTAAATGAACCCGAACATGTAGGGTTTCATAAGAATGTAAGAGAACGTAGAAAACATGAGTCATGGACTCAAGAACGAACGAATTCCAAGTTCGGATGACCGAATTACGGACGAACGAATAAAGAACGTTAATAATTTAAAATTAACAAAGAGAGAAGATTAAGCCAATTTAATGGCATGTTAACAGATTCAGAACGAAGTTCTATCTGTGGGTAATCGAAGTACGTAAGGTAAGGAAGAAAATGGCTTTGGAACGACCTCGTTCCAAGTTATAACGAAGAAGTTATGAGATTTTGAAATCGAAGACTCAAGCTTGTAAAAGACTTAGAAAATTTTCTAGGTTTCATACTCGGTAAGGGCATGCCAGTCATGAAGTCAGGCTCGCGGCCTTGACGCCAAGTATAGTAATAAAAGTGTCGAAAAGACATCGAAAGAGTTCGCCGCAGTGCGAACCATAGTATAATTTGTGGCGTCGCAGCGCCATGCATACGATCTGAAAATCTTACGGAGTGTGGCGCCGCATGATGCGCCCACTAAGTAAGGACTCATGCCAGCCATGGCCATCCAGAAGGGAAGAGAGAGAGAGAAGTAGGTCACGCCACAGCGTGAGAGAGGAAAGGAAGGGCACGCATCATGCAGTCACGGTAGTGAGTAATGCCCAAAAATGAGATTTTTAGTTCTTAGTTACTGGAGGATGTGCAAGAAAGAAATATGAACATAATGTTCAACTAATGTAACACTTAATCAAGTGTTTTAAACCTTTAATAAAGGTTGAACGAAATGATTAAACGAGATTAAAAGACAAAGAATGTAGGTGCGGGTTACGGAACTGATATCCAGAAACCGTAGTCACGATGAACGAACGTGAGGGATTGCTGTGATTATGATTCCTTGGACGTTGAGTGACGAAGGTAATGAATAACATTCCGATGTTATGTCATGGTAATAAGAGATAAGTGTAAAGCGTATAGACGCTATGAACGCAACATTGTTGCGATGAACGATCGGTCTTAGCATACAATGGACTGTATGGCTTCGACATTAAGAAAGAATAATGAACATGGGGTTCATGGAATGGATAACAATGAATGCAATTGAAACCTTGAGTAAAGGTTGAATAAGAGATTAAGAGACGAGCAACGTGAACGTTTAATACGTAAACGATCCTCGTGAATCATATTCGCGTTTGATGAACGTGCTAAGTATACCTCGTCAGTATGTATGACTTAGGCGTTGATGAATGTAGTAAAGTAAGATACTTAATGGTATCAAGAAAGCCGTATCGAATTCAGAATGAGATTAATGAAAGCCGAATGTGAATCGGATAAGAATGAATCCTGAGGTATGGCAATTACTTGCCAGAAAGCCAAAAGGAATAAGAAATTAACTTAACGAACATTATAATTTAATAATTCGTATAAGTTAAGAGAAAGTTAGGTTGTGGTACAATCGTAACCTTTGATGGTTGACATATGGGAGCTGGGCTAAACAATTCCTTTATAGAGCAAAGGTATATATGAAATTGGCAACCGATCTAACTCACTGTGATGGTAGTGTAGATGAGACGGGAACTTGTTTGTTGGTTGTTTGTAGGAAACCACTCAGAGTACCATATGGACTACTAGCAGAGAAGCGATGTGTACTGAGTCCTAGAGAAGTATACGAAGAAGATAAGAATGTGAATCATCAAAGATGATGAACGTGTTGAGTAAGACATCTTCGTATGTTATGAAACCGTAAACCGGTAATGAAAGTTAGTCGCATAAAACCAACGCGTAAAATTATATTGTAAGAACGCGAACCTTAAGAAGTAAAGTTAAGTAAACCAACGCGTAAGTCAAGTATATGACTAATTCGTGTATTTGTTATTTCCTTATGTGTTATAGGGATTGGAATGACCATTCAAATAAGTTTATGTGGCATGTCTTGCGTAAAGCAAGTTTCTAACTTCATTCATATTTTAAATGAATGCTAGATTCTTTAACTTCTCGGATATTGAACTTGAGAAGTTACGTACATATCTTGAATGTGTGATATTTGTACAAGGTGGTAGAATGTATGAGGCCTTGTGCCACAAATGAACACTTGATGTTTTTATGAGATGAATTATTCTATGTTTGAACTGCTCAATAAAAGAATGTTCTGCTTATACATGAACCGTTATTGTTAAGTCTGCATATTGATTCTAGCAGACGTAATGTGTATGAAAGAGAGTAGAGAATGAAAGTATTTCAAAGTGAATGTGACTAATGTTTTAAAAATGATAAGAATCGAGATTATTCCTATTGTTCAAGCTGCTTCATAACCTTTGTTCGGTTATCGAAGTTCCAAAGGAATGTTAAACTCTTGAAGTTGTATGTTCAACTGTTATGACTTGCTGGGCAATTGAATGCTCACACTTGCTTTAAATGAAAAACATTTTCAGGAAACAATGTTAGAAGAACTTAAGGATCCCGTATAGATCAAGCTGACGGTATCCAGATGAAGTGTCATTCAGAATATGAATGAGCGAGAAGATCAAGTGAAGACTTGTAATGTAGAAAGATGATAGAATTAAACTATATACTAGTTTAATGAACTGTATGTATCATTGGTGGCGGATAAAAGTCACTCTTGTAAGATGAAAGGAATAATGTAATTATCATTATTTGTTATGAGGAAGGTTATAAGGTTTTAGAACACAGAATTCGAGAATGTATGTTATTATATTTCAAATATAATGATGTATGCGAAATGAATGATGTACTAGTGACGTCTGGAATCCGGTGTAAAGATAGACCGGATTTCGAGCGTTCTAAATGAGCCCACTGGCTCGAGGCACCTGTGCGTGCATGAGTACATCTCTGCTTCTTCTTGCCAGAGTTACACTCATGACACCCTCTATAAATAGAGGACATGGGGTGGCCATTTGTAAGAGAAAAAAGGCGAGAAAGCCTTGTCCATTTTGCTCTGTACACACTATAAATTAAGTGCTTTCTCATTTCAAACACTTGTGAGCTTATATACTGCTACATTTTACTGGTGGAAACCGAGGGTTCATTCATTTAAAGCTATTTAAAGTCTTCTTTGGCAGCCCACTGTAAGCCTTCTCACATTTCTTAAAGCCTTTCTCCACTTTTGTGCACACACAGTTATTCACGTTGAGAGTCGTGTTGTGTGTGTATGCTCAGATCGTCGGTCCATGGCTTTTATTGCTTTTATAAATATATATATATATATATATATATATATATATATATATATATATATATATATATATATCGAGTTATCTCGATTGAGCACTGGATTTATATCTGGAGCATTTACTACTTTTATATATATATAAATACTTATATATATTGTTATCATCAAACTCTGTTTAATTGAGCCTGGATTTATATCTGGTGCATTTACCGCTTTTATAAATACATATATATATATATATATATATTTACATTTCTGTCAGGCCTGGAGTTTACTTTGTGGCCATTTACTGCTTTAATACATATATATATTTACATTCAGTCCCGGCTGGAGTTTACTTCGTGGCGGTTGATCGTCTTTATAAATATTTACATTTAATCTCGCTTGGAGTTTACTTACATATATTGATCATTTATATATATATATATATATATATATATATATATATATATATATATATATATATATATATATATATATATATATATATATATATATATATATCTGACAGCTTTTAAATATATATAACTGTTTATAGCTTTCATACAAACTGCATCATCATGTGAGCCTAGGATCATGTGATCACAGATTCAATCTCCTGAATCTAGATTCGGTTCTCGTGATGGACATTTTCAGTTGTGACCAGCTCGTAAATTATTCATGGTGTTTGAATTTCCTTAGACGGCTCTCATGCCCACAAGGAGTTCGGCACTTCTTTTTATCTTATTTTCTCGAAGATGCTTCGCATCTCGAAAATAAAAGCAATTAAGCCGAACACATAATAAAATGAAAGTATCAAATGCCTCAAGTACTATTGAGCACAAGGGTTTCAAAAATCTCTTTTACAAAACATCACTGCTATATCTTGTTAAAATTAAACTTTTATACAAAATTAAAACCCTTTGTATATAGGTGCAAACGAGGCATAACACTACTTCTAGATAATTGCACATTGATCTACACACACACACATTCAGATAAAGGTTTATATTGAAAAGTGGTAGTCACCGTGTTACCACGAATGTCGGGGGATGCCTAACACCTTCCCTCCGCATAATCAAGCCCCTGAACCCTAACGAATCTCGGTTTCACAGACCAGTTAAATAGTGTCGCATCACTAGGTCAATGTGCAAACCATTTCTCGGTTGAGTTGGTGCAACTATTTAAAAATACCAACTGGCGACTCTTACAGTCCCAATCGTCGATATATACATGTCGGACCTTTTCACAACTTGTTTTTTCAAACAAATCTCACCTAACATGAGAACACCAAAAGACAAAAACAGAAAAAGGACAAATAAAAATCCCGACGTCGATAGGTGGCGACTCTGCTGGGGACATCCAGTAAGAGGGTATAAGCCGCTATTACAAACTTTTCAAAACCATTATCTGCTTGTGTGTGTATGTTGCATTTACATTTGAATAAATGTGTACGAATGCATTTACTTATTGCACTTAGTGCTTCGCACCATATCTGCTTGTGATATTAGTGCTTCGTATATGTCATCATTTCCATACGGTGAGACACGTTGTATGTGAACGTATGTTGTGTGGTTCCTCCACCAGGAGGCTATCCTATCGGTGTTTGATTACTGGACTCATAGGAAGACTAATTCCAACAAGGCTCAAGAGAGGCACCACCCAGATTCGCTCCAGTTGAAAGACCGAATTAACTTCCCGTCGATTAAATTGCAATGATATGGGAACCTTTATGCCAAAAAGCCGCGAGAGTACCCTAAGATAGGTCAGCCTCTGATAAACCAAATGCAGAGGAAAGTCTCTTCATACTTTCCCATTACTTGTTATTACAATTGCTTGTAATTTCATTTCCATGCCAATCTCAATGTAATGGAAAATATGAAGGAATATGCATTCCCTTTTTATATCAAAATCTGACATGCTATCTTGTCATACAAACAGCTAACATCCATTTTGCAGGATAATACTCCTAAAAATGGACACATCACATAGCATGTAACATTTATACATTCCCTAAAACTAAACTACATAAGTCTTTTTTTGGGATATAATTGGTCTTGTTACCCGCTCAAAGTCTAAAAAGGTAATAAGCCTACAGCCAAGCATGGCTACATCTGGCCAGTCTAATCCTACTCTTGTCTCTCGTGAGGAGTTCGAAGGATTAAGCAACCAGATTACAGAGTTGGTTATTCTTCTTAAAGAACTACACAAGTCCACTCAGGGTCCACAAATACCCATACATACAGAATCCTCTGCACATAAAGGAACTCAGGGACCGAACAAAGAAATTCATGTACCTGAATCTCAGTTGGACAAAACCAACAAAACTCTTGAAACTACCCATCTCAAAGAAGATCCAGACACCGGTGATATCAGGAAGAAAGTCCTACAAATGGAAGAGACCATTCGGTCTATCAAAGGGATTGGAGCACATGGGAGTGTTTCATATACAGACCTTTGTATCTTCCATGCGGTTCATTATCCAGAGAAATTCAAGACTCCATTTTAAAAAGTATGATGGATTGGGATATCCTTACACACATTTAAAAGTCTTCACCCCTAAATAGGTATACATCACCCATTCTGAGTCGCCAAATACATGGTACATAAATCAAATACAAACTTCTTTAATACAATACGACAACAGCATAGCTTAGAGTTTTTACACAAATATTGTCTCATAGACAATATTCAAACTCAAATGAAGTCCTCATTACATTTATTATCACACTATTTCATAAAATAGTGATGACTACTATAGCCACCATCTCGGACTGTCACTCTGTTCCCCGACTAGTTCCGGCTACGTTTTCATTTCCTGAAGAGAACAATGAAAGCAAATGGGTGAGCTCAACTAGCCCAGTAAGAAATATTATGACTAAGATAATGCAGAATAAATTATCGTTAGCCTTCAACAGTGTTAAACTGATAAAATACAATAAACATCAAGTTCAACTGCAGCGGAACAAGCAATCCATTAGAACAGTCAAGTAGAGCATGATATCTACTATCTTTTATGATTTAAAAAGTTTTTCATCAATTTTATCGCTGAGACTTAGCTTAATAATTAAACCACATCATCGAATCATCCCTGCACTACGGCCCAAGGATATTCATGTAATCATCAATGGTCATGATCATACCAATAATTGTCCCTTAATGCACTACGTGCCAATGAGGACTTTTACCACATCATTTGTAACATTACGGTCATGATTATACTGAATGATCCCTAGTCATAATCATACCAATCAACAGTCCATCTATGCACGTTAGCCAAAGATGACTTTCATCACAAAATAAGTATGAAGATTATGACAATGATATAAGAATTCAATTAAAAGAAAGCAAAGGATAAATTTT
Source organism: Panax ginseng (assembly GCA_020205605.1). Lineage (NCBI taxonomy): Eukaryota > Viridiplantae > Streptophyta > Magnoliopsida > Apiales > Araliaceae > Panax > Panax ginseng. Next base: position 61,557,087 of record CM035140.1, on the reverse strand, counting down.
TAAAGATTTATAATTTAATTTATCTAGAATTCAATAATGTCCAAATTGTCAACATGATACTGCTTTATGGAATAAAATTCAAGAATAATATTGTATCAAAAATGATTTGGACAGCAAAGAAATCAATTTTTATCATGAATAATTCCTCGGGTGAATAGTACCCGAGTGAATAGTACCCCATAAATAGTACTTCGAGAATAGTATCCCGTGAATAGTACTTTGGAAATAGTACTCGTGAATAGTACTTTATGAATAGTTCCCGTGAATAGTACCCCATGAATAGTACTTTGTGAATAGTACCGTAAAAATGAATACTACTCATGGACAATACTCCGACATGAAAAACTTAAAATTTAACAAGAATGTGCAGAAAATATCCTTGTGAAACGATACTAGATGAAGCGCAAATTTCAAGGATATTCTACTAATTTCACGGAGTATAGAAGCAATACTTTAACAAAATGAGGGTATAATCAGGAATACGAGACGAAATAATATTACTCACATACTACAGAGTATGAAAGACAATATTATTCCTTATGAATACTGGAAAAAAAAATATCCCTTACCTTAGAAGAAGACTGGATACTGGAATAGTGAGGTAGCAGAATTCTCTTCTTCTTTATCTCTATAGCTTCTCTCTCTATAATTGCTCTTGTGAGTCTTAGTGAATTGGTGAGAATGAAAGAAGAATGAGCTTCTATTTATAGGAAAATATAGTTTCGATAATTGTACGTTTTGGGGCTCGAAATATTACAGTATAATACCTTCATCTTTTCCTTCTTTTTTAATTTAGTCATGCAAGTATTATCAAACTTGCACCACCTCCCCTAATAGTAAATCATGTAAATCAATAGTACACACATGTGAAAAAAATAGTTACGGTATAGTACCTTCATCTATACCTCTATTTTTAATTTAGTCATGCAAGTATTATCAATCTTGCACCACCTCCCCTAATAGTACATGCATGTGAATCAATAGTACATACATGTGAACAAATAGTTATAAGCATGTGAATTAATAGCAATTAATTGATCATTTATCCGTTTAATTACCCGATTGGTCAATATAACCTCCAGACATCAATTATTATCGGAATAGATGTCGATTTCCACTAACACTAATAATTCTCACACAATGGAAATATCATTTTCATCTTTAATCAATACGAACTTATTCATCATTAATATTATAACTCATAATATTTAACAACCAGATCATTCCCAGGAAAGAGGGGGCTTTCCGATAAGGATTTCTCCCTATTGGCGCGCAATTAAGTGACCAAACCTCTCCTTGACAGAACTTTCTAAACATTGTCAATATTGCAAATAATAATATGAATAACTTTATCGTCTCAATTATTGATTTAATAATAATAAATATTATGCAAATGATATTGTGACAATAATTGAATCAATAATATGAGAGATATTATGCAGCAACTACTGTAGCAATAATTGAGTATAACTTATTGACTTCACACGTAAGCATCAATAATCAATACTGTGTGCTACTATGCAATCACGCGTAGTACTGTTCTTTTACCACCGGGTAGTTCAACAGTTTAATGGTAAAACTTTCGTCATTATTTTTATAAAAAGATAATTATGTCATTTTCTAAATATGACAATACTTCCGTTGTGGGGTCCACCAATGATTATGCCGTCGTACGAATACTCCCTGTTAAAACGAATATTCCCCGACCAATCGAATATTATATAACCACTTGCTTACTTTGAAAAATTTGTAAATATTACCCACAACTATAACATTATATCAAATCCACACCATAATATTCAAAAATATATTTCGAAAAAAATTAATCTTTATTCATAAAAGTTGGGGTCTTACATATTTGCAATGACCTTACATAATTTTCTTAGGACTCAAATCTTCAAAGTCTTTAATCAACAATCCTTTCATCAACTTCCTGAAATTTCATAATAAACAAATTAGTACAAAATATCAAGTCATCATCAAAACAATAAGGTTAGAATATTAACAAGTAAACACAATACAACTCCCACTCTCGCGGTCACAGCACTGAAGAATGTTGGGCACTCTGCCATCTTATTCAGAACTTAATTGACAACGGTGTCCTGTAGCTGGCAGACAATGACATTGTATTACTTGAGAGTGGGGACACATTTCCTACAAAATGGAAGGAAATCGTAATGGTTGTATCCTCTAAGGAAGATTTGGCTGCCACACCACGTACAATACAATCAATTCAGCTCAAAGGTGTTGAGAATTCAGGCTGTAATATCCTGTTTTCAGCCTACAGAAAGTTCCATGGAATTATAGAGAGGCTGAAGGATCCACATCCAATATAACTGCTGCAGTGTCGAAAGAAAATCCACTATATCTTCCAAAACGGTTGATGAAGCATGCTATCAGGTCAAAGGGGAAAGTTCCCATGGAGAATATTGAAGAATTCCTCCGTACTATGGGACACCATGAAGCCAAGGTGGTTTTAAGCTTGAAAGAAGCTCCACAATAGGTTTCCATACTGGACTTGGTATTCTCCTCAAAGGATCACAGGAAGGTCTTACTGAGAGTGTTAGAAGAAGCCCACTTGCCAAAATCAATGGATGTTGAAATGTTCCATCACCTAGTTGATCACATTTTTAACAACAATGTGATATCCTTCACTAATGATGACATACCTCCCGAAGGGACGGGTCATTGCAAACTGTTGCACATAGCGGTTATGTCCTCCGGATACGTGGTAGCAGGAGTATTGATAGATGAAGGGTCATCCTTGAATATCTGCCCTTAAGCCACCTTGGAGAAGATGAATATAAATCTCAACAGGATCCGAAGCAGCCATACAGTTATTAAAGCTTTTGATGGATCCTGGCGAAATGTTGTCGGATTGATTGAACTGCCTATGGAAATTGGTCCAAACACATTCTGCGTATCCTTTCATGTACTCAAAATAATTATAAGATACAACCTACTCTTGGGAAGACCGTGGATTCATATGGCTGGAGCTATCCCGTCCACCCTTCATCAGCAGCTCAAATAGATTATTAACAAAAACCTAGTTACTGTTAATGTTGAGCCAGAATGTCCTGAACAAGGTGACATACCACTCATCAGCTTCAATTCAGAAGTGGAACCTGTCAGCTTCCATGCCCTGGAGGTGAGCAACACTCATTACCACCCCATTGGGGCGCCACCTCTAATACCTAGAATTTCTGCCGATGTAATGTCGTCAAGTCAAGAAATGATATCTTTGGCAACCTAGACAAGGGTTGGGCAAACACCATCAAGGCATTAAGCGTCCAATTCAAGTTCTCAGTCAAATAGGGACAACCGGACTAGGCTATTCTTCTGGCTCCACTCACAGGAATCCTCACAGACACAAACATGTTTCTTCATCTTCAGCCATATGGCGATTGCCTCAACCTACAGAAGCTGAATCTATACAGACTTCAGTAAAGGTTCATGCCCATATGATGACTATGTAGTTTCCTAAGCTGATACTGGTCAAAGGAAAAGAAGTCTTGATACTAGATTTGGAGGCAAAGGAAAAGGATCAGAGGCGTAAGCAGGACATTGCAAGGCACTTATCAAACATATGCATAATAGCCCATACGGACAGTACAAATAGAGATATCCCAGACGATGATTGTCCAGATATCATGGTCATCATTCAGGGGAAGGAGGATGACAACAACCCCTTCATCATAGTCGTCCACCATGACTGCACCCTTGGCAATTGGAGCAGCACTCCTTGCATTCGCCGACGAGGGTAAAAAGGGTAGAAACTCCATCTGCCCTGTAGATAACAATATCAATTTACTTTGTCTATACAGTATTAGCAGTTATTTTTGTCATTACATGCTAACACTTTGTATGATTAAACAATTTCATATATTAAGTGAAAGCATTTTGTTTCAGGACTCTAAAGTTAGATGTGCCTATTCTTGCTGATAAGGTGCCTTTTCTCCACAAGGACTGTAACTTTGATGAAAAGTTGGACTTAGACTTGATGGAAATACAAGAGGACTATGAGATACCTCAGGAGATCAAAGAATGGGACGAATATAAACCCAAACAAAATCTTAATGTAACGCCCGAGAATTTGGAATTTTCAATTAATTAAATTTTTATTTGATTATGTGGATTAAATGGATTTAATTGAGTAATTATGTGAGTAAGATGTTCGAAGGTCGTTTTATGACCTAGAATATGCGGATGTGTTTAGTATTCTGGCTTTGTGCTAGAATTAATTGTTGTGAATTATCAAGACGAGAACGAAGGTTTTCCGAGAATGTTTGCGTAAAAACATTATTCATCTGATTTCATTCGGAGCTAGGGTTTGAGATTCTGAGTAATGGGTAATGATAGAATACGAAGATAGTATGGAATATTCAATAATAATTCCGTTATGGCAAATAATGTTTTCGCATGCGGACTTAAAACCTAATGGTTGAGTATATTGATTTTTGAGAAGGAAATGAAACGCGTAGAAGGAATTGCGTTATGGTTAAGGCATGTGCTATACAAGTATGAGACTATTTAGTATCTATGTATAATATGTTGAGTTAATACGGAGTACAATACGATTATCGTACTAGTATTATACGAAAAGAATACTTGAATTATACGTAGGGAATACGAGTTGTATTCTAGAATTTAGTTAAGACTTAATGTTAATTTATTTGGTTGGATTATGTTTAGCCCAATAAATTAAATGAGCAAGCCCAAGGGATTAAGTTTTAAGCCCAAGTCAAGGCCCAATATTAGATTGGTTAAGCCCAATGCAAGAAAACTGAACCGTGGAGCAAACCGGTGGGTCACCGAATGGGAAAACTCATGGGGCAACCCATGGGGATGACCCATGGGCATGGTGGACCGGCCACTTGGTGTGCAAGGCAAGCATATCACTTGGTCACCAAGTACTTTACTTGGTGACAAAGTGGTAAATAAGTAAGGAGGTGGAGAATTGGACCATTTTGCCCCTCATTTGGTTTTCTATATATAGAAAGCTAGAGTTGGCCATTTGATGTTTTTTTCAAGACTCAACCAACATATTTGAGAGCAAAAGAGAGCTAGACTTAAACCATTCTTCTACCTTGAAGCTTTTTCATTAGAAGTCCAACAAGAACACTAAGAGTTCTTAAGGTAATACTCTTCAATTCTAATTCCATCTTTTTTGGTTTTCTTTTATCATGGAGAATCATAAATGGGTGGGGTATGGCTTGTATGGTGGAATGAGAGTGACTTACCAAAGATTCAATCTCTATAAGTAATGAGATCATAGAAATCTTAAGGTTTGATATAGCTTAAAATCAAGAAATTATTGATTGTTGAGATTGATTGTTGATAAACAATTGAACTCCATCAATACGATAAAATGTACATCTTGCTTGGTTAGGATGTAGATATGAAGTCCATGGAGTATTCCATGTGATTTGGCTTAGAGAACATTAGTAATGAAGTTATGACGAATTGTACGGAAATAGACGTTAAACGTCGAAAATGTAAAAAGCCCGGATTAAAGGTCAAAAGTTGTCGTGTGACTTGAAAACGTTGGGTTCCAATGTCAACACATGAGATAAGGTAATTAAGAGTCGTTGGCAAAAGAATCGTCGCATTCTGACTTATAACGAAGAAAACGAGTATTGAAGGAACGAAAACGTTAAACGAATGCTTAAAAATGAACTCAAAGGTGAATTCCGAGTTAATGAATTCAGAAATATGAAATTCTTGTACAAACACGTAAAGGATGTGATTTGTGACTTGTAGTCTTTCGAATGGGTCAATTCGGATGTAAAACGAACAAATTAGGAAGCCGGGAGTTTTGTTAGGAAACCAAACTGTTTTGGCCAACTGGTGCACAGGTTTGGCGCCACAATTTATAAACCCAATGTTTTATGCTGCTGCCAATGCAGCGCCATGTATGGCTAAGAGAAAATAAAAAGCGTCAGAGACTCATGCCATAGGCGCCTTAGAATACATAGGATGTCACATAACATGCATGTAATGTGTGATGAAAAATGTTTACCAAGTTAGTTTTTGTTCCATTTTGAATGAAGACTTAAAGTAAGACAATGAAGGTACTTAATGTACATTATAAGACTTACCTTAAATCACTTATAAGGTGTTAATGTAAGAAGATCTAGTAAGGTTTAATAGAAATTAAACGAAGAACATAAAGACGTAATAAGTGAACCGTGAATGACGTTCAACGTTGTTAGTTAACCAATAATAATCGAATATCGGTTAAGGACGTAAGAACGTTAAAGAAACGTAACGAAGTATCAAAAGTTGAATCGACTTTAATAACGAAGTTAATTTAAATAAAACATAGAAGAGAAAGAAGTTGGTTAGAACCGTAAAGTTGGTTTATTTGATAACTAATTACAGTGTGCTATTTGAATGTATCATGTAGATCCTGTAAAGACTGAGAATAGTTGAATTATAAATTTGAAGATGCTTGAAGGCAAGTCTTTCTTAAACGCTTACCTAACCTTCGTGTTAGCCAAGTTTTTATGTGATGCATGTTATACAATGCATGACTGGTATTAAGGAAAGAGTCGATGCCTGTTTTATCCTAGCTAGATAAGTATTGAAGAATAGATTGAATTGTTTACAAGTCTGTTGATATAGAACTGTTAACGCTATCCTATGCCAAGTATTTGGTACGGATGAGAAGGTAAGTTTGTCTATGAACAAACAAAAGTATTTTTCATCGATTATTCGATGGGCACGCGAGGTTTCCAAATGTTGAACGTAAATACGTTTAACGTAAGAGTGTTGATCAACATAGAGTACAATAGGCTGATCACCTAGAAGTGCTCGTAAGTAAAGACGGATGGATGGCCTTAGTGCTGGATATCCTTTTCAAGTATGAAAACGAAAAGAGTATGTTCATGGTCTATTGACCGGTTCATCATTCCTAAGCTATTATATATGCTCTAGAATTGTTGTAGGAGAAGTATTAGTCAAATGTTTCATAATGCTTCGTAGATAATTATTCAGATATGGAAATAAAGCATGTATTTATTGATGTGATATTCATATGATTCGTTGTTAAGACTTGCTGAGCTAGTTATGCTCATTCTTGCTTGAACCATATGATTGCAGCTAAAGCCGAACGAACTGAGAGTTCTAAGAGAGATAAAGGCAAGGCTAAAATGGACAATTAATCATCCTGTAATAGACTATTATATTTGTATGTAATATACTTATGAAGAACAACGAATGTATTCGGTTATGAACCTGGGAAAGGATTTATTACAAATGTAATACAAAGATAGTAATTACACTCATTTTGTTGTTATTTCAATGGAATGATTGTATGAAATGTAGTATCGTGGAGCACCATCTGTCGGGTTGGAAGATACCCGTATTTGGGGGCGTCACAGGTTGGTATCAAAGCATTAGGTTATAAAACTTAAGGGGGGAAGAACCTTAGGCTAATAACCTCGTTAGGAAAGGAAGACTCCGAAGAAAATTAACTCAAGTCAAATGAGTTAATAAGGTATTGAGGAAACTCAGTACCGCAAGATTTAAAAGATTGAAAGTAACCCTAAATGGATTAAATGTGATTTGTGCTTATATTATTGCGTATTATGTACTAATCAATTTGTTATGTGTTATTATAGATGTCGATTGATAGCTTGATGTATAGGGATATACATGTGATCAGCGAGGAGTCCGTGAACCGAGTTGAGACAATACCAGTGTCTATAGCAGACATACTAGTAGTGATTCTAGAATAGTCAGAGCCCGAGGAATATTACTCGGAGGAGGACTATTCTGAGGAGACCATGGGGACAGCATCATATTTGAATATGATGATTGATGTGGAGGATGATATAGAGGTGACATCGATTAATACGGTGATGCTTGCCCTAGAGTCGACACCTACAGAGACTATGAGGGCAATGTACCTCTCAGTGCTTGACCATAATGTGCAACTGCACAATATGGTGCAGCACCAGAAGGAAGAGATCAGTGATCTCTATGGGGCGAAAGAGTCTGTAGAGTCAAACTATGAGATAGAGCATGATGAGAAAGTTCTCATGACTGACAAGGCCCAGGACTATAAGAACGAGGTCATAGAACTTCGCAAGAAACTGGTTGAAAAAGACCAGAAGATAGCACGAATGTCATATATAAATGACGGTCTGCGGAGGATTTCAAGCTTAAGATAGCTTGTTATTCTATTGAGTCGGGACAGACTCGACATACTATAAGTCGAGATATTGTGTCGATTCTGGCAAACCAGAAGCATGAGAATGTTGTTAGGCAGTATTAAGAGTAGTATGGTAAATACTTTTGTGTAGTGACGTAAAACCCTCTTTTATATAATTAAAGGGTAGTCTTTTTGTAAATCCCAATTTTGTAAAAAGTCAATCATGGGATAAATATGTAATAGCTTTTGGGCTATGGAAAGCAACTTGTAAATAGTTTTGAACTATAAAGAAGCATTTTAATATAAAGAAGTTTTTATTTTAAATTGTTGTGTTGTGTATGAGTTATTGTTCAGTTGTTTGACGACTAATAAATAAGTAAGTAAATAAGTAATAATGGAACTTTATTTATTTAATCAGAAATGCCGCCAAGAAGAAGGCAACGTAACCAAGAGGCGGAATCGCATAATGATAACGAGGGGGGTCCTAATAACCCAATGCAAGAGTTCGTTAATTTATTAATGGCTGCATTTAACCAAGCTGGGGGTAGAGCACCCGCAGTACCTAGGGTAGCCCGAACGACTACCTTTAAGGAATTTAAAAGTGTAGGTCCACCCAAATTTAAGGGAACAACGGACCCAATAGAGGCCCAGACATGGGTCAAAGAAATAGAGAAGGCGTTTGTTATTACAAACGTAGCTGAGGCGCAAATAACTTCTTTTGCGACCTATATGATGAAGGGGGAAGCCAACTACTGGTGGGAGGCTCATTAGGGTGGGGCTAGAGCGAAAGTTGTTACATGGGAACAGTTTAAGAATGTATTCTTCGAGAACTATTTCCCTACTAGCATGCAAGGGAGAATGGAGATAAAGTTATTAGAACTTAAGTAGGGAGACATGATTGTTCCCCAATATGCGGCCAAATTCAATGAATTGGAAAGGTTCACTCCACACAAAGTGGACACGGAGGAGAGGAAGGCTCGTAGGTTTGAGCAGGACCTAAAGCCCTGGTTCTATAGTAGGATATCGGTTTTTTAGAGTGCTTCCTACGGGACCATTCTGGAGAAGGCGATAATAACGGAGGGTGGTAGTGAGGCGTTTACCTAATACCACAAAGATCGAAAGAATAAGAGTAAGGGAGAAGGAGGAAATAAGGCAGAGGTTGCCAGTGGTAGTGGCAATATGCCTAAACGGAAGAATTTTAACCCTGGAAATACTGGGGCAAAACAAGGGGATCCTAAATAGAGGATGGAGGCATGTAAGACATGCGGTAAGACTCATCTGGGAGTCTGTCTAAAGGGGAAGACCGGTTGTTATAACTGTGGGCAGGAGAGCCATATATCTCCCAATTATCCTAATCCTAAGAAAAGCCAGGGATGTTTTGTTTGTGGGTCGGTGGACCACATTGCAATAAATTGCCCAAAGAAAGGGGCAGAGGGTAGTAAGGGTTCTGGTAGTGGTAATTTAGTCATTACTGGACCAACACCGTCATTGGGTAGACCCTCAGCCCGAACGTTTAATATGACAGTCCAAGATGCGATTGCATCAACAGACGTAGTAGCAAGTATCATTCCAGTCAATGAAATAAATGCTTACGTGTTATTTGACTCGGGTGCTACTTGTTCTTTTATAGTATGTGGATTTGCTCAACAATTGGGATTAAATCCTGAAAAGTTAGAAATACCTTTAGACGTTAAGGTAGCAAACGAGGAGATAATTCCCATTGAATATATTCATAGGAATTGTTTCGTAGATATCAGGGGTAATAGATTATCGGTAGATCTTTTACCAATAAGGTTAAGGGAATTCGATGTGATTCTTGGTATGGGTTGGTTAATTAACCATAGAGCGATAATAGATTGTCATAGAAAGAGTGTAAACCTAAGGCTTCCTAAGAAACCTGAGGTGGTATTTTATGGAAATAAATCACCAGGAAGTTCTTGTTGTCTAACCATGACACAAGCTAGGAAGATGTTGAAAAGGGGTGTAAGGGTTATCTGTGTCATGTGGTGGATACCCAAAGAGTGGGAACATCATTGGAACAGAGATAATGCGGTGGTTCAAGAATTATGGATGTGTTTAGGAGGAGTTACCCTATGATTCGCAAGATAGGGATGTAGAGTTTGTGATTGATTTGTTGCCGGGTACGGCACCAGTTTCAAAGGCACCATAGAGGATGGTGCCAGTTGAGATGAAGGAGTTAATGGTTTAGTTACAGGAACTGTTAGATAGGAAGTACATTCAACCGAGTGTGTCTCCGTGGGGAGCACCGTTATTGTTTGTAAAGAAAAAGGACGGATCGTTAAGACTTTGTATCGACTATCGAGAGTTGAACAAGTTAAATATTAAGAATAAATACCCATTGCCCAGGATCGATGATCTATTTGATCAGTTGAAAGGGGCAAAGTATTTTTCTAAAATAGATTTGCGCACGGGGTATCATCAACTGAAAGTGAGGAAGGAAGATATACCTAAGACGGCGTTCAGAACTCGTTATGGGCATTACGAGTTTTTGGTTATGTTGTTTGGGTTGACGAATGGTCCAGCCGCATTCATGGATATGATGAACAAAGTGTTCAAACAATATTTGGACAAGTTCATTGTAGTGTTCATTGATGATATTCTAGTCTATTCTAAGACGCCAGAAGATCATGCTGAACATCTAAGAATAGTGTTGGAAACACTACCGAAGGAGAAGTTATATGCGAAATTCACTAAGTGTGAATTTTGGCTCGAACGAGTCTTGCTTTCTAGGACATGTTATAAACAAAGATGGCATATCCAGAGATCCAAATAAGGTGGAAGCGGTGAATGAATGAGTGGAGCAACCAAAACGCCAACCGAGGTTAGGAGTTTTCAAGGGTTTAGCGGATACTATAGAAGGTTCATTCAGACTTTTCTAAATTAGCTACTCACGACAAATCGATAAGGAAGTCGGTGAAGTATGTATGGACAGAAAAGTGTGAGCATAGTTTTCAAGAACTAAAAAGGAGGTTGAGTGAGGCACATGTATTATCTTTACCAGATGATACGGGGAATTTTGTAGTTTATAACGATGCTTCTCATAGAGGACTAGGTTGCGTGCTTATGCAGCATGGCAAGGTCATTGCGTATGCATCATGTCAGTTAAAGGATTATGAGAAGGTATATCCTACTCATGACCTAGAACTGGCAGCTGTAGTGTTTGCTTTAAAAATATGGAGACATTATTTATACGGGGAGAAGTGTGAGATATACACGGACCACAAAAGTCTGAAATATATCTTCACACAGAAGGAGTTGAACATGAGGCAGAGAAGGTGGTTAGAATTGATAAAAGATTATGACTGTGATATATTATATCATCCGGGGAAAGTGAATGTAGTAGCCGACGCATTAAGTCTGAAGGGTAGAGAGAAACTGTCAATGTTAACGACTCAGAATGAGTTAATAACAGAGATGGATAGGATGGAATTAGAAGTTAAATTGCCAAGTGAAACAGTAGAGATGTTATTCTCAATAGAGACTCGACCAACGATAGTGGAACGGATTAAGGAAGTACAGATAAGTACTGAAGAATGCGAGCGTGTGAAAAAGATAATGAAGGATGACGTGAAGGCTAAGTATAACCTTGATAAAGAAGGTGTACTTCATTTTGAAGGAAGAATTTGGGTTCCAAATAATTCCGAGTTGAAAGAAGAGATTATGTGCGAGGCCCATAGTTCAAGGTACTCGATACATCCTAGTAGTACTAAGATGTATCAAGACCTTCGTCAGAACTTTTGGTGGTCGAACATGAAGAGGGAGGTTGCAGAATATGTTAGTAAGTGCTAAACGTGTCAGAAAGTTAAGGCTAAACACCAAAGACCGAGTGGATTGATACAACCACTGGAGATTTCGAAGTGGAAATGGGAGCATATCACCATTGACTTTGTGGTGAGACTTCCAACGACGAGAAAAGGATACGATGCTATTTGGGTAATAGTGGATCGGTTAACTAAATCGGCTCATTTTCTACCAATAGGAGTTAGGTATAACCTAGAGCAGTTAGCTAAGCTTTATGTCAAAGAAATCATTTCTAGACATGGAATACTTGTGACGCCCCCAAAATTTCAGACACCCATATCTCGAATTTTTGGGGGCGTCACAGGTTGGTATCAAAGCCATAGTTATAAACCTTAGGAGCGAGAGCCCTTAGATTATAACTTAGGAGAACTCAGAAGATAGAAAGGGATGAAACTCATATAGAATTTTCATAGAGATGGACTTAGCGTGTTACAGAATATAACTTCATTCTATACAATGAACTTATGATTCTAATGGAGTTGTTGGTTGTTTTGTCTTGTGTCGGTGATTGTAGGATGACTGACATGGGAGGACCTAGCCGAGTAGTAGAAGAGGAGCCGCGTGACATACACGTGGTATATGAGGCACCATTGATATCAGGGCCTATATCAACTGTAGTTCCTACCGATGATGATGACGAGGAAGACGAGATAGAGCCACATACAAAGAGTCTCGATCCGGAGGAGGAGTGATGGTGGATGAGCCCATGAGGGACTCAGATGAGGCTACTTTTGAGGATGGGATGTTGGGGGAGTATAAGGAGCAGATTTTAGAGTTAAGGTGCAGAGTTGAGGAGTTATAGGCTGAGGCCAAAGACAGAGAGTTAGAATTCCAAAAGCTGAAGGACGAAGACCACCAGAGAAAGTTAGTAATGCAGGAGATGGAAGTAGAGATTGTTCACCGTAAAGGAGGCGGGGAATCGGATGGGGATTTGTTTCATAAGGCGGTGGCTAGGAATGTAGAACTGGTAGGGAAGTTGGAAGAGATGGAGCAAAGGGAGTTGAACGAGGGGACAGGGAAGGAAGCTATCCGTACTCAGTTAAGGATGGAAGTAATGGATAGGATCCATTTTGAAGAAAAGTGGAAAGGGGCCAATAATAGGGCTAACGATCTAGAAGATGAAGTGAGGTGCAAAAAAGGAGGAAGATGAATAGGATGAGCTATGCATTGCGACGCGCCATGGAGGGACTCGATTGATGGGGTAAATCACTACCCGACAGCAGGTAGGGACGCAACCTTGCGATTACACCATAAGCCGAGATGTGGTGGTGCACATTACTCAAAGGGAGTACCAGAGAACCGTGGAGCGGAATGATAGATTAAGTCTAGGCGCTAAAAGTTATTAGTTGTAGTTCGTTGTGTAGTGTATTATCCGTTGTGGTAATCCTTATGTAGAATGTGAGATGTTGTAAACCCCAAACTTTTGAGTTATGTTAGAGGGTAGTATGTTAATGGTTGTCCCCATCTTTTGTGATATTAGGGGATAAGTTGTGTCATTTATAGAAGTATCTTTGGAGATAATCATGTAATGTAACAATTTGGCATATGAATATAAATGATCTTGTTCTCAAATGTATTCCAAAATCTTGTGCATTTTATGGAAAATTGTTTAAGTAATATAATTAGATAATAAAATGGAAGTTTTATAATGTAGGAAAATGCCATGGACGTAGATTAACTGCTCCGAAAAGAGTCTTGGTTAATGATGAGAGAGGACAAGTAGATCCCATTCGGAGGCTTGTAGATTTGTTAGGGGAGGCTCTTAGGGAAGAAATGAACAAGTACCACCCATTCCCCAAGTAGCTCCGGTAAGCAAACTTCAAGGACTTTAAAAGTGTAGGACCTCCGAAATTCATAGGTACTACCGATCCCATCGTAGCTCAAACGTGGATCAAGGAAATGGAGAAAGCCTTTGCCATTGCTCGTGTGGGAGAAGACCAGAAAACCGTGTTCGCTACATATATGATGAGGGGTGAAGAAAACTACTGGTGGGAAGCAAATCAACAGAGAGCGGGAGAAAGGACTATAACCCGGGAAAGGTTTAAGACTACATTCTTGAGAATTACTTCCAAAGAGCATGAAGAATAGGATGGAGGTAAAGTTTCTAGAACTAAAACAAGGGGAGATGAGCGGTGGCACGAGATGCGCCAAGTTCAACGAACTTCATACGATTCAACACATCAAGTAGAACCAAGAAGAAAGGAAATCTCGACGCTTCGAACTTGGACTAAAACCTTGGTTGTTCAACAAGGTGTCAGTCCTTCAAATTGACTCTTTCGCCACATTATTGGAGAAGGCAATAATTGCTGAGGGAGGTAGCTAGGCATTGAGCCAATACAACAAGGAGAAGAAGAACAAGAATGCATTAGGAGAGACTCGTGGAGGGAGTAGCAGTGGTGGAAGTTATTTGGGAAAGAGGAAATGGGATAACCGCAACAACGACAACAACACCAACCACCGAAGCATCAACCAGTCAGAAAATTATCAAGGAGGATTTAAGAAAAGAAGCGAAGCTTGCTCGAAATGTGGGAAAAACCATCAAGGGGAATGTTGGAAGGGGCGCAACATCTGCTACAACTGCGGCCAAGAAGGGCACATTTAACCTAACTGCCCGATGCCGAAAAGGAGAAAGGGATGTTTCGCGTGTGGCTCAACTGAGCATCAAATCAAGGATTGCCCAAAGAAGGGGAGCAACGGAGGAAGCGGCCAACATGGAGGGGGCAGCAAGCTGATGATCGGCGGACCAACGCAATCCAACCGACCGACTGCCCGAACCTTTAACATAACCGTCCAAAACGCAGTGAATGAAAGGGACGTGGTGTCAGGTATTCTCCCAATCAATAATATAAACGCCTATATATTATTTGATTCGGGTGCTACCTATTCCTTTGTGTCTGAAGAATTTGCTAATCGACTAAACATACCTCTTGAACGTTTAGAAAATTCACTAAACGTAGAGATTGTGAATAAGGAAGTAATTCCCATAGAGTTTGTTTACCGAAACTGTTGTGCAAACATTAGAGGTCACGAACTAAACGTAGACTTAATTCCGATTAAACTGGGAGAGTTTGATGTGATATTAGGAATGGATTGGTTATCCAGCCACGCTGCGATAATCGATTGTCAGAAGAAGAGTGTGAACATTCAGACCTCAAATCGGTCTAAGGTAGTGTTTTACGGTAGCTCATTGCTCAAGCAATCGTGTTGCCTTACAATGATGCAGGCCAAGAAATTGTAAAAGAAAGGATGTGTGGGTTATTTAGCCTATATAGTGGACATTTATCAAAAGAGAATAGAAATGAAAGATATATTAGTGGTAAAAGATTTCCAAGACGCGTGTTTCTAACGCATCGCTGGCCTTCCGCCATGAAGAGAAAAATCAATTCATAATAGACTTAGCACCGGGAACCGCACCAATTTCAAAAGCCCCATATCATATGGCGCCAGTAGAAATGAAGGAATTGATGATTCAATTGCAAGAGTTACTAGATAAGGGTTACATTCGGCCAAGTGTGTCTCCTTGGGGAGCACCAGTGTTGTTTGTAAAGAAAAAGGATGGATCGATGAGGCTCTGTATCGATTATCGGGAGTTGAACCGAGTGACAATTAAGAATAAATATCCATTGCCAAGGATAGACGACCTTTTCGATCAACTGAAGGGAGCGAAGTGTTTTTCCAAAATAGATTTATGAACGGGTTATCATCAGTTGAAAGTGCGAGAGGAGGACATACAAAAGACGGCGTTTCGAACTCGCTATGGACATTACGAATTTTTAGTGATGTCATTTGGGTTAACCAATGCTCCGGCAGCGTTCATGGACTTGATGAACCGGGTTTTCAAGCCATACTTAGATAAGTTCGTAGTAGTATTTATCGATGACATTTTGATTTATTCAAAGACGAAGGAAGAGCACGCCGAACACCTGAAGATGGTATTGGAAGCATTGAGAAGGGAGAAGATGTACGCAAAATTTTCAAAATGTGAATTTTGGATGGAAAGGGTCCAGTTTCTAGGACACGTGATAGATCAAAATGGAATTTCCATGGATCCTGCAAAGGTGGAAGCGGTAAGTAACTGGGAATAGCCGAAGACGCCAACAGAAGTTAGGAGTTTCTTAGGTTTAGCCGGGTACTATCGAAGATTTATCCAAGATTTTTCTAAGATAGCAACCCCGCTGACCAATCTAACGAAGAAGATAGAGAAGTTTGTATGGACGGACAAATGCGAGGAGAGTTTCCAAGAATTGAAGAGGAGGTTGAGTGAGGCGCCTGTATTATCATTACCAGATGATACGGTAGGATTTGTTGTGTATAGTGATGCATCGCATAGAGGACTTGGTTGTGTGCTAATGCAACATGGCAAGGTCATTGCATATGCCTCACGACAGCTTGAAAGATTTCAAAACGATACCCTACCCATGACTTGGAGTTAAGCGGTAGTCTTTGCATTGAAGATTTGGAGGCACTATTTGTATGGAGAAAAATGTGACATATATACGGATCACAAGAGTCTGAAATATATCTTCACACAGAAGGAGTTGAACATGCAACAAAGGAGATGGTTGGAACTGATCAAGGATTACGACTGTGAAATTCTTTATCACCCGGGAAAAGCAAACATTGTAGCCGACGCTTTGAGTAGAAAAGGAAGGGAGAAGTTATTCAAACTGACAACTCAAGAGGATTTAATAAGAGAAATGGAAAGGTTGGAAATAGAGGTGGAGGATCCAAGAGAAGCGGAAGGAAGATTTCTCATGATGAGAGCTCACCTGACGTTATTGGATAGAATAAAGGAAGCACAAGAGAAAGATGAAGAATGTGAGAAGATAAAGAAGAGAACAGTAGAAGATAAGGAAGAAAGGTTCAAAGTAGATAAGGATGGTATATTGAGATTCAAGGGTCGAGTATGGGTGCCAGCTGTAATCGAACTGAGAGAGGAAATCTTACACGAAGCACACAATACGACGTATTCCGTACATCCAGGAGGCACAAAAATGTACCGGGATCTTCGACACCATTTTTGGTGGCCTAATTTGAAAAGAGAGGTTGCAGAGTGTGTTAGCAAATGTCTTACTTGTCAAAGAGTTAAAGCAGAACACCAGAGGCCAAGTGGACTACTTCAACCGCTGGAAATACAAGAATGGAAATGGGAGCACATTACGATGGATTTCGTGGTTGGACTTCCGGTTACACAAAAGAGTTACAATGCCATTTGGGTCATTGTGGACCGACTAACAAAGACAGCTCATTTTCTACCCATCAAGATTCGATTCTATTTGAACCAATTAGAAAACTTGTATGTAAAGGAAATCGTATCGTGACATGGAGTGCTGGTGTCGATTGTCTCCGATCGAGATCTGCGTTTCACGTCAAAGTTCTAGAAAAGTTTGCAGGAACAAATGGGAACTCAATTGAGATTGAGTACTGCCTATCACCCTAAAACTGACGGGCAGAGTGAACGAACCATACAAATGTTGGAGGACATGCTTAGAGCTTGCGTGATGGACTTCAAGGGAAATTGGGACGACCATTTACCATTAGTAGAATTCCCTTACAATAATAGCTATCATGCGAGTATCGGTATGCCGCCATATGCAGCTCTTTACGGGAGAAAGTGCAGGACGCCATTATGTTGGGATGAAGTCGGAGAACGACGACTTTTGGGACCAGAATTAGTCCAAAGAAACGGTACGACGTGGTAAATAACAATAAGGGGCAAATTGGTAGCAGCTCAAGATCGCCAAAAGAAGTACGCCGACTTGCATCGTCAGAACCGAGACTTTGAAGTCGGTAGTTTTATGTTTTTGAAGGTATCTCCTTGGAAGGGAAAGATCAGATTCAAAAGAAAGGAAAATTGAGTCCGAGGTTCATAGGGCCATTCGAGATATTGAAGCGAGTGGGCGAAGTGGCATACAAAGTTGCTTTGCCACCCGAACTGGAACACATCCACAATGTGTTTCACATTTCGCATTTCACTCTGCATAGTTCTCGATTATAAGCACGTAATTTCCTATGAGCCCATTCAAGTAGAGAAGAATCTGGCATATGAAGAAATTCCTGTTCAGATAATAGATAAGAAAGAACAAATGCTAAGAAACAAAGTTATATCTTCTGTTAAGGTTGTTTGGCGAAACCACGATGTCGAAGAGGCCACATGGGAATTAGAAGATAGGATGAGGAGAGACTATCCCCATCTTTTCGTATAACCCTGTATCAATTCCGAGGACGGAATTTTTATAAGGGGGAGAGGATGTAATACCCGTAAATTTTATGATTTAATATTATTATTAAATAGAGCCGGTGAATTATTTATTTTACAAATGCTTACGTGGCATGAGGAGAGTAACTCAATTGAATTAAAATTGAGCTGTTGATGATCGATAAGATAGGTTCATGAAATGTCTTGTGTGACACAATGATGGACTTAGTGAAGGATGATTAAGTATTTGCATGTTTAAAGTCCAAATAATAAATTGGGAGTCTAGCCCAATAAGTTAATTGATGGACTGTTAAGTTAGCCCAATAAACTTGGGATATTTAGAATCCATTCTAATCCAACAAAATAGTTAACGAGAGTACAAGGTATTGGTTAAATTAAAATGTGGCGTGGGCGGGGCTTTGAAGACTAGCCCTTTGTCTATGTCTCGAGATCTACTCTCTTGTCCCCAAATTAGGGTCACCAAGTACAAAGAACAATAGCCTAAACTCTCTTTACGCAAATTTTCAAGCTGCTAATCCTAGGCATGCATGGCTAGCTAAGTGACTGGTATGGAGTGATTGAACAACTCCTTAAATAACCATTGTTCATTTCTATTGCACCATGAATCCCAACATTGGGTAAAGCAAGTGTCTGGTCCATGTTTTCTCTTTAAATATAAGCCACTATGGCAGTCTGTTTTAGTGATAAGAGTGTTGGAGAAATCTGAGTAAAGAATTCTTAGTTGCTAAGCATTACCAAATCAGTGTGTGAGATATCAAGGTTAAAGCTCGAGAAGGTATAATTTCTACTCCATTCTTAACTTGAGTCTTGTTGATTCTCATTTTTCAGATTAATAGGTCAAGTATGATGAATTAGCATGATATATGGTGTTTAGAAAGTTTACCTTCGTGCATGAATACGTTAAAAATTTTCTGGAATCAAGTTGTGACTACTCTGCAAAATAGGGCATGTTCACTGCTTCTGAAATCCATGGGGTGCAGCTGCACCGTGCTTAGGAACCAACTGGTGGGTTCGGTCATGTTAGACCTTGTATTAAGAAATTCCCTTAGGTTGTATGCATATAGTAAAGTCTTAAATTAACCCAATGAACTTAAACTTTGTCGAAGTAGTGTAGACCGAAGTCTCTGAAGGAGCTGCTTCGGACAAAGCGTGATGTCTTCGGACAAAGCGTAATGTCTTCGGACAAAGCGTGATGTCTTCGGACAGAGCGTAATGTCTTCGGACAAAGCTTGATGTCTTCGGACAGAGCGTAATATCTTCGGACAAAGCGTGATGTCTTCGGACGAAGCGCGATGTCTTCGGACGAAGCATGTTGTCTTCGAACAAGTCATAATATCTTTGGACATGGCGAGATGTCCCGGAACTCGGAGACAGCATCGTAACTTGATATAAGGATGGATTAATAAATACT
This sequence comes from Panax ginseng, assembly GCA_020205605.1. Lineage (NCBI taxonomy): Eukaryota > Viridiplantae > Streptophyta > Magnoliopsida > Apiales > Araliaceae > Panax > Panax ginseng. Next base: position 61,537,479 of record CM035140.1, on the reverse strand, counting down.
CCTATACTGTTGTAAACTATTAGTACACGAATAAGTTCTAAGTAAAGAATTTTACCAACTTCGGGAAAATAAATCTAATACTTGCAAACATGCGTAGAAAAAGGTCGGTGGGATTAATAGACGTTATGGTCTACTTAAAGCAATGAACCTCTTAGAACTTTGAGGAAGAAAGATTATGAATAAGCAAGCAGTGGTCAATAGTATGAGCATGTTAGTATACAGTTATGAGTTTTTGATGGGTACAGCAGATAGAAAGAAAAAGGTGTTATGTGTACATGTTGTTGATATATATCAAGTGTGTTTGGCTAATGAATACCTATACTTACATGAATAGGGCAGACATAGTTCGTTGAGGTGATTTTCGCTATTAGTAGTAATCAACGCTAAAGGCAAGTTTCTTACTCTACCTTGATTTTAAGTATGCAAGTTCCTATCCCTAAAAACTTGTTACATATATCATGTAAGTTTTCTATCCTTAACTTATTGTTATTGTTGGGCAAGTTCCCTAACCTCACTCAAATTTACATTGAGCAAGTATCCGAACACTATTATTATTGTGTTGCAAGTTCCTTAAATTCACACACTTTATACGTTGAATTGTTGTCATATCAATCATATTTTATCAAGCAAATATCTGCTTCTATTCGAAAATCACTTGTATACCTTGACGTTGTGGTAAGCATTGGACTTATCATTCCTAAATGCATGATGAAAAACTATCTAAGCCCTTGATTCGGCTAGACTATTATTATGAGTTAAAGAGCTATCCAAACCGATTGATTTGGTGCGGACTATCGTAAATCTCTCGAGATGAACAACCCTCATAGAAGGGAAATTATATATTGTCGGGGAACCGACGCGTGCATACGTAGTATGATTAAATGTTATGCATAACATAGGGTACTTTAGTCGATCACCTATTGTACTTTCGTTGATATTGGATTACAGAGTGTATCATCATTAATTCTAGTAAGAGTTCTTGGTCCTTAGTGACCGCCAAGACTAAATTATGTTGAACCTCGAAATGAATAAATCCTCGAAATTTTGTTGATATCCTTCTTCATCCATAGCGACACCTATTGAATACTCTTGGTATTCTTGATATCCTTGAACTACCAATTATTATTACACCTTGAAAGATCTAAATGCTATAACCGCTTGTTCTTCCGCTATATTACTTGCTAGGCAAACTTGTTGCTCATTCTTGCTTCCTAAAACATTACAGCTAAAAGGCAAGAGCAAGGCTGCTTTCAGAAAGGACAAGGGAAAGGGCAAGGCGACAGAATAATTTAGTCCTTAAGACTAGAAGCATTATTATTATTGTTATGATTATTATGATGTATTCAAGAATGATTAAGCTATGTTAAGCTAATCACAGAATTGTTGTAGTAATGGTTAAAGTACCTTGGGACGTGAACATTTATATTACATCAATGTAAATTATTCTATTATTTTCGTTGTTAATGATTTTGTAAGATATTCGTAGTAGCACGTGATGCACCAAAAATTCGAGATATGGATGTCTGAAATTTTGGGGGCGTCACAATACCTATTTCGATTGTGTTCGATCGTGATCCACGATTCACATCGAACTTTTGGAGGAGTTTGCAAGAGCAAATGGGAACGCAGTTGAGATTGAGTATGGCGTATCATCCACAGACGGATGGACAAAGCGAACGGACATTTCAAATGCTAGAAGATATGTTAATATCTTGCGTTATGGATTTCAAAGGGAGTTGGGACGAGCATCTACCTTTGGTAGAATTCGCTTTCAATAATAGTTTTTATGCTAGTATAGGCATGCCGCCTTACGAAGCGTTGTATGGGAGGAAGTGTAGAACACCACTTTATTGGGATGAAGTAGGTGAACGTCGAATGTTAGGACCTGAGATGGTACAACAAACGGCAGACATGGTGAAGCTGATAAGAGCTCGATTAGTAGCAGCTCGGGATAGGCAACGAAAGTATGCAGATCCTCATCGAGAGAAGATGGAATTTGAAGTAGGGTCATATGTCTTTCTAAAAGTATCACCTTGGAAAGGGAAGATACGTTTTGGGAAGAAAGGGAAGTTAAGTCCAAGGTTTGTAGGACCTTTTGAGATCTTAAGAAGGATAGGAGAGGTAGCTTATGAAGTAGCCTTACCTCCAGAAATGGAAAGAATACACAATGTGTTTCACGTGTCTGTGTTGCGTCCTTATAAACCGGACTACAAGCACGTAATAGAGTATGAGTCTATTCATGTAGAAAAAGACTTAACGTATGAAGAACTTTCGATTTAGATTATTGATAGGAAGGAACAAGTCTTGAGAAATAAGGTAATACCTTCAGTAAAAGTAATTTGGAGTAACCACGATGTTGAAGAAGCAACATGGGAGCTCGAAAGTAAAATGAAGGAAAAGTTTCCTCATTTGTTTATGTAAGAATAGCGAGATTCTGGGGACAGAATGCTTATAAGGAGGGAAGAATGTAACGCCCGAGAATATCAAATTTTCAATGAATTAAATTTTTATTGATTATGTTGATTAAATAGATTTAATTGAGTAATTATGTGAGTAAGGTGTTCAAAGGTCGTTTTATGACCTAGAATATGCAGATGTGGTTAGTATTCTGACTTTGTGCTAGAATTAATTGTTGTAAATTATCAAGACGAGAACGAATGTTTTTCGAGAATGTTTGCGTAAAAACATTATTCTTCCGATTTTGTTCGGAGCTAGGGTTTGAGATTCTGAGAAACGCGTAATGATAGAATACAAAGATAGTATGGAATATTCAATAATAATTCTGTTATGGCAAACGAAGTTTTTGCCTGCGGACTTAAAACCTAAGGGTTGAGTATATTGATTTCCGAGAAGGAAATGAAACGCGTAGAAGGAATTGCGTTATGGTTAAGGCATGTGCTATACAAGTATGAGACTATTTAGTATCTATGTATAATATGTTGAGTTAATACGGAGTATAATACGATTATCGTACTAGTATTATACAGAAAGAATACTTAAATTATACGTAGGGAATACGAGTTGTATTCTATAATTTAGTTAAGACATAATGTTAATTTATTTGGTTGGATTATGTTTAGCCCAATCAATTAAATGAGCAAGCCCAAGGATTAAGTGTTAAGCCCAAGTCAAGGCCCAATATTAGATTAGTTAAGCCCAATGCAAGAAAACCAAATCAAGGAGCGAATTGGGTCACTCACCGATTGGTAAAACCCATGGGGCAACCCATGGGCATAGTGGGCCGACCACTTGGTGTGCAAGGCAAGCATATCACTTGGTCACCAAGTACTTTACTTGGTGACAAAGTGGTAAATAAGTAAGGAGGTGGAGAATTGGACCATTTTGCCCCTCATTTAGTTTTCTATATATAGAAAGCTACAGTTGGCCATTTGATGTTTTTGCCAAGACTCAACCAACATATTTGAGAGAGAAAGAGATCTAGACTTAAACCATTCTTCTACCTTGAAGCTTTTTCATTAGAAGTCCAACAAGAACACTAAGAGTTCTTAAGGTAATACTCTTCAATTCTAATTCCATCTCTTTTGGTTTTCTTTTATCATGGAGAATCATAAATGGGTGGGGTATGGCTTGTATGGTGGAATGAGAGTGACTTACCATAGATTTAATCTCTATAAGTCATGAGATCATAGAAATCATAAGGTTTGATATAGCTTAAAATCAAGAAATTATTGATTATTGAGATTGATTGTTGATAAACAATTGAACTCCGTCAATAATACGTTAATATGTACATCTTACTTGGTTAGATGTAGATATGAAGTCCATGGAGTATTCCATGTTATTTGGCTTAGAAAACATTAGTAATGAAGTTATGACGAATTGTACGGAAATAGACGTTAAACGTCGAAAATGTAAAAAGCCCGGATTAAAGGTCAAAAGTTATCGTGTGAGTTGAAAACGTTGGGTTCCAATGTTAACACGTGAGATAAGGTAATTAAGAGTCGTTGGCAAAAGAATCGTCGCATTCTGACTTATAACGAAGAAAACGAGTATTGAACGGACGAATACGTTAAACGAACGCTTAAAAATGAACTCAAAGGTGAATTCCGAGTTAACGAATTCGGAAATATGAAATTCTTATACGAACACGTAAAGGATGTGATTTGTGACTTGTAGGCTTTCAAATGGGTCAATTCGGATGTAAAACGAACAAATTAGGAAGCCGGGAGTTTCGTTAGGAAACCAAACTATTTTGGCCAACTGGTGCATAGGTTCGGCAACGCAGCGCCAAACCCAATGTTTTCTGCCACGCCGCAGTGCCATGTATGGCTGAGAGAAAATGAAAATGTCTAGATACTCGCGTCGCAGCGTGAGAGTTTGTACATGGACTCGCACCACAGCGCCGAGTCCGGGCAAAACCTCTGGAGAGTGACGCCGCAGCGCCACTAGAATACATAGGATGTCGCACCGCAGCGCCGGCAGTAGAAAAATATTGTCCAAGTTAGTTTTTGTTCCATTTTGAATGAAGACTTAAAGTAAGACAATGAAGGTACTTAATGTACATTATAAGACTTACCTTAAATCACTTATAAGGTGTTAATGTAAGAAGATCTAGTAAGGTTTAATAGAAATTAAACGAAGAACATAAAGACGTAATAAGTGAACCGTGAATGACGTTCAATGTTGTTAGTTAAGCAATAATAATCGAATGTCGGTTAAGGACGTAAGAACGTTAATGAAATGTAACGAAGTATCGAAAGTTGAATCGACTTTAATAACGAAGTTAATTCAAATAAAACATAGAAGAGAAAGAAGTTGGTTAGAACCTTAAAGTTGGTTAGAACCGTAAAGTTGGTTTATTTGATAACTAATTACAGTGTGCTATGTGAATGTATCATGTAGATCCTATAAAGACTGAGAATAGTTGAATTATAAATTCAAAGACGCTTGAAGGTAAGTCTTTCTTAAACGCTTGCCTAACCTTCGTGTTAGCCAAGTTTTTTTTGTGATACATGTTATACAATGCACGAATGGTATTAAGGAAAGAGTCGATGCCTGTTTTATCCTGGCTAGACAAGTATTGAAGAATAGATTGAATTGTTTACAAGTCTATTGATATAGAACTGTTAACGCTATCCTATGCCAAGTATTTGGTACGGATGAGAAGGTAAGTTTTTCTATGAACAAACAAAAGTATTTTTCATCGATTATTCGATGGGCACGCGAGGTTGCCAAATGTTGAACGTAAATACGTTTAACGTAAGAGTATTGATCAACATAGAGTACAATAGGCTGATCACCTAGAAGTGCTCGTAAGTAAAGACGGATGGATGGCCTTAGTGCCAGATATCCTTTTCAAGTATGAAAACGAAAAGAGTATGTTCATGGTCTATTGACCGTTTCATCATTCCTAAGCTATTATATATGCTCTATAATTGTTGTAGGAGAAGTATTAGTCAAATGTTTCATAATGCTTCATAAATAATTTTTTAGATATGGAAATAAAGCATGTATTTGTTGATGTTATATTCATATGATTCGTTGTTAAGACTTGCTGAGCTAGTTATGCTCATTCTTGTTTGAACCATATGATTGCAGCTAAAGCTGAATGAACTGAGAGTTCTAAGAGAGATAAAGGCATGGCTAAGATGTACAATTAATCGTCCTGTAATAGACTAGTATATTTGTATGTAATATACTTATGAAGAACAACGAATGTATTCGGTTATGAACCTGGGAAAGGATTTATTACAAATGTAATACAAAGATAGTAATTACACTCATTTTATTGTTATTTCAATGGAATGATTGTATGAAATGTAGTATCGTGGAGCACCTGTCGGGTTGAAAGCTACCCGAATTTGGGGGCGTCACACTTGATCATACCACCTCTTTCAATCTCGAAACCTTGGAAAACCCCAAACAAATCCAGATTGGTACAGACCTCACTCCAAACCAAAGGAATGACATGGTTACTCTATTGACCCAATTCCAGGATGTATTTGCATGTTCTCACGAAGATATGGTCGGTTTATCCACTGACATTGTCATTCATCGCCTCCCCCATCAAAGAGGGATTCAAGCAAGTCAGGTAGAAGCTCAAATGATTAAAACCTGAGTGGAGTTTAAAAGTTAAAGAAGAAATAGTGAAACAATTTCAAGTCTGCGTCATTATGGTGTCAACATACCCTGGATGGCTATTCAACATAGTCCTCATGCCTAAACCTGGAGGGAAGGTGCAAGTTTGTGTGGACTACAAGGATCTAAACAAAGCTTGTCTCAAAGATAGCTTTCCTGTGCCATTCATCCACATACTTATTGACAATACAGCTAAATACGACATGTACTCCTTTGCTGATTGTTTTTTGGGGTACCATCAAATCATGGTTGCTGAAGAGGATCGTGAGAAAACTGCATTCATCACTCTTTGGGGAACCTTTTGTTACGGACGGTTGTCATTCAGCCTCATCAATGCCATAGCTACCTACCAGTGAGTCATGATGGCTCTTTTTCACGATTTTATGAACAAAGAGATAGAGATCTATGTGGATGACATCATTGTCAAGTCCTAAAAGGAGGAATACCACGTAGACCATCTTAGAAAGCTCTTCAACAAGTTGCGTAAGTACAACTTGAAGTTGAATCCAGCCAAGCGCGCCTTTGGGGTCAAATCAGGCAAGTTGCTAGGATTCCTAGTCAGCCACTGTAACGACCCCAAAATTCATACCATTTAAATCTCGACTTCGGTCGTTAACCATACATCAAATCTCTAATAAAACATCATTATTCGATATTAAAAACACTAAAATTGCAAAATATTTAAAACTTTATACATTTCCCTCTTTCTTGCCCTGAATCGCAACCTTTACATTACATCTCTTTGATTCAATCTTATATCATGAATCGTTACAACAAAATGACTATACAAAGTCTTACATCATAACTAAATATCTATATACATTGGATAGTTAAACTTACAATTCAACAACATGTTACGTTCAAAATATGAAATACATTTCTCATAAAACATAAGTAATCTTCGTGAATATAGATCTCTATAACTCACTTAGCACATATCTTTACCTTAAAATATTGACCTGCAAAAGTAGTTATTTGCAAGAGTGAGCTCGACAGCCCAACAAAGTCTAACAATTTTCATGCATCACATAGCACATAATAACATGCTCGATATACATCTCATTAAAGTAACATGGCATACATGCTTTTAATTCACATAGCAAATATAAAGATTGAGTTCCTTACTCAATCATCATTACTTAGCCAAAATAATGCAGTCATATATTGACTTTAACATTTCATGATTTTAACATGTATAACATATCATGCAATTTAAAACAGTTCATCAAGTACACGTAGAAAATAGGAACCGAAAGACTTGCCTTGATCGTTGTTTACCAATAATAGATTAACAGCTTACAGTTATCTGCACTTTACGTGCCCTATACAATTATATAATCATACACATCAACTATTAGTCACATAACAACACATAGTAATTGTAATATTAGATTGTGTTAACTTTTAACATATAACTCACTATATTTCTTCTTAGTCAAACTCGAAGTTCATTCAAGTGCTTAAGTCTTGCTAGGACTACTTATTGGTTTTATGTTAAACCCATTTCATATCCTATAATATTCATTTCAATTGAATTGAAACACTTTTTAAGTTCGTTAACACTTGGCACGGCGTTTCGACGTTCATTCGTCACACGCCCGATTTGCCTCTCTTGTGTATGCTTACTATGCTTCAATAACTTATCTAATACATCATTTATTAATGTTAACCATCATTATATTTACTAAAATTCATGTTTTATAACTTAGGACATCATTTTTTATGGTCAGGAGCACTACACATGCATATGTGCATGCCCGACGCCCTCCGATTGCCCCCAAAAACATAACAGTCCTAAAGATGACCATTTTAACTACTATTACAGAACTCAAATTAAAAACCTTAAAGCATGAAAGTTGTAGGTATATTCGTCCTCGTTCCGGATCATCTTGAATCAACTCAATCAGAGTTCGTATGAGAAAGTTATGGTCGTTTTCCTACAGGAGGCCAAAACAGTTCGACTCAGACTTTTGTCCCCACGCCGCGGCGCGAGAACTAGGCTAACCAGTGGCGCCGCAGCGTGAGATTGGTGCTGGGGCACGAATTTCAGCACTGGTGTGCGAACTTCTGGTGTTGGGGGGCGAATTTTGGCGCTGGGGCGCGAATTTCAACGCTGGGGCTCCATTTTTGGCGCTGGGGCGCCGAAACTTGCAGAACCCAACCACGAAGAACAGAACAAGTAACAACCTGGCCTCCTTGATCAATATACATGACAAGGAAAACATGTCAACCATCACATTTGCCTGACAAAAGGCTCCAGCCTATGGGAACTATATTGGAGAAGTATCGGATGAGCTACCTCCCATCCAATACCCTTGGTGTCAGTATATCAAGGAGTATCTACGAGATGTATCTACACCCGCTGAGGCGAGTCATGCTGATAGAAAGCCGATCCATCGAATGGCTATGAAATTTTACCTAAGCGGAGACACACTTTATGAAAGAGATGTAGGACTAGGTCTCCTAAGATGTCTGGACAAGGACCAAGCTCAGAGGCTGATGGATGAAATCCATGGTGGAGTATGTGGCCCACACATGAGCGACCCTCTACTTGTTAGGAAGATCGTAAGAACAGGGCATTACTGGCTCTCTCTCAAGGATGATTGTGATGATCACGTCAAGAGATGTTACCAATGCCAAATTCATGGGAATGATATACACGCCCCTCTAAGGGAGCTCCACAATATGAGTTCGCCCTAGCCCTTCTCAATGTGGGGAATGGACGTGATCGGGCCCATCGAGCCCAAAGCTAGTAATGGGCATCGGTTTATCTTCACCATGATCAACTACTTCATTAAATGGTTAGAAGCAACCTCCTTCCCCAGGGTTACAAAAGAAGTTATCATTTCTTTCATCAGAAACAATGTCATTTGTCGATATGGGCAACCAAAGGTAATTGTATCAGACAATGCAAAGAACCTCAACAGCAAAATGATGGAAGAGTTATACAGAAAATTCCATATCAAACATCTCAACTCAGTCATCTATCGTCCAAAGATGAATGGTGTTGTTCAAGTGGCTAACAAGAACATCAAGAAAATCATGCAAAAGATGTCCGCCAATCATAAAGGATGGCCTGACTTATTGCCTGTTACTCTGTTAGCCTACAGAACATCAATGCGCACTTCTACTGGGGCAACCCCTACTCATTAACCTATGGGATGGAAGCATTGCTCCCCATAGAGGTGGAAATGGAATCCCTAAGAGTGTTGATATACGCTCAGCTGGATGAAGACCAATGGTTACAAGATAGGTATCACCAATTGTCTCTAATAGAAGAAAGACGAGCCGCTGCTATCTTCTATGGTCAGTTATACCAACAGAGGATCGCCAGATCCTACAATAGAGAAGTCCGGCTATGGCAGTTTAAACAACATGACTTGGTTTTGAAGAAGATCATTGACAACCAAGATCAGTCCAAGGGAAAATTCACCCCGAACTGGGATGGCCCATTTGTTGTCAAGGAGGTATTGATAGGAGGCGCTCTCAGATTACATGAGATGGATGGCGATGAATTTCCACAACTCATTAACTCGGACACCGTGAAACGGTACTATGTCTAAAGTTACCATCAAGAAAACATCCTTGTTTTGGATCACCAGATCCTCAGTCAATTCAGGTTTTCCAAAACCTTTCACTACATACAACCTTTTTCACACCCATTTTCCCCATCAGGGATAATCACACTATCCAACTAGCAGCTTGGTTTCGGATCACCAGATCCTTCACTCCCCACAGGTTTTCAAAACCTTTCACACTTTCAGGTTATCCCACCAGGGATCAAACCTTTCACACTTACAGTTTGTCCTGTAAATGGGATTAAACTTTTCATCTACAATTTGTCATGTACATGGGGCGAACTACGTCGACCTGATCTCCCCAATACACGGGAGTACGTAGGCAGCCATTTATATGGTCCGGTCGCACCACAGAAAAAAACAAAAACATTTCTACACCCTTCTCATTACTAAAAAAAACAAAAACAAAAACATTTCTACACCACTTTGACACATACAACGTTGAACCTTTACACCAGGTTCGAACTATGCAGACCTGATCTCCTCTTCAATAGGAGTACGTAGGCATCCATTCATGTTTCGGTCTTACCCCCTACCAAACACAAAAACTTGTCAACGGTACTGGGATCATCTTTCAAACCACTACACTTCATCGGCTTCAGACCAAAGGGATGGAACTACCTGGTCTCCCCACGTAAATGGGAGAATCAGCGACCATCTAAGTTGTGGTTGAATCCTCAAAGAGAAACACTAATCCATAAGAGATGGAACTAACTAGACTCCCCCATACAAAGCAGTATCGGGGACCATCTTTGGTGCGGTTAACCTCAAAGAGGAAAGACACACTCCTCTCCACATCTCCATACACCAGTCCTAAGACACCAAAGATGGTAGGGAATACACATAGATCAACGATCCATTCTTAAAGATCCTGAGATATCTTATGTCTGTCCATCAAGGAAAAGTTCAGAATACATCAAGATCACAAGCCCTGGAGAAACAGACAAATATCAAGTAAGAAACGAACATGATAAACATGATAAAATGGGGCATCTGTAGACACTCGAAATTTCGTATTCCTGTTACTAACCATGTAGGAAGGCAGAATCGTCTTTTATCTTCCAGAGACAACCCTGGAATTCAAAATCATCAAACCAGACCCCCGGCGACAGCACCGGGAAATCATCAAACCATACCAGAACCCCGACGACAACACCGGGAAATCATCAAACTCTAACCCCGACGACAACACTGGGAAATCATCAAACCAGACCCAGAAACAACCTCGGGATATCAAATCAACCTTCAGAGACAACCTTGAAGTATCAAGCCAATCCCAGGAGACAACCTTGAGGAAAAACAGAATCAGTTGTGATCAAACTTCAAAGACAACCCCGTAAGACAGCCAAAAGCCCCGTCAACCCTGGAAATAACCTCTGGAAGGGTAAAACTGTTATTTTGACAAGTCAATTTCAACAAACATAAAACAGCTGCAAATAGGGTCACAAAGAGTCATTGAAATATTTCTGAGCGCAAAATACGCAAAATAGCTCAACGGACTACCTGCGAATACCCGAAGATGTCATTTTTGTCATGGACCTATCTTCCTGGATTCGAAAAAGAGCAAGCCCTATGTCATTGCGTAGCTCTCGGAGAGAGATTTCCAAAATGGTATAACACATCTCTATGGGATTCCCGGATTGCAAGATACAAGCATTTCAGGGGACTGCACGTCGATCGGGATTGTATGTACTTTGAGGCGGCGGGACCCACTGGGCCCTTTCGCAAGTGTACCTGCGGAAGGCGTGGCTTTATATACAAGCTCACCAGCAGCTTGTTGGAGAAGAAGAAGAAAAAAGAAAAAGAAAAAAGAGAGAGAAATAGAAAGAGAAAGAGAAAGAGAAAGAGGGAAAAGAGAGAGATTTCGCCTAAAAATTGCCCTAATCTTGTTTCTAAACCTGTAAATCTCACTTGTAAGCTTTCATATACATATATATTGCAACATATCAAGTTTTAACCAGTGGAAATCGAGTCTAAGGGTGCCAAAAGCCGTTCGATAGCCCTTCTAGTGCAAGGCCGTAAGATATCTTCAAATTATCATCTCGAGAATAAAATCAGAATAAGCCGAATACGGAGTAAAATTGAAGTATCAAATGCCTCAATTACTATGAGAGCATAAGGGTTTGAAAACCTGTTTTCAAAACATCATTTTATATATCTTGTATTAAAACTTAATTTTTATACAAGTTGAACCCTGTGTATATAGGTGCAAAAGAGGTATAGCACTACTTCCAAACAAAACACTTAGCCCCAATTAACTGAAATACACACACATACACACAAATTAGGGAATCAAAAAAGCGCAGTAACCGTGTTTCATGAAAGTCAGGGGGTGCCTAAAACCTTCCCCCCGCTTAATCAAGCCCCCGAGCTCTATGAATCTCAGTTTCAAGATTAATTAAACAGAGTCCAATAATTGGGCCATATTGCAAAACCTTTCAAAACTCGATTGAGTTGGTACAACCATTTAACTCATACCAACTAGCAGCTTTATCTAATTCGAACCAATAAAAACAAATCTTTTTAAATCATCGACATTATATGTCGGTCTTTTTCCCTGAAAATCTCAGCCTTCAGATCAAACAAATTCATATTGAAAACATAAAAGGTAAGAAACGCGGTAAGAAACGCATAGGAAGAGAAAGATAAAATCTTTCCGACATCGACAACGGGAACCAAGTTTTAGATTCATTGATTGAATCCTTACCCGAATGGTTCCTAGGCTCACATCACATCATTTAATAGCTTACACGCAATACGTATGGAAATAAAGTACATATCACTACAACAAAAAGGCTTATAAGCGACCACATATCTACAACCGTATATGGTCGTAGATGAGTATTAGCTACCAACTGCGGTCGCTGATATTAGTCGCAGGTAATCTGGTCGCTGGATGGACATCAGCGATAATTATTAGCGACCGACTTATAAGCGACCGCCATCAGCGACTGAACATGTCGCTAATCTGACTCATGTCGAGTCAGTGTCAGGGATGACGTGGCATACGTGTCAACGACCGACAATAGTGACCGCATCGATCACAAGTTTCCAAGAAGATATCAACGACATCTTATAGTAGTAGTGACCACATGCAGTCGCTGATGTTGTTAATTATTTTTTACTTTTTTTTCCTATTTTATGGATTTCCCAAAAAAATACCCTACTTTGTACCTACTTTTTATCCCAACACAGCAGTAAATATAAGCATTCATATAAACATCCATCCATGATTTTTATATATCCCAACACATAAAAGAATACAATATTTGTCCATCCATATAAATATTCAACCAATACAATTGTCCAAAGAATGAATATAAAAGTACAGGCTTTAAATAAGCTCTAAAAAACAAGTCTAGCTTTTCATGGATCATCCAAATTAGGACCATGTAATTAGCAAAATAATAAAACATGTTACATGTGTTAATATGGCTATGACTTAGAGAAAGCTAAACAATAGATAATGTAGCGAAACATATATATATAAGTCAGACAGTGACAGTAACAATATCTATGTATACCTCATCACCATCCTAAAGTTGTGCTGTTGATGTTACCGCCACTGCAGCCGCCAACTCATCATGACTCAGAGACTACAGATGCCCTCCCAGTAACGAAGAAGATCACGATCTCAATAGATCGCTTTCACACAGTCAGCAGGAGTATGATAGGCTGGATAACATGATGACTGTGTAGACTGGGTAGCAGAGTTGCATGTGCCACTGATGGTCGAGCGTCATTTTTGTCATTGGCCTTTAACGTAGTTTTTCTTCACGACTGACGCCTTCTCCCATAATTCTTGATCAATAGGCGGACGCGAGGTGCCTTCAGGATAGCGTTCGTTCATTAAGCTCTTATAAGTGTCCTATCAGAAGGTTAACAATTAAATAGTTAAAAATAAATAAAACAAATGCTAAAAAAGGTCGTCATAATTTATAAAAAACATATTAGTAGAAAGTTAACTTATTACCATTATCTGAACAGCATCAGGCAGACCATCGCAGATGGCCACATACGCATCCAATCAATTGATAGGTTGACCTTGAGACTTAGACTCCTACAATTGATGTTCTCATATTAATATGTAAACATATGATATTTTAGCTACAAATCATGACTGTAAACATAAAAACAAATAACTAAGCCAATAAGCTTGCTATACATACATACCCTGGCAGCAATATGTTGCAGCTGTGATATATTGTCTCCCTTGTACGTGCCTTTTGCCTTTTCGCCTTAAGATACACCTAAGGATCTGTTCGAGGTGGAAGTCTTGCGTCTCTTGACCTAGCTCTCAGCTCTCCACTGGTCACACATTTGCACCTATATGGGTTGTGCGCACCACTAGAGGCTATGCTCATGCATATACTGCTCACCCTGTCTTGGATGGTCAATCTCTGCATTATGCAGGGCTTTCTGTCGCTCCTTGTTCAGATTATCTTTAGTTCGGATGGTGCACATATGCCAGAACAGTGTCTGAATAACTGAAGCTTGTGCGTCGTCCCATTTATTCCTTTTCTACAAATAAAACAACAATAATAATATTAAAACTGTGATATTACCATAATCCAACATTACTAAACAATATTATGGAATTAACTCAATATTATCTATTAGAGTGATAAAAAAATATCCCTGAAATTCAGCCAAAACTGCATCCTTATGGACGAGAGGTGTGATCGCTCACGTAATCACTGGCGTAGGCCAATTTTGTAAGCATAATTGTGAAATGCACTTCACAATTTTACTATCTTCAAAATCACTATAATATACAACAATTTACATTAAAGATAAGTAATTTACATTAGTATATATCTATAACAATGGAAATATAAAATGATTATGTATACACGATGTTTAACTTACGTGCTTTCTGGAGGAGGACGAATCTGTATGAGAATGCAGTCATTCGGATTAAGCCGGGCCTTTGAAGACATGATTAGGGCCCCGACGCAACTGAACAAGCTTTTCGTTGTCTTTGGTTCGTAAGACATCTATAAATAAAAAATTTAGTTCTGTTAATATGAGTTGTATATATATATATAAATAAAATGACAATAATGACAAGTAATTGTATGAAATAGTTAGTTATGACAACTATAAATGAAAGGTACATAAACATGTCAAGGATATAGAGAATATGTATATATGTAATTGTATGTAATACAATTAAAACTAAACATACATGTTAATGAAAATCATTGTCTGAGTCAGAATCATTGTGTATAAGTATCGGAGAATCATAATCATCTTCTTCTTCAGATTCAGTGTCAGTCAATAACTCTTCCTCAGTATCAATGTCATTTGGCACAATAACTGTCTCGGGATCCAATTCATCAGGTTCATCTCCACCCTCTAACTGGATTGATTCACTATTGTCCTCTAAGAGGTCTATGAAGCATCTCCTCTTGGTAGAAATCCCCGGCTATTACTTGGACACGACTACGCGCAGGAGTATGAATTACAACTTGTCAATCTGTAGGCGGTCTATCCCTTTTCCTAACAGGACTAGGAGTGTAGTATACTTGTACTGTTTAAGTTGGTAAAACGAACGGTTCGTTGGAGTACGCAGACCTATGGAGGTCAATGTAACGCCCCAAAATCTGGTCTTTCTTCATACCCGAATTTCGTACGTCACGATTACATCATTCATCCAACATACATCATTATATACTAAAATATAATAACATACATTCTGAATTCCCAGGTTCTAAAACCTTATAACCTTCCTCATTACAAATAATGATAATTACATTATTCCTTTCATCTTACAAGAGTGACTTTTATCTGCCACCAAGGATACATACAGTTCATTAAACTAGTCTATAGTTTAATTTTTTTCTTTCTACATTACAAGTCTTCACTTGATCTTCTCGCTCATTCACATTCTGAATGGCACTTCATTTGGATACCGTCAGCTTGATCTATACGGGATCCTTAAGTTCTTCTAACATCGTTCGCTGAAAATGTTTTTCATTTAAAGCAAGTGTGAGCATACAATTGCCCAGCAAGTCATAACAGTTGAAGAAACAACTTCAAGAATTTAAACATTCTATTTAGACTTCAATAACCGAACAAGGTTACAAAGCAGCTTGAATAATAGGAATAGTCTTGATTCCTATCATCTTAAAACATTAGTCATATTAACTTTGAAATACTTTCATTCTCTATTCTCTTTCATACACATCCTGTCTGGCTAGAATCAATAGCACAGACTTAACAATAACGGTTCATGTATAAACAGAACATTCTTTTAATGAACAGTTCAAACATAGAACAATTCATCTCATAGAAGCACCGAAGTGTTCACATTATGGCACAAGGCCTCATACATTCTACCACCTTGTACAAATATCGCACATTCGCACATAGACAGAACTTCTCAAGTTTAATATCTAAGAAGTTTAAGAAACTAGCATTCATTTAAAATATGAATGAAGTTAGGAAACTTGCCTTATGCACAGCTATAGCTTACGCTGAACTGCTCATTCCAATCCCTATAACACATAAGGAAATAACAAATACACCAATTAGTCATATACTTGACTTACGCATTGGTTTACTTGACTTTACTTCTCAAGGTTCGCGTTCTTGCAATATAATTTTACGCGACTAACTTTCATTACCGGTTTACGGTTTCATGACATACGGAGATGTCTTACTCAACACGTTCATCATCTTTGATGATTCACATTCTTATCTTCTTCGTATACTTCTCTAGGACTCAATACACATCGCTTCTCCTCATTAGTAGTCCATATGGTACTGAGTGGTTTCCCTGACAAACAACCAACAAACAAGTTCCCGCCTCATCTACACCGCCATCATGATGAGTTAGATAGGTTGCCGCTTTAAGATATACCTTTGCTCTCTGAAGGAATTGTTTAGCCCAAATCCCCATATGTCAACCATCAAAGGTTACGATTGTACCACAACCTAACTTTCTCTTAACTTATACGAATTATTAAATTATAATGTTCGTTAAGTTAATTTCTTATTCCTTTTAGCTTTCTGGCAAGTAATTGCCATACCTCAGGATTCATTCTTATCCGATTCACATTCGGCTTTCATTAATCTCATTACCGTTCGATACGGCTTTCTTGATACCATTCGTATCTTACTTACTACATTCATCAACGTCTAAGTCATACAACCAGGGTATACTTAGCACGTTCGTCAAACGCGAATACGATTCACGAGGATCATTTACGTATTTAACATTCACGTTGCTCGTCTCTTAATCTCTCATTCAACCTTTACTCAAGGTTTCAATTGCATTCATCGTTATCCATTCCATGAACCCCATGCTCATTATTCTTTCTTAATGTCTAAGCCATACAGTCCGTTGTATGCTAAGACCGATCGTTCATCGCAACAACGTTGCGTTCATAGCGTATATACGCTTTACACTTATCTCTTATTACCATTACATAACATCGAAATGGTATTCATTACCTTCGTCACTCAACGTCCAAGGAATCACAATCACAGTAATCCCTCACGTTCGTTCATCGTGACTACAGTTTCTGGATATCGGTTCCATAACCCGCACCTACATTCTTTGTCTTTTTAATCTCATTTAATCATTCTGTTCAACCTTCATTAAAGGTTTAATACACTTGATTGGATGTTACATTACGTGAACTACATGTTCATACATCTTTCTTGCACATCGTCCAGTAACTGAGAACTAAAAATCTCATTTCTGGGCATTGCTCTACACCGACGCCAACTGCTGCGTCGTGCCGCCTTTCCTTCCTCTCGCCTCATGCATGCGCGACCTATTTCTCTCTCTCTCTCTCGGACCGGTTGTTTGCACCCAGTCCTTACTTAGTGGGCATGCATGCGCCACACTCGAAGATTTTCGATCATACATGGGTCTGCGGCACCACAAATTGTACTATGGTTCACGCTGCGGCGAACTCTTGCAGTGTACTCGGACACTGTTATGCACTGCGGCGTTGGCCTCCAAGGCACAACTCGCGTTGCGGCGCCGAGTATGAAACCTAGAAAATTTCCTAAGTCTTTTACAAGCCTGAGACGCCGATTTCAAAATCTCATAACTTCTTCGTTATAACTCGGAACGAGGTCGTTCCAAAGCCAATCTCTTCCTTATCTTACGTACTTTAATATGCCTCAGACATAACTTCGTTCTGAATCTGTTAACATGCCATTCAGTTGGCTTAATCTTCATTCTTCGTTCATTTTAATGTTTTTAACGTTCTTTATTCGTTCGTCCGTAATTCGGTCATCCGAACTCGAAATTCATTCATTCTTGAGTCCACGACTCACGTTTTATATGTTCTCTTACATTTTTATGAAACCCTACACGTTCGGGTTCATTTACTAACTTTAAAATTTTCGTTCTTCTTTTACAAACTTTTTGCCATAACTTCGTTATAGCTTAGTTTTAATCCATTCTTCATGAACGTTCGTTCCTAACCAAGCAATAAGCATCTGACTTATACGCGGTGGTTTTAAACTTGTCCATCAACAACAATTACACTACGATGGTTTTAAATTTGTCCATGAACAACGTTCTTCGTAATCTTCACGTGTTCTTCGCGTTCTTCGTTCGTTCTTCATTTTTAATCGATATTTTGGATTTCGATTTCACTTTTTCTTGGAATTTGATGTTATAGAACATCATTCCTTACTTATTTCACCTACTCGTTCATATAATTCATTCGGATCGCTCAAAATCCTTACGAATCTTATACTTCCTTAAGAAATTTATAAAATAAATTTCTAATTCTTATTTCTTCATTTTCTTGCGATTTCAACCATATGAAATATTTTATAACTTAATCTACTTCTTATCCTCATTAAGTTATGTTTTTTAACATAAAAATTTAAAGAAAATTTTAGAAGAAACTAGTGTTCTGATTACCGTTCTTCTTTATTTCTCTTCCGTTATACAAAGTCGGCGATTCGCTAGCTTTTCTATTCCACGGTCACTTTTGATCCGAGCATTCATGCTCACGCTCTTCCTCTTCCTCTCCCAACCGAGCTCTCTCTATTTCTCTCAAGTGTAGGATTTTCAAAAATCCTAGAAAAATGAAATTCTAGGTTTCTATTTATAGAAAACCAAAGATAGGGGCAAAATAGTCATTTCGTCCCTAAAGTTACTATTCCCACCTCCTCTTCAACTTAGCCACCAAGTTAACTTGGCCACCACCCTTACTTGGTGCCCAAGTGGCCAGCCCACATGCCCATGGGTCACCCCATGGGTTGCCCCAATGGTTCTTACTCATCCGTTTACCCATCGGTTCGATCCGCGATTTCTTTTCTTGGTTTGGGCCTTAACCCTAATTCTTATTGGGCCTAACTTGGGCTTGATTTCACAAATCATTGGGCTTGACATAATCCAAGTCCAATTTATTTCTACAAAGTCCATGAACACAAAGTCCATTAAGACTAATCATATTCTACGCATTCCATTCTCGTATTCTCATATTTAACTCGTACGATGTTCGTATTATACGTCGTACTATTCTTCTTTCTATACTCGTATAATAACTCATATCATACTCGTATTTCTCACGCATAATAACCCTAGTTATTATACGTACTCATTACATTCTCTGAACTCACTTTCCGCAGGCGAAAACTTCGTTTTTGCCATAACTGAAATATTATTGAATATTCCATCATGTCTCAACATTTTACGTAATCAATAACTTCTCGGAATTTCAAATTAAATCTCCGAGCATAAACGGGTGAATAGTGCCTATTTCGTCTTTTTCCCCAAAAATATTTTGTTCCCGGAAAACTTTTATTTTCGTCTTGAAAATTCTTACTCGTTCAATCTAGCTCGTAGCCAGAATCCTCCCGATTAATAATCATTCTAGGTTATAAAATGATTAATAAACACATAGCACATAATAGTATTAATAAAAATTCATTTTATTAATAACTAATTCTTTAAATCTTAATTTCTAGACAATCCGGATTTCCGGGTTGTCACGTCCTTCCCCCCTTATAAAAATTTCATCCTCGGAATTTCTTCAAACCAAACCCTTACCCGGGTTCTCACATTTTCCCCTTCTTCAAAGAATTTCGTCCTCAAAATTTTAACTTACCCTTCTTCTCAACTTCTCTTCAAAGAAATTATTATCTTTCAAACATTCCCTACCCTTCATAACTTATCAAGAATCATAAAGTGAAAGGAATAAATAGGAATATAAAGATTCCTTTAAAACATTTCATTCTTTTGCTGAGGGGTCAAATTGACCATGAACTCTTACTAGGTTAAGCAGCATGACGCCGTAACCTTTCTTTCCATGGTCAGTTTACAATCACAAAGAAGGTAAACTACATCTTCCATACGTAGGTGATTAGCCTATCGTATCACCCCATTTCAGGGTATGTTTACCTCAGACTTAATCATTAGAATCCGCACCAAAACAATTTAGTTCGACATAGCTCTTCAAAGAAAGCTCGACTTTCTTTTAATCATGACATACCATTTGTCTTAGCCAAATCAAATAGCCTCGACCATACCAATAAATTGGACATCAACGTGAAACATTCGTCTAGTCAACTCGCTTGACATCGACTACTTCTTTAAATTCTTTTGCAATACATCAAAACGTTTCATGACGTCGTGATACCGCACTTTTCACAGTACGTTGAGAACTTCGTCATTATACATCATACCATAGCAGGTTTGTTGATCCTAAGATCAAATCCAACACCATGTTTAATTGCATTAATAACTTCATCATTTTATCATCATTGCATCAAATGCACTGATGATATAAAATTCATTTTGATATTTCAAATCAATTTCTGTCTAGCCAAAATAATTAGCGTAGACATACCAAGAATAGTTCTTTTAAAATCCATTGGTTCCAAAAGTCGAACCAATTCTTTCATTTTCAAAATGCGCACATTAGCACGATTTCAAGAAATTTTGAAATCTAGCATAGCTAGATGACTTGGAATATCATATTCTCCATC
Source organism: Panax ginseng (assembly GCA_020205605.1). NCBI lineage: Eukaryota > Viridiplantae > Streptophyta > Magnoliopsida > Apiales > Araliaceae > Panax > Panax ginseng. The sequence continues at coordinate 61,516,837 of CM035140.1, read as the reverse complement.
TTCCTTCATTGTCTTACTTGCGACAATACTTACTCTTCTCTAGCTCCTTCAATGCTAAGTCTACTGAAAATACTTACTTTCAGTCTAAACATTCCTATACCTTAGTATAGTTCATCAACTTACCACACTTTATGTGTTTAGGAACTTTCCACAACCATATGTGTTTAAGAACTTATCTTCACAATATGTAATCCAAGAACAAATCAAGGACTATCCATATGCTTAGGGCTCAGAAACATAGCATATAACTATGAGTCACAAACTTTTCATAAGTATGAGTTTCAAGAACCCGCGCCTATCTTATCATTTTCTACCTATCAAGTATATACATGAGAAAAGATTCACCTTCTCATCATATACATATTGATAGCACAACATACTATTCCAATGATTATCACTGTAATAACTAAGTAATCACAAACCCCCTCACATTCGAAGGTTCGTACTACTCAGCTATCACATGAGTCCTCAATCGAAATCTTAGAACTTCTAACTTTCTCTTTACTTAATACGAATTTTCTTTGATTCGTACACTATCCTTTACAACTCAATCTCAGTTCTTCTTTCCGTAATACTTCGTAGTACCATTCATTTATAGCATTAGCTATAAATCATTCATCGTTTAACAGATCATCTGTTACTACGATTCACTATGATCACGTGGTGATCTTCTTATCCTTCTCTTTACGATTATAGTCTTAGGTACTCATACCTAAGGTTTATAACCTATCAGCTCTGATACCAACCTGTAACGCCCCAAAATCCGGTCTTTCTTCACACCCGAATTCCGTACATCACGAGTACATTATTCATCTAACATACATCATTATATACTGAAATATAATAACATACATTCTGAATTCCCAGGTTCTAAAACCTTATAACCTTCCTCATTACAAATAATGATAATTACATTATTCCTTTCATCTTACAAGAGTGACTTTTATCCGCCACCAAGGATACATAAAGTTCATTAAACTAGTCTATAGTTTAATTTTCTTCTTTCTACATTACAAGTCTTCACTTGATCTTCTCGCTCATTCACATTCTGAATGGCACTTCATCTGGATACCGTCAGCTTGATCTATACGGGATCCTTAAGTTCTTCTAACATCGTTCGTTGAAAATGTTTTTCATTTAAAGCAAGTGTGAGCATACAATTTCCCAACAAGTCATAACAGTTGAATAAACAACTTCAAGAATTTAAACATTCTTTTCAGACTTCAATAACCAAACAAGGTTATGAAGCAGCTTGAATAATAGGAATAGTCTTGATTCCTATCATCTTAAAACATTAGTCGCATTCACTTTAAAATACTTTCATTCTCTATTCTCTTTCATACACATCCTATCTGGCTAGAATCAATAGCACAGACTTAACAATAATGGTTCATGTATAAACAGAACATTCTTTTATTGAACAGTTAAAACATAGAACAATTCATCTCATAGAAACACTGAAGTGTTCACATTGTGGCACAAGGCCTTATACATTCTACCACCTTGTATAAATATCGCATATTCAAGACATGTATGTAACTTCTCAAGTTCAATATCCGAGAAGTTTAAGAAACTAGCATTCATTTAAAATATGAATGAAGTTAGAAACTAGCCTTATATACGCCTATGACTTACGTGAATCGCTTTCATTCCAATCCTATAACACATAAGGAAATAACAAATACACCAATTAGTCATATACTTGACGTACTCATTGGTTTACTTAACTTTACTTCTTAAGGTTCGTGTTCTTGCAATATAATTTTACGCGACTAACTTTCATTACCGGTTTACGGTTTCATGACATACTGAGATGTCTTATTTCAACACGCTCATCATCTTTGATGATTCACATTCTTATCTTCTTCGTATACTTCTCAGGACTCGGACACATCGCTTCTCTCATTAGTAGTCCATATGGTACTCTGAGTGGTTTCCCACAAACAACCAACAAACAAGTTCCCGTCTCATCTACACTGCCATCACAGTGAGTTAGATCGGTTGCCAGTTTCGTATATACATTCGCTCTCTGAAGGAATTGTTTAGCCCAGCTCCCATATGTCAACCATCAAAGGTTACAATTGTACCACAACCTAACTTTCTCTTAACTTATACGAATTATTAAATTATAATGTTCATTAAGTTAATTTCTTATTCCTTTTGGCTTTCTGGCAAGTAATTGCCATACCTCAGGATTCATTCTTATCCGATTCACATTCGGCTTTTGATGAGTGAGTTTTATACACATGAATTGGATACATTCGGGCTTAATTTATTATTGTTCTCAAGTCTTTTAGGATGTTTTTATGTGTTTGTGTCTATTCAAGCATGTTTTATATTGTTTTGTAGGAACTGGGACAAAAGTTACATGGATCGACGTTCGGGGTGGCTAGATTCGAGTTTTCGGCTTGCCATTTACATAGCAGTCACTTCAGAGCCAATTTGAGTATTTCTATGGACCTTATTTCGAAACACTCAAAGAATGAAAGTTGTAGATCTACTTTTCCTCTTTCCGGAACATCTTGAATCATCGAAATTGGAGTTCAGACGAAGAAGTTATGGCCATTTTCCCAAAGGACGTCAGAGCAGAAAAATGTAAAAAAAGGGGCAAGATTCACTTTCTGCACTATAGCGCCGGGGTGCTATTTCTAGAGTTAAATACAGCGCCGGGGCGCTAGGGGACAGGCTTTGAGCGTCAAGCCCAGTACCAAGCACCTTTGGGAAGAGATCGGGAAGGCTTGGGCCGCGCTTTTTGGGCGAATTTTGACACCTTTTTGACTCCAAATTGGATTGAGTTTGTTCCAAAACTAAAAATTAGACTTGTAACCTATAAATACATGATGTAAGGCATAAAATAAGGAGGGGATTACATAGCTTAGCCTAGATTAAACACCCCTTTAGATTAGAACATAACCCTAGTTCTTATTAGTTTTGGAGATTGAAGCAACTTGGAGACCATTGAAGATCGAGAAGCAAGAGCAAGAGGGGAGCATCGATTTTTGACAATGATTCTATTCTCTTCTCTCATCCTACTTTTATCTTTTAATGTCTATTCAATTGTGGATTCTTGGTTTTAATTCATTAATTATGAACTAACTTTTTTTTTAAGATTTCAATTGAACCTTTTATGACTATAAATTAGTTATTTAATTTATTCCAATTATTTGTGTCAAAGTGAGTTGTTTATCTTGCCTTATGCTTATTGATTAATTATCGTCGATAATTACTTTGTTACTCTAGAAGGAATTAAAGAGGAATTCTAGGGTTAGAATCGGGCATGGTGACATGTGACTTAGTTATTTGCATGTGAAATAATTAGGTTTGTGAATAAAATGGAAATATCTTTTCACATGCATGTAACACATAAGGAATTGGGATTATAACGAGTTTAATTCAATTGTTTTGTATAGAATATAGCAAAATTAATCTGGATTAAATAGAAGGCAATTGATCACTTGGAAAAGGGCTTTTGGCATTTGAGCGCCTCATTAACAATTCAAGAGAGACATAATAATTGGGATAATTGGATAATTGATTTATAGTTCATAATTGGGGATATTGGAGTCTTAATCCTTATTTACCTAAATTCAATCAAATCTTAGTTTTGTTTATTTGCTTTCTTTTAGACTAATCTCTTTTAATTATTTAATTTAGTTTTCTTAATTAGAAAAATAATGATTTGAGATTGTTTAAATAAAATTAGTTTGGTTAAGAATTAGTACTTTGTGATTTTTATTAAATAATTCCTCGTGGGAACGATACTCTACTTTCACTTTATTACTTGTTGACCGTGTATACTTGCACGTATTCATTGATTGTGAAATCGATCAACAAGTTGTTGGCGTCGTTATCTTACGTACTTTAATATGCCTCAGACATAACTTCATTCTGAATCTGTTAACATGCCATTCAGTTGGCTTAATCTTCATTCTTCGTTCATTTTAATGTTTTTAACGTTCTTTATTCGTTCGTCCGTAATTTGGTCATCCGAACTCAGAATTCGTTCGTTCTTGAGTCCACGACTCACGTTTTATACGTTCTCTTACATTTTTATGAAACCCTACACGTTCGGGTTCATTTACTAACTTTAAAATTTTCGTTCTTCTTTTACAAAATTTTTGCCATAACTTCGTTATAGCTTAGTTTTAATCCGTTCTTCATGAACGTTTCTACCGTTCCTAACCAAGCAATAAGCATCTAACTTATACGCGATGGTTTTAAACTTGTCCATCAACAACAATTACACTATGATGGTTTTAAATTTGTCCATCAACAACGTTCTTCGTAATCTTCGTGTGTTCTTCGCGTTCTTCGTTCGTTCTTCATTTTTAATCGATATTTTGGATTACGATTTCACTTTTTCTTGGAATTTGATGTTATAGAACATCATTCCTTACTTATTTCACCTACTCGTTCATATAATTCATTCGGATCGCTCATAATCCTTACGAATCTTATACTTCCTTAAGAAATTTATAAAATAAATTTCTAATTCTTATTTCTTCATTTTCTTACGATTTCAACCATATGAAATCTTTTATAACTTAATCTACTTCTTATCCTCATTAAGTTATGTTTTTGAACATAAAAACTTAAAGAAAATTTTAGAAGAAACTAGTGTTCTGATTACCGTTCTTCTTTATTTCTCTTCCGTTATACAAAGTCGGCGATTCACTAGCTTTTCTATTCCACGATCACTTTTGATCCGAGCATTCATGCTCACGCTCTTCCTCTTCCTCTCCCAACCGAGCTCTCTCTATCTCTCTCAAGTGTAGGATTTTCAAAAATCCGAGAAAAATGAAATTCTAGGTTTCTATTTATAGAAAACCAAAGCTAGGGGCAAAATAGTCATTTTGTCCCTAAAGTTACTATTCCCACCTCTTCTTCAACTTAGCCACCAAGTTAACTTGGCCACCACCCTTACTTGGTGGCCAAGTGGCCGGCCCACATGCCCATGGGTCACCCCATGGGTTGCCCCAATGGTTCTTACCCATCCATTTACCCATCGGTTCGATCCGCGGTTTCTTTTCTTGGTTTGGGCCTTAACCCTAATTCTTATTGGGCCTAACTTGGGCTTGACATAATCCAAGTCTAATTGGTTTCTACAAAGTCCATGAACACAAAGTCCATTAAGATTAATCGTATTCTACGCATTCCATTCTCGTATTCTCGTATTCTCATATTTAACTCGTACGATGTTCGTATTATACGTCGTACTATTCTTCTTTCTATACTCATATAATAACTCGTATCATACTCTTATTTCTCACGCATAATAACCCTAGTTATTATACGTACTCATTACATTCTCGGAACTCACTTTCCCTAACCCTTAGGTTTTGAGTCCGCAGGCGAAAACTTCGTTTTTGCCATAACTGAAATATTATTGAATATTCCATCACGTCTCAACATTTTACGTAATCAATAACTTCTCGGAATTTCAAAATAAATCTCCTAGCAGAAACGGGTGAATAGTGCCTATTTCGTCTTTTTCCCCGAAAATATTTTGTTCCCGGAAAACTTTTATTTTCGTCTTGAAAATTCTTACTCGTTCAATCTAGCTCGTAGCCAGAATCCTCCCGATTAATAATCATTCTAGGTTATAAAATGATTAATAAACACGTAGCACATAATAGTATTAATAAAAATTCATTTTATTAATAACTAATTCTTTAAATCTTAATTTCTGAACAATCCGGATTTCCGGGTTGTCACAGTCAATATCGACGATTCCATGTCTGTCAACACGTATCCCTTTTTCTGAATCAAACCAACGACACTTGAACAAGTTAATATGACCCCCGTATGTGCCCTTGTACGATAACTCTATGATTTCCTCCAACTCCCCATACAAGGCACGACCAAGCTCATTGTAACAATCTCCTAGAACACACACTCCACTATTAGTTGTTCTTTTACCACGAGCATATGTCTTTGTATGAAATTCACATCCATTTATTTTGTAACCATTGCAAATGACTTGGTCCCTGTCTGGACCCATTGCTAGGACTTGTATATTTGGAGGAATCATTTCTTCATTAAGAGCCTACAAAAATTCTATTAAATTAAATACATTCATAAATTAATACGATATATGTCATTCTTAATTAACTTAACTTACTCTGTCCTTTAGCCAAAGAGCAAATTTTTGATCATGACTAACTTGAATATCTTTATCAGTGATGCCGGGCTGATTTTCTTTTAACTCGTCATTGTATGTTCTATACAATTTATAAACATTAACATATATTAATATGAGATTGTAGGTTAAGATATAGGTCTAATACATATGAATTTTACATGTATACCTCACAAATTCATCAATCTCCTCGCAATTGAGAAGAATATAAGTATGTGCAGCATGTAATTCTTGCTCAGAAAGGAATATGCGCTTTCCTTTTCCATAAGCGCGACTCGGTAAACCAAATATAGAAAGCCGACCATTTGGTTCAACATTTCCCCCATCATCATGTCTCGGGACTCGGTTGGCCTTTGTCAAGACTTCGTCGGGAAAATAGTCTGAGACAAACATAGATATCTCATCGAAACTATATGCCTCACATATCGACCCCTCGACATAAGCTCTATTCTTTACCTTCCTCTTAAGGTTTCCCATGACCCTCTCAAAAGGGTACATCCATCTATATTGAACTAGGCCACCAACACGAGCTTTATAGGGTGGATGGATTTGCAAATGCTCCATAAAGTCGAAAAAACCAAGAGGGAATATTTTTTCAAGCTTACACATGATCTCAATGATGTTCTTCACAAGTATAGACATGTCCTTTACATTTAACATTTTTGAACATGTCTCTGAAGAAATGACTAAGATTAATCAAAGCATCCCATATTGGTTTTTTCAAGCAAGTCCCGAAATGCTATAAGCATGAGTCTCTCCATGAACACATGACAGCCATGACTCTTCATCCCTTGCAATTTCCCACCTGTAACACACCTTGCAATGGCATATCCATCTGGTAGTTTCAGAGACTTTATCCATGTTCACACATCTTCAACCTGCTTTTTGGACAATATGTACCTTGCATGCGGTTTGACCATCTTACCATTAGTGGATTCATAAAGTTCTAATCCAGGACGCTTACAAATATCTTTCATGTCCAATCGTGCCTTATCATTATCTTTCGTCTTGCCCGCAACACTCATCACGGTGTTAAACACATTGTCGAACACATTCTTCTCAATGTGCATCACGTCTAGATTATGATGAATTAAATTTGTAGACCAAGAAGGCAGTTCCCAAAAGATGCTTCTCCGAACCCAATTATGAGATACGCCAAACCCATCGATTATGTCAGAGGCAACAATCTTACCGAATGGGATAACTGACAATCTCATCACACAATCATGCATCTCCATCCCCGACAGTCGCGGTGCTGGCATATTATGATCTACTTTCCCTTTTCTGAAGTTTTCTCTATTTCTTCGAAACGGGTGATCTACCGACAAGAAATAACGATGACAATCAAAGCAGCATGGCTTTCGACCATTTGATAGATTGAAAGACTTTGTATGATCCATACAATATGGACAAGCCAACTTCCCATGTGTACTCCATCCAGATAACATATCATAAGCAGGAAAGTCACTTATAGTCCACATAACCGATGCCCTAAGGTTGAAATTTGTTTTCATGGAAACAACCCAAGTCGGTACTCCATCCTCCCACAATGCCTTCAACTCGTCTATAAGAGGTCTCAAGTAAACATCTAGGTTCTTTCCAAGACTCTTGGGACCAGGAATCACGAGTGAAAGAAATAAGTATGGTTGTTTCATAAACATCCAAGGAAGCAAGTTATACGGAGTAACAATCACAGGCCAGCAGGAGTACAGAATAGCTGAGTGGGCGAACGGGTTGAAATTGTCAATGGACAATCCAAGCCTCACATTTCTAGGTTCCAATGCAAACCCGGGATGTGCAAAGTTGAAATCTTTCTAACCCTGCCCATCTGCGGGATGGTTCAGTTCTCCATCTTTGGTTAGAAATTTCGTATGCCAAGTTATATGTTCAGTTTTTCTTGAAGACATGTACAATCTTTTGAGCCGAGGTGTAATTGGAAAATACCTTAAAATCTTAAAAGGTATATTCATCTTTTTTGTAGTCACACACCCTTTATTAGGCCTAAATCGATCATTACTGCAAAACGTGCACTTTGTCTTTTGTTCATTTTCCTTATAAAACGACATGCAAGCGTTCGGACATGCATCGATCTTTTGATATCCAAAACCCAACTTCTTCACCATTTTTTTACAATAATAGTAGTTATCGGGCAATTTTTCACCGACAAGCAACGTACTTTTAATGGCCCTCAAGAGTGACTCAAAACACTCATGGCTCATGTTGTGATCAGCCTTGATGTTAAGTAATGTCGCCACTGCAGACAATGTAGTGTGCTTCGTGCAACCATGCCACAATGGTTCGCTACCCTCGTCTAACAACTTAAAGAATGCTTTGTCATCAGAATTCATAGGTTGCTCTCTGTCTTGTTCCCAATCAAAATCTGGCCCTACAATATCATGAACCATGTCATTCATACGATGGAGTCTTCTTTGCTGGATTGTGTACTTGTGCGATGCCACTATCTCTTCTCTGCCCATGTGCCCACCAACATTCTTCGTAATTATTCATGAACCCAGAAACAAGTAAATGATAGTTTACTATGTCTCTGTCCATATAATTTACATTCATACACTTCAAAAAAGGACATCTTATCTTGTTCTAACCATTAACACATTCCGGGTGACTATACGCATAATCTAGAAATACTTGGCAACCAGCTCTAAATTCTGTTGTAGCACCTATCTAGGCACTTGACTTTCGTCATCTCATCCAACTACGGTCTGAATAGAGGTCCATGATACCACGGTACCAATGTTGACATGAATTATTGTATTCCCTTGTTAGAGATTTACAATTCAGCTCAATGCGACTTATGATGCTTATAAATACATATAGATGTATATGTACATATATAACATGAGTGTGCATCATATATGATTATTTGGGAATTGAACAAGGATATATGCCAAAACAAATTTACACAGCTTGAGATCGACTACCCAAAGGCATGGTATATTGTTGTGGATCTTAAATTAGAATGAGGTATGGTCTTATGTCATCCTACATATTTTAACTGACACCAACCTAAAGACAATAGATTCCTAGGGGTAGAATATGAATCATTGCATCATGCATGGTCTGCATATGCATTTGGACAAGTCTAAATTACCCAACCAACGAAAAAAATCGGCAGAGTCTCCCCTATAATATGGACTATCCACATGCACGAGGGCATGCATATATGGCCATTTGTAGTCATATAAGAGCAACAAGAATTTATAAGAAATTAACATCACATCACATATACTCATTGCCTTTATATATTCCAGGGTCCATATCTGAACACAACAAAAACTCTTGTACATAAGACATTAGGTGATGAAAATATCTTGATGGTCAAGTTTGAAGAACAACCAATGGCATACTATTAGTCCCTTAATGTAGGACTATTAGTCCTATAAAGTCATTTGATACCCAAAACAGTCTTGTTCATATTACATATTTGACCATAAGAAAGAGGGACAGTTTTTGTACAGTTGTGTCTTTTTTCGCAGCTACTGTTGAGAAACAACTGGTTGTTATTTCCCTAGTCATAGTCACCATCCCCTTCTGTGGATAAACTGATCATGCTTTTATATTAATCTAAGATTATTTTTATGTCATTGCTTTCTTAACCATGGCTATTTTGAACTTTTTTTCGGTCTACAGTAAAGTTTGTGCCTCGTTTTTCAACTCTCTTCCATACATGTTAAGAAGCTATATTAATAAGACTAATTATTTTTTGTGGACTTTGGATATTTCTTTGTGATTGTATAATTTGAAAAGAATGGAGTGTGATTTACAAGGAAAAGAATTTGAAGCTTTATATGTTTTCACCTAAATTGATAATAATGATAGATGGTGATGGCCATTAGACATAGTTGAGCATGCGTGTGACTGTGGGTGCACTTGTGCTTATTTTCATTTCTCAATTGACTTTTGAACGACATACAAATATTCCACGAGTAAGTTGTCACAAATAAACTTAGATATTTTGAGACTCGCATTAGTTTGTAAATGAACTTCTTTCATATGGGCCAAACAAATTCAATATAACAGTAAACATTATACAACATAACCTAAAGAAACCATATGCAATGAAAATAAACTGCTAAACATAGTCAAGTGAAGGGATTCAACATAGTGAAGGGATTCAAATAAACTTCTAAACAAAGCCAATACTACACCTGGGAAAGCCTTGGTCTATTTTTTACAATGCATTTTTCCATATGAGGACCAATATTTGAATCTATATCTGAAATTTAACCAAATTGGGGTAAAAAGGGTGGGATTTTTAATGTCTGTGGTTCTAAATGTGGCTTGCATGAAAGGTATTAGTTCAAACTGATAAGCCATAATTTTATAGCTGAATCAACCAAAAGGTACAATTCAAGTTTAAGAAATATCCAAACCAAAAAAGATTGCCTTAGCATAATCAATTTTCATTACTCTGTGGGAAATCAGGAGAGCAGACAAAAAGAATATCATTCTTTAAACTTTATATAAAAAAATCCTTTCTCATGCTCTTTAAGTCTCAATGGATTTATTCATATCATAGGTGTAATAGGACCCATAATTTTGGAATGAAGAGAGTAATAAATTGTGAAAAGAAGATTGAAATATATAATAACTTCAGATTAATTAAAGGGGTTATCGGCGGTGGTATGGTGGTGGTGAAGGCGTCGGGCGTCGGGATAATGGTGGTGAGCGACAATATATCCTTCCTCTTATCTTCTCTTCTCCCCTACTCCCTCTTCTCCCTCTTCTCCCTCTTCTCCGTCTTCTCCCTCGTCTGCGTTTCTCCCTCTCTTTTTTTCTTCTCGACTGATTCGAGCGAATGCCTAAATATGATTAAGGTTATAAGAATCAGCGACTGCCATCAGCGACCGCCATCAGCGACTGCATACGGTTGCTAATTTTTAATAATATGGACATATCAGCGACCACTAGCGGTCGCTGATACAGAGTGGTCGTTGCGCCAAAGTTTTGCACCAATTTTTGGGAGGAAAATTCATTCCAACGACCGATCAGCGACCGCAGGTGGTCGCTGATATAAACTAGCGACTATAATCCTTCTCGGTCGCAGATAGCGATCGCTATTACTATTATCAGCGATCGGATAGTGCGGTTGCTGATATTATTGCTCGTAGATAGAGCTTTTTCTTGTAGTGTATCTACTTCTAAACTTCATTGAACAAAGGATTCATCAGTCAAATCTTTGTGTGCGAGTAAATAAGCTTCTCGTTCCCTCTAGATACAGATCTAGGGTCACATGGTTACTTAATATTTACAAAAACAAGGAAGAAAATTAGATCTGTGACGAATGAATTATTTGATTTGTGATTCTGGGGACATAATCCTTGTAAGGAGGGAAGGATGTAACAATCCAGAATTTTAATTATAATTTCAAATATTTATTGAATTAAATATATATTTTAGTTGTGTTTGTTGTTAAATAAATATTTGTTTAATTTAATTATTTATTAGTTAAATAAATAATTCATGAGTTGTGGGAATTAACTAATTAAAGTGATGTGTTAATTAAGTTGATACTTAATTAAGTTGATAATTGGTAATTTGGTATTTTTGAAGTTAATTAAAATAAAAGAGTGATGAATTAATTATTATGAAATAATATTCTAATTTAATTTAATAATTAAATTAGAGAGTTGATAAGGATTGAATGAATTGCTATAATGTTGTTTTAATATAATTTAGTCATTTAAGTGATGTATTAATTTAATAAATAAAATTATAATGAAAATTATAATTTTGTTGTATTGGATTATGTGGCAAATTGATTTAATATGTTGTTGTTAGTATTAATTTAATTAAGTTGAATATAGGAATTTAATTAAATAAAGTGGGACAATAAACTATATTATAAATGAGTTATAAAAATAAACTAAAAGAGTTTAATTCAGTTCTGCCAAATAAGGCTTAAGGAATATTAAGCCTTTATTTTTTTAAGTGATTTGCCAAACAAGGCTTTATGGCTTTGAATTTAAAATAAAGCATAACTGATATATTAAGTATAAAGTTATTATTATGTCAATTTTATTTTTAATACGTAATACGTTGGCGTCAGTTTATTTTACGTTAAGTGTATTGGTTTAAGCCTAAGAAAGAACAGAAGAAAATAGAGAAGAGAAAGAAGAGAGAAAAGAGAGACGAAAGTTAGAAGCCTTAGAGAAATTTAGAGAAAATCGGAAGTTTGGAAGCTAAGAAGGGATTAACAAAGTAGTCTTTATCATCTAAACACAAGAAATCAAAGGTAATATTCTTACTTTCATGCTTGAGTTTATGTTCTTGAGTTTTCATGCAAACTTTGATTTTTTTTGTTATTATTGATGAGATGTGGTTTATATATGTTAATTGATGGTTTATAATCTATTAGTTATCACCTAGAAATGATTTTCAGTAAATAAATTCATATAAACATGTTTTAAAATGAAGAATGGAGTTATGTGATAATATGTGTAATTTGGTCTAGTTGGAGACTAAAATTGGTTATGAGTTTATGGTATAATCTTTAAATTGATGATTGCTATTGTTAATATGTTGGAATACGAAAAGAATGTAAGTCGAATGGATTGATTTGATCAAGAAACGAATTAGTAGTGTTCGTATGCGCTAAATATGTTGAAATATGAATATTAAGCATAAATTTTGTTTTTGAAGGCTCTAAATTGGCTATTAGTGTTGTTTGTGTTATTAGAATGGTTAAATATATATGTGATGTTGTTTGACTGAAATTTTAGTGCCTATGTGTGTGCTTGTATTGCTGGTTGAGTGAGGAATTTGGAGTTTGGTTCGCAGCAGGTGCATGAACAGATTGCAGATTCCAGGTCTGCGCACGAGCGCGGCCGCGCTGGTGCCAATGCCTAAAATAGCACGGTCGCGCCAACCCCTAACATAAAATGTTTTGTTTTTTTAATTTCAGTCCATAGCATGCAACTGTAACTTAATCTCGTGAACATAAAAAGGTGTTAATCATATTATAAGATGTAATAACATATTGTAGATGCATTGTAATACCAAATATGAAGATTTTAAGTTATTAATTAACAAGTTATGTAACGATTGAAACTCGACGTTTGTAAAAGTTAGAGATGAGAATTGAATGCTATAGTTTTACGTTATATGTTACTGAGTTTTCAGATTCATGTTATGTGGTTGATCAATATGGTTAGACATTAAGTTAGAGGTTATAACTTAAATAAGATGGTGAATGGAACTTATAAGATTAATGATTAGTATAACTAAACTAATCGATGTTGCGATTCTAATGGTATGTGTAGGGTATTTTGGTGAACGTGTGTTATAGTAGTGTAGCTTACGCACGAGGCAAGTTTCCTAACTTCATTCTCTTTAAAATGAATGCAAGTTTCATAACTCTATTTACCTTTTGTTGTTGAGCAAGTATTTATCTTTATCATGATTATGATTATGCAAGTTCCCTAAACCTTATTTCTTTATGTAAAGCAATATCCTTATCCTATCTTGTTATCATTGTTATGCAAGTTTTCTTTATCATATCTTACTTATTTCATGCAAGTTCTTTAATCTAACTCTTAAGTTCAGAAGGTTTCATATCGTTATTTTGTTTCTTATTACGCAAGTTCTTAAATTCTATTATTCTTATGTTGAGCAAGTGTTATTCCTCAACTTGTTATTAATTATGCAAGTTCATTTACTCACTTCTTCTATTAAGTAAGATTATAGCCATAGCTTATTATTGTTAAAGCAAGGTTTGTTATAATATCCAATGCATATGCTTTCTAGTTCATTTCTAAAGCATGACTTCAATGTATCATAGTGATTCACTTATGATTCATGACTATTCCATATCATATTGTTATCGAACACTTGAAATGATATCAAACTTTATTGATTCAACTAATCCTTAGTTGATGTTCGTTGATGTGACGGCCCCGAATCCGAGGTCCTGAATCACCGCGGATCCGGTTCGATCATTCTATACAACTATTACTATTTGCGGAAGATGTAAACATAAATTGTTTACACATTATACTTACACACTTTTCCCCAAGGTCGAGTAACCTTAACTTATACACAATTCATAAACTATCTAACATATAACATTATTATTAAACAACACTATTACAAATCTACTGCACACGTATACTAAAGCTGGAACTGTCTTAGACCTTTCCTTGTATCCGACGCATTCGCCTTAATCTACAATGTTTTATCATGATATAGCAAGGGTGAGCATAAGGATTGCCCAGCAAGTTTAAGTTCAATAATATAACGATATATCATGATTGAAAGAGTCTGAATAATAAGCTGGTTATAATTCAACAATATAATTGTAAACTAGCAGGAACAAATTTATGACTGAACAAGTATTATACATGAACAAATATATCTGAACCAAAATGAAGGTGATCAGCCTTTCATACCTGACTTATACATGCAATATTTACAGAGTACAATTCATGGCAACCAGCAATGATTAACCATAAGCTTATCCGAATGAAACAACTCTTAGTAGAGTTAAGTAAAAACAAACTTGCTTGAACCGTTGATTACCGCTATGCAATTTATATCGGTTTATCCAGAAGACCTAATATTAGTAATATAGATCTCCAATATTAGAATAATATCATCACAATATAATACTATAATATATATATATATATATATATATATATATATATATATATATATATAGAATAACCTAAACACATAGCACATAACACATAACCCTATCAGTCTATAACACACTTAAGAATCAGTATCAGGTCAAACTATTTCAGTCAAACTTGAATCTGACAAAATTCTAACGTTCCAACGGTCTAGTCGGACAAAACTTCGAGTATAAGTTCAATTAAACTCTGTCTAAACACTTAACCATTATCTCAGATAATTTTAATATTAGTCAACATAATTTTCACAAGCTCGTAATAATTTTTAAATAATTATTACTATTTATCTTGATTTTTCAATCATTAAAATCATATTTAAATGAATTAAATACCAAATAATTCTTTTGTCATTAATATTTATTTATTATCAAATATTAATTAAATACATATCATAATATTATAATATATTTATAATATCATTAAGTATTTTAATACTTTAAAATCACCTTTATATAATTTTTAAACAATTAAATCCATTATCCGATTATTGCTTTTAATATTAAAATATTAATATTTTTATGAAAAAATATCAAAAGTTATAGGTTATAACTTAAAATATTTTTATATCACTTAAATCATTTTTATATAATTTTTAAATCATTAATTCTATTTTTCCTTAATTTATTTAATATATTTATTAAATAAACTAATTATCATTAATATTGATTAATTAATGAAATTCAAAGACAAAATATTAAAAGTCAACGAAAATATTTTAAATATTTTCTTATATCATCATATTATTTTCATGATTTTTCATGTATTAAAATTATTTTTAAATCATTTATTTAATATTATAATTAAATAAATTAAATACCATTTATATTCCAAAATATTAAATATTTATGAAATATACTCAAAATAATTTAAAACTATTTTTCAGACTTTAAAATAATTTTTCAGAATTTATTTTGTATTTTTAATAATTAAAAATTATTTTTATCAATTTATTAATAATTTCCGGAATATTCAGAAATTAAAATAAATAAAACCGTCGTTGTAGGCCTTTATTAGCGACACTTGTCTGTCGTCTTAGGTGTTCTTGAGCTCAAGAACAACATCGCATCGATTCTCGAGATGCTTGTTTGACCAGGCGTAATTCTCAGTATAATTAGTTTCTGGGTCTGTTTGAACCTTGATCTTGTAGTAGGTATATAATACTACAAGTTGTAATCATTATCTTAGTCATAACAGAACATATCATGAAGATCTGGGCATTCAAAAAGCTTGTCAGGCTTGTTCTTCATTTTCTGGGTTACCCAGAAATGAAGAACAGCCAAGGTACCTACTTTGCAGCTTTAACTCCTAACCTCCTGGACTTGTTTTGTGTAATATAGTGGTTCGGTCTTGTAGAACACATGACAGGGTATAACTAAATAACTTCAGATCATCATAACAACACCTAATCGTAGAGAAATGGACAGGTCAAACTAGTTGTCAGGAACTACCTTTTGAAGATTTTGAGATACCCAGAATCTTCATACAGCGTGATGGTCAACGCTTGTTTGACCGGCTATAATATCATTTCTGTTTTGGATCTGGATGACCTAAAGGTTTACCAGTGTAGTACTCATGTCAAACTACAGATCTATTACAACATCATGGACTAAACATCAACGAGAAGCAAGATCAGAAGGATAGAACATTTTGTCAAACACTGTTGGGGAAATCTGGGTTACCTAGATTCAGAGTTTCGTGGTCAGTCAACACCTTTTGACCACTTGTAACTTACGATCTAGAAATGCTATGACCCTGACTCAAGTTGTAGAACAAAGACCACATGGCATACTACAGATTCATAACATAAAACACCATAAACATCTACCACATAAAGATTTAAGGCCTCTGACATTCTACTGTCAGGCCATAATTTTCCAGTTTTCCAGATTTGCTTAAAACTTGATTTCGTGCATCTAGAGGTTATAGATCCATGATCTATCAACCGAGATCACTAAAGGACACCCTATTACACATCTTTAACCAATCATTAACAACATGTAACATCAAATCGTAAGATTTTAAAAATTAGGGTTCTTACCTTCTTATGCTTTGATTTTTGATTTCTAATCTTTGATCTGTTATTGGAAAGCTATAAACTGAACTTGGTTTTGTTTATCACCCTCCTCTCACTCTTAAACCCAAAATATAGAGAGAGAGTGGCTTGGTGAAAATGAAAATGTAAATAACCCTTTTCTCTCTCTTAATCTATTTAAATAACTTGTATGCAATGTTATGGCTGCTAATTTCGGCTGGGATTGCTAGATATAAGTCACATGTATAGGCTAGGGTTGCTCAACCACTCACCTTAGGTCTAGATCTAGTCTAGATCTACAAGCAACATCCAATAATGCACAAAGGGGCAAAATAGTTGTAACGCCCGAGAAAATCGGATTTTTATGACAATTAAATTTTTATTTGATTATGTGAATTAAATGAATTTAATTGATTTTTTTGTGAGTAAGTTATGTGAAAGTCGTTCTATGACCTAGAATGTGCTAACGTGGTTAGTATTTTGGCTACGTGTTAGAAATAGTTGTTTGGAATTTTCAAGACGATAATAATTGTTTTATGAGAAATTTCCGTAAAAACACTATTCATCCGCTTTACGTTAGGGAATTATTTTGAAATTAGGGAAGCGCGTAATGATAGAATATCGTGACGAGTTGGAATATCTGATAATATTTCATTTATGGAAAATGCAGTTTTTGCCTGCGGACTTAAAACCTAAGGGTTGAGTATATTGATTTCCAATAAGGAAATAATATGCGTAGAAGGAATGGCGTTAGGTTTAATTCAAGTGTTATACAATTTGTGATGCTAGTTAGTATCTATGTATAATATGTTGAGTAAATACGAGTTACAATACGATTATTGTACGTATGGTATACGAAGATAATACGTGAATTGTACGTGTAGAATATGATGCGTATCATAGGATTAATCTATGTATCAATGAGTAATTCACTTGTATTGGATTATGATTAGCCCAATCAATTGAATGACTAAGCCCAATGAGATGGATGGATTAAGTCCAAGTCAAGGCCCAATGTTTATTTAGTTAAGCCCAATTCATTAAAACCAAACCGTGGGTCGAACCGGTGGGTCGCCCAATGGGTAAAACCCATGGGGCAACCCATGGGATGTCACAAAAGGAGGTGGGCCGGCCACCTTGGTGTGGACTCCAAGCATAAGGCTTGGTCACCAAGTATCTTACTTGGTGACCACACATGAATAGTAAGGAGGTGGGGTTTAATGTCCAAATTGCCCTCCATTCTCATTTCCTATAAATAAGAAGGCAAGGTTGGCCATTTGAGAGTTTTTCAATTACCAACCTAGATTATTTTGAGAGAGAAAGAGAGCTATACTCAACCAAAACATATATTTTGGAAGTTTGGACTTAGAGTTTTCAAGAGATTCGTAAGAGTTCTTAAGGTATATTCCTTACCTTTCATCTCCACCTCTTTTAGATTTTCTTTCATATTAGAGAATCATGAAGGGGTGGTATATGTAATGAGTGATGATTTAAAGATGACTTACCATAGATTCAATCTCTATAAGTCCTTATATTATAAAAATAATAAGGGTTGATATAGTTTTTTGAACCATGAAAATACTGATAGTTGAGATCGATTGTTGGTAAACGATTGAGCTCCATCAATACGTTAGTATATGCATCTTGTTTGGTTACGATGTAGATATGAAATCCATGGAGTATTCCATGTGATTTGGCTTAAAGAACAATAGTAACGATGTTATAGCGAAATTTGCGGAAATAGACGTTAAACGTCGAAAACGCATAAAGTCTGGATTAAAGGTCAAAAGTTGTCGTGTGACTTGAAAACGTCGGTTTCCAATGTCAACATGTGAGATAGGGTGATTAAGAGTTGTGGGTTTGAGAATCGTCGGATTCCGACTTAGAACGAAGAAAACGAGCATTGAACGCTCATTAACGTTTACGAACGTATATAAAATAAACTTAATAGTGAATTATGAGTTAACGGATTCGAAAGTGTTGAATTCTTACATGAACACGTAAAGGATGTAATTCCTGACTTGTAGGAATTCGAATGGGTCAATTCGGATGTAAAACGAACAAATTAAAAGCCTAGGAAGTTTAGTTAGAAAACCAAAACCGGTTTGGCCAATTGCTACCTGAGACAGGACTCGTTGTAGCATGACACTAAAACCAAGACAAAGTGGTGGCGCCCAGGCTGAGACTCGGCCGAGTACCACCGCTAACTCAAGCGCAAATGGCCCACTAATATACAAGGGATGCTTGCCAGCAGCAAATACCGGCGATGAGGAAAAAGTTGACCAAGTTAGGTTTTAAACTTGATTGTTTAGAGACCTACCTGAGTTGATTTTATATACTCAATGAATGTACTAAGACTAATCCTATACTACCTATACTAAGGTATAGAGTATGAAACTTAGGAATGAAATGCATATAAACAAGATATGTAAAATGAACAAAGTTGGTACTTTATCAACGATGTTTGAGTCCGGTTAACAAACGTCAATAGAGTGATACACCGGATTTAAGGGTAATAAGTCATGTTGACTTTAATAAAGATATTAAGTTAACACAGACATAGAAGAGAAAGAAGCTTGTAGGAACAATGTGAATAGTTGTTTGATAGCTAATTACAGTGTGTTATGTGAACATATCATGTAGATTCTGTAAAGGCTGTGGTCAGTCGAGTAAGTTATTTGAAGACGCTGAAAGTCAAGTTTTCTTAACTCTCGTCTAACTTCCATATTAGCCAAGTTTTATGTGATTCGTTGAACTGAATTGCAAGACTTGTTTTAAAGAAAGGGTCGATGCCAGATTTTAACTCGGCTAGACTATTCGTAAGATATAGATTGATTATTATTCATATCATTCTATATAGAAATGTTAACGTTATCCTATGCCAAGTAATTGGTACGGACGTGAAGGTAAGGTTTGTCTATTAACAAACAAAAGTATTTTTCATCGATTATTCGATGGGCACGCCGAAGAGTTGCCAAAATATTAAACGTAAATCGTTTAATGAATGTAGTGTCGATCAACATAGAGTACTATAAGTGATCACCTAGAAGTGCTCGTAAGTTATACCGGATGAATGGCCTTAGTCTTGTGGACTCCTTTTCAAGTATGAAAACCGAAATTTCTCGTTCATGGTCTATCGAATTTGCTCGTAATTCTAATCTATTCTATACTTTGGGAATTGATGTTATGAACTGTTAAAGTAATATTGATTCAGAATACTTCATAACTATTGTTCAGTTATGTTGGAATTGTTATATAATTCATGAATGTGGTATCCCTGTTATCCTTGATTAAACTTGTTGAGCTGTCATGCTCACTTCTTGCTTGAATTATATAACTGCAGTTAAAGATGAACGTACTGTGAATGCCAAGAATGATAAGGGCAAAGCTAAGATGGATGCTTAGGCATTGTGTAATAGTTTAGTGAGTTTGTATGTATTATACATTATGAACAATGAACGATATAACTGGTTTATGAACCTGGGAAGGATTATACTTTGATTGTAATAAGAAGATAGTAATTACTTTCATTTTGTTGTATTTCAATGGAATGATTGTATGGATGTTAGTACAGTGGAGCACCATCTGTCGGGTTGGAAGATACCCGAATTTGGGGGCGTCACAATACTCATTTAGCAATTAATTTTAATGGCATTTTAGACAATTGGCCAAACCCTTAGGGTTTAGAGTTTAGTTAGGATTTAGGGTTTGGAAAAATTTAGGGTTTAGGGTTTGAAACCCTTAGGGTTTGTAATTTAATTTCTAAAATTTCCAATGTAGGTTTTTAAAAATAAAAAATTAATATTTCTAAATTATAAGTAGAATTTTCTAATTATATTAAAATTTCTTAATCATAATTTAAATCTTGCTAATTAGGATTAGCATTTCCTAATTATAATCGTTAATTAAGCAATTAGCGTCAAAATGGTCATTAGGGTTTATAAACCATTAATTAGGGTTTCTAATAGAAAATAAATTTTCTAATTTAGAAATTAAATTTTCGTAACTAGATTAGGGTTTTCTAATTACTTAACTTAAAATTAGGATTAGGGTTTCTAATTAACATTAAAATTATTAAATTAAAACTTAGGTTTTCCCTAATTATAAAATTAGGGTTTCAAATCCCGAAATTAGGGTTTTCTAAATTTGAAATTAGGGTTTGCTAATTAATTAAGCTTTACCCTAATTCATATTATAATAATAACTCTTAAGCAATATAATAATCATTTAATTTCCCAGAATAGGGTTTTAAATTTCTGAATTAGGGTTTCGGACTCCCGGAACTGAAATTAGGGTTTCCAGAATCGGTTTCTAGGGTTTCTTATAATTCGCTAGGGTTTTCTAACTGAACGTTGACGTTCTTAATATATACTTAGGGTTTGTTACAGATATCGTTTATCTGGTCAACCCTTGACCCTTAACCACATATTGTACACATATACACCTTAATCCTGAATAATTCACCTAAATCCTTCACAGAATTTTGAAATCCTCAAAATTCTATCTCAAAAATATCAAACGCATACACTTATTTTCTGTCTAAGTTCTATTATTGAACCTTAATTCAATTAATAAAAAAATTTAAAAATTTCCTATTTTCTCGGGTTGTCACATTCACCCTTCTTCTAAAAATTTTGTCCCCGAAATTTACCTTACACCTTACACCATACACCGTTCATTATCATCATCACATGCTACCCAATACATTCTTCACAAGAATAAAAATTTTAAAATTTTGCTGGGGAGTCATATAGACTATTTGTCTGTCATTTTCGCAAAGGTTACTGTTCATGGTCTATCAACCGGTTCAGAATCCTAATCTATTCTATACTTTGGGAATTGATGTTATGAACTATTAAAGTAATAATGATTCAGAATACTTCATAACTATTGTTCAGTTATGTTGGAATTGTTATATAATTCATGAATGTGGTATTCCTGTTATCCTTGATTAAACTTGCTGAGCTGTCATGCTCACTTCTTCCTTGAATTATATAACTACAGTTAAAGATGAACGTACTGTGAATGCTAGGAATGATAAGGGCAAAGCTAAGATGGATGCTTAGGCATTGTGTAATAGTTTAGTGAGTTTGTATGTATTATACATTATGAACAATGAACAATGTAACCGGTTTATGAACCTGGGAAGGATTATACTTTGATTGTAATAAGAAGATAGTAATTACTTTCATTTTTTTGTATTTCAATGGAATGATTGTATGGATGTTAGTACAATGGAGCACCATCCATCAGTTGGAAGATACCCGAATTTGGGGGCGTCCACAGTTGGTATCAAAGCCTTAGGTTATAAAACTTAAGGGGAAAACCTTAGGCTAATAACCTCGTAAGGAAGGTAAAGTCCGAGGAATGAAATTCAAGTCCATTGAATTAAGAAGATATTGAGATAACTCAGTATCGAAAGAATTAAAAGATGAAAATTAATCTTAAAGATATTAAATGTGATTTGTGCTTATACTATTGTGTATTATGTGCTAATCAACGTGTTATGTGTTTATAGATGTCAATCAATAGCTTGATGTTTAGAAACGTGGAAATGATAAGTGAGGACTCGGTTAACCAAGTTGAGATTGTACCAATTCCAGTGGCAGAGGTACCGATAGTTGTACTAAAAGACTCAAACATTGAGGAGTACATCTCTGAGGAGGAATACTCTGAGGAGACTATGGGATTAGCATCATACCTTAACGAGATGCTAGATGTGGAGGAGGAAATGGAGGTGACATCGATTAACACGGTGTTACCTACTCAGGAGCCAAAGATCTCTGGATGCAACTAGAGCATTGTATCTGGCAAAGGTTGGATAGGAATGTGCATTTGCGTACTCAGGTAGAGGCACAGATTGAGGAAATAACTGCCTTATATGAGGCGAAAGAATCTGTAGAGGCAGACTTTGAGTCAGAGCACGATGAAAAAGTGCTTATGACGGATAAGGCTCATAACTATAAGGATGAGGTCCTTGAGCTACAAATGTAAACCGGTTGAGAAAGACCGAGAAAATAGCGAGGATGTCATACATCCATGAATGCGCTCATGAGGATTTCAAGCTGAAAATTGCTTGTTATTCTATTGAGTCCGGGCAGACTCGACATACCATAAGTTGAGATATAGTGTCGATTCTGGCAAATCAGAAATATGAAAATGCCATTCGACAGTGTTAGTAGATCGCTAGATCTTTTTGGTATATAAGTAGTGACGTAAAACCCTCTTTTGTATAACTAAGGGTAGTCTTTTTGTAAATCCCAACTTTTGTAGAAGGCAATCGCGGGATAGTATGTAATAGCGTTTGTCTAAGGGAACATGATGTAAATAGTTTTGACTATGAAAGCATATTTATATAATGAAGTTTTTATTTAACATGCTTGTTGTGGTATGAATGGTTGTTGTTAATTTAAAATGATAACCGAGTAGTTAAATAGATAATAACGAAGTTTTATTTATTTAATCAGAATTATGTCGCCGAGAAGGAGACAACGGAACCAAGAGGCCGAGTCTCATAATGAAAATCAGGGGGGGTCCTAACAACCCTATGCAAGAGTTCGTTAATTTATTAACGGCTGCATTTAACCAAGTGGGGGGTGGCATTCCTATAGCTCCTGGGGTAGCAAGAACAACTACCTTTAAGGACTTTAAAAGTGTGGGTCCTCCTGAGTTCCGAGGAACGACGGATCCACTAGAAGCCCAGACATGGATTAGAGAGATTAAAAAGGCGTTTGTGATAACAAACGTAGGTGAGGAGCAAAAGACTTCTTTTGCGACTTACATGATGAAGGGGGAAGCCAACTATTGGTGGGAAGCTCACCAGGGTGGGGCTAGGACAGAGGCTGTTACGTGGGAACAGTTTGAGAAGGTTTTCTTCGAGAACTACTTCCCTACTAACATGCAAGGTAGGATGGAAATTAAGTTCCTAGAACTTAAACAAGGGGATATGACAGTTCCCCAGTATGCCACCAAGTTTAACGAATTAGCGAGATTTGCCCCACATCAGGTGGATACAGAGGAAAGGAAGGCGCTAGATTTGAAAGCGGGGCTTAAAACCACAGCTCTATAGTAGGATATCGGTTTTCAGTGCTTCCTACGGGACCATTATGGAGAAGGCGATAATAGCTGAAGGTGGTGGTGAGGCTTTGTCTCAGTACCACAAAGAGTGAAAGATTAAAAGTAAGATAGAAGGATGTAATAAGGCTGAAGTTGCCAGCGGAAGCGGCAACTTGCCAAAGAGGAAGAGTTTTAATCCCGGGAATACTGGGGTAAATCAGGGAGATCCCAAAAAGAGAACGGAAGCATGTAAGACATGCGGAAAATCCCACATGGGAGTCTGTTTAAAGGGGAAAGCAGTATGCTACAACTGTGGGCAGGAGGGGCATTTGTCACCCAACTGTCCTAACCCTAAGAAGAACCAGGGGTGTTTTGTTTGTGGGTCAATGGACCACATGGCAAGAAATTGCCCAAGAAGGGTTTAGAGGGAATAAGAGTTCGGTAGTGGTAAATTAGCCATTCTTTGGACCAACACCATCGATTGGGTAGACCCTCACTTGTCGCGTTAATATGACTGCTTCAAGATACGGTTGCATTAACAGATGTGGTAGCGTTTTTCTTCCCACCAATGAGATAAATGCTTATGTGCTATTTGACTAAAAAAACTTGTTCTTTTATAGCATGTGAATTTGCTAAGCGATTAGGTTTAATCCCTGAAAAGTTACCTATACCTTTAGACGTTAAGGTAGCGAACGAGGAAATAATCCCCATTGAACATATTCATAAGGATTGTTGCATGGAAATTAGAGGGAATAAGTTATCGGTAGATTTGGTGCCGATAAGGCTAAAAGAATTCGACGTAATTCTTGGTATGGATTGGTTGGTGAACCATGAGGCGATTATAGATTGCCATAAGAAAAGTGTAAACCTTCGGATTTCTAAGAAAACCAAGGTAGTGTTCTTCGGTAGTAATTCACCAAGACGCTCTTGTTGTCTGTCTATGACACAAGTTGGGAAGATGTTGAGAAAAGGGTGTGTAGGTTATCTATGCCATGTGGTGGATACCCAAAGAGTGGGAACATCTTTAGATCAGATACCTATTGTGCAAGATTTTGCGGAAGTATTTCCGGAGGAATTACCGGGTATTCCACCAGACAGGGAGGTGGAGTTTGTAATTGATCCATTACAGAACGGCACGGCTTTCAAGGGCACCATATCGAATGGCGCCCAGCTTAAAATGAAGGAGTTAATGGTTCAATTACAAGAACTATTAGACAGGAAGTACATTCAACCAAGTGTGTCTCCTTGGGGAGCACCAGTGTTGTTTGTAAAGAAGAAGGATGGGTCGTTAAGACTTTGTATCGACTATCGAGAGTTGAACAAGTTGACGATTAAGAATAGATACCCTTTGCCCAGGATCGATGATCTATTTGATCAGTTGAAAGGGGGAAAAGTATTTTTCTAAAATAGACTTGCGCATGGGGTATCATTAGTTAAAGGTGAGGAAGGATGATGTACCTAAGATTGCATTCAGAACTCGTTATGGTCATTACGAGTTTCTGGTAATGTCGTTTGGGTTGACTAATCGCCAAATTATTTTATGGATATGATGAACAGAGTGTTCAAACAATATTTGGACAAGTTTGTCGTAGTGTTCATTGATGATATTCTAGTCTATTCAAAGACGCCAGAAGATCATTCGGAACATTTAAGAATAGTGTTGGAGACACTACGGAAGGAGAAGTTGTATGTGAAATTAACAAAGTGTGAATTTTGGCTTGAGAGGGTGCAATTTCTAGGGCATGTTATTGATAAGGATGGCATTTCCATAGATCCGGCAAAGGTAGAAGCAGTTAACGAATGGGAGAGACCGAAGACGCCAACTGAGGTTCAGAGTTTTCTGGGGTTAGCGGGATACTATAGAAGGTTCATTCCGGACTTTTCTAACTTAGCTACTCCGTTAACAAATCTGACAAGAAAGTCGGTAAAGTATGTGTGGACTGAAACATGTGAGAACAGTTTTTAAGAGTTGAAGAAGAGGTTAAGTGAGGCACCGGTATTGTCCTTACCAGACGATACAGGGAATTTTGTAGTGTATAGGGATGCTTCGCATAAAGGACTGGGTTGCGTGCTCATGCAGCATGGCAAGGTCATTGCGTATGCGTCACGTCAATTGAAGGATTATGAGAAGGTCTATCCTACTCATGACCTGGAATTAGCAGCTGTAGTTTTTGCCCTAAAGATATGGAGGCATTATCTTTATGGTGAGAAATGTGAGATATACACGGATCACAAAAGTCTAAAATATATCTTCACACAGAAGGAGTTGAACATAAGACAGAGAAGGTGGTTAGAGTTAATAAAAGATTATGATTGTGATATTTTATATCATTTGGGGAAAGCAAATGTAGTAGCCGATGCGCTAAGTAGGAAGGGTAGAGAGAAATTATCAATGTTAACAACTCAAGATGAGTTGGTAACATCAATGGCAAAAATGGAGCTAGAAGTTATGTTACCGGGGGAAGCGATAGAGATGTTATTTTCCATGGAAACCCAACCTACCATAGTGGAGCAGGTTAGGGGAGTACAACTGAGCAATGAGGAGTTCAAATAGATGCAGAAAAGAATAGAAGACGAAGAAAAGACTGAGTATAACCTCGATAAGGAGGGATTACTTCATTTTGAGGGAAGAATTTGGGTTCCTAATGATCCCGAATTAAAAGAAGAAATTATGATGGAGGCCCATAGTTCGAGGTACTCGATACATCCCTGTAGTACGAAGATGTATCAAGACCTTCGTCATAACTTTTGGTGGCCGAATATGAAGAGGAAGATAGCAGAATATGTTAGTAGGTGCTTAACTTGTCAAAAAGTTAAGGCTGAACATCAACGACCGAGCGGGTTGTTACAACCGCTAGAAATTCCAGAGTGAAAGTGGGAGCACATCACGATGGACATTGTGGTGGGACTTCCAACAACCAAAAAAGGATACGATGCCATTTGGGTGATAGTGGATCGATTAACGAAATCAGCTCATTTTCTTCCAATAGGAGTTAGGTATAACCTAGATCAGTTAGCTAAGCTGTATGTCAAGGAAATTATTTCCAGACATGGAGTACCTGTTTCGATTGTGTTAGATCGTAATCCACGATTCACATCGAACTTTTGGAGAAGTTTGCAAGAGCAAATGGGAACGCAGTTAAGATTGAGTACGACGTATCATCCTCAGACAGATGGTCAGAGTGAGCGAACAATTCAAACGCTTGAAGATATGTTAAGATCTTGCGTTATGGATTTCAAAGGGAGTTGGGACGAATTTCTACCATTGGTGGAATTTTTGTACAACAATAGTTTTCACGCTAGTATAGGCATGCCGCCTTACGAAGCTTGTATGGGAGGAAGTGTCGAACTCCATTGTAGCCTTACCTCCAGAGATGGAACGCATTCATAATGTGTTTCATGTGTCAGTGTTGCGTCCTTATAAACCGGACTATAAACACGTGATAGAATATGAATCTATTCAGATAGAGAAGGACTTGTCCTATGAGGAACTTCTAATTTAAATTATTGATAGGAAGGAACAAGTTTTAAGAAGTAAGGTCATACCTTCAGTGAAGGTGTTATGGAGAAACCACAATGCTGAAGAAGCAACGTGGGAGCTCGAAAGTAAAATGAAGAAAGATTTTCCTCATTTGTTTAGGTAATTATAAGCTAAGATTCTGGGGACAGAATCCTTATAAGGGGGAGAGAATGTAACGCCCTTGAAAATCGGATTTTTATGACAATTAAATTTTTATTTGATTATGTGAATTAAATGAATTTAATTGATTTCTTTGTGAGTAAGCTATGTGAAAGTCGTTCTATGACCTAGAATGTGCTAACATGGTTAGTATTCTGGCTACGTGTTAGAAATAGTTTTTTGGAATTTCCAAGACGATAATAATTATTTTTCGAGAAATTTCCGTAAAAACACTATTCATCCATTTCTGTTCGCAGAATTATTTTGAAATTCTAGGAAACGTGTAATGATAGAATATCGTGACGAGTTGGAATATCTGATAATATTTCATTTATGGAAAACGCAGTTTTCGCCTGCGGACTTAAAACCTAAGGGTTGAATATATTGATTTCCAAGAAGGAAATAATATGCGTAGAAGGAATGGCGTTAGGTTTAATTCAAGTGTTATACAATTGGTGATGCTAGTTAGTATCTATGTATAATACATTGAGTAAATACGAGGTACAATACAATTATTGTACGTATGGTATACGAAGGGAATACGTGAATTGTACGTGTAGAATACGATGCGTATCATATGATTAATCTATGTATCAATGAGTAATTCACTTGTATTGGATTATGATTAGCCCAATCAATTGAATGACTAAGCCCAATGAGATGGATAGGTTAAGTCCAAGTCAAGGCCCAATATTTATTTAGTTAAGCCCAATTCATTAAAACCGAACCGTGGGTCGAACCGATGGGTCACCCAATGGGTGAAACCCATGGGGCAACCCATGGGATGTCACAAAAGGAGGTGGGCCAGCCACCTTGGTGTGGACTCCAAGCATAAGGCTTGGTCACCAAGTATCTTACTTGGTGACCACACATGAATAGTAAGGAGGTGGGGTTTAATGTCCAAATTGCCCTCCATTCTCATTTCCTATAAATAAGAAGGCAAGGTTGGCCATTTGAGAGTTTTTCAATTACCAACCTAGATTATTTTGAGAGAGAAAGAGAACTATACTCAACCAAAACATATATTTTGGAAGATTGGACTTAGAGTTTTCAAGAGATTCATAAGAGTTCTTAAGGTATATTCCTTACCTTTCATCTCCATCTCTTTTAGATTTTCTTTCATATTAGAGAATCATGAAGGGGTGGTATATGTCATGAGTGAGGATTTAAAGATGACTTACTATAAATTCAATCTCTATAAGTCATGAGATTATTAAAATAATAAGGTTTGATATAGTTTTTTGAACCATGAAAATATTGATAGTTGAGATCGATTATTGATAAACGATTGAGCTCCATCAATACGTTAGTATATGCATCTTGTTTGGTTACGATGTAGATATGAAATCCATAGAGTATTCCATGTGATTTGGCTTAAAGAACAATAGTAACGAAGTTATAGCGAATTTTGCGGAAATAGACGTTAAACGTCGAAAACGCATAAAGTCTGGATTAAAGGTCAAAAGTTGTCGTGTAACTTTAAAACGTCGGTTTCCAATGTCAACACGTGAGATAGGGTGATTAAGAGTTGTGGGTTTTAGAATCGTCGGATTCCGACTTAGAACGAAGAAAATGAGCATTGAACGCTCATTAACGTTTATGAACGTATATAAAATGAACTTAATAGTGAATTATGAGTTAACGGATTCGAAAGTGTTGAATTCTTACATGAACACGTAAAGGATGTAATTCCTGACTTGTAGGAATTCGAATGGGTCAATTCGGATGTAAAACGAACAAATTAGAAAGCCGGAAGTTTCGTTAGAAAACCAAAACTGGTTTGGCCAATTGCTACATTGCATCAAATCGGTACGTCATGACGCTAAAACCCAAGATAAAGTGGTGGCGTAAGCATACCAGACTTCGGCCGAAAGTACCTCGCTAACTCACGTCGCAAGGCCACTAATATACAAGGATGCTGCCAGCATACAATACGTGATGAGGAAAAAAAGTTGACCAAGTTAGGTTTTAAACTTCAGTTGTTTAGAGACCTACCTGAGTTGATTTTATATACTCAATGAATGTACTAAGACTAATCCTATACTACCTATACTAAGGTATAGAGTATGAAACTTAGGAATGAAATGCATATAAACAAGATATGTAAAATGAACAAAGTTGGTACTTTATCAACGATGTTTGAGTCCTAAGTTAGCAAACGCCAATAGAGTGATACACCGTGATTTAAGGGTAATAAGTCATGTTGACTTTAATAAAGATATTAAGTTAACACGCATATAGAAGAGAAAGAAGCTTGTAGGAACAATGTGAATAGTTGTTTGATAGCTAATTACAGTGTGTTATGTGAACATATCATGTAGATTCTGTAAAGGTTGTGGTCAGTCGAGTAAGTTATTTGAAGACGCTGAAAGGCAAGTTTTCTTAACGCCGTCTAACTTCCATATTAGCCAAGTTTTATGTGATTCGCTTGAACCGAATTGCAAGACTTGTTTTAAAGAAAGGGTCGATGCCGATTTTAACTTTCGGCTAGACTATTCGTAAGATATAGATTGATTATTATTCATATCATTCTATATAGAAATGTTAACGTTATCCTATGCCAAGTAATTGGTACGGACGTGAAGGTAAGGTTTGTCTATTAACAAACAAAAGTATTTTTCATCGATTATTCGATGGGCACGCGAAGTTTGCCAAAAATATTAAAACGTAAATACGTTTAATGAATGTAGTGTTGATCAACATAGAGTACTATAGTGATCACCTAGAAGTGCTCGTAAGTTATACTTGATGAATGGCCTTAGTCTTTGGGACTCCTTTTCAAGTATGAAAATTTTATCGCTCATGGTCTATCGAATTTGCCTTCGTAATTCCTAATCTATTCTATACTTTGGGAATTGATGTTATGAATCGTTAAAGTAATATTGATTCGTAATACTTCATAACTATTGTTCGCTTATGTTGGAATTGTTATATAATTCATGAATGTGGTATCCTCGTTATCCTTGATTAAACTTCTTTGAAATCATGCTCACTTCTTGCTTGAATTATATAACCTGCAGCTAAAAGATGAACGTACTGTGAATGCCAAGAATGATAAGGGCAAAGCTAAGATGGATGCTTAGGCATTGTGTAATAGTTTAGTGAGTTTGTATGTATTATACATTATGAACAATGAACGATATAACCGGTTTATGAACCTGGGAAGGATTATACTTTGATTGTAATAAGAAGATAGTAATTACTTTCATTTTGTTGTATTTCAATGGAATGATTGTATGGATGTTAGTACAGTGGAGCACCATCTGTCGGGTTGGAAGATACCCGAATTTGGGGGCGTCACAATACTCATTTAGCAATTAATTTTAATGGCATTTTAGACAATTGGCCAAACCCTTAGGGTTTAGAGTTTAGTTAGGATTTAGGGTTTGGAAAAATTTAGGGTTTAGGGTTTGAAACCCTTAGGGTTTGTAATTTAATTTCTAAAATTTCCAATGTAGGTTTTTAAAAATAAAAAATTAATATTTCTAAATTATAAGTAGAATTTTCTAATTATATTAAAATTTCTTAATCATAATTTAAATCTTGCTAATTAGGATTAGCATTTCCTAATTATAATCGTTAATTAAGCAATTAGCGTCAAAATGGTCATTAGGGTTTATAAACCATTAATTAGGGTTTCTAATAGAAAATAAATTTTCTAATTTAGAAATTAAATTTTCGTAACTAGATTAGGGTTTTCTAATTACTTAACTTAAAATTAGGATTAGGGTTTCCTAATTAACATTAAAATTATTAAATTAAAACTTAGGTTTTCCCTAATTATAAAATTAGGGTTTCAAATCCCGAAATTAGGGTTTTCTAAATTTGAAATTAGGGTTTGCTAATTAATTAAGCTTTACCCTAATTCATATTATAATAATAACTCTTAAGCAATATAATAATCATTTAATTTCCCAGATTAGGGTTTTAAATTTCTGAATTAGGGTTTCGGACTCCCGGAACTGAAATTAGGGTTTCAATCCTGTTTTCTGGGTTTCTTATAATTCGCTAGGGTTTCTAACCTAACGTTGACGTTCTTAATATATACTTAGGGTTTGTTACAGATATCGTTTATCTGGTCAACCCTTGACCCTTAACCACATATTGTACACATATACACCTTAATCCTGAATAATTCACCTAAATCCTTCACAGAATTTTGAAATCCTCAAAATTCTATCTCAAAAATATCAAACGCATACACTTATTTTCTGTCTAGGTTCTATTATTGAACCTTAATTCAATTAAAAAAAAATTTAAAAATTTCCTAAATTCTCGGGTTGTCACATTCACCCTTCTTCTAAAAATTTCGTCCCCGAAATTTACCTTACACCTTACACCATACACTGTTCATTATCATCATCACATGCTACCCAATACATTCTTCACAAGAATAAAAATTTTAAAATTTTGCTGGGGAGTCATATAGACTATTTGTCTGTCATTTTTGCAAAGGTTATATGGAAATTCATCCATAAACCGACATAACTTACGAACACAAAGGGTGATTAGCCCGATATGCCCTGTACTGGCCAAGTACTGATTTTATCTGTTTCTCTTCACTACTATAGGCACAAAATTCTACCTCAGTCTTATTGAATTCCGCATCAAAACAATTTGGTTCGGGAAATTTCTTTCAATGAACACTTAGAGTTTTCATAAATGTTTGTCTAGCTGAATCAAATAGCATAGACTCATATCAATAATTCAATTCAATTGAATTATTTAAGTGTAGCCAAACCCCGTTGGCAATTTAAAATTTTTGAAAATATTTTCGAGAATGACGTCCATGATGTCGTCATCAGATTAACAAATCCGCTTTGAGGATGCTTGTCATTATATGACTTTGTCATAACATCATCATATAATAGTGGAACAATGATTTTCGGATCGAATTCCACTAAGTATTCCTCAGATTTACAACTCCATCAACTTTTTATCATCTCTCACTTCAAAGTTACATGGTACATGAGTGATAAATAAAATGTATTTTGATATTTCAAATCATTTCATCTTTAAATGAAATAAGTAGCATAGACTATACTTTAAACCGTTTCAAAAATGATTACGAGTCTACATATTTATTTATTTTTCAAAAGCATATAGTGCGTATTTAGCTTGATGTCAACATTTCGAAGTCTAGCATAGCTAGGAGTTTCGGAAAACTTATGTCTCCACTAATAATCATTTGCTTAACAATCTATTTGTTCCTATAGTCTTTAATACTCCATTTACACACAACTATACCCCGTTCGTAAAACCACACTTATGAGTCCATAAATTGTCACATAAGTATAAGTTTTAAGAACTCGTACTTAATCTTATATCCTCTACATATGACCTACCTATCTGTTATACACATGAGAAAGGAATCACCCTCTTAACATGCATATATCAAATAGCGTGACACAAGTATTTCATAATCCCCACTTAATCCTAATCCCCTTCTCAATACGAATTTCATTTAATCTGTATTCATAATCCTTTCCTGTACCAATTCATAGTACAACTGACACTCAGCAATCTTGATGTAAAGTGTTCAATCATTAGATTGATTCTTCTCCCTGCTATCACCTTATCAGATCACGGGGTGATCTTATCGTATATATTACGATTTATTTCTATATCTTGATCGCTTTGTTTTACGATCTCCTATCACTGTACTTTTAGTCTTTTAGACTCTATCTATTCATCACTACTGTTCAACTTTATTATCAAAGTTAGGGAACTCTGTATCTTTATAACTCGCCGAGATTTGTCTTTGAATCTTACCAACCGACTAACTCTATGTGAGTTAGTACTTATCCTAATCACTGCGGTTATTAGTCTCAGGTATTCCTAACTAAGTTTCATAACCTACAGCTTTGATACCAACTGTGATGGCCCCGAATCCGAGGTCCCGAATCACTGCGGATCTGGTTCGATCATTCTATACAACTATTACTATTTGCGGAAGATGTAAACATAAATTGTTTACACATTATACTTACACACTTTTTTCCAAGGTCGAGTAACCTTAACTTATACACAATTCATAAACTATCTAACATATAACATTATTATTAAACAACACTATTACAAATCTACTGCACACATATACTAAAGCTGGAACTGTCTTGGACCTTTCCTTGTATCCGACGCATTCGCCTTAATCTGCAATGTTTTATCATGATATAGCAAGGGTGAGCATAAGGATTACCCAGCAAGTTTAAGTTCCATAATATAACGATATATCATGATTGAAAGAGTCTGAATAATAAGCTGGCTATAATTCAACAATATAATTGTGAACTAGCAGGAACAAATTTATGACTGAACAAGTATTATACATGAACAAATATATCTGAACCAACTGGTAATGAAGGTGATCAGCCTTGAATATTCGTTTGGTCGTGGAATATTCTTGTTGTCGGGGAATATTCGTGCTTTACACGTATAATCATTTGTGGGCCCCATAATGTAATAAGCGTCGGGATGAAGAAAACGACAAGTTTGAGTTTTTATAAATAACGGTGTAGTTATTACTGCTAACAATTGTTGGAATACCCAAAGGTTAAAATACGATGTCTACGCGTGGATGCACAGTATTAATGAATTATTGATCCTTACGTAAGAAGGCACTACTCAATAATTGTTACAGTAGTTACTATTCAATAATTTATTTTATTGATTCAATAATTGTTGCGTTGAAATTTATATTATTGTTGTTTCAATAATTATCACTGCACAGTATTTCCCATTATCGGATCAATAATTCATATTATTTGAATAATATTATTAGATAGCATTATTGGCAATGTCTAGAAAGTTCTCATCAAGGAGAGGTTTGGTCACCTAATTGCGCCAATAAGGAAAAATTCTTATTGAAAGCCCCCCTCTTTCCTAGAAGCGGCTACCGGTTGTCATAAATGTGATTCGTAATATTATTTGTGAATAATTAATTATTGATTCATATGATAAGGAAATATTTATTTTATGTGGATATAAATGTTGGATATATTTATTGTGGTTAAAAATGAAGGAGTTAATGTTGAGGTGTTTTATCGGTATTTTTGTTTGAATGAAGGTATTAAAAATTAAACCAAAGGTTTTTTAGATATATTGTGTGAGTTATAATTTTAATCCGACCGCTGGATCGTTGTAATGTTTGGATATGTTATACATATATAAGTTGAGTATATGTCCACAAATTTTGAACCGTTAAAAATGAACGTATGATTTTTTATGAATTTTAAGAGGTGACTGATTCAGAAATTAGGTTTATAAATGATTTTGGTGGAAAATTCTAGAATTGAGTGGGCTCCACTTGTGGTTGGTGAAGAAATGTACTGAATTTATTTCAAATATGGTGGGTGGGAATAGTATCAGGTAAAGCCATCAAGTTGCAGGTCAAGTCTGCTAACATTTTCCTATAAATAGAGGGCTAAGTTAGAATTGAAAATCACACCAGAAACATAAGCTTTCTCTCTTTCTCTCTCTAGATTATTGAGTGTATTTTGTGAGTATTTAGATACTTTGTGAGTTTCTATTCATCGCTGTTGCAAGTTTCCTTCACCTTTATACTGGATATTCCATCGGAAGATCGATATTTTGAGGTAAGGGATGTTATTTTCTTCAAATATGATATTATTTCTTCAATATCATTATCCAAGTATTGATCTGAATTTTATCAAATTTGGAACTTTTTGTGTCCGGGTTACTATTCACGATATACGGACTATTCATGTATATCTGACTATTCAATTTAAAAATAAATTTTTCCCTTTTGTCCAAGATGTCTATTATGGTTACTATCTTTGATTGTATCCATGTTTTGATCTTTATTCTTGAATTACGCTTCAAAATTGGTATTTATGAAGTATTATTGATCTTGGATAAACTGTTATACTAATCCCTACTATTTGTCCTTCCGCTTTCACTAGATTCGCTTTCTTTAAAATATTTTTCATCATCCTCACCCCTAAATGATGATATTACTAAATATCTTCTACCAGAGTAAAAGATAAATGATTAATCGATTAATATCTTTGGCCGTGTAGTGCAAAGATGAACAGTGTTGAGATAAACATGACCAATTGGTGATACAAATGAATATCTTTGGCACAGAGTGCAAAGATGAATATTTGATTAAAGATGTATATTGATTGTTGTTACGAGGATAAAATATTGATGATGGACTTTTAAATCTTAGAAGATAGTAGAATTCATTCTCTACTTGACTCTTCTAATGGATTGTTGTTTCACTGCGTTGTTGATCTAAAACTTGTTGGCTATTATATTTTATCGATTTTTTCCTGTTGAAGACTAACGATAATTTTTGTATATTATCTTAGTCATAATATTCTTTATCGGGCTAGTTGAGTTCACCCTTTTCCTTTTTGTTCCATTTTTCTTCTCGAGGTAAGAACATAGCAGGATCTAGTGGGGTATGGAGTGATGGTTCTAGAAGGATATTTTAGCAATCCTCTCACCGCTTCGTAAAAAATAGTGTTTGAATAATTGTAATGAGGACTTATTTGAGTGTGGATATTGTCTAGAAGACAATATTTGTATTTAAACTCACAGTATGTGTTGTCGTATTTTGCACGACAATTGTATTATTGAAGTTGTAGTTTGCTTTCTGTACCATGTATTTGGCGACTCAGAATGGGTGTTGTATACCTATTTTGGGGGCGTCACAGTACTCATGTCAAACTACAGATCTATTACAACATCATGGACTAAACATCAACGAGAAGCAAGATCAGAAGGATAGAACATTTTGTCAGACACTGTTGGGGAAATCTGGGTTACCCAGATTCACAGTTTCGTGGTCAGTCAACGCCTTTTGACCACTTGTAACTTTCGATCTAGACATGCTATGACCCTGACTCAAGTTGCAGAACAAAGACCACATGGCATACTACAGATTCATAACATAAAACACCATAAACATCTACCACACAAAGATTTAAGGCCTCTGACATTCTACTATCAGGCCATAATTTTCCAGTTTTCCAGATTTACTTAAAAATTGATTTCGTGCATCTAGAGGTTATAGATCTATGATCTATCAACCCAGGTCACTAAAGGACACCCTATTACACATCTTTAACCAAATCATTAACAACATGTAACATCAAATCGTAAGATTTTAAAAATTAGGGTTCTTTGTAAGACCCCAACTTTTTAATGAATAAAATCAAATTTCCTTTATTTATTATTGTGAATAATAAGGTATTAATTTGATATAATAACTTTGGTTATGGGTGAAATGTGAAAATTTTGCAAAATAAGCAAGTGGTTATAAAATATTCATTTTATCGGTGGAATATTCTTTCTGTCGGGGAATATTCGTACGACGGCGCAGCCAATTGTGGGCCCTATAACGGATAACGGTCGAATGAAGAAAATGACAAAATTGAATAACGGCGTAGTTGTTACCGTTAACACTGTTGGAATACCCAGTGGTTAAAGTAAAAAGTAATACGCGTTGTTGCAGATGCAGGCATACGATTATTGCACAGTATTGTTGAATTATTGATCCTTACGTAAGAAGGCACTACTCAATAATTTTTACAGTAGTTACTGTTCAATATTTTATTTTATTGATTCAATAATTGCTGCATTGATATTTTATATTATTGTTGTTTCAATTATCGCCAACGCTTACAATATCTCCTTTATCGATCGATAATTGATTATTTGGAATAATATTATTAGATAACATTATTGGCAATGTCTAGAAAGTTTTGTCAAGGAGAGGTTTGGTCACCTAATTGCGGCGCCAGAAGAGGAGAAATCCTTATTGAAAGCCCCTCTTTCCCGGAACAACTTTCGTTGTCATAAATGTGATTCTCAGAATATTATTTGTGAATAATTAATCATTGATTCATATCATAAGGAAATATTTATTTTATGTGGATATAAATGATGGATTTATTTATGTGGTTATAAATGAAGGAATTAATATTGAGGTGTTTTATTAGTATTTTGTCGGAATGAAGGTATTAAAAATTAAACCAATGTTTTTGAGATATATTGTGTGAGTTATAATTTTTAATCCGACCGTTGGATCGTTGTAATTTTTGGATATGTTATACATATATAAGTTGAGTATATGTCCACAAATTTTGAACCATTAAAAATGAGCGTATGATTTCTTATGAATTTTAAGAGGTGGTTGATTCGGAAATCAGGTTATAAATCATTTTGGTAGAAAATTCTAGAATTGGTGGGCCCCACTTGTGGTTGGTGAAGAATTGTGCTGAATTTTATTTCAAATGTGGTGGGTGGGAATAGTAGCGAGTAAAGCCATCAAAGTTACTGAAAAGTCAAGTCTGCTAACATTTTCCTATAAATAGAGGGCTAAGTTAGAATTGAAAATCACACCAGAAACATAAGCTTTCTCTCTTTCTCTCTTTCTCTCTCTAGATTATTGAGTGTATTTTGTGAGTATTTAGATACTTTTTGAGTT
Source organism: Panax ginseng (assembly GCA_020205605.1). NCBI lineage: Eukaryota > Viridiplantae > Streptophyta > Magnoliopsida > Apiales > Araliaceae > Panax > Panax ginseng. The sequence continues at coordinate 61,478,824 of CM035140.1, read as the reverse complement.
TCTATTCATCAGTGCAAGTTTCCTTCAGCCTTATACCGATATTTCGATCAGAAGTACTGATATTTTGAGGTAAGGGGTGTTATATTCTTCTTAAAATGATATTTTCTTCAATTTCATTATACCGAAATGTTGGTATGAACTTTTTATCATATTTAGAACTTTTTGTGTCGGGGTTACTATTCACGTATACGGCACTATTCACGTATACGGCACTATTCACGAATACGGCACTATTCAGCGAAAAATGAAATTTTCTTGTTTTTGTCCAAGATGTCTATTATGGTTACTATCTTTGATTGTATCCATGTTTTGATCTTTATTCTTGAATTTTGCTTTAAAATTGGTTATTATGGAGTATTATTGATCTTGGATAAACTGTTATACGAATCCTTACTATTTGTCCTTCTGTCTCACTGGATTCGTTTTCTTTAAAATATTTTCATCATCCTCCCTAAATGATGATATTATCGAATATCTTTACACAGAGAAGTGCAAAAATAAATGATTAACTGATGAATATCTTTGGCCCGTAGTGCGAAGATGAACAGGTGTTGAGATGAACATGACCAACTGGTGATACAAATGAATATCTTTGGCTTTAGTGCAAAGATGAATATTGATTAAAGATGTATATGATTGTTATTCTGAGGATAAAATATTGATGATGGACTTTTAAATCTTAGAAGATAGTAGAATTCTTTCTCTACTTGACTCTTCTAATGGATTGTTGTTTCTACCATAAGTTGTTGATCTAAAACTTGTTGTCTATTATATTTTATCGATTTTTCCCCTGTTGAAAACTAATGATAATTTGTTGTATATTATCTTAGTCATAATATTCTTTCTTGGGCTAGTTGAGCTCACCCTTTTCCTTTTTGTTCCATTTTTCTTCTCGGAGGTGAGAACATAGCGAGGATCTAGTCGGGTATGGAGTGATGGTTCTAGAAGGATGTTTTAGCGATCCTCACTATTTCTGTAAAATAGTGTTTGAATAATTGTAATGAGGACTTATTTGAGTGTGGATATTGTCTAGAAGACAATATTTGTATTTAAACTCACAGTATGTGTTGTCATATTTTGCACGACAATTGTATTATTGAAGTTGTAGTTTGCTTTATATACCATGTTTTTGACGACTTAGAATGGGTGTTTTATACCTATTTTGGGGGCGTCACAGTTGGTATCAGAGCTTAGGGATATGGTCTCTGGCGGAGATCGGGGAATAGAACTAGGAGGGGAGAGATGAGTAAATCCTTCGCTAGTGTGTCCTATCTAAGCTTATTTGTTGGTCAATCATAATATAGGTATATTATGTGATATATTAATTTATTTAATTAACCCTTATTTTATTGCAGTATTTAAGAATGGCTGCTGAGAACGTTAACAATGGAGTGTATGAGACTGTGGAACAACCTTTAGTTACAAACCAAGAGAACGTGCAATAGGAAGGCAATAATCCTCCTGTAAAAACAACACTCACCAACAAATGATGAATGATGGGATGTTCAAGTTTTTTTCATTTTATGCAAAAACGACGAGGAAACTCGTGCACGAAATCTGGTGGAAATGCTAGTAATGCGCCATTGTTGTCACAACAAGCGATTCAAAGAGTCGGGACCACGAATTTAAGGGAAAGCCGGATCCGATCATGGCGGAAGCGTGGGTCAAGCAAATTACCAAGATATTCGATGTCTTGGGATGCACGGAGGAACAGAGGTTCCATTCGCCACCTTTATGTTCCGCGGTGAGGCAGACTACTGGTGGGAGTCTTTGAAAAGTACCCAGCCACCAATACTTTCAAAGATGTCTTGGGAAACATTTCAAAAACTATTCAATGACAAGTACTTTCCTGAAAGTATTCGTTATATGAAGGAGGTGGAGTTTATCAGACTGGAATAAAACAACATGACGGTGTCCCAGTACAAGGCGAAGTTTGCAGAGTTATCCAGGTTTACACCTCATTTGGTCGAAAATGAGGAACGAATGACAAGGATGTTTCTGAGAGGTCTAAAGCCCGAGATTCGGCAATATCTTATATCTCATAAATTTTCTTTATATTCAGATGTTGTAAATAGGGCTCAATTATTAGAGCGAGATAATGAGTATGTGCAACCGAGGACCACAACCGTAGGTCATCTCGGTGACAAAGATCATCGAGAGCGATGATAACCAACGAGGAGGGAAAAATACGAACAAAGACGGTAACCACTCGGGTGGTCATCGTGGCCATGATAATAGGAGAGGTGAGTCAAGTGAAACTTTCAGAAAGAGGTGATTTAACAATGACGGGAAGCCATCAGCAGCAGCACCAGCACCAACAACAAATTCTAGGGGAGGAGAACGACCGCCATTAGATGTTACAAATGCGGAAAGAGGGACATATCATTAAACCGCCCACAACAATCCAAGGTATGTTACAAACTGTGGAAAGTAAGGCCACATAGCTCGGGATTGTTCTCAGAGCAAAACCAAGTTCAACGGGGATAAGTGACTCAAGGGTCATCCCCGGATAGTCAAAATCACGGTTCTCGGAAGAAGCGTTTGTCGTGGATCGCCAAAACGCGAGGAACCCAAACGAGGTGATTACGGTAATCTAATCTTGAACTCTTGCGAAGTTTATACCTTACTAGATACCGGTTCTACCCATTCTTTTATCTCTCCTGCTTGTGCTCAACGTTTAAACTTGACTCAGGAGAAATTAGACTTTGATTTATCAGTGGAGACTCCGTTGGGTGAAACTTTCGTTACATCCACAGTTTATAAATCTTGCATGATCCAAGTTGGCACTATCACATTACCTGTTAATCTTATCTCTTTAAAGATACTTGCTTTTGATGTGATTTTAGGAATTGATTGGTTAACCACTCATCATGCCAAAATTGACTGTTTTCGTAAGGTTGTTAGTTTTTGTAAGACCCCGAATTTTATGAAATAAAAGTATTCAATTTTTCTTATAATTCTATTCAGTAAATGGTTAAATTGATAAAAGTTAAAGTTAAGGATGATATATGAAAATTTTTTCAAAATACACAAGTGGTTAAAAAATATTCATTGTTGTTTGGGAATATTCGTTTGGTCGTGGAATATTCTTTCCGCTTGGGAATATTCGTATTTACGATGCCAAAATGACCATTTGTGGCCCCATAACGTAATAACCGCTTGATGAAGAAAACAACAAAATTAAGTTTTTATAAATAACGGCGTAATCGTTCACTGCTAACAATCGTTGAATACCCTATGGTTAAAATATAAATCTGGCGTGTTCAGCAGAAAGTAAAGCACACGATTTTATACAGTATTTTTGAATTATTGATCCTTACATAAGAAGGCACTACTCAATAATTATTATAGTAATTACTGTTCAATATTTTATTTTATTGATTCAATAATTGCTGCGTTGATATTTTATATTATTGTTGTTTCAATAATTATAATATTTCTCATTATCAGATCAATAATTCATATTATTTGAATAATATTATTAGATAGCATTATTGGCAATGTCTAGAAAGTTCTATCAAGGAGAGGTTTGGTCACCTAATTGCGTGCCAGTAAGGAGAAATTCTTATTGGAAAGCCCCCTCTTTCCTGGGAACGGCCTGATTGTCATAATTGTGATTCTGTAATATTATTTGTGAATAATTAATTATTGATTCATATGATAAGGAAATATTTATTTTATGTGGATATAAATGTTGGATATATTTATTGTGGTTAAAAATGAAGGAGTTAATGTTGAGGTGTTTTATCAAGATTTTTGTTTGAATGAAGGTATTAAAAATTAAACCAAAGGTTTTTAGATATATTGTGTGAGTTATAATTTTTAATCCGACCGTTGGATCGTTGTAATTTTTGAATATGTTATACATATATAAGTTGAGTATATGTCCACAAATGTTGAACAGTTAAAAATGAACGTATCATTTGTTATGAATTTTAAGAGGTGACTGATTCAAAAATTAGGTTTATAAATGATTTTGGTGGAAAATTCTAGAATTGAGTGGGCCCCACTTGTGGTTGGTGAAGAAATGTGCTGAATTTTATTTTAAATGTGGTGGGTGGAAATAGTAATAGGTAAAGCCATCAGGTTGCAGGTCAAGTCTGCTAAAATTTTCCTATAAATAGAGGGCTAAGTTAGAATTGAAAATCACACCAGAAACATAAGCTTTCTCTCTTTCTCTCTCTAGATTATTGAGTGTATTTTGTGAGTATTTAGATACTTGGTGAGTTGATATTCATCGCTGCAAGTTTCCTTCAAATATCATATCCAATATCCGGTTAGAAGTCTTTTTCGCCTTTTTGAGGTAAGGGATAGTAAGGGTTATTATGTTTTTCAGTTCGTACTTCTTCTGACCTTTAGAAAATTCTGGAAAAATTTGAAATGATATGTTGATGAGTTTTATTGATTTTGTCCAAAAATGGTGATTTTTGAATGTATAGATTAAGAGTTATGAATTTTATGAGAAAAGACTATTTTAAAAGTAACCGCTTATAACTCCTTATGGTTAACTCCAAAATTGATAAAATTTTTATTGGGAGTACATCTATATAATATCAATGTACTCTCCTCAGAATTTCGAATTTTGGATAAAAGTACAATTTATGATAAATGTCTAAATATTCAAGGTTTTGGCCATATGAAAAATAGTAAATAAATTTTAAAAATTCTAAGAAAATATATGTTCAATATGGGACTATATTCTCGCTAAATCCCAAAAAAGAAATATTTTTGAATTGATTTGGTATATTTCATGAAAATGGACTAGTTATGAATAAATGAGTTAAATATGTTATGTGAAGGAAGAAAATTGGAAAATATGATTTTATGGCTTGAGAATCATATATGTATATATCAGATTTTTGATGAGGGTTTTGGTTATTGGTGATGAAATCTTATAAGTTTGGCATTTTATGATGATTAAATGCATTATTTAGTAAAGTGTAAACAATTAAAATAAATTGTTTATAAGTTTAAGAAATGTTATTCTTTCAATATCATTATACCGAAATATTGGTATGGATTTTATTGTGAAATTTCTACCTTTTTGTGTCAGGGTTACTATTCATGAGTTACTATTCATGAGTTACTATTCACGAGTTACTATTCACGAGTACTATTCACTACAAAATTGGTTTCTTTTTCTAACCAAATTATAGTTGATTTGTGAATATTACTCTGGAGATTAAAACTATATATTGATTATATTGATTTTATTATCATATATAATATTTTTATAACCCTGATGTTGAAATTCTCTTTCACTAGAGTGTAAAGATGAGTAGATTATTGGTATGATCATGACTAGGGTTCTCTTTGGCCAGTAGTGAAAAGTTGAATTATGACTGGTATGATCACGACCATTGAATTTATAATTGAATATCTTTAGCTTAAGTGCAAAGGTGAATTAATCAACATGGTTATAATTATTGTTTATATAAATTCTGAAATGATTATATATTTCTTTGAGATATTAATATATTTGGCTCGTAATGCAAATATGAATCGTTGTTGAATATATTTGGCTTGTAGTGCAAATATATGAGCGTTGAGGAATATCTTTGGCACAGTAGTGCAAAGATGAATTGTTGATGAATATCTTTGGCGATGGTGCAAAGATGAATCGTTAATGAATATCTTTGGCCCGTAGTGCAAAGATGACCTGTTGTTGAATATCTTTGCCGATTAGTGCGAAGATGAATCAGGATGAATATCTTTGGCCCGTGAGTAAAGATGAATTTATTAGTATGATTATGAATGGAAACTGTGATATGGTATAACCATGATCTTTGATGTTTCAGGTAAAGACATGTGATGAAAATTATATTCGTCCTGGGTACGAAGAGGAATTTAGAATCACAATTATGATTATGAGATATTCATATAATTGTGGAAAGGAACCGCTGATTGATGTTACAGGGATAAAACATTGTTGGTGGACTTTTAATATGGAGAAGATAATAGACTGTATTGTCTATTTGACTCTTCTAATGGTTTGCTCGTTCCGCTGCAACTATGGTTGAAATTTTTATCATCTACCATATGTTCTAAATCTCTGATTTGTTGTTGATGAAGGCTATTGATAATTTAATTATCTTTAGTCATGATATTCTTTTATCGAAGCTAGTTGTGCTCACCCTTTTCCTTCACAATTCCTTTCGTGTAATAAAAGTGTAAATTGGTCGAGCGGGGTAATAAGGAATAGAATCGGTGGTCTCTAGTCAGGAGTTCTCCCTAAACAAAGATAGACAAGTGTGTTGTATACATCTTTTAGTAGTTATATTTGGTGAATCATATAGGGAGAGGTGAACCCAACGTTGGAAGGGTGTTTTGCCACTATCATACAAGATGTCTAATGACATACAGCCTCGTGTCATCATAAGACAAGGTTGTGCTCATTCACTTACTGAGTATATTTACGAGCACTACCTATATAATCTTGGTGTTTGTTTGAAGTATAATTCTCAATTTGAGACAGTGGAGATAATGATAAGTCAAGAGAAGACTCACCATTAGGAAGAATATGATAGTAATCTTCTCGTTTTTCTTTGGGGTCTATTGGGTCAACCAAGGATAATTTTGTGGCCATATGATATCTATCATAACCTAGAAGCATGGCCTCCCATGTACGAAGGTTTCCTTGAGCACTTCCCAAAAATTCTAATTTCTAAAACAGTTTTTGACTATACCTTTATGTAAGGTGTCATTGTGACGTCTTATCACGATTGGGACATGAGTCACAGCTTGGTATATATTTGTATCCAAACTCACAAAGATATGTATTGTTGTATTTTGTACGACAATTGTTGTAATAAAGTTGTAGTTATTTTCTCATACTATGTATTTGGTGACTCGTAAATGGGTTGGATAGAATGGACTTATTTTGGGGTCGCCACGCGCTTTCATATTCCTAACCAACCCGCATATTTAATTCAAATAACTAAACCACTAAAATCACCACTATCATATCAAGCCATAAAGCTATTCGCTTATTGAAAAACAGATGTCAAGCTTTCTTAGCCCATGTTATGGATTTGAACAAAGACAAGTCAGATTTGAATAATATTTCTATTGTTAGAGAATTTCCAGATGTATTTCCTGAAGAACTTCCCGGTCTACTCCCAGAATGTGATGTTGAATTCTTTATTGACCTTGAGCCGGGTACAAAACCCATTTCTAAAACCCCATATCGAATGGCTTCTATTGAACTTCAGGAGTTAAAAGTCCAACTACAGGAATTGTTAGACATAGGTTTCATTCGTCTTAGTACATCTCCTTGGAGTGCTCTTGTTTTATCGTAAAGAAGAAAGACGGCAGTATGCGACTTTGTATTGACTACCGAGAATTAAACCATGTCACCATCAAGAATAGGTATCCGCTACCTCACATTGATGACCTGCTCGATCGCTTGCAAGGAGCACAATTCTTTTCAAAGATCGATCTTCGCTCGGATATCATCACCAAGATTATAATCGAGGATATTCCAAAGATCGCCTTCGTAACTCCTAAGACGGCATTATGAATTCTTAGTCATGTCTTTTGATCGACTAATGCTCCTACGCTTTCATGGATATGATGAACCGTGTATCCAAGGAATATTTGGATCGGTTTGTTGTTGTCTTTATTGATGACATCCTCATCTATTCCAAAAGCCATGAAGATCATGAGCACCATTTGAAGTCGATACTTGAAAGGCTTCAGTGAAAACAAGCTTTATGCCAAGTCAAGAAATGTGAGTTCGGCTTGAGGAAGTAGCATTCCTTGGGCACGCGTGGTGTCAAAACATGGAGTATCTGTTGACCCTTAAGCAAGATTGAAGCAAAGACAAAGTTGGGAGCAACCAAAGCTCGGTGGATCAAGTCGTAGCTTTCTTGGCTTAGCCGGTTATCATCGAAGATTCGTGGAAGGATTTTCTCGAATCGCTACTCCGCTAACTCACCGACTCGGAAGATACAAAATTCATATAGAGCGAGGAATGCGAGAAGAGTTTCCAAGAGCTCAAGAGGAGACTCATTTCAAGACTGCTCGCAATACCATCTGGTACGGATGGATTTGTTATATACAACGATGCTTCAGGCAAAGGGTTAGGATGCTTTTTCATGCAACATGGGAAAGTCATAGACTATGCCTCACGACAACTCAAAGAATATGAGAGGAATTATCCTACTCATGATCTAGAGTTAGCGATGAGTCGTATTCAAGGTTGAAAATTTGGAGACACTACTTGTATGGAGAGAAAGTGGAGATTTATACGGACCATAAAAGCCTCAAATATTTCTTCACCCAAAAAGAACTCAACATGCTGTGAACGACGTTGGCTTGAACTATTGAAAGATTACGATCACACTATTCAATATCATCTTGGAAAAGCGAAACGTAGTAATGACGCATCGAAAGTGTAAGATCATATGCGAGTACGAGTGTGATATTGTCAATGCAAAGGCCCATTCTGTATAACTTGCAAAGGATGGAAGTAGAATTAAAGACTCCAGGGACCCACATGATGATGGTGAATATACGAGTAGAACCGACTTTAATAAAGTTAAAGCTGCTCAAGCTACGGACATAGAGCTGATGCGTATGAAGAAGAAAGTGCAAGAAGGTGATATTCCAGAATCAAGAATCGATGAAGAAGGAATACTTAGATTCAACTCCAGACTTTGTGTTCCTAACGATTCTGACTTGAAGCATAGAATCATGATGGAGGCACACAACACACCGTTTGCAATCCATCTTGGGAGTACCAAAATGTATCATGATATTCGACATACATTTTGGTGGAACAATATGAAGAAAGAGATCGCGGAGTTTATCTCGAGGTGTTTAACTTGTCAACGTGTAAAGGCGGAGCATCGAGTGCCAAAGGGTCCATTAAAACCACTTGAGATTCCGAAATGGAAATGGGAACACATTACTATGGATTTCGTTACAGGTCTTCCCAAAGTTTCTCAAGGCATAGATGCGATTTGGGTTATTGTTGATAGATTAACCAAGTCTGCCCATTTCTTGCCCATTCGTGAGACTTATTCCCTTGAACGTCTTGCTAGTATGTACGTGAACGAGATTATGAGATTGCACGGCATGCCAGTATCCATAGTTTCGGATCGTGACCCAAGATTCACTTCACGATTTTGGGTTAGCTTACAGAAAGATATGGGCACGGATTTACGATTCAGTTCGGCATACCATCCTCAAACGGACGGACAATTAGAGAGGACTATTCAAACTCTTGAAGATCTATTAAGACTTTATGTCCTAGATCTCAAAGGGAGTTGGGATAAGTACCTACCATTGGTGGAATTCTCCTACAACAACAAAGCTTATCGTGCGAGCATAGGTGTGGCTCCATTCGAGGCGTTGTATGGAAGAAAATGTCGTTCTCCAGTATGCTGGGACGAGGTGGGTGAAGCAAAATTGTTGGGACCAGAGTTGGTACGCATGAATACAGAGAAGATCCAAACGATTCGACAACGTATACAAATGGCACAGGATTGACAAAAGAGTTATGCGATCTTCACCCAAGGACGGAATTTAATATTGGGGATCATGTATTGTTACGTGTCGCACCATGGAAGGGAGTTACAAGATTTGGGAAGAGAGGAAAGCTTAATCCAAGATTTGTTGGTCCATTTGAGATTCTTTGATCAATAAGAAATGTGGCCTATAGACTCAAGATTACCTCCAAGTATGTCTCGTGTTCATAATATTTTTCACATATTTATGCTTCAGAAATATGTTAAAGACCCGAACCACATTATTGAAGTTAGAACCAGACGAGATAGTCAAGATTTAACGACGAGGAGTACCATTGTTAAGATCTTGGATAGGAAAGAGCATGACCTACGCGACGAAGGTTATACCACAAGTTAAGGTTTTGTGGAGAAATCATGCTATTGAAGAGATGACCGAGAGTTGGAATCGTAAATGAAAGCGAGGTATCCTCACCTTTTCAAACACCAGTACGCACGCCAATTTCGAGGACTTAAATTTCATAAGGAGGGAGGTTGTAAGACCCCAACTTTTTAATGAATAAAATCAAATTTCCTTTATTTATTATTGTGAATAATAAGGTATTAATTTGATATAATAACTTTGGTTATGGGTGAAATGTGAAAATTTTTCAAAATAAGCAAGACGTTATAAAATATTCATTTTGTTTGGGTGGAATATTCTTTCCGTCGGGGAATATTCGTATTTACTTGCCACAGCCCAATTGTGGGCCCCATAACGGATAATCTATTTAATGAAGAAAACGACAAAATTGAATAACTACAGAAGAAGTTGTTACCGTAACACTATTGGAATACCCTATGTGGTAAAGTAAAGTAATACGCGTTATCGCACAAGAAAGATACCAGATTGCACAAAAGATTGTTGAATTATTGATCCTTACGTAAGAAGGCACTACTCAATAATTTTTACAAGAGTTATCGCTCAATATTTTATTTTATTGATTCAATAATTGCTGCATTGATATTTTATATTATTGTTGTTTTAATTATCGTCACTGCACAGTATCTCCTTTATCAGATCAGTAATTCAGATTATTTGGAATAATATTATTAGATAATATTATTGGTAATGTCTAAAAAGTTCTGCACAAGGAGAGGTTTGGTCACCTAATTGCGCGCCAAAGAAGGAGAAATCCTTATTGAAAGCCCCCTTTCCTCGGGAACAATGCCCCGTTGTCATAAATGTGATTCTCAGAATATTATTTGTGAATAATTAATCATTGATTCATATCATAAGGAAATATTTATTTTATGTGGATATAAATGATGGATTTATTTATGTGGTTATAAATGAAGGAATTAATGTTGAGGTGTTTTATTAGTATTTTGTACTATTGGAGGTATTAAAAATCAAACCAGTGTTTTTTTTAGGTATATTGTGGGAGTTATAATTTTTAATCCGACCGTTGGATCATTGTAATTTTTGGATATGTTATACATATATAAGTTAAGTATATGTCCACAAATTTTGAACCGTTAAAAATGAGCGTATGATTTGTTATGAATTTTAAGAGGTGGCTGATTCAGAAATCAGGTTATAAATTATTTTGGTGGAAAATTCTAGAATTGGTGGACCCACTTGTGGTTGGTGAAGAAATATGCTGAATTTTATTTCAAATGTGGTGGGTGGGAATAGTAGCAGGTAAAGCCATCAGGTTACAGGTCAAGTCTGCTAACATTTTCCTATAAATAGAGGGCTAAGTTAGAATTGAAAATCACACCAGAAACATAAGCTTTCTCTCTTTCTCTCTCTAGATTATTGAGTGTATTTTGTGAGTATTTAGATACTTTTTGAGTTTCTATTCATCAGTGCAAGTTTCCTTCAGCCTTATACCGATATTCCGATTAGAATTACTGATATTTTGAGGTAAGGGGTGTTATATTCTTCTTAAAATGATATTTTCTTTAATATCATTATACCAAAATGTTGGTATGAACTTTTTATCAAATTTGAAACTTTTTGTGTCGGGGTTACTATTCACGATACTAAGACTATTCACGATACTGACACTATTCACGAATACTGGTACTATTCAATTAAAATGAAATTTTCTTTTTTGTCCAAGATGTCTATTATGGTTACTATCTTTGTTTGTATCCATGTTTTGATCTTTATTCTTGAATTTTGCTTCAAAATTGGTTATTATGGAGTATTATTGATCTTGGATAAACTGTTATACGAATCCTTACTATTTGTCCTTCTGTCTCACTGGATTCATTTTCTTTAAAATATTTTTCATCATCCTCACCCCTAAATGATGATATTATCAATATATTTCACTTTGTAGTGCAAAGATGAATGATTAATCGATGAATATCTTTGGCAGTAGTGCGAAGATGAACAGTATTGAGATGAACATGACCAATCGGTGATAGAAATGAATATCTTTGGCCTCAGAAGTAAAAAGATGAATATTGATTAAAGATGTATATTGATTGTTGTTACAGGATAAAATATTGATGATGAACTTTTAAATCTTAGAAGATAGTAGAATTCTTTCTCTACTGACTCTTCTAATGGATTGTCATTTCGATGCAATTGTTGATCTAAAACTTGTTGTCTATTATATTTTATCGATTTTTCCTGTTGAAAACTAATGATAATTTGTTGTATATTATCTTAGTCATAATATTCTTTACTGGGCTAGTTGAGCTCACCCTTTTCCTTTTTGTTCCATTTTTCTTCTCAGGAGGTGAGAACATAGCAGGATCTAGTCGGGGTATGGAGTGATGGTTCTAGAAAGATGTTTTAGCAGTCCTCACTATTTCTGTAAAATAGTGTTTGAATAATTATAATGAGGACTTATTTGAGTGTGGATATTATCTAGAAGACAATATTTGTATTTAAACTCATAGTATGTGTTGTCGTATTTTGCACGACAATTGTATTATTGAAGTTGTAGTTTGCTTTATGTACCATGTATTTGGCAACTCAGAATGGGTGTTGTATACCTATTTTGGAGGCATCACATTCTTACCTTCTTATGATTTGATTTTTGATTTTTGATCTTTGATCTGTTATTGGAAAGCTATAAACTGAACTTGGTTTTGTTTATCACCCTCCTCTCACTCTTAAACCCGAAATATAGAGAGAAAGTGGCTTGGTGAAAAATGAAAATGTAAGTAACCCTTTTCTCTCTCTTAATTTATTTAAATAACTTGTATGCAATGTTATGGCTGCTGATTTCAGCTGGGATTGCTAAATATAAATCACATGTATAGGCTAGGGTTGCTCAACCACTCACCTTAGGTCTAGATCTACAAGCAACATCCAATAATGCACAAAGGGGCAAAATAGTCATTTAGCAATTAATTTTAATGGCATTTTAGACAATTGGCCAAATCCTTAGGGTTTAGGGTTTGGAAAAATTTAGGGTTTAGGGTTTGAAACCCTTAGGGTTTGCAATTTAATTTCTAAAATTTCCAATTTAGGTTTTCAAAAATAGAAAATTAATATTTTTAAATTATAATTAGAATTTTCTAATTATATTAAAATTTCTTAATCATAATTTAAATCTTGCTAATTAGGATTAGCATTTCCTAATTACAATCGTTAATTAAGCAATTAGGGTCAAAATGGTCATTAGGGTTTATAACCACTAATTAGGGTTTCTAATAGAAAATAAATTTTTTAATTTAGAAATTAAATTTTCGTAACTAGATTAGGGTTTTCTAATTACTTAACTTGAAATTAGGATTAGGGTTTCCTAATTAACATTAAAATTATTAAATTAAAACTTAGGTTTTCCCTAATTATAAAATTAGGGTTTCAAATCCCGAAATTAGGATTTTCTAAATTTGAAATCAGGGTTTGCTAATTAATTAAGCTTTACCCTAATTAATATTATAATAATAACACTTAAGCAATATAATAATCATTTAAGTTCTCAGATTAGGGTTTTAAATTTCTGAATTAGGGTTTCGGATTCCCAAAACTGAAATTAGGGTTTCAGAACCGGTTTCTAAGGTTTCTTATAATTCGCTAGGGTTTTCTAACCGAACGTTGACGTTCTTAATATATACTTAGGGTTTGTTACAGTTATCGTTTATCTGGTCAACCCTTGACCCTTAACCACATATTGTACACATATACACAGAACATATTCACTTATTCCCTTAATCCTGAATAATTCACCTAAATCTTTCACAGAATTTTGAAATCCTCAAAATTCTATCTCAGAAATATCAAACGCATACACTTATTTTTTGTCTAGGTTCTATTATTGAACCTTAATTCAATTAATAAAAAATTTTAAAATTTTCCTAAATTCTCGGGTTGTCACAGTTGAACTCTAAATTACCCTTTAAACCTATCCAAACCAAACTTCCTTTGGTGCGGACTCGTATGTTAAAACTGAGATGAACAACCCTACTATAGGGGATTTATTACGCGTAAGCATTAGATGTTTGTGCACAATACATTGTACGAATGGCTGATCACCCTAAGTACGGGGAGTCCCCAGTCTTATGATTATTTAAGTTTAAGTTGAAAGAATACTTATAACCTTGGACATAGTTCATGGTCTTGTGACCCTCAGATAAATTTCACATTTTGATTTCAGTTCTTGATTATCAATGATAGAAAATGTTATTCAGTTCAACTGAGCTTATTCATTGGCAGTTCTTAATTTCACATTTTGTCATTTCAAGTGAGCATTTGTTTAGCTCACTCTTGCATATATAACAATTGCAGTTAAAGTTAAAAAGGTTGATTAACCTACCACTAGCAAAGGGAAAGGAAAAATGAACAAGTGCTGAAGACTTGTAAATTTATTGAATTTATGTTATCAGACTTTGTATTAATTATTATGATGTAATTATTTACTTTTCCGTATTTGATGAATGTTTAAGGTTAGGTAACCTGGGATTTTATTGGATTTAATGATGTAACCCTTTAATGGGAAGTTTTATTTGATAAAATTTTATTATATTTGGGTAGTTAGAAATAAATGAATGGAAAGTGAATACCAAATCTTGTGGGAATGAAGTACCCAGATTTGGGTGTGTCACAAGATCCATCCAGATCTTAGCCATTCTAGCTCAACGATTCAGGTTTTACAACTTTTGAATCGGTTAAAATCTAGCTCTAGGATAGTTCCAATACATCTCAAATATTGACTATTTACAGCAAATTGAACGGTTAAAAACTAAATCTAACCACAACTAAGCAAGATCAAGCAAGATCTATGTATATGTATCACTTATATGCATATTAAAGCAGTAAATAAGGTAAGATCTGAAGAGATCTTAAAATATGGCGCGATAACAGCACGCAAACGGCTTTTCGCGCCTTAAAACTTTATTTCCACCGGTTAAAACTTGCTATGTTGAAGTATATATGTATATAAGTGTTTACAGTAGAGATTTCTCTCTCTCCTAAAAAATGAGTTGATATTTAAAGACCCGACCAGCTGCGAGTCTACCTACAGCTGGGCTAGGTGGGCCTTGTCAGTCGAAGTCCATTCCCTCGATCGACGTGCAGTCTGATTGAAACCTTCATAACAGAGAATTCTATGGACGTGTGCCATACCATTCCGGAAAGCTCTTTCTGAGAGCTACGCAATGACATATGAGTTGACCTTTTCCGAATCCGGGAAGATGGGTCCATGACCAGAATAACATCTGTCAGGAATAAACATATGAATGATATTCTTATTTACATATGATTTGATTATGATATATATATATATGAATGAATATGCAAGTATGCTTGCATTAAGAAAAGGTGTAAAGTCCTTTGATAGATAATAGAAATATGTGTACAAGGACTTAGAATGAATTGATCAAGTATGTTAGGTTGATCCTACATAAGCCAAACAGCTTTGTAAAGTCCTTAAAAAGAAATGATGTACAAGGACTATAAATATAGAAAGATCAAGCATGTTAGGTTGATCTTATGATGTAATAGATAGGCTTGTCTGATCGTCAAGCACTGCACCAGAATTCGTAGTCTTCCAGGAGAGTCAAGGAGAACTCGAGAGCTGTCGAGGCAGAATCGTAGTCTGCAAGATAGTAGATCTCGGAGTTCATAGACTGCCAGGAGAGACGAGGAAGGATCGTAGTGTGTCGAGTAGAACTTCCTCAGAGCCGAAGTCTACTAAGGAAGTCATGTTCAGAATCGTAGAGACAGCCTGCCTACGAGCCGACCGAACCTCTGCCGAAGCCATGTCAGAAACGTAGACTATACTCAGAGTCGTAGAGTCTACTGATGACGAAGCAAAGTCAAGGATCGTAGATCACACTCTGAGTTCGTAGAGTCTATTGATTAAATGCAGAGATCGTAGTCGAACAATATCAGATGAAGACATCGAGCACAAAGACAAAAATCGTAGAGTGTCAAGATCTCGATCCGAAGTCGTGAAGTGTCGCAGAATCAAGTCAATCATAGAGTGTAATCACGACCAACCTCAACAGATGTCCTCCAATGCCAAGGCATAATCGTAGAGCAAATATGATTCTCAACAAATGAGCACTCCCAGAATATCCAAAGGAACAAAGCCTCTGGTTGGCACTACAAAGATACATCCCACCTGAAGGGAACCAGAGAGCACTCAACAAATGGCATACAAGCTAAACAGAAGATCTAAACACCAATCCAATCAACATCAAGATTGAGTTGTGACGCCATTCGAGATGAAGTCTTCCACAAGGAGATCAGAAGAAGACTTCAGTAACTGACTAAGGAAAGTCAGCAAGTGCAATAGCTGTCAAGTGAATAGAAGACAACGATCTTGGAAGCAACTGAGATCGTAGTGTTTGCCAAACAAATAAAGAACTGATGGAAAGTGAACCGAGATACTGGTTAGCCTCTAAAGAACAAGTCTAAAGTGATTAAGCGTAGGGTCAGTCCATTGATGATAAGTGAACGGGAGATCACAAGGAGAAAGCGAGCTTGATGCGCCACAAATCTGAAGTGTCTTGCTATTCAGAGGGGACCATAACAAGGAGTTAGGCCATCAGTCTCTGAGAACAGTCGAAGCAAACAAAAGTGTTGAAGCACTGCACAATAAAAGGAAGAGGTGTTCTACATTGGAGATCCAATCAACACTCTTCAAGATCGTAGTGTTAACTCTACCAGTCAATGAACAACACTCAACAAGACACTACGATCAGGTCCTCAAAGACATGCATCAGAATCGTAGAGTTCGAATAGCTGAAGACTGAAGCATTGGCAATGGTTCAATCTGAAGGGTAATATTCGGACAAGTGCTTATTGAGAGCATCGATGCAAAAGGACAACCTCTGATCGAGAAATCAGAAGGAGGAAATAAAGTCTTTAACCTGCCCAAGACATTGAAGTGACATCTCTAATGGGTAGGTGAAACAGTAGACTGCAATGTCAGATAATGTGTGACATGTCACATCAGCAGTCTACCTCTGTTAACTCAAGATCTGTGAAGATATTTGAATAGCCTTCAACGGCTACTTTCCAACGGAAGGATTAGGAAGGAGTATAAATCAGGAAGAACTTCAAAGATCTAGGGTTGCTGAAGTTGCCGAGTTCTAAACCATGTAAGATAGTGAGTCCGTAGGCTCACTCTACAATCCACCAAGAACACTTAGAGTCAGACATAGAAAGAAGTAGAAGTGAGAGTTCTACAATGTAGAAGTGAGAGTACTACAATGTAGAAGTGAGAGTTCTACTACTAGAAGAGTGTTCTGAACTGCCTAGAGAAAGAAGAGCATCATGTCATCTTGGTGTCCATCATGGGAAGACTCTAAGTACCATAGAGAAGAGCTCACAGTCATCTTAGCAAGTCCATCATGAGAAGACATCAAGTATCAAGAAGGGAGATCACAAACGTCATCATGGTGGCAAGCATGAGAAAGTTTCTAAGTACCTAGCAGAAGAGCTTATAGTCATCTTAGAAATCCATCATGTGCAGCCATCATGTATCAAGAGGAAAGATCTTCAAGGCAGTCATCAAGGGATCATCCGAAGTGGTTGAGTAACTGAAGAAGCTGAGCATCATGCAACACTCAACTGCACTTCAAGGATGATCACGCCAAGCTGCTAAGTACAGAAGATGTTCAGAGCATGAAGACATCTTAGCAGCTCAGCACCAACTCCAACAAACAAACAACTCAACAAAAGCCAGGGCCTGAGGGGTCCTTGTCCGAAGGGACTAAAGAAAGCCAGGGCCTGAGGGGTCCTTGTCTGGAGGGACTAAACGAAGTTCCAAGCCTGCTGGGCTTGAAGAGTTCCTAGGGAACTAGAGGAGTTCCAAGGCTGCTGGCCTTGAAGAGGTCTTAGTGAACTGAAGTCCCAAGGCTGCTGGCCTTGAAGGAATCTTAGTGATTCAGGGTGCTGCCCCTCCCTTAGTGGAAATTATGTTAGTTGAAAGCAGAAGAGTGGATTAGGAGCTTGAGTCTCTGAACCACTTAAAACCCCTTGTGTCTTTTATATTATGTCATTTACATTATGTACTATAACTGCTATAACTGCTATGTATGTTCTAACTGCTTACAACCGAACTAACTCTACGAGCAATGTATGTATGATTATGAATATATCAATGAAGTGGATCTTTTACTTATTCCGATGTGCTTGAAAAGATTCTTATGTTTGTCATATGCTAAATTATGAGCAATACAAAGTAAACCAGAAAAGTATTTGAAATTAAAAAGGATCTATTCAACCCCCCCCCCCCTTCTAGATCTATTGTGCCTACTGGGAACTAACAATTGGTATCAAAGCAGGTTCTCATGCTATATTCAAAAGCTAATCGCTTTAAGTCTGATCCCAGGCACAAACATTGTTCTAAACTTAGTTTAGTAGTAAATAACTTGTTATATGCAGATGAGCTCACACGTTGGAAATATTGTGTATAGGTAAGTGTGTATATACACCTGAAGTTGCTCAGATTGGTCCATGTTCTCTATTGTTACATCAACAAGACCAATCCTTGCTCTCAGTCAATCTCATCTTGTAGTCCAAGACCGACAGAGAAAGCTCAAGAGACATCAATGACAAAGAGTCAAGCATCCACCAAATTAAAGAAGATGAAGAGGCCATACATGCTAAGAAATGATTATCAAGAGAAGAAAGAAGATCTTCTCAAACTTATGTCCGCCAACCAAAGAATTTGGTGCAAACTTTGTAAACTGAAGGATGTCAAAGATTTTAATGCTGAGATTCTCTTGGCCTACATTTTCAAGATCACGACTGATTGATTAAAGGCCAACAAGAGCAACAAGCTGTCAGGAGCAAATGTGAAGCTATGCACATCAATGCCTAAACTCAGTATATCTAAGATAAATGACTGTTAAGAGAATGACAGTAAAAAGGTATGGTTCCTCACTATTATACATGTGTACATCATTAATGCACCTTCTTATGAACTATAACAGTATTCTGTCAAGAAGTCATAATCTACCTAAAAAGGTGAAGAGAGAAAGTACTCTGAGGATGTAAACTCAAATGTCTATAAACTTTCTCTCCATCCAAGTTTTAGGTTGAAGATGACATCTTGAAGGAAATCTGAAATGGGTCATAAGAGCATCACAGGTCAAATTAATTGTATGTGAAGTAATCTTTGTTGGTGGGCTAGTATGTATGTACAAATCCTTGCTCTAAGTGTTTGATAACACAAAGAGTATGATCAGTTCAAAAAGAGTATCTTGATGATACGTAGAAACTGATCACCTCCATGAATCAACTAGATACTCTTAAATCGTAGAGTTGATTCTCACTCCGTGAACACTTAAACATTGTGAACATAACCCAGCAAATGATGAAACCATCAAAGATAAAGAGTGTGTTATTAAATGTCTAATCTTACACACACTCACCTTCATGCATATCAAAATGTATTATTTAAAACTAGTTTTATGCATGATTATGATGTTGGTGATAAATGTGATGATTATCCAAATACAAGAGGAACAGGGGTTTAGAGAACTAACCTAGCAAGACTCATTTAATTATGGGTACCAAAAATAGAAATATATTTAAACCTGCAGGTACTCGGTCTGTCTGACCACACTAAGGAATGCTGAAGCAGGAGACTTCAATCAAGAAAACTCAACCAGCAGAAGGCTAAGGACTGTTCAGAAGTGATTCTGATAAAATTCCTATATGTCCAAGCCTGTCCTTGAAGACCCATTGAGCTAACCTGAGTGAAGCTCACATGGCTGCAAATCTGTAAATGGGAGCATGCCATGCAACCAAAGATGAAAAGGGTTCTATATGCTCAAATCAAGAAAGACATGCTATATGAGAAGAATCCTCAAGGGATCTCACAACAGAGGATCATTGAGCATCAGTCAAGAGGAATTAATTACAAAAGCAGAACCTCACAAACACAAGACTGTCAAAGAAGACTACGTTCGTAGTGCTGTCAAATGATCGTAGAGCCATCAGTCCTGAAAAATATCCATGCCTACAAACAGGGAGATCTAAATGATAATGGTGATTCCAGTCAGAAGGAGATTTGCAAGGCTGCCTTCTAATACATATGTGGAAAAGGGAATCACAGCTGAGAAAATAGCATCAACCATAGGGAGCAGTGATTTTTTGAGAAACAACAGGACTGAGTTTTACTATGAAGAAATGTACCAGCTACGGAGTCCCAAAACTTTGTGGCTGATGAACCAAATGAAGATCCATAGTCAGTAGGAACGTCTCAAAATGTACTACTGATAACCTTTCAGCCACCCAACTCAAAATCATGGAGTGCCTACGATCAAACATCTGATCGTAGTGTAGAAGCAGGAGGAAACCACGATTACAGCAAATGCAATTGTCCAAAGTTGGTAGAGGACCTCCCCACTAGAAAAGGTCAAATGAGATATCATTGCAAATCACTTCCAAAGTATTTCATCTGGAAAGCGCCTCAGGGACAAACCTGACCCTTAGCTCACTCTAAGAGGTTGGCCCTTCCTTAGCTACCTTGACCCAGAGGAATGCTTGATCAAGTTCATCTCAAGGACCAAGATAGCCAACGATCGTAGAGTCGAGGTTGAAGAGAACTCCACGATCGCAGTGCAACCTCAGCGATTGTAGAAGACAACTCGACGATCGTAGTCCTACCAAAAGGTACTCCAGTTCACAAGGAGCCTGGAAAATGAGACAATTGCTCAACCATTCAAAATGAGGAGATAAGTTCGAATATATCAGTGATCAAACTATGCTGCATCAAAATGAGGATAAAAGTCAAAGCCATCCACTGCAGCATGTCTCAAAAGTTGATCATTGAGTCAACAAAGGAAAACGTAGAGTCCACAGCTGCCTTACTATGCTACTCTATGAATCAAAAGGTTAACGGTCAAAGCCACGTCGTTTAAACGTCTACTCTTCTAAAAGGAAATATCTAACTTAAAAGTTATGGGGAGTTACAGCTCATTACTGGGCATCGTGCAACCAATGGTCGGTTGACACATCACTGGTTATGCAGAGTTAGAAGGAACTGCCATAAAGACAATTTCAAATCTGCAGACAGTTATCAGAAGCTATAAAACCTTTCTCCCTCCCATTTTTAAACCCTAAAAATCTTCCCAAGAGCCAAAATAGGTTAACACTCCAGAGACTTACCAAATCACAATCAGCCATCTCTTATAAACCTCTCTGAATCAAATACCCACATTCTTCGAATTGCTTAAATGGAAAATTGGCGAATAATCACTGGCATTCAGTGCGGAACCAAGTCATTTGAGAAATCCGAAAAGAAGTTCAGAGACATTCTCGAACTTGTGAAAAAAGCTGGATTCTCAGAATGCCTTGAGGCTAGCACTCGAGTATACGTTGACCTTGTTAAAGAGTTCTACTCAAACGCCTCCATAAACTCAGGAACCCTTTCTACCAAGGTCAAAGGTCAGTCTCTAAAGCTAAAATCTTCTGACCTCAATCAATGCCTAGGTTTTCCTAACCAAGGACTGAAGAGCCTTGATGATGTTGATACGGAACAAGCAAAGGAGACCATGGGGTACCAAAGAAACCCTAGTCTGAAAGACATGAAGAAGAAGGAGTTTCCAGAAGAGTACGAGTTCCTTGCTGAAATAGTTGGAAAATGCATATTGTGCAAGGACACTGTACATGACACGGTGCTTGACCAACAGTTGAAGATAATTGCAGCAATAGTTCTGAAGAAACAAATCAACTTTGGAGCTATCTTATTCGATCAAATCTCCAAGTGGGTAGAAAAAGCTGAGATGAAGAAATCCACCGAAAAACCCCTGACTAATGTGTTTCATGGAAGATTACAGAGTATTGTGATAAAGAAGAAGCTAGGAGGGAAGATCAAAGATGATGAGGGAGAGCCTTTGAATGTTAACAAAGTGATGTCTCCACAATTATTTGTGAATTGGAAGAAAAACTCCAAGGAGAACAGAAAGCTGACAACTGCAAACAGTAGCAGGGCCTCTACAAAGAAGAGGAAGACAGAAGAGGTAGAAAGCTCTGAGTCTGATGACTCTGTACCAGCAAAAATCACACCAGCCAGAAAGAAATCTAGAGGTGTGAAGAAAGCTGGTGATGTGAAGGAAGCCCAGACCCCATCAAGAAGAGTCTCCACCAAAGATAAAGATGAAGAAGAAAAGGGTCTAACTGCTGAAACAACAAAGAGGAGAAGTAACAGGTTACTTCAAGGCCCATTCAGCAAGAAAGCTAAGATGAAAAACAAACTAGCCTCAACTTACCAAAATAGTACATCTGCTGAAGAGAAGGACGTAGAGTCAGCAGAAGAAAAGGAGACAGATGTCAAGGCTGAGTCCCCACAAACCAAATCCAGCAGTGAAGGTGAAGCTGGATTAATGGAAGAAAATTCAGCATCTGATGATGAAGTGGAATGCTCAAGCCACATGGCTAATCCTCGAAAGCGATCCTCTGGCGATGAAGAAGAAATTTAAGATGACCCAACTCCATCCCCAAATGCAATCGCCTAACAAGCCCGGATAATGGGTCGATAACGCCGCTTTTTTCAAGAGAAGAATAACATACCCCTTACTCATGCCGAACTCAAGGAAGTTCTTCTGATGAACCAAAGGCTTCCAAGTCTGAAGAGGAAGAAGAGTCTGACTCTCCCAAAACTGAACCTCCAAGAAGAAGGAAGAGCTACAGACTGCAAGAAAAATATGCCTCCAAAAGAAGCAGTGATCAATCAAGTGTCGTCATTGAATTAAGTGATGATGAGTCTGTATCACATGAAGAAAGTGCTAAGGATAGGACCAGCAATGAAGAAGGTGAATCAGAGGAAGATCTTGTTGAAGAAGGTTCTGGAAATGAAATACAGCAAGAAGAATTCACTGCTGGAAATGATCAAGATGGTTCAGGCTCAGAAAAAGAAGAAATGGAGAATGATTCCAGTTCTGAAAATCAGGAATCAGAGGAACCAGATTCTTATCCTGTCCTCTCACCAGCAAGATTCAATAGAAGAATAGAGGTGGAAGTCTCAAATGAACTACCAGAAGCTCCACCATAAATATGGGTGAACTATGGAGATGAGCAACTCAAGGTAGTAAGAATGACTACCTTTGACATAGCTAAAAACTGGAACAACATGGAGCTAGACTGCTCGATCATTCTCTATAATCCTGACGACTTGCTGATGAGATGGTTCTTTCAGTGGATGCCATGGCTAAAAGTCCATACTGAAAGAGATGGAAGCTATCTCAGCTGGTGCTACTCTCACTTTCCAAGCATGGCCATGGTGGCACAAAACTTCCCAAGGATAAAAATTTTTGCTACAAAGATGATCACAAACCAGCTCACTTCAAAGTTTATCACCATGCTGAAAATCACTACATCCCTTACGATCGTAGAGTGGACTCTCAAGGAAGCAGGAACATGATCAAGGAGATGATAGTAGAGTCTAGTCACTCTACTGCTGAGACTGCTCAAATTCAAAATCAGAAGCTTCCAACGGCCCAAACACTGCTATCTGACATTCCCTCATCCTCAACCAGCAATTGGAACTCAACGATTATTCAGATCTCCAAGCTTTCAAAAATCTGTCCAAGAATAAAAATCGTAGAGTTCAATCTGATGCTCAACCCGAAGCTGCACAACCAGATGATCAAAATCTTATGGAGCAGGAACTAATGAAGAATTCAAATGTGCTGATTGAGAAGATATCTCAGATCAATGAAGAGTCAGAGAATTTGACAACAAATAGAGATATTTCATCTCGTAACAAACTT
Organism: Panax ginseng; assembly: GCA_020205605.1. Classification (NCBI taxonomy): domain Eukaryota; kingdom Viridiplantae; phylum Streptophyta; class Magnoliopsida; order Apiales; family Araliaceae; genus Panax; species Panax ginseng. The sequence goes on along the minus strand of CM035140.1, from coordinate 61,455,179 downwards.
CGTTACTTATGGGTCGATGTATCTCTCAAACTCCAAGAGAGAGATAACATCTATCGAGCTACCATACAAGATCAAAAGCGCGAAGCTTCTACGAGTTCAGAAGGCCAATGAAGAGCAGATCCAAGCCCTCTTTGACAAGATTGACAACCTGAAGCAGTCTTTCTCAGTGCAACTTGAGCTAGGCCAACAGGAACTCAAGTTTGAAGTTGTCAACTCCTCCTACCTAATGGAGCAGCTTATGTCTAACATAGAGCAACTCTGACAAATGTTAATGACAAAAAGGGGGAGAAAAAGAGGCATAGAAAGAGGAAGAGCAAGAGGAGCAAGAGGCACTCAAAGAAGAGCAGAGAGATAGGAGAGAAGAAGTCAAAGAAGAAGACAGCAGCTGCAGAACAAGAATCATCATCTGAGGAGGAGCCAGAAGATGATGATAACATGATCGCAGAGTCTGAGGGGGAGCATGTTCAAAAAGAAGCTAAAAGGGAGCAAAGCAAAGACAAAAGGTCATCATCCCAGGGGGAGCAAGAGCAAGAAGAACAAACAGATGAATAGCTGATCAACAGACATCCTAGAAACATACATGGAGCCAAAGAGATACATCTCTAACTAGTTAGGTACGTTCTGGATCCATGATGTAAAATGTCAGTGTATTAAATTCCACATCATTATAAATGAGATTCATGATTATCTATTTGAGAAATACAGCTGCTCAATATATATAAGATTCATTCATAATATGCATATGCACTTATTGTTTTTGTTATAATCAAATAGGGGGAAATTGTTAGGAATAAACATATGAATGATATTCCTATTTACATATGATTTGATTATGCTATATATATGAATGAATATGCAAGTATGCTTGCATTAAGAAAAGATGTAAAGTCCTTTGATAGATAATAGAAACATGTGTACAAGGACTTAGAATGAATTGATTAAGTATGTTAGGTTGATCCTACATAAGCAAAACAGCTTTGTAAAGTCCTTAAAAAGAAATGATGTACAAGGACTATAAATATAGAAAGATCAAGCATGTTAGGTTGATCTTATGATGTAATAGATAGGCTTGTCTGATCGTCGAGCACTGCACCAGAAATCATAGTCTGCCAGGAGAGTCAAGGAGAACTTGAGAGCTGTTGAGGCAGAATCGTAGTCTGCAATATAGTAGATCTCGGAGTTCGTAGACTGCTAGGAGAGACGAGGAAGGATCGTAGTGTGTCGACTAGAACTTCCTCGAGTCAAGTCTCCGAGAAAGTCATGTTCGTAATCGTGAGACACCGCCACGAGCCGAATAGAACCTCTCACCGGGCCAAGTCAGAAACGTAGACTATACTCAGAGTCGTAGAGTCTATTGATGCCGAAGCCAAGTCAAGGATTGTAGATCACACTCTGAGTTCGTAGAGTCTATTGATTACATGCAGAGATCGTAGTCGAGCACTATCAGATGAAGACATCGAGCACAAAGACAGAAATCGTAGAGTGTCAAGATCTGATCCCGAAGTCATAGTCTCTGCAAAGTCGAAGCTGAATTGTAGAGTGCAGAACTACGACCTCAACAGATGTGCTCCAATGCCAAGGCAGAATCGTAGATCAAATATGATTCTCAACAAATGAGCACTCCTAGAATATCCAAAGGAACAAAGCCTCTGGTTGGCACTGCAAAGATACATCCCACCTAAAGGGAACCAAAGAGCACTCAACGAATGGCATACAAGATAAACAGAAGATCTAAGTACCAAACCAATCAGCATCAAGATTGAGTTGTGAAGCCATTCGAGATGAAGTCTTCCACAAGGAAATCAGAAGAAAACTTCAAGAATCGACAAAGGAAAGTCGCTCGCATGCAGATGAGCTGTCTGTGAATGAAAGACAACGATCTTGGAAGCAACCGAGATCGTAGTGTTTGCCAAACAAAGAAAGAACTGATGGAAAGTGAACCGAGATACTGGTTAGCCTCTGAAGAACAAGGCTAAAGTGATTAAGCGTAGGGTCAGTCCATTGATGATAAGTGAACGGGAGATCACAAGGAGAAAGCGAGCTTGACGCGCCACAAATCTGAAGTGTCTTGCTATTCAGAGGGGACCATAGCAAGGAGTTAGGCCATCATGTGCAGCCATCATGTATCAAGAGGAAAGATCTTCAAGGCTGTAACGGCCGAGAAATTCGGATCTTATTGTAAAATGATTTTATTAAATTAAATAATAATAAAATTATATTCTATGTGTTATCAAGATGGTTGTCATTGTATAACCTATTGATGTTAGAATGTCGTAGTATTTGAGCTACATGAATGAATTAAAGTGTTTGAATTTCCAAGATGAAAATAAAAGTTTTCCGAGAAATTTTTCGAAAAACACTATTCATCGGTATTTTGCTCAGGATTTATTTTTGAATTTTCGAGAAATACGTAATGATAGAATGACAAGGTAAGATGGATTATGTAATAAAAATCTAGTTATGGAAAATGTAATATTTCGCTTGCGGACTTAATTTATAAACGTTAAGAAGGGCAAAGTAGTAACGAGTAAGTAATAATTGTATGATACTTTGGTATTGTGCAAAGTAATGAAAATGAGTATAATACGAAGTATTATACGAGTTTGTATGAAGGATGAAATATCATATATAAATTCTATATGAATTAGAATACGAAAATGATACATAAACAATATGTATAGGTATTAAGTAATGTTAATGGACTTGGAAGATTGGTTAACAATTGGTACAAGCCCAAGTGAATAAAATGTTAAGGCCCAATATTAATTAATGAATAAGTTAATTAATGCAAGCCCAAAAGATAGGTTAATCTAAGCTAATTTAAAGTCCAATGGATTACTATGACCCATGGGGCAAACCATATTAATATGGTTAATATGATGACCAAGTTAATGTGATGACCAAGTTAATGTGGTGACCAAGTTAGAAGTAATGACCAAGACTTAGGAGTAATGGCCAAGCAAAAGATAAGAGTTGTGCTTAGTAAGTAATGAATAGTAAGGAGGTGATTAAAGGAGGTGGGAGGATTTAATGACTAAATTACCCTAACCTTGTAAATTCTATAAATAGAAGAAGCTTGCTAGCCATTTATTACTTGTTCAAACAATCCAACATATTACAAAGTGCTTAAGTGTTAGAGAGAATAAGCTACAATAAGTTACTTTCATTTGTAAGAAGAAGAAGAAGGCTACTTTACAAAGACTTCAAAGAGTAAGACTTCTTCTCCATTTTTCTTCTATCTCTACCATGATAGGTTGATAAGAAAAGTATGGATTAAGGAACATGGATGTTAACAAGTAAGAAGAATGAGTAATCAATGAACTTAAGCCACATAAGTTGGAAATAAGTCATTTAAGCTAGCATAAGTTATAAACTTATGTGAAAGTATTATGAACTTGTAATGAGTTTATTAAGAGAAGTGATATGGATGTAAAAGAACTTGTATGATCATATATATCATGAATACATAAGTAAAGTTATATGTTAAGAACATATAGGGTATGATGATTAAGAAACTTTAATTGTCATAAGTCATGAACAATGAAATCTTAAGTAGTTTATAATTTGACAAGTTATAAGCTCATGAAGAAATAAGTCTAAAATCCAACAATGAATATAAGTTGTTGAAATAAGTAGGTTGAAATGTTCACATGATGAATGGAATTCATTTGTAATGTTGAACAAATCATAAGAATGAAGATTTACCAGAAATTGTACGATTGGACGATAATCGTCGAATTCATAAAATTCTTGGAATAGAAGTCAAATTTTGTGTTTGAACTCGGAACCATTGTTTTCCGATGGAGTCAAGTCATATTTGGCATTTAAGAGTTGCGGACTCGAAAATGACCGGATTTCGACTTAAAACGAAGAAAGCGGCGTTGAACGTTCACGAACGCTTATCGCTTTCGTTAAAAATGAACCAATAGGTGAATTTTTAGCAAACGAAGTCAAATAGATAAAATTCTTGCATGAAAGCGTAGATTACGTAATTTGTGAACCGTAGGCTTTTGAACGAGCCAATTCAGACTTATAACGAAGAAGTTATGCGTCCGGGAAGTTCACAAAAATTCAAGGATCAATTTTTTTTTCAGTGCATGAGTTAGGGCCATGGCTTTCAACCCTAGTAAAATTGGTCACGTCATAACAGCATAACAAGTTGTTCGAAAGACACTTATAAGCGCCAAGACAGTGATGGAACCGTAGTACAAATGGTGGCAATAAGCAGCATACCATGCACAAAGACAAGACCTTCTCGAAGAGTGGCCAAGTAAGCAATTTCACCAAGTAAGGACTCAGCCAAATGCCATATACCCACCTTTCGAACAAAAATAGTAATGAATGTTTTTAATTACAAAGAAAAGAAAGTTAATTGATTTAAAAGTAAACATAACCTAAGGAATGTAATGTAATATTGTTTAAACTTTGTTAAACCTTAAGGATGTTGTATAAAGGTTGAGATAACCTAGTCAAATATAAATGCAAGGATAATGATAAACCGGAACAGATAGTAACTGAATCTAATACACAATTAGATTGAGATAAAGGGTAAGATATAGTCATATACATACTTGATTATATGTGACCTAATGTAAGGCATTATGTAATCATGTATTATAGAGACTTGAAAGACTTGAACATAAAGTAAATATACCATAGCAGACGCTAAAGGCAAGTATTCTAACTCTTGTCTCAGTTCAATCTGAACAAGTTTTTGAAATTCATGTATCCTTACGCATGAATTGAGATATGTTGAAGTTAAAGCCAATTCCTTTAGCTAAACTTGATAAATTGCGTGGATTATTGATAATCTATTCATCTATTATCAAATGTTGTTATCTTTTGTCAATTACTTGATATGGTTTTCAAAAGAAGACTGGAATGTTAAACAAATGTTTTGTCGGTAAAACAACAGGCACGTGAAGTTGCCAAATGATTAAATGTACATACGTTTAATGGATGTAGTGTTGATCAACATAGAGTACAATAAGCTGATAACCTAGAAGTGCTCGTAAGTAATATCGGGCTTACGAAATTAGTTCCAGGTTGTCCTAAACCAATAAAGAATGAATACTCGAGGTCTTTGACCGGAGTAAATGTTTTACTAAATATTGTTATTATTGTAAAACATTTTGAAAGAAAGATGAAGTGCTATTTTGAATTATCAATAGTACTTCATAACTATTGTTTAGTTATTGAAGATATACGGTTCGTATGTGTCAAGCATGTTGTTATTGAATTGTTATACTTGCATTAACTAGTTATGCTCACTCTTTGCTTGAACCATATGAATGCAAATTAAAACCGAACGTCCCAAGGATCGAAAAAGGATAAAGGAAAAGCTAAGGCAGATTGTTAAGCTGTCTTGTAATAGTATAGGTCTATTGTTGTAATGTAATTGATATTATGACAAAGAACCTTTATAATGGGTATAGAACCTGGGAAATGTAAATATTACTTTAAATATATAGAAGTTATGTTCGTTCTTTGAGACTTTTCAATTGAATAAATGTATGAATGTTGTACAGTATAGCACCATCTGTCGGGTTGGAAGATACCCGGATTTGGGGGCGCTACAAAGGCAGTTATCAAGGGATCATCCGAAGTGGTTGAGTAACTGAAGAAGCTGAGCATCATGCAACACTCAACTACACTTCAAGGATGATCACGCTAAGCTGCTAAGTACAGAAGAAGTTCAGAGCATGAAGATATCTTAGCAGCTCAGCACCAACTCCAACAAACAAATAACTCAATAGAAGCCAGGGCCTGAGGGGTCCTTGTCCGAAGGGACTAAATGAAGTCAGGGCCTGAGGGGTCCTTGTCCGGAGGGACTAAACGAAGTTCCAAGCCTACTGGGCTTGAAGAGTTCCTAGGGAACTAGAAGAGTTCCAAGGTCATTGGCCTCAAGAGTTCTTAGTGAATCAAGTCCCAAGGTCATTGGCCTTGAAGGAATCTTAGTGATTCTGTGGTGCCGCCTCCCCTTAGTGGAAATCCTGCTAGTTGAAAGCAGAAGAGTGGATTTAGAGCTTGAGTCTCTGAACCACTTAAAACCCCTTGTGTCTTTTACATTATATCATTTACATTATGTACTATAACTGCTATGTATGTTCTAAATGCTTACAACTGAACAAACTCTACGAGCAATGTATGTATGATTATGAATATATCAATGAAGGGGATCTTTTACTTATTCCGCTGTGCTTGAAAAGATTCTTATGTTTATCATATGCTAAATTATGAGCAATACAAAGTAAACCAGAAAAGTATTTGAAATTAAAAAGGATTTATTCAACCCCTCCTTCTAGATCTATTGTGCCTACTGGGAACTAACAACATCTTTAAGTCTTCGTAGGCAGTCCGTTGAGTTGTCTTGCACATTTTGCACTCGGTATTCCTGTAATGGCTCCTTGTGAACTTATCTGTAGTTGGATGACTGTTGTTTATGTTTTTTGTCAACATTCCCTCTTTGCCCTCCCAGGGTTGTCTCTAGGGTTGAGGTGACTTTTGGATGTCCCTCGGGGTTGTCTCTACGGTTTGACTGATGTTGATTTTGTCTTTCCTTATGGTTGTCTCCGATGTTAATTTGATGTCCCACGGTGCTTTCTTCGGGGTTTGAGGTTTACTGTAGTCCTCCGGGGCTGTCTCAAGGGTGTAAAAAGATGTTTTTGCCCTCCTACATAGTTAGTTATAGGAAAATAAAATTTCAAGTTTCTAAACCTATTCCTAAATGGTTTAGGAGGATTGCCCACATCTATAAATAAGAGTAGTCTTATTATGGGTTAGGGTTACACACTTAATTTCAAGAGTTTAGATAATACGTATAATTCTATAGAGATAGAATCTAAGGTTTTGTCAAATACCCATCTTCTTGAATACTTGTTTTTCATTGGTGGATCACCTCTAAAGGCGAAACACTTGGGTGGCTAACGTTGATCAAAGGAAGGAATCCAATCTGGTGAATTCAAGGATAACATGAAAGAAATTGGAGGTTAACTCGTACTTGAGGAAGATAATTTCTACAAGGGTATGAATCTTATCCCCATCTCTTTTATATTGGATTGATAATTAAGAAAAAAGTATGATGATCATGGTGATGATTTTTATGACAAATTTTAAATTCCATTTTATCACACTTCCACTACTTTTATTTAATATGATTGCATGATCGCACTATATACAAACTTAACAGTTTGCGATTCGGGGATTGCTATGGTGGCTTCTTATGACCTCATCCTCAGTTTTACGATCCTCGTTCGGACCGTGCTGTGTTTGGGCGACGTTGCACTTTAGTTTCTTCACGGGGTTATCTCTAGGGGTGAATTTTGCCTTTGCCCTCCCGCGAGGTTATCTCTGAGGGTGAAATTATGCTTTTACCCTCCTGTATGGTTAGTGAAAGGAAAACAAATTTTTGAGTGTCTCCACACTCATTTAATGCAAGGAATTAAACAAAAAATTGTTACAATTTGTTTCTTATATAAGGAAATATCTTTTTCAAAGGACAAAAAAATCTTACAAAGTAAAAATGTAGGCTTAAATAAAAATTACTATCTTACATTATTCACCATTTTCTAATTCGATGATCATCTTTTCAATTTTTTCAATTAGTTGATTCAACTCTCATTTTTTTTTCTTCTTCTACCAGCTTTTGAACCCTACATGGCATTTTCATGTTGATACGTAAAAAGAAAAATTGAAATAATGTTATGAATAGTTATAATATGGATGTCCATTCATTTTCTATAACCTACATAACCTACATATTAGTACATTAATGAGCTATTCATTCTCCCTATTTAAGTTTATATTTATTTCATCTTCTTGGTTCATGTATTTGTGTAGCCTATAAATAGAGGCTCACTATCCATGTATTGTGTACTTGAAGAATATTAGAAAATCTCACTTCTTATATATAATCTTCTTATGCACTCTCTAAAAATATAATACGTTATCAACACGAATTGCTTATCATTTTTATCTTAAAGCAAATAATCATAGTTGATTTGAAGAAGAAGGTATAACTCTCTCTCTATACATATATAATATATGTTATGTTTTGTCGTTACATAGTTAGACCTTCTGTCTTGAAGCACGAATCTATGTGCAGTTACTTATATGCTATTTTTTTTTTTAGTATACATGTGCATCACTATATATATAAGCAACATACTGCATACTGCATATACATACATATATATATATATATATAATTGTTACTAAATTTGAGTAACTTGAATATAAAATTAAAATAATTGAACTTTAATAACATTTCCGGATAATACAAAGTATCATTCAAATCTAGACTAACAAAAAATCATTTTATACATGGATTCTCCCATATATATATATATATATATATGACAATTTTATCAGTATGTTTATTCATATATGTTTATAATTATGGAGATAAAAGTTTTGACAGTGTATTCCTAACTACACTGCTTTCTGTCTCGACCAAATAACAATATAAACTTTAGTTTTGTTAATAATATATATATATATATATAGGTTGTCCACGTACATAGATTATCACATGCAAATTGATTTCGAATGCATGTCTACCATATCCCCATCCCCATGCATGTTCACGTTAGTAAGCCCCAGATGCTTCCATTAAATAAATATATATAGCATGCTTATATAATTTTTATAACATGCACATGTGGATAGTTATAATAAATTAAATTTCTAATCATTTTTGATATTTTTGTATGAAGTTACAATGACAAATCTTGCTAAACTCGAATTTGTGGCTCTTGACATTACTGGAAAGAATTATTTATCATGGGTGTTAGATGCTGAAATTCATCTAGATGCAAAAGGTCTTGGTGATACTATCAAAGAAGGAAACATAACATCTAGTCAAGATAAGGCCAAAGCGATGATATTTTTTCGTCATCACCTCCATGAGGGACTTAAAATTGAATATTTGATCATTAAAGATCCACTTATCCTTTGGAACAATCTAAAGGAAAGATACGACCACCGTAAAAAGCGTAATACTTCCTAAAGCTCAAGTATGATTGGATGCATATAAGATTACAAGATTTTAAATCAGTAAGTGATTATAACTCAAATTATGTTTAAGATCGCCTAAATTACAATTATGTGGAGAAAGATCAACATGCGGATATGTTAGAAAAACATTCTCCACCTTTCACGATCTAATATGCTCCTACGCAGCAGACAATATCGTGAAAAGGGCTTTAAGAAATATTCAATCGATTTCATGCCTCCTTGTGGCTGAGCAAAACAATGAACTATTGATGAAAAATCATGAGGCCCGTCCAATCGGATTCGCTCCATTCCCTGCAGATGAATGCCGTAACATATAATGAAAAAGCGAGAGGTCACGCCAGTGAGTCGTGGACGTGGTCATGGGACGCGACGTGGGCGTGGGCGTGGTCGAAATAATCATCGTGGTGGTCATTTCTCAAACACATATACCCACCAGAAGTGGGAATATAAGGATGGAAAACGCGAAAAAGGTGATAAAGATAAAAATACCACGGAGAATTTGTGTTATCGTTGTGGAGGTAAAGGCCATTGGTCTCGTACCTGTCGTACACCAAAACATCTTGTTGAACTCTATCAACAATCACTGAAAGATAAAGGGAAGAAGATAGAGACAAATTTTGCTAGTGAAGATGGAAAAGATGAGACAAATCTCGATTCTGGAAATGATGATTTTAATTATGGTTGTGTTGATTCCACTCATATAGATGTTACTGATTTTTTCTCAAATCCTGAAGAAAAAATTGACTTCTTGTTTGGTGATGAGAGTGTCCAAATATAAAATTTTTAGATGATGCTTTGATGTTATTGGACTTTATTTTAAGCATTAATAAAATTCTAATTATTATGTTTTTATCATGTTAAAATGTTTTCTTATGATTCATTATATATGAGATATTTTATTAATCTGATTATATATTTTCATTGAATAACATAGATACTCTCTTGATTCGATTTGGAATGAATGGTGGAGATATATGTCTCGCAGACAGCGCCACTACACACACTATATTACAGAATAAGAAATATTTTTCTTCTTTCATAATGCAAAAGGCAAATGTTAGTACTATATCGGGTAGTGCAAAATTGATAGAAGGCTCCGGAAGAGCTAACATTTTCTTGCCTGGAGGAACAAAATTTGAAATTGATGAAGCATTATACTCTCCCAGGTCTCAAAGAAATTTATTGAGTTTTAAGGATATCCGCCGAAATGGGTATCATATTGAGACAACATGTGAAGGAAAGATTGAGTATCTTCATATTACGAGTATAATCTCGGGTAATAAAAGGGTATTAGAAAAATTACCAGCTTTTTCCTCTGGTTTGTACTACACGAGAATTAGAACAATTGAAAAAAATGTGGTTGTTAATAAAAAGCTAACGAATCACAATAACTTTGTTATTTGGCATGAACGGTTAGGCCATCCTGGATCGATAATGATGCGAAGAATAATTGAGAATTCATGTGGACATCCATTGGAGAACCAGTAGATTCTTCAATCGAATGATTTCCCATGTGCTGCTTGCTTTCAAGGCAAGTTAATTGTTCGGCCATCACCGGCTAAGATAGGGATTGAATCCCTTACTTTTCTGGAACGAATACAAGGTGATATATGTGGACCAATTCATCCACCATGTGGACCTTTTAGATATTTTATAGTTTTAATTGATGCATCATCAAGGTGGTCACATGTATCTCTATTATCAACTCATGACTCAAGCGTTTGCGAAGTTACTTGCTCAATTAATTAGATTACGAGCACATTTTCTAGATTATCCCATCAAGAAAATTCGTATTGACAATGCTGGTGAATTTACTTCCCAAGCTTTCAATGATTATTGTATGTCAATTGGGATAAGTGTTGAACATCCCAGTAGCACATGTTCACACAAAATGGCCTTCTGAGAATCATTGATTAAGCGTCTTCAATTGATTGCAAGACCATTACTAATGAGATCAAAACTTCCAATTTCGCTTGGGGTCATGCTGTTTTACATGCGCAACACTAATTCGCATCAGACCAACAAGTTATCATAAGTACTCCCCTTTACAATTAGTTTTTGGTCAGGAACAAAATATTTCTCATCTAAGATTTTTTGGTTGTGCTGTATATGTTCCAATTCCTCCACCACAACGTACTAAGATGGGACCTCAAAGGAGTTTAGGAATATATGTTGGATATGAATCCCCATCTATAATTAAATATTTAGAACCATCAACAGGGGATTTATTTACAGCTAGATTCGTTGATTGTCATTTTGATGAATCAGTCTTCCCAACATTAGGGGGAGAAAATAGGCAGTTGGAAAAAGAGATAAGCTGGAATGAATTATCATTGTCTCATTTTGATCCTCGTACAAAACAATGTGAACTAGAAGTTCAGAAGATAATTCATTTACAAAGTTTAGCAAATCAATTGCTGCACGCATTTTCCGACCCAAAGAGTGTAACAAAGTCACATATACCAGCTGTTAATGCTCCAATTAAAATTGATGTCCCAGCAGGACAACCTCTTGTTGCCAATGAATCTAAAGCACGCTTGAAGCGTGGTAGACCTGTTGGTTCCAAAGATAAGAATCCTCGTATGAAAAAAGGAACAAAGATACAAGATGGTCATGACGAGGAAATGGTAACTCCAGAAGTGTCTACAGAAAAACCTCTAGACATGACTAATATTATAGTTCCAAAAGACAATCAGGTACCTGAAATCATTGAAAATGAAGAGATCTCGATAAATTATGTCATGTCCAGAAAAATATGGAACCGAAATGAAATTGACGTCGATAATGTTTTTTCATACAATATAGCGCTAGATGTTATAAAAGATGACGAGGATCTTGAACCAAGGTCTATTGAGGAATGCATGCATTGAATTGATTGGCCAAAATGGAAAGACGCAATTGAGGCGGAATTGAAATCTCTTGAAAAGAGAAATGTTTTTGGACCAGTAGTTCGTACACCTGATGGTGTAAAACTAGTGGGGGTACAAATGGGTTTTTGTTCGAAAACGAAATGAAAAGGGTGAAATTGTGCAACATAAAGCACGACTAGTTGCACAAGGATTTTCACAAAGACCTGGTATTGATTATGAAGAGACATACTCTCCTGTGATGGATGTGACTACTTTTCGATTCCTAATCAGTCTGGCAATAAAAGAAGGACTTCACTTGCGTCTAATGGATGTCGTTACAGCATATTTGTATGGCCCACTTGATAATGAAATTTATATGAAACTCCCAGAAGGATTTAAATTGCCAGAAGCATGTAAATTCGGTTCTCGAGAATAGTACTCAATCAAATTAAATAGATCTCTATATGGATTAAAACAATCCAGTCGCATGTGGTAGTCTTAGTGAATATTTGTTAAAGGAGGGATATAAGAATGATCCTGTTAGCCCATGCATTTTTATAAAGAGATCTAGATTTGAGTTTGTTATTATTGCAGTATATGTTGATGATCTAAATATCATTGGAACTCCTTAAGAGATTTCAAAGGTAGTAGAGTACTTGAAAAGAGAATTTGAAATGAAAGATCTTGGAAAAACAAAATTTTGTCTCTCAGTTACATATATAGAACATTTAAAGGATCGGTATTCTTGTGCATCAAACATCTTATATAGAGAAGGTGCTAAAACGATTTTATATGGACAAAGCACATCCGTTGAGCACCCCAATGGTTGTGAGGTCACTTGATGTAAATAAAGACCCTTTTCGACCTCGAGAAAATGATGAGGATATTCTTGGTCCTGAAGTACCATACTTGAGTGCAATTGGAGCACTAATGTATCTTCTTAGTCATACACGACACTTGATATATCATTCTCTGTCAACTTATTAGCAAGATATAGCTCTTGTCCAACCCGAAGGCATTGGAATGGGATTAAACATATACTTCGTTACCTACAAGGTACAAAGGATATGGGTTTGTATTTTCTTAACCAACCTAAAACAGATTTGACTGGTTTTGCAGATGCAGGGTACCTATCTGATCCTCATAATGCTCGATCACAAACTGGATATGTATTCACTTGTGGTGGAACCGCCATTTCTTGGCGTTCGATGAAGCAAACTATAGTACCTACATCTTCTAACCATGCTGAAATTTTGGCAATACATGAGGCTAGTCGTGAATGTGTATGGTTAAGGTCTGTAATTCAACACATACGAGGAGCTTGCGGTTTATCTTCAGGAAAAGAAACACCGACGGTCTTATATGAGGATAATACAGCATGCATTGTCCAACTCAAGGAAGGATATATCAAAGGTGATAGAACAAAACATATTTCACCAAAGTTCTTTTTCACTCATGACCTTGAGGAAGAATGGTGATATAAATGTTCAAAGAAATCCGCTTCAAGTGAAAATTTGGCAGATTTATTAACAAAGGCGCTTCCTACTTCTACATTTGAGAAGCTAGTCCACAACGTTGGATTACGTCGACTCAGAGATCTCATGTGATATAATCATGAGGGGGAGTAATTAAAGTTTTTCATAAAGCAATATCTCATAAGTTTCTGAAAAATTATGTACTCTTTTTCCTTCACTAGATTTTTTCCCACAGGGTTTTTCCTAGTAAGGTTTTAACGAGGCATATTCTTCAGTAATGGACATCCAAGGGGGAGTGTTATGAATAATTATAATATGGATGTCTTCATTTTCTATAACTTACATAACCTACATATTAGTACATTAATGAGCTATTCATTCTCCCTATTTAAGTTTATATTTATTTCATCTTCTTGGTTCATGTATTTGTGTAGCCTATAAATAGAGGCTCACTATCCATGTATTGTGTACTTGAAGAATATTAGAAAATCTCACTTCTTATATATAATCTTCTTATGCACTCTCTAAAAATATAATAAATAATAAATTATTATTTTAGTGATGCCTTTAAGTGTAAAAAAATAATACAAGAAAAAAAAATGTAAAAACAAAATTTAAAACAACAAAACAAAACACATTTCTCTTAATTTCAACCGAATGAATGATCTAGAAAAAAAAATACATTCCTTAAACAATAAAATACATTCCTCAAACAATGGATGAGTAGATGATTAAAGCTAGTTGAACAATGACTTATTTTAAAATGATTTAAAATTAAAATATAAGTTATTTAAAATTATGATTTATAATTATAAATATTTGATATCAATTTGACTTATAAGTCAATAATTAAGTTAAAACAAAATTATGAAAGTGCTTGACTTATAATAACTTATAAGTTAAAATCAAAATAAAATATAAAATTACTAAACATGATATTAATAAAAGATAAACAAAATAGAAAAAGAAACAAAATAATTATTATATTTAGTCAAATTAACTTATTTTAAAATAATTTATAAATTATTTTAAAATAAATTACAAATACTTATTTATAAATAGAAAAATAAGTCATTGCTAAAGAATTCTGTCAAAATGACTTATAAGAAGGTCAATCAGTCACTGCCGAACAGGCTCATCTAAATCTACATCCATCGATTCCATTTCCTCAACCTCGAATCTCATCACCATCGTCCGACACCTTCACCAGAGTCATCGCGTAGTTATTTTGGTTAAAGAAACAAGCCAAAAATTTACAAGAAAGTACGAGCCACGACCAAGCGTATATAGGTGAGATTATTGCAGCTTTTGGTGTTCTTTGTGGGTAATTTCATCTTTATTTGACTCGGAAATTTTTAAGGAACAATGGCCAGTAGTTTTCAAACCTAAATGGTTAGATTTGGGTGGTTTTAAATTGGTTTTCCTAGGGTTATGGCCAATACTGCGAATTTTTGAAATTTTTTGAGTACTGATGTTAATTTGGAGATGAATTGATGATGATTCCATTCCATTGATGCTCGAAAAATTGTGAGAGAACTAAGCCCAATAATTTTTGAATTCAAACAATGGGATTTAGGGGTGTTAAAGGTAATTTTTGCCATATTCTTCCCACTATCTGGACATAGTGATTGATACATTTAATTTTTTGCTGAAGTTTGAATTTATTTTGTTGTTATTAATGGTTGATTTTGGTTTGAAATTGATGGTGGATAAATCCCCATAAATTTTGTTATTCACTTGGATTGATATAGATGGTTATAAGTTGGGGCTTTTGAGCAGAGCACGAAAAACGGATTTTTTTACGAATTTCTCATACTTTTGACTAATTAATTGGTCTGATGCAGGTTTATTTGTGTTTATAATGGTTGATTGAGTTTTACCTGAAATGGTTTTGTTCATGTTTTGGATTTAGAATGAAGAAAGGATGAAGATGAATATGTTTGGTGATGGTGATCGGGAGCCTTTAATGAAGCTGTTGGAGAATAATAGAATATGAATTAATGATAACTTTGTTTTCTTTCAAGAATTTGCCCTTTTCATTTATTAAAATAGTGAAATCTCATTTTATAACATGTTTTCTTTTACAAATAAGCATCAATTTTCCATGTATGCAGGGCCACATCATCAATTTTTGAGATGGCATTTTAATCGAACGTAATTGGAAAAAATTGAAAAGACGATCACCTAAGTGAAAAATGGTGTATAGTTTAGGATAGTACTTTATATTTAAGCATTCTTTTAATTTCTTTTGTTGTGTATTTAAGTTAATATATGATTGTTTTATGTTATAACCATGACGTATAAAAAGTTTGCGTTAAGGAGATTTTCAAAGAAAGGAACTGGTTATATGAGGAGATGGTATTGTCAAATTCCAAAGAAGATGGTAATGGAGGAAGTACAATGTAATGTAAGAAACACAGAGGGGCACAACATTGAACAACCATGTAGACAAGCACTAGCATTTGAAGTAATATTGATTTGGACAAAGCCCAATCGGACCCGCCCAACTTAGTTGGATCAATATTATTTTTGATGGAATAGGAATTCTAATAAATAGTCCAACAAGTAGATTATTCTGGAATAGCTTTATTTAAATCTAAATAATATACTTGTTGGACTATTCTAATTATTCTACTTGTTGGACTATTAATTAGAATTCCTATTCCACCAAAAATAATATTGATCTAACCAAGTTGGGCGGGTCCGTTGGGCTTGTCCTGCATCAAATATAGGAATGTCTTCTTCTATTAATAAATAAATAAAAATTACGAATGTCGTTGATTGAGAAACTAAAGTAGGAAGAATTTGAGTGAAACAATTTCTTAGTTAGGCAAGTTTATTTTAACAGTACTTTCTTGGTTACTAAAATGGTATGAGAGTAGGCTATTGCCAATAATTTCTTTGGAAGATAGAGATAAAAGACAGGTTGGAGAATTTCCTGGCAGTGGACATGATATTATTTTATCCTCAGTTTCATTATAAGAGGTTGACATTCTTATTGGTTCTAAAAGAGTAACTTTGTTGGTCAAATCTCATCTTAATCGTTCTAGGTCATTCCCATCTTATAATTAAAAGTATATTTCTTTTCCATGATCAGTTTATCAGCACTATTGTATTGATGAAGCTTTGTTATGCTGTTATTTTTTTTATTACTTCTTTTTTTATTTTATTAAATGTTTTTTGTCAAAGGACTCGTACCTTCGTAAGATCTATAGTTACTTTATTTAGTTTTTTCTTTGTAGGCTTGAAGACATGATTTAGTGATAGATTTTGTGTCCATCTTACTTTTGTAGAGGTATTAGGGCACACTACAATAGACTCTTAAGCTGAGAACTTCCTCGATTACTTTGGACGGTGGCAAATCATGGCATATCGTGAAAAAGGTATGTTTCCATAGATCTCATCTAGTTAATACATATCTTGTTAAATTTTTACAAATAGTAGTTGACAGGTATTTTTTGAAATCTCAGCATGATTTATGTGAAACCCATATTAAGACCTATTTTCATTTGAGAAGCATGGCTACAGAGACACAATACTGATACACTAAAATATGACATTTTCCATAAAAGGAACCATTTTTTGCTGCACAACTGAAGATAATTAAATTACACAACCAAACATATCTCTCTCTATATATGTTAAGTATGACCACAAATTTGAAATATATGCTTCCCTTATCTTATTCTTTTGGCTAAATGTTTCATATAATCTAGTTATACACATAATATCTAGGAAGTTGTTGGGGGAAAGCAAAAGAAATAGAGCTGCAACTAGGGAAACATGTTGGTGGAGTGAGGAAGTACAAGTGGTGATACGACTGCAATTTGTATGATTCTTGTACAAAGATTGATACCACTACGATTATGAATCGATTTCCTCTTGTATCGTGTCGAATCATAGTATACGCATCGCGTCGAATCACACGATACTTATCGTGTCGAATTGCACGATATGTATCGCGTTGAATCGCAAGATATGTATTGCGTCGAATCGCACGATAATTATCACGTCGAATTGCACGATAATTACACGTCGAATAGCACGATAATCGTATCGTACGATTTTGATAACTATGAGAAGGATTCTAAACAATGAAGGATGATTAGCAAACCTTAGATCTCCCTTGTGCCTCCTAGGAGTCTCATCTAGAAGGTTTATTGGAGTCTCACTAAAATTAATGAGAAAACTATGAAAATCTCCACTAATACTTGGCTTTTGTATCAATTAACTCTAGCTTTAATGGTACCCCTCTCACTTTAATGGGGAAGTGCAAGGATCAAATGCTGGTCAGGACTCGGTAACATATTATCGTGTTGAAGATATCTCTGATAGCCTATATTGGTCTTCTTTGTCAAGCTCCTCAGGCAACAAACTGAATTGGGTAATAATAGAAGGATAACAGATTGACTTATAGTTGGGGAAAGAAGAATGGGCACAAAAAGGAGAGAAACTTAGGGAGAAGAGAGCTCTCAGCTCTATTTCACATAATTTTCATTTCTTTAATAAAATGATCTAAATATGATATAATAGAAGATATTTTCTACTCTTTTGCTATCCTACACCATACGGTTATCCCACACCTCACTTACAGAAGAACCTATAGTAAATCTAGAAAGTGATCATGAAGAGTACCCCGAGATGAAATTGAATGAAGAGGAAGAAGTAGATTCCAAAGAGGCTTAGGTAGAGCCAAAAATGGAGACAGAAGATGGAGAAAAAGGCAGAGTAGTAATCGTATATGGTCAAGCATCAGTGGAAGTTCAAGATCTAAGGAATAAGGTGTTTTTCTTGGAGAAAATGTGGAAGGTGGAAAGATTATTAAATAATCAGTTGGAAAGGGCATTGAGTGAATTGACAGAAGAACATAATGAGCTGAAAGCACATGTCAATATAATGGGAGTTGAGTTCGGTGTATTGTCTGAAGCTCTAAGTAAGAAGAGAAAAGGGAATAATAATAACAGAAAATGGAATAACAATAATAGTTCTGGAGGTAAGCAGGGAGATCCTAAGAGAAGGATAGAAGCCTGTAAGAATTATAAAAAGAACCACACAGGAGTATGCCTAAAGGGAAAACTTGTATGCTACAAATGTAGGTAGACGGGACATATTTCTCCCCATTGCCTTACTCTGAAGAAGAATGCGTGTTATTTATGTGGAGTGGTAGGTCATCAGGCCCGGAATTGTCCTAAGAAGAAGATGGGCTAAGGAAGTGGACATAAGAAAGATAAAGTCCGAGATATAGGACCTTTCGAAGTAAGAAAGCTATATAAGAAAAGAAAGTGAGATAATACCTTATGAATGTAGTGTAATAGACGATGGATAGGTATATATATATATATATATATATATACATCTATATGAATGTAATCCTAGCTTTTGTATAAATATCGGGATAACTTTTGTAAGTCCCAACTTTTGTATAAGTTGTGTAATAGTTGTGAATCCCGACTTTTGTTGTTATAGAGGGATAGTAAGTGTTTATAGCAATATTCATTATGTGATGTAAAGTACTACACACTAGTCGAATGCATATGAATATAAACACGATTATGAAAAATATTTTAAATTATCAAGTGTTGAAATTACTTGAATGCTTTAAAAATAAGTGATAAATTATCGGTGATAAGGTAATAACAAGAATTTTTATTACGCAGAAAGATGCCGCTTGGGAGGAGAATACTAACACAAGAAGAATCAGTGAATGAAAGAAGAGAACAAGCCAACCCAATGCAGCAGTTTATATACATGTCAGTAGGAGCTCTACAGAATAAGGATACTACCGTTGGAAATTTAAATCCACCAGAAAATCTATTGGCAAATTTCAAAGATTTTAAGGCCGTAGGACCCCCAGAGTTTAAGGGAACTACGAACCCGATAGAGGATCAATCGTGGGTAACAGAAATCGAGTCGCGGAAGAGCAAAAGACGGCTTTTGTTACTTTCATGTCAAAAGGAGTGGCTAATTTTTGGTGGCAAGCCAACCAGAATAGAGCCGAAGGGGTGATAGCATGAGATCGATTCAAACAACTATTTTTCGAGAATTTCTTTCCGAGAATCATGCAAAATAGAATGGAAGTACAATTTTTAGATTTGAAGTAGGGGAACATGACGGTACCTGAATACGCCGCCAAGTTCAATAAGTTAGCTAGATTCGCTCCACACCAAATAGATACTGATGAAAGGAAAGCACGTCGCTTTGAGCAAGAAGCCAATGGTTGTATAGTAAGGTGTCTGTATTCCAGATCGAATCATCGCCGAAGGAGGTAGTAAAGTGTTGTCCAAGTACAACTAGGAGCAGAAGAAGAAGAAGAATGAAGGATTTAATAGGGGAGGTAGTAGTGGAGGCAGTAACTCAAACAAGCTTAAGTGGAACAACAACAATAACTCGGGAAATAAACCACGAGTAGGAAGAGAGGTGAAGCGTGTATCATTTGCGGTAAGAATTATCTGGGAGTTTGCCTGAAGAGAAAAAGTGTGTTATAACTGTGGTCAAGAGGGACACATCTCTTCCAGTTGTCCCAGTCCGAAGAAATTGCAGGGTGGTTTTTCGTGTGGATCACCAGACCACCAGAGCCGTAACTGTCCAAAGAAGAATGCAGAAAGAGGAAATGGCAACACAAGAAACAACAATGGAAAACTAATAATTACTGGACCAACTAAGCCAAGAAAACCAATGGCACGTATGTTTAACATCATGATTCAGTTGCTTCAAAGGAAGTAGTGTCAAGTATAATCCTAATCAATAATATATCTGCTTCTGTATTATTTGATTCAGATGCTACTTGTTCTTTTGTTTCTAAAGAATTTACTAAGCGATTAAACTTGCCACGCGAAGAACTAGAGAATACTTTGAACATCGAAGTAGCTAATAAGGAAATAATACCCGTTAAGCACGTTCATAAAAACTATTGTGCAAAGATAAGGGGACACAGGTTGTCCGTGGAACTGACTTCAATTCGGTTAGGAGAATTTGATGTGTAGTGTTTTATGGTAGCACATCGCCAATATAATTTCCTGTCTAACGATGATGCAGATCAAGAAATTGTTCAGAAAGGAAGATGTGCCAAAGATAACATTCAAGACTCGTTACGGGCATTATGAGGTCCTGGTAATGTCGTTTGGATTTATGAACATGTTGAACAAAATATTCAAGTAGTATGTAGATAAGTTCGTGGTGGTATTCATCGACAATATTTTGGTTTATTCCAAGACTAAGGAGAAGCATGTGGAACATCTAAGATTAGTATTAGAAACACTGAGAAAGGAGACGCCTTACGCTAAGTTTTTGAAGTGTGAATTTTGGTTAGAATTAATCAAGGATTATGACTGAAATTTTGTATCACGCAGAAGAAAAGTTGTTCGCAATAAAGGCTCGTCTGACTTTATTGGACCAAGTAAAAGAAACATAAACCTAAAATGAAGAATGTGATAGGATAAGGAAAAGAATCTTAAAAAGGGGAAGAAATTAAATTTAAAATAGATAACGAAAGATTAGTAAAATTTGAAGTAAGAATTTGAGTACCGTTAGTGTCAGAATTAAGAAAGGAAATTTTACGGGAAACTCATCGCTCAAGAAACCCGATTCACCCTGAAAGTACAAAGATATATCAAGATTATCGTCAATATTTTGGTGGCCAGACATGAAAAGAAAGGTGGCAGAGTTTGTTAGTAGATGTCGGACGTGTCAGAGTCAAGACAGAACATCAGAGACCAAATGACTTATTACAACCCTTGGAGATTCCAGGATGAAAGTGGGAATACGTTACGATGAATTTTGTGCTAAGATTTCCAATTACGCAGAAAGGATATGTCGCGATATGGATAATAGTAGATCGATTAATAAAGTCAACACACTTTTTGCTGATCAAGAGTAGATAAAGGAAGTTACGATGATCGCCTACCGTTGGTAGAGTTTGCGTATAATTATAATTATCACTTGAGTATAGGCATGCGGCCTTTCGAAGACCTGTACGGGAAAAGTGATTTGAGGAATTAAAGGACTATAAATAATATAGTTGGTAATGTGTGTTGAGATAAAGAATGATTATTGGTGTTAAGGGTTCCAAGAAGATTACGAAAAAAACTTAGTAGATCAATTATGTAAATGAAAGAACCAATGAGAAGATTACAATAAATAAGTATTATGAGATGAAACGTGAGTGCTATATTATAAAGCTTCAGAAAATTTTGATTATTCATGGATATATTAATATTTAGATGTTTTCGCAAGTGAAAAGCAGGGAGTAAGATGGCGATAGGAATGTTATGAAGTGAAAGGTAAAAAAATGTTCGTATAAATCATTTTAATTTTATGAAGATATGGCGTATTATGTCCGGAACCATGAAAGTAAAGATTACAATATATGTTGATTATACAATAATGATTAAGGTATAGCAAAGGATTTTGCAAGTAAGAATAAGTAAGTTAAAGGGTCGTTAGTCCCGAGTATAGTGAGAGAAAGCAGAAGTTGATTACTATGGTAAATCAATATTATTATGTTAAAGATGTTGATACCTGACACTCAGGTAGTCGTGAGCCAAACCAAGTCCAATAAGACTTGGGCTAAGCAAAGATTTCCTGCCCTTGAATGGGATATGAAAGAGTTAATGAAGAAATAAGGTAATACCTATGTTAAAGTAATTCAATAAAAATTAATTGACGAAAAGAGAAGGGCCTAGAAATAGGCGGAATTTAAGTGTACGGTAATGGCAATTTCGAGGATATAATCCTTATAGGGAGGAGAATGTGATGACCGAGAATACTAAGGGTTATAATAAAGGTTATTTTAAGTTAAAACATTAATAGAATAAACATTTTTTTTAAGGAATTATTTTGAACATGTGTGTATGTGCTTGAGAATTAAGTAGGTTAGTTAATTTAGTTAACTAAGGAATGAAAAGGAAAGACTGGATGAATAATTAACCAAGTTAATTGAGGAGATCAAGATAAACTTATGTTATGAATTAACATAGCTTGAATGTTGGCCTTGAATGGCAAATGGAAAGATTAAATATCATTTAAATGATTAACTAGTACGATTACTATTACTAGAAAGAAGTTCAATAAATAGGTTAATTGAGTCAAGGAATTGGTGGATCAAAAAGGAAGCCAAAAGATATGAATAAGTTAAACTTATGTTACTAACTAACTAAACTATAGCTGTATGATGGCTTAAATGAATTATGTTAAAAGGTTAGTAAATTTTGTTAAGGGTCGAAAAGAAGTTAAGTAAATGACCTAGTTGACAAACCCTAGTACATTGCTATTTGGGAGAGTCCAAGATGGGGGTTATTAAGGCCCAAACCCAAGTCCATATTAAGCCCCAACAAACTTTGTAGGAAGCCGAAGACCAAGCCCAAATCATGGCCCAATGGGTGGCCCAAAATGAGGATGATGACATAAGCCCTCAAAAGGACAATGATGCAATAAATGAGAAAAAAAGAAATGAAAAAATGGAGGAGAAATTTGGGGGGGTGGGTTCCGGCCCCTTATGTGCCCCACATATGGGGTAAAACTTTGTCAAATTGTGGGCCCCACAAGGGTAGTAAGTTTGTCAAATGGTGGGCCCCACATGAAGAAAAAATGAGATGATAGCTTGCTTCAAAAATTTTCTTTGTTCATTTCTTTACGCAATTTCTATAAAGGCTATCATTGTGGTTGACAAGTATTGGCATAGTAAGTCTTGTATTAGGCTCTTAAGCTAGCTTAACCTCAGTGTTGGATGATTAAGGAAGGCTAAGTGAGGTTAGCAAATGTCTATAAATAGAAGACATTACAAAGTGGGAGCCTTTGTTATAAGGGAGGTTATGATGGATTATATATGCTTGTTATATGTTGTCTATGAAAAACCATAAAAACATCAAAGCTTTCTAAGAACACTTAACCGACGGAAAAACTGTTTTAACCTAAAATGGAGACTGAAATTTGAAGGATCATCTCTCAACCTATTTTGAATTTGGGAGTGTGGTCAACTTCCAGAGTTAGATCTATAAGTCCCCTAACACCTCCAATTGGAATGTCCAGATTATCCCTTGTAGATTTTCCTGGGGACAAATTCTACCAAAACAGTCCAGACCCGAAAAACGAACAAAACCTCCTGCCTAGTTTCTTTCGTTTCCTATTTGGACCACTTAGACAATGAAATTAATTCAGGCATTTTGGGACATGAAAATATATGATATAAGGAAGTCCTGGTCTGAAGATGAACATATTCCGACTTTGGACAATTGAGTTATGACCATTTTAATTTTAGGGTTTTTAACATGAAAACTTTAACAACTTGAGTTCTACACTCTGATGATTATGAAATTTAAATTGGAACTTCATGTTAACATGTTTAAGATTATGCCAAGATTTGGGGATTTTCGGAGTTAAGCACGATATATATCATTTTGCTAAGTTACGAACTAAAAACGGCATTTTGAAAAATACTAAAGGGAATTGAAAATTTTTGCCAAGTTGCTCACCATTACTTAAAATAAAACTTTTCAGCTAAAGCTGAGGTAGTCGAAGGTTCTAGGAAGGACAAAGGCAAAGTGAAGGGACTGAATAGTGTCATTTGTGTACTGTTTATATTGTTATATATTGATATAAATCTTTTATATTATTAAACATGTATTGTAAAGGTTAGTTAGACTTGGGATAATGATTTGTTTTGTATTAATGCAATGTAATGAATGATGTAATTCATAATGAATGGGTAGATAGATGTGATGTGTATATTCTATCGTGAGCACCAAATTCGAGGTTAAAGGGATCAAGATTTGGGGCGTCCCAGTGTCACTAATTCTCTCTATATAAATATATTATTTTTTCCAAAAGAAAAAGAAGGGGAAGGGGAAGGGAAGGAAACCTAGTTCATGAGCTGCTATCATTAGAGATCCTTGACGTGAAACTAAAAGGTGCTTTCATGCCAATATAACTATGCAATGAACTTGTTGTAATCTTTCATAATTTATTCCTCTTTAGGGCTTTGCATTAATTCATACTTGATTATTTTCTAACTTATTAGATTTTAGTCTTAAGTTGATGATCCATCTTGTATGTTTAGGCTCATAATTATACTTGATCATTTATGAATAATGCTTGCATTACTGATTTTATGATTCTGCAACTTGGTTTGGCTTTGATTCAGTCTTGCGTAAGAAGGTTGAGAAGCTTGAATTAAAGGGATTGCAAAATAATAAAGTTATTCCGGAACATTTATCTGGACTTGAGAAACTACTTCATGATGTTTTTCTCACCCGTCAACCGAAACCAAGTGATTATAACAACCGAAGGGATTTGGTTCGAGTCTTTAATGCAATAGCAAAGGAGCTCTATGGTATTTTTCCATTTAAACTTTTGGCTGCCTTTCCAATGCACACATCCACATCTAGAAAACTGTTCTTGTAACATTACTGCAATTTCATTTGGTTTACAAAAGGTTCTGGATGGGGTTATTAGGTATGTTTGTGATACAAGTTCTTAGCATAAAGTTTATAACTGTTTATCTCCACTAAATTATGATGCACTAAGGGGTTGTTTTTTTACGACTTAATGCATCTGAATGACTTGTGGTCTGAATCGGTCAGTCATTCAATCCGTTTGGTTTGAATAAAAATGATTTTAATGGCTGAATTGGTAAGCCCAACTGACTGACCGAATAAGCTGCCATTTTTTATCTGAATCAACCCTAAGCCCATTGAATGGATTTTTTACACATGCTGCCCCTCATTCACTCAAATTGATTGAGAATTATCATAATCAGAGAAGCAGGAGTAGCAATGGTGATAGACATTCCAAACAAAGGCGAACTGGTCGGAGCTGAAGAACCGCCGAATTTGAATGGAAATGGTTGAGCATAAATGGAAAATGAAGGGATCAAAGTACTAGAGAATATTGTGAAAGAAGATGAAGATGAGAATGGGGAATGGCGAGGAGCTAAAATTTGGGGAAGATTGAGTTGAAGATGATGAATTAGGGTTTGAGAATACAGAAGATGATGAAGATGAAAATGGGGGGAGGGGAAGAGGAGCTGAAAATGGAGGTAGATTGTGTAGAAGATGATGAATTAGGGTTTGGGAAGCATGCCTTCTTCATGCGAGGGTTTTGAAATTTGGGGAATAATTATGATGGGGCTATGTGGTTTTCAATTATTAATTTTTTTACATAGTTTATGAAGTTTATAATTATATTACTTAAATTAAAAATATTTGTGCTAGTTTTGAATTTAAAAATATTTTAAATTGATTTTAAAAAGTCAATATGAATTTTATATTTAGCAACGAAGAGAGTATTTATTTATTAATATTGTAGTAAACTTATTTTTTAGTACGTTCATACTTGTATATTATTCAGATATTTCAGACATCAATTATCAAACAACTTTTTTCATTCAGTATTCAGAATTCTGCTTCATTCAGTTTTATCAAACATCCACTTAGACTTTCATTGACCTATGCAATAAAAAATGTAAACAATGTAATTTTAAAAACTCTAATAATGATGACGGTATTTAGGGGTATATCTGTGAAGGATCTCTGTAGAGATTGGAGGGCTGCATTTTCTTAAGTGCTATTTTGGTTTTGTTTTTCACAAGTTGGTGAGGGTGGTCTTCTTGTCCACCCAATTTATAGTACTCTCTTTTCCACTAATAAAATTTCTTCTTTTATCAAAATAAATAATGATGGTTTTTATTATTTTCAGGTGATTGTGGAAACTTTCCTGCTGTGAAGGAATTTGGTTCTTTCTTGATGGATTTATTTAGTTCTAAAAGTGATCTAGATCTCTCTGTGAATTTCAGCAGCGATGCAGCTGAGTTCTCTCGGGATAAGAAGATTAAAACACTTAGAAAGTTTGCAAAAAAGTTTTACGCCCTTCAAAGTAATTTTTAACTTATAATCTTATTATTATTTTTTTTCAGAGCTTCAAATTCGCTTTATGTTCTAAATTTATAGTTTGTAGCTTCTGTTTATTGATTAATCGCATGGTGTATTTTTAATTTGAATCAAGCCACTTGTTATAGATGCTTTAGCCTTCAGCAGTACTGCAATCCATTTTTACATTGGTATATGTGCTTGTTGACATGGGTGTCATTATGTAGGGAATTCGTGACCAATGTTCTAAAAGACGCTAGGCGGGAGTCGGGTGGCCGGGGGGATAACGTGTAGGGCGCCTAGGGAGCCTAGGCGGGATTTTTTATTTTAAGCCAATTTTAATATTTTATCTTACATTTATCCAAACAAAACAATAATATAAAGCAAAATAATCTATAATAAAGATAATAAAGGTCTTTGCTTAAAGTTCAAACACATATCCATATTGCTAATGTCAAAGTTCAAACACAAACATGCAATTGTTCAAAGTTCAAACATATTTTTAACGTATTAGTTTTATTCATAAACAAGATTGTTATTAAATAATAAAATTTAAAATTTCAAGAATTTAATTCAATATTAAAACTTATGAAACTAAACATAAATTTAAGAATTATATTAATTTAAACTAAATAATACAAATGTATTATCATTTATATAATTTGAAGTTGGTACAAGTTCAAAAAATTACAACTATAATAAAATTATCCATTTTGATTTGATATTGTTCACTTCTTGTTATGATTTGCTATGCTACAACCTGTATTATAAACATGGTAAATCATTAGAAAAATAAATATATAAAGATTTGGTTTGGGTAGTTATTAGAATAAAAAAAACCTCTCCGCCTATATTCCACCTAGGCACCGCCTAATTTTCGGAGGGATTTTTTTGCCGCTTTGGGCCCAAGTGAGGCGCTAGGGGGCCCAAGTGAGGCGCTAGGGGGGCCTAAGGCCTAGGGCCTAGGCGGGGCGCCAAGAGGGGGCCTAGCGCCTAGGCGGGGCGCCAAGAGGGGGCCTAGCCCCGCCTAGGCTGAGATTTTTAGAACATTATATATATATATATATATATATATATATATATATATATATATATATATATATATAATTGTTGATGCGGTCCCTAAATTTCTTGTATTCTAGGTTAAACTGAAAGGGAGGGCTCCTAATTATCTTTCAAATAGAAGATCATAAGTTAAAGTTAATAATTTTAGAAGAATGAATTTTAACCTTGGATTAACTAGGTACATTTTAATAATTAAAAGTTATCAGACTAGGGGAAAAAGAGGAAAAAAGACGGTAAAGAATGCTACCATCTTAAATAATATTTTCTCGGTTTCACGCAGAATGGAAACGATTGGGGACTACATATGGTTCTAGCGCCCTGGGTAAAGCAAATACATTGTGCCAAGCAAATAAACCAATCTATAAATATTCCAGAAACTTCTGACCGTAATGCATAGTTGAAAAGAACAGCTTACCTTTTCTTCCCCTCTATGTCACAAGCATACTTAGTGTTTGACCTCTGCAGAATCTTTAGTTGTAATTTGTGGGTGTATCAGTATTATGGTTTGTGTACTTGATATAATTAGTTTCCAATTATTTGACATGGTGTGATATATTCTTTTTATCTCTGCGTGTTTTTTTGCTTTAGGGAAAGGGCATGTTTTTGGTGTCCAGCCTATAATGACTGCCAGGGTTCCAATTCTGAAAGTTGTAGATACTGGAACAGGGATTGAATGCGATATTTCAGTTGAGAATAGGGATGGAATTTTGAAATCCCAAATTGTTCAAATAATTTCTTCAATCGACGAAAGGTTTCAGAAGTTATGTTTCCTGGTAATGCACAACTATTTATTGCTCAAATATTTTCTTACACTTCACCTTCATCACTAGAAAACCTGCGTGCACACATCACTCACAATAGGCGTGCCTGGTTGTTCTAACACTGCCATTTGTGAAGATCCTTTCTTAACAGAATAATGACCCATTAGATTATGCTTGTTAACAAAAAATGAAAGTCACACCAAAAGTAGGCCATGTTAATATGTTTCGGTATAGTTAAAAAATGACAAAAAGGAATGCACTAAAACTTCTCTGTGTATCTATATATATACACGTATATTTGATAAAAAGAAGAAATTTTGCTAGAATTTTTTGATACACACGCATATAAACACATTTTTGTTATTTTTAACTACACCAAAACATTATCAACATGGCTTGGTTTGAAGATCTTTTGTGAGAATTTTTGAACGATATATAGATTGACAATATATGATTTGTAACGAATGGGGTATGAATATTTGTTATTTGGAGAAATTGGAGTTGGAGAGAGAAGGTAAAAAATGAAGAACAGATCATCCGCGAAAAATACTATCTAATTGTCTGTTTTATAATTTTTAACTTTCTATCTCATGATCCAAATTTTCTCTAAATTTTTAATTTTCATCTATCCTTCGTTACAAAACATAAAATGCTGATCTATATATTGTTGAAAAAACTCTTAAAAATATATTTAAAACAATGAGTCATGTTGGTATGTTTAGGTGTAGTTAAAATGACACAAAATGCAGTTGATATTCTGTATGTAGACATATATAAAACAATGGTGTATTTCATAATAAATAACTTTGACAGCATTTCTCACCATTTTAAATACACGAATACACGAAAATATGTCAACATGATCTATTGTTTTGAAGATCTTTCTTTCCAATGATGTATAGATTGACAGTTTTTAACAAAAACATTGGAGTTTTAAAAGTTGGTTTGAAGAATAGAGAAAAAGCAGGAGAAGAAAGAGTAGGAAGAGAGAAAACGAAATATGAGAAAGAAGGATTTGCCAATAATATTGGCGGATTGACGCAGGACGAAATGCTTGTAGTAGGTCTAGACATCGTTTTAGGTTGACGATTTGATAAGCCTCAAATCCACGAGGGTTTCTTGAATCCACAAGAAGACAGAAAGCAATTCTTAATAAACTTTAATAGTCAAAGTCTCCCTTGCAATCTAATATTTGATTCCCTTTTATAATA
The DNA here is from genome assembly GCA_020205605.1 of Panax ginseng. NCBI lineage: Eukaryota > Viridiplantae > Streptophyta > Magnoliopsida > Apiales > Araliaceae > Panax > Panax ginseng. The sequence goes on along the minus strand of CM035140.1, from coordinate 61,425,943 downwards.
AGGGAGGATTACATTTGAAATGGAAACTCGACTAGAAATCAAATGCGTAAATATTCCTAATTGATTTACCAACTTAAAGTCCCTTATTCATGCCTAAACAAAACTAATTTAAGGGTAGAAAATCCTAACAACTAAAAATCTGAAAATTACAATTGGATACAATAAAACATCATATATTCCTCCATAACTGAATAAAATTCAAATTACAAAATATAAGTATTTTGTTCCGCATCATTCCCCCTTTCTTAGAGAAAATTTGGCCTCGAATTTTGAAACTATTTAAGTATCAAAAAACAAGAGTTTTGCATCAATTTACGTTGGACCAAAGCTGCGCTTCTCAAAAAATAATTTTGGAAAGAGAGAAGAAAATATTAACAACATCATGTTAACCTGCACTTGAAATATATTATCTAGAATGATGACATCAAATTTTTCCTTCTTGTTGAACACATGAACATGATCAATCCCATGGCCAATCTTGCCTGTTGTGCTATCCTCTATATAGGTTGTGGTGAAAAGTTCACAATCTCTATCAATTCATGACCCTCTTGAACATCTAAGCATGATTTTTTTTCAACCCGCGGTGTATCAATGAGCTTCTCAAGCTCACAAATGGTAACCTTATGCTCAACTTGTTCATGACCTTCAATTATGTACTCCTCTACTTCAGTTTTTAGTGTTAGAGATATCTCAGTAGTGTGTCTTTTGGGTTGGCGAGGAAGCAAACATATCTGTTTCTTTTCATAAGAAATAACCATAAACATTATCGGCTTCAAAATATTGACCTTGAATAGGATTCATCCACGGTTGACCTAACAAGATATTGGCTAAATCCATATACAAAACATCACATCTCACAAAAATTTTATATTTCTCAAACGCGAGTGGAACAACACATGAATGTGTAACTAACTGGAAGCAATGTATCTCATAAGGATAAGGAACTAGTTCAAGTCGGAGGTTTAACTTTTTCCACAAGTGTAGAAGAAACTATATCAAACTCACTCTTCCTGTTAATAACATGTCTACGCATTTTTGACTTGCAATGCACATAGATGTGGGTCTTGTATCAAACTTTGGGAAGAAAAGTATTCAACACCATGATAAGGTTGTAATTTCACCAAGCAATTTTTTTTTCAAGTACCAAATTGTCAAGTGTGATGGTTAAACGGACTGTTCTGCCACAAAACTAAGGTTTTGTGCTTGAATTTGTAAACTTAGTAACTTATGGGGTTGGTTATCAATATAGATAAAGGACTGAAGGATCAACAAGCAAAGTACTAAGTTTGAAATATCATGAACTGAATTTTAAAGGCACTAATCAGTAATTTGCCAAGACAAATCAAAATTCTATACCCACATCACTTTTACCTTCTAAATGTGTAGTCAGGGAAGAACATGAGTAATTAAAACGGTGGGGCGGCACGGTATTGTTGCCGCAAATTCAAAAATTGATGGTAACCTTTTTTTTCTTCACGATAATGTTGTAATGGATTGCCATGGCTAGGATTCAGCCAGTGATGATGGCGGTTCTATTGTTGGTGGTGCTTGAACAGAGACGATAGGGGAAATTAAGGCTGTGATTTATTTTATTTATTTTTGAAATAGAAAAGGAATAGCTGGGATTCTCGGTATCCACCAAAACTTCTAGAATTTCTGTGATGCAATATCAGGATACTATAAGCTCTGATACTAACTGACGCATGACGGAGTACCCGAGTAGACCGAAATATCGTTCTACATTAATGAATTGATAAGCCTCGAATCCACGAGGGTTCCTTGAATCCACAATAAGAGAGGAAATAATTCTCAATAAAATTTAATAATCAAAGTCTCTTACAATCCAATATTTGATTCCCTTTTGTAACAGACGATTACATTTGAAAAGGAAAGTCAACTAGAAATTAAATACATAGTTAAAATCCCTAAAAGCAGGCCTAAAATATTCCTAACTGATATATAAACTTAAAGTCCATTCATGCCTAGACAAACTTAATTTAAGGCTAGAAAATCCCAACTAAAAATCAGAAAATTACAATTAGATACAATAAAACATCATCTATTCCTCCATAATTGAATAAAATCCAAACTACAAAACTATAAGTATCGTGTCACGCATCACGGACTGTATGTCTGTATAAATTTGTGAAAAGAAGAGCATTACTGTTAACGCTCCACCAATAATATTTCTGTAGTTCTCATGGAAATATTATTGGTGAATGTTTAAACTCTAAATCATGGCCATGCAATCTGGATGGACAATTCTAGATGTGAATTTTTTGTTGTAGTGAGCTTGAGCTTCTTTTCTTGATTAAACTATGACCTTTGGGAACTCATGGACACATACATTTACCCAACTTTTACCCAACTCGCAGATGAAAGCTTGGGCAAAAGCACATGATATTAACAGTTCAAAAGATCGAACACTGAACTCTTTATCCATAATACTTCTGGTGACTTTCCATTTACAGGTTTGACACAAACTCTTTGTTCTCAAAACTATTAGTTGCTTTCATATGCAACTACAATATTCTTTATTATACAGTCGATGTAATTGCAAATGTTAGTTTCTTTATATTTATGATGTTGTATTTAGTCAATAGAGAATACATTTATTAAAAACATAAAAACAGATACAATCTGCTAAGTTTTCATGCAAGAGTCTCACCTGGAAGAATTAAATGGATCTTCACCATAAGCAGAAGACAAAGTAGTTTGTTAGGAAAAAAATATTTGTAAGACTTCATTTATGTAGCATTTTTCACTTATAGACTTGTAGTTATAGAATCAAAACTATTCAACTTTGAAATCCCTGAATCCTGATAGACAAAGGAATAGATTTAAATTTATAAGTAACCAATTCTGAACAAGAAAATGATTAAAATAATGTAGACCAACCAAGTGGCATAGACTAGAAGTCAAGAGTACTCTTGGTCGAGAGAAATCTTTTCTCGATTTAAAGGGCTCAGTGGATGAAGGGATGCCAGACTCTTGTGGCCGTGTTCATGTGTTGCCATTCGGTTAGGATTGAGGAATTTTGGAAATTTCCGAGAAAGTTTCTTCCTCTATATCTTTTCTGGAATAAGGCGTGTTATTTACTTTTTCTTTGGGTCTTTGTCCTAGGAGCCCTTAGAGGGGTAGCAATTTGTGATTTACTTTAAGAATTTTGTTTTTCTCCGACCATTTGTTTTGCTAGGGAAACTTATTCTCTGTATTCCTTTCTAGTAAATTCTTCTTTTTGCCTATTTTTTTAATTATATATATATACATATATATATATATATATATATATATATATATGTTTATGTAACTTAAAATTGGTGGGAATTAGCAAAGCTTGAGCTTTGAGTACTCAAAATTTTACAATCCCATTATATGAAATATTTTCTTCTCTAAGTTTGAGATATTGCGTATGATTTTCTGAGATTTATAAATGTTGGGAAAAAGTGAATTGGTTAAAACTAAGACTTTAAACATTTTTCACTCGTTAGGTTTCAGGTGTGCATTATTAAGTCACTAGTATCCTGGGCACACACTACGTGTGTGTAGAATAAATGAGAAAGTGTTGGAGAGAAAATAGGAATTTGTGATTTGCTTCTTGATTGGCAAGCTGTTATTTTCTTAAGAATTTTGTTTTTCTCCGACCTTTTGTTTTGCTAGGGAGACTTATTGTCCACCTCTTTGTATTCCTTTCTAGTAAATTCTTCTTTTTGCCTGTTTTTTTCATTTTTCATTTTTTTTATTATATATATGTATGTTTATGTAACTTAAAATTGGTGGGAATTAGCAAAGCTTGAGCTTTGAGTACTCAAGATTTTACAATCCCATTGTATGTAATATTTTCTTCTCTAAGCTTGAGATATTGCGTATGATTTTTCTGAGATATATAAATGTTGGGAAAAAGTTAATTGGTGTGTATTATTAAGTCACTAGTATCATCTTGGACACACGTAGAATAAATGAGAAAGTGTTGGAGAGAATATGAATTAATAAAGGAGCGGGGAGAGAGAAAATAAAACTTTTTGAATTAAAGAAGTGATTGCTTCAATCTTTTTAATGGTAAAATGAAAAAGTAAAAAGCTTCACTATTTTGTTTACACCAACTCTCCTCTATATATATAGATAGATAAGATATTCCCAACACACAATAAATTCTAAAGTTATGATGAATTTTCAGTATTCCTTTTTTGCTGTGTGGGGGTGGTTTTCATATGTTAATAAATTTATCTTTCAACCAAAAAAACAATACAAAATTTAAGTAGCTACTTTTTTTATTAGATAAAATTAACCAACTATTAATTGTACTTGTGACAAATAAGCTAACTAATAATAATATTCTCCCTTTATCCCATAATAAATGTCTTTTAGTATACTTTTCCCACAAATTAGAAATATTAAAAGTAGAGAAAATATTATAAATAAGTTCTAATTTTACCCACTATGGACCAAGTACACTAGTGTTTTTTTCCCTAAGTGGACTTCACTGAAGTACTTTTGAGGGTAAAGTAGTTTTTATATAACATTTTGCATTTGAATTGTTTGCTTTAGACATCTTTGGCGGGGGAATTTTCCCCCGTTTTTAGACATTTTGCATGATAGAGGGAGCAGTAGCATATCTGAGAAGAGATTACCCCTAGTAACCATACCCAAGAATGTGCGTACGCCAAAAAATTGATTCTCTCTTAGGAGTTGCAGATATGGTAAAAGATTGTTTGCGGGTGGGCTTTCTTCTTTTTTATTAAGATATAAAAAAAGGATCTTTCCCCCTAAAGTTTATCAAAAATATTACTCCTTCCGTCCCATAGTTATAAGCTGATTTTCTATTTTGAGATGTCCTAATATATAGGCTACTTACTATTTATAAAATTTAGTTGGTTCATTGTTTTACTTTTATGCCCTTATAATAAATATTCAACCATCACTTTTTTTTTAAAGAAACAACATTCAATGTCATTATTTTTATCACCACATTTAATGTTGTTGTATTATCTTTGGTTAAAGTTCTATGATTATAGACTTTAATGGTCAGTACACGTTAATCAATGAAGTTGAGAGTTCCAGTGTGATAAGGAGTAATTAACTTATTCATTAATTCCATATTAAGGGGTATATGTGGAAAATTTATGTTAAAAAATGCCATTTAAATTGATTTTCTTAAACTATGTGCCAAAAGAAATCAGCCTATAACTATGGGACGAAGGGAGTACAAGCTATGTTACATATATTACATGGACTCGGTATCTTTGTCGAGTGCAAGGAAGTGTTTGACAATATACTCCCCCGTCTTTTTAAATAATATTTTTCAGTATTTAACACTATTTTGGATTTGGAGTGTCCAGCTGCCAGACCCAATCCCATGTTGACTTGTATCGACACATACTCTTTACGCTTAATTGAAGAATCCATGTAACACAAATTTTAATGTCTTGCAACTGTACAACAATAATGTTCTTAACACCGTTGAAACTCATGTCTGCATATGCAAAGATTACTTGAATAGGTAACAGGTAAGCACGAGTCATAAATGGCGTGCTTTGTGACGGCATCTTGATCACCTATTTTTCTGTGATTTATAGCCTGGGTAAGGATTCAAATCTGACCCACGCAAAAATCCAAAATTTTAAAATCTTATTTGTGGGTTTCTCGCCTATCAGATCCTGCAAAAAGAACAGAGCCTCGTCTAAAGACATAATTTCCATTTGTTGATTCAAAAGGAGTTACAAGTATATGGGCGGAACCATCTAATTGTAGTCTCATTCATGTGACACCAATGGTTGGATTCATCAATCTGTTATGTGACTCGCATTAAATTTCTTATCTTTCTTTCTTCTTCCAGTATACAATTTAATATCTGGATAACTGTCATATTTCTTATTCATGACCAATTTTAAGATGTAGTTTTTTGGAAAGTAACTCTGCATGCCCATTCATTCCTTCTTTTTTCATTTTCTATTTGCACGTGTTATGTACTGTTCCTACCTGGACTTGAACCTGTGAACTATCACTGGGATATTATTAAAAAACAACAAAAAACTTATCCCTGGGATATTAGAAAATCACTGTTGATACTGTACATTTCTATTCATTGATATAATTGGCCTTTTTCCATGGTGCTATTGCGGGCTCTTTTTGTCTAATCATTACTCTATATTTTTGGATATGTTGCAGACTCGAGATCCTCCAATATTACCTCCATTTTCTGCCATATTTAAAGGTAATAACCTTAGCTGCCACAGAAGGGATAGGCGTACTATTTAACTTTTAAAGATGGATTATATAGCTTATAGACTTAATTTTACACCTCGAGAAAGATTAGTATCTGTTCAGGTGCACCAAGTGTGAACTTTTCATTAAAAGAACCTTGGTATTACTTGTTATTTCAGTTTCAGTTTTTCTCACCTCTGGTAACCGAGTTGACTTACCTTTTTGTTAGATTCAATAATACTTTATTTGCGGAATATTATTGTATTACTTTTTTTGTGTGTTTGTAAAATCTGGAAACCACCAACGGTGTTGATAGGAACTGACGTTGAATGGACTTACGTCCCCAGGTTCTTATATGAAGTATTGCACTTTTATGTATCAGTGAAAATACTAGATGATATTTTGGATTTAAACATGAATGACCAGAGGAATATTATCTACTAATGTTAATAGTTGGTAGCTATAACTTCACTGATTATAGAGTTTGTAAATTGAATTGATAAATGGAAATCGCATAGGTTTAAGAGTTAAGCAATCATAAAAAGAAATTTTGAGCGAAAGTTTAAGTGTTTCTGGAAAAGTGATAGGGAGCAAACTTTGTACAGTGGGTCTCTGAACTGGATCCTGCAGGCAGTCGTCTCCTTGCTCTAGAGAATTAAAAAGATTGATATAAATTGAAATTTTGGCTATTCTAAAGGGTGGAGACCAGGTCATTGTGATTGAAATAGCTGGCTAAGTCAAATTTGACTCCCTTATTCGGCATGTTGCATTATTTTTAAGATAGTTATGTGAAATCTAAATCTGTATTCATTCATCCAACCATTTGTAAGTAAGATAGATATTGTTCATAGAAAGAGCTCCCATGTATTGGTGGCAGTGGGGCACTATACTTACTCAAATCAGAAGTGCAATGAAGATTAACTGATACATTTTTTAGCTTTTTAATACCGATAACTACCGGAGTATTTGCTGTTCCATGGTGTATACTATTATAGAAGTCTTACTGCTCTTACTTTCCCAACTGTAGAAAATCTGGGAAATTAACCTCCACCCACTGATCCCCCCCCACCCCCCCAAAAAAAGAAAAAAAAATTCTTGTTGATGATGTCCAAATTGTAAATACTACTTCTCCTTTTCTGTTAATTATATTTGGTGGATTAAGACCTTAATATGTACTCTCCTCCTTTCCTACTACTAATTTCACTTTTTCACGTTCCTTTTGTTTTTAAGTTGTATTTACTAGTTGTGATGTAGTAGTAACCAACCTTGGTTATATTGTTCATTATTAACATTTAAGTTTTCTTGGCATTTTCTAGATGGCACTGATCCTGCATCGGTTTTGAAGTTGGTAAACAATTTTTTGAACTATGGGAAAGGAAATAAAGAGTCACTGGCCAAGCTTTTCGTAACTCTGCTAATCAAGGTAATTGTTAATTTAAGTAGAACAAAATTCGTGTCATGATACCTGCAAGTTACCTAGGACATGATAATAATTTTTCATATATTAGTAGTTTACATTCTTATTTCTGGGGTAAATTATGGTAAGTTTTGAGATTTTCAATGCCATGCAGCTATCCTCTGTTTCAACGCTTTGGTCCAAAGGTCTATGTGCCAGCACGTATCAAGGAGCATGGATTTCTAAAGTTTGGGACTCTAAAGTTGGCTGCATCAGTGTAATTTTAACTTCTTTTATCAAAATGTAAAATCAGCTTGTGGTGTATGTGCTAATTATTTTTCTTTTTTCAGATCGAGGATTTTACAGACCGGTCTCAGAATGTTGCAAGGGCAGTAGGAGCAGCGCAAGTTCAAAAAATCAATCAGTGCATTCAACATTCTATTTGTTATCTTTTTGATTTCATGAATGGTTCGATTCAAGAACCTAAATTAAGGGGATTTTTGTTTGGCCCTGATGCTACTATACCTCCTCTAGTTGATACAGGCACAACAAATTATGAAGAGAAGCCAAAGTTGCCTCTTATTCTGGCACCAAGGGTGCAACCTCTAGATGGTTGGAGAGGAACACAGCATGCTATTTCTTATAACCATACGTCAAAACACGCGCCTACAGTATGTTTGGGAGAAAAACGCCGGGGAAGAACAACTAGCGAAGGGTTTGCGGATACCCGGCAGGTTATGCTTTCTGATCCTACCTCGACCAAAAAGATGCGAGCTACCGAAGGCTGGGGAGGAGTGCCTTCAGAAAGTTGGCGAGCAACGTCTAATGGAAGTTGGGGAGAAACAACAACTGGACACGGGGGAGAAACTCAACATCCTGTTACTCTTGACCCTATGAGAATCGGATATATGTTGCCTACAGTAGGCTGGCAATGTAGATTAGATTCGGGTGGAATGCAGCCAGCTATTTCTGCTGGCCCTATATGGGGAGATACACGACAAGCTAGTCTAATTTCTAGTATAGGTAATCAGGTGTCTCGTGCGTCACTGAAGCATCATTACACTCTTTCCGAGAACCCTGTTTGTGAAACTTCATATGGTAGTCTTCTGCAACCAAACTTTGTTTCTCAACATCGAGCTCTGGGATTTGATCAGTTGCGTAGTATAAATGAGGTGGTTCCAGCACAATACATTAAACAAAATCCAAGGCATGGACCACCATACAATCCTTATGGAACTCAGTAGGTCGTTGTCCCTCTCCTCCCCTTGTTTTTAGTTGCTCACTGGAATCCATAGAGTTCTTTACATTGCTTACTAATTTAATGAAATTTCTGGATTAGGTTTCTCTATCTAAATTTGTTTACATGGTATTTGAAATATTCTATTTCTAAAGTGTAATTTGTATCATAGATTCAACTTCATTTGAAATCTAGTAAATGTGTTAATTATTGGTTTGACATTTTCATGGTTCCATATGATCTTTAAGTCTGCGAGCCCCCTTCTCCAGATAAAAAGGGTGCATCAAAATAATTGGTCTACCGGGTATTGCTGCACTTGTGTTGAACTCTTTTAAATTTCCTCTCGTATATACTTTTTAAATCTTGAACTTTTATTTACTGTTGGTTCTAAGTTTGAATTCTTCAATAAAACCTTAGTGATCAACTTAGTTGCGGCAGGAAGCATGTTTTCTTTTAGATCCAATAAATTGTTAAATACTCTTTCGTTTCAAAATATAAGAAGTTTAATTTTTCAACGTCAACTATTGAAAGTAAAGAAGCAGTGGAAGGGCTAAAAGAAACTTTTAGAGTTTTCGTTAAAGATGTTGAATTAGAAACAGAAGATGAAACAAATAATAAGGCATCTGATTCTGAAGGATCCGGTTAACATGAAGTTTATTATTTAGTAAGTTGGTCAATTGACCAGTAGAATACTGACATTATTTTCGATTCTGAAGAGGAATCAGACAGTTCTGAGGAAGAGTGACTAGAGTCATGAAGGTATAAACACTCGAGTAGGAGTATATATGGAAAGTACATACCAGAAAGGTGTTGTGGGCTTGTAACTTTATATAGTAGAATGTGTTTGTAGTGCAGCATCATAGGCTTTTTACATCTGAAAAGTGTTCTTTCATCTTAACTTAGCCAAAAGTGTTTATTTTTCAAATAAAACTAATTTTAATTTTTTATTTATTCAATATATATGATAATTATAAAATATTTTTTTTGAATTTCAAATCAACTTGCTAATACTATTAGAATTTTTAATACTACAAACGTTGCTCAAACAAACACTTATCAAAAACTCACAATTGAGTGCTCGTAAAATTCGTTTAGTTTAGTATTCAGTTTAGACAATTCACACGGGTTTATTTTTCAAATAAAATTATTTTTAATTTCTTATTTATTCTATGTATGCGATGATTAGAAAATATTTTTATTCAAGTTCAAATTAACCTATTTTTACTATTAGAATGATTACAAGTTTTGCTCAGACTCACAATTGAGTTCTAGTAATTTTTCTTGTTATTTTCAATTTAATATTTAGTTTAGTCAATTCACAGGGTTTATTTTTTAAATAAAATTATTTTTAATTTCTTATTTATTCTATGTATATGACGATTAGAAAATATTTTTATTCAAGTTCAAATTAACCTATTATTACTATTAGAATGACTACAAATTTTACTTGAACAAACAATTATTGAAGACTCACAATTGAGTGTTAAAATTTAGCGTTTAAATTTACTATGTTTGGTTCCCATTCCTTGGCATGTATGAAATGGACTGACTTAAGGAATAGAATGGCTTAAAGAATGGGATGAGAATGATCATTTTCATTTTCATATTTGGTTTGTCCATTCATTTCGTCAAGAAAAAAATCACTATTTTATTTTAGGTGTTTAGTTTATATGAATTACATTATGAATAAAATGGAAAATGATCTTTTTCATTTTTTATATACTACAAACTTATACAATGAATGAAAATTCCTTTTTTTACTAGAAAAATATTTTTTTTTATATTTATGCATTTAAAATTCAAATATACACTTCATGAAAAAAAAACCTTAAAGCCAATACAAATCATATATAGAAATAAACAAAAAGTAATATAGCATGCACTAACAAACAATTATTCAAGCTAAAGTATATATATATAATTTTGAACCAAACACCACACTTTTGAGACTGTTAACGCCAAGATCCGTCCACGCGCTCCAATTACCAAAGCGCGTCCAATCCTGCACAAAAACGAGTAAACACCAAAAGCTTGACGGCTTGGGCCGCCGGAGGATAGCTTCGGTGTGAGAATAAGTACAGGCTGATATAAAGTTAACAATGGAGGCTTAATACTCTAGTGTTGGAAAATAATGAATTGCTTGTGTACCTTAAATCAATGAAGTGTCTTGTATTTATAATGATCTCACCACCTTCATACAATCCTTCTCCGAATCAGGTTAAGGTTCTCACCCAATGACCAATCCTTGACAGGAATGTACCAAATCTCCTATAATTAAGAAAGTGGATTCATAGTCCAATACTTCCTTCCAAATTCAGAGATAAAATAGAATTAGGATCCTCAATCTATAAATCCCCCGTCCACCAAACTCACTCCTGACCCAAGCCCATATAATTCCACATGATTAATGGCCCATTACATTCCAGAGGCCCAAATAATCTTGGCCCAACATTACCCCCCAGTTGTGACGCTCCCAAAATAGGTATACATCACCCATTCTGAGTCGCCAAATACATGGTATAAAATTCAAATACAACTTAATTATACAACTGTCGTGTAAAATACGACAAAACATAAGCTGAGAGTTTAGTACGAATATTGTCTTCTAGACAGTATTCAAACTCAACTGGAGTCCTCAATACATTTATTATCACACTATTTCACTGAATAGTGAGGAATACTAATGTAAACATCTGGACCGTCACTCCGTTCCCCGACTAGTCCCAGCTATATTCTCATTTTCTGAAGAGAACAATGAAAACAAAGGGTGAGCTCAACTAGCCCAGTAAGAAATATTATGACCAAAATAATGCAGAATAAATTATCGTTAGCCTTCAACAGTGTTAAATTGATAAAATATAATAAACATCAAGTTTAACTGCAATGGAACAAACAATCCATTAGAAGAGTCAAGTAGAGTATGATATCTACAATCTTCTATGATTTAAAAAGTTTATCATCAATTTTATCGCTGAGACTCAGCTTAATAAATAAACCACATCATCGAATCATCCCTGCACTACGGGCCAAGGATATTCATGTAATCATCAATGGTCATGATTATACCGAATAATCTCTGGTCATAATCATACCAACAACTGTCCATCAATGCACTACAGGCCAATGATGATTTTTACCACATCATTTATAACATTACTACCATGATTATACCGAATAATCCTCGTCATAATCATACCAATCAATAGTACATCTATGCACGTAAGCCACAAATGACTTTTATCACAATATAAACATGAGGATGATGACAATGATATAATAATTCAATTAAAAGAAAGTAAATGATAAATTTTTAAAGATTTATAACTTAATTTATTCAGAATTCAATAATGTCCAAATTGTCAACATGATACTGCTTTGTGGAGTAAAATTCAAGAATAATATTGTATCAAAAAATGATTTGGACAGCAAAGAAATCAATTTTTGTCATGAATAATTCCCCGGGTGAATAGTACCTGAGTGAATAGTACCTGAGTGAATAGTACCTCGTGAATAGTACTTCAGAAATAGTACCCCGTGAATAGTACTTTGTGAATAGTACTCATGAATAGTACTTTATGAATAGTATTTTATGAATAGTACCTCGTGAATAGTACTTTGTGAATAGTACCATAAAAATGAATACTACTCATGGACAGTACTCTGGCATGAAAAGCTTAAAATTTAACAAGAATGTGCATACAATATTCTTGTGAAACAATACTAGATGAAGCGCAAATTTCAAGGATATTCTACTAATTTCACGGAGTATAGATGTGACGCCCCCAAATTCTGACCTCCACTTGGTCACCCGAATTCGGTTCATCACGTTCTCAAAGTATTACCATAATAACTAAAATCACACATTCACAACGAAAGATCTAATTTAGAATAATATACAACAATTTATTATAATTATTCTCCCAAGTCTCGCAACCTACAGTACTTAATAGATTGCATAATAATATCGAATAAAGACTTATTACATAATCCTACTTAAGTTTAAACATAGTCTGCAAATAGTCTTAATACAACATGATAGATTTAAACATAAAAGGGACAAGTTAATCAAGAGTCTTGCCCTTGCCCTTGTCTTTCCTGTAGACACCTCCTGTTCACTTTTATGATGAAAGGTTTTAAATAAGTAAGAATGAGCACAAATTGCCCAGCAAGTAATATACAACAAGGGTAAGGAGTTTTATAACACGAGTTTGAAATATCGAAGTATCATCTCTGAGATAGTTCAGGGTTTCAGAATAATATCATGAATAACGAATATCAACAATTCTTGAATCAAATCCTTTGGAATATGAACGATAATTCAATATAGATTAACAGATATATATGAATTCAAAGGTTATCAACGTATCCACATGGATAAACAATTTATACTGAGTAGTCACCAAGGACTATTGAACATCTACTAGAATCATCAATATTAGACTGATAACACAAAATAATTAAGTACGATAAATGATCAGTCTACCATACTCTATGTTATGCATAACTACACAGTAATATTCACGTGTGTGTTGGGGCTTCCAACAATATACACTCCCCTTACCATAATTGTGACGCCCCTAAATCTGGGTATCTTCCAACCAGACAGATGGTGCTCCACGATACTACAATCCATACAATCATTCCATTGAGATAACAACAAAATGAATGTAATTACTATCTTTGTATTACATTTGTAATTAATCCTTTCCCAGGTAACCGAATATATTCATTGTTCTTCATAAGTATATTACATATAAATATACTAGTCTATTACAGGACGATTAATTGTCCATCTTAGTCTTGCCTTTATCTCTCTTAGAACTCTCCGTTCGTTCGGCTTTAGCTGCAAACATATGGTTCAAGCAAGAATGAGCATAACTAGCTCAACAAGTCTTAACAACGAATCATATGAATATCACCTCAACAAATACATGCTTTAATTCTATATCTGAACAATTATCTATGAAGCATTATGAAACATTTGACTAATACTTCTCATACAATAATTCCAGAGCATAAATAATAGCTTAGGAATGATGAACCGGTCAATAGACCATGAACATACTCTTTTCATTTTCATACTTGAAAAGGATATCCCACACTAAGGCCATCCACGATGCCTTTTACTTACGAGCACTTCTAGGTGATCACCTTTATTGTACTTATGTTGATCAACACTCTTTACGTTAAACGTATTTACGCTCAACATTTGGCAACCTCGCGTGCCCATCGAATAATCGATGAAAAATACTTTTGTTTGTACATAGACAAACTTACCTTCTCATCCGTATCTAAATACTTGGCATAGGATAGCGTTAATGCTTCTATATCAACAGACTTGTAAATAAATCAATCAACTCTTCAATACTTGTCTAGCCCGAATAAAACAGGCATCGACTCTTTTATGTTTACCATTCATGCATCGTATAACATGCATCACGTAAAAACTTGACTAACACGAAGGTTAGACAAGCGTCAAGAAAGACTTGCCTTCAAGCGTCTTTGAATTTACAATTCAACTATTCTCAGTCTTTATAGGATCTACATGATACATTCACATAACGCACTGTAATTAGTTATCAAACAAACTCACTTTACGGTTCTAACCAACTTCTTTCTCTTCTATGTCTTACTTGTTTTAACTTTGTTATTAAAGTTGATTCGACTTTCTATACTTCGTTACGTTTCATTAACGTTTTTACGTCCTTAGCCGATATTCGATCATTAATGGTTAATTACCAACGTTGAACGTCGTTCACTTGGTTCACTCATTACGTATTTGTGTTCTTCTTCGCTTAATTTCCATTAAACCTTACCCGCTCTTCTTACATTAACATCTTATAAGTGTTTTTAAAGTAAGTCTCATTATGTACTCTAAGTACCTTTAACATCTTACTTTAGGTCTACATTCAAAATGGAACTAAACCTAACTTGGTCAACTTTTTTTCCATCACCGATGACTGCCATGCATGACATCCCTTATGTTTTAGTAGTAGCTGCACATGGCCCGGTTAGTTAGTGGTACTTTCACGAGTCTCAAGCACATGACACCACCATTTTACACTGGTTTTGGTGACTGCCACAAGAAGTCTGTACTAGTTGGCCAAAACAGATTTGGTTTCTTAACGAAACTCCCAGCTTCCTAATTTGTTCGTTTTACATTCGAATTGACCCATTCGAATTCCTAAAAGTCACAAATTATATCCTTTACGTGTTCGTATAAGAATTTCACCTTTTCGAATTCTTTAACTCAGAATTCACCTTTAAGTTCATTTTTAAGCGTTCGTTTAACGTTTTCGTTCGTTCAATACTCGTTTTCTTCGTTATAAGTCGGAATGCGACGATTCTTTCGCCAACGACTCTTAATTACCTTATCTCACATGTTGACATTGGGAAACTGACGTTTTTAAGTCACACGACAACTTTTGACCCTTAATCCGGGCTTTATACGTTTTCGACGTTTAACGTCTATTTCCGTACAATTTGCCATAACTTCGTTACTAATGTTCTCTAAGCCAAATCACATGGAATACTCCATGGACTTCATATCTACATCCTAACTAAATCAAGATGCACACACCTTAGCTACAACGATTTCCAAAATGTTTAATTATAACTAAGTTCACGTTCAAGACTTTTTATGGTTTTAACTCACGTAAACACTTATGATTTCTATTTGGTCACGTCCTATCCATGATTTGGTCATTAATAGGCATTCTTATATCTTCTCAATAAACACTCTCCACTCATCTACGATTCTTCTATGAGAAAGAAATCGAAAAGGATGAAGATTACGGTTTATAGGAATTTACCTTTGAAGTAGTTAACGTTCTTGATAAACGTCTATTGGTTTGCTTGGAAGTAGAAGAATTTAGTGTTTCTAGCTCTTTCTCTCTCTCAATATATGTTGGTCAATCTTTGTAAAGCACAAAATAATCAACCTTGGCCTTGTATATATAGGCAACCACATGGAGGGCAAAAATGTCCAATTCTCCACCTCCTTACTTATTTACCACTTTGTCACCAAGTAAAGTACTTGGTGACCAAGTGATTCACTTGCCTTGCACACCAAGTGACCGGCCCACCTTGCCCATGGGTTATCCCCATGGGTTTTCCCATGGGTTTTACCCACCCCTTGACCCGTCGGTTCAACCCACGGTTTAATTCTTTGGATTGGGCTTGACATTAATTAACATTGGGCTTTAACCAATCTAATATTGGACCTTCACTTGGGCTTGTATACTTAATTCATTGGGCTTGTTTATTAATCCAAGTCCAATTGGATTGGATAAAATCCTTAACTCATACTCTAATAATACAACTCGTATTCTACGCGTATTACTCACATATTCTCTTTTTATAATACTCATATAATAATCGTATTATACGTCGTCCTATTTTTCATACCATACTCGTATACATACTAGTATAATACTCATATTCTTTACGTATAATAATCGAAACGACTATACGCATTACATTTCCCTTTTGGAAACCTCTTTCACAAACCCTTAGGTTTTAAGTCCGCAGGTGAAAACTTCATTTGCCATAACGGTAATATTATTGGATATTCCATAATATCGTCATATTATAACATTACGCGTTTCTCAGAATTTCAAACCCTAGCTCCGAACGTCATCGGATGAATAGTGTTTTTACGCAAACAATCTTAGAAAACTTTCGTTCTCGTCTTGATAATTCACAACAATTAATTCTAGCACAAAGCTAGAATACTAACCACATCCACACATTCTAGGTCATAGAATGACCTTCGAACATCTTACTCACATAATAACTCAATTAAATTCATTTAATCCACATAATCAAATAAAAATTTAATTCATTGAAAATTCAAAATTCTTGGGCGTTACAATAATGGTTGTTCTACTCAGTTTTTAAGATTTTCGCACCAGTCAATTGGTTTGGACAGTTTTATAAACATGCATATAGTCTAGCCGAATCAAATGGCATAGACATTTTCACAATATTCAAGAACAATACCAAGTTCAACATGAATAATAGTTTTCTCAAGAGTTTAACATACTAGCTTAATTGAACGAGAAAGTAAGATAACTTGCATTCAAAGAGATAAGGTTTGCTTACGACATTAGTCGAATAAAGTAATGCAACGGTTTAGGATACTTGCTTTAAGCGTTGATTACCACTTATAGCGTAAAATCACCTCAATGAACTATATTATCCTATTTATGTAGGTATAGGTACTCATTAGTCACATGTTTTGACATAAATCTCAACATACATTTATCACACATATATCTATCCATACACATTGAAACTTATAGATGTATAATTCACACTGTTCTTACTTTTAAAAACCTTAAAAATATTTTAGCAAATTTTTGTCTTATATACTCATTTCATGTCTGTATACATGAAACATTACTTGAGTAACGCATTCTAGATTACGTCATTCACACATACGTGTTAAGGAACTTTTAAACTAAGTTTGGTCTTCTTTATTTACTTTCACTAATTGTTATTGTTTACTCATAACATTTCTATTTCACAAGTTAAGAAAATTTATTGCATCAAAGATTAACCATAGTATTTATTAAACCACATAACAATGATAAATAACCTTTTCAAAGCATGCTTACATATATTAGGTTTATTCGAACGTAGCTAGTATAACTCACTACTTAGAAATTCAGTTTAGTTCATGCGTGGGTAACATATATCCAATTAATAATATTTATCAATTAATCCAGCCTTTTCCAAAGTCACGATGCTGTTTCCAAATTCGAAGACATCCCGCCACGTTCGAACTCGAAGACATCTTCCGAAGTTGAAGACATCATCTCCGAACCCGAAGACATCTCACACGTCCAGAACTCAAGACATCTTCAAGTCAAGACATCATTTCCAACCCAAGACATCTCGTCACGTCTCGAACTCAAGACATCTTCCAAGTCAAGACATCATCTCCGAATCCGAAGACTTCAAAAACAAGTTCAGTCAATACTTTATTTACTACAAATAAAATAACCTTCTATCATTTTACTTGTTTAATCAATTGTTCACTTTATTTTATTTATCTATGTCTCATTATATAAATAAAGTATTCTTACTTTACTTAGTATTATTATTATATTTTATCTTGTTATTAATCCTATTTTATCTCATTTTATCTAAAAAAATAAGTCTTGACCCGTTTGACCCGACCTGAACCGGGCTGACTCAACACAGAAAATTGCCTAGCGCCTAGGTGCTTGAAATAAGCCTGGGTTGAGCGCCTAGGCGCTCCCCAACAGAAGCCAAAATCTGATTTTTTCAACATTTTGAGTTTTGACCCTTTCTGATTCAATATTTCATAACTTGCTCATTTCACATCCAAATGAGTTCAAACCACTTCCATTATCTCATAAACTTACATATCTTCAATATTTTATATCTTGAACAATTTTCCAAAATATTTATTTAATTAAATTATTTACTTTTCCAAGCTAAGGTTCTCATGTTAGCTTGTCTTACCAATTATTTTGCTACGAGTTCGTCTTATGCCCGAATTCGATGATTCAACTTGGGTTATGATCGTATTTCATATATGCTTAATATAACATTTTAGAATTACATATATCTCTTACACCTTTTAATCACAATTATCAAACTTTCAAGTATACTAAGCTAGGTTTCTTGCTCACATGCTTTTACATGATTCATTTTAACTTAGATCACATACCAAGACATATAAATCACATATTCTCCTTCTAATACTCATCATTATACTTTTAGATCCATCATGATCACACAACACATAAACTTCCCCCACAATCAAGCATGCATTCTTACTAATATCTACATATACTAACTTTACTTGACAAAAATAAAGCTAGATTATGAACTTACTTCTTGAAGGCTTTCTTCCTCTTAGCTAGGAACCTTAAGTAGTTCTCCACCTTTGCTTCTCCTTCTTGAACTCCTCTTGAACCACCAAAATGCAAGAGTTCCCCTCTAGGTTTCTTCTACTTCCCTCAATTTCTCTCTAGCTCTTACTATACTACTAATACTTATGAAATTTCAAGTAAATGAAGCAATGAACTAGGATGGGTTATATTTATAGGCAAGGTCTATGTATAAAATACATGTACTAATACTTGGTATAATACTTGTATTTGTACACCCAACTAGTTAATAACCATTGGTAAAAGGTGATTAGGTAAAAAGGAATTACCAACTACTTCACCAACTATGTCCTCCTTCATCATGAGCTCACATGGGATTACTTGTAAGCATTTTTGGGCAACAAAAATCAGTACTTAGGTTTAGTAGGGCCAAATTTCGGTCATGAGGGGTAGCATCAATATGTTGCACTTTCATTTTATCATTTGTACAATATGCTAGCTTATTGTTACCTTTACACATACATCTCTATACCTATATATATATATATATATATATATTCCTATATATATAAGTATACTTATCTTATATATGTATTCATATAATTCATGTACATTGGGTTTGTCCAAATTAATATTTGAATTGGGCTAGGTACAAAAACTTATACACATTGGGTTAAACATTAGTCTACCAATTCGAATTCTTGGGCTAAACTCCCAACTATGCAAGTATGTTACATTAATAATGTTGGGCTTGGATTTAACCTAGATCCAACACTTCATTAAGTTATCCATCAATTAATCTCATTAAGAAATTAATAATGCCACAAAAGGCTTAACACTTAAGCTTCATTAATCATAACCAAGCTTATCAACATTATCAATAAATTTCTTAATGCTTTCATACATGATTCAATTAAATTTTTTGTTCTCACATTTCATGACACACCAAAATATATATATGTGTTCAAAATAAATATTCAAACACTTTTATTCCTAATTTATAAAAATCTCGGGTATTACAATAGAAGCAATACTTTAACAAAATGAGGGTATAATCAGGAATACGAGACGAAAATAATATTACTCACATACTATAGAGTATGGAAGAAAAATATTATTCCTATGAATACTGAACAAAATAATATCCCTTACCTCGTAAGAAGATCAGATCTCGGAATAGTGAGGTAGCAGACTTCTCTTCTACTTTCTCTCTAAAGCTTCTCTCTCTATAACTTCTCTTTCTATAATTGCTCTTGTGAGTCTTAGTGAATTGGTGAGAATGAAAGAAGAATGAGCTTCTATTTATAGGAAAATATAGTTCCGATAATTGCACGTTTTGGGGCTCGAAATATTCCAATATAATAACTTCATCTTTTTTTTATTTATTTTTAATTTAGTCCTGCAAGTATTATCAAACTTTCACCACCTCCCCTAATAGTACATCTTGTGAATCAATAGTACAATCATGTGAATCAATAGTACAATCATATGAAAAAAATAATTTCAGTATAATACCTTCATCTATACCTCTATTTTTAATTTAGTCATGCAAGTATTATCAATCTTACATCACCTCCCCTAATAATACATGCATTTGAATCAATAGTACACACATGTGAACAAATAGTTATAAGCATGTGAATTAATAGCAATTAATTGCTCATTTATCCGATTAATTACCCGATTGGTCAATTCAACCTCCAGACATCCATTATTATCAAAATAGATGTGGATTTTCACTAACACTAATAATCCCAACACAATGAAAATATCAATTTCATCTTTAATCAACACGAATTTATTCATCATTAATATTATAACTCACAATATTTAACAACCAGATCATTCCCAGGAAAGAGGGGGCTTTCCGATAAGAATTTCTCCCTATTTGCGCGCAATTAGGTGACAAAACCTCTCCTTGACAGAACTTTCTAGACATTGTCAATATTGCAAATAATAATATGAATAATTTTGTCGTCTCAATTATTGATTTAATATATAATATAAAATATTATGCAGATGATACTGTGACAATAATTGAATCAATAATATGAGAGATATTATGCATGAATTACTGTAGCAATAATTGAGTATAACTGAGTGACTTCTCACGTAAGCATCAATAATCAATACTGTGTGCTACTATGCAACCACACGTATTACTGTACTTTTACCACAAGGTAGTTCAACAGTTTAACGGTAAAACTTTCGCCGTTATTTTTATAAAAAGATTATTTTGTCGTTTTCTAACTACGATAATACTTTCGTTGTGGGGTCCACCAATGATTGTGCCGTCGTACGAATATTCCCTGTTAAAACGAATATTCCCTGACCAATCGAATATTATATAACCATTTGCTTACTTTTGAAAAATTTGTAAATAATACCCACAACTATAACATTATATCAAATCCACACCATAATATTCAAAAATATATTTTGAGAAAAATTAATCTTTATTCATAAAAGTTGGGGTCTTATAACCTCCCCTTTTTATGAATATTCGTTCTCGAAATTAGGGTGCGTACCTGGTATGTCGAAGAGGTGAGGATACCTTGACTTCATTTCAGATTCTAACTCCCAGGTCATTTCCTCAACATCGTTGTTTCACCATAAAACTTTGACTTGAGGTATAACCTTGGAGCGTAGAATATGATCCTTCTTATCCAAGATTTTAACAGGTACCTCCTCATACGTTAAATCTTCCGCTATCTCGTTCGGTTCTAATTCAATAATATGGTTCGGGTCTTTCACATATTTACGTAACATAGATATGTGAAAAATGTTATGAACATGAGACATACTTGGCGGTAAGGCGAGTCTATAGGCCACAGTTCCTACTCGATGGAGGATTAAAAATGGGCCAATGAATCGAGGATTGAGCTTTCCTCTCTTTCCAAATCTCGTAAATCCTTTCCATGGAGCAACACATAACAACACATGATCTCCAATATTGAATTCCACGTCCTTTCGATGAAGATCAACATAACTCTTTTGTCGATCTTGTGAAGTTTTTATACGTTGTCGGATCGTTTGAATCTTTTCCGTAGTCATACGTACCAAATCTGGTCCCAACAACGTTGCTTCATCCACTTCATCCCAGAATACTGGAGAATGACACTTTCTTCCATACAACGCCTCAAATGGAGCCATGCCAATACTTGCTTGATAACTGTTATTATAGGAAAACTCCACAAATGGTAAGAACTTGTCCTAACTTCCTTTGAAGTCAAGGACACAGAGTCTTAATAAATCTTCAAGAGTTTGAATAGTCCTCTCTGACTGCCCGTCCGTTTGAGGATGATATGCCGAACTAAATCGTAAATCCGTGCCCATAACGTTTTACAAACTAACCCAAAATCGTGAAGTGAATCTTGGGTTTCGATCAGAAACTATGGCTACTGACATACCTTGCAATCTTACAATCTCGTTTATGTACATACGAGCAAGACGTTCAAGTGTATAAGTTTCTCGTATCGGTAAGAAATGAGCAGACTTGGTTAATCTATCAATAATGACCCAAATCACATCTATACCTTAAGAAACCTTGGGAAGACCAGTAACGAAATCCATGGTAATGTGCTCCCACTTCCATTTTGGAATTTCAAGTGGTTGCAATGGACCTTTTGGCACTTGATGCTCCGCCTTGACTCGTTGACAAGTTAGACACCTTGAGATAAACCCCGCTATCTCTCTCTTCATATTGCTCCACCAAAATGTATGTCGAAGATCATGATACATTTTGGTACTCCCAGGATGGATTGCAAATGGTGTGTTGTGCGCCTCCATCATGATTTTATACTTCAAGTCAGAATCGTTAGGAACACAAAGTCTAGAGTTGACTCGAAGTATTCCTTCTTCATCGATTCTTGCTTCCAGAATAGCACCTTCTTGCACTTTCTTCCTCATACGCATTAGCTCCAGGTCTGTAGCTTGAGCATCTTTAACTTTATCGATTAAAGTCGGCTCTACTCGTATATTTGCCATCATCACATGGGTCCCTGAAGTCTTTAACTCTATCTCCGTCCTTTGTAAGTCATACAAAATTGGCCTTTGCGTTGACAATATCGCTTTTCGTACCAAGATATGATCTTTTTACTCGGTCGTCCACCATTACGTTCGTTTTTTCAGGATGGTATTGAATGGTATGATCTTAATCTTTCAATAGCTCAAGCCCTCGTCGTTATCGCATGTTGAGTTCCTTTTGAGTGAAGAAATATTTCAGGCTTTTATGATCCATATAGATCTCCACCTTCTCTCCATACAGGCAATGCCTCCAAATCTTAAGCGCTTAAAAGCGGCCATTACCGCCTCTCTAGATCATGAGTAGGATAATTCCTCTCATATTCTTTGAGTTGTCGTGAGGCATAAAGCTATGACTTTCCCATGTTGCATGAGAACACATCCTAAACCTTTGCTGAAGCATCGTTGTATATGACAAATCCTCTCGAACCAAATTGATCTTTGTCGGAAAAGGTGCTAAAATGAGCTTTCTCTTGAGTTCTTGAAAACTCTTCTCACATTCCTCGCTCCAACCAAATTTTGTATCTTTTCGAGTCAGCTGAGTTAATGGAGTAGCGATTCGAGAAAACCCTTCTACGAATCTCCGAAGAATAACCAACTAAGTTCGAGAAAAAGCTACGCATTGATCAACGACTTAGGTTGCTCCCGACTTTGAATTGCTTCAATCTTTGCCCGGTCAATCGATATTCCATGATTTGATATCACGTGCCCAAGGAATGCTACTTCCTCAAGCCAGAACTCGCATTTCTTCAACTTGGCATAAAGCTTATTTTCATGAAGCTTTTGGAGTATCAACTTCAAGTGTTGCTCACGATCTTCACGACTTTTGGAGTAAATAAGGATTTCATCAATAAAGACGACCACAAACTGATCCAAATATTCCTTGAATACTTGGTTCATCATATCCATGAAGGTAGCAGGAGCATTAGTCAATCCAAAAGATATGACTAGGAATTTGTAATGCCCGTCTGAGGAGTTACGAAGCGATCTTTGGAATGTCATCAGTTTTAATCTTCAACTGATGATATCCAGAACGAAGATCGATCTTTGAAAGAATTTGGCACCTTGCAACTAGTCAAACAGATCATCAATACGAGGTAACGGGCACCTATTTTTGATGGTGACATGATTCAACTCCCGATAATCAATACAAAGTCGCATACTTCCATCTTTCTTCTTCACGAATAGAACAGGAGCACCCCAAGGAGACGTACTAGGACAAATGAAATCGATGTCTAACAATTCCTGTAGTTGGGTTTTTAACTCCTGAAGTTCAATAAAAGCCATTCGATATGGGGCTTTGGAAATGGGTTTTGTACCAGATTCAAGGTCGATACAAAATTCAATTTCACGCTCTAGGGGTAGGCTAGGAAGTTCTTCAGGGAATACGTCAGGAAATTTATTAACAATAGAAATATCATTCAAATCTGACGTATTTTTATTTAAATACGTGACATGGGCTAAGAAAGCTTGACATCTGTTTTTCAATAAACGAATAGCTTTATGGCTTGATATGACAGTGATTGACTTTAGTGGTTTGGTTGTTTGAATTCGCATAATAGGTTGGTTAAGAATATGAAAGCTAACAACCTTACGAAAATAATCAATTTTTGCATGATGAGTAGTTAACCAATCAATCCCTAAAATCACATCAAATGCAAGTATTTTTAAAGAAATAAGATTGACAGGTAATGTGAGGGTACCGATTTGAACCAAGCAAGACTTATAAACAGTGGATGTAATGGAGGTTTCTCCCAACAGAGTTTCAACAGATAAGTCAAAGTCTAATTTCTCTAGAGTCAAATTTAAACGTTGAGCGCAAGTAGGAGAAATAAAAGAATGGGTAGAACCGGTATCAAATAAGGTATAGACTTCGCTAGAGTTTATGATTAGCTTACCCGTGATCACCTCGTTCGGATTCCTCGCTTTTTGGGAGGTTACGACAAACGCTCTCCCTTGAACTACCAGTTTTGTCTTGTTTGGGACGACCTTTGATGCCTCCATCCCAGCTAGACTTGACTTCGGTGCATGACAAAATTGGGCTAGGTGACCTTCTCTTCCATAATTATAACATGCTTTGGATTGCTGCGTACAGTTCGGACTGATATGTCCCTCCCCTCCGCATTTGTAACATATGATTGACTGTCGTTCCCCTTCCTTAACAACAGGTGCTAGTGATGACGTCTTTCCATCATTGTTGAATCTCCCTTCTTGAAATTTCCACTTCTATTATCTTGGCCATGATTTCCACCGAAGTGATTACCATTTCTGGCATGTTGATTCCCTCTACGTTTGTTGTCACCGCTTCGATGACTGTTACCATTGGTATTATTATTTTTCCAGCTGCTCTCTCTTGGTTGGGTGGACTCGTTATCGCACTCCAATAACTGAGCCCTATTTACAACATTTGAATACAAACATAGTTTATGAGAAATTAGATATTGACGTATCTCGGGTTTCAAACCTCTTAGAAACATTTGCGTCATTCTCTCCTCATTATCAACCAAGTGGGATGCAAACCGGGACAACTCGGCAAACCTAGCTTTATACTGCGACACGGTCATATTATTTTGCTCCAGCTTGATAAACTCTACCTCCTTCACGTGACGAATAATTTTGGGAAAGTACTTATCGTTGAATAGTTCTTAGAACTTCTCTGAAGACATCTTCAGTGCGACAGGTTGAGTACGCTTTACCAATTTCCACCAGTAATCTGCCTCTCATCGCAACATAAAGGTGGCAAAGGGAACCTTTTTCTCCTCGGAGCATCCCAAGACATCAAATATCTTGGTGATTTACTTTATCCACGTCTCCGCCTTAAGTGGTTTTGGCTTTCAAATAAACTCCGGTGGTCCCAGCTCCTTGAACTGTTTAGCGGTGACCGTCCGAGAGTTGTCAGTGTTTCCACCTGCATTTTGAATAGGAGTCGTTCTTGCCTGATGTTGCATGAATTGCATAAAGCCTCTGAACATCCCATCGTTCATCATTTGGTCAGCGTTATTGTTTTCCTGATGATTATTTGTAACAACCTGGTATTTTCTATATAAGTAAATCGAAAATTTTAAGTATACTTTTTATTTATTTATAAAGGTGGAAATATGTGCCATGATAATGTGTATATGTATTTATGTGATAAATAAAAATATATTTATTACATGAATATTTACAAATAATTTTATTTTAGAATTATTAATTATTATAAATTATATTCTTATAATAATTAATTGTATAGTAGAAATGTTTTTATTAATTATTTTCCATGAAAATATAATTATATATTATTTAAATAATATATGAAATAATTTTTAGAATTATTATAATAATTATTTATTTTATTATATGAATTTATGTTAGATTAATTAAGTTAGTTATTTTTAACTTAATTAATAATGTTATATATGAAGAATAAATCAGATATGGAATCCAAACCCTAATTTTGGATATGGAACAAGGAATGTGAATAATAATATAATATTAATTATATTTTGATTTTTCAATGCTATAAATATGTACTGTATGTACGTATTGATTATGATTGGTCAATTATGGTGTATTATGACTAAACCTTAGCAATATTTTTATAAACCCAAGTATTACTGTTAAACCCTAATTCCGAAGTCAAATGAGACTTTAAAAATCTGTTAAGACACTGTGTTATGTGGTGTATGATGTGTATTATAAAGATTTGATGCTAATTAGGAAAAACTCTAATTATAAAAACCCTAATGTGAAACTTAAACCAGAGTTTATGCTCAGTCAGAAGTTGTGTTAATGTGATTAATATCATGTATGGTAGATTTTATTGTTAATTAGGGAAAACCTAATTAGTAATTTAAAACCCTAATATCTAGAACCCTAATTTGGTAAATTAGAAACCCTAATTAGTAATTTTAAAACCTAATTACTAATTGTAAACCCTAATTGCTAAATTAGCAAGGTTAACTATAATTATTAAATAATTAATACTCTAATGTTCATGTATAATGTAATTAGAAACCTAATCTAATTAAGAAAACCCTAATTACAAATTTTAGAAACTAAAATTTTACATTTTTCAAACCCTAATTGCTAAATCCTACAAATTCTATGTGCTAAACCTTAGGGTTAAACCCTAAGGGTTTGCCAAGTTACATTTTAGCCATTAAATTGTATGACAAAAGACTATAATGCCCCTCTTGCATATTTTATTAGATAACTTATAAGATTTCCAATATCTTTAGTTGGTGACCTAATTTATTGATTTAACATAACCTAAATCTCCTGCACATTAGTCTATGCTCAGCCAATTCATGCATCTAATACTTATATAAATAGATTGGAAGAGAGAGAAATGGCATTTGCTAGCTCATTTTGGCAAACTCTCATCCTTGACTCTCTCAAGCTCAACCCTCCAAAATTTCTTAGCATATCTGTCACAAAAACAAGCCCCACTAATACATATAACAACATCAATAGCCTTGAATAAGAATTTGATCATAGAAGGTACAAACCCTAACTTGAAAATTTGAATTTTGATGCTATGCTAAATGTTATGATTGAGTGTTAAAATATGTTGTTTATAGTATATAATGATGACCTGGGTTGATAGATGTTAGATCCATAACATCTATAGGCTCGGATTTGAAGTTTTACAAAATCTGGAAAAAATTATTTTGTGTTCTGACAACTGAATGTCAGGCCTTATATCTTTGTGATCTTTAATGAGTTTTGTGTTTTGAAAGTTTGTATAGTTGTAGTCTGATATGTGCTCTTTGATCTGGGATTGAAATCAGACTTAGATCATATGTATATTGCAAGTTATGGAAGGTCAAATTGCGTTGACCGACCATGACTTGAAAAGTTTATGGGTAACCCAGATGTCCCCAGATCGTGTCTGACAAGTTTTGATGGCTCTAGATCTGTCCGTGTATTGATGTTTTGGTTCTGTTGTTGTATCTATGTTGTAGTGGGTTATATGATCCACAATCTCATGCCATAATATCACCTAAACATCAAATAGGCTGGACTCAGTTGCTGGTCAAAGTAGGTTGGACAAACACGTTTTCTGTTTTCTGGGTAACCCAGAAAACAAATGAACGTGTCGTCTGACAAGGTTTGACCAGCAGGGATCTCGCTATTGTGATGTTGTTAGATCAATGTTATGTGTTAAATATGTAAACGTGCATGTTGGCTACACATTAAAACCATTAGAACAAACATAGCAAGCCCAAAATGTGTGATACAAGGCTTGGAAAGTGGGTGTCTCGACTGTTCTTCATTTTTGGGAAAACTTAAAAAATGAAGAACACTCTTGACAATATTTTTGGAGCTCTAGATCTTTCTGTTATGTTATGGAATGGGAATGAAACCAGTTGCTTATTGTAGTATTACATTATTACTACAATCCTAGCAAACTTTCAAGCTCAGAATCATTATGGTCTAAAAATTATGATTGGTTAAACTAGCAGAATCGGTAACTGGCGATGAAGATCTCAAGCGACTCAAGAACACCTATATATGACAGCTTTAAATCGCTATAGGGCCCTTTAGCGACAAATATTTTCTAAATTAATTATTTTAATTAAATAAATAGAAAAAAATAGTTTTAAATTATTAAAAATACATAATAAATTATTAAAAATTATTTTAAAGTCTAAAAATTAGTTTTTAATTATTTTAAGTATATTTCATAAATATTTAATATTTTTGAAATATTAATGGTATTTAATTATAATATTAAATAAATTACTTAAAAATGATTTTAATACTTGAGAAATTATTTAAAATTATATTATGATATAAGAAAATATTTTAAGTTATTTTTAATGACTTTTAATATTTTGTGACAAATTTCATTAATAAATTAATATTAATGATCATTAAGTTATTTAATAAATGAATTAAATAAATAAATAAAAAAAATGATTTTATTATATTAAAATCATTTTAAATAATAATAAGGTATTTAAAAATATTTTAAGTTATGAAATATAACTTTTAATATGTAAAGGTAAATTTCATTAATTAAATATATTAATGATATTAAAGTTATTTAATAATTATATTTAATAATTTAGTTTAAAAATGATTTTAATATTATAAAAATCATTTTAAATGAAAATAAAGTGTTTAAAGATATTTTAAGTTATAAAATATAACTTTTAATATTTAAAGGATAATTTCATTAATAGTTTAATATTAATGATATTAATTTAATAGTAATGATATTAAATTTATTTAATAATTATATTAAATAAATAGTTTTAAAAAATCATTTAAAAAGGATAGAAATGAATTAAAAATATTTGAAGTTATACTTAATGACTTTTAATATTTTGAGGAATAAATACATTAATATTTTAATATTAATGGTATTTATTTATAAATGATTTTAAATATTTTAAAAATCATTTAAGGGTAATATTAATACTTTAAAAATATTTTGAGTTATTATAAATAACTTTAATATTTTGGCAATGGTTTCATTAATAGTTTAATATTAATTAAATGTTAATGATAATAGAATTGTTTAATATTTAAATCATTTAATAATGATTCCGATGTTTGAAAATTCATGATAAATTATAATAAATATTTTAAAATTATTATAAGTCATTTAAAAATAATATGACTAATAATTACAGTTATTGAACTACTAGATGGAGTCTTAGACTCGATAAATACCCGATAAAGCCGTCGGTAAACCAACATGTTTCAGAAATTAATCTGGACTTAGATAACTTGAATGTATTAATGTTTGGTTGTGATTCAATGACTGTTGGATATGAGTGACAAGGTGATTAGGTTATGTGCTGGCTGCAATAGGCAGTATTATGTGTTACGATATGTTATTCTAATCAGTAAAATGATCTTATTACTGATAGGTGGTTATATAAAAGATAAAACTAAGTTGCGAATTATAAGCAGCGTACCAAGCAAGTATCATACCTTTGCATTTCCTTTATGCAATGGACATGAGTAAGAAAGTTTCAGATTTATATTATTATTGTATAAGATTATTAACTCTATTGTTATATATATTATATCCGATCATTGTTTATCAACATGATATTATATTATATAACTCATATATATATATTCTGTTTGTTAATTTCGAAATATGGTTATACAAGTGTCCTCACTTGGATAATCATTGTATTTAAACACATGTTGATATATATATATATACCTATTGATTCCCGCGCATGTATACATTAAGTAAAAGCCGTCTAAGCTATATGACCAGCTAGACACAGATTTAGAAATATCGTTGAATATGATAAAACCTTTTTGTATCCAATTAAATTATTTTGGTTCGGATTCCAGACTAAGTATGAACATCCCGATCAAGAAAAAACTTTTATGCGCCCAAGGCGGACAGAGTGAACGATAATATTGTTCTTGTATGTAGTATTGATCAATACAGGGCACATTGGGATGATCACCCTCGCGCCCGTAAGTTATGACGGTTTGCGGATGAAGTTCTGCTAAACCTTATCAAAAATTTAAAACAATGTTCATAGTATGTCACCCCAACCCTATTTATAGTCAATACGTAGTTTCAAAAATTGGTATAGAATTGTTATGTTATTATTATCGGTTCAGTTTACTTCACAACTATTAATTCGTTGTAGAAGTAATGTACAAAGAAAATATTTAATTCTTTCAGCTAATTATATTTATATTTGTTATTACTTGCTGGGCACCCAAATGCTCATTCTTGCTTTAAATTTAAATATTTTCAGCTAAGCATGATTAACCTGAAGGTTCAGACGAGAACAAGTGAAAAGGAAAGCAAACAAAATATGTTTAATGGTATCTTTTGTAATAGTTAAACTGTATTAAGACAATGATATATATTATATATCATGTAAAGAATTATAGTAAATGTTGGGTACTTGAGATTAGACTCTGATATATGTAAATTAAGTTTGATATTTATATTATTGTTATTATTATTAGTATTATTCTGCTCATAGAAATGGTATCGTGAAGCACCAAGTTCGGGTTTCAAGTACCCGAGTTTGGGGGCTTTACATTATTGCCATCCTGATGCACATTATCCTGGGTATTGATCGTTGGTGACTCAACGGTCTCATGTGTTTCATTGCTTATCTCAACATTTTCGGATGCCATTTTCAAATACCGTCACAAAACAAGGGTTAATTGACATGTCATATATTATCCCTATACTCTGACCGACCAAATAAATACCAAATAAACTTAGGTAGGTCATATTAGCGAAGGAATTTCCCGTCTCTCCCCTCCTAGTTCTAGTCTCACATCTCCGCCAGGGATCATATCCCTAAGCTTTGATACCAACTGTGACGCTGCCAAAATAGATATACATCACCCATTCTGAGTCGCCAAATACATGGTATAAAATTCAAATACAACTTAATTATACAACTGTCGTGTAAAATACGAAAAAACATAAGCTGGGAGTTTAGTACGAATATTGTCTTCAAGACAGTATTCAAACTCAAATGGAGTTCTCAATACATTTATTATCACACTATTTCACTGAATAGTGAGGACTACTAATGCAAACTATATTCTCATTTCCTGAAGAGAACAATGAAAACAAAGGGTGAGCTCAACTAGCCCAGTAAGAAATATTATGACCAAAATAATGCAGAATTAATTATCGTTAGCCTTCAACAGTGTTAAACTGATAAAATATAATAAATATCAAGTTTAACTGCAGCGGAACAAGCAATCCATTAGAAGAGTCAAGTAGAGCATTATATCTACTATCTTCTATGATTTAAAAAGTTTATCATCAATTTTATCGCTGAGACTCAGCATAATAAATAAACCACATCATCGAATCATCCCTGCACCGTGGGCCAATGATATTCATGTAATCATCAATGGTCATGATTATACCGAATAATCCCTGGTCATAATCATACCAACAACTTTCCATCAATGCACTACAGGCCAATGAGGATTTTTACCACATCATTTTTAACATTACGATCATGATTATACTGAATAATCCCTGGTCATAATCATACCAATCAATAGTACATCTATGCACGTAAGCCACAAATGACTTTTATCACAATATAAGCATGAGGATGATGACAATGATATAAGAATTCAATTAAAAGAAAGCAAATGATAAATTTTTAAAGATTTATAACTTAATTTATCCAGAATTTAATAATGTCCAAATTGTCAACATGATACTGCTTTGTAGAGTAAAATTCAAGAATAATATTGTATTAAAAAATGATTTGGACAAAAAATAAATCAATTTCTGTCATGAATAATTCATTGGGTGAATAGTACCCTATGAATAGTACTTTGTGAATAGTACTCGTGAATAGTACTTTATGAATAGTACCCGTGAATAGTACTTTTTGAATAGTACCACGTGAATAATACTTTTTGAATAGTATCGTAAAAATGAGTACTACTCATGGACATTACTCCGGCCGAAAAAGATTAAAATTTAACAAGAATTTACAGAAAATATCCTTGTGAAATGATACTAGATGAAGCACAAATTTCAAGGATATTCTACTAATTTCACGGAGTATAGAAGCAATACTTTAACAAAATGAGGGTAATCAGGAATACGAGACGAAATAATATTTCTCACATACTACAGAGTATGGAAGAAAATATTATTCCTATGAATCTTGAACAAAATAATATCCCTTACCTCGGAAGAAGATATCTTAATCGGAATAGTGAGGTAGCGTACTTCTCTTCTACTTTCTCTAAAAGCTTCTCTCTCTATAACTTCTCTTTCTATAATTGCTCTTGTGAGTCTTAGTGAATTGGTGAGAATGAAAGAAGAACGAGCTTCTATTTATAGGAAAATATAGTTTCGATAATTGCACGTTTTGGGGCTCGAAATATTACAATATAATAACTTCATCTTTTTTTTATTTATTTTTAATTTAGTCCTGCAAGTATTATCAAACTTTCACCACCTCCCCTAATAGTACATCTTGTGAATCAATAGTACAATCATGTGAATCAATAGTACAATCATATGAAAAAAATAATTTCAGTATAATACCTTCATCTATACCTCTATTTTTAATTTAGTCATGCAAGTATTATCAATCTTGCATCACCTCCCCTAATAATACATGCATTTGAATCAATAGTACACACATGTGAACAAATAGTTATAAGCATGTGAATTAATAGCAATTAATTGCTCATTTATCTGATTAATTACTCGATTGGTCAATACAACCTCCAGACATCCATTATTATCGAAATAGATGTCAATTTCTACTAACACTAATAATCCCAACACAATGGAAATATCAATTTCATCTTTAATCAACACGAACTTATTCATCATTAATATTATAACTCACAATATTTAACAACCAGATCATTCCCAGGAAAGAGGGGGCTTTTCGATAAGGATTTCTCCCTATTGGCGCGCAATTAGGTGACCAAACCTCTCCTTGACAGAACTTTCTAGACATTGTCAATATTGAAAATAATAATATGAATAATTTTATCGTCTCAATTATTGATTTAATATATAATATAAAACATTATGCAGATGATACTGTGACAATAATTGAATTAATAATATGAGAGATATTATGCAGCAATTACTGTAGAAATAATTGAGTATAACTGAGTGACTTCTCACATAAGCATTAATAATCAATACCTTATGCTACTATGCAACCATGCGTATTACTGTAATTTTACCAACGGGTAGTTCAACAGTTTAACGGTAAGACTTTTGCCGTTATTTTTATAAAAAGATAATTCTGTAATTTTCTAACTACGACAATACTTCCGTTGTGGGGTCCACCAATGATTGTGTCATCGTACAAATATTCCCTGTTAAAATGAATATTCCCCGACCAATCGAATATTATATAACCACTTGCTTACTTTGCAAAATTTGTAAATAATACCCACAACTATAACATTATATCAAATCCACACCATAATATTCAAAAATATATTTCGAGAAAAATTAATCTTTATTCATAAAAGTTGGGGTCTTCCACCAGTCTTCCACCAAATAGAATATTTGATGGAAGAATATTCAAAACATGACCCAACAACAACAAGAACACCTAAGCTAAGCCAAACAAAGCATACTCACCAAAAAGCCTAAACAAGGCTAAATATGGCCCAATCATCAAATAGTCCCAACACCGGATACCAAGCCAACCCTTCAAATCCATCATCATTTACCCCCATTAATGCGCTGCCCTCGAGATCCGAAAAAAAATGAAAAGACAACACTATAAAAACCCATTTCTCCCAATTCATACGGTTTCACCTACTAATTTGAAATTCAAATATATATTTGCTCTCTCCCTCCCCCCAACTTCCTACCTCCAAACTTCATCAATGGCTTCCTAAAACCCAGAAAACTCCATCCCCATCTCTATAATCCCAATATCAATCATCCCCCCATCTCCAAATACCGCGTCTAACTCCTCCACCACCAACACCATGCCGGAACCAAATCCAAACACTGCCCCTTCCTGTAGCAAAAACCCACCAGAATCTGACTCCCAGAAAACCCCTCTCAAATACTCTAAAGAAGACCAGTTTCCCCATGTCAATACCCCTTCTCAACTCATAGAAGCTAACCTCCTCGTGATTCGTGAACACTACTAAATCCATGAAACCCATCACTTGAGAACCCCCACACCCACCAACCGTATGTACCACTGCCCCGATGGCTGGACCGCCATGCCACTCACCCTTTTGGAAAAAGGAGTTCGTCTACATCCACACCCTAGGGTTCATCATGGACATCGGGCTAGCCCAACTGGTGCCCAATTACTACATCCACATCACCGCCTTCATCGCTTTCTGCCATGAGATTGGAGTTCCTCCTTCAATCGATTTCTTCTTCTCCTTATTCATAATCGGAAACTCCCGCGATCGGGGTTTCAAAGTGTTAAGTAAACAATCCCCAAAATCAATCTCTAAATTTGATAAACGCCCCCTGATGGACACTCTCTCGAGCAACAAATGGTGGCATAAGGACTGGTTCTTCGTTATAGGACCAGAGATTACCAAGATCCCAAACTGGACTTCGCACAAACGACCCTCTTTGGACTTCGATGACATCTCAGATGAACGTGTGATGGAGATGGCGAAGCTACTTGAGAAACTCCCTCTGAAGGAATGGAGCTTCGGCCTCTTGAGCAAACAAGCATGGATGTATGACCATAAACATAAGTTCTGAACCTGATACTTGCATGATTTTAAATTATTTTCTGTAATTATTCTAAGAAATCCTTCCTTATCGTCTACAATATCCCTCATCAAACTAACCTCAACCGACCGAAGAGACCTTGAAGAATTTCTCTCCAAAAAATTAATTGAAACACCCGCTCAGCCCCGAACCCGAACTTGAACCCAAACCAACTATAGCTGAAGATTCCACACAACCTCGACTGAAGAAAAGAGCCACTAAAAAACTCAAAAACGACCCAATCCCCACACTTAACGAAAGCCTCCTTAACATGTCTATCGCCGAAAGAACCAAAATCCTTCGAACTAAAAAGAAACGAGCCAAAATCACCCCCCTCACAGTTGAAGAGCTTAGGGTTCCCGCAACCAAAGATAACCAAACTCAAAACATTCATGTTGAAATCGACGAAGCCGACGAACCATCTGAACCCATCCCTCCACTTGTCAGAAAACAAAAACACACTTCTGACAACCATCCAGTCCTATCAACAAAAACTCACCTCCCGACTCCATCCAAACAACCAACACCACCCCCCAACAACCAATCATCCACGAACCCCCAACACACATACTCGAAGCCGTTCATTCACCCACCTTATGGCCAGACGACAATGAAAACTTCCTTCTACATCTTTTTGACCACTTCGTCCTTGGCACCGATGACCACCGCTTCGGAGATATTTCCACATCCGAACTCGTCCATGCCGACATGACCCATCAGGCTCGCGTAAATTACTTTTAATCAAAGAATATGAATAATCCCTTTTATTGATAATCACTCATACTAATCCACTAAACAACTGCAGGCTAACGAGATCTTCGAGCGGCTCAGCCAAAGATATAAGGAAATTAAAGCCGAAGAAAAAGTCGCCAGAAGAGAAAACGAACTCCTGAAAGCTGCCTTAGCGAAGGAGAGGAGTCTGCACGGCGACGCCTTGTTCTTCTGTGAAGGCCTCAAAAAACATAACGCCAAACTCATCGAACAACTGTCAACAACCGAAACACTTCAACAAACCACTTCTAAATGGAACCAGGAGCTATCAACGGAAAATGAAGTGTTAAAGCAAAACAACCAAACACCCGCGTAATCAATGACACAAAGAGACAAGAACAAATACACCTTAAACATGGAGCCAATGTAGAAAAAGAACTCCGAGAACTCAGAGCCCTCGACCCCCCATTAACCGAAGAACTACGAAATGAAATCTGAAGTGAGTATCGAAAATCACCCGAACTCACTAACGAAATAATTGAAATGTACGCTGAAGGCTATAAAGCAACTCGAAGCAAAGGGAAATCAAAGCTTGTTACGGCCGCACTGAACCCTCTACTTCTCGATTCTTTTGAAGATGAAGATAAGGATAATACCGAAGATGACCCCCACCTTCTTAACTTCAAACTTGTATAAATACAACATTATAATCTTTTTTTGTGTTTTAATGAAATACAAATTTTCATACTTACTCTTCCATTAAAATTTCACATAGTTTACTTCAACAAGCAATTAAGAAATCTGAACTCAACACTTAACATAAATCAAATAAAGACAACTCCGTTCACCATCAAAGGGTTGAACAGGTCTTACAAAACATCAAACGATCTGGTTCGCCATCTTAAGGACGAACATATCATGTTCACCGTCTTTAGGATGAATAGTTTCTATCGAACCTCCCAACAATCTCGTTCGCCATCTTAAGGATGAACAGATCCTGTTCATAATCTTTAGGATGAACAGATTCCACCAAACCCCCAAACGATCCTATCTGCCATCTTAAGGATTAACATATCATGTTCACCATCTTTAGGATGAATAGTTTCCACCGAACCTCTCAACGATCCTGTTCACCATCTTAAGGATGAACAAATTCTGTTCACCATCTTTAGGATGAACAAATTCCACCAAACCCATAAACGATCATGTTCACCCTCTTAAGGATGAAAAGATCTTGTTCACTATCTTTAGGATGAACAGTTTCCACCAAACCTCCCGACGATCCTGTTCGCCATCTTAAGGACGAATAGATCTAAAACTTACCGAATAATAATCAGATAATACAATATTGGAGAAAAATTCTTCTTTTATGGATAACTATTGAAATAATTACAGACTCCAAAACTCTGACAACAATCCTACTGAAAATATTTCCAAAGTCTTCCCGCATGCCAAGTGTTCTTTATTTCAGACCCA
Source organism: Panax ginseng (assembly GCA_020205605.1). Classification (NCBI taxonomy): domain Eukaryota; kingdom Viridiplantae; phylum Streptophyta; class Magnoliopsida; order Apiales; family Araliaceae; genus Panax; species Panax ginseng. The sequence continues at coordinate 61,388,843 of CM035140.1, read as the reverse complement.
TCCATTGCTCGTAACCGATTAGTTCCCGGTTTTGGTACCTCAATGATTTCATAAGGACCTTCCCAATTCGGCATCAGCTTTCCCAAATTCTGAGGCATAGAAGCTTCCACTTCCCGAAGAACCAGATCACCTACTTCAAACCTTCGGAGCTTCACCCCTTTGTTATAATATCTGGCCACTCGGCGTTGATATGTTTCCAACTTCACTAAGGCTGCTTCTCTAACCTCCTCAAGCAAATCCAGATTGACCCGAAGTCGTTCCTCATTATATACTTCGCGAAACTGACTGACCCGAAGAGACGGTGAACCAACTTCCACAGGAAGCAAAGCATCCGAACCATAAGCCAATCTAAAAGGCGAATCTCTCGTAGTAGTTCTCGGCGTGGTTTGATAAGCCCATAATACACTAAGTAACTCCTTAGGCCACATTCCTTTTGCCTCATTAAGTCTTCTTTTAATACCATTCAGGAGAGTTCTGTTGGTCACCTCAACCTGCCCATTCGACTGTGGATGAGAAACTGAAGTCTTCCAATGCTGAACTCCCAACTCCTCTAAGAATGCCTCAAACTTGAAACCCATGAATTGACGTCCATTATCCGAAACCACCACCATAGGATTGCCGAACTAGAACACCACATACTCCTTTAGAAACTTCAAACATTCTTGCTCTGTGATCAACTGAAGAGGTTTAGCCTTCACCCACTTAGTCATATAATCGATCGCCATTATAACAAAACTGACCTGCCCCTTAGCTTTCGGCAACGGTCCTAATATATCCACCCCCCAAACATCAAAAAGGTATATGAGATAAAGTTGAATACAATTCTTCCTGCGGCTGATGTGGGATCAGACTGTTTAGCTGAAACTTCAGACACTTCTTCATATAATCAGTTGCTTCTTTGAAAATCGCCAGCCAGTAGAGCCTTGCCGAAGCACCTTATATGCTAATGACTTCGCCGCCATATGATCACCGCAAATCCCTTCATGAATTTCTCGAAGAACGTACTCATCTTCAGATGGTACCAAACACTTCAGTAAAGGAGACGAATGAGCCCGTCAATAAAGATCCCTATCAATAAGCACGAAGTTCGAGCTTTTGTACTTAATTTTCTTTTCTAGCATTCGATCCGAAGGTAGCACGTCATCTGCCAAATAGTCGAGGTAAATAGACATCCAACAATTAGATCATTCCACACACATCACCTCAACATGATGAACACTTGGCTGATTCAGAACCTCTAAATAAACTGACCCGTCGGATGTACTCGCTTCAGTTGTAGCCAACTTGGTCAATGCATCAGCTATTGAATTATTTGATCTGTCTATCCCTTGAAACACATAAGAATCAAAACACTGAAGCCGATCCTTTAACTCTGCCAGACATTTTACCATTCTTGAATCTCGAGCCTCATACTCCCCTAAAACCTGCTTAACGACCAACTGAGAGTCACTAAAAATGACCAACCTCCAATCGTCGAGACTCTTTACCAAACGTAATCCTGCCAATACTGTCTCGTACTCAGCCTCATTATTCGTTGCCCTAAATCCGAACCTGATAGCCTGCTGTACTTTAAACCCCTCTGGACTTTTCAAAATTATCGCAGCCCCATTGACATCCGAAGTGGATGACCCATCTGCATACAACGTCCATGAATTCTGTGCCTACTGAAGTACTACAACCGACTTCTCAGATCCTTCAACTTGACCCAAACTATCATCCGCTTCAGAGAACGAACATTCTACTACAAAATCAGCCAACGCATGACCCTTAATAGCTGTTCGAGGATGGTACTCTATGAAAAATTGTGATAACTCCATTGTCCATGCAGCAAGCCTCCCTGAAACCTCTGGTCTACCCATCACCTCCTTCAGTGTCTAATCTATATACACCACTATTAACTGACCTTGGAAGTACTGTCAAAGCTTTTGACTAGCTATTATCAAGATAAATGCAAACTTCTCAAGGTTTGAATACCTTATTTCTGCATCCCGTAGGGCATGGTTCACATAGTAAACTGGGTGCTGCTTACCCCCGATCTCCCGTACCAATACTGCTCCCACAACCAACGAACTCGCCGCCAAATACAAATATAGAGGTTCAGCAGGAACTGGCTTCACCAACAAAGGAGCCGAAGACAAATACCTCTTTATTCCTTGAAAAAATCTTCACACTCCAAAGTCCACTAAAAACTTTTCACATTCTTCGGCCCTTTCAATGTATCAAAGAATGGTGAACACCTTTTTGCTGACTTGGACATAAACCTTCTCAAAGCTGTTATCCGACCCGTCAAACGCTGAACATCCTTATAAGACTGTGGGGACTTCATATCCTCAATCCCCCTCTTGCTGACCAAATAACCCAAGAACTTTCCTGCACCCAATCCGAAGGTACACTTTGTTGGATTCAACCTCAGATTATAGTAACGAACTGTCTGGAAGCAATCCTTTAAATCATCCAAATGACCCCGAATCAACATGCTCTTAACAATCATATCATCCACGTAGACCTCCATACTTTGACCCAACTGTCTTGTGAACACGTAATTCATCATCCTCTGATAAGTATCCCCCACATTCAATAATCCAAAGGTCATCTTCTTATAAGCATATACCGACCGATGAGTGATAAAAGTTGTCTTTGGGATGTCCTCCTTACACATCAAAATTTGATGATATCCCGAAAAAGCATCCATAGAACTGAGCAAAGCATATCCCGAAGTAGCATCAATAAGCTGATCAATATGTGGCAGAGGATAAAAGTCCTTTGGGCATGCCTTGTTCAGATCAGTATACTCTATACAAACTAGCCATTTCCTTTCTACTTCTGAACTAGCACTACATTCGCCATCCACTCCAGATAATCGATTTCAAATATAAAATCCATTGCCATCAATTTTGCAATTTCCTCATCAATTACCTTCTGTCTCTCTGGCGCGAAAATCCTCTTATTTTGTCGAACTGGTTTCTTTGTTGGGTCCACATGCAGCCGATGTTCAACAACTTTCTGACTCACCCCAGGCATGTCACTGGGAACTCATGCAAAGATATCTACATAACACCGAAGTAACTCCACTAGGTTCATCCGGAAAAGTTTCGATAGACCTGAACCTATCTTTACAATCTTCTCTTTCTTCCTAGGAATTAACTCAACCTCTTCAATTTCTTCTGCAGGCATAACCAATGGCTCTGTGATGCTTTCCATAAATGGCTTGATCTCAATAGCCATGGCTTGCTTCTGTTTACTGACCCCTACACCCAAAGTGATCAACGTGTTCCTGTAACATCTCCTTGCCAAGTTCAAATCACAATCCACTTCACCAACCCTATGTGGAGTGGGAAATTTGATCTTGAAGTGGGGGATCGACGTCACCGCTTGAAGAGCTATCAGAACGAGCCTTCCCAAAATTGCATTGTACGCCGAATCCACATACACCATATATAACTTACACATGATTTCTACCTGTTGAGGAGCCGACCCGAAGATGACTGACAACTCTATAGTCCCTGTAACTTTAACTGATTCGTTACTGAACCCATATAACAGAGACTCTTGCCTGATCTCCATCTTTCTCTCGTCTATTTCATGCTCTAATAGGCATGTGCGTACAAGATATCGATCGAAGACCCATTGTCGATCATCATCCGCTTCATATCCACTGAACCCACTTGTGCAGTAATTACCAAAGCTCCTTTGTGAGGTTCGATGGGTTCTGAAGGGAAATCTTCATAAGTGAAATAAATCACCGAACCCGGATACGCCCTTTCACTTCTCGCGGTTTTGTTCGCCACTGTCATCACCGTATCTAGTTACCCACGACACTTCTTCCCAGCAAGTTTTCCCATATTTCCACTTGTGATCTCATCCACAACTTGTCTCGCCACTTGAGTCTGCCTTAATGTACAGGCTGACTGGTCTGAACAGGCACACTTTTCCCTTATGACATCATCGGGGGATCTCGTCCTGCCACATACTGTACTAAGGCCCCACTTTGTACATTCTTTTTAATAAACTCCTTTAAGTTCCAGCAGGCATCCATAGTATGCCCCGTCGCCTGATGGTAATCACAATACTTGGATGGATTGCCCGACCCTGGTTTTATGTTGTCTCTAGGATGCTCGAAGTAGGGCTGGTCTCTTATTTGCTCCAGAATGGTAGCCCGATCAGTATTAAGTTTCGTATACACCTTATTCACCTTCTAACTCGGAAAAGGCTGGTGACCTCCTCCTGAACCATCATTGTTGTTGTACCTCTTTTGATATCCATCAGACCGATCATGACTACCACCATACTTCCTTTGGTTACTGTCTGATTTATCCTTTTCTTTTTCCTTTAGCTCTTCCGAAGAGTCCTGCTTTAAACTGCTCATGGCTTCTTCCACTACTATGAAACTTTCAGCTTTCTCAAACGCTTCTGCCAAGCTCTCCAGGTGATTGAACATCAGGTTCTTTACCATCTTTTTCTGACTTCACCAGATCTAACCGATTCTGGAAGAGTCCCACGACTTGAAGGTCGTTAAGATCTGTCACCTGACCTACTACTTCTCCGAACCTTTTCACGTACTGGCCCAGAGTCTCATTAGAGTACTGCCTGATCTGTGCCAACGATCCAGTGGGTTTCCCCATTCTCTTATTACTTCCGAACTGGGCATAGAACTTGTCGCACAACTCTTCCCATGATGAGATTGAGTTCTGGGCTAAGGTTCCCATCCACTGTCTAACATCTTTCCTCAACGTCGTCATGAAGGTCTGACATTTAGCCACATCTGTGTAATCATAATAATCCATCAACTTATCATATGCCTAGTTGTGGTCGTATGGATCTCCTAAGTTGTCATAACTTTCCATGTAGGGGGGCTTTTTACTGGGGTCAGCCTTCTCCCGAAAGATTTCCAAAGAAAAAGGGGATGCCTTTTTGCCCGAACTCACCTTTCCTTGTTTAACTTCGGTCAATTCTTTCTGAAGCTCCTCCAATTTCCTGACTAATAGTTCCATCCCTTCTGGCTTTATGGAAACTTCTCTCTTAGGGGAGTCCTTCTTCCCACTGCCAGATCGTTCATTTCCATCTGAAGTTTCTGCCCTGGATGGGCTTCGTCTGTCATTCTTGTTATGCCAAGACTCCACAGGGCAAGGTGCCCTCTTCGGATTCTTGAGAGTACGACCTCTCGATCTACTTCATCTTCTATCATTATCGTCATGCCGAGAATCCACAGGGCGAGGCGCCCTCTTTGGATCCTCGGGAGTTTGACCTCTTTCTCTCCTTCGATCTCGAGAGCAGCTCCGAAGCCTGCTTTCAGATCGCCTTGAATCTTCATCCCTCCAAGTTCTGGCTCGCCTATCTGGAGACCTACCACGGCCTCTAGGTCGAGTATGGCTGGAGGCCTCGTCTTCCAGTTCGGCCATAAGAACCATATGCTTTGCAATTTTATCCTTCTAGTGCAGTAGCTCCTTCAAAGCTTTATCAGTCTCCTATGCCATCTTGGCAAGAGTAGATCTCTTGTCCGCCTGATCTTCTCGGTATTAGGTTCTAGGTGGTGTGCCTTCTACCCTCCTCCGATCATTATCAGGCCCCTTACTGGCGGTGGAAAACAACTTCCTCCTGACATCATCATGGTCTCTAGCTTGAGACCCTACCGGGGCACCTTGTGGCCCAAGTCTATCATGGATGCTCTTTGATGGCCCCAATCTATCTTTAATTGATCCTCTCTGATGAGAAGAACTTCCCGCCGTCGGTTGTCGTGCACCTGTTACTGTCCTGTTGTTCTCCATGTTCACAAATGCAGGAAGTTGATGATTGTGATTGAAATTCAGGAACACGAGAAACCCCTCCTTCTAGCGACAATGTTATCGCCAAGATCCATCCACGAGCTCCAATCACCAAAGCGTGTCCAATCCTGCACAGAAACGGGTAAACACTAAAAGCTTAACGGCTTGGGCCGCCGGGGGATAGCTCCAGTGTGAGAATAAGTATAGGCTGATATAAGGTTAACAATGGAGGCTTAATGCTCTAGTGCTGAAAAATAATAAATTGCATGTACCTTGAAATAAGTGAAGAGCTTTGTATTTATAATGTTCTCACCACCTTCACGAAATCCTTCTCTGAATCAGATTAAGGTTCTCACCTAATGACCAATCCTTGACAGGATTGTATCAAAATCCTGAAATTAAGGAAGTGAATTCATAGTCCAACACTTCCTTCCAAATTCAGAAACCAAATAAAATTAGGAATCTCAATCCATAAATCCCCCATCCACCAAATCCACTCCTGGTCCAAGCCCACATAATTTAACCGGATTTAATGGTCCACTATATTTTGGAGGCCCAAATAAGTTTGGCCCAACACTAAAATCATCATACCATGAAAACAATTATATCTCCACTTAGCAGCTTTTTCATGGACATGTATAACTCTAAAAATAAATAAGTCTAATTTATGGTCTGCAAATACATACATATGGCGCAAGGCAACACAACCACCTCCGCTAGCTATCCTTATACATGTCCAAGTCCAACACCAAAGGCGGTTCAAATTACCCATGAACAAGCACAAAATACTACTAAATATACAGACAATAAACGGAGACTCAATTACCAGTGTAAAATTAAAATTTCATCTATAAGTTAATAATAACTATATATGGCTCAATACAAATTGTTTACACACACTTTTACTTTTCTTTTCTTTTTTTGAAGAGGAGAAAGGCTCAATTATTTATTTGTGTGCAAATTAGAATGTCATACACAAAGGATCAATTATTTGTGTACAAATTAATTTGTTTATTTGTGGATAAAAATCTAATTTGTGCATCCTAAGGCACCACCAACCATGAGCTGATCTAGATGGTATCATCCCTTCAACCAAAAAAGAGATGATATCACTTTAACTTTGCACGACAATGATCAGGAGTTCAAATTTCAGCAATACTACAAACAATATAAGCAGAGCAGAGTTCCAAAGTGAACTTAATTTCAAAATGATAGTACCTCACTAAACATAGCAGCAACTAAACAAAAGTTCACATAGCAGAAGCTGAACAAAAACAACTAAAACAAATATTGACAGAAAAAAAGATCAGAAGAAGAAGACGTTTATCTTAACACTCGAGTAAACAAATATTGACAGAAATAACAACGTACCATAAATGATTCTTATCATAAGGAAAACTCCACCGAAATAGAAACAATAACTATATAACATAGCAGCACATCAACCACTGACATCAATGCTAATGACGTGCTCAATACATACGGATCCACCTTTGACATTACCAATTTATGTTGTAAATACAAAACTTAATCAAATACCAAAAAGACATTTTTAGCATAATACCATCAAACAGAAATATCAAAGCAATCTTTTATCATTACAAGTTCAAATGGTAATAATTCAGTCACACATACATTTAAGGTGCTATCCCAAAAACAAAATTAACTACAATTACATCGGAGAATGGAAAGGAAAAACCAAAACAGAAAATAAAATGAGTACAATTATATACTTGTTTGTTATCTTTGAGTCAAATTATCAAACATTTAGAAGACAAAAATGGAGGATACTCTAGCAAAGCAAACAAAAACCCAAGCAATTAATGAAATTAAACATGAAATTAAAAGAGTAGAGCATATATACATAAATACATAGAACAAAAATGATAAATTAATATTCAAACAGCCCATTCTGAGAATTTAAAGCTAGATTCAAGTGCTAATTATAGTATATAGATCAATTGGGTATGAGAACGAGATTGGTGTAGATATTGAACGAGAATGATGAAGAGAACCATATTGATAATACCTTTATTCTCCTTCAGTGATTTGCTCGATGAATTGGATTCACGAGATTGGTGATAACTTGCTTCTTCGATCGGTGGGAGAAAGGTAGGGATAAAATGTACTGTTGGGTCATGATATTTCCCCTCTTTGGGCCGAGTGGATTGGGCCTACGTATTTGATTTGTTCATTGGGTCCTTATCATTGAGTCTTAAAGTTACTGGGCCTAGTCATTATATTATTCCTGGTGGATCCTTTTAAGATCTAAATTGGATCGATTGGATCGACCCATTAGATATTTTAATATCTCTATCTTTGACTTGTAATGATGAAAAAGGATGACGGTTGACAGAACACCGCTATGCATTATTGTGGATGAGATCATAGACCCGGCCGGCGGTAGAAACAGTGACCAAAAGTAGTAGATAGACTACATGCGATTCGTAAGAAAACCCATCGAGATCGGTGTGTAATCGATATAGTAGTGGGTGGCACAGTAATCCGGGCAAAGAGAGTATAACCTAGCAAGGAAGTCTTCACAAACAGGTAGGCATTCATTCATAATCACATACACACAACTGAGAAGTATTATATCTCTCAATACACTAGACATTACATCCTCCATTGTTAACCTTGTGAACACGTATACTGACTCTCACGCCTGAGCTATCCCCGATTTTATGTACCGTCGAAGCTTGTGGTGTTTATCGTGTTTATCGTCAAGCGGATCGAGTATCTTACGTGATTGGGACGTGGCAAAAGATCTTGGCGTTAACATTGGCGCTAGAAGGAGGGGAGAGTTCTAGTGTCATTGAAATTTTCAATCACAATTGTTTAACTTACTTCGAAAGATGATGAGGAGTAGAGATGGTACGCCAGAAGGGCAGGCGATGGCTGTTAGCTCGTCACTGCCTCGTGTTTCGATAAAGGATCGTCTGGGTCCTTCTAAAAGTGCTCACTAGAGCACGGCCTCTAAGCATAATTCAGGAGATCTCCGTCCGAAGATCCATGGTGGGGCCAGACGAAAGTTGGTTTTCAATGCGGATAAGGAGCTTGATCATGGTCGAGGGCGGGCGGAAGGCTCACCGACCAAGACTCATCGTCGAAGTGGTCAGGAGGACAGAGCTGCCAAGTTGGCGAGGATGGTAGGCGAAGCAGATAAAGCCTTGGAGGTTCTGTTGAAACAGAGAGAAGATATAGCTGAACAGATGCTTCGGGTGGCGAAATTAAGGGACGAAGCATCTAGCCATGTTCAGTCCGAAAGGCGGAGTAAGCATAAGGAAATGTCACGGCGAGAGGGTAAGGAGCCGGAGCATTCTGCACATGTGTCTAGGGATCGTTCTCATAGTAGGAGGAGATCGAGGAGCAGAACTCCCGTGGCCTCGAAGAAGGCACTGATGGTCGTTGGTTCTCAGCATCGAGACGACGACAGACGAAGAAGCAGGTCGAGGGAGATCGTGCCAGAAACCAGAAGAAGAGAGTATCAGCATGACCATTCTCATCATGAGGATAGAATTGTACGTCGGAGTAGATCAAGAAGCCCCACAAGGGCAATGGGATTGGCAGGAGGAGATCGATCCACTCAGAAGCAGAATGTCGTCATCGGAATGATGGTATGACCCTCCCTAAGAGCTCTCACTGCCATGATAACACCGATGTCCATCTCATCCATATACCGTGGCATGTACACATATGCCACTATACACATCACGAATACATCCACTCTGGCCAAATGCCACTGATCGTCTGGTGTGGTGAAATCCACAGAATGTCATGCGCAGCTGTCCATTGAGCCAAACCTATCTATCAGGAAATGCTGGGATAGTACATGATTGGAAGTAATCTCATCCTCTACTACTCTATCTCAGTAACTTCTGTGAGGGTTATGAATCTACGTACAGATATCTCCGGCTGACCATATATGAGCGCAAGGTCTGTCTAAGGGCAAAGCCGTGAACCGCTCATACTCCTCCAATGTAGGAGTCAACTCCTGGGTACTAAACTGAAAAACCTGTCTCTCTGGTATTCAATGCTCCAGCATACCTTCTATAAAGCCTACGGGAACCTGAAACATCAAGAGGGTCATAAAATGCTGTAATAACTGATCTACAGTCACCCTATCTGTAGGTGACATACTATCATACCACGACCTCAAACGAGAAACTATCAACACTGGTAGGGTGTGATCTATTCGGCTGACTGTCGAAGAAGACATTTGTGTAGGCCATATCATAAGACCATCCAAGGTTCAATGTTGAATATCTCTAGACATACATATATATGCATAACATGATACATGTATTACAGATAATAGATGGCAATATGATGTAGGGAATGGAAAAAAGTATATACATTCCTAAGTACATCATCATTTATATACATCATCTCTGTACAACTAAAAATATAGGGAAATAGGGCACAAATGCCCTACTACTAACAAAGGCCTATCAAAAGATATAACGAGAATGGGGCACAACCACCTAATATCTAAACAGAGGCCTATCAAAAGAGATAACGAGAATACACATCAGAAGAAGACAATGGTGTCAATATCTACATCATCAATCCTATCCACCTGATGTAACTCCTCCTGAGTCACTGGATCTCTATCAACAGGGATGTCTGGCCTATACAAGGGAGGATCTGCATATACGAATCCATATGGGTCACCTGAGGGGCCAGCGCCTGAGCTGAAAAGATCAAACGTATCTGCCTCTAAAGGATCTCTGTTTAAGTGCTGGATGAAGAAATGTGCCCGATCCAACTGTCGAGTCAAATGATCAATCTGTGTCAAATGAGTCGGATCTCGGACATAGGTCAGGCAATCCGTCATCATCACAGATCTAGGAACCATATCCCCCATAAACTGAGTAGCGCGGGTCTGGGCTCCAATGGTACGAGGGGACCACCATCGGTGGAACGTATTCTGAGTATGTGAACCCTCTAACAAAGTATATCCGTCCATACCCATCAATGGGATGTCATCGACGGGTGACTACAACACAGGCCAGTAACGCCTGGCAAGAGGCAAGATCGGTACATGAATCTCTCATGCGGTGATCCTAATAGCACGCTCTCCTAAATAGAGCTCCCATCTTCCATCTGTAAAGAGAGGAATCCTACGGGTGGATATCACGTGCTCGACACCAGTCGGGAATCCATCCTCAAATCCAATGGTCAAATGTTCCCCAGAATAGGGAACCCAAGTGATGACATCAGCTATCAACAATTCCAACTGTAGTCGATAATGGGTGAAACCCTTCGCTATAGGAACATCAGCCAAAATGGAATGATGCCATCACCGTCCTCGTGGATAGGTATCTAAACCTAACACACTCACATCATGCAAACATACTAGCCTCTCATAGGCCAAAAATTGCCAACACAAAGGCAAAACATCTGCTGTTAGTGAACACTCTTAACCTGTACATGGGAAATCAAAAGAGAAATACTCACCATTAGAAACTGGTAAAATCTTAGCCAAGCCTCGGTTAAGCCCTGCGAACGCATGCACATTCCCTTAAGGAAATAGGCGAAGGTGTAGGAACCCCAGTTATACTCTCCAATATAGTCCACCTCCCGCGTGGCGCTGATCAAAGCGAATGACACCGTAGAAGAGTTATCTGATATGAAATAACCCCTGATGATAACCAGGAACAATCGCCAAAGAATGTGATCCCTGACTCTCACATCAGCAGGCATGGGCTCACTCAATATCCCACTCATAACATCTACGCTCAAAGGACCCGTACGGACGGTCCTGCCCTTGAGCGCCTCAGCCGGAACTCCTAGCAAGGATCTAATTGTAGTCGGGGTAATATTCTCCGTACATGGCACTGACGCCCCTCCAAACTCCATACCGGTGATAAATCGCCAATCCATCGGCATTATCATTATCTCATAGTCCAACAAATAGAGAGATTGAGTTTGGTGAAACCATCACTCAGATAATGCCCTGAGGTAACCCCAGGGACAACGACGGGGTAGAAGGGAGAAGAACGCCGCAAAGCCCTAATCATGCACTATGCCTCAGTAATCTGGATGCAGAGCCTAATACAGGGAGTGTATGCTGAACTAGTTCCCTCGAGGTTGTGTAAATCTGGGAACCTACATCACATGCAAATCAATGTCAAAATCCTTCCTCCTCCTCAATAGGAAAAAGAAAGATCAAATCCAGCTTTTACCTCATTTGCATGCAACTAAACTAAGGGGTGGTGACTCAAATCAACTAGAAGATCTGGAATAACCACTTAAATGCTTGGGAAATCCCTACGGGGAATATGAGCAGCAGGAGCTGGAGCCGCTACCGGTACATCCTCCTCCTCATCCTCGACATCCGTTACATCAACCTGGATATGACGAATCACCGCCTCCTCTAGATGATGAGGCTGTCTAATAGTACGAGGTCGAGGCACTTCAGAAGCCCTCCTCCGCACACCTGAAGTGGTCCTGTAGGAACTACTCGGCTGATCTGGATCCATAATATCTGGACAACAAGTCTCCAAATCACCTCAGAAAGGGTGTGGTATTTTCTAACCTGGAGCTTTTCAAAATGCATTTTATGACTACATGCACGCATGCATTATTTTAACATACATCTATAGTAGATTTAAAAATGCATGACTACCCAATGCCTACATTTTGGAAAATTTTTGCCATAGTTTCCTCTATAAATAGGACTATTCACATGCACATAGGCATGAATAGGTGGCCATTCAGTAGCACACCTGCCCACGGTCATATACATACTATATGCATTAAAAAGTCAAAGTCATTAATCCATAAGGGTAGTTTAATTACCAGGATTACTTTGCATTTTCACCTTTGCTCATTTGTCCTCAAATAGGATAAGAAATAACAGAAAAAGGTGCCAATTTGACTGTTTCAAGAGTCAAATTTTTTCATATCATTATGTTTAGCATAGTTTTATACTAACATTTACTATGTTAAACATTTTTATCAAAATATATGAGCATGCATATTCACTACTATATGTTTAAACGCATTTCATATAAAAAGTCATTTTCCAATGGATAAAAACTGGAAAAAAGGCATGCATACGTTACCAGGACACTGTAGAACACTTGTACGGTGCCAGAATTTGCAGAAAGACGCCCGAACTCAGCAGATCTAAAGAAGAGCTCTTAGATTTCCTTCGCGGCATAACTTGTAAATGACTTGTGAAAACAACCAACCCATTTAAGGACATCCACGGCTAGCCGCAGGTCCACCTGCGGCTGTAGTAGGTGTACCTGTGGCTACCCTACGTGGGTCCCACCCCTCCGGCTTAGTCCAGTTCAAGTTGCAAAGGAGTTCTCACAAGCTGAAAAGGCCAAATTAGGAATAAAAAAGCTACGCGATTGAGCAAAATAGCCTAAAATCCTTGTTTTCCTGGGCCAAACTGTGGCTTTCATATCATTCATTGGTATTCGCCCAAATACAGGGTATACTATACCGATGATCTCAGGAGTTGAAAATCACATTCGATAATACCTCACAAAGGTCCGATGCCGTCAGTTTGGGGTCGTAATTCTCAAGTGAAATTCCCCGGCGGGGGCATCACGCATTCTCAAGAACACATCCCCGACGGGGGCATCACACATTCTCAAGTTCACATCCCCGGCGGGGGTATCACGTGTTTCATCCGTTGATGGTCATGTCAACGATGGTCAAGCAACCTTGACATCAATTCAGTCGTTGGCAAGTAAATCTAACAAAGCGTCGGGAGCCATCCAATGATTTAAGTCGTTGATGCACACGTCAGCGAAGATCAAGCATATTCCCCGACGGGGGTATCACACATGTTCATCTGTCCAAATATAGATTCCCCGGCGGGGGTATCACACATGTTCATCTGTCCAAATATAGATCCCCAGCGGGGGTATCACGTATGTGCATTTGTCTAAATATAGATCCCTGGAAGGGGTGTCACGCGTTTCATCTATTGATGCACATGTCAACGAAGGTTAAGCAACCTTGACGTTATTTCAGCTGATGACAGTTAAACCCATCGAAGCGTCGAAAGCCATCCGATGATTTCATCAGTTGATGCACATGTCAACAAAGGTCAAGCAACATTGACATTTATCCCCAACAGGGATTTCATCCGTTGATATAAATTTCAGCGAGGGTCAGGCAATCCTGACAACATAGACTGTTGGCAGTAACCCCAACAGAGCATCCTCATCAGGGAGGACCGATGATGGAATATGTTATACACATCCTCAATAGACCAAATGCATCCCCACAGAGTCTCTTGTACATAAGAGATATGTATGTTCCAGATAGAAGTCAAGGGGAGTCGGCAATCATCGTACCATGTTAGAGAACAATCCAGCAAACCACATATATTTGCATCATGCTGTTGTACATTACATCATGATTATCTTGTTACATTTCAAGTGTATAGTATTCTTTATCCTATCTATGCCATTGCATTGCATGAATATTATAAAGAGGGGCATCTGTAGACACTCAAATTTTTTTGCATACCTGTTATTAACATTGCAGGAGGGCAAAATCGTCTTTCAGAGATAACCCTAAAAGACAGCTCAGTTCAATCCCGGAGATAACCCTGGGATATTCAGTGTGATGCCCCCAAATCTGGGTATCTTCCAACCCGACAGATGGTGCTACACGGTGCTATAGTTCACATAAACATTCAATTGAAATGCCTCAAAAGAATGGATATGTCTTACATATATAAAAAGAATATTTACATTCCCCAGGTTCTTTACAACCAATACATTTTCTTTGTCATAATATCATTATTATTCTTACAAAACCTATACAATTACATATGTAATCTATGGGTTTGCCTTCGCCATCCCTTTATCCTTGCCGGATCCATCGGTCCGTTCGGTCTTAGTTGCATTTATATGGTTCAAGCAAGAAGAGCCTAACTAGCTCAGCAAGTACAAAAATTCTAGGAAAATAGTATGCTTGAAACATACGAATCATATATCTTCAATAACTAAATAATAATTACGAAGTACTATTGACAATTCAAAATAACACTTCTTTTCATTCAAAACGTTTTACAACAACAATATTCAGTAAAACATCAATTCCGGTTCAAGACCGTAAGCATTTTATAAGTACTTTGAAAAGGACGTCCCGGCACTAAGTCCGTAAGTCTGACATAGCTTACGAGCACGTCTAGGTGATCAGCCTATAGTACTTTATGTTGATCAACACCACATTCATTAAATGTGTATACGTTTAAGTTGTGGCAACCTCACGTGCCTGTCATTTGACGACAAAACAATTTAGCATACTCAGTCTACTTTTGAAAACCACAACAATATTAGTTTGGTAAATCATTGCACATACTTGAAAACTTAAAAGAATCCAACATATCGCAAGTCTAGCCGAAAGAATTGGCTTTGACTTCCTCAGACATTAACTCATGCGAAGAATACATGAATAACAAGGACTTGTCCAGATCGAACTGGAACAAGGGTTAGAGTACTTGCCTTAAGCGTCTGCCACAGTTATAACACATGCATTTTAGATCTTTAAGTCTCTACAATAGATGATAACATCACATAGCACATTAGGTCATGAATGATCATACATGGTGTCTAAAGAATCTTACCCTTCTTCTCAATCTAATTATGTATTAGATTTATTATTATTGGTTCCGGCTTTCCGTTACGTTATCCTTACGTTCATAAGTAACTAATCGTGATTTACCCCCCCAAATCCAGTACTTGAAACTCGAACTCGGTTCTCTCGATACCATTTCTTTAAGTCAATAATACTAAATAATAATACATTCAACTTAATTTACATACATCAAAGTTTACTTCCCAGTGCACGTGACCTTCAAATACATTCCTTACAATACTTGAATAGATACCAATACAACTATAACCATTAACTCATAATACACACTTATTCGATCAAATTTCCTTTTCCTTTGTTCGTGCTCTGAGCCTTCAAAGTTGCTCATACATAACTCGAAAACATTTAATTTAAGCAAGGATGAGCATTTAAGTGCCCAAAGAAGTAATAGCAATTATATATAAGTCGAAAGAATATAAGTATTCTCTTTACATAACACTTCTACAACGAATTGAAAGTTGTGAAGTAATCAGACTTGATAAAAAAAATTCACATAACAACTCTCTTTCAAATTCTTTAAATTTTGGCTCGCTCTCTACCCTTGAATAGGGTTTAAGAAACATACTATGAACTTTCTTTTCATTTTCAAAAGGTTTAGCGGAATTCTATCCTCAAACCGTCATAACTTACGAACCACGGAGGGTGATCACCCCATTGTACCTTCTCAGATTGATCAATACTACATAACTTGAACGAAATTCATCGCTCACTCTATCCGCCTTATGCAAAAATCTTCCCATATAGGGATGTTCATACATGCACGTTCCAAACCCAAGGTTTTAATCTTGCTCAACAATAATATGTAATTCAACATATATATACGGGTAATTGACAAAGGTGTATCAACATGTGAATAAATGCCATGATTATCCAAGTGGGGACACTTGTATAACCATTTATAGAAATCAATGAATGTAATATATATCCGAGCTAACATGTCGATAATCAAAGAGTACATAATCATGCAGGATAGAATAATTAAAAACTTCTTACTCATGTCCATTGCATAAAGGAAGTGCAAAGGTAGGATACTTGCACGATTCACGATTACAAATCTCAACTTAGGTTTTATCTCTTTATCACAACCTATCAATAATCGATCATTCGTTCGATTAGAAATAATATATCTTAACACATAGTATCGCCTATTACAACAACACATAGTCCAATCACACAATCACAAAGATCATACTTTTAGTTCCTATTCTATACTTGGAAATATTTTTATACATTTTCAAATATCTCATCCATGCTCTTACAAAGTAGTCTTTTCTTTCTTTTATAAGGTCCTACATTTGTTTCACCAGATCGACAACTTTATCGGGTAAATCTTTAGTCTAAGACTCTTATTCTATACCTCAACATCTCAGAATATCGACATCTTATTTTTAATCATTTTCGTAATTTCCGAAAATTGAAAAATTTAAAATAATTCAAATCATTACTAAAGGGCCTATAGTGATATAATCATTACTATAGGTGTTCTTCTTCAAATTCGAAACTTCATAATCGGTTCTCAAGTCGACTAGTTTGGCCAATTTATAACTTTCAAATATCGGAATCATAATTAAATGATTTAAACATTAAACAATTCCATTATCATTAATAGTTTAATTAATACTAAACTATTAATGAAACCATTGCCAAAATATAAAGTTATTTATAATAACTCAAACTATTTTTAAAACATTTATATTACCCAAATAATTACCATTAATATTTAAATATTAATGTACTATTTATCCAAATATTAAAAGTCATTAATTATAACTTAAAATATTTTTAAATCCTTAATATCCTCTTTAAATGGTTTTTAAATAAGTAAAACCATTTTAAAACTATTTATTTAATATTAATCATTAAATAAACTAAATATCATTAATATTATCTTAATATCATTAATATTTAATTATTAATGAAATTATCATTTAAATATTAAAAGCTATATTTTATAACTTAAAATATTTTTAAATACCTTATTTTCATTTAAAATGATTTTTATAATATTAAAATCATTTTTAAATTAAATTATTTAATATAATCATTAAATAACTTTAATATCATTAATAATTATTAATTAATGAAATTCATCACAAAATATTAAAAGTCATCACAAATAACGCATTTACATAATCAATTCCAAGCCAAAATAAACATAGTAAACTAACTAGTTTATTAACAACACTAACTAAACTTCAAAATTCAAACTTTAACTAACAATTAAAAATAATAACATTAAAAAATTAAATAAGAAACATACCCGAAATACTTAATTCCACAGAATGAATATTATCTAGGTTCAAAGGTCATGCTTACTATATTAATGGTTATTACTTCTTGGTGCTTGCTACTGCGACATCACCCATTATTGCCCAGAAACCGGACTCGGCGATGCGACGCGAGTCCCTCTGTTACTTGTCGCACTGCGGCACGAGTTTGTAGGGGCTTGGAGTCGCGTCGCGGCGCGGACTCTGAGCCACAGAATTATTTGACAGATTTTTACAAATGGTGAAATTCCCGGACTCGTAACTTCTTTGTTATAAGTCCGAATTGGCTCGTTCAAGAGCCTAGGATTCACAAATTACATAATCTATGTGTTCATGCAAGAATTTTATCTATTCGACTTCGTTTGCTAAAATTACCCCTATTAGTCCATTTTTAACGAAACGATAAACGTTCGTGAACGTTTAACGCTCGTTTCTTCGTTCCAAGTTGGAATCCGGCCATTTTTGAGTCCGCAACTCTATAATGCATAATATAACTTGTCTCCATCGAAAACCAACATTTTTGAGTTCGAACACAAAATATGACTTCGATTCCGAGAATTTCACGAATTCGACGATTATCGTCCAATCGTGTGAATTCCGGCAAAACTCCATTACTAGTGATTTGTTCATCATTCCAAATACATTTATTTCATTATCTAGACATATCAACTTACATGATACAACAACTTATATTAAAATTAGATTATGGCTTATTTCTTATAAGTTCATAACTTAACAAAATATACAATACAAGACTTTCATTTCCTTATGACGTACTCTATAATTAAGTCATTCAAGCTACATTCTTATATCTTATTATTCATACAACTTCTTAAGTTAATCATATGACCATCTCATATGTGTATTCCATAAGTTCATAACTTATTTAAATTCGAGTTACTTATTCATAACTTATTCGGCTTAAGTCCATTGCTTATCTACTTCTCATATCTTCTTAACATCTAAGTTCATTAGATTATACTTCTCTTATCAACCTACCATGATAGAGATAGAAGAGACAAGATCAATTACCTTTGAAGATTACTTCTCTTGCTTTGGAAATCTACTAATGAAAGGTTAAGCTCAAAGTGCTTATTTGCTCTTACAATTAAGTTGTTTGTGAGAGAGTTTGTTGGATGAAATAACAAGCAACAAATGAAAAAAATGAGCTAGCTATTTATAGAAGTCTCTAAGCTAGGGTATAATGGTCATTAGGCATCCCACCTCCTTAATTAACCTCCTTACTATTCATTACTTGTTTCCCACAACTCTTATCCCTTCCTTGGTCATTACTTAAAGTTCTTGCTCATCAAACAAATTGCTTGGTTACCACTTCACCCATGGGTCACCCTATGAATCTCGTTTTACCCATTGGATCATCCTTTGGGCTTAGTGGTTAACTTAATTAACTTAGTCTTTGGGCTTGTAGTGATCTACTATGGGCTTCATGTTATTATTACGCAGGCTTAAGAATAATCCATATAGTTTTACACCTTAATTTTATTGGACTTATATTTCATACAAAGTTATATTAATTCATTTCATTAGATTTTAGTGTTGGGTTTTCGCACAAAACGCAAAGGGAAATTTAAAGGTAATCAAAGTAATTCAAACCTTAAACAGGATCCAAGCGCTGAAATTTAATTTAGTGGTTTAGATATTATACCGATTATGAAAAAGTTTTGAAATAGCTTGAATCCTTTACGTAATCCAATTAGAACCACGTCTCTATAGTATCCACACGAACGCCGCACGAACCGTCGAACGATTCTGAAATAAGAGGGACTTGCGGTACTAGCCACCAAAGGAACGATTATGAAACTATTTTCTCTCTAGTCTCTCTCTAAGAGCGGCCAGGGTTTTTCAATTATGATGTAACCCTAAGTAGCTGCTATATATCATATATATAGTAGTTAAAAGGAATTAATCAAATCAAAACCTAATTTCATAAAATCCGAATTTATATATATATATATATATATATATATATATATCTTAATAATCGGTTCTCAAGTCAGCTAGTTTGGCCGGCTATAACTTTCAAATATCTAATCATAATTAAATGATTTAAACATTAAACAATTCCATTATCATTAATAGTTTAATTAATACTAAACTATTAATGAAACCATCGCTAAAATATAAAAGTTATTTATAATAACTCAAACTATTTTTAAAACATTTATATTACCCAAATAATTACCATTAATATTTAAATATTAATGTACTATTTATCCAAATATTAAAAGTCATTAATTATAACTTAAAATATTTTTAAATCCTTAATATCCTCTTTAAATGGTTTTAAATAAGTAAAACCATTTTTAAACTATTTATTTAATATTAATCATTAAATAAACTAAATATCATTAATATTATCTTAATATCATTAATATTTAATTATTAATGAAATTATCATTTAAATATTAAAAGTTATATTTTATAACTTAAAATATTTTTAAATACCTTATTTTCATTTAAAATGATTTTTATAATATTAAAATTATTTTAAATTAAATTATTTATATAATCATTAAATAACTTTAATATCATTAATAATTATTAATTAATGAAATTCATCACAAAATATTAAAAGTCATCACAAATAACTCATTTACATAATCAATTCCAAGCCAAAATAAACATAGTAAACTAACTAGTTTATTAACAACACTAACTAAACTTCAAAAATTCAAACTTTAACTAACAATTAAAAATAATAACATTACAAAATTAAATAAGAAACATACCCTAAATACTTAATTCCACAGATCTAATATGCACTTCCACGCCAAAATTTAACTAAGGAGATCTTTATAAAAGTTCTCCAACAACAAAAAGCCTTTTCTCAAAAATTGGAGGCCTTATTGTTGGTGAATGACACAAAGGCCAAGCCCTTCTATTTATAGGTTTAGAAAATGGTGAAGTTCTCAATTTAGTCGATGTGGGCTTGGTTTATACTAATTTTCAATAGCTCACTTTACGATTTTCTTTTCTAACGCATTGCTCATAACTCCGATTATTCTGATTTTTGGATATGTTATACATGGTATGTAAGACTATTTTTAAAAATACGAATTACCCAATTCGGTTCATTAGGTAGCCCAAACAAAGGCCAAAAAGTGGACGCTTCATAATAGCTTTTCAATCTCGTTTCAGCTTTACCCTCTTCCGCTAAAAACAGTCATAACTCTTTCATTTTAAAACATTTTTGAGCGATTCTTGAGCCCACGCGAAGCTAACTTCTGGGGCTACAACTTTTATTCTTTGACCATTTCCAAATTCCGAATACATCAGCCCAGAAATTCCGTTCAAATGGACTGCACCGTACTTGTTGGGAAGTTTTGACACTACTACTTTGAAATGTCATAACTCTCTCCTCCGATATCGGATTTAGTTCGTTTCGGAGTCTATGGAAAGATTATTCGGTGTAATATAACATACCAAAAGCCCAGAAGGTTTTGGAAAAATTAACTGATCGAAACAGTGTCCCGAATAGCACATCCCGCTGCTGACTTTCAGTTTTGAGAAATTTGACACATTTCCTTCCAATCACCGTAATTCCCTCATCCGAGGTCAGAATGAGGTCATTCCAAAGCCTATGGCTTCCTAACTCAGTGCACTACAACATATCAAAAGCCCAGACCTTTTAAAGCACAAAAGTGGACGAGAATGCCCCCACTACAACATCGCCTAAAAATGCAGTTTATCATGATCGGTCAACCATGTTTGACCATCTATAACTTCTAATCTATACATGATATGGACTTGATTCTTTTTGAAGATTAAAGACCACATATCAGGCTACACATAACAACTTTTGAAGAACAAAACTCATGATCGAGCAAAGAGTTATGGCCTCTGACATTTGGTGAAAAAATAACAGAATTCGGTTTTTCCAACTTGCTTAAATCTTCAAATTCGTGCACTTTGATGTTATGGGTCTTTAATTTAAGAGTGTATGGGCAATCTTGTACAAGGCAATTAAATGTAATATTTAATCACTAGATTTAATTCTTATAATTTACCAATTAACTTCTATCCTTTGGTAAATTAAAACACTTATATAGTAACATCGAAATTAAACCCGGTAATTAAAATTAGGGTCTCTCAACGTCATCAATTAGGATTTCTAATTGACCATTAGTGGTTCTTTAATTATCTGTGTATGTTACTAACACGGTCGTTCTGCTTTCTAATTTCAACCTATTAGGGTTATAATAATTGTGGTTTGTCCTAATTATCGACGCATCAACAATAATTAGGGTTTCTTCTAATTACCGATATTCTTATTCACGTAATTTCATATACACGGTACTACTCGTAAATATCCTATAACCGAGTTTAATAATTAGGGTTTCACAACACTAAGTAATATGCTATGACCTAATTGACCGCTATCGCTTCAATATTATTCGTCTCACACATACCCAATACATAATTATGGTAATCAGAAAATCATTATATAAATAATATAATATTATTATTCTCATCTCTTGATCACAATCCCAATCCAGGTTTGATCTCATGTCCGACTTATTCTTCAGACACAAAGATCAATAATCAAGTTAAAATAATTAACTTAAATATTCTAACAATTCATATAATAAAATATTTATTATATAAATCTAATTATCAATTCATATATTATTTCCAATCATGTTTTCATGAAAAATAATTAATAAAAACATTTCTACTATGTAAATTTATTACCATATAATTTGTGGTAATTAATAATTCCAAAATTATTTCTAATTTTTCAAGTAATAAATGTATTCGCATTTATCGCTCACTTTACTTGACACTTAGTCTCGCTCATTAAATAAAAAAAAATTTATATGTAAAAATTTCTTATTTATTTTATATAGAAAATCTCGGGTTATTACACTGACTCTCTTTAACCCTAAGTGATCATACTTAAGGCTTAATTATGTCTTGACAATGTTTCTTTAAGATCCTTGATTAGGTGTTCATCAATTACTATTCGTGTTCAACATGTAAACATTCCTTATTGTCTAGGTTCAAAAATTTGTATTGCAGTACGGCTTATTATTTTTGGTACATATCATGCATGTCACACCAATTATTGCCTGTAATTGACTCTATATATTGGCACAAGGTCCCTTTCTTACTTTATCGCATACATGGGCGAGTTTGCGATGTTGAGGCTCACTTTAGCGCCATGGGCGCTTTAATTGGCTTGAGTCGTATTGCATGCACGGACTCGAGCCACGTAAATGTTTGATGATTTTTCGAAATGGTGAAATTTCTCGGACTCAGAACTTCTTCAAGATAAGTCCGAATTGGCTCAAATGCGAGCCTACGGTTCACAAATTGCATACTCTATGTGTTCATGCAAGAATTTAATCTATTTGACTTCGCTTGCTAAAATTACCCCTATTAGTCCATTTTAACAAAACGATAAACATTCGTGAACGCTCAACGCTTTCTTTCTTCGTTTTAAGTCTAATCCGCCATTTTCGAGTCCGCAACTCTATAATGCATAATATAACTTGTCTCCATCGAAAACCAACATTTTTGAGTTCAAACACAAAATATGACTTCGATTCCGAGAATTTCACGAATTCGACGATTATCATCCAATCGTGTGAATTCCGGCAAAACTCCATTACTAGTGATTTGTTCATCATTCCAAATACATTTATTTCATTATCTAGACATATCAACTTACATGATACAACAACTTATATTAAAATTAGGTTATGGCTTATTTCTTATAAGTTCATAACTTTACAAAATATACAATACAAGACTTTCATTTCCTTATGACGTACTCTATAATTAAGTCATTCAAGCTACATTCTTATATCTTATTATTCATACAACTTCTTAAGTTAATCATATGACCATCTCATATGTGTTTTCCATAAGTTCATAACTTATTTAAATTTGAGTTACTTATTCATAACTTATTCGGCTTAAGTCCATTGCTTATCTACTTCTCATATCTTCTTAACATCTAAGTTCATTAGATTATACTTCTCTTATCAACCTACCATGATAGAGATAGAAGAGACAAGATCAATTACCTTTGAAGATTACTTCTCTTGCTTTTGGAAATCTACTAATGAAAGGTTAAGCTCAAAGTGCTTATTTGCTCTAACAATTAAGTTGTTTGTGAGAGAGTTTGTTGGATGAAATAACAAGCAACAAATGAAAAATGAGCTAGCTATTTATAGAAGTCTCTAAGCTAGGTATAATGGTCATTAGGCATCCCACCTCCTTAATTAACCTCCTTACTATTCATTACTTGTTGCCCACAACTCTTATCCCTTCCTTGGTCATTACTTAAAGTTCTTGCTCATCAAACAAAGTGCTTGGTTACCACTTCACCCATGGGTCACCCTATGAATCTCGCTTTACCCATTGGATCATCCTTTGGGCTTAGTGGTTAACTTAATTAACTTAGTCTTTGGGCTTGTAGTGATCTACTATGGGCTTCATGTTATTATTACGCAGGCTTAAGAATAATCCATATAGTTTTACACCTTAATTTTATTGGACTTATATTTCATACAAAGTTATATTAATTCATTTCATTAGATTTTAGTGTTGGGTTTTCGGCACAAAAACGCAGTGGAAATTTAAAGGTAATCAAAGTAATTCCGAAACCTTAAACAGGATCCAAGCGAAACTGAAATTAATTTAGTGGTTTAGATATTATACCGATTATGAAAAAGTTTTGAAATAGCTTCGAATCCTTTACGTAATCCAATTAGAACCACGTCTCTATAGTATCCACACGAACGCCGCACGAACCGTCGAACGATTTTGAAATAAGAGGGACTTGCGGTACTAGCCACTAAAGGAACGATTATGAAACTATTTTCTCTCTAGTCTCTCTCTAAGAGCGGCTAGGGTTTTTCAATTATGATGTAACCCTAAGTAGCTGCTATATATCATATATATAGTAGTTAAAAGGAATTAATCAAATCAAAACCTAATTTCATAAAATCCGAATTTATATATATATATATATATATATATATATCTTAATTAAGTCTTACTTAATTAATATACATATATATACAAATTATCCTTTTAATTTAAATTCGTGATTTAAATAATATTAATCATATTAATATATTTAAATCCTTAAAATTTAAATTTATTCCCTTTAAATTACGCTTCTATGTGTTGACCTATAGGTTATTATTACGTTGGCAATAATTTTATAATCATATTATAAAATTATAAACGAAGGAGCTGATCTAGTAATGCATCACTGCTACCCAAGTAATAATAAGATAGATGATTCAATGCAACCTTTTCATGACCAATGTTTTAATGTAATTTAATCCTTTTAACCTTGACATCCTAGATTAAACTCGAGTCATGGAATATGTCATACTCTTCATAATTTAATCTGAGTTTTCTTGATCGATGAGTAGACTATATGAAACAAATCACTATTTGAGCATGGCCATGCATTTCATAGTCCTACTCAATCAAGAGGCCTATGGATATCACCCCTAATATATAGGAGGGTTAAATTCCATCTAGATCACTCATATTCCTCACACGATTCATGATGTACCCAACAATCATCTTTATAGTCCACCTTATTAAAGGTGACATTTGATGATAGCAAAGTACATAAATTCTCGTGTAGTAATATAGTGATTTCAGGTCGGAGGACCATTACATCATTGTCACTATGAGAATCGCTAATGACAATTTGCATAATGTTCCGCCAGAGAATTCTCATGCCGGGTCCGTCCGAAACATCGTTCTTTAACACATACCTATGCATTGACTTAATATCTCATATATTTATGACCAATGAGATTTGGTCATCAGTCAATCCACATACTAGTCTCAATGCATCATTGTTGTCCTATCAACAATGGTACTCGACTAGGGACATTTAAGAGCAATGATACTAATTGTAATTATATAATCTCATGTTCAAGTCACATACTTGAAACTATATAAATTGTATCACTATTCTAAAGAATTTTATTATGTTAACATTTATATAACGCAGTAAATAAAACCATAATAAAATTATTCATTTATTCAATAAAATATAATATCAAAATGTTAAGCAGTTATATCAAATAATTGGCCTCTAGGGCATAAACTCTAACATTTAATACCTACATTCTCAATTTAAGTTCGCATGCAAAATATTGTATTTTCTATACTTAGATTATTATTACATAATCCATCTCACCTCGATATTATAATGTTATGCATTTCTCGGAAGTTCAAAAATAATTCCTAAGCGATAAACGGTGAATAGTGTTTTTCGTAAACTTTCTCGGAAAACTTTTATTTTCGTCTTAGAAATTCAAACACTTTAATTCATTCACGTGGTTCAAATACTACGATGTTCCGACATTTCTAGGTTATAGAATGACATACATCTTATTAACACATAATAATAACAAGTAATATTATTTTATTCATTATTTAATTCTTTCAAGTATTTTACAAAGGATCCAAATTTCTCAGTCGTTACATTCTTCCCCCCTTATAAAGATTCTGTCCCCAGAATCTCGCCTTACACTATGCAAACAAATGAGGGTAATCCTCCTTTGTCTTCTCTTCTAATTCCCACGTTACTTCCTCGGCATCATGGTTCTTCTATAATACCTTTACTGACAATATAACTTTGTTCCGCAGAACTTGCTCTTTTATATCGATGATTTGAATCGGCATCTCTTCGTTAGTTAAGTCCTTCTCGATTTGAATAGGCTCAATTTTTATTACGTGCTTATAATCCGGTTTATAAGGACGTAATACTGAAACATGAAATACGTTATGTATTCGCTCTAGGTCTGGAGGTAATGCTACCATATATGCTACCTCACCTACCCGTTTTAATACCTCAAAAGGTCCTATAAACCTTGGGCTTAATTTTCCCTTCTTTCCAAAATGTATTTTCCTTTCCAGGGAGATATCTTTAGAAATATGTACGAGCCTACCTCAAACTCCCTATTCTCTCGATGTAAGTCTGCGTACTTCTTCTGTCTATCTTGAGCTGTTACGAGACGCATACGTTTCAACTTCACTATATCCGCTATTTGTTGCTCCAATTCTGGTCCTAGCATTCGGCGTTCTCCCACTTCATCCCAACACAATGGCGTTCTCCCACTTCATCCCAACACAATGGCGTTCGGCAATTCTGGTCCAAAATGTATCTTACCTATGCTTGCATGATAACTGTTGTTATATGCAAACTCTACTAATGGTAGATGATCATCCTAACTACCTTTGAAATCCATGACGTAAGATCTTAACATATCTTCTAACGTCTAAATTGTTCTCTCGCTCTGTCCATCAGTTTGTGGATGATATGCCGTACTCAACTTCAACTGCGTCCCCAACTGCTCTTGAAGACTTCTCCAAAAGTTCGACGTGAATCGTGGGTCACGATCTGACACAATCGAAACTGGTACTCTATGTTTGGAAATAATTTCCTTAACATAAAGTTTCGCTAATTGATCTAAGTTATACTTGACCCGAATTAGCAAAAAGTGAGCCGACTTTGTCAACCGGTCCATTATTACCCAAATTGCATCATACCCTATCTGAGTAGTCGGAAGTCCCACCACAAAATCCATCGTGATATGCTCCCACTTCCACTCTAGAATCTTCAATGACTATAACAAGCCACTTGGTCATTGATGTTCGGCCTTAACTTTCTGACAAGTTAAGCACCTACTCACATACTCTGCTATTTCTCTCTTCATGTTTGGCCACCAAAAATTATGTCGGAGGTCTTGATACATCTTAGTGCTACCAGGATGAATCGAGTACCTCGAACTGTGAGCCTCTTGTAAAACTTGCTCCTTTAATTCCGTCTCATTTGGAACCCAAATTCTTCCTTCAAATCTTAATAATCCCTCATTATCAAGACTAAACTTAATATCTTTTTCATTGGTTAACCGCTTCTTCATCTGGTCACACTCATCAGTTTTGATCTGTACCTCCTTGACTCTCTCTACGATGGTAGATTGAATCTCCATTGCAAACAGTCTTTGATCTGCCTCAATTGGCAACTTCACCTCTATCTCCATCCTAGCCATCTTTGTTATTAACTCAGTTTGTGCTGTTAACATAGACAACTTTTCCTGACACTTTCTACTTAAGGCGCCTAAGAATTACATCGGCTTTCCCAGAGGTGATACATGATTTCACAATGTAATCCTTTATCAACTCCAAACCATCTCCTCCGCCTCATATTCAACTCCTTCGTGTGAAGATATATTTTAGACTCTTGTAGTCCGTGTATATCTCACACTTTTCCCCATAAAGATAATGTTGCCATATCTTTAAGGCAAACACCACCGCGACCAGTTCCAGATCATGAGTAGGATAAACTTTCTAATAATCCTTCAACTGCCTAGATGTATACATAATGACCTTGCCATGCTGCATGAGTACGCAACCAAGTCCTCTATGTGAAGCATCGCTATAAACTACGAAATTTCCTGTGTCATGGGGCAATGACAAAACAGGCGCTTCACTCAACCTCTTCTTCAGTTCTTGAAAACTGTCTTCGCATTTCTCAGTCCATACGTACTTCACCATCTTCCTCGTCAAGTTAGTCAACAGAGTAGCTATCTTTGAAAAGTCCTGAATGAACTTTCGATAGTAACCCGCTAACCCTAGGAAACTCTGTACCTCGGTCGGCATTTTCGGTTGTTCCCAATTCATCACGGCTTCCACCTTCGCTGGATCTACTGAAATCCCCTCATGGTCAATGACATGACCTAAAAACTGTACCCTCTCTAACCAAAATTCACACTTAGTGAACTTCGCATATAACTTCTCCTTCCTTAATGTCTCCAACATTATTCTTAGGTGGTCATCATGATCTTCTGGCGTCTTAGAGTAGAGTAGAATATCATCAATAAACACCATGATGAACTTGTCCAAATATTGTTTGAACACTCTGTTCATCATATCCATAAATGCAGCTGGTGCATTAGTCAACCCAAATGACATCACCAGAAACTCGTAATGACCATAACGAGTCCTCGGATGTCGCCTTTTGGCACATCTTCATTTCAACCTTCAAATTGATGATACCCGCCCTTAAATCTATTTTGAAAAATATTTTGCCCTTTCAATCGATCAAAAGATCATCGATCCTGGCAATGGATACTTATTCTTTATCGTTAACTTGTTCAACTCTCGGTAGTCGATATATAGTCTTAACGATCCATCCTTCTTCTTGACAACAGCGATCTGCGTTCTCGCATGGGAAACACTTCGATTGTATGTACTTCCCATCCCAATGCTTCTTGCAATCGCACCATCAACTCCTTCATCTCCACCGACGCTATATACGATACGGTGCTCGAAACCGTGCCGCCTCCCGCACAATATCTATTATGAACTCCTCGGCCTCCTATCCGGGCTGAAGACCCGACAACTCACTTGGAAATACATCCATGAACTCACTCACTATAGGTATTTGTTCCATGGTCGCCCCACTCTCCGGGTATCAACCACATGACACAAATAGCCTACACACCCCTTCCTCAATAATTTCCTAGTTTGTGTCATGGTAAGACAACACTTAACGTCCCAAATGATTTATTCCCGTAAAATATTACATGAGATTGTCTTAATGTTTTAATATTTACGCATTTCTTTTGGCAATCTATAATTGCCCCATGATTAACCAACCAATCCATTCCGAGAATTACATCGAATTCTCCTAACTTTATTGGTATTAGATCTACCGATAATTTATAACCTCGTATGTCTACGCAACAACTCCTATGAATATCTTCAACAAGAATTATCTTTTCGTTTGCTACCTTAATGTTTAAGGGTATAGACAACTTTTTGGGAAGTAATCCTAATCGTCTAGCAAAATCACATGTGATAAACGAACAAGTAGCACCCGAGTCAAACAACACGTATGCATTTAGGTCGTTGATCGGAATAATACCTGCGACTACGTCCCCCGAGGCCTTAGCGTCTTGGACGGTCATGTTAAAGGTACGGGCCATCGGCCTACCCAGCTGCGCTGGACCCCCAATAGTTAACTTACCAGTATTCGTGCTCTTATTCTCGTCCGTCCCCTTCTTCGGTCAGTTCTTTGCCATGTGGTCAGTTGACCCACACACAAAGTATCCATGGTTCTTCTTCGGTCTTGGACAGTTTGGCGCAATGTGCCCCTCCTGTCTGCAGTTATAACACACGACCTTACCCTTGAGACAGACTCCTAAATGAGTCTTCCCGCAGGTCTTGCAGGCCTCCATCCTCCTCTTCGGGTCTCCTTGTTTCACCCCGGTATTCCTAGAACTAATTACCTTCCTCTTATAACCCTCGCCACTCCCACTGGAACCTTCAACCTTTACTCCCCCGTCCACTTTCCCCTTGTTTTTCTTATCCATGTGGTATTGGCTTAACACCTCACTACCACCTTCGGCAATTATTGCCTTCTCTAAAACGATTCCAAATGAAGTACTTTGGTACACAGAAATACGGTTATAGAGCCAGGGTTTCACACCCTACTCGAACCGTCGAGCTTTCCTCACCTCGGTATCCACTTGGTGTGGAGCGAACCTTGCCAGTTCATTAAACTTGGCGGCGTATTGGGGAACCGTCATGTCCCCTTGTTTCAATTCCAGAAACCACATCTCCATCCTTCCCTACATGCTCGTGGGAAAATTGTTCTCATAGAATATTTCCTTGAACCTCACCCACGTTATCACATCTATTCCGGCCCTAGCCTGATTGGCCTCCCACCAAAAGTTGGCCTCTCCCTTCATCATGTAGGTTGCAAAGGCAACCTTCTGGGTCTCATCGACATTTGCTATCACAAATGCCTTCTCTATTTCCTTAACCCACGTTTGGGCTTCGATAGGGTCTGTAGTTCCTTTGAACTCCAGCGGACCCACACTCTTAAAGTCCTTAAACGTAGTAGCTAGTACTACACCAGGATTTACGGGGATATTAGCCCCAGTTCTATTAAATGCTGCGTTTAATAGATTTATCTCCTGCATGGGGTTAACCGGACCTCCCTCCGGTTGGTTTGTGTTCGCACCTTGGTTACGTGGTACTCTTCTTGGCGGCATTTTGCTGTTACAATAAACTCATATTTCATTATTATTCATTTCCCGTCAGTTAGTTATTATTCAATTTTAAACAATAACTTAAACATTTTTTACTCAACATTTTTTGAAAAAGAAAACTTATATTAATTCATTGTAGTATAACACTACATCGGTTACATTACACAGCCTAAGCTGAATACATTACTTTCCCGCAGTTACTTTCCAAAAATTGGGATTTACAAAAGATTACCCTTGATTATACAAAAGAGGGTTTTACGTCACTACTAGATACAAAAATATGTACATATCTAACTACTCCAGCCACTACTAGATCATATTTTCCTTAAGGCATTCTCAAAATCTACCTTGGCAAGACCGGCAATAATATCACGGCTGATAGTATGTCGTGTCTGCCCAATTTCTACAGGATAACCAGCTACCTCCAGCTGAAAATCCTCATGAGAACTCCTATGGATAAAGGACATTCTCCCTATTTTCTGCTTCTTGGTCTTTAGCTCCCCCCTGAGCTCAAAGACTTCCTGTTTCAGCTCACGGACCTTGTCCTTAGCCAAAACCTTTTCATCATGTTCCTGCTCCCACATGGACTCCACGTCCATCTTGTCTTCTATAACAGCTTGGAGCTCTGCCTTCAGCTCCTTAACCTCCTGACAGTAGTGGATGTTTCTATCCAATACTGACATAAACAATGACATCATTGACTCCCCTGGAGCCATCTCTGCTACTATTGCTACGAGATTAAAGGACACTGCCTCCACCTCTTCTTCTATCATGCCGTCAAACACTGACATGAGATCTAAACTCTCTGAGTCTCCAGACTCAACCACTACCACTTCAGGATTTGCTGCTGTGGGGTTCGGTATAATTTTTATTTGATTAATCGACCCTTCGCTGACTACCTGTACATCTCTATTTTCTCCTGACATCTACAACAACACAAAAGTTGGATTAGTACACGTTAGTAGAATAATAAAAACACATAACATATATAATGCATTTTTATAAGGTTATCTTCCATATTTATTCTTTGACTTTTCTTAAGGTTATGACTTAAGGTTTTATTTCCCCCCTTAAGTTTTATAACCTAATGCTTTGATACCAACTTGTGACGCCCCAAAATTTGGGTATCTCCCAACCCGACAGATGGTGCTACACGGTGCTACAATTCACATAAACATTCAATTGAAATGCCTCAAAAGAATGGATATGTCTTACATATATAAAAAGAATATTTACATTCCCCAGGTTCTTTACAACCAATACATTTGTCTTTGTCATAATATCAATATTATTCTTACAAAACCTATACTATTACATATGTAATCTACGGGTTCGCCTTTGTCTTCCCTTTATCCTTGCCGGATCCATCGGTCCGTTCGGTCTTAGTTGCATTTATATGGTTCAAGCAAGAATGAGCCTAACTAGCTCAGCAAGTACAAAAATTCTAGGAAAATAGTATGCTTGAAACATACGAATCATATATCTTCAATAACTAAATAATAATTACGAAGTACTATTGACAATTCAAAATAACACTTCTTTTCATTCAAAACGTTTTACAACAACAATATTCAGTAAAACATCAATTCCGATTCAAGACCGTAAGCATTTCATAAGTACTTTGAAAAGGACGTCCCGACACTAAGTCCGTAAGTTCGGCATAGCTTACGAGCATGTCTAGGTGATCAGCATATAGTACTCTATGTTGATCAACACTACATTCATTAAATGTGTATACGTTTAAGTTGTGGCAACCTCACGTGCCTGTCGTTTGACGACAAAATAATTTAGCATACTCAGTCTACTTTTGAAAACCACAACAATATTAGTTTGGTAAATCGTTGCACATACTTGAAAACTTAAAAGAATCCAATATATCGCAAGTCTAGCCGAAAGAATTGGCTTTGACTTCCTTAGACATTAACTCATACGAAGAATACATGAATAACAAGGACTTGTCCAGATCGAACTGGAACAAGGGTTAAAGTACTTGCCTTAAGCGTCTGCCACAGTTATAACACGTGCACTTTAGATCTTTAAGTCTCTACAGTAGATGATAACATCACATAGCACATTAGGTCATGAATGATCATACATGTTTTCTAAAGAATCTTACCCTTCTTCTCAATCTAATTACGTATTAGATTTATTATTATTGGTTTCGACTTTCCGTTACGTTATCCTTACGTTCATAAGTAACTGACTCTCTTTAACCCTAAGTGATCATACTTAAGGCTTAATTATGTCTTAACAATGTTTCTTTAAGATCCTTGATTAGGTGTTCATCAATTACTATTCGTGTTCAACATGTAAACATTCCTTATTGTCTAGGTTCAAAGGCTGGCGCTGCGGCGCTGGCTATTACTCTTAGTGCCGCGCTGCGACATCACCCATTATTGCCCAGAAACCGGACTCGGCGATGCGACGCGAGTCCCTCTCATATTTGTCGCCTTCAAGACGAAGTTTGTAGGGGCTTGAGTCGCGCGTGGCGGACTCTAAGCCACGTAATTATTTTTGATGATTTTTACAAATGGTGAAATTCCCGGACTCGTAACTTCTTTGTTATAAGTCCGAATTGGCTCGTTCAAGAGCCTAGGATTTACAAATTACATAATCTATGTGTTCATGCAAGAATTTTATCTAATCGACTTCGTTTGCTAAAATTACCCCTATTAGTCCATTTTTAACGAAACGATAAACGTTCGTGAACGTTTAACGCTCGTTTCTTCGTTCCAAGTCGGAATCCGGCCATTTTTGAGTCCGCAACTCTATAATGCATAATATAACTTGTCTCCATCGAAAACCTACATTTTTGAGTTCGAACACAAAATATGACTTCGATTCCGAGAATTTCACGAATTCGACGATTATCGTCCAATCGTGTGAATTCCGGCAAAACTCCATTACTAGTGATTTGTTCATCATTCCAAATACATTTATTTCATTATCTAGACATATCAACTTACATGATACAACAACTTATATTAAAATTAGATTATGGCTTATTTCTTATAAGTTCATAACTTAACAAAATATACAATACAAGACTTTCATTTCCTTATGACTTACTCTATAATTAAGTCATTCAAGCTACATTCTTATATCTTATTATTCATACAACTTCTTAAGTTAATCATATGACCATCTCATATGTGTATTCCATAAGTTCATAACTTATTTAAATTCGAGTTACTTATTCATAACTTATTCGGCTTAAGTCCATTGCTTATCTACTTCTCATATCTTCTTAACATCTAAGTTCATTAGATTATACTTCTCTTATCAACCTACCATGATAGAGATAGAAGAGACAAGATCAATTACCTTTGAAGATTACTTCTCTTGCTTTGGAAATCTACTAATGAAAGGTTAAGCTCAAAGTGCTTATTTGCTCTTACAATTAAGTTGTTTGTGAGAGAGTTTGTTGGATGAAATAACAAGCAACAAATGAAAAAATGAGCTAGCTATTTATAGAAGTCTCTAAGCTAGGGTATAATGGTCATTAGGCATCCCACCTCCTTAATTAACCTCCTTACTATTCATTACTTGTTTCCCACAACTCTTATCCCTTCCTTGGTCATTACTTAAAGTTCTTGCTCATCAAACAAAGTGCTTGGTTACCACTTCACCCATGGGTCACCCTATGAATCTCGCTTTACCCATTGGATCATCCTTTGGGCTTAGTGGTTAACTTAATTAACTTAGTCTTTGGGCTTGTAGTGATCTACTATGGGCTTCATGTTATTATTACGCAGGCTTAAGAATAATCCATATAGTTTTACACCTTAATTTTATTGGACTTATATTTCATACAAAGTTACATTAATTCATTTCATTAGATTTTAGTGTTGGGTTTTCGGCACAAAAACGCAGTGGAAATTTAAAGGTAATCAAAGTAATTCCGAAACCTTAAACAGGATCCAAGCGAAACTGAAATTAATTTAGTGGTTTAGATATTATACCGATTATGAAAAAGTTTTGAAATAGCTTCGAATCCTTTACGTAATCCAATTAGAACCACGTCTCTATAGTATCCACATTTAACGCCGCATCTCGAACCATTCGAACGATTACGAAATAAGAGGGACTTGCAGTACTAGCCACCAAAGGAACGATTATGAAACTATTTTCTCTCTAGTCTCTCTCTAAGAGCGGCTAGGGTTTTTCAATTATGATGTAACCCTAAGTAGCTGCTATATATCATATATATAGTAGTTAAAAGGAATTAATCAAATCAAAACCTAATTTCATAAAATCCAAATTTATATATATATATATATATATATATATATATATATATATATATATATATATATATATATATATATATATCTTAATAATCAGCTTCTCAAGTCACTTAGTTTGGCTTATTATAACTTTCAAATATCTAATCATAATTAAATGATTTAAACATTAAACAATTCCATTATCATTAATAGTTTAATTAATACTAAACTATTAATGAAACCATTACTAAACTATAAAAGTTATTTATAATAACTCAAACTATTTTTAAAACATTTATATTACCCAAATAATTACCATTAATATTTAAATATTAATGTACTATTTATCCAAATATTAAAAGTCATTAATTATAACTTAAAATATTTTTAAATCCTTAATATCCTCTTTAAATGTTTTTAAATAAGTAAAACAATTTTTAAACTATTTATTTAATATTAATCATTAAATAAACTAAATATCATTAATATTATCTTAATATCATTAATATTTAATTATTAATGAAATTATCATTTAAATATTAAAAGTTATATTTTATAACTTAAAATATTTTAAATACCTTATTTTCATTTAAAATGATTTTTATAATATTAAAATTATTTTTAAATTAAATTATTTATATAATCATTAAATAACTTTAATATCATTAATAATTATTAATTAATGAAATTCATCACAAAATATTAAAAGTCATCACAAATAACTCATTTACATAATCAATTCCAAGCCAAAATAAACATAGTAAACTAACTAGTTTATTAACAACACTAACTAAACTTCAAAAATTCAAACTTTAACTAACAATTAAAAATAATAACATTACAAAAATTAAATAAGAAACATACCCGGAAATACGAATTCCACAGACTGAATATGCACTTCCACGCCAAAATTTAACTAAGGAGATCTTTATAAAAAGTTCTCCAACAACAAAGCCTTTTCTCAAAAATTGGAGGCCTTATTGTTGGTGAATGACACAAAGGCCAAGCCCTTCTATTTATAGGTTTAGAAAATGGTGAAGTTCTCAATTTAGTCGATGTGGGACTTGGTTTATACTAATTTTTCAATAGCTCACTTTGCGATTTTCTAACGCATTGCTCATAACTCCGATTATTCTGATTTTTGGATATGTTATACATGGTATGTAAGACTATTTTTAAAATACGAATTACCCAATTCGGGTTCATTAGGTAGCCCAAATAAAGGCGTCAAAAGTGGACGTTCATAATAGCTTTTCAATCTCGTTTCAGCTTTTACCTCTTCCGCTAAAACAGTCCATAACTCTTTCATTTTAAAACATTTTTGAGCGATTCTTGAGCTCACGCGAAGCTAACTTCTGGGGCTACAACTTTTATTCTTTGACCATTTCCAAATTCCGAATACATCAGCCCAGAAATTCCGTTCAAATGGACTGCACCGTACTTGTTGGGAAGTTTTGACACTACTACTTTGAAATGTCATAACTCTCTCCTCCGATATCGGATTTAGTCCGTTTCGGAGTCTATGGAAAGATTATTCGGTGTACTATAACATACCAAAAGCCCAAAAGGTTTTGGAAAAATTAACTGATCGAAACAGTGTCCCGAATAGCACATCCACTGCTGACTTTCGGTTTTGAGAAATTTGACACATTTCCTTCCAATCACCGTAATTCCCTCATCCGAGGTCGGAATGAGGTCATTCCAAAGCCTATGGCTTCCTAACTCAGTGCACTACAACATATCAAAAGCCCAGACCTTTTAAAGCACAAAAAGTGGACGAGAATGCCCCCACTACAGACATCGCCCAAAAATAGTTTATCATGATCGATCACAACCATGTTTGACCATCTATAACTTCTAATCTATACATGATATGGACTTGATTCTTTTTGAAGATTAAAGACCACATATCAAAGCTACACATAACAACTTTTGAAGAACAAAACTCATGATCGAGCAAAGAGTTATGGCCTCCGACATTTGGTGAAAAATAATGTAATTCGGTTTTTCCAACTTGCTTAAATCTTCAAATTCGTGCACTTTGATGTTATGGGTCTTTGATTTAAGAGTGTATGAGCAATCTTGTACAAGGCAATTAAATGTAATATTTAATCACTAGATTTAATTCTTATAATTTACCAATTAACTTCTATCCTTTGGTAAATTAAAACACTTATACAATAACATCGAAATTAAACCCTAGAATTAAAATTAGGGTCTCTCAACGTCATCAATTAGGATTTCTAATTGACCATTAGTGGTTCTTTAATTATCTGTATGTTACTAACACGATCGTTCACGCTTCTAATTTCAACCTAGGTTAGGGTTATAATAATTAGGGTTTGTCCTAATTATCGACGTCACAACAATAATTAGGGTTTCTTCAATTACCGATATTCTTATTCACAGTAATTTCATATATACGATCACTACTACTCGTAAATATCCTATAACCGAGTTTAATAATTAGGGTTTCACAACACGGTAATATGCTTTATACCTAATTGGCCGTCCATCACTTTCAATATTATCTCGTCACTTTTACCGAAAGTACATAATTATGGTACTCAGAAAAATCATTATATAAATAATATAATATTATTATTCTCATCTCTTGATCACAATCCCAATCCGTGGTTCGATCTCATGTCCGACTTATTCTTCGTACACAAATCAATAATCAAGTTAAAATAATTAACTTAAATATTCTCGAACAATTCATATAATAAAATATTTATTATATAAATCTAATTATCAATTCATATATTATTTCCAATCATGTTTTCATGAAAAATAATTAATAAAAACATTTCTACTTGTAAATTTATTACCATATAATTTGTGGTAATTAATAATTCCAAAATTATTTCTAATTTTTCAAGTAATAAATGTATTCGCATTTATCGTTCACTTTACTTGACACTTAGTCTCGTCATTAAATAAAAAAAAATTTATATGTAAAAATTTCTTATTTATTTTATATAGAAAATCTCGGGTTATTACACTGACTCTCTTTAACCCTAAGTGATCATACTTAAGGCTTAATTATGTCTTGACAATGTTTCTTTAAGATCCTTGATTAGGTGTTCATCAATTACTATTCGTGTTCAACATGTAAACTTTCCTTATTGTCTAGGTTCAAAATCGGTACCGCAATACGGCTATTATTTTGGTGCATACAACATGCATCACCAATTATTGCTCGAAATTGACTCGTGGTACACAAGGTACGTGTCCCTTTCTTACTTATCATATTTGTATGGCGAGTTTGCATGGTACGAGGCTCACTTTAGGGTCATGGCCACGACTAATTGGCTTGGAGTCATGTTGCTGGCCACGGACTCTGAGCCACAGAAATGTTTGACAGATTTTTCGAAATGGTGAAATTTCTGGACTCGTAACTTCTTCGTTATAAGTCCGAATTGGCTCGTGCAAGAGCCTACGGTTCACAAATTGCATACTCTATGTGTTCATGCAATAATTTAATCTATTTGACTTCGTTTGCTAAAATTACCCCTATTAGTCCATTTTTAACAAAACGATAAACATTCGTGAACGTTCAACGCTCGTTTCTTCGTTCTAAGTCGGAATCCGGCCATTTTCGAGTCCGCAACTCTATAATGCATAATATAACTTGTCTCCATCGAAAACCAACATTTTTGAGTTCAAACACAAAATATGACTTCGATTCCGAGAATTTCACGAATTCGACGATTATCATCCAATCGTGTGAATTCCGGCAAAACTCCATTACTAGTGATTTGTTCATCATTCCAAATACATTTATTTCATTATCTAGACATATCAACTTACATGATACAACAACTTATATTAAAATTAGGTTATGGCTTATTTCTTATAAGTTCATAACTTTACAAAATATACAATACAAGACTTTCATTTCCTTGACGACGTACTCTATAATTAAGTCATTCAAGCTACATTCTTATATCTTATTATTCATACAACTTCTTAAGTTAATCATATGACCATCTCATATGTGTATTCCATAAGTTCATAACTTATTTAAATTTGAGTTACTTATTCATAACTTATTCGGCTTAAGTCCATTGCTTATCTACTTCTCATATCTTCTTAACATCTAAGTTCATTAGATTATACTTCTCTTATCAACCTACCATGATAGAGATAGAAGAGACAAGATCAATTACCTTTGAAGATTACTTCTCTTGCTTTGGAAATCTACTAATGAAAGGTTAAGCTCAAAGTGCTTATTTGCTCTAACAATTAAGTTGTTTGTGAGAGAGTTTGTTGGATGAAATAACAAGCAACAAATGAAAAAATGAGCTAGCTATTTATAAAAGTCTCTAAGCTAGGGTATAATGGTCATTAGGCATCCCACCTCCTTAATTAACCTCCTTACTATTCATTACTTGTTGCCCACAACTCTTATCCCTTCCTTGGTCATTACTTAAAGTTCTTGCTCATCAAACAAAGTGCTTGGTTACCACTTCACCCATGGGTCACCCTATGAATCTCGCTTTACCCATTGGATCATCCTTTGGGCTTAGTGGTTAACTTAATTAACTTAGTCTTTGGGCTTGTAGTGATCTACTATGGGCTTCATGTTATTATTACGCGGGCTTAAGAATAATCCACATAGTTTTACACCTTAATTTTATTGGACTTATATTTCATACAAAGTTACATTAATTCATTTCATTAGATTTTAATACCTACATTCTCAATTTAAGCCTGCATGTGAAATATTGCATTTTCTATACTTAGATTATTATTACATAATCCATCTCGCCTCGATATTATAACGTTACGTATTTCTCGAAAGTTCAAAAATAATTCCCGAGCGATAAATGGTGAATAGTGTTTTTTGTAAACTTTCTCGAAAAACTTTTATTTTCGTCTTGGAAATTCAAACACTTTAATTCATTCACGTGGTTCAAATACTACGATGTTCCGATATTTCTAGGTTATTGAACGACATACATCTTATTAACACATGATAATGACAAGTAA
Organism: Panax ginseng; assembly: GCA_020205605.1. Lineage (NCBI taxonomy): Eukaryota > Viridiplantae > Streptophyta > Magnoliopsida > Apiales > Araliaceae > Panax > Panax ginseng. Next base: position 61,348,902 of record CM035140.1, on the reverse strand, counting down.
TATTATTTCATTCATTATTTAATTCTTTCAAGTATTTTACAAAGGATCCGAATTTCTCGATCGTTACATTCAGTATTACCATCTTGGAGATAACCCCGAGATATCAACCTCAGTCCCGGAAATAACACAGGGAGTTTCAATTTCAACCTCGGAGATAACCCCAAGGAATGTCGTTCAAATATAGGAAATATCACTAGAGAAGACCATCTTATCTCGGAGATAACCCCGAGATACTCAGTCTCAGCCCCAGAAAAAACACCAGGAAAGATAGTATCAACCTCGGAGATAACCCCGAGGAATGCAGTTGCAATTCCGGAGATAACCCCGGAAATGCTTGTTTTAAACCTATGAAAATAGCTTCAAACACTCGGCAATAGCCCCGAGGCACTCATTCCCCAAGCCCGGAGATAACCCCAGGAAGTCAGGCACATCTCAGAAACAACCCTGAGGATGGTCAACACCTGCAGCAGTCCAATCTCAGAGATAACCCTGAGCAACGATCGCTAAATCAGCTCAAACCGGAGATAACCCCGGTGAAGGGAAGAATCGCCATTTTGCCATTACAAACCCACATCGCGCTTTCTCAACAACAACATACATACATTCTACACAACAATGTCCTACAAGAACCAAAGAGCGCCAATCCCGAGTGACTACTGCATAAGACATCATACTGGATAGAATTTGAAGCTTGAAGACCAAGGGCATGGTCCAATCTTCCTAACTTCGTACAACCTCTAATCCCATGTTATTGTGAAGCTCTCGATAACAACATGCCAAAAAAGGTCTTATACACCTCGATCGGATGCCCAGATTAAAGTTCTAAAAGTTTGAGCGGATAACATGTTGCATGCGTACGAGATGACGAGATTTGGGACCCGCAGTGCATCTACTACCGCCAGTAGTACACACTGTGGCTCCCCCCTTTATAAATAGAGGGCTTGGGGCAGCCATTTTTCATAGAGAAAAGGTGAGGAAGCCCTGTCCAATTTGCTCTGTACACATTGTAAATTGAGTGCTTTCTTATTTTAAACACTTGTGAGCTTATATATTACTATATTTTTACCGGCAGGAGCCGAGTGTTTATCCCTTTCAAGTCATTGAAGTCTTCTTTGGCAGTCCACTGTAAGCCTTCTTACACCTTTTAAAGCCTTTCTCTTCATCTTTGCACACACCGTTCTTTACGTTGAGAGTCGTGTTGCATGTGTATGCCCGAACTTCGGAATGCGGCTTTTATTTCTTTTTGTATATATATATATATATATATATATATATGGAATAACATTATCGAGTTATGCCTCGATTGAGCCTGGATTTTACATCCAGAGCGTTTATTTGCTTTTTATATATATATATATATATATATATATTTATATACTTATATATATACGACTGTTGTCGAACTCTGTTCGATGAGCCCAGATTTTACATATACTTATATATATGACTGTTGTCGAACTCTTCGATGAGCCCAGATTTTACATCTAGAGCGTTTAATGCTTATATATATATATATATATATATATATATATATATATATATATATATATATATATATATATATAGTGACAAATCGTAGAAATGATAAACTCGAGCTAGAGATCAATATATATCCTGCGTTTACCTCTTATATATATATATATATATATATATATATATATATATATATATATATATATATTTACATTTACATCGTCAGCACTGGAGTTTACTTTTGTGGCCTTTTACATTTTTTCTTTTCATTTCATCCCGCTTGAAGTTTACTTCATGGCGGTTGATCATCTTTTATGACTTTATTTACATTTCTAATCCTCATGGAGATGCTTCGTGGTGGTTGATCATGTCTATATATATATATTTACCGCTTTTATATATTTATATTTCCGATCCCCATGAAGGTGCTTCGTGGTGGTTGATCTGTCTTTATATATATATATATATATATATATATATATATATATATATATATATATATATATATATATTTTACAAATATATATATATAACTGTTTACAACTTTCATACACATTGCTACATCATGTGAGTCTAGGAATCATGTGATCACAGATTCAGTCTACTAGATCTAGATTCGGTTCCCGTGATGGACATTTTTAGCTGTACATGACTTGTAAATTATTCGACACTGCTATGCATATTATTTTCCCGAGGATGTTTCGCATCTCAAAAATAAAAACAATCTAGCCGAACACATAATAAAATGGAAGTATCAAAGGCCTCAATTACTATTGAGCATAAGGGTTTGAAAAACCTCATTTTGCAAAACATCACTGCTATATCTTGTTTAAAACTGAATTTTTACACAAATTCAAACCCATTGTATATAGGTGCAAACGAGGCATATCACTACTTCCAAATAATTGCACATTGATCCACACACTCACACACACACATTCATATAATAGTTTAATTGAAAAGTGGCGGCCACCGTGGTAACACGGATGTCGGGGGTTGCCTAACACCTTTCCTCCGCACAATCAAGTCCCCGGACCTTAACTAATCTCGGTTTCACAGACCTGTTAAGTAGTGTCACATCACTGGGTCAATGTGCAAATCTTTTCTCGGTTGTGTTGGTACAACTATTTAAAAAACCAACTGGCGACTCTTATAGTCCAATCGTCGACATATAAATGTCAGACCTTTTCACAACTTGTTTTTTCAAACAAATATCACCTAACATGAGAACACCAAAAGACAAGAACAGAAGATGGACACATAAAAATCCCGACGTCGACAGTCCCCTCTCCTGCTCTCTATTGATTGGCTTCCCACCAGTAGTTTGTTTTACCCCTCATCATCTATATAGCGAACACGATTTTCTGATCTTTACCCACACGAGCAATGACGAAGGCTTTCTCCATCTCTTTGATCCATGTCTGAGCTACGATAGAATCGGTAGTACCCGCAAATTCTGGAGGTCTTACATTACTAAAGTCTTTAAATTTCGTAACTAGAACCGCTTATGGATTGGGTTGTGCTGGTTCATTATTTCTTCCCCACAGGGCCTCTCCTAGAAAATCTACTAGCCTTTGGATAGGGTCTACTTGCTCTCTCTCGTTATTGACCGATTCTTTCGGTGTTGTTAGTCTACGTCTGGGCGACATTTTCTGCATCACAAAATTTCATTCTTATTATCTAATTATATTACTTAAGTATTTCTTCAATGTAAAAAGGAAACAAAATTTTATGACACATTCTCTGAAATAAGAACATTTATATTAATATGCCCAATCATTACATTGATATGATCATTCCTAGCATACTTCTATAAATGTCAACATTCATTCCCTAATATCACAAAAGATTGGGAAACACTAATATACTACCCCTCTAACATGAACCTACTCAGGGTCTACATAACTATCCCATATCTCACACAAAAGATTGGGATTACACATCAAATATACACAAAATTCTTATACTACTAGACACCTTAACCAATAAGCTATCCCAACATCCTGCGCTCCAATGCGCTCTTGTACTCAACTTGCGTCATATGAGCCATCATTTCTCTACTCAAAGTGTAACGAGTCTGCCCGTGTTCCACCGGATAATGGTACATGCCATCGATCAACCTTTCAATAGCTATGCAAAAAGCATAGCCCATCTTGTTCATCTTCCTCCTCTTACATCTCACTTCCTCTTCCAAGTCTCGTGCCCTATCATTGTCTTCTTCCCACTTCTCCTCAAAATTGATCCTCTCCATAACCTCCATCTCTAGCTGTGCACGAAGAACTTCCTTCTCAGCTTTCTCACTTAACTCTATCTACTCAGACTCCTCTAGCTTACCTGCCAATTCTATATTCCTGGATATCGATCGGTGAAAAAGGGTTCCCATCTATATGCCTGCTTCCTTGCGATATGCAAGTTCTACCTCCAACTCCTGTATCTCCAGTTTCCTCTTATGGTCTTCATCCCTCAGCTTTTGCATCTCGGTCCCTAGTTCCTTAACTCGGCATTCCAATTCAGAATCCGCTCCTCATATTCCCCCAACATCCGGTCCTAGAATGTAGCCTCGTTGGATGTGCCATTTGTCCCATTTGATTTTCCAGATTTTTGATTGATGCATTCTGACTTTGTATACTTAGCTCCATTTGATTAAATCTCTTATCACTCTCCTCACTCCTTTTCTCAGTTGCTTTAACAAATCTTTCCAAGGCTTCTTCCCAACTTGCTTTCCGCACAGGTTTTTGTGTCTGGTTTTGAAACCCGGAATTATTTTGTTGTCTCGGCACTTATTCTGCAGCTTGGTTGTTACTCCATGAAAACCCCAGATGATTTCTCCACCCCGGATTATATGCATTTTGATTCGGATAAGGCTGAGTAGACCGACTATAACTCCCACATACCGTGGTCGCTTTGAAAGATTTATGGCACATTGATCCGTAGTATGACCCCAACACATATTTCACAAAACCATCGCTACTCATTGAGAGTGGACTGTGGACGCAATAATTCTATCTGCTTAGCTATTGCGGTCATTTGCACTTGTAATGATGTTATCGCATCCACATCATACTTTCCCGCTGTTTTCGGAGGATTAGTCCTTGTCATGGGCCACTGATAGTTGTTGGTGGCCATCATTTCTAACAACTGATATACCTCATCTAAATTTTTAGACATAATCGCTCCTCCTGCTGCTGCATCAATACTTTCCCTCGTGGATGCTTGTAAACCATCACAAAAAATCCCCAATTGCATCCACTGTGGAATTCCATGGTGTGGGCACTTGCGGAGCATATCCTTAAACCTTTCCCACGCCTCATACAACAATTCTGAATCAAACTGTACGAAGGTATGAATATCATTCCGTAGTTTTGCTGACTTAGCTAGTGGGAAAAACTTAGCTAGGAATTTTTGAGCTAAGTCGTCCCAAGTGAGGATTGAGTCCAAAGGCTGAGAGTGTAACCAACTTCGTGCTTTATCTTTCAAGGTAAATGGGAAGATTCTCAACCTTATAGAATCTTCTGACACGTTGTTGAATTTGAAGGTGTCGCAAACTTCCAAGAAACTTAAGATGTAATCATTCAGATCATCTAATGAACTACCTCCAAACTGACATTGATTCTGAAGCATTTGAATGGTTGCAGGTTTGATCTCAAAGGTGTTAGCATTGATTTCTGGTCTCCTAATGCTCGATCAGATATCCATGACATTGCAGACGCAGCATAGTCCCGGCGTGGTTTCGATCGCTCCACGCCATGTTCATCGGAATTTCTTGTTCCTCCAAATCTTTCTTCCTGGGGTGATACCGCACTAGTCGATTGCCCTTTCCTAACTTCCTTTCAATCTCGCCCCAGATAAGGAAAAAAGTTCCCTTCTTGCCCTTGATCTAGTGTGCATACACTTGCAAAGAATTCTGCGAAAACAAGAAGGAAATAAGTAACGCTTAAATTAAGACCGAATTGATTATAACTAATATGGAATTAATATTAACAAAAATTCCCAAAGAATAAGACCAAAACTTGTTGGTTGATTTCACAATCAAAACAAACGTGCAAGTATACACGATCAACAAGTAATATAGTGATAAATTAGAGTGTCGATCCCTCGAGAATTCCAATTAATAAACTCCAACTACTAGTATCAGATCAATTCAATTTTATTTAAACAACCAAAATTGTGATTTTTAAAACTAAGGAAACTAATTTTAATAAAGCAAGAAATTATTCTAAAAGAAAACAAAGAACAAATTAAGAATTATTTGAATGCAGATAAATGACAATTAAGACTCCAATTTCCCCAATTATGATTATTAAATCAATTATCCAATTATCCCAATTATTATGTCTACTGAATTGTTAACAAGAATTCTCAAATGCCAAAAGCCCTCTCTCGAGTGATCAATTGCCTTCTATTCAACCCATATTAATTTTTCTATATCTCTATGCAAAACAATTGAATTAAACTCGATACAAACCCAATTCCTTATATGTTACATGCGGCAAATAGATATTCTCATTCTATTCACAAACCTAATTATTCACTGTGCAAATAACTAAGTCACATGTCACCCTGCCCAGTTCTAACTCTAGAATTCCTCTCTCGATTCCTTCTAGAGTAACACGGTAATTATTGGCCAGATAATTTATAAATAAATACAAAGCATGATGAACAATTCACTTCAACATAAACAATTGGAATAAATTAACTAATCAATCCATAACCATAAAAGGTTCCATTGGAATCTTAATAAAAGGAATTAGTTCATGACGAAAATAAAAACCATAAATAATTGATAAATCATCCTTAATGAGTTACACAATTTAAAAGAATAAAGAAGAAGAAGAACTCCAAGTTTCAAGCCTTTAGATCTGCTCTTCCTCCTCGGTTGATCTCCCAACGTGTAGCATCTCTCCCCAATTCAATAAAAAGAATCCATTTATATTTACTTTCCCAATTCCACAAATCCTAATCCAAATAGACTTCCCATAAACTCTTAAAACAAAGTCAAACTAATAGTCAAAGTAATGTCAACGCCTATTCCACGCCACAGGTCCACATCGAGAGCTAATCGAGGCTCAAATACCGACGCTATTGGTAGTTCATTTCCTAATACTGCCCATACGGAGCTTCTGAAAAAAATTACAACTTTGCCATTTGTTAGCTTAAATCCCCAATTTGTCCCCTCAGCTCCCGAATTTGTAATACAACACATAAACACAGTAAAAATATTCCTAAATGACTCGAAAATACAATAATTTAAGCCCAAGTATATCCGATTTATGGGTATATTACCCAATCATCAATTTAGCATATGACAAACATAAGAATCGTTTCAAGCACATCGGAATAAGTAAAAGATCCCATTCATTGATATATTCATAATCATACATACATTGTTCTTAGAGTTAGTTTGGTTGTAAGCAGTTAAAACATACATAGTAGTTATAGCAGTTATTATACATAATGTAAATGACATAAGGTAAATGACATAAGGGGTTTTAAGTGGTTCAGAGACTCAAGCTCCTAATCCACTCTTCTGCTTTCAACCAGCAGGATTTCCACTAAGGAAGGGCAGGACCCTGAATCACTACGATTCCTTCAAGGCTAGTAGCTTTGGGACTTCAGTTCACTAAGAACTCTTCAAGGCCAGTAGACTTGGAACTTCTATAGTTCACTAGGAACTCTTCAAGCCCATCAGGCTTAGAACTTCATTTAGTCCCTCCGGACAAGGACCCCTCATGCCCTGGCTTCTAGTTGTTGAGTTGATTGTTTATTTGTTGGAGTTGGTGCTGAGCTGCTAAGATGTCTTTTATGTTCTTAACATCTTCTATACTTAGTAGCTTGGCGTGATCATCCTTGAAGTGCAGTTGAGTGTTGCATGATACTCAGCTTCTTAAGTTACTCAACCTCCTTTGATGATCCCTTGATGAACTGCCTTGAAGATCATTCCTCTTGATACGTGATGGCTGCACATGATGGATTTCTAAGATGACTGTAAGCTCTTCTGCTAGGTACTTAGAAACTTTCTCATGCTTGTCACCATGATGACGTTTGTGATCTCCTTTCTTGATACTTGATGACTTCTCATGATGGACTTGCTAAGATGACTGTGAGCTCTTCTCTATGGTACTTAGAGTCTTCCCATGATGGACATCATGATGTCATTGATGCTCTTCTTTCTCTCGGCAGTTCAAAACACTCTTCAAGTAGTAGAACTTTCACTTCTACATTGTAGAACTCTCACTTCTACTTATTTATTTGTATGTCTTTGAGTGTTCTTGGTGGATCATAGAGTGAGCCTTCGGACTCACTATCTCACATGGTTTAGAACAGTCCACCGTTACTCCAAACTCGGCAACTCCAGCAACCCTCGATCTTTGAAGCTCTTGCAGATTTATACTCCTTCCAAATCCTTCCGTTGGAAAGTAGCCGTTGAAAGCTATTCAAATATCTTCACAGATCTCGAGTTGACTGAGGTAGACTGTAGATGTGATATGTCTTACTTTTCTGACACTGCAGTCTACTGTTTCACCTACCCCGTCAGAGATGTCACTTTAATGTCTTGGGCAAGTCGAAGACTTTATTTCCTCCTTCTGATTTCTCGATCAGAGGTTGTCCTTTTGCATCGATGCTCTCAATAAGCTCTTGTCCGAATATTACCTTTCAGATTGAACCGTTGCCAATGCTTCAATCTTCAGCTATTCGAACTCAGCGATTCTTATGCAAGTCTTCATGGACCTGATCGTAGTGTCTTGTTGAATGGTAGAGACAACACTAAGATCTTGAAGAGTGTTGATTGGAACTTCAATGTAGAACACCTCTTCCTTTTCTTGTGCAGTGCTTCAACACTTCTGTTTGCCTCAATAGCTCTCAGATACTGATGGCTTGACTTCTTTGTTCTGGCCCCTTCTAAATAGCAAGACACTTCAGATTTGTGGCATGTCCAGTTCGCTTTCTCCTTGTGATCTCCCGTTCAGTTATCATCAATGGACTGACCCAATGCTTAATGACCTTAGCCTTGTTATTCAGAAGATGTCCAGTATCTCTGTGTGCACTCCATCAGTTCTTTCTTTGGTTGGCAAACACTACGATCTTGGTTGCTTCCAAGATTGTCATTTTCTGTCTATTTGACAGCTACTGCACTAGCTGACTTTCCTTAGTCAGTTACTGAAGTCTTTTTCTGATCTCCTTGTGGAAGACTTCATCCTGAATGGATTCACAACTCAATCTGGATGCTGATTGGGTTGGTACTTAGATCTTCTGTTAGCTTACATGTCATTCGTTGAGTGCTCTCTGGTTTCCTTCAGATGGGATGTATCTTTGCAGTGCCAACCAGAGGATTCATTCCTTTGGATATTCTGGGAGTGCTCATTTGTTGAGAATCATATTTTCTCTACGATTCTGCCTTAGCATTGTGAGCACATCTGTTGAAGTCTCAGTTCTACACTCTACGATTCAGCTTCGGCTGTGCAGACACTACGACTCCGAGATCAGATCTTGACACTCTATGATTTCTATGGTTATGCTTGTTGTCTTCATCCGATCTTGCTCGACTACGATCTCTGCCTTTGATATGATCAGTAGACTCTACGACTCTGAGTGCAGTCTACGATTCTTTACTTGGCTCTGGCAGATACTCGGTCGGCTCGTAGGTAGGCTGTCTCTATGATTCTGAACATGACTTCCTCAGCAGACTATGGCCCTGAGGAAGTTCTCCTCGACACACTACGATCTTTTCCTCGTCTCTCATGGCAGTCTACGAACTCCAAGACTACTATCTTGCAGACTACGATTCTGCCTTGATAGCTCTCGAGTTTTCCTTGACTCTCCCGCGGACTCACGATTTTTGGTGCGATTGGTTCGACGATCGAGACAAGCCTATCTATTACATCATAAGATCAACCTAACATGCTTGATCTTTCTATGTTTATAGTCCTTGTACATGATTTCTTTTTAAGGACTTTACAAAGCTGTTTTGCTTATTTAGGATCAACCTAACATACTTGATCAATTCATTCTAAGTCCTTGTACACATGTTTCTATTATCTATCAAAGGACTTTACAACTTTTCTTAATGCAAGCATACTTTCATATTCATTCATGTATATATATCATAATCAAATCATATGTAAATAGGAATATCATTCACATGATTATTCCTGACACAACGCCTTGCTTGTATCATAACTCTCTTGTCCAGCATGCCCTTCGAATAATTTCTTGAGATGCTCGATCATCTCATAAGCATCCATCAACTCATGTTGCTTCTGAAGCTCAGCGTTCATGGTTGCTAGCATGAGATAACTCACGTCCAGAACATCATCTTGATGCTTCTTGTAAGCATTATGCTCCGCACGTGGTGCAGTGACAGCTGGTGCTGCATAAATGGGCCTATCAAAGACATATAGCTTGCGATCTTGTTTGAGGACAATCCTCAAGTTCCTATGCCAGTCAAGGAAATTAATTCCACTCAGCTTGTCCTTCTCAAGGACTGATCGTAGTGAAAGACTACTTGTGTTGTTGTTGTTTGCCATTAATATCTACAATTTATAAGTGAAAAAATAATAAGTCAAATTGAAGAGTTTATATTATGTAATTGATAACAGTACATTCAAAATATACCTCCCACTATTTTATTCAAATTAATAACCCTCACCATTAATTCGGAAAGCATTTTCTATTAAATCTTTCTAGTGAGCCAAGATCCATATTTCATTATGCCTTAAGTTAGCTTTGGCTAATCTTTTAAAACACAATTATTTAGGTAGACAACCCTTTGTCAATTATATCATATATAACTCCTCGATAGTTTGGTAAACAACATTTGTTTCTAGTCCATCTAATGGTACTACCAAACTCCATGCCTCTAAGTCCACAATCCTATTGAGATAACTTAGTTAAGTTATGATAACCCGAGATTTCGAATAATCAAAATTTTACGAATAATTTTTTTTAATTAATATTAATATTGATTATCAATTTTGTGATAAATATCTGTGATACGAGTCTCGAGAAGGTCAATTCGTGTATTGACTAATAAATTTAGAGTAGAGTTGTGCTTAACAGCTTTAAAAACCCTAACCCTAATTTATGGAAAGGGATTCGATAGAAAATATAATTAATATAATTATATTAATGAGTATATGTTTGTACCGAAGAGATTTATTGATCAATGATTGATCAGATAAGGTTTAAAATTATAAACCCTAATAAGAGATTAGAAACCATAATCTCAGGATTAGAAACCCTAACGTACCGTTAGAAACCCTAATCGAAAGTCGGGAAACCATAATTTTAAATTTTGAGAATCCTAAACCCTAATTAGGAAACCCTAATCCTAATTTCAAGCCTAAAGTGATTAGTATGCGTTAATATAATTAGGAAACCCTATTTATACTTTAGAAATATTAATTTCTATTTAAAACCCGAATTACATTTTTAAAATTCTTAATTTTCTATTTTAACCTAATTAGAAAATTCTAGAATTGGAATATTTAAAACCTAAGGGTTAAACCCTGAGGGTTAAACCCTAAGGATGTGACAAATTCCATGTATGCCATTAAATTTAGAATGCAAATGATAAAAATACCTTTTTTTACATTTTTAATGAGATAACTTGTAAATATTGCATAACCTTTAGTTGTTGACCAACTAAAGGCAATCAATTGACTTTCATCTCAGCCAAAAACTGATAAAAAATCGCCGCCTAGGATGTGTGCATTCATTGAATCAAATACTTAAGTGATAAAGAGAGAGAAAGTCTCAAAATTTATTCATTTTGCTATCTTGCTCTCACCTAATCTCTCTCTCATCTAAACATCCGAATTCCTTAAGTAAACCAGTCCCTTAAACACCCACTTGATCACCTATATCAGATTTGGAGAGCCAAGTTCTAAGATTTGAAGAAAGAAGGTATAAACCTAAAACCTATTTTGATCCAAGTTGTTAAGACAAATTTTGTGTTTTTGTGTTTATGTTTGTATGAAAAGGTGTTTTTAGTTGATCTATGATGATCCAAGATGGATCCATAGCATTAAATGGCTTTAAAATGGTGTTTTTCAAAATCTGTCCAAGAACAAAATTTGTGGTCTGACAAGCTAATGTCAGGAGTAACAGATTCTTGTTCGTTTGTTGTTTTTGATGTTTTAAAGTTATAATTAGTAGCCTGGTATGTGATCTTTAATCTGCAAGTGGAAGCAGTATCATTTGATGTTTGGAGTTGAAGTTATTCATGGTCAAAACCCGTTGACCGGGCATGACCATGAACTTTCTGGGTAACCAAGAAAGCCTTTTGCAGCGTTTGACAACCTTTTGTGAGGCTCGAATCTGACAGGTTTTAGGTTGTTTGATGTTGGGTTTGTAACCATGTTGTAGCCTGTATAATGGGCTATAGATCTGGGTCTTTAGACCGCTTAAACAAATCAACATATTGACTAGATTAGGTTGTCAAACTAGGTTACTCGACCCTGATTTGCAGTTTCTGGAATTTCCAGAAATGGAAAGAACACGTTTCTCTGACAAACTTTGACCGGTTAAGAACTTGTGATAGTGTTATTGTTTGTCTGATATGTTGTTACATTATTGTTCCTTGACATAAGCACTACATCTTTGAACCATTAGATCACTCGAAGCATGAACATAACCTAACGTAAAAGGATCTAGAAAATGACCAGTTGAGCTACCTAGGTTTCTAGAAAACCCAGGATCTGACAGAGACTTTGGATGGCTAAATCTTTTTTGTTGTGATGAGTTGTGACCTAGATGATAATTGATTAGTGTAGTGTTACATAAACACTACACGATCGAGGTTTAAGCTAGCCCAGAACATTATTACACTGAGAATCAAAGGCGGTCAAACTTGACCCCTTGAGCAGTGACTGTCAGTGTTCTTGAGGCTCAAGAACACCAACAGCGACGGTTACTGTTGCTAAAGGCCTACAACGACAGATTAATTAGTTTTTATTTTCTGAATTTCTAGAAATTAATTAAAAATAAAAAATAAATTCTAAAAATTACAAAAATGGTTTTAAAAATCATTTTAAATTCTGAAAAATAACTTTTAATTATTTGGGCATTTTTCATTAATATTTATAATTATTTGGATATTAATGATATTTAAATTATTTAATTAGTGTGTTAAATAAATTAGAAAAAATGATTTAATATTATGAAAAATCATTTTAAATAAGAATAATGTATTTAAAATTATTTTGAGTTATAAAATTTGACTTTTAATATTTTTGGAGAATTTTCATTAATAAATTAATATCAATGATATTAGTTTTATTTAATTATTAAATTAAATAAATAAGTTAAAAATGATTTTATTGATTTAAAATCATTTTAAATATGAATAAAGTGTTAGAAAATATTTTAAATTATAAAATATAATTTTTAATATTTTTGGAGAATTCTCATTAATAAATTAATATTAATGATAATAGATTTATTTAATTATTATATTTAATGAATAAATTAAAATGGTTTTATTGATTTAAAAATTATTTAAAAATGAGAAAATATTTTAAAAATATTTTAAGTTATAATTAATGACTTTTAATATTTGAATAATAATTCAATTAATATTTAAATATTAATGGTGATGATTTAAAAATAATTTTAATTACTTTAAAAATTATTTAAGTAGAACATTGATGATTTAAAAAAATTTATGTTATTAATAATAACTTTAATATTTTGATAAATATAACATTAATATTTTTATATTATTAAATATTAATGATGATAAGATTATTTGATAATTAAATCATCTAAAAATGATTTAGGTGTTTGAAAAATTATTATAAATTATAATAATTGCTTATAAATTATTAATTGCTTCCGAAAAATATTATAAATGATATATGACTTATCTATTGAAGCTTAGAAACCGAATTTAATTGACAATAAATGTGTTAATTGTCGGATAGGGTGACCAAAACACCGAGAATGGACCGAAGTCCAACTATACTGAAATAGTTAGACTTGTTAAGTGTTTATATAGGTTATAAACACTAATGTGGCTATGTGGTAATGTGCCTAGGAGAAGTTTGACTGTGAATTACAATGTTACGTGTTATAAAATATTGTGCTAATTGTGAGACCGATATTATTGGTTATAGGTCTTTCAAACGCAGATAAGTTTATTGTGTAGCTGTAATCAGCGGAGAAGGCAAGTTTTCTAACTCAGCCTTGAGTTATATTCATTCAATTATTATAGTGGTTAATTATTGATAATTATACCATGTCTAGGGATTTATTGTTGATTATTCGCAGTTAGTGCATATTTAATAATTCAAACTAAATTACTAATTCTGGAAATATATTCGTAGAACAACTGTTGTTGGATATTTAAATTCGTAGAAGCTAATAATGATAGTACAGATAATTCCTGTTTATTGTCGAATTATGTTGAGAAATGTCTTTAGCTAATTATTCTGGCTAGGCGAACATTTGTTAGAACTAGATAGGTTCGAGAAGAGAAGAGAAGAGAATTTAATTATTATTGATAGATCAATGCCAGTTGTATCGGCTAGATCGAAAAAGAAAATTTGATAGGTTTGAGAAGAGAAGAGAAGAGAAGTGATTAAATATTGAAATCATTGAATTTCGTTGTTAAATCAAAATCTTGATTCCGAGACTGAGAAGAACAACCTTTTATTTAAAGGGAACATTTTTAGTCGTATATTCGACCATTGCGTGCGACTTAAGTATTATGCATAATATAAGCTACAAGGGGTTGGCCGGCTCTAAGTACTTGCACAAGGGTATGATTTAATCTTTATGGTTATCTGATACACCTGCGTATATAAAAAAGTAAAACTTTAATATATACCCGGGAAGAGAAGTTCAAGATCCAACGGATCGCTCAGCATAAAACTGAAAAACATTCCACTTTGCTATTTCGTAGAATTAATTCTTGATTATTCATTTGAATATTGTAGAAAACCTTGAAAGCGTTGTACTCTTTCATATTCAGATTATTGTTGTATAGAATGCGAGAAGACTTGTTATTTATTCATATACATTTACTGTATGTCTTAACTTGCGGGGCAAACTTTGTAGCGCCCCCAAATCCGGGTCACAAATTACCGCAGATCTGGGTCACTAGTTCTAACTATTGCGGAAGATATAAACATAAATTATTTATACATCAAATATTATACACTATCCCCAAGGTCGAGAACCTTACTTAAAACCTGAATCAATGTCGTATATAACATACAATGTTATAATAATACAATACTGTTATAAATCTAGCTGCACACATATTTCCAAGCTAAACTTGGCTTTGACTTTTTCTTGTATCCGACGTATTCGCCTTAATCTAGAATATTTTATCATGATATAGCAAGGTTGAGCATAAAAGTTGCCCAGCAAGTTTAAATTCAATAATTTAACGATATATCATGATTGAAAGAATGTGAATAATAAGCTGGCTAAATTCAACAATATAATTGCGAACTAGCAGGAACAAATTTTATGACTGAACAATTATTTAACATGAACAAATATATCTGACCGAATGGTAATGAAGGTAATCAGCCTTTCACACCTAATGAACACATGTCATACGCATAGGGTGCAATTTAATAATTCTTATACATGACAATCAAAAATAATTAACCATAAATATAATTGAATTATACAACTCGAGGTCGAGTTAAGAAAGACTTGCTTGAACCGTTGATTATCGTTACGAAACATAACTTAGCTTTATTTGAAGATCTAATGTTAACAATATCGATTTTCCAAGTCAGAATAATATCATCACAGTATAAAATAACCTAAACACATTACCACATAATCCTATTAGTCTATACAACATATAAAACCTAGTATCAAGTCAAACTATTGCAGTCTGAGTTGAATTCGGCACAATTCTGACATCCCGACGGTCTAGTCGGATAAATATCGAGTTTAAGTTCAATTAAACTCTACCTAACACTTAAGAATTTTTTTAAATAATTATATTACCAGTCAAAACATTTTTCATAAGCTCGTAATAATTTTCAGATACTTATTTTCATTTATCTTGATTTTTCAATCATTAAAATCGTATTTATCTAATTTAAATACCACAATATTCTAATATCATTAATATCTATTTATTATCAAATATTAATGAAATACATGCCATAATATTATAATATATTTATAACATATCAAAGTATTTTTAATACCTTAAAATCATACTTATATAATTTTTAAACCTTTAAATCCATTATCCGATAATTGCCATTAATATTAAATATTAATGTTTTTCATGACAAAATATCAAAAGTTATATTTTATAACTTAAAATATTTTTATAATACTTAAATCATTTTTATATGATTTATAAATCATTAATTCTATTTTTCCATAATTTATTTAATACATTTATTAAATAAATTAATTACCATTAATATTAATTAATTAATAAAATTCATCACAAAATATTAAAAGTCATCAAAAATAACTTTAAATATTTTCTTATACCATAATATAATTTTTCATGATTTTTCATGTATTAAAATCATTTTTAAGTAATTTACTTAATATTATAATTAAATAAATTAAATGCCATTTATATTCCAAAAATATTAAATATTTATGAAATATAATCTAAATAATTAAAAACTATTTTTCAGACTTTAAAATAATTTTTCATAATTTATTGTGTATTTTTAATAATTAAAAACCATTTTATCTATTTATTAATTAATTTCCGAAAAATCAAAAATTCAAAATTAATAAAACCGTCGCTAAAGGTCCCTATAGCGACAGACCCGTCACTATAGGTGTTCTTGGCTTGTTCTTCATCAAGCCCAGAAACGCAAGCCAGTTAGCAAGTTGGGTAGTTTGACCATCTTCGGATCATATGATCTCTTACGGTTTTTGGGCTGGGTAAAGTGTTATAATTATAGTACTTATGTTGTACTACAACTACAAACAACTTTCATGGCCATTAAGCATCTTAACAGAAAGATATAGGCCATCAAAGTCCTTGTCAGACGTGTTCTTGAGTTTTTGGGTTGCCCAGAAACTCAAGCAGTTAAAGGTGTACTACTTTGCAGCCTTATAGATTATAGTCTAGGTTTTGTTTATGTGCTATAAAGGTTTAAACTTGTAGTAATGATGTCAGAGTACAACGACATAACATCAGATTATCATAACAACATCACTATCTCAAGTTTTTCAGCCGGTCAAAGTATGGGTCAGACACTGTTCTTCAGGATTTCTGGGTTTTCCAGATTTCGTCAAGAATAGTTGGTCAATGCTACTTTGACCAAGTATATCTTGGATCCTATACATGATCTGGGTAATCCAAAGGTATGGATGTATAGTCCATAGGCCAGACTACAAATCCCAAGCAACAACATAATCAAAAACATTAAACATAGTAAGATTCATGGCCTGCAAAAGGTTGCCAGAGTTTC
Source organism: Panax ginseng (assembly GCA_020205605.1). Taxonomy (NCBI): domain Eukaryota; kingdom Viridiplantae; phylum Streptophyta; class Magnoliopsida; order Apiales; family Araliaceae; genus Panax; species Panax ginseng. The sequence goes on along the minus strand of CM035140.1, from coordinate 61,332,016 downwards.
TGGAAATTCTGGGTTGCTTAGAATTCCAGTTTCGTGATCGGTCAACTAGGTTTGACCACTTATAACTCGAGATCTAGACATGATCTGGGCTTGATTCAAGTTCCAGATCAAATCCCTACATCATCTTATAAGTCTATAACTTAAAACACAACAAACAATTAACATACAAGGATCTATGAGCCCTGACATATGGCTGTCGGACAACATTTTAGGGTTCAAAGTCAGTTTATAAAAACATGATTTTTGGGCCTCTAGATTTTATAGATCCATGATCTAACAACCCAGATCAATTATTAACGCCCTCTAACACAACTTTGAACAACAAATCATAACATCTAACATCAAATCTAAGGATTTCAAAATTTAGGGTTTATACCTCCTTTTTGAGCTTGGTCTTGATTCTCACTTTGATGTTTGATCTTGGCAAGCTAACACATGATCTTGGCTTAACTTATCACTCACTATCACTCCAAAATTTCGGATGGGAGAGAGAGAGAAGGCTTGGCTAGGTTGAAAAATTAAAGTGAGCATTTTATCTCTCTCAATCTATATATAACGTGATGAAATGTCTAGTGCTGATCATGTGATCAGTTGTTGGCTGATTAAAGGTGAATACTAGACCATGTAGCTAGCTAGAGTTGGTCACCAACCACAAACAGGGTTAGATCTACACTCCACCTCATTAAAATATTAAAAAGGGCACTTTGGTCATTTGGTTTTTGATTTTAGTGGCTAACTTGTCAAATGCTCCAACCCTTAGGGTTTAGGGTTTGAACCCTTAGGTTTTAAAAATAAATTTCTAGGATTTCCGATTTAGGTTTTCAAAATAGAAAATTAATATTTCTAAATTATAATTAGGATTCGATAATTATATTTAAGCTTGCTAATTAAGATTTATATTTCCTTAATTAAAATTGCTAATTTAACAATTAGGTTCCGTAATTGTACCTTAGGTTTTCTAAAAGAAAAATTAGGGTTTTCTAATAATCAATTAGGGCTATCCCTAATTAAATATAAAATCAATAAGATAAAAACCTTATACTTATTTTCAAACTTCCCAATTATAGTTTTAATATTCTAAATTAGGGTTTCGGCTTCCCGAAACTGAAACTAGGGTTTCCAGAACCGATAATAGGGTTTCTTGACACTCGTTAGGGTTTTTCGATTGAACGTCAATATATTATTAGGGTTTATGACTGATAAAATTTATCTGGTCAACCATTGACCTTTAACCGCATACTGTACACACATATGACCATATACACATATACTTTTAACATTGTAAACCTTTACCAAAAGTTTTTAAATTCACAAAATTTATTCCTAAAAATGCTAAATATAAACACTTATTATATGTCTAGGTTTAATATTTAACCTTAATTAAATCTTTTAAGATTTTAATAAATATCTAAATTTTTGGGTTATTACATTCACCCCTTCTTCTAAAAATTTCGTCCCCAAAATTTACCTTTACACCTTACACCCTTCATACTCATTACCACATGCTACCCAAGCATTTCTCAGAAGAGTTAAATTATCCAAATCATGCTGAGGAGTCATATAGACTACGAGCTTTCATTTTCGAAAAGGTCATATGGAAATTCATCCGCAAACCGTCATAACTTACGGACATATATGGGAATTAGCCCGGTATGCCCTGTACTTATCAAGTACTGTTGGTCGGAACCATTTTCCTGTTCCTCTTATCCGCCTTGGGCGCACAATATTTCCTTACCTCAGTCTTTATCGGATTCCTTACCAAAACAATTTGGTTCGGGAAAATTTTCAAAGAACGCTTAGGATTTTATAAACGTTGGTCTAGCTGAATCGAATAGCGTAGACTCATATCAATAATTCAATTCAATCGAATTATTTAGGTGTAGCCAAACCCCGTTGGCAAAATTAAAATTTTTAAAAATAATTTTGAGAATGACGTCATGATGCCGTACTATATTAACAGTCCGTTTGAGGATGCCGTCATTATATGACTTTGTCATAACACATCATACAATTGTGGAGCAATGATTTTTAGATCGGATTCACACTAAGTATTTCTGTATTTACAACTCTATCAACTTTTATCATCTCTGCACCAGGTTACATGGTACATGAGTGATAAATAAAAATATATTTTGATATTTCAAATCATTTGCGTCTCGCTGAAATAAGTGGCATAGACGATACTTTAAACCGTTTCAAAAATGATTACGAGTCTACATTTTCTTTTTTTTCTCTTTTTTTAAAAAAAACACATAGTACGTATTTAGCTTGATGTCAAAATTTCGAAGTCTAGCATAGCTAGGAGTTTTGGAAAACTTATGTCTTCACTAATAATCATTTGCTTAAACAGTCTATCTATTCTTATTATCCTTAATACTCCATTTACACACAAGTATACCCAGTTCGTCAAACCACACTTATGAGTCATAAACTTGCCACAATCATATGAGTTTAAGCACTTGTCCTAGTCAGACCTTTGGCGTCCATTCGCTGAGGGGTTCATAAACATTTCATATAACTACGAATCAAACATGTCACATAAGTATGAGTTTTAAGAACTCGTACTTAGCCTTATATTCTCTACCTATAACATATCTATCTGTTATACACATGGGAAAAGAATCACCTTCTCAACATGCATATAGCAAATTGCGTGACACAGACATTTCAATGATTATCAGTGCCAGAAACTAAGTGGTTTTTACACCGAGTACAATTCCCCACCCATAACAAGGAATCATACAACTCAGCTGCCGACATGAGTCCTCAATGGAAATCCCCACCTAATACTAACTCTGTTGGGAGAATGCATATTATGATTTGATGTTTTAATGTATATGCTCATGATTATTTGCAAAGTTCTTCAAGTAAGATATGTATAAGGACTTAGTGATAGATCAAATTTGTTAGGTTGATCTAAGCTTTTAACGTGTATCATTCTGTAATGGAATGTATAGATAGAAAGATCAAAGCTGTTAGGTTGATCTTGAGATATAATAGATAGGCTTCGAAGAAATCGGAGTGTATAAATCTGATCAACATTACAGAAGTTAAGGCAGAAATGTAGAGCTCAGAAGATCGTAGTGTGCCAGCCTTGAAGGGCCTCTTCGGAAATCGTAGAGTGGTCCCAATGTCTGCCGAACCAACTCAACGATCGTAGGGTGCTGAAGGGAACGTAGAGTTTATGTGACGACCCCAAATCCAGGTACTTGAAACCCGAACTCGGTTCTCCACGATACCATTTCTTTAAGCTAAATAATACTAAAATAATAATACATTCGAACTTAATTTACATACATCAAAGTTTACTTCCCCAGGTACGTGACCTTCAAATACATTCCTTATAATACTTGAATAGATACCAATACAACTATAACCATTAACTCATGATACACACTTATTCGATCAAATTTTCCTTTCCTTTGTTCGTGCTCTGAGCCTTCTGTGTTGCTCATACATAATAACGAAAACATTTAATTTAAGCAAGGATGAGCATTTGAGTGCCCAAAGAAGTAATAGCAATTATATATATAAGTTTAAAGAATATAAGTATTCTCTTTACATAACACTTCTACAACGAATCGAAAGTTGTGAAGTAATCAGATCTTGATAAAAATTCACATAACAAATCTCTTCCAAATTATTTAAATTTGGCTCGCTCTCACCCATGAATAGGGTTTAAGAATCATACTATGAACATTCTTTTCATTTTCGAAAAGGTTTGGCGAAATCCATCCAAAAAACGCTTCTAGCTTACGGCACGGAGGGTGATCACCACAGATTGTACTCAGATTGATCAATACTACATAACTTGAACGAAATTCATCGCTCACTCTATCCGCCTTGGGCAAAAATCTTCCCATATAGGGATGTTCATACATGCACAGTTCCAAACCCGGTTTTTAATCTTACTCAACAATAATATGTAATTCAACATATATGTATACGGGTAATCGATGAGGTATATCAACATGTGAATAATGCCATGGTTATCCAAGTGGGGACACTTGTATAACCATTTAGAAATCAACTTAACGTAATATATATCCGAGCTAACATGTTGATAATCAAAGCGTATATAATCTGCATGCAGAATAGAATAATTACAAACTTCTTACTCATGTCCATTGCATAAAGAAAATGCAAAGGTAGGATACTTGCCGATTCACGATTACAAATCTCAACTTAGGTTTTATCTCTTTATCACAACCTATCAATAATCGATCATTCGTTCGATTAGAAACAATATATCTTAACACATAGTAATGCGTCTATTACAATTAAGACATAGTCTAATCACATAATCACAAAGTGATCATACTTTTAGTTCCTATTCTATACTTGAAATATTTTTATACATTTTTCAAATATCTCATCCATGCTCTTACAAGAGCCTTTTCTTTCTATTATAGAATTCGACATTTGTTTGTCGTCGACAACTTTTATTTCGGTAAATAATCTTGAGTCTAAGACTCTTATTTTATACCTCAACATCTCAGAAATATCGGACATCTTAATTTTAATCATTTTCAAAATTTCCGTAAATTGAAAAATTTAAAATAATTCAAATCATCACTAAAGGGCCTATAGTGATATAATCATTACTATAGGTGTTTTTTCTTCAAATTTAGAACTTCATAATCGGTTCTCAAGTCAACTAGTTTGGTAAATTTATAACTTTCAATTATCGTAATCATAATTAAATGATTTAAATATTAAACAATTCCATTATCATTAATAGTTTAATTAATACTAAACTATTAATGAAACCATTGCTAAAATATAAAAGTTATTTATAATAACTCAAACTATTTTTAAAACATTTATATTACCCTTAAATGATTTTTAAAACAATAAAAATCATTTTTAAATAATTACCATTAATATTTAAATATTAATGTACTATTTATCCAAATATTAAAAGTCATTAATTATAACTTAAAATATTTTAAATCCTTAATATCCTCTTTAAATGGTTTTTAAATAAGTAAAACCATTTTTAAACTATTTATTTAATAATAATTATTAAATAAACTAAATATCATTAATATTATCTTAATATCATTAATATTTAATTATTAATGAAATTATCATTTAAATATTAAAAGTTATATTTTATAACTTAAAATATTTTAAATACCTTATTTTCATTTAAAATGATTTTTATAATATTAAAATCATTTTTAAACTAAATTATTTAATATAATCATTAAATAACTTTAATATCATTAATAATAATTAATTAATGAAATTCATCACAAAATATTAAAAGTCATCACAAATAACTCATTTACATAACCAATTCTAAGCCAAAATAAACATAGTAAACTAACTAGTTTATTAACAAGACTAACTAAACTTCAAAAATTCAAACTTTAACTAACAATTAAAAATAATAACATTACAAAAATTAAATAAGAAACATATACAAATACTTAATTCCACAAATTGAATACGACTTTCACGCCCAAAATTTAACTAAGGAGATCTTTATAAAAAGTTCTCCCACAACAAAGCCTTTCTCAAAAAATTGGAGGCCTTATTGTTGGTGAATGAAACAAAGGCCAAGCCCTTCTATTTATAGGTTTAGAAAATGGTGAAGTTCTCAACTTAGTCGATGTGAGACTTGGTTTATACTAATTTTTCAATAGCTCACTTTGCGATTTTCTAACGCATTGCTCATAACTCCGATTAATCTGATTTTTGGATATGTTATACATGGTATGTAAGACTATTTTTAAAAAATACGAATTACCCAATTTGGGTTCATTAGGTAGCCCAAACAGTGCGTCAAAAGTGGACGTTCATAACAGTTTTCAATCTCGTTTCAGCTTTACCCTCTTCCGCTAAAACAGTCATAACTCTTTCATTTTAAAACATTTTTGAGCGATTCTTGAGCCCACGCGAAGCTAACTTCTGGGGCTACAACCTTTATTCTTTGACTATTTCTAAATTCCGAACACATCAGTCCAGAAATTCCGTTCAAATGGACTGCACCGCACTTGTTGGGAAGTTTTGACACTACTACTTTGAAATGTCACAACTCTCTCCTCCGATATCGGACTTAGTCCGTTTCAGAGTCTATGGAAAGCTTATTCGGTGTACTATAACATACCAAAAGCCCAGAAGGTTTTGAAAATATTAACTAATTGAAATAGTGTCCCGAATAGCACATCCCGCTGCTTACTTTCAGTTTTGACACATTTCCTTCCAATCACTGTAATTCCCTCATCCGTGGTCGGAATGAGGTCATTCCAAAGCCTATGGCTTCCTAACTCAGTGCACTACAGCATATCAAAAGTCCAGACCTTTTAAAGTACAAAAAGTGGACGAGAATGCCCCCATTACAGATCGCCTAAAAAAGCAGGTTTATCATGATCGATTCAACCATGTTTGACCATCTATAACTTCTAATCTATACATGATATGGACTTGATTCTTTTTGCAGATTAAAGATCACATATCAGGCTACACATAACAACTTTTGAAGAATAAAACTCATGATCGAGCAAAGAGTTATGGCCTCTGACATTTGGTGAAAAAATAATAGAATTCGGTTTTTCCAACTTGCTTAAATCTTCAAATTCGTCCACTTTGATGTTATGGGTCTTTGATTTATCAACCCATATCATCAATTAACATTCTATTACACAACTTTAAACAATCAATTGTATCAAATAACATCGAATCAAAGGATTTCTAGGTTTAGTGTTCTTATACCCTTTTTGCCAAAAAATTCTTGATTCTTTGCTTACGATTTGTTATGGATGATGGTTGGGCTTTGTTTAAGAGTGTATGGGCAATCTTGTACAAGGTAATTAAATGTAATATTTCATCACTAGATTTAATTCTTATAATTTACCAATTAACTTCTATCCTTTGATAAATTAAAACACTTATACAATAACATCGAAATTAAACCCGTTAATTAAAATTAGGGTTTCTAATTGACCATTAGTGGTTCTTTAATTATCTCATGTATGTTACTAACACAATAAGTTACGGTTTCTAATTTCAACCTAGGTTAGGGTTATAATAATTAGGGTTTGTCCTAATTATCGATGTACAACAATAATTAGGTTTTCTTCTAATTACCGATATTCTTATTCACAAGAATTTCATATACACAATCACTACTACGTAAATACCCCATAACCGAAGTTTACTAATTAGGGTTTCACAAACACGGTAATATGTTATGACCTAATTGACCGTCATTGCTCAATATTATCTCTGTCATTATACCCAATACATAATTATGGTAATCAAAAATAATATAATATTATTATTCTCATCTCTTGATCACAATCCCAATCCGTGGTTTGGATCTCATGTCCGACTTATTCTTCGTACACAACATCAATAATCAAGTTAAAATAATTAACTTAAATATTCTCAACAATTCATATAATAAAATATTTATTATATAAATCTAATTATCACTTCATATATTATTTCCAATCATGTTTTCATGGAAAATAATTAATAAAAATATTTCACTACGTAAATTTATTACCATATAATTTGTGGTAATTAATAATTCCAAAATTATTTCTATTTTTTCAAGTAATAAATGTATTCGCATTTATCGTTCACTTTACTTGACACTTAGTCTCGTCATTAAAAAAAAAAATTTATACGCAATTTTTCTTATTTATTTTATATAGAAAATCTCGAGTTATTATAGTTTACAAGTCAACGATCGTAGAGTGCTCTCAGAATCATAGAGAGCTACAACTCAAGCAAGCGAAGATCGTAGTATGCAAAGGTTTAAGGAGAATCGTAGAATACCACGATCTGAATCGTAGAGCATCTGTCTTGTGTCAGAAAACGTCGAGCCTCATGATTTATGTGGAAGACAGATTCCAACATAAGAGGAATGAATTCTAAACGCTGCAGTACTCACAAGTCCCAAAGACACAAGAAAATATCCTTAGTATGCAACAAAGAGGCGTATTGAAGAAGCTAAGGAAAGTACCATTGGTAAGGGGGAAAAACACCTTTTCAGGTGTTAGGTGAGAAAGCAGTCTGCAGTGTTAGTGGGCCATAATGCAGTTTCAGAAGATGTGCAGAAATGTCTCTATCAAAGATCAGAAAAGTCAAACGCATTTAATGCCTCAACGGATGGATCCAACGGATAGTTTTCAAGATCACATATATGCAAATCAAGCAGATGAGAGAGAACCAAACAAGCATTGAACAAACAACGTGAACAACTCTCATGCTCAACTCTACGATCTGAGAATTTGCAAAGCTTGCTCAGCTACTCAGTTCTTTCGAACAAGTGCTTAAACAACAACTGAGTAGCAACCATCAAGAACTCAACATCTATCAATCAACTGAAGAAGAGTACCAAGTCTGCTGGACTTGAAGAGTTCTAAGTGAACTATAAGAGAACGAAGTCTACTGGACTTGAAGAGTTCAAGAGTGAACTAAGAAGTTCCTAGACTGCTGGTTTAGAAGGAATCTTTGTGATTCAGAAGTTGTAAAAGACATCCTTAGTGGATATCCTACTCGTTGAGTAGAAGAGTGGACTAGGAGCTTTAAGTGCTCTAAACCACTTAAAAATGACTGTGTCTTTTACATTCATAACTATAACTGCTATATCTGCCATAACTGTCTCACTCTCATAACTCCACTACTTTGTAAAGAAGATTAAAACAAACATCATTTTCGCTAAGTTTTAATCATCATCAAGGAACAAGTTTAAAATGAAAAGATTTTTTAAATATCTATTCACCCCCCCCTTCTAGATAACTATTGTGCCAACTGAGAACTAACAATTGGTATCAGAGCAGGTTCTATTATACAGCTTACAAGCTTTAGTAGAATCCAATGGCACACGTACCAAGCGAGTCTAGAACTGGAGGAGGCAGCAAGCCACCAATGTGCAACAAGGATAAATTTGCAAACTGGAAAGTCAGGAGGCAAGCTTACATGGACTCAATAAATGAAGATCTATTTGAGACCGTTCAAAATGGTCCCTATATTCCAATGAAGCTTGCACCAACCACTGATGATCCAAATAGAATACAAATTAAGGTTAAAGAAGAGTGGACAGACAACGAGAAGAGAGTTGTCCAACATGACAAAAAGGCTAAGAACATCCTGTTCCAATCCTTAGAAGACGATCTGTTTGAAAACGTTGTTAACAGTAAAACAGCTAAGGAGGTTTGGGAAGCATTGTTGATCATGCACGAAGGAACTGAAGAAGTCAAAGAAAACAAACAATCTCTCCTGACACAGCAGTATGAGACGTTCGCTCATGTTCAAGGAGAGAACGTGACTGCCACCTATGAGAGATTCAACGTTCTGCTCAACTCTCTACGAGCATATGGGAAGATCTATCCTAACAAAGATCTAATCATAAAGTTCATGAGAGCCCTACCGAGCAAGTGGGATGCCAAAACCACTGTTATAAGATAGTCAAAGAATCTTTACGAGATGACAGTTCAACAGCTATATGGAAATCTCCTGACATACAAACTGGAGCTGACTCAACGAGCTGAAACCCTATCAGAAGGAAGAAGGAAGGATAAGGGTGTTGCTCTCAAGGCAACTGAAAGTGCATCAAAGGTTAACACTGAGATTGACTCTGATTATGATGAAGACGATGATGAAGACCTTGCTATGTTGGTAAAAAGACTGAGAAGGTTCATGCGTCAAGGCAAAACCAGCAAGCCAAAGAAGGTCAGCAACTACAACAGCCATGAGCAAATAAATGATCTATGCTACAACTGCAAGAAGCCTGGCCACTTCATTGCCAACTGCAACAAACCTCTAAGAGAAGAACTAAAGAAGAAACAGCATGCAAAGAAGGAATACAAAGGAAACAAAAGGCCTCAGAAGAGAGACAAAGGCCTGGTAGCTGGAGGATCATGGAGCGATTCAGACAATAACTACAATCCTGACTCCGGAGATGATGAAGAACCACAAATGGCTAATTTGTGCTTAATGGCCAAAAACATGCAAAGGACAAACAAAACCTCAACATTCATGATGTAAGTCTTGATGAGGTATTTGACTTCAACTCACCTGATGTAGATATAAATGATTTAAGAACTGCACTGCATGGCATAACCACTGATCTACATCAATACATGAAGTGGTTCAGGGTTTTTTCTAAGGATCATTCACTTCTTCAAGAGGAGAAAAAGAAAGTTCAAGAAGAGCTTGAAACAACCCTTCTAAGTACTAACCTTTTCTCCAAGCTTGAGGCTGAGAATGAGACCTTAAAACAGATAAACACACTCAATGCACAAAGGGAGTCTAATCAAACCTCTAAAATTGAGGATCTAGAAAAGACTATCTCTACATGGAACAAATCCTCATCATCCATGGACTCCCTGCTCTCTAGTCAGAGAAGTACATTCGATAGAACAAGCTTAGGCTTTGGGGAATCCATCTCAGAGCCATGTGTGGAAAAGACAAAGGAAACTAGCACTAGTAATGCCTCAAGTTTTAGTAGAAGCATTACCTTTGTGAAATCCTCACAGAAGGAAGAACAAGTTCAACCCTGTTATACTGTCTCCATTCACACTTAAAGGAGTAAGGGATCTCATGCTGGCCTGGGCTTCATAAAAGAAAAGAGTAGTCTAACCTCTACTCACCAACCTCGAAGAATCATAGAGTCAAGCAAGACCAACTCTACGAATCAACTGGGAAGGTACAATAGAGGTAAGGCACACTCATCACTATTTATGAAATCCAATGACACGTGGAAGAATGAGAATCAGTTTAACAGAAGGACAGCCAAAGAGCCACATAAGTCCAAATGGAGGATGAATCATCATACACACACAGACATGCATCACACTAGATGTTTTATATGAAATAAATATGGTCACAAGGCTGCCAAGTGTTATTATAATTCCATGCATGTAAGACCCAAGATTAAACAGATTTGGGTCCCCAAAGGCACTAACAAAGAAGGACCCATGCAAATATGGGTACCAAAATGAAGGTTCAATATTTTGACAGGAAAAGAGCTCCACGATCACAACATGGTATCTGGACAGTGGATTCTCAAGGCATATGACAGGGAATAAAGCCCTTCTATCTAACTACATAGAGAAAGAAGGTCCCTCAGTCATCTTTGTAGATAACAGCTCGAGAAAGACAAGAGGATATGGCTCTGCTGGCAATGGTGCAGTATCTTTCTGCAAGGTAGTATATGTAGAAGGTCTCAAACACAACCTTCTAAGCATCAGTTAACTCTGCGACAAGGGTCATCAAGTGACATTCCTCAACAACCAATTTAAGTCAGAGATTTGAAGACATCTGCTGTAAAGCTAACCGGGACAAGAGAAGGAAATGTCTACACAGTGGATCTTGGTCAACTAAGCTCAAATGAGACAATATGTTTTCTGGCAAAAGCATCTGAAGAAATAAGCTGGCTATGGCATAGACGGTTGTCTCACATAAACTTCAAGAGCATGTCCAAACTGGCATCAAAAGATCTCGTAGCTGGCCTACCTAAGTTCAACTTCGTAAAAGAAAGGCCATGCAATGCTTGTTAGTTTGGAAAACAAACCAAGAGCTCATTCAAAAGCAAAACTGTCAACTCTATTGACAAGCCCCTGCAGTTGCTTCACATGGATCTATTTGGGCCAATTCCAACAACTAGTCTTGGAGGAAAAAGATACTCTCTAGTTATAGTTGACGACTACACCAGATTCACATGGGTATTCTTCTTAACTTCAAAGGATGAAACGAGCTCCCAGTTAATCCAGATGTTCAGACTGGTGATGAACAAGAAAGGAGAGAAAATCAAGGCCATAAGGAGTGATCATGGCAGAGAATTTGACTTCTTAGAAATGGACCAGTTTTGCACAGACAATGAGATCAGTTATAACTTCTCAGCTCCACGAGCTCCTCAACAAAATGGAATAGCTGAAAGAAAGAACAGAACCTTGATAGAAGCTGGAAGAACTCTACTTGCAGCAGCTCATCTGCATGAATACTTCTGGGCAGAAGCTGTCAACACTGCATGCTACACGATGAACAGATCACTGATACACTCTACGATCAAGAAGATGCCCTATGAACTATGGAAAGGAAGAAAGCCAAGTGTCAGCTACTTTCATGTCTTCGGCTGTGCATGCTACATTCTCAACAATGGAAAGCAGTACCTGACAAAATTTCAGCCCAAGTCAGACGAAGGACTCTTTCTTGGATATGCCATAGACAGTAAGGCTTATAGAGTGTTCAACAAAAAGACACTGAGTGTTGAAGTCTCAATTCATATCATCTTCGATGAAACAGGACTCGAAACACAACCACATTGCTTCAAGACACTACAATGATGATGGTACAGACACTACGAATGAAATCGTCGAACCCAACACTACGATCGTAGTACCAGATAGTGAAATCGTTAAGCAACAAAATGAGATCGTAGAGAGGTTTATGCAAGACAGTGAACCTCCACGCTAAGAAGAAGAAATAGATCTTGAAGACTTAAGACAAGAAGGCATCAGGAAAGATGTCCCAACTGGTAACAGATGGGCCTGAGATCACACTCATGATCTAATCATTAGAGATCTGAGTGCTAGAGTCAAAACAAGAGCTGCTAATCAAAATGAATGCTTTTATCTAAGCTTCCTATCTCAAATAGAACCAAAGAAGCTAGAGGATGATATGGAAGACTCCAGTTGGATAGAAGCCATGTAGGAAGAACTCAACCAATTTGAACGAAGCAAAGTATGGAGATTGGTACCAAGACCAAAGAGTCATCCTGTCATTGGAACCAAGTGGGTCTTCAGAAACAAAATGGATGAAGATGGGGTTATAACAAGGAACAAAGCAAGATTAGTGGCAAAGGGCTATTCTCAAGAAGAAGGCATTGACTACGATGAGACATTTGCACCTGTTGCTAGACTAGAAGCAATTAGAATCTTTCTTGCCTTTGTTGCTCACATGAAGTTCAAAGTCTTTCAGATGGATGCAAAAGTGCATTCCTAAATGGAGAACTCCAAGAAGAAGTCTATGTAGAGCAGCCTCCAGGTTTTATCAATCCATCTCTTTCCAATTATGTTTATAGATTAGACAAAGCCTTATATGGTCTTAAACAAGCACCTAGAGCATGGTATGAAACACTAACTAACTTCTTAATTGAAAATGGATTTACTACAGGTAGAGTAGATACCACACTGTTTCTTAGAAAGCATAAAGACAAAGTCTTATTAGTTCAAATATATATTAATGACATTATTTTTGGTTCTACTAACGAAAAGTTATGCAAGAGATTCTCTAAGCTGATGCAGAACAAGTTTGAAATGAGCATGATGGGTGAGCTGAATTTCTTCCTTGGACTGCAAGTAAAGTAGACTAATGAAGGAATTTTCATAAACCAAGCCAAGTACATCAAAGACTTACTCAAGAAGTATGGCATGGAATCAGCCTCTCCGATGAAAATACCAATTGCTCCTGCAACCAAGCTTGACAAAGATGAAAAGGGTAAAAGTATTGATATAACTCAATATAGAGGTATGATAGGTTCTCTTTTATACCTAACTGCCAGTAGACGAGACATAATGTTTGCAACATGCATATGTGCTAGATTTCAAGCTAACTCTAAAGAGTCACATTTATTTGCTGTAAAGAGGTTCTTCAGGTATCTCAAGGGTACACCTTACTTGGGGCTTTGGTACCCCAAGGAATCCTCATTTGAACTAACAGGATACACAGATGCTGATTTTGCAGGATGCAAAATAGATAGAAAGAGTTCCCGTGGCACCTTTCAATTACTAGGAAACAGACTTGTGTCCTGGTTTAGCAAAAAGCAAAACTCAGTGTCTACCTCAACTACAGAAGCTGAATACATTGCTGCTGGCAGCTGCTATGCTCAGATCCTATGGATGAGAAATCAGCTAGCTGACTATGAGTTTGATTTCAAATCTATTCCCATTCACTGTGATAACACAAGTGCCATAGCAATAACTCATAATCCTGTTATGCATTCTAGGACTAAGCATATTGAAATAAGGTATCACTTCATTAGGGATCATGTGCAAAATGGAACTATATCTTTACAATATATCCCTACTGAAAATCAACTTGCTGATGTTTTTACCAAACCTCTAGATGAATCCAGTTTAATAAGTTAATAAGTGAGCTAGGCATGCTAAATCTACAATCATAAAATATATGCTCTAGATTGTACTAACCATAATGATCTACAAAGGTGAACTCAAAATCGTAGACATGATCAAGGGAAGTCCATGATCGTAGAGCTGAAAAGACAACTACCTCAACGATCGTAGCAAAGACTCAGCCATCGTAGTGCAGACTCAACGATGACAGAAGCCTCATCAACAAAGTAAGAGTGAATCCTGTGATGATAAGCTTCAAAACATAGCAATCCCTCTAATAAGCGCCTTAGGAACAAACCTAACCCTTGACTCACTTCAAGAGGTTGGCCCTTCCTAAGTTACCTTAAACGAATGCTATGACAAAAACTCATCACAAGGACTTGGACAGACTCGACGATCGTAGATCAGACACGAAGAATGATGAACAAACTCGACGATCGTAGATCAGACTCGACAAATGCAAAGCACTCAACAATCACTAAACTACCTCAACGATCGTAGTCCTACCTAAGGACACCTCAGTTCTGAAGGAGCCCAGGGCAAATCAGTACAATCCTTATCTGTCAAAATCGTAGAGCCAAGAAAAAGTCGACACCTGTCCCACTAAGCAAAAAAGGATTAGGGAAGTTACAAGTACAAATTGAAATCGTATTTTGGAAATCTGAAGCTCAAAAGATTATCTCTCTCATCCTCTCTCAAAGTAGAAGCCCTAAATCAGAACAAAGCTCAGTCATATCTCTCTTCCAACTACAAAATCAATGGCGGCCTCCAGTGTTATCTCAGGCTACAGACTCTATTTTGACGAATTCAAAATAGCTCAACCCAAGTTCCACAAGACTCTGGCCTTACTGAAGAAGGCAGGTCTCGAAGAGGCTCTAGGCGCAGACACACTGATATATCCCAAACTGGTGAAAGAATTCTATATGAATGGTGTGTTCAAACACGACACCATCACTATGAGAGTAAGGAATGTGGAAATCAGTCTGAAGGCTGAAGACATCAATCTTGCCCTAGGTCTCAAAAATGAAGGGCATCCATTCTTAGACAGTGTAGACTTCCAAGAAGGACTCAGAAGAATGCATCAAAAGAAACTCCCCTCTGTGAAAGGGTACAAGAAGAAGGAGTTCCCACAGAGGTATGAATTTCTAGCCGATATAGTTGGGAAATGTATATGCTACAAGAGCTCAGGTCATGACTCTATAAATGAAGTTTAACTTAGGCTCATGACTGCCATGAGTTATGGAATACAACTCAACTATGGAGCCCTATTGCTCGATTAGATTGGTAAATGGCTCGTCAACTTAAAGAAGTCAAAAAGCCCTCAGAAGATGCTATATGGACGATTCATAAGCATTATTCTACAGTCTGCCCTGGGTGACAAAATTGGGGATGAAGAAGGAGAAGCTATCAACCCAAATAGGCGAATGACCCAGCAGCTGTTTGAAAATTGGAAGAGGAACCCAGCTGAGTATGTTCGAATGATAACAGAATCCAGTGGAAGAACTGGGGATCTGAAGAACTCAAGCCTTCCAGGAAACATGTCTGTGGTCAGGGAGATCAAAGAAGAAGAAGAAATCAACAAAGAAGAACCCTCTGTCCTTACCAGAAAAAACAAGGGCAAGAGGAAGCTAAGAGCTAGACTGGTGGAAGAGCCTCAAGGATCTACCATTGATATTCCTGTAGAGTCCTCTGATATAGAGACTCTGAGGATGCTAAGAAGAAAGCAGCAGCAAGATGAAGCAGATGAGGATCAAGCTACCATATCCCAGATCCTGAAGAAGAACAAAATTGGTCAGAAGACCAAAATGCCATCAGTCACCTCAATCATAGAGTCTCTACTATTCGTAGAGACTAGACCAAGTATGGTAAACAAGGAGGTAGCTACTTCAAGCATAGTGGCTGTTGAACAGGACGACACTAAGATTCAAGAAGATCCTGAAGCTATGGCCAAGCCTAGTAAATCAAGGAGAAAGCTGGTCAAGAAGTACATTCTTGAAAATGAAAAAGTGCTCAAGAAGGAAACAAAGAGTAGGGTTTCCAAGAAGGAACTGTCCAGAGCAAGTCAAGAGGACAATGCTCCAGCTGAGGGGGAGATCCCTGAAATTCTCATGATAGGGAATACACCAGCTGAGGGGGAGATGCCTAAAACTCAACAAGATGCTCCAATTGAGGGGGAGTTTATGAGCTTACAAGAAGATGATCAAGTTAAGGGGGAGCCTCAAGATATCTCCATGGAAGAAGAAGATGTCCCTGCCAGAAATGAAGAGGAACCAGTAAAAGATCATCCAGAGCCCATTGAGATAATGAAGTCCTCCAACGAAGAAAAAGAAGAGGAAGAAGATGATGATGACCTTCAGATCACTGGTGTGGGCAGAGATGGGTATAAAAGCTATCTCTACAATTAGATGTTCTCATACCTACCCATGATGCCATATCATCAAGCCCAAATCCTAAACTGTTGGGATCAAATGTTCTGGAGCTTCAAAGAGTATCCAGCCATCTCAGTATTGGTTTATGGATTTCCAGGGAGTTTCAATTTTGCCAAGAAATTGCTTACCAACAACTCTTCCTCATAGGATAAACTTGAGGTACTGTCTATCCCTATCCAATTCAAAATTAATCACTTGCCATCATCCTCATTTAGTCAATTCTATTAATTCCCTCGATGGTTGGAAGTGATTCTTAATTCAGTAAATCAATTTCCAGTTGCAGAATCCCATAATTCTATAACTGAGGAACCAAATGCAATCAACCTCATTTTTCTCCCACAAACCACCACCTCTACGATTCATGACTCTAGCCCCATCGTAGAGTCCCAAATTGAAATCATAGAGCCACATATTCCAGACATCGAAACTTAGGCCCCTCCATCAGACATACCATCCTCCTCTTCAAATGACTATTTTAGTCTTGATCTTGCTCTCTACTCCCTGCAAGATCAATCCCAGAAAAGATCCCCTCCAACCAACAATCCTCAAACCAATGATACTCTTCCAAATTTTCCCACCAAAGATGACTTGAATGAAGTGTCCAAGAACATGGTCAAGAACATTGAAGAAAGCCTGGACACTCACTCAGACCTAATTCATCTTCGACTGAATCAAATGATCACTGCTGTAAATAATATCCCTGACACTCTAAATGCAGAGATGACAAAGAAGCTAAGGGAAATTTTCCGAGAAATTCTTAAGAGCATGAAGGACAGAGATGAAATTCACTTCCAGATAGCCATCAAGCAAAGAGAGGTTGTTCTTGAAATGTAGAGAAGTCAAGAAGTTCAAAATAAACTCATGCTGAAGAACATCATAAACCTGAAAACTTCAGTCACAGAATTCCAGAAAGCTTATGTGAATCAAGAACAGCAGACTGACATTGTTCTCACTGCCCTCCGAAACAAAGAAGCTAGATCTGAATAATAGATCAAGAAAAGTCGAAAGGACATTGCTCAAACACAAAGCCAACTGAACGAGCTTGTCCAAGGTGTGAATTGACTTTCTGCAGACATGACATAAAGGGGGAGAATAAAGGGAAAGGAGTTCAAGGAGCACATGGAGATCAGGGCAGAGGCAGAGGAGGTCAAGGAAACCAAGAAAGGGGAATAGGGCAATTTTCACGAAGCCCTCTTGCAAGACAGTTCCACCAACAGACTACACGATCAAGCAATCAGACTCAACGATCTGATCAACAGGAAGTCTTGATGGCTCAGTCCTTAAGAAATCAAGGGCCAACTATCAGCTCACCAAATGTGACCACCACAGGCCTAAGAATGCCAATTGGAGATCCAACATTCATGAATAGGCATGATCACAACCCGATAGTAAGTCTGAGTGAGCTGGAAGAGTTAGCCAGAAGAGATGAAGCTAGCAGGAAAAGAAGGGCTGAGGAGTATGTCAATCCACCACCACGAAAAAGAACAAAAAAATAGAGATAAGTTGAAACTTTAAATTCTTATTGATGTAAAGCTAAAACTGCAATATTTCTTGAACATCAATAAATTCATGCTTATTCTCTAGAAATTTCAGCTGTTCACTGAAATACTAAGTCATGTTTAAATTTCCTGCAAATGCATCTAGACACTAATAATCATGACAACAAATCTCCTTGGTTATGTCAACATCAAATAGGGGGAGATTGTTGGGAGAATGTATATTATGATTTGATGTTTTAATGTATATGCTCATGATTGTTTGCAAAGTCCTTCAAGTAAGATATGTACAAGGACTTAGTGATAGATCAAATTTGTTAGGTTGATCTAAACTTTTAACGTGTATCATTCTGTAATGGAATGTATAGATAGAAAGATCAAAGTTGTTACGTTGATCTTGAGATGTAATAGATAGGCTTCGAAGAAATCGGAGTATATAAATCTGATCAACATTGCAGAAGTTAAGGCAGAAACATAGAGCTCAGAAGATCGTAGTGTGCATGCCTTGAAGGGCCTCTTCAGGAATCGTAGAGTGGTCCCAATGTCTGTCGAACCAACTCAACGATCGTAGGGTGCTGAAGGGAACGTAGAGTTTACAAGTCAACGATCTTAGAGTGCTCTCGGAATCGTAGAGAGCTATAACTCAAGCAATCGAAGATCGTAGTATGCAAAGGTTTAAGGAGAATCATAGAATACCATGATCTGAATCGTAGAGCATCTGTCTTGTGTCAGAAAACGTCAAGCCTCATGATTTATGTAGAAGACAAATTCCAACATAAGAGGAATGAATTCTAAACGTTGTAGTACTCAGCAGTCCCAAAGACACAAGAAAATATCCTTAGTATGCAATAAAGAGGCGTATTGAAGAAGCTAAGGAAAGTACCATTGGTAAGGGGGAAAAACACTTTTTCAGGTGATTGGTGAGAAAGTAGTCTGCAGTGTCTGTGGGCCAGAATGCAGTTTTAGAAGATGTACAGAAATGTGTCCATCAATGATCAGAAAAGTCAAATGCATTTAATGCCTCAACGGATGGATCCAACGGATAGTTTTCAAGATCACATATATGCAAATCAAGCAGATGAGAGAGAACCAAACAAGCATTGAACAAACAACGTGAACAACTCTCAAGCTCAACTCTACAATCTGAGAATTTGCAAAGCTTGCTCAGCTACTCAGTTCTTTCGAACAAGTGCTTAAATAGCAACTGAGTAGCAACCATCAAGAACTCAACATCTATCAATCAACTGAAGAAGAGTACCAAGTCTGCTGGACTTGAAGAGTTCTAAGTGAACTATAAGAGAACCAAGTCTGTTGGACTTGAAGAGTTCAAGAGTGAACTAAGAAGTTCCTAGACTGCTGGTCTAGAAGGAATCTGTGTGATTCAGAAGTTGTAAAAGACATCCTTAGTGGATATCCTACTTGTTGAGTAGAAGAGTGGACTAGGAGCTTTAAGTGCTCTGAACCACTTAAAAATTACTGTGTCTTTTACACTCATAACTATAACTGTTATATCTGCCATAACTGCTATAACTGCCTCACTCTCATAACTCCACTACTTTGTAAAGAAGATTAAAACAAACATCATTTCCGCTAAGTTTTAATCATCATCAAAGAACAAGTTTAAAACGAAAAGATTTTTTAAATATCTATTCAACCCCCCCCCCCTTCTAGATAACTATTGTGCCAACTGGGAACTAACAAACTCCCTTCTCAATACAAATTTCATTCAACTCGTATTCATAATTCTTTCCTGAATCTGTACCAATTCATAGTACAACTGACACGACATTCTTGCCGTAAGTTTTCAATCATTCGCTCGATCATTCTCACTACTATAACCTTATCCAATCACGGAGTGATCTTATCGTATATATTATGATATATTTCTATGCTCTGATCATTTTGTTTTACGATCTCCTATCTCAGTACTTTTAGTCTTTTAGACTCTATCTATTCACCAGTAATGTTAACCTTTATTATCAGAGTTAGGGAACTCCGTATCTTTACAAATTACCGAGATTCGTCTTTGAATCTTACCGACACACTAACTCTATGTGAGTTAGATCTTATCATAATCACTACGGTTATTAGTCTAAGGTAACTCTACCCTAGGTTTATAACCAACAGCCTTGATACCAATTGTAGCGCCCCCAAATCCAGGTCACAAATTACCGCGGATCTGGGTCACTAGTTCTAACTATTGCGGAAGATATAAACATAAATTGTTTATACATCAAATATTATACACTATCCCCAAGGTCGAGAACCTTACTTAAAACCTGAATTAATGTCGTATCTAACGTACAATGTTATAATAAAACAATACTGTTACAAATCTAGCTGCACACATATTCCCAAGCTAAACTTGGCTTTGACTTTTCCTTGTATCCGACGTATTCGCCTTAATCTACAATGTTGTATCATGATATAGCAAGGGTGAGCATAAAAGTTGCCCAACAAGTTTAAATTCAATAATTTAACGATATATCATGATTGAAAGAATGTGAATAATAAGCTGGCTAAATTCAACAATATAATTGCGAACTAGCAAGAACAAATTTTATGACTGAACAAGTATTTAACATGAACAAATATATCTGACCGAATGGTAATGAATGTGATCAGCCTTTCATACCTAATGAACACATGTCATACGCACATGGTGCAATTTAATAATTCTTAGACATGGCAATCAAAAGTGATTAACCATAAATATAATAGAATAATACAACTCGAGGTCGAGTTAAGAAAGACTTGCCTGAACTGTTGATTATCGTTACGAAACATAACTTAACTTTATTTGAAGATCTAATGTTAACAATATCGATTTTCCAAGTCAGAATAATATCATCATAGTATAAAATAACCTAAACACATTACCACATAATCCTATTAGTCTATACAGCATATAAAACCTAGTATTAAGTCAAACTATTGTAGTCTGAGTTGAATCCGTCACAATTCTGACATCCCGACGGTCTAGTCGGATAAATATCGAGTTTAAGTTCAATTAAACTCTGCCTAACACTTAACAATTTTTTTAAAATAATTATATTATCACTCAAAACATTTTTCATAAGCTCGTAATAATTTTCAGATACTTATTATCATTTATCTTGATTTTTCAATCATTAAAATCGTATTTATCTAATTTAAATACCACAATATTCTAATATCATTAATATCTATTTATTATCAAATATTAATGAAATACATGCCATAATATTATAATATATCAAAGTATTTTTAATACCTTAAAATCATACTTATATAATTTTTAAACCTTTAAATCCACTATCCAGATAATTGCCATTAATATTAAATATTAATGTTTTTCATGACAAAATATCAAAAGTTATATTTTATAACTTAAAATATTTTTATAATACTTAAATCATTTTTATATGATTTATAAATCATTAATTCTATTTTTCCATAATTTATTTAATACATTTAGTAAATAAATTAATTAACATTAATATTAATTAATTAATGAAATTCATCACAAAATATTAAAAGTCATCAAAAATAACTTAAAATATTTTCTTATAGCATAATATAATTTTTCATGATTTTTAATGTATTAAAATCATTTTAAGTAATTTACTTAATATTATAATTAAATAAATTAAATACCATTTATATTCCAAAAATATTTAATATTTATGAAATATACTCTAAATAATTAAAAACTATTTTTCAGACTTTAAAATAATTTATTATAATTTATTATGTATTTTTAATAATTAAAAACCATTTTATCTATTTATTAATTAATTTCCGAAAAATCAAAAATTCAAAATTAATAAAACTGTCATTAAAAGGTCCCTATAAATGACGGACAAAATCACTATAGGTGTTCTTGGCTTGTTCTTCATCAAGCCCAGAAACGCAAGCCAGTTAGCAAGTTAGGTAGTTTGACCGCTCACAGATTATAGATCTTACGGTTTTTGGGCTGGGTAAAGTGTTATAATTATAGTACTTATGTAGTACTACAACTACAAAACAACTTTCATGGCCATTAAGCATCTTAACAGAATGATATAGGCCATCAAAGTCCTTGTCAGACGTATACTACTTTGCAGCCTTATAGATTACAGTCTAGGTTTTGTTTATGTGCTATAAAGGTTTAAACTTGTAGTAGTGATGTCAGAGTACAACGACATAACATCAGATTATCATAACAACATCACCATCTCAAGTTTTTCAGCCGGTCAAAGTATGGGTCAGACACTGTTCTTCAGGATTTCTGGGTTTTCCAGATTTCATCAAGAATAGTTGGTCAATGCTACTTTGACCAAGTATATCTATACATGATCTGGGTAATTGTTGATCGATTTCATAATCAATGAATACGTGCAAGTATACACGGTCAACAAGTTTTTGGCGCCGTTGCCGGGGACTTAATTTAATAATTAGTTTCCAATATTAATTTCAATCAAATTAGTCTTAATTTAAACATTTTTATTTTTATTTTTAATTCTCTTTCTATATTTCTCTCTTTTTAGGTACCATGGATGGCTTTGTGTATCAATGGCCATACACGAACATGACTCAACCAAGGGGAGGGGAGATTGAAAGACTCGAGAAACTTTCTGCATTGTCGGCCTGATTGAGACACTTTCGAGGATGTTTGAAGCTTTTAAAGCTCAAATACAAAAGTATGGTGGTTACTTGTGATTATTGTCTTTGGAAATCATATGAGTCATCAATGCACCATCGGTTTAATAGAGATGAAGATAGTGGTGATTACCCCAATAATTATGTCTATCCCAACAACTATCATCGAGATTGGGGTATCACCCATTTTTCATGGAGTAACAATCAAGATCAATTTTATGCTCCAAATCCAACATACCCACGAGTTTCTTGGGTCCACCTCCACTACAACAGAAGAACATTCAAATTGGGAGGAAGCCTTGGAAAAATTTATTAAAGCTTCGAAAAAAGGAATGAGGAACAAGACAAGAAAATGAATCAAGTAAATTTGAATTTGCAAAGCCAAGGGCGTTGATCAAGAATTTGGAAAATCAAGTGGAGCAGATAGCACATCGTTGAACAACCGAATCCTCAATACACCTGGCCCATGACATGGATTACGAGCAGATGGTGAGCTCGAGCCAAATCTACAACTGGATGAGCCACGAGATGAAAAAGAGAGACAAGTGGGGATAATGACAACAAGGTTCGGTGAAGAACTAATTGTGAGAACCAATGATGATGAGCCAATGTTATTTATGCCTCAAGTGCCTTCTCCTCCACGATTCAAGAGTCCTAAGTTAGATTTGCAAAACCTTATCGATTGGTAGTCATGTAAATCGGCAATACTCTCTGTGATGTAAAAGCAAGTACACCTTCAAAACCATGGTGCGATGAAATTTGGAGAAGATAGAAGAAGAAAGCTGTTGTGTCTAACAAGCTTCAATACCAAAATATATTCTCGAGACACAATGGAGAAACCACCTAGATCTTTGGGCGTTCTTGAATGTGATCTTATCTAAAGAAAGCATGCTAGGTGACTTTAATACAATGGCTATCGTAAATGAGAACCTACCAAAAGCTATATTATTTCGATGGATGGAGGGTTCCTCAACTTTCGTAGGGGAATTGGATAGAGAATTGAAGAAGTCAAATCATTGAGACTATAAAACAAGCGCTTGTTGGGAGGCAACCCAAGTTTAATTTTATTTTTAGTTTTTATTAAGTTTTATATTAGTAGTTTTGAATTTGCATTTATTTAGGATTTAATAAAATTGCTTCTATCATGGTTTTACTGAGTTATTCAAGTCAAATTCAAGTGTGGTGCCCAATTTGTTCCATGTGCTTAGCCTATTCTCCAAACTTAGCGGGCAAGGAGGAAGATTGCTATATTTTCAGGGAAGTCCTCTGCTTTAATTTTTTCTATTTCAGTCATTGAGGACAATGTCTAGTTTAAGTTTGGGGGCATTTTAGTGTCGTATTGCATATAGTTAGTTATTTACATTGTAGTTCGTTATGTTTTCGGGTTATTTACATTTAGTTGTTGCATTCGTTTTTTTTTTTTTGTTTAAAAAAAATTTAAAAATCGCAAAAATAGTAGTTAGTTTACTATGTTTGTTGCAGTTAGTTTATATTTGCATGATTCCAACTGTTAGATAGTAAAAGTCTATTTTGGCCAATGATGAGACTAGAGTTAAGTAGATAAGTATATTATTGAATATTCAGGCTTTGATGTGATTTCTTGTTATGAATTGAATCTTTTCCTGTTTAAAACTGGTATAATCAAGGTTAGCACATTAATAATAGCTATGTTAACTGATTAAGTTTAAATTGATACATAATGGATTTCTTAAGTATATTACTAGTGTGAAGGAATGAAAGACATGAATAGGCGGAGATGGCTAAATTTTGATAAAAACTTAAGTTTGGGGGGAAATTTTGGGGTATATAAGCTTTAAAAAAAAAAAAAAAAACATGTCGAGTCTTGTGGCGGGTTGAGGAGAAACACTCCCCATAAACACAAGCGTGAGATGGAGCGTAAAACGCACTCACCAACCATCTATAAAAAAAAAGATAAATTTTTTTTTTTTACCGTGGCTAGTTTTGTTTCGGGGCCTTTGTTACTTGAGTAAGATGCGCTGAAGGGGTATCTTAAAACCTAGCGCCCTAAGGTCTTATATGGTGCAGGAGTCGTTGGTCGAAAGCTCGCTAAGGGGTGACATCATTAGCCTAATGGAATGAGACATTGCACAGTTATGGTTAAAAAAAAAAAACAATAAAACGGGAAAAGAGCAAAAAGCCCCCGTAATGAAAAGTAAAGCATAAGTATCCCAGATTGGGCTCTTGAACTTGGTGGATGTTTGACTTTAGTTGGATATAGATTGTTCGTGAATTTTGTGAATTTGCACTGTATAATGCCTTCAAAGATATCTATTATGTCTTAAATTTGATTTTATATCAGTTAACATTATTGTGGAGCACACACGCACTATATCAGTGATAATAGTCTAAGATTTGATGATTGATTGAGAAATTACTGATTTGTTTTAATATGATGTATTATCATGTTTACTTGATTTCTCTAAGGCGGTTGAATAGACTTGTTTACATCATTCTTTGTTGGATTAAGTGAGGCATATAGATTAGTTTCATTACATTGCATTGCATAACATTTTTGTGTTTTTGCTTGAGGACAAGCAAAAAGATTTAAGTTTGAAATTATTTGATGAGTGAGTTTTATACCCATGAATTGGATACATTCGGGCTTAATTTATTGTTGTTCTTAAGTCTTTTAGGATGTTTTATGTGTTTGTGTCTATTCATGCATGTTTCATGTTATTTTATAGGAATTGGGACAAAAGTTATATGGATCGATGTTTGGGGTGGCTAGATTAGCGTTTTTAACTTGCCATTTACATAAGCAACCACTTGAAGCCAATTGGACTATAGCTCTGACATTATTTCGACAAACTTCAAGAATGAAAGTTTTAGATCTACTTCTCCTCTGTCCGGAACATCTCGAATCATCAAAATCGGAGTTCGACGAAGAAGTTATGGCCATTTTCCCAAAGGACGTCGGAAAGAAAAAATGTCGATTTTGGGCGGTGGCAAAAGCGCTAGAAGCGAACTCAGTAGCCGTTGCCCAAATTTGGGAAGCCAACTGGGAGAAGGGTTTGGTGCGGTGATGCGACGCGTTTTGGGCGGATTTTGACACTTTTTTGACTCCAAATAAAAAATGGGTTGTTCCAAAGCTCAAAATTGTACTTGTAACCTATAAATACATGATGTAAGGCATAAAATAAAGGGAGATTACATAGCTTAGCCTAGATTAAACACTCCTTGATTAGAAAATAACCCTAGTTCTTATTAGTTTTGGAGATTGAAGCAACTTGGAGACCATTGAAGATCAAGAGCAAGAGCAAGAGGGAGCATCGAGTTCTTTGACAACAGATTCTATTCTCTTCTCTCATCTTACTTTTATCTTTTGATGTCTATTCAACAGGATTCTTGGTTTTAATTCATTAATTATGAACTAACTATTTTTGAGATTTCAATTGAACTTTTTATGGCTATGAATTAGTTATTCATTATATTCTAATTATTTATGTTAAAGTGAGTTGTTTATCTTGTCTTGTGCTTATTGCTTAATTATTTGATCAGTAATTACTTTGTTACTCTAGAAGGAATTGGAAGAGGAATTCTAGGGTTAGAACTGGGCATGATATCATGTGACTTAGTTATTTGCACAGTGAATAATTAGGCTTGTTGATCGATTTCACAATCAATGAATACGTGCAAGTATACACGGTCAACAAGTAATAAAGTGAAAGTAGAGTATCGTTCCCACGAGGAATTATTTAATAAAAATCACCAAGTACTAATTCTTAACCAAACTAATTTTATTTAAACAATCTCAAATCATTATTTTTCTAATTAAGAAAACTAAATTAAACAATTAAAAGAGATTAGTCTAAAAGAAAGCAAATAAACAAAACTAAGATTTGATTGAATTCAGGTAAATAAGGATTAAGACTCCAATATCCCCAATTATGAACTATAAATCAATTATCCAATTATCCCAATTATTATGTCTACTGAATTGTTAACAGGAATTCTCAATTGCCAAGAGCCCTTTTCCAAGTGATCAATTGCCTTCTATTTAATCCAGATTAATTTTGCTATATTCCTATGCAAAACAATTGAATTAAACTCACATAATCCCAATTCCTTATGTGTTACATGCGGCGAAAAGATATTTCCATTCTATTCACAAAACCTAATTATTCATTTGTGCAAATAACTAAGTCACATGATATCATGCCCGCTTCTAACCCTAGAATTCCTCTTCCAATTCCTTCTAGAGTAACAAAGTAATTCTTGATCAAATAATTAAGCAATAAGCACAAGACAAGATAAACAACTCACTTTAACATAAATAATTAGAATATAATGAATAACTAATTCATAGCCATAAAAAGTTCAATTGAAATCTCAAAAATAGTTAGTTCATAATTAATGAATTAAAACCAAGAATCCACAAATCGAATAGACATCAAAAGATAAAAGTAAGATGAGAGAAGAGAATAGAATCATTGTCGCGAAAATCGATGCTCCCCTCTCTGCTCTTGCTTCTTGATCTTCAATGGTCTCCAAGTTGCTTCAATCTCCAAAACTAATAAGAACTAGGGTTATTTTCTAATCTGGAAGGAGTGTTTAATCTAGGCTAAGCTATGTAATCTCCCTTTATTTTATGCCTTACATCATGTATTTATAGGTTACAAGTACAATTTTGAGCTTTGGAACAACCCATTTTTATTTGGAGTCAAAAAAGTGTCAAAATTACCAAAACGCCGTCCGTGCCGCACTAAACCCTTCTCCCAAAGGTTCTCAAATATTTGGGCAACGACATTTTGAGTTCGCTTCTAAGCCCTTGCCAACATGTAAAATACACACTAAAATCGCGCCCAAATGGCGGCCCAAAATCTGACATTTTCTGCTCCAACGTCCTTTGGGAAAATGGCCATAACTTCTTCGTACGAACTCCGATTTTGATGATTCAAGATGTTCCGGAAAGAGGAGAAGTAGATCTACAACTTTTATTCTTGAAGTTTGTCGAAATAATTTCAGGAGCTATAGTCAAATTGTCTCCGAAGTGGCTGCTGTGTAAATGGCAAGCCGAAAACGCGAATCTAGCCACTCCAAACATCGATCCATGTAACTTTTGTCCTAATTCCTATAAAATAACATAAAACATGCATGAATAGACACAAACAAATAAAAACATCCTAAAAGACTTAAGAACAACAATAAATTAAGCCCGACTGTATCCAATTCATGGGTATAAAACTCACTCATCAGTAATCCAAAGGTATGGATGTATAGTCCATAGGCCAGACTACAAATCCCAAGCAACAACATAATCAAAAACATTAAACATAGTAAGATTCATGGCCTGCAAAAGGTTGCCAGAGTTTCTGGAAATTCTGGGTTGCTCAGAATTCCAGTTTCGTGATTGGTCAACTAGGTTTGACCACTTATAACTCGAGATCTAGACATGATCTGGGCTTGATTCAAGTTTCAGATCAAATCCCTTACATCATCTTATAAGTCTATAACTTAAAACACAACAAACAATTAACATACAAGGATCTATGAGCCCTGACATATGGCTGTCAGATAACATTTTAGGGTACAAAGTCAGTTTATAAAAACATGATTTTTGTGCCTCTAGATTTTATAGATCCATGATCTAACAACCCAGATCACTTATTAACACCCTCTAACACAACTTTAAACAACAAATCATAACATCTAACATCAAATCTAAAGATTTCGAAATTTAGGGTTTATACCTCCTTTTTGAGCTTGATCTTGATTCTGACTTTGATGTTTGATCTTGGCAAGCTAACACATGATCTTGGCTTAACTTATCACTCACTATCACTCTAAAATTTCGGATGGGAGAGAGAGAGAAGGCTTGGCTAGGTTGAAAATTAAAGTGAGCATTTTATCTCTCTTAATCTATATATAACATGATGAAATGTCTAGGGCTGATCATGTGATAAGTTGTTGGCTGATTAAAGGTGAATACTAGACCATGTGGCTAACTAGAGTTGGTCACCAACCTCATGTAGGGTTAGATCTACACTCCACCTCATTAAAATATTAAAAAGGGCACTTTGGTCATTTGGTTTTTGCTTTTAGTGGCTAACTTGTCAAATGCTCCAACCCTTAGGGTTTATTTGAACCCTTAGGTTTTAAAAATAAATTTCTAGGATTTTCAATTTAGGTTTTTAAAATAGAAAATGAATATTTCTAAATTATAATTAGGATTCGATAATTATATTCAAGCTTGCTAATTAAGATTTATATTTCCTTAATTAAAATTGCTAATTTAGCAATTAGGTTCCATAATTGTACCTTAGGATTTCCAAAAGAACAATTAGGGTTTTCTAATAATCAATTAGGGCTATCCCTAATTAAATATAAAATCAATAACATAAAAACCTTATACTTATTTTCAAACTTCCCAATTAGGGTTTTAATATTCCGAATTAGGGTTTCAGCTTCCCAAAATTGAAACTAGGGTTTCTAGAACCGATAATAAGGTTTCTTAACAGTCGTTAGGGTTTTCTCATTGAACGTCAATATATTATTAGGGTTTATGACTGATAAAATTTATCTGGTCAACCCTTGACCTTGAACCACATACTGTACACACATATGACCATATACACAAATACTCTTAACACTGTAAACCTTTACCAAAAGTTTTTAAATTCACAAAATTTATTCCTAAAAATGTTAAATACATACACTTATTATCTGTCTAGGTTTAATATTTAACCTTAATTAAATCTTTTAAGATTTTAAGAAATATCTAAATTTTTGGGTTATTACAAACTTGTTGCTCACCCTTGCTAAATAAAACTTTTCAGCTAGGGACGAAGTTGCAGAAGGTGTTGCGAAGAAGAACAAAGGAAAAGACATAGTGATAAATTAGTTATGATGAACAATATTATTATTATGTTGAATTGTATTGTAAACCCTTTTTGTATATCTAAGGGGTATTTCAGTAATGTTAAGGTTTGTGAACCTGGACTAATGTATTAACAATCTCTGTTAATGACTTATGTATTACTATTTATATATGAATGGGTAGTTAGATGTTATTATATTGTGGATCGTGAACACCAAACTCGGGGGTCAGGTAACCAGGATTTGGGGGTGTCACATAAGTCGGGCCCAATGATTTTAACAGTTTGGATATCACAATTATCCTATCTCATCTTACCTAGATAAATAGGGTACTTTGCTTTGGCAAACCTACATCCACTGATTAAGGTCTTGATGAGTGTTATTCATTGGAAGGCATCTGATTTAGACTTAATAATTTATTGAGTGATTTTATAAATTAATTTAGATTTCACCAATTGTAATCTTATTAAGCATGAACATTATTTATCATATCATATCGCATACAAGCATAAATAAAGTGCAAAATTAAATGTGTCACAGTTATGGCCCAATCCACTATTAATCTTTTCAAGCTAATGAAAGATTAAAGGTCAATCTAAGGTGGTAAAAGATTTCAAAATAGTAGCTTCCTTGGATCTTCCTCATGCAAGTGCCTCCTCTCCATCATCATCTTTCCATCGTGTTCTCCATCTTGTCATCTTCATCGATTATACATTATTACATGACATAAAGAAACCTCGAGTTACATTCGAGGGGATTTAGATGAGAAGAGAATATTACATTAGAATTTATAGAAAGGCACGACATGCAAGCCGTATTTCAAAACCAAAAACCACTAACCTATGGGTCAAAAGGCCATAACTGTGCACCATGCATATCACAATAAGCACATAACAGTGTATATATAATAAAATAAAAACTATATACAAAATATTGGGGTCACGACCATCGTAAGCTCTGACTGACGGGGGGTCCAAAGGGGGTCTCCCTTTGGCAACAAGTTCGTAATCTCAAAGCAGTTTAAATCATATATTTTAATCCACCAAAACACCCATAATAACTATACACCCATAGACATATCATATATGTCCGGTTTCAATTAATCATATTAAACCAAATCTTCATGCTTCTAATCCAATTAGAACAGAAGTTGTATACTGTTATTACACCATTTAAGATACAATTAATAGAACATAATAAACATGTATATCTATTACTGATATTCATAATACCAGAATATGCCTACATACAGAATATCATATACTCAATTTCAGATCAGTAAAATTATATCATCATATATCATATATATCGAAAATACTATAATCAATTTCAAATCGGTAAAATTGTATCATCACATATCATATATATCGAAAATAATAAAACACGTAATCCGAATTAATCGTTTCGCAAGTTGCTCTAATACCACTGTAGGGTTTTCGGCACATCAAAGCAATGCACAACGGAATATAAATTGAACAAAACAATCCGAAATCCAAACAGGATCCATGCGAAACAGAAATTAATTCAGTGTGCAAAAGATTATACCGATTATGAAGCAGGAATTGATGCGATCGAATCTCCAACGCAATCCAAACGAACTGCGTCTCTACGGTATCCACACGAACGCTCCGCGAATCATAAGGATTTTTAAAACTGTTTTCTCTAGTCTCTCTAAGAGCGACTAAGGTTTTGTATTTTGACGTAATCCCTAAAATGACTGATATATATCATATATATAGCAGTTAGGAGGAATTAATCAAAACCTAATATTATTAAAATTCGAATTTATATATATATATATATATATATATATATATATATATCTTAATTAAGTCTTACTTAAATAATATACCTATATATATAAATTATCCTATTAATTTAAATTCGAAATTTAAATACTATCAATCATATCGACATGTTTAAATCTTTACAATTTAAATTAATTCCCTTTTAATTACGTTCTATGTGTGTGACCCTATAGGTTATTATTACGTTGGCAATAATTTTAAAATCATATTATAAAATTATAAACAGTGAGCGGCATCTAGTAATGCATCACTACTACCCAACTAATAATAAGATCGATGATTCGATGCAATCTTTTCGTGACCAATGTTTCAATGTAATTTAATCCTTTTAACCTTAATACCCTAGATTAAACTCGAGTCATAGAATGTGTCATACTCTTCATAATTTAATCTGAGTTTTTCTTGATCAATGAGTAAACTATATGAAACAAATCACTATTTGAGCATGACCATGCATTTCATAGTCCTACCCAATCAAGAGACCTATGGATATCACCCCTAATATATAGGATGGTTAAATTCCAACTCGATCACTCATATTCCTCACACGATTCATGATGTACCCAATAATCACCTTTATAGTCCACCCTATTAAAGGTGACATTTGATGATATCAAAGTACATAAATTCCCATGTAGAAATATAGTGATTTCAGGTCGGAGGACCATTACATCATTGTCACTATGAGAATTGCTAATGACACTTCGCATAATGCTCCACATAGAATTTTCATGGTGGGTATGTCCAGTACATCGTTCTCTAACATGTACCTATGCATTGACTTAATCTCTCATATATCTATGACCAATGAGATTTGGTCATCAGTCAATCCACATACTAGTCTTAATGCATCATTGTTGTCCCATCAACAATGATACTCGACTAGGGACATTTAAGAACAATGATACTAATTATAATTATATAATCTCATGTTCAAGTCAAATACTTGAAACTATATAATTTGCATCACTATTCTAAGAATTTTTATTATGTTAACATTTATATAACGCAATAAATAAAACCATAATAAAATCATTCATTTATTCAATCAAATATAATATCAAAACGTTAAGCAATTATATCAAATAATTGGGCTCTAGGGCATAAACTCTAACAATTATTTGTTGTAAAGACCTTAAAGACTTAAAGTGCACATGTTATAACTGTAGCAGACGCTAAAGGTAAGTATTCTAACCCTTGTTTTAGTTCAATCTGGACAAGCTTTGTGATTCAAGTATTCTTACGCATGAGTTAACATCTGATGAAGTTAACGCCAATTCTTTCTACTAGACTTACGATATATGGATTTCTTAAACGTATATATGTTTAATGAATGTAGTGTTGATCAACATAGAGTACTATAGGTTGATCACCTAGACGTGCTCGTAAGCTATGCCAGACTTACAAACTTAGTGTCGGGATATCCTTTTCAAAGAACTTATGAAATGCTCATGGTCTTGGACCGGAATTGATGTTTTACTGAATATTGTTGTTGTAAAACGTTTTGAATGAAAAGAAGTGCTATTTTGAATTATCGATAGTACTTTATAACTATTGTTCAGTTATTGAAGATATACGATTCCTATGTTTCAAGCATGCTATTTTACTAGAATTATTATACTTGTTGAGCTAGTTAGGCTCACTCTTGCTTGAACCATATGAATGCAACTAAGATTGAACGGACCGATGGATCCGGCAAGGATAAAGGGAAGGCTAAGGCGAACACGTAGATTACCTATGTAATAGTATAGTTTTATAATAATACTATTTGATATTATGACAAGAACAATTGTAACGGTTATAAAGAACCTGAGAGAATGTTAATATTTTTTTGAATATATATAAGACATATTCGTTCTTTTGAGGCTTTTCAATTGAATGTTTGTGTGAATCAGTAGACCGTAGCACCATCATCTTCGCAAGTTGGAAGATACTCAGATTTGGGGGCATCACAGGTTGGTATCAAAGCAATACGTTATAAAACTTAAGGGGGGATTTAAACCTTAAGTCATAACCTTAAGAAAAGTCAAAGAAATAAAAGATGAAAAGTAACCTTATAAAAATGCATTATATATGTTATGTGTTTTTATTATTCTACTAACGTGTACTAATCAAACTTATTTGTGTTGTGTAGATGTCAGGAGAAAATGGAATGTCTAGAGACGTACAGGTAGTCAGTGAAGGATCGATTAATCAGATAGAGATTATACCGAACCCCATAGCGGTAGAGCCCGAAGTTGTAGGAAGAGGTGGAGGTAGTGTCCTTCAACCGAGTAGCAATATCAGCAGAGATGGCTCCGGGGGATTCAATGATGTCAGTGTTGGATAGAAACATCCATTACTGTTAAGAGGTTAAGGAGCTAAAAGCAGAGCTCCAGGTTATCTTATAGGATAAGACAGACGTGGAGTCCATGTGGGAGCAGGAGCACAATGAGAGAGTTTTGGCCAAGGACAAGGTCCATGAGCCAAAATAGGAGGTCTCTGAGCTTAGAGGGGAGCTAAAGACCAAAAAGCAGAAGATAAGTAGAATGTCCTATATTCATAGGAGTTCTCATGCGGACTTCCAGCAGCAGGTAGCTGGTTATCCCATAGAGGCAGGGCAGACGCGACATACTATCAACCGTGATATTATTGCCGGTCTTGCCAATGAAGATTTTGATAATGCCTTGAGGCAGATGTAATCTATTAGTAAATAGAGTAGTTTAGATATGTAAATATTATGTATCTAGTACTATTGTAAAACCCTCTTTTGTATAACAAAGGGTAGTCTTTTGTAAATCCCAATTTTTGGAAAGTAATTGCGGGAAAGTAATGTTATCAGCGTAGGCTGTATAATGTAAACGATGTAGTGTTATACTACAATGAATGAATCAATATAAGCCTTTTTCGAAAAATATTGAGTAATGAATGATTAAGTTATTATTTAAATTGTGAATAATAACTAACTAATAAGAAATGAATAATAACAAAATGTGTTGTTTGTTGTAATAACAAAATGCCGCTAAGAAGAGTACCACGTAGTCA
This sequence comes from Panax ginseng, assembly GCA_020205605.1. NCBI lineage: Eukaryota > Viridiplantae > Streptophyta > Magnoliopsida > Apiales > Araliaceae > Panax > Panax ginseng. Next base: position 61,297,709 of record CM035140.1, on the reverse strand, counting down.
AGGCGCTAACGTAAATCAACCGGAGGGAGGTCCTGTTAACCCCATGCAGGAGTTTGTTAATCTTTTAACAGCCGCATTTAATAGAACTGGGGCTAATATCCCCGTAAATTCTAGAGTAGTACGAGCTACTACGTTTAAGAATTTCAAAAACGTGGGTCCACCAAAGTTTAAAGGAACTACGGACCCTATCGAAGCCCAAATGTGGGTGAAAGAAATCGAGAAGGCATTTGTGATAGAAAAAGTCGACGAGGCCCAGAAGGTTGCCTTTGCAACCTATATGATGAAGGGAGAGGCCAACTTTTGGTGGGAGGCCAATCAGGGTAGGGCCGAGATCGAGAATTTGATGTGGGTGAGGTTTAAGGAGATATTCTTCGAGAACTACTTTCCCACGAGTATACAGGGGAGAATGGAGATGTGGTTTCTGAACTTGAAACAAATGGACATGACGGTTCCCCAATACGCCGCCAAGTTTAATGAATTGGCGAGGTTTACTCCACACCAAGTGGACACCGAGGTTAGAAAGGCGCGACGATTTGAGCAGGGCTTGAAACCCTGGCTCTATAACCGTATTTCTGTGTTCCAAAGTACTTCATTTGGACCATTTTAGGGAAGGAGATAATGGCCGAAGGTGGTAGCGAGGCGTTGAGCCAGTACCACAAAGACAAGAAGAATAAGGGGAAAGTTGATGGGGGAGTGAGGATTGAAGGAGCCAGTGGGAGTGGCGAGGGACAGAAGCGGAAAGTATTTAAATCTGGGAATACCGGAGTGAAGCAAGATGACCCGAAGAGGAGAATGGAGGCCTGCAAGACCTATTGGAAGACTCACTTAGGAGTCTAACTCAAGGGGAAGGCCACATGCTATAACTGTGGATAAGAGGGGCACGTTGCAGCTAACTGTCCAAGTCTGAAGAAGAACCACAAATGCTTTGTGTGTGGTTCAACTGACCACATGGCAAAGAACAACCCGAAGAATGGGACGAAGGGGAACAAGGGCGCCAATAGTGGTACGTTAGCTATTGGTGGTCCAGCGACGACGGGTAGGCCGATGGCCTGTACCTTTAACATGATAGTCCAAGATGCGATGGCATCAGGGGACGTAGTCACATGTATTATTCTGATCAAAGTCCTAAATGCTTACGTGTTATTTGACTCGGGTGCTACTTGTTCGTTTATCGCATATGATTTTTCTAGACGATTAGGATTACTTCCCAAAAAATTGCATATACCTTTAAATATTAAGGTAGCAAACGAAGAGATAATTCCTGTTAAAGATATTCATAGGAGTTGTTGCGTAGATATACAAGGTTTTAAATTATCGGTAGATTTGATACCGATAAAGCTAAGAGAATTTGACATAATTCTCGGAATGGATTGGTTGGTTAACCATGGGGCAATTATAGATTTTCAAAAGAAAAGCGTAAATATTAAAATGTTAAGACAACCTCAAGTAGTATTTTATGGTAATAAATCGCTGGGACGTTCGTGTTGTCTTACGATGACACAAACTAGGTAACTAGTAAGGAAGTGGTGTGTAGGTTATCTGTGTCATGTTGTTGATACCCAGAGCGTGGGACCGACCATGGAACAAATACCTATAGTGAGTGAATTTATGGATGTATTTCCAAGTGAATTGTCGAGCCTTCCGCCAGATAGGGAGACCGAGTTCATAATAGACATTGTGCCAGGAGCGACACCAGTTTCTAGGGCACTGTATTGTATGGCGCCAGTGGAGATGAAGGAGTTGATGGTGCAGTTGCAAGAACTATTGGACAGGAAGTACATTTAACTGAGTGTTTCGCCGTGGGGAACACCAGTACTGTTTGTCAAGAAGAAGGACGGATTGTTAAGACTTTGTATCGACTACCGAGAGTTAAACAAGTTAACGATAAAGAATAAGTACACATTGCCCAGGATCGATGATCTTTTTGATCAGTTGAAAGGAGCAAAGTATTTTTCTAAAATAGATTTAAGGACGGGGTATCATCAGCTGAAGGTTAGGAATGAAGACGTACCAAAGATGGCATTCAGGACTCGTTATGGTCATTACGAGTTTCTGGTGATGTCATTTGGGTTAACTAATGCACCAGCTGCATTTATGGATATGATGAACAGAGTGTTTAAACAATATTTGGACAAGTTTGTCGTGGTGTCTATCAATGATATTATAGTATATTCTAAGATGCCAGAAGATTATGTTGAACACCTAAGAATAGTGTTGGAAACACTAAGGGAGGAGAAGTTGTATGCTAAGTTCACTAAATGTGAATTTTTGTTAGAAAGAGTACAATTTTTAGGTCATGTCATTGACCATGAAGGGATTTCAGTAGATCCAGCAAAGGTGGAAGCCGTGATGAATTGGGAACAACCAAAAACGCCGACTGAGGTGCGAAGTTTCCTAGGGCTAGCAGGATACTATCGGAGATTTATTCAGGATTTTTCAAAAATAGCTACTCCGTTGACTCACTTAACTAGGAAGACGGTGAAATATGAGTGGATAGAGAAATGCGAGGATAGTTTTGAAGAACCGAAGAAGAAGTTAAGTGAAGCGCCTGTTTTGTCATTACCCGATGACACATGTAGTTTATAGAGATGCTTCGCATAGAGGACTTGGATGCGTGCTTATGCAGCATGGCAAGGTCATTGCATAAACATCACGTCAGTTAAAGGATTATGCGAAAGTTTACCCTACTCATGATCTGGAACTGGTCGCGGTAGTGTTTGCCTTAAAGATATGGCGACATTATCTTTATGGGGAAAATGTGAGATATACACGGACCACAAGAGTCTAAAATATATCTTCACACAGAAGGAGTTGAATATGAGGCATAGGAGATGGCTGGAGTTGATAAAGGAATACGACTGTGAAATCCTGTATCACCCTAGGAAAGTCAATGTAGTGGTCGACGCCTTAAGTAGAAAGGGTCGGGAGAAGTTGTCTATGTTAACGGCTCAAACTGAGTTAATAATAGAGATGGCTAGGATGGAGATATAGGTGAAGTTGCCAAGTGAATCGGGACAGAGACTGTTTGCGACGGAGATCCAATCTACCATCGTAGAGAGAGTTAAGGAGGTGCAACTCAAAACTGATGAGTGTGACCAGATGAAGAAGCGGTTAACCAATGAAAAAGATTTAAAATACAGTCTTGATAATGAGGGATTTTTAAGATTTGAAAAAGAATTTGGGTTCCAAATGAGACGAAATTAAAGGAGCAAGTTTTACAAGACGCTTGTAACACCCGAGAAATTCGGATCCTTTGTAAAAATATTTGAAAGAATTAAATAATGAATAAAATAATATTATTTGTTATTATATGTGTTAATAAGATGTATGTCGTTCTATAACCTAGAAATGTCAGAAGATCGTAGTATTTGAACCACGTGAATGAATTAAAGTGTTTGAATTTCCAAGACAAAAATAAATGTTTTTCGAGAAAGTTTACGAAAAACACTATTCACCGTTTATCACTCGAGAATTATTTTTGAACTTCCGAGAAATACGTAACGTTAGAATATTGAGGCGAGATGGATTATGTAATAATAATCGAGGTATTAAAAATACAATAATTCGCATGCGGACTTAAATTGAGAATGTATGTATTAAAATCTAATGAAATGGAATGGTGGATATTGTATAAAGATCAAGTCCAATATGAATAAGATGTAAACATAAGTGGGATTTATTATCAAGGCCAAGTAATTAGTTAATGAAGCCCAAATTAATTAATGAAAGCCCAACAAAGAAATTAGCTAGATTCTTTAGCAAGCCCATTGAATTGGACATGATCCATGGGGCAATCCAAGTTTAAGTGGGTAGACTTGATTGGCAAACATCTTGTGTGATGACCAAGTTGTGTAATGACCAAGTGGTGTGATGACCAAGTGTTGTGATGGCCAAGTAATAGAAGTGGCTAGCAAGAATACTTAGACATGAAGTTATGAATAGTAAGGAGGTGACTTAAGGAGGTGGGATGCCTTAAAGACCCTTCTACCCTCACTTTAGGAAGTCTATAAATAGAAAGCTCTTAATTCATTTAATTGCTTGCTCAAATTCCTTACAACTTTCTCTTACAAAGTAACTTAAGTGTTAGAGAGAATAAGTCATATAAGCACTTATAAGTCATCTCAACTTTTGCTAGATTTTCCAAAGTGAAGTGAAGTAATAGTCTTCAAAGGGTAAGACTCATATCTATTATCTTTATCTCTTCTATGATAGGATTGATAGAGAAGTGGGATGGTTTAATGATATCATGTCATAAGTCATTGATGAATAAACTTAAGTCGAATAAGTTGAATAAGCAACTTGAACCTAAATAAGTTGATGAACTTATGAAGAATTTGTCATATGATGTTAGTAGATTCAATATAGTATGAGAAACTTGATTGATGGACTTAAGTTCATAGTATGTCATAAGCATGAGAATTTGTAATTAATAAGTTAAATAAGTCATTGACTTATGAGAATAAGTCAAAACCTACTTTGATAATAAGTTGGTACAATAAGTAACTTGAAATATCTATATGTTGATTAAAATCCACCTAGAATGATTAGTAATGAGGTTTCGCCGGAATTTACCCGATTGGATGATAATCGTCGAATTCGTGAAATTCTCGGAATGGAAGTCGTATTTTATTTTGAAGTCGTAAACGTTGGTTTTCGATGGAGACAAGTTATATTTGGCATTATAGAGTTGCAGACTCAAAAATGACCGGATTCCAACTTAAAACGAAGAAACGACCGTTGAACGTTCACGAACATTTATCATTTTCGTTAAAATGAACTAATAGGTGAAATTTTAGCAAACGAAGAAAAATTGATAAAATTCTTGCATAAACGCGTAGAGCACGTAATTTGTGACCCGTAGGCTCTTGAACGAATCAATTCGGACTTATAACGAAGAAGTTACGAGTCTGGGAATCTCAACTTTTGAAAAATCTATCCAAGTTTTCTGGTGCACAGAGCTGGCGTCGCGGCGCCAACTTAAGCAAATAATTCACTGCCAAGAATGCCAAAGTGGCCATCGACCATCGGAGAGTCACGCCATGACGTGATATATAAGACAGAGACTTCATGCAGTCTTGCGAGTCCGAATTTTTAAGTATTAAGTAACGCAGCAAATACGGCAACACCAAGTAAATAGCCGTGACATTTGCATTTAAATTCTTAACCTAGATAATGAAGAATGTTTTCATGTTAAAGCATGGAGAGTAATTGATAATCAATTAAATAAAGATCTTAATGAAACATTGTTAAGACATAATTAAGCCTTAAGTATGAACTCTTAGAGTTAAGATTAAGTCAATTACTTATGAACGTAATGTTAGAGTTTATGCCCTAGAGGCCAATTATTTGATATAATTGCTTAACGTTTTGATATTGTATTTGATTGAATAAATATATGATTTTATTATGGTTTTATTTACTGCGTAATATAATTGTTAACATAATAAAATTCCTTAGAATAATGATACAAATTATATAGTTTCAAGTATGTGACTTGAACATGAGATTATATATTACCATTAGTATCGGTGTTCTTAAATGTCCTAATCGAGTATCATTGTTGATGGGACAACAATGATGCATTGAGACTAGTATGTGGATCATTGATGACAAAATCTCATTGGTCATAAATATATGAGATATTAAGTCGATGCATAGGTACATTTTAGAAACGATGTCTTTGGACGGACCCACCATGAGAATTCTATATGGAGCATTATGCGAAGTGTCATTAGCAATTCTCATAGTGACAATGATGTAATGGTCCTCCAGGCACAAAATCGCTATATTACTACTACGAGAATTTATGTACTTTGATATCATCAAATGTCACCTTTAATAGGGTGGACTATAAAGGTGATTATTGGGTTCATCATTAATTGTGTGAGAAATATGAGTGATCTAGATGGAATTTAACCATCCTATATATTATGGGTGATATCCATAGGGCTCTTGATTGAGTAGGACTATGAAATGCATGGCCATGCTCAAATAGTGATTTGTTTCATATAGTCTACTCATTGATCGAAAAACTTCGAGTTAAATTATGAAGAGTATGACACATTCCATGACTCGAGTTTAATCTAGGATATTAAGGTTAAAAGTTAAATTACATTGAAACATTGGTCACGAAAAGGTTGCATCGAATCATCAATCTTATTATTACTTGGGTAGCGATGATGCATTACTAGATGTAAACTCATTTGTTTATAATTTTATAATATGATTTTAAAATTATTGCCAACGTAATAATAACCTATAAGTCACACACATAGAACGTTATTTAAAAGGAATTAATTTAAATTTGAAGGATTTAAATATATTAATATGATTAATAGTATTTAAATCACAAATTTAAATTAAAAGGATAATTGTATATATATATATATTAATTAAGTAAGACTTAATTAAGAGATATATATATATATATAAATTAAATTTTATAAAATTAGGTTTTGATTTGATTAATTACTTTTAACTACTATATATATGATATATAACAAACTACTTAGGGTAAGATATCATAATTGAAAAACCTAGCTAGCCGCTCTTAGAGAGAGACTAGAGAAAACAGATTTGAAAAATCCATTCCTTTTGGTGGCTAATACATGAAGTCTTTCTTATTGCGAGAATCGTTCGACGGTTTCGTGCTGCGTTAAATTGGATGAATCTAGTAAGCGTGATCGGTTTGTATTATTCGTTGGAGATTAGGCGCATCGGTTTGATTCTCGTTTTTGTTTATATCTGGTATAATCTCTAAACCTCTGAATTAATTGATTTTCGCATGGATCCTGTTTTTAGGGTTTGAAAATTGCTTTAAAATTTTAATTTCATTTGTGCGTTTACATCTTAAAAGCCAACGGTGGTATCGAGCTACTTGCGAAAAGATTAATTGATTACGTGTTTTAATTGTATTTGATATATATGATATATGATGATGCATGTTTACCGATATAAAATTGAATATATGATATTAGTTGAATGTATATTACGGTAATATATATGATAATCTTTTTAATCGTATCTTTAATCGGTGGAATAACAATATAACTATTCTAATCGGATTAGAATCATGAAGAATCGTTTTAATATGATTAATCGAAACTGGAAATATATGATAAATTTTGGGTGTACTGTTATTCGTTTTAATATGATTAAATCAAACTGGAAATATATGATAAATTACGGGTGTCTTGTTATTCGTTTTAATATGATTAAATCGAAATGGACATATATGATTTGTTATTATGGGTGTTTTGGTGGATTAAAATGTATGATTAAAAGCTGCTTGAGAGATCCCCCTGGACCCCCAGGTAAAAGGCGTCGATGGTCGTGTCCCCTATATTTTATATATAGTTTTCTTTAATTATATATAAATTGTTATGTGCTTATTGTGATATGCATGGTGCCTGATTATGGCCTTTTGACCCATAGGTTAGTGGTTTTGGTTTTGAAATACGACTTGCATGTAGGTGCCTTCTATAAATTCTAATGTAATAGTCTCTTCTCATCTAAATCCCCTCAAATGTAAGTCGAGGTTTCTTTATGTCATGTAATAATCATAATTGATGAAGATGTCAAGATGGAGAACACATGGAAAGATGATGATGGAGAGGAGGCGCATCTTTGAGGAAGATCCAAGGAAGTTATTTATTTTAAGATCTTTTACCACTTTAGATTGACCTTGATCTTTTCATTAGCTTGAAAAGATTGACAGTGGATTGGGCCATAACTGTGACACATTTAATTTTGCACTTTATTTATGCTTGTATGTGATATGATATGATTAATAATGTGCATGCTTAACAAGATTAAAATTGGTGAGATCTAAATTAATAAAATCCCTCATTAAATTATTAAGTCTAAATCAGATGCCTTCGAATAACACTCATCTAGACCTTGATCAATAGATGTAGGTTTGCCAAAGAAAAGTACCCTATTTATCTAGGTAAGATGCGATAGGATAATTGTGATATCCAAACTATTAAAATCATTGGGCCCGACTTAACTAAGTTATCTCAATAAGATTGTGGACTTAGAGGCATAGAGTTTGGTTGGTACCATTAGATGGACTAGAAACAAATGTTGTTTACCAAACTATCCAGGAGTTATATATGATATAATTGACAAAGGGTTGTCTACCTAAATAATTATGTTTTGAGAGAATAGCCAAAGCTAACTTAAGGCATAATGAAATATGGATCTTGGCTCACTAGAAAGATTTAATAGAAAATGCTTTCCAAATTAATGGTGAGGGCTATTAATTTGAATAAAATAGTGGGAGGTATATTTTGAATGTACTATTATCAATTATATAATATCAACTCTGTAATTTGACTTATTATTGTTGCACTTATAAATTGTAGATATCAAATGGCAAACAACAACAACACAAATAGTCTTTCATTACGATCAGTCCTTGAAAAGGACAAGCTAAATGGAATTAATTTCCTTGGTAGCATAGGAACTTGAGGATTGTCCTCAAACAAGAGCGTAAGCTATATATCCTTGATGGGCCCATTCCTGCAGCACCAGCTGTCACTGCACCACGTGCGGAGCATAATGCTTACAAGAAGCATCAAGATGATGCTCTGGATGTGAGTTGTGTCATGCTAGCAACCATGAGCGCCGAGCTTGAAGCAACATGAGTTGATGGATGCTTATGAGATGATCGAGCATCTCAAGAAATTGTTCGAAGGGCATGCTCGACGGAGAGGTATGATACAAGCAAGGCGTTGTATCAACGCAAAATGGGTGAACGTGATCCGGTTGGTCCACATGTCTTTGAAAATGATTGGGTATATTGAGTACCTTGATAGGTTGGGTTTTCCAATCACTCAGGAAGCCCAAACCCGACCTTGTTTTGCAATCTTTAAACAATGACTACTCTCAATTTGTTATGAACTATCTTATAAATGAAATTGAAAACCCCTTACTAAGTTGTTGAGCATGTTAAGAACCTGCCGAAACAACATGAAAAAGCGAGGACCCGCTCCCATAATGATGGTACAAAGAATGGGGAATGCTAAGGGAAATTGGAAAGGCAAGAGATCTAAATCTTTTGCCAAACCCAATTCAAAACCAAACAGAGCTTTAAAACCTAAAGGTGGGGTGGCTAAGGAAGGTGAATGTCACTTACATGGAAAACTTGGACAACTTTGGAAAAGGAAGCTGTCATGCTTATCTGGAAGAAGTGAAGAAAAGAAAAGGAATGCGACTTGATTCGGTATATATGTTATAGAAGTCAACTTGTCTACCTCTACATCATGGGTATTGGATCTTTGGATGTGGTTCTCACATTTGTGTTAATGTGCGGGGACTCGAAGGAGTAGAACTTTAAGCGAAAGGAGGGTTGACCTCTGAGTTGGAAATAGAGCAAAAGTTCTTTGTCTTGGCCGTAGGAACTTATCATTTATCTTTACCCACCGGGCTAGTTTTAGAATTAGAAGATTGTTATTTTGTTACTGCTATAAGCAAAAACATTATTTCTTCATTTCTTGTTTGGACAAGAAAGGTTTTCATTTATAATAAAGAACAATCGTTGTTTGTTTTACTTAAATGATATTTGTTATGGTGTTGCACAATTGTTTAATGGTCTCTATATACTTGATTTAGAAATGCCTATCTATAACATAAATACAAAAGATTTAAATCAAATGATTCAAATCAACATATCTCTACTTGCCTTGTCGTTTAGGCCATATAAATGAGAAACGCATATCAAACTCCATAAAGATGGGTTCTTGGATTCATTTGATTTTGAATCATATAAGAAATCTGAGTCTTGTTTATTAGGCAAGATGACTAAAGCCCCTTTCACTGGACATAGTGAACGGGCTAGCGATATATTGGGACTTATACATAGTGATGTATGTGGACCCATGAGTTCGTTAGCAAGAGGTAGATTTTATTACTTCATTACATTTACTGATGACTTTAGTAGATATGGATATGTGTATCTTATGAGACACAAATCCGAATCCTTTGAAAAGTTCAAGGAATTCAAGAATGAAGTTCAAAACCAATTTGGCAAAAGCATAAAAGCCCTTGATCCAATCGAGGAGGTGAATACTTAAGCCAAGACTTTGATGACCTTCTAAAGGAGTGTGGTATTATATCACACTCACTCCACCGAACACCGCAATGGAATGGTGTATCTCGAGAGAGAATCGAACCTTGTTGGACATGATACGATCAATGATGAGTCATGCGAGATCTTCCATAAGCTTACGGGGTCATGCCTAGAGGCAATTTGCATTCACATAGCCGTGTTCCTACAAAGACGGTTCAAGAAGACACCATATGAAATGTGGACTGGGAAGCGTCCTAGTATGTCGTTCATGAAGATTTGGGGTTGCGAGGCGTTAAAAAAGCGTCTGAATTCGACAAGCTCGGACCCCAAATCGACAAATGTAATTTTGTGGGATACCCAAAGGAAACAAAAGGGTATTATTTCTACAAACCTTACGAGAACAAAGTGGTTGTTGCTCGAATGGTATTTTCTAGAAAGAGAATTTGTCTCTAAAGGAAACGATTGGGAGGAAAGTAGAACTCGAAGAAATTCGAGAACCACAAAATATCATTGAACTGAGTTGGAACATGAAAGGGAACCACAAGAAATTGTGGAAAGTGAACTGCTTTCAAATTACACAAGTCATTAAGTAGATCTGGTAGGACACGCCAAGAGCTTGAGAGATATTATGGATATCTTGTGACTCAAAAGCGGCGATGTGATGCTCATAGATCAAGATGAGCACGCTTCTACCAAGAAGCTATGAATGGACGATTAGAGAAATGGCTTGAAGACATGAAATCGAGATGGACTCCATGTATACTAACCAAGTATGGACTCTGGTTGATCCACCACAGAAGAAATAAAACCAATCGGTGCAAGTGGGTTTTCAAGAAGAAAACCCGACATGGATGGTAATGTACAAACCTATAAAGGTAGGCATGTAGCAAAAAGGTTTCAAACAAATTCAAGGTGTTGACTATGATGAAACCTTCTCTCCGATGGCAATGGTTAAATCCATCGGGATCTTACTTGCTATTACGACTTTTTATGATTACGAAATCTGGCGGATGGATGTCAAAAGCTGCTTTCCTTAACGGAAATCTCCTTGAGGATGTGTATATGACACAACTTTGAGGGTTTTGTCACTCAAAGGATCTTTGGAAAGGTATGTAAGTACTGCAGTGATCCATTTATGGATTGAAGCAAGCCTCTAGGAGTTGGAATCTTCGATTTGATGAAGCGATCAAAGAATTTGGCTTTATTAAAAATGAAGATGAACCTTGTGTATATAAGAAGGTTAGTGGGAGTCACATTGTATTCCTAGTATTATATGTTGATGACATATTAATTATTGGGAATGACATTCCTTCCTTCAGTTTGTAAAAACATGGTTAGGAAAATGTTTCTCCATGAAAGATTTGGGCGATCTTTGCCTACATTTTAGGTATCAAGATCTATAGAGATAGATCAAGAAAATGCTAAACCTAAGTCAAAGTACATATATTGATAAAGTGTTGAAAGCAGTTCGACATGCAAGAGGCGAAAAGAGGAAACTTACCCGTGACTCATGGTGTAAAGATCTCTAAGGCCCAATGTCCTAAATCACAAGATGATGAGGATCGTATGAGAAAGATCCCTTATGCTTCGGCAATTGGATCTATCATGTATGAAATGATATGTACTCGTCCGGATGTCTCAGTATGCTTTGAGCATGACGACGAGATACTGATGGAATCGGTGAAGGTCATTTGATGCGGCGATCGAGAATATCCTCGAAGTACGAAAAGGACTAAGGATTCATTCTTGGTATATGGAGGTGAAGACGAACTAGCGGTAAAGGGTTACACGGATGCTAGTTTCGGTGACAATGATGACTATAAGTCTCGGTCGGGTTTTGTGTTTTACCTTAATGGTGGTCTTTGTTAGGCTGGAAAAGTTGAAGCAAGAGACGATGGTGATTCTACAATAGAAATGAGTATATTCTTTGCTTCTAGATGCGACCCAAGGAGGTCATATGGATTAAAAAGTTCATCACTGAACTTGGTGTTGTTCCAACCATTGTTGATCCGGTTGCTCTATACTGTGATAATAATGGAGCCATTGCACAGGCTAAGGAACCCATATCTCACCAACGATCCAAGCATATACTTAGGCGGTACCATCTCATCCGTGAAATCATTGATAGAGGAGATGTACATATAGGAAGAGTGCCAACAGATGATAATGTTGCAGATCCACTAACCAAGGCTTTGTCGCAGCAGAAGCAAGACGGTCACACTAGTTCCATGGGTATTAGATACATGAGTGATTGGCTCTAGTGCAAGTGGGAGACTGTTAGAGTTTATGCCCTAGAGGCCAATTATTTGATATAATTGCTTAACGTTTTGATATTGTATTTGATTGAATAAATATATGATTTTATTATGGTTTTATTTATTTGCGTAATATAATTGTTAACATAATAAAATTCCTTAGAATAATGATACAAATTATATAGTTTCAAGTATGTGACTTGAACATGAGATTATATATTACCATTAGTATCGGTGTTCTTAAATGTCCCTATCGAATATATCATTGTTGATGGGACAACAATGATGCATTGAGACTAAATATGGATTATTGATGACAAAATCTCATTGGTCATAAATATATGAGATATTAAGTCAATGCATAGGTACATGTTAGAGAACGATGTCTTTGGATGAGGACCCACCATGAGAATTCTATATGGAGCATTATGCGAAGTGTCATTAGCAATTCTCATAGTGACAATGATGTAATGGTCCTCCAGGCACAAAATCGCTATATTACTACCACGAGAATTTATGTACTTTGATATCATCAAATGTCACCTTTAATAGGGTGGACTATAAAGGTGATTATTGGGTTCATCATTAATCGTGTGAGAAATATGAGTGATCTAGATGGAATTTAACCATCCTATATATTATGGGTGATATCCATAGGCCTCTTGATTGAGTAGGACTATGAAATGCATGGCCATGCTCAAATAGTGATTTGTTTCATATAGTCTACTCATTGATCAAGAAAACTTCAGATTAAATTATGAAGAGTATGACACATTCCATGACTCGAGTTTAATCTAGGATATTAAGGTTAAAAGGATTAAATTACATTGAAACATTGGTCACAAAAAAGGTTGCATCGAATCATCGATCTTATTATTACTTGGGTAGCGATGATGCATTACTAGATGCAGCTCACTTTATTTATAATTTTATAATATGATTTTAAAATTATTGCCAACATAATAATAACCTATAGGGTCACACACATAGACGTTATTTAAAAAGGAATTAATTTAAATTTTAAGGATTTAAATATATTAATATGATTAATAGTATTTAAATCACGAATTTAAATTAAAAGGATAATTGTATATATGTATATTAATTAAGTAAGACTTAATTAAGATATATATATATATATATATAAATTAATTTTATAAAATTAGGTTTTGATTTGATTAATTCCTTTTAACTACTATATATATGATATATAGCATTTACTTAGGGTAAGATATCATAATTGAAAAACCTAGCCGCTCTTAGAGAGACTAGAGAAAAGCGATTTGAAAAATCCATTCCTTTTGGTGGCTAATCTTTATGAAGTCCTTCTTATTGCGAGAATCGTTCGATGATTCGATGCGGCGTTCGATGTGGATCTAGTAGGCATAAGCATCGGTTTGTATTGCGTTGGAGATTCGAGGCGATCGGTTTGATTCTCGTTTTTTATTTATATACGGTATAATCTCTAAACCTCTGAATTAATTGATTTTCGCATGGATCCTGTTTTAGGGTTTCGGAAATTGCTTTAAAATTTTAATTTCCGCTGTGCGTTTCTGTGCCGAAGCCCAACACGTAAGGATGACCTAATGGAAAGCCGGAACCAATAATAACAAATCTAATACGTAATTAGATTGAGAAGAAGGGTAGGATTCTTTAGGAACCATGTGTAATCATTCATGACCTAATGGGCTATGTGATGTTATTATCTAATGTAGAGACCTTAAAGACGTAAAGTGCAAGTGTTGTATCTATAAACAGAGGCTAACGACAAGTATTCTAACCCTTGTTCCAGTTCGATCTGGACAATTCTTTGTGATTCATGTATTCTTCGCATGAGTTAGTATCTGAGGAAGTCAAAGCCAATCCTTTAGGCTAGACGTATGCTATGTTATTCTATCAATTTCTGATAAGGATTTACCAAACTAATATTTTTGTGGTTTTCAAAAGTAGACTGAATATGCTAAAAGCTGTTTTTATGCGTCAAGCAGCAGAACACGTGAGGTTGCCACAACTTAAACGTATACACGTTTAATGAATGTAGTGTTGATCAACATAGAGTACTATAGGCTGATCACCTAGACGTGCTCGTAAGTTATGTCGGACTTACGGACTTAGTGTCGGGATGTCCTTTTTAAAGAACTTATGAAATGCTTATGGTCTTGAACCGGAATTGATGTTTTACTGAATATTGTTGTTGTAAAACGTTTTGAATGAAAAGAAGTACTATTTTGAATTATCGATTGTACTTCGTAACTATTGTTCAGTTATTGAAGATATACGATTCCTATGTTTCAAGCATGCTATTTTCCTAGAATTATTGTACTTGCTTAGCTAGTTAGGCTCATTCTTGCTTGAACCATATGAATGCAGCTAAAACCGAACGGATTGATGGATCCGTAAAGGATAAAGGGAAGGCAAAAGCGAACCCGTAGATTGCATATGTAATAGTATAGGTTTTGTAAGGAATAATATTGATATTATGACAAAGACAATGTATTGTTTATAAAGAACCTGGGGAATTTAATATTCTTTTGATATATATATATAAGACATATCCGTTCTTTTGAGGCATTTCAATTGAATGTTTATGTGAACTGTAGCACCGTGTAACACCATCTGTCGGGTTGGAAGATACTCGGATTTGGGGGCGTCACAGGTTGGTATCGAAGCATTAGGTTATAAAACTTAAGGGGGGGAAATAAAACCTTAAGTCATAACCTTAAGAAAAAGTCAAAGAATAAAAGATGGAAGTTAACCTTATAAAAATGCATTATATATGTTATGTGTTTTTATTATTCTACTAACGTGTACTAATCAAACTTTTTTGTTGTTGTAGATGTCAGGAGAAAATAGAGACGTACAGGTAGTCAGTGAAGAATCGGTTAATCAGGTAGAGATTATACCAAGTCCCGTAGTGGAAGATCCCGAGAATGTGGTGATTGAGTCTGGAGACTCAGAAAGTTTAGATCTCATGTCAGTATTTGATGGCATGATAGAAGAGGAAGTGGAAGCAGTGTCCTTTAACCTAGTAGCTATAGCTGTGGAGACGGCTTTGGGGGAGTCAATGATATCTTTGTTCATGTCAGTGATAGATAGGAATATCCACTACTGCCAGGAGGTTAAGGAGCTGAAGGCAGAGCTCCAAGTTGTTATAGAGGATAAGACGGACGTGGACTCTATGTGGGAACAGAAACATGACGAAAGGGTGTTGGCCAAGGACAAGGTCCATGGGTTGAAACAGGAGGTCTTTGAGCTCAGGGAGGAGCTAAAGACCAAGAAGCAGAAGATAGGGAGAATGTCCTATATCTATAGGAATTCTCATGAGGATTTCGATTCTTGGTAGTTGGTTACCCCAGTAGAGACAAAGCGGAACCGACGACATCTTATCGGTAGTGATATTATTGACGGTCTTGCAAAGGCGGATTTTAAAAATGCCTTAAGGCAAATGTAATCTAGTAGTGACTAGAGTAGTTAGATATGTACATATTTTTGTATCTAGTAGTGACGTAAAACCCTCTTTTGTATAATCAAGGGTAGTCTTTTGTAAATCCCAATTTTTGGAAAGCAATGGCGGGAAAGTAATGTATTCGACTTAGGCTGTGTTATGTAACCGATGTAGTATTATACTACAATGAATTAATATAAGTTTTCTTTTTCGAAATTGTTGAGTAACGAATGTTTAAGTTATTGTTTAATATTGAATAATAACTAACTGGCAGGAAATGAATAATAACAAAATATGTGTTTATTGTAACAGCAAAATGCCGCCAAGAAGAGTACCACGTAACCAAGGTGCGAACACAAATCAACCGGAGGGAGGTCCGGTTAACCCCATGCAAGAATTTTTGAACGTTTTAACCGCAACTGTGAGACCCCAAATTTTATGAATAAAGATTTAAATTTCTCGAAATATTTTTTCTAAATATTATGGTGTGGATTTGATATAATGTTATAGTTGTGGGTAATATTTATAAATTTTGCAAAGTAAGCAAGTGGTTATATAATATTCGATTGGTCGGGGAATATTCTTTTTATGAGGGAATTCGTACGACGGCACAATCATTGGTGGACCCCACAACAGAAGTATTGTCGTAGTTAGAAAACGACAAAATTATCTTTCTATAAAAATAACGGCGGAGGTGTTACCGTTAAAACTTTTGAACTACCCGGTAGTAAAAGTACAGTAATACACGTGGTTGTATAGTAGCACACGGTATTGATTATTGATGCTTACGTGAGAAGTCACTCAGTTATACTCAATTATTGCTACAGTAATTGCTGCATCATATCTCTTATATTAATGATTCAATTATTGTCACAGTATCATCTGTATAATATATTATATTATTAAATCAATAATTGAGACGACAACTTATAATATTAATGATTAATAATTCTTGAAAGATTAAATATGTGTGGATTAAAAATAAAATGATTTGTGGTAATATTTATTTAATCCTTGATGTATATAAAGAGTCTATTATGAGATGTTTGTGGTAAATTTGGTTATTCTATGGGGGCCCATATGTCATCATCTAAGAGTCTCTTTCGCCAATAGTAATTACCTTTACCAGACGTCAAACCACTTGCCGTTTCATATTACAGGCGTCGAACCAATTGTCGTTTCACATTACAGGTATCGAACCAATTGTTGTTTCATATTACAGGTGTTAAACCACTTGGTGTTTCACATTACAGGCGTCAAACCACTTTTCTTTTCACATCACCAGTCGTCAAGCCGCTTGCCTTTTCACATTGCAAGTGCTAAGCTATAAATCTTCTATAAATAGAGGCCTAGTTCTTCATTATTTTTCACGAATTCATTCAAGCCATAGAGAGAGAGAGTATAAGGAGAATAAGAGAGAAAGAAGAAGAGTATTCTGTTACTACACTACTGCAGTATTCAATCTCCTACTAATGTAAGGGGTGTTATTTCTTTTGTATTCATGAAGAGAACTTCTGTTATTCCATTATTTATTATTACATTGGAGTAACTTTGTACGTGGGCAACCCTATACTTGGTGAAATTCTTACATTATTCCGGTCTTTATTATTCTCGTTGGAATATCCTCGCATGCATGCGTTTGGCGGACTGGTTCCATTCTTTATTATTACATTTGAATATCCTGTACATGCATTTTACGCAGGACCGGTTCTCATTATTTATTATTCTATTGGAATAACCTGCATGTGCGATCTATCGCATGCATGGTGATTTCTTTTGTTATTCCATTCTTTATTATACTCAGTTGGTTAAAACTTTGACTTCTATACTCCATAAAATTAGTGGAATATCCTTGATATTTGCGCTTCATCCAGTATCTTTTCATGGAAATATTCTTCTGAGCATTCTTGAATTTTACTCTACAAAGCGATATCATATTACGCTTTGGGCGTTATTGGTTCTGGATAAATTAATTCTTGAACTTGTTTTATTGAATTCTTATATCATTGTCATCATCCTCATGTTTATATTTTATTGAAAGTCATCTACGTGGCTGTGAGTGTATAGATGGACTTGGTATGATTATGACCAGGGATTATCCAGTGTAATCATGACCATAATGTTACAAATGATGTGGTAAAAGTCCTCATTGGCCCGTAGTGCATTAATGGATAGTTGTTGGCATGATCATGAGCATTAATGAATACACAAATATTCTTGGCCCGTAGTGCATGGATAATTATGGTCGTGATACTAAAGAATATCCTTGGCCGTAGTGTAGGGGTGATTCGATGATGTGGATTATTTATTAAGCTGAGTCCCAGCGATAAAAGTGATGATAAACCTTTTAAATCATAAAAGATAGTAGATTTTATTCTTTACTTAACTCTTTTAATGGATTGCTTGTTCCGCTGCAGTTAAACTTGATGTTAATTGATGATAAGTGAGCGGAAGATCACCAGGAGAAAGCAAGCTGGATGCGCCATAAATCTTAAGTGTCTTGATATTCAGAAGGGGACCAGAGCAAGGAATTAGGCCATCGATGATCGAGAACAATCGAAACAAGCGTAAGTATTGAAGCACTTCACAATACAAGGAAGAGGTGTTCTACATTGAAGATCCAATCAACACTCTTCAGGATCGTAGTGTTAAATCTTCTAGTCAACGAGCAACAATCAACAAGACACTACGATCAGGTCCTTGAAGACACGCATCAGAATCGTAGAGTTCGAATACCTGAAGACTGAAGCATTGACAACGGTTCAATCTGAAGGGTAACATTCGGACAAGTGCTTATTGAGAGCATCGTTGCAAAAGGACAACCTCTAATCAAGAAATCAGAAGAAGTAAAGTCTTCGACCTGCCCAAGACATAAAAGTGATACATCTGACAGGGTAGGTGAAATAGTAGACTGTAGTGTCAGAAAAAGTATGATAAGTCACATCAAGCAGTCTACCTCAAGCAACTTGAGATCTGTGAAGATATTTGAAAAGCCTTCAATGGTTACTTTCCAACGGAAGGATTGGGAAGAAGTATAAATGAGAAAGAACTTCAAAGATCAAAGGTTGCTGGAGTTGTCGAGTTTGGAGAGAAGGTGGACTGATCTAAACCATGTGATAGTGAGTCCGAAGGCTCACTCTACGATCCACCAAGAATACTGAGAAGTCAGATCAAGAAAGAAGTAGAAGTGTGAGTTCTACTATGTAGAAGTGAGAGTTCTACTACATGTAGAGTGTTCTAAACTACCAAGAGAAAGGAGAGCATCATGCCATCTGGATGTCCATCATAGGAAGACTCTAAGTACAATAGAGAAGAGCTTACGGTCATCTTACCAAGTCCATCTTGAGAAGGCATCAAGTCGCAAGAAGGGAGATCACAAAAGCCATCTTGGTGTCAAGCATGAGACAGCTTCTAAGTACCTAACAGAAGTGCTTACAGTCATCTTAGAAGCCTCTCATGTGCAGCCATCAAGTACCAAGGAGAATGATCTTCAAGGCAGTTCATCAAGGGGTCATCCGGTGTAGTTGAGCAACCTAAGAATCTGAGCATCATGCAACACTCAGCTGCACTTCAAGGATGATCAAGCCAAGCTGCTAAGCATAGAAGATGTTCAGAGAATGAAGACATCTTAGCAGCTCAGCACCGACTCCAACAATAACAAACAAACAACTCAACAAAGCCAGGGCCTGAGGGGTCCTTGTCCAGAGGGACTAAACAAAACAGGGCCAAAGGGTCCTTGTCCGTAGGGACTAAACAAAGCAGGGTCAAAGGGTCCTTGTCCAAAGAGACTAAATGAAGTTCCAAGCCTGCTGGGCTTGAAGAGTTCCTAGGGAACTAGAGGAGTCCCAAGGCTGCTGGCCTTGAAGAGTTCTTAGTGAACTAAAGTCCCAAGGCTGCTAGCCTTGAAGGAATCGTAGAGATTCAGGGTGCTGCCCTTCCTTAGTGGAAATCCTGCTAGTTGAAAGTAGAAGAGTGGATTAGGATCTTGAGTCTCTGAACCACTTAAAACCCCTTGTGCCTTTTACATTATGTTATTTACATTATGTCTATAACTGCTATAACTGCTATGTATGTTCTAACTGCTTACAACTAAACCAACCCAACGAACAATGTATGTATGATTATGAATATATCAATGAAGGGGAATCTTTTACTTATTTCGCTGTGCTTGAAAAGATTCTTATGTTTATCATATACTTAAATATGAACAATACAACATAAACCTTAAAAGTATTTGAAATAAAAAGGATCTATTCAACCCACCCCCCTTCTAGATCTATTGTGCCCTCTGGGAACTAACAATTGGTATCAGAGCAGGTTCTCATGCTATATTCAAAAGCTAATCGCTTTGAGTCTGATCCCAGGCACTAACATTGTTGTAAACTTAGTTTAGTAGTAAGTAACTTGTTATATGCAGAAGAGCTCACACGTTGGAAATATTGTGTATAGGTAAAAATGTGTATACACACCAGAGTCTTTCAGTTTGGTCCATATCCTCAATTTCTATATCAACAAGACCAATCCTAGCCTGCAGACAATCTTGTAGTCTGAAGACCAGACGAGAGCAAGAGACATCAGTGACAAAGAGTAAAGCATTCATCAGCCTGAAAGATGAAGAGGTCACGCGTACTAAGAAATGTTGATCGAGAGGAGAAAGAAGATCTTCTCAAACTTATGAGTGACCAACCAATAACTGGGTGTTATCTTTGTAAACTCAAAGATGTCAAAGATCTTAATGCTATGACTCTCTTGATCTACATCTTCAAGGCCACGACTAATTGATGAAAGGCCAACAAGATCATTAAGATGAAAGGAGCAAAAGTAAAAGATATGCACATCAATACCTGAACTCAGTATATCTAAGGTAAATGACTGTTAAGAAATTGACAGTAAAAAGGTACGGTTCCTCACCATTACTAATGTATACATCATATTTGCACCATCTTATGAACTATGACAGTATTCTGTCAATAAGTCATAATCTACCTAAAAAGGTGAAGAGAGAAAAGTAGTCTGAAGATGGAAAATTCAAATGTCTAAAAACTTTCTCTTTAACCAAGTTTTAGGCTGAACATGACATCTTGAAGAAAATCTGAAATAGATCATAAGAATATCACAGACCAAATGAATTTTATGCTAAGTAATCATTGCTGATGTGCTAGTATGTATGTACAAGCCTATGTTTTAAGTGTTTGACAACACACAGAGAATGATCAGTTCTACAAAAGGATCTTGTTGATTTGTAGAAACTGATCACATCCATAATTCAACTCGATACTCATAAATCGTAGAGTTGATTCACACTCTGTGAACACTTAAACATTGTGAACATAACCCAGTAAATGATGAAACCATCATAGATAAAGAGTGTGTCACCAATTGTCAAATTCTACACGCACTCACCATCATGCATCTCAAAAATGTATTATCTCAAGATAGTTGCGTGCATGAATATGTCTGTTGGTGATAAACATGATGATTATCCAGTTAAGAGGAATCGGGGTTTAGAAAACTAACCTAGCAGGACCCATTCAACAATGGGGACTAAAAGTAGAAATATACTTAAACCTGCAGGTACTTGGTCAGTCTGACTACACTAAGGAATGCTGAAGCAGAAGACTTCATTTAATAGGACTCAACCAGCAGAAGGCTAAGGACTGTTTAGAAATGAGTCAGATAAAGTTCCTATATGTCCAAGCCTGTCCTTGAAGACCCTCTGAGCTAACCGGAATGGAGCTCACATGGCTGCAAATCTGTATATAGGAGCATGCCATGCAACAGAAGATAAAGAGGATTCTATGTGCCCATATCAAGAAGGACATGCTTTATGGAAAGGATCCTTAAGGGAAGCTCACAATAGAAGATCATTGAGCTTAAGACAAAAGGAGTTCTTTACGAAGCAGAACTTCTCAAAACAAAGGACTGTCAAAGAAGACTACGTTCGTAGTGCTGTCAAATGATCGTAGAGTGATCAATCCTAAAAATACTCATCTCTACGATACAAGGAAAATTAAGCAACGATGATGATTCCAATCAGAAGGAGAAATGATGGGCAGCCTTCAAATGAACATGAAGAAAGAATCACATCTATCTGAGAAGACAACATCAACAATGGGGGAGCAGTGATCTGTTAAGGAATAACAACACTATTAAACCTGGAAGAGATGTACTAGCTACAGAGTCCCAAAACTTTGTGCCTGATGAACCAAATGAAGATCCATAGTCAGTAGGAACGTCTCAAAATGTACTACTGATAACCCTTCAGCCACCCAGTCCATAATCGTGAAGTTCCTATGATCAAACACATGATCGTAGTGAAAGAGCAGCAGGACACCACGATTTCAGCAATGCAGATATCCAGAGCTAGTAGAAAGACCTCCCCATCAGAAAAGGTCTAATGAGATGTCATTGAAAATCACTGCCTTAGTATTTCATCTGGAAAGCGCCTCAGGGACAAACCTGACCCTTAGCTAACTCTAAGATGTTGGCTCTTCCTGAGCTACCTTATCCCAGAAGGAATGCTTGATCTAATTCATCTCAAAAGAACCAAGTCAGTCAACGATCGTAGAGTTGAACTTGAAGAGGACTAAACGATTGTGGTACAAACTTATCGATCGTAATGCTATCTAAACGATCGTATTGCAACCTCAGCAACAGAAGAAGACAACTCAACGATCGTAGTCCTACCGAAGGGTATTCCAGTTCACAAGAAGCATGAAGAATGAGACATCTGCTAAGACATTCAAGTTGAGGAGATAAGTTCGAATACATTAGTGATTGAGCTATGCTGCATCGAAGTAAGGAGGAAAGACAAAGCCATCCACTGCAGCATCTCTTAGAAGTTGATCGTTTAGTCAACAAGGGAAATCGTAGAGTCTATAGCTGCCTCATCATGCCACTCTACGAATCAAAGGTCAATGGTCAAAGCTATGTTAATTAAATGTCCACTCATCAAATAACTGAAAAGTTGTGGGGAGTTACAGCTCATTACTGGGCAACATGCAACCAATGAACAGTTAACACATCACTGGGTATGCAGAGTTAGAAGGAACTGCTATAAAGACGAATTCAAATCTGCAGACAGTTACCAAAAGATATTGAACCTTTCTCCCTCCCATTTTCAAAACCTAGAAAGATTTTCAAAAGCAAAATCGGTTAACCCTCCAGAGCCTTACCAAATCTCAGTCAGCCATCGCGTATAAATCTCTCTAAATCAAACACCCATGATTCAAATGGAGAATTGGCAAGTTATCACCAGCATTCAGCTTGGAACCAAATCGTTTGAGAAATCCGAGAAGAAGTTCAGGGACATACTTAGACTTATAAAGGAAGCTGGGTTTTAAGAATGTCTCGAGGTGAGTACTCGTGTATATACTAACCTGGTTAATAAGTTATACTCAAACGTCTCAATAAACTCTGGAACTCTATCTACCAAGGTTAAAGGTCAGATTCTGAAGCTGAAATCTTCTAACCTAAATCAATGCCTAGGTTTCCCTTGCCAAGGGCTGAAGAACCTTGACGATGTCAACATTGAACAAGCGAAGGAGTTGATGGGATACCAAAGAAACCCTAGCTTAAAAGACATGAAGAAGGAGTTCCCTGAAGAGTATGAGTTCCTTGCTGAAATTGTAGGAAAGTGCATACTGTGTAAAAACACTGCACATGATACGGTGATTGATCAACAACTGAACATAATGTCAGCTATAGTTCTGAAGAAACAAAATGACTTTGGAGCCATTTTGTTTGATCAAATCTCTAAGTGGGTAGAGAAGGATGAGAAGAAGCCACTGACCAAGGTATTTCATGGGAGGTTGCTAAGTATCATTCTGAAGAAGAAACTAGGAGGGAAAATCAAGGATGATGAGGGAGAAGCCTTGAATATGCACAAGGTGATGTCTCCATAGTTATTTGAGAACTGGAAGAAGAACCCCAAGGAAAACAAAAGGTTGACAGCTGGGAAAAGCAGTAGAGCCTCTGCAAAGAAGAGGAAGATAGTAAAGACAGAAAGCTCTGAGTCCAGTGACTCTGCAGCAGCTGAAATCACACCAGCCAGAAAGAAATCAAAAGTTGTGAAGAAAGCTGGTGATGAGAAGAAAGCCCAAGTCCCAACAAGGAGAGTCTCCTCCCTGAACAGGGACAAAGAAGAAAAGGCCCAAACTATTGAAACCATAAAAAGGGCCAGTCAGCAAGAAAGCTAAGGTGGATGACAAACCAGCCTTATCTTCTCAAATCAATACATCTCAAGAAAGGGACGTGAGTCGTGAAGAGAAAGAAATCGAAATTGTGGTCCGGTCCCACATCAAGACATCCAACAATGAGAATGAAGTCGATGTGATGAAAGAAAGTCGCAAACTAGCGATGAAGAAAAGTGCTCAAGCCCCATGGCCAATTCTCGGAGAAGCCACTCACGATGATGAAAAAGAAAGTCAAAGTGACCAAAGCGCATCCATAAATGCCACCGCCCCAACGAGCCCGGAGAATGGGTCGAAAAATACTACTCAAGAAGAAGATGAAAATGTCCCTCTAATCCGAGCTCTCATGATGGCTCGAGAAAGTGATGAGTCCAAGAAAGAAGAATCACCCTACGTAGTGTTGAACTCCAAAGAAGTATATCTGTTGAGCAAGAGGAGTCTGAACTGAAGAAGAAGAAGAGTCGGTGTCTCTAATAATTGAACCTCCACGAAGAAGGAGAAAGCTACATCTTTATGAAGCCCGGTTTGCCTCAAAAAGGAACGATAGCTGATCAAATGCCATCATCGAATTAAGTGATGATGAGTTTGTATCCCAGAGAGAAAGTCTTTGAAGATGAAGCCAGCAGTGAAGAAGAAAAATCTGAGGAAATACTTGCTGAAGAAGGTTTTGATAATGAAACTCAGCAAGAAGGATTTTCTGCTGAAGCTGATCTAAACGGTTCTGGTTCTGAGAAGGAAGAATTAGGAAATGATTCCAACTCTGAAGATCAGGAATCAGAAAACTCAGAACTTCACCCTGTTCTCTCACCTGCTAGATTTACCAAGAGAATTGTGGTAGAAGTTCCCAATGAACCATCAGAGACTCCTCCTGATAGATGGTTCTTCCAGTGGATGCCATGGCTAAAGACATTTACTGAAGGAGATGGAAATTACTTCAGCTGGTGTTACAAGACTTTTCCAAGCATGGAACTGGTAGCCCAAAACTTTCCAAGGGTGAAAACTTATGCAACCAAGATGATAACAAACCAGCCTCACTTCAAGGTCTATCAACAGGCTGAGAATCTCTACATCCCCTACGATCGTAGAGTGGATTCTGAAGGAAAAAGAGTCATGACCAAGGAGCAAATCGTAGAGTCTGTTCACTCTACTGCTGATGATATTCAAGTCCAAAACCAGAAGCCTTCTTATGATCCAGCACTACTATTAGACACTCCATCATCCTCCGCAAGCAATAGTTATTCCACGATTGTTTAGATTATCCAAACATTTGAAAATCTGTCCAAAGATGACAATCGTAGAGTCCAATCTGTTGTTCAACTTGAAGCTGCCAACCAAAAGGATCAAACTACTTTGGAGCAGGAACTACTGAAGAGCTCTGATGATCTAAGCAAGAAAATGTCCTTGCTTACTGAAGAATCACAAAAGCAGACAGCAGCAGGAGATGATTCTTTCCAGCACAAGCTTCAAGCTATCATGGTTGATGTATATCTCAAACTCCAAGAGAGAGATAACATCTATTAGAAGGCCATACAAGATCAGAAGGCAGCTGCTCTACGAATTCAGAAGACCAATGAAGAGCAGATGCAAGCCCTATCTTACAAGATTGACGACCTAAAGCAGACTTTCATAGTGCAACTTGAGCTGGGCCAGCAAGAACTCAAGTTTGAAGTTGCCAACTCCTCCTACCTAATGGAGCAGCTTATGTCCAACATGGAGCAGCTCTCTCAAATGATTGATGATAAAAATGGGGAGAAAAAGAGGCAGAGAAAGAAGAGGAGCAAGAAGCACCAAAAGAAGAGTAGAGGGTTAAGGGAGAAGAAGTCAAAGAAGAAGAAAGTAGTAGCAGATAAAGAATCATCATCTGAGGGGGAACCTGAAGATGATGATACCAAAATCGCAGAAGCTGAAGGGGAGCCAGATCAGAAAGGTGATGAAGGGGAGCCAAACAAAGATAGAAGATCATCATCTGAGGGGGAGCAAGAGCAAGAAGCAGAATAAGATGAGTAGCTGATCAACAAGCATCCTGGAAACACACATGGAGCCAAGGAGGTACATCTCTAATCTGTTAGGAATGTTCTGAATCCAGGATGTGGAATGTCTTAATGTATAAATTTCCATATCAATATAAATGACATTAATGATTAACTGTTTTAGAAATACAGCTGCTCACTGTATATAAGATTCATTCATAACATGCATATGCACTTATTGTTTTTGTCATAATCAAATAGGGGGAGATTGTCAGGAATAAGCATGAGAATGCTATTCCTATTTATATATGATTTGATTATGATATATATGTATATGAATGAATACTATGCAAGTATGCTTGCATTAAGAAAAGCTGTAAAGTCCTCTGATAGATAATAGAAATATGTGTACAAGGACTTATAATGAATTGATGAAATATGATAGGTTGATCCTACATAAAACAAAACAGCTTTGTAAAGTCCTCAAAAAGAAATGATGTACAAGGACTATAAACATAGAAAGATCAAGCTTGTTAGGTTAATCTTATGATGTAATAGATAGGCTTGTCGATCGCCGAAATCTTTTGACGTAAGTCGTGATCGCCAGAGAGTCAAAGTTAACTCGAGAGAGCCATCGAGGCGTAATAGGAGTATACAAGATAGTGAGATCTCGGAGTTCGTAGACTTCCAGGAGGAAACGAAGAAGGATCGTAGTGTGTCGAGAAGAGCTTCCTCGGGATCGTAGTGTCTTTGAGGAAGTTATGTTCGTAATCGTGAGACATCCACTTTATGGGCGAGCGAACGATCGTCTGCTGGAACAAAGTCAAGGATCGTAGACTACACTCTGAGTTCGTAGAGTTCATTAAGTGAAGGCAGAGATCGTAGTCGGGCAAGATCAGATGAAGACAACAAGCATAAGGCAGAAATCGTAGAGTGTCAATATCTGATCTCGGGATCGTAGTGTCTGCACAGCCGAAGCTGAATCATAGAGTGCAGAATTATGACTCCAATAGAAGTGCTCACAATGCTAAGTCAGAATCGTAGAGCAGATACGGTTCTCAACGAATGAGCACTCCCAGAATATCCAAAGGAATGAAGCCTTTGGTTGGCACTGCAAAGATGCAATCCACAGTAAGGGAACCAAAGAGCACTCAATGAATGGCATGCAGGCTAACAGAAGATCTCAGCACAAACCCAATCAGCATTAAGATTGAGGTGTAAGGCCATTCGTGATGAAGTCTTCGAAGGAGATCCAAAGAAGACTTGAAGTCGACTAAGGAAAGTCGACTTATGCGAAGAGCTATCTAGTGTCTGAGAAGACAACGATCTTGGAAGCAACCAAGATCGTAGTGTTTCTGAAACAAAGAAGGAACTGATGGAAGGTGAACCGAGATATCTTGGTCGACTTCTAAAGAGCAAGGCTAAAGTGATTAAGTGCAGGGTCAGTTCATTGATGATAAGTGAGCAGAAGATCACCAGGAGAAAGCAAGCTGGACGCGCCACAAATCTTAAGTGTCTTGATATTCAAAAGGGGACCAGTACAAGGAATTAGGCCATCAGTATCTGAGAACAGTTGAAGCAAACAGAAGTATTGAAGCACTTCACAATACAAGGAAGAGGTGTTCTACATTGAAGATCCAATCAACACTCTTCAGGATCGTAGTGTTAACTCTTCTAGTCAACGAGCAACAATCAACAAGACACTACGATTAGGTCCTTGAAGACATGCATCAGAATCGTAGAGTTCGTATACCTAAAGACTAAAGCATTGGCAACGGTTCAATCTGAAGGGTAACATTCGGACAAGTGCTTATTGAGAGCATCATTGAAAAAGGACAACCTCTGATCAAGAAATCAGAAGAAGTAAAGTCTTCGACCTGCCCAAGACATAAAAGTGATACATCTGACAAGGTAGGTGAAATAGTAGACTGCAGTGTCAGAAAAAGTATGATAAGTCACACCAAGCAGTCTACCTCAAGCAACTTGAGATCTGTGAAGATATTTGAATAGCCTTCAACGGTTACTTTCTAACGGAAGGATTGGGAAGAAGTATAAATGAGAAAGAACTTCAAAGATCAAAGGTTGCTGGAGTTGTCGAGTTTGGAGAGAAGGTGGACTGATCTAAACCATGTGATAGTGAGTCCGAAGGCTCACTCTACGATCCACCAAAAACACTTAGAAGTCAGATCAAAAAAGAAGTAGAAGTGTGAGTTCTACTATGTAGAAATGAGAGTTCTACTACATGAAGAGTGTTCTGAACTACCGAGAGAACGGAGAGCATCATGAAATCTGGAAGTCCATCATGGGAAGACTCTAAGTACAATAGAGCAGAGCTTACGGTCATCTTACCAAGTCCATCCTGAGAAGGCATCGAGTCGCAAGAAGGGAGATCACGAAAGCCATCTTGGTGTCAAGCATGAGATAGCTTCTAAGTACCTAACAGAAGTGCTTATAGTCATCTTAGAAGCCTCTCATGTGCAACCATCAAGTATCAAGGAGAATTAACTTCAAGGCAGTTCATCAAGGGGTCATCTGGTGTAGTTCAGCAACCTAAAAAGCTGAGCATCATGCAACACTCAGCTGCACTTTAAGGATGATCAAGCCAAGCTGCTAAGCATAGAAGATGTTCAGAGAATGAAGACATCTTAGCGACTTCAGACCGAACTCCAACAATAACAAACAAAAAACTCAACAAAGCCAGGGCCTGAGGGGTCCTTGTCCAGAGGGACTAAACAAAGCAGGGCCAAAGGTTCCTTATCCGGAGGGACTAAACAAAGTAGGGCCAAAGGGTCCTTGTCCAAAGGGACTAAATGAAGTTCCAAGCCTGCTGTGCTTGAAGAGTTCCTAGGGAACTAGAGGAGTCCCAAGGTTGCTAGCCTTGAAGAGTACTTAGTGAACTGAAGTCCCAAGGCTGCTGGCCTTGAAGGAATCATAGAGATTCAGGGTGTTGCCCTTCCTTAGTGGAAATCCTGCTAGTTGAAAGTAGAAGAGTGGATTAGGAGCTTGAGTCTCTGAACCACTTAAAACCCCTTGTGTCTTTTACATTATGTCATTTACATTATGTCTATAACTTCTATAACTTCTATGTATGTTCTAACTGCTTACAACTAAACCAACCCAACAAATAATGTATGTATGATTATGAATATATCAATGAAGGGGAATCTTTTACTTATTCCGTTGTGCTTGAAAAGATTCTTATGTTTGTCATATACTTAAATATGAACAATACAACATAAACCAGAAAAGTATTTGAAATAAATAGGATCTATTCAACCCTCCCCCCCTTCTAGATCTATTGTGCCCTCTAGGATCTAACAAAGTACTTTCCCAAAAGCATTCGTCACATGAAGGAGGTGGAGTTCATCAAGTTGGAACAGAATAATATGACCGTGTCGCAGTACGAAGCAAAGTTTGCCAAGTTATCCTGGTTTGCGTCCCACTTGGTTGATAATGAAGAGAGAATGACGCGGATGTTTTTAAGAGGTTTGAAGCCGGATATATGTCAATATCTTATTTCTCATAAATTGTGTTTGTATTTAGATGTTGTAAATAGGGCTCAGTTAGTGGAGCACGATAACGAGTCAACGTAACCAAAAGAGAGCAAACGCAAAAAAATAATAATACCGGTGAGGCGATCATCGAGCGGTGACAACAAGCATAGAGGAATCAACATGCGAAAATGGTAACCACTTGGTGGCAATCATGGTCAAAACAATAAGAATGGACATTTCAAGAAGAGGAGATTCAACAATGATGGAAAGACGTCAGCACCAGCACCCGTTGTTAAGGAAGGAGAACGACCACCTATCATATTCTTCAAATGCGGAGGAGAGGGACACATCAGTCCAAACTGCGTGATGCCGTCTAAAGCATGTTATAATTATGGAAGAGAAGGTCACTTAGCCCGATTTTGTCGTTCACCGAAGACAAGTTTAGCTAGGATGGAGGCACCAAAAGCCGTCCCAGAAAAGTCAAAGCCGGTAGTTTAAGAGAGAGCGTTTTTTTTCGTGACAAGGAACCTGAATAAAATTATGATGGGTATGTTAGTCATAAACTCTTGTGAAGTCTATACCATATTAGATACCGGTTCTACTTACTCTTTTATTTCACCTAGTTGTGTTCAATGTTTGAAGTTAACTCCGGAGAAGTTAGACTTGGATATATCTGTTTAAACTCAGTTGGGAGAAACCTTCATTACCTACACTATTTATAAATCTTGTTCAAATCAACACTTTCACGTTACGTGTCGATCTTATCTCTTTGAAAATACTTGCCTTTGATGCAATTTTAGGAATCAATTGGCTCGTTAGGAGCATCAAGAAATATAAAACCTAACCCGCAAGGATTCGACTCCCCACTAGCCCTGACCTAGTATTGAGGAATCAGTCATGAGTTAAGTAGCTTGAGTGGGCTGGCTTTATGACAGCTCTCGTTCACGAATTATCTAACCCCCGATTTGTCTACACAAATTCGCAAATAAGAGATGGGTGTGGCAATCCGCCTGAAAATGGCTCACGCAAGCATCACCAGATCGAGAAATTGATAAATGCCCCAATGTTGATATGAAAATCCTTTAGTATGGCATATAATAGCAAAACCTTCTATTTTGTCACTTCAGTGGTATAAGTTAACGGAAACGGCTTCACGCACAAGAACACATACCAGATCTTTCCATACAAACTCAGGTCCTTGCTCACAAATAATGTTCCACCCTTCTTTCCCTTTGCCCATGTTGTTCCAGGGTTTGAAATTTCTGTAGGATATGATCGTAGATGGGATTACTGTCACATAGCTGGGCATATTGACACACAGTAGGGGCTTGCATGCTATAAAACTCATTTATTGCCTCAGGACTGAAAGGCACTTGCTTGCCTCAGTATTAGCATATAACTCTTTCACCACATTCACAATAGCAGGATTTGGTTCACCAATGAATACTTCCCAACCCTATTCATGAATTTATCTCTGCATTTGTTTATTGAACACATCCGACCTCAAACCCCTCTTTGGTGTCAGTACCTTGGGCATGAAATAGCCGTACTTGTCAGCTGTAGAGGCACTGTGAAACTTTCTTTTATCATAGCTGCGTGTTGGTGGCGATGAGCCTTCACCACATTGGCGTTTCACATGAGTTTTAGGTGCCATAATATCAATTTTCCAGTAAAAATTCCTCCAAACTTTGTATTGAGCAATATAGAAAATAGTTGGTGTGCACAACACTCACAATACCAAAAATTGAAAACTGGAATCCAAGTATGAAGAAAACTACTGAAACGTGCTTACCCAAACTGTTTGATGTACTAGTGCTTGAACTTTAAGTGTTGGTACCCAATTTCTGAAGTTCCTCTTCCCCCTTTTGTTGCAAATTTGAACCTTTAGAAAACCCTAGGTTTTGGTGTTTGTAAATGAGAGGAATTGATGGTTATGTGATGGAATTGATGAATTTAGGGTTTAATTTATATATAAAATGGTAGTAATGGGCGAAATTGATGTGAGATTGAGGGCAACGGGAGTATTTTGTAGGTTTGTAGGAGTTTAGGTTCGGTTATGAGGAATAGATCTGGAGAAGCCACGTTCTACATAAGATTTTTAAAAACTAAAATTATGTACCCCATTAGTAAGGGGGGGTAATTAGCTAGAAAGCCAGCAAAATGGGTTTGTCAGTGATAAAAAAGTCTCGTCAAGCGGGGTATTTCTCAGAGAACTTTTAGTTTTTCAGTAAATTTGACCCATTTGCATGCATAACTTCCTCCTTAGTACCTAAAAACCATTAAAACAAAAAATATAAGATAAGTACATGGAGTTTGAGCAAGTATGTTTGAAATTACTAAAATAACAAACTAACTACGTATGAATTATACATAAATGAACTATGTAATACTAAAATTTATTGACTAAACTACGAATTAAGCAATATAAAACTAAAATACTATAAATGACAAGAAAATTGGGTTGCCTCCCAATGAGCGCTTGTTTTTGAGTCTTTCAATCTGACTACTCCCTGTGTCATTGCGCATCGGCAAGAGTAATTGTGGTGGCTTGATTGTCGATGCCGCCACCCCAATAGTGCTTTAGACGCTGCCTGTTGACTTTGAACGTTTCAAGTGGATTGATGCTATAAATTTCAATGGCACCATGTGGGTATACTATCTTAATGGTAAAGGGACCCGACCATCGTGATTTCAGTTTCCTGGGAAATAACCTCAGTCTTGAGTTATAAAATAACACACATTGGCCCGTTTTAAACTTTCTTTATAAAATCTTCTAATCATGCCACTTCTTGACCTTTTCCTTATACATCTTAGATTTTTCATATGCTTGCAGTCAAAACTCGTCCAGCTCATTGAGTTGCAACAATCTTTTCTCTCATGCAGCTGTTTGGTCAAATTCAGCTTTTGAATGGCCCAGTATGCTTTGTGTTGAAGTTCCACCGGGAGATGACATGCTTTCTCGTAAACCAGTTGATACGACGACATCCTAATTGGTGTCTTGTATGTTGTCCGATAAGCCCATAAAGCGTCGTCTACCTTTAGAGACCAGTCTTTTCTGTTCGGATTCACCACATTCTCTAAAATTATTTTCACCTCTCTATTCGAAACCTCATCTTGGCCACTCGTTTAGGGATGATAAGTCGTTGCAACTCTGTGATTAACCCCATACTTTACCAAAAGAGCTGTAAATAATTTATTGCAGAAGTGACTTCCTTCGTCACTTATAATTGCTCTCTGCGTGCCAAATCTTGTGAAGATGTTTTTCTGTAAGAACTTCACAACCACTTTGGCATCATACGTAGGGAGTGTCATAGCTTCAACCCACTTCGATACATAATCCACAGCTAGAAAAATATATAGATTGTTATATGAAGGCAGAAAAGATCCCATAAAGTCCATCCCCCATACATCGAAAATCTCAACTTCCAAGATTGTGTTAATTGGCATCTCATTCTTTTTGAAATATTTCTGACCCTTTGACATCCATCACAACTTTTTATGAACTGGTGGGCATCTTTGAACACAGTTGGCCAGTAAAATCCTGCCAAAGTACCTTTACCACTGTTCGATCACTTCCATAGTGTCCCCCATATGTTGATACATGGCATTCATGCAAGATACTATTCAATTCACTGTAAGGCACACATCTACGAATCATCTTATCTGCACACTATCTAAAGAGATAAGGCTCATCCCACATGTACCACTTGACATCATGTAGGAACTTCTTTTTCGGTTGACGTGTCAAATCATGGGAAATAAACTTGCTCATCAAGTAATTAGCAAAATCTGCATACCATGGAAATTCAGAATTTACTGCAAATAACTGTTCATCTGAAAATAACTCATTGATCAAACATTTATCTGCCTTGTCCTTGTCCGGATTTTCCAACCTCGAAAGATGATCCGCTGCTTGGTTTTTTGTCCCCTTCCTATCCTTGATTTCAAAATCAAACTCTTGAAGGAATAGAATCCATCTAATAAGCCTAGGCTTAACATCTTTCTTGGAAATAAGATACCGTATCACTGAGTGGTCTGTGTATACCACAACCTTTGTTCCTATCAAATATGCTTGAAATTTATCAAAGGCATACACGACCGCAAGTAACTCCTTCTCGGTGATTGTATAGTTTAATTGAGCATCCTTAATGGTTTTACTTGCATAATATATGGCATAAAAGATCTTCGCTCAATGTTGTTCCAAAAAAGCCCCTACCGCGTAATCTCTAGCATCATGCATTAACTCAAACGACATTGTCTAATCTAGTGCCATGATTGTGACGCCCCCAAAATAGGTATACATCACCTATTCTGAGTCGTCAAATACATGGTACAGAATACAAATACAAACTAATTATACAACTGTCGTGTACAGTACGACAAAACATAAGCTGTGAGTTTTAATACAAATATTGTCGTCTCGACAATATACAAACTCAAATTCAATATTATTACATTTATTTTCCCACTATTTCACTAAATAGTGAGGACTACTAATGCTATCATCTGGTCCATCACTCCGTTCCCCGACTAGTCCCTGCTACGTTCTCATTTCCTGAAGAGAACAGTGAAAGTAAAAGGGTGAGCTCAACTAGCCCAGTAGGAAATATTATGACTAAGATAATGCACAATAAATTATCATTAGCCTTAAACATTGTTAAACTGATACAATATAACAAACATCAAGTTTAACTGCAGTGGAACAAGCAATCCATTAAAAGAGTCAAGTAGAGAATAAAATCTACTATCTTTTATGATTTAAAAGGTTTTTCATCACTTTTATTGCTAGGACTCAGCTTAATAAATAATCCACATCATCGAATCACCCCCTCTGACACTACTGACCAAGGATATTCTTTAGTATCACGACCACAATTATCCATGCACTACGGGCTAAGAATATTTGTGTATTCAATAATGGTCATGATCATGCCAACAACTGTCCATCAATGCACTACGGGCCAATGATGACTTTTTCCACATCATTTGTAACATTACGTTCATGATTACACCGAATAATCCCTGGTCATAATCATACCAAGTCCATCTATACACTATAGGCCACAAATGACTTTCAACAAAATATAAACATGAGAATGATGACAATGATATAAGAATTCAATAAAACAAGTTCAAGAATTAATTTATCCAGGAACTAATAACGTCCAAATTGTCAACATGATAACGCTTTTAGTAGAGTAAAATTCAAGAATGCTCGAAAGAATATTTCCATGAAAAGATCTTTGGATGAAGCACAAATATCAAGGATATTCCACTAATTTCATGGAGTATAGAAGTCAAAACTTTAACCAACCGAGTATAATAAGGAATGAAATAACAAAAGAAATCACCGAGGCATGCGATAGATAAAATGAGCATGAGTTATTCTAACGAATAATAATAAATAATCGGAATCACGTCCGCCGTAAAAAGCAGAGCGGATATTCCAACAAAATAATAAAGATTTTAATTAGGTCCCAGCAGAAACGCATGAACATGATGTTCCAACGAGAATAATAAAGACGGAATCGGTCCGGCGAAAACACATGTACAGTGATATTCCAACAGAATAAAAAAAGACGGAACCAGTCCGGCGTGAGAACGATAGATGTGATGTTCCAAATGTAAATGATAAAGAATAGAACAATGTAAGAATTTCACCAAGTATAGGGTAGCTCATGTATATCTGAGTTATTCCAATGAATAATAAAGAATGGAATAATGTAAGTTCTCTTCATGGATAAGAAAAGAATAATACTCCCTACCTTAGAAAAAACTGGATAATCGAATAGTGAGGTAGCGACTTCTCTTCTTCTTTCTATAATTTCTCTATAATAATAATCGCTCTAAAGCTTTTGTGAATTGGTGAGAAATGAAGGAAGAATGAGCTTCTATTTATAGAAAAATATAGTTTCGGTAATTGCACGTTTTGGGGCTCGAAAAATTACAATACAATACCTCCATAGTAAATAATGTGATTCAATAGTAAATTATGTGAATCAATAGTTCTAGACATGTGAAAATATGAATTACAGTATAGTACCTCCATCTATACCTCCATTTTTAACTTAGTCATACAAGTATTATCAATCTTCCACCAACTCCCCTAATAGTAACAAGAATGTGAAACAATAGTATACACATGTGAACAAATAGTTATAATCATGTGAAATAATAGCAATCAATTGCTCATTTATCCTAAGTTAAATACTTCGATTGGTCAATATAACCTCTAGACATCAATTATTATCGAAATAATTGTCGATTTTCACTAACACAAATAATTCCAACACAATGAAACCATTTTATCAAAATATAAATTTTGAAATTTCAAGTTTGACTTTTCCCTAAA
Source organism: Panax ginseng (assembly GCA_020205605.1). Lineage (NCBI taxonomy): Eukaryota > Viridiplantae > Streptophyta > Magnoliopsida > Apiales > Araliaceae > Panax > Panax ginseng. The sequence continues at coordinate 61,261,929 of CM035140.1, read as the reverse complement.
AAGTCAACTATTGACTTTTTGACCAAATAGTGAATTCCGAAAAATTTTGTGTTTATAGACTATTTTTACCAATTTCATCGTTCCGGACTCAAATATCCCGTCTGCGTCTCCAAATTCAACTCTGAACAGAACTTTAATTTTAATAACATTCATTATTAATATCATAATTCACAATATTTATCAACCGGATCGTTCCTGTGAAAGAGGAGCTTTCGATAAGGATTTCTCCTATCATGCCGCCAGAATTAGGTGACCAAACCTCTCCTTGATGTAACTTCTATATATTGTAAATATTGAAATTTAATAATATAAATAACTTTGTCGTCTTAATTATTGATTTAATAAAATAACATGTTATGCAGATGATACTATGACAATAATCGAATCAATAATATGAGAGATATGATGCAGCAATTACTGAGCAATAATTGAGTATAACTGAGTGACTTCTCACGTAAGCATCAATAATCAATACAGTGTGCTACTATGCAACCACGCGTATTAATGTACTTTTACTATTGGGTAGTTCAACAGTTAACGGTAAAACTTCCGCCATTATTTTCATAAAGTATTTTTGTCGTTTTCTTAATCCGACAATAATTTCATTGTGGGGGTCCACCAATGATTGTGCCGTTGTACGAATATTCCCTGTTAAAACGAATATTCCCCGACCAATCGAATATTATATAACAACTTTCATACTTTGCAAAATTTGTAAATATTACCCACAACTATAACATTATATCAAATCCACACCATAATATTCAAAAATATATTTCGAGAAAATTTAATCTTTATTCAAAAAGTTGGGGTCTTACAACCACCCTTCTTATGAAATTTCATCCTCAAAATTAGGGTGCGTACCTGGTATGTCGAAGAGGTAAGGATATCTTGATTTCATCTCAAATTCTAACTCCCAGGTCATTTCTTCCACATCGTGGTTTCTCCATAAAACTTTAACTTGAGGTATAACCTTGGAGCGTAGAATATGATCCTTTTTATCCAAGATTTTAACAGGTAACTCTTTATATGTTAAATCTTCCTCTATCTCATCTGGTTCTAATTCAATAATGTGGTTCGGGTCTTTCACATATTTACATAACATGGATATGTGAAAAACGTTATGAACACGAGACATACATGGCGGTAAAGCGAGTCTATATGCCACAGTTCCTACTCGATCGAGGATTAAAAAAGGGCCAATGAATCGAGGGTTGAGCTTTCCTCTCTTTCCAAATCTCGTAACTCCCTTCCATGGAGCAACATGTAATAACACATGATCTCCAATATCGAATTCCATGTCCTTTCGATGAAGATCAACATAACTCTTTTGTCGATCTTGTGAGGTTTTTATACGTTATCGGATCGTTTGAATCTTTTCCATAGTCATACATACCAACTTCGATCCAAACAACGTTGCTTCACCCACCTCATCCCAGCATACTGGAGAATGACACTTTATTCCATACAACGCCTCAAATGGAGCCATGCCAATACTTGCTTGATAGCTGTTGTTGTAGGAAAACTCCACCAATGGTAGGAACTTATCCCAACTTCCCTTGAAGTCATGGACACAGAGTCTTAATAGATCTTCAAGAGTTTGAATGGTCCTCTCTGACTGCCCGTCCGTCTGAGGATGATATGCCGAGTTAAATAGTAAATCCGTGCCCATAGCTTTTTGCAAACTAACCCAAAATCTTGAAGTGAATCTTGGGTCTCGATCAGAAACTATGGATACTGGCATACCATGAAGTCTTACAATCTCGTTTATGTACATACGAGCAAGACGTTCAAGTGTATAAGTTTCTCGTATAGGTAGGAAATGAGCAGACTTGGTCAATCTATCAACAATGACCCAAATTGCATCTATGCCTTGAGAAACCTTGGGAAGACCAGTAACGAAATCCATAGTAATGTGTTCCCACTTCCATTCTGGAATTTCAAGTGGTTGCAATGGACCTTTTGGTACTTGATGCTCCGCCTTGACTCGTTGACAAGTTAAACACCTTGAGATAAACTCTGCTATCTCTCTCTTCATATTACTCCACCAAAATGTATGTCGAAGATCATGATACATTTTGGTACTCCCAGGATGGATTGCAAACAGTGTGTTGTGCGCCTCCATCATGATTTTATACTTTAAATCAGGGTCGTTAGGAACACAAAGTCTGGAGTTGACTCGAAGTATTCCTCCTCATCGATTCTTGCTTCCCGGGATAGCACCTTCTTGCACTTTCTTCTTCATACGCATTAGCTCCAGGTTTGTAGCTTGAGCAGCTTTAACTTTATCGATTAAAGTCGGTTCTACTCGTATGTTTGCCATCATCATGTGGATCCCTGGAGTCTTTATCTCTAACTCCATCCTTTGCAAGTCATACAAAATGGGCCTTTACGTTGACAATATTGCACACTTGTACCCGCATATGATCTTCTACTCAGTGCGTTAGCTACCACATTCGCTTTTCCAGGATGGTATTGGATGGTATGATCATAATCTTTCAATAGTTCAAGCCAATGTCGTTGTCACATGTTGAGTTCCTTTTGGGTGAAGAAATATTTGAGGCTTTTATGAAACGTGTAGATCTCCACCTTCTCTCCATACAGGTAATGCCTCCCAATCTTAAGCGCAAAAACGACAGCTGCCAACTCTAGATCATGAGTAGGGTAATTCCTCTCATATTCTTTGAGTTGTCGTGAGGCATAGGCTATGACTTTCCCATGTTGCATGAGAACACATCCTAACCCTTTGCCTGGAGCATCACCGCCGTCGACACAAATCCCTCCGAGCCATATGGTGCTTTGTCGAGCAACAGTCTTTGAAATGAGTCTCCTCTTGAGTTCTTGAAAACTCTTCTGACATTCCTCACTCCAACTGAACTTTGTATCTTTTCAAGTCAGATGAGTTAATGGAGTAGCGATTCGAGAAAATCCTTCCACGAATCTCCGATAATAACCAGCTAATCTGAGAAACCTACGTACTTCGGTCACTGATTTAGGTTCCTCCCAGCTTTGAATAGCTTCAATCTTTGCTGGGTCAACAGATATTCCATGACTTGATACCACGTGCCCAAGGAATGCAACTTCCTCAAGCCATAACTCGCATTTCTTCAACTTGGCATATATCTTGTTTTCACGAAGCTTTTGGAGTATCAGCCTTAAGTGTTGCTCATAATCTTCAAGGCTTTTGGAATATATGAGAATGTCATCATATCCATGAAGGCAACAGGAGCATTAGTCAATCCAAAAGACATGACTAAGAATTCATAATGCCCGTACTGAGTTCTGAAGGCAGTCTTTGGAATATCCTCAGTTTTAACCTTCAAATTGATGATATCCGGAACGAAGATCAATCTTTGAAAAAAATTATGCTCCTTGTAACTGATCAAACAGGTCATCAATACGTGGCAATGGGTACCTATTTTTGATGGTGACATGATTCAACTCCTGATAATCAATACAAAGTCGCATACTCCCATCTTTCTTTTTCACGAACAGAGTAGGAGTACCCCAAGGAGACGTACTAGGATGAATGAAACCAATGTGTAACAATTCCTGCAATTGGGTCTTTAACTCCTAAAGTTCAATAGGAGCCATTCGATGTGGGGCTTTGGAAATTGGTTTTGTATCGGGTTCAAGGTCGATACAAAATTCAACTTCATGCTCTGGGGGTAGGCCAGGAAGTTCTTCAGGGAATACGTCAGGAAATTTATTAACAATAGAAATATCCTTCAAATCTGACGTATTTTTGTTTAAATCCGTGACATGAGCTAAGAAAGCTTGACATCCGTTTTTCAATAAACGAATAGCTTTATGGCTTGAGATGACCGTGATTGATTTTAATGGTTTGGTTGCTTGAATTCGCATAATAGGTTTATTAGGAATATGAAAGCTAACAACCTTACGAAAACAATCAATTTTAGAATGATGAGTAGTTAACCAATCAATCCCTAGAATCACGTCAAATGCAAGTATTTTTAAGGAGATAAGATCAACAGGTAACGTGCGGTTACCGATTTGAATCAAACAAGACTTATAAACAGTGGATGTATTGAAGGTTTCTCCTATTGGAGTTTCAACAGATAAGTCAAAGTCTAATTTCTCCGGAGTTAAATTTAATCGTTGAGCGCAAGTAGGAGAAATAAAAGAATGGGTAGAACCGGTATCAAATAAGGTATAGACTTCGCTAGAGTTTATGATAAGCTTACCCGTGATGACCTCGTCCGGGTTCCTTGCTTTCTGGGAGGTCACAATAAATGCTCTCCCTTGCACCACCGGCTTTGACTTTTCTGGGACGACCTTTGGTGCCTCCATCCTAGCTGAACTTGTCTTTGGTGAATGACAAAATCAGGCTAGGTGACCTTCTCTTCCACAATTATAACACGCTTTAGATGGTATCACGCAGTTTGGACTAATGTGTCCCTCCCCTCCGCATTTAAAGCATATGATAGGTGGTCGTTCTCCTTCCTTGACAACGGGTGTTGGTGCTGACGTCTTTCCATCATTATTGAATCTCCTCTTCTTGAAATGTCCATTCTTATTGTCTTGGCTATGATTACCACCGAAGTGGTTACCATTTCTGGCATGTTGATTCCCTCCACGCTTATTGTCACTGTTTCGATGACTGTTACCACTAGTATTTTCATTCTGCCGACTGCTTTCTCTTGGTTGCGTTGACTCGTTATCGCACTCCAATAACTGAGCCCTATTTACAATATATGAATACAAACACAGCTTGAGAAATAAGATATTGTCGTATCTCCTGCTTTCAACCTCTTAAAAACATTCGGTCATTCGCTCCTCATTATCAACCAAATGGGATGCAAACCGGATAACTCCGCAAATTTAGCCTCGTATTGCGACATACGGTCATATTGTTTTGTTCCAACTTGATAAACTCCACCTCCTTCATGTGACGAATACTTTCGTGAAAGTACTTGTCGTTGAATAGCTCTTGGAACTTCTCCCAAGACATCTTGAGTCAGTCCAGTGAAGGCACGCTTTACGATTCCCCACTAGTAATCTGCCGCTTCACGCAACATGAAGGTGGCGAAGGGAACCTTTTACTCCTCGAAGCATCCCAAGACATCTAATATCTTGGTGATCTGCTTTATCCATGCTTCAGCCTTAAGTGGTTTTGGCTCTCCAATAAACTCCGGTGGTCCCAGCTCCTTGAATCATTTTAGCAGAATGCCTCGAGAGTTTCCAGTGTTTCCACCTACATTTTGGATGAGCCGCTCTCTACTTTGATGTTGCATGAATTGCATAAAGCCTCTAAACATTCCATCGTTCATCATTTGGTCAGTGTTGTTGTTTGCATGAGGATTGTCGCCTTGCTGATGCACATTATTCTGATTGTTGATCTGCGGAGACTCAACGGTCTCTTGTGCTCCATTGTTATTCTCAATATTCTCGGATGTCATTTTCAAATACTGCCACAAAACAAGGGTTAATTGACAAGCAACATATTATCCATATACTCTGACCAACAAATTAAATACCAAATAAACTTAGGTAGGTCATACTAGCAAATGAATTCCCCGTCTCTCTCCCCTCCTAGTTCTAGTCTCACATCTTAGCCAGGGATCATATACCTAAGCTTTGATACCAACTGTGACACCCCCAAAATAGGTATACATCACCTATTCTGAGTCGTCAAATACATGGTACAAAATACAAATACAAACTAATTATACAACTGTGCAGTATACAGATTTACAAAAACATAAGTCGTGAGTTTTAATACAAATATTGTCGTCTCGACAATATACAAACTCAAATTCAATATTATTACATTTATTTTCCCACTATTTCACTGAATAGTGAGGACTACTAATGCTATCATCTAGTCCATCACTCCGTTCCCTGACTAGTCCCTGCTACGTTCTCATTTCCTAAAGAGAACAATAAAAGTAAAAGGGTGAGCTCAACTAGCCTAGTAGGAAATATTATGACTATGATAATGCAGAATAAATTATCATTAGCCTTAAACAGTGTTAAACTGATACAATAAAACAAACATCAAGTTTAACTGCAGCAGAACAAGCAATCCATTAAAAGAGTCAAGTAGAGAATAAAATCTATTATCTTTTATGATTTAAAAGGTTTTTCATCACTTTTATTGCTGGGACTCAACTTAATAAATAATCCACGTCATCGAATCACCCCTGCACTACGGCCAAGGATATTCTTTAGTATCACGACCACAATTATCCATGCACTACGGGCCAAGAATATTTGTGTATTCAATAATGGTCATGATCATGCCAACAATCGTCCATCAATGCGAAGACGGACCAATGAGGACTTTTTCCACATCATTTGTAACATTACGCCTTGATTACACCAATAATCCTCGTCATAATCATACCAAGTCCATCTATGCACTATAGGACACGAGATAACTTTCAACAAAATATAAACATGAGAATGATGACAATGATATAAGAATTCAATAAAACAAGTTCAAGAATTAATTTATCCAGAACTAATAACGTCCCAAATTGTCAACATGATAACGCTTTGTAGAGTAAAATTCAAGAATGCTCAGAAGAATATTTCCATGAAAAGATACTGGATGAAGCACAAATATCAAGGATATTCCACTAATTTCATGGAGTATAGAAGTCAAAACTTTAACCAACTGAGTATAATAAGGAATGAAATAACAAAAGAAATCACCAGGCATGCGATAGACCATACAGACAGGTTATTCTAACAGAATAATAAATAACGGAATCACGTCCCCGTAAAAGAGCATGCATGGATATTCCAACAAAATAATAAAGATTTTAATTAGGTCCCAAGAAAACGCATGAACATGATGTTCCAACGTAATAATAAAGACGAAATCGTGTTCGCCAGAAAAAACTGCATGACAGGATATTCCAACAGTTAATAAAGATTTTAACCAGTCCGTCCCATGAGAACGCATGCATGTGATGTTCAAATGTAATGATAAAGAATAGAACAATGTAAGAATTTCACCAAGTATAGGGTAGCCCTGTGATACAAAGTTATTCCAACAGAATAATAAAGAATGGAATAACAAAAGTTCTCTTCATGGATAAGAAAGAAATAATACTCCCTACCTTAGAAAAACTGGATACTGGAATAGTGAGGTAGCAGACTTCTCTTCTTCCTTCTATAATTTCTCTCTATAATAATCGCTCTAAAGCTTTTGTGAATTGGTGAGAAATGAAGGAAGAATGAGCTTCTATTTATAGAAAAATATAGTTTCGATAATTGCACCTTTTGGGTCCAACTTTTCCTTAATTTTTAATTTAGTCATGGAAGTATTATCAAACTTGCACCACCTCCCCTAATAGTAAATAATGTGATTCAATAGTAAATTATGTGAATCAATAGTTCTAGACATGTGAAAATACGAATTACAGTATAGTACCTCCATCTATACCTCCATTTTTAACTCAGTCATGCAAGTATTATCAATCTTGCACCAACTCCCCTAATAGTAACAAGAATGTGAAACAATAGTATACACATGTGAACAAATAGTTATAATTATGTGAAATAATAGCAATCAATTGCTCATTTATCCTAAGTAAATACCCGATCGGTCAATATAACCTCCAGGACATCAATTATTATCGAAATAATTATCGATTTTCACTAACACAAATAATTCCAACACAATGAAACCATTTTTATCAAAAATATAAATTTTGAAATTTTGAAGTTTGACCTTTCCCAAAAAAGTCAACTATTGACTTTTTGACCAAATAGTGAATTCCGAAAAATTTTGTGTTTATAGACTATTTTACTAATTTCATCGTTCCGACTCTCAAATATCACGTCCAAGCGTCTCCAAATTCAACTCTCGAACACAACTTCAATTTTAATAACATTCATCATTAATATCATAATTCACAATATTTATCAACCAGGTCGTTCCCAGGAAAGAGGGGGCTTTCCAATAAGGATTTCTCCCTATTAGCACGCAATTAGGTGATCAAACCTCTCATTCACAGAACTTCTAGACATTGTAAATATTGCAATTTAATAATATGAATAACTTTGTCATCTCAATTATTGATTTAATAAAATAACATATTATGCAGGTGATACTATGACAATAATCGAATCAATAATATGAGAGATATGATGCAGCAATTACTGTAGCAATAATTGAGTATAACTGTGTGATTTCTCACGTAAGCATCAATAATCAATACCGTGTGCTACTATGCAACCACGCCAGATTCTTTGTACTTTTACTAATGGGTAGTTCAACAGCTTAATCTCAGTAAAACTTCCGCCGTTTTTTTTCATAAAGTATTTTTGTCATTTTCTCAATCCGATAATAATTCTGTTGTGGGGGTCCACCAATGATTGTGCCATTGTACGAATATTCCCTGTTAAAACGAATATTCCCCGACCATTCGAATATTATATAACAACTTGCGTACTTTGCAAAATTTGTAAATATTACCCACAACTATAACATTATATCAAATCCACACCATAATATTCAAAAATATATTTCGAGAAAATTTAATCTTTATTCAAAAAGTTGGGGTCTTACAATGATCACGAGAGTTGTCGTTAATTTCTTCTTTAACTATTCAAAAGCTATTATATAATCTTCATCAAAACTGAAAATTGCATCTTTCTGTAATAGACTGCATAGTGGTTTTGCAATCTTTGAGAAATCCTTTATAAATCTACGGTAGAATCTGGTATGCCAAAGAAAACTTCGAATTCCTTTAACTGAAATCGGAGGTGGAAGATTCTCAATAGTTTCTAGTTTTTCTCGATCAACTTCAAAACCTTTCGCAGAGACTTTGTCCCAAAGAATAATTCCCTCTTCGACCATAAAATGGCACCTTTCCCAATTCAGAACAAGGTTGGTTTCCACACAACGTTTCAAAACCATGACCAGATTCTCAAGATAACTATCAAAAATATTCCCAAAAACTAAAAAGTCATCCATGAAAACTTCAACATTACGCTCCACCGTGTCTGAAAATATGGCCATTATACATCTCTAGAAGGTCGTCAGTGCATTACACAACCTGAATGACATCCTCCTGAAAGCAAAGGTGCCATATGGGCACATGAATGTAGTCTTTTCTTGATCTTCAGGAGCAATGACGATCTGGTTATACCCTGAATACCCATCCAATAGACAATAATACTCATGCCCAGCCAAACGGTCCAACATCTGATCGATAAACGGTAGAGGAAAGTGGTCCTTCCGGGTTACCTTGTTAAGCTTCCTATAATCCATGCATACCCTCCATAAATTCACTGTCCTTGTCGGTATCAATTCATTGTCATCGTTAGTCACAACCGTCATTCAACCTTTCTTCGGGACACACTGAACTGGTCTTACCTATGAACTATCTGAAATAGGGTATATTATCCCAGCATCCAACCATTTCAAAATCTCTTTCTTTACAACCTCTTTCATGATTGGATTGAGTCTTCTCTATTATTCCACTATTGGCTTTCTATCCTCTTCCAAGAGTATCTTGTGCATACAAAATGAATGGTTTATTCCCTTGATGTCGTCAATTGTCTATCCTATTGAAGACTTGTAATCCTGAAGTACCCTCAACAACTTACTTTCCTTCAAAACATTAAGTGCAGATGCAATAATAACATGTAAACTATTAGAATTACCCAGAAACGCATACCTAAGGTGGTTAGGAAGAGGTTTTATCTCAAGAGTAGGTGGTTCCTCGAGTGAGGGTTTCATTCGTGCCGATGCTTTCTCTTCTATGTGTAGTGGTTCGAATGGCACTTTAGATTTGCTCACTCTAGGAAAAGCATCCAACATATGTAAATAATCCATAAACTCCGGATCATCCAAGTCATCATCCCTCATCAAAGTGTTTTCCAACGGATCCCTATCCATACCTCTAATCAAATCTTCATTAACCATCTTTTTGATCACATCCATTCTGAATCACTCTTCATCATCTGTAGGGGACCTCCCGACTTTGAACACATTGAATTTCACTTCTTGGTCTTGTACTCTCATCGTTAACTCACCTTTTTGAACATCAATGAGAGTCCTCCTAGTAGCCAACAATTGCCTCCCTAAGATAATTGGGATGTTTTTGTCTTCTTCATAATCAAAAATAATGAAATCTACCAGAAATATGAACTTATGCACTTTAACTAGAATATCTTCAATGATCCCACTCGGATAAGTCACCGATCTATCTGCCAACTGTAATTGTGACAACCCGAAAATTCGGATTGTCCAGAATTTAAGATTTAAAGAATTAGTTATTAATAAAATGAATTTTTAATAAAAATATTATGTGCTATGTGTTTATTAATCGTTCTAGAACCTAGGATGATTATAAGTCGGGAGGATTCTGACTACGAGCTAGACTAAACGAGTAAGAATTTTCAAGACGAAAATAAAATTTCTTCGGGAACAAAAATATTTCCAGGGAAAAAGACGAAATAGGCAATATTCACCCGACGAAACCTAAGGGTTAGGGTTTGAATAACCTAAGCCTTTCCGAGAGTTCAGTATGTTGAAATGACATTTTGTCGAAAGATTTGATGATAATATGTCGTGAAAAGTTAAGTAAGCCGATAAAAGTTTTTCTCAAAAAACGTGTAGAAAGCAGACGAAATAAAAATGACGAAAAGTACTGTTATGTACTTTTCACTCGTTTTAACTACGTTAGGGGAAAACGTTAAGGAAAACACTTGACACAAAAAAGTGTTTTTCAGTTTGTAAGAAATCTGAAGAATACGTAAAAATTAATCGGTAAAAGAAAGATGAAATATCCAAAAATATTTGGATTCCGAGAATTACAGTTTTTAAAACTGTCGAACGTAACTCGAAAGACGGAACCACGAAATTTACAGGCAAAGTTTCGTGAATAGTAAGGAGGTTAACTAAGGAGGTGGAAATAGTAAACTTAAGGAGTAAGTAAGCTTAAGAGTTAAGTAAACTTAAGGAGTAAATAAACTTAAGGGCAAAGTAAACTTAAAGGCTAAGTAAACTTAAGGAGTAAGTTAACTTAGTGCTTAAGCCATGAATAATAAGGTGCTTTGAGGGTGAAATGACTAAAATACCCCTAACCTTGGTTTTTTATAAATAGGAAGCTTAAATCATTTGTTTAGGATTTTTAAAATCCTACAACATTTGAGTGAGAGAGAGAGAGATTTCTGATAAGAAATAAAAGGGAAAGGAAGAGGAAAAGCTTGTCCGAGTGCACGCTTTGTCCAACGGAGGAGGATTAAAGAAAAGAGGTAATCCGAAAATCTAGCTTCTAATTAATTTTCTTTGAGTTTTCTATGTTAAAACATAGCTTAATGAGAATAAGGAGTAAACGATGTTAGAAATGATTTTATATGGTTGATATCATGAGAAAAGAAGAAATAAGAAAGTAGAAATTTAGTTAATAAATTTCTTAAGGAAGTGTACGATTTATAATGAATTAGAACGATAGTGGATTATATGAATGAGTAGGTGAAATAAGTAAGGAATGGTGTTCTATAACATCAAATTTCAAGAAAAAGTGAAATCGTAATCAAAATATCGATTAAAAATGAAGAACGAACGAATAACACGCGAAGAACACAAAGAACGTTGTTGATGGACAAATTTAAAACCATTATAGGATACTTGTTTTTGATGGACAAGTTTAAAACCATCATGTATAAGTTAGTTGCTTATTTCTTGGTTAGGAACGGTAGAAACGTTCATGAAGAACATATTAAAACTTAGCTATAATGAAGTTATGGTGAAAATTTCATAAACGACGAACGAGAATTAGAAAGTTAGTAAATGAACCCGAACATGTAGTGTTTAATAATAATGTAATAGAATGTAGGAAACGTGAGTCGTGGACTCAAGAATGAACAAATTCCGAGTTCGGATGACCGAATTATGGATGAACAAACAAAAAGCGTTAAAAACGTAAAATGAACAAAGGGTGAAGATTAAGCTAATTGAATGGCACGTTAATGGATTCAGAATGAAGTTCTGTCCAAGGAGGATTGAAGTGCGTAAGATAAGGAAGAGAATGGCTTTGGAACGATCTCGTTCTGAGTTATAACGAATAAGTTATGAAAGCCAGAAGTAAGCGTCTCAAATTGGATTTAACACTTAGAGAAATTTTCTAGGGTTAGGGCTTGCACCGGCCTTGACCATGCCTTGTAAGGTGTGCGCCGCACACCTGCACTGTGAGAGACGGGTACTTTAAACTCGCACTGTGGAGCGAGAGATAGAAGGGAGAGTGATGTCGTAGTGCCAGTGTAGGGAAAAAGCCAGAGAAGAGCTTTTAATTGCTCAACTCTTGGGGAAATGTAAGGAAAGATAAAGAATATAATGTTCAACTAATGTAACACTTAATCAAAAAATTTTAAACCTTTAATGAAGGTTGAACGGAAAGATTAAAAGAATATGAACGCGGGTTATGGAATTGATATCAGGGGACCGTAGTCGTGATAAACGAGCGTGAGGGATTGCTATAATTGTGATTCCTTAGACGTTGAGTGACGAGTGTAATGTATAACATCTCGATGTTATGATATGGTAGTGAGAGATAAGTGTAAAGCGTATAGACACTGTGAACGCAACACATTTGCGTTGAATGACCGGTCTTAGCATACCACGAATCGTATGACTTCGACTTTAAGAAAGAATAATGAATGGTATTAAGAAATCCGTAGCGAACGGTAAGAAGATTAATGAAAGCCAAATGTGAGTCGGATGAGAATGTTAGAATGAAATGTAAGCGTTGAACACTTTAATCGACGTGAAGGTTAAGTGTACGCAAATATTAAACGGGCTGAACCTATACCCCGTGTATGGTTTGACCGTAAGATAATGAAGACTAATGATTAAACCATGAATGGTGAAGAAGCTGGATTAAAAACAAGTACGCATAACGTAATGAAGTCGAGTTAATGATTAAATTGAATGATCATTTTGAGTATACAAATGACTGTATGATTTGGACTATAAAGAATGAATCCCGAGGTATGGTATTTAGTTGCCAGAAAGCCATAAGGAATGAGAAATTGACTTAGCGAATATTATAGTTTAATAGTTTGGATAAGTTAAGATAAGTTAGGTTGTTGTACGATCGTAACCTTTGATGGTTGACATATGAGAGTTGGGCTAAATAATTCCTTCAAAGAGCGAAGGTATATACAAAACTAGCAACCAATCTAACTCACTGTGATGGCAGTGTAGACGAGACAGGAACTTATTTGTTGGTTGTTTGTGGGAAACCACTCAGAGTACCATATGGACTACAAGCAGAGAAGCGATGTGTGATGAGTCCTAGAGAAGTTATAAGAAGAAGATAAGAATGTAAAACATCAAAGATGATGAATGTATAAGTAAGACATCTTCTTATGTTATGAAGCTGTAGAACGGTAATGAAAGTGGTCGCGTAAACTTAGGTTGCAAGAATGCGAACCCTAAGAAGTAAAGTTAAGCAAACTAATGCATAAGTCAAATATGCATTACTAATTGGTGTATGTGTTGTTTTTCTTATGTGCTACATAGGAACTGGAATGAGCAGTTCAGCATAAGCTGTAGCTATGCGTAAGGCAAGTTTCATAACTTCATTCATATTTTTAATGAATGCTAGTTTCTTAAACTTCTCAGATGTTGAACTTGAGAAGTTCTGTCTATGTGCGAATGTGTGATATTTGTACAAGGTGGTGGAACGTATGAGGCCTTGAGCCACAATGTGAACACTTCGGTGTTTCTATGAGATGAACTGTTTTGTGATTTAACTGTTCGATAAGAGAATGCTCTGTTTATATATGATCTGTTATTGTTAAGTCTGTGCTAATGATTCAAGCTAGACAGAATGTGTATGAAAAAGGTAGAAGAACAAAAGTAATTTAAAATGAAAGTGAATATTGTTTTAAAATGATAGGAATCGAGATTATTCCTATTATTTAAGTTGCTTCATAACCTTTGTTCGGTTATTTAAGTTATAAAGGAATGTTTAAACTTTTGAAGTTATTTGTTCAACTTCTATGACTTGCTGAGCAATTGAATGTTCATACTTGCTTTAAATGAAAAAATATTTTCAGCGAACGATGTTAGAAGAACTTAAGGATCCCGTAAAGATCAAGTTGACTGGTATCCAGATGCAGTGTCATTCAGTATGTGAATGAGCATGAAGATCGAGCGAAGACTTGTAATATAAAATAAGTTAAATGTACTTTAGATTAGTTTAATGAACTTTTATGTATCCTTGTGGTGGAGGAAAGTCACTCGTGTAAGATGTAAAGAATAATGTAATTATCGTTATTTATAATGAAAGGAGTTATAAGGTTTTAGAACCTGGGAATTTTGAATGTATGTTGTTATATTTCAGTATATAATGATGTATATTTGGATGAATGATGTACGCGTGACGTACATAATTCGGGTGTGAAGATAGACCGGATTTCGGGGCATTACAAGTTGGTATCAGAGCTGATAGGTTATAAATGTTAGGTAAGAGTACCTAAGACTATAATCGTAGAGAGAGGGATAAGAAGATCACCACGTGATAAAAGTGAATCGTAGTAACAGATGCGCTGTTAAACGATGAATGATTTATAATACTACGAAGTAGTACGGGAAGAAGAACTCAGATTGAGTTGTAAAGGATAGTATACGAATTAAAGAAAATTCGTATTAAGTAAAGAGAAAATTAGAAGTTGTAAAATTTCAATTGAGGACTCGTGTGATAGCTGAGTTGTATAAACCTTTGTTATGGGAAGAGGTTTGTGCTTGGTGTAACAACTGCTTAGCTTATTACAGAGATAATCATTGGAATTGGTCACGCTGTCAAGATGTATATGACGAGAAGGTGAAGCTTTTCTCATGTATATACTTGATAGGTAGAGAACGATAAGGTAGGTGCGAGTTCTTGAAACTCATACATATGGTACGTTCGTGAATCATAATGATATGGTAGGTTTTTGAACTTCTCAGTGAATGGACGCTTATGGTCTGTCTGGGATAGTTCTGAAACTCATATTATTGTGGAAAGTTCCGGAACTCATAATGTGTGGTAAGTTGATGGACTGTACTAAGGTATAATGATGTTTAGACTGAAAATGAGTTATTTTCAGTAGAATTAGCATTGAAGGTGCTAGAGAATATTAAGTATTGTCGCAAGTAAGACAATGAAGGAAAATGGAGAATAGGATGTTCCAAGTCATCTAGCTATGTTAAATTTTGAAGTTTATTGAAATCGTGCTTATGTGTTCGCGTTTTGGAAATGAAAGAATTGGTTCAACTTTTGGAACCAATGGATTTTAAAAGAACTATTCTTGGTATGTCTATGCTAATTGTTTCGGCTAGACAAAAATTGATTTGAAACATCAAAATGAATTTTATATCATCCGTGCATTAGATGCAAGGATGGTAAAAAGATGGAGTTATTAATGCAATTGAACCTGGAGTTGTATATGATCTTAGTATCAACAACCCGCTATGGTATGATGTATAATGAGGAAGTCACAAACTGAAGAAGTCCTCAACGTACCATGAAAAGTACGGTATCATGACGTCATAAAACGTTTTGATGAATTGAAAAAGAATTTAAAGAAGTAGTCGATTTCAATTGAGTTGACAAGACGAATGTTTTAAGTTGATATCCAATTTATTGATATGGTCTAAGCTACTTGATTTGGCTAAGACGAATAGTATGTCATGTTTAAAAGAAAATCGAGCTTTCTTTGAAGAAGTTGTGCCAATCAAAATTGTTTTGGTGCGGAATCTAATAATTAAGTCTGAGGTGAACACACCCCGAAATCGGGTTATACAATGGGTTTATCGCCTATGTGTGAAAGAGGTAGTTTACCTTCTTGGTGATTGTAAACTGACGGCGGGAAGAAAGTTTACGGCGTCATGCTGTTAAACCTAATAAGAGTTCATGGTCAATTTGACCCCTCAACAAAACTATGAAATATTTTAAAGGGATTCTTATATTCCTCGTTGTTCATTCTACTTCAAAATTCTTGATAAGTTATGAAGGTGAGAGAATGTTTGAAAGATAAGAACTTCTTTGAAGAGAAGTTGAGAAGAGGGGTAGGCTAAAATTCGGGGATGAAATTCTGTGAAAAAGGGGTGATTGTGATGACCTGGGTATGAGTGTGGTTTTATGAAATTCCGAGGACGGAATTTTTATAAGGGAGGAAGAATGTGACAACCCGGAAATTCGGATTGTCCAGAATTTAAGATTTAAAGAATTAGTTATTAACAAAATAAATTTTATTAATAATATTATGTGCTATGTGTTTATTAATCGTTCTAGAACCTAGGATGATTATAAGTCATGAGGATTCTGGCTACGAGCTAGACTGAACGAGTAAAAATTTTCAAGATGAAAATAAAATTTTTTCGAAAACAAAAATATTTCTGGGAAAAAGACGAAATAGACGCTATTCATCCGACGAAACCTAAGGGTTAGGGTTTGAATAACCTAAGCATTTCCAAGAGTTCGGTATTTCGAAATGATATTCCGTCGAAAGATTTGACGATAATATGTCGTGAAAAGTTAAGTAAGCCGATAAATGTTTTTCTCGAAAAACGTGCAGAAATCAGACAAAATAAAAACGACAAAAAGTATTGTTATGTACTTCTCACTCGTTTAACTATGTTAGGGAAAAATGTGAAGGAAAACACATGACACCAAAAAGTGTTTTTTATTTTTTCGGAAATCTGAAGAATACGTAAAAGTTAATAGGTAAAGGAAAGATGAAATATCTAAAAATATTTGGATTCCAAGAATCGTAGTTTTTAAAACTTTCAGACGGAACCACGAAACTTACTGGCTAAGTTTCGTGAATAGGAAGGAGGTTAAATAAGGAGGTGGAAATAGTAAACTTAAGGAGTAAGTAACTTAAGAGCTAAGTAAACTTAAGGATTAAGTAAACTTAATGGCTAAGTAAACTTAGTGCTTAAGCCATTAATAGTAAGGAGGTTTGAGGGCGAAATGACTAAAATACCCATAACCTTGGTTTTCTATAAATAGGAAGCTTAAATCATTTGTTTAGGATTTTGAAAATCCTACAACATTTTAGAGAGAGAGAGAGAGAGAGATTTCGTATGAGAAAGAAAAGGGAAAGGAAGAGCAAAAGCTTGTCCGAGTGCATGCTTTGTCCAACGGAGGAAGATTAAAGAAGAGAGGTAATCCAAAAATCTAGCTTCTAATTAAGTTTCTTTGAGTTTTATATGTTAAAACATAGCTTAATGAGAATAAGGAGTAAAAGATGTTGGAAATGATTTCATATGGTTGAAATCATGAGAAAATAAGAAATAAGAAAGTAGAAATTTAGTTTATAAATTTCTTAAGGAAGTGTACGATTCATAATGAATTAGAACGATCCGAGTGGATTATATGAATGAGTAGGTGAAATAAGTAAGGAATGGTGTTCTATAACATCAAATTTCAAGAAAAAAAGAAATCGTAATCAAAATATCGATTAAAAATGAAGAACGAACGAAGAACACGCGAAGAAAATAAAGAACGTTGTTGATGGACAAATTTAAAACTATTGTAGGATAATTGTTGTTGATGGACAAGTTTAAAACCATCGCGTATAAGTTAGTTGCTTATTGCTTGGTTAGGATCTTGGGTTTCAGCACAGAAACGCACAGCGGAAATTAAAATTTTAAAGCAATTTTCGAAACCCTAAAACAGGATCCATGCGAAAAAATAATTAATTCAGAGGTTAGATACCGATTGTTAAAGCTAGAATCGATGGGGTCGAATCTCTAACGCAATTCAAACAGATCAAGGTCTCTCACGGTATCCACACTTAACGCTCCACACCGAATCGTCCCCACGATCTGCGCAGATAAAGGAATCAAGCAGACTAGCCACCAAGGATGAGGATTTTCAAACTGCTTTTCTCTAGTCTCTCTCTGAAGAGCTAGGGGTTTTTGTTTTGATTAACTTTTCAAAGACGATATATCATATATATAGCAATAAATTGGAATTAATCAAAACCCTAATCTAATTAAAATAAAATCAATTTATATATATATATATATATATATATATATATATATATATATCTTAATTAAGTCTTACTTAATTAATATATATACATATATAAAGCATCCTTTTAATTTAAATTGATTTAAATACTATCAATCATATTGATATATTTAAATCCTTAAAATTTAAATTAATTCCCTTTTAACAACGTTCTTTGTGTGTGACCCGATAGGTTATTATTACGTTGGCAATAATTTTAAAATCATATTATAAAATTATAAACAGTGAGCGGCATCTAGTAATACATCACTGTTACCCAAGTAATAATAAGATCAATGATTCGATGCAACCTTTTTCGTGACCAATGTTTCAATGTAATTTAATCCTTTTAACCTTAATATCCTAGATTAAACTCGAGTCATGGAATGTGTCATACTCTTCATAATTTAATTTGTGTTTTCTTGATCAATGAGTAGACTATATGAAACAAATCACTATTTGAGCATGGCCATGCATTTCATAGTCCTACTCAATCAAGAGGCCTATGGATATCACCCATAATATATAGGATGGTTAAATTCCATCTAGATCACTCATATTTCCCACACGATTCATGATGAACCCAATAATCACCTTTATAGTCCACCCTATTAAAGGTGACATTTGATGATATCGAAGTACATAAATTCTCGTGTAGTAATATAGTGATTTCAGGTCGGAGGACCATTACATCATTGTCACTATGAGAATCGCTAATGACACTTCGCATAATGCTCCATATAGAATTCTCATGGTGGGTCTGTCCAGTACATCGTTCTCTAACAAGTACCTATGCATTGACTTAATATCTCATATATTTATGACCAATGAGATTTGGTCATCAGTCAATCCACATACTAGTCTCAATGCATCATTGTTGTCCCATCAACAATGATACTCGACTAGGGGCATTTAAGAACAATTATACTAATTGTAATTATAATCTCATGTTCAAGTCACATACTTGAAACTATATAATTTGTATCACTATTCTAAGGAATTTTATTATGCTAACAATTATATTACACAGTAAATAAAACCATAATAAAATTATTTATTTATTCAATCAAATATAATATCAAAATGTTAAGCAATTATATCAAATAATTGTCCTCTAGGGCATAAACTCTAACAGTCTCCCACTTGCACTAGAGCCAATCACTCATGTATCTAATACCCATGGAACTAGTGTGACCGTCGTGCTTCTGCTGCGACAAAGCCTTGGTCAGTGGATATGCAATATTATCATCTGTTGGCACTCTTCCTATATGTACATCTCCTCTATCAATGATTTCACGGATGAGATGGTACCGCCTAAGTATATATGCTTGGATCGTTGGTGAGATCTGGGTTCCTTAGCACGTCTGCAATGGCTCCATTATTATCACAAAGATAGAGCAAATCAAATCAACAATGGTTGGAACAACACCAAGTTCGATGATGAACTTTTTAATCCATACAACCTCCTTGTCGCACTAGAAAAAGACAATATACTCACCTCATTGTAGAATCAGCTACTATCTCTTGCTTTGAACTTTTCTAGCTAACAGAACCACCATTAAGGCAAAACACAAAACTCGATCGAGAGTTATAGTCATCATTGTCGATCCGAAACTAGCATCCAGTAACCCTTTATCGCCAATTCGTCTTCACCTCCATATACCAAGAATGAATCCTTAGTCCTTTTCGGTACTTGAGGATATTCTTGATCACGTCCCGATGACCTTCACCGGATTTGATCGGTATCTGCTTTCGTCATGCTCAAAGCATACGAGACATCCGTGACAAAGTACATATCATTGCATACATGATAGATCCAATTGTCGAAGCATAAGGAATCTTTCTCATACGCTCCTCATCATCTTGTGATTTAGGACAGTGGGCCTTAGATATCTTTACACCATGAGTCATGGGTAAGTTTCCTCTTTTAAGCCTCTTGCATCTTTGAACCGCTTCAACACTTTATCAATATATGTACTTTGACTTAGGTAGAGCATTTTCTCGATCTATCTCTATAGATCCCGATACCTAAAATGTACGCAGACAGATCGCCCAAATCTTTCATGGAGAAATATTTTCTTAACCATGTTTTTACAAAACTGTAAGGAAGGAATGTCATTCCCAATAATTAATATGTCATCAACATATAATACTAGGAATACAATGTGACTCCCACTAACCTTCTTATATACACAAGGTTCATCTTCATTTTTAATAAAGCCAAATTCTTTGACTGCTTCATCAAATCGAAGATTCCAACTCCGAGAGGCTTACTTCAATCCATAAATGGATCGCTGCAGCTTACATACCTTTCCAGCATCCTTTGGAGTGACAAAACCCTATGGTTGTGTCATATACACATCCTTAAGGAGATTTTCGTTTAGGAAAGCAGTTTTGACATCCATCTGCCAGATTTTGAAATCATAAAAAGCTACAATAGCAAGTAAGATCCTGATGGATTTAACCATTGCCACCGGAGAGAAGGTTTCATCATAGTCGACACCTTGAATTTATTTGAAACCTTTTGCTACCAGTCGGCCTTTATAGGTTTGTACATTACCATCCATGTCGGTTTTCTTCTTGAAAACCCACTTGCACCCGATTAGTTTTACCCCTTCGGGTGGATCAACCAGAGTCCATACTTGGTTAGTATACATGGAGTCCATCTCAGATTTCATGGCTTCAAGCCATTTCTCAGAATTTGGTCCATTCATAGCTTCTTGGTAGGAAGCAGGCTCATCTTGATCTATGAGGATCACATTGCCGTTTTGAGTCACAAGATATCCATAATATCTCTCAGGCTCTTGGCGTGTCCTACCAGATCTACGAATGACTTGTGTAATTTGAGCAGGTTCACTTTCCATAATTTCTTGTGGTTCCTGCTCACATTCCAACTCAGGTTCAATGATATTTTGTGGTTCTCGAATTTCTTCGAGTTCTACTTTCCTCCCGCTGTTTCCTTTAGAGACAAATTCTCTTTCTAGAAAAATACCAGTTCGAGCAACAACCACTTTGTTCTCATAAGGTTTGTAGAAATAATACCCTTTTGTTTCCTTTGGGTATCCCACAAAATTACATTTGTCAGATTTGGGTCCGAGCTTGTCAGAATCTAGACGTTTTACGAATGCCCCGCAACCCCAAATCTTCATGAACGACATACTAGGACGTTTCCCAGTCCACATCTCATATGGTGTCTTCTGAACCGTCTTTATAGGAACACTGTTAAGTGTGAATGCAAATTGCCTCTGTGGCATGACCCCGAAGCTTATTGGAAGATCTGCATAACTCATCATCATTGGCATACCATGTCCAACAAGGTTCTATTCCTCCTCTCAGATACACTATTCCATTGGGGTGTTCCAGGTGGAATGAGTTATGATATAATACCACACTCCTTTAGAAGGTAATCAAAGTCTTGGCTTAAGTATTCACCTCCTCGATCAGATCGAAGGGCTTTTATGCTTTTGCCAAATTGGTTTTGAACTTCATTCTTGAATTCCTTGAACTTTTCAAAGGATTCGAATTTGTGTCTCATAAGATACACATATCCATATCTACTAAAGTCGTCAGTAAATGTAATGAAGTAATAAAACCTACCTCTTACTAACGAACTCATGGGTCCACATAGATCACTATGTATAAGTCCCAATACATCGCTAGCCCGTTCACTGTGTCCAGTGAAAGGGGCTTTAGTCATTTTGCCTAATAAATAAGACTCGCATTTCTCATATGATTCAAAATCAAATGAATCCAAGAACCCATCTTTATGGAGTTTGGATATGCGTTTCTCATTTATATGGCCTAAACGACAGTGCCAGAGATATGTCGGATTTGAATCATTTGATTTAAATCATTTTGTATTTATGTTATATATAGGCATTTCTAAATCAAGAATATAGAGACCGTTAAACAATTATGCAACACCATAACAAATATCATTTAAGTAAAACAAACAACGATTGTTCTTTATTATAAATGAAAAACCTTTCTTGTCCAAACAAGAAACAGAAATAATGTTTTTGCTTATAGCAGGCACAAAATAACAATCTTCTAATTCTAAAACTAGCCCAGTGGGCAAAGATAAATGATAAGTTCCTACGGCCAGTGCAACAACTTTTGCTCCATTCCCAACTCGTAGGTCAACCTCTCCTTTCGCCAAAGTCCTACTCCTTCGGAGTCCCTGCACATTAACACAAATGTGAGAACCACATCCAGTATCCAATACCCATGATGTAGAAGTAGACAAGTTGACTTCTATAACATATATACCTGAATCAGAAGTCATACTTCCTTTCCTTTTCTTCACTTCTTCCAAATAAGCATGACAGTTCCTTTTCCAGTGTCCAGGTTTTCCACAGAAGTGACATTCACCTTCTTTAGCCACCCCACCTTTAGGTTTTAAAGCCTTTTTGGTTTTGGAATTGGGTTTGGCAAAAGATTTAGATCCTATCTTCTTCTTGCCTTTCCAATTTCCCTTAGCATTCCCCTTTTGCACCATCATTATGGGAGTGGGTCCTGCCTTTTTCATGTTGTTTTCGGCAGTTCTTAACATGCTCAACAACTCAGTAAGGGGTTTCTCAATTTCATTCATAAGATAGTTCATAACAAATTAAGAGTAGCTGATGTTCAAAGATTGCAAAACAAGGTGAGTTTGGGCTTCCGGAGTGATTGGAAAACCCAACCTATCAAGGTACTCAATATACCCAATCATTTTCAGCACATGTGGACCAACTGGATCATGTTCACCCATTTTGCAGTGATAGAATGCCTTGTTTGTATCATACCTCTCCTGTAGAGCATTCCCTTCGAACAATTTCTTGAGATGCTCGATAATATCATAAGAATTCATCAACTAATGTTGCTTCTGAAGCTCAGCGTTCATGGTTGCTAGCATGACACAACTCACGTCCAGAGCATCATCTTGATGCTTCTTGTAAGCATTATGCTCTGCACGTGGTTCGATGGATATTTGTGCTTGCGCAGAATGGGCCCATCAAGGACATATAGCTTACGCTCTTGTTTGAGGACAATCCTCAAGTTCTATGCCGATCGAAGGAAATTAATTCCACTCGACTTGTCCTTTTCAAGGTGATCGTAATGAAAGACTATTTGTGTTGTTGTTGTTTGCCATTGATATCTATAATTTATAAGTGCAAAAATAACAAGTCAATTTGCAGAGTTGATATTATGTAATTGATAATAGTACATTCAAAATATACCTCCCACTATTTTATTCAAATTAATAGCCCTCACCATTAATTCGGAAAGGATTTTCTATTAAATCTTTCCAGTGAGCCAAGATCCATATTTCATTATGCCTTAAGTTAGCTTTGGCTAATCTCTTAAAACACAATTATTTAGGTAGACAACCCTTTATCAATTATATCATATATAACTCCTGGATAGTTTGGTAAACAACAATTGTTTTTAGTCCATCTAATGGTACCTACCAAACTCTATGCCTCTAAGTCCACAATCCTATTGAGATAACTTAGTTAAGTCGGGCCCAATGATTTTAACAGTTTGGATATCACAATTATCCTATCGCATCTTACCTAGATAAATAGGGTACTTTGCTTTGGCAAACCTACATCTATTGATCAAGGTCTTGATGAGTGTTATTCATTGGAAGGCATCTGATTTAAACTTAATAATTTAATGAGGGATTTTATTAATAAAAAAATAGATCTCACCAATTTTAATCTTATTAAACATGCACATTATTTATCATATCATATCACATACAAGCATAAATAAAGTGCAAAATTAAATGTGTCATAGTTATGGCCCAATCCACTATCAATCTTTTCAAGCTAATGAAAGATTGAAGGTCAATCTAAGGTGGTAAAAGATCTTAAAATAAATAGCTTCCTTGGATCTTCCTCAAGCATGTGCCTCATCTCCATCATCATATTTCCATTGGGTTCTCCATCTTGACATCTTCATCAATTACAGATTATTACATGACATAAAGAAACCTCGAGTTACATTCGAGGGGATTTAGATGAGAAGAGAATATTACATTAGAATTTATAGGCACGACATGCAAGCCGTATTTCAAAACCAAAAACCACTAACCTATGGGTAAAAAGGCCATAACTGTGCACCATGCATATCACAATAAGCACATAACAATTTATATATAATTAAAGAAAACAATATATAACATATAGGGGACACGACCATCGTGCGCTACAACGGGGGGGTCCAAGGGGGTCTCCCCACCTCCCCCCTCCCAAGTGGTGGTCTTGATGATCGGTCGTGAAAGCATGGTCGAAAGCGCCCAGAAACAAATTTTAAACTACAATCTGTATTGCAGAATTTTTTCATACGAATCTCTGAAACAGTTTCAGAATCATATATTTAATCCACCAAAATAGTTCTAATCCAATTAGAACATAAGTTGTATACTGTTATTACGCCATATAAGATACAATTAACAGAACATCATATACATGCATATCTATTACTGATATTCATAATACCAGAATATGTCGATTACAGAATATCATATACTCAAATAACAATTCAGTAAAATTGTATCATCATATATCATATATATCGAAAACAATATAATCAATTTCAGACTGGTAAAATTGTATCATCACATATCATATATATCGAAAACAATTAAACACGTTATCTGAATTAATCGTTTCGCAAGTAGCTCTGATACCACTCTTGGGTTTTGGTACAGAAACGCACAGCGGAAATTAAAATTTTAAAGCAATTTCCGAAACCCTAAAATAGGATCCATGCGAAAAACAATTAATTCAGAGGTTAGAAATTATACCGATTGTTAAATCTAGAATCGATGTGGTCGAATCTCCAACGCAATTCAAACGGAATGCGTCTCTACGGTATCCACACGAACGCTCCACACGAATCGTCCTACGATCTGCAGATGAAGGAATCGCGGTACTAGCCACCAAGGATGAGGATTTTCGGAACTGCTTTCTCTAGTCTCTCTCTAAAAGCGGCTAGGGTTTTTGTTTTGATTAACTTCTCAAAGACGCTGATATATCATATATATAGCAATAAATCGAAATTAATCAAAACCCTAATCTAATTAAAATAAAATCCAATTTATATATATATATATATATATATATATATATATATATATATATCTTAATTAAGTCTTACTTAATTAATATATATACATATATAAAAGCATCCTTTTAATTTAAATTAAGTGATTTAAATACTATCAATCATATTGATATATTTAAATCCTTACAATTTAAATTAATTCCCTTTAACAACGTTCTTTGTGTGTGACCCTATAGGTTATTATTACGTTGGCAATAATTTTAAAATCATATTATAAAATTATAAATGTTGCGAGCGGCATCTAGTAATGCATTACTGCTACCCAAGTAATAATAAGATCGATGATTCGATGCAACCTTTTTCGTGACCAATGTTTCAATGTAATTTAATCCTTTTAACCTTAATATCCTAGATTAAACTCGAGTCATGGAATGTGTCATACTCTTTATAATTTAATCTATGTTTTCTTGATCAATGAGTAGACTATATGAAACAAATCACTATTTGAGCATGGCCATGCATTTCATAGTCCTACTAAATCAAGAGGCCTATGGATATCACCCATAATATATAGGATAGTTAAATTCCATCTAGATCACTCATATTTCTCACACGATTCATGATGAACCCAATAATCACCTTTATAGTCCACCCTATTAAAGGTGACATTTGATGATATCAAAGTACATAAATTCTCATGTAGTAATATAGCGAGAAGTTATTGATTACGTAAAATGTTGAGACGTGATGGAATATTCAATAATATTTCAGTTATGGCAAAAACGAAGTTTTCGCCTGCGGACTCAAAACCTAAGGGTTAGGAAAAGTGAGTTTCGCGAATGTAATGAGTATGTATAATAACTAGGGTTATTATGCGTGAGAAATACGAGTATGATACGAGTTATTATATGAGTATAGAAAGAAGAATAGTACGACGTATAATACGAATATCGTACGAGTTAAATACGAAGACATTACGAGAATACAAAAAAAGAATGCGTAGAATACGATTAGTCTTAACGGATTTTGTGTTCATGGACTTTGTAGAATCCAATTGGACTTGGATTATGTCAAGCCCAATGATTTGTGAAATCAAGCCCAAGTTAAGCCCAATAAGAATTAGGGTTAAGGCCCAAACCAAGAAAAGAAACCGCGGATCGAACCGATGGGTAAACAGATGGGTAAAAACCATTGGGGCAACCCATGGGGTGACCCATGGGCATGTGGACCGGCCACTTGGCCACCAAGTAAGGGTGGTGGCCAACTTAACTTGGTGGCTAAGATGTGGAGGAGGTGGGAAAAGTAACTTTAGGGGCGAAATGACCATTTTGACCCTAGCTTTGAAACTCTATAAATAGAAAGCTAAATTTTCATTTTCTAGGATTTTGAAAATCCTATAACTTGAGAGAGAGAGAGAGAGATTTCGGATGAAGGAGAAGAGGAAAAGAAAGAGGAAAAGCTTGCTCGTGAGCAAACTTTGTCCGACGGAAGGAGATTAAAGAAGAAAGGTAATCCAAAAACCTAACTTCTAGATTATTTTCTTTATTTTTGTATGTTAAAACATAGTTTAATGAGAATAAGGAGTAAAAGATATTGAGAATGATTTCATATGGTTGAAATCATGAGAAAATAAGAAATAAGAAATAAGAAATTTAGTTTATAAATTTCTTAAGAAAGTATAAGAGTCGTAAGGATTTTGAGCGATCCGAATGAATTTTATGAATGAGTAGGTCAAATAAGTAAGGAATGGTGTTCTATAACATCAAATTCCAAGAAAAAGTGAAATCGTAATCCAAAATATCGATTAAAAATGAAGAACGAACGAAGAATATGAAGAACACGAAGAACGTTGTTGATGGACAAATTTAAAACCATCGTAGTGTAATTGTTGTTAATGGACAAGTTTAAAACCATCGCGTATAAGTTAGATGCTTATTGCTTGGTTAGGAACGTTAAACGTTTATGAAGAACAGATTAAACTGAGATATAACGAAGTTATGGCAAAAATTTCGTAAAAGAAGAATGAAAATTTGAAAGTTAGTAAATGAACCCGAATGTGTTGGGTTTCAAAAGAATGTAAGAGAATGCATAAAATGTGAGTCGTAGACTCAAGAACGACCGAATTCTGAGTTCAGATGACCGAATTACGGACGAACGAACGAAGAACGTTTAAAATGTTAAACTGAACAAAGAGCGAAGATTAACCCAATTGAATGGCATGTTAACGGATTCAGAACGAATTTCTGTCTGTGGGTTATCGAAGTACGTAAGATAAGGAAGAGAATGGCTTTGGAACGACCTCGTTCCAAGTTATAACAAAGAAGTTATGAGATTTCGAAATCAGCGTCTCAAGCTTGTAAAAGACTTAGAAAAAAATTTCTAAGTTTCATACTCGGTGCCGCAGGACGACATCGGCCATAATTTTCTAGAGAGTGGCACCACAGCGCGAGAGATAACAAAGGACTTGGCGCCGCAGCGCCAGCCCGGGAAGAGAGGAGAGAGAAGTAGGTCGCGCCACAACGCGAGAGGAAAGGAAGGGCACGGCGCCGCAGCGCCAGTGCTGGGCAATACCCAAAAATGAGATTTTAACTACTCAATTTCTCGGGGGATGTGCAAGAAAGAAATATAAACATAATGTTCAACTAATGTAACACTTAATCAAGTGTTTTAAACCTTTAATAAAGGTTGAACGAAAAGATTAAGCGAGATTAAAAGACAAAGAATGTAGATGCGGGTTACGGAACCGATGTACGCGAACCGTAGTCGCGATAAACGAACGTGAGGGATTGTTATGGTTGTGATTCCTTAGACGTTGATTGACGATGTTAATGTATAACATTTTTGATGTTATGACATGGCATTGAGAGATGAATGTAAAGCGTTTAGACGCTGTGAACGCAACGTTGTTGTGATGAACGAACGGTCTTAGCAGACAGCGAACCATATGGCTTTGACATTAAGGAATTATATTGAACATGGGGTTCATGGGATGGATAACGATCAAAAGCGATTAAAAACCATGAGTAAAGGTTGAATGAGAGATTAAGAGATGAGCAACGTGAACGTTGAATACATAAATGATCTTCGTAAATCGTATTCGCGTTTGACGAACGTTCTAAGTATACCCTAGTTGTATGACTTAGACGTTGATCAAAGTAGTAAGTAAGATAGGAATGGTATCAAGAAAGCCGTATTGAACGGTAATAAGATTAATGAAAGTCGAATGGGATTTGGATAAGAACGATTTCTGAGGTATGGCAATTACTTGCCAGAAAGCCATAAGGAATAAGAAATTAACTTAACGAACATTATAATTTAATAGTTCGTATAAGTTAAGAGAAAGTTAGGTTTTGGAACAATCGTAACCTTTGATGGTTGACATATAGGAGCTGGGCTAAACAATTCCTTCAGAGAGCGAAGGTATATACAAAATTGGCAACCGATCTAACTCACTGTGTGGGCAGTGTAGAAGAGACGGGAACTTGTTTGTTATTTGTTTGTGGGAAACCACTCAGAGTACCATATGGACTACTAGCAGAGACAAGATGTGTGCTGAGTCCTAGAAAAGTTAAAAGAAGAAGATAAGAATGTGATTCATCAAAGATGATGAATGTTTTGAGTAAGACATCTCCGTATGTCATGAAGCCGTAAACCGGTAATGAAAGTTAGTCGCGTAAAATTATATTGCAAGAACGTGAACCTTAAGAAGTAAAGTTAAGTAAACCAATGTGTAAGTCAGGTATATGACTAATTGGTGTATGTTTCATTTCCTTATGTGTTATAGGGATTGAATGAGCGATTCAAAGATAAGTCAGAATGTATGTAAAAGGCAAGTTTCCTATCTTCATTCATATTTTAAATGAATGCTAGTTTCTTAAACTTCTCAGATGTTGAACTTGAGAAGTTATGTCTATGTGCGAATGTGCGATATTTGTACAAGGTGGTAGAATGTATGAGGCCTTGTGCCACAATTTGAACACTTCGGTGTTTCTGTTAGATGAACTGTTCTATGATTGAACTGTTCAATAAAAGAATGTTTTGTTTATACCTGAACCGTTATTGTTAAGTCTGTGCTATTGATTCTAGCCAGACAAAATGTTTATGAAAAAGAGTAGAGAATTAAAGTATTTAAAAGTGAATATGACTAATGTTTTAAAATGATAGGAATCGAGATTATTCCTTTTATTCAAGCTGCTTTATAACCTTTGTTCGGTTATCGAAGTTCCAAAGGAATGTTAAACTCTTGAAGTTGTATGTTCAACTATTATGACTTGTTGGGCAATTGAATGCTCACACTTGCTTTAAATGAAAAATATTTTCAGTGAACGATGTTAGAAGAACTTAAGGATCTCGTAAGGATCAAGCTGACGGTATCTAGATGAAGTGCCATTTAGAATGTGAATGAGCGAGAAGATCAAGTGAAGACTTGTGATGTAGAAAGATGAAAATTAAACTATAGACTAGTTTAATGAACTGTGATGTATCCTTGGTGGCAGATAAAAGTCACTCTTGTAAGATGAAAGGAATAATGTAATTATCATTATTTGTAATGAGAAAGGTTATAAGGTTCCTGGGAATTTAGAATGTATATTGTTATATTACAGTATATAATGATGTATGTTTGGATGAATGATGTACTCAGAACGTCATTTTAATCCGGTGTGAAGCCAAACCAGATTTCGTATGCTATAATGAACTGTATAATTACCCTTCATTCGGGAAGTATGTTTCCAAGGGTTTGAAATCCCATGAAGGTGCGACGGCCAGTTGATCCACAATTCCTTGACCTTTGATAAACTTTTGCGTCATGTAGACGATGTTAAATTGTTGTAGGATCAACTGCCATCTGGACAGTCGACAATTCAGCATGGGTTTACTGAACATGTACTTGAGAGGATCCACGCGGGATATGAGATGGGTTGTGTGACCATGGAGGTAATGATGTAACCTCATGGAAGCCCATGCTAAAGCACAACAAGTTTTCTCAATCAGAGTGTACTTGTGTTCACTGCTGCTGAATCTTTTGCTGAGGTAGTAGATAGCTCGCTCTTGGCCTCTATCGTCTTTTTGTCCCAGCATGTAGCCCATGGCATTGTCATTGATGGACATGTACATGAACATGGGAACATCATCCCTGGGTGGTACCAAAATAGGAGCTTTAATTAGCGACTCTTTGATTGTAAGGAAGGCCTTCTGGCACTCGTCATTCCATTTCATGGAGGAGTTCTTCCTTTACAAATTGAAAATAGGCTCACAGGTTGCTGTGAGTTGGGGATTAATCTGGTGATGAAGTTGATTCTTCCCAAAGATCCCCTTATCTCCTTCTCTGTCTGAGGAATGGGCATTTCTGTAATGTCCTTAATTTTGGTGGGATCCAACTTAATCCCCTTGTGGCTAACTAAGAAACCTAGCAACTTGCCTGATTTGACGCCAAAGGCGCACTTGGCTGGACTCAACTTTAAGTTATACTTACGCAACTTGTTGAAGAGCTTTTTGAGATGGTCTAGGTGATCTTCCTCCCTTTGGGATTTGAAAATGATGTTATCCACATAGATCTTTATCTCCTTGTGCATTAAATCGTAGAAAAGAGCCGTCATGGCTCATTGGTAGGTAGCTCTGGCATTGATGAGACCGAATGACAACCATTTATAGCAAAAGGTTCCTCAAGGAGTGATGAATGTAGTTTTCTCACAATCCTCTTTAGCAACCATGATTTGATGGTACCCCGCAAAGCAATCAGCAAAGGAGTACATGTCGTACTGAGATGTATTGTCAATGAGTTTGTGGATGAATGGCACGGGAATGCTATCTTTGAGGCAAGCCTTATTCAGATCCCTATAATCAACAAAAATTGGCACCTTCCTTCCTGGTTTGGCACGAGGACTATGTTGGATAGCTATTCGGGGTATGTTGACACCATAATGATGTCGGCTTGAAATTGTTTCACAATTTCTTCTTTAACTTTTAAACTCCACTTAGGTTTTAATCGCTTGAGCTTCTGCCTGACTGGCTTGAATCCTTCTTTGATGGGAAGGCGATGAATAACAATGTCAGTGGAAAAACCGACCATGTCTTCATGAGACCATGCAAACACATCCTGGAATTGGGTCAATAGAGTAACCATGTCATTCCTTTGGTTTGTAGTGAGGTCCATACCAATCTGGATTTGTTTGGGGTTTTCTAAGGTTCCAAGGTTAAAAGAGGTGGTTTGATCAAGATTTGGCTTGGGTTTGTTCAACCCATTCTTTGATCTCTTGAGGTATCTCATTTGTCCTCTTATATTTCCATCAAGTCTGAGTCCAACTTTACATCAAAGTTACAGTCCTTGTGGAAAAAAGGCACCTCATCAGTAAGTATAGGCATATCTAACTTTAGAGTCTTGAAACAAAACATGCTCTCACTTAATATATGAAATTGTTCAATCATACAAAGTGTTAGCATGTAATGACAAAACAACCATTAATACTGTGCATAAAGTAAGCAGTTATGGCTATCTACATGGCAGAGGGAGTTTCTTCCCTTTTTACCCTTGTCGACAAATGCAGGGAGTGCTGCTCCAATTTTCAAAGGTGAAATCCTGGCGGATAGCAATGATGAAGGGGCTATTATCGTCCTCCTTCTCCCGAATGATGACCATGATATCTGGACAATTATCGTCTGGGGTTTTTCTGTTTGTACTGTCTGTGTGGACTATGATGTGTATGTTTGATAAGCGTCTTGCAATGTCTTACTTACGTCTATGATCCTTTTCCTCCGCCTCCGGATCTGATATCAAGACCTCTTTTCCTTTGACCAGTATCGGCTTAGGAAATAACATGGTCATCACACTGGCAAGAACCTTTACTGAAGTCTGTGTAGATTCAGCTCCTGTAGGTGCAAGCAATCGTCGTATGGCTGAAGATGAAGGAACCTATTTCTATTTGTGAGGATTCCTATGACTGGAGCTAGCAGAATAGCCTAGTCTGGTTGTCTCTGTTTGACTGGGAACTAGAATTGGGCACTTAATGCTTTGATGATCTTTGCCCAACCCTTGTCCAGGTTGATACCCTAAAGATAACATTTCTTGGCTTGCCGACATGACCTTGGTTGAAACTCTGGGTTCCAGAGGTGGTGCCCCAATGGGTTGGTAGTTCGTGTTGCTCACCTCCAGGGCATGAAAGATGACAGGCTTAACTTCTGAATTAAAATTGATGAGCAGGATGTCACCTTGTACAGGACATTCTGGCTCGGCATTAATAATGACTAGGCTGTTGTTAATGATGTATTTGAGCTGCTGATGAAGGGTGGACGGGACGGCTCCAGCCATATGAATCCACTGTGTTAGATCCCGGAGGCACAATAGTTATCTAGAAGGGGGGGTTGAATAGATATTTAAAAATCTTTTCGTTTTAACTTGTTAGTAGATAATGATTAAAACTTTAGCGGAATTAATATTAGTTTTAATCTCCCTTAAGATAGTGAGTTTATGAGAGTGAGGCAAATATAGCAGTTATAGCAGATATAGCAGTTATAGCAAGAATGTAAGAGACACAGTCGTTTTAAGTGGTTCAGAGCACTTAAAGCTCCTAGTCCACTCTTCTACTCCTCGAGTAGGAAATCCACTAAGGATGTCTTTTACACTTTCTCGAATCACTCGATTCCTTCTGAACCAAAGCCAGCCTAGGAACTTCTTAGTTCACTCTTGAACTCTTCAAGTCCAGTAGACTTGGCTCTTTTACAGTTCACTTAGAACTCTTTAAGTCCTTCTGACTTGGAACTTTTTCTTAAGTTGATTGGTAGATGTTGAGTTCTTGATGGTTGCTACTCGATTCTTTGTTTTAAGCACTTGTTCGAAAGAACTGAGTAGCTGAGCAAGCTTTTCTTTTTCTCAGATCGTAGAGTTGAGCGTTGAGAGTTCTTATACGTTTTTGTTTAATGCTTGCTTGCTTCTCTCATCTGCTTGATTTGCATATATGTGATCTTGAAATCTATCCGTTTCATATATCCGTTGAAGCATTAAATGTGTTTGACATTTCTGTACTTTGATGGAGATTTTTCTGCACATTTTCAGAATTGTATTCTGGCCCACTGACACAGCAGACTACTTTCTCACCTAACACCTGAAAAGGTGTTTTTCTCTTTTACCAATGGTACTTTCCTTAGCTTCTTTAATACGCTTCTTTGTTGCATACTAAGGATATCTTTTTTACCGTTGGAGCTGGTGGGGACTTCAACGTTTGAAACCCATTCCATATTTGTTGGAGTTTGTTTCCATACAAAACGTGAGGCTTGATGCTTCTGACACAAGGCAGATGATACTCTACGATTCAGATCGTGGTGACTTGTTGCCTTGGTGCTTGGTCTGATGCAATCAACAAAGAGCACTATGATTTCTCTTAAATACATGCACACTATGATCTTCGCTTGCTAGAGTTGTAAACTCTACATTTTTGAGAGCACACTACAATCTCTGAGTTGGCTCGACAAATGTTGGGACCACTCTACGATTTCCGAAGAGGCCCTTTAAGGCAGGCATACTACGATTCTTGAAGCTCTACATTTTTTCCTTGACTTCTACAATCTTGATCAGATTGATATACTACGAATTCTTCGAAGCCTATCTATTACATCTCAAGATTAACCTAACAACTTTGATCTCTCTATCTATACATCCATTTACAGAATGATACACATTAAGAGCTTAGATTAACCTAACAAATTTGATCTATGACTAAGTCCTTGTACATATATTCCTTGAAGGACTTTACAAATAATCATGAGCATTTATATTAAAACATCAAATCAATATATGCATTCTTCCAACAATTTCCCCCTATTTGATGTTGACATAACCAAGGAGATTTGTTGTCATGATTATTAGTATCTAGATAAATTTGCAGGAAATTAAACATGATTTAGTATTTCAGTGAGCAGCTGAAATTTCTAGAGAATAAGCATGAATTTATTGATGGTTGAAGAGTATTACAATTTAGCTTTACATCAATAAGAATTTAAACTTTCACTTATCTTTATTTCTTTGGTCTTTTGCGTGGAGGATTGGCATACTCCTTAGCCCTTTTTTCCTGCTTGCTTCATCCCTTCTAGCTAACTCTTCTAGCTCACTTGGGCTTATCCTTGGGTTGTGATCATGCCTATTCATGAATGCAGGATCTCCAATCGGCATTCTTAGGCCTGTAGTGGTCACATTTTATGAGTTGGTAGTTGGCCCTTGACTCCTTATTGGATGAGCCATTAAGACTTCCTGCTGATCAGATCGTTGAGTCTGATTGCTTGATCGTGGAGTCTGTTGGTGGATTCTTGAAGCTTGAGTGTGGAATTGTCCTCTACCTCTTCCCTGGCTTCCTTGACCTCCTTTTCCTCCTTGACCTCCTCTGCCTCCGCCCTGGCCTCCTTCTCCTTTCCCTTTATTCTCCACCTTTATATCAGCTTCAAGGGTTCGAATGTCTGCTGAGAGGTGATTCAGACCTTGGACAAGCTCGTTGAGCTGAGTTTTGGTCTGAGCAATGACCTCTTGATTTTCTTCGATTAGAGCTTCAGACCGAGCTTCCCTTTATTGGAGAACGGATAGAATGTTGTAAGTTTGCTTGCCACTGCTGACGTAGAATTTTTGGAATTCTTTGACGGCAGTTTATAGATTGAGGAAGCTTTCCAACATATTTTTATTCTGATTTTCTTGAAAGTCATGCTGTAGGCGAGGGACGATTTCTCTGTGTTTTCTTGGTCGCTAGAAAGTGAATGTCACCTCGGTCCTTTATGCTTTGAATCATTTGCTTGACAAACTCCTTAAGTGTCTTAGAGCGTGAGCTTAGGGATTGTGGGAGTTTATTGGCGATTGATCATTGTTGTTAATCTCAGCTGAATGAGGTCCGTGTGTTCTTCAAGACTCTCATCGAGTTCCTTGATCATTTTCTTAGACATTTCTGATAAGTCAGCTTTTGTGGACAATTCTGAAAGAATTTCATTCAGTTGGGGAATTTGTGAGGAAGGGGTTTTTCCCTGGTATTGATCTTGTAGTGAGTAGAGGGCAAGATCGAGATTGAAGTATTCGTTGCTGGATGAGGAGGAAACATCTGATAGAGGGGCCTGGGTTTGGATGTTTAAGTTTGGTGGCTCTACGATTTGAGGTGGAGACTCTGCAATGAGGCTAGAGTCAATGATCGTAGAGATGATGGGATGTAGGAACATTATGAAGTTGATCACATTTGGTTCCTCAGTTACAGAATTTTGGGATTCTGCAACTGGAAATTGATTTAGTGGATGAAGAATTACTTCCAACCATCGTGGGAATTCATAAAATTGATTAAATGAGGATGATGGCAAGTGATTAACTCTGAAGAGGGTTGGGATAGACAGTACCTCAAGTTTATACTTTGAGGAAAAGTTGTTTGTGAGTAACTTCTTGGCAAAGTTGAATCTTCCTGGGAATCCATTAGCTAGCACTGAGATGGTAGGATACTCTTTGAAGCTCCAAAATATGTGACTCCAAGAGTTTAGAATTTGATCTTGATGGAAAGACATCATCGGTAGATATGAAAACAGTTCGGTTCAAGTTCACCTACAATCCTTTTCGCGTTCAACTTGAATCCATCGGGTTTGGTTCCTTTCTTTGATCAACGTTAGCCACCCAAGTGTTTGGCCTATAGAGGTGATCCACCAAGAAAGAATAAAGATTCAAGAAAATGGGTGTTTGGCAAAACCCTCGTTTTTCTATCTCTCATAGAAAAGGAGCGTACTCACCAACTATTGGAACTGCGTATGTTGTGAAAAAGTCAAAAACCCACTCACCCATAATAAGACCCCTCTTATTTATAGATGTGGGCAACCCTCCTTAACAATTAAGGAATTGGGTTTTATTTTAATTAATTAAAATCCTTTAATTAATTAGCCTCCTAATCTTATTAATAAGACTCCTCTTATTAATTTATATATTTAATATTTCCAAAATATTAAATAATAAATATTAAGCTATTTAATTTATTCTATCACCATAGATTAAATTAAATGCACTTAACATATTATTACGATTATGCCATTAACTTCTTAAATAATTATTCTTCCTTTTATGGTGTGACCCTTTAGGTTCTCCATATTAAACCGGTTGTGAATAAATCAATTAGAATAATTCTAATCTTATTTAAATAAATAAATTAAACTATTAATTTATTTAACTAAATAATATTTATTCTACAATAGGGATAAACATTCCTAGCAATCAACGACTTTTCAGATAATATAGATTTCAACATTACTCATAAAAGAACCTTTGAGTAAATAGTTACCGTACAATTCAATCCTTCTACCATACAATGTCATTCTGCCTTGGCCAAGGACTTATTTTATTTTATTTAATTATATGTATTTCGACTCTTAAATGCACAACTCCAAATAATGCAAATTAGAAACTCCTTTCTAATTTCATTCTGCCTTGGCCAAAGACTACTGGGTTGTCATTTATCGAATCACATAGGATAATTCTCTTCTTTTACTAGAAGTGGTAGAT
This sequence comes from Panax ginseng, assembly GCA_020205605.1. Lineage (NCBI taxonomy): Eukaryota > Viridiplantae > Streptophyta > Magnoliopsida > Apiales > Araliaceae > Panax > Panax ginseng. The sequence goes on along the minus strand of CM035140.1, from coordinate 61,225,383 downwards.
TCTTTATTGATCATATATTATCTCCATGTACAACTTATTATACCCAAACATACCCTTTGATATACCCTAAGGGTCTTAAGGAATAAGTCAAAGTATAACTCATCATACACAAGATACTATGATGATCTCAAGTCCAAGGATCACTTGTACTACTATCACTACAAGAATTCCTATTGACAGGCAAGTAAAACTCCATTAGGTATTCCTTAGCGAGCCACATTCAGTGAACTTATTCTCAAATAAGCACCTACATACTTGCTTTTGTGTCTCCACACAAATGATCATGAGATCAATCATCCTCATCCAATGAGCAAGCAACTGTTGGGGTTTTCGGCACAAAAACGCAGCGAAAATTTAAAAATAATCAAAGCAATTCCGAAACCCAAAACAGGATCCAAGCGAAACTGAAATTAATTCAGTAGTTTAGATATTATACCGATTATGAAAAAGTTCTGAAATATCTTCGAATCCTTTACGCAATCCAATTAGAACCACGTCTCTACGTTATCCACACGAACGCCGCACGAACTGTTGAACAATTCTACAATAAGAGGGACTTGCGGTACTAGCCACCAAAGGAACGATTATGAAACTGTTTTCTCTCTAGTCTCGTTCTAAGAGCGGATATGGTTTTTCAATTATGATGATCACCCTAAGTAGCTGCTATATATCATATATATAGTAGTTAAAAGGAATTAATCAAATCAAAACCTAATTTCATAAAATCCGAATTTATATATATATATATATATATATATATATATATATATATATATATATATATATATATCTTAATTAAGTCTTACTTAATTAATATACATATATACAAATTATCCTTTTAATTTAAATTCATGATTTAAATACAATTAATCATATTAATATATTTAAATCCTTAACATTTAAATTAATTCCCTTTAAATTACGTTCTACATGTGTGACCTATAGGTTATTATTACGTTGCCAATAATTTTAAAATCATATTATAAAATTATAAACAAAGGACTGACATCTAGTAATGCGTCATTTTCTACCCAAGTAATAATAAGATCGATGATTCGATGCAACCTTTTCGTGACCAATGTTTCAATGTAATTTAATCCTTTTAACCTTAATATCCTAGATTAAACTCGAGTCATGGAATGTGTCATACTCTTCATAATTTAATCTGAGTTTTTCTTGATCAATGAGTAGACTATATGAAACAAATCACTATTTGAGCATGGCCATGCATTTCATAGTCCTACTCAATCAAGAGGCCTATGGATATCACCCCTAATATATAGGATGGTTAAATTCCATCTAGATTACTAATATTTCTCACACGATTTATGATGTACCCAATAATCACTTTTATAGTCCACCCTATTAAAGGTGACATTTGATGATATCAAATTACATAAATTCTCGTGTAGAAATATAGTGATTTCAGGTCGGAGGACCATTACATCATTGTCACTATGAGAATTGCTAATGACACTTCGCATAATGCTCCATAGAATTCTCATGGTGGATGCATCCGATTATCGTTCTCTAATAATATGTACCTATGCATTGACTTAATATCGCATATATTTATGACCAATGAGATTTGGTCATCAGTCAATCCACATACTAGTCTTAATGCATCATTGTTGTCCTATCAACAATGATACTCGACTAGGGACATTTAAGAACAATGATACTAATTGTAATTATATAATCTCATGTTAAAGTCATATACTTGAAACTATATAATTTGTATCAATATTCTAAGGATTTTTATTATGTTAACATTTATATAACGCGGTAAATAAAACCATAATAAAATCATTCATTTATTCAATCAAATATAATATCAAAACGTTAAGCAATTATATCAAATAATTAGCCTCTAGGACATAAACTCTAACAGCAATGTATGTACCAATCTATCCGGATTCACTAATCCCTAATTTAGTAATCCAACGATTGGGAACTATTTTAGTTTTAAGCTTTCTAAGAATTTAGATCTCATTAGAATGATCATCATCATTATTCTAAAAGCATTGCTTAAAACTATGGGTTTATCACATATTATAAAACAGCATCATGTAGATAATTTAAAGCCTTTAATAAATTAATACTTTTTATTAATAAATGAATAAGATTGTTACAAAGTATATGCTTTATCATCAAACATGATTGGCTTGTATGCATACTACTTTCAATCTCCCACTTGCACTAAAGTCAATCGCCATGGTATCCCATACCCTTCTTCTCTAAGTGATGATTATCCTGCTGTTGGATAAGCTTTAGTTAATGGATATGTAATGTTGTTCTTGAGAGTCCACTATCTCTATAGTGATTTCCCATATTTCAATGATTCCTATAATCAAATGAAAGTGCCACAACTCATGTTTAGATCCAATATGAGACTTAGGAACTATTCCTAGTTCTGTAACGAATTTTGCATCCAAACAATTAACTTGCAGCTTCATTTATAGCTATATACTTTGTCTTCATCACTAAATCAGCAACTCTTTGCTATTTGAAACCTTTTCAATTTCACTGCACCACCGTTCAAGGTAACGCTTTACCTTAAAGTGGATTTTCTGTCGTCTTGGTCTGTCTAAAAAAACTTGAGTCTGTTAAGCCTTCTAGTTTTAATTCAGACCCACCATGAATATGATCACATCCTTAGTGTCGGTAAAGTACTTTAAGATGTTTTTCACTGTCTTATAGTGATCTTCTCCAGAATATGACCGATCAACATCAGGTCTCATATATTTCATTACATACATGATAGTTACTCATGCGATCTCTCTTTTAGGAGTCTATGGGGACTATTAAGAGAGATACACTCAAGGGCTCATCAACATGAGACATCCCATAGAGTTTTCCATGCTAAACGACTTTAGCATCAAATGAATATACGTTCCTTGGGTTAAGTCGAGCATCCTCTTGAATCTATCTATATAGATTTGTATCCCTAATTAAGATACTCTTCCCAAATCATTCATGAAGAAATGTTTAGACAACTTTATCTTTACTAATTGTAGCATTGGTAGGTCATTCCTTATCCGTAGTATATCAACATATAATACTATGAATGTCACGATGCTCCCACTGACCCTTTTGTACACACTAGGTTCATTCTTGTTTGTGATAAAATCAAACTCTTTTGATTTGTTTCATCAAAACGAATGTTCCATTTTGAGAAGCTTGCTTCAATCCATTTCTTTGAGTGTCTACAACTCTTACCTCATCGTATGTAACTGGATCATCATCTTCTATGATGCGTACCTCATCATCATCATCTATGATGAATCCATACCTCCCAGGTATCTTCAGTACTATTCTAGATTTACGATTCGGTTGTGGTACAAGACATCTATAGGTTCCTCTTATTTAACTTATAGTGATTTGTGGTTCTTGAACTCTTCAAGATCTTTTATCCTCCCACTAGCTCCTTCAATGATAAACATCTTTATCTTAGAAGGTAGCGTATTTCGCAACAAACACCTTTTACTAAGTAGGATTATAGAACATATACCCTAAACTTACTTTAGGATGTCCCACAAATCGACACTTATCAAATCTTGTCTCAAGCTTATCCTTTGAAACCTTTTCACATAAGTTGGACAACCCCTTATCTTAACATACTTAAGATTAGGAATCCTCCCTGTCCATAACTTTTATGGAGTCTTGGGGCTGGATTTTTAGGTTACCTTTTCGTACATATGCAGTCATTTCTAGGGCATAACCCTAGAAGGATACTGGAATGTTAGTAAAATTATTATGGACCGTACCATGTCCAACAAGGTACGATTTTTCCTTTTAGATACATCAATCAATTATTGTGTATCAGGAGGCGTCCATTATGAAAAAACCATTTGAGATGATCTAGAAACTTATTACACAAGTATTTATTTCTTGATCTAATCAAAGAATCTTAATACTTTACCAATATGTTTCACTTCTGAAATCTTTGAACCTTTCAAATAATTCACACTTTTATTTCAGCAAATACACACATTCAAATCTTTGAATGATCATTTCATTTTCATATACTAGTTTGTTCAATTTGCAAAATTATTTTCACGTAAGTCAAGTATACAAAATTCATTAAGTAATATTCCAGTTCTATACAAAACATTATTATTATAAATAGAACAACAATTGTTCTTCAATATAATACCAAAGATTTCATTGTCCAACAATAAAATGGAAATAATATTTCTAACAAGAACTGGAATACAATAACAACTTATTGACTTAATACATTTGCCCGTAGGCATTGCTAAACTATAAGTTTCTATGGCTAATGTGGCAACCTTTGCTTCATTTCCCACACATAGGATTACTTATATTTGTTTAGCTTTCTACTTCTGCTTGGTCCCTTCATAAATCTATATTTATGGTAACCAAAGTCGGTATCCAATACCCAAGTAGAACCTTGACTTAAAGAAAAATTTATTTTAAATCATCAACAAATTTGTATTTGTAACCGAAACTTCACTAAGCTTCTTTTGGTTAGCCTCTGCAAGATGCTTCTTGCAGTTTCTTTCCAGTGTCCAGGCTTATTGCAATAGAAGCAAACTCCTTTGCTATCCGTATCAGTTTTGTTCTTATTATCCTTTGTTTTTGCCTTTCTATATACCTTCTTAGAATCACTCTTCTTTTCAGAAGATCATTTGGCCCCTACCAGTAAGACATGGTCTTTTTTGGTTGGAAAGTGACTCAACATTTTTCAACATGTTAAGCAAATCATCGATGCTGATATCTAGCTTGTTCATATGAAAAATTCACAACAATTGTGAAATGAGTCCGAGAGTGAGTGCAAGATAAAATCTTGGCTCAACTCTCCATCCATGACAAAACCAGTTGTCCTAATTGATCAATCAAATTGATAATGTTAAGGACATTTATATGTACTGTAGTGTCATCGGTCATTCTAGATCGGAAGAGCTCCTTAGATATCTGATATCTATCAGTTCTACTTTCTTCACCATCAACTACTTGATGTACAGGAATATAGTAGGAGCATCCATAATTTCATGCTGACGCTGAAGCTCATTACTCATGGATGAGAGCATGATGCATTGAGCCAACTGTGCATCATCTTGCCACTTTCTAAAAGTAGTAATCTCTTCCTCAAAGGCATTGTCTGCAACCATTGCAGGGATAGGCGTATTAAGGACATAAGATAGCTTTTCAGCCTTGAGAACTATGCTCAAATTCCTTAACCAATCCGTTTAATTCGGTCTGATTAATTTAGCATCTAATATGCTACGCAATTATAGTAATTTAGACATTATAAAATTCTGTAAATGAATTTGTAATCACTAACATTTTAGCATACATTCTTTTATTAATTACCAAACTAAATTAGGTCTTATTTTAAATTGGTATCTCCTACTATTTTCATCAAACTATATTACCCTCACTTATATAGTTCGGCAAAATCTAATTAAAGATTTTCTAGTGAGAATAAGGATTCCATTTCAAATGTATATAGCCTTGTGGTGGCACAACAAACTATATATAAATAAATAGGTAGACAACTCTTGTCAATTACATCAACTATGCAACTCCTAGTATTTTGCCTCTTAGATTATTTTGATCAAGTGGTGGCACATCCGAATCAAAATTATCCAAGTTAAGTCCAACCTAGCACTCCATATATTCAAAAAAGAAAAACATTATCCTTGTGGTGACACAGCAAAACAATATTGTTCAATTTTCTTTATAAGCATCAAATGTGATAAAATTAACATCTCAAAGAATTAAGATAATAATGTGAGAATTGATGCCTGGAGGTTTTTTCGATAATAATTGATGCCATTGTGTGAGAATTATTAGTGTTAGTAGAAATCGACATTTATTTCGATAATAATTGATGCCTGGAGGTTATATTGACCAATCGGGTATTCGGAGCACTTTTTGTGTCGGAGTACTATTCACGGGTTACTATTCACCCGGTTACTATTCACTCTAGTATTGTTCACTCGGGTATTTGGGACACTTTTCGTGTCGGAGTACTATTCATAGGTTACTATTCACCTAGTTACTATTCATTCTAGTATTGTTCACTCGGGTATTTGGGACACTTTTTGTGTTTTGGTACTATTCACGGGGTACTATTCTCAAAGTACTATTCACGGGGTACTATTCACCCAAAAAATATATTTCTTTTCGGTCCAAATCATTTTTGAGTACAATATTATTCCATGAGGAGATGTGATAATTTTTCAGACCGTTGGTTGAAGTTATAATAGTAAACCAATATGGATCGTTGGTTGAAGATATTGTGATAACCCGGGATTTCGAATAATCCAAAATTTGCGAATACTTTTTTTTATTATTATTAATATTAATATTGATTATTAATTTTGTGATAAGTTTCTGTGATACGAGTCTCTAGAAGGTCAATTTGTGTATTGACTAATAAAATTAGAGTAGAGTTGTGCTTAACAAGATTAGAAACCCTAACCCTAAGTCCGGATAGGGATTCGATAGAAAATATAATTAAAATAATTATATTAATGAGTATGTGTTTGTACCGAAGAGATTTATTGATCAATGATTGATCAGATAAGGTTTGTAATTAATAAAACCTAATAAGGAATTAGAAGCCCTAATCTCAGATTTAGAAAATCAATTGTACAGTTGAAAACCCTAATTGTAGGCCGGGAAACCCTAATTTCATATTCGGGAATCCTAAACCCTAAATTAAGAAACCCTAATCCTAATTGGCAAGCCTAATGTGTTTATTAAACTTTAATATGATTAGAAAACACTAATTATATTTTAGTTATCTTAATTTCTATTTTACAAACCCTAATTGTAATTTGGAAATTTTATTTTTCTAATAAAAACCCTAATTTGGAAATTATAGAAACTAATTATGTAAAACCTAAGGGTTAGGACCTTAGGATTAAACCCTAAGGGTTAAACCTTAAGGGTGTGACAAATTCCAAGTATGCCATTAAAAATAAAATACAAATGACCAAAATGCACATTTTCATTTTCTTTAAATGATAACTTGTAAAAATGCTAGCAACTTTAGTGGGTTAACAACTACTTTGACTTTGTGAGACAAAACACCAGCCAAATCAGCCGAAAATCTCAGATCCAAGCAACATCTAAGATTATATAAGAGATTTAGAGAGAGAAAGTCCATTTTATTAGTCATTTTTCATACAAGCTCTCACCAACTCTCATTCTCTCAAAGCTCCGAAATAGCAAGTAACTCAGTCACATTAATAGCCCACTAAACACCCAAGATCATTTAGGAAGATCAAGATCCAAGATTTGAAAAGAGAGGTATAAACCCAAGATTTATATTTTGATCATGTATGCCAAGTTAGAGTTTGTGATTTTGTGTTTTTATAAGTGTAATATGATGTTTTATGATGATCTATGGTGATATACCATAGATCCATAACATCAAAATGCTTTAAAAGTAAAGATTTTCAAAAATGTCAAAGAACAAAATTTTTGGTCTGACAAGAAAATGTCAGGAGCCATAGATTCTTGTTCATTTATGTTTTCGGATGTTTTAAAGTTGTTACATGTAGCCTGGTATGTGGCCTTTAGTCTGCAAAAGAAAACAGAGTCATTAAATGTCTGGATTCGAAGATATAATCGGTCAAAACCCATTGACCGGGTATGACCAAGTATAATCTGGGTAACCCAGAAATGCATGATCAGCGTCTGACAATGATTTTAAGCCTCTTGATATGTCCGGTTTTAGTGTTATGTTGATGTTGTTGTCATATATTTGTAGTCTGTTGTCTAGATTGTAGATCTATGCCTTCAAATCCTTTAAACCATCATCAGATCGAACAGAGGAAATGGTTAAACAAGACCTGTCGATCATGGTTGCCGTTTCTGGAAAACCCAGAAACCGGAAGAACACAATTTCTGACAATGTTTGACCAGATTAAATATGATGATTTTGATGTATTCGAACTGAGTTAGTGTTATGTTATTGTTCCTTGTAATGTGTACTACCTGTTTGAACCAAGAACACACCCATAAGATGATCAGAACCTTGATCAAATCGTGATTGAAAGTGTCTAGTCAACACTGTTTGGGTTTCTGGGTTACCCAGAAAACCCAAATTTCGTCTGACAGAATGTTTGAGAGATTAGATCGTTTTGTTATTTTGTTGTATGACCAATATGATGCTTAGATGTTGTATTGTTACATAAACACTACACAATCACGGTTCAAGATAGCCCAGAAACGCATTACACAGAGAATCAATCGTGGTCAAACGATGACCCTTAAACACGAAGCTGTCAGTGTTCTTGAGGCTCAAGAACACCAACAACGACGCTTTGTGTCGCTACAGCCCTATAGCGACGGTTTATTTAATTTTTTGAATTTCTGAATATTTCAAAAATTATTTAAAAATAGAAATAAATTTTAAAAATTAATAAAAATGGTTTTAAAATTCATTTTAAATTCTGAAAAATAACATTTAATTATTTGGATATTTTCTTTAATAATTATAATTATTTAAATAAAAATTATATTTAATTTATTTAATTGGTATATTAAATAAATTAGAGAAAATAATTTAATATTATGAAAGATCATTTTTAATAAGAATAATGTATTTAAAAATATTTTGAGTTATAAAACGTGACTTTTAATATTTTTGGAGAATTTTCATTAATAAATTAATATTAATAATATTACATTTATTTAATTATTAAATTAAATAAATAAGTTAAAAATGATTTTATTGATTTAAAAATCATTTTAAATAAGAATAAAGTGTTAGAAAATATTTAGGATTTTAAAATATAATTTTCAATATTTTTGGAGAATTCTCATTAATAATTAATATTAATGATATTAGATTATTTATTTATTTATTTAATTAAATGAATTAAAAATGATTTTATTGATTTAAAAATCATTTAAAAATGACAAAAATAATTTAAAAATATTTTAAGTTATAATTAATGACTTTTAATATTTTGATAAGTATAACATTAATATTTAAATATTAATGGTGATGATTTAAAAATGATTTTAATTATTTTAAAAATTATTTAAGTAGAATATTGATGATTTAAAAATATTTTAAGTTATTAACAATAACTTTAATATTTTGATAAGTATAACATTAATATTTTATATTATTAAATATTAATGATAATAAGATTATTTGATAATTAAATCATTTAAAAATGATTTAAGTGTTTGAAAAATTATTATAAATTATAATAATTGTTTATAAATTATTAAAAGCTTAGAAAAATATTATACACGATATTTGACTTATCTAAAATAATATTGAAGATTAGAGACCAAGTTTAATTGACAATCAATGTGTTAATTGTCGGATAGGTGACCGAACAATCGAGAATGGATCAAGTCCAACCGAATCAACTAGTTAGACTTGTTAAGTGTTTATATAGTTTATAAACACTAATGTGGCTATGTGGCTATGTGGTAATGTGTCTAGGAGAAGTTTGGTCATAAAATACGATTATTACGTGTTATAAATGATTGTCTAATTGTGAGGCCGATATTGTTGAATATAGGTCTTACTGAACGCATGATTAATTATATTGTGTAGCTATAATCAACGCGGAAGGCAAGTTTCCTAACTCAACCTTGAGTTATATTCATTCAATTATTATAATGGTTAATTATTGCTAATTATACCATGTCCAGTGGAATTATTGTTGATTATTCGCAGATTAGTGCATGATTAATAATTCAAATTGAATTCTTGATTCGGAGAATATACATTTGTAGAATAACCGTGGTTGGATATTCATATTAAGTAGAAGATAAAATTGATGATCTGAGATAATTCACATTTATTGTCAAATTATGTTGAGAAATGTCTTATCTAATTATTCTGGCTAGACGAACATTTGTTAGAACTTGATAAATTTGAGAAGAGAATTAAGTTGTTATTGATAGATCGATGCCAATTATTTCGGCTAGATCGATAAGTAAATAGAAATTGAAATCATTAAATTTTGTTTTTAAATCAAATCTTGATTCTGAGACTAAGAAGAACAACCTTTTATATAAAGGGAATATTTTTTAAGTCGTATATTCGACCATTGCGCGCGACCTAAGTATTATGCATAATATAGGGTACAAGGAGTTGGCCGGCTCTAAGTACTTGCAGAGGGGTATGATTTAATCTTTATGGTTATCTGATACTCCTGCGTATGTATCAAAGTAAATCTTTGATAGATACCCAAGAAGATAGAAGTTCAAGATCCAATGGATCACTCAGCATAAATCTGGAAAACATTCCACTTTGTAATTGCGTAGAATTGATTCTTGATTATTCATTAGAATATCGCAGAAACTTTGAAAGCGTTCTATTCTTTCATTATCAGATTATTGCGTTGCCTAGAATACGAGAAGACTTGTTATTAATTAACAATTTGTTCAGCTATTTCAAAGTTCACCAAACTTTGGTTTCATTCTATCAAAATAGATAGTCTATTCTTGTTGATTCGTATACTTTTATTGTATGTCTTAACTTGCGGGGCAAACTTGTTGCTCACCCTTGCTATAAATAAAACATTTCAGCTAGGAACGAAGAGGCCAGCGGGTCAAAGAAGAACAAAGGCAAAGGTAAGATGCTGGAGTAGTTATAAAGAACTTATTATGATGTTGTATTTGTAAACCCTTTTTGTTTATCTAAGGGATATGTTTGTAATTTTAAGGTTAGCAAACCTGGAACTTATGTATTAACAACTTATGTTAATGAGTTATGTATTCCTATTTATATTTAAATGGGTAGATAGATGTTATTATATTGTGGATCGTGAACACCAAACCCGGGGGTCAGGTAACCCGAATTTGGGGGTGTCACAGGTTGGTATCAAAGCTGTAGTGACCAAGGTGTCACAAGTTGGTAGCAAAGCTATAGGTTATAAACCTTAAGTGGGGTGGGGGAAAACCCTAGGAATATAACCATAAGCGAGATATAGAAAACTCATTTAGAGTTCTAAGTGAGGGATTACCGAAGTGCATCAATAGTGATATAAGTGGACACATAGTGTGAGAAGTTTGTACTAATGAAGTACTGATCAAGTTATTTAAATTGATTATAGGATGTCTGGAGAAGATCAAATGAGTGCGGAGATGCTAGCAGTTGTTTCACTAGTGCCAGAAGCAGAGGTGCCAGCGCAAAGCGAATCAGTTGAGAAGGTGGGAGAGATGAACCCATGGTCAATCTGGGGAACAATCATAATTATTATCCCGAGATGTATCTGAGTGGAGATGAGGAGGCGGAGTCTGAAGAAGCTAAGATGGAGAAAGGGAATAAGACCAAAGTTGGAGAACAAGATCAACTATCTGCAGAAGTCCAAGAACTTCGGAGCAAAGTGTTTCTCTTGGAGCAGCTATGGAAGACAGAGAGTGCATTATACGAAATGACTGAAGAACGGAACGAGCTGAAGGCGCAGATGGAAATGATGAAGACTGAAGGTGGTGGATCGTCTGAAGGAACAATCAAGCAGCAAAAAGATAAGAATAAGCAAAAGAGGGACAACGACAGTCCTAATTCGGAAAAGTCAAACCCGAAGAAGAAGCAAACATGTAGTAAGTGTGGGAAGGCTCACGCGGGAGAGTGCATGATGTGGAAGAACGTGTGCTTCAACTGCAAGCAGGAAGGACATATTTATCTACATTGTCCTAAGCCGAATTTGAGGAAGTGTTTTTCATATGGGCAGACGGGTCACGGATTCAACAAGTGTCCCATCAAGAAGAAGACTGGTGAAGGGAGTGGTCGGTAGACAACCTAGATATATGTGATAGTATCTTTTGGTAGAAGTTTATGATATTTTGAACGATGTTTAAGCATATATAAATATAAATATGTTTGTATGAATGAAATCTTTATTTTCTATATGAAAATAAGATTAAGTTTAATTTGTGTGTTCTTAAAACTCATACTTATGGTAAGTTAATGACTCATGATTATATGAAATGTTCTAAACCCCTCAGCGAATGGACGCCAAAGGTTTAACTAGGATAAGTTCATACACTCATATAATTATGGCAAGTTCCTGAACTCATAAGTGTGGTAAGTTTTACGAACTAGTAATAACTATGTGTGAATGGAGAATTACAACTTTTTGTGTAAAGTTGTGTTGTTAATCCTGATATGATTAAAAAAAAAGAAAAAAAAAAGGGGGATAGTAAATGTGTTAAGTACTATATGTACTATTTGAATAAATATGCAATTATATGAGAATTATGTGCTGAATTCTTATTGTGTTAAGAATTTGTGTAAAGAAAGAGAATTAATATAAGATTTTTATTTAAATCAGATCATGTCGCCTAAATGACAGAATCGAAATCAAAGGGAAGAGCAATCGGTGAATAATGAAGGAGGTCAAGCTGACCCGATGCAAAACTTTGCGGATATGATAGCCGAAGCTATGGAAAATAGGGCTCCAGCAAGAGGAAGAGCGAGAAATTAGCCAACTGAAAGATTGGATAACTTCAAAGACTTTAAAGCGGTAGGACTGCCTGAATTCAAAGGGACCACAGATCCGATTGAAGCCCAAACTTAGGTGAAGGAGATGGAGAAAGCATTCGTCATTGCGCGAGTGGCAGAAGAATAGAAGACGGCTTTTGCGACATACTTAATGAAGGGAGAAGCTAATTACTGGTGGGAGACTAATCAGGCCAGAGCTGGTACAGCGGTGGTGTTATGGACAAGATTTAAGGAACTGTTCTTTGAGAACTACTTCTCACCGAGTATGCAATCCATGATGGAAGTCAAATTCTTAGAACTTAAGCGAGAAAACATGTCGATATCTGAATATGCTACCAAATTCAATGAGCTGGCAAGATTTGCACCTCATCAGGTGGACACAGAGGCGAGAAAGGCGAGAAGATTTGAGAACGGACTGAAACCGAGGATATTCAACAAGGTAGCGGTATTGCAGATCAATACGTTCGCGGCGTTGACGGAGAAAGCGTTAATTGCTGAAGGAGGGAGCGAAGCTGCGTCTCGATTTCATTAAGATAAGAAGAAGAAGAAAAATGACAGTGGAAGCAGTGGTGGAAGTAACCCAAAGAAAAGGAAATGGAATGAGAATACCCAGTCGGGTAATAAGACCGAAGATAATAGGAAAGGAAGGGAGCCATGTTCGAATTGTGGAAAGAACCATGCTGGAGTTTGCCTAAAGAAGAAGGGAGTTTGCTATAACTGCGGGCAAGAGGGGCACATGTCGCCCAATTGTCCCAGTCCGAAGAAGATACAAGGTTGTTATGCCTGTGGATCAACTGACCATATGGTACGAAACTGTCCAAAGAGGAATGCTGAGAAGGAAAATGTCAACAAGGGACCCATTAGTGGAACCTTGGCAACTCGAGGACCTGTACAGCCAGGAAGACCAATTGCCCGTACATTCAACATGACGGCGCAGGATGCAGTGGCTACTCAGGAGGTGGCAGCAGGTAATTATTTCGTTTAGAAATTTAATTACGCGAGTAAATTGAGTTAGATAATTACTGTGAATTGTTTTCTTTTATAGATTAAAGTCACAGGTTAGAATTTAAACACAAATGAATATTGTGTTCATAAAAATGAATTGATGATACAACTTTAAAAGATTGTAAAGAATAAGAAAGCGGTGATTCCGAGGACGGAATCCTTTTAAGGAGGGGTGAATGTGATAACCCGGGATTTCGAATAATCCAAAATTTGCGAATAATTTTTTCATTATTATTAATATTAATATTAATATTGATTATTAATTTTGTGACTAGTTTCTGTGATACGAGTCTCGAGAATGTCAATTTGTGTATTGACTAATAAAATTAGAGTGGAGTTGTGCTTAACAAGATTAAAAACCCTAACCCTAAGTCCAGATAGGGATTCAATAGAAAATATAATTAAAATAATTATATTAATGAGTATGTGTTGGTACCGAAGAGATTTATTGATCAATGATTGAATAGATAAGATTTCTAATTAATAAAACCTAATAAGGGATTAGAAGCCCTATTCTCAGATTTAGAAAATCAATTGTACAGTTGAAAACCCTAATTGTACGCCGGGAAACCCTAATTTCATATTCGGGAATCCTAAACCCTAAATTAAGAAACCCTAATCCTAATTGGCAAGCCTAATGTGTTTATTAAAATTTAATATGATTAGAAAACCCTAATTATATTTTAGTTATCTTAATTTCTATTTTACAAACCCTAATTGTAATTTGGAAATTTTATTTTTCTAATAAAAACCCTAATTTGGAAATTGTAGAAACTAATTATATAAAACCTAAGGGTTAGGACCTTAGGGTTAAACCCTAAGGGTTAAACCCTAAGGGTTAGACCCTAAGGGTTAAACCCCTAAGGGTGTGACAAATTCCAAGTATGCCATTAAAAATAAAATACAAATGACCAAAATGCCCTTTTTCATTTTCTTTAAACGATAACTTGTAAAAATGCTAGCAACTTTAGCGGGTTAACAACTACTTTGACTTTGTGAGACAAAACACCAGCCAAATCAGCCGAAAATCTCAGATCCAAGCAACATCTAAGCTTATAAAAGAGATTTACAGAGAGAAAGTCCATTTTATTAGCCATTTTGCATACAAGCTCTCACCAACTCTCATTCTCTCTCAAATCTCCGAAAATAGCAAGTAACTCAGTCACATAAACAGCCCACTAAACACCCAAGATCATTTAGGAAGATCAAGATCCAAGATTTAAAAATAGAGGTATAAACCCTAGATTTATATTTTGATCAAGTATGCCAAGTTAGAGTTTGTGATTTTGTGTTTTTATAAGTGTAATATGATGTTTTATGATGATCTATGGTGATATACCATAGATCCATAACATCAAAATTCTTTAAAAGTAAAGATTTTCAAAACTGTCAAAGAACAAATTTTTTGGTCTGACAAGCAAATGTCAGGAGCCATAGATTCTTGTTCATTTATGTTTTCGAATGTTTTAAAGTTGTTACATGTAGCCTGGTATGTGGTCTTTAGTCTGCAAAAGAAAATAGAGTCATTAAATGTCTTGATTCGAAGATATAATCGGTCAAAACCCGTTGACCGGGCATGACCGAGTATAATCTAGGTAACCCAGAAATGCATGATCAGCGTCTAACAATGATTTTAAGCCTCTTGATCTGTCCGATTTTTAGTGTTATGTTGATGTTGTTGTCATATACTTGTAGTCTGTTGTCTGGATTGTAGATCTATGCCTTCAAATCCTTTAAACCATCATCAAATCGAACAAAGGAAATGGTTAAACTAGACCTGTCGATCATGGTTGCCATTTCTGGAAAACCCAAAAACCGGAAGAACACAATTTCTGACAATGTTTGATGTGATGCCCCCAAAATAGGTATATAACACCCATTCTGAGTCACCAAATACATGGTACATAAAGCAAACTACAACTTCAATAATACAATTATCGTGCAAAATACGACAACACATACTGTGAGTTTAAATACAAATTGTCTTCTAGACAATATCCACACTAAAATAAGTCCTCATTACAATTATTCAAACACTATTTTATAGAAATAGTGAGGACTGCTAAAATAACTTTCTAGAACCATCACTCTGTACCCCGACTAGTTCCTGCTATGTTCTCACCTCCTGAGAAAAATGGAACAAAAAAGAAAAGGGTGAGCTCAACTAGCCCAGTAAAGAATATTATGACTAAGATAATATACAACAAATTATCTTTAGTCTTCAATAGGGAGAAATCTGATAAAATATAATAGACAACAAGTTTTAGATCAACAACTGCAGCGGAAACAACAATCCATTAGAAGAGTCAAGTAGAGAATGCGTTTTACTATCTTCTAAGATTTAAAAGTCCATCATCAATATTTTATCCCTGTAACAACAATCAATATACATCTTTAATCAAATATTCATCTTTGCACTACAGGCCAAAGATATTCATTTGTATCACCAGTTGGTTATGTTCATCTCAACACATGTTCATCTTCGCACTACGGGCCAAAGATATTCATCAGTTAATCATTCATCTTTGCACTACAGGCCAAAGATATTCAGTAATATCATCATTTAGGACTGAAGATGATGAAAAATATTTTAAAGAAAACAAATCCAGTGAGAGAGAAGGACAAATAGTAAGGATTCGTATAACAGTTTATCCAAGATCAATAATACTCCATAATAACCAATTTTGAAGCAAAAATCAAGAATAAAAATCAAAACATGGATACAATCAAAGATAGTAACCATAATAGACATCTTGGACAAAAAGAAGAAAATTTCATTTTCTAATGAATAGTGTCGATGATTCGTGAATAGTGTCGTATACGTGAATAGTGCCGTATACGTGAATAGTAACCCCTACACAAAAAATTCCAAATTTGATAAAAATTCAGATCAATACTTCGGCATAATGATATTGAAGAAATAATATCATATATGAAGAAAACTACATCCCTTACCTCAAAATATAAGTACTTCTGATCGGAATATCGATATAAGGCTGAAGGAAACTTGCACTGATGAATAGAAAGTCACAAAGTATCTAAATACTCACAAAATACACTCAATAATCTAGAGAGAGAAAGAGAGAAAGCTTATGTTTCTGGTGTGATTTTCAATTCTAACTTAGCCCTCTATTTATAGGAAAATGTTAGCAGACTTGACCTGCAACCTGATGGCTTTACCTGCTACTACCCACCCACCACATTTGAAATAAAATTTAGCACATTTCTTTACCAACCACAAGTGGGGCCCACCAATTCTAGAATTTTCTACCAAAATCATTTATAGACCTAATTTTTGAATCAGTCACCTCTTAAAATTCATAACAAATCATACGTTCATTTTTAACGGTTCAAAATTTGTGGACATATAATCAACTTATATATGTATAACATATCCAAAAATTACAACGATCCAACGGTCGGATTAAAAATTATAACTCACGCAATATATCTCAAAAATACTTGTTTAATTTTTAATACCTCCATTCCGATAAAAATACTGATAAAACACCTCAACATTAACTCCTTCATTTTTTAACCACAATAAATATATCCAATATTTATATCCACATAAAATAAATATTTCCTTATCATATGAATCAATAATTAATTATTCACAAATAAAATTATAGAATCGCATTTATGACAACACCGGTAGTTCCTGGAAGAGGGGCTTTCCAATAAGAATTTCTCCTTCTTGGGCGCCGCAATTAGGTGACCAAACCTCTCCTTGATGTAACTTTCTAGACATTGCCAATAATGTTATCTACTAATATTATTCAAATAATATGAATTATTGATCCGATAATGGGAAATAATGTGCGGTTGACAATTATTGAAACAACAATAATATAAAATATCAATGCAAAGAATTATTGAATCAATAAAATAAAATATTGAACGAGAATTCATCGTAACAATTATTGAGTAAAGCCTTCTTACGTAAGGATCAATAATTCATCAATAATGTTCATCCACGCGTATTACTGTATTTTAACCACCGGGTATTCCAACAGTGTTAACGGTAACAACTACGCCGTTATTTATAAAAACTCAAACTTGTCGTTTTCTTCATCCGACAATTATTCTCGCATGGGGCCCATAAATGACCGCTTTCAAATGCATTTAATATTCCCCGACAACAAGAATATTCCACGACCAAACGAATATTCCCCGACAACAATGATTATTTTATAACCACTTGCTTATTTTGCAAAATTTGCACATTTCACCCATAACCAAAATATTATATCAATTTAACACCTTATTATTCACAATAATAATTAGAGGAAATTAGATTTTATTTATAATAAGTTGGGGTCTTACAACCTGCCCTCCTTATGAAATTTCGTCCTCGAAATTGACATACGTACCTGGTGTTTCGAAACGGTGAGGATACCTCGCTTTCATTTCTGATTCCAACTCCCAGGTCATTTCTTCAATAGCATGGTTTCTCCACAAAACCTTAACTTGTGGTATAACCTTGGTGCGTAGGACATGCTCTTTCCTATCCAAGATCTTAACAGGTACTTCTTCGTACGTTAAATCTTCGGCTATCTCGTCTGGTTCTAATGCAATAATATGGTTCGGGTCTTTCACATATTTACGAAGCATGGATATGTGAAAAACGTTATGAACACGAGACATACTTTGAGGTAATGCGAGTCTATAGGCCACATTTCCTATTCGGTTAAGAATCTCAAATGGACCAACAAATCGTGGATTGAGCTTTCCTCTCTTTCCAAATCTTGTAACTCCCTTCCATGGAGCAACACGTAATAATACATGATCTCCAATATTAAACTCCACGTCTTTTCTATGAAGATCGGCATAACTCCTTTGTCAATCTTGTGAGGTTTGAATACGTTGTTGAATTATTTGGATCTTTTTTGTAGTCATGCGTACTAATTCTGGTCCCAACAACATTGCTTCTCCCACCTCATCCCAGCATACTGGAGAACGATACTTACGTCCATACAACGCTTCGAATGGAGCCATGCCTATATTTGCTTGATAACTGTTGTTGTAGGAGAATTCCACCAGTGGCAAGTACTTATCCCAACTTCCTTTAAAATCTAGGACACAAAGTCTTAATAGATCTTCAAGGGTTTGAATAGTCCTCTCGATTGTCTCATCATCGCTTTGAGGATGGTATGCCGAAATTTGAATCGTAAATCCGTGCCCATAGCTTTACTCGCAAGCTAACCCAAAATCGTGAAGTGAATCTTGGGTCACGATCTGAAACTATGGATACTGGCATGCCTTGCAATCTCACAATCTCATTCACGTACATACAAGCAAGACGTTCAAGGGAATAAGTTTCTCGTATCGACAAGAAATGGGCAGACTTGGTTAATCTATCAACAATAACCCAAATAGCATTTATGCCTTGAGAAACTTTGGGAAGACCTATAACGAAATCCATAGTAATGTGTTCCCACTTCTATTCCAGAATCTCAAGTGGTTGCAATGGACCCTTTGGCACTTGATGCTCCGCCTTTACACGTTGACAGGTTAAACACCTCGAGATAAACTCTGCGATCTCTCTCTTCATATTATTCCACCAAAATGTATGTCGAATATCATGATACATTTTGGTACTCCCAGGATGGATTGCAAATGGTGTGTTGTGTGCCTCCATCATGATTCTATGCTTCAAGTCAAAATCGTTAGGAACACAAAGTCTGTAGTTGAATCTAAGTATTCCTTCTTCATCGATTCTCGCTTCTGGAATAGCTCCTTCTTGAACTTTCTTCTTCATATATATCAGCTCCAGGTCCGTAGCTTGAGCAACTTTAACTTTATCGATTAAAGTCGGTTCTACTCGTATATTCGCCATCATCATGTGGGTCCCTGGAGTCTTTAATTCTACCCCCATCCTTTGCAAGTCATACAGAATGGGCCTTTGTATTGACAATATCGCACTCGTACTCGCATATGATCTTCTACTCAATGTGTTAGCTACTACGTTCGCTTTTCCAGGATGGTATTGAATGGTATGATCTTAATCTTTCAACAGCTCAAGCCAACGTCGTTGCCGCATGTTGAGTTCTTTTTGGGTGAAGAAATATTTGAGGCTTTTATGGTCCGTATAACTCTCCACTTTCTCCCCATACAAGTAGTGTCTCCAAATTTTCAACGCGAATACGACTGCTGCCAACTCTAGATCATGAGTAGGATAATTCCTCTCATATTCTTTGAGTTGTCATGAGGCATAGGCTATGACTTTCCCATGTTGCATGAGAACACATCCTAACCCTTTGCCTGAAGCATCGCTGTATATAACAAATCCATCCGAACCAAATGGTATTGGTAGAACAGGTGCCGAAATGAGTCTCCTCTTGAGCTCTTGGAAACTCTTCTCTCATTCCTCGCTCCATACGAATTTTGTATCTTTTCGAGTCAACTGAGTTAACGGAGTAGCGATTCGAGAAAATCCTTCCACGAATCTCCGATAATAACCAGCTAAGCCCAGAAAGCTACGCACTTCGGTCACCGACTTTGGTTGCTCCCAACTTTGTACTGCTTCAATCTTCGCCGAGTCAACAGATACTCCATGTTTTGACACCACGTGCCCAAGGAATGCTACTTCCTCAAGCCAGAACTCGTATTTCTTCAGCTTGGCATAAAGTTTGTTTCCACGAAGCCTTTCAAGTATCAGCTTCAAATTGTGCTCATGATCTTCACGGCTTTTGGAATAAATGAGGATGTCATCAATAAAGACAACAACGAACTAATCCAAATATTTCTTGAATACTCGGTTCATCATATCCATGAAAGCAGCAGGAGCATTAGTCAATCCAAAAGATATGACTAAGAATTCATAATGCCCGTACCAAGTTCTGAAGGCAGTCTTTGGAATATCCTCAGTTTTAATCTTCAGCTGATGATATCCAGAACGAAGATCGATCTTTGAAAAGAATTGTGCTCCTTGCAACTAGTCGAATAGGTCATCAATGTGAGGTAGTGGATACCTATTCTTGATGGTGACATGGTTTAATTCTTAGTAGTCAATATAAAGTCACATACTCCCGTCTTTCTTCTTTACGAATAAAACAGGAGCACCCCAAGGATATGTACTAGGACGAATGAAATTGATGTCTAATAATTCTTGTAGTTGGACTTTTAACTCCTGAAGTTCAATAGGAGCCATTCGATATGGGGTTTTAGAAATGGGTTTTGTACCCGGCTCATGGTCAATAAATAATTCAACATCACGTTCTGGGGGTAGACCGGGAAGTTCTTCAGGAAATACATCAGGAAATTCTCTAACAACAGAAATATTATTCAAATCTGACTTGTCTTTATTCAAATCCATAACATAGGCTAAGAAAGCTTGGCATCCGTTTTTTAATACGAATAGCTTTATGGCTTGATATGATAGTGACTGATTTTAGTGGTTTAGTTGTTTAAATTCGTATGATAGGTTGGTTAGGAATATGAAAACTAACAACCTTACGAAAACAATCAATTTTGGCATGATGAGTGGTTAACCAATCAATTCCTAAAATCACATCAAAAGCAAGTATCTTTAAAGAGATAAGATCAACAGGTAATGTGATAGTGCCAACTTGGATCATGCAAGATTTATAAACTGTAGATTTAACGAAGGTTTCACCTAACGGAGTTTCAACAGATAAGTCAAAGTCCAATTTCTCCGGAGTCAAGTTTAAACGTTGAGCACAAGCAGGAGAGATAAAAGAATGGGTAGAACCAGTATCTAGTAAGGTATAAACTTCGCAAGAGTTCAAGATTAGCTTATCCGTAATCACCTCATTCGGGTTCCTTGCGTTTTGGCCAGTCAGGACAAACGCTCTTCTAGAAACTGCTAATTTTGACTTATCCGGGACAGCCCTTGGAGTCACCATCCCCGTTGAACTTGGTTTTGCTACAGAACAATCCCGAGCTATGTGGCCTTCCTTTCCACAGTTGTAACATACATTGGATTATTGTGGACAGTTTGGGCTGATATGTCCCTCTTTCCCGCATTTGTAACATCTAATTGGCGGTCGTTCTCCTCCCCTAGAATTTGTTGTTGTTGTTGGTGTTGCTGCTGATGTCTTCCCATCATTGTTGAATCTCCTCTTTCTGAAATTTCCACTTGACTCACCTCTCCTATTATCATGGCCACGATGACCACCTGAGTGGTTACCGCCTTTGTTCGTATTTTTCCCTCCTCGTTGGTTATCATCGCTCTGATGAATGCTATCACTGGTATGACCTTGGTTGTGGTTCCTCGGTTGCACATACTCATTATCTCGCTCTAATAATTGAGCCCTGTTTACAACATCTGAATATAAAGAAAATTTATGAGATGATATTGCCGAATCTCGGGCTTTAGACCTCTCAGAAACATCCTTGTCATTCGTTCCTCATTTTCTACCAAATGAGGTGCAAACCAGGATAACTCTGCAAACTTCGCCTCATATTGGGACACCGTCATGTTATTTTGTTCCAGTCTGATAAACTCCACCTCCTTCATATGACGAATACTTTCAGGAAAGTACTTGTCATTGAATAGTTTTTGAAATGTTTCCCAAGACATGCTTTGAGTCTTGGGTGGTCAAGTGCGCTTCCACGAGACTCCCACCAATGAGTCCGCCTCACCGCGAAACATAAAGGTGGCGAATGGAACCTTCTGTTCCTTCGTGCATCCCAAGACATCAAATATCTTGGTAATTTGCTTGACCCACGTTTCCGCTATGATCGGATCCGGCTTTCCCTTAAATTATGGTGGTCCCAACTCTTTGAACTGCTTGGCTGTGACTAGCCGCGCATTGCTAGCATTTTCACCCGTATTCTATGCACGAGTTTCCCTCGTCTGGTTTTGCATAAACTGCAAAAATCTCCTAAACATGCCATCATTCATCGTTTGCTCAATAGTGTTGTTTACAGGAGGAATATTGTCTTCCTGTTGCACGTTCTCCTAGTTTGTGACTAAAGGTTGTTCCACGGTCTCATACACTCCATTGTTAACGTTCTCAGCAGCCATTCTTAAATACTACCATAAAACAAGGGTTAATTAAACAAATTAACATATCATATAATATCCCTATATTATGACCGACCAACAAATGAGCTTAGATATGACACACTAGCGAAGGATTTACTCATCTCTCCCCTTCTAGTTCTATTCCCCGATCTCCACCAGAGACCATATCCCT
This sequence comes from Panax ginseng, assembly GCA_020205605.1. Taxonomy (NCBI): domain Eukaryota; kingdom Viridiplantae; phylum Streptophyta; class Magnoliopsida; order Apiales; family Araliaceae; genus Panax; species Panax ginseng. The sequence continues at coordinate 61,202,760 of CM035140.1, read as the reverse complement.
AAGCTCTGATACCAACTGTGACGCCCCCAAAATAGGTATACAACACCCATTCTGAGTCGCCAAATACATGGTACAGAAAGCAAACTACAACTTCAATAATATAATTGTCGTGCAAAATACGACAACACATACTATGAGTTTAAATACAAATATTATGTTCTAGACAATATCCACACTCAAATAAGTCCTCATTACAATTATTCAAACAATATTTTACAGAAATAGTGAGGACTGCTAAAACATCTTTCTAGAACCATAACTCCGTACCCCGACTAGTTCCTGTTATGTTCTCACCCCCTAAGAAAAATGGAACAAAAAGGAAAAGGGTGAGCTCAACTAGCCCAGTAAAGAATATTATGACTAAGATAATATACAACAAATTATCGTTAGTCTTCAATAGGGAGAAATATAATAAAATATAATAGACAACAAGTTTTAGATCAACAACTGTAGCGGAAACAGCAATCCATTAGAAGAGTCAAGTAGAGAATGAGTTCTATTATCTTCTAAGATTTAAAAGTCCATCATCAATATTTTATCCCTGTAACAACAATCAATATACATCTTTAATCAAATATTCATCTTTGCACTACAGGCCAAAGATATTTATTTGTATCACCAGTTGGTCATGTTCATCTCAACACATGTTCATCTTCCCACTACGGGCCAAAGATATTCATCAGTTAATCATTCATCTTTGCACTACAGGCCAAAGATATTTAGTAATATCATCATTTAGGACTGAAGATGATGAAAAATATTTTAAAGAAAACGAATCCAGTGAGAGAGAAGGACAAATAGTAAGGATTCGTATAACAGTTTATCCAAGATCAATAATACTCCATAATAACTAATTTTGAAGCAAAATTCAAGAATAAAGATCAAAACATGGATACAATCAAAGATAGTAACCATAATAGACATCTTGGATTAAAAGAAGAAAATTTCATTTTTAAATGAATAGTGTCGTATTAAGTGAATAGTGTTGTATCGTGAATAATTGTCGACACGTGAATAGTAACCCCACACAAAAAGTTCCAAATTTGATAAAAATTCGGATCAATACTTGGCATAATGATATTTAAGAAATAATATCATATATGAAGAAAATAACATCCTTACCTCAAAATATCGATGACTTACGATCGGAATATCGGTATAAAATTTGAAGGAAACTTGCACTGATGAATAAAAACTCACAAAGTATCTAAATACTCACAAAATACACTCAATAATCTAAAGAGAGAAAGAGAGAAAGCTTATGTTTCTGGTGTGATTTTCAATTCTAACTTAGCCCTCTATTTATAGGAAAATGTTAGCAGACTTGACCTGCAACCTGATGGCTTTACCTGCTATTATTCCCACCCACCACATTTGAAATAAATTCAGCACATTTCTTCACCAATCACAAGTGGGGCCCACCATTTCTAGAATTTTTCACTAAAATCATTTATAGACCTAATTTCTGAATCAGTCACCTCTTAAAATTCATAACAAATCATACGTTCATTTTTAACGGTTCAAAATTTGTGGACATATACTCAACTTATATATGTATAACATATCCAAAAATTACAACGATCTAACAATTGAATTAAAAATTATAACTCACATAATATATCTCAAAATACTAGTTTAATTTTTAATACCTCCATTCAAAAAAAAATCTTGATAAAACACCTCAACATTAACTCCTTCATTTTTAACCACAATAAATATATCCAACATTTATATCCACATAAAATAAATATTTCCTTATCATATGAATCAATAATTAATTATTCACAAATAATATTACGTAATCACATTTATGACAACGAGTGTCGTTCCGGAAAGAGGGGCTTTCCAATAAGAATTTCTCCTTCTTGGGCGCAATTAAGTGACCAAACCTCTCCTTGATGAACTTTCTAGACATTGCCAATAATGCTATATAATAATATTATTCAAATAATATGAATTATTGATCCGATAATGGAAAATCTTGTCTTGATGACAATTATTGAAACAACAATAATATAAAATATCAACGCAAAGAATTATTGAATCAATAAAATAAAATATTGAGCGAAGAACTCTTGTAACAATTATTGAGTAGTGCCTTCTTACGTAAGGATCAATAATTCATCAATACACATCCATCGCGTATTAACGTATTTTAACCACCATGTATTCCAAAAGTGTTAACGGTAACAACTACGCCGTTATTTATAAAAACTCAAACTTGTCGTTTTTCTTCATCCGATAATTATTACGTTATGGGGCCCACAATGATCGCTACTTGCCAGCATTTAATATTCCCAAACAACAAGAATATTCTACGACCAAACGAATATTCCCCGACAATAATGATTATTTTATAACCACTTGCTTATTTTTCAAAATTTACACATTTCACCCATAACCAAAATATTATATCAATTTAACACCTTATTATTCACAATAATAATTAGAGGAAATTAGATTTTATTTATAATAAGTTGGGGTCTTACATTTGACCAAATTAAATATGATGATTTTGATGTATTCGAACTGAGTTAGTGTTATGTTATTGTTCCTTGTAATGTGTACTACTTGTTTGAACCAAGAACACACCCATAAGATGATCAGAACCTTAATCAAATCGTGATTGAAAGTGTCTAGTCAACACTGTCTGGGTTTCTAGGTTACCCAGAAAACGCAGATTTCGTCTGACAAAATATTTGAGAGATTAGATCGTTTTGTTGTTTTATTGTATGACCAATATGATGCTTGGATGTTGTATTGTTACATAAACACTACACAATCACGGTTCAAGATAGCCCAGAAACGCATTACACAGAGAACCAATCGTGGTCAAACGATGGCCCTTAAACACGAAGCTGTCAGTGTTCTTGAGGCTCAAGAACACCAACAGCGACTCTTTGTGTCGCTAAAGCCCTATAGTGACGGTTTATTTAATTTTTGAATTTCTGAATATTCTGAAAATTATTTAAAAATAGAAATAAATTCTAAAAATTACTAAAAATGGTTTTAAAAATCATTTTAAATTCTGAAAAATAACTTTTAATTATTTGGGACATTTTTCTTTAATAATTATAATTATTTGAATAAAAATGATTTTTAATTTATTTAATTAGTATATGTAACGCCCGAGAATTTTGAATTTTCAATGAATTAAATTTTTATTTGATTATGTGGATTAAATGAATTTAATTGAGTTATTATGTGAGTAAGATGTTCGAAGGTCATTCTATGACCTAGAATGTGTGGATGTGTGTAGTATTCTGACTTTGTGCTAGAATTAATTCTTGTAAATTATCAAGACGAGAACGAAGGTTTTCTAAGATTGTTTGCGTAAAAACACTATTCATCCGATGTTGTTCGGAGCTAGGGTTTGAGATTCTGAGAAACGCGTAATGTTATAATATGACGATAGTATGGAATATCCAATAATATTTCCGTTATAGCAAACGAAGTTTTCGCCTACGGACTTAAAACCTAAGGATTTGTGAAAGAGGTTTCCGAAAAGGAAATGTAAGGCGTATAGTCGTTTTAATACTATACGTATGAGATACGAGTATTATACTAGTACGTATACAGGTATGATATAAAGAATAATACGAAGTATAATACGATTATTATATGAGTATTATACAAAGAGAATACGTGAGTAATACGCGTAGAATACGAGTTGTATTATTAGAGTATGAGTTAAGGATTTTATCCAATCTAATTGGACTTGGATTAGTAAACAAGCCCAATGAATTAAGTATACAAGCCCAAGTTATGGCCCAATATTAGATTGGTTAAAGCCCAATGTTAATTAATGTCAAGCCCAATCCAATGAATTAAACCGTGGGTCGAACCGGCGGGTCAAGGGGTGGGTAAAACCCATGGGAAAGGTGGGCCGGCCACTTGGTGTGCAAGGCAAGTGAATAACTTGGCCACCAAGTACTTTGCTTGGTGACAAAGTTGTAAATAAGTGAGGAGGTGCTAAATTGGACCATTTTGCCCCTCATTTTATTTTCTATAAATACAAGGCTTAGGTTGAGCTTTTGTGGTTTTACAAAGATTGACCAACATATATTGAGAGAGAGAAAGAGCTAGAAACACTAAATTCTTCTACTTCCAAGCAAACCAAGAGACGTTTATCAAGAACGTTAACTACTTCAAAGGTAAATTCCTATAAACTGTAATCTTCATCCTTTTCGATTTCTTTCTCATAGAAGAATCGTAGATGAGTGGAGAATATTTATAGAGAAGATATAAGAATGCCTTTTAATGACCAAATCATTGATAGGTCATAACCAAATAGAAATCGTAAGTGGTTATGTAGGTAAAAACCATAGAAAGTCTTGAAAGTTAACTTAGTTATAATTGAACGTTTTAGAAACCGTTGTAGTTAAGATATGTGCATCTTGATTGGTTAGGATGTTGATATGAAGTCCATGGATTATTCCATGTGATTTGGCTTAGAGAACATTAGTAATGAAGTTATGACGGATTTTGCGGAAATAGACGTTAAACGTCAAAAATGCATAAAGTCCGGATTAAAGATCAAAAGTTGTCGTGTGACTTGAAAATGTCGGTTTCCAATGTCAACACGTGAGATAAGGTAATTAAGAGTCGTTGGCGAAGGAATCGTCGCATTCTGACTTATAACGAAGAAAACGAGTATTGAACGGGCGAAAACGTTAAACGAATGCTTAAAAACGAACCTAAAGGTGAATTCTGAGTTAACGGATTCGAAAAGGTTGAATTCTTATACGAACACGTAAAGGATGTAATTTGTGACTTGTAGGAATTCGAATGGGTCAATTCGGATGTAAAACGAACAAATTAGGAAGCCGGGAGTTTCGTTAAGAAACCAAATCTGTTTTGGGTAATCGGTGCCTGAGACTTCAGGCCACAATACCAAAACCAATACAAAGTGGTGGAGTCATGGCGCCGAGACTTGGTTGAGTACCACCACCTACTCAATACATGGCCTCACTAAAACATAAGGAAAGCCGCGCCGTAGCGCCAGCAGTGGGAAAAAGTTAACCAAGTTAGGTTTAGTTCCCTTTTGAATGTAGACCTAAAGTAAGATGTTAAAGGTACTTAAAGAACATAATGAGACTTACTTTAAAACACTTATAAGATGTTAATGTAAGAAGAACGGGTAAGGTTTAATGGAAATTAAGCGAAGATCACAAATACATAATGAGTGAACTGTAAAAGCGACATTCAACGTTGGTAATTAACCATTAATGATCGAATGTCGACTAAGGGCGTAAAAACGTTAATGAAACGTAACGCGATATATAGAAGGTCAAATCGACTTTAATAACGAAGTTAAAACAAGTAAGACATAGAAGAGAAAAGAAGTTGGTTTGAGCCAGTAAAGATAGTTTATGTGATAACTAATTACGATTATGCTATATGTGAATATCTCATGTAGATCCTGTAAAAGGCGAGAATAGTTGGAATATATATTCGAAAATGCTTGAAGGCAAGTCTTTCTTAACTCTTGTCGACCTTCGTGTTAGTCAAGTTTTTTACGTAATGCATGATATACAATGCATGAATGGTAAATAGAAAAGAGTCGATGCCTATTTTATCCGGGCTGAACAAGTATTGAAGGATAGATTGAATTGGTTACAAGTCTGCATTGATATAGAATCGTTAACGCTATCCTATGCCATGTATTTGAATGCGGATGAGAAGGTAAGTGTGTCTATGAACAAACAAAAGTATTTTCATCGATTATTCAATTGGCACGCGAGGTTGCCAAATGTTAAACGTAATCGTTTAACGTAAGAGTGTTGATCAACATAGAGTACAATAAATGATCACCTAGAAGTGCTCGTTAATAAAGGCGGGTGGGATGGCCTTGAGTGGGATATCCTTTTCAAGTATGAAAACGAAAAGAGTATGTTCATGGTCTATTGATCGGTTCATCATTCCTAAGCTATTATATATGCTCTGGAATTGTTGTAGTAGAAGTATTAGTCAAATGATTCAGAATGCTTCGTAAATAATTGTTCTGATAGTGATATAAAGCATGTACTTATTGATGTGATATTCATATGTTTCGTTGTTAAGATTTGCTGAGCTAGTTATGCTCATTCTTGCTTGAACCATATGTTTGCAGCTAAAGCCGAACGAACTGAGAGTTCTATGAGAGATAAAGGCAAGGCTAAGATGGACAATTAATCGTCTTGTAATAGACTAGTATATTTGTATGTAATATACTTATGAAGAACAACGAATGTATTCTTGTTATGAACACAGGAAAGGATTTATTACGGATGTAATACAAAGATAGTAATTACACTCATTTTGTTGTTATTTCAATGGAATGATTGTATGAAATGTAGTATCGTGGAGCACCATCTGTCGGGTTGGAAGATACCCGGATTTGAGGGCGTCACATTATATTAAATAAATTAGAGAAAGATTATTTTAAATAAGAATAATGTATTTAAAAATATTTTGAATTATAAAATGTGACTTTTAATATTTTTGGAGAATTTTCATTAATAAATTAATATTAATAATATTACATTTATTTAATTATTAAATTAAATAAATAAGTTAAAAATGATTTTATTGATTTAAAAATCATTTTGAATAAGAATAAAGTGTTAGAAAATATTTGGGATTTTAAAATATAATTTTCAATATTTTTGGAGATTTCTCATTAATAAATTAATATTAATGATATTAGATTATTTATTTATTTAATTAAATAAATGAATTAAAAATGAATTTATTGATTTAAAAATGAGAAAAATGATTTAAAAATATTTTAAGTTATAATTAATGACTTTTAATATTTTGATAATTATTTCATTAATATTTAAATATTAATGGTGATGATTTAAAAATAATTTTAATTATTTTAAAAATCATTTAAGTAGAAAATTGATGATTTAAAAATATTTTAAGTTATTAATAATAACTTTAATATTTTGACAAATTATAACATTAATATTTTATATTATTAAATATTAATGATAATAAGATTATTTGATAATTAAATCATTTAAAATAATTTAAGTGTTTGAAAAATTATTAAAAATTATAATAATTGTTTATAAATTATTAAAAGCTTCCTAAAAATATTATAAAACGATATTTGACTTATCTAAAATAATATTGAAGCTTAGAGACTAAGTTTAATTGATAATCAATGTGTTAATTGTCGAATAGGGTGACCAGAACACCGAGAATGGACCAAAGTCCAACCAGACCGAACTAGTTAGACTTGTTAAGTGTTTATATAGTTTATAAACACTAATGTGGCTATGTGGTAATGTGTCTAGGAGAAGTTTGATTGTAAAATACGATTATTTACGTGTTATAAATGATTGTGCTAATTGTGAGATAAGCATTTGTTGAATATAGGTCTTACTGAGCGCGATTAATTATATTGTGTAGTTGTAATCAACGCGGAAGGCAAGTTTCTAACTCAACCTTGAGTTATATTCATTCAATTATTATAATGGTTAATTATTGCTAATTATACCATGTCCAGGGAATTTATTGTTGATTATTCACAGTTAGTGCATGATTAATAATTCAAATTGAATTATTGATTCGGAGAATATACATTTGTAGAATAACTGTGGTTGGATATTCATATTATTCGTAGAAGAAGATAGAATTGACAATCTGAGATAATTCTGCTTTTATTGTCAAATTATGTTGAGAAATGTCTTAGCTAATTATTCTGGCTAGACGAACATTTGTTAGAACTTGATAAATTTGAGAAGAGAATTTAATTGTTATTGATAGATTGATGCCAATTATTTCGGCTAGATCCATAAGTAAATAGAAATTGAAATCATTAAATTTTGTTGTTAAATTAAATCTTGATTCTGAGACTGAGAAGAACAACCTTTTATATAAAGGGAATATTTTTTAAGTCGTATATTCGACCATTGCGCGCGACCTAAGTATTATGCATAATATAGGGTACAAGGAGTTGGCCAGCTTGAAGTACTTGCAGAGGGGTATGATTTAATCTTTATAGTTATCTGATACTCCTGCGTATGTATCAAAGTAAATCTTTGATAGATACCCGAGAATATAGAAGTTCAAGATCCAATGGATCGCTCAGCATAAATCTGGAAAGCATTCCACTTTGTAATTGCGTAGAATTGATTCTTGATTATTCATTAGAATATCGTAGAAACTTTGAAAGCATTGTACTCTTTCATTATCAGATTATTGCGTTGCCTAGAATACGAGAAGACTTGTTATTATTAACAATTTATTCAGCTATTTCAAAGTTCACCGAACTTTGGTTTCATTCTATCAAAATAGATAGTATGTTCTTGTTGATTCGTATACTTTTATTGTATGTCTTAACTTGCGGGGCAAACTTGTTGCTCACCCTTGCTATAAATAAAACATTTCAGCTAGGAACGAAGAGGCCAGCGGGTCAAAGAAGAACAAAGGCAAAGGCAAGATGCTGGAGTAGTTATAAAGAACTTATTATGATGTTGTATTTGTAAACCCTTTTTATTTATCTAAGGGGTATGTTTGTAATTTTAAGGTTAGCAAACCTAGGACTTATGTATTAATAACTTATGTTGATAAGTTATGTATTCTTATTTATATTTAAATGGATAGTTAGATGTTATTATATTGTAGATTATGAACACAAAACTCGGGGGTCAGGTAACCCGAATTTGGGGGTGTCACAGATATAATAGTATATCAATTTGGACCGCTGGTGGAAAGTTATAATAGTAAATCAATATGGATCGTTGGTTTAAAGTTTTAATAGTAAATCAGTATGGATCGTTGCTTTAAGTTTTAAAAGTAAATCAATATGTATCGTCCGTTTAAAATTAAATCAATCTGGACCATTCATGAATTAGTTACTATTCAGTCCATTCCCCTATAAATAGAAGTTCATTCCTTCATTATTTCTTACGAATTCACTAAAACTCTAGAAAGAGAAACTATAGAGAGAAAGAAGAAAAGTATTCTACTACTTTACTACTCCAGTATTCAGTTTTTCTAAGGTAAGGGTTATTATTATTATTATAGTAAGAGGTATTATTTCTTTCGTATTCATAAAGAGAGCTATTGTTATTACATTCCTTATTATTCTGTTGGAATAACCTGTCTATGTGAAGTACTGCATACATGGTGAAATTTTTCTGTTATTCCATTTTTATTATTACATTGGAATATCACATGCATCTGGATTACGCATGACACAGGTTCCATTCTTTATTATTACTTTGGAATAACTTTTATGCATGCGCGATCTATCGCATGCATGATGAATTCTTCTATTATTCCATTCTTTATTATTCTGTTGAAATATCCTATCTGTGCGGATGACGCATGACCTGGTTTCATTATTTATTATTCTGTTGGAATAACATGTTTGTGCGGTCTATCGCATGCACGGTGAATTCTTCTATTATTCCATTCTTTATTATTCTGTTGGAATAACATGTCCATGTGGATTACCACATGCATGGTGAATGATCCTTTGTATTCATTCTTTATTAAATTGTGGAAATAATCTGTCTACGTGGATTACCGCATGGCGAGTGAAAATCCATTTGCAGTTTCGTAAATTTTTCTGAACCTCAAAAATTTGGAAAAAATTTGAAATGATAATTTGATGAGTTTTCTAGATTGTGTCCAAAATGGAGATTTTTGGATGTATAGATAAGGAGTTATGAATTTTATAGGAAAAAATTATTTTAAAAATAAACCCTTATAACTCCTTGTGGTTAACTCCAAAATTAGTGTAATTTTTATTGGGAGTACATATATATAACAGGGGTATACCTTGTAAATTTCGAAATTTTTGGACAAAAGTACAATTTATGATAAATGTCTAAATATTCGGCGGTTTTGGCCATATGAAAAATAGTATATGAATTTTAAAAATTCAGAAAAAAATATATGTTCAATATGAAACTATATTATGCTAAATCCCATAAATGAATAATTTATGGGACTGATTTGGTATTTTTCTTGAAAATGGTTTATTTATAAACATATGAATTAAATATGTTATGTGAAGTTGAAAAATTGATAAATAGTCTTACTAGGACTACTTATTGGTTTTATATTAAACCCATTTCATATCCTATAATATTCATTTCAATTGAATTGAAACACTTTTTAAGTTCATTAACACTTGGCACGGCGTTTCGACGTTCGCTCAATCGTCACCTTGATTTGCCTCTCTTGTGTATGCTTACTATGATTCTATAACTTATCTAATACATTATTTATTAATGTTAAACATCATTATATTTATTAAAATTCATGTTTTATAACTTAGACCTTGTTGGGCTTGACGCGAAACGCACAATGAAATTAAAATTTTAAAGCAATTTCAAAACCCTAAAGCAGGATCCATGCGAAAATCAATTAATTCAGAGGTTTAGAGATTATACGGATATAAACAAAAAAGCGAGAATCAAAAACCATCAAGCGCTTGAATCTCCAACGCAATACAAACCGATTGCACCTCTACGGTATCCACATCCACGAGCATTGCGAGGCAGTCGAGCGATTCTTCAATAAGAAGGACTTGCAGGTACTAGCCACCAAAAGGAATGGATTTAAATCTGTTTTCTCTAGTCTCTCTCTAAGAAGCTGCTAGGGTTTTCAATTATGATATCTTACCCTAAGTAGTCGCTATATATCATATATATAGTAGTTAAAAGGAATTAATCAAATCAAAACCTAATTTTATAAAATCCAAATTTATATATATATATATATCTCTTAATTAAGTCTTACTTAATTAATATACATATATACAAATTATCCTTTTAATTTAAATTAATTGATTTAAATACTATTAATCATATTAATATATTTAAATCCTTAAAATTTAAATTAATTCCCTTTAAATAACGTTACTATGTGTGTGACCCTATAGGTTATTATTACGTTGGCAATAATTTTAAAATCATATTATAAAATTATAAACGTTGAAATGCGGCATCTAGTAATGCATCACTTTGCTACCCAAGTAATAATAAGATCGATGATTCGATGCAACCTTTTACGTGACCAATGTTTCAATGTAATTTAATCCTTTTAACCTTAATATCCTAGATTAAACTCGAGTCATGGAATGTGTCATACTCTTCATAATTTAATCTGAGTTTTCTTGATCAATGAGTAGACTATATGAAACAAATCACTATTTGAGCATGGCCATACATTTCATAGTCCTACTCAATCAAGAGGCCTATGGATATCACCCATAATATATAGGATGGTTAAATTCCATCTAGATCACTCATATTTCTCACACGATTAATGATGAACCCAATAATCACCTTTATAGTCCACCCTATTAAAGGTGACATTTGATGATATCAAAGTTCATAAATTCTCGTGTAGTAATATAGCGATTTCAGGTCGGAGGACCATTACATCATTGTCACTATGAGAATTGCTAACGACACTTCGCATAATGCTCCATATAGAATTCTCATAGGGTGGAATTCCATCGATTACATCGTTCTCTAACATGTACCTATGCATTGACTTAATATCTCATATATTTATGACCAATGAGATTTGGTCATCGGTCGATCCACATACTAGTCTCCATGCATCATTGTTGTCCCATCAACAATGATACTCGACTAAGGACATTTAAGAACAACGATACTAATGGTAATATATAATCTCATGTTCAAGTCACATACTTGAAACTATATAATTTGTATCACTATTCTAAGGAATTTTATTATGTTAACAATTATATTACGCAGTAAATAAAACCATAATAAAATCATATATTTATTCAATCAAATATAATATCAAAACGTTAAGCAATTATATCAAATAATTGGCCTCTAGGGCCTAAACTCTAACAAGGACATCATCTTTTATGGTCAGGAGCACTACACATGTATATGTGCATGCCCGACGCCCTTCGATTACCCCCAAAAACACAACAGTCCTAAAGATGAGCATTTTGACTACTGTTATAGACCTCAAATTAAAACTCTTAAAGCATGAAAGTTGTAGGTCTATTCGTCCTCATTCTGGATTATCTTGAATCAACTCAATCGGAGTTCGTATGAGAAAGTTATGACCATTTTACTACAGGAGGCCAAAACTGTCCGACTCGGACTTTTGTCCCCGCGCCGCGGCACGAGAACTAGGCAAACCAATGGCGCTACAGCATGAGATTGGCGCTGGGGCGTGAATTTCGACGCTGGGGCTCCATTTTTGGCGTTGGGGCGTCGAAACTTGTAGAACCCAACCACGAAGAACAGAACAACTAAATTTTTGTCTACAAATTAATTTCTAACACTAATTAACATATATAACTTATGCCAATTACACATATACACATTACCCAACATGCATATACTAATTTAAACTACTAAACAACAATCACAGAAAACTTAATTCCTTGAAAACCCTATTTTTAAACCCAAAAAGTCTATCTTTATACTTCTAGACACTGTGAACACGGTAATCATAATTTATAACCCAATTTTGATTCCTTGAGACTATGATTCTCTGAATTTCATACCCAATTAACATAATCACACTTCAATTTCATAACTTCACAATTAACATATACTAATTTTGATATTTCTACAAACCACGTTCATACATGAATGTTTACTGTAAAAACTAATTACTCTTTCTCTATGAACGTAATTTAGCATACCACACATATATACATATATACATGTTAGTTATTACCAGAACACATGATTTCATAATCATTTAGTAAAGCATAGTTTACAGACAACCTTTGTAAAACTTATATACAATGAAGTTGAGTTTCATAAAACACAGAGGCTAAATAATTATACTATAAAACCTATCTTAAGATTATTAAACATACCTTTTTGTTGCTTTTAGAAAACCTTTCACTGAGAATCGTTACTCTGAACTTTCTTTTGAAATCCCAGCCCTTTCTCAAATTCTGTCTCTGAACTTTCTCAGACTCTTCTTTGTTTTCTTTTCTCTGTAACTTCTCTTTTTCCTTTCTTTTCTTAGTTATCAGTATAACCCAAATACATTATACGTAAACTAAAAATAAGATAACTCAACGCCCGCTTTTTAAACGTAAAAAAACTGACGCTATATTAAATAATGCTAATAAGTTATCAGTTACTAATATAATCGTATAATTATATTTGATTTATTATTAATTCAAAATTATAAACCAAAAGCCATAGGGCTTTGTTTGGCAAAACAATTTAAAACTTACAGACTTAATAAACTTAAGCCTTGCTTGGCAAACTAAATTAAAATCACTTTAATTTATTTTAATAACCACTATAATATAGTTATTTGTCACACTTTCATTTAATTAAGTTTTCATACTTAATTTAATTAATTCTAATAACAATCCATTGCATAATATAATAATTTATTTAATCATTATAAACTCTTTAACTTAATTATTAAATTAAATTAGATTACTATTTCAAAATAATTACTTTCCTTAACTCATTAATTATTTATTAAATAAATAAATAGTCAAATCACATAAAATCAATTAAACAAATACTTATTCAACGATAAACACATCCATTAAATATTTATATAATTCAATAAATATTTAAATATTATAATAAAAATCTGGATTGTTACAATAACATCTAATATGAAATCTTGACTTGAACAATAATAAACAAGATAGATTAAGGAACTTGCTTTATGTAAAGAATCAAGGTTTTGGAACTTTCCTCGTGCATAGGTTATACGATTACTACTTCCGTTCACCATAAATCCTACACACATATCATATGTATTCACGACATTCATTAGTTACATTTTCACTTAATTATTTAATATAACTCTACTTTATTTAACAAATCATTATTTTCATTCCCTTACTATTATTACACTCAAATAAATTATTTTATAATAATTTCCATCGAATATTTATTTTATTACATAAATATTTTAATTAAATATTTATTTTATTTTATAAATATTTTAATAATAATTTCCATCGAATATTTATTTTATTCCATAAATATTTCAACTAAAATATTTATTTTATTTGATAAATATTTTAATAATAATTTCAATCAAATATTTATTTTATTCCATAAATATTTCAACTAAAATATTATTTTATTTGATAAATATTTTAATAATAATTTCCATCAAATATTTATTTTATTCCATAAATATTTCAACTAAAATATTATTTTATTTGATAAATTATTTAATTAATTATTATTTTTTATTTTTTTATTTTTATTTTTATTGCCGTAAGTATAAGTAATTTAGTTTAGTAACGCTATGAAATGGGTTACCTGCACTCAATTCTGCGAGTGTATGTAGTTTGTGAACACATAACCAGTCCAATTTAGGCCAAAAAATCTCACACAAGTTCAACCATATGTTCTCGTGAAGAACATAGAACATGGTCATAACTTTCAATTTCCTTGTCCATACATTAATTTAAGCATACCCAGATACTATAATTCATATATGATCATTACCCAACCTTTCTAACATGATTTTAACAACTTAATTCATATAATTGCTTGAATCAAAACACATAATTTCACTGTTCTTATGAAAAACTCTATTTTTCACATTATTAACGAAATAAACTACTGTGAACTCGATTTTCGACCAAATCAGTCTGTTTAAGTTTCGTTCTTACATGTATAAACAAAAGCATTCATCAATTTACCGATTAATATGCAATTTAAACATAATTTTTTTGTACTTACAAGCCATATTCATATATTTTTTTCTATAAACTATAAAACTCCAATTAACACACAATTACATGAATTTAATCATTGTGATTCATGTATACATGATATATAATATGTTATGAAAAATTTGTAATACATATATAGACATATAATCAAAATTTGTCAAATTTCCCATTCACAGAGAACTTTTAAAACACGTAATGGAAAAACTATGTAACTTTTTAAAATTCTAATTTAGATATGCTTTCGTGGATCAATTAATTTAAAATAGATATAAATCACATACAATTGAGTTATGTATGTTAATAGACATCTAACATTAAGTAACAAACAAGAACTCATGAAATCCCATTATTAGAGAACTCAGTTGGGAGAAAATATAATACGTGAAATATAAAACTTAGATTAGGGTTTACCCTTGCTTTCTCTGTTTGAAGGTGATACAAACTTGAATTCTCCAATTCCTCTCTAATCAATTCTCTCAAATCTCTCCCTTTTTTCTCTAATCTCTCTATTTTCTCAGACTTAGGTTTTTTGAGAAGTGAAAATGCGAAGAACACCAGACTGATATAATGCGTGCTCAAATAACCGACACAACATGGGTATCAGTTAAGCGCATCATGGCTTAACTGATCCCATGTTCTTAAGGTCATGTTTAACTTATTTATTATATAGTTAATGGTCACACATCTAATTAATCAATTAATTTTCTTTAATTTAATTAAATAAAATCACATAAATTCACGTAGTCACATAATTAAAATTCTTATTTATTAATTATGCCAAATTATTAAATCTCTAATTAATTATTAAATTAATTAGAATAACATTATACTTATTAAATAATTCATTTAATCAAATAAGCTCAATTAAATACATACTTTGAATAATAAAATTCTCCACATTAATTTAATCAATGTAACACATATAATTAAATTAATCTTCCATAACTTCATCAATTAATTATTTAACCCAATAATTAAATCATCAAAAAATATTTATTTAATTTAATAAATATTCAAATTAAATTACAAAAATCTCATTTGTCACAGTCTTGGCCATTCTACATAAGAAGGAATCTCGAATTAATTCTCTAGTACAAGAAAATCGAGAAGACATTGCTCAATCCAGGAATCAGCTCCACGAGCTCGTCCAAGGCATGACTCGACTATCTGAAGACATTCTGTAAGACCCCAACTTTCATAAATAAAGATTAATTTTTATCGAATTATATTTTTGAATATTATGGTGTGGATTTGATATAATACTATAGTTGTGGGTAATATTTAAAAATTTTGCAAAGTAAGAACATTGTTATAAAATATTTAATTGGTCAAGGAATATTAGTTTTAACAGGGAATATTCGTACGACGACACAATTATTGGTGGACCCCACAACGAAATTATTGTCGGAGTTAGAAAATGACAGAAATATCTTTTTATGAATTTTCTATAAATATCATTTTTGAATATTATGGAATGAATTTGATATAATGTTATAGTTGTGTGTAATATTTATAAATTTTGCAAAGTACTCAAGTGGTTATATTATATTCGATTGGTCGGGGAATATTTGTGACGCCCCCAAATCCGGGTTCCCTAACCTCGGGTTTGGTGCTCACGATCCATCATATATATCACATCTAACTACTCATTCATTAATGAAAAACATCATTCATAATATTCCTTAATACAACTTATAACAATATCCCAGGTTAGCTAACCTTGACATAACTTACATACCCTTATATAATCAAAAGGTTTACATAATTTATTACATAATAAAACATAACCATTAAAAGTTGACACTAACTACTCCTGAGCCTTGCCTTTGCCTTTGTCCCTATTAGAACCTTCTGCTACATCGGCATTAATTAAAATATTTTATTTAAGCAAGAGTGAGCAACGAGTTTGCCTAACAAGTTAAAATATACAATAAATGATATATATTATGAATAGAAGAGTCTAGCTTCTTTAGAACTTCAACAATAATCAAAAGATTTCGAAGTAGCTGAATAATAATTCAATCTCAATAATAAAATTTTCTCCCATTTCATATTGAATAACATATAAAAGATGAAAGAGTAAAATTCTTTCAAAGATTCAATAATATTCAATTGAATAATAAGAATTAACAATACTGCAACAATATTCAATAAAGTGGGATATAATGTAACGACCGAAAAATTCGGATCCTTTGTAAAATATTTGAAAGAATTAATTAATGAATAAAATAATATTATTTATTATTATTATGTGTTAATAAGATGTATGTCGTTCTATAACCTAGAAACGTCGGAGCATCGTAGTAATTGAACCACGTGGATGAATTAAAGTGTTTGAATTTCCAAGACGAAAATAAAAGTTTTTCGAGAAAGTTTACAAAAAACACTATTCACCGTTTATCGCT
Source organism: Panax ginseng (assembly GCA_020205605.1). Taxonomy (NCBI): domain Eukaryota; kingdom Viridiplantae; phylum Streptophyta; class Magnoliopsida; order Apiales; family Araliaceae; genus Panax; species Panax ginseng. The sequence continues at coordinate 61,185,678 of CM035140.1, read as the reverse complement.
CGAGAATTATTTTTGAACTTTCGGGAAATACGTAACGTTATAATATCGAGGCAAGAGGGATTATGTAATAATAATCTAAGTATGGAAAACACAATAATTCGCATGCGGACTTAAATTGAGAATGTACGTATATAAACCTAATGAAATGAATTAATATAACTTGGTAAAAAATATAAGTCCATAAGCTTAAAAGGTGTGAACCTATGTGGAATTTATACTAAGCCCAAGTGATTTATTATAATGCAAGCCCAACAAGGAATTAGCTAGATTAATTAGCCAAATCTAAGCCCAAAGGATGATCCAATGGGTAAAGCAATGATCCATGGTGCAACCCATGGGTGAACTTGGAGAGCAAGACCTTTATGTGGTAAGCAAGGAAAATAAGTGATAAACAAGATTATTTAGGGCTTAAGTTAGGAATAGTAAGGAGGTTAGTTGAGGAGTTGGGTTGCCTAATGACCTAATTGCCCTAACCTTGAAAGTTCTATAAATAGCAAGCCCTTTAATTCATTTGAGGTTTGTTATTTCATCCAACAAACTCTCTCTCAAACAACTTATTTGTTAGAGCCAATAAGCACTTTGAAGTTTAACTTTCCTTTGCTAGATTTTCAAGAGAAGAGAAGTACAAGTAGTCTTCAAAGGTAATTAATATTATCTCTTCTATCTCTATCATACTAGGATGATAAGAGAAGTGTAATCTAATGAAGTTAGATACTAAGAACATGACATAAGTCATTGATGAATGAACTTAAGCCGAATAAGTTGAATAAGTTGAATAAGCAACTTGAACCTAAATAAGTTGATGAACTTGGGAAGAACTTGCCATATGTTGGTCATATGATGTTAGTATGTTCAAAATAGTTTGGAAAACGTTGATTGATGGACTTAAGTTCATAGTAAGTTATAAGTATGAGAATTTGTAGTTAATAAGTTGAATAAGTCATTTACTTATGAGAATAAGTCAAAACCTACTTTGATGATAAGTTGGTGTAGTAAGTAACTTGTAATATCTTTATGTTGATTAAAATCCACCTAGAACGATTCGTAATGAGGTTTCGCCAGAATTAACACGATTGGACGATAATCGTCGAATTCGTGAAATTCTCGGAATGGAAGTCGTATTTTGTGTTTGATGTCGTAAACGTTGGTTTTCGATGGAGACAAGTCATGTTTGGCATTATAGAGTTGCGGACTCGAAAATGACCGGATTCCGACCAAGAACGAAGAAACGAGCGTTGAACGTTCGCGAACATTTATCATTTTCGTTAAAATAAACTAATAGGTGAAATTTTAGTAAACGAAGTAAAATAGATAAAAATTCTTGCATGAACGCATAGAGTACGTAATTTGTGAACCATAGGCTCTTAAACGAGCCAATTCAGACTTATAACGAAGAAGTTACGAGTCTGAGAATCTCAACATTTGAAAAATCATCAAACATTTACGTGGCACAGTCGCGCGCCATGCGACACAAGCCAAAAGTCCGAAATAAATGGCGCCAAAATGGCTATCGACCCACAGAGTCACGCCAAGCGCGACCAGAACAAAGGGACTCGTGCCTTGTGTGAGTCCCAAGCTCTGAGCATTAAGAGGTAGCCACAGCCACGAATCAAGTATATAATAAGCCGTAGCCCATATTTCCAAACTTCATGACCTAGACAATAGAGAATGTTTACAAGTTAAACATGAAGAGTAATTGATAAGAAATTAAATAAGGATCTTAATGAAACATTGTTAAGACATAATTAAGCCTTAAGTATGAACACTTAGGGTTAAGATTTAGTCAATTACTTATGAACGTAAGAATGACGTAATGGAAAGCTGGAACTTATAACAACAAATCTAATACGTATTTAGATTGAGAAGAAGGGTAAGATTCTTTAGGAACCATATGTGATCATTCATGACTTAATGTGCTATGTTATGTTATCATCTACTGTAGAGACTTAAGGACCTAAACTGCACGTGTTATAAACTGTAGCAGACGCTAAAGGCAAGTACTCTAAACCTTGTTCCGGTTTGATCTGGACAAGTCTTTGTTATTCATGTATTCTTCGCATGAGTTAATGTCTGAGGAAGTCAAAGCTAACTCTTTCGGCTAGACGTATGCGATGTTATTCTATCAAGTGTTGATAAGAATTTACCAAACTAATATTGTTGTGGTTTTCAAAAGTAGACTGAGTATGTTCAAATTGTTTTTTCGTCAAACGACAGGCACGTGAGGTTGCCACAACTTAATCGTATACATGTTTAATGAATGTAGTGTTGATCAACATAGAGTACTATAGACTGATCACCTAGACATGCTCGTAAGCTATGCCGAACTTACGGACTTAGTGTTGGGACGTCCTTTTCAAAGCACTTATGATATGCTTACGGTCTTGAACGGGAATTGATGTTTTACTGAATATTATTATTGTAAAATGTTTTGAATGAAAAGAAGTGCTATTTTGAATTATCGATAGTACTTCGTAACTATTGTTCAGTTATCGAGGATATACGATTCCTATGTTTCAAGCATGCTATTTTCCTAGAATTGTTGTTCTTGTTGAGCTAGTTAGGCTTATTCTTGCTTGAAGCATATGAATGCAGCTAAAACCGAATGGACCGATGGATCCGGCAAAGATAAAGGGAAGGCGAAGGCGAACCCGTAGATTATATATATAATAGTATAGGTTTTGTAAGGAATAATATTGATATTATGACGAAGACAATTGTATTGGTTATAAAGAACATGGAAATGTAAATATTCTTTGGATATATATATAAGACATATCCGTTCTTTTGAGGCATTTCAATTGAATGTTTATGTGAACTGTAGCACCGTGTAGCACCATCAATCGGGTTGGAAGATACTCGGATTTGGGGGTGTCACGGGTTGGTATCAAAGCATTAGGTTATAAAACTTAAGGGGGGAAATAAAACCTTAAGTCATAACCTTAAGAAAAGTCAAAGAATAAAAGATGGAAGTTAACCTTATAAAAATGCATTATATATGTTATGTGTTTTTATTATTCTACTAACGTGTACTAATCAAACTTTTGTGTTCTTTGTAGATGTCGGGGAGAAAATAGAGACGTCTGAGTGTAGTCGATGAAGAATCGGTTAATCGGGTAGAGATTATCTAGAGTCCCATAAATGCGCAGATCCCAAGATTATGGTGGTTAAGTCTGGAGACTCAGAAAGTTTAGATCTCATGTCAGTGTTTGATGGCATGATAGGAGAAGAAGTGGAAGCAGTGTCCTTCACCCGGTAGCTATAGCAGCGAGAGCGCTCAGAAGTCAATGATGTCATTATTCATGTCGATAATAGATAGGAACATCCACTTCTTGCCGGGGAGGTTAAGGAGGTGAAGGCGAGCTCCAAGTCATTATAGAGGATAAGACGGACGTGGAGTCCATGTGGGAGCAGGAACATGATGAAATGGTTTTGGCCAAGGACAAGGTCCATGGGTTGAAACAGGAGGTCTTTGAGCTCAGGGAGGAGCTAAAGACCAAGAAGCAGAAGATAGGGAGATTGTCCTATATCCATAGGAAATCTCTTGAGGATTTCTAGATTCTTGGTGTAGTTGGTTATCCCAGTGAGAGATAGAAGGCGGAACCACGACATACTATCAACCGTGATATTATTGCCGGTCTTGCCAAGGCGGATTTTAAAAATGCCTTAAGGCAAATGTAATCTAGTAGTGACTAGAGTAGTTAGATACGTACATATTTTTGTATCTAGTAGTGACGTAAAACCCTCTTTTGTATAATCAAGGGTAGTCTTTTGTAAATCCCAATTTTTGGAAAGCAATGGCGGGAAAGTAATGTATTCGGCTTAGGCTTTGTTATGTAACTGATGTAGTATTATACTACAATGAATTAATATAAGTTATCTTTTTTGAAAAATGTTGAGTAACGAATGTTTAAGTTATTGTTTAACATTGAATAATAACTAACTGGCAGGAAATGAATAATAACAAAATATGTGTTTATTGTAACAGCAAAATGACGCCAAGAAGAGTGACACGTAACCAAGGTGCGAACACAAATCAACCGGAGGGAGGTCCAGTTAACCCCATGCAGGAATTTTTGAATCTTTTAACTGCAACGTTTAATCAAACTGGGGCTAATATCCCCGTAAATCCTTGTGTAGTACGAGCTACTACATTCAAGGACTTTAAGAGTGTGGGTCTGTCGGAGTTCAAAGGAACTACGGACCCTATCGAAGCCCAAACATAGGTAAGGGAAATCGAAAAAGCATTTGTGATAGCAAATGTTGATGAGGTCCAGAAGGTTGCCTTTGTAACCTATATGATGAAAGGAGAGGCCAACTTTTGGTGGGAGGCCAATCAGGCGAGGGCCGGAATAGATGTTATAACGTGGGTGAGGTTCAAGGAAATATTTTACGAGAACTACTTTCCCACGAGCATGCAGGGAAGGATGGAGATGCGGTTTTTAGATTTGAAACAAGGGGACTTAATAGTTCCCCAATATGCCGCCAAGTTTAATGAACTGGCAAGGTTCGCTCCATATCAAGTGGATACTGAGGTGAACAAGGCTCGACGGTTCGAGTAGGGCTTGAAACCCTGGCTCTATAACTGTATTTCAGTATTCCAAAGTGCTTCCTTTGGAATCGTTTTTGAGAAGGCAATAATTGCCGAAGGTGGTAGCGAGGCGTTGAGCTAATACCACAAGGATAAGAAAATTAAGGGGAAGATGGACGGGGGAGTAAAGAACGAGGGTGCCAGCGGGAGTGGCGAAGGTTATAAGAGGAAAGTAGTTAGCTCTGGGAATACCGGAGTGAAACAAGGAGACCCGAAGAGGAGGATGGAGGCCTGCAAAACCTATGGGAAGACTCATTTAGGAGTCTGTCTCAAAGAAAAGGCCGTGTGTTATAACTGTGGCTAGGAGGGGCATATTGTGCCAAACTGTCCAAGCCCGAAGAAGAACCATGGATGCTTTGTATGTGGGTCAACTGATCACATGGAAAAGAACTTCCCAAAGAAGGGGACGGACGGGAATAAGGGCGCTAATAGTGGTAAGTTAACTATTGGGGGTCCAGCGCAGCCGGGTAGGCCGATGGCCCGTACCTTTAATATGACCGTCTAAGACGCGATGGCCTTGGGGGACGTAGTCGCAGGTATTATTCCGATCAACGACTTAAATGCATACGTGTTGTTTGACTCGGGTGCTACTTGTTCGTTTATCGCATGTGATTTTGCTAGACGATTAGGATTACTTCCCGAAAATTTGCCTATACCTTTGAACATTAAGGTAGCAAATGAAGATATAATTCCTATTGAAGATATTCATAGGAGTTATTGCGTAGACATTCGAGGTTGTAAATTATCGATAGATCTGATACCGATAAAGTTAGGAGAATTCGACGTAATTCTCGGAATGGATTGGTTGATAAATCATGGGGCAATTATAGATTGTCAAAAGAAATGCATAAATATTAAAACATCAATTCAATCTCATGTAATATTTTACGGGAATAAATCGCCGGGACGTTCGTGTTATCTTACCATGACACAAACTAGGAAATTATTAAGGAAGGGGTGTGTAGGTTATTTGTGTCATGTGGTTGATACCCAGAGAGTGGGAGCGACCATGGAACAAATACTTATAGTGAGTGAGTTCATGGATGTATTTCCGAGTGAGTTTCTGGGTCTTCCGCCGGATAGGGAAATCAAGTTCGTAATAGACATTGTGCCAGGAGTAGCACCAGTTTCCAGGGCACCGTATCGTATGGCACCAGTGGAGATGAAGGAGTTGATTGTGCAGTTGCAAGAACTGTTAGACAGGAAGTACATTCAACTGAGTGTTTCACCGTGGGGAGCACCGGTATTATTTGTCAAGAAAAAGGATGGATCATTAAGACTTTGTATCGACTATCGAGAGTTGAACAAGTTAACGATAAAGAATAAGTATCCGTTGCCCAGGATCGATGATCTTTTTGATCAGTTGAAAGGGGAAAAATATTTTTCCAAAATAGATCTAAGGATGGGGTATCATTAGCTGAAGGTTATGAATGAAGACGTGCCAAAGATAGCATTCAAAACTCGTTATGGTCATTACGAGTTTCTGGTGATGTCATTTGGGTTGACTAATGCACCTACTGCGTTTATGGACATGATGAACAGAGTGTTCAAACAATATTTGGACAAGTTTGTCGTGGTGTTTATCGATGATATTCTAGTCTATTCTAAGATGCCAGAAGATCATATTGAACACCTGAGAATAGTGTTGGAGACACTAAGAAAGGAAAAGTTATATGCGAAGTTCACTAAGTGTGAATTCTGGTTAGAGAGGGTACAGTTTTTAGGTCATGTCATTGACCACGAGGGGATTTCAGTTGATCTAGTGAAGGTGGAAGTCGTGATGAATTGGGAACAACCAAAAATGTCAACTGAGGTATGGAGTTTCCTAGGGTTAGCGGGTTACTATCGGAGATTTATTTAGGACTTTTCAAAGATAGCTACTCCGTTGACTAACTTGACAAGGAAGACGGTGAAGTACGTATGGACTGAGAAATGCGAAGACAGTTTTCAAGAACTGAAGAAGAGGTTGAGTAAAGCGCCTGTTTTGTCATTACCCGATGACACGGGAAATTTCGTAGTTTATAGCGATGCTTCGCATAAAGGACTGGGTTGCGTGCTCATACAGCATGGCAAGGTCATTGCGTATGCATCTAGGCAGTTGAAGGATTATGAGAAAGTTTATCCTACTCATGATCTGGAACTAGCCGCAGTGGTGTTTGCCTTAAAGATATGGCGACATTATCTTTATGGGGAAAACTATGATATATACATGGACCATAAGAGTCTAAAATATATTTTCACATAGAAGGAGTTGAATATGAGACAAAGAAGATGGCTGGAGTTGATAAAGGAATACTACTGTGAAATCCTGTATCACCCTGGAAAAGCCAATGTTGTGGCCGACGCCTTAAGTAGAAAGGGTCGGGAGAAGTTGTCTATGTTAACGGCTCAAACTGAGTTAATAACAGAGATGGCTAGGATGGAGTTGGAGGTGAAGTTTCCAAGTGAGGCGGAGCAGAGACTTTTTGCGACAGAGATGCAATCTACCATCGTAGAGAGAGTCAAGGAGGTGCAGCTCAAAACTTTTTAGTTTGACCAGATGAAGGAGCAGTTAACCACCGAAAAAGATATTAGGTTTAGTCTTGATAATGAGGGATTATTAAGATTTGAAGGAAGAATTTGGGTTCTGAATGAGACTAAATTAAAGGAGCGAGTATTGCAAGAGGCTCACAGTTTGAGGTACTCGATTCATCTTTGTAGTACTAAGATGTATCAAGACCTTCGACAGAGTTTTTGGTGGTCGAATATGAAGAGAGAAATAGCCGAGTATGTGAGTAAGTGCTTAACTTGTCAAAGAGTTAAAGCCGAACATCAACGACCAAGTAGCTTGTTACAGTCATTGGAGATTCCGGAGTGGAAATGGGAGCATATCACGATGGACTTTGTGGTGGGACGTCTGACTACTCAGAAAGGATATGATGTGATTTGGGTAATATTAGACCGGTTGATGAAGTCGGCACACTTTTTGCCAATTCGAGTTAAGTATAACCTAGATCAGTTAGCTACACTTTATGTTAAGGAAATTATTTCCAGACATGGAGCACCAGTTTCGATGGTGTCAGATCGTGACCCACGATTAACATCAAACTTTTGGAGAAGTCTTCAAGAGCAGTTGGGGACACAGTTGAAGTTGAGTACGACATATCATCCACAAACTGATGGACAAAGCGAGAGGACAATTCAGACGTTAAAAGATATGTTGAGATCTTACGTCATGGATTTCAAGGGTAGTTGGGATGATCATCTACCATTAGTAGAATTTGCGTATAACAACAGTTATCATGCAAGCATAGGTATCTTGCGTCGTCGAGGGCATTGTATGGAAGAAAATGCGAAACACCATTGTATTGGGATGAAATGGGAGAACGGCAATGCTAGGACCGAAATTGGTGCAAAAACGGTGGAAGTGGTAAAGTTGATTCGAATGCGTCTCAGTAGCGACTCAAGATGAAGACGGAAGAAATCGCAGACTTACATCAAGAGAATAGAGAGTTTGAGGTAGGCTCAGTGCGTATTTCTAAAGGTATCTCCTTGGAAAGACAGAATATCACTTTGGAAAGAAGGAAAACTAAGCCCAAGGTATATAGGACCTTTTGAGGTATTAGAACGGGTAGGTGAGGTAGCTTATAGGGTAGCGCTACCTCCAGACATAGAACGAATACATAATATATTTCATGTTTCAGTGCTACGTCCTTACAAACCGGATTACAAGCATGTGATATAATTTGAGCCTATTCAAATCGAGAAGGATTTAACATATGAAGAGATGTCGATTCAAATCATCGATAGAAAAGAGCAAGTTCTGCGAAACAAGGTAGTATTGTCGGTAAAGGTATTATAGAAGAACCACGATGTCGAGGAAGCAACGTGGGAATTGGAAGATAAGATAAAGAAGGATTACCCTCTTTTGTTTGAGTAATGTAGGGCGAGATTCTGGGGACAGAATCTTTATAAGGGGGGAAGAATGTAACGACCGAAAAATTCGAATCCTTTGTAAAATATTTGAAAGAATTAATTAATGAATAAAATAATATTATTTGTTATTATTATGTGTTAATAAGATGTATGTCGTTCTATAACCTAGAAACGTCGGAGCATCGTAGTAATTGAACCACGTGGATGAATTAAAGTGTTTGAATTTCCAAGACGAAAATAAAAGTTTTTCGAGAAAGTTTACGAAAAACACTATTCACCATTTATTGCTCAGGAATTATTTTTGAACTTCCGGGAAATACGTAACCTTATAATATCGAGGCAAGAGGGATTATTTAATAATAATCTAAGTATGGAAAACGCAATAATTCGCATGCGGACTTAAATTGAGAATGTATGTATTAAAACCTAATGAAATGAATTAATGTAACTTGGTATAAAATATAAGTCCATAAGCTTAAAGGTGTGAACCTATGTGGAATATACTAAGCCCAAGTGATTTATTATAATGCAAGCCCAACAAGGAATTAGCTAGATTAATTAGTCAAATCTAAGCCCAAAGGATGATCCAATGGGTAAAGCAATGATCCATGGTGCAACCCATGGGTGAACTTGGAGAGCAAGACCTTTATGTGGTAAGCAAGGAAAATAAGTGATAAACAAGATTATTTAGCGCTTAAGTTAGGAATAGTAAGGAGGTTAGTTGAGGAGGTGGGTTGCCTAATGACCTAATTGCCCTAACCTTGAAAGTTCTATAAATAGCAAGCCCTTTAATTCATTTGAGGTTTGTTATTTCATCCAACAAACTCTCTCTCAAACAACTTATTTGTTAGAGCCAATAAGCACTTTGAAGTTTAACTTTCCTTTGCTAGATTTTCAAGAGAAGAGAAGTACAAGTAGTCTTCAAAGGTAATTAATATTATCTCCTCTATCTCTATCATACTAGGATGATAAGTGAAGTGTAATCTAATGAAGTTAGATACTAAGAACATGACATAAGTCATTGATGAATGAACTTAAGCCGAATAAGTTGAATAAGTTGAATAAGTTGAATAAGCAACTTGAACCTAAATAAGTTGATGAACTTGGGAAGAACTTGCCATATGTTGGTCATGTGATGTTAGTATGTTCAAAATAGTTTGGAAAACGTTGATTGATGGACTTAAGTTCATAGTAAGTTATAAGCATGAGAATTTGTAGTTAATAAGTTGAATAAGTCATTAACTTATGAGAATAAGTCAAAACCTACTTTGATGATAAGTTGGTATAGTAAGTAACTTGTAATATCTTTATGTTGTTTAAAATCCACCTAGAACGATTCGTAATGAGGTTTCGCCGGAATTTACACGATTGGACGATAATCGTCGAATTCGTGAAATTCTCGGAATGGAAGTCGTATTTTGTGTTTGATGTCATAAACGTTGGTTTTCGATGGAGACAAGTCATGTTTGGCATTATAGAGTTGCGGACTCGAAAATGACCGGATTCCGACTAAGAACGAAGAAACGAGCGTTGAATGTTCGCGAACGTTTATCGTTTTCATTAAAATGAACGAATAGGTGAAATTTTAGCAAACGAAGTAAAATAGATAAAATTCTTGCATGAACGCATAGAGTACGTAATTTGTGAACCGTAGGCTCTTGAACGAGCCAATTCAGACTTATAACAAAAAAGTTACGAGTGCGGGAATCTCAACATTTGAAAAATCATCAAACATTTTGTGATGAGTCAGTCGCGTGCATGCGACTCAAAGCCAAAATCTGTGCACATGACAACACAAAATGCATCATCATCCCTGAGAGAGTTATGCGCAGTAGCGACCCATAACGAAGGGACTCGCGCCATGATCTTAAGTCCCAAGGTTTTTTGAGCATTAAGAGGTAGCGTCATGATAGCGTTACAAGTATAATAATGGCCGTGACTGCGGCTGACCTTCATGACCTAGACAATAGAGAATGTTTACAAGTTAAACATGAAGAGTAATTGATAAGCAATTAAATAAGGATCTTAATGAAACATTGTTAAGATATAATTAAGCCTTAAGTATGAACACTTAGGGTTAAGATTGAGTCAATTACTTATGAACGTAAGAATGACGTAATGGAAAGCCGGAACCTATAACAACAAATCTAATACATATTTAGATTGAGAAGAAGGGTAAGATTCTTTAGGAACCATGTGTGATCATTCATGACCTAATGTGCTATGTTATGTTATCATCTACTGTAGAGACTTAAGGATTTAAAGTGCACGTGTTATAAACTGTAGCAGACACTAAAGGCAAGTACTCTAACCCTTATTCCAGTTCGATCTGGACAAGTCTTTGTGATTCATGTATTCTTCGCATGAGTTAATGTCTGAGGAAGTCAAAGCCAACTCTTTCGGCTAGACGTATGCTATGTTATTCTATCAAGTGTTGGTAAGAGTTTACCAAACTAATATTGTTGTGGTTTTCAAAAGTAGGTAGTATGTTCAAATTATTTTGTCGTCAAACGCAGCGAAGCACGTGAGGTTGCCACAACTTAAACGTTTACGTTTAATGAATGTAGTGTTGATCAACATAGAGTATTATAGGCTGATCACCTAGACGTGCTCGTAAGCTATGTCAGACTTACGGACTTAGTGTCGGGACGTCCTTTTCAAAGCACTTATGATATGTTTATGGTCTGGAACCGGAATTGATGTTTTACTGAATATTGTTGTTGTAAAATGTTTTGAATGAAAAGAAGTGCTATTTTGAATTATCGATAGTACTTCGTAACTATTGTTAAGTTATCGAGGATATATGATTATTATGTTTCAAGCATGCTATTTTCCTAGAATTTTTGTACTTGCTGAGCTAGTTAGGCTCATTCTTGCGTGAACCATATGAATGCAGCTAAGACCGAACGGACCGATGGATCTAGCAAGGATAAAGGGAAGGCGAAGGCGAACCCGTAGATTACATATGTAATAGTATAGGTTTTGTAAGGAATAATATTGATATTATGACGAAGACAATTGTATTGGTTGTAAAGAACTTGGGAAATGTAAATATTCTTTGGATATATATAAGACATATCCATTCTTTTGAGGCATTTCAATTGAATGTTTATGTGAACTGTAGCACCGTGTAGCACGATCTGTCGGGTTGGAAGATACCCGGATTTGGGGGCATCACATATACCCAGATTTCATGCTGAGTGATCACAAAAGGATCATGAACTAATAGAGGAATCATTTAGTTATTAAAACTAAATTACCACAAGAATATAAATTAGTTATAAAAATTAAACTATACTCTTCTGCAAGTACCTGGAGCGGCCAACTCATTTGTACCCTATATTATGCATAATACTCAATAATAGCGCATAGGTCGATTTACGACATTAAAATTTGTTCATCTCAGTCTTACATCACAAGTCCGTACCACAATAATATGGTTTGGATTACTTTCAAAGAAATAATATGATTTCAATAATTAATAAAAATACTAATCTAGCCGAAACCAATGGCATAGATCTTCCAATAACAATTCAGTTCATAATAAATAGAACATTTCATGCTTTAACAAATATTAGTCTTGCCAAAACAATTAGTCGAGACATGATTTATCAATAGTTCAAATAATAGAACAAGAATCAATTGCACTACGTGTGAATTACAATAATCATTATAGATGTGAATAACTATCAATAATTATTCACTACCATGCTTGAAAAATAGTAACTCAAGTTGAGTTAGGAACTACTTTGATTAGTTTGACTCTTTGCGCAACGCAATTTAAGTTAACTTCTTTTGTAAGACCTATCATTGATAAAATCAATCTCTTAATTAGCATCGCATATCTTACTCATAGCAATTTAACATGAAATCACATAACCTATCATTAGTGAGTACACTATACTATCTTAGACTTAACACTAACTCGTTCATTTATAAGTTAAGTAATATAACTTGACAAACTATTTATGAACTCGATGAGACTTAATATATCATTTCAGTTTCTATTTCAGCAAGCTAAAACAAAACTGACATCTCTTCTGACATTTTGGTTTCCCTTTTCAACAACCTGAAATGTTCATTTCGGGAAGCTGCAATACACTATTCACGAAAATATGAAATCAGCTTATTATTTTTTTAATCTTTTGGCCAATCATATATACATATATTCCATACACAAAAAGTATTTTTCTGGAATTTTTCAACTCCCTCAAGTATTTTTCAAAAATCAATTTCTAGTTAATTCCTTAAGAAATTAGCTACCTCTTACTTAACTCCAAAACTTCCCAACTCTTGGAGGGATCTTACACATGTTAACGTGAGCTTACAGTTTAAATTTCAAGGCCATCGTAGTTATACAACTCCGGTTACAGCGATTTTTGTCTGAAAAACCTAAATATTAAAATGGCCATAACGTGCTCAATTTAAGTTGGAATGAACTCATTTTTGGACACAACCTACTTTATCTCATATATTTTCATCCCCTAAAAGTCCGGATTTTATTTCATTAAATAAGTAACAAAAACAGCCTTTCCAATTTCTTGGCAGAAGCTTTTTAAGCATTTTCGGATTTTTCATCCTTTACTAAAATCATTCCACACAAAAATTTGTAAATCCTTTTTAAGTGATTCCACTTGGATATATTAGAAGACTCATATATCTAACTGCAGAAATTGACCACACTCAAACATTCAAAGTAGAATAAGAGATAAGGTCATTTCCATATCATACTTGGTTTTCTCGAAAATCTATTTTTCAACATTTGGGGTCTTTTAAGAAAACTTCTATATTTTCACAGAAAATCAACATAGCTCAACATAATATTTAAAATAACTCATATACTCATGGATGTAACATGATCCATGTTTTAATTCACCAAATAATCAACAATCATAAGATCAAACACAGTAAAAGCTAAGAAACATTTTATTTTCTATCTTTTGAAAAACCTAACTCGTATTTCTTAGTTTAGATTCCACTTCTGATCCATGAAAGAGTTAGATCTAAACATAAAACACTTTTAAACACCAAGATCTAAGGTTTTAATCCTCAAGATCATAGTTTTACAAAAATCAAAACTCAAATCATAACAAAGAGAAATTAAACTATAAAAGTAGGGATTTCTTATACCTTCTCTTGATTCCTCTTATTCTTCTTTCTAAGTAAGAGATGAAGTGTGTTGATATGAAAATCAAACTCTCCTCTCCTCTCTCTTTCTAGGGCTACCGAAATTGGTAGTTCTCTCCCTCTCTTATGTTTTTTTCTTTGATAGCTAAAGAGAAAGTAAAATAAAAGATGAAAGAGAATGATGTTTTAAGTGTTGGAAGAAAACTATAGATATATTTGATATATCTCTACATAATCCACTAACCTATCTCTTCCCTTCTCTCTCCATATAACTTGTAATCTTGGAAACATAAAGTGGCTTAATCATGTAGTGACAACTAAGGGAGTTAGTGACCTAATGAAGAAAACCAACAAAAGTCACATGCCCCTTCTTTATATTAAATATTGGGCTAACTCAATAATTTAATTATTCTTAAATTAATTAACTACAAGTCTCATGCTCAAATAAACACTTGGGCTACAAATTAATTCTTTGGGCCTTAAAATCAACTTAGTTCTATACTTATTAATTTTTTATCCATTCCCCAATATTTAATTAGGGTTCCCTTACACACATTAGTAAGTTAATTTCTTACTCATATATCTTTAATTTCATAACCCAATTAGACTTGCTATTCTTAGGTTATAAAATTAATTAATTGAGATGTATAAAATAAATCTCTTAGGATTAGTATATCTTTTTAAATACTATCATTCTCTTAAATTATAACCCATTAGGTTATTTAATTATCATACCTAATATATGAATTAGGTTACATAACTTTATTCTTCATCTCTTTACAAAATAAATGTACACACATTATATAATACATATTTACTCAATTACATATATAATTCACATATGTCCTAACAAATTTCCCCTAGTTTATTAACTTGTTATCCCAATTTGACTTAATAAATTATAAACACATACATACTCATATCAATAATCAATTACTTAAGGATTGTAAATCCTTTTAATTTAGTAATCAAGGCTAACATTCAAGCTATGTTAATTTCTTACATAACTTTCATTACTCTTCCTTGAAAATGATTAAGTATACTTCTTAGTTAATAAATTAACTATCTAGCTTAATTATCATATACACTTTTATGATTCAAGTACTTTCGTTTTTTTTAAAAAAAAAATTATTCAAAAATTTTGAATTATGTGAAATTATGGGTTCTCAAATTCTCCCCCATATAAGGATTACATCCTCGGAATCACCGTTTTCTTACTCTCTAATATCTTTTAAAGTTGTATCATTAATTCATTTATATCAACACAATATTAATTTGTGTTTCATATACTAATTTGTGACTTGGGATCTATAAAAGAAAACCATTCACAGCTATATCTACCCAATATTTCTCGCGTAATTCATTTATTCAACTAAATCATTACCTGTCACCACCTCCTGGCAGCTACTGCATCTTGCAATGTCATGTTGAATGTGCGCGCTGTCAATCTTTCTAGCTGAGCAGGTCCTTTGATCGCTAGTGTTCCACTGCTATTTCCTCTATTGTTGCTTCCTCTTTCTGCATTCTTCTTTGGACAGTTACGAATTTGATGATCTAGCGATCCACATGAAAAACAACCTGGTATCTTCTTTGGACTTGGACAATTTGGAGAGATGTGTCCCTCTTATCCACAGTTAAAACACACTCCTTTTCCCTTCAAACATACTCCTGGATGCTTGTTATCGCAATTTGCACATGCCTCACCTTTCTTCTTATTATCTCCTGACTTGTCTCCAGATTCAGTATTGTCCTTCCACTTACGCTTATTAGAGTTACTTCCTCCAACCTCCTTCATTTGTCTTTTTCTTCTTCTCTTGATGATACCTTGACACAGCTTCATTTCCTCCTTCGACGATGATTGCTTTTTCTAATAGGACCAAAAATGTCTTAATCTGTAACACAGCTACCTTGCTATATATCCCTGGCTTCAGTCCATTTTCAAACCTTCGCGCCTTTCTTACCTCAGTGTCCACCTAATGTGGAGCAAATCTCGCTAGTTCATTGAATTTGGCGGCGTATTCTGCAACCGACATATTCTCCTGCTTCAACTCCAAAAAGTTTACTTCCATTCTTGCTTGCATACTTTCTGAGAAATAATTTTCAAAAAATAACTCCTTAAACCTTGTCCAAGTTACTACTGCTGTACCAGCTCTAGCTTTGTTGGTCTCCCACCCGTAATTCGCCTCACCCTTCCTCAGATAGGTAGCAAAATCTGTCTTTTGCTCTTCCGCTACTCTAGAAATAAAAAATTGCATGCTTATGTTGCATATAGTAGTTTCTTGTCAAAAGTTTTGTTTATTATGTGTGTATGTTTAGTTTGCATGTCTCACAAAGTTTAGCATTATGGAAATTTTGTCTAGCCGATGAGGATAATGAATTTTGAAGGATTGTTGAGTACTTTGGTTAACATGAGTCTAGTTATAATATTTTACACGATGAAATTCATGTTGCTGTTTAGATGCTTTTGGTTTGCACGGACGTGTTCATAAATACTAGTAGGTATAAGAATTATGTGTTGCATTGCTCGATAGAAAATGTAGTTTTAAAAAGGGAAATATGTGGAAAGTGAACTTAGACTATTTAAAACATTGATTTTCAAACTTTAAGAAAACATTGGTATGCTATGCATAAAAAAATGGCACAAATAGCAATAATGTGGCTAGTCTTATTTCGGGATACAGCTACTTGAGTAAAATACGCTTAGAGGTGTCTTAACACCTAGCGCCCTAAGGTCTTTCATGGTCTGGGAGTCGTTGGTTGAAAGCTCTCTAAGGGGTAGCAGTGTTTGCCTAATAGAATAAGGCATTACACAGTCATGTGAAAAAAAAAAAGAAGAGAAAAAGTAAAAGAAAAGAAAAATAGAAATAAACACCGCGGGAAAGAGCAAAAATAGCCCTCGTGAGTAGCAATAAAGCAGTTAAGCCCATTGTTGAACCTTAGTTTTCTTTGATATGTTGGAACAATCTTTGTTGCATAAGTATACATGAGTCTTGATTTAGACTGCAATTTTCTATTGTGAGCAGTTTAGCATGTGTATTCTTTGCTTAAATCAAGTTTTGGTGAACACAACACACACACAGCATCTCTATAGCATATATGAATTATCTGAGTGTATGATATTATGCCTATAGTTTGGTTTAAATTTGTATTCTTGAATCTGGAAAAATTCGCTGAGGCATTTTGGACTGAAATTCTGTAATAGCTGGAACAATGTGAGACTAGTTGCATCATAATTTAGTTGCATAGCATGTAGTTGCATTTTCAGTGTTTTATGTGTATGCATTGCTTGAGGGCAAGCAACAGTTCAAGTTTGGGGGTATTTGATAAGTGAGTTTTATACCTACTTATCGGATATCAATTCACTTGAACTACGCCTATCTTAAGTACATTTTAGTGTGTTTTTAGTTGCATTTTGTTTATTTTGCATTGCATGTACTTAGAACTCCCTTTGGTGTAAAAGTGCAGGATATGACATAAGTTGGCGATGGTGAGTGGCATGTGATCAATGAAGGCACAACAAGAGGATAAAGTGGAGCAAGGAGACTAAGAATGGGTGGACAGAAGAATGAACAGCATGAAATGAATGAGCAGCAGAATAAATCAGTGGTAGCAGCAGAACCAGAATTCAAGTTGCAGAAGCTGGGCGGCCGCGCGGCTACACAAGTTAACACACGCACGTCCGCGCGATCATTCGGATTACACAGACTTGACACACACGCACCAGCGCGAGAAATACTGAGGAGCACGCGGCCGCGCGCGATGACTGATGCTGCTGAGCTATTTTATTTTAATTTTTAATTTTAAGGGTTGTAATTAATTAAAAAAAAATAATTCTAACTGGTGTCAGACACATTATTGAGTAGTTTTACGTGTTTTTCATATGGGGAACTAGGGTTTACACTTTGAGAGAGTTCCATTGGAGAACGAAGCCTAATCTCTATATTTTTCTACTTCTTCTATTGGATTTCAATCATTGTGGAAAACTATTGTTCTTTGTTGGATTTTAATGTGGAATTGAACGTTACTATTGGATTATAATTAGCAATTGGGTTTGATTGATTATATCCCTTATCATTTAATTGTTTGTTTATTGTCCATGTATTGCTTTGATCCCATAATGTCTTTTGGTTCAGTCATGAGCTAAACTCTATTATGGGATTCTAACGGATTTTAATATGTAGTTTAGTTGCATGCTTGACTGCTGGACTGTTTTACATATCATAAGGAATTTCTATCATGGCTGTTTTGTATGCATGAATGCTTGATCACCATTCGTTTTCAGTACTTGTATGGAATTGAAAAATAACATGCGAGTATGGATTATAATCATGATAGCATGTGTATATGGGGCTGTTTTGCATAGCTTTGTATTTCGTGAACTAGATAGACATATATTGTTTCACCGTATGAGTTAAAATAAGGGATTGTGCTTAAATTCAATATGGTTGCAATTTCGCATAGACATATAGTGATTTTGGTTATATTGATGATTACATGGTGTCTATCGCATATGGATACTGTGTAAGTAGGTCATAGTACATTGAAAAATGGTTATGTCTATATTAGTGTCCTTGGCTACTTTCCTGTGGTATGTGAACAATTCTTGCGTGATGGTGGTAATTAGATGAAGTATTAAATGAAGTTAGGATCCCATTATTTCCAAATTTGATTCATTACCTTATTATTCTTGATTTAGTCGTTATTTGCAATTAGAGTAATTCACAATTATAATCATTAGTTTAAGCATATAAAATATAGTGATTTAATTGATGCATAGTGGTTTAAATTAGACAACTTTCCCCGTGGATCGATACTCGACTTACTCTGTATTACTTGTTGACACATGTATACTTGCATGAGTTAGAGCTCTTTTGTTATAGCTAAAAAAGAGGCAACAAGTTTTTGCCACCACCGTTCTTAGGGAAAAGGCGTTTAAATTTTATTATTATCATTAGTTTTAAGCTATATTGTATGACTTAGACAAATCTAATCTTATCTCATTTCCATTTTGTTTTTGTTTTTGTTTGAGAACTTGTATAAATTTTTTATGCATGCCGTTTATCCAACCCCGACTTAACACCCTTTCGTGGACAACATAAACGGAGAGGGTTGGAAGCGAGTGTTCGCAAATTTACAAGCACGATTAGAGGTAATATCTAATATTGCAGTCGAGGGACAAGGAGTAGAGCAAAGAGAAGAGAATACGGCTCTGAGAGAATATTCCATGCCTAATATTAATGGATTACAGTCTAGCATAGTTAGACCAACGATAGCAGCTAATACATTCGAGATAAAAATGGGCACTATTCAGATGGTGCGAGAATACTGTTCGATTTAGAAATGCCGCTTCGGATGATCTCGAATGAACACTGTTGAGTTTTATTGAGATATGTGTCACGTTCGAGATATAAACGGGGTGACGGAGGATGCTATCGGACTTAGGTTGTTTCCATTCTCATTAAGGGATAAAGCGAAGTTTGGCTTCATTCGTTGCCGATGGGATCTATAACTACATGGGAGGACTTAGCACGAAGTTCTTAGCCAAGTTTTTCCCAATGGCTATCTTGTGAAAATGAGGATGACAATCTCTCGGTTTGAGCAACAACGAGGTGAGTCCTTATATGAGGCACAGGAGAGATATAAAGAGATGCTTCTGGAAGTGTCTACGCACCATGGTATGCCGATTGGATGGTGATCAACACATTCTATAATGGATTGGGATGGCAGTCTAGGCCGATTGTAGATGCAGCTACAGGTGGAGCATTATGGGCAAAGAGTTATGAGGAGGCCTATAACCTCATAGAAACAATGGCAACAAATGATTTTCAGAACCCTACATCTAGGATGCCACAGCCCAAAGTTGCAGGTTTGTTGGAAATGGATGCTATTACTCAGTTGTCGGCACAGATGGCAGCTATGGTGAAGAAAATAGATTCAATAGCCGAGAGCAAAGAGAAAATAGTTGCCTTTGTATGTGAGATTCAAATAGTTGCTATCAGCTCAGAGTCATTACAGTATGTGGGAAATTACAGGAAAGACCAGGGACAGTTTCAGAACACATATAACCCCAACAACCGCAATCATCCAAACTTCAGTTGGTCAATAACCAAGGGCATCAATGAAAATTAGTTTCAAATAGAATCAACAAGTTCGATCACGGACCATCTCAACAACAGTTTACACCAAGACCACCTTTTCCACCGGGATTTTCTCAACAAAAACAACATCACACTCCAAACACACCTCAAAGAAGAAAAGAAATCGAAATGGAGGAGATGATGATGAAATACATAAGCGAATCTGAGAGGTTATGATCAAAATCCAAGCAGTGGCTATTAAGAATCTGGAAACTCAGATGGGGAAAATGGCGAACATGCTTAACAACAGGCCCCAGGGTTCATTGCCAAGTAATACAAAAGCAAATCCACGAAGAGAAGGGAAGGAACAGCATGAAGAGAAAGATAAGCATGAAGAGAAAGATAAAGCAGGTTCAGCGGAGAAGCCTAATAGTTCAGTACCAATAGTTCACCCTCCGGTTCCGTATCCATAGAGATTGAATAAGCAGAGGAAGGATAAACAGTTCAGCAAGTTCTTGGAGGTTTTTAAGAAGCTGCAGATTAATATACCATTCGTGGAGGCATTGGAACAGATGACAAGCTATGCAAAGTTCATGAAGGGTATATTGTCAAGGAAGAGGAGATTGGATGAGTTTGAGACAGTAGCCTTGACAGAGGAATGCAGTGCAGTGGTTTAGCGTAAACTACCTCCAAAGCTGAAAGATCTGGGCAGTTTCACAATTCCATGCACGATCGGAAAAATGAACTTCAAGAAATGTCTATGTGATCTTGGGGCAAGTATCAATCTGATGCCCTTGTCAGTGTTTAATCAGTTGGGATTGCTGGCTCCAAGGCCGATAAATATTTTGTTCCAGTTAACTAACAGATCCATCACGTATCCACGGGGAATTGTTGAAGATGTACTGGTAAAGGTGGACAAATTTATCTTTCCGGCTGACTTCATCATCTTAGATTATGAGGAAGACAAGAGTATACCAATCATACTGGGAAGACCATTCTTAGCCACAGGAAGGACTTTGATAGATGTGTAGAAAGGGGAGCTCACTATGCGTGTACATGATCAGGAGATTACTTTTAATGTCTTCAAAGCAATGAAATTCCCAGCAGATGAAGAAGAATGTTTCAGAGTTGATTTGGTGGACCGTGTAATAAATGATAAAGTCGAGAGTCTGGTGGGTTATGAACCATTGAGGTGTGTCATTGCTAAAAATTCAGATTTAGAGGATGAGGAATTCGCCAAACTTGTGCAATATCTGGATACCACTCCACAATTCAGAAAATTCAGAACACCCGTCAAGTCATTGACAAAAGTTGGAGAAACATCGGTAAAATTAAAGTCATCTCTTGAAACACCTCCAGAAATTGAATTAAAACCACTTCCAGATCATCTCAGGTACGCATTTTTAAATAAAGATTCAAAGCTACCTGTGATTATTTCTGCTGCACTAACATCTTTTCAGGAAGAAAAATTGCTACAAGTGCTTAGAGAATTCAAATCAGCTATTGGATGGACCATAGCAAATATCAAAGGGATCAGCCCTTCTTTTTGCATGCATAAGATCCTATTAGAAGATGATAGTAAGTCGTCGGTGGAACAGCAAAAAAGGCTTAATCCGATAATGAAAGAAGTGGTCAAGAAAGAGGTACTGAAATGGCTGGATGCAGGCATAATCTATCCGATTCGAGACATGACTCATGGGTGAGCCCAATGCGATTAATGTCTTAGAAGAAGGGTGGTATGACCGTGGTTTCAAATGAGAATAATGAACTAATTCCAACACGAATAGTAATGGGGTGGAGAGTCTGCATGGACTACCGCAGGCTCAACAAAGCTACAAGGAAAGATCATTTTCCATTACCATTTATTGATCAGATGTTGGACAGATTAGCAGGTCATGAGTACTATTGCCTTCTGGACGGATATTTGGGATACAATCAGATTATGAAATCTCCAGAAAGACCAGGAAAAGACTACCTTCACATGTCCATACGGCACTTTTTCTTTTAGAAGGATGTCGTTTGGATTGTGCAATGCTCCAGCCACCTTTCAGAGATGCATGATGGCTATATTTTCAGACATGGTGGAACAGAACGTGGAGGTATTTATGGATGATTTCTTAGCCTTCGGGGATTCATTTGAGTTATGCCTGGAAAATTTA
Source organism: Panax ginseng (assembly GCA_020205605.1). Taxonomy (NCBI): domain Eukaryota; kingdom Viridiplantae; phylum Streptophyta; class Magnoliopsida; order Apiales; family Araliaceae; genus Panax; species Panax ginseng. Next base: position 61,163,812 of record CM035140.1, on the reverse strand, counting down.
GTAATGGTTTTGAAGAGATGCGTTGAGATGAATCTAGTGCTGAACTGGGAAAAATGCCACTTCATGGTACAAGAAGGAATCATACTGGGACACAAGGTTTTGAAAAAGGGACTCGAGGTGGATAGGGCTAAGCTGGAGACTATTGAGAAATTGCCACCACCTACTTCAGTAAAAGGTGTTCGCAGCTTTCTGGGACATGCAGGTTTCTACCGCAGATTCATCAAGGACTTCTCCAAGATAACTAAACCATTATGCAATTTATTGGAGAAGGATGCGCAGTTTAATTCTGATGAGGCTTGCGTGTCAGCATTTGAGCACTTAAAAGGGAAATTAACATCAGCACCAATTATTACTGCACTAGATTGGGAGTTGCCATTTGAGCTGATGTGTGATGCCAGTGATTACGTCGTAGGTGCTGCTTTGGGGCAGAGGAAAGAGAAGATGTTTCATGTAATTTATTATGCCAGCAAGACCCTTACAGATGCATAGTTGAACTACACCACCACAGAGAAAAAGTTATTGACAATGGTGTACGCCTTTGATAAATTTCGAGCATATCTAATTGGCACAAAGGTGATAGTGTATACGGATCACGTGGCAATTCGAAATTTAGTGGCAAAGAAGGATGCAAAGTCCCGGTTGATTAGATGGATTTTATTACTGCAGGAATTTGATTTGGAGATCAAGGACAGAAAGGGAACTGAAAACCAAGTAGCAGCCCACTTATCTTGACTTGAGAATCCGGAAAGGGAGGCAGACGACAAGGTTTTAATCAATGAATTCCTGCATGATGTCAAATGGTACATATTGGATGAGCCTTATTTGTTTAAACAATGTGCTGATCAAATGATAAGAAGGTGTATCCCAGTATAATGAGGCCAGAGGGAATTTTCCAGGATTGTCATTCTTCGGTGTATGGTGGTCACTATGGTGGAGAGCGAACAGTGGCTAGAGTGCTACAAGCAGGATTCTACTAGCCAACAATTTTCAAGGATGCCTACAGTTTCGTCTAGTGGTGCAATAGATGTCAGCGAGTGGGGAACATATCAAAAAGAAATGAAATGCCTTTGAATACGATCCTTGAAGTGGAAATTTTCGATGTGTGGGGGATTGATTTTATAGGACCTTTTGTTTCTTCCAGCGAAAATATCTACATTTTACTCGCAATGGATTATGTGTCGAAATGGGTAGAAGTGGCAGCTCTTCCGACAAATGATTCCAAGGTAGTCCTCAAATTTTTATATAGAAGTATCTTCACTAGGTTTGGGACTCCTAGGGCCATCATTAGTGATGAAGGCAGTCATTTCTACAATAGGCAGTTTAAAGCTTTGTTGGCCAAGTATGGGGTGAACCATCGCATTGCTACAGCTTATCACCCATAAACGAATGGCCAAGCTGAAGTGTCAAATCGAGAAATAAAAAGAATCCTTGAAAAGGTTGTGAATCCCACGAGGAAGGATTGGTCGTTAAAGTTGGATGATGCAGTATGGGCCTATAGGACTGCATACAAAACTCCATTGGACATGTCACCTTTTCAGCTTGTGTATGGAAAAGCCTGTCACCTTCCTATGGAGCTAGAGCATAAGGCATATTGGGCAATTTGGAAGGTCAATTTTGATTTGAAAGCTGCAGGGGAGAAATGCCTACTCCAACTCAATGAGTTGGATGAATTCAGATTACAGGCATATGAGAATTCAAAGCTGTATAAGGAGAAGGTGAAGAAATGACATGACCGAAAGATCATTGATAGAACATTCAAACCGGGACAAAGGGTTTTGTTTTATAACTCCAGACTTAAACTTTTTCTCGGGAAGCTGAAATCGAGATGGTCAGGGCCATTTATAGTGAAAACTGTATTTCCACATGGTGCAATTGAAGTATTTGATAAGTTTCCGGACAAGCCGTTCAAAGTGAACGGGCAGAGATTGAAGCACTATTTTGGTGGTGAGGTGGACAGACAAAAAGTCACCTCAATTCTTTCTTCGACATGAGATTCAGAGACAATCAAGCTAATTGACTATAACTTAGCGATTGATGGGAGGCAACCCATTATTTCTAGCTCTATTTTCTCTTTATTTATTTAGTTAGGTTGCTTTAGTTAGTTCATCTTTATTTCATTTTTGATAGTTTATATATTTTTGCATAATTGAGTGGGTAGCTGAATTTGCATTGAGGGGTGTTTGAAGTAGGATAGAGTTTATTTGGTCATTCATGTCTGCTCATTAATTCATGCCTTAACAGTGTGCATTAATGTCTATGTAGGTCTCTCCAATTGAAATCATCAACGATATGCGATGTGGGAGTTAAGACCGCGCAAGATAGTAACTAGAGCCAAGGCATGTGCCTGAGCTTAAGAAGTCGCGCGCACCGCATACAAAAGTCGATAGCCCAAGTGGTGACAAACGCATAGGCGGTCCAACCGAGCACCTCAACGCCCATTATTCGTGCGCCCACGCACGAACCTCAGTGAAAACTAGCGCGGCCGCGCGCGATATCGGACCATGAAAAATTTTTAAGTGTTATAAAAACAGATGTTGTGGCGTATTTGGACTCTCACTTGACATAACACAGAGACCTCACCTCTCAGCAGTGACAACTTGAGCCCTAACTCTCCTCTCCATTACGCGATTGCCGTTTTAGTATTTCCACCCACGAGTACACCCACGTCTCATAAGGACAATAAAACTCTATGGTTTCTCCTTAGGTTTTGCATCAACGAGTTTGGGGGTACTCTCATCAGTAGCTCTTATTCATTATCAAGCAAATCATCTGTATTCTCTCTATCATCCACAAATGGGTCCAAAAAGAGCATGCTCCATCTCCATCTCTTCATCATCAGCATCTTCCTCTAGTAACCGAGAAGAGGATGTCGTGGACCACAAGAAATTTATTAGTTTGGAAGCCCAGCAAGAATATCATCGAATCGTGGCCAAATCATTTGTGAAGGAACGGGGGTTTAAACCTGAGAAGCAAGACGGCCAACTATTGAATATGATATGCGAAAGAGGCTGGGTTGGTTTGGCTGCAACTCTTATGCCTATTCCCATGGGGGTTGTTCGAGAGTTCTACACGAATGCTAAGGACATAAAAGGAGGGATAACACTGGTTCGAGGAGTACAAGTGGATTTTCGACCTCCAGCGATCAGAGCAGTCTTCAGGATAAGTGACGCACCACCGATTGTGTCTGCCAATTGGGTAGAAGGTGCACATTTAGAAATGAATCTGGAACTCGTGATTGCTGAATTGTGCATTCCGGGCACCAAATGGAATTATAAGGCAGGGACGACTGAGCCAAAATCTTTTCTAGCGTCCGCTTTGAATCGATATGCCAAAGCGTGGAATCTGTTTATCTATGCCAAATTAGTTCCGTCAGCTCACCAGCATGAAATAACCACTGAGCGGGCTATCATTTTGTGGGGCATCATTAAAGGCAAGTACATTTATGTCAGCCACCTAATTCATCAAAATATGATGCGTTATTTACAGGGGAGCTGTGACGCCCCCAAAATTAGGTATACATCACCCTTCTTGGGTCGTCAGATACATGGTACAGAATTCAAATACAATATACTAATACAACTATCGTGTACAATACGACAAAACATAACTGTGAGTTTGAATACAATTATTGTCTACTAGAGATTATACAAACTCAAAAGGAGTCCTCATTACAATTGTTAACACACTATTTCACAGAATAGTGAGGACTACTAATACTATCATCTGGTCCATTACTCCGTTCCCCGACTCGTCCCAGCTATATTCTCATTTCCTGGAGAGAACAGTGAAAGAAAGGGTGAGCTCAACTAGCCCAGTAAGAAATATTATGACTAAGATAATGCGGAATAAATTATCATTAGTCTCCAACAATGTTAAATTGATAAAATATAATAGACATCAAGTTTAACTGCAGCGGAACAAGCAATCCATTAAAAGAGTCAAGTAGAAAATAAAATCTACTATCTTTTATGATTTAAAAGGTTTTTCATCATTGTTATCGTTGAGACTCAGCTTAAAAAGAAATATTTCACATCATCGAATCACCCCTGCACTACGGCCAAGGATATTCTTTAGTATCACGATCACAATTATCCATGCACTACGGGCCAAGAATATTTGTGTATTCATTAATGGTCATGATCATGCCAACAACTGTCCATCAATGCAGTACGGCCAATGAGGACTTTTACAACATCATTTGTAACATTACGGTCATGATTACACCGAATAATCCCTGGTCATAATCATACAAAGTCCATCTATGCACTACAGGCCACAGATGACTTTCAACAAAATATAAACATGAGGATGATGACAATAATATAAGAATTCTATAAAAACAAGTTCAAGAATTAATTTGTCCAAGAACCAATAACGTCCAAATTCTCAACATGATACTGCTTTATAGAGTAAAATTCAAGAATGCTCAAAAGAATATTTCCATGAAAAGATACTGGATGAAGCGCAAATATCAAGAATATTCCACTAATTTCATGGAGTATACAAGTCAAAACTTTAACGAACTGAGTATAATAAGGAATGGAATAACAAAAGAAATCACCATGCATGCGATAGACCATTGCAGCAGTTATTCCAACGTAATAATAATTAATCGGAACGGTGTCCAACAGAAAAACGCATGCATGTGAGGATATTCCAATGTATAATAAAGATGGAATCAGTCCGGCAGTAAAACGCATGCATGCGGGATATTCAACAATGTAATAATAAAGACGGAATCATGTCCGGTGTAAAGCATGCATGTGATATTATTCAAATGAGAATAATAAAGAATAGAATAATAGAAGTTCTCTTCATGAATACAAAAGAAATAATACCCCTTACCGTAAAAGAAACTAGATATAAGAGTAGGGAAGTAGCAGAATACTTTTCTATAGTTTCTCTATAAATTCTCTCTCTAGAGTTTCAGTGAATTCATAAGAAATAATGAATGAATGAACTTCTATTTATAGAAGAATGGAAAGGATACTATTTAGAATTTATTCACAGACGCACAGTGAAGAATCCAACGAATCACTCACGGACAAACTTTGTAAATTTCAGTCGTCCGTTTTAAAAATATAATATTATAATATTCAAATAAAACAAATAACTTTATATAAAATATAATATATTCTATTTTATATAAAAAAAATGAAACTTATTATATATAATTATATATATAATAATACTAATACATCTGTCCATCTATATAAGTCATAACACCGGTTCGATTTTTCAAGCTCCAGAATGGACTTTATTAGAAATTTAAGATGGCTAATTGGCTATGTATCCCACCACACTTGTATTAATTTAAAGTGGAATGCACATGTCATTTACTATTCTTGTATGATATATGAACTGACAAAGTCACCATACAAATGCATACATTAATAATATTATTATTATTATACTATAACCTTCCCGCCAGAATAAACTTCCCCCCCCTCCCCCATTTCCTCCCCAGTGATTACCTTTTAACATATATATATATATATATATATATATATATATATATATTATATATATATATATATATACTTATATATATATATATATATAAAATTAAGATAACTTCTACGGCATAGCTTTTGAAAATGGATAAATGGGGGTCCATAAATTCAACAAATCATGTGAATAATTGAACAAAATTGAGTGACTTCTCACGTAAGCACCAATAATTAGTACCGTGTGCTACTATGCAACCACGCGTATTACTGTACTTTTAACACCGGGTGTTTCAATAGTTAACGGTAAAACTTCCGCCGTTATTTTCATAAAGTATTTTTGTCATTTTCTCAATCCGACAATAATTCTGTTGTGGGGTCCACCAATGATTGTGCTGTTATACGAATATTCCCTGTTAAAACGAATATTCCCGGACCAATCAAATATTATATAACAACTTGCGTACTTTGCAAAATTTATAAATATTACCCACAACTATAACATTATATCAATTTCACTCCATAATATTCAAAAATAATATTTATAGAAAATTCATCTTTATTCAAAAAGTTGGGGTTTTACAGGAGCACTACTGGGAGTATTCCACGCGCGTCTGTGGCAGCAATGCTTTGTACCCAACAAGGAGTCCCGTGGAATAATGAGCAGCTGCAGAACCCGAGCCACGACATCACTCATGCAACTATTGCCAAGTTCAAGGATTGGACGGGTGGTGAACCGCATCCGAGAGGATTAGGATTTATTGTAGAGCCCCGAATCCGGGCCCCAAATCACCGCGGATCCGGTTCACTCATTCTACTACTATTGTGGAAGATATAAACATAAATTGTTTATACATTAAACATTATACACTATCCCAAGGTCGAGTAACCATAACTTATACACAATTTATAACTTATCTAACACATGATATTATCATACAAGACTATTACAAAGCTAATCGCGCACATTAACTTTAAGCTGGAACTGTCTTTAACTTTTCTTGTATCCGACGCATTCACCTTAATCTGCAATGTTTTATCATGATATAGCAAGGGTGAGCATGAAAGTTGCCCAGCAAGTTTAAATACAATTTAAGGATATATCATGATTGAAGATTTAGAATAATAAGCTGGCTATAATTCATAATGTAGTTGTGAATTAGCATGAACAAACTTTTGACTGAACAAGTATTACATATGAATAATATATATCTGGACCAACTGGAAATGAAGGTGATCAGCCTTTCATACCTGACTTATACATACAAGATGTACAGAGTACAATTCTACATGGCAATCAGTAATGATTAACCATAAGCATAACTGAATGAAACACTCTTAGTAGAGTTAAGAAAAACAAACTTGCACATTAAGATTGATTACCGATACAAAAAATAACTTAGCTTTATCCGAAGACCTAATACAGATAATACCGATCTCCAAATATTAGAATAATATCATCACAGTATAAAATAACCTAAACACATTATCACATAATCCTATCAGTCTATACAACACATAGACTTAGCATCAAACAGACTAATTAAGTCTAAGTTGAAACCGACACAATTCAATCATCCCGACGGTCTAATCGGACAATTATCGAGTTTAAGTTCAATTAAACTCTGCCTAAACAATTAATAATAATCTTAGATAATCATATTATCAGTCAAAACAATTTTCATGGTCCAGTAACAAATTTTCGAATAATTAATATCATTTATCATAATTTTCCAATCATTAAACTCGTATTTAAATGAATTAAATATCACATAATTCCTTAGTCATTAATATTTATTTATTGCTAAACATTAATGAATTACATGCCATAATATTATATCATATTTATAATATCTCAAAGTATTTTCAATACTTTATTATTTCCTTTAAATGTTTTTAAAGTAATTAAAAACATAAATCAATAACCGATATTAATATAAATACCACATTATTCCTTGATCATTAATATTTATTAAATACCAAATATTAATGAAAATCATAACATAATATTATAATATAATTATAACATCACAAAGTATTTTAATACCTTAAAATCACATTTCTATGATTTTTAAACAATCAAATCCATTATCCGATAATTGCTATAATTATTAAAATATTAATATTTTCATGCCAAAACATCAAAAGTTATATTTTATAACTCAAAATATTTTATAACACTTAAATCATTTTTATATGATTTTTAAAGCATTAAATCTATTTTTTCCTAATTTATCTAACATATTCATTAAATAAACTAATTATAATTAATAATAAATATTAATGAATTTCATCACAAAATATCAAAAGTCATCAATAATAACTTAAAATATCTTCTAACACCATAATATAATTTTTCATGATTTTCATGAATTAAAACTATTTTAAAATAATTTATCTAATATTATAATTAAATAAATAAATACCATTTATATTCCAAAATATTAAATATTTTTGAAATATACTCAAATAATTAAAACTATTTTTCGGGCTTTAAAATAATTTTTCAGAATTTATTATGTATTTTTAATAATTAAAAACTAATTTTTCAAATTTTTAAATCATTTTCGAAATTTCCAGAAAATAAAAATAATTAAAACCGTCGCTAATGCCTTTAGCGATAGACAACCATCGCCTTAGGTGTTCTTGAGTCTCAAGAACAACGATAACGCAGCCGTCTTGAAGATTTGGTTTGGTTTCTGGCTATAACTTTGTGTGTGTTTTGTTTCTGGTAATGTTCTTGGTCAGATCTTGTAGACGAAATACAAGACTACAAGATCCAACAAACTTCATGGATAAACAACATCAGATCTGGGAGATATTGGCCATCAAGTAGTTGCCGGAGTCGTTTCTTCACGAAGAAACGATTAATGGGGCTCACTTTGGACCTCTATAACTTGATGATCGTGTAATGCTTATGTGATCTTTCAATTTCAGTGTGTAGAAAACATGTAGGACTACAACTCTAACACTTAACATCATCATGTCAACAATGATCTAATCGAAATGGCCGTCAAAAAGTCGACCACTAAACCTGTTCTTCAAAAACTGGTTCGTTGTTCTTGGCGCTTTCGGTTAACCAAGTTTTTATTTATAACTTTTGATCTACAATTGATCTAGCTTTGATTATTTTTGCATCTTAAAGACCACATAACAGACTACATGTTACAAGCTTTAAACATCAAAAACACTTAACACACACGGATCTAAAGGCTCTAACATATGGTCATCGATTTAAAAATTTTTAAGTTTAAATTTTGAAAAACTTTAATTTTGAGCACTTTGATGTTATGGGTCCTGGATTTAACAACTCATATCATCAATTGACACCCTATTACACAACGTTAAACAATCAATTGCAACAAATAACATCGAATCAAAGAATTTCTAGGCTTAGGGTTTTATACCTTTTCTAACTTTGATTTTCTTGATTTTTGGCTTCTGATCTGTTGTTTGTGATCGTGGGGCTTTGATTTAGGACTGATATGCCTTAATAATTTCGTAGGTTTGAGGCTTGAAAGTATTAATTTGAGTGTTGAACAAATTTTAGTTTACCAAATGATTTTCTCTCTCTTCCAATCCTTTTATAGACAACTTAGATTCATGTATGGGATGTTCTAGAGCTGATGTGCTGGAGTTGTGAGTCACCAAGAGTTAGTAAGGTTAGGTAAGCAACTAAAGTTTTGGACACAACTACAAGTTAGCTCACTAAAACACTCAAAAGGGCATTATAGTCATTTGGCTCATAAAGTGCAAGGCAACTTGGTAATTTCCCATAATCATTAGGTTTCAAAAATAGAAATTTAATATTTCTAAATTATAATTAGGATTTGATAATTATATTATAATTTCCTAATCATAAATTAAGCTTGCCAATTAGGATTATTATTTCCTAATTAAATTTGTTAATTTAGCAATTAGGATCATAATTGGTCATTAGAGTTTATAACCAACTAATTAGGATTTTACATAGAAAATAATTTTTCAATTTAGAAATTAGGTTTCCTAATTTAGATTAGGTTTCCTAATTACAATAAAGTTTACTATTCTCATTCAAGCTTGCTAATTAGGGTTAAGGCTTCCTAATTAACATTAAACTCTATAAGTTAATAATTAGGTTTTCTCTAATTGCATGTCCGGGTTTTCTATATTTGAAATTAGGGCTTTTCAATTAATCAATTAGGTTTATCCCTAATTACACTTACAATTAATAACATAGAAACTCTATACTTAACTTCAAGCTTCCCACTTAGGGTTTTAATATCCCGATTTAGGGTTTCAGACAGAATAATTAAGGTTCAAATTTTGGAATTTAGGGTTTACTAAATAATTAAGCTTTACCCTATTAAACTTATAATCTAAATCACTTGAGCATTATAATTCTCTCATTATATTCTCGATTAGGGTTTCAAATATTCAAAATCAAATTAGGATTTTTATATTGTATTAGGGTTTTCTAATACTCAAATAGGGTTTCGATAATTCATTAGGGTTTTTCCTAATTAATTTATAATTAATAACGTTAAACCTTATATATAGCATTGCATTCCCAATCTAGGGTTTTAATATCCGAATTAGGGTTTCGGACTCACGGGCCAAAACTAGGGTTTCCAGAACCGATTTCTAGTTTTCTTATCGACGTTAGGGTTTTCTAACTGAACGTTGATGTTCTTAATATATACTTAGGGTTTGACACAGATATAATTTTACCTGATCAACCCTTGACCCTTAACCACATTCTGTACACATACATAACAAATTTCACAAAACTTAATCACATAAATCCTTAATCCTGAATAATTCACCTAAATCCTTCACAAAATTTTGAAATCCTCAAAATTCAATCCTAATAACATCAAACGCATACATTTATTTTCTTTCTAGGTCTAATATTTGACCTTAAATCAATCATTTAAGATTTTGTAAAATTGTCTAAATTCTCGGGTTGTCACATTTATTATCCAAATTTCACTTTCCCGAGCCACCACAAAGACCCTCTCGAGACAGATGAGGCAGCCGTCAACCCAAGTTCCTTTCTTCTCGGGGATCGACACTCAAGAAGGTTAGAAGCGAAAAGTCGACGCCATGTATTTATAATTTTTCACTTTTACAACGGGGTTGACGAGGTCATTGGCGAGAGGCTTTTTGCACAAATAGGGACAATGCTAGAGTGGCCTCGATTCGGAGACGACTATGCCATATCCACCACCATATTCACCACCCGAAGAGGGTGGTGCGGCTGATCATTAGGGGAGTTTTCTTTAACCCTTTACCTTCATTCACTGGGACATTGAATATTATAAGTTTAGGGGTATTGGGGTAGTAGTATAGTTGCACGTAGTATCTGCATGTTAGTTTAGTACTTGCATTTAGTATTTGCATGTTTAGTTTACATTTTGCATGCTTATGTTGCATATAGTAGTTTCTTGTCAAAATTTTTGTTTATTATGTGTGTATGTTTAGTTTGCATGTCTCACAAAGTCTAGCGTTATGGAAATTTTGTCTAGCCGATGATGATAATGAATTTTGAAGGATTGTTGAGTACTTTGGTTAACATGAGCCTAGTTATAATGTTTTACACGATGAAATTCATGTTGCTGTTTAGATGCTTTTGGTTTACACGGACGTGTTCACAAACACTTGTAGGTATAAGAATTATGTTGTATTGCTCGATAGAAAATGTAGTTTTAAAAAGGGAAATATGTGGAAAGTGAACTTAGACTGTTTAAAACATTGATTTTCAAACTTTAAGAAAACATAGGTATGCTATGTATAAAAAAAAAAAAGCACAAATAACAATAACGTGGCTAGTCTTATTTCGGGGCCTTGGCTACTTGAGTAAGTACGCCCGTAGGGGCGTGTTAACACCTAGCGCCCTAAGGTCTTTCATGGTCTAGGAGTCGTTGGTTGAAAGCTCGCTAAGGGGTAGCAGTGTTTTCCTAATGCAATAAGGCATTGCATAGTCATGTGAAAAAAAAAGAAGATAAAAAGAAAAAGAAAAGAAAAATAGAAATAAACACCGCGGGAAAGAGCGCAAATCGCCCTCGTGAGTAGAAATAAAGCAGTTAAGCCCATTGTTGAACCTTAGTTTGCTTTGATATGTTGGAACAATCTTTGTTGCATAATTATACATGAGTCTTGATTTAGACTATAATTTTCTGTTGTGAGCAGTTTAGCATATGTATTATTTGCTTAAATCAAGTTTTGGTAAATACAACAACACAAACAGCATCTCTATAGCATATATGAATTATCTAAGTGTATGATATTATGCCTATAGTTTGGTTTGAATTTGTATTCTTGAATTTGGAAAAATTCGCTGAGGCATTTTGGACTAAAATTCTGTAATAGCTGGAACAATGTGAGACTAGTTGCATCATAATTTAGTTGCATAGCATGTAGTTGCATTTTTAGCGTTTTATGTGTATGCATTGCTTGAGGGCAAACAACAGTTCAAGTGTGGGGGTATTTGATAAGTGGGTTTTATATCTACTTATCGGATATAAATTCACGCGAACTACGCCTATCTTAAGTACATTTTAGTGTGTTTTTAGTTGCATTTTGTTTATTTTGCATTGCATGTACTTAGAACTCCCTTTGGTGTAAAAGTGCAGGATATGACATAAGTTGGCGATGGTGAGTGGCATGTGATCAATGAAGGCACAACATGAGGATAAAATGGAGCAAGGAGACTAAGCATGGGTGGACAGAAGAATGAACAGCATGAAAGGAATGAGCAGCAGAACAAATCAGTAGTAGCAGCAGAACCAGAATTCAAGTTGCAGAAGCTGCGCGGCTACACAGGTCAACACACGCGCGCCCACACGATCATTCGGATTAAACAGACTTGACACACGCGCGCCAGCGCGAGAAATACTAAGGAGGAGCGTGCGGTCGCGCGCGATGACTGATGCTGCTAAGCTATTTTATTTTAATTTTTAATTTTAAGGGTTGTAATTAATTAAAAAAATAATTCTGACTGGTGTCAAACGCATCATTGAGTAGTTTTATGTGTTTTTGATATGGGGAACTAGGGTTTACACTTTGAGAGAGTTCTATTGGAGAACGAAGCATAATCTCTTTATTTTTCTACTTCTTCTGTTGGATTTCAATCACTGTGGAAAACTATTGTTCTTTCTTGGATTTTAATGTGGAATTGAACGTTACTATTGGATTATAATCAGCAATTGGGTTTGATCGATTCTATCCCTTATCTTTTAATTGTTTTTTTATTGTCCATGTATTGCTTTGATTTCATAATGGTTTTTGGTTCAGTCATGAGCTAAACTTCATTATGGGATTCTAACGGATTTTAATATGTAGTTTAGTTGCATGCTTGACTACTGGACTATTTTATATATCATAAGGAATTTCTATCATGGTTGTTTTGCATACATGAATGCTTGATCACCATTCGTTTTCACTACTTGTATGGAATTGAAAAATAACATGCGAGTATGGATTATAATCATGATAGCATGTGTATATGGGGTTGTTTTGCATAGCTTTGTATTTCGTGAACCAGATAGACATATATTGTTTCACCGTATGAGTTAAAATAAGGGCTTGTGCTTAAATTCAATATGGTTGCAATTTCGCATAGACATATAGTGATTTTGGTTATATTGATGATTACATGGTGTCTATCGCGTGTGGATCTCTTGTAAAGTAGGTCATAGTACATTGAAAAATGGCTATGTCTATATTAGTGTCCTTGGCTACTTTCCTGTGGTATGTGAACAATTCTTGCGTGATGGTGGTAATTAGATGAAGTATTAAATGAAGTTAGGATCCCATTATTTCCAGATTTGATTCATTACCTTATTATTCTTGATTTAGTTGTTATTTGCAATTAAAGTAATTCATAATTATAATCATTAGTTTAAGCATATAAAATATAGTGATTTAATTGATGCATAGTGGTGTAAATTAGACAACTTTCCCCGTGGATCGATACTCGACTTACTCTGTATTACTTGTTGACGCATGTATACTTGCATGATTTAGAGCTCTTTTGTTATAGCTAAAAAAGAGGCAACACACTTTGAATCCCTCCGGACTTGTCAAGATGATCCCTGCTCCACTGATGTCTAAAGTAGAAGATCCATCTCAGCATCTCATTCACACGAGCTCTACTTCTGGCGAAGAACCTTGAATCATTGTCGGACTCTTGACACATCACAAAGATCATCCGCTTCAGAAAATGAACATTCGACCACAAAATCAGCCAAGGCCTGCCCTTTGATAGCTGTTTGGGGATGATATTCAATGAAAAATTGGGACAACTCCATTGTCCATGCAGCTAATCTTCCCGAAACTTCAGGTTTGCCCATAATTTTCTTCAAAGGCTGATCTGTGTATACCACTAACAACCGACCCTAGAAATATTGCCTAAGCTTTTGACTAGCTATCATCAAAGCAAAGGCAACTTTTTCAATATTTGGGTACCTTTTTTCAGCATCCCTAAGGACATGGCTTACTTAGTAAACTGGGTACTGCTTACCCCCTACTTCACGCACCAAAATCTCCCCATTGTCAGCTAACTAGTCGCTAAGTACAAATCTGAGAGGCTCAAAGGGGAGCGGGTTTCACCAACAAAGGCGCCGAAGATAAATAGGTCTTTATACTCTGGAAGGCGTCATCACATTCCGAAGTCCACTGGAACATCTTCACATTCTTTGGCCCTCTCAATGTATCAAAAAAAGGCAAACACCTCTCTGCTGACTTGGACATGAATCTCCTCAAAGCTGCAATCCTTCCAGTCAGACGTTGGACATCTTTAAATGACTGAGGAGTCTTAATATTCAAGATTGCCTTAATCTTCTCTAGGTTGGCTTCAATTCCTCTCTGACTGACAAGATAACCCAGAAACTTGCCAGCTCCCAATCCGAAGGTGCACTTGGTAGGATTCAGCCTTAAGTTGTGATGACGGATCGTCTGAAAGCATTCTTCTAAATCATCTAAGTGTTTCTACACCAGCATGCTCTTGACATCTTCACCTCCATGTTCCTGCCCAACTGGTGTCTAAAGACGAAATTCATCATCCTCTGGTATATGGCTCCGACATTGATTAGGCCAAAGGTCATCTTCTTGTAGGCATATACCGAACGATGCGTAATGAACGCCGTCTTCGGTATATCCTCTTTGCACATGGAAATCTGATGGTAACCAGAGAATTCATCCATAAAACTCAATAAGGCATACCCCAAAGTCGCATCGATGAGTTGGTCGATGTGGGGTAATAGATAGAAGTCCTTCGGACAAGCTTTGTTCAAATCTGTATAGTCGATGCAGACCCGCCACTTCCCATTCTGCTTCTGGACCAGAACCACATTAGCCATACATTCCGGGTAGTCGATCTCAAAGATGAAGTCAGCAACTAGCAGCTTTGCAATCTCTTCATCAATGATTCGTTGTCGCTCCGTTGCAAAAATCCTCCTCTTCTTTCGAACTAGCTTCTTGGATGGGTCCACCTCCAGCTGATGCTCAGCAATCTTCCTACTCACCCCTAGCATATCTTGAGGTTCCCACGCAAAAATATCCGCATAGTAGCGTAGAAGTTCCATAAGGTTCGTCCGGAGAGGTTCCGGCAGACCCGAACCTATCTTTACGATCTTGTCTTTCTTTCCAGGAATAAGCTCGATCTCTTCTGTTTCTCCAGCTGGCATGACCATTGGTTCTGAACTGCTATCGGTGAAAGGCTCGATCTCTATCACCATAGTCTGTTTCTGCTTCGACACCCCTACTCCCGAAGTAATCACTACATTTCTATAACATCGTCTGGCCAAATCTAGATCCCCTTTCACCTCTCCAACTCCATGAGCCGTAGGAAATTTAATTTTGAAATGAGGGATCAAGGTCACAACTTGTAAAGTGGTCAAAGTAGGCCTCCCCATAATGGCATGGTAGGCAGAATCTACATGCACAACATAAAATTTACAAGTAATTTCTACCTGTTGGGGAGCCGTTCCGAAGATGACCGGCAGCTCAATAGTCCCAACTACTTTGACTGGATCGTTGCTGAAGCCATACAAAGGAACCTCCTGCCTGATCTCCATCTTCTACCCATCCAGATGCATCCTCTGATAAGCGTGGGCATATAGAATATCCACAGAAGACCCGTTGTCGATCATCATTCTCTTCATATCCACTGAACCCACTTGTGTCGTTACCACCAGTGATCCTTCATGTGGTTCAATGGTTTTTGAAGGGTAATCCTCATCAGAAAAAGAGATTACCGTACCCGGATAAGGTCTGTCAGTCTTCGGGAGGCTACCCGCCACCTACATGACTGAATCCAGATAACTTCGGCGCTTCTTCCCGACAAGTTTACTAGAAGTTACCCTAGTGATGACATCTACCACATGCCTCGCAGTCTATCCAGGAGTTGTCAATGCAGGTTGAGCAGGCTGTGCAACCTGAACATGTTCTCCGTCTCTTTGCTAGGCTTACTGAGTCATTCTCGCAGCAACATACTGAACTAGGGCTCCCCCTTGAACCTTCCTCTCGATGAAGTCCTTCAGACTAGCATAGTCATTTGTATCATGACCTGAAGCCTGATGATAGTCACGGTATTTACGAGAATTACCTGCTCCAGGCTTAAGGTTGTCTCGAGGTGGTTCATAGATAGGTTGATTTTTGATCTGGTCCAAAATGACAGCCCTATCAGTATTGAGTTGAGTGTACGTCTATTCACTTTCTCGGGTCGAGCGGCAGAATTTAATGACCTCCTCCTCATCTCCGATTGTTGTTGTACTTCTTGACCCTCCATCGTGGCGGTCGTTATTCCTTTCATTTTCTTACGGCCCCGTCGATTACGCCCCGATCTGTCTCCTTGAGTAGGTCCAGAAGAAGGACACCCCGATCCGCGTATGATCTTCTACTCAATGCGTCGACTACTACGTTAAACTTTACCAGGATGGTATTGAATGGTATGATCATAATCTTTCAATAGTCCAAGCCAACGTCATTGCCGCATGTTAAGTTCCTTTTGGGTGCAGAAATATTTGAGACTTTTATGACCTTAAAGATCTCCACTTTCTCCCCATACAAGTAATGCCTCCAAATTTTAAGTGTGAAGACAACAGCTACCAACTCTAAATCATGAGTAGGATAATTCCTCTCATATTCTTTGAGTTTTCGAGAGGCATAGGCTATGACTTTCCCATGTTGCATGAGAACACATCCTAACCCTTTGCCTGAAGCATCACTGTAGATGATAAAACCCTCCGAGCCAGATGGTATTGTCAGAACAGGTGCTGAAATGAGTCTTCTCTTGAGTTCTTCAAAAATCTTCTCACATTCCTCGCTCCAACAGAATTTTGTATCTTTCCGAGTCAAATTGAAGTTAATGGAGTAGCGATTCGAGAAAACCCTTCTATTAATCTCCGATAATAACCAGCTAAGCCGAGAAAGCTACGTACTTCGGTCACTGATTTCGGTTGCTCCCAGCTTTGTATTGCTTCAATCTTTGTCGGGTCAACAGATATTCCATGACTTGATACTACATGCCCAAGGAATGCTACTTCTTCAAGCCAGAACTCACATTTCTTTAACTTGGCATAAAGCTTGTTTTCACGAAGCTTTTGGAGTATCAGCCTCAAGTGTTGCTCATGATCTTCATAACTTTTGGAGTATATGAGAATTTCATCAATAAAGACGACCACAAAATGATCCAAATATTCCTTGAAAACTCGGTTCACCATATCCATGAAGGCAGCAGGAGCATTAGTCAATCCAAAGGACATGACTAGGAATTCATAATGCCCATATCGAGTTTTGAAAGCCATCTTTGGAATGTCATCGATTTTGATCTTTAACTGATGATATCTGGAAGGAAGATCAATCTTTGAAAAGAATTTGGTGCCTTACAACTGGTCAAACAGGTCATCAATACGTGGCAATGGGTACCTATTTTTTATGGTGACATTATTCAACTCCCGATAATCAATACAAAGTCGCATACTCCCATCTTTCTTCTTTACGAATAGAACAGGAGCACCCCAAGGAGATGTACTAGGACGAATGAAGCTGATGTCTAACAATTCCTATAGTTGGGTCTTTAACTCCTGAAGTTCAATAGGAGCCATTTGATATGGGGCTTTGGAAAGGGGTTTTGTACCGGGTTCAAGGTCGATACAAAATTCAATTTCACGCTCTGGGGGTAGGCCAGGAAGTACTTCAGGGAATACGTCAAGGAATTTATTAACAATAGAAATATCATTTAAATCTGACATATTTTTGTTTAAATCTGTGACATGAGCTAAGAAAGCTTGACATCCGTTTTTCAATAAACGAATAGTTTTATGGCTTGAGATGACCGTGGTTGATTATAATGGTTTGGTCGCTTGAATTTGCATAATAGGTTGATTAGGAATATTAAAGCTAACAACCTTACGAAAACAATCAATTTTAGCATG
The DNA here is from genome assembly GCA_020205605.1 of Panax ginseng. NCBI lineage: Eukaryota > Viridiplantae > Streptophyta > Magnoliopsida > Apiales > Araliaceae > Panax > Panax ginseng. Next base: position 61,145,946 of record CM035140.1, on the reverse strand, counting down.
ATGAGTAGTTAATGAATCAATCCCTAGAATCACGTCAAATGTAAGTATTTTTAAGGAGAGAAGATCGACAAGTAATGTGAGGGGACCGATTTGAACCAAACAAGACTTATAAACAATGGATGTAATGAAGGTTTCTCCCAACGGAGTTTCAACAGATAATTCAAAGTCTAATTGCTCCGGAGTCAAATTTAAACGTTGAGCGCAAATAGGAGAAATAAAAGAATGGGAAGAACTGGTATCAAATAAGGTATAGACTTCGCTATAGTTTATGATAAGCTTACCCATGATTACCTCGTTCAGATTCCTAGCTTTTTGGGAGGTTACAACAAACGCTCTCCCTTGAAATACCGATTTTGTCTTGTTTGGGACGGCCTTTGATGCCTCCATCCCAACTGGACTTGACTTTGGTGCACGACAAAATCAGGCAAGGTGACCTTCTTTTCCATAATTATAACATGTTTTGGACTGCTGCGCACAGTTTGGACTGATGTGTCCCTCCCCTCCGCATTTGAAGCATATGATAGGTGGTCGTTCTCCTTCCTTAACAACGGGTGTTGGTGTTGACGTCTTTCCATCATTTTTGAATCTCCTCTTCTTGAAATGTCCATTCTTATTGTCTTGGCCATGATTACCACCAAAGTGGTTACCATTTCTAGCATGTTTATTCCCTCCACGTTTGTTGTCACCGCTTCTATGACTACCACCAATGGTATTATCATTTTGCCGTCTGCTTTCTCTTGGTTGGGTTGACTCGTTATTGCGCTCCAATAACTGAGCCCTATTTACAACATTTGAATACAAACACAGTTTATGAGAAATTAGATATTGACGTATCTCGGGTTTCAAACCTCTTAGAAACATCCGCGTCATTCTCTTATTATCAACCAAGTGAGACGCAAACCGGGACAACTCGGCAAACTTAGCTTCGTACTGTGACACAGTCATATTGTCCTGCTCCAACTTGATGAACTCTACCTCTTTTATGAGACGAATACTTTCGAGAAAGTACTTGTCGTTGAATAGTTCTTGGAACTTCTCCCAAGACATCTTCATCTGGCGGCAGTTGAGTACGCTTTCAATTTCTACCATGTCTGTCTCTCCTTGCAACATAAAGGTGGCAAAGGAACCTTTGCTCTGGAGCATCCCAAGACATCAAATATCTTGGTGATCTGCTTTATCCACGCTTACCTTAAGTGGTTTTGGCTCTCCAATAAACTTCGGTGGTCCCAGCTCCTTGAACTATTTAGCGGTGACCGTCCGAGAGTTTCCAGTGTTTCCACCTACATTTTGGAAAGGAGCCGCTCTCGCCTGATGTTGCATGAATTGCATAAAGCCTCTGAACATTCCATCGTTCATCATTTGGTCGGTGTTGTTGTTTGCATGAGGATTGTCGCCTTCCTGATGCACATTATCCTGATTATTGATCTGTGGAGACTCAACGGTCTCCTGTGCTCCATTACTATTCTCAACATTCTCGGATGTCATTTTCAAATACTGCCACAAAACAAGGGTTAACTGACATGCAACATATTATCCCTATACTCTGACCGACCAATTAAATACCAAATAAACTTAGGTAGGTCATACTAGCGAAGGAATTCCACATCTCTCCCCTCTTAGTTCTAATCTCACATCTTAGCCAGGGATCATATCCCTAAGCTTTGATACCAACTGTGACGCCCCCAAAATAGGTATACATTACCCATCTTGAGTCGCCAAATACATGGTACAAAATTCAAATACAACTTAATTATACAACAGTTGTGTAAAATACGACAAAACACAATCTAAGAATTTTAATAAGAATATTGTCATCTAGACAATATCCACACTCAATGGAGTTCTCATTACATTTATTGTCACACTATTTTATAGAATAGTGAGGACTACTAAAACAACCATCTGGACCGTCAATCTGTTCCCCGACTCATCCCAGCTATATTCTCATTTCCTGAAGAGAACAGTGAAAGAAAGGGTGAGCTCAACTAGCCCGGTAAAAAATATTATGACTAAGATAATGCAGAATAATTTATCGTTAGCCTTCAACAAATGTTAAACCGATAAAATATAACAAACATCAAGTTTAATCTGCGGTGAACAAGCAATCCATTAGAAGAGTCAAGTAGAGAATAAAATCTACTATCTTCTATGATTTAAAAGGTTTTAATCACTTTTATCGCTGAGACTCAGCTTAATAAATAATTCACATCATCCCTGCACTCCAGCCAAGGATATTCATTAGTATCACGACCACAAATTATCCATGCACTACGGGCCAAGGATATTCGTGTATTCATCAATAGTCATGATCATGCCAACAATTGTCCATCAATGCACTACGGGCCAATGAGGACTTTTACCACATCATTTGTAACATTACGGTCATGATTATACCGAATAATCCCTAATCATAATCATACCAAGTCCATCTATGCACTACAGGCCACAGATGACTTTCAACATATTATAAACATGAGGATGATGACAATGATATAAAAATTCAATAAAACAAGTTCAAAGATAAATTTTTAAAGATTTATAATTTAATTTATCCAGAAATCAATAACGTCCAAATTGTCAATATGATATTGTTTTGTGGAGTAAAATTCAAGAATGCTCAGAAGAATATTTCCATGAAAAGATACTGGATGAAGTGCAAATATCCAGGATATTCTACTAATTTCATGGAGTATAGAAGCCAAAACTTTAACCAACTGAGTATAATAGAATATATGAAACTGCAAATGGATTTTTGCCCGCCATGCGGTAATCCACGTAGACAGATCATTTTCATAATTTAATAAGGAATGAATACGAAAGAAATAATACCCCTTACCTTAGAAGAAACTGGATACTGGAATAGTGAGGTAGCGGACTTCTCTTCTTCTTTCTCTCTATAATTTCTCTCTATAATAATTGCTCTTGTGAGACTTAGTAAATTGGTGAGAATGAAAGAAGAATGAGCTTCTATTTATAGGAAAATATAGTTTCGATAATTGCACATTTTGGAGCTCAAAATATTACAGTATAATACCTTCCTCTTTTTCTTCATTTTTAATTTAGTCCTGCAAGTATTATCAAACTTGCACCACCTCCCCTAATAGTAAATAATGTGAATTAATAGTTCATTCATGTAACTTAATAGTATAATCAAGTGAAAAAACTAATTACAGTATAGTACATTCATCTATACCTCCATTTTTAATTTAGTCATGCAACTATTATCAATCTTGCACCACCTCCCCTAATAGTACATGAATGTGAATCAATAGTACACACATGTGAACAAATAGTTATAAGCATGTGAAATAATAGCAATTAATTTCTCATTTATCCGATTAATTCCCCGATTGGTTAATATAACCCCCAGACATCAATTATTATCGAAATAAATATCGATTTCCACTAACACTAATAATCCCAACACAATGGAACTATCAATTTTATCTTTAATCAACACAAACTTATTCATCATTAATATTATAACTCACAATATTTAACAATCAGGTCGTTCTCAGGAAAGAGGGGGCTTTCCGATAAGGATTTCTCTTTATTGGTGCGCAATTAAGTGACCAAACCACTCCTTGACAGAACTTCTAGACATTGTCAATATTGCAAATAATAATATGAATAACTTTGTCGTCTCAATTATTGATTTAATAATAATAAATATTATGCAGATGATACTGTGACAATAATTGAATCAATAATATGAGAGATATGATGCAACAATTGCTATAGCAATAATTGAGTATAACTGAGTGACTTCTCACGTAAGCATCAATAATCAATATCGTGTCTTTACTTATGCAACGCCAGACATCATTCTTTACTTTTACTTCTTAGGGTAGTTAAACGGTTTAACGTAGTAACACTTTCGTAGTTATTTTTATAAAAAGATAATTACATCATTTTTAAACTACGACAATACTTCCGTTGTGGGGTCCACCAATGATTGTCTTGCCGTCATCATTAATATTCCCCTGTTAAAACGAATATTCCCCAACCAATCGAATATTATATAACCACTTGCTTACTTTGCAAAATTTGTAAATATTACCAACAATTATAACATTATATCAAATCCACACCATAATATTCAAAAATATATTTCGAAAAAATTATTCTTTATTCATAAAAGTTGGGGTCTTACAATTATATTTTCTCACTTAGGCCTTACACGTTAATTGCAATCCAACTCTGTTATGAGATTTGTCAATATATATCATTTTTCTTGTAAAATAGAGTTTGTTTATATATGACAATAAATTTATGTTGATGTAATAATCACGTATGTGAATACATGAGATAGAAAGAAATTAAGAAGTGTCTTACACTAATTTATTTTATTTTATTGTTTAAAATTTCAGATTAATTAATCGGAATCCAATTTTGTCATCAAATTTATCAGCATATACATTATTTTCCTACAAAATAAATGGAATAATACAAGAGTTCAAGTCTCATTTTCTAAGGTGCAGATTTTAAAATGGAAAACTCATTTTGGACGGAGGACTACTACATAGGATTAAATATATTAGATTTTGTAACAATCTTTTGGCTTATAAAGAACATAAAAATACAATCAAAAAAATAAAAATATTAAATTGTCTTGATCTGTAGATGCCTACATGTGATTTAGCGGATGGTAAAGTGCCAAGACATAGCATCATAACCTAGTCTTCAGATTGCATTTGGGTGATACATACAAGTTAAAAGATTAGATATACATTTATTTTTATTAATTACATACTTTGATACTTCTATTTGATTTTTGTGGATTTTATAGCTTGTCGTGTCACTGACCATTTTTCAAAAGGTTTTAATAATGTTAAAATAATATTTATAGTACCAAAATAAAAATATGTTTAATAATATTGTATACTTATTTTAATAATATTTTAATATTTTCAACGATATTTATTACTCTAGTAATATAATTATTACTATAGCGTTTATTAATGTATCCTGTTTTTTTAAGTTAAAAGTTACGAAATAAACAGGTTAATTAAACGATACTCACATAAATAAATAAAAAATTATTACCCCTCAATTGATCTTTATCGGAATATGAAGTAATCAAATTACTCTTACTTATTTATGAAAATTCTAATAATTTTCTCAAGACATAAAAGAAGAAGAGTGCCCCATCTTAAACTCCTATTTCTATATTATGTCATTTGATATAAAAAATTTAAAATTTTATTTTATTTTGATTGTGATTTTTGATTATTTCATAAAATATTATTTATCTTATTCAATTATATATCATATGAGAAAATATTGAAAGAAATAATCCCTCCATTCTATAATAATAGGCTTTTTAGAGAGAAAAAAAATTGTTTCAATTTATTCGTCGCTTACCTCTAACCTTTCTCATTGTCTCAAAAATTTCTCTCTTTCAACTTCTCATAAAAGGGTAATGATGATATTTCACACAAATTTTAATTATTAAATGATAATATTAAATGATTTTCTTAATATAGGTGAATGATGCTAAAATGATTATTATTATTATTATATAATGAAGAAAGTAATTTAAGATTACTACCATTATCCTATTTTGATTTGTTTTTCTTAAAAATTGTTAATGCTAAGTTTCGTCGGCGCGTCCAATCACCGAATCCACGCGCTTAAACATGCACAATAACAGATCACACACAAAGCTTGACGGCTTGTGCCGCCGGGTGATAGCTCCTGTGTGAGAATGAGTACATGCCGTTACAAGGTTTAACAATGGAGGCTTTTGTGTTTAGTGCTCAAAAAGGGTATTACCTATTAACTGAAGTCTAGCATTGTATTTATAGCCATTCTCGTCACCTTAGAGTCCACTTCCAAATCGGATTAGGACTCCAACACATGGTAGTTACCATAGTTTGGTTCCAACACAATCTCCTTAAAAGGTGCAAGTCGGATACGATTCAATTACTACCTTTGGAGTTAGTTATCCAAATATGGTTAGGACTATACTCCTTAACCATTTAAACTCCTTATCTCTCTGGACTCCATATGAGGGCCAACCCACTGCATGGGCCCAATCCAACCGAACTCATGTAAACTAGTCTGGACCCCGGCCCAAAGGACTCAGACGTCCGACCACGAACATCATCAACTGGGACAAGGCTCCGGCCCAAAGAACTCGGATACCCGAACCCGTACATCATCAATCGGAACAGGGCTCCCGCCCAAAGGACTCGGATACCCGAACCAGAACACCTCCAATATCCTCAATGGCTTCGGCCCAATGGGCTCAGCCTCCCTTTCTCACCCCAAGCCTTCAGCCCACATGAGGGTCAGTAAAATACCCCCAAACATTGCCCCCAGTCTCTTGTTATAATATATTTATAATTAGAGACTTGAAGAGACGCGAAGGGAAATAATGAGTTATTTGGGGAACCTAAACGGTTTCTCTTCATTTTTTGAAATGGTACACATTTTCTCATGATTGGGCCCCACCTGCCATAAATAGTCGTCCTTGGGATTCGTGCAGCCTCACTATAAAATCCCCAATCCAACCATCACTGTCACTTTTTCCTAATCTTCTTTATTTCAAATCTTCCTCTCAAATTTTCCGGCGAAGGAGATTTCTGATGAGCCAATCAATCTTTCCAGTTTTTCCAGATTCAAGTCTTTTCTCCCCCAAAACTTCACACTTCTCCTTCTTTTGCTTCAATGGCTGATTCTACCACTGAGCAAACCTTTCCAACTACTAACACTACCACCATCGCCACCAGCGATGATGCGGTAATTGGATTTCTTGGGCCGCTCTACTGTCAAACTCTGGCGATAGTGTCGAGCCTAAGCTCCGAAGCGTTTATTCTTCTGAAGCTGATTTCTCCCAAATCAACACCAAATCATTCCTCGTCCCTTCTCAAATCTTTGACATCCGAACCCTCTTCAACATCCCGAAGGAGTACAAGCTTCGGGTACTAGAGTCCCATAAAAGAATGTTCTGGCGACCCGAAGGCCAGTGGGTCACCATTCCTCTTTGGGCACTAAAGTATGGGGTTCGGTTTCCCCTCCATGAATTCATCGCCTCCTTCCTCTGCTTCATGGGGATCGGGTTTGCCCAACTGGTGCCAAATTCGTACATCTACCTCATCAGCTTCATTGCCCTATGTCAGGAGGTTGGCATCACTCTTCGCCTAGATTTTTTCTTTGTCCTGTTCACCTCTGACCGGTCAAAAGAACTTGGCCTTCGGCAACTAAACCGTGTGCCCGGCCGAGCCACCTTTATAAAGACCCCTTCTAACAACAAAGGATGGCATCCATAGTGGTTCTTCACGAGGGGGAACGACCTCAAACTCATGCCGAACAGGGCCACTCCCGAAGACCCCATTGCAAAGGTGTCCAAATTCTCGAAGGATCGGGCCGATGCGTTCAAGAAGTTTTACAATAAGCTGTAGAAGACTAAATGGGGTCTGGAGTTTTTATCCAATGAGGTTTGGCTCTACAAACATGGACGTAAGTTATAACTCCCGAACCCTTACATGCCTTAACTTATCTTCCAACGTTCTTTATTAACTGTCTTATCTGTCTTGCAGTAACCATTTTCAAGCCCGAGGGAGCTGATTCATCCTTGGCGCCTCTGCTTGTCACGATTGAGCCCATCCACCCCGGCCACAGACGATTCTCCTGATGAAGAGACCATCTCGATTGCAGAGCTCTCAACTGGTTCTACATAGGGTCCGGCCCCTCCGAACACCACTACCGCCGAACCCGCCAATAAAAATGTCCTGAAGATGAATCGGGCTGAGAAGATGGCCTTGTTAAAGAAAAATAAGAAGAGGCTTCCTATAAAGCCCCCCTAAGGCATCTTATTCAGCCTTTCCAAAGCTGACTCCTCCTCCACCTCCACTAGTTGCTGTCATCGAGGATTCAAAGGAAATCGAAGAGGTTCCTCTCGAACCTCGATCTAAGAGGCCTCGTCTGACAGAGGATCCAGATTTGCAGATCATGGAGGCCGACCCTCTTCCCACCTCAACCTCTACTTCAAAACCAACCACTGAGACGAGCTCTTCACAAGGGAAGCCGACAACCTTTTGGCCGAGGAGTCCTTCGAGGGTGTTCCCCTTTGCCCAGCTTGAACACTTCAAACTTCTTGGAGACGACGAGCGGTTCAGGGGATATTCCTCTAAAGAATATTTAGTGGCCTACATCAAGGCCCAGTGTCAGGTAAATTCGATAACCTTACAGCCTTTCCCTTTATTCATCCCTTTTTTATTTTGACTAATACATGTATCCACTTTTCCACAATCCAATGCTATCCTCGCCTGAACCATTCCACCTCTGGCCCACACCACTAAAAAAGAGATACGACTGAAGACCGATGTGGAGTTGCTCGGCGCAAAGGTTCGGGGTTTGAGTTCGGACCTGAAGAAGGAGAAAGACCTTCATGTCGATACTTGTAATAAGGTGACCCAAGCTGAACATCAGATCGACGAGTTAAGGTGAAGTATTCCTTACTTCAGCAAGAGTTCGTTGGTCTCGAAAATCATGCCAAGAAACTCTTAGAGGAGAAGGAGCTTCTGTCAGAAGGTAACAAGGATATGGAGAAGGCCATTCATGCCCTCGAGGATAAGTTAATTGAGATACACGGTAAGATGATGTCGCTGATCCGGGAGAACAATACCTTGGGAAAGAATGTGCCGAGGCCAAGTAGTGTGCGATCGAAGAGTACGAAGAATCACCCGGCCTATCCGAGAAGATCATGTCTCAGTTTGCTGAAGGCTATGAAGCTTATCGGGAGAAGGCTCGGGCGAAGATGAAAGCTGTTGGGCTCTATGTTGCCGTCCTTGATTCTTCTGATGAGGAATTCGAAGCCGAAGATGGGGATCCAAAAGAATAGATACTTTTAGGATTTTTATGTATAACTTTTGTAATCTTTTTTCATTCCTTTGTTTGTAACTTTCTCGATCAGTTATGCTTGTAACTTTTACCGATCAATTATGTTGTTTGTAACTTTCTGATCAATTTTTGTCTGAAGCTTATCTGATCGAATTTGTAAAAACTTATGAATATGAATGAAGTACAAAGTTTTTCCGAATAGAATTTCTCATTTAGTTCATTGATAAATAGAATAATTTACATAAGTAAAGAAAAGAATAACATAACTTTTACTGATAATATTTTCCAAGTCTTCCAGCATGCCATATATTCTTTACTTTCGAGCCATCCCATTGCTCGAAGCCGATAAGTACATGGCTTCGGCTGTAAGACCCCAACTTTTATGAATAAAGATTAATTTTCTCGAAATATATTTTTGAATATTATGGTGTGGATTTGATATAATGTTATAGTTGTGGGTATTATTTACAAATTTTGCAAAGTAATCAAGTGGTTATATAATATTCGATTGGTGGGGAATATTCATTTTAACGAGGGAATATTAAATGCGACGGCATAATCATTAGTGGACCCCTAACGAAAGTATTGCTAGTAGTTAGAAAAGCGTGAAATTATCTTCTTATAAAAATAACGACGAAAGTTTTACCGTTAAACCTGTTGAACTACCCGTGTTAAAAGTATAGTAATACGCGTGGTTGCATAGTAGCACTGCGGTATAGATTCTTGATGCTTTACGTGAGAAATCAATCGATTATACTCAATTATTATTCACGATAATTCTTTGCATCATATCTCTCATATTATTGATTCAATTATTGTCATAGTATCATCTGCATAATATTTTATATTATTAAATCAATAATTGAGACGACAAAGTTATTCATATTATTATTTGCAATATTGATAATGTCTAGAAGTTATGTCGAGGAGAGGTTTGGTCACCTAATTGCGGCGCTGATAAGGAGAAATCATTATCGAAAGCCCCATCTTTCACAGGAGCGACTGATTGTTAAATATTGTGAGTTATAATATTAATGATGAATAAGTTCGTGTTGATTAAAGATGAAATTGATAGTTTCATTGTGTTGGGATTATTAGTGTTAGTGGAAATCGACATTTATTTCGATAATAATTGATGTCTGGAGGTTATATTGACCAATCGGGTAATTAATCGGATAAATGAGTAATTAATTGCTATTATTTCACATGCTTATAACTATTTGTTCACATGTGTGTACTATTGTAAGACCCCAAATTTTTATAAATAAAAATCGAATTTCCTCTAATTATTATTCTTGATTAATAAGGTGGTAATTTGATATAATGCTTTGGTTATGGGTGAAATGTGCAATTTTACAAAATAAGCAAGTGGTTATAAAATATTCATTGTTGTGCAGGAATATTCGTTTGGTGCGTGGAATATTAAATGCTGTCGGGGGAATATTAAATGCGGCCCAGTAGCGACCATGTGTGGGCCCATAACTAAAGCGATTGGAGGAAGAAAACGACAAATATAAGTTGTTTAAAAATAACGGCGTAGTTATTCTGAATTAACACTTGTTGGATTACACGGTGGTTAAAATACGATAATATCGTGTGTTTAAAGATGACACTCAGTATTATTGCAGATTGTTGAATTATTGATTACGTACATAAGAAAGTATTTACTCAATAATGGTTACGATAATTACTATTCGATTATTTTATTTTATTGATTCAATAATTCTTTGCGTTGATATTTTATATTGTTGTTGTTTTTCAATAATTGTCATTACTGCAGATATTTTTCATTATCGAAGCAATAATTCATATTATTTGAATAATATTATCGAGATAACATTATTGGCAATGTCTAGAAAGTTACATCTAAGGAGAGGTTTGGTCACCTAATTGCACGCCAAGATGAGAGAGAAATCCTTATTGGAAAGCCCCTCTCTCACGGGAACCCACAGTTGTGAATATTGTGATATTGTAATATTATTTGTGAATAATTAATTATTGATTTATATGATGAGGAAGATATTGATTTTATGTGGATATAGATGGAGAAAATTTTTAATGTGACAATTGTTGAAAATTAATATTTTATCTTTTACGATAAAATAATTCATTTAAATATATTATTTTAATAATATATTAACGGTGATATTTTTATAATGAATGTGGGATATATGAGTATATGAGGAGGTAGAGTATTTTGTGGCATTAAATGTTTAACATATGTTTTTGTGTGTTAATGGACACAATTCTTGAATAGAAAATTGATTATAGGCGTAAAATCGCTTGCTTTGTGGATTTTGGTCAATTTACATTTGGAATTTGGGAAAACTTCCTTCGTAAAGTTGTAGAAATTGAATTTCCTATAAAAAATAGCGAGATTCAATTTTTACGACAAAAGGGCTATTTATCATGAATTATTGAAGTTAGGAGTTAAAATAATTGATTTTTGGAAGTTTTAATTATTTTATATAAGAAAAACGTTTTTGTGGTTGTTGGCACATGGGTGGTGATGTTTTTGACCAAAGAAGGCATGCTAGAGTTTTCAAAACATGTGGGTAGGAATTTTGAATAAATAATAATATATTTTATTAATTTAGTCTCCTTTTGGCGTTCTAACATTTTCCTATAAATAGAGGACTAAGTTAGAATTGAAAATCACACCGAAACTAAGTTTTCTCTCTTTCTCTCTATATATTATCGGCGTATTCTTGTGAGTATACTTTGAGTGTTGCTATACTGGTCGAGTTTACATCAAGACTATATCTAGAAATTCAATCGTAAATACGGTTATTTTGAGGTAAAGGATGTTATTTTTTTCTTAAATGATATTATTTTCTTCAATATCATTATGCCAAAATATTGGTTGAACTTTTTATCAAATTTGGAACTTTTTCATGTCGGGGTTACTATTCATGAGTTACTATTTACGAGTTACTATTCACGAGTTACTATTCACGAGTACTATTCACGAAGCGTGAAGATGTTTTTTGTGAAATTTTTAACTTTTTGTGTCGGGATTACTATTCACGTATACGACACTATTCACGTATACGGCACTATTCACAAATACGACACTATTCACCGAAAAATGAAAAATTTTCTTTTTGTCCAAGATGTCTATTTTGGCTACTATCTTTGATTGTATCCATGTTTTGATCGTTATTTTTGAGTTCGCTTCAAAATCGTTTATTATGAAGTATTATCGATCTTGGATAAACTGCATGTACAAATCCCTAATATTTGTCCTTCATCTCATTTGGATTCGTTCTTAAAAATATTTTTCATCATCCTCGGTCCTTAATGGTGATATTGATGAATATCTTTGGCTCAGTAGTGCAAAGATGAGCGATTAATTGATGAATATCTTTGGCACGTAGTGCAAAGATGAGCAGTTTTTGAGATGAACATGACCAATTGGTGATTTAAATGAATATCTTTGGCTGTGAGTGCAAAGATGAATATTGATTGTTATTCTGAGGATAAAATATTGATGATGGACTTTTAAACCTTAGAAGATAGTAGTTTGCATTCTCTACTTAACTCTTCTAATAGATTGCTATTTCCGCTGCATTTGTTGATCTAAAACTTGTTGTCTATTGTATTCTATTAGATTTTTCCCTGTTGAAGACTAACGATAATTTGTTGTATATTATCTTAGTCATAATATTCTTTACTGGGCTAGTTGAGCTCACCCTTTTCCTTGTTGTTCCATTTTCTTCTCAGGAGGTGAGAACATAGCATGATCGAGTCGGGGTATGGAATGAAGGTTCTAGAGAGAGTTGTTTAGTAGTCCTCACCATTTTTGTAAAATAATATATCAATAATTATGATGGGGATTTATTTGCGTGTGGATATTGTCTAGACGGCAATATCTGTATTTAAACTCACAGTATGTATTGTCGTATTTCACACGACATTTGTATTATTAAAGTTGTAGTAATTTCTGTACCATGTATTTGGCGACTCAGAATGGGTTGGGTGGAATGGACCTATTTTGGGGGCGTCACAGTTGGTATCAGAGCTTAGGGATATGATCTCTGGCGGAGATCGGGGAATAGAACTAGGAGGGGAGAGACGAGTAAATCCTTCGCTAGTGTGTCCTACCTAAGCTTATTTGTTGGTCGGTCATAATATAGGGATATTATGTGATATGTTAATTTGTTTAATTAACCCTTGTTTTATGACATGATGTTTGAGAATGTCGATGAGAATATTAACGATGGAGTAAATGAGGCCGTGGAGATGCTGTCTCACCAACGAGGACAACGTCTGTAACAGTCGGCAATGTTCCTCATGTGAACAACACCACGGGCGGATGATAAACGAGGGATGTTTAGAAGCTTTTGCGCTTCATGCAAAAATCGACGAGAGACTTCATGTACAAAATACGGGTGGAAATGATAATGAACGCTGCGGTTTGTCACGGCCAAACAATTCAAAGAGTTGGGACCACCGATTTCCATGGAAAGTTCGGATCCGATCAAAGCGTAAACGTGGGTCAAGCAAATTACCAAGATATTCGATGTCTTGGGGTGCACGGTGGAAACGGAAGGTTCCATTCGCCACCTTTATGTTTCAGTGGTGAAGCGATTCTTGGTGGGAATCACGTGAAGCGTACTGACCGGATGCACTCAACATGTCTTGGGAAAGATTTGAGAACGGTTCAATGACAAGTACTTCCCTGAAAGTATTCGTCATATGAAGGAAGTGGAGTTTATTAGATCGGAGCAGAAGTAACATGGCCCGGTGTCTCAATCTGAAAGCGAAGTTTATGAGTTGTCGAGGTTTGCACCTCATTTGGTGGAAAATGAGGAGCGTGATGACGCGTGTATGTTTACGAGGGGTCTAAAACTCAAAATTAAATCAATACCTCATTTCTCATAAATTTTCTCTATATTAGGATGTTGTAAACATGGCTCAATTATTAGAGCGAGATAGTGAGTATACTCAACCGAGGGACCACAACCAGGGAAATCATCAGAACGATGATAACCAGCGAGGAGGAAAGAATACGGACAAAGGCGGTAACCACTCTGGTGGTAATCGTGGCCATGAAAATAGAAGAAGTGAGTCAGGAGGAGATTTTAAAAAGAGGAGATTCAACAACAACCATGTGAAGACATCAGCCGTGTAGAAGAATCGTTCCAAGGAGGAGAAAGACCACCGTTCAGACATGTTACAATCTGCGGAAGGAGGGGACATATCATTAAAATTGTCCCACAACATTCCAAGGTATGTTACAACTGTGGAAATGAAGGCCACATCGCTCGAGATTGTACGGTATCGAAACCCAGTCCAGCGGGAATGGTGACTCAAAAGGATGTCCCAGAAAAGTCAAAGACAACGGTTCCTGGAAGAGCGTTTGTCGTGATGTCAGTCAAAATCTGAGGAACCCGAATGAGTTTAGCACGGGTTAGTTAATTATAATTCTTGCGAAGTTTATACCTTACTAGATACTGGTTCTACCCATTCTTTTATCTCTCTTGCTTGCGCTCAACGTTTGAACTTGACTACGGAGAAATTAGACTTTGACCTATTTATGGAGACTCCGTTAGGAGAAACTTTCATTACATCCGTTGTTTAGAAATCTTGTCTGATCCAAATTGGCACCATCACATTACCTGTTGACCTTATTTCTTTAAAGATACTTGCTTTTGATGTGATTTTAGGGATTGATTGGTTAACTACTCATCATGCCAAATTGATTGCTTTTGTAAGTTGTTAGTTTTCATATTCCTAAGCAACCTGTTATTCGAATTTAAGCAACCAAATCATTGAAGTCAAACACTGTCATATCAAACCACAAAGCAATTTGTTTATTGAAAAACGAATGTCAAGCTTTCTTAGCCATGTTATGGACTTGAAAAATAATACGTCAGATTTGAATGATATTTTTGTTGTTAGTGAATTTCCTGACGTATTTCCTGAGGAATTTCTTGGCCTACTCCCAAAGTGTGATATTGAATTTTGTATCGACTTTGAACCCGGTACAAAAACCCCATTTCTAAATCTCCTATCGGAATGGCTCTATTGAACTTAAGGAGTTAAAACCCAACTATAGAAGTTGATACTCAAGCCTCTATCTTATGACTTCCTTTGTGGAATACAAAAGCCCGGACTCTCAAGTAGGGACGCCATATTCGTGCAGTAGTAAACTGATAGGTGTCATTATTGGGATATGAGTTACAGTTGAGAACAACCTAAGTCGGTAATCAAAATACGTAGCTTTCTAGGCTTAGTTGGTTATTATCGGAGATTCGTTAAAGGATATTCTCGAATCGCTATTCCATTAACTCAGCTGACTCGTAGAGATACAAAATTCGAATGGAGCACGGAATGTGGGAAGAGCTTCGAAGAACTTAAGAAGAGACTCATTTCGGCACATGTTCTGACCATGCCATCCTGGAAAAGCGAACGTGGTAGCTAACGTGTTGAGTAAAAAAGATCGTATCACAGATGCGAGTGCGATATTGTCAAAGACTCATCTCAGATAACTTACAAATGATGAAGATAGAGTTAAAGACTCTAAGTACCCGCGTGATGATATACTGAGTATAATCGACTTTTATCGATAAAGTTAAAATCGTTCAGGCTACACACCGGAGCTGATGAATTTGAAGAAGGAGGTGCAAGAAGTTGTTATTCCAAAAAGCAAGAATCGGTGAGGTGAGGAAAGCTCAAACCTTCGATTTATTAATCCATTTGAAATTCTCGATCGAATAGGAACTATGGCCTATAAACTCGCTTTACTACCAAGTAGGTCGCGTGTTTATAACATTTTTACGTACCGATGTTACGTAAATATGTGGATGACCCGAATAACATCATTGAGTTAGAACTAGACGAGATAGCCGAAGACTTAACATACGAGGAGGTACCTATCAAGATTTTGGATAGGAAGAAGCATGTCCTACGTACGAAGGTCATACCACAAGTTAAAGTTTTGTGGAGAAACCATGCTATTGAGGAAATGACCTGGGAGTTGGAAACGAAAATGAAAGCGAGGTATCTTCATCTTTTCGATACACCAGGTACGTACGTCAATTTCGAGGACGAAATTTCATAAGGAGGGAGGTTGAAGACCCCAAATTTTTATAAATAAAAATCAATTTCCTCTAATTATTATTCTTGATTAATAAGGTGGTAATTTGATATAATGCTTTAGTTATGGGTGAAATGTACAATTTTTTACAAAATAAGCAAGTGGTTATAAAATATTCATTGTTGTGCTGGAATATTCGTTTGGTCGTAGAATATTAAATGCTTTGTCGGGAATATTAAATGCACCTGGTAGCAGACCATGTGTGGCCCCATATAACGGAAAGCGATTGGAGG
This sequence comes from Panax ginseng, assembly GCA_020205605.1. Taxonomy (NCBI): domain Eukaryota; kingdom Viridiplantae; phylum Streptophyta; class Magnoliopsida; order Apiales; family Araliaceae; genus Panax; species Panax ginseng. The sequence continues at coordinate 61,129,764 of CM035140.1, read as the reverse complement.
AAGAAAACGACAAATATAAGTTGTTTAAAAATAATCTACAGAAGTTATTTACAGTTAACATCATGCACAGTGGTTAAAATACGATGAATATGTGGTGGTTTGCACGAAGCAAGACACCTGTTATTGCATAAAGATTGTTGAATTATTGATTCAATACATAAGAAAGCGCTTACTCAATAATGGTTACTGATAATTACTATTCAAGATTTTATTTTATTGATTCAATAATTGCTTTGCGTTGATATTTTATATTGTTGTTGTTTCAATAATTGTCATTACACAAAGATTTTTCATTATCGAAGCAATAATTCATATTATTTGAATAATATTATCGATAATATTATTGGCAATGTCTAGAAAGTTCTTGCCTAAGGAGAGGTTTGGTCACCTAATTGCTTGCCAAGAGTGAGAGAAATCCTTATTGAAAGCCCCTCTTTCTCGAACCTGCTTTGTTGTGAATATTGTGATATTGTAATATTATTTGTGAGTAATTAATTATTGATTTATATGATGAGGAAGATATTGATTTTATGTGGATATAGATGGAGAAAATTTTTAATGTGACAATTGTTGAAAATTAATATTTTATCTTTTTCTGATAAAATAATTCATTTAAATATATTATTTTAATAATATATTAACGGTGATATTTTTATAATGAATGTGGGATATATGAGTATATGAGGAGGTAGAGTATTTTGTGGCATTAAATGTTTAACATATATTTTGTGTGTCGGTGGACACAATTCTTGACCGAAAATTGATTATAGACTGTAAAATCGCCCGTTTGTGGATTTTGGTCAATTTTTGTTTGGAATTTGGGAAAACTTCCTTCTGTAAAGTTGTAGAGAATTGAATTTCCTATAAAAAATAGCGAGATTCGAATTTTCTGACAAAAGGGCTATTTATCATGAATTATTGAAGTTCCGGAGTTCCGAAATAATTGATTTTTGGAAGTTTTAATTATTTTATATAAGAAAACGTTTTTGTGGTTGTTGGCACATGGGTGGTGATGTTTTTGACCAAAGAAGGCATGCTAGAGTTTTCAAAACATGTGGGTAGGAATTTTGAATAAATAATAATATATTTTATTAATTTAGTCTCCTTTTGGCGTTCTAACATTTTCCTATAAATAGAGGACTAAGTTAGAATTGAAAATCACACCGTAAACTAAGTTTTCTCTCTTTCTCTCTATATTATCGAAATGTATTCTTGTGAGTATACTTTGAGTGTTGCTTTATCTGAGTCTGAGTTTACACAAGACTATACCGAAATTCAATGTAAGTACGGTTATTTTGAGGTAAAGGATGTTATTTCTTTCGCAAATGATATTATTTTCTTCAATATCATTATGCCAAAATATTGGTTGAACTTTTATCAAATTTGGAACTTTTTCATGCTCGGGGTTACTATTCACGAGTTCTTATTCACAAGTTACTATTCACGAGTACTATTCACGAAGCGTGAAGATGTTTTTTTTAAATTTCTATCTTTTGTATTTGGTTTACTATTCACGATATCTGGCTATTTCACGATATCTGACACTATTCACAAATCGACACTATTCACCTAAAAATGAAAATTTTTCTTTTTGTCCAAGATGTCTATTTTGGCTACTATCTTTGATTGTATCCATGTTTTGATCGTTATTTTTGAGTTACGCTTCAAAATCGTTTATTATGAAGTATTATCGATCTTGGATAAACCGTTGTACGAATCCTAATATTTGTCCTTCTATCTCAATCGGATTCGTTCTTAAAATATTTTTCATCATCCTCGGTCCTTAATGGTGATATTTGATGAATATCTTTGGCACGTAGTGCAAAGATAAACGATTAATCGATGAATATCTTTGGCTCAGTAGTGCAAAGATGAAATATTGTTGAGATGAACATGACCAATCGGGTGATTTAAATGAATATCTTTGGCACGTAGTGCAAAGATGAATATTGATTGTTATTCTGAGGGATAAAATATTGATGATGGACTTTTAAACCTTAGAAGATAGTAGTTTGCATTCTCTACTTAACTCTTTTAATGGATTCTTTGTTTCACGCATTGCATTTGTTGATCTAAAACTTGTTGTCTATTGTATTCTATTAGATTTTTCCTGTTGAAGACTAACGATAATTTGTTGTATATTATCTTAGTCATAATATTCTTTCTCTTGGGCTAGTTGAGCTCACCCTTTTCCTTGTTGTTCCATTTTCTTCTCGGGAGGTGAGAACATAGCAGGATCGAGCCTGGGGTATGGAATGAAGGTTCTAGAGAGTTGTTTAGTAGTCCTCACCATTTTGTAAAATAATATATCAATAATTATGATGGGGATTTATTTGCGTGTGGATATTATGCAGGCGGCAATATCTCGTATTTAAACTCACAGTATGTATTGTCGTATTTCACACGACATTTGTATTATTAAAGTTGTAGTAATTTCTGTACCATGTATTTGGCGACTTAGAATGGGTTGGGTGGAATGAACCTATTTTGGGGGCGTCACAACTATTGATTCATATTTATGTACTATTAGGGAGGTGGTGCAAGATTGATAATACTTGCATGACTAAATTAAAAATGGAGGTATAGATGAATGTACTATACTATAATTAGTTTTTTCACATGATTATACTATTAAGTCACATGAATGAACTATTAATTCACATTATTTACTATTAGGGGAGGTGGTGCAAGTTTGATAATACTTGCAAGACTAAATTAAAAATGAAGAAAAAGAGGAAAGTATTATACTGTAATATTTTGAGCCCCAAAACGTGCAATTATCGAAACTATATTTTCCTATAAATAGAAGCTCATTCTTCTTTCATTCTCACCAATTCACTAAGTCTCACAAGAGCAATTATTATAGAGAGAAAGAAGAAGAGAAGGCTACCTCACTATTCCACCAGTATCCAGTTTCTTCTAAGGTAAGGGGTATTATTTCTTTCGTATTCATGAAGAGAGTTATTTTCTTTCAATACTCGTAAGGATTGTTATTCCATTCTTTATTATTCTGTTGGAATAACCTATCTTTGCGGTCTATCGCATGCCTGATGAATTCTTTTGTTATTCCATTCTTTATTATTCTGTTGGAATAACCTGTCTGTGTGGTTTATCGCATGCCTGGTGAATTCTTTTGTTATTCCATTCTTTATTAATCTGTTGGAATAACCTGTCTGTGCGGTTTATCTCATGCATGGTGAATTCTTCTATTATTCCATTCTTTATTATTCTGTTGGAATAACCTGTCTATGTGGACTACCTCATGCATGGTGAATGATCCTTCGTATTCATTCCTTATTAAATTGTGGAAATGATCCATCTACGTGGATTACTGCATGGCGGGAAAAAATCCATTTGTAGTTTCATATATTCTATTATACTCAGTTGGTTAAAGTTTTGACTTCTATACTCCATGAAATTAGTAGAATATTCTTGATATTTGCGCTTCATCCAGTATCTTTTCATGAAAATATTCTTCTGAGCATTCTTGAATTTTACTCCACAAAATAATATCATGTTGACAATTTGGACGTTATTGATTTCTGGATAAATTAAATTATAAATCTTTAAAAATTTGTCCTTGAACTTGTTTTATGTAATTCTTATATCATTGTCATCATCCTCATGTTTATAATATGTTGAAAGTCATCTGTGGCCTGTAGTGCATAGATGGACTTGGTATGATTATGACTAGGGATTATTCTCGGTATAATCATGGTAGTAATGTTACAAATGATGTAGTAAAAGTCCTCATTGTAGTAGTGCATTGATGGACAGTTGTTGGCATGATCATGACCATTGATGAATATACGAATATCCTTGGCCTGTAGAACATGGATAATTTGTGGTCGTGATACTAATGAATATCATTGGCCGTAGTGCAAGGATGATGTGGTATATTTATTAAGATGAGTCTCAGCGATAAAAGTGATGAAAAACCTTTTAAATCATAGAAGATAGTAGATTTTATTCTCTACTTGACTCTTCTAATGGATTGCTTGTTCAAATTGCAGCTTAAACTTGATGTTTGTTATATTTTATCGGTTTAACACTCGTTGAAGGCTAACGATAAATTATTCTCGCATTATCTTAGTCATAATATTTCTTACTGAAAGCTAGTTTAGCTCTCCTTTTCTTTCACCGTTTCTCTTCGTGAAATGAGAATATAGCTGGGATGAGTCGGGGAACAGATTGACGATCCAGATGGTTGTTTTAGTAGTCCTCACTATTCTATAAAATAGTGTGACAATAAATGTAATGAGGACTCCATTGAGTGTGGATATTGTCTAGATGACAATATTCTTATTAAAACTCTTAGATTGTGTTTTGTCGTATTTTACACGACTGTTGTATAATTAAGTTGTATTTGAATTTTGTACCATGTATTTGGCGACTCAAGATGGGTGATGTATACCTATTTTGAGGGCATCACATATTATGCAGCAATTACTGTAGCAATAATTGAGTATAACTGAGTGACTTCTCACGTAAGCATCAATAATCAATACCGTGTGCTACTATGCAACCACGCGTATTCATCGTTTTTTTACCACCGGGTAATTCAACAGTTTAACTAGTAAAACTTTCATTTGTTATTTTTATAAAAGATAATTCATCCATTTTCTAAATACGATAATACTTTCGTTGTAGGGTCCACTATTGATGATTGTGTCAAATCTAATATTCCCCTCGTTAAAACGAATATTCCGACCAATCGAATATTATATAACCACTTGCTTACTTTGCAAAGTTTATAAATATTACCCACAACTATAACATTATATCAAATCCACAACATAATATTCAAAAATATATTTCGAGAAAAAAATAATCTTTATTCATAAAAGTTGGGGTCTTACAGCTCCGGTGTGAGAATGAGTACAGGCCGTTACAAGGTTTAACAATGGAGGCTTTTGTGTTTAGTACTCAAAAGGGTATTACCTGTTAACTGAAGTCTAGCCTTGTATTTATAGTCATTCTCGTCACCTTAAAGTCCACTTCTGAATCGGATTAGGACTCCAACACATGGTAGTTATTATAGTTTGGGTCCAACACAATCTCCTTAGAAAGGTGCAAGTCGGATACAATCCAATTACTATCTTTGGAGTTAGTTATCCGAATATGGTTAAGACTATACTCCTTAACCATTTAAACTCCTTATCTCTCTAGACTCCATACGGGGGCCAACCCACTGCATGGGACCAATCCAAACGAACTCATGTAAACTGGTCTGGACCCCGGCCCAAAGGACTCGAACGTCCGACCACGAACATCATCAACTGGGACAAGGCTCCAAATTTAAAGGACTTTGGATGCCCAACCCGTACATCATCAATCCAGGACAGGGGCTCCAAATTTCAAAGGACTTCTTGACACCAACCCGAACACCTCAAATATCCTCAATAGCTTCGGCCCAATGAGCTCAACCTCCTCTCCTCACCCCAGCCTTCAACCCACATAAGGGTCGGTAAAATACTCCCGAACAAGAATAAAAATGAGGATTTCAAAATTTTGCCTTAAACATAGAGCCTCAAATGATGGATAATTGGATATCATTATATTTGTTGAGGTATATCTTACTGATTAACCATTTCATAAATACCAATGGTCTCATTCACTATGATTAATTATGTTATAAATATTAATTGTCTGGTTCACTATCAAATCATTAGAGATAAATTTAATATCTTTAATATCATGTACCCTTTTAATTGTCATTTAAAAAAAACGTAAATTAAAAATATATAATTAGTGTGTGTAATTTATTAAATTAATTGTAAAATTTTAGTATTATCTTTATAAAATTTATTGAAAAGATAAAAAATATACTTATTACTAATTTAGGGATAACTCGACGCTTTCTTAAAATATACAAATGAGAATAACTTTTTATTTTTTAAAAAGGCAGATAAAAAGGTAAAAGGAATATATAAATATATAAGATTTGAAAGAATTAAAAAGAGATTCACATTAATTTATTTTATTACTAAAAGAGATCGGAAATTTATTTAGAATAATATAAATGTCCAATTTAGTTACGAAATTATTCTAAATAATTTTCCAATGTTAAATGAGATGTCCAAAGTTTGGGTGTCTGTGGATAGAACGTGCATACCATCCGCCAATCAAAACACAGAAAATCCATACCAAGACATTATTTACTGGTCCATCGTCTCTCTCCTACCACACTCCCCAAAAATACAGAACCCCAATATCTAACCACCACAACCCATTTTCCCCCATAAACAACAACTTTATTCCTTGAATTTAACGAACCCCATAAACCCCTTTTTCTCTCCCCTCGCTCTCTTTTCTCTCTAAAATTTTTGGGGCTTAAAATTGTACGGAGCGAAGAGGGGCGAAATTGAGCAGCAGCAATGGCAGTTTCGAGCGCGTTTGCAGGAGTAAAGCTTGAGACTATTCTCCTCAGCAATGCCGCCGCTGCTGCCTCTTCATCGCCCTTTCAATTTCATCAAATTGGGATTTTTGGCAAACCCAGAAAAACCCTAATCCAGAGGGGACTTAATAGTGCCCGGTGTGAGATTCAGGCCACTGATACAGTTGATACTAACAGGGTGGCTTCTGCTTCGAGTCTCTCTGCTTTTGAGCAGCTCAAAACCTCCGCTGCTGACAGTAATTTCTCTCTCTTTGGATTCTGCTGAATTTGATTGTATAACATCAGTTTGATGTTTTGTTATGCGTTTTATGTGTATTTTCTTTTGGAATGGAATGCATTTTTGGGTTCGGTTTATTTTTCATTTTGTTTTTGTTTTTGTTTCTAGTGATTCTTACTAGTTCATTTTATGAATTTTTTTGGAATATATATAGAGTAGTAGAATTGGAAAATTTGGAGTAGTTAAAGTTATAAATAATTAGCTAAGGAGATTAAAAATCAGTAAAATATTTGGTGGTCAACTATATTTTTGCTACAATTTGCCTATGAAAAGTTTTGAATTCCAAGGGTAGCTCATGGAAGACTATGCTCCGCTCACTGTACCACCATTTTCGAATTAATTGAATTTTTGATTTGGAAAGTTTCTTATTTGGAATACATTTTGACTTTCTTTTACCATATATCGTCTATGTCTTATTACCATTTACATCTAGAATGATCAAACATATCTTTGGACATCTTTATGTCATGACTTTTGTATGACAATCTGTTGTTTTCTTGCATTCACCTTTGCTTGTTTCTTGAGTTTTATTGCTATTCGCCGCCCCCAAATCCTTGTAAGTAAGGTTTGTCACTATTAGTGAGATATGAAGTTATTTATATGGAAACTTAAAGTGGCGAGGAAGTGCAAATTATGATGCTTTGTTGGAGTAGGTTAATAATCTTACTTGGTGCATTCTGATACTTTAAACCAGCTGATTTATAACTTAATACAGAGTTGTACTGTCATTTGGCTATTGAAGCATGAATCCTTCATTCAAAGCGATATAACGGCTCTTCCATGTTTGCTGATCATATGGTCAAAAGATACTTGTTCATTTTTGTTTACGCATTTGGATTTTTTGTGTGCATTAAATGAATTTTTTGTTTATTCTACAGTATAACCCATGGAAATAATAACCAGTTTCAAACTCAGATATGAAAACACGAGCGCTATGTTTTTTTCATTCATTGATCACGGTTATTCTTTGAGGGATCGTTTTTTTTAAATTTATTTATTTTTATTATCTATGATTATTCTTTTATTTTATCCTTCTATTTTTTCCAACCTTTCTACTTTCGTGCTTTTGTATAAGGTTCATTTTCAGTTTATCCCAATTAGTTTGTGATAAAATGCGTCGTTCAGTCGAGTTATTTAACTGGGAGACTTTTATTTCTCTTGATAACATCACAAGAGAGTTCTGTTCATGAAATGTGCACCACAAACACAGTTTTCCTAGTATGTTTCTTAAAAGCTTTATATCTGATGACATGACATCAGGGTATACAAAGGAGAGGAGCAGCATCGTAGTCATTGGGCTTAGTATCCACACTGCCCCTGTTGAAATGCGTGAAAAACTTGCCATTCCTGAAGCTGAATGGCCCAGAGCCATTGGTGAACTATGTAGGTTGAATCATATAGAAGAAGCTGCTGTCCTTAGTACCTGCAACAGGATGGAGATATATGTTGTAGCTCTGTCTCAGCATCGGGGAGTCAAAGAAGTGACTGAATGGATGTCAAAGGTACCTCTTTTTTTTTTGCTAAATTGTCAAAGGTACAGTAGAACCTCTATAAATTAATACTCGATAAATTAATAATCTCTCTAGAATAATATTTTTTCTCAGTCCCGACTTGGACTAATGGGATAAATTAATACTCCCTCCGTCCCATGATAAAAGTCCATATTACTATTTTGGGTAGTCCCATGTTAAATGTTTATTTTCCTTTAATAACCAAACTTTTACACATATTTTCCTACTATACCCGTAGCATTAAATATCTCATACTTTTCTTATTCTAATTCTCTTTCCATATTTAATGACATTATTATGGACAATTTTGTCATTTTATTCATCTTCTTAATATGCGTGAAAAATCCACCAGGATTTTTATCCTGGGACGGAGGGAGTAATTTCGATAAAATAATAATTTTTAAAAAGACCCTTATATAAATAGGGAGAAGGTCCGAAATTGCCCCTAAAGTTTACCGCGATGTCTACTGAGCATCCTATACTTTTTTTTTGTCCAAAAATACCCTGAACGTTACACTTTTTGGGTCATCCGTGCCCCTGCCGTTAAAAAAAGACAAACGGGGTTAAAATTTCGCTGACGTGGCAGAAACATGGAGGCTTAAAGGGAGAATGTTCAAAAATGCCCCTGACACATGTAAATATGGCATTTAATCAAAACAAAAAATAAAAAAAATTCAAAATAAAAAAAACATAACATATTTACATCATTTAATCAAAATACTAAAATTCAAATTATTTTGTTAACTAATTAAAACAACTAATTAAATTAATTTTTTTTAAAAAAACGTTAATTTTTTGATATTAAAAAAACGTTAATATTTTTTAATATTAATAAACGTTAATATTTTATTAATATTTTTGATATTAAAAAGCGTTAATATTTTTTAATATTAGTTGATATGTTAAAAAATGTTAATATTTTTTGATGATGTAATTAGTTGAATTTTAAAAATATTATTTAGTTATTTTAAAAATATTCAAAAATATAACTAATTCAAAATAATTAACGTTATTTAGTAAAATAATATTATTTAGTAAAAATATAACTAATTCAAAATAATTAATATTATTCAAAATAATATTATTTTACTAAATAACGTTAATTATTTTGAATTAGTTATATTTTTGAATATAATATTATTTTACTAATTAACGTTATTCAAAATAATATTATTTATATTTTTGAATCATACACATTTTGAATAAAATAATATCTACTTACAAAACTTTTCCAACTGGACGACAGATAAATTAAAGACATTGATTTCATTTAGTAGACAAAAATGAAAAAGAGAAAGACGGATACTTAATTTAAGAAAGTTTCAGATATATATATATATATATATATATATATATATATATATATATATATATATATATATATATATATATATGGTATGTATGTATTATTTCCGTTTCAAAATATAAGCATTAATAAAGACTTTTAAAAAAAATTATTTTCAGACATTTTTAAATTAGAAACCGACATCATTATTTTTTGAACAATAAATGTCCTAGTAAATAATACTAATACTTTTTATATAATTTATAATATGTATTGTTGTATTACTAAGAATTAATTAAGTATATTCATAATAATTTGACATTAAAATAATTTTCGGTATTTTTTTTTAATTTTGCATTTTAGAATGCAGAAAACAGTAATATTTTTACTTGGCAATTAACGTGAAAGGCAGTGAAAGTAATATTATTTTACTAATAATAAAATAATTAATTATTTTGAATAATATTAATTATTTTGAATTAGTTATATTTTTACTAAATAATATTATTTTACTAAATAACGTTATTCAAAATAATTAATATTATTCAAAATAATATTATTTTACTAAATAACATTAATTATTTTGAATAATATTAATTATTTTGAATAACGTTATATATTATTTTACTAAATAATGTTAATTATTTTGAATTAGTTATATTTTGAATATTTTTAAAATTCAACTAATTACATCATCAAAAAATATTAACGCTTTTTTAACATATCAACTAATATTAAAAATATTAACGCTTTTTAATATCAAATAATATTATAAAATATTAACGCTTATTAATATTAAAAAATATTAACGTTTTTTAATATTAAAAAATTAACGTTTTTTTACAAAAAATTAATTTAATTAGTTGTTTTAATTAGTTAACAAAATAATTTGAATTTTAGTATTTTGATTAAATGATGTAAATATGTTATGCTTTTTTTATTTTGAATTTTTTTATTTTTTGTTTTGATTAAATGACATATTTACATGTGTCAGGGGTATTTTTGAACCTTCTTCCTTTAAGCCTCCATGTTTCTGCCACGTCAGCGAAATTTTAACCACGTTTGTCTTTTTTTAATGGCAGGGGCACGGATGACCCAAAAAGTGTAACGTTAAGGGTATTTTTGGATAAAAAAAAAGTATAGGGTGCTCGATAGACATCGCGGTAAACGTCAGGGGCAATTTTGGACCTTCTCCCTATATAAATATATGGTCCCATCAAAATCATAAATTAATAATTCTTTTAAATTATAAATATATCTAGGGTAATTTTGTAAAATATGATTCTATTCTCGTTTGTTTTGTCTTGAAATTCAAATCTAATTGAATTTCATCCTTAATTTTCTCATTGCGTCCAAAAGTTCAGGTTTTGTATTCTCGAATTGTAATAAAAACTTGTTAAGAGTTGTTGACGCTATGAGTGTTTCATTTCGCGTTATTGGCTTTAAAGGTATTATATCATCTTCACAAGTATGATACATTAATTTAATAAGTATGATACATTGCATTAAAAAAAATATGATATAAACATCAATAAAATGCAATAATTTTAATGTAATTAAATTTATGTTCGCCGAATAGAAAAACACTCTTTAAATTAATAAATTATTAATTTATCGATTAAATAATAACTCTCTAAATTAATAAAAAATTTCAGTCCCAACAATATTAATTTATAGAGGTTCTACTGTATTTCCTTTTCTGTTGTAACCTTTTCGCTTCTACCTTAAGCTGAACCCTTATACTCAGACAAATTTAATACCATATCTAAATGAACTTTTCTTAAATTATTTATTTGATATATATGAACCAGCAAAAACATGGTCCGTCTCTCTGCTGACTTCACGATCCTCATATAATCTTCGTATGCAGCATTAGCATCAAGAGTTTTTATTTCTAAAAGTGAATAACACCTTAGAGCATGTTTTTTCCTTGGCAGACAAGTGGGATCCCTGCTTCAGAACTTTGTGAGCACCGATTTTTGCTGTATAACAATGATGCTACACAGCACATCTTTGAAGTTTCTGCAGGGCTTGATTCTCTGGTGTTAGGAGAAGGCCAAATTCTATCTCAGGTGAAACAAGTAGTCAAAGTTGGGCAAGGAGTAGTAGGGTTTGGTAGGAACATCAGTGGGCTGTTCAAGCATGCCATCACTGTCGGAAAGCGGGTTAGAAGTGAGCTAAACATTGCATCGGGGGCAGTTTCGGTCAGCTCAGCTGCTGTGGAACTGGCATTAATGAAGCTTCCTGAATCCTCCCACACTACTGCTAGAATGTTGGTGATTGGAGCAGGCAAGATGGGAAAGCTTGTAATCAAACACTTGGTAGCGAAAGGATGCACAAAGATGGTGGTTGTAAACAGAAGTGAGGAGAGAGTCATTGCCATCCGTGAAGAGCTGAATGACGTTGAGATAATCTATAAACCCCTTACAGAAATACTTACCTGTGCTGCTGAGGCAGATGTAGTCTTCACCAGCACTGCTTCAGAAACTCCATTATTTTTGAAAGAGAATGTAGCGGATCTTCCTCTTGTTGGTTCAAATGTTGGTGGTTCGAGATTTTTCATTGATATCTCGGTTCCTAGAAATGTTGGCTCTTGCATCAAGGACCTTGAGGGCGCACACGTTTACAATGTGGATGACCTTAAAGAGGTTGTGGCTGCTAATAAGGAGGATCGGCTTCGGAAAGCAATGGAAGCTCAGGCTATTATTGCTGAAGAGTCGAAACAATTTGAAGCCTGGAGGGATTCACTAGAGACTGTTCCGACAATCAAGAAATTGAGATCCTATGCTGAAAGAATCAGACTTGCAGAGCTGGATAAATGCATGTCAAAAATGGGCGACGATATCTCAAAAAAAACAAGGAGGGCAGTTGATGATCTTAGCCGGGGTATAGTTAACAAGCTCCTACACGGTCCCATGCAGCACCTGAGATGTGATGGGAGCGACAGCCGAACTTTGAGGGAGACACTTGAGAATATGCATGCCCTTAACAGAATGTTTAGCCTCGAGACTGAGAGTTCTGTGTTGGAGCAAAAGATTCGAGCTAAGGTGGAGCAAACCCAAAAGTAAGCTCCCTTCTCAATTTTGTTTTAACAACACTGATTTATCATATTTTTGAAGTCCGAATAAGAGGAGAAAATCCCCATCTTGTCATTACTGTTTGAGCTGTTGTAATCTTCATTTGGATAGATAAACTAAATGGATCCCTATGGGGGAATAACTCCTCTGTATTCATTAATTTCAGTGAAAAGTTTCTGCTGTGAAACTTTCCATCGGTTTCTTTCAAATATCTACAGTGTCTGAGCAATTGAAAGCTTCATCTTTGTTCAGATCAATGAGTTGATCTTGATATATGTAATGAATGATCAGTCCCACTTTTCAGTGGGTAATTTCTGAAACATTGTTGGTTGTAATTAATATACTGATTGTTTCAATATTGACAATGGCTTCACCTTTTGTGTCCTTGGAAAATTTTTCGTTCAAATTTAGAATTATGCTTGTGAAACTTTTATTGTCAAAATGTTTGCAAATAAAGAGCTTGATATAATTTGGCTAGATTTTGAGAATTATGATTTTCTTGATATAGGAAAAGCTAGTATTTGAAGTCGGTCTTCATGAATAGTAAACTTTTTAGCTTTCTTTTTTGTAGAACGGAGCTATCAGAGGGAGTAAACAATTAGGTTTCCATCATCAGCTCCAAATTATAATTCGTACAGACACAGTTATGATCTGCATTCACATTAATAATTCTCAGCAAACTCTAGGTCTAACCATTCACAATCATAATTAAGTGTTTGATAGTTTTCAGAAAGAAAATGTTGCTTTAGTCTCCGTCTTTGTCTAATTTGTGTATTTGAAGGGAGGCCCAGGCGAAACAGCTAAAAAGACTGTTGTCTGTTCAATTTGGTACGCTACATGAACATTGATACAACAGTGCATGCATCCAACAATGGAGATGGTGATTGATTGGACGATTACGGAACGATTAACAGTTGCATGTGATGCTTTTGCAGATGAGCATCTTCTCGTGTTGGAGAAATTTGGTGTAGAAACTGATGTTGGTATAATGCAAAACACTTGAAGGTGACATCATGTATGTTGAGGCTAAGATTCGTTCATGTGTCCAATTATCAAAGCGCATCAAATCCTGCAAAGAAATAAAGTCACACCAAAAGTTTGACGGCTTTGGCCGTCGGTAATAGCTCCGGTGTGAGAATAAGTACATACTGAATAAGTTTTAACAATGGAAGCTTAATGTTCTAGTGCTGTAAAATAATATGAATGTGTGTACCTGATAATTAAGGTATAACCTTGTATTTATAATGATCACATCTTATTCTCCGTATAGAATTAGGATTCTTCATTAGATATGATTTCTTGATGGAATTGAATAGAATCTTCTTAATGAAAGGAAGTCGAATTATATCTTGACGCTTTCCTTAGGAGTCGAAAATTAAATATAATTAAGAATCTTGGATTTCTTAAAATACTCAACTACCAAAACGAATTCCTACTTGGGTTAAAATAACTCAACGTGGACTTTGGTCCACCATATAATTCGGGCCCAAATAATTACACTCAAACATTGCCTCTCAATCTTCGGTTAAATAGAACATTTAAGGGAAAAGTTCCTTAATAAAAGCCCCAATAATTAATCATAAATACCACTAACCCAGTCTCCTCAGAACCGTGCCCAACACACAAAGTGGGGGCCTACCTTATCTCTCCCACGTGTCATCGTAGCTTCCTATTTAATAGCCGTTTCTTGATAAATGTGCGAATTTGAAAAGACAATCCATTTCAAAACCTTTTCCCCAAATTGGACAGATTCATTTCCCAACTTCAAACTCCTAGAGCTTTTTCTTTCCTTCTTCCTACTCACTGCAAAAACTTCCCGGCAAAAACTCACTCAACAACGATGGCATCCCCAAGCACTCCCACCTTATCTAATCCTTCAAATATTGAACTAATCAACGTAATCCCCATTTCCTCCATTCCTCCCTTCTAGTGAGGACTACTACCATCGGTGATAGACTACACGGCATGCTTGCGTGAGGTGGTCGTCGTCCGGATCGTTTCTAGTACAGTTGATAAAGTAAAACTCTCTCGACACCTTAACCCAACATCTATATTAAGAAGATAACTTTGGTACAATCGATCAAGCAATGAAATCTGTGTTGAATGGATCACCAACGACGCCTAAACCCCTTGTTTATATTGAAACAAGAACCTCGACACAATTGACGATTGATGCGGTAGAAGACGCTACAAATAACTATGTATTGTTGTATGATAAGTCAAATTGAATCTCAAAGAATTAACTAAGGAAATAGCTTAGGAATTCTTCAAAGAAACAAAAGTAGAGAATAATCTCACAAAAATTAAATCTGAATATTATTGAATGTTGTATGAATTACATTCATATGACTTTTTTATACTAATAAGAAACCCTAAAAGCAAATAAGGAATTAACAACTTGATTTGGAATCAAAGTCCTTCCTATTGGAATCCTAATTACATTAGAAATATCAAAGATATCGATAAATCCCTAAAGATTTGGAAATAACTAAAAGAAATCTGCTGAAAAACGTGTATAATCTGCTGAAAACACGTCCTCAAAAATTGAGCCCCCTATATGGCGCGACAACGTCCTTACACCAGAGTTGACAATTTTCCCCTAGCGCGGTAGCGCCATGATTTGGCCTGCACCAAGCGTGGCAACGCCATTACGCCAGAGTTGGTCTGAATCCCTGTACACTTGGCGCGATAGCGCTACTTGGCCAGATTTGACTCTTCGTTCGCTTTTTGAATCCGGACTTGCTTCATTTACTTGCACCAAATTCATGAGCTTGAGTTCCTCTTAAATTATCCTCGAACTCAAACTCAGATCCTCCCAAACTTCTTTGATTAGCCCATTAAGCCCATCCTTGAATCTTTTAGCACGAGCTCTTGTCACAAGACCAATTGGAACCCAAACTGTGTTTGCTCCATGATTTCCATTCCCGTTCCAGCTAGTCATGTCCTCATCATTCCTATCATCTTGAAAAGAATTTTTCCTCAAATCGTCACCTACATCAAACGGACTTAGATCAGTAACGTTAAATGTGACACTAACATTATACTCACCAGGTAAATCTAATTTGTAGGCATTATCGTTAATGCGCTCAAGAACTTAAAATGGTCCATCTTCTCGTGGAAGTAATTTTAATCGTCTTTGAGCCGCAAACCTTTCTTTTTGCATATGTAACCACACCCAATTTCCCGATTCAAAGATAACTTGACAGCGACCCTTGTTGGCCTGTTTAGCATATTGTTCTGTCCTCCTTTCAATGTTGAATCTCGCCTTCTCATGTATCTGCTTGACAAATTCAGACTTTTTCTTTCCATCCATGTTAGTAAACTCAGAAACAGGTAATGGTGATAAATCCAATGGTGTTAAAGGATTAAAACCATAAACAATTTTAAATGGTAAAAATTTAGTAGCAGAATGAACAGATCTATTATATGCAAACTCAACATGCAGTAAATATTCCTCCCAATGACTGATACTTTTTATAATGATAGCCCTTAACAATACATACAAAGTTCTAATCACTACTTCAGTTTGTGGATGACAAGTAGTAGAAAATAACAATTTAGTCCCCAACTTACACCACAAAGTTTTCCAAAAATAGCTCAAAAACTTAGCATCTCTATTAGAAACAATGGTTCTAGGCATACCATGTAATCGAACAATTTCCTTAAAGAACAAATCAGCTATATGGGATGCATTATCAATTTTGTGACATGGAATAAAATATGGCATATTTGAAAATCTATCCACAATCACAAATATAGAATCATTACCATGCTTAGACCTAGGTAAACCCAAAACAAAGTCCATAGATAAATCAATCCTAGGTTCATTAGGTATAGGCAATGGTGTATACAATCCATGGGGTTGAACACGAGATTTATATTGATGACAAGTAATACACCTATCACAAATTCTTTCCACATCTCGTTTCATATGAGGCCAATAAAAATGTTTTTTAAAATAACCAAAGTTTTATCAACACCAAAGTGTCCCATCAAACCACCCCCATATAATTCCCTAACTAATAACTCACGCAAAGAACTTGTAGGTATACACAACTTATTTTCACGAAACAGAAATTCATCCATTTTAAAGTATTTACATATAACATTCTTTTCACAAGTTTTAAAATATTCACCGAAATCAAGGTCATTAACATATAAGTCTTTGATTCGTTCAAAACCAAGTAATTTTGTATCAAGAGTATTTAACAACACATACCTTCGAGACAAAACATCAGCAACGACATTCTCTCATGGAAACGTCTCGATTAAATCCATCCATCGCGTATGTCTTTTGTTCAACTTGTGTTTTCCCTTCAAGTACTTCAATGATTCATGATCGGTATGGATCACGAACTCCATGGGCCACAAGTAATGGCCATGTCTCTAAGGCTCTAACCAATGTGTACAACTCTTTGTCGTAAGTAGGATAGTTTAATGCCGCCCCACTCAATTTCTCGCTGAAATATGCCACTGATTTTCCTTCTTGCATCTCCAATCCCTAATCCTGAAGCATCACACTCAATCTCAAAAGTTTTAATAAAGTTAAGCAAAATAAGTAAAGGAGCATTTGTCAATTTATCCTTTATCAATTTAAATGTTTTTTCATGTTCATCACCCCACTTAAAGCCCACACTTTTCTTGATGACCTCGGTCAATGGTGCTGTAATCTCACTGAAATTCTGAACAAAGCGTCAGTAAAAACTTGCTAGTCCATGAAAGCTTCGCACTTGACTCACATTTGTAGGACTCGACCAATATCGGATCGCTCAGATTTTCTCCTCATCAAATTGGACTCCTTGTGAACTCACAACAAAGCCAAGAAAAATAATTCTATCCGAACAAAACGTTCACTTTTCTATGTTAGCAAATAACTTTTCTTTCCTAAGTACATCTAAAACAAATTTTAAATGCAAAGCATGCTCTTCCAAGTTTTTGCTATAAATATGAATATCATCAAAGTAAAAAACCACAAAATTTTCCAATGAATGGACACAACACATGATTCATTAATTGCATGAATGTACTAGGTGTATTAGTCAAACCAAATGCAGTTTTCCATTCATCACCTTCTTGCATTCTAATTTGATGATAACCACTTTTTAAAGACCCATGCAATTCATCAAACATGTCATCTAAACGAGAAATGGGGTGTCGATATTTTACCGTAATATTATATTTTAACGCTAGACAATTAATGCACATTCTCCATCTTCCATCTTTTTTTGGCACTAAGATCACCAGAACTGCACATTAACTCATAATTTCTCTTACAAACCATTTTCCCATTAGCTCGTCAACTTGTCTTCGTAACTCCTTCGTCTCCTCAGGATTACTCCGATAAGCCAGACGGTTTGGAATAGTCGCACTGGGAATAAAATCAATCTGATGTTCAATTCCCCGAATAAGTGGTAGTCCTTGAGGAAGCTCATCGGGAAATACATCTTTGAAATCCTGTAGAAGAGAAGAACAACACTAGGCAACAAATCATTAGCATTAGTATTCAAAAACGCCTCTTTATACCGAAGTAAAATCATAGGCTATTTAAAAACCAAAGCTCGCCTCACATCAATTTTTTTTTTTGCAAATATATTTCTTTTCTTTTCTTCTCCTTTCTTTTTCTCTTTCTTTTTCTTTTCTTCACTCTCTTTTTTTATCATGGTCTTTTTGTAAATAAATTTGATCCTCATGCACCTGTTGTGGTGATAAAGGACAATATGTGACTTCCCTTTTATTGTGTACAAAAGAGTATTCATTGGTGAAACCATCGTGCTTCACACACCTATCAAACTGCCATGGTCTCCCAAGTAGTATATGACCCACTTGCATTTGAACCACATCACACAAGACCTCATCTGTAACGCCAGAGAGAATCAGATTATTATGTGAATTAAGTTTTATTTGATTATTTGAATTAAATGAATTTAATTGTTTATTAAAGTGAGTAAGCTGTTTAAAGGTCGTTCTATGACCTAGAATGTACGAATGTGGTTAGGATTCTGGTTGTGTGGTAGAATTAAATGATTTAAAATTTTAAGATGAAAATAAAAGTTTTTCGAGAAATTTTTGAAAAATCACTATTCATCCATTTCTGCTCGGGAATTAATTTTGAATTTTCGAGAAACGTGTAATGATAGAATTCTAAGACGAGATGGAATATCCAATAATATTTTAGTTATGACAAACGAAATTTTCCCCTGCAGACTTAAAACCCTAAGGGTTAGGGAAAGTGAAGATTTAGGAATAAAATGATTAAGTGTAATAACAACAGCTATTATACGCGAGGAATACGAGTATAATACTAGTTATTATACGAGTATAATATGAAGATTAATACGACGTATAATACGAATATTATACGAAGTATATACGAAGCGAATACGAGAATTATACGATAAGAATACGACTAGTTCTTAATGTACTTTAGCTATTGGTGTTAGAGTTTATGCCCTAGAGGCCAATTATTTGATATAATTGCTTAACATGTTGATATTATATTTGATTGAATAAATGTATGATTTTATTATGGTTTTATTTACTGCGTTATATAAATGTTAACATAATAAAATTCCTTAGAATAGTGATACAAATTTATAGTTTCAAGTGTGTGACTTGAACATGAGATTATATAATTATAATTAGTATCATTGCTCTTAAATGTCCCTAGTCGAGTATCATTGCTGATGGGACAACAATGATGCATTGAGAATAGTATGTGGATTGACTGATGACCAAATCTCATTGGTTATAAATATATGTGATATTAAGTCAATGCATAGGTACGTGTTAGAGAATGATGTACTGGACAGACCCACCATGAGAATTCTATATGGAGCATTATGCGAATTGTCATTAGCGATTCTCATAGTGACAATGATGTAATGATCCTCCGACCTGAAATCACTATATACTACACGGAAATTTATGTACTTTGATATCATCAAAGGTCACCTTTAATAGGGTGGACTATAAAGGTGATTATTGGGTACATCATGAATCGTGTGAAGAATATGAGTGATCTAGATGAAATTTAACCCTCCTATGTATTAGGGGTGATGTCCATAGGCCTCTTGATTGAGTAGGACTATGAAATGCATGGCCATGCTCAAATAGTGATTTGTTTCATATAGTCTACTCATTGATTAAGAAAAACTCAGATTAAATTATGAAGAGTATGCCACATTCCATGACTCGAGTTTAATCTAGGATATTAAGGTTAAAAGGATTAAATTACATTGAAACATTGGTCATGAAAAGGTTGCATCGAATCATCGATCTTATTATTACTTGGGTAACAATGATGCATTACTAGATGTCGCTCACTGTTTATAATTTTGTAATATGATTTTAAAATTATTTCCAACGTAATAATAACCTATAGGGTCACACACATAGAACGTTATTAAAAGGGAATTAATTTAAATTGTAAGGATTTAAATATATCAATATGATTGATAGTATTTAAATCACGAATTTAAATTAAAAGGATGATTTGTATATATATATATATATATATATATAATTAAGTAAGACTTAATTAAGATATAATATATATATGATATATCAGCATTTTAGAAAGTTAATCATAACCTAAGAAAACCCTAGCCGCTTTTAGAGAGAGACTAGAGAGAAAACAGAAAATCCATTCCTTTGGTGGCTAGTACCGCAGCTCCCTTTATTGCAGAATCGTGCGACGATTCGCGGGCGTTCGTGTGGATACCATAGAGGCGTAGTTCTTTCGGATTGGGTTGGAGATTCAAAGTGGTTTCAAAGTTTATTATTATCAGTATAAATTCTAAACCACTGAATTAATTTTGTTTCGCATGGATCCTGTGTTGGGTTTCAGAAATTGCTTTATAAATTTTTATATTCTGCTGTGCGTTTTCTGTGACGAAACCCTACAATTGGAGCTAGACTTTGTCAAGCCCAGTTGGACAATGAATGAGGCCCGATGATGAATTATATCAAGGCCCAATGTTAAGTTAAATCAAGCCCAAAGTTAGGCCCGATATGAATTAATTTTAAGTCTGAACTAAGAACTGTACCCGTGGGTCGAACCGATGGATCACCGAATGGGTAAAACCTATGGGGCACCCATGGGGCAAGAGGGGAGGCCACTTGGTGCCCAAGTGAGAGGGATGGCTTGGTGAGGAAGAATGGAATAGTAAGGAGGTTTGGCTGTTAACCAAATTGCCCTAACCTTGTAATTTCTATAAATAAGCTAGCCAGTTGGTCATTTGTTTGTTTACCAAACATTTGAGCACTATATTGAGAGAGAGAGAGAAGGGAGCTTTAACAATTGATCAAGAGGAATCAAAGCAAACTAATTAAGCTTTAAGCAAGAATGCGAAGAACACCAAAGGTAAAAACATGTAAACTCAAGTTTCGAGTATTATTTTCGATTAAGTTTATAAGAGAGTATGAATTGGTGGAGCATGTCTCTTCCGGAGGAATAAGGATGTCTATTAGTGAACAAAAATATTAAGAAGCCATGTATAAGTGAGAATCATAATCGACTAATTAAGCATTAATCGATGAAAACCATTAAAACTTTGAATTGATTGTTGATGGACAAATTAAAAACTATCGTGTATAAGTTAGGTGAAACTAAATAATGGATTGATTTCATTTGGTTTGACGTAAAAATCTTGAGAAACAAAGTTATGGCGAAATTTACAAGATTAGATGATAATCGTCGAAATCATAGGATTTCTGGAATGATAGTCAAAAGTCACCGTTTAACTCAAAAACCTTGGTTTTCGATGGCATATCATAGAATTAGGTATTTAAGAGTTGTAGACTCAAGAATGGTCGAATTCTAATTTAAACGAAGAAACGAGCTATGAACGTTCACGAACGTTTAACGAATGCGTATTAGAAATTTTAACGATAAATTTATCGTTAACGGATTCGAAACTTATTATGTCTGAATAAAATCAAAGTATATGAAATATGTGAGATAACGACTTTTGAATGAGTCAATTCTGACTTATAATGATCGAGTTACGAGCTCAGAAAGAAATCAAATTGAAAAACTTAAAAAAAATTTCAGGGCTCAAAATGGCGCTACAGTCACGCCAAGCAAACAGAATAATCCGTATTTTTTATTTGTAATTTCAAATATGTATTAAATTAAATAAATATTTTTTATTGATGTGGTTGTTGTTAGTAGATATTTATGAATTAAATTTATGATATAATACTCTAATTTAATTTAATAGTTAGAGAGTTGTTAAAGATTGCATGAGTTGCTATATTGTTGTTTTAATTTGATAATTAAAGTTATATGTTAGTTTATTAAATAAAATTATAATGAAATTATAATTTTGTGGTAATTGGTTAAGTGGAGAATTTAGTTAATTAGTTGCAATTAAACTATAGTACAAATGAATTATTGAAATAAATTAAAGTAGTTTTAAATGGGTTTACCAAACAAGGCTTAAAGATATTAAGTCTTTTTTTTAAAAGTATTTTTCCAAACAGAGCCTTATGGCTTTTGAATTTGAATTTGATTTTTTTAAAAAAATAATAAAAATATATTAAAATTTTAATAACTGATACATAATTATTATATTTAATAAGACGGCAGTTTTATACGTTTTGGTTTGGGTTTCGTGTCTGTTTTATGGTTTACGTAAAAGGAATTGTCCTAAGCCTGAGAAAAGAGATAAGGGAGTTTACAGAGAAATAGAGAGAAAGGAGAGAAAGAAAAGAGAGAAATTTTGAATTTGAAGGAAGAAGATTGAGGAAGCAAGACTAAGCATTCTTGTGGATTAACCAAACAATTGATGGTATAACTTCCAAAATCTTAACATTACGTATATGAAAGTTCTATGTTCTTAAATTTCAAAAATCTTTGTGAATGCAAATTTGATGAATTGTTGTTATATAAAGTGTTTGATTGTGTTTAATAGTGAACTGTGATGTTATAACTAACATCTAGATAAGAATTTAGTATGCTAATTTCGTTCAAAAATAGGAAAAACCATTTACAGTGAACGTGTGTATATATAGCTTGTGAAAGTAAAAAAATTGGTAGTTAGTTTGTGAACTAAACTGTAAATTGAGTATCGAATATGTTAATTCAGTAAGAAACGAAGAGAACACAACGTGAATGAGTTAATTTGGTGTAGTATTGAGACCTCAGTGTTAATTTTTGTCAAGGATGTCAAAAATGGAGTTTCTTTATAAAAACATGAAATTCAAAGGATTTAAATTATTTATAGTTGTTGTTTAATTGTTCTAAGTTGGTATATATGTGATGAATAATGTCTATATGAGTTCTATGTCATTTGGGTATGCATAATTTAATGTTTTATGGATGAAATTCGTGATAATTGGACTGAACAAAGCACTTTGCTCGCATAGTTTCTCGCTCACAAGACCAACGCAGCAATTATTACCGGTAGCAAAGGCAGAAACGCTAAGACACATTACTAGTTCCAGTTTAAATATATGCAATTGCTACCATACCCAGATCAGAGGCAGTAATGCATGTTGGTTATGTAGACCTTAAAAACCCATTGCAACCTAGTCTAATGAAATATTAATGTGATGAACATGTAATGAAGATACTATAACAGCTTTGTATCATGTAAGTGGTAATTCCAAAGTTGTAAAAATTAGTAAGTTGTGAAAATGTGACGTTGTGATTTATTGAACACATGAGTTAGTGAATAAGTGTTTCAAATCTAATACTTGTGATTTCTGAAGTGTATATGGTGTGAATTGAAACTTGTACTAAAGTAACAAGTTTACTAAAAATGAGTTTTAATTTGAAAAGTGGATGTTAGTATATCTAATAGATGTTGTGATTCTAATAATATGTGTAGGTGTTGTAATTTATAGCTTATGCACGAGACAAGTTCTTTACCCATAAACTTTATTTGAGCAAGTTCTTTAACTCTAAACTCTATTTAAGCAAGTTGTGAACTCTAATCCTTGTTTGATATATATCCTAACTTGTTTATAATTAAGCAAATTTTCCCAATTTTATTCTCTTTAAAACGAATACAAGTTCTTGAACTTAAATCTCTAAATGAGTTGTCCTATCTCATTTACTTTACACAGTTTCTAATCTTTATTGTTATATTGAGCAAGTTTTGTTCTCAGCTTGTTATTCATTAGTGCATGTTCAATAATTCAATTCTCTTATTCCAAAAGATTATAGTGTTAGCTTAATATTATTCAAGCAAGGTTTAATGTATTACTCAATGCTTATGCTTTCTAGTTTATTTCTAAACCTGACTTTAATATAGTTGGTTCATCTATGATTCTTAATTATTCCATATTATGTTGTTATTGATCATTCGAAATGATATTGAACTTTGTTGATTCAACTAATCCTTAGTTGATGATCGTTAAACTCTAAATTACCCTTGAAGCTTATCCAAACCAAACTTTCTTTGATGCAGACTTGTACTCTAAAACAGAGAAGAACAACCCTATTATAGGGGAATTATTTACGCGATGCATTTAGATGTTTGTGCACAATACAAGGTATGATGGGCAGATCACCCTAAGTACGAGGAGTTCCTACAGTCTTATGACTGTTTAGGTTTAAGTTGAAAGATTACTTATAACCTTGGACATAGTTCGTGGTCTTGTGACCCTCAGATATATTTCACATTTTGATTTCAGTTCTTAATTATCACTGATAAAGTATTATTCAGTTCTGTTGAGCCAATTCATTGGTAATTATTATGCTGTTGTTATTCATTGTTATTTCAAGTGAGCATTTGTTTTGCTCACTTGCATATATATAATTATTGTAGCTAAGGTTGAGAAGATCGATGAACCTACCACTAGCAAAGGGAAAGGAAAAATGAACAAGTGATGAAGACTTGTAATTTATTGGCTTTCATGATTATAAACTTTATTTTAAATGCTGTGATGTAATTACTTTAATTTCCGTACTTGATGTACGTTAAAGGTTAGATAACCTGGGAGACGTATTAATTTAATTATGTAACCCTTTTAAATGGGAGGATTTACTGTTTAAATGTCATTACAATTGGGTAGTTAGACATGAATGAATGGAAAGTGAACACCAAGTCTTGTGGGAATGAAGTACCCAGATTTGGGGGTGTCACAAAGCCTAAGAAATTATAAGCCATGTTCAAGCGGGGGTTTAGCTATCATAGTCGGTATAGCCATGATCTTGACTTTTTATAACTGTGTTTGGCACTGTAAGAACTGTGAATTTCATGAAATGAATATTATTTTGATATAATAAGAAAATGAATATTTATTTGAATATAAATATTGATGTGTTGTGAGATGAGTAATTCAATTAATTTAAATTGAATTTATATCAGAATTAAGAATTGTGGAATGCCTTGTGTGGCATGAGAATGGACGTTAAGTGGGTTAATTTAATTAAGAGATGAATAAATTAAGAAGTGAATAATTAATTAATATTATATAATTAATTAATTATTATTATGAATAATAGAATATTAAGGAGTAAATTAATTTACATAATTATATTTAATTGTCTAGTGTGGCAAGATAATAAATAAATGTACTATCAATTAAATGAGGAGATTAATGAACTAAATGCAACAATTACTAAGTATGAGAAATTCCCGATGGTAAATTGCCTACCACTCTCATCTTATAAACCAACGCATCTACGCCGGTAGCAAGACTTGGAAAATAATTTCCACTGTGTGCATGAATTATAAAGATGGTTTATTCACATTAATAAAGAATAAGTAAAATAGTGGATCAGTTACCATTATTATTAATGTGAACATTATTACTAAATATTATTTCATGCCACTATGTATAATATGGGAAAATGTGGGTAGTAATATCATATAATTACCTACTACATAAGATTAAATGAGGTGTGACACTTAATTATGGATAATGCTATACAAAAACTATATAGTAATCATAAAGTTGATTTAGATAAGTTTTCTTACCTTATCATGTGTGATGAGACAATTAAATGTGTACTCTAAAATATGGGAGTAAATAAATATGTACTATTAAAATATTTATTTCAGTACTGATGTGTAAAAGGAGATATTAAATTATTAGTGATCAATTAAATTGAGTCCGTACATGTTATAAATATTAAATTATGTGGATCTAATGTACATGAATTATATGATATGGGTACATATATAATCCCTAACTTTTCATTATGAAGTAACATTAACACATTAAAATTACATTTTGGGAATTAAAGAAACCAAACTAAGCCTTATGTAATATAGTTGATGGGATTTAACCGTGTCCCAAAAGTAATGACCAACACTGTGCTCAACAGTAGCCTAACTCTATATTGCGTATAAATTAGTCGGCAGTTGAAGGCTACATTAGCCATGATTATGAACTAAGATATGGGGGAGAGGGAGTTGGTGATCTCTTTTCACCAAACTCTCTCAATCCAATGAATTTTTCTTCCATCCTTTGGTTTGATTTTTTTGGACAATGGCTTGGCATGATCAGTGAATTTTCTACAAATTGAGCATTTCCCTTCATTTTCTTTATTGCTGAGATTTCTTGTTAAGTTGCATTTGAGAGTGGAGTTGCTAAGAATTGAGGGAGTAGAATCAGAGAAGTAAGGAAGTTCAATTTAAGCTTAAAGAGGTATATATTTTGACTTTTGTTTTTAATTTTGAGCTTTGTCAAATTATTGAAATTTCTTAAGTTCTCTGAGAATTAGTATAAATTAGCATGCTATTAAGTGTTTATGAAGTTTGTATACATGTATAGAGTCTCTAAGAATGAGTTAAGTGTGCTTAATTGAAAGAAATTCAAACTGGGTTGATACTCTACAAAACAGAGTATCTTATTAGAGCTGGTTCAGGAAGGGCGTAACTGCGCCGGACCCTAAGATGTGATTTTGACTTTTGTTTTCAATCTTGTTAATTCTAGCATGCTGATATGACTTGAACATGCATGGAAATAAGTTAACATAATGATTTAGGTTCCTTGGCATATCATGAATGATTTGGTTGGTGTTAGTATGCATGTAATAAAGAAAAAGATAGTTTTGAAAATAGGCTTTGATGAAACTAATGAACTTTAAGTTCTGATCTTGTGAACATGCATATATGATATAGTTACACATGAGATGTAATTCAAGGTTATATACATGTACTAAGATGAAATTCCCATTTGGTTTAAAATAACTTTTCAAAACAAACTTGAATGTGTTATAATCTATTAAACATAATGTGGTGCACAGTCTAAACTTAGAACATGTGTGATTTATATTTCTTATGTAGCCACACATATTACATACGTATGCTCATTTTAGTTATACACATTAAAAGTTACTCAAGCATAAGTTAGAGATGTTTTGAGGGAAATAATTAATACTAGTTATGTGTATAGAATGAGAACCTTTGTAAACATACATATTAACAGACTTCATGACTACCTCACATGTATGCATGGTGGACATAGTAGCCTTTGTAATTTCATGAACTTGATTGGCCTTACTCATTTGAAATCCTAAGCTAACACCATAACATACCAAGAATAAGTGTAGGATCACTGTAAAAGCATGCTAGACCCTTTAACATACTAATATACTATGTGTTGTTATCGTAAGGCTGGTCCAAGAAAAGCAAAAGCTTAACTCAAAATTTGCAGGGGGGGACAAATGTAATTTACACATCCCTAAGCCTAACCCAGTATGAATCGCGCCATCCTGCAGTGTTACCTGTTTAATCTGTTTGTGATATGAGATGTAATGCATGCTTTTGTTGATGTCTAAATATGTAATACATGTTTAAGCACAGTATTTGAAATATCTATAAGCATGCTAATGATAAAGATCATAAAAGGGATATATGTTTATAAACTTTTGAACGTTGAGTCAAAATAGGATTTCAAACTATGTTGTTTGATTTCATGATGTCTTATAAACTAATTGTGTGCTATGAGTATGTAATATATGTGATGTAGTATGTATAGATTATGTAACTAAGTTAGACGTTTATGTGTGCGTTTAAACTTATATATCATGCATGAGTATACGTAACTAATAAATATCCTATACACAACTATATTATGTTAGGATTCAAAAAGTGTTGATAAGCTATACTTTGGTAAACTACGCTTGAGGTAAGTACTCGAACCCTACTCTTTATTGAGCATTACTTGAGCTTGTACTATTATTGGTTATACAAGTAAATCCTTAAAAGTATGATTTAGATCTCATGACTTAATACTTCGTAGTTTAGAAATGAATTTTTTTTCGAACCTTGAGTCGGATGATAATTGCTCATGTGTATATTTTAAAAGAAAGTTGTCTAAGCCATTGATTCGGCTAGACTATCGGTATATGATAAAAAGATATCCAAACCAAATTAACTTGGTGCGGACTCTTATAACTGAAATGAACAACCCTTTTGGTAGGGGAATTTTATATTTGTCGGGGAACCGACGTGCGCACATGAGAATGATTAAATGTTATGCATGACATAGGGTACTTGAGGCTGATCACCTGTTGTGCTCGTTTTGTATAATTATTAGTTTATTACTGTTAATTCTAGGAGAAGTTCATAGTCCTTAGTGACTGCATAGTATTCATTACTTTAAAATCTTGAATTAATTAATCATTGAATCTTATTGATATGTTCTGTCCTTAGCGACTATTATTGAAGACTATTGATACTTCATATTATCTTTGAACTATCATTATTGTTGTACCCTTGAGAAGCTAAAACTATATTGAGAACCCTTATTGCTATATTATTTGCTGGGTAAACTTGTTGCTCATTCTTACTTTCCCTAAAAACATTTCAGTTAAGGCAGAGAAAGGCGGACCCTCAAGCATTGATTAGGGCAAGGGCAAAGCTACTGAGTAGATTATATTTAGGGAAGATTATTATATTCATGTAATGACATAAGTTGTACTATGTATTAGTTATATCTCAATTATGTTTTAGGTCTGTAAGAGATGTTTAAGTTACGAACCCTTGGGACGAGAATAATTATACTATAACAATGTAATTTATTCTATTATTCAGTTGTGATTTTAGTATGTTATTAGAGTTAGTACGTGAAAACCAAATTTGAGACAAGTGTGGTATGAATTTGGATGCGTCACAAGCGCCACAGCGCCCTTAAGGGGAAAACTTTTCTAACGCGAACATTTGTTAACCCAACTTTTAGCGTGGTAATTATGGGACATGCATATACTTAATATACATGAAGAGACAATTCCTAAATAACATGTATAGTGATGATTTTAGGAATTAAATGTTTATTAAATGTATTTAAATGAAGAACGCAAAATGCAAAAATGTGAACCGTGAATGGTATTCGGGTTAAGTGCATGTCGTAAGGTTATGTGGAATGTAATAGATATGCGTAGTACGAGAATGATGGGAAATGAAGATAAAACTTATATAATTCTTATACGAAATCCGATATTGGTAATCTGGGGGAAATATGTCCGAACTACCGAACCGATTAGGGTTACATCTATTGTGATACTTAACTATGAGCGATGATGTTTGGTTTATGACATGTAATGTTAATAAGCCATCATGAATGTTAACAAGAAGTAATGATCATTAAATAAGCTTGAACAAAAATTATTAATGAAATAAATTCGATTAAGACATAGAAGAGAAAGAAGTTGGTACAAATAATGTGTTTAGATTGTTTTGTAGCTAATTTCAGTGTGCTATGTGAATATATCATGTAGAAACTGTAAAGGCCGAGGACGGTTGAACTTAAAAAAGGAAGACGCTTAAAGGCAAGTTTCCCTAACGCTTGTCTGACCTTTGTGTTAGTCAAGTTTCTGTGATTCATGTTATATCATACACGAATTGTTTTATGAAAGAGTCGATGCCAGTTTTAACTCGGCTAGATGAACCTTAAGAGTTTGATTAATTTGCTTATAAGTCTTTCAATATAGTATGGATAACGCTATCCTATGCCAATTTTTTTGGTACGGATTCAAAGGTAAGCCTGAGTATGAATAAACAAAGGTATTTTATGTTTTTTATTCAGTGGGCCCACAAGGTTGCCGAAACTTAAGCATAAATACGTTTTACGGATGAGTGTTGATCAACATAGAGTACTATAGGCTGATCACCTAGAAGTGCTCGTAAGATATATCAGACTTACGGTCTTAGTGCCGGGTTGTCCTTTTCATGAATGAAAACCAAAGAGAATGTTCATGGTCTTTTGACCTGCCCAGAATTCCTAAGTTACTGTATGTACTTTGGAATTGTTTTAATAGAATGAAATGTGCTATTTCAATGCTTCATAGTACTTCATAACTATTTGTTTAGTTAGTGAAGATAAATCATATGATTCTTGATGTAGTGCTTATATTATATTGTTAGACTTGCTGAGCTAATTATGCTCACTTCTTGCTTGAATTATATGATTGTAGCTAAGAACGAACGAACCGAGGGTTCCGGTTAGGATAAAGGCAAAACCAATACGGATAAATAGATTATCATGTAATAGACTAGTATATTTGTATGAACTTATACTATGACAATAAAAAATGTAATGGGTAACAGAACCTGGGAAATGATTTATTATTATTGTAATAAGAATTTAGTAAATACACTCATCATAATGTTTTTTTCATTGGAATGAATGTATAGTTAGTAGTACCGTGTAGCACTATATCTGTGGGTTGAAAGTACCCGAATTTGGGGGCGTCACAAGTTGGTATCAAAGCATTAAGTTATAAAACTTAAGGGGGCAAGAACCTTAGGCTAATAACCTTGGTAATAGTAGAAGAAGTTGGAAGTAAAGGAATTCAAGTAGAGTTCTTAAGTAAGTATTGAGGAAGCTTATTACCGAAAGATTTAAAAGATGGAAATTAACCTTAAATAAATTAAATGTGATTTGTGCTTATAATATTGTGTATTATGTACTAATCAACATGTTATGTGTTATTGTAGATGTCAATCGATAGCTCTATGTACAAGGATATACATGTGGTGAGCGAGGAGTCAGTTAACATGCTAATACCTGTACCAATGCCAGTGGCGAAGGTACTAATGGTGAACATAGAGGAGTCTGAGCTAGATGAGGAATATCCGTTTGAGGACTTAGAGAATTTGGGATCGGCATCATATTTTAATGTGGTGGCTGATGAAGATGAGGATATGGAGGTAGCATCATTCAATACAGTGATACTTACACTAGAGCCAACATCAGCAAAGGCAATGAGAGCATTATATCTGGCGGTGCTTGATCGGAATGTGCAACTGCGCACTGATGTGCAGAACCCGAGGGAGGAGGTTAGTAACCTCTACGAAGCAAAGGAGTTTGCAGAAGAAAATTTTGAATTAGAGCATGATGAGAAGGTGCTCATAAAGAATAAGGCGATGGATTATAAGAACGAAGCCGTTGAGCTTCGCAAAGAACTGGGAGAGAAGAACCAGAAGATAGCACGAATGTCTTACATCCATGAGAGTGCTCATGAGGATTTCAAGATGAAAATTGCTTGTTATTCAATTGAGTTGGGGTAAACTCGTCATACTATCAGTCGGGATATTGTGTCCATTCCTGCGAACCAGAAGCATGAGAATGCTGTTAGGCAGTGCTAGTAGTAGATAGAAGAAGTATAGATATGTAAATATTTTGTGTATCTGTGTAGAGACATAAAACCCTCTTTTATATAACTTTAGGGTAGTCTTTTTGTAAATCCCAATTATTGTGATAGTCAATTGCGGGATAGAAATGTAATAGCCCTGACTATAGAACCAATATGTAAATAGTTCTGAACTATGAAAAAACATATTAATATAACGAGGTTTTTATTAAATGTGCTTGATTTTAGTATGAGTTATTGTTTGATAAATAATAACTAAGTAAAAGGAAGAAATAAATAATAACGAGACTTTATTTATTTAAATGCAGAAAAATGCCGCCAAGAAGGAGACAACGTAATCGTGAAGTCAATCCCATAATGAGAATCAAGAGGTCGAAACAACCCTATGAAGGAGTTCGTTAATTTATTAACTGAGTTGCATTTAACCAAGATGGAGGTAGAGCACCAAAGGGTCCCTAGGGTAGCTCGAATGACTACCTTTAAGGAATTTAAAAGTGTGGGTCCACCAAAGTTCAAAGGAACTACAGACCTATCAAGGCTCAGACATAGGTGAAAGAAATTAAGAAGGCGTTTGTAATCACAAACATTGGGAGGCGCAAAAGACTTCTTTTATGCGACCTATATGATGAAGGAGAAGCCAACTTCGGTGGGAGGCTCACCAGTGAGGGGTGGAAGCGAGTCTTGATTATGTGGGAAAAGTTCAAGAAGGTCTTCTTCGAGAACTACTTTCCTCGAGCATGCGAGGTAGGATAGAGATTAAGTTTCTAGAATTTAAACAGGGGACATGACGGTTCCCCAAACGCAACCAAGTTTAATGAATTGTCGAGATTTTCTCCACATCAAGTGGACAATCGATGAGAGGAAGACTCGTGGGTTTTTGCAGGATCAAGCCACGACTTTATAGCGCAGGATTTACGTGTTTGAGAGCGCTTCGTTTGGAACAATCCACGGAGATGACAATTATTGCCAAGGGTGGTAGTGAGGCTTTAAGCCAATACCACAAAGACTAAAGTAAGCTAATTTGATTGAAATTAATATATTAATTCCCAAAGAACGGCGCTAAAAAACTTGTTGATCGATTTCAATCAATGAATACGTGCAAGTATACACGGTCAACAAGTAATAAAGTGAAAGTAGAGTATCGTTCCCACGAGGAATTATTTAATAAAAATCACCAAGTACTAATTCTTAACCAAACTAATTTTATTTAAACAATCTCAAATCGTGTTTCTTCTAATTAAGAAAACTAAATTAACTAATTAAAACTAAGATTTTAACGAATGAATTCAAATAAATAAAGATTAAGACTTCAATATCCCCAATTATGAATTATAAATCAATTATCCAATTATCCCAATTATTATGCCTACTGAATTGTTAACATGAATTCTCAAATGCCAAAAGTCCTTTTCCAAGTGATCAATTGCCTTCTATTTAATCCAGATTAATCTTGCTATATTCCTATGCAAAACAATTGAATTAAACTCAATTACAATCCCAATTCCTTATGTGTTACATGCGGCGAAAAGATATTTTCATTCTATTCACAAACCTAATTATTCATTTGGCAAATAACTAAGTCACATGATATCATGCCCGCTTCTAACCCTAGAATTCCTCTTCCAATTCCTTCTAGAGTAACAAAGTAATTCTTGATCAAATAATTAAGCAATAAGCACAAGACAAGATAAACAACTCACTTTAACATAAATAATTAGAATATAATGAATAACTAATTCATAGCCATAAAAAGTTCAATTGAAATCTCAAAAATAGTTAGTTCATAATTAATGAATTAAAACCAAGAATCCACAACTGAATATACATCAAAAGATAAAAGTAAGATGAGAGAAGAGAATAGAATCTGTTGTCAGCAAATCTGATGCTCCCCTCTTGCTCTTGCTCTTGATCTTCAATGGTCTCCAAGTTGCTTCAATCTCCAAAACTAATAAGAACTAGGGTTATTTTCTAATCTAAAGGAGTGTTTAATCTAGGCTAAGCTATGTAATCTCCCTTTATTTTATGCCTTACATCATGTATTTATAGGTTACAAGTACAATTTTTAGTTTAGGAACAAACCTAATCCTATTTGGAGTCAAAAAGGTGTTAAAATTAAGCCCAAAACGCAACGTCCCAGCCGCACTCAACCCTTCCCCAGCGTCCCCAATATGGGCTGGGCAACGGCGCTGAGTCGCCTTCTAGCCCATGCTACCGAAAATGCACTAAGAATAGCGCCTCGTTGCCGCCCAAAATCGACATTTTCTGCTACGACGTCCTTTGGGAAAAATGGCCATAACGTCTTTGTCCGAACTCCGACTTCGATGATTCAAGATGTTCCGGAAGAGAGAGAAGTAGATCTACAACTTTCATTCTTGAAGTTTGTCGAAATAATGTCAGAGCTATAGTCAAATTGGCTCAAAAGTGGTCTGTTGTATAAATGGCAAGTTTCTAAAACGCGAATCTAGCCACCCCAAACATCGATCCATGTAACTTTTGTCCCAATTCCTATAAAATAACATAAAACATGCATGAATAGACACAAACACATAAAAACATCCTAAAAGACTTAAGAACAACAATAAATTAAGCCCTGAATGTATCCAATTCATGGGTATAAAACTCACTCATCAAAATAGTTCGAACTATGAAAAAACATATTAATATAACGAGGTTTTTATTAAATGTGCTTGATTTTAGTATGAGTTATTGTTTGATAAATAATAACTAAGTAAAAGGAAGAAATAAATAATAACGAGACTTTATTTATTTAAATGAGAAAAATGCCGCCAAGAAGGAGACAACGTAATCGGGGAAGTCAATCCCATAATGAGAATCAAGAGGGTCGAACAACCCTATGAAGGAGTTCGTTAATTTATTAACAGGTTGCATTTAACCAAGATGGAGGTAGAGCACCAAAGGGTCCCTGGGTAGCTCGAATGACTACCTTTAAGGAATTTAAAAGTGTGGGTCCACCAAGTTCAAAGGAACTACAGACCTATCAAGGCCTGAACATAGGTGAAAGAAATTAAGAAGGCGTTTGTAATCACAAACATTCTGGAGGCGCAAAAAACTTCTTTTGCGACCTATATGATGAACGGAGAAGCCAACTTCTGGTGGGAGGCTCACCAGAGTGGGGCTGGAGCAGGTGCGGTTATATGGGAAAGGTTCAAGAAGGTCTTCTTCGAGAACTACTTTCCCTACGACATCATGCAGGTAGGATAGAGATTAAGTTTCTAGAATTTAAACAGGGGACATGACGGTTCCCCAAACGCAAGCCCAAGTTTAATGAATTGTCGAGATTTTCTCCACATCAAGTGGACAATCGATGAGAGGAAGACTCAGTAGGTTTGAGCAGGGATCAAGCCCCGACTTTATAACAGATTTCGTGTTTGAGTAACTTCGTTTGGAACAATCTGAGATGACAATTATTGCCAAGGGTGGTAGTGAGGCTTTAAGCCAATACCACAAAGACTAGTAGCTAATTTGATTGAAATTAATATTGAAAACTAATTATTAAATTAATTCCCAAAGAATTCATACGCCAAAAACTTGTTGATCGATTTATGATCAATGAATACGCAAGTATACACTACTCAACAAGTAATAAAGTGAAAGTAGAGTATCGTTCCTTCCGAGGAATTATTTAATAAAAATCACCAAGTACTAATTCTTAACCAAACTAATTTTATTTAAACAATCTCAAATCGTGTTTCTTCTAATTAAGAAAACTAAATTAACTAATTAAAACTAAGATTTTAACGAATGAATTCAAATAAATAAAGATTAAGACTTCAATATCCCCAATTATGAATTATAAATCAATTATCCAATTATCCCAATTATTATGCCTCTCTTGAATTGTTAACAGAATTCTCAAATGCCAAAAGTCCTTTTCCAAGTGATCAATTGCCTTCTATTTAATCCAGATTAATCTTGCTATATTCCTATGCAAAACAATTGAATTAAACTCACATAATCCCAATTCCTTATCATGCTATGAAAAGATATTTCCATTCAATTCACAAACCTAATTATTCATCATGCAAATAACTAAGTCACATGATATCATGCCCAGTTCTAACCCTAGAATTCCTCTTCCAATTCCTTCTAGAGTAACAAAGTAATTACTGATCAAATAATTAAGCAATAAGCACAAGACAAGATAAACAACTCACTTTAACATAAATAATTAGAATATAATGAATAACTAATTCATAGCCATAAAAAGTTCAATTGAAATCTCAAAAATAGTTAGTTCATAATTAATGAATTAAAACCAAGAATCCACAACTGAATATACATCAAAAGATAAAAGTAAGATGAGAGAAGAGAATAGAATCATTGTCAAGAAATCGATGCTCCCCTCTTACTCTTACTCTTGATCTTCAATGGTCTCCAAGTTGCTTCAATCTCCAAAACTAATAAGAACTAGGGTTATTTTCTAATCTAAAGGAGTGTTTAATCTAGGCTAAGCTATGTAATCTCCCTTTATTTTATGCCTTACATCATGTATTTATAGGTTACAAGTACAATTTTTAGTTTAGAACAAACCTAATCCTATTTGAGTCAAAAGGTGTTAAATTTACCCAAAAAGCAGCGTCCAGCCGCACCAAACCCTTCCCCAGGCCCCCAAATACCTTTGGCACGGCACATTGAGTCTTCCCCTAAGCCCCTAGGCCGAAAATGCACTAAGAATAAGCGCCCACTTGCGGCCCAAAATCTGACATTTTCTGCTACGACGTCCTTTGGGAAAATGGCCATAACGTCTTTGTCCGAACTCCGATTTCGATGATTCAAGATGTTCCGGAAAGAGGAGAAGTAGATCTACAACTTTCATTCTTGAAGTTTGTCGAAATAATGTCAGGAGCTATAGTCAAATTGGCTCCGAAGTGGCTGCTATGTAAATGGCAAGCCGAAAACGCGAATCTAGCCACCCCAAACATCGATCCATGTAACTTTTGTCCCAATTCCTATAAAATAACATAAAACATGCATGAATAGACACAAACACATAAAAACATCCTAAAAGACTTAAGAACAACAATAAATTAAGCCCGAATGTATCCAATTCATGGGTATAAAACTCACTCATCAAAATAGTTCTGAACTATGAAAAAACATATTAATATAACGAGGTTTTATTAAATGTGCTTGATTTTAGTATGAGTTATTGTTTGATAAATAATAACTAAGTAAAAGGAAGAAATAAATAATAACGAGACTTTATTTATTTAAATGAGAAAAAATGCCGCCAAGAAGGAGACAACGTAATCGTGAAAAGTGAATCCCATAATGAGAATCAAGAGGGTCGAAACAACCCTATGAAGGAGTTCGTTAATTTATTAACTATTGCATTTAACCAAGATGGAGGTAGAGCACCAGTGGTCCCTAGGGTAGCTCGAATGACTACCTTTAAGGAATTTAAAAGTGTGGGTCCACCGAAGTTCAAAGGAACTACAGACCCTATCAAGGCCTAGACATAGGTGAAAGAAATTAAGAAGGCGTTTGTAATCACAAACATTCGGGAGGCGCAAAAGACTTCTTTTGCGACCTATATGATGAAGGGAGAAGCCAACTTCTGGTGGGAGGCTCACCAGAGTGGGGCTGGAGCAGGTGCGGTTATGCGGGAAAAGTTCAAGAAGGTCTTCTTCGAGAACTACTTTCCTACGAGCATGCAGGGTAGGATAGAGATTAAGTTTCTAGAATTTAAACAGGGGGACATGACGGTTCCCCAAACGCAGCCAAGTTTAATGAATTGTCGAGATTTTCTCCACATCAAGTGGACACTGATGAGAGGAAGACTCGTAGGTTTGAAAGAGGAATTTGAAGCCCTGACTTTATAGCAGGATTTCTGTGTTTGAGAGCGCTTCGTTTGGAACAATCCTGGAGATGACAATTATTGCCAAGGGTGGTAGTGAGGCTTTAAGCCAATACCACAAAGACTCGTAGCTAATTTGATTGAAATTAATATATTAATTCCCCAGCAACGGCGCCAAAAACTTGTTGATCGATTTCGCAATCAATGAATACGTGCAAGTATACACGGTCAACAAGTAATAAAGTGAAAGTAGAGTATCGTTCCCACGAGGAATTATTTAATAAAAATCACCAAGTACTAATTCTTAACCAAACTAATTTTATTTAAACAATCTCAAATCGTGTTTCTTCTAATTAAGAAAACTAAATTAACTAATTAAAACTAAGATTTTAACGAATGAATTCAAATAAATAAAGATTAAGACTTCAATATCCCCAATTATGAATTATAAATCAATTATCCAATTATCCCAATTATTATGCCTCTTGAATTGTTAATGAGAATTCTCAAATGCCAAAAGTCCTTTTCCAAGTGATCAATTGCCTTCTATTTAATCCAGATTAATCTTGCTATATTCCTATGCAAAACAATTGAATTAAACTCATTTATAATCCCAATTCCTTATGTGTTACATGCGGCGAAAAGATATTTCCATTCTATTCACAAACCTAATTATTCACTGTGCAAATAACTAAGTCACATGATATCATGCCCAGTTCTAACCCTAGAATTCCTCTTCCAATTCCTTCTAGAGTAACAAAGTAATTACTGATCAAATAATTAAGCAATAAGCACAAGACAAGATAAACAACTCACTTTAACATAAATAATTAGAATATAATGAATAACTAATTCATAGCCATAAAAAGTTCAATTGAAATCTCAAAAATAGTTAGTTCATAATTAATGAATTAAAACCAAGAATCCACAACTGAATATACATCAAAAGATAAAAGTAAGATGAGAGAAGAGAATAGAATCTGTTGTCAGCAAATCTGATGCTCCCCTCTTACTCTTACTCTTGATCTTCAATGGTCTCCAAGTTGCTTCAATCTCCAAAACTAATAAGAACTAGGGTTATTTTCTAATCTAAAGGAGTGTTTAATCTAGGCTAAGCTATGTAATCTCCCTTTATTTTATGCCTTACATCATGTATTTATAGGTTACAAGTACAATTTTTAGTTTAGGAACAAACCTAATCCTATTTGGAGTCAAAAAGGTGTTAAAATTCGCCCAAAACGCGTCCAGGCCGCACCAAACCCTTCCCCAAGCCCCTTCAAATGGCTGGCAAACTGTTGAGTCTTCCCCCTAGCGCCCGTACATTGGAAAATGCACTAAGAATAGCGCCAACGGCGGCCCAAAATCGACATTTTCTCGCTCTGACGTCCTTTGGGAAAAATGGCCATAACGTCTTTGTCCGAACTCCGATTTCGATGATTCAAGATGTTCCGGAAGAGGAGAAGTAGATCTACAACTTTCATTCTTGAAGTTTGTCGAAATAATGTCAGGAGCTATAGTCAAATTGGCTCCGAAGTGGCTGCTTATGTAAATGGCAAGCCAAAAACGCTATCTAGCCACCCCAAACATCGATCCATGTAACTTTTGTCCCAATTCCTATAAAATAACATAAAACATGCATGAATAGACACAAACACATAAAAACATCCTAAAAGACTTAAGAACAACAATAAATTAAGCCCGAATGTATCCAATTCATGGGTATAAAACTCACTCATCAAAATAGTTCTGAACTATGAAAAAACATATTAATATAACGAGGTTTTTATTAAATGTGCTTGATTTTAGTATGAGTTATTGTTTGATAAATAATAACTAAGTAAAAGGAAGAAATAAATAATAACGAGACTTTATTTATTTAAACAGAAAAATGCCGCCAAGAAGGAGACAACGTAATCAGGAAGCTGAATCCCATAATGAGAATCAAGAGGGTCAG
The DNA here is from genome assembly GCA_020205605.1 of Panax ginseng. Classification (NCBI taxonomy): domain Eukaryota; kingdom Viridiplantae; phylum Streptophyta; class Magnoliopsida; order Apiales; family Araliaceae; genus Panax; species Panax ginseng. The sequence continues at coordinate 61,090,892 of CM035140.1, read as the reverse complement.
AACAACCCTATGAAGGAGTTCGTTAATTTATTAACGGTTGCATTTAACCAAGATGGAGGTAGAGCACCAGTGGTCCCTAGGGTAGCTCGAATGACTACCTTTAAGGAATTTAAAAGTGTGGGTCCACCGAAGTTCAAAGGAACTACAGACCCTATCAAGGCCTAGACATAGGTGAAAGAAATTAAGAAGGCGTTTGTAATCACAAACATTCGGGAGGCGCAAAAGACTTCTTTTGCGACCTATATGATGAAGGGAGAAGCCAACTTCTGGTGGGAGGCTCACCAGAGTGGGGCTGGAGCAGGTGCGGTTATGTGGGAAAAGTTCAAGAAGGTCTTCTTCGAGAACTACTTTCCTACGAGCATGCAGGGTAGGATAGAGATTAAGTTTCTAGAATTTAAACAGGGGACATGACGGTTCCCCAAACGCAACCAAGTTTAATGAATTGTCGAGATTTTCTCCACATCAAGTGGACACCGATGAGAGGAAGACTCAGAGTTTGAAGCGAGGATGAAGCCCTGACTTTATAGCAGGATTTCTGTGTTTGAGAGCACTTCGTTTGGAACAATCCTGGAGATGACAATTATTGCCAAGGGTGGTAGTGAGGCTTTAAGCCAATACCACAAAGACTCGTAGCTAATTTGATTGAAATTAATATATTAATTCCCCAAAGAATTCAGCGCCAAAAACTTGTTGATCGATTTCATCAATCAATGAATACGCAAGCAATATACTACTACCAACAACAAGTAATAAAGTGAAAGTAGAGTATCGTTCCCACGAGGAATTATTTAATAAAAATCACCAAGTACTAATTCTTAACCAAACTAATTTTATTTAAACAATCTCAAATCGTGTTTCTTCTAATTAAGAAAACTAAATTAACTAATTAAAACTAAGATTTTAACGAATGAATTCAAATAAATAAAGATTAAGACTTCAATATCCCCAATTATGAATTATAAATCAATTATCCAATTATCCCAATTATTATGCCCATCGAATTGTTAACAGAGAATTCTCAAATGCCAAAAGTCCTTTTCCAAGTGATCAATTGCCTTCTATTTAATCCAGATTAATCTTGCTATATTCCTATGCAAAACAATTGAATTAAACTCACATAATCCCAATTCCTTATGTGTTACATGCGGTGAAAAGATATTTCCATTCTATTCACAAACCTAATTATTCACCGTGCAAATAACTAAGTCACATGATATCATGCCCGATTTAAACCTAGAATTCCTCTTCTAATTCCTTCTAGAGTAACAAAGTAATTCTTGATCAAATAATTAAGCAATAAGCACAAGACACGATATAAACAACTCACTTTAACATAAATAATTAGAATATAATGAATAACTAATTCATAGCCATAAAAGTTCAATTGAAATCTCAAAAATAGTTAGTTCATAATTAATGAATTAAAACCAAGAATCCACAACCTGAATATACATCAAAAGATAAAAGTAAGATGAGAGAAGAGAATAGAATCATTGTTGTCGAAAACTCGATGCTCCCCTCTTGCTCTTGCTCTTGATCTTCAATGGTCTCCAAGTTGCTTCAATCTCCAAAACTAATAAGAACTAGGGTTATTTTCTAATCTAAAGGAGTGTTTAATCTAGGCTAAGCTATGTAATCTCCCTTTATTTTATGCCTTACATCATGTATTTATAGGTTACAAGTACAATTTTTAGTTTAGGAACAAACCTAATCCTATTTGGAGTCAAAAAGGTGTTAAAATTCGCCCAAAACGCGTCCAGGCCGCACCAAACCCTTCCCCAGCGCCCAAATACTGGGCAACGGCTATTGAGTCTTCCCCTAAGCGCCCCTTACCGAAAATGCACTAAGAATAAGCGCCCGACGCCGCCCAAAATCTGACATTTTCTGCTACGACGTCCTTTGGGAAAATGGCCATAACGTCTTTGTCCGAACTCCGATTTCGATGATTCAAGATGTTCCGGAAAGAGGAGAAGTAGATCTACAACTTTCATTCTTGAAGTTTGTCGAAATAATGTCAGGAGCTATAGTCAAATTGGCTCCGAAGTGGCTGCTATGTAAATGGCAAGCCGAAAACGCGAATCTAGCCACCCCAAACATCGATCCATGTAACTTTTGTCCCAATTCCTATAAAATAACATAAAACATGCATGAATAGACACAAACACATAAAAACATCCTAAAAGACTTAAGAACAACAATAAATTAAGCCCGAATGTATCCAATTCATGGGTATAAAACTCACTCATCAAAATAGTTCTGAACTATGAAAAAACATATTAATATAACGAGGTTTTTATTAAATGTGCTTGATTTTAGTATGAGTTATTGTTTGATAAATAATAACTAAGTAAAAGGAAGAAATAAATAATAACGAGACTTTATTTATTTAAATGAAAAAATGCCGCCAAGAAGGAGACAACGTAATCGTGGAAGTTTGAATCCCATAATGAGAATCAAGAGGGTCGAAACAACCCTATGAAGGAGTTCGTTAATTTATTAACAGTTGCATTTAACCAAGATGGAGGTAGAGCACCGTGGTCCCTAGGGTAGCTCAATGACTACCTTTAAGGAATTTAAAAGTGTGGGTCCACCGAAGTTCAAAGGAACTACTGAGACCTATCAAGGCCTGAACATAGGTGAAAGAAATTAAGAAGGCGTTTGTAATCACAAACATTCGGGGAGGCGCAAAAGACTTCTTTTCAGCGACCTATATGATGAAGGGAGAAGCCAACTTACGGTGGGAGGCTCACCAGTGGGGGCCGGGAAGCAGTCTTGATTATCTTGGAAAAAGTTCAAGAAGGTCTTCTTCGAGAACTACTTTCCCTGACATCATGCAGGTAGGATAGAGATTAAGTTTCTAGAATTTAAACAGGGGACACATGATTTTTCCCCCAAACGCAAATGAGTTTAATGAATTGTCGAGATTTTCTCCACATCAAGTGGACACCGATGAGAGGAAGACTCGTAGGGTTTGAGCGGGACCAAGCCCCGACTTTATAGCGAGGATTTCATGTTTGAGAGCGCTTCGTTTGGAACAATCCCGAGATGACAATTATTGCCAGGGTGGTAGTGAGGCTTTAAGCCAATACCACAAAGACTCAGAAACTAATTTGATTGGAATTAATATATTAATTCCCAAAGAATTAGCCAAAAAAACTTGTTGATCGATTTACAATCAATGAATACGCAAGTATACACTACATTCAACAAGTAATAAAGTGAAAGTAGAATATCGTTCCCACGAGGAATTATTTAATAAAAATCACCAAGTACTAATTCTTAACCAAACTAATTTTATTTAAACAATCTCAAATCGTGTTTCTTCTAATTAAGAAAACTAAATTAACTAATTAAAACTAAGATTTTAACGAATGAATTCAAATAAATAAAGATTAAGACTTCAATATCCCCAATTATGAATTATAAATCAATTATCCAATTATCCCAATTATTATGCCTACTGAATTGTTAACATGAATTCTCAAATGCCAACAGTCCTTTTCCAAGTGATCAATTGCCTTCTATTTAATCCAGATTAATCTTGCTATATTCCTATGCAAAACAATTGAATTAAACTCGTTACAATCCCAATTCCTTATGTGTTACATGCGGCGAAAAGATATTTCCATTCTATTCACAAACCTAATTATTCACTGTGCAAATAACTAAGTCACATGATATCATGCCTAGTTCTAACCCTAGAATTCCTCTTCTAATTCCTTCTAGAGTAACAAAGTAATTACTGATCAAATAATTAAGCAATAAGCACAAGACACGATAAACAACTCACTTTAACATAAATAATTAGAATATAATGAATAACTAATTCATAGCCATAAAAAGTTCAATTGAAATCTCAAAAATAGTTAGTTCATAATTAATGAATTAAAACCAAGAATCCACAAAATCTAATATACATCAAAAGATAAAAGTAAGATGAGAGAAGAGAATAGAATCTGTTGTCGAGAAATCGATGCTCCCTCTTTGCTTTGCTTCTTGATCTTCAATGGTCTCCAAGTTGCTTCAATCTCCAAAACTAATAAGAACTAGGGTTATTTTCTAATCTAAAGGAGTGTTTAATCTAGGCTAAGCTATATAATCTCCCTTTATTTTATGCCTTACATCATGTATTTATAGGTTACAAGTACAATTTTTAGTTTAGGAACAAACCTAATCCTATTTGGAGTCAAAAAGGTGTTAAAATTACCAAAAACAGCGTCCGGTACACCAAACCCTTCCCCAGTGCCCAACCTTTGGCAACAACACGCATTGGAGTCTTCCCCTAGCGCCCCGTACTGGAAAAATGCACTAAGAATAGCATACAAGCTGATGGCCCAAAATCTGACATTTTCTGCTACGACGTCCTTTGGGAAAATGGCCATAACGTCTTTGTCCGAACTCCGATTTCGATGATTCAAGATATTCCGGAAAGAGGATAAGTAGATCTACAACTTTCATTCTTGAAGTTTGTCGAAATAATGTCAGGAGCTATAGTCAAATTGGCTCAAGTGGCTCTTTGTGTAAATGGCAAGTCAAAACGCGAATCTAGCCACCCCAAACATCGATCCATGTAACTTTTGTCCCAATTCCTATAAAATAACATAAAACATGCATGAATAGACACAAACACATAAAAACATCCTAAAAGACTTAAGAACAACAATAAATTAAGCCCGAATGTATCCAATTCATGGGTATAAAACTCACTCATCAAAATAGTTCTGAACTATGAAAAAACATATTAATATAACGAGGTTTTTATTAAATGTGCTTGATTTTAGTATGAGTTATTGTTTGATAAATAATAACTAAGTAAAAGGAAGAAATAAATAATAACGAGACTTTATTTATTTAAATGAGAAAATGCCGCCAAGAAGGAGACAACGTAATCGTGAAGTCAATCCCATAATGAGAATCAAGAGGGTCGAAACAACCCTATGAAGGGAGTTCGTTAATTTATTAACGGTTGCATTTAACCAAGATGGAGGTAGAGCACCAAAGGTCCCTAGGGTAGCTCAATGACTACCTTTAAGGAATTTAAAAGTGTGGGTCCACCAAGTTCAAAGGAACTACTGAGACCTATCAAGGCCTAGACATAGGTGAAAGAAATTAAGAAGGCGTTTGTAATCACAAACATTCGGGAGGCGCAAAAGACTTCTTTTGCGACCTATATGATGAAGGGAGAAGCCAACTTCTGGTGGGAGGCTCACCAGAGTGGGGCTGGAGCAGGTGCGGTTATGCGGGAAAAGTTCAAGAAGGTCTTCTTCGAGAACTACTTTCCTACGAGCATGCAGGGTAGGATAGAGATTAAGTTTCTAGAATTTAAACAGGGGGACATGACGGTTCCCCAAACGCAGCCAAGTTTAATGAATTGTCGAGATTTTCTCCACATCAAGTGGACACTGATGAGAGGAAGACTCGTAGGGTTTGAGCGGGACCAAGCCACGACTTTATAGCGAGATTTACGTGTTTGAGAGCGCTTCGTTTGGAACAATCTCGGAGATGACAATTATTGCCAAGGGTGGTAGTGAGGCTTTAAGCCAATACCACAAAGACTAAGTAACTAATTTGATTGAAATTAATATATTAATTCCCCAAAGAATGGCAAAAAACTTGTTGATCGATTTACATGATCAATGAATACGCAAGTATACACTACACGGTCAACAAGTAATAAAGTGAAAGTAGAGTATCGTTCCCACGAGGAATTATTTAATAAAAATCACCAAGTACTAATTCTTAACCAAACTAATTTTATTTAAACAATCTCAAATCGTGTTTCTTCTAATTAAGAAAACTAAATTAACTAATTAAAACTAAGATTTTAACGAATGAATTCAAATAAATAAAGATTAAGACTTCAATATCCCCAATTATGAATTATAAATCAATTATCCAATTATCCCAATTATTATGCCTCTTTGAATTGTTAATGTGAATTCTCAAATGCCAAAAGTCCTTTTCCAAGTGATCAATTGCCTTCTATTTAATCCAGATTAATCTTGCTATATTCCTATGCAAAACAATTGAATTAAACTCATTATAATCCCAATTCCTTATGTGTTTACATGCGGCGAAAAAGATATTTCCATTCTATTCACAAACCTAATTATTCAACGTGCAAATAACTAAGTCACATGATATCATGCCCGCTTCTAACCCTAGAATTCCTCTTCCAATTCCTTCTAGAGTAACAAAGTAATTCTCGATCAAATAATTAAGCAATAAGCACAAGACAAGATAAACAACTCACTTTAACATAAATAATTAGAATATAATGAATAACTAATTCATAGCCATAAAAAGTTCAATTGAAATCTCAAAAATAGTTAGTTCATAATTAATGAATTAAAACCAAGAATCCAAATCAATATACATCAAAAGATAAAAGTAAGATGAGAGAAGAGAATAGAATCTGTTGTCGAAGAAATCGATGCTCCCCTCTTGCTTTTCTTGCTCTTGATCTTCAATGGTCTCCAAGTTGCTTCAATCTCCAAAACTAATAAGAACTAGGGTTATTTTCTAATCTAAAAGAGTGTTTAATCTAGGCTAAGCTATATAATCTCCCTTTATTTTATGCCTTACATCATGTATTTATAGGTTACAAGTACAATTTTTAGTTTAGAACAAACCTAATCCTATTTGAGTCAAAAGGTGTTAAAATTACCCAAAACGCGTCCAGTGCCGCACCAAACCCTTCCCAGTAGCCCAAATACTGGGCAACAACGCTACCGAGTCGCCTCTAGCCCCAATTTGGAAAATGCACTAAGAATAGCGTACAGCATTAAATCAAAAATCGACATTTTCTCTACTACGACGTCTTTGGGAAAATGGCCATAACGTCTTTGTCCGAACTTCGATTTCGATGATTCAAGATATTCCGGAAAGAGGATAAGTAGATCTACAACTTTCATTCTTGAAGTTTGTCGAAATAATGTCGAGAGCTATAGTCAAATTGGCTCAAGTGGCTGCTTTGTGTAAATGGCAAGTCGAAAACGCTAATCTAGCCACCCCAAACATCAATCCATGTAACTTTTGTCCCAATTCCTATAAAATAACATAAAACATGCATGAATAGACACAAACACATAAAAACATCCTAAAAGACTTAAGAACAACAATAAATTAAGCCCGAATGTATCCAATTCATGGGTATAAAACTCACTCATCAAAATAGTTACGAACTATGAAAAAACATATTAATATAACGAGGTTTTTATTAAATGTGCTTGATTTTAGTATGAGTTATTGTTTGATAAATAATAACTAAGTAAAAGGAAGAAATAAATAATAACGAGACTTTATTTATTTAAATGTAAAAATGCCGCCAAGAAGGAGACAACGTAATCGTGAAAGTCAATCCCATAATGAGAATCAAGAGGGTCGAAACAACCCTATGAAGGAGTTCGTTAATTTATTAACGGTTGCATTTAACCAAGATGGAGGTAGAGCACCGATTGGTCCCTAGGGTAGCTCGAATGACTACCTTTAAGGAATTTAAAAGTGTGGGTCCACCAAGTTCAAAGGAACTACAGAGACCTATCAAGGCCTGTAGCATAGGTGAAAGAAATTAAGAAGGCGTTTGTAATCACAAACATTGGGAGGCGCAAAAAGACTTCTTTTGCGACCTATATGATGAAGGGAGAAGCCAACTTCGGTGGGAGGCTCACCGAGTGGGGGCCGAGCAAAGTCTTGATTATCTTGGAAAAGTTCAAGAAGGTCTTCTTCGAGAACTACTTTCCTACGAGCATGCAGGGTAGGATAGAGATTAAGTTTCTAGAATTTAAACAGGGGGACATGACGGTTCCCCAAACGCAGCCAAGTTTAATGAATTGTCGAGATTTTCTCCACATCAAGTGGACAATCGATGAGAGGAAGACTCGTGGGTTTGAGCAGGAATCAAGCCACGACTTTATAAAGCAGGATTTCGTGTTTGAGAGCGCTTGTTTGGAACAATCCCGGAGATGACAATTATTGCCAAGGGTGGTAGTGAGGCTTTAAGCCAATACCACAAAGACTCGTAGCTAATTTGATTGAAATTAATATATTAATTCCCAAAGAACGGCGCGCCAAAAACTTGTTGATCGATTTCATGATCAATGAATACGCAAAAGTATACACGGTCAACAAGTAATAAAGTGAAAGTAGAGTATCGTTCCCACGAGGAATTATTTAATAAAAATCACCAAGTACTAATTCTTAACCAAACTAATTTTATTTAAACAATCTCAAATTGTGTTTCTTCTAATTAAGAAAACTAAATTAACTAATTAAAACTAAGATTTTAACGAATGAATTCAAATAAATAAAGATTAAGACTTCAATATCCCCAATTATGAATTATAAATCAATTATCCAATTATCCCAATTATTATGCCTCTTCGAATTGTTAACAGAATTCTCAAATGCCAAAAGTCCTTTTCCAAGTGATCAATTGCCTTCTATTTAATCCAGATTAATCTTGCTATATTCCTATGCAAAACAATTGAATTAAACTCAAATTCTGATCCCAATTCCTTATGTGTTACATGCGGTGAAAAGATATTTCCATTCTATTCACAAACCTAATTATTCATCATCAGTGCAAATAACTAAGTCACATGATATCATGCCCGCCTCTAACCCTAGAATTCCTCTTCCAATTCCTTCTAGAGTAACAAAGTAATTCTTGATCAAATAATTAAGCAATAAGCACAAGACAAGATAAACAACTCACTTTAACATAAATAATTAGAATATAATGAATAACTAATTCATAGCCATACAAAGTTCAATTGAAATCTCAAAAATAGTTAGTTCATAATTAATGAATTAAAACCAAGAATCCACAACTGAATATACATCAAAAGATAAAAGTAAGATGAGAGAAGAGAATAGAATCATTGTCAAGAAATCGATGCTCCCTCTTGCTTCTTGCTTCTTGATCTTCAATGGTCTCCAAGTTGCTTCAATCTCCAAAACTAATAAGAACTAGGGTTATTTTTTAATCTAAAGGAGTGTTTAATCTAGGCTAAGCTATGTAATCTCCCTTTATTTTATGCCTTACATCATGTATTTATAGGTTACAAGTACAATTTTTAGTTTAGGAACAAACCTAATCCTATTTGGAGTCAAAAAGGTGTTAAAATTACCCAAAATGCGCCCCAGTCAAGACAAACCCTTCCCCAAATAGCTTGATCTTTGGCAAACAATTGAGTCTGCCCCCTAAGCCCCCGGCGGCTGGAAAATGCACTAAGAATAGCGCCCGGCAGCGGCCCAAAATCGACATTTTCTCGCTACGACGTCCTTTGGGAAAATGGCCATAACTTCTTCGTCCGAACTCCGATTTTGATGATTCATGATGTTCCGGAAAGAGGAGAAGTAGATCTACAACTTTCATTCTTGAAGTTTGTCGAAATAATGTCAGGAACTATAGTAAAATTGGCTCCGAAGGGGCTGCTGTGTAAATGGCAAGCCGAAAACGCGAATCTAGCCACCCCAAACATCGATCCATGTAAATTTTGTCCCAATTCCTATAAAATAACATAAAACATGCATGAATAGACACAAACACATAAAAAAATCCTAAAAGACTTAAGAACAATAATAAATTAAGCCCGAATGTATCCAATTCATGGGTATAAAACTCACTCATCAAATACTCCCAAACTTAAATCTTTGCTTGTCCTCAAACAAAAACACAAAAAATGTTATGCAATGCAATGTAATGAAACTAATCTATATGCCTACGAATCCAACAGTAATGACAAAAACAAGTCTATTCAACCGGCCTTAGAGAAATCAAGTAAACATGATAATACGTCATATTAAAACAAATCAGTAATTTCCCAATCAATCATCAAATCTTAGACTGTTATCACTGATATAGTGCGTGTGTGCTCCACAACAATGTTAACTGATATAAAATCAAATTTAAGATATAATAGATATCGTTGAAGGCATCATACAGTGCAAATTCACAAAATTCACGAACAAGCTATATCCAACTAAAGTCAAACATCCACCAAGTTCAAGAGTCCAATCTGGGATACTTATGCTTTACTTTTCATTACGGGGGCTTTTTGCTCTTTTCCCGTTTTATTGTTTTTTTTTTAACCATAACTGTGCAATGTCTCATTCCATTAGGCTAACAGTGTCACCCCTTAGCGAGCTTTCGACCAACGACTCCCAGACCATATAAGACCTTAGGGCGCTAGGTTTTAAGATACCCCTTCGGGCGTACTTACTCAAGTAACAAAGGCCCCGAAACAAAACTAGCCACGGTAATTTTTTTTTTCTTTTTCTCTTTTTTTTATAGATGGTTGGTGAGTGCGTTTTACGCTCCATCTCACGCTTGTGTTTATGGGGAGTGTTTCTCCTCAACCCACCACAAGACTCAACATGTTTATTTTTTTTTTATTCTTTTTAAAACTTATATACCCCAAAATTTCCCCCCAAGCTTAAGTTTTTATCAAAATTTAGCCATCTCCGCCTATTCATGTCTTTCATTCCTTCACACTAGTATTATACTTAAGAAATCCATTATGTATCAATTTAAACTTAATCGATTAACATAGTTGTTATTAACGTCTTAACCTTGATTATACCGATTTCAAACAGAAAAGATTCAATTCATAACAAGAAATCACATCAAAGCTTTGAATATTCAATACTATACTTATCTACTTAACTCCGGTCTCATCATTGGCCAAAATAGACTTTTACTATCTAACAGTTGGAATCAAGCAAATATAAACTAATCGCAACAAACATAGTAAACTAACTACTATTTTTGCGATTTAAAATTTTTTTTTTTAACAAAAAAAAAAAAGCGAATGCAACAACTAAATGTAAATAACTTGAAAACATAACGAACTACAATGTAAATAACTAACTATATGCAATACGACACTAAAATGCCCCCAAACTTAAACTAGACATTGTCCTCAATAGTGAAATAGAAAAAGTTAAAGCGAGAGGACTTCCCGAAAATATAGCAATCTTCCTCCTTGCCCGCTAAGTTTGGAGAATAAAGCTAAGAACATGGAACAAATTGGGCACCACACTTGAATTTGACTTGAATAACCTGTAAAACCATGATAGAAGCAATTTTATTAAATCCTAAATAAATGCAAATTCAAAACTACTAATATAAAACTTAATAAAAACTAAAAGTAAAAATTAAACTTGGGTTGCCTCCCAATAAGCGCTTGTTTTATAGTCTCAGCCTGACTTCTTCAATTCTCTATCCAATTCCCCTACGAAAGTTGAGGAACCCTCCATCCATCTAAATAATATAGCTTTTGGTAGGTTCCCATTTATTTATAGCCATTGTATTAAAGTCACCTAGCATGCTTTCTTTAGATAAGATCACATTCAAGAACGTCCCAAATCTAGGTGGTTTCTCCATTGTGTCTGCGAATATATTTTGGTATTGAAGCTTGTCGACACAACAGCTTTCTTCTTCTATCTTCTCCAAATTCATCGCACCATGGTTTCAAGGTGTACTTGCTTTTACATCACGAGAGTATTGCTTGACGACATGACTACCAATCGACAAGGTTTTGCAAATCTAACCGGACTCTTGAATCTGTGGAGAAGAAGGCACTTGAGGCATAAATAACATTGGCTCATCATCATTAGTTCTCACAATTAGTTCTTCACCGACCTTGTTGTCATTATCCCCACTTGTCTCCTCTTTTTCATCTCGTGGATCATCCAGTTGTAGATTTGGCTCGGGCTCTCCATCAGTCTCGGAATCCATGTCATAGGTCCGGTGTATTGAGGATTTACTTCCTCAACGATGTGCTATCTCTGTTCCACTTGATTTTCCAGATTCTTTAACGATGCCCCATGGCATTGTAAAGTAAGATCTACTTGATTCAATTTCTTATCTTGTTCCTCGTTCTTTTTGTCAGAAGCTCTAATGATTTTTTCCAAGGCTTCTTCCAAACTTGATATCCTCTCTGGTTGTTGAGTCGGATTTTGAAATCCGGAGGTGTTTTGTTGTCTAGGTTGTTGAGCTACAGCTTGATTGTTACTCCATGAAAAATCTGGGTGATACCCCCAATCCTGATGATAGTTGTTGGGATAGACATAATTATTGGGGTAATCACCACTATCTTTCAGTCTTATTTCCGAAATCGATGGCGCATTGATGACTCGTATGATTTCCAAAGACAATAATCACAAATAAACCGCCATACTTTGACGACGAGCTTTGAGCTTCAAAGCTTCAAACATCCTCGAAAGTGTCTCAATCAGGCTTGACAATGCGAAAAGTTTCTCGAGTCTTTCAATCTCCGCTCCCTTGGTTGAGTCATGTTCGTATATGGCCATTGATACCCAAAGCCATCTATGGTACTTGAAAAGAGAGAAATATAAAAGAGAATTAAAAATAAAAATAAAATGTTTAAATTAAGACTAATTTGATTGAAATTAATATTGAAAACTAATTATTAAATTAATTCCCGTGAATGGCGCCAAAAAACTTGTTGATCGATTTACAATCAATGAATACGCAAGTATACACGATCAACAAGTAATAAAGTGAAAGTAGAGTATCGTTCCCACGAGGAATTATTTAATAAAAATCACCAAGTACTAATTCTTAACCAAACTAATTTTATTTAAACAATCTCAAATCGTGTTTCTTCTAATTAAGAAAACTAAATTAACTAATTAAAACTAAGATTTTAACGAATGAATTCAAATAAATAAAGATTAAGACTTCAATATCCCCAATTATGAATTATAAATCAATTATCCAATTATCCCAATTATTATGCCCTCTTGAATTGTTAACATGAATTCTCAAATGCCAAAAGTCCTTTTCCAAGTGATCAATTGCCTTCTATTTAATCCAGTTAATCTTGCTATATTCCTATGCAAAACAATTGAATTAAACTCATTCTGATCCCAATTCCTTATGTGTTACATGCGTGAAAAGATATTTCCATTCTATTCACAAACCTAATTATTCACTTTGTGCAAATAACTAAGTCACATGATATCATGCCCGATTCTAACCCTAGAATTCCTCTTCCAATTCCTTCTAGAGTAACAAAGTAATTCTTGATCAAATAATTAAGCAATAAGCACAAGACAAGATAAACAACTCACTTTAACATAAATAATTAGAATATAATGAATAACTAATTCATAGCCATAAAAAGTTCAATTGAAATCTCAAAAATAGTTAGTTCATAATTAATGAATTAAAACCAAGAATCCACAAATGAATATACATCAAAAGATAAAAGTAAGATGAGAGAAGAGAATAGAATCATTGTCGAGAAATCGATGCTCCCTCTTTGCTTCTTGCTTCTTGATCTTCAATGGTCTCCAAGTTGCTTCAATCTCCAAAACTAATAAGAACTAGGGTTATTTTCTAATCTAAAGGAGTGTTTAATCTAGGCTAAGCTATGTAATCTCCCTTTATTTTATGCCTTACATCATGTATTTATAGGTTACAAGTACAATTTTTAGTTTAGGAACAAACCTAATCCTATTTGGAGTCAAAAAGGTGTTAAAAATTACCAAAACGCGTCCGTAGCACCAAAACCTTCCCCAGCCTTGTATACTGGGCAAACGGCTATTGAGTTCGCCTTCTAGCGCCTTTAAAGACCGGAAAATGCACTAAGAATAGCGCCCCGGCGCTGGCCCAAAATCTGACATTTTCTGCTACGACGTTCTTTGGAAAAATGGCCATAACGTCTTTGTCCGAACTCCAATTTCGATGATTCAAGATGTTCCGGAAAGAGGAGAAGTAGATCTACAACTTTCATTCTTGAAGTTTGTCGAAATAATGTCAGGAGCTATAGTCAAATTGGCTCCGAAGTGGCTCTTTGTATAAATGGCAAGCCAAAAACGCTTAATCTAGCCACCCCAAACATCGATCCATGTAACTTTTGTCCCAATTCCTATAAAATAACATAAAACATGCATGAATAGACACAAACACATAAAAACATCCTAAAAGACTTAAGAACAACAATAAATTAAGCCCGAATGTATCCAATTCATGGGTATAAAACTCACTCAAAGAAAAAAGTTCGAACTATGAAAAAACATATTAATATAACGAGGTTTTTATTAAATGTGCTTGATTTTAGTATGAGTTATTGTTTGATAAATAATAACTAAGTAAAAGGAAGAAATAAATAATAACGAGACTTTATTTATTTAAACAGAAAAATGCCGCCAAGAAGGAGACAACGTAATCAGGAAGCTGAATCCCATAATGAGAATCAAGAGGGTCAGAACAACCCTATGAAGGAGTTCGTTAATTTATTAACGGTTGCATTTAACCAAGATGGAGGTAGAGCACCAGTGGTCCCTAGGGTAGCTCGAATGACTACCTTTAAGGAATTTAAAAGTGTGGGTCCACCGAAGTTCAAAGGAACTACAGACCCTATCAAGGCCTAGACATAGGTGAAAGAAATTAAGAAGGCGTTTGTAATCACAAACATTCGGGAGGCGCAAAAGACTTCTTTTGCGACCTATATGATGAAGGGAGAAGCCAACTTCTGGTGGGAGGCTCACCAGAGTGGGGCTGGAGCAGGTGCGGTTATGTGGGAAAAGTTCAAGAAGGTCTTCTTCGAGAACTACTTTCCTACGAGCATGCAGGGTAGGATAGAGATTAAGTTTCTAGAATTTAAACAGGGGGACATGACGGTTCCCCAAACGCAGCCAAGTTTAATGAATTGTCGAGATTTTCTCCACATCAAGTGGACACCGATGAGAGAGGAAGACTCGTGGGTTTGAGCGAGGATGAAGCCCCGACTTTATAAAGCAGGATTTCGTGTTTGAGTAGCCGTTTGGAACAATCCTGGAGATGACAATTATTGCCAAGGGTGGTAGTGAGGCTTTAAGCCAATACCACAAAGACTCTTAGCTAATTTGATTGAAATTAATATTGAAAACTAATTATTAAATTAATTCCCAAAGAATTCACGCCGCCAAAAACTTGTTGATCGATTTACAGATCAATGAATACGCAAGTATACACGGTCAACAAGTAATAAAGTGAAAGTAGAGTATCGTTCCCACGAGGAATTATTTAATAAAAATCACCAAGTACTAATTCTTAACCAAACTAATTTTATTTAAACAATCTCAAATCGTGTTTCTTCTAATTAAGAAAACTAAATTAACTAATTAAAACTAAGATTTTAACGAATGAATTCAAATAAATAAAGATTAAGACTTCAATATCCCCAATTATGAATTATAAATCAATTATCCAATTATCCCAATTATTATGCCCTCTTTGAATTGTTAACATGAATTCTCAAATGCCAAAAGTCCTTTTCCAAGTGATCAATTGCCTTCTATTTAATCCAGATTAATCTTGCTATATTCCTATGCAAAACAATTGAATTAAACTCGTTACAATCCCAATTCCTTATGTGTTACATGCGGTGAAAAGATATTTCCATTCTATTCACAAACCTAATTATTCATTTGTGCAAATAACTAAGTCACATGATATCATGCCCAGATTCTAACCCTAGAATTCTCTTCCAATTCCTTCTAGAGTAACAAAGTAATTCTTGATCAAATAATTAAGCAATAAGCACAAGACAAGATAAACAACTCACTTTAACATAAATAATTAGAATATAATGAATAACTAATTCATAGCCATAAAAGTTCAATTGAAATCTCAAAAATAGTTAGTTCATAATTAATGAATTAAAACCAAGAATCCACAATGAATATACATCAAAAGATAAAAGTAAGATGAGAGAAGAGAATAGAATCATTGTCGCAACTAAATGATGCTCCCCTCCCTCTTGCTCTTGCTCTTGATCTTCAATGGTCTCCAAGTTGCTTCAATCTCCAAAACTAATAAGAACTAGGGTTATTTTCTAATCTAAAAGAGTGTTTAATCTAGGCTAAGCTATATAATCTCCCTTTATTTTATGCCTTACATCATGTATTTATAGGTTACAAGTACAATTTTTAGTTTAGGAACAAACCTAATCCTATTTGGAGTCAAAAAGGTGTTAAAATTAGCCCAAAACGCGTCCAGGCCGCACCAAACCCTTCCCCAGTAGCCTCAAATACTGGGCAAATCTGCTGTTGAGTTCGCCTTCTGATGCGCCCATTGACTGAAAATGCACTAAGAATAGCGCATACAAGGCGGCCCAAAATCGACATTTTCTCTTCTCTGACGCCTTTGGGAAAATGGCCATAACGTCTTTGTCCGAACTCCGATTTCGATGATTCAAGATATTCCGGAAAGAGGATAAGTAGATCTACAACTTTCATTCTTGAAGTTTGTCGAAATAATGTCAGAGCTATAGTCAAATTGGCTCAAGTGGCTCTTGTAAATGGCAAGCCGAAAACGCGAATCTAGCCACCCCAAACATCGATCCATGTAACTTTTGTCCCAATTCCTATAAAATAACATAAAACATGCATGAATAGACACAAACACATAAAAACATCCTAAAAGACTTAAGAACAACAATAAATTAAGCCCGAATGTATCCAATTCATGGGTATAAAACTCACTCATCAAAATAGTTCTGAACTATGAAAAAACATATTAATATAACGAGGTTTTTATTAAATGTGCTTGATTTTAGTATGAGTTATTGTTTGATAAATAATAACTAAGTAAAAGGAAGAAATAAATAATAACGAGACTTTATTTATTTAAATGTAAAAATGCCGCCAAGAAGGAGACAACGTAATCGTGAAAATTGAATCCCATAATGAGAATCAAGAGGGTCGAACAACCTATATGAAGGAGTTCGTTAATTTATTAACTGGTTGCATTTAACCAAGATGGAGGTAGAGCACCGGTGGTCCCCTAGGGTAGCTCGAATGACTACCTTTAAGGAATTTAAAAGTGTGGGTCCACCAAAGTTCAAAGGAACTACAGACCCTATCAAGGCCTAGACATAGGTGAAAGAAATTAAGAAGGCGTTTGTAATCACAAACATTCGGGAGGCGCAAAAGACTTCTTTTGCGACCTATATGATGAAGGGAGAAGCCAACTTCTGGTGGGAGGCTCACCAGAGTGGGGCTGGAGCAGGTGCGGTTATGTGGGAAAAGTTCAAGAAGGTCTTCTTCGAGAACTACTTTCCTACGAGCATGCAGGGTAGGATAGAGATTAAGTTTCTAGAATTTAAACAGGGGGACATGACGGTTCCCCAAACGCAGCCAAGTTTAATGAATTGTCGAGATTTTCTCCACATCAAGTGGACACTGATGAGAGGAAGACTCGTAGGTTTGAGCAGGGACTGAAGCCCTGACTTTATAGCAGGATTTCTGTGTTTCAGAGCGCTTCGTTTGGAACAATCCTGGAGATGACAATTATTGCCAAGGGTGGTAGTGAGGCTTTAAGCCAATACCACAAAGAGAGGAAGAATCTGAATAAAATAGAGGGCATATCCAAGACGGAGGGAGCTAGTGGCAGCGAAGTATGCCGAAGAGGAAGGGTCTTAACTCTGGGAATATGAAAGTAAAACAAGGGGATCTTAAGCATATAATCGAAGCGTGCAAGACATGCGGGAAGGCTCATCCAGGAGTTTGTCTCAAGGGGAAGCCGGTTTTTATAACTGTGGGTAGAAGGGTCATATTTCACCCAATTGTCCTAACCGTAAGAAGAACCAAAGGTGCTTTATATATGGGTCGATGGACCACATGGCGAGGAATTGCGCCAAGAATGGGTCGAAGGGTAGCAAGGGTACTAGTAGCGGTAAGTTAGCCATTATTGGACCAGCACCATCGGGTAGACCTATGACCCGTACGTTTAATATGCTGTCCAAGATGCGGTTGCATCAACGAATGTAGTAGTAGGTATTATCCCGGTCAATGAAATAAATGCTTAAATGCTGTTTGATTCGGGTGCTACTTGTTCTTTTATAGCATGTGAATTTGATAAACGATTAGGATTACTCCCAGAAAGATTAGAAATACCTTTAAACATTAAGGTAGAAAATGAAGATATAATTCCCATTGAGCATATTCATAGGAATTGTTACGTAGATATTAGAGGTAACAAATTATCGGTAGATCTTATACCGATAAGGTTGGGATAATTTGATATAATTCTCAGGATGATTGGTTGTTTAACCATGGAGCGATAATAGATTGTCAAAAGAAAAGTGTGAACCTTCGGATTTCTAAGAAACCCAAGGTAGTGTTCTACGGTAGTAAATCACCAAGACACTCTTGTTATCTAACCATGACACAAGCTAGGAAGATGTTGAAGAAGGTGTGTGTAGGATACCTGTGCTATGTTGTTGATACCCAGAGAGTGGGAGCATCATCGGAACATATACCTATAGTACAAGAATTTGCGAATGTATTTCCAATTGAGTTACCAGGTCTTCTGCTGGATAGGGAGGTAGAATTTGTGATCGATGTGCTACCAGGAGCGACACCAGTTTCTAGGGCACCATATCAGATTGCACCGGTAGAAATGAAGAAGCTAATGATTCAACTACAAGAATTATTAGACATGAAGTAAATTCAACCGAGTGTTTCTCTATGGGGAGAATCGGTATTGTTTGTAAAGAAGAAGGATGTATCGTTACGACTTTGTATCGACTATCGTGAGTTAAACAAGTTAACGATCAAGAATAAATACCCATTGCCTATGATCGATGATCTATTTGATCAGTTGAAAGGGGCAAAGTATTTTTCTAAGATAGATTTGCGTACAAGGTATCATCAACTTAAAGTGAGGAAGGAGGATATACCTAAGACAACGTTCAGGACTCATTATAGTCATTAGAGTTTCTAGTTATAACATTTTGGCTTGAAAGAGTGCAGTTTTTAGGGCACGTTATTGACAAAGATGGGTTTTTAGTGGATCCAGCGAAGGTGGAAGCAGTTATTAATTGGGAGAAGCCGAAAACACCAACCGAGGTGCGTAGTTTCCTAGGGTTAGCGGGATACTATCGAAGGTTCATCCAGGACTTTTCTAAAATAGCTACTCCGTTGACAAATTTGAGGAGGAAGTCTGTGAAGTATGTGTGGACGGAGAAGTATGAGAACCATTTTCAGGAACTGAAGAGAAGGTTAAGTGAAGCACCTGTATTATCTTTACCAGATGATACGAGGAATTTTTTAGTTTATAGTGATGCTTCACATAGAGGACTGGGTTGCGTGCTCATACAGCGTGGCAAGGTCATTGCGTATGCGTCACGACAACTAAAGGATTATGAGAAAGTTTATCCTACTCATGACCTAGAATTAGCAGTAATAGTTTTTGCATTAAAGATATGGAGACACTATCTATATGGGGATAAATGTGAGATATATACGGACCATAAAAGTCTGAAATATATATTCACATAGAAGGAGTTGAATATGAGGCAGAGAAGGTGGTTAGAATTGGTAAAAGATTATGATTGAGATATCTTATATCATCCAGGAAAAGCGAATGTCATGACCGATGCCTTAAGTAGGAAGGGTCGGGAGAAACTATCAATGTTAACGGCTCAGAATGAGTTAGTAACAGAGATGTCAAGGATGGAGATAGAAGTTAGGTTGTCGAGTGAATCAGTAGAGAAGTTATTTACAATGAAGACTTGACCAATAATTGAGGAACGAGTTACGGAATTACAACTGAAAGACGAGGAGTGCGAGCGAATGAAGAAGAGAATTGAAGATGGAGAGAAGACTAAGTATAACCTTGACAAGGAGGGGTTACTACATTTTGAAGGAAGAATTTGGGTTCCGTGTAATGCATAATTAAAAGGACAGATAATGGAAGAAGCCCATAGTTCGAGGTACTCAATATATTCGGGTAGCACCAAGATGTATCAAGACCTTCGACAGAACTTTGGTGGCCGAACATAAAGATAGAAATAACAGAATATGTTAGTAGGTGCTTAACTTTTCAGAAAGTTAAGGCCGAACACCAACGACCAAGTGGATTATTACAATCACTAGAGATTCCAAAGTTGAAGTGGGAGCATATCACGATGGACTTTGTGGTGGGACTTCCAACGACGAAGAAGGGATACGACGCTATTTGGGTAATAGTGGATCGTTCGACGAAGTCGGCTCACTTTTTGCCGATAAGAGTTAGGTATAACCTAGAGCAATTAGCTTGGCTTTATGTCAAAGAAATCATTTCAAGACATGGAGTAACAGTTTCGATTGTGTTAGATCGCGATCCACGATTCACATCAAATTTTTGGAGGAGTTTACAAGATCAAATAGGAACGCAGTTGAGGTTAAGTACAACATACCATCCTCAGACCGATGGTCAAAGTGTACGAACAATTTAGACGTTAGAAGATATGTTAAGATCTTGCGTTATGGATTTTAAGGGAAGTTTGGATGAACATTTAGCGCTAGTAGACTTCGCTTACAACAATAGTTTTCATGCTAGTATATGCATGTCGCCTTACGAAGCATTATATGAGAGGAAGTGCAGGACACCACTGTGCTGGGATGAAATAGGTGAACGTCAGATATTGGAACCTGAGATGGTACAACAAACGACAGATGTAGTGAAGTTGATACGTATTCGACTAGTAGCGGCTTAAGATAGACAAAAAAAGTATGCGGATCTTCACAGTGAGTAGAGGGAGTTTGAAGTCGGTTCGTATGTCTTTCTAAAGGTGTCGCCTTGGAAAGGGAAGATACACTTTGGGAAGAAAGGGAGGTTGAGTCCAAGGTTTATAGGACCTTTTGAATTTTTAAGGAGAGTAGGAGAGGCAGCTTATGAAGTAGCTTTACCTTCAGAGTTGGAACATATACATAATGTGTTTCACGTGTTAGTATTGCGTCCTTATAAACTGGACTATAAGCACGTAATAGAGTTTGAACCTATTCATGTAGAAAAAGACTTAACGTATGAAGAACTTTCAATTCAAATTATTGATAGGAAGGAACAAGTCTTAAAGAATAAGATAATACCTTCGGTGAAGGTAATTTGAAGGAACCACAATGCCGAAGAAACAACGTGGGAACTCAAGAGTAAAATAAAGGAAAACTTTCCCCATTTGTTTACTTAATTATATCGAGATTCTGGGTACAGAATCCTTATAAGGGGGGAAGAATGTAACGCCCGAGAGAATTAGTTTATTATGTGAATTAAGTTTTATTTGATTATTTGAATTAAATGAATTTAATTGTTATTAAAGTGAGTAAGATGTTTAAAGGTCATTCTATGACCTAAAATGTACTAATGTGGTTAGGATTCTGGTTGTGTGCTATAATTAAATGATTAGAATTTCCAAGATGAAAATAAAAGTTTTTCGAGAAATTTCTGAAAAATCACTATCCATCCATTTCGACTCGGGAATTAATTTTGAATTTTTGAGAAACGCGTAATGATAGAATTCTAAGGCGAGATGGAATATGCAATAATATTTTAGTTATGACAAACAAAGTTCTCACCTGCGAACTTAAAACCCTAAGGGTTAGGGAAAGTGAAGATGTGAAACCCCAGATTTTATGAATAAATATTTAATTTTCTCGAAATAATTTTTTTGAATATTATGGTGTGGATTTGATATAATGTTATAGTTGTGGGTAATATTTATAAATTTTGCAAAATCACATGAAGTTGTTATATAATATTAGATTGGTGGGAATATTCTTTTTTAGGGGAATATTTGTGCAATGATAAGACAATCATTGGTGGACCCCACAACGAAATTATTGTTGTAATGAGAAAACGATAAAAATATTTTATTAAAAATAATGGCGGAAGTTTTACCGTTAATAATGTTGAACTACTCGGTAGTAAAAGTCCAGTAATATGTGTGGTTGCATAGTAGCACTAGTATTGATTATTGATGCTTATGTGATAAGTCACTCTCGGTTTTGTTTTATTAGTATTATTAATGTAATAAAAGCAGAATACTTTTATAAAGTTATTCTATAAATAGAATATATTATATTCTATTATACATAGTGTGTCTGCATAGTGTTTTGCATAGTAAAATCTCTTTATATAAAAATGAATACTTTTATAAAGTTATCTGCTTTATTGAACAATAATTAGAATATATTATATTTTATTATGCATAGTGTTTGCATAATGCCCGCATAATGTTTGCATAGTAAAATCTTTTATAAAGTTATTCATTTTATTAGATTATAAATAGAATATATTATATTTTATTTAAAAGATTTTGCTTTAAATATGGATAGTCAGATTAAAGTAAATCAATCTCGATAGCTCATGAGTTAGTTACTATCGGTCCATTTTTTATAAATAGAAACTCATTCCTTCATTATTTCTTACTTAATTCAATCGAAACTCTGAGAGAGAAACTATAGAGAGAAAGAAGAAAAGTGTTTTGCTACTTCACTACTTCTATATCCAGTACTCTTCTTCTTAAGGTAGGGAATATTATTTGTTGTACTCGTAGGGAGTATTATTTCTTTTGTATTCATGAAGAGAACTTTTGTTATTCCATTCTTTATTATTCTATTGGAATAACCTGTATACGCGGGCTACCCTATACTTGGTGACATTCTTCTATTATTCATCTTTATTATCTTTGTTAGAATATCCTCGACATTTGTGCGTTTCTATTGGACCTGAATCCGTCTTTATTATTACATTTGGAATATCCCATCATGCGCTTTATGCCGGACTGGTTAAAATCTTTATTATTATCTGTTGGAATATCCATGCATGCGTTTCTGCGTTTCTGGACTGATTCCATAATTATTAGTATTACATTGGAATAACTTTTATCTCATCAAAATCTGCGCATGTATGGTGATTTCTTTGTTATTCTATTCTTTATTATTCATTTGGAATATCCTCATTGGTGCAATTTACTTTGACACAGTTCCGTTATTTAGTATTATGTTGGAATAACTCGCCTACATGCGGCACCGCATGCATGGTGATTTCTTTTGTTATTCCATTCTTTATTATACTCGGTTGGTTAAAGTTTTGACTTCTATACTCCATGAAATTAGTGGAATATCCTTGATATTTGCGCTTCATCCAAAGATCTTTTCATGAAAATATTCTTCCGAGCATTCTTGAATTTTACTCTACAAAGCAAAGATTATGTTGGCAATTTGGACATTATTAGTTCTGGATAAATTAATTCTTGAACTTGTTTTATTGAATTCTTATATCATTGTCATCATCCTCATGTTTATATTTTTTGAAAGTCATATGTATTCAGTGGTGCATAGATGGACTTGGTATGATTATGACCGAGGATTATTCGGTAATCATCATGACCGTAATGTTACAAATGATGTGGTAAAAGTCCTCATTGGCCCGTGGTGCATTGATGGACGATCGTTGGCATGATCATGACCATTAATGAATACACAAATATTCTTGGCCCGTAGTGCATGGATAATTGTGGTTGTGATACTAAAGAATATCCTTGGTAGTAGTGCGAGGGTGATTCGATGATGTGGATTATTTATTAAAATCGAGTCCCAAATGATAAAAGTGATGAAAAACCTTTTAAATCATAAAAGATAGTAGATTTTATTCTCTACTTGACTCTTTTAATGATTGCTTGTTCAATCTACCGCAGCTAAACTTGATGTTTGTTATATTGTATCGCTTTTAACATTGTTGAAGGCTAATGATAATTTATTCGCATTATCTTAGTCATAATATTTCTTCTTGGGCTAGTTGAGCTCACCCTTTCTTTCATTGTTCTCTTGTGAAATGAGAAAGTAAATTTGGGACTAGTCGGGGAACGCAGATGATGGTCCTAGATGGTGCATTAGTAGTCCTCACTATTACGTGAAATAGTGTGATAAAAATTATAATGAGGACTCCTTTTGAGTTTGTATACTCTCTAGTAGACAATATTTGTATTCAAACTCACAGTTTATGTTTTGTTGTATTGTACACTGTAACGCCCGAAAAAATCGGATTTTTATGACAATTAAATTTATATTTGATTATGTGAATTAAATGAATTTATTTGATTTCTTTGTGAGTAAGCTATGTGAAGGTCGTTCTATGACCTAGAATGTTCTAACGTGGTTAGTATTCTGGCTACGTGTTAGAAATAGTTGTTTGGAATTTCCAAGACGATTCTTAACGCTTGTCTAACTTCCATGTTAGCCAAGTTTTATGTGATTCGTTGAACTGAATTGCAAGACTTGTTTTAAAGAAAGGGTCGATGCCAGATTTTAACTCGGCTAGACTATTCGTAAGATATAGATTGATTATTATTCATATCATTCTATATAGAAATGTTAACGCTATCCTATGCCAAGTAATTGGTACGGACGTGAAGGTAAGGTTTGTCTATGAACAAACAAAAGTATTTTTCATCGATTATTCGATGGGCACGCGAGTTTGCCAAAAATATTAAACGTAAATACGTTTAATGAATGTAGTGTTGATTAACATAGAGTACTATAGGCTGATCACCTAGAAGTGCTCATAAGTTATACGGATGAACGGCCTTAGTGCTGTGGACTCCTTTTCAAGTATGAAAATTGAAATTTACTATTCATGGTCTATCGACCGATTCAGAGTTCCTAATCTATTCTATACTTTGGGAATTGATGTTATGAATCATTAAAGTATTATTGATTCGTAATACTTCATAACTATTGTTCGATTATGTTGGAATTGTTGTATAATTCATGAATGTGGTATTCTTGTTATCCTTGATTAAACTTCTTTGAAATTTGTCATACTCACTTCTTGCTTGAATTATATAACTGCAGTTAAAGATGAACGTACTGTGAATGCCAAGAATGATAAGGGCAAAGCTAAGATGGATGCTTAGGCATTGTGTAATAGTTTAGTAAGTTGTATGTATTATACATTATGAACAATGAACGATGTAACCAGTTTATGAACCTGGGAAGGATTATCCTTTGATTGTAATAAGAAGATAGTAATTACTTTTATTTTGTTGTATTTCAATGGAATGATTGTATGAATGTTAGTACAGTGGAGCACCATCTGTCGGGTTGTAAGATACCCGAATTTGGGGGCGTCACATACACGACAGTTGTATTATTAAGTTGTATTTGAATTCTGTACCATGTATCTGGCGACTCAAGATGGGTGATGTATACCTATTTTGGGGGCGTCACAGAAGATTTAGGAATAAAATGATTAAGTGTAATAACAACTATAAGACCCCAACTTTTTATAAATAAAATCAAATTTTCTCTAATTATTATTTTGAATAATAAGGTGTTAATTTGATATAATGTTTTGGTTATGGGTGAAATGTGCAAATTTTGCAAAATAAACAAGTGGTTAAAAAATATTTATTGTTGTCGGGGAATATTCTATTTGGTCGTGGAATATTCTTCTTTGTCCGAGAATATTAAATGCGACGATGCAACCTTTATGCGCCCATAACTGAAAGCGATTGGATGAAGAAAACGACAAGTATGAGTTTTTATAAATAATCGGCGTAGTTATTCTTTATTAACACGATTGGAATTCCCGATGGTTAAAACACGATGAATACTGCGGTGTTGCACCGCGATGCACCAGATTGCACCAATTATTGATTCTTACGTAAGAAGTCACTACTCAATAATTATTCTGATAATTCTTGTTTAATGTTTTATTTTATTGATTCAATAATTCTTTGCGTTGATTTTTTATATTGTTGATTCAATAATTATCATTGCACAGTATTTCAAATTATCATATCAATAATTTATATTATTTGAATAATATTATTAGATATCATTATTGGAAATGTCTAAGGAAGTTCTGTCTAGGAGAGGTTATTTAATTGTGCGCTAGTAAGGAGAAATCTTTACCGGAAGGCCCCCTCTTTCCTGGGAATGACATGTTTGTCATTATTGTGATGCTGTAATATTATTTGTGAATAATTAATTATTGATTTATATGATATGGAAATTATTTATTTTATGTGGATATAAATGGAGGAATTTTTAGAAAAGTGACAATTGTTGAAAATTGATATTTTATCTTTTTTGATAAAATAATTCATTCAAATATATTATTATATTATATTATAAATGTGACAACTCGAGAATTTGGACATTTATTTAAATCTTAAATTATTAAATAAATGTTAAATAATAAACCTAGATAGAAAATAAGTGAATGAATTTGACATTTCTAAAAAGGAATTTTACGAATTTAAAAATTTTTGTGATGAATTATTCAGGATTAAGGGTATAAGTGTATATGTTCTGGATATATGATAGTATATGTGTAGAATATATGGTTAAGGGTCAAGGGTTGACGAGATAAATTATATCAGTGTCTAAAACCCTAATATTATATTAAGAACATCGACGTTCAGTTAAACAATTTTAAAGATATGATAGAAACCCTAATACCGGCTCTGGAAACCCTAATTTCAGTTCTGAGAATCCGAAACCCTAACTGGGAATATTAGAAACTCTAATTTGGGAATTCAAATGTTAAGTATAAGGCTTAAGTATTATTAATTATAGCCTAATTAGGAAAAACCCTAAAGATTTATTTGAAACCCTATGAATTAGAAATTCTAATTATTAGAAACCCTAATTACAAAAAATTTGGAATCCTAATTGCTTATTAGAAACCCTAATTGAAAATTAAGAAAGTTTTATGTTAATTAGGAAATATTAATCCTAATTACAAGTCTAAGTAATTAGGAAACCCTAATTTACATTTTAGTAACTAAAAGTTTCATTTTTGGCTATACTTAGAATTCCTTGAAAATGAAATTTGGTAAAAACCTTAGGGTTAAACCCTAAGGGTCAAACCGTAAGGGTTGGACCAATTGACCATTATGCCATTAAAATTACAAGGAAAAAGACCATTATGCCCTTTTGCAAATTTTTATAAGTTGGAGTGTAGATCTTGCCAAAGTGTAGTTGTTTATCAACTCCAAAACTTTGTCATGTGCCTTAAATCACATCATATCAGCCTTATACTTTAGTCATTTCATTTCATTTCATTCAACATTTTATAGATTAGCGAGAGAGAAAAAGACTAACTTTCTTTCTCATATGAACCAAGACTTTCTCTCTCTAAGATTTCAGAAATGGAGAGAGAAATGGAGTGTTAAGTCCAGCTAATATCACTACTTAGCAAGACAAGATCTAATCAGTAGGATCAGAATCAAGATCAAGGCTCAAAAAGGTATAAAACCCTAAAAATTGAAAATCATGTGATCTTATGTTAGATGTTGTGATTTGTTGTTTTAAGTTGTGTTAGAGGGTGTCAATTAGTGATCTGGGTTACTAGAACATAGATCCATAACATCAAAGTGCTCGAAAATCAAGTTTTCAAAAATCTGGAAAACTGGAAAAAATTGTCTGACAGCCTAATGTCAGGGCTCGTAGATTTGTGTGTGTTAATGGTTTGTTGTGTTTAAGGTTATATATTTGTTCTATGTTGTTAGGGCTTTGATCTGGAACTTGAATCAAGCCCATATCATGTATAGATTGCAAGATATGAGCGGTCAAAGTACGTTGACCGAGCACGAATTCTGGAAATCTGGGCAAACCCAGAAACCTATAATTTCTGACAACGTTTTGTAGGGCTTGAATCTTGCTATGTTTAAAGTATGAGGCCGTGTTAGTGCTTTGATCTTGTAGTCTGACATGAGGACTACACATTCAATCCTTTAGATCACCTAGATCCATATCAGAATCATAGATAAAGAGGGTCAAAGTAGGGTTGACCGACTGACTTATGAAGAAATTTGGAAAACCCAGATTTCTCAAGAACGCGATTATGACAGTGCTTTGACCAGACTTGGTCTTGCATATGTGATGTCGTTATGTTGATCTGGTGTTATTATGTTATTCTATGACATAAGTACTACAATCTGGAATCATTTAACCACTTGAAACATGATTAGAGACCAGATTAATCAAAGCTCAAAAAGGGACCTTTGACACTGTTTGAGTTTCTAGGCAACCCAGAAACTCAAGAACATGTCTGACAAGGATTTCTGGAGCTTAGATCTTGCTGTTGTGATATAGAATGGTTATGTAACTTGTTTAGTGTTGTAGCACTACATCAGTACTACAACATTAACATAATAGACAACTTAGATAACATCAAAATCATAAAATTTGAACCAGTCAAAGGTAGTACTCTGCAAACAGACTTTGAAAGCTCAAGAACGCTCAAAAACACCTATAGCGACAGTTTCGTCGCTATAGGGCCCTTTAGTGACAGTTAATTATGAAAATTAATTATTTTTATTAAATAGTTTTTAATTATGAAAAATACAAAATAAACTCCTAAAAATTATTTTAAAGTCTAAATATGAGTTTTTAATAATTTTGAATATATTTCATAAATATTTAATATTTTTGGAATAATAATGGTATTTAATTTATTTAATTATAATATTAAATAAATTAATTAAAAATGGTTTTGATACTTGAAAAATCATGAAAAATTATATTATGGTATAAGAAAATATTTTAAGTTATTTTAATGACTTTTAATATTTTGTGATGAATTTCATTAATTAATTAATATTAATGATAATTAATTTATCTAGTAAATGTATTAAATAAATTATGGAAAAATAGAATTAATGATTTAAAAATCATATAAAAATAATTTAAAGGTTATAAAAATATTTGAAGTAATAAAATATAACTTTTGATATTTTGTCAAGAAAAACATTATTATTTAATATTAATGGCAATTATCGGATAATGGATTTAACTATTTAAAACCATATAAATATGATTTTAATGTATTAAAAATACTTTGATATATTATAAATATATTATAATATTATGGTATGATTTTCATTAATATTTAATATTAAATAAATATTAATCATAAAGGAATTTTGTGGTATTTAAGTTAGATAAATACGAGATTAATGATTGAAAAATTATGATAAATGATAATAATTACTTATAAATTATTATGAGCTTATGAAAAATATTTTGACAGATAATAAAATTATCTAAAATAATTGTTAAGTGTTTAGGCAGAGTTTAATTGAACTTAAACTCGATATTTATCCGACTAGACCGTCGGGATGTTAGAATTTTATTGGATTCAACTCAGACTGCAATAGTCTGACTTGATACTAGGTCTTATGTGTTGTATAGACTGATAGGGTTATGTGTTATGTGTTTAGGTTATTCTATGATTATATATAATAATATTATACTTTGATGATATTATTCTAATATTTGGAGATCGATATTATTTATATTAGGTTTTTAGACAAAGCTAAATAGAATGCATAACGGTAAACATCGGAACATGCAAGTTTTCTCTAACTCGACCTCGAGTTGATATTTTTGAAATATGATTGTGGTTAATCTCTACAGATTATACCATGTCTATGAATTATTGATTCGCACTATGTGCACATTGCATGTATTCATCAGGTATGAAAGGCTGATCACCTTCATTACCATTCGGTTCAGATATATTTGTTCATGTCCATGTTCGTTCAGCTATGAAAATTTGTTCATGCTAGTTCATAATTATATTGTAAAACCTTAGCCAGCTTATTGTTCAATTCTTTCTATCATGGTATATCTTTAATTTATTAAACTTAAACTTGCTGGGCAAACTTGTTGCTCACCCTTGCTATATCATGATTAACATTGCAGATTAAGACAAATACGTTGGATAAAGGAAATGTCAAAGAAAATTTTAGCTTGAGATTATGTGTGCAGCTAGATTTGTATCAGTATTGTATAATAATAACATTATATAGATAGAATATTGGTTCAGGTTATGTGAAGCTTTTCGACCTTGGGGTTAGTGTGTAAATGTAATGTATGAATAATTTATGTTTATATCTTCCGCAATAGTAATAGAAATAAAATTTGATTGTACCAGATCTGCGGTGATTCGGGACCCGGATCTGGGGCCCTCACAGTTGGTATCAAAGTTGTTGGTTATAAACCTTAGGTAGGGTTACCTGAGACTAATAACCACAATGATTAGGATTAAGTACTAACTAAAATAGAGTTAGTGTGTTGGTAGGATTCAAAGACGAATCTCGACGAGTTATAAAGATACAGAGTTCCCTAACTTTGATAATAAAGGTGAACAGTAGTGATGAATAGATAAAGTGTGAGACCCTAAATTTTATGAATAAAGATTTAAATTTCTCGAAATATTTTTTTTAATATTATGGTGTGGATTTGATATAATGTTATAGATGTGGGTAATATTTATAAATTTTGCAAAGTATGCAAGTTATTATAAAATGTTCGTTTGGTCGGGAAATATTCTTTTTGTTGGGGAATATCTGTACGATGACACAATCATTGGTGGACCCCACAACGGAAGTATTGTCGTAGTTATAAAATGATAGAATTTTCTTTTTATAAAAATAACGGCGAAATTGTTATCGTTAAAACTGTTGAACTACCCGGTAATAAAGTACAGTAATACGCATGGTTACATAGTAGCACACGGTATTAATTTATGATGCTTACGTAAGAAGTCACTCAGTTATACTCAATTATTGCTACAGTAATTGCTGCATCATATCTCTCATATTATTGATTCAATTATTATCACAGTATCATCTGTATAATATGTTATATTATTAAATCAATAATTGAGACGGTAAAGTTATTCATATTATTATTTGAAATATTGACAATGTCTAGAAGTTCTGTCAAGGAGAGGTTTGGTCACCTAATTGCGCCCCAATAAGGAGAAATCCTTATCGGAAAGCCCCCTCTTTCCTGGGAACGACTTGGTTGTTAAATATTGTGAATTATAATATTAATGATGAATAAGTTCGTGTTGATTAAGGATGAAATTGATAGTTCCATTGTGTTGGAATTATTAGTGTTAGTGGAAATCGATATTTATTTCGATAATAATTGATATATGGAGGTTATATTGACCAATCGGGTAATTAACCGGATAAATGAGCAATTAATTGCTATTGATTCACATGATTATAACTATTTATTCACATGTGTGTACTATTAATTCACATTCATGTACTATTAGGGAAGTTGGTGCAAGATTGATAATACTTGAATGACTAAGTTAAAAATAGAGGTATAGATGGAGGTACTATACTGTAATTCGTATTTTTACATATCTAAAACTATTGAGTCACATGATTTACTATTAGGGGAGGTGGTGCAAGTTTGATAATACTTGGAGGACTAAATTAAAAATGAAAAAAAAGAGGGAGGTATTATACTGTAATATTTCGAGCCCCAAAACGTGCAATTATCGAAACTATTTTTCCCTATAAATAGAAGCTCATTCTTCCTTCATTTCTCACCAATTCACTAAAGCTATAGAGCAATTATTATAGAGAGAAATTATAGAGAAAAAGAAGAGAAGTCTCACATCTCACTATTCCAAAGATCCGCTTTTCTTCTAAGGTAAGGGGTATTATTCCTTCGTATTCATGAAGAGAGTTATTTTTTCAATACTGTAAGGGTTGTTATTCCATTCTTTATTATTATGTTGGAATAACTTTTCTATGTAAAAGTACCGCATACATGGTGAAATTCTTACATTATTCCATTCTTTATTATTCATTAGAATAACCCGTCTGCATCTTGATCTATCGCATGCACAGTGAATTCTGTTGTTATTCCATTCTTTATTATTCCGTTAGAATATCCTGTCTGTTCGGATTACGCATGACCTGGTTCCTCTCTTTATTATTTTGTTGGAATATCACATGCATGCGGATTACGCATGACCTGGTTCCATTCTTTATTATTCCGTTGGAATAACCTCTCTGGTGCGGTCTATCGCATGCCTGGTGAATTCTTTTGTTATTCCATTCTTTATTATTATGTTGGAATAACTCATGCGTATGGACTACCGCATGCATGGTGAATGATCCTTTGTATTCATTCCTTATTAAATTGTGGAAATGATCTGCATCACGTGGATTACCACATGGCGATGAAAATCCATTCTTGATTTCAGATATTCTATTATACTCGTATGAGATATCATTTCTTTTTTACTCGTTATGAAATATCATTTTATTTGGTATTTTATTCACGGGTTACTATTCACCCGGTTACTATTCACTCTAGTATTATTCACTCGGGTATTCATGGCACTTTTCGTGTGGGAGTACTATTCATGAGTTACTATTCACGGGTTACTAGTCACCCAAATTACTATTCACCCAAATATTATTCACTCGGGTATTTGGGGTACTTTTCATGTCGGGGTACTATTCACGAGGTACTATTCCCGAAGTACTATTCACGGGGTATTATTTATCCAAAAAATATATTTCTTTTCTGTCCAAATTATTTTTGGTACATGAATATTATTCTTAAATTTTACTCTACAAAGCAGTATCATGTTGACAATTTAGACGTTATTGATTTCTGGATAAATTAAATTATAAATCTTTAAAATTTATCCTTGAACTTGTTTTATTGAATTATTATGTCATTGTCATCATCCTCATGCTTATATTATGATGAAAGTCATCTTTGGCTTACGTGCAGAGATGGACTTGGTATGATTATGACCAAGGATTATTCGGTATAATTATGACCGTAATGTGACGAATGATGTGGTGAAAGTCCTCATTGGCCTGTAGTTCATTGATGGACAGTTGTTGGTATGATTATGGCCAGGGATTATTCAGTATAATCATGACCATTGATGATTACATGAATATCATTGGCCGTGGTGCAGGGATGATTTGATTTGATTTATTAAGCTGAGTTTCAGCGATAAAGTTGATGAAAAACTTTTTAAATAATAGAAGATAGTAGATTTTATGCTCTACTTGACTCTTCTAATGGATTGCTTATTCCACTACAGTTATTGATCTAAAGCTTATTGTCTATTGTATTCTATCAGTTGATATACTATTGAAGGCTAAGGATAATTTATTCTGCATTATTTTAGTCATAATATTTCTTACTAGGCTAGTTGAGCTCACCCTTTCTTTCACTGTTCTCTTCAGGAAATGAGAATATAGCCGGACGACGCCTGAGGAAAGCGGATTGACGGTCCAAATGGTTGTTTTAGTAGTCCTCACTATTCTATAAAATAGTGTGACAATAAATATAATGAGGACTCCATTTAGTGTGGATATTGTATGGATGACAATATTCTTGTTTAAACTCTCAGCTATGTTTTGTCGTATTTTACACAACTGTTGTATAATTAAGTTGTATTTGAATTTATGTACCATGTATCTGAGGACTCAAGATGGGTGATGTATACCTGTTTTGGGGGCGTCACAGTTGGTATCAAAGCTTAGGGATATGATCCCTGGCTGAGATGTGAGACAATAACTAGGAGGGGAGAGACGGGGAATTCCTTCGCTAGTATGACCTACCTAAGTTTATTTGGTATTTAATTGGTCGGTCAGAGTATAGGGATAATATGTGATATGTTAATTAACCCTTATTTTGAAACTATATTCTAGAATGATATCTGAAATACAGGAGATGAGAAATGGGAAAATAATGATAGAGAGGAAATAACCGGGAAGGTACAATCCGAAAAGAAAGCAAGGTATGTTTTAGTTGTGGAAAAACTAGCTCGATTTTGTCGTGTAGTGAAGTCAAGTTCAATTGGGACGATGGCACCAAAGGCGAATACGGACAAAACAAAGTCGGTGGTTTCAGGAAGAGTATTTTTCGTGACTTCTCAAAAAGCGAGTAACCCGAACGAAGTTAGCACGAGTTAGTTAATATAAATTCTTGTGATGTCTATACCTTATTAGATAACGGTTCTACCCATTATTTTATCTCCCCTGCTTGCGCTCAACGTTTAAATTTGACCCCAGAGAAGTTAGTCTTTGACTTATCAGTTGAAACTCCGTTAGGAGAAACCTTCATTACATGTGCTATCCAAGTCTTGGATGAGAGTCACAGTTTTGAATGATATTTCTATTGTTAATAAATTTCCTAACATATTCCTGAAGAACTTCCTAGCCTACCCCTAGAGCGTGAAATCAAATTTTTTATTGACCCTAGTACAAAACCCATTTCTTCAACCCTTAAATATTTCTTCAACCAAAATGAACGTATAATGCGCCGAAGACATTAGCTCGAGCTGTTGAAGATTACGACTATACCATTCAATATCATCGTGGAAGAGCGAATGTGGTAGCTTACGCGTTGAGTAGAAGATCATATGCATTGACGAGTGCGATGTTGTTAACACAAAAACCTATTTCGTATAACTTAGAAATGATGAAGATAGAGTTAAAGACTCTAGGGACCCACGTGAAGATAGCAAATATACGATTTGAACCGACTTTAAATCGATAAAGATAAAGCCGCTCAAGCTACACACCCGGAGCAGATAAATACGAGGAAGAAGGTTCAAGAGGGAGTTATTCTAGAAGCAAGAATTGATCTCAACCCTCGATTTAATTGGCCCATTTGAAATCCTTGATAGAGTAGGAACTATGGCCTATAGACTCGTTTTACCGACAAATATATCGCGTGTTCATAACGTTTTTCACGTATCGATGTTACGTAAATATGTGGATGACCTAAACCACGTTATTAAATTAGAACTAGACGAGATAGCAGAAGATTTAACGTATGAGGAGATACGTGTTAAAATCTTGGATAAAAAGGATGATGTTCAACACTCAAAGGTTATACCTCAAGAGTTAGAATCTGAAATGAAGTTAAGGTATTCTCATCTCTTCGGCATACCAGGTAAGTACGTAAATTTCGAGGGCGAAATTTTATAAGGAGGGGAGATTGTGAGACCCCAAATTTTATGAATAAAGATTTAAATTTCTCGAAATATTTTTTTTAATATTATGGTGTGGATTTGATATAATGTTATAGTTGTGGGTTATATTTATAAATTTTGCAAAGTATGCAAGTTGTTATAAAATATTCGTTTAGTCGGGGAATATCCGTACGACGGCACAATCATTGGTGGACCCCACAACGGATATATTGTCGTAGTTAGAAAACGACAGAATTATCTTTTTATAAAAATAACGGCGAAATTGTTACCATTAAAACTGTTGAACTACCCTAGTAAAAAAAGTACAAGATACTGGCATGGTTGCATAGTAGCACACAGTATTAATTTATGATGCTTACGTAAGAAGTCACTCAGTTATACTCAATTATTGCTACAGTAATTGCTGCATTATATCTCTCATATTATTGATTCAATTATTATCATAGTATCATCTGTATAATATGTTATATTATTAAATCAATAATTGAGACGATAAATTTATTCATATTATTATTTGAAATATTGACAATGTCTAGAAGTTTTGTCAAGGAGAGGTTTGGTCACCTAATTGCGCTCCAATAAGGAGAAATCCTTATCGGAAAGCCCCCTCTTTCCTGGGAACAACCTGGTTGTTAAATATTGTTAATTATAATATTAATGTTGAATAAGTTCGTGTTAATTAAGGATGAAATTGATAGTTCCATTGTGTTGGAATTATATTGACCAATCGGGTAATTAACCGGATAAATGAGCAATTAATTGCTATTGATTCACATGATTATAACTATTTATTCACATGTGTTTACTATTGATTAACATTCATTTACTATTAGGGGAGTTGGTGCAAGATTGATAATACTTGCATGACTAAGTTAAAAATGGAGGTATAGATGGAGGTACTATACTGTAATTCGTATTTTTACATGTATCCAGTTTTCTTCTAAGGTAAGGGGTATTATTCCTTCATATTCATGAAGAGAGTTATTTTCTTTCAATACTCGTAAGGGTTGTTATTCCATTCTTTATTATTATGTTGGAATAACATGTCTATGCTAAGTACCGCATACATGGTGAAATTCTTCTGTTATTCCATTCTTTATTATTCTGTTGGAATAACTTGTCTGTGCGGTCTATATCATGCCTGGTGAATTCTGTTGTTATTCCATTCTTTATTATTCCGTTGGAATATCCTGTCTGTGCGGATTACGCATGAATTGATTCCATTTTTTATTATTCTGTTGGAATATCCTGTCTGTGCGGATTACGCATGACCTGGTTCCATTCTTTATTATTCTGTTGGAATAACCTGTCTGTGTAGTCTATCGTATGCCTGGTGAATTCTTTTGTTATTCCATTCTTTATTATTCTATTGGAATAACCTGTCTATGTGGACTACCGCATGCATGGTGAATGATCCTTTGTATTCATTAATTATTAAATTGTGGAAATGATCTTACTACGTGGATTACCGCATGATGGGTGAAAATCCATTTGAAGTTTCGTATATTTTATTATACTCGTATGGGATATCATTTCTTTTGTACTCGTCATGAAATATCATTTTATTTGGTATTTTATTTACGAGTTACTATTCACTCTAGTATTATTCACTCGGGTATTCGGGGCACTTTTCGTGTCGGAGTACTATTCACGAGTTACTATTCATGGGTTACTATTCACCCAAATTACTATTCACCCAAATATTATTCACTCGGGTATTTGGGGTACTTTTCATGTTGGGGTACTATTCACGAGGTACGGGGTATTATTTACCCGAAAAATATATTTATTTTCTGTCCAAATTATTTTTGGTACATGAATATTATTCTTGAATTTTACTCTACAAAGCAGTATCATGTTGACAATTTGGACGTTATTGATTTCTGGATAAATTAAATTATAAATCTTTAAAATTTATCCTTGAACTTGTTTTATTGAATTATTATGTCATTGTCATCATCCTCATGCTTATATTGTGATGAAAGTCATCTTTGGCTTACGTGCATAGATGGACTTGGTATGATTATGACCGAGGATTATTCGGTATAATCATGACCGTAATGTGACGAATGATGTGGTGAAAGTCCTCATTGACACGTAGTTCATTGATGGACGATTGTTGGTATGATTATGACCGTGGATTATTCTATAATCATTACCATTGATGATTACATGAATATCCTTGGCGCTGATGCGGGGTGATTTGATTTTATTTATTAAAGTGAGTCTCAACGATAAAGTTGATGAAAACTTTTAAATAATAGAAGATAGTAGATTTTATGCTCTACTCGACTCTTCTAATGGATTGCTTATTCCACTGCAGTTGTTGATCTAAAACTTGTTGTTTATTGTATTCTATCAGTTGATTTACTGTTGAAGGCTAAGGATAATTTATTCTGCATTATCTTAGTCATAATATTTCTACCTAGGCTAGTTGAGCTCACCCTTTCTTTCACTGTTCTCTTCAGAAAATGAGAATATAGCTGGGACGAGTCGGGGAACGGATTGACGGTCCAGATGGTTGTTTTAGTAGTCCTCGCTATTCTATAAAATAGTGTGACAATAAATATAATGAGGACTCCATTGAGTGTGGATATTGTCTAGATGGCAATATTCTTGTTTAAACTCTCAGCTATGTTTTGTCATATTTTACACGACTGTTGTATAATTAAGTTGTATTTGAATTTATGTACCATGTATCTGATGACTCAAGATGGGTGATGTATACCTGTTTTGGGGGTGTCACATAGAGTCTAAAAGACTAATTGTACAATGATAGGGGATTGTAAAACAAAACGATGAGGTCACCCCGTGATCTGTTATGGATCAATCTAATGATTGAAAAGTTTACAGCAAGATTGCTGTGTGTCAGTTGTACTATGAATTGGTACAGATTCAGGAAAGGATTATGAATACGAATTAAATGATATTTGTATTGAGAAGGGAGTTAGGATAATTATTGGAATGTCCGTGTCACGCTATTTGTTATATACCCGTGGAGAAGGTGATTCTTTTCTCAGGTGTATAACAGATAGGTAGGGTATAGTTAGAGAATATAATGTTAAGTACGAGTTTTTAAAACTCATACTTATGGTACGTTCGTGACTCATAATTATATGAAATGTTTATGAACCCCGCAACGAATGGACGCCGAAGGTCTATCTAGGACAAGTTCTTAAACTCGTATGATTGTGGAAAGTTCCTGAACTCATAAGTGTGGCAAGTTTGACGAACAAGGTAATGTTTTGTGTGAATGGAGTAGTGAGGATTATAGGAACAGATAGATTGATTAAGAAATTGATTATTAGTGGAGACATAGGTTTTCCAAATCTCCTAGCTATGCCAGACTTCAATTTTTTTGACATTAAGCTAAATACGCACTATGTGCTTTTGAAAATGAATTTTTATTCTCAACTCCTGGTCACCATTGTGTATGAGTGGACTTCGGGCCACCGACACATCGTTACCTGTTGAGATGATAAAACTGAATTGCAACGGTTTTTGAACGATTTATAGTCTATGCTACTTGTTTCGGCTAGACGATAATGATTTGAAATATCAAAATATATTTTTATTTATCACTTATGTACCATGTAACCTGGTGCAGAGATGATAAAAAAGTTGATGGAGTTATAAATACAGGAATACTTATTGTTGAATTTGATCTAAAATCGTTATTCCACTATTGTATGATGTGTTATGACAAAGTCACTCGATGACGGCATACTCAAACAGGCTGTTAATACAGTACGTCATCATGACGTCATTTTCAAACTAATTTTAAAATTTTAATTTGCCAACGGGGTTTGGCTATACCTAAATATTTTGATTGAATTGAATTATTGATATGAGTCTATGCTATTTGATTCGGCTAGATCAACGTTTATGAAATTCTAAGCGTTCTTTGAAAATTTTCCCGAACCAAATTGTTTTGGTGCGGATTTCGCTAAAGATTGAGGTAAGAAAATTTTTGTGCGCCTAAGGCGGATGGGATAGAAGGAATGGGGAAAAATTGTTCCAACCAGCAGTACTTGGTCAGTACTGGGCAAAACATGCTAATTACCCACTATGTTCATAAGACCATCACATTTTGCGGATGAATTTCCATAAAACCTTTTCGAAAAATGAAAGTTCGTAGTCTATATGACTCCTCAGTATGATTTGAATAATTTAACTCTTGTGAGAGATGTTTTGGGGTAGCATGTGGTGATGAGTATGAAAGGTAAAAGGTAAATTTCTTGGATGAAATTTTTAGAAGAATGGGTGAATGTGACAACCCGAGAATTTGGACATTTATTTAAATCTTAAATTATTGAATAAAGGTTAAATAATAAACTTAGACAGAAAATAAGTGAATGGATTTGACATTTCTGAAAAGGAATTTTATGGATTTAAATTTTTTTGTGATGAATTATTCAGGATTAAGGGTATACGTGTATATGTTCTGGGTATATGATAGTGTATGTGTACAATAAATTATATCAGTGTTCAAAACCCTAATATTATATTAAGAACATTGACGTTCAGTTAGAAAAATTTAAAGATATGATAGAAACCCTAATACCAGCTCTGGAAACCCTAATTTCAGTTCTGAAAATCCAAAACCCTAACCGGGAATATTAGAAACCCTAATTTGGGAATTCAAATGTTATGTATAAGGCTTAAGTATTATTAATTATAGCCTAATTAGGGAAAACCCTAATGATTTATTTGAAACCCTATTAATTAGAAATTCTAATGATTAGAAACCCAAATTTCTAATTGGAAACTCTAATTGCAAAAAATTAGGAATCCTAATTGCTAATTACAAACCCTAATTGCTAATTAAGAAATTTTTATGTTAATTAGGAAATATTTATCCTAATTACAAGTCTAAGTAATTAGGAAACCCTAATTTACATTTTATTAACTAAAATTTTAATTTTTGGCTATACTTAGAAATCCTTGAAAATGAAATTTGGTAAAAATCTTAGGGTTAAACCCTAAGGGTTGGACCAATTAACCATTATGCCCTTTTGCACATTTTTATAAGTTGGAGTATATATCTTGCCAAAGTGTAGTTGTTTACCAACTCCAAGACTTTGTCATGTGCCTTAAATCACAGCATATCAGCCTTATACTTCAGTCATTTCATTTCATTCAACATTTTATAGATTAGAGAGAGAGAGAAAAAGACTAACTTTCTTTCTCATATGAACCAAGACTTTCTCTCTAAGATTTCGAAATGGAGAGAAAATGGGAGTGTTAAGTCCAACTAATATCACTACTTAGCAAGACAAGATCTAATCAGTAGGATCAGAATCAAGATCAATGCTCAAAAAGGTATAAAACCCTAAAAATTGAAAATCATGTGATCTTATGTTAGATGTTGTGATTTGTTATTTTAAGTTGTGTTAGAGGGTGTCAATTAGTGATCTGGGTTACTAGAACATAGATCCATAACATCAAAGTGCTCGAAAATCAAGTTTTCAAAAATGGGAAAATCGGAAAAAATTGTCCGACAAATTCTAATGTCAGGGCTCGTAGATCTGTGTGTGTTAATGGTTTGTTGTGTTTAAGGTTATATATCTGTTTTATGTTGTTAGGGCTTTGATCTGG
This sequence comes from Panax ginseng, assembly GCA_020205605.1. Classification (NCBI taxonomy): domain Eukaryota; kingdom Viridiplantae; phylum Streptophyta; class Magnoliopsida; order Apiales; family Araliaceae; genus Panax; species Panax ginseng. The sequence continues at coordinate 61,050,727 of CM035140.1, read as the reverse complement.
AACTTGAATCAAGCCCATATCATGTATAGATTTCAAGATATGAGCGGTCAAAGTACGTTGACCGAGCACAAATTCTGGAAATCTGGGGAAACCCAGAAACCCAAAATTTCTTACAACGTTTTGCAGGGCTTGAATCATGCTATGTTTAAAGTATTAGGCCGTGTTAGTGCTTTGATCTTGTAGTCTGACATGAGGACTACACATTCAATCCTTTAGATCACCCAGATCTATATCAGAATCATAGATAAAGAGGGTCAAAGTAGGGTTTACCGACTGACTTATAAAGTAATTTGGAAAACCCAGATTTCTCAAGAACGCGATTATGACAGTGCTTTGACCAAACTTGATCTTGCAAATGTGATGTCGTTAGGTTGATCTGATATTATTATATTGTTCTATGACATAAGTACTACAATCTGGAATCATTCAACCACTTGAAACATGATCAGAGACCAGATTAATCAAAGCTCAAAAAGGGACCTTTGACACTGTTTGAGTTTCTAGGCAACCCAGAAACTCAAGAACATGTCTGATAAGGATTTCTGGAGCTTAAATCTTGCTGTTGTGATATAGAATGGCTATGAAACTTGTTTAGAGTTGTAGTACTACATCAGTACTACAACATTAACATAATAGATAACTCAGATAACATCAAAATCATAAAATTTGAACTGGTCAAAGGTAGTACCCTGCAAACAGACTTTAAAGGCTCAAGAACACCTATAGTGACAGTTTCGTCGCTATAGAGCCCTTTAGTGGCAGTTAATTACGAAAAATTATTAATTTTATTAAATAATTAGTATTAAATAGTTTTTAATTATGAAAAATACAAAATAAATTCTTAAAAATTATTTTCAAGTCTAAACATGGGTTTTTAATAATTTTGAATATATTTCATAAATATATAATATTTTTGGAATAATAATGGTATTTAATTATAATATTAAATAATTTACTTAAAAATGGTTTTAATACTTAAAAATCATGAAAAATTATATTATGGTATAAGAAAATATTTGAAGTTATTTTTAATGACTTTTAATATTTTGTGATGAATTTCATTAATTAATTAATATTAATGATAATTAATTTATTTAGTAAATGTATTAAATAAATTATGGAAAAATAGAATTAATGATTTAAAAATCATATAAAAATAATTTAAAGGTTATAAAAATATTTGAAGTTATAAAATATAACTTTTGATATTTTGTCATGAAGAATATTATTATTTAATATTAATGGCAATTATCTGGATAATGGATTTAATCATTTAAAAATCATATAAATATGGTTTTAAGGTATTAAAATACTTTGATATATTATAAATATATTATAATATTATGGTATGATATTTATTAATATTTAATATCAAATAAATATTAGTGATAAAGGAATTTTGTGGTATTTAAATTAGATAAATACGAGATTAATGATTGAAAAATCACGATAAATGATAATAATTACTTAAAAATTATTATGAGCTTATGAAAAATATTTTGACTGATAATAAAATTATCTAAGATAATTTTTAAGTGTTTAGACATAGTTTAATTGAACTTAAACTCAATATTTATCCGACTAGACCGTTGGATGTTAGAATTTTGTCGGATTCAACTCAGACTGCAATAGTTTGACTTGATATTAAGTCTTATGTGCTGTATAGACTGATAGGGTTGTGTTATGTGTTTAGGTTATTCTATGATTATATATAATAATATTATACTGTGATGATATTATTCTAATATTTGGAGATATGTATTATTTATATTAGGTTTTCAGACAAAGCTAAATAGAATGCATAACGGTAAACATAGGAACATGCAAGTTTTCTCTAACTTGACCTCCAGTTGATATTTTTGAAATATGCCTGTGGTTAATCTCTACTGATTATACCATGTCTATGAATTATTGATTCGCACTATGTGCACATTGCATGTATTCATCAGGTATGAAAGGCTGATCACCTTCATTACCATTCGGTTCAGATATATTTGTTCATGTCCATGTTCGTTCAGCTATAAAAATTTGTTCATGCTAGTTCACAATTATATTGTAGAACTTTAGCCAGCTTATTGTTCAATTCTTTCTATCATGATATATCTTTAATTTATTGAACTTAAACTTACTGGGCATACTTGTTGCTCACCTTTGCTATATCATGATTAACATTGCAGATTAAGACGAATACGTCGAATACAGGAAAGGTCAAAACCAAGTTCAGCTTGGGACTATGTGTGCAGCTAGATTTGTATCAGTATTGTATAATAATAACATTATATGTTAGATAGAATATTGGTTCAGGTTATGTGAAGGTTTTCGAGCTTGGGGTTAGTGTGTAAATGTAATATATGAATAATTTATGTTTATATCTTCCGCAATAGTAATAGAAATAGAATTTGATTGTACCAAATCCGCGGTGATTCGGGACCCAGATCTGGGGTCCTCATAATAAATGTATAATGCGATAATATAATAATATAATAATGGTGATATTTTTACAATGAATGTGTGATATATGAATAAATGAGGAGGAAGAGTATTTTTGTTACATTAAATGCTAAAAACATGTTAAATGTGACGCCCCCAAAATAGGTATACATCACCCATCTTGAGTCGCCAAATACATGATACAAATTCAAATACAACTTAATTATACAACAGTCGTGTAAAATACGACAAAATATAATCTAAGAGTTTTAATAAGAATATTATCTAGACAATATCCACACTCAATGGAGTCCTCATTATATTTATTGTCACACTATTTAACAGAATAGTGAGGACTACTAATGCTATCATCTAGACCGTCACTTCGTTCTCCGATTAGTCCCAGCTACTTTCTCATTTCCTAAAGAGAACAGTGAAAGAAAGGGTGAGCTCAACTAGCCCAGTAAGAAATATTATGACTAAGATAATGCAGAATAAATTATCATTAGCCTTCAACAGTGTTAAATTGATAAAATATAATAAACATCAAGTTTAAGCTACGGTTGAGAACAAGCAATCCATTAAAAGAGTCACGTAGAGAATAAAATCTACTATTTTCTATGATTTAAAGGTTTTCATCACTTTTATCGTGAGACACAACTTAATAAATAAACCACATCATCCACACTTTTACGACCAGGATATTCATTAGTATCACGACCACAAATTATCTATGCACTACATGCCAAGGATATTCGTGTATTCATCAATGGTCATGATCATGCCAACAACTATCCATCAATGCACTACGACCAATGAGGACTTTTACCACATCATTTGTAACATTACGGTCATGATTATCTGAATAATCCAGGTCATAATCATACCAAGTCCATCTATGCACTACATGCCACATATGACTTTCAACATAATATAAACATGAGGATGATGACAATGATATAATAATTCAATAAAACAAGTTCAAGAATTAATTTATCCAGGAACCAATAACGTCCAAATTGTCAACATGATACTTCTTTGTGGAGTAAAATTCAAGAATGCTTAGAAGAATATTTCCATGAAAAGATACTGGATGAAGCACAAATATCAAAGATATTCCACTAACATGGAGTATAAAAGCCAAAACTTTAACCAACTGAGTATAATAACGAATGGAATAACAAAAGAATTCAACAAGCATGCGATAGACCGTACATAAAGGTTATTCCAACAGAATAATAAATAATGGAACCAGGTCATGCGTAAATGCATAGAAAGGATATTCCAACAGAATAATAAATAATAGAACCAGGTCATGCGTAAAGCATAAACAGGATGTTCCAACAGAATGATAAATAATGGAACCAGGTCATGCATAAAACACAGACAGGATGTTCCAACAGAATGATAAATAATAGAATAATAGAAGAATTTCACCAAGTATAGGGTAGTCCGCGTATACAGGTTATTCCAACAGAATAATAAAGAATGGAATAACAGAAGTTCTCTTCATGAATACAAAAGAAATAATACCCCTTACCTTAAAAAAACTGGATACTGGAATAGTGAGGTAGCAGACTTCCCTCCTTCTTTCTCTCTATAATTTCTCTCTATAATAATTGCTCTAAAGCTTTTGTGAATTGGTGAGAAATGAAGGAAGAATAAGCTTCTATTTATAGGAAAATATAGTTTCGATAATTGCACGTTTTGGGGCTCAAAATATTACAGTATAATACCTTCAACTTTTTCTACACTTTTAATTTAGTCCTGTAAGTATTATCAAACTTGCACCACCTCCCCTAATAGTAAATAATGTGAATTAATAGTTCATTCATGTTACTCAATAGTATAATCATGTGAAAAAACTAATTACAGTATAGTACCTTCAACTATACCTCCATTTTTAATTTAGTCATTCAAGTATTATCAATCTTGCACCACCTGCCCTAATAGTACATGAATGTGAATCAATAGTACACACATGTGAATAAATAGTTATAAGCATGTGAAATAATGGCAATTAATTACTCATTTATCCGATTAATTACCCGATTGGTTAATATAACCCCCAGACATCAATTATTATCGAAATAAATGTCCATTTCTACTAACACTAATAATCCCAACACAATGGAACTATCAATTTCATTTTTAATCAACACAACTTATTCATCATTAATATTATAACTCAAAATATTTAACAACCGAGTCGTTCCCGAGGAAAGAGGGGCTTTAGATAAAGATTTTCTCCTTATTGGCGCCGCAATTAGGTGACCAAACCTCTCCTTGTGAAACTTCTAGACATTGCCAATATTGTAAATAATAATATAATTAACTTTGTCGTCTCAATTATTGATTTAATAATAATAAATACTATCACGAGATGATCTTTGTGACAATAATTGAATCAATAATATAGAGAGATATGATGCGTGATTACTATAGCAATAATTGAGTATAATGGTGACTCACGTAAGAATCAATAATCAATACTGGTGTCTTTCTTACTATGCAACCACGCGTATTCATTGTACTTTAATCTTAGGGTAGTTCAACGGTTTTAACGGTAACACTTTTCGTAGTTATTTTATAAAAGATAATTACGTGGTTTTTTAACTACGACAATACTTAGTTAATAGGGTCAACCAATGATTGTGCCATCGCACAAATATTCCTGTTAAAATGAATATTCCCGGACCAATCGAATATTATATAACCACTTGCTTACTTTGCAAAATTTGTAAATATTACCCACAACTATAATGTTATAGTGTGGATTTGATATAATGTTATAGTTGTGGGTAATATTTACAAATTTTGCAAAGTAAGCAAGTGGTTATATAATATTCGATTGGTCGGGGAATATTCGTATGATGGCACAATCATTGGTGGACCCCACAACGGAAGTATTGTCGTAGTTAGAAAACGAAAAAATTATTTTTTTATAAAAATAACGGCGAAAGTGTTACCGTTAAAACTGTTGAACTACCTGGTAGTAAAAGTACAGTAATACGCGTGGTTGCATAGTAGCACATGGTATTGATTATTGATGCTTACGTGAGAAGTCACTCAGTTATACTCAATTATTATTACAAGAATTGTCGATCATATCTCTCATATTATTGATTCAATTATTGTCACAGTATCATCTGCATAATATTTATTATTATTAAATCAATAATTGAGACGACAATGTTATTCATATTATTATTTGCAATATTGACAATGTCTAGAAGTTCTGTCAAGGAGAGGTTTGGTCACCTAATTGAGCGCTAATAAGGAGAAATCCTTATCGAAAAGCCCCCTCTTTCCTGGGAACGACCTGATTGTTAAATATTGTGAGTTATAATATTAATGATGAATAAGTTGTGTTTATTAAAGATGAAATTGATAGATCCATTGTGTTGGGATTATTAGTGTTAGTAGAAATTGACATTTATTTCGATAATAATTGATGTTTGGGGGTTATATTGACCAATCGGGTAATTAATCGGATAAATGAGTAATTAATTGCTATTATTTCAAATGCTTATAACTATTTGTTCACATGTGTGTACTATTGATTCACATTCATGTACTATTAGGGGAGGTGGTGCAAGATTGATAATACTTGCATGACTAAATTAAAAATGGAGGTATAGTTGAAGGTACTATACTGTAATTATTTTTTTCACATAATTATACTATTGAGTCACATGAATGAACTATTAATTCACATTATTTACTATTAGGGGAGGTGGTGCAAGTTTGATAATACTTGTAGGACTAAATTAAAAGTGTAGAAAAAGAGGAAGGTATTATACTGTAATATTTTGAGCCCCAAAACGTGCAATTATCGAAACTATATTTTCTTATAAATAGAAGCTCATTCTTCCTTCATTTTTCACCAATTCACAAAAGCTTTAGAGCAATTATTATAGAGAGAAATTATAGAGAGAAAGAAGAAGGGAAGTCTGCTACCTCACTATTCCAGTATCCAATTTTTCTAAGGTAAGGGGTATTATTTCTTTTGTATTCATGAAGAGAACTTCTATTATTCCATTCTTTATTATTCTGTTGGAATAACCTGTATACGCGGACTACCCTATACTTGGTGAAATTCTTCTATTATTCCATTCTTTATCATTCTGTTGGAATATCCTGTCTGTGCTTTATGCATGACTTGGTTCCATTATTTATCATTCTGTTGGAACATCCTGTCTATGCTTTATGTATGACCTGGTTCCATTATTTATCATTCTATTGGAACATCCTGTTTGTGCTTTACGCATGACCTGGTTCCATTATTTATTATTCTGTTGGAATATCCTGTCTGTGCGTTTACGCATGACCTGGTTCCATTATTTATTATTCATTGGAATAACTCGTCTGCGTGCGGCTCTATCGCATGCTTGGTGAATTCTTTTGTTATTCCATTCTTTATTATACTCAGTTGGTTAAAGTTTTGGCTTTTATACTCCACGATATTAGTGGAATATCTTTGATATTTGCGCTTCATCCAGTATGTTTTCATGGAAGTATTCTTCTAAGCATTCTTGAATTTTACTCCACAAAGAAGTATCATGTTGAAAATTTGGACTTTATTGGTTCCTGGATAAATTAATTCTTGAACTTGTTTTATTGAATTCTAATATCATTGTCATCATCCTCATGTTTATATTATGTTGAAAGTCATCTGTGGCATGTAGTGCATAGATGGACTTGGTATGATTATGACCAGGGATTATTTGGTATAATCATGACCGTAATGTTACAAATGATGTGGTAAAAGTCCTCATTGGTCGTAGTGCATTGATGGATAGTTGTTGGCATGATCAAGAACATTGATGAATACACGAATATCCTTGGCCTGTAGTGCATGGATAATTTGTGGTCGTGATACTAATGAATATCATTGGCCGTAGTGCAGGGATGATGTGGTTTATTTATTAAGCTGTGTCTCAATGATAAAAGTGATGAAAAACCTTTTAAATCATAGAAGATAGTAGATTTTATTCTCTACGTGACTCTTCTAATGGATTGCTTGTTTTGCTGCAGTTAAACTTGATGTTTATTATATTTTATCAGTTTAACAATGTTGAAGGCTAATGATAATTTATTCTGCATTATCTTAGTCATAATATTTCTTCGGGCTAGTTGAGCTCACCTTTCTTTCAACTGTTTTCTCTTGAGAAATGAGAACGTAGCTAGGACTAGTCGGGGAATGGAGTGACGGTCCGGATGATAGCATTATTAGAGTCCTCACTATTCTATTAAATAGTGTGACAATAAATGTAATGAGGACTCCATTGAGTGTGGATATTGTCTAGATGATAATATTTTATTAAAACTCTTAGATTATGTTTTGTCGTATTTTACACATCGTTGTATAATTAAGTTGTATTTGAATTTTGTACCATGTATTTAGCGACTCAAGATGGGTGATGTATACCTATTTTGGGGCGCCACAGCTTGGTATCAAAGCTTAGGGATATGATCCTGCTAAGATGTGAGACTAGAACTAGGAGGGAGAGACGGGAATTCCTTCTTAGCTAGTATGACCTACCTAAGTTTATTTGGTATTTAATTGGTTGGTCAAAGTATATGGATAATATGTTGCATGTCAATTAACCCTTGTTTTGTGGTAGTATTTGAAAATGACATCCGAGAATGTTGAGAATAGCAATGGAGCACAGGAGATCGTTGAGTCTCCATAGATCAATAATCAGGATAATGTGCATCAGGAAGGCGACAATCCTCATGTAAACAACACCACTGACCAAATGATGAACGATGGAATGTTTAGAGGCTTTATGCAATACATGCAACATCAGGCGAGAGCGGCTCCTGTCCAAAATGTAGGTGGAAACACTGGAAACTCTCGGACGATCACCGCTAAACAGTTCAAGGAGCTGGGACCACCGGAGTTTATTAGGGAGCCAAAACCACTTAAGGCGGAAGCGTGGATAAAATAGATCACCAAGATATTTGATGTCTTAGGATGCTCCGAGGAGCAAAAGGTTCCTTTTGCCACCTTTATGTTGCGAGGAGAGGCAGATTACTGGTGGGAATCGGTAAACCGTACTCAACCTGCCGCACTGAAGATATCTTAGGAGAAGTTCCAAGAACTATTCAACGATAAGTACTTTCCCGAAAGTATTCATCACATGAAAGAGATGGAGTTTATCAAGTTGGAGCAAAACAATATGATCGTATCGCAATACGAGGCTAAATTTGTGGAGTTATCCCGGTTTGCGTCCCACTTGGTTGATAATGAGGAGAGAATGACGTAGATATTTTTAAGAGGTTTGAAACCGGAGATACGTATATATCTTATTTCTCATAAAATGTGTTTGTATTCAGATGTTGTAAATAGGGCTCAGTTATTGGAGCGCGATAACGAGTCAACGCAACCAAGAGAAAGCAGTCGGTAGAATGAAAATACCAGTAGTAGCAGTCATCGAAGCGGTGACAACAAACGTGTAGGGAATCAACATGCCAGAAATGGTAACCACTTCGATGGTAATCATGGCCAAGATAATAAAAGTGGACATTTCAAGAAGAGGAGATTCAATAATAATGGAAAGATGTCAGCACCAGCATCCGTTGTTAAGGAAGGAGAACGACCACCTATCATATGCTTCAAATGCGGAGGGGAGGGACACATCAGTCCAAACTGCGCGATGCAGTCTAAAGCGTGTTATAATTATGAAAGAGAAGGTCACCTAGCCTAATTTTGTTGTGCACCGAAGACAAGTCCAGCTGGGATGGAGGCACTAAAGGCCGTCCCAGAAAAGTCAAAACCGGGAGTGCAAGGGAGAGCGTTTGCCGTGACCTCCCAGAAAGCAAGGAACCCGAACGAGGTCATCACGGGTAAGCTTATGATAAACTCTAGCGAAGTATATACCTTATTTGATACCGGTTCTACCCATTCTTTTATTTCTCCTACTTGCGCTCAACGTTTAAATTTGACTCCGGAGAAGTTAGACTTTGACTTATCTGTTGAAACTCTGTTGGGAGAAACCTTCATTACATCCACTGTGTATAAGTCTTGTTTGATTCAAATCGGTAATCGTACGTTACCTGTCAATCTTATCTCCTTAAAAATACTTGCATTTAACGTGATTCTAGGGATTGATTGGTTAACTACTCATCATGCTAAAATTGATTATTTTCGTAAGGTTGTTAGCTTTCATATTCCTAATCAACCTATTATGCAAATTCAAGCAACCAAACCATTAAAATCAATCACGGTCATCTCAAGCCATAAAGCTATTCGTTTATTGAAAAACGGATGTCAAGCTTCTTAGCTCATGTCACGGATTTAAAAAAAATACGTCAGATTTGAAGGATATTTCTATTGTTAATAAATTTCCTGACGTATTCCCTAAAGAACTTCCTGGCCTACCCCCAGAGCGAGAAAACAAATTTTGTATCGACCTTGAACCCGGTACAAAACCCATTTCCAAATCCCCATATCGAATGGCTCCTACTGAACTTCAGGAGTTAAAAACCCAACTACAGGAATTATTAGACAACGGTTTCATTCGTCCTAGTACGTCTCCTTGGGGTGCTCCTGTTCTATTCATAAAGAAGAAAGATGGAAGTATGCGACTTTGTATTGAGTATCGGGAGTTGAATCATGTCACCGTCAAAAATAGATACCTGTTACCTCGAATTGATGACCTGTTTGACCAGTTGCAAGGTGCTAAATTCTTTTCAAAGATCGATCTTCATTCCGGATATCATCAGTTAAAAGTTAAAACTGATGACATTCCAAAGACTGCTTTCAGAACTCGGTACGGCCATTATGAATTCCTAGTTATGTCTTTTGGATTGACTAATGCTCCTGCGGCCTTCATGGATATGATGAACCGAGTATTCAAGGAATATTTGGATCATTTTGTTGTTGTCTTTATTGATGACATCCTCATATACTTCAAAAGGCGTGAAGTTCATGAGCAACACTTGAGGCTAATACTCCAAAAGCTTCGTGAAAACAAGATATATGCCAAGTTAAAGAAATACGAGTTCTGGATTGAGGAAGTAGCATTCCCTTGGCACGTGATATCAAATCATGGAATATCTGTTAACCCGGCAAAGATTGAAACAATTCAAAGCTGGGAGTAACCTAAGTCAGTTACCGAAGTGCGTAGCTTTCTAGGCTTAGCTGGTTATTATCGGAGATTCGTGGAAGGATTTTCTTGAATCGCTACTCCATTAACTCAGCTGACTCGAAAAGATACAAAATTCGGTTGGAACGAGAAATGTGAGAAGTGTTTTCAAGAACTCAAGAGGAGACTCATTTCAAAGACTGTTACGACAATACCATCCGCACGGAGGATATGTCATCTACAGTGATGCTTCAGGCAAGGGTTTAGGATGTGTTCTCATGAAACATGGGAAAGTCATAGCCTATGCCTCTCGATAACTCAAAGAATATGAGAGGAATTATCCTACTCATGATCTAGAGTTGGCAGCAGTTATCTTCGCACTTAAAATTTGGAAACATTACCTGTATGGGGAGAAAGTGGAGATCTATACGACTCATAAAAGCCTCAAATATTTCTTCACTCAAAAGGAACTCAACATGCGGCAACGATGTTGGCTCGAACTGTTGAAAGATTATGATCATACTATTCAATACCATCCTAGAAAAGCGAACGTAGTAGCTGATGCATTGAGTAGAAGATCATATGCGGGTATGAGTGCATTATTGTCAACGCAAAGGCCCATTTTATATGACTTACAAAGGATGGAGATAGAGTTAAAGACTCTAGGGACCCATGTGATGATGGCGAATATACGAGTAGAACCGACTTTAATCGATAAAGTTAAAGCTGCTCAAGCTACAGACCTAGAGCTGATGCGTATGAGGAAGAAAGTGCAAGAAGGTGCTATGCCAGAAGCAAGAATCGATGAAGAAGGAATACTTCGAGTCAACTCCAGACTTTGTGTTCCTAAGAACCCTGAGTATAAAATCATGATGGAGGCGCACAACACACCGTTTGCAATCCATCTTGGGAGTACCAAAATGTATCGTGATCTTCGATATACATTTTTTGGTGGAGCAATATGAAGAGAGAGACAGCGAAGTTTATCTCAATGTGTTTAACTTGTCAACGAGTCAAGGTGGAGCATCAAGTACCAAAAGGTCCATTGCAACCACTTAAAATTCCAGAATGGAAGTGGGAGCACATTACCATGGATTTCGTTACCGTTATTCCCAAGGTTTCTCAAGGCATAGATGCAATTTGGGTCATTGTTGATAGATTGACCAAGTCTGCTCATTTCCTACCTATACGAGAAACTTATACACTTGAACGTCTTGCTCGTATGTACATAAAAGAGATTATAAGATTGCATGGTATGCCGGTATCCATAGTTTCTGATCGAGACCCAAGATTTACTTCAAGATTTTGGGTTAGTTTGCAAAAAGCTATGGGCGCGATTCTGATTTAGCTTGGCATATCATCCTCAAACCAGACGACGCAATGGAGAGGACTATTCAAACTCTTGAAGATTTATTAAGACTCTGTGTCCTTGACTTCAAAGGAAGTTGGGATATGTTCTTACCATTGGTGGAGTTTTCCTACAACAACAGTTATCAAGCAAGTATTGGCATGGCTCCATTTGAGGCGTTGTATTGAAGAAAGTGTTGTTCTCCAGTATGCTGGGATGAAGTGGGTGAAGCAACGTTGTTGGGATCGGAGTTGGTACGTATGACTACGGAAAAGATTCAAACGATCCGACAACGTATAAAAACCTCACAAGATCGACAAAAGAGTTATGCTGATCTTCATCGAAAGGACGTGGAATTCAATATTGGAGATCATGTGTTGTTACATGTTGCTCCATAGAAAGGAGTTACGAGATTTGTAAAGAGAGGAAAGCTCAATCCTCGATTCATTGGCCCATTTTTAATCCTCGATCGAGTAGGAAATGTGGCCTATAGACTCGCCTTACCGCCAAGTATGTCTCGTGTTCATAACGTTTTTCACATATCTATGTTACTTAAATATGTGAAAGACCCGAACCACATTATTGAATTAGAACCGGACGAGATAACGGATGATTTAACGTATGAAGAGGTACCTGTTAAAATCTTGGATAAGAAGGATCATATTCTACGCTCCAAGGTTATACCTCAAGTCAAAGTTTTGTGGAGAAACCACGATGTTGAGGAAATGACCTGGGAGTTAGAATCTGAAATGAAGTCAAGGTATCCTCACCTCTTCGACATACCAGGTACGCACCCTAATTTCGAGAACAAAATTTCATAAGAATGGGAGGTTGTAAGACCCCAACTTTTATGAATAAAGAATAATTTTCTCGAAATATATTTTTGAATATTATGGTGTGGATTTGATATAATGTTATAGTTGTGGGTAATATTTACAAATTTTGCAAAGTAAGCAAGTGGTTATATAATATTCGATTGGTCGGGGAATATTCATTTTAAAGGGAATATTCGTACGACGACACAATCATTGGTGGACCCCACAACGGAAGTATTGTCGTAATTAGAAAACGACAGAATTATCTTTTTATAAAAAAAACGGCGAAAGTGTCACCGTTAAAACCTGCTTGAACTACCCTAGTAGTAAAAGTACAAGAATGTCTGGCGTGGTTGCATAGTAGCACACCTGGTATTGATTATTGATGCTTATGTGAGAAGTCACTTAGTTATACTCAATTATTGCTACACATGAATTCTTTGCATCATATCTCTCATATTATTGATTCAATTATTGTCACAGTATTATCTGCATAATATTTATTATTATTAAATCAATAATTGAGAAGACAAAGTTATTCATATTATTTTTTGCAATATTGACAATGTCTAGAAGTTCTGTTAAGGAGAGGTTTGGTCACCTAATTGCGCGCTAATAAGGAGAAATCCTTATCAGAAAGCCCCCTCTTTCCTGGGAACGACCTAGTTGTTAAATATTGTGAGTTATAATATTAATTATGAATAAGTTGTGTTGATTAAAGATGAAATTGATAGTTCCATTGTGTTGGAATTATTAGTGTTAGTAGAAATCGACATTTATTTCGATAATAATTGAAGTTTGGGGGTTATATTGACCAATCGGGTAATTAATCAGATAAATGAGTAATTAATTGCTATTATTTCACATGCTTATAACTATTTGTTCACATTCATGTACTATTAGGGGAGGTGGTGCAAGATTGATAATACTTGCATGACTAAATTAAAAGTGGAGATATAGTTGAAGGTATTATACTATAATTAGTTTTTTCACATGATTATACTATTGAGTCACATTAATGAACTATTAATTCACATTATTTACTATTAGGGGAGGTGGTGCAAGTTTGAGAATACTTGCAGGACTAAATTAAAAGTGTAGAAAAAGAGGAAGGTATTATACTGTAATATTTCGAGCCCCAAAACGTGCAATTATCGAAACTATATTTTCCTATAAATAGAAGCTCATTTTTCCTTCATTTCTTACCAATTCACAAAAGCTTTACAGCAATTATTATAGAGACAAATTATAGAGAGAAAGAAGAAGGGAAGTCTGCTACCTCACTATTCCAGTATCCAATTTTTCTAAGGTAAGGGGTATTATTTCTTTTGTATTCATGAAGAGAACTTCTGTTATTCCATTCTTTATTATTATTATTAGAATAACTCAGTATCACGCTTTACCCTATACTTGGTGAAATTCTTCTATTATTCCATTCTTTATCATTCAATTGGAATATCCTCATATCGTGCTTTTATGCATAACCTGGTTCCATTATTTATCATTCTGTTGGAACATCCTGTCTATGCTTTATGCATGACCTGGTTCTATTATTTATCATTCTGTTGGAACATCCTGTTTGTGCTTTACGCATGACCTGGTTCCATTATTTATTATTCTGTTGGAATATCCTGTCTGCGCGTTTACGCATGACCTGGTTCCATTATTTATTATTCTATTGGAATAACCTTTCTGTGCGGTGTAACATTCCAAAATTTTAAAGTGTAATATTAAATATTTATTGATTTATATAAGTATTTAATGGATATGTTTATTGTTGAATAAATAATTGTTCAATTTGAGTTGATGTGGTTTAGTTAATTATTTGTTGAATAAATAATTAAGGAGTTAAGAAAATTAATTGTTATGAGATTATATAATAATTTAATTTAATAAGTAAGCTAGAGAGCTTATAAAGATTAAATGAATTATAATATTTTAATTGGAATTGTGATTAAAATAAAGTGTTAGTTGGTTGAATAAAATTATAATTATAAAGGAAATTATAATTATGTGATAATGATTTATGTGTTAAAGTAATTTAATAGATTCATATTTTAATTGATTTAAATTGATTATTTAATTTAAATAGAAGTGTGACAAATAACCTTGCTATAAAGGAGTTATTAAAATAAATTAAAAGAGTTTAATTTAGTTTTGTCAAACATATCTTATTGCATAGTAAGTCTTTAATCCAATAGTATTTTAACAAACAAGGTATAAGGATTAATCCATTTGTTTTACTTCAGTTTACCAAATAAGGTGTAAGGATTAATAGGTTATTTTATTAAGCTTAGCCAAACAAGCCTTATGGCTTTTGATTTTCAAAAAAGTTTATAACTGATGTCAGTTAAATCCTATACTTAATATCTATATTATTATTATTATACGTTATAATATTCTACGTATGTTAGAGTTAGGGAGAAGAAAGACTCAGTTGAAGTTTACAGAGAGAAAAGAAGAGAAGAAGAAAACTAGAGAGAAATTTAGAGAAACTCTAACAGGTTTGAGAAATGAATTGGAGAAAAGAAATTGATAATCAAACTCTAGCCATCATCTTCTTAATCAAAGGTAGGGGCTTAACCTTTTCTTCAAAAATTTTAGTTTTTCTTCTTCCCAAAAAGTTCTCTCAGAAAATATTTTATAGTATGAATTATTGATATATATATATATATATATATATATATAACTTGGTATGATAATTGTTTGTAAAAGGTTTTATAAGTTTATATATGATTATAGATATACTAGTTCATGTATGTATGTATTTTATGAAGAAAATATATATCAAAGTGTTCATATGAAAATATATATGAATATGGCTTAATTTAAAATAGAAATTTAAGGTTTAATTAGTTGTTAAATTGATATGTTGATTTTGGAAATTGATAGAGTATGTATAATCATAACTTTGATGTTTTGAAATTTCTGCTTTTGATTGAAAAACAAAATCACAAAGGTTGATTTCCATTGAAAATATCAAAATGGAGTTTTGCCAAAAATATTGAAATTGGGTGTTGTATATTTGATGTCTATATTATTTTATGAGTAGGAACATGTTACAAGTCTTCACAATATGTTTATATGAAGTTTATATGTATTACATGATAATCGATCTATTAGATTCGAGCTTTTAGGCCAATTTAACTTTTTGTTCATGTTGTTGCTGAGGTCATCATGGATTCTCGACTCGCACACATGTTGTATTCAAAGATACAAATCTCGTGACTAAGAAGATCAAGGCCACACGCTTAACGCCAACCAATGGCTCAGTGACCGCGCGTGTGTCATTAACTCAATAATGCATATGATGTAACCACATTATTGTAAATCGTGGCGTATGCAGAACATGAAGTTAAAGGAGAAGGTTCTGACAGTTTTGTTTAATTACACAAACTTTGAAAATAAATGTTATGTGTTAATAATAGTAATGTTAAATGATAATTTCAATAGTATTAAACTATGAATGATCATGTTATTAAGTGTTACCTACTTGTAACATAGTTGATTTTGTGAATGGGTAATTTAACCCATATGATTAATATATTTGTTTATATAAATATACAATATTGGTAATGACTAACTATGTCAATATTGCATATGTATAGGGTATTAATTCAAGTGGTAAGGGTTTAGCTTGTGCTAAAGGCAAGTTCTCTAACTCAAAACTTCATTGTGCAAGTTTTTCTAACTCTATTTTATAATTGAGCAAGTTTTCTAATCCTTTATCTTATTGAACTAATTATTGTTTTCAATTCGATTACCTTATAATGATGCAAGCTGTCTAAACTTTGGTTTGATGTTGAATAAGTTATTCTTGTATTTAACTTATTGTTTAGCATGCACAACTAAATTTCTATTTATGCTTAGTATTCAATTCTAATTAACCTTGGCTTAGTATTGTTCAAGCAAGGTATGCTATAGTTATTCAAATTGTATGCAATTAGATTATTCCTAAAGCATGACTTTAGTTTACTATGATTGATTCAATCACGATTATTCTATAGTATAGTGTTATTGGTTTTATTCAATTACTCCTTAGTTGATGTTCGTTAAATTCCAAATTTCCTTGAAAGCTTATCCAAACCAAACTTACTGTGGTGCGGACTTGTATTCTAAATACTGAGATGAACAACTCTTTTAATAGAGGTTTACGCTTAGTGTTGAAATGGTTGTGCACAATACATTGTACGAAGGGTTGATCCCCCTAAGTACGTAGAGTCCTTATAGTCTTATGACTGTTAAAGTTAAAGTTGAAAGATTACTTATAACTGTGGACATGATTCGTGGTCATTAGACCCTCAGTGAATGTTATAATTTTTAGAAAGTTAATAGAATATATTGTTCAGTTCTATTGAGCCTAATATTGGCAATTGATGTCAGAGTCTAAATATTTACTTATTGTTATTTCTAGTGGGCCTTGTTTGCTCACTCTTGCCTGTAAAATTTCTTACAGCTAAAGTTGAAACTGGTGACGTACCTAGCACCGGTAAAGGAAAAGGAAAGATGAACAAGTACTGAAGACTTGTAATAGTTTGATAGTTTTATTTTCAGACTTTGGTTTTAAAGATTGTAATGAAGTTTATTTACTTTCCGCATTTAAATGATTGTTGTTAAAGGTTAGATAACCTGGGAGATTTTTATTTAAGTCTATTCCTGTATGGGCAGGTTTTATTTTTCAATTTTATTATAATTGGGTAGTTATAAATGAATGTTTTGACTAAGTGAACACCAAATCTTGAGGAAATGAAGTACCAGGATTTAGGGGTGTCACATGCGGTCTATCGCATGCTTGGTGAATTCTTTTGTTATTCCATTCGTTATTATACTCAGTTGGTTAAAGTTTTGGCTTTTATACTCCATGAAATTAGTAGAATATCTTTGATATTTGCGCTTCATCTAGTATCTTTTCATGGAAATATTTTTCTGAGCATTCTTGAATTTTACTCCACAAAGAAGTATCATGTTAACAATTTGGACGTTATTGGTTCCTGGATAAATTAATTCTTGAACTTGTTTTATTGAATTCTTATATCATTGTCATCATCCTCATGTTTATATTATGTTGAAAGTCATCTGTGGCCTGTAGTGCATAGATGGACTTGGTATGATTATGACCAGGGATTATTCTGTATAATCATGACCGTAATGTTACAAATGATGTGGTAAAAGTCCTCATTGGTCGTAGTGCATTGATGGACAGTTGTTGGCATGATCATGACCATTGATGAATACACGAATATCCTTGGTCTGTAGTGCATGGATAATTTGTGGTCGTGATACTAATGAATATCCTTGTCCGTAGTGCAGGGATGATGTGGTTTATTTATTAAGCTGTGTCTCAGCGATAAAAATGATGAAAAACCTTTTAAATCATAGAAGATATTAGATTTTATTCTCTACGTGACTCTTCTAATGGATTGCTTGTTCCGCTGCAGTTAAACTTGATGTTTATTATATTTTATCAGTTTAACACTGTTGAAGGCTAATGATAATTTATTCTACATTATCTTAGTCATAATATTTCTTACTGGATTAGTTGAGCTCACCCTTTCTTTCACTGTTCTCTTCAAGAAATGAGAACGTAGTTGGGACTAGTCGGTGAACGGAGTGACGGTCCAGATGATAGCATTAGTAGTCCTCACTATTCTGTTAAATAGTGTGACAATAAATATAATAAGAACTCCATTGAGTGTGGATATTGTCTAGATGACAATATTCTTATTAAAACTCTTAGATTATGTTTTGGCGACTCAAGATGGGTGATGTATACCTATTTTGGGGGCGTCACATTGTAGTTGTTTTCTGTACCATGTATTTGGCGATCCAGAATGGGTTGGGTGGAATGGACCTATTTTGGGGGCGTCACAGTTGGTATCAGAGCTTAGGGATATGGTCTCTGGCGGAGATCAGGGAATAGAACTAGGATGGGAGAGACGAGTAAATCCTTCGCTAGTATGTCCTACCTAATGTGACGCCCCCAAAACAAGTATACATCTCCCATCTTGAGTCGCCAAATACATAGTACATTAATCAAATACAAACTTAATTATACAACTGTCGTGCAAAATACGACAAAACATAGCTGAGAGTTTAAACAAGAATATTGCCTTCTAGACAATATCCACTCTCAAATAGAGTCCTCATTACATTTATTGTCACACTATTTCACAGAATAGTGAGGACTACTAAAACAATCATTTGGACCGTCAATCCGTTCCCCGATTCGTCCCGCTTATATTCTCATTTCACGAAGAAACAAAGTGAAAGAAATGGTGAGCTCAACTAGCCCAAAGAAGAAATATTATGACTAAGATAATGCGTAATAAATTATCCTTAGCCTTCAACAGTATAACAACTGATAGAATATAATAGACAAAAAGTTTTAGATCAACAATTGCAGCGGGATAAGCAATCCATTAGAAGAGTCAAGTAGAGCATAAAATCTACTATCTTCTATGATTTAAAAAGTTTTTTTATCAACTTTATCGCTGAGACTCAAATTAATAAATAAAATCAAATCATCCCTGCACCACGGCCAAGGATATTCATGTAATCATCAATGGTCATGATTATACCGAATAATCTCTGGTCATAATCATACCAACAACTATCCATCAATGAACTACAGACCAATAGGACTTTCACCACATCATTCGTCACATTACGGTCATGATTATACCGAATAATCCTTGGTCATAATCATACCAAGTCCATCTCTGCACGTAAGCTAAAGATGACTTTCATCACAATATAAGCATGAGGATGATGACAATGACATAATAATTCAATATACCAAGTTCAAGGATAAATTTTTAAGATTTATAATTTAATTTATCCAGAAATCAATAACGTCCAAATTGTCAACATGATACTGCTTTGTAGAGTAAAATTCAAGAATAATATTCATGTACCAAAAATAATTTGGACAGAGAAGAAATATATTTTTCGGGTAAATAGTACCCCGTGAATAGTACTTCGGGAATAGTACCTCGTGAATAGTACCCCGACATGAAAAGTATCCCAAATACTAGAGTGAATAATATTCGGGTGAATAGTAATTTGGGTGAATAGTAACCCGTGAATAGTAACTCGTGAATAGTACTCCGACACAAAAAGTGCCCCGAATACCCGAGTGAATAATAGTTGAGTAAATAGTAACCGGGTGAATAATAACTCATGAATAGTAACTCGTAAATAAAATACCAAATAAAATGATATTTCATGACGAGTCCAAAAGAAATGATATCTCATACGAGTATAATAGAATATACGAAATTGCAAATGGATTTTCACCCGCCATGCGGTAATCCACGTAGACAGATCATTTCCACAATTTAATAAGGAATGAATACGAAGGATCATTCACCATGAATGCGGTAATCCACATAGATAGGTTATTCCAATAGAATAATAAAGAATGGAATAACAGAAGAATTCACCATGCATGCAATAGACCGCACAGACAGGTTATTCCAATAGAATACTAAAGAACAAAACCAGGTAATGCGTAATATGCACAGACAGGATATTCCAACAGAATAATAAAGAATTGAACCAGGTCATGCGAAATCCGCATAGATAGGATATTCCAACAGAATAATGAAGAATAGAACCAGGTCATGCATAATCCGCACAGACAGGATATATCAACAGAATAATAAAGAATGGAATAACAGAAGAATTTCACCATGTATGCGATACTTCGCATAGACAGGTTATTCCAATATAATAATAAAGAATGGAATAACAAAAGCTCTCTTCATGAATACGAAAGAAATAATACCCTTTACCTTAGAAGAAAATCGGATCTTTGGAATAGTGAGGTAGTAGAGACTTTCTTCTTCTCTCTCTATAATTTCTCTCTATAATAATTGCTCTTGTGAGACTTAGTGAATTGGTGAAAATAATGAAGGAATGAACTTCTATTTATAGGAAAATATATTTTGATAATTGCACATTTTGGGGCTCAAATATTACAATTATAATACCTTCCTCTTTTCTTCATTTTTAATTTAGTCCTGCAAGTATTATCAAACTTGCACTACCTCCCCTAATTGTAAATAATGTGAATCAATAGTAAATCATGTGAATCAATAGTTCTAGACATGTGAAAATATGAATTACAGTATAGTACCTCCATCTATACATCCATTTTTAACTTAGTCATGCAAATATTATCAATCTTGCACCAACTCCCCTAATAGTAAATGAATGTGAATCAATAGTACACACATGTGAACAAATAGTTATAATCATGTGAATCAATAGCAATTAATTGCTCATTTATCCGGTTAATTACCCAATTGATCAATATAACCTCCATATATCAATTATTATCGAAATAAATGTCGATTTTCACTAACACTAATAATTCCAACACAATGGAACTATCAATTTCATCCTTAATCAACACAAACTTATTCATCATTAATATTATAATTCACAATATTTAACAACCAGGTCGTTCCCAGGAAAGAGGGATCTTTCCGATAAGGATTTCTCATTATTGGCGCGCAATTAGGTGACCAAACCTCTCCTTGACAGAACTTCTAGACATTGTCAATATTGCAAATAATAATATGAATAAATTTGTCGCCTCAATTATTGATTTAATAATATAACATATTATACAGATGATATCGTGACAATAGTTGAATCAATAATATGAGAGATATGATGCAGCAATTACTATATTGCAATAATTGAGTATAACTGAGTGACATCTTACGTAAGCATCAATAATCAATACCATGTGCTACTATACAACCACGCGTATTACTATACTTTTACTAATGGGTAGTTCAACAATTTTAACGGTAACACTTTTGCCGTTATAAAAGATAATTACATGCTTTCTTACTACTACGACAATACATCCGTTAGGGGGGTCCACTAATGATTGTGTTGGTATCACGAATATTCCCTGTTAAAACGAATATTCCCCAACCAATCGAATATTATATAACAACTTGCTTACTTTGCAAAATTTATAAATATTACCCACAACTATAAAATTATATCAAATCCACACCATAATATTTAAAAAAAATATTTCAAGAAATTTAAATCTTTATTCATAAAATTTGGGGTCTCACATTCTCCCCTCCTTATGAAATTTTGCCCTCAAAATTTACGTACGTACCTGGTATGCCGAAGAGATGAGGATACCTTGACTTCACTTCAAATTCTAACTCTTGAGGTATAACCTTTGAGTGTCGAATATAATCCTTCTTATCCAAGATTTTAACACGTATCTCCTCATACGTTAAATCTTCTGCTATCTCGTCTAATTCCAATTCAATAATGTGGTTCGGGTCATCCACATATTTACGTAACATCGATACGTGAAAAAAATGTTATGAACATGCGACATACTTGGCGGTAAAACGAGTCTATAGGCCACAGTTCCAAGAAGTGGGACCGTGACGTACGGAATCCGGGTGTGAGAATAGAAAGGATTTTGGGGTGTTACAGGTCCGAGATTGTTTACAACGGAGATTCAATCTACCATTGTAGAGAGAGTCAAGGAGGTACAACTCAGAAATGATGAGTCTGACCAGATGAAGAAGCAGCTAGCAGATGAAAAAGAGTTAAAGTATAGTCTTGATAATGAGGGATTATTAAGATTTGAAGGGAGAACTTGGGTTCCAAGTGAAACGGAGTTGAAGGAGGAAGTATTACAAGAGGCTCATAGTTCGAGGTACTTGATTCATCTAGGTAGTACTAAGATGTATCAAGACCTTCGACAAAGTTTTTGGTGGCCGAACATGAAAAGAGAAATAGCAGAATATGTGAGTATGTGCTTAACTTGTCAAAAAGTTAAGGCCGAACATCAACGACCTAGTGGCTTGTTACAGTCATTGGAGATTTTGGAATGGAAGTGGGAGCATATCACGATGGACTTTGTGGTAGGACTTCAAACAACTCAGAAAGGGTAGGACTTCAAATAACTCAGAAAGGCTAATAGTGGACCGGTTGACGAAGTCGACTCACTTTTTGCCAATAAGAGTTATGTTTAACTTAGATCAGTTAGCTAAACTTTATGTTGAGGAAATTATTTCCAGGCATGGGGTACCAGTTTTGATAGTGTCAGATCATGATCCATGATTCACATCAAACTTTTGGAGAAGTCTGCAAGAACTGATGCGAACGCAGTTGAAGTTAGGTACAGCGTATCATCCACAAATAGATGGGCAAAGCAAAAGGAAAATTTCAGACGCTAGAAGATATGTTGAGATCTTGCGTTATGGATTTCAAAGTTATTTGGGATGATCATTTACCGCTAGTATGGAAGGAAATGTAGAACACCATTATGTTGGTACGAAGTAGGAGAACGTCGAATGCTAGGACCTGAATTAGTGCAGCAAACAACAGATATGGTTAAGTTGATACGAATGCATCTAGTAGCAACTTAAGACAGATAGAAGAAGTATGCAGATTCGCATCGAATGAACAGAAAGTTTGAAGTAGGCTCGTATGTGTTTCTAAAGGTATCTCCCTGGAAAGGAAAGATAAGCTTTGGAAAAAGGAAACGTTAAGTCCAAGGTTTATAGGACCTTTTGAGATATTAAAAAAGGTAGGAGATGTAGCTTACGTGGTAGTATAACCTCCAGACTTAGAACACATACACAATGTGTTTCATGTATCTGTGTTACGTCCTTATAAACCATATTATAAGCAAGTAATAGAATATGAGCCTATTCATATTGAGAAAGACTTGACATATGAAGAAATGCATATTCAAATCGTTGATAGAAAAGAGCAAGTTCTGAGGAATAAAATTATACCTTCGGTGAAGGTGTTATAGAGGAACCACGATGCCGAAGAAGCAACGTGGGAACTTGAAGAGAAGATGAAGAAGAATTACCCTCAATTATTTGTTTAATGTATAGGGAGATTCTGGGGACAGAATCCTTATAAGGGGGAGAGAATGTAACGACCGAGAAAATCGGATTAATTGTAAAATAATTTTATTTGATTAAATAATGAATAAAATTATAATATATGTTATTATAATGAGTAAACAAGATGAAGGTTGTTCTATAACCTAAATTTGGTGTAATGTCGTAGTATTCTGACTACGTGGTAGAATTAAGGTGTTTGAATTTCCAAGATGAAAATAAAAGCTTTCCGAGAATTCTCCAAAAAATACTATTCATACATTTCTGCTCGGGAATTATTTTTGAACTTCCGGGAAATACGTAATGATAGAATTTTAAGGAAGGATGGATTATGTAATAATAATTCAGTTATGACAAACGCAGTTTTTTGCCTGCGTACTAAGTTTGAGAATGTTAAGGAACGTAAAGATTTGAATAAATGATGATCGTATAATGAGAAAGTATTATACGAAGCAATGAATACGAGTATGATATGAAGTATTATACAAGTATATATGGAAGATGACATATCGTATATTACGAATGATTATACGTTAAAAGCCTTAATCCAATTGTAATGGACTAATAGGATTTGTGTAGGAATTGGGCAAGCCCAAGTGCAATTATGTTAAGGCCCAAAAGATAAGTAATGAAAGCCCAACGTTACGCCCAAAGTTATTAAACCTAAGCCCGAACCAAGAACTGGACCCGTGGATCGAACCGATGGGTCATCAGGTGAGAAAAACCGTGGGGCAACCCATGTGGGCCCCCCCATATGTGAGTCATGGCTGGACACTTGGTAGCCAAGCAAAGGATAAGAGTTATGGTGGACATGTAATGAATAGTAACGAGGTGGAAAAGTATGGAGGTGGGATGGCTTAATGACCCTTATGCCCTCAATTGGAAATCCTATAAATAGATGGCTTGGATTTTCATTTGTTGCTTGTTAATTTTCCACCAACATCTTAACACAATTATATTGAGAGAAAAGCGAGAAGAGTCTTGCTAATTCAAGAAGAAAAGAAGAAGAAAGAAAGTTAAGAACACAAAGGTAAGGAGTCCTAGACCACTAATCTTCATCTATTCATTGTTAGTTTGATAGAGAAGTGATTATTGGTGGAGCATGTATCATAAGGAGGAATAAGGATGGCTATTAGAGGACTTAAACCTTAAATAAACCATGTGGTAAGTAGAATCATAATCATAGAATTATGAACTAATGAAGAACATATGAAGAATTATCATTTTGTTGTTGATGGACAAGTTTAAAACCATCGTGTATAGGATTAGATGAAATATGTTTGGTTAGGATGATAGAATGATGGAATGAATCCAATTTTGAACGGTGTAAAAATCTCAAGTACTAAAGTTATGGTGAAATTTACGGCATTAGACGATAATCGTCGAAATCGTGAAATTCTCGGAATGAAAGTCAAAAGTCACCGTTTAACTCAAAAACCTTGGTTTTCGATGGAGAATAGTATAACTTTGCATTTTAGAGTTGCGGACTCGAAAATGGTCGAATTCCAACTTAGAATGAAGAAACGAGCTATGACCGTTCACGAACGTTTAATGAAGGCATAATAAAGAACTTAATCGATGCATTCCATGTTAAAGGATTCAAAAATGTAAGATTTTATAATGAAATCATACTATTCATGATATTTGAGCTAACGGCTTTTGAACGAGCCAAATCCGACTTATAACGAGTAAGTTATGAGGCCGGAAAATATTGTAGTGGAAACAAACTGAGAAATTTCTCTAAGGCATGTGGTTTCAAATTGTTACCAGTAAGCGCCTTAAAGCTCTAAAAAAGTTTGGTTCGCAGACATGCTGCACCAAACCCTCAACTCTTGTTTAAGTGGCACTTGCAAATACGCCCATAATATAGGACTTGGTGCCGCAGTGTACGAATTTGAAGTCTCTGGTCATCGCTAACTCGCACCGCAACGTGAGGCTTATAAAGGAAGTTGGCGCTGCAGCGCCAACACTAGGAAAAAGAA
This sequence comes from Panax ginseng, assembly GCA_020205605.1. Lineage (NCBI taxonomy): Eukaryota > Viridiplantae > Streptophyta > Magnoliopsida > Apiales > Araliaceae > Panax > Panax ginseng. Next base: position 61,025,155 of record CM035140.1, on the reverse strand, counting down.
GGTAAAGAATAACAATGAATATAAAGTAAATATAAGTTGATTGAAGGTGAATTATAACCTTAAATAACTTAAAGTAACATCCTTAAGGATGATAATAACCTTAAGGATTTCAACTAAAAGTTGACAAGAGGCTATGAGAATGTAAACACTAAGTAATACGATAAACCGTAATGAATGTTAACCAATCTAATGAATGATTAGATTGAGAAGAAGGGGAAGATATATTAGTAATCATACTTAATTGTTTATGACCTAATGTGGTATGTTATGTACTTATGTAATGTAGAATCCTTAAAGACTCAAAAAGAAAGTGTATTAACTGTAGAAGACGCTGAAGGCAAGTGTTCTAAACCTTTGTCTATGTTCTTTTTGGACAAGTTTTATGATTCATGTATCTTTCGCATGAATTGATGGATAATGAAGTCAAATCCAATTCCTTCGGCTAAACTTAATGTGTTTTGTGGATTTCCTTATAATCTATCAAAATATTATCAATGTTGTTATCTTTTGCCAACTGTTTTGGTATGGATTTCAAAGAAAGACTGAGTATGAATAAACCAATGTTTTGTCGTCAAACGACAGGCACGTGAGGTTGCCAAAACTTAAACGTAGATACGTTTACAAAAGTAGTGGTGTACAACATAGAGTACTATAGGCTGATCACCTAGACGTGCTCGTAAGATATGTCGGACTTATGGACTTGGTTCCGGGTTGTCCTTTTTAAAGAAAGAATGAAATGCTCAAGGTCTTGGAAAAAAAATTATGTTTAACGAATCTTGTTCATTGTGAAACGTTTTAAAGAAAAGAGAAGTCCTATTTTAAATTATCTATAGTACTTCATAACTATTGATTCAGTTATAGAAGATATAGGATTCATATGATTCAAACCTATTGCTTAAATGAAATTGTCATACTTGCTGAGCTAGTTATTCTCACTCTTGCTTGAACCATATGAATGCAACTAAGACCGAACGAACTAAAGGATTCAGTAAGGATAAAGGGAAGGCTAAGGCAGACACATAAGTTGCCTTTGTAATAGTATAGTATGAATGTTGTAATTATTTGATATTATAACAAAGAACATATGTAATGGTTACAAAGAACTTGGGAAGGGAAATATTATTTTGGAATATATAAAAGACATATTCACTCTTTTGAGGTATTTTAATTGAATGCGTGTGTGAATTGTAGCACCATCTGTAGGGTTGAAAGATACCTGGATTTGGGGGCGTCACAGAGACTGAAGAGCTTTGATAGAGTTTATTCTTATCCATTTGTTTCCTTTGATTTTGTAATCCATAAATGTTATCTTTATTGCTACTTATATTTTGTTCAAGAGCTATGAGCTAAGTATTGGCTCTAAGGTTATAATGGAACCCTTTGTTAATTTGAATGGAATGTCCTATCTCTTTGGCTGGCACCATATGGTTTGGTTTAATATATTCATGCTTAATGATTATTGCTAAGAAATTAGTGATGATTTTGGTAATCTATATGATGTTAAAAGAGGGATTGTAGATTTACACCTTAATATATTGGCATGTGATTATGAGTTGTTGACTTGATTCGACTGGATAAGTTGTGTATAGAATAGACATATATCTGTGCACCACGTGTGACCTAATTGAGAACTTATGCTTAAATCCTTGTTATGGTTAATTCACATAGACATATGTAGGCTTATCACCTAGCTTGGATGTTCTTTTCTGTTCTATTCCCTATCGGGTGGATCTAGAGAGGATATGTTTGTACATACCTCGAAAGAGGTATATGAGCACTTGTGTGTTCTTGGTCGACAAACTGTCGTGCCCACGAAGACCAAAGAGAGAAGGGTAGGAAGTTTGATGAAGCATATATAGGGTGAAGTTATGACATTAGCTTGTAGCACCTTCGATACCATTCGTTATCCATTTACTTTCTTTGATAATTAGATATAACTAGATTAATCACACTTCTATTATTCTGCTGTTCGAAGAAGACTTAAGCGATACAAAGACGGTATTTGGTAAATATTAGTGATAGTTCCTCATGGGTACGACACTTTCCTTATCAATGTATTACTTGTTAGACCGCGTATACTTGCGCGTGTTTAGTGATCGGTAATACGACTAACAAGTATCAAGGAGACATCCTCTTCTTTCCTCTTATAGACCCTCCGGGGGATTGTTCCCATAACTTCAAGCTTGGATATGCTCAGCTACGGCTTTTAAAGCGACGAGGTCTTGAATCTTCCCAGATTTTAACCCCATCTCGGCAATTTATCCGTGCTTGATCATTTTTGAGAATGGTTTTCCTATTCTTTCTAGTACTCTCTCATAAAATTGAGCTTCTTGAATGTCTATGTAGGTCATCACCATCTCAGTCTCTGTCATGGATGGGATTACTTGAGCAGCCAGACGCCTCCATCTTTGGGCATAGTCTCTAAATGACTCATTGTCTTGCTTCTTGACTTGGGTAATATGATACCTGTCTAGAGCCATTTGAGTTTAAAAGTTGTATTGATTGAGGAAAGCATATGCTAAATCCTCTCAGCTATGGATTTTAGAGTTATCCAATCTGGCGTACCATGCTATGGCTTCTCCAGTTAGACTCTTCTAAAATAATTGCATTCTCAGTTTTTCATTCTTGGCGTAGGATCTGAGTTCTCCAATGAACACTTTTAAGTGAGTGTAGAGATCTCCCAATCTATCATATTTCTCAAAATCGGGAGCCTTGAATTTTTCTGGATAATGAACCCCGGGGAAGATACAAAGGTCTGAATAGGTAATGCTTTTGTGCGTTCTAGTCCCTTTGATGGACTGAATGGTCTCTTCCATTTGCTGAACCTTCTTCAGAATATCACCGGTATCTTGATCTTCTTTAAGATGGGTGATTTCATAGGTTTTGTTGGACTTTGCAGTTTGAGACTCAGGTACTAGGACTTCTTTGCTCAGACCCTGGATTCCTCCCTGTGCAGAGGATTTAGTTTGAATGGGTATTTGTGGACCCTGAGTTGATTTGTTTAGTTCTTTCAAAAGAACAACCAACTCTGTTATTTGATTCCTTAATCCTTCGAACTCCTCTCGAGAAACAAGAGTAATATCAGGCTGGGCACTTGTAACCATGTCTGACGGTGGGCTTAGTGCCTTTTTGGACTTTTAACGGGTAGTGGGACCAATAGTTTCCCTATAAAAAGATTACGTAGTTTAGTATGGGAAAATGTGGAGATATTGTATGCTATGCAATGTGTCTATTTTTTAGGAGTGTTTTAATATTCTCCTGCAAAAAAGATGTCAGTTGTTTTGATGACAGGATATCATGATAGGTCTTGATATGAAAAAGGAATGTATATTTACATATTCCTTTATATTTTCCATTACATTGAGATTGAGATTGAATGAAATTACATGGAATTGAAATTATATGTAATTGAAAGAGACTTCCCTTCGTGTTTGGTTTATCAGAGGTTGACCTATCTTAGGTTACTCTCGCAGATTTTTGGCATGAAGGTCCCCAAATCATCGCAATTTACTAGATGGGAAATTAATCTGATCTTTTAACTGGAGCGAATCTGGGTGGTGCCTTTCCTGAGCCTCGTGGGATTAGTCTCCCTTGAGTCCAGTAATCAAACATTGACAGGTTTGCCTCCTGGTGCAGGAATCACACAACATACATTCACATACATCGTGTCTCACCTATGGAAATGATGACATGTGCGAAGCACTAATATCACAGGCAGATATGGTGCGAAGCACTAAAGTGCAGTAAATAAAGCATTAGTATACATCCATTCAATATAAATACAGTATTCACACATAAGCAGATAAAAAGGTTTGTTTTGAAAAGTTTAAACAACGGCTTAAGCCCTCTTACTGGAATCCCAAGCAGAGTCGCCACCTGTCGACGTCGGGAAAATTTGTGTCCCTTTCTATGCTCGCCCTTTTGTGTTCTCGTTTTGGTGAGTTTTTTCTAAAAAGGTGAGTTTGAAAAGGTTCGACATACGAATGTCAAGATTTGACTTTTAGATTCTCCAGTTGGTAGATTTGAAATGGGTGCACCAACTCAACCAATTTTGAAAAGGTTTACACAAAGACCCAATGGTTGGACACTGTTTAACTGGTCTTGGAAACCGAGATACATTGGGTTTGGGGGCTTGATTAAGAGGGGGAAGGTGTTAGGCACCCCCCGACTTCTGTGAAACACGGTTACCACAAATTTTCAATTAACTTGTTTATCTGTATGTGTGTGTGTATGTATATATTGGGTCTATGTGCAATTATCTGGAAGTAATGCTATGCCTTGTTTGCACCTAGATACGAAGGGTTTGATTTGAATATAAAAGTTCAATTTTAACGAGATATAGCAGTGATGTTTTGGAAAATAGGTTTTTAAACCCTTATGCTCAATAGTAATTGAGGCCTTTGATACTTCCATTTTATTCTGTATTCAGCTTGATAGCTTTTATTTTTGAGATGCAAAGTATCTTCAAAAAAATAAGATGTATAGTAGTGTCGAACTCCTTATGGGCATGATAGCAATCCAAGGATATCCAAACACCGTAGATAATTTACAAGCTGGCTGTAATTGAGAAAATATCCATCGTGGGAACTAAATCTAGATTCAGGGGCTGAATCTTTGATCACATGATTCCTAGGCTCACATGAGAGAGTAATATATACAAAAGATAGAAAGAAAACTAGATTTAAATAAATCTAAGCCATTCTATCTTTAACGATTCCAGTTTACTCATTTTTGAACCGGTCAAAGTTAGAGATAGCTAGATTTAGACAAATCCAGTCCACAGGCTGGAAGATTAAATATCTACATTGTGAAAGCAGTTAAAGCAGATATATATATATATATATATATATAAATATATATATATATATATATATAAAAAGTAGTAAATATATATATATATATATATATGTATATATATATAGATGATCAACTGCCACGAATTTGGAATCTAGGCAGGACTTTAAAATGTAAATATATATATATAAAAACAATAAACACTCCGGATAATCTATCCAGCCTCAATCAATTTCGAAGATCGAGTATATATATATATATATATATATAAGTAGTAGAAAGCTTAAAAATCTGAAAAATCTTATAGTGGGCTACCAAGAAGACTTCAGAAAGCTTTTGGGGCCTGAAAAACTCGGCTTCCACCGGTTAAACTTTAGTATGTTACAGAACATGAGCTTACAAGTGTTTAGAAAGAAGAATCACTCAATTTGGAGCACTCTTGCAAGGGTTAAAGGCTGAAATGGACAGAGTTTTCTCTATTTTCTTCTTTTTTTCAAATGAGCTGCTGGGAGCTTATATTTGAAGACCAGATGGCCACGAGTCTACCTGCGATTGCTCGGGCTTCCCCAGACATTGCGGGTCCCATAGTCTTAAAGTACGTGCACTCGACCTACGCGTTGTCCGCTCGAACCTTCATTACTTTCAATTCAGGCATCTGATGGAGGGTTGTTGTACCTTTTTGGAAAGCCGTTCTCGAGAGCTACACAATGACATGGGATTAGAGGTTGTCCAAAGCCGAGAAGATGGGTCCAAGACCAGATCTCCAAGTCTTCATTGTATATCCATTGTGCTCTCTTGTGTAGTTGTCACTCGGGATTTGAGCTATAGTTCTTGTAGGACATATTAGTCCGCAGATTGAGTTGAACAGTGTTGAGGTGGTAAAATGACCATTTTGCCACTCCCGGGGTTATCTCCGACTTTGGCACAGTTGTAGTAGTCGTTTCTCAATGTTATCTCCAAGATTGGCCTACTGTTGACTCTGATTGTCCTCAGGATTATCTTTGAGGTTGTCTTGACCTCTCGGGGTTATCTCTGGGGTTTGAACTGACTTTTCCCGGGTTATCTCTGGAACTTAGACTGAATTTCTCGGGGTTATCTCTGAGATTGGAAACTGGATCCCCTGGGGTTATCTCCGGGGTTGGAACTGGATCTCTTGGGGTTATCTCAGAGGTTGGAACTGAATCTCCCGGGGTTATCTCCGGGGTTTGAACTGATTTGACCTCTAGGGTTGTCTTTGGAAGATGATTATGCCCTCATGCAGGGTTAGTAACAGGAATGCAAAATTTTGAGTGTCTACAAGGTGTTCTTCAGCCCTGAAGAACAGCTTGGTCAATGCCTAGTAGTCACTTTGACCTAGCTTAATATCTTAACCGGTTAGGTGTTCAGATCTCTAAGTGTTTCTGTGTTGTAGTGTCCATGCAAGGCTACAACAACATGTCAAGTTGGGGTCCTAATTACAACATAAAAATAAGTTATAGAGGTTCAAACTTACTGTCAGACCTGTTCTTGGGTTTCTGGGTAACCTAGAACACTAGTCATGGTCAGTCAACTATCTTAAGGCTTTAATATCTTTCAATTTGTGTAATACATGTGTATTTTAATTGTTGTAGTTTGTAGTCTATATACCAAAGTCCAAAAGGGTGACACTGGCTTAGTCCAAGCAACATCATAAGGTAAAGATCTAAGTTAGTCAAAGTGTTTTCAGACACTTATTAAAGGTGTTCTTCAATTTCTGGGTTTTCCAGAAAATCACTCTGTGGTCGGCCAACGGGTTTTGACCATTAATTCTGGTCATCCTATGTGTTATTCAGGTGTTAAAGTGCCATACTTATGTAATATACATGTTAGGGTAAAAAAAACATAACACTTAGCTAGCCTAACAACATCTCAAGTTGAAGACCTGAGCCGCTCAAACGGCTGTCAGATGCTTCCTGGAGATTTTCTGGAATTTCCAGAAAACAGACTTTCGTGATCAGTCAACAACCTTTGACCACTCATATCTTGCAGTCCAGTGATTCAATTAACATTATTTCACTTCTAGGTTGTTAAGCTCATGTCATACTACAACTATGATACAACTTACAGACCAAAACATTAACAGGTTAAGATCTATAGGCTCTAACATTAGGTTATCAGGCCTATTTTTGCAACTTTGGATAGTATGCTTAATTAAAGCATCACTTTGATGCATCTAGATGTTATAAAAACATGTTCTATCAACCTAGAACACTAACTAACATGTTATTACATATTACTAAACAATAAAACAACAATTCTAACAAAGCATCAAAGATCTAGAGTGTAATTAGGGTTTATACCTTTCTTGAACAAAATTTGATTTCTACTCTTTGATTCTGATCTTGCTATTGTTGGGGCTTAATTTGACGCCCCCAAAATAGGTCCACACAACCCATTTTGAGTCGCCAAATACATGGTACATAATCCAAATACAAACTTCATTTATACAACTGTCGTGCAAAATACGACAACACATAAGCTGAGAGTTTTAATACAAATATTGTCTTATAGACAATATCTAAACTCAAATAAAATCCTCATTACAATTATTGTCACACTATTTTTAAAAATAGTGAGGATTACTATAATAGCCATCTTGGACCTTTACTCGACTCCCTGACTAGTCCCAGTTACATTCTCTCCTCCTGAGAAAAACAATGGAACCAAAAGGAACAGGGTGAGCTCAACTAGCCCAATAAAGAATATTATGACTAAGATAATGAAGAACAAATTATCCTTAGTCCTCAACAGTGAAAAATCTGATAGAATACAATAGATAACAAGTTTTAGATCAACAACTGCAGCAGAAATAACAATCCATTAGAAGAGTCAAGTAGAGCATAATGTCTACTATCTTCTATGATTTAAAAGTTCATCATCAATATTTTATCCCTGTAACACAAATCAATAATTATTTACAATCAACGACTTATCTATGCACTACGGGCCAAAGATAATCTATTGCATCATCAGTGGTCATGATCATGCCAAACACCTATCCAACTATGCACTACGGGCCAAAGAGGACTTTCACCGCAAATCTTTATCTGTAACATTAAAGGTCATGGTTATACCAATACACAATTCATGGTCATAATCATACCAATCAACCGTCCATCTTTGCACTACGAGCCAAAGATGACTTTCAACACAATATAAGCATGAGGATGATGACAATGATATAAAGAATCAATCAAGTGAAGATAAATAGTAGAGATTTATAATTTAATTTATCCAGAGTTCAAGAATGTCCAAATTTTCAACATGATAACTAATTATGGAGTAAAATTCAAGAATGATATCCATGTATCAAAAATAATTTGGACAGAAAAGAAACCAATTTTGTAAGATCCCCTACTTTTATGAATAAAGATAAAATCTTCTCGAAATATATTTTTGAATATTATGGTGTGGATTTGATATAATGTTATAGTTGTGGGTAATATTTACAAATTTTGCAAAGTAAGCAAGTGGTTATATAATATTCGATTGGTCGGGGAATATTCGTTTTAACAGGGAATATTCGTACGATGACACAATCATTAGTGGACCCCATTAACGAAAGTATTATTGTCGTAGTTAGAAAACGCATGAATTATCTTTTAATAAAAATAACGTGAACGCGTTTTACCGTTAAACCGTTGAACTACCCGGTGGTAAAAGTAATGCGATGTCTGCGTGGTTGCATAGTACCACACGGTATTGATTATTGATGCTTACGTGAGAAGTCACTCAGTTATACTCAATTATTGCTATAGTAATTGTTGCATAATATCTTTCATATTATTGATTTAATTATTGTCACAAGATCATCTCGTGATAATATTTTATATTATTAAATCAATAATTGAGGCGACAAAGTTATTCATATTATTATTTACAATATTGACAATGTCTAGAAAGTTACATCGATGAGAGGTTTGGTCACCTAATTGCGGCGCCATTGTGGGAGAAATCCTTATCGAAAAGCCCCTCTTTCCCGAGAATGATCTGGTTGTTAAATATTGTGAGTTATAATATTAATGATGAATAAGTTCGTGTTCATTAAAGATGAAATTGATATATCCATTATGTTGGGATTATTAGTGTTAGTGGAAATCGACATCTATTCCGATGATAATTGATGTCTGGAGGTTATATTGACCAATCAGGTAAATAATCGGATAAATGAGCAATTAATTGCTATTAATTCGCATGCTTATAACTATTTGTTCACATGTGTGTACTATTGATTCACATGCATGTACTGTTAGGGGAGGTGGTGCAAGATTGATAATACTTGCATGACTAAATTAAAAATGGAGGTATAGATGAAGGTACTATATTGTAATTATTTTTTCACATGATTGTACTATTGATTCACAAGATGTACTATTAGGGGAGGTGGTGCAAGTTTGATAATACTTGCAGGACTAAATTAAAAATGAAGACAAAGAAGAAGGTATTATACTGTAATATTTCGAGCCCCAAAACGTGCAATTATCGAAACTATGTTTTTCTATAAATAGAAGCTCATTCTTCTTTCATTCTCACCAATTCACTAAGACTCACAAGAGCATTTATAGAAAGAGAAGCTATAGAGAGAAAGTAGAAGAGAAGTCTGCTACCTCATTATTCCAGTATCCAGTCTTCTTCTAAGGTAAAGGATATTATTTTGTTCAGTATTCATAGGAATAATATTTTCTTCCATACTCTGTAGTATGTGAGTAATATTATTTCGTCTCGTATTCCTGATTATACCCTCATTTTGTTAAAGTATTGCTTCTATACTCCGTGAAATTAGTGGAATATCCTTGAAATTTGTGCTTCATCTAGTATCGTTTCACAAGGATATTTTCTGCACATTCTTGTTAAATTTTAAGCTTTTCATGCCGGAGTACTGTCCATGAGTAGTATTAATTTTTATGGTACTATTCACAAAGTACTATTCATTGGGTACTATTTACAAAGTACTATTCACGGGGTACTATTCACAAAGTACTATTCATGAGTACTATTCACAAAGTACTATTCACAGGGTACTATTCCCGAAGTACTATTCACGGGGTACTATTCACCCGAGGAATTATTCATGACAAAAATTGATTTCTTTGTTGTCTAAATCATTTTTTGATACAATATTATTCTTGAATTTTACTCCATAAAGCAGTATCATGTTGACAATTTGGACATTATTAAATTCTGGATAAATTAATTTATAAATCTTTAAAAATTTATCCTTTGCTTTATTTTAATTGAACTCTTATATCATTGTCATCATCATCATGCTTATATTGTGATAAAAGTCATCTATGGCTTACGTGCATAGATGTACTATTGATTGGTATAATTATGACTAGGGATTATTCAGTATAATTATGACCGTAATATTACAAATGATGTTGTAAAAAATCCTCATTAGCCTGTAGTACATTGATGGATAGTTGTTGGTATGATTATGACCAGGGATTATTCGGTATAATCATGACCATTGATGATTACATGAATATCCTTGGCCCGTAGTGTAGGGATGATTCGATGATGTGATTTATTTATTAAGCTGAGTCTCAGCGATAAAATTGAGGATAAACTTTTTAAATCATAGAGGATAGTAGATATCATGCTCTACTTGACTCTTCTAATGGATTGTTTATTTCGCTGCAGTTAAACTTGATGTTAGTTTAACACTGTTGAAGGCTAACGATAATTTATTCTGCATTATCTTAGTTATAATATTTCTTACTGGGCTAGTTGAGCTCACCCTATGTTTTCATTGTTCTCTTCAGGAAATGAGAATATAACTGGGACTAGTCGGGGAACGGAGTGACGGTCCAGATGTTTGCATTAGTAGTCCTCACTATTTAGTGAAATAGTGTGATAATAAATGTATTGAGGACTCCATTTGAGTTTGAATACTGTCTAGAAGACAATATTCGTACTAAAACTCTCGGCTTATGTTTTGTTGTATAATTAAGTTATATTTAGAATTTTGTACCATGTATTTGGCGACTCAGAATGGGTGATGTATACCTATTTTGGGGGCGTTACAGTTGATATCAAAGCTTAGGGATATGATCCCTGGCTGAAATGTGAGACTAGAACTAGGAGGGGAGAGTCGGGAAATTCCTTCGCTAGTATGACCTACCTAAGTTTATTTGGTATTTATTTGGTCGGTCAGAGTATAGGGATAATATGTGACATGTCAATTAACCCTTGTTTTGTGGCAGTATTTGAAAATGGCATCCGAAAATGTTGAGATAAGCAATGAAGCACATGAGACCGTTGAATTACCAACGATAAATACCCAGGATAATGTGCATCAGGATGGAAATAATCCTCAGGAAAACAACAACGCTGACCAAATGATGAACGATGAGATGTTAAGAGGTTTTATGCAATTCATGCCACATCAGGCGAGAACGACTACTGTTCAAAATGCAGGTGGAAACACTAGAAACCTCTCGGATGGTCACCACTAAACAGTTCAAGGAGCTGGGACCACCAGAGTTTATTGGAGAGCCAAAACCACTTAAGGCGGAGACGTGGATAAAGTAGATCACCAAGATATTTGATATCTTGGGATGCTCAGAGGAGCAAAAGGTTCCCTTTGTCACCTTTATGTTGCGAGGAGAGAGGCGATTCATCGGTGGAAATCGGTGGCGTACTCAACCTTCCGCCAGACCAAGATGTCTTGGGAGAAGTTCCAAGAATTGTTCAACGACAAGTACTTTCCCGAAAGTATTCGTCACATGAAGGAGGTAGAGTTTATCAAGCTGGAGCAAAACAATATGATTGTATCGCATTATGAAGCTAAGTTTGTTGAGTTGTCCCGGTTTGCGTCCCACTTGGTTGATAATGAGGATAGAATGACGTGGATGTTTCTAAGAGGTTTGAAACCCGAGATACATCAATATCTAATTTCTCACAAACTATGTTTGTATTTAGATATTGTAAATAGGGCTCAGTTATTGGAGCGCGATAACGAGTCAACCAAACCAAGAGAGAGCAGCCAGTAAAATGATAATACCAGTAGTAGCAGTCATCGAAGCGGTGACAACAAACGTGGAGGGAATCAACATGCCAGAAATGGTAACCACTTCGGTGGAAATCATGGCCAAGATAATAGAAGTGGAAATTTCAAGAAGAGGAGATTCAACAATGATGGAAAGACGTCATCACCAACACCTGTTGTTAAGGAAGGGGAACGACAGCCAATCGTATGTTACAAATGCGAAGGAGGGGACATATCAGTCCGAACTGTACGCAACAATCCAAAGCGTGTTATAATTGTGGAAGAGAAGGTCACCTAGCCCGATTATGTCATGCACCGAAGTCAAGTCCAGCTGGGATGGAGGCATCAAAGGACGTCCCAGACAAGACAAAACCGGTAGTTCAAGGGAGAGCGTTTGTCGTAACCTCCCAAAAAGCGAGGAATCCAAACGAGGTGATCACGGGTAAGCTAATCATAAACTCTAGCGAAGTATATACCTTATTTGATACCGGTTCTACCCATTCTTTTATTTCTCCTACTTGCGCTCAACGTTTAAATTTGACTCCGGAGAAATTAGACTTTGACTTATCTGTTGAAACACCGTTGGGAGAAACCTTCATTACATCCACTGTTTATAAGTCTTGTTTGGTTCAACTCGCACCCTCACATTACCCAATCAACTTATTTCCTTAAAAATACTTGCATTTGATGTGATTTTAGGGATTGATTGGTTAACTACTCATCATGCAAAAAATTAATTATTTTCGTAAGGTTGTTAGCTTTCATATTCCTAACCAACCTATCATGCAAATTCAAGCAACCAAACCACTAAAGTTAATCACTGTATATCAAGCCATAAAGCTATTCGTTTATTGAAAAACGGATGTCAAGCTTTCTTAGCCCATGTCACAAATTTAAACAAAAATACGTCAGATTTGAATGATATTTCTATTGTTAATAAATTTCCTGACGTATTCCCCGAAGAACTTCCTGGCCTACCCCCGGAGCTCGAAATCGAGTTTGGTATCGACCTTGAACCCGGTACAAAACCCATCTCCAAATCCCCATATCGAATGGCTCCTATTGAACTTCAGGAGTTAAAAACCCAACTACAGGAATTGTTAGATATCGATTTCATTCGACCTAGTACGTCTCCTTGGGGTGATCCTGTTCTATTCGTGAAGAAAAAAGATGGAAGTATGCGACTTTGTATTGATTATCGGGAGTTGAATCATGTCACCATCAAAAATAGGTACCCGTTGCCTCACATTAATAACCTGTTTGACCAGTTACAAGGCGCCAAATTCTTTTCAAAGATCGATCTTCGTTCTAGATATCATCAGTTGAAGAAAATTGATGACATTCCAAAGACTGCTTTCAGAACTCGTTACGGGTATTACGAATTCTTAGTTATGTCTTTTGGATTGACTAATGCTCCTGCTGCCTTCATGGATATGATGAACCGAGTATTCAAGGAATATTTGGATCACTTTGTGGTCATCTTTATTGATGACATCCTCATTTACTCCAAAAGCCGTGAAGATCATGAGCAACACTTGAGGCTGATACTCCAAAAGCTTCGTGAAAACAAGTTATATGCCAAGTTGAAGAAATATGAGTTCTGGCTCGAGGAAGTAGCATTCCTTGGGCACGTAATATCAAATCACGGAATATCTGTTGACCCGACAATGATTAAAGCAATTCAAAGATGGGAGCAACCTAAGTCAGTGACCAAAGTACGTAGCTTTCTCGGCTTAGCTGGTTATTAGTGGAGATTCGTAGAGGGGTTGTAGACACTTGAAATTTTTTGTACACTTGTCACTAACATTATAGGAGGACAGATTCGTCTTTCAAGAGGGAACCCTGGAAGACAGTCCATTTCGGATACTACCGAAAGTTCAGCATCAACCCCGGAACACACACCGGGAGTAAAAAATCCAACCTCGGAGATAACCCCGAGGCGTGCAGATCTAATACCGGAACACACATCGGAGAAGACCGATTAATCTCAGATATAACCCCGAGGTATCCAGTCTCAGTCCCAATCATGGGAATAGCCACCAAACTTGGTGATCACCCCAAGGAATGCAGTTTCAGTGATAACCCCGAAAATACTTATTTTAAATACAACCAGCTTCAATATCGGGCCACTCTGGCGAGATACTCGATGTAACCCGGAGATAACACCGGAGGACAGCACACCTCATAGATGACAATCGAGGACCTTCAACAATTGCGCAGCAGTCAATCTCGGTGAAGCCTTGAGCAACGTCTCGCTGACGTCCCCCAAACCGTGATAACACGGTGAGGGGCAACATCGTCATCTCGCCAACACGATGCCATGCCACGTCGTCTCAACATTTCATACACACATCTCTACACAACGATGTCCCACAAGAATCAAGGAGAACCAATCCTGAGTGACTATTGTGCGGGGTAACGGATAGAATTTGAAGCTTGAAGACTGGAGGGCATCGTCCCATCTTTAATGACTTCATACAAACTCTAATCCCATGCCATTGTACAACTCTCGACAATGGAGGTCCGAAATAGGTCCTGTATACCTCAATCGGATGCCCAGATTGCACTTCTGAAAGTTCTAGCAGACATTACAGTGCCCGAGTGCATGTACTACGAGACGATCCGGCCCGAGAAACCCGGGGCAACCCGGGTAGCCTCTGGTACACCTGTATCCCAGCCGCAGGTCCACCCTCTATAAATAGAGGGCTTGGGGTGGCCATTTTGCAAGAGAAAACGACGAGGAAGCCCTGCCTAATTTGCTCTGTACTCACCCCATACGGAATACTTTCTCATTTTAAACACATGTGAGCTCATATATAGCTACTTTTGTACCTACAAAAGCGAGTGTTTACCCACTTTAAAGATATAGAAGTCTTCTTTGGCAGCCCACTGTAAGCTTTCTCACACACTTTAAAGTCTGTCTCTTCATCTTTACACACACCCTTCTTCACGTTGAGAGTCATGCTGCGTGCATTTGGCCGGACTTCGGTCTGTGGTTTTATTTTAGTTTGTATATATATATATATATATATATATATATATATATATATATATATATATTTATATATATGGACTAACATTATCGAGTTATGCCTCGATTGAGCCTGACTTTGATGCTAGAGTGTTTATTTGCTTTATATATATATATCATCGTATGTCGAACTTTGTTCGATGAGCCTGAACTTGATGCGGGCGTTCTTTGCTTTAATATTTCCATCGATGCGAGTTTCACACGATATATATATATATATATATATATATATATATATATATATATATATATATATATATATATATTTCCATCCCACAGAGTTTACTTCATGGTGGTTGATCGCTTTTACTGACTTTCTTTACGTTTAAATCTCGCTGGAGTTCACTTCGTGGCGATTGATTGCTTTACGACTTTATTTATGTTTAAATCCCTTTGAGTTTCCTTCGTGGCGGTTGATAGCTTTTTACAACTTTATTTACATTTTTTATCCCCCATGGAGTTGCTTCGTGGTTGGTGATCATGTATGCATATATATATATTTACAGCTTTTATATATATATATACCTACTTACTGCTTTCATACAAATTATGTATCATATGCTTTAGGAATCATGTGATCACATATTCAACCTATTGGATCTAGATTCGGTTCCCGTGATGGACATTTTCAGCTGTAAGCAGCTTGTAAATTATTCTGCGATGTCTGAATTTCCTCAGATGGTTATCATACCCACGAGGAAGTCGGCATTATATTGTACATTATTTTTCTTATAGATGCTTCGCATCTCGAAAATAAAAATCAATCAAGCCTGATACTTAATAAAATGGAAGTATCAAAAGGTCTCAATTACTATTGAGCATCGTGGTTTGAAAAACTTTTTTACAAAACATCACCGCCATATCTTGCTAAAAATCGAATTTTTACATAAATTCAAACCACAGGTATATAGGTGCGAACGAGGCCTCACACTACTTCCAAATAACAAAGACATTGACCCACACACACACACACACACTCGATAATAGCTTCTTGAAAAGGCGGTCACCGTAATAATACTTGGATGTCTGGGAGTGCCTAACACCTTCCCTCCGCATAACCAAGTCCCCGGACCCTAATGAATCTCGGTTTCACTTTAATTCGCTTAACAGTGTCACATCACTGGGTCAATGTGCAAACCTTTTCTCGGTTGTGTTGGTACAACCATTTAAAAAACCAACTAGCGACTCTTAACAGTCCATCGTCAACATTATACATGTCGGACCTTTTTCACTTGTTTTTTCAAACAAATTTCACTTAAAATTAGAACACCAAAGAACAAGTAACGGAAAGGGACAATTAAAAATTCTGACGTCGACAGGTGGCGACTCTGCTGGGGACACCAGTAAGAGGACTTAAGCCGCTATTATAATTTTTTCAAAACTATTATCTGCTTGTGTGTGGGTGTTGCATTTACATTTATAATGAATGTGTACGAATGCATTTACTTATTGCACTTATTGCCTCGCACCATATCTGCTTGTGATATTAGTGCTTCGCACATGTCATCATTTTCATACGGTGAGACGCGATGTATGTGAATGTATGTTGTGTGGTCCCTCCACCAGGAGGCTATCCCGTCGGTGTTTGATTACTGGACTAGTGGGAAGACTGATTCCCCGAGGCTCAGGAAAGGCACCACCCAAATTCGCTCTAGTTGAAAGACCGGATTAATTTCCCGTTGAGTAAATTGTGATGATTTGGGAACCTTCATGCCAAAAATCCGCGAGAGTAACCTAAGATAGGTCAGCCTCTGATAAACCCAAAACGGAGGAAAGTCTCTTTATGCTCTTTCATTTCAATTACTTGTAAACACAATTACTTGTAATTACATTCTATATATATCTCCATATAATGAGAAATATGAAGAAATGTGTACACATACATAACATGCTATCATGTATTACAAAAATAGCTGACATCCGTTTTGCAGGATAAAATTCCTAAAATGGACACATCACATAGCATGTTAATTCACATTCCCTAAAGACTAGACTATGCAAGTCTTTCGCAGGGAACCAATCGAACCTACTACCCGGTCAAAATCTAAAAAGGCTACAGGCCTACAGTTAATCATGTCGTCATCTGACCAGACTGACCTTAATCCAGTTTCTCACAAAGAATTCGACGATTGATTAAAATCAATCCTCCACAAGGGGGGAACCTGTGTCATTACAATACTCGAATCAGAGTTGGATACGACCAACAAAACTCATGATGTTGCCCATCCCACTAGAGATCCAAACACCGGTGAAATCAAAAAGAAAGTCCTCCAAATGGAAGAGACCCTTCGTGTTATCAAAGGAATTGGAACACACGGGAGTGTTTCATATACTGATCTATGCATTTTCCCAGGTGTTCATTATCCAAAAAAGTTTAAATTTCCTGACTTCGAAAAATATGACGGGTTAGGAGATCCTTACACACATTTAAAGGTGTTTATTGGAGAACTTGGATCTTATGCATAGGACGAAAAGCTCAGAATGCAACTGTTCCAGAAAAGTCTAACTGGAAAAGCTCGTTCGTGGTACACAAGATTAGACAACTCAAAGATCCATAGCTGGGAAGAGCTAGCACATGCTTTCCTCACTCAATACAGCTTTCAGTCTCAGAAGTCTCCTAATCGGTATCAAATTATCAAGATCAAGTAACAGTCTAACGAGTCTTTTAGAGAGTATGCTCAAAGGTGGAGACGTATGGCTGCCCAAGTTAGTCCTTCCATGACAGAATCAGAGATGGTCATGACTTTCATAGACATACAAGAAGCTCATTTCTATGAAAGAGTTTTAACCAAAGATCGACAAACCATTTTCCTCAAATGGTCAAACACGGGAGATGGTGAGAGATGGGTTTGAAGTCCTGGAAGATTCAAGACCTAGTCGCCCTTAAAGTCATTATTTGATCACATCCAATCCATAAATTATGGAAACAACCCCCAGAGGGTCCATAAAAAGAAAGAGGAAAATGTTTCCCTGATACTATAGGGTCAAAAAGGCAATCATAACATGCCTATTCAAAGGAGAAACTACACTCCCTTTCAAGCATAGTCTGCGAACCCTCCAATACCAAAAGGTGGAGAAGTCAAACGCCCTCGAGTGTTCACACCCTAAGGGGATACTCTCGAGAACATTCTCACTCTTCTGACAACCCAGAAGAAAATTACGCATCTTCTTCCACCAGCCAGCCCTAATGGACGGGGTTTCAATGCTGCTCGAAAATGTACTTATCATTCCGGAGCACCTGGACATGATACTCAGGATTGTTGGGCCTTGAAGCACAAGATCCAAGACCTGATAGACAACGGTGAGATCATGGTCACCAAACCAGATCAACCTCACGTTCAAGACAACCCTCTTCCTCAACACAAAGAAGAAGAGGTCAACATGATTAATTGGAGCAATGGACAGAATTCCAATTTCAAAGACGGTGTTGACAAATGGGATTATGCCAAGTTCTAGTTCACAATGGAATGAAAGATGAAAGCTCTATGCAAGCAAATTGAACAATTGGCAGAATTGGTGACTTATCAGCATCAAGTAACATGTCAATTAATCAGCCAGGAGCATGCCAGTCTCCTACCTCTTGTCATGAATATTCCCTTGTCACTTTCAGAAAATGAAATGCTGGAAGACAAAGTGACAAAGAGAGCAAATGCCAAAGCCCGTCGGGATTTTTCCAACAAAAGGGAATTCACCTATTTAGGCCCTCCTATGGAGCAAATCCTTCAGATGTTAATCAATGAAGGAAGGATTAGTTCCCTTCTACCTCCAATCAACCCCCGTTCAGGATGGTATAACTCTAATGGAGTATGTCAATATCACTCTCATTCTCGTGGTCACAACATAGAAGAATGATGGGCACTCCGCCACCTTATCCAAAATCTAATTGATAGTGGTGTCCTGCACTTAGCAGACGATAATACTGTGTTACGTGCAAGTGAGAATGCAGGTCCTACTAAGTGGAAGAGTTTGGTAGCAGTCATATCCACTGAAACTGATGGGGCTAACAAATCACTCACAATGCCAACAATTCAACTCAGAGGAAGCAACAATCCTTTGAAGGTGGCTGCTCCCGAGCCAATCAACTTGCCGTGCAGAGCACAATATCCTATTGTTAACTTGTGCAAAGTTCCGTGGAATTATGGAGAAGGTGAAGGATCCACCTCACATACAACTCCTACAGTGTCGAAGGAAAATCCACTGATTTGATGAAGCCTACCATCAAATTAAAACGGAAAATACCCATGGAGAAGATTGAAGAATTAATTCGCACTATGGGTCATAACGAAGCGAAGGTGGTTTTAAGCTTAAAAGAAGCTCCACAACAAATATCAATTTTGGACTTGGTCCTAACTTCCGAGAATCACCGGAAGATCTTGTTGAAGGTTTTAGAAGAAGCCTATCTACCAACATCAGTTGATACGAAAAAATTTCAACATCTGGTTGATCACATTTTCAACAACAATGTGATATCCTTCACTAATGATGACATACCACCCGAAGGGACCGGTCATTGCAAACTGTTGCACATTGTGGTCTTGTCCTCCGGATACATGCTAGCTGGAGTCTTGATAGATGGAGGTTCATCTCTAAATATCTGTACATACGCTACCTTGGTGAAGATGAATATCAATCTCAACCGAATCCGGGATAGCCATATTGTCATCAAAGCTTTTGATGGAGCCCGCCGAAATTCAGTCGGAGTAATTAAACTGCCAATCGAAATTGGTCCCCACACATTCTGCGTATCTTTTCATGTGCTCAAGATAGATTCGGGATACAAACTGCTCTTGGGACGACCATGGATCCATATGGCAGGGGCAGTCCCCTCCACCCTTCATCAAAAATTGAAATATATTATCAACAATAACCTAGTCACGGTCAACGCTGAACCAAAGTGTCCTCAACACGGGGACATGCCATTCATCAATGCCAATGCAGATGTTGAACCAGTCAGTTTTCATGCCTTGGAAGTAAGCAATACCCAATACCATGCTATTGGAATGCCATTTCCCGAACCCAAGATTTCTGCAGAGGCAATGTCGGCTACTCAAGAAATGATGTCATTGGGTCATAAGCCGGGACAAGGGCTGGGTAAAGATCGTCAGGGTATCAAGTATCCAATTCGATTAACCAAGAAAATTGGAACAGCTGGGCTAGGCTATTCTTCCAGTCATAAGAGTCCTCATAGGCATCAACAGATTCCTTCAGCAAACCCGCGGCGTTTATCTTCGCCTTCAAACTCTGAGTCCGCACAACCTCCTATAAAGGTGTCAGCCAATGTAATGGCTATGTTATTTCCCAAGCCGATACCGGTGAAGGAGAAAGAAGTCTTTGTTCCAAATCCAGCAGTGGAAGAGGAGGAACGAAGAATCAAGCAAGATGTCATCCGAATGATGTCAAGCATACGCATCATTGTTCATGATGAACATACCAATAGATACACCCCAGACGATGATTGCCCAGACGTAATGGCCATCATTCGGGACAGAAAGGATGATGACAATCCCTCCATCACTGCAGTCAACCCGAACTTTGCCCTTGCCAATTGGGACAACACTCCTTGCATTGGTCGTCAAGGGTAAAGCGGGCAGTATATGCTAAACACTGTGTATGATCAAAATGTTTCATATATACTAAGTGAAAGCATATTTTATTTCGTGACCACAATTTAGATGTGATCGTACTTTAGCGTCTGAGTGCCTCTTCTCCACAAGGATTGTACCTTTGATGTAGAGATTAATTCAGCCTTGATGGAAATACAGGATGACATTGAGGTGCCTCAAAGAAATTCAAGAATGGGTCAAAGACAAACCTAAACCCAACCTTGATCAAACCACTACTTTCAATCTCGGAACCTTAGAAAGCCCTAAGTTAATCCAGATTGGTTCAGATCTTACCCCAAACCAACGGAATGACATGGTTATGCTATTAACCTAATTCCATGATGTGTTTGAATGGTCTCATGAAGACATGGTGGGTGTGTCCACTGACATTGTCCTTCATCGCCTTCCTATTAAAGAGGGATTTAAGCCAGTCAAGCAAAAGCTCAGGCGATTGAAACCTGAGTGGAGTTTAAAGGTGAAAGAAGAAATTGTGAAACAATTTCAAGCTGGCATCATCATGGTGTCCACATATCCTGAGTGGATATCCAACATTGTTCCTGTGCCTAAACCCGGAGGGAAGGTGCAAGTTTGCATGGATTACCGGGACTTGAACAAAGCTTACTTAAAAGATAGCTTTCCCGTGCCATTTATCCACATTCTTATTGACAATCATCAAGAATATCGACATGTACTCTTTTTTCTTTGATTACTTTGCAGGGTACCATCAGATCATGGTTGCTAAGGAAGATCGTGAGAAAACTGCTTTCATCACACCTTGGGGAACCTTTTGCTATAGACGGTTGTCATTCGGTATCATCAATGCCTGAGCCACCTATCAGCGAGCTATGATGGCTCTCTTCCATGACTTAATACAAAAAGAGATAGAGATCTACGTGGATGACATCATTGTCAAGTCCCGAAAGGAGGATGACCACTTAGACCATCTCAAAAAATTGTTCAACAGGTTGCGTAAGTACAACTTGAAGTTGAATCCAGCTAAATGCGCCTTTGGCGTTAAATCAGGCAAGTTGCTAGGATTTCTAGTCAGCCACAAAGGGATTGAGCTGGATCCTACCAAAATCCAAGCCATCACGGAAATGCCAATTCCTCAAACAGAAAAAGGAAATACGGGGATTTTTGGGAAGAATCAACTTCATTAGCAGGTTTATCTCTCAACTCACAGCAACTTGTGAGCCAATCTTCAAGCTATTAAGGAAGAACTCCTCCATGAAATGGAATGATGAGTGTCAAAATGCCTTCCTCACAATCAAGAAACAACTAGTTAAAGCTCCCGTGTTGGTACCACCCAGGGATGATATTCCCATGTTCATGTACCTGTCCATAAGTGACAATGCCATGGGCTGCATGCTGGGACAAAAAGACGATAGAGGCCAAGAATGAGCTATCTATTACCTCAGTAAAAGATTCAGCAGCAGTGAACACAAGTACACTCTGATCGAAAAGACGCGTTGTGCTTTAGCATGCGCTTCCATGAGGTTACAACATTACCTCCATGGTCACACAACCCATCTCATATCCCGCGTGGATCCTCTCAAGTACGTGTTCAATAAACCCATGTTAAATTGCCGACTGTCCAGATGGTAGTTAATCCTACAACAATTTGACATCGTATATGTGACTCAAAAGTCCATCAACGGTCAAAGAATTGCGGATCAACTAGCCGCTGCACCTTCAGGGGATTTTAAACCTTTGGAAACATACTTCCCCGATGAAGGAGTAATGACAGTTCAGCAATACCATCAGTACGATGCACGCCAAGCATTGAAGATGTATTTCGATGGAGCTGTTAATATGGAAGGTGCTGGAGCTGGAGCAGTTCTAGTATCTGGTACGGGGGAGCAGTATCCCGTCGCCATCAAATTATAGTTTGTCAGCACCAACAACACAGCTGAGTATGAAGGCTGTGTCATGGGGCTAAAACTTGCCTGTTCAATGGGCATCAGGCGGTTAACTGTCTTTGGAGATTCCGAGTTGGTAATCAGACAATCCACCGGACTCTATCAAACCAAGTTGTGGATAGTATTTATAAATTTTGCAAAGTACGCAAGTTGTTATATAATATTCGATTGGTCGGGGAATATTCTTTTTATCGGGGAATATCCGTACGATGGTACAATCATTGGTGGACCCCGCAACGGAATTATTGTCGGATTGAGAAAATAACAAAAATACTTTATGAAAATAACGGTGGAAGTTTAACCGTTAACTGTTGAAACACCCGGTGTTAAAAGTACAGTAATACGCGTGGTTGCATAAAAGCACACGATATTGATTATTGATGCTTACGTGATAAGTCACTCAGTTTTGTTTTATTGGTATTATTAATGTAATAAAACAGAATACTTTTTATAAAGTTATTCTATAAATAGAATATATTATATTCTATTATGCATAGTGTTGCATAAAGTATCTCGCATAGTGTTTTGTATAGTAAAATCTTTTATATAAAAATGTATTACTTTTTTTATAAAGTTATTCTATAAATAGAATATATTATATTTTATTATGTGTAGTGTTGCATAAGTGCTCAGATATAGTGTTTTGCATAATAAAATATTTTTATATAAAACAAAATACTTTTATAAAGTTATCTATTTTATTAGACAATAATTAGAATATATTATATTTTATTATGCATAGTGTTTTCATAAGCGCCAGATAAGATTTGCATAGTAAAATCTTTTATAAAGTTATTCGTTTTATTAGATTATAAATAGAATATATTATATTTTATTTAAAAGATTTTTCTTTAAATATGGACCGTCGATTAAAGTAAATCAATCTCGACCGCTCATGAGTTAGTTACTATGCAATCAATTTTTCTATAAATAGAAGCTCATTCCATTCATTATTTCTTACGAATTCAATTTGAAATTCTAGAGAGATAAACTATAGAGAGAAAGAATAAAAGTATTCTCGCTACTTCACTACTTTTCATATATCCAAAGACTTTCTTTCTTAAGGTTACTCATAGGGAATATTATTTTTTGTATTCATGAGGAACTTATTATTTCTTTTGTATTCATGAAGAGAACTAACATTATTCCATTCTTTATTATTCTTCTGGAATATCATATCTTTATTATTCTTTTACGTCGTAGGCGACACGGTTAAAATTCTTTTTTCGCATTTTTATTATTATGTTGGAATATCCTCATGCGGCGCTTTTACACGGACCGAGGTTTTCCGCTCTTTATTATATTCTGTTGAATAACTCCGTCTATGCAAGGCACCGCATGCATGGTGATTTCTGTTATTCTTCCGCTTTTATTATTCTGTTGGAACATCTTGTCGATGCTTTTACATTCTGACCGGTTCCGTTAATTATTATTCTGCTGGAATAACTCGCCTATGCGGCACCGTACCGCATGCATGGTGATTTCTTTTGTTATTCCATTCTTTATTATACTCAGCTTGGTTAAAGTTTTGACTTTCTATACTCCATGAAATTAGTGGAATATCCTTGATATTTACGCTTCATCCAAAGATCTTTTCATGGAAATATTCTTCCGAGCATTCTTGAATTTTACTCTACAAAGCAAAGATCATGTTGACAATTTGACGTTATTAGTTCCTCGATAAATTAATTCTTGAACTTGTTTTATTGAATTCTTATATCATTGTCATCATCCTCATGTTATATTTTGTTGAAAGTCATCTCGTGGCTCAGTAGTGCATAGATGGACTTGGTATGATTATGACTAGGATTATTCGGATAATCATGACCGTAATGTTACAAATGATGTGGAAAAAGTCCTCATTGGCCCGTAGTGCATTGATGGACGCTTTTTGGTATGATTATGGCTATGGATTCTTCTGCCCAGGGGGTGCAAAGATGAATTGTTTTATGGCATGATCAGACCGCTGATGAAAACACATGATTATCTTTAGTGAAAAACATGGATAATTTGTAGTCGTGATACTAAAGAATATCCTCGGTCAGAAAAGCAGGGTGATTCGATGATGTGGATTATTTATTGTCGAGTCCCAAATGATAAAAGTGATGAAAACCTTTAAATCATAAAAGATAGTAGATTTTATTCTCTACTTGACTCTTTTAATGGATTGCTTGTTCCACCGCAGCTAAACTTGATGTTTGTTATATTGTATCGCTTTAACATCGCTTTAAGGCTAATGATAATTTATTCTCGCATTATCTTAGTCATAATATTTCTTCTTTGGGCTAGTTGAGCTCACCTTTCTTTCTTTCACCGTCTCTTCAGAAATGAGAATATAGCTGGGATGAGTTGGGGAATGGAGTGATGGTCCTAGATGATGCATTAGTAGTCCTCACTATATATGAAATAGTGTGATAATAATTGTAATGAGGACTCTTTTTGAGTTTTTATATTCTCTAGTAGACAATATTTGTATTCAAACTCACAGTTTATGTTTTATCTTATTGTACAATTTATAGCTTGTATTATTAAGTTGTATTTGAATTTTGTACCATGTATCCAAGCGACTCAAGATGGGTGATGTATACCTAATTTTGGGGGGCATCACAGCTTGGTATCAAAGCTTAGGATATGATCCTGGCTAGATGTGAGAATAGAACTAGGAGGGAGAGATGGGGAATTCCTTCGCTAGTATGACCTACCTAAGTTTATTTGGTATTTAATTGGTCACCATAGTATAGGATAATATGTGATATGTTAATTAACCCTTGTTTTGTGGCAAGATTTGAAAAATGACATCCAAGAATGTTGAGAATAGCAATGGAGCACATGAGACTGTGGAGACACCTCTAATCACCAACCAAGATAATGTGATTAGAGATATCCATGTGGTGATTGAGGAATTAAAAGTTGCACTCAAGCTAGTCGCAAAGGTAGCAACTGAGAGTGAGGAAGAAGAGGAACCTGAGGAGGATTTATTAGAAGAACTTATTGATCAAAATGTAGAATTGCAAAATCGTATTCATGAGTTAGAAGAGCAGGCTGAAGAACGGAAGGCGGTCGTGGAACAAAGGAATGTAACAATTCAAAATTGTATTACCCGATGTGCGATAATCAACAGAGCGCTTTTTGGCGTAGTATACGATATTAAAGTCGAATCGAGAATTCAAATGTCAAGGAGCAGCTGAAAGAAGAAACAACTGAACGAGTGAGAATGAAAGATGCATGGGTAAAAGCCACACGACGCGTTGATATTGTGGAAAGAGAAGTCCGATCCAAGAAAGCTAAAATAGATGATATGTATTTCTCTTTTTTGACAGCAATTGGGAGAACCCATCATCAAATTTTGAATTACCCTATACATTGTGGTCAACCCCAATTCGATATGGATCGAAAGCTAATGATTCAGATCATGGAGCAGGAGTACGACAAAGCAGTTGAGGGTGGAATATGCCCTATAGCGAAAGTTAATTCCAGTGGTAATGACGACACCAAGGACTCATGTCCCGAACAAGTCAAATTCTAGTAGTTTAAGGAGAGAGCATTTTTCGTGACGAGGAATCGAACGGGTTATCACGTTAGTTAATTATAAATTCTTCAAAGTCTATACCTTATTCGATACCGGCTTCTACCTATTCTTTTTTCTCTCTTTTGCTTGCGCCAACGCTTAAATTTAACTCCTGAAGTTAGACTTTGACTTATTGGTTGAAACTTCGATAGTAGAAACCTTCATTACCTCCAATGTTTATAAATCTTGTTGATTCAAATCGACACTTTCACGCTACTTCGTCGAATCTTATCTCTTTGAAAATACTTGCCTTTGATGTGATTTTAGGAATCGATTGGTTAACTACTCATCATGTTTTTCATAAGGTTGTTAGCTTTCATATTCCTAACCAACCTGTTATGCGAATTCAAGTAACTAAACCACTAAAGTCAATCATTGTCATATCAAGCCATAAGTAAAGAGCCCTCGGCCCTTTCGTTGTTGACTTCCTTGTGTGGAATGCACCGCCGCACTTTTTCAGGCGACGCCGTGAATGACGATGGCAAGTTGATAGGTATCAATGTGACGTATTATCCAAGTCTTGGATGAGGGTCAGCTTTTGAATGATATTTCTATTGTTAATAAATTTCCGACGATTCTTGAAGACTTCTTAGCCTACCCCTAGAGCGTGAAATCAAATTTTGTATCGACCCCAAAGACAAAACCCATTTCTAAAACCTTCAAATATTTCTTCAACTAAAACGAACGTAATATGCGCCAAAGACGCTGGCTCGAGTTATTGAAGATTACGATCGTACCATTCAATATCATCGTAAGAAAGTGAACGTAGGTAGTAGACGACGCCGTAGAAGATCGATTTCGCGATTACAAGTGCGAATATAAAGAACCCACGTGAAGATAACGAATATACGATTAGAATCGACTTTAATCGATAAAGTTAAAGCCGCTCAAGCTACATACTCAGAGCTGATGAATGTGAAGAAGAAGGTTCAAGAGGGCGTTATTCTAGAAGCAAGAATCGACGAAGAGAGAAAATCTCAACCCTCGATTTAATTGGCCCATTTGAAATCCTCGATGAAGTAGGAACTGTGGCCTATAGACTCGTTTTACCGCCAAGTATGTCATGCGTGTTCATAACGCTTTTTAACGATCGATGTTACGTAAATATGTGGACGACCCAACCACATTATTAATTTAGAACCGAAACGAGATAGCGTAAGATTTAACGATGAGGAGATACGTGTTAACATCTTGGATAAGAAGGATCATATTCAACGCTCAAAGGTTATACTTCAAGATTTAGAATCTGAAATGAAGTCAAGGTATCCTCACCTCTACATCATACCAGGTACGTACGTAAATTTCGAGGGCAAAATTTCATAAGGAGGGGAGATTGTGAGACCCCAGATTTTGTGAATAAAGATTTAATTTTTTGGAAATATTTTTTTTGAATATTATGGTGTGGATTTGATATAATGTTATAGTTGTGGATAGTATTTATAAATTTTGCAAAGTACGCAAGTTGTTATATAATATTCGATTGGTCTGGGAATATTCTTTTTTTTGGGGAATATTCGTGCATTTACTGAGACAATCATCAGTGGACCCATAACGGAATTATTGTTTGATTGAGAAAATGACAAAAATATTTTATGAAAATAACTATGAAGTTTTACCGTTAATCTGTTGAAACAATCCCTTGTTAAAAAGTACAAGAATACGCGGTTTGCATAAAAAGCACACTATATATGATTATTAATGCTTACGTAATAAGTCACTCAGCTTTTATTTTATTGGTATTATTAATGTAATAAAATGTAATACTTTTATAAAGTTATTCTATAAATAGAATATATTATATTATATTATGCATAGTGTTGCATAGTGTCTCGCATAGTGTTTTGCATAGTAAAATCTTTTTTATATAAAATGTAATACTTTTATAAAGTTATTCTATAATAGAATATATTATATTATTATTATAGTGTAGTGTTGTATAGTGCTGCATAGTGTTTTGCATAGTAAAATCTTTTTTATATAAAAACATAATACTTTTATAAAGTTATCTGCTTTTATTAGACAATAATTAGAATATATTATATTTTATTATGCATAGTATTTGCATAAGACTCGCATAAAGGTTTGCATACTAAAATCTATTATAAAGTTATTCGCTTTTATTAGATTATAAATAGAATATATTATATTTTATTTAAAAGATTTTGCTTTAAATATGGACCGTCAGATTAAAGTAAATCAATCTCGACCGTTCATGAGTTATTTACTATGCAATCCATTTTTCTATAAATAGAAGCTCATTCATTCGTTATTTCTTACGAATTCACTGAAACTTTAGAGAGATAAACTATAGAGAGAAAGAATAAAAGTATTCTGCTACTTCACTACTCATATATCTAGTACTCTTCTTCTTAAGGTAGGGGATATTATTTGTTGTACTCGTAGGGGGTATTATTTCTTTTGTATTCATGAAGAGAACTTCAGTTATTCCATTCTTTATTATTCTGTTGAATAACTCAGATACGCTGGGATACCCTATACTTGGTGAAATTCTTCATTATTTCATTCTTTATTATTATGTTGGAATATCATGTTCATGCTGCTTTTACGCCGGACCGGTTCCGCCTTTTTTATTATTATTATTATGTTGGAATATCCTCGTCATGCGCCGGGTTCCATTTTTACAATATCCCGACTGTCTTAGTTCCGCTTTTTATTAGTATTCTGTTGAATAACTCGCCTATGCCAAGTACCGCATGCATGGTGATTTCTGTTATTCTTCCGTTCTTTATTATTCTCGTTGAACATCTTGTTGCTTTTTACGCATACCGGTTTCCGTTAATTATTATTCTGTTGGAATAACCTGTCTATGCGAAGTACCACATGCATGGTGATTTCTTTTGTTATTCCATTCTTTATTATACTCAGTTGGTTAAAAATTTGACTTCCATACTCCGTGAAATTAGTGAAATATCCTTGATATTTGTGCTTCATCCAGTATCTTTTCATGGAAATATTCTTCTGAGCATTCTTGAATTTTACTCTACAAAGAAGTATCATGCTGACAATTTGGACGTTATTAGTTCCTGAATAAATTAATTCTTGAACTTGTTTTATTGAATTCTTATATCATTGTCATCATCCTCATGATTATATTTTGTTGAAAGTCATTTGTGGCCTGTAGTGCATAGATGGACTTGGTATGATTATAACCAGGGATTATTCGGTGTAATCATGACTGTAATGTTACAAATGATGTGGAAAAAGTCCTTATTGGCCCATAGTGCATTGATGGACAGTTTTTTGTATGATTATGG
This sequence comes from Panax ginseng, assembly GCA_020205605.1. Classification (NCBI taxonomy): domain Eukaryota; kingdom Viridiplantae; phylum Streptophyta; class Magnoliopsida; order Apiales; family Araliaceae; genus Panax; species Panax ginseng. The sequence continues at coordinate 60,995,956 of CM035140.1, read as the reverse complement.
CTATGGATTCTCTTCGGCCAAGGGTGCAAAGATGAATTGTTTTATGGCATGATCAGAACCTTTGATGAAAACATGATTATCTTTTGTCCGTAGTATGGATAATTCGTGGTCGTGATACTAAAGAATATCCTCGGCAGAAAGTGCGGGGGTGATTCGATGATGTGGATTATTTATTGTCGAGTCCTAGCGATAAAAGTGATGAAAACCTTTTAATCATAAAAAGATAGTAGATTTTATTCTCTACTTGACTCTTTTAATGGATTGCTTGTTCACCGCAGCTTAAACTTGATGTTTGTTATATTGTATTAGTTTAACATCTGCTTAAGGCTAATGATAATTTATTCGCATTATCTTAGTCATAATATTTCTTACCGGGCTAGTTGAGCTCACCCTTTTTCACCATTGTTCTCGTGAAATGAGAATATAACCGGGACGAGTCGGAAACGGAGTGATGGTCCTAGATGGTGCATTAGTAGTCCTCACTATTCTCGTGAAATAGTGTGATAATAATTGTAATGAGGACTCTTTTGAGTTTGTATACTCTCTAGTAGACAATATTTGTATTCAAACTCATAGTTTATGTTTTGTCGTATTGTACACGACAGCTTGTATTATTAAGTTGTATTTGAATTCTGTACCATGTATCTGGCGACTCAAGATGGGTGATGTATACCTAATTTTGGGGGCGTCACACCCTCGTTGTCAAGAAAATCCTCAAGATAGAACATTATTGGCTATCTCTCAAGGCTGATTGCGATGACCATGTCTGTGACACCCCCAAATCCAGGTACTTTATTCCCATAGGATTCGATGTTCACTTAATCAAAACATTCATTTCTAACTACCCAATTATAATAAAATTGAATAATCAAAACCTGCCCATACATGATTAAATTTAAATAAAAATCTCCCAGGTTATCTAACCTTTAATTTCATTCAAATGTGGAAAACATTACATAACTTCTTTAAAATAAAGTCTAAGATCAACATAATAAAAGTTTAACATCTTAATCAAAGTAAAAATTACAAGTCTTCATCGCTTGTACATTTTTCCCTTTCCTTTGCTAGTCGAAGGTTCACCTACCTTCTCTTCTTTAGCTGTAATGAGTTTATAAATATGCAAGAGTGAACAAAACAATTGCTCACTAGATGTAATATGGAATCAACATGAGTATAACAATAATAACTATCGAAATAGGCTTATCAAAAGTGAATAGTACTCTATCAATAATAATTAGAAACTGAAATCCCAAAATATGGAAAATATACATCATTGAGGGTCGTGAGACCATGAACTACGTCCACAGTTGCAAGTAATCTTTCAACTCCAACTTTAACAGTCATAAGACTATAAGGACCTCGTACTTAGGGGGATCAGCCCTTCGTACAATGTATTGTGCACAAACATTTTAACGATATGTGTAAGTTAACCCCTAATCATAACAATAGGGTTGTTCATCTCAGTATTTAGAGTACAAGTCCGCACTAAAGGAAGTTTGGGTTGGATAAGCTTTCAAGGTGATTTAGAATTCAACGAACATCAACTAAGGGACTAGTTGAATAAAATCAATAACATTATACTATAGAATAATCGTGATTGAATCAATCATAGTAACTAAAATCATGCTTTAGGAATAATCTAATAGCATACAATTTGAATAACTATAGCATACCTTGCTTGAACAATACTAAGCCAAGGTTAATTAGAATTGAATACTAAACATGCATAGCAATTTAGTTATGCATGCTAATCAACAAGTGAAATACAAGAATAACTTGTTCAACATCAAACCAAAGTTTAGACAGCTTGCATTATTATAAGGTAATCGAATTGAAACAATAATTAGTTCAATAATTAGAAAACTTGCCTTGCTTCAGTAGCTAAACCAATCAATTCAATCACAATACCCTATATATATATATATATATATATATATATATATATATATATATATATATATATATATATATATATATATATATACGCTCATCATATAGTTAGTCACTACCACTTTACAAACTTAACTAACTACATTCATCATGTATGTTTGATTATTTAATCACATAATCAAGTTATAACACAAGTTAATCTTTAATAACATAATTATTCATAGTATAGAAATACTAAAATCAATATTTTACAAATTCTACTATCATCACATAATGTTTCTTAAAATTTCGTGTACAAAAGTACAATCGTCGTACCATTCTCGCTAACTCATAGCCATGCAAGCCCACAATTTACATCATGGTCATGTCATGCACAAGGTGATGAATATGCGCATGCACATGGTGAATACATTACTTGCCATTGGGCAGATGGATGATGGCATACTGCAACCACTAACGATCATCAGGGTCACATACCATGCAACGCGAAACTTCAAAGATTTAATCGACAAATTCTAACAAAGACAAGAAAAAGCCAATTTAGCCTACAAGCTCGCTTTCTAATGCATCTAATTCACATGCAATTCATACAAAAACTTCATGTAAACATAATTCAAGAACTTCTAACATGTTTCTACCCATACAACAACATAAACAATGAATTTAAAACATCCAATTTCACTGTTTTTGACAAAACTCCATTTTTGATATTTCAATGAAAATCAACATCAGAAATTTTGTTTTTCAACCAAAACAATTAATTCAAAGCATCTTATCAATAATTATACATACTCTATCAAATTAGATGATCAATTTATCAACTAAACAACTAATTAACCCTCAATTTCTACTTTAAATTAACCCATACTCATTCACCAAAAACTCTCTCAGAAAAAGGTTTTCTTCACAAACTACATACATAACAACAATACATCGACTATAACTTATGAAAATCGCTTTTAACATCACTAGATGTCATATAAAGCCACATAGCAACAACAATTCATGTTTACACAAGGATTCTACAGAGAATTTGGGAAGAGAAAACTAAACTTTTAAAACTAAAAAGAATAGAGAAATACCTTGAAGAAGATGATGATGGTTATTCCTTTCATTCTCAAGCTTCTTCTTCTCCAATCTCTAGCCTTTCTTCCTCTCTTCTTTTCTTCTTCTTCTTCTTCTTCTTCCTCCGAGTTTTTCTTTTCTTCTCTCTAACCTCTCTCTCTCTATTCTTACGCCTTATGATATAACGATAAGATATAATATATATTTATTATATGATATATAATATAAAAACATATAACGATATCGCTTATTTGAGTTTTGAAATCAAAAGCCATAAGGCTTGTTTGGCTAACTACTAAAAATATAACCAATTAACTCTTATGCCTTGTTTGGTAAAACACAATTATATTAAAGACTTAATAAGCATTTAGGCCTTGTTTGGCAAAAAACTAATTAAACTCTTTTAATTTATTTTAACAACTCCTTTATAGCAAGGTTATTTGTCACACTTCTTATTAAATTAAATAATCAATTTAATCAATTAAAATATTAATCTATTAAATTACTTTAACACATAAATCATTATCACAAAACTATAATTTCTTTATAATTATAATTTTATTCAACCAACTAACACTTTTTTTTAATCACAAATTCCAATTAAAATACTATAATTCATTTAATCATTATTAGCTCTCTAACTTAATTATTAAATTAAATTAGTATATAATCTCATAACAATTAATTTTCTTAGCTCCTTAATTATTTATTCAACAAATAATTAACTAAACCACATCAACTCAAATTGCCATTAAATACTTATATAATTCAATAAATATTTAATATTGCAAATAAATATTTAATATATATTATATTTATTATTTATTCAACAAATAATTAACTAAACCACATCAACTCAAATTGAACAATTATTTATTCAACAATAAACATATCCATTAAATACTTATATAAATCAATAAATATTTAATATTACACTTTAAAATTCGAATGTTACATCATTCCTCCTTACAAGGATTCTCATCTCGTAATCACAACTCAAACAAATCATTCGTTACATTCTTCCCTACTTACAAAGATTCTCATCCCCGTAATCAAAGACACAGATTAAACAAATAACTCGTGGTATTCTTTCAACATTTTCTCTTCGAGTTCTCACGTAGCTTCTTCAAATATTGTGGTTCCTCCATATCACCTTCATGTAAGGTATCACTTTATTCCCGAGCACTTGTTCTTTCCTCGTCGACTATCCGGATAGAACCTCTTCATAAGACAAATCTTTCTCGAATCAGAATGGTTCATACTCGATCACATGTTTGTAGTCGGTTTATATGGTCGTAAATATCAAAATGTGAAAAACATTATGAATGTTTTCCAACTCGAGGTAGAGCTACCTCGTAAGCCACTTCTCCCACTCTTCGCAAAGACTTCAAAGGGTCCAATAAACCTCTGCTTAGCTTTCCTTTTTTACCAAAATGAATTTTCCCTTCAGGAGAAACTTTTAGAAATACAAAAGTTCCTACGTCCGAATGCACGATCTTGTCTGTGTTGATCAACATACTTTTTCTCATCTGCCTTGGGTCAAGCACTAATCTTGTCCTCGATGAGTTTGACAACGCCGCCAGCTTTGTTGCACTAGTTTCGGTCCTAATAATTGACGCTCACCGACTTCATCCCAAAGACAAAGGAGTTCTCGCACTTTCATCCGCATAAATGCCTCGTAAGGTGGCATGCCGATGCTCACGTGATAACTATTGTTGTAAGCAAATTCCACCAACGGTAAATGTTCTTCCCAAATTTCCTTTAAAGTCCATGACACATGCTCTCAAAGATATCTTCCAATGTCTGAATTGTTCGCTCGCTTTGGCCATCCTGCTTGTGGATGATAAGTCGCACTCATTCGCAACTCGTGTCCCCATGCATTCTTGTAGTCTCTTCCAAAATTTGATGTGAATCGCGGATCTCTATCTGACATAATTGATATCGCACTCCATGCCTCAAACGATCTCTTTAATGTACAATCTTGCCAACCGATCAAGATTGAATCTAATCTTTATTGGTAAAAAGTGCTACCGATTTCGCAACCGTCCACTATCACCCAAATCGCATCACATCCTCTCTCGAGTAGTTGGAAGACCCACCACAAAATCCATCGTGATGTGTTCCCACTTCCATTCCAGATTTCCAACCTGCTGAAGTAATCCACCGGGTCTTTGATGTTCGGCTTTTACTCTTTGACATGTCAAGCATTTCACCACGATTCTCAACGCGCCCCTTTTCATATTCTACCACCAAAATGTTTCAAGCACAAATCTTGATACATTTTCGTGCTTCCTGGATGAATCAATATTTTGAGCTATGAGCTTTGGTCAAATTTTCTTCTTTCACCTAGTGTCATTGAACCCATATTCTTCCCTCAAACCGTAGTAGTCCTTCTAAGATCGATCTTGTATTTTACATCACTACTCTCAATCGATTCTCTTTGATTTTCCCACACTCTTCATCTTGTAGAATGAGCATTCTTCACTTTGTCCACTAAAGTTGGACCCGCTTTCTATCCGAAATAGTTGTTCGTCGATTCTTTTGAAATTTGATTTCCAACTCCAGCTTTGTCATTGCTTGAAATGAGCTCCTCCCGAGTTGTTATCATCATCAACTTCTCCCGACCTTTCCTCGCTTAAAGCATCTCGCCACCACATTCGCTTTTTTTTGATGATAAAAGATTTCACAATCATAATCTTTTATCAATTCCATCCACCTTCTTTGACGCATGTTCAAATCCTTCCGAGTGAAAATATACTTCAAACTTTTGTGGTCCGTGTAGATCTCACATTTCTCTCATAAAGATAAGTGTTCCATATCTTCGTGAGCAAATACAATTGCAGCCAATTCCAAATCATGAGTCGGATACCCTTTCTCATAATCCTTCAGTTGTCTTGATGCATACGCAATAACTTTGCCATTCTGCATAAGAACACAACCCAACCCTTTGTGTGAGGCATCACTATACACCACAAAATTTCCTCAGATTATCTCGTAATGTCAACACAAAAGCCATACTTAACTTTTTCTTCAAATCTTGAAACTCTTCACACTTCTCCGCCCAAACTAATTTTACAAATTTTCCTTGTCAAATTTGTTAGCGGAGTGGCTATCTTAGAAAAATCTTGAATAAATCTTCTATAATAACCAGCCAGTCCCAAGAAACTCCTCACTTCTGATGGTGTTCTTGGTTGTTCCCAATTGATTACAGCTTCCACTTTTGATGGATCCACTGAAATCCCATCCTTGTCAATAACATGACCCAAAAATTGTACACGGTCGAGCCAAAATTCGCACTTAGAGAATTTCATGCACAACTTTTCCTTTCTTAGTGTTTCCAATGTCAAACGAAATGTTCCACGGTTCTTCTTGAGTTTTGGAATACACTAGAATGTCATCAATAAATACCACTACAAACTTGTCTAAGAATGGTTTAAACATTATGTTCATCAAATCCATGAACGCAACATGGGCATTTGTTAAACCAAAAGACATCACCAGAAACTCGTAATGTCCGCACCGAGTTCAATGCCGCTTCTAGGTATATCCTCCTTTCTTTTACTACCTTCAATTAGTGATACCCACTTCTCAAATCAATTTTCGAGAAATATTTAGCACCTTCAATTGATCAAACAAGTCATCTATTCTAGGCAACTGATACCTATTCTTAATAGTGACTTTGTTTAACTCCCTATAATCAATGCAAAGACGCATTGATCCATCCTTCTTCTTCACGAATAAAATCGGCGCCCCCCACGATACGCTTTGGTTGAATATATTTCTTTCCAAAGAACTTCTTGCAATTGTACCATCGCCTTCTTCATTTCTACCGAGCCATTCTCAGACGGGCCCTTCGATATCGGTGTTTTCTCCCGCTTAAGTCGATCACATTAACTCAATTTCTCTCGTCAAAGTAAGTCCTCGCAAATCTTCCGAAACACGCCTTCAATTCTCTCACTACCGTATATTTCTTCTAGTTTCACACACACCTTCTTCCGAGTATCGACTATGTAAGCTAAATAGCCCACACAACCTCGACTCAACAATTTCTTGCCTCGCATAGTCGCCGACATTTCATTTGTCTAGGCGACTTGCTACCATAAAATACTACCTTTGATCTGAGTCATAAGGTTTACACACTTCTTTTGGCAATCGATTATCGCCCATATTTTGAATGTACCAATCCATTCCCAAAATTACATCAAATTCTCCAGTCTAATCTAAATCAAATCTACCAACAAGATATTCTCCTTAATGTTCACCCTACGCTTCTTGTATACTTAATCTAACAGGATTACTTCCTTATTCGCAATTTCTATGTTCAAAGGAAAATTCAGCTTCTTCTCTAGGCAATTCTAACCTCTTAGCAAATTCATCGATATAAACGAACAAGTAGCACCCAAATCAAATAATACATAAGCATTTATATCATTGATTGGGATAATACCCGACACTACATCTTTTGATTGCACAAAGATCTTGCATACCATGTCAAGGTTCCGGATGGGGTTTGTTTGATGTCGCAGTCCCGCAATGGCCCATGTACTCTCCATTGTTACCTCCATTGCTTCGGTTGTCACTCCATCCTTCTTCTTAGGGCATTCACGAGCAAAGTGATCCTTGATCCGCACGTGAAGCATACATTCTTCTTCGGTTGAGTGCAATTTGGGGCGATGTGACCCTCCCGCCACCACAATCAAGCATACTCGCTTCCCCATCAAGCACGCACCCTTTATGAAATTTCCCACATGTCGCATATGCTTCAAACTTTTTGTTTTGTTGGTTACCCCGATGGTTTCCAAAGACCCATGTTCCCATTCCACTTCCTCTTCAAGTGTTGTTGTTGTTGTTGTTGTTGTTGTTTGTTGTTTTTCACCACTACCACCTCCATTCTTAATCTCATTCTCATTCTTCTTCTTCTTTTGTTCTCGATTGAACTTTGTCACCGCCTCGCCTCCACCTTCAAATGAAATCGCTTTCTCCATCACCACCGCAAATGTCTTCAATCGAATAGGAAACCCTATCAGATATACCAGTGGCTTCACCCTCGCTCAAATCTCTTCGCTTTACGCCATCTCAGACGACTTGATATGGCGCAAACCTCGCCAATTCATTGAATTTCACAGATACTCGATACCGGCCATCGTTCCTCGCTTTTAGTTCCAAAACCGCACTTCTAGTCGACTCTTCAACTCTCCTAAAATAGGTCTCAAAGAACAACTCTTGAACCTATCCCAGTGTCATCACTCCCGCCCTTTCACGAGTTTTATTGGCTCGCCACCAATAACTAGCTTCTACTTTCAACATGAATGTTATGAAAGCGCCTTTCGTCATCCCCTACCCTAGCGACATCGAACACCTTTTCTATCTCCATAATCCAGTTTGTGCTTCGATCGATTCATGGACCCACGAATTCAGTGGTCCAACCGCCTTTGAAATCCTTAAACGTTGTACCATGGTTTTGTGGTTGATTCTCGCAACGCCCTGTCAAGAGTGTCACTAGTTGTTGAACGGGTTACCGCCAACATTGTCATTATTGGTAGTTCTCTCATTGTTTCTCCGTCGGGGTGGTTCACGCCCGGGAGGCATTTTCGTTAAAACAAAACATCTATTAGACTATTACTCAAACTTTTTAAGTATTTTCTAATTAACTTGCCTCCATAAAAGAAATAACCACATAACACATAACACTTTGAATAAAGTAACAACTTTTATTTATTCAAAACCTTTTTGAAAACATATAAACAATAAAGATCACTCGCTATCTACATTACTTTCCTAACTACAAAAGTTTCAGTGACAACATCATAGTCATATCCCATAGGTTGCATAACACTTGGGATTTACAATTTATTTAACCTTTCACTCATCGTATAAACAACTACGATGTTCTATTAAGATACTTCTTAGCCCTATCACGCTTTCTTCCTCCATGACTCAAACATTGTTCTCGCGATCTAACACGAATGATGGCAAAGGCTCGAATCAATCGATATCCCATGACCCGATCTTGAGCTCGATTAATTGGCGTGTTAAATACTTTATCCATCTCTTCCATCTTCATCCTCTTTGCTTGTGTGTCTCTCTTTATCGCTAATCTGTTCATTGAAAAGCTTCCTCGTAAGCATCTTCACTTTTGCCTCTTAGCAGCCTTCTTCTTCTCAAATTTTTCTTCTTCGCTTCAATGACCACTTCGATCAGCTTGTTCTTTCTCTCCTTCAACAGATTTAGTTTCTCCTCAACATTTGTCACCGCTCTTCACGATCCTCGGATCTCGCCATTTTTTGTGTCATTGCAATCATTGTTCACCTACTATCTCCTCGCAACTCCTCAATCAGATCCTCAAGTTCCACGTTACGGCCATGCACCTCATCGTATATACTACCACTATCGAAGTTAAGTGGAATCCTTTCCTCCTCGCCTCATCATCCTCATCCTCCCGTGGTAACTCAAAGGATCCTCCTCATCCTGCTCTCCACATCATCATCCTCATCTTCAACTATCGCGACTAACGGGTCGACTCCCGTGGCGAGTTGTTCCCAAACTACCAATGTCGCGAGGCTCCTCCTCTATAAGCACTTGAGGTCCCTCCTCCCTAGCCCCGACCGATTCTCCGACATTAGTCATCCCGACAACAAAGTTTTAAAGTTTTAATTATTAATCATTACTACTCGACACTCACGAGTACATAAACTATAAACACATAAGCACATAAGTGTTTTATTACTTTTTCTTAAAACTCGATAAGAGTTATCTCCACTATCTTTTCAAAGGTTACTTCCTAAGGCTTTTCCCCCACCTAAGGTTCATAACCTAAAGCTTTGATACTAACTCTGTGACACCCCAAATCCAGTACTTTATTCCCACAGATTCTGGTGTGTTCACTTAATCAAAACATTCATTTCTAACTACCCAATTATAATAAAAATGAATAATCAAAACCTGCCCATACAGGATTAAACTTAAATAAAAATCTCCCATGTTATCTAACCTTTAATCATCATTCGAATGCGAAAAATATTACATAACTTCTTTTAAAATAAAGTCTAAGATCAACATAATAAAAGTTTAACATCTTAATCAAAGTAAAAATTACAAGTCTTCATCACTTGTATATTTTTCCCTTTCCTTTGCTAGTCAAAGGTTCACCTACCTTCTCTTTTTTAGTCACAATGAGTTTATAATATATGCAAGAGTGAGCAAAACAATTGCTCACCGGATATAATATGGAATCAACAGAGTATAACAATAATAATCTATCAAATAGGCTCATCAAAAGTGAATAGTACTCATCAATAATAATCGTAAAAACCAAATCCCAAAATATGGAAAATATACATCACCGAGGGTCGTAAGACCATGAACTACGCCCACAGCTAAAAGTAATCTTTCAACTCCAACTTTAACAAATATAAGACTATAAGGACCTCGTGATTTAGGGGGATCACCCTTCAGACAATGTATTGTGCACAAACATTTTAACGCTTATGCGTAAGTTAACCCCTAATCATAACAATAGGGTTGTTCATCTCAAGATTTAGAGTACAAGTCCGCACTAAAGGAAGTTTGGTTTGATAAGCTTTCAAGGTGATTTAGAATTCAAATCTAACATCAACTAAGGGACTAGTTGAATAAAATCAATAACATTATACTATAGAATAATCGTGATTGAATCAATCATAGTAACTAAAATCATGCTTTAGGAATAATCTAATAGCATACAATTTGAATAACTATAAAGATACCTTGCTTGAACAATACTAAGCCAAGGTTAATTAGAATTGAATACTAAACATGCATAGCAATTTAGTTATGCATGCTAAACAACAAGTGAAATACAAGAATAACTTGTTCAACATCAAACCAAAGTTTAGACAAATTTTGATCATTATAAGGTAATCAATTGAAAACAATAATTAGTTCAATAAGATAAAGGATTAGAAAACTTGCCTTGCTCAGTAGGCTAAACCGAATCAATTCAATCACAATACCTATATATATATATATATATATATATATATATATATATATATATATATATATATATATATATCATGATATATATAGTTAGTCACTACCACTTTACAAACTTAACTAACTACATTCATCATGTATGTTTGATTATTTAATCACATAATCAAGTTATAACACAAGTTAATCTTTAATAACATAATTATTCATAGTATAGAAATACTAAAATCAATATTTTATAGTCCTACTATCATCACATAATGTTTCTTAAAATTTCGTGTACAAAAAGTACACTATCGCACTATTCTCGCTAAACTCATGCATGCGCGCCACACGCTTTACACTATGGTCGCTACCAAGGCATGATGATGGCGCCATAAGGCAGCGAATGAATACATTACGGTTACATGCCATATGCATAGGATGATATGGCTATATTACTAACTAACGTATCATTGGTCAATACACACAAGAAAACTTCAAAGATTTAATCGACAAATTTTCAAGAATAAAGAAGAAAAAAGCCAATTTGGCCTACAAGCTCGCTTTCTAATGTACTAATTCACATGCAATTCATACAAAAACTTCATGTAAACATAATTCAAGAACTTCTAACATGTTTCTACCCATACAACAACATAAACAACGAATTTAAAACATCCAATTTCACTGTTTTTGACAAAACTCCATTTTGATATTTCAATGAAAATCAACATCAGAAATTTTGTTTTTCAACCAAAAAAATAATTAATTCAAAGCATCTTATCAATAATTATACATACTCTATCAAATTAGATGATCAATTTATCAACTAAACAACTAATTAACCCTCAATTTCTACTTTAAATTAACCCATACTCATTCACCAAAAACTCTCTCATAAAAAGGTTTTCTTCACAAACTACATACATAACAACAATACATCGACTATAACTTATGAAAATCGCTTTTAACATCACTAGTATGTCATATAAAGCCACATAGCAACAAAAATTCATGTTTACACAAGGATTCTACAGAAATTTGGGAAGAGAAAACTAAACTTTTAAAACTAAAAGAATAGAGAAATACCTTGAAGAAGATGATGATGGTTATTCCTTTCTATTCTCAAGCTTCTTCTCTCTCCAATCTCTAGCCTTTCTTCCTCTTTCTTTTCTTCTTTTCTTCTTCTTTCTTCTTCCTCCGAGTTTTTCTTTTCTTCTCTCTAACCTCTCTCCTCTATTCTTACGCCTTATGATATAACGATAAGATATAATATATATTTATTATATGATATAAATATAAAACTATAACTCGATATCGCTTATTTGAGTTTTTTGAAAATCAAAAGCCATAAGGCTTGTTTGGCTAACTACTAAAAAAATATAATCAATTAATCCTTATGCCTTGTTTGGTAAAACACAATTATATTAAAGACTTAATAAGCATTAGGCCTTGTTTGGCAAAAAACTCAATTAAACTCTTTTAATTTATTTTAACAACTCCTTTATAGCAAGGTTATTTGTCACACTCCTTATTAAATTAAATAATCAATTTAATCAATTAAAATATTAATCTATTAAATTACTTTAACACATAAATCATTATCACAAAACTATAATTTCTTTATAATTATAATTTTATTCAACCAACTAACACTTTATTTTAATCACAAATTCCAATTAAAATACTATAATTCATTTAATCATTATTAGCTCTCTAACTTAATTATTAAATTAAATTAGTATATAATCTCATAACAAATTAATTTTTCTTAGCTCCTAAATTATTTATTCAACAAATAATTAACTAAACCACATCAACTCAAATTGCCATTAAATACTTATATAATTCAATAAATATTTAATATTGCAAATAAATATTTAATATATAATATTTAATTATTTATTCAACAAATAATTAACTAAACCACATCAACTCAAATTGAACAATTATTTATTCAATAATAAACATATTATACTTATCCATTAAATACTTATATAAATCAATAAATATTTAATATTACACTTTAAAACCTTTAATGTTACATGCTCCCCATAGAAGTTGAAATGGAATCCCTCGAGTGTTGATAGATGCTCAGCTGGAGGAAGACCAATGGGTACAAGACAGGTATCACTAATTGTCTCTAATAGACGAAAGGCGAACCGCGGCTATCTTTCATCGCCAGATCCTACAACAAAAAAGTTCGGCTACGGCAGTTTAAACAACATGACTTGGTTTTGAAGAAAATCATTGGCAACCAAGATCAATCTAAGGGAAAATTCGCTCCTAACTGGGAAGGCCCGTTTGTTGTCAAGGAAGTATTGACAGGAGGCGCTCTCAGATTGCAAGAAATGGACGGCGATGAATTTCCACAACTCATCAACTCGGACGCCGTGAAATGGTACTATGTCTGAAGTGACCATCAAGAAAACATCCTGGTGTTGGACCATCGGATCACCAGTTATTCCGGTTCTTTAACCCTTTACCACATATAACTCTTCCACACTTTGCCCCTCAGGGAAACATACTTTTCAAGCCAGCAGCCTGGCTTCTCTACATTCCTACGACTTAGGTCATCCCACTACAGATTGAACCTCTCGCGTTTGCAGTTTGGCTACCCATACATGGGATCAAACTTCTCATACCTACAGTTTATCCTCAACCTAGGATTAAACTTTCTCCTCCCCGCAATCTGACCTGTACATGGGATCACGCTTTTCTACTCTCCCTGAGGGGCGAACTACATCAACCTGATCTCCTCTTCAATAGGAGTACGTAGGCAACCATTTCATATGGCCCGGTCGCAATAAAACAAAAACAACAAAAACATTTCCAACCTTTTCCTTACAAAAACAAAAACAACAAAAACATTCCTACACCATTTCTGCCACATACAACATTGAACCTCTTACACCAGGTTCGAACTACGCAGACCTGATCTCCTCTTCAATAGGAGTACGTAGGCAGCCATTCATGCTTCGGTCTTACCCCCTACCAAAACACAAACCCTTGTCAGTTGGTACTGGGATCAAACATCAATCCACTACTTTTCATTGGCTTCAGACCAAAGGGATGGAATTACCTGAACTCCTCCCAAATAGGAGATTCGGCGACCATCTAAGTCATGGTCATACCTTGAAGAGAAACACCAATCCATAAGAGATGGAATTAACTAGGCTTCTCCTAAATAGAAGTATTGGCGACCATCTGTGGTGCGGTCAATCTCAGAAAGGAAAGTCACACTCCTCTCCACATTTCCATGCAGAAACCAGTCCCAAGACACCAAAGATGGTAGGGATATATACAGATCGATGATCCATTTTGAACTGTCCTGAGACAACTCAATGTCCGTCCATCCAGGAGGAATTCAGAATACATCAAGATCACAAGCCTTAAAGCAGCAGGCAAAATATCAAGCAAGTAGCAAAGTATATCTAAAAGGGAATTGATCAAAAATATATTTCCCTGCTATATATATAATGTTGTTTGATATATACAATGTAAACTCTACATGACAAAATGGTTAAGCTAGTTTGTGCAGGAAAATACAAGCTCATCTACAAGTCAGGGTATATGCGAGCTAAGAAGCCCAACATGGCATCCCTCTCAGAAGAAGGAGGTGAAGCTGTGGTCTCCTGTACTAGAATATCCACATGACCCAATAGATCTGCAGCCACCTGCATGCTGACCATATGCTCATCAATGTAATTGCTCATCTCTGCGATCATGCCAGTGGTAAGGGACCTCACTGCAGTACTATATGTGACGGCTACATCCCGGGCAGATATGGCACTATCCCGCTCAACTATCATCGCATCTCCGGTGATCCGCCTCATCCCGCTCAACAACAACAATGCATCTCTCATGAAGCTAATGCCTCGTCTCTCTCCAATAGAGTGCATCTCTCCCATCAAGGGTAGTCAACATCAAAGATCGAGCATGATCTCTCTCAAGGTCATCGGATGAAGACTCGCTTTCAAGGTAATCATATCTTGAATGTTGTATAACGACAAAGGTTGTCTTGGGAGAATCTAGAGGAAATGTTGGCAACCCAGCAGCGGGCTCCTCCTCGATGTGGGAATCAATATCCTCCATGGGCTCTACATCGTCTGAAATAATATCCAGTACTATGGATACTGCCGCAGTCGATGCAATCTCTGTCTCCATCCAGGCGGAATACTCTGCAGAACAACCTGGATGACTGATAGAAAAATCAGCTATCTCACGCTGATCCCAACATGCATACACACGGGATCGGTCCTCTGCTGAAAGATAGCGAGAAGTCGAAGGCGACTATCGCCTCGAAAGGATGAAAGTCCTAAAATCGGTCAAATCGTGACATCACGACCAAATGGTGGTGATAAGTAGTCACGCCCCTCAAACCAAACCCGGAGGAGGTAATCCTTGCGGAGCATGAGTAATAAAGTTGTATGGTGAGCTGAGCCCCGAGCACGGCAATATGACAAATGGATCTCTGATATCTGTCAAAAATATGGACCAAGACATAGCATCTATACACTCCGATGGCTAAAAGGAGTACGACATGGCTATATCATGGGTGAACCAGTACCCATGACGTCTAAAAGTGCCAATCAGTCTCAAGTGGGACATAAAACACACATATAGCATGACCGAGCTGCCCGTGAACACTCCTGTCGGATAAGTGCAGCAATAGGTGGCTAACCGCAGGGTCTCTGCTATAATCATAGGTATAATGATACGACCCTCCCTAAGAGCTCTCACTGCCATGATGACACCGATGTCTATCTCATCTATGTACCATGGCATATAGACATACGACAGTACGCACAACAGCAGTACATCAACCCTGGCTAAACGCCAATGATCCTCCAGTGCGGTGAAATCCCTAGAATGTCGTGAATAACTATCCTCAGAGCCAAATCTGTCAAACAGAAAACGTTGGGATATAACGTGGCTCGATGTAAGCTCATCATGCACCACTCTGCGCCTCAATCCAGTGAGGGTCATGAACCGTCGACTCATGTCCCCCAAAACCATATGCACGTAAGGTCTGTCCAGCGGCAGCATCATCAATCGTGCATACTCCTCTAGAGTAGGAGTCAACTCATGGGTCCCAAATCAGAAAACCTACCTATCCGATACCCAATGCTCTAGCATGCCATCCACAAATCCTGCGGGAACCTGAAACATCAATAAGGTCATGGTATGCTGCAATAAATGATCTACAGTCACCCTGTCTGATGGTGACATGTTATCATACCACGATTGCATACCCGATGCCACCAATGGTGGTGGGGTATGATCAATACAGCTAATTGTCGAAGAAGACATCTGTACGGGCCGTGTCATAAGACCATCCAGGGGTCAATGCTGAATATCTCTGGAAATACATACATATGCATAACATGATACATGCATAGCAGATAATAGATGGCAATATGATATAGGGAATTAAAAACTATGCATACATTCCTAAGTATATCATCATCTAATACATCATCTCTGTACAGCTACAAATACAGGGAAATGGGGCACATACGCCCTACTTGTAACGCCCCGAAATCCGGTCTATCTTCACACCCGGATTCCGTACGTCACGAGTACATCCTTCATCCAAAATACATCATTATATACCGAAATATAATAACATACATTCTCAAATCCCAGGTTCTCGAAACCTTCGAACCTTTCTCATTCCAAATAATGATAATTACATTATTCCTTTCATCTTACAAGAGTGACTTTTATCCACCACCAAGGAGACATACAGTTCATTAAACTAGTCTATAGTTTAATTTTTCATCTTTCTACATTACATCTTCACTTGATCTTCTCGCTCATTCACATTCTGAATGACACTTCATCTGGATACCGTCAGCTTGATCTATACGGGATCCTTAAGTTCTTCTAACATCGTTCGCTAAAAATGTTTTTCATTTAAAACAAGTGTGAGCATTCAATTGCCCAGCAAGTCATAACAGTTGAACAAACAACTTCAAGAATTTAAACATTCTTTTCAGACTTCAATAACCGAACAAAGGTTACGAAGCAGCTTGAATAATAGGAATAGTCTTGATTCCTATCATCTTAAAACATTAGTTACATGCACTTTGAAATACTTTCATTCTCTACTCTCTTTCATGCACATTCTCATGCTGCTAGAATCAATAGCACAGACTTAAAAATAACGGTTCATGTATAAACAGAACATTCTTTTTTATTGAATAGTTCAATCATAGAACAGATTCATCTCACGTAAACACCGGTGTTCAAATTGGGCACAAGGCCTCATACATTCTACCACCTTGTACAAATATCACACATTCAAGACATAGATGTAACTTCTCAAGTTCAACATCTGAGAAGTTTTAGAAACTAGCATTCATTTAAAAATATGAATGAACTTAGGAAACTTGCCTTACGCACAGCTACAGCTTACGCTGAATTGCTCATTCCAATCCCTATAACACATAAGGAAACAACACATACACCAATTAGTCATATACTTGACTTACGCATTGGTTTACTTAACTTTACTTCTTAAGGTTCGCGTTCTTGCAATATAATTTTTACGCGACTAACTTTCATTACCGTTTTACGGTTTCATGACATACTCTGAGATGTCTTTATCAAACACGCTCATCATCTTTGATGATTCACATTCTTATCTTCTTCAGATACTTCTCTAGGACTCAAGACACATCGCTTCTCTCGCTTAGTAGTCCATATGGTACTCTCGAGTGGCTTCCCACAAACAACCAACAAACAAGTTCCGTCTCATCTACACCGCCATCACAAATTGAGTTAGATCGGTTGCCAAGATTTCCAGATATACCTTCGCTCTCCTCGAAGGAATTGTTTAGCCCAAATCCCATATGTCAACCATCAAAGGTTACAATTGTACCACAACCTAACTTTCTCTTAACTTATACGAATTATTAAATTATAATGTTCGTTAAGTCAAATTCATATTCCTTATGGCTTTCTGGCAACTAAATGTCATACCTCAGGATTTATTCATCATCATCTAAGTCATACAGTCTTTTGTATACTCAGAACGATCATTCAATGTCAATACTATGAGACCATAGCGTTAAACATTTCATATGAACTTATTCATATCTTACAACGTCCGGTTCCCTCAACTCGGAACGTTGTCCAAGTTATACTTATTAATTCGGCTTCTTAACATTATACGTTATTGTCTTCAATTTAGTTTCTTCACCGTTCATAGGTTTAATCAATAGTCTTCGCTATCTTACGGTCAAACCATACACAGGGTGTAGATCTACCCGTTTAATATTTGCGTACATTCAACCTTCACGTCGATTAAACTGTTCAACGTTTACATTTCATTCTAACATTCTCATCCGACTCACAATCGGGTTTCATTAATCTTTTTACCGTTCGCTACGGCTTTCTTGATACCATTCGTATCTTACTTACTACCTTTGTCAACGTCTAAGTCATACAACCATGGTATACTTAAAGACGTTCAATCAAATGCGAATCACGATTCACGAGGATCGCTTACGTATTCAACGCTCACGCTTGCTTTCGTCTCTTAATCTCTCATTCAACCTTTACTCAAGGTTTTAATTACTTTCAATTATTAACCATCCCATGAACACCATGTTCTTTTTTTTTTTCTTAATGTCGGGTTTATACAATTCATTGTATGCTAAGACCGATAGTTCATCGCAACAATGTTATGTTCACGGTAATCTAAAACGCTTTACATTCATCTCTCATTACCATGACATAACATTGGAATGTTATTCATTACCTTCATCAACCAACGCCTAAGGAATTCCCAATCATAGTAATCCTCACATTCGTTTGTCGCGACTACGGTCCCCTATTACATCGCTCCATAACTCGCATCCACATTCTTTATCTTTTAATCTCATTTAAATCTTTCCGCTCAACCTTTATTAAAGGTTTAAAACACTTGATTAAGTGTTACATTAGTTGAACATTATGTTCATATTTCTTTCTTGCACATCCTCCAGTAATTGAGAACTAAAAATCTCATTTCTGGGCATTACTCTGCTGCCAAGCACAAAGAAGTCGTCGTGCCCTTCCCTTCCTCTCTCACTGGCTTGACCTGACCTACTTCTCTCCTCTCTCCGAAATCAAGGCCATAAGTGCCAAGTCCTTTGTTATCTTTCATACAGAAGACCACTCTCCAGAAGATTATGGCCGATCTCAAGATGCAAGCATCGGCCTCCAAGGCACGACTTCATAACAAGCTTACAATTTAGTATGAAACCTAGAAAATTTTCTAAGTCTTTTACAAGCTTGAGACGCTGATTTCGAAATCTCATAACTTCTTCGTTATAACTCGGAACGAGGTCATTCCAAAGCCATTTTCTTCCTTATCTTACGTACTTCGATCACCATTGGACAGAGCTTTGTTCTGAATCCGTTAACATGCCATGCAATTGGCTTAATCTTCATTTTTCGTTCATTTTAACATTTTTAACGTTCTTCGTTCGTTCGTCCGTAATTCGGTCATCTGAACTCAGAATTCGTTCGTTCTTGAGTCCACGACTCACATTTTATACGTTCTCTTACTTTCTTATGAAACCATACATGTTCAGGTTCATTTACTAACTTTCAAATTTTCGTTCTTCTTTTACAAAATTTTCGCCATAACTTCGTTATAGCTCAATTTTAATCCGTTCTTCATGAACGTTTCTACCATTCCTAACCAAGCAATAAGCAACTAACTTATACGCGATGGTTTTAAACTTGTCCATCAACAACATTTATACTACGATGGTTTTAAATTTGTCCATCAACAACGTTCTTCGTGTTCTTTGCGTTCTTCGTGTGTTCTTCGTGTTCTTCGTTCGTTCTTCATTTTTAATCGATATTCTGGACTACGATTTCACTTTTTCTTAGAATTTGATGTTATAGAACACCATTCCTTACTTATTTAACCTAGTCATTCATAAGATTCATTCGGATCGGTAAAAATCCTTACGAATCTTATACTTCCTTTAAGAAATTTATAAACTAAATTTCTTATTTCTTATTTCTTATTTTCTCATGATTTAAACCATATGAAATCATTCTCAATATCTCTTACTCTTTATTCTCATTAAGTTATGTTTTTGAACATAGAAACTTAAAGAAAATTTTAGAAGAACTAGGGTTCGGATTACCGTTCTTCTTTAATCTCATTCCGTCGGACAAAGCGTGCATTCAAGCTAGCTTTTCCTTCCTTCTTCTCCTTCTCTTCCCCCATCCGAACTCTCTCTTTTTCTCTCTCAAAGTGTAGGATTTTCAAAATCCCATTCAAATGAGATTAAGCTTCCTATTTATAGATTTTCAAGGTTAGGGGCAAAATAGTCATTTCACCTCTAAAATCACTATTCACACCTCCTTACTATTCAAGACTTAAGGACTAAGTTAACTTAGCCCTCAAGTTTGCTTAGCCCTTAAGTTTCGTAGTTCCGTCTTTCGGGTTTCGTCCGACAGTTTTAAAAACTGCGATTCTCGGAATCCAAATATTTTTGGATATTTCGTCTTTCCTTTACCGATTAACTTTTACGTATTCTTCGAATTTTCGAAAAACTGAAAAACACTTTTTGGCGTCAAGCGTTTTCCTTCACGTTTTCCCCTAACGTAGCTAAACGAGTGAAAAGTACATAATAGTACTTTTTCGTTTTTATTTCGTCCGATTTCTGCACGTTTTTTGAGAAAACCTTTTATCGGATTACTTAACTTTTCACGATATATTATCGTCAAATCTTTCGACGGAATGTCATTTCGACATACCGAACTCTCGGAAAGGCTTAGGTTATTCAAACCCTAACCCTTAGGTTTCGTCAATGAATAATGCCTATTTCGTCTTTTTCCCGAAAAATATTTTTGTTCCTTAAAATTTTTATTTTCGTCTTGAAAATTCTTACTCGCTCAATCTAGCTCGTAGCCGAATCCTCCCGATTAATAATCATTCTAGATTATAGAACGATTAATAAACACATAGCACATAATAGTATTAATAAAAATTCATTTTATTAATAACTAATTCTTTAAACCTAAATTCTGGATAATCCAAAATTTCGGGTTGTTACATTACTACTAACAGAGGCCTATCAAAAGATATAGCGAGAATGGGGCACAGCCACCCAATATCTAACAGAGGCCTATCAAAAGATATAACGAGAATACACATCAGAAGAAGACAATGGTGTCAATGTCTACATCATCAATCCTGTCCACCTGATGTAACTCCTCCTGAGTCACTAGATCTCTATCAACAGGGATGTCATGCCTATATAGAGGAGGATATGCGCTGGCAAAACCGAATGGGTCATCTGAGGGTCCAGCGCCTGAGCTGGAAGGATCAAATGAAGCTGTCTCTGCCGGATCTCTACCCAAATACCAGATAAATATATGTGTCTGGTCCAACTGCCGGGTAAAACTATCAATATGTGTCATATGAGTCGGATCTCGGACACAAGCTATCCAATCCGTCATTATCACGGATCCTGGAACCATATCCCCCATAAACTGAGTGACGCGGGACTGGAATGGTACGAGGTATACCCTGCCAATGATCTCATTTGTTGCAAATCCCATTCGGAAATACCTTGTACAGGTCCAATGCTGCAAACTCTGGGTCATTACCCTAAAAGATCAACGTGATCCCCGACGGGGGTTACAACGTAGATCCCCGACAGGGGTTACAATGTAAGTCCCCGGCAGGGGTTACAACGTGAGTCCCGGACGGGGGTTACAACGTGAAGGCCCTGCAAGGGATTAAAACGCACATTCAGCCGTTGACACACATATCAACAAAGGTTAAGCAGCATTGACGTTATCTCAGCCGATGGCAATTAAACCTATCAAAGCTCGTGAGCTAGTCGAGGATTTCATGCTCGATTACTCATATTCCCCAAATGGATCCCCACGAGGTCATGTATGATGTTCCGTTGATTCACGCGTCAGCGAAGGTCAAACAACCTTGACAATCTACCCACAGAATATCAACCGTTGATTCACACGTCAGCGAAGGTCAAGCAGCCTTGACAGTCTACCCCACAGGGTTTTCATCCGTTGATTCACATACCGGTGAAGTACAAGTCGACGAAGGTCAGGCATCCCTGACGGCATTTGCTGTTGGCAGTAAATCCAACATAATCTTGACATGTCCTGGCGATACCAACCATGGAAAGGTCAACATCATCAAGGAGGATCGATGATGGAATATGTTATACACATCCTCAAACAGACCAAGCTTTATCCCTATAGATCTCTTACACATAAGAGGTACATCTTCAGGATCAAGTCGTTATCAAGGATCCAGGAATTTGGTGATAACCCCAACATCAACAACCTAACAGATTCGGATTACACATCAAATCTGATCATCATTGCCAATCCCGGTTGAAGCAACGAGAGTCAAAGAATCATCCCCAAAGATGTTGGGCAACAACCCCGTACACATGCATCATACATTTGCATCATGTTGCTACATATAGTACCATGTTTGTCTTATTGTATTTCAAGTGTTTAGGATTCTTTATCCTACCCATGTATTGCCTTGCATGAGTATGATAAAGAGGGCATCTGTGACACTCAAAATTTTACATACACCTCGCCACTAACATTGCAGGAGGATAGATTAAATCTTTTAAGAGGAACCACGGAAGACAGGTCCATTCTCGGATACTACCTAAGTTCAAAGATTAACCGGAACACACACCGAGTAACAAATCCAACCTCGAGATAACCCCGGGCGCAAGCGATCCAATCTTGGAACACACACCGAGAAGACCGATTAATCTCGGATATAACCCCGAGGTATCCAGTCTCAGTCCCAATCATGGGAATAGCCACCAACCTTAGTGATCACCCCAAGGAATGCAGTTTCAGCAATAACCCCGAAAATGCTCATTTCAAATGCAACCAGCTTCAATATCGGCGCTCATAACGAGATACTCAGTACCAACCCGGAGATAACACCAGGAGGACAGGCACACCTCAAAGATGACACTGAGGACCTTCAACAATTGCAGCAGTCCAATCTCAGCAAAGCCCTAAGCAACGTCTGCTTTATCAGCCCAAACCGGCGATAACACCGATGAAGGGCAACATCTTCATCTCGCCAACACGATGCCACGCCACGTCGTCTCAACATTTTATACACACATCCCTACATAATGATTTCCCACAAGAATCAAGGAGAACCATTCCCGAGTGACTATTGTGCGAGGTAACGGATAGAATTTGAAGCTTGAAGACCGGAGGGAATCGTCCCATCTTCAATGACTTCGTGCAAACTCTAATCCCATGCCATTGTACAACTCTCGACAACGGCGGTCCAAAATAGGTCCTGTATACCTCAACCGGATGCCCGGATTGCACTTCTGAAAGTTCTAGTGGATATTACAGTGCCCGAGTGCACGTCTTTCTGACGAGACGACGACGGGCAAAAAACTCAGGGCAACCCGGGGTAGCCTCTCAGGTACACTGCGCTCCACCTCTATAAATAGAGGGCTTGGGGTGGCCATTTTACAAGAGAAAACGGCGAGGAAGCCCTGCCCAATTTGCTCTGTACTCACCCCATACGGAATACTTTCTCATTTTAAACACATGTGAGCTCATATATAGCTACTTTTATACCTACAAAAGCCAGTGTTTACCCACTTTAAAGATATAGAAGTCTTCTTTGGCATCCCACTGTCAGCTTTCTCACACACTTTAAAGTCTTTCTCTTCATCTTTGCACACACCCTTCTTCACATTGAGAGTCGTCTTTGCGTCGTTTGCGGGACTTGGTCCGTGGTTTTATTTAGTTTGTATATATATATATATATATATATATATATATATATATATATATATATATATGTGTGTGTGTGTGTGTGTGTGTGTGTGTGTGTGTGTGTGTGTGTGTGGACTAACATTATCGAGTTATGCCTCGATTGACCTGAACTTGATGCGAGCATTTATTTGCTTTTATATATATATATTTATACATATATGAACTGTTTGTCAAACTTTGTTCGATGACCCTAGACTTTGGTGCGGAGCGCGTTCTTGCTTTAATGTATATATATATATATATTAACTGTATCAAACTCGCTCGATGAGCTTTGGATTTTACATCCTGTGTTTACTTTTTTATATATATATATATATATATATATATATATATATATATATATATATATATATATATATATATATTTCGTCCCACACACGGAGTTTACTTACGTGGTGGTTGATCGCTTCTGACTTTCTTTACGTTTAAGTCCGCTTTGGAGTTTCCTCCGTGGCGGTTGATAGCTTTTACAGCTTTATTTACATTTCTGATCCCCCATGGAGGTGCTTCGTGATTGGTGATCATGTATGTATATATATATATTTCCAGATTTTATATATATACATGCTTACTGCTTTCATACAAATTGCAGTACCATGTGCGCCTAGGAATCATGTGATCATAGATTCAACCTATTGGATCTAGATTCGATTCCCATGATTGACATTTTCAGCTGTAAGTAGCTTGTAAATTATTCTGCGGTGTCTGAATTTCCTCAGATGGTTTTCATACCCACGAGGAAGTCGACATTATATTGTACATTATTTTTCTTATAGATGCTTCGCATCTCGAAAATAAAAATCAATCAAGCCGGATACTTAATAAAATGGAAGTATCAAAAGGTCTCAATTACTATTGAGCATCAGGGTTTGAAAAACCTTTTTTACAAAACATCACTGCCATATCTTGCTAAAAACTGAATTTTTACATAAATTCAAACCCTGTGTATATCGGTGAGAACAAGGCCTCGCACTACTTCTAAATAACAGCACATTGACCCACACACACACACATTTAGATAATAGCTTCTTGAAAAAAGGCGGTTACCATGGTAACACGGATGTCGGGGGGTGCCTAACACCTAACCCTAATGAATCTCAGTTTCACTGACCCGTTTAACAGTGTCACATCACTAGGTCAATGTGCAAACCTTTTCTCGGTTGTGTTGGTACAACCATTTAAAAAACAAACTGGTGACTCTTAATAGTCCATCATCGACATTATACATGTCGGACCTTTTTCACTTGTTTTTTCAAATAAATCTCACCTAAAATGAGAACACCAAAGAACAAGTAATGGAAAGGGACAATTAAAAATCCCGACGTCGACAAGGGTTTTCTCGAATCACTACTCCATTAACTCAGTTGACTCGAAAAGATACAAAATTTAGTTGGAGCGAGGAATGTGAGAAGAGTTTTCAAGAACTTAAAAGGAGACTCATTTCAGCACCTGTTCTGACAATACCATCTGGCTCGGAGGGATTTGTCATCTACAGTGATGCTTCAGGCAAAGGGTTAGGATGTGTTCTCATGCAACATGGGAAATTTATAGCCTATGCCTCACGAAAACTCAAAGAATATGAGAAAAATTATTCTAATCATGATCTAGAGTTGGCAGCTGTCATTTTTGTGCTTAAGATTTAGAGGCATTACTTGTATGGAGAGAAGGTGGAGATTTATATGGATCATAAAAGCCTCAAATATTTCTTCACTAAAAAGGAACTAAACATGCGACCACGACATTGGCTTGAGTTGTTGAAAGATTACGATCATACCATTCAATACCATCCTGGAAAAGCGAACGTAGTAGCTGACGCATTGAGTAGAAGATCATATGCGGGTACGAGTGCGATATTGTCAATGTAAAGGCCCATTTTGTATGACTTACAAAGGATGGAGATAGAGTTAAAGACTCCAGGGACCCATGTGATGATGGCGAATATACGAATAGAACCGACTTTAATCAATAAAGTTAAAGCTGCTCAAGCTACAGACCTGGAGCTGATGCGTATGAGGAAGAAAGTGCAAGAAGGAGCTATTCCGGAAGCAAGAATCGATGAAGAAGAAATACTTTGAGTCAACTCTAGACTTTGTGTTCCTAACGATTCTGACTTGAAGTATAAAATCATGATGGAGGCGCACAACACACCGTTTTCAATCCATCTTGGGAGTACCAAAATGTATCGTGATCTTCGACATACATTTTGGTGGAGCAATATGAAGAGAGAGATAGCGGGTTTTATCTCAATGTGTCTAACTTGTCAACAAGTCAAGGCGGAGCATCAAGTGCCAAAAGGTCCATTGCAACCACTTGAAATTCCAGGATGGAAGTGGGAGCACATTACCATGGATTTTGTTATTGGTCTTCCCAAGGTTTCTCAAGTCATAGATGCGATTTAGGTCATTGTAATAGATTGACCAAGTCTGCTCATTTCTTACCGATACGAGAAACTTATACACTTGAACCTCTTTCTCGTATATACATAAACGAGATTGTAAGATTGCATGGTATGCCAGTATCCATAGTTTCTGATCGAGACCCAAGATTCACTTCATGATTTTGGGTTAGTTTGCAAAAAGCTATGGGCACGGATTTACGATTTAGTTCGGCATATCATCCTCACACGGACGGGCAGTCGGAGAGGACTATTCAAACTCTTGAAGATTTATTAAGACTCTATGTCCTTGACTTCAAAGAAAGTTGGGACAAGTTCTTACCATTGGTGGAGTTTTCCTACAACAACAGTTATCAAGCAAGTATTGGCATGGCTCCATTTGAGGCGTTGTATGGAAGAAATTGTCGTTCTCTAGTATGTTAGGATGAGATGGGTAAAGCAACGTTGTTGGGACTGGAGTTGGTACGTATGACTACGGAAAAGATTCAAACGATCCGACAACGTATAAAAACCTCACAAGATCGACAAAAGAGTTATGATGATCTTCATCGAAAGGACGTGGAATTCAATATTGGAGATCATGTGTTGTTACGTGTTGCTCCATGGAAAGGAGTTACGAGATTTGGAAAGAGAGGAAAGCTCAATCCTCGATTTATTGGCCCATTTTTAATCCTCGATCGAGTAGGAACTGTGGCCTATAGACTCGCCTTACCGACAAGTATGTCTCGTGTTCATAACGTTTTTCATACATCTATGTTATGTAAATATTTGAAAGATCCAAACTACATTATTGAATTAGAACTAGACGAGATAGCGGAAAATTTAACATATGAAGAGGTACCTATTAAAATCTTAGATAAGAAGGATCATATTCTACGCTCCAAGGTTATATCTCAAGTCAAAGTTATATGGAGAAACCACGATGTTGAGGAAATGACCTGGGAGTTAGAATCAGAAATGAAGTCAAGGTATCCTCACCTCTTCGACATACCAGGTATGCACCCTAATTTCGAGGATGAAATTTCATAAGAAGGGGAGGTTGTAAGATCCCCAACTTTTATGAATAAAGATAAATTCTTCTCGAAATATATTTTTGAATATTATGGTGTGGATTTGATATAATGTTATAGTTGTGGGTAATATTTACAAATTTTTCAAAGTAAGCAAGTGGTTATATAATATTCAATTGGTCGGGGAATATTCGTTTTAATAGGGAATATTTGTACGACGACACAATCATTGGTGGACCCCACAATGAAAGTATTGTCGTAGTTAGAAAATGACAGAATTATCTTTTTATAAAAATAACGGCGAAAGTTTTACCGTTAAACTGTTGAACTACCCGGTGGTAAAAGTATAGTAATTCGCATGGTTGCATAGTAGCACACGGTATTGATTATTGATTATTACGTGAGAAGTCACTCAGTTATACTCAATTATTGATTTCTTTGCTGTCCAAATTATTTTTTGATACAATATTATTCTTGAATTTTACTCCACAAAGTAGTATCATGTTGACAATTTGGACATTATTAAATTTTGGATAAATTAAGTTATAAATCTTTAAAAATTTATCCTTTGCTTTATTTTAATTGAATTATTATATCATTGTCATCATCCTCATGCTTATATTATGATAAAAGTCATCTGTGGCTTACGTGTATAGATGTACTATTGATTGGTATGATTATGACTAGGGATTATTCGATATAATCATGACCGTAATGTTACAAATGATGTGGTAAAAAATCCGCATTGGCCTGTAGTGCATTGATGGACAGTTGTTGGTATGATTATGACCAGGGATTATTCGGTATAATCATAACCATTGATGATTACATGAATATCCTTGGCACGTAGTGCATGGATGATTCGATGATGTGGTTTATTTATTAAGCTGAGTCTCAGCGATAAAATTGATGATAAACTTTTTAAATCATAGAAGATAGTAGATATCATGCTCTACTTGGCTCTTCTAATGGATTGCTTGTTCCGCTGTAGTTAAACCTAATGTTTATTATATTTTATCAGTTTAACACTATTGAAGGCTAACGATAATTTATTCTGCATTATCTTAGTCATAATATTTCTTACTGGGCTAGTTGACCTCACCCTTTGTTTTCATTGTTTTCTTCAGGAAATGAGAATATAGTTGGGACTAGTCGAGGAACGGAGTGACGGTCCAGATGTTTGCATTAGTAGTCCTCACTATTCAGTGAAATAGTGTGATAATAAATGTATTGAGGACTCCATTTGAGTTTGAATAATGTCTAGAAGACAATATTCGTACTAAAACTCTCAGCTTATGTTTTGTCGTATTTTACACGACAGTTGTATAATTAAGTTGTATTTGGAATTTTGTACCATGTATTTGGCGACTCATAATGGGTGACGTATACCTA
Source organism: Panax ginseng (assembly GCA_020205605.1). Lineage (NCBI taxonomy): Eukaryota > Viridiplantae > Streptophyta > Magnoliopsida > Apiales > Araliaceae > Panax > Panax ginseng. The sequence goes on along the minus strand of CM035140.1, from coordinate 60,967,429 downwards.
TTTTGGGGGCGTCATAAATTTTGTCATGAATAGTACTCTGAGTGAATAGTACCCCGTGAATAGTACTTCAAGTGAATAGTATCCCGAATGAAAATATTAAAATTTCAACAAGAGAGTTCAAACCAATATTCCAATGAAATGATATTAGATGAAGCGCAAACTTCAAGGAATTTCTTATCATTTCAGGAATTATAGAAGCAATACTTATCATAGTAAGTTTAGATTTAGGAATATGAAATGAAATAATATACGAAACTGCAAATGGATTTTCACCAGTCATGTGGTAATCCGCGTAGATAGATCATTTCCACAACTTAATAAAGAATGAATATGAAGGGTTATTCACCATGCATGCGGTAATCTGCGTAGACATATTATTCTCACAGATTAATAAAGAATGAATACGAAGGGTTATTCACCATGCATGCGGTAATCCGCGTAGATAGGTTATTCCCACAGATTAATAAGGAATAAAATGATAACCCTTATGAATATGAATAAAATACCATCATTTACGAATACGAAAGAAATAATATCCCTTACCTTAGTAGGAGATTGGATACTGCAATAGTGTAGTAGCAGAATACTATTCTTCTTTCTCTCTTATTCTCTCTCTATAGTTTTCTCTTGTGAGTCTTAGTGAATGGTGAGAATGAAAGAAGAAATAAGCTTCTATTTATAGAAGATTTCTAGCTTAGCCCTTGCAATGTGAAGAGGCAAGTGGCTTAACAACTGATAATGTGAAAAGGCAAGTGGTTTGACGCCTATAATGTGAAAAGGCAAGTGGTTTGACGCCTGTAATGTGAAACAAAAAGTGGTTTGACGTCTGGTAAAGGAAAGTACAATTGGCGAAAGTGACTCTTAGATGATGACATATGGGTCCCATAGAATAAACCAAACTTACAGCAAACGTCTCATAACAAACCTCTTATTTATATCAAAGATTGAATAAATATTTACCACAATCATTTTATCTTCAATCAACACATTTTTAATCTTTCAACAATTCTTCATCAATAATATTATAAGTCACAATATTGACAACTAGACTAAGAAATAGGGGGCTTTCCGATAAGGATTTCTCCTTATTGGCGCGCAATTAAATAACCTAACCCCTTTTCTCGACAGAACTTTCTAGACATTGTCAATAATGCAAATAATAATATGAATAATTGTTTCGTGTTAATTATTGTTTTAATAATATAAAATATTGTGCAAATGATATTGTGACAATAATTAAATCAATAATATGAGATATTATGTAGCAACTACTATTGCAATTATTAAATGAAACTGAGTGACTTCTTACGTAAGAATCAATAATCAGAGATATTGTGCAATACGGTGTGCTACTGTGCAAAAACGCGTATTACTGTACTTTTATAACCAGGAATTTCAACAGTTTAACGGTAAAAGGTTATTTTTGTCGTTATTTTATGAAAAGGTTATTTTGCCGTTTTCTATATCCGACAGTTATTCTGTTGTGAGGTCCACCAATGATTGCGCCGTCGTACGAATATTCCCCGATAAAAAGAATATTTCCCGACCAAATGAATATTTTATGACAACTTGCTTACTTTGCAAAATTTACACATATCAACCCATAACTATAGCATTATATTAAATCAACACATTATTATTCAAAATAATATTTAGAAAAAATTAAATATTTATTCATAAAAATTTGGGGCCTTAGACTTAATATGGTGTGTAGTATGAATGTATATATTACAGAAATTCGTGGGTTTGGCCAGATATGAGGCTGCTATTTATAGGAATAAGCAAGCTAGGGTTTTATGGTCTTTTTTCCAAATCTTGCCTCCAAAAATATCTTGCTAATGTACTTGTGCTGCTATGACCAGTTGTTAAGTGCCCAGATGAGATTGGGATGATTTTGGTGGTGGTGGCACACGCTTGTCAGCTACTTCATTTAATTAGTAAGCTTAATTTTGCCCTAATCCACCTTAATTGAGATTAAGGTTTTGGATTTTGTGTTTAGGATAACTTAATGAAGTTATTAACACCTAATTTAAGTTTAGTAATCATAATTAGTGTGACGCCCCCAAAATAGGTATACATCACCCATTCTGAGTCGCCAAATACATGGTACAAAAACAAATACAACTTCAGTAATACAATTTTCGTGCAAAATACGATAACACATATACTGTGAGTTTGAATACAAATATTGTCTAATAGACAGTATACAAACTCAAAAGGAGTCCTCATTACAATTATTGATACACTATTTTACAAAATAGTGAGGACTACTAAAACAACTATCCTGAACCATCACTCCAAACCCCGGCTAGTTCCTGCTATGTTCTCACCTCCTGAGAAGAAAAATGGAACAAAAAGGAAAAGGGTGAGCTCAACTAGCCTAGTAAAGAATATTATGACTAAGATAATATACAACAAATTATCATCAGTCTTCAACAAGGAAAAATCTGATAAAATATAATAGACAACAAGTTTTAGATCAACAACTGCAGCGAAAACAACAATCCATTAGAAGAGTCAAGTAAAGAAAGAATTTTATTATCTTCTAAGATTTAAACGTCCATCATCAATATTTTATCCCTGTAACATCAATCAATATACATCTTGAATCAAATATTCATCTTTGCACTACAGGCCAAAGATATTCATTTGTATAACCAGTTGGTCATGCTCATCTCAACACTTTGTCATCTTTGCACTACGGGCCAAGATATTCATCGATTAATCATTCATCTTTGCACTCTGAGCCAAAGATATTGATTATATCATCATTTAGGACTGAGGATGATGAAAAATATCTTAAAGAAAATGAATCAAGTGAGATAAAAGAACAAATATTAGGGATTCGTATTACAGTTTATCCAAGTTTAAAAATACTCCATAATAATCAATTGTGAAGTAGAATTCAAAAATAAAGATCAAAACATGGATACAATCAAAGATAATAACCATAATAGACATCTTGGACAAAAGGAGAAAATTTCATTTTTTGGTGAATAGTGTCGGTATCGTGAATAGTAACCCCCGACACAAAAAGGTAGAAATTCCACAATAAAATCCATACCAATATTTCGGTATAATGATATTGAAAGAATAACATCATTAGGAAGAAAAAAACATCACTTACCTCAAAATAACAGTATTTCTGATCGGAATATAGGATGTAAAGCCGAAGAAAACTTGCACTGAATAACAACTCTCAAAGAATCTAAATACTCACAAAAATACGCTCAATAATATAGAGAGAAAGAAAACTTATTTTTGGTGTGATTTTCAATTCTAACCTAAGCACCAATTTATAGGAAAATGCTAGAACGCCACAGGAGACTAAATAATAAAATAATATTATTATTTTTTCAATCTTCTATGCATGCCACTTTTGAAAAAACTTTAGCCACCACAGTGGGGCCCACCCAAAATCAGCACATGTTTTCATAAAAAATAAAAGTTGGTCCCACCCTTAATTAATAAAAATATTTATTTTCCAAAACTTCAATAATTCATAATAAATAGTCCTTTTATCAGAAAAATACTAATTTTATCTCCATTCCATATGAAATCGAATTCTCTACAACTTTGCAGAAGAAAGTTTTTCTAAATTCCCAACGGAAAATATCTGAATTCCACAAACGAACGATTTTCAACACATCTATTCCGACAAAATACTGATAAAACACCTCAGCATTTATTCCTTCATTTATAACCACAATAAATATGTCCATCATTTATATCCACATAAAATAAATATTTTCTTATCATATAAATCAATAATTCATTATTCACAAATAATATTACAGAATCACAATTATGACAACCAGGTCGTTCCCAGGAAAGAGGAGGCTTTCCGATAAGGATTTCTCCTTATTGGCGCACAATTAGGTGACCAAACCCCTTTCCTAGACAGAACTTCCTTAGACATTACCAATAATGCTATCTAATAATATTATTCAAATAATATGAATTATTGATCTGATAATGGGAAATACTGTGCAGTGACAATTATTGAAATAACAATAATATAAAATATCAACGCAGCAATTATTGAATCAATAATATAAAATATTGAATAGTAATTACTATAACAATTATTGAGTAGTGCTTTCTTACGTAAGAATTTATAATTCAAAAATACTATACAATACCGTGTGCTACTGTGCAACCACGTGTATTACTGTATTTTAACCACCGGGTATTCTAATAGTGTTAACGGTAACAATTACGCCGTTATTTATAAAAACTCAAACTTGTCGTTTTCTTTATCCGACCGTTTTCCGTTATGGGACCCATAAATGGTTGCTCCGTCATACGAATATTCCCCGACAGAAAGAATATTCCACGACCAAACGAATATTCCCCGACAACATGAATATTTTATAACCACTTGTTTATTTTGCAAAATTTGCACATTTCACCCATAACCAAAGCATTATATCAAATTAACACCTTATTATTCACAATAATAAATAAAGGAAAATCGATTTTATTTATAATAAGTTGGGGTCTTACAACCTCCTCTCCTTATGAAATTTTGTCCTCAAAATCTATGTACGTACTTGGTGTTTCGAAAAGGTGAGGATACCTCGCTTTCATTTCTGATTCCAACTCCCAGGTCATTTCTTCAATGGCATGGTTCCTCCATAAAACCTTAACTTGTGGTATAACCTTGGTGCATAGGACATGCTCTTTCCTATCCTAGATCTTAACAGGTACCTCCTCGTACGTTAAATCTTCGGCTATCTCGTCTGGTTCTAACTCAATAATGTGGTTCGGGTCTTTCACATATTTACGAAGCATATATGTGTGAAAAACATTATGAACATGAGACATGCTTGGAGGTAATGCGAGTCTATAGGCCACATTTCCTATTCGGTCAAGAATCTTAAATGGACCAACAAATCTGGGATTGAGCTTTCCTCTCTTCCCAAATCTTGTAACTCCCTTCCATGGAGCAATAAGTAACAATACATGATCCCCAATATTAAATTCCATGCCTTTCGATGAAGATCCGCATAACTTTTTTGTCGATCTTGTGTCATTTGTATACGTTGTCGAATCATTTGGATCTTCTCTATAGTCATTTGTACCAACTCTGGTCCCAAAAATGTTGTTTCACCCACCTCGTCCCAGCATACTAGAGAACGACATTTTTCTTCCATACAACGCTTCGAATGGAGCCACACCTATACTTGCCTGATAACTGTTGTTGTAGGAGAATTCCACCAATGATAGGTACTTATCCCAACTCCCTTTGAAATCTAGGACACAAAGTCTTAATAGATCTTCAAGAGTTTGAATAGTCCTTTCTGATTGTCCGTCCGTTTGAGGATGGTATGCCGAATTGAATCATAAATCTGTGCCCATAGCTTTCTGCAAGCTAATCCAAAATCGTGAAGTGAATCTTGGGTCCCGATCCAAAACTATGGATATGTGCATGCCATGCAATCTCATAATCTCATTTACGTACATACTAACAAGACGTTCAAGAGAATAAGTCTCCCGTATAGGCAAGATATGAGCAGACTTAGTTAATCTATCAACAATAACCCAAATCGCATCTATGCCTTGAGAAACCTTGGGAAGACCCGTAAAGAAATCCATAGTAATGTGTTCCCACTTCCAATTCGGAATCTCAAGTGGTTGTAATGGACCCTTTGGCACATGATGTTCCGCTTTTACACGTTGACAAGTTAAACACCTCGAGATAAACTCCGCGATCTCTCTCAACATATTGTTCCACCAAAATGTATGTCGAAGATCATGATACATTTTGGTACTCCCAGGATGGATTGCAAATAGTGTGTTGTGTGCCTCCATCATGATTCTATGCTTCAAGTCAGAATTGTTAGGAACACAAAGTCTGGAGTTGACTCGAAGTATTCCTTCTTCATCGATTCTTGCTTCTGGAATAGCACATTCTTGCACTTTCTTCTTCATACGCATCAGCTCCATGTCCGTAGCTTGAGCAACTTTAAATTTATCGACTAAAGTCGGTTCTACTTGTATGTTTGATATCATCAAGTGGGTACTTAGAACCTTTACCTCTATCTCCATCCTTTGCAAGTTATACAAAATGGGCCTTTTTGTTAACAACATTGCACTCGTACCCGAATATGATCTTCTGCTCAATGCGTCAGCTACTACGTTCGTTTTTCCAAGATGGTATTGAATAGTATGGTCGTAATCTTTCAACAGCTCAAGCCATCGTCGTTGCCGCATATTAAGTTCCTTTTGCGTGAAGAAATATTTGAGGCTTTTATGATCTGTATAGATCTCCACTTTCTCCGCATACAGGTAGTATCTCCAGGTCTTCAATGCGAAAACGATTGCTGCCAACTCTAAATCATGAGTAAGATAATTCCTCTCATATTCTTTGAGTTGTCGCGAGGCATAGGCTATGACTTTCTCATGTTGCATGAGAACACATCCTAACCCTTTGCCTGAAGCATCGTTGTAGATAACAAATCCATCCGAACCAGATGGTATTGTCAGAACAGGTGTCGAAATGAGTCTTCTATTGAGTTCTTGAAAACTCTTCTCACAATCCTCGCTCCAACCGAATTTTGTATCTTTACGAGTTAGCTGAGTTAACGGAGTAGAGATTCGAGAAAATCCTTCCAAGAATCTCCGATAATAACCAGCTAAGCCCAGAAAGCTACGTATTTCGATCACCGACTTCGGTTGCTCCCAACTTTATATAGCTTCAATCTTCGTCGGGTCGACAGATACTCCAATTTTTGACACCACGTACCAAAGGAATGCTACTTTCTCAAGCCAGAACTCGCATTTCTTCAGCTTGGCATATAGCTTGTTTTCACGAAGTCTTTGCAGTACCAGCTTCAAATGGCGCTCATGATCTTCATGGCTTTTGGAATAGATGAGGATATCATCAACAAAGACAACAACGAACTGATCCAAATATTCTTTGAATACTCGGTTCATCATATCCATGAAAGCAGCAGGAGCATTAGTCAATCCAAAAGACATGACTGAGAATTCATAATGCACATACCGAGTTCTGAAGGCAGTCTTTGGAATATCCTCAGTTTTAATCTTCAGCTGATAATATCCAAAACAAAGATCGATCTTTGAAAATAATTGTGCTCCTTGCAACTGGTCAAACAGGTCATCAATGCAAGGTAATGGATACCTATTCTTGATGGTGACATGGTTCAATTCTTGGTAGTCAATACAAAGTCGCATACTCCCGTCTTTCTTCTTTACGAATAACACAGGAGCACCCGAAGGAGATGTACTAGGACGAATAAAACCGATATCCAACAACTCCTGTAGTTGGACCTTTAACTCCTGAAGTTCAATAGGAGCCATTCGATATGGGATTTTAGAAATGGGCTTTGTACCAGGTTTAAGGTTAATAAAGAATTCAACTTCACGTTACGGGGGTAGGCAGGAAGTTCTTGAGAAATACGTCAGGAAATTCACTAACAACAGAAATATTATTCAAATCTGACGTGTTTTTGTTCAAGTCCGTGACATGGGATAAGAAAGCTTGACATCCATTTTTCAATAAATGAATAGCTTTATGGCTTGATATGACAGTGATTGACTTTAATGGTTTGGTTGTTTAAATTCGCATAATAGGTTGGTTAGGAATATGAAAACTAACAACCTTATGAAAACAATCAATTTTAGCATGATGCGTAGTTAACCAATCAATCCCTAAAATCACATCAAATGCAAGAATTTTTAACGAAATAAGATTGGCAGGTAATGTGATGGTACCAACTTGAATCAAGCAAGATTTATAAATGTAGATGTAATGAAAGTTTCTCTAACGAGTCTCAATAGATAAGTCAAGGTCTAATTTCTCCTAGAGTCAAGTTTAAACGTTCAAAGACAAGTAGGAGAGATAAAAGAATGGGTAGAACCGGTATCTTCAATAAGGTATAAACTTCGCAAGAGTTTATGATTAAGCTTAACCGTGATCACCTTGTTTGGGTTCTCGCGTTTTGGCGATCCACGACAAACGCCCCTCCTTGAACCACCGAAACTTTGTTTTGTCCAGTAGTCGCCTTTGGTGTCGCCAAGTCGGTGGACTTGACTTCACTACCGGACAAAACCAGACTATATGACCGTCTTTTCCACAACTGAAACACACCTTGGAAGGCTGTGAACAGTTTGGACTTATGTGTCTCTCCTCTCCACATCTGTAGCATCTAACTGGCGGTCGTTCTCCTCCCCTAGAATTTGTTGTTGGTGCTGATGCTGCTGCTGATGTCTTCCCGTCATTGTTGAATCTCCTCTTTTTGAAATTTCCACTTAACTCACCTCTCCTATTATCATGGCCATGATTACCACCCAAGTGGCTACCGCTTTTTTCTATATTCTTTCATCCCCGCTGGTTATCATCGCTCTGATGACTGCTGTCGCCGGTATGACCCTGATTGTGGTCCATCGGTTGAGCATACTCATTATCTCGCTCTAATAATTGAGCCCTATTGACAACATCTGAATATAAAGAAAATTTGTGAGAGATAAGATATTGCCGAATCTCGGGTTTTAGACCTCTCAGGAACATCCGCGTCATTCGTTCCTCATTCTCAACCAAATGAGGTGCAAACCTGGATAATTCCGCAAACTTCGCCTCATACTGGGACACCGTCATGTTGTTTTGTTCCAGTTTGATAAACTCTACCTCCTTCATATGATGAATACTTTCAGGAAAGTAATTGTCATTATACAGTTTGTAAACATGTTGAGTGCGGCAGGCTGGGTACGCTTCACAGACTCCCACCAGTAGTCTGCCTCACCACGGAACATAAAGGTGGCAAATGGAACCTTCTGTTCCTCTGTGAAACCCAAGACATCGAATATCTTGGTAATTTGCTTGACCCACGTTTCCGCTTTAATCGGATCCGGCTTTCCTGTAAATTCTGGTTGTCCGAACTCCTAAAACTGCTTGGCTGTGACAAGCCGCGCATTGCTATCATTTCCACCCGTATTTTGTGCACGAGTCTCCCTCGTCTGATTTTGCATGAACTGCAAAAAGTTTCTAAACATCCCATCATTCATCATTTGTTCGGTAGTGTTGTTAACAGGAGGAATATTGCCTTCATGTTGCACGTTCCTCAGGTGGTGATTAAAGGTGTCTCCACGATTCCGATTCACTCCATTGTTAATATTTACAAATTGCCATTCTCAAATACCGCCACAAAACAAGGGTTAATTGACATGTCACATATTATCCCTATACTCAATTCCACCAAATAAATACCAAATAAACTTAGTCGAGTCATACTAGTAAAGGAATTCCCCGTCTCTCCCCTCCTAGTTCTTGTCTCACATCTCAGCAAGGGATCATATCCCTAAGCTCTGATACCAACTGTGATGCCCCCAAAATAGGTATACATCACCCATTCTGAGTCGTCAAATACATGGTACAGAAACAAATACAACTTCAGTAATACAATTATCGTGCAAAATACGACAACACATATATATTGAGTTTGAATACAAATATTGTCTAATAGACAGTATAAAAACTCAAAAGGAGTCCTCATTATAATTATTGATACACTATTTTACAAAAAAGTGAGGACTACTAAAACAACTATCCTGAACCATCACTCCAAACCCCGACTAGTTCCTGCTATGTTCTCACCCCCTGAGAAGAAAAATAGAACAAAAAGGAAAAGGGTGAGCTCAACTAGCCCAGTAACGAATATTATGACTAAGATAATATACAAAAAATTATCATCAGTCTTCAACAGGGAAAAATTTGATAAAATATAATAGACAACAAGTTTTAGATCAACAATTGCAGCGGAAACAACAATCCATTAGAATAGTCAAGTAGAGAAAGAATTCTACTATCTTCTAAGATTTAAAAGTCCATCATGAATATTTTATCCCTGTAACATCAATCAATATACATCTTGAATCAAATATTCATCTTTGCACTACAGGCCAAAGATATTCATTTGTATCACCAGTTGGTCATGTTCATCTCAAGACATGTTCATCTTTGCACTACGGGTGTAAGACCCCTACTTATTATATATAAAATTTAATTTTCTCTATTTATTATCTTGAAATAATATGGAGTTAATTTGATATAATACTTTGGTTATGGGTGAAATGTGCAAAATTTTCAAAATAAGCAAGTGGTTATAAAATATTCATTTTGTTTGGGAATATTAGTTTTGGTCGTGGAATATTCTTTGTTGTCGGGGAATATTAAATGACGACCATGAAAACCATTTGTGGGCCCCAAAATGGATAAGCATCGAATGAAAAAATGACAAGTTTGAGTTGTTATAAATAACGCACAGAATGGTTACCAATTAACAATTTGTTGGAATACACGGTGGTTAAAATACGATGTCTGGCGTGGTTGCATGATAACAACTTGCAGTATTGCAAGATTATTGTTGAATTATTGATTCTTACGTATAAAGGCACTTACTCAATAATTATTCTGACGGTAATTATTGTTCAATATTTTATTTTATTGATTCAATAATTGATGCGTTGATATTTTATATTATTGTTGTTTCAATAATTGTCACTGCATAGTATTTTCCATTATCAGATCAATAATTCATATTATTTGAATAATATTATTAGAGAGCATTATTGGCAATGTCTAAGGAAGTTCTGTCTAGGAAAGGGGTTTGGTCACCTAATTGCGCGCCAATAAGGAGAAATCTTTATCGGAAAATCCCCTCTTTCCTAAGAACGACCTGGTTGTCATAATTGCTATTCTATAATATTATTTGTAAATAATTAATTATTTATTTATTTGATAAGAAAATATTTATTTTATGTGGACATAAATGATGGATTTATTTATTTTATGTGGTTATAAATGAAGGAATTAATGCTGAGGTGTTTTATCAGTATTTTGTCGGAATGGAGGTGTTAAAAATCATCCGTTTGTGGATTTCGGATATTTTCTGTATGGAATTTGGAAAAAGTTCCTTCTGCAAAGTTGTAGAGAATTCGATTTCGTGTGGAATGGACATAAAATTTGTATTTTTCTGATAAATGGATAGCCGAAGATTTAACGTACGAGGAGGTACCTGTTAAGATCTTGGATGGGAAAGAGCATATCCTACGCACGAAGGTTATACCACAAGTTAAGGTTTTGTGGAGAAACCATGTTATTGAAGAAATGACCTGGGAGTTGGAATCAGAAATGAAAGTGAGGTATCCTCACCTTTTCGAAACACCAGGTACGTACGTCAATTTCGAGGACGAAATTTCATAAGGAGGGGAGGTTGTAAGACCCCAACTTATTATAAATAAAATTGAATTTTCTCTATTTATTATCTTGAAATAATATGGAGTTAATTTGATATAATACTTTGGTTATGGATGAAATGTGCAAAATTTTCAAAATAAGCAAGTGGTTATAAAATATTCATTTTTTGGGGAATATTCGTTTGGTCGTGGAATATTCTTGTTGTCGGGGAATATTCGTACAACGACGCAACCATTTGTGGGCCCCATAACGGATAACTTTCGGATGAAGAAAACGACAAGTTTGAGTTGTTATAAATAACGGCGTAATAATTCTTCATTAACATTTGTTGGAATACACAGTGGTTAAAATACGAATACACGCGTGCATTTACAAAGATGACACGATGTTACTGCAGTATTGTTGAATTATTGATTCTTACGTAAGAAAGCACTACTCAATAATTGTTACAGTAATTACTGTTCAATATTTTATTTTATTGATTCAATAATTGCTGTGTTGATATTTTATATTATTATTGTTTCAATAATTGTCACTGCACAGTATTTTCCATTATCATATCAATAATTCATATTATTTGAATAATATTATTAGAGAGCATTATTGGCAATGTCTAAGGAAGTTCTGTCTAGAAAAGGGGTTTAGTCACCTAATTGCACGCTAATAAGGAGAAATCCTTATCGAAAAGTCCTCTCTTTTCTGGGAACGACCTGGTTGTCATAATTATGATTCTGTAATATTATTTGTGAATAATTAATTATTGATTTATATAATAAAGAAATATTTATTTTATGTGGACATAAATTATGGATTTATTTATTTTATGTGGTTATAAATGAAGGAATTAATGCTGAGGTATTTTATCAGTATTTTGTCATAATGGAGATGTTAAAAATCATTCGTTTGTGGATTTTGGATATTTTTGTATGGAATTTGAAAAAACTTCCTTCTGCAAAGTTGTAGAGAATTCGATTTCGTGTGGAATGGACATAAAATTTGTATTTTTTTGATAAACGGATAGCCGAAGATTTAACGTACGAGGAGGTACCTGTTAAGATCTTGGATAGGAAAGAGCATGTCCTACGCACGAAGGTTATACCACAAGTTCAGGTTTTGTGGAGAAACCATGCTATTGAAGAAATGACCTGGGAGTTGGAATCAGAAATGAAAGCGAGGTATCCTCACCTTTTCGAAACACCAGGTACGTACGTTAATTTCGAGGATGAAATTTCATAAGGAGTGGAGGTTGTAAGAACCCAACTTATTATAAATAAAATTGAATTTTCTCTATTTATTATCTTGAAATAATATGGAGTTAATTTGATATAATTCTTTGATTATGGGTGAAATGTGAAAAATTTTCAAAATAAGCAAGTGGTTATGAAAAATTATTTTGTCGGGGAATATTTGTTTGGTCGTGGAATATTCTTATTGTCGGGGAATATTCGTACGACGGCGCAAACATTTGTGGGCCCAATAACGGATAACTATCGGATGAAGAAAACGACAAGTTTGACTTGTTATAAATAACGGCGAAATGGTTATCGTTAACACTATTGGAATACCCGGTGGTTAAAATACTGATGTCTGGCGTGGTTGCCAAAGAAGCAGCATGATTACGCAGTATTGTTGAATTATTGATTCTTATGTAAGAAGGCACTACTCAATAATTGTTACAGTAATTACGGTTCTATATTTTATTTTATTGATTCAATAATTGTTGCGTTGATATTTTATATTATTTTTGTTTCAATAATTTTCACTGCACAGTATATTCCATTATCAGATCAATAATTCATATTATTTGAATAATATTATTAGAGAGCATTATTAGTAATGTCTAAGGAAGTTCTGTCTAGGAAAGGGATTTGATCACCTAATTGCGCGCCAATAAGGAGAAATCCTAATCGGAAAGCCCCCTCTTTCCTGGGAACGACCTGGTTGTTATAATTGTGATTCTGTAATATTATTTGTGAATAATTAATTATTGATTTATATGATAAGGAAATATTTATTTTATGTGGACATAAATGATGGATTTATTTATTTTATGTGGTTATAAATGAAGGAATTAATGCTGAGGTGTTTTACCAATATTTTTTCGGAATGGAGGTGTTAAAAATTATCCGTTTGTAGATTTCGGATATTTTATGTATGGAATTTGGAAAACCTTCCTTCTGTAAAGTTGTAGAGAATTCGATTTCGTGTGGAATGGATATAAAATTCGTATTTTTTTGATAAACGGGCTATTTATTATGAATTACAGAAGTTTCGGAAAATAAAATAATTTTTATTCGGTGGGACCCACTTTTTTTTTATAAACATGTGGGCTGCTATTATTTTTCAGATTTGGCATGCTAGAGTTTTCAACAAAGTGTGCGTAGAATGGAAGAAATGAAATATTATTATTTTATTATTTAGTCTCCTTTGGCGTTCTAGTATTTTCCTATAAATAGCCACATAGGTTAGAATTGAAAATCACACCAGAAATAAGTTTTCTTTCTCTTTATATTGTCGAGCGTATTTTTGTGAGAATTTAGATACTTTGAGAGTTTTTGTTCGGTACAAGCTTCCTTCGACTTTATATCCGATATTCCGATCATAAGTATCGTTATTTTGAGGTAAGGGATGTTATTTTCTTCGTACATGATATTATTTCTTTCAATATCAGTATGCCGAAATATTGGTCTGAACTTTTTATCAAATTTGGAACTTTTTGTGTCGGGGTTACTATTCACGTATACGGTACTATTCACGAATACGGCACTATTCACCGAAAAATGAAATTTTCTTCTTTTTATCCAATATGTCCATTATGGTTACTATCTTTGATTGTATCCATGTTTTGATCTTTATTTTTGAATTCTGCTTCAAAATTTGTTATTATGGAGTATTATTGAACTTGGATAAAACTGTAATACGAATCCCTAATATTTGTTCTTTTATCTCACTGGATTCATTTTCTTTAAGATATTTTTCATCATCTTCAGTCCTAAATGATGATATAATTGAATATCTTTGGCCTGTAGTGCAAAGATGAATGATTACCTAATGAATATCTTTGGCCCGTAGTGCAAAGATGAACAGGTGTTGAGATGAACATGACCAACCGGTGATACAAATGAATATCTTTGGCTCAGAGGTGCAAATATGAATATTTGATTCAAGATGTATATTGATTGATGTTACAGGGATAAAATATTGATGATGGACTTTTAAATCTTAGAAGATAGTAGAATTCTTTCTCTACTTGACTTTTCTAATGGATTGATGTTTTCGCTGCAGTTGTTGATCTAAAACTTGTTATCTATTATATTTTATCAGATTTTTTCCTGTTGAAGGCTAATGATAAATTGTTGTATATTATCTTAGTCATAATATTCTTTACTGGGCTAGTTGAGCTCACCCTTTTCCATTTTGTTCCACTTTTCTTCTCAAGAGATGAGAACATAGCAGGAACTAGTCGGGGTATGGAGTGATGGTTCAGGATAGTTGTATTAGTAGTCCTCACTATTTTATAAAATAGTGTATCAATAATTGTAATGAGAACTCCTTTTGAGTTTGTATACTCTCTATCAGATAATAGTTGTATTCAAACTCACAGTATATGTGTTGTCGTATTTTGCACGACAATTGTTTTACTGAAGTTGTATTTGTTTCTGTACCATGTATTTGGCGACTCAGAATGGGTGAGGTATACCTATTTTTGGGGCGTCACAGTTGTTGTAAGACCCCAACTTATTATAAATAAAATTGAATTTTCTTTATTTATTATCTTCAAATAATATGGAGTTAATTTGATATAATACTTTGGTTATGGGTGAAATGTGCAAAATTTTCAAAATAAGCAAGTGGTTATAAAATATTCATTTTGTCGGGGAATATTCGTTTGGTCGTGGAATATTCTTGTTGTCGGGGAATATTCGTACGACGGCGAAACCATTTGTGGGCCCCAAAACGGATAACTGTCGAATGAAAAAAATGACAAGTTTGAGTTGTTATAAATAACGGCGTAATGGTTACCGAATTAACAATTTGTTGAATACACGGGGTTAAAATCACGATGTCTGGCGTGGTTGCACAATAACACACTGCGTGATTGCACAAAGTATTGTTGAGTTATTGATTCTTACGTCTGATAAAGGCACTTTCAATAATTATTACATGAATTATTGTTCAATATTTTATTTTATTAATTCAATAATTGATGCGTTGATATTTTATATTATTGTTGTTTCAATAATTGTCACTGCATAGTATTTTCCATTATCAGATCAATAATTTATATTATTTGAATAATATTATTAGAGAGCATTATTGGCAATGTCTAAGGAAGTTACATGCAGGAAAGGGGTTTGGTCACCTAATTGCGCGCCAATAAGGAGAAATCTTTATCGGAAAATCCCCTCTTTCCTAAGAACGACCTGGTTGTCATAATTGCTATTCTATAATATTATTTGTAAATAATTAATTATTTATTTATTTGATAAGGAAATATTTATTTTATGTGGACATAAATGATGGATTTATTTATTTTATGTGGTTATAAATGAAGGAATTAATGCTGAGGTGTTTTATCAGTATTTTGTCGGAATGGAGGTGTTAAAAATCATCCGTTTGTGGATTTCGGATATTTTCTGTATGGAATTTGGAAAAAACTTCCTTCTGCAAAGTTGTAGAGAATTCGATTTCGTGTGGAATGGACATAAAATTAGTAATTATCTGATAAATGGATAGCCGAAGATTTAACGTACGAGGAGGTACATATTAAGATCTTGGATAGGAAAGAGCATGTCATACGCACGAAGGTTATACCATAAGTTAAGGTTTTGTGGAGAAACCATGCTATTGAAGAAATGACCTGGGAGTTGGAATCAGAAATGAAAGCGAGGTATCCTCACCTTTTAGAAAGACCAGGTACATACGTTAATTTTGAGGAAGAAATTTCATAAGGAGTGGAGGTTGTAAGACCCCAACTTATTATAAATAAAATTGAATTTTCTCTATTTATTATCTTGAAATAATATGGAGTTAATTTGATATAATACTTTGGTTTTGGGTGAAATGTGCAAAATTTTCAAAATAAGCAAGTGGTTATAAAATATTCATTTTGTCGGGGAATATTCGTTTGGTCGTGGAATATTCTTGTTGTCGGAGAATATTCATACGACGGCGCAACCATTTGTGGGCCCCATAACGGATAACTGTCGGATGAAGAAAACCACAAGTTTGAGTTGCTATAAATAACGGCGTAATGGTTATCGTTAACACTGTTGAAATACCCGGTGGTTAAAATACGATGTCTACGCGTGGTTGCATAAAGTGAGCACCACGGTATTGCACAGTATTGTTGAATTATTGATTCTTACGTAAGAAGGCACTACTCAATAATTGTTACAGTAATTACTGTTCAATATTTTATTTTATTGATTCAATAATTGTTGCGTTGATATTTTATATTATTATTGTTTCAATAATTGTCATTGCACAGTATTTTCCATTATCAGATCAATAATTAATATTATTTGAATAATATTATTAGAGAGCATTATTGGCAATGTCTAAGGAAGTTCTGTCTAGGAAAGGAGTTTGGTGCGCGCCAATAAGGAGAAATCCGTATCGAAAAGCCCCCTCTTTCCTGGGAACGACCTTGTTGTCATAATTGTGATTCTGTAATATTATTTGTGAATAATTAATTATTGATTTATATGATAAGGAAATATTTATTTTATGTGGACATAAATGATGGATTTATTTATTTTATGTTGTTATAAATGAAGGAATTAATTCTGAGGTATTTTATCAGTATTTTGTCGAAATGGAGGTGTTAAAAATCATCCGTTTGTGGATTTTGGATATTTTCTGTCTGGAATTTGGAAAAACTTCCTTCTGTAAAGTTGTAGAGAATTCGATTTCGTGTGGAATAGATATAAAATTCGTATTTTTTTTGATAAACGGGCTATTTATTATGAATTACAGAAGTTTCAGAAAATAAAATTATTTTTATTCGGTGGGACCCACTTTTGTTTTTATAAACATGTGGGCTGCTATTATTTTTCAGATTTGGCTTGCTAGAGTTTTCAACAAAGTGTGCGTAGAATGGAAGAAATGAAATATTATTATTTTATTATTTAGTCTCCTTTGGCGTTCTAGCATTTTCCTATAAATAGGCACTTAGGTTAGAATTGAAAATCACACCAGAAATAAGTTTTCTTTCTCTTTATATTGTCGAGCGTATTTTTGTGAGAATTTAGATACTTTGAGAGTTTTTGTTCGGTACAAGCTTCCTTCGACTTTATATCCGATATTACGATCATAAGTATCGTTATTTTGAGGTAAGGATGTTATTTTTCTTATACATGATATTATTTCTTTCAATATCATTATCTTGCGAAAATATTGGTCCGGACTTTTTCTCAAATTTGGAACTTTTTGTGTGTCGGGAGTTACTATTCACGATATCTGGTCTTATTAACGATATCTGGCACTATTCAATTTAAAAAATTTTCTTCTTTTGTCCAAAATGTCTATTATGGTTACTATCTTTGATTGTATCCATGTTTTGATCTTTATTTTGAATTACCTTCAAAATTTGTTATTATGGAGTATTATTGAACTTGGATAAAACTGTAATACGAATCCCTAATATTTGTTCTTTTATCTCACTAGATTCGTTTTCTTTAAGATATTTTTCATCATCCTCAGTCCTAAATGATGATATAATTTAATATCTTTGGCCTGTAGTGCAAAGATGAATGATTACCTAATGAATATCTTTGGCCCATAGTGCAAAGATGAATAGGTGTTGAGATGAACATGACCAACTGGTGATACAAATGAATATATTTGGCCTGTAGTGCAAATATGAATATTTGATTCAAGATGTATATTGATTGATGTTACAGGGATAAAATATTGATGATGGACTTTTAAATCTTAGAAGATAGTAGAATTCTTTCTCTACTTGACTCTTCTAATGGATTGATATTTCCGCTGCAGTTGTTGATCTAAAACTTGTTATCTATTATATTTTATCATATTTTTCCCTGTTGAAGGCTAATGATAAATTGTTGTATATTATCTTAGTCATAATATTCTTTACTGGGCTAGTTGATTTTGTTCCATTTTTCTTCTCAGGAGATGAGAACATAGCAGGAACTAGTCGGGGTATGGAGTGATGGTTCAGGATAGTTGTATTAGTAGTCCTCACTATTTTGTAAAATAGTGTATCAATAATTGTAATGAGGACTCCTTTTGAGTTGGTATACTCTCTATCAGACAATAGTTGTATTCAAACTCACAGTATATGTGTTGTCGTATTTTGCACGACAATTGTATTACTGAAGTTGTATTTGTTTCTGTACCATGTATTTGGCGACTAAGAATGGGTGAGGTATATGATAAGTGATATTTTTACTCACTTATTGTATATTAATCCATGCGAAGTGTGCCCACCTTGAGTACATTTCATTGTGTTTTAGTCGCATTTCACATTATTTTGCATTTCATATACTGAAAACTCCTTTTAGTGAATAAGTGCAGGAATCGGCGTTATTTTGGTGGAAATTGAGGCATCAGTGAGCGTATGTGTGTAGGCTAGTGGAAAGGAGAGGATGTGCACGACATGGGAGCATAATGAGGCATGGAAATCAAGCAAACAAGAGGTTAAGGCATGAGCAAACAAGTAGCGATGGCAATGAAAAACATAAACCGGACTCGGATTTGCGGGACCACGGTAGCGTAATGCATGACAATACAAAGGCAGGCTCGCGCACGCATGTCAGTGAGAGTCTGAACATAAAGAGCATTCTGCAAGTCAAGCGCCCGCGAGGCAAGGACAATGACCGCTTTTACCCGCGAGACCCAAAGCAGCCCCACGAAGCGAGGCGTGCGACCTCACGTTAAGACGTCTGGAGGCACTAAGCATACTGTAAGTCTCGCGGCTGCGAGATAAATATACTAGAGCCGCGTGCGGCCGCGTGCGATGCTGATGCTGTAATTTGTTTTATTTTTAATTAAGCAATTTGATGATGTGTAATTGGTATAAAACGATTCTGATGTATGTCAGAGAGGGGACTTGACTTTTATTACGTAACTTTCATAGTAGCAATTAGGGTTTACACCTTGGGAGAGATCGAATGGAGAAGCGAAGCCACAACGTTTTATTCTTCTTCTTCTTGGAGTTCTTCACCATTGTGGATTTTGATTATTGTTAATGAAATTCTTTGGGGTTTTCATAGTTAATCATTGATTACTATTCGACGTTTGGGTTTGATTGTTCTTTCTCTCTTAATCTTATTTGCTTGATTATTGATCATGTTTAGTCTTGATCCCATAATGGTTTTTGGTTCCGCCATGAACTAATCTCCATTATGGGATCTATGAATTTAATATGTCGTTTGGTTGCACATCTAAATGTTAGATTTGTTTTGCATATCATTGGATTATCTATCTTGGTTGGTTTGTATGTATGAATGATGATAATCTTCATGTTAGTATTTGTATGGAATTGGAAATGAACATATGAATATGGATGAAATCATGATAGCATGCTATGAATATAGAGGATTGCATATTTTGTGAAACAGATAGGAATATCTTTGTTTTGTCGTTATGAGCTAGAATAAGGGTTGTGTTTAAAATCAATAGGATTGCAATTACGCATAGGAATATGGTAATTGTGATGGTATTAGTGATCACATAGATTCTAACATCTGTAGATGATATGTGAGTTGGTTATAGTGCATTGGAAAATGGTTATAACTTCGCTTTTATGCCCTTGGCTATTATCTGTGATATGTGAACACTTTTTGCATGACATATGGCGATTGAATGAAATATTGAATGAAGTTAGGATCCCATTGTTTCCACATCATATTTAATTCGTTTATATTGTTATTTTTAGTTGGTAATTATAAATGATTCAAATCAAGAATTAAGTTTATAGTCTTAGCATATAAATATAGTGAGTTAATTAATGCATAGTAGTCTAAAGTTAACAACTTTCTATGTGGGATCGATACTTTACTTACTCTGTATTACTTGTTGACCCGTGTATACTTGCATGAGTTAGAGCTCTTTTATAAGAATTATAAAAGAGGCAACAAGTTTTTGGTGTCGTTGCCGGGGAAAGGCGTTAATGTAGATAATTGTCATTATTTTAAAGCTGTATTGTATGACTTAGACAAATCTGATCATTTCTCATTTCTATTTTTTGTTTTATTGGAATTTTCAGGTACAATGGGTGATTTTGTTTATCAATGGCCTTTTGCAAATAGGAATCAACCAAGGGACATAAGCACTAAGGGACTCAATGTATTTGCTACATTGTCAGGACATATTGAAAAACTTTCGGAGAGGTTGGATGTTCTTGCAGAGCAACCTACTCGAGAGATAGCAGTTACATGTGAATCTTGTCTTTGGTGAGCATCCGAGTTATCGGTCTGCAACATCAAGGTTGGACAAATGCACGGTTTGGGGTGATTTTTTCAACAACGATGGTTATCCCGATTATCGACAAGGTTGGGGTATCACCCAGTTATGAATGGAGTTATAACTATCAAGATCAATCTGCATCTCAAATCCAACATATCCACCCGATTTCTCATATCCACATCCGGTCTGAAGAAGAAAATTGAGTTGAAGGAATTCATGTCAAAAAGCATAGTGACCATGAGGAGATGATGATGAGTCGGGGAGTTATCAAGCCAAAATCTTAACAAAAAGGTGGAACAACTCATTAGTTCATCAATGGATGGTCCTCAATACATGGATTTCAAAAGTGAACAAGATGATTCAAGATTGGAGGATTTGAGGTTCAAATTTGTAGCATCAACTAAGGAGAAGATGATTGAGCAAGAGAGGTCAATTCGAAAGCTTCAGAATCATATGGATCAAATGTTCGAAGCCTTGAACAATCGCCCTCCAAACAATTGGTGCTATGACATGGATGATGAAATCGATAGAGAGCCGGAAGTGCACATGCCACTGGATGAACTTAAAGGAGTGGACATTGAGGAGACAACTGGGGGTATGGAAAATGAAGAGCATGAGCCAACTTGTATTATACCCCAAGTGCCTTCTCAGTTAGAGTTGAAAAATTCAGTGAAATTTGCACACCCATGTCCCCTAGGCAGTCACATCCAAAGCAATAATTTCTACGATTATGAGGCATCTTATAAACCATGGTGGGATGAGGAAGAGATAATAGAAGAAGGAAATCCCATTGTATCCTTCATGCCTCGATACGAAAATCTATTCCACGGATCTGAATGGGAGAAGCTTTTTGCATTACAATGGAACTAGGGACATCATGTATAGAAAATATGCTAGGTGGCTTAAATTCACAAACTCTCGTGATGGGGAACCTACCAAAGCAAATAAGCGGTTCTAATGGATGGAGGTTCTTATCTTATCGTGAGAGGAATTGGATAGCGGTGTCGAAGAGAGAGTCAGTCGAGCTAATTGACTATAACTTAGCGGCGGATGGGAAGCAACCCATCAATTCTTCACCCAAGAATTCAATTATTGTCGTTATTTCCTTTTGATTATTTTGGTTAGTAGTTCAAATTCGGTGATAACAAGTTATGGGATAAGCGGCGTATCGCGTGATATTAATTTATTTAGCATAACCACCACTATTATATGTCTTATTCATGTGAATTAATATCTATGCAGGTACAATGATTAGAGAGCATCACCGATGGAAGAGTGATATCAAAGCGAATGGCGATGGTTGGAGTCTACATGGTAGCATGCCCAAAGCGATATCAACTCATGGCGTGCGTCAGCGTTTCGACCCGATTAATCCACGAACCTTTACTGCAAGTCTCGCGCTCGCGTAGCGCTTTAATCATTATATATATCATCGTAGCGCCAGACACTCGATCGACTAGATAAAAACATTTTAAAACAGAAGTTGGAATCATTCAGACTCTTATTTGCGATATCAACGAGTGTGAGAATCTCTCACTCTCCATAACTCATGTCTCTATCTCACTATCGATTCTGATTGAGGCGTATTTCTCTCCATCAAATCCCCACGAGTCCCTTCACGATTCATCCACATCTCCGTCATTATATAAAGCTAGGGCTCTACATTGGGTTAGCAAATACATTTTCTCCTTCAGTAAGTTCATTTGCTATCTCTATCTCCAATGGGTCCAAAGAGAGTTCGGGCAGCTTCCTCCTCTTCATCTTCCTCCGGCGGTCATGAGGAGGATATTGTCGACCATAGCAAATTTCTATGTTTGGAGGCCCAGCAGGAGTACTATCGCATTGTCGCGAAGACATTCATCAAGGAAAGAGGATTTAGGCGGAAGGGTCGGGATGGGGAACTATGTGCCATGATCCATGACGAGGATGGGGTGGGTGATTCTTTGCACCCACCCGATTTCAATGAGCATAGTTAAGAGAGTTCTATGCTAATGCCAAAGCCACCATGAGCGATACCTCTATGGTTCGTTTATGCAGTGAACTACCAACCCTCGCCATCGAAAGCGTCTTTGAGGCTCCCATTAGACCACCGGAGGGGGCGAATTGGATCACGGGAGCTCATCGAAATAGACTTGGAAGCGGTCATTGCGAGAATTGTGCATTCCGGATCCCGATGGACTTACAAAGTCGATGCGACCCAACCTCGCATTTTCCAGTGGCCGCGTTGAATCGATGCATGAGCATGGAATCTATTCATTTGCGATAAATTATTGCCATCATCGCATCAACATGAAATCCACAATGAGAGAGAGCCATACTTCTGTGGGGCATCATCACTGGCGAATATATTGACGTAGGGTATTTGATCCATCAAAACATTGTCAAGTATCTGAAGGGAACTACCACTGGCAGCATCCCACACGCTTGATATAGCCATGTTATGTCTTGCATGAAGGGGGTTCGTTAGGGCAATGAGCAAATGCAGTATCCCAGCCAAGATATCACGCACTCCACAATTGCCAAATTTGAGGACTGGGCAGGTGGCGAGCCACATCCGCGAGGACGAGGATTCATTCTCCGACCCACCTTTTAAAGAGCCAACCTAGCATTACGCGGCCCAGATGAAGCGGGTCCATCCACCCATGAAGCGACTGTCTCTAGCGATCGACACCTCAAGAAGGTTGGGCGCAAAGTCGACGCATTGTATGACAATCTTGGGACATTCGCTATGGGACTTTCTAGGGCTTTGGCCGAAGCATTCGCTCAGCAAGGAACCATGCTTGAATGGCCCCAGTTTGGGACCGCCGTGCCGTATCCACCACCAGATTCACCACCCGAGGAGGGTGGTCATGCCAATCAGTAGGGGAGTTTTCTAGTACCCTTTACCTTCATTCAATGAGGACATTGAACATTTTAAGTTTGGGGGTATTGGTGTACTTGCATAGTAGTTTAGTTGCATTTTATTTTAGCATGTTTAGTTTAATTTTGCATGAATATGTGTTAGTTAAAATTTTGCATGAATATGTGTTAGTTAAATTTTAGCATAAATTTTTTTTATTCATTGATAGTATGTTTAGTTTAATGTCTCACATAAATTCTTATGCGTATAAATAGAAATTTTTTGCCTAAGCCAATGATGATAGTGAATTGTGAGCGATTTGAATATGTTGCATAACACAACGTGGATATAATGTTTTACACAATGCGATTCATGTGGTACATTTATATCTTTTGGGTTTACCTGATTGTGTTCATATTCACTTGTAAGTCTAAGATGTGTGTCTTGCAATGCTCGATAGAACATGTAGATTTAAAATGAGAAACATGAGGAAAGTGTTGTAGATTGTAAAGTCATTGAGGTGCAAATTTTTGGGGAACATGGGTATCTTTGTATATATATATATATATATATATATATGACTAGTCTTAATTTGGGGCCACCTTAGCTACTTGAGTAAAAATGCTTGAGGGATTGTCTCTACACCTAAGCGCCTAAGGTCTTTCATGATGCAGGAGTCGTTGGTTGAAAGCTTCGCTAAAAGGGTAGCGATGTGCCTAATGGATTGAGGCATTGAACGGTCATGTGAAAAAAGAAAAAAAAAGAAAAGGAAAAGAGCAAAAGAAAAGAATCAATAGCAATAAACACCACGGAAAAGTGCAAAATCACCCTCGTGAGTAGCAATAAAGCAATAAACCCATTGTTGAACCTTAGTTTGCGGTGAGATGTCGAAATAGTCTATGTGCATGAGTATACATGAATCTTGATTTAGATTATAATTTTCTGTGAGAAGCAATGTAGGATACATAATCTTTGCTTGGATCAAGTTTTTGTGAACAACACACACACACACAACATCTCTATAGCATTCATGAATTATCTGCGTGTATGATGTTATATCTATGGTTTGGTTTGAAATTATGTTCTGGAATCCGGATAGTTCACTGAGGTAATTTGGGCTGAAATTCTGTTATGGTCAAGA
The DNA here is from genome assembly GCA_020205605.1 of Panax ginseng. Taxonomy (NCBI): domain Eukaryota; kingdom Viridiplantae; phylum Streptophyta; class Magnoliopsida; order Apiales; family Araliaceae; genus Panax; species Panax ginseng. Next base: position 60,942,793 of record CM035140.1, on the reverse strand, counting down.
TTATGTGAGACTAGTTTGCATCATAAAGTAGTTGAATAGTTTTTTTTAGTTATATTTTCAGTGTTCATGCATATGCATTGCTTGAGGGCAAGCAACAGTTCAAGTTTGGGGGTATTTGATAAGTGATATTTTTACTCACTTATTGTATATTAATCCATGCGAAGTGTGCCCACCTTGAGTACATTTCATTGTGTTTTAGTCGCATTTCACGTTATTTTGCATTTCATATCTTTGAAAACTCCTTTTAGTGAATAAGTGCGAGAATCGGCGTTATTTTGGTGGAAATTGAGGCATCGGTGGCGTATGTGTGTAGGCTTTAGTGGAAAGGCGAGGATGTGCATGGCATGGGAGAATAATGAGGCATGGAAATCAAGCAAACAAGAGGTTAAGGCATGAAAGCAAACAAGTAGCGGCAAGACAAAAACATAAACCGGACTCGAGATTTGCGGGACCACGGTAGCGTGGCGTCCGCAATGGTCAAAGGCGAGCTCGCGCACCATGCAAAGTCTGAGTTGAACATAAGGAGCATTCTGCAAGTCAGCGCCCATGAGAAGAGGACATGGCCTTGCGAGAAGACCAGCGTCGCCATGGCAGGCGAAGCGCTTGCGACCGCCGCGTTAAGGCGTCTGGAGGCACTAAGCATCTTTGTAAGTCTCGCGGCATGAGACAAATATACTAAGCCGTGTCTTGGCCATGTATGATCTTGATCTTGTAATTTGTTTTATTTTAATTAAGCAATTTGATGATGTGTAATTGGTATAAAATGATTCTTACGTGTATGTCGGAGAGGGACTTGACATTTTTTACGTAATTTTCATATTAGAATTAGGGTTTACACCTTGGGGAGAGTCCAACGAGAAAGAAGCATGACGTTTTATTTTCTTCTTCTTGGAGTTCTTCACCATTGTGGATTTTGATTATTGAATGGAATTCTTTGGGGTTTTCATAGTTAATCATTGATTATTATTCAACGTTTGGGTTTGATTGTTCTTTCTCTCTCTTATCTCTTATTTGCTTGATTATTGATCATGTTTAGTCTTGATCCCATAATGGTTTTTTAGTTCGCCGTGAACTAAACTCCATTATGGGATCTAACGAATTTTAATATGTCGTTTGGTTGCACATCTAAATGTTAGATTTGTTTTGCATATCATATGGATTATCTATCATGGTTGGTTTGTTTGTATGAATGATTGATAATCTTCATTATTAGTATTTGTATGGAATTGGAAATGAACATATGAATATGGATGAAATCATGATAGCATCTTGAATATGGGGTAAGTGCATATTTTGTGTGAAACAGATATGAAATATACTATTTTGCCGTATGAGCTAGAATAAGGGTTGTGTTTAAAGTCAATAGGATTGCAATTACGCATAGGAATATGGTAATTGTGATGGTATTGGTGATCACATAGATTCTAACATCTGTAGATGATATGTGAGTTGGTTATAGTGTATTGGAAAATGGTTATAACTCGCTTTTATGCCCTTGGCTATTATCGTGTGATATGTGAACACTTTTTGCATGACATATGGCGATTGAATGAAATATTGAATGAAGTTAGGATCCCACTGTTTCGACATCATATTTAATTCGTTTATATTCTTATTTTAAGTTGGTAATTACAAATGATTCAAATCAACAATTAAGTTTATAGTCTTAGCATATAAATATAGTGAGTTAATTAATGCATAGTAGTCTAAAGTTAACAACTTTATCTGTGGGATCGATATTTTACTTACTCTGTATTACTTGTTGACCCGTGTATACTTGCATGAGTTAGAGCTCTTTTATAAGAATTATAAAAGAGGCAACAGTATACCTATTTTGGGGGCGTCACAGTTGTTGTAGGACCCCAACTTATTATAAATAAAATTGAATTTTCTCTATTTATTATCTTGAAATAATATGGAGTTAATTTGATATAATACTTTAGTTATGTAACATTCCAGAATTTTAGAATTTTAAATGTAATTTATAAATATTTATTAATTTATATAAATATTTATTGGATGTGTTATTGATGAATACATATTTGTATTTGTTTAATTTGATTTAAGTTGGTTAATTATTTGTTAAATAATTAATTAATAAGTTAAGGAAATTATTATTATAATGATATTTCAATTTGATGGATAATTAGTGGTATTGAGTTATGTGATTAAATGATTTAATTAATAAATTGTTATTAGAATTAATTAAATCAAGTATGAAAACTTAATTAATTAGAAGTGTGACAAATGGCTATATTATAAGTGGTTATTAAAATAAATTAAAGTAATTTTAATTTATTTTGCCAAACAACGCTTAAATATATTAAGTCTTTAATTTTAAAGAGTTTTGCCAAACAAAGCCTTATAGTTTTTGGATTTTTAAATTTGATTTATTAAATATAAATTAAATAAATAAAATATAAATAATATATAATAAGTTCTTGTAACCGATAATTTATAAAGGACAATTAGTGATGTCGGGTTTTAAAAAAAACGTTTAAGCGTTGCCTTTATTTTATTTCACGTAAAATAGTTTTGGGTCTGATATTGGCTTAAGAGAAAAGAGAACAAAGAATACATAGAAAAGAATTTGGGAGAGTTCGAGAGAGAAAATGTTGGGATTGCAAAAGAAAATTCTTGAGGTTTTCAAACAAGTTCAGTGGTATTAGCAATGACTATCTTAGTAATTGAAGGTATGTTCGTTAACCTTAATATTATATAGATTTATGTGTTTATATGGGTTTACGGCATAAATTTATATGTTCTGTGAATTCTATTTTTTCGAATTATGATATATAACTGAATTATGGTGATTGTATATGGTTATAAATATTATAACTAACATATATATATATATATATATATATGTGTGTGTGTGTGTGTGTGTGTGTGTGTGTGTGTGTTGTATGCTAAAATACGTTCAAAGAGAAACGAAATTGGTTTTACAGTGGACATATGAGGATGAACATGAACATGTTTTGGAGTATAACAAAATTAGTATGTGATTGTATGCTAATTGTGAAATTGAAGCTTATGTATGTTAATTGGGTATGAATTTCAGAGAATCGTACTTTAAAGTAATCAAGTTTGGTTATTATTGATATTACAGTGTTAAAAAACATTAACAATGGAGTTTTTCTTAAAAACAATGTTTTTAAAGAATTAAGTTTTCTAAAGTAGTTGTTTAATTGTTGGTAATTGTTATATGGATGATTGTTAACGTTTATGTGTAGTTTACGATGAAGTTATGCATGTTAATTAGTGTTAGAATTTAAGTAATAGACAAAAAAATTAGTTGTTCTGTTCTTCGTGGTTGGGTTCTGCAAGTTTTGGTGCACCAGCGCCAAAAATGGTGCCCCAGCACCAAAATTCGCGCCTAACGCTGAAGTTCACGCCCCAAGATCAAATTCGCTTGAAATACTAATCTCGCTTCTGGCGCCCTTTGGTTAGCCTAGTTCTCGCGCCACATGGCATGGAATGAAGTCTGAGTCGGACAGTTTTGGCCTCCTGTAGTAAAATGGCCATAACTTTCTCATACGAACTCCGATTGAGTTGATTCAAGATGATCCAGAATGAGGACGAGTAGACCTACAACTTTCGTTCCAAAAGTGTTTCAATTTGAGGTCTGTAAAAGTAGTAACAATGGCCATCTTTAGGACTGTTGTGTTTTCGGGGGCAATCGAAGGGCGTCGGGCAGGCACATATGCATGTGTAGTGCTCCTGACCATAAAAGATGACGTTCTAAGTTATAAAACTTGAATGTTAGTAAATATAATGATGCTTAACATTAATAAATGATGTATTATATAAGTTATTGAAGCATAGTAAGCATACACAAGAGAAGCAAATTGGGCGTGTGACGAATAAACGTCGAAACGTCGTGCCAAGTGTTAACGAACTTAAAAAGTGTTTCAATTCAATTGAAATGAATATTATAGGATATGAAATGGGTTTAATATAAAACCAATAAGTAGTCCTAGTAAGACTTAAGCACTTGAATGAACTTCGATTATGAAATATAGTGAGTCATAAGTCAAAAAGTTAACACAATCTAATTGAACATTGTGTGCTAATTAATAGGAATGATTATGAGATGTGGAGTAGAGTTTACATTACAATTACTATGTGTTGTTATGTGACTAATAGTTGATGTGTATGATTATATAATTGTGTAGGGCACGTGAAGTGCAGATAACTGTAAGCTGTTAAACTATTATTGGTAAACAACGATCAAGGCAAGTCTTTCGGTTCCTATTTTCTACGTGGACTTGATGAATTGTTTTAAATTGCATGATATGTTATGCATGTTGAAATCATGAAATGTTAAAGTCAATATATGACTACATTGTTTTGGCTAAGTAATGATGATTGAGTAAGGAACTTAATCTTAATATTTGCTATGTGAATTAAAAGCATGTATGCCATGTTACTTTAATGAGATGTATATCGAGCATGTTATTATGTGCTATGTGATGCATGAAAACTGTTAGACTTTCTTTGGGTCAATCGAGCTCACTCTTGCAAATAACCACTTTTGCAGGTCAATATTTTAAGGTAAAGATATGTGCTAAGTGAGTTATAGAGATCTATATTCACGAAGATTACTTATGTTTTATGAGAAATGTATTTCATATTTTGAACGTAACATGTTGTTGAATTGTAAGTTGAGTTATACAATGTATATGGATATTTAGTTATGATGTAAGACTTTGTATAGTCATTTTGTTGTAACGATTCATGATATAAGATTGAATCAAAGAGATGTAATGTAAAGGTTGCGATTCAGGGCAAGAAAGAAGGAAATGTATAAAAGTTTTAAATATTCCGCAATTTTATTAAGTTTAACATCGAATAATGATGTAAAATTAGAGATTTAATATATGATTAACGACCGAAGTAGAGATTTAAATTGTATAGATTTTGGGGTCGTTACAGTTGGTATCAAAGCTGTGGGTTATAAACCTTAGGTAGGAGTACCGTAGGTTATAACCTTAGAGAAGGAATGTGAAGTTAATGAAAGAATAAGCTCAAATAGAGTTTGAACAATAAGGGATTAAAACTTGCGTGAAAGGATTCAAAGAAGAATCTCTCAGAGTTATAAGGAATATAAATGTGGGGTTACCCAACTCCAATAATAAGGATGTAAGGTGATAATAAATAGACAATGTCTATAAAAAGAGAATGATAAAGAAGTTATAAATAGGAAGTTATATCTAAGTGTGGTGCAATTGTACTCTTTAGTAGTTGATGTATGGTATCTGGGCTAAACGATTCCTTCATAGAGCGGAGGTATATACGAACTAGTAACTCGGAACCTAGTTTGTTGGTTGTTTGTGGGAAACCACTCAGCGTACCACATTGAAACTGTTAGAGACTCGATGTGTACCAAGTGTAGAAATGGATACGTATGATGAAAGTGTAGAACTCGAATGAAATTTTGAGTGATGTAAATGAAGTTAGAATTCTTAAAGGAAGAATTGTTATATAAACAAGAAGATTCAAAGAAGAATCTAAGAGATATAAAGATAAGAAATGGGAGTTTCCTAACTCCAAAAGCCAAGATAACGAATAATATCGTAAATGATGAAAAAGGGAAAGAATGAGGATCGTAAAACAAAACGATCACGAGTTAACAAAAGAATTTTAAAGGTGATGAGTATAGAATAAGATCACGACGTGATCTATTTAAGTTATAAAAGGAAGATGGTTTGTAATGTTTGAATGATTATAGCTTGATGCAATGAAGATGGTGTACTATGAAATAGTACGAGATAAACTCGCGAGGAGTTATAAATGATGAGATACGAGGAATTTGTATCGAGCAAAGAGCAAGTTATAAGTAAGATAGAGTTAGGATGGATTTCAATTGAGGACTCCTGTGATGGCTGAGTTGTACAAATCTTTGTATGGGCGAGGGTTTTGTTCTTTCACTCAGTTTATCACATTGATAATCATTGGAATGTTTGTGTCGCCGCTATTTGCTATATACTGTTGAGAAGGTGATTCTTTTCTCATGTATATATGAGATAGGTAGAGTATAGTTAGAGAATATTATAAGGTTAAGTGCGAGTTCTTAAACTCATCATACTTATGGTAGGTTCGTGACTCATAATTATATGGTATGTTTTTGAACCCCTCAGCGAATGGACGCCTATGGTCTGACTAGGATAAGTTCTTAAACTCATATGATTGTGACAAGTTCTTGAACTCATAACGTGTGGTAAGTTTGACGAACTGGGTGTAATTAAGTGTGAATGGAGTATTGAGGATGATAGGAATAGATAGACCTATTAAGCAATGGATCATTATAGAAAGTGGAGTTGATGGTGGAAGCATAGGTATTCTAAATCTACTAGCTATGCTAGACTTTCGAAATTTATTAACTTCATGCTGATGTTTACACTTCTATTTTCTTGAAAAACATTGGATCAAATGATGGAACCAATGAGTTTTAACAACAATACTGTTATTCGTATGTCTATGCTAATTGCTTCGGCTAGACAAAAATGATTTGCAATATATCAAAATGTATTTTATATCATTAATGCATCATGTAACCTGGTGCAAAGATGATAAAAATGATGGAGTCATCAATGCAATATTACCTAGTGTTGGATGTGATCTAAGGATCGTCACCCACTATGGTATGATGTAGTATGATAAAGTCACCAAATGACTAATCCTCAACAGATCGTAAATACATGCTGCATGCATCATGACGTCATAAAAAGATTTTTGAGATTTCTTTAAGATATGAGAATATATATATGTATATGTATATTTTGATTGATGTCCGAATTGTTGTAGAAGTCTATGCGATTTGATTCAGCTAAACGAATATTGAAAGATGTTCATGAAATGCATGCGTTTCTTGAGAAGTTATGCCAAACCAAATTGTTTTAGTGCGGATTCAGATGTTGAAAAGCCGAGATGAACAACCCTTTTATAGGGATTACGGCGGAGGCGTTGAGATGTTTATTGCACAATACATTGTGCGAATGGTGATCACCCTAAGTACGAGGGAGTCCCTATAGTCTTATATTTGTTAAAGTTTAAGTTGAAAGATTACTTATAACTATGGACATACGCATAGCGTTTAAATGTTTGTGCACAATACATCGTACGAAGGGCTTAACACCCTAAGTACGGGGGTCCTTATAGTCTTATGATTGTTAAAGTTGAAGTTGAAAGATTACTTGCAACTGTGGACATAGTTCATGGTCTTATGACCATCAGCATGATTTGGAATCTTTTAAATTCCTGTTATTCATATCGCTTCCCAATTATTGAGCAATTGTGGAAGATTCTTGATATTCTAAAAGGTGAATGTGGTAAAGATGATATTCCTTAGAAAGTGAGTGAGTCGAGAATGCGACCTTTGAATGATGAATATGTTGAATAAGTGAGAAAAGAGATTTTGAAGTAAGAAGGATATGAGTTATCAAAGAATAATGTAAAACATTTAATAGAAAAGTTAATAATTGTAGAAAGATCTTTGTGGAAAGAAGTGGTTATAAAACCCAAGGAATGAATATAGTAGTGACGTAAAAATCTATTTTGTTAGATTGAATGAATAAAAATTTCGAGGACGAAATTCTTAGAAGAAAAGGTGAATGTAATATCCCGAGTGTTGATGATAATGATCCTTAGAAAAGGAAATGAATGGGTTAAAAGATATATAATACTCAGAATATATTGAGATGAAGTGAAAGTTATAAAATGAACCCTAGAATTTGTTAAAGTAATGAATGTAATAGAGAATATAAAATCTATATTTAGATAAAATAATGAAAGATTACTCTGAGTTATTTGTTTAATTTGTGTCTTCGATTACGGGGACGTAATCTTTGTAAAGAGAGAAGATTGTAACGAATGAGTGGTTTGAATTGTGATTACGGGGATGTAATCCTTATAAGAGGGGAATGATGTAACATTCCAGAATTTTAGAATTTTAAATGTAATTTATAAATATATATTAATTTATATAAATATTTATTAGATGTGTTATTGATGAATACATATTTGTATTTGTTTAATTTGATTTAAGTTGGTTAATTATTTGTTAAATAATTAATTAATAAGTTAAGGAAATTATTATTATAGTGATATTTCAATTTGATGGATAATTAGTGGTATTGAGTTATGTGATTAAATGATTTAATTAATAAAATATTATTAGAATTAATTAAATCAAGTATGAAAACTTAATTAATTAGAAGTGTGACAAATAGCTATATTATAAGTGGTTATTAAAATAAATTAAAGTAGTTTTAATTTATTTTTCCAAACAAGGCTTAAATATATTAAGTCTTTAATTTTAAAGAGTTTTGCCAAACAAAGCCTTATAGTTTTTGGATTTTTAAATTTGATTTATTAAATATAAATTAAATAAATAATATATAATAAGTTCTCGTAACCGATAATTTATAAAGGACAATTAGTGATGTCGGGTTTTAAAAAAACATTTGAAGCGTTGCCTTTATTTTATTTCACGTAAAATAGTTTTGGATCCGATATTGGCTTAAGAGAAAGAGAACAAAGAATACTGAGAAAAGAAAGAATTTGGGAGAGTTCGAGATAGAAAATGTTGGGATTGCAAAAAGCAAATTCTTGAGGTTTTCAAACAAGTTCAATTAGTATTAGCAAGAGACCTGTCTTAGTAATTGAAGGTATGTTCGTTAACCTTAATATTATATAGATATATGTGTTTATATGGGTTTACTGACATAAAATTTATATGTTCTGTGAATTCTATTTTTGAATTATGATATACAACCTAATTATGGTGATTGTATGTGGTTGTAAATATTATAACTAGCATATATATATATATATATATATATATATATATATATATTGTATGCTAAAATACGTTCAAAGAGAAACAAAATTGGTTTTACAGTGGACATATGAGGATGAACATGAACATGTTTTGGAGTATAACAAAATTAGTATGTGATTGTATGCTAATTGTGAAATTGAAGCTTGTGTATGTTAATTGGGTATGAATTTCAGAGAATCGTACTTTAAAGTAATCAAGTTTGGGTTATTATTGATATTACAGTGTTAAAAAATGTTAACAATGGAGTTTTTCTTAAAAACAGTGTTTTAAAAGAATTAAGTTTTCTAAAGTAGTTGTTTAATTGTTGGTAATTGTTATATGGATGATTGTTAACGTTTATGTGTAGTTTACGATGAAGTTATGCATGTTAATTAGTGTTAGAATTGAAGTAATAGACAAAAAAATTAGTTGTTCTGTTCTTCGTGGTTGGGTTCTGCAAGTTTTGGCGCCCCAGCGCTAAAAATGGAGCCCCGGCGCCAAAAATGGAGCCCCAACGCCAGAAGTTCGCGCCTCAGCGCTGAAATTCGCGCCCCAGCGCCAATCTCGCGCTGCGGCGCCACTTTGGTTAGCCTAGTTCTCGTGCCACAGCGCAAGGACAGAAGTCTGAGTCGGACAGTTTTGGCCTCCTGTAGTAAAATGGCCATAACTTTCTCATACGAACTTCGATTGAGTTGATTCAAGATGATTTAGAACGAGGACGAGTAGACCTACAACTTTCGTTCCAAAAGTTTTTCAATTTGAGGTTTATAACAGTAGTCAAAATGGTCATCTTTAGGACTATTGAGTTTTCGGGGGCAATCGGAGGGCATCGGGCAGGCACATATGCATGTGTAGTGCTCCTGACCATAAAAGATGACGTTCTAAGTTATAAAACTTGAATGTTAGTAAATATAATGATGCTTAACATTAATAAATGATGTATTAGATAAGTTATTGAAGCATACACAAGAAAAGCAAATTGGGCGTGTGACGAATAAACATCGAAACGTCGTGCCAAGTGTTAACGAACTTAAAAAGTGTTTCAATTCAATTGAAATGAATATTATAGGATATGAAATGGGTTTAATATAAAACCAATAAGTAGTCCTAGTAAGACTTAAGCACTTGAATGAACTTCGATTATGAAATATAGTGAGTCATATGTTAGAGTTTATGCCCTAGAAGCCAATTATTTGATATAATTGCTTAACGTTTTGATATTATATTTGATTGAATAAATATATGATTTTATTATGGTTTTATTTACTGCGTAATATAATTGTTAACATAATAAAATTCCTTAGAATAGTGATACAAATTATATAGTTTCAAGTATGTGACTTGAACATGAGATTATATATTACCATTAGTATCGGTGTTCTTAAATGTCCCAAAGTCGAGTATCATTGTTGATGGGACAACAATGATGCATTGAGACTAGTATGTGGATTATTGATGACCAAATCTCATTGGTCATAAATATATGAGATATTAAGTCAATGCATAGGTACATGTTAGAAACGATGTCTTGGATGGACCCACCATGAGAATTCTATATGGAGCATTATGCGAAGTGTCATTAGCAATTCTCATAGTGACAATGATGTAATGGTCCTCCAGGCACAAAATCGCTATATTACTACACAAGAATTTTATGTACTTTGATATCATCAAATGTCACCTTTAATAGGGTGGACTATAAAGGTGATTATTGGGTTCATCATTAATCGTGTGAGAAATATGAGTGATCTAGATGGAATTTAATCATCCTATATATTATGGGTGATATCCATAGGCCTCTTGATTGAGTAGACTATGAAATGCATGGCCATGCTCAAATAGTGATTTGTTTCATATAGTCTACTCATTGATCAAGAAAACTTCAGATTAAATTATGAAGAGTATGACACATTCCATGACTCGAGTTTAATCTAGGATATTAAGGTTAAAAGGATTAAATTACATTGAAACATTGGTCACGAAAAGGTTGCATCGAATCATCGATCTTATTATTACTTGGGTAGCGGTGATGCATTACTAGATGTCAGCTCAATCATTTATAATTTTATAATATGATTTTAAAATTATTGCCAACGTAATAATAACCTATAGGTCGCACACATAGAGCGTTATTTAAAAGGGAATTAATTTAAATTTTAAGGATTTAAATATATTAATATGATTAATAGTATTTAAATCACGAATTTAAATTAAAAGGATAATTTATATATATGTATATTAATTAAGTAAGACTTAATTAAGAGATATATATATATATAAATTCAGGATTTTATGAAATTAGGTTTTGATTTAATCGATTTCTTTTAACTACTATATATATGATATATAGCATGACTACTTAGGGTAACATATTATAATTGAAAAACCCTAGCCGCTCTTAGAGAGACTAGAGAAAACAGTTCGGAAAATCCATTCCTTTTGGTGGCTAGTCTGTGCAAGTCCTTCTTATTGCAAAATCGTTCGACGGTTCGTATGCGGCGTTAGTGTGAATACCGTAGAGGCGCTTAATCGGTTTGTATTCTATTTGGAGATTCGAGGCGCTTGATGGGTTTGATTCTCGTTTTATGATATCCGGTATAATCTCTAAACCTCTGAATTAATTGATTTTCACATGGATCTGTTTTTTTAGGGTTTGGAAATTGCTTTAAAATTTTAATTTCATTTGTGCGCTTCGCGTCAAGCCCAACCCAGCGGTGGTATCGAGCTACTTGCGAAAAGATTAATTGATTACGTGTTTTAATTGTATTCGATATATATGATATATGATGATGCATGTTTACTGATATAAAATTGAATATATGATATTCCGTTGTATGTATATTCTAATAATATATATGATGATCTTTATTAATCGTATCTTTAATCGGTGGAATAACAATATAACTATTCTAATCGGATTAGAAGCATGAAGAATCGTTTTAATATGATTAATCGAAACTGAAATATATGATAAATTACAGGTGTCTTTGTTATTCGTTTTAATATGATTAAATCGAAATCGAAATATATGATAAATTGCGGGTGTCTTGTTATTCATTTTAATATGATTAAATCGAAATCGGACATATATGATTTGTTATTATGGGTGTTTTGGTGGATTAAAATGTATGATTAAAAACTGTTTGAGAGATTCAGTATGGAAAAATTTCTGCAATCGAAATGTAGTTCAAAATTTTTTTTCGGTATTGCCCAAACCACTTCATTGACCGGTCGGTATGACCACCCGCTTCATTGACCGATCAACGGACCACCGCTTGAGAGACCCCCTGGACCCCGTCGTGGCATACGATGGTGGTGTGTCCCTATATTTTATATATAGTTTTCATTAATTATATATAAATTGTTATGTGCTTATTGTGATATGCATGGTGCCTGATTATGGCCTTTTGACCCATAGGTTAGTGGTTTTGGTTTTGAAATCGGCTTTCATGTCGTGCCTTTCTATAAATTCTAATGTAATATTCTCTTCTCATCTAAATCCCCTCGAATGTAACTCGAGGTTTCTTTATGTCATGTAATAATCAGAATTGATGAAGATGTCAAGATGGAGAACACATGGAAAGATGATGATGGAGAGGAGGCGCGTGCTAGAGGAAGATCCAAGGAAGCTATTTATTTTAAGATCTTTTACCACCTTAGATTGACCTTCAATCTTTCATTAACTTGAAAAGATTGACGATGGATTGGGCCATACTTGGTGACACATTTAATTTTGCACTTTATTTATACTTGTATGCGATATGATATGATTAATAATGTGCATGCTTAATAAGAATAAAATTGGTGAGATCTAAATTAATAAAATCCTCATTAAATTATTAAGTCTAAATCGGATGCCTTCCAATGAATAACACTCATCAAGACCTTGATCAATAGATGTAGGTTTGCCAAAGCAAAGTACCCTATTTATCTAGGTAAGATGCGATAGGATAATTGTGATATCCAAACTATTAAAATCATTGGGCCCGACTTAACTAAGTTATCTCAATAGGATTGTGGACTTAGAGGCATAGAGTTTGGTTGGTACCATTAGATGGACTAGAAACAAATGTTGTTTACCAAACTATCCGGGAGTTATATATGATATAATTGACAAAGGGTTGTCTACCTAAATAATTATGTTTTGAGAGAATAGCCAAAAGCTAACTTAAGGCATAATGAAATATGGATCTTGGCTCACTAAAAAGATTTAATAGAAAATGCTTTAGAATTAATGGTGAGGGCTATTAATTTGAATAAAATAGTGGGAGGTATATTTTGAATGTACTATTATCAATTATATAATATCAACTCTATAATTTGACTTATTATTGTTGCACTTATAAATTGTTGATATCAAATGGCAAACAACAACAACACAAATAGTCTTTCATTACGATCAGGTCCTTGAAAAGGACAAGCTAAGTGGAATTAATTTCCTTGGTAGCATAGGAACTTGAGGATTGTCCTCAAACAAGGCGTAAGCTATATGTCCTGATGGGCCCATTCTGCGGCACCAACATCATCGACACCACGTCACGGAGCACAATGCTTACAAGAAGCATCAAGATGATGCTCTGGATGTGAGTTGTGTCATGCTAGCAACCATGAGCGGCGAGCTTGAAGCAACATGAGTTGATGGATGCTTATGTGATGATCGAGCATCTCAAGAAATTGTTCAAGGGCATGCTCGACGGGAGAGGTATGATACAATCAAGGCCTTGTATCAACGCAAAATGGGTGAGCGTGATCCAGTTGGTCCACATGTCTTTGAAAATGATTGGCTATATTGAGTACCTTGATAGGTTGGGTTTTCCAATCACTCAAGAAGCCCAAACCGACCTTTTGTTTTGCAATCTTTGAGCAATGACTACTCTCAATTTGTTATGAACTATCTTATGAATGAAATTGAGAAACCCCTTACTCGAGTTGTTGAGCATGTTAAGAACTGCCGAGAACAACATGAAAAGCGAGGACCCGCTCCCATAATGATGGTGCAAAAGGGGAATGCTAAGGAAATTGGAAAGGAAAGAAGAAGATAGGATCTAAATCTTTTGCCAAACCCAATTCCAAAACCAAACAGGGCTTTAAAACCTAAAGGTGGGGTGGCTAAAGAAGGTGAATGTCACTTACATGGAAAAAACACAGACACCGGAAAAGGAACCGTCATGCTTATCTAGAAGAAGTGAAGAAAAGAAAAGGAAATACGACTTGATTCGGTATATATATGTTATAGAAGTCAACTTGTCTACTTCTACATCATGGGTATTGGATCTTTGGATGTGGTTCTCACATTTGTGTTAATGTGCGAGGGACTCAGAAGGAGTAGAACTTTAAGCGAAAGGAAAGGTTGACCTACGAGTTGGAAATAGAGCAAAAGTTCTTTGCCCGGCCGTAGTAGAACTTATCATTTATCTTTGCCCACCGGGCTAGTTTTAGAATTAGAAGATTGTTATTTTGTGCCTTTATATAAGCAAAAACATTATTTCTGCTTTCTTGTTTGGACAAGAAAGGTTTTCATTTATAATAAAGAACAATCGTTGTTTGTTTTACTTAAATGATATTTGTTATGGTGTTGCACAATTGTTTAACGGTCTCTATATTCTTGATTTAGAAATGCCTATCTATAACATAAATACAAAACGATTTAAATCAAATGATTCAAATTGACATATCTCTCGCCATCGTCGTTTAGGCCATATAAATGAAAAACGCATATCCAAACTCCATAAAGATGGGTTCTTGGATTCATTTGATTTTGAATCATATGAGAAATGTAGTCTTGTTTATTAGGCAAGATGACTAAAGCCCTTTTCATTTGGACACGATTGAGCAGACTAGCGATGTATTAGGACTTATACATAGTGATGTATGTGGACCCATGAGTTCGTTAGCAAGAGGTAGGTTTTATTACTTCATTACATTTCTTGATGACTTTAGTAGATATGGATATGTGTATCTTATGAGACACAAATCAATCCTTTGAAAAGTTCAAGGAATTCAAGAATGAAGTTCAAAACCAATTTGGCAAAAGCATAAAAGCCCTTCAATCCGATCGAGGAGGTGAATACTTAAGCCAAGACTTTGATGACCTTCTAAAGGAGTGTGGTATTATATCACACTCACTCCACCGGAACACCGCAATGGAATGGTGTATCCGAGAGGAGGAATCGAACCTTGTTGGACATGGTACGATCAATGATGAGTCATGCAGATCTTCCAATAAGCTTCGGGTCATGCCCTAGAGGCAATTTGCATTCACACTTAGCCGTGTTCCTACAAAGGCGGTTCGAAGACACCATATGAAATGTGGACTGGGAAACATCCTAGTATGTCGTTCATGAAGATTTGGGGTTGCGAGGCGTTCGTAAAACGTCTGAATTCTGACAAGCTTGGACCCAAATCTGACAAATGTAATTTTGTGGGATACCCAAAGAAAACAAAAGGGTATTATTTCTACAAACCTTCGAGAACAAAGTGGTTGTTGCTCGAATGGTATTTTCTAGAAAGAGAATTTGTCTCTAAAGGAAACAGTGGGAGGAAAGTAGAACTCAAGAAATTCGAGAACCACAAAATATCATTGAACTGAAGTTGGAACATGAGCGGGAACCACAAAAATTGTGGAAAGTGAACTCCTCAAATTACACAAGTCATTCAGAGATCTGGTAGGACACGCCAAGAGCCTAAGAGATATTATGGATATCTTGTGACTCAAAAGCGGCGATGTGATGCTCATAGATCAAGATGAGTCCGCTTCCTACCAAGAAGCTATGAATGGACCAGATTACGAGAAATGGCTTGAAGCCATGAAATCGAGATGGACTCCATGTATACTAACCAAGTATGGACTCTGGTTGATCCACCAGAAGGTAAAACCAATCGGGTGCAAGTGGGTTTTCAAGAAGAAAACGACATGGATGGTAATGTACAAACCTATAAAGGTATTTGGTAGCAAAAGGTTTCAAACAAATTCAAGGTGTTGACTATGATGAAACCTTCTCTCCGATGGGCAATGGTTAAATCCATCGAGATCTTACTTGCTATTGCGAACTTTTTATGATTACGAAATCATGCCGGATGGATGTCAAAACTTCTTTCCTTAACGAAAATCTCCTTGAGGATGTGTATATGACACAACCCGAGGGTTTTTTCACTCCAAAGGATCTTTGGAAAGGTATGTAAGTCTGCAGCCGATCCATTTATGGATTGAAGTAAGCCTCTCGAGTTGGAATCTCCGATTTGATGAAGCGATCAAAGAATTTGGCTTTATTAAAAATGAAGATGAACCTTGTGTATATAAGAAGGTTAGTGGGAGTCACATTGTATTCCTAGTATTATATGTTGATGACATATTAATTATTGGAATGACATTCCTTCCTTACTGTTTGTAAAAACATTGTTAGGAAAATGTTTCCCTATGAAAGATTTGAAGCGATCTTTGCCTACATTTTAGGTATCAAGATCTATAGAGATAGATCAAGAAAAATGCTCTACTAAAGTCAAAGTACATATATTGATAAAGTGTTGAAACGGTTGACATGCAAGAGGCGAAAAAAGGAAACTTACCCGTGACTCATGGTGTAAAGATCTCTAAGGCCCAATGTCCCAAAATCACAAGATGATGAGGAGCGTATGAGAAAGATCCCTTATGCTTGGAAATTGGATCTATCATGTATGCAATGATATGTACTCGTCCGGATGTCCCGTATGCTTTGAGCATGATGAGAGATACCGGGTCGAATCCGGTGAAGGTCATCGATGTGATCGATCGAAATATCCTCGAAGTACCGAAAAGGACTAAGGATTCATTCTTGGTATATGGAGGTGAAGACGAACTAGCGATAAAGGGTTACACAGATGCTAGTTTCGGACCGACAATGATGACTATAAGTCTCGATCAAGTTTTTGTGTTTTGCCTTAATGGTGGTCTTTATTAATGGAAAGTTGAAGCAAGAGAGAGATGGTCGATTCTACAACAGGAGGTTTGAGTATATTGCTACTTCTAGTGCGACGAGGAGGCGTTATGGATTAAAAAGCTCATCACTGAACTTGGTGTTGTTCCAACCATTGTTGATCCGGTTGCTCTATACTGTGATAATAATGGAGCCATTGCACAGGCTAAGGAACCCAGATCTCACCAACGATCCAAGCATATACTTAGGCGATACCATCTCATCCATGAAATCATTGATAGAGGAGATGTACATATAGGAAGAGTGCCAACAGATGAATCGTGTGAGGAATATGAGTGATCTAGATGGAATTTAACCCTCCTATTTATTATGGGTGATATCTATAGGCCTTTTGATTGAGTAGGACTATGAAATACATGGCCATGCTCAAATAGTTATTTGTTTCATATAGTCTACTCATTGATCAAGAAAAACTTCAGTTAAATTATGAAGAGTATGACACATTCCATGACTCGAGTTTAATCTAGGATATTAAGGTTAAAAGGATTAAATTACATTGAAACATTGGTCACGAAAAGGTTGCATCGAATCATCGATCTTATTATTACTTGGGTAGCGATGATGCATTACTAGATGTCATCTCAACGCTTATAATTTTATAATATGATTTTAAAATTATTGTCAACGTAATAATAACATATAGGGTCACACACATAGAAACGTTATTTAAAGGGAATTAATTTAAATTTTAAGGATTTAAATATATTAATATGATTAATAGTATTTAAATCACTTAATTTAAATTAAAAGGATAATTTAGTATATATGTATATTAATTAAGTAAGACTTAATTAAGAGATATATATATATAAATTCGGATTTTATGAAATTAGGTTTTGATTTAATCGATTTCTTTTAACTACTATATATATGATATATAGCAGACTACTTAGGGTAACATATTATAATTGAAAAACCTAGCCGCTCTTAGAGAGAGACTAGAGAAAAACAGTTTGAAAAATCCATTCCTTTTGGTGGCTAATCTGTGAAGTCCTTCTTATTGCGTAATCGTTCGACGGTTCATGCAAGGCGTTAAATGTGAATCTGTAGAGCGCAATAATCGGTTTGTATTGCGTTGGAGATTCAAGGCGCGATCGGTTTGATTCTCGTTTATTATATCCGGTATAATCTCTAAACCTCTGAATTAATTGATTTTTCGCATGGATCCTGTTTTTAGGGGTTTCGAAATTGCTTTAGAATTTTAATTTCCGCTGTGCGTTTCTGTGCTGAAGCCCAACATCATAAGTCAAAAAGTTAACACAATCTAATTGAACATTGTGTGCTAATTAATAGGAATGATTATGAGATGTGGAGTAGAGTTTACATTATAATTACTATGTATTGTTATGTGACTAATAGTTGATGTGTATGATTATATAATTGTGTAGGGCACGTGAAGTGCAGATAACTGTAAGCTGTTAAACTATTATTGGTAAACAACGATCAAGGCAAGTCTTTCTTTGGTTCCTATTTTCTCGTGGACTTGATGAACTGTTTTAAATTGCATGATATGTTATGCATGTTGAAATCATGAAATGTTAAAGTCAATATATGACTACATTGTTTTGGCTAAGTAATGATGATTGAGTAAGGAACTCAATCTTTATATTTGTTATGTGAATTAAAAGCATGTACGCCATGTTACTTTAATGAGATGTATATCGAGCATGTTATTATGTGTTATGCGATGCATGAAAACATTAGACTTTCTTTGGTCATTCGAGCTCACTCTTGCAAATAACCACTTTTGCAGGTCAATATTTTAAGGTAAAGATATGTGCTATATGAGTTATAGAGATCTATATTCACGAAGATTACTTATGTTTTATGAGAAATGTATTTCATATTTTGAACGTAACATGTTGTTGAATTGTAAGTTGAGTTATCCAATGTATATGGATATTTAGTTATGATGTAAGACTTTGTATAGTCATTTTGTTGTAATGATTCGTGATATAAGATTGAATCAAAGAGATGTAATGTAAAGGTTGCGATTCAGGGCAAGAAAGAAGGAAATGTATAAAAGTTTTAAATATTCCGCAATTTTATTAAGTTTAACATCGAATAATGATGTAAAATTAGAGATTTAATGTATGGTTAACGACCGAAGTCGAGATTTAAATTGTATAGATTTTGGGGTCGTTACAGTTTATGGGTGAAATGTGCAAAATTTTTAAAATAAGCAAGTGGTTATAAAATATTCATTTTGTCAGGGAATATTCGTTTGGTCGAGGAATATTCTTGTTGTCAGGAAATATTCGTACGACGGCGCAACCATTTGTGGGCCCCATAACGGATAACTGTCGGATGAAGAAAACCACAAGTTTGAGTTGCTATAAATAACGGCGTAATGGTTACCGTTAACACTGTTGAAATACCCGGTGGTTAAAATACTGATGTCGCATGGTTGCACAAGAGCACAATTTGTATTGCGCACATATTGTTGAATAATTGATTCTTACGTGAAGAAGGCACTACTCAATAATTATTACGATAATTCTTTATTCAATATTTTATTTTATTGATTCAATAATTGCTGCGTTGATATTCTATATTATTGTTGTTTCAATAATTGTCACTGCACAGTATTTTCCATTATCAGATCAATAATTCATACTATTAGAGAGCATTATTGGCAATGTCTAAGAAAGTTCTGTCTAGGAAAGGGGTTTGGTCACCTAATTGCGCGCCAATAAGGAGAAATCCTTATCGAAAAGCCTCCTCTTTCCTGGGAACGACCTGGTTGTCATAATTGTGATTCTGTAATATTATTTGTGAATAATTAATTATTAATTTATATGATAAGGAAATATTTATTTTATGTGGACATAAATAATGGATTTATTTATTTTATGTGGTTATAAATGAAGGAATTAATGCTGAGGTGTTTTATCAATATTTTGTCGGAATGGAGGTGTTAAATAGGCACTTAGGTTAGAATTGAAAATCACACCAGAAACAAGTTTTCTTTCTCTCTATATTGTCAAGCGTATTTTTATGAGAATTTAGATACTTTGAGAGTTCTTTGTTAGGTATATAAGCTTTCTTGACTTTATATCAGATATTCCGAATCAATCTTAGTTATTTTGAGGTAAGGGATGTTATTTTCTTCGTACATGATATTATTTCTTTCAATATCATTATTCTGAAATATTGGTCTGAACTTTTTATTAAATTTGGAACTTTTTGTGTTAGGGTTACTATTAACGTATACGGTACTATTCACGAATACGACACTATTCACCCAAAAATGAAATTTTCTTCTTTTTGTCCAATATGTCTATTATGGTTACTATCTTTGATTGTATCCATATTTTGATCTTTGTTTTTGAATTCTACTTCAAAATTTGTTATTATGGAGTATTATTGAACTTGGATAAAACTGTAATACGAATCCCTAATATTTGCTCTTTTATCTCACAGGAGTTGTTGGACATCGGTTTCATTCGTCCTAGTACATCTCCTTAGGGTGCTCCTGTATTATTCGTAAAGAAGAAAGATGGGAGTATGCGACTATGTATTGACTACCGAGAATTGAACCATGTCACCATCAAGAATAGGTATTCGCTACCTCGCATTGATGACCTGTTTGACCAGTTACAAGGAGTATAATTTTTTTCAAAGATCGATCTTCGCTCTGGATATCATCAGCTGAAGATTAAAACTGAGGATATTCCAAAGACTGCTTTCAGAACTCGGTACGGGCATTATGAATTCTTAGTCATGTCTTTTGGATTGAATAATGCTCCTGCTGCTTTCATGGATATGATGAACCGAGTATTCAAAGAATATTTGGATCAGTTCGTTATTGTCTTTATTGATAACATCCTCATCTATTCCAAAATCCGTGAAGATCATGAAAACCATTTGAAGCTGGTACTACAAAGGCTTCGTGATAACAAGCTATATGCCAAGCTGAAGAAGTGCGAGTTCTGGCTTGAGGAAGTAGCATTCCTTGGGCACGTGGTGTCAAAACATGGAGTATCTGTCGACCCAGCGAAGATTGAAGCCATACAAAGTTGGGAGCAACCAAAGTCGCTTGTCGAAGTACTTAGCTTTTTGGGCTTAGCTGGTTACTATCGAAGATTCGTGGAAGGATTTTCTCGAATCGCTACTCCGTTAACTCAGCTGACTCGTAAAGATACAAAATTCTGTTGGAGCGAGGATTGTTAGAAGAGTTTCCAAGAGCTCTAGAGAAGACTCATTTCGGCACCTGTTCTGACAATACCATCTCGTTCGGATGGATTTGTTATCTACAGTGATGCTTCAGGCAAAGGATTAGGGTGTGTTCTCATGCAACATGGGAAATTCATAGTCTATGCCTCGCGACAACTCAAAGAATATGAGAGGAATTATCCTACTCATGATTTGGAGTTAGCAGCAGTCATTTTCGAGTTAAAGATCTGGAGACACTACTTGTATGGGGAGAAAGTGGAGATCTATACAGATCATAAAAGCCTCAAATATTTCTTCACTTAAAAGGAACTCAATATGCGGCAACGACGTTGGCTCGAGTTGTTGAAAGATTATGACCATACCATCCAATATCATCCTAGAAAAGAAAACGTGGTAGCTGACGCATTGAGTAGAAGATCATATGCGGGTACGAGTGCAATGTTGTTAACACAAAGGTTCATTTTGTATGACTTAAAAAGGATGGAGATAAAGGTAAAGGCTCCAAGTACCCACGTGATGATATCAAACATACGAGTAGAACCGACTTTAATCGATAAAGTTAAAGTTGCTCAAGCTACGGACATGGAGCTAATGCGTATGAAGAAGAAAGTGCAAGAAGGTGTTATTCCAGAAGCAAGAATCGATGAAGAAGGAATACTTCGAGTCAACTCCAGACTTTGTGTTCCTAACGATTCTGACTTTAAACATAGAATCATGATGGAGGCACACAACACACAGTTTGTAATCCATACTGGGAATACCAAAATGTATCATGATCTTCGATATACATTTTGGTGGAACAATATGAAGAGAGAGATCGGAGTTTAACTCGAGGTGTTTAACTTGTCAACGTGTAAAGGCGGAGCATCAAGTGCCAAAGGGTCCATTGCAACCACTTGAGATTCCGAAATGAAAGTGGTAACACATTACTATGGATTTCGCGGGTCTTCCCAAGGTTTCTCAAGGTATAGATGCGATTTGGGTTATTGTTGATAGATTAACCAAGTCTGCCCATTTTTTTTTCTATACGGGAGACTTATTCCCTTGAACGTCTTACTAGTATATACGTGAATGAGATTGTAAGATTGTAAGATTGTATGGCATGCCAGTATCCATAGTTTTGGATCGTGACCCAAGATTCACTTCACGATTTTGGGTTAGCTTGCAGAAAGCTATGGGCACGGATTTATGATTCAGTTCGGCATACAATCCTCAAATGGACGGGCAATCAGAGAGGACTATTCAAACTCTTGAAGATTTATTAAGACTCTGTGTCCTAGATTTCAAAGGGAGTTGGGATAAGTACCTACCATTGGTGGAATTCTCCTACAATAACAGTTATCAAGCAAGTATAGGTGTGGCTCCATTTGAAGCATTATATGGACGAAAATGTCGCTCTCTAGTATGCTGGGATGAGGTGGGAGAAGCAACGTTAGTGGGACCAGAATTGGTACGCATAACTACAGAAAAGATCCAAACGATTCGACAACATATACAAACGGAACAGGATCGACAAAAGAGTTATGCGGATCTTCATCGAAAAGACGTGGAATTTAATATTGGGGATCATGTATTGTTACATATTGCTCCATGGAAGGGAGTTACAAGATTTGGGAAGAGGGGAAAGCTTAATCTAAGATTTGTTGGTCCATTTGAGATTCTTGACCGAATAGGAAATGTGGCCTATAGACTCGCATTACCTCCAAAAATATCTCGTGTTCATAAAGTTTTTCACATATCTATGCTTCGTAAATATGTTAAAGACCCGAACCACATTATTGAGTTAGAACCAGACAAGATAGCCGAAGATTTAACGTACGAGGAGGTACCTGTTAAGATCTTGGATAGGAAAGAGCATGTCCAACGCACGAAGGTTATACCACAAGTTAAGGTTTTATGGAGAAACCATGCTATTGAAGAAATGACCTGGGAGTTGGAATCAGAAATGAAAGCGAGGTATCCTCACCTTTTCAAAACACCAGGTACGTACGTCAATTTCGTGGACGAAATTTCATAAGGAGGGGAGATTGTAAGACCCCAACTTATTATAAATAAAATTGAATTTTCTCTATTTATTATCTTGAAATAATATGGAGTTAATTTGATATAATACTTTGGTTATGGGTGAAATGTGCAAAATTTTCAAAATAAGCAAGTGGTTATAAAATATTCATTTTGTCGGGGAATATTCGTTTGGTCGTGGAATATTCTTGTTGTCGGGGAATATTAAATGCGATGCCGCAAATATTTGTGGGCCCCATAACGGATAACTGTCGGATGAAGAAAACCACAAGTTTGAGTTGCTATAAATAACGGCGTAATGGTTATCGTTAACACTGTTGAAATACCCGGTGGTTAAAATACGATGTACGCTGGCGTGGTTGACAAGATGCACCTTTGTATTGCGCAAATATTGTTGAATAATTGATTCTTACGTAAGAAGGCACTACTCAATAATTGTTACAGTAATTAATGTTCAATATTTTATTTTATTGATTCAATAATTGTTGCATTGATATTTTATATTATTGTTGTTTCAATAATTGTCACTGCACAGTATTTTCCATTATTAGATCAATAATTCATATTATTTGAATAATATTATTAGAGAGAATTATTGGCAATGTCTAAGGAAATTCTGTCTAAGAAAGGGGTTTGGTCACCTAATTGCGCGCCAATAAGGAGAAATCCTTATCGGAAAGCCCCCTCTTTCCTGGGAACGACCTGGTTGTCATAATTGTGCTTTTGTAATATTATTTGTGAATAATTAATTATTGATTTATATGATAAGAAAATATTTATTTTATGTGGACATAAATGATGGATTTATTTATTTTATGTTGTTATAAATGAAGGAATTAATGCTGAGGTGTTTTATCAGTATTTTGTCAGAATTGAGGTGTTAAAAATCATCCGTTTGTGGATTTCGGATATTTTCTGTCTGGAATTTGGAAAAACTTCCTTCTGCAAAGTTGTAGAGAATTCAATTTCGTGAGGAATGGACATAAAATTCATACTTTTTTTATAAACGGGCTATTTATTATGAATTACAAAAGTTTTGGAAAAAAAATGATTTTTATTGGGTGGGACCCACATTTGTTTTTATAAACATGTGGGCTGCTATTATTTTTCAGATTTGGCATGCTAGAGTTTTCAACAAAGTGTGCGTAGAATGGAAGAAATGAAATATTATTATTTTATTATTTAATCTCCTTTGGCGTTCTAGCATTTTCCTATAAATAGGAGCTTAGGTTAAAATTGAAAATCACACCAGAAACAAGTTTTCTTTCTCTCTATATTGTCGAGCGTATTTTTGTGAGAATTTAGATACTTTGAGAGTTGTTGTTCAGTACAAGCTTCCTTCGACTTTATATCCGATATTCCGATCAGAAGTACCGTTATTTTGAGGTAAGGAATGTTATTTTATTCGTACATAATATTATTTCTTTCAATTTCAGTATGCCAAAATATTGGTCTGAACTTTTTATCAAATTTGGAACTTTTTGTGTCGGGATTACTATTCACGAATATGGCACTATTCACTGAAAAATGAAATTTTCTTCTTTTTGTCCAAGATGTCTATTATGGTTACTATCTTTGATTGTATCCATATTTTGATCTTTATTTTTGAATTCTGCTTCAAAATTTGTTATTATGGAGTATTATTGAACTTGGATAAAACTGTAATACGAATCCCTAATATTTGCTCTTTTATCTCACTGGATTCGTTTTCTTTAAGATATTTTTCATCATCCTCAGTCCTAAATGATGATATAATTGAATATCTTTGGCTTGTAGTGCAAAGATGAATGATTACCTAATGAATATCTTTGGCCCGTAGTGCAAAGATGAACAGGCGTTGAGATGAACATGACCAACTGGTGATACAAATGAATATCTTTGGCATGTAGTGCAAAGATGAATATTTGATTCAAGATGTATATTGATTGATGTTACAGGGATAAAATATTGATGATGGACTTTTAAATCTTAGAAGATAGTAGAATTCTTTCTCTACTTGACTCTTCTAATGGATTGCTAGTAGAAAATATCCGAATTTCACAAACGGACAATTTTCAACACCTCTATTCTGACAAAATACTTATAAAATACCTCAGCATTTATTCCTTCATTTATAACCACAATAAATATATCCATCATTTATATCCATATAAAATAAATATTTTCTTATCATATAAATCAATAATTAATTATTCACAAATAATATTACAGAATCACAATTATGACAATCAGGTCGTTCTCAGGAAAGAGGGGGCTTTCCGATAAGGATTTCTCCTTATTGGCGCACAATTAGGTGACCAAACCCTTTTCCTAAACAGAACTTCCTTAGACATTGCCAATAATGCTATCTAATAATATTATTTAAATAATATGAATTATTGATCTGATAATGGGAGCAGTGACAATTATTGAAATAACAATAATATAAAATATCAACGCAAATTAATTATTGAATCAATAAAATAAAATATTGAATAAATTCTTACTGTAACAATTATCGAGTAATTATTCTTACGTAAGAATATATAATTCAAAAAATAATGTGCAATAATGTGTGCTTCTTTATGCAACCACGCCAGACGTATTCTTGTATTTTAACCACCGGGTATTCCAACGATGTTAATAGCGGTAACAATTACACCGTTATTTATAAAAACTCAAACTTGTCATTTTCTTCATCCGACCATTTTCTGTTATGGGACCCAAAAATGGCTGCGCCGTCGTACGAATATTCCTCGACAGAAAGAATATTCTACGACCAAACGAATATTCCCCGATAACATGAATATTTTATAACCACTTGCTTATTTTGCAAAATTTGCACATTTCACTCATAACCAAAGCATTATATCAAATTAACACCTTATTATTCACAATAATAAATAGATGAAATTCGATTTTATTTATAATAAGTTAGGGTCTTACAATTAGGGTTTAAGATAACCTAATTAGGGTTTTTCAATTAGGTATTAGGGTTTTTCAATTAGGTATTAGGGTTTCCTAGTTAGGGTTAACTCAAATTTAATCAAAAAAATTGGAAGCATGACAAAGCGTTTTATCAGTGTAAGCACGACAAAGTAGCTTGTCAAAACAAATATACCGAAAAGTCCGAATACGAAAGAAAATTTTTAAGCACGACATTTTTCGGAGAAAATTTTATTTAACCTAATTCTTCAATAAAGTATTTAATAACACAATACGCATTCAGAACGGAGAGATTTTTATTAATAAGCTCAGAATTTACATAAACAAAACTTATTAGGGTTTTGGAATATCACATCCTTCCTGCAGATTTTTACATTATGGATATGGATGATGATACATCTCTAAATTCTTCATATATTTATTAGGAAATTCGTTCTTGAAAACAACAAGGACTATGATTGATGTGCACGATGAGACCTTAACAATGGAGTTTGATGCTGAAAAGATACAATGCAGCATATATGAGGCCATGAGATACCCTAGTGATATTAATCATGTTTTTGTTGTTGACGTATTTGAATCTTTAATGCAAAAGTCTTTTGAACAAACACACAAGGAAAGCTTGGAGGTTGCCATCAGGAACAACTTGAAATTGGATAAAGAAGAAGAGATTGAGAAAAATCAGGAATTGAAAGAGACTATGGATGCATTATATTCCTTACCTAAAATTTTAGATAAGTATGCAGTTTGCTCCATTCAATTACTTGTTTCTCATCAAAAGTTATTGTCATATGTTATGTAGGTCCCACTGTTTGAACTGAAACCATTACCTACTCACTTGAAGTATGCATACCTAGGGAAGAAGGACACATTACCAGTGATTATTGCTAGCAATTTAGCCAAGGTATAAGAAGACAAACTACTTAGAGTCCTAAGGGACCACATGACAATCTTTGGTTGGAAGATTGAGTCAAGCCCACTATAGAAGAACAAAGAAGACTGAATCCACCCATGATGGAGGTAGTGAAAAAAGAAATGCTTAAATTTCTTGATGCAGGCATAATCTACATCATTTCAGATAGTCAATGGGTGAGTCTAGTACATGTAGTACCAAAGAAATCTGGAATTACAGTTGTCAAGAATGGCAACAATGAGTTGGTGCTCATACGTACGCAAATAGGATGGAGAGTATATGTGACACCCCCAAAATAGGTATACATCACCTATTCTGAGTCGCCAAATACATGGTACAGAAACAACTACAACTTCATTAATACAATTGTCGTGCAAAATACGACAACACATAAACTGTGAGTTTAAATACAAATATTATCTTCTAGACAATATCCACACTCAAATAAGTCCTCATTACAATTATTGATACACTATTTTACAAAATAGTGAAGACTACTAAAACAACTATCTTGAACCATTACTCCACACCCCGACTAGTTCCCGCTATATTCTCGTCTCCTGAGAAGAAAAATGGAACAGAAAGGAAAAGGGTGAGCTCAACTAGCCCAGTAAATAATATTATGACTAAGATAATGTACAACAAATTATCCTTAGTCTTCAACAGGGAAAAATCTGATCATAGAATACAATAGACAACAAGTTTTAAATCAATATTCGCAGCGGAAATAATAATTCATTAGAAGAGTTAAGTAGAGAATGAAATCTATTATCATCTATGAATTTAAAAGCCTATCATCGATATTTTATCCCTGTAACATCAATCAATATACATCATAAATCAAATATTCATCTTTGCACTACTGGCCAAAGATATTCATCGATTAGTCATGTTCATCTAAACACATTAAATCTTTTACACTCACGAGGCCCACGATATATTCATCGAAATCATTCATCTTTGCACTACAGAGGCCAAAGATATTGATTATATATCATCATTTAGGATGAGGATGATGAAAAATATTTTAAAGAAAATGAATCCAAAGTGAAACAAAAGAACAAATATTAACGATTAGTACTTTAAACAATCCAAGTTCAAAAATACTTCATAAATAACCGTGAGTGGAGTAAAATTCAAGAATGAAGACCAAAACATAGATCCAATCAAAGATAGGAACTATAACGAGACAATCTTGGACACAAAAAATTTAATTTTTACGTGAATAGTGTAAATATTCGTGAATAGTGTCGTATACGTGAATAGTGTCGTATACGTGAATAGTAACTCCGACACTAAAAGATAGAAATTTTCATAAAAAAAATCATCATGCTTCGTGAATAGTACTCGTGAATAGTAACTTGTGAATAGTAACTCATGAATAGTAACCCCGACATGAAAAGACAAGAATTTCACAAGAAAAATCTTACCAATATTCCGGTATAATGATATTGAAAGAAATAATATCATTTATAAAAAAAATAACATCCCTTAACTCGCAAAAATAGTACCTAATTGTCACTACACAGTATCTCTATTATCAGATCAATAATTCATATTATTTGAATAATATTATTAGATAGCATTATTGGCAATGTCTAAGGAAGTTCTGTCTAAGAAAGGGGTTTGGTCACCTAATTGCGCGCTAATAAGGAGAAATCCTTATCGAAAAGCCCCTTCTTTCCTGGGAATGACCTGGTTGTCATAATTGTGATTCTGTAATATTATTTGTGAATAATTAGTTATTGATTTATATGATAAGGAAATATTTATTTTATGTGGATATAAATGATGGATATATTTATTTTATGTGGTTATAAATGAAGGAATTAATGCTGAGGTGTTTTATCAGTATTTTGTCGGAATATAGGTTTTGAAAATCGTCCGTATGTGGATTTCGGTCATTTTTCGTTTGAAATTTGAAAAAATATAAACTTACAAAGTTGTAGAGAATTAAATTTCCTATGGAAAGCACATGAGATTCAAATTTTTCTGATAAAGGGCTATTTATTATGAATTGTTGAAGTTTCGAAAAATAAAATGTTTTTATTAAAAATATGGTGGGCCCCACTTTTGGTTGGTGAGTAATAAAATGTGCTGGAATTTATTTTCAAAAGTGGTGGGCTTGAATAGTAGTGAGTAAAAAGCCATCGGTAAGCGAGTTAATCTGCTGCTATAGCGTTCTAAGCATTTTCTATAAATAGGGTGCTTAGTTAAAATTGAAAATCACACCAGAAACAAGTTTTCTCTCTTTCTCTCTCTATATTATCGAGCGTATTTTGTGAGTATTTAGATACTTTGTGAGTTTCTATTCATCAGTGCAAGTTTCCTTCAGCCTTATATCGATATTCCGATTAGAAGTACTGATATTTTGAGGTAAGGGATGCTATTTTCTTTCTAATGATTTTATTCTTTCAATATCATTATACCAAAATATTGGTATGAATTTTATTGTGGAATTTCTACCTTTTTGTGTCGGGATTACTATTCACGTATACGACACTATTCACGTCTACGGCACTATTTACGAATACGGCACTATTCACTAAAAAATGAAATTTTCTCCTTTTTGTCCAAGACGTCTATTATGGTTACTATCTTTGATTGTATCCATATTTTGATCTTTATTTTTTGAATTCTGCTTCACAATTGGTTATGATGGAGTATTTTTGAACTTTGATAAACTAAAGTACGAATCCCTAATCTTTGATCTTTTATCTCACTGGATTCGTTTTCTTTAAGATATTTTTATCATCCTCAGTCCTAAATAATGATATTACTAAATATCTTTGGCTTGTAGTGCAAAGATGAATGATTACCTAATGAATATCTCTGGCTTATAGTGCAAAGATGAATGATTACTTAATGAATATCTTTGGCCGTAGTGCAAAGATGAGCAGTGTTGAGGTGAACATGACCAACCTGGTGATACAAATGAATATCTTTGGCACAGTAGTGCAAAGATGAATATTTGATTCAAGATGTATATTGATTGATATTACAGGGATAAAATATTGATGATAGATTTTTAAATCTTAGAAGATATTAGAATTCTTTCTCTACTTGACTCTTCTAATGGATTGTTATTTCTGCTGCAGTTGTTGATCTAAAACTTGTTGTCTATTATATTTTATCAGACTTTTCCCTGTTGAAGACTAATGATAATTTGTTGTATATTATCTTAGTCATAATATTCTTTACTGGACTAGTTGAGATCACCCTTTTCCTTTTTGTTCCATTGTTCTTCTCAGGAGGAGAGAATTTAGCAGGAACTAGCCGGGGTATGAGGTGATGATTCAAGATAGTTGTTTTAGTAGTCCTCACTATTTTGTAAAATAGTGTATCAATAATTGTAATGAAGACTCCTTTTCAGTTTGTATATTGTCTATTAGACAATATTTGTATTCAAACTCACAGTATATGTGTTGTCGTATTTTGCATGACAATTGTATTACTGAAGTTGTATTTGTTTATGTACCATGTATTTGGCGACTCAGAATGGGTGATGTATACCTATTTTGGGGGCGTCACAGTTGGTATCAAAGCTTAGGGATATGATCCTTGGCTGAGATGTGAGACAAGAACTAGGAGGGGAGAGACGGGGAATTCCTTCGCTAATATGACCTGACTAAGTTTATTTGGTATTTATTTAGTCGGTCACAACCAAGCAGTTCAAGGAGTTGGGACCACCAAAATTTGCGGAAAGCCGGATCTGATTAAGGCGGAAACGTGGGTCAAACAAATTACCAAGATATTAGATGTCTTGGGATGCGGAGGAACGAAGGTTCCATTCGCCACCTTTATGTTCCATGGTGAGGCGATTCTTGGTGGGAATCATGAAGCATACCCACTGCTTGCTTTCTCAACATATCTTGGGAAACGTTTGAAATGTTTAATGACAAGTACTTTCACGAAAGTATTAAATCATATGAAGGAGGTGGAGTTTATCGATGAAACAAAATAACATGACGCGGTCCGATGCGAGGCAAAGTTTGCGAGTTATCCGGTTTGCACTTCATTTGGTCGAGAATGAGGAATGAATGACGAGGATGTTTCTGAGAGGTCTAAAACACGAGATTCGACAATATCTTATCTCTCATAAATTTTCTTTATATTCGGATGTTGTCAATGAGGCTCAACTATTAGAGCGAGATAATGAGTATGCCCAATGAGGGACCACAATCGAGGTCATCTGTGTGGATGGCTGATCATCGAGGCGATGATAACCAGCGGGGAAGAAAGAATACAGACAAAAGCGATAACCACTCGAGTGGTAATCGTGGCCATGATAATAGGAGAGGTGAGTCAAGTGGAAATTTCAAAAAAAGGAGATTCAAAAATGACGGGAAGACATCAGCAGCAGCACAAGCACCAACAACAAATTCTAGGGGAGGAGAACGACCACCAGTTAGATGCTACAGATGTGTATGAAGAAGAAACTGGAAGAAGGTGCTATTCCAGAAGCAAGAATTGATGAAGAAGGAATACTTCGAGTCAACTCTAGACTTTGTGTTCCTAACGATTCTGACTTGAAGCATAGAATCGTGATGGAGGCACACAACACACCGTTTGCAATCCATCCTAGAAGTACCAAAATGTATCATGATCTTCGACATACATTTTGGTGGAACAATATGAATAGAGAGATCGCGGAGTTTATCTCGAGGTGTTTAACTTGTCAACGTGTAAAGGCAGAGCATCAAGTGCCAAAGGGTCCATTGCAACCACTTGAGATTCTGAAATGGAAGTGGGAACACATTACAATGGATTTCGTTACGGGTCTTCCCAAGGTTTCTCAAGGCATAGATGCGATTTGGGTTATTGTTGATAGATTAACCAAGTCTGCCCATTTCTTGCCTATATGGGAGACTTATTCCCTTGAACGTCTTGCTAGTATGTACGTAAATGAGATTTTGAGATTGCATGGCATGCTAGTATCCATAGTTTCAGATCGTGACCCAAGATTCACTTCACAATTTTGGGTTAGCTTGCGAGAAAAGCTATGGGCGCATTTACGATTCGATTCGACATACCATCCTCAAACAAACGGGCAATCAGAGAGTACTATTCAAACTCTTGAAGATCTATTAAGACTCTGTGTCCTAGATTTCAAAGGGAGTTGGGATAAGTACCTACCATTGGTGGAATTCTCCTACAACAACAGTTATCAGACAAGTATAGGCATGGCTCCATTTGAAGCATTGTATGAACGAAAGTGTCGCTCTCCAGTATGCTAGGATGAGGTGGGAGAAGCAACATTATTGGGACCAGAATTGGTACGCATAACTACAGGAAAAGATCTAAACGATTTGACAACGTATACAAACGGCACAGGATCGACAAAAGAGTTATGCGGATCTTCATCGAAAGGACGTAGAATTTAATATTGGGGATCATGTATTATTACGTATTGCTCCATGGAAGGGAGTTACAAGATTTGGGAAAAGAGGAAAGCTCAATCCAAGATTTGTTTGTCTATTTGAGATTCTTGACCGAATAGGAAATGTGGCCTATAGACTCGCATTACCTCCAAGCATGTCTCATGTTCATAATGTTTTTCACATATCTATGCTTCGTAAATATGTGAAAGACCCAAACCACATTATTGAGTTAGAACCGTACGAGATAGCCGAAGATTTAACGTACGAGGAGGTACCTGTTAAGATCTTGGATAGGAAAGAGCATGTTCTACTCACCAAGGTTATACCACAAGTTAAGGTTTTGTGGAGAAACCATGCTATTGAAGAAATGACCTGGGAGTTAGAATCAGAAATGAAAGCGAGGTATCCTCACCTTTTCGAAACACCAGGTATGTACGTCAATTTCGATGATGAAATTTCATAAGAAAGGAAGGTTGTAAGACCCCAACTTTTTAATAAATAAAATCAAATTTTCTCTATTTATTATTTTGAATAATAAAGTGTTAATTTGATATAATACTTTGGTTATGGGTGAAATGTGCAAATTTTGCAAAATAAGCAAGTGGTTATAAAGTATTCATTTTGTTAAAATATTATTCGTTTGGTGAAGTGGAATATTCTTTACGTCGAGGAATATTAAATGCTGACGAGCAGCAACCATTTGTGGGCCCCATAACGGATAACTTTTGGATTAAGAAAATGACAAGTTTGAGTTTTTATAAATAACGGCGTAATGGTTACCGTTAACACTATTGGAATACCCGGTGGTTAAAATACCGTAATACGTGTGGTTGCACAGTGGCACACGGTATTGCACAGTATTTTTGAAATTATTGATTCTTACGTAAGAAGTCACTACTTAATAATTGTTTCAGTAATTACTGTTCAATATTTTATTTTATTGGTTAAATAAATATTGCGTTGATATTTTATATTATTGTTGTTTCAATAATTGTCACTGCACAATATCTCTATTATCAGATTAATAATTCATATTATTTGAATAATATTATTAGATAGCATTATTGGCAATGTCTAAGGAATTTCTGTCTAAGAAAGAGGTTTGGTCACCTAATTGCGCGCCAATAAGGAGAAATCCTTATCGGAAAACCCCCTCTTTTCTGGGAATGACCAGGTTGTCATAATTGTGATTCTGTAATATTATTTGTGAATAATTAGTTATTGATTTATATGATAAGGAAATATTTATTTTATGTGGATATAAATGATGGATATATTTATTTTATGTGGTTATAAATGAAGGAATTAATCTTTGAGGTGTTTTATCGGATTTTGTTTGGAATGTAGGTTTTGAAAATCATCTCATATGTGGATTTGGTCATTTTTCGTTTAGAATTTGAAAAACATAAACTTACAAAGTTGTAGAAATTAAATTTCCTATGGAAAGCACATGAGATTCAAATTTTTCTGATAAAGGGCTATTTATTATGAATTGTTGAAGTTTCTAAATAAAATATTTTTATTAAAAATATGGTGGGCCCCACTTTTGGTTGGTGAGTAATAAAATGTCTGGAATTTATTTTCAAAAGTGGTGGGCTTGAATAGTAGCAGGTAAAGCCATCAGGTAGCAGGTTAGTCTGCTATGGCGTTCTAAGCATTTTCCTATAAATAGGGTGCTTAGTTAGAATTGAAAATCACACCAGAAACAAGTTTTCTCTCTTTTTCTCTCTATATTATCGAGCGTATTTTGTGAGTATTTAGATACTTTGTGAGTTTCTATTCATCAGTGCAAGTTTCCTTCAGCCTTATATCGATATTCCGATTAGAAGTACTGATATTTTGAGGTAAGGGATGTTATTTTCTTTCTAATGATTTTATTCTTTCAATATCATTATACCAAAATATTGGTATGAATTTTATTGTGGAATTTCAACCTTTTTGTGTCGGGGTTACTATTCACGTATACGACACTATTCACGTATACGGCACTATTTACGAATACGGCATTATTCACCGAAAAATGAAATTTTCTCCTTTTTGTCCAAGTCGTCTATTATGGTTACTATCTTTGATTGTATCCATATTTTGATCTTTATTTTTTGAATTCTGCTTCACAATTGGTTATGATGGAGTATTTTGAACTTGGATAAACTAAAGTACGAATCCCTAATCTTTGATCTTTTATCTCACTGGATTCGTTTTCTTTAAGATATTTTTATCATCCTCAGTCCTAAATAATGATATTACTGAATATCTTTGGCTTGTAGTGCAAAGATGAATGATTACCTAATGAATATCTCTGGCTTATAGTGCAAAGATGAATGATTACTTAATGAATATCTTTGGCCCGTAGTGCAAAGATGAACAGGTGTTGAGGTGAACATGACCAACTGGTGATACAAATGAATATATTTGGCCTGTAGTGCAAAGATAAATATTTGATTCAAGATGTATACTGATTGATGTTACAGGGATAAAATATTGATGATAGATTTTTAAATCTTAGAAGATATTAGAATTCTTTCTCTACTTGACTCTTCTAATGGATTGTTGTTTCTGCTGCAGTTGTTGATCTAAAACTTGTTGTCTATTATATTTTATCAGACTTTTCCCTGTTGAAGACTAACGATAATTTGTTGTATATTATCTTAGTCATAATATTCTTTACCGGACTAGTTGAGATCACCCTTTTCTTTTTTGTTCCATTGTTCTTCTCAGGAGAAGAGAATTTAGCAGGAACTGGCCGGGGTATGGGGTGATGATTCAAGATAGTTGTTTTAGTAGTCCTCACTATTTTGTAAAATAGTGTATCAATAATTGTAATGAAGACTCCTTTTCAGTTTGTATACTGTCTATTAGACAATATTTGTATTCAAACTCACAGTATATGTGTTGTCGTATTTTGCACGACAATTGTATTACTGAAGTTGTATTTGTTTATGTACCATGTATTTGACGACTCAGAATGGGTGATGTATACCTATTTTGGGGGCGTCACAATTAGTTTAATATTTTTTTTGCCAATATTAGCTTCAATCAAATTAGTCTTAATTTAAACATTTATTTTTTTTTATTTTATTATCTTTCTATTTTTCTCTCATTTCAGGTACCATGGCTGGATGCAATTATCAATGGCCATATACAAATATAACTCTACCCAAAGACACGAGAATTGATGGACTTAATGCAGTTTTTGCATTATCAGCACAGCTTGAGACAATTTCGAGGAGGTTGGATGTTGTTGCAGTCCAACGTATTCGGAGGAAAGCGATAGTTTGTAAATATTGTGCTGGTAACATGGTGGTGAATACCTCAACCAGTATGCATATGCTAATTATAATCAAGCTTGGGGGTATCACCCGAATTTGTCATGGAGCTACAATTATGAAGACCAATACTACGCTCCAAATCCAACATACACACCAGAATTCTCATATCCACTGTGACACCCCCAAATCCAGGTTACCTAACCCCCGAGTTTGGTGCTCACGATCCACAATATAATAATATTTAACTACCCATTTAAATATAAATAGGAATACATAACTCATTAACATATGTTGTTAATACATAAATCACAGGTCCACTAACCTTAACATTACAGAAATACCCCTTAGATATACAAAAAGGGTTTACAATACAACAATATAATAATAATGCTAAACTTCATTATACTAATTTATAACTATGCATTTCCCTTTGTTCTTCTTCGCAGCACCTTCTGCAACTTCGTCTCTAGCTGAAAAGTTTTATTTAGCAAGGGTGAGCAACAAATTTGCCCCGCAAGTTAAGATATACAATGAATGTATAAGTATCAGAATAATAGACTATCTATTTTGATAGAATGACACCAAAGTTCGGGAACTTTGAAATAAATTTTAACAAATCGTTAATCAATAACAAGTCTTCTCGTATTCTAGGCAACACAATAATCTGATAATGAAATAGTACAACGCTTTCAAAGTTTCTACGATATTCTATTGAATAAACAAGAATCAATTTTTCGAAATAACAAAGTGGAATGTTTTTTCTAGATTTATGCTGAGTGATCCATTGGATCTAGAACTTCTATCTTCTTGGGTATCTATCAAAGATTTTACTTTGATACATACGCAAGAGTATCAGATAACCATAAAGATTAAATCATACCCCTCTGCAAGTATAACAAGTGATCAGCTTTATTATACCCTATAGTATGCATAATACTTAACAGTGCGCAATGGCCGAATATACGACCTAAAATGTTCCCTTTATATAAAAGGTTGTTCTTCTCAGTCTCAGAATCAAGATTTGATTTAACAATGAAATTTAATGATTTCAATTTCTATTTACTTATCGATCTAGCTAAAATAATTGGCATCGATCTAGCAATAACAATTGAATTCTCTTTTCGAATTTATCAAGTTCTAATAAATGTTCGTCTAGCCAGAATAATTAGCTAAGACATTTCTCAACATAATTTGACAATAAATCTGAATTATCTCATCTTGTCAATTCTATCTTCTACGAATATGAATATCCAACAACAGTTATTCTACAAATGTATATTCTCCGAATCAGTAATTCAATTTGAATTATTAAACATGCACTAACTACGAATAATCAACAATAAATCCCTGGACGTGGCATAATTAGCAATAATTAACCACTATAATAATTGAATGAATATAACTCAAGGTTGAGTTAGGAAACTTGCTTTCCGCGTTGATTACTGCTACACAATAAATTTATCTGCGTTTGTAAGACCTATAACCGATAATATCGGTCTCACAATTAGCACAATATTTCATAACATGTAATACAGTAATTTACAGTCAAACTTCTCCTAGGCACATTACCACATAGTCACATTAGTGTTTATAACCTGTATAAACACTTAGCAAGTCTAACTAGTTCGGTCTGGTTGGACTTCGATCTCATCTCAGTTTTCTGGTCACCCTATCTGACAATTAACACATTGATTGTCAATTAAACTTGGTCTCTAAGCTTCAATATTATTTTAGATAAGTTAAATATCATTAATAATATTTTTCAGAAGCTTTTAATAATTTATAAACAATTACTATAATTTATAATAATCTTTCAAGCATCGGAATCATTTTTAAATGATTTAATTATCAAATAATATTATTATATTTAATAATATAAAAATATTAATGTTATACTTGTCAAAATATTAAAGTTATTATCAATAACTTAAAATATTTTAAATCATCAATATTCTACTTAAATAATTTTTAAATTAATTAAAATCATTTTAAATCATCACCATTAATATTTAAATATTAATGAAATTATTACCAAAATATTAAAAGTCATTAATTATAACTTAAAATATTTTTCTCATTTTAAAATAATTTTAAATCAATAAAATCATTTTTAATTCATTTATTTAATTTAATAATTAAATAAATCTAATATCATTAATATTAATTTATTAATGAGAATTCTCCAAAAAATATTGAAAATTATATTTTATAATTCAAAATATTTTCTAACACTTTATTCTCTCTTTTAAAATGATTTTTAAATTAATAAAATCATTTTTAACTTATTTATTTAATACAATAATTAAATAAAACTAATATCATTAATATTAAATTATTAATGAAAATTCTCCAAAAATATTAAAATTATATTTTATAATTCAAAATATTTTTAAATACATTATTCTTATTTAAATGATTTTCATAATATTAAAATTATTTTTCTCTAATTTATTTAATACACTAATTAAATAAATTAAATAGCATTAATATTCAAATAATTATAATTATTAATGAAAAATATTCCAAATAGTCGAAAAGTATTTTTCATAATTTAAAATAATTTTTAAAATCATTTTTGGTAATTTTTATAATTTAATTTCTATTTTTAATTAATTACCGAAAAAATCAGAAAATAAATTAATTAAACCGTCGCTAATGGCCTATAGCGACACTTAGCGTCGCTGTTGGTGTTCTTGAGCTCAAGAACACTGACAGCTTCGTGTTCAACCTGCCTTATATTTCAATCCATGACTTTACTAGGCCAACTTGAACCTCAATCGTGTAGTGTTTATGTGACACTACAATTATCAGTCATCATTTAGGTCATTCAACAAACCATCAAGAAGATTGGATCTCGCAAACTTGTTGTCAGACAGCTCCTGGGCTTTCTAGGTAACCCAGAAACCTAGGCAGCTTCAGGGTACTACTTTGGGGCTCGATTAATTTGGTGTTCTGGCCATCAATTAGGTACGTTATTGTTTCATACCTGTAGTGCTCGTGTCAAGGAACAACTAGATACACAATTACAATCCAAATATAACAAACACATCAGATACGATCCGGTCAAACATGGTAAGAGATCATGTTCATACACTTTCTGGAATTTCCAGAAAAGTGATTCGTGATCAGATGGGCTACTTTGACCACCCATTAAAACCAATCCATTTGATGTTTATGGAATCTAAAGGCATGTACTTGGAGTCCATATTACAGGCTACAACATGTATACAACAACAACAAAACTTGTAAACACTGACAGATCTAGTCATTTGAACATCTTGTCAGACTCTGGTAAACAGTTTCTGGGTTGCCCAGATTGTACTCGGTCATGGTCGGTCAACCGACTTTGACCGATTATAACTTGAAATATAAACATTCAACGACCCTGATTTCACTTGCAGAACAAAGTACTCATACCAGACTACCGATTCAAAACATAAAACAACAAGAATCATAAACAGACACGAATCTGTGGCGCCTGACATTAGCTTGTCAGACCACAAACCATGTTCTTGACAGTTTTGGAAAAACTCGATTTTAAAGCATTTTGATGCTATGGATCTATGTTATATCAACATAGATCATCATTAAACATCATCTAGCAAAAATCTAAACACATAAACAAAAACTTTTTCTTAGCAACATGGATCAAAAATAAAAATTAAGTTTATACATTTTCTTGAATAATCTTAGATCTTGATCTTCCTAATCTGATATTGGTTGATCAAGGGGCTACTCTATGATTAATCTACTTGCTATTTTCGGAGCTTTGAGAGAGAATAAGAGTTGGTGAGAGCTTTCAAGAAAAATGGGCTAGCAAATGGACTTTTTCTCTCATATAATCTATATATAATGTGACATGTTGCTAGGATCTGAGGTTGCTAGCTGCTTTTCTGAGATTTTTGAAGTCACAAAGTCAAGTGGTTGGTTAAGAGTTGGTCACCTACTATAAATTTACCAAGATTTACAAGTAATCTACTAAAAATCCCATAAAGGGCATTTTGGTCATTGTTCTTGTAATTTTTAATGGCATGATGGTCAATTGCTCAAACCCTTAGGTTTTACAAACTCAAATTCTAGAATTTTCTAATTAGGGTTTCTAAAAAGAAAAATTAAGAATTTTAAAAATAAAATTAGGGTTTTAAATAGAAATTAATATTTTTAAAGTATAATTAGGGTTTGAAAAATAGAAATTAAGACAACTAAAATATAATTAGGGTTTTCTAATCATATTTAAGTTTAATAAATACATTAAGCTTACTAATTAGGATTAGGGTTTCCTAATTAGGGTTTTAGGATTCCCGAATATAAAATTAGGGTTTCTCAGCTTTCGATTAGGGTTTCTAACTGTACGTTAGGGTTTCTAATCTCTTATTAGGGTTTATTAATTTTAAACCTTATCCGATCAATCATTGATCAATATCTCTATACTGTACAAATACATACTCTTCAATATAATTATTTTAATTATATTTTCTACCGAATCCCTAACTAGAAATTAGGGTTAGGGTTTCTAAAGTTGTTAAGCACAACTCTACTCTAAATTTATTAGTCAATACACAAATTGACTCATTCTCCAAACTCGTATCACAGTTACACAACATAATATTAATAATTAATATTAATATTAATATAAAAAAATTTATTCGTAAAATTTTAATTATTCGAAATACCGGGTTATCACATCCACCTTCATTGCCACAAGAAGAATAGTCAAAGTTGGAAGAATTCATGTCAAGGATCATAGCAAAACAAGAGGAGAGGATGATGAGTCAAGAAATATCGAGCCATAATTTTCAGCAACACATGGAACAACTCATCACCACTTTAACCCATGGATTCCAAATCTGAGACAGATAATTCAAGGTTGGAGGAATTGTTGTTCAAGTTCGTAGCATTAAATGAGGAGAGGAGGATTAATCAAGAGATATCAATCCAAAATCTACAGAACCAGATGGATCAAATGCTTAAAGCCTTGAACAATTTTCCTCAAAATAATTGGTGTTATGACGAGGATTCCGAGATTGATGAAGTGTACGAGCCAAATCTACAACTGAATGAGACACGAGATGTTGAAAAAGGGGAGACAAGTGGGGATAATGAAAATAAGGTCGGTGAAGAACTAACTATGAGCACCAACGAGGATGAGTCGATGCTAGTAGTGCCCCAAATGCCTTCTCCACCAAAGATCAAGGGTCCAGTTAGATTTTCAAAATCGTGCCCGCTTGGTAGTCATGTCGTCAGCAAGGCTCTTTAGGATATTAGAGCTAGTACAAATGTGAAACCATGGTGGGATGAGGATGAGAAGATAGAAGAAAAGCCCATTGTGTGTGACAAGCCTCCATGCCCCAAAGTGATCACATACACAATGGAGAAAATACCTAGATGTTGGACGTTCTTGAATGTGATCTTATCTAAACAAAGCATGCTAGGTGACTTTGATGTATTGGCCATCACAAATAGGAACCTACCAAAAGCTACATTATTTTCGATGGATGGAGGGTTCCTCAAGTATCGAAGAGGAATTGGATAGCGTTGACCAGACAAAGTCAAGCTGAAAGACTGTAATTCAAGCGCTAACTGGGAGGCAACCTAGGAATTTTTATATTTATATGCTTTACTAGTTTTTTTGGTAGATAGGAATTAATTTGCTTATTAAGTTCTCTTACCAATCCAAAATGTTATTCTAATCCATGTTGTCTCTCTTCATTGCAGGTATTGGAGGTTCAATGGACATGCAAAAGATTATGAAAAGATTATTCAAGTCAAATTAAAGTATGGTGCCCAATTTGTTCCATGTGCCTAACCTATTCTCCAAACTTAGCAGACAAGGATGAGGATTGCTATATTTTCAGCGAAGTCCTCCACTTTATTTTTTTCTATTTCAGCCATTGAGGAAAATGTCTAGTTTAAGTTTGGGGGCATTTTAGTGTTGTATTGCATATATTTAGTTTGTGTAGTTCGTATAGTTACATTTAGTTTTTGCATTCAGTTTCTTGAAATGAAAAAAATTGAAAAAATTGAAAAATTAGTAGTTAGTTTACTATGTTTATATAGCATTTAGTACATCTTGCATGAGTCCAGCTGTTTGATATTTACAGTTTATTTTGGCCAATGATGAGATTGGAATTGGGTAGACAAGTATAGTACTGACTATTAGAGCTTTGATGTGATTTCATGTTATGAATTGAGTCTTTTTCTGTTTGAAACTGGTATAATAAGGATAGCACAGTAAAAACAACTATGTTGACGGATTTAGTTCATATTGATACATAAAGGACCTCTAAAGGATAATGCTAGTTTAAATAAGAGAATGACAAGGATTGGCAGTGAAGGCGAAGAATTAGGCAAGAACCTAAGTTTGGGGGAAAAAGTGGGGTATATAAGCTTCTAAAAAAATTGAGTTAAATAAATTGAGTCCTGTGGTGGGTCGAGAAGAAGCGTGAAATGCACTCTCCATAAACACAGGCGTGAGATGGAGCGTAAAATGCACTCACTATCCATCATTCAAAAGAAAAAAATAAATAAAACGGGAAATAAGAGCAAAAAGCCCCCGTAGATGAAAAATAAAGCATAAGTATCCCATGCTGACCCTCGATGTTGGTAATTGTTTGATTTTAGTTGGATCTAGCTTGTTTTGGGATTTCTTGAGTTTACACTGTATGATGCCTTCGAAGAGATATTATGTGCTAAATTTGATTTTATATCAGTTACCATTGTTGTTGAGCACACACACACTATATTAGTGATAACAGACTAAGATTTGATGATTGATTAGGAAATTACTTATTTGTTTTGATATGATGTATTATCATGTTTACTTGATTTCTCTAAGGTCGGTTGAATAGATTTGTTTCTATCATTACTACTGGATTCGTAGGCATGTAGATTAGTTGCAATGCATAGCATTGTTGTTTGGTTTTTTTGCTTGAGAACAAGCAAAGGTTTAAGTTTGGGTGTATTTGAAAAGTAGGTTTTATACCTACTTATCCGGTATCTGTTACTTGAACTAGTTGCTTAAACTCATGTTTCTTAGTTACTTTTCATGCATTTTGTGTTTATTTTGTAGATTATATGCTTGGGAGCTGTGTGAGCAACTATTGGTATGAAATCGTAAAGAATTGGCATGAAATCGCAAAAAGCAATTCAGACATCGTTTGGGCTTTCATGTTCATTTCATGTTCTTGACTTGGAACTTAGATTATATTGTAGAGCTTCTTCTTAGCTTTCCAGAACATCTTTAATCATTCCAATCGGAGTTCTTATGCAAGAGTTATGATCTTTGTACCAACGGACGTTGAACTTCACTATTTTGGGTGTCCATTTGCATAGCATTCACTTCCAACCCAATTTCAACCTTCATCCGTCTGTTATTTCTCAATTCTCAAAGAATGAAAGTTGTAGAGCTCGTCAACATCTTCGATTTGATAGGTGGCAGGCCTCGTAACTCTTCCCAAATCAAAAGTTATGACCGTTTTACCAGAGGACACTGTAGC
Source organism: Panax ginseng (assembly GCA_020205605.1). Lineage (NCBI taxonomy): Eukaryota > Viridiplantae > Streptophyta > Magnoliopsida > Apiales > Araliaceae > Panax > Panax ginseng. The sequence continues at coordinate 60,899,817 of CM035140.1, read as the reverse complement.
AGAAAAAGGATGCCCCCCGAGGCGGACTTTTACTAAGTAAAACCCCCCGCCAGGGTGGGGGTACAAGCTTCAAAACAGTGGGTATGCCAGCCGGGGTGGGTCCTTTAAGCCTTATACCCCCAGCCGGGGCTGGGGTACGCGCAGAAAAGTCATTTTTTGTCCGAATTTGAGTTCAAGAAGGATTGGTTCGATCCGATTGACTCAAGGACTTCCAAGAGGACTTAAAGACATATAAAGAGGCATATAAAAGGAGGAGAATCACATAGATTAGAGGGAGGATTCCATAAGTTTAGAATATAGTATATTAGGACCAAAACCCTAGTTCTAATGAGTTTTGGAGAATGAAGCGACTTGGAGACCATTGAAGATTCAAAGTAGGAGCAAGGAGGGAGCATCAAATCTGCAGACAACGGATTCTATCTTTCTCTCTTCTTCTATTTTTTTCTTTTAATGTGTATTCAAGTGTGGATTCTTAGTTTTAATTCAATGAACTAATTCTTTTTTTGAGATTACAATGGATCTTATTGTGTAGTTTATTTTAATATGCTTCGCTATCAATTATTATGTTCTATCGTGAGGATTGTCTATTGTGATTTGGACTTAATTGTTTAATTGATTGGCCATCAATTACCGTGATAATCTATATAAAATCGGAAGAGGAGTATAGATTTAAATCTAGTCATGATAGCATGTGTTTGTGATTTATGCATAGATGGAATTCATGATTCGTGTTTAGGATAGAGATATGCCTTTACACCATATGTAATCTTATAAAAAAAACTTGTGCTTTAAATCCTTTTTAATTGTAATTCACATAAAGATATAGTGGATTAGTTAATTAGGGTGTCTTGCTTAATTCTATCATATGTGGATTTAAGTGAGTGTGGGTATTATGCATCGAAAGGTGGTTTTATCTGCTTTAGTGTTCTTGATTAACAATTCAGGATAAAGAATAATTGATGAGAAGTGTGTTAACTTAAATGAAGCAATAAGTGAAGTTGTGATTTTAAATCTCAGTAATCTTAATTTAACTAGTGGAATTTAATAGTAATTTAATTATATAATTTGAAATTCATTCGTTTAAATAAGATTGAGTTGGTTACGGGTTAGTACTTGGTGATTTTTATTAAACAATTCCTCGTGGGAACGATACTCTACTTACACTTTATTACTTGTTGACCACGTATACTTGCATGTTGTGCGTAATTAGATTTTTCCCAACATGTATCTGATACAGAAACCTAGTATATTCTAGCTTTTAGTCATTCTTACGCTTGTGGAGGTCACTTTGGACCAAAAAGAATAGTCCATAAAGTTTTATAGAGTGGTTTTTATTGGTCAACAATTTTTAAAGACTCTTATATGTTTTGTAAATCATGTGCGAACTGTCAAAGGACAGGGAATATTTCACATAGGAATCAAATGCCATAAACTCCTATTTTAATTGTTAAAATTTTCGATGTTTGGGGTATAGATTTTATGGGACTATTTCCATCTTCTTTTGGTAATATCTATATTCTATTGGCTGTTAATTATGTTTCTAAATGGGTGGAAGCTAAATCCACAAGGACGGGTGACTCTAAAATTGCTGTAGATTTTGTCAAGACTAACATATTTGTCAGGTTTGGAGTTCCAAGAGCCATTATTAGTGATAGAGGGACACATTTTTGCAATCGGATATTAGCAGCCTTGTTCGAGAAATACAATGTTCTACACAGGGTTTCTACATCTTACATCCACAAAGTAATGGACAAGTTGAGGTATCCAATAGAGAGGTCAAGTCCATTCTAGAGAAAGTTGTCAAGCCGAACAGGAAAGATTGGAGTCTACAGTTAGACAATGCACTTTGGGCCTATAGAAACGCATACAAAAATCCCATTGGTATGTCACCCTATAGAATAGTGTATGAAAAACCATGTTACCTTCTTATGGAGTTAGAGCACAAAGCTTTATGGCGATTAAGCAATGTAACATGCGTTTGGATCAAGCTGGGAGCCATAGAAAGTTAAAGTTACAAGAGCTTGAGGAATTAAGGAATGATGCCTAAGAGAGTTCTAAACTGTACAAGGAGGAGACTATAGCTTTCCATGACAAGCGAATTTTGAATAAGACTTTCACTGTTGGACAAAAAGTTCTCCTTTACAATTCCAGACTAAATTTTTTTTCAGGTAAGTTGTGTTCGTGTTGGGAAGTTCCATTTATTGTTTCTAATATTTTTCCTCATGGTGCCATAGATATTCAAATTCCAAGAACGTGGAAGATATTCAAAGTGAATGGCAACATGCTAAAACCCTTCTATGAGGGATGTCAGGTGGAGGATATTGAGATGGTGGATTTGGAGTGTAGGGATAAAAATGCAGCGGAAAATAAAAATTATACAGCCAAATTCGAAACCCTAAAATAGGATCCATGCGAAAACAGACATTAATTCAGTGTTTAAGAGATTATACCGATTATGAAAAGCTTCGAATATCCAACGCAATCCGAAGGAACCACGCCTCTACAGTATCCACACGAACGTTCTACACGTCGTCACACGAACTGCAGTCAAGGGAGTTGCGGTACTAGCCATCAAAAGAATAGGATTTCGAAACTGTTTCTCTCTAGTCTCTCTCTAAGAGCGGCTAGAGTTTTGGTTAATGATAATCCCTAAAATGGCTGCTACATATCATATATATAGCGGTTAAAAGGAATTAATCAAAAACCTAATTTAATAAAATCCGAATATATATATATATATATATATATATATCTTAATTAAGTCTTACTTAATTAATATACCTATATATAAATTATCCTATTAATTTAAATTAAGTAATTTAAATACTATCAATCATATTGACATATTTAAATCTTTACAATTTAAATTAATTCCCTTTTAATTACGTTCTATGTGTATGACCCTATAGGTTATTATTACGCTGGCAATAATTTTAAAATCATATTATAAAATTATAAAAAGTGAGTGGCATCTAGTAATGCATCAATGCTACCCAAGTAATAATAATATCGATGATTTGATGCAACCTTTTCGTGACCAATGTTTCAATGTAATTTAATCCTTTTAACCTTAATATCCTAGATTAAACTCGAGTCATGGAATGCATCATACTCTTCATAATTTAATCTGAGTTTTTCTTGATCAATGAGTAGACTATATGAAACAAATAACTATTTGAGCATGGCCATGCATTTCATAGTCCTACTCAATCAAAAGGCCTATGGATATCACCCATAATAAATAGGAGGGTTAAATTCCATCTAGATCACTCATATTCCTCGCACGATTCATGATGTACCCAATAATCACCTTTATAGTCCACCTTATTAAAGGTGACCTTTGATGATATCAAAGTACATAAATTCTCATGTAGTAATATAGTGATTTCAGGTCGGAGGACCATTACATCATTGTCACAATGAGAATCGCTAATGACACTTTGCATACCGTTCCACGTAGAATTCTCATGGTGGGTCTGTCCAGCACATCGTTCTCTAACATGTACATATGCATTGACTTAATATCTCATATATTTATGATCAATGAGATTTGGCCATCAGTCAATCCACATACTAGTCTCAGTGCATCATTGTTGTTCCATCAACAATGATACTCGACTAGGGACATTTAAGAGCAATGATACTAATTGTAATTATATAATCTCATGTTCAAGTCACATACTTGAAACTATATAATTTGTATCACTATTCTAAGGAATTTTATTATGTTAACATTTATATAATGCAATAAATAAAATCATTCATTCAATCAAATATAATATCAAAATGTAAAGCGATTATATCAAATAATTGGCCTCTAGGGCACAAACTCTAACATGGAGGATCCAATTTATGAAGATTAAGAGGATTGTTGTCGAGCAAACAACATAAAACAAATGCGCTGCTTGAGAGGCAACCCATGATCTCAAATTTACTTTTTTATTCCTTTTTACTTTGCAGTTGCATGATTATTTAGTTACCTCATATTTGCATGATTGTCTTACATTTGGGACAATGTAAGATTTGAGTGTGGGGGACGGGTTTAGGTTAAGTTTTTGTTTAGTCAATTTTGCATGTTTTTGCCTAATTTTTTTGCTTTTTAATTTTATTTGGCTAAGCTTTTAAAGGTTGTGGTTGTAGACTGAAAATTGATGCTAATTGACAGAATTTTGTTTGAAACTTAATCAATTGAGGAATGGTGATAAGTGAGTCAGGATCCATGGTTGACTGATCTTAAATTGAATTTGTTTGTATGAGTATTTGAATATGAGATACATGTTTATTTAGCTGAGTTATCTATGGGGTTTCACTGTGTAAACTGATTTCATGATTTAGAACTGCTTAATTGTTTATTTGTTTACAGAACCATGCTGAAAAAAATTGAAAGGATTGAATAGAAGAAATTGAGAAAAAAAGAAACAAAAGTGCAAAATTATGTGGTGCGTTGAGGATGAGCATAAAATTCACTCTTCCATAAACACGTGCAATAAGTGAGATGAAACATAAAACGCACTCACTTGCGAGGAAAAATGGGTATAGTGTGAAATGGAGCATAAAATGCACTCACCTATCAAAATTTTCAAAAGTTCTATTGGTTGAAAAAGGTTTAGCAGGGAAAGTGGGTTTTGAGTCATGAGTCAGTTGTACACAATTGATATGCCATGATTATTATGTTGGGTATTCAAGTTGACCATAGGAAAGGTACTTATGTGTATGCAATTTAATTTTACAATGTTTAGTGGTGAATGACAAGATTGTTATTGTCAATTGATTGATAAAATGTTGATTAGATTTCTATTAATTAATATTGATATTCTTGGTTGGTAATTGAATTGAAACCTTTGAGAGTTTAGCTTAATAGAATTCAATAATCTTCAATATGACCTTTGTTTTAGTTTACACGAGGACATGTAAAGACTAAGTGTGGGGGAATTTGATGAGTGCATAATATTTTATAATTTTGATTCTTTTATATTTAGTTTTATTACATATTTTATGTGTAAATGAGCTTATTAAGGTGTTTATTGATTTTAGGAGGCATTAAAGCTAATTGAAGAAAAAATATATATAAATCATTACTGATGGAGGTCTGGCGCGACAATATTGGAATTGCACTAGGTATGTGCGTGGTAGTGTCGTGTGGTCAGAACCCAAGAATCAATCTCTGAACTTGTGGCGTGGCAGCGCTGAAGCAGGAGCTAAAAGTTTAGAAGGATGACGTGGCAACACCGGTTGCAGTACAAATCCTTGCGCGATCGCACCTGGTCGACTGACCAAATATTGACTTGCGATTTTTAGAAGAATTCTAATGAGATTTGGATTATTATTTCTTAGGGCTTTAGGACTTTTGTCTAGGAGTATAACTACATGTTCTTAGCCAAGCTCCTAGCTACACAATTGAAAACTCTAGACTTGGAGGCAAGATTGAAGGCATGTCAGGCTAATCTCTTTATTTTCAATTCGAAAGGATGTTGAACCTTCTTTACAATTAATGGTTTGATTAATTTTACATTATTTATTCCTTTTTAAATGAGATTTATTCTTGATAATATGTTTTAATTAATTGCATGTTATATGATCGGATTGATTTGTTGTGACCAGTTAGATTAATCTGATTAATATCATCTGCTAGATTAAGATATAGTATTAAGCAAACGATATAGTATATGATCATAAGTAGTAATTAGTTATATGTGATTGTGGACAAGCTGTTGAGTATTGCTAAGATTATCCAAAGACAAGTTAAATAATCTTTGATTGTGTGATTGTTGCTTAGACCAACCTAATTCACTAATTCTTAATACTGCTGTTATATTAAATCTAGATTGATAGATCTAGATTGTATAATAGTTAGGGTCTAGTGGGGCGATTGTCACATTAGATTTTAAAACCTTAGGAGGATTTCGGATAATTAGCGATCGCGGTTATCTATAATTATTAATTTTATTGAACGATAAATATTGTTAAGCTTAATTATTCTTTATTGTAAAAAGGCGACGCTGAATTGAATAATTGAAGTCCTTAATTTATTGGTTATTCTTATTAATTATTTTCAGTTATATTATTTAATTAAACTCAACTCAAAAATTCTCCAATTTATATTTAGTGTTATTTTGATTTAGAAAACAGTAGAATAAACTAAAACAACAACACTATATGGGATTGACATTTGTTTTACTATACTAATTTTTGTGTTAGTAGAGGAAGAGTAAAGATTTAATTTTAGAGTGTTAACGACAATTTCAAGTTATCGAATCGAAAAAGGTACCAGGTGGATGGGTTACTGATCCAAACACTGTTGACATAGTGACGTTATTAATATATAAAAATATATATTATTAGTAATTAATAAATTTTTAAAAAATCTCATTTTTTATGAACTAAAACATAAAAAAGTTGAGTTACAATATTACTAAAAGTTGTTAATTTTAATATTAAAAAAAATTTGGTAATTTTTTTTTTGAAAAATTAGATAATTGGGTCAATTAACCGATTTTACTTGTTGAACCATCGGAGAGTCGGTTAACCGATTTTTGATCAAATCAATAAAATTAAGATAAATCGGACCAAAGTACCGACTGATTTCGATTTTTACGAATTGAACCGCGGATTCGGACGAATTTAATAACCATGGGCAAATCTAGTGTCAGGTGTATATTGAATCAACTAATTAATTCATTATCATAATTAGTGATTCATGCTGATTTGACTGATTGAGAGAGCTACTCAAGTGGATTACTTAGTTAATTTCATGTTATATATAAATGGACTCCTGTAATTTAAATTTGTAAGCTAAGCTGAAATAATCAAAAGTTATTTACAAGTTATTTTAAATTTTAACTTGTAAGTTATTTTAAGATAATTCAATGTTATACTATTCATATTCATCCAAGACTCTCTACCTACCCAAAGTCACAGGTCAGCCATTGGAGAAGAAGGGAAATCCATGGCTATACCTCTCATTTTCTCTCTCCTCCTCCTCTCAACTCCACTATCATTATCATCGTCATCCGCACCACATTCAAATTTTCCCACCGTCTGCATAATCGGCAGCGGCATAGCCGGCTCCTCCGTCTCCCACTTCCTCCGCCAATACTCCTACCATGGCAAAATCCATATATTCGAGCGAAACGGCATCGTCGGTGGCCGTATGGCTACTGTATCCGTCGCCGGAGATACCTTCGAAGCCGGCGCCTCTATTCTTCACCCTAAAAACTACCACGCTTTGAATTTCACCAAGCTGTTGAATCTCAAAGTCAAGGAACCGTCTTCTGCTAATTCCTTCTCTCTCGGTATTTGGAACGGCCACAAGTTCATTTTCAAGACGCTTAACTCTAAGTCCAAGTTTCCGTTAGTTCAGCAGATCGTATCAATCACCAATTCGGTTTTGATGTTCGTTCGTTACGGCTTCTCTCTCCTCAGAATGAGTAACTTCGTTGAGGTTCTCTCTCTCCTTCTCTGTTGAGTTTTGAGGCATATCCTGTGTTTGATAATAAACTTTAAGTTTGGATTCCGGATTATAATCTACCATTCATACCCAAAAAGAGGTAGTAAAATCCCATTTATAGCCCTTCAACGAAACCATCAAAAAGAAAAGCTAATATCAAGTATAGAAATTTAAGTCAAAGGGACTATTGATAAAATTATCATGGAACACATTAAGTACTCATAGGTGCATTTTTCTTCCATTGTCATTCAGTTACAATTTTTTTTTGACAGTTGTGTACGAGTAGTATTAGTTATTCATATAATTTTGGATTGAGGGGAAAATGACAATGTGACAATACTTCAAGAAAAAATGCAAACCTTTTTTTGTTTTGTTTTTGTTCTAGTACTGCCTTGTTGTCACTCACCAAAGTTCAGTCAAAGGCAGTGGCGGAACCAGAATGTTTTTGTAGGGGAATCAAAATTTTTAAACCAAGCGGCGACGGGCGGGCGGCAGGAGTAGTGAATGTGAAGTGTGAACTGTGAAGAGAATGTGATGAGAAAAGTACTGAAGAAAAGAATATGAAGTGTGAAACTGTGAAGAGTACTGAAGAGGAGAAGAGGAAGGTGAAGACTGGAGCTCCTCTTGAGTCGCGTCGGGCTGGTTGCTGGCCTGCTGCCCCCCCCCCTCCTAGTTCCGCCCACCACCTGACCGGCGACCGCCTCCTTACCAGCGTCCGGCGTTCGGCTACCGAGGGCAACTGCCCCCACCCGCCCCCCTAGTTCCGCCACTGGTCAAAGGAATGCTTTTTCACTATGGTACTATGCGGATTAACTAATAATTACTAGTGCCTGTGGCCTGACCCTAAGGAGACTCTAACTAGTGACCTGAAGGTTTTTTCTCAGGTCTTTACCAGTTGATCCAACCCTTCGGGTTTTCTCCATCATTGTTCTCATGGAGTCTTTGAGCTAGATTTTGTATAAGGTAGTGGCTAGTTGTTTCTTGCTGGTTTTTAGAGTAAAAGGTTAGGGGCGCACAGATATTAGTTCACATATGATACCTTGATTTTTTGCAGCACAGGAAGTGGCTAGTGGTTTCTTGCTGGTTTTTAGTCAACTAAGGTATTTACCCCTACTGTTAAAGTTTGAATTAGATCTTCTTGGCAAGTGGCTATGGTGCTATAGTCGAGTGGGAAGCTCTTTGGAGAATGCTGGTGATGGGTGTACAGGGGGAGGTGTATGGTAGGTGAGTACTGGGCATATTTGTCAAGGCGTAAGTCGAGTCGAGTCGGTGGTCAACTGCTTAAGCGACTAGTAGACTAATAAAGCGATAAATTATTTATAACCTGCATTCTATACATAAAAATAAATATGAAAACAATCAACACTATTAAATACCATTTCTCAACCAAATATTAAAGTATAAGATATTAAAAACAACTTCAATAAGTGATATATAGAGGATAAAAGATGCAATAAAGTCATTACATATCACAAGTCAAATAAGTGCAAAATGCTACATATCACCAACAAATAATAAAGATATAAAGTAGGAGAACACGAACAAATAAAAAAGAAACAGTCTATATTTTGTACATAAATAATATTCTAAAAATTACAATTAATTTTTTTTTAAAAAAGGAAAAAAAGAAGAAAGAAGGAGAATAGGTACTGAGTCAAGCAAGTCGTCTAAAAGCCATCCAAGGCGACACCTAGAGAATCTGAGCGATCAACTTTGTGTTTGGCATCAAGTCGTGCCCACGCCTTGCCTCTTCCCCACCGATTGGACAACTAGTCGTCAGTGACTAGTTGACAACCATGGTATTGGGCTCCCAAGATTATGAGTTCTGTTTTGCTTGGGTGTTTGGTAGACTATTGATAGTGGTATGCATGAGTAGTTTGAGAAACACATATGCGTTATAGTATGTGTTGGTTATTATGAGATTGTACCAAGGGTTCGAGTGCCTCAATGGTTTTCCCTCTATGGGTGTAATCCACTTTGAGGGTTCTAGTCATGATATACTCCCTTTCTCTTCTCTTTAAAACTCTGGGGACTTGGGTTTTGATCACAAGTGTTGTACAGAGACATCTTTGAGAAATATGCATTGCCACAAAAACTAATACTTCTATGAGACTTGTTTGAGGATATGGTCATGTGGGCACCTGTAGTGGAACGTTTTAAAAGACTTCTGGCTGGAATAGGCAGTACCTCTGTAAAGGATGTTATCTCACCTTGAATGGAAGTACCTTATCTAGCCTACGGACATACAAGATTTCTTCATGTGGGTTGGCGGATTCTGTACCTAGGAGCTAGAGAATTTGGAAAGATATTTCTGTGAGTTTTTTTTTTGGCATGGGGTTGGGGGACGAATATTGTTAATTGGAGCTTGATTTGTTTTCCAGTTAGAAAATTGGGTGATGGTATAAGGAACCTGTTGAAGTTGATTTAGATCTTGGCAAGTGGCTGTGGTGTTATAGTCGAGGGGAAGCTCTTTGGAGAATGGTGCTGATTGGTATATAAGGGGAGATGTATGGTAGACGATAAGATGAGTACTGGACTCCCAAGATTGTGAGAGCTGTTTCGGTTGGGTGTTTGGTTGGATATTAAAAGTGGAATGCATGAGTAGTTTTGGGAACGCATCTGCTTTATAGTATGTGATGGTTACTATGAGATTCTACCAATGGTTTGAGTGCCTCAGTGGTTTCCACGCTGTGGGTGTAAGCCACATTGAAGGTTCAAGTCATGGTATCCTCTCTTTCTCATCTCTTTAAAATTCTGGGATTTGGGTTTTGGATGCAAGTGTTGTACGGAGACATCTTTGAGAAATATGCATTGCCTGTGTCATTCAAACATGCTATAGGCAATGAATTATAGATAGAATAATTAGTTTCAGTCTGCAGTCCAATCAATCTTTAGGACCGAGAAATGGTATCAGGTTTTGAAAATTTTAAGCTGTTGTATTCTGTGGAAATAATGAGGTTCGTGTGGACAAGGTTCTACAGGAGGATGATCCAAGAGGGTCTTTTTAATTTAAATGTCTGGTTTATGTAGCCCATAGTGAAGCCAGAAAATAAACTCTTTCTCAAATCAAAGGGAGAGAAAGATATCTAATCATCAACATTCTAACATTCCTCTCTATTAATATTTTCCATAGAATAGTAAACAAAGCATATAAACACAAAATCTTCGAGTTAAATGCACATCACCAAACTAGGGACTGACTTGCATTCTCATCAGTGAACTCAATTTTTTTACAATTCAATGTATCTGTATATTTCATACAAAAAATAAAAATCATCTAACATTGTTAATGTATTAATGAAAGATTGAGAAAGCAGTGCTTACGTGTATAAAGTTGGACACAATTAAGAAATTTGAGTGTGTCGCACTTCGTCTCAATTTAAGTGTCTAAAAAAACCCACCCGACCCACTAATGTCCATCCTTATCTTCAATTACTGCCACTACCGCCTATTACCTCACCATCATTACTAACACAAGCACAACTCCGCAAACATGAGACAATGGGCGAAACCTTAAAAACTAATTCACTAAACAAGAAGCCCAAAATCAATTGGTGCTTTGTCACAAACATGGATATGAATCATATAAAAACCCAATTAGCTTCACATTTCGTGTTTGGCATTTTCCTATTTCTATCTCTCTGCAAATTTCATAACTCAAATCAAAGCAGAAATACATAATCAAATTTAGATCCTTTTAGATTTTAGGTACCAAGAGAACAAGGAGAGAGAAAGCTTCGTATTAGATCTCTACAATGGTGTTTGCCGCCATTACTAGTTCTTTAAGTATCCTCCATTTCTCTCTCCCCCTTCGGCACATAATCAATTTACTTATAAATATAAATCTCCTCCTCCGATTGGCAATTGATATATGTTACCTTTTTGATGTTTGGGGCGAATAAGACGAAGTTGGAGATTGCGCTAAGGCCGACGCTAGTAAAGAGGTCGATGAGGCAATTGGTGATTATGCCGGTCCTTTGCTTCCAATGAAGCAATTGTGAAATTATTGTTTAGGATTCTTAATGGGTGTTTAGGATTGGTGGTGCCGGAGCGTCCGAGGGTGGTGAATGGTGGCATTTAAGTGGTATTGTCGTTTTGTAGGTGGTGAGAATTGGTGGTGGTTATGGTGATGGTGGTTGACCTCCCCCCTCTTCTCGATCAAAATAGATGGGAAGGTGGTGGTGATGAGGTGGAGTGGGGTGGAGAGGATGAGGGTGGAGGTGGCCTGGTTCTAACATGTTTTTCCTTTTCTTTTCATTTGTTTTAAGGTCATGAATATATGGTTTAGTAAAATAAATTCTCATTTGTTATTTAGTTGCATATTTTTTCCTTAAGATATTTATCTTTAAATAAATATATGGTAATAAAAACTTATTAAATATTTAATTACATATTTTTTCTTTGCTATATAACTGTTCTTTAAGTAAAAATGAATATATAAAATAAATACTCGTTGGTAATTTAATTACGTAGCTTTTCTTAATTACCTAGTTGTTATTAAAATAAAATGGTTATATAAAATAAATTCTGATATTTTATTTAGTTACATATTTTCTTCTTATCTAATAGAATGACAGTTTGGGCTTTTAAGTTAAGCGTATGTGCCTTATAATTAGTGGGAAGTCCAAGTATTATTACTTGGTCACCTAGTTTGCATGGTCACCATCAGGGACGAAGCTACAACTAGACTGGAGGGGGCCATGGCCCCCAAGGTTTGAAAATTTTGTAAGGTTCACTTGTTCATTTATTATTTATTCTACAGCTAGACTTTTTTTCTGCTATGTTTTGTTGTTTTTGTCAAAGAAAATTCTATTACTGCATTATCTTTGTTTTAGTAAAAATATGTTTTGTAATGGTGGAACTTTACTTTTTAGTGATGAATATATATTATGTTAAAAAAATTCTTGGCCCTTCGAAGATTAAATCCTGTCACCATGTTATGCTTGGTGCCCAAGTCTTGGACTTTTCTACCCAATTATTGTAATCCCTGCAACGTGAAGGGGGTAGACTTATCTGAGAATAAAGCTGTGTGCTTTTTGTTTTCCTGCGGACTGCAGATAGTGGATGACAAATCCCTGCTGGGGTGAAATACTACCATTTCTAACCAGTGCACTCTTGTTGTAAGTTCTAACAACGAAGGAACAAATTCTCATAAAACTCCAACTATGCTTGTGCACAACACAAATCCAGTGACAAGCGTATGTTCCGTCTCCACCAGTGCAACAAACCATTTGTATTCTTTGAGGCGATTAAGAACTGCAGATCAAACAAAAACGTTAATTTTTTAGTGAACCTTGGGCGTCCAAATAAAGGAAAGCTAGGGAAACCTTTCAGTAATTTAGCTGTAAATAATAAATTCTAAGGACTTACAAGATTAGTTACCCGAAGGATTCAAAGACTACAATATTTATCTGGAAATGAGGGATAGGAAATAGATCTGAGGAGATTAAAAGAGAAGCTATATATATATATATATATTGCTATCCTTAAAATGGAAACCTCCTTGGATTTGGTGAACCAAAAGGAATTTAACCTACTTGATGTAAACTCCATCAGAAGGAAAATTTCAAATCCCTGGATCAAATCACTCCATTAAAGGGATAGTTCAGATTCTTCTGCGCTGGGGTGATTGTATTACAATCCTTAAAATGGAAACCTCGGATATGGTGAACCAGAAAAGGAAACAATTTATGACCTACTTGATATAAACTCCATCAAAAGGGAAGTTTCAAAGCCCCGGATCATATCACATCAGAGTTGGCACTTATAGCAGACTTGCACAGCATCAAAACTAGCCCCAGGAGGGCAGTCTAAAATTGGGTGACCTCCTGCTTTTCCACTGCCTGATTTCCTGGGAACTTTGTTGAGTGGTTCCAAGGATGCTAGATTGTTGTGTAGCTGGTCGCTCTGCAAAACGAGGAGTTCGTTTATTTTGTGCTTTTACTCGTCATCAGGTGACCATGGTGGGTATCTAGCTGTGGATATTTGAAAAACGAGGAAATGTTCGGTAATATGATGAAGTGTCTTCTGCAATAGGATGGTGTCTTTTGTTACACAGCGTATTCTCTGTGTCGGATCTCTAGTCAAGTTCCAATCGGATCCTCTTTTGTGTTTCTAGATAGGTGTACACTTGTATAGGACTTGTGACAATCTGTTCTGTATACACTTTGTGTACTGGGCTGATACCTTTTTGTGATGAATGGCAACACTTTTACCTATAGAAATATAGTACAGATTTCATTTCCTTTTTTCATTTGCTTTCTATTTCTGAGTTCAAAAGAAAGCCAATAGTAATTATGCTAACATTTGTCCTTCATGTGTAAAATAGTATAGACGACTACATCTGCATTTGGTGTAAAAAGGTATAAACTATAGACAGAATGATGAACATCTAAAATTAGTTCAAGATTTTGAATAAAATCTGATTATTGTTGAATTACATGTGTTTTTTATGAAGGTCACTGTGGATAGTTTCTTGAAGTATTATGGAAGTTTTGAATCGAGGCCTATTTTCCACACAGTGGAGGAAATGCTTAAATGGGCAGGGTTATACAATCTAACAACAAGAACATTGCAAGAGGAATTGGTTGATGCGGGTTTGTCGTCTTCACTAATTGAAGAACTTGCTACAGTGAGTATGTTAACCAAAATTTATTCGAGTTGTTGTGCATAATTGTTTCTGTGACGAACGAGATTTTTGTAATTTAATGTTAATATTTATTGAATTAAATAAATATTTTCGATGATTTAATTATTAGATTAAATAATTAATTGATGAAGTTGTGGTAGATTAATTTAATTATATGTGTTATATTTATTAAATTAATGTGGAGAATAATTTTATTATTCAAAGTTTGTAATTATGTGAGTTTATTAAATTAAAAGAAATATTTAATAAACCTAATGTTATTTTAATTAATGTAATAATTAATTAGAGATTTAATAATTTGATATAATTAATTAATGAGAAAATTAATTATATGATTATGTGAACTTATGATAAATTATTATATTTTATTTAAATTAAATTAAATAAGATATTTGAATTGGGTGTGACATGATTTAAACTATAATATAAGAGATTTATTAAATTAAATGGTTTTGAAACATATTCTTGCTAGCCAAACAAGGCCCTAAAGGGAGTTATTAGCAGTTACCCATGATTGGGTTAACTGACCTTAATGCGCGTCAGTTCCTTTTTCTTTATTATATTATACGTATTCTCTTTGTCTTATTATTTTCTAAGTCTGGAAAAACAAAGAGGGAGAGAGTTTGAGAATTTGTCAGAGAGAAATTGTGAGATTTAGAGAAATTGTGAGTGTGTAATCAACAAGTAATTGTGAAAGGTTCATCTTTGATCATCTCTTCTAATCTATACCCTGGGTAATTTCTCAAACCAATTTCTATTTTACGTATTTAAGATTTCATGAAAATGGCTTTCAAAGCTTTTGTAAAGTCTCTGTAATTGGGAAAGGGTATGATTATGAGTTTATGTATGTGTTAAATGTTACCATATCGTATTTGATTATATATATAGTATGTAGACCATATCATCAGTATCATAAAACATGTCGCATATGGCCTCAAAAGTTACAGAGTTTAGAATATGGCCATATGGCCTTATACGTGATTTTAATATGTTAAACATAAATGTTTTTGTAAAATTTACACTCGTATATTATTATGCATGTTAATACGAAGAGACCAAATTTTAAATGAATGGATTCGGTGTTATAACGAATCCGTAGTATTAATTTTCATGATTTATGTTCAAAACCTTCAAGAACATCAAGAACAGTGAAATTTACATATTTTAATTCTGTAATTATATGTTTTAATGAGTTAAAATCATTCTATAATTATTGGGTAATGATTATGTATGAATTCTAGCATGTGGGTATGTTAATTTAGTGAAATTAATGATCATGTGGTGTCCATTTCATTTGAACTCGTGTTCTTCGCGAATCGGGAATCGGGGAGTTTCATGCCGCATGCGCTGACTCCGTAATCAAGTCTCGTCGTCGCGATGTCGCGCAGCCTTGAGTCTCGATCATGGTCATAATATCAAATAAGCATGTTGAAAGTAAGTATAAGTATAAAAGGCGCTCCGCAGCGCCACTCTGCAGAATGTCCAGATACTTAACATGTAAATAACATAATTGCATGTGGATTGAATTATTGAATACATAATTAGCTTGTTATTCGTGAAGTGTAAATTATGTGACAATGAATGTGATAAATTGACTAAGTATAGTCATATCCAAATTTAGACAAAAAGAATGAAGTTGCTATGATTAGTTACGTTATAATTGACTGGTATTGTGAACGTAAATGATATGTAGGATTTAGATCAAGGAACGAGTTTAATTAACGTGTAATCTACGCACGAGGCAAGTTTCCTAACCCTACTTGTTATCATTGTTCAAGTTTATTATTTACCTCGAGTAAATTCTCATTACTAGTATTCAAGTTCGAATTATTATATTAAAGATTGATTATCTTTTCAAAGTATGATTCTGTTATACAATATTTGTTCTATTATATAATTCTTGAGATTATTATTCAATTTGAATATCATTATTGTTGAACCTTGTTAGACTAGTGAACCTTATCGATTCAACTAGTCCATAGTTGATGAACGTTCTAAATTTCGAACCCTTATTGAATTATCCAAACCAAACTTCCTTTGAAAAGGACTCGATGTCAAACCGAGATGAACAACCTCAGATAGGGACTACTTATCGTTAGCGTTAAGATATTATGTGCACATTATGGTACTAAGGGGTCGATCCCCTAAGTACGGGAAGAAGAGTCCATAGTCTTATTATGACCAAAGGTTTCAAGTATAACGTTGATAACCTAGGACATAGTTCAAGGTCTTATGACCCTCAGAAATCTTTTGATTCTTGTCATTCATTCTTTATTCAAAAGTTGAGCTTTTATTTCAGAAGTCTTTGATTCACTCGCATGTTATTATACATTATTATTTCATTATTTTACTTGTGGGCAATAGTGCTCACTCTTGCGTAATAATAACATTGCAGTTAAGAACGAAAGGTTCGACGAGCCTTCTACTAGCAAAGGCAAGGGCAAGATTAACAAGTGATGAAGACTTGTTGTTTTATATGATGATGTATTTCTGTTTAAGACTTAAGTTAATGATGTTGTTTAAGACTTATTTGTTTATGTTTCCGCACAAATGTTTAAGGTTAGTATAACCTGGGATTATGTTTATTATTCAGATGTTGTAACCCCATAAGGGGAAGATTTATTTCTATCTATTGTATGGTTTGCATTTATTATGGGTAGATAGATAGATGATATTTGTGATATGAACACCAAATCCGTGGAATCAAAGTACCGGATTTGGGGTGTCACAGTTAGTATATCAAAGTCAGAGGTTATGAACCTTAGGTGGGGAACAACCTTAGGTAATAACCTTATATGAAGAACATAGTGATGGAAAATTCTTATCGAGTTCTAGGAAATGATTTTTTGTAATTCATTGAAGATAATAAAAGACTTTATGTGCTTATGTGTTAAATTATGTGCTCACTAGTACGACTTAGTAACTAAAACTCAAAATTTTGTTGTCGGGATGTCGATGTTGGAGGAACTAGTCGAAATGGGAGGAGGAACCCCAGTACCTACAAAGACTTACAGAGGAGGAGCCCCAGACATTCATGTCGTTAGGGAACAGTTGGTACAGAGGGAGTCATCTCCGTTGATCACCGTTGTTGGTCAGGAGCATGAGCCTGAAATTGATCCTGAGGAGGATCCTGAGGAGGAATTTAAAGAGAAAGAGGAAGAAGAGGAGTTTCCACAGCACTCCATTGATGCTGAGATGTACGACACATTATACGACCGTAAAGTAGAGTTACGAGATGAGGTGCAGGATCTGACTGAGTGGGCGATTATTCAAAGATGATTACTCTCGGCGTAGAAGGAGAGGGAGATTTCGACTCTTCACTCACGACTGGGAAATGTAGAATGGGATTTGGTCCACGAGAAGGGTCAAACCGAAGATAAGACCGAGGAGATAGAGAAGTTGAAGAAGGAACTGAAGGAAAGCTCTGAAAGGCTGATTATAGCAGAGGAAGGCTGGGTAAGAGAGTCACGTCGTGCTGATCTTGTAGAAGAGGATGGCCGTGCAAAGAAGGCGAAGCTTGGAAAAACATACTCTACACTTAATCATGCAATGGATGAGGCCCAGGATCGAGTTTTGAGGTACCCAATCCAGTTCGAAGGACTTCCATCGTACATGCTGGATCGCAGGACGATGTCTCGCATCATGGAAGAGGAGTGTAGCAAGGCTATTCAGCGCCTTGACAGACAGTGATGGAATTTGTGTACTTATGTGATAAACTTATCTAGTACTTAGATGTAAATTCCGATGTAGTGATGAACAAATGAATATTTTAGTATTTAAATCCTGCAGACTCTTTATCTCAGGATAGTTGATGTAAATAGCAGTGATGCTATCGTTTGATGTAAAACTTTTGATTTGAATTAAATATATTAAGTTGTTTGAGATGATGTGTTAAATAATTATGTTAAATTGTTGAGTAATGCCTTAACTATTTAGAGAATTTAATAGAGAATTAATAAGCATATATTTTAACAGAAATATGCCGCCAAGAAGAAGACAACAACGTCAACCAGCTCAAGAAGGATTTACAAATAACAACAATAATGCCAATGCTAATCCCGTTCAACAGTTAATGAACTTGCTAGCTGGAGCAATGAATAATCAACCTCAAGCTCCACCAAATACTACGTTTAAAGATTTCAAGGCGGTGGGACCGCTAGAATTTAAAGGTTCCATGAACCCGATCGAGGCTCAAAAGTGGGTTATGGAGATGGAGAAGGTTTTCGACGTTGCTAGGGTTGTTAGAAGACCGTAAGACCGCTTTTAAACGCTTATCTTTGAGTCCGAAGCTAGCTATTGGTGGCAAGCAAACAAAGTTCGTGGAGGTGAAGGTGTAATTACTGGGAGAGGTTTAAAGAGATGTTCTTCGAGATGTATTTTCCGACCAGCTCGCAGAACCAGATGGAGGTTCAATTTCTGGAATTGAAGCAGGGAAATATGACCGTACCATATTATGCGGCTAGATTCAACGAGTTGGCGAGGTTCGCCTCGTACCAAGAACACACGGACGAGAGAAAAGCCAGAAGATTTGAACAAGGACTAAAGCCCTGGGTATATAGTAAAGTATCAATGTTTCAGATAAACACATTTGCCGGAGTATTGGAAAAGGCCATCCTCGCTGAAGGTGGAAGCGATGCGGTGACCAAGTACAATCAAGATCAGAAGAAGAAGAAGAAGAGTGAAGGTGAAGGAAATAACAAGGTTAGTTGAAGTGGCACAGGAGGTGGAAATTTTAATCAGAAGAAAAGGTGGAATGACAACTCATCATCGGGGAATCAACAAGGAAATCAGAAGAAAAGAATCGAGGCATGCCCGACTTGCGGGAAAGCTCATCTGGGAGTTTGCATGAAGGGAAAAAGAGTGTGCTACAATTGTGGTTAGGAAGGCCACGTAGCACCTAACTGTCCTAACCCAAAGAAGGGTGCTTGCTTCAATTGTGGTTCGAAGGATCATCTGGCAAGAGACTGTCCTAAGAAGGGATCGGGAGGGACAGGACCAGGAGGAAACCGGGGAAACAATAGTGGAAACGCCTTGACTATCACCGGACCAACCGCAACAAACCGACCGACCGCCAGGACTTTCAACATGACGGTGCAGGATGCAGTTCAGTCTTGTGATGTGGTGTCAGATATCATTTCGATTAATAAAAATAATGCTTATGTATTATTTGATTCGGGTGCTACTTGTTCCTTTATATCCGATGACTTTGCTAAGAGTTTAGATTTGCCTAAGGATGAGTTGGAATATCCCATGAACATAGAAATTGCGAATAGAGAGATAATCCCTGTTAAGTACGTACATAAAAACTGTAGAGTGGATATTAAGGGTAATATCATGAACGTAGATCTTATCCCTATTCGACTTGGGAATTTTAGACGTTATCTTGGGAATGGACCGGTTATTCAATTATGGGGGCAGAATTGATTGCCAAAAGAAGCGATTAACCTTATGACTCAAATCGAAGGTCAGTGTTTTATGGTAGAAGTCGCTTTAGACAAGCGAGTTGTCCGACGATGATCACGCAGCGAAGAAGTTGTTAAAGACAAGGTCGTGTAGGATATTTAGCTTACATAGTCGACGATCGTAAAGAGAATCCTAAAGTAGAGGAGATACTGATTGTGAGACTTCACGACGATTTCCAAACGATTTGCCAGGACTTCCGCCAGATAGAGAAGTTGATTTCGTGATAGATTTGGCGCCAGGAACCGCTCCATTATCGTAAGCACCATACCGAATGGCACCAGTAGAGATGAAAGAATTAATGGTACAACTACATGAATTGCTGGACAAGAAGTACATTCAACCGAGCGTATCGCCGTGGGGAGCGCCGATGCTATTTGTGAAAAAGGACGGATCGATGCGGCTCTGCATTGACTACAGAGAATTAAATAAGGTCACGATTAAAAACAGATATCCATTACTGAGGATCGACGACCTGTTTGATCAGTTGAAGGGATCGAGATATTTTTCTAAGACTTGAGGAGTGGTTATCATCAACTGAAGGTGAGACCAGAGGATGTACCGAAGACAGCGTTCAGAACACGATATGGTCACTACGAATTTTTGGTTATGTCGTTTGGTCTAACGAATGCTCCTGCAGCATTTATGGGATTAATGAATGGTGTTTTCAAACCGTTTTTGGACAAGTTCGTAGTGGTATTTATAGACGACATTTTGGTTTACTCGAAAACCAAGGAAGAACATGAAGAGCATTTGAGATTAACGTTGGAAGTATTGAGAAGGGAGAAGTTGTATGCCAAGTTTTCGAAATGCGAATTTTGGATTGAACGAGTGCAATTTCTTGGGCACGTGATCGATAAAAACGGAATTTCGGTAGATCCATCCAAAGTTGAAGCCGTGATTAACTGGGATCAGCCGAGAACGCCGTCGGAGGTAAGAAGTTTTCTCGGATTAGCAGGATATTATAGAAGATTCATTCAAGACTTTTCCAAAATCGCAACTCCGCTAACGAATTTAACTTAGAAAACTGTGAAATTTGTTTGGACGGAGAAGTGTGAGGAAAGCTTTCAAGAATTAAAGAAGAGGTTGAGTACGGCGCCTGTGTTATCTCTTCCTAACGATACAGGAAATTTTGTTGTTTATAGTGATGCGTCGCATAAAGGATTTGGTTGTGTGCTGATGCAAAACGGCAAAGTCATTGCATATGCATCACGACAATTGAAGGATTACGAGAAGGGATATCCGACCCACGACTAGGAGTTAGCTGCAGTTGTTTTTGCTTTGAAAATTTGGAGGCACTCTCTTTACGGGGAGAAGTGTGAAATATATACAGACCACAAGAGTCTGAAATATATTTTTACACAGAAAGACTTAAATATGCGTCAAAGAAGATGGTTGGAATTAATTAAGGATTACGACTGTGAGATTTTATACCATCCGGGTAAAAGCAAATGTGGTTCTTAAGCGCCTTAAGTAGAAAGGGGTCGTGAGAAATTGATGAGGTTATTCGCTCAGGAGGAGCTAATTGCGAAATGGAGAAACCGGAGTTGGAAGTGAAGTATCCTATGGAGATTGATGAGAAGCTATTTCAGATGCAATATGGTACAACTCTACTAGATAAAGTAAAGGAGGCTCAGCTTTAGGACGAAGAATGTAAAAAGGTGACAAAGAAGATATCTGAAGGAACTGAACCGAGATTTAAGATGGATAAGAAAGGAATACTGAGATTTGAAAGTAGAATTTGGGTTCCGCCAAGATCTGAGATTAAGGAAGAAATTTTGAAGCGAGGCTCATAGCTCACGATATTCGATTCACCTGGTAGTACCAAAATGTATCAAGATCTTCGACAACATTTCGGTGGCCAAATTTAAAATGAGATGTTGCGAATGTGTTGCCAAGTGTCTTACCCGCGAAAAAGTGAAAGCGTAATATCGTAGACCAAGTGGATTGCTTCAACCGCTGGAAATCCCGAATGGAAATGAGAACATATTACAATGGACTTCGTGGTCGGCCTTCCGACGACTCGTAAAGGCTACGACGCAAAGATGGGTTATCGCCGATGGATCGACGAAATCCAGACACTTCCTTCCGATCAAAATCGATTCAATTTAGATCACCAAGCGAGGTTATACGTAAAAGAGATTGTTTCGAGGCACGGAGTGCCGGTGTCAATTGTTTCCGATGGGATCCGCGCTTCACATCGAATTTCCGAAACGCGTCTTGAGAATGTATGGGTACGCAATTGCGAATGAGTACAAACATACCACCCTCAAATGATTTTACATAACGAAAGAACGATTCAGACATTAGAAGAAATGCTAAGAGCCTGTGTGATGGACTTTAAAGGAAATTGGGATGATCACCTACCGTTAGTAGAGTTCGGCTACAACAACAGTTACCACGCTAGTATAGGCATGCCGCCTTATGAAGCGTTATACAACAGAAAGTGCATAACTCCACTTTATTGGGATGAAGTTGGCGAAAGACAATTGCTAGGGCCAAAATTGGTATAGCAGACAGCAGAAATAGTCAAAGTGATCCGAGCACGACTGGTAGCAGCTCAAGATAGACAGAAGAAATACGCTGATCCTCATCGTAAGAATGTTGAATTTGAACCGGATAGTTACGTGTTCTTAAAGGTCTCTCCCTGGAAGGGAAAGATTAGGTTCGGAAAGAAAAGAAAATTAAGCTCAAGGAACACGCATTTCTGTTCTCAAGGAACACAATAAGAAAGATATGACTTACAAGATATTTTCTCGGCAACCAATGACGGATGTGTTACTGGATCAGATCTTTAGGTAATCATTTTTACTCTCACTTAGCTAGCATTTCTAAGCGAAGGAAACCATGAGTCTTAATGCCCTCATACTTACACTCACCAAAAAAAGGTTCCCACATATTCTCAAGATTCATTGGACCCTTTGAAGTACTGTGAAGAATCGGAGAAGTCGCGTATGAGGTAGCCTTACCTCCAACACTCGAGAATGTCCACAACGTCTTCCATGTTTCTGTGTTACGACCCTACAAAGCCGATTACAAGCATGTAATTGAATACAAACCCCTACATTTTGAAAAAGACTTATTTTACAAAGAAATTCCTGTTCATATTGTCGACAGAAAAGAACAAGTTCTCAGAAATAAAGTAATACCTTCTGTTAAGGTAATTTGGAGGAACCACAACGCTGAAGAAGCTACGTGGGAACTCGAAGAGAATATGATGAAGAATTACCCTCATTTATTTACTTAACTTATTATATGCGATTCTAGGGACAGAATCTTTGTAAGGGGGGGAGAATGTAACGGGTCGAATTTATTGAGTCGTGATTCTGGGGACAGAATCCTTTTAAGGGGGGAAAGATGTGACGAACGAGATTTTTGTAATTTAATGTTAATATTTATTGAATTAAATAAATATTTTCGATGATTTAATTATTAGATTAAATAATTAATTGATGAAGTTGTGGTAGATTAATTTAATTATGTGTTATATTTATTAAATTAATGTGGAGAATAATTTTATTATTCAAAGTTTGTAATTATGTGAGTTTATTAAATTAAAAGAAATATTTAATAAACCTAATGTTATTTTAATTAATGTAATAATTAATTAGAGATTTAATAATTTGATATAATTAATTAATGAGAAAATTAATTATATGATTATGTGAATTTATGATAAATTATTATATTTTATTTAAATTAAATTAAATAAGATATTTGAATTGGGTGTGACATGATTTAAACTATAGTATAAGAGATTTATTAAAATAAATGGTTTTGAAACCTATTCTTGCTAGTCAAACAAGGCCCTAAAGGGAGTTATTAGCAGTTACCCATGATTGGGTTAACTGACCTTAATGCGCGTTAATGCGCGTCAGTTCCTTTTCCTTTATTATATTATACGTATTCTCTTTGTCTTCTTATTATTTTCAAGTCTGGAAAAGCAGTGAGGGAGAGAGTTTGAGAATTTGTCAGAGAGAAATTGTGAGATTTAGAGAAATTGTGAGTGTGTAATCAACAAGTGTGAAAGGTTCATCTTTGATCATCTCTTCTAATCTATACTCTGGGTAATTTCTCCAAACCAATTTCTATTTTACGTATTTAAGATTTCATGAAAATGGCTTTCAAAGCTTTTGTGAAGTCTCTGTAATTGGGAAATGGTATGATTATGAGTTTATGTATGTGTTAAATGTTACCATATCGTATTTGATTATATATATATATTATGTAGACCATATCATCAGTATCATAAAACATGTCGCATATGGCCTCAAAAGTTACAGAGTTTAGAATATGGCCATATGGCCTTATACGTGATTTTAATATGTCAAACATAAATGTTTTTGTAAAATTTACACTCGTATATTATTATGCATGTTAATACGAAGAGACCAAACTTTAAATGAACGAATTCGGTGTTATAACGAATCCGTAGTATTAATTTTCATGATTTATGTTCAAAACCTTCAAGAACATCAAGAACAGTGAAATTTACATATTTTAATTCTGTAATTATATGTTTTAATGGGTTAAAATCATTCTATAATTGTTGGGTAATGATTATGTATGAATTCTAGCATGTGAGTATGTTAATTTAGTGAAATTAATGATCATGTGGTGTCCATTTCGCTGAACTTTGTGTTCTTCGCGAACTGGGAATCAGAATATGGAGTTTCGGCATGGCTGAACTCGAATCGAAGTCTCATACACACGGCGCTTGAGTCTCCAACCACAGCTTGAAAGTACAAAAGTATATAAAAGTGGCCATGCCATACCACTGCAGAATGTCCAGAAACGAATTTTTAAAAATGTTTAAGTCTAGCAATGTGGTATTAACCTAATTTAATAAATATAGAAATATGTTAGAAGTATAATGAGATGTTAAAATAGATACTTAACATGTAAATAACATAATTGCATGTGGATTGAATTATTGAATACATAATTAGCTTGTTATTCGTGAAGTGTAAATTATGTGACAATGAATGTGATAAATTGACTAAGTATAGTCATATCCAAAGTTAGACAAAAAGAATGAAATTGCTATGATTAGTTACGTTATAATTGACTGGTATTGTGAACGTAAATGATATGTAGGATTTAAATCAAGGAACGAGTTTAATTAACGTGTAATATACGCACGAGGCAAGTTTCCTAACCCTACTTGTTATCATTGTTCAAGTTTATTATTTACCTTGAGTAAATTCTCATTACTAGTATTCAAGTTCGAATTATTATATTAAAGATTGATTATCTTTTCAAAGTATGATTCTGTTATACAATATTTGTTCTATTATATAATTCTTGAGATTATTATTCAATTTGAATATCATTATTGTTGAACCTTGTTAGACTAGTGAACCTTATCGATTCAACTAGTCCATAGTTGATGAACGTTCTAAATTTCAGAACCCTTATTGAATTATCCAAACCAAACTTCCTTTGGTGCGGACTCTGATGTCAAACTGAGATGAACAACCCTGTATAGGGACTACTTATGCGTTAGCGTTAAGATATTGTGCACATTATGGTACTAAGGGCTGATCCCCCTAAGTACGGGAAGAAGAGTCCATAGTCTTATTATGACTGTAAAGGTTTCAAGTATAACGTTGATAACCTAGGACATAGTTCAAGGTCTTATGACCCTCAGAAATCTTTTGATTCTTGTCATTCATTCTTTATTCAAAAGTTGAGCTTTTATTTCAGAAGTCTTTGATTCACTCGCATGTTATTATACATTATTATTTCATTATTTTACTTGTGGGCAATAGTGCTCACTCTTGCGTAATAATAACATTGCAGTTAAGAACGAAAGGTTCGACGAGCCTTCTACTAGCAAAGGCAAGGGCAAGATTAACAAGTGATGAAGACTTTTTTTTTTATATGATGATGTATTTCTGTTTAAGACTTAAGTTAATGATGTTGTTTAAGACTTATTTGTTTATGTTTCCGCACAAATATTTAAGGTTAGTATGACCTGGGATTATGTTTATTATTCAGATGTTGTAACCCCATAAGGGGAAGATTTATTTCTATCTATTGTATGGTTTGCATTTATTATGGGTAGATAGATAGATGATATTTGTACAGTGAACACCAAATCCCGTGGAATCGAAGTACCTGGATTTGGAGGTGTCACAGTTTCTGTATTTGTTATTCATGTTGCGTTTATCTAGTACTGAAAGCGGTGTCCATCGTAATCTTTAGGTAAACCTTCATAGACTAGAGTCTGCCAGCCTCTTGCCCTAGTTTGTTTAGTGTGGAGTCTGAAAAGGTTCTTTCTATAGAAAGAGCGATTGAGATAATAAGTTTCCCTTGAAGTATTTATCGAAGAAAAAAAACTTGTTGCTCTGCTCCATTTCATTCTTAGACATGGACTAATGAAATCATATACTAAACTAAAATTGTTTCCTCTTTTTCCATCTGCCATATATTATTCTGTTGTTGTGTACATTAATAACTTAAATTATATGGCTTATAGAGCCTCATTGTGAGCATTTTCCTTTTATTTTTGTTTCAATATAACATGCTTATATGGGCAGGTCATCACGAGAATTAACTATGGTCAGAGTGTCAACATCAGTGGACTTGCTGGTGCAGTTTCCTTGGCAGGATCTGGCGGAGGTTTATGGGCAATTGAAGGAGGAAACTGGCAAATGGCTGCTGGATTGATAAATCGTTCAGATGTTGCATTGCACATTAATGAAGAAATAAAATCCATCTCTTACCTTGGAAGTTTTTATGAGCTCAACTCTTCAAAGGGAAACAGTTATAAATGTGAAGTCACAGTGGTTGCAACTCCCTTGGATGAGGTCCCTATTTCTTTCAGCCCTGCAATTTCGATTCCTGAACGGAAATTGCAGCATACACATGCTACTTTTGTTAGGGGCCTCTTGAATCCTGTGAGTATCCTGTCCCTCACTGATATTATTTGTATTATTTTGTTTTATTTCCTCTTCCTGTGAGGAATGAATTCTTATCTACTTATGGCTTGCTTGGCTAGGCATATTTTGGCTTTGATGATGTGTCAGATATTCCAGAGCTGGTTGGCACAACAGAGACTCCTGACCTTCAGTTTACAAGCATTTCTGTTCTCAAGGAACACAATAAGAAAGATATGACTTACAAGATATTTTCTCGGCAACCAATGACGGATGTGTTACTGGATCAGATCTTTAGGTAATCATTTTTACTCTCACTTAGCTAGCATTTCTAAGCGAAGGAAACCATGAGTCTTAATGCCCTCATACTTACACTCACCAAAAAAAGGTTCCCACATATTAATCTTTGCGAATTGTGGCAGTTTCAATTTTAATTTGCCAGTAACTTGTTTCGTGGTGGAGTAGGTGAATGTACTCGTGAAGGAAATGATCTTCACGGGAAGAGGAATTTTTTTTTCCTAATTTTAAAAGTATGTGCCTTTTTGAAAAAAATGACTTCTGCTATAAGCTATAAAACAACATAGGGCAGAGAGCTATTGATCAAGCCTTAGTGTGCTTGTCCGAGATTCAAACCTAAGGAGTGTTCTAGTCTCTAAAAGGTCTTAAATACTACTGTAAGCTTTCCGGGCACTGTCTCGGAGAGAGGCTCTTTGAAATAGACATTTGATGATGTCGTGTGAATCACTAGAAACATGTGAGGTGAAGTGTATGGCTAGCCCAATTACGAAAGTTTCGTAAAGGTATATATGATTATGTTAACAAGCTTTACTGCAGCACAATGGTTGACCTATGAAAAATTTCTGCTCTTGTTTTAATTCTGCAACAAATATATTCGTAGGCATGATAACTTGGTATTTGTTTGGATGGCAAGAGTCGCGAGTGGGAATGGGAATCTAATTCCCACTTCATTGAGATTCATAAATCAATAAAGTGGCACCATGTACTTTAGATATAATGAAATATAAAAAGTGGGGCCATGTACCTTAAAATTAAGATTCATGTGAGCCCTTAAATATGAAAGAGGGGCACATATGTGATAGACTCCACGACACGTCAATCCTTTGTCTATATTGAGACGAGAACCTCGGTACAATTGCTGGCGGAAATAAGTCTGCGTTGAATGGACACCAACGACACTTAAACCATGTACTTATAAGAAGCAAGAACCTTGGTACAATCGACGATTGATACAGTAGAAGACGCCACACATTGTTGTATGATAAGTCAAATTTAATCTAAAGAAAACTAAGAACTTAAGAATTCTTAAAGAACTAAAAGATGAGAAAACTCACAAGTATTTGATTAATGAATAATTGTATCATTACATCAACTTAGTGCCCTATTTATACTAGTAAAGAAACCCTAAAGTCCTATAAGGAATGGACCACTAAGTAATAAATCAAATTGAAATCAAAATCCTAACTAAATAGCATCCTAATTACATTAGAATTAGAAAATATAACTAAATCCCTAGAATCCTGCACAAATCCGCGTCCAATTTCTCCAAAACACGTTGCTGAGACCAGGGACTAAAGTGCCGCGGCTCCTGAAGGTAGCGTCGCGGCACCAAACTCCTGTTCGTGGCCGATAATTGCTCCTTTGTTGCTCCTTCCTCACTCCTAAGTCCCGAGTTTGATTCTTTGCTTGAGCCTTTCACTTGTGCCAAATTAACGAGTTTAGAATTCACTCCAAATGTCCTCGAACTCGAACCCATATCAAACTTGTGTTGCCACGTGTTAGCTTGTAATCTCCTCGCCATTCTTGGACATCCATATTGTCGCGTGAACGTTAATCCCTCCTTGAATTGAATCACATCTTTGTCCAATATTAGATGACATGAACGAACACGAGTTTGATGATTTGGCTTTCATTGATTTGGTCTGACTAAATATGTTGTATTTGGAAATCCCAAATCATATAATATTTCCCTGAGCTCCATTTCAGGCATCCTTAAACCAATTTCAGCCCAATTTCTTGAAATCATTCGATGAACCCCTGGAACTTGAGGTTAGTTATTGTCGTTCAATGTGAACCTGGTCAGGATGTTATCATTCCTCTCCTTTTGAAAAGGATTTGTTCTCAAATCTGACATCCCCTCTTGAAAAAGTTGTCCACAAATATGATCCTACATCAAAACAGACTAAGTTAGCAACTATAGCAACAAAGCAATCAAAAGTTCTACCTAATAAAATAAGCGTGTACACAATAAAATATACGCAAGTAAGAATTTGAAAGGTTCCATCTCCTCTTGGATCAAATATCAGCCCATAGAACTCTTCATGTTGTATATACACCCATTTACGAATTCCCGAATCAAAAGTCAACTTGATGATCGCGTCCATTCGCAAATAAACCCACTTCATTGCACCTCATTGAATTCCTGGATTAAATACAAAACAAAACCACTCAACATGTATCTTTTGTGTAATCACGAAAAACTCAAGAAACTCAAATTCATATGCATAGTCTACTAAATCAAAAATCAAAACACTTCCCTGTAGACTCTCAATGTATTGTCCGGAATGATTTGCACAATGAATCATGGTTTTCTCGTCGTTGAGTAGGATCCTATCATGAATCTGCACAACAAAATCTACCTTTCCCTTTTTAACACATTCAAAATCAAGTAATGGCGTTATTGGAATTAAAAGGTTACAACCAACTTCACACAATGAAAACTCATTTGCATATTTACGATGACCACAAACAAACTCAACAAGTGCTAAAAAGTTTCCACATGTTCTGATAAAAATTCGAATATCATCAAAATAGATGATAACAATTTTCCCCATGAAAGAATGCAAAATACGGCTCAATATGAAAACACTCAATGCCTTAGTTAATCCGAATGATTTAACTAGACACACATGTAAACCATATCTGACTCCATTTTGACGATAAACACTTATCGAACCAATTTTAGAGTCCTTTCCATTCACGACAACATTCTTAAAATCATGCAATGATGGTTACTCGAATGGAAAGACATGATCACATCTAATGTTAATTAACGACTAGTCAGGTAAAGATTGACTATCATGAAAACAAGAATACGGAGAAGAAACACTAGAATGAATATTAGGAACATCAAAATAACTAACAAATTTATCAATGGAAGCATGCAAAATATGTTTTAATAAACTCATGAAAACACTAGATGCATTAGTTAATCTAACCGAAATAACTAACCACTTATACAAATCACATGTTAATGCAACTTTTCATCAGTCACATTCTCTCATGCTAATTCAATTAGGCATTGTCATCTCAAGATCATCATCAAATTTAGACAAAAAACAAGTACTGTGCAATTCATCTAACGCATTATCTAAGAAAAGAAAAGAATATCGATACTTGTTTACCAATTGAAAATCAATGCACATGCTCGACGTCTTATCCTTCTTAAGTACTATGATCTCATGAACGACACACGAACTCATTTTCTCTCTCGGTACCCCTCTCCACCAACTCAACAAACCTGCCTTTGTAAATTCGTCGCCTCCTCGAGAATGCTAAAGGCTGATCGGCACGGAATGATAGCATTGGATATGATATCAACCCGAAATAGAGAAACAACAGAACTAGATAAAACAAAGTTAAACTGGTTAGTATTCAAAAGCACCTCCTTGTACGAAAGTACAGTCATTGACTGTTTAAATACAGTTCTCTTTCCCACTCGTTCTTTTTTTCGTAGTCACTTATTTTTCTCTTTTTTTTCCCACTCTCTCAAATGTTTCATTCTCGTTTATTTCCATCTCACTTCTTTCAATTTCTCTTTTCTTTTCGTTATCACTTTTTTCTCTCTCTCTCTATTTTTTTCATGCTCACTCTTTTCTGCTTTTTCTTTTTCGCTCAATCTTTTGATCATTTTCTTTTTGTCGTTCACTTTCTTGCGTTTGATCACAATCTCTTTGTGAATGCTTTATATCTTCATGGACTTTTTCAAATTCTACTTCCCTCGGTTGATCTTGATCTCTATGCGCCTTAGGAGTTTCTTGCGGCTGTATCAAACATGCCTCAAACGCCTTACAAACCGAATCCACCTCAAAAGTTGATTCCAAGCAGCAACATTAGAGAAGGATGCAGGCAGGGACACACAACAACAAATAACTCAAAATACTTGTTCCCTCCCTTGCCTCCTTCGAAAATACTTGTTCCCTATACACTTTAGAAGTGTCTCGTGGCCGTCTCCAATGCGACTCTTCATGCCTACTAACCTTTTTAGGGTTAAATGTTTTTTTGATCACTGTACTTTAGGTCAACTTACAGTGGATAACTGAACTTTTTTTTCTTACAGTCAACTAACTGTACTCGACTTTTCTAACAAATCGTTAGAAAATTCGTTAAGTCATGTTAACTTTAAACGGTTTGTCACGTAAGCAGCTGACTTGTGAAAAAAAAGCTTATGTGTCGAGAATTATCCTATATGGCTTTGATTATGTGGATCTGGAGGGAAAAAATTATGGAGAAAATAAAAGAATTATTTTAAAGTATAATATAAATTAGAAAAGTTGGCCAAAAAACAAGAAAATAAATAAATAATATATTTATTTATTTTTTTAATTAATATCAAATGAATTTTTATTTAGTTCTTTACAAATATAATAATATAAATTAGAAAAGTTAGCCAAAAAATAAGAAAATAAATGAAAAATATCTTTAATTATTTTTCTAATTAATATCAAATTAATTTTTGTTTAATTATTGTTCAGATGACCACCTGGGTTTGAGCGGTTTCTCACTTAACCACATGTAGTCAGTAAAGCTACATTTAAACTCCCGACCTTTTGAGTTGAAGTGAATAACTGCTTTCTGTCATAACTCTGTTACTTAAGTTGGATAAAGACTTAATTACCCTCTTTATATATAAACGACAGATGCTGGAACATGCGAGGGAAATTTCAGACAATAAAAAGAACAAAAATTGTGCATTACTAGCAAAGTAAATAGAAATTTCAGACAATAAAAAAGAAGACTTCATTGAACAATCCATTGTCAATTCTTCACAAGTTCCTACAAGTCTCCACAGAACCTTAAAATTTCTCGTCCAATAGTGGATTCAATTTATACAGATCATTCTTTTCAAAACAAAGACAGATTTTTGATTGGTAGGCGGTCAAAGCTGCCCTTGTCATCAACATTATATCCCATGCATATGCTTTTGTCACTATTTACCTGAAAAAATCAAGTAACAAGAATTTTGAGGCTAAATCATTGTGAACATGAAAATTAATGCGAGGATAAACAGAGCTTTAAAACAGAGCTTTAAAGTGAGGAACCGGGAAGAGATTTTCCGGCGAATTCACAATGAAGAGATTTTCATTGTGAACATGAAAATTAATGCGAGGATAAGAGTTCAAAACTGACAAGAGTTGGAGTCAAGTAGCATGATAGACAGATTACCTCACTGGTTAAAAATCAACCAAACATGTTTCAAGAACTTCATTCCAAAATGTTGTGTACTTAAACAAGTTTCCAAAAATTATATAATTACAATTAAGAAATAAAAACCCAAATTTGATCATCACAGATAAAAATCTCTTAGTAGAAGAAAACCCAAATTTGATCTTTACAAATAAAGCCATCTCACCTCTGATTCGTAACTGGGCAGCCTTGGGCAGCCTTCTGATTCGCCGCAATTTTGACCAAATTTTCCCGTTTAATATTTGATCAGTGAGATGCTTGCAAAGGCAAAAACTCAAATAAAATATGACAAAGGTTTTGACCCGAATCTTGGTTCCGATTGGCAAAGACGAAGCTCTGTTTAACTTTTTGCCATTGGAGGTTGTTGAGGTCAGTGCAGGATTTTGGTGCCGGCGACAGCAGAATTCGCCGGAAAATCTCTTCCCGGTTCCTCACTTTTTCCGATAAAAAAAACACAAACAATCACCAGATCAAAAATCCACCAGAACTAAAATCAGTTCAAGATCTGAGAAATGGAAAGATGAATAGGGAGAACATAACAGATCTGAACGCATCCTCTTCCAAACCATCAACCTCATCAAATCATCAAGTTCTGAAACCCAACCAGCCCAAACAAAGCCACCACTTCAGATCATAACTTCTAGGACCGAGATTCATCTTAATCAAACCCCCTACTAATCCGAACAGAGAAACCCCACAATCTAAAAGCCCACGGACTTGGCTTATCATAGATCGGAAAACGAATTTTGGGAAGGTGCTTCATTTCAGCCGTCGGAGGAACATGAATAGCACCCAGCATGATAAAGAGTAGAGGAAGGAGAAGAGATGGTGGGCCGAAGAGAAGGAAAGGGAGCGAGGGAGGGAGAAGAAGGGTATTTTAGACATTTTCTAGTTTTTTTTTTTACTGTTACACCCTCTTTTCACGCGTTTTTGGCGTCTGACATGCACGCACGGTTAATTTGGATGGAAACGGTAACGTTTTCACTTCAACTCAAAAAGTCGGGAGTTTAAATGCAGCTTTACTGACTACAGGTGGTTAAATGGAAAACCGCTCAAACCCCATGTGGTCATCTGAACTTAACCCAATATAATAATATAAATTAGAAAAGTTTGTCAAAAAAAACAAGAAAATAAATGAAAAATATATTTAGTTATTTTGGTAATTAATATCAAATTATTTTTTGTTTAATTATTTACAAATATAATAAAATAAATTAGAAAAGTTAGCCAAAGAATAAGAAAATAAATAAAAAAATATTTATTTATTTTTGTAATTAATATTAAAACAAGGTTCGCCTGTGAATTGCATCCCACCGGAGCACCAGAAGCCTCCCCATCCGATCTCCGGCTGAGACAAACAATCTGACAGTGAAGCACAACAGTAACCCCAACAAAACCCCCAATTATGCCCATGTTAACTGGCAAGACACCAGATCCCATAGCCATCGGGTTTTTCGCAACTGATTTTGCCAAAGAATAACGATAGATGCACATGAATCAGTAGGTAACCAGCCGGAAACTCCATTAATTCCGACCACAAACAAATCAGATCTGATATGAGGAAGAATGGGCATATCAAAACCCAACATAACATATCGATTTCCCAACAAACGGACGAAATAAAACAAAATTTCATCCATTCGAACACAACATAGGAATAATAAATCAAAGCATCCAAATCTGTACAATAAAATAGATATGCAGTAAAAACCATATAGACAGATCGGAGTACGCAAATAAAAATCTTTTCAAATTCGTTGTTCTGAATAGTATCCAGCTCCACAGCAAAAACATGGTTTTGCTCCCAATACAAGTTTCGGAAGTGGAAACGCAAGATAAAACCATACGTAGATAAGAACGCGAAATAAAACGGAAGGATATTTGGAGGACAAGTACGGTAAAAGTATAGCAGACGCTTAAGGCAAGTTTCTTAAACTTACTCGAATTTTATTGAGCAAGTTTCCTAACATGTACAAGATAGTTGTTTTGTGCAAGTTTCTTAACTTCATTCAAATTGTTGAATTGGATCCAAGTTTCATGTTTTTGTGCAAATAAATTATATTTGTACAAGTTGTTTAGCTATGAATTGTGTTGGTTGCCAATATTTGCACGTATGTGCTTTCGTGAATGAATTGTTATGTTGTTGAATTGTTTAAGTTGTTACAGTTCTGTTGAGGCATGATTTGCATTATGATCAAGTTCATGCTAATTGTTTTAGTGGGATACATGTTAAGATGTACATGGTAATAGATACAGATGGTGTTATGATGATAATGTAGACTCAGTTGAGGTCAAAACGTAGGATTTATGAAAGGAAGATGTGATGCTTAGAGATTGTGATGCTTAAAAATGTTAGGGATTTGACTTATTCCTATTTATTCGAACTGCTTCTCAACTATTGTTTCGTTGACGAAGTTCAAAGAATGCTGAATTGATTCTTGATTTTGTTGTTTATTCAACTGCTATACTTGCTGAGCAATTAAATGCTCACTCTTGCAAAACTCTAAAACTTTTGCAGCTAGAGCGGATGGACTTGATTAGTCATATGATATTAAGCGAAAGGAAGGCTTAGAGGATTACATGTTGTATTGTAATAGTTGGTTGTAATTATAATATTTGCATGATGTAATTTTCATTAATATTATAATTTGAAGATGTAAAGGTCTTGGAACCTGGGATTAGCAACGATGTGTTGTAATAATATATTAATTACATTCATGTCTTAAGAATATATAAGATGGGTAGTACCGTGACACACCAAATTTGGGTTTGAAGATAGACAGGTTTTGGGGGCGTTACATATTATCAGTATGATAAAAAGAGGGGCGAATGTTCAATGAGCGGACCCTAATGACCAATTGAATCAAATTTCTAGAACAAGACAATCTGGAACGAAAAAGTCAAAAAGAGGGACAAGTGTGGGAGGATCCCTTAGGGTTCGGCCCTAGGGGTTTAACCTTCTATTTGTCCAACCAATGATGCTTTCATGGCTTGATTGGATTACCAAAAGATTTCAGAGCAAAACTTGGACAAGATCGATGAAAAGATGACCAAGTGTTGGAAGACCCCCTAGGGGTTCAATCTCCTGATTTGGTTCGATCGAAGATGTTATCTTGCCTTGATTTGAATTATCAAGCTAAACAAAGGTCAAATGATCAAACCAAGCAAAAGAGATAACCTGACTAGGAAGTGTCCCATAGGCTTCGGCCTCCCTAGGTTTCGCCCCCCTAGGGGTACACCTCTTTAACTTTATAGTGTTGGAAGACCCCCTTGGGTTCAGCCCCCTAGGGGTTTAATCTCCTGATTTGGTTCGATCAAAGATGTTTTCTTGCCTTGATTTGAATTACCAAGCGAAACAAAGCTGAAATGAACAAACCAAGCAAAAGAGATTACTCGACTAGGAAGTGCCCCCATAGGCTTCGGCCCCCTAGGGGGTGCACCTCTTTAACTTGATTCGATTGATGATGTCTTCTTGACTTGAAACGAAGACTAAATCAACGAAACCGGGTGAGAAAGGATGACTACCTAGGGAGTGCCCTCCTAGGGTTATCCCCCCGAGGGTTCAATTTAGAGTGCCGATGAATGATTCCTTCTTTTGATGCAAGTTAAACTACGGTATAAAATGAGGACAAAGATAGGGAAAAATGAGCAAAAGAAGAATAGGAGCTCAAGAGTGCCCCCCAGGGTTCGGCTCTCCCCCTAGGGTTCAGCCACCCTAGGGCTGGCCTCCTAGGGGGAGAAGACACACTCCTTTATAATCTCGAATGTTACACCAATTGGACTTTGATCGGAGCAATGACGGAACAACGATATTGAAACCAAGGAAAGAGACAAGAAATCCATGAGAATTTAGGAATGATCTTCCCTAAATCCTCGATGAGAAGATGAGCTAATTACAGAGTCAAGAATCACAAGAAAAATATGAAAATCGAGCAAGAAAGGCATAGACAAGCGAATGAGATCAAAGGAAGCACGAACCTAGGGCTTGACCCCTAGGGTTAGCCCCTTAGGGTTTTCCCCCTCCCTTAGGGTTGTGTCGAAGTCCTCTGAAGCTTTTCGACGATGAATTCGGGAAACCTGATATCCAAATAAAGAAAGAAGAAAATGAAAGTACGAGTTCTTGTATATGATGACTTGAGAGGGGCCTCCATGAGTTCCTAGGCAGAAGACTTATATGGAGGTAACTAATCGTGGGAAATGGTTGAGGGATTTGGGTTGGCGCCTAGAAAGACTGGACGATTTGGGCATCACTTTGGACAACTAAGGGTATTTTTGAAATTTTTTCTGAGGTCAAATGCCAGACACATGACTACGACATGTGCTAGACACACAATCGCTTGCCTGGAGGCCCTATAAATACACTATTCATTTCAATAAAAGGGACTTTTGATTCCAAGACACACATGAAGGCTCTCTAGAGTTCGTGTTGTCCTAGTGATTGCCTGCCTATTTTTCTCTCCTCTGCAAAACCCTTGATAATTTCCGGTTCTCTTTGTGGATTTCTCTCCTTAGCCAATTTGAAACCTTAATCGAGCGAGATACGATTTCCTCGCCTACAATTTCTGAATAATATTTCTGGCATATCAAATACTTGAATGAAAATATATTGAGAATCTTACTAATAATTGGATAAGGTACCACATTGTCTTTGGTGGGTGCTTTGGATGGAGGGAATAGTAAATCTTTCAAGGATATGTAGTATTCTATTATGCTTATAAGATATTTGTACTTGAGCCTTATTTTCTTTTGCCAAATGTGGTTTATCCTGGTTCGGTTTGCTTATCTTATGAGGAAAAAAAACCATCCTTAATGATATTGCATTCCTCATCAATCCATTCCTGCCATCCGAACATGTCCTAACTGTCATTTGGGAAGGTACTGGAAACAAAGTTGATACCTGATTCCCTAATGACACTACACTTGAAAATCAATGCTTCCTCAATCTCAAAATAAAATTGAGAGAACAATTTCTCTTTACGCTGTCTCGAAATGGGAGCTAGACTTCCAAAAATTAATTTACCAAACCTCATTCTATTAAAGTCAAACTTCTCTTAAAAAATAAAAACTATGGAGTTTCATTTGTAGACTCGGTGGAGGGAGTAGTATCAAGAGTCGGATAATCATTTTTTTCAACTGCTCATATTCTTCAAATTCGACTTAGCTAGATATTCTACCTTTTGTATTCCTTTCATAAAATGTTGGCTACTCAACAAAAAATGATTGAAATAAGCACATAAAATGGTCCTCTTGATCAGTAATAGGAACAAAGCATTTTGGAGCTTTGTTTTAGGATAACCATAGTTAGGGTGCAGGGCTGATGTAATGGTCAAAAGTTACTCCCTCCATCCTCAAAAAGGATCTGTAAAGTACAAGTTGCACACAAATTAAGAAAACCAATGTAGAGGAGAGTATTATAAAGTTCCCAATTTTTTCCATAATGGGCCCCATGTGAGTACAGTAATAAATCTCTCTTTTTTAGTGGACCACATGAGTATAATTTTTAGAGTTAAGTTGTCTTTATGCATATCCTATATTTAACTTCTGTACATTTTAGACATCCTTTTATGGACAAAATATATTATACTTGTCGATATACTTATGATCAACCCAACTCTTTGACCCGCCTCCTAAATTGTTTGTTCTTACCTCTTTGGCTGTTTTTATGGTTTAGAATTGTAGGCAGCTATTTTTGACTTGCAATAATCAGATTAACTGAATCTTTTTACACTTGAGTTATATTTTAATCCAGTTTAATTGCTTCCTTGATAGTGCGAGGACTGAGACAATACGGATAAATTGGGGGGCATACCCTCATTACCACGCTCCTGAGAAGTTTGCACCTTTTGTGCTCGATAGTCAACATTTATACTACATTAATACTTTTGAGAATGCAGCCAGCTCCATGGAAACAAGCGCTGTTGCTGCTGAGAATATAGCAAGGCTGATCCTCTCGAGATTTTCTGGTGAGGCTCATTCAATCTTGTCAGGCTTTAAGAGCTCTAATTTTGTTACATATGCTCATTCAGACTTGTAAGCTTGATTTATAGTTATAAGGTTTGGGTATCCCAAATGCGCTTCAAATAGCTATCATGTAATGTATAATGTTGTGTATATGGAATAACATGTAATTTAAATTTGTGAATGCAAAAAATTCCATTTTGTACGACTTTTAATAAATTCAAGTGAAACATTGCTAAGAGATTTTATTCCCACTTCTGATCTCATTTGCCTTATCACTGTTTTCAAGGAGCTGAAAATGTTGGTTTCACATGGTATTCTCTGTTGTCTCATGTGCGATGTAAATGGGTTCCAGACCTATGCGACAACTAACAATTTTACTTTTTAAATTAACGTTCACATATCTTAATTATTATTTGTGATTCACTAATGCAACTGTTGAATTAGCTATTCATTATTCGTTGAGAGTTGGTAACTGTATAATCTATTAATCAGCTACTAGTAAGGATAAAACTTAGACCACTGATAAATGCTTATTAAAATCTAATAATCTTAAAAGTTTGCATGTATGAATAACTGGATTGTGAAATGTTTATACGGAGAAATGTGATGAAGATGTGCACAAGTTCTTGTTGGGCTATGTTTTAGAGAAAGGTTTAGTAGGATGTAAAACATCCTAGTGTAATGTTAAAAGTGTATATGTAGAAGTTAGTTCACACTAAATTTTAATAGGTTTCATAGTTTTTATTAAATACTGTGTGCACAAATTATACACAAAATATTATACACCATGAGCAAAATGCATGTATTGCATACCAGTAAAATGTCTACAACATCCGCTGCTTATTTTCTTTCTTTATATTATTTAAGCACAACTTTTTGTGCATAGTTTGTGTTATGGCTAGTATGTATGCCCTGACAAGTAGGGGCTATTTTTCAGTTTGTGTTTTTTGCATTACCCTGTTATTATTATGGCTAGTATGTATGTCCCGACAAGTAGGGGCTATTTTTTCCTTTGTTATGATATAACATCTTCGGACTTTAGTATAATCCCAATCCTTTGGTCCTCAGCCTTCGGCTCTCGGGCATCAGGTCTCACCAAAGTGTAAATGCGCATGGCCGACCAGCCTATATAAAGAAGAAAGAAAATAAGCAGTAGATGTTGTACACATTTTACTGGTACACAATATATGCATTTTACTTGGTGTGCAATATTGTGTATAATTTGTGTTTTTCACATTATCCTGTTATTGTAATGGCTAGTATGTATGCCCTGACAAGCAGGGGATATATTTTCCTTTGTTAGGATATACATATTCGGACTTTAGCATAATCCCAATCCTACGGTCCACAGCCTTCGGCTCTAGGGCATCAGGTCTCACCAAAGTGTAAATGCACGTGGCTGACCAACCACGTGTAGAACATTTAATATAGACAACCATAGTACATGGCTATGTCAAAAGTATGTGGCTATAACAGAGGTTGGCGTAGAAAATAGAGAAAATATTGAGAAATAATGGCTTAGTTTTTTCATTGATTAAGAATATATATATATATATATATATATATATATATATATATATATATATATATATATATATATATATATATATATACGGTCAGATCAAGAAGATTCTTTAAATAGCGTTAAAATGCTTAAATAGTATTCTTTTATCAAAACGATATAATTTTGGAGGACGGCGGTGACATTTTTAGAAATACGCTGCGGTGGCATTGTATTTACAAAATGCCACCGCTGTCCTCCAAAAACTACGCTGCTTTGATAAAAGAATGCTATTTAAGGCGAATGCTATTTAAGCTAATGAATGCTATTTAAGAACGAATCTTCTTGATCTTTCACCGTATATATATATATATATATATATATATATATATATATATATATATATATATATAAGATTGAGTGTTGCTCAAATACCTAAATAAAAAACTATCCTAGACTTATGGGATTACAATTAATTATAAGGATACTAATTGCTAGAATTATGTGATTACAATTAATTACAAGGATACTAATTGCAAGAATTATGGGATTATAACTAATTACAAGGATATTACAATCTGTTATATTTAATTCTCTAATATGCCTCCTCAAGATGGAGTTCCTGTGGAGAGTCCAATTTTGGTCTTCAAGAACTGAAAGCGAGAGTGAGGGAGAGGTTTGGTCAAGACGTCGGCTAATTGATCTTCGGAAGAAACATGGGTGACACGTAAAGCTCCGGTTTGTACTTGATCCTGAATAAAATGATAATCAATCGCAACATGCTTCATTCGTGAATGGAAGACAGGATTGGAACAGAGATGAGTTGCCCCAACATTGTCACAATATATAATTGGAGTAGTAGAAATAGAAACACCAAACTCAGATAACAGAGAACAAATCCAACATAACTCGGCAGCTGTAACAACAACATAACGATGTTCGGTTTCAGTGGAGGAGCGTGCAACTGTGCGTTGTTTCTTGGAGGACCAGGATATTGGATTGCGACCGAGGTAAACAATATAAGCATGATGGAGGTGTAGTCGTCCTTATTACCGGCCCCGTCAGCATCTGAGAAGGCATAAAGAGATAAAGATGTGTGGTGGTGCAATGCAAGACCATGATCACCGTACCAGGAGAGATATAAACAGCGCTGACAGCGGCGTTCCATGATCGATGAGTAGGTCGATGCATGAATTGAGACAACTTATTAACAACATATGCAATATTAAGGCGAGTGAGGCACAACTATTGGAGACTTCCAACAACTGATCTGCATTCAGAAGGATCTGTTAAAGCAGTGCCGAAAAAAACTGTAAGTGTGGGCTCTGTGGTAATAGGAGTGGTGACAAATTTGGCTCCAGTCATATTTGTGCGAGCGAGAAGATCTGTGATATACTTCCGTTGAGAGAGAAGTAAACCAGTAAAAGTAGTTGCAACTTCAACACCAAGAAAATAAGTCAAATTCCTAAGATCTTTGATGGAAAATCTTTTGCCAAAAAGATCAATAAAATGTTGAACTGTTGTGGTATTGCTTCCCGTAATAATTATGCCATCAACATACACAAGAAGATAGACTAGATTACCGCAGGTGTTGAAGACAAAGAGGGATGTGTCTGCATGAGAGTTTGTAAATCCAGATACTACAAGAAATTGTCGGAGCTCATGGTACCATGCTCATGGTGCTTGTTTGAGACCATATATAGCCTTGTGTAACTTGCACACATATGTGGGAGTATCACGGTTAAGAAAACCCGGTGGTTGCGCTATAAAAATATCTTTAGAGAGATGACCTTGTAAAAAGGCATTGTTGACATCAAGTTGGCGAAGAGACCACCCACGACTAATAGCAAGGCTGAGTACCAAGCGAATAGTGGTAGGTTTAACAACCGGACTGAATGTGTCATGATAATCAACACCAGGACGCTGATGGAACCCTTTAGCAACTAGTCGCGCTTTGTACCTGTCAATGGAGCCATCATGTAAATGTTTAATTCGAAAAATCCATTTACAACCAATAAGATTTTGCGTTGAATTAGGTGGGACATGTAAGAGCCGAGAAATTCATGAATAAATAATTATTTTAATATAATATGAGAATGAATATTTATTTGAAAATAAATATTGATGTGTTATGAGATGAGTAATTAAATTAATTCGAATTGAATTTATACGAATTAAGAAGTGTGAAATTGTGATGAGAATTGTGAAATGCCTTGTGTGGTATAATGAGGAATGAGGAAATTCACTAAGTGAATTAAAAGAGAAATAGTTCATTAAGAGGAAGATTAATTATGAGTAATTATATGATTCCATATAAGGAATGAATAAACTCTTTGACTAGTAATATTACCAATGTGGAAGTTAGTTCATGTCATGTAAAACTAGTATGGTGATAGAGGTCGGAACTAGCTTAGAGCTAAACCAGTTTGGCACTAACAGGGACCCAAGTAGCGATTCTTCTACCAAAGAATACAAATCAAGGCGCAATTGTGGCGCCCCCAAATTTAGGTACTTGAAACCTGAACTCAGTACTTCACGATACCATTTTTATGAGCGGAATAATACTAATAATAATAAAAATAATATAAATATCAAACTTAATTTACATATCAGAGTTTTCTAAATTCCCCAGGTTTCCAACCTTTAATACATTCATTACATGATAATTAATAAGTATCATCGTCTTAATAAAGTCTAATTATTACATATAATAGCGTAAAACTTAATCTGCAACCTTTTCTTTTCCTTTGTTCTTGGCAGAGCTTTCTGGTGGATCACACTTAGCTGAAAATATTTAAATTTAAAGCAAGAATGAACATTCGATTGCCCAGCAAGTAATATTAAACAATAATTATTAGCTGCAAGAAGTAAATGTTTTCTTTTAATAACACTTCTACAACGAATCAACTGTTGTGAAGCAAGCTGAACCAATAATAACAACATATCAAATCTATATCAAAATTTTGATACTACGTATTGACTATAAATGGAGATTAGTCGACAGACTATGAACAATGTTTTCTATTTTCTAAAAGGTTAAACAGGAATTCATCTGTAAACCGTCATAACTTACATGCACGGGGGGTGATCAACCCGTTATTGTAAGGCCCCAACTTTTTATAAATAAAATCGAATTTCCTCTATTTATTATTGTGAATAATAAGGTATTAATTTGTTATAATGCTTTGGTTATGGGTGAAATATGAAAATTTTGCAAAATAAGCAAATGATTATAAAATATTCATTTTTTCGGGGAATATTCGTTTGGTCGTGGAATATTATTGTTGTCGTGGAATATTCGTACGACGGCGTAGCCATTTGTGGGCCCCATAATGGAAAACAGTCAGATGAAGATAACGACAAGTTTGAGTTTTTATAAATAACGACGTAGTTGTTACCGTTAACACTGTTGAAATACCCGATAGTTAAAATACGATGTCTGGCGTGGTTGCACAATGATGGCGCACTGCGGTATTACCACAGTATTTTTGAATTATTGATTCTTACGTAAGAAGGCACTACTCAATAATTGTTACAGTAATTACTATTCAATATTTTATTTTATTGATTCAATAATTGATACATTGATATTTTATATTATTGTTGTTTTAATAATTGTCACTGCACGGTATTTTTTCATTATCAGATCAATAATTCATATTATTTGAATAATATTATTTGATAGCATTATTTGTAATGTCTAAGGAAGTTCTGTCTA
The DNA here is from genome assembly GCA_020205605.1 of Panax ginseng. Classification (NCBI taxonomy): domain Eukaryota; kingdom Viridiplantae; phylum Streptophyta; class Magnoliopsida; order Apiales; family Araliaceae; genus Panax; species Panax ginseng. The sequence goes on along the minus strand of CM035140.1, from coordinate 60,856,716 downwards.
GGAAAGGGATTTAGTCACCTAATTGCGCGCCAATAAGGAGAAATCCTTACCGGAAAGCCCCCTCTTTCTTGGGAACGACCTGGTTGCCATAATTATGATTATGTAATATTATTTGTGAATAATTAATTATTGATTTATATGATAAGAAAATATTTATTTTATGTGGATGGATAGGGAAATATTTATTTTGTGTGGATATAAATGATGGAATTAATATTGAGGTGTTTTATAAGTATTTTGTCGGAATGGAGGTATTAAAAATCGTCCGTATGTGAATTTCGGGCATTTTCTATTTGGAATTTGGAAAAACTTTCTTCTACAAAGTTGTAGAGAATTCGATTTCCTATGGAATGAACATAAAATTCGTATTTTTCTGATAAAAGGGCTATTTATTATGAATTATTGAATTTTCAAAAATAAATGTTTTTATTTAAAATATGGTGGGCCCACTTTTGGTTGGTGAGAAATGTGCTAAAATTTTATTTCAAAAATGGTGGGCGTGAATAGTAGCAGGTTAATCCACCAGGTAGCAGGTTAGTCTGCTATGGCGTTCTAAGCATTTTCCTATAAATAGGGTGCTTAGTTATAATTGAAAATCATACCGTAATCATAAGCTTTCTCTCTATATTATCGGCGTATTTTGTGAGTATTTAGATACTTTGTGAGTTCTTTATTCAAGTCTGAGTTTTCTTGACCTTATACTTGATATTTCGACTGAAATCTTGTTCTTTTGAGGTAAGGGATGTTATTTTCTTCATAATGATGTTATTCTTTCAATATCATTATCTTAGAAATATTGGTATAGATTTTATTGTGGAATTTCTACCTTTTTCATGTCGGGGTTACTATTCACGTATACGACACTATTCACGAATACAGTACTATTCACAGAAAAAATAAAATTTTTCTTTCTTTGTCCAAGTTATCTATTGTGGTTACTATCTTTGATTATATCCATATTTTGATCTTTATTCTTGAATTTTGCTCCACAATTGATTATTATAAGGTATTTTTGAACTTGGATAAACTAAAGTACAAATCCCTAATCTTTGATCTTTTATCTCACTGGATTCATTTTCTTTAAGATATTTTTCATCATCCTCAGTCCTAAATGATGATATTACTAAATATCTTTGGCATGTAGTGCAAAGATGAATGATTAACTGATGAATATCTTTGGCCCGTAGTGCAAAGATGAACATGACCAACTGGTGATACAAATGAATATCTTTGGCCTGTAGTGCAAAGATGAATATTTGATTCAAGATGTATATTTATTGATGTTACAGGTATAAAATATTGATGATGAACTTTTAAATCTTAGCTTGACTCTTCTAATGGATTGCTGTTTCCACTGCAGTTGTTGATCTAAAACTTGTTGTCTATTATATTCTATCAAATTTTTCCCTGTTGAAGACTAATGATAATTTGTTGTATAATATCTTAGTCATAATATTCTTTACTAGGTTAGTTGAGCTCACCCTTTTCCTTTTTGTTCCATTTTTTTTTCAGGAAGTGAGAACATAGCAGGAACTAGCCGGGGTATGGAGTGATGGTTCAGGATAGTTGCTTTAGTAGTCCTCACTATTTTGTAAAATAGTGTATCAATAATTGTAATGAGGACTCCTTTTGAGTTTGTATACTGTCTATTAGACAATATTTTTATTTAAACTCACAGTATATATGTTGTCGTATTTTGCACGACAATTGTATTATTGAAGTTGTATTTGTTTCTATACCATGTATTTGGCGACTCAGAATGGGTGATGTATACCTATTTTGGGGGCGTCACAGTTGGTATCAGAGCTTAGGGATATGGTCTCTGGCGGAGATCGGGGAATAAAACTAGGAGGGGAGAGACGAGTAATCCTTCGCTAGTGTGTCATACCTAAACTTATTTGGTTGGTCAGTCGGAGCATATGGTTAATATGTGATATGTTAATTTATTAATTAACCCTTATTTTGTGGCAGTATTTGAAAATGGCAGCTGGAAATATTAACAATGGATTGAATGAGACAGTGGAGACACCTTTAATCACCACCTAGGGGAACGTGCAACAAGAATGCAATATTCCTTTTGTAAATAACACTACCGAACAAATGATGAATGATGGGATGTTTAGAAGCTTTTTGCAGTTCATGCAAATCCAGACGATGGAGACTCGTGTACAAAATACGGGTAAAAATGATAGAAATGCGCGGCTTGTCACAGCCAAGCAGTTCAAAGAGTTGGGAGCAGCAGAATTTGCGGGAAAGCTGAATCCGATCAAGGCGGAAACGTGGGTTAAACAAATTACCAAGATATTTGATGTCTTGGGATGCATAGAGGAACATAAGGTTCCATTCACCACCTTTATGTTCCGTGGTGAGGCGACTTGGTGGGGAATCGCGAAGCGTACCACTGCTTGCCTTTTCAACATTTCTTAGGAAACATTTCAGAAATTGTTTAACGACAAGTACTTTCCTGAAAGTATTCATCATATGAAGGAGGTAGAGTTTATTAGACTGGAACAAAATAACATGATGGTGTCCCAGTACGAGGCGAAGTTCGCAGAGTTATCCAGGTTTGCACCTCATTTGGTAGAGAATGAGGAACGAAAGACGCGAATGTTTTTAAGAGGTCTAAAACCCTAGATTCGACAATATCTTATCTCTCATAAAATTTCTTATATTCAGATGTTGTAAACAGGGCTCAATTATTAGACCGAGATAATAAGTATGTTCAACTGAGAGACCACAACCAGGGTCATACCGGTGGCAGCAACCATCGGAGCAATGACAACCAACGGGGAGGAAAACATTCGGACAAAAGCAGTAACCACTCTGGTGGTAATCGTAGCCATGATGGTAGAAGAAGCGAGTCAGAGGGAGATTTCAAAAAGAGAATGTACAACAATGATAACGTGAAGACGTCAAAGACAAAAACATCAATCTGCTTTGGGGAGGAGAACGAACACTGGTCGTTTGTTATAAATGCAGAAAAGAGGGACACATCAGCCCAAACTGCCCATAACAATCCAAGGTGTGTTATAACTGTGGAAAGGAAGGTCATATAGCTAGAGATTTTCTTGTTGCGAAACCAAGTTCAACGGGGATGGTGACTCCAAAGGCTGTCCCGGATAAGTCAAAGTCGGTGGTTCCTGGAAGGGCGTTTGTCGTGACTGCCCAAAACGCGAGGAACCCGGACGAGGTGATCACAGGTAAACTAATCATAAACTCTTGCGAAGTTTATACCTTATTAGATACCGGTTCTACCCATTCTTTTATCTCTCCTGCTTGTGCTCAACGTTTGAACTTGACTCCGGAGAAATTAGACATTGACTTATCTGTTGAGACTCCGTTAGGAGAAACTTTCATTACATCTACTGTTTATAAATCTTGCTTGATTCAAGTTGGAACCATCACATTTTATGCCGATCTTATTTCGTTGAAAATACTTGCATTTGATGTGATTTTAGGGATTGATTGGTTAACCATTCATCATGCTAAAATTGATTATTTTCGTAAGGTTGTTAGTTTTCATATTCCTAATCAACTTGTTATGAGAATTCAAACAACCAAACCACTATAGTCAATCACTATCATATCAAGCCATAAAGCTATTCGTTTATTGAAAAACGGATGTCAAGCTTTCTTAGCCCATGTCACAGACTTGAAAAAAAACACGTAAGATTTGAATAATATTTCTGTTGTTAGTAAATTTCCTGACGTATTTCCTGAAGAACTTCTCGGTCTACCCCCAGAACGTGAAGTTGAATTCTTTATTGACCTTGAACCTGGTACAAAGCCCATTTCTAAAACCCCATATCGAATGGCTCCTATTGAACTTCGAGGAGTTAAAGGTCCAACTACGAGGAGTTGTTGGACATCTGTTTCATTAAATCCTAGTACATCTCCTTGGGGTGCTCTGTGTTTTCAATGAAAGAAGAAAGAGCGGGAGTATGCGACTTTGTATTGACTACCGGGAATTGAATCATGTCACCATCAAGAATAGGTATCCTCTGTGACGTCCCCAAAATTAGGTATACATCACCTATCTTGGGTCGCCAGATACATGGTACAGAATTCAAATACAACTTACTAATACAACTGTCGTGTACAATATGACAAAACATAACTGTGAGTTTGAATACAATTATTGTCTACTAGAGATTATACAAACTCAAAAGGAGTCCTCATTATAATTATTAACACACTATTTCACAGAATAGTGAGGACTACTAATGCTATCCTCTGGACCGTCACTCCGTTTCCCGACTAGTCCCTGCTATGTTCTCATTTCTTGAAGAGAACAGTGAAAGAAAGGGTGAGATCAACTAGCCCAATAAGAAATATTATGACTAAGATAATGCGAGAATAAATTATCGTTAGCCTTCAACAAAGATGTTAAACGATAAAATATAACAACATCAAGTTTAATCTGCGATTGGAACAAGCAATCCATTAGAAGAGTCAAGTAGAGAATAAAATCTACTATCTTCTATGATTTAAAAGGTTTTCATCACTTTTATCGCTAGGACTCGAACAATAAATAATCCACATCATCGAATCACCCACCTTTTCTACGGCCAAGGATATTCGTGTATTCATTAATGGTCATGATCATGTCAACAACTGTCCATAAATGCACTACGGGCCAATGATAACTTTTACCACATCATTTGTAACATTACGGTCATGATTACACCGAAAAATCCTTGGTCATAATCCTACCAAGTCCATCCATGCACTATATGCCACAGATGACTTTCAACAAAATATAAACATGAGGATGATGACAATGATATAAGAATTCAATAAAACAAGTTCAAGAATTAATTTATCCAGGAACTAATAATGTCCAAATTGTCAACATGATACTGCTTTGTAAAGTAAAATTCAAGAATGATCAGAAGAATATTTCCATGAAAAGATACTGGATGAAGCGCAAATATTATGGATATTCTACTAATTTCATGGAGTATAGAAGTCAAAACTTTAACCAACTGAGTATAATAAAGAATGGAATAACAAAAGAAATCACCATGCATGCGGTACTTCGCATAGACAGGTTATTCCAACAGAATAATAATAACGGAATCAGGTCAGGCAAAATTTGCACCGACAGGATGTTCCAACAGAATAATAAAGACGGAACCAGGTCCGGTGTAAAACACACAGACATGATGTTCCAACAGAATAATAATAAAGACGGAACCAGGTCCGGTGTAAAACACACAGACATGATGTTCCAACAGAATAATAATAAAGACGGAACCAGGTCCGGTGTAAAACACACAGACATGATGTTCCAACAGAATAATAGAAGAATGTCACCAAGTATAGGGTAAACCGCGTATACAGGTTATTCCAATAGAATAATAAGCAATGGAATAACAACAGTTCTCTTTATGAATAAGAAAGAATAACACCCCTTATCGTAAAAGAAACTGAATATATTTAAAGAAAGTTAGCAGACTTCTCTTCTTATTTCTCTCTATAACTTTCTCTCTCTAGAGTTCAGTGAATTCGTAAGAAAATAATGAAGGAACGAGCTTCTATTTATAGAAGAATGGACTGCATAGTAACTAATTCATAAACGGTCCATATTGATTTACTTTAAAACGGACGGTCCATATTAATTTAATAAAATATTCTAATAATACAAAACTTATAAAATATATATATATTTATAACATTTGCCTTTCGGCAAAGGCTTACTAAATCATTCATACAAGTTGCTCCACCAAAACCCACTCATACATTTAACATATACATATATATACATATATATATATATATATATATATATATATATATTCAACACATGCATATACTATATATTATATATATATATATATATACTCCATTTCTTTCAAGACGTTTCTTCCCCAAATTCCACCCGTGATGACCAAAATTTCTTCCACCCATATGTCATTTTCAACATGTGGCCCCACCATCATCTATTACCGAATATTTTGAAAAATGGGTAAATGAGGGTCCATAAAATAAACTAAAATTATAACAACTACATCATAAAAATCCCCTCAATATTTTTAACAACACTTATCATCATTATTATAATTCGTAATATTAATCGACCAGGTCATTCTCAGGAAAGAGGGGGCTTTCCAATAAGGATTTCTCCCTATTGGCGCGGAATTAGGTGACCAAACCTCTCCTTAACAGAACTTCTAGACATCGTTAATATTGCAAACAATAATATTAATAACTTTGTCGTCTCAATTATTGATTTAATAATATATAAAATATTGACAATAATTGAATCAATTAATGTGAGATATTATCTGACATTAATGTAGCATAATTGAACAAAAGCGAGTGACTTCTCACGTAAGCATCAATAATCAATACCATGTACTTTGTGCAACTCTGGCATTATTCTTGTATTTTTAACACAGGGTGTTTCAGCATTAACGGTAAAACTTCCATAGATTATTTTCATAAAAAATATTTTTAATGTCGTTTTCTCGATCAAACAATAATTAGTTAATGAGTCCACCAATGATTGTCTTTGTTATCGAATATTCCTGTTAAAAGCGAATATTCCCAGACCAATCGAATATAATATAACTACTTGCGTACCTTGCAAAATTTATAAATATTACCCACAACTATAACATTATATCAAATTTATTCCATTTTATTCAAAAATGATATTTATAGAAAATTCATCTTTATTCATAAAAGTTGGGGTCTTACAACCTCCCCGTCTTATGAAATTTTGCCCTCGAAATTAGGGTACATACCTGGTATGTCGAAGAGGTAAGGATACCTTTGTGAAACCCCAGATTTTATGAATAAAGAATTAATTTTCTCGAAATAATTTTTTTATATTATGGTGTGAATTTGAGATAATATTATAGTTATGGGTAATATTTATAAATTTTGCAAAAAGTATGCAAGTTGTCATATTATATTCGATTGGTCGTGGAATATTCGCTTTAAACAGCAATATTCGTATTTACTCAAGACAATCATCGATGGACCGCATAACGGAATTATTGTTTGATTGAGAAAAATGACAAAAATATTTAATTAAAAATAACGACGGAAGTTTTACTGCTGATATCGCTGAACTACTCCTAGAGTAAAAGTACAAAGAATACGCTGTTGTCGCATAAGAGTACACGATATTGATTATTGATATTTATGTGAGAAGTCACCGCTTTTGTTCAATTATTGCTATAATAGTAGTGCGATAAGATCTCACATTATTTGATTCAATTATTGTTGATTTAGAAGTTTTGTTTTAGTCGCTTTTATTAACGTAATAAAATAGAAACATCTTTTTATATAAAATGTAATACTTTATTAAAGATATTCTATAAATAGAATATATTATATTCTATTATGCATAGTGTTTTCAGTATAGTAAAATCTTTTATATAAAACATAATACTTTATTAAAGTTATTCTATAAATAGAATATATTATATTTTATTATGCATAGTGTTTGCATAGTGCCCGCATAGTGTTTGCATAGTAAAAATCTTTTTATATAAATAGAATATATTATATTTTCTTTAAAAGATTTTTCTTTAAATATGGACCGTCAGATTAAAGTAAATCAATCTGGACCGTTCATGGATTAGTTACTATGGATTCCATTTTTCTATAAATAGAAGCTCTTTCCTTCATTATTTTCTTACGAATTCACTGAACTCTAGAGAGAGAAACTATAAAGAGAGACTATAGAGAGATTGAAGAAAAGTTTTCTCGCTACTTCACTACTCTTATATCAAGTATTATTTTACAATGAAGGATATTATTCTTTTGTATTCAAGAAGAGAACTTCATTATTCCATTTCTTTATTGTTACGTTGGAATAACTTTTGTATATGCTGAGCTACCCTATACTTGGTGACATTCTTCTATTATTCTGTCTTTATTATTCTGTCGAAATATCCTGTCATGCATGCTATATCTTGGGACACGGTTCCATTTTTTATTATTACATCTTTTATTATTACTTTAATATCCTCGTCTGCGCTATCTGTGGGACTGGTTCCATCATTTATTATTTTGTATTTATTATTACATTTGGAACATCCCAGCTTGTGTGAATTTCACGACCTATTTCCGTTATTATTATTACATTGGAATAACCGCTACATCTGCACCGCATGCATGGTGATATCTTTTGTTATTCTATTCGGTATTATATTCAGTTGTTTAAAACTTTGACTTTTATACTCCATGAAATTAGTGGAATATCCTTGATATTTGCGCTTCATCCAGTATCTTTTCATGGAAATATTCTTCTGAGCATTCTTGAATTTTACTCTACAAAGAAGTATCATGTTGACAATTTGGACGTTATTAGTTCCTAGATAAATTAATTCTTGAACTTGTTTAATTGAATTCTTATATCATTGTCATCATCCTCATGTTTTTTGTTTAAAGTCATCTATGGCCTGTAGAGCATGGATGGACTTGGTATGATTATGACCAGGGATTATTCGGTATAATCATGACCGTAATGTTACAAATGATGTGGAAAAAAAGTCCTTATTGGCCCGTAGTGCATTGATGGACAGTTTTTGGTATGATTATGGCTATGGATTCTCTTCGGCCAAGGGAGCAAAGATGAATTGTTTTATGGCATGATCAGGACCGTTGATGAAAACACGATTATCTTTGGCTCAGTAGTGCATGGATAATTCGTGGTCGTGATACTAAAGAATATCCTTGGCACGTAGTATGCGGGGATGATTTAATGATGTGGATTATTTATTGAAATGAGTCTCAAATGATAAAAGTGATGAAAAACTTTTTAAATCATAAAAGATAGTAGATTCTATTCTCTACTTGACTCTTTTAATGGATTACTTGTTTCGCTGCAGTTAAACTTGATGTCTATTGTATTTTATTAGTTTAACATTGTTGGAGGCTAATGATAATTTATTCTGCATTATCTTAGTCATAATAATTCTTACTGGGCTAGTTGAGCTCACCCTTTCTTCACTGTTCTCTTCAGGAAATGAGAATATAGCTGGGACGAGTCAGGAAACGGAGTGATGGTCCAGAGGATAGCATTAGTAGTCCTCACTATTCTGTGAAATAGTGTGATAATAATTGTAATGAGGACTCCTTTTGAGTTTGTATAATCTCTAGTAGATAATATTTGTATTCAAACTCACAGTTTATGTTTTGCGTATTGTACACGACAGTTGTGTATTTAAGATTGTATTTGGATTTATGTACCATGTAAGTGGCGACCCAAGATGGGTGACGTATACCTAATTTTGGGGGCGTCACAGTTGGTATCAAAGCTTAGGGATATGATCCCTGGCTAAGATGTGAGACTAGAACTAGGAGGGGAGAGACGGTGAATTCCTTCGCTAGTATGACCTACCTAAGTTTATTTGGTATTTGATTGGTCGGTCAGAGTATAGTGATAATATGTTGCATGTCAATTAACCCTTGTTTTGTGGTAGTGTTTGAAAATGGCATCCGAGAATGTTGAGAATAGCAATAGAGCACAGGAGACTGTTGATTCTCCACAGATCAATAATCAGGAAAATGTGCAACAGGATGGCGATAATCCTCCTGTAAACAACAACACTGATCAATTGACGAACGACGATACGTTTAAGAGCTTTTTAGAATTCATGCAACATCAGGCGAAGATGACTCCTGTTCATAATGCAGGAGGAAACAATGGCAACCCACGGTTGGTCATCGCTAAGCAATTCAAGGAGCTGGGACCACCGGAGTTTTTGGGAAAGCCAGAACCACTTAAGGCAAAGACGTGGTTAAAGCAGATCACCAAGATATTTGATGTCTTGGGATGCTCCGAGGAGCAAAAGGTTACTTTTGCCACCTTTATGTTGCGTGAAGAGGCAGATCACTGATGGGAATCTGTAAAACGTACCCAGCCTGACGCACTCAAGATGTCTTGGGAGAAGTTCCAAGAGCTGTTCAATGACAAGTACTTTCCCGAAAGCATTCGTCACATGAAGGAGGTAGAATTTATCAAGTTGGAGCAAAATAACATGACCGTGTCGCAGTACGAAGCCAAGTTTGCCGAGTTGTCCCGATTTGCGTCCCACTTGGTTGATAATGAAGAGAGAATGACGCGGATGTTTTTAAGAGGTTTGAAACCTGAGATACGTCAATATCTTATCTCTCATAAAATGTGTTTGTATTCAGATATTGTTAATAGGGCTCAGTTATTGGAGCCCGATAATGAGTTAACCAAACCAAAAGAGAGCAGCCGGCAAAATGATAATACCGGTGATAACAGTCATCAAAGCGGTGACAATAAGCATGGAGGGAATTAACATGCCAGAAATGGTAACCACTTCGGTGGTAATCATGGCAAAAACAATAAGAATGGACATTTCAAGAAGAGAAGGTTCAACAATGACATAAAGACGTCGGCACCAGCACCCGTTTCAAAGGAAGAAGAACGCCCATCGGTCGTATGTTTCAAATGAGGACAAGAGGGACACATCCGTCCAAACTGTATGCAATAATCCAAAGCGTGTTTTAATTGCGGAAGAGAAGGTCACCTAGCTCAATTTTGTCGTATGGTGAAGTCAAGTCCAACTGGGATAGTGATGCCAAAGGATGTCCCAGACAAGCTAAAGCCGGTAGTTTAAGAAAGAGAATTTTTTTTTCGTGACAATGAACCTGAATAAAATTATCACGGGTAAGTTAATCATAAGCTCTTACGAAGTCTATACCGTGTTAGATACCGGTTCTACTCACTCTTTTATTTCACCGAGTTGTGTTCAATGTTTGAAGTTAACTCCGGAGAAGTTAAACTTTGATATATCTGTTTAAACTCAGTTCAGAGAAACCTTCGTTACCTCCACTATTTATAAATCTTGTTCAAATCAACACTTTCACGTTACGTGTTGATCTTGTCTCTTTGAAAATACTTGCCTTTGATGCGATTTTAGGAATCGATTGGTTAACTACTCATCATGCTTTTTGTAAGGTTGTCAGCTTTTATATTCCTAACCAACCTGTTATGCGAATTCAAGAAACCAAACCGCTAAAGTCAATCATTGTCATATCAAGACATAAGTAAAGAGCCCCAATCCTTTCGTTGTTGACTTCCTTGTGTGGAATGCACCAAAGCCAGACTTTCTGTAGGCGACGCTGTGAATGAAGATGGCAAGTTGATAGGTATCAATATAACGTACTATCCAAGTCTTGGATGAGAGTAACAGTTTTGAATGATATTTCTATCATTAATAAATCTCTTGACGTATTCTTGAAGACTTCTTAGCCTACCCCAGAGCGTGAAATAGAATTTTGTATTGAAACCAGTACAAAACCCATTTCTTAAACCCTCAAAATATTTCTTTAACTAAAATGAACGTAACATGCGCCAAAGAAGTTGACTCGAGCTGTTGAAGATTACGATCGTATTATTCATATCATCGTGGAAGAAATGACGTGGTAGGCGGCGTGGTGAGTAGAAGATCGTATGCGTTTACAAGTGCGATGTTGTTAACATAAAGACTCATTTCGTATAACTTGCAAATGATGAAGATAGAGTTAAAGACTCTAGGGACCCACATGAAGATAACGAATATACGAGTAAAATCGACTTTAATCGATAAAGTTAAAGACGCCAAGCTACATACCCAATCGATGAATGTGAAGAAGAAGGTTGAAGAGGCGTTATTCTAGAAGCAAGAGTTCTTTGAAGAGAGAAATCTCAACCCTCGATTTAATTGGCCCATTTGAAATCCTCGATTGAGTAGGAACTATGGCTTATAGACTCGTTTTACCGCCAAGTATGTCGCGTGCTCATAACGTTTTTAACGTATCAATGTTACGTAAATATGTGGATGACCAAACCACATTATTAATTTAGAATCTGACGAGATAGCGGATGATTTAACGTATGAGATCTCGTGTTAAAATCTTGGATAAGAAGAATCGTATCCAACACTCAAGGGTTATACCTCAAGAGTTAGAATCTGAAATAAAGTCAAGGTATCCTCACCTATTCGGCATACCAGGTACGTACGTAAATTTCGAGGACGAAATTCCATAAGGAGGGGAGATTGTGAAACCCCAAATTTTATGAATAAAGAATTAATTTTCTCGAAATAATTTTTTTATATTATGGTGTGAATTTGAGATAATGTTATAGTTGTGGGTAATATTTATAAATTTTGCAAAGTATGTAAGTTGTCATATTATATTCGATTGGTGGGGAATATTCGCTTTAAGCAGAAATATTAAATGCGACTACAATCAATTATCGGTGGACCTCATTAACGGAATTATTGTCGGATTGAGAAAACGACAAAAATATTTTATTGAAAATAACGGCGAAAGTTTTACCGTTGATACTATTGAACTACTCGGTAGTAAAAGTACAGTAATACGCATTGTTGCATAGTAGCACACGGTATTGATTATTGATATTTATGTGAGAAGTCACTTAATTTTGTTCAATTATTGCTACAATAGTTGCTGCATAGTATCTCACATTATTTAATTCAATTATTGTTGATTTAGAAGTTTTGTTTTATTCGTATTATTAATGTAATAAAATAGAAACATCTTTTTATATAAAACAGAATACTTTATTAAAGATATTCTATAAATAGAATATATTATATTCTATTATGCATAGTGTTTTGCATAGTAAAATCTTTTTATATAAAACAAAATACTTTATTAAAGTTATTCTATAAATAGAATATATTATATTTTATTATGCATAGTGTTTGTATAGTGCCCGCATAGTGTTTGTATAGTAAAAATCTTTTTATATAAATAGAATATATTATATTTTATTTAAAAGATTTTTCTTTAAATAAGGACCGTCAGATTATAGTAAATCAATCTGGACCGTTCATAGATTAGTTACTATGCATTCCATTTTCCTATAAATAGAAGCTCATTCCTTCATTATTTTCTTACGAATTCACTGAACTCTAGAGAGAGAAACTATAGAGAGAGACTATAGTATGAGCATATTAGTGTACCATTATGAGTTTTGATGGGTACAACAGATAGAAAGAAAAATGTGTTACGTGTACATGTTGTTGATATATATCAAGTGTGTTTGGCTAATGAATACTTATACTTACATGAATAGGACAGACATAGTTCGTTGAGGTGATTTTAAGCTATTAGTAGTAATCAACGCTAAAGGCAAGTTTCTTACTCTACCTTGATTTCAAGTATGCAAGTTTTCTATCCCTAACTTATTGTTATTGTTGGGCAAATTCCTAACCTCACTCAAATTTACAATGAGCAAGTATCCTAACACTATTATTATCTTTGTGTTGCAAGTTCCTTGATTTACACACTTTATACGTTGAATTGTTGTCATATCAATCATATTTTATCAAGCAAATATCTCGCTTCTATTCGAAAATCACTTGTATACCTTGACGTTGTTGTAAGCATTGGACTTATCATTCCTCAATGCATGATGAAAAAGCTGCCTAAGCCCTTGATTCGGCTTAGACTATTATTATGAGTTAAAGAGCTATCCAAACCGATTGATTTGGTGCGGACTATCGTAAATCTCTTCGAGATGAACAACCCTCATAGAAGGGGAAATTATATATTGTCGGGAACCGACGCGCATATGAGTATGATTAAATGTTATGCATAACATAGGGTACCTTAAATGATCACCGATGTACTCGTGGATGTTGGATTACAGATGTAATCTTGTTAATTCTAGTAAGAGTTCTTGGTCCTTAGTATTTCGCTTTCGACTACTCAATTATGTTGAACCTCGAAATGAATAAATCTGAGATTTTGTTGATATCCTTCATCCATAGCGACACCTGTTGAATACTCTTGGTATTCTTGATATCCTTGAGCTATCAATTATTATTATACCTTTGAAAGATTCAAATGCTATAACTGCTCGTTCTTCTAGCTATATTGCTTGCTGGGCAAACTTGTTGCTCATTCTTGCTTCCTAAAACATTACAGTTAAGGCAGAGCAAGGCGGTACTTCAGGAAAGGACAAGGGAAAGGGAAAGGCGACAGAATAATTTAGCCCTTAAGACTAGAAGTATTATTATTATTGTTATTATGATGTATTCAAGAATGATTAAGCTATGTTAAGCTAATCACCAGAATTGTTGTAGTAATGGTTACGGTACCTTGGGACGTGAATATTTATATTACATCAATGTAAATTATTCTATTATTTCTGTTGTTAATGATTTTGTAAGATATTCGTAGTAGTAGCGTGATGCACCGAAATTCGAGATATGAGTGTCTGGAATTTTGGGGGCGCCACAGGTTGGTATCAAAGCCATAGTTATAAACCTTGGGAGCGAGAGCCCTTAGATTATAACTGAGGAGAACTGAGAAGATAGAAAGGAATAAAACTCATATAGAGTTTTCATAGAGATGGACTTAGCGTGTTACAGAATATAACTTCATTCTATACAATGAACTTATGATTCTAATGGAGTTGTTGGTTGTTTTGTCTTGTGTCGGTGATTGTAGGATGACTGACATGGGAGGACCTAGCCGAGTAGTAGAAGAGGAGCCGCGTGACATACACGTGGTATATGAGGCACCATTGATAGCAGAGCCTATATCAACTGTAGTTCCTATCGATGATGATGACGAGGAAGAGGAGATAGAGCCAATACCCGAAGAGTCTGATCCAGAGGAGGAGCGTATGGTGGATGAGCCCATGGGGGACTCCGACGAGGCTACTTTTGAGGATAGGATGTTGGGGAGTATGAGGAGCGATTTTAGAGTTAGGGTGCAAAGTTGAGGAGTTAGAGGCTGAGGCCAAAGACAGAGAGTCCGAATTCCAAAAGCTGAAGGACGAAGACCACTAGAGAAAGTTAGTAATGCAGGAGATGGAAGTAGAGATTGTTCACCGTAAGGAGGCAGGAATCCAGATGGGGCTTTGTTTCACAAGGCGGTGGCTAGGAATGTAGAACCTGGCGGGGAAGTTGGAAGAGATGGAGCAGAGGGGTTGAGCGAGGGGGACAAAGAAGGAAGCTATCCGTACTCGAGTTAAGGATGGAAGTAATGGATAGGATCCATTTCAAGAAAAGTGGAAAGGGGCCAATGATAGGCTAACGATCTAGAAGATGAAGTGAGGTGCAAAGGAGGAGAAGATGAATAGGATGAGCTATGCATTGTGCTCGGCCATGGAGGGACCGATTGATGGGGTAAATCACTACCCGACAGAGCGAGGATGCACTTGACACACCATAAGTCGAGATGTGGTGGTGCACATTACTCAGAGGGAGTACTAGAGCGCTGTGGAGCGCGGAATGATAGATTAAGTGTAGGCGCTAAAAGTTATTAGTTGTAGTTCGTTGTGTAGTGTATTATCTGTTGTGGTAATCCTTATGTAGAATGTGAGATGTAGTAAACCCCAAACTTTTGAGTTATGTTAGAGGGGTAGTATGTTAATGGTTGTCCCCATCTTTTGTGATATTAGGGGATAAGTTGTGTCATTTATAGAAGTATGCTAGAGATAATCATGTAATGTAACAATTTGGCATATAAATATAAATGATCTTGTTCTGAAATGTATTCCGAAATCTTATTCCCTTTTATGGAGAATTGTTTAAGTAATATAATTAGATAATAAAAATGGGAGTGTCCTGATGTAGGAAAATGCCACCAGACGTAGATTAACCGCTCTCCAAAGAGTCGGTTAATGATGAGAGAGGACAAGTAGATCCCATTCGAGGCTTGTAGATTTGTTAGGGGAGGCTCTTGGGGAAGAAATGAACAAGTACCACCTGCTCCCCAAGTAGCTCCGGTCATGAAACTTCAAGGACTTTAAGAGTGTAGAACCTACTTAATTCATGGGTACTCTGAATTCTATCGTAAGCATAAACGTGGATCAAGGAAATGGAGAAAGCCTTCGCCATTGCTCGTGTGGGTGAAGACCAGAAAACTCATTGAACGTAGAGATTGCAAATAAGGAAGTAATTCCCATAGAGTTTATTTACCGAAACTGTTGTGCAAACATTAGAGGTCACGAACTGAACGTAGACTTAATTCCGATTAAACTTGGAGAGTTTGATGTGATATTAGGAATGGATTGGTTATCCGGCCACGCTGCGATAATCGATTGTCAGAAGAAGAGTGTGAATGTTCAGACCTCAAATCGGTCTAAGGTAGTATTTTACTGTAGCTCATCGCTCAAATCAATCGTGTTGCCTTCGACGATGATCTGCAGCAAGAAATTGTTAAAGAAAGGATGTGTGGGTTATTTAGCCTATATAGTGGACATTCATCAAAAGAGGATAGAAATGAAAGATATATTAGTGGTAAAAGATTTCCAAGACGTGTTTCAAACGAATCGCTGCCTTTCGCCGCAGACGAGAGCCCAATTCATAATAGACTTAGCACCGGGAACCGCACCAATTTCGAAAGCCCTATATCGTATGGCGCCAGTAGAAATGAAGGAATTGATGATTCAATTGCAAGAGTTACTAGATAAGGGTTACATTCGGCCAAGTGTGTCTCCTTGGGGAGCACCAGTGTTGTTTGTAAAGAAAAAGGATGGATCGATGAGACTCTGTATCGATTATCGGGAGTTGAACCGAGTGACAATTAAGAATAAATATCCATTGCCAAGGATAGACGACCTTTTCAATCAACTGAAGGGAGCGAAGTGTTTTTCCAAAATAGATTTACGAACGGGTTATCATCAGTTGAAAGTACGAGAGGAGGACATACAAAAGACGGCGTTTCGAACTCGCTACGGACATTATGAATTTTTAGTAATGTCATTTGGGTTAACCAACGCTCCGGCAGCGTTCATGGACTTGATGAACCGGGTTTTCAAGCCATACTTAGATAAGTTCGTAGTAGTGTTTATCGATGACATTTTGATTTATTCAAAGACGAAGGAAGAGCACGCCGAACACCTGAAGATGGTATTAGAAGCATTGAGAAGGGAGAAGATGTACGTAAAATTTTCAAAATGTGAATTTTGGATGGAAAGGGTCCAGTTTCTAGGACACGTGATAGATCAAAATGGAATTTCTGTGGATCCTGCAAAGGTGGAAGCGGTAAGTAACTGGGAACAGCCGAAGACGCCAACAGAAGTTAGGAGTTTCTTAGGTTTAGTCGGGTACTATCGAAGATTTATCCAAGATTTTCTAAGATAGCAACCCGTGACCGACCAAATCTAACGAAGAAGACAGAGAAGTTTGTATGGACGGAGAAATGCGAGGAGAGTTTCCAAGAATTGAAGAGGAGGTTTGAGTGAGGCGCTGTATTATCATTACCAGATGATACAGAGGATTTGTGGTGTATAGTGATGCATCGCATAGAGGACTTGGTTGTGTGCTAATGCAACATGGCAAGGTCATTACAGTATGCCTCTCACTGACGCTTTAAAGATTTCAAAAAACGATACCCTACCCATGACTTGGAGTTAAGCGGCGGTAGTCTTTGCATTGAAGATTTGGAGGCACTATTTGTATGGAGAAAATGTGGGATATATACGGATCACAAGAGTCTCAAATATATCTTCACACGGAAGGAGTTGAACATGCGACAAAGAAGATGGTTGGAACCGATCAAGGATTACGATTGTGAAATTCTTTATCACCCGGAAAAGCAAACGTTATGGCCAACGCTTTGAGTAGAAAAGGAAGGGAGAAGTTATTCAAACTGACAACTCAAGAGGATTTAATAAGAGAAATGGAAAGGTTGGAAATAGAGGTGGAGGAACCAAGAGAAGCGGAAGGAAGATTTCTCATGATGAGAGCTCACCCGACGTTATTGGATAGAATAAAGGAAGCACAAGAGAAAGATGAAGAATGTGAGAAGATAAAGAAGAGAATAGTAGAAGATAAGGAAGAAAGGTTCAAAGTAGATAAGGATGGTATATTGAGATTCGAGGGTCGAGTATGGGTGCCAGCTGTAATCGAACTGAGAGAGGAAATCCTACACGAAGCACACAATACGACGTATTCCGTACATCCAGGAGGCACAAAAATGTACCGGGATCTTCGACACCATTTTTGGTGGCCTAATTTAAAAAGAGAGGTTGCAGCGTGTGTTAGCAGATGTCTTACTTGTCAAAGAGTCAAAGCAGAACACCAGAGGCCAAGTGGACTACTTCAACCGCTGGAAATACTAAAATGGAAATGGGAGCACATTACGATGGATTTCGTGGTTGGACTTCCGGTTACACAGAAGAGTTACGATGCCATTTGGGTCATTGTGGACCGACTAACAAAGATAACTCATTTTCTACCCATCAAGATTCGATTCAATTTGAACCAATTAGCAAACTTGTATGTAAAGGAAATCGATCGCTTCATACATGGAGTGCCGGTGTCGATTGTCTCCGATCGAGATCCGCGTTTCACGTCAAAATTCTCGGAAAAGTTTGCGAGAACGAATGGGAACTCAATTGAGATTGAGTAACGCCTATCACCCTCAAACTAAGGCGAGTGAACGAACCATACAAACGTTGGAGGACATCTTTGAGAGCTTGCGTGATGGACTTCAAGGGAATTGGGACGACCATTTACCATTAGTAGAATTCGCTTTACAATAATAGCTATCATGCGAGTATCGGTATGCCGCCATATGAAGCTCTTTACGGGAGAAAGTGCAGGACGCCATTATGTTGAGATGAAGTCAGAGAACGACGACTTTTGGGACCAGAATTAGTCCAGCAAACGGCCGACGTGGTAGCAACAATAAGGGGCAAATTGGTAGCAGCTCAAGATCGCCAAAAGAAGCACGCCGACTTGCATCGTCAGAACCGAGACTTTGAAGTCGGTAGTTGTGTGTTTTTGAAGGTATCTCCTTGGAAGGGAAAGATTAGATTCGGAAAGAAAGGAAAATTGAGTCCGAGGTTCATAGGGCCATTCGAGATATTGAAGCGAATGGGCGAAGTGGCATATAAAGTTGCTTTGCCACCCGAACCGGAACACATCCACAACGTGTTTCATATATCCATACTACGACCATACAAGTCTGACTATAAGTACGTAATTCCCTATGAGCCCATTCAAGTAGAGAAGAATCTGGCATATGAAGAAATTCCTGTTCAGATAATAGATAAGAAAGAACAAATGCTAAGAAACAAAGTTATATATTCTGTTAAGGTTGTTTGGCGAAACCACGATGTCGAAGAGGCCACGTGGGAATTAGAAGATAGGATGAGGAGAGACTATCCCCATCTTTTCGTATAACCCTGTATCAATTCCGAGGACGGAATTTTTATAAGGGGGAGAGGATGTAATACCCGCAAATTTTATGATTTAATATTATTATTAAATAGAGCCGATGAATTATTTATTTTACAAATGCTTACGTGGCATGAGGAGAGTAACTCAATTGAATTAAAATTGAAATTTGTTGATGATCGATAAGATAGGTTCATGAAATGTCTTGTGCGACACAATGATGGACTTAGTGAAGGATGATTAAGCATTTGCATGTTTAAAGTCCAAATAATAAATTGGGAGTCTAGCCCAATAAGTTAATTGATGGACTTTTGAGTTAGCCCAATAAACTTGGGATATTTAGAATCCAATTCGGAACCCAACAAAATAGTTAATCGGGAGTACAAGTATTGATTAAATTAAAATGTGTGGCATGGGGCGTTAGGCACTGCCAAGCTTAGCCCTTGTCTATGTCGAGATCTACTCTCTTGTCCCCAAATTAGGGTCACCAAGTACAAAGAACAATGAGCCTAAACTCTCTTTATGCAAATTTTCAAGTCGCTAATCCTAGGCATGCATGGCTAGCTAAGTATCGGTATGGAGTGATTGAACAACTCCTTAAATAACCATTGTTCATTTCTATTGCACCATGAATCCCAACATTGGGTAAAAGCAAGTGTCCGTCCATGTTTTCTCTTTAAATACAAGCCACTAGGCGCGATCTGCTTTTTAGTGATAAGAGTGTTGGAGAAATCTGAAGGTTAAGAATTCTTAGTTCTTAAGCATTACCAAATCGATGTATGAGATATCAAGGTTAAAGCTCGAGAAGGTATAATTTCTACTCTGCTTCTTAACTTGAGTCTTGTTGATTCTCGTTTTCGTGATTATTAGGTCAAGTATGATGAATTAGCATGATAAAGGGTGTTTAGAAAGTTTACCTTCGTGCATGAATACGTTAAAATTATCCGAAATCAAGTTGTGGCTACTCTGCAAAACAGAGCATGTTCACCGCTTCTGAAATCCATGGGTGCAGCTGCACCATGCTTAGGAACCAACTGATGGGTTCGGTCATGTTAGACCTTGTATTAAGAAATTCCCTTAGGTTGTATGCATATAGTAAAGTCTTAAATTAACCCGAGCGAACTTAAACTTTGTCGGTGAAGTAGTAGAGGCAAGTCTCTGAAGGAGCTGCTTCGGACAAAGTGTGATGTCTTCGGACAGAGCGTGATGTCTTCGGAAAAAGCGTAATGTCTTCGGACAAAGCGTGATGTCTTCGGACAGAGCGTAATGTCTTCAGACAAAGCGTGATGTCTTCGAACAGAGCGTAATGTCTTCGGACAAAGCGTGATGTCTTCGGACAGAGCGTAATGTCTTCGGACAAAGCATGATGTCTTCGGACGAAGAGCGATGTCTTCGAACGAAGCATGTTGTCTTCGAATAAGTCATAATATCTTCGGACATGGCGAGATGTCCCAGAACTCGGAGACATCATCGTAACTTGATAAGGATGGATTAATAAACACTCCTATACTGTTGTAAACTATTAGTACACGAATGAGTTCTAAGTAGAGAATTTTACCAACTTCGGGAAAATAAAGCTAATACTTGCAAACATGCGTAGAAAAAGGTCGGTGGGATTAATAGACGTTATGGTCCACTTAAAGCAATGAACCTCTTAGAACTTCGAGGAAAAAAAAGATTACGAATGAGCTAGCAGTGGTCAATAGTATGAGCATGTTAGTGTACCATTATGAGTTTTGATGGGTACAGGAGATAGAAAGAAAAATGTGTTACGTGTACATGTTGTTGATGTATATCAAGTGTGTTTGGCTAATGAATACCTATACCTACATGAATAGGACAGACATAGTTCGTTGAGGTGATTTTCGCTATTAGTAGTAATCAACGCTAAAGGCAAGTTTCTTACTCTACCTTGATTTCAAGTATGCAAGTTTTCTATCCCTAACTTATTGTTATTGTTGGGCAAATTCCCTAACCTCACTCAAATTTACAATGAGCAAGTATCCGAACACTATTATTACTGTGTTGCAAGTTCCTTGATTTACACACTTTATACGTTGAATTGTTATCATATCAATCATATTTTATCAAGCAAATATCTGCTTCTATTCAAAAATCACTTGTATACCTTGACGTTATTGTAAGCATTGGACTTATCATTCCTCAATGCATGATGAAAAAAATCTAAGCCCTTTGATTCGCTGACTATTATTATGAGTTAAAGAGCTATCCCAACCGATTGATTTGAGTGCGGACTATCGTAAATCTCTTGAGATGAACAACCCTCATAGAAGGGGAAATTATATATTGTCTTGGGAACCGGCGCATGATACGATAGTATGATTAAATGTTATGCATAACATAGGGTACCTTAGGCTGATCACCTGATGTACTCGTGGATACTGTTAATTCTAGTAAGAGTTCTTGGTCCTTAGAGACTGCTCAGTACTCAATTATGTTGAACCTCGAAATGAATAAATCCTGATATTTTATTGATATCCTTCGGTCCATAGCGACACCTGTTGAATACTCTTGGTATTCTTGATATCCTTGAGCTATCAATTATTATTATACCTTTGAAAGATTCAAATGCTATAACCGCCGTTCTTCTAGCTATATTGCTGTCTTTGGGCAAACTTGTTGCTCATTCTTGCTTCTTAAAACATTACGCGCTAAAGCAAGCAAGTATTACTTGAGAAAGGACAAGGGAAAGGGCAAGGCAACGAAATAATTTAGCCCTTATATTTAGAAGTATTATTATTATTGTTATTATGATGTATTCAAGAATGATTAAGCTATGTTAAGCTAATCACCAGAATTGTTGTAGTAATGGTTACGGTACCTTGGGACGTGAATATTTATATTACATCAATATAAATTATTCTATTATTTCCGTTGTTAATGATTTTGTAAGATATTCGTAGTAGTAGCGTGATGCACCAAAATTCGAGATATGAGTGTCTGAATTTTGGGGGCGCCACAACTTCACTACTCTTATATCAAGTATTATTTTACAGTAAGGGATATTATTCTTTTGTATTCAAGAAGAGAACTTCTGTTATTCCATTTCTTTATTGTTCTGTTGGAATAACTTGTATATGCGGGCTACCCTATACTTGGTGACATTCTTCTATTATTACATCTTTATTATTACATTGGAATATCCCATCTGCTATATACTGTGGGACTGGTTCCATTTTTATTATTCCGTCTTTATTATTCTATCTAATATCCTCATACGTGTTATCTGCCGGGACTGGTTCCATCATTTATTATTCCGCATTTATTATTCTCATTGGAACATCCCAATGCAGTTGAATTTCACCGACCGGTTCCGTTATTATTATTCTGTTGGAATAACCGTCTATACGAAGTACCGCATGCATGGTGATATCTTTTGTTATTCTATTCGGTATTATATTCAGTTGTTTAAAACTTTGACTTCTACACTCCATGAAATTAGTGGAATATCCTTGATATTTGCGCTTCATCCAGTATCTTTTCATGGAAATATTCTTCTGAGCATTCTTGAATTTTACTCTACAAAGAAGTATCATGTTGACAATTTGGACGTTATTAGTTCCCGGATAAATTAATTCTTGAACTTGTTTAATTGAATTCTTATATCATTGTCATCATCCTCATGTTTTTTTGTTTAAAGTCATCTATGGCCTGTAGAGCATGGATGGACTTGGTATGATTATGACCAGGGATTATTCGGTATAATCATGACCGTAATGTTACAAATGATGTGGAAAAAAAGTCCTCATTGGCCCGTAGTGCATTGATGGACAGTTTTTGGTATGATTATGGCTATGGATTCTCTTCGGCCAAGGGAGCAAAGATGAATTGTTTTATGGCATGATCAGGACCGTTGATGAAAACACGATTATCTTTGGCCTGTAGTGCATGGATAATTCGTGGTCGTGATACTAAAGAATATCCTTGGCCTATAGTACAAGGATGATTTAATGATGTGGATTATTTATTGAGATGAGTCTCAGCGATAAAAGTGATGAAAAACTTTTTAAATCATAAAAGATAGTAGATTCTATTCTCTACTTGACTCTTTTAATGGATTGCTTGTTCTGCTGCAGTTAAACTTGATGTCTATTATATTTTATCAGTTTAACATTGTTGGAGGCTAATTATAATTTATTCTGCATTATCTTAGTCATAATATTTCTTACTGGGCTAGTTGAGCTCACCCTTTCTTCACTGTTCTCTTCAGGAAATGAGAATATAGTTGGGACGAGTCGGGGAACGGAGTGATGGTCCAGAGGATAGCATTAGTAGTCCTCACTATTCTGTGAAATAGTGTGATAATAATTGTAATGAGGACTCCTTTTGAGTTTGTATAATCTCTAGTAGATAATATTTGTATTCAAACTCACAGTTTATGTTTTGTCGTATTGTACACGACAGTTGTGTATTTAAGATTGTATTTGGATTTATGTACCATGTAAGTGGTGACCCAAGATGGGTGACGTATACCTAATTTTGGGGGCGTCACAACCTTGATTTCATTTCAGATTCTAACTCCCAAGTCATTTCCTCAACATCGTGGTTTCTCCACAAAACTTTGATTTCAGGAGTAACCTTGGAGCGTAAAATATGTTCCTTCTTATCCAAGATTTGAACAGGAACCTCTTCATACGTCAAATCTTTCGCTATTTCATCCGGTTCTAACTCAATAATGTGGTTCAGGTCTTTCACATATTTACGTAACATGGATATGTGAAAAACGTTATGAACACGAGACATACTTGGCGGTAAAGCTAGTCTATAGGCCATAGTTCCTACTTGATCGAGGATTAAAAATGGGCCGATGAATCGAGGATTGAGTTTTCCTCTCTTTCCAAATCTCTTAACTCCTTTCCCCAGAGCAACACGCAACAACACATGATCTCCTATATCGAATTCCACGTCCTTTCGATGAAGATTAGCAAAACTCTTTTTTCGATCTTGTGAGGTTTTTATACGTTGCCGGATCGTTTGAATCTTTTCTATAGTCATACGTACCAACTCCGGTCCCAACAACGTTGCTTCTCCCACCTCATCCCAGCAGACTGGAGAACGACACTTTCTTCCATACAACGCTTCGAATGGAGCCATGCCAATACTTACTTGATAACTGTTGTTGTAGGAAAACTCCACCAATGGTAAGAACTTGTCCCAACTTCCCTTGAAATCAAGGACACAGAGTCTTAATAGATCTTCAAGAGTTTGAATAGTCCTCTCCGACTGTCCATCCGTCTGAGGATGATATGCTGAGCTAAATCATAAATCCGTGCCCATAGCATTTTGAAAACTAACCCAAAATCGTGAAGTGAATCTTGGGTCTCGATCAGACACTATGGATACTGGCATACCATGCAGTCTTACAATCTCATTTATGTACATACGAGCAAGACGTTCAAGTGTATAAGTTTCTCGTATAGGTATGAAGTGAGGAGACTTGGTCAATCTATCAACAATGACCCAAATTGCATCTATGCCTTGAGAAACCTTGGGAAGACCAGTAACGAAATCTATGGTAATGTGCTCCCACTTCAATTCTGGAATTTCAAGTGGTTGCAATGGACCTTTTGGTACTTGATGCTCCGCTTTAACTCGTTGACAAGTTAGACACCTTGAGATAAACAAATATCTCTCTCTTCATATTGCTCCACCAAAATGTATGGACGAATATCATGATACATTTTGGTACTCCCGAGATGGATTGCAAATGGTGTTTTATCGCCTCCATCATGATTTTATACTTTAAATCGTGGTCCTTAGGAACACAAAGTCCGGAGTTGACTCAAGTATTCCTTCTTCATCGATTCTTGCTTAAATCGCACCTTCTTGCACTTTCTTCCTCATACGCGCCGACTCCGTGTCCAGTAGCTTGGCGACTTTAACTTTATCGATTAAAGTTGGTTCTACTCGTATATTCGCCATCATCACATGGGTCCCTAGAGTCTTTAACTCTATCTCCATCCTTTGCAAGTCACACAAAATGGGCCTTTGCGTTGACAATATCACACTCGTACTTACATATGATCTTCTACTCAATGCGTCAGCTACCACGTTCGCTTTTCAATGATGGTATTGGATGGTATGATCATAATCTTTCAATAGTTCAAGCCAACGTCGTTGTCGTATGTTGAGTTCCTTTTAAGTGAAGAAATATTTGAGGCTTTTATGATCCGTAAAGATCACCACCTTCTCCCCATACAAGTAATGCCTCCAAATTTTAAGTGCAAGACAACAAATTTGACTCTAGATCATGAGTAGGATAATTTCTCTCATATTCTTTGAGTTGTCTTAAAGGCATAGGCTATGACTTTTCCATGTTGCATGAGAACACATCCCAACCCTTTGCTCAAGCATCATCATAGATGACAAATCCCTCGAGCCGGATGGTATTGTGTAACAGTCTTGAAATGAGTCTCCTCTTGAGTTCTTGAAAACTCTTCTCACATTCTTCGCTCCAATCGAACTTTGTATCTCTCTTAGTCAGCTGAGTCAATGGAGTAGAGATTCGAGAAAATCCTTCCATGAATCTCCGATAATAACCAGCTAAACCGAGAAAGCTACGTACTTCGGTCACTGATTTAGGTTGCTCCCAACTTTGAATAGCTTCAATCTTTGCTGGGTCAACAGATATTCCATGACTTGATACCACGTGCGCAAGGAATGCTACTTCCTCAAGCCAGAACTCGCATTTCTTCAACTTGGCATAAAGCTTATATTCACGAAGCTTTTGGAGTGTCAGCCTCAAGTGTTGCTCATGATCTTCACGGCTTTTGGAATAAATAAGGATGTCATCAATAAAGATGACCACAAAGTGATCCAAATATTCCTTGAATACTCGGTTCATCACATCCATGAAGGCAGCAGGAGCATTAGTCAATCCAAAGGATATGACTAGGAATTCATAATACCCGTACCGAGTTCTGAAAGCCGTCTTTGGAATGTCTTCAGTTCTAATCTTCAATTGGTGAAATCCGGAACCAAGATCAATCTTTGAAAAGAATTTGGCTCTTTGCAACTGGTCAAACAGGTCATCAATACGTGGCAATGGGTACCTATTTTTGATGGTGACATGATTCAACTCCCGATAATCAATACAAAGTCGCATACTCCCATCTTTCTTCTTCACGAATAGAACAGGAGCACCCCAAGGAGAAGTACTAGGACGAATAAAACCAATGTCTAACAATTCCTGCGATTGGGTCTTTAACTCCTCGAAGTTCAATAGAGCCATTCGATATGGGGCTTTGGAAATAGGTTTTGTCTTCGGGTTCAAGGTCGATACAAAATTCAATTTCACGCCTGGGGTAGGCTAGGAAGTTCTTCGTGAATACATCGGAAATTTATTAACAATGAAATATCATTCAAAAGTCGATTATTTTTGTTTAGATCTCGTGACATGAGCTAAGAAAGCTTGACATCCATTTTTCAATAAACGAATAACTTTATGGCTTGAGATGACCATGATTGATTTTAATGGTTTGGTCGCTTGAATTTGCATAATAGGTTGATTAGGAATATTAAAGCTAACAACCTTACGAAAATAATCAATTTTTGCATGATGAGTAGTTAACCAATCAATCCCTAGAATCACGTCAAATGCAAGTATTTTCAATGAAATAAGATCAACAGGTAATGTGAGGGTACCGATTTGAACCAAACAAGACTTATAAATAGTGGATGTAATGAAGGTTTCTCCCAACGGAGTTTCCATAGATAAGTCAAAGTCTAATTTCTCCGAGTAAAATTTAATCGATGAGGGGAAGTAAGAGAAATTAAAAGAATGGGTAGAACCGGTATCAAATAAAGTATAGACTTCGTTAGAGTTTATGATAAGCTTACCCGTGATGACCTCATTCGGGTTCCTTGCTTTCCGGAGGTCACAACAAACGCCTCCTCAGCACTACCAAATTTTGACTTTTCCGGGACTACCTTTGGTGCCTCCATCCTAGCCGAATTTGTCTTGATGAATGACAAAATCGGGCTAAGTGACCTTCTCTTCCATAATTATAACATGCTTTGACTGACATCGCATAATTTGACCGATGTGTCCCTCCTCCACATTTGAAGCATATGATAGGTGGTCTTTCTCCTTCCTTAACAACGGTCTTTGGTCTTTGACGTCTTTTCATCATTGTTGAATCTCCTCTTCTTGAAATGTCCATTCTTATTGTTTTGTACGATTAACACCGAAGTGGTTACCATTTCGCATGTTGATTCCTCCACGCTTGTTGTCACCGCTTCGATGATCGCTCACCGGTATTATTATCATTTTGCCGGCTGCTCTCTTTTGGTTGCGTTGACTCGTTATCGCGTTCCACCAATTGAGCCCTATTTACAACATCTGAATACAAACACAGTTTATGAGAAATAAGATGTTAACGTATCTCCGGCTTCAAACCTCTTAAAAACATTCACGCCGTTTTCTCTTCATTATCCACCAAGTGGGACGCAAACCAGGATAACTCCACAAATTTTGCCTCGTATTGCGACACGGTCATATTATTTTGCTCCAATTTGAACCTTCATGTGACGAATACTTTCAGGAAAGTATTTGTCGTTGAATGACTCTTGGAACTTCTCCCAAGACATCTTCATCTGACGGGTTGAGTACGTTTCTTGATTCCCACCAATGTCCGCCTCTCCGCCAAGCAACATAAAGGCTTAAGGGAACCTTCGCTCCTGGAGCATCTCAAGACATCAAATATCTTGGTGATCCGCTTTATCCATGCATCCTCCATAAGTGGTTTTGGCTCTCCCTTAAACTCCGGTGGTCCTGTGTCCTTGAACTGCTTTAGCGGTGACCGCCGAGAGAGTTTCAAAGTGTTCCACAGATTTTGACAGAGCCGCTCTCGCTACTTTCTTGTTGCATGAATTGCATAAAGCCCCGAACATTTGATCATTCATCATTTGGTCAAGGTTGTTGTTTGCATGAGGATTATCGCCTTCACGATGCACATTATCGTGATTATTGATATGTGGTGAATCAACTGTCACTTTGTGCTCCATTGCTATTCTCAACATTCTCGGATGTTATTTTCAGAATCTTGCCACAAAACAAAGGTTAATTAACATGTAACATATTATCCCTAAATTACGTTCCACCAATTAAATACCACATAAACTTAGGTAGGTCATACTAGCGAAAGAATTCCCGTCTCTCCCCTCCTAGTACTATTCTCACATCTTAGCCAGGATCATATCCTAAGCTTTGATACCAATCGTGACGCCCCAAAATTAGGTATACATCACCTATCTTGGGTCGCCAGATACATGGTATGTAATTCAAATACAACCGTAAAGGTACAATACGATAAAACATAACTGTGAGTTTGAATACAATTATTGTCTACTAGAGATTATACAAACTCAAAAGGAGTCCTCATTACAATTATTAACACACTATTTTATAGAATAGTGAGGACTACTAATGCTATCCTCTGGACCGTCACTCCGCTCCCGACTAGTCCTCGCTATGTTTCTCATTTCACTCAAGAGAAATAGTGAAAGAAAGGGTGAGCTCAACTAGCCCAGTAAGAAATATTATGACTAAGATAATGCAGAATAAATTATCGTTAGCCTTCAACAGTGTTAAACTGATAAAATATAACAACATCAAGTTTAACTGCAGCAGAACAAGCAATCCATTAGAAGAGTTAAGTAGAGAATAAAATCTACTATCTTCTATGATTTAAAAGGTTTTTCATCACTTTTATCGCTAGGGACTCAGCTTAATAAATAATCCACATCATCGAATCACCCCTGCACTACGGCCAAGGATATTCGTGTATTCATTAATGGTCATGATCATGTCAACAACTGTCCATTAATGCACTACGGGCCAATGATAACTTTTACCACATCATTTGTAACATTACGGTCATGATTACAATCGAATAATCCTCGGTCATAATCATACCAAGTCCATCCATGCACTACATGCCACGAGATGACTTTCAACATAATATAAAATATGAGGATGATGACAATGATATAAGAATTCAATAAAACAAGTTCAAGAATTAATTTATCCAGAACTAATAATGTCCAAATTGTCAACATGATAATCGCTTTGTAGAGTAAAATTCAAGAATGATCGGAAGAATATTTCCATGAAAAGATACTGGATGAAGCGCAAATATTATGGATATTCTACTAATTTCATGGAGTATAGAAGTCAAAACTTTAACTAACTGTGTATAATAAAGAATGGAATAACAAAAGAAATCACCATGCATGCGGTACTTCGAATAGACATGTTATTCCAACAGAATAATAATAATCGGAACCAAAGTCGCAAAATTTGCAAGCGACAGATGTTCCAATGTAGAATAATAAAGATTTTAACCAGTCCTGTAAAACACACGACACAAGATGTTCCAACAGAATAATAATAATAAAGACGGAACCAGTCCTGTAAAACACACTTTACGTGATGTTCCAACAGAATAATAATAAAGACGGAACCAGGATGATGACAATGTTATTTTCTTCATAATGATGTTATTCTTTCAATATCATTATACCGAAATATTGGTATAGATTTTATTGTGGAATTTCTACCTTTTTCATGTCGGGGTTACTATTCACGTATACGACACTATTCACAAATACAGTACTATTCACAGAAAAAATAAAATTTTTCTTTCTTTGTCCAAGTTATCTATTGTGGTTACTATCTTTGATTGTATCCATATTTTGATCTTTATTCTTGAATTTTGCTCCACAATTGATTATTATAAGGTATTTTTGAAATTGGATAAACTAAAGTACAAATCCCTAATCTTTGATCTTTTATCTCTCTGGATTCGTTTTCTTTAAGATATTTTTCATCATCCTCAGTCCTAAATGATGATATTACTAAATATCTTTGGCATGTAGTGCAAAGATGAATGATTAATCGATGAATATCTTTGGCCCGTGAGTGCAAAAGATGAACATGACCAATCGGTGATACAAATGAATATCTTTGGCACAGAGTGCAAAGATGAATATTTGATTCAAGATGTATATTTATTGATGTTACGGTATAAAATATTGATGATGAACTTTTAAATCTTAGCTTGACTCTTCTAATGGATTCTCGCTTTCCACTGCGCAGTTGTTGATCTAAAACTTGTTGTCTATTATATTCTATCAAATTTTTCCTGTTAAAGACTAATGATAATTTGTTGTATAATATCTTAGTCATAATATTCTTTATCGGGTTAGTTGAGCTCACCCTTTTCCCTTTTTGTTCCATTTTTTTCTCGTGAGGTGAGAACATAGCAGAACTAGCCGGGTATGGAGTGATGGTTCGGATAGTTGCTTTAGTAGTCCTCACTATTTTGTAAAATAGTGTATCAATAATTGTAATGAGGACTCTTTTTGAGTTTGTATACTTTGCCTATTAGACAATATTTTATTTAAACTCACAGATATATATGTTGTCAATGATTTTGCACGACAATTGTATTATTGAAGTTGTATTTGTTTCTATACCATGTATTTGGCGACTCGAATGGGTGATGTATACCTATTTTGGGGCGTCACAAATGGTATCGAGCTTAGGATATGGTCTCCAAGGAGATCGAGGAATAGAACTAGAAGGGGAGAGACGAGTAATCCTTCGCTAGTGTGTCATACCTAAACTTATTTGGTTGGTCAGTCGGAGCATATGGTTAATATGTGATATGTTAATTTGTTAATTAACCCTTATTTTGTGGCAGTATTTGAAAATGGTAGCTGGAAATATTAACAATGGATTGAATGAGACAGTGGAAACACCTTTAATCACCACCTAGGGGAACATGTAACAAGAATGCAATATTCCTTTTATAAACAACACTACCGAACAAATGATGAATGATGGGATGTTTAGAAGCTTTTTACAGTTCATGGAAATCCAGACGATGGAGACTCGTGTACAAAATACGGGTAAAAATGATAGAAATGCGCCATTTATCACAAACCCAAGCGCCTCAAAGAGTCAGAGCACCGGAATTTATGGAAAGTTTCAATCCGATCAAGGCGGAAACATGGGTTAAACAAATTACCAAGATATTTGATGTCTTGGGATGCATGGAGGAACATAAAGTTCCATTCGCCACCTTTATGTTCCGTGGTGAGGCAGATTACTGGTGGGAATCTGTGAAGCGTACCCAGCCTGCCGCACTCAACATGTCTTGGGAAACATTTCAGAAATTGTTTAATGACAAGTACTTTCCTGAAAGTATTCATCATATAAAGGAGGTAGAGTTTATTAGATTGGAACAAAACAACATGATGGTGTCCCAGTACGAGGCGAAGTTCGCAGAGTTATCCAGGTTTGCACCTCATTTGGTAGAGAATGAGGAACGAATGACGCGAATGTTTCTGAGAGGTCTAAAACCCGAGATTCGATAATATCTTATCTCTCATAAATTTTCTTATATTCAGATGTTGTAAACAGGGCTCAATTATTAGAGCGAGATAATAAGTATGTTCAACCGAGAGACCACAACCAGGGTCATACCGGTGGCAGCAACCATCGGAGCAATGACAACCAACGGGGAGGAAAACATTCGGACAAAAGCAGTAACCACTCTAGTGGTAATCGTAGCCATGATGGTAGAAGAAGCGAGTCAGAGGGAGATTTCAAAAAGAGAATGTACAACAATGATAACGTGAAGACGTCAACACAAACATCAACTGTTTCTAGGGGAGGAGAACGAGCACTGGTCATTTGTTATAAATGCAGAAAAGAGGGACACATCAGCCCAAACTGCCCATAACAATCCAAGGTGTGTTATAACTGTGGAAAGGAAGGTCATATAGCTAGAGATTTTCTTGTTGTGAAACCAAGTTCAACGGGGATGGTGACTCCAAAGGCTGTCCCGGACAAGTTAAAGTCGGTGGTTCCTGGAAGGGCGTTTGTCGTGCTGCCCAAAACGCGAGGAACCCGGACGAGGTGATCACGGGTAAACTAATCATAAACTCTTGCGAAGTTTATACCTTATTAGATACCGGTTCTACCCATTCTTTTATCTCTCCTGCTTGTGCTCAACGTTTGAACTTGACTCCGGAGAAATTAGACATTGACTTATCTGTTGAGACTCCGTTAGGAGAAACTTTCATTACATCTACTGTTTATAAATCTTGCTTGATTCAAGTTGGAACCATCACATTATATGCCTATCTTATTTTGTTGAAAATACTTGCATTTGATGTGATTTTAGGGATTGATTGGTTAACCATTCATCATGCTAAAATTGATTGTTTTCGTAAGGTTGTTAGTTTTCATATTCCTAACCAACTTGTTATGCGAATTCAAACAACCAAACCACTATAGTCAATCACTATCATATCAAGCCATAAAGCTATTCGTTTATTAAAAAATGGATGTCAAGCTTTCTTAGCCCATGTCACAGACTTGAACAAAAACACGTAAGATTTGAATAATATTTCTGTTGTTAGTAAATTTCCTGACGTATTTCTCGAAGAACTTCTCGGTCTACCCCCAGAACGTGAAGTTGAATTCTTTATTGACCTTGAACCTGGTACAAAGCCCATTTCTAAAACCCCATATCGAATGGCTCCTATTGAACTTCAGGAGTTAAAGGTCCAACTACAGGAGTTGTTGGACATCGGTTTCATTCGTCCTAGTACATCTCCTTGGGGTGCTCCTGTGTTTTTCGTAAAGAAGAAAGACAGGAGTATGCGACTTTGTATTGACTACCGGGAATTGAATCATGTCACCATCAAGAATAGGTATCCTCTATGACGTCCCCAAAATTAGGTATACATCACCTATCTTGGGTCGCCAGATACATGGTACAAAATTCAAATACAACTTACTAATACAACTGTCGTGTACAATATGACAAAACATAACTGTGAGTTTGAATACAATTATTGTCTACTAGAGATTATACAAACTCAAAAGGAGTCCTCATTATAATTATTAACACACTATTTCACATAATAGTGAGGACTACTAATGCTATCCTCCGACCGTCACTCCGCTCCCCGACTAGTCCTCGCTATGTTCTCATTTCAAAGAGAATAAAGAAAAGAAAGAGTGAGATCAACTAGCCCAAAGAAGAAATATTATGACTAAAATAATGCGTAATAAATTATCGTTAGCCTTCAACAAAGATTGTTAAACCGATAAAATATAACAACATCAAGTTTAACTGCGATGGAACAAGCAATCCATTAGAAGAGTCAAGTAGAGAATAAAATCTACTATCTTCTATGATTTAAAAGGTTTTTCATCACTTTTATCACGGGACTCAACAATAAATAATCCACATCATCGAATCACCCCTGCACTACGGCTAAGGATATTCGTGTATTCATTAATGGTCATGATCATGTCAACAACTGTCCATCAATGCACTACGGGCCAATGATAACTTTTACCACATCATTTGTAACATTACGGTCATGATTACACCGAATAATCCTTGGTCATAATCATACCAAGTCCATCCATGCACTACATGCCACAGATGACTTTCAACATAATATAAACATGAGGATGATGACAATGATATAAGAATTCAATAAAACAAGTTCAAGAATTAATTTATCCAGGAACTAATAATGTCCAAATTGTCAACATGATACTGCTTTGTAAAGTAAAATTCAAGAAAGATCAGAAGAATATTTCCATGAAAAGATACTGGATGAAGCGCAAATATTATGGATATTCTACTAATTTCATGGAGTATAGAAGTCAAAACTTTAACCAACTGTGTATAATAAAGAATGGAATAACAAAAGAAATCACCATGCATGCGGTACTTCGCATAGACATGTTATTCCAACAGAATAATAATAACGGAACCAGGTCAGGCAAAATTTGCACCGACAGGATGTTCCAACAGAATAATAAAGATTTTAACCAGTCCGGTGTAAAACACACGCATGTGATGTTCCAATGTAATAATAATAAAGATTTGGAACCGTGTCCGTAAAACACACACGGACATGATGTTCCAAATGTAATAATAATAAAGATTTTAACCAGTGTCCTGTAAAACACAGACATGATGTTCCAATAGAATAATAGAAGAATATCACCAAGTATAGGGTAAATCGCGTGTACAGGTTATTCCAACAAAATAATAAGCAATGGAATAACAACAGTTCTCTTCATGAATAAGAAAGAATAACACCCTTACACGTAAAAAGAAACTGAATATATGTAAAGAAAGTTAGCGACTTCTCTTCTTATTTCTCTCTATAACTTTCTCTCTCTAGAGTTCAAAGTGAATTAAGTAAGAAAATAATGAAGAAATGAGCTTCTATTTATAGAAGAATGGACTGCATAGTAACTAATTCATAAACGGTCCAGATTGATTTACTTTAAAACGGACGGTCCATATTGATTTAATAAAATATTCTAATAAAACAAAACTTATAATATATATATATATATATATATATATATATATATATTTTATAACCTTTGCCTTTCTAAAAAGGCTTACTAAATCATTCATACAAGTTGCTCCACCAAAACCCACTCATACATTTAATATATATATATATATATATATATATATATATATATATATATATATATATATATATATATATACCCCATTTCTTTTCAAGACGTTTCTTCCCCAAATTCCACCCGTGATGACCAAAATTTCTTCCACCCATATGTCATTTTCAACATGTGGCCCCACCATCATCTATTACCAAATATTTTGAAAAATGGGTAAATGAGGGTCCATAAAATAAACTAAAATTACAACAACTACATCATAAAAATTCCCTCAATATTTTTAACAACACTTATCATCATTATTATAATTCGTAGTATTAATCGACCAGGTCATTCTCAGGAAAGAGGGGGCTTTCCAATAAGGATTTCTCCCTATTGGCGCGCAATTAGGTGACCAAACCTCTCATTGACAGAACTTCTAGACATCGTTAATATTGTAAATACTAATATTAATAACTTTGTCGTCTCAATTAATGATTTAATAATATATAAAATATTGACAATAATTGAATCAATTAATGTGAGATATTATGCAGCAATTAATGTAGCAATAATTGAACAAAACTGAGTGACTTCTCACGTAAGCATCAATAATCAATACCGTGTGCTACTGTGCAACTACGCGTATTACTGTACTTTTAACACCGGGTGTTTCAACAGTTAACGGTAAAACTTCCGCCGTTATTTTCATAAAGTATTTTTATCGTTTTCTCAATTCGACAATAATTCCGTTGTGGGGTCCACCAATGATTGTGCTGCTTGTTATCGAATATTCCCCGTTAAAATGAATATTCCCCGACCAATCGAATATAATATAACAACTTGCGTACCTTGCAAAATTTATAAATATTACCCACAACTATAACATTATATCAAATTTACTCCATATTATTCAAAAATGATATTTATAGAAAATTCAACTTTATTCATAAAAGCTGGGGTCTTACATCCGCTACCTCGCATTGACGACCTGTTTGACCAGTTACAAGGAGCACAATTCTTTTCAAAGATCGATCTTCGTTCTGGATATCATCAGCTGAAGATTAAAACTAAGGATATTTCAAAGACTGCCTTCAAAACTCGGTACGGGCATTATGAAATCTTAGTCATATCTTTTGGATTGACTAATGCTCCCGTTGCTTTCATGGATATGATAAACCGTGTGTTCAAAGAATATTTGGATCAGTTCGTTGTTATCTTTATTGATGACATCCTCATCTATTCCAAAAGCCGTGAAGATCATGAGTGCAATTTGAAGCTGATACTTCAAAGGTTTCGTGATAACAAGCTATATGCCAAGCTGAAGAAATGCGAGTTCTGGCTTGAGGAAGTAGCATTCCTTGGGCACGTGGTGTCAAAAAATGGAGTATATGCCAAGTTGAAGAAATGAGTGTTGGTGAATAAATGAGCACAATAATGCACTTTCTTTATCTTGATCTAAATATATATTATGTTGCAATGCACATGGCTGGTGATTTGAGGCTGAGATATATTATTTTCAGTCACATGGAGAAGTCAAGGGTTGGTTACCTACTCCCACACTTGGCAAAATCCAATAATGCACCAAAAGGGTATTTTGGTCAATAGTCTTGTGATTTTAATGGCTAAGTTGTAATCTTGACAAACCCTTAGGGTTTAGCCCTAAGGTTTAAAAAAAATATATTTAGTTTCTACGATTTTTCAAATTAGGTTAAAATGAAAATTAAAGTTTCTAAAATGAAAATTATGGTTTCCTAATTAGGTTAGGTTATCTAATTATATTATACAAGAATATTAGGGTTTAAAGTCCACTAATTAGCATTTAGCTTTCCCATTTAGCGATTAGGGTTAATAATTTAAAAATTAGGGTTTTAAATTGAAAATTAGGATTTCTATTTTACAATTAGGGTTTCCTATAATTAGGCCTTTTCTAATTAGCATTAATATTTATAATAATTGTCATTAATCACATATCAAAATTTCTTACTAATCGTAAACTCTGGTCTGAGTTTCAAATTAGGGTTTTCTCTAATTTCATTAATTCTATAATACGCAACAAAAATCATATAACACAATCAGTACAGAGTCTTGAACTCTAATTTGAGTTTTAATTTAGGGTTTAATAAATTAATGCTAGGGATTTGACATTAAACTCCATAATTGACCAACCATTATCAGTCTATACACACAGTACATAATCATAGCACTAAAATATAATTAATATTATATTATTATTCTAATTCATTGATCAAAATCCAGAATTAGGGTTTGGATTCCATATCTGATTTATCTTGCATATATATAATATTATTAATTAAGTTAAAATAATTAACTTAAATAATTTGAACTAAAATTCATATAATAAAATAGTAATTATAATAATTCCAATAATCATTTCATATATTATTTAAATAATATATAACCATATTTTCATGGAGAATAAATAATAAAAATATTTTTACTACAAAATTAAGTATAAAACATAATTTATAATGGTCAATAATAAGAAAATTATTTGTAATTATTTAGGTAATAAGTAAATTTTTATTTATCACAAATATACATACACATTACCTGACACATATTCCCACCTTTAAAATAAAAAAATTTATATGTAAAATTTCTTATTTATTTATATAGAAAATATCGGGTTATTACATTCACCATCCCTTATAAAGATTCCGTCCCCGGAATCACTGTTTCAAAACTTATACATATAAAGGTATATAACATACACAGTTATTTCAAGTAGATCTTGATCAGATTTGATCGGATTGATCTTTAACTATTTAACACAAAGCTTGTATGTCTGATTAAACGGAAATTTGATTTCCAATATAACTCAAATTCCTCCTTCAAAATTTCTTTATAAAATAATTTACTATATATAAGGAAATCATATATACAAAAATAAAAGTTATACGAATAATACCTGGAGTTCCATCAGTTGCTGCCACAGTATCCTGGATCGTCATGTTGAAGACTCCCGCGGTTGATTTTGTTGGCTTGTTTGATGACGTTGGTCCCATGATCGCCAGAGTCCCACTGCCTTTCCCAGTGTTCACACTCCATGCTTCCATTCTCCTTTTCGGACAATCCTTAACCTTATGTTCCATCGATCCGTATAGAAAACACCCATTGTTCATCCTTTGATTGGGGCAGTTAGGAGAGATATGGCCCTCCTGCCCGCACTTGTAACACACAAACTTACCCTTTAAACATTCACCAGAATAGTTCTTTTCACAGTTCCCACACTGCATAGCCTGCTTCTTAACACCTTCCTGCTTGACCTGAATGTTTCCAAAATTGTTCCCCTTTCTTTTCACATTTCCACTCCTATTCCCACTATTAATTTCAACCTTCACAGCTCCTTCGACCTTGCCTTTGCTCCTTTTCTCCTTATTGTAGAGGCTCATGGCCTCACTTCCCTCCTCGACTATGATAACCTTTTCCAAGAGTGCTGCGAATGTAGAGATCTGCAACACCGCCACCTTGTTATAGAGCCATAGTTTTAATCCTAGTTCAAACCTTCTCGCCTTCCTAACCTCCGTATCAACTTGATGTGGAGCGAACCTAGCCAATTCATTGAATTTTGCGGCATACTCCGCAACAGTCATGTTCTCCTGCTTTAACTCTAGAAATTTCACCTTCATCCTCGCCTGCATACTAGCTGATAGATATTTTTCAAAAAATAGAGTTTTAAACCTAGCCCAAGTTACCATACCTTCTCCTGCCCTCGCTTGATTTGCCTCCCACCAAAAGTTCGCCACCCCCTTCATCATATAAGTGGCAAAAGCTTTCTTTTGCCCCTTATCTACCCTAGCAATTACGAACGCCTTTTCTATCTCTTTAACCCATGTCTGGGCTTCTATAGGGTCAGTTGTTCCCCTGAATATTGGTGATCCGACTGCTTTGAAGTCTTTGAAATTCGCTAAGCGATTATCTGGTTGGTTCCCTGCGGCTGGTACTCCCTACTGCATAGCCTGAGCTACCATGTTTGCAAAGCTTTGCATCAGGTCTTGTTGTTGTCCTCCAGCATTGTTGACAGATTCTTCTGCCCTTTGATTTCGAGTTCGACGTCTTGGCGGCATTATCTGATTAAATAAAATCATAAATTTAACTTACATTCTAAACCTTATTGTATAAGTTTAACATCTAACACGAGTTTTATACAAAACTTATTTCATTAATCAAACATAGATTCACATTCATTCAACTAAGTCATAGTACATACTGCTATCCCTTAGTGACAACAAAAGTCAGAATTTACTATTATAATTTATACAAAAGATGAGAATATTATATTATACAGACATACTTATCATAGAACACACATTGAACACACATAATCTAACAGTACTTATACTACTGGTTCACTACACCTTTTTTTGGATCTTGGACAACCTTTCGCCTGATGATTTTCTATCCCACAGATAAAGCATACGCCTTGCTTTGGATTGGGACAATGAGGAGAGAAATGTCCCTCATGTCCGCAATTGTAGCAAACCTTCTCTCTTTTCTGGCACAAGCCTTCATGTTTCTTATCACAATTGGTACACTTTTTTATTCGATTAAGGTTCCCTTGATTGTTATCGGAATTTCCTATATCGATGTCTTTCATTTTTCTCTTCCCCTTCTTGCTTGGAGCTGCACAAGATTTTTTGCTTTTGGCTCCCATTTGATCAATTTGGATTTTAAGCTTATCTTGTTCTTCAATAGTTTCTATTAACGCCTTTCACAATTGACTATTTAGTAGCTTTTCTATTTCCCACAGCTTTTCCAGAGAAGAAACCTTGTTCTTCAGATTCTGCACCTCCGTTAATGCTTGATCATCTCCAACTTTAGTGTCCGAATCACTATCTGTCAATACTACCATTTTTGGATCTGGTACCACGTTTTCCACAACCACCACCTCATTAGGGTTGTTGGCACTGTGAGCATCTAATTCAGCTATTGACTCCTTTTTTACGATCTGAGGGTATCCTAATTCTTTTCCACCTGGCATCTACACACAAATTATCTTAATTAGCATATAATATATACACACAACAAATAATAGTTTTATATAGATTATCTTTTATTTTTGTTGACGATGAATTTATTCGATTAATCTCTTTTAAACTCTAAATGAGTTATTTGTATTTTCAACATTTCTCTCTCGCTAAGGTTATAGCCTAAGGTCTATCCCCACTTTAAGGTTTCTAACCCTAAGCTCGATACCAACCTATGACGCTTCAAATTCGTGTACTTGAAACCCGAACTCCTGGTGCTTCACTTAAACCATTTCTATGAGCTTAATAATACTAATAATAATAACACTAATATAAATACCAAACTTAATTTACATATTAGAGTTTTCTAAATTCCCCAGGTTTCCAACCTTTAATTAGTCACTATATGATAATTAATAAGTATCATCGTCTTACTAAAGTCTAATTATTACATATGATAGCGTAGAACTTAATCTGCAACCTTTCCTTTTCCTTTGTTCTTGGCAGAGCTTTCTGGTGGATCACACTTAGCTGAAAAAATTTAAATTTAAAGCAAGAATGAGCATTCGATTGCCCAACAAGTAATAGTAAACAATAATTATTAGCTGAAAGAAGTAAATGTTTTCTTTTAATAACACTTCTACAAAGAATCAACTGTTGTGAAGTAAGCTGAACCAATAATGACAACATATCAAATCTATATCAAATTTTGAAACTACGTATTGATTATAAATGGAGATCAGTCGACAAACTATGAATATTATTTTTTATTTTCAAAAAGGTTAAACAGGAATTCATCTGTAAACCGTCATAACTTACAGGCACGGGGGGTGATCAACCCGTTATGCCCTGTATTGATCAATACTACATGCAAGAACGATATTATCGTTCATCTTATCAGCCTTTGGCGCACAAAAGTTTTCCCAGATTTTGGATGTTCATACTTAGTCGGGAATCTGAACCAAAACAATTCTATTGGATATAATAAAGTTTTATCTTGTTCAAAAATATTTTTAAGTTTGTGTCTAGCCGAATCATTATCTGTCAATACTACCATTTTTGGATCTGGTACCACGTTTTCCACAACCACCACCTCATTAGGGTTGTTGGCACTGTGAGCATCTAATTCAGCTATTGACTCCTTTTTTACGATCTGAGGGTATCCTAATTCTTTTCCACCTGGCATCTACACACAAATTATCTTAATTAGCATATAATATATACACACAACAAATAATAGTTTTATATAGATTATCTTTTATTTTTGTTGACGATGAATTTATTCGATTAATCTCTTTTTAAACTCTAAATGAGTTATTTGTATTTTCAACATTTCTCTCTGTTCTAAGGTTATAGCCTAAGGTCTATCCCGCCTAAGGTTTCTAACCCTAAGTTCTGATACCAACCTGATGACGCCCCCAAATTCAGGTACTTGAAACCCGAACTCGGTGCTTCACGAAACCATTTCTATGAGCCGAATAATACTAATAATAATAACACTAATATAAATACCAAACTTAATTTACATATTAGAGTTTTCTAAATTCCCCAGGTTTCCAACCTTTAATTAGTCACTATATGATAATTAATAAGTATCATCGTCTTACTAAAGTCTAATTATTACATATGATAGCGTAGAACTTAATCTGCAACCTTTCCTTTTCCTTTGTTCTTGGCAGAGCTTTCTGGTGGATCACACTTAGTTGAAAAAATTTAAATTTAAAGCAAGAATGAGCATTCTATTGCCCAACAAGTAATAGTAAACAATAATTATTAGCTGAAAGAAGTAAATGTTTTCTTTTAATAACACTTCTACAACGAATCAACTGTTGTGAAGTAAGCTGAACCAATAATGACAACATATCAAATCTATATCAAATTTTGAAACTACGTATTGATTATAAATGGAGATCAGTCGACAAACTATGAATATTGTTTTTATTTTCAAAAGGTTAAACAGAATTCATCCAGAAACCGTCATAACTTACAGTACGGGGGTGATCAACCCGTTATGCCCTCAGATTGATCAATACTACATGCAAGAACGATATTATCGTTCATCTTATCAGCCTTTGGCGCACAAAAGTTTTCCCAGATTTTGGATGTTCATACTTAGTCGGGAATCTGAACCAAAACAATTCTATTGGATATAATAAAGTTTTATCTTGTTCAACAATATTTTTAAGTTTGTGTCTAGCCGAATAAAATAGCCTAAACGGCTTTTAAGTCAATGTATACATACTGTAAATCAATAAGTATGTATCAACATGTGATTAAATACAATGATTATTCAAGTGAGGACACTTGTCTAACTATATTAAAAATTAACGAACATAATAAATGTGACGCCCCCAAAACAGGTATACATCACCCATCTTGGGTCGCCAGATACAAGGTACTGAATACAAATACAACTTAATTATACAACAGTCGTGTAAAATACGACAAAACATAGGCTGTGAGTTTTAATACAAATATTGTCATTTAGACAATATCCACACTCAATGGAGTCCTCATTACATTTATTATCACACTATTTCACAGAATAGTGAGGACTACTAATGCACCATCTAGGACCATCACTCTGTTCCCCGACTAGTCCTAGCTACGTTCACATTTCCTGAAGAGAACAGTAAAAGAAAGGGTGAGCTCAACTAGCCCAGTAAGAAATATTATGACTAAGATAATGCAGAATAAATTATCATTAGCCTTCAACAGTGTTAAACTGATAAAATATAATAAACATCAAGTTTAACTGCAGCGGAATAAGCAATCCATTAGAAGAGTCAAGTAGAGAATAAAATCTACTATCTTCTATGATTTAAAAGGTTTTTCATCACTTTTATCGCTGAGACTCAACTTAATAAATAAAATCGAATCATCCCTGCTCCACGACCAAGGATATTCATGTAATCATCAATGGTCATGACTATAACGAATAATCCCTGGTCATAATCATACCAACAATTGTCCACCAATGAACTACAGGCCAATGAGGACTTTTACCACATCATTCATCACATTACTTGGCCATGATTATACCGAATAATCCTCGGTCATAATCATACCAAGTCCATCTATGCACGTAAGCCAAAGATGACTTTCAACATAATATAAGCATGAGGATGATGACAATTCAATAAAACAAGTTCAAGAATAAATTTTAAAGATTTATAAGTTAATT
Organism: Panax ginseng; assembly: GCA_020205605.1. NCBI lineage: Eukaryota > Viridiplantae > Streptophyta > Magnoliopsida > Apiales > Araliaceae > Panax > Panax ginseng. The sequence continues at coordinate 60,813,927 of CM035140.1, read as the reverse complement.
TATCCCGAACTCAATAACGCCCAAATTGTCAACATGATACCGCTTGTGCAAAGAAAATTCAAGAATGCTCGTAAGAATATTTCCATGAAAAGATATCGGATGAAGCACAAATATCAAGGATATTCCACTAATTTCATGGAGTATAGAAGCCAAAACTTTAACCAACCGAGTATAATAGAATATATGAAATCGCAAATGGATTTTCACCCGCCATGTGGTAATCCACGATACTGATCATTTCTACAATTTAATAAGGAATGAATATAAAGGATCATTCACCATGCATGTGGTAATCCACATAGACAAAGTTATTCCAACGTAATAATAAAGAATGGAATAATGTATGATTCACCATGCGTATGCAATAGATCGCAAAAACAAAGTTATTCCCAATAGAATAATAAATAATGGAACTGTGTCCACAGAACGCACAAAAACAAGATATTCATATTCGCTGAATAATAAATAATGGAACCAGTCCCAGAAACGCATGTAGGCAAGTGATATTCCGGCGTAATAATAAATAATGGAACCAGTCCCACAGAACGCATTGCATTTGATATTCCGGCTGTAATAATAAAGAATGTAATATTAGAAGAATTTCACCATGTATGCGGATGCCCAGATAAATAGGTTATTCCAATGTAATAATAAGAATGGAATAATGTAAGAATTTCACCAAGTATAGGGTATCCTCACAGATACAAAGTTATTCCAATAGAATAATAAAGAATGGAATAATGTAAGTTCTCTTCATGAATAAGAAAGAAAGAATACCCTTTACGTGTACAACAAATAATATCCCTACCTTAGAAAAAACTCAATATCTCGGAGTAAAGAAGTAGCATAATACTTTTCTTCTTTCTCTCTATAGTTTCTCTCTCTAGAGTTTCAAAGTGAATTCGTAAGAAATAATGAAGGAATGAGCTTCTATTTATAGGAGAATGGACCTAATAGTAATTAATTCTTGAACGGTCCAGTTTGATTTACTTTTAAACTAGACGGTCCATATTGGTTTACTATTAAAACTTAAAGCAACGGTCCATACCGATTTACTATTAAAACTTTAAACCAAATGATCCATATTGATTTACTATTATAACTTTCCACCAAATGTCCATATTGTTTTACTATTATATCTTCAACCAACAAATTCTAAAAATTAGCACATCTCCTCATGGAATAATATTGTACCCAAAAATGATTTGGACCGAAAAGAAATATATCTTACGGGTGAATAATACCCCGTGAATAGTAACTCGTGAATGTTAACTCATGAATAGTAACTTGTGAATAGTAACTCATGAATAGTAATTCATGAATAGTAACACGTGAATAGTAACTCGTGAATAGTAACTCGTGAATAGTACTCCGACACAAAAAGTGCCCCGAATACCCGATTGAACAATATAACCTTCAGACATCAATTATTATCGAAACAATTGTCGATTTCCACTAACACGAATATTTCCAACACAATGGAATAATCAATTTCATCTTTAATCAACACGAACTTATTCATCATTAATATTATAACTCACAATATTTAACAACCAGGTCGTTCCTAGGAAAGAGGAGGCTTTTCGATAAGGATTTCTCTTTATTGGTGCGCAATTAGGTGACCAAACCTCTCCTTGACAGAACTTCTAGACATTGTCAATATTGCAAATAATAATATGAATAACTTTGCCATCTCAATTATTGATTTAATAATATAACATATTATGCAGATGATACTGTAACAATAATTGAATCAATAATATGAGAGATATGATGCAGCAATTACTGTAGTAATAATTGAGTATAACTGAGTGACTTCTCACGTAAGCATCAATAATCAATACCGTGTGCTACTATGCAACCACGCATATTACTGTACTTTTACTACCGGGTAGTTCAACAGTTATAACGGTAACACCTCCGCCGTTATTTTTATAGAAAGATAATTTTGTCATTTTTTAACTACGACAATACTTCCATTGTGGGGTCCACCAATGATTGTGCCGTCGTACGAATATTCCCTATTAAAACAAATATTCCCCGACCAATCGAATATTATATAACCACTTGCTTACTTTACAAAATTTATAAATACTATCCACAACTATAATATTATATCAAATCCACACCATAATATTAAAAAATTATTTCAAGAAAATTAAATATTTATTCATAAAATCTGGGGTCTCACAATAAATATCTTGATTATACAATAATAATATGTTGATAAACAATAATTGGATAATTTAAGAACTTGTATGAATACAAATGATTGGATACAAAATCGATAGCAATAGAGTTAATAATCTGGTATAACGATAATATAATTCTGAAACTTTCTTACTCATGTCCATTACATAAAGTAAATGCAAAGTTTGGATACTTAATTGCCTAAGCTGCTACTTATAATAACGCAACTTAGTTTTATCTTTTATATCACAACCTATCATTAAAAAGATCATTCGTTCGATTAGAATAATATATCATATCACATAGTACTGCTATTTGCAGTCAGCACATAACCTAATAACATTGTCACATATGTTTAGAAGTCATTTGATCATAAACAAATACGTATCTAGTTAAATTATCTAAGTCCATATTAATTTCTGAAACATTTCGGTGTACCGACGACTTTATCGGGTAATTATTGAGTCTAGAACTCTGGTCTGCAGTTCAATATTTGATTTAAATAACTTAAATATCAGTCATATTATTTTTCATAGCCTTATAATAATTTTTAAACATTTATTATAATTTATCATGATTTTTCAAACACTTGAATCATTTTTAAATGATTTAAATACTAGATAATTCTATTATCATTAATATTTAATTAATATTAAATTATTAATAAAACCATTTCCAAAATATTAAAGTTATTTAAAATAACTCAAAATATTTTTAAAATATTTTATTACCCTTAAATGATTTTTAAAATATTTAAAATCATTTTCAAATAATTTTCATTAATATTTAAATATTAATATTCTATTTATCAAAATATTAAAAGTCATTTAATATAACTTAAAAATATTTTAAAACCATTTATATCCTTTTTAAATGATTTTTAAATTAATAAAATCATTTTAAACTATTTATTTAATATTATTATTAAATAACTCTAATATCATTTTATAATAAATTATTAATAAAATTTACCTTTAAATATTAAAAGTTATATTTTATAACTTAAAATATTTTTAAACTATTTATTTTCATTTAAAATGATTTTTATAATAATAAAATGATTTTTAATTAATTTATTTAATATAATTTTAAATAAATTTAATATCATTAATATTAAATTATTAATGAAATTTGTCTTAAAATATTAAAAGTTATATTTTATAACTTAAAATATTATTAAATACCTTTCTATCATTTAAAATGATTTTTAATATAATAAAACCATTTTAATTAATTTATTTAATACATTTATTAAATAAATTAAATATCAATAATATCCAAATAAATATTAATATTTATGAAAAATATGTCAAATTATTAAAAGTTAATTTTTATAACTTAAAATAATTTTTAAAACTATTTTTTGAATTTTTAATAATTAATTTCTATTTTTAAATGATTTTTGGAAAATAAATTAAATAAAATTATTAAATCATCATTATAGCCTTTAGCTGCGTAAACTGTCACTAAAGTGTTCTTGAGCCTCAAGAACACTGAGAAGCCAGTGTTTGAGTAGCTAGGTTTGACCAAGTGCAATGACCAGATCATGTCATTGCTTTCGGGCTATCTATTGATCACAGCTTGTAAAAATAATGTAACACTACATGATCCAACAACAAACATGGCTAAATAGCATAATAGAAAGGAGATCAAAGCATGCGAAGTGGCTGTCAGAACTGTTCTTCATTTCTAGGTTACCCAAAAATGAAGAACAGTTCGAGTAACCACTTTTGGGCTTCCACAGCTTGCTGATCATGTCATGATTTTGTGATATAAAGATTGCAGTTTATAGACAACATATAAATGTGTAGATCTATTACATAAAATCACCATAACAACAACAGATCAAGCATATATGGTTCGGTCAAACCATGTCAGAGATCACCTTCCTACGTTTTCTGGGTTAGCCAGAAAACAGTAATGGTGATCTTCTTGCCCTGGTTTGACCGTCCTGTGACGCCCCCAAATCCGGGTTACCTGACCTCCGAGTTTGGTGTTCACGATCCACAATATAATAACATCTAACTACCCATTTAAATATAAATAGGATTACATAACTCATTAACATAAGTTGTTAATACATAAGTCCCAGGTTTGCTAACCTTAAAATTACAAACATACCCCTTAGATAAACAAAAAGGGTTTACAATACAATACAACATAATAATAATATTGTTCATTATACTACTCTAGCATCTTGCCTTTTCCTTTGTTCTTCTTCGATCCGCTGGCCTCTTCAATTCTAACTGAAATGTTTTATATATAGCAAGGGTGAGCAACAAGTTTGCCCTGCAAGTTAAGACATACAATAAAGATATAGAAATCAATATCAAGTCTTCTCACATTCTCCGCAACAATAATCTGATAATGAAAAAGTACAACGCTTTCAAGGTTTTCTACGATATTCAAAGGAATAATCAAGAATTAATTCTACGAAATAGCAAAGTGGAATGTTTTCCAGATTTATGCTGAGCGATCCGTTGGATCTTGAACTTCTCTTCTCGGGTATATATTAAAGTTTTTCTTTGACATATACGCAGGTGTATCAGATAACCATAAAGATTAAATCATACCCCTCTGCAAGTACTTAAAGCCGGCCAACTCCTTGTACCCTATATTATGCATAATACTTATAGGTCGCGCGCAATGGTCGAATATACGACTTAAAAATGTTCCCTTTATATAAAAGGTTGTTCTTCTCAGTCTCAGAATCAAGATTTGATTTAACAACAAAATTCAATGATTTCAATTTCTATTTACTTATCGATCTAGCCGAAATAATTGGCATCGATCTATCAATAACAATTGAATTCTCTTCTTGAATTTATCAAGTTCTAACAAATGTTCGTCTAGCCAGAATAATTAGCTAAGACATTTCTCAACATAATTTGACAGTAAACATGAATTATCTGTACTATCAATTCTATCTTCTACGAATATGAATATTCAACAACAGTTATTCTACAAATGTATTTTCTCCAAATCAATAATTCAATTTGAATTATTAAACATGCACTAACTGCGAATAATCAACAATAAATCCCTGAACGTGGTATAATTAGCAATAATTAACCACCATAATAATTGAATAAATATAACTCAAGGTTGAGTTAGGAAACTTGCCTTCTTCGCTGATTACTGCCACACAATATAATTAACTGCGTTCGTAAGACCTATAATCAACAATGTCGGTCTCACAATTAGCACAATCATTTATAACACGTAACACTGTATTTCAAAGTCAATCTGTCTCCTAGGCACATTACCACATAGCCACATTAGTGTTTATAACCTATATAAACACTTAACAAGTCTAACTAGTTCGGTCTGGTTGGACTTCGGTCCATTCTCGGTGTTTTGCTCACCTTATCCTACAATTAACACATTGATTGTCAATTAAACTTGGTCTCTAAGCTTCAATATTATTTTAGATAAGTCAAATATCGTTTATAATATTTTTTGGAAACTTTTAATAATTTATAAACAATTATTATAATTTATAATAATTTTTCAAACAATTAAATCATTTTTAAATGATTTAATTATCAATTAATCTTATCATTATTAATATTTAATAATATAACATACTTGTCAAAATATTAAAGTTATTATTAATAACTTAAAATATTTTTAAATCATTAATATTCTACTTAAATGATTGTAGACACTCAAATTTTTTTGTACAGATTTATCATAACATTAACATCAGCAGGAGGATTAAATTCGCTTTTTAAGAGAACCCTCAAGATAATCCAAACCCAGTCTCGGATACTACCGGAAGTTCAAAGATCAAACCCCTGGATCACAATGGAGTAACCAATCCAACCCTGAGATAACCCCGAGGCCTGCAGACACAATAACGAACACACACCGAGAAGACCGATTAATCTCTGAGATGACCCCAGGTATCCAAATTCGGCCCCAACCATGGAATAGCCACCAACCTTGGTGATAACCCCAAGGAATGCGATTCACGATAACCCCCGAAATGCTTGTTTCAAATGCGACCAGCCTTCAATCTCAAGCCATAACGAGATACACTACACCAACCCTAAGAATAACATCGGAAGACAGGCACACCTCAAAGATGACAATGAGGACCTTCAACAATTGCAGCAATTCAATCTCAAATAAGTCTCGAGTAACGTCTGCTTGACGTACCAATCCGGAGATAACACCGGTGAGGGGCAACATCGTCATCTCGTCAAACACGATGCCATATCACGCCTCTCTGCAACGATGTCCCACAAGGCTAACCAATCTCGAGTGACTATCATGCGGGGGTAACGGATGAAAGTTGAAGCTTGAAGACCGGGAGGGCATCTTCCCATCTTCAATGACTTCAGACAAACTCTAATCCCATGCCATCGTGACAACTCTCGACAACGGCGGTCAAAAAATAGGTCCTCAGATACCTCAAACGGATGCCCTTGATTGCACTTCGAAAGTTCGAGTGGACATTACAATGCCCGAGTGCACGCATTTCGAGATTTACCGACCTCGACAAACCCGGCCCACCCAAGGTTGCCTCTCGTACACTACAGCTCACCAGCAGTACACCTATGCTAAATTGCCTATAAATAGAGGGCTTGGGCAGCCCATTTTGGAAGGAAAAAACGGGAAACCTCGATAATTTGCTTCAAGACTCTCTACCATATAGTGTATTTTCCCACTTTTAAACACTTGTGAGCTCATATATAGCCTCTTTTGTACCCACAAAAGCCATTGTTTACCCACTCTAAAGATATAGAAGCTTTTTTTAGCAGTCAACTGTAAGCCTTCTCACACACTTTAGCGTTTTTTTCTCCATCTTTGCACACACCCTTCTACACGTTGAGAGTCGTTTTGCTTGCTTTTGCCCGGACTTCGGTTCATGGTTTCATTCCAATCAGATATATATATTATATATATATATATATATATATATATATATATATATATATATATATATATATATATATATATATATATATATCACTAACATTATCGAGTTATGCCTCGATTGAGCCTGATTTTCACCGAGAGCGTTTATTTGCTTTTCTATATATATACTTTTATATATATGAAAGGTGTGTCGAACTTTGTTCGATGAGCCTAGACTTCGGTCTGGAGCGTTTACTGCTTTAATATATATATATTATATATATTAACTGTGTGTCGAACTCTGTTCGATGAGCCTGGATTTTATATCCGGTGCATTTATTCGCTTTTATATATATATATTTATACTTATATATATATGAACTGTGGTCGAACTCTGTTCGATGAGCCTGGATTTTACATCCGGTGCATTTAATGCTTATATATATATATATATATATATATTTATTTTTGTCCCGCCTGGAGTTTCCTTCGTGGCGCTTGATCGCCTTCTACTTTTATTTACATTTCGATCCCCATGGAGGTGCTTCGTGGTTGGTGATTATGTTCAGATATATATATATATATATATATATATATATTTATAGCTTTTATATATATATATATATATATATATATATATATATATATATATATATCTGCCATCGCTTTCATACAAATTGTAGCATTCTCAGGCGCCTAGAATCATGTGATCACAGATTCATCCCATCGATCTAGATTCGTTCCTCGTGATGGACATTTTCAAATTATGCGCCTTTGTAAATTATTCTCATGTGTCTCAATTTCCTCGATGGTTTCCATACCCACGAGGAAGTCGGCATTATTTTGTATATTATTTTTCAATTTGATGCCTCGTGATCCACCAAATAAAATCAATCCAAATTGATCACTTAATAAAAATGGGAGTGTAAAAGGTCTCAATTCCTATTGAGCATCGTGGTTTGAAAAACCTCTTTATAAAATATCACCGCCATATCTTGCTAAAAACCGAATTTTACATAAATTCAAACCCCGTATATAGGTTCAACGAGGCCTCGCATAACTTCCATATAACAAAGACATCGATTTCCACATACACACACACATATCCAGATAATAGTTTCTTGAAAAGAGGCGGTCACCGTGGTAATGATTTGATGTTCTGGGTGCCTAACACCTTCCCCGCATAACCAAGTCCCCTGACCCTAAACGAATCTCTCGCTTTCACCGGCCAGATATCAATGTCACATCACTGGATTAATGTGCAAACCTTTTCTCGGTTGTGTTGGTACAACCATTTAAAAAACCAATTGGCGACTCTTAACAGTCCCATTGTCGACATCATACATGTTGGACCTTTTTCACTTGTTTTTTCAAACAAATCTCACCTAAAATGAGAACACCAAAGAACAAGTAATGGAAAGGGACACCCCAAAATCCCGACGTCGATAGGTGGCGACTCTGCTGGGGACTCCAGTAAGAGGACTTAAAGCATTTATTACAATCTTTTCAAAATCATATCTCGCTTGTATGTGGATGTTGCATTTACATTTTGATAAATGTGTACTAATGCATTTCCTTATCAGCATTTAGTGCTTTTCACCATAATCGCTAGGATGCTAGTGCTTCGCACCATAATCGCTTATTGATATTAGTGCTTTGCACCATATCTCGCTTGTGGATATTAGTGCTTCGCACATGTCATCATTTTTCATACGGTGAGACACGATGTATGTGAATGTATGTTGTGTGGTCCCTCCACCAGAGGCTATCCTGTCTTGTGTTTGATTATCGGACTCGTGAGAAGACTAATTCTTCGAGGCTCGTGAAAGGCACCACCCAAATTCGCTCCAGCTGAAAAGATCGGATTAACTTCCCGTCAAGTAGATTAAGATGATTTGGGAACCTTAATGCCAAAAAGTCATGAGAGTAACCTAAGATAGGTTAGCCTCTCGCTAAACCCAAAGCGAGGAAAGTCTCTTCATGCTCTCATTTTAATTACTTGTAAACACAATTACTTGTAATTACATTCCATATCTATCTCCATGTAATGACAAATATGAAGAAATGTGTACATACATATTAACATGCTATAAACAAATGACACCCGTTGTCAGCAGTGATAAAATTCCTAAAATGGACACAACACATAAATAATGTTATTACATACATTCCCTAAAGACTAAACTATGCAAGTCTTTCAGTAGGAATCAATCTGGACCTACTACTCACTATTAAAATCCAAAAAGGCAACAGGCCTACAGTCAATCATGTCGTCATCCGACCAAACTGAACTTAATCCATTTTTTCGCAAAGAATTCGACGGATTAAGCAAACAAATTATAAATTTGGCTGTTCTAATCAAAGAATTACACCAATCTATACAGGGTCAGAAAATACCCATACATGCTGAATCCTCCACACAAGGAGGAACCCAGGTCATTACAATACCTGAACTATAGTTGGATACGACCAACAAAACTCATGATGCTGCCCATCCCACTGGAGATCCAGACACTGGTGACATCAAAAAGAAAGTCCTCCAAATGGAAGAGACCCTTCATGCTATCAAAGGAATTGGAACACACGGGAGTGTTTCATATGCTGATCTGTGTATTTTTCCTGGTGTTTATTACCCAGAAAAATTTAAAACTCCTGACTTTGAAAAATATGAAGGGTTAGGAGATCCTTATACACATTTAAAAGTATTTATTGGAGAACTTGGATCCTATGCAGAGGATAAAAAACTCAGAATGTAGTTATTCCAAAAGAGTCTAACTGGAGAAGCCCGTTCGTGGCACACAAGATTAGACAACTCCAAAATCCATAGCTGGGAAGAGCTAGCACATGCCTTCCTCACTCAATACAGTTTTCAAACTCAGATGGCTCCTGATCGGTATCAAATTACCAAGATCAAGAAGCAGCCTAACGAATCTTTCAGAGAGTATGTTCAGAGGTGGAGATGCCTGGCTTCCCAAGTTAGTCCTTCCATGACAGAATCAGAAATGGTCATGACTTTCATAGACATACAAGAAGCTCCCTTCTATGAGAGAGTTTTAGCCGGCATCAACAAACCATTTTCTGAAATGGTCAAACATGGGGAGATGGCTGAGATGGGATTGAAGTCCGGAAAGATTCAAGACCTAACTACACTCAAAGCTGTTGCTAATCACATCCAATCTGGAAATTATGGGAACAACCCCCAGAGGGTCCATAAAAAGAAAGAGGAAGATGTTTCCCTGATACTACAGGGGCAAAAAGGCAATCAAAACATGCCTATTCAAAACAATCCATTTCCAGCACAGTCTACAAACCCTCCAATACCAAAAGGTGGAGAAGTCAAACGCCCTCGAGTGTTTACACCCTTAGGGGATACCCTCGAGAACATCTTAAATCTTCTAACAACACGTAAGAAAATTACACATCTTCTTCCACCAAACCAAACCCTAATGGACGGGGTTTCAATGTCATAGAATGTGCTTATCATGTCGGGCACCTTTGGACATGATACTCAGGATTGTTGGGCCTTGAAACACAAGATCCAGGACCTAATAGACAACGAGGAGATCGTAGTCACCAAACCCGATCAACCTCATGTTTAAGATAACCCTCTTCCTCAACACAAAGAAGAAGAGGTCAACATGATCAATTGGAGCAATGGACAGAGTTCCAACTTCAGCTGTGAATCTTCCCAGACCCTCAAATATGGTGATGACAGATGGGATTATGCCAAATTCAAATTCACAATGGAACGAAAGATGAAAGCTCTCTGCAAACAAATTGAACAATCAAGGAATCAAAGTGACTTATCAGCATCAAGTGACTCGTCAGTTAATCAGCCAGGAGCATGCCAGTCTCCTACCTATTGTCATGAATATTCCCTTGTCACTTTCAAAAAATGAAATGCTAGAAGACAAAGTGACAAAGAGAGCAAATGCCAAAGCCCGTCGGGATTTCGCCAACAAAAGGGAATTCACCTATTTGGGCCAACCTATGGAAGAAATCCTTCATATGTTAATCAATGAAGGAAGGATCAGTTCCCTTTTACCCCCAATCAACCCCGTTCGACTTCGAGACAACAACTCACGATGGAGTATGTCAATATCATTCCAGATCTCATGGCCACACAACACAAAAGAATGCTTGGGCACTCCGCCACCTTATTCAAAATCTAATCGACAAAGGGTGTCTCAAGCGCCTAGTAGATTTACACACACACGTGTTACGCAGCAAGTGAGAATGCAGGCCCTACCAAGTGGAAAAGTGTGGTAGCAGTCATATCCACTGAAACTGATGGGATTTATACCTTACTCACAATGCCAACAATTCAACTCAAGGGAGGAAACAATCCTTTGAAAGTGGCCGCTCCCGAGCTAATCAATTTGCCATGCAGAGCACAATATCCTATTGTTAGCTTGCATAAGGTTCCGTGGAATTATGGAGAAGGTGAAGGATCCACCTCACATATAACTGCTGCAGTGTTGAAGGAAAATCCACTGTATCTCCCCCATCGGGTGATGAAGTCTACCACCAAATCGAAGGGGAAAATACCCATAGAGAAGATTGAAAAATTCCTTTGGGCTGTGGGTCATAATGAAGCTACGGTGGTTTTAAGCTTGAAAGAAGCTCCACAACAAATATCAATTTTGGACTCGGTCCTAACTTTCGAGAATCACCGAAAGGTTTTGTTAAAGGTTTTGGAAGAAGCCTATCTCCCGACATCAGTGGATACGGAAAAGTTTCAACATCTGGTTGATCACATTTTCAACAACAATGTGATATCCTTCACTGATGATGACATACTGCCCGAAGGGACCGGTCATTGCAAACCATTGCACATTGCGGTCTTGTCTTCCGGATATATGGTAGCTGAAGTCTTAATAGATGGAGGTTCCTCTCGGAATATCTGCCCATACGCTACCTTGGTGAAGATGAATATCAATCTCAACCGTAATTCAAGTAGCCATACTATCATCAAAGCTTTTGATGGAGCCCGCCAGAAACTTCTATACGGAGTAATTGAACCGCCAATCGAAATTGGTCCTCACACATTCTCGTGTCTTTCTATGTACTCAAGATAGACTCGGATACAACTCGCTCTCGGACGACCATGGATTCACATGGCAGGGGCAGTCCCCTCTACTCTTTATCAACAGTTGAAATACATCATCAACAATAGCCTGGTCACAGTCAACGCTGAACCAGAGACTCCTCCGCACGGGGACATGCCGTTTATCAATGCCAATGAGGATATTGAGCCAATTAGTTTTCATACTTTGGAAATAAGCAATATCCAATACCATGCTGTTGGAACGCCACTGCCCGAACCCCAAATTTTTATCGAGGAGATGTCAGCCACTCAAGAAATGACGTCGTTGGGTCATAAGCCGGGACAAGGGTTGGGTAAAGATTGCCAGGGTATCAGGTATCCTATTCGCTTAACCAAGCAAGTTGGAACCGCTGGACTAGGCTATTCTGCCAACTCTACTCACAAGAATCCTCATAAGCATCAACAGATTCCTTCAGCTTCAACCATATGGCGTTTAGCTTCGCCTTAAAAGTCTGAGTCTGCACAACCTCCCGTAAAGTATCCAGCCAATGTAATGGCTATGTTATATCCCAAACCTGTACCAGTGAAGGGGAAAGAGGTCTTTGTTCCAAATCCCGCAGTGGAAGAAGAGGAACGAAGAATCAAACAAGACGTCATACGGATGATGTCCGGTATACGCATCATCATTCATGATGAACATACCAACGGATACACCCCAGACGATGATTTCCCAGATGTAATGGCCATCATTCGGGACAGGGAGGATGATGATAATCCCTCCATCACTGCGGTCCTCCCGGACTTTACCCTTGCCAATTGGAACAACATTCCTTGCTTTGGTTGACGAGGGTAAAACGTGCAGAACTCTTTTTCGCCTCTATAGATATAATAATAACCGCTTACTTTTCTCGCATAATATTAGCGCTTTATTTTGCTAGTATATGCTAACACCGTATGATCAACGCATTTCATATATACTAAGTGAAAGCATATTTTATTTCAGACTCGAATTTAGATGTGCTCAGATTTATGATACGATGCCTCTCTACACAGATTATACCTTTGATGTAGAGATGAATTCAGCCTTGATGGATATACAGGATGACATTGAGGTGCCTCCAGAAATTCAAGAATGGGTCAAAGACAAACCCAAACCCAACCTTGATCAAACCACTTCTTTCAATCTCGGAACCTTAGAAAGCCCTAAGTTAATCCAGATTGGTTCAGATCTTACCCCAAACCAATGGAATGACATGGTTACGCTATTAACCCAATTCCAGGATGTGTTTCCATGGTCTCATGAAGACATGGTGGATTTATCCACTGACATTGTCCTTCATCTCCTTCCCATTAAAGAGGGATTTAAGCCAGTCAAGCAGAAACTCAGGCGATTGAAACCTGAGTGGAGTTTAAAGGTGAAAGAAGAAATTGTGAAACAATTTCAAGCTGACATCATAATGGTGTCTACATATCCTGAGTGGATATCCAACATTGTGCCCGTACCTAAACCTGGAGGGAAGGTGCGAGTTTGCGTGGATTACCGGGACTTGAATAAAACTTGCTTAAAAGATAGCTTTCCCGTGCCATTTATCCACATTCTCATTGACAATACTACGCAATACGACATGTACTCCTTTGCTGATTGCTTTGCGGGGTACCATCAGATCATGGTTTCCGAGGAAGATCGTTAGAAGACTGCTTTCATCACTCCTTTGGGAACTTTTTGCAATAGACGGTTGTCATTCGGCCTCATCAATGCCGGAGCTACCTATCAATGAGCTATGATGGCTCTTTTCCATGACTTAATGCATAAAGAGATTGAGATCTATGTGGATGACATCATTGTCAAGTCCTGAAAGGAGGATGACCATATAGACCATCTTAAAAAGTTGTTCAACAGGTTGCGTAAGTACAACTTGAAGTTGAATCCAGCTAAGTGCGCCTTTGGCGTTAAATCATGCAAGTTGCTAGGATTTCTAGTCAGCCACAAAGGGATAGAGCTGGATCCTGCCAAAATCCAAGCCATCACTGAAATGCCCATTCCTCAGACAGAGAAGGAAATACGGGATTTTGGGAAGAATCAACTTCATTAAAGCGGGTTTATCTCCCAACTCAAGCAACCTCAGAGCCAATCTTCAAACTATTAAGGAAGAACTCCTCCATGAAATGGAATGATGAGTGTCGTAGGCCTTCCTTACAATCAAGAAATGCAATTAGTCAAAGCTCCCTGCCTTGGTGCCACCTGTGGATGATGTTCCCCTGCTTATGTACCGTCCATAAGTGACAATGCCATGGGTCGCATCTTTGGACGTAAAGACGATAGAGGGCAAAAACGAGCTATCTATTACCTCAGCAAAAAGTTTAGACACAGTGAACACAAGTACACTCTGATCGAAAAGACATGTTGTGCTTTAGCATGGGCTTCCATGAGGTTACAACATTACTTCCATGGTCACATAACCCATCTCATATCCCGCGTGGATCTTCTCAAGTACGTGTTCAATAAACCCATGTTAAATTGCTTACCGTCCGGATGGCGCTTTGATCCTACAACGCTTGACATCGATATGTGACTCAAAAGTCCATCAAAGGTCAAGGAATTGCGGATCAATCGTCACGCACCTTCGTGGATTTCAAATCATTGGAAACATATTTCCCTGATGAAGGAGTAATGACAGTGCAGCAACACCATCAGTACGATACGCGTCAATCATGGAAGATGTATTTTGATGGAGCTGTTAATATGGAAGGTTCTGAGCCGAGCAGCCTAGTATCTCGACACGGGAGCAGATCCCATTGTTTGCCAAATTACAGCTTTATCAAGACCAACAACACAAATCGATTGAAGGTACGCCTCATGGGGCTAAAACTTTCCCGTTCAATGGGCATCAGGCGGTTAAATGTCTTTGGAGATTCAGAGTTGGTAATCATACAATCCACCGGAATCTATCAAACCAAGGAACTACATTTGCTTCCTTACCATCGGCAGGTTTTGAAGATGGCTTTGGAGTTCGAAGAAATATCCTTTCTACACATTCCTCGTAATATGAATTACTTTGCGAACGCATTAGCAACTTTGGCCTCCTTGATTCACATATCAGACAAGGAACACTTGCCGAGTGTCACGATCTCCCTACACAAGGCCCCAGCCTATGGGAATTACGTTAGAGAAGTATCGGATGAGCTACCTCCCATCCATAATCCTTGGTATCAGCATATCAAGGAATATCTACGAGATGGATCTACACCCGCTGAGGCGAGCCCGCCTGAGAAAAGGCGGATCCATCGACTTGCTATGAAATTCTATTTGAGTGGAGATGCGCTCTACAAAAGAGATGCAGGATTAGGTCTCCTCAGATGTTTAGACAAAGATTAAGCCCAAAGGCTTATGGATGAAATCCATGGCGGAGTCTGTGGCCCCCATATGAGTGGCTCCCTCCTTGTTAAGAAAGTCCTCAGGACGGGACATTATTGGCTATCTCTCAAAGCTGATTGCAATGACCACGTCAAAAGATGCTATCACTGCCAAATTCATGGGAATGCTATACACGTCCCTCCATGGGAACTCCACAATATGAGTTCTCCTTGCCCTTTCTCAATGTGGGAATGGACGTTATCGGCCCATCGAGCCTAAAGCCGAGAATGGTCACCGATTTATCTTCACCATGATCGACTACTTCACCAAGTAGGTAGAAGCAACCTCCTCCCCGTGGTCACTAAAGAAGTCATCATTTCTTTCATCAGAAACAATGTCGTTTGTCGATATGGACAACCAGAGGTGATTGTGTCAGACAATGCCAAAAACCTCAACAACAAAATGATGGAGGAATTATGCAATAAATTCCACATCAAACATCTTAACTCTGTCATCTATCGTCCGAAGATGAACGGTGCTGTTGAAGCGGCTAACAAAAACATCAAGAAGATTATGCAAAAGATGTCCGTCAACCACAAAGATTGGCCTGACCTATTACCTCTGACTCTGTTAGTCTACATAACCTCAATGTGCACTTCAACTGGGGAAACCCCCTACGCTTTAACCTATGGGATGGAAGTAGTGCTCCCCATAGAAGTTGAGATGGAATCCTTCAGAGTGTTGATAGACGCTCAGTTGGATGAAGACCAATGGGTACAAGATAGGTATCACCAATTGTCTCTAATAGACAAAAGGCGAACCGCGGCTATCTTCCATGGTCAGTTATATCAGCAAAGGATCGCCAGATCCTACAACAAAAAAGTCCGACTACGGCAGTTTAAACAACATGACTTGGTTTTGAAAAAGATCCTTGACAACCAAGATCAGGCCAAGGGAAAATTCGCTCCTAACTGGGAAGGCCCGTTTATTGTCAAGGAAGTATTGATAGGAGGTGCTCTCAGATTGCAAGAAATGGACGACGATGAATTTCCACAACTCATCAATTAAGACACCGTGAAACGGTACTATGTCTAAAGTTGCCATCAAGCAAACATCCTAGTGTTGAACCATCAGATCACCAGTCATTCCGGTTCTTTAACCCTTTACGACCTACAACTTTTCTACACTTTGCCCCTCAGGGAAACGTACTCTTCAAGCCAGCAGCCTGGCTTTCTCCTTTGCATTCATATAATTCAGGTCATCCCACCGCGGATTGAACCTCTTGCATTTGCAGTTTGGCTACCCATACCTGGAATCAAACTTCTCGTACCTGCAGTTTATCCTCAATCGGGGATTAAACTTTCTCCTCCCCGCACTCTGGCCTGCACATGGGATTAAGCTTTTCTTCTCGCCCTGAGGGAGAACTACATCGACCTGATCTCCTCTTCAATAAGAGTACGTAGGCAACCATTTCATATGGCCCGGTCGCAATAAAACGCAATAAAACAAAAACAACAAAAACATTTCTATCCTCTTCTCTTCACAAAAATAACAAAAACATTCCTACACCATTTATGCCACATACATCGTTGAACCTCTTACACCAGGTTCGAACTACGCAGACCTGATCTCTTCTTCAATAGGAGTACGTAGGCAGCCATTCATGGTGCGGTCTCACCCCCTACCAAAACATAAACCCTTGTCAGTTGGTACTGGGATCAAGCTTCAATCCACTACATTTCATTTGGCTTCAGACCAAAGGGATGGAATTACCTGAACTCCTCCCAAATAGGAGATTCAGCGACCATCTAAGTTATGGTCATACCTTGAAGAGCAACACCAATCCATAAGAGGTGGAATTAACTAGGCTTCTCCTAAATAGAAGTACTGGCGACCACCTGTGGTGCGGTTAATCTCAGAGAGGAAAGCCACACTCCTATCCACATTTCCATTCAGAAATAAGTCCCAAAACACCAAAGATGGTAGGGATACACATAGATCAATGATCCATTCTGAACTATCCAGAGACAACTCAATGTCCATCCACCCAGGAGGAATTCAGAATACATCAAGATCACAAGCCCCGGCGGCAAAGCAAAAAATCTCAAGAAAATAGCAGGGCATATCTAAAAGGGAAGTGATCCAAAAATATATTTCCTGTCATATATAATGTCTGTTTTGATATATATACAATGTAAATCGTACATGAAAAATGGCTAAGCTAGTCTGTTCGTAAATACAAGCTCATCTACAAGTCGATATATGCGAGCTAATAAGCCCAACACGGGCGTCTCTCTCGTAAGATTTGAGGAGGAAGCTGTGGTCTCTGAGATAAGAATATCCACACGACCCAAAAGATCTCAGAGCTATATGCATGGTGACCATATGATCATATATATATGCGCTCATCTCTGCAATCATGCCAGTGGTAAGGGACCTCACTGCAGTGCTATCTGTGACGGCTACATCCCGGTCAGATATAGCACTATCCCACTCAACTATCAATCGCATCTCTCGGTCGATATAGCCTCATCCCACTCAACAACAAAGGCATCTCTCGTGATCTAATGCCTCGCCTCTCTCCAATAGAGCAAGTCCCTCACATCAAGAGTAGTCGACATCATAGATCGAATCTGTCTCTCTCAAAGGTCATCGATGAAGACTCGCTCTAAATCTTGTCTTTGAATAATCACAAAAGTATTGGTACTAGGAGAATCGAGAAGAAATGTCGGCAACCCAAAGAACGGCTCCTCCTCGATGTAGGTATCAATGTCCTTTATGGGCTCAGCATCGTCTCGACTCACTATCCCAGATCTGCAGACATCATGCTGCGGTGATAAAATCTTTGTCTCCATCCATGCGGAATACTACTCGCGGAATAACCGGATGACCGACAAAAATGAAGCTATCTCACGCCCGATCCCAAAGAAGCATACACACGGATTGGTCCTCTGTTGAGAGATATTGAGAAGTCAACGCTAACCTATCGCCTCGAAAAGGATGAAAATCTCAGAATCGGTCGAATCGCGACATCACGGCCAATGGGTGATAAGTAGTCACGCCTTCAAGCCGTACCAAAGGAGGAAATCCATACCGGAGCGTGAGTAATGAAGTCAGATGGTGAGAAAAGCCCTGAGCACAAAGAATATGCTAAATGGATCTCGATATCCGCCAAAATACGGATCGGATAGAGCATCTATGCACTCACGATGGTCGAAAGGAGTATAACATAGCCACATCATGGGAGAAGCAATACCGTCTTTGCCTAAGGGTACCAACCGGCCAGTAAGTGTGACATAAACCACACATACAAAGATGACCGAACTCCCAAAGGAACACTCCCAGACGGTAAGTACAACAATGAGGATGTCAACCTCGTAGTCTCGCTATAATCATAGCACAATGGTACGACCTCCCCGAGAGCTCTCACGGCCATGATAACGCCTATATCTATCTCATCCATATACCGCATGCATATACACATATGACAAAGACACATAGCAATAGTACATCAACTCGCCAAACGCCAATGATCCTCCGACGCGGAAATCCTTAATGTCATGAGTAGCTATCCTCCGCGCCAAATCATTATACGAAAACGCCGGGATATCACGTGGCGATGTCACCATCCTCAAGACTACTCGCACCACAATCTGTGAGAGTCATGAACCGTCTACTCATGTCTCCCAAAGCCATGTGCGCGCAAGGTCTGTCTAAGGGCAGCATCGTTAAACGTGCATACTCCTCTAGGGTAGGAGTCAACTTATGACTGCCAAATCAGAATACCTGAAAAGCTAATAGGGTCATGGTATGCTGCAACAACTGATCTATGGTCACCCTATCTGGTGGTGACATGCTATCGTACCACGATCGCATACCCAATGCCACCACTGACGGTGGGGTATGATCTATATGGCTAACTGTCGAAGAAGACATCTGTGCAAGTCGTGTCATAAGACCATCCTGGGGTTAATGCCGAATATCTCTGGACATACATACATATGCATAACATGATACATGCATAACAGATAATGGATGGCAATATGATATAGGGAATGAAAAACGGTGCATACATTCCTAAGTATATCATCATCTAATACATCAGCTCTGTACAACTACAAATACAGGGAAATGGGGCACAACCGCCATACTACTAACAGAAGCCTATCAAAAGATATAGCGGGAATAGGGAAGAGACACCCAATATCTAACAAAGGCCTATCAAAAGATATAACGAGAATATACATCAGAAGAAGACCAGGGTCTCGATGTCCACCTCCTCAATCCTATCCACCTGATGTAACTCCTCCTGAGTCACTGGATCTCTATCAACATGGATGTCAGGCCTATAAAGAGGAGGATCTGCGTCGACAAAACCAAATGGGTCGTTTGAGGGGCCAACGCCTGAGCTAGAAGGAACAAATGACTCCGCCTCTGCTGGATCTCTGCCCAAATGCTGAATAAATACATGTGCCTGGACCAACTGCCGGGTCAAACTATCAATCTGGGTCATACGAGTCGGAGCTCGGACACAAGCTACCTAATCCGTCATCATCAAAGATCCTAGAACCATGTCCCCCATAAACTGTGTGGCGCGGGACTGGGCTCCAATAGTACGAGGGAACCACCAACGCCGAACGCCTCCACGAGTACATGGGCCCTCCGATAATGCAAAGCCGCCAACCCCAACAATGTGATATCGCGATTTCGTGATCGTGATATGGGCCAATGACGCTCGACAGAGGCAAGATCGGATATCTAATCTCCCATGTGGTGCTCCTAATAGCACGTTTCGCTAAATAGAGCTCCCACCTCCATCTCAGGAAGACAGAAGTCTCTGGTGGAAATCAAATACTTGACTCCAATGGGTGTCCATCCTCAAAGCCGATGGTCAAATGCTCCCCACTCAATAGGGAATCCATGTAATGGTACCGTTGTCAAGAACTCCAATCGCACACGGCAGTGAGTGAATCCTCGAGATATAGGGACCTCCCAAGAAAATAGAATGGTGCCATCATCGTCCTCGTGGATAGGTATCTAAACCTAACACACTCACAGAACGCAAACATGGGAGCCTCTCATAGGCCCAAAACTGCCAACACAATGGCAAAACATCTGTTATTAGTAAACACTCTTAACCTATGAATGGGAAAAGACAAGAGAAATACTCACCAAAGAAAATGGGTAAAATCCTAGACAAGCCCTCATTAAACCCACAGTGAGCGCATGTGCATGCCCCGAGGAAATAGGCAAAGGTGTAAGAGCCCCAATCGTACTCTTCAATATGGTCCACATCGCGCGTGTGGCTACCGACTAAAGCAAAAGATACCGTGGAAGAGTTGTTCACTATGAAGCGCCTCGAATGATCATCGTGAACAATCATCAGAGAATGCGATCCCCGATCCCGACATCATCGTGCATGGGCTCACTAATAGCCTACTATAGCATCTACGCCAAAGGACCCGAATGGACAGTCCCGCTTTTGAAAGCCCTCACGAACTCCCAAAGAAGGATTGACTACAGAGGGGTGATATTCGCCATGCAAGGCAATCGCTCCCATCCAAACTCCATACCGTGATAAATCACCAATCCATAGGCGCCATCATCACCTCGCAATCCAAAGCAGGGAGGACCGAGTCCGATGAAACCATCGCTGTATACAATGCCCCGAGGTAACCCTGTGGACAACGACGGGAAGGATGGAGAAGAATGCCCCAAATCCCCACTCATGCACTACCGCCTGAGTCGGGATGAAGCGCCGGTACATGGAGTGAATGCTAAACCAGCCTCTCGAGGTCAGATAAATCCTAGAACTCGCATGAAATGCGAGATCAACATCGTAACCCTTTAATCCTCATCAATAGGAAAGAAGGAAGATCAAAGTCTAACGCCATACCTCGTTAGCATGCAAATACATCGATGGATGTCTGCCCAAATCACCCAGCAACTCTGGGTTTGCCACCTGAATGCTTGGAAGAACCCTACGAGGGACATGTGCAGCAGGAGCGGGATCCTCAATCGGAATATCCGCCTCCTCGTCCTCAACGTCTGGAACATCTACCTGGACAGGACGTATCACGACCTCCACCAACCAGCGAGGCTATCTGACAGAACGAGGACGAGGCACTTCAGAAGCCCTCCGCCGTACGCCAGAAGCGGTCCTGTAAGAACTGCTCGACTGATCTGGATCCATAATATCTGGACAACAAGTCTCCAAATCACCTCAGAAAGGGTGTGGTATTTCCTTACCTGGAGCTTTCTAAAATGCATTTTATGACTATATGCATTTACTTGAACATATAATAGAGTTAAAATGCATGACTACCCAATGCCTATATTTGGAAAATTTTTGCCATAGTCCCCTTTGAAAATAGGACTATCCACATGCACACATGCATGTCTAGGTGGCCATTCAGTAGCACACCTACCCCAAAGTCATATACATTATATATGCATAAAAAATAAAAATCATCATGCATAAGGCCAACCTCAATGCTAGGAGTACTTTACCTTTCTACCTTTTGCTCATTGGACCTCAAATAGGACAAAAAATAGCAGAAAAAGGTGCCAATTTGACTGTTTTAAAAGTTAATTTTTTTCACATCATTATGTTCAGCATGGTTTAATAATAACATTTACTATGTTGAATATTTTTTATCAAGTCATTTGTGCATACATAATCACTACTATGTGTTTAGATGCATTTCGTGCGATAACTCACAATCCAACGGATAGAAACTGGAAAAAAATACATGCATACGTTATCAGGATAGTGTAGAACACTTGTACGGTGACAAAATTTGGAGAAAACAGCTCGAACTCAGCAGATCTGAAGATGGCTCGCGGTTTTCTCTATGCGAAGCGAGTTGAAAATGACTTGTGAAGAAATTTCTGCAAGATTTATGATCCGCTTAAGTCAGCAGCTCCATCTACTTGCCATGAAGAGGTGCACTGTGGCTCCCCTATTGGGGTCCCACCCCTCCGGCTCGATGCAGTTCTAGTTAAAACGGAATTCTTACGGACTAGAAAGGTCAAATCGAGAATAAAAATGCCACGCGATTGAGCAGAACGGCATACAATCCTGGTCTTCTCAGATGAGACTTTGAATTTGTACAACACTCATTGGTAGTCACCTAAATACAAGGTATACCCTACCAATGATCCCAGTTGTCACAAGTCACATACGGCAATACCTTATACAGGTCTGATGCCGCCAACTCTGGGTCGTTACCCCACGTATCTCCTCGACGGGGGTTACAACGTAGATCCCCGACGGGGGTTACAGCGTAAATCCCCGGTGGGGGTTATAACACGTTCATCCGTTGACATTTCTATCAACGAAGGTTAAGCAGCCTTGACGTTATTTCAAGCCGATGGTAAGTAAACCCATCGAAGCATTGAGTACTGTTCGATATTTGCATACGTACTCATGAGTCCCCAGTAGGTCCCCGACGGGGGTTACAATGTGAAGCCCCGACAGGGGATTACAACGCACATTCAAGCCGTTGACACACATATGAATGAAGGTCAAGCAACCTTGGCGTTATTTCGGCCGATAGCGATTAAACCTATCACGGCTATAGAGCTATTCAAGGATTTCAAGCTCGATTGCTCATATTCCCCAACATATCCCCAGCGGGGGTCACAACGCAATGCTCCGTTGATCTACACGACAATGAAGGTCAATCAACCTTGACAATCTACTCAAAGAGCCTCAACCGCTGATTCACGCATCAGCGAAGGTCAAGCAACCTTGACAGTATATCCCACAGGATGTTTCAGCCGCTGATTCATATGTCGATGAAGCACACATCAACAAAGGTCAGACATCCCTGACAATATTTGCTGTTGGCAGTAAATCCAATAGAATCGTGACATATTCTGGTGATACTAACCAGGAAAGGTCCATGTTATCAAAGAGGATAGATGATGGAATATGTTATACACATCCTCAAACAAATTAAGCTTTTTCCCCACAGATCTCTTGCACATAAGAGATACCTCTTCAGGATCAAATCATTAGCAAAGACACAGGAATTTGGTGATAATTCCAACATCAAAATTCCAATAGATTCGAATTACACACCAGATCCGGTCATCATTGCCCATCCCCAGTTGAAGCAATAAGGAGCCAGCAATCATCCCTAGCATGTTGGGCTACAACCCCGTACATATGCATCATACATTTACATTATTTTTTTTTCTACCCATAGTACCATGTTTGTCTTGTTGCGTTTCAAGTGTCTAGGATTCTTTATCCTACCCATGCATCACCATGCATGAGTATGATAAAGAGGGGCATCTGTTAGACACTCAAAATTTTTTGTACCATCACTAACATTGCGGGAGGATGATTCGCCTTTTAAGAGAGAACCCGAAGATAATCCAAACCTGCATCTGGATACTATCTAAGTTCAACATCAAACCCCGGATCGCAATGCGGGAGTAACCAAATCCAACCTCGGAGATAACCCCGAGGCCTCATAGATATAATAATCTGGAACACACACGGAGAAGACCGATTAATCTCGGAGATGACCCCGAGGTATCCAGTCTCAGTCCCAACCATGGGAATAGCCACCAACTTTGGTGATAACCCCAAGGAATGCAGTTTCGACGATAAGCCCACAAATGCTTGTTTCAAATACGACTAGCTTCAATCTCTGCGCTCACAACGAGATACACTGCACCAACCCGACAATAACATCGGGAAGACAGGCACACCTCAAAGATGACAATGAGGACCTTCAACAATTGCAGCAGTCCAATCTCAGCGAAGTCTGAGCAACGTTTGCTTTATCAGCCCAATCCGGCGATAACACCGGTGAGGGGAAACATCGTCATCTCGTCAAACACGATGCCACATCACGCCTCTATGCAACGATGTCCCACAAGGCTAACCAATCTCGAGTGACTATTGTGCGGGGTAACGGATGAAAGTTGAAGCTTGAAGACCGGAGGGTATCGTCCCATCTTCAATGACTTCGCACAAAATCTAATCCCATGCCATCGTACAACTCTCGACAACGGCGGTCTGAAATAGGTCCTGTATACCTCAAACAGATGCCTGGATTGCACTTCTAAAAGTTCAAGTGGACATTACAGTGCCTGAGTGCATGTACTTCGAGACGACCCGACCCAACAAACCCGAGCCCACCTGGGTTACCTCTGCTACACCTGCGGATAAATTGCCTATAAATAGAGGGCTTGGGTAGCCCATTTTGGAAGAAAAGACGGGGAAACCCTGCACAATTTGCTCCGCACTCGCCCATACAGTGTATTTTCCCACTTTTAAACACCTGTGAGCTCATATATAGCCTCTTTTGTACCCACAAAAGCCAGTGTTTACCCACTCTAAAGATATAGAAGCCTTTTTAGCGATCGGTGTAAGCCTTCTCACACACTTTAGAGTTTTTCTCTCCATCTTTGCACACACCCTTCTACACGTTGAGAGTCGTGTTGCTTGCTTTTGCCCGAACTTCGGTCCGTGGTTTCATTCCAGTTTGTATATATATATATATATATATATATATATATATATATATATATATATTGACTAACATTATCGAGTTATGTCTCGATTGAGCCTGAACTTTGGCCCGAGCGTTTATTTGCTTTTCTATATATATACCTTTATATATATATAATCGTATGTCGAACTTTGTTTCGATGAGCCTGACTTTGGTCTCGAGCGTTTATTGCTTTAATATATATATATATATATATATATATATATATATATATATATATATATATATATTAACTGTGTGTTGAAATTTATTCGATGAGCCTGGATTTTATATCTGGTGCATTTATTCACTTATATATATATATATTTATACTTATATATATATGAACTGTGGTCGAACTCTGTTCGATGAGCCTGGATTTTACATCCGGTGTGTTTAATGCTTATATTTATTTTCGTCCTGCCTGGAGTTTCCTTCGTGGCATTTGATCGCTCTTACGGCTTTATTTACATTTCTGATCCCCCATGGAGGTGCTTCGTGGTTGGTGATTATGTTATTATATACATATTTACAGCTTTTATATATCTGCTTACTGCTTTCATACAAATTACAGCATTCTGTGCACCTAGGAATCATGTGATCACAAATTCATCCCATTGGATCTAGATTCGGTTCCCGTGATGGATATTTTCAGCTGTAAGTAGCTTGTAAATTATTCTGCGGTGTATGAATTTTCTCAGATGGTTTCCATACCCACGAGGAAGTCGGCATTATTTTTGTATATTATTTTCATTCGATGCTTCAGATCCATCAAATAAAATCAATCCAAATTGATCACTTAATAAAATGGGAGTGTAAAAGGTCTCAATTCCTATTGAGCATCGTGGTTTGAAAAACCTCTTTTATAAAACATCACCCATATCTTGCTAAAAACCGAATTTTACATAAATTCAAACCACAGTATATATAGGTTCTAACGAGGCCTCGCACAACTTCCATATAATGTTAAATTTTCCCCACACACACATACACATTCGGATAATAATTTCTTGAAAAGAGGCGGTCACCGTAGTAACACGGATGTCGAAGTGCCTAACACCTTTCCCCAAGATAACCAAGTCCCTGCACCCTAAACGGATCAAGGTTTCACCGAATTCAGATATCGATGTCACATCACTAGGTCAATGTGCAAACCTTTTCTCTATTGTGTTGGTACAACCATTTTAAAAACCAATGGCGACTCTTATAAATTCCATCGTCGACATCATACATGTCGAATTTTTTACTTATTTTTTCAAACAAATCTCACCTAAAATGAGAACACCAAAGAACAAGTAACGGAAAGGGACACCCAAAAATCCCGACGTCGATAATGATTTTTAAAATAATTAAAATCATTTTTAAATCATTACCATTAATATTTAAATATTAATGAAATTATTATCAAAATATTAAAAGTCATTAATTATAACTTAAAATATTTTTAAAACATTTTTTTCATTTTTAAATTATTTTTAAATCAATAAAATCATTTTTAATTCATTTATTTAATATAATAATTAAATCAATCTAATATCATTAATATTAATTTATTAATAAAAATTCTCCAAAATATTAAAAATAATATTTTATAATTCAAAATATTTTCTAACACTTTATTCTCATTTAAAATGATTTTTAAATCAATAAAATCATTTTTATCTTATTTATTTAATTTAATAATTAAATAAATCTAATATCATTAATATTAATTAATTAATGAAAATTCTCCAAATATTAAAAGTTACATTTTATAACTCAAAATATTTTTAAATACATTATTCTTATTTAAAATGATTTTTATATAATTAAAATCATTTTTCTCTAATTTATTTAACACTCTAATTAAATAAATTAAATATCATTAATATCCAAATAATTAGAAATATTAATGATAAATGTCCCAAATAATTAAAAGTTATTTTTCAGAATTTAAAATGATTTTTAAAACCATTTTTGGTAATTTTATAATTTATTTCTATTTTTAAATAATTTCAGGAATATTCAGAAAATAAAAATTAATTAAAACCGTCGCTAAAACCTATAGCGATACTTGTCTGTCGTCTTAGGTGTTCTTGAGCTCAAGAACACTGTCAAACCCGAGTTCAAGGTGGCTCGTTTGACTGTCTTTAATTTCTAATATAACATGTTTCTGGGAAATTTCGAACCATGATCTTGTAGTGTTTAGGCAACACTACAAGAATCAACCATCATCAAAGACATAACATTATCCAGATGTAAGATCAAAGCCCTCAAACTCACTGTCAGAGTGTTTCTGGGTTTTCCCAGAAACCCAACAGTTTGAGTGGCCACTTTCTAAATTAATTTTATATACGTTCCGTTCATGATTCATGTAATATAATTGTTGACTTAATCATATTCTAACCTTATATTTTGATGATGAGATGTTCAAATACTAAATTGTTTTATGGCATTTCAGGTATTTTGGTGATAAAGAGCTTTGAATGGATATTCAAGAATTTGAAGGATTTTTTCTTTTCTAGGAAAATCAATGTAAGGTCAATTGCATGGTAATTGATTTTTCATTTAAAGGCTCTAGGACATATTATTGCATTATATCTTTTTATATGTCTCAAATGAAAAATGTTTTTATGAAAAATGTTTTATCAGTGTTACATGTTTAGCATGGAAATTATATTTTCACACTTGGAGTACATTACACGTGGATATATTTATCAGTGTGTCGTGTTAGCTAAATATGAAGTATTGTGAATTGTCTGGAGTGTTTAAAAGTCAGAAGCAATATTTTCTATATGTTGCATGTGCGGATTTCTAGGAATATATATATAGTACGTGCTATTTTCAAGGTGTGCAAATCATGAAAGGTTTGGTCCCTATTACCTTGATTTGTTACTCACTGTTTGCTTATTTTGTGCTACTTGATCATTGCATATAGTTGAGCCTTTAATTGTTAAATTGATTATTCTTGCATTAATCATAGACCTCTATATTGTATTGGTTTTTTCTATTGTTAGACTAAGTGTAGTCTAAAGGTTTTAATCCTGGTGGATTAGAAATGTAGTTTACAAACAGGTTCAAGGAAGCAAAGGTGCTTGAAGGGTGCATAGGTGCACAAGGAGCAAGAGAGCTCAAGGGAAATTAATTGTTAATTAATTTTTAAATCTATTTTGTAATCTGTATTTATTTATAAAGAAATAAATAAAGTGAGTCTCCAATACTTGTTGGTACTGGACGTGGACTAGGCTATTATCATAGAGGGTAATAGTTGAACCACGTAAAAATCTTGGTGTTGATTTTATTATTTGCTTTACTTTAAAATCACATAAGTTACTTAATTATCTTAATTTGACTACTTGCATTATATTAAGATAATTCTTTAAACATCAAGTGTTTTACTTAATAGGCTATATTAATTCAGTAAACTGATTTCAATCATTATAGTAGCCTAAAATTAATAGTTTTTAAAAGTTGGTCATAGATTGCTCCTACACTTATTCAACCCCCCCTTCTAAGTGTGCCTAGTTAAATTTCATTTGGTATCAGAGCTTGGCTCTACTTTTCTTGGTCTTAAAGGTGACTTGTAGGGAAAGATTCTGACATGGCACAGTTCGGAAACAACAATCAAAAAGGTCAATCAACCAATAGACCTCCTTTGTTGTTTGGCACAGAAAATTACAACTTCTGGAAATTCCGAATGAGGATCTATCTTAAAATAGATCCTTGGGAATGGTGGGTTGTGGAGAACGGACCTGTTGTTCCACGAAGAGATGATGGGACACCAAAGATTCTGCTAAAAATGGATTCCACCGAAATCTACATGGTCTCATATGATTCAAAGGCTATGAACACACTTCTCAGCGGCATGGTACAATCCAAGATAGATAAAGTCTCCTCATGCAACACTGCCAAAGAGATGTGGGATACTTTAGTGGTAAGTCATGAAGGTACTTCAAAAGTACGAGAAGTCAAGCTAAGCATGCTTATGTACGATTATGAAATGTTCAAGCTCGAAAAAGATGAAACCATCAAGCTAGCTCAAACAAGATTTCTAGTCCTTATAAACTCCTTGAAATTGCTAGACAAGACTATTCCTCAAAGTGAGATCAATCAGAAGTTGCTTAGGGCTATGCCCAAAAGGTTTGCTTCTAAAATCACTACTCTTCAAGATTCTACATTACATTATTTCTTCCATGGATACTTTAACCTTGTTTGGTGAACTAGAAGAATACGAACATCGCTTAAAGAGATATGATAGTGAGGAGGAAACTCCTCAAGAAAGGTCTTAGCTCTTACAAAGCAGAGCAATGAAGAGGAACTTGATGATAACTCCGATGAAGAAATAAATAATGATGATGTCAAGGAAACTCAAGGGGTTACTACAAAGGAAAAACAAGAGGAGAAATACCTTCAATTCAAATAAATTCAAAAGGAAAGCAAAATGAAGAGACGTGTTTCAATGTGGACGCCTGCCACTTCAAGAAAGACTGCTTTTCAACTTAAGAATAAAGGGAAGACCAACTACAAAGACAACAAGAAGAACAAAGCCTTTATTACTTGTAGTGATGAAGAATCCGAAGTGGAGATCGATGCTAAAGATGAGATAGCATAAGTATGTTTCATGGGAGTTGAAGGTGAATCGAATCAGGTATCTCCTAATGAACTAAATTCTTTAGAACAAGAAAATAAGAAGTTAAGAGAAAAGAATGCAAGCTTAAAAGGATTAGTTAATACATTAATGGATGAAGTAGATTCACTAATAGATGAAGAGAAAGAAATTGAAAAGGAATCCACATGTCGTCAAGAAAAAGGTTTTGATTGCAAAGATTGGTTATTTAGACAACTTTAATAAAATACTTTTCAATAAGGTGAAATTTTAAATAATGAAGTCCAAAATCGACTAATGAGTTAAAAATGAGAGATGTGTGTATTGATGCATTTAGTGATAAATCTCTTATTAAAACATGTCCTAATGATGAACTTCAAAAAGAAATAGACTCACTAAAATCATCTCTTGCTAAATTTGTTCAAGGTGAAGAAAATCTAAATGTCATATTAGGAAAACAAAGACCTAGTTTTGAAAGACAAGGAATTGGTTTTAATTCTATGCATAAAAAGAGTAATATGAAAATGTTAAACTCAAAATCACGTTTTAGCTTAAATTATTGCTCTCCTTTCACAACTTGCAAACATTGTGGTATTAAAGGTCATTTAGATATAAATTGCTTTAAGAAACGAAATAAGGTTAAAAAGGTATGGATTAAAAAGAGTGACTTACTTGCTACTAACACAAATGGACCCAAAAAGATACGGGTACCAAAAAGATGAACTATCTTTTCTTGACAGGTATGTTTAAAAGCAAGAGTTCCATCTCAAAAATGGATTCTTGATAGCGGATGTTCTCGTCACATGACAGGTGATAAAGTAAAGTTCATGGAACTAGACATCAAGAAAAAATGGGAACAGTCACGCTTGGGAGATAATCGAACTTGCAAAATCATTGGAAAAGGTAAAATTGGAAATGGCAAGGTAAGTATAAATAATGTTCACCTTGTTAACGAACTTGAATTTAATCTTATTAGTATTAGTTAATTAATGGATAATGGTCATCAAGTTAGTTTTGATAAAGAAAAATGCACTATTTCTCATGGTACTAACAATATCACTTTAGTTGCACAAAGAGAAGGAAATATATATACTATTGACTTTGAGCAACAGGATGAAGAATTATGTCTAGCATCTGTACAAGATGAGGCTAATTTGTGGCACAAGAGGATGGGACATGTTCACATGGACTTAATAAAAAAATTATCCTCAAAGAATCTTGTCAAAGGGTTGCCAAAAATCAAATATGAAAAGAAGGGAATTTGTGTTCCATGTCAACTTGGAAAACAAGTAAGAACATCATTTACGACAAAGAATATGGTATCAACTTCTTCCCCTTTACAACTACTTCATCTTGATCTATTTGGACCAGAAAGACATTCTAGTATAAATGGTAAGTTTTATGCTTTTGTAATAGTAGATGACTTCTCTAGATATACTTGGGTATTATTTTTGAGAACTAAGGATGAAGCATTTAAAGAGTTTGAAAGATTAATAAGAAAACTTGAAACAAAGTATAGTTTCAAACTCATTAGAATTAGAAGTGACCATGACACTGAGTTTCAAAAAGATTTTATAACCTTTTGTGATCAAAGAGGTATTAGCCATGAATTCTCAGCACCAAGGACTCCTCAACAAAATGGGGTGGTGGAAAGGAAGAATAGGACTCTACAAGACACAGCTAGAACTCTACTACAAGAAATTAAGCTCCCAAAGAAATTTTGGGCCGAAGCTATAAATACATCGTGTTATGTTTTAAATAGAGTACTCATTCGTCGTATTATTTTGAAAACACCATATGAGCTTTTAATTAATAAAATTCCCAACATAAGTTATTTCAAAATATTTGGTTCTAAATGCTTCATTCTAAATACAAGTGACAATTTGGAAAAATTTGATGCTAAGTCATATGAAGGAATATTTATCGGTTATTCTCAAAATAGTAAGGCCTATCGCATCTTCAATATTAAAAAGTCATGTGTAGAAGAATCTGTTCATATTACTTTCAATGAGACTAACAATGATCTTCCAAAAGAAAGTGAAGATGATGCAGGTAATTTGGAGATAGTCAACATTTCAGCAAACCGAAATGAACAAAACAAAAGACTGAATGAACAAATTCAGCAACCTGAAATGAATGATCAGTATGAACATGAACCTGAAGATTTGTAGGATGCTGAAAATGAGTCTAATGATCAAGAGGAAGTTATGCATAATATCCAAATGCCAAGAACAGTTAGATACATCAAGAATCATCCTCCAGAAAATATTATTGGAGATATCAATAAAGGTATAACCACACGGAGAGGTTTACAAAATCACTGTGCATTCTCTGCATTTTTGTCGCAGGTTGAACCAAAGAATGCAAAGGATGCTATAATTGATGAGAACTGGCTATTGGCAATGCAAGAAGAACTTCAACAATTTGAGAGGTGCCAAGTATGGGAACTTATGTCTCCTCCAAAAGATGTTTCCATCATTGGTACGAAATGGGTTTTCAAGAATAAACTTGATGAGCATGACACAATCATTCGTAACAAAGCTAGATTGGTAGCTCGAGGATACAATCAACAGGAGGGGATCGACTATGAAGAAACTTATGCACCAGTAACAAGGCTGGAATCAATTAGAATTATGTTAGCTTTTGCTTGCTACAAAAAGTTTAAGCTTCATCAAATGGACGTAAAGAGTGCCTTCCTCAATGGATACATTAATGAAGAGGTATATGTAAAGCAACCTCCTGGATTCGAACACGAAAACTATCCTAATCATGTGTACAAGCTAAAGAAAGCTCTTTATGGCTTAAAACAAGCTCCAAGAGCTTGGTACGAAAGATTGAGTAAGTATCTCTTATTAAATGGGTTTGTTAGAGGTAAGATAGATTCTACATTGTTTATTAAGCATAAAAATGTTGATATTATTATTGTTCAAATATATGTAGATGATATAATATTTGGTGCTACTAGTGATTTCCTTTGTGAGTGGTTTTCCAAGTGCATGCATAAAGAATTTGATA
The DNA here is from genome assembly GCA_020205605.1 of Panax ginseng. NCBI lineage: Eukaryota > Viridiplantae > Streptophyta > Magnoliopsida > Apiales > Araliaceae > Panax > Panax ginseng. The sequence continues at coordinate 60,781,363 of CM035140.1, read as the reverse complement.
TGAGCTTAATGGGTGAACTCAACTACTTTTTGGGACTTCAAATCAAGCAAACAAAGGACGAAATTTACATCCATCAAACCAAATACACAAAAGAACTACTCAAGAGATTTGGCTTTGAAGGATCTAACTCGAAAGGTACACCAATGAGCACATCAATAAAACTCACCACTGACAAGAAAGGTATTGATGTAGATATAACAAAATATCGAGGTATGATTGGATGCTTACTGTATTTAACTGCTTCTAGACCCGATATAATGTATAGTGTTTGTCTATGTGCAAGGTTTCAAGCTAATCCAAAAGAATCTAGGGTACAATAAATTGATACAATAAATTTAAATGCTGTTAAAAGGATTTTGAAATATTTAAGTGGTACAATAAATTTAGGGTTGTTTTATCCAATTTCCAATCATTTTGAACTAATTGGCTATTCAGATGTTGACTATGCAGGATGTCAAATTGATAGAAAAAGTACGAGTGGTGCTTGTACTTTCTTGGGACAAAGTCTCGTTTCATGGCATAGTAAAAAGCAAACCTCAGTGGCTCTTTCAACTACTGAGGGAGAATATCTAGCTGCAGGAAGTTGCTGTTCTCAAATATTATGGATGTGACAAACTCTATGTGATTTTGATATATTATGTGATTGCATGCCTATTTATTGTGATAATTCAAGTGCTATAGATATATCTAAAAATCCTGTGTTACATTCACGTACAAAACACATTGAAGTGAGACATCATTTTTACGTGATAATGTGTCAAAAGGTTTTATAAAATTAATCTTTATTCCTACTGAAAATCAAATTGTAGATATTTTTACAAAACCCTTGAGTGAAGATAGATTTTGCATGTTGCGAAGAGAATTTGGGATGTGTCTTATATAATTTGTTTACCGATATGGGTTATCCTAACTAGTATGACTATCTCATTATTTAATTAGGGTAAATATGGGTTTTCAAAAAGTCAGACGTCTATTTAATTCCTTAAATCATGGACACAATAAAAGAGTTTATCATAATTATTTTTGAAACCCGAAATAACTGGACAGACGAAGGGTTTTTCTTGAGAAACGTAAGCGTACATGCATCTCATCATTATTTTTGAAATTCGAAAAGACCAGATGGAAAAAGGCATCTCGGGAGACGTAAGTGTGTATGCGTACGTGCGTTTTATATATTAAATGATTTTTTGAAAATCGAAAAGGTTTTCTCGAGAGACGTACGAATAAATGAATCTCATCATGAGTTTCGTTTTGAAACTTGAAACGGCAAGTCTGCTGAAAGACGTAAGGATGTTGGAGTGTACGCCTTCTTTCCTTTTAAATCTCGTCTGTACTCTTCACTCCTCATCCTCTCCAAGTCTTTTCAACTTTGTTTCTGTTCATATTTCTGATACTCACTTATTTTTTTTCATTTTGCTTTTCACTCACACACTGCACTCACCATGAGAACTCGTACACACAAGAGATCAATGGTCGATTCTGATGACGAACAGACCACTGTTCCTCCTCACTCTATTGCCGGACCATCTCGACTTAAAAGGAAAATTAAGAGGGCGGTGTCATCAGAGGAAGAGTACTTGACTCTTCTTGGCCTCGATCAAGTCCCACTTTCATCCATGACCGATTTAAATCTACCGGACCCTCTCTACACGCCGTCACTCGGCCTTCCAAGCAAGAAGTTTCACCTCCTCTTATTTCGGTAAACCCTAATCTGTCTTCTGATCTGCCTGACAACTTCTTTCGCAGTAATGCGTATGAAGTACGTTTTAAAATAGTAATTTTTCCCAAACAATTTGTTTATGAAAAGTCGGTTGATCAAATTTTTTTTTAACAATCTCCTGTGAGACCACTGTTTGAGTCTTGTGGTTTTTCATCCATGCTTTTTCCTCCGTCTGTGGCATATCCTAGACTTGTCTAACAATTTTATACCAATCTAGAGTGTCATTGGGATTTTTATACATCTTTTGTCAAAGGAAAGTCCTTATATTTTACAGTCATCAATTTTGGTAGTATTTTAAATATCCCATCCTCGGGTGTTTGTCCTTTTACAAAGAAAGGTGCTGTTCATTTTCATTTTACTCCTCTGGAACAGTTACAAATTGTTATGAAAAATTCTTTGTTAAGTGATGTGTTTACTCCAAAAACTGTTGATGTTTCTCCTATTTCTTGTGTCCTCCATCAACTTGTTAGATACAATCTATTGCCTCGGTTAGGTGGAGGAGCAGATTTTACCTATCAGGATTTGATTATTGTTGCTTTAATTTTAAGAGGGGTTTCTTTTAATTTGTCTCAACTCATGCTTCATCATATGACCACATGTTTGCGAAAAACAAAGACGTGTTTTCCTTACAGTGCTACTCTTACTAATTTGTTTCATCATTTTAAAATTTCTTTTGAAAATGAAAACTCTGTTTCGGTCATTGATTCTATCAGCGTTACTTCTTTGAAAATGTCACGTATTTTATTACTTTATGGTTTGTTTGTTCGTGTTTCTTCTGAGACTCCTGCTCCACCAATCTCTATTCCATCCTCTCCTGTTCAGCCCCATAATCAATCTTCTTCTGAAATAATTGACATGTTGAAACTGGTACTGAGTAATCAAGAAAAAATGCAATCTGAAATGTCTGGCCTTAACACCCGTATGTCTATGTTGGAGAAAGGCAAATTGCCTTTAGGTGCTCCCGAGATTAACAAAATGTATAACAATCTTGAAGATGAGTTTATCAACTTACAGGTAGGTTTTGAGCTGCAAACCACTGCTTTGGCAGAAGTTATGCAGCGAAGGCTTAATCGGAATTCCTGTCAGTTAAGTCAGGAGATCAAGTTTGTCAGTAATCAAGTAGGAGAATTGGCCGAGTTTATGTCTAACTGTTTCAATGTTGTGGGATCGAAGCTCCATATGCAGCGTAAACATTCTACAGTTATGGAATGGGTTCACTGCAATTGGTTGGCCGAGTATCAAGGTGAATTCCTTGATGTGCCCTTACCCCCAGGAACTTTCATTCCAAGACCTCCTCAGTTTGCTACTGATTTTACTCTTGCTGAACGGATTCACCGTGCCCATCATCATCCTTACTTTAACAAAAATGAATGAACAACATGCAGCAATGGTAGAACTCGAGTGATAGCTCTTTCCCTACAATTTCCTTTTTGTTTGATGACAAAGGGGGAGAGTTTTTGGGTTGCTGCTTTTAAAAATTTTATGATTTGTTTTGGTTTGGTGTGGATCACCAAAAAGACTTATGTTTAAATTAGATTTTAAATATTTAATATATATTTGCAGTAAATATTTTGATATTTGATGAACTAACGATTACTGCAGGTAACAAATTTACTGAAAATTGAATTTAACATTTCAGTATCCTGAAATGATATTGTTGCATGGATTTAGGGGGAGTAAATTTATGTTATGCACATATTTAGGGGGAGTTTATAAGAGATAAACAATTTTAGTTTGTCATCATCAAAAAGGGGGAGAATGTTGACGTAGTCATATTTTAACCTTATGTTTTGATGATGAGATATTCAAATACTAAATTGTTTTATGGCATTTCAGGTATTTTGGTGATAAAGAGCTTTGATTAGATATTCAAGAATTTGAAGGATTTTCTCTTTTCTAGGAAAATCAATGTAAGGTCAATTTCATAGTAATTGATTCATTTAAAGGCTCTAGGACATATTATTGCATTATATCTTTTTATGTCTCAAATGAAAAATGTTTTAAAATGTTTTTATGAAAAATGTTTTATCAGTGTTACATGTTTAGCATGCAAATTATATTCACACACTTGGAGTACATTACACGTGGATATATTTATCAGTGTGTCTTGTTAGCTACATATGAAGTATTGTGAATTATCTGGAGTGTTTAAAAGTCAGAAGCAATATTTTCTATATGTTGCATGTGCGGATTTCTAGGAATATATATATATAATACGTGCTATTTTCAAGGTGTGCAAATCATGAAAGATTTAGTCTCTATTACTTTGATTTGTTACTCACTGTTACACGCTACTCTACAGGGATAAAGATTAGTCAAAGTGGTTAGTGGGATATTTTTTAAAGAGTCCAACATGTTTTTGTTTCTACAACTAAAGATATAGTTGAGATTATTTCTCAAACTGAACTCTTATTTTGTGGTTATTTGTTGGCAACGTACATTAATTCACAACGGATCTTTGCTTGCAACGGAAATATTTTTGGCTATAAAAGCAGTACTGTGATCAGTGTTTAAAACACAACTCACGAATTATCATTGCACTTATTATTGTTATTGAGCAAATTGATTTACTGAGTGCAATTCTTGAGAAGCTAAGCAGTTTAATTTCTGGTATTATTTGAAGTGATATTCGGTAAGAATAATTGCTTATTTTGTGCTACTTGATCATTGAATATAGTTGAGCCTTTAATTGTTAAATTGATTATTCTTGCATTGATCATAGACCTCTATATTGTATTGGTTTTTTCTATTGTTAGACTAAGTATAGTCTAAAGGTTTTAATCCTGGTGGATTAGAAAAGTAGTTTACAAACAGGTTCAAGGAAGCAAAGGTGCTTGAAGGGTGCATAGGTGCATAAGGAGCAAGAGAGCTCAAGGAAAATTAATTGTTAATTAATTTTTGAATCTATTTTGTAATCTGTATTTATTTATAAAGAAATAAATAAATTGAGTCTCTAATACTAGTTGGTATTGGACATGGACTAGGCTATTATCATAGAGGGTTATAGTTGAACCAAGTAAAAATCTTGGTGTTGATTTTATTATTTGCTTTACTTTAAAATCACATAAGTTACTTAATTATCTTAATTTGACTACTTGCATTATATTAAGATAATTCTTTAAACATCAAGTGTTTTACTTAATAGGCTATATTAATTCAGTAAACTAATTTCAATCATTATAGTAGCCTGAAATTAATAATTTTTAAAAGTTGGTCATAGATTGCTCCTACACTTATTCAACCTCCCCCTTCTAAGTGTGCCTAGTTAAATTTCAATAATGGTTCAAGTATGAAGTCCTTATGTCAAGGAACATCCCTAAAGCAACGGATCAGTCTAACAACAAAACACTAGCCAGAAAGTTGTGTTCTTCCCGTTTTTGGAAATTCTAGAAACGCTAAGTCATGGCCGTCTGGCCTAGTTTGACCATCTACCCTGTTCCTTCTGTTGATGTTTTAAGAGGCCTAAAGACTCAGATCTATAGTGCATTATACAAGCTACAACATGGTTACCATAAAATTATCAAAACACAAAACAACTGTCAGATATCAAGCCAACAAAACGTTGTCAGACGGTGTTCATGCAATTCTGGGTTGCCCAGAAATGGACTGGTCAACGTTGGTCAACGGGTTTTTACCGTTAATAAAATGAAATCTAGACATCTAATAACACTAATTCCACTTGCAGATTAAAGGCCACATACCAGGCTTTATGTAACAACTTTAAAACAACAAATATAGTAAACGAGCAATGATCTGTGGCCACTGACATTACTTGTCAGACCACAAAAATTGCTCAAGAACAGATTTTGAAAAACATCATTTTAAGGCACTTTGATGCTATGGATTCATGATAGATCATCATAGATCTTCATAAAACATACATTAGCAAGATTCTAAACACTTAAACAAAAAAAAATTCTTAGCATACAAGATCAAATTAGATTTTAGGGTTTATACCTTCTTATTCAAATCTTGATCTTGATCTTCCTAATCTGAACTTTGGTTATTAATGGGCTGTTTATGTGACTGAAACACTTGAAATTTTCAGAGGTATAAGTGAGAGAGAGAGAGTTGGTGAGAGCTTGAGAGATAAATGGCTAAGTTTTGTGATTTTCTCTCTCTTGAAACTATATATATTACTTACCATGTTGCTAGATCTGAGATTTTTGGCTGGCAATACTTGAGATTTATGTCACAAAGTCAACTTAGTAGTTCAACAACTAAAGGGGCTAGCATTTTTACAAGTTATCATTTAAAATAAACTAAAAGGGCATTTTGGTCATTTACAAAATAATTTTAATGGCATTCTTGCAAATTGCACAAACCCTTAGGGTTTAACCCTTAGGTTTTAACCCTTAGGGTTTAACCCTAAGGTTCTAACCCTTAGGTTTTAAATCACTAACTTTATAGGATTTTCTAAATTAGGGTTTTAATTTAGTAAATTAAAATTTTGAAACTAAAATTAGGTTTTCCTAATTACATTAGGTTTTCTTAATCATATTAGTGTTTAGTAAACACATTATGCTCGCTAATTAGGATTAGGATTTAGGATTCCCGAATTTTAAAATTAGGGTTTCCCGTCATATAATTAGGGTTTCTAACTGCGCATTAGGGTTTTTAAACATGAGATTAGGGTTTTTAATCCTTTATTAGGGTTTATTAATTTTAAACCTTATCCGATCAACCATTGATCAAAATTCTAAATAGTACAAACACGTACTCATCAAAATAATTATTTTAATTATATTTTCTATCGAATCCCTTTCCAAAATTAGGGTTAGGGTTTCTAAAGCTGTTAAGCACAACTCTACTCTAAATTTATTAGTTAATATCAAAATTGACCTTCTCGAGACTCGTATTACAGATACTTATCACAAAATTGATAATTAATCTTAATATTAATAAAAAAAAATTATTTGTAAAATTTTTGATTATTAGAAATCTCGGGTTATCACACGTCCACCATATAAAACCTGATTATCATTTTGGTGTTCTAAAGGCTTTAATTTACAGTACAAATACCCGACTACAATCTAGATATAACAAACAGAACATATCAGCAACAACAAGAAAGATCTAAGGGAATGAACATCTTGTCAGAGCTTTTCAAGCGCTTCGGGTTACCCAGCTTTCCAATAAGCTTCTCATCCAACTAGGTTTGACCAATAATATCTTATATGCTATGCATGATCTGGTCCTTCTACAAGTTATAGAACACAGATCTCATAGCATACTATAACTACAAACTTTTAAAACACAAAAATCATTAAAGATCACTGAGATATAAGGTCTGACATTCGTTGTCAGAGAACAAAAAAAATATTTTCTAGATTTTGAAGAACATCAAATCCGAGCCTGTAGATGTTATGGATCTAACATCTATCAACCCAGATCATCATTATACACTACATATAACATATTTTAACACAGAATCATAACTTCTAACACATCATCAAAGGTCAGATTCTAAATTAGGGTTTTATACCTTGATGAACAATTTCTTGATTCTGGGCTTCTAATTTGTTATGGGTGTTAGTGGGGTTTTGTTTTTGGACTGATATACTAAAGATTTTCGTAGGTTAGAGAGAGAGAGGGGGGGCCTTGGATGAGTGTTGGTGAATAAATGAGCACAATAATGCACTTTCTCTCTCTTAATCTATATATATATTATGTTACAATGCACATGGCTGGTGATTTGAGGCTGAGATATATTATTTTCAGTCACATAGAGAAGTCAAGGGTTGGTTACCAACTCCCACACTTGGCAAAATCCAATACTGCACCAATATGGTCTTTTGGTCAATAGCCTTATGATTTTAATGGCTAAGTTGTAATCTTGACAAACCCCTAGGGTTTAACCTTTAGGGTTTGACCCTTAGGGTTTAACACTAAGGTTTAAAAAATATATTTAGTTTCTAGGATTTTTCAAATAAGGTTAAAATGAAAATTAAAGTTTCTAAAAAGAAAATTTGGGTTTCCTAATTAGGTTAGGTTATCTAATTACATTATACAAGAACATTAGGGTTTAAAGTCCACTAATGAGCATTTAGCTTTCCCATTTAGCAATTAGGGTTAATAATTTAGAAATTAGGGTTTTAAATTGGAAATTAGGGTTTCTATTTTATAATTATGGTTTCCTATAATTAGGGTTTTTTTAATTATCACATATCAGAATTTCTTACTAATCGTAAACTCCGGTCTGAGTTTCAAATTAGGATTTTCTCTAATTTCATTAATTCTATAATACGCAGTAAAAATCATATAACACAATCACTACAGAGTGTTGAACTCTAATTTGAGTTTTAATTTAGGGTTTAATAAATTAATGCTAGGGATTTGACATTATGCTCCATAATTGACCAACCATTATCAGTCTATACACACAGTACATAATCATAGCACTGAAATATAATTAATATTATATTATTATTCTAATTCATTGATCAAAACCAAAAATTTATTAGGGTTTGGATTCCATATCTGATTTATCTCGCATATATAACTTTATTAATTAAGTTAAAATAATTAACTTAAATAATTTGAACTAAAATTCATATAATAAAATAGTAATTATAATAATTCCAATAATCATTTCATATATTATTTTAATAATATATAACCATATTTTCATGGAGAATAAATAATAAAAATATTTTTACTACAAAATTAATTATAAAACCATAATTTATAATGGTCAATAATTCTAAGAAAATTATTTGTAATTATTCAGGTAAAAAATAAATTTTTATTTATCACAAATATACATACACATTACCTAACACATATTCCCACCTTTAAAATAAAAAAAATTTTATATGTAAAATTTCTTATTTATTTATATAGAAAATATTGGGTTATTATAGCATCTGCGTTAATGGCCAGTCTGGGATAAATTGGTTTTTACTGTAGAAATTAAATGGGATATTTTTGTAATGTGTGTGACAATATTAAAAGCAAATGATAAGAATACATATTAATGATATGAGGTACCAAGTAGTACAATGAAGTCATATGTAACCTTTAATACAGAAATAATTAAATATCTGTTTATTCCAGAGATTGGGGGAAAGAAATTAAATGTTTAAAATGGACATTTAATATTGAATAATGTTATAATGTGGTTATGTGAGTAATAAAAATATTTATGGGAAATACCTGGACAATAATACATATATACGTTATTTTATTATGTGTGCCTAATGTACATGGGTTATATGATATGAGTACACAAATAATCCCTAATTTTCCTAATATGGTAACAATTGTACATTAAGATTATATTTTTGGAGTTAAAGTAACTAAACTAAGCTTTAGTTGCTGAGAATTAACCTTGTCCCAAATTCAATGACCATACATAGTACATGAATAGTAACCTATCACCTATTTACATAACTTCCAAGTTGTGATCATTGGCTATGAAGATGGCTGGGATTGGTGGTTGAGCAACCCACTAATAACCAGTGTGTTCTTCTTCCACACTCTGGTTTCAATCTTCTATGTAAACCCAAAATCCAGTCCACCATTTCTCTATATAAAGCAACTACATTTTCAGTTTACGTTACTTTGTTTTGTCTGTTGAAAGTCTGAGAAATTGAGTTTAAGTGTTGGATGTTCAAAGAAGAAGCTAGCAATCTTAGAAGGAAGAAACTAAGTATACTAAGATTTTAAGAGGTATAAAATCCTAACTTTGGTACTTAGTTGGGTTTTGCCAAATTCTTAGAATTACTTGAAATTCTCTATTAATCAATGCGAATTAGCATGCTATCATGTGTTTAGGAAGTATGTGTACATATATGGAACCTTTAATGATGGAATTGAACATGTTTAAACCAAGAAGAATCATTGTTGTATGATGCTCTGCAAAATAGAGCAAGTTATCGCTTCATTTGTGTGTAGAAGCGATCTCTGCGCCCGATTTATAATAGGGTGCGGCCTTGTTCTTTTACATTCCCAATATGTGAAATGATTTTGTTTTTCAATATGATTGATTCTAAACTACGGATATGGCTTGAGCATTGATAAGTGGATTTCATATCCACGAATCGATGTTCATTTCAAGCTTAAATTCGTAGTTATTTTCTTGTTTCGTGTTCGTTTTCACTCGTTTTGTGTTCTTTTATGTGTAGGGTGGTCATTGTAGCATTTAACAAGATTTGGAGTCAATTGGGATCATTTCGGGACGAATTCGTGAAGGAAAGGAAAAATTCACTCGGCAACTTTTTGGGAAGATTAGCAGAATACACCCCCGCTGGGGCGGGGGGTCTCGACCAGCTGATTGTCTTGTTCAATTTAGGACTGTGCTGCTATATGATTGTTAGTGATGTAATCGCATGTGGACTCTAGAATAGAAGGGATTCGACTGGGACATTAAAGGGGAGGTCATTTTACTCAACTAACAACAAATTCGGCAACACACAAGAGCACGTTACAAGATTATTTCTAGATTTTCACAAAAAGCTTTGGAGGAGTAATTTGAAGAGACTTTCGTGACAATTGCAATTCTAGGCTACGTGAAGGGTGTTCATCATTATTCTTCTCTTTAGTCTTTTATTTGTAATGGCACAAATGTTTTTGTTAGATAATTCAGTTTTTATTTCATTCGTTATGAACTAATTCATTTATTAGGCTTATGATGGATCCTTGGGTGAAAGGATGATTTTATTATTTTGATTTCCAGTTCAATAAAATATTTTCAGTTTATCTATGTTAATTTGAGCGTGAATTTATGAATTGCTTGATCAACAATTCTTTGTGGATTTGTATGGAATCGAGAGAGGATATTCAAATCTAGACTTAGTTGATATAGCATGTGTCATGAATGTTGTGAATAACAGATTCTTGATTATTGTTAAGGTAGAGATATGCTTGACATCGCATGTAATCGGATAGAGAACTTATTCTTAAACCTTCTTTAATTTCAATCAAATAGAGATATAGTGAGTTGGTTGATTTAGGTGTTTAACTTGGTTATATCTAATTTGTGGATTTGAGTTAATATGGTATTAGTGCATCGAGAGGTGGATAGTACTACATTCGTGTTCTTGATTAATAAACTGAGATATTAAGTTGAATTAGAATAAAGGTTTGAAAATCAGAGTGAAGCTTAGGGTGAAATCATAAGTCTAATTCTCCATCAATTGTTTGAAATTCTGGATTTTGATATTTGTGATTATTTTGTGGTAGTTTATTTATTTAATAATTTAGTTTCTATAATTTTAAACCATTGAATTGAATAGTTTAATAGAATTAGGATTAATAGAAAATTGATAATTGTGAAGTTAAATTTCTTGCTAATTTTTCTCTGTGTGAATGATACTTTATTCATTACTATATTACTTGTTGACCACGTATACTTGGGTGTTTTGCGTATATAGATTTTACCCAACAAGTTTTTTGCGCCGTTGCCAGGGATAATTTAGCCTAGATTTTAATAATTTTACAATATCAGTTTAATTAGTCCAGTTTTACTTAAACATTTTTGTTTTTGTTTTTTGTTCTTCTTATTTCAGGTTTTTGACATTGGTTTATGCAAAGACGATCCAAAAATCCAGACTTGCTTCCTTTTGAGGACGACATTGAAAGAAGATTTCAGAGGTTGAGTAAGTGGATCAAGGAAACAAGGAACGAATTCAAAAATTCTGATAAGGAAGAAGCAATGGCTGCCGAAGACCAGAAAGCATTGAGGGATTTTACAACACCAAAGGTGACTGATCTGCAGTCGAGCATCACTAGGCCTGCAATAGCTGTGAATACTTTTGAAATCAAGCCTGGGACCATTCAGATGATTTAGAATTCAGTTCCGTTTGGGGGAATGGCAAATGACGATCCGAACGAGTATTTAATCAGTTTTATGGAAATGTGCGACACTTTCAAGTACAATGGGGTGTCGGATGAGGCAGTGAGACTTCACTTATTCCCGTTCACTTTACAGGACAAGGCGAAGAGTTGGTTACATTCTCTGTCGCTGGGATCGATAACTATGTGGGAAGACTTGGCTCAAAAATTCCTTGCCAAATTTTTCCCATCGGCAAAAACTGCCAAAATGAGGAATGACATAACAATGTTTGAGCATTAAAATGGGGAGTCGTTATATGAGGCATGTGAGAGGTACAAGGAGTTACTTAGAAAGTTCCCACATCATGGATTGCCCAAGTGGCTGCAAATGTAAACCTTTTATAACGGATTACATGGGAATGTCAGAATGAGTATTGACGCAGTGTCGGGCGGAGCATTCATGGATAAGAGTTACGAGGAAGCCTACAATTTGATTGAAACCATGGCGGCCAATAACTACCAGTGGCCCAGAGCAAGAATGACACAGGCAAAGGCGGCTGTGGTTTTGGAAGTAGATGGGGTGATGTGACTATACAAGCATTGTTTTCACATGTCCAAGAAGTTAGATGCTATGACAGGGCTCTCAAGTACAAAGAAGTTGCGGTAGTATGCAAATTATGTGCAGGTGATCATCCTACAGATCAGTGCGCAATTAATCCAGCATCCGTCCAGTTTATAGGTAGCTATAACAGAATTCTGCAAAACACATAACAAAACACCTACAACCAGGGGAATAGGAACCACCCAAATTTCTCGTGGAGCAATAACAAGAAAAATCAAGCTCCACGACCGCAGTATCCCCCCTGTGTTTTCGTAATCACCAACAATCGGCTCAACATCGTGAAAAAGAAATCGATTTCGAGGAAATGGTGTCAAGTACATAACTAGCAATGAGGCAGCAATGAAAAATTAAGAAATGGCAATGAAATCACAAGAGATGGCTATCAAGAATTTATAAAATCAGATAGGACAAATGACGTTAGCATTGAATAATAGACCACAAGGAACGTTACCAAGTGACACTGAGAGAAATCCAAAGGGTAGTCATGAGCAATGTCAAGTAGTTATATTGAGAAGTGGAAAACATCTCGTGGGTGATAATGCAGAAAATTCAGCGACACTGGAGGAAAAAGTTGATAACAGTAACGTGGTTGAAGGTAACAAGGGTGAGGATAAGCAATTTGAGGACATAAAGTTAAACAATAAGCCAATTGTTTATCCTCACCACCATTTCAGCAGAGGGTTCAAAAATAGAAATTAGATAAGCAGTTCGCAAAGTTTTTAGAAGTGTTCAAGAAACTCCAGATTAACATCCCATTAACAGAAGCCCTAGAGCAAATGCCAAGTTATGCGAAGTTCATGAAAGGAATCCTGTCAAGGAAAAAGAAATGGGAAGATTTTGAAATAGTGGCACTAACAGAGGAGTGTAGTGCGATGTTACAGCAGAAGTTACCACCAAAACTTAAGGACCCAGGGAGATTTACTATCCCATGCACGATCAAAAAAATGTCGTTTAACAAATGTTTATGTGATTTGGGGGCGAGTGTGAACCTTATGCCATTGTCAAGATATACGTAATTTGGTTTGCCCATGCAAAAGCCTATGAATATTTCATTGCGCCAAGCGGATAGGTCACCACATATCCGAGAGGCATAGTAGAGGACATTTTGGTTAAAGTGGATAAGTTTATATTCCTAGCGGACTTTATCATTCTGGATTTTGAGGAGGACAAGAACATCCTGATTATCTTAGGGAGACCTTTCTTGGCCACGGGAAGGACACTCATAGATGTGCAAAAAGGAGAACTTACTATGAGAGTCCAAGATCAAGAAATCAAATTTAATGTGTTCAAGGCCATGAAATTTCGTACGGATGAGGAAGAATGTTTTCGGATGGATTTAATTGAGCAAATCATCAGTGAAGATATGAGCAAGAGTTTGGTCAACGATCCATTAGAAATAAACTTATTGGGGGATGAAGAAAATGACGACTCAGAATTTTTGGACTACTTACAGATGTTAGACTCATTTCCACGAGTTAGCCAATTCAGAGCATCGTTTGAACCTTTTCACACTGAGGAGATAGCCGCAGAAAAACTAAAACCGTTATTGGAGGAGCCACCAACATTGGAACTTAAGCCACTCCCTAAACATCTCAGGTATGCGTACTTAGGCAATTCAAATTCTTTACCTATAATTATTTCTGCTACACTTAACGAATTGTAGGAAGAAAAGTTGCTGAGGGTGCTTAGGGAACACAAATCAGCGATTGGTTGGACGATTAGGGATATAAAGGGAATTAGCCCTTCATTTTGTATGCACAAGATTCTGATGGAAGATGATGCAAAACCGACGGTGGAGCAACAACGACGACTTAACCCGATTATGAAGGAAGTGGTAAAGAAGGAAATTCTAAAATTTTTGGATGCTGGTATCATCTATCCGATTTCTGACAGTAAGTGGGTTAGTCCGGTTCATTGTGTGCCGAAAAAGGGGGGGAATGACCGTGGTACAGAATGAGGATAACGAGTTAATTCCAACAAGAATAGTGACAGGTTGGAGGGTGTGCATCGATTATAGGAGGTTGAATAAGGCAACCCGAAAAGATCAATTCCCGCTACCCTTTATTAATCAAATGTTAGACAGATTAGCGGGGATTACTATTGTTTATTGGATGGATATTCAGGCTATAACCAGATCGCCATCGCTTCTGAGGATCAAGAAAAGATAATATTTACGTGCCCTTATGATGCATTTGCATTCAGCAGGATGTCATTCGGGTTATGCAATGCACCTGCAACCTTCCAACGGTGTATGATGGTCATTTTTTCAGATATGGTGGAGAAAAATGTTGAAGTCTTTATGGATGATTTTTGGGTCTATGGAGACAACTTTGATACTTGCCTAGGGAATCTGGTCATTTTATTGCAGCGATGTAAGGATACAAACCTCAAATTCAATTGGGAAAAATGCCACTTCATGGTTGAAGAAGGCATAATTTTGGGCCATAAGGTGTCGGCTCAAGGATTGGAGGTGGACAAAGCTAAGCTGGAAACAATCGAGAAATTGCCTCCACCGAGCTCAGTTAAGGGTATTAGAAGTTTTCTGGGACATGCTGGATTCTACAGGAGGTTTATAAATGACTTCTCTAAAATTGCAAAACCTCTATGCAGTCTTTTAGAGAAGGATGCTACTTTCGGCTTTTAATGAGGAATGCAAGTCATTTTGAATCATTGAAGAAGAAATTAACTACAGCCCCCGTGATAGTCGCACCGGATTGAATATGCCATTCGAATTAATGTGTGATGCCAGCGACTATGCGGTTGGGGCTGTTTTGGGCCAACGATGAGACAAGGTGTTTCACGCCATATACTATGTAAGCAAAACACTCACAGAGACTCAAATGAATTATACAACCACAGAAAAGGAATTGCTTGCAGTGGTGTACGCGTTTGACAAATTCTGGGCATACTTGATCGGGACTAAGGTGATAGTCTACATGGACCATTCGGCGATTTGGTACCTAATAGCGAAAAAAGGTGCTAAGCCACGCCTTATCCGATGGATTCTCCTACTTCAAGAGTTTGACTTAGAAATTAAAGATAGAAAGGGGACATAAAATCAAGTAGCCGATCACTTGTCTAGGCTAGAAAACCAAGGGAAAGCGAAAGAAGACATATGTGAAATTAACGAGTCATTCCCAGATGAGAAACTGTTTGGGATTTCGGCAAAATTTCCTTAGTATGAGGATTATGCAAATTTTCTTGTGAGTAATATTCTTCCACCTGACCTTACAAGACAACAGAAAAAGAAGTTTCTTCATGATGTAAAGTGGTACATGTGGGATGAACCGTATTTGTTCAAACAATGCTACCGATAAAAAATGATTAGACTAGCATCCCCTATAGTGAAGTGAAGAACATTATGCATGAGTACCATTCATCCGCATATACGGCGGGGCATTATGGCGAATGAAGAGATGACAACAAAGGTAGGTATTGCAAGCCGGGTTTTATTGGCCCACATTATTCAAAGATGCCCACCATTTTGTCAAACAATGCGATAGGTGTCAAAGGGTGGGAAACATCTCAAAACAGAATGAGATGCCCCTACAAACAATTCTTGAAGTGGAAATTTTTGATGTATGGGGCATCAATTTCATGGGGCCATTCCCTTCATCTTTGAACAATCAGTATATTCTACTCGCAATGGATTACGTTTCGAAGTGGGTTGAAGCTGCAACACTACCATCCAACGATGCCAAGGTAGTCCTCAAATTCCTACAAAAAAACATTTTCATGAGGTTTGGCACGCCAAGAGCGATAATCAGTGACGAAGGTAGTCACTTCTTTAATAAGGCATTCACAGCTCTTTTGACACGATATGGGGTCAACCACAAAGTAGTGACATCGTATCACCCTCAGACAAGTGGGCAGGCCGAGGTATCAAACCGAGAAGTAAAGAAAATATTGGAGAAAGTAGTAAACCCGAGTCGTAAGGATTGGTCACTTCGGTTGGATGACGCATTATGAGCATACCGGACTGCGTACAAAACTCCGATCGGGATGTCACCATATCAACTACTGTACAGGAAGGCATGTCACTTACCAGTCGAACTACAATACAAAGCTTATTGGGCGGTTCAAAAACTCAATTTCGATCAAGCAGCTGTAGGGAAAAAAAGACTACTTTAACTGAATGAGCTCGATGAATTCCGCCTTCACGCCTATGAGAACTTCAAATTATACAAAGAAAAGGTAAAAAGATGGCACGAACAGAAAATTGTGCATCGAACATTCGAGCCGGGTCAATCAGTCCTCTTGTTCAACTCACGGCTGCGACTGTTCCCAGGAAAGCTTAAGTCAAGATGGTCAGGACCATTCACTATAAAGTGGGTATTCTCTCATGGTGCCGTTGAACTCTACAGTCGTAATCCATTAGAGACGTTCAAGGTTAATGGTCAACGGATAAAGCATTACTGGGGTGGCGATTCAAACTGGGATGTCGTCAACATTACCCTCATAGATACACAATGAAATAGGGAGTAGTCAGGCTGAATGACTTAAAATAAAGCGCTAATTGGGAGGCAACCCAATCATTTCTTTTTAATTATTTTATTTTCATTTGAACTTTTTTCCGTATTAATTATATTATAGCTTAGGATTTTAATTTATCGATTTTTTTATTGATTCGTTCTAAGAGTCTTGGAAATCTCTCATGCATGCTCAAATTTATCAAAAATCTAATAACCTTCACGTTTCATAGCTTGCAGGATGGGAAAAGGCAATTTCGGTGGCATAGCGTGAAGACAACAAAGCCCAAAACTGGCCAACTTACAGTGGGCATGCCCGCTGGGGAGGGCTCAAATGGCCTTGTACCCCCCGCTGGGGCGGGGGTCCTAGAACTTGGGCACTTCAAATTCGGTAGTAACATATGTTAGACTCCACAACTCCCATAACTTCTCCCTTAATTTAGATTCCTCATAACCACCACCCACCATCCACTACCCCCACGAATTCCAATACTCCACTACCTCTCCCCAGCTCTTCAATCCACCAATAAACACCCGCACACCACCTCTATATATTACCACATCTTAACCTAATTTCATCACACCACTCTTCAATTACACTCATCAAATTTCGAATTAGGGGCTTCATAGAGGATAGTTGTAACCATTTGAGAGGAAAACATATCACTATTCTCAAGTTATCAAGCTTCATTCACCATATTGGAGAGCCAATTTAATAAGTGTGGGGGATAACCATTTGTGCACACCAAGTGTTTGTCACTATGTTTCAACCAAGTTTGGGGGAGAACTAGGGCAAGTTAAGCATTAGAGAGAAACCATGGCATCACAATCAACATCTAAACGCCAAAGGGGAGAGAGTTCAAGATCCGCACAACCGACACAAACCTTTGGTCGTCGGAAATTTGTGAGTACCGCCAAACCGGTATGAGTACATGCTAACCAAAGCCCTTACACCGGAGCAGGGATTGGCACCGGATCCCAATAATGGGGAGATGATGCCTCAAATCTATCAAAAGGATCCGCTGTGGTTAACATTGTCAAGGAATTTTGCACCAACGCTCAGGACAAAGCCCCATTCAACGGGTATGTGCGGGGTCACTTGGTTTCGTTCAGTGCCGATGCAATAAACACTTATTATCAGCTGCGGGTACCTTGCCAATGCCAATATGCTTAGCTACGTGATTTTGTTCCGGACTTTGCTGAAATAATCGCAGGGATGACAAAGCCGGGAACATCTTGGATGAAAGGTCAGAAGGGAGGCACAGTGTTCCATAGCAAGGACCTTAGCCTGTATGGAAAAATATGATACGTATTCTTATGCGCTAAATTGCTTCCGTCCCAACACACCTCGGACATCACCAAAGAGAAGGCGTTGCTGTTGTACGTAATTGTACAAGATTTCATTATGGACGTCGGGGCTATTATCTGTTTCTCCATCCGTCGGTGTTTACGTGGAAATTTTTCGGGCAGCTTGCCACACCCATCACTCATATGTGGGTTTTGTCGTATTGTAGGGGTGAGATGGTCTGACGATGAGCCCACACAAATGCTGCTCGGATTGTTTGATTCTAGAATGATAGTGCGGTATTCTGTATGGGCAGGAGGCGAGTCACATCCACGAGGTCTGGGTTTTATTTTTCCGTCGGCTTCGAAAGATGAAGTTGATGCTACGTCAGCTTCGGAGGATGATGATGCAAATACTATAAGCGTCGGTCGGAAAGGTACCACGTTACCGAGGCAATATCCAGTCCTCAGTTCCTTGTGTTCGAAAATCAGATGACTGCGCACAACAAAGCAGCACGTCGGGAAATGCGACGATTGGCAATGCTGTAAGATCACATGTTTGATGCTATGAACGCATCTTTCACCTCACTCAACACAACCCTTCAAAGCTTCCACCCGGCGGCTCAATTTCCATATCAGCAACCCAGACCAATGCTGAGATTTCCACCAAGTGATTCTGATGAAGAAGAGCAACAACCACCTCGTCAGACTTAAGCGATAATAGGGAAGTCCTCACTGTGACACCCCCAAATCCGGGTACTTCAATTCCACAGATTTGGTGTTCACTGTCCAAATAAATTATAACTAACTACCCATAAACAAAGGATATAATAAAATTCAAAAGCTTAAATAATAAATCTCCCATCAAGGGTTACATAATCTCAAGATAAATCCCAGGTCATCTAACCTTTATTACAATCATCAGCGGAAAATTAAAACATAGCCATAATCAAATCTATTACATAAATTTCATAAATAAAAGGTAATTAAACATCGTCGTCTAATCAAGCACTTTGTCCTTGCCCTTGCTTGAATGAAGCTCTTCAAACTTCTTAACTTCATCTGCATTGTTTGGTGCAAGAGTAAGAAAACAATTGCTCACAAGAAGAATAATATACAATAACATTTTATGAATAACAATAACTGAACTTTCAATGGTAAAATTCTCTTACCGGAATGATAAACTTTAATTCAAAAGCTATGAGTTCAAAGGAATAATGAACGTTTAAGTTAACAATAGCTATCAACATCAAAGAATACACTGAGGATCACAAGACCACGAACTATACTCTAGGTTTTCAAGTATTTCTATTTTAACCTTTAACAATCTAAAAGACTATAATCATCATCTTTGTCCTAGGTTAACATGTGTTTCTACTGTAATCTTTAACAGTCTAAACGACTATATGGACCATCATTTCGTACTCCAGGTGATCAACCCTTTGTACTATGTATTGCGCAAACATTTTAACGCTATTGCGTATTTCTAAAATAATCCCCTAATAATTGGGTTGTTCATCTTAGCTTAGATCATCAGGTTCCGAACCAAATGAAATTTGGTTGGGAATTAGCTTCCAAGGAATTCTAGATCTTTAGAATGCTCATCAACCAAGTACTGGTTGAATCGGATAGAAACAAATAACTATTCAAGAGTTTGATTATAATATCTTCATGAACAAGGTATATCGATGAATCAATAAGAGCTAGAGTATTACAATTTCTAAATTGAACAAATGTTATCATCGACGACATGCTTTCAAAATTTGTGTGAGTACATATGCAAACCAAAGAAAGTTTGGTTTGGGTTGACTTCAAGGGAAATATAGAGTTTAGAACATTCATCATCTAAGGATTAGTTGAATTGGTAAAGAATCGCTAGATAACTTAGAGTTCGGTACAATAATGTAAGATAATACAATGATATTGGAGAACGAAGATCAAACAACAGTTATTGGTAACTGAATAAACAACATTACTAACTTTTAATAAACATGGTAATCACGTTTGAAATAAAGAAATAAAGATTAACTAACTTGTTCAACAAGTAAATGAGAGTTAAAGAATTCGCATGAAAATAAATCGTCAAACAAGAGGTTAGAGTTGGAGAATCTGCATAAGTATAACGTAATAGTGAAAAGTAACCTTGCTGAATAATAAAGTAGAAAAGGTTAGGGAACTTGCCTCTTGTGTAAGCTAAACAATTACCATTCACGTACCCCAATATCCTACACATTTTAGTGCAATCACAATATCTATTAGACATGTTAACATCCACTTCCAAAATAACACCCATTATAGCTAAACTTGTTAATTTAGTACAAGTCTTATGCTACTATCATAAACATGATTGCTAACATATTCAATCACTTAGCACAATTTAACAATTAAAACTATTTTAATTTCTCAAAATTCATATTTTTCATATAAAACTCCATTTTTTGATATCTCTTGGAAAAATCATCACTGTAATCTCTATACTTGGCCAAATCACTTCATTCCAATTACGTTATGCTCCTTTCTTAATGAACTAACATAATCAAGCTTTAATTGAAGTTACTTGACAATTCTCACAAATCTCTCTCACAATTCTCTCTTAAGTTCTCTGCAGCTTTTTTTCTTAGGCCAAAAGACAAATCACGTAAAACTAATACACACTAAAGCCTATAGATAAAAAAAAACTGATAACCTTAATAAGTCTAGTTATTAGAATATCAGTTTCAGCTACAACGCTTAGGTTATAAATATATTATATTATATTTATTTTATTTATAATTCGAATATTAAAAGAAATCCAAAAGTCATAAGGTTTTGTTTGGCAAAAAGTCTTTAAAATAAAGACTTATATATTTAAGTCTTGTTTGGTAAAAACTAATTAAACTCCTTTAATTTATTTTAATAAACAACTTAGTTTATAATTTATAACCACATATGACTTATTTGGATTTTCATATCCAACATTAATTAAATAAAATAATTATACATACTATATTTTAAATAAATACACCACTTAAACAAACATCACAAAATTATAACTTTATTATAATTTTATTTAATAATTTAATATACCATCTTAATTTATCACATCACAACAACAATATAACATCTCATGTTATCTTACAACATAATAACTATGAATTAAATTAATTTAGAATAGTATCTAATAAATATAATTTATAAATATTTACTAACAAAATCACATATTCATTTAATTTAAGAAATATTTTAAATTAAAAAACAACAACTTCATCAATAAAATATTTATTTAATTTAATAAATATTTTAAATTACAAATAAAATCTTGGATTGTTACATCATTCCCTTCTTACATGGATTCTGTCCCCGGAATCACAACTCAAACAATCAAATTGTCACATTCTTCCCTCCTTAAAAAGATTCTGTCCTCATAATCGAAGACACAGACAAAACAAATAACTCATGGTAATTCTTCATCATTTCAATTTTAAGTTCCCACGTAGCATCTTCGACGCTGTGTTTCCTACATATCACCTTTACAAAAGGTTTTAAATCATTCTTGTACACATGATCTTTCTAGTCGACTACCTGAATAAAACTTTCCTAGTATCACAACCATAATGGTTCGTACTTGGTCACATGATTACAGTCGAGCTTGTTCGATCATCTCATCGAAAATGAAAAACATTACGAATGCGCTCTAACTATAGAGGTAAGGCTACCTCAAAACCCTCTTTCAACTCTATCAATGCTTCCTATACTATAAATGTTTTATACCCAATATAGTTCGTCAAACTTACCACACTTTAGAAATCCAGGAACTTGCCATAATCATATTAGTTTAGGAACTTATCCTAGTCAGACCATAGGCGTCCATTCGCTGAGGGGTTCAAAATATACCATATGATTATGAGTCACGAACTTACCATATGCTTTAGTTTTAAGAACTGAACCTAATCTTAATATCATCTAACTTAATCTTAAAATCTTCTAACTATCGAATATATACATGAGAAAAGAATCATCTTTCCACCACATATACCTTGATAGCGCGATACTGATATTCCAATAATTATCAATGTGATAAACCAAGTATATGCACAAAACCTCTGCCCATACCAAGGTTTGTACGACTTAGTCACCATATGAGTCATCAGTTGAAATCCCACCTAACATTACCTTCTTCTTAAATTATTTTAACTTACCCATAACTTGTTCAATGCAGATTCCTCGCATGACATTATCGAAAACTTCTCGTGTGCTAAGAACGCCTTCCAATGTTTGGACTTCCTTTTAGTTTGGCAATCAATTTGCAAATGATATGACATACTTATTTCTAATTGCGTTCCACATGTTCTTGCAAACCATTTTGACAATTCGATATGAATCGTGAATCTCGGTTTTACACAATTGACACAGAAACATCGTGTCTTGAAACGATTTCATTAAAACATAACTTCACTCACTGCTCAATATGTAATATGTTATCTTTGACATACCAAAAATATATCGCCACATCTTGCCACCAATAGTAATATCGAAGGCAATAAATAATTTCATGCTTCCTAGTTGATTCAATATATAACTTTTATGCCAAACTTCATTTTCAACTCCTGGTATTAACGAAACCTAGTTTCTTCCTTCTACTTTCTCATATATCTTACCTCGTACCACATATTAGTCATTTCTATTATGAACCCATCCTGCACAGTTAATAAAATAACTACTATTTTTTTTTCTTAAGACGTCGGCAACCACATTCGTTTAGGATTTTGTAGTCATAAACCTTGAACAACTTTAACTACCACTTTACACATGCCTAAATATCTCTGTGAGAGGATATACTTTAGACACTTATGGTATGTTTATATCTCACACTACTACCCAACAATACACCTCTAAATCCTCAGAGCAACCACTAATACCTCTACTCTGAATCGTGAGTCGGACACCCTTTCTCATAAAAAAAATTTAACTGATGTGATGCTTAAGAAATGACCCTGTCGTTCTGCCTAAACACACTGCCTAATACATTGTATGATACGTTGCTATACAACACAAAGTTTTCTGTACTATCTAGTAGAGACAACATAGGTGCCTTACTAAATTCTTCTTCAATTTTTGAAAATTCGCTCTATAATTTCCTGCCCATATAAATTCCACCGATTTTCTCATTAATTTAGCTAAATAAGTAACTATTTTGATCTTCACACAACCCACATATTATTTTCTTAATAACTTCTTGTTTTAAAACATCGATAAATAACTCTACCGTACAGACGTCTTGCAACTGAAAGAACAAAATACTACCTTTGACTTCCTCAGAGTCTTAAGGTTTATGCACTTTCTTTGACAATAACTTATCACCACCTGGTTTAACCACTTTAGAGTTTCATAAATCAAATCGAAAATAAATCCATTACGTGGCCTTTAATACCAACACGGCAGTTCTACACATCAACTTAAAAGGAATCACTATTCACACTTTCTAATTTTTTAGGGATAGTCTAACTCTTCCCGAAGAGAATCTAGTTTCTACATAAATTCATAAGGCATAAATTAACAAGTGGCGGTTAAATTAAATAACACGCAGCCATATAGATAGCTAATCGGAATCATACCCTGCATTGCGTTCTGGATCTTCATGTTGGATGATTGTTCAGTTGGTCGACACGGCGGAGTTGACTCTACAATAACCAATTTGCCATTGCCCCCTTTGCTTCTACTTTCTTTTCCTACCGCTTTCTTTGGGCAACCTCGAGCCAAGTGCTCCTTCGATCCACACGTGAAGTAGGCTCTCTTCCTCGGTCTTGAACATTTTGGTGCAATGTGATCCTTCGACCCACAATTAAAGCACACCCTTTTTCCTCTTAAACAAACACCTAAATGTTTCTTTCTGCAGTTGCTACACGCCTCCACCTTCTTCTTTTCCTTCCCTTGCTGATTTTCAGCGTTAATATTATTGTCCCTCTTTCTTTTTCGAGCGTTACAAGTATGACTATCACCCACCTTATCATCTTCACTCTTCTTTCCCCTCTACTCTTGATTGTATGCCAGCGTATTACCTTCCCCATCTACATCAATTGTTCTTTCCAACCCTGTTGTAAACGAATTTGGTTGGAACATCGAGATTTGATTATACAGCCAGAAATTTAGTTGATTTGACAGTGCTCCCACCATCAAATTCACCAATTGTGGCACTGGATTTGCGTTAACTTCCCTATTGGATGCATATTCCTTGGGGCTCTGTTGACGTTGTTGTCTTCTTCTAGGCGGCATCTTACTGTTTAAAACTTGAACTATTAGATCATTGTTAATCCATACATTAATATTTTTAAACTTATCTTAACCACTTATAGATAACACATAATATATCTTAACAAACAATGATATTACTTTATTCATTTATTACATCACCACATCACAAAATAGCCACACTGCTATTTATATTATTTATCCCAAAATAATAAAATTCTAGGATTACTTTATCACATCCCACTATTTAATTCAAAAGTTAGGATCCACATCTATTAATTTTATTATAATTTATATATCATCTTATTATTTTTCTTGCAATCTACAAGAAGATTCCACGTTGTACAACTTCGTTGCGATCTTGCTCCATGATACGGATTGTCAGGAGATTGGAAGATTAAATTCTAAGTTTCATCATTCGTTTGGCGCTCTTTGACTTGTCTTCAACACGATCTATGCATTTAGAAGCCTTCACCCATGCGTCTTCAGCTCTCGCACGCTTTGCTAACTTCTTTCCCCAGTCATTTCTGCGCAATCTCATTTCCAGCTAATAATTATCCTTTTTAATATTCTGACTGTTCTGACTGAGCTAATATCCGATCTACATCTGCAAATGATGCAGTAAGGTCTTGAGTTGCGACATATTCTTGTGCTAACGTGGCTTGGTTCTTTATGGCTAGACCTTCTAATTTCTTGACCTTCTTTTATAACTCAACTTTATGACCACACACCTCATTGGAGGAATTCCCCCTCCTCGTTCTCATCCTTCACCTTTATCACCCCAACTTTATTCTCTCGTTCAAACTCAAGCCTATACCCAAGGTCTACAACAGAAATCAACGGGTATGGCTTTCCCAATACCAACCATACTCAGACTATACAACTTCTAAAGCTCCTAATCCTTATCATCCTTCGTTAATCATTCTGATAACGAAGTTTTAACAACCCCAACACTTGATATGTATAACACATGCTACTCCTAAGTACTCACGAGCACATAATTCATTAACACACAAGCACATAGAGTTTTTTTTTTCTTCAATGAATTTCCTTAATTCATTCCTTAGAACTCGATAAGAGTTTATCGCCTCTATATTTTCGATCTCCTATAAGGTTATAGCCTAAGGTTTCCCCACCTAAGGTTCATAACCTAAAGCTTTGCTACCAACTTGTGACACCCTCAAATCCGGGTACTTTAATTCCACAGATTTGGTGTTCACTGTCCAAATAAATTATAACTAACTACTCATAAACAAAGGATATAATAAAACTCAAAAGCTTAAATAATAAATCTCCCATCAAGGGCAAGATAAATCCCAGGTCATCTAACCTTTATTACAATCATCAGTGGAAAATTAAAACATAGCCATAATCAAATCTATTACATAAACTTCATAAATAAAAGGTAATTAAACAACGTCGTCTAATCAAGCACTTAGTCCTTGCCCTTGCTTGAAGAAAGCTCTTCAAACTTCTTAACTTCATCTGCATTATTTGGTGCAAGAGTGAGCAAACAATTGCTCACAAGAAGAATAATATACAACAACATTTTATGAATGACAATAAGTGAACTTTCAATGGTAAAATTCGCTTACCGGAATGATAAACTTTAATTCAAAAGCTATGAGTTCAAAGGAATAATGAACGTTTAAGTTAACAATAGATATCAACATCAAAGAATACACTGAGGGTCACAAGACCACGAACTATACTCTAGGTTTTCAAGTATTTTTACTTTAACTTTTAATAGTCTAAAAGACTATAATCATCATCTTTGTCCCAGGTTAACAAGTGTTTCTATTGTAACCTTTAACATTCTAAACGGCTATATGGACCATCATTCCGTACTCCAAGTGATCAACCCTTTGTACTATGTATTGCGCAAACATTTTAATGCTATTGCGTATTTCTAAAATAATCCCCTAATAATTGGGTTGTTCATCTCAACTTAGATCATCAGATTTCGAACCAAATGAAATTTGGTTGGGAATTAGCTTCCAAGGAATTCTAGATCTTTAGAATACTCATCAACCAAGTACTGGTTGAATCGGATAGAAACAAATAACTATTCAAGAGTTTGATTATAATATCTTCATGAACAAGGTATATCGATGAATCAATAATAGCTAGAGTATTACAATTTCTAAATTGAACAAATGTTATCATCGACGACATGCTTTCAAAATTTGTGTGAGTACATATGCAAACCAAAGGAAGTTTGGTTTGGGTTGACTTCAAGGGAAATATAGAGTTTAGAACATTCATCAACTAAGGATTAGTTGAATTGGTAAAGAATCGCTAGACAACTTAGAGTTCGATACAATAATGTAAGATAATACAATGATATTGGAGAACGAAGATCAAACAACAGTTATTGGTAACTGAATAAACAACATTACTGACTTTGAATAAACATGGTAATCTTGTTTGAAATAAAGAAATAAAGATTAACTAACTTGTTCAACAAGTAAATGAGAGTTAAAGAATTCGCATGAAAATAAATCGTCAAACAAGAGGTTAGAGTTAGAGAATCTGCATAAGTATAACGTAATAGTGAAAAGTAACCTTGCTGAATAATAAAGTAGCAAAGGTTATGGAACTTGCCTCTTGTGTAAGCTAAACAATTACCATTCACGTACCCCAATATCCTACACATTTTAGTGCAATCACAATATCTATTAGACATGTTAACATCCACTTCCAAAATAACACCCATTATAGCTAAACTTGTTAATTTAGTACAAGTCTTATGCTACTAGATAAATATCAGAAATTTCAAGTGTTAACCTTCATAATACTTATTTACTAATCCTCATTCTCAATAACTCACAACATGTCATTTTCATAATTTACTAACTTCTTATAACTTTAGAATCACTAACCACATAACACTATGTTGTTTTAACCTTGTCGTTACACATTTAACACATTAACATAACCTTAGACCAAGTTATAGTGGTGTTACAAAGTCTGCAGACAGACGAGACCTCACCGCCTCAGGGCGGGATATATATTGTTGCCAATAATACAAAGTTAGGATGGCCTAATTACTTTGCTTTTTTGCTTTCTTATCGCAAGTAAATCAAGCGCCAAGGTAAGTACGTATGATTTGTAAACTAATGAACAATAGTCGACTATATCCCAACTAACACGAATTTCAACCACCAAACAGTGAAATTAACACGTAAAATAAATATACAACTATCATAAACATGATTGCTAACATATTCAATCACTTAGCACAATTTAACAACTAAAACTATTTTAATTTCTCAAAATTCATATTTTTCATATAAAACTCCATTTTTGATATCTCTTGGAAAAATCATCGCTGTAATCTCTATACTTGGCCAAATCACTTCATTCCAATTACGTTATGCTCGTTTCTTAATGAACTAACATAATCAAGCTTCAATTCACAAATTAACATACAAATTGACCACTAAAATTAGTACTTTTACACGCCACATGCAAATATATACTTTAATTTACTTTTCTTCTTTTTTAACTATAATTAGCATATGAATTCTTTGTTTAAACATAAATTCAACCATGACCAACACATATACTCACAATTACCAGTTATATATCAATAATTCAACAAATTGAATTCATAGAGCATGAGATTTTATGCCGTAAAAAAACTCATATATAAACATATATACATACATAATATTAAGGTTAAAAAAATACCTTTAATTGGCTTGTTAATTCTTGCTAAACACTGAAGTTACTTGAAAATTCTCACAAATCTCTCTCTCAATTCTCTCTTAAGTTCTCTGCAGCTTTTCTTCTTAGGCCAAAAGACAAATCACGTAAAACTAATACACACTAAAGCGTATAGATAAAAAAAAACTGATAACCTTAATACGTCTAGTTATTAGAATATAAGTTTCAGCTATAACGCTTAGGTTATAAATATATTATATTTTATTTATTATTTAATATATTTTATTTACAATTCGAATATTAAAAGAAATCCAAAAGCCATAAGGCTTTGTTTGGCAAAAAGTCTTTAAAATAAAGACTTATATATTTAAGTCTTATTTGGTAAAAACTAATTAAACTCCTGTAATTTATTTTAATAAACAACTTAGTTTATAATTTATAACCACATATGACTTATTTGGATTACCATATCCAACATTAATTAAATAAAATAATTATACATACTATATTTTAAATAAATACACCACTTAAACAAACATCACAAAATTATAACTTTATTATAATTTTATTTTATAATTTAATATACCATATTAATTTATCACATCACAACAACAATATAACATCTCATGTTATCTTACAACATAATAACTATGAATTAAATTAATTTAGAATAGTATCTAATAAATATAATTTATAAATATTTACTAACAAAAATCACATATTCATTTAATTTAAGAAATATTTTAAATTAAAAAACAACAAATTCATCAATAAAATATTTATTTAATTTAGTAAATATTTTAAATTATAAATAAAATCTTGGATTGTTACACTCACGTACTTATTTTTGATTATTCATCCAATGGGGACATTGTATTACTTAAGTTTGGGGGAGTTAAATTCATGTTTGCATGCATATGTAGTATTTAGGTTTAAATTTTGTCATTTTAAATTCCAGTGTTGCATAGTTATTTAGGAAGAATTGCATGATAGCTTAGGTGCATGCATAGTAGCTTAGGTTATTGTTGTCATTGCATTGTGTTTAGTTTTGTATTTAGTGCATTTTGTTTAAATATATATATATATATATAAATTTAGTTAAATATTGTGTTTGTATATGTCCAACAGTGTTGCAGTTCATGTTATTTGTGGGCCAATGATGAGATAGAGAATAAGTTAACCAATACAGTATTGATTATTAGAACTATGATATAATTTCTTTTGTGAATCTAATCTTTCACGTGTTTGAAACGGTTATAAAAATGTTATCACGTTAATAACATCTTTGTTGACCGGTCAGTTCAAATTGATACATAAATAGTTTCGAAAGGATAATGCTAGGGTAAATGAGAAAACGACAAGGATATGCAGTAAAGGCTAAAATTAGGCAAGAACCTAAGTTTGGGGGAGTATATGTGGGGTATATAAGCCTTGAAAAAAAAAGAAAAAAAACAAACAAAAAGAGTATATATTGTGACTAGTGTTGTTTCAGGGCCTTTGTTACTTGAGCAAGTACGCCCGAGGGGATTGTCTTTACACCTAGCGCCCTAAGGTCTTTTATTGTCTGGGAGTCATAGGTCGAAAGCTCGCTAAGGGGTAGCACTGTTAGCCTAATGGGATGAGGCATTACACAGTCAGTTATGTATATAATAAAAAGAATAATAGCAGGAAAAGAGCAAAAAGCCCCCGTGAAAAAAAATGAAATAAAAGAAGTATAAGTACCCTGTATGAACCCTTGAGTTTGGTATTGCTTAGTTTTAGTTGGAATGTGCCTATTTTTGAAATTTTTAAGTTTGCACTGTATGATTCCTTTTAAGAAATTGCTTATGTATTGAATTTGAGTCCGTATCAGTTATCATAGATGTTGAACACACACGCACACTATACCAGTGATAATTATTCAAGATTTGAGAATTAATACGAAAATGTGGATTAGTTTTGGTGATTCATATTGTAGAGTTGCTTGTTTTCTTTGAGGCCGATGGGATAATTTTTATTCTGCGATATTGTTGGATTCGTAAGCATTTAGATTATATTTATTTCATCTCATTGCATTGCATAGCATGTAGTTTGTTTTGTGCTCGAGGACTAGCACGGTTTAAGTTTGGGGGATTTTGATAAGTGGATTTCATATCCATGAATCGATGTTCATTTCAAGCTTAAATTCGTAGTTATTTTCTTGTTTCGTGTTCGTTTTCACTCGTTTTGTGTTCTTTTATGTGTAGGGTGGCCATTGTAGCATTTAACAAGATTTGGAGTCAATTGGGATCATTTCGGGATGAATTCATGAAGGAAAGGAAAAATTCACTCGACAACCTTTTGGGAAGATTAGCAGAATACACCCCCGTCGGGGCGGGCCCTTTTAGCACATGTACCACCGCCGGGGCGGGGTGTCTCGACCAGCTGATTATCATGTTCCATTTAGGACTGTGTTGCTACATGGTTGTTAGTGATGTAATCGCACGTGGACTTTAGAATAGAAGGGATTCGACTGGGACATTAAAGGGGAGGTCATTTTACTCAACTAACAACAGATTCGGCAACACACAGGAGCACGTTACAAGATTATTTCTAGATTTTTACAAAAAGCTTTGCAGGAGTAATTTGAAGAGACTTTCATGACAATTGCAATTCTAGGCTACGTGAAGGGTGTTCATCATTATTCTTCTCTTTAGTATTTTATTTGTAATGGCACGGATGTTTTCGTTAGATTATTCAGTTTTTATTTCATTCGTTATGAACTAATTCACTTATTAGGCTTATGATGGATCCTTGGGTTAAATGATGATTTTATTATTTTGATTTCCAGTTCAATAAAATATTTTCAGTTTATCTATGTTAATTTGAGCGTGAATTTATAAATTGCTTGATCAACAATTCTTTGTGAATTTGTATGGAATCGAGAGAGGATATTCAAATCTAGACTTAGTTAATATAGCATGTGTCATGAATGTTGTGAATATCAGATTCTTGATTATTGTTAAGGTAGAGATATGCTTGACATCGCATGTAATACGATAGAGAACTTATTCTTAAACCTTCTTTAATTTCAGTTCACATAGAGATATAGTGAGTTGGTTGATTTAGATGTTTAACTTGGTTCTATCTAATTTGTGGATTTGAGTTAATACGGTATTAGTGCATCGAGAGGTGGCTAGTACTACATTCGTGTTCTTGATTAATAAACTGAGATATTGAGTTGAATTGGAATAAAGGTTTGAAAATCAGAGTGAAACTTAGGGTGAAATCATAAGTTTAATTCTCCATCAATTGTTTGAAATTCCGGATTTTGATATTTGTGATTGTTTTGTGATAGTTTATTTATTTATTAATTTAGTTTCTATAATTTTAAACCATTGAATTGAATAGTTTAATAGAATTAGGATTAATAGAAAATTTATAATTATGAAGTTAAATTTATTGCTAATTTGTCTTCGTGGGAAAGATACTTTATTCACTACTATATTACTTGTTGATCACGTATACTTGCGTGTTTTGCGTATATAGATTTTACCCAACAAGTATGTCTAAAAATAATTATAACAAGTAGTATAAAGCTTCTTTATGAGCTAGGAAGTGTCCAACATGATTTTAGTAGGAGATTTTTAACAAAACTTAAATTTTTGCAAATGAGCTTTGATGGAATATATGTTCTACAAGTTCTGAACTTAGAAGTTTATGCAGATGACTGATTTCAAACATAAATGAGCATGATATAATGTTTATAGTTCCTTTGCTCATGACTAAACTTGTTAGACCTTGTGTTAGAGAAATTTTCAAAAAAAGCTTGATATAACAAAGCAAATATACATGAAAACTAAATGATGTATGTTCTGATCTTGTGAGGATGATAACATGACTTGACTACATATGATAAGAGCTTTAAAGTTGTCTTGTATGTGTTGAATTGCATCGTTCATGTTTAAAATGATTTCAAAAGCAAACTCGAATATGTTTTCAAAACAAGTTGCATTAAATATGAGTATTTAGATTTTAAAAATTTAAAGATGTCATGTTTATGTTTATTACGTCTCTAAACATGATTCGTATGTATTGGACATAATGACAACTAAATCAAACATAAGTTAAAGCATGTTTCAAAGTACTAAACAATACTAGTTATGAATAAATGATATAAACACTATGAGCTCGTGTATTAACAGATTATGTGACCTCTACGTGGACATATGGGAAGAGTTACAAAGCATGGTGACCACATGACTTTTCTAGGCCTTAAAAGTGAACTCAATAATGGTCATATATTTATGTGAAGACCTCTAGCATGTATGCATGTTAATTGTATGTATGTTAAGTATGTTAGAGTTGGACTAAAACCAGGAGAGCAGAAGCTTAACTCTAGCCAGGCTAGAGGATAGTGCAATTGTCTTGAGTCCCTAAGCCTAGCTGTATGCCCATCACATAGTCACTTCAGATTTACTCGCTTGTGGTTTGATGTTTGGAGCATGCTTATATGGTTACTTTAACTTATATTATATGACCAGTGTGCTATCCAATATGTTAAGAAATATGCTAGATAATAGAGTTGAATATTTAACGAGTAATTATAACTTTCGAATGTGAAGTTCAAAAATGTATTTGTAAACTATAAAGCAATGAGTTGAAAATGCGTTGTTTGGCTTTGTGTTGTCATACAATTTGATTTTTGTGCTATAAGGATGTAGGATATGTGATGTAGTATATATATAGATTATACAATTAAGTTAGATGCTTATGTGTGTGGTTAAACTTTCATATCATGAATGAGCATATGTAACTAATGAATATCCTATATGCATAACTATATTATGTTAGGATTCGAAAGGGTGTTGATAATATATATTTTGGTAAACTACGCTTGAGGCAAGTATCCGAACTCTCTTTTATATTGAGCAATTTTCCTAATTTACAAAAAATTAGATTTGTGCAAAGTTCTCGAATTTTATTTATTCATATATTGAATGCAAGTACTCGAACCTTACTCTTTATTGAGAATTACTTGAACTTGAACTATTATTGATCGTACAAGTAGAACTTTGAAAGTATAATACTTTGTAATCTAGAAATGAAATTGTTTACAAACCTTGATTTTGAACGATAATTGTTCATATATGTATTGTAAAAGAAAGTTGTCTAAGCCATTGCTTCGGCTAGACTATTGATATTGATCGAAAGCTATCCAAACCAAATTTACTTGGTGCGAACTGTTATAACTATGACGAACAACCCTCTTGGTAGGGGAATTATATATTGTCGGGAAACCGACGTGCATACTTGAGAAAGATTAAATGTAATGCATTGACATATGGTACTTTAGGCTGATCACCTGTTGTACTCGTTTTGTGGAATTATCAGTTTATTACTGTTAATTCTAGAAGAAGTTCTTAGTCCTTAATGACTGCTCAATATTCATTATTTTGAGATCTTGCATTGATTAATCATTATATATTATTGATATTTTCTGTCCATAGCGACTATTGTTGATAATCATTGTTACTTCTTGCTATCTTGAACTATCCTTATTGTTGTACCTTGAGAAATATAAACTACATTGAGTACCCTTATTGCTATATTACTTGCTGGGTAACTCATTCTTGCTTTCCCTAAAAACATTTCAGTTAAAGCTGAGCAAGACGACCCCTCAGGCATTGATAAGGGAAAGGGCAAGGCTATTGAGTAGTGGAGATTATTATATTCCTGTATTGAAATGAGTTATACTATGTAATAATTATATCTAAATATGTTTAATTATGCTTAAGGTATGTAAGAGATGTTTAAGTTGCGAACCCTTGGGGCGAGAATAATTATATTATGACAATGTAATTTATTCTAATATTCCGTTGTGTGAGATGTTGATTTATTATTAGAGTTAGTACGTGACAACGAAATTTGAGACAAGTGTGGTTTGAATTTGGGGGCGTCACAGGACAAGTTCCCATGTGTCATTCCGCACAGGAGCATCATAATCCTCAGACATAGCCTGGCACCATTTAGTATCTTTTAGTGCTTGGTTCAATGTTTGTGGCTCAAGTTGAGAGTTCAATGTAGCAGTAAGATTAAGTTTATGGATTTTGTTTTTAGCACGAGTGGTCATGGTGTGGGTGTTGGTGGGTGGTATTAGAGGATGAGGGTCTGGAGAGAGTGGTAAAGAAGAAGAGGGTTGGTTGTGTGGGTTATTATTGGTGTTGGGGGAATGTTCTGGTATAGAGGATGAGGAGTGGTCGACCGGAGATTGTCCGTGAGAGGAATCTGAGTCCAAGGGCGAGGCTGTGGAGGGTGTAAGACCCCAACTTTTATGAATAAAGATTTAATTTTTCTCTAAATATCATTTTTGAATATTAAGGTATGAATTGTTATAATGTTATAGTTGTGGGTAATAATTACAAATTTTGCAAAGTAAGCAAGTTGTCATTGTGAAGACTCGGAAAATCGGATTGTCCAGAATTTAAGTTTAAAGAATTAGTTATTAATAAAATGATTTTTTATTAATAATATTCTATGCTATGGGTTTATTAATCGTCCTAGAGCCTAGGATGATTATAAGACGGGAGGACTCTGGCTACGAGCTAGACTGAACGAGTAAGAATTTTCAAGACGAAAATAAAATTTTTCTGGGAACAAAAATATTTATGAGGAAAAAGACGAAATATGCACTATTCACCCGATGAAACCCTAAGGGTTAGGGTTTGAATAACCTAAGCCTTTTTGAGAGTTTGATATGTCCAAATGACATTCCGTCGAAAGATTTGACGATAATATATTGTGAAAAGTCAAGTAAACCGATAAAAGTTTTTCTCAAAAAATGTACAAAAATCGGACAAAATAAAAATGACGAAAGTACTGTTATGTACTTTTCATTCGTTTAACTACGTTAGGGGAAAACGTGAAGGAAAACACTTATCATCAAAAAGTATTTTTCAATTTTTCGAATTTCGAAGAATGCGTAAGTTAATCTGTAAAGGAAAGACGAAATATCCAAAAATATTTGGATTCCGAGAATCGTAGTTTTTCGAACTGTCGGACGAATCTCGAAAGACGGAACCACGAAGCTTCCAAGAGAAGCTTCGTGAATAGTAAGGAGTGAATAGTAAGGACGTGTGAATAGTAAGACGGTTTGCCAAATGACCAAAATTCCCCTAGCCTTGGTTTTCTATATAAGAGAAGCTTAAGCTCATTTGTTGGTTAATGAAAAATTCACCAACACTTGAGAGAGATAGAGAATTCAGATGACGAGGAAGAGGAAGAGGAAAAGCTAACCAGATTGCAAACTTTGTCCAGCGGAAGGAGATTAAAGAAGAAAGGTATTGAAAACCTAACTTCTTAGTTAATTTTCTTTAAGCTTTCTATGTTAAAAAAACGTATCTTAATGAGAATAGAAGTAGAAGATGTTAAGAATGATTTTCATATGGTTGAAATCATGAGAAAGTGAAGAAATAAGAATTAGAAGTTTAGTTTATAAATTTCTTAAGGAAGTATGAATTTCATAATGAATTTGAACGATCCGAATGAATCATATGAACGATTCGGTGAAATTAGTAAAGAATGGTATTTTATAACACCAAATTCTAAGAAAAAGTGAAATCGTAATCAAAATATCAATTAAAAATGAAGAACGAATGAAGAACGCGAAGAACAAGCGAAGAACGCGAAGAACGTTGTTGATGGACAAATTTAAAACCATCAAAGTATAACTTATTGTTGATGGACAATTTTAAAACCATCTCATATAAGTTAGTTGCTTATTGCTTGGTTAGGAAAGATAGAAACGTTCATGAAGAACAAATTAAACTTAACTATAACGAAGTTATGACGAAAATTTTGTAAAAGACAAACAAGAAGTAGAAAGTATGTAAATGAACCCGAATGTGTAGGGTTTCATAAGAATGTAAGAGAACGTAGAAAACGTGAGTCATGGACTCAAGAACGAGCGAGTTTCGAGTTCAGATGACCGAATTACGGACGAACGGACGAAGAACGTTAATAGCGTAAAACGAACGAATGATGAAGATTAAGCCAATAGAATGGCATGTTAACGAATTCATAATAAATTTATGTCTGCGTGAAGTTGAAGTACGTAAGATAAGGAAGAGAATGACTTTGGAAAGACCTCGTTCCGAGTTAAAACGAATAAGTTATGAGATTGTGAAGTAATCGTCTCAAACATTTTCCATGACTTAGAAGTTTTTTTAGATTTTTAGGCCTGGCGCTAGTTAAGCCTTGGGAGGCGATGCCGCAGTGCCAACTCGGGCAACTAATCACTGCTAAGTGGCACTGCAGCGCGAGAAGAAAGGAAGGAACCGTCGCCGTAGTGCCGGTGCAAGATAAGGCCCAGTGAAGTGCTTTTAATTGCTCAACTCCTGGGAAAAGTGTAAGGAAAGATAATGAACATATAGTTTACCTAATGTAACACTTAATCAAGTGATTTAAACCTTTAGTAAAGGTTGAACGGAAAGATTGAACGAGATTAAAAGACAAAGAATATAAATGAAACGCAGTTGCGATGAACGATCAATCTTAGCATGCAACAAACCGTATTGCTGTGACGCCCCTAAATCTGGGTATCTTCCAACCCGACATATGGTGCTACAGTTCACACAATCATTCAATTGAAATACCTCAAAATATTGAAAATGTCTTATATATATTCCAAAATAATATTACCATTCTCACGTTCTTTATAACCATTACATGAGTACTTGTCATAATATTAAGTAATTACAACATATGTACTAATCTATTACAAAGGCAACCTATTGGTTTGCCTTGGCCTTCCCTTTATCTTTTTCGGATCCTTCAGTCCGTTCGGTCTTAGTTGCATTCATATGGTTCAAGCAAGAATGAGCATAACTAGCTCAACAAGTATGAAAATTTAATTTAAACAACAGGCTTGAATCATATAAATCGTATATCTTCAATAACTGAAATAATAGTTATGAAGTACTATTGATAATTCAAAATAGCACTTCTCTTTTCTTTAAAACGTTTCACAATGAACAATATTCATTAAACATCAATATCGGTCCAAGACCTTGAGCATTTCATTCTTTCTTTGAAAAGGACAACCCGACACCAAGTCCGTAAGTCCGATATATCTTACGAGCACATCTAGGTGATCAGCCTATAGTACTTTATGTTGTACAACAATACTTTCTTTAAACGTATGTACGTGTAAGGTTTGGCAACCTCACATGCCTGTCGTTTGACGACAAAACATTTGTTTATGCATACTCAGTCTTCCTTTGAAAACCATACCAAGACAGTTTGGCAAAACTTAACAACATTGACAGTAGTTTGATACATTATAAGAAATCCATAAAACATCTTAAGTCTAGCTGGAGGAATTGGCTTTGACTTCATCATACAACAATTCATGCGTAAGGTACATGAATTTACAAAGCTTGTCCAAAGAATTCAGACAAGGGTCAGAATACTTGCCTTTGGTGTCTTCTATAGTCAATACAAATTCCCTTTGTGTCTTTAAGGTTTCTACAATACATGATCACATAACATACCACATTAGGTCATATATAATTTGTAATAACCCGATATTTTTATATAAATAATTAAGAAATTTTGCATATAATTTTTATTTATTTTAAAGATAAGAATATGTGCCAAGTAATGTGTATATATATAGGTGATAAATAAAATTTATTTATTACATGAATAATTTCAAATAATTTTATTTTAGGATTATTGCTCACTATCGATATATACTTATAATAATTAATTTTATAATACAAATGTCTTTATTATTTAATTTCTAAGAAAATATAATTTTTATATTATTTAAATAATATATGAGATGATTATTTTAATTATTATAATTACTATTTTATTATATGAATTTTAGTTCGATTATTTAAGTTAATTATTTTTAACTTAATTAATAATGTTATATATGAAAGATAATCAGATATGTAATCCAAACCCTAATTTTGGATTTTGAGCTATGAATGAGAATAATAGTATTATATAAAATATAATATTATTTTTCAGTGTTATAAATATATATTGTATGTGTTGGTCAATTATGGTGTTTAATGTCAAAACCTTATATCAATTTGTTAAAACCTATTTTGAAACTCAATTACGAGTTCAACACTGTGTAGTATTGGTGTTATAGGATTTATGTTGTGTATTATTAGATTTAATGTTAATTAGAGAAAACCCTAATTAATATTTGAAAATCCTAATTTAAAATTAGAAACCCTGATTTGCAAATTAGGGACCCTAATTACAAAAATTAGAAACCCTAATTATTATTTTAGTAAATTGAATTGTTAATTTAGGAACCCTAATAATAATCAAGGAACCCTAATTTTTTAAACCCTAATTTCTATTAAAAACCCTAATTTTAATTAGTGTGTTTTAATTAAAATTTTATTACACTTTAATTTTAATTTTTCAAATCTTAGAAATTATTTGGGAAACCTTAAGATGTAAAATCTAGTGATTAAACCCTAGATTCAAGTACCATGGACAAGAATACCATTAAATTATTAACAAAATTACCATTATGCCCTTTTTGTCTCATTCTTGAATTATTGTTAGACAAATCTTATCAAAATCTTGCTAGCCACCCTAGTCTACCTAGCTATGAACCTACAAGCTACAAATCTCAGCCATGTGATCATCCAATACATTGCATACATGTTATTTGTATAGATCAAGAGAGAGAAAATGTCACATTTATGCTAATTTGCACAAACACTCATCCTAGAACTTCTCTCTCTAAAACCTCCGAAATTTTCTTGCTAGATCAGTCATAAATCAAGCCCCACTATCACACTTAACAAATCAGAAGCATAGAAATCAGATTTGCTCACTTAAAGGTATGAACCCTAAAAAGAAATCTGATCTTGATCTGAATGTTAGATGTTAGTTTTTTGTGTTAAATATGTAGTATGGAGTCTAACAAAGTAATCTGGGTTGCTAAATGTTAGATCCATAACATCTAGAGGCTCAGATTTGTCATTTTTCAAAATCTGGAAAAAATGATTTTGTGTCTCATAAGCAAAAAAATCGAGGTTGTAGATCTCTCTGTGTTTATGATTTGGGGTGTTTTATGTTTTGGATTTGTAGTATGCTATGAGGTCTGTAATCTAGAACTTGTAGAAGGACCAGATCATTCTTAGAATGTCAGATAATCATGGTCAAAGGTCGTTGACCGACCATGACTTTCTAAAGTCTGGAAAACCTAGATCGTGCCCAGAAAGGGCCTGACAACTTTTTCAAGCGACTAGATCTGCCAGTGTGTTGTTGTTTTGATTCTGTTATGGTAACTGAGTTATAGCTTGTTATGTTTACTATGGATATATGCCTTTAGATCCCTTATATCATCATTGTATTGAACACAGTGGAAGGTCAAACTAGCTTACTAGTTCACGAAATCTGTTTCTTGAAATTCCAGAAAATTCAAGAACATGTCTTCTGACATGGTTTGACCGGCCTAGATTTGCTTGATCTGTTGTTGTTATACTATTTTTATGTAATAGATTTGTGGTCTTGCATGCTAGCTACAATCTAGAACTCTTAGATCATGAAAATATTACAAGACTAGCATGTAGTGGAAGCCCAAACATGCACTCTCGATCTGTTCTTCATTTCTGGAAAACTTAAAAATGAAGAACAGTCTCTGACACGCTTTTCTGAAGCTTAGATCTATCGTATTGTTGATGTTTAGACTTGGACAATGATTAAAAAAGATACTATGTTAGTTTTACTTAACATCCCGACGTCTAAACCACCTTTACCATGAACATGTTACACGATATAAGGCCATCAAAAGCGTTGACCGACCATGACTGAAAATTCTGGGCAGCCTGGAATATGATGAACACGTTCTGACAACTAGTTCAAAGCTTAATAACGTTTGATTGTGATAATGTATGACCTGGTTATTGGTTGTTTCATGTAGTGTTACATTAACACTACAAGATCTGACCATTAGTTAGCCCAGAAACATAGTAGACACTGAATTAAGCTTGGTCAAAGTAGCTCACTTGAACACCGAGTATGAAACACTGGGTTTCTCAAGAACACCTAAAGGCGATAGATTACTGCCACAAAGGGCTTTAGCGATGACTTAGTAAAATTAATTAATTTAATTTCTAAAATTATTTAAAAATAGTAAATAAATTTTGAAAATTATAAAATAGTTTTAAAATTATTTTAAGTTATAAAATTTAACTTTTAATAATTTGACATATTTTTCATAAATATTAATATTTATTTAGATATTATTGGTATTTAAATTATTTAATAAATGCATTAAATAAATTAATTAAAAATGATTTTATTGTATTAAAAATTATTATTTTAAATAATAATAAGGTATTTAATAATATTTTAAGTTATAAAACATAAATTTTAATATTTTAAGATAAGTTTTATTAATAATTAAATATTAATGATATTAGATTTATTTAGTAATTAAACTAAATCAATTAATTAAAAATGATTTTAATATTATAAAAATCATTTTAAATGAAAATAAATAGTTTAAAAATATTTTAAGTTATAAAGTATAACTTTTGATATTTAAAGGTAAATTTCATTAATAATTTAATATTAATGATATTAAGTTTATTCATTAATTATATTAAATAAATAGTTAAAATGGTTTTATTGAATTAAAATTCATTTAAAAAGGAAATAAATGATTAAAAATACTTTAAGTTATAATTAATGACTTTTAATATTTTAATAAATAATAAATTAACATTCTAATATTAATGGTAATTATTTACAAATAATTTTAAATGTTTTAAATATAATTTAAGGGTAACATTAATACTTTAAAAATATTTTGAGTTATTATAAATAACTTTAATATTTTTGCAATAGTTTCATTAATAGTTTAATATTAATTAAATATTAATGATAATAGAATTAGTTAATATTTAAATCATCTAATAATGATTTTTTGTGTTTGAAAATTCATGATAAATTATAATAATTATTTAGAAATTATTATAAGGCTATGAAAAATAATATGACCGATATTTAAAATATCTAAACGACTATTGAACTACACGCCTTAGACTCGATAATTACCCGATAAAGTCAGTCGATACATCGACATGTTTTTAAATTGATTTGGACTTAGATAATTTGACTAGATACATGTTTATTTATGATGTAATGATCATTAAACATAGGTGACAATGTGATTAGGTTATGTCTCATCGCAATTGGCGCATCTTATGTGATATGATATATTATTCTAATTGAACGAATGATCTTATTAATGATAGGTTTTGATATAAAAGATAGAACTAAGTTGCATTATTGTGGCGGCAGAATCAGGCAGAAGTATCTAAACCTTATGTACTACTTTTATTTCGCAAAACAGTATATCATGTTATACAAGTTTCATAAACTTACTCCAATTATTATTGAGCAAGTATCTGAACTATCATTTACATTGTGGGCAACCCGGAATATGATGAACACGTTCTGACAACTTGTTCAAAGCTTAATAACGCTTGATTGTGATGATGTATGACCTGGTTATTGGTTGTTTCATGTAGTGTTACATTAACACTACAAGATCTGACCATTAGTTAGCCCAGAAACATAGTAGACACTGAATTAAGCTTGGTCAAAGTAGTTCACTTGAACACTGAGTATGAACACCAGGGTTTCTCAAGAACACCTAAATGATGAGATTCACGCCAAAGGGCTTTAAATGACAGACTTAGTAAAATTAATTAATTTAATTTCTAAAAATCATTTAAAAATAGTAAAAAATTCTAAAATTACAAAAATAGTTTTAAAATTATTTTAAGTTATAAAATTAACTTTTAAAAATTTGACATATTTTTCATAAATATTAATATTTATTTGGATATTATTGGTATTTAAATTATTTAATAAATGTATTAAATAAATTAATTAAAAATGATTTTATTGTAATAAAACTCATTTTAAATAATAATAAGGTATTTAATAATATTTTAAGATAAGTTTAATTAATAATTAAATATTAATGATATTATATTTATTTAGAAATTATATTAAATCAATTAATTAAAATGATTTTAATATTATAAAAATGATTTTAAATGAAAATAATTAGTTTAAAAATATTTTAATTTATAAAATATAACTTTTGATATTTAAAGGTAAATTTCATTAATAATTTAATATTAATGATATTAAGTTTATTCAATAATTATATTAAATTTATAGTTTAAAATGGTTTTATTGAATTAAAAATCATTTAAAAGGAAATAAATGATTAAAAATATATTTTAAGTTATAATTAATGACTTTTAATAGTTTGATAAATAATAAATTAATATTCTAATATTAATGGTAATTATTTAAAAATGATTTTAAATATTTTAAAAATTATTTAAGGGTAATATTAATACTTTAAAAATATTTTGAGTTATTATAAATAACTTTAATATTTTGGCAATAGTTTTATTAATAGTTTAATATTAATTAAATATGAATGATAATAGAATTAGTTAATATTTAAATCATTTAATAATGATTTTAGTGTTTGAAAATTCATGATAAATTATAATAATTATTTAAAAATTATTATAAGGCTATGAAAAATAATATGACTGATATTTAAAATATCTAAACGACTATTGAACTACACGATAGAGTCTTAGACTCGATAATTACCCGATAAAGCCGTCGGTACACCGACATGTTTCATAAATTGATTTGGACTTAGATAATTTGACTAGATACATGTTTGTTTATGATGTAATGACTGTTAAACATAGGTGACAATGTGATTAGGTTATGTGCTGACTGCAATTGGCATTACTATGTGATATGATATATTATTCTAATTGAACGAATGATCTTATTAATAATAGGTTTTAATATAAAAGATAGAACAAAGTTGCGTTATTGTAAGCAGCAGCTCAGGCAAGTATCTAAACCTTATGTACTACTTTTATTTCGTGCAAACAGGTATATCATGTTATGCAAGTTTCCTAAACTTACTCTAATTATTATTGAGCAAGTATCCTACCTTTGCATTTCCTTTATGCAATGGACATGAGTAAGAAAGTTTCAGAATCATATTATTATGCCAGATTATTAACTCCATTATTATTGATTATGTATCCAATCTTTGTATTCATATAAGTTCTTACATTATCCGATCATTGTATTATTGTATAATTCAGATATTTATTTTGTTCGTTAATTCGTATATAGGGTTAGACAAGTGTCCTCACTTGGATAACCATTGTATTTAATCATATATTGATACATACTTATTGATTTCGAGTATGTATACGTTGACTTAAAATTCGTCTAAGCTATTTGATTCAGCTAGACATAAAAATATTATTGAACAAGATAGAACGTTATTGTATCCAACCAGATTGTTTTGGTTCGGATTCCCGACTAAGTATGAACATCCCGAACATTGGAAAAGTTTTGTGCACCTAAGGTGGATAGAGTGAACGGTGATATCGTTCTTGTATGTAGTATTGATCAATACAGGGCGCATTGGGATGATCACCCTCGTGCCCTTAAGTTATGACGGTTTGCGGATGAAGTTCTGCTAAACCTTAGCAAAAATTAAAAATAATGTTCATAGTCTGTCAAATGCTCTCCAGTTATAGTCAGTACGTAGTTTCAAAAATTTGAGATAGATTTGATATGTTATTATTATTGGTTCAACTTACTTCACAACTGTTGATTCGTTGTAGAAGAGTTATTCAAAGTAAACATTTAATCCTTTCAGCTTATATTTATTGTTGATATTACTTGCTGGGCAATCAAATGCTCATCTTTGCTTTAAATTTAAATGTTTTCAGCTAAGCATGATCAACCGGAATGTTCAGGCCAGAACAAGGGAAAAGGAAAGCAATCAGAATAATTCTATGTTATCTTTTGTAATAGTTAGACATTATTAAGACAATGATATTTATTGTCTATCATGTAATGTATTGTAGTCAAGGTTGCGTACTTGGGATTAGACTTTGATATATGTAAATTAAGTTTGATATTTATATTATTGTTATTATTATTAGTATTATTCCGCTCATAGAAATGGTATCATAAAGCACCGAGTTCGGGTTTCAAGTACCCGAATTTGGGGGCGTTACAAGTTGGTGTCAAAGCTTTAGGGTTAGAAACCTTAGGTGGGACAGACCTTAGGCTATAACCTT
The DNA here is from genome assembly GCA_020205605.1 of Panax ginseng. Lineage (NCBI taxonomy): Eukaryota > Viridiplantae > Streptophyta > Magnoliopsida > Apiales > Araliaceae > Panax > Panax ginseng. Next base: position 60,737,446 of record CM035140.1, on the reverse strand, counting down.
AGAATAGAGGGAAACGTTGAAAATATAAATAACTCATTTAGAGTTTAAAATGAGATGAATTGAATAAATTCATCGTTAAACAAAATAAAAGATAACTTGTATAAAATTATTAATTGTTGTGTGTATATACTACGTGTTAATCAAGATAGTTTGGTGTAGATGTCAGATTGAAAGAATTAGGATACCCTCAGATCATAAAGAAGGAGTCAATCTCCATATCCGAGCCAATATCAAAGTAAATAGCTGATTAGAGGCTCAATTTGAAAGCAACCCTAATGAGGCGATTCTACTGGAAAAGTGTAGTACCGGACCCAGAAATGATAGTATAACTGATAGTTAAAGAATATAAGGTTAAGCTCGAGTTCTTGAACTCATATGTTTGTAGTGAGTTCTTAAACTCATAATATGTGGAAGGTTTGACGAACTAGGTATAGTTATGTGAGAATGGATTATTGAGGATAATAAGAATATATAGATTACTAAGTATATGATCGTTAGTGAAGGCGTAAGAAATAAGTAGTATTAGTGTTACTTTAATGTGTATGATTCTATGATATGTATATGATAAGTATATAGGTGTAAAGTAATATTATCAACTTCTTTATAAGTTGTGGCAACGATTCTCGACTTTTGTGTCACAAAGGGATAACGAATGTTTAAAGCAGTATGTGATATGCTATGAAAAGTACGATGAATTAGTTAGATGAACATGATCTTATTTAATCAAATAATACCGCCAAGATGAAAATGAAACCAAAAGGCAGAAGAACATGTCAACAAAGCTGAAGGACAACTAGACCCAACACAAAATTTGGCGAATGTGGACGTTCAAGCTATGCAGAATGGATTACCAGCCATGAGAAATCAGCTAGATAATCGATCGACAAACTTCAAAGACTTCAAATCAATCGAACCGTCAGGATTTAGAGGATCAACTGACCCTGTAGAGATGTTGGTGACAGCTAGAGTAACGGAGGGGTAAAAGACAGCTTTTGTCACCTATACGATGAAAGAGGAGGCGGATTTTTGGTGGGAAGCAAATCAAGCTAGAGCCGGACAAGAAAATAGTGGCAGTAAGACTGGGAAAAGAAAATGAGATAATTTCGGGAATACCAGAAGTAGGCCAGGAGGTGGAAAGAAACAAGTTGCGCATTGTGGAAATTACAGAAATAATCACTTGGGAAAGTGTCTTAAGTGTAAGTTTGCGTGTTAGAAGTGTGGGCAGGAGGGACATATCTCTCCCAACTGCCCCAATCTAAGGATGAACAGAGGGTGTTTCATGTGTGGATCAACGGTGCATAAGGTGAAGGACTATTTGAAAAAGGGAGGGGGTACAGGGAGTGCGAATAAAGGAAAAGGCAGCGGGACTCTAGTGATAGCGGAACCAACTTCAGCAAACAAGACAATAGAATCAACCGCAAGAGTCTTCAATATGACTATCCAAAGATACTACGGTGGCGGTGAAAATGCAACTTCGTATTATTCAGATAACTTTGTATTTTTATATACATGATTTTCCAATATATAATAAATTATTTTATAAAGAAATTTTGAAGGAAGAATTTGAGTTCTTTTAGAAATCGAACTTTCGTTTAATCGAGATAGACAAGCTTTATAATGTTGAATAGTTAAAGATCGGTTCGATCAAATCGATCGAGATCTATTTGAAATGACTGTGTATTGTATGTACCCTTTTACGTATTGGGTTTTTAAAAGGGTGATTCCGGGGACGGAATCCTTATAAGGGAGGGTGAATGTAATAACCCGATATTTTTATATAAATAATTAAGAAATTTTGCATATAATTTTTATTTATTTTAAAGATAAGAATATGTGCCAAGTAATGTGTATGTATATAGATGATAAATAAAATTTATTTATTACATGAATAATTTCAAATAATTTTATTTTAGGATTATTGCTCATTATCAGATATATACTTATAATAATTAATTTTTATAGTAGAAATGTCTTTATTATTTAATTTCTAAGAAAATATGATTTTTATATTATTTAAATAATATATGAGATGATTATTTGAATTATTATAATTACTATTTTATTATATGAATTTTAGTTCGATTATTTAAGTTAATTATTTTAACTTAATTAATAATGTTATATATGAAAGATAATCAGATATGGAATCCAAACCCTAATTTTAGATTTTGAGCTATGAATGACAATAATAATATTATATAAAATATAATATTATTTTTCAGTGTTATAAATATATATTGTATGTGTTGGTCAATTATGGTGTTTAATGTCAAAACCTTATATCAGTTTTTTAAAACCTATTTTGAAACTCAATTACGAGTTCAACACTGTGTAGTATTGGTGTTATAGAATTTATGTTGTGTATTATTAGATTTAATGTTAATTAGAGAAAATCCTAATTAATATTTGAAAACCCTAATTTAAAATTAGAAACACTAATTTGCTAATTAGGAACCTTAATTGCTAAAATTAGAAACCCTAATTATTATTTTAGTAAATTGAATTGTTAATTTAGGAACCCTAATACTAATTAAGGAACCCTAATTATTTAAACCCTAATTTCTATTAAAAACCCTAATTTTAATTAGTGTGTTTTAATTAAAATTTTATTACACTTTAATTTTAATTTTTCAAACCCTAGAAATTATTTGGGAAACCTTAAGATGTAAAATCTAGTGATTAAACCCTAGATTCAAGTACCATGGACAAGAATACCATTAAATTATTAACAAAATTACCATTATGCCCTTTTTATCCCATTCTTGAATTATTGTTAGACAAATCTTATCAAAATCTTGCTAGCCACCCTAGTCTACCTAGCTATGAACCAACAAGCTACAAATCTCAGCCATGTGATCATCCAATACATTGCATACATGTTATTTGTATAGATCAAGAGAGATAAAATGTCACATTTATGTTAATTTACACAAACACTCATCCTAGAACTTCTCTCTCTAAAACCTCCGAAATTTTCTTGCTAGATCAGTCATAAATCAAGCCCCACTACACACTTAACAAATCAGAAGCATAGAAATCAGATTTGCTCACTTAAAGGTATGAACCCTAAAAAGAAATCTGATCTTGATCTGAATGTTAGATGTTAGTTTTTTGTGTTAAATATGTAGTATGGAGTCTAACAAAGTAATCTGGGTTGCTAAATGTTAGATCCATAACATCTAGAGGCTCAGATTTGTCATTTTTCAAAATTTGGAAAAAAATGATTTTTGTGTCTGACAAGCAAAAGTCAGAGGTTGTAGATCTCTCTGTGTTTATGATTTGGGGTGTTTTATGTTTTGGATTTGTAGTATGCTATGAGGTCTGTAATCTAGAACTTGTAGCAGGACTAGATCATTCTTAGAATGTCAGATAATCATGGTCAAAGGTCGTTGACCGACCATGACTTTCTAAAATCCGGAAAACCTAGATCGTGCCCGTAAAGGGCCCGACACTTTTTTTCAAGCGACTAGATCCGCCAGTGTGTTGTTGTTTTGATTCTGTTATGGTAACTGAGTTATAGCTTGTTATGTTTACTATGGATATATGCCTTTAGATCCCTTATATCATCATTGTATTGAACACAGTGGAAGGTCAAACTAGCTTACTAGTTCACGAAATCTGTTTCTTGAAATTCCAGAAAATTCAAGAACATGTCTTCTGACATGGTTTGACCTGCCTAGATCTACTTGATCTGTTGTTGTTATACTATTTTTATGTAATAGATCTGTGGTCTTGCATGCTAGCTACAATCTAGAACTCTTAGATCATGAAAATATTACAAGACTAGCATGTAGTGGAAGCCCAAACATGCACTCTCGATCTGTTCTTCATTTCTGGAAAACTTAAAAATGAAGAACAGTCTCTGACACGCTTTTCTGAAGCTTAGATCTATCGTATTGTTGATGTTTAGACTTGGACAATGATTAAAAAAGATACTATGTTAGTTTTGCTTAACATCCCGACGTCTAAACCACCTTTACCATGAACATGTTACACGATATAAGGCCCTCAAAAGCGTTGACCGACCATGACTGAAAATTCTGGGCAGCCCGGAATATGATGAACACGTTCTGACAACTAGTTCAAAGCTTAATAACGTTTGATTGTGATGATGTATGACCTGGTTATTGGTTGTTTCATGTAGTGTTACATTAACACTACAAGATCTGACCATTAGTTAGCCCAGAAACATAGTAGACACTGAATTAAGCTTGGTCAAAGTAGCTCACTTGAACACTGAGTATGAACACCTGGGTTTCTCAAGAACACCTAAGGCGATAGATTCTGTTGCCAAAGGGCTTTAGCGACAGACTTAGTAAAATTAATTAATTTAATTTCTAAAAATCATTTAAAAATAGTAAATAAATTTTGAAAATTATAAAAATAGTTTTTAAAATTATTTTAAGTTATAAAAATTAACTTTTAATAATTTGACATATTTTTTCATAAATATTAATATTTATTTGGATATTATTGGTATTTAAATTATTTAATAAATGCATTAAATAAATTAATTAAAATGATTTTATTGTATTAAAAATTATTTTAAATAATAATAAGGTATTTAATAATATTTTAAGTTATAAAACATAATCTTTAATATTTTAAGATAAGTTTTATTAATAATTAAATATTAATGATATTAGATTTATTTAGTAATTAAACTAAATCAATTAATTAAAAATGATTTTAATATTATAAAAATCATTTTAAATGAAAATAAATAGTTTAAAAATATTTTAAGTTATAAAGTATAGCTTTTGATATTTAAAGGTAAATTTCATTAATAATTTAATATTAATGATATTAAGTTTATTCATTAATTATATTAAATAAATAGTTAAAAATGGTTTTATTGAATTAAAATTCATTTAAAAGGAAATAAATGATTAAAAATACTTTAAGTTATAATTAATGACTTTTAATATTTTGATAAATAATAAATTAATATTCTAATATTAATGGTAATTATTTAAAAATAATTTTAAATGTTTTAAATATTATTTAAGGGTAACATTAATACTTTAAAAATATTTTGAGTTATTATAAATAACTTTAATATTTTGGCAATAGTTTCATTAATAGTTTAATATTAATTAAATATTAATGATAATAGAATTAGTTAATATTTAAATCATCTAATAATGATTTTTGTGTTTGATAATTCATGATAAATTATAATAATTATTTAGAAATTATTATAAGGCTATGAAAAATAATATGACTGATATTTAAAATATCTAAACGACTATTGAACTACACGTCTTAGACTCGATAATTACCCGATAAAGCCGTCATATACTGACATATTTCAGAAATTGATTTGGACTTAGATAATTTGACTAGATACATGTTTATTTATGATGTAATGACTGTTAAACATAGGTGACAATGTGATTAGGTTATGTGCTGACTTCAATTGGCAGTACTATGTGATATGATATATTATTCTAATTGAACGAATGATCTTATTAATGATAGGTTTTGATATAAAAGATAGAACTAAGTTGCATTATTGTAAGCAGCAGCTCAGGCAAGTATCTAAACATTATGTACTACTTTTATTTCGTGCAAACAGGTATATCATGTTATACAAGTTTCATAAACTTACTCCAATTATTATTGAGCAAGTATCTGAACTATCATTTACATTGTGCAAGTATCCTACCTTTGCATTTCCTTTATTCAATGGACATGAGTAAGAAAGTTTCAGAATCATATTATTATGCCAGATTATTAACTCCATTATTATTGATTATGTATCCATCTTCGTATTCATACAAGTTCTTACATCATCCGATCGTTGTATTATTGTATAATTCAGATATTTATTCTGTTCGTTAATTCGTATATAGGGTTAGACAAGTATCCCCACTTGGATAACCATTATATTTAATCATATATTGATACATACTTATTGATTTCGAGTATGTATACGTTAACTTAAAAGTCGTCTAAGCTATTTGATTCAGCTAGACATAAAATATTGTTGAATAAGGTAGAACGTTATTGTATCCAACCAGATTGTTTTGGTTCGAATTCCCGACTAAGTATGAACATCCCGACCATGGGAAAAATTTTGTGCAACTAAGGTGGATAGAGTGAACGATGATATCGTTCTTGTATGTAGTATTGATCAATACAGGGCGCATTGGGATGATCACCCTCATGCCCGTAAGTTATGGCGGTTTGCGGATGAAGTTTTGCTAAACCTTAGCGAAAATTAAAAATAATGTTCATAGTCTGTCAAATGTTCTCCAGTTATAGTTAGTACGTAGTTTCAAAAATTTGAGATAGATTTGGTATGTTGTTATTATTGGTTCAGCTTACTTCACAACTGTTGATTCGTTGTAGAAGAGTTATTCAAAGAAAACATTTAATCCTTTCAGCTTATATTTATTGTTGCTATTACTTGCCGGGCAATCAAATGCTCATCGTTGCTTTAAATTTAAATGTTTTCAGCTAAGCATGATCAACCAGAATGTTCAGGCCTGAACAAGGGAAAAGGAAATCAATCAGAATAATTCTATGTTATCTTTTATAATAGTTAGACAGTATTAAGACAATGATATTTATTATCTATCATGTAATGTATTGTAGTAAAGGTTGCGTACTTGGGATTAGACTTTGATATATGTAAATTAAGTTTGATATTTATATTATTGTTATTATTATTAGTATTATTCCGCTCATAAAAATGGTATCGTAAAGCACCGAGTTCGGGTTTCAAATACCTGAGTTTGGGGGCGTTACACAATCAAGTTAGGTTACTACTATATCTTACCATTCTTCTTAATCTAATCATGCTTTAGATTGTTTAACATTGGTTACGATTTCATAATACATTTGTTCTTATATTTAAACTTTCTTCATCCTTTAGTCATTTACTTAAGGTTATACGCATCCTTTAATGATGTTACATGTGACGCCCCCAAATTCGGGTCCCAAGAAACTCGGACTTGGTACGTTACGATACTTCATCATCATACATATTCTATCATCTAATGCGGAACAAATAAATATATATTGTTTATTTTACCTAATTCTATAACATTTTCCCAGGTTTATTAACCTTAACTGAATACATACCTTCAAAATTACAAAGGTTTACAATAAGATAACTAAATAGTTATTCTTATAACAATTTATAACTGTATTTTTCTTTTTGTCTCTGTTCTTCTTCAAACCTTTGCCTTTATCTAAAATTTATTATCATGATATAGCAAGGGTGAACAACTACTTTGCCTTGCAAGTTTAAATTCAATAAAGATATATCATGATTGAAAGAATAATAAGCTTTCAAGTTTTCAACAATTTAATAATTGTGAAGGAATATTATTAGCCATATAACAATAATTTAAGTCATTACATTCAAATACTACTAATAATATCTTAATCCAATATTATTAGCCATATAACAATAATTTATGTCATTAATCACATTAATAAACAATTTAGTTCAATTGTTTTCCTTTCCTTAATTAACTCATTAAGCATTCTAAAATTCCATAAACATCACAACACTTCACACCCGACCAAAAACTTCATCAAAAACCTGCATAAGCCATGCTCAAGGGTCTCAAGTCATAAATCATATTTTTCATATTTTTTGACATCATATATTTAATTAAATCCATTTATCCATTTATCATCATTTAGATGAAAAATACCAAATCAGTCCCAAAAATATTTCTTTTCTGAGATTTGACAAAATATAGTTCCATATTGAACATATATTTTTTCCGGAATTTTTAAAATTCATTTATATTTTTCAAATGGCCAAAACTGCCGAATCTTGAGACATTTATCATATACTATGCTTTTGTCCAAATATTCTGAAATTTACAGGGTAGGCTCTTGTTATGTATATGTACTCCCAATACAAATTTCACAATTTTTGGAATTCACCACAAGGAGTTATAACAGTTTTCTTTTAAAATAGTCTTTTCCCGTAAAATCCATAACTCTCAATTTATACATCCAAAAATTGCCATTTTTGGACACAAACTAGAAAACTCATCAAATTATCATCTCAAAATTTTCCAGAAGTTTTGAGGGTCAGACAAAGTACGAAAATTCCCCCGTCAAAAACTGCCCCAAAACAATCCTATTTTCTTTTCCAAAAATCGGGACTGTTTTGGCTTCCACAGCCACTACACCATGAAAACTCAATATTTTTGAGTTCTACCACTTGGGCTAACTAGTAAACACATATATCTAGCACCCCTCTTTGACGGATCGTAAAAAAGAGTTATAGATTTAAAACGGTGGATTTTCAAAGTAAATAGAAATTTTGGGTTTCTAAACAAGAAAATTTATTTTTCATTTCTTTTTGATTCAAACCAAATCAACACCTAATATGGGTAGATCCATACTTTAATCCATGTAAAATAGATAGATTATAGGGGTTTGAACTTCCAAATCAAAAACCCCATTTTCATCAAATTACAAAAATAAAGGAAGAAAGTAAAACTTTGGAAGAAATTTTTTTATACCTTTCTTTCTTATTCTTCTTCATCCATGGAGGATCTTATTTTCTCTCTCCTCTTTCTTCCTCAAGGCTGCCGCCCTTTCTTCTCTCTCTCCCTCTCATTTTCCCGTTCTTTCCTTTTTCTTATTTCAACTTCTCTCTTTTTGGTTGGCTAATAAGGAGAATGAGAATTAAGGGATGAGAGAGAAATAAGATATAAGATATAATATATGTTACAAATATCTTCACACCTCCTCCTTTTCCTCCTCTAATTAACCGATCATGCGGCTTCTTATCTCCTACATATGTATATATATATATTTTATATATTTATGCTTTACTTAATGCCCAAATTGTCTTCATTAATTGGTTTTAAAAAATTGGGCCACTCTCTTTAATCTTTTGGGCTTTCACTTAATCCTTTGGGTCATGTAATATATACATAGTCCAATCATTTCCATCTTAACTCACCCTAAATATTTAATTAGGGTATCCATTCCAAATATTTAGAATTTAAATCATCACTCTTGTACATTAAATTCTATAACCCAACTAAACTTGTTTAAATTAAGTTATAAAATTAATAACTTGAGATAATAAAAATATATCTCTTAACTTAATATAATATTTAATATTATTATTCTCCCACAAGTGAGCTTAGTTTGGGTCCTTAATTAATCCCATTGAGCTAACAAATTTATTTGTTTTACTTACTAACAAAAATTAACTTGAGCTTTCAACCCTAATTAAATTGGGTCAAAATAATACTTGTCACATAGATAATATCTTGAGCTAGATTAAATAATTTAATCGCCCTTAGTCACTTTATCTACAAGTCCCATGCTTAATTTGTAACGATCGGGAAATTTGTAATTTAATTTAAATATTTATGAAATTAAATAAATATTTTAAGTAAATTATTTATTGAGGAAAATAAATAATTGATGAATTGTGGTGAATTAATTTAGTAACTAAATTGATTAATGATCATTAAATTGAGTGTTGGTAATTTTATCTGAAGGATTTAATTTAAGGAAAATAATTAAATTAAATCAATTACTTAATATTTAAGAAGATAATTCAATTAAATGAATTGTTTAATTTAATGGAAATAAATAAAATAAATAGAGTGATGTTTCTAATTTATTAATTAAATGAGATATATAATTATTTAATTATTTATTATAAGCATAATTATAATAAGAATATAATAATAAGCTATTAAAATGGGTTACGTGTGACAAGTGTAACTATATAATATAAATATTATTTAAATAATCTAGTATGGGGAATTAGTGTGTAACCAAACGTAGCTTTATGGCTTTTGGGTTATTTTAACTGACGCAAACCTTTGGCTTATTTTTCCTGACGTTAGTGGGGGAAGTGGGAGTAAGTTTATAATTCCTACGCGTATTATTTCCTAGGGCTAGCGTTCAGTTTTCTTATTCATGTATTTGGCTAAGGAGAAAACACAGAGGGTGAGAGAAGTTCAGAGAAATTGAGAGGGTATTCTCTGAGATTTCAAGAGGAAGGAGAGGATTGCTAAACCTTGTTATCATCTCTTGCTAGCATATAATCAAAGATTAAAGGTATATATTATTCCTATTTTTAGTTTTAGTTTTGGTAGTATATATATATATATATATATATATATATATATATATATATATATATTTTGATATGATTTGGAAATCATGTGAATGGTCGTAGAGGTATGTGCATATAGTTTGCGAAATCTGTAATCGTCATGTATATTTGATGCTTGTTGGTCAAATTCGTGAGAAATTGGCGTGTAGAAAGAAAATGAAATATCAGTGTTCATATTTGAAAAATAGCTTTAGAAAGTACCAAATTTCATGCCTTATATGAGTTGTAATCTGCGAATTGAAGTTGGATTGTGATAATATGTTAAGAAACGAAAGTGACGTAGTTCGAATCGTGTCAAATGATTAAGAAACGAATTCGTGGTGATCGAATTCGTTAAAAGTATAAAAATGAAGAAGTTTGGAAAAAAATATATAGTTTTGATTCTTCAAAATGATGTTTATATAATATTTTTGTATATAGAATGGTGTTTAGCATGTGTAACTATAATATGACAAAATTTTAGATGTTGAAATTGAGAGATTTTCTGTAGAATTGGGATTTTTGGCCAAAGAAGAGTCTGATTTCGAGCTTACGCAAAAAATCGAATCGAGGCATCATGCGTGGCGCTATTGTCTGTGCGCTGTGTGATTATCACGCCAAGGCCGCCATATCGTATCGAGCGTGATGCGTGATGCATTCTTGTGGTTAGTGATAATCCAATGTATTACTAAATAGCGACCACGCCTTGATGATCGATCATGAGATAGTGAAGTCTGCTTAATTGCAGGTCATGCGTAACAGACTTGGGTTAGTTTAGCATGCATGTTAAGGAAATTAAAACATAAAGTGAACTACAATAACAGATTTTCATGCATGGTAATACAAAGTGTAAAAGATTTTTAAGTGATTGTTAATTGAGTTATATAATGAAACTAAAAGTGATGTTTTCAAAAGTAGAGATGAACAATTAAGTTGTGTTGGCTCGTAGTGCGATTTCAGATTTGTTAAATATGTTAACCTAAATGGTTAGGTACTAGTTTAGGGTTATGACCTAAATAATGGTTTAAACCCCTAAAACTAATGTTCATACAACTAATTGTTGTTGTAATTTTTAATGATGTATATAGGGTAATTGAAGATTATATTACATTTGTTTAGCTTACAAACAAGGCAAGTTCTCTAACTCTACTTTCATAATTGTGCAAGTTTCTAAACCTTAACTCTTTTCATTGAGCAAGCTTTCTAACTTTATTCTTTTATTTATGAATGCAAGTTTCCAAACTTTGGTTGAGCGAGATTATTAATTCTATTCTTATATACGATTGATTAAACTCTTGTAACCTAATTCGTTACATCGAGCAAGTTTCACTTTTCTAATTATTATACAAAGCATATATTGTTCTAATACATTGATTCAAGTGAGATTGTTCTAATTCTTTTTAGTACTTTACATTTATATCATGTTATTCAATTATATATTGTTGATATCTGAATTGACTTTGATAGCCTTGTTCAGTTATACATTATTGTATTAAACCTTTATTGATGGAAATTGAATAGTGTTCTAAAATTCTAGAAACACTGATAAGCTAGTTCGAAACTAAACTTTCTTTAGTGCGGAAATTCTAAATTCAAACTGAGACGAACAACCCTAACATAGGAGATTTTGTACGTGTAACATTTAGATGTTTGTGCACAATACATGGTACAAAGGGCTGATCCCCCTAAGTATGTTAAGAAGAGTCTATATAGTCTAATAACTGTTAAGGTTAAGGTAATAATACCTAAATACCAGAGACATAGTTTGTGGTCTTATAACCCTCAGATATTTAAAGTTCGAACTTGTTTCTGTTTTTATTCGTAGAACAAGTTCATTATTGTACAACATTCGGTGTTCATTCTCACATGATTGTTATTACTATTCTTTATGTCAATGAGCAATTGTTTGCTCACTCTTGCAATTAAACAATACAGCTAAAGTCGAAAGAGGTGATGAGCCATCTACTAGCAAGGGAAAGGGCAAGATGTCCAAGTGTTGAAGAATTAGTTAAAGTTTTTTTAAATGCATTAAGTTATAAGACTTGTTTTATGTTATAATGTATTACGCAAACTGATGTAATAATTTAAGGTTAGATTACCTGGGATTGTTTATGAGATGATGTAACCCTTTAATGGGAAAGATTATTGTTTAATTTATTTAATGTTTTATCCTTTGTCATGGTTAGTTAGATGTAATTATTTTGATAGTGAGCACCAAATTCGGCGGAAATAAAGTACCCAGATTTGGGGGTTTCACAGGTTGGTATCAAAGCCTTAGGTTATGAACCTTATGTGGGGAAAACCTTAGGAAGTAGCCTTTGAGAAGTTAGAAAATATAGAGGTGTCTAACTCTTATCGGGTTTTAAGAAGTGGATTAAGGCATCCATTGAAGCTAAATAATAAAAGACATTATGTGCTATGTGTTAATAACTTATGTGCTCGCGAGTATCGATAATGTTAAGTAAAATTTAAAATATTTTGTTGTCAGGATGTCTGACGAAGGAGGATCCAGTCCAGCTAGTGAAGTGATACCTCAGATACCTATAGACGATGAACCCCGGGATATTCACGTAGTGCGGGAATAGTTAATCCAGGAGGATGAGCCTGTGACCGATCCCGAGGAGGATAGTCCTGAGGAGATAGAGGAAGATGATGATGAGGAGGATCCTGAGGAGTCTCCACCAAACTCCATATCGGCTGAGATGTATGATGCTTCGTACGACCGTAACATAGAGTTATAGGATAATATAGAGGAACTGAAGGAGATGGTTGATATGCATCACATTGCGTTGGAGCAGAAGGATGTAGAGATTCGTGAACTTGACTCAAAACTTGGAAACACAGAATGGGATCTAGTTCATACTAAGGGTCAACATGAAGACCTGTTGGCGAAGAAACGAGAAGATGAAGACCGATATGGAGAAATTAAAGGATGACTTTAAAGAGGAATCACTAAGCGTCTGTAAGAGCGGAGGGACGCTTGGATGAAGGCGACTCAACGTGCGTGACCCGTCTTTGAGGCTAAAGTTCAAGTGAAGAAAGCCAAGATGAAGGAGATGGATTATGCTTTTAATTACTGCGATTGATAGGGCCGAGGATCGAGTCCATTATTACCCACCTCAGTTTGAAGACTCGTCGTGGTTCGTGATAGATCGTAGAACGACTTATCGTATCATTGATGAGGAACATCGAGAAGCCTTCTGACATCTTAATATGCCTAGATAGAATAGGAGTGATAATAATATGTGGTTAATTATGTGAATAAATAAATTGTGAATCCCTTATTTTGAGATAAATAAAGGGATAGTATGAGTATGTAATCCTGAAACTTGTCTAGTTCAGGAAAGTGGATGTTTTTAGCGGTTATGCTATCTTTAGTATGTTTTAAAAACATTATGAATGAATAAAATATTGGAGTTTATTTGAGATGTTATGTGTTATAGCTTTAATCTTGGAATGATTAAGTTAAACTTCAAATACCCAAGAAGTGAAGTGATGAACTAATAAGCGTATGTTCTAACAGAAAATGCCTCCTAGAAGAAGACAACCACGTCAACAAGCTCCTCCTAAGGGGTCTACTAATAATAACAATGAGGCCAACGCTAATCCGGTTCAGTAGTTGGTAACTTTGTTGATGGGAGCACTTGTGAATCAACCGCAAGCTCAAGTTACGACTTTTAAGGAATTCAAAGCGGTTGGATCGCCATAGTTTCAAGGGTCTATGAATCCAGTGGAAGCCCAAACTAGGATCATGGAAATAGAGAAGGTGTTTAACGTTGCTAGAGTTAACGAAGATCAGAAGACTGCATTCGCAATGTTCATGCTGAAGTCCGAAGCTAGCTATTGGTGGCAAACAAATAAGGTTCGTGGAGGACAAGTAGTGATAATGTGGGAAAGATTTAAGGAAATGTTTTTCGAAATGTACTTTCCAGCGAGTTCTCGAAACCAGTTGGAGGTGCAATTTTTGGAGCTTAAGCAAGGAACTATGACGGTGCCAGAATATGCTGCGAAGTTTAACGAGTTGGCAAGGTTTGCCACTTATCAAGTTAATACGGATGAGCGTAAGGCGAGAAGGTTCGAACAAGGATTGAAACTCTGGTTGTATAGCAAGGTTTCAATGTTCCAGTTAAATACATTTACGGCTGTACTGGAAAAGGCAATTATCGCAGAAGGTGGAAGCGATGCCTTGACCAAGTACAACCAAGAACAAAAGAAGAGGAAGAATGATAGCGAAAATAAGGCTGGTGGAAGTAATGTTGGAGGTAATAATCAGAAGAGGAAGTGGAACGAGAATTCGACTACGGGATGACATCAAGGAAGTCAGCAGAAGAAAAAGTTTGAAGCTTGTGCGACATGCGGGAAGAACCATACTGGGGTATGTTTGAAGGGAAAACGAGTGCATTTCTACTGTGGTCAGGAGGGACACATTGCACCGAACTGTTTTAGTCCAAAGAAAGGAGCATGCTTTACCTGCGGTTCAAAGGATCACATGGCTCGTGATTGCCCTAAAAATCCAGCGGGGAGTGCAAATGGATGAAAAGGAAACAACAACGGTGGTGGTGCATTGACTATCACTGGACCATCTCAGTCAAGCCGACCTACTTCAAGAACTTTCAATATGTCTGTGCAGGATGCTGTCCAGTCTAAGGATGTGGTGTCAGGTATCATTCCGATTAATGGTATTAATGCTTATGTACTATTTGATTCGAGTGTTACTTGTTCATTTATATCCGGATGAATTTAATCGAAACTTAGATTTGCCTCGGGAAGAATTAGATTATCCTTTGAGCATAGAAATTGCAAATAGGAAGTGATTCTGTTAGGTTCATATATAAGAATTGTAAAGTGGTTATAAAGGGTTGGGAGATGAGGTAGACTTGATACTAATTAGACTGGGGAGTTTGATGTTATCATTGGAATGGATTGGTTATTCAATCACGGAGCAATGAATTGATTGCCAAAGAAAGTGTTTAACCTTATGACTCAAGTAAAGGTTATGTTCTATGGTAGCAAATCATCGCGGCAAGCAAGTTGTCTGACGGTGATGCAAGCCAAGAAGTTGTTAAGACAAGGATGTGTAGGATACTTAGCCTACGTTGTTGATACACAGAAGAAAAGTGCGAAGTTAGAAGAGATACCGATCATAAGAGATTTTGCAGATGTATTTCCAGACAATTTGTCGGGTCTTCCACCAGATCGACAAATTGAGTTCGTGATTGATTTAGTACCAGGAACATGCCCAATATCTAAGGCACCATATAGAATGGCCCCAGTGGAGATGAAAGAGTTGATGGTGCAATTGCAAGAATTGCTCGACAAGAAGTATATCCAGCCGAGCGTATCGCCATGGGGAGCGCCAGTGTTATTTGTTAAGAAGAAGGATGGATCGGTACGGCTCTGCATTAATTACAGAGAGTTGAATAAGGTCATGATTAAAAATAAGTATCCGTTACCAAGAATCCATGACCTGTTTGATCAACTGAAGGGTGCGAGGTATTTTTCAAAGATAGACTTGAGGAGTGGTTATCATCAATTGAAGGTGAGGCCAGAAGACATACCGAAGACGACATTCAGAACTCGGTATAGTCATTACGAGTTTCTGGTTATGTCATTTGGTTTAACCAATGCACCTGCATCATTCATGGATTTGATGAACAGGGTGTTTAAACCATTCTTAGATAAATTTGTGGTGGTATTTATTGATGATATCCTGGTGTATTCTAAGACCAAGGAAGAACATGTTGAACACTTAAAAATGACATTGGAAACATTGAGAAAGGAGAAGTTGTATGCAAAATTTTCAAAATATGAGTTTTGGTTAGAACATGTACAGTTTCTCGGGCATGTTATTGATAAAGACGGAATTTTGGTAGATCCATCAAAAGTTGAAGCTGTAGTAAAACTGGGATCAGCCGAAAACACCGTTAGAGATAAGGAGTTTCTTAGGGTTGGCATATTACTATAGGCATTTTATTCAGGACTTTTCTAAGATCGCGACCCCGTTGACGAATTTAACCTGGAAGGCAGTTAAGTTTGTTTGGACGGAGAAGTGTGAGGAAAGTTTTCACAAATTGAAGAAGAGGTTGAGCTCAACACCTGTGTTGTCATTACCTGATGATACAATGAATTTTGTAGTGTATAGTGACGCATCGCATAAAGGACTAAGCTTTGTGTTTATGCAAAACGGCAGAGTTATCGCGTATGCATTACGTCAATTAACATATTTCGAGAAGGGGTATCTGACTCATGACTTAGAGTTGGTTGCGGTGGTGTTTACCCTGAAGATTTGGAGACATTATCTTTACGGAGAGAGGTGTGAGATATATACTGACCATAAAAGTTTGAAGTATATCTTTACACAAAAAGATTTGAATATGAGGCAAAGAAGATGGTTGGAACTGATTAAAGACTACGACTGCAAGATTTTCTATCATCCTGGAAAGGCGAATGTTGTTGCTGATGCCTTAAGTAGGAAGGGACGAGAGAAGTTAATGTTGTTAACTGCTTAGGAGAAGCTAGTGTCAGAAATGGCTAAGATGGAGTTGGAAATTAAATATCCGACAGAATCCGATGAAAAGTTGTTCCAGATGGGAAATAATTCAACATTGGTAGATAAGGTGAAAAATGAACAATTTAAGGATGAAGACTGCAAAAAGATAAAACAGAAGATATCTGAAGGTGAGGAAAACAAATTCAAAATCGATTCAGAAGGATTACTTCAATTCGAAGGGAGAATTTGGGTTTCGCCAGTACCGGAAGTTAAAGAGTGAGTTCTAAGTGAAGCTCACAACTTAAGATATTCGATTCACCCTGGAAGTACGAAAATGTATCAGGATCTTAGACATCATTTCTGGTGCCCGAATATGAAAAAGGATGTGGTTGAGTGTGTGGCAAAATGTTTAACATGTTAGAAGCTTAAAGCTGAACATCAAAGACCAAGACCAAGCGGATTATTACAACCGTTAGAGATACCAGAATGGAAATAGGAGCAAATCATAATGGATTTTGTGGTAGGTCTTCCAATGACTCAGCAAGGTTATGATGTCGTTTAGGTGATTGTTGATCGATTGAAGAAGTCGACACACTTATTACCAATCAAGATTAGATTTACCCTAGATCGGTTAACAAAACTGTATGTGAAGGAAATTGTGTCAAGACACGGTGTACCTATGTCCATTGTGTCAGACAGAGATCCATGTTTCACATCTAATTTCTGGAAATGATTAAAAGAATGTTTGGGAACACAGCTAAGAATGAGCATAGCGTACCATCCTCAAACAGACGAAAAGAGTGAGAGAACCATCCAGACACTAGAAGATATGCTCAGAGCATGTATAATAGATTTTAAAGAAAATTGGGATGATCATCTGCCATTGGTGGAATTTGCTTATAATAATAGTTATCACGCGAGTATTGGCATGCCGCCTTATGAAGCGTTATACGGCAGAAAATGCAAAACTCCGTTATGTTGGGATGAGGTAGGTGAACGTCAGCTATTGGGTCCAGAATTGGTACAACAGATTGTCGAGATCATCAAGGTTATTCGAGCAAGATTGATAGCCGCATAAGATAGACAGAAGAATTATATCGATAAGCATCGACAAAATAGAGAATTCGATGTCGGTAGTTATGTTTTCTTAAAAGTATCTCCCTGTAAGGGGAAAATTCGGTTTGGCAAGAAGGGGAAATTAAGCCCTAGATTTATAGGACATTTTGAAGTGCTTCGACGAGTTCGTGAAGTGGCGTAAAAGATAGTTTTACCTCCAGAGTTGGAGCGTATTCATAATATTTTTCATATATCAGTATTAAGGCCATATAAACCTGATTATAAGCATGTTATAGAATATGAGCCTTTACAGTTTGAGAAAGACTTAACATATGAAGAAGTCCATGTTCAAATTGTTGACAGAAAAGAGCAAGTACTGAGGAATAAGGTAATACCTTTTGTTAAGGTAATATGTAGGAACCACAATGCTGAGGAAGCTACGTGGGAACTTGAAAGCGTTATGATGAAGAATTATCCTCAGTTGTTTGCTTGATCATGTATAAGCGATTCTGGGGACAGAATCTTGTTAAGGAGGGGATAATGTAAAGAATAAATTTTCCGAGTTGTGATTCTGGGGACATAATCCTTTTAAGGAGGGAAAGATGTAACGATCGGGAAATTTGTAGTTTAATTTAAATATTTATGGAATTAAATAAATATTTTAAGTAAATTATATATTGAGGAAAATAAATAATTGATGAATTGTGGTGAATTAATTTAGTAACTAAATTGATTAATGATAATTAAATTGAGTGTTGATAAATTTATCTGAAGGATTTAATTTAAGGAAAATAATTAAATTAAATCAATTGCTTAATATTTAAGAAGATAATTAAATTAAATGAATTGTTTAATTTAATGGAAATAAATAAAATAAATAGAGTGATGTTTCTAATTTATTAATTAAATGAGATATATAATTATTTAATTATTTATTATAAGCATAATTATAATAAGAATATAATAATAAGCTATTAAAATGGGTTACGTATGTTACAAGTGTAACTATATAATATAAATATTATTTAAATAATCTAGTATAGGGAATTAGTGTGTAACCAAACGTAGCCTTATGGCTTTTGGGTTATTTTAACTGACGCAAACCTTTGGCTTATTTTACCTGACGTTAGTGGGGGAAGTGGGAGTCAGTTTATAATTCCTACGCGTATTATTTCCTAGGGCTAGCGTTCAGTTTTCTTATTCACGTATTTAGCTAAGTAGAAAACACAGAGGGTGAGAGAAGTTCAGAGAAATTGGGAGGGTATTCTCTGAGATTTCAAGAGGATGGAGAGGATTGCTAAACCTTGTTATCATCTCTTGTTAGCATATAATCAAGGATTAAAGGTATATATTATTCCTATTTTTATTTTTAGTTTTGGTAGTATATGTAGATATATATTTTGATATGATTTGGAAATCATGTGAATGGTGGTAGATGTGTGTGCATATAGTTTGCAAAATCTGTAATCGTCATGTATATTTGATGCTTGTTGGTCAAATTCGTGAGAAATTGGTGTGTAGAAAGAAAATGAAATATCAGTGTTCATATTTGAAAAATAGCTTTAGAAAGTACCAAAATTCATGCCTTATATGAGTTGTAATCTGCGAATTGAAGTTGGATTGTGATAATATGTTAAGAAACGAAATCGATGTAGTTCGAATCGTGTCAAATGATTAAGAAACGAATTCGTGGTGATCGAATTCGTTAAAAGTATAAAAATGAAGAAGTTTTAAAAAAAAATATTTTTGATTATTCAAAATGATGTTTATATAATGTTTTGTATATATAGAATGGTGTTTAGCATGTGTAACTATAATATGACAAAATTTTAGATGTTGAAGTTGAGAGATTTTACATAGAATTGGGATTTTTTCCAAAGTAGAGTCCGATTTCGAGCTTCGCAAAAAATTGGACTGAGGCATCATGGCGCCATGGCATGTCATGTGTGTGTTGTCTGTGGCGCATGACCGTGCATCGTCTTGAGCGTCGTGATAACCCAGTGTATTCTTGGTGACTGATGCGCAAATGGCTAATCATGAGACATAAGTGAAGTCTCTTTTATTGCGCAGTCATGCGTAATGAAATTGGGTTAGTTTAGCATGCATGTTAAGGATATTAAAACATAAAGTGAACTACAATAACAGATTGTCATGCGTGGTAATACAAAGTGTAAAAGATTTTTAAGTGATTGTTAATTGAGTTATATAATGAAACTAAAAGTGTTGTTTTTAAAAGTAGAGATGAACAATTAAGTTGTGTTGGCTCGTAGTGCGATTTCAGATTCGTTAAATATGTTAACCTAAATGGTTAGGTGCTAGTTTAGGGTTATGACCTAAATGATGGTTTAAACCCCTAAAGCTAATGTTCATACAACTAATTGTTGTTGCGATTTTTAATGATGTATGTAGGGTAATTGAAGATTATTTTACATTTGTGTAGCGTACAAACAAGGCAAGTTCTCTAACTCTACTTTCATAATTGTGCAAGTTTCTAAACCTTAACTCTTTTCATTGAGCAAGCTTTCTAACTTCATTCTTTTATTTATGAATGCAAGTTTCCAAAATTTGCTTAAGCGAGATTATTAATTCTATTTTTATATATGATTGATTAAGCTCTTGTAACCTAATTCGTTACATTGAACAAGTTTCACTTTTCTAATTATTATACAAAGCATATATTGTTCTAATACATTGACTCAAATGAGATTGTTCTAATTCTTTTTAGTACTTTGCATGTATATCATGTTATTCAATTATATATTATTGATATCCGAACTTTGACTTTGATAGCCTTGTTTAGTTATACATTATTGTATTAAACCTTTATTGATGGAAATTGAATAGTGTTCTAAAATTCTAGAAAAACTAATAAGCTAGTTCCAAACTAAACTTTCTTTAGTGCGGAAATTCTAAATTCAAACTGAGACGAACAACCCTAACATAGGGGATTTTGTACGTGTAACGTTTAGATGTTTGTGCAAAATACATGGTACAAAGGGCTGATCCCCCTAAGTACGTTAAAAAGAGTCTGTATAGTCTAATGACTGTTAAGGCTAATGTAATAATACCTAAATACCAGAGACATAGTTCGTGGTGTTATGACTCTCAGATATTAAAAGTTTGAACTTGTTTCTGTTTCTATTCGTAGAACAAGTTCATTATTGTACAACATTCGTTGTTCATTCTCACATGATTGTTATTACTATTCTTTATGTCAGTGAGCAATTGTTTGCTCACTCTTGCAATTAAACAATGCAGCTAAAGTCGAAAGAGGTGATGAGCCATCTACTATCAAGGGAAAGGGCAAGATGTCCAAGTGTTGAAGAATTAGTTAAAGTTTATTTAAATGCATGAAGTTATAAGACTTGTTTTATTTTATAATGTATTCCGCAAATTGATGTAATAATTTAAGGTTAAATTACCTGGGATTGTTTATGAGATGATGTAACCCTTTAATGGGAAAGATTATTGTTTAAGTTATTTAATATTTTATCCTTTATCATGGGTAGTTAGATGTAATTATTTTGATTGTGAGCACCAAATTCGGCGGAAATAAAGTACCCGGATTTGGGGGTGTCACATAATTAATTAATTGGGCTCGTTTAAATCATATAACTTCCTTAGTCCATTAAATTTTAATTCACTTGAACTCTAATTAAATTATTGGGCTATGATATCATTATAGTCTAATACTTTTAATTCTATTTTACCCTAATCATTTAATTAAGATTTTTATTTCTCACACTAGACATTAAATTCCTTACTTATGCATTTTTAATTTCATAACCTAATTAGACTTAGTTATAAAATTAATTAGTTGAGATATATAAAATAAATATCTTAATGTTAGTATATATATTTATATACTAATATTCTCCCATATTATAACCTCTTAGGTTATTTAATTATCACACCAAATATATATATTAGGTTACATAACTTAATTCTTAATTCACTTTTATATACAAAATAAATGTATACACATTATATAATATATATGTAACAACCCGATATTTTCTATAAAACTAAATATGAAATTTTATGTATAATTTTTTTTTTTAATATATTTATGAAAATAAATATAGGGGAATATGTGCCAAGATAATGTGTATGTATTTATGTGATGAATATAAAATATATTTAGTACATGAATGATTACAATTAATTTTATTTTAAATTATTGATCATTATAAATTATATTTTATAATAATTAATTTTACAAAAAAAATATTTTTATTAAATATTTTCTATCAAAATATAGTTATATATTATTTAAATAACATGTGAAATGATTATAGAATTATTATAATAATTATTTTATTTTATTATATGAAGTCATTTCAGATTAATTAAGTTATTTATTTTAACTTAATTATTAATGTTATATATGAAAGATAAATCAGATATGAAATCCAAAACCCTAATTTTGGATTTTGTTCAATGAATAAGAATAATAATATAATATTAATTATATTTTGATTTTTCAGTGCTATAAAATGTACTGTATGTACGTATTATTAATGGTTGATCAATTATGGTGTATTATGACTAAACCCTAGTTTTGCAGTCAAATAAGACTTTAAAATCTGTTAAGTCACTATGTTATATGAATAATGACATGTATGATAGAATATAATTTGTAATTAGGGAAAACCCTAATTATTTTGAACCCTAATTAATATTTATGGACTTTAATTGATTAGAAACCCTAATTCGAAAGTCAATTACGACTTTAAAGAATTTGTTAAGTCATTTTGTAGCTGTAATACTATGTTAATGTGTCTAATGATAGTTATTATACATTTATATAATCATTATGAAAAACCTAATTTCTAAACTTAAAAACCTTAATTTCTAAAAGTTAGAAACCTTGATTAGAAACCCTAATTTAAAATTCAATTTGAGTTCGAAACTGCTATGTAACTATGTGATTACGATTAAGGTGAAGTATTATAGATTTTATATTGATTAGGTAAACCCTAATTAATATTTAGAAATATTAAATTTCTAGAAAATCCTAATATTTATATTATAAACCCTAATTTATAAATTGTAAACCCTAATCGCTAAATTGAGAAATTTAATGCTACTTAGTAGATCTTAAACCTAATTAGCAAGTTTTTATTAATTCAAAACCTAAACTATATTAAGAAACCCTAATTACAATTTTTAGAAACTAAAATTTTATTTTATTTTACAAACCCTAAACTAGAAATCCTTCAATTTTGTGCTAAATCTTAGGGTTAAACCCTAGGGTCAAACCCTAAGGGTTTGACAAGTTACTAAAATGTCATTAAATTTCTAAGCCAAATGACAAAAATGCCCTTATTGCATAATTGAGCCTTACTTGTGTATCTAGCAAAAATTAGAGTTGGCTACCAACTCTTAACTTTATTGTGACTGAAATTAAATGCTAGGAAACCATATATCTCAGCCACAAACATTGTATTAACATATATATAGAATTGGAGAGAGAAAATAATTTGCAAGCCTTATTTGTGCACTTTCTCTCAACCAATCCTCTCTCTCTTCAAACCCACAAAAATTAAAGTATACCAGTCCCATATTCAAGCCCCACTATCACTATCGCATTAAGTAAGCTCAGAACCTTATGATAATCGGGCCTCAAAGTGACACCATGGCACTGTCTGGGTTTCTGGGTTACCCAGAAAACCCAGATCATCTCTGACAATGACTTTTCTTGCTTAGATCTCT
Source organism: Panax ginseng (assembly GCA_020205605.1). Lineage (NCBI taxonomy): Eukaryota > Viridiplantae > Streptophyta > Magnoliopsida > Apiales > Araliaceae > Panax > Panax ginseng. The sequence goes on along the minus strand of CM035140.1, from coordinate 60,714,089 downwards.
TTGATTTTATGTTGTTTAATCGTTTTTATTGGTTGAGCTGCAGTAGTACACCATGTCTACAAGATCTGACCTTTATATTTTCCAGAAACACAATACCCTGAGAATTAATGTTGGTCAAACAAGCTCACTCGATCACTGACTATGCATTTCTGAGCTTCAAGATGAACACGAAGAACACCTATAACGACGCTTCTGTTGCTATAGGCAGTCTTTAGCGACAGACAGTGTAATTTTAATTATTTTAATTTCTGAAAATTATTTAAAAATAGTAATTAATTTTTGAAAATTACAAAAATTATTTTAAAAATTATTTTAAGTTATAAAAATTAACTTTTAATAATTTGAAATATTTTTCATAAATATTAGTATTTATTTAAATATTATTGATAATTAATTTATTTATTAAATATATTAAATAAATTAATTAAAAATGATTTTATTATATTAAAAATCAATTTAAATGATAATAAGATATTTAAAAATATTTTAAGTTATAAAATATAACTTTTAATATTTTAAAAGCAAATTGCATTAATTATTTAATATTAATGATATTAGATTTATTTAACAATTAAATTAAATGAATTAATTAAAATGATTTTAATATTATAAAAATTATTTTAAATGAAAATAAATAGTTTAACAATATTTTAAGTTATAAAATATAACTTTTAATATTTAAAGGTAAATTTCTTTAATTAATTATTATTAATGATATTAATTTTATTTAATAATTATATTAAATAAATTAGTTTAAAAATGATTTTATTATTATAAAAATCATTTTAAATGAAAATAAAGTGTTTAAAGATATTTTAAGTTATAAAATATAACTTTTAATATGTAAAGGATAATTTCATTAATAATTTAATATTAATGATTATTAATTTAATATTAATGATATTAAATTTATTTAATAATTAAATTAAATAAATAGTTTTAAAATGGTTTTATTAATTTATAAATCATTTAAAAAGGATATAAATGAATTAAAAATATTTTAAGTTATAATTAACGACTTTTAATATTATGATAAATAATACATTAATACTTTAATATTAATGGTAATTATTTAAAAATGATTTTAAATGTTTTAAAAAATCATATAAGGGGTAATATTAGTACTTTAAAAATACTTTGAGTTATTATAAATAACTATACTATTTTTTGGCAATGGTTTCATTAATAGTTTAATATTAATTAAATATTAATGATAATAGAATTGATTAATATTTAAATCATTTAATAATGATTCTGGTGTTCGAAAATTTATGATAAATTATAATAAATGCTTTAAAATTATATTAAATCATTTAAAAATAATATGACTGATACTTACAAATATTGAGCAACAGGATAGAGTCTTAGGCTTGATAATTACCCGATAAAGCCGTCGATACACCGACATATTTCAGAAATTGATCTGGACTTAGATATGTTAATTTAATAAGTGTTTATTTGTGATTCAATGGTTGTTGAACATGTGTGATAATGTGATTAGGTTATGTACTGACTGCGAAAAGCAGTACTATGTGTTATAGTATATTGTTCTAATCGAACGAATGATCTGATTAATGATAGATCGTGATATAAAAGATAAAACTAAGTTGCGAATTGTAAGCAGCGCATCAGGCAAGTATCTTACCTTTGCATTTTCTTTATGCAATGGACATGAGTAAGAATGTTTCTAAATTATATTATTACTGTATATATAATTAACCCTATATTATATACGCTCATTGATTATCAACATGTTAGTATATGGTAATTCAGATATATATATTCTGTTCGTTAATTTTTATAAATGGTTATACAAGTGTCCCCACTTGGATAATCATTGTATTTAATCACAAGTTGATACACCTTGTTAATTACCCGTATATATATATATATATATATATTTGAATTACAAATTATTGTTGAACAAGATAAAACTTTACTATTATCCAACTAAATTTCTTTGGTTTGGAACCCAGACAAGTATGAACATCCCTTACACGGGGAAAACTTTTTATGCACCCAAGGTGGACAGAGTGAACGATACCCTCGTTCTTGCATGTAGTGTTGATCAATACAGGGCCCATGGGATGTACACCCTCACGCCCGTAAGTTATGACAGTTTGCAGATGAAGTTCTGCTAAACCTTAGTGAAAATTAAAAACAATGTTCATAGTCTGTCGACTAATACCTATTTATAGTCAATATGTATTTTCAAAAATGTGATATAGAGTTGTTATGTTATTATTATCGGTTTAGTTTACTTCACAACTATTGAATCCTTGTAGAAGTGATGTATAAAGAAAATATTTAATTCCTTCAGCTAATTATATTTATAATTGTTATTACTTGCTGGGCACTCAAATGCTCATCCTTGCTTAATTTAAATATTTTCTGCTAAGTGTGAACAGCTAGAAGGTTCGGCCAAGAACAAGGGAAAAGGAAAGCAAACATAATATGTTTAATGGTATCTTTTGTAATAGTTAAACTGTATTAAGATAATGATATGTATTATCTATCATGTAAGGAATTATAGTAAAGGTTGCGTCATTGGGATCAGACTATGATAAATTTAAATTAAGTTTGATTTTTATATTATTGTTATTATTATTATTAGTATTATTTCGCTCATAGAAATGGTATCGTGAAGCACCGAGTTCGGGTTTCAAGTACCTGAATTTGGGGGCGTCACAGTATATTTATATAATCACACACATAATTCACATAATCATAACATATTTCACTTCTCACACTAATTTTGACTTTTCTCCATAAAACGTCAATTGTTGACTTTGACCAAAAGTCAACCTTTACACATCACGTTCCAGACGCAACCGAGCAGTTCGTGCTTCAAAATTCTATCTCTAACTCAAATTTTGAGTTTTAATTTACTCCCTTCTTATTGCTAATCGTATTACCTAACGACTTTATACGTATTCAAATTCTTGTTTGCCAGTCAAGGCCAACGTTCAAACTATGTTAATTACTAACATAGTTTTATCTTGATCCTTATATCATTAACTTAATTCATCATTCCTCTTGCTAAAATATATATAGCACCTTACTAGGTATATATATTTCTACACATATACTCATCTTCGTTTAACCTCATAGTATCTCTTCATGTGAAATCTTATCTCCTTAATAAAATTTCCATATGTACTAATATAGCATTTCTTAGACTATTCAGTTCACATCGAATGTATAGGTATCGTAATACCTTATTCTTGATATTCCTTCAAGTACATATTTATTCATTTCTAGGGTTTTGGAATTTTGTAACCCATATTTCTTAATTCTCATTCAATTAAGAAACCATATAGGTTCTTCTTAATTTTTTTAAATAAATCCTCAAATTCTCTTCTAGGTTTTATTCGTTAACCTTTATTCTAATCATTCAAGATGTTATAAATTTTTGGGTTGTCACATTACTTCAATTAAATTTAAGTATATAATTCACCCTTCATTCAGTTCCTTATTCTTTATGTTCATAAGCATTCATTTCTATGTCATTCCTAATCTCTTGGTCTTTGTACCAATTTTTCTTTCATATAACTTCATGTTGCTGCATGCTTGAGTCGATAGTCATTTGAGACCTGGCCTTAGCGTTGCGGCGCCACTCTCAGTGTAAATGGTCAGTACTTTGGCCTCACTCTTCAATGGGTTTGGGCTTGGCTTTGGCGTTGCACCACTTTTTAAGCCTTGTCCAGCGCCACAGGCCCGCGACCACAATGCCTCGAGACGAGTTGATAGTTTTGATTTTTCTTGTGAACTTCTCGGTCTCACAACTTAATCGTTATAAGTCCGAATTGACTCGTTCAAAAGCCGTTAGCTCACAAATCACATACTCTACAGTGTCATTAGAAAATATTTCATTTTTTAATCTTTTAGCTCAAAATTCAACGAATAGTTCATTATTACAAAAACGATATATGTTCGTAAACGTTCAAAGCTCGTTTCTAAGTTCTAAGTCAGAATTTGGTCATTTCTGAGTCCGCAACTCTAGAATGCCAATTAAGACTAATCTCCATCGAGAACCAACGTTTCCGATTTCAATGCTAACTTTTGACTTCCATTCCAAGAATTTAACGATTTCGACGATTATCGTCAAATCTCGTAAGTTTTGCCATAACTTCGTTACTTAAGATTTGTTCACCATTCAAAATAGATTCATTCCATCATTCTAATATCCTAACAAAACATATTCCATTAAATCATGCATATGACAAATTCTTACAAGTTCTTCATTAGTTCATAACTTCCATTATTTTGCTAATCTTATAACATGACTTATTAAGGTTTAAGTCCATTCATTAGCCATTCTTATCACTTTTTATCATACATGTTCTACCAATCAACACTTCTTTAACAACCTACAATTGAAGAGATGGAAGATTAATAATCTTGGATTCTTACCCTTGATGATCAACTTGGTTACTCTTTTTTTTTCTACTTAAAATACAAAGACTAGCTTTTCTTTCTTTTTATCTCAACTAAATAAGCTATAAGTTGTTGGTGGATTTTGGTATGGCAAAAAATATGAACTAACAACTCTTCTATTTATAGAAAATCCAAAGTGAGGGCATTAGAGTCATTTAGGCCCTTCCACCTCCTTAATCCACCTCCTTACTATTCATCCTTGGTCCCAAAGTAAAACCACTTTACTTGGTCACCAAGATGGTTCCATGTGATCCATGGGACCCAAATGGGTTGCCCCATGGGTTTTCTTACCCGGTTACCCATTGGTTCGATCCACGGATTCGGTTCTTACTTTGGGCTTTAGGTTTAAATAACTTTGGGCCTAAAGTTTTTGCCATCTTTTTGCGGATGATATTACTCTCAACCACTTTCTCTTTGATCTTTCCACATTCTTCATCTTGTACTTGAGCATTCTTAACTTTGTCCACCAAAGTTGGACTAGCTTCTATCTGGAATAGTCGTTCATCGAATTCTTTTGGAAATTTTATTTCCAACTCTAGCTTTGTCATTACTGAAATAAGCTCCTCCTGAGTGGTTATCAACATCAACTTTTCCCGACCTTTCCTGCTTAAAGCATCTGCAACCACATTCGCTTTGCTTGGATGATAAAAGATCTCATAATCGTAATCTTTTATCAATTCCATCCATCTTCTTTGACGCATGGTCAGGTTCTTCTGAGTGAAAATATACTTTAGACTCTTATGGTCTGTATATAGCCCACATTTTTCTCCATAGAGGTAGTGTCTCCATATCTTTAGAGAAAATACCACCTCAGCCAACTCTAAATCATGAGTCGGATATCCTTTCTCATAGTCCTTCAGTTGTCTTGATGAATATGCAATAACTTTGCCGTTCTGCATAAGAACACAACCCAATCCTTTATGTGAGGCATCACTATACACCACAAAGTTTCTTGTATTATCTGGTAATGACAACACAGGTGCAACACTTAACTTCTTTTTCAAGTCTTGAAAACTCTCTTTACACTTCTCCGTCCACACAAATTTTACAGCTTTCCTTGTCAAATTTGTTAACGGAGTGGCTATCTTGGAAAAATCTTGAATAAACCGTCTATAATAACCGTCCAGTCCCAAGAAACTCCTCACCTCTGATGGTGTCCTTGGTTGTTCCCAATTGATTACAGCTTCAACTTTTGATGGATTCAATGAGATTCCGTCTTTGTCAATCACATGACCAATAAATTGTTCCCGATCTAGCCAAAATTCACACTTAGAGAATTTTGCGTACAACTTTTCTTTTCTTAGTGTCTCCAACGTCAAACGTAAATGTTCCACATGTTCTTCTTGAGATTTGGAGTACACCAGAATGCCGTCGATAAATACCACCACAAACTTGTCTAAGAATTGTTTAAACACCCTATTCATCAAATTCATGAATGCAGCAGGGGCATTGGTCAAACCAAAAGAAACCACCAGAAACTCGTAATGTCCATACCGAGTTCTGAATGTCCTTCTAGGTACATCCTGTAACATTCCATATTTTTAAATGTAAGTTATAAATATTTATTGATTTATATAAATATTTATTGGATGTGTTTATTATTGAATAAGTAATTGTTCAATTTGATTGAGTTGTTTTAGTTAATTATTTATTTGTTAAATAATTAATGTGTTATGTGGATTGAGTTATGTGATTAAGTGATTTATTTAATAAATTGTTATTTCATAAAGTGTGACAAATAACTATGTGATAAAGAGTTATTAAAATAAATTAAAGTCATTTTAATTTAGTTTTGCCAAACAAGGTGTAAGTATATTAATCATTTAAATTTTTAATGGTTTGCCAAACAAAGCCTTATGGCTTTTGGATTTCTTTTGAATTTAAATTATTAATTAAATAAATAAAATATATATAATATATATTATTTTGGTTAACTGCTAAATTAATACGATCATTAGTTGAGCGTCAGTTTTATACGTTTTAGTTTTAAAGGTAAGCGTTGGTTTTTAGTTAATATTACGTATATGCTATTTTGGCTTAAGCCTAATAAAAATTTGAAGTTTGTCTGAGATAGTTGAGAGAGAGAGAGAGAGAGGAAAGCTCTGAGATTATCATTATCAGTGAACAACAAAGTTTTCTAAAATCAACAAAAAGGTAGGTGCTTATAACCTTAATTTATGTGTATGTAATCATATATGTTTCACGCTATATAGTTACTGTGAATTTGATAGTCTGTGTTCTTCAAATTTACTGTGTATAAGATTTTTACAAAACTCTCTGTAAAACTATGTTTGTATAATTGGTTAGAGAAGCATGTATACGTATAGTTGCAATTGTTATCACTAGCATGTGTATTTGTATATATATATATATATATATATATATATATATATATATATATATATATATATATATATATATATATATATGATTATATGCTAATTATAGGTTAAAGGAAGAAAGCTGGGTTGTTCAATTGAAGTATATATATACGAATATATGTTTTGCAGAAATATCAAAATTTATGTATGCTAACTGAAGAATTGAACTATACATGTTAATTTGTTATATGTTGGTATACTTGTATTTCAAAGGAATCAAATTTGGTTGATAATAGTGGAAAGTACGTTCATTGTACTTTAGATATCAACAATGGAGTTTTAAAATTTTGGTTTCAAAGAAAAATAATGTTTTCAAGGATTTAAGTTTCTGATATTATTGGTTGGTTGTGTAAAATGTGTATGTATATTCTTCATAATGTTGATTTGTGAATTACGTGAAATTATACATGTTAATTGGTGTTAATTGTGTTAAAAATTAAGACAGTAGCTTTGGCTTTGTTCTTCGTTTTGGTTCTGTGAGTTTGGCGCTTGATGTCAAAATTCACATTCGGTAAATCAAGTTTCGCATATAGCGCCAAAAATCGATGTCTTGACCGGACTTGGCACCACAAGATCTTTGAAGTCAAGAGCCTTGCCAGACTTGGCACTGCATGGCGCCAAGTCCTATATATAGGTCTCATGGCACGGAGCGCCATGTCAACGCTGTGCATATGCCCATAGTTAAATCATGTATGCGCCTACTTAGCAAAATCTTTCGAAAAGCGACTTTTGTCTTGCACAAAAGTCTGAGATTTTAATGAAATGTTATATGATAAATATTGAGTATGTATTTCTAGTATTATAGTATATTAATACTATGAGTGAACATAGAATTACTAATTAACAAATATTCTTATTGGTTTTAATGGATAGAATTTGATAATGCAATTTATAATCAAAGCATACGTGATGTGGAGATATAGTATGTTGTTACTGACTGATTATGTCATGGTAATATATATATATATATATATATATATATAGGATAATTGTGATTTGGATTATAACGGTTTAATCTACGCGCAAGGCAAGTTTCTAAACCTATCTTTTTACATTAAGCAAGTTCTCTAACTCCATACTCTCGTTGAGTTAGTTTGTTGTGTTTAAGCAAGTTTTCTAATTCTAAAGCTTCGTTATGAAAATTTCATATGCTATACTTTATTGAGTAAAGTATTTCCATTAAGCAACATCATTGTATCCAGTTATTCATGATGATACAAGTTTCCCATCTCCACACTTTCGTTGAGATAGTTATTATGACTATGCAAGTTTTCTTAACTCTAAACTTGTTATATTAGCATGCAAGTACCCTTAGTTTATCGTTCAAGTTATTATTTGTTGTGCATGCTTGATATTAAATTCTAAGATGTAACCTTAGCTTAATGTTATTCAAAGCAAGGTATGATGTGTTATTCAATAGTTATGCTATTAGATAATCCCTAAAGCATGAACTTAGAACGAAATATTTATTCAGTTATGATTATTCAATAACATAGTGTTATTATATTTTATTCAACTAATCCTTAGTTGATGTCCGTTGAATTCCAAATTACCTTGAAGTGTATCCAAACCGATCTATCTTTGGGGCGGACTTGTACTCAAAATACTGAGATGAACAACCCTATTTATAGGGGTTACGCTTAGTTTTGTACTTTCTTATTTGAAATGTTTGTATACAATACATGTATACGAAGGTTGATCCCCTAAGTACCTTAAAGTCATTATGGTCGTATGACTATAAAAGTTTAAGTTGAAAGATTACTTATAACTGTGGACAAGGTTCGTGGTCATTAGACCCTCAATGAATGTTTAAAATGTTAATAAAACTCATTGTTCAGTTCTATTGAGCCCCTGAATGGGCAAGGGATGTTAAGATGTTAATAGGACTTATTATTTAGTTCTATTGAGCCCCTGAATGGGCAAGGAATGTTTAAGATGTTAATAGAACCTATTGTTCAGTTCTATTGAGCCCCTGAATGGGCAGAGAATGTAAAAGTTATTGATTGTTATTTCAAGTGAGCCTTGTTTGCTCACTCTTGCCTGTAAAATCCTTACAGCTAAAGATGGGAAGGGTGATGTACCTAGCACCAGTAAAGGAAAGGGAAAGATGAACAAGTACTGAAGACATGTAATAGTTTTGATAGTTTTATTATCAGACTTTGGTTTAAAGAATGTAATGAAGTTTATTTAAATTTTCCGCATGAATGATTGTTTGTAAAAGTTAGACTTGGGAGATATTATTTTATGTAATTCCTGTATGGGCAGGTTTATTATTCAATTTTATTTATGATTGGGTAGTTTTAAATGAATGTTTTGATTACGTGAACACCAAATCTTGAGGTAATGAAGTACCTAGATTTGGGGTGTCCTGAAGTTAGTATCAAAGCTTTAGGTTATGAACTTTAGGTGGGGGAAAAGCCTTGGAAGTAACCTTTGAAAAGATAGTGGAGATAACTCTTATCGAGTTTTAAGGAAGAAGTAATAAAACACTTATGTGCTTATGTGTTTATAACTTATGTGCTCACGAGTGTCGAGTAGAATGATTAATAACTAAAATCAGAAAATTTTGTTGTCGGGATGACGAGTGTGGGAGAATCCAGTCAAAGCTAGGGAGGAGGGACCTCAAATGCCTATAGAGGAGGAGCCTCGCGACATTCGAAGTTGTTTGGGAACAACTCATCGCCACGGGAGTCCACCCCGTTGGTCACAGTGGTTGAAGATGAGGATGATGATGTGGAGACAGATGAGGAGGATCCCGTGGAGTTACCACAGGAGGATGAGGATAACGAGGTCGAGGAGGAAGAGACTCCACTAACCTCGATAGCTGCTCGTATGTATGATGAAGTCTACGACCGTAACGTGGAGCTTCAGGACACAGTTGAGGAGTTGCAGGAGATAGTAGCTGAACATCAGATTGCAATGACACAGAAGGACGACGACATCCAGGATCGAGATGAACATCTAACTAATGCTGAAGAGAAGCTGATGCAGACTGAAGGAGAGAAGGAAAAACTGATCGAGATGGTTGTGGAACTGAAGAACAAGCTGAAAGAGGAAGCTACCAAGATGGCGAGAGCTGAAGACGCATACGAGGAAGCTTATCAATGAACTGGAAGAGCAGTAAGGGACACACAAGCAAAGAGGATGAAGATGGAAGAGATGGATAAAGTATTCAATACCATGATCAATCGAGATCAAGATCGGGTCATGGGTTATCCAATTCAGTTCGAAACTCTGCCATCATACGTGTTAGATCGCTGAACCATGTTCCATGTTATGGAAGAAGAGCGTCAAAAGGCTACTGATTATCTTAATAGATCATCGTAGGAAGTGTACCTATTATGCACATAATAAGTGTTAAATAATGTGTAAATCCCTAGTGTTAAGTAACCATGGGATATGAGAATGATGATGTTGTCCTGTAACTTTTGTAGTTCAGGAAAGGAATGTAAATAACAGTGATGCTATTATTGTTATGTTTTTCGAAGTTATGATGAATAAATAAAAGTTATTATTTTATTCAAAAGTGTTATGTGGTTATTTCTTTTATGGAGGCAAGTTAATACTTAAAGAAGTTGGGTAATAGTCTAATAGATGTTATTTTTAACAGAAAATGCCTCCCAGACGTGAACCACCCCGTCAGAGAACCAATGCGAGAACTAACAATAACGATGTTGAGGATAATTCCATCCAACAACTAGTGACATTACTAACAGGAGCGTTGCAGAATCAACCTCAAAACCAAGGCACAACATTTAAGGAGTTTAAGGCGGTCGGACACCTGAATTCCGTGGGTCAATGAATCCGGTCGAGGCACAGACCTGGATTATAGAAATTGAGAAGATATTTGAAGTCGCTAGGGTAGGGGATGAATAGAAGACTGCTTTTGTAACATTCATGTTGAAAGTAGAAGCTAGTTATTGGTGGCAGGCCAATAAAACGTGGGAAGGACCAGGAGTGATGACTTGGGATAGGTTTAAGGAGTTATTCTTCGAGACCTACTTCCCAGAGAGTTTGAAGAGTCAGTTAGAGGTTCAATTTTTGGGCCCAAGCGGGGGAGCGATGATGATTGTCCGAGTATCTGTAGTGAAATTCAACGAATTGGCGAGGTTTGTGCCATATCAAGTTAGCACAGACGAGCGTAAAGCAAAAAGGTTTGAACATGGACTGAAGCCCTGGCTGTACAGTAGGGTTTCCCTGTTCTAGTTGAAGATGTTTGTAGTAGTGATGGAGAAGGCTGTACTCGCTGAAGGTGGAGGCGAGGCAGTGACAAAATTCAATCAAGAGTAGAAGAAGAAAAGGAATGAGGTGGAAGTGAAGAATGGTAGCGGAGGCAATGGAAATGGCAGCAACAACAACAACTTGAAGAGGAAGTGGAACGGAAATGGGGGTACTGGAAACCAGCAGATTAACCAATAGTTTAGGAAGTTTGAAGCATGTGCTACATGCGGGAGGTTTCACAAGGGTGTGTGCTTGATGGAGAAACGTGCATGTTTCAACTGTGGCCAGGAGGGTCACATCGCCTCAAATTGCACCCAACCCAAGAAGAATGTCTGTCTCACATGTGGATCCAAGTATCATTTTGCTCATGAATGCCCTCAAAAGAAGGTCGGAGAAACAGTAAGAAGTAAGGGAGGCAACAGTGGAGGTACTTGGGCCATTGCTGGACCTACATCGTCAAACAAACCCACAGCTAGAACTTTCAACATGACTGTGCAAGATGTTGTGCAATCAAAAGATGTGGTGTCGGTATTATCCCAATCAACGATATTAATGCTTATGTATTATTTGAATCGGGTGCTACTTGTTCGCTTATATATCGATGAATTTGCTAAGAGGTTAGAATTACCTAGAAGAAACCGAATTTCCTTTGAACATAGAAATTGCGAATAGGAGGTGATTCTGTTAGGTTTGTATACAAGAACCGTAGAGTGAACATTAAAGGGAATATCCCGATGGTAGATTTAATTAGGAGTAGACTCGGGAATTTGATGTAATTTTGGGAATGGATTGGTACATTCAAATATGGAGCAGTAATTGATTGTCACAAGAAGTGTGTAAACCTTATGACTCCGTCAAAGGTAGTTTTCCATGGTAGCAAATCGCCTAGACAAATGAAATGTCTAACGATTATGCAGGCCAAGAAGTTGTTGAGTCAAGGCTGTGTGGGTTATTTAGCTTACATAGTCGATACTCAGAAGAAGGGTGTAAAATTGGAGGAGATACCAGTGGTTAGAGAATTCGTAGATGTATTTCGGGAAGATTTGCCAGGACTTCCGCCCGATAGAGAGATTGAGTTCGTAATCGATTTAGCGCCAAGAACTGCACCGATATTGAAGGCCCCGTACAGAATGGCTCCGGTAAAAATGAAGGAACTGATGGTACAACTGCAAGAACTGCTGGACAAGAAGTATATTCAACCAAGCGTATCACTGTGGGGAGCGGCGGAATTATTTATGAAGAAGAAGGACGGATCAATGCGTCTTTTCATTGATTATAGGGAGTTAAACAAGGTCACTATTAAGAATAGGTATCCGTTACCTAGAATAGATTATTTGTTTGATCAGTTGAAGGGTTCTAAATATTTCTCGAAAATAGATTTGAGAAGTGGGTATCACCAATTGAAGGTAAGAAAGGAGGATATACCTAGAACAACATTCAGAACTCGGTACGGACATTACGAGTTTTTGGTGATGTCTTTTGGTTTAACAAATGCCCCTGCCGCGTTCATGGATTTGATGAACATGGTATTTAAACCATTCTTAGACAAGTTCATAGTGGTATTTATCGACGACATTCTGGTGTATTCCAAAACTCAAGAAGAACACGTGGAACATTTACGTTTGACATTGGAGACACTAAGAAAGGAAAAATTGTACGCGAAATTCTCTAAGTGCAAATTTTGGCTCAATCGTGTACAATTTTTGGGTCATGTGATTGACAAATATGAGATTTCAGTGGATCCATCGGAAGTGGAAGCTGTAATCAATTGGGAAAAACCAAGGACACCTTCGGAGGTGAGGAGTTTCTTGGGACTGGCCGGTTATTATAGAAGATTTATACAAGATTTTTCCAAGATAGCCACTCCGTTAACAAATTTGACACAAAAAGCTGTAAATTCGTTTGGATGGAAAAGTGTGAAGAGAGCTTCCAAGATTTGAAGAAGAAGCTAAGTATGGCACATGTGTTAACCCTACCAGATAATACAGGAAATTTTGTGGTGTATAGTGATGCCTCACACAAAGGATTGGGTTGTGTTCTTATGCAAAATGGCAAAGTTATTGCCTATGCATCAAGACAACTGAAGGATTATGAGAAAGGTTATCCGACTCATGATTTAGAATTGGCTGCAGTGGTATTTGCTCTCAAGATATGGAGACACTATCTGTATCGAGAGAAATATGAGATCTACACAGACCACAAAAGTCTGAAGTATATTTTCACTCAGAAGGACCTGAGAATGCGTCGAAGAAGATGGATGGAATTGATAAATGATTACGATTCTGAGATCTTTTATCATCCGGGCAAAGAGAATGTGGTTGAAGATGCTTTAAGCAGGAAAGGTCGGGAGAAATTAATGCTGATAAAAACTCAGGAGGAGCTCATTTCAGTAATGACAAAGTTAGAGCTGGAAATCAAATTTCCACAGGAATCCGACGAATGACTATTTCAGTTAGAAGCAGGTCTAACTTTACTGGACAAGGTGAAAAACGCTCAGTTACAAGATGAAGAATGTGGAAAGATAAAAGAGAATATGGGTGATGGTAGCGATACGAAATACAAGGTCAATACCGAAGGATTACTACGGTACGAGGGAAGAATCTGGGTTCCAATGAACACCGAATCGAAAGAGCGAAATCTTGGTCAAAACTCATAACTCAAGATATTCGATTCATCCAGGAAGCACGAAGATGTATCAAGATTTATGCCAACATTTTTGGCGGCCGAATATAAAAAGGGATGTTGCAGAATGCGTGGCTAAATGTTTGACATGTCAAAGAGTAAAAGCCAAACATCAAAGACCCAGCGGATTACTTCAACCGTTGGAAATACTAGAATGGAAGTGGGAACACATCACGATGGATTTTGTGGTGGGTCTTCCAACTAATCAGAGAGGATGCGATGCAATGTGGGTGATAGTGGACAGACTGACGAAATCAGCGCACTTTTTACCAATAAGGATTAGGTTCAATCTTGATCAGTTGGCAAGATTGTACATCAAAGAGATTGTTTCAAGACATGGGGTGCCAGTGTCAATTGTGTCTGATGGAGACCCGCGATTCACGTCAAACTTCTGGAAGAGACTACAAGAATACATGGGAACTCAATTGCGAATGAGTACGGCTTATCATCCATAAACAGATGGCCAAAGCGAATGAACGATCCAGACATTGGAAGATATGCTGAGAGCATGCGTCATGGATTTCAAAGGAAGCTAGGAAGAGCAATTACCATTGGTGGAATTCGCCTACAATAATAGTTATCACACGAGCATCGGCATGCCGCCTTACGAAGTGATAAGTGCATATTATTCATTTATTTTGATTCCATTATATTTAGTTTTATTGCATGTTTCATGTGTATATAAGCTTATTAAGGTGTTTAATGATTTCAGGAAGAATTGGAGCTGAAATGAGGAAAAAGAGAAAATTGCAAGGTTTTTAGCATTAAGTTGGATGCATGGTCTAGGCTTGGGACTTGAATTTTATTGTAGATCTCTTCTTTAGCTTTTCGGAACATTTTGAACCGTCCCAATCGGAGTTCATATGAAAAAGTTATGATCTTTTTACTAAACGGACGTTGAACCTCAAAGTTTGGAAGTTACAATTTACACAGAAGTCACTTGGAGCCTGATTTCGACCTTGATTCAGCCAAAATCTGTCAATTCTCAAAGCATGAAAGTTGTAGATCTCGTCGATATCTTATTTTTGATAGGTAGCAGGCCCCGTAACTCCTCCAGAATCAAAAGTTATGATAGTTTTACCAAAGGACGTCGCAGCAGGAAATATAAATACGCCCCAACGAATTTGAGCGAGAAAATTGGGAAATCTTGGATTTTTGGAGTTTCTAAATGCAGATTTTGGCAGACTTCTACATGGAATTGGATTGATATTTCTATTAGCTTTAGAATTTTTTTTAGACTAAGATTTATTTCCAAATTGGATTCTATTTCATTATGGAAACTAGTTATGATTTGTAATTCCTTTTAGGATTTGGATTTCTACTTCCTATAGGATTTAGGACTTTGTCTAGCACTATAAATAGAGGATGCTAGTCAGGGTTTTGTTCATTCAATCATCTACTACATTCTCTCATCTACAACATTGGAGGATTGAAGACATGAGCTAAGTTATTTTTATTCAGTTCTAAGGCATGTTGAACCTTATTTATAATTAATGGTTAATTGAGTATTCATTATTTATTCCTTCTCACATGAAATTCATTCTTGATAATCTGATTTAATTTCTGAATGCTATTTGGCTTAACTAATTTGATTTCTGTAGGATTGAGTTGGTTAACGAATATCATATGCTAGATCAAGGAATAATATTACGTGTAATTGATATTGTTTCTAATCACAAGTAGTAATTAGTAATATCTGATTGTGGACAAGCTTTTGAGTATTGCTATGATTATCAGAAGACAAGTTAAACAATCCGAGCTTATGTGTTTGTTTCTTGGAATAGTCTAATTCCCTTGTTCTTAATGCTGATATTATATTAAATCTAGAGAGCTTGTTCTAGGTTATATAATTGTTAGAATCTTGTGAAGAGCTTGTTTCATTGAGTGACAATCTAAGGGGAGTTTCGGGTAGCAGAGCTTATTGTTACCTAGGGCTATTAGTTTCATTGAAGGGTAAATAATGTTACACTTGATTAATCTATTATTGTAAAAAGGTGATACTGAACTGAAGAATTGAAGCTTTTTATTTATTGTTTATTCTTGTTAATTTAATTAATTAATTCAAAATCCCCTTTTCATTAGAAATCATAGGATAAATATAAAACAAATAACTCTCTGTGGGATCGATCCTTGCTTACTACTTTTGTGCTAATTGTTTAAATTTGTAAAGTGAAAGTGAGGTTAATTTAGAGTGTAAACGACGACTCCCCCACGAAGCGTTATCTGGCAAAAAAGTGCGAGAACTCCACATCTTTGAGATGAAGTTGGTGAACGTCAACTACTAGGACCAGAATTAGTGCAACAAACTGCTGAGGTTATCAAACTCATTAGGACAAGATTGGTAGCACTCAAGGCCAAGCGGAAAGAAGTATCTTTGATCACCACAGGCAAGATCGTGCATTTGACGTAGGAAGCTATGTATTCCTAAAAGTTTCTCCTTGGAAGGGGAAAATTCGTTTTGGTAAGAAGGGAAAACTAAGCCCGAGGTTTATTGGACCCTTTGAAGTGCTGCGAAAAGTTGGAGAGGTAGCTTACGAGGTAGCTTTACCTCCAGAGTTGGAAAACATTCATAATGTTTTTCATATTTCGGTGTTACGACCATATAAACCCGATTACAATCACGTGATCGAGTACGAACCATTGCAGTTCGAGAAAGATTTGTCTTATAAAGAGGTTCCTATCCAAATAGTCGACAGAAAAGAACAAGTGCTCAGGAATAAAGTGATACTTTCTGTGAAGGTGATATGGAGAAACCACAATGCTGAAGAAGCAACGTGGGAACTCGAAGAGAAAATGATGAAAGAGTACCCTGAGTTATTTGTTTAATCATGTCTTCGATTCTGGGGACAGAATCTTTATAAGTAGGGAAGAATGTAACGAATGTGTTGTTTGAGTTGTGATTCTGAGGACAGAATCCTTATAAGAGGGGAATGATGTAACATTCCATATTTTTAAATGTAAGTTATAAATATTTATTGATTTATATAAATATTTATTGGATGTGTTTATTATTGAATAAGTAATTGTTCAATTTGATTGAGTTGTTTTAGTTAATTATTTATTTGTTAAATAATTAATGTGTTATGTGGATTGAGTTATGTGATTAAGTGATTTATTTAATAAATTGTTATTTCATAAAGTGTGACAAATAACTATGTGATAAAGAGTTATTAAAAATAAATTAAAGTCATTTTAATTTAGTTTTGCCAAACAAGGTGTAAGTATATTAATCATTTAAATTTTTAATGGTTTGCCAAACAAAGCCTTATGGCTTTTGGATTTCTTTTGAATTTAAATTATTAATTAAATAAATAAAATATATATAATATATATTATTTTGGGTAACTACTAAATTAATACGATCATTAGTTGAGCGTTAGTTTTATACGTTTTAGTTTTAAAGGTAAGCGTTGGTTTTTAGTTAATATTACGTATATGCTATTTTGGCTTAAGCCTAATAAAAATTTGAAGTTTGTCTGAGATAGTTGAGAGAGAGACAGAGAGAGGAAAGCTCTGAGATTATAATTATCAGTGAACAACAAAGTTTTCTAAAATCAACAAAAAGGTAGGTGCTTATAATCTTAATTTATGTGTATGTAATCATATATGTTTCACGCTATATACTTACTGTGAATTTGATAGTCTGTGTTCTTCAACTTTACTGTGTATAAGATTTTTACAAAACTCTCTGTAAAACTATGTTTGTATAATTAGTTAGAGAAGCATGTATACGTATAGTTGCAATTGTTATCACTAGCATGTGTATCTATATATATATATATATATATATATATATATATATATATATATATATATATATATATATATATGATTGTATGCTAATTATAGGCTAAAGGAAGAAACTGGTTTGTTCAGTGAAGTATATATATACGAATATATGTTTTGTAGAAATATCAAAATTTATGTATGCTAACTGAAGAATTGAACTATACATGTTAATTTGTTATATGTTGGTATACTTGTATTTCAAAGGAATCAAATTTGGTTGATAATAGTGGAAAGTACGTTCACTGTACTTTAGATATCAACAATGGAGTTTTTAAATTTTGGTTTCAAAGAAAAATAGTGTTTTCAAGGATTTAAGTTTTTTATATTGTTGGTTGGTTGTGTAAAATGTGTATGTATATGCTTCATAATGTTGATGTGTGAATTACGTGAAATTATACATGTTAATTGGTGTTAATTGTGTTAAAAATTAAGACAGTAGCTTTGGCTCTGTTCTTCGTTTTGGTTATGTGAGTTTCGGCGCCCCAGCGTCAAAATTCATGGTCCAGCGTTAAGTTTCACGCCTTAGCGCCAAAATTAGTGCCTCAGCCAGACTTCGCGCCGCATCGCCGAGTCCCTATATAGGTCTCATGGCCGGCCAGCGCCATGTCGTGCCATGCGTAACCAGTTGATTCAAAAATCAAGCGCCATGACGCCACTTTCAGAGAATGCTCAGAAACGACTTTTTGTCTTGCACAAAAGTATGAGATTTTAATGAAATGTTATATGATAAATATTGAGTATGTATTTCTAGTATTATAGTATATTAATACTATGAGTGAACATAGAATTACTAATTAACAAATATTGTTATTGGTTTTAATGGATAGAATTTGATAATGCAATTTATAATCAAAGCATACGTGATGTGGAGATATAGTATGTTGTTATTGACTGATTATGTCATGTTAACATATGTATATAGGATAATTGTGATTTGGATTATAACGGTTTAATCTACGCGCAAGGCAAGTTTCTAAACCTATCTTTTTACATTAAGCAAGTTCTCTAACTCCATACTCTCGTTGAGTTAGTTTGTTGTGTTTAAGCAAGTTTTCTAATTCTAAAGCTTCGTTATGCAAATTTCATATGCTATACTTTATTGAGTAAAGTATTTCAATTAAGAAACTTCATTGTATCCAGTTATTCATGATGATACAAGTTTCCCATCTCCACACTTTCGTTGAGATAGTTATTATGACTATGCAAGTTTTCTTAACTCTAAACTTGTTATATTAGCATGAAAGTACCTTTAGTTTATCGTTCAAGTTATTATTTGTTGTGCATGCTTGATATTAAATTCTAAGTTGTAACCTTAGCTTAATGTTATTCAAAGCAAGGTATGATGTGTTATTCAATAGTTATGCTATTAGATTATCCCTAAAGCATGAACTTAGAACGAAATATTTATTCAGTTATGATTATTCAATAACATAGTGTAATTATCTTTTATTCAACTAATCCTTAGTTGATGTCCGTTGAATTCCAAATTACCTTGAAGTGTATCCAAACCAAACTAACTTTGGGGCAGACTTGTACTCAAAATACTGAGATAAACCTATTTATAAGGGTTATGCTTAGTTTTGTACTTTGCGCTGAAATGTTTGTATACAATACATGTACGAAGGGTTGATTCCCCTAAGTACCTTAAAGTTATTATGGTCGTATGACTATAAAAGTTTAAGTTGAAAGATTACTTATAACTGTGGACAAGGTTCGTGGTCATTAGACCCTCAATGAATGTTTAAAATGTTAATAGAACTCATTGTTCAGTTCTATTGAGCCCCTGAATGGGGAAGGGATGTTAAGATGTTAATAGGACTTATTATTTAGTTCTATTGAGCCCCTGAATGGGCAAGGAATGTTTAAGATGTTATTAGAACCTATTGTTCAGTTCTATTGAGCCCCTGAATGGGCAGAGAATGTAAAAGTTATTCATTGTTATTTCAAGTGAGTCTTGTTTGCTCACTCTTGCCTGTAAAATCCTTACATCTAAAGATGGAAAGGGTGACGTACCTAGCACCAGTAAAGGAAAGGGAAAGATGAACAAGTACTGAAGACTTGTAATAGTTTTGATAGTTTTATTATCAGACTTTGGTTTAAAGAATGTAATGAAGTTTATTTAAATTTTTCGCATGAATGATTGTTTGTAAAGGTTAGATAACCTGGGATATGTTATTTTATATAATTCCTGTATGGGCAGGTTTATTATTCAATTTTATTTATGATTGGGTAGTTTTAAATGAATGTTTTGATTACGTGAACACCAAATCTTGAGGTAATGAAGTACCGAGATTTGGGGGTGTCACACATCCTCCTTTCTTACCTTTAATTGATCATACCCACTTCTCAAATCTATTTTTAAGAAGTATCTAGCACCATTCAATTGATCAAACAAGTCATCTATTCTTGGCAATGGATATTTATTCTTAATAGTGACTTTGTTTAATTCTCTATAATCAATGCAAAGACGCATTGACCCATCCTTCTTTTTCACAAATTACACAGGTGCTCCTCACGGTGACACACTCGACTAAATATATTTCTTGTCGAATAGCTCCTGCAGTTATACCATCAGTTCCTTCATCTCTATCGGAGCCATTCTGTACGGGGCCTTCGATATCAGAGCGGTTCCTGGCGCTAAGTCGATCACGAACTCAATTTCTTTGTCAGGCGGAAGTCTTGGCAAATCCTCCGGAAACACATCTACAAATCCCCTAACCACTGGTATCTTTTCCAGTTTCACACCCTTCTTCTGAGTATCGACTATGTAAGCTAAATAACCCACACAACCTTGACTTAACAACTTCTTGGCCTGCATAATCGTCAGACATCTTGTATGTCTAGGCGATTTGCTACCATAGAAAACTACCTTTGACGGATTCATAAGGTTTATACATTTCTTTTGGCAATCAATTATCGCTCCATAATTGAACAACCAATCCATTCCCAAAATAACATCAAACTCTCCAAGTTTAATCGGGATTAAATCTACCATCATGATATTCCCCTTAATATTCACCCTACAATTCTTGTATACTAACCTAACAGGAATTACTTCCTTATTCGCAATTTCTATGTTTAAAGGGAAATTCAATTCTTTACTAGGCAATCCTAACTTCTTAGCAAATTCATCAGATATGAACGAGCAAGTAGCACTCGAATCAAATAATACATAAGCATCTATATCATTGATTGGGATAATACCTGACACAACATCCTTCGATTGCACAACATCTTGCACAGTCATGTTGAAGGTTCTGGCTGTGGGTTTGTTTGATGACGTTGGTCCATCAATGGTCCATATACCTCCACTGCTACTTCCCTTGCTTCCTGTTGTCTCCCCAGCTTTCTTCTTAGGGCACTCACGAGCAAAATGATCCTTTGACCCGCACGTGAAGCAAATGTTCTTCTTGGTTTTATTGCAATTTTGGGCTATGTGACGTTCCTGGCCACAGTTAAAGCATACACGTTTCCCCATCAAGCACATACCCTTGTGAAACTTCCCGCATATAACACATGCTTCGATCTTCTTATTCTGCTGGTTACCCTGCTGATTTCCAGCACTCACATTTCCATTCCATTTTCTCTTCAGGTTATTGTTACCATTTCCACTACCACCACTACCATTCTTAACCTCCACTTCATTCTTCTTCTTTTTTTGTTCTTGATTAAACTTTGTTACCACCTCGCCTCCACCTTCAGCGAGAATGGCCTTCTCCATTATTGCTGTAAATGTCTTCAGTTGGAAAAGGGAGACCCTACTGTACAACCAGGGTTTTAGTCCCTGCTCAAACCTCTTAGCCTTGCGTTCATCTGTGCTAACTTGATATGGCACAAAACTATCCAACTCGTTAAATTTTACGGCATACTCCGGTACCGTCATTGATCCTTGCTTCAGTTCTAAAAACTGCACCTCCATCTGATTCTTCGAACTCTCTAGGAAATAAGTCTCGAAGAATATCTCCTTAAACCTATCCCAAGTCATAACCCCTTGTCCTCCTCGAGTTTTATTGGCCTGCCACCAATAACTAGCCTCTGTTTTCAACATGAATGTTGCAAAAGCAGTCTTTTGATTCTCCCCTACTCTCACAACATCGAACACTTTCTCTATCTCCATGATCCAGGTCCGTGCCTCAACTGGATTCATGGATCCACGGAATTCTAGTGGTCCAACCGCCTTGAAATCCTTAAAAGTTGTAGCTTAATTCCGCGATTGATTCTGCAATGCACCCGTCAGTAATGTCACTAGCTACTGAACGGGGTTAGCTTCAGCGTTGTTATTGTTGGTAGATCCCTCAGGGGTCCTTTTTCGTGGTTGACGTCTTGGAGGCATTTTCTGTTAAAATATACTTACTAGATTATTACTCAACTCCTTTAAATATTTTTCTACTTAACTTGTACCCCATAAAAGAAATCATCACATAACACATAACACTTTGAATAAAATAAAATAATAACTTTTATTCATTCATAATCTTTTTGAAAACATAAAAACAATAACATCACTGCTATTTACATTACTTTCCTGAACTACTAAAGTTTTAAGACAACATCAACATCATATCGTATCGATTACATATCACTAGGGATTTACATATTATTTAACATTTTATTAATTGCATATCAGGCACATTCTCTATGATGTCCTACTAAGATGCTGTGTAGCCTTACGACGCTCTTCCTCCATAATTCGGAACATTGTTCCGCGGTCTAATATGTACGGTGGCAGTGTCTCGAACTGAATCGGATAACCCATGACCCGATCTTGAGCTCAATTAATCACGGTGTTGAATACGTTATTCATCTCTTCCATCTTGATCCTCTTTGCTTGTACCTCTCTCTTTGTTATCTCGGCTCTTTGATAAACTTCCTTGTATGCGTCTTCGGCTCTTGCCATCTTAGTAGATTTTTCCTTCAACTTGTTCTTTAGCTCTGCAATCTCCACTGTCATTTGTTCATTCTCTTCTTCAGTGTGGACCAGCTTTCCTTCGAAATTATTCAGACGTTCCTCTCGATCTTGAATCTCGTCTTCCTTCTGTGCCATCAAGGTTTGTTGTTCAGCTACTATCTCTTCCAACTCCTCAACGGTATCCTGAAGTTCCACATTGCGGTTGTATACTTCATCGTACATACGAGCAGCGATCGAGTTCAGTAGAATCTCTTCCTCCTCGTCCTCGTCATCCTCATTCGACTGTGGCAGCTCAATAGGATCCTCCTCATCCATTTCTACATCATCATCCTCATCAGGTAAACCCTCCTGCTCAACCACTGTGACCAACGGAGCTAACTCCCGTGGAAGTAGTTGTTCCCAAACCACCTGAATGTCACGAGACTCCTCCTATCTATGCATTAGAGGTCCTTCCTCCCTAGCTTGACTGGATTCTCCTACATTAGCCATCCTGACATAAAAAGTTTTAAGTTTTAATTATTAGTTGTTACTACTCGACACTCATGAGCACATAGTTTGAAATCATATAAGCACATAAGTGTTTTATTACTTTCTCTTTAAAACTCGATAAGAGTTTATCACCACTATCTTTTCAAAGGATACTTCCTAAGGCTTTTCCCCACCTAAGGTTCATAACCTAAAGCTTTGATACCAACTTGTGACAACCCCAAATTCGGGTACTTCTTTCCCACAATATATGGTGTTCACTTGATAAAAACATTCATTTCTAACTACCCAAATATAATAAAATTGAATAATAAACCTTCCCATTAAAGGATTACATTAATAAAAGTCTCCCAGGTTATCTAACCTTCAAATTCAAACATCATATGCGGAAAAATTAAATAACTTAATTACAATATGTCAGGAATAAGCATGTGAATGCTATTCCTATTTATATATGATTTGATTATGATATATATATATGTATATGAATGAATAATATGCAAGTATGCTTGCATTAAGAAAAGCTGTAAAGTCCTGTGATAGATAATAGAAATATATGTACAAGGACTTAGAATGAATTGATCAAATATGTTAGGTTGATCCTACATAAAGCAAAATAGCTTTGTAAAGTCCTTAAAAAGAAATGATGTACAAGGACTATAAATATAGAAAGATCAAGCTTGTTAGGTTGATCTTATGATGTAATAGATAGGCTAGTCTGATCGTCGAGCACCTTTGCACTGTAAGTCGTAGTCGCCAGTGAGTCAAGGTTAACTCGGGAGCTATCGAGGCAGAATGAGAGTATGCAAGATAGTAGATCTCGTAGTTCATAGACTGCAAGGGGAAACGAAGAAGGATTGTAGTGTATTGAGAAGAGCTTCCTTGGTATCTTAGTGTGCTAAGGAAGTCATGTTCAGAATTGTAGAGACAGCCTGCCTACAAGCCGACCGGTCATCTGCCGAAGCAAGACAAAAACGTAGACTACACTCAGAGTCGTGGAGTCTACTGATGCCGAAGCCAAGTCAAGGATCGTAGATGAAACTCTGAGTTCGTAGAGTCTATTGATTATATGCAGAGATCGTAGGCGAGCAAGATCAGATGAAGACAACAGGCACAAGGCAGAAATCGTAGAGTGTCAATATCTAATCTCGGGATCATAGTGTCTGCACAGCCGAAGCTGAATCGTAGAGTGCAGAACTATGACTCCAAAAGAAGTGCTCATAATGCTAAGTCAGAATCGTAGAGCAGATACGGTTCTCAACGAATGAGCACTCCTAGAATATCCAAAGATACGAAGCATCTGGTTGGCACTGCAAAGATGCATTCCACAGTAAGGGAACCAAAGAGCACTCAACGAATGGCATGCAGGCTAACAGAAGATCTCAGCACAAACCTAATCAGCATTAAGATTGAGGTGTAAGGCCATTCGTGATGAAGTCTTCCATAAGGAGATACAAAGAAGACTTCAGAAGCTATCTAAGGAAAGTCAGCTTATGCAGTAGCTATTAAGTGTACAGAAGACAACGATCTTGGAAACAACCAAGATCGTAGTGTTTTCCAAACAAAGAAGGAACTGATGGAAGGTGAACCGAGATACTGGTCAGCTTCTGAAGAGCAAGGCTAAAGTGATTAAGTGCAGGGTCAGTTCATTGATGATAAGTGAGTAGAAGATCACCAGGAGAAAGCAAGCTGGACGCGCCACAAATCTGAAGTGTCTTGATATTCAGAAGGGGACCAGAGCAAGGAATTAGGCCATCAGTATCTGAGAACAGTCGAAGCAAACAGAAGTATTAAAGCACTGCACAATATAGTGAAGAGGTGTTCTTCAGTGAAGATCCAAGCAACACTCTTCAGGATCGTAGTGTTAGCTCTACTAGTCAACGAACAACACTCAACAAGACACTACGATCAGGTCCTTGAAGACGTGCATCAGAATCGTAGAGTTCGAATACACGAAAGACCAAGCATTGGCAACAGCTTTAATCGAAAGGTAATATTTGAACAAGTGCTTATTGAGAGCATCGATGCAAAGGACAACCTCTGATCTAGAAATCGGGAGAAATAAAGTCTTCAACACCCCAAGACAAGAAAGTGATACATCGGACAGGTAGGTGAAACATGAAGATATGCAATCGGAAAAAAAGTATGACAAGTCACATCATGCGATCTACATCAAGCAACTTGAGATCTCTGTGAAGATATTTGAATAGCCTTCAACTGGTTACTTTCCAACGGAAGGATTGGGAAGAAGTATAAATAAGAAAGAGCTTCAAAGATCAAAGGTTGCTGGAGTTGTGTATTTTGGAGAAAAGGTGGACTGATCCAACCGAGTGAGTCCGAAGGCTCACTCTACGATCCACCATGAACACTCAGAAGTCAGATCAGGCAAGAAGTAGAAGTGTGAGTTCTACTATGTAGAAGTGAGAGTTCTACTACATGAAGAGTGTTCTGAACTGCCGAGAGAAAGAAGAGCATCATGTCATCTGGATGTCCATCATGGGAAGACTCTAAGTACAATAGAGAAGAGCCTACAGTCATCTTAGCAAGTCCATCACGAGAAGGCATCGAGCAGCAAGAAGGGAGATCACAAAAGCCATCCTGGTGACAAGCATGAGAAAACTTCTAAGTACCTAACAAAAGAGCTTACAGTCATCTTAGAAGCCTCTCATGTGCAGCCATCAAGTACCAAGGAGAATGATCTTCAAAGCAGTTCATCAAGGGGTCATCCGAAGTAGTTGAGCAACCTAAGAAGCTGAGCATCATGCAATACTCAACTGCTCTTCAAGGATGATCAAGCCAAGCTGCTAAGGATAGAAGATGTTCAGAGCATGAAGACATCTTAGCAGCTCAACACCAACTCCAACAACAATAAACAAATAACTCAACGAAGCCAGGGCCTTAGGGGTCCTTGTCCAGAGGGACTAAACGAAGAAGGGCCAAGAGGGTCCTTGTCCGGAGGGACTAAACAAAGCAGGGCCAAAGGGTCTTTGTCCAAAGGGACTAAATGAAGTTCCAAGCCTGCTGGGTTTAAAGAGTTCCTAGGGAACTAGAGGAGTCCAAGGTCGCTAGCCTTGCCTTGAGTTCTTAGTGAATCAAGTCCCAAGGTCAGCCTTAAAGGAATCATAGAGATTCAGGGTGCTGCCCTTCCTTAGTTGAGATCCTGCTAGTTGAAAGCAGAAGAGTGGATTAGGAGCTTGAGTCTCTGAACCACTTAAAACCCCTTGAGTCTTTTACAGTATGTCATTTATATTGTGTCTATAACTGCTATAACTGCTATGTATGTTCTAACTGCGTACAACTAAACTAACCCAACGAAAAATGTATGTATGATTATGAATATATCAATTAAGGGGAATCTTTTACTTATTCCGATGTGCTTGAAAATATTCTTATGTTTGTCATATACGTAAATATGAACAATACAACATTAACCAGAAAAGTATTTGAAATAAAAAGGATCTATTCAACCCCCCCTTCTAGATCTATTGTGCCCTCTGGGAACTAACAATTGGTATCAGAGCAGGTTCTCATGCTATATTCAAAAGCTAATCGCTTTGAGTCTAATCCCAGGCACTAACATTGTCCTAAACTTAGTTTAGTAGTAAGTAACTTGTTATATGCAGAAGAGCTCACACGTTAGAAATATTGTGTATAGGTAAAAATGTGTATACACCTGAAGCTACTCAGATTTGTCCATATCCTCGATTGCTATATCAACAAGACCAATCCTAGCCTGCAGTCAATCTTGTTGTCTGAAGACCAGACGAGAGAAAAAAAGCATGGGACATCAGTGACAAAGAGTAAAGCATTCATCAATCTGAAAGATGAAGAGGTCACGCATACTAAGAAATGCTGATGGAGAAGAGAAAGAAGATCTTCTCAAACTTATGAGTGACCAACCAACAATTGGGTGCTATCTTTGTAAACTCAAAGATGTCAAAGATCTTAATGCTACGATTCACTTGATCTACATCTTTAAGACCACGATTGATTGATGAAAGGCCAACAAGAGCATTAAGCCGAAAAGAGCAAAAGTAAAAGCTATGCACATCAATACCTGAACTCAGTATATCTAAGGTAAATGACTGTTAAGAAACTGACAGTAAAAAGGTACGGTTCCTCACCATTACTAATGTATACATCATATTTGCACCATCTTATGAACTATGATAGTATTCTATCAAGAAGTCATAATCTACCTAAAAAGGTGAAGAGAGAAAGTAGTTTGAAGATGGAAAATTCAAATGTCTACAAACTTTCTCTTGAACCAAGTTTTAGGCTAAAGATGACATCTTGAAGAAAATCTGAAATAGATCATAAGAGTATCACAGACCGAATGAATTTTATGTTAAGTAATCATTGTTGATGTGCTAGTATGTATGTACAAGCCTATGTTCTAAGTATTTGACAACACACAGAGAATGATCAGTTCTACAAGAGGATCTTGTTGATTTGTAGAAACTGATCACATCCATAAACCAACTAGATACTCATAAATTGTAGAGTTGATTCACACTCTGTGAACACTTAAACATTGTGAACATAACCCAGTAAATGATAAAACCATCATAGATTAAGAGTGTGTCATTAATTGTCAAATCCTACACACACTCACCATCATGCATCTCAAAAATGTATTATCTCAAGATAGTTGCATGCATGAATATGTCTGTTGGTGATAAACATGATGATTATCCAGTTAAGAGGAATAGGGGTTTAGAAAACTAACCTAGCAGGACCCATTCAACAATGGGGACCAAAAGTAGAAATATACTTAAACCTACAGGTACTTGGTCAGTCTGACCACACTAAGGAATACTGAAGCAGAAGACTTCATTCAATAGGACTCAACCAGCAGAAGGCTAAGGACTGTTCAGAGATGAGTCTGATAAGGTTCCTATATGTCCAAGCCTGTCCTTGAAGACCCTCTGAGCTAATTAGAATGGAGCTCACATGGCTGCAAATCTGTATATGGGAGCATGCCATGCAAAAGAAGATAAAGAGGATTCTATGTGCCCATATCAAGAAGGACATGCTTTATGAAAAGGATCCTCAAGGGAAGCTCACAATAGAAGATCATTGAGCTTAAGATAAAAGGAGTTCTTTACGAAGCAAAACTTCTCAAAACAAAGGACTGTCAAAGAAGACTACGTTCGTAGTGCTGTCAAATGAACGTAGAGTGATCAATCCTAAAAATACTCATCTCTACGATACAAGGAAAACTAAGCAACGATGATGATTCCAGTCAGAAGGAGGAATCACATCTATTTGAGAAGACAGCAAAGGGTATTCCAGTTCACAAGGAGCATGAAGAATGAGACTTCTGCTAAGACATTCAAGTTGAGGAGATAAGTTCGAATACATCAGTGATTGAGCTATGTTGCATCGAAGAAAGGAGGAAAGACAAAGCCATCCACTGCAGCATCTCTTAGAAGTTGATCGTTGAGTCAACAAAGGAAATCTTAGAGTCTATAGCTGCCTCATCATGCCACTCTACGAATCAAAAGGTCAACGGTCAAAGCCACGTCAATTAAATGTCCACTCTTCAAATAACTGCAAAGTTGTGAAGAGTTACAACTCATTACTGGGCAACGTGCAACCAATGGACAGTTGACACATCACTGAGTATGCAGAGTTAGAAGGAACTGCCATAAAGACGATTTTAAATCTGCAGACAGTTACCAAAAGATATCGAACCTTTCTCCCTCCCATTTTCAAAACCCTAGAAAGCTTTTCAAGAGCAAAATCAGTTAACTCTCCGGAGCATTACCAAATCTCAGTCAGCCATCTCGCATAAATCTCTCTAAATCAAACACCCACAGTCTTCGAATGATTCAAATGGAGAACTGGCAAGTTATCACCGGCATTCAACTTGGAACCAAATCGTTTGAGAAATCGGAGAAGAAGTTCAGGGATATACTTAGACTCATAAAAGGAAGCAGGGTTTTCAGAATGTCTCGAGGAGAGTACTCATGTATACATTGACCTGGTTAAGGAGTTCTACTCAAACGTCTCCATAAACTCTGGAACTCTTTCTACTAAGGTTAAAGGTCAGATTTTGAAGCTAAAATCTTCTGACCTTAATCAATGCCTAGGTTTCCCTAGCCAAGGGCTGAAGAACCTTGAAGATGTCAACATCGAGCAAACGAAGGAGTTGATGAGATACCAAAGAAACCCTAGCTTCAAAGATATGAAGAAGAAGGAATTCCCTGAAGAGTATGAGTTCCTAGATGAAATTGTAGGAAAGTGCATACTGTGTAAAAACACTGCACATGATACGGTGATTAATCAACAACTGAAGATAATGTCAGCTATAGTTCTAAAGAAACAAGTTGACTTTGGAGCCATTTTGTTTGATCATATCTCTAAGTGGGTAGAGAAGGCTGAGAAGAAGCCACTGACCAAGGCATTTCATGGAAGGTTGCTGAGTATCATTCTGAAGAAGAAACTAGGAGGGAAAATCAAGGAAGATAAGGGAGAAGCCTTGAATGTGCACAAGGTGATGTCTCCACAGTTATTTGAGAACTGGAAGAAGAACCCCAAGGAGAACAAAAGGCTGACAGTTGGGAGCAGCAGTAGAGCCTCTGCAAAGAAGAGGAAGATAGTAAAGACAGAGAGCTCTGAGTCCAGCGACTCTGCAGCAGCTGAAATCATGCCAGCTAGGAAGAAATCAAAAGTGGTGAAGAAAGCTGGTAATGATAAGAAAGCTTAGGCCCCACCAAGGAGAGTTTCCTCCATGAACAAGGATAAAGAAGAAAAGGCCCAAACTGCTGAAACCACAAAAAAGAAGAAGCGACAGGTTGCTTCAAGGACCAGTCAGCAAGAAAGCTAAGGTGGATGACAAACCAGCATTAGCTTCTCAAATCAATGCATCTGCTGAAGAAAGGGACGTAGAGTCAGCAGAAGAGAAAGAAACTAAAAATGTGGTCTAGTCCTCATAGTCAGCATCCAGCAATGAGAATGAAGCTAATGTGATGAAAGAAAGTGCAGAAACTGCTGATGAAAAAAAGTGCTCAAGTCCCATGGCAAATTCTCAGAGAAGCCACTCTGATGATGAAAAAGAAATTGTAAGTGATCAAAGCGCATCCCCAAATGCCACTACCCCAACGAGCCCAGAGACTGGGTCAGAAAATACCACTCAAGAAGAAGATGAAAATGTCCCCTCCAATCCAGAAAGCCCTCATGATGACTCAGGAAGTAATGAGTCCAAGAAAGAAGAATCTGCCCCTGCCAGTGCTGAATTCCAAAGAAGTATGTCTGTTGAGCAAGAGGAGTCAGAGACTGAAGAAGAAGAAGAGTTAGTGTCTCCAATAATTGAACCTCCACAAAGAAGGAGAAGCTACAGGCTGCAAGCCCAGTTTGCCTCCAAAAGGAACAGTGGCCAATCAAATGCCATCATCGAATTAAGTGATGATGAGTCCGTATCCCCAAGAGAAAGAGCTGAAGATGGAGCCAGCAGTGAAGAAGAAAAGTCTGAGGAAATACTTGCTGAAGAAGGTTCTGATAATGAAACTCAGCTAGAAGGATTTTCTTGTTGAAGATGCTGAAGAAGGTTCTGATAATGAAATGCAACTAGAGGAACTCCATGCTGAAGATAATCAAGAAAATTCAGGCTCCGAGAGAGAAGAGATTAAAGGAGATTCTGGTTCTGCACCTCAAGAAGCAGACGAACAAGAAGATTATCCAGTTCCCTCTCCTTAAAGATTTGACAGGAGTATCGTAGAGGAAGTGTCAAATGATTTGACAGATGCTCCACCAGAAAGATGGTTCTTCTAGTGGATGCCATGGCTCAAGGCCCACACTGAAAATGATGGAAGCTCCTTCAGTTGGTGCTACAAGCAGTTTCCAAGCATAGAACTGGTGGCTCAGAACTTTCCAAGAGTAAATAAGTTTGCTACCAAACTAATCAAAGACCAGCCTCACTTCAAGGTCTATCGACAGGCTGAGAATCTCTATATCCCCTACGATCGTAGAGTGGATTCTGAAGGAAGAAGGAACATAACCAAGGAGCTAATCGTAGAGTCTGTTCACTATACTACTACTGATGCCCAAGTCCAAAACCAAAATCCTTCTTATGATTAAGCACTACTATCAGACACTCCATCATCCTCTGCAAGCAATTGGTACTCCACGATTGTTCAAATTATCCAAACCTTTGAAAATCTGTCCAAAGATGATGATCGTAGAATCCAATTCATTGCTCAACCTGAAGATGCCAATAAAAAGGATCAAACTGCTTTGGAGCAGGAACTACTGAAGAGCTCTGATGATCTAAGCAAGAAGATATCTATGCTCACTGAAGAATCACAGAAGCACACAGCAGGAGATGATTCTTTCCAGCACAAGCTTCAAGCTATCTTGGCTGATGTATCTCTCAAACTCCAAGAGAGAGATAGTATCTATCAGAAGGCCATCCAAGATCAGAAAGCAGTAGCTCTACAAGTTCAGGAGGCCAATGCAAAGCAGATCAAATCCCTCTCTGACAAGATTGACGATCTGAAACAGTCCTTCTCTGTGCAACTTGAGCTCGGCCAGCAAGCTCTTAAGTTTGAAGTTGCAAACTCCTCCTACCTGATGGAGCAGCTCTCTTAAATGATTGATAACAAAAAGGGGGAGAAAAAGAGGCAAAGAAAGAAGAGGAGCAAAAGGCACTCGAAGAAGAGTAGAGGGTTAAGGGAGAAGAAGTCAAAGAAGAAGAGAGTAGCAGTAGATAAAGAATCATCATCTGAGAGGGAGCCTGCAGATGATGATACCAAAATCGCAAAAGCTGAAGGGGAGCCAGATCAGAAAGGTGATAAAGGGGAGCCAACCAAAGATAGAAGGTTATCATCTGAGGGGGAGCAAGAGCAAGAAGCAGAAACAGATGAGTAGCTGATCAACAAGCATCCTGAAAACACACATGGAGCCAAGGAGGTACATCTCTAATCTATTACGAATGTTCTGGATCCAGGATGTAGAATGTCTTAATGTATAAATTACCATATCAATATAAATGACATTCATGATTAACTGTTTTAGAAATACAGATGCTCACTGTATATAAGATTCATTCATAACAAGCATATGCACTTATTGTTTTTGTCATAATCAAATAGGGGGAGATTGTCAGGAATAAGCATGTGAATGCTATTCCTATTTATATATGATTTGATTATGATATATATATATATATATATATATATATATATATATATATATGAATGAATAATATGCAAGTATGCTTTCATTAAGAAAAGATGTAAAGTCCTGTGATAGATAATAGAAATATATGTATAAGGACTTAGAATGAATTGATCAAATATGTTAGGTTGATCCTACATAAAGCAAAACAGCTTTGCCAAGTCCTTAAAAAGAAATGATGTACAAGGACTATAAATATAAAAAGATCAAGCTTGTTAGGTTGATCTTATGATGTAATAGATAGGCTAGTCGATCATCGAGCACTTTACTGCGAAGAAGAGGTCCCCTAATCCAGATAAGTCTTGAAACCCTAACTCGGGGCATTTCTGGCCATCCATCACGATACCATTTCTATGAGCTCATCGATGCAGGATCGTAGATCACACTCGAGTTCGTATAATACTAATAATAATAACGATAATATAAAACTTAACTTAAGTTTACATATACATCGTAGTCTTTCTCCCAAGTACGTAACCTTTAAACATTTATTACATGTCATAATATATATATATATATATATATATATACTATATATATCATAATATCTTTACATATACATCGTAGTCTTATAAAACTATTACACATATTACATGTCATAATATTTATATTATATATATGTTAGCTTTCCTTTTCCTTTAAAACTATTACACATCTACCGATTCTTTCTTTGGTCCTTCACTTTCACACTAACTTTCGGTCCTTCAAAAAACATTTAAATTAAGCAAGGATGAGCATTTGAGTGCCCAAAGAAGTATTATATATATATATATATATAGGTCGAAAGAATTTAAATGTTTTCTTTATAATATCTTCTACAACTAGTCAAGAGTTGTGAAGTAATCTGCACTAATAAGTAATTCATAACAACCCTCTTTCAACTTTTGAAATTACGATTGATCAGATATATGGGGTTTCGTGACATACCATGAACATTATTTTTCATTTTCAAAAGGTTTTAAATGTAAATTCATCTCAGAACTGGCATGATGACTTACTTGCACGGAGGGTGATCTACCATTGCACTCTCAGATTGATCAATACTATATGTATATGAACGATGTTATCGTCATTCGCGTCTCACTTTGGGCGCATAAAATTTTCCCATTTTCGGATGTTCATATCTCTTCGTGTTCATAACAAAGGTCTTATATAATTCAACATATATGTATATCAAATGTGTATCAACATGCGATGAAAAAAAATGATTGTCCAAGTGGGGACACTTGTATAATCATTTATAGCAATTAACGAAATGTAATAAATTTATCCAATTATCATATACTAGCATGTTGATAATCAATGGGCATATATTATATAAAGCTAATAACTGCATAATAATAATAACAATAATTCAACTTCTCATCATTCCATCAGATAAAGAAAATGCTAAGTTAGGATATTTCACCGATGCTACCGCTTACTATTCTCAACTTAGTTTTATCTTTTATGAAATCACCTATCATTAATCGATCATTTTACCGATTAGTATATCATATCGTAATACATAACACCGCTTATCAGTAAATCAAGACATTCCTAATCACATTGCCACACAATCTTTAACAACCATCAATCACAAATAAACATTTATCTAGCCAATTATCTAAGTCCGTATCAATTTCTCGAAATACGCTTATTTCACCGACAAATTTTTTCGTAATAATCGAGTCTAAGACTCTATTCTCAGATCACAATATCCGATTAGATAACTTAAATATTAGTCACACTATTTTTCATGGCCTTATAATAATTATTAAATAATTATTATCATTTATCATAATTTTTGAAATATCGTAATCATTATTAAATGATTTAAGTATTAAATAATTCTATTATCATTAATATTTAATCAATATTAAATTATTAATGAAACCATTGCCAAAATATTAAAGTTATGTATAATAACTCAAAATATTTTTAAAGTATTTATAATACCTTTAAATGATTTTTAAAACATTTAAAATCATTATTAAATAATTACCATTAATATTTAAATATTAATGAACTAATTATACAAATATTAAAAGTCAATAATTATAACTTAAAATATTTTTAAATCATTAATATCCTTTTTTTTTTAATGATTTTTAAATAAATAAAACCATTTTTAAACTATTTATTTAATATAATTATTAAATAAATTTAATATCATTAATCATTAAATAAATATCATTAATATTAAATTATTAATGAAATTATTCTTTAAATATTAAAAGTTATATTTTATAACTTAAAATATCTCTAAACACTTTATTTTTATTTAAAATGATTATTATAATAATAAAATCATTTTTAAACTAAATTATTTAATATAAGTGTTAAATAACTTTATTATCATTAATCATAATTAATTAATGAAATTTACCTTTAAATATTAAAAGTTATATTTTATAACTTAAAATATTTTTAAATACCTTTTATTATTTAAAATGATTTTTAATATAATAAAATCATTTTTAATTCATTTATTTAATTCATTTAATAAATAACTTAATTATCATTAATATTAATTTATTAATGAAAATTATCACATAATATTAAAAGTTATTAAAATAACTTAAAATATTTTTCTTATATCATAATATAATTTTAAATGATTTTTCATGAATTAAAATCATTTTTAAATAATTTATTTAATATTATAATTAAATAAATTAATTACTTTTAATATTCCAAAAATATTAAATATTTATGAAATATATTTAAAATAATTAAAAACTAATTTTCGTAATTTAAAATAATTTTTAATAATTTATTTTGTATTTTTAATAATTTAAAACTAATTTTCTATAATTATTAATTAATTTCCTAAAATATTAATCTGTTCTGTCATTAGAAGTCACCTATAAATAGCGACGTAACCGCCGCTATAGGTGTTCTTCATGTTCATACTTAAACCCAGATCTTCATAGGCGCTAAATACGAGTGGCCATGTTTGACCCACTTTAATTCTCTCAGATATCAGTTTTCGAGAAATACAAAAGCTAGATTTTGTAGACAAAGTTCAAGACTACATGTTCTAATAGACCACATGATCTAACAACCTAACATAAGCTAGATCTAAGCTGCCCAAGATGTCACAGAGTCGTTTCTTCATTTTCCGGGTTGCCCAGAAATGAAGAAATACTCGAGTGACCACTTTCGATCGACTATAACGCAACACACATGAACTGCTTTGTGATATAAAGGGTTCAGTTGAAGCTAGCATGCAAGAGAGTAGATCTATTACATAAAATACAACTAACATGAATGTAATCCAAAAGAGACTCTATTAAATCCATGTCACGATGATATATTTATATGTTTTCCGGGTTACCCGTAAAAATGAGAATGTGCTCGACCTCGCTAGTTCGACCGGCCCATAAAATCCAACCCATTTACGAAATAAGTGATATTAAGGCATGATGATGTAGTCTAACAAACATACTACAACTTAGATACAAGAACCATAACGATACATCAAACAACCGCCGATTCAAGCCATTTAAAAACTTGTCGAGTTTTCGGCTCTTTCTCGGTTACCTGTAAATGGCCTACCAATGTCAATCAACGACCTTTCGACCTTGCTATAACTTATAATCTACAACCGATCTAGGTCTCCGATTCTTGATCCAGAGCAAAGATCTCATAACCGACTACCATATTCAACACTTATAACACAAAAATCAAACACCTACAGAGATCTACACGACGACATTCGACATTCGTCATCGACGCCTCCTTTAAAAATTTCCGCATTTTGAAAATCTTTAATTTCGAGCACTTTAATGTTATGGACTTGATAAATACCAACCTGCATCATCATAATATCTTATAAACAACATATTCTAACACCCAAACATAACATCTAACAACCAAAAATTGGACAGATTTTGAATTAGGGTTTCATACCTTTTATGCTCAATTCTTGATTTCTGGCTATTGATTTGTTGTTGGATTTCGTGGGGCTTGATAATGGGTCTGATATACTATATATTTTCGGAGGTTTGGGGATTGAGAGTGTTAGTATGAATGTTGTGCAATTTTTAGTAACCAACTCCACTTTCTCTCTCCTTAAATCTATTTATAGGCAACTTGATGCATGTATGGATCGATCTAAGAAATTGATTTGTCACAAATTGCAGGCATATCGAGTTGTTGGAGTTGTTGATTTGGTGAACAACTTTCTCCTATTGTCAAAACCTACAAGTAGCTTCTTTAATGCACTTAGGGGGGCATTTTGGTCCTTTGATAATTCATTTTATGGCAAAATGGTAACTTACCAAACCCTTAGGGTTAGGGTTTGATTTAGGTTTAGGGTTTGAGCCAATTTGGGTAAACAAAAATCTAGAATTTCCAATTTAGGGTTTGCACACTAAATAAATAACATTAAATAAATAAAATTAAATAACTTTTAGTTTCTAAAATTTTGAAAAAAATAATATTGTTAATTAATTAAGTTTGTAATTACATGAACATTAGGGTTTAGACCATATAATTATCATCGACTTTGCTAATTTAGCAATTAGGATTTATTCTTTTGGTAATTAGGGTTACCAAATTACTATTAGGGTTTTCTAAATATTAGGTTTTAGTTTAGTAATTAGGGTTTAACAATTTAGGGTTTCTAAATTTAATAATTATAATCACAATACTTGTTAATTAATCACATTATACATACTCACCAACAATCTCAAACTCAAATTTCAAATTAGGGTTACTAATTATAGCAATTAGGGTTTCCGTAATTTTAATTAGGGTTTACCTAATTAATACATTAAATACACGATATAATTAATATTACATACTTATAAAACAATCTCATACTCTAATTTGGATCTCAAATTAGGGTTTAACATTATTATTGTGGTTTGGGTCAAAATACAATCGTAATTGACCAACCATTAACAATACTTTTATACCGTATATATTCATAAAGATCGAAAAATCAAAATATAAGTAATATTATATTATTATTCTCATACCTTGACAATAATCCAAAATTAGGGTTTGATTCCATATCTCGATTATTCTTTCATATTTAACCTTAATAATTAAGGTAAAATAATTAACTTAATAATCAGATAAAAATTCATATAATAAAATAATGATTATATTTATTCTAAAAATCACTTCATATATTATTTAAATAATATATGATTATATATTCATGGAAAATAAATAATAAAAACATTTTTATCTTAAAATTAATTATTATAAAAATATACTTTATAATAATCAATAATTCTAAAATAAATTTACTTGAAAATATTCATGTAATAAATATATTTTTATTTACCACATAAATACATATACACATAATCTTGTACAAATCCTCATCCTTAAAATAAAAAAAAAAAATTATACGCAAAATTTAAGATTTATTTATATAGAAAATATCGGTTGTCACATTCACCTCCTTTATAAGGATTCCGCCCCTAATCACCACTTAAAAACCTACACATAATCGGGTTCATAGCATACACAATTTTCGCAAATAGATCTCGATTAACTCTAATCGAACCGATCTTTAATTAATCACATTAAGCTTGTTTTTCGATTAAACTAAATTTGATTTCTAAAAGAACTCAAATTTCTCCTCAAAATTTCTTTATAAAATAATTTACTATAAATAGAAAAATTCTAATTACGCAAATAAAAGTTATTCAATATTACCTGAATCGCATCGCCAAATGCCACCGTGTCTTGAACCGGCATGTTGAAGACCCTTGATGTCGACTTTGTTGGTTTGTTCGATGATGTCGGTCCTGTGATTGCTAATGTTCCACTACCCTTACCAATATTCACACTACCAAATTTCTACCCTCCTGTTTCGACAATCCTTAACCCTATGCTCCAACGATCCACAAATAAAACAACCATCGCTCATTCTAGGATTTGGGCAAATGGGAGAGATGTGACCTCCCCGCCTGCGCACTTATAACACACAAATTTTCCTTTAA
Source organism: Panax ginseng (assembly GCA_020205605.1). Lineage (NCBI taxonomy): Eukaryota > Viridiplantae > Streptophyta > Magnoliopsida > Apiales > Araliaceae > Panax > Panax ginseng. Next base: position 60,676,059 of record CM035140.1, on the reverse strand, counting down.
ACATTCTCCTGAGTGGTTCTTTCCACATGTCTTGCACCGAATCGCCGCTTTTTAACTCCCTCTCGCTTCACCTCGCACGCTTCCAAAGTAGTTTCCTTTTTTTTCCATCAAGACTCCTACTTCCACTATTAATTCTCACCTTCTCACCCTCCCCGACCTTGCCCTTGTTTTTCTTCTCTCTTATTGTAGAGCTCATAGCCTCACTTCCTCCTCCTCGCAATTATCGCTTTCTCCATGAGTGCCGCAAATGTTGGGATCTGCAACACCGCCACCTTATTATAGAGCCAAGGTTTTAATCCCACCAAATCTCCTAGCCTTCCTAGCCTCCGTGACGACTTGATGCGAGCAAAACTAGCTAACTCATTAAATTTCATGCATATTCCGCCACCGACATATCCCCTCGCTTCAACTCCGTAAATTTTACCTCCATTCTAGCCTCACAGATTAGCCAAAAAAAATAATTCTCGAAAAATAAGGTCTTAAATCTATCCCATGTTACCACACCCGCCTCCCGCCTCATCCGATTCGCTTCCCACCGTAAATTTGCCTCACCTTCATCATGTAGGTGGCAAAAGAGGTCTTTTGCCCCTCACCACCCTAGCTATTACAAACGCCTTCTCAATTTCTTTAACCCAAGTTTGGGCTTCTACAGGTCAACAGATTTTGAATTCCTATGGTCCTACACAATTTTTTAAAGTCTTTGAAATTCGCCAAATAATTATCCTACCGGTTCCCTTGTTGCATGGCCTCGAGCTACCATATTCGCTAATCACGTGATTGGTCCGCTTTGTTGTTGTCCTTCAACGTTGTTGATGCACTTCTTCCGCCTCCGATTTCGAAGTTTGACGCTCATGCGGCATTATCCGTTAAATAAAACCATACATTAACTTACATTCTAAACCTTATCATATAAGTTTAAACTTATTAAACTTGTCTCATAACTCAAACTTTGATTCATATTCATTCATCGCTTTCAAAATACTTTTTATATATCACAAAGACATAGTGCTTTTAAACATCAAGAATCCCATCAGGACTACAAAAGTCTGGATTTACTTCACCACTTGTACAAAAGTTTTATAATAATGCATTACATGTATATACTAAAACACACATATTATATTAAACATGCTACACAACCTAACCTATACTACCTATTCACTACGCCTTCTTCCTCGGATGACTTTTTCACCGATGATCTTCTTTTCCACAAATAAAACATGCTCCCCGCTTATAGTCGTGATAATACAGAGTGGTATGCCTTCATAACCGCAAAGATAACATATTCTTTTCCATTTCTTCTTCCCGTGTTTTCCTAAATCATGGTCTTCTACCTTCCTTTTCCCTTTATCTCTGAGTCGCATACCTAAGTGTTGCTTGAGGCTCCCATCCGATTGATTTTGAGTTTAAGCTTATCCTCGCTTCTTCCATTGTTTCTATTAATGCTCGACACAAATCGACTATTAAGCGCTTTTTCTGCCTTCCACAACCCTTCTAGAGAAGATACCTTGTTCCTCAATTCTCAGATCTCCAATGATGCTTGATCACCTTCAAATTTTTTGGTCCTAATCATTATCCGCCGAATCCACTATTTCCTGATCTCGGTACTATGTTTTCCACGATAACCACCTCGTCTCGAGTTTGTTTTCATCGTGAGCTTCTATTTCCGCTATCGGGCTTCGATAAGAGCTCCTTCTTTACAATCCGGGATATCCTAACCTTTTCACCGACATCTACACACATCAATTATCCCGATTAGCATATATTATATACACATAGTCAAATAATAGTTTTGTATGAATTATCTTTTATTTTGTTTGACGATGAATTTATTCAATTCATCTCTTTTAAACTCTATATGAGTTATTTATATTTTCAACGCTTCCTCTCGTTTCTAAGGTTATAGCCTAAAGTCTATCCCACCTAAGGTTTCTAACCCTATAGCTCGATACCATTCTCGAGGTCCCCTAATCCAGATACTTGAAACCCTAACTCTAAGACATCACGATACCATTTCTATGAGCTTTTATAATACTAATAATAATAACGATAATATAAAACTTAACTTAAGTTTACATATACATCGTAGTCTTTCTCCCAAGTACGTAACCTTTAAACATTTATTACATGTCATAATATATATATATATATATATATATATATATATATATATATATATATCATAGTCTTCATAGTCTTATAAAACTATTACACATACCGCCGCAATTTTTATTTGTTAGCTTTCCTTTCCTTTGCTCTCTACCAACTTTCTTTCGGTCCTTCACACTTAGTCGAAAAAACATTTAAATTAAGCAAGGATGAGCATTTGAGTGCCCAAAGAAGTATTATATATATATATATATAGCCAAAGAATTTAAATGTTTTCTTTATAATATCTTCTACAACTAGTCAAGAGTTGTGAAGTAACTGCACTAATAGTAATTCATAACAACCCTTTCAACTTTTGAAATTACGATTGATCAGATATGGGGTTTCGTGACATACCATGAACATTATTTTTCATTTTCAAAAGGTTTAAATAGAAATTCATCTCAGAACTGTCATGACTTACTTGCACGGAGGGTGATCTACCACAGACTTCTCAGATTGATCAATACTATATGTATATGAACGATGTTATCGTCATTCCGTCTTCACTTTGGGCGCATAAAATTTTCCCATTTTCGGATGTTCATATCTCTTTCAAGTGTTCATAACAAAGGTCTTATATAATTCAACATATATGTATATCAAATGTGTATCAACATGCGATGAAAAATAATGATTGTCCAAGTGGGGACACTTCAGATAATCATTTATAGCAATTAACGTAATGTAATAAATTTATCCGAATTATCATATACTAGCATGTTGATAATCAATGGGCATATATTATATAAAGCTTAATAACTGCATAATAATAACAATAATTCAACTTCTCACTTCGTCCATCAGATAAAGAAAATGCAAAGTTAGATATCACCGATGCTACCGCTACTATTCTCAACTTAGTTTTATCTTTTATGAAATCACCTATCATTAATCGATCATTTTACCGATTAGTATATCATAACGTAATATATAACACCGCCTATCAGTAGTCAAAGACATTCCTAATCACATTGCCACACAATCTTTAACAACCATCAATCACAAATAAACATTTATCTAGCCAATTATCTAAGTCCAGATCAATTTCTCTAAATACGCCTTACCACCGACAAATTTTTTCGGTAATAATCGAGTCTAAGACTCTATTCTCGTATCACAATATCCGATTAGATAACTTAAATATTAGTCACACTATTTTTCACGGCCTTATAATAATTATTAAATAATTATTATCATTTATCATAATTTTGAAATATCGTAATCATTATTAAATGATTTAAGTATTAAATAATTCTATTATCATTAATATTTAATCAATATTAAATTATTAATGAAACCATTGCCAAAATATTAAAGTTATGTATAATAACTCAAAATATTTTTAAAGTATTTATAATACCTTTAAATGATTTTTAAAACATTTAAAATCATTATTAAATAATTACCATTAATATTTAAATATTAATGAACTAATTATACAAATATTAAAAGTCAATAATTATAACTTAAAATATTTTTAAATCATTAATATCCTTTTTTTAAATGATTTTTAAATAAATAAAACCATTTTTAAACTATTTATTTAATATAATTATTAAATAAATTTAATATCATTAATCATTAAATAAATATCATTAATATTAAATTATTAATGAAATTATTCTTTAAATATTAAAAGTTATATTTTATAACTTAAAATATCTCTAAACACTTTATTTTTATTTAAAATGATTATTATAATAATAAAATCATTTTTAAACTAAATTATTTAATATAAGTGTTAAATAACTTTATTATCATTAATCATAATTAATTAATGAAATTTACCTTTAAATATTAAAAGTTATATTTTATAACTTAAAATATTTTTAAATACCTTTTTATTATTTAAAATGATTTTTAATATAATAAAATCATTTTTAATTCATTTATTTAATTCATTTAATAAATAACTTAATTATCATTAATATTAATTTATTAATGAAAATTATCACATAATATTAAAAGTTATTAAAATAACTTAAAATATTTTTCTTATATCATAATATAATTTTAAATGATTTTTCATGAATTAAAATCATTTTTAAATAATTTATTTAATATTATAATTAAATAAATTAATTACTTTTAATATTCCAAAAATATTAAATATTTATGAAATATATTTAAAATAATTAAAAACTAATTTTCGTAATTTAAAATAATTTTTAATAATTTATTTTGTATTTTTAATAATTTAAAACTAATTTTCTATAATTATTAATTAATTTCCTAAAATATTAATCTGTTCTGTCAAGAAGGTTACCTATAAATGGCGTAACTGCCGCTATAGGTGTTCTTCATGTTCATACTTAAACCTGCATCTTCATAGTAAATACTTGAAGTGGCCATGTTTCAATTCCACTTTAATTCTCTCAGATATCAGGTTTTCGAGAAATACAAAAGCTAGATTTTGTAGACAAAGTTCAAGACTACATGTTCTAATAGACCACATGATCTAACAACCTAACATAAGCTAGATCTAAGCTGCCCAAGATGTCGTCAGAGTCGTTTTCTTCATTTTCTGGTTGCCAGAAATGAAGAACAGCTCGAGTGACCACTTTCGATCGACTATAACGCAAATACACATGAACTGCTTCTTGTGATATAAAGGGTTCAGTTGAAGCTAGCATGCAAGAGAGTAGATCTATTACATAAAATACAACTAACATGAATGAATCCAAAAGATATGACTCTATTAAACCATGTCACGACATAATTCATATGTTTTCTTCGGTTACCCGTAAAATGTAGAATGTGCCCGACCTCGCTAGTTCGACCATTCCATAAAATCCAACCCATTTACGTAAATAAGTGATATTAAGGCATGATGATGTAGTCTAACAAACATACTACAACTTAGATACAAGAACCATAACGATACATCAAACAACCGCCGATTCAAGCCATTTAAAAACTTGTCGAGTCAGGGCTCTTTCCGGTTACCTGTAAATGGCCTACCAATGTCAATCAACGACCTTTCAATTTGCTATAACTTATAATCTACAACCGATCTAGGTCTCCATTCTTGATCCAGAGCAAAGATCTCATAACCGACTACCATATTCAACACTTATAACACAAAAATCAAACACCTACAGAGATCTACACGACCTGACATTCGTTGTCAGACGCCTCCTTTAAAAATTTCCAGATTTTGAAAATCTTTAATTTCGAGCACTTTAATGTTATGGACTTGATAAATACCAACCCAGATCATCATAATATCTTATAAACAACATATTCTAACACCCAAACATAACATCTAACAACCGAAAATTGGATGATTTTGAATTAGGGTTTCATACCTTTTATGCTCAATTCTTGATTTCGCTATTGATTTGTTGTTGATTTCGTGGGGCTTGATAATGGGTCCGATATACTATATATTTTCTGAGGTTTGGGGATTGAGAGTGTTAGTATGAATGTTGTGCAATTTTTAGTAACCAACTCCACTTTCTCTCCTTAAATCTATTTATAGGCAACTCGATGCATGTATGGATCGATCTAAAGAAATTTCTTTGTCACCAAATTGCAGTGCATATCGAGTTGTTTGGAGTTGTTGATTTGGTGAACAACTTTCTCCTATTGTCAAAACCTACAAGTAGCTTCTTTAATGCACTTAGGGGCATTTTGGTCCTTTGATAATTCATTTTATGGCAAATGGTAACTTACCAAACCCTTAGGGTTAGGGTTTGATTTAGGTTTAGGGTTCGAGCCAATTTGGGTAAACAAAAATCTAGAATTTCCAATTTAGGGTTTGCACACTAAATAAATAACATTAAATAAATAAAATTAAATAACTTTTAGTTTCTAAAATTTTGAAAAAATAAATATTGTTAATTAATTAAGTTTGTAATTACATGAACATTAGGGTTTAGACCATATAATTATCATCGACTTTGCTAATTTAGCAATTAGGATTTATTCTTTTGGTAATTAGGGTTACCAAATTACTATTAGGGTTTTCTAAATATTAGGGTTTTAGTTTAGTAATTAGGGTTTAACAATTTAGGGTTTCTAAATTTAATAATTATAATCACAATACTTGTTAATTAATCACATTATACATACTCACCAACAATCTCAAACTCAAATTTCAAATTAGGGTTACTAATTATAGCAATTAGGGTTTCCGCATTTTAATTAGGGTTTACCTAATTAATACATTAAATACACGTACATAATTAATATTACATACTTATAAAATAATCTCATACTCTAATTTGGATCTCAAATTAGGGTTTAACATTATTATTGTGGTTTGGGTCAAAATACAACGTAATCGACCAACCATTAACAATACTTTATATACCGTATATATTCATAGCACCGAAAAATCAAAATATAAGTAATATTATATTATTATTCTCATACCTTGACAATAATCCAAAATTAGGGTTTGATTCCATATCCGATTATTCTTTCATATTTAACCTTAATAATTAAGGTAAAATAATTAACTTAATAATCAGATAAAAAATTCATATAATAAAATAATGATTATATTTATTCTAAAATCACTTCATATATTATTTAAATAATATATGATTATATATTCATGGAAAATAAATAAAAACATTTTTATCTTAAAATTAATTATTATAAAAATATACTTTATAATAATCAATAATTCAAAATAAATTTACTTGAAAATATTCATGTAATAAATATATTTTTATTTACCACATAAATACATATACACATAATCTTGTACAAATCCTCATCCTTAAAAAAAAAAAAAAATTATACGCAAAATTTAAGATTTATTTATATAGAAAATATCCATCCGACAGGTAGGTGAAATAGTAGACTGCATCGTCAGAAAAAGTAATGACAAGTCACATCATGCAGTCTACATCAAGCAACTTGAGATCTGTGAAGATATTTGAATAGCCTTCAACGGTTACTTTCCAACGGAAGGATTGGGAAGAAGTATAAATAAGAAAGAGCTTCAAAGATCAAAGGTTGCTGAAGTTGTGTATTTTGGAGAAAAGGTGGACTGATCCAACTGAGTGATAGTGAGTCTGAAGGCTCACTCTACGATCCACTAAGAAAACTCAGAAGTCAGATCAGGCAAGAAGTAGAAGTGTGAGCTCTACTATGTAGAAGTGAGAGTTCTACTACATGAAGAGTGTTCTGAACTGCCGAGAGAAAGAAGAGCATCATGTCATCTGGATGTCAATCATGGGAAGACTCTAAGTACAATAGAGAAGAGCCTACAGTCATCTTAGCAAGTCCATCATGAAAAGGCATCTAGTAGCAAGAAGGGAGATCACAAAAGCCATCCTGGTGACAAGCATGAGAAAGCTTCTAAGTACCTAACAAAAGAGCTTACAGTCATCTTAGAAGCCTCTCATGTGCAGCCATCAAGTACCAAGGGGAATGATCTTCAAGGTAGTTCATCAAGGGGTCATCCGGTGTAGTTGAGGAACCTAAGAAGCTGAGCATTATGCAACACTCAACTGCTCTTCAAGGATGATCAAGCCAAGCTGCTAAGGATAGAAGATGTTCAGAGCATGAAGACATCTTAGCAGCTCAGTACCGACTCCAACAACAACAAACAAATAACTCAACGAAGCCAAGGCCTGAGGGGTCCTTGTCTAGAAGGACTAAATGAAGCAGGGCCAAGAGGGTCCTTGTTCGGAGGGACTAAACAAAGCAGGGCCAAAGGGTCCTTGTCCAAAGGGACTAAATGAAGTTAACCTGCTGGGTTTGAAGAGTTCTTAGGGAACTAGAGGAGTCCCAAGGCTACTGGCCTTGAAGAGTTCTTAGTGAACTGAAGTCCCAAGGTTGCTGGCCTTGAAGGAATCATAGAGATTCGTGGTCTTTGCCTTCCTTGGTGGAAATCTGCTAGTTGAAAGCGTAAGAGTGGATTAGGAGCTTGAGTCTCTGAACCACTTAAAACCCCTTGAGTCTTTTACATTATGCCATTTACATTATGTCTATAACTGCTATAACTGCTATGTATGTTCTAACTGCTTACAACTAAACTAACCCAACGAACAATGTATGTATGATTATGAATATATCAATGAAGGAGAATGTTTTACTTATTCCGCTGTGCTTGAAAGGATTCTTATGTTTGTCATATACTTAAATATGAACAATACAACATTAACCAGAAAAGTATTTGAAATAAAAAGGATCTATTCAACCCCCACCCCTTCTAGATCTATTGTGCCCTCTGGGAACTAACACAATAATTAAAATAAAGTCTGACAACAAAGATGTCAACATGTTTACAAGTCTTCAATACTTGTTCATATTTCCTTTCCCTTTACTGGTGCTAGGTACATCGACCTTCTAAACTTTAGCTGTAATAGTTATATAAGCAAGAGTTAGCAAACAAGGCTCACTTAAAATAATAATGAATAAAACTTTACAGCAATTGCCAAATATTAGGCTCAATATAACTGAACAATAGGTTCTATTAATGATAATCAAAATCTGAATCATATATATGAGGGTCATAGGACCATGAACTATGTCCATAGTTATAAGTAATCTTTCAACTTAAATTTTAATAGTCATAAGACTATAGGGACTCCTCATACTTAGGGGGATTAGCCGTTCCTACAATGTATTGTGTACAAATATTTCAACGCTATGCGTAAATTATCCCCTATAATAGGGTTTCTCATCTAAGCATTTAGAATACAAGTTCGCCCCAAAGTAAGTTTTGTTTGGATACGTTTCAAGGTAATTTGGAATTTAACGAACATCAACTAAGGATTAGTTGAATAAAAAAGTAATAACATTATGCTATGGAATAAGTCATCAGTGAATCAACATTGTATACTAAGGTCATCCTTTTAGGAATAATCTAAGAGCATAAGCTTTGAATAACATAACATACCTTGCTTGAACAATATTAAGCTAAAATTATTTAGAATTAAGTACTGAGCATGCATTACAAATCGTAAATTGAACGATAAAATTGGTTCAACATTAGTATATCAGAATGTAGAAACTTGCATGCTGAATAACAAGTTAAAGATTAGAGTAACTTTCTCAATATCAAGAGATAAGGTTTAAGAACTTGCACAATAAAAAATAGAGTTACGAAACTTGTGCAAAGTAGTTTAGAGTTAGAAAACTTGCATAATCATAAACAAACTAGAGACAAGAAACTTGCTCAACATAAGAATAAGGTTTAGGAAACTTGCCTCGAGTGTAAGCTAAACTGTAATAGTTTGATTCATAATATCCAAATCACATATCATTAGGATACAATTAGTCACTATAGATACTCTGTATACAAGTAAGTACCTATTTCATGTATGGCTTGATTTTGAACCACACAATCAAGTTACATCAATAAAATAATAATAACACTCGTCAAGTATTAATAATATGCTCATTCTTAGCACTATAATACCACAATAACAAAATTATATTTTTAACAGTCATAGTATTGCATTATATCAACAATTACAGACTCTGTGTAAAAGAAAACTCATTTCTGGCCATTTTGCTAACTGACAACAAGGTATACGGTTTACACTATGGGATTTGACATTTAAGGCTGCATATGATGCCTAAGCCAGAAAGGGCAACCTTTTCAGCCATGAGATTGGTCTTCTGGAATCGACGTTGGTACTATAGCAAAAAGTTTGGGGCTGCGACATTGATTTTAGCACTGAGGCCCCGAGTTATAGAACCGTGAGCACGAAGAACAGAACAAAGCTAATTTTTGACTATATCTTAATTTCTAATACCAATTTATCATGTATAACTTACACAAATTACACATAAACGTTACCCATATATATATATATATATATATATACTGATTTCAAAACAACTAAACCACAATCTCAAAATATTAAATCCTTGAATGCCATATTTTAAAGCAAAACTCCATTTTTGACATTATTTGACAAGATTAACTGTAACCATAATTATACACCAAATAAATTCATTCGAACTACGTTCTCTTCACTTTTGAACATATTAACATATTTAAAGTTCAATTTATCTATTAGTTCACAATAAAATATTAATTTTTATATTTATACCAGTCATGTTCATGCATATATTTTTACTATAAAACTATTTTCTTTCTTTTTGAACATAAATTAGCATACAAATCAACCACACTCATATATATATTCTAGTTATAATATCAAAATCACAATATACGCATAATTTATTACCAATCATAAAGAAACTTAGTTTACTAACAATTTTGTGAAGAACAGTCAAGAACACATAGACTTTAGGAATTATGACGTAAAACATATATACGTACATATATTAAGGTTATAGAAAAATACCTTCAATTGCTTAAGAAATCCTTGTTCACCACAGATAATTGCAACTTCACAGACCTTTTCTCCTCTCAACTCACTCTAGTCTCTCTCAATTTCTTTCCTCTGTAACTTTCTTCTTAGGCTTATCAAATAACTAGAATGCGTAAACAAAAACAAATTGATAACCAAGCATGCGTAAAATAAAAACCGACATGGCCATAATAAGCATACTAAATACTATCAGTTACAAAAATATAATGTATATATTATAAATATATTTTATTTATTATTTGATTTATATTATTTTAAAAAATTCAAAAATCCAAAAGCCATAAGGCTTTGTTTGGCAAAACTTCTTCAAAATTTAAAACTTAATATCCTTAAGCCTTGTTTGGCAAAACTAAATTAAACTCCTTTAATTTATTTCAATAACCCATTTATAGCATATTTATTTGTCACACTTTTATTACTAAATTAAATTAAAAACATTATAATAACCCATTTACTCCCTATCAACTCTCTAATTTACTTTATTAATTAAATTAGAATATTATTTCATAAAATTAATTTTCTTAACTCATTAATTATTTATTTAACAAATAATTAACCAAATCAAATCAAATAAAATTAAATAATTATTTAATCAACAATAAACACATCAATTAAAATATTTAATATTTGGAAATACAATTTAAAATTATGGAATGTTACATCCTTCTCTCCTTACAAGGATTCTGTCCCAAGAATCACAACTCAAACAAATCATTTGTCACATTCTTCCCTACTTATAAAGATTTTGTCCCCAAAATCGAAGACACAGATTAAACAAATAACTCAGGGTAATCTTTCATCATTTTATCTTCGAGTTCCCACGTAGCTTCTTCAGCATTGTGGTTCCTCCATATCACCTTCACAGACGGTATTACTTTATTCTTGAGCACTTGTTCTTTCCTGTCAACTATCTAGATAGGAATCTCTTCATAAGATAAGTCTTTATTAAAATTCAATGGTTCGTACTCGATCACGTGCTTGTAATCGGGTTTATATGGTTGTAACACCGAAATATAAAAAACATTATGAACGTTTTCCAACTCTGGAGGTAGAGCTACCTCGTAAGCCACTTCTCCTACTCTTCGTAGAACTTTGAAGGGTCCAATAAACCTCGGGCTTAGCTTTCCCTTTTTACCAAAATGAATTTTCCCCTTCCAAGGAGAAACTTTTAAGAGCACGTAATTTCCTATGTCGAACTCACGATCTTGTCTGTGTTGATCAGCATACTTCTTATGTCTGTCTTGAGCAGCTACCAATCTTGTCCTGATGAGTTTAACAACCTCAGCAATTTGTTATACCAATTCCGGTCCTAACAGTTGGTGTTCACCGACTTCATCCCAACACAGTGGAGTTCTGCACTTTCTGTCGTACAATGCTTCGTAAGGCGGCATGCCGATGCTTGGTGGTAACTGTTGTTGTAGGCCAATTCCACCAATGGTAAATGTTCATCCCAGCTCCCTTTGAAGTCCATGATGCATGCTCTAAGGATATCTTCCAATGTCTGGATTGTTAGTTCGCTTTGGCCATCTGTTTGTGGATGATATGTCATACTCATTCTAAACTGTGTTCCCATGCATTCCTGTAGTCTCTTCCAGAAGTTTGACGTGAATTGCAAATCTCTATCTGATACAATTGACATTGGAACTCCATGTCTCGAAATGATTTCTTTAACGTATAACTTTGCCAACTGATCAAGATTGAATCTAATCTTTATTGGATAAAAGTGTGCTGATTTTGTCAGTCTGTCCAATATCACCCAAATCGCATCGCATCCTCTCCGGGTAATTGGAAGACCCACCACAAAATCCATTGTGATGTGTTCCCACTTCCATTCCGGTATTTCCAACGGTTGAAGTAATCCGCTTGGTCTTTGATGCTCGGCCTTGACTCTTTAACATGTCAAACATTTCATAACACATTCTGCAACATCTCTTTTCATGTTTGGCCACCAAAAATGATGTCGTAAATCTTGATACATCTTCGTACTTCCCGGATGAATCAAGTATCTTAAATTATAAGCTTCAGTCAAGATTTCTTCTTTAATATCTGGTACTTCTGGAACCCAGATTCTTCCCTCAAATCTTAGTAACCCTTCGGTATCGATCTTTTATTTCATTTCACCACTCTCAACCACTTTCTCTTTTATCTTTCCACATTCTTCATCTTATAGTTGAGCATTCTTAACTTTGCCCACCAAATCTGGACTAGCGCTAAAATGGCCTTCATCCCCTGCAAACTAGCGCCGTAGCATGGCATATAACACAGAGACTCGCGCCGCAGCGCCGAGTCCGGGTTTTTGAACAATAATAGGTGACGTCGCAGCGCGACACCAAGTGCAATAGTCGGTGCTGCAGCGCCAGCTTCATAACCTAGATAATGAAGAAAGGTTTACATGTTAAGCATGAAGAGTATTTGATAAACAATTAAATGAGGATCTTAAAGAAACATTGTTAAGTTATATTAAACCTTGAGTATACACACTTAGGGTTAAGATTAAGTCAATTACTTATGAACATGAAAATGACGTAATGGAAAGCCGGAACCTATAATAACAAATCTAATACGTATTTAGATTGAGAAGAAGGGTAAGATTCTTTAAGAACCATGTGTAATCATTCATGACCTAATGTTCTATGTTATGCTATCATCTAATGTAGAGACCTTAAAGACGTAAAGTGTACGTGTTATATCTATAAGTAGACGCTAAATGCAAGTACCCTAACCCTTGTTCCAGTTCGATCTGGACAAGTCTTTCTGATTCATGTATTCTTCGCACGAGTTAGTATCTGAGGAAGTCAAAGCCAATCCTTTCGGCTAGACGTATGCTATGTTATTCTATCAAGTGTTGATAAGGATTTACCAAACTAATATTGTTGTGGTTTTCAAAAGTAGACTGAATATGCTAAACTGTTTTGTCGTGAAACGACAGTCATGTGAGGTTGCCACAACTTAAACGTATACACATTTAACAAATGTAGTGTTGATCAACATAGAGTACTATAGGCTGATCACCTAGACGTGCTCGTAAGCTATGTCAGACTTACAGACTTCGTGCCGGGATGTCCTTTTCAAAGTACTTATGAAATGCTTACAATCTTAAACCGGAATTGATGTTTTACTGAATATTGTTGTTGTAAAACATTTTGAATGAAAAGGAGTGCTATTTTGATTTATCGATAGTACTTCGTAACTATTGTTCAGTTATTGAAGATATACGATTCCTATGTTTCAAGCATGCTATTTTCCTGGAATTGTTGTACTTGCTGAGCTAGTTAAGCTCATTCTTGCTTGAACCATATGAATGCAGCTAAGACCGAACGGACCGATGGATCCGGCAAGGATAAAGGGAAGGCAAAGGCGAACCCGTAGATTACATATGTAATAGTATAGATTTTGTAAGGAATAATATTGATCTTATGACAAAGACAATGTATTGGTTGTAAAGAACCTGAGGAATATAAATATTCTTTTAATATATATATATATAAGACATATCCGTTCTTTTGAGGCATTTCAATTGAATGTTTATGTGAACTGTAACACTGTGCAGCACCATCTGTCGGGTTGGAAGATACCCGGATTTGGGGGCGTCACATTTAGTATGCTTATTATGGCCATATCAGTTTTTATTTTACGCATACTTGGTTATCAGTTTTGTTTTTTTACGCATTCTAGTTATTTGCTAAGCCTAAGAAGAAAGTTACAGAGGAATGAAATTGAGAGAGACTAGACTGAGTTGAGAGGAGAAAATGTCTGTGAAGTTGCAATTATCTGTGGTGAATAAGGATTTCTTAAGCAATTGAAGGTATTTTTCTATAACCTTAATATATGTACGTGTATATATTTTACGTCATAATTCCTAAAGTCTATGTGTTCTTGACTGTTCTTCACAAAATTGTCTGTAATCCAAGTTTCTTTATGATTGGTAATAAATTATGCGTATATTGTGATTTTGATATTATAACTAGCATATATATATGAGTGTGGTTGATTTGTATGCTAATTTATGCTCAAAAAGAAAGAAAATAGTTTTACAGTAAAAATATATGCATGAACATGACTGGTATGAATATCAAAATTAATATTTGATTGTGAACTAATAGATAAATTGAACCTTGAATATGTTAATATGTTCAGAAATGAAGAGAACGTAGTTCGAATGAATTTATTCGGTGTATAATTATGGTTATAGTGTTAATTTTGTCAAACAATGTCAAAAATAGAGTTTCGATTTAAAATATGGCATTCAAGGATTTAATTTTTTGAGATTGTGGTTTAGTTGTTTTGAAATCAGTATATATATATGGGTAACGTTTATGTGTAATTTGTGTAAGTTATACATGATAAATTGGTGTTGGAAATTAATATATAGTCAAAAATTAGCTTTATTTTGTTCTTCGTGCTCACAATTCTGTAACTCGGCCCCACAACGCTAAAATCAATGCCGCAACCCCAAACTTTACGCCGCAGAACCAAAGTCAGCGCCATAACACCAATCTCGCGCCGCAGCGCCATTGCTTAGCTTAGGCATCGCGCCACAACACCAAAATCAAGGTCATGTCAGTCATTCACACAAGAAAACTGTATACGCCGAGAGCAGCCTTGCTAGCGAATGGCCGAAAATGAGTTTTCTTTTACGCAGAGTCTGTAATTGTTGATATAATACAATACTATGACTATTAAAAATATAATTTTGTTATTGTGGTATTATAGTGCTAAGAATGAGCATATTATTAATACTTGACGAGTGTTATTATTATGTTATTGATGTAACTTGATTATGTGGTTCAAAATTAAGCCATACATGAAATATGTACTTACTTGTATACTGAGTATCTGTAGTGACTAATTGTATCCTAATGATATGCGATTAGGATATTGTGAATCAAACTATTACAGTTTAGCTTACACTCAAGGCAAGTTTCCTAAACCTTATTCTTATGTTGAGCAAGTTTATTGTCTCTAGTTTGTTTACGATTATGCAAGTTTTCTAACTCTAAACTTCTTTGTACAAGTTTCGTAACTCTATTTTTTATTGTGCAAGCTCTTAAACTGTATCTCTTGATATTGAATAAGTTACTCTAATCTTTAACTTGTTATTCAGCATACAAGTTTCTACATTCTGATATACTAATGTTGAACCAATTTTATCGTTTAATTTACCATTTGTTATGCATGCTCAGTACTCAATTCTAAATAACTTTAGCTTAATATTGTTCAAGCAAGGTATGTTATGTTATTCAAAGCTTATGCTCTTATATTATTCCTAAAAGCATGACATTAGTATACAATGTTGATTCACTGATGACTTATTCCATAGCATAATGTTATTACTTTTTTATTCAACTAATCCTTAGTTGATGTTCGTTAAATTACAAATTACCTTGAAACATATCCTGTAACATTCCAGAATTTTAAAGTGTAATATTAAATATTTATTGATTTATATAAGTATTTAATAGATATGTTTATTATTGAATAAATAATTGTTCAATTTGAGTTGATGTGGTTTAGTTAATTATTTGTTGAATAAATAATTAAATATGAAATATTAAATATTTATTTGCAATATTAAATATTTATTGAATTATATAAGTATTTAATGACAATTTGAGTTGATGTGGTTTAGTTAATTATTTATTGAATAAATAATTAAGGAGCTAAGAAAATTAATTGCTATGAGATTATATACTAATTTAATTTAATAAGTAAGTTAGAGAGCTTATAATGATTAAATGAATTATAGTATTTTAATTGGAATTTGTGATTTAAAATAAAGTGTTAGTTGGTTAAATAAAATTATAATTATAAAGAAATTATAGTTTTGTGATAATGATTTATGTGTAAAGTAATTTAATAGATTAATATTTTAATTGATTATTTAATTAAATAGAAGTGTGACAAATAACCTTGCTATAAAGGAGTTACTAAAATAAATTAAGGGAGTTTAATTCAGTTTTACCAAACAAGGTCTAATATATATTAAGTCTTTTATCTAATTGTGTTTTATCAAACAAGGCATAAGGATTAATTGATTATATTTTTAGTGGTTAACCAAACAAGCCTTATGGCTTTTGATTTTCAAAACTCAAATAACTGATATCAGTTATATGTTTTATATTTATATCATATAATCAATATATATTATATCCATATACGTTATATCATAAGACCTAAGAATAGAGGAGAGAGGTTAGATAGAAGAAAAGAAAAACTCAGAGGAAGAAGAAGAGAAGAAGAAAAGAAGAGAGGAAGAAAGGCTAGAGATTGGAGAAGAAGAAGCTTGAGAATAGAAAGTATGGGTATGAGTATGGGTTAATTTAAAGTAGAAATTGATGGTTAATTCCTTGTTTAGTTGATAAATTGATCATCTAATTTGATATAATATGTATAATTATTGATAAAGATGCTTTGAATTAATTGTTTTGGCTGAAAAACAAAATTTATAGTGTTGATTTTCATTGAAATATCAAAAAGTGAGTTTTTAGCAAAAACAGTGAAATTGGATGTTTTAAATTTGTTGTTTATGTTGTTGTATGGGTAGAAACATGTTAGTAGTTCTTGAATTATGTTTACATGAAGTTTTTGTATGAATTGCATGTGAATTAGTCTGTTAGAAACGAGCTTGTAGGCCAAAATGGCCTTTTCTTGTACTATAAGACCCCAACTTTTATGAATAAAGATGAATTTTCTATAAATATCATTTTTGAATATTATGGAATTAATTTGATACAATGTTATAATTGTGGGTAATATTTATAAATTTTGCAAAGTACGCAAGTTGTTATATAATATTAAATTGGTGGGGAATATTCGCTTTAACAGGAATATTCGTACAACGGCACAATCATTGGTGGACCCCATTAACGGAATTATTGTTTGGATTGAGAAAACGACAAAAATACTTTATAAAAATAACGGCGGAAGTTTTACCGTTAACTCGTTGAAACACCGGTGTTAAAAGTACAAGAATACGTCTGAGTGGTTGCAAGAGAGCACACCAGTATTGATTATTAATGCTTACGTGAGAAGTCACTTAGTTTTGTTCAATTATTGTTACGATAATTGCTTTAAGTATCTCACGTTATTTGATTCAATTATTGTCAATATTTTATAATCAATAATTGAGATGACAAAGTTATTAATATTATTATTTGCAATATTAACGATGTCTAGAAGTTACATCGAGGAGAGAGGTTTGGTCACCTAATTGCTTGCTACCAATGGGGAGAAATCCTTATTGGAAAGCACCCTCTTTCCTGGGAACGACCTGGTCGATTAATATTGTGAATTATAATATTGATGATAAATGTTGTTAAAATTATTGAGGGAGTTTATATATATAATATTATGTGTGTGGTGAGTGGAATATATATAATATTGTGGTGTGTGTGAATAATAAGTATTTTTATATGTTATATATGGGTGAGTGGGTTGTGGTGGAGAATTTGATAGGTGTTAGTGATGTTGTGATATTATATATATATATATATATATATATATATATATATATATATATATATATATATATAATTAGCATGTGAAGATTGACTAAAGGGAGGAGGGAATTACATTGTCGGGAGGGAATGGCTAGATATTAGCATTGTATGATTATAATATATGTATATAATGATAGTGGGAACATGTGTTATATATATATATATATATATATATATATATATATATATATATATATAATGTCCATATCACGCATGTGAATCGATATATATATATATATATATATATATATATATTGCTTTGGAAAAAATTGTCAGAAGAATTGAATTATTAGTTTCACGGGGGAGTACTGTGATTGTTATTATTATTATATATATTATTTTTTATTTAAAAGATTTTGCTTTAAATATGGACCGTCAGATTAAAGTAAATCAATCTGGACCGTTCATAAGTTAGTTACTATGCAGTCCATTCTTCTATAAATAGAAGCTCATTCCTTCATTATTTCTTACGAATTCACTGAAGCTTTAGAGAGAGAAATTATAGAGAAACTATAGAAAAGTATTCTGCTACTTCCCTACTCTTATATCCAGTTTCTTTTATGGTAAGGGGTATTATTTCTTTTGTATTCATGAAGAGAACTTCTGTTATTCCATTATTTATTATTCTGTTGGAATATCATGTCTGTGCATTTTACGCCGGGCCTGGTTCCAGTCTTTATTATTCAGTTGGAATATCCTGCCTGTGCGGTCTATCGCATGCCTGGTGATTTCTTTTGTTATTCCATTCTTTATTATACTCGGTTGGTTAAAACTTTGACTTCTATACTCCATGAAATTAGTGGAATATCCTTGATATTTGCGCTTCATCCAGTATCTTTTCATGGAAATATTCTTCTGAGCATTCTTGAATTTTACTCTACAAAGCAGTATCATGTTGAAAATTTGGACGTTATTGGTTCTTAGATAAATTAATTCTTGAACTTGTTTTATTGAATTATTATGTCATTGTCATCATCCTCATGTTTATATAATGTTGAAAGTCATCTGTGGCCTGTAGTGCATATATGGACTTGGTATGATTATGACCAGGGATTATTCGGTATAATCATGACCGTAATGTTACAAATGATTTGGTAAAAATCCTCATTGGTCATAGTGCATTGATGGACAGTTGTTGGCATGATCATGACCATTGATGAATACACGAATATCCTTGGCCCGTAGTGCATGGAAAATTTGTGGTCGTGATACTAATGAATATCCTTGGCCGTAGTGCAGTGATGATGTGGATTATTATTAAGCTAAGTCTCAGCGATAAAAGTCATGAAAAACCTTTTAAATCATAGAAGATAGTAGATTTTATTCTCTACTTGACTCTTCTAATGGATTTCTTGTTCCGCTGTAGTTAAACTTGATGTTTGTTATATTTTATCAGTTTAAAACTGTTGAAGGCTAATGATAATTTATTCTGCATTATCTTAGTCATAATTTTCTTACTGGGCTAGTTGAGCTTACCCTTTCTTTCACTGTTCTCTTCAGGAAATGAGAACGTACTAGGGACTAGTCAAGGAACGGAGTGATGGTCCAGTGGATAACATTAATAGTCCTCACTATTCTATTAAATAGTGTGATAATAATTGTATTGAGGACTTATTTTGAGTTTGAATACTGTCTAGAAGACAATGTTTGTATTTCAACTCACAGCTCATGATGTATAATTAAGTTTGTACTTGTATTCTGTACTATGTATTTGGCGACTCAGAATAGGTGATGTATACCTATTTTGGGGGCGCTCACATATCTTCATTCGTCAAGTTGTCGATCGAATCTATGACTTCATATGCATACATGACCCAAGAAGATTAAATGGCGAATATTGTCATCATCATACCCATGCATGGCAACCGTGAGTTCATTTACCGCGCCACAACGCCATCCTCACGCCGCAGCGCGATCCACAATGTAAACTGTGGCGCCGCGGCGCGAGTTAGCAGAATGGTCTGACAGTGTACTTTTTGTACACGAAATTTTAAGAAACACTATGTGATGATAGTAGGACTGTAAAATATTGATTTTAGTATTTCTATACTATGAATAATTATGTTATTAAGGATTAACTTGTGTTATAATTTGATTATGTGATTAAATAATCAAACCTACATGATGAATGTATTAGTTATGTGATAATGACTAACTATGTCATGATGACATATGTATATAGGATATTGTGATTCAAATTGTTCGGTTTAATCGACGAACAAGGCAAGTTTTCTAATCTATTATCTTGTTAATTAAATTACTGTTTTCAATTTGATTACAATATAATGATGTAAGTTATTCTGGAGCAAGTTATTCTTGTATTTAACTTGTTGTTTAACATGCACAACTATATATACTAATATCGAACATTTCTATCGTTCAAATTATGCATGCTTAGTATTCAATTCTAATTAACCTTGGCTTAGTATTGTTCAAGCAAGGTATGTTATAGTTATTCAAATTGTATGCTATTAGATTATTCCTAAAACATGACTTTAGTTTACTATGATTGATTCAATCACGATTATTCTATAGTATAGTGTTATTGGTTTTATTCAACTACTCCTTAGTTGATGTTCGTTGAATTCCAAATTACCTTGAAAGCTTATCCAAACCAAACTTCCTTTGGTGCGGACTTGTACTCTAAATACCAAGATGAACAACCCTATTGTTATGATTAGGGGTTAACTTACGCATAACGTTAAAATGTTTGTGCACAATACATTGTACGAAGGGCTGATCCCCCTAAGTATGAGGTGCTTATAGTCTTATGACTGTTAAAGTTGGAGTTGAAAGATTACTTACAACTGTGGACGGTGTTCATGGTCTTACAACCCTCAGTGATGTATATTTTCCATATTTTGGGATTTCAGTTTCTGATTATTATTGATAGAGTACTATTCACTTTTGATGAGCCTATTTGACAGTTATTATTGCTATACTCCTGTTGATTCCATATTATATCCAGTGAGCAATTGTTTTGCTCAATCTTACATATTTATAAACTCATTGCAGCTAAAGACGAGAAGGTAGGTGAACCTTCGACTAGCTAAGGAAAGGGAAAAATGTACAAGTGATGAAGACTTGTAATTTTTACTTTGATTAAGATGTTATACTTTTATTATATTGATCTTAGACTTTATTTTAAAGAGGTTATGTAATATTTTCCGCATTTAAATGATGATTAAAGGTTAGATAACCTGGGAGATTTTTATTTATGTTTAATCCTGTATGGGCAGGTTTTTATTAATCAATTTTATTATAATTGGGTAATTAGAAATGAATGTTTTGATTAAGTGAACACCAAATCTTGAGGAAATGAAGTACAAGGATTTGGGGGTGTCACAAGTTGGTATCAAAGCTTTAGGTTATGAACCTTAGGTGGGGGGAAAAGCCTTAGGAAGTAACATTTGAAAAGATAGTGCAGATAACTCTTATCGAGTTTTAAGAAAGAAGTAATAAAACACTTATGTGCTTATGTGATTATAATTTATGTACTCGTGAGTGTCGAGTAGTAATGATTAATAATTAAAACTTTAAAACTTTATTGTCAGGATGACTAATGTTAGAGAATCCAGTCAGGCTAGGGAGGAGGGACCTCAAATGCCTATAGAAGAGGAGCCTCGCGACATTAAGGTAGTTTGGGAACAACTCATCGCCACGAGAGTCGACCAGATTGGTCATAGTAGTTGAAGATGAGGATGATGATGTGGAAACAGATGAGGAAGATCCCGTGCAGTTGCCACAGACGGATAAAGAGGACGAGGAGGAAAAGATTCCACTTAACTCGATAGCTGGCCATATATACGATGAGGTGCATGACCGTAATGTGGAACTTCAGGATACAGTTGAGGAGTTGCGGAGATAGTAGTTTGAACAACGATCGCAATGACACAAAAAGACGCATGAGATCCGGGATCGTGAAGAACGGTCGACAAATGTCGAGGAGAAACTAGTACAGACTGAAGGAGAGAAAGAACAACTGATCGAAGTTGTCACTGAACTGAAGAACAAGCTGAGAGAAGAAGCTGCTAAGAGGGCAAGAGTTAAAGATGCTTACGAGGAAGCTTTTCAATGAACCAGATTAGCAGCAAGAGACACGCAAGCAAAGAGGATGAAGATGGAAGAGATGGATAAAGTATTTAACACCGCAATTAATCGAGCTCAAGATCGGGTCATGGGATATCCGATTCAGTTCGAGACGCTGCCATCATTCATGTTAGATCGCAGAACAATGTTTCGAGTCATGGAGGAAGAACATGATAAGGCTAAGAAGTATCTTAATAGAACATCGTAGCTATTGTACGATGAGTGAAAGGTTAAATAAATTATAAATCCCAAGTGTTATGCAACCTATGGGATATGACTATGATGTTGTCCTGAAACTTTTGTAGTTCAGGAAATTAATGTAGATAGCAGAGATGTTATTGTTTTATGTTTTCAAAAAGGTTATGAATAAATAAAAGTTGTTACTTTATTCAAAGTGTTATGTGTTATGTGGTTAATTTATTTTGGAGACAAGTTAAGTAGAAATTACTTAAAAGAATTGAATAATAATATAATAAATGTACTTTTAACAGAAAATGCCTCCTAGACGTCAACCACCACGACAGAGAACCACTGAAGGAACTAATAACGACAATGTTGATGGTAACCTTGTTCAACAACTAGTGACACTACTAACAGGAGCGTTGCAGAATCAACCATAAAACCATGGTACAACGTTTAAGGATTTCAAGGTGGTTGGACCACCTGAATTCTGTGGGTCCATGAATCCAGTCGAAGCACAAACCTGAATTATGGAGATAGAAAAGGTGTTCGATGTTGCTAGGGTAGGGGATGACCAGAAGACTACTTTTGCAACATTCATGTTGAAAGCAGAAGTTAGTTATTGGTGGCAGGCCAATAAAACTCGTGAAGGACCAGGAGTGATGACCTGGGATAGGTTCAAGGAGTTGTTCTTTGAGACCTATTTTCTGGAGAGTTCGAAGAGTCAGCTAGAAGTGCAGTTTCTGGAACTAAAGCAAGGAATGATGACGGTATCTGAGTATGCCGTGAAATTCAATGAATTGGCGAGGTTTGCGCCATATCAAGTCAGCACAGACGAGAGCAAGGCGAAGAGATTTGAACAGGGACTAAAGCCCTAGCTGTACAGTAGGGTATCCCTGTTCTAGTTAAAGACGTTTATAGCAGTGATGGAGAAGGCAGTACTCGCTGAAGGTGGAGGCGAGGCAGTGACAAAGTTCAATCAGGAACAAAAGAAGAATAAGAATGAGAATGAGATTAAGAATGGAGGTGGTAACGGTGGAAACAACAACAACAACAGCAACAACAGCTTGAAGAGGAAATAGGAGCATGGGTGCTGGAAACCATCAGGGTAACCAGCAAAATAAAAAGTTTGAAGCATGTGCGACATGCGAAAAATTTCACAAGGGTGCGTGCTTGATGGGGAAATGAGTTTGCTTCAATTGTGGCCAGGAGGCTCACATCGCCCCAAATTGCACTCAACCTCAGAAGAATGTATGTTTCACGTGCGGATCCAAGGATCACTTTGCTTGTGAATGCCCTAAGAAGAAGGACAGAGTGATAACCAGAAGCAATAGAGGTAACAATGGAGGTACATGGGCCATTGCAGGACCTGCAGCATCAAATAAACCCACCGCCGTAACCTTCAATATGATCGCAAGATCTTTGTGCAATCAAAAGATGTGGTGTCAGGTATTATCCCAATCAATGATATTAATGCATATGTATTATTTGATTCTGGTGCTACTTGCTCGTTTATATCTGATGAATTTGCTAAGAGGTTAGAATTGCCTAGGGAAGAATTGAATTTTCCTTGAAACATAGAAATTGCAAATAAGGAAGTAATCCCTGTAAGATTCGTATACAAGAACTGTAGGGTGAACATTAAGGAGAATATCTTGTTGGTAGATTTGATTCCGATTAGACTCGGGGAATTTGATGTAATTTTGGGAATGGATTGGCTGTTCAAATACGGAGCGGTAATTGACTGCTAAAAGAAGTTTGTAAACCTTATGTGTGACACCCCTAAATCCAAAAACTTCAATTCCACAGGATTTGGTGTTCACTGTACAAATATCATCTATCTATCTACCCATAATAAATGCAAGCCATGCAATAGATAGAGTAAAAATCTTCCCCTTAAGGGTTACAACATCCGAATAATAATAATACAATCCCAGGTTAAGCTAACCTTAAACATCTGTGCGGAAACATAAATAATAAGTCTTAAACAACATCAAGTCTTAACACATAAATTCAACATCTCATAAATTACAAGTCTTCAACATTTGTTAATCTTTCCCTTGCCTTTACTAGTAGAAGGCTCATCGGTTCTTTCGTTCTTAACTACAATGTTATTATTAAGCAAGAGTGAGCACTATTGCCCACAAGTATAATAATGAAATAACAGTATAATAACATGCGAGTGAATCAAAGACATCTGAATAAAAGCTCAACTTTTGAATCAAGAATGAATAACAAGAATCAAAAGAATTCTGAGGGTCATAAGACCTTGAACTATGTCCTAGGTTATCAAGGGTTATACTTGAAACCTTTAACAGTCATAAGACTATGGACCTTTCTTCTCGTACTTAGGGGGATCAGCCCTTAATACCATACTGTGCACAATATCTTAACGCTAACGCATAAGTAAATCCCTTTGAAGGGTTGTTCATCTTAGTTTGACATTCGAGTTCGCACGAAAGGAAGTTTGGTTTGGATAATTCATCTAGGGTTCTGAAATTTAGAACGTTCATCAACTATGGACTAGTTGAATCAATAAGGTTCACT
The DNA here is from genome assembly GCA_020205605.1 of Panax ginseng. NCBI lineage: Eukaryota > Viridiplantae > Streptophyta > Magnoliopsida > Apiales > Araliaceae > Panax > Panax ginseng. The sequence goes on along the minus strand of CM035140.1, from coordinate 60,651,287 downwards.
AGTCTAACAAGGTTCAACAATAATAATATTCAATCTGAATAATAATCTCAAGAAGTATACAATAGAATGATTATTGTATAACAAAATCATACTTTGAAAAGATAATCAATCTTTAATATAATAATTCAAACTTGAATAATAGCAATGATAATTTACTCGAGGTAAATAATAAACTTGAACAATAATGACAAGTAGGGTTAGAAAACTTGCCTCGTGCGTAGATTACACTTTAACTAAGCACGTTCTTTGAATTTAATCCTACATACCATTCACATTCACAATACCAATTAATTATAACTTAACTAATCATCATAACTCATTCTCTTTTTCTAACTTCGGTTATGACTATACTTAGTCAAATTACTACATTCGTTGTCCCAAAATAACACTTCATGAATAACAAGTTAATTATGTATTCAATAATTCAATTCACATGCAGTTATGTTATTTACATGTTAAACAACTATTTTACATCTCATTATACTTCTAACATATGGCCATGTTCATTACATTAAGTTGCTTTCACATTGCTAGACTTAATACATTTCAAAATCTCGCTTCAAACTTTACGGAGAGTTGCCTTCTTGGCATACCATCACACACTTGAGTCTTCGCGTTGCGGTGGTACGATGGTATTGCTACGTTGGACTATTATATTTGTGGCACTTGTGACGTCATGATCTTGGGAAAGAGGCAAGTAAATGTCAGTCATGCGGTATGTACAGCGTACAGAACATAGAAATGGCAGTTCGTGAAAAATCGCAGAACATGCCAATTTCTTTCAATTTCTTATTTTCTACTCGAAATTAGACATACCCATATGATGTAATTCATGCATAAACATAACCCAACATTTATATAACGCCTTTAACCAATGTAAACACTTAATTACAGAATTTAAGCATGCAATTTCACTAACTTTGATGTTCTTGAAGGTTTTGAAAATAAAACATGAAAATTGTCACTACGGATTCGTTATAACACCGAATCCGTTTATTTAAACTTTGGTCTCTTCGTATCAACATGCATAACAACATACGGGTGTAAAATTTAGGGATAATATACGATCAACACATGAAATATCACGTATAAGGCCATATGGCCAAAACCCAAACTCTGTGTTTTCATGAAATATCACGACATGTGTTTTCATGAAACTGATGATATGGTTTACATAATATATATAATTAAATACGATGTGATGTGCCATAACACATACAAAACCCATAATCGTTACTCCTATCCCAATTACAGAGGCTTTATAGTATGAATGAAAGCCATTTTCATAAAACTCAAACAACGTAAAAATAGAATTTGGGAAGGAGGAGATTACCCTGTAGAGTATAATTTAGTAGGCTTAGATTCCTTACTCTTGATTCTCTTTCACAGACTTACAATTTCTCTCCGACAAACGCTCTCTGATTTTCTCTCTGTGATGTTTTATCAAACTTAGTAAATTAATGAAGAAAAGAAAAGAGAATACGCATTATAAGAATCGACTGACGCGCACTATGGTCAGTTACCCATCATGGGTTAACTGGCCATAACTCCCCCTAAGGCCATGTTTGGTTAGTTTAATAGATTACAAACCATTTAATTTAATAAAGATTTATCATATAGTTTAAATCATGTCACACCTACTTGCACAATAAATCAAATATCTTATTTAATATTAATAAAATATAATAACTTCTCATAAATTCACATAGTCATATATTTAATTTTTTTCATTAATTAATAATGTCAAATTATTAACTCTCTAATTAATAATTAAATTAATTAAAATAACATCATGCTTAATTAAATATTTCATTTAATTCAATAAGCTCACATAAATACATATTTGAATAATAATTATTCTTTACATTAATTTAATAAATGTAACACATATAATTAAATTAATCTACCACAATTGCATCAATTAATTATTTAATCCAATAATTAAATCATCGATAAAATATTTATTTAATTTAATAAATATTAAAATTAATTTACAAAATCTCGTTCGTCACATCTTTCCCCCCTTAAAAGGATTCTGTCCCCAGAATCACGACTCAATAAATTCGACCCGTTACATTCTCCCCCCCTTACAAAGATACTATTCCCAGAATCACTTACACATAATTAAGTAAATAAATGAGGGTAATTCTTCATCATATTCTCTTCGAGTTCCCATGTAGCTTCTTCAGCGTTGTGGTTCTTCCAAATTACCTTAACAGAAGGTATAACTTTATTTCTGAGAACTTGTTCTTTTTGGTCGACAATTTGGACAGGAATTTCTTCGTAAGATAAGTCTTTCTCAAAATGCAGGGGTTCGTATTCAATTACATGCTTGTAATCGGCTTTGTAGGGTCGTAACATAGAAACATGGAAGACGTTGTGGACATTTTTGAGTGCTGGAGGTAAGGCTACCTCGTATGCGACTTCTCCGATTCTACGTAATACTTCAAATGGTCCAATGAATCTTGGGCTCAATTTCCCTTTCTTTCCGAACCTGATCTTCCCCTTCCAGGGAGAGACCTTCAAGAAAAGATAACTTCCTGATTTAAACTCGATATTTTTACGATGTGGATCAGCGTATTTCTTTTGTCGATCTTGAGCCGCTACCAGTCATGCTCGAATCACTTTGACTATTTCTGCCATCTTCTGTACCAATTTTGGCCCTAGCAATTGTCTTTCACCAACCTCATCCCAGTAAAGTAGAGTTCTGCACTTTCTACCGTATAACGCTTCATAAGGCCACATGCCTATACTAACGTGGTAACTGTTATTGTAGCCGAACTCTACTAACGGTAGGTGATCATCCTAATTTCCTTTAAAGTCCATCACACATGCTCTTAGCATATCTTCTAATGTCTAAATCCTTCTTTCGATCTGTCCGTCTGTTTGAGGGTGGTATGCTGTACTCATTCGCAATTGCGTACCCATGCATTCCTGAAGACGTTTCTAGAAATTCGATGTGAAGCGCGGATCTCTATCAGAAACAATTGACACCGGAACTCCGTGCCTCGAAATAATATCTTTTATGTATAACCTCGCCAACTGATCTAAGTTGAATCTGATTTTGATCGGAAGGAAGTGTGTGGATTTTGTCAGTCGGTCAACGATAACCCATACCGCGTCGTAGCCTTTCTGAGTCGTCGGAAGGCCAACCATGAAGTCCATTGTAATATGTTCCCATTTCCATTCTGGGATCTCCAACGGTTGTAGCAATCCACTTGGTCTTTGATGTTCTGCTTTCACTTTCTGACAGGTCAGACACTTGGCAACACATTCTGCAACATCACGTTTTAAATTCGGCCACCAAAAATGTTGTCGAAGATCTTGGTACATTTTGGTACTACCGAAATGAATCGAATATCGTGAACTATGAGCCTCACTCAAAATATCTTCCTTAATCTCTTAATGGTTGGCGGTACCCAAATTCTACTCTCAAATCTCAGTATTCCTTCCTTATCCATCTTAAATCTCGGTTCAGTTCCTTCAGATATCTTCTTTGTCACCTTTTTACATTCTTCGTCCTGAAGCTGAGCCTCCTTTACTTTTTCTAGTAGAGTTGTACCAGATTGCATCTAAAATATTTTCTCATCAATTTCCATAGGATACTTCACTTCCAACTCCTGTTTTTCCATTTCTGTAATTAGCTCCTCCTAAGCAGTCAACATCATCAATTTCTCACGACCCTTTCTACTTAAGGCGTCGGCAACCATATTTGCTTTACCTGGATGGTACAAAATCTCACAGTCGTAATCCTTAATTAATTCCAACCATCTTCTTTGACGCATTTTCAAATCCTTCTTTGTAAAAATATATTTCAGACTCTTGTGGTCAGTATATATTTCACACTTCTCCCCGTAGAGATAGTTCCTCCAAATTTTCAAAGCAAAAATAACTGCAGCTAACTCCAAATTATGGGTCAGATATCCCTTCTCGTAATCCTTCAATTGTCGTGATGCATACGCAATGACTTTGCCGTTTTGCATCAGTACGCAGCCAAATCCTTTATGCAACGCATCACTATAAACAACAAAATTTCCTGTATGATCCGGACGAGATAACACATGGGCCGTACTCAACCTCTTCTTCAATTCTTAAAAACTTTCCTCACACTTATCCGTCCAAACAAATTTCACAGCTTTTCGAGTTAAATTCGTTAACGGAGTTGCGATCTTGGAAAAGTCTTGTATGAACCTTCTATAATATCCCGCCAATCCAAGGAAACTTCTTACTTTCGACGGCGTTCTCGGATGATCCCAGTTAATCACGGCTTCGACTTTAGATGGATCTACCGAAATTCCATTTTTATCGATCACGTGACCAAGAAATTGTACTCGTTCAATCCAAAATTCGCATTTTAAAAACTTGGCATACAACTGTTCCCTTCTCAATACTTCCAATGTTAATCTCAAATGCTCTTCATGTTCTTCCTTGGTTTTTGAATAAACCAAAATGTCATCAATAAATACCACTACGAACTTGTCCAAAAATGGCCTGAACACACCATTCATTAGTCCCATAAATGATGCAGGAGCATTCGTAAGACCAAACGACATTACTAAAAATTCAGAGAGTGACCATATCGCTGCGTTACGAACAGCATCTTGATACATCCTCCTCGTCCTCACCTTCAGTTGATGATAACCGCTTCTCAAGTCTATCTTGGAAAAGTATCTCGGTCCCTTCAATTGATCAAACAGGTCGTCGATCCTCGGTAATTGATATCTGTTCTTAATCATGACCTTATTCAGTTCTCTATAGTCAATACAGAGTCGCATCAATCCGTCCTTCTTTTTCACAAATAAAATCGGTGCTCCCCACGGCGATACGCTCGGTTGAATGTACTTCTTGTCCAACAATTCTTGTAGTTATACCATTAGCTCTTTGATCTCTACTAGTACCATTTGGTATGGTGCCTTCGATATTAGAGCAGTTCCAGGCGCCAAATCGATAACAAAATCTACCTCTCTATCTGGTGGAAGTCCTGGCAAATTGTCTGGAAACACATCGACGAAGTCCCTCACAATCGGTATCTCTTCTACCTTCGGATTCTCTTTTGGATTGTCGACTATGTAAGCTAAATATCCTACACAGCCTTGTCTTAATAACTTTCTGGCTTGCATCATCGTCAGATAACTCACTTGTCTAGGCAACTTGCTACCATAAAATACAACCTTTGACGGGGTCATAAGGTTAATATGCTTCTTTTGGCAATCAATTACAGCCCCGTAATTGAATAACCACTTCATTCACAAAATAACGTCAAATTCCCCAAGTCGAATAGGGATAAGATCTACGTTCATGATATTACCCTTAATATCCACTCTACAGTTCTTATGTACGTACTTAACATGAATTATTTCTCTATTCACAATTTCTATGTTCATGGGATAATCCAATTCATCCTTAGGCAAATCTAAATTCTTGGCAAAGTCATCGAATATAAAGGAGCAAGTAGCACCCGAATCAAATAAAACATAAGCATTAATTTTATTGATCGAAATGATACCTGACACCACATCACGAGATTGAACTGCATCTTGCACCGTCATGTTGAAAGTCCGGGCGGTCGGTCGTTTTGTTGCGGTTAGTTCGGTGATGGTTAAGGCATTTCCACTGTTGTTTCCCCGGTTTCCTCCTGATCGTGACCCCCCCCCCCTATCCCTTCTTGGGACAGTCTCTTGCCAGATGATCCTTCGAACCACAGTTGAAACAAGCACCCTTCTTTGGGTTAGGACAGTAAGGTGCTATGTGGCATTCCTGACCACAATTGTAGCATACTCTCTTTCCTTTCATACATACTCCCAGATGAGCTTTCCTGCAGGTCGGGCATGCTTCAATTCTTTTCTTCTGATTACCTTGCTGATTTTCCGATGATGAATTGCCATTCCACCTTTTCTTCTGATTGAAATTTCCACCTCCTGTGCCACTTCCACTGGCCTTGTTATTTCCTTCACCTTCACTCTTCTTCTTCTTTTGATCTTGATTGTACATGGTCACCGCATCGCTTCCTCCTTCAACGAGGATAGCCTTTTCCAGTACTCCGATAAATGTGTTTATCTAAACATTGAAACTTTACTATATACCCAAGGCTTTAGTCCTTGTTCGAATCTTCTGGCTTTTCTCTCGTCAGTGTGTACTTGATACGGAGCGAACCTTGCCAACTCTTTGAATTTAGCCGCATAGTCAGGTACGCTCATATTTCCCTGCTCCAACTCTAGAAATTGAACTACCATCTGGTTCTGTGAACTAGTTGGAAAATACATTTCGAAAAACATCTCTTTAAATTTCTCCCACGTAATTGCACCTTCACCTCCTCGCACTTTGTTTGCTTGCCAATGAGCTAGCCTCCTCGAGACTTGAAAGATATAAGCGTTGCAAAAGCGGTCTTCTGGTCTTCTCTAACCCTAGCAACGTCGAAAACCTTCTCCATCTCCATAACCCACATTTGAGCCTCGATTGGGTTCATGGAACCTTTGAACTCTGGCGGTCCCACTGCCTTGAAATCTTTAAACGTTGTGTTTGGTAGAGCTTGAGGTTGATTGTTCATTACTCCAGTCAGTAAGTTAACTAACTGTTGAACGGGATTAGCGTTGGCATTATTGTTATTATTGGTTGACGTTGTTGTCTTCTCCTTGGCAGCATTTTTCTGTTAAATAAACGCTTATTAGAACTTTATTTATTGCTCTAAATAGTAAAGGCATTACTTAACAATTTAACATAATCATTTAACACATCATCTCAAACAACTTGATATATTTTCATTCAAAATCAAAAGTTTTAACATCAAACTATAGCATCACTGCTATTTACATCATCTATCTTGGAATAAAGAATCCACAGGATTTAAAACATTTAAACTATTCCTTTGTTCATAAATACATCGGAATTTACATCTAAAAACTAATTAAGTTCTTCACATAATTAAGCAAACCATATCACTGCCAGTTAAGGTGCTGAATAGCCTTGCTACGCTCCTCTTCTAAGATGCGATACATCGTCCTGCGATCCATCATGTACAATGGTAGTCCTTCGAACTCGATTGGGTACCTCAAAACTTGATCTTGGGTCTCATTCATTGCCTTGGTAAGTGTAAAATATGTCTCCCCAATCTTCGCCTTCTTTGCACGACCATCATCTTCTGTACGATCAGCTCGACGTGATTCTCTTACCCATCCCTCCTCTGCTATGTTCAGCCTTTTGGAGGTTTCCTTCAGTTCCTTCTTCAGCTTCTCTATCTCCTCGGTCTTACCTTCGGTTTGACCCTTCTCATGGACCAAATCCCATTCTACATTTCCCAATCGTGAGTGAAGAGTCAAAATCTCCCTCTCCTTTTACTCGAGAGTAGACTGCTGAACAGTCGCTTGCTCAGTCAAATCCTGAACCTCATCTCGTAACTATACGTTACGGTCGTATAACGTGTCATACATCTAAGCATCAACGGTGTACCATGGTAACTCCTCTTCTTCCTCTTCCTCTTCCTCTTCCTCGTCAAATTCCTCCTCAGGATCAGTCTTAGGTTCATGCTCCTAACCAACAATGGTGATTAATGGAGATGACTCTCTCTGTACCAGCTGTTCCCTAACGACATAAATGTCTCGGGGTTCCTCCTCTGTAGGTACTATAGGTACTCGGGGTTCTTCCTCCCCAGCTTGACTAGCTTCTCCAACATTTGACATCATGACAACAAAATTTTAAGTTTTAGTTACTAAGTCGCATCATCTAACACATACTTTAACACATAAACACATAATGTATTTTATTATCTTCAATGAATTACAAAAATTCATTTCTTAGAACTCGATAAGAGTTTTCCATTACTATCTTCTTCTATAAGGCTACTACCTAAGGTTGTTCCCCCACCTAAGGTTCATAACCTACGACTCTGATACAACCTTGTGACACCCCCAAATCCGGAAACTTCAATTCCACAGGATTTGGTGTTCACTGTACAAATATCATCTATCTATCTACCCATAATAAATGCAAGCCATGCAATAGATAGAATAAAAATCTTCCCCTTAAGGGTTACAACATCCGAATAATAATAATACAATCCCAGGTTAAGCTAACCTTAAACATCTGTGCGGAAACATAAATAATAAGTCTTAAACAACATCAAGTCTTAACACATAAATTCAACATCTCATAAATTCAAGTCTTCAACATTTGTTAATATTTCCCTTGCCTTTACTAGTAGAAGGCTCATCGGTTCTTTCGTTCTTAACTGCAATGTTATTATTAAGAAAGAGTGAGCACTATTGCCCACAAGTATAATAATGAAATAACAAAGATATAATAACATGCGAAAGTGAATCAAAGACATCTCGAATAAAAGTTCAACTTTTGAATCAAGAATGAATAACAAGAATCAAAAAGAATTACGAGGGTCATAAGACCTTGAACTATGTCCTAGGTTATCAAGGGTTATACTTGAAACCTTTAACAGTCATAAGACTATAGACCTTTCTTCTCGTACTTAGGGGGATCAGCCTTTAGTACCATACTGTGCACAATATCTTAACGCTAACGCATAAGTAAATCCCTTTGTAGGGTTGTTCATCTAAGTTTGACATTCGAGTCCGCACCAAAGGAAGTTTTGTTTGGATAATTCATCAAGGGTTCTGAAATTTAGAACGTTCATCAACTATGGACTAGTTGAATTAATAAGGTTCACTAGCCTAACCAGGTTCAATAATAATGATATTCAATCTGAATAATAATCTCAAGAAATATACAATAGAACGATTATTGTATAACAAAATCATACTTTGAAAAGATAATCAATCTTTAATATAATAATTCGAACTTGAATAATAGCAATGATAATTTACTCGAGGTAAATAATAAACTTGAACAATAATGACAAGTAGGGTTAGGAAACTTGCCTCGTGCGTAGATTACACTTTAACTAAGCACGTTCTTTGAATTTAATCCTACATACCATTCACCTTCACAATACCAGTTAATTATAAATTAACTAATCATCATAACTCATTCTCTTTGTCTAACTTCAGTTATGACTATACTTAGTCAAATTACTACATTCGTTGTCCCAAAATAACACTTCATGAATAACAAGTTAATTATGTATTCAATAATTCAATTCACATGCAATTATGTTATTTACATGTTAAACAACTATTTTACATCTCATTATACTTCTAACATATGTCCATGTTCATTACATTAAGTTTCTTTCACATTGCTAGACTTAATCAATTTAAAAATTTCATTTCTGAACTTTCTAGAGAGTGGCATATGCATGCCATCTTTATTACTATGGTCTTCGTCTTTGCTTGGCGTGCTATGGTATGCTGGAATTTGGACTCTTAATTGCCAAGACCTTTGTGTATTCGCGACTCAAGACATGGAGTCATGGTGCGGTGGCCATGCATTGAAATAGGCAAAATAAGCGGTAGCGGCTGAGCGTACAGACCAGACTGAAAATGGCGATTCATGAAAAATCGCAAATACATGCCAATTTCTTCCAAGTTCTTATTTTCTACTCGAAGTTAGACATACCCATATGATGTAATTCATGCATAAACATAACCCAACATTTATATAACGACTTTAACCAATGTAAACACTTAATTACAGAATTTAAGCATGCAATTTCACTGACTTTGATGTTCTTGAAGGTTTTGAAAATAAAACATGAAAATTGTCACTACGGATTCGTTATAACACCGAATCCGTTTATTTAAACTTTGGTCTCTTCGTATTAACATGCATAACAACATATGAGTGTAAAATTTAGGGATAATATATGATCAACACATAAAATATCTCGTATAAGGCCATATGGCCAAAACCCAAACTCTGTAATTTATGAAAAACATATACGACTTGTGTTTTCATGAAACTGATGATATGGTTTACATAATATATATAATTAAATACGATGTGATGTGTCATAACACATACAAAACCCATAATCGTTACTCCTATCCCAATTACAGAGGCTTTACAGTATGAATGAAAGCCATTTTCATAAAACTCAAATAACGTAAAAATAGAATTTGTGAAGGAGGAGATTACCCTGTAGAGTATAATTTAGTAGGCTTAGATTCCTCACTCTCGATTCTCTTTCACGGACTTACAATTTCTCTCTGACAAACTCTCTCTTATTTTCTCTCTGTGATGTTTTATCAGACTTAGTAAAATAATGAAGAAGAGAAAAGAGAATACGCATTATAAGAATCGACTGACGCGCACTATGGTCAGTTACCCATCATGGGTTAACTGCCCATAACTCCCCCTAAGGCCATGTTTGGCTAGTTTAATAGATTACAAACCCATTTAATTTAATAAAGTTTTATCATATAGTTTAAATCATGTCACACCTACTTGCACTTTAAATCAAATATCTTATTTAATATAAATAAAATATAATAACTTCTCATAAATACACAGTCATATATCTAATTTTTTTCATTAATTAATAATGTCAAATTATTAACTCTCTAATTAATAATTAAATTAATTAAAATAACATCATGCTTAATTAAATATTTTATTTAATTCAATAAGCTCACATAAATACATATTTGAATAATAATTATTCTATACATTAATTTAATAAATGTAACACATTTAATTAAATTAATCTACCACAATTGCATCAATTAATTATTTAATCCAATAATAAAATCATCGAAAAAATATTTATTTAATTCAATAAATATTAAAATTAATTTACAAAATCTTGTTCGTCACATTATGACTCCGTCAAAGGTAGTATTTCATGGTAGCAAGTCGCTTAGACAAATGAAATGTCTGACGACTATGCAGGCCAAGAAATTGTTGAGTCAAGGTTATGTGGGCTATTTAGCTTACATAGTTGATACTTAGAAGAAGGATGTGAAACTAGAAGAAATACCAGTAGTGAGAGAATTCGAAGACGTGTTTCCAGAGGATTTGCCAGGACTTCCGCCTAACAGAGAAATTGAGTTAGTGATCGACTTAGAGCCAGGAACAGCACTGTTGATCGATTTCATAATCAATGAATACGTGCAAGTATACACGGTCAACAAGTAATAAAGTGAAAGTAGAGTATCGTTCCCACGAGGAATTATTTAATAAAAATCACCAAGTACTAATTCTTAACCAAACTAATTTTATTTAAACAATCTCAAATCGTGTTTCTTCTAATTAAGAAAACTAAATTAACTAATTAAAACTAAGATTTTAACGAATGAATTCAAATAAATAAAGATTAAGACTTCAATATCCCCAATTATGAATTATAAATCAATTATCCAATTATCCCAATTATTATGCCTCTTGGAATTGTTAACAGAATTCTCAAATGCCAAAAGTCCTTTTCAAAGTGATCAATTGCCTTCTATTTAATCCAGATTAATCTTGCTATATTCCTATGCAAAACAATTGAATTAAACTCGTTACAATCCCAATTCCTTATGTGTTACATGCGGCGAAAAGATATTTCCATTCTATTCACAAACCTAATTATTCACTGTGCAAATAACTAAGTCACATGATATCATGCCCAGTTCTAACCCTAGAATTCCTCTTCCAACTCCTTCTAGAGTAACAAAGTAATTACTGATCAAATAATTAAGCAATAAGCACAAGACAAGATAAACAACTCACTTTAACATAAATAATTAGAATATAATGAATAACTAATTCATAGCCATAAAAAGTTCAATTGAAATCTCAAAAATAGTTAGTTCATAATTAATGAATTAAAACCAAGAATTCACAACTGAATATACATCAAAAGATAAAAGTAAGATGAGAGAAGAGAATAGAATCATTGTCGAACGATGCTCCCTCTCTTTTCTTGCTCTTGATCTTCAATGGTCTCCAAGTTGCTTCAATCTCCAAAACTAATAAGAACTAGGGTTATTTTCTAATCTAAAGGAGTGTTTAATCTAGGCTAAGCTATGTAATCTCCCTTTATTTTATGCCTTACATCATGTATTTATAGATTACAAGTCTAATTTTGAGCTTAGAACAAACCCAACCCTATTTGGAGTCAAAAGGTGTCAAAATTACCCAAAAACGCGTCCGAGCCGCACCAAATCCTTCCCCAGTATACCTTGGCACATACTCTGCACTACAACAATGAGTTCGCTTCTAGCCCCCAAGCTGGAAAAAGCTTACTAAGTAGCGCCTACCGCGCTGGCCCCAAAATCCGACATTTTCTGCTCCGACGTCCTTTGGGAAAATGGCCATAACGTCTTCGTCCGAACTCCGATTTTGATGATTCAAGATGTTCCGGAAAGAAGAGAAGTAGATATACAACTTTCATTCTTGAAGTTTGTCGAAATAATGTCAGGAGATATAGTCAAATTGGCTCTGAAGTGACTGCTGTGTAAATGACAAGTCGAAAACGCGAATCTAGCCACCCCAAACATCGATCCATGTAACTTTTGTCCCAATTCCTATAAAATAACATAAAACATGCATGAATAGACACAAACACATAAAAACATCCTAAAAGACTTAAGAACAACAATAAATTAAGCCCGAATGTATCCAATTCATGGGTATAAAACTCACTCATCAAATACCCCCAAACTTAAATCTTTGCTTGTCCTCAAGCAAAAACACAAAAATGTTATGCAATGCAATGTAATGAAACTAATCTATATGCCTACGAATCCAAAGATAGAATGACGTAAACAAGTCTATTCAACCTACTTAGAGAAATCAAGTAAACATGATAATACATCATATTAAGACAAATCGGTAATTTCCCAATCAATCATCAAATCTTAGGCCGTATCAACGATATATAGTGCGTGTGTGCTCCACAACAATGTTAACTGATATAAAATCAAATTTAAGACATAATAGATATCTTTGAAGGCATCATACAGTGCAAATTCACAAAATTCACGAACAAGCTATATCCAACTAAAGTCAAACATCCACCAAGTTCAAGAGTCCAATCTGGGATACTTATGCTTTACTTTTCATTACGGGGGCTTTTTGCTCTTTTCCCGTTTTATTGTTTTTTTTTTTTAACCATAACTGTGCAATGTCTCATTCCATTAGGCTAACGATGTCACCCCTTAGCGAGCTTTAATTAACGACTCCCGGACCATATAAGACCTTAGGGCGTTAGGTTTTAAGATACCCCTTCAGCGCGTTTACTCAAGTAACAAAGGCCCCAAAACAAAACTAGCTAGCAGTAATTTATTTATTTATTTTTTTCTTTTTTTATAGATGGTTGGTGTGTGCGTTTTATGCTCCATCTCACGCTTGTGTTTATGGGGAGTGTTTCTCCTCAACCCACCACAAGACTCAACATTTTTTTTTTTAAAGCTTATATACCCCAAAATTTCCCCCCAAACTTAAGTTTTTATCAAAATTTAGCCATCTCCTTTATTCATGTCTTTCATTCCTTCACACTAGTATTATACTTAAGAAATCCATTATGTATCAATTTAAACTTAATCGATTAACATAGTCATTATTAACGTGCTAACCTTGATTATACCGATTTCAAACAGGAAAAGATTCAATTCATAACAAGAAATCACATCAAAGCTTTGAATATTCAATACTATACTTATCTACTTAACTCCGGTCTCATCATTGGCCAAAATAGACTTTTACTATCTAACAGATTTGAAATCATGCAAATATAAACTAATCTGCAACAAACATAGTAAACTAACTACTATTTTTGCGATTTTAAATTTTTTTTTAAACAAAAAAAAAAACTGAATGCAAAAACTAAATGTAAATAACTTAGAAAACATAACGAACTACAATGTAAATAACTAACTATATGCAATACGACACTAAAATGCCCCCAAACTTAAACTAGACATTGTCCTCAATGGCTACAATAGAAAAAATTAAAGCAGAGGACTTCCCTGAAAATATAGCCATCTTCCTCCTTGTCCGCTAAGTTTGGAGAATAGGCCAAGCATGGAACAAATTGGGCACCACACTTGAATTTGACTTGAATAACCTGTAAAACCATGATAGAAGCAATTTTATTAAATCCTAAATAAATGCAAATTCCAAACTACTAATATAAAACTTAATAAAAATTAAAAATAAAAATTAAACTTGGGTTGCCTCCCAATAAGCGCTTGTTTTATAGTCTCACCGACTTCTTCAATTCTCATCCAATTCCCCTACGAAAGTTGAGGAACCCTCCATCCATCGGAAATAATATAGCTTTTGGTAGGTTCCCATTTGTAATAGCCATTGTATTAAAGTCACCTAGAATGCTTTCTTGAGATAATATCACATTCAAGAACGTCCAAACATCTAGGTGGTTTCTCCATTAATGTCTGCGCAAATATATTACGGCATAGAGGCTTGTCGAGACACAACAATTTCTTCTTCTATCTTCTCTAGCTCATCGCACCATGGTTTCGAAGGTGTACTTGCTTTTACATCACAGGGAGTATTTCCGACGACATGACTACAAATCGGACAAGGTTTGCAAATCTAACTTGGACTCTTGAACTGTGGAGGAGAAGGCACTTGAGGCATAAATAACATTGGCTCATCATCATTGGTTCTCACAATTAGTTCTTCACCGACCTTGTTGTCATTATCCCCACTTGTCTCCTCTTTTTCATCTCGTGGCTCATCCAATTGTAGATTTGGCTCGGGCTCACCATCGGGCTCGGAATCCATGCCATAGGGCCAGGTGTATTGAGGACGGTTGTTCAACGCATGTGCTATCTGTTCCACTTGATTTTCCAAATTCTTGATCAACGCCCCTTGGCTTTGCAAATTCAGCTCTACTTGATTCATTTTCTTGTCTTGTTCCTCATTCCTTTTTTCAGAAGCTTTAATAAATTTTTCCAAGGCTTCCTCCCAATTTGAATGTTCTTCCTGTTGTAGTGGAGGTGGACACAAGAAATCCTGTGGGTATGTTGGACTTGGAGCATAAAATTGATCTTGATTGTTACTCCATAAAAAATCCGGGTGATACCCCCAATCCTGATGATAGTTGTTGGGATAGACATAATTATTGGGGTAATCACCACTATCTTTCTTACTCTCTCAAAACCGATGGTGCATTGATGACTCATATGATTTCCAAAGACAATAATCACAAGTAACCACCATACTTTGACGATATTTGAGCTTCAAAAGCTTCAAACATCCTCGAAAGTGTCTCAATCTGTCTTGACAATGCGAGAAAGTTTCTCGAGTCTTTCAATCTCCACTCCCCTTGGTTGAGTCGTGTTCGTGTATGGCCATTGATACACAAAAGTCATCCATGGTACACGAAAAGAGAGAAATATAGAAAGAGAATTAAAATAAAAATAAAAATGTTTAAATTAAGACTAATTTGATTGAAATTAATATTGGTAAATAATTATTAAATTAATTCCCGAAGAATGCAGCGCAAAAAACTTGTTGATCGATTTAAATCAATGAATACGTGCAAGTATACACGGTCAACAAGTAATAAAGTGAAAGTAGATATCGTTCCCACGAGGAATTATTTAATAAAAATCACCAAGTACTAATTCTTAACCAAACTAATTTTATTTAAACAATCTCAAATCGTGTTTCTTCTAATTAAGAAAACTAAATTAACTAATTAAAACTAAGATTTTAACGAATGAATTCAAATAAATAAAGATTAAGACTTTAATATCCCCAATTATGAATTATAAATCAATTATCCAATTATCCCAATTATTATGCCTCTTTGAATTGTTAATGAGAATTCTCAAATGCCAAAAGTCCTTTTCAAAGTGATCAATTGCCTTCTATTTAATCCAGATTAATCTTGCTATATTCCTATGCAAAAACAATTGAATTAAACTCATTAATCCCAATTCCTTATGTATTACATGCGTGAAAAGATATTTCCATTCTATTCACAAACCTAATTATTCACTTTCAAATAACTAAGTCACATGATATCATGCCCAGTTCTAACCTAGAATTCCTCTTCCAATTCCTTCTAGAGTAACAAAGTAATTCTTGATCAAATAATTAAGCAATAAGCACAAGACAAGATAAACAACTCACTTTAACATAAATAATTAGAATATAATGAATAACTAATTCATAGCCATAAAAAGTTCAATTGAAATCTCAAAATAGTTAGTTCATAATTAATGAATTAAAACCAAGAATCCACAACCCGAATATACATCAAAAGATAAAAGTAAGATGAGAGAAGAGAATAGAATCATTGTCGAAGAAATCGATGCTCCCTCTTGCTTTGCTTGCTTGATCTTCAATGGTCTCCAAGTTGCTTCAATCTCCAAAACTAATAAGAACTAGGGTTATTTTCTAATCTAAAGGAGTGTTTAATCTAGGCTAAGCTATGTAATCTCCCTTTATTTTATGCCTTACATCATGTATTTATAGATTACAAGTCTAATTTTGAGCTTAGGAACAAACCCAATCCTATTTGGAGTCAAAAAGGTGTCAGAATTCGCCCAAAACGCGTCCAGGCCGCACCAAATCCTTCCCCAGTACTTGCATTTGGGCTGGGCTACAACAATGAGTTCCCCCCTAGCCCCGCGCTGGAAAAAGCTTACTAAGTAGCGCCCGACGGCCATGCCCCAAAATCTGACATTTTCTGCTCCGACGTCCTTTGGGAAAATGGCCATAACGTCTTCGTCCGAACTCCGATTTCGATGATTCAAGATGTTCCGGAAAGAGGAGAAGTAGATCTACAACTTTCATTCTTGAAGTTTGTCGAAATAATGTCAGGAGCTATAGTCAAATTGGCTCTGAAGGGACTGCTGTGTAAATGACAAGCCGAAAACGCGAATCTAGCCACCCCAAACATCGATCCATGTAACTTTTGTCCCAATTCCTATAAAATAACATAAAACATGCATGAATAGACACAAACACATAAAAACATCCTAAAAGACTTAAGAACAACAATAAATTAAGCCCGAATGTATCCAATTCATGGGTATAAAACTCACTCATCAAGCACCGATATCGAAGGCCCTGTACAGAATGTGTAATACCCGCAAATTTTATGATTTAATATTATTATTAAATAGAGCCGGTGAATTATTTATTTTACAAATGCTTACGTGGCATGAGGAGAGTAACTCAATTGAATTAAAATTGAGTCATTGATGATCGATAAGATAGGTTCATGAAATGTCTTGTGTGACACAAATGATGGACTTAGTGAAGGATGATTAAGCATTTGCATGTTTAAAGTCCAAATAATAAATTGGGAGTCTAGCCCAATAAGTTAATTGATGGACTTTTGAGTTAGCCCAATAAACTTGGGATATTTAGAATCCAATTCGGAACCCAACAAAATAGTTAACTAGGAGTACAAGTATTGGTTAAATTAAAATGTGGCATGGGGGTTAATTGGGCTTTGGCCAAGCCAGCCCTTGTCTATGTCTCGAGATCTACTCTCTTGTCCCCAAATTAGGGTCACCAAGTACAAAGAACAAAGAGCCTAAACTCTCTTTACGTAAATTTTCAAAATTTCTAATCCTAGGCATGCATGGCTAGCTAAGTGACTGGTATGGAGTTATTGAACAACTCCTTAAATAACCATTGTTCATTTCTATTGCACCATGAATCCAAACATTGGGTAAAGCAAGTGTCTGGTCCATGTTTTCTCTTTAAATACAAGCCACTAGGGCAGTCTGTTTTAGTGATAAGAGTGTTGGAGAAATCGAGTAAAGAATTCTTAGTTCTTAAGCATTACCAAATCGGTGTGTGAGATATCAAAGTTAAAGCTCGAGAAGGTATAATTTCTACTCTGTTCTTAACTTGAGTCTTGTTGATTCTCATTTTCAGATTATTAGGTTAAGTATGATGAATTAGCATGATAAAGGATGTTTAGAAAGTTTACCTTCGTGCATGAATACGTTAAAATTATGCGGAATCAAGTTGTGGCTACTCTGCAAAAAATGAGCATGTTCACCGCTTCGAAATCCATGGGTGCAAATTGCACCATGCTTAGGAACCAATCGATGGGTTCGGTCATGTTAGACCTTGTATTAAGAAATTCCCTTAGGTTGTATACATATAGTAAAGTCTTAAATTAACCCGAAACAAACTTAAACTTTGTCAATCATCAGAGACCAAAGTCTCTCAAGGAGCTGCCGGGACAAAGCGTGATGTCTTGGACGAGCGTGGCGTCTTGAGACAGAGCGTAATGTCTTGGACAAAGCGTGATGTCTTGACAGAGCGTAATGTCTTGAACAAAGCGTGATGTCTTGGACGAGCGTAATGTCTTGGACAAAGCGTGATGTCTTGAATGAGCGTAATGTCTTCGGACAAAGAGTGATGTCTTGAACGAGCGTAATGTCTTCGGACAAAGCATGATGTCTTGGACGAAGCGCGATGTCTTGAACGAAGCATGTTGTCTTCGAACAAGTCATAATATCTTCTGGACATGGCGAGATGTCCGGAACTCGAGACAACGATCGTAACTTGATATAAGGATGGATTAATAAACACTCCTATCTTTGTTGTAAACTATTAGTACGAATGAGTTCTAAGTAGAGAATTTTACCAACTTCGGAAAATAAAGCTAATACTTGCAAACATGCGTAGAAAAAGGTCGGTGGGATTAATAGACATTATGGTCCACTTAAAGCAATGAACCTCTTAGAACTTCGAGGAAAAAAAAAGATTACGAATGAGCTAGCAGTGGTCAATAGTATGAGCATGTTAGTGTACCATTATGAGTTTTGATGGGTACAATGAGATAGAAAGAAAAATGTGTTATGTGTACATGTTGTTGATGTATATCAAGTGTGTTTGGCTAATGAATACCTATACTTACATGAATAGGATGTACATAGTTCGTTGAGGTGATTTTACTATTAGTAGTAATCAACGCTAAAGGCAAGTTTCTTACTCTACCTTGATTTCAAGTATGCAAGTTTTCTTTCCCTAACTTATTGTTATTGTTGGGCAAATTCCCTAACCTCACTCAAATTTACAATGAGCAAGTATCCGAACAATATTATTACTATGTTGCAAGTTCCTTGATTCACACACTTTATACGTTGAATTGTTGTCATATCAATCATATTTTATCAAGCAAATATCTGCTTCTATTCGAAAATCACTTGTATACCTTGACGTTGTTGTAAGCATTGGACTTATCATTCCTCAATGCATGATGAAAAACTGTCTAAGCCCTTGATTCGGCTAGACTATTATTATGAGTTAAAGAGCTATCCAAACCGATTGATTTGGTGCGGACTATCGTAAATCTACTGAGATGAACAACCCTCATAGAAGGGGAAATTATATATTGTCGGGGAACCGACGTGCGCACATGAATATGATTAAATGTTATGCATAACATAGGGTACCTTAGTCGATCACCGATGTACTACTCGTGGATGTTGGATTACAATGTAATATCGTTAATTCTAGTAAGAGTTCTTGGTCCTTAGTGATCGCTTTCGAGACTCAATTATGTTGAACCTCGAAATGAATAAATCCTGAGATTTTGTTGATATCCTTAGGTCCATAGCGACACCTGTTGAATACTCTAGGTATTCTTGATATCCTTGAGCTATCAATTATTATTATACCTTTGAAAGATTCAAATGCTATAACTGCTCGTTCTTCTAGCTATATTGCTTCTTTCGGGCAAACTTGTTAGCATTCTTGCTTCCTAAAACATTACGAGTTAAAGCGGAGCAAGCGGTACTTGAGGAAAGGACAAGGGAAAGGGCAAGGCTGACGAATAATTTAGCCCTTAAGACTAGAAGTATTATTATTATTGTTATTATGATGTATTCAAGAATGATTAAGCTATGTTAAGCTAATCACCAGAATTGTTGTAGTAATGGTTACGGTACCTTGGGACGTGAATATTTATATTACATCAATGTAAATTATTCTATTATTTCCGTTGTTAATGATTTTGTAAGATATTAAGTAGTAGTAGCGTGATGCAATCAAATTCGAGATATGAGTGTCTACGAATTTTGGGGCGCCATAGAATAACTCAGTGAGAAATGAAGGAACCGATGACACGATTGCAAGAGTCATTGGACAAGAAATATATTCAACCAAGCGTATCACCGTGGGGAACGCCAGTTTTATTCGTGAAGAAGAAGGACGGATCAATGCGTCTTTGCATTGATTACAGGGAGTTAAACAAAGTCACTATTAAAAACAAATACCCGTTTCTAAGAATAGATGACTTGTTTGACCAATTGAAGGGTGCTAAATACTTTTCGAAAAGAGATTTGAGAAGTGGGTATCACCAGTTGAAAGTGAGGAAGGAGAATATACCACGAACGGCATTCAGAACATGGTATGGACATTACGAGTTTCTGGTGATGTCTTTTGGTTTAACCAATGCATCTGTTGCATTCATGTATTTGATGAATAGTGTGTTTAAACCATTCTTAGACAAATTTGTAGTGGTATTCATCGACGACATTCTAGTGTATTCCAAAACTCAAGAAGAACACGTGTAACACTTACGTTTGACATTGGAAACACTAAGAAAGGAAAAGTTGTATGCAAAATTCTCTAAGTGCGAATTTTGGCTCGACCGTGTACAATTTTTGGGTCATGTTATTGACAAGGATGGGATTTTAGTGGATCCATCAAAAGTGGAAGCTGTAATCAATTGGGAACAACCAAGAACACCGTCAGAAGTGAGGAGTTTCTTGGGACTGGCCAGTTATTATAGAAGATTTATTCAAGATTTTTCTAAAATAGCTACTCCGCTAACAAATTTGACAAGGAAAGCGGTAAAATTCGTTTGGACGAAGAAGTGTGAAGAGAGTTTCCAAAATTTGAAAAAGAAGCTAAGTGTGGCACCTGTGTTGACCTTACCAGATAATATAGGAAATTTTGTGGTGTATAGTGATGCCTCACACAAAGGGTTGGGTTGTGTTCTTATGCAAAACGAAAAAGTTATTGCATATGCATCAAGACAACTGAAGGATTATGAGAAAGGGTATCCGACTCATGATTTGGAATTGGCTGTAGTTGTAACGACCGAGAAATTCGGATCTTATTGTAAAATGATTTTATTAAATTAAATAATAATAAAATCATATTCCATGTGTTATCAAGATGGTTGTCATTGTATAACCTATTGATGTTAGAATGTCGTAGTATTTGAGCTACGTGGATGAATTAAAGTGTTTGATTTTTCAAGACGAAAATAAAAGTTTTTCGAGAAATTTTTTGAAAAACACTATTCATCGATATTTACTCGGGATATAATTTTGAGTTTCCGAGAAATACGTAATGATGAAATAACAAGGTAAGATGGATTATATAATAAAAATCTAGTTATGGAAAAAGTAATAATTCGCTTGTGGACTTAATTTATAAACTTTAAGTAAGGCAAATTAGTAATGAAGAAGTAATAATTGTATGATACTTAGGTATTGTACAAAGTAATGAAAACGAGTATAATACGAAGTATTATACGAGTTTGTATGAAGAATGAAATATTGTATATTTTCTATATGAATTAGAATACAAAAATAATACATAAACTATATGTATGTGTATTAAGTAATGCTAATGGACTTGTAAAGATTGATTGAATTAATACAAGTCCAAGTGAATTAAAGGGAGAGGCCTAATCATTAATGAATGAACAAACTAGGTTTATTAATGCAAAGCCCAAAGGATGAGTGAAAGCCCAAGATGGAATCCATGAGTTGTATGACCCATAGGGAAAACCATATTGATATGGTTATTGTGGCGACCAAGTATTGTGGTGACCAAGTAATGTGGTGACCAAGTTAGATTGGTGACCAAGACTTTGAAGTAATGACCAAGTGTAGGATAAAAGTTATGCTAGCCAAGTAATGAATAGTAAGGAGGTGGCTTGAGGAGGTGGGTGATTTAATGACTAAACTACCCTAGCTTTGCAAGTTCTATAAATAGAGAAGGCTTACAAGCCATTTGTTAGTTGTTCAAATAATCTAACATCTCAAAAGTGCTTAAGTGTTAGAGAGAATAAGCTACACATAAGTCATTCCATAAGTAAGAAGAAGAAGCAAGCTACTTTACCAAGACTACAAAAAGTAAGGCTTCTTCTCTAAATTATCTTCTATCTCTACCATGATAGGTTGATAAGAAAAGTTGGAATTAAGGAACATCGATGGTAAGAAGCAAGAAGAATGAGTAAGTCATGAACTTAAGCCACATATGTTGGCAATAACTCATTTGAACTTATAAAAGTTATCAACTTATTATAAGTTAACCTTGAATGTTAAGTATGAAAATATGAACTTGTAATGAGTTTATTAAGAGAAGTGAATTAAGAACTTATATGATTATATGTATTATATATACCTAAGTAAAATTATATGTGAAGAACATGTAAAGTATGATGATTAAGAAACTCTAATTGTCATAAGTCATGAATAATCAAATCTTAAGTAGTTTATAATTTGACAAGTTATAAGCCCATGAAAAATAAGTCAAAATCCAACAATGAACATAAGTTGTTGTATTAAGTATGTTAAGATGTTCACATGATGAATGAGGTTCATTTCTAATGTTGAACAAATCATAAGAATGAAGAATTGCGAGAATTTGCACGATTGATGATAAACGTTAATTAAGTAAATTTCTCGAATGGAAGTCAAATTTTGTGTTTGATCACGGAACCATGGTTTTCCAATAGACACAAGTTATATTTGGCATTTAAGAGTTGCGGACTCGAAAATGACCGGATTCTGACTTAAAACGAAGAAACGAGCGTTGAACATTCACGAACGTTTATCGTTTTCGTTAAAAATGAACCAATAGGTGAAATTTTAGCAAACGAAGTTAAATAGATAAAATTCTTACATGAACATGTAGATTACGTAATTTGTGAACCGTGAAAGCTTCGAGCGAGCCAATTCGGACTTATAACGGAAGAAGTTATCGTCCGGAAGTTCACTGAAATTCACAAACCGAATTTGTTTTTACGGTGCATACGAGTTGGCCGCCATGGCTAACCCCTAAACAAAATGACTCACGCCGCAGTGTGAAAAAGATTTTCGAGCCTCACTGCAAGAGTTCGTTGCAGTCGAACTATAGTATAATATGTGGTAGCATGCATATTCCATGTACAATACCAAAATCCTCCGGAGAGTGGCACTTGAGCGACCCATTAATTAAGTAAGGGCTCATGCACAGAAGCACCAAGTTCGGGGACGGTGATACAATAACCTCACGCCATGACGTGAGATGTAAAATATAAAATCAAGCGCCATGATGCCGCCTCGAGAACAAGGATAGTAATGAAGGTTTCTAAGTACAAAGAAAAGAAAACTAATTGAATTAAAAGTAAACATAACTTAAGGAATGTAATGTAACATTGTTAAACCTTAAGGATGTTGTATAAAGGTTGAGATAACCTAGTCGAATGTAAATGCAAGGATAATGATAAACCGGAATGAATAGTAACTGAATCTAATACACAATTAGATTGAAATGAAGGGTATGAAATAGTCATATACATTCTTGATTATATGTGACCTAATGTAAGGCATCATGTGATCATGTATTGTAGAGACTTGAACGACTTGAATATAAAGTTAAAATACCGTAGCAGACGCTAAAGGCAAGTATTCTAACTCTTGTCTCAGTTCAATCTGAACAAGTTTTTGAGGTTCATGTATTCTTTCGGATGAATTGAAGTATGTTGAAGTTTAAGCCAATTCCTTTGGCTAGACTTGATGTAGTGATAATCTATTCATCTATTATCAAATGTTGCTATCTTTTGTCAACTACTTGATATGGTTTTCAAAAGAAGACTGAAATGTTAAACAAATGTTTTGTCGGTGAAACGACAGGCACGTGAGGTTGCCAAATGCTTAAACGTGCATACGTTTAATGAATGTAGTGTTGATCAACATAGAATACAATAGGCTGATCACCTAGAAGTGCTCGTAAGTAATATCGGGCTTACGGACTTGCTTCCGGGTTGTCCTTTTCTAATAAGGAATGAATACTTGAGGTCTTTGACCGGAGTGAATGTTTTACTTCATATTGTTATTATTGAAAAACATTTTGAAAGAAAAGATGAAGTGCTATTTTGAATTATCAATAGTACTTCATAACTATTGTTCAGTTATTGAAGATATAAGATTTGTATGTGTCAAGCATGTTATTATTAAATTGTTATACTTGCTGATCTAGTTATGCTCACTCTTGCTTGAACCATATGAATGCAGCTAAGATTGAACGTCCCGAAGGATCGAAAAAGGATAAAGGAAAAGCTAAGGCAGATTACTAAACTGTATTGTAATAGTATAGGTCTATTGTTATAATGTAACTGATATTATGACAAATAACCTTTGTAACAGGTATAGAACCTGGGAAATGTAAATATTACTTTAAATATATAGAAGTTATGTTCATTCTTTGAGACTTTTCAATTGAATGAATGTATGAATGTTGTCAATATATAGCACCATCTCGTCAGGTTGGAAGATACCCGGATTTGGGGGCGCCACAAGTTGATATCGAAACCTAGGTTATAAAACTTAAGGGGGAAAGTAGAACCTTAAGTCATAACCTTACGAAAGAATAAAGAAGTAAAAGATGGAAAGTAACCTTATAAAAATGCATTATATTATGTTATGTATTTGTATTAATTTACTGACGTGTACTAATCAAACTATATTATTTTATTGTAGATGTCAGGAGAAAATGATATGTATAGAGATATACATGTAGTGAGCGAGGATTCAGTTAATCGGGTAGAGATACTACAAAATCCCGTAGCAGTAGAACCAGAGTTGGTGACAATCGAGTCTGGAGACTCGGACGATTTTGACTACATGTCGATGGCATGCTAGAAGAGGAGGTGGACGTGATGTCCTTTGACCAGGTTCCACCAATAGAGGACCAGGTTCCACCTACTGAGGAAATGTCTACGGGGGAATCAATGAAGGCATTGTTTATGTCGGTATTGGATAGGAATGTCCATTACTGCCAAGAGGTTAAGGAGTTGAAAGAGGAACTCCAAGCTGTCCGTGAGGATAAGGCTAGCATGGAGGGAATGTGGGAAGAGGAGCATGATGATAGAGTTCTTGCTAAAGAAAAGGTCCGAGAGCTGAAATGTGAAGTCTTTGAGCTCAAGCAGGAGCTAAAGACTAAAAAGAGGAAGTTGGAGAGGATGTCCTATATTCATAGGAGTTCTCACGTAGATTTCGATGTGAGTAACTGGATATCGAGATAGAAGCGAGGCGGACCCGACACACTATCGATGAGATGTTATTGCTTATTCGCGGCGGAAGGATTTCGAGAATGCCCTACGATAGATGTAGTCTAGCAATAGCTAGAGTAGATTAGATATGTAAATATTATGTATCTAGTAGTGACGTAAAACCCTTTTGTATAACAAAGGGTAGTTTTTGTAAATCCCAATTTTTGGAAAGTAATTGCGGGATGGTAATGTAATTAGCTAGGGCTGGGTAATGTAAACAATGTAGTGTTAAACTACAAGTTATGAATCAATATAAGTCTTTTTATGGAATATGTTGAGTAATGAGTATGAATTGTTGTTTTATTACAAATAATAGCAAACCAACAAGAATAAAGTAATAATGATGTGTTGTTTTCTTAACAGTAAAATGCCTCCAAGAAGGAGACAACAAAATCAGGGCGCGAATGTTAACCAACCGGAGGGTAGTCCAGTTAATCCAATGCAGGAGTTCGTTAATCTTTTAACGACTGCATTTAATAGAACGGGGGCTAATGTACCCATAATTCCTGGAGTAGTACGAGCTACTACTTTTAAGGACTTTAAAAGTGCAGGTCCGCCGGAGTTCAAAGGAACTACGGACCCTATCAAAGCCCATACTTGGGTAAAAGAAATTAAGAAAGCATTTGTAATAGAAAATGTTGAGGAGGGTCAAAAGGTTGCCTTTGCAACCTATTTGATGAAAGGAGAGGCCAACTTCTGGTGGGAGGCAAACCAGGCTAGGGTCGATATAGGAAACCTAACGTGGGAGAGGTTCAAGAAGATTTTCTTCGAGAACTATTTTCCCACGAGTATGCAAGGGAGGATGGAGATGAGGTTTCTTGAATTAAGACAAGGGGATATGACAGTTCCCCAGTATGTTGCCATGTTTAATGAACTGGAATGATTCGCTCCACATCAAGTGGACACTGAAGTGAGAATGGCTAGAAGATTCGAGCAGGGCTTGAAACCCTGGCTCTATAGCCGAATCTCTGTGTTCCAAAGTACTTCCTTTGGAACCATACTAGAAAAGGCAATAATTGCTGAAGGTGGGAATGAGGCTCTCAGCCAGTACCACAAAGATAAGAAAAACAAGGGCAAGGTTGATGGAGGAACCAAGATCGAGGGAGCCAGTGGAAGTGGCAACGGTCAGAAAAAAAAGGGCTTTAACTCTGGGAATACCGGAGTAAAACAAGGGGACTCTAAGAGGAGGATGGAGGCCTATAAAACCTGCAGGAAGACTCACTTAGGAGTCTGTCTCAAAGGAAAGGCGGTATGTTATAATTGTGGACAAGAAGGGCACATTTCGCCTAACTGTCCCAATCCGAAGAAAAATCACGGATGCTTTGTATGTGGGTCAACTGACCACATAGCAAAGAAACTGCCCGAAGAAGGGGATAAAAGGAAATAAGGGAACTAATAGCGGGAAGTTAGCTATTAGTGGTCCAGCTCAGCTGGGGAAATCAATGGCTCGCACTTTTAATATTACGGTCCAAGATGCGGTGGCATCAGGGGATGTAGTTGCAAGTATTATTCCGATCAACAATATAAATGCATACGTGCTATTTGATTCGGGTGCTACTTGTTCGTTTATAGCATGTGATTTTGCTAGATGACTAGAATTATTTCCCTAAAAATTGCCTATACCTTTGAACATTAAGGTAGAAAATGAAGAGATAATTCTTGTTGAAGATATTCATAGGAGTTGTTGTGTAGATGTACGTGGTCGTAAGTTATCGGTAGATTTAATACCGATAAAGTTAGGAGAATTCGACGTAATTCTCGGAATAGATTGGTTAATTAACCATGGAGCAATTATAGATTGCCAAAAGAAATGTGTGAGCATCAGGATGTTGAAGCAACCTCCTATAGTATTTTACGGTAGTAAATTACCGGGACGTCCTTTTTGCCTTACAATGACACAAACTAGAAAACTCTTAAGGAAGGGTTGTGTAGGTTACCTATGCCATGTTGTTGATACCCAGAAAGTGGGAGCAACCATGGAACAAATACCTATAGTAAACGAATTCATGGATGTATTTCCAAGTGAGGTACCAGGTTTACCACCAGATAGGGAGATCGAATTTGTGATAGACACTGTGCCAGGAAAGGCACCAGTCTCAAGGGCACCATACCGTATGGCACCGGTGGAAATGAAAGAACTAATGGTTTAGTTACAGGAACTATTGGACAAAAAGTACATTCAACTGAGTGTTTTACCGTGGGGAGCACCGGTGTTGTTTATCAAGAAGAAAGACGGATCGTTAAGGCTTGGTATCGACAATCGGGAGTTGAACAAGTTTACGATAAAGAATAAATACCCATTGCCCAGGATCGATGATCTCTTTGATCAATTGAAAGGGGAAAAGTATTTTTCTAAAATAGATTTGCGGACGGGGTATCATCAGTTGAAGGTTAGGAAGGAAGATGTACTAAAGACTGCATTCAGGACTCGTTATGGTCATTACGAGTTTCTGATGATGTCATTTAGGTTGACGAATGCACCTGCTGCATTTATGGATATGATGAACAGAGTGTTCAAATTATATTTGGACAAGTTCGTCGTGGTGTTTATCGATGATATTCTAATCTATTCTAAGACGCAAGAAGATCATGCTGAACACTTAAGATTAGTGTTGGAGACACTAAGGAAGGAGAAGTTATATGCAAAATTCACCAAATGTGAAATTTGGCTGGAAAAGGTGCAGTTTTTAGGTCATGTCATTGACCAAGAGGGATTTCAGTTGATCCAAATGGAAGGTGGAAGCGAAGAATGAATTGGGAACAACCGAAAAAACGCCCGGTCGAGGTAATGAAGTTTCCTAGGGTTAGCAGGGTACTATTAAAGATTTATCCAAGATTTTTAGAAATACGTATGGATGGATAAATGTGAAGACAGTTTTCAAGAACTGAAGAAAAGATTAAGTGAAGCGCCTGTTTTGTCATTGCCAGATGACACATTAAATTTTATAGTATATAGTGATGCTTCGCATAAAGGACTTGGTTGTGTACTTATGCAGCATGGAAAAGTCATTGCATATGCATCTCGGCAGTTGAAGGATTATGAGAAAGTTTATCCTACTCATGATCCGAACTGGTCATGCATGATAGTGTTGCCCTAAAGATATGGAGACATTATCTTTATGGGGAAAATGTGAGATATATACGGACCATAAAAGTCTAAAGTATATCTTCACTCAGAAGGAGTTGAATGTGAGAAAGAGAAGATGGCTAGAGTTGATAAAGGATTATGATTGTGAAATCCTGTATCACCCTAGAAAGGCCAATGTAGTTGCCGACGCCTTAAGTAGGAAGGGTCAGGAAAAGTTGTCTATGTTAACGACTCAAAATGAGTTAATAACAGAGATGGATAGAATGGAAATAGAAGTTAAGATGCCAAATGATTCGGGGCAGTTACTCTTTGCGACAGAGATGTAATCTACCATCGTAGACAGAGTCAAGGAGGTACAACTCAAGACGGACGAGTGTAACCAAATGAAGAAGCGGTTATCCGAGAAGGAATATGTTAAGTATAATCTTGATAATGAGGGATTATTAAGATTTGAGGGAAGAATTTGGGTTCCGAATGAGACAGAATTAAAGGAGAAAGTGTTACAAGAAGCTCATAGCTCGAGGTACTCGATACATCCTGGTAGCACTAAGATGTATCAAGACCTTCGACAGAGTTTTTGGTGGCCAAACATGAAGAGAGAAATAGGAGAGTATGTGAGTAGGTGCTTAACTTGTTAAAAAGTTAAGGCCGAACATCAACGACCCATTGGTTTATTACAGTCATTGGAGATTCCAGAATGGAAGTGGGAGCATATCACGATGGACTTCGTGGTGGGACTTCTGACGATGCAGAAGGGTACGATTCGATTTGGGTAATAGTGGATCGGTTGACGAAGTCGGCTCACTTTTTGCCAATTAGGGTCAAGTATAACTTAGACCAGTTAGCCAAACTTTATGTTAAGGAAATCATTTCCAGACATGGAGTACCAGTGTCGATTGTGTCAGATCGTGATCCATGATTCACATCGAATTTTTGGAGGAGTTTGCAAGAACAGTTGGGAACACAGCTGAGGTTAAGCACATATTATCATCCACAAACCGATGGGCAGAGCAAGAGAACAATTTAGACGCTTGAAGACATGTTAAGGTCATGCGTCATGGATTTCAAGGGTAGTTGGGATGATCACCTACCACTAGTAGAGTTTGCATATAACAACAGTTATCATGCAAGCATAGGCATGCCGCCGTACGAAGCTCTGTATGGGAGAAAGTGCAGAACACCTTTATATTGGGATGAGGTGGGAGAATGCCGGATGCTAGGACCAGAATTGGTGCAGCAGACAGCGGATGTGGTAAAGTTAATTCGGATGCGTCTCATCACAGCTCAGGATAGACAGAAGAAGTATGCGGACACACATAGACTAAGTCGAGAGTATGAGGTGGGCTCGTATGTCTTTCTAAAGGTATCTCCCTGGAAAGGAAACATACGCTTTGGAAAGAAAGGAAAGTTAAGTCCAAGGTTTATAGGACCTTTTGAGGTGTTAAAACGGGTGGGAGAGGTAGCTTATATGATAGCATTACCTCCATACCTAGAACGAAAACATAACGTGTTTCACGTATCTGTATTACGTCCATATAAGCTGGACTATAAGCATGTAATCGAGTATGAGCCAATTCATATCGAGAAAGACTTAACATATGAAGAGTCGCTGATGCAGATCATTAATAGAAAGGAACAAGTTCTGAGGAACAATGTAATACCATTAGTAAAGGTATTATGGAAGAACCACGATGCTGAAGAAGCAACGTGGGAACTAGAAGAAAAGATGAAGAAAAATTTTCCTCATCTATTTTGATTAAAGTAAGATGAGATTCTGGGGACAAAATCTTTATAAGGGGGGAAGAATGTAACGACCGAGAAATTCGGATCTTATTGTAAAATGATTTTATTAAATTAAATAATAATAAAATCATATTCCATGTGTTATCAAGATGGTTGTCATTGTATAACCTATTAATGTTAGAATGTCGTAGTATTTGAGCTACGTGGATGAATTAAAAGGTTTGAATTTCCAAGACGAAAATAAAAGTTTTCCGAGAAATTTTCCAAAAAACACTATTCATCAGTATTTGCTCGGGATATAATTTTGAGTTTCCGAGAAATACGTAATGATGAAATAACAAGGTAAGATGGATTATATAATAAAAATCTAGTTATGGAAAAAGTAATAATTCGCTTGTGGACTTAATTTATAAACTTTAAGTAAGGAGAATTAGTAATGAATAAGTAATAATTGTATGATACTTAGGTATTGTACAAAGTAATGAAAAATCAGTATAATACTGAAGTATTATACGAGTTTGTATGAAGAATGAAATATTGTATATTTTCTATATGAATTAGAATACAAAAATAATACATAAACTATATGTATATGTATTAAGTAATGCTAATGGACTTGTAAAGATTGATTGAATTAATACAAGTCCAAGTGAATTAAAGGGTGAGGCCTAATCATTAATGAATGAACAAACTAGGTTTATTAATGCAAAGCCCAAAGGATGAGTTAATGAAAGCCCAAGATGGAATCCATGAGTTGTATGACCAATGGGGCAAACCATATTGATATGGTTATTGTGGCGACCAAGTATTGTGGTGACCAAGTAATGTGGTGACCCAGTTAGAGTGGTGACCAAGACTTTGAAGTAATGACCAAGTGTAGGATAAAAGTTGTGCTAGCCAAGTAATGAATAGTAAGGAGGTGGCTTGAGGAGGTGGGTGATTTAATGACTAAACTACCCTAGCTTTGCAAGTTCTATAAATAGAGAAGGCTTACAAGCCATTTGTTAGTTGTTCAAATAATCTAACATCTCAAAAGTGCTTAATTGTTAGAGAGAATAAGGTATACATAAGTCATTCCATAAGTAAGACGAAGAAGCAAGCTACTTTACCAAGACTACAAAAAGTAAGACTTCTTCTCTAAATTATCTTCTATCTCTACCATGATAGGTTGATAAGAAAAGTTGGAATTAAGGAACATGGATGGTAAGAAGCAAGAAGAATGAGTAAGTCACGAACTTAAGCCACATAAGTTGGCAATAACTCATTTGAACTTATAAAAGTTATCAAATTATTATAAGTTAACCTTGAATGTTAAGTATAAAAATATGAACTTGTAATGAGTTTATTAAGAGAAGTGAATTAAGAACTTATATGATTATATGTATCTTATATACCTAAGTAAAGTTACATGTGAAGAACATGTAAAGTATGATGATTAAGAAACTCTAATTGTCATAAGTCATGAATAATCAAATTTTAAGTAGTTTATAATTTGACAGGTTATAAGCCCATTAAGAATAAGTTAAAATCCAACAATGAACATAAGTTGTTGTATTAAGTATGTTAAGATGTTCACATGATGAATGAGGTTCATTTGTAATGTTGAACAAATCATAAGAATGAAGAATTGCCGGAATTTGCACAATTGGACGATAAACGTCGAATTCGTAAAATTCTCGAAATGGAAGTCAAATTTTGTGTTTGATCACAGAACCATGGTTTTCCAATAGAGACAAGTCATATTTGGCATTTAAGAGTTGCAGACTTGAAAATGACCGGATTCCGACTTAGAACGAAGAAACGAGCGTTGAACGTTCACGAACGTTTATCGTTTTCGTAAAAAATGAACCAATAGGTGAATTTTTAGCAAACGAAGTTAAATAGATAAAAATTCTTATATGAACATATAGATTACATAATTTGTGAACTGTAGGCTTTTGAACGAGACAATTCGGACTTATAACGAAGAAGTTATGCGTCCGGGAAGTTCACAAAATTCACAAACTGAATTTGTTTTCTGGTGCACAGAGTTGGCGCCGCGGCCAACCCTAGGCAAAATGACTCAAGCCGCAGCGCAGAATAGTGCTCGAGCCTACTGCAAGAGTTCGTCGCAGCACGAACTATAGTACAATATGTGGCGCCGCAGCGCCATGTACAGTACCAAAATCCTCTGGAGTGTGGCGCCGCAGCGCGGCCCATTAAGTAAGGACTCGCGCCGCAGCGCCAAGTCCGGGACAGTGATACAATAAGCTCGCGCCGCAACATGAGAGATATAAATATAAAGCGCCACAGCACACCATACGATCTCGAACAAGGATAGTAATGAAGGTTTCTAAGTACAAAGAAAAGAAAACTAATTGAATTAAAAGTAAACATAACTTAAGGAATGTAATGTAACATTGTTAAACCTTAAGGATGTTGTATAAAGGTTGAGATAACCTAGTCAAATGTAAATGCAAGGATAATGATAAACCGGAATGAATAGTAACTGAATCTAATACACAATTAGATTGAAATGAAGGGTATGAAATAGTCATATACATTCTTGATTATATGTGACCTAATGTAAGGCATTATGTGATCATGTATTGTAGAGACTTGAACGACTTGAACATAAAGTTAAAATACCATAGCAGACGCTAAAGGCAAGTATTCTAACTCTTGTCTCAGTTCAATCTGAACAAGTTATTGAGGTTCATGTATTCTTTCGGATGAATTAAAGTATGTTGAAGTTTAAGCCAATTCCTTTGGCTAGACTTGATGTAGTGATAATCTATTCATGTATTATCAAATGTTGATATCTTTTGTCAACTACTTGATATGATTTTCAAAAGAAGACTGAAATGTTAAACAAATGTTTTGTCGGTGAAACGACAGGCACGTGAGGTTGCCAAATGCTTAAACGTGCATACGTTTAATGGATGTAGTGTTGATCAAAATAGAGTACAATAGGCTGATCACCTAGAAGTAATCGTAAGTAATATCGGGCTTACGGACTTGCTTCCGAGTTGTCCTTTTCCAATAAAGAATGAATACTCGAGGTCTTTGACTGGAGTGAATGTTTTACTAAATATTGTTATTATTGTAAAACATTTGGAAAGAAAAGATGAAGTGCTATTTTGAATTATCAATAGTACTTCATAACTATTGTTCTGTTATTGAAGATATAAGATTTGTATGTGCCATGTATGTTGTTATTAAATTGTTATACTTGCTGAGCTAGTTATGCTCACTCTAGTTTGAACCATATGAATGCAGCTAAGATTGAACGTCCCGAAGGATCGAAAAAGGATAAAGGAAAAGCTAAGGCAGATTACTAAACTGTCTTGTAATAGTATAGGTCTATTGTTGTAATGTAACTCGATATTATGACAAAGAACCTTTATGTAACGGTATAGAACCCGGAAATGTAAATATTACTTTAAATATATAGAAGTTATATACATTCTTTGAGACTTTTCAATTGAATGAATGTATGAATGTTGTACAGTATAGCACCATCTGTCAGGTTGGAAGATACCCGGATTTGGGGGCGCTACAATAGTTGTATTTGCTCTGAAGATATGGAGACACTATCTTTATGGAGAGAAATGTGAGATCTACACAGACCACAAAAGTCTGAAGTATATTTTCACTAAGAAGGATTTGAACATGCGTCAGAGAAGGTGGATGGAATTGATAAAAGATTATGATTGTGAAATATTTTATCATCCGGGAAAAGCGAATGTGGTTGCAGATGCTTTAAGCAAGAAAGGTTGAGAAAAGTTGATGCTGATAACAACTCAGGAGGAGCTCATTTCAGCAATGACAAAACTGGAGTTGGAAATTAAATTTCCAAAAGAATCTGACGAACAACTATTCCAGATAAAAGCTGGACCAACTTTAGTGGACAAAGTGAAGAATGCTCAACAACAAGATGAAGAGTGTGGGAAAATCAAAGAGAATCTGATTGAGAGTAGTGATGTAAAATATAAGATCGATACCGAAGGACTATTAAGGTTTGAAGGAAGAATCTGGGTTCCAGCAACACCAGAGCTGAAAGAAGAAATTTTGACCGAAGCTCATAGCTAAAAATATTCAATTCATCCAGGAAGCACGAAAATGTATCAAGATTTGTGCCGACATTTTGGTGGTAGATATAAAAAGGGACGTTCTGCGAATGCGTGGCGAAATGCTTGACATGTCAAAGAGTAAAAGCCAAAAATCAAAGACCCATCGGATTACTTCAGCCGTTGGAAATACCAGAATGGAAGTGAGAACACATCACAATGGATTTTGTGGTGGGTCTTCCAACTACTCAGAGAGGATGTGATGCGATTTGGGTGATAGTGGGATGATTGATGAAGTCGGTAGCACTTTTACCAATAAAGATTATATTCAATCTTGATCAGTTGGCAAGATTGTACATTAAAGAGATCGTTTCGAGGCATGGAGTGCAAGTATCAATTGTGTTCGATAGAGATCGGCGATTCACGTTAAATTTCTGGAAGAGACTACAATAATGTATGGGGACACAGTAGCGAATGAGTATGGCTTATCATCCACAAACAGATGGCCAAAGCAAACGAACAATTCAGACATTGGAAGATATGTTGAGAGCATGTGTCATGGACTTTAAAGGAAGCTGGGAAGAACATTTACCGTTAGTGGAATTTGCTTATAACAACAGTTACCACGCTAGCATCGGTATGCCACCTTACGAGGCATTGTACAGCAGAAAGTGCAGAACTCCACTGTGCTTGGATGAAGTCGGTGAACGTCAACTGCTAGGACCGGAACTAGTGCAACAAACTGCTGACGTTGTCAAACTCACCAGGAGAAGATTACTAGCAGCCCAAGACAAACAGAAAAAGTATGCTGATCAACACAGACAAGATCGTGCATTCGACGTAGGAACTTTTGTATTCCTAAAAGTTTCTCCCTAGAAGGGGAAAATTCATTTCGGTAAAAAGGGAAAGCTAAGCCAGAGGTTTATTGGACCCTTTGAAGTGCTGTGAAGAGTGGGTAAAGTGGCTTATGAAGTAGCTCTACCTCCAAAATTGGAAAACATTCACAATGTTTTTTATATTTCGGTGTTACGACCGTATAAACCCGACTACAAACATGTGATCGAGTACGAACCGTTGCAGTTTGAGAAAGATTTGTCTTATAAAGAGGTCCCTATCCAGATAGTCGACAGGAAAGAACAAGTGCTCAGGAATAAAGTGATACCTTCTGTGAAGGTGATATGGAGGAACCACAACGCTGAAGAAGCTACGTGGGAACTCGAAGAGAAAATATTGAAAGAGTATCCTGAGTTATTTGTTTAATCTCTGTCTTCGATTCTGGGGACAGAATCTTTGTAAGTAGGGAAGAATGTAACGAATGATTTGTTTGAGTTGTGATTTTGAGGACAGAATCCTTGTAAGGAGGGAATGGTGTAACATTCCAGAATTTTAAAGTGTAATATTAAATATTTATTGATTTATATAAGTATTTAATGGATATGTTTATTGTTGAATAAATAATTGTTCAATTTGAGTTGATGTGGTTTAGTTAATTATTTGTTGAATAAATAATTAAATATTAAATATTAAATATTTATTTGCAATATTAAATATTTATTGAATTATATAAGTATTTAATGGCAATTTGAGTTGATGTGGTTTAGTTAATTATTTGTTGAATAAATAATTAAGGAGCTAAGAAAATTAATTGCTATGAGATTATATACTAATTTAATTTAATAAGTAAGTTAGAGAGCTTATAATGATTAAATGAATTATAGTATTTTAATTGGAAATTATGATTTAAAATAAAGTGTTAGTTGGTTAAATAAAATTATAAATATAAAGAAATTATAGTTTTGTGATAATTATTTATGTGTTAAAGTAATTTAATAGATTAATATTTTAATTGATTATTTAATTAAATAGAAGTGTGACAAATAACCTTGCTATAAAGGAGTTACTAAAATAAATTAAGGGAGTTTAATTCAATTTTGCCAAACAAGGTCTAATGTATATTAAGTCTTTTATCTAATTGTGTTTTACCAAACAAGGCATAAGGATTAATTGATTATATTTTTAGTGGTTAGCCAAACAAGCCTTATGTCTTTTGATTTTCAAAACTCAAATAACTGATATCAGTTATATGTTTTATATTTATATCATATAATCAATATATATTATATCCATATACGTTATATCATAAGACGTAAGAATAGAGGATAGAGGTTAGAGAGAAGAAAAGAAAAACTCAGAGGAAGAAGAAGAGAAGAAGAAGAGAAGAAGAAAAGAAGAGAGGAAGAAAGGCTAGAGATTGGAGAAGAAGAAGCTTGAGAATAGAAAGGAATAGCCATCATCATCTTCTTTAAGGTATTGTTCTATTCTTTTTTAGTTTTAAAAGTTTAGTTTTTCTCTTCCCAAATTCTCTGTAGAATCCTTGTGTAAGCATGAATTTTTGTTGTTATGTGGCTTTATATAACATACTAGTGATGTTAAAACGATTTGCATAAGTTATAGTCAATGTATTGTTGTTATGTATGTAGTTTGTGAAGAAAACCTTTTTACAGAGAGTTTTTGTGAATGAGTATGGGTTAATTTAAAGTAGAAATTGAGGGTTAATTAGTTGTTTAGTTGATAAATTGATCATCTAATTTGATAGAGTATGTATAATTATTGATAAAGATGCTTTGAATTAATTGTTTTGGTTGAAAAACAAAATTTACAGTGTTGATTTTTATTGAAATATCAAAAAGTGAGTTTTTAGTAAAAACTGTGAAATTGGATGTTTTAAATTTGTTGTTTATGTTGTTGTATGGGTAGAAACATAAACTACGGTTCATCCACACCGCAGCGTAGCTTCGTAGTTCATTTACCAAGCGTCATAAAGCCATCCTCACGCACGTCATAGTACGACCCACGATGTAAATCGTGGCCGCCATGAAGTTAAAGAATGGTCTGACAATGTACTTTTTGTACACGAAATTTTAAGAAACACTATGTGATGATAGTAGGACTGTAAAATATTGATTTTAGTATTTCTATACTATGAATAATTATGTTATTAAGGATTAACTTGTGTTATAATTTGATTATGTGATTAAATAATCAAACCTACATGATGAATGTATTAGTTATGTGATAATGACTAACTATGTCATGATGACATATGTATATATGATATTGTGATTCAAATTGTTCGATTTAATCGACGAACAAGACAAGTTTTCTAATCTATTATTTTGTTAATTCAATTACTGTTTTTAATTCGATTACAATATAATGATGTAAGTTATTCTGGAGCAAGTTATTCTTGTAGTTAACTTGTTGTTTTGCATGCACAACTATATATACTAATGTCGAACATTTCTATCGTTCAAATTATGCATGCTTAGTATTCAATTCTAATTAACCTTGGCTTAGTATTGTTCAAGCAAG
Source organism: Panax ginseng (assembly GCA_020205605.1). Taxonomy (NCBI): domain Eukaryota; kingdom Viridiplantae; phylum Streptophyta; class Magnoliopsida; order Apiales; family Araliaceae; genus Panax; species Panax ginseng. The sequence goes on along the minus strand of CM035140.1, from coordinate 60,613,873 downwards.
GTATGCTATAGTTATTCAAATTGTATGCTATTAGATTATTCCTAAAGCATGACTTTAGTTTACTATGATTGATTCAATCACGATTATTCTATAGTATAGTGTTATTGGTTTTATTCAACTACTCCTCAGTTAATGTTCGTTGAATTCCAAATTACCTTGAAAGCTTATCCAAACCAAACTTCCTTTGGTGCGGACTTGTACTCTAAATACTGAGATGAACAACCCTATTGTTATGATTAGGGGTTAACTTACGCGAAGCGTTAAAATGTTTGTGCACAATACATTGTATGCGAAGGTTGATCCCCCTAAATGCGAGGTCCATATAGTCTTATATTCATTAAAGTTGGAGTTGAAAGATTACTTGCAATCGTGGGCGTAGTTCATGGTCTTACGACCCTCGGTGATGTATATTTTCCATATTTTGGGATTTCAGTTTCTGATTATTATTGATAGAGTACTATTCACTTTTGATGAGCCTATTTCGACATTTATTATTGTTATACTCCTGTTGATTCCATATTATATCCAGTGAGCAATTGTTTTGCTCACTCTTGCATATTTATAAACTCATTGCAGCTAAAGAAGAGAGGTAGGTGAACCTTCGACTAGCAAAGGAAAGGAAAAAATGTACAAGTGATGAAGACTTGTAATTTTTGCTTTGATTAAAATGTTAGACTTTTATTATGTTGATCTTAGACTTTATTTTAAAGAGGATATGTTATATTTTCCGCATTTGAATGATGATTAATGGTTAGATAACCTGGGAGATTTTTATTTAAGTTTAATCCTGTATGGGCAGGTTTTTATTATTCAATTTTATTATAATTGGGTAATTAGAAATGAATGTTTTGATTAAGTGAACACCAAATCTTGAGGAAATGAAGTACCAGGATTTGGGGGTGTCATATATCCAAACAAAACTTACTTTGGGGCGGACTTGTATTCTAAATGCTGAGATGAACAACGTTGAAATGTTTGTGCACAATACATTGTACGAAGGGCTGATCCCCCTAAGTACGAGGAGTCCCTATAGTCTTATGACTGTTAAAGTTTAAGTTGAAAGATTACTAATAACTATGGACATAATTCTTGGTCCTCTTACCCTCTGATATATGATTCAGATTTTGATTATCATTGATAGAACCTATTGTTCAGTTCTATTGAGCCTATTATTTGGCAATTGTTGTAAAGTTTTATTCATTATTATTTCAAGTGAGCCTTGTTTGCTCACTCTTGCTTATATAACTATTACATCTAAAGTTGAGAACGTCGATGTACCTAGCACTAGTAAAGGGAAAGAAAAGATGAACACGTATTGAAGACTTGTAAACATGTTGACATCTTTGTTGTCAGACTTTATTTTAATTATTGTAATGAAGTTATTTAATTTTTCCGCATATGATGTTTGTATTTGAAGGTTAGATAACCTGGGAGACTTTTATTAATGTAATCCTTTAATGGGAAGGTTTATTATTCAATTTTATTATATTTGGGTAATTAGAAATGAATGTTTTTATCAAGTGAACACAAATCTTGTGGGAAAGAAGTACCCGTATTTGGTGGTGTCACAGGCTTGCACTTCATATCATTGGGCCTTAACACACTATCTATTGGGCTTGCACAATTCCTACACAAATCCTACAAGTCCAATGCAATAGGATTTAAACATTTAACGTAAAATCCTCGTATCCCTTACGTATACTAGTTCGTATAATCTTTCGTCATACACGTTATACCATCATTCATATATACTTGCATAATACTTTGTACCATACTTGTATTCATTGCCTCGTATAATACTCGCTATTATACGATCATCATTATTCTAATCATTGCGTTCCTTAACATTCTCAATTTAAGTACGCAGGCGAAAAACTGCGTTTTCCATACTAGAATTATTATTACATAATCCATCCTCCCTTATTATTCTATCATTACGTATTTCTCGAAAAATTCAAAAATAATTCCCGAGCAGAAATTCGTGAATAGTGTTTTTCGAAAAATTTCTCGGAAAGCTTTTATTTTCGTCTTGAAAATTCAAACACTTTAATTCCCTCACGTAGCCAAAATACTACGAAATTCCGATATATTTAGGTTATAGAACGACATTCATCTTACTAACACATAATGATAACATATAATATAATTTTAATCATTATTTAATTAAATAAAATTATTTTACAATAAATCATAATTTCTCGGTCGTTACAATTGCTTCGACATTAAGAAAGAATAATGAACGTGGGGTTCATGTGGTGGGTAACGAATGAAAGTGATTAAAAACTTAGATAAAGGTTGAATGAGAGATTAAGAGATGAACAACGGGAACATTGAATACGTAAACGATCCTCATGAATCGTATTCGCGTTGGGCGAACGTTCGAAGTATACATTGGTTGTATGACTTAGACGTTGACGAAAGTAATAAGTAAGATATGAATTATCAAGAAAGCCGTAACGAATGGTAACAAGATTAATGAAAGACCGAATGTGAGTCGGATAGAATGAAAGTAAGCGTTAAACTCTTTAGCCAATGTAAGGTGGAGTGTACACGAATATCAAAAGGGAAGAACCTACACGCCGTGTATGGTTTGACCGTAAGGTAATGAAGAATGATGATTAAACATGTGAAAGGTGAAGAAACTGAATTAAAAACAATGACGTATAACGTTAAGAAGCCGAGTTAATAATTATAACTTGGATGACGTTTCGAGTCGAATGAACTGGACGTTGTAAGATAAGAATAAGTTAACGTAAAATTCTTAACACTATGAATGCGTAGAATTAATGTTGAATGATCGTTCTAAGTATAAAAAAGACTGTATGACTTAAACGATAAGAATGAATCCTGAGGTATGGCATTTAGTTGCCAAAAAGCCATAAGGAATAAGAAATTAACTTAACGAACATTATAGTTTAATGGTTTGGATAAGTTAAGATAAGTTTAGGTTGTGGTACAATCGTAACCTTTGATGGTTGACATATGGGAGCTGGGCTAAACAATTCCTTTAGAGAGCGGAGGTATATATGAAACTGGCAACTGATCTAACTCACTATGAAAGACAGTGTAAATGAGACGGGAAGTTGTTTGTTTGTTATTTGTGGGAAATCACTCGGAGTACCATATGGACTACTAGTAGAGACATGATATGTACTGAGTCCTAGAAGAGTTATAAGAAGAAGATAAGAATGCAAATCATCAAAGATGATGATCGTATAAGTAAGACATCTTCGTATGTCATGAAGCCATAAACTGGTAAATAAAGTTGGTCGCGTAAACTTAGTTTGTAAGAACGCGAACCATAAGAAGTAAAGTTAAGTAAACCAATGCGTAAAGTCAAGTATATGACTAATTGGTGTATGTGTTATTTCCTTATGTGCTATATAAGAATTGGAATGAGCAGTTCAGCGTAAACTGTAAGATGTAGTTGTGCGTAAGGCAAGTTTTCTATCTTCATTCATATTTTAAATGAATTCTAGTTTCTTAAACTTTCTTAGATTTTGAATTTGAGAAGTTTTGTCTATGCGCAAATGTGTGATATTTGTACAAGGTGGTAGAATGTATGAGGCCTTGTGCCACAATTTGAACACTTCAGTGTTTCTATGAAATGAACTATTCTATGATTGAACTGTTCAATATGAGAATGTTCTATTTATACATGAACCATTTTTGTTAAGTCTGTGCTAATGATTCTAGCCAGACAGGATGTGTATGGAAAAAAGGTAGAAGAATTAAAGTATTTCAAAGTGAATGTGACTAATGTTTTAAAATGATAGGAATTAGAATTATTCCTATTAGTCAAGCTACTTTATAACCTTTGTTCGGTTATTGAAGTCTTAAAGGAATGTTTAAATTCTTGAAGTTGTTTATTCAACTGCTATGACTTGTTGAGCAATTGAATGCTCACACTTGCTTTAAATAAAAATATTTTCAGTGAACGATGCTAGAAAGAATTTAAGGATCCCGTAAAGATTAAGTTCACCGGTATCTATATGAAGTGTCATTCAGTATATGAATGAGCGTGAAGATCAAGCGAAGACTTGTAATGTAGAATAGTTTAATTAAACTATAAACTAGTTTAATGAACTGTTATGTATCCTTGGTGGCGGATAAAAGTTACTCTTATAAGATGTAAAGAATAATGTAATTATCATTATTTGTGTTGAAGGAGGTTATAAGGTATTAGAACCTGGATTTGAGAATGTATGTTGTTATATTTAGCTATATAATGATGTATGTTTGGAAAGAAGTGGAACCGGGATGTACAAAATCTAGGTGTAAAGATAGACCGTGTGACGCCCCTAAATTCGGGTATCTTCCAACCCGACATATGGTGGTGCATGGTGCTACAGTTCACACATACATTCAATTGAAAAGCCTCAAAAGAAAAAATATGTCTTATATATATTCCAAACAATATTACCATTCCCTAGGTTCTTTATAACCATTACATTTGTTCTTGTCTTAATATCAAATAATAACAACATTCAACCTATACTATTGCAAAATCAATCTATAGGTTCGCCTTAGCCTTCCCTTTATCTTTACCGGATCCTTCAGTCTGTTCAGTCTTAGCTGCATTCATATGGTTCAAGCAAGAGTGAGCATAACTAGCTCAGCAAGTATGACAATTTCAATACACAACATGCTTAAAATATAGGAATAGTATATCTTCAATAACTAAACAATAGTTACGAAGTACTATTGATAATTCAAAATAGCACTTCTTTTCCTTCAAAACATTTCACAATGAACCACGTTCATTAAACATATATTTCAGTCCAAGACCTTGAGCATTTCATACTTGCTTTGGAAAGGACAACCCGACACCAACTCCGTAAGTCCGACATTACTTACGAGCACGTCTAGGTGATCAGCCTATAGTACTTTATGTTGTACAACACTACTTTCTTTAAATATATGTACGTTTAAGGTTTTGCAACCTCATGTGCCTGTCGTTTGACGACAAAACATTTATTCATGCATACTTAGTCTTCCTTTTGAAAACCACACCAAAACATTTGGCAAAACTTAACAATTTTGATAACATTTCAATAGATTATAAGAAATCCATAAAACATATTAAGTCTAGCCGAAGGAATTGGCTTCGACTTCCTCATACATCAATTTATGCGTAAGGTACATGAATTACAAAGCTTGTCCAAAGAATTCAGACAAGGGTCATAATACTTGCCTTTAGCGTCTTCTACAGTTTTAATACTTTTCCTTCGAGTCTTTAAGGTCTCTACAATACATGATCACATAACATACCACATTAGATCATATATAATCAAGTATGTTTACTACTATATCTTACCCTTCTTCTCAATCTAATTGTTTAACATTTGTTACGGTTTATTGTATTACATTGTTCTTACGTTTACGTAATCATTCATCAACATTTAGTTGTGTTCTAATCATACTTAAGGATGTCATTTCAAGTTAATTAGATAAGTAATTCATTAATACTTAGCTTCTCCTTTCTTTATACCCTTAAGCCTTCTTCTCTCGCTTTCTTCCCTAGTCTTTGGCCATATTTATACATAGAACGCCTCGAAATCCGGTTTATCTTCACACCCGGATTCTGTATGTCACGAGTACATCATTCATCCAACATACATCATTATATACTGAATATAATAACATACATTATGAATTCCCAAGTTCTAAAACCTTATAACCTTTCTCATTACAAATAATGATAATTACATTATTCCTTTCATCTTACAAGAGTGGCTTTTATCCGCCGCCAAGGATACATACAGTTCATTAAACTAGTCTATAGTTTAATTTTCATCTTTCTACATTACAAGTCTTCACTTGATTTTCTCGCTCATTCACATTCTGAATGGCACGTCATCTGGATACCGTTAGATTGATCTATACGTGATCCTTAAGTTCTTCTAACATCGTTCACTGAAAATGTTTTTCATTTAAAGCAAGTGTGAACATTCAATTGCCCAGCAAGTCATAATAATTGAACAAACAACTTCAAGAATTTAAACATTCTTTTCAGACTTCAATGACCGAACAAGGTTACGAAGCAGCTTGAATAATAGGAATAGTCTTGATTCCTATCATCTTAAAACATTAGTCATATTCACTTTGAAATACTTTCATTCTCTATTCTCTTTCATACACATCCTGTCTAGCTAGAATCAATAGCACAGACTTAACAATAACGGTTCATGTATAAACAGAACATTCTTTTATTAAACAGTTCAAACATAGAATAATTCATCTCATAGAAACATCGAAGTGTTCACATTGTGGCACAAGGCCTCATACGTTCTACCACCTTGCACAAATATCGCACATTCGCACATAGACAGAACTTCAAGAGTTCAACATCTGAGAAGTTTAAGAAACTAGCATTCATTTAAAATATGAATGAAGTTAGGAAACTTGCCTTACGCACAGCTACAACTTACGTTGAACTGCTCATTCCAATCCCTATAACACATAAGGAAATAACAAATACACCAATTAGTCATATACTTGACTTACGCATTGGTTTACTTAACTTTACTTCTTAAGGTTCGCGTTCTTGCAATATAATTTTACGCGACTAACTTTGATTATCGGTTTACGGTTTCATGACATACTTACTTGAGATGTCTTTATCAATACGCTCATCATCTTTGATGATTCACATTCTTATCTTCTTCAGTATACTTCTCTAGGACTCAAGACACATCGCTTCTCTACTAGTAGTCCATATGGTACTCTGAGTGGTTTCCCAGAAACAACCAACAAACAAGTTCCCGTCTCATCTACACTGCCATCACAGTGAGTTAGATCGGTTGCCATTTTTTCGTATATACCTTCGCTCTCTGAAGGAATTGTTTAGCCCAGCTCCCATATGTCAACCATCAAAGGTTACGATTGTACCACAACCTACCTTTCTCTTAACTTATACGAATTATTAAATTATAATGTTTGTTAAGTTAATTTCTTATTCCTTTTGGCTTTCTGGAAAGTAATTGCCATACCTCAGGATTCATTCTTATCCGATTCACATTCGGCTTTCATTAATCTCATTACCGTTCGATACGTCTTTCTTGATACCATTCGTATCTTACTTACTACATTCATCAACGTCTAAGAAAACTATATACTAAGAAAACTCTTCCTTATATCTATAGCCTTAACAGCTTTGATACCAAAATTGTAACACCCCCATACTTATACTCCCGTGGTATCCGGTATGGTGTTTACAGAGAATTAACATAATGCATTTAAATCTATACACCCATGGTATCTGATTCAAAATATTACATTAGATAGAGGGACTATCAGATATAATTTCCATAGATTCAAGATTCACAAAGATCCCATAATGTATGGTAATTCCCAAGAGAAATATTACTGTGTTTGGATACCCTCACTTGCATATATGAATTGTATCTGTGACTAGAGTCTATCTATCCAAAATTCAAAGTATCAGTAATAACATGAACAGTCCATATTACCAATACCCTCACCCAGATGTATAGTCTATGTCATGCGAATACATACTATCGTATCGATAGTAACTATCTATCTGAAATTCAGAATATTAATAACAACATGAACAATCCATGCTATTAACACCCTCACTCAGATAAATAGTTCCCAAGGATCTCAACTAGAATAGAAGACATCTTATTTTACATCTATATATATAAGAAAACACGGTTGCAGAAATAAAAGATGTTATATATATATACCATAATATTATGATTCGATTACAAAATTCTCATAATGAGTTCTTATTACAAGGTATTCATTCAGACAAGAATATAATCTAATTTATGTAGGGACGCTTCCCTTTATCTACTCCAGATGTTCCAAGATTACCATCTAATATTGCAAAGGGAATAATTTGCAAGGGTGAGCTGTGACAGGCTCAACAAGTAGTATATTTATAACAATATAGGATTTGAAGAATTATAACAATTAAAATTTCGACTGATAGTTGTTACCATTTCTGGATTTCTAATTCCAACTAGTTCTGGAATTTTTATCATTTTTGTCTGTCACAAAGACTTAGAAATTCTGTTCAGATATGAGATAGGGGATCATCCTATTCAACATCCTAGAGTATGCATATCACCTACAATTGCTCATTTACACTTACAATTTCATCATCAATATATTCATTGACTACACTTTGCTTTCCTTTACGGGATACTCAACTTCAAGATATTGATTGCCTTACCAAAATAATTTGGCTTGACACAACAGCTTTATGCTCAATAAACAATATCATATGAATAAATAAATCATTTCTTGAGTCATGCCGAACTACAAAGAATAACTTTTCAATAATAGGTAATTCAACATAGGTGTATTATATCAACAAAGATATAGCAAGATAGAATCTTGTTCAGCGAATAAACAGGGCTGATAAATTTTGCATAAGTAATAAATTGGGTATAGAAGACTTGCCTGAGCGTAGATCAGTCAAGTTATACTATTCGAATGCTATTAAGTACCTATTACGTTCAAGAATATAAATCTAACACGTTAGTATTGATAACAATACTCAAATAAAACATTTATTTAATACCGGGTTAGATTTAATAGGGTTTGACTTTTAATACCTTTGATAAATGAACTAGATTTTATTTAAAAAATTTGGTTATATTTTTAAATAATTTAATTATCCTTATAATATATTTTAAAAGGTTTAAAGGATTTTAAAATATTTATTTATCCTTTAAATGATTTTTAAACCATTTACTTCTATTTATAAATAATTTATATTTACTAAAATTTTATAAAAACATTATTTAATATTATTAAATAATTTATAATCATTTATTATGATTTTTATTTCAATAATAATATTTTTACATAATTATTTAGTATTTAAAAGTAATTATTTTAATTACTTTATTAATAAGTTAATTATAAATAATATCTAAATAAAATAAAATAATTATTACATTTTGTAGAAATATCGTAAATAATTTATAATAATTTAATATAATTTTTAAAAGCTGCTTTTATTAATTATTTCTAACTTTTTATAATTTATTTTTAAAATTAATTTACGTCTTCATCGCTAAAGCTCTACAAAGGATGTAAAGTGTCGCTATAGGTGTTCTTGAGAGTCTGGGCAGCCGTTGCTCGTGGTCGAGTGGCTAGTTTGACCATTAAATAACTCGATTTTGGTAATGAGTTTCGGTTAGAGCAAGTATTGGTGTTGTAAGTACTTTCATGTAATAAGACAAGATCAAGCAATAAGCGGTGCTTTAATCTACATCTAACAAGAAATTATAAAGATTTAAAGTTCTTTATCGAAGCTGTTTTTGGTTTTACGGGTAACCCGAGCAAAGGGTCAAGGTCACCAACCTGCTTTGTGGCTTGAATAACTTTGATTCGGTGTATTAGATGTATGTTGTGTTTATTGTAACATGTAGTCTATATACCAGGGTACATATATATAACATTAACATGAACAAATCGTAATTCTAATATCTCTATTTATGCCAGTCAAAGTACAGCTAACAACTGTTCTTCGTGTTCTTCAGTTTTCTGCAAAACCAAGAAAACTTGGTCATGCTCGGTCAACTAGTTTTGACCAATAATTCCGGTAATCCTATGAGTTGTTTGTTCGATTGAAGATCATAGATATGTAGTATGTATACCAGAGTACTAATTTATAACAAAAACATAAACAATTAACAATCAGAAGATGATTAAACAGTTTCGGTCCAAAGTAGCTTGGTTCAATTTGTTTTGAGCTTTATGGGCAACCTAGAAAATCAACTTCCGTGAACGGTCAACCCACTTTGACTGATTATATCTTGGAATCTATGGTTCATCCGAACTCGCTTTTTTTTTCGAGATTAAAGACCTACTTACAAAAGCTACAAATATCAATCGATTAACAGACCAAAACATAAACACACATGAATTAAAAAGCCCTGACATTCGGTTGTCAGACCATTTTTTTCAAAATTCCCAGATTTCATAAAACGCTTAATTAAGGAATCTAGATATTATGAAAACGTGTTCTACCACTCCAGCATACTTTCTAACATCCTAATACAATATTCTAAACATCTAAACAACAAATCTAACATAAGATCAAAGAGAAATTTATGAACTAGGGTTTGCACCTTTTCTTGAGAAATTTTGATTCTAGCTTCGATCTTGTTGCTTGATAACACCTAGGCTTGATATGGTAGGTTTATAAGTGTATCTAGGCTTTGAGAATTAAATTGGGTTTGCTCAAATTTCTAAGGTTCCTATTTATAGAATTTTCCAACTTGGCTTTTTGGTCATTTTTCACCTACTTGCCTCCATAAAGATCTGATCTGTGACTCTTCTGATGCATGGGAGTTTGGAAGCATGTCATGTGATATTTTGAAACTTGTAATGGTGACTCCCAACCTACTTGTGAGCTAGTTGATTAAGTTAGTAGCTTAATTAGGCTTAAATCTTCACTAATCTTGATTAGGGTTTTGTTTTTAATGATTAGGAATGTTAAGTAATGTTAATTAGTACCTAATAGAAGTTTACTAACCATGATTAAGTGTTAACATAAGCTAATTAGAGTTAGATTAGCTAATTAGGGTTTAATTAACAAATTAGGGTTAGGGTTTTGCTAATTAGGGTTAGGGTTTTGCTAATTAGGGTTAACTCACTAATCCTGACAAGCACGACAAAGCGTTTTGTCAGTGTAAGCACGACAAAGCAACTTGTCAAAATATTTTTATCGAAAAGGCTGATTATGGAAAAAACAAATTAAGCATGAGGTGTCAGGCACGACGTTTTTCGGATAAAAATTTATTCGGTCAATTTCGCCAAACCAAGTATATAATAACACGTAATACATTCAGAACAGAGAAATTTTATTTATATAACGGGATTTATACATACGAGTTTTATTAAGGTTTTGGGTTTTTACAGACATCAACTTGAAACATTCGTCTAGTCAACTCAATTGACATCGACTACTTCTTTAAATTCTTTCGCAATACATCAAAACATTTTATGACGTCATGATACCGCACTCTTCATAGTACGTTGAGGACTTCGTCAGTTTATGACTTTGTCATTATACATCATACCATAGCAGGTGATTGATCCTAAGATCAAATCCAACACCAGGTTTAATTGCATTAATAATTCCATCCTTTTACCATCTTTGCATCAAATGCACTGATGATATAAAATTCATTTGGATATTTAAAACCAATTTATGTCTAGCTGAAACAATTAGCATAGACATACTAAGAATAGTTCTTTAAAAATCCATTGGTTCCAAAAGCTGAACCAATTCTTTCATTTTCAAAATGCGCACATCAGCACGATTTCAAGAAATTTCGAAATCTAGCATAGATAGATGACTTGGAATATCCTATTCTCCATCTTCCTTCATTGTCTTACTTATGACAATACTTAATCTTCTCTAGCACCTTTAATGCCAAGTCTACTAAAAATACTTACTTTCAGTCTAAACATTCCTATACCTTAGTATAGTTCATCAACTTACCACACTTTATGTGTTTAGGAACTTTCCACAACCATATGTGTTTAAGAACTTATCTTCGCAATATGTAATCCAAGAACAAATCAAGGACTATCCATATGCTTAGGGCTCGTAAACATAGCATATAACTATGAGTCACAAACTTTTCATAAGTATGAGTTTCAAGAACCCGCACTCTATCTTATCATTTTCTACCTATCAAGTATATACATGAGAAAAGATTCACCTTCTCTTTATATACATCTTGATAGCACGACCAATTTCAATGATTATCACTATAATAAACTGAGTGGTTGTTACACCAAGCACAAACCTCTGTCCATACAAAGATTCATACAACTCACCATCACATGAGTCCTCAATTGAAATCTTACAACTTCTAACTTTCTTTTTTTACTTAATACTGAATTTTCTTTAATTCAGATACTATCCTTTTACAACTCAATTTGAGTTCTTCTTCCCGTATTACTTTGTAGTACCATTCATTCATAGAATTAGCTATAAATCATTTATCGCTTAACGTACTCATCTCATTTACTACGATTTACTATGATCACGCAGTGATCTTCTTATCCTTCTCTTTACGATTATAGTCTTAGGTACTCATACCTAAGGTTTATAACCTATCAGCTCTGATACCAACCTGTAATGCCCCAAAATCCGGTCTATCTTCACACCCGAATTTTGTACGTCACGAGTACATCATTCATCCAACATACATCATTATATACAGAATATAATAACATACATTCTGAATTCCCAGGTTCTAAAACCTTATAACCTTTCTCATTACAAATAATGATAATTACATTATTCCTTTCATCTTATAAGAGTGAATTTTATCCGCCACCAAGGATACATACAGTTCATTAAACTAGTCTATAATTTAATTTTCATCTTTCTACATCATAAGTCTTCACTTGATCTTCTCGCTCATTCACATTCTGAATGGCACTTCATCTGGATACCGTCAGCTTGATCTATACGTGATCCTTAAGTTCTTATAACATCGTTCGCTGAAAATGTTTTTCATTTAAAGCAAGTGTGAGCATTCAATTGCCCAGCAAGTCATAATAATTGAACAAACAACTTCAAGAATTTAAACATTCTTTTCAGACTTCAATAACCGAACAAGGTTACGAAGCAGCTTGAATAATAGGAATAGTCTTGATTCTTCTCATCTTAAAACATTAGTCACATTCACTTTGAAATACTTTCATTCTCTATTCTCTTTCATACACATCCTGTCTGGATAGAATCAATAGCACAGACTTAACAATAACAGTTCATGTATAAACAGAACATTCTTTTATTAAATAGTTCAAACATAGAACAATTCATCTCATAAAAACACCGAAGTGTTCACATTGTGGCACAAGGCCTCATACGTTCTACCACCTTGCATAAATATCGCACATTCGCACATAGACAGAACTTCTCAAGTTCAACATCTGAGAAGTTTAAGAAACTAGCATTCATTTAAAATATGAATGAAGTTAGAAAACTTGCCTTACGTACAGCTACAGCTTACGCTGAACTTCTCATTCCAATCCCTATAACACATAAGGAAATAACAAATACACCAATTAGTCATATACTTGACTTACGCATTGGTTTACTTAACTTTACTTCTTAAGGTTCGCGTTCTTTCAATATAATTTTACGCGACTAACTTTCATTACCGGTTTACGGTTTCATGACATACGAAGATGTCTTACTCAACACGTTCATCATCTTTGATGATTCACATTCTTATCTTCTTCGTATAATTCTCTAGGACTCAGTACACATCGCTTCTCTACTAGTAGTCCATATAGTACTCTGAGTGGTTTCCCACAAACAACCAACAAACAAGTTCCTATCTCATCTACACTGCCATCACAGTGAGTTATATCGGTTGCCAGTTTCGTATATATCTTCGCTCTCTTAAAGAATTGTTTAGCCCAGCTCCCATATGTCAACCATCAAAGGTTACGATTTTACCACAACCTAACTTTCTCTTAACTTATACGAATTATTAAATTATAATGTTCGTTTAGTTAATTTCTTATTCCTTTTGGCTTTCTGGCAAGTAATTTCCATACCTCAGGATTCATTCTTATCCGATTCACATTCGGCTTTCATTAATCTCATTACCGTTCGATACGGATTTCTTGATACCATTCGTATCTTACTTACTACATTCATCAATGTCTAAGTCATACAACCAGGGTATACTTAGCACGTTCGTCAAACGCGAATATGATTCACGAGGATCGTTTACGTATTCAACGTTCACGTTGCTCGTCTCTTAATCTCTCATTCAACCTTTACTCAAGGTTTTATTTGCTTTCGATCGTTATCCATCCCATGAATCCCATGTTCATTATTATTTCTTAATGTCAAAGCCATACGGTTTGCTGTATACTAAGACCGATCGTAATCGCAACAACGTTGCATTCACAGCGTCTAAACGCTTTACATTCATCTCTCAATGCCATGTTATAACATCAAAATGTTATACATTAACATCGTCAACCAACGTCTAAGGAATCACATCCATAACAATCCCTCACGTTCGTTCATCGCGACTACGGTCCCCGGACATCGGTTCTGTAACCCGCATCTACATTCTTTGTCTTTTATTCTCGTTTAATCTTTTCATTCAACCTTTATTAAAGGTTTAAAACACTTGATTAAGTGTTACATTAGTTGAACATTATGTTCAAATTTCTTTCTTGAATATCCTCCAGTAATTGAGAACTAAAAATCTCATTTCTGGGCATTACTCTGCACCGCCGGTCTTTGTGCCACGACCTACTTCTCTCTCTCTCTTTCCTAGATCGGTGTCATGCGGAGTGAGGCCTTACCTAGTGGGCGCGCTTACTGCACACCCCGAAGATTTTTTATCAGATATGAAATATGCAATACCACAAATTGTACTACTTGCTCGCATCATGCAGTGAACTCTCAGCAGCAGTTTTCGGACATCGTTACGCTGTCATGACGCCGGCCTCAAGGCACAACTCATACCTGCAGTCACGAGCATGAAACTTAGAAAATTTTTCTAAGTCTTTTACAAGCTTGAGACGCTGATTTTGAAATCTCATAACTTCTTCTTTATAACTCAGAACGAGGTCGTTCCAAAGCCATTTTCTTCCTTGTCTTACGTAATTCGATTACCCTCAGACAGAACTTTGTTCTGAATCCGTTAACATGCCATTCAATTGGCTTAATCTTCATTCTTCGTTCATTTTAACGTTTTTAACGTTCTTTGCTCGTTCGTCTGTAATTCGGTAATCCGAATTCGGAATTCATTCGTTCTTGAGTCCACGACTCACGTTTTATACATTCTCTTATATTCTTATGAAACCCTACATGTTCGGGTTCATTTACTAAATTTCAAATTTTCGTTCTTCTTTTACAAAATTTTCGCCATAACTTCGTTATAGCTTAGTTTTAATCCGTTCTTTATGAACGTTTCTACCGTTCCTAACCAAGCAATAAGCAACTAACTTATACGTGATGGTTTTAAACTTGTCCATCAACAACAATTATACTACGATGGTTTTAAATTTGTCCATCAACAACGTTCTTCGTGTTCTTCGCATTCTTCGTTCGTTCTTCATTTAAATCGATATTTTGGATTACGATTTCACTTTTTCTTGGCATTTGATGTTATGGAACATCATTCCTTACTTAATTCACCTACTCATTCATAATATTCATTCGGATCGCTCAAAATCCTCACGAATCTTATACTTGCTTAAGAAATTTATAAACTAAATTTCTTATTTTTATTTCTTCATTTTCTTACGATTTCAACCATATGAAATCATTTCTAACTTAATCTACTTCTTATCTTCATTAAGTTATGTTTTTTGAACATAAAAACTTAAAGAAAATTTAGAAGAAATTAGTGTTCGAATTACCGTTCTTCTTTAATCTCCTTCCGTCGGACAAAGCGTGCAATCAAGCTAGCTTTTCCTCATTCCTCTTCCTCTCTTCTTCCATCCGAACCCTCTCTCTTTCTCTCTCAAAGATTAGGATTTTCAAAAGCTCAAAATAATGAACTTAAGCTTTCTATTTATAGAAAACCAAGGTTAGGGGAATTTTAGTCATTTTGCCCCTAAAGTTACTATTCCCACCTCCTCCACATCTTAGCCACCAAGTTAACTTGGCCACCACCCTTACTTGGGGGCCAAGTGGCCGGCCCACATGTCCCATGGGTTACTCCATGGGTTGCCCCAATGGTTTTTACCCATCCGTTTACCCATCGGTTCGATTCGCGGTTTCTTTTCTTGGTTTGGGCCTTAACCCTAATTCTTATTTGGGCCTAACTTGGGTTTGATTTCACAAATCATTGGGCTTGACATAATCCAAGTCCAATTGGATTCTACAAAGTCCATGAACACAAAGTCCATTAAGACTAATCGCATTCTACGCATTCCATTCTCGTATTCTCGTATTCTCTTCG
This sequence comes from Panax ginseng, assembly GCA_020205605.1. Lineage (NCBI taxonomy): Eukaryota > Viridiplantae > Streptophyta > Magnoliopsida > Apiales > Araliaceae > Panax > Panax ginseng. The sequence goes on along the minus strand of CM035140.1, from coordinate 60,597,932 downwards.
TATTTAACTCGTGCGATGTTTGTATTATACGTCGTACTATTCTTCTTTCTATACTCGTATAATAACTCGTATCATACTCGTATTTCTCACGCATAATAACCCTAGTTATTATACGTACTCATTACATTCGCGGAACTCACTTTTCCTAACCCTTAGGTTTTGAGTCCATGATAAAACTTTCGTTTTTGCCATAACTGCAATATTATTGAATATTCCATCACGTCTCAACATTTTACGTAATCAATAACTTCTTAGAATTTCAAAATAAATCTCCGAGCAGAAACGGATGAATAGTGCATATTTCGTCTTTTTCCCCGAAAAATATTTTGTTCCCGGAAAACTTTCATTTTCGTCTTGAAAATTCTTACTCGTTAAATCTAGCTCGTAGCTAGAATCCTCCCGAATTATAATCATCCTAGGTTATAGAACGATTAATAAACACATAGCACAGAATAGTATTAATAAAAATTCATTTTATTAATAACTAATTCTTTAAATCTTAATTTCTGGACAATCCGAATTTCCGGGTTGTCACAAATAAACTTCCTACCTTCAACTTCATTGCGACTCGAGTTCTGCGATTACACAAACCCGACCTCATTGGCTGCGCTAAGATAACAAATAGTGGCGTATTGCTTGCTTTGCCGGTTTCGAGTGCTTGGTTATACGTCACAGTGTTTGGGTGTCAATTGCCTTCTTCTCTCGGGTCATGGCGACGCGAGCTGAAGCCTCGAAATTTTTGACAGACTTCTTGCTTAATGAATTTCCCAGACTCATAACTTGTTCATTTCAAATTCGAATTGGTTCGTTCAAAAGCCATTAGTTCACAAATCACATGCTCTAAGTGTTCATGCAAGAATTTTACATTTTTGAATCTTTTAACTGGGAATTCATCTTTTAGTTCATTTTAACGAAAACGATAAACGTTCGCGAACGTTCAACGCTTGTTTCTTAATTATAAGTCGGAATTTGGTCATTTTAGAGTCCGCCACTCTAGAATGCCAATTGAGACTAATCTCCATCGAAAACCAACATTTTCGAGTTCAATGTCAAAATTTGACTTCAATTCTTAGAATTTCACGATTTTGATAATTATCCTCTAATCTCGTAAATTCCTCCATAAATTCGTTACTAGAGATTTTTACACCGTTCCAAATGGATTCATTCCATTGTCACAACATGTATAATCTAAGTCTACAAATGATGGTGTTAAACTTGTCCATCAACAACAACATAATCTAATTCTTTAATGACTTTCAATGGTTTATAATTTTTATACTTATGATTTCCTTTTTTAACATGGTTGTTAAAGCTTAAGTCTTCTAACAACCATCCTTGGTCCTTCTTATCATACATACTCCATCAATCCTCACTTCTCTATCAAACTACAATTGAAGAGATGGAAGATTAATAGTCTAGGATCATTACCTTTGAAGTTCAAACTTTGTTCTTCCTTGAATTATGAAAGACTAACTTTTCCTTACTTTTTCTCTCTACTTAATAAGCTATAAGTTGTTGGTTGATTTTGTTAAAGCAAAAAAATGAACTAATAACTCTTCTATTTATAGGAAATCCAAAGTGATGGCATTATAGTCATTTAGGCCCTTCCACCTCCTTAATCCACCTCCTTAGCCACATCCTTATTATTCCTCTCTTGGTCAACAAGTAAAACCACTTTACTTGGTCACCAAGATGGTGCCATGTGATCATGGGGCCCACATGGGTTGTCCCATGGGTCAATCTTACCCATTGGATTGATCCACATATCTGGTTCTTACTTTGGGCTTTAGGTTTAATTAACCTTAACTTATGCTTTGGGCTTGCACAACCAACATTGGGCCCTAACATTAATAAGCATTGGGCTTTATCATAATTCCAATTGGACTTTACAACTTCCTCCACAATCCTACGAGTCCATTACATATGGCTTAAAGCCTTATAACATATAATCTACGTATTATTCTCATATACTAACTCGTATACTTATCCAACATATATGACATACCATCATTCATACATACTCATATAATACCTTGTATTCAATACCTCGTACAATACTTACGTATCATACGATCATCGTTTACTCATTAACGCTTTACTTTCCCAAACGTTCTCGAATTAAGTTCGCAAGCGAAAAATTGTGTTTGCCATACTTGAATTATTATTACATAATCCATCCTCCTTTATTATTCTATCGTTACGTATTTCTCAGAAATTCAAAAATAATTCTCGAGCAGAAAATCGTGAATAGTGTTTTTTAGAAAATTTCTCGGAGAGCTTTTATTTTCATCTTGGAAATTCATACACTATAATTCCTTCATGTAGTCAAAATACTATAACATTCTGACATATCTAGGTTATAGAACGACATTCATCTTGCTAACGCATAATAATAACATATAATATAATTTTATTCATTATTTAAATAAATAAAATTATTTTACAATAAATCCGAATTTCTCGGTCGTTACATCCTTCCCCCCTTATAAGGATTCTGTCCCCAAAATCTTGTCTTACATTAAACAAATAACTTAGGGTAAATTTTCTTCATCTTTTCTTCAAGTTCCCATGTTGCTTTTTCGGCATCGTGTTTCTTCCATAATACCTTTACCGAAGGTATAACTTTGTTCCGCAGAACTTGCTCCTTTCTATCAATGATTTGAATATACACTTCTTCGTACGTTAAGTCCTTCTCGATATGAATAGGCTCATACTCTATTACGTGCTTATAATCTAGCTTATAAAGACGTAACACAGAAACTTAAAACACGTTATATATTCGTTCTAGGTCTAGAGGTAATGCTACTACGTAAGCTACCTCAACTACCCTTTTTAATATCTCAAAAGGTCTTATAAACCTTTGACTTAACTTTCCCTTCTTTTCAAAGCGTATCTTTCCTTTCCAGGGAGATACCTTTAGAAATACGTACGAACATACTTCAAACTCTTGGTTTATTCGATGTGAATCCGTATACTTCTTTTGTTTATCTTGCGCTGCTACGAGACGCATCCGTTTCAGCTTCACTATATCCGTTGTCTACTGCACCAATTCTGGTCCTAGCATTCGGCATTCTCCCACTTCATCCCAACACAATGGTGTTCTGCATTTCCTTCCGTATAAATCTTCTTAAGGCGGCATACCTATGCTTGCATGATAACTGTTGTTATACGCAAACTCTACTAGTAGTAGATGATCATCCCAACTACCTTTGAAATCCATGACGCAAGATCTCAACATATCATCTAACGTCTGAATTGTCCTCTCGCTCTGCCCATCAGTTTATGGATGATAAGCCATAGTCAACTTCAGTTACGTTCTCATCTGTTCTTGCAGACTCTTCCAAAAGCTCGACGTGAATCGTGGATCACGATCTGACACAATCGAAACTAGTACTCCATGTCTAGAAATAACTTCCTTAACATAAAGTTTAGCTAACTGGTCTAAGTTATACTTAACCCGTATTGGGAAAAAGTGAGCCGACTTCGTTAATCGGTCCACTATTACCCAAATAGCGTCATACCCCATCTGTGTAATCAAAAGTCCGACCACAAAATCCATCGTGGTATGCTCCCACTTCCACTCTGGAATCTCCAATGATTGTAACAAGCCACTTGGTCGTTGATGTTCGACCTAAATCGTCTGACAAGTTAAGCACTTACTCACATATTCGGCTATCTCTCTCTACATGTTCGGCTACCAAAAACTCTGTCGAAGGTCTTGATACATCTTAGTACAACCAGGATGAATCGAGTACCTCGAACTATGAGCTTCTTGCAACACTTGCTCCTTTAATTCCGTCTCATTTGGAACCCAAATTCTTCCTTCAAATCTTAATAACCCCACGTTATCAAGTCTATACTTAATATCTTTTTCTTCGGTTAACTAGCTTCTGTAACGCCCGAGAAAATCGGATCTTTATGTGAATAAAATTTTATTTGATTATTTGAATTAAATGAATTTAATTGATTATTTATGTGAGTAAGATGTTTGAAGGTCGTTTTATGACCTAGAATGTGTGGATGTGGGTAGTATTCTGGCTACGTGCTAGGATTAATTGTTTTGAATTACCAAGACGAAAATAAATGTTTTCCGAGAAATTTTCATAAAAACATTATTCATCCAATTCGGCTCAGAGATTGGGTTTGAAATTTTGAGAAACGCGTAATGATTGAATATGAAGACGTAATGGAATATCAATAATATTTCAATTATGGCAAACGAAGTTTTTGCCTGCGGACTTAAAACCTAAGGGTTAGTGAAAGTGATTTTCGAGAAAGAAATGTAATACGTATAATGATTAGGATTCTTATACGTCGATATACGAATATGATACTAGTTAGAATACGAGTATATTATGAAGAATATTTCGATGTATAATACGAATATCGTATGAATACTAAACGAAGAGAATACATGAGTTATACGCGTAAAATACGATTAGTCTTAATGAACTTTGAGTTTAAGGACTTTGTAGAATCCAATTGGACTTGGATTATATCAAGCCCAATGAATTGTGTAAGCAAGCCCAAGTTAAGGCCCAATGTTAAGTTGAGTCAAGCCCGATCTAAGAAAACAAACCGCGGATCAAACCGGCAGTTCACCGGATGGGTAAAACCCATGGGGAGACCCATGGGCATGTGGGTCGGCCACTTGGCCACCAAGTAAAGTGATTACTTGGTGGCTAAGTTGTTGTGGAGGTGGGAATAGTAAGGAGGTGGCCAATGGACCATTTTGCCCTCCATTAAAATTTCCTATAAATAGAAGCTTTGCTAGTTCATTTGATAGTTTACAAATAATAGACAACATATATTAAGAGAGAGAAAGAGCTATAAACAAGTATTTAAGCTACTTCAAAGCAAACCATATACGTTTAGTCAAGAACACGAAGAACGAAAAGGCAATATTTCGTAAACGTTAGTCTTCGACCTTTTCGATTTATTTTTCATAGAGAATCGTAGATTGGTGGAGAATGTCTCTTCTAGAGGGATAAGAATGGCTATTAATGACTAAAACATTGATAAGTCATGTTTAAGTAGAAATCTTAAGTGATTACGTAAGTGTAAACCGAAGAAAACTTTTTAATGTTAATTTGGTTGTTGATGGACAAATTGAAAACCATCATTGTTAGGTTATGTGCATATTGCTTGGTTAAGATGTAGATGATGAATCAATGGAGTTGTTCCATTTGATTTGGCGTATAGAACACGAGTAACGAAGTTATGGAAAACTTTACAAAACTAGACGTTAAACGTCAAAAAACGTAGAAATCTTGGATTAGTAGTCAAAAGTTTCCTTGTGACTTGGAAACTTTGGTTTTCAATGCCAACACGTGAGATAAGGTATTCAAGAGTCGTGGACACAAGAATCGTCGAATTCTGACTTAGAACAAAGAAAACGAGTATTGAACGCTCACGAACGATAAACGAATGCTCGATAATGAACTAAAATTTGAATTCTGAGTTAACAGATTTGAACATGAAAAATTATTGCATGAACACTTAGTGTATGTAATTTGTGAGCTAATGGCTTTTGAACGAACCTATTCGGATGTAAAATGATTAAGTTATGAGCCCGAAAAGTTCGTACAAAAACCAAATTGTCAAAGCCAACTGAGGCTCAGGGGTGGCGCCGCAGCACCAACCCCAGTGTTAATGGTTACGTCGCAGTGCTGGCTCTGGACTTTAGCCACTGTTAGTTGGCATCGCAGCGCCAATGGTGTGCTAGAGTCTGGCGCCACAGCGCCAGTAGTGGGATTTTGTTGGCTAAGTTAGTTTTCTAATTCCAATTGATTGTAAACCAATAATGGGATATGAATGTACTTAATGTACATGGTAAAGACTACTTTTAAACCACTTGTTTATTGATGATTTTAGGAATGTAAATGTTATTAATAGAGATTAAACAAGAACATAAAGAGCAAGAAAGTAAATTGGATTCAACATTGGTACTTCACCAATGATGATCGAGTTTCAGTTAATAATGTAAGAACGTTAACAAGCCGTAATGAAGGATAATAAGTTGAATTGACATTTATTAATAAAATAAATTCAAGTAAGACATAGAAGAGAAAGAAGTTGGTTTAAACAATGAAGTTAGATTGTTTAGTAACTAATCTCAGTGTGCTATGTGAATATGTCATGTAGATACTGTAACGAGCAAGAATTATTGAATATTATATTCGAAGACGCTTGAAGGCAAGTTTTCTTAATGCTTGTCTAACCTCCGTGTTAGTCAAGTTTTTTGTGATTCATGTTCTGAAATACATGAATTATTTTACGAAAGGGTTGATGCAAGTTTTAACTCGGCTAGACTATTATTAAGAGTTAGATTGATTTGTTTACAAGTCTTTCGATATAGAACTATTAACGCTATCCTACGCCAAGTATTTGGTACAGATTCAAGGTAAGGTTGTATATAAATAAACAAATGTATTTTCATCGATTATTCGATGGGCACGCGAGGTTGCCAAAACTTAAACGTAAATACGTTTAACAGATGAGTGTTGATCAACATAGAGTACTATAGGCTGATCACCTATAAGTGCTCGTAAGTAATACCAAATGTACGACCTTAGTGTCGGGATGCCCTTTTCATGTGTAAAAACGAAAAGAGTATGTTCATGGTCTTTCGACCGGTTCAGAATTCCGAAGCTATTATATATATATTTCGGAATTATTGTTATGAAATGAGAAGTGTTAGTCAATGTTTCATAGTACTTCATAGCTATTTGTTCAGTTATGGAAAATGATCATATAATTCTCGACGTGGTATTTGTATTATCCTTTGTTAAACTTGCTGAGCTATTTATGCTCACTTCTTGCTTGAATTATATGATTGCAGCTAAGGCCGGACGAACTGAGAGTTCTAAGAAAGATAAAGGCAAGGCTAAAATGGATAGTTAAATATCCTGTAATAGACTAGCATGTTGGTATGTAATATACTTATGAATAACAAGGAATATATTCGGTTTATGAACCTGGGAAAGGATTTATTACTATTGTAATAAGAATATAGTAAATTGTGAAAACCCCAAAATAGGTCCATTCCATCCAACCCATTCTGAGTCGCCAAATACATGGTACAGAAAATAACTACAACTTTATTACAACAATTGTCGTACAAAATACAACAACACATATGCTGTGAGTTTGGATACAAATATACACCAACTGTGACTCATGTCCCAATCATGGATAGCACGTCACAATGACACCTTACATAAAGATATAGTCAAAAACTGTTTTAGAAATTAGAATTTTTGGGAAGTGCTCAAGGAAACCTTCGTACATGGGAGGCCATGCTTCTAGGTTATGATAGATATCATATGGCCACAAAATTATCCTTGGTTGACCCAATAGACCCCAAAGATAAATGAGAAGATTACTATCATATTCTTCCCAATGGTGAGTTTTCTCTTGACTTATCATTATCTCCACAGTCTCAAATTGAGAATTATACTTCAAACAAACACCAAGGTTATATAGGTAGTGCTCGTAAATATACCCAGCAAGTGGATGAGCACAACCCTGTCTTATGATGACACGAGGTTGTATGTCATTAGACATCTTGTATGATAGTGGCAAAACACCCTTCCAACGTTGGGTTCGCCTCTCCCTATATGATTCACCAAATATAACTACTAAAAGATGTATACAACACACTTGTCTATACTTGCTTTTAGGTTGAACTCCACAACTAGAGACCACCGCTCTATTCACTTGTTACCCCTTTCGACCCAAATTACACTTTTATTACAGAAAGGAATTGTGAAGCAAAAGGTGAGCACAACTAGCTTCGATAAAGAATATCATGACTAAAGATAATTAAATTATCAATAGCCTTCATCAATAACAAATCGTAGATTTAGAACATATGGTAGATGATAAAATTTCAACCATAGTTGCGGTGAACGAGCAATCCATTAGAAGAGTCAAATAGACAATACAGTCTATTATCTTCTCCATGTTAAAAGTCCACCAACAATGTTTTATCCCTGTAACATCAATCAATAGTTCATTTCCACAATTATATGAATATCTCATGATCATAATTTTGATTCTAAATTCCTCTTCGTACCTGGAGATTTAATATAATTTCATCACATGTCTTTACCTCAAACATCAAAGATCATGGTTATACCAAATCACGCCTCGCTCATAATCATACTAATAAATTCATCTTTTTGCACTACGGGCCAAAGATATTCATCCACAGCTCATCTTCGCACTAATCGCCAAAGATATTCAACAACAGGTCATATTTGCACTACGGGCCAAAGATATTCATTAACAGTTCATCTTTGCACTACTGGTCAAAGATATTCATTAACAGTTCATCTTTGCACTACTGGCCAAAGATATTCATCAACAATTCATCTTTGCACTACAGGCCAAAGATATTAATATCTCAAAGAAATATATAATCATTTCAGAATTTATATAAACAATAATTATAACCATGTTGAACAATTCACTTTTGTACTTAAGCTAAATATATTCAATTATAAATTCAATGGTCATGATCATACCAGTCACAATTCAACTTTTCACTACTGGCCAAAGAGAACCCTAGTCATGATCATACCAATAATCTACTCATCTTTACACTCCATTGAAAGAGAATTTCAATATCAGGGTTATAAAAATATTGTATATGATAATAAAATCAATATAATCAATATATAGTTTTAATCTCCAGAGTAATATTCATAAATCAACTATAATTTGGTTAGAAAAAGAAACCAATTTTGTAGTGAATAGTACCCGTGAATAGTAACTTGTGAATAGTAACTCATGAATAGTAACTCATGAATAGTAACTTATGAATAGTAACCCTGACACAAAAAGGTAGAAATTCCACAATAAAATCCATACCAATATTTCGGTATAATGATATTGAAAGAATAACATTTCTTAAACTTATAAACAATTTATTTTAACTGTTTACACTTTACTAAATAATGCATTTAATCATCATAAAATGCCAAACTTATAAGGTTTCATCACCAATAACCAAAACCCTCATAAAAAATCTGCATATACCACATATATGATTCTCAAGCCATAAAATCATATTTTCCAATTTTCTTCCTTCACATAACATATTTAACTCATTTATTCATAACTAGTCCATTTTCATGAAAAATACCAAATCAGTTCCAAAAATATATTTTTTTTGGGATTTAGCAGAATATAGTCCCATATTGAACATATATTTTTCTTAGAATTTTTAAAATTCATTTACTATTTTTCATATGTCTAAAACCGCCGAATATTTAGACATTTATCATAAATTGTACTTTTATCCAAAAATTCTGAAATTCACAGAGTACACTGATATTATATAGATGTACTCCCAATAAAAATTTCATCAATTTTGGAGTTAACCACAAGGAGTTCTAAGGCGTTACTTTTAATATAGTCTTTTCTCATAAAATTTATAACTCTTAATCTATAAATCCAAAAATCACCATTTTGGACACAATCAATAAAACTCATCAACATATCATTTCAAATTTTTCCAGAATTTTCTGAAGGTCAGAAGAAGTACGAACTAAAAAACATAATAACCCTTAAAATCCCTTACTATCCCTTACCTCAAAAGAGCAGCACTTCTGACTGGATATCGGATATGACGCTGAAGGAAATTTGTACTGATGAATATCAACTCACCAAGTATCTAAATACTCACAAAATACACTCAATAATCTAGAGAGAGAAAGAGAGAAAACTTGTTTCTGGTGTGATTTTCAATTCTAACTTAGCCCTCTATTTATAGGAAAATTTTAGCAGACTTGACCTGCAACCTGATGGCTTTACCTGCTACTATTCCCACCCACCACATTTGAAATAAAATTCAGCACATTTCTTCACCAACCACAAGTGGGGCCCACTCAATTCTAGAATTTTCCACCAAAATGCTAAATTCTGATACTTCAACAATTTCTGAACCATTCACTTCTTAAAATTCATAACAAATCATACGTTCATTTTTAACGGTTCAAAATTTGTGGACATATACTCAACTTATATATGTATAACATATCCAAAAATTACAACGATCCAACGGTCGGATTAAAAATTATAACTCATTCAATATATCTCAAAAATACTGGTTTAATTTTAATACCTTCATTCCGACAAAAATCCTGATAAAATATCTCAACATTAATTCCTTCATTTATAACCACATAAATAAATCCATCATTTATATCTACATCAAATAAATATTTCCTTATCATATAAATCAATAATTAATTATTCATAAATAATATTACAGAATCACAATTATGACAACCAGTAGAATTCTGAGGAAAGAGGGGCTTTCCAATAAGAATTTCTCCTTCATCGGAGCGCAATTAGGTGACCAAACCTCTCCTTGATGAACTTTCTAGACATTGCCAATAATGCTATCTAATAATATTATTCAAATAATATGAATTATTGATCTGATAATGAGAAATATTGTGCAGTGATAATTATTGAAACAACAATAATATAAAATATCAACGCACCAACTATTGAATCAATAAAATAAAATATTGAACAAGAACTATCAGAATAATTATTGAGTAGTGCCTTCTTACGTAAGAATCAATAATTCAAAAATACTGTAATACCGCAAATGCATCGCAACAACAACGCCATTACTTTATTTTACCAACCGGTATTTCAACAAGGTTAATTCAGAACGATTACAATCGCTATTTATAAAAACTTAATTTTGTCGCTTTCTTCATCCGGCAGCTTATTCTCATTATGGGGTCCACAAATAGTCGCTACCACATATATGAATATTCCCCGAAGCGAAAGAATATTCCACGACCAAACGAATATTCCCCGACAACAATGAGTATTTTATAACCACTTACTTATTTTTAAAAAATTTTATATATCACCCTTAACTTTAAACTTTTATCAATTTAACCATTTACTGAATAGTAATTATAAGAAAAATTGAATAATTTTATTTCATAAAATTCGGGTTCTTACATAAATACAATCATTTTGCTATTGATTTATTGGAATGACTGTATAAATTGTAGTACCGTGTAGCACCATCTGTCGGGTTGGAAGATACCCGGATTTGGAGGCGTCACATATTGGTATCAAAGCATTAGGTTATAAAACTTAAGGGGGGAAGAACCTTAGGCTAATAACCTCGTTAAGGAAGGAAAAGTCTGAAGAAAGTAAACTCGAGTCGAATGAGTTAATAAGGTATTGAGGAAACTCAGTACCGAAAGATTTAAAAGATGGAAATTAACCATAAATGAATTAAATGTGATTTGTGCTTATATTATTGTGTATTATATACTAACCAACATGTTATGTGTTATTGTAGATGTCGATCAATAGCTTGATCTATAGAGATATACATGTGGTGAGAGAAGAGTCCGTGAACATAGTAGTGCCTGTACCTATGCCTGTAGCGAAAGTACGATTATTGATTTTAGAAGAATCAGAGCCAGATGAGTATTTTTCTAAGGAGGACTATTTCGAGGGAACTATAGGATTGGCATCATACGTTGATATGATGATAGATGTGGAGGATGATATAGAAGTAACATCGGTTAATACGGTGATGCCTGCACTAGAGCCTGTGACGCCCCCAAATCCGGGTATCTTTCAACCCGACAAATGGTGCTACACAATGCTACAGTTCACAGAAACATTCAATTGAAATGCCTCAAAAGAACGAATATGTCTTATATATATTCAAAATAATATTAACATTTCCCAAGTTCTTTATAACCATTACATTTGTCCTTGTCATAATATCAAATATTATTCTTACAAAACTATACTATTACATAAGTAATCTACGGGTTCACCTTCGCCTTCCCTTTATCCTTGCCGGATCTATCGGTCCGATCGATCTTAGCTGCATTCATATGGTTCAAACAAGAGTGAGCCTAACTAGCTCAGCAAGTACACCAATTCTAATAAAACTAGCATGCTTGAAACATATGAATCGTATATCCTCAATAATTGAAAAATAGTTACGAAGTACTGTCAATAATTCAAAATAGCACTTGTTTTCATTCAAAGCGTTTTACAACAACAATAGTCAATAAAGCATCAATTCCGGTCCAAGACCATGAGCATTGCATAAGTACTTTGAAAAGGACATCCCGACACTAAGTCTGTAGGTCCGGCATAGCTTACAAGCACGTCTAGGTGATCAGCCTATAGTACTCTATGTTGATCAACACTACATTCATTAAACGTGTATATGTTTAAGTTGTGGCAACCTCACGTTCCTGTCGTTTGACGACAAAACAATTTAGCATACTCAGTCTCTTTTTGAAAACCACAACAATATTAGTTTGGTAAATCCTTGTCAATACTTGATAGATTATAAGAAATCTAACATAGCATAAGTCTAGCCGAAAGAATTGGCTTTGACTTCATCAGACATTAACTCATGCGAAGAATACATGAATCACAAAACTTGTCTAGATCGAACTAGAACAAGGGTTAGAGTACTTGCCTTTAGCGTCTGCTTACAGATATAACACGTGCACTTTAAGTCTTTAAGTCTTTACAGTAGATGATAACATCACATAACACACTAGGTCATGAGTAAACATACATGGTTCCTAAATAATCTTACCCTTCTTCTCAATCTAATTATGTATTAGATTTGTTATTATTGGTTCCGGCTTTCCTTTATGTATTTCTTACGTTCACATGTAATTGACTTTCTTGAACTTTAAGTGATCATACTTAAGGTTTAATCATGACTTGATAATGTTTTATTACATTCATTAGTAAAGTGTTAATCATTTACTATTCATACTCAACATGTAAACATTCTTTACTATCTAAGTTATAAGGTTGGTGTTGTGGCGCCGGATATTCCTCTTTGTGCCGCGCTGCGGCGTCACACATTGGGCTAGAAGACTGGACTCGGCGCTGTGGCGCGAGTCCATTCATTACGGGTCGCGTTGCAGCGTGACTCTCCAGGGGTTGAAGGCCATTTCGGTGCTACGGTGTGGACTCTGTGCAACAGACAATTTTGACAGACTTTTTAACTTGTGAGATTCCCGGACTCGTAACTTCTTTGTTATAAGTCCGAATTTACTCGTTCAAGAGCCTACGGTTCAAAAATCACATACTCTACGTGTTCATGTAAGAATTTTATCTATTTGACTTCGTTTGCTAAAAATTCATCTATTAGTTTATTTTTAACAAAAATGATAAACGTTCGTGAACGTTCAACGCTCGTTTCTTCGTTCTAAGTCGGAATCTGGTCATTTTCGAGTTCAAACACAAAATCCGACTTCCATTCCGAGAATTTCACGATTCGACGATTGTCGTCCAATCGTGTGAATTCCGGCAAAACTTCATTACTTACAATTTGTTCCTCATTCTGAATGGATTCATTTCATTAGCTAGATATCTCAACCTATATATTACAATAACTTATATTCAAATTAGGTTATGACTTATTTCTTATAAGTTCATAACTTAACAATTTCTTTAATACAAGATTTTCATTTCTTTATGACTTATTATTAATTAGGTCATTTAAGTTACATCCTTACATCCTATCAATCATACAAACTTCTTAAGTTCGTCATATGACAAGTCCATATAAGTACTCCATAAGTTCATAACTTATTTAGGTTTAAGTTACTTATTCCTTACTTATTCGGCTTAAGTCCATTGATTAACCATCTTTATAAGTGATTAACATACATGATCTTTAATTTACACTTCTCTTATTACCCTTCTATGATATAGACGGAGGATATACAAGACAAGGGCCTTACCCTTGATGAACTAGTCCTTCTTCTTCTTGGAAAATCTAACAATGGAAGTTAAGCTTCAAAGTGCTTATTCTCTCTAACACTTAAGTTATTTTACTTTGGTTGAAAACTAACAACCAAATAATGAATTACAAGAGTTCTTAACATACATGATCATCACTTCTCTATCAAACTATCATGGTAGAGATAGAAGAATATAGAACAAGAGTCTTACACTTGATGAACTAGTTCTTCTTCTTCTTGGAAAAATCTAATCAATGGAAGTTAGCTTAAAAGTGCTTATTCTCTCTAACCAATAAGTTGTTTGACTTGGATGAAATAACAAACGACTAATGAATTCATATGCTTGCTATTTATAGAAGGGCTAAGGTTAGGGCATTCTAGTCATTAGGACATCCCACCTCCTTACTATTCCTAACTTAAGCTCTAAGTAAACTTGCTCCCTACATAATTTGTTTGGCCACCACATAAAGTTCTTGGTCTCCAATTCACCCATGGGTTGCACCATGGATCTTACTTTACCCATTGAATCATCCATTGGGCTTAGGCTCCATTAATTAGATTATTTCTTGTGGGCTTGCATTAATTTAGTTTGGGCTTCATATTATTAACCACTTGGCTTAACATTAATCCCAAATAGGTTTACACCTTTATTCATATTGGAATTGTTCTTCCTACAAAATCCACCATTCCATTTCATTAGACTTTAATACCTAAAATTCTAAAATTAAGTTCGCATGCAAAATATTTCGTTTTCTATACTTAGATTATTATTACATAATCCATCTCACCTCGAAATTATAATGTTACTTATTTCTCGGAAGTTTAAAAATAATTCCAGAGCGATAAACGATGAATAATGTTTTTCGGAAAATTTCTCGGAAAGCTTTTATTTCCGTCTTGGAAATTCAAACACTTTAATTCCCTCATGTAGTTAAAATACCACGATGTTCCGACGTTTCTAGGTTATAGAACGACATACGTCTTATTAACACATAATAATAAAAAATAATATTATTTTATTCATTATTTAATTCTTTCAAGTATTTTACAAAGGAGTACTATTCACGGGTTACTATTCACCCAGTTACTATTCACTCTAGTATTGTTCACTCAGGTATTTGGGACACTTTTCGTGTCAAAGTACTATTCACAGGTTACTATTTACGGGTTACTATTCACCCTGTGACACCCCCAAATCTCGGTACTTCATTTCCTCAAGATTTGGTGTTCACTTAATCAAAACATTCATTACTAACTACCCAATCATAATAAAATTGAATAATAAAAACCTACCCATACATGATTACATTTAATAAAAATCTCCCAGGTTATCTAACCTTTAATTACAATCATTCAAATGCGGAATTTAAAATTTATTACATCACATCATATTTAAAAGTCTATTATCATAACGATAAAAATAAAATTACAAGTCTTCATCACTTGTACATTTTTCCCTTTCCTTTAATAGTGGTAGGTTCGTTGACCTTCTCAACCTTAGCTGCAATAAGTGTATAGATTGCAAGAGTGAGCAAACAAAGCTCACTTGAAGAAGAATGAATAACTTTACAACATTACAACAATTGCTAGAAATAGGCTCAATAGAACTGAATGATATGTCCTATTAACATTCTGAAACATACTACTGAGGGTGTAATGACCACGAATCATGTCCACAGTTATAAGTAATCTTTCAACTTTAACTTTAACAGTCATAAGACTATAAGGACTCCACGTACTTAGGGGGATCAACCCTTCGTTCAATATATTGTGCACAACCATTTCAACGCTAAGCGTAAACCTCTAATAAAAGAGTTGTTCATCTCAGTATTTATAATACAAGTCCGCACCAAAGTAGGTTTGGTTTGGATACATTACAAGGAAATTTAGAATTCAACGGTCATCAACTAAGGATTAGTTGAATACAAAAGAACTAACTGTATGCTATGGAATAATCATAACTAAATCAATATTTGTAAATTAACATCATGTTTTAGGAATAATCTAATAGCATAAATATTGAATAATCATAACATAATTTTCTTGAACAATATTAAGTCAAGGTTATTGAGAATTGGATACTAAACATGCACAGTCAATAGTAATTTGAACGATAAAGTTGTTCAACACTAGAATATAGCGACTCACATGTTAAATAACAAGTTACATATTAAAGAAACTTGCTCAATATTAAAAAAATAGATTTAGAATACTTGCATCATCGTGAACAACTAGATACAAGAACTTACTCAATAATAGAGAATCTAGCTCTACGAAAGTGTAGAGTTAGCAACTTGTGAAATTGTAATTGAATTTAAAAGCAATAATGTACTCAACGAAATGAAACTTGCACAACGAAGTTTTAGGGTTAGAGATCTTGCCTTGAGCACAAGCTAAACCTTACAACTTGAATCTCAATACCCTATATATATGTCATCATGACATAATTAGTCCCTACCAACATTTTATATATATACAACATGTAGGTTTGATTTTCAATTTACATAATCGAATTATGTTAATACTAATACTAGTTAACCCTTAATAACATGCCCATTCTTAGTTTAATACCACTGAAATCATAATTTAACAGTCCTATTTATTAACACATAACATTTGTTTTCAGACTTTGTGTAAATAACTAAATTGTCATACCATTCTACTAATCAAGATTTCTACGCCACGAGTTTACATTTATTAGGCGGTATTATGGCTATTGAAATGTAATACTCATGCATGAGACTCGGTGAGAAGTTGGTATTTTATGGCATGGTACCAATACCAATATGCAATGGGGAATAATCTTCTTTGGACAATACAAGCGATGCCAAACTCCAGACTTTGGCGACAAATTTCTACGCAGAACAAAGATGAACAAAAGCCAATTTGGTCTACAATCTCCAATCTAACAAACTAATTAACATGTAATACATACAGAGACTTCATGTAAACATAATTTCAATACTCTTAACATGTTTTTACTCATATAATAACATAAACATCAACTTTACAACACCCAATTTCACTATTTTTGATAAAAACTCCATTTTGACATTTTCAGTGAAACTTATCACTGTAACTTTGTTTTTCAACCAAAACCATTAATTCCAACTATCGTGTTTATGTTTATTCATCTACTTTCAAAATCAATAGTCAATATATGTATATATATATATATATATATATATTAACAACTAATCAAACCTTAATTTTATTTTAAACTAAGCCATATTTATATATTTTCATATAAACACTCTATAATATAGTTTTCTTCACAAATTACATACATACATGAATTAATTGATTATAACCATACATAACATATGAAAACAGTTTTACAACAATTAATTATCATATAAAACTATATACACCAACAATTCATCTTTTATAGTTATTTTACAGAGAACTTTTGGAGAAGAAGATAACCATAGCTTTTAGAAAAATAGGAGCAAGATGATACCTTAATTTAGAAGAAGATGATGGCTATTCTCAAGCTTCTTCTGTTTATCAAAACCTTATTTTCTCTCAACTTTTCTCTGTATTCTTCTTTTTATTCTCTTCTTTCTTCTTCTGAGTCTTTCTCCTAACTCTATTCTAATTCACGTACTAACCAAATAGATATAACGTATAATAATAATAATAATATAGATATTAAGTATAAGATTTTTAACTGACATCAGTTATAGATTATTTGAAAATCAAAAGCCATAAGGCTTGTTTGGCTAGCTAACTAAAAATAACCCATTAACTCTTACACCTTGTTTGGTAAACCTAATTAAAATAAATGGATTAATCCTTATACCTTGTTTGATAAAGTACTATTAGATTAAATAGTTAATATGCATTAAGGCTTGTTTGGCCAAAACTAATTTAAACTCCTTTAATTTATTTTAATAACTCCTTTATAGCAAGGTTCTTTATCACGCTTCTATTTAATTAAATTTTAATAATAAATTCTAATACTAATCTATTAAATTACTTTAACACATAAATCATTACCACATAATTATAATTTCCTTTATATTTATAATTTTATTTAACCAACTAACACCTTATTTTCATTACAAACTCCAATTAAAATATTATAATTCATTTAATCATTATAAGCTCTCTAGCTTAACTATTAAATTCAATTGGTATATAAAATCTCATAACAATTAATTTTCTTAATTCCTTAAGTATTTACTTAACAAATAATTAACTAAACCACATCAAATTAAATTGAACAATTATTTATTCAATAATAAATATATACATTAAATACTTATATAATTCAATAAATATTTAATACTACATTTTAAAATTCTGGAATGTTACACACCCGGTTACTATTCACTCTAGTATTTTTCACTCGGGTATTTGGGACACTTTTTGTGTCGGGGTACTATTCACGGGGTACTATTCTCGAAGTACTATTCACGGGGTACTATTGACCAAAAAATTATATTTCTTTTCGGTCCAAATCATTTTTGGGTACAATATTATTCTATAAGGAGATGTGATAATTTTTAAGACCGTAGGTTGAAGTTATAATAGTAAATCAATATGGATCATTGGTTGAAGATATAATAGTAAATCAATATGGACCGCTGGTGGAAAGTTATAATAGTAAATCAATATGAATCGCTGGTTTAAAGCTTTAATAGTAAATCAGTATGGACCGTTGCTTTAAGTTTTAATAGTAAATCAATATGGATCGTCCGTTTAAAAGTAAATCAATCTGGACCGTTCATGAATTAGTTACTATTCAGTCCATTCTCCTATAAATAGAAGCTCATTCCTTCATTATTTCTTACGAATTCACTGAAACTCTAGAGAGAGAAACTATAGAGAAAAAGAAGAAAAGTATTCTTCTATTTCACTACTACAGTATTCAGTTTTCTAAGGTAAGGGATATTATTTGTTGTACTCGTAAGGGGTATTATTCTTTCGTATTCATGAAGAGAGCTTCTGTTATTTCATTCTTTATTATTATGTTGAATAACCTGTCTATGCGAAGTACCGCATACATGGTGAAATTCTTCCATTATTCCATTCTTTATTATTCGTTGGAATAACTCGTCTGCATGCCTATCGCATGCACAGTGAATTCTCGTTGTTATTCCATTCTTTATTATTATGTTGGAATAACTCGCTCTGCATGGTACCGCATAAATGGTGAAATTCTTCCATTATTCCATTCTTTATTATTCCACCGAATAACCTCGTCTGCAAGGCCTATCACATGCCCGTGAATTCTCATTGTTATTTCATTCTTTATTATTACTCGTTGGAATATCCTCGCCTGCATGCGGATTACGCATGACCTCGTTTTCATTCTTTATTATTCTCGTAGAATAACTTTATTCATCTTTGTCTATCGCATGCATGGTGAATTCTTCTATTATTCCATTATTTATTATTCTGTTGGAATAACCTATCTATGTGGATTACCACATGCATGGTGAATGATCCTTCGTATTCATTCCTTATTAAATTATAAAAATGATATGTCTACGTTGATTACCGCATGGAAGGTAAAAATCCATTTACGATTTCATATATTCTATTATACTTAGTTGGGTAAAGTTTTGGCTTCTGTACTCCATGAAATTAGTGGAATATCCTTGATATTTGCGCTTCATCCAGTATCTTTTCATGGAAATATTCTTCTGAGCATTCTTGAATTTTACTCCACAAAGCAGTATTATGTTGACAATTTGGACGTTATTGAGTTCAGGATAAATTAACTTATAAATCTTTAAAATTTATTCTTAAACTTGTTTTATTGAATTATTATGTCATTGTCATCATCCTCGTGCTTATATTGTGATGAAAGTCATCTTTGGCTTACGTGCATAGATGGACTTGGTATGATTATGACCAGGGATTATTCGGTATAATCATGACAGTAATGTAACAAATGATGTGATAAAAGTCCTCATTGGCCCGTAGTGCATTGATGGACAATTATTTATATGATTATATCCAGGGATTATTCGGTATAATCATGACCATTGATGATTACATGAATATCCTTGGCCGTAGTGCAAGGATGATTCAATGATGTGGTTTATTTATTAAGCTGAGTCTCAGCGATAAAGTTGATGAAAAACTTTTTAAATCATAGAAGATAGTAGATTTTATACTTTACTTGACTCTTCTAATGGATTGCTTATTCCGCTACAATTTTTGATCTAAAACTTGTTGTCTATTATATTCTATCAGTTGTTATACTGTTGAATGCTAATGATAATTTATTCTGCATTATCTTAGTCATAATATTTCTTACTGGGATAGTTGAGCTCACCCTTTCTTTCACCGTTCTCTTGAAAATGAGAATATAGTCGGGACTAGTCGTGGGAATGGATTGACGGTCCCGTATGGTTGCATTAGTAGTCCTCACTATTCTGTGAAATATTGTGATAATAAATTTATGGAGGACTTATTTTGAGTTTATATACTGTCTAGAAGACAATATTTGTATTAAAACTCACAGCTCATGTTGTATATTTAAGTTTATATTTGTATTCAGTACCATGTATCTGGTGACCCAAGATGGGTGATGTATACCTGTTTTGGGGGAGTCACATGTTGGTATGATTATGACAAGGGATTATTCGGTATAATCATGACCATTGATGATTACATGAATATCATTGGCCCGTAGTGCAGGGATGATTCGATGATGTGGTTTATTTATTAAGCTGAGTCTCAACTATAAAATTAATGATAAACTTTTTAAATCATAGAAGATAGTAGATATCATGCTCTACTTGACTCTTCTAATGGATTGCTTGTTCCGCTGCAGTTAAACTTGATGTTTATTATATTTTATCAGTTTAACACTGTTAAAGGCTAACGATAATTTATTCTGCATTATCTTAGTCAAAATATTTCTTACTAGGCTAGTTGAGCTCACCCTTTGTTTTCATTGTTCTCTTCAGAAAATGAGAATATACCTGGGACTAGTCGTGGAACGGAGTGACGGTCCAGCAGTTTGCATTAGTAGTCCTCATTATTCAGTGAAATAGTGTGATACTAATTATAATGATGACTTTATTTGAGTTTGGATACTCTCTACGACACATTATCCGTGTTCAAACTCTCATCTATGTTTTGTCGTACTGTATAAAAGAAGTTTGTATTTAAATTATGTACCATGTATTTGGCGACTCAAGATGGGTGATGTATACTTATTTTGGGGGCGTAACAGTTAGTATCAAAGCTTAGGGATATGATCCCTGACTGAGATGAGAGACTAGAACTAGGAGGGGAGAGACGGGAAATTCCTTCGCTAGTATGACCTACCTAAGTTTATTTGGTATTTATTTGGTCGGTCATAGTATATGGATAATATTTGACATGTCAATTAACTCTTGTTTTGTGGTAGTATTTGAAAATCGTACCCAAAAATGTTGAGATAAGCAATGAAGCACATGAAATTGTTGAGTCACCAACGATCAACACCCAGGATAATGTGCATCAGGATGGCAATAATCCTCAAGAAAACAACAACGCTGACCAAATGATGAACGATGGGATGTTCAGAGGCTTTATGCAATTCATGCAACATCAGGCAAGAACGACTTCTATTCAAAATGCAGGTGGAAACACTGGCAACTCTCGAACGGTCACCGCTAAACAGTTCAAGGAGCTGGGACCACCGAAGTTTATTGGAGAGTCAAAACCACTTAAGGCGGAGACGTGGATAAAGCAGATCACCAAGATATTTGATGTCTTGGGATGTTCCGAGGAGCAAAAGGTTCCCTTTGCCACCTTTATGTTGCGAGGAGAGGCAAATTACTGGTGGGAATCAGTAAAACGTACTCAACCTGCCGCACTGAAGATGTCTTGGGAGAAATTCCAAGAACTGTTCAACGACAAGTACTTTTCCAAAAGTATTCGTCACATGAAGGAGGTAAAGTTTATCAAGTTGGAGCAAAACAATATGATCGTGTCGCAGTACGAAGCTAAGTTTGCTGAGTTGTCCCGGTTTGTGTCCCACTTGGTTGATTATGAGGAGAGAATGACACGGACGTTTCAAAGAGGTTTGAAACCCGAGATACGTCAATACTTAATTTCTCACAAACTGTGTTTGTATTCAAATGTTGTAAATAGGGCTCAGTTATTGGAGCGTGATAACGAGTCAACCCAACCAAGAGAGAGCAGCCGTCAAAATGATAATAACAGTGGTAGCAGTCATCGAAGTGGTGACAACAAACGCGGAGGGAATCAATATGCCAGAAATGGTAATCACTTCGGTGGTAATCATGGCCAAGATAATAGAAGTGGAAATTTCTAGAAAAGGAGATTCAATAATTATGGAAATACGTCATCACCAGCACCTGTTGTTAAGGAAGGGGAACGACATCCAATCATATGTTACAAATGTGGAGGGGAGGGACATATCAGTCCGAACTGTACGCAACAATCCAAAGCGTGTTATAATTGCGAAAGAGAAGGTCACCTTGCCCGATTTTTTCTTGCACCGAAGTCAATTCCAGCTGGGAAAGAGGCATCAAAGGCCGTCCCAGACAAGAAAAAATTGGTAGTTCAAGGGAGAGCGTTTGTCGTAACCTCCCAAAAAGCGAGGAATCCGAACGAGGTGATCACGGGTAAGCTAATCATAAACTCTAGCGAAGTTTATACCTTATTTGATACCGGTTCTACCCATTCTTTTATTTCTCCTACTTGCGCTCAACGTTTAAATTTTACTTCGGAGAAATTAGACTTTGACTTATCTATTGAAACTCTGTTGGGAGAAACCTTCATTACATCCACTGTTTATAAGTCTTGTTTGATTCAAATCAGTAACCGCACGTTACCAGTCGATCTTATCTCCTTAAAAATACTTGCATTTGATGTGATTCTAGGAATTGATTGGTTAACTACTCATCATGCTAAAATTGATTGTTTTCGTAAGGTTGTTAGCTTTCATATTCCTAATCAACCTATTATGCGAATTCAAGCGACCAAACTATTAAAATTAATCAAGGTCATCTCAAGTCATAAAGCTATTCTTTTATTGAAAAATGGATGTCAAGCTTTCGTAGCTCATGTCACAGATTTTAAAAAAAATACGTCAGATTTGAATGATATTTCTATTGTTAATAAATTTCCTGACGTATTCCCCTAAGAACTTCATGGCCTACCCCCAGAGCGTGAAATTGAGTTTGGTATCGACCTTGAACCTGGTACAAAATCCATTTCCAAAGCCCCATATCGAACGGCTCCTATTGAACTTCAGGAGTTAAAAACCCAACTGTAGGAATTGTTAGACATCGGTTTCATTTGACCTAGTACGTCTCCTTTGGGTGCTCATGTTCTATTCACGAAGAAGAAAGATGGAAGTATGCGACTTTGTATTGATTATCGGGAGTTGAATCATGTCACCATCAAAAATAGGTACCCATTGCCTCGCATTGATGACCTATTTCACTAGTTGCAAGGCGCCAAATTCTTTTCAAAGATCGATCTTCGTTCTGGATATCATCACTTGAAGATTAAAATTGATGACATGCATTCCAAAGACTGCTTTCAGAACTCGGTACGGGCATTACGAATTCCTAGTCATGTCTTTTGGATTGACTAATGCTCCTGCTGCCTTCATGGATATGATGAACCGAGTATTCAAGGAATATTTGGATCACTTAGTGGTCGTCTTTATTGATGACATCCTCATTTACTCCAAAAGCAGTGAAGATCATAAGCAACACTTGAGGCTGATACTCTAAAAGCTTCGTGAAAACAAGCTTTATGCCAAGTTGAAGAAATGTGAGTTCTGGCTTGAGGAAGTAGCATTCCTTGGGCACGTAATATCAAATCACGAAATATCTGTTGACCTGGCAAAGATTGAAGCAATTCAAAGTTGGGAACAACCTAAGTCAGTGACCGAAGTACGTAGCTTTTCTGAGTTAGTTGGTTATTATCGGAGGTTCATGGAAGGATTTTCTCGAATCGCTACTCCATTAACTCAGCTGACTCGAAAAGATACAAAATTCGGTTGGAGCGAGGAATGTGAGAAGAGTTTTCAAGAACTCAAGAGGAGGCTCATTTTAGCACCTATTTTGACAATACCAGCTGGTTCGGAGAGATTTGTCATATACAGCGATACTTCAGGAAAGGGTTTAGGATGTGTGCTCATGCAACATGGGAAATTCATAGCCTATGTCTCATGACAACTCAAAGAATATGAGAGGAATTATCCTACTCATGATCTAGAGTTGGCAGCTATCGTTTTTGCGCTTAAGATTTATAGGCATTACCTGTATGGAGAAAAGGTGGAGATCTATACGGATCATAAAAGCCTCAAATATTTATCCACTCAAAAGAAATTCAACATTCGACAACGACGATGGCTTGAGGTATTGAAAGATTACGATCATACCATTCAATACCATCCTGGAAAAGCGAACGTAGTAGTTGATGCATTGAGTAGAAAATCATATGCGTGTACGAGTGTGATATTGTCAACGCAAAGGCCCATTATGTATGACTTACAAAGGATGGAGATAGAGTTAAAGACTCCAAGGACCAATGTGATAACGGAAAATATACGAGTAGAACTGACTTTAATCGATAAAGTTAAAGCTGCTCAAGCTACAGACCTGGAACTGATGCGTATGAGGAAGAAAGTGCAAGAAGGTGCTATTCCGGAAGTAAGAATCGATGAAGAAGGAATACTTAGAGTCAACTCCAGACTATGTGTTCCTAACGATTCTGACTTGAAGTATAAAATCATGATGGAGGCGCACAACACACCGTTTGCAATCCATCCTAGGAGTAGCAAAATGTATCGTGATCTTCGACATACATTTTGGTGGAACAATATGAAGAGAGAGATAGCGGCGTTTATCGTAAGGTGTCTAACTTATCAACAAGTTAAGGCGGAGCATCAAGTGCCAAAAGGTCGATTGCTGTGATGCCCCCAAAATAGGTATACATCACCCATCTTGAGTCACTAAATACATGGTACAAAATTCAAATACAACTTAATAATATAGCTGTTGTGTAAAATACGACAAGACATAAACTTAGAGTTTTAAAACGAATGTTGTCTTCTAGACAATATTCAACTCAAATGAAGTCCTCAATACATTTATTATCGCACTATTCATAGAATAGTGAGGACTACTAATGCTATCATCTGGACCGTCACTCCATTCCCCGACTAGTCCCGGCTACGTTCTCATTTCCTGAAGAGAACAATGAAAGCAAAAAGGTGAGCTCAACTAGCGCAGTAAGAAATATTAAGACTAAGATAAAGCAGAATAATTTATTGTTAGCCTTCAACAGTGTTAAACTGATAAAATATAACAAACATCAAGTTTAACTGCAGCGGAACAAACAATCCATTAGAAGAGTCAAGTAGAGAATAAAATCTACTATCTTATATGATTTAAAAGGTTTTTCATCACTTTTATCGCTGAGACTTAGCTTAATAAATAATCCACATCATCCCTGCACTACGGCCAAGGATATTTCTTAATATCACGACCACAAATTATCCATGCACTACGGGCCAAGGATATTCGTGTATTCATCAATGGTCATGATCATGCCAACAACTTTCCATCAATGCACTACGGGACAATGAGGACTTTATCATTTGTAACATTACGGTCCTGATTATACCGAATAATCCCTGGTCATAATCATACCAAGTCCATCTATGCACTACAGGCCATAGATGACTTTCAACAGAATATAAATATGAAGATGATTATAATGATATAGGAATTCAATAAAACAAGTTCAAGAATAAATTTTTAAAGATTTATAATTTAATTTATCCATAAATCAATAACGTCCAAATTGTCAACATGATACTGCTTTGTGGAGTAAAATTCAAAAATATAATGTTGTACCAAAAATAATTTGGACCGAAAACGAATCAATTTTTATCATGAATAGTACCCGGGTGAATAGTACTCGAGTGAATAGTACCCCATGAATAGTACTTCGAGAATAGTAACCCCATGAATAGTACTCCGGCATGAAAACGTTAAAACTTATCAAAATTGCCCAGAATAATATTTTCATGAAAAGATACTGGATGAAGCGCAAATATCAAGGATATTCTACTAATTTCATGGAGTATAGAAGCCAAAATTATAACAAACGAGTATAGAATTCGAAATCTGAAACAAAATAATATTACTTACATACTAGAGAGTATGAAAGAAATATTATTTTAAGTGAATATTGAACAAAAATAACATCCCTTACCTTGAAAAGAAGAGTATTCCAACTGGTATAGTGGGGATATTCTTAAAGAAAATTTTACCACATCATTTGTAACATTACGGTCATGATTATACTGAATAATCCCTGGTCATAATCATACTGAGACCATCTATGCACTACAGGCCACATATGACTTTCAACAAAATATAAACATGAGGATGATGACAATGATATAGGAATTCAATAAAACAAGTTCAAGAATAAATTTTTAATGATTTATAATTTAATTTATCCAAAAATCAATAACGTCCAAATTGTCAACATGATACTACTTTGTGGAGTAAAATTCAAAAACATAATGTTGTACCAAAAATAATTTGGACCGAAAATGAATAAATTTTTATCATGAATAGTACCCGGCTGAATAGTACTCGAGTGAATAGTACTCCGTGAATAGTACTTCAGGAATAGTAACCCCGTAAATAGTACTCCGGCATGAAAACATTAAAACTTATCAAAAATGCCCAGAATAATATTTCCATGAAAAGATACTGGATGAAGCCCAAATATCAAGGATATTTTGCTAATTTCATGGATTATAGAAGCCAAAATTTTAACAAACGAGTATAGAATTTGAAATTTGAAACGAAATAATATTACTTACATACTAGAGAGTATGGAAGAAATATTATTTTAAGCGAATATTGAACAAAAATAACATCCCTTACCTTGAAAAGAAGAGTATTCCAACTGGTATAGCGGGGATATTCTTAAAGAAAATTTTCACTGTTTTCTAAGCTCAAAGCTTTCTAAAAATCTAAAGAAATACACTCAAGATTATAGAAGAAGAATTCTCTGATTCTGGTGTGATTTTCAATTCTAACTAAGCACCCTTTATAGGAAAATGCTAGAATGCCATATGAGACTAAAATAATAAAATAATATTATTTATATATTTTTCTTACTCGCCAACCTTGTTGAATAACAAGCCAGCCATCTTGGACACAAATTTGCAGCCCACATGTTTTCAAACAAAAGTGGGTCCCGCCCAAATTTAATAAAAAACATTTTATTTACTGAAAATTTAGTAATTCATAATAAATAGTCCTTTTATCAGAAAAATACGAATTTTATGTCCATTCCACACGAAATTGAATTCTCTACAACTTTGTAAAAGAATGTTTTTCCAAATTCCAAACAGAAAATATCTGAAATCCACAAACGGATGATTTTTAATACCTCATAAAATTCATAATAAATCATATGTTAATTTTTAACAGTTCCAAATTTGTGGACATATACTCAAATTATATATGTATAACATATCAAAAAATCACAACGATCCAACGGTCGGATCAAAATTATAACTCAAGCAATAGAGCTTTAAGAACACCGATTTGATTTTTAATACCTCCCTTCTGACAAAAATACTGATAAAACACCTCAACATTAATTCCTTCAATTATAACCACATAAAATAAATATTTACTTATCATATAAATTAATAATTAATTATTCATAAATAATATTACAGAATCACAATAATGACAATCAGGCCATTCCCAGGAAAGATGGGGCTTTCCAATAAGGATTTCTCCTCATCTTGGCGCCGTAATTAGGTGACCAAACCTCTCCTTGATGTAACTTTCTAGACATTGCCAATAATGCTATCTAATAATATTATTCAAATAATATGAATTATTGATTTGATAATGGAAAATATTGTGCAAAGGACAATTATTGAAACAACAATAATATAAAATATCAACGCAAAGAATTATTGAAGCAATAAAATAAAATATTGAACATTAATTATCAGTAATAAATATTGAGTAGTGCCTTCTTACGTAAGAACCAATAATTCAAAAATACTGTGCAATACCGTGTGCTACTGTGCAACAACGCCAGACATCAGTATTTTAACCACCGAATATTCCAACAATGTTAATGGTATAACTTTCGCCGTTATTTTATAAAAGATATTTTGTCGCTTTCAAATCGACAATAATTCCATTAGGGGTCCACTAATGATTGTGCCGTCGTCATTTAATATTCCCCTCGTTAAAACGAATATTCCCCACCAATCAAATATTATATAACAACTTGCGTACTTTGCAAAATTTATAAATATTACCCACAACTATAACATTATATCAAATTCACTCCATAATATTCAAAAATGATATTTATAGAAAATTCATCTTTATTCATAAAAGTTGGGGTCTTACAACATCCCCTTCTTATGAAATTTCGCCCTCGAAATTAAGGTACGTACCTGGTATATCGAAGAGGTAAGGATACCTTGATTTCATTTCAGATTCTAACTCCCAGGTCATTTCCTCAACATCGTGGTTTCTCCACAAAACTTTGACTTGAGGTATAACCTTTGAGCGTAAAATATGCTCCTTCTTATCCAAGATTTTAACAGGAATCTCTTCATACGTTAAATCTTCCGCTATTTCGTCCGGTTCTAACTCAATAATGTGGTTCGGGTCTTTCACATGTTTACGTAACATAGATATGTGAAAAACATTATGAACACGAGACATACTTGGCGGTAAAAGCGAGTCTATAGCCACGCCCTACTCGCTCGAGGATTAAAATGGGCCAATGAATCGAGGATTGAGCTTTCCTCTCTTTCTAAATCTCGTAACTCCTTTCCATGGAGCAACATGTAACAACACATGATCTCCAATATCGAATTCTACGTCCTTTCGATGAAGATCAACATAACTCTTTTGTCGATCTTGTGAGGTTTTTATATGTTATCGGATCGTTTGAATCTTTTCAGTAGTCATACGTACCAACTCAGGTTCCAACAACGTTGCGTCACCCACCTCGTCCTAGAATACTGGAGAACGACACTTTCTTCCATACAACGCCTCGAATGGAGTCATGCCAATACTTGCTTAAAAACTGTTGTTGTAGGAAAACTCCACCAATGGTAAGAACTTGTCCCAACTTCCCTTGAAGTCAAGGACACAAAGTCTTAATAGATCTTCAAGAGTTTGAATAGTCCTCTCCGACTGCCCGTCCGTCTAAGGATGATATGCCGAGCTAAAACGTAAATCTGTGCCCATAGCTTTCTGCAAACTAACCCAAAATCGTGAAGTGAATCTTGGGTCTCGATCGAAACTATGGATACCGGCATACCATGCGCTTCTTACAATCTCATTTATGTACATACGAGCAAGACGTTCAAGTGTATAAGTTTCTCGTATAGGTAAGAAATGAGCCGACTTGGTCAATCTATCAACAATGACCCAAATCGCATCTATGCCTTGAGAAACCTTGGGAAGACCGGTAACGAAATCCATGGTAATGTGCTCCCACTTCCATTCTGGAATTTTAAGTGGTTGTAATGGACCTTTTGGTACTTGATTCTCTGCCTTGACTCGTTGATAAGTTAGACACCTTGAGATAAACTCTGTGATCTCTCTTATCATATTGCTCCACAAAAATGTATGTCAAAGATCATGATACATTTTGGTACTCCCAAGATGGATTGCAAATGATGTGTTGTGCGCCTCCATCATGATTTTATACTTTAAATCAGGGTCGTTAGGAACACAAAGTCTAGAGTTGACTCGAAGTATTCCTTCCTCATCGATTCTTGCTTCCGGCATAGCACTTCTTGCACTTTCTTCTTCATACGCATCAGCTCCATGTCTGTAGCTTGAGCAGCTTTAACTTTATCGATTAAAGTCGGTTCTACTCGAATATTCGCCATCATCACATGGGACCCTGGAGTTTTTAACTTTATCTTCATCCTTTGCAAGTCATATAGAATGGGCCTTTGCGTTGACAATATGGCACTCGTACTCGCATATGATCTTCTACTTAATGTGTCAGCTACTACGTTCACTTTACCATGATGGTATTGAATGGTATGATCACAATCTTTCAACATTTCAAGCCAACATCGTTGCCGCATGTTGAGTTCCTTTTGGGTGAAGAAATATTTGAGGCTTTTATGATCCATAAAGATCTCCACTTTCTCCCCATACAAGTAATGCCTCCAAAATTTAAGTGCGAAGACAACAACTGCCAACTCTAGATCATGAGTAGGATAATTCCTCTTATATTCTTTGAGTTTTGGAGAGGCATAGGCTATGACTTTCCCATGTTGCATGAGAACACATCCTAACCTTTTGCTCAAGCATCACCAGAGATGACAAATTCCTCAAGCCGATGGTATTGTCGAACAAAATAAAATGAGTCTCCTCTTAAGTTCTTGAAAACTCTTCTCACATTCCACGCTCCAATCAATTTTGTATCTTTCCGAGTCAATCGAAGTTAATGGAGTATCAATTCGAGAAAACCTTCTCTGAATCTCCGATAATAACCGTGTCAAAGCGTAATACGCACCGAAATAGGATGTTCCAACGTAGAATAGTAAAGAGATTAATTCAGTCCAAATAGAAAAACGCATGCATGTGATATTCCAATAGAATAATAAAGAATAGAATAACAGGAGAATTTCACTAAGTATAGGGAAGTCCGTGTATACAGGTTATTCCAACAGAATAATAAAGAATGGAATAACAGAAGTTCTCTTCATGAATACAAAAGAAATAATACCCCCTACCTTAAGAAGAAGAGTACAAAAATATATAAGTAGTGAAGTAGCAGAATACTTTTGTTCTTTCTCTCAATAGTTTGAGAGTCTAGAGTTTCAGTGAATTCGTAAGAAATAATGAAGGAATGAGCTTCTTTCATTTTACAAATTTAAACAATTAGCATAGTAGTAAGCAAGGATCGATCCCACAGAGAGTGATTTGTTTTATATTTATCCTATGATTTCTAATGCAAAAGGGATTTTGAATTAATTAAATAAATTAACAAGAATAAACTAATAAGAATAAACAATGAATAAAAAGCTTCAGTTCTTCAGTTCAATATCACCTTTTTACAATAATGGATTAATCAAGTGTAACATTATTTACCCTTCAATGAAACTAATAGCCCTAGGTAACAACAAGCTCTCGCTATTCAAACTCCCCTTAGATTGTCACCAATGAAACAAGCTCTTCACAAGATTCTAACAATTATATAACCTAGAATAAGCTCTCTAGATTTAATATAATAGTAGCATTAAGAACTAGGGAATTAGACTATTCCAAGCAACAAATACATAAGCTTGGATTGTTTAACTTGTCTTCTGATAATCATAGCAATACTCAAAAGCTTGTCCACAATCAGATATTACTAATTACTACTTGTGATTAGAAACAATATCAATTACACGTAATATTATTCCTTGATCTAGCATATGATATTTGTTAACCAACTCAATCCTGCAGAAATCAAATCAGTTAAGCCAAATAGCATTCAGAAATTAAATAAGATTATCAAGAATGAATTTCATGTGAGAAAGAATAAATAATTAATACTCAATTAACCATTGATTATAAATAAGGTTCAACATCCCTTAGAACTAAATAAAAAGAACTTAGCTCATGACTTCAATCCTCCAATGTTGTAGATGAGAGAATGTAGTAAATGATTGAATGAATAAAATCCTGACTACCATCCTCTATTTATAATGCTAGACAGAGTCTAAATCCTATAGGAAGTAGAAATCCAAATCCTAAAAGGAATTATAAATCATAACTAGTTTCCATAAAAAAATAGAATCTAATTTGGAAATAAATCTTAGTATAAAGTAAATCCTAAAGCTAATAGAA
Organism: Panax ginseng; assembly: GCA_020205605.1. Lineage (NCBI taxonomy): Eukaryota > Viridiplantae > Streptophyta > Magnoliopsida > Apiales > Araliaceae > Panax > Panax ginseng. The sequence continues at coordinate 60,566,302 of CM035140.1, read as the reverse complement.
ATAATAATCCTATTCCATGTTGAAATCTGCCAAAATCTGTATTTAGAAACTTTCCAAAAATCCAAGATTTTCCAATTTTCGCACTCAAAATTCGCTGGGGCGAATTTTCATTTTCTGTTGCGATGTCCTTTGATAAAACGACCATAACTTTTGATTCGGAAGGAGTTACGGGGCCTACTACCTATCAAAACGAAGATATCGACGAGATCTACAATTTTTATTCTTTGAGATTCGACAGATTCTGGATGGATCAAGGTCAAAATCGGGCTCCAAGAAACTGCTGTGTAAATTGCAACTCCCAAACTTTGAGGTTGATAGTCCGTTTAGTAAAAATATCATAACTTTTTCATATGAACTCCGATTGGGACGATTCAAGATGTTTTAGAAAGCTAAGGAAGAGATCTATAATAAAATCCAAGTCCCAAGCCAAGACCATCCATACAACGTAATGCTAAAAACCCTGCATTTTTCATTTTTTCCTCATTTCAGCTCCAACTCCTCCTGAAATCATTAAACACCTTAATAAGCTCATATACACATGAAACATGCAATAAAACTAAATATAATGGAATCAAAATAAATAAATAATATGCACTCATCAAATTCCCCCACACTTAGCCTTTTACACGTCCTCGTGTAAACCAAAAGTTTAATTTCCAGAAAAATTCTATTTAACCATCATGCCAAAAGATTTCAAGGTACAAATCATGATTATCAACACTAAATTTGCAAAAATCTAATCAACTCACAATTACTAACCTTACCATTTTACCAATGAATTTCATTAAATCAAACTATAACCACATAAGTAACTTTCCCAAAATCATCATACTTACTTAACATAGTTACTATAGAGAAAAAACCGTGCACACTGACTCACAACTAAGAACAACTTTTTCTTGCTTTTTAAGTTTTTTTATAGAACCTTCTTTTTAGCACAGATGAATGTATTTTCATGCTTTTTTTTCGTATATTTTTTTTTCTTTTCTGGACATGTGCAATGTCTCCTTTTCTTAGGCTTTTCAAAGTTATCCATTAGCGAACTTTCCATCAACGACTCCCAAACCAGATGATCTTAGGGCGCTAGGTGTAGAGACACCCCTAAGGCTTACTTATTCAAGTAACAAAGGCCACAAAAGTTTACTAGTCAAGCTGTTTTTATCCATCACAATTTTCAGCGTGAATACCGATGCTTCCCGAGGTTTGGATACCCAGTTATTTCGCACAATGGACATTGAAGCAGATTTTTATTTTTCATTTTTCATTTTTTCCTTCTTTTTTTTTCTTTTGTTTTTCTTTCATCATTTTTTCACATGGTTCTGCAACAATATAAGTAAGTTAAACAGTTCTAAGTCATGAAATCAGTGCACATAGACAACTCCACAAATAACTTAGCCAAATAAACATGTTTCTCATATTCAAGTACTCATGTATCACAAATTTAATTTAAATCAATTATTATGGATCATGACTTAGTTTTCATCATTCATCAACTAATTAAGCATCAAGCAAAATCTGAATTTTAGCATCGATTTTCAATCTTTGACTTTAACCTTGGAACACATAGGCAAATAGAATCATGGAACCCAAAGTTTTCAAAAAAATAAATTAAAAAGCATTAAATTTTCAAATTCCCTATCCAAATCGGATCAATATTCCTAAAAATAAAAACCTAAATCTTCACCCCACACTCAAACCTTACATTGTCCCCAATTTAAGAAAATTATGCAAAGAAGAAGAACTACAAATTAATATGCAACAAAAAAAACTAAAAAGTAAAGGGATAGAAAAATCAAATCTGAGATCTTGGGTTGCCTCCCAAGTAGCTTCTCTTGTTTATTGTCATTGGCTTGACATCATCCTTCTCATCCTATGTAATTGAACTTGTGTACTTCAAGTGGACTGGTAACAATTTTAGTTCTTCATTAGGAGCATCCTTCAGATCCTGATTTTGCTCCATTCCAGCCCTCAAATCCTCCTTGTATATTTTCTCAAGAGATTCCTGCACTATAGAGTCAACAACATCAACAGCAAAAATAGAATTAACATTACCAAGATACTCTTAACTTTATATATGCCGAACTAGACATGTGTGTCGTCCAATTCCATGTGTAAGGTCCCATGGTGTTTATCATTGTGTGTTGTAGCTGGTACAAGGAAAGTATCATCATATATGTCCTCCTTATAGAAATCTGCAGGAATTATTAATTCTTCCATCTCTACCTCTTGTTCATCATTTTCAGACTTTGAATACCCGATTTCTTCAAATTTAGCAGTAGTCTCGAGCACATCCAAATGGTTTCCACTAGTGAACTCCTTCTCATCTTTAAGTTCTTGTTCCCTATTCGCCATTTCTTCAGGAATTTTTCATTAGACTCTGTATACTACGTTGAATTTTTTCCAACTTTTCAATTCCTTGTTAGAACTTGGGGAAAAGGAAGTTTCGGTTCATAAGCAGAAAGAGGTGGAAATTTGTGCTTGAGTACATCACTGCTACCTATTTCACTATTGTCGGACTTACTTTGTTTTGACTTTTCTTGCTGTTGATCCTCTGCACCACAATGTTATGGAACTTACATTTTCAACAGTGTGAGAAAGTGACCTTCCTACTGTGGTTTCAAGTTGACCAACTTGGTCCCTCAGATCTTGAACAGAAGTTCTTGTCTTCTGCTGGAATTGTTGTGTCTGACACATGAACTGTTGTGTTTGGTTCATGAATGCCTTGAACATATACTCCATAAATGTCCCAGAATTGATAGGTACTTCTTGGTTTTTTTGTGTGGTACTGAGGTTGAGCTTGCTGAATAACTTGTGTATTCCTTGCAGCCATTTGTCGAACCAAAGCAGCTTAAATCGTAATCTCACGCTCTAAGTCTCTCGTGCTTTACCCCATTTACCCTTTGTAGTGTGTGATCCATCTTAGTTCCATATCTTCTGTGAGTTAACTGCCATGTTTGCAATTAAGTTCCTTGCCGCTTCTGGAGTCTTGTCTAAAGGCTCCTCCACTTCTTTGCATCAATCATGCTTCTTTCCATTGGTAGCAACCCCTCATAGAAGTACTGGATCAAGTAATGTTCATCAATTCCATGAGGTTGACAGCTGGAACACAACTTCTTGAACCTTTCCCAATACTCATAGAGATTCTCTCCATTGACCTGCCTGATTCCACATATCTCCTTTCTTATATCGGTAACTCTTGATGCAGAAAAATACCTCTCCAAGAATAACCTTTGCATATCAGTCCATGATCGTATTAATCCAGAAGGTAGATAGTATAACCAGTCTTTAGCCAAATCTGCTAATGAGAATGGAAAAAGTCTAAGCTAGATCTGCTCCTCTGCCACTCCTTGTGCTTTCATCGTGGAACACACCACATGGAACTCCTTTAGATGGTTATATGGATTTTCACCTGTAAGACCACGAAAAATAGGCAAAAGATGAATTAGTCTAGAGTTAAGTTCAAAAGCAACATCTAAAGTAGAATACTCAATACAAAATGATGATTGATCAAGATTGAGAGTATGCAGTTCTTTTAAAGTCCTATTTTTGTTTGGCACCACCATCTTTTTCTCTTCAAGTGATGGAACAAGAGTTTCTTCTATATCTGCAGTTTTCAATATCTCTTGAACAAAATTTAAGTAAATAGAGTGAGAGGATTAAGTTATAAAATAAAAACAAAAACAAAATAATAAATAATAAAAATAAACGAAAACAAAGAATAAACAAAACAAATAACACTCCCGTGGCGCTACCAAAATTTGAAGTCATCGTTTACACTCCTAAATTAACCTCACTTTCACTTTACAAATTTAAACAATTAGCATAGTAGTAAGCAAGGATCAATCCCACAGAGAGTGATTTGTTTTATATTTATCCTATGATTTTTAATAAAAAGGGGATTTTGAATTAATTAATTAAATTAACAAGAATAAACTAATAAGAATAAACAATGAATAGAAAGCTTCAGTTCTTCAGTTCAGTATCACCTTTTTACAATAATAGATTAATCAAGTGTAACCTTATTTACCCTTCAATGAAACTAATAGTCCTAGGTAACAACAAGCTCTGCTACCCGAAACTCCGCTTAGATTGTCACTCGATGAAACAAGCTCTTCACAAGATTCTAACAATTATATAACTAGAATAAGCTCTCTAGATTTAATATAATAGCAACATTAAGAACTAGGGAATTAGACTATTTCAAGCAACAAACACATAAACTCGGATTGTTTAACTTGTCTTCTGATAATCATAGCAATACTCAAAAGCTTGTCCACAATCAGATATTACTAATTACTACTTGTGATTAGAAACAATATCAATTACACGTAATATTATTCCTTGATCTAGCATATGATATTTGTTAACCAACTCAATCCTGCAGAAATCAAATCAGTTAAGCCAAATAGCATTCAGAAATTAAATCAGATTATCAAGAATAAATTTCATGTGAGAAAGAATAAATAATTAATACTCAATTAACCATTAATTATAAATAAGGTTCAACATCCCTTAGAACTGAATAAAAAGAACTTAGCTCATGTCTTTAATCCTCCAATGTTGTAGATGAGAGAATGTAGTAAATGATTGAATGAATAAAACCCTGACTAGCATCCTCTATTTATAGTGCTAGACAGAGTCCTAAATCCTATAGGAAGTAGAAATCCAAATCCTAAAAGGAATTACAAATCATAACTAGTTTCCATAAAAAAAAAATAGAATCTAATTTGGAAATAAATCTTAGTATAAAGTAAATCCTAAATCTAATAGAAATAATAATCCTATTCCATGTTGAAATCTGCATTTAGAAACTTTCCAAAAATCCAAGATTTTCAACTTTTCGCGCTCAAATTCGCTGGGGCGAATTTCCATTTTCTGTTGTGACGTCCTTTGGTAAAACGACCATAACCTTTGATCTGGAAGGAGTTACGGGGCCTACTACCTATCCAACCGAAGATATTGACGATATCTACAATTTTCATTCTTTGAGATTCGACAAATTCTGGCTGGATCAAGGTCGAAATCGGGCTCCAAGTAACTGCTGTGTAAATTGCAACTTCCAAACTTTGAGGTTGCACGTCTGTTTAGTAAAAATATCATAACTTTTTCATATGAACTCTGATTGGGACGATTCAAGATGTTCTGGAAAGCTAAGGAAGAGCTCTACAATAAAATCCAAGTCCCAAGCCAAGACCAAGCATACAACATAATGCTAAAAACCCTATAATTTTCCTTTTTTCCTCATTTCAGCTCCAACTTCTCCTGAAATCATTAAACACCTTAATAAGCTCATATACACATGAAACATGCAATAAAACTAAATATAATAGAATCAAAATAAATGAATAATATGCACTCATCAAATTCCCCCATACTTAGCCTTTTACACGTCCTCGTGTAAACCAAAAGTTTGATTTCCAAAAATTCTATTCAACCGTCATGCCAAAAGATTTCAAGGTACAAATCATGATTATCAACCCTAAATTTGCAAAAATCTAATCAACGCCTTATCAATCAACTCACAATTACCAACCTTACCATTTCACCAATGAATTTCATTAAATCAAACTATAACCACATAAGTAACTTTCCCAAAATCATTATACTTACTTAACTTAGTTACCATAGAGAAAAAACCGTGCACACTGACTCACAACCAAGAACAACTTTTTCTTGCTTTTTAAGTTTTTTCATAGAACCTTCTTTTTAGCACAGATGAATGTATTTTCATGCTTTTTTTCGTATATTGTTTTTCTTTTCTTGACATGTGTAATGTCTCCTTTTCTTAGGCTTTTCAGAGTTACCCATTAGCGAACTTTCCACCAACGACTCCTGTTCGGGAGTGTTTTACCAATCCTCATGATTGGCTGTAAGCCTGGGCTGGAATCGAGGAGGTTGGGCCGATATGGCCGAAGACATACAGGAGGTTGAGGGCGTTCGGGTTTGGATACCCGAGCCCAATAGGCCGGGATCCGGTTGTGATCATGGAGGTCGGGTTCGGTCTTCGCGTCCTTTGCACAAAGGCCCAGACCGGTGCTTGTGATCCCTGATGGGTTGGGCATGTGCGGTCGGACAGCCCACATGCAGAGTTGGGCGTAATAAGGGGATTATATGGTTAAGGGTCCTAACCCTAATCATGTGTTGATAAGGCAACTCCAAAGATAGTATTGAAAAGGGATTCTACTTGCACCTTTTGAGGAGATTGTGTTGGACCCAAATATAGGTAACTACCATATTTAGGAGTCCTATTCCGACTCGGAGAAGGATTCTAAGGTAGTGAGAGCACTATAAATACCAGGCCAAGGTTACAATTAATAGGTAATATATCTTTGAGCACTAAACACATAAGCCTCCATTGTTAAACCTTGTGAATGGCCTGTACTTATTCTCACACCGGAGCTATCCCCACAAGCACACAATTGGCAAGCTTCTGTGTGATCCATTATTGTCTGTGTTTCAAATACGTAGATTCTGTGATTGGACACGCGGACAAAACTTGGCGTTAACATTGGCGCTAGAAGGAGGGGTTTTAGTGCTTTTTTGGCAATCACAACCAGTTTTTCCAGCAGAGGAACATGGCGAGTAAAGAAAACAATGCCTCTTCCCATGAAAAGGCAAAAACCCAACAGTCAAACCAGACCACGCAGGTGAGGGGGTCGGTGAAGGATCGACTGGGGTCTAAAATTCCGGAGGTTGAAGAGATACCAGCCCCTTCCCTCCGATGTAAGCTCTTCCATGACAGTCAACACACACCCCATCAAGCGAGTCAGGCCGATGAGAATCACTCTCGGGCCCTCACGAGACAAGAAAGAGGAGACGGCAACCGAGACCAGCGGGAGGTCATCCTGAAAAAGAAGATGAAGCAGAACAAGGATGCCATGTTGGCACTACGGCTGCAACAGCAAGAGGCCTGCTCGAAGAGGCGTAGACGCCCTAGCCGATCCCGATTACCTCGACGGGATGAGGCTAGAAAAGAAAGGAGCTGGCCACGGAGTCGTTCTCGAGAAGGACGGAGTCGAAGGAGGACTCGATCAGATGACAGAAGATCCAGACACCCGGGAAGGTCGGATCAAAAGAGGAGGATCGCATCCCCCGAATACGAGCGGGACAAACATCATTCGTCCCCTCGTAAAGGGGAGGCCGATCCCCTCGCCCGAAGAGTCGCGGAACTGGAGAAACTACTAGCAGCTAAAAGTCCAACGTGGACCTCTTCAAGATGTCCGGGATCGCTCTTCTCACTAGAGATCAATCAAGTCACAGTCGATCCGAAGAAAAAGATGCCCCCTATTGACACGTACGACGGGTTAGGGGATCCGTATGATCACTCGGATGGGTATGACTGTCTGATGTCTTACTACGGACACTCAGATGCGGCCAAATGTCATATGTTTGCCACGACACTAAAAAAGAACGCCCGGGAATGGATGGGGACTTTGGCAGCAGGATCGATCGGGTCGTGGAACGATCTCCGAGATAAGTTCCATGCTCGGTTCAGAAGCAACAGGAGATGAGGAAAGATCACAGCGTCCCTCATGCAGGTCCAACAGAAGTCGGATGAAACATTAGGCCAGTACGTGAAGAGATTTTGAGAGGCTGTGGGGTCGGTAGCAGAGTTGAATTCCCCGCAAGCCTTGGGATTTTTCACGACAGGGTTGGATATCGTGAGGTCCAAGAAACTGGTCAAAGATTTGGTAATCAGCCCTCCTACAGATCTAACCGAAGCATTTCATCTGGCCAAAGGGTTCATATCAATGGAAGAAGTGATGGGAAATTTCAAACTGCATTCCCAGTCCTACGAGAAGTCTAAGGATCGGGATAAACAGAGTTACCAACGGTCGGACAACAATCAGTGGAGATCGAACAATCCGGGCAGGAAAAGTTACAATGGAGGAGGGTCAGGAAGTAACCGACCTCCACTGCCTAATCATAACATCAACAAGGTCTACACCCCTCTTACTGCAGATCGGTCGAACATTTTGGAGGAGATGAAGAATCAACCCTTCTATGAGCCATGCATGAGATGAACCAAACTTGGAAGGAGGGGTCGGGATAAATATTGTGAATACCATCAGAGTACCGGGCACTCGACTGAAGCATGCACCCACCTGATGGACATTATAAAGAAGAATGTACAGAATGGGCAATTGATACAAGATGTGTGGTATTTCGGTAATGCAAATGATAATAGAGAGAAAAATGAAATCAAGATCAGGACACCCAGCCTCCACAGAACCCCCCAGCCCAAGCCGTGATTGATGTTATCTCGAGAGGATCTGTCGGACGGGTGATGGGAAGGAAGAGAAGCGGGCATCTCGAGGCAGTGTTATCGATTACGGGGTTAACTACTAGGAAGGATCAGGCATATCCTGGAACATCTATCTCCTTTTCGGACGAGGATTACCCGACGGACCTCATCGAGCCGCATGATGGAGCATTGGTGATAACTGCCCAAGTCGGGACTGTGGACATGAAACGGATGATGATAGACAATGGATCCTCGGTCGATATCCTGTACACTCACACCTACCAGAGGATGGATCTACAAGGGAAGAAGATGGACCTGGGAATTGAAGGACCTTTGTACGGGTTCATTGGAGATCAGGTGTATGTGTCTGGTACCATCGAACTGCCAGTCAAGTTTGGCACGACACCCAAATAGGTGGAAATAATGGTCAGATTCTTCGTCGTCCAGGTGGATTCGGCGTACAACGCGATCCTCGGTAGACCAACTCTGGCAGCCCTGCAATCAGTGACTTCCATTCCCCACTTCAAAATGAAGTTTCCAACACCGAACGGGATCGGGGAGGTAAAAGGAGACTTAGACATTGCCCGAAGGTGTTATCGGAATAGCTTAATTTCCTCGGGGGTCGGAGTCAGTAAGCAGAAATAGACAATGGCGATTGAAATAGAGCCATTCACAGAGGGTAGTACAGAACCGCTCGCTCTGCCCGCCGAAGAAACCAAAGATATAGAACTGGTGCCAGGCAACAAAGAGAAAATGATCAAAATTGGGTCGGGGTTAGCAGAACCATTCAGAACAGGAATTGATAGAATTGCTCCAACTCTACGCAGATATCTTTGCATGGGAACCAAGTGATATAATAGGGGTAAGCGAATCAGTGGCCCTGCACAAGTTACATGTGGACCGAAACAGAAAACTAGTCATACAAAAGCGAAGAGTTTTCGCCCCGGAAAGACAAAAAATTATCGATAAAGAGATTTCCAAACTTCTAGAGGTCGAGTTCATCTTCGAGATTGATTACCCGGAGTGGTTGGCCAATATAGTCTTGGTCCAGAAGCAGAACGGGAAGTGGAGGTTATGCATCGACTACACGGATTTGAACAGGGCATGTCCAAAGGATTTCTACCCCTTGCCCAACATAGATCAGTTGATTAACGCCACTTCGGGATACGGTATACTGAGTTTCATGGATACATTCTTAGGGTACCATCAGATTTCAATGAGTAATGAAGATATTCCGAAAACCAGTTTCATCACACATCGGGCGATATACGCTGTCTGATGTAAAAAATGACCTTCTGCCATCAATGTTGGGGGCGACTTATCAGCGAATGATGAACTTCGTGTTCACGAAGCAGCTAGGGAGGAGTATGGAGATCTACTTAGAAGACATGATCGTCAAAAGCATGTCAGTCCGTGACCATCTTCAAGATCTAGAAAATTGCTTCGAGACCGTTAGAAGACTCAAGCTGAGGTTGAACCCGACCAAGTGCACGTTTGGATTGGGATCGGGGAAATTCCTGGGGTATCTGGTCATCAAAAGGGGAATCAAAGAAAACCCAAAGAATATTCAGGCGGTCCTAGATATGAAATCCCCGAAGTCTTACAATGATGTGCAGAGACTGACAGGTCGGATTGCGGCCCTCCGGAGGTTCGTCTCCAAATCAGTAGAAAGGTGCCTACCATTTTTTGACACCTTGAAAGGGCCCAAGAACGAGAAAAGCTTTCAATGGACTTCGGAGTGCGAAGACACGTTCCAAGGGATCAAACAATATCTATCTTCAAAGACTGCTGCCGATGAAACCAATCCTTCAAACCTTTGTACCGAACACGGCGTGAGTTCGATGGCGGTAGGCAGCGATTAGTTCGGACAAAGGAGAAATCGGTTCCCAAAGATACTACGCCGACCATGTGCTCTGAGATGCATAAATTCGTTACCCGAACCTTGAAAAATTCGCCTATGCTCTGATCATTGCAAGCAGGAAGCTTCGGCATTATTTCCAGGGTCGGATGGTGGTGGTATACACATATCAGCCGTTGAAGAAAATTCTACATCGACCAGAGGTATTGGGAAGACTGGCAGCATGGGCAATGGAATTAACACAGTTTGCGTTGGAATATCTACCCCAGACAGCAATCAAAGGGCAGGCACTGGCCGGCTTCGTCGTTGAATGTTCGTTTTCAGAATCGGATGTGGGGTCGGTGACCAAAACGCAACACATGAGGATTTCATGGACACTACACGTTGATGGCTCATCAACCTCGGATATCAGTGGTGCCAGCGTCATACTGACGAGTCCCGAAGGATTTAAAGTCCAACAAGCAATTCGGTTCCAGTTCAAAGCGACCAACAATGAAGCAGAGTACGAGTCATCTATAGTGATTCACAGTTGGTCATCAAACAGATATCGGGGGAGTATGAAGCCCGGGGGGGGGGCAAGAATGATGAAGTATTTAGCAGAAGCGAAGAGTAAATTGGCCTACTTGATTCGATCGGTTGTCGTCGAAGTGGATCGATCGATCGACAATACATGATGGGTCGATGCCTTGGCTCGACTGGCAACGACATAGGCAAGCTCTTTCAGCGGATTGGTATACCTGGAGGTATTGGAACAACCAAGCATCCCAAAAGAAGAAGGACTATGTATTGATAGATTGGACTGTTGGCTCACACCATACATTTTCTACTTGGCCGACGGGGTGTTGCCTTCGAATCGCATTCTAGCAAGGAAAATCAAGCACCGAAGTTCAAACTTTATCTTATCGAGGGAGATATGTATCGAAGGGCTTTCAGTTCCCCATTGCTCAAGTGCTTAACACTGTCAGAAGCAAACTATACACTTCGGGAGGTACACGAAGGGATTTGTGGAGACCACATGGGGGCCAAGTCACTGGCACACAAGATTTTGAGGCAGAGGTATTACTGGCCGACTATCTACACAGAGGCCAAGGAATTCGTCAGAAGGTGTCCTAAGTGTCAGCTGAATAGCAACATCCCACATCAACCCACGGAAGAGCTTTACTCGGTCTTATCCCCGATTCTTTTTTCTGTATGGAGAATCGACATCCTGGGGCCTCTGCCGAAAGCAAAGGGGTAAGTCAGCTTTGTAATCGTGGCTATTGACTATATGACAAAATGGGTTGAAGCCAAACTGCTACAGAAGATCACCGAGCAAGAATGCTTGAAGTTTTTAAAAGAAGGAGTCATTTACCGTTTCGGCATTCCGAGGGCAGTGGTCTCTGATAATGGCAGACAGTTTGTGGGATCAAAATTCGAAAGTTTTCTGAAAGAGTTGGGAATTCAACACTGTAAGACTTCAGTTACTCACCCTCAATCGAATGGTCAAGTAGAAGTGACCAACCGAACCCTACTCAACGGAATAAAAAGAAGGTTGGATGAGTTAAAGGGTCGGTGGCCCGAAGAACTACTCATTATTTTGTGGGCGTATCAAACAACTCCGAGGACAATAACTGGAGACTCTCCATTCCGACTGGCATACGGAACTGATTCACTCATACCAGTCGAGATCGGACCCCCCACTCTTTGAGTCAGTCAGTACAAGGAATTATACAATGATGAAGGCCTGAAAACTAATTTGGATCTACTGGATGAAGCCTGGGACTCTGGCATGTTGAGGTTGGCTATTTATCAACAGAGAACAGCCCGACACTACAATCAGAAGGTGAAGCTGAGGCAGTTTGAGGTAGGAGATTTGGTGCTTCGGGAGTCAGAGGCATCAACCCCCTAGAACACAGGCAAGCTAATGCCTAATTGGGAGGGGCCTTACGAAGTAGTGGAGGTGTCGATGCCAGGGACTTACCGGCTTTGAGCTATGGATGGATCTGAGGTAAAGAATATATGGCATGCTGGAAGACTTAGGAAATATTACCAGTAAATGCATGTCTATTCTTCCCTTTATTTATGTAATCTATGCAATTTATCTATGAAATAAAAACTTCTCTTCGAGAAATACTTATACTTCATTTAAATTCGCACTGCTTTACCAATCACTCATGCTTCAGACGTAAACTGATTAGACAGTCCGAAAGGACCTAACTGATCAGCAAAGGTCACAAGTATAACTGACTGACAAAGTTACACATCCGATCAGATAAGCTTCGAGCGTAAAACGATCAGATAGTCCGAAAGAACTTAACTGATCGGTAAATGCCACAAGTATAACTGATCGATAAAGTTATAAATCCGATCATGTACGCTTCAGACATAAATTGGCCAGACAGTCAGAAATGACCTAACTGCTCGATAAAAGTCACAAGCAAAACTAATCGAGATAACAACTAAGAAACCTACACTATTTCATTCATATCAAATTTGTTTTAGAATTCCCGATCAGACCGGCTTCGGATACATATACCATCAGCCTAATAGATCGAGCGAATTACAAAACTAAAAAAGGAAAAAATTACAAGTACGGAAATCCTATACTAAGGCAAATCATCACCAGCTTCAGCCTCGGATTCCTCATCAGAAGAGTGAAGGATCGAGACATCTAATCCGGCCTCAACCAGCTTCGTCTGAGCCTTCTCTCGATAAGCTTCGACCCCCTCAGCAAACTGGGCCATAATCTTATCGGTCAAGGCAGGCGACTCTTCATATTCCTTGATGACCGACTGCTTGATGATGGTCAGCTCCTCTAACAATGTGTTGTTCGACCGGATTAACATTCTCATGTTGTTGTGCATTGTATTGAATTGGTCTTCGATAACGTGAAGATTCCCCACCAAGACCTTGTTCTCCTCGGCCAGAAGCTCCTTGTCCTGCACAAGCTTCTTGGCATGACCGTCGAGACCGACGAACTCTTGTTAAAGTAAATAATATTTCTCTTTGAGTTCAGCAATCCGACGATCAGCTTTTGTCACCTTGTTTTGGGTATCGGCGTACAGATCCCTCTCCCTCTTCAGTTCGGAATCACGACCTCGCAACTCGGCTTCGAGAAGCAACACATCGTGTTTCAGTTGATTTGTTTCTTAGTGGATCGAGCGAGAGAGGGGATAGCCCGAGCAAGGATGGCGTTGGCCTAAACACAAAGGAAACATCAGATATGAAAAATACGAAATAGCGATAAAGTAAAAATCTTTAAGGCTGATAGGGGATACCTGAGTTTGAGCTCTGATGTAGGTAACCAGATACTCTTCCGACGAATAGCTCTTGAACCACTCGTCGTCTCCAGGAAGCTTGAAGTGGTCGAACAAGTTGAAGGGGAATATGTCCGCGGGACTCTTCGGCCAACAGGTAGTTGGCGACCCTTGGGAAGAACTGGCCTTGTAGGTAGGAGTGGATTCAAAGATCGGTACCGCGACCGCATCAACGGGGATAGGGCCTTCGGATAGTCGAGGCTTCTTAATTGGAGGCTCGAGGGGTCGATCCTCTATGTCTTCCGAATCCTCGACCATTGTAATTATTGTAGGGGTGGGGGCGTCGGCTTCGGCTGAGCTGATGTGATGAGGCCTTGGCTGATGGCTTCTTTGCCTTCTGTAGCAGAGCCATCTTGTCGGCCTTATTCATCTTCAATCTTGACTTGACAGAGCCTCAAATTTTAAGTCAAGTTAGCGGGACTCAAGAGGAACCGACGGAGAGTTCTGCCAGAAGAATGGCATCCTCTTCGGGAGTCTCATCGGTGATGGGCATTCGGATGGGCTCGACCGCAACAGGAAAAGGAGTCAATGATTCAGTGGCTCCATCAGGCTTGAAAATTATCACTGCACAAACAACAATTAGTGGGAAAGGTCAGAGAACATGCCTAGGGGTTCGGCAGTCGGAGGAAATATAAAGGGGTCAGGGGAAGATACTTACATCCGTGCGTATATAACCAAGTTTCGTTGGACAAAATCGGCAGTGACCATTCGGTCTTATTCCATTTCTTGTAGAAGACCTTGAATGCACTAGCTCGATCCTTCGGGAAATTGGACACCTTGGCTATATGATCAGCAGGTTGGGCCCATCGAGGGAGAAGCTGGAGGTTGGTTCCTCTGGCGAAGAACCACTTGTCATGCCAACCCTTGTTGCTTGAAGGGGTCTTAACAGGAGTGGTTCGGGTGGGTCTTTTATTTAATTGTTTCAAGCCGGGCTCTTTCGAAGCGGTGACAGTAAAAAGGGCGAAGAAGAAGTCGAGGCCAGGCGTGATCCCAAGCTCCTGGCATACGGCGATGAAGGCAACAAGGTGGATGTACGAATTGGGCACGAGCTGTGCGAACCCGATGCCCGCGAAACAAAGGAAGGAAGAGATGAACTCGTGAAGTGGAAACCGAACCCCATATTTTAGAAGATATAGGGGAACGGTCACCCATTCGCCTTCGGGCCTCCAAAACATTTTCTCATCGGGATTTGGAGCCCGAAGCTTGTATTCTTGGGGGATGTTGAAGAGGGTTCGGATATCGGAGATTTGGGTAGGCGTAATGGAGGATGGGGTATTGACATGGGCAAACTCTATTTCGGAGATGTAGATGTTGCGGATCTTGGCCTCGGCATTGGTAGGGGTAGGGAGTGTTGAGCAAGAAGGGTTATCGGTGGGAGCCACTGGTAAGTCGATAGGAACCAGGTCGCCGACAATGACAGAGGGAGGATTTGATTCACCGGCCGGGGTTGGAATGCTAGAATCAGCCATTTGAGGTGTTTTGGAAGAAAACAGGCAAGGATGAAGCTAGAACAGTGGCAGGATGATGAAAATCAAAGGATTGGAGGAAATGGAATAATCGCAGGAAATCGCCTTTGCCGAAAAAGTTTCAGAGAGATTTGAAATGATGAAGGCTTGAAAAAGTGACAGTGAAGGACTGATGGGGGCTTATATAGCACGTCTAGCACGATTTCCAAGGACGACTATTTATGGCAGGTGGAGCCCAGTCTTGGAAAAACGTGTACCTGCTCATGAATCGAAGAGAAATCGTTTGGGTTCCCAAGACAACTCATCATTACCGGGCGTGACTATTCAAATTCGTGTCCTTTCAAGTCTCATGTCATAAATATCTTATAACAAGAGACTTGGGGGCAATGTTCGGGAGTGTTTTACCGATCCTCATGATTGGCTGTAAGCCTAGGCTGGAATCGAGGAGGTTGGGCCGATATGGCCGAAGACATACAGGAGGTCGAGGACGTTCTGGTTCGGATACCCGAGCCTAATATGCCGGGATCCGGTTGTGATCATGGAGGTCGGGGTCGAGTCTTCGCGTCCTTTGGACCAAGGCCCAGACCGGTGCTTGTGATGCCTGATGGGTTGGGCCTGTGCGGTCAGACAGCCCACATGCAGAGTTGGGCGTAATAAGGGGATTATATGGTTAAGGGTCCTAACCCTAATCATGTGTTGATAAGGCAACTCCAAAGGTGGTATTGGAAAGGGATTCTACTTGCACCTTTTGAGGAGATTGTGTTGGACCCAAATATAGGTAACTACCATATTTAGGAGTCCTATTCCGACTCGGAGAAGGATTCTAAGGTAGTGAGAGCACTATAAATACCTGGCCAAGGTTACAGTTAACAGATACTATATCTTTAAGCACTAAACACATAAGCCTCCATTGTTAAACCTTGTGAATGGCCTGTACTTATTCTCATACCGGAGCTATCCCCCGGCTGCACGACCGTCAAGCTTCTGTGTGATCCGTTATTGTGCAGGTTTCAGCGCATGGATTCTGTGATTGGACGCGTGGACGAAACTTGGCGTTAATGTGATAACCCGAGATTTCGAATAATCAAAATTTTACGAATAATTTTTTTTTTAAAAATCTAGTTTTAATATCTAGAATGATGTGTGAACATATGTATAAATATATATGTTTGTATGAGTGAAATTATTATTTTCTATATAAATATAAGATTAAGATTAATTTTTGAGTTCTTAAAACTCATACTTATGGTAAGTTCATGACTCATAATTATGTGAAATGTATTAAACCCCTCAGCGAATAGACGCCAAAGATCTTACTAGGATAAGTTCATACACTCATATAATTGTGGCAAGTTCCTGAACCCCCAGGTGTGGTAAGTTTGATGAACTGGGAATAGTTATGTGTGGATGGAGAATTAAAACTTTTTGTATAAAGTTGGAGAATTACAACTTTTGTTTAAAGTTGTGTTGTTAATCCTGATATTATTTAAAAAGGGATAGTGCTATGTGTTAAGTACTAAATGTATTGTGTGCTATTTGAATAAATATGCGATCATTTTTTTTTATTTTGTTATTAATAAGCATCTGTGTAAAGAAGGATAATTAATGTAAGATTTTTATCAGATAATGCCGCTAAGGAAGGTAAGTCTAAAGAGAAATATGGAAGAACAATTTGTGAATCTGAAGCAAGAAGATATGATTTGTGATGTAATATTTTGTCAAGTTCAACGAGTTAGCAAAATTTTCTCCACATCGAGTGGACACCGAGGAGCTTAAAGCACGATGTTTTAGGAACAGATTGAAATCGTTGGTACTCGAGAAGTTTGGATGTCTTTGCAAATTAGTTCATTTTCAACGTTATTAGAAAAAGCCATTATCACCAAGGAGAAATTGAAGTCAGATTAAAGAATAGTCAAGAACAAAGAAAGGAAGCTGAAGGAAATATTATGATAGGTGGTAGTGGAAGTAGTAATGTTAATAAACGTAAGAGGGATGGTGATATTAATTCAGGAATTAATCCAGTAGAGATTAGGAAGAAAGGCGCGCCGTGCGTAGTTTGCTGGAAGCGTCATCAAGTAGTTTGTTTGAAGAACAAAGGAGTCTGTTACAACTGTGGTCAAGAGGGACACATGTCACCCTAGTGTCCCATTCCAAAGAAGACACAAGGTTGTTTTGCATGTGGATCGACCGATCATCTGGTCCGAAATTGTCCGAAGAGAAATGTAGAGAGGAGAAGTGCCAACAAGGGACCCGGTAGCGGAACCTTGGCGATTCGAGGACCTGCACAGCCAGGAAGACCAACAACATTCACTTTTAGCATGACAATTCCAAATGCAGCTGCTGCCCATGAAGAGGCGACAGGTAACGAGTTCGGTTAGAAATTTAATTAAGCGAGTAATCTTGGTTAGATATTGTTGTGATTTGTTTTCTTGTATAGATTCAAGTCACAATTTAGAATTGGAGACACAATTTAATATTGTGTTGATAAAAAGGAATTGATGATACAAATTTAAAAGATTATAGAGAATAAGAAAGCGGTGATTCCGAGGACGGAATCCTTTTAAGGAGGGGTGAATGTGATAACCCGAGATTTCGAATAATCAAAATTTTACGAATAATTTTTTTTTTAATTAATATTAATATTAATTATCAATTTTGTGACAAGTATCTGTGATACGAGTCTCGAGAAGGTCCATTTGTATATTGACTAATAAATTTAGAGTAGAGTTGTGCTTAATAAAGAATAAAAACCCTAACCCTAAGTCCGGATAGGGATTCGATAGAAAATATAATTAAAATAATTATATTAATGAGTATGTGTTTGTACCGACGGGATTATTGATCAATGATTTATCGGATAAGGTTTAAAAATTATAAACCCTAACAAGGGATTAGAAATCCTAATCTCAGATTTAGAAAATCAATTGTATAGTTGAAAACCCTAATTGTACGCCGGGAAACCCTAATTTAATATTCGGGAATCCTAAACCCTAAATTAGGAAACCCTAATCCTAATTGGTAAGCCTACTGTGTGTATTAAACTTTAATATGATTAGAAAACCCTAATTATATTTTAGTTATATTAATTTCTATTTTACAAACCCTAATTGTATTTTAGAAATTTTATTTTTCTAATTAAAACCCTAATTTGTGGGTTATAAACCCTAATAACCATTTTGACCCTAATTACTAAATTAGGCAATTTTAATTAGGAATATTAATCCTAATTAGCAAGATTGAATTTTATGATTAGGAAATATTAATATAATTATTGAATCCTAATAATAATTTTGGAATATTAATTTTCTATTTTGAAAACCGAAATTCGAAAATCTTGGAAATTAAATTGCAAACCTAAAGGGTTCAAACCCTAAACGCTAACCCAAACCCTAAACCCTAAGGGTTTGGACAAATGACAAGAATGCCATTAATTGTATTTTTTTTTCAAATGAGAAAAATACCCTTTTTATTATATTTTATAAGCTAACTTGTAAAATTTGGTTTAACTTTAGTTGGTCACCAACTATTATTGACATTGTGGCTCAAAATCTCAGCAAATCAGCCCTAAGTGACATCTACATCATATCATTCAATGAATCTAAGCATTATATAAGAAATTGGGAGAGAGAAAGTCATTTATTTTACTTATTTTGATATCCAACTCTCTCTCTCTATCTCAAAGCTCCGAAAAATTTAAGTGATCCAGTCACTAATCCAGCCTTTAGATCACCACAATCAGTTAAGGAGAGCAAGGATCAAAGATTTGACAAGAGTGGTATAAACCCTAACTTTTATTTTGATCTAAGTTGTTAAGAAAAAAAAATTTATGTTTAAGTGTTTAAGAAGGTGTTATATGATGTTTTTCAATGATATATGATGATCCATGATGGATCCATAGCATCAAAGTGGGTAAAAATTCAAGTTTTAAAAATCTGTTCTTGAGAAATTTTGTTGGTCTGACAAGAAATGTCAGCGACCGTAGATCTTAATGTGTTCATGATTTGTAATGTTTTAATGTTGTAAGTTGTAGCCTGACATGTTGTCTTGGATCTGCAAGTGAAATCAGGGTCATTTAATAGCTAGATTTCAAGTTATTTATGGTCAAACACCGTTGACCGACGTTGACCGGACAAAAATTTGGGCAAGCCCAGAAATTGAATTCAGCGTCTGACAATTTTGTTAAGCCTCTTGATCTGTCAGTCGTTTTGGTTTATGATGTTATTGTTGTAATACATGTGTAGCCTGGTATCTTGACTATATATTTATGGCTTTATATCATATAGTTGATCAATATATCGAATGTAGCAAGCAGTCAAAGTAGGCCAAACGACCATGATTTGAATTTCTGGAAATTCCAGAAAAGTTCTTGCACGAATTTTCTGACATACTTTGACCGCTTGATAAGTTGTGATTTGTTTGTTGTTGGACTGATTTGTTAATTTGGTATTGTTCCTTAACATAAGGACTATAACCTAAAAACAATTAGATTACAAGATTCATAACCAGAATGATTAGAAAATTTGGCTCCAAGGAAGCCACTCGAACTGCCTGGGTTTCTTACAAACTCAGGTGATGTCCGACGATGGGTTTGGTACGCGATCTCTTCATGTTATATAATGATTTAACCTAATTGATGATTGTTACTGGTAGTATTACATGTATACTATGATTTTGAATCTTAATCTGGCCCAGAAACGATTTTAAGTTAAGGATTTAAGTTGGTCAAACGTGGCAGTGTGATAAGCCGGCTGTCAGTGTTCTTGAGGCTCAAGAACACCAACAGCGACGCTTTTTGTCGCTAAAGCCTTATAGCGACGATTTAATTAATTTAATTTTCTGTTTTCCGGAAATTAATAAAAAAATAGAAATAAATTATAAAAATTACCAAAAATGGTTTTAAAAATTATTTTAAATTATGAAAAATAATTTCTGACTATTTGAGATATTTTTCATTAATATTTATAATTATTTGAATATTAATGATATTTAATTTATTTAATTAGTATATTAAATAAATTAGAGAAAAATGATTTAATATTATGAAAAATCATTTTAAATAAGAATAAAGTGTTTAAAAATATTTGGAGTTATAAATGTGACTTTTAATATTTTTGGAGAATTTTCAATAATAAATTAATATTAATGATATTAGATTTATTTAATTAGTAAATTAAATAAATAAGATAAAAATGATTTTATTAATTTAAAAATTATTTTAAATAAGAATAAAGTGTTAGAAAATATTTGGGATTTTAATATATAATTTTCTATATTTTTGGAGAATTCTCATTAATAAATTAATATTAATGATATTAGATTTATTTAATTATTATATTAAATAAATGAATTAAAAATGATTTTATTAATCTAAAAATCATTTAAAAATGAGAGAAATAAATAAAAAATATTTTAAGTGATAATTAATTATTTTAATATTTTGATGATAATTTCATTAATATTTAAATATTAATGGTGATGGTTTAAAAATGATTTTAATTATTTTAAAAATCATTTAAGTAGAATATTAATGATTTAAAATATTTTAAGTTATTAATAATAACTTTAATATTTTGACAAGTATGTTATTAATATTTTTATATTATTAAATATTAATGTATGCATCGAGGATATTCTATTCGATGATAAGCATGCCACGCAAGGCGGCGACAAAAATGGAAAAACACCTTACGCTACGACGGAATTCGTCGACCTATAACTCGTTAAATGAGGATATTCTATTAGGATATGTATGCCACGTGGCGAAGATGCTTTAGAAAATGGGAAACACCTTAACCTCAACGGTTATCCGTCGAGAATAACCTTATTTCGTCGAGGTTACTGTTTTATTTTAAAAATATTTTATTTATTTTTGCAATATCCAGGGATTTAACCCACATCTTGTACCTGTACCTGTTTTCCCAACATCACATACACAAGCTAAATGTCAAAAACATCCCATTACTACTAGCATAACCGCAACAAACCAAAGTAATGAGTTGAAAAACCGCATTAATCAAAGTAAATTAAACTAAGGTAAATTACAAAAGATCCCATTAATCTAAACTAACTATAACAAACATCCCATTAAGCTAAATTAAGCCAAGTGTCAAACCGCAATAAAACCAAAGTAATTAATGATAAGGTTTAAACTACAATATGTACATCAAAAGTTATGTAAAATTAATACAAAAGAATTTAAACTACAAAAGAAGGTAAACTAAGTCAAGCTAGTAGAGCCCCCAGTGTGAGGAGGATCATCGAGTGGGCGTCGACGCTGCTCTGGAGTATGAAAATCGTCATCCCGCTCGTCAGTCCGCTCGTCACCCTGTTGATTGAATATAATGTAACTCATTAGTCCATATATATGATTCAGTTAAAGATAACTAAATGAAAATTAAATAACATGAAGAATATATATTTGTATTTAAAACAAAATATACCTGAGAAGTCGAGCGCTGACTCAACATCGGCCCAAACGCGTCCTTGACTAAGGTAACCACCATCCGAACAATCTCAAATACGTATCGCGCCCATTGCTTTACTCAGGAGGGATACCCGTGTTCTCGATTTATTGCACCACCGCAATGTCCTGCATGAAGTGATGGAGGCGAGAACGGCTGGGCGGGTCCTAAAGATGGAACAACGGATTGGTCTCAAACCTCTCCGACACCGCAACCATAACACGCTGGAACAAAGCATCATCTAAGCCAGTGCTCGTATGTGATGGTCCCATGGGGGCTCTCGGACGCAGACGCTGGCTAGATCCTACAAAAATAAATATAACATGAATAATATTACAAGTTTACTTTATTCATAAACACGAAATAAACACAAATATTATACCTCCTGGCAGTGTATAGGCTGGAATCCTCGGTAACCCCAGCACTCGATACCGGCCGGTAGTACTAGAGGGAGTATCCTGAGACGCGACCCAAAGAGACGTCTCCTCGTCCTGAGATAAACTAATCTCGCAGGCGGAGGAAGATGAATCTAACGTCTCAAAGATCGCCTCTAGCGACCTTTAAACTCTGCTTATATATGTACCGGTCATGAGCTTCTCAAACCGCTCCTGTAATTTGATATACAAGTGAGTTATTGTGACACCTCCAAATTCGGGTACTTCAATTCCACAGGATTTGGTGTTCACTATACAAATATCATCTATCTATCTACCCATAAATAATTCAAGCAATGCAATAGATAGAAATAAAAATCTTCCCCTTAAGGGTTACAACATCCGAATAATAATAATACAATCCAATGTTAAACTAACCTTAAACATCTGTGCGGAATCATAAACAAATAAGTCTTAAACAACATCATTAAATCAAGTCTTAAACAAAATACATCATCAAATAAACAACAAGTCTTCATCACTTGCTAACTTTGCCCTTGCCTTTACTAGTGGAAGGTTCATCAGTTGTTTCGTTCTTAACTGCAATGTTATTATTAAGCAAGAGTGAACATTATAGCCCACAAGTATAATAATGAAATAATAGTATAATAATATACGAGTAAATCAAAGACATCTGAACAAAAGCTCAACTTTTGAATCAAGAATGAATAACAAGAATCAAAAGAATTCTGAGGGTCATATGACCTTGAACTATGTCCTAGGTTATTAAGGGTTATACTTGAAACCTTTAACAGTCATAAGACTATAGAGCTTTCTACTCGTACTTAGGGGGATCAACCCTTAGTACCATACTGTGCATAATATCTTAACGCTAACAGATAAGTAAATCCCTTTGCAGGGTTGTTCATCTCAGTTTGACATTCGAGTCCGCACCAAAGGAAGTTTGGTTTGGATAATTCAATAAGGGTTCTGAAATTTAGAACGTTCATCAACTAAGGACTAGTTGAATCAATAAAGTTCACTAGTCTAATAAGGTTCAACAATAATGATATTCAATTTGAATAATAATCTCATGAAGTATACAATAGAACAATTATTGTATAACTGAATCATGCTTTGAAAAGATAATAAATCTTTAATATAACAATTGAACTTGAATAATAGTAACGATAATTTACTCGAGGTAACTAATAACTTGAAAAATAATGACAAGTAGGGTTAGAAAACTTGCCTCGTGCGTAGGCTAAACGATTATTTCCATTCACCACAAATCCTACACATACCATATGTATTCACGACATTCATTAGTTACATTTTCACTTAATTATTTAATATAAACCCCACTTTATTTAACAAATCATTACCCTTCTAATTTAATTACTTAATTAAATTAGAATATTTTCATTCTCTTACTATTATTACACTCGAATAAATTATTTCATAATAATTTCCATCGAATATTTATTTTATTCCATAAATATGTCAATTAAAATATTTACTTTATTTTATAAATATTTTAATAATAATTTTCATCGAATATTTTTTTTTTATTTTTTTTTTATTTTTTGACCAGTTGTATGGATAATTTAGTTTAGTAACGCCACGGGGTAGGGTTACTAAGGCTCATTTTCTGCGTAGTCATAGCTTCTACGATTCATTGAACATAACAAGGCCAAATTAGGCCAAAAATCAATCATGGGTAAAATTATACATGAATATGGCCATAACTTCCAATTAGTTATTTTTACACGAATTTAGACTTACCCAATCATTGTAATACATATATAATCATTACTTAACCTATCTAGCATGATTTTTAACAAGTTACAACACATAATTTGCAAAATCAACACATTTACTTCCACTGTTCTTGATGTTCTTGAAGGTTTTGAAAATAAAACATGAAAATTGTCACTACGGATTCGTTATAACACCAAATCCGTTTATTTAAACTTTGGTCTCTTCGTATCAACATGCATAATAATATACGAGTGTAAAATTTAGGGATAATAAATGATCAACACATGAATTATCACGTATAAGGCCATATGGCCATAACCCAAACTCTATAAATTTTTGAAATAGCAATTCATAGTATTATGAAACTTATGATATGGAATCATATACAATATATATAAGATATGCTATGCTACTCGAATTATTACATATATACACATAATTGTTAACCCATTCAACTACAGAAACTTTACAGAGGACTTAAGCCATGTTTAGGAAAACTTTAAAAGACGTAAAATAAGAATTGGGTTGGATAGAATTACCCAAAGCGTAGTGTAGATTTTAATAGGAGATGAATTCCTTCTCAATTCCTTCTTCAATCACTGACTCACAATTCTTGTCAACAATTATCAGATTCTCTCTAACTAGTTTTATCAGACTTAAGAAAATGAAATAAAAGAATACCCATATATTTTATAAACTGACGTAGTTGTGGTTAGTTATCCAAATAATGGGTAAGTGCTCCAACTCCCCATAGGGCCTTGTTTAGCTAGCAAAATAGATTTAAAACCATTTAATTTAATAAAGCTTTATCATATAGTTTAATAAATGTCACACTCCTTTATAAAATAAATCAATATCTTATTTAATTTACTTTAAT
Organism: Panax ginseng; assembly: GCA_020205605.1. NCBI lineage: Eukaryota > Viridiplantae > Streptophyta > Magnoliopsida > Apiales > Araliaceae > Panax > Panax ginseng. The sequence continues at coordinate 60,541,964 of CM035140.1, read as the reverse complement.
TAAAATATAATAATTTCTCATAAATTCACATAGTCACATAAATAATTTTCTCATTAATAAATAATGTCAAATTATTATCTCTCTAATTAATAATTATATTAATTAAAATAACATCATGCTTAATTAAATATTTCATTTAATACAATAAGCTCACATAATGACATAATTCAATAATAAAAATTCTCCACATTAATTTAATAAATGTAACACATATAATTAAATTAATCTACCACAACTGCATCAATTAATATTTAATCTAATAATTAATTCATCGAAAAATATTTATTCAATTCAATAAATATTAAATTAAATTACAAAAATCTCGTTCGTCACATCTTTCCCCCCTTCAAAGGATTCTGTCCCCAGAATCACGACTCAATAAATTTAACCCGTTACATTCTCCCCCCTTACAAAGATTCTGTCCCCAGAATCGCTTACACATAAATTAAGTAAATAAATGAGGGTAATTCTTCATCATATTCTCTTTGAGTTCCCACGTAGTTTCTTCAGCGTTGTGGTTCCTCCAAATTACCTTAACAGAAGGTATTACATTATTTCTGAGAACTTGTTCTTTTCTGTTGATAATTTGAACAAGGATTTCTTCGTAAGATAAGTCTTTGTCGAAATGTAGGGGTTCATATTCAATCACGTGCTTGTAATCGGGTTTGTAGGGTCGTAGGACTGAGACATGGAAAACGTTGTGAACATTCTCGAGTGCTGGAGGTAAGGCTACCTCGTATGTGACTTCACCGATTCTTCTCAGTACTTCAAAGGGTCCAATGAATCTTGGGCTCAATTTCCTTTCTTTCCGAACCTGATCTTTCTCTTCCAGGGAGAGACCTTCAAGAAAACGTAACTACCTGATTCAAACTCGATATTCTTACGATGTGGGTCATCGTATTTCTTCTGTCGATCTTGAGCCGCTACCAGTCGTGCTCGGATCACTTTGACTATTTCTGTTGTCTGCTGTACCAATTATGGCCCTAGCAATTGTCTCTCACCAACTTCATCCCAGTAAAGCGGAGTTCTGCACTTTCTGCCGTATAACAATTCGTAAGGCGGCATACCAATACTAGCGTGATAACTGTTGTTGTAGCCGAACTCTACTAACGGTAGGTGATCGTCCCAATTTCCTTTAAAATCCATCACACAGGCTCTTAGCATATCTTATAATGTTTGAATCGTTCTCTCACTCTGCCCGTCTGTTTGAGGGTGGTAAGCTGTACTCATTCGCAATTGCGTACCCATGCATTCCTGTAGACGTTTCCAGAAGTTCGATGTAAAACATGGATCTCTATTAGAAACAATTGACACCGGCACTCCGTGTCTTGAAACGATTTCTTTTACGTATAACCTCGCCAACTGATCTAAGTTGAATCTGATTTTGATCGAAAAAAAGTGTGCGGATTTCGTCAGTTGGTCAACGATAACCCATATTGCGTCGTAGCCTTTCTGAGTCGTTGGAAGGCCAACCATGAAGTCCATTGTAATATGTTCCCATTTCCATTCTGGGATCTCTAACGGTTGTAGCAATCCACTCGGTCTCTGATTTTCCGCTTTCACTTTCTGACACGTCAAACACTTGGCAACACATTCTGCAATATCACGTTTCAAATTCGGCCACCAGAAATGTTGTCTAAGATCTTGGTACATCTTGGTACTACCAGGGTGAATCGAATATCGTGAACTATGAGTCTCGCTCAAAATATCTTCCTTAATCTCTTGTACTAGCGGTACCCAAATTCTACTCTCAAATCTCAGTATTTCTTCCTTATCCATCTTAAATTTCGATTCGGTTCCTTCAAATATCTTCTTTGTCACCTTTTTGCATTCATCATCCTGAAGTTGAGTCTCTTTAACATTATCTAGTAGAGTTTTACCAGATTGCATCTGAAATACCTTCTCATCGATCTACATAGGATACTTCACTTCCAACTCCAGTTTCTCCATTTCTGCAATTAGCTCCTCATGAGCAGTCAACATCGTCAATTTCTCCCGACCCTTTCTACTTAAGGCGCTCTAGCAACCACATCTGCTTTACGGATGGTATAAAATCTCACAGTCGTAATCCTTAATTAATTCCAACCATCTTCTTCGACGCATATTTAAGTCCTTCTGTGTGAAAAAATATTTCAGACTCTTATGGTCCGTATATATTTCACACTTCTCCCCGTAGAGATAGTGCCTCCAAATTTTTAAAGCAAAAACAACTGCAGCCTAACTCCAAGTCATGGGTCAGATATCCCTTCTTGTAATCCTTCAATTGTTGTGATGCATACGTCGAATGACTTTGCCGCTTTTTTGCATCGACCTGACACACCCAAGTCCTTTATGAGATGCATCACTATAAACAACAAAATTTCTTGTATCATCCTGAAGAGATAACACAGGGGCCGTACTCAACCTCTTCTTTAATTCTTGAAAACTTTCCTCACATTTATCCGTCCAAACAAATTTCACAGCTTTTCGAGTTAAATTCGTTAACGGAGTTGCGATCTTGGAAAAGTCTTGTATGAACCTTCTATAATATCCTGCCAATCCAAGAAAAATTCGTACTTCTAACGGCGTCCTCGGCTGATCCTAGTTAATCACGGCTTCGACTTTGGATGGATCTACCGAAATTCTATTTTTATCGATCACGTGCCCAAGAAATTGCACTCGTTCAATCCAAAATTCGCATTTCGAAAACTTGGCATACAACTTTTCCCTTCTCAATACTTCCAACGTTAATCTCAAATGTTCTTCGTGTACTTCTTTGGTTTTCGAATAGACCAAAATGTCATCTATAAATACCACTACGAACTTGTCCAAAAACAGCTTAAACACACCATTCATTAGTCCCATAAATGCTGCAGGAGCATTTGTAAGACCAAACGACATTACTAAAAATCCGTAGTGACCATATCGCGTTCTGAACGCTGTCTTCGGTACATCCTCTGGCCTCACCTTCAGTTGATGATAACCGCTTCTCAAGTCTATCTTGGAAAAGTATCTTGCTCCTTTCAATTGATCAAACAAGTCGTCGATCCTCGGTAATGGATATCTGTTCTTAATCGTGACATTATTCAGTTCTCTGTAGTCAATGCAGAGCCGCATCGATCCGTCCTTCTTTTTCACGAATAACACCGGCGCTCCCCACGGTGATACGCTCGGTTGAATGTACTTCTTGTCCAACAATTCTTGTAGTTGTACCATTAATTCCTTCATCTCGACTGGTGCCATTCGGTATAGTGCCTTCGATATTGGAGCAGTTCCTGGCGCCAAATCGATCACGAAATCTACCTCTCTATCTGGTGGAAGTCCTGGCAAATCGTCTGGAAATATGTCGACGAAGTCCCTCACAATCAATATTTCTTCTACCTTCGGATTCTCTTTTTGACTATCGACTATGTAAGCTAAGTATCCTACACAGCTTTGTCTTAATAACTTCCTGGCCTGCATCATCGTCAGACAACTCGCTTGTTTAGGCGACTTGCTACCATAAAATACAACCTTTGACGGAGTCATAAGGTTAATACGCTTCTTTTGGCAATCAATTACAGCCCCGTAATTGAATAACCAATCCATTCCCAAAATAACGTCAAATTCCCCAAGTCGAATAGGGTTAAGATCTACATTCATGATATTACCCTTAATATCCACTTTATAGTTCTTATGTATGTACTTAACAGGGATTATTTCTCTATTCGCAATTTCTATGTTCATGTGGTAATCTAATTCATCCTTAGGCAAATCTAAATTCTTGGCAAAGTCATCGGATATAAAGGAACAAGTAGCACCCGAATCAAATAAAACATAAGAATTAATTTTGTTGATCGGAATGATACCTGACACCACATCACGGGATTGAACTGCATCTTGAACCGTCATGTTGAAAGTCCCAAGGCGATTTACCGGTTTGTTGCGGTTGGTCCGGTGATGGTTAAGGCATTTCCACTGTTGTTTCCCCGGTTTCCTCCTGATCCTGACCCTCCTGATCCCTTCTTGGGACAATCTCATGCCAGATGGTCCTTCGAACCACAAGTAAAACAAGCACCCTTCTTTGGGTTTGGACAGTTTGGTGCTATGTGGCATTCCTGACCACAATTGTAGCACACTCTTTTTCCTTTCATACAAACTCCTAGATGGGCTTTCCCGCAAGTGGGGCATGCTTCGATTCTTTTCTTCTGATTACGTTGCTGATTCCCCGATGATGAGCTATCGTTCCACCTTTTCTTCTGATTGAAATTTCCACCTCCTATGCCACTTCCATTGACCTTGTTATTTCCTTCACCTTCACTCTTCTTCTTCTTTTGATCTTGATTGTACTTGGTCACCGCATCGCTTCCTCCTTCAACGAGGATGGCCTTTTCTAGTACTCCAGCAAACGTGTTTAGCTGAAACATTGATACCTTGTTGTACACACAAGGCTTTAGTCCTTGCTCAAACCGTCTCGCCTTCCTCTCATCCGTGTGAACTTGATACGGGGCGAACCTTGCCAACTCGTTGAATTTAGCCGTGTAGTCAGATACGCTCATGTTTCCCTGCTTCAGTTCCAGAAATTGAACTTCCATCTGATTCTGCGAACTAGTTGGGAATTTCGAAAAACATTTCTTTAAATATCTCCCACATAATTACACCTTCACCTCCTCGGACTTTGTTTGTTTGCCACCAGTAGCTAGCCTCAGACTTCAACATTAATGTTGCAAAAGCGGTTTTCTGGTCTTCTCTAACCCTAGCAATGTCGAAAACCTTCTCCATTTCCATAACCCACGTTTGAGCCTCGATTGGGTTCATGGAACCTTTGAACTTTGGGGGTCCCACCGCCTTGAAGTCCTTAAACGTTGTGTTTGGTGGAGCTTGAGGTTGGTTATTCATGGCTTCAGTCAGTAAGTTCACCAACTGCTGCACGGGATTAACGTTGGCATTATTGTTATTATTGGTTGACTCTTCCTGAGCCGGTTGACGTTGTTGTCTTCTCCTTGGTGGCATTTTTCTGTTAAATAAACGCTTTATTAGAACTTTATTTATTTCTCTAAATAGTTAAGGCATTACTCAACAATTTAACATATCACTTAACACATCATCTCAAACAACTTGATATATTTGCATTCAAATCAAAGTTTTAACATTAAACGATAGCATAACTGCTATTTACATCAACTATCCTGGAATAAAGAATCCACAGTATTTAAAATATTTAAATATTTATTCGTTCATAAACACGTCAGAATTTACATCTAAAAACTAATTAAGTTCTTCACATAATTAAATAAATTATATCACTGTCGGTCAAGGTACTGATTAGCCTTGATACGCTCCTCTTCTAAGATGCGATGCATCGTCCTGCGATCCATCATGTACAATGGTAGTCCTTCGAACTGGATTGGGTATCTTAAAACTCGATCTTGGGTCTCATTCATTGCCTTGTTAAGTGTAGAGTATGTTTCCCCAATCTTCGCTTTCTTTGAACGACTATCATCCTCTGCACGATCAACTCAACGCGATTCTCTTACCCAGCCTTTCTCTGCTATGTTTAGCCTTTCGTAAGTTTCCTTCAGTTCCTTCTTTAGTTTCTCTATCTCCTCGGTCTTATCTTCAGTTTGACCCTTTTCATGGACCAAATCCCATTCTACATTTGCCAGTCGAGAGTAAAGAGTCGAAATCTCCCTCTCCTTCTGCTCTAGAGTAATATGTTGGATAACCGCTCGCTTAGTAAAATCCTGGACCTCGTCTCGTAACTCCACGTTATAGTCGTATAACGTGTCATACATCTCAGCATCAACGGTGTACCGTGGTAACTCCTCTTCTTCATCTTCCTCTTCCTCAACAAATTCCTCCTCAGGATCCTCCTCAGGATCAGTCTCAGGTTCATGCTCCTGGCCAACAATGGTGATCAATGGAGATAACTCCCTCTGAACTGACTGTTCCCTAACGACGTGTATGTCTCGGGGCTCCTCCTCTGTCGGTACTATACATACACGGGGTTCCTCCTGAGTAGGTACTATAAGTACTCGGGGTTCTTCCTCCCCAACTTGACTAGCTTCTCCAACATTCGACATCTTGAAAACAAAATTTTAAGTTTTAGTTACTAAGTCGTATCATCTAACGCATAATTTAACACAAACACATAATATATTTTATTATCTTCAATGAATTACAAAAATTCATTTCTTAGAACTCGATAAGAGTTTTCCATCACTATCTTCTTTCTATAAGGCTACTACCTAAGGTTGTTTCCCCCACCTAAGGTTCATAACCTACAGCTTTGATACCAACTTGTGACACCCCCAAATCCGAGTACTTCAATTCCACAGGATTTGGTGTTCACTGTACAAATATCATCTATCTATCTACCCATAAAAAATACAAGCCATGCAATAGATAGAAATAAAAATCTTCCCCTTAAGGGTTACAACATCCGAATAATAATAATACAATCCAATGTTAAACTAACCTTAAACATCTGTGCGAAATCATAAACAAATAAGTCTTAAACAACATCATTAAATCAAGTCTTAAACAAAATACATCATCAAATAAACAACAAGTCTTCATCACTTGCTAACTTTGCCCTTGCCTTTACTAGTGGAAGGTTCATCAGTCTTTCGTTCTTAACTGCAATGTTATTATTAAGCAAGAGTGAGCACTATTGCCCACAAGTATAATAATGAAATAACAGTATAATAACATTCGAGTAAATCAAAGACATCTGAACAAAAGCTCAACTTTTGAATCAAGAATGAATAACAAGAATCAAAAGAATTCTGTGGGTCATAAGACCTTGAACTATGTCCTAGGTTATCAAGGGTTATACTTGAAACCTTTAACGATCGTAAAGACTATGGCCCTTTCTACTACGTATTTAGGGGATCAAATTTAGTACCCATCATCATGCACAATATCTTAATGCTAACGCATAAGTAAATCCCTTTGCAGGCTTGTTCATCTCAGTTTGACATTCGAGTCCGCACCAAAAGAAGTTTGGTTTGGATAATTCAATAAGGGTTCTGAAATTTAGAACGTTCATCAATTAAGGACTAGTTGAATCAATAAAGTTCACTAGTCTAATAAGGTTCAACAATAATGATATTCGATTTGAATAATAATCTCAAGAAGTATACAATATAGCAATTATTGTATAACTGAATCATGCTTTGAAAAGATAATAAATCTTTAATATAACAATTGAACTTGAATAATAGTAACGATAATTATTTAATATACACTCTACTTTATTTAACAAATCATTACCCTTCTAATTTAATTATTTAATTAAATTAGAATATTTTCATTCTCTTACTATTACTACACTCGAATAAATTATTTCATAATAATTTCCATCGAATATTTATTTTATTCCATAAATATCTCAATTAAAATATTTACTTTATTTTATAAATATTTTAATAATAATTTTCATCGAATATTTATTTTATTCCATAAATATTTCAATTAAAATATTTAATTTATTTTATAAATATTTGAATAATAATTTTCATCGAATATTTATTTTATTTATTTATTTATTTTGGCCCGAGTCGAGGTGGGGTAATTTAGTTTAGTAACATGCATAGAAGCTGAGTTACCAGAACTCATTTTCTCATTCTGAGTCATAGCTCATAGTCATTGAACATAACAAGGCCAAATTAGGCCAAAAATCAATCACAGGTAAAATTATACATGAATATGGCCATAGCTTCCAATTAATTTTTTTTACACGAATTTAGACTTACCCAATCATTGTAATACATATATAATCATTACTTAACACATCTAGCATGATTTTTAACAAGTTACAACACATAATTTGCAAAATCAACACATTTACTTCCACTGTTCTTGATGTTCTTGAAGGTTTTGAAAATAAAACATGAAAATTGTCACTACGGATTCGTTATAACACTGAATCCATTTATTTAAACTTTGGTCTCTTCGTATCAACATGCATAATAATATACGAGTGTAAAATTTAGGGATAATAAATGATCAACACATGAATTATCACGTATAAGGCCATATGGCCATAACCCAAACTCTATAAATTTTTGAAATAGCAATTCATAGTATTATGAAACTTATGATATGGAATCATATACAATATATATAAGATATGCTATGCTACTCGAATTATTACATATATACACATAATTGTTAACCCATTCAACTATAGAAACTTTACAGAGGACTTAAGCCATGTTTAGGAAAACTTTAAAAGAAGTAAAATAAGAATTGGGTTGGATAGAATTACCCAAAGCGTAGTGTAGATTTTAATAGGAGATGAATTCCTTCTCAATTCCGTCTTCAATCACTGACTCACAATTCTTCTCAACAATTATCAGATTCTCTCTAACTAGTTTTATCAGACTTAGAAAATGAAATAAAGGTATATATTTAATAAACTGACGTACTTGTGGTTAGTTATCCAAATAATGGGTAACTGCTCCAACTCCCCATAGGGCCTTGTTTGGCTAGCAAAATAGATTTAAAACCATTTAATTTAATAAAGCTTTATCATATAGTTTAATAAATGTCACACTCCTTTATAAAATAAATCAATATCTTATTTAATTTACTTTAATTAAAATATAATAATTTCTCTTAAATTCACATAGTCACATAAATAATTTTCTCATTAATAAATAATGTCAAATTATTATCTCTCTAATTAATAATTAAATTAATTAAAATAACATCATGCTTAATTAAATATTTCATTTAATACAATAAGCTCACATAATGACATACTTTGATAATAAAATTCTCCACATTAATTTAAGAAATGTAACACATATAATTAAATTAATCTACCACAACTGCATCAATTAATATTTAATCTAATAATTAATTCATCGAAAAATATTTATTCAATTCAATAAATATTAAATTAAATTATAAAAATCTCGTTCAATCACGCTTATCTTGGTATCATCATATAAATTACGTAATATTATCCTAAATAATATCTATTATAGTAAATGTATTACCCAGATAGCTAGTCTTTCATTGGAGATATCGTCGACCAAAGTAGAGCCCTTCTATGCATATGGACTCTATCCCGAACTCGATCATAGTAGGAGGTTCACCCCAGCTTACTCGCATGGCCTAGATCATATACATTAAATAAGATCACCTTAATTTACTATAGTTGCAATATAAGATTATACTAATCTAAAGAGAAATACATCCGACTTAACCTCCTAAAACATTGCGAGCCATAAGTATGTACAACTCATGACTTCTTGCGATTCTTCTTCACCGCTTTCGACTTGGTCTTGAACGCAAAGATCATCCCAAGACGCACACATATCATGATCCATCTTTGTCAGATCTCGAATCTTACCAAATATTGATGATCTCGCAAAGTAGTCCCGGGCGTTTCATCTTTCGCCCGGACTGCCCTCTGTCGCATCTCATACAAGTAGCCAGCATAATTCTTCGAGATGTGGGCAATGATAACGACATCACCATCCGCCTCAGTGATGCCAGCCTTGTATCTGTAGTATCTCTATCAAATAGACATAACATACGTATAATTTATTATTTGAACAATATGTAAATAACATGCATGGACCTTGATTTAATATATGTAAGTCGACTTACGTGAAACTCCCGCAACACTGTCACCATGAAGCCGATATCGTGGCAGCGATATCTTGACTAAATCACATGCGACCAAGAGGAGATCGCCAGCGGATGATGATGTCTGATCGCCATAGCAACAGGATCAATAATACTAGAATACAAAATTTTTTAAGAACATTTTAATTTATTAATCACATGATAACATCATTCTAATTGAACATAAGTGATATATTATAGTTGAAACCTACACAGACGAGCCGACATCAATCGAATCGTGTCGAATCGCCGGATGATGGGCGACTAATCGAATCGAGGTTAGGCCCTCGCGAACGCCGACATCTAGCATCTGTATGTTAATATATATAGTTATGACATTGTCCAAAAATTGTAAATGAATGTATAATATAGTTATGAAAATAATGTTACTGAGCCAAAAAAGAAATCAACTCACTAGCATCTGAAGACGACCCTCCTTGGGAGCCGTCACCCGATCCAGAGCGGCCGCCACCACGACCACCTCCACCGCTATGTCAAGGCATATATAGATGTACTACTGAAATAACAGACATAGATACGATGAACGATCAAATGACCATCAAATGATTGATTTGATATATATAATAATTGATTTTAGTTGTATAGTATTTATAAAACACCAATTAGTGAAGAAGTAGTACGTCGTTAAACTCGTTAGAATCAAAATCATTTTCATCCTCTAATTCTGTCTCTTCCTCTTCTATATCAATTTCTTCCTCAATATCATCTTCTGCCATCACATACTGACTAACAACCACATCTTCCTCCACTTCGTCAACATCGAGTACGTCAACGACATCATCACCCAACACAACGTCATCATATACTACAGCGTGGCTGGGATTGCTAACTTGTTCTTGTAACGGGTCATCCATTCCAGACAAATTAGTACCATCAAATTGTCGAGTCTTCGTTGTCACAACTGTATACCAGGGGGTTCTACTGTGTACGACATTAAGGGCGTAGTACACTTGAGTTTCTTGACTGGCTAACACAAATACATCATCAGACTGTAAAATAAATTTTATATCTACTGTGACGATTCTATAACGATCAACTTTAACACCCTTTGCAGTATCAAACTAGCGACACTTAAATGTAACGACCTTTTTAGCCCCTTGATAATTGAGCACAACCACTTCCTTTAATCTTCCATTGTAATTGGATTCAGAATTTCCATAACAACTTCCCAACACGACAACGCTGGAGTTGACTAATCTCAATTCATTCAAGTCATCAACCTTGAATCTATACTCATTCACGATACAACCTAGAAATGAACTAACAAGTTTGTACGGGCCTAAAATGACATCTCTAAAACGATCATACACGTTCTCTTCTTTGACCCTTCTCTTAAACTACTGGTGAAAATTTGCATTAGTGAATGCTTCCATCTGTGATTCTATTAACCCCGGGTTAAAAGCATGCGCTTCCAATTCGAATGAACTGCGTACAATAATATGGTAATTAATTAATTTTTTATTAAGGATAGATAAATCATTTTCAACTTGTAATAATACATAGTTGATGTACGACGATACTTCAGGCATATTTAGAAGCATGTATGTAGAGACAATCTTTAAATTTTTATCGGTTAGGTAAGTCTTCGTCTCATGTCCAAATGGTTTAGCTGGATAAGTGAATACAACCAACTCATCATCAACACGACTAGACGGATCCCCGACCTCATTCTGACTTACACGGTTTTGCTTCATTGCGACTACATCGTCAAAGTACAATGAGTAGAAGTTGACAAGCTCTTCCTCTGTATAGCGTTCAGCAATAGAACCCTCTACGCGCGCTTTGTTTTTAACTTTCTGCTTTAATCGACGCATATACCTGAAACATGAAAGTATGTGATATATATTACCTGATAAGTTAAATATAAAGATGACGAATATTGCACAATGTATGTGATATTGCCTCTTAAATGGATACATCCATCGATATTGCACCGATCCTCCAAGCTTAAGTTCATATGGCATATGAATAGGCAAATGCTCCATGTTGTCAAAGAGCCCCGGTGGTAAAATCATTTCGAGCTTGCACATTGTCAACACTATATTTTTCTCCATCTGCTCCACATCACTATACCTTATAACAGTTGAGAAAATATTCCGAAAGAAATTTTAAAGTGCGGTAAAAGTATCATTAATATTCCTGAGTAACACCTCATGAAATGCAATCGGCATCAACTTCTGCATGAATACATGACAGTCGTGACTTTTGAACCCAGTAATTTTTAACTGCTCAACCTTAGTACAACGAGATATGTTAGAAGCATATCCATCTGGGAGCTTCAATGCGCTAAACCACTTGCAAATGTTTTCAACTTGTTGCTTGGTAAGACAAAATAGAGCTTTTGGTTTTGTGTTGTTAGGTCGGAGACACATTGTCTTTACATGGCAACCCAAACCAAATTGGCGAGTGAGTCCAGTTATGACTTTTCCCATATCCTATAGCTTTCAATGTACCATGCTCCTTCCCAGGGGGTGGAAATGTTAGATCATTTAGCTTGACCTGAATATGTCATTTGCTCGAAACAGTGACCAACAACCCCTTTCTTCTCTGTCTTTCTGTTGAATTGTGTAGACATCTTTTTATAATTGTGCTCAGCAGGAAAGAATCTACGAGCAGTTCCAAAGAAACTAGTTTTCCGGCCATGATGTAGTTAAGTGCCTTGCACATCCCCCATGCAGACTGGACATGACAACTTTCCATGGGTCGACCAACCACTAATCATCCCAAGTGCCGAAAAGTCAGTGATAGTCCACAACAAGGCTGCCTTCATCACAAAATTTTGCCCGACAAATTTATCAAAAGTCTGAACACCTGTTTCCCACAACATCTTAAGTTCATCGACTAACAACCTGAGGTACACATTAATGTCTTATGTAGGACTCTTATCCCCCGATATAAGTAAGGTCAAGAAAACATACGGATCCCTTATGCACATTGACGGTGGAAGATTGTAAGCTACCATAATCACTGGCCAAATAGAATAAGGCTGACTAAAATTATTAAATGGACAGAATCCATCTGTAGCCATGCCAAGCCTGACATTCCTAACTTCTTCGGCAAATTATGGAAAATTGGCATCAAAATTCTTCCATTCATCTCCATCTACTAGGTGAGTCAGCTGACCAGGCACGACATCCCTTATTCTATGCCAACTCATATCTTTGACGAGCAAGTCAATGCGCAGACATGAATAACCAACAGAAAACCTCGGCAAGAGGAAAATACCGTAAAATCTTCTTTGGAACATGTTTCTCCTTCCCTCCACGTTTTATGATCTTGTACCTTGGCGAGTTACAAATATCACACTGCACCTTATCTTTGCCCTCCCCATAATATAACATGCAATCCTACTCAAAAGCATCAATCTTCTCATACCCGAGATTCAACCCCTTAACCATCTTCTTCACCTCATAGTAATTCGCGGGCAACATATTATCCCTGGGTAAGAACTCGCTGAGAATATCAAGCAAATCATTGAATCCTCTCTCACTGCAGTTGATAAGTGGATTTTATATACACGAATCAATATTCATTTCAAGTTTAAATTCATAGTTATCTGTGTGTTTTGTGTTCGTTTTCACTTGTTTCGTGTTGTTTTATGTATAAGGTGGTCATGGATGAAAGAGGTGAAGAATGGCGGAGTTTTGGAGCAAAAGTGGAAAAACTCATGAAAACGGAAAAATCCGAAGTCAGTAGCCTAGCTTTTTCACGGGCGGGTCTTTTTTAAGCCAGATACCACCGGCAGGAGGTCCGTTCTAGGATCTCTGTTTGATTTTGATGTCTGCTGGTGCATGGTTTTTGGGACTTTGTTAGGCGCCTGGACTCTATAATAGCAGGTTTCGGCTGGAGCATAAAGGAGAGCTTAATATTATGTAGAATACAACTAATCACACAACACAAGGAGCAGATTACAAGAAAAATTCCATGATTCAAGTGCGAGCTTTGGAGGAGTAATTTTCAGAGATTATCGTGACGGTTGCAAATTGAGGCTACGTGAAGGGGTTTTCATTATTCTTCTTCTATTTAGTTTTTTTATTTGTAATCGAAAGGATGTTTTCAGTATATTATTCAGTTTTTAATTCATTCATTATGAACTAATTCGCTTATTAGACTTGTGATAGATCTTTGGGCAAAACGATGATTATATAACTTTGATTTCCAATTCAATAATATATTCTCAGTTTATCTATGTTAATTCGAGCGTGAACTTATGAATTGCCTGATCAACAATTCCTTGTGGATTTGAATGGAATCGAGAGAGGAGATTCAATTCTAGACTTAGTTAATATAGCATGTGTCATGAATTTTGTCAATAACAGATTTATGATTATTGTTAAGGTAGAGATATGCTTAACATCATATGTAATCAAATAGAGAACTTAAGCTTAAACCTTCTTTAATTGCAGTTCACATAGAGATATAGTGAGTTGGTTGATTTAGGTGTTTAACGGATTACTATCTTAATTATGGATTGACGCTAATACGGTATTAGTGCATCGAGAGGTGGCTAGTATAACTTTCGTGTTCTTGATTAATAAACTGGGATATTAAATTGAGTTGGATTAAAGGTTTTCAAATTAGAGTGAAGCTCAGGGTGAAATCATAAGTCTAATTCTCCATTAATTGTTTGAAATTCAAGATTTTGATATTAGCAGTTGTTTTTGTGATAATTTACTTATTTATTAATTTAGTTTTTATAGTTTTAAAACCATTGAATTGAATAGTTTAATAAAATTAGGATTAATAGAAAATTGATAATTGTGAAGTTAAAATTCTGGATAATTTGTCCTCGTGGGAACGATACTTTATTCACTACTATATTACTTGTTGACCACGTACACTTGCGTGTTTTGCGCATATTGATTTTACCCAACAAGTTTTTGGCGCCATTGCCGGGGACAATTTAGCCTAGATTTTAATATTTTTACTATATCAGTTTAATTAGTCCAGTTTTACTTAAACATTTGTTTTGTTTTTGTTATTCCTATTTTAAGTTTTTGACATTTGTTTATGAAAATGCGATCCAAAAATCTAGACTTGCTTCCTTTTGAGGACGACATCGAAAGAAGATTTCAGAGGTTAAGTAAGTGGATAGAGGAAACAAAGAACGAATTCAAAAATTCTGATAAGGAAGAATCGATGGCTGCCAAAGACCAGAAAGCGTTGAGGGATTTTGCAACACCTAAGGTGACTGATCTGTAGTCGAGCATCACTAGCCCTGCAATAGCTGCAAATACTTTTGAAATCATGCCTAGGACCATTCAGATGATGCAGAACTCATGTCAGTTTGGGGGAATGGCAAACGACGACCCGAATGAGCATTTAATCAGTTTTCTAGAAATGTGTGGCACGTTCAAGTACAATGGGGTGTCGGATGAGGCAGTGAGACTTCGCTTGTTTCCATTCACTTTACGGGACAAGGCGAAGAGTTGGTTACATTCTCTGCCACCGGGGTCGATTACTACGTGGGAAGACTTGGCTCAAAAATTCCTTGCCAAATTTTTCCCACCGGCGAAAACTACTAAAATGAGGAATGACATTACGATGTTTGAGCAGCAGAATGGGGAGTCACTATATGAGGCATAAGAGAATTACAAGGAATTACTCAGAAAGTGCCCACATCATGGATTGCCCAAATGGTTGCAACTGAACACCTTTTACAACAGACTAAATGGGAATGTCAGAACCAATATTGATGCGGCGTCGTGCGGTGCATTCATGGCTAAGAGTTACGAGGAAGCCTATAATTTGATCAAAATTATGTCGGCAAATAACTACTAGTGGCCCACAGCAAGGATGACACAGGCAAATGCGGCTGGGATTTTGGAATTAGATGGGGTGACAGCCATACAAGCACAGATTTCTGCACTTTCCAAGAAGTTTGATACAATGAATGATAAGGTTGATACTATGACAGGGGCTCAAGTTCAGCAGGTTGCAGTAGTATGTGAATTGTGTGCAGGTGATCATGCTTCAGATCAGTGCGCAATTAATCCAGCATCCGTCCAGTTCATCGATAACTACAACAAAATTCCGCAAAATACATACCAAAACACCTACAACCAGGGGAATAGGAACCACCCAAACCTCTCATGGAGCAATAACCAAAGAAACTCAAGCTCCACGACCATCATATCCCCCGGTTTTCGTGAGTCATCATCAACAACCGGTTCAACATCGAGAAAGGATATCGATTTTGAGGAAATGGTGTCGAAGTTCATAACCAGCACTAAGGCGTCAATAAAAAATCAAGCAATGGTGATGAAAAGTCAAGAGATGTCAATCAAGAATTTGGAAAATCAGATTGGACATATAGTGTTAGCGTTGAATAATAGACCACAAGGAACATTACCTAACGAAACTGATTGAAATCCGAAGGGTACTCATGAGCAATGTCGAGCAGTTATGTTGAGAAGTGGAAAACATCTCGGGGGTAATAATGCAAAAAATTCAAAGACCTGACCGAGGAAAAGTTGATGATGATAACGTGGTGGAAGGTAACATGGAAGAGGGAATAAAGTTAAACAATAAGCCAATTGTTTATCCTCCACCACCATTTCAAAGAAGGGGTTCAAAATGTAAGTCGATAAGCGATTCGCAAGGTTTTTAGACGTGTTCAAGAAACTCCACATTAACATCCCATTCGCGGAGGCCCAAGAGCAAATGCCAAGTTATGCAAAGTTTATGAAAGGAATTCTGTCAAGGAAAAAGAAATGTGAAGAATTTGAAACAGTGGCACTAATAGAGGAGTGTAGTGCAGTGTTATAGAAAAAGCTACCACCAAAACTTAAAGACCCGGGGAGCTTTACTATCCCATGCACGATCGAGAAAATGTCATTCAACAAATGTCTATGTGATTTGGGGGCAAGTGTGAATCTCATGCCATTGTCAGTATACACAGGATTGGGTTTGCCCACACCAAAGCCACAAATATTTCATTGCAGTTGGCGGATAGGTCAGTCATATATCCAAGAGGCATAGTAGAGGATATTCTGGTGAAAGTGGATAAGTTTATATTCCCGGCAGACATTATCATTCTGGATTTCGAGGAGGATAAAAGCATACTAATTATCTTAGGGAGACCTTTCTTGGCTATGGGAAGGACACTCATAGACGTACAAAAAGGAGAACTTACTATGAGAGTCCAAGATCAAGAAATCAAATTTAATCTGTTCAAGGCCATGAAATTCCCTACGGATGAAGAAGAATGTTTTCGGATGGATTTAATTGAGCAAATCATCAGTGAAGATATGAGCAAGAGTTTGGTTAATGATCCATTAGAAACAACTTTACTGGGGGATGAAGAAAAGGATGACCCAGAATTTGTGGAACTCTTGCAGATGCTAGACTCATTGCCACCAAGTTAGCCGATTTGAGAGCACCGTTTGAACCTTTGCACACTGAGGAAATAGCTACAGAAAAATTGAAACCGTCTTTGGAGGAGCCACCAATATTGGAACTTAAACCACTCCATAAACATCTCAGGTATGCGTACCTAGGCAATTCAGATTATTTACCTGTAATTATTTATGTTGCACTTAACAAATTGCAGAAAGAAAAGTTGTTACGGGTGCTTAGGGATCACAAACCAGCAATTGGATGGACGATTGCGGACATAAAGGGAATTAACCCATCATTTTGCATGCATAAGATTCTGATTGAGGATGATGCGAGACCGTCATCCGAGCATCAATGTCGACTAAACCCAATTATGAAGGAAGTGGTAAAGAAGGAAATTCTAAAATTATTGGATGCCGGTATTATATATCCAATTTTTGACAGTAAATGGGTTAGTCCGGTTCATTGTGTGCCGAAAAAGGGGGGAATTACTATGTTACAGAATGAGGGCAACGAGTTAATTCTAACAAGAACAGTTCCAAGATGGAGGGTGTGCATCGATTATAGGAGATTGAATAAGGCAACCCGAAAAGATCACTTCCCGCTACCATTTATCGATCAAATGTTAGACAGATTAGCGGGACATGAGTTTTACTGTTTGTTGGATGGATACTCGGGATATAATCAGATCGCCATCGCTCTTGAGGATCAAGAAAAGACAACATTTACATGCCTTTACGGCACAATTGCATTCAGGAGGATGTCATTCGGGCTATGCAACGCACCAGCAACTTTCCAACGGTGTATGATGGCTATTTTTTCAAATATGGTGGAAAAGAATGTTGAAGTCTTCATGGACGATTTCTTGGTCTATGGAGACAATTTTGATACTTGCCTAGAGAATCTGGTCATGGTTTTGCAGCGATGTAAGGATACAAACCTCATACTTAATTGGGAAAAATGTCACTTCATGGTTGAAGAGGAATAATTTTGGGCGATAAGGTGTCGGCTCAAGGATTAGAGGTGGACAAAGCAAAGTCAAGATATCTGATCGAGAAACCGCCTCCACCGAGCTCGAGTTAAGGGTATTAGAAGTTTTACGGGGCATCTTTGGGTTCTACGTAAGGTTCATAAAAGATTTCTTTAAGATTGCAAAACCTCTGTCTGCGGACTTTTAGAGAAGAATGCCACTTTCAATTTTACTGCGGAATGCAAGTTCGCGTTTGAATTATTGAAGAAGAAATTAACTACAGCCCCCGTGATAGTCGCACCGGACTGGAATATGCCATTCGAGCTTATGTGTGATGCGAGCGACTATACGGTTGGGGCTTTTTTGGGACAAAGACGGACAAAGTGTTTCACGCCATATACTATGCAAGCAAAACACTTACAGAGACTCAAATGAATTACACTACCACGGAAAAGGAATTGCTTGCAGTGGTGTACGAGTTTGACAAATTCTGGGCTTACTTGATCGGGACCAAGGTGATAATATACACGGATCATTCAGCGATTCGGTACCTAATAGCGAAAAAAGATGCTAAGCCACACCTTATCCGATGGATTCTCCTACTTCAAGAGTTTGACTTAGAAATTAAAGATAGAAAGGGGACGAAGAATCAAGTTGCCGACCATTTACCAAGGCCGAAAAATCTAGAGAAAAAGAATGCAGATAGATGCACAATTAATGATTCATTCCCGGATGAACAATTATTTGGGTTAAATGCTGAATTTCCTTGGTATACTGACTTTGCAAATTATCTGGTGAGCAACATGCTTCCCCCTGATCTTACAAGACAATAGAAAAAGAAGTTTCTTCATGACGTCAAGTGGTACATGTGGACGAGCCTTACTTATTCAAACAATTGTGTGAAATAAGATGATTAGAAGGTGTATCCCCCCACAAATGAAGTGCACAACATCTTTGCGCAGAATGCCACTCATCGACATATGGGGGACATTATGGGAGTGAGCGCACTGCGGCAAAAGTGCTTCAAGCCAAGTTTTATTGGCCGACAGTGTTCAAAGACGCCCACTAATTCGTGAAAACATGTGATAGATGACAAAGGGTGGGAAACATCTCTAAACGGAATGAGATGACCCTACATACAATTCTTGAAGTAAAAATCTTTGATGTATGGGGCATCGATTTCATGGGGCCATTCCCTTCGTCTTTGAGCAATAAGTATATTCTACTCGCGATGGATTACATCTCGAAGTGGGTTGAAGCTGCCGCATTACCAACTAACGATGCCAAGGTGGTCCTCAAATTCCTACAGAAAAACATTTTCATGAGGTTTGGCACGCCAAGAGCAATAATCAGTGATGAAGGTAGTCACTTCTGCAATAAGTTGTTTACAGCTCTTTTGGCTAAGTATGGGGTTAACCACAAGATAGCTACAGCATATCATTCTAAAACAAATGGACAAGCTGAGGTCTCAAACAGAGAAGTTAAGAAGATACTAGAGAAAGTCGTCAATCCGAGTCGGAAAGATTGGTCATTTCGGTTGGATGACGCATTATGGGCGTACCAGACTGCATACAAAACACCAATCGGAATGTCACCATATCAACTCTTGTACGGAAAAGCATGTCACTTACCGGTGGAGCTACATCACAAGGCCTATTGGGCCATACAGAAATTGAATTTTGATCAAGCCGATGTAGGAGAAAAGAGGTTACTCCAACTAAATGAGCTCGTCGAATTCCAACTCCAAGCCAACGAGAACGCCAAGCTATACAAAGAAAAGGTTAAAAGATAGCACGACCAGAAAATTGTGCAACGAACATTAGAACCGGGACAATCAATCTTCTTGTTCAACTCACGGCTGCGATTGTTCCTATGAAAACTTAAGTTGAGATGGTCGGGACCATTCACTATATAGAGAGTATTTCCTTATGGCGCCGTTGAACTCTACAATTGTAATCCATTAGAGACGTTCAAAGTCAATGGTCAACAGATAAAGCATTATTGGGGTTGCGAGTCGAACTGGGACGCTGACGACGTTACCCTCACCGACACACAGTAAAACAGGGAGTAGTCAGGCTGAACGACTTAAAATCAAGCGCTATTTAGGAGGCAACCCAACATTTCATTATTTTTCGTAGTTACATATTTAATTGTTAGGATGTAGTTTTATTAAGCATTAGGTAGGTCTTAACAAGTAAAAGTTTTGCTAAAACTCTCAATGACACTCCAAGTCGTCACTAATCTAACATCTTGCTTGTTTATGGGTGCAGGAGGATTTCAAGGTGCGTAACAAAAATAATGGGCAAGAAAGGGAGGAAAATCAGAGAATTTTGCAACACAAAATTTTGGACCAAAAAGCTGATTACAGTGGGCATGCCCGCCGGGGCCGGCGTTTTTGGCTTAGCACCCCCCGCCGGGGCGGGGGTCCCAAATCCTGGGCAGAGAAAACCGTTATACATGGTGCCTTTTATATTAATCCCATACACGCATCTCTTTCTCTCATTCTCCCTCAAGCACACTACCTAGCCTCCATAACAAGAACACTTGCTACCCACGATACAAGTACACCACTTCCTCTCCCATTCATCACTTCTATATAAACCCTACAACATACCTCCAATATTCATCAACACTAAATTCGAATTCATCCAGAAATTGGGAAACACATAGCGCACTTGAGAGGGTGCGATATTCTGACGATGAACCCACTCAAATGCCGCTCGCTTTGCTTGATTCCAGAATGATTGTACGGTATTCAGTTTGGGCAGGAGGCGAGTCACATCCACGAGGTCTGGGTTTTATTTTTCCATCGGCGTCGGAAGACGAAGTTGATGCAGAGGATACCTCGGGGGATAAGGATGAAGCTATGAAAGATCAAGGAACCGAGTAGGTACTGCAGACCGAGGCAATATCTAGTCCTCAGTACCTTGAGTTCCAAAATCAGATGAATGCACACAATAGGGCAGCACGCCGGGAAATGCGGCGATTGGCGATGCGACAAATTCACATGTTTGATGCCATGAACGCATCTTTTGCCTCACTCAACACATCACTCCAAAGTTTCAACCCGGCGGCTCACTATCCATATCAACAACCCGGACCACTACCACGATTTCCTCCAAGTGATTCCGATGATGAAGAGCACCAACCACCTCCCAAGACTTAGACGATTCCAGGGAAGTCCCCATGCACTTAATTTTATTTTTATCCAATGAGGGCATTGGGTTACTTAACTTTGGGGGATTTAGTTATTTAGTTGCATGCATTTTTGTTATTTTTGTTTTCATATCTAGTTTTGCATAATAGATTAGGCATTTTCATAGTAGTCTACGATTTTGCATTATTGTCAGTTCCATTATTATCATTAGTAAAAAAAATGAGTTAAATATTGTGTTTGTATATGTCCAACGGTGTCGCATTTTCATGTTCTTTGTGGGCCAATGATGAGATTGTGAACAAGTTAACCAAGATAGTATTGATTATTAGAACTGTGATACAATTTCTGAAATGAATCGACTCTTGAATTTGTTTGAAACTGTTATAAAAAGGTTAGCACTAATAACATCTTTGTTAACCGGTCAGTTCAAATAGTGAATTTTTATTTTATATTTGTTTTTTTAATTATGTTGATTGAAATAATTGATATTTGAAGTATAAATTATTTGTCGAAAACTAATTAAGTAAATGCTACTTAATTAGTGAATTTTAGTATTAGTAAATTAAGTAATAAATAGTTATTAGAGCCAACTGATTTTGCATCTCAAGAATTCTGACAGAATTTCGTGGGAAATTTCGTCGAAAATATCAAGCATAAAATTACTTTACCATTATTAACATACAACATACAATATTGAAATTGAAGAAATATACACTACAATTACATAAAAAAAACCAAATAATAAAATGGATGATATACATGTACAGAAGCTGCAAATGACCAATTTTAGACCCAAATGACCAATTTCAGATAAATTATAAACAAAAAACAGAATTCATACATTATAATACCAAAATTCTAGTAATATCAATCCAAAAACAAAATAAATTTAGACCAATTGCACATTATAATACCAAATTCATACTCAAATTTCATACTCAAATTTCATACTACTAACATATATATATAATATATACTCAATACTAGGAAAATTAGGAAGAAAACGCTGTCCTAAGTCCCATGGCAAGTGGTGGTGGCCGTGGCAAAGTGGGTGGTGACCCCACAGTAGTGAGTCTTTGGGTGGGGTGGTACTGGGACAGGAGTCGAGGGTCCTGGGGAGAGGGGTGGGGGTACCAGGGAAGGGGTTGGGAGTGGGGCACTGGGGGGTGGGTGGGGTGGGGTACCGGGACGTACAAGGGGTGGGGGACGACGTCGACAAGGGGAGAGGGGTGGGGGTACCGGGGCAGGGTGGGGTCGTGCAGGGGTGGACAATCGGCTGAGGGGGTGTGGGGGCACCGGTGGAGAGGGGGTTGGGAGTATTCGGTCGTATGAGAGAGAGAGAGAGATCAGTCGACTGGTATTTAGAGGGAGAGAGGGAAAGATATGAAAATGAGAGGGCACGGGGAAGGGGAAGGGTTTTTTTAGGTTTATTATCGACGGAATGCCGTCGAGGTTATGTCTGTCGACCATATGCTAATCTCGACGAAGTATTCAGTCGAGGATCACACATATATTGTCGACTATATATTCGCGCTGGCGGGAAACCCTCGCGAAAAATAAAGTGGACTTTTTCTCTCTCTCAATCCATATATATTACATGTTGCTATGTAATGGCTGTCAATTTTGGCTGAGATATTGCTGGATTTTATGTCACAATGTCAACATAGTAGGTCACCAACTCAATTATTGCTAGATTTATAAGTTGAGCCAAATAATGCACTAAGGGTAAAATAATCATTTTCATTTTTAATTATTGGCAAATTGGACAATTGCTACAAACCCTTTAGGTTTTAGGTTTTAACCCTTAGGGTTTAGGTTTTAACCCTTAGGTTTAGGGTTTAACCCTTTTAAGTTTTAAAAATAAAAATCTAGAATTTTTAAATTAGGTTTCCAAAATAGAAAATTAATATTTCTAAATTGTAATTAGAATTTTCTAATTATATTAAAATTTCGTAATCATAATTTAAATCTTGCTAATAAGGATTTGTATTTCCTAATTAAAATTGCTAATTTAGCAATTAGGGTCAAAATTGGTCATTAGGGTTTACAACCCAAAATTAGGGTTTTTAATAGAAGAATAATTTTCTAATTTAAAAATTAGATTTCGTAATTAGATTAGGATTTTATAATTACTTATAACTTAAAAATTAGGATTAATGTTTCCTAATTAACATTAAAATTATTAAATCAAAAATTAAGTTTTTCCCTAATTATAAATTAGGGTTTCAAATCTATTAATTATGGTTTAAAATTTAAAATTAGGGTTTGCTAAATAATTAAGCTTTACCCTAATTAATATTATAATTAATAACATTTGAGCATTATAATTATCCTTTAAGTTCCCGGATTAGGGTTTCAACTTCCGAATTAGGGTTTTGAATTCCCGAAACAGAAATTAGGGTTTCCAGAACCGGTTTCTAGGGTTTCTTATAATTCGCTAGGGTTTTCTAACCGAACGTTGACGTTCTGAATATATACTTAGGGTTTGTCACATATATCGTTTATCTGGTTAACCCTTGATCCTTAACCTCATTCTGAACACATAAACACAGAACATATTCACTTATTCCTTTAATCCTGAATAATTCACTTAAATCCTTCACAGAATTTTGAAATCCTCAAAATTCCTTCTTAAAAATATCAAACGCATACACTTATTTACTGTCTAGGTTCTACTATTGAACCTTAAATCAATTAATTTAAATTTTAAAATTTTTCTAAATTCTCGGTTTATCACATCTTCCAATTCAACAGATGGTGCTATACAGTGCTACAGTTCACACAATCATTCAATTGAAATGCCTCAAAAGAACGAATATGTCTTATATATATTCAAAATAATATTAACATTCCAAAGGTTCTTTATAACCGTTAGATTTGTCCTTGTCATAATATCAAATATTATTCTTACAAAACTATACTATTACACAAGTAATCTACGGGTTCGCCTTCGCCTGCCCTTTATCCTTGTCGGATCCATCGTTTCATTCGATCTTAGCTGCATTCATATGGTTCAAGAAAGACTGAGCCTAACTAGCTCAGCAAGTACAACAATTCTAATAAAACTAGCATGCTTGAAACATAGGAATCGTATATCTTCAATAACTGAACAATAGTTACGAAGTACTATCGATAATTTAAAATAGCACTTCTTTTCATTCAAAACGTTTTACAACAATAATATTCAGTAAAACATAAATTCTGCTCCAAGAGCATGAGCATTGCATAAGTACTTTGAAAAGGACATCCCGACACTAAGTCCGTAAGTCCGATATAGCTTACGAGCACGTCTAGGTGATCAACCTATAGTACTCTATGTTGATCAACACTACATTCATTAAACGTGTATACGTTTAAGTTGTGGCAACCTCACGTGTCTGTCGTTTGACGACAAAACAATTTAGCATACTCAGTCTCCTTTTGAAAACCACAACAATATTAGTTTGGTAAATCCTTGTTAATACTTGATAGATTATAAGAAATCCAACATAGCATAAGTCTAGCCGAAAAAATTGGCTTTGACTTCATTATACATTAACTCATGCGAAGAATACATGAATCACAAAGCTTGTCCAGATTGAACTGGAACAAGAATTAGAGTACTTGCCTTTAGCGTCTGCTTACAGATATAACACGTGCACTTTAAGTCTTTAAGTCTCTACAGTAGATGATAACATCACATAACACATTAGGTTATGAGTAAACATACATGGTTCCTAAAGAATCTTACCCTTCTTCTCAATCTAATTACGTATTAGATTTGTTATTATTGGTTCAGGCTTTCCTTTATGTCATTCTTACGTTCACATGCAATTGACTTTCTTGAACTCTAAGTGATCATACTTAAGGTTTAATCATTACTTTATAATGTTTTATTACGTTCATTAGTAAAGTGTTAATCATTTATTATTAATGCTCAACATGTAAACATTCTTTACTATCTAAGTTTTAAGGTTGGCGATGCTACGCTAACTATTCTCAAATGTCTTGCAATGCACAGGCATCACACGATGGGCTAGAAGACTGCACTTCATGACCGACGGCCGAAAGTCCTTCGTTCTTGTCGTACCACTTATGATATGACTCTCCAGGGGTTGAAGGCCATTTCGGCGCTCGTAATAATTTTTAAATAATTATTACTATTTATCATGAGTTTTCCATTATTAATATCGTATTTAAATGAATTAAATACCACATAATTCTTTTATCATTAATATTTATCTATTATCAAATATTAATGAAATACATATCATAATATTATAATATATTTATAATATAACAAAGTATTTTAATACTTTAAAATCATCTTTATAAGTTTTTTTGAACCGTTAAATTCATTATCCGATAATTACTTTTAATATTAAAATATTAACATTGTCATGACAAAATATCAAAAGTTATATTTTATAACTTAAAAATAATTTTGTAACACTTAAATCATTTTTATATGATTTTTAAAACATTAATTCTATTTTTCCAAAATTTATTTAATATAGTTATTAAATATCACAAAATATTAAAAGTCATTTAAAATAACTTAAAATATTTTATTATACCATAATATTATTTTTCATGATTTTTCATGTATTAAAATCATTTTTAAATAATTTATTTAATAGTATAATTAAATAAATTAAATAGTATCATTTCAAGGTCGTCTGACAAGCAAATGTCAGACTTCATAGATCGGTGTATGTTAACGTTTTTAGTCTTTTAAATGTTTAAACTTATAGTATGTCATGTGGTCTTGGTTCTGCAACTTGAATCATGGTTGTATCGTTTCTATATTTCATGTTATGATCAGTCAAACAACGTTGACCGATAACGAGAGTGGGCTTCTAGGCAACCCAGAACCCATCTAGATGTCTGACAGTCACTTTGTAGGTCATGGATTTGGCTACTGTTATTATATTGGGCCATGTTGTTGTTATATTTGTATAGACTAACATTAGTACTCTTAATCCATGCCACTAAAACTCCCAGATCATGTCCGGAATCGGATTAAATTAAGGTCAAACAATCGTCGACCAACTGCCTGGGAAGAAATCTGGGAAACCCAAATTTCTCAAGAACACATCTCTGACAAGCTTTTGACCGGCCTTGATCTCTCAGTTCTGATGTTTTTAGGTTGATTTAATGTAATAAAACTGTACTCTAACATGTATGCTACCATATTGAACCAATATTGCACCCAAACAAGTTACAGAATACAAGTTACGAAGCTCCAAAAGTGACACCTTGAGCTGTTCTTCATTTCTGGGTAATCCAGAAAATGAAGAACAGTCTTTGACAATACTTTGATGCACTATATCTCACTGATTTGGTGTAGGTTTGCCATGATGTTTGTTTAAGATTTTAGTATTGCATCAATAATATAACATTGACCCAAAAACCGTACCCAGATACATCACAATCTATGATTTAGAATCGGTTAAACCACCCACCCTTAATCGACATGCGTTTTTCAGGCACTCGAGAACGAAGTTAAGAACACCTATAATGAGATTACAATTCGCTATAGGGCACTTTAGTGACACTTATTTTCGGAAAATACTTATTTTAAATAAATAAATCTAAATAAATGGTTTTTAATTATTAAAATACAAAATAAATTACGAAAAATTATTTTAAAATCAAAAAATAGTTTTTAATTATTTTGAGTATATTTCATAAATATTTATTATTTTTGGAATATAAATGATATTTAAATTATTTAATTATAATATTAAATAAATTATTTAAAAATAATTTTATTACATGAAAAATAATATTATGATATAAGAAAATATTTGAAGTTATTTTAAATGACTTTTAATATTTTGTGATGAATTTCATTAATTAATTAATATTAATGATAATTAATTTATTTAATAACTATATTAAATAAATTGTGAAAAAATAGAATTAATGTTTTAAAAATCATATAAAAATGATTTAAGTGTTACAATTTTTTTGAAGTTATAAAATATAACTTTTGATATTTTGTCATGAAAATGTTAATATTTTAATATTAAAAGTAATTATCGGATAATGAATTTAACGGTTTAAAAATCATATAAAGGTGATTTTAAAGTGTTAAAAATACTTTTGATATTATAAATATATTATAATATTATGACATGTATTTCATTAATATTTGATAATAAATAAATATTAATGATAAAATAATTATGTGGTATTTAATTCATTAAAATACGATATTAATAATGGAAAACTCATGATAAATTGTAATAATTATTTAAAAATTATTACGAGCTTATAAAAATTATTTTGAATGATAATAAAATTATCTGAGATAATTGTTAAGTGTTAGGCAGAGTTTAATTGAACTTACACTCAAAATTTAGTCCGACTAGACCGTCGGGATGTCAGATTTGTGTCGGGTTCAACTTAGACTGCAATAGTTTGACTTAATACCGAGTCTTATATGTGTTATAAACTGATAGAGTTATGTGTTATGTGTTTAGGTTATTCTATGTATATCTATATATATAATAGTATTATATTGTGATGATATTATTATAATATTGGAGATCTATATTACTAATATTAGGTCTTCGAATAAAGTGTTATAAATTGCATAGCGGTAATCAACGGTGCAAGCAAGTTTTACTTAACTCTACTAAGAGTTGTTTCATTCAGATATGCTTATGGTTAATCATTGTTGATTGCCATTGTAGAATTGTACTATGTACATATTGCATGTATAAGTCAGGTATGAAAGGCTGATCACCTTCATTACCCTTCGGTTCAGATATATTTTTTCATGTTATATACTTGTTTAGTCAAAATTTGTTCCTGCTAGTTCACAATTATATTGTTGAATTATAGCCAGCTTATTATTCAGATTCTTTCAATCATGATATATCGTTAAATTATTGAACTTAAACTTGCTGGGCAATCTTATGCTCACCCTTGCTATATCATGATAAACATTGCAGATATATTAAGGCGAATACGTCGGATACAAGGAAAGGTTAAAGACAGTTCCAACTTAAAGTTAATGTTCGCGATTAGATTTGTATAAGTATTGTATATTATTGTTATTGTAAGTTAAATAAGTTATGTATTGTGAATTAAGTTAAGGTTACTCGACCTTGGGGATTATGCGTAAGTTTAATGAATGTTACAACCCGAGAATTTAGAATTTTTTATAAATTTTTTATTAATTTATTTAGGATTCAATATTAGAACCTAGACAGAAAATTAGTATATACGTTTGATATTTTTGAGATAGAATTTTGAAGATTTCAAAATTATGTGAAGGATTTAGGTGAATTATTCAGGATTAAGTGTGTACATGTTTATGTTCGGTGGATATGGTCATTTATGTATTCAGAATATGCTTACGGGTCAAGGGCTGACCAGATAAAACGATATCTGTAACAATCCATAAGTATATATTAAGAACGCGTTCGGTTAGAAAACCCTAGCGATTAACAAGAAACCCTAAAATCGGTTTTGGAAACCCTAATTTCAGTTCCGGGTATTCAAAACCCTAATTCAGATATTGAAAACCCAAATTCGGGAATTTAAATGCTATGAATAAGTTTAAATGTTATTAATTATAAATTTATTAGGGAAACCCCTAATGAATTACTCGAAACCCTAATTGATTATTAGAAAACCCTAATACAAGATTTGAAAACCCTAATTTCAGATTTCAAATATTTGAAACCCTAATCTGGGAACTTAAAGGAGAATTATAATGCTCAAGTGCAATTAATTAGGGTAAAGCTTAATTAATTAGCAAACCCTAATTTCAAAATTTTAAACCTTAATTGTTCCATCAGAAACCCTAATGTACAATTGTTGATTTGATTGCTAAATTAGCAATATTAATTAGGAAATATTGAAATTTAAAGAGGTACACTTAGAAGGGTGGTTGAATAAGTGTAGACACAAACTATGTCCAACTTTTGTTACTTATAAAAATTCCTTTGGAAATTTAATACAGCAAGCTGGATTATAACTTTCACGTATAAAATTAAGATATTATTTAATTTTGAGTCAACCAATTTACTGATATAAGTGGATATGGAATGCAGGCTGTTGGATAGATAAAACACAAAATATAATCACATAAACACCATAATTTTTACATGGTTCAACTACTACCGTTTATAATAGTAGCCTAATCCATATCCAATACCAACTAGTATTGGAGACTCACTTTTATTAAATTCTTCCAATTACAATACAAGTTCTAGCAATTTGAACACCTTTGTTCATTGTGAACCTATGCACTCTTAAGCACCTATGCTTTCCTCAAACTTGACTGTAATGAATTATCAACCCAAACATGATTACACAATAAAATATTGATTGAGATAAGGAAAATTAAAATACACACTAGAGGTCTAATGATCAAGCAATATATCACTTACCAGTTTAAGGCTCTAGTATGAAATGATATGCAAGAAGAATATTACCAGAGTATGTTCTATACGATCTTATTAATTGAAGCTCTTTTCTTAATGCAATCAATATCGATCAAGGAGAAAAACACCTTTGTGATTTGTATGCTTTGAAAATACTGTTTATATTTTTCGTGTCTTTCTTGTTTAAGGGATCAGTCCATTTATAGGTTTTTCACAAGTATTACCGTTGCTTATGCGTGATATACAGATTAAAGATAGTATGCACAAGTCACGTAATACAAAGACTGTCATCCGAAAATTGTGCCAAGGATCAAGACTCCTTATAGTTGTATATAGGAAGAGAACACGTCATGATATATACTATATGAGAATCTTTGGTGATGACTGAGGATATTTTGTTTAATAGAGAAACCATCACGTGATACTATATCTTTTGCATTTTCTACCTATCTTGTCATATGGCAACTTTCTTTTTGGGCAAGTTCTAGATATAATAAATTACCATTACATATGCAGTTTTAACAATCTAGTGATATTCGTTAACTTATGCTTTTATATATTAGCTAGTTACCTTAATTACGGTCCTTGATTCATGACGCATGATTTATGATGTATGATCTATGATATGCCATATTTGTTCTTATCGTGAATCTAGTTGATGACAATGAATAATTTATGGTATTATATTAAATCAACCATATACTCTAGATTACCATATATATTTCGTTAACATGCTTTGATTCCTTAAGTTATGATAAGCATTTTCGGCCATGCATATTATAGTTAGAGAATCAGTAGGTGGCATCAATTATGAGATTACAAGTGTATATGCAATGCACATGTCCTAGAGTCATATTTTGGGAAGTAATAGATGCTAAGATCTTACATATATTTCTAGAACTCAAATTTTCTTTTCTTTCTTTAAGGATGTCTTGGCTTTGTAATTTCTTCCTTGATGTTCATGAAATGTCATATCTTTCCCTGAAATGTGATATATCATGATTAGTGGAATAATAAGGTCATCATCAAAACATGGAGTGTGACATAAGTCAACATTCTCCCCCTTTTTGATGATGACAATAAAATAATTATGGCTCCCCCTAAAACCATGCATTTCAAGAGAATTATAGCTCCCCCTCAATTTATGCATATCCATACTTATTAGAGTTGACTATTGACTGCAAATATGCAGTGTTTGAGTAACCATGCATTTTCTGGTTAGTCCATAACATGTTAAACAAAGGGATATAATAGACTATTAAACTATCATCCAAAAACCATTTAAACCATAGTTTTTAAACCAGAAGTCATCATGCATGAAAAGATAAAAAAAAATTTGTAAAGATTGTCTTGAAAGCAAGTAAGCATAATTCATCTCCCCCTTTGGCATTCATTAAAAAGAGGTGTCCAAAAAGCCAAAAGGGGCAGGGTGTGTAGGCATCCTTCGCATCAATATGAACGTGGTTGGCTTCACGGGCAGTGAAATATGGCCGGTGGAGCCTGCAGTGTTCAATCTCTTCTAGGGAAATGGTGTTTGCGAATATGGGAGGACGAACAATGAAGGTAGTTGGTGGTAAAGGCAAGTCCAGAAAGTCGCCTTGATATTCAGCCATCCAATTGCATTGTGGCCATTCAGGTATGCGAGATTGAACTTGGTCTGCTTGCAGCTCTACACTAAGGTCATTCATGCGGCACTCGGTAAAACATCCAAGAGTCCCAATTTGATTGCTGATGAATTTGAGTTCAGTGCTCAATTGACAGGCATTGCGGTTCATCTTCCTTTGTAGGGCTTTTACCATAGCTCGAGTTTGCAATTCGAATCCAGCTTATAGGTCAATGAACTCATCCTCGACAGTGCAAAAAACAGAATGAAGATCAGTGCGACTAATAGGGAGTTTGCCTTTTTCAAGCACGGAGAGACGATGTTGTATATTTGTAACATCAGCAGTGATGGTGGCTTGATTATTTGCGATGGTATGGAGAAGATTGAGAATCTCAGGGGAGGGAGGTAGTGAAGTAGGAGGGGTGGAATTTGGAATTTTGGGTAGCTCACGTATGAACTTTCCTTTAAGTAGTGTGATATAAGCACCCTTGAGATAGTTGGAGTCAATGGAGTCAATTATTTGGATGGAGCCCTCATTGTCGAGTGGAATTTAAAAGTGATTGAATATTTTGGTGAGGAAGCAGCTGTAAGGTAAACACTTTTTGGAATGTTTGATACAGTTAACCATGTGTTTGAACATCATGAGGGAAAAATTGAATTGTTGGCCTGTCATTTTTAAAGCCACCAAAACCAAATCCTGGTAAGTGAAGTCAGCTCCACCACCGAGACGAGGGAGAAGGTTGTACCGTAACAATTTGTGAAGGATTATTACAATAGAAGATACTTCGGTGGTTTTAGGAAGGGTGACGGTGGACACAGTTGGGTCATCCATGATAATGCGAAGCTGGACAAGAGGAGACAAAAGGAGTAGAAATATGGGCTTTAAGGGTAAAGGGACAATCATCGGTATATGGAATTGACAATATGCTCCCTAAATCCATAGCAGTAAAGAACAGAGATTTGCCTTTAACAAACGAGGTGTAACAATCACCATTATTTTCAAGGTTTGTATAAAATTGTTGGACTAATTTTGGGTAAGCGACTGAGGGAGGAGCACATAAAGAAGATAAACCACATGACTCAAGGAGATGTTGAAGAGACGAGTTTTGGTAATAAAACATGTCAACTGTTTTTTCATAAACGAAAGATTTTTGACAGATAGAAGATTTAAACCAAAGTTTGAAATTATGGCCTCTAAAGAAATCTTCAGGAACATCATGCAAGGAAATGGATAGAAGAGTTACCGTTATCTGAGGTGAGCCAGGTGAGGAGTCTTTGGTATTTCTTCGTTTGGTACCAGTCGATGTCCCGATTAGTGGAGGAGAAGGTAAGCTCGCTTCAGATTCGGCAGGAGTTGACTAACCGGAGATGATAGTAACAAAGGATTACTTTCGTTTTAGTTTTCGAGTGGAAGGAGGCTGAGACGGTGGAGAACGGGGTGAGACATCATTGTCAGATTCATCACGGATCTGTTTGGCACGCCTAGTTCTCATTGTGGCAAAGTAGGGTTGAGGCGATTGAGATATACAAAAACTTGAGAGTCAGAGATGGAGCAAGAGAGTAAAGTAGCGTCTGTATTTTTTTTGGGAACACGTTATCGAGATATGGGAAGTAGTGAAGCCGTGTTTGGGAATGGAGATTTTGAGCAGATATAAAGAGCGTAATTATGGTAATTAGATATGTCGTGTCTGTCTAATTTCCTTAAAGCATGCAGACCATATTTATATCAGTCTCATCCCGAGTTCTCTTCTTAGAGTGCAGAAGCGTTCTTCCCCTAGAGGTTTTGTAAATATATCTGCTAATTGTTGCTCAGTGGGAATAAAAATTAATGTAATTAGTCCTCTGGACACATTGTCTCTAAGAAAATGATGTCGAACTTCTATGTGTTTTGTACGAGAGTGTAAAACTAGATTTTTAGAGATGTTAATCGTGTTTGTATTATTACAGTATATAGGTACATTGTCACATATAATATCAAAATCATACAGTGTTTGACGCATCCACAAAATTTGGGAGCAGCAACTTCCTGCTGCTAAATATTCTCCCTCAGTGGTGGATAGGGCAACCGAGGTTTGCTTCTTACTATGCTATGTGACAAGACTTTGTCCCAAAAATGTACACACACCGCTTGTGCTTTTTCTATCTATCCGACAGCCTGCATAGTCAGCATCTGAGTAACCTATTAGACCAAAATTGTCACATTTTGGGTAAAATAATCCTAAATTTGTAGTACCACTCAAATATTTAAATATTCATTTAACGGCTTGTAAGTGTGATTCTTTGGGTTTGGCTTGAAAATGAGCACATATACAAACACTATACATTATATCAGGTCTAGACGCAGTTAGATAAAGTAATGATCCGATCATACCTCTATATTTAGTTACTTCTAAATCCATACCTTTTTTATCTGTTGTGAGTTTTATGGATGTACTCATTGACGTAGTCTTTGAATTTGAGTTGTCAAAATCGAATCTCTTGAGTAGTTCTTTTGTATACTTGGTTTGATGAATGAAGATGCCTTCCTAATTTTGTTTGATTTAAAGGCCCAGAAAGTAGTTGAGTTCACCCATCAAGCTCATGTCAAACCCCTTGTGCATGCATTTGGAACCACTCACAAAGAAAATTATTAGTAGCACCAAATATTATATCGTCAACATATATTTGTACAATAATGATATCTTTATTTTGGCATTTAATAAATAGTATAGAGTCGATTTTACCTCTTATGAAGCCATTTGATAGGAGATACTTACTTAATCTCTCATACCAAGCTCTTGGAGCTTGTTTGAGCCCATATATTGCCTTTTTTAGTTTGTATACGTAATGTGGTAACTTGTCATGCTCGAATCTAGGAGGCTGTTTTACGTATACTTCTTTGTTTATGTAACCGTTGAGGAAGGCGCTTTTGACGTCCATTTGATGAAGTTTGAATTTTCTGAAGCACGCAAATGCCAATAATATTCGAATGGATTCCAAATGAGCTACCGGGGCAAATGTTTCTTCATAGTCTATTCCTTCTTGCTGATTGTATCCTTGAGCTACTAATCTAGCTTTGTTTCTGGTAATTGTTTTGAACTCGTCGAGTTTGTTTTTGAATACCTATTTAGTTCTAATAATGAATATATCTTTTGGAGGAGGCATCAATTCCCACACTTGACATCTTTCAAATTGTTGTAGCTTTTCTTGCATTGCTAGTAGCCAATTTTTATCAAGTATGGCTTCTTTGGTGTTCTTTGGTTCAATCTGGAATAGGAATGCTGAGAAAGCACACATGTTTTGTGCTTTTCTTCTTGTAGTAACTCCTTCATTTATGTTTCCAATGATGTTATCATGAGGATGATTTTTGATGTATCTTGCTGATTTTGGAAGTTGAATGTCATGGATCACTTCTTCAGTAGTTTCTGAATTATTATCTTGTGGGTCGTTTACTTCAGCTTGCTGGATATGTTCTTGATTTTCGTATTCAGCTTGCTGGATAGAGTCTTGATCTTGATATTCTTCTAATCCAGCTTGTTGGATCATTTTTGTAGTCTTGCTATTTTGCTTTATGTGGTATGTTGGATTTGCAGCATTCTCTAAGTTTCCTATATCTTTTTCTCTTTCTTTTGGAATATCATGGTTAAATTCATTAAATTTGATATGTATAGATTCTTCGAACACATCTTTTTCACATTATAAATGCGATATGCTCTACTATTTTGTGCGTAGCCAATGAAGATTCCCTCATATGATCTAGCATCAAACTTGCCCATGTTCCCACTAGTGTCAAGAATAAAACATTTAGATCCAAATACTTTGAAATAGCTTATATTAGGAAGTCGATTATTTAATAATTCATATGGTGTTTTTAAAAGAATTGGGCGGATTAACATTCTATTTAGTACATAACATGATGTGTTTACAGCTTCAGCCCAAAATTTCTTTAGAAGTTTACTTTATTGAATTAGAGTTCTGACTGTTTCTTGTAATGTACGATTTTTTCTTTCTACCACTCCATTTTGTTGAGGGGTTCTAGGTGCTGAGAATTCATGAGCAATTCCTTTTTTATTGCAAAATATAATAAAATCTTTTTAAAATTCAATCCCATGATCAATTCTGATTTTTATCAGATTAAGACTATATTTTGTTTCCAAATTTCTAACCAGTTTTTCAAATCCTTTAAATGCCTCATCTTTTGTTCTAAGAAATAGTACCCGTGTATACCTAGAAAAATCATCGACTATCACAAATGCGTAAAATTTACCATTTAAACTAGCATGCCTTTCAGGTCCAAATAAATCAAGATGGAGTAATTGTAAAGGAGAGGAAGTTGATACCATGTTCTTTGTTGTGAATGATGTTCTTACTTGTTTTCCAAGTTAACAAGGCTCGCATATACCTTTCTTCTCGAAGTTCATTTTGGGTAATCCTCTCACTAGGTTCTTTGATGACAACTTTTTGATTAGGTCCATATGAACATGTCCCATCCTTCGATGCCATAGATTTGCTTCATCTTGAATAGTTGTAAGGAATAATTCTTCCTCCTGTTGCTCAAAATCAAGAGTATATATATTTCCCTCTCTTTGGGCAACTAAAGTAGCATTGTTAGTACCATGTGAAATTGTACATTCATCTTTTTCAAAATTTACTTGATGTCCATTATCCATTAATTGACTAACACTGATAAGATTAAATTCTAGACCGTTAACAAGATGAACATTATCAATGTTAACCTTACCATTACCGATTTTACCTTTTCTGATTATTTCACATGATCAGTTATCACCGAACGTGATAGTTCCATGTTTCTTTTTGACATTTAGTTCCACGAACTTAGATTTGTCACCTGTTATGTGGCGTGAACATCCACTGTCAAGGATCCACTTTTGAGGTGACACTTTTGCCTTGAAACATACTTGTTTAAGAAAAATGCAATTTATCTTTTTGGTACCCATATCTTTTTGGGTCCATTTGTGATAGTTGAAATCAAAACCCTTTTTTTATCCACATTGTTTTACTTTGATAGTGATTTTTCTTCTTTGAACATTTTATCTCTAGATGACCTTTAGTGCCACAATTTTTACAAGTAGTGAAAGGTGTAAAGTGATTTAATTTGAATGATGATTTAGATTTAAGCCTTTCAACTTCCTTTCTATGCACCAGATTATAGCCAATTCCTTGTTTGTCACAACTTGGTCTTTGTTTCCCTAACATGACATTTAAATTTTCTTCGCCATGAACAAATTTAATTAGAGACAGTTTTAGGGATTCTATTTCCTTTTGAAGTTCATTAGTTGAGGGTGTTTTATTACTAGATTCATCACTAAAAGCATCAATGCATACATCTCTCATTTTTATGTCATTTGTTAATTTTTCAACTTCATTATTTAACTATTTTACTTTGTTGAAAAGTATTGTATTGTAATTTTCTAAGTAATCATTTTTCGCAGCTCATACTTTTTCTTCATTTGTATGTGTTACTTTTTCTAATTCCTTCTTTTCATCTATTTGTGACTCAACTTCACTCATTAGTGTGTTTACTAGATCTTTTAAATACATATTTTTCTCTTTTAGTTCTTCATTTTGTTGTTTCAAAATACTAATATCAGAAAAAGATACCTCACTACATTCACCTTCAAGTCCCATGAAGCATATTTGAGCCAGTTTATCATTCGCATTTATCTCCACATCAGATTATTCATCGTCACTCCATGTTAAGAAGGCTTTATTCTTTTTGAACTCTTTATTGCCTTGCTTCCCTTTATTTTTGAGTTGGATTCCTTCTTGAAGTGGCCCGGTCGTCCGCATTCAAAACACGTTTCTTCGGTTTGCTTAGCTTTGAAATGGTTTGAATTCAATGTATTTCTTCTTTTATTCTTTCTCTGAAGTAGTCCCTTGAGTCTCCTTGAGATCATAGCTATTTCATCATCCGAAGTTATTTTCAAGTTCTTCTTCAATTCCTCATTTAGAGCTTGCAGACTTTCTTTCGAGGAATTTCTTCCTCGTCATCATATCTTTTTAATTAATGTTCATATTCTTCCAGTTCACCAAAGAGAGTTAATGTATCCATAGAAGAGATATTGACCGAATCTTGAAGAGTAGTAATTTTAGATGCAAACCTTTTGGGCATAGCCCGAAGTAACTTACGGTTGATTTCACTTTATAGAATTGACTTTTCGAGCAACTTTAAAGAATTTATAAGTACCAAGAATCGTGCTTGAGCCATTTTGATTGTTTCGTCTCTTTCCAGTTTGAACATTTCGTAGTCATGCATGAGCATACTTAGCTTAACTTCTCGCATTTTGGAAGTTCCTTCGTGACTTACCACTAGGGTATCCCATATCTCCTTTGATGTGTTGCATGAAGAAACTTTATCTATTTTAGATTGCACCATGCCACTGAGAAGAGTGTTCATTGCTTTTGAATCGTATGAAACCATGTATGTTTCGGTTGAGTCCATCTCAAGTAGAGTTTTGGGAGTGCCATCATCTTTCCTTGGGATTACTGGTCCATTTTCTGTCACCCACCATTCCCATGGGTCTCGCTTAAGATATATCCTCATCCAAAATTTCTAGAAATTATAGTTCTCTGTTCCAAAGAGTAGTGGTGGTCGATTGACCTTTGAGATGAGCGTTTCCAAGTTGTGCCATGTCAGAATCTTTCCCTACAAGTCACTTTTAAGACCAAGATAAGTAGAGCCAAGCTCTGACACCAAATGAAATTTAAAGAGGTACACTTAGAAAGGGGGTTGAATAAGTGTAGGCACAAACTATGTCAAACTTTTGTTACTTATAAAAATTCCTTTGGAAATTTAATGTAGCAAGCTGGATTATAACTTTCACGTATAAAATCAAGATATTATTTAATTTTAAGTCAACCAATTTACTGATATAAGTGGATATGGAATGCAGGCTGCTGGATAGATAAAACACAAATGTAATCACATAAACACCAGAATTTTTATGTGGTTCAACTACTACCCTCTAGAATAGTAGCCTAATCCACGTCCAATACCAACTAGTATTGGAGACTCACTTTTATTAAATTATTCCGATTACAATACAAGTTCTAGCAATTTGAACACCTTTGTTCCTTGTGCACCTATGCACTCTTAAGCACCTATGCTTTCCTCAAACTTGACTGTAATGAATTATAAACCCAAATAGGATTACACAATAAAATATTGATTGAGATAAGGAAAATTAATATACACACTAGAGGTCTAATGATCAAGCAATATATCACTTACCAGTTTAAGGATCTAGTATGAAATAATATGCAAGAAGAATATTACCAGAGTATGTTCTATACGATCTTCTTAACTGAAGCTATTTTCTTAACGCACTCAATATCGATCAAGGAGAAAAACACCTTTATGATTTGTATGATTTAAAAATACTGTTTCTGTTTTTCGTGTATTTCTCGTTAAATTGATCAATCCATTTATAGGCTTTTCACAAGTATTATCGTTGCTTATGCGTGATATACTCGTTAGAGATAGTATGCACAAGTCACGTAATACAAAGACTGTCATCCAGAAATTGTGCCAAGGATCAAGCCTCCTTATAGTTATATTTAGGAAGAGAACACGTCATGATATATACTATATGAGAATCTTTGGTGATGACTGAGGATATTTTGTTTAATAGAGAACACATCACGTGATACTATATCTTTTGCATTTAGTACCTATCTTGTCATATGGCAAATTTCTTTTTGGGCAAGTTCCGGATATAATCAATTACCATTACGTATGCAGTTTTAACAATCTAGTGATATTCCTTAACTTATGCTTTTACATATTAGCTAGTTACCTTAATTACGGTCCTTGATTCATGACACATGATTTATGATGTATGATCTATGATATGCCATATTTGTTCTTACCGTGAATCAAGTTGATAACAACGAATAATTTATGTTATTATATTAAATCAACCATATACTCCAGATTACAATATATATTTGGTTAACATGCTTTGATTCCTTAAGTTATGATAGGCAGTTTCGGCCATACATATTATAGTTAGAGAATCAGTAGGTGGCATCAATTATGAGAATGCAAGTGTATATGCAATGCACATGTCCTAGAGCCTTATTTTGGGAAGTAATAGATGCTAAGATCTTACATATATTCCTAGGACTCAAATTTGCTTTTCTTTCTTCAAAGATGTCTTGGCTTTGTAATTTCTTCCTTGCTGTTCCTGAAATGTCATATCTTTCCCTGAAATGTGGTATAGCATGATTAGTGGAATAATAAGGTCATCATCAAAACATGGAGTGTGGCATAAGTCAACAAATATTAAACCTAATTGGCAAACTTGAATTATTATTAAAAAAATTTAATATAATTAGAAAATTATAATTATAATTTAGAAATATTAATTTTCTATTTTTGAAAACCTAATTTGGAAATTCTAGAAATTGTTTCTAAAACCTAAGGGTTCAAACCCTAAACCCTAAGGGTTCAAACCCTAAACCCTAAAGGTTTCAAACTCTAAACCCAAAGTGTTTGTAACAAATGACAATTCTAGAAATATGGTAAGGAAATGACATTTATGCCATTTGTGCATTATTTGTAGGTTGAGTACAAATATTGTCAATGGTGAGTTGTTCACCAACCCCATGTGACTATATCTCACAGCAATCAGCAGCAACTCAGCCATCTAGCACCAATTAGATACATGCATCAAGAAATATAAGAGATTAAAGTTCACTTTAATTCTCATTTGCTCCAAAGCCCTTCTCTCTCTAGAAATTCGGGACTTAGAGAGAGAGAGAATGAAAGCTAAGAACACTTCATAGCTCTCCAAGAACATGAATCAAGATTAGATCCAAGAATCAAAGGTTAAAGAGGTATAAACCCTAATTCTAGAAATCCTTAAAATTTTGTGTTAATGTTGTTAGTGCTTGGTTAAATATGTGTAATAAGGTGTCATTTAGTGATCTGGTTTGTTAAATCCCAGATCCATAACCTCAAAGTACTCAAAATCATGTTTTAAAAAAAATCTGGAAAAAAATTTCAAGGTTGTCTGACAAGAAAATGTCAGACTTCATATATCGGTGTAAGTTAACGTTTTTAGTCTTTTAAATGTTTAAACTTGTAGTATGTCATGTGGTCTTGGTTCTGTAACTTGAATCAGGGTTGTATCGTTTCTATATTTCATGTTATGATCAGTCAAACAACGTTGACCGATCACGAGAGTGGGCTTTTGGGCAACCCAGAACCCATCTAGATGTCTGACAGTCACTTTGCAGGTCATGGATCTGGCTACTGTTATTATATTGGGCCATGTTATTGTTATATTTGTATAGACTGACATTAGTACTCTTAATCCATGCCTCTAAAACTCCCTGATCATGACCGGAATCGGATTAAATTAAGGTCAAACCATCGTTGACCAACTGCTTGGGAAGAAATCTTGGAAACCCAGATTTCTCAAGAACACATCTCTGACAAGCTTTTGACCGGCCTTGATCTCTCAGTTATGATGTTTTTAGGTTGATTTAATGTAATAGAACTGTACTCTAACATGTATGCTACAATATTGAACCAATATTGCACCCAAACAAGTTACAGAATACAAGTTACGAAGCTCCAAAAGTTACACCTTGAGCTGTTCCTCATTTCTGGGTAACCTAGAAAATGAAGAATAGTCTCTGATAAAACCTTGATGCACTATATCTCACTGATTTGGTGTAGGTTGGCCATGATGTTTGTTTAAGGTTGTAGTATTGCATCAACACTATAACATTGACCCAAAAACTGTACCCAGATACATCACAATCTATGATTTAGGACTAGTCAAACCACCCACCCGGTTAAGTGACATGCATTTTCTGGGCAGCTCAAGAACATGCCAAGAACACTATAGTGACGGGTCTGTCGCTATAGGGCCCTTTAGTGACACTTATTTTCAGAAAATACTTATTTTAAATAAATAAATCGAAATAAATGGTTTTTAATTATTAAAAATAAAAAATAAATTCTGAAAAATTATTTTAAAAGCTAAAAATAGTTTTTAATTATTTTGAGTATATTTCATAAATATTTAATATTTTTAGAATATAATGGTATTTAATTTATTTAATTATAATATTAAATAAATTATTTAAAAATGATTTTTACTTGAAAAATAATATTATGATATAAGAAAATATTTTAAGTTATTTTAAATGACTTTTAATATTTTGTGATGAATTCCATTAATTAATCAATATTAATGATAATTAATTTATTTAATAACTATATTAAATAAATTGTGGAAAAATAGAATTAATGTTTTAAAAATCATATAAAAATGTTTGAAGTGTTACAAAAATATTTTTAAGTTATAAAATATAACTTTTGATATTTTGTCATGAAAATATTAATATTTTAATATTAAAAGTAATTATTGGATAATGAATTTAATGGTTTAAAATCATATAAAGGTGATTTTATAAGATTAAAATACTTTGTGATATTATAAATATATTATAATATTATGATATGTATTTCATTAATATTTGATAATAAATAAATATTAATGATAAAAGAATTATGTGGTATTTAATTCATTTAAATACGATATTAATAATGGAAAACTCATGATAAATAGTAATAATTATTTAAAAATTATTACGAGCTTATAAAAATTATTTTGAATGATAATAAAATTATCTGAGATAATTGTAAAGTGTTAGGCAGAGTTTAATTGAACTTAAACTCGAAATTTAGTCCAACTAGACCATTGGGATGTCAGATTTACGTCGGGTTCAACTCAGACTGCAATAGTTTGACTTGATACCGAGTCTTATATATGTTATAGACTGATAGGGTTATGTGTTATGTGTTTAGCTTATTCTATGTATATCTCTATATATAATAGTATTATATTGTGATGATATTATTCTAATATTGGAGATCTATATTACTAATATTAGGTCTTCGGATAAAGCATTATAAATCATGTAGCAAAGAATCAACAGCTTCGTGCAAGTTTTTACTTAACTCTACTAAGAGTTGTTTCATTCAGATATGCTTATGGATAATCATTGCTGATTGCCATTGTAGAATTGTACTCCTTACATATTGCATATATAAGTCAAGTATGAAAGGCTGATCACCTTCATTACCCTTCGGTCCAGATATATTTGTTCATGTTATATACTTGTTTAGTCAAAATCTTGTTCTTGCTAGTTCACAATTATATTGTTGAATTATAGCCAGCTTATTATTCAGATTCTTTCAATCATGATATATAGTTAAATTATTGAACTTAAACTTGCTGGGCAATCTTATGTTCACCCTTGCTATATCATGATAAACATTGCAGATATATTAAGGTGAATACGTCGGATACAAGGAAAGGTTAAAGACAGTTCCAACTTAAAGTTAATGTGTTCAATTGTCGACGTCGGGATTTTTAGTTGTCCCTTTCCGTTACTTGTTCTTTGGTGTTCTCATTTTAGGTGAGATTTGTTTGAAAAAATAAGTGAAAAAGGTTCGACATGTATAATGTCAACGATGGACTGTTAAGAGTCGTTAGTTGGTTTTTTAAATGGTTGTATCAACACAACTGAGAAAAGGTTTGCACATTGACCCAGTGATGTGACATCATAAAATCCGAATTTGCCTGAAACCGAGATTCATTAGGTTCCGGGGACTTGGTTATGCGGATGGAAGGTGTTAGGCACCCCCCGACATCCGTGTTACCACGATGACCGCCTCTTTTTAAGAAACTATTATCTGAATGTGTGTGTGTGTGTGGGTGTGGGTCAATGTCAAGATTTGGAAGTA
The DNA here is from genome assembly GCA_020205605.1 of Panax ginseng. NCBI lineage: Eukaryota > Viridiplantae > Streptophyta > Magnoliopsida > Apiales > Araliaceae > Panax > Panax ginseng. The sequence goes on along the minus strand of CM035140.1, from coordinate 60,499,130 downwards.
AAGTCGAGGCCTCGTCGCACCTATATACACAGGGTTTGCATTTATGTAAAAATTCAATTTTAAAAAGATATTGCAGTGATGTTTTATTAAAGAGGTTTTTCAAACCACGATGCTCAATAGTAATTGAGACCTTTTACACTCCCATTTTATTAAGTGTTCTATTGATTGATTTTATTTTATAGATGCGAGGCATCCGCATTTAAAATAATGTACAAAATAATGTCGATTTCCTCATGGGTATGGAAACCATATGAGGAAATTCGGACACCGCAAAAAATTTACAAGTCGCCATACCGAAAATGTCCATCACGGAACCGAATCTAGATCCAATAGGTCAATCAGTGATCACATGATTCCTAAGCGCGCACAAGATACCGCAATTTGTATGAAAGCAAGAAATAGGTATATATATATATACGCATATGATCACCAACCACGGCACCTCCATGGGGATCGAAAATATAAATAAAGTCAGAAAGCTATCAACCGCCACGAGGAAACTTCATGCGGACTAAACGTAAATAAAGTCAGTACAAAAGCAATCAACTACCACGAAGTGAACTCCAGCAGATTTAAACGTAAAGAAAGCTATAAAAGCAATCAATCATCACGAAAGTGAACTCCAGTGCAGATTTAAATATAAAGAAAGTCAGAAGCGATCAACCACCACGGTAAACTCTGTGGGGATTTAATATATATATATATATATATATATATATATATATAAATCGATAAACGATCGGATGTAAAATTAGTGCTCATCGAATGAGTTCTATTAAAGTTCATATATATAAGTATATATATATATACTTATATATAAAGCGATAAACGCATTGGGATGTAAAATCCGTGCTCATCGAATGTAGTCTTAGAATAGTTCATATATATATATATATATATATATATATATAAAGTAAATGCTCCTGATGTAAAATCTGTGCTCATCGAATGTAGTTCGACATTACGCTAATATATATATATATAAGTATATATATATATATTAAAAGCAAGAAACGCCTGCATCAAGTTCAGCTCAATCGAGGCATAACTCGATAATGTTAGTCAATATATATAAATATATATATATAATATATATATGTATATACAAACTGAAATAAAACTACGGACCGAAGTCCGGGTAAACGCACGCAACACAACTCTCAACGTGAAGAAGGGTGTGTGCAAAGATGAAGAGAAATGCTTTAAAGTGTGTGAGAAGGCTTACAGTGGACTGCCAAAGAAGACTTCTATATCTTTAAAGTGGGTAAACACTGGCTTTTGTAGGTACAAAAGTAGCTATGTATGAGCTCATAGGTGTTTAAAATGAGAAAGTTCTCCGTATGGGGTGAGTATAGAGCAAATTGGGGAGGGCTTCCTCGCCATTTTCTCTTGCAAAATGGCCACCCCAAGCCCTCTATTTATAGAGGGTGGACCTGCGTCTGGGCCGCAGGTGTACCAGAGGCAACCCGGGTTGGCCCGGGTTTTTCGGGTCGGGTCATCTCGTAGTACGTGCACTCGGGCACTATTATGTCCACTTGAACTTTCAAAAGTGCAATCCGGACATCCGATTGAGGTATACAGGACCTATTTCAGACTGCCGTTGTTGAGAGTTGTACAATGGCATGGGATTAGATGTTGTACAAAGTCATTGAAGATGGGACGATGCCCTTCGGTCTTCAAGCTTCAAATTCCATCCGTTACCCCGCACAATAGTCACTCGGGATTGGTTCTCCTTGATTCTTGTGGGACATCGTTGTGTAGAGATGTGTATGAAATGTTGAGACGACGTGGCGTGGAATCGCATTGGCGAGATGATGATGTTGCCCCTCACCGGCGTTATCGCCGCTTTAATGATAAAGCGAGACGTTGCTCAGGCTTTCACCGAGATTGACTCTGCACGAATTGATGAAGGTCCTCAGTGTCATCTCTGAGGTGTTCCTGTCCTCCCGGTGTTATCTCCGGGTTGGTACGGAGTATCTCATTGTGAGAGCCGAGATTGAAGCTGGTTGCATTTGAAACAAGCATTTTTGGGGTTATCGCCGAAACTGCATTCCTTGGGGTAATCACCAAGGTCGGTGGCTGTTCCCATGATTGGGACTGAGACTGGATACCTCGGGGTTATCCTCGAGATTAATCGGTCTTCTCCGGTGTGTGTGTTCCGGTATTGGATCTGCATGCCTCGGGGTTATATCCGAGGTTGGAATTGTTACTCCCAAAGCAGTGCTCGGGGTTGATGTCAACTTCCAGTAGTATCAGTAATGGATATGGATTGTCTTTTAGGGTTCCTCTTAAAAAGATTTAATCATCTCCCGCAATGTTAGTGACAAGAAGACAAGAAAAAAAATGTCGAGTGTTCATAGATGTTCTTCTTTATCATACTCATGCATGGCGATGCATGGGTATGATAAAGAATCCTAGACACTTGAAATGCAATAAGACAAACATGGTACTATATGTAGCAACATGATGCAAATGTATGATGCATGTGTACGGGGTTGTAGCCCAACATGCTGGGGATGATTGCTGGCTCCCTGTTGCTTCAACTGGGGATTGGCAATGATGACCAGATTTGATGCGTAATCCGAATATGTTAGGATGTTGATGTTGTGGTTATCACCAAATTCCTGGGTCTTTGATACAGACTTAATTCTGAAGAGGTGCCTCTTATGTGTAAGAGATCTATGGGGATGAAGCTTGGTCTGTTGAGGATGTGTATAACATGTTCCATCATCGATCCTCTTTGATAACATTGACCTTTCCTGGTTGGTATCGCCAGGACATGTCAAGATTTTGTTGGATTTACTGCCAATAGCAAATGCTGTCAGGGATGCCTGACCTTCGTTGACATGTACTTCACCGACATGTGAATCAACGGATGAAAAAACCTATGGGATAGACTATCAAGGTTGCTTGACCTTCGCTGACGTGTGAATCAACGGCTGATACTCTGTGGGTAGATTGTCAAGGCTGCTTGACCTTCGCTGATGTGTGAATCAACTAACATTATGCGTTATGACTTCGTCGGGATCCGGCTGGGAATATGAGTAATCGAGCATGAAATCCTCGAATAGCTGTAGAGCTCTGATAGGTTTAATCACCATCGGCTGAGATAACGTCAAGGCTGCTTGACCTTCGTTGATTTATGTGTCAACGACTGTATGTGCATTTTAATCCCCTGCCGGGGCTTCATGTTGTAACCCCCGTCGGGGATCCACGTTGTAACCTCCGTCGGGGATCCATGTTGATCTTTAGGGTAATGACCCGGAGTTGGCGGCATTGGACCTGTATAAGGTATTATCGAATGTGATTTGTAATAAATGAGATCATTTGCAGGGTATACCTCGTGTTCGGGTGATTACCAATGAGTGATGTACAAACTCAAAGTTTCATTTGAGAAGACCAGGATTGCATGCTGTTTTGCTCAATCGCGTGGCGTTTTTATTCCCGATTTGACCTTTTTAGTCCGTAAGAACTCCTTTGTAACTCGAACTGGATCGAGCCAGAGGGGTGGGGCTCACATAGGGGTGCCGCAAGTACACCTGCTGTAGTCGCAGATGAGCCTGTGGCCAACCGTGGATGATATAATCCAGCATATTGGTCTCACAAGTCATTCTCAACTTGTTTTACGGAGAGAAATTCGAGAGCCTCCTTCAGATCTGCTGAGTTCGGGCTAGTTTTTGCAAATTCTGTCACCGTACAAGTGTTTTGCACTATTATTGGTTGATTTCGCAATCAAAGAATACGTGCAAGTATACACGGTCAACAAGTAATAAAGTGATAAAATAGAGTGTCGATCCCACAGAGAATTCTTAATTAATAAATTCCAACTACTAGCACTATATCAACCCAATTTTATTTAAACAATGATAAATTATGATTTTCTGAAATATTAAAATTAAATTAAACAATTAAAAATATTACTCTAAAATAGGCAAATAAATAAACTAAGATTTTTAATGAATGATTTCCGATAAATAAGGTTTAAGACTTCAATATCCCAAATTATGAACTATAAATCAATTATCCAATTATCCCAATTATTATGTCTACTGAATTGTTAACAGGAATTCTCAATTGTCAAAAGTCCTTTTCCAAGTAATCAACTGACTTCTATTTAATCCAGATTAATCTTGTTATATTCCTATGCAAAACAAGTGAATTAAACTCTTTCAATTCCAATTCTTTATGTGTTACATGCGGTGAAAAGATATTTCCATTCAATTCACAAACCTAATTATTCACTATGCAAATAAATAAGTCACACGTTATCAAACCCAGTTCTAACCCTAGAATTCTTCTTTCAATTCCTTCTAGAGTAACAAAGTAATTATTAGCCAAATAATTAATCAATAGGTGCAAGGCATGATAAACAATTCACTTCAACATAAATAATTGGAATAAACTGAATAACTAGTTTATAGCCATAAAAGGTTCAATTGAAATCTTAATTAAAGAATTAGTTCATAACGGAAATAAAAACCAATAATCGGTTGCAAATCATCCTTAAAGAATTACAAATTGAAAATAAGGAGAAGAAGAAGAAAACTCTTTAGCCAATCCTTAGTCTTCAAGTAATCCTTGTGTAGCCTCCAATGAATGAATGAATTGATTGAATGATTAGATAAAAAAATAATTTCAGCACTTAATCTCCTTTTATACTTTCCCACAATCCTAATCCAAATCACCAGATCCCATAAGCAAGTCAAATGTAAAAGTCAAACACGATCCAAATAAATAAAGTTTAGACTCAAATACCAAATACCGTTCTTATTAATTTCCATTACCTACCGACTTCTCCTCTGAAATTACCATATTGCCACTCTTTGCTCCAAATTCCCAATTTGTCCCTGCAGCTCCCGAATCTATAAAACAACAACTAAACACAATAAAAATGCTTCTAACTAACTTGAGAATACAATAATTTAAGTCCAAATATATCCAATTCATGGGTATATTACCCAATCATCAAATACCCCAAAACTTAAATCGTTGCATGTCCTCAAGCAACAAAACACAAATTAATACTAAATAATACGAAAACGACAACTCATATAAATGCAACTAACTAAATGATCGTAATTGCAGCAATCCAATAGCTCACGTATATCCATAGGCCTCAGAAAAATCACAAAAACATGCTAATACATCATGCGAAAGCAGATCAATAATATCCCAATAATCAACGAATCTGAATCTGTTATTACTGATATTGTGAGTGTGTGTTCAACAACCATGCTAACCCATGAAAGGCAAAAATATGAAAGATAATAAATTTCTTAGTAAGCTTCATACAGTGTAAACTTGAGAACTCATCAAATATACTTGTTTCAACTGAAATCAAACAATCACCCGAATTCAAGAGTCAAAATGGACTACTTATGCCTTATATTTTTTATAACGGGGGCTTTTGCACTTTTCCCACTTTATTTGCATTGTTTTTTTTTCTTCTAAATATACATAAATGATTGTGCAATGTCTCATCCCATTAGGCTAACAGTGTTACCCCTTAGCGAAGCTTTCACCAACGACTCCTGCACTATGAAAGACCTTAGGCGCTAGGTGTAAAGACAATCCCCTCATGCATTTCTGCTCAAGTAACAAAGGCCCCAAACAAGACTAGTCACCATGTATACTTTTTTTTTAGCTTATATATTCCAAATATTTTTCCCCAAGCTCGAGTTTATGTATAAATTCACCTTTCTAGCTATTCAAATTGTCCTTTCATTTCACTATCAATCATCCTTTAGAACTCTATTATCTAACCATTTAAACTATCATAGCCAACATGGTCATTTTCCAAAGTGCTTTCCTATAATATCAGTGTCAAACTGATAAAGATTCAATTCATGTCAAGAAAATCATATCACTAACTCAACAATCCTTACTCGACTTGTTCATGCAATTCTACTTTCATCATTGGCCCCCAAATATACGTACTATCAAAAGCTGGAATTAACATGCAATCCTAAATGCAACATTACTAACAATCATCCACAAACTAATAACCAACTACAACTTAGAAATAAAAATTAACTACCCCCAAACTAATCTAGAGCAATGTCCTTATGCGAAAAATATAACAAAATAAAACAGAGGACTTCCCTGATGAGCTTATTCCTCGGGTGGATCATCCTCATCCTCGCTCATCTCTTGATCGGAAGGGGGAAATACTGGCAGAACAGGAGTAGTTGGGAAATGGCTAAGTTGAACGCCTTGATGTGATTGACTGGGCCAAGGCATTCGCAGTGCAAAGAAATTGGTCAACTAAAATTTGAAAATCACGCTCGACGTTCGGCAAGCGCGACATTCGGGATTCCATGTTGTAAAACCAGCCATTTATCTCCCGCTGGATAGCTTCGGGAACCACACCACGATGAGCTGCTGTAGATGGGCCATAAGTAGGTGGAGCCTGAGGTGGTGGGGCTTGAGAAGCTTCAACTTGGGGAATTATGAAACCCAATCCCCTAGGGTGATTTGCCCCACCTGTCCACACTTTGTACCTGTTGATCAACTTGTGGTCCAAAACTGGCATCGACATTTGGATCATCTCATCTGATTTCCATTTCATTCCGAACTTAGCACATAAAACACAGATGAGAGATGGATGTGGTAATCCTCTTATGGTCCCTCCTCGGGATGCTCGAAGGATAGACTGCTGAATGACGTGTCCGACATCTATTTGCAAGCCTTGAATAATGGAATATAGAAGCATCGCTCTTTCTTTCGTGACATGGCTCACATGTGTGCATGGCATTAGTTTGGTACATATGAAGGCATACCACGCCTTCCCATACAGATTGAGATGTGAGGGAAGGTCATGCTACCACATTCTTGCATTATCCATGTGGTACCCGATTGACACAACTCTCGAATTATCTTCTCATAATCTGGACCTTGGCTTAGAAGCCCGACATACTCGTCGTTAAGATCTTCCAAATCCATTTGATAACACCCAATTATGTTCTCTTCTCCGATTTCCACCATTTTTCCCCTGACAAACACTTCATAGTGATCGTGTTCTGGAATGTTGGCATAGAATTTTTTCACGTCCGCAATCACTGCTGGGTCAGGTTGTTCAGTTAGGGAGAACTAGTTTCTTTCAGCAATCATCACTGATATTTCTCCATCCTTGGTTTGATCGGGCCTTAAACCACATTCGGGTACTACTGAGTGGGTAGCCATGCGGTTATAGCATTCCTGTGCCTCAGCGGAGACAAATATACAGCTATCAAATCTTGGTGGGGCCGAGGCGGAACTGGAACCGTCTCCACGTTGTCGTTTGGAAGCCATGTAGAAAAATTTTGCACAAATTCACATATAGAGGAATTAGAATTGATTGTACAGCAAATTGGGACATATATGCCCATAACTTTTCCCCCAAACTTCGGAATGATCGAACCTTATATGTTATGAATGGGAGTTTAGAGAAACACAGAGTGGCATGGGATACCAAGTTAACCACGTAATCGTATTTTATAGACAACATGCACAATTTGCAAAAGCAACACAAGTTACGCGTATAAGAGTATCGTATATAGTGATGTGATCCAACGTATGTCTCCAAACAGTATAGGCCCCCACAACAACAGAATAAAAGTTTAATAGTGAATTCAGTGTGTGGGAATGGTGTGGTGCGAATTGAATAAAAATTTTGGTTCAGACATAATATCGAACACTTTGTGGCCAATTCATACTTTGCTTGAAAACACACTAGCTTTCTATCATAACACCTCCCTGATAGACATGCATCCCATATACATGATATCTCAACCAAATGTGGTGTACAATTTACGTTAAGCACATGCCGGTATTATGAGATAATCAAAATCCAAAAGATGAACAATTATAGTGTAGATGTAGCGATATGGAATCAAAATGTAAATCAGTTTACCCTTCTCACAATTAATATGATTTGCTTTCACCATCTATGGAGTAGAGTGTAGTAACATACCTTTTCAGATTGAGTGACTGAATGAGAATTGTACTGCAATGAAAATCCCAATATAATGTGTGATGTTATGTTTTGGGAGTTATATAAAGTATAAAGAGTAGTTACCAGATGAGGAGAGGAATCGTGCAAGGAAGTTGGAAGGAATGGAGTGGAAAACGCGTATTTTAAGCCAAATAGGAGTCAATTTCACGCTTCTCGGCCACGGCGCCGAGATTGATTATTTCCGCCACGTAGGGCCTTGCATCAGACGGTAGTACCTGTTGAGCGAGCCCAACACCGGGGCGCTGGAATTTCATAGAGACCTAGCGCCGGGGCGCTGAGAGGCAGAGACATCAAGAGGGGCTAGCACCGGGGCGCTGTGACATGGCTTGTGGGTAGCGCCGGGGCACTGGCCTGGGTTGTTGTGTCTAGACCTCAGAGCCGGCGCACTGAATCCCTTGTATGTTGGGCGCCGGGGCGCTGAGATTCTAGCAAGCCTGGTTTGGCTGAAATTCCTGTTCAGCTTTAACCCAAAAAAAAAATGCATGAAGTCAAATAAAATAAGATTTAAAACGAAACTACGATAAAATAAAATAAAAAAATAAAATAAAAATAAAAATAAAACTTTTGGGGTTGCCTCCCTATAGCGCTTGGGTTATAGTCGTCAGCCCGACTTTTCGGTGTTGCTCAATTGTCCACTGGTTCGGAGAGGTACATGACCGTAGCTTGACATTCGATGGGTCCACTCCAGTAATGTTTGAGTCGCTGACCGTTTACCTTAAACTTTCATTTTGAATTCGGTTCTTCGACCTCAATGTTCCCGCGTGGAACGACAGATATAATCACGAAAGGCTCAGACCACCGGGACTTCAATTTCCCAGGAAATAAACGCAGTTGAGAGTTGAAAAGTAATACTTGTTAGCCCGGTTCAAATGTCCGATCAAGAATTTTCTTATCATGCCAGGCTTTGACTTTCTCTTTGTAAAGCTTTGCGTTCTCGTAGGCATTGAACCGAAATTCGTCCATCTCGTTTAACTGCAGTAGCCTTTTCTCACCCGCCGCTTCTAGATCAAAGTTCAGTTTCCAAATGGCCCAGTGTGCACTGTGTTCTAGCTCGACCGGGAGATGACACGCCTTTCCAAATACCATTCTGTAAGGTGACATGCCAATCAGATTTTTGTACACTGTTCGATATGCCCATAGAGCATTGTCAAGACGTAATGACCAATATTTTCGTGACGGACTGACCACTTTTTCCAGAATTCATTTGACCTCCCTATTCGAGACCTCCGCTTGCCCATTGGTCTGGGGATGATATGCAGCAACAATTTTATGACGAACCCCATACTTTACAAGCAATTTAGTGAACTGCTTATTATAGAAGTGAGTCCCCTCATCACTTATTATTGCTCTCGGCGTCCCAAATCGGGTGAAGATATTTTTCTTTAAGAATCGGATAACAACGTTGGCGTCATTTGTGGGTAAAGCTGCGGCTTGGACCCATTTGGAAACATAATCGACCGCCAACAAGATGTACTGATTATTAAAGGAAGATGGAAACGGTTCCATAAAATCAATTCCCCACACGTCGAATAGTTCAACCTCCAGAATTATGTTGAGTGGCATTTCATTGCGCTTCGAGATATTACCTACGCGTTGGCATCAATCGCATTTCAGCACAAAGAGATAAGCATCTTTGAATAAAGAAGGCTAGAAAAATCCCGATTGTAGTACTTTTGCTGCTGTTCGATCACCGAAATAATGACCTCCGTAATCTGAGGAGTGGCAATGGCCTAATATACTATCCATTTCTTCATGAGGCACATAACGTCTTATCATTTGATCTACACATGCCTTAAACAGAATGGTTCATCCCAATAGTATTACTTCACATCGTGGAGAAACTTCTTTCGTTGTTGTGAGGTCAAATCCGGAGGTAACACTTTGGCAACCACATAGTTCACATAGTCAGCATACCAAGGCAATATTGTGGTTACCCGGAACAGTTGTTCATCCAGAAATTTTTCATTAATCAATAAGGTGTCTTCTTTCTGTACCTCTACGTTTTCTAACCGAGACAGATGAACCGCCACCTGATTTTATGTACCCTTTCTGTCCCGGATCTTCAGATCGAATTCATGTAACAACAGTACCCACCGTATTAATCGTGATTTGGCATCCTTCTTCTCAATCAGATATTTAATGGCAGAATGATCAGTATAGACAATTACCTTGGTCCCAATGAGGTATGCTCTGAATTTGTCGAAGGCAAACACAACTGCAAGTAACTCTTTTTCGGTGGTTGTGTAGTTCAACTGAGCGTCCGTCAATGTCTTGCTAGAGTAATAGATGGTGTGAAAAATCTTGTCGTGACGTTGTCCCAATCTCGCTTCCCATCAAGTAATCATCAAGGCGTCGCACATCAATTCGAACGGTAAAGACCAATCGGGCGCTACAATGATTGGAGCAGAGACCAATTTCTTCTTTAATACCTCAAATGCCTCGATACATGACTGATCCATCTTGAAAAACACATCTTTCTCTAAGAGTAAACATAGGGGTTTCGAAATCTTTGAAAAATCTTTAATGAAGCGTCTGTAGAAACCCGCGTGTCCTAAGAGGATCCGAATGCCTTTTACAGATGATGGAGGAGGCAGTTTCTCAATTGTCTCAATATTTTCTCTATCCACCTCTAATCCGGATGCGGAAACCTTATGTCCCAGAATAATCCCTTCTTGCACCATAAAATGACATTTTTCCCAGTTAAGCACCAGGTTAGTCTCCACGCACCGCTTTAACACAAAAATCAGATTCTTCAAACACAAGTCGAAACTATCACCGAACACTGAGAAGTCATCCATAAATACCTCTAAATTATGTTCAACCATATCGGAGAAGATTGCCATCATACATCGTTGAAAGGTTGCCGGCGCATTACATAAACCAAAAGACATACGCTGGAATGCAAATGTACCGTATGAACATGTGAACGTGGTCTTTTCTTGATCTTCTGGAGCTATGGCAATTTGATTGTACCCAGAATATCCATCCAGTAGACAATATAATTGATGTCCCGCTAACCTGACCAACATCTGATCAATGAACGCAAGGGGAAAGTGATCCTTATGCGTGGCTTTATTCAACTTATGGTAATCCATACATACTTCCACTGTGATGTTCTAGTCGGATGAGCTCATTAGCTTCATTCTTCACCACTGTCATACCCCCTTTCTTCGGTACGCACTATACAGGACTTACCCACGAACTGTCTGAGATTGGGTAAATAATACCGGCATCCAACCATTTTATAATTTCCTTTTTCACCACATCTTTCATAATGGGAGAAAGATGGGCTAATACCTCGAACATCCGCTATAGTCCACCCAATAGCTATTTTGAACTCGTACAGAACCCGTAGCAATTTTTCCTTTTGGGTGTCAGTTAACTCTGTCGAAACAATAACTGGTAGAGTCGAATCTTTCCCCAGATAAGAATACTCAAGATGAGAGGGAAGTGGCTTTAATTCCAATACCAGGGGCTCTTCTATCGAGGGTTTGCACTTTTTACCTTCCTTTTCGGGCCTATCAAGGGTGTCGAATGGTTGATTATTTTTCCGGTAGAATGATGATGTGTCTAGCCATTTGATCTGCTCAATATCCTCATCAATACTATAGTCGTCTATTCCAAACAACATGGATTCTATCGGGTCCTCTGAGTAGTTGCCGCAAAACTTGTGATTAACTAACTCATCCATTAAATCCACCCGCAAACACTCACCTTTTTCCTTCGGATAAGACATTGATTTAAACACATTAAAAGTGACCTGCTGATCTTCAACTCGCATCGTCAATTTTCCTTTCTGTACGTCGATCAAAGTTCTCCCCGTTGCTAAGAATGGTCGCCCGAGAATGATGGGAATTTCCTTATCTGCTTCACAATCCTAGATAACGAAATCTGCTAGGAAGATAAATTTATCCACCCTTACTAATACGTCTTCAACAATACCTCGTGGATATGTAACTGATCGGTCCACCAACAATAAACTGATATTTGTCGGTTTTGGTGCCTTGAGCCCAAACCGATCAGAAACCGATAATGGCATCAAATTAATATCGCCCCAAATCACACAAAGGTTTCTCGAAAACTGATTACCAATGTCGCACGGAATAATAAAACTACCTGGATCTTTCAACTTTGGAGGCAACTTGTTCTGGATAATTACTCATTCATTCTTCTCGGTTAAGCGCCATCGTTTCAAAATCACCCAGTTTCCTTTTCTTTGACAGCACATCCTTCATGAACTTAGCGTAGCTCGACATTTGTTCTAAAGCTTCGGCAAATGGGATGTTGATATGCAATTTCTTGAAAATATCCAAAAATCATGAAAACTGCTTATCTAACTTGGATTTCTGAAACCTCTGTGGATATGGTATGGGAGGCATTGTTATAGTTGGTTCCGGTGCATTCTGCTCTACGATTTCCTCTTTATCTTTCCTGGTTTCCACAACTTCTTCTATTTCAATTGTTGCGTTGTCCCCCTTTTCCTTATCCTTAACTGTTTCTTGCAAATCCTTCCCACTGCGTAAAGTTACAGCCTTGCAATGCTTGTTTCTGCCCAGATTTATTTCTGTATCACTCGGGAGCGTTCCTAGTGGACGGTTATTCAATGCATGTGCTATTTGCCACACTTGATTTTCCCGATTCTTTAATGATGCCCCATGGCTTTGCAAAGTCAGCTCTACTTGATTCATTTTCTTGTTTTGTTCCTTGTTCCTTTTGTCAGATGCTCTAATGAATTTTTCTAATGCTTCTTCCCAACTTGGTTTCCTTTCTGGTTGTTGTTGAGTCTGATTTTGAAATCCGGAGGTGTTTTTTTGTCTAGGTGGTTAGCTGCAGCTTGATTGTTACTCCATAAAAACCCCAGATGATTTTTCCAACCTAGATTATAAGCATTTTGAGTCGGATACGGTTGACTTGAGCGATTATAGTTTCCTATGAACTGTGCTAATTCAGAATTTATGGCACATTGATCCGTAGCATGACCCCCAGCACACAACTCACAAACCATCGATACCTGCTGTGTGGCTTGTGGACGCCATATTTCCATATGCTTAGCTATTGCGGTCACTTGTCTTTGTTAATCTTTGTCATCGCGTCCACTTCATACTTTCCCGATGCTTTCGGATGATTAGACCTCGTCATGGGCCACTAATAGTTGTTGGTGGCCATTGTCTCTAACAATTAATATGCCTCATCAAAACTCTTGGACATGATCGCTCCTCCTGCTGCTGCATCAATACTAGACCTCGTGGACGCGTGTAAACCATCACAAAATATCCCTAATTTCATCCACTGCGGAATTCCATAATGAGGGCACTTACGGAGCATATCCTTGAACCTTTCCCACGCCTCATATAACGACTCTGAATCAAATTGTGCGAAAGTGTGAATATCGTTCCGTAGTTTTTCCTACTTCGCTGGCGAGAAGAACTTAGCTAAAATTTTTTGAGCTAAGTCATCCCAAGTGGTGATTGAGCCAGGAGGCAAAGAGTGTAACCAACTTCATGCTTTATCTTTCAAAGTAAATGGGAACATCCTCAACCTTGTAGCATCTTCTGATACATTGGTAAATTTAAAGGTATCGCAAACTTCTAAAAAAATCAAGATATGCTCATTAGGATCATCTATTGAATTACCCCCAAACTGACATGTATTCTGTAGCATCTGAATTGTTCCCAGTTTTATCTCGAAACTGTTCGCGTTGATTGCCGGTCTATTAATACTCTACTACAAATCCATGACATTCGGTATGGCATAATCCCTAAGTGATTTATGTTCGTTCTCTGCCATGTTCCCGGGTATTTCCTGGTCTGCCAGTTCTTCTTCCAAATGTATAACCTCACTATTCAAATGCAATTTCCGGAACTTCCTTTCGATGTCGTATGTATACGGAGAAAGTTGTTGCGATATTGGATTAATAGTCAAAGATTCTCTATTAACTTAATTATAGGAATAACTAAATAACTTAATTATAGGAATAGCTTAATTGTAGGATGAATAGCTTGATTGTAGGATCTCTACTATCTATAAATATGTACATGTAAAGATAAAATATGAATGAAAAAAATATTCTTCTTTGATTTTCAAGTTGGTATCAAAGCTACGAAACTCTAAATCATTCTTCTTTGAATCCTTAAACCATGAGCAAATCAAATTCTACCCCCATCATTATTCAACACGAAGGTTCATCATTCAATGCAGGAATTGTATTGAATGAGACCAACTATGATCCGTGGTCTCAAATGTTAGAGATGCAAATTGCTGAGAAAGAGAAACTCTCCTTCATTCATGACACATCGCCGTCACCTAAGGAGAAAGACGAAGGCTATGAAAAGTGGTATTCAGACAATCAGAAGGTCAAAAGATGGTTGCTGATTTCTATGTCCTCGGAGATTATGAAGCGATACATTCTCTTACCTACTGAACGAGATATTTGGAAAGCTCTGTCTCAAGCCTTTTATGATGGAGCGGATGAATTACAAGTTTTTACCTTGACTTAGAGGGCTTTCTCTGCCAAACAAAATGGTAGACCGCTCTCTATATATTATGGAGAACTAACTGAAATCTTCAGTGAGTTGGATCATCGTGATAAGGTGGTTATGGTGGATGAAACAGATATTGCATCGTATCAGAAATTGCTTCAGGGACAAAGGATGCATATCTTTCTCGCTGGATTAGAGGGGGATTTCGAGCAAGTGCGCGGCGAAATCCTGAGGAAGGATCCTATCCCTGAATTAGAAAAGTGTTATGCCCTAGTTCGCTGCGAAGATGTTCGACGCGAGGTGATGAACGGACAACTGGAAAATTCTGAAGCTTCAGCCATGGTGACTCGGAACCGGTCTAATCAAAATTGGCCTCCTCAACACCAGCAAGAAAGAAAAAACATCCATCCTAAGAACGCTAATGGTGGCGACAAATCATCATACAAATGCACCCATTGTGATCAAATGGGTCATACAAAAAGTCGATGCTATAAACTTATGGGATATCCGGAATGGTGGGATCATAGCCGTGATTCCCGGAAGAAGAATTCCAAGAATGCCTCTACTGCTGCAATTGTTGAAACAAAGACAGAGGATGATAGCGGTGAAAAGTTCTTGTCATTGGCAGCAGCAGCAGGTAATGGTGGTAAGGTTTTAAATATTTCTACACCTATTTCTAATAGTGTATGGATAATTGATTCCGGTTACTTACTTGATCATATGACATTTGATTCTGACAAGTTTCACCTATTAAACCTTCCTCACAAAGTTCTCGCTTCCACCGCCAATGGTACCTCAATTCCGATTATTGGGGAAGGATCCTTATCCCTCACTAACACCTTGAATTTAGATTCTGTTTTGGTTGTTCCTTTTTTGAATTATAATCTTTTGTCAGTTTCTCAAATAACCATTGCCTTATTTTGTGTTGTCATTTTTTGGCCTGAATTTTGTGTATTTATGGACATCCGGACAAGGCGCATTTATTGGTTGTGGTGTTAGGTGATGGAAGTCAGATTACTTAGACTTGGTGTCCAAAAGTTCGTATAAGTTGCGCCAAGCTTTAAAGATTGGGGGTTCGTAGGAGGAAAAAAAAAAATCGAGATATGGTTATGGCATCGACGTCTGGGGGCATGCTTCTTTTGGTTACATAAAGAAATTATTTCCTAGTTTATTTGCAAACTTTGATGTTTCTAGTTTCAAATGTGATGTTTGTGAACTTGCAAAAAGCCATCGTGCTTCGCTTTCCATTAATTTTGAATAAAAGTCCAGGCCTTTTTATGATTATACATTCGATGTTCGGGGACCATCTAAATTTTCTACTTTGGATGGATCGCGTTGGTTTGTTACTTTTATTGATGATTGTACCAGGATGACTTGGGTATGTTTGATGAAGTCCAAAAGTGAAGTAAACTTGTTATTTCAAAATTTTCATAAAATGGTTTGTAGTCAGTACAATGCACAGGTTCAGGTTCTCCGCAGTGACAATGGAGGTGAATATTTGAGTTTTGAATTAAAGCGGTACTTGGAAGCCCATGGAACCATTCATCAAACTACTTGTCCCGATACACCCCAACAGAATGGGGTGGCAGAGCGGAAAAATCGTCACTTATTGGAGGTTGTTCGTGCTTCATTAATAGAAGCACATATGCCTTTATCCTATTGGGGACACGCACTTACCTCTGCAACATATTTAATCAACCGAGTACCTTTTAGCACTATTAATTTTCGGACACCATCTCAGGCTCTTACTGAAGAAATTATGGCCCCAGTCATTCCAAACTTACATCCTCATGTCTTTGGTTGTGTAGCATTTGTACATCTTCATCAGCGTCAGCGCGACAAGTTGACACCTCAAGCATTGCGATGTGTTTTTCTAGGGTATGCTGCTTATAAAAAGGGGTACAGATGTTATCATCCTCCAAGCAAACGAATGTTTGTTACAATGGATGTAGTTTTTCATGAAGACTCAATGTATTTTTCCTCTGAGCCTGAACTTCAAGGGGAGTACCTGGAAGAAGTTCAATCTCTAGACTATGATTTTCTGATCTCTATAGAAGGGGAATTCTCTGCACCTGGTAACAATCTGAATGGGAATGAAATGGAACGCCCTAAACTTGGTAATGAGAATGTTGGTAGTGGTATAAATTTGGACCACATTGGTGATGAACGTGATGAAGACCCAGAAAATGAAGTTGTGGATCAACCTCCATCTCAATCTCTCTCGCACACGACAAAACCGATACACCAAACCAATCGCGCCGAGGATGGTCCCATCAGTAGTGTCTCGAACCACCAAGAAAACAACTACCACCACGTCAAACCGAGGTATCCCCACACCCACATATGAACCCGAACTTTCTAGTAAAGTTAAATGTCCCATGAGTCATTATGTGTCTAGCCATCGCTTGTCTAAATCAAATAAGTCATTTGTAAATCAATTACCATCAGATCTATTCCTAACAAGCAGTGCAGAAAGCCTTAGCAGCACCCCAAGGTGGAAAGCTGCTATGAATGAGGAGTTAAAATTCTTGCAGAAGAATGAAACTTGGGAACTTGTTGATCGTCCTTTAGGGAAGAAACCAGTTGGATGTCGGTGGGTTTATACTGTGAAGCACAAAGTAGATGGTATAATTGAACGTTTTAAAGCAAGACTGGTGGTAAAAGGGTACACCCAAACCTATGGAATTGATTACACAGATACATATGCACCTGTAGCTAAAATCAACACAGTTCGAGTCTTATTGTCTCTAGCTGCAAACCTGGATTGGCCATTGCAACAATTTGATGTGAAAAACGCTTTTCTGCATGGCGAGTTGTCTAAAGAAGTGTACTTGGATTTGCCACCAGGGTGCATGATACCAGAAGTGCATTATCGGAAAGTCTGCAAATTAAAGAAATCATTGTATGGGCTAAAACAATCTCCGAGAGCATGGTTTGGAAGATTCACGAAGTCCATGAGGTCCTTTGGCTACCATCAGAGTAATTCAGACCACACTTTATTCTTGAAAAGACAACATAGTAAGATTACTGCCCTTATTGTGTATGTTGATGACATGGTGGTTACAGGAAATGACCCTGATGAAAGGAAGGCTCTACAAAGTTACTTGTCAAGCAAATTCGAAATGAAAAACCTCGGTGACTTGAAATATTTTCTTGGGATCGAAGTGTCTCGATCTGATAAATGGATTTTTTTATCTCAAAGACAATATGCTTTAGATTTGTTGCAAGAAACTGGTATGTCAGCATGTCAACCAGCTAATACACCAGTAGAAGAAGGATTGAAGTTATGTGTTGAGACTAATCAGGTGCCTGTTGATAAAGGGCAATATCAGAGGCTCGTTGGAAGATTGATGTACTTAGCCCACACTAGGCCAGATCTTGCCTATGCATTGAGTATTGTTAGCCAGTTTATGAATAATCCTGGAGAACAACATATGAATGCAGTTATGCGCATTTTAAGGTATTTGAAGTCTGCTCCTGGAAAGGTCATTTTGTTCACTAAAAATGTAGATTGTCAAAGTGTGGATGCATATAGTGATGCTGACTGGGCTGGAGAAATAGATGACATACGATCTACTTCGGGATATTTCACCTTTGTAGGTGGTAATCTTGTTACATGGAGAAGCAAGAAGCAGAATGTTGTTGCACGTTCAAGCCGTAGAGGTCAATTTAGGGTACGGCACTTGGAATATGTGAAGTATTGTATTTGAGACTTCTCTTGAGGGATTTGGGCTATCACCTTAGTCAATCGATTCACTTTTATTGTGACAATAAAGCAAAGATGTGATATTGTTCATAATCCCAAGCACAACATGATCGTATAAAAGATGTGGAGGTAGATGATTCTTCATTAAGGAGAAATTGGATGAGAAAATTGTTGAGTTGCTTAAGATTCGATCCAAGATCAATCAATCGATATTCTCACCCAAAGTCGCTTTCAAGTCGAGTGTTCTCAAAGTTTTTTGGGTAAGTTGGGCATGTGTGACATCTATGCACCAACTTGAGGGGGAGTGTTGCGATATTGGATTAATAGTCAAAGATTCTCTATTAACTTAATTATAGGAATAACTAAATAACTTAATTATAGGAATAGCTTGATTGTAGGATGAATAGTTTGATTGTAAGATCTCTACTATCTATAAATATGTATATGTAAAGATAAAATATGAATGAAAAAAATATTCTTCTTTGATTTTCAAGTAAAGTTCCTCTCTAGCTTTCGATCTAGTGTGCATACACGCACAAGAATTCCTGCCAATCTAAGAAGAAAAATAAGTAACGTTTAAATTAAGACCGAATTGATTATAACTAATATGAAATTAATATTAATAAAAATTCCCCAGCAACGCCGCCAAAAACTTGTTGGTTGATTTCGCAATCAAAGAATACGTGCAAGTATACACGATCAACAAGTAATTAAGTGATAAAATAGAGTGTCGATCCCACAGAGAATTCTTAATTAATAAATTCCAACTACTAGCACTATATCAACCCAATTTTATTTAAACAATGATAAATTATGATTTTCTGAAATATTAAAACTAAATTAAACAATTAAAGATATTACTCTAAAATAAGCAAATAAATAAACTAAGATTTTTAATGAATGATTTCCGATAAATAAGGATTAAGACTTCAATATCCCCAATTATGAACTATAAATCAATTATCCAATTATCCCAATTATTATGTCTACTGAATTGTTAACAGAAATTCTCAAATGTCAAAAGTCCTTTTCCAAGTAATCAACTGACTTCTATTTAATCCAGATTAATCTTGCTATATTCCTATGCAAAACAAGTGAATTAAACTCTTTTAATTCCAATTCCTTATGTGTTACATGCGGTGAAAAGATATTTTCATTCAATTCACAAACCTAATTATTCACTATGCAAATAAATAAGTCACACGTTATCAAACCCAGTTCTAACCCTAGAATTCCTCTTTCAATTCCTTCTAGAGTAACAAAGTAATTATTGGCCAAATAATTAATCCATAGGTGCAAGACATGATAAACAATTCACTTCAACATAAATAATTGGAATAAACTGAATAACTAATTTATAGCCATAAAAGGTTCCATTGAAATCTTAATTAAAGAATTAGTTCATAACGGAAATAAAAACCAATAATCGGTTGCAAATCATCCTTAAAGAATTACAAATTAAAAATAAGGAGAAGAAGAAGAAAACTCTTTAGCCAATCCTTAGTCTTCAAGTAATCCTTGTGTAGCCTCCAATGAATGAATGAATTGATTGAATGATTAGATAAAAAAATAATTTCAGCACTTAATCTCCTTTTATACTTTCCCACAATCCTAATCTAAATCAGCTTTGCATCCCATAAGCAAGTCAAACAGAAAGTCAAACGCGTATCCAGTCAACTAAAGCCGAGACTCAGCGCCCCGGCGCTGTCCTTAGTGTAATTTCCAGAGCTCCGGCTCTGGACTTCTCTGAAATTACCATATTGCCACTCTTTGCTCCAAATTCCCAATTCGTCCCTACAGCTCCCGAATCTGCAAAACAACAACTAAACACAATAAAAATGCTTCTATCTAACTTGAGAATATAATAATTTAAGTCCAAATATATCCAATTCACGGGTATATTACCCAATCATCAACTATCCTGGTAACGTAAGCATGTATTTTTTTCCAGTTTTTATCCGTTGGATTTGGAGTTATAGCATGAAATGCATCTTAACACATAGTAGTGATTATGTATGCACAAATGACTTGATAAAAAATATTCAACATAATAAATGTTAGTATTAAACCATGCTGAACATAAAGATGTGAAAATTTTTTACTTTTGAGACAGTTAAATTGGCACCTTTTTTTGCTATTTTTTGTCCTATTTGAGGTCCAATGAGCAAAAGGTAGAAAGGCAAAGTACTCCTGATATTGAGGTTAATCTTATGCATGGATGATTTTGATTTTTAATGCATATATTATCTATATGACTTTGGGGAAGGTGTGCTACTGAATGGCCACCTAGACATGCCTATGTGCATGTGGATAGTCTTATTTTCAAAGGGGACTATGGCAAAATATAGGCATTGGGTAGTCATGCATTTTAACTCTATTGTGTGTTAAAGTAAATGCATGCATGCATATAGTCATAAAATGCATTCTAGAAAGCTCTAGGTAAGGAAAAACCACACCCTTTCTGAGGTGATTTGGAGATTTGTTGTCCAGATATTATGGATTCGGATCAGCCAAGTAGTTTCCGTAGGACCACTTCTGGTATACGAAGGAGGACTTCTGAAGTATCTCGACCCCGTTCTGTCAGACAGCCTCATCGATTGGTGGAGGTAGTGATTCGTCCAGTCCGAGCAGATGTGCCAGACGTTGAGGATGAGGATGAGGATATTCCGATTGAGGATCCCGCTCCCGCTACACATGTTCCCCGTAGGGAGCTCCCTTGTGTTCAGGTGGCAAACCCAGAGCTTCTGGGTGATTTGAGCAAACATCCCTCGATGTACTTGCATGCTAACGAGGTATGACGTTAGATCTTGATCTTCCTTCTTTCGCATTGACGAGGAGTAAGGGATTTTGATGTTAATTTATATTTCATGCAGGTTCCCGGCTTCACACAGCCTAGAGGGAATTGGTTTAGTATACACTCCATGTATCAGGCTCTTCATCCTGATTACAGAACTGTAGTGCATGATTGGGGATTCGGGGCATTCTTCTCCATCCTTCCCCGTCGTTGTCCCTGGGGTTATCTCAGGGCATTGTTTGAGTGATGGTTTCATCAGACTCAGTCACTCCATCTGCTGGATTGTGAGGTGATGATGACGCCGATGGATTGGCGATGTATCATAGGTATGGAGTTTGGAGGGGAGCCAGTGCCTTGCATGGAAAATATTACCCCTACTGCCGTCAGATCCTTGTTAGGAGTTCTGGCGGAGGTGCTCAAAGGCAGGACTGTCCGTTCAGGTCCTTTGAGCGTAGATGCTATGAGCGGGCTTTTGAGTTAGCCCATGCCTGATGATGTCAGAGTCAGGGATCGTATTCTTCGACGATTGTTCCTGATGATCATTAGAGGCTGCTTCGTAGCAGATAACTCTTCTACGGTGTCGTTCGCTTTGATCCGCGCCATGTGTCATGTGGACCGTATTAGAGAGTATGAATGGGGTTCCTACACCTTTGCCTATTTCCTCCGGGGCATGCGTATGCGCTCACAGGGTTTAACCGAGGCTTAGCTAGGCTTCTACCCATTTTTACTGGTGAGTATTTCTCTTGTCATTTCCTACTTATAGGTTAAGAGTGTTGACTGATCGCAGATGTTTTGCTATTGTGTAGGCAGTTTTGGGCCTATGAGAGGCTCCCATGCTTGCGTCCTATGAGTGTGTTAGGTTTAGATACCTATCCACGAGGACGACGATGGCATCATTCTATTTTGCCGGAGGTCCCTGTAGCTGAGGGTTTCACTCACTGCCGTATGCAGCTGGAGTTCTTGACAGCTGGTACCATCACATGGATTCCCTATTCAGGGGAAGGCTTGACCATCGGTTTTGAGGATGGATACCCGACTGGAGTCGAGTACGTGATTTCCACCAGGAGAGTTCCATTTTTCATAGATGGAGGTTGTGAGCTCTATTTAGGAGAGCGTGCTATTAGGAGCACCACAGGGGAGATTCGTATGCCGATCTTGCCTCCTGCCAGGCGTCATTGGCATGTATCGCAGTCACCCATCACTGATATCCGATTGTTGGGGTTCGATGGCTTTACATTATCAGAGGGTCCTTGCACTCAGGAGACGTTCTAGCGTTGGTGGTTCCCTCGTACTATCGTGAGCCCGATCCCGCGCCACACGCTTTTTATGGGGATATGGTTCCAGGATCCGTGATGATGACGAATTGGATAGCTTGTGTCCGAGATCCGACTCATATAACATAGATTGATAATTTGACCCGATAGTTGGACTAGACACACATATTTATCCAGCATTTGGGCAGAGATCCGGCAGAGGCAACTTCATTTGATCCTTCCAAATTTCGGTGGCCGGCCCCTCGATGATGACCCATTCGGTTTTGCCGGTGCAGATCCTCCTCTATATAGGCCTGACATCCTTGTTGATAGAGATCCAGTGATTCAGGAGTAGTTACATCAGGTGGACAGGATTGATGATGTATATATTGACACCATTATCTTCTTCTGATATGTATTCTCGTTATATCTTTTGATAGGCATCTGTTAGATATTGGGTGGTTGTACCCCATTCTCGTTATATCTTTTGATAGGCCTCTATTAGTAGTAGGGCGTTTGTGCCCCATTTCCCTATATTTGTAGCTATACAGAGATGATGTTTTAGATGTTGATATACTTAGGAATGTATGCACAGTTTTTCATTCCCTATATCATATTGCCATCTATTATCTTCTATGCATGTATCATGTTATGCATATGTATGTATGCGCAGAGATATTCAGCATTGACCCCTGGAAGGCTTATGACAAGGCCCGTACAGATGTCTTCTTCGACAGTTAGCCGTATAGATCATACCCAACCATCATTGGTGGGATCGAGTATGCGATCATGGCATGATTACATGTCACCATCAGACAGGGTGACCGTAGATCATTTGCTGTAGCATACCATGACCTTATTGATGTTTCAGGTTCCCGCAGGTTTTGTGGATGGCCTGATAGAGCATTGGGTATCAGATCGGTAGGTTTTCCAATTTGGGACCCATGAGTTGACTCCTACTCTAGAGGAGTATGCACGATTGACGATGCTGCCGTTGGATAGACCTTGCGTGCATATGGCTTTGGGAGACATGAGTCGACGGTTCATGACTCTCACTAGATTGCGACGCAGAGTGCTGCAGGATGAGCTGACATCTAGCCACGTGATATCCCAGCATTTTTTGTATGACAGATTTGGCTCCGAGGATAGTTATTCACGACATTCTGGGGATTTCACTGCATCAGAGGATTATTGGCGTCTTGCTAGGGTTGATGTACTTTTGTTATGCGTGCTGTCGTATGTCTATATGCCACGGTACATGGATGAGATAGATATCGGTGTCATCATAGCGGTGAGAGCTCTCAGGGAGGGTCGTACCATTATACCTATGATCATAGCAGAGACCCTGCGGTCAGCATCTTACTGTTGCACTTATCCGATAGGAGTGTTCACGGGTAGCTCGGTCATGCTATATGTGTGGTTTATGTCACATTTGAGACCGATTGACACTCTTAGACAGCATGGGTACTAGTTTACCCATGATATAGCCATGTCGTACTCCTTTCAGCCATCCGAGTGTCCAGATGCTCTATCTTCGTCCGCATTTTTGGCAGATATCAAAGATCCATTTGTCATATTGCCGTGTTCGGGGCTTAGCTCACCATACAGCTTTATTACTCATGCTCCGGGCATGGACTACCTCCTCCGGTGGTTTGAGGCGCGACTACTTATCACCCACCGGGCCGTGATGTCGCAGCTTGACCGGGGCCAGGACTTTCATCCTTTCGAGGGGCGATAGGTCGCCGTTCACCTCTCACTTTCTTTTCAAAGAGAGGACCGATCCCGTGTGTACGCTTGTTGGGATCAGCGTGAGATAGCTAATTTTTCCATTAGTCATCCAGGTTATTCTGCAGAGTACTCTGCATGGATGGAGACAGAGATTTTATCGGCTGCGGTAGAATCCACAATACCGTATAGTGAGTTAGATGATGTAGAGCCCATGGAGGACATTGATTCCCACATCGAGGAGGGGTTAGGTGCTGGGTTGCCAGCATTTCCTCTAGATTCTCCCAATACCAGTACTATTGTGATTTATCACTCAGCACAGTACCTTGAGCAGAGTCTTCATCTGATGACCTTCGAGAGAGATCATGCTCGATCTTTGTTGTTGACTGCCCTTGATGGGAGAGACTCAGGTCTATTAGAGAGAGACGAGGCATTAGCTCATAGAGATATCGCTATTGTTGAGCGGCATGAGGCCAGATCAGCCAGAGATGCAGTGATAGTTGAGCGGGATATTGCTATATCTGCCTGGGATATAGCCGTTACAGATAGTACTGCAGTGAGGTCCCTTGCCACTTGCATGATCGTAGAGATGAGCGCTTACATTGATGAACATATGGTCACCATGCATATGGCTGCAAATCTGTTGGGTCGTGCGGATATTCTCGTACAGGAGACCACAGCTTCGCCTCCTTCTTCTGTGAGGGACGCCATGTTGGGCTTGTTAGCTCGCATATACCCTGACTTGTAGATGTACTTGTATTTTCCTGCACATACTAGCTTAGCCTTTTTGTCATGCATAGTTTACATTGTATATATCAAACAACATTATATATATGACAGGGAAAAATATTTTTGGATCACTCCCTTTTTAGATATGCTTTCCTACTTGTTTGATATTTTGCCTGCTGCTTCAGGGCTTTTGATCTTGATGTATTCTGAATTCCTCCTAGGTGGATAAACATTGAGTTATCTCTGGATAGTTCAGAATGGATCATCGATCTGTTTGTATCCCTACCATCTTTGGTGTCTTGGGACTGGTTTCTTCATGGAAATGTAGAGAGGAGTGTGGCTTTCCTCTCTGAGATTGACCGCACCACAGATGGTCGCCAATACTTCTATTAAGGAGAAGCCTACTTAATTCCATCTCTTATGGATCGGTGTTTCTCTTCAAGGTACGACCGCAGCTTAGATGGTCGCCGAATCTCCTATTTGGGAGGAGTTCAGGTAATTCCATCCCTTTGGTCTGAAGCCAATGAAATGTAGTGGATTGAAAGGTGATCCCAGTACCAACTGACAAGGGTTTCTGTTTTGGTAGGGGGTGTGACCGAACCATGAATGGCTGCCTATGTACTCCTATTGAAGAGGAGATCATGTATGCGTAGTTCGAACCTGGTGTAAGAGGTTCAACGCTGTAGATTGCAGAAATGGTGTAGGAATGTTTTTATTATTTTTGCTTTTGTAAGGAGAATAGGGTAGACATGTTTTTGTTGTTTTTGTTTTATTAGGACCAGGCCATATGAAATGGTTGCCTACATACTCCTATTGAAGAGGAGATCAGGTCGGCATAGTTCGCCCCTCAGGGCGAGATGAAAAGCGTGATCCCATGTGCAGGTCAGATTGCGGGGAGGAGAAAGTTTAATCCTAGATTGAGGATAAACTGCAGGTATGAGAAGTTTGATCCTATGTACGGATAGCCAAACTGCAAACGCAAGAGGTTCAATCCGTAGTGGGATGACCTAAGTTGTACCTTGAGGGGCAGAATGTGGAAGAGTTGTTCTTGGTAAAGGGTTAAAGAACCGAAATGATTGGTGATCTGATGGTCCAACACTAGGATGTTTGCTTGATGGTCACTTCAAACATAGTACCATTTTATGGCATCCAAATTGATGAGTTGTGGAAATTCATCACCGTCCATTTCTTGCAATCTGAGAGCGCCTCCTGTCAATACTTCCTTGACAACAAATGGGCCTTCCAAGTTAGGAGCGAATTTTCCCTTAGATTGATCTTAGTTGTCAATGATCTTCTTCAAAACCAAGTCATGTTGTTTAAACTACCGTAGCCAGACTTTTTTATTGTAGAATCTGGCAATCCTTTGCTCATATAACTGACCATGGAAGATAGCCGCGGTTCGCCTTTAGTCTATTAGGGACAATTGGTAATACCTGTCTTGTACCCATTGGTCTTCATCCAGCTGAGCATCTATCAACACTCTGAGGGATTCCATTTTAACTTCTATGGGTAGCACTGCTTCCATCCCATAGGTTAATGCATAGGGGGTTGCCCCAGTGGAAGTACGCATTGAGGTTCTGTAGGCTAATAGAGTAAGAGACAATAAGTCAGGCCAATCTTTGTGGTTGGCGGGCATCTTTTGCATAATCTTCTTGATGTTTTTGTTTTCCGCTTCAACAACACCATTCATCTTCGGACGATATATGACAGAGTTAAGATGTTTGATGTGGAATTTACTGCATAATTCCTCCATCATTTTGTTGTTGAGGTTCTTAGCATTGTCTGACACAATCATCTTTGGTTGTCCATATCGACAAATGACATTGTTTATGATGAAAACAATGATGACTTCTTTGGTAACCCTGGGGAAGGAGGCTGGCTCTACCCACTTGGTGAAGTAGTCGATCATGGTGAAGATAAATCGATGTCCATTACTGGCTTTAGGCTCAATGGGCCCGATAACGTCCATTCCCCACATTGAGAAGGGCCAAGGTGAACTCATATTATGGAGTTCCCGTGGAGGGGCGTGTATATCATTCCCATGAATCTGGCACTGATAGCATCTCCTAACGTGGTTATTGCAATCAACTTTGAGAGATAGCCAATAATGTCCTATCCTGAGGACCTTCTTGACAAGGAGGGGGCCACTCATGTGGGGGCCACAGACTCCATCATGGATTTCATCCATGAGCCTTTAGGCTTGATCTTTGTCTAAACATCTAAGGAGACCTAGTCCTGCATCTCTTCTGTAGAGCGCATCTCCACTCAGGTAGAATTTCATAGCAAGTCGATGGATCCGCCTTTTCTCAGTCAAGCTCACTTCCGCGGGTGTAGATCCATCTCGTAGATATTCCTTGATGTGCTGATACCAAGGATGCTGGATGGGAGGTAGCTCATCCGATACTTCTCCAACGTAATTCCCATAGGCTGGGGCCTTGTGTAGGAAAATTGTGATGCTTGGCAAATGTTCTTTATCTGATATGCGAATCAAGGAGGCCAAGGTTTCTAACGCATCCGCAAAGTCATTCCTATTATGAGGAATGTGTAGAAAGGAGATTTTCTTCGAACTCTATAACTATCTGTAAAACTTGCCGATGGTAAGGCATCAAATGTAGTTCCTTTGTTTGATAGATTCCGGTGGATTGTCTGATTACCAACTCTGAATCTCCAAAGATAGTTAAACCCCTGATGCCCATTGAACGGGCAAGTTTTAGCCCCATGAGACAGCCTTCATACTCAACTGTGTTGTTAGTGTTTATAAACCCAAATTTAATTACGACGGATACTGTTCCCCGTGCGGATACTAGAACTGCTCTAGCTCCAGAACCTTCCAGATTAACAGCACCAACAAAATACATCTTCCACGATTGGCGCGTATCGTCATCGATGGTGTTGCCGAATCATCATTACTCCTTCATCGGAAATATGTTTCCAAGGGTTTGAAATCCTCGAAGGTGCAAATGTGACCGATCCGCAATTCCTTGACCTTTGATGGACTTTTGAGTCACATATACGATGTCAAATTGTTGTAGGATCAACTGCCATCTGGACAGCCGATAATTTAATATTGGTTTATTGAACACGTATTTGAGAGGATCCACGCGGGATATGAGATGGGTTGTGTGACCATGGAGGTTATGTTGTAACCTCATGGAAGCCCATGCTAAAGCACAACAAGTTTTCTCAATCAGAGTGTACTTGTGTTCACTGCTGCTGAATCTTTTGCTGAGGTAATAGATAGCTCATTCTTGGCCTCTATCATCTTTCTGTCCCAGCATGCAGCCCATGGCATTGTCACTTATGGACAGGTACATGAACAGGGGAACATCATCCATGCGTGGTACCAACACGGGAGCTTTAACTAGCTGTTTCTTGATTGTGAGGAAGGCATTTTGACACTCATCATTCCATTTCATGGAGGAGTTCTTCCTTAATAGCTTGAAGATTGGCTCACAGGTTGCTATGAATTGAGAGATAAACCTACTAATGAAGTTGATTCCTCCCAAAAATCCCCGTATTTCCTTTTCTGTCTGAGGAATGGGCATTTATGTGATGGCCTAGATTTTGGCAGGATCCAGCGCAATCCCTTTGTGGCTGACTAGAAATCCTAGCAACTTCCCTGATTTAACTTCAAAGGCGCATTTAGCTGGATTCAACTTCAAGTTGTACTTACGCAACCTATTGAACAACTTTCTGAGATGCTCTATATGGTCATCCTCCTTCCCGGACTTGACAATGATGTCATCCACGTAGATCTCGATCTCTTTGTGCATTAAGCCATGGAAAAGAGCCATCATAACTCGTTGATAGGTGGCTCTGGTATTGATGAGGCCGAATGAAAACCGTCTATAGTAAAAGGTTCCCCAAGGCGTGATGAAAGCAGTTTTCTCACGATTTTCCTCAGCAACCATGATCTGATGGTACCCTACAAAGCAATCAGCAAAGGAGTATATGTCGTATTGCGCAGTATTGTCAATAAGAATGTGGATAAATGGCACGGGAAAGCTATCTTTTAAGCAAGCTTTGTTCAAGTCCCAATAATCCACGCAAACTCGCACCTTCCCTCCGGGTTTAGGCACGGGAACAATGTTGGATATCCACTCAGGATATGTGGACACCATGATGATGCCAGCTTGAAATTGTTTCACAATTTCTTCTTTTACCTTTAAACTCCACTCAGGTTTTAATCGCCTGAGCTTTTGCTTGACTGGCTTAAATCCCTATTTAATGGGAAGGCGATGAAGGACAATGTCAGTAGACAAACCCACCATGTCTTTATGAGACCATGCAAACACATCCTGGAATTGGGTTAGTAGCGTAACCATGTCATTCCTTTGGTTTGGGATAAGGTCTAAACCAATCTGGATTAACTTAGGGCTTTCTAAGGTTCCGAGATTGAAAGAAGTGGTTTAATCAAGGTTGGGTTTAGGTTTGTCTTTGACCCATTCTTGAATTTCTGGAGGCACCTCAATGTGATCCTGTATTTCCATCAAGGTTGAATTCATCTCTACATCAAAGGTACAATTTTTGTGGAGAAGAGGCACCGTATCAGCAAGTACAGGCACATCTAAATTCAGGATCCTGAAACAAAATATGCTTTCACTTAGTATATATGAAACGTTTTGATCATACACAATGTTAGCATATACTGACAAAATAAATTGCTAATATTGTACATGAAAGTAAGTAATTATTATATCTAAAGGGCGGAAAGAGTTCTGCCCATTTTACCCTTGACGACCAATGCAAGGAGTGATGTTCCAATTGGCAAGGGCAAAGTCCGGGGGGACCGCAGTGATGGAGGGATTGTCATCATCCCCCCTATCCCGAATGATGGCCATTATGTCTGGGCAATCATCGTCTGGGGTGTATCTGTTGGTATATTCATCATGAACGATGATGCATATGCCTGATATCATTCGGATGACGTCTTGCTTGATTCTTCGTTCCTCCTATTCCACTACGGGATTTGGAACAAAGACTTCTTTCTCCTTCACCGGTACCGGCTTAGGAAATAACATAGCCATTAAATTGGTCGGCACCTTTACAGGAGGTTGTGCGGACTCAGAGTTTGAAGGCAAAGATAAATACCGCATGGTTGAAGCTGAAGGAATCTGCTGATGCTTATGAGGATTCCTATTACTAGAACTGGAAGAATAGCCTAGCCCAGCTGTTCTAGTTTTCTTGGTTAATTGAATGTGGTACTTGATACCCTGGCGATCTTTACCCAACCCTTGTCCCGGTTTATGACCCAACGACATCATTTCTTGAGTAGCCGACATTACCTCGACAGAAAGCTTGGGTTCGGGAAATGGCGTTCCAATAGCATGGTATTGGGTATTGCTTACTTCCAAAACATGAAAACTGACCGGCTCAACATCTGCGTTGGCATTGATGAATGGCATGTCCCCATGTTGAGGACATTCTGGTTCAGCGTTGACCGTGACCAGGCTATTGTTGATAATTTATTTCAACTATTGATGAAGAGTGGAGGGGACTACCCCTGCCATATGAATCCAAGGTCGTCCCAAGAGCAGGTTGTATCCCGAATCTATCTTGAGTACGTGGAAAGATACGTAGAATGTATGGGGACTAATTTCGATTGGCAGTTCAATTACTCCGACAGAATTCCGGCGGGCTCCATCAAAAGTTTTGATGACGGTATGGCTACTCCAGAGTCGGTTGAGATTAATATTCATCTTCACCAAGGTAGTGTATGTACAGATATTTAGAGATTAACCTCCATCTATCAAGACTCCAGCTAGCATGTATCCGGAGGACAAGACCACAATGTGCAATGGCTTGCAATGACCGGTCCCCTCGGGCAGTATGTCATCATCAGTAAATGATATCACATTGTTGTTGAAAATGTGATCAACCAAATGTTGAAATTTTTTCGTATCAACTGATGTTGGTAGATAGGCTTCTTCTAAAACCTTCAGCAAGTTCTTTCGGTGATTCTCGGAAGTTAGGACCAAGTCCAAAATTGATATTTGTTGTGGAGCTTCTTTTAAGCTTAAAACCACCTTGGCTTCGTTATGACCCATGGTGCAAAGGAATTTTTTAATCTTCTCCATGGGTATTTTCCCCTTTGATTTGATGGTAGACTTCATCACCTGTTGGGGAAGATAAAGTGGATTTTCCTTCGACACTGTAGCAGTTGTATGTGAGGTGGATCCTTCACCTTCTCCATAATTCCACGGAACTTTGTGCAAGATAACAATAGGATATTTTGCTCTGCACGGTAAGTTGATTGGCTCGGGAGCGACCACTTTCAAAGGATTTTTACTTCCCCTGAGTTGAATTGTTGGCATTGTGAGTAATCTGTTAGCCCCATCAGTTTCAGTGGATATGACTGCTACCACACTCTTCCACTTAGTAGGGCCTGTATTCTCACTTGCACATAACACATTATCATCGTCCGCTAGGTGCAGGACACCACTGTTAATTAGATTTTGGATAAGGTGGCGGAGTGCCCAGCATTCTTCTGTGCTGTGACCGCGAGAATGGGAGTGATATTGACATACTCCATCAGAGTTGTACCGTCCTGAACGGGGGTTGATTGGAGGTAGAAGGGAACTGATCCTTCCTTCATTGATTAACATCTGAAGGATTTCCTCCATAGGTTGGCCTAAATATGTGAATTCTCTTTTGTTGGCAAAATCCCGACGGGCTTTGGCATTTGCTCTCTTTACCACTTTGTCTTCCAGCATTTCATTTTCTGAAAGTGACAAGGGAATATTCATGACAAGAGGTAGGAGACTGGCATGCTCCTAGCTGATTAGTTGACGTGTCACTTGATGCTGATAAGTCAGCAATTCCGCCAATTGCTCAATTTGCTTGCATAGAGCTTTCATCTTTCGTTCCATTATGAACTGGAACTTGGCATAATCCCATTTGTTAACACCATCTTTGAGGGTCTAGGAGGATTCACAGTTGAAATTGGAACTCTGTCCATTGCTCCAATTGATCATGTTGACTTCTTCGTCTTTGTGTTGAGGAAGAGGGTTGTCTTGAACGCGAGGCTGATCTGGTTTGGTGACCACGATCTCACCGTTGTCTATCAAGTCTTGGATCTTATGTTTTAAGGCCCAACAATCCTGAGTATCATGTCTAGGTGCCCCGGCATGATAAGCACATTTCCGAGCAGCATTGAAACCCCGTCCATTAGGGCTGGCTGGTGGAAGAAGATGCGTAATTTTCTTCTGTGTTGTCAGAAGATTGAGAATGTTCTCGAGGGTGTCCCCTAAGGGTGTGAACACTCGAGGGCGTTTGACTTCTCCACCTTTTGGTATTGGAGGGTTCGTATATTGTGCTTGAAAGGGAGTGTAGTTTCTCCTTTGAATAGGCATGTTCTGACTGCCTTTTTAACCCTGTAGTATCAGGTAAACATCTTCCTCTTTCTTTTTATGGACCCTACGGGAGTTGTTTCCATAATTTCTTGACTGGATGTGAACAGCAATAGCTTTAAGGGTAGCTAGGTCTTGAATCTTTCCGGACTTCAAACCCATCTCAGTCATCTCCCCGTGTTTGACCATTTCAGAAAATGGTTTGCCGAGGCCAGCTAAAACTCTTTCATAGAAAGGAGCTTCTTGTATGTCTAAAAAAGTCATGATCATTTTTGATTCTATCATGGAAGGAATAACTTGGGCAGCCAGACATCTCCACCTTTGAGCATACTCTCTAAACGACTCGTTAGACTGTTTCTTGATCTTGGTAATTTGATACCGATCAGGAGCCATCTGAGATTTAAAGTTGTATTGAGTGAGGAAAGCATGTGCTAGCTCTTCCCAGCTATGGATCTTTGAGTTATCTAATCTTGTGTACCACGAATGGGCTTCTCCAGTTAGACTTTTCTGGAACAATTGCATTTTGAGCTTTTCGTCCTCTGCATAAGATCCAAGTTCTCCAATGAACACCTTTAAATGTGTGTAAGGATCTCCTAACCCATCATATTTTTCAAAGTCAGGAGTTTAAAATTTTTCTGGATAATGAACACCAGGGAATATACAAAGGTCAGCATATGAAACACTCCCGTGTGCTCCAATTCCTTTGATAGCACGAAGGGTCTCTTCAATTTGGAGGACTTTCTTTTTGATGTCACCGGTGTATGGATCTCCAGTGGGATGGGCAGCATCATGAGTTTTGTTGGTCGTATCCAATTGCAGTTCAGGTATTGTAATGACCTGGGTTCCCCCTTGTGTGGAGGATTCAGCATTTACGGGTATTTTGGACCCCGAGTATATCATCAGTAGTTCTTTGAGTAGAACAACCAAATCAGAATTTGTTTGCTTAATCCATCAATTCTTTGTGAGAAATCGGATTAAGGTCACCGGTCGATGATGACATGATTGATCAGTGTAGTTCTCAGTAGCCTTTTGGATCTTGACCGAGTAAAGCAGTCCGATTGGTTCCCTGTGAAAGACTTGCATAGTTTAGTCTTTAGGGAATGTGTATAATAACATGCTATGTGATGTGTCCATTTTAGGAATTTTATCCTGCAAAGCGGATGTCAGCTGTTTGTAGCATGTTAATTAAAATATGTATGTGTACACATTTCTTCATATTTCTCATTACACGGAGATAGATATGGAATGAAATTACAAGTAATTGTGTTTATAAGTAATTGAAATGAGAGAGCATGAAGAGACTTTCCTCTATTTTGGGTTTATCAAAGGCTAATCTATCTTAGGTTACTCTCGCGGCTTTTTGGCATGTAGGTTCCCAAATCATCGCAATTTACTCAACGGGAAATTAATCCGGTCTTTCAACTGGAGGGAATTTGGGTGGTGCCTCTCCTGAGCCTCGGGGAATTAGTCTTCCCACGAGTCCAGTAATCAAACACCGACGGGATAGCCTACTGGTGGAGGGACCACACAACATACATTCACATACATCGCGTCTCACCGTATGAAAATGATAACATGTGCGAAGTACTAATATAACAAGCAGTTATAGTGCGAGGCTCTAAGTGCAATAAGTAAATGCATTTGTATACATTCATCATAAATGTAAATGCAACATCCACACACAAGCAGATAACAGTTTTGAAAAGATTGTAATAGCGGTTTAAGTCCTCTTACTAGAGTCCCCAGCATAGTCGCCACACATGACGCCGAATTTTAGTTGTCCATTTCACATTTTGTTCTTTGGTGTTCTCATTTTAGGTGAGATTTGTTTGAAAAACAAGTGAAAAAGGTCCCACATGTATAATGTCGACGATGGACTATTAAGAGTCGCCATTGGTTTTTAAATGGTTGTACCAACACAACCGAGAAAAGGTTTGCACATTGACCCAAAGGATGTGACATCATAAAAGCAGTTTGGTAAAACCGAGATTCATTAGGGTCCGGGGACTTGGTTTTAAGAGGGAAAGTGTTAGGCACCCTCCGACATCCGTGTTACCACTATGTGACCGCCTCTTTTCAAGAAAATATTATCCTAATGTGTGTGTGTGTGTGTGTGTGTGGGTCAATGTGTTGTTATTTGGAAGTAAAGGCGAGGCCTCGTTCACACCTATATACACGTGGTTTGAATTTATGTAAAATTCGCTTTTAACAAGATATGGCGGTGATGTTTTATTAAAGAGGTTTTTAAACCCCGATGCTCAATAGTAATTGAGACCTTTTACACTCCCATTTTATTAAGTGTTCTATTGATTGATTTTATTTTACGTATGCGAGGCATCCGTATTTAAAAATAATGTACAAAATAATGCCGACTTCCTCATGGGTATGGAAACCATCCGAGGAAATTAAGACACCGCAGAATAATTTACAAAGTCGCTTATAGTGAAAATGTCCATCACGGAACCGAATCTAGATCCAATAGTCAATCAATGATCACATGATTCCTAGGCACAAGATACCGCAATTTGTATGAAAGCGATGGCATGTATATATATATAAGTTGTAAATATATATATACAGACATGATCACCAACCATGAAGCACCTCCATGAGGGATCAGAAATGTAAATAAAGCTTTAAAAGCTATCAACTGCCACGGAGGAAACTCCAGGAGGGACGAAACGTAAATAAAGCTGTACAAAGCAATCAACTGCCACGAAGTGAACTCCGAGCAGACGTAAACGTAAAGAAAGTCAGTAAAGCAATCAATCGCCACGAAGTGAACTCCAAGCGGGATTTAAATATAAAGAAAGCTGTAAAAGCGATCAACCACCACGGAGTAAACTCCAGATGAGACGAATATATATATATAAGCGATAAACGCACCGGATGTAAAATCCAGGCTCATCGAACAGAATTCGACAACAGTTCATATATATATATATATATATATATATATATATATAAAAACGGGTAAACGCACCGGATGTAAAATCCAGGATCATCGAACAGAGTCCGACAACAGTTCATATATATAAGTATATATATATATATATATATATAAAAGCAAGTAAACGCTCCGGATGTAAAATCCAGGATCATCGAACAGAGTTCGACACACAGTTAATATATATATAAGTGTATATATATATATATATTAAAGCAATAAACACTCCGGACCAAAGTTTAGGCTCATCGAACAAAGTTTGACATTACACTGCTTATATATATATATATATATATATATATATATATATATATATATATATATATATATATATATGTAACGCCCCAAAATAGGTCCAATCCAACCAACCTATTCTCGAGTCGCCAAAAACATGGTACATAAAACAACTACAACTTTATTACTACAATTGTCGTAGTAAAATACAACAACACATATGTTGTGAGTTTTGATACAAATATATACCAACCGCGACTCATGTCCCAACCTTGATAAGACGTCACAATGGCACCTTACATAAAGGTACAACCAAAAACCTGCTTTTTAAAAATTAAAATCTTTGGGAAGTGCTCAAGGAAACCTTCGTACATGGGAGGCCATACGTCTAGGTTATGATAGATATCATATGCCCACAGAATTATCTTTGGTTGACCTAATATACCCCAAAGAAAAACGAGAAGATTACTATCATATTCTTTCCAATGGTGAGTCTTCTCTTGACATGTCATTATCTCCACCGTCTCTAATTGAGAATTATACTTCAACCAAACTTCAAGATCATATAGGTAGTGCTTGTAGATATACTCAGCAAGTGGATGTGCACAACCTTGTCTTATGATAACACGAAGTCGCATGTCATTAGACATCTTGTATGATAGTGGCAAAACACCCTTCCAAACGTTGGGTTCGCCTCACCCTATTTGGTTTACCAAATATAACTACTAAATGATGTATAAAATATAACCCACTTTTCTATACTGTTTAGGGAGAACCTCCACAGCTAGAGACCACCGCTTTATTCCCTATTATTCCCCGCTTCGACCCAAAATTACACTCTTATTTCCTGAAAAGAATTGTGAAGCAAAAGGGTCAGTACAACTAGCTTAGTAAAGAATAATATGACTAAACATAATTAAAATCTCAATAGCCTACATCAATAATAAATCAGAGATTTAGAATATATGGTAGATGATAAAACTTTTCAACCATAGTTGCAGTGGAATGAGCAATCCATTAGAAGAGTCAAATAGACCATAAAGTCTATTATCTTCTCCATGTTAAAAGTCCACCAACAATGTTTTAGCCCTGTAACATCAATCAAAAGTTCCTGTCCACAATTATGTGAATAACTCATAATCATAATTATAGTTCTAAATTCCTTTTCGTATTCAGGACGAAGATAATTTTCATCACATGTCTTTACCTGAAACATCAAAGATCATGGTTATACCAAATCACAGTTCATGTTCATAATCATACTAATAAATTCATCTTTGCACTACGGCCAAAGATATTCATCAACAGCTCATCTTTGCACTACAAAAGCCAAAGATATTCAATAACAGTCATCTTTGCACTTCTGTAGCCAAAGATATTCATATCTCAAAGAAATACATAATCATTTCTGAATTTATATAAACCATAATTATAACCATGTTGATCAATTCACCTTGCACTTAAGCTAAAAATATTCCATTATAAATTCAATGGTAATGATCATACTAGTCAACAATTCAACTTTTCACTACTGGCCAAAGAGAACCCATAGTCACGATCATACCAATACTTTACCCATCTTTACACTCAAGTCAAAGAGAAATTCCATCACCAGGGTTATAAAAATGTTATATATGATAATAAAAATAATAGGATCAACAACTACATTTAATTTCAAGAGCAATATTCATAAATCAACGATAATTTGGTCAGAAAAAGAAATCAATTTTTGTCGTGAATAGTACTCGTGAATAGTAACTCGTAAATAGTAACTCATGAATAGTAACTCGTGAATAGTACTCCATATTCGTACATAGTACCGTATACGTAAAAAATGTCATATACGTGAATAGTGTCGTATACGTGAATAGTGCCGTATACGTGAATAGTATCGTATATGTGAATAGTAATCCCGACACAAAAAGGTAGAACTTCCACAATAAAATCTATACCAATATTTCGGTATAATGATATTAAAAGAATAACATCATTACAGAAGAACAAAATCCCTTACAATCCCTTAAAATCCTCTACCTCAAAAAGACAAAGATTTCGACCGAATATCGGATATAGTGTTAGAATGAACTTGCAATCAGATAGCAACACTCAAAATATCAAAATACTCACAAGAATACGCTCGATAATAGAGAGAGAAAGAGAGAGAAAACTTCACTTTCTGGTGTGATTTTCAATTCTAACCTAAGCACCCTATTTATAGGAAAATCCTTAGAACACCAAAGCGTGAAATTTAATAAAATATTATTATTTATATTACAAATTCTTACCCACTTTTTACCAACCGATTTTCAAATTACCTTGCACATGTTAATGATGCCCACAAACATTTCAAAAACGTTTTTCTTTTAAAACAAATTTAAAACTTTTAAAAAATAATTATTTCGGAATTTCAGAACTTCAATAATTCATAATAAATAGCCCTTTTATCAGAAAAATTCGAATCTTATGTCCTTTCTATACAAAATTCCATTCTCTACAACTTTGTAGAAGATACTTTTTCCAAATTCCAAACAGAAATTGACCAAAATCCACAAACGAACGATTTTACAAGCTATAATCAAATTTCAGTCAAGAAATGGGGTCCATCGACACACAAAACATGTGTTAATCATTTAATGCAACAAAAATACTTTTTCTCCTCATATATCCCACATTCATTGTAAAAAATATCACCATTATTATATTATTAAAATATAATAATATATTTAAATGAATTATTTTATCAGATAAAGATAAAATATTAATTTTCAACAATTGTCACATTAAAAATTTTCTCCATCTATATCCACATAAAATCAATATTTTCCCCATCATATAAATCAATAATTAATTATTCATAAATAATATTATAGAATCACAATAATGACAACCTGACCGTTCCCAAGAAAGAGGGGGTTTTCTAATAAGAATTTCTCCTTACTGGCGCGCAATTAGGTAACCAAACCTCTCCTTAGACATAACTTTCTAGACCTTGCCAATAATGTTATCTAGTAATATTATTAAAATAATATGAATCATTGATCTGATAATGGGAAATATTGTGTAGTGACAATTATTAAAACAACAATAATATAAAATTTCAACGTAGAAAATATTGAATCAATAAGATAAAATATTGAATAGTAATTACTGTAACAATTATTGAGTAGTGCCTTCTTATATAAGAATCAATAATTCTAAAATACTGTGCAATACCGTGTGCTACTGTGCAACGACGCGTATTATTGTATTTTAACAACCGGGTATTCCAACAGTGTTAACGGTAACAACTACGTCGTTATTTATAAAAACTCATACTTGTCGTTTTCTTCATCCAATCGCTTTCCGTTATGGGGCCCACAAAAAGTTGCGCCGTCGTACGAATATTCCCCGACAGGAAGAATATTCCACGACCAAATGAATATTCCCCGACAATAATGAGTATTTTATAACCACTTGCTTATTTAAAATATTTATATATATCGCCTTTAACTTTAAACTTTTATCAATTAAAAAAAGCCTTTCCCCTTAGCAATTATCCGTTCAATCGGGAATAGCAGCCCTCTAGTTCTCTCCTTAACCATTTACTGAATAGTAATTATAAGAAAATTGAATACTTTTATTTCAAAAAATTCAGGGTCTTACAATCTCCCCTCCTTATGAAATTTTGTCCCCGAAATTTACGTATCTGGTATTTCAAAGAGTTGAGAATACCTTGATTTTATTTCAGATTCCATCTTCCCTGTCATCATGATTTCTCCATTGCTCATCTCCTGTATTTTAGATATCATTCTAGAATACAGATTCAAAACAAGGGTTAATTGAACAAATTAGCATATCACATAATATCCCGATATTATGACTGACCAACAAATAAGTTTAGGTAGGACATACTAGCAAAGGATTTACTCGTCTCTCCCCTCCTAGTTCTATTCCCTGATCTCCGCCAGAGATCATATCCCTAAGCTCTGATACCAAATGTAATGCCCCCAAAATAGGTCCAATCTAACCAACCTATTCTGAGTCTCAAAAACATGGAACAGAAAACAACTACAACTTTATTACTACAATTGTCGTGCAAAATACAACAACACATATGTTGTGAGTTTTGATACAAATATATATCAACTGCGACTCATGTCCCAACCTTGGATAGTACGTCACAATGGCACCTTACATAAAGGTACAGTCAAAAACTGTTTTAGAAATTAAAATCTTTGGGAAGTGCTAAAGAAAACCTTCGTACATGGGAGGCCATGCGTCTAGGTTATGATAGATATCATATGCCCACATAATTATCTTTGGTTGACCCAATAAACCCCAAAGAAAAACGAAAAGATTACTATCATATTCTTTCCAATGGTGAGTCTTCTCTTGACATATCATTATCTCCACCGTCTCTAATTGAGAATTATACTTCAACCAAACTCCAAGATCATATAGGTAGTGCTTGTAGATATACTCAGCAAGTGGATATGCACAACCTTGTCTTATGATAACATGAAGTCACATGTCATTAGACATCTTGTATGATAGTGGCAAAACACCCTTCCAAACGTTGGGTTCGCCTCACCCTATTTGGTTCACCAAATATAACTACTAAATGATGTATAAAATATAACCCACTTTTCTATACTGTTTAGGGAGAACCTCCATAGCTAGAGACCGCCGTTCTATTCCCCTGTTACCCCCGTTCGACCCAGCTACACTCTTATTACCTGAAAGGAATTGTGATGCAAAAGGGTGAGCACAACTAGCTCAGTAAAGAATATTATGACTAAACATAATTAAATTCTCAATAGCCTTCATCCGTAATAAATTAGAGATTTAGAACATATGGTAGATGATAAAAAATTTCAACCATAGTTACAGCGGAACGAGCAATCCATTAGAAGAGTCAAATAGATTATAAAGTCGATTATCTTCTCCATGTTAAAAGTTCACCAACAATGTTTTAACCCTGCAACATCAATCAACAGTTCCTGTCCACAATCATGTGAATAACTCATAATCATAATTATAGTTCTAAATTCCTTTTCGCATTTAGGACGAAGATAATTTTTATCACCTGTCTTTACTTGAAACATCAAAGATTATGGTTATACCAAATCACAGTTCATGTTCATAATCATACTAATAAATTCATCTTTGCACTACGGGCCAAAGATATTCATCAACAGTTCATCTTTGCACTACAGGCCAAAGATATTCAACAACAGATCATCTTTGCACTACGAACCAAAGATATTCATATCTCAAAGAAATACATAATCATTTCTGAATTTATATAAACCATAATTATAACCATGTTGACCAATTCACCTTGCACTTAAGCTAAAAATATTCCATTGTAAATTCAATGGTAATGATCATACTAGTCAACAATTCAACTTTGCACTATTGGCCAAAGAGAACCCATAGTCACGATCATACTAATACTTTACCCATCTTTACACTCAAGTCAAAGAGAAATTTTATCACCAGGGTTATAAAAATGTTATATATGATAATAAAAACAATAGGATCAACAACTACATTTAATTTCAAGAGCAATATTCATAAATCAACGATAATTTGGTCAGAAAAAGAAACCAATTTTTGACGTGAATAGTACCTGTGAATAGTAACTCGTGAATAGTAACTCATGAATAGTAATTTATGAATAGTACTCTATATTCGTACATAGTACCGCATACGTAAAAAATGTCATATACATGAATAGTGTCGTATACGTGAATAGTGCCGTATACGTGAATAGTAACCCCGACACAAAAAGGTAGAACTTCCACAATAAAACCTATACCAATATTTCGGTATAATGATATTAAAAGAATAACATCATTACAGAAGAAAAAAATCCCTTACAATCCCTTAAAATCCTCTACCTCAAAAAGACAGTACTTCTGACTGGAATACTGGATATAGTGCCGAATGAACTTGCACCGTATAGCAACACTCAAAATATCAAAATACTCACAAGAATACGCTCGATAATAGAGAGAGAAAGAGAGAGAAAACTTCAGTTTCTGGTGTGATTTTCAATTCTAACCTAAGCACCCTATTTATAGGAAAATCCTTAGAACACCAAAGCAGGAAATTTAATAAAATATTATTATTTATATTACAAATTCTTACGCCCACTTTTACCAACTGATTTCAGCCACCTTGCACATGTTAATGATGCCCACAAACATTTCAAAAACGTTTTTCTTTTAAAACAAATTTAAAACTTTTAAAAAATAATTATTTCGGAACTTCAGAACTTCAATAATTCATAATAAATTGCTCTTTTATCAGAAAAATTCGAACCTTATGTCATTTTCATAGGAAATTCTATTCTCTACAACTTTACAGAAGAAAGTTTTTCCAAATTCCAAACAAAAATTGACCGAAATCCACAAACGAGCGATTTTACAAGCTATAATCAAATTTCAGTCAAGAAATGGGGTCCACCGACACACAAAAGATGTCTTAATCATTTAATGCAACAAAAATACTCTTTCTCCTCATATACTCATATATCCCACATTTATTGTAAAAAATATCACCATTATTATATTATTAAAATATAATAATATATTTAAATGAATTATTTTATCAGAAAAAGTTAAAATATTAATTTTCAACAATTGTCACATTATAAATTTTCTCCATCTATATCCACATAAAATCAATACTTTCCTCATCATATAAATCAATAATTAATTATTCATAAATAATATTACAGAATCACAATAATGACAACTAGGCCATTCCTAGGAAAGAGGGGGCTTTTCAATAAGAATTTCTCCTTACTGGCGCGCAATTAGGTGACCAAACCTCTCTTTAAACAGAACTTTCTAGACATTGCCAATAATGTTATCTAGTAATATTATTAAAATAATATGAATCATTGATCTGATAATGGGAAATATTGTGTAGTGACAATTATTAAAACAACAATAATATAAAATTTCAACGTAGCAATTATTGAATCAAAAAATAAAATATTGAACAGTAATTACTGTAATAATTATTGAGTAGTGCCTTCTTACATATGAATCAATAATTCAAAAATACTGTGCAATACTGTGTGCTACTGTGCAACGACGTGTATTATTGTATTTTAACAACCGGGTATTCCAACAGTGTTAACGGTAACAACTACGCCGTTATTTACAAAAACTCATACTTATCGTTTTCTTCATCCAATCGCTTTCCGTTATGGGGCCCACAAAAGGTTGTGCCATCGTACGAATATTCCCCGACAGGAAGAATATTCCACGACCAAACGAATATTCCCCGACAACAATGAGTATTTTATAACCACTTGCTTATTTAAAATATTTACATATATTGCCTTTAACTTTAAACTTTTATCAATTTAACTATTTAATGAAAAGTAATTATAAGAAAATTGAATACTTTTATTTCATAAAATTCGATGTCTTATAATATATATATATATATATATATATATATATATAAGCAAATAAACGCTCTGCATCAAAGTCAGACTCAATCGAGGCATAACTCGATAATGTTAGTCAATATATATATATATATATATATATATATATATATATATATATATATATATATATATATATATATATAATAAGCTAAATGAAACCACGAACCGAAGTCCGGGAAAACGCACGCAACACGACTCTCAACGTGAAGAAGGTGTGTGCAAAGATGAAGAGAAAGGCTTTAAAGTGTGTGAGAAGGCTTATAGTGGACTGCCAAAGAAGACTTCTATATCTTTAAAGTGGGTAAACACTGGCTTTTGTAGGTACAAAAGTAGCTATATATGAGCTCACAGGTGTTTATAATGAGAAAGTACTCCGTATGGGGTGAGTACAGAGCAAATTGGGTAGGGCTTCCTCGCCGTTTTCTCTTGCAAAATGGCCACCCCAAGCCCTCTATTTATA
Source organism: Panax ginseng (assembly GCA_020205605.1). Lineage (NCBI taxonomy): Eukaryota > Viridiplantae > Streptophyta > Magnoliopsida > Apiales > Araliaceae > Panax > Panax ginseng. Next base: position 60,456,011 of record CM035140.1, on the reverse strand, counting down.
GAGGGTGGAGTCACAGGTGTACCTACAGCTGGGCCGCAGATGTACCAGAGGCAACCCAGGTTGGCCCGGGTTTCTCTGGTCGGTTCGTCTCCTAATACGTGCACTCGGGCACTGTAATGTCCACTCGAACTTTTAAAACTGCAATCCGGACATCTGATTGAGGTATACAGGACCTATTTCGGACCGCCGTTGTCGAGAGTTGTACAATGGCATGAGATTAGAGTTTGTACAAAGTCATTGAAGATGGGACGATGCCCTCCGGTCTTCAAACTTCAAATTCCATCCGTTACCCCGCACAATAGTCACTCGGGATTTGTTCTCCTTGATTCTTGTGGGACATCATTGTTTAGAGATGTGTATGAAATGTTGAGACGATGTGGCGTGGCATCGCGTTGGTGAGATGACTATGTTGCCCTTCACCGGTGTTATCGCCGGTTTAGGCTGATAAAATAGACGTTGCTCAGGGCTTCGCTGAGATTGGACTGCTGCAATTATCGAAGGTCCTCAGTGTCATATCTGAGGTGTTCATGTCCTCCCGGTGTTATCTCCGGGTTGGTACGGAGTATCTCGTTGTGAGAGCCGAGATTGAAGCTGGTTGCATTTGAAACAAGCATATCTGGGGTTATCGCCAAAACTGCATTCCTTGGGGTAATCACCAAGGTTGGTGGCTGTTCCCATGATTGGGACTGAGACTGGATACCTCGGGGTTATCTCTGAGTTTAATCGGTCTTCTCCGGTGTGTGTTTCGGTATGAGATCTTCACGCCTCGGGGTTATATTCGAGGTTGAAATTTTTACTCCTAGTGTGTGCTCTGGGGTGGATGTTGAACTTCCGGTAGTATCCGGAATGGATATGGATTGTCTTTCAGGGTTCTCTCTTAAAAGACTAATCTGTCCTCCTGATAAGTGGATTTTTTATGCATTTATCCGGTATCTTTTACTTGAATTAGTTGCTTATATTCATGTGTCTTAGTTACTTTTCATGCAATTTGTGTTTATTTTGTAGATTTTATGTGTGGAAGTGGTGTGAGCGATTATTGTAAGGAAACGCAAAGAAAATGCAAAGAAAAGGCAATCCAGATATCATTTGGGCTTTCATGTTACTTCAAGTTCTTGGTCTGGAACTTAGCTTACATTGTAGAGCGTCTTCATAGCTTTCCGGAACATCTTGAATCGCTCTAATCGGAGTTCAGATGTAAGAGTTATGATCGTTGTACCGACGGACGTCAAACTACGTTGTTTTGATTCGCCATTTTCATAGCAGTCCCTTCCAGCTCGATTTCAACCTTCATCCGTCCGGTATTTCTCAATCATCAAAGAATGAAAGTTGTAGATCTTGTCGATATCTTCGATTTGATAGGTGGCAGGCCCCATAACTCCTCCCGGATCAAAAGTTATGGCCATTTTACCAGAGGACACTGCAACAGAAAATGGACCTCGCGGGCGCGCGAATTTGCGCGCGCGCACCCCAACCGAGCCAAAAACGCGATTTTCAGAAGTTGCGCTGCCCACCAAGGGTCGCGAAACTTCGGGCGATGACTAAAGATGGCTTTTCACTAAACAGAGCAATTGAAGCGTGATTGAGTGGGGGGTTCAATTAGGGCTTATATATTAGACATATTATCATCATGTAAGACATATTCCACCCCTTGGGGGCTAGATAGCTACTTCCATCTTCTCTCTTTTCATAGTAGAAACTAGGGTTTACACTTGGGAGGAGATTCCAACGGAGGACGGAGCCATAACGTCTATTTTCTCTTCCTCTTCTTGGAGTACTTCACCATTGTGGATTTTGATTATTGTTAATGGAATTGTTTGGGGTTTTTAATAGTTAATCATTGATTACTATTTAGCGATTGGGTTTGATTATTCTTTCTCTCTTACTCTTATTCGTCTGTTTATTGATCATATTTAACCTTGATCCCATAATGGTTTTTGGTTCAGTCGTGAACTAAACCCCATTATGGCATTCTATCGGATTTCAATATGTAGTTTGGTTGTACATCTAAGTGTTAGATTTCTTTTGCATATCATATGGGTTATCTATCGTGGTTGTTTTGCATGTATGAATGAGTGATAATCATTCGTGTTAGTATTTGTATAGAATTTGAAATGAACATATGAATATGGAGTGAAATCATGATAGCATGCGAATATGGGGCTAGAGTAAGTCTTGCATATTTTGTGAACCAGATAGGAATATACTGTTTCACCGTATGAGCTAGAATAAGGGTTGTGCTTAAAATCAATAGGATTACAATTGCGCATAGGAATATGGTAATTGTGATGGTATTCGTGATTACATAGATTCTAACATCTGTAGATGATATGAGTTGGTTATAGTGCATTGGAAAATGGTTATAACTCTCTTTGTGCTCTTGGCTATTATCTTGTGATATGTGAACACTTCTTGCATGACATTTTATGACGATTAAGAGAAATATTGAACGAAGTTAGGATCCCATTACTTCCACATTATATTTAGTCCATTTATATTTGTATTTTTAGTTGGTAATCATAATTAGTTCAAATCAACAATTGATGTCATTAGTCTTAGCATATAAATATAGTGAGTTAATTAATGCATAGTAGTCTAAGGTTAACAACTTTCTCTATGGAATCGATACTTTACGTACTCTGTATTACTTGTTGACCCGTGTATACTTGAATGAGTTAGAGCTCTTTTATAAGAACTATAAAAGAGGCAACAAGTTTTTGGCGCCGTTGTTGGGGAAATGCGTTAATTTAGATAATTATCATTAGTTTAAAGCTGTATTGTATGACTTAGACAATTCTGTTCATTTCTCATTTCTATTTTTATTTTGTTTTTGGTTACAGGTACTTGTAAAGTTTTATGCACTCACGATCTTCCAATTCAGAGTTAACACCAGCACAAGATAATATAAACGGAAAAGGTTGGAAAGTAAGAGTGCGCATAAATTTACAAGCACAGTTAGAGGGTACCATGGATGACTTTACTTATCAATGGCCTTATGCAAATAGGATTCAACCAAGGGACACAAGACCTAAAGGACTCAATGTATTTTCTACATTGTCAGCACAGATTGCAACACTTTCGGAGAGGTTGGATGTTCTTGCAGCCCAACGCACTCGAGATATATAGCGATTCTTACATGTGAATATCGTGGTCTTTGGCGAGCATCCGAGTTATCGGTGCAACAGCAAGGTTGGACAAGTGCAGTTTGGGGGTGATTACTTCAACAACGATGTTTATCCTGATTATCAACAAAGATGGGGGTATCACCCAGATTATGAAAGGGGTTATAACTATCAAGGTCAATACTGCATGTCAAGTCCAACATATCCATCAAATTTCTCATATCCACCTCCAATGCAACAAGAAGAAAATGTAGAGTTGAAGGAATTCATGTCAAAAAGCATAGCAGACCATGGAGAGACGATGATAAGTCAGGAGTTATCAAGCTAAAATCTTAACAGACAGATGGAACAACTCATTAACTCCTCAGTGAATGGTCCTCAATACATGGATTTTGAAACTGAATAAGATAATTCAAGATCGGAGGATTTGTAGTTCAAAGTTGTAGCATCAACTGAGGAGAAGATGATTGAGCAAGAGAGGTCAATTCAAAGCTTCGTAATCATATGGATCAAATGTTCAAGCCTTGAACAATCGCCTCCAAACAATTGGTGCTATGACATGGATGATGAAATCGATGGAGAGCCAGAAGTGTACATGCCACTGAATGAACTGAAAGGAGTGGACATTGAGGAGACAACTGGGGGTATGGAAAATAAAGAACATGAGTTGACTTGTATAATACCCCAAGTTCCTTCTCAATTAGAGTTGAAAAATTCAGTGAACTTTGCACACCCATGTCCCCTTGGTAGTCACATCCAAAGAAATAATTTCTGCGATTATGAGGCCTCTTACAAACCATGGTGGGCTACGGAAGAGATAATAGAAGAAGAAAATCTCGTTGAATCGTTCATGCCTCAATGCAAAAATCTATTCACAGATACAACGGGAGAAGCACCTGGCATTGCAATGAAACTAGGGACATCATGTACAGGAAATGTGCTAGGTGGCTTCAATTCACAAATTCTCATGATGGGGAACCTACCAAAGCACATAGCGGTTCTAATGGATGGAGGGTTCTTATCTTATCGTAGAGGAATTGGATAGCGGTGTCAAGAAAAGAGTCTAGCTAACGGACTATAAGCCGAGTGCTAGATGGGAGGCACCCCATCCAATCTTTCTCCCTCCTTATTTAATTCTTATTTACATTTCCATATTTAGTAGAGGTTAGATAGTGGTAAGTGTTAAAAATAGTTTGATTGTTTCTCCTCTCAGGTTCAATCCAATTGCTATAAGCATTCGTGGATCAAATGTAAGTCAAAAACCTAAGTCATTAAAGTATGTGGTCGCATTACCGCCAATTCCTACAAGCTAAACACCGCATCGAACCTACAAGCGAACATCACGATCGCTGACGATAGCTCGATCGTGAAAATTTTTTTGTTTGAATTCTTAGAATTTCGACTAAAGCGTTTTATCACGCTTAGAAGCCCACTCTTAGTTTCCAACTACAGAATATCTCAAACTTAGCCATCGCTTGATATACTAGCGAATCATGAGGAGGCGAACGGAGATGACATTGCCACTTAGGGGAGTATTCTTTCAATTTTAATTACAATGAGGGCATTGTTTATTTTAAGTTTGGGGGTATTGGGTTGTAGTGAGTAGTTGTTGCATATAGTTAGTTGCATATAGTTTGATTGCATGTTTAAGTTGCATAGTCGGGGTATTTTAGTATGATTTTTTTTATTTTTATCTATTTTTTTAAGTTTTCTTTTATCTTGTTTACTTAGTATGTGTTTAGTTGCATAACATTGCATAATCCCAGGTTTTCAGCTAGTTAAATTCTAATTTGGCCAATGATGACATAGAAATTTAATAGATTTTTGAATTTGGTTGATATCTTGAGCTTAGTTATAATTTTATACACGATATAATTCATGCTTGTTGTTTAGATGTTACCAGGTAGCACGATAATGTTCCTATTTGCTTGTTGGTTAAGATTAGCATGCTTATCTGTTGAGAGAAAAATGTTGTTTTTAATGATAGAATTGTGTAGGAAGTGAGACATAGACTATGAAAACACAGATACTCAAACTTTGAGAACACATGGGTATGCTTGCTATTGGGACGAGATGGAGCGTAAAACGCACTCATTTAAATGGAAATGGAAAGCGAGATGGAGCGTAAAATGCACTCATTTAAATGAAAATGGAAAGTGAGATGGAGCGTAAAACGCACTCGCTATAAAAAAAATAATAATAAATAAAAAAATATCAATAAACACCGCGAGAAAGTGCGTGAATCGCCCTCGTGAGTAAAAACAGAGCAGAATAAACCCACTGTTGAATTTAGTGTGTATTGATGTGTTGGAGTAGTTGATGTCTCATTAGTATATGCACTTCTTGAGTTAAACTTTAATTTTCTGCCTTAAGCAATAAAGCATGTGGTATTTTCACCTTTGTCAAGCTTATATGTGAACACATCACACACACACACATCATCTTTATAGCAAGTTAGGATTATATGATTGTATGTCATTATGCCTTTAGCTTAGTTTGATGCTTTGTTCTTGGATCTTGATATTTCTCTGAGGCATGACTTATTGGAATTCTTAACATGGCTAGAAATCTGGTGATTCATTGTCATAGTAGCGTAGCTTGCATAGCATATAGATTGCATTAGCATTGTTGTTGCTTGAAGACAAACAACGGTTTAAGTTTGGGGGTGTGATAAGTGGATTTTTTATACATTTATCCGGTATCTTTTACTTGAATTAGTTGCTTATATTCATGTGTCTTAGTTACTTTTCATGCATTTTGTGTTTATTTTGTAGATTTTATGTGTGGAAGTGGTGTGAGCGATTATTGTAAGGAAATGCAAAGAAAAGGCAATCTGGATATCATTTGGGCTTTCTTACTTCATGTTCTTGATTTGGAACTTAGCTTACATTGTAGAGCGTCTTCATAGCTTTCCGAAACATCTTGAATCACTCTAATCGGATTTCGGATGCAAGAGATATGATCGTTGTACCGACGAACGTCAAAATACGCTGTTTTGATTCGCCATTTTCATAGCAGTCCCTTCCAGATCGATTTCAACCTTGATCCGGCCGCCATTTCTCAATTATCAAAGAATGAAAGTTGTATATCTCGTCGATATCTTCGATTTGATAGGTGACAGGCCCCGTAACTCCTCCCCGATCAAAAGTTATGGCCATTTTACCAGAGGACACTGCAGCAGAAAATGGACCTCGCGGGCAAGGAATTAGTGCGCGTGACACAATGACCCTCGAGCCAAAAAACGCGATTTTCTGCAAATTGCACGCCCACCTGCGCGGCTACGCGACTTCGGGCGATGACTAAAAATGACTTTTCACTAAACAGAGCAATTGAAGCGTGATTGAGTGGGGGGTTCAATTAGGGCTTATATATTAGACATATTATCATCATGTAAGACATATTCCACCCCTTGGGGGCTAGATAGCTACTTCCATCTTCTCTCTTTTCATAGTAGAAACTAGGGTTTACACTTGGGAGGAGATTCCAACGGAGGACGGAGCCATAACGTCTATTTTCTCTTCCTCTTCTTGGAGTACTTCACCATTGTGGATTTTGATTATTGTTAATGGAATTCTTTGGGGTTTTTAATAGTTAATCATTGATTACTATTTAGCGATTGGGTTTGATTGTTCTTTTTCTCTTACTCTTATTCGTCTGTTTATTGATCATGTTTAACCTTGACCCCATAATGGTTTTTGGTTTAGTCATGAACTAAACCCCATTATGGGATTCTAACGGATTTCAATATGTAGTTTGGTTGTACATCTAAGTGTTAGATTTGTTTTTGCATATCATATGGGTTATCTATCGTGGTTGTTTTGCATGTATGAATGACTGATAATCATTCGTGTTAGTATTTGTATGGAATTTGAAATGAACATATGAATATGGAATGAAATCTTGATAGCATGCGAATATGGGGCTAGAGTAAGTCTTGCATATTTTATGAACCAGATAGGAATATACTGTTTCACCGTATGAGCTAGAATAAGGGTTGTGCTTAAAATCAATAGGATTACAATTGCGCATAGGAATATGGTAATTGTGATGGTATTGGTGATTACATAGATTCTCACATCTGTAGATGATATGTGAGTTGGTTATAGTGCATTGGAAAATTGTTATAACTCTCTTTGTGCTCTTTGCTATTATCCTGTGATATGTGAACACTTCTTGCATGACATATGGCGATTAAGCGAAATATTGAATGAAGTTAGGATCCCATTGTTTCCACATTATATTTAGTCCATTTATATTTGTATTTTTAGTTGGTAATCGTAATTAGTTCAAATCAACAATTGCTGTCATTAGTCTTAGCATATAAATATAGTGAGTTAATTAATGCATAGTAGTCTAAGGTTAACAACTTTCTCTATGGGATCGATACTTTACTTACTCTGTATTACTTGTTGACCCGTGTATACTTGCATGAGTTAGAGCTCTTTTATAAGAACTATAAAAGAGGCAACACCTCCTGCAATGTTAGTGACAGTAGTATAGAAAATTTTGAGTGTCTACTGCGATTAGATTTGTGATATTAATGTTATTCTAAGTTAAATAAGTTATCAATTGTGTATAAGTTAAGGTTACTCGACCTTGGAGAAAAGTGGGTAAGTTTAATGTATAAACAATTTATGTTTATATCTTCCGCAAATAAGTAATAGTTGTATAGTGGTCGAACCGGATCCGCGGTGATTCGGGACCTCGGATTCGGGGCCTTCACAGTTGGTATCGAAGCTGTTGGTTATGAACCTTAGGTAGAAATACCTGAGACTAATAACCGCAGTGATTAGGATAAGATCTAACTCAAATAGAGTTAGTTGGTCGGTAAGATTCAAAGACGAATCTCGGCGAGTTATAAGATACAGAGTTCCCTAACTCTAATAATAAAGTTGAACAGTAGTGGTGAATAGATAGAGTATAAAAGACTAAAAGTACAGTGATAGGAGATCGTAAAACAAAACGATCATAGATATAGAAATGAATCGTAATATATACGATGAGATCACCCCGTGATCAGATAAGGTTATAGTATGGAGAAGGATCAAGTGAATGATTGACAAGTTTATAACAAGATTGCTGGGTGTCAGTTGTACTATGAATTGGTACAGATTCAGGAAAGGATTATGAATACGACACATCATACGATAGTGGAACAATAATTTTTAGATTGAATTCACACTAAGTATTCCTGCATTTATAACTCTATCAACATTTATCATCTCTGCACCAGGTTACATAGTACATGATTGATAAATAAAAATATATTTTGATATTTCGAATCATTTGCGTCTAGCCAAAATAAGTAGCATAGATTATACTTTAAACCGTTCCAAAAATTATTACGAGTCTACTTTTTTTTCTTTTTTTTAAAAGCACATAGTGCGTATTTAGCTTGATGTCAAAATTTTGAAATCTAGCATAGCTACGAGTTTTGGAAAACTTATGTCTTCACTAATAATCATTTGCTTAAACAGTCTATTTGTTCCTATAATCGTTAATACTCCATTTAAACACAACTATACCTAGTTCGTCAAACCACACTTATGAGTTCATTTACTTTCCACAATCACATGAGTTTAAGAACTTGTCCTAGTCAGACCTTTGACGTCCATTCGCTGAGGGGTTCATAAACATTTCATATAACTATGAATTAAGAATGTCACATAAGTATGAGTTTTAAGAACTCGTACTTAACCTTATATTCTCTACCTATAACCTATCTATCTGTTATACACATGAGAAAGGAATCACCCTCTTAACATGCATAGAGCAAATAGCGCTCTACAAACATTTCAATGATTATCATTGCTAGAACTAAGTATTTTTTTACACCAAGTACAATTCCCCGCCCACACAAGGAATCATACAACTCAGCCGCTGACAGGAGTCCTCAATTGAAATCCCCACTTAATTCTAACTCCCTTCTCAATACGAATTTCATTCAACTCGTATTCATAATTCTTTCCTTGAATCTGTACCAATTCATAGTACAACTGACACTCAGCAATCTTGCTGTAAACTGTTCAATCATTAGATTGATTCTTCTCCCTGCTATCACCTAATCAGATCACGGGGTGATATCATTGTATATATTACGATTCATTTCTATATTGTGATCGTTTTATTTTTCAATCATCTATCACTGTACTTTTAGTCTTTTAGACTCTATCTATTCATCACTACTGTTCAACTTTATTATCAGAGTTAGGGAACTCCGTATCTTTTAACTCGCTGAGATTCGTCTTTGAATCCTACCGACTGACTAACTCTATGTGAGTTAGATCTTATCCTAATCACTGCGATTATTAGTATCAGGTATTCCTACCTAAGGTTCATAACCTACAACTTTGATACCAACTGTGAGGGCCCCGAATCCGAGGTCCCGAATCACTGCGGATCCGGTTCGATCATTCTATACATATTACTATTTTTGCGGAAGTTATAAACATAAATTGTTTATGTAATAAACTTACACACTTTTCCCCAAGGTCAAGTAACTTTAACTTATACACAATAAATAACTTACTTAACTTACAATAACATTAATATAATACAATACTATTTACAACTCTAATCGCACACATTAACTTTAAGTTGGAACTGTCTTTAACATTTCCTTGTATCCGGCCCATTCGTCTTAATCTGCAATGTTTATCATGATATAGCAAGGGTGAGCATAAGATTGCCCAATAAGTTTAAGTTTAATAATTTAACGATATATCATAATTGAAAGGATTTAAATAATAAGCTGGCTATAAATCAACAATATAATTATGAACTAGCACGAACAAACTTTTGACTGAATAAGTATATAACACGAACAAATATATCTGGACCGAAGGGTAATGAAGGTGATCACCCTTTCATACCTGACTTATACATGCAATATGTACAGAGTACAATTGTACAATGGCAATCAGCAATGATTATCGTAAGCATATCTGAATGAAACAACTCTTAGTAGAGTTAAGTAAAAACTCGCCTGAAACAACTCTTACGCAATTTATAACGGTTTATCCGAAGACCTAATATTAGTAATATAGATCTCCAATATTAGAATAATATCATCACAATATAATACTATTATATATATAGATATACATAGAATAACCTAAACACATAACACATAGCCCTATCAGTCTATAACACACATAGGACTCGGTATCAAGTCAAACTATTACAGTCTAAGTTGAACCCAACACAAATCTAACATCCCGACGGTCTAGTCAGACAAATTTTCGAGTTTAAGTTCAATTAAACTCTGCCTAACACTTAACAATTAACTTAAATAATTTTATTATCATTCAAAATAATTTTCATAAGCTCGTAATAATTTTTAAATAATTATTACTATTTATCATGAATTTTCAATCATTAATATCGTATTTAAATGAATTAAATATCAAATAATTCCTTTATCATTAATATTTATTTATTACAAATATTAATGAAATAATTGTCATAATATTATAGTATATTTATAATATTTCAAAGTATTTTTAATACTTTATTATTTCCTTTAAATATTTAAACGATTAAATTCATTATCCGATAATTGCTATTAATATTAAAATATTAATATTTTCATGACAAAATATCAAAAGTTATATTTTATAACTTAAAATATTTTTATAACTCTTAAATCATTTTTATATGATTTATAAATCATTAATTCTATTTTTCCATAATTTATTTAATATATTTATTAAATAAACTAATTATCATTAATATTACTTAATTAATAAAATTCATCCTAAAATATTAAAAGTCACTAAAAATAACTAAAAATATTTTATTATACCATAAAATTATTTTTCATGATTTTTCATGTATTAAAATCATTTTAAATAATTTATTTAATAGTATAATTAAATAAATTAAATACCATTTATATTCCAAAAATATTAAATATTTATGAAATATACTGAAAATAATTAAAAACTATTTTTTCAGACTTTAACATATTTTTTCATAATTTATTATGTATTTTTAATAATTAAAAATTATTTATTTCTATTTATTGTATTAATTAATTATTTTTCGGAAATAATAATTAATAAAAGGGCTCTATAGCGACAGAACCATCACTATAGGTGTTCTTCAGCTATTCTTGAGCCTGCCCAGAAATCCTTTCAGTGTTTGAGTTGGTAGGTTTGACCAATGATAGATTCTTGATCTTCATGTTTCTGGGCAATCTAATGTATTGATGATGTAGTATACATGTAATAATATCATAATCAATCGAGTTCATGGCTATTCAACAACCTACTAGATAGATCTAAGCCTCCAAAATACTTGTCAGAGGTTGTTCTTCATTGCTGGATTTTTAAGAAATGAAGAACAGTTCGGGTTGGGTACTTTGGAACTTCGTAACTTGAAATCGGGGTCTAGTTTGTGTGAGGTAAAGGTTCTACCATGTATTCCATATGTCAAGGTACTAGTATCATGCAAAAAATCAGTCTAATAACATCACACACAGTGATTAAACATGGTCAAAGTTCTGACAAAAAAACATGTTCTTAAGAATCAGGTGTTTCCATTTCTACTGACAACAACAGTGACACCCCAAATTCGGGTACTTGATTCCACGGATTTGGTGTTCATCAGATAAATATCATCTATCTATCTACCCATAATAAATACAAACCATGCTATAGATAGAAATAAAATCTTCCCTTTATAGGGTTACAACATCTGAATCATAAACATAATCCTAGGTTAAACTAACCTTAAACATCTGTGCGGAAATATAAACAATAAGTCTTAAACAACATCATTAACTCAAGTCTAACATAAATACATCATCAAATAAAATAACAAGTCTTCATCACTTGCTAACTTTGCCCTTGCCTTTACTAGTGGAAGGTTCATCGGTTCTTTCGTTCTTAACTGCAATATTATTAATAAGCAAGAGTGAGCACTATTGCCCACAAGTATAACAATGAAATAATAGCATAATAACATGCGAGTGAATCAAAGACATCTAAATAAAAGCTCGACTTTTGAATCAAGAATGAATAACAAGAATCAAAAGAATTCTGAGGGTCATAAGACCTTGAACTATGTCCTAGGTTATCAAGGGTTATACTTGAAACCTTTAATGATCATAAAGACTATGGAACTTTCTTCTCGCACTTTGGGGGATCATCCTTTAGTACCATATCGCATAACAATATCTTAACGCTAACGCATAAGTAAATCCCTTTACAGGGTTGTTCATCTCAGTTTGACATTCAAGTCCGCACCGAAGGAAGTCTGGTTTGGATAATTCAAGAAGGGTTCTAAAATTTAGAACGTTCATCAACTAAGGACTAGTTGAATCAATAAAGTTCACTATTCTAATAAGGTTCAACAATAACGATATTCAATTTGAATAATAATCTCAAGAAGTATACAATAGAACAATTATTGTATAACAAAATCATACTTTGAAAAGATAATCAATCTTTAATATAATAATTTGAACTTGAATAATAGCAATGATAATTTACTCGAGGTAAATAATAAACTTGAACAATAATGACAAGTAGGGTTATGAAACTTGCCTCGTGCGTAGATTACACTTTAACTAAGCACGTTCTTTGAATTTAATCCAACATACCATTCACATTCACAATACCAGTTAATTATAACTTAACTAATCATCAAAAACTCATTCTCTTTGTCTAACTTCGGTTATGACTATACTTAGTCAAATTACTACATTCGTTGTCCCAAAATAACACTTCATGAATAACAAGTTAATTATATATTCAATAATTCAATTCACATGCAATTATGTTATTTACATGTTAAACAACCATTTTACATCTCATTATACTTCTAACATATGTCCATGTTCATTGCATTAAGTTACTAACACAATGCTAGACTTAATCATTTTAAAAAATTCCATTTCGAACTTTTTCGAGAGTGAGTATTTGCATTTCATCATTATATATCTTGGTATTCAAGGCTTACGTCGCGATGGCTATGATCGGACTCTTGGTATGCTAATACAGTATACAATGCTCGAGACTTATGCTACACATGAGAAATAAGGCATTAGTCCATATGGCAAGGCAACCGTAAACTGCTCGCAATTCACGAAAATTACATAATACAACAAAAGAAATTCCAATTAAATTACTACTACACGAAATTAATCATACCCACATGTTCTAATTCATGCATAAACATGACCCAACATTTATAGAATGGTTTTAACCCATTAAAACACATAATCACATAACTAAAATATGTGAATTTCACTGACTTTGATGTTCTTGAAGGTTTTGAAAATAAAACATGAAAATTGTCACTACGGATTCGTTATAACACCGAATCCGTTTATTTAAATTTTTGTCTCTTCGTATCAACATGTATAACACCATATGAGTGTAAAATTTAGGGATAATATATGATCAACACATGAAATATCACATATAAGGCCATAAGGCCAAAACCTATACCCTGTAATTTTGTAGAAATCATATACTACGTATTTTCATGAAACTGATGATATGGAATCATGCAATATGTATATAAAACATGCTATCACGTATATAATCACATAGTCAATACACTTTCCAACCACAGAGAATTTTACAGAAATTGGAGAGCCATATTTTATAACATTAAATGACGTAACAATGAAAATTGGGTTGGAGAGAATTACCCAAAGCGTAGTGTAATGTAGGAGATGAATTGAAACTCTTGTCAGACTCTTCTTCAATCACACACTCAAAATTCTTAACTTTTCTCTCTGAATTCTCAACTTAGCATATATGAACAATATAATACGCTAGAGGCGTATAAAACCGACGTGATGAAGGTCGCCATACCCGATCATATGGGTAATCATATTAACTTCTCCTAGAGCCTTGTTTGGCTAGCATAATAGATTACAAAACCAATTAATTAAATAAAGCTTTATCATATAGTTTAATTAATGTCACACTCCTTCATAAAAATAATTCAATATTTTATTTAATTTACTTTAAATACAATATAATAAATTCTCATAAATTCACATAGTCACATAATTAAATTTCTCATTAATAAATAATGTCAAATTATTAACTCTCGAATTAATAATTAAATTAATTAAAATACATTAGGCTTACTTAGTATTTCTTTTAATACAATAAGCTCACATAATTATATATATCGAATAAAAATTCTCTACATTAATTTAATAAATTTAACACATATAATTAAATTAATCTACCACAATTGCATCAATTAATTATTTAATCTAATAATTAAATCATCAAAAATATTTATTTACTTCAATAAATATTAAAAATTAAATTACAAAAATCTCGTTCGTCACAGCTGGTGGTCAACGCTAGTTTGACTGTGATTATATGTCATTCCATTTATGATCTAAGTGATATAAAGTCTTTATTTTGTAGTACTGATACCAGACTACAAGTCCAAAAAAACAAACATGACTAAATAACCTGTCAGTAGCAAGATTAGAGTCATTGAAAAGATTGTCAGAGGTTTATGGGGATTATGGGCTGCCTAGAACTTGCTTTTCGTGAACGGTCAATGATGTTTGACCGCTCATAACTCTCAGTATATTCATGATCTGGACGTGTTTCTAGTTACAGATCATAGTCTTTATGACATGGAATAGATAGAAAACAAAAAACACAACTAACGACTAACAGATCAAGATCTATGGGCCCTTACATATGGCGTTAGGCCATCATTTTCAGCATTTCTAAAATTTTGAAATCTTTAGATTCGAGCATCTAGATGTTATGGATCCATGATCCAACAACCCAGATCTCTAAATGACACCTTATAACACATATCTAACCAACAACTAACATCAAAACACAAGATTTACAAAAATTAGGGTTTATACCTTTTAGGCTTTGATCTTGGTTTTTTGACTATTGATTTTGATATTGAGAGGCTATGAACTGATTATGGCTCACCTTCTCTATCTCTTTCACTCTAAATCTTGAAAATGAAGAGAGAGGATGGGTTTGGAGAAAATGAAAAATAAAGTGGACTTTTTCTCTCTCTCAATCCATATATATTACATGTTGCTATGTAATGGCTGTCAATTTTGGCTGAGATATTGCTGGATTTTATGTCACAATGTCAACATAGTAGGTCACTAACTCAATTATTGCTAGATTTATAAGTTGAGTCAAATAATGCACTAAGGGTAAAATGATCATTTTGATTTTTAATTTAATGGCAAATTGGACAATTGCTAGAAACCCTTAGGTTTTAGGTTTTAACCCTTAGGGTTTAGGGTTTAATCCTTAAGGTTTAGGGTTTAACCCTTTTAGGTTTTAAAAATAAAATTCTAGAATTTTAAAATTAGGTTTCCAAAATAGAAAATTAATATTTCTAAATTATAATTAGAAATTTCTAATTATATTAAAATATCTTAATCATAATTTAAATCTTGCTAATTAGGATTCGTATTTCCTAATTAAAATTGCTAATTTAGCAATTAGGGTCAAAATTAGTCATTAGGGTTTACAAACCAAAATTAGGGTTTCTAATAGAAAAATAATTTTCTAATTTAGAAATTAGATTTCGTAATTAGATTAGGATTTTCTAATTAATTATAACTTAAAAATTAGGATAAATATTTCCTAATTAACATTAAAATTATTAAATCAAAAATTAGGTTTTTCCCTAATTATAAATTAGGGTTTTAAATCCATAAATTAGGGTTTAAAATTTGAAATTAGGGTTTGCTAAATAATTAAGATTTACCCTAATTAATATTATAATTAATAGCATTTGAGCATTATAATTATCCTTTAAGTTCCCAGATTAGGGTTTCAACTTTCGAATTAGGGTTTCGGATTCCCGGAACTAAAATTAGGGTTTCCAGAATCGGTTTTTAGGGTTTCTTATAATTTGCTAGGATTTTATAAACGAATGTTGATATTCTTAATATATACTTAGGGGTTGTCACAAATATCGTTTATCTGGTTAACCCTTGACCCTTAACCACACTCTGAAAACATAAACACAGAACATATTCACTTATTCCCTTAATCCTGAATAATTCACTTAAATCCTTCACAGAATTTTGAAATCCTCAAAATTCCTTCTTAAAAATATCAAACGTATACACTTATTTTATGTCTAGGTTCTAATATTGAACCTTAAATCAATTAATTGAAATTTAAAATTTTTCTAAATTCTTGGGTTGTCACATCTTCCAACCCAACAGATGGTGCTGCACGGTGCTACAGTTCACACAATCATTCAATTGAAATGCCTCAAAAGAACGAATGTCTTATATATATTCAAAATAATATTAACATTCCCTAGGTTCTTTATAACCGTTAGATTTGTCCTTGTCATAATATCAAATATTATTCTTACAAAACTATACTATTACATAAGTAATCTACGGGTTCGCCTTCGCCTTCCCTTTATCCTTGTCAGATCCATCGGTCCATTCGGTCTTAGATGCATTCATATGGTTCAAGAAAGAGTGAGCCTAACTAGCTCAGCAAGTACAACAATTCTAATAAAACTAGCATGCTTGAAACATAGGAATCGTATATCTTCAATAACTGAACAATAGTTACGAAGTACTATCGATAATTGAAAATAGCACTTCTTTTCATTCAAAACGTTTTACAACAACAATATTCAGTAAAACATCAATTCCGGTCCAAGAGCATGAGCATTGCATAAGTACTTTGAAAAGGACTTCCCGACACTAAGTTCGTAAGTCCGACATAGCTTACGAGCACGTCTAGGTGATCAGCCTATAATATTCTATGTTGATCAACACTACATTCATTAAACGTGTATACGTTTAAGTTGTGGCAACCTCACGTGCCTGTCGTTTGACGACAAAACAATTTAGCATACTCAGTCTCCTTTTGAAAACCACAACAATATTAGTTTGGTAAATCCTTGTCAATACTTGATAGAATATAAGAAATCCAACATAGCATAAGTCTAACTGAAAGAATTGGCTTTGACTTCATTAGACATTAACTCATGCGAATAATACATGAATCACAAAGCTTGTCCATATCGAACTAGAACAAGGGTTAGAGTACTTGCCTTTAACGTCTGCTTACAGATATAACACGTGCACTTCAAGTCTTTAAGTCTCCACAATAGATGATAACATCACATAACACATTAGGTCATGAGTAAACATACATGGTTCCTAAAGAATCTTATCCTTCTTCTCAATCTAATTACGTATTAGAATTGTTATTATTGGTTCCGGCTTTCCTTTATGTCATTCTTACGTTCACATGCAATTGACTTTCTTGAACTCTAAGTGATCATACTTAAGGTTTAATCATGACATGATAATGTTTTATTACGTTCATTAGTAAAGTGTTAATCATTTACTATTCATGCTCAACATGTAAACATTCTTTACTATCTAAGTTTTAAGGTTCATGCGATGCGGCTACCGACTATTCCTCTCGTGTGGTTATAGGCGCACACACACATCGGGCTAGAGACCCGAACTCCTTGCTACCGCGGACGCGAGTCCTTCATGTGTCGCTACCAGTAGCGTGACTCTTCAGGGGTTGAAGGCCATTTCAAGCTGCCAAGTACATGGGACATTTTTCTTGAGTCGCTGCCACGCTGACTCGTGGCAACAAACAATTTTGACAGATTTTTCAACTTGTAAGATTCCCGGACTCGTAACTTCTTCGTTTTAAGTCTGAATTGGCTCGTTAAAGAGCCTACGGTTCACAAATCACATACTCTACGTGTTCATGCAAGAATTTTATCTATTCGACTTCGTTTGCTAAAAATTCACCTATTAGTTCATTTTTAACGAAAACGATAAACGTTCATGAACGTTCAACGCTCGTTTCTTCGTTCTAAGTTGAAATCCGGTCATTTTTGAGTCTGCACCTCTATTATGCCAAATACGACTTATCTTCATCGAAACAACGTTTTCGAGTTCAAACACAAAATCCGACTTCCATTCCGAGAATTTCACGATTCAACGATTGTCGTCCAATCGTGTGAATTCAGGAAAAACTTCATTACTAACAATTTGTTCCTCATTCCAAATGGATTCATTTCATTAGCTAGATATCTCAACCTATATATTACAATAACTTATATTCAAATTAGGTTATGACTTATTTCTTATAAGTTCATAACTTAACAATTTCTTTAATACAAGATTTTCATTTCCTTATGACTTATTATTAATTAGGTCATTTAAGTTACATCCTTACATCCTATCAATCATACAAACTTCTTAAGTTCATAATATAACAAGTCCATATATGTACTCCCTAAGTTTATAACTTATTTAGGTTTAAGTTACTTAATCCTTACTTATTCGGCTTAAGCCCATTGATTAAACATCTTTATGAGTTCTTAACATACATGATCATCACTTCTCTATCAAACTATCATGGTAGAGATAGACAAATATAGAATAAGAGTCTTACCCTTGATGAACTAGTTCTTCTTCTACTTGGAAAAATCTAATCAATGGAAGTTAGCTTAAAAGTGCTTATTCTCTCTAACCAATAAGTTGTTTGACTTGGATGAAATAACAAACAACTAATGACTTCATATGCTTGCTATTTATAGAAGGGCTAAGGTTAGGGCATTCTAGTCATTAGAACATCCCACCTCCTTAACTCACCTCCTTACTATTTCTAACTTAAGCTCTAAGTAAACTTGCTCCCTACATAATTTGCTTGGCCACCACATAAAGTTCTTGGTCTCCAATTCACCCATGGGTTGCACTATGGATCTTACTTTACCCATTGAATTATCCATTGGTCTTAGGCTCCATTAATTAGATTATTTCTTGTGGGCTTGCATTAATTTAGTTTGGGCTTCATATTATTAACCACTTGGCTTAACATTAATCCCACATAGGTTTACACCTTTATTCATATTGGAATTGTTCTTCATACAAAATCCACCATTCCATTTCATTAGACTTTAATACCTAACATTCTAAAATTAAGTCTGCATGCGAAATATTGCATTTTCCATACTTAGATTATTATTACATAATCCATCTCGCCTCGATATTATAACGTTACATATTTCTCGGAAGTTTAAAATAATTCCCGAGCGATAAACGATGAATAGTGTTTTTCGGAAAATTTCTCGAAAAGCTTTTATTTCCGTCTTGGAAATTCAAACACTTTAATTCCCTCACGTAGTTAAAATACCACGATGTTCCGACGTTTCTAGGTTATAGAACGACATACGTCTTATTAACACATAATAATAACAAATAATAATATTTTATTCATTATTTAATTCTTTCAACTATTTTACAAAGGATCCGAATTTCTTGGTCGTTACAAAACCTATAGTATTACATAAGTAATCTACGGGTTCGCTTTAGCCTTCCCTTTATCCTTGCCGGATCCATCAGTCCGTTCGATCTTAGCTGCATTCATATGATTCAAGCAAGAGTGAGCCTAACTAGCTCAACAAGTACAACAATTCTAATAAAATGGCATGCTTGAAACAAAAGAATCGTATATCTTCAATAACTGAACAATAGTTACGAAGTACTATCGATAGTTCAAAATAGCACTTTTTTCAGTCAAAATGTTTTACAATAACAATATTCAGTAAAACATCAATTCTGGTCCAAGACCATGAGAATTTCATAAGTTCTTTAAAAAGATCATCCTGGCACTAAGTCCATAAGTCCGACATAGCTTACGAGCACGTCTAGGTGATCAACCTATAGTACTCTATGTTGATCAACACTAAATTCATTAAACGTGTGTACATTTAAGTTGTGGCAAACTCATGTGCCTGTCATATGACGACAAAACAATTTAGCATACTCAGTCTTCATTTGAAAACAATACCAAAATAGTTTGATAAAACATTGACAATACTGTGATAGATTGTAATATATCATAAGTCTAGCCGAAAGAATTGGCTTTGACTTCATCAGACATTAGTTCATGCGTAAGAATACATGAATCACAAAGCTTTACCAGATTGAACTGAAACAAAGGTTAGAATACTTGCCTTTAGCGTCTGCTACAGTTATAACACGTGCACTTTAAGTCCTTAAGGTCTCTATAGTAGATGATAACATCACTTAACACATTAGGTCATGAATAACATATATGGTTCCTAAAGAATCTTTCCCTTCTTCCCAATCTAATTATGTATTAGATTTGTTATTATTGGTTCCAGATTTCCATTATGTCGTTCTTATGTTCATATGCAATTGAGTTACTTCAACACTAAGTGATCATACTTAAGGTTTAAACTTATCTTAATAATGTTATAATTAAGCTTTAGTTCATTACTAATGAGTTACCGTTCATGCTCTACTTACTAACATTCTTCAATGTCAACCCTAAGGCTGGCACTGCGGCGCCAGCTGTGACGCCCCCAAATTCAGACACTCGTATCTCAAATTTGGTTCGCCACGTGCTAATTCTAACATCACACTAAATCATCAACAACGGAAATAATAGAATAATTTACATTGATATCATATAAATATTCGCGTCCCAAGGTTCCATAACCATTACTACAACAATCTAGTGATTAAACTTAAACATAATTAATCATCCTTAATACATCATAATTCGCATAGAAATAATAATACTTCTACTCTTAAAGAACTAAGCTACTCTGTAGCCTTGTCCTTTCCCGAGGTACCGCCTTGCTCTGCCTTAACTGTAATGTTTTTAGGGAAGCAAGAATGAGCAACAAGTTTTCCCAGCAAGTGATATAGCAAAAAGAATGAACAGTTATAGCATTTGAATCTTCCAGGATATAACAGTAAGTGATAGTTCAAGGATATCAAGAAATATCAAAAATTCTTGATAAATGTCATTAAAGACTGAAGGATATCAGTAAGGTTTAATTATTTCGAGGTTCAATAAGAATGAACACTGAGCAGTCGTTAAAGACTAAGAACTCTTACTAGAATTAACAAAGATATATATCGCAATCTAAGAAAAATGAGTACAACAGTGATCACTCTAAGGTACCCTACGTTATGCATAACATTTAATCATACTTAGTGTATGCATCGCTTGTTCTCGATAATATAGAATTTCCCCTTTTTAAGAGGGTTGTTCATCTCAGTAGATTTTCAAGAGTCCGCACCAGGTCAATTGGTTTGGATAGCTTCCTAACATATGATAACAGTCTAACTGAATCAAAGGTTTAGACAACTTTTATAATGCACTTTAAGAACAATAAGTCTAATGCTCGCAATAATGGCAAAGTAATTGATTTTCGAATAGTAATAGTCATTTACTTAATATAAGTATGCTAATAATTCAGACTCATACAATATACAATGTAGAGAATTTAGATAACTTGTATTCGATATGTAAATCAATGGAAGTTAGAGAACTCGCACAAAATCCAAAGTTGTCAGAGTTAGGAGACTTGCCTTTAGCGTTGATTACCACTTATAGCGTAATATCACCTCAATGAACTACGTTATCTTATATATGTATGTATATGTATTCATTATTCATATATACTTGATATACATTTTCACATACTTCCATCACACATATCTAAATTCATGTAGGCTACACACATTCAAACTCATAGATGCGTAACTCACATTGATTTTACCTTTAAAGTCTTTTGTACCATACGCTTATCTTTTGTATTTGCAAAATATCTCTTACTTTATGCATGTTTAAGTTGTTTCACATATTAGAGAACCTTTAAGCTAGTTTCGACCCTTTATTAAAGTTACTCATACATTTCCATCTTTCAAAGTTAAAAGAGTTCATTACATCAATCAATTAGCCATAGTATTCATTATACCACATAATATTGACAAACAACCTCTTTCTACACATGCTTGCATAATTTATAAAAATGTCTAACTAGATGCGTGAACATGTCTATTATCTCTAGAGGCATACACATCCTATCCTAATTTTTCCAAAGTTCATAATATAAATCATAGAGTTTTCAACTCAATTGGTTTTCAAATGTTGAGATGTCATGTCTAACAATCTATACATGCAAGGTATGTTGAGTTCACATTTCATATGTATTTACGAGACTAACTAAGCTATAAACATATGTTCAATGGGTTCGATTCAAAAAGGCATAAGGTTTTATAAACATGGTTTTCATCTTTTAACTTTTCTTTAAAAAAATTTATGATTCAACTTCAAACCTACTAAACAACTTGTAACATACATTGAATACATGTTTAAGGAGTATATATGTTCTTGAATTTAAGTGAAGTTAAGATTTCTTGCATCAAACAACAAAACAAATTTCTTTGGTTGTTACAGCACCTTTCACGGGCGTGCATTTGTGCTTCAGACTTTCACGGGCAAGTGTGTCCTCTCGCTAAAACACGAAAGGTGTATCCCCTGTTCGCCCCTATTCGGATTTTTATGAAATTTTCCACCCAATTCTCGTCCAAGCAACAATGTAATGATGTATAATTGCTATAAACTTGCTACATAACATTCCTAGCATGCTTCTAACATTCACACACATACAAACAATAAATTTCAAGGATTAATTCAAGATTTTTGCCATTTTTCCAAAGTTTAACACATTTAGCAATTCTCTTCCCTACGAATTCGTTACTTGACCATTTTACTTCGTTTAACTCTCATTGATTTCGTTTTTGACCATATTGACTATATCTATCATCAATTGATACATTCTAGCAAGTTTCAACTACAACCATTTCAACTTAAAACAAGTGTTTTCATACTTTTCTATGAACTTTGCAAAACTTGAATGTATGAACATCTAGAGGAGGGTTACCTTTTCTGAAGTTGAATTTCTTCTCTAGCTTCAATTTGTAAATAATGTAAGCTTAGCCCAACCACACTCTCACACACTAGAACTTTTCTCAGAGAACTTAACAACATGTTTATGAATGAGAAGGGCTCTATTTATAGGCAAGCTTGTGACCAATTTGGTTTTGTTCAATGAATCAAACCATTGGAATGGAAAAGAAGCTAATGGTTATGAAGGGTTTGGTGGAAGAGTACTAAGTAGCCCACTCCCCTCTCCATGATTTGCTAGCTATGTGGTTGGAAATGAGGGACTAGGCCAATGGCCTATAACGTGAAGAAGAGATGGAGTGACACTCATATTGGGACACCACAATTTCTCAGCATTTAAGTAGCACACTTGGGTTCATTTTACCCTTTGTTCACACTTGGGAATACCTATACACCCACTCATACATTACACATAAAATCATATAATCTATGTACATTGTAACGACCCCAAAATTCATACAATTTAATTCTCAACTTCGGTCGTTAATAATACATTCAACCTCTAATTTTACATCATTAAACGATAATACAACCATTGAAATTTGCAGAATAATTAAAATTTTCTATTACAAACTATCCTCGTTCCCAAAACCTTCAACATTTACATCTAAATATCTCAGAATCATTTTAATACTACAATAGTTTACATTCGCAAAACAATATTACAATTTAACATTAATACATTATTCGAAACATTAGACATGGTTTACAAGAATAACAACTTAGCTAGGATATTAAATCTTCATATATCACTTTTGATCCATAACATTCAAGTAGCACATAGCGTTACCTTCAATTCTTGAATCTGTAAAAATGGTTATTTGCAAGAATGAGCTCGAAAGCTCAGCAAAATCTAATAGTTTTCATGCATCACGTAGCACATAATAACATGTTCAACATACAAGAATAATCATAAACACACATAGCATACATGTTTAGTTCACATAACAACTATAAAGATTGAGTTCCTTACTCAATCAACATTCATAGTTCAATCATCATAGTCATAGATTGACTTTCACAGTTCATACTTTTGACATATATAATACATCATACACTAAAATTTTAAAGCAGATCATCATCAAGTTCACATAGCAAAAAGGAACTGAAAGACTTGCCTTTACCGGCGTTTTACCAACACGCTAATACTTCGCATCCTTGCACAACCTACACTGTATGTGAGATTGATAATAAATAAAATTAATACTCAATCTCATGGTCAAATTTATTCTAAGACCTTACTTTATCTTATTATCCTTTATAATGTCTTTATAGACATCTAACTATTTTATATGCAACTCGATTTTATTTTTCATTTTCATCACCACACATGCTAGACTATCACACTTGTAGTTTAATGTGCGTATATCACACCATTTTATTATACCACTTTGGTTTCAAAAATGCATATTCAACACATTGTTTACATGTTTAATTTTCCTTCATAAATCAAAAATTACCCTTTTCGATTTCGTTCCATTATTATTCTTGTATTATCATCTTTTCATACTTAGATATCCAATATTAGCCATTAGTTAGACACTTTGCATACCAAAGTTTAGAAACACTATTACTTTTAGGCATTTTATCGAGCACGTTATGTGCACACATTAACTTATCTCAACTCTTGATCTTAAATGGTTAATTATGCATAAAATATGATAACACATATCTATACTCATTACATATGTCAAAACATATTTTTAATCATCAAAATATATCATCACCCAAAATCTTAATTCAAACAGAATTATAAAACTCATCTTCACAATTTCTTTAACAAAATGTTATTTTAGTTTTTAACGTAACTAGTTCGTTACATGTCCGTTTTTGTTCCTTCTTATATAGAATTAACCCTTACCCAGTGTAATACAACCTCATCTAGGCCTTAAAGTCAGACCCTTATCCATCTAAATCAGATTCTGCAATTCATCAACTAGTATAGAAAATTTTATTTTCTGGACATCCTTACTAAACAATTTATTTCAGACATGATCCTGTCCATAAAATGGCTCAATCTCGCGTGTCTAGCTAATAAACTTCTATATCTACAACTTTACAGTTTTAAGTTTCTTCAGATTCAAAACACACGAATTTATATGAATTGTTCAAAGTCAGAAACCGTAACAGTTTTGATTTTCTGGACAGATTAATTTCCCTTCGGACCAACCTTGCTAAAACAAACATTGCAAGAAATCTACAAAGAGTTTTCATGTGATTCCACTTTCAGAATATAGCACTACACATGAATAACATGAAAACATATGCATCTTTGACGTCGGGGGCAATCGGAGGGCGTCGGGCAGGCACATATGCATGTGTAGTGCTCCTGAGCATAAAAGATGACGTTCTAAGTTATAAAACTTGAATGTTAGTAAATATAATGATGCTTAACATTAATAAATGATGTATTAGATAAGTTATTCAAGCATAGTAAGCATACATAAGAGAATCAAATTGGGCGTGTGACGAATGAACGTCGAAACGTCGTGCCAAGTGTTAATGAACTTAAAAAAGTGTTTCAATTCAATTGAAATGAATATTATAGGATATGAAATGGGTTTAATATAAAACCAATAAGTAGTCCTAGCAAGACTTAAACACTTGAATGAACTTTGATTATGAAATATAGTGAGTCATAAGTTAAAAAGTTAACACAATCTAATTGAACATTGTGTGCTAATTAATAGGAATGATTATGAGATGTGGAGTAGAGTTTACATTATAATTACTGTGTTGTTATGTGACTAATAGTTGATGTGTATGATTATTTAATTGTGTAGGGCACGTGAAGTGCAGATAACTGTAAGCTGTTAAACTATTATTGGTAAACAACGATCAAGGCAAGTCTTTCGATTCCTATTTTCTACGTGGACTTGATGAACTATTTTAAATTGCATGATATGTTATGCATGTTGAAATCATGAAATGTTAAAGTCAATATATGACTACATTGTTTTAGCTAAGTAATGATGATTGAGTAAGGAACTCAATCTTTATATTTGCTATTTGAATTAAAAGCATGTATGCCATGTTACTTTAATGAGATGTATATCGAGCATGTTATTATGTGCTATGTGATGCATGAAAACCTGTTAGGCTTTGTCAATCATCGAGCTCACTCTTGCAAATAACCACTTTTGCAGGTCAATATTTTAAGGTAAAGATATGTGCTAAGTGAGTTATAGAGATCTATATTCACGAAGATTACTTATGTTTTATGAGAAATGTACTTCATATTTTGAACGTAACATGTTGTTGAATTGTAAGTTGAGTTATCCAATGTATATGGATATTTAGTTATGATATAAGACTTTGTATAGTCATTTTGTTGTAACGATTCATGATATAAGATTGAATCAAAGAGATGTAATGTAAAGGTTGCGATTCAGGGCAAAAAAGAAGGAAATGTATAAAAGTTTTAAATATTCCGCAATTTTATTAAGTTTAACATCGAATAATGATGTAAAATTAGAGATTTAATGTATGGTTAATGACCGAAGTCAAGATTTAAATTGTGTAGATTTTGGGGTCATTACAGTTGGTATCAAAGCTGTAGGTTATAAACCTTAGGTAGGAGTACCGTAGGTTAAAACCTTAGAGAAGGAATGTGAAGTTAATGAAATAATAAGCTCAAATAGAGTTTGAACAATAAGGAATTAAAACTTGCGTGAAAGGATTCAAAGAAGAATCTCGTAGAGTTATATGGAATATAAATGTGGGGTTACGCAACTCCAATAATAAGGATGTAAGGTGATAATAAATAGACAATGTCTATAAAAAGAGAATGATAAAGAAGTTAAGAATAGAGAGTTATATCTAAGTGTGGTGCAATTGTACTCTTTAGTTGTTGATGTATGGTATCTGGGCTAAACGATTCCTTCATAGAGCGGAGGTATATACGAACTAGTAACTCGGAACCTAGTTTGTTGTTGTGGGAAACCACTCAGCGTACTATATTGAAACTGTTAGAGACTCGATGTGTACCAAGTGTAGAAATGGATACGTGTGATGAAAGTATAGAACTCGAATGAAATTTTGAGCGATGTAAATGAAGTTAGAATTCTTAAAGGAAGAATTGTTATATAAACAAGAAGATTCAAAGAAGAATCTAAGAGATATAAAGATAAGAAATGGGAGTTTCCTAACTCCAAAAGCCAAGATAACGAATAATGTCATAAATGATGAAAAAGGGAAAGAATGAGGATCGTAAAACAAAACGATCACGAGTTAACAAAAGAATTTTAAAGGTGATGAGTATAGAATAAGATCACGACGTGATCTATTTAAGTTATAAAAGGAAGATGGTTTTTAATGTTTGAATGATTATAGCTTGATGCTATGAAGATGGAGTACTATGAAATAGTACGAGATAACTCATGAGGAGTTATAGATGATGTGATACGAGGAATTCGTATCGAGCAAAGAGCAAGTTATAAGCAAGATAAAGTTAGGTGGGATTTCAATTGAGGACTCATGTGATGGCTGAGTTGTACAAACCTTTGTATAGGCGAGGGTTTTGTGCTTGCACTCAGTTTATCACATTGATAATCATTGGAATATTTGTGTCGCGCTATTTGCTATATGCCTGTTGAGAAGGTGATTCTTCTCTTATGTGTATAACAGATAGGTAGAGTATAGTTAGAGAATATTATAATGTTAAGTGCGAGTTCTTAAAACTCATACTTATGGTAGATTCGTGACTCATAATTATATGGTATGTTTCTGAACCCCTCAGCGAATGGATGCCTATGGTCTGACTAGGATAAGTTCTTAAACTCATATGATTGTGGCAAGTTCCTGAACTCATAACGTGTGGTAAGTTTGACGAACTGGGTATAGATAAGTGTAAATGGAGTATTGAGGATGATAGGAATAGATAGACCTATTAAGCAATGGATCATTATAGAAAGTGGAGTTGATGGTGGAACCATAGGTACTCTAAATCTACTAGCTATGCTAGACTTTCGAAATTTATTGACTTCGTGCTAATGTTTACACTTCTATTTTCTTGAAAAACATTGGATCAAATGATGGAACCAATGAGTTTTAACAACAGTAATATTTTCGTATGTCTATGCTAATTGCTTCGGCTAGACAAAAATGATTTGCAATATATCAAAATGTATTTTATATCATTCATGTATTATGTAACCTGGTGCAAAGATGATAAAAATGATGGAGTCATCAATGCAGTATTACCTATTGTTGGATGTGATCTAAGGATCATCAGCCCACTCTAGTATGATGTAGTATGATAAAATCACCAAATGACGGAATCCTCAACGGACTGTAAATATAGTGCGGTATCATGACGTCATAAAAAAGATTTTTGAGATTTCTTTGAGATATGAAAATACATATGTATGTATGTATATGTATATTTTGGTTGATGTACGAATTGTTGTAGAGGTCTATGCTATTTGATTCAGCTAGAAAAATATTGAAAGATGTTCATGAAATTCAAGAGTTTCTTGAGAAGTTGTGCCAAACCAAATTATTTTGGTGTGGATTCAGATGTTGAAAAGCTGAGATGAACAACCCTATTATTAGGGGTTGCGCTTAGTTTTATACTTTCTTACTTGAAATGTTTGTATACAATACATGTACAATAGGTTGATCACCTAGAGTACTTATGAGGATGTTTTCAGGTCTTTGTGATTGATAAACATTACGCCAAAGAGGGTTTAAAGTGTGAAGAACCTAAGGGTGAAGCACTATTAAACCTAGAGAATAGAGTTCATGGTCTTATGACCATCAAAGATGATTTGGAATCTTTTAAATTTCTGTTTTAAATTCATATCGCTTCCCAATTATTGAGCAATTGTGGAAGATTCTTGATATTCTAAAAGGTGAATGTGGTAAGGATGATATTCCTTAGAAAGAAGTGAGTCGAGAATGCGCATACGACCTTTGAATGATGAATATGTTGAATAAGTGAGAAAAGAGATTTTGAAGTGAGAAGGATATGAGTTATCAAAGAATAATGTAAAATATTTAATAGAAAAGTTAATAATTGTAGAAAGATCTTTGTGGAAAGAAGTGGTTATAAAACCCAAGGAATGAATATAGTAGTGACGTAAAAATCTATTTTGTTAGATTGAATGAATAAAAATTTCGAGGACGAAATTCTTAGAAGAAATGGTGAATGTAATATCCCGAGTGTTGATGATAACGATCCTTAGAAAAGGAAATGAATTGGTTAAAAGATATATAATACTCAGAATATATTGAGATGAAGTAAAAGTTATGAAATGAAACTTAGAATTTGTTAAAGTAATGAATGTAGTAGAGAATATAAAATCTATATTTAGATAAAATAATGAAAGATTACTCTGAGTTATTTTTTTAATTTGTGTCTTCGATTCTGGGGACAGAATCTTTGTAAGTAGGGAAGATTGTAACGAATGAGTGGTTTGAATTGTGATTCGGGGATGAATCCTTATAAGAGGGGAATGATGTAACATTCCGTAATTTTAGAATTTTAAATGTAATTTATAAATATTTATTAATTTATATAAATATTTATTGGATGTGTTATTGATGAATACATATTTGTATTTGTTTAATTTGATTTAAGTTGGTTAATTATTTGTTAAATAATTAATTAATAAGTTAAGGAAATTATTATTATAGTGATATTTCAATTTGATGGATAATTATTGGTATTGAGTTATGTGATTAAATGATTTAATGAATAAATTGTTATTAGAATTAATTAAATCAAGTATGAAAACTTAATTAATTAGAAGTGTGACAAATAGCTATATTATAAGTGGTTATTAAAATAAATTAAAGTAGTTTTAATTTATTTTGCCAAATAAGGCTTAAATATATTAAGTCTTTAATTTTAAAGAGTTTTGCCAAACAAAGCCTTATAGTTTTTGGATTTTTAAATTTGATTTATTAAATATAAATTAAATACATAAAATATAAATAATATATAATAAGTTCTCGTAGCCGATAATTTATAAAGGACAATTAGTGATGTCAGGTTTTAAAAAAAAAAGTTTGAGCGTTGCCTTTATTTTATTTCACGTAAAATAGTTTTGGGTCTGATATTGGCTTAAGAGAAAAGAGAACAAAGAATACAGAGAAAAGAATTTGGGAGAGTTCGAGAGAGAAAATGTTGGGATTGCAAACGCAAATTCTTGAGGTTTTCAAACAAGTTCAGTGGTATTAGCAAGGACTGTCTTAGTAATTGAAGGTATGTTCGTTAACCTTAATATTATATAGATATATGTGTTTATATGGGTTTATGGCATAAAATTTATATGTTCTGTGAATTCTATTTTTTCGAATTATGATATACAAACCTAATTATGGTGATTGTATGTGGTTGTAAATATTATAACTAGCACACACATATATATATATATATATATATATATATATATATATATATATATATTGTATGCTAAAATACGCTCAAAGGGAAACAAAATGGGTTTTACAGTGGACATATGAGGATGAACATGAACATGTTTTGGAGTATAACAAAATTAGTATGTGATTGTATGCTAATTGTGAAATTGAAGCTTATGTATGTTAATTGGGTATGAATTTCAGAGAATCGCACTTTTAAAGTAATCAAGTTTGGGTTATTATTGATATTACAAAGTTAAACAACGTTAATAATGGAGTTTTTCTTAAAAATGTTGTTTTTAAAGAATTAAGTTTTCTAAAGTAGTTGTTTAATTGTTGGTAATTGTTATATGGATGTTTGTTAACGTTTATGTGTAGTTTACGATGAAGTTATGCATGTTAATTAGTGTTAGAATTGAAGTAATAGACAAAAAATTAGTTGTTCTTTTCTTCGTGGTTGGGGTTCTGCAAGTTTTGGCGCCTAACGCCAAAAATAGAGCCCCAACAACAAAAATTCGCGCCCAAATAGCTAGAAGTTCGCTACCAAAGATCGAAATTCGCACCTCAAATACAATCTCATGCAAGGCGCCACTGGTTAGCCTAGTTCTAGCGCCGCGACGCGGGGACAGAAGTCTGAGTCAGTAAAATGGCCATAACTTTCTCATATGAACTCCGATTGAGTTGATTCAAGATGATCCAGAACGAGGACGAGTAGACCTACAACTTTCGTTCAAACAATTTTTCAATTTGAGGTTTGTAACAGTAGTCAAAATGGCCATCTTTAGGACTATTATATTTTTGGGGGCAATCGGAGGGCGTCGGGCAGGCACATATGCATGTGTAGTGCTCCTGACCATAAAAGATGATATTATAAGTTATAAAACTTGAATGTTAGTAAATATAATGATGCTTAACATTAATAAATGATGTAATAGATAAGACTACATTGTTTTGGCTAAGTAATGATAATTGAGTAAGGAACTCAATCTTTATATTTGCTATATGAATTAAAAGCATGTATGCCATGTTACTTTAATGAGATGTATATCGAGCATGTTATTATGTGCTATGTGATGCATGAAAACCGTTAGACTTTCTTTGGGTCATTTAGCTCACTCTTGCAAATAACCACTTTTGCAGGTCAATATATTAAGGTAAAGATATGTTCTAAGTGAGTTATAGAGATCTATATTCACGAAGATTACTTATGTTTTATGAGAAATGTATTTCATATTTTGAACGTAACATATTGTTGAATTGTAAGTTGAGTTATCCAATGTATATGGATATTTAGTTATGATGTAAGACTTTGTATAGTCATTTTGTTGTAACGATTCATGATATAAGATTGAATCAAAGAGATGTAATGTAAAGGTTGCGATTCAGGGCAAGAAAGAAGGAAATGTATAAAAGTTTTAAATATTCCACAATTTTATTAAGTTTAACATCGAATAATGATGTAAAATTAGATATTTAATGTATGGTTAACGACCGAAGTCGAGATTTAAATTGTATAGATTTTGGGGTCGTTATATATATTGATTTATTTCAAGTAATATTTATCATAGACTAGGATATAATTTAATTGTGTACGAATGCTACTTATTATTTATTTATTTAATCAAAGTTACTCTCTCTTATAGGTTTAAAATACCCATTTAATTATTCCCACACACATCAAAATGTCACATAAGACTTTTCACACAACTTGGTCAATTACCTAAGTCAAGCTTACTTTTATTACATAGTGTTATATAATAATTATTTTCATTTCAATGTCACACCTCACTTTATATTGAATGAAAAACCTTATTATATATGATTTCTCTTAACACACTATTATTCATGATAATTAATGAATAACAAATAAATCAACCTCCTTATGAAATTATTTATTTTTTAGTAATACTAATTAATTTCATCATTAGTTAAATTAGTATTTTCTCAATTCATCATATTGCCACACTAGGCATAACTCCACAAGTTTAAACTATGCTTCTCATTACTTTTGCTTCATTGTTTAATTATCACCGGCTTAATCAATTAAAATTCCCATCACAACACATGTCGATGCTATATATATATTTATATTCAAATAAATATGCAAACAAATCTTTATTCTCAATATTATAATTTATTAAAATTCGCGGGTATTACATCCTCCCCCCCTTATAAAAATTCCGTCCTCGGAATTGTACAAAGTCACTCAAATAAATGGGGATAATCCCTTCGCATCTTATCCTCTAATTCCCACGTGGCCTCTTTGGTATCGTGGTTCCGCCAAACCACCTTTACAGAAAATATAATTTTATTCATCAACGTTTGATCCTTTCTATCTAGTATTTGAATAGGAGTTTCCTCATACGTTAAATTTTTCTCTACTTGAATAGGCTCATAGGAGATCACGTGTCTGTAGTCGGGCTTGTAAGGACGTAACACCGAAATGTGAAACACGTTGTGGATATGTTCCAATTCAGGTGGTAATGCAACTTTGTATGCCACTTCGCCCACTCGTTTTAAAATTTCGAACGGTCCTATGAATCTCGGACTCAATTTCCCGTTCTTTTCGAATCTGATCTTTCCCTTCCAGGGAGAGACCTTCAAAACCACAAAACTTTCGACTTC
The DNA here is from genome assembly GCA_020205605.1 of Panax ginseng. NCBI lineage: Eukaryota > Viridiplantae > Streptophyta > Magnoliopsida > Apiales > Araliaceae > Panax > Panax ginseng. The sequence continues at coordinate 60,423,148 of CM035140.1, read as the reverse complement.
AAAATCTCGGCTCTGACGATGCAAATCGGCGTATTTCTTTTGGCGATCTTGAGCTGCTACCAATCTGGCCCTTATTGTTGTTACCACATCAGCCATCTGTTGAACTAATTCTGGTCCTAAAAGTCATCGTTCTCCGACTTCGTCCCAACATAATGGCGTTCTACACTTTCTCCCGTAAAGAGCTTCATATGGCGGCATACCAATACTCGCATGATAGCTATTATTGTAAGCGAATTCTACTAATGGTAAATGGTCATCCCAATTCCCTTTGAAGTCCATCATACAAGCTCTAAGCATGTCCTCCAATGTTTGTATGGTTCGTTCACTTTGTCCGTCGGTTTGAGGGTGATAAGAAGTACTTAATCTCAACTGAGTTCCCATTTGCTCTTGCAAACTTTTCCAAAATTTTAACGTGAAACGCGGATCTCGATCGGAGACAATCGACACTGGCACTCCATGTCGTGACACGATTTTCTTTACATATAAATTTGCTAATTGGTTCAAACTGAATCGAATCTTGATAGGTAGAAAATGAGCTTTCTTTGTTAGTCGGTCCACGATAACCCAAATGGCATCATAACCCTTCTGTGTGATCGGAAGTCCAACCATGAAGTCCATGGTAATATGCTCCCATTTCCATTCTAGTATTTCCAGCGGTTGCAGTAGTCCACTAGGCCTTTGATGTTCTGTTTTGACCCTTTGACAAGTAAGACATCTACTAACGCATTCTGCAACTTCTCTTTTAAAATTAGGCCACCAAAAGTGATGTCGAAGATCCCATTACATCTTTTGTGCCTCCTGGATGAACAGAGTACGTAGTATTGTGTGCTTCGTGAAAAATTTCCTCCCTCAGTTCGGTTATAGCTGGCACCCATATTCGACCCTCAAATCTTAATATACCATCCTTATCTACATTGAACTTTTCCTCCTCATTTTCTACTATTCTCTTCCTTATCTTCTCACATTCTTCATCTTTCTCTTATTCTTCTTTTACTCTATCCAATAACGTTGGGTGAGCTTCCATCACGAATAATTTTCCTCCTGCTTCTTTTGGTTCTTTCACCTCTATTTCCAATTTTTCCATTTCTCTTATTAATTCCTCCTGATTTGTCAGCTTGAACAACTTCTCCCTTCCTTTTCTACTTAAATCGTCGGCTACTACGTTTGCTTTTCCCGGGTGATAAAGAATTTCGCAGTCGTAATCCTTGATTAATTCCAACTACCTTCTTTGTCGCATATTCAACTCCCTCTGTGTGAAGATATATTTCAGACTCTTGTGGTCTGTGTATATCTCACATTTTTCTCTATACAAATAATGCCTCCAAATCTTTAAAGCAAATACTACCGCTGCTAATTCCAAGTCATGGGTAGGGTATCGTTTTTCAAAATCCTTCAACTATCGTGACGCATACGTAATGACCTTGCCATGTTGCATTAGCACATAACCAAGTCCTCTATGCGACGCATCACTATACACTACAAATCCTCCTGTATCATCTGGTAATGATAATACAGGCGCTTCACTCAACCTCCTCTTCAATTCATGAAAACTCTCCTCGCATTTGTCCATCCACACGAACTTCACCGTCTTCCTTGTTAGATTGGTCAGCGGGGTTGCTATCTTAGAAAAATCCTGGATAAATCTTTGATAGTACCCAGCTAAACCTAAGAAACTTCTTACTTCTATTGGCGTCCTTGGTTGTTCCCAGCTACTTACCGCTACCACCTTTGCCGGATCCACGGAAATTCCATTTTGATCTATCATGTGTCCTAAAAACTGAACCTTCTCTATCCAAAATTCACATTTCGAAAATGTAGCGTACATCTTTTCCCTTTTCAAGGCTTCCAATATCGTCTTCAGGTGTTCGGCGTGCTTTTTCCTAGTTTTTGAATAAATCAAAATGTCGTCAATAAAAACTACTACGAACTTATCTATGTATGGCTTGAAAACTCGGTTCATCAAGTCCATGAATGCTACCGGAGCATTAGTTAACCCAAATGACATCACCAGAAACTCGTAATGTCCGTAACGTGTTCGAAACACCGTCTTTGGTATGTCATCCTCTCGCACTTTCAACTGATGATAACCCGTTCGTAAGTCTATCTTGGAAAAACACTTCGCTCCCTTCAATTGATCGAAAAGGTCGTCTATCCTTGGCAATGGATATCTATTCTTAATCGTCACTTGGTTTAACTCCCAATAGTCGATACAGAGCCTCATTAATCCATCCTTTTTCTTTATAAATAACACTAGTGCTCCCCAAGGAGACACACTTGGCCGAATGTAACCCTTATCTAGTAATTCTTGCAGTTGTATCATCAATTCCTTCATTTCCATTGGCGCTATACGATATGGGGCTTTTGAAATCGGTGTCGTTCCTGGTGCTAAGTCTATTATAAATTCGATTTCTCTGTCTGGCGGAAGACCAGGCAGATCATCTGGAAACACGTCTAGAAAATCTCTGACTACCGATATATTCTTTATTTCTACTCCCTTTTTCTGAGTATCTATTATATTGGCCAAATAACCTACACATCCTTTCTTTAACAATTTCTTTGCCTGCATCATCGTAAGGCAACACAATTGCTTGAGCGATGAGCTACCATAAAACACTAACTTAGACTGATTTGAAGTCTGAAGGTTCACACTCTTTTCTTGATAATTGATTATCGTAGCGTGGTTGGATAACCAATCCATTCCTAATATCACATCAAATTCTCCCAGTCTAATCGGAATTAAGTCTACCTTTAGTTCGTGCCCTCTAATGTTTGCACAAAATTTCCGGTAAATAAACTCTACGGGGATTATTTCCTTATTTGCAACCTCTATGTTCAATGAATTTTCTAAGCGTTCATGGGTTATGTTTAGTTGCCTAGCAAATTCTTCAGACACAAAGCAATAGGTAGCGCCTGAATCAAATAATACATATGTATTTATATTATTGATTGGGAGAATACCTGACACCACATCCCTTGCTGTCACTACGTCTTGGACAGTCATATTAAAGGTTCGGGCAGTCGATCGATTGGATTGCGTTGGTCCGCTGATCATCAGCTTGTTGCCCCCTCCCTGTTGGACGCTTCCTCCGCTGCTCCCCTTCTTTGGTCAATCCTTGATTTGATGCTCAGTTGAGCCACACGCGAAACATCCCTTGAACTTTTTCGGTTTTGGGCAGTTAGGTGAAATGTGCCCTTCCTGGCCGCAGTTGTAGCAAATGATGCGTCCCTTACAACACTCCCCTTGATGATTCCTCCCATATTTCGAACAAGCTTCAGTTCTTTTTTTAAACCCTCCTTGATAACCCTCTGACTGACTGATGGTTCGATTGTTGGTATTGTTATTGTTATTGTTATTGTTGTTGTTGTTACGGTTATCCCATTTCCTCTTTCCCAGATGGCTTCCACCACTACTACTCCCTCCACGAGTTTCTCCCACAGTATTTTTGTTTTTCTTCTCCTTGTTGTATTGGCTCAATGCCTCGCTACCTCCCTCAGTAATTATCGCCTTCTCTAACAATGTGACGAACGAGTCAATTTGAAGGAACGACACCTTGTTGAACAACCAAGGTTTTAGTCCTAGTTCGAAGCATCGAGCTTTCCTTTCTTCGGTGTCGACTTGATATGTTGCGAATTGTGCGAGTTCATTGAACTTGGCCGCGTACTGCGCCACCGTCATCTCTCCTTGTTTCAGTTCTAGAAATTTTACCTCCATCCTATTCTTCATGCTCTTCGGGAAGTAATTCTCGAAGAACAACGTCTTAAACCTTTCCCAGGGTATAATTCCTTCTCCCGCCCTTTGTTGATTTGCTTCCCACCAGTAGTTTGCTTCACCCCTCATCATTTATGTAGCGAACACGGTTTTCTGGTCTTCACCCACACGAGCAATGGCGAAGACTTTCTCCATTTCCTTGATCCACGTTTGCGCTACGATAGGATCGGTAGTACCCACGAATTCGGAGGTCCCACGCCTTAAAAGTCCTTGAAGTTTGCGAATCGAGAGCTACTTGGGGATTGGGTGGTACCGGGTTCGCTTTCTTCCCTAAGAGCTTCTCCTAACAAGTCAACAAGCCTCTCCCAGATCGGGTCCACCGGGTCCTCTCTCATCATTAATCGATTCTTACGTGCGCTTATTTCTACGTCTGGGCGGCATGTTTCTACATCATAAAATTTTTCCATTTTATCATTTAGTTATATTACTTGGACATTTCCTAAATAAAAAAAAATTAATTTATAACACGTTTCAGGATTAAGATCCTTTATATTCATATGCCAACTCGTTACATCACATGGTTATCTCTAGCATACTTCTATAAATGACAACACTTATCCCCTAATATCACAAAAGACAGGGACGACACTAGCTTACTACCCCTCTAACATTTTTCAAAAGTTGGGGGTTACCATCACTTTACGGATTACACAAAGACTAAGATTACAACAACATATTAACAATACATAAATAAACTACTATACTATTGAGATTTTCCCTCTAGACTCAATCTAACATCCCACGCTCCACTGCGCTCTGATACTCCTTCTGTGTAATGCGCGCCACCATATCCCGACGTATGGTATGTCGGGTCTATCCTTGCTCAGTTGGGTAGTGATTTACCCCATCGATCAACCTCTCCATAGCCGTGCGTAGAGCATAGCCCATCTTGTTCATCTTCCTCCTCTTGCACCGCACATCATCCTCTAGATCATCTACCCTGTCATTGGAATCTTCCCACTTCTCCTCAAAGTGAACTCTATCCTTCACCTCCATCTCTAACTAAGTACGGAGAGCTTCCTTCTCAGTCTTCTCACTAATTTCCCTCTGCTCAGACTCTTCTAGTTTCCCTGCCAGCTCCACATTCCTAGCCACCGACGTATGAAACAAGGTTCCCAACTGGATCCCTACCTCCCTGTATTGAGCAATTTCCACCTCCATCTCTAGTATAGCAAACTTCCTCTGATGGTCCTCGTCCCTCAATTTTTAGAACTCAGACTCCCTCTCCCTAGCCTCAGTCTCTAGCTCTTCCACTCTACTTCCTAACTCCAGAATTTACTCCTCATATTCTCCTAACATCCGATCCTCGAAAGTAGTCCCGTCGGAGTCCTCCATAGGCTCATCCCCTATAGGCTCCTCCTCCATAGGCTCCTCCTATGGATCAGACTCCTCGGGTAGAGTCTCCATCTCATCCTCTTCGTCATTATCATTGATAGGGGCCATTGCTGATACGGGCTCTGCTACCAATGGTGACTCAAATACTACGTGTATATCACGCGGTTCCTCTTCTATCACTCGGCTAGGTCCTCCCATGTCAGTCATCCTACAATCACCAAAATAAGACAAAACAAACAACAATTTCATTAGAATGTTAAATAACATTAGTTCATTGTATAGAATGAAGTTATATTTTATAACACACTAAATCCTTCTCTATGAAAACTCTATATGAGTTTCATCCTTCTCTATCTTCTAAGTTTTTCCTAATTCATAATCTAAGGACTCTCGTTCCTAAGGTTTATAACTATTGCTTTGATACCAACCTGTGACGTCCCCAAATTCAGACACTCGTATCTCAAATTTGTTTCGCCACGTGCTAATTCTAACATCACACTAAAATCATCAACAACGGAAATAATAGAATAATTTACATTGATATCATATAAATATTCGCGTCCCAAGGTTCCATAACCATTACTACAACAATCCAGTGATTAAACTTAAACATAATTAATCATCCTTAATACATCATAATACCCATAGAAATAATAATACTACTACTCTTAAAGAACTAAGCTACTCTGTAGCCTTGTCCTTTCCCGAGGTATCGCCTTGCTCTGCCTTAACTGTAATGTTTTTAGGGAAGCAAGACCAGCAAGTGATATAACAAAAAGAATGAACAGTTATAGCATTTGAATCTTCCAGGATATAACAGTAAGTGATAGTTCAAGGATATCAAGAAATATCAAAAATGTTTGATAAATGTCACTAAAGACCAAGGATATCGATAATATTTCAAGGTTTAATTATTTCGAGGTTCAATAAGAATGAACACCGAAAGATAAGTTAAAGACTAAGAACTCTTCTTTGAATTAACAAAGATTATACCGCAATCCAAGAAAAACGAGTACAACAGGTGATCAGCTTAAGGTACCCTACGTTATGCATAACATTTAATCATACTTGTTAATGCGCACGCTTGCCTCCCAAACAATATAGAATTTTCCCTTTTTAAGAGGGTTGTTCATCTCAGTAGATTTTCAAGAGTCCGCACCAAGTCAATTGGTTTGGATATCTTTCTAACATATGATAACAGTCTAACCGAATCAAAGGTTTAGACAACTTTTATAATGCACTTTAAGAACAATAAGTCTAATGCTCGCAATAATGTCAAAGTAATTGATTTTCGAATAGTAATAGTCATTTGCTCAATATAAGTATGTTAATAATTCGGACTCATACAATATACAAAGTAGAGAATTTAGATAACTTGTATTCGATATGTAAATCAATGGAAGTTAGAGAACTCACACAAAATCCAAAGTTGTGAGAGTTAGGAGACTTGCCTTTAGCGTTGATTACCACTTATAGCGTAATATCACCTCAATGAACTACGTTATCTTATATATGTATATATATGTATTCATTAGTCATATATACTTGATATACATTTTCACATACTTCCATCACACATATCTAAATTCATGTAGGCTACACACATTCAAACTCATAGATGCGTAACTCACATTGATTTTACCTTTAAAGTCTTTTGTACCATACGCTTATCTTTTGTATTTGCAAAATATCTCTTACTTTACGCATGTTTAAGTTGTTTCAAATATTAGAGAACCTTTAAGCTAGTTTCGACCCTTTATTAAAGTTACTCATACATTTCCATCTTTCAAAGTTAAAAGAGTTCATTACATCAATCAACTAGCCATAGTATTCATTATACCACATAATATTGCCAAACAACCTCTTTCTACACATGTTTGCATAATTTATAAAAATGTCTAACTAGATGCGTGAACATGTCGATTATCTCTAAATGCATACGCATCCTATCCTAACTGTTCCAAAGTTCATAATATAAATCATAGAGTTTTCAACTCATTTGGTTTTCAAATGTTGAGATGTCATGTCTAACAATCTATACATGCAAGGTATGTTGAGTTCACATTTCATATCTATTTACGAGACTAACTAAGCTATAAACATATGCTCAATGGGTTCGATTCAAAAAGGCAAAAGGTTTTATAAACATGGTTTTCATCTTTTAACTTTTCTTTAAAAAAATTTATGATTCAACTTCAAACCTACTAAACAACTTGTAACATACATTGAATACATGTAAGGAGTATATATGTTCTTGAATTTAAGTGAAGTTAAGATTTCTTGCATCAAACAACAAAACAAATTTCTTTGGTTGTTATAGCATTCTTCACGGGCGGCATTTGTGTTTTCAGGACCTTCACGTAAAGGCAAGTGTCCTCTCGCTAAAACACAATGAGGTATCCCTGTTACTGCCTGCTCGGATTTTTATGAAATTTTCCACCCAATTCTCATCCAAGCAACAATGTAATGATGTATAATTGCTATAAAATTGCTACATAACATTCCTAGCATGCTTCTAACATTCACACACATACAAACAATAAATTTCAAGGATTAATTCAAGATTTTTGCCATTTTCCAAAGTTTAACACATTTAGCAATTCTCTTCCCAACGAATTCGTTACTTGACCATTTTACTTCGTTTAACTCTCATTGATTTCGTTTTTGACCATATTGACTATATCTATCATCAATTGATACATTCTAGCAAGTTTCAACTACAACCATTTCAACTTAAAACAAGTGTTTTCATACTTTTCTATGAACTTTGCAAAACTTGAATGTATGAACATCTAGAGGAGGGTTACCTTTTCTGAAGTTGAATTTCTTCTCTAGCTTCAATTTGTAAATAATGTAAGCTTAGCCCAACTGCACTTTCACACACTAGAACTTTTCTTAGAGAACTTAGCAACATGTTTATGAATGAGAAGGGCTCTATTTATAGGCAAGCTTGTGACCAATTTGGTTTTGTTCAATGAATCAAACCATTGGAATGGAGAAGAAGCTAATGGTTATGAAGGGTTTGGTGGAAGAGTACTTAGTAGCTCACTCCCCTCTCCATGATTTGCTAGCTATGTGGTTGGAAATGAGGGACTAGACAATTGGCTTATAAGGTGAAGAAGAGATGGAGTGACACTTATATTGGGACACCACAATTTCTCATCATTTAAGTAGCACACTTGGGTTCATTTTACCCTTTGTTCACACTTGGGCATACCTATACACCCACTCATACATTACACATAAAATCATATAATCCATGTACATTGATTTATTTCAAGTAATATTTATCATAGACTGGGATATAATTTAATTGTGTACCAATGCTACTTATTATTTATTTATTTAATCAAAGTTACTCTCTCTCATAGGTTTAAAATACCCATTTAATTATTCCCACACACATCAAAATGTCACATAGGACTTTTCACACAACTTGGTCAATTACCTAAGTTAAGCTTACTTTTATCACATAGTGTTATATAATAATTATTTTCATTTCAATGTCACACCTCACTTTATATTGAATAAAAAACCTTATTATATATGATTTCTCTTCACACATTATTATTCATGATAATTAATGAATAACAAATAAATCAACCTCCTTATGAAATTATTTATTTATTAGTAATACTAATTAATTTCATCATTAGTTAAATTAGTATTTTCTCAATTCATCATATTGCCACACTAGGCATAACTCCACAAGTATAAACTAAGCTTCTCATTACTTTTGCTTCATTGTTTAATTATCACCAGCTTAATCAATTAAAATGCCCATCACAACACATGTCGATGCTATATATATATATATATATTCAAATAAATATGCAAACAAATCTTTATTCTCAATATTATAATTTATTAAAATTCGCGGGTATTACACCAGCTCCCTTTACTTCAGCCAAGGCTGCATGTGCCATACTTCATGGCTAAAGACCTTGATTCAAGGTATGCAAGACGAGTCCCTTCATTATAGGCATGTGCAATATGGCAATGAAACTCCATGAGGTCACAACATTTCTGGCAGGGGCTCGGTATTGCTTAGGCCCACCTATTTATTTTGAAATTTGGCCAGTCATGGCTCACTCTGCACCGTAAAAATTAGATGATTTCTAACTTTATGAAACTCCCAGACTCGTAACTTCTTCGTTATAAGTCCGAATTGGCTCGTTCAAGAGCCTATAGTTCACAAACCACATACTCTACGTTTTAATGCAAAAATTTTATCTATTTGACTTCATTAACGAAAAATTCACCTATTAGTCCATTTTTAACGAAAATAATAAACGTTCGTGAACGTTCAACGCTCGTTTCTTCGTTCTAAGTCGAAATCCGGTCATTTTTGAGTCCGCAACTCTATAATGCCAAATAAGACTTATCTCTATCGAAAACCAACGTTTCCGAGTTCAAACACAAAATTCGACTTCCATTTCGAGAATTTCATGAATTCCACGATTATCGTCTAATCGTGTGAATTCCGGCAAAACTTCGTTAATCATGATTTGTTTATTGATTTAAATGGATTCAATTCATCAACTAGACATCTCAACCTACATATTACAACAACTTATTTTCTTGTTAAGTCATTACATGTTCTTCATGAACTTATTTACTTATCAAAGTATAAATTACATACACTTTCATATCTTATGACTTAGTATTGTTTTAAGTCCTTTAACCAACATTCTTAACTCTTATCAATCATACCGACTTCTTAAAGTAAATATATGACAAGTTCATCATTGTTCTTCATAAGTTCATAACTTATCTAGGTTTGAATTACTTATTCATTACTTATACGGCTTAAGTCCATTGATTATCCACTTCTTATGATTTCTTAGCATACGCGACCATCACTTCTCTATCAAGCTATCATATGGTAGAGATAGAAAACTAATGGCATATGATCATTTACCTCTGATGACTAGTTTTCCACTTCTTGAAAATCTAACAATGGAAGTTTTAGGTTATATGTGCTTATTCTCTCTAATAATTAAGTTGCTTAGCTTGTTGGAAGTTGGATGAAATTTAACAAACAAAATAATGAAATCCAACTTGCTATTTATAGAAGTCTCTAAGTTAGGGCATATTGGTCATTAGGTTAACCCACCTCCTTAGTAACCTCCTTACTATTCCATACTTAATCCCTAAGTAAACTTGCCCATTACACAACTTTCTTGCCCATATCACACAAAGTTCTTGGTCACCAATTCACCCACGGGTTGCCCCATGGATCAAGCTTTACCCATTGGATCATATCTTGGGCTTAGATTTAATTACTTAGCTTATTCTTGTGGGCTTGCATTAATTTTTTTTGGGCTTCACATTCACAACCACTTGGGCTTGCATCTTAATGTTTATTGGACTATTCAATTGTTTACGCAATCTTACTAGTCCATTCCATTTAACTAAAAGTCTTATACAATATACTATACGTAAAATTCTTGTATTCTAACTCGTATAATAAATCATAATATACGGAATACCATCATTCCTACATACTCGTATAATACTTTGTATCATACTCATATACACTACCTCACACAATACATACATATCATACAATCATAACATTAAATTCTTAACACTTGATTTTTCTAACGTGCTCAAATTAAGTCCGCATGCGAAATATTATGTTTTCCATACTTGAATTGTGACGCCCCCAAATTCAGGTACTTGAAACCCAAACTCGGTGCTTCACGATACCATTTCTATGAGCGGAATAATACTAATAATAATAACAATAATATAAAAATCCAATTTAATTTACATATCTCAGAGTCTAATCCTAAGTACGCAACCTTTACTATAATTCTTTACATGATATATAATACATATCATTATCTTAATACAGTTCAACTATTACAAAAGATACCATTAAACATATTCTGTTTGTTTTCCTTTTCCCTTGTTCTTGGCCGAACCTTCTAGCTGTTCACACTTAGCTGAAAACATTTAAATTAAGCAAGGATGAGCATTTGAGTGCCCAGCAAGTAATAACAATTATAAATATAATTAGCTGAAAGAATTAAATGTTTTCTTTGTACATCACTTCTACAACGAATTAATAGTTGTGAAGTAAACTGAACCGTTAATAGTAACATAACAATTCTATACCAAATTTTTGAAACTACGTATTGACTATAAATAGGGTTAAGGTGACATACTATGAACATTGTTTTAAATTTTCGATAAGGTTTAGCAGAACTTCATCTGCAAACCGTCATAACTTACGGGCGCAAGGGTGTACATCCCATTGGCCATGTATTGATCAATACTGCATACAAGAACGATATTATCGTTCATTCTGTCTGCCTTGGGCGCATAAAAGTTTTCCCTTGATCGGAATGTTCATACTTAGTTTGGAATCTGAACCAAAACAATTTGATTTGATACAAAAAGATTTTATCATATTCAACGATATTTCTAAATCAGGTCTAGTCGGTCAAATAGCTTAGACGGCTTATATATATATATATATATATATATATATATATATATATATATATATATATATCTAATTATATAATATAATATCATATTGATAAACAATGATCGGATATAATATATACGACAATAGGGTTAGTAATCTAGTACAATAATAATATAAATCTAAATCTTCTTACTCATGTCCATTGCATAAAGAAAATGCAAAGGTAGGATACTTGCCTGATCTTCTGCTTACAATACACAACTTAGTTTTATCTTTTATATTACGACCTATCATTAATAAGATCATTCATTCGATTAGAATAACATATTATAACACATATCACTGCTTATTACAGTTAGCACATTACCTATTCACCTTGTCACACATAATCAGCAGTCATTGAATCACAAACAAACATTTATACACTCAAAATATCTAACTCCAGATCAATTTTTGAAACATGTCGATATACCGACAGTTTTATTGGGTAATTATCGAGTCTAAGACTTTATCATGTAATTCCACATCTGTAAGTATCAGTCATATTATTTTTAAATGACTTATAATAAATTTTAAACATTTATTATAATTTATCATGAATTTTCAAACTCCGGAATCATTATTAAATGATTTAAATATTAAACAATTCTATTATCATTAATATTGAATTAATATTAAACTATTAATAAAACCATTGCCAAAATATTAAAGCTATTTATAATAACTTAAAATACTTTTAAAGTACTAATATTACCCTTAAATAATTTTTAAAATATTTGAAATCATTTTAAATAATTATATTTAATATTTATTTATTAATGTACTATTCACTTGAAATATTAAAAGTCATTTAGTATAACTTAAAATATTTTTAATTAGCTTATATCCTTTTTTACATGATTTTAAATAAAACCATTTTAAAACTATTTATTTAATATAATTATTAAATAAATTTAATATCATTAATATTAAATTAATATCATTAATATTAAATTATTAATAAAATTATCCTCTAAATATTACAAGTTATATTTTATAACTTAAAATATCTTTAAATACTTTATTCTTATTTTAAATAATTTTTATAATATTAAAATCATTTTTAAACTAATTTATTTAATATAATTATTAAATAATTCTAATAACATTAATAGTAAATAATTAATGAAATTTACCTTTAAATATTGAAAGTTATATTTTATAACTTCAAATATTTTAAAACTATTTATTTTCATTTAAAATGAATTTTCTAATATTAAAATCATTTTAAAACTAATTTATTTAATATAATTACTAAATAAATCTAATATCAATAATATTAAAATATTAATAGTTTTCATGAAAAATATCAAAAGTTATATTTTATAACATAAAATATTTTTATAACCTTAAATCATTTTTCTATAATTTTTAAATCATTAATTCTATTTTCCATAATTTATTTAATACATTTATTAAATAAATTATTTATCATTAATATTAATTTATTAATGAAATTTATCATAAAACATTAAAAGTCATTAAAAATAACTTCAAATATTTTCTTATTTCATAATATAATTTTAAATGATTTTTAAAGTATTAAAATCATTTTAAAATAATTTATTTAATAATATAATTAAATATATTAAATACCTTTAATATTCTAAAAATATTAAATATTTATGAAATATATTCAAAATAATTAAAAATAATTTTTTGGATTTTAAAATAATTTTTAATAATTTATTTTGTATTTTTAATAATTAAAAATTAATTTTTCTATTTATTGAATAAAAATAATTACTTTTAAAAATAAACTCTCGCTAAATACTGCCTATAGTGACAGAACCGTCACTATAGGTGTTCTTCGTGTGCTTCATGCAACCTAGAAATTCATATGCAGTTAATGAGGGTGCTACTTTGACCACGCGTAACAATCAGATAAAGATGTTTTTAGTCTATCTATTGATCACAGTTTGTAGAACTAATGTAATTCTATAAGATTCAACAACCAACACGAACAAATAATGTAAAATGAAAAAGATCTGAGCCTCCAAAAAGCATGTCAGTCGTGTTCTTCAAATTCTGGATTTCCCAGAATTGAAGGCACCTACTTTCCAAGCCTTGAATCCAACGTTCAGGGCTTGCTATGTTTGTTCTATTGGTTCACACTTGTAGTATTGACGTCATAGTACAATTATCAAATACGTTTATAGCCGTTTATCAACACATAAGAGAGATCCAAGCTGGTAAAAGTACCTTGCCGGAACTGTTCTTGAACATTTCTGGGTTTTCCATAAATGTTCTTGAGCAGTTTCGTCTACCCCATGTTTGATCAACACTAAAATCTATTTTGTTAAGTATTTGGGTAATATAAAAGCTTTATCATGTAGCCTTCATGTCAGTCTTCAATCACAAAACAACAACATGATCAAAACACTTAACAACAACAAGATCAAGCGCCTGAAAAATCAGCTAAAAGGTTACCTCAGGCAATTGGTCGCTGCAGAAGCAAATGGCCAATGCCTTGGTCAACCCACTTTGACTCTTTATAACTTTTAATCTATAATCGATCTGGCTTTGAATCAAGTTCCAGATTAAAGCCCTTACAACATGCTACAAGACCAAACATTTAAACAACAAAAAAATTTAACATCCTGAGATCTACAGGGTCTGACATTCATTGTTAGACCACCAAAAAAATTTCCCAGATTTTTGAAAACATCAATTTTGTGTATTTAAATGTTATGGATCTAACAAATACCAACCCAGATCATTGACTAACACCACATAGAACATATTACAACACACAAACATAACTTTCAACAGAAGATCAAGGGTCGAATTTTTTATTAGGGTTTTATACCTTTATGCATCAATTCTTGATTCTGACCTTCTAGATCTGTTATGGTGCTAGTGGGGCTTGAATATGGGACTGGTCTATCAAAGAAATTTTGTGGCTAGAGAGAGAGGGTCTTAGTGGAGTGAATGTTGGACAAATATGATAAAGTGAGCACTTTCTCTCTCTAATTCTTTATATATAAGCCTTAGATGCAATGAATTGGCTGGGCTATTCACTGATTGCTGGAATTTAATGTCACATAGAGTTGTTAGATTAGCTCAACAACTAAAGTGTTGTCCAAAAATACAAGTTATCTATCAATTATGCAAGAGGGGCAATATGGTCATTTGTCTAGCACATTTAATGGCAAAATTGGAACTTGTCAAACCCTTAGGGTTTAACCCTAAGGTTTGGCACAAAGATGTTTTAGGATTTTGGCTTTAAAATAAAATAACAATTTAGTTTCCAAAAATATAACTTATAGTTTCTTAATTAATTTAGGTTTTTAATTACTTAGTACATTGCTAATTAGGTTTAAGATACACTAACTAGCATTAAACTTCCCAATTTAGCGATTAGGGTTTACCGTTAGCAAATTAGGGTTTGTATAAAAATAAAATTTTAGTTTTCTAAAAATTGTAATTAGGGTTTCTTGAAATAGTTTAGGTTTTCAATTAATAAAAACTTGCTAATTAGGTTTAGATCTATTAATTAACATTAAACATTCTAATTTTGCAATTAGGGTTTCCCCACTTGACAATTAGGGTTAGAATAGAAGATTAGGGTTTATAAATATTATTTAGGGTTTTCAAAATTAGGGTTTTTAATTACTAATTAGGGTTTCCATAATTAGCATTTAAATTCTATATTACGCAACATAAATCACATCACACAATCATTACACAGTCTTGGATCTCCCATTGAGTTTTACAATAGGGTGAAACAAATTAATGCTATGCTTTGGTCATGATACCTCATAATTGAACAACCATTATCAGTCCACACATATATAGTACATATTTATAGCACGGAAAAATCAAAATATAATTAATATTATATTATTATTCTCATTCCTTGATAAAAATCCAAAATTAGGGTTTGGATTCAATATCTGATTTATCTGGCTTATATACCTTTACTAATTAAGTTAAAATAATTAACTTAATTAATATAAATTAAATTCATATAATAAAATAAAATAATTATTATAATAATTCTAATAACTAGTTCATATATTATTTAAATAATATAAAATCATATTTTCATGGAAAATAATTAATAAAAACCTTTCTACTATAAAATTAATTATTATAAGAATATAATTTCTAATGTGCAATAATTCTAAAATAAAATTATTTGTAATAATTATATTTTTATTTATCACATAAAATACATACACACATTATCTTGGCACATATTCCCCATATTTATTTTAATAAATATATAAAAAAAATTATACGCAAATTTTTTGATTTAATTATATAGAAAATATCTGGTTATTAAATGAATTATTATTACATAATCCATCTCATCTTGTTATTCTAACGTTACGTATTTCTCGGAAGTTCAAAAATAATTCATGAGCGAAAATCGATGAATAGTGTTTTTCAGAAAATTTCTCGGAAAGCTTTTATTTTCGTCTTGGAAATTCAAACACTTTAATTCCTTCACGTAGTTAAAATACTACGACGTTCCGACGTTTCTAGGTTATAGAACGACGTTCATCTTACTAACACATAATAATAACAAATAATAATATTATTTTATTTATTATAAAAGTATTTACAAAATGTTCGATTTTCCGAGGCGTACATTCTCTCCCCCTTATAAGGATTCTGTCCCCAGAATCTCGCTTAAAAAAAAATTACACAAACAAATGAGGGTAATTCTTCTTCATCTTTTCTTCAAGTTCCCACGTTGCTTCTCCGGCATTGTGGTTCTTCTATAACACCTTTACAAACGGTATAACTTTGTTCTGTAGAACTTGCTCTTTTCTATCGATGATTTGAATTGGCATCTCCTCATATGTTAAGTCCTTCAAGATATGAATCGGCTCATACTCTATTACGTGTTTGTAATCAGGCTTATAGGGACGTAATACAGATACGTGAAATACGTTATGTATTAGTTTTAGGTCTGGAGGTAATGCTACCATGTAAGCTACCCCTCCCACTTTTTCTAATATTTCAAAAGGTCCTATAAACCTGGGACTTAACTTTCCCTTCTTTCCAAAGCGTATCGTTCCTTTCCAGGGATATACCTTTAGAAATACATATGAACCTACTTCGAACTCCCTATTTACTCGATGCAAATCTGTAAATTTCCTTTGTCTGTCTTGAGCTGCTACCAATCACATTTGTATTAGCTTCACTATATCCGCTGTTTGCTGCACCAATTTTGGTCCTAGCATTCGGCGTTTTCCCACTTCATCCCAATATAATGGTGTTCTACATTTTCTTCCGTACAAGGCTTCGTAAGGTAGCATACCTATGCTTGCATGATAACTGATGTTATACGCAAACTCTACTAATGGTAGATGATCATCTCAACTACCCTTGAAATCCATGACGTAAGATCTTAACATATCTTCTAACGTCTAAATTTTTCTCTCGCTCTGTCCATCGATTTGTGGATGATATGCCATACCAGATTCAACTGCGTTCCCAATTGTTCTTGCAGACTCCTCTAAAAGTTCGATAAGAATCGTGGGTCATGATCTGACATAATCAAAACTGGTACTCCATGTCTGGAAATGACTTCTTTAACATAAAGTTTAGCTAACTAGTCTAAGTTATACTTAACACGAATTGGCAAAAAGTGAGCCGACTTTGTCAACCGGTCCACTATTACCCAAATCGCATCATACCTTTTCTGAGTAGTCGGAAGTCCCACCACAAAGTCCATCATGATATGCTCCCACTTCCACTTGAGAATCTCCATTGACTGTAAAAGCCATTTGGTCGTTGATGTTCGGCCTTAACTTTCTGACAAGTCAAGCACCTACTAAGATACTCGGCTATTTCTCTCTTCATTTTCGGCCACCAAAAACTCTATCAAAGGTCTTGATACATCTTAGTGCTACCAGGATGAATCAAGTACCTCGAACTATGAGCATCTTGTAAAACTTGCTCCTTTAATTCCATCTCATTTGGAACCCAAATTCTTCCTTCAAATCTTAATAATCCCTCATTATCAAGAATAAATTTTATGTCTTTTTCATTGGTTAACCTCTTCTTCATCTGGTCACACTCATCAATTTTGAGATGCACCTCCTTGACTCTCTCTACGATGTTAGATTGCAGCTCCGTCGCAAATAGTCTCTATCTCGATTCATTCAGCAATTTCACATCTATCTCCATCCTAGCCATCTCTGTTATTAACTCGATTTAAGTCGTTAACAGAGACAACTTCTCCCGACCCTTTCTACTTAAGGCATCAACCACTACATTGGCTTTTCCAGGGGGATACATGATTTCACAGTCGTAATCCTTTATCAACTCCAGCCATCTCATCTGCCTCATATTCAACTCCTTCTGTGTGAAGATATATTTTAGACTCTTGTGGTCCGTGTATATCTTACATTTTTCCCCGTAAAGATAATGTCTCCATATCTTTAAGGCAAACACTACCACGGCCAGTTCCAGATCATGAGTAGGGTAAACTTTCTCATAATCCTTCAACTGTCGTGATGCATACGTAATGGCCTTGTCATGCTGCATGATCACGCAACCAAGTCCTCTATGTGAAGCATTGCTATAAACTACAAAATTTCTTGTGTCATCGGGGGTAATGACAAAACAGGCGCTTCACTTAACCTCTTCTTCAGTTCTTGAAAACTGTCCTCGAATTTGTTCGTCCACGCATATTTTCTCGTCTTTCTTATCAAGTTAGTTAATGGAGTAGCTATCTTTGAAAAATCTTGGATGAATCTCCGACAGTATACCGCTAACCCTAGGAAACTTCGCACCTCAGTCGGCGTTTTCGGTTGTTCCCAATTTATCACGGCTTCCACATTCGCTTGATCTACTGAAATCCCCTCATGGTGAATGACATGTCCTAAAAATTGTACCCTCTCTAGCCAAAATTCACACATAGTGAACTTCGTATTTCTCCTTCCTTAGTGTTTCCAACACTATTCTTAGGTGTTCGGCATGACCTTCTGGTATCTTTGAATAGACTAGAATATCATCGATAAACACCATGATGAACTTGTCCAAATATTGTTTGAACACTATGTTCATCATATCCATAAATGCATCTGGTGCATTAGTCAACCCAAATGACATTATCAGAAACTCGTAATGACCATAACGAGTCCTGAATGCCGTCTTCAGTACGTCTTCATTCCTAACCTTCAGCTAATGATACCCCGTCCTTAAATCTATTTTGGAAAAATACTTTGCCCCTTTCAACTGATCAAAATGATCACAATCCTGGGAAATGGGTACTTATTCTTTATCATTAACTTGTTCAACTCTCGGTAGTCGATACAAAGTCTTAACGATCCGTCCTTCTACTTGACAAATAGTATCGGTGCTCCCCACGGCGAAACACTCGATTGAATGTACTTCATGTCCAACAGTTCTTGTAACTGCACCATCAATTCCTTCATCTCCACTGGCGCCATACGATACGGTGCCTTGGAAACTGGTGCCGCTCCTGGCACAATGTCTATTATGAACTCGGTCTCCCTATCTGGCGGAAGACCCAAAAATTCACTTGTAAATACATCCATAAATTCACTCACTATAGGTATTTATTCCATGGTTGCTCCCACTCTCTAGGTATCAATAACATGACACAGATAACCTACACACCCCTTCTTTAATAATTTCCTAGTTTGTGTTATGGTAAGACAACACGAACGTCCCGACGATTTATTACCATAAAATATTACATGAGGTTGTCTTAACGTTTTAATATTTATGCTTTTCTTTTGACAATCTATAATTTCCCCATGGTTAACCAACCAATCTATTCTGAGAATTACGTCGAATTCTCCTAGCTTTATCGGTATCAAATCTACCGATAATTTCAACCCCGTATATCTACGCAACAACTCCTATAATATCTTCAACAAGAATTATCTATTCGTTTGCTACCTTAATATTTAAAGGTATAGGCAACTTTTCGGGAAGTAATCCTAATCGTCTAGCAAAATCACATGCGATAAACGAACAAGTAGCACCTGAGTCAAACATCACGTAAGCATTTAGGTCGTTGATCGGAATAATACATACGACTACGTCCCCTGATGCCATCGTATCTTAGACTGTCATGTTAAAGGTACGGGCCATCGGCCTACCCGACTGTGCTGGACCACCAATAGCTAACTTACAACTATTGGCGCCCTTATCCCCATCCGTCCCCTTCTTCGGGCAGTTCTTTGCCATGTGGTCAGTTAACCCACAAACAAAGCATCCATGGTTCTTCTTCGGACTTGGAAAGTTAGGCGCAATGTGCCCCTCATGTCCACAATTGTAACATATGGCCTTCCCCTTGAGATAGACTCCTAAGTGAGTCTTCCCACAGGTCTTTCAGGCCTACATCCTCCTCTTTGGGTCTCCTTACTTCACTCCGGTATTCTCAGAGTTAAATACTTTCCGCTTTTGTCCCTCGCCACTATCGCTGGCTCCTTTAACCTTCATTCCCCTATCCACTTTCCCTTTATTCTTCTTATCCTTGTGGTACTGGCTTAAAGCCTCGCTACCACCTTCGGCGATTATCACCTTCTCTAAAATAGTCCCAAATAAAGTACATTGGAACACAAAAATACGGTTATAGAGCCAGGGTTTCAAGCCCTGCTCGAACCATCGTGCCTTTCTAACCTCGGTGTCCACTTGGTGTGGAGCAAACCTCGCCAGTTCATTAAACTTGGCAGCGTACTGGGGAACCGTCAGGTTCCCTTGTTTTAAATCGAGAAACCACATCTCCATCCTTCCCTGCAGGCTCGTGGAAAAGTAGTTCTCGAAGAATATCTCCTTTAACCTCACCCACGTTAGATTCTCAATCCTGACCCTAGCCTGGTTGGCCTCCCACCAAAAGTTGGCATCTCCCTTCATCATGTAGGTTGCAAAGGCAACCTTCTGGCCCTCGTCAACATTTTCTATGACAAACACCTTCTCAATTTCCTTCACCTATGTTTGGGCTTCAATAGGGTCCGTATTTCCTTTGAACTCCGGCGGACCCACACTTTTGAAATCCTTAAACATTGTAGCTCGTACTACTCCAGGATTCACGGGGATATTAGCCCCAATTCTATTAAATATAGCTGTTAAAAGATTAACAAACTCCTGCATAGGAATAACCGGACCTCCCTCTGGTTGATTTACGTTAGCGCCTTCATTTCGTTGTACTCTTTTTGGCGACATTTTGCTGTTACAACAAACAACACATTCCGTTATTATTCGTTTCCTATTAGTTAGTTATTATTAAGATTAAATAATAACTTAAACATTCATTACTCAATATGTTCTGAAAAAGGCTTATATTGATTCATTCATTATAGTATAATACTACATCGGTTAAATTATACAGCCTAAGTTGATTACATTACGTTCACGCAATTGCATTCCAAAAATTGAGATTTACAAAAGATTACCCTTTGTTATACAAAAGATGGTTTTACGTCACTACTAAATACACAATATTTACATATCTAAACTACTCTATTTACTAATAGATTACATCTGTCTTAAGGCATTATCAAAATCTGCCTTAGCAAGACCGGCGATAATATCACGGCTGATAGTATGTCGCGTCTTCCCTGTTTCTATGGGATAGCCAGCTACCTGCTGCTGGAAGTACGCATGAGAACTCCTATGAATATAGGACCTTCTACCTATCTTTTGCTTCTTGGTCTTTAGCTCCCCCCTGAGCTCAAAGACCTCATGTTTCAGCTCATGGACTTTGTCCTTAGCCAAAACTCTATCATCGTGCTCCTGCTCCCAAATGGACTCCACGTCTGTCTTATCCTCTAAGAGAGCCTGGAGCTCTACTTTTAGCTCCTTAACCTCCTGACAGTAATGGATGTTTTTATCCAACACTGACATAAAAAGTGACATCATTGACTCCCCCGAAGCCATCTTTGCTGCTATTGCTACTGGATTGAAGGACACTACCTCTACCTCTTCCTCCAACAGGCCGTCGAACACGGACATAAGGTCTAAACTCTCTGAGTCTCCAGACTCAACCACTACAACTTTGGGCTCAGCCGCTATGGGGTTCGGTATAATCTCTATCTAATTAACTGATCCTTCACTGACTACCTGTACGTCTCTAGACATTCCATTTTCTCCTGACATCTACAACAACACCAATAAGTTTGATTAGTACACCTCAGTAGAATAATAAAAACACATAACATATATAATGCATTTTTATACGGTAAATTTCCATCTTTTATTTCTTTGACTTTTCTTAAGGTTATGACTTAATGTTTAAATCCCCCCTTAAGTTTTATAACCTAGTGCTTTGATACCAACCTGTGATGCCCCCAAATTTGAGTATCTTCCAACCCAACAGATGGTGCTACACGGTGCTACAGTTCATATAAAAATTTAATTGAAATGCCTCAAAAGAAAGAATATGTCTTATATATATTCAAAATAATATTAACATTCCCCCGGGTTCTTTATAATCATTACAATTGTTCTTGTCATAATATCAAATATTATCATTACAAACCTATACTATTACATAAGTAATCTACAGGTTCGCCTTAGCCTTCCCTTTATCCTCACGATCCGCTTTCATCTGCTTCGATCTTAGCCGCATTCATATGGTTTAAGCAAGAGTGAGCCTAACTAGCTCAGCAAGTACAACAATTCTAATAAAATGGCATGCTTGAAACATAGGAATCGTATATCTTCAATAACTGAACAATAGTTACGAAGTACTATCGATAGTTCAAAATAGCACTTCTTTTCATTCAAAATGTTTTACAATGACAATATTCAGTAAAACATCGATTCCGGTCCAAGACCATGAGCATTTCATACGTTCTTCGAAAAGGACATCCCGACACTAAGTCCGTAAGTCCGGCATAGCTTACGAGCACGTCTAGGTGATCAACCTATAGTACTCTATGTTGATCAACACTACATTCATTAAACGTGTGTACGTTTAAGTTGTGGCTACCTCACGTGCTGTCGTTTGACGACAAAATAATTTAGCATACTCAGTCTTTATTTGAAAACCATACCAACATAGTTTGGTAAAATAGTGACAATACTGTGATAGATTATAACTTATCATAAGTCTTACCGAAAGAATTGGCATTGACTTCATCAGACATTAGTTCATGCGTAAGAATACATGAATCACAAAGCTTGTCTAGATTGAACTGAAACAAGGGTAAGAATACTTTCCTTTAGCGTCTGCTACAGTTATAACACGTGCTCTTTAAGTCCTTAAGGTCTCTACAGTAGATTATAACATCACTTAACACATTAGGTCATGAATAACATATATGGTTCCTAAAGAATCTTACCCTTCTTCTCAATCTAATTACATATTAGATTTGTTATTATTGGTTCCGACTTTCCGTTATGTCGTTCTTACGTTCATATGCAATTGAGTTACTTCAACACTAAGTGATCATACTTAAGGTTTAAACATGTCTTAACAATGTTATAATTAAGCTTTAGTTCATTACTAATGAGTTACCGTTCATGCTCTCCTTACAAACATTCTTCAATGTCAAAACCCTAAGGTTGGCTCTGCGGCGCCAGCTCCCTTTACTTCAATTTGCATCATGCATGCCCATACTTCAAATGACTAAAGACACGGAGTCGGTGACTGCGCGACGTGAGTCCCCTTCATTACTACTGTCTTCTTTGCACAAAACTCCAAAGAGGTTATAGCATTTCCCGTCCATGCTCGGCGTTGTGGCGCCACCTATTTGGCCTTGGGCTGGCACCGCGGCGCCATCTCTGTGCACCAGAAAAATTAGATAGATTTCTAACTTTGTGAAACTCCTGGGCTCGTAACTTCTTCGTTATAAGTCCGAATTGGCTCGTTCAAGAGCCTATAGTTCACAAATCACATACTCTACGTGTTAATGCAAGAATTTTATCTATTTGACTTTATTAACAAAAAATTCACCTATTAGTTCATTTTTAACGAAAATAATAAATGTTCATGAACGTTCAACGCTCATTTCTTCGTTCTAAGTCAGAATCCAGTCATTTTCGAGTTCGCAACTCTATAATGCCAAATAAGACTTGTCTCTATTGAAAACCAACGTTTCCGAGTTCAAACACAAAATCCGACTTCCATTCTGAGAATTTCACGAACGACGATTATCGTCCAATCGTGTGAATTCCGGCAAAACTTCGTTAATCATGATTTGTTCATTGATTTAAATGGATTCAATTCATCAACTAGACATCTCAACCTACATATTACAACAACTTATTTTCTTTTTAAGTTATTACATGTTCATGAACTTATTTACTTATCAAAGTATAAATTACATACACTTTCATCTCTTATAACGTATTATTTTTTTAAGTCCTTTAACCAACATTCTTACTTCTTATCAATCATACCAACTTCTTAAAGTAAACATTGACAAGTTCATCATTGTTCTTCATAAGTTCATAACTTATCTAGGTTTGAATTACTTATTCATTACTTATACGGCTGAAGTCCATTGATTATCCACTTCTTATGATTTCTTAGCATACATGACCATCACTTCTCTTTCAAGCTATCATGGTAGAGATAGAAGACTAATGGCATATGATCATTTACCTTTGATGACTAGCTTTCTTCTTCTTGAAAATCTAACAATGGAAGTTTTAGCTTATATGTGCTTATTCTCTCTAACAATTAAGTTGTTTAGCTTGTTGGAAGTTGGATCAAATTGAACAAGCAAAATAATGAAATCCAACTTGCTATTTATAGAAGTCTCTAAGTTAGGGCATATTGGTCATTAGGTTAACCCACCTCGTTCGTAACCTCCTTACTATTTCATACTTAATCCCTAAGTAAACTTGCCCATTACACAACTTTCTTGCCCATCACACAAAGTTCTTGGTCACCAATTCACCCATGGGTTGCCCCATGGATCAAGCTTTACCCATTGGATCATATCTTGGGCTTAGATTTAATTACTTAGCTTATTCATGTGGGTTTGCATTAATTTGTTTTGGGCTTCACATTCACAACCAATTGGGCTTGCATCTTAATATTTATTGGACTATTCAATTGTTTACACAATCTTACTAGTCCATTCCATTTAACTAAAAGTCTTATAACATATACTATACGTAAAATTCTCGTATTCTAACTCGTATACTAAATCATAATATACAGAATACCATCATTCCTACATACTCGTATAATACTTTGTATCATACTCGTATACACTACCTCGCACAATACATACGTATCATACGATCATTACATTAAATTCTTAATACTTGATTTTCATAACGTGCTCAAATTAAGTTCGCATGCGAAATATTGTGTTTTCCATAGTTGAATTATTATTACATAATCCATCTCATCTTGTTATTCTAACGTTACGTATTTCTCGAAAGTTCAAAAATAATTCCCGAGCGGGAATCGATGAATCATGTTTTTCGAAAAATTTCTCGGAAAGCTTTTATTTTCGTCTTGAAAATTCAAACACTTTAATCCCTTCACGTAGTTAAAATACTACGACGTTCGGACGTTTCTAGGTTATAGAACGACGTTCATCTTACTAACACATAATAATAACAAATAATATTATTTTATTCATTATAAAAGTATTTACAAAAGGTTCGATTTTCTCGGGCGTTATAGAGCTAACACCTATAGATACAATGAGGGCATTGTATCTCTCGGTGCTTGACCGTAACGTACAAGTGTACAATATTGTGCAGAACTAGAAGGAGGAGATTAGTGATCTTCATGAGGCCAAGGATTCTGCAGAATCAGACTTTGAGTCAGAGCATGATGAGAAGGTGCTCATGACATATAAGTCTAGGGATTATAAGAACGAGGTCGTAGAGCTTCATAAGAAACTGGTTGAGAAAGACCTGAAGATAGCACGGATGTCATATATAAATGACAATGCACATGAGGATTTCCAGCTGAAAGTAGTGACGTAAAACCCTATTTTGTATAGTTAAAGGGTAGTCTTTTTATAAATCCCAATTTTTGTGGAAGTCAACCGCGGGATAGAAATGTAATAGCTTTTGGCTATGGAAAGCAAATTGTAAATAGTTTCGACTATAAAGAAGCATATGAATATAATGAAGTTTTAATTAAATTTGCTTTGTTTTGTATGAGTTATTGTTTGGAAAATAATAATTAAGGAAGCAAATAGGTAATAATGAAACTTTATTTATTTAATTAATCAGAAAATGCAGCCAAGAAGAAGACAACGTAATCAGGAGGCGGAATTATATAACGATAATCAAGGGGGTCAAAATAACCCTATGCAAGAGTTCGTTAATTTATTAACGGCTGCATTTAACCAAACTGGGGGTAGAGCACCCGCGGGACCTAGGGTAGCCAGAACAACTACCTTTAAGGAATTCAAAAGCGTAGGTCCACCTGAGTTCATGGACCCAATAGAGGCCCAGACATGGGTAAAAGAAATAGAAAAGGCGTTTGTTATTACAAACGTAGCTGAGGTGCAAAAGACTTCTTTTGCGACTTACATGATGAAGGGAAAGCTAACTTCTGGTGGAAGGCTCACCAAGGTGGGGCTAGAACTGATGTGGTTACGTGGGAACAGTTCAAGAAGGTATTCTTCGAGAACTACTTTTCTACTAGCATTCAAGGGAGGACGGAGATTAAGTTCCTAGAACTTAAGCAAGGGGACATGACGGTTCCCCAGTACACGACGAAATTTAATGAATTGGAAAGGTTTGCTCTACACCAAATAGACATTGAAGAGAGGAAGGCTCGTAAGTTTGAGCAGGGCCTGAAACCCTGGCTCTATAGTAGGATTTCGGTATTTCAGATTGCTTCCTATGGGACCATTCTGGAAAAGGCAATAATAGCAGAGAGTGGTAGTGAGTCGTTGACTCAATACCATAAGGAGAGAAAGAATAAGAGTAAGGGAAAGAGAGGAACCAAGGCAGAGGGTGCCAGTGGTAGTGGTAGTATGCCAAAAAGGAAGAGTTTTAACTCTAGGAATACTGGGGTGAAATAAGGGGATCCTAAACATAGGATGGAGGCATGCAAGATATACAGAAAGACTCATTTGGGAGTCTGTCTGAAGGGAAAATTAGTGTGTTATTACTGTGGGCAGGAGGGACATATATCTCCTAACTGTCCTAATCCTAAGAAAAACCATAGTTGTTATGTTTGTGGGTCGATGGACTACATGGAAAGAAATTGCCCGAAGAAGGGGTCTGAGGGTAGTAAGGATTCTGATAGTGGTAAGTTAGCCATTACTGGACCAACACCATCGTTGGGTAGACCCTCAGCCCGAACTTTTAATATGACTGTCCAAGATGCGGTTGCATCAGCGGATGTAGTAGCAGGTATCATTTCAGTCAATGAAATAAATGTTTATGTGTTATTTGACTCGGGTGCTACTTGTTTTTTTATAGCATGTGGATTTGCTAAGCAACTAGGTTTAAACCCTAAAAAGCTAGAAATACCTTTAGATGTTAAGGTAACAAACGAAGAGATAATTCCCATTGAACATATTCATAGGAATTTTTTCGTAGATATTAGAGGTAACAGATTATCGGTAGATCTTTTACCGATAAGGTTGAGAGAATTCGATGTAATTTTTGGTTTGGATTAGTTAGTTAACTATAGAGCGATAATAGATTGTCATAGTAAGAGTGTAAACCTATGACTTTCTAAGAAACCCGAGGTGGTGTTTTATGGTAATAAATCATCGGGACGCTCTTGTTGTTTAACCATGACACAAGCTAGGAAGATGTTGAAAAAGAAGTGTAAGGGTTACATGTGCCATGTTGTAGATACCCAAAGAGTGGGAGCATCATTAGAGAGTTACGACTTTGTATCGACTATCGAGAGTTGAACAAGTTAACAATTAAGAATAAATACCCATTGCCCAGGATCAATGATCTATTTGATCAGTTGAAAGGGGAGAAGTATTTTTCTAAGATAGATTTGTGTACGGGGTATCATCAAATAAACGTAAGGAAGGAGGATGTACCTAAGTCGTTTAGGTTGATGAATGCGCCAGCTGCATTCATGGATATGATGAACAGAGTGTTTAAACAGTATTTGGACAAGTTCGTTGTAGTGTTCATTGATGATATTCGAGTCTATTCTAAGAGGCCAGAAAATTATGATGAACATTTAAGAATACTGTTGGAAACACTACGGAAGGAGAAGTTGTACGCGAAATTCACTAAGTGTGAATTTTGGCTTGAACGAGTGCAGTTTTTAAGACATGTTATAGATAAAGATGTCATATCCGTAGATCCAGCTAAAGTGGAAGCAGTGAATGAGTGTGAGCAACCAAAAATGACAACCGAGGTTCAGAGTTTTCTGGGGTTAGCGGGATACTATAGAAGTTTTAAGGACTTTTCTAAAATAGCTACTCCGTTGACAAATTTGACGAGGAAGTCAGTAAAGTATGTGTGGACGGAAAAGTGTGAGAATAGTTTTCAAGAACTAAAAAGGAGGTTAAGTGAGGCACCTATATTATCCTTACCAGATGATATGGGGAATTTTGTAGTTTATAGTGATGCTTCGCATAGAGGACTTGGTTGCGTGTTCATGCAGCATGAAAAGGTCATTGCGTACGCGTCACGTCAGTTAAAGGATTATGAGAAGGTTTATCCTACTCATGACCTAGAATTGGCAACTGTAGTTTTTGCCTTAAAAATATGGAGACATTATTTATACGGGGAGAAGTGTGAGATATACACAGACCATAAAAGTTTGAAATATATCTTCACACAAAAGGAATTGAATATGAGGCAGAGAAGGTGGTTAGAGTTGATAAAAGATTACGATTGTGATATCTTATATCATCCGGGGAAGGCAAACGTAGTAGCTGACGTGTTAAGTCAGAAGGGTAGGGAAAAGCTATCAATGTTAACAACTCAAAATTATTTAATAACGGAGATGACAAGAATGGAGTTATAAATTAAGTTACCAAGTGAAGTGGTAGAGTGTGATGCCCCCAAAACAGGTATACATCACCCATCTTGAGTCGCCAAATACATGGTACATAAATCAAATACAAACTTCTTTTATACAATACGACAACACCGTAGCTTAGAGTTTTTACACAAATATTGTCTCATAGACAGTATTCAAACTCAAATGAAGTCCTCATTACATTTATTATCACACTATTTCATATAATAGTGAACACTACTATAGCCACCATCTCAGACCGTTACTCTGTTCCCCGACTAGTCCCGGCTACGTCCTCATTTCCTTAAAAGAAGAATGAAAGCAAAAGGGTGAGCTCAACTAGCCCAGTAAGAAATATTATGACTAAGATAATGCAGAATAAATTATCGTTAGCCTTCAACATTGTTAAACTGATAAAATATAATAAACATCTAGTTTAACTGCAGCGGAATAAGCAATCCATTATAATAGTCAAGTAGAGCATGATATCTACTATCTTCTATGATTTAAAAAGTTTTTTTATCAACTTTATCGCTGAGACTCATCTTAATAAATAAACCACATCATCGAATCATCCCTGCACTATGGGCCAAGGATATTCATGTAATCATCAATGGTCATGATCATACCAACAACCGTCCCATCAATGCACTCATGTGCCAATGATGACTTTTTACCACATCATTTGTAACATTACAGTCATGATTATACCGAATAATCCCTGGTCGTAATCATACCAATCAATAGTACATCTATGCACGTAAGCCACATATGATTTTTATCACAATATAAGCATGAGGATGATGTCAATGATATAAGAATTCAATCAAACGAGATTATGGATAAATATTAAAGACTTTAAATTTATGTAGAGTTTAAAAATATTCAAATTGTCACTATTATAAATTACTAAATAGACAACGCTTAAAAGACAATATTTTTTTATAAAAAACGTTGTTGTATTTTTTTCACAACGTTTTTTTAAAAAACGTTGTAGATACATATGAAAAAACGTTATCTATTTATAAGAGTAATTTTTTGATTTTAAATAGATAACATTTTTAAAAAAAACGTTATGTTTGTGAAAAAACACGGAGCTCTTGAATAAAAACTTAAAATTAAAATACGTAGATAAGTTATATGTCTTTCTTTGTTATGTCTTTCTCTGCTCCTTTCGCTCACAAAACCAAAACCCTAGTTATCGTCTCTGCTTTGCAATGTTTGCCAAAGTTTGACCCATCTCAAGTCGTCGACGTGGGCAAGAAATGGATCCTTTCCTCGGTGGTCTTTGGGTCGAGCTCGTAAATCATCGATTCGAGCCAAGGCGATAGATCGGAGGGTTGTAGTGAGCGGATCGCATAAGCCAGATGAGAAAAAGGCAATTGTCGTAGCTTCATCGGACCATGGACACAAACTTAAGGAACAAAGAGACGAATTGTGCAATGACTTTATGCACTCGGGCTTGAGTCAGCGAAGTTAACGAGCAACAAAATTTGCTTGCAATTTGGGGAGATAATGAAGCCAAGGTCAAACACTCGCCTTATACTCCGCAATCGGTTCACAGAGACGAAGATGTTGATATTGAAAATGAGGATGAGGAACCAGATCCCTTTGGAGGTTTATTTGATGATGAGGAAACAAGGATTCTCATAATTAAAGAACAGATTGAAGATCCTGAACAGGTAATTTTAGATTTTATAATTTGTTCTTACTTTTTAGCTTTGATTTGTTTTGGTTAAAATGTTTTTGTTTCTCTGTTTAGTCTGATGAGTCTCTGGTGGAATTGCTTCAAGGCCTTTCTGATATGGATATTACATTCAAAGGTCTCAAGGTAATTATAGTTTATATTGTTGGTTTTGGTGGGTGAGTTGTACTTTGTGTGCTTTTCATGGATTGTACATTAGTTCTGCAATGGCTAATTATCATTGACTATTTAACATATAATTTGCTTACTCATGTACCTTCATTAGTTTACTTACTAACCCAGTTTAATTTGCTTTATAAGAGTTAATTTGCTTTATGAAAATTTCAGAGTTGATTTATAAGAGTTCCTTTATATTTTGTCATAATTATTTTGTGTTTTGTTTCTTTGGCTTATTTATAAGAGTTCTTTGATTTATAAGAGTTCCTTTATATTTATTTTCACATCTACATTTAACTGATCACAACATTCTTTATGTAAAATAATTTGTTGACGCTAGCATGGTTGCTCAGACCTTCCACGGCATAGACCAATTCTAGCCTGAGTCTAGGAGATAGCCTACCCATACTTTAATGTCCGGCCAGATACATTATCAAGCTACACAAACAATTCTTATTAATCATCACAAACTGAACTGTCTTATACAAAATAAACCATATGTTCTAATTTTTGGTGTGACAAGATGTGATTTGATCAAATACAGCCGAGTCCCTTTCCTATCTAGTTGACAAGAGGACATGAAGCTTCAAAGTTACTAACAATATCAGACCAACATTTGTTGGAAGGTACAGGAGTAAGCTTTAAACTTTCCTTTTTATATTTGTTGCAGACTTATTCCAACCCATTGCAAAACAATCAAGCATACTCTGTTGTGAAGTAAGTTGGGTTAGGTTCTCTGTCATTTTCAATTTGTTTTTTTTTTCAAGTGTTGTTATATATTTGATTTTAAGAAACTAATTATTTTTTGCCAGGCAATACTTTGTCGATTTGGATGACACTGTTGCGCAGAAGGTAAGGAATTTCATTCGTTTTTTTCCGAGCCTATTCTCGTGAATTAATTTGATTAGTTGATTGTTTTCTCATGTTATATACTTATATCCTACTTATTAAAAAATACAAAATCTTATTGTAATTCATTTTGATCTCATTTTAGTTGTGTATGAGAGGGTCTGCCTGAAGACTAGTTCTACTACCAACTGATTGGAGAGGCAGTACCAAAAGAATAATCATAATGCTCAGTTGGGAGGGATAAAGTGAGATGGATAACATCCCAAGTATTAGGGGTTTGATTCTTGTACCAACCAGTATTAGGTGTTCTGTTTGTAATTTTGTTTTGCTTTATTTTTCAGGTGGATTTGGCACTGCTCATGCTGCAGCAAGGTGAGTTTTTATTTTTTGACTGGGAAAAACCTTGTTTTAGACTTCAATTTTTATTCAATTGTTTGAGTTTGCTTAAGTTTGACTATTGCAATTTGGTGACCAACGTTGAACCCAGTACTTATGAAGGGGAAGTCAATTTGGTTAACAATAATCAAGGTACTATTGGACTAGGAACTTCTGCTTTATTGAATTTTTTTTTATATATCTCATGGGGGAAGAAATTCTTTGGTAATGGGGGGACTGATAGTGACTGATACTATTTTTTGCTAGGCTCTTTGAGGAACTCACTGGTGATGGATTTGAGTCACAGGAAAGAGAAAAAAAGTTTCAAAGGAGCTCAAATCTGCTAAGGCACTTGCACAAAGGATTTTTGCCGGCCGTTTGTTCTCTTCCTATTCCAGGATACATGGTGAGACATTAGTTATCAATGTGTCGGTATATTAGCCATTGCGGATAAATAAATTACCAATGTGTCACTACATTAGTTAAGTAATTGGCAAAATAAATTTCTTTAATTCCCATTGTTTAGAAAGAACAAAAGGGGGAGGAAAAAAGAAGAATGTAAGAAGGAAAAACATGATACCAATTATAAATGACTACTAGTCTTAGCACTGATGGGGTTATCCCTATTTTATTTTTTATTAAAAAAATTAGTAGTAGTAATATTTTTTGTTATAGGAGGACCACTATATACTATTGCTTTTCTGTCTAAAAGCATGTGGCACGCCTATTTGATGAAGGTCCAAAAACAAACACTCCTATTGCCTCTTGGTGAGAAGGTCGGCATTGGAAGACATTTGCTACTATAAAATCTGCCACATTCATATATATATACTCGATCACATGACTTTTCATCTCTCTTTTAATTCCCTTAATTCTTAACTCATTACAATACTAAACACAATATATGTAGTTCTTGTCCATGGGTTCGTTCAATGGTACTGTGGCTGATCATCTATTTTTGGGGCTGATCACATTTGGTTACATGCTGCAGGTCTCCATTGGAGATGTGTACAAGGTTGGGGACTCTGCTGGCTGGACCATCATTGGCAATGCATGTTGATTACAAACAGTGGGATGCTCCTAAGACCTTCCAAGTTGGTGATGTCATTGGAAAGCTAGCTAGCTTTTTCTCCATTTCCAACTTCCCATTCCCATATATATTATGATCCACAACCAACAACTAGGCAAACAAATTAATTAATTATTTTATATGTATTTATTTTCCTATATAGTAACTTAGTAGATAAAAATAAAGATATGGTTGTGTGTTTTTGTTGGTGTATTTGGGTTTAATTAATCTTGCCACGTTGATACAACTCCAGATTGCCTTTGTTTACTAAACTAGGCTACAAAGCAAAAAAAAACTATTTTAATTCTTTGTTATGTTATTGCGAGCGGTGGAAGAATCTCTTAGGAGTGTTAATCTTTTCAATGGAGGAGTTCTTGTCGACAAGCAGTTTGGAAAATACAAATGGAGGTATGAAGAGGAGGTTCAGTGTTGCCATATCACTAATTTAGTTTCACTTGTATTTTTTAATTCATGTTATTTCATAATCAATGCTTAAGACATTCGAAACTGTAAACAAATGGTATTATTGGGATGTATTTTGAATGGTTGATACATTTTGGTTTTAAATTTAAATGAGAATTTAGACCTTTTAGCTATATATCATGGCATTGCAGGTGCATTGGTAATATAGGTGAACCACAATATATTTTTTTCTTTTTTTTTCTTTATCAACAACATTTTAAAAATGTTGTTTAAATTAGTTAAAAACGTTGTCTGATATACTAAACTACAACGTTTTTATTCAGAAAACGTTATGGAATCATACCTACTACAACGATTTTAAGCATCTGCTAATTTTTGAAAAAACAAATCTACAACGTTTTTTTCCTAAAAAACGTTGTGTATTGTGCTTAACTACAACGTTTTTAAAATGTTGTACAAGGGTGTCAAATAGATGACACCCTTAACCACGTCGTTTTTCTGACTGAAACCACAACGTTTTTCCGCGTTGTCTATTTACTGTTTTCTAGTAGTGTGTCAACATGATACTGCTTTGGACAGAAAAGAAATCATTTTTTGTCGTGAATTGTACCTCGTGAATAGTACTTCAGGAATAGTACCCCGACATGAAAAAAGCCACGAATACTCGAGTGATTAATACTCGAGTGAATAGTAACCCGTGAATAGTAACTCGGTATGAAAAGTATCCTGAATCCTCGGGTGAATAATATTTGAGTGAATAGTAACCCGTGAATAGTACCCCAGGTGAAAATATTGATATTTAATAAGAAAGTTCATATCACTATTCCAATGAAACGATACTGGATGAATCACACAACTCAATGATATTCCACTAATTTCAGGAATTATAGAAGCAATACTTACCATAGTAAGTTTAGATTTAATAATATTAAAAGAAATAATATACGAAACTGCAAACGAGTTTTCACCTGTCACACGGTAGTCCGCGTAGACATATCGTTTCCACAATTTAATAACAATTGAATACGAAGGGTTATTCATCAGGCATGCGGTAGTCCGCGTAGATAAGTTATTTCCACAGAATAATAAAGAATGGAATAACAAAAGATTTCACCATGCATGCGGTAGTCCGCGTAGACAGGTTATTCCCACAAAATAATAAAGAATGGAATAACAACCCTTACGAGTATTGAAAGAAAATAACTCTCTTCATGAATACGAAAGAAATAATACCTCTTACGAGTATTGAAAGAAAATATTTCTCTTCATGAATACAAAAGAAATAATACCCCTTACCTTAATAGATGAGTGAATACTAAAGTAGGGTAGTAGCTGAATACTCTTCTTCTTGCTCTCTATAGTTTATCTCTCTAGAGTTGTAGTGATTTCGTAAGAAATAATGAAGGAATGAGCTTCTATTTATAGGAAAAAGGATTGAATAGTAACTAATTCATGAACGACCCATATTAATTCACTTTTAAACGGATGATCCATATTGATTTATTATTAAAACTTAAAGCAACGGTCCATACTGATTTACTTTAAACCAGCGATCCATATTGATTTACTATTATAACTTTCCACCAGCGGTCCATATTGATTCACTATTATATCTTCAACCAACGGTCTGAAAATATAGCACATCTCCTCTTAGAATAATAAGCCAAACTTATAACAATAACCTTATAACAAACCCCTCTATTTATATCAAAAATTGAATAAATATTTACCACAAATAACTTATCTTTAATAAACACATTTTTAATATAT
This sequence comes from Panax ginseng, assembly GCA_020205605.1. Lineage (NCBI taxonomy): Eukaryota > Viridiplantae > Streptophyta > Magnoliopsida > Apiales > Araliaceae > Panax > Panax ginseng. The sequence goes on along the minus strand of CM035140.1, from coordinate 60,388,361 downwards.
TAACAATTATTCATCATTAATATTATAACTCATACTCCCTCTGTCCCAGGATAAAAGTCCTTATTACTATTTTGGGTTGTCCCATGTTAAATGTCCACTTTCTTTTAATAACCAAACTTTTACACATTTTTTCCTATTATGCCCGTAACATTAAATATCTCATACTTTTTTTATTCTAATTCTCTCTCCATATTTAATGACATTATTATGGACAATTTTGTCATTTTATTCCTCTTCTTAATATGCGTGAAAAGTCCATTCCTAGGAAAGAAGGGGCTTTCCGATAAGGATTTCTCCCTATTGGCGCGCAATTAGGTGACAAAATCTCTCTTCGACAGAACTTTCTAGACATCGTCAATATTGTAAATAATAATATGAATAACTTTGTCGTCTCAATTATTTAATAATATAAAATATTATGCAAAAGAATATTGTGACAATAATTTAATCAAATAACATGAGATACTATGCCGCAATTACTGTAGTAACAATTGAGTATAACTGAGTGACTTCTCATGTAAGCATCAATAATCAATACCGTGTGCTACTATGCAACCACGCGTATTACTGTTCTTATACCACCGGGTATTTCAACAGTTTAACGGTAAAACTTTCGTCGTTATTTTATAAAAAGATATTTCTATCGCTTTTTAACTCCGACAATTATTCCGTTGTGGGATCCACAAATAATGGTGTCGTCGTACGGATATTCCTCGAAAAAAAGAATATTTCATATCAACTTGCTTACTTTGAAAAAATTTCACATATCACCCTTAACTTTAACCCTTTATCAATTTAACCATTTATTAAATAGAATAATAATTATAAGAAAATTGAATAGTTTCATTTCATAAAATTTGGGGTCTTACAATCTCCCCTCCTTATGAAATTTCGCCCTCAAAATTTACGTACGTACCTATTATGCCGAAGAGGTGAGGATACCTTGTTTAGATTCTAACTCTTGAGGTATAACCTTTGAGTGTCGAATATGATCCTTCTTATCCAAGATTTTAACACGTATCTCCTCATACGTTAAATATTCTGATATCTCATCTAGTTTTAATTTAATAATGTGGTTCGGGTCGTCCACATATTTACGTAACATCAATACGTGAAAAATGTTATGAACACGCGACATACTTGGCGGTAAAGCGAGTCTATAGGCTACAATTCCTACTCAATCGAGGATTTTGAATGGCCCAATTAAATCGCGGGTTGAGATTTACTATCTTCGTCAATTCTTTCTTCTAGAATAACACCCTCTTAAACCTTCTTCTTCACATTCATTAGCTTCGGGTGTGTAGCTTGAGCAGTTTTAACTCTTTTTCCATCTTTTGTAAGTTCATGTAGGTTCTTGGAGTCTTTAACTCTTTCTCCATCTTTTGTAAGTCGATCGTACGAAATGGGTTCATGGCATTCACTCATAACTGCTCGGCGCTGCAGTGCCACCTATTTGCCTTGGGTTGGCACCGCGGCGCCAACTCTGTGCACCAGAACTTTTGACAGTTTTTCTTACTTTGCGAAATTCTGGGACTCGTAACTTCTTCATTATAAGTCTGAATTGGCTCGTTCAAGAGCCTATGGTTCACAAATCACATACTCTACGTGTTTGTGCAAGAATTTTATCTATTTGATTTTGTTAACTAAAAATTCACCTATTAGTCCATTTTTAACGAAAACGATAAATGTTCGTGAACGTTCAACGCTCGTTTCTTCGTTCTAAGTCGGAATTCGGTCAATCTTGTGAGGGCCCCGAATCCAGGCCCCAAATCACCTCGGATCCGGTTCTATCATTCTATACAACTATTACTATTTGCGGAAGATATAAACATAAATTATTTATACAATACATTACACACTATTCCCTAAGGTCGAGTAACCTTAACTTAATACATAATTCATAACTATCTAACATATAACTTTATTATCAAACTACACTATTATATTTCTAATCACATACATAAACTAAAGCTGGAATTTTCTTTAATCTTTTCCTGTATCCGAGGTGTTCGCCTTAATCTGCATTGTTTTATCATGATATAGCAAGGGTAAGCATAAAAATTGCCCAGTAAGTTTAAGTTCAACAATATAACGATATATCATGATTGAAATAATTTGAATAATTGGCTGGCTATAATTCAACAATATAATTGTGAACTAGCAGGAACAAATTTATGGCTGAACAAGTATTATACATGAACAAATATATCTGAACCAACTGGTAATTAAGGTGATCAGCCTTTCATACCTGACTTATACATGCAATATGTACAGAGTACAATTCTACATGGCAATCAGCAATGATTAAAAATAAGCTTATCCGAATGAAACACTCTTAGTAAAGTTAAGTAAAACAAACTTTCCTGAACCGTTGATTACCGCTACGCAATTTATATCGCCTTATCTGAAGACCTAATATTAGTAATATAAATCTCCAATATTAGAAAAATATCATCACAATATAATACTATTATATATATATACATAGAATAACCTAAACACATAACACATAATCCTATCAGTCTACAACACACATAAGACTCAGTATCAAGTCAAACTATTTCAATTTATTTAATAATTTTCAGAAATTAGAAATTAAAACTGTCACTAAAGGGCCCTATAGCGACAGAACCGTCGCTATAGGTGTTCTTGAGGCTGTTCTTGAGCTTCATGTTAGTGTTCAAGGTATGAGGTTTTGACCAACATTAGATTCATGTTCATGTTATTTTCTGGGTAGCTAATGGTATCAAAAGTGTAGTATGAGTGTAATACTACAATTCAAACTCGAGTTCATAGCTAAACAACATAACAACAGAGAGATCTAAGCCCTTACAAATCATGTCAGACCTGTTCTTCATTTTCTGGGTTACCCAGAAATGAAGAACAGTCCAAATGACTACCTTTCGATCCTTATACCTTGCATTCTGTAGCTTGTTCGTGTGAACTAAAGGTTCTATTTTGTAGAAATCATGTTAGGGTACGACTACATAAGCTCATATCAGTCTAATAAACATCACATGTGAGAGATTAAAGCCGGTCAAAGTGATGTCAGGAGCTGTTCTTCACGATTTCTGGGTTTTCTAGATTTAAATCGAAAACGGTTGGTCAACGATACTTTGACCATCATTATTTTTGATTCTGTTAAGGATCTAGGTGATCTAAATGCATGCGTGTGTAGTCCTTATACCAGTCTACCAAATTCAAACAACAACTTGGCCAAACTAACAAACAACAGAAAGATTCATGGCATGCGAAACCACATCGTTGACTTACGGGTTTCGGTAACCCGAAACCCGATTTTGTGGTCGGTCAACGCATTTATTTGCTTATATCTTGAAATATACACATGGTCTAGCTCTGTTTTCAGTTCCAGATCACAGACAACATGGCATACTACAAATCTATAACATCAAACACAAGAGATCATTAACACACAAAGATCTATGGGCCCTGACATATGGCTGTCAGGCCAAAAATTTCTAGTTTTTCCAGATTTTGAAAAATGCTTGATTCGTGCATCTAAGTGTTATAGATCCATGATCTATCAACCCAGATCACTTATAGACACCCTATTACACATATCTAATGTAATAACCCGATATTTTCTATAAAAATAAATAAAAAATTTTGCATATAATTTTTTTTTTATTAAATAAGGAGAATAAGTGTCAAGTAATGTGAATGTTGAATGCAATTATATTTATTACTTGAAAAATTAGAAATAATTTTAGAATTATTAATTACTACAAATAATATTCTTATGGTAATTAATTTACGTAAGCATAAATGTTTTTATTAATTATTTTCCATGAAGACATGATTGGATATTATTTAAATAATATATGAAGTGACAATTAGAATTATAATAATAAATATTTTATTATATAAATTGTTCAGAATATTTAAGTTAATTATTTTAACTTAATTATTGATGTTGTATACGAAGGATAAGTCAGATATGGAATCCAAACCCTAAATTGGGATTGTGATCAAGAGATGAGAATAATATCATAATATTATTTATATTGTGATTTTCAGTACTATATAAATGTACTGTATATGTGTGGACAGATAATGATTGGTTAATTATGATAAATTGGGTTATAACCTAATATTGTGTTGTTAAACCCTAATTATTAAACTCAGTTATGAGATAAGACTGGGTAGTAGTTGTGTTATATGAATTCTACTGCATATTAGAATTTCTGTAATTAGAAAAAACCCTAATTACTGTTTTATGCTGATAATTAGGACCCTAATTATTATTTAAAAACCCTAATTGTAAATTATTGTGTTTAATTAAGATTTTATTGCACAAGTATGTTAATTTGTCAAACCCTAGAAATTAATTGGGAAATTATAAGAATTATAATCTAGTGAATAAACCCTAGATTTAATTACCTTGTACAAGAATGTCCTTGACATTATAAGTGAAATTACCAAAATACCCTTTTTGTCCCATTAGTGTATTATTTGTGAATTATTGTGCATTATTGCTAGCAAATTAATGGCAAACATCCTACCCTACCAAATTAGCATCCAATACTCAATTATGCAGATTCAATCAACCATTGAGTAGCATCCAATGCATCTAACTTGGTTTATATATAGATTGGAGAGAGATAATATATTTTGTACACTAAAATTCTTCTAACTCTTATCCTTGAGCTTCTCTCTATAAAACCAACAAATTATTGTACCATACCAGTCCCTTAATACAGCCCTACTATCAATCATAACAAATCAGAAGCCTAGAAATCAGAATCAAAGCTTAGAAAAGGCATAAAACCCTACTTTGAATTTCTGTCCAAAATTCTGTGTTAGATGTTATGTTTGATTGTTAGAATATGTTGTTTATAGTCTATTTTGATGATCTGGGTTGGTATTTGTTAAATCCATAACATCAAACTGCTCAATATTAAGTTTTTCAAAAATCTGGAAAAAAATATTTTTGATGTCTGACATCGAATGTCAGAGATTTTATCTCTGTGATCTTTATTGTGTTTTGTGTTTTAAAAGTTGATATCTGTAGCCTGACATGTGGTCTTTAATCTGCAAAAGGAATCATGGTCATATCTGTTGTAGATTAAAAGTTATTAACAGTCAAAGTACATTGACCGAGCACGAAATCTGTTCTTTAAACCCAAATTTTTTCCAGAAAGTCTGACAAGCAAATGTCAGACCATCTATATCCTTGTATGTTATGTATTTTTCTTGTTTAACTGCTTTAAGTTGTAGTGTGCTATGAGGTCTGTAATCTAGAACTTCTATCATGACCGGATCATGCTTAGAATGTCAAATAATTATGGTTAAAGGTCGTTGACCGACCATGACCAGGTACCATCTTCGCAATCTAGAAATTTTTAAAAGACGGTCTGACAACATATTTGTGTGGCTATATCTGTCCGGTTTTGCACGTTATGTTGTTGTTGTTATAATATATTTGTACTATAGTATATGGACTACAAGATTAAGCTTTCAGATCTCTTAAATAGCAAATGAATCAAAGTCAGTGGAAGGTCAAACCGGGCCAGGAGATCACGAACTGAGTTTTCTAGGTAACCCAGAAAACTTAAGAGCGTGATCTCTGACAAGGTTTGACTAGAGTGTATCTTTTGATGTTATTGTTGTTTTAATGATTGTATATATTACAATTGTAGCGTTACATATTGTCTACAACCGGAAAGTCTTAGATCACGAAAACATTATATTATGAGCATGTAGTAGAAGTCCAAAGTGAGCTCCACGATCTGTTATTCTTTTCTGGGCAACCCAGAAAAGAAGGACAGCTTCTGACAAGATTTTCTAAAGCCCATATCTTGTTTGTTTTTTGTAGTATGGCCATATTTGTTGTGGTAACGTGTATTACTACACAAGAACTACAAGATATGATGATTATATTTCCCCAGAATCATCATGAAGCAAGATTTATTGTTGATCAAAGTAGCTAACTCGTTCACTGACTTGTGTGTTCTAGGTTTGGTGAAGAACACCTATAGTGACAGTTACGTCGCTATAGGCCCCTTTAGCGACAGTTTATTTTTAAAATTAATTATTTTAATTAAATAAATACAGAAAATTAGATTTAAATTATGAAAAATACAAAATAAATTATTAAAAATTATTTTAATGTCCGAAAATTATATTTTAATTATTTTGGATATATTTCATAAATATTTAATATTTTTAGAATATTAAAGATATTTAATTTATGTAATTATAATATGAAATAAATGATTTTAATATCTCAAAAATCATTAAAATTATATTATGGTATAAGAAAATATTTTAAGTTATTTTTAAGGACTTTTAATATTTTGTGATGAATTTTATTAATTAATTGTTATTAATGATATTAAAGTTATTTAATGATTATATTAAATAATTTAGTTTAAAAATGATTTTATTATTTTAAAAATCATTTGAAATGAAAATAAAGTGTTTAAAGATATTTTAAGTTATAAAATATAACTTTTAATATTTAAAGGATAATTTCATTAATAATTAAATATTAATGATAATAGAATTGTTTGATATTTAAATCTTTTAATTATGATTCCGATGTTTGAAAATTCTTGATAAATTATAATAATTGTTTAAAAATTATTTTAAGTCATTTAAAAATAATATGACTGATACTTACGGATATTGAGATACAGAATAGAGTCTTAGACTCGATTATTATCCGATAAGGTTGTCGGTACACCGACATATTTCAGAAATTGATCTGGACTTAGATATTTTGACTGTATTAATGATTGTTTGTGATTCAATGACTATGGAATATGTGTGGCAAGGTGATTGGGTTATGTGCTGAGTGTAATAGACTGTACTATGTGTTATGATATATTGTTCTAATTGAACGAATAATCTAATTAATGATAGATCGTGATAAAAGAGATAGAACTAAGTTGAGAATTGTAAGCAGCAAATCAGGCAAGTATCCTACCTTTACATTTTCTTTATGCAATGGACATGAGTAAGAAGGTTTCAGAATTATATTATTACTGTACAGATTATTATATTATATACGCTCATTGATTATCAACATGTTAGTCCAGATATATATATTTTGTTCGTTAATTGCTATGAATGGTTATACAAGTGTCCCCAATTTAATAATCATGGTATTTATTCACATGTTGATACACCTTTGTCAATTACCCATATATGTATATGTTGAATTATAGATTATTGTTGAGCAAGATAAAAACCTTTTGGTTTGGAACCATGACAAGTATGAACATCCCTTATATGGGTAAACTTTTTATGCGCCCAAGGCGGACAGAGTGAACGATGAAATCGTTCTTGTAATGTAATATTGATCAATACAGGTACAATGGTGATCACCCTCCGCGTGCGTAAGTTATAACGATTTCTGGGATGAAGTTCTGCTAAACCTTTTCGAAAATGAAAAGAATGTTCATAGTATGTTACTTAAACCCCATTTATGGTCATTACGTAGTTTTAAAAATTTGAAATAGGGTTGTTATGTTATTATTATTGGTTCAGATTACTTCACAACTATTGATTCGTTGTAGAAGGGTTATGTAAAGAAAACATTTAAATTCTTTCAGCTTATATATATAATTGCTATTACTTGCTGGGCACTCAAATGCTCACTCTTGCTTAAATTAAATGTTTTCAATTATGTATGATCAACCTGAAGGCTCAGGCACGAATAAGGGGAAAGGAAAGTGGTTCGGATGAGATTATAATATGTTGTATAATAGTTATAGTTTATTAAGACAATGATATATATATCTAATATCAAGTATTGTAAGGAATGTATTTAAAGGTCTCGTACCTGGGAGTAAACCTTGATTCATATGTAAATTAAGTTTGAATGTTATATTATTATTAGTATTATTCAGCTTATAGAAATGGTATCGTGAAGCACCGAGTTCGGGTTTCAAGTACCCGGATTTGGGGGCGTCACATCTAACCCACAAATTACAACTTTTAACATCAAATCAACAGATTTCGAATTTTGAAGGTTTATACCTCTTTGAAGCTTTGATCTTTGATTCTGACTTTGATCCTGTTATGGGTAGCTATGATCTGATCATGTCTTACTATTTCACTCTCTCTCACTCTAGAATTTCGAAAATGAAGAGAGATAAGGGACTTGGAGAAATGAAAAAGTAAACTAAGCTTTTTTCTTACTTTTAATATCTAAATTTTTAATCCATGGCCACAATTGATGCTAGGTGTCAAGGATATCTGATATTTGGGAGATAGAGGCACATGAGATATCTTAGGTTGGTCACCAACTCCATATCTTGCCAAGATTTGCAAGTTACCTTAGTAAAATTCCAAAAAGGGCAAATGAGTCATTTGGCATTTTAATTTGATGGCATTCTAGACAATTTGCCAAACCCTTGGGGTTTAGGGTTTGGTTAGGGTTTGAGGTTTAGAGCATTTAGGGTTTAGGGTTTGAGCCAATTTAGGGTTTGCAATTTATTTCCTAAAATTTCTAATTTAGGTTTTCAAAAATAGAAAATTAATATTTCTAAATTATAATTAGGATTTTCTAATTATATTAAAATTCCTTAATCACAAATTAAATCTTGCTAATTAGGATTAACATTTCCTATTTAAAATCACTAATTTAGCAATTAGGGTCAAAATGGTCATTAGGGTTTATAAACCACTAATTAGGGTTTCTAATAGAAAACTAATTTTCTAAATTAAAAATTAGATTTTCGTAATTAGATTAGGGTTTTCTAATTACTTAACTTTAAAATTAGGATTAATATATCCTAATAAACATTAAATTACTATATTAACACTTAGGTTTCCCTAATTATAAAATTAGGGTTTTTAATACCGAAATTAGGGTTTTAAATTTAGAATTAGGGTTTTGTAACCAATTTGTTAAGATTAACCTTAATTAATCCTATAATTATTTACACTTATGTCATTAAGTTCCCGATTTAGGGTTTCATGCACCGAATTAGGGTTTCGGATTCCCAGAACTGAAATTAGGGTTTCTAGAACCGGTTTTAAGGTTTCTTGTTAAACGCTAGGGTTTTCTAACCGAACGTTGACGTTCTTAATATATAATTAGGGTTTGTTACAGATATCGTTTATCTGGTCAACCCTTGACCCTTAACCATAAACTGCACACATATCCACAAAACATATTCACGTATTACTTAATCCTGAATAATTCACCTAAATCCTTCACAGAATTTTGAAATCCTCAAAATTCAATCTTAAAAATATCAAACGCATACACTTATTTTCTGTCTAGGTTCTAATTTTGAACTTTTAATCAATTAATAAAAAATTTTAATATTTTTTTAAATTCTCGGGTTGTAACATTTACCCCTTCTTCTAAAAATTTCGTCCCCGAAATTTACCTTACGCTTACACCATTCATCATACACCATTCACACACATTCGCTTGCTACCCAATGCACCACTCACAAGAGTAAAAGTTTTCAAATTGTACTGAGGGGTCATATAGACCATGAACACTTAGTTTAAACGGTTTTGATCATATCGCAAAACAATACATTACTTGGTCTGTTTATAATCACAAAGAAGGTAAACTACCGTTGTTATTACTTTAGGTGATCAGCCTATCGTACTCTTACGTCATGCATAACGTATTAATTATGTATAGCGAATATTTACGCTACTAGATTGGATAATTTATCCAAACAACATTGTTCACCTCAGTCTTATCATAGGATTCCGTACCAAAGTAATTTAGTTCGGGAAATTTCTTTCAATGAACACTTAGAGTTTTCATAACATTAGTCTAGCTGAATCGAATAGCATAGACTCATATCAATAATTCAATTTAATCGAATTATTCAGGTGTAGCCAAACCCTGTTGACAAATTAAAATTTTTGAAAATATTTTCGAGAATGACGCCATGATCCCGTACTATATTAACAGTCCATTTGAGGATGTCGTCATTGTATGACTTTGTCATAACACATCATACAATAGTGGAACAACGATTTTAGATCAAATTCGTACTAAGTATTCCTGTATTTACAACTCCATCAAATTTATATCATCTCTTTTTAGAAAGTTACATGGTACATGGTGATAAATAACACAAATTTTGATATTTCAAATCATTTATGTCTTCTAAATTGAAATAAGTAGCATAGACTATACTTTAAACCGTTTCAAAAATGATTACGAGTCTACATTTTTTATTTTTTTATTTTTTTATTTTTTTATTTTTTTATTTTTTTATTTTTTTATTTTTTTATTTTTTTTAAAGGCACATAGTGCGTATTTAGCTTGATGTCAAAATTTCGAAGTCTAACATAGCTAGGATTTTTGGAAAACTTATGTCTTCACTAATAATCATTTTGCTTAATAAGCTATCTCATTCTATTATCCTCAATACTTGCTTTTACACATCTATATACCCAATTCATCAAACCACACTTATATGAGTCCATAAATTGCCACAATCATATGAGTTTAAGAACTTTCCTTTGGCGTCCGTCACGAGGGGTTCATAAACATTTCATATAACTATGAATCAAGTATGTCACATAAGTATGAGTTTTAAGAACTCGTGACTTAACCTTATATCATCTACCTATGACCTATCTATCAGTTATACACATGAGAAAGGAATCACCCTCTTAACACGCATATAGCAAATAGCGCGACACAAACATTTCAATGATTATCATTGCCAGAAACTAAGTGGTTTTTACACCATGTACAATTCAGCTCCAATATGAAGAATCATACAACTCAGCGGCTGACACGAGTCCTCAATTGAATCCCCACCTACCACTAACACCCTTTTCAATACGAATTTCACCGTATTCATAATCCATAACTTTCCTGAGTTTTCAGAGTACAATTTGATAGTACAATTGCCACACAGCAAACTTTGCTATAACTTTTCAATCATTAGATTGATTTTTATCCCTGCTATCACTTTATCAGATCACGGGGTGATCTTATCGTATATATTACGATTTATTTCTATGTTTTGATCGTTTTGTTTTACAATCTTCTATCACTGCACTTTTAGTCTTTTAGACTCTATCTATTTCTCACTACTGTTCAACTTTATTATCAGAGTTAGTGAACTCCGCATCTTTATACTCGTCGAGATTCATCTTTGAATCCTACCGACCAACTAACTCTATGTGAGTTAGTACTTATCCTAATCATTGCGGTTATTGGTCTCAGGTATTCCTACCTAAGCTTCATAACCAACAGCTTTGATACCAACTGTGAGGGCCCCGAATCCAGGTCCCAAATCACATCGGATCCGGTTCGATCGTTCTATACAACTATTACTATTTGCGGAAGATATAAACATAAATTTTTTATACAATACATTACACACTATTCCCCAAGGTCGAGTAACCTTAACTTAATACACAATTCATAACTATCTACCACATAACTTTATTATCAAACTACACTATTACATTTCTAATCACATATAGAAACTAAAGCTGGAACTTTCTTTAATCTTTTCCTGTATCCGATGCGTTCGCCTTAATCTGCAATGTTTTATCATGATATAGAAAGGGTGAGCATAAAAATTGCACAGCAAGTTTAAGTTCAACAATATAACGATATATCATGATTGAAATGATTTGAATAATTGGCTGGCTATAATTCAACAATATAATTGTGAACTAGCAGGAACAAATTTATGACTGAACAAGTATTATACATGAACAAATATATCTGAACCAACTGGTAATGAAGGTGATCAGCCTTTCATACCTGACTTATACATGAAATATGTACAGAGTACAATTCTACATGCAATCTGCAATGATTAACCATAAGCTTATCTGAATGAAACACTCTTAGTAGAGTTAAGTAAAACAAACTTGCCTGAATCGTTGATTACCGCTACGCAATTTATATCGCCTTATCCAAAGACCTAATATTAGTAATATAAATCTCCAATATTAGAATAATATCATCACAATATAATACTATTATATATATATATATATACATAGAATAACCTAAACACATAACACATAATCCTATCAGTCTACAACACACATAAGACTCAGTATCAAGTCAAACTATTACAGTCTGAGTTGAACCCGACAAAATTCTAACGTACCAACGGTCTAGTCGGACTTTTATCGAGTCTAAGTTCAACTAAACTCTGACTCAACACTTAACAATTAACTCAGATAATCTTAATAACAATCAAAATATTTTTCAAAGACTTATAATAATTTTTAAATAATTATTATCATTCATCGCGTATTTTTAATCATTAATAACGTATTTAAATGAATTAAATACCACATAATTCTTTTATCATTAATATTTATTATTTTTTCATGTATTAAAATCATTTTTAAATAATTTATTTAATATTATAATTAAATAAATTAAATACCATTTATATTCCAAAAATAATAAATATTTATGAAATATACTTAAAATAATTAAAAACTATTTTTCAGAATTTAAAATAATTTTTCAAATTTATTTAGTATTTTTAATAATTAAAATCTATTTATTTCAATTTATTTAATAATTTCTGGAAATTAAAAATTAAAACTGTCACTAAAGGGCCCTATAGCGACAGAACCGTCGCTATAGGTGTTCTTGAGGCTGTTCTTGAGCTTCATGTCAGTGTTCAAGTTATGAGGTTTTGACCAACATTAGATTCATGTTCATGCTATTTTCTGGGTAGCTAATGGTATCAAAAGTGTAGTATGAGTGTAATACTAGAATTCAAACTCGAGTTCATAGCTAAATAACATAACAACAGAGAGATCTAAGCCCTTACAAATCAGTATCGGACACATTCTTCATTTTCCGGTTACCCGAAATGAAGAAACGATCAATGACTTCACCTTTCGATCCTTATACCTTGCATTCTGTAGCTTGTTCGTGTGAACTAAAGGTTCTATTTTGTAGAAATCATGTCAGGGTACGACTACATAACCTCATATCAGTCTAATAAACATCACAAGTGAGAGATTAAAGCTGGTCAAAGTGATGTCAGGAGCTGTTCTTCACGATTTCTGGGTTTTCCAGATTTCGTCAAGAATAGTTGGTCAACGATACTTTGACCATCTTTATTTTTGATTATGTTAAGTATCTAGGTGATATAAATGCACGAGTGTGTAGTCCTTATACCAGTCTACAACATTCCAACAACAACTTGGCCAAACTAACAAACAACAGAAAGATTCATGGCCTGTAAAAACGATGTCAGTGACTTCTGGGTTTCTGGGTAACCCAGAAACCAGATTTCGTGCCTAGTCAACGCAGTTTGACTGCTTATATCTTGAAATATACACATGATCTAGCTCTGTTTTCAATTCCAGATCTCAGAAAACATGTCATACTACAAATCTATAACATCAAACACAAGAGATCATTAACACACAAAGATCTATGGGCCCTGACATATGGCTGTCAGACCAAAAATTTCTAGTTTTTCCAGATTTTGAAAAATACTTGATTCGTGCATCTAAGTGTTATAGATCCATGATCTATCAACCCAGATCACTTATAGACACCCTATTACACATATTTAACCCACAAATTACAACTTTTAACATCAAATGAACAGATTTTGAATTTTGAAGGTTTATACCTCTTTGAAGCTTTGATCTTTGATTCTGACTTTGATCCTGTTATGGGTAGCTATGATCTGATAATGTCTTACTATTTCACTCTCTCTCACTCTAGAATTTCGAAAATGAAGAGAGATAAGGGACTTGGAGAAATGAAAAAGTAAACTAAGCTTTTTTCTTACTTTTAATATCTAAATTTTTAATCCATGGCCACAATTGATGCTAGGTGTCAAGGATATCTGATATTTGGGAGATAGAGGCACATGGGATATCTTAGGTTGGTCACCAACTCCATATCTTGCCAAGATTTGCAAGTTACCTTATTAAAAATCCAAAAAGGGCAAATGGGTCATTTGGCATTTTAATTTAATGGCATTCTAGACAATTTGCCAAACCCTTAGGGTTTAGGGTTTGGTTAGGGTTTAGGGTTTGGAGCATTTAGGGTTTAGGGTTTGTGCCAATTTAGGGTTTGCAATTTATTTCCTAAAATTTCCAATTTAGGTTTTCAAAAATAGAAAATTAATATTTCTAAATTATAATTAGGATTTTCTAATTATATTAAAATTCCTTAATCACAAATTAAATCTTGCTAATTAGGATTAACATTTTCTAATTAAAATCGCTAATTTAGCAATTAGGGTCAAAATGATCATTAGGGTTTATAAACCACTAATTAGGGTTTCTAATAGAAAACTAATTTTCTAAATTAAAAATTAGATTTTCGTAATTAGATTAGGGTTTTCTAATTACTTAACTTTAAAATTAGGATTAATATATCCTAATAAACATTAAATTACTAAATTAACACTTAGGTTTCCCTAATTATAAAATTAGGGTTTTTAATACCGAAATTAGGGTTTAAATTTAGAATTAGGGTTTCCAGAACCGGTTTTAAGGTTTCTTGTTAAACGCTAGGGTTGTCTAACCGAACGTTGACGTTTTTAATATATAATTAGGGTTTGTTACAGATATCGTTTATCAGGTCAACCCTTGACCCTTAACCACAAACTGCACACATATCCACAAAACATATTCACGTATTACTTAATCCTGAATAATTCACCTAAATCCTTCACAGAATTTTGAAATCCTCAAAATTCAATCTTAAAAATATCAAACGCATACACTTATTTTCTGTCTAGGTTCTAATTTTGAACCTTAAATCAATTAATAAAAAAATTTAATATTTTTTTAAATTCTCGGGTTGTCACATTTATCCCTTCTTCTAAAAATTTCGTCCCCGAAATTTACCTTACACTTACACCATTCATCATACACCATTCACACACATTCGCTTGCTACCCAATACACCACTCACAAGAGTAAAACTTTTCAAATTGTATTGAGAGGTCATATAGACCATGAACACTTAGTTTTAACGGTTTTGATCATACCGCAAAACAATACATTACTTGGTTTGTTTATAATCAGAAAGAAGGTAAACTACCGTTGTTAGTACTTTAGGTGATCAGCCCATCGTACTCTTACGTCATGCATAACGTATTAATTATGTATAGCGAATATTTACGCTACTAGATTGGATAATTTATCCAAACAACATTGTTCACCTCAGTCTTATCATAGGATTCCGTACCAAAGCAATTTGGTTCGGGAAATTTCTTTCAATGAACACTTAGAGTTTTCATAACATTAGTCTAGCTGAATCGAATAACATAGACTCATATCAATAATTCAATTCAATCGAATTATTCAGGTGTAGCCAAACCCCGTTGACAAATTAAAATTTTTGAAAATATTTTCGAGAATGACGCCATGATCCCGTACTATATTAACAGTCCATTTGAGGATGCCGTCATTGTATGACTTTGTCATAACACATCATACAATAGTGGAACAACGATTTTAGATCAAATTCGTACTAAGTATTCCTGTATTTACAACTCCATCAAATTTATATCATCATTTTTTTGAGTTACATGGTACATGAGTGATAAATAACACAAATTTTGATATTTCAAATCATTTGCGTCTAGCTGAAATAAGTAGCATAGACAATACTTTAAACCGTTTCAAAAATGATTACGAGTCTACATTTTTTATTTTTTATTTTTTATTTATTTATTTTTTTTTAAAGGCACATAGTGCGTATTTAGCTTGATGTCAAAATTTTGAAGTCTAACATAGCTAGGATTTTTGAAAAACTTATGTCCTCACTAATAATCATTTGCTTAATAAGCTATCTGTTCCTATTATCCTCAATACTTTTGTTTACACACATCTATACCCAATTCATTAAACCACACTTATGAGTCCATAAATTGCCACAATCATATGAGTTTAAGAACTTTCCTTTGGCGTCCGTTCGCTGAGGGGTTCATAAACATTTCATATAACTATGAATCAAGTATGTCACATAAGTATGAGTTTTAAGAACTCGTACTTAACCTTATATCATCTACCTATGACCTATCTATCTGTTATACACATGAGAAAGTAATCACCCTCTTAACACACATATAGCAAATAGCGCAACACAAACATTTCAATGATTATCATTGCCAGAAACTAAGTGATTTTTACACCATGTACAATTCAGCTCCCATACGAAGAATCATACAACTCAACGGCTGACACGAGTCCTCAATTGAATCCCCACCTACCACTAACACCTTTTTCAATACGAATTTCATTTAATCCGTATTCATAATCCATAACTTTCCTGAGTTTTCATAGTATAATTTCATAGTACAATTGCCACACAACAAACTTTGCTATAACTTTTCAATCATTAGATTGATTTTTATCCCTGCTATCACTTTATCAGATCACGGGGTGATCTTATCGTATATATTACGATTTATTTCTATGTCTTGATCGTTTTGTGTTACAATCTTCTATCACTGCACTTTTATTCTTTTAGACTCTATCTATTTCTCACTACTGTTCAACTTTATTATCAGAGTTAGTGAACTCCGTATCTTTATACTCGCCGAGATTCATCTTTGAATCTTACCGACCAACTAACTCTATGTGATTTAGTACTTATCCTAATCACTGCGGTTATTGGTCTCAGGTATTCCTACCTAAGCTTCATAACCAACAGCTTTGATACCAACTGTGAGGGCCCCGAATCCAGGTCCCAAATCACATCGGATCCGGTTCGATCATTCTATACAACTATTACTATTTGCGGAAGATATAAACATAAATTGTTTATAAAATACATTACACACTATTCCCCAAGGTCGAGTAACCTTAACTTATACACAATTCATAACTATCTACCACATAACTTTATTATCAAACTACACTATTACATTTCTAATCACATACATAAACTAAAGCTGGAACTTTCTTTAATCTTTTCCTGTATCCGACGCGTTCGCCTTAATCTGCAATGTTTTATAATGATATAGCAAAGGTGAGCATAAAAATTGCACAGCAAGTTTAAGTTCAACAATATAATGATATATCATGATTGAAATGATTTGAATAATTGGCTGGCTATAATTCAACAATATAATTGTGAACTAGCAGGAACAAATTTATGACTGAACAAGTATTATACATGAACAAATATATCTGAACCAACTGGTAATGAAGGTGATCAGCCTTTCATACCTGACTTATACATGCAATACGTACAGAGTACAATTCTAAATGGCAATCAGTAATGATTAACCATAAGCTTATCTGAATGAAACACTCTTAGTAGAGTTAAGTAAAACAAACTTGCCTGAATCGTTGATTACCGCTACGCAATTTATATCGCCTTATCCAAAGACCTAATATTAGTAATATAAATCTCCAATATTAGAATAATATCATCACAATATAATACTATTATATATATATATATATATATATATATATATATATACATAGAATAACCTAAACACATAACACATAATCCTATCAGTCTACAACACACATAAGACTCAGTATCAAGTCAAACTATTACAGTCTGAGTTGAACCCGACAAAATTCTAACGTCCCAACGGTCTAGTCGGACTTTTATCGAGTCTAAGTTCAATTAAACTCTGACTCAACACTTAACAATTAACTCAGATAATCTTAATAACAATCAAAAATATTTTTCAAAGACTTATAATAATTTTTAAATAATTATTATCATTCATCAATATTTTTAATCATTAATAACTTATTTAAATGAATTAAATACCACATAATTCTTTTATCATTAATATTTATTTAATATCAAATATTAATGAAATACATGCCATAATATTATAATATATTTTATAATATCACTAAGTATTTTAATACTTTAAAATCATTTAAATATGATTTTAAACACTTAAATTCATTATCCGATAATTGCTATTAATATTAAAATATTAATATTTTTATGACAAAATATCAAAAGTTATATTTGATAACTTAAAATATTTTTCTAACACTTCAATTATTTTTATATGATTTATAAATCATTTATTCTATTTTTCCATAATTTATTTAATATATTTATTAAATAAATTAACTATCATTAATATTAATTAATTAATGAAATTCATCACAAAATATTAAAAGTCACTAAAATAACTTAAAATATTTTATTATACCATAATATTATTTTTCATGATTTTTCATGTATTAAAATCATTTTTAAATAATTTATTTAATATTATAATTAAATAAATTAAATACCATTTATATTCCAAAAATAATAAATATTTATGAAATATACTTAAAATAATTAAAAACTATTTTTCGAATTTAAAATAATTTTTGAAATTTATTTAGTATTTTAATAATTAAAATCTATTTATTTCAATTTATTTAATAATTTCTGGAAATTAAAAATTAAAAGCTATCACTAAAAGGGCCCTAAAGCGTACGTAACCACGCTATAGGTGTTCTTGAGGTCGTTTCTTGAGCTTCATGTCGTTGTTCAAGTTATGAGGTTTTGACCAACATTAGATTCATGTTCATGCTTATTTTCGGGTAGCTAATGGTATCAAAAGTGTAGTATGAGTGTAATACTAGAATTCAAACTCGAGTTCATAGCTAAACAACATAACAACAGAGAGATCTAAGCCCTTACAAATCGTAATCAGACTGTTTCTTCATTTTCCGGGTTACCTGTAAATGAAGAAACGATCAATGACTTACCTTCGATCCTTATACCTTGCATTATGTAGCTTGTTCGTGTGAACTAAAGGTTCTATTTTGTAGAAATCATGTCAGGGTACGACTAAATAACCTCATATCAGTCTAATAAACATCACAGGTGAGAGATTAAAGCCGGTCAAAGTGATGTCAGGAGCTGTTCTTCACGATTTCTGGGTTTTCCAGATTTCGTCAAGAACAGTTGGTCAACGATACTTTAACCATCATTATTTTTGATTATGTTAAGGATCTAGGTGATCTAAATGCACGAGTGTGTAGTCCTTATACCAGTCTACAACATTCCAACAACAACTTGGCCAAACTAACAAACAACAGAAAGATTCATGGCCAGTAAAAATGTCACATGACTTCGGGTTTCGGGTAACCTAGAAACCAGATTTCGTGGCTGGTCAACGCAGTTTGACTGCTTATATCTTGAAATATACACATGATCTAGCTCTGCTTTTCAGCCCGGATCACGATAACATGTCATACTACAAATCTATAACATCAAACACAAGAGATCATTAACACACAAAGATCTATGGGCCCTGACATATGGCTGTCAGGCCAAAAATTTCTAGTTTTTCCAGATTTTGAAAAATGCTTGATTCGTTCATCTAAGTGTTATAGATCCATGATCTATCAACCCAGATCACTTATAGACACCCTATTACACATATCTAAACCACAAATTACAACTTTTAACATCAAATCAACAGATTTCGAATTTTGAAGGTTTATACCTCTTTGAAGCTTTGATCTTTGATTCTGACTTTGATCCTGTTATGGGTAGCTATGATCTGATAATGTCTTACTATTTCACTCTCTCTCACTCTAGAATTTCGAAAATGAAGAGAGATAAGGGACTTGGAGAAATGAAAAAGTAAACTAAGCTTTTTTCTTACTTTTAATATCTAAATTTTTAATCCATGGCCACAATTGATGCTAGGTGTCAAGGATATCTGATATTTGGGAGATAGAGGCACATGTGATATCTTAGGTTGGTCACCAACTCCATATCTTGCCAAGATTTGCAAGTTACCTTATTAAAAATCCAAAAAGGGCAAATGGGTCATTTGGCATTTTAATTTAATGGCATTCTAGAAAATTTGCCAAACCCTTAGGGTTTAGGGTTTGGTTAGGGTTTAGGGTTTGGAGCATTTAGGGTTTGCAATTTATTTCCTAAAATTTTCAATTTAGGTTTTCAAAAATAGAAAATTAATATTTCTAAATTATAATTAGGATTTTCTAATTATATTAAAATTCCTTAATCACAAATTAAATCTTGCTAATTAGGATTAACATTTCCTAATTAAAATCGCTAATTTAGCAATTAGGGTCAAAATGATCATTAGGGTTTATAAACCACTAATTAGGGTTTCTAATAGAAAACTAATTTTCTAAATTAAAAATTAGATTTTCGTAATTAGATTAGGGTTTTCTAATTACTTAACTTTAAAATTAGGATTAATATATCCTAATAAATATTAAATTACTAAATTAACACTTAGGTTTCCCTAATTAAAAAATTAGGGTTTTTAATACCGAAATTAGGGTTTCAAATTTTGAATTAGGGTTTTGTAACCAATTTGTTAAGATTAACTCTAATTAATCCTATAATTATTTACACTTACGCCATTAAGTTCCCGATTTAGGGTTTCATGCACCGAATTAGGGTTTCGGATTCCCAGAACTGAAATTAGGGTTTCCAGAACCGGTTTTAAGGTTTCATGTTAAACGTTAGGGTTTTCTAACCGAACGTTGACGTTCTTAATATATAATTAGGGTTTGTTACAAATATCATTTATCTGGTCAACCCTTGACCCTTAACAACATACTGTACACATATCCACAAAACATATTCACGTATTACTTAATCCTGAATAATTCACCTAAATCCTTCACAGAATTTTGAAATCCTCAAAATTCAATTTTAAAAATATCAAATGCATACACTTATTTTCTGTCTAGGTTCTAATTTTGAACCTTAAATCAATTAATAAAAATTTTTAATTTTTTTTAAATTCTCGGGTTGTCACAATTCTCGTGTCCGCAACTCTATTGTAACGATCGAGAAATTTGTAATTAAATTTAATATTTATTGAATTAAATAAATATTTTAAATAATTTATTTATTAAGGAAAATAAATAATTGATGAATTGTGGTGAATTAATTTAGTAACTAAATTAATTAATGTTAATTGAATTGAATAATGATAATGTTATTTGAAGGATTTAATTTAAGAAAATAATTAAATTAAATCAATTGCTTAATTTATAGAAAATAAATATAAATTAAATAAAGTGATGTGTCTAATTTATTAATTAAATTGGATATATAATTATTTATTATTTATAAGTATAATGATAATAAGAATTTTATTATTATTATATAAGTTATTTAAATTAACTAAACTAAGTTATTTAAATTAATCAACTAAAGGTGTGACATGAAAACTATATAGTATAAATAATATAAAAATAAATTAGTTTAGGGAAATATGTGGTAGCCAAACAAGGCCTTGTGGCCCTTGGCTTATTAGCCCACCGCCGCGAGCCTTTTGTGTTTTTTACGACATTAGTGGGAGTCAGTTTATTATAATTCCTACGCGTCTATTGTACTAAGGCTAAGTTCAGTGAGAAGGAGAAATAACATAGTGTTGAGAGAAAGCTTGGAAGAGAGAATCACAGTGATATCAAGTGGAAGAGAAGGGTTTGCTAATCAAAGTATAAACTATATCCATTCTAACTCTTAGTTTCGACTAAGCGTACAAGAGCAGAGGACGCTTGGATGAAGGCGACTCAACGTGCGGACCGTGCTAAGGCTAAAGTTCAAGTGAAGAAAGCCAAGATGAAGGAGATGGATTATGCTTTTAATTCTACGATTGATAGGGCCTAGGATCGAGTCCATTATTACCCACCTCAGTTTGAAGACTCGCCGTGGTTCGTGATGGATTGCATAACGGCTTATCGTATCATGGAGGAGGAATGTCGAGAAGCCTTACGACGTCTTAATATGCCTAGATATAATAGGAGTGATAATAATCTGTGGTTAATTATGTGAATAAATAAATTGTGAATCCCTTATTTTGAGATAAATAAAGGGATAGTATGAATATGTAATCTTGAAACTGGTTTATTTCAGGAAAGTGGATGTTTATAGCAGATATGCTATCTTTAGTATGTTTTAAAACATTATGAATGAATAAAATATTAGAGTTTATTTGAAATATTATGTGATATAGCTTTAATCTTGGAATGTTTAAGTTAAACTTCTAATACCCAAGAAGTGGAGTGATGAACTAATAAGCATATATTTTATCAGAAAATGCCTCCTAGAAGAAGACAACCACGTCAACAAGCACCTCCTGAGGGGTCTACTAATAATAACAATGAGACCAACGCTAATCCAGTTCAGTAGTTGGTAACTTTGTTGATGGGAGCACTTACGAATCAACCGCAAGCTCAAGTTACGACATTCAAGGAATTCAAAGCGATTGGATCGCCAGAATTTCAAGGGTCTATAATCCAGTGGAAGCCCAAACCTGGATCATGGAAATGGAGAAGGAGTTCGACGTTGCTAGAGTTAATGAAGATCAAAAGACCGCGTTCGCAATGTTCATGCTAAAGTCTGAAGATATCTATTGGTGGCAAGCAAATAAGGTTTGTGGAGGACAAGGAGTGATAGCGTGGGAGAGATTTAAGGAGATGCTCTTTGAAATGTACTTTCCAGCAAGTTCTCAGAATCAGTTGGAAGTGCAATTCCTTGAGCTGAAGCAAGGAACTATGACGGTGCCAGAATATGCTGCGAAGTTTAACGAGTTTGCAAGGTTTGCCACTTATCAAGTCAATATGGATGAGCGTAAATCAAGAAGGTTAGAACAAGGATTGAAACCCTGGCTGTATAGCAAGGTTTTAATGTTCCAGATGAATACATTTGCGGCTGTACTGGAAAATGCAATCATCACAGAAATTGGAAGCGATGCCTTGACCAAGTACAACCAAGAATAGAAGAAGAGAAAGAATGATAACGAGAATAAGGCTAGTGGGAGTAATGTTGGAAGTAACAATTAGAAGAGGAAGAGGAATGAGAATTCGACTACAGGAGGAAAGCAAGGAAGTCAGCAGAAGAAAAAGTTTGAAGCTTGTGCTACTTGTGGAAAGAACCATACTGGAGTATATTTGAACGAAAACCGGGTGTGTTTCAACTATGGTCAGGAGGGACACATTGCACTGAACTATTTTAGTCCAAAGAAAGGAACATGTTTTACCTACAGTTCGAAGGATCACATGGCTCGTGATTGTCCCAAAACGCCAGCGATGAGTGCAGGTGGAGGAAAAGGAAACAACAACGGTGGTGGTTCATTGACTATCTTTGGACGTGGTGTCAGGTATCATTCTGATTAATGGTATTAATGCTTATGTACTGTTTGATTCGGGTGCTACTTGTTCATTTATATCCGATGAATTTGCTCAAAATTTAGATTTGCTTCAAGAAGAATTAGACTATCCTTTGAGCATAGAGATTGCAAATAAGGAAGTGATTCATGTTAGATTCATATATAAGAATTGTAGAGTGGTTATAAGGGGTTAAGAGATGAGGGTAGACTTGATACCAATTAGACTTTGTGAATTTGATGTTATCCTAGGAATGGATTGGTTATTCAATCACGGAGCAGTAATTGATTGCCAAAGAAAGTGTGTTAACCTTATAACTCCGTTAAAGGTTGTGTTTTATGGCAGCAAATCACCTCGACAAACAAGTTATCTGACGGTAATGCAAGCTAAGAAGTTGTTAAGACAAGGATGTGTAGGATACTTAGCTTACGTTGTTGATACAAAGAAGTAAAGTGCGAAGCTACAAGAGATACCGATCATAAGAGATTTTGCAGACGTATTTCCAGACGATTTGTCGGGTCTCCCGCCAGATCGACAAATTAAGTTCGTGATTGATTTAGTAACAGGAACAAGTCCGATATCTAAGGCACCATACAGAATGGCCCCGGTAGAGATGAAAGAGTTGATGGTGCAACTGCAAGAATTGCTCGACAAGAAGTATATTCAGCCGAGCATATCGCCGTGGGGAGCACCAGTGTTATTTGTTAAGAAAAAGGATGGATCGATGTGGCTCTGCATTGACTATTGAAAATTGCATAAGGCCACGATTAAAAATAAGTATCCATTACCAAGAATCGACGATCTATGAGGAGTGGTTATCATCAATTGAAGGTGAGGCCAGAAGATGTACCGAAGATGGCATTCAGAACTCGGTATGGTCATTACGAGTTTTTGGTTATGTCATTTGGTTTAATCAATGCACCTGCAATGTTCATGGATTTGATGAACATGGTGTTTAAACCATTCTTAGATAAATTCGTGGTGGTGTGTATTGATGATATCCTGGTGTATTCTAAAACCAAGGAAGAACATGTTGAACACTTAAGAGTAACGTTGGAGACATTGAGAAAAGAGAAGTTGTACGCAAAATTTTCAAAATGTGAGTTTTGGTTGGAACGTGTACAGTTTCTCGAGCATGTTATTAATAAAGATGGAATTTCGGTAGATCCATCAAAAATTGAAGTTGTAGTAAACTGGGATCAGCCGAAAACACCGTCAGAGATAAGGAGTTTCTTAGGGTTGGCAGGTTACTATAGACGTTTTATTCAGGACTTTTCTAAGATCGCAACCCCGTTGACGAATTTAACCAGGAAGGCGGTTAAGTTTGTTTGGACGGAGAAGTGTGAGGAAAGTTTTCACGAATTGAATAAAAAGTTCAGCTCAGCACCTGTGTTATCATTGCCTGATGATACAAGGAATTTTCTAGTGTATAGTGATGCATCACATAAAGGACTAGGCTGTGTTCTTATGCAGAACGTCAGAGTTATTGCGTATGCATCACGTTAATTAAAAGAATATGAGAAGGGGTATCCGACTCATGACTTAGAGTTGGTTGTGGTGGTGTTTGCCCTGAAGATTTGGAGACATTATCTTTATGGAGAGATGTGTGAAATATATACCGACCATATAAGTCTGAAGTATATCTTTACACAAAAATATTTGAACATGCGACAAAGAAGATGGTTGAAACTGATCAAAGACTACAATTGTGAGATTTTCTACCATCTAGGAAAGGCGAATGTTGTTACTGATGCTTTAAGTAGGAAGGGACAGGGATAGTTAATGTTGTTGACTGCTCGGGAGAAGCTAGTATCAGAAATGGCTAAGATGGAGTTGGAAATTAGATATCCAACAGAATCCGATGAAAAATTGTTCCAGATGGGAAACAGTTCAATGTTGGTAGATAAAGTGAAGAATGCACAACTTCAGGATGAAGACTGCAAAAAGATCAAACATAAGATATCTGAAGGGGAGGAAAGCAAATTCAAAATTGATTCGGAAGGGTTACTTCGATTCGAAGGGAGAATTTGGGTTCCGTCGGTATTGGAAGTTAAAGAGGAAGTTCTGAGTGAAGCTCACAACTCAAGATATTCGATTCACCCTGGAAGTACAAAAATATACCAGGATCTTAGACATCATTATTGGTGGCCGAATATGAAGAAGGATGTGGCTGAATGTGTGGTGAAATGTTTAACGTGTCAGAAAGTCAAAGCTGAACATCAAAGGCCAAGAGGATTGTTACAACTGTTGGAGATACCAGAATGGAAATGGGAGCATATCACAATGGATTTTGTGGTAGGTCTTCCAATGACCCAACAAGGTTACGATGCCATCTGGGTGATTGTCGATCGATTGACGAAGTCGGCACACATTTTGCCAATAAAGATTAGATTTACCATAGATCGGTTGGCATAATTGTATATGAAGAAAATTGTGTCAAGACACGGTGTACCTGTGTCCATTGTATCAGACAGAGATCCACGTTTCACATCTAATTTCTGAAAATGATTACAAGAATGTTTGGGAACACAACTGAGAATGAGCATAGCGTACCATCCTCAAACCGACGGACAAAGCGAGAGAACTATCCAAACACTAGAAGATATGCTCAGAGCATGTATAATGGATTTCAAACAAAATTAGGATGACCATCTGCCATTGGTGGAATTTGCTTATAATAATAGTTATCATGCGAGTATTGGCATGCCGCCTTACGAAGCGTTATACGACGGAAAATGCAGAACTCCGTTATGCTGGGATGAGGTGGGAGAACTTCAGCTATTGGGTCCAGAATTGGTACAGCAGACTGTCGAGATCATCAAAGTGATTCGAGCAAGATTAATAGCTGCACAAGATAGACATAAGAAATATGCCTATCGACACCGACAAAATCGGGAATTCGATGTTGGTAGTTATGTTTTCTTAAAAGTATCTCCCTGGAAGGGGAAAATTCGGTTTGGCAAAATAGGGAAATTGAGCCCTAGATTTATAAGACCATTCGAAGTGCTTCGACGGGTTGGTGAAGTAGCATATGAGGTAGATTTACCTCCGGAATTGGAACATATTCATAATATTTTCCATATATCGGTATTAAGGCCATATAAACCTGATTATAAGCATGTTATAGAATATGAGACCTTACATTTTGAGAAAGACTTAACATATGAAGAAGTCCATGTTCAAATTGTTGAGAGAAAAGAGCAAGTACTGAGGAATAAAGTAATACCTTCTATTAAGGTAATTTGAAGAAACCACAATATCGATGAAGCTATGTGGGAACTTAAAAGCGTTATGATGAATAATTATTCTCAATTGTTTGCTTGATTTTGTATAGCGATTCTGGGGACAGAATCTTGTTAAGGAGGGAAGAATGTAATGAATAAATTTTTCGAGTTGTGATTCTGGGGACAAAATCCTTTTAAGGAGGGAAGGATGTAATGATCGAGAAATTTGTAATTTAATTAAGATATTTATTAAATTAAATAAATATTTTAAATAATCTATTTATTAAGAAAAATAAATAATTAATAAATTGTGGTGAATTAATTTAGTAATTAAATTAATTAATGTTAATTGAATTGAATAAAGAAAATGTTATTTAAACGATTTAATTTAAGAAAATAATTAAATTAAATCAATTGCTTAATATTTAAGAAAAATAATTAAATTAAATGAATTGTTTAATTTAAAGGAAATAAATAAATTAAATAAAGTGATGTGTCTAATTTATTAATTAAATTGGATATATAATTATTTATTAATTATAAGTATAATGATAATAAGAATTTTATTATTATATAAGCTATTTAAATTAACTAAACTAAGTTATTTAAATTAATCAACTAAAGGTGTGACATGAAAACTATATAGTATAAATAATATAAAAATAAATTAGTTTAGGGAAATATATGGTAGCCAAACAAGGCCTTGTGGCCCTTGACTTATTCTAACTGACGCGAGCCTTTTTGTGTTTTTACCTGACGTTTGTGGGAGTCATTTTATTATAATTCCTACGCGTCTATTGTTCTAAGGCTAAGTTCAGTGAGAAGGAGAAATAACAGAGTGTTGAGAGAAAGCTTGGAAGAGAGAATCACAGTGATATCAAGTGGAAGAGAAGGGTTTGCTAATTGGTTTGTTAATCAAGGTATAAACTATATCTATTCTAACTCTTAGTTTCGATATATATATATATATATTATGTGATTAGAAATCACGTGAATTGTGATAGCTATATGTTCACATAGGTTTGCAAAACTCTGTTAATCATCATGTATGCTTGTTATTTGTTATCAAATTCGTGTAAAATTGAGTATAGAAAGAAAATGAAATAACAATGTTTATGTTCTTATTATATGGCTTAGAAGGTATAAAAATTGATGCTCTATGTGTAATAATCTGTAGTTTGTTATTGGATTGTGTTAATATGTTAAGAAATGAAAACAACGAAGTTTAAATCATGTCAATTGATTAAGAAACGAGTTTGTGGCAATCAAATTCGTTAAAAGTGTAAAAAATGAAGAAAATTTGGAAAAACTATGGTTTTGATTCCTCAAAATGGTGTGTATATAATGTTTTGTATATAGAATGGTGTTTAGCATGTATAACTATAGTATGTCAAAGTTTTAGATGTTGAAGTGTGGTGAAATTCTGTAAGATTGGGATTTTTTGGCCAAAGCAGAGTCTGTTTTGAGGTTACGCAAAACCGAGTCCCAGTGTATCGTATCGTAAATATTATTTGCTGGCCATGTTTTATTCTACGCAGGCATGACATTTGGGCGCAAGTGTGTAATCACGCAGAACGCACGTGATAGCCCAGTGTATTACTCACGCGGCCGGGCGAGTAGTCAGTCACAGACAGTGAAGTCTGCTTAATTGCAGATCATGTGTAACGGACTTGGGTTAGTTTTTCATGCATGTAAAGGATGTTAAAACATAAAGTGGACTACAATAACAGATTGTAATGTGTTGTAATGCAAAGTGTAAAAGAGTTTTAGGTGATTGTTAATTGAATTATATAATGAAACTAAAAGTGATGTTTTCAATGGTTAGAGATGAACGGTTAGGCTATGTTGGCTTGTAATGAGATTTCAGATTCGTTAAGTATGTTAACCAACATAGTTAGATGCTAAGTTAAGGTTATAACCTAAATGATGGGTTAAACCCATAAAGCTAATATTCATACAATTAATTGTTGTTGCGATTTT
Source organism: Panax ginseng (assembly GCA_020205605.1). NCBI lineage: Eukaryota > Viridiplantae > Streptophyta > Magnoliopsida > Apiales > Araliaceae > Panax > Panax ginseng. Next base: position 60,360,102 of record CM035140.1, on the reverse strand, counting down.
AATGATATGTGTAGGGTAATTGGAGATTATTTTATGTTTGTGTAGCTTACAATCAAGGCAAGTTCCTAAACCTTAACTCCTTACAATTGAGCAAGCTTTCTAACTTCATTCTTTTCATAATTGAATGCAAGTTTCCATTCCTATATTATTATTGTACAAGTTTTTAAAATTGAGCAAGCATAATATATCTTGAATATGTTTGTATAAGCTCTTGTAACCTGATTCGTTACCTCGAGCGAGTTTTACTTTTCTAAACCTTGAAGTTATTATTCAAAGCACATATTGTTCTAATACATCGATTCAAATGAAATTGTTCTAACTCTTTTGAGCATAGTACTTTGCATGTGTATTATGTTTATCCAGTTATATATTGTTAATATCCAATCTTTGACTTTGATAGCCTTGTTCAGTTATACATTCTTGTATCAAACTTTTATTAATGGAAATTGAATAAGTATTCTAAAATTCTAGAAACACTGATAAGCTAGTTCCAAACTAAACTTTCTTTAGTGCGGAAATTCTAAATTCAAACTGAGACGAATAACCCTAACATAAGGGATTTTGTACGTGTAACGTTTAGATGTTTGTGCATAATACATGGTACAAAGGGTTGATCCCCCTGAGTACGTTAAGAAGAGTCTGTACGGTCTAATGATTGTTAAGGTTAAGGTAATAATACCTAAACACCGTGGACATAGTTCGTGGTCTTAAGACTCTCAGATAATTAAGGTTCGAATTGTTTTCTATTTTGATTCGTAGAACAAGTTCTTTATTGTTCAGTATTCGTTGTTCACTCTCATGTTGTTATTATACTATCTTTATGTCAGTGAGAAATTGTTTGCTCACTCTTGGATTTAAACAATGCAACTAAAGTCGAAAGAGGTGATGTCCAAGTGTTGAAGAATTAATTAAAGTTTATTTAAATGCATGAAGTTATAAGACTTGTTTTATTTGATAATGTATTCCGCAAACTGATGTAATAATTTAATGTTAGATTACCTGGGATTGTTATGAGATGATGTAACCTTTTAATATGAAAGATTATTGTTTAAAGTTATTTAATGTTTTATCCTTTATTATGGGTAGTTAGATGTAATTATTTTGATAAGTGAGCACCAAATTCGGCGGAAATGAAGTACTTGAATTTGGGGGTGTCACATCTATAATGCCAAATAAGACTTGTCTCCATCGAAAACTAACGTTTCCAAGCTGAATATCAAAGTTCGACCTCTAATCCGAGAATTTTATGAATTCGACGATTATCGTCCAAACTCGTGAATTCCGCCAAAACTTCGTTACTTAAGATTTGTTCTTCGTTTCAAATGGATTCAATCCATCATACTAACAACTTAATATACATACTTCATTAACTTTAAACATGATAAGTTATTACTTGTTCTTTGTGAGTTTGTAACTTATAAAAGTATAAACCAATTATGATTTCTTTTCTCATGACTTATCATGACTTATGATGATCTTAATCTTTTAACCACCATTCTCACATCTCCTTATCATACCATTTTATTAAAGTAAACATTTTAGAAATTCATATAGGTTTCTTATGAGTTCATAACTTATTTAGGTTTGAATTATTTATTCATGACTTACACGGCTTAAGTCCATTGATTTATTAATTCTTATCATTCCTTAGCATACTTGTTCTACCACTTCTAACTTCTCTAACAACAGAAGAGAAAGAGAATCATGGTTTATGATTGATTACCCTTGAATATCACTTGGTTAATCTTTCACTACTACAAAACAGTAAATAGATAACGCGGAAAAAATGTTGTGGTTTCAATCAGAAAAACGTCGTGGTTAAGGGTGTCATTTATTTGACACCCTTACACAACGTTTTTAAAACGTTGTAGTTAGGCACATTCTATGATTTTTTTTAAGAAAAAAATGTTGTAGATTTGTTTTCTATAAATTAGTAGATGCTTGAAAACGTTGTAGAACGTATGATTCCAAAACGTTTTCTGGCTAAAAATGTTGTAGTTTAATATATCAGACAACGTTTAAGCACATTTACACAATGTTTATAATGTGTCATCTATTTAGAAGGTGTCATTTATTTATACAAATATACAACATTTTTTAAATGTTGTAGATAAAAAAAAAAGAAGAGGTTGTGGTTCACATATACCTGCAATATGCTAATGCCATGATATATAGCTAAAAATATGTCCAAATTCTCATTTAAATTTAAAGCCAAAATGTATCAACCATTCAAAATACATCCCAATAATACCATTCGTTTACAGTTTCAAATTACTACATCCACAAAATATATACCAAACTAAACATATATACATCTCAAATTCACTTTTACATATATAAATTACTACTATATCTGAGTACAGTACTCTGGTTTCTAATCCAAATTTCCCAAACCTCCAATAGCTAGCTAACCTTCTATACCAATTCATTTTTCTCCTTCAGTCAGTCACCACAATAGCTAGCTCATCTTGAGTCTTGTAATCTACATTTAAACCAAAGATAAATGCATCAACAATAACCAAAAGATCCACTGATAAAGAAGAGATGGACATCACAGTTATACATATCGTAAGCAAATCACAATTGAGAAAACCCTTTTACGAATCTCCGATAATAACCAGCTAAGCTGAGAAAGCTACGTATTTCGGTCACTGACTTAGGTTGCTCCCAGCTTTGAATTGCTTCAATCTTTGTCGGATCAACAGAAATTCCTTGATTTGATATCATGTGCCCAAGGAATGCTACTTCCTCAAGCCAGAACTCGTATTTCTTCAACTTGGCATATAACTTGTTTTCACGAAGCTTTTGGAGTATCAGCCTCAAGTGTTGCTCATGATCTTCACGACTTTTGGAGTAAATGAGGATGTCATCAATAAAGGCAACCACAAAGTGATCTAAATATTCCTTGAATACTCGGTTCATCATATCCATGAAGGCAGCAGGAGCATTAGTCAATCCAAAATACATGACAAGGAATTCGTAATGTCTGTACCGAGTTCTGAAAGCAGTCTTTGGAATGTTATCAGTTTTAATCTTTAAATGATGATATCCGGAACGAAGATCGGTCTTTGAAAAGAATTTGGCGCCTTGCAACTTGTTAAATAAATCATCAATACGAGGTAACGGGTACCTATTTTTGATGGTGACATGATTTAACTCCTGATAATCAATACAAAGTCGCATACTTCCATTTTTCTTCTTCACGAATAGAAACAGAGCACCCTGGAGATGTACTAGGGCCTAATGAAACCGATGTCTAACAATTCATGTAGTTGGGTTTTTAACTCCTGAAGTTCAATAGGAGCCATTCGATATGGGGCTTTGGAAATGGGTTTTGTACCAGATTCAAGGTCGTTACAAAATTCAAATTCACACTCTAGGGGTAGGCCATGAAGATCTTCAGGGAATATGTCAGGAAATTTATTAACAATAGAAATATCATTCAAATTTGACGTATTTTTGTTTAAATATGTGACATGTGCTAAGAAAGCTTGACATCCATTTTTCAATAAACGAATAATTTTATGGCTTGATATGACAGTGATTGACTTTAGTGGTTTGGTTACTTAAATTCACATAATAGGTTGGTCAGGAATATGAAAACTAACAACCTTACAAAAACAATCGATTTTAGCATGATGAGTCGTTAAATAATCAATCCCTAAATTCACATCAAATGCAAGTATTTTCAAAGAGAGAAGAACGATAGGTAACGCGCGGTTACCGATTTGAATCAAACAAGACTTATAAATAGTGGATGTAATGAAGGTTTCTCCCAACGGAGTTTCAACAGATAAATCAAAATCTAATTTCTTCGGAGTTAAATTTAATTGTTGATCGCAAATAGGAGAAATAAAAGAATGGGTAGAACTGGTATCAACTAAGGTATTATCTTTTCTAGAGTTTATGATTAGCTTACTCGTGATCACCTCATTTGGATTCCTCGCTTTTTGGGAGGTTATGACAAATTCTCTCCCTTGAACTACTGATTTTATCTTGTCTGGGACGACCTTTGATGCCTCCATCCCAGCTGAACTTGACTTCGGTGCTCAACAAAATAGGGCTAGGTGACATTCTCTTTCACAATTGTAACATGCTTTGGACTGTTGCGTACAGTTTGGACTGATGTGTCCCTCCCCTCCGCATTTGTAACATACGACTGGTAGTCATTCTCCTTCCTTAACAACGGATGCTGGTGCTGACGTCCTTCCATCATTATTGAATCTCCTCTTCTTGAAATTCCCACTTTTATTGTCTTAGCCATGATTACCATCGAAGTGGTTACCATTTCTGGCATGTTGACTTCCACCACGTTTGTTGTCACCGCTTTGATGATTGCTATAACTGGTATTATCATTTTGTCGGCTGCTTTCTCTTGGTTGGGTTGACTCGTTATCGTGTTCCAATAACTAAGCCCTATTTACAACGTCTGAATACAAACACAGTTTGTAAGAAATTAGGTATTGACGTATCTTAGGTTTTAAATCTCTTAGAAACATCCGCGTCATTCTCTCCTCATTATCAACCAAGTGGGACGCAAACCGGGACAACTCAAAAAACTTAGCTTCGTATTGTGACACGGTCATATTATTTTGCTCTAGCTTGATAATCTCTACCTCCTTAATGTGACGAATACTTTTGGAAAAGTACTTGTCGTTGAACAGTTCTTAGAACTTCTCCCAAGACATCTTCAGTGCGGTAGGTTGAGTACGCTTTACAAATTCCCACCAGTATTCTGCCTCTCCTCGCAACATGAATGTGGAAAAGGGAACCTTTTGCTCCTCAAAGCATCCCAAGTCATCAAATATCTTGGTGATCTACTTTATCCATGTCTCTGCCTTAAGTGGGTTTGGTTCTCCAATAAACTCCGGTGGTCCCAGCTCCTTGAACTATTTAGTGGTGACCGTATGAGAGTTGCCAGTGTTTCCACCTGCATTTTGAACAAGAGCCGCTATCGCCTGATATTGCCTGAATTGCATAAAGCCTCTGAACATCCCATCGTTCATCATTTTATCGGTGTTATTGTTTACCTGAGGATTATTATCTTCCTGTTGCACATTATCCTAGGTATTGATCGTTGGTGACTCAACGGTCTCATGTGCTTCATTGCTGATCTCAACATTTTCAGATGTCATTTTCAAATGTTGCCACAAAACAAGGGTTAATTGACATGTCACATATTATCCCTATACTCTGACCGACCAATTAAATACCAAATAAACTTAGGTAGGTCATATTAATGAAGGAATTCCCCATCTCTCTCCTTCTAGTTCTTGTCTCACATCTCAGCCAGGGATCATATCCCTAAGCTTTGATACCAACTGTGACGCCCCCAAAATAGGTATACATCACCCATTCTGAGTCGTCAAATACATGGTAAAAAATTCAAATACAACTTAATTATACAACAGTCGTGTAAAATATGACAAAACATAAGCTGGGAGTTTTAATACGAATATTGTCTTCTAGACAGTATTCAAACTCAAATAGAGTCCTTATTACATTTATTATCACACTATTTCTCTGAGTAGTGAGAACTACTAATGCAAACATCTGGACCATCACTCCATTTCCCGACTAGTCCAAACTATATTCTCATTTCCTGAAGAGAACAATGAAAACAAAGGGTGAGCTCAACTAGCCGAGTAAGAAATATTATGACTAAGATAATACAGAATAAATTATTGTTAGCTTTCAACAGTGTTAAACTTATAAAATATAATAAACATCAAATTTAACTGCAGCAGAACAAGTAATCCATTAGAATAGTCAAGTAGAGCATGATATCTACTATCTTCTATTATTTAAAAAGTTTATCATCAATTTTATCGCTGAGACTCATCTTAATAAATAAACCACATCATCGAATCATCTCTGCACTACGGGCCAAGGATATTCATGTAATCATCAATGGTCATGATTATACCGAATAATCCATTGTCATAATCATACCAACAACTTTCCATCAATGCATTACTGGCTAATGAGTATTTTTTACCACATCATTTATAACATTACGGTTATGATTATACCAAATAATCACTGGTCATAATCATACTAATCAATAGTACATCTATGCACATAAGCCACATATGACTTTTATCATAATATAAGCATGAGGATGATGAGAATGATATAAGAATTCAATTAAAAGAAAGAAATGGATAAATTTTTAAAGATTTATAACTTAATTATCCAGAATTAAATAATGTCCAAATTGTCAACATGATACTGCTTTGTGGAGTAAAATTCAAGAATAATATCGTATCAAAAATGATTTGGACAGCAAAGAAATAAATTTTTGTAATGAATAATTTCTCGGGTGAATAGTACCTAAATGAATAGTACCCCGTGAATAGTACTTCTGGAATAGAACCCCGTGAATAGTACTTTATGAATAATGCCTATGAATAATACTTTATGAATAGTACCCTTAGAATAGTGTTTTATGAATAGTACCCCATGAATAGTACTTTGTGAATAGTACCATAAAAATGAATATTACTCATGGACAGTACTCCAGCATGAAAAGCTTAAAATTTAAAAAGAATTTGTGAAAAATATCCTTGTGAAACGATACTAGATGAAGCACAAATTTCAAGGATATTATATTAATTTCATAGAGTATAGAAGCAATACTTTAACAAAAATAGGGTATAATCAGGAATACAAGACGAAATACTATTACTCACATACTATAGAGTATGGAAGAAAATATTATTTCTATGAATACTGAACAAAATAATATCCCTTACCTTTGAAATAGTGAGGTAGCAGACTTCTCTTCTTCTTTCTCTCTATAGCTTCTCTCTCTATAATTGCTCTTGTGAGTCTTAGTGAATTGATGAGAATGAAAGAAGACTGAGCTTCTATTTATATGAAAATATAGTTTCGATAATTGCACGTTTTGGGGCTCGAAATATTATAGTATAATACCTTAATCTTTTTCTTCATTTTCAATTTAGTCCTGCAAGTATTATCAAACTTACACCACCTCCCCTAATAGTACATCATGTGAATCAATAGTACACACATGTGAAAAAAATAGTTACGGTATAGTACCTTCATCTATACCTTTATTTTTAATTTAGTCATGCAAGTATTATCAATCTTGCACCACCTCCCCTAATAGTACATGCATGTGAGTCAATAGTACACACATGTGAACAAATAGTTATAAGCATGTGAATTAATAGCAATTAATTGCTCATTTATATGATTAATTACCAGATTGGTCAATATAACCTCCAGACATCAATTATTATCGGAATAGATGTCGATTTCCACCAACATTAATAATCCCCACACAATGGAAATATTAATTTCATCTTTAATCAACACGAACTTATTCATCATTAATATTATAAATCATAATATTTAACAACCAGATCATTCCCAGGAAAGAGGGGATTTTCCGATAAGGATTTCTCCCTATTGGAGCGCAATTAGGTGACCAAACCTCTCCTCGACAGAACTTTCTAGACATCGTCAATATTGAAAATAATAATATGAATAACTTTGTCGTCTTAATTATTGATATAATAATATAAAATATTGATACTTTGACAATAATTGAATCAATAATATGAGAGATATTATGCAGCAATTACTGTAGCAATAATTAAGTATAACTGAGTGACTTCTCATGTAAGCATCAATAATAAATACCGTGTGCTACTCGACAACCACGCGTATTACTGTACTTTTACCACCGGGTAGTTCAACAGTTTAACGGTAAAACTTTCGCCGTTATTTTTATAAAAAGATAATTCTATCAATTTCTAACTACGACAATACTTCCATTGTGGGGTCCACCAATGATTGTGCCGTCGTACGAATATTCCTTGTGAAAACGAATATTCTCCGACCAATCGAATATTATATAACCACTTGCTTACTTTGCAAAAATTTTAAATAATACCCACAACTATAACATTATATCAAATCTACACCATAATATTCAAAAATATATTTCGAGAAAAATTAATCTTTATTCATAAAAGTTGGGGTCTTACAACCGGTGCTCCCCACAGCGATACACTTGGTTGAATGTACTTCTTGTCCAGTAATTCTTGCAGTTGGACCATCAATTCTTTCATCTCTACCGGTGCCATCAGGTACGGTACCTTCGATATTGGAGTCGTTCCTGGCGCTAAATCGATCACAAACTCAACCTCTCTGTCTATTGGAAGTCATGACAGATCGTCCAAAAATACGTCTGCGAAGTCCTTTACTACTGGTATCTCCTCTATTTTTAGGTTCTCTTTACGACTGTCGACTATGTAAGCAAAATATCCTATATAGCCTTATCTTAACAACTTCCTGGTCTGCATCATTGTCAGACAACTCGCTTGTCTAGGCAACTTGCTGCCATAGAATACAACCTTTGACGAAGTCATAAGGTTAATACATTTTCTCAGGCAATCAATTACAGCCTCCTAATTAAATAACCAATCCATTCCCATAATGACATCAAATTCCCCAAGTCTGATAGCGATAAGATCTACGTTCATAATGTTACCCTTAATATCCACCCTACAATTTGTGTGTACGTATATAACAGGGATCACTTCTCTATTCACAATATCTATGTTAATGGGGTATTCTAACTCATCTGTAGGCGATTCTAGGTTCTTAACAAAGTCATCGGATATAAATGAACAAGTAGCACCCGAATTAAATAGTATATAAACATTAACTTTATTGATCGGAATGATATCTGACACCACATCGCGAGACTGTACAACATCCTGCATTGTTATGTTGAAAGTCCTGGCGGTTGGTCGGTTGGTTGCAGTTGGTCCCGTAATAGTTAAAGCACTTCCACTGTTGTTTCCCATGTTTCCCCTGATCCTGCCCCTCCAGATCCCTTTTTTGGGGCAGACCCTTGCCAGATGGTCTTTTGAGCCGCAAGTGAAGCAGGCGCCCTTCTTTGGGTTAGGACAGTTAAGTGCTATGTGGCCTTCCTAACCACAATTGTAGCACACCCGTTTTCCTTTAATACAAACCCCTAGGTGAGCTTTTCCACAGGTCGGGCATGCTTTAATCCTCTTCTTCTGACCTCCTTGCTGATTTCCAGTTGACGAGTTGTCAGTCCACCTCCTCTTCTAATTTTTACTTCCTCCTGTGTTACTGCCACTGGCCTTATTAATTCCCTCATTTTCACTCTTCTTCTTCTTCTGATCCTGATTATACTTAGTCACCGCATCGCTTCCACCTTCAGCGAGTATGGCCTTCTCCAATATTCCAGCAAATGTTTTCAACTAAAACATTGACACTTTACTATATAACCAGGGCTTCAGTCCCTGTTCAAACCTTCTTGTTTTTCTCTCATCCATATGCACTTGATATGTGGAGAACCAAGCCAACTCACTGAATCTTGTTGTATAGTCTAGCACTGACATATTACCTTGCTTCAATTCCAAAAATTGTACCTCCATTTGGTTCTGCGAGGTTATTGGAAAGTACATCTCGAAGAACATCTCCTTAAACCTCTCCCAATTGATCACACCTTCTCCTCCACGGACCTTATTTACTTGCCACCAATAACTAGCTTCTGATTTTAGCATGAACGTTGCGTAGGCAGTTTTCTGGTCCTCTTTGACTTTGTCGATGTCAAAAACTTTTTCCATCTCCATAACCCAAGTTTGAGCTTCTATCGGGTTCATGGAGCCTTTAAACTCTGGCGGTCCTACCGCCTTAAAGTGATTGAACGTTGTATTCGGTGGAGCTTGAGGTTGATTAAATTGCTCCAGCTAATAAGTTCACTCATTGCTGAATGGGGTTAGCATTGGCGTTGTTGTTGTTGTTCGTCGATTCTTCTTGAACTGGTTAACGGTTTGGTCTTCTTCTCGGTGGCATATTTCTGTTAAAATATATTCTTATTAGATCTCTATTTTATTCTCTAAATATTTAAAGTTTAACTCAAATAATTTAACATAACCACTTAACACATTTTCTCAAATAATTCTGATATATTTATTTAATCAAAATTTTTAACAAACTACGATAGCATAACTGCTATTTACATCAACTATCCCAAGATAATGAATCTACAGGATTTAAAACATCAAAATATTCCTTTGTTTATAAACACATCGAAATTTACATTCTTAACTACCAGATAGGTTTTCAAATAATTAAACTATTCCTATCACTGCCTACTAAGGCATTGAATAGCTTTGCTACGCTCTTCTTCCATAATGCGGGATATTGTCCTGCGATCTAGCATTTACGATGGTACTCCTTCGAACTGAATTGGATATCTCAGAACTCGATCTTAGGCCTCATCAATAGCATTTTGAAGTGTAGAGTACGTCTCCTCAAGCTTAGCCTTCTTTGCCCGACAATTCTCTTCTGCAAGATCTGTACGTCGTGATTCCCTTACCCAGGCCTCCTCTGTTATGGTCACTCTTGTTGAGTTCTCTTTCAGTTTATTCTTCAAATTCTCTATTTCTTCTAACTTCTACTCGGTTTGACCCTTCTCGTAAATCAAATCCCACTGTACGTTTCCCAGATGTGTGTGAAGAGTCACAACCTCCCTATCCCTTTGCTCGATGGTAAGCAGTTGAATAAATGTCTGCTCCTTCTGCTCCTGAATAGTATCTCGTAACTCTATGTTATGATCATATAACTCGTCGTAACCTCTTCTTCCTTAGGATCCTCCTCTGGATTAGTCTCAGGCTCATGCTCCTAACCAACAATCAGAGTGCCCCACAATCGCCATGATCCAGCTTAACTATTTCTATATCATTGCTATGAAGATATAAACATAAATTGTTTATACATTAAACATTATACACTATCCCCAAGGTCGAGTAACCATAACTTATACACATTTCATAACTTATCTGACACATGATATTATCATCATACAAGACTATTACAAATCTAATCGCGCATATTAACTCTAAGTTGGAACTGTCTTTAACTTTCCTTGTATCCGAAGCATTCATCTTTATCTATAATGTTTTATCATGATATAGCAAGGGTGAACATAAAAGTTGCCCAGCAAGTTTAAATACAATTTAAGGATATATCATGATTGAAAGAGTCTGAATAATAAGCTGGCTATAATTCACAATGTAGTTGTGAATTAGCATGAACAAACCTTTGACTGAACAAGTATTAAGCATGAACAATATATATCTGGACCAACTGGTAATGAAGGTGATCAGCCTTTCATACCTGACTTATACATACAAGATGTACAGAGTACAATTCTACATGGTAATCAGTAACGATTAACCATAAGCATATCTAAATGAAACACTCTTAGTAGAGTTAAGAAAAACAAACTTACCTGCACCGTTGATTATAGTTACGAATTATAACTTAGCTTTATCCGAAGACCTAATATAGATAATACAGATCTCCAAATATTAGAATAATATCATCACAGTATAAAATAACCTAAACACATTATCACATAATCCTATCAGTCTATACAACACATAAAACTTAACATCAAATCAGACTATTTAAGTCCGAGTTGAAAGCAAACACAATTCAATCATCCCGACGATTACCTAATCGGGACAAATATCAAGTTTAAGTTCAATTACACTCTGCCTAAACAATTAACAATAATCTTAGATAATTATATTATCAGTCAAAACAATTTTCAAAGACTTGCAAAAATTTTCAAATAATCAATATCATTTATCAACATTTTTCAATCATTTATATCGTATTTAAATGAAATAAATACCACATAATTCCTTAATCATTAATATTTATTTATCATTAAATATTAATAAAATCATAACATAATATTATAATATATCAAAGTATTTTAATACCTTAAAATCATATTTATATAATTTTTAAATGTATAAATCAATTATCCGATAATTGCTATAATATTAGAATATTAATATTTTCATGACTAAATATCAAAAGTTATATTTTATAACTTAAAATATTTTTATAACACTTGAATCATTTTATATGATTTTTAAATCATTAATACTATTTTTCCCATAATTTATTTAATATATTTATTAAATAAATTAATTTCCATTAATAATAAATTATTAATAAAATTTATCACAAAATATTAAAAGTCATCAAAAATAACTTAAAATATTTTCTAACACCATAATATAATTTTCATGATTTTTCATGAATTAAAACCATTTTAAATAATTTATTTAATATAATAATTAAATAAATAAATACATTTTATATTCCAAAATACTAAATATTTTTTTGAAATATACTCAAAATAATTAAAAACTATTTTTCAAGCTTTAAAATAATTTTTCATAATTTATTATGTATTTTAATAATTTAAAACTATTTAATTCTAATTATTTAATAAAATATTAATTTTAGAAAATAAATCATCACTAAAAGGCCCTATAGTGATGTGAACCATCGCTATAGGTGTTCTTGAGTGTTCTTGAGCCCCTTGAAAACACATGTCGACGCTATAAGGTGCTAAGTTTGACCACAATTAATTTCGTGATCATAAGGTTTACGAGAAGTTCAAAACATTAATCTTGTAGTATGTATGTAATACTACACATAAAAACAAATATCTTGGCTAAACAACATCAAATCTATGAGTTATCGCCCCCCCAAATAATGCGACAACATTGATTTATTCAATTTCCGGTTTTCCGAAATTGAAGAAACGATCGAGTACCTATTTTAGATCCTTATAATTTGCAATCTGTGAAGTGTTTACGTGATCTAATGGTTCACTTGTAGGGAGATGTCAGAGCTACAATAATATATAAATAGGTCGATTAACAACAACAACAGGTACACAAGATTAAAGCTGGTCAAAGTGAAGGCCAAGAACTGTTCTTGAAGATCTGGGTTTCCCCAGAAATCTTCATCCTGCGTGATGGTCAACCATGGTTTGACCATGAATTTCTCCGATTTTGGTACAGATCTGGGTGATCTAAAAGCATATGCTTGTAGTCCATATGACAGAGAACGACATAAATACAACAACTTGTCCAAAACACTAACATACTGCGAGATCTAGAGCCTGCAAAAGTTGTCAGAAACCATCTGGGCAAATCTGGGTTGCCCAGATTCCAGATTCCGTGGTCGGTCAAAGGGTTTTGACTGCTCATAACTTTCGATCTAAACATGCTATGACTCTGATTCAAGTTTCAGAACAAAGAACACATGACATACTATGAATTAATAACATAAAACACCATAAACAATTAACAGAGACAGATCTAGAAGATCTGACATTTGCTTGTCAGAGCTTTCTGGAAATATGGAGATTTTTCTGGGTTTTCCAGAAATTGATTTTGTGTTCGGTCAACCATGTTTGACTGCTTATATCTTGAGATCTAGACATGGTATGGATGTGATTCCACTTCTAGTATACTCTCCTTATGGCAAAGAACAAGTCTATAACTTAAAACACAACAAATACTTAACATACACAGATCTATGGGTCACGACATTAGTTTTCGGATCGTCTTTTGAAATTTTTCGGTTATAAAACTCATATTTTGAGCATCTAGATGTTATGGATCTGGGATTTAACAACCCATATCACTTATTAACACTCTCTAACACAACTTTGAACAAAAAATCATAACATCTAACATCAAATCTAAGGATTTTGAAATTTAGGGTTTATACCTATTTTTTTGAGCTTGATCTTGATTCTGACTTTGATGTTTGTTCTTGGCAAGTTAAAGGCTGACATTGGTTTTGTTTTACACTCAATTTCACTCCCCATTCCCGAATTTTAGAGAAAGAAGGTCTAGGGAAAAATGAAAACTTAAGTGGCCCTTTCTCTCTCTTTAATCTATTTATAGAATGATGCAATGTCTAGGGCTGATCATTTGATTAGTTGTGGGCTGATTAAAAGTTGCTTTCTAGACCATGTGGCTAGCTAGAGTTGGTCACCCACTCCTTACTAGGGCTAGATCTACATTCCACCTTATTAAAATAATATAAAGGGCACTTTGGTCATTTGGTTCATAAAGTGCAAGGTAACTTGGTAATTTCCCATAATCATTAGGTTTCAACCCTAAGGGTTTGACCCTTAGGGTTTAGGATTTAACCCTTTAGGTTTTGACAAATTGATTTCTAATAATTCCAATTTAGGTTTCAAAAATAAAAATTTAATATTTTCTAAATTTCATTTAGGGTTCTATAATTATAACAAGATTTTCAAAATCACGAAATTCAATCTTGCTAATGAGGATTATTAACTCTTAATTAAAATTTCTAATTTAGCAATTAGGGTCAAAATTATACGTTAGGGTTTACAGAAAATAGAAAAAGAATACTTCTAATTTAGAAATTAGATTTCCTAATTAGATCAGTATTTTCTTATAACTTGAAAGTTAGGATTAATGTTTCCTAATTAACATTAAAGTTATTAAACTAACAAACAGGTTTTCCCTAATTATAAATTAGGGTTTCCATAGCCGGTAATAAGGTTTTCTAATAAGCAATTAGGGTTTCAAGTAATTCATTAGGTTTTTCCTAATAAATTTATAATTAACGACGTTTTAAACTTATTCATAGCATTTGCATTCCTGATCTAGGGTTTCCAAATAACGAATTAGGGTTTCGGACTCCCGATACTGAAACTAGGGTTTCTAGAACCAGTTTCTAGGGGTTCTTATCAGACATTTGGGTTTTCTAACATAACGTTGTCGTTCTTAATAATATTAGGGTTTGACACTGATAAGATTTATCTGGTCAACCCTTGACCCTTAACCACATACTATGCACACATAATACCATATTCACGGAACATAAACACATATACACTTAGTCCTGAATAATTCGCCTTAATCCTTCACAGAATTTTGAAACCCTCAAAATTCCTTCTCAATAACATCAAACGCATACACTTATTTTCTGTCTAGGTCTATTATATGACCTTAAATCAATCATTTAAGATTTTAATAAATTATCTAAATTCTCGGGTTGTCACAACAACAGTGATCAACGGAGATAGTTCTCTTTGTACAAACTACTCCCGGACGACAGGAATGTATCAGGGCTCCTCCTCTGTAGGTACTCGGGGTTCCTCCTCCCCAGCTCGACTATATCCTCCAACATCCGTCATCCTGACAACACAGTTTTTAAGTTTTAATTACTAATTGATACTCGCGAGTACATAAGTTTATCACATAAGCACATAAAGTCTTTTATTATCTTTAATGAATTAAGGAATTCATTTCTTAGAACTCGATAAGAGTTTACCACCGATGTGTTCTCGATCTCCTATGAGGCTACTAACAAATGTTGTTCCCCCACCTAAGGTTCATAACCTACAGCTCTAATACCAACCTGTGACACCCCCAAATCTGGGTACTTCAATTCCCACGAGATTTGGTGCTCACTATATAAACATCACATGTCTATCTACCCATAATAATTGAAAACCATAAAATTGATAGAAATAAATCCTCTCCTTAAGGAGTTACATCATCTAAAAATAAATACATCAATCCCAGGTCATACTAACCTTAAATCTCAAATGCGGAAACATAATCAAATAGTAAATCTTACACAAATTAAACATAAGTCTGAAACATAACATAATAAATAAACAACAAGTCTTCATCACTTGTTAATCTTGCCCTTGCCTTTGCTAGTGGAAGGCTTGTCGGACCTTACGTTCTTAACTGCAATGTTATTATTACGTAAGAGTGAGCATGATTGCCCACAAGTATAATAATATAACAACAATATAATAACATGTGAGTGAATCAAAGACTTCTGAAATAAGAAATTTATCTTTTGAATCAAGAATGAATAACAAAAATCAAAACACTTCTGAGGGTCATAAGACCTTGAACTATATCCTAGGTTGTCAAGGGTTATACTTGAAACCTTTAACAGTCATAAGACTATTGACTCTTCTACTCGTACTTAGGGGGATCAACCCTTAGTACCATATTTTGCACAATATCTTAACGCTAATGCATAAGTAATCCCCTATAACAAGGTTGTTCGTCTCAGTTTGACATTAGAGTCCACACCAAAGGAAGTTTGGTTTGGATAAACTCAACAAGGGTTCTAATATTTAGAATGTTCATCAACTATGGACTAGTCGAATCAATAAGGGTTCGCTAGTCTTACAAGGTTCAACAATAAATGATATTCAAATTGAATAATAAACTCAAGATGTATACAATGGACTAAGTATTGTATAACAGAAATCATGTTTTGAAAAGATCAATAACCTTTAATATAACATCTTGAACTTGAACAATAAATAACAAGAGTTTGCTCGATATAGAATATAAGTCTAGAACTTGCTCAATATAAAGATGTAAGGTTTAAAAACTTGCATAACGATAACAAGTAGGGTTAGGAAACTTGCATCGTGCATAGGTTACACTTTCCTCGATTTAATCCTACATACCATTTACATTCACATTAATAGTCAATTATAATATACTGGCATCACAAGTTCATTCTCTTTTGTCTAAACTCTGATTATGATTATACTAATCATATGACAACACTTGTTTTCTCATAATATTAGATTTTACGAATGACTTGCTAACTAAGCGTTCAACAATTCATTTAAACACGTAAGTATCTCATTGACATGTTATGAGTCTATTTTAACATCACATTATATGACCAACACATTTTTATGCTAATCAGATTAGGTTACTATTACATTCCCTAAAATACAACAGTTAAAATTCTCATTCTTGGACAAATCAGATAGGGCGCGTTCTTGGCGCCACCATATAGCCTATCATTGGTATTGCATTGGCCACATTTGTGTGCCGGGCACTTGGTCCGTGGCGTTGCAGCGTGGGCCTTAGGCCTGGAGATGGCGTTGCGGCGCGATATACTAGTTTCTTTCTGATTATGTGTTTCATGAAGAACATAGATCATGACCAATTACATCCAATTACATTATTCACACATGAAACTAAGTAAACCCAGACACTAGAATTCGTACATGATCCGTACCCAACCTTTCTAGCATGATTTAACAAGTTAAAACATACAATTACTTGAATCAAACCATCAAATTTCAGTGTTCTTAATGTTTTTGAAAGTTAAGAAAATAAAACATGAAAATTTGATATTACAATTCGTTATAACTCTGAATTTGTTTGTTCAAAGTTTGTTTTCTTTGTTTTAACATATGTTATCACAATATACTTATAAGTTTCAAGTTAAACAACAAAACGTGGCATACCATTTCCCATAAGGGTCATAAATATGAAACATTTATACTCTGTAACTTCAAAAATCTATTTACGACATATTTTTATGAAATTGATGTTATGAAAACATACGTATATGGTAAAACATGTTATGATAACATATTATCATATATATATACACACAATTCATTACTCTTTTCAATTACAGAGACTTGAACTTTTAATTACAAAGACTTGAAATAATTTTTCATAGAAATATTAACAACGTAATTTATAATTTGGGTTGAAAAGATTACCCTATTGCAGATTTTTTGATCCTTCAATCACACAATTTCCCTCAGATTCTCTCTAACTCTCTCTGAATTCTCTAAGTCAAGTCTATTAAAATGAAATACGCAAGAGAACCAAACTGATTAATGCGCACAGTTAGGGTCAGTTAATCCATACGCGGTTTAACTGCTCCCAACTCCTTATAAGGCCTCGTTTGGCTAGCATCATAAATACCTTTTCTAGTTATTTTAATTAATCTCTTATATTATAGTTTAATAATGTCACACCCATTTAGGCAATTAATCAAATATCTTATTTAATTTAATTTAAATAAAATATATTAATTTCTCAGTAATTCACATAGTCACATAATTAAATTTCTCATTTATTAATTATGTCAAATCAATAAATCTCTAATTATTTATAAAATTAATTAAAAATAACATTATGCTTATTAAATAATTCCTTTAATCAAATAAGCTTAATTAAATACATACCTTGAATAACAAAATTTCCCACATTAATTTAATTAGTATAACACATATAATTAAATTAATCTACCACAAATTCATCAATTAACTATTTAATCCAATAATTAAATCATTAAAAATATTTATTTAATTCAATAAATATTCAAATTAGATTACAAAATATCGTTCATCACACTGGAAGTCCCACCACGAAGTCCATCGTAATGTGCTCCCATTTTCACTCTGGTATTTCCAACGGTCGGAGTAAACCACCTGGCCGCTGGTGCTCTGCTTTCACCCGTTGACACGTAAGACATCTACTAACGCACTCCGCGATTTTTCGTTTCAGATTGGGCCACCAAAAATATTGTCGTAATTCTTGGTACATCTTCGTGCCTCCTGGATGAACGAAATATGTTGTATTGTGTGCTTTGTGTAAAATTTCTTCTCTCAACTCGGTTACCGCTGGTACCCACACTCTTCCTTCAAATCTCAAAATACTATCTCTATCCATCTTGAATCTCTCCTCTTCATTTTCTTCGATCCTCTTTTTGATTCCCTCGCACTCCTCATCCTTTTCTTGTGATTCCTTAATTCTATCCAAAAAGGTTTGACGAGCTTTTACTGCAAACAATTTTTCCTCAGACCTCTCTAGTCCCTTTACTTCTATCTCTGATTTCTCCATATCCCTTATTAACTCCTCATGAGTTGTCAATTGAAATAAATTCTCCTTTCCTTTCCTACTTAGCACGTCGGCCACTACGTTCGCCTTCCCCAGGTGATAAAGAATATCATAGTCATAATCCTTAATCAATTCTAACCACCTCCTCTAACGAATGTTTAACTCCTTCTGTGTGAAGATATATTTCAGACTCTTGTTGTAAGACCCCGAATTTTTTTTTATAAATAAAATGGAATTTCCTTTTATTTATTATTTTGAAATAGTAAGGGTTGATTTGATTAATGTGGTTAGTTATGGGTAAAATGCGCAAATTTTACAAAATAAGCAAGTGGTTATAAAATATTCATTGTTGTCGGGGAATATTCGTTTGGTCATGGAATATTAAATTTGTCGGGGAATATTAAATGCGACCAGTAGCAACCATGTGTGGGCCCCATAACGGAAAGCGATTGGAGGAAGAAAACGACAAATATAAGTTGTTTAAAAATAATAGGCGTAGTTATTCTGCGTTTACATCGTTGGAATACCGTGGTTAAAATACGATGTACGTGTGGTTGTACAGTAGCACACGGTATTGCACAGTATTGTTGAATTATTGATTCTTACGTAAGAAGGCACTACTCAATAATTATTACAGTAGTTACTGTTCAATATTTTATTGATTCAATAATTGTTGCGTTGCTAGTTTATATTATTATTGTTTCAATAATTGTCACTGCACAGTATTTTCCATTATCAGATCAATAATTCATATTATTTGAATAATATTATCAGATAACATTATTGGCAATGTCTAGAAAGTTCTGTCTAAGGAGAGGTTTGGTCACCTAATTGCGGCGCCAAGAAGAAGAAATCCTTATTGAAAGCCCCTCTTTCCTCGGAGCGGCACGGTTGTCGATCTTGTGATTACGCAATATTATTTTAAATAATTAATTATTGATTATTATGATAAAGAAAATATTTATTTTATGTGGATATAGATGGAGAAAATTTTTAATGTGACAATTGTTGAAAATTAATATTTATCTTTTTACGATAAAATAATTCATTTAAATATATTATTTTAATAATATATTAACGGTGATATTTTTACAATGAATGTGGGATATATGAGTATATGAGGAGGAAGAGTATTTTGTGGCATTAAATGTTTAACATATGTTTTGTGTGTTATTAATGGACACAATTCTTGACCTAAATTGATTATAGTACGTAAAATCGCTCATTTATGGATTTCGGATAATTTCATTTGGAATTTGGAAAATCTTCTTTCGCAAAGTTGTAGAGAATTGAATTTCCTATAAGAACTCGCAAGATTCAATTTTCCGACAAAAGGGCTATTTATCATGAATTATTGAAGTTAGGAGTTACGAAATAATTGATTTTTGGAAGTTTTAATTAGTTTATATAAGAAAAACGTTTTTGTGGTTGTTGGCACATGGGTGGCTGATATTTTTGACCAAAGAAGGCATGCTAGAGTTTTCAAAACTGTGGGTAGGAATTTGGAATAAATAATAATATATTTTATTAATTTAGTCTCCTTTGGCGTTCTAACATTTTCCTATAAATAGAGGGCTAAGTTAGAATTGAAAATCACACCAGAAACTAAGTTTTCTCTCTTTCTCTCTCTATATTATGGAGCGTATTCTTGTGAGTATACTTTGAGTGTTGCTATACGGTGCGAGTTTCACATCGACTATATCTGAAAATTCGATCGTAAGTACGGTTATTTTGAGGTAAGGGATGTTATTTCTTTCGCAAATGATATTATTTTCTTCAATATCATTATGCCAAAGTCTTTGTTGAACTTTTTATCAAATTTGAAACTTTTTCATGTCGGGGTTACTATTCATGAGTTACTATTCACGAGTTACTATTTACGAGTTACTATTCATGAGTTACTATTCACGAGTACTATTCACGAAGCGTGAAGATGTTTTTTGTGAAATTTCTATCTTTTTGTGCTAGGGTTACTATTCACGTATACGACACTATTCACGTATACGGCACTATTCACGAATACGACACTATTCACCGAAAAATTAAAATTTTTCTTTTTGTCCAAGATGTCTATTTTGGCTACTATCTTTGATTGTATCCATGTTTTGATCATTATTTTTGAGTTCTACCTCAAAATCGTTTATTATAAAGTATTATCGATCTTGGATAAACTGTTGTACGAATCCCTAATATTTGTCCTTCTATCTCACTGGATTCGTTCTTAAAAATATTTTCATCATCCTCGGTCCTTAATGGTGATATTTGATGAATATCTTTGGCACAGAGTGCAAAGATGAACGATTAATCGATGAATATCTTTGGCTTCAGTAGTGCAAAGATGAACAGTGTTGAGATGAACATGACCAACCGGGTGATTTAAATGAATATCTTTGGCACATAGTGCAAAGATGAATATTGATTGTTGTTACAGGATAAATATTGATGATGGACTTTTAAACCTTAGAAGACAGGTAGAATTATTTCTCTCGTGACTCTTCTAATGGATTCTTTGTTTTCATTTGCATTTGTTGATCTAAAACTTGTTGTCTATTGTATTCTATTAGATTTTTCCTGTTGAAGACTAACGATAATTTGTTGTATATTATCTTAGTCATAATATTCTTTATTGGGCTAGTTGAGCTCACCCTTTTCCTTGTTGTTCCATTTTCTTCTCGTGGAGGTGAGAACATAGTAGGATCGAGTCGGGTATGGAATGAAGGTTCTAAAGAAAGTTGTTTAGTAGTCTTCACCATTTTTGTAAAATAATGTATCAATAATTATGATGGGGATTTATTTATGTGTGGATATTGTCTAGGCGGCAATATCTCAGATTTAAACTCATTAAGATGTATTGTCGTATTTCACACGACATTTGTATTATTGAAGTTGTAGTTATTTCTGTACCATGTATTTGGCGACTCAGAATGGGTTGGCTGGAATGGACCTATTTTTGGGGCGTCACAGTTGGTATTAGAGCTTAGGGATATGATCTCTGGCGGAGATCGGGGAATAGAACTAGGAGGGGAGAGACGAGTAAATCCTTCGCTAGTGTGTCCTACCTAAGCTTATTTGTTGGTCAGGTCATAATATAGGGATATTATATGATATGTTAATTTGTTTAATTAACCCTTGTTTTATGACAGTATTTGAAAATGTCGACTGAGAATATTAACAATGGAAATGAGACCGTGGAGACGCCTGTACTCATCAACGAGGAAAATGTGCAACAAGAAGGCAATATTCCTCCTGTAAACAACACTACCAAGTAAACGATGAACGATGGAATGTTTAGGAGCTTTTTGCAGTTCATGCAAAATCAGACGAGGGAGACTCGTGTACAAAATACGGGTGGAAATGATAGTAAAGCGCGGTTTGTCACGGCCAAACAATTCAAAGAGTTGGGACCACCAGATTTCCATGGAAAGCGGGATCCGATCAAAGCGTAAACGTGGGTCAAGCAAATTACCAAAATATTTGACGTCTTGGGGTGCGGAGAGGAATGAAGGTTCCATTCGCCACCTTTATGTTTCGTGGGTGAAGCGATTACTAGTGGGAATCAGTAGGCGTACCAACCAGATGCACTCAACATGTCTTGGGAAAGATTTGAGAATCTGTTCAATGACAAGTACTTCCACGAAAGTATTCATATATGAAGGAAGTGGAGTTTATTAGATCGGAGCGAGTAACATGACGGTGTCTCAAAGATGCGAGGCGAAGTTCATGAGTTGTCGAGTTTGCACCTCATTTGGTGGAAAATGAGGAACGATGATGGCGTATGTTTCGAGGGTCTAAAACTCAAATTGGCCAATACCTCATTTCTCATAAATTTTCTCTATATTCAAATGTTGTAAACAGGGCTCAATTATTAGAGCGAGATAATGAGTCTGTTCAACCGGGCGACCAACAACACGATAAAAATCATCTTTGGTGGCAACGGCCATCGGGACAATGATAACCATCGTGAAAAGAAATTATCGAGCAAGAAATGGTAACCACTTCCTATGGTAATCATGGCCAAGATAATAGAAGAAATAATTCAAGTGGAAATTTCAAGAAGAGAAGATTAAACGATGGCAGGAAGACGTCGGCAGCAGCATCAACACCAACAACAAAAGCTAGGGGAGGAGAACGACCGCCAGTTAGATGTTACAAATGCGGGAAGGAGGGACATATCAGCCCAAACTGTCCACAACAATCCAAGGTATGTTACAACTATAGAAAGGAAGGCCACATCGCTCGAGATTGTACTATAGCGAAACCAAGTTTAGCGGAAGTGGTGATTCCAAGGGTCATCCCGGATAAGTCGAAATCGGCGGTTCTTGAAGAAGCGTTTGTCGTGATCAAATCAAAATGCGAGGAACCCGAACGAAGTTAGTTAGCAGGGTTAGTTAATTATAAATTCTTGCGAAGTTTATACCTTACTAGATACCGGTTCTACCCATTCTCTTATCTATCTTGCTTGCGCTCAACGTTTGAACTTGACTACGGAGAAATTAGACTTTGACCTATTTATGGAGACTCCGTTAGGAGAAACTTTCATTACATCCGTTGTTTGGAAATCTTGCTTGATTCAGGTTGGCACTATCACATTACCTGTTGATCTTATCTCTTTAAAGATACTTGCTTTTGATGTGATTTTAGGGATTGATTGGTTAACTACTCATCATGCCAAATTGATTGTTTTTCGTAAAGTTGTTAGTTTTCATATTCCTAAGCAACCTGTTATTCGAATTCAAGCAATCAAACCATTGTAGTCAAACATTTTTATATCAAGCCATGAAGTCATTCGTTTATTACGGATGTCAAGTTTTCTTAGTCCATGTTATGGATTTGAATAAAGACACGTCAGATTTGAATAATATTCCTGTTGTTATTGATTTTTTTTTCGTATTTCTGGAAATTTCTTGGCTTACTCCCAAAGCCTGATATTAAATTTTGTATCGACTTTGAATCTGGTAAAAAACCCATTTCTAAAAACTCATATCGAATGGCTCCTATTGAACTTCAGGAGTTAAAAATTTAACTATAGAATTTGGTACCCGAGCCTTTATTTGGTGACTTCCTTTGTGGAATACACCGAAGCCAGACTCTCCGTAGGGGACGCCATATTCGTGCAGTAGTAAACTGATAGGTGTCATTGTGACGTTCTATCCAAGATTGGGATATGAGTTATAGTTGAGAGCAACCTAAGTCATTAATCGAAATACGTAGCTTTCTAGGCTTAGTTGGTTATTATCGGAGATTCGTGGAAAGATTTTCTCAAATCGCTAGTCCATTAACTCAGCTGATTCATAGAGATACAAAATTCGAATGGACCACGGAATGTGGGAAAAGCTTCGAAGAACTTAAGAAGAGACTCATTTTGGCACATGTTCTGACCATACCATCCTGGAAAAGCGAACGTGGTAGCTGGCGTGTTGAGTAAAAGATCGTATACGAGTACGAGTACGATATTGTCAAAGACTCATCTCGTATAACTTACAAATGATGAAGATAGAGTTAAAGACTCTAGGGACTCACGTGATGATATATTTAGTAGAATCGACTTTAATCGATAATGTTAAAGCCGCTCAAGCTACGGACACAAGGCGATGAATATAAAGAAGAAGGTGCAAGAAGGCGTTATTCTAGAAGTAAGAGTCAATGAAGAAAGAAAGCTCAAACCTTCGATTTATTAATTCATTCTCGATCGAGTAGAAATCGTGGCCTATAGACTCGCTTTACTACCAAGTATGTCGCGTGTTTATAACATTTTTACGTCTGGATGTTACGTAAATATGTGGACGACCGAATAACATCATTGAGTTAGAACCGGACGAGATATAGTGAAGACTTAACGTCACGAAGAGGTACTGTCAAGATATTATATATGAAGGAGCATGTCCTATGTACCGGGTTATACCACAAGTTAAAGTTTTGTGGAGAAACCATGCTATTGAAGAAATGACCTGGGAGTTGGAAATAGAAATGAAAGCGAGGTATCCTCAACTTTTCGATACACCAGGTACGAACGTCAATTTCGAGGACGAAATTTCATAAGGAGGGGAGGTTGTAAGACCCCTAATTTTTTTTTATAAATAAAATGGAATTTCCTTTATTTATTATTTTGAAATAGTAAGGGTTGATTTGATTAATGTGGTTAGTTATGGGTAAAATACGCAAATTTTACAAAATAAGCAAGTGGTTATAAAATATTCATTGTTGTTTGGAATATTCGTTTGGTCGTGGAATATTAAATCTTTGTGGGGAATATTCGTATTTACCTGGCGCAGCGACCATGTGTGGGCCCCATAATGGAAAGCGATTGGAGGAAGAAAATGACAAATATAAGTTGTTTAAAAATAATGGCGTAGTTGTCACCATTTACACTGTTGAAATACCCGGTGGTTAAAATACGAGTTATACTGGCGTGGTTGTCTGATGCTTTACCAGTATTGCACATATTGTTGAATTATTGATTCTTACGTAAGAAGGCACTACTCAATAATTATTACGATGTTTCTTGTTCAATATTTTATTGATTCAATAATTGTGGCGTTGCTAGTTTATATTATTACCGTTTCAATAATTGTCACTTGCACAAGATTTTCCATTATCGGATCAATAATTCATATTATTTGAATAATATTATCGAGATAACATTATTGGCAATGTCTAGAAAGTTACATCTAAGGAGAGGTTTGGTCACCTAATTGCGCCAAAGAAGGAGAAATCTTTATTGAAAGCCCCTTTCCTGAAGCTACCGGTTGTCGATCTTTGTGATTCTGCAATATTATTTTAAATAATTAATTATTGATTATTATGATAAAGAAAATATTTATTTTATGTGGATATAGATGGAGAAAATTTTTAATGTGACAATTGTTGAAAATTAATATTTTATCTTTTCTACGATAAAATAATTCATTTAAATATATTATTTTAATAATATATTAACTGGTGATATTTTTACAATGAATGTGGGATATATGAGTATATGAGGAGGAAGAGTATTTTTGTGGCATTAAATGTTTAACATATGTTTTGTGTGTCGGTGGACACAATTCTTGACCGAAAATTGATTATAGACTGTAAAATTGCTCATTTATGGATTTCAGATAATTTTTGTTTGGAATTTGGAAAATCTTCCTTCTGTAAAGTCGTAGAGAATTGAATTTCCTATAAAAACTCGCAAGATTCGAATTTTCTGATAAAAGGGGTATTTATCATGAATTATTAAAGTTCCGGAGTTCCGAAATAATTGATTTTTGGAAGTTTTAATTATTTTATATAAGAAAAACGTTTTTGTGGTTGTTGGCACATGGGTGGCTGATATTTTTGACCAAAGAAGGCATGCTAGAGTTTTCAAAACTGTGGGTAGGAATTTGGAATAAATAATAATATATTTTATTAATTTAGTCTCCTTTGGCGTTCTAACATTTTCCTATAAATAGAGGGCTAAGTTAGAATTGAAAATCACACCGTAAACTAAGTTTTCTCTCTTCTCTCTCTATATTATGGAGCGTATTCTTGTGAGTATACTTTGAGTGTTGCTATATACGGTCTGCGAGTTTCACATCGACTATACGAAATTCAAATCGTAAGTACGGTTATTTTGAGGTAAGGGATGTTATTTCTTTCGCAAATGATATTATTTTCTTCAATATCATTATGCCAAAATCTTTGTTGAACTTTTTATCAAATTTGAAACTTTTTCATGTCGGGGTTACTATTCATGAGTTACTATTCACGAGTTACTATTCATGAGTTACTATTCACGAGTTACTATTTATGAGTACTATTCACGAAGCGTGAAGATGTTTTTTGTGAAATTTCTATCTTTTTGTGTCAGGGTTACTATTCATGTATACAACACTATTCACGTATACGGCACTATTCACGAATACGACACTATTCACCGAAAAATGAAAATTTTTCTTTTTGTCCAAGATGTCTATTTTGGCTACTATCTTTGATTGTAGCCATGTTTTGATCGTTATTTTTGAGTTCTGCTTCAAAATCATTTATTATAAAGTATTATCGATCTTGGATAAACTGTTGTACGAATCCCTAATATTTGTCCTTCTATCTCACTGGATTCGTTCTTAAAAATATTTTCATCATCCTCGGTCCTTAATGGTGATATTTGATGAATATCTTTGGCTCATAGTGCAAAGATGAACGATTAATCGATGAATATCTTTGGCTCAGTAGTGCAAAGATGAACAGGTGTTGAGATGAACATGACCAACTGGTGATTTAAATGAATATCTTTGGCTTGTAGTGCAAAGATGAATATTGATTATTGTTACAGGGATAAATATTGATGATGGACTTTTAAACCTTAGAAGACAGTAGAATTCTTTCTCTACGTGAATCTTCTAATGGATTACTGTTTCCGCTGCATTTGTTGATCTAAAACTTGTTGTCTATTGTATTCTATTAGATTTTTCCCTGTTGAAGACTAACGATAATTTGTTGTATATTATCTTAGTCATAATATTCTTTACTGGGCTAGTTGAGCTCACCCTTTTCCTTGTTGTTCCATTTTCTTCTCAGGAGGTGAGAACATAGTAGGATCGAGTCGGGGTATGGAATGAAGGTTCTAAAGAAAGTTGTTTAGTAGTCTTCACCATTTTTGTAAAATAATGTATCAATAATTATGATGGGGATTTATTTGCGTGTGGATATTGTCTAGACGGCAATATCTGTATTTAAACTCACAGTATGTATTGTCGTATTTCACACGACATTTGTATTATTGAAGTTGTAGTTATTTCTGTACCATGTATTTGGCGACTCAGAATGGGTTGGCTGGAATAGACCTATTTTGGGGGCGTCACAGTTGGTATTAGAGCTTAGGGATATGATCTCTGGCGGAGATCGGGGAATAGAACTAGGAGGGGAGAGACGAGTAAATCCTTCGCTAGTGTGTCCTACCTAAGCTTATTTGTTGGTCAGGTCATAATATAGGGATATTATATGATATGTTAATTTGTTTAATTAACCCTTGTTTTATGACAGTATTTGAAAATGTCGACTGAGAATATTAACAATGGAAATGAGACCGTGGAGACGCCTGTACTCATCAACGAGGAAAACGTGCAACAAGAAGGCAATATTCCTCCTGTAAACAACACTACCGTGGAGACGCCTGTACTCATAAACTCACAGTATGTATTGTCGTATTTCACACGACATTTGTATTATTGAAGTTGTAGTTATTTCTGTACTATGTATTTGGCGACTCAGAATGGGTTGGGTGGAATGGACCTATTTTGGGGGCGTCACACTTGTGGTCCATGTATATCTCATATTTTTCTCCCTACAAATAGTGTCTCCAAATTTTTAACGCAAAAACTACTGTCGCTAACTCTAAATCATAAGTAGGGTATTGTTTTTCATAATCCTTCAATTGTCGTGACGCATACGTAATGACCTTGCCATGTTGCATTAACCCACAGCCCAGTCATCCATGCGATACATCACTATACACCACAAATCCTCTTGTATCATCTGGTAGTGATAATACAAGTGCCTCACTTAATCTCTTCTTCAGCTAGTGAAAATGCTCCTCACACTTGTCCGTTCACACGAACTTCACCGTCTTCCTTGTTAGATTGGTCAACAGGGTTGCTATCCTACAAAAATCCTAGATAAATCTTTGATAGTACCCAGCTAACCCTAAGAAACTTCTTACTTCAGTTGGCATCTTCGGTTGCTCCCAACTACTCACTGCTTCTACTTTCGCGGGGTCTACTAAAATTCCATCCTTATCCACCACGTGTCATAAGAATTGAATTTTCTCTATCCAAAAATCACACTTAGAAAATTTCGCATACAACTTTTCTTTTCTTAATGCCTCCAAAACCACCTTCAGATGTTCGACATGTTCTTCTTCCGTCTTCGAGTAGATCAAGATATCATCGATGAAAACTACTACGAATTTATCTAAGAATGGCTTGAAGAATCGGTTCATCAAGTCCATAAATGCTGCAGGAGCATTCGTTAACCCAAATGACATCACTAGAAATTCAAAATGTCCATAACGAGTTTGAAATGTCGTCTTCGAAATGTCCTCCTCCCGCACCTTCAACTGGTGATAACCCGTTCGCAAATCTATCTTCGAGAAACACTTGGCTCCCTTCAGTTGGTTGAAAAGGTCGGCTATCCTCGATAACGGATATCTATTCTTAATCGTTACTCTATTCAATTCTCGATAATCGATACAGAACCTCAGCGATCAATCTTTCTTCTTCAGAAACAACACTGGTGCTCCCAAAGGAGACACACTCGGCCGTATGTAACCCTTATCCAGCAACTCTTGCAATTGTATCATCAATTCCTTCATTTCGACTGGCGTCGTACGATATGGAGCTTTCAAAACCGGTGTCGTTCCCGGTGCTAAGTGTGACGCCCCCAAAATAGGTCCACATAACCCATTCTGAGTCGTCAAATACATGGTACAAAAACAACTACAAACTTTATTATTACAATTGTCGTGCAAAATACGACTACATGTATGCTGTGAGTTTAATTACAAATATTGTCCTCTAGACAATATCGAAACTCAAATAAGTTCTCACCATTTAGGACTGAGGATGATGAAAAATGTATTAAAGAAAATGAATCAAGTGAGATAAAAGGACAAAGATTAGGGATTCGTACTTCAGTTTATCCAAGTTCAAAAATACTCCATAATAATCAATTGTGGAGCAAAATTTAAAAATGAAGATCAAAACATAGATACAATCAAAGATAGTAACTAAAATAGACAACTTAGATAAATAAAAGAAAATTTAATTTTTTTGTAAATAGGACCGTATTCGTGAATAGTGATGTATACGTGAATATTGTTGTATAAGTGAATAGTAACCCCGACATGAAAAGGTAGAAATTTCACAAGAAAAATTATAATTCGTGAATAGTACTCGTGAATAGTATCTTATTTGTGAATAGTATCGTATATGTGAATAGTGTCGTATACGTGAATAGTAACCTCGACATAAAAAGGTAAACATTTCATAATAAAATTCATACAAATATTTTGGCATAATGATATTGAATGAAATAACATCATTTACGAAGAAAATAACATCTCTTACCTCAAAAGAATAGTACTTCTGGCTGAAATATCGGATATAACGCTAAAGGAAACTTGCACTGAATAGAAACTCTCAAAGTATCTAAATACTCACAAAAATACGCTCGATATTATAGAGAGAGAAAACTTCTGACTCTGGTGTGATTTTTAATTCTAACTAAACACCCTATTTATAGGAAAATACCAGAACGCCAAAGCAGACTTAATCTGCTACATGATGTCTTTACCTACTGCTATTCATGCACACCACCATTGAAAAATAATCGCAGCACACCAACAAGGACAAAAGTGGGGCCCACCCATTCTAGAAAATTTCCAAAAATGTTTTAAATTTAAAAAAATATTCAGAAACTTCAATAATTCATAATAAATAACCATTTTATCAGAAAAATATGAATTTTCTGTCCATTCCATGGGAAATTTAATTCTCTACAACTTTGTAGAAATAAGTTTTTCCAAATTCCAAACAAAAAATGTCTGAAATCCCTATACAAATGATTTTTAATACCTTCATTCCGACAAAATACTAATAAAAAACCTCAACATTAATTCCTTCATTTATATCTATATAAAATAAATATTTCCTTATCGTATAAATCAATAATTAATTATTCACAAATAATATTACAGAATCACAATAACGACAACCAGGTCGTTCCCATGAAAGAGAGGCTTTTCGATAAGGATTTTACCTAACTAGCGCACAATTAGGTGACCAAACCCCTTTCCTAGACAGAACTTCCTTAGACATTGCCAATAATGCTATCTAATAATATTATTCAAATAATATGAATTATTGAACTGATAATGAGAAATATTGTTTAGTGACAATTATTGAAACAATAATAATATAAAATATCAACGAAGTAATTATTGAATCAATAAAATAAAATATTGAACAATAATTACTGTAACAATTATTGAGTAGTGCCTTCTTACGTAAAAATCAATAATTCAAAAATATTGTGCAATATCGTGTGCTACTATTCAACCTCGCGTATTATTGTACTTTAACCACCAGGTATTCCAATAGTGTTAACGGTAACAACTACGCCGTTATTTATAAAAAACTCAAACTTGTCATTTTCTTCATCCGACAGTTTTTTGTTATCGTATGAATATTCTCCAACAGCAAGAATATCCCACTACCAAACGAATATTTCCAGACAACAATGAATATTTTATAACCACTTGTTTGTTTTGAAAAATTTGCACATTTCACCCATAACCAATGCATTATATCAAATTAACACCTAATTATTCAAAAAAATAATTAGAGGAAATTCAATTTTATTTATAAAAAGTTGGGGTCTTACAACCTCCCCTCCTTATGAAATTTCATCCTCAAAATTGACGTACATACCTGGTGTTTTGAAAAGGTAAGGATACCTTGTTTTCATTTCCGATTCCAACTTCCATGTCATTTCCTCAATAGCATGGTTCCTCCATAAAACTTTGACTTGTGGTATAACATTTGTGCGCAGGACATGCTCTTTTATATCCAAGATCTTGACAGGTACATCCTCATACTTTAAATCTTCGGCTATCTCGTCTAGTTCTAACTCAATAATGTGGTTTGGGTCTTTCACATATTACGAAGCATAGATATATGAAAAACATTATGAACACGAGACATGCTTGGAGGTAATGTGAGTCTATAGGCCACATTTCCTATTCGGTCAAGAATCTCAAATGGACCAACAAATCATGGATTGATCTTTCCTTTCTTCCCGAATCTTGTAACTCGCTTCCATGGAGCAACACGTAACAATACATGATCCCCAATATTAAATTCCACATCCTTTCGATGAAGATCCGCATAACTCTTTTGTCGATCATGTGTCATTTATATACGTTGTCGGATCATTTGGATCTTCTCTGTAGTCATACATACCAACTCTGGTCCCAACAACGTTGCTTCTCCCACATCATCCCAACATACTAGAGAGCAACACTTTCGTCCATATAATTCTTCGAATGGAGCCACACCTATAATGCCCTGAAATCCGGTCTATCTTCACACCCGGATTCCATGCATCACGAGTACATCTCATTCCAAACATACATCATTATATGTTAAATATAACAACATACATTCTCAAATCCTAGGTTCTATAACCTTATAACCTCGTTCATTACAAATAATGATAATTACATTATTCTTTCCATCTTACAAGAGTGACTTTTATCCGCCACCAAGGATACATAACAATTCATTAAACTAGACTATAGTTTAATTAAATTATTCTACATTACAAGTCTTCGCTTGATCTTCACGCTCATTCATATAATGAATAACACTTCATCTGAACACCGCTCAGCTTGATCTTTACGGGATCCTTAAGTTCTTCTACTCGTATGCTTAAAATGTTTTTCATTTAAAGCAAGTGTGAGCATTCAATTCCCCAGCAAGTTATAGCAGTTGAATAAACCACTTCAAGAATTTAAACATTCTTTTAAGACTTCGATAACCGAGCAAAGGTTATGAAGCAGCTTGAATAATAGGATTAATCTCGATTCCTATCATCTTAAAACATTAGTCACATTCACTTTGAAATACTTTCATTCTTCTACCTTTTTCATACACATCCTGTCCGACTAGAATCATTAGCACAGACTTATCAATAATGTTTCATGTATAAACAGAACATTCTCATATTGAACAGTTAAATCACAAAACAGTTCATCTCATAGAAACACTGAAATGTTCAAATTGTGGCACAAGGCCTCATACGTTCTACCACCTTGTACAAATATCGCACATTCACACATAGACAAAATTTCTCATGTTCAACATCTGAGAAAGTTTAAGGAACTATCATTCATTTAAAATATGAATGAAGTTAGGAAACTTGCCTTACGCACAGCTACAACTTACAATTTACACTGAACTGCTCATTCCAATTCCTATATAACATATAGGGAAATAACACATTCACCAATTAGTCATATACTTGACTTATGCATTGGTTTAAACTTTTCTTTACTTCTTAGGATTCACATTCTTGAAATCTAAGTTTACGTGACTAATTTTCTTTACCAGTTTACGGCTTCATGTCATATGGAAATGTCTTACTCATATGATCATCATCTTTGATGATTTACATTCTTATCTTCTTCTTATGACCCTTCTAGGACTCAGCACACATCGTGTCTCTGCTAGTAGTCCATATGGTACTCTAAGTGGTTTCCCACAAATAACCAACAAACATGTTCCCGTCTCATCTACACTGTCTTTCACAGTGAGTTAGATCGGTCGACAGTTTCGTATATACCTCCGCTCTCTGAAGGAATTGTTTAGCCCAGGTCCCATATGTCAACCATCAAAGAATACGATTGTACCACAACCTAACTTTATCTTAACTTATCAAAACCATTAAACTATAATGTTCGTTAAGTCAATTTCTTATTCCTTATGGCTTTCTGGCAACTAAGGTGCTGTTTGTTTACATCTTATTGTCTTTTAATGGACTGCCTCTTATTCGCTAAGAACCATGATGCTGTTTGTTTTGTTTTTTGTTACCTCTGAATGCCTCTTAATCGGTAAGATAGAAAATGAAATCTTAATAATTAAGAGGTACCTCTTAATGAAATTTATTTGATAATTTTTTTTATATAAATATATTCAACAATATTATGCACTCATTTTGATTAAATTGACTATTTAAAATTATTAAACAAAAAATTTCCCTTTAAACTGGTAAAATAGTGTCATTAAGAGACAACTTACTTTTTTGTTATCAAACAATTTTTTAGATTCAGACCTCATAACCATTCAGATGATCTAATTTATTAAGACATCATAATCATTCAGATCTTAATTCCTAAATTTATCAAACACAACCTAAATGTCATACCTCAGGATTCATTCCTTATCGTCTAAGTCATACAGTCTTTGGTATACGTAGAAAGATCATTGAATATTAATTCTACGCATTTATAGCGTTAAGCATTTTATATTACCTTATTAATATCTTACAACGTCCGATTCATTCGACTCGGAACGTTATCTAAGTTATAATCATTAACTCAGCTTTTTTATGTTATACATTATTGTCTTTAATTCATTTTCTTCATTCTTCATTACCTTACGGTCAAACCATAAACATAGTGTAGGTTCTGCCCGTTTAATATTTGTGTACACTCAACCCGCACGTTGGCTAAAGTGTTTAACGCTTACTTTATTCTAACATTCTCTATCCAACTCACATTCGGACTTTCATTACCCTTATTACCGTTTGCTACGGCTTTCTTGATAATTGATCTCTTACTTACTACATTCGTTAACGTCTAAGGAATTATAGAAATCCCATATGTTCGGTTACGTAATCAGCATTTACACACATTTTTTTTAATCCCGTTCAACCCTTACTAAAGGTTGAATTCACTTGATTAAGTATTAAATTAATTGAACTATATGTTCTTAATCTTTTCTTAGACTTCCCCCAAGAGTTGAGCATTTAAAATCTCTTCTCTGGGTCTTTTCCTGCACCGGCGCTGCGGCGCTGGTTCCTTATCTTTCTCTCGTGTTGCGGGACCACTAGGCAGTTGTGACACCCCCAAATCCGGGTACTTCAATTTCACGGGATTTGGTTTTCACTGTACAAATATCATCTATCTATCGACCCATAATAAATGCAAACCATACAATAGATAGAAATAAAATCTTCCCCTTTATAGGGTTACAACATCCGAATAATAATTATGATCCCAGGTTGAACTAACCTTAAATATCTGTGTGGAAATATAAACAATATGTCTTAAACAACATCATTAACTTAAGTCTTAAACAAATACATCATCATATAAAACAACAAGTCTTCATCACTTGCTAACTTTGCCCTTGCCTTTACTAGTGGAAGGTTCATCAGTTCTTTCGTTCTTAACTGCAATGTTATTATTAACCAAGAGTGAGCACTATTGCCCACAAGTATAACAATGAAATAACAGTATAATAACATGCGAGTGAATCAAAGACATCCGAATAAAAGCTCAACTTTTGAATCAAGAATGAATAACAAGAATCAAAAGATTTCTGAGGGTCATAAGACCTTGAACTATGTCCTAGGTTATCAAGGGTTATACTTGAAACCTTTAACAGTCATAAGACTATGGACCTTTCTTCTCGTACTTAGGGGATCAGCGCTTAGTACCATACTATGCACAATATCTTAACGTTAATGCATAAGTAAATCCCTTTACAGGGTTTTTCATCTCAGTTTGACATTCAAGTCCGTACCAAAGGAAGTTTGGTTTGGATAATTCAATAAGGGTTTTGAAATTTAGAACGTTCATCAACTAAGGACTAGTTGAATCAATAAAGTTCACTAGTCTAATAAGGTTCAACAATAATGATATTCAATTTGAATAATAATCTCAAGAAGTATATAATAGGACAATTATTGTATAACTGAATCATGCTTTGAAAAGATAATCAATCTTTAATATAACATTTGAACTTGAATAATAGTAATGATAATTTACTCGAGGTAAATAATAAACTTGAACAATAATGACAAGTAGGGTTAGAAAACTTGCCTCGTGCGTAGATTACACTTTAACCAAGTACGTTCTTTGAATTTAATCCTACATATCATTCACATTCACAATACCAGTTAATTATAACCTAACTAATCATCAATGATCATTCTTTTGTCTAAACTTTGGTTATGACTATACTTAGTCAAATTATCACATTTACTGTCACATAATATCACTTCATGAATAATAATTTAATTATGTATTCAATAATTCGATCCACAAGAAATTATGTTATTTTAATGTTAAACATCTATTTTACATCTCATTATACTTCTAACATGTTTACATGTTCATTACATTAAGTTACTAACACATTGCTAGACTTAACATTTTAAAAATAATTCATTATGAACTTTCTGGAGATGGCATTTGCAGCATTTCATATGCGTTCTAGTCTTCGAGTCATGGCTGAATGGCTGGATAAAGCATGCTTATGGCACGCATTAAATAGACAGTAGACTTAGTTACTTTTGCATGCGTGACAGATTCCGTGAGTGGCCGTATGGCGTCCAGAAAAATTCGCGAAATCGCGAGAACATGCCAATTTCTTCCAATTTCTTAATTTCTACTCGAAATTAGACATACCTATATGATGTAATTCATGCATAAACATAACCCAACATTTATATAACGACTTTAATCAATGTAAACACTTAATTACAGAATTTAAGCATGCAATTTAACTGACTTTGATGTTCTTGAAGGTTTTGAAAATTAAACATGAAAATTGTCACTACGGATTCGTTATAACACCGAATCCGTTTATTTAAACTTTGGTCTCTTCGTATCAACATGCATAACAACATACGAGTGTAAAATTTAGGGATAATATACGATCAACACATGAAATATCACGTATAAGTCCATATTGCCAAAACCCAACTCTGTAAGTTTTTGAAAAACATATACCACATGTGTTTTTATGAAACTGATGACATGGTTTACATAATAAATATAATTAAATACGATTTGATACATCTTAACCCATATATAAACTCATAATCAAACCCTTTCTCAATTACAGAGATTTTACAAAAGCTTTGAAAGCCATTTTCTTATAAAAACTAAATGACGTGAAAAGGAATTGGGTTTAAGAGATTACCCAAGCGTAGAATTAATGGAAGATGAATTCCTTCTCAGATGACTCTCATAATCCTCTTAAGAATTTCTAAATTCTCAACTCTTTCTCTGTATTTCTCTCTATTAATATTTTTAGACTAAGGCAAATAATGAATAAAAGAAAAAGACGTATGATAATAAAGGAGAAAACTGACGCGCGTTATGGTAGTCAGTTACCTAACATGGGTAACTGCTCCCAACCTCCCTTAGTGCCATGTTTGTCTAGCTAGAATAGGTTTCAAAAACCATTTAATCTAATAAAGCTTTATCATATAGTTAAATTTAATGTCACACTCCTTCATAAAATAAATCAATATCTTATTTAAAATTAAATATAATAATTTCTCATAAATTCACATAATCATATAATTAATTTTCTCATTAATTAATTGTATCAAATTATTAAATCTCTAATTAATTATTACATTAATTAAAATAACATTATGCTTATTAAATATTTCATTTAATACAATAAGCTCACAAATGACATACTACGAAGAATAATTATTCTCTACATTAATTTAATAAATGTAACACATATAATTAAATTAATCTACCACAATTGCATCAATTAATTATTAAATCTAATATTTAAATCATCGAAAATATTTATTTAATTCCAAAAATTTTAAGAATTAAATTACAAAATCTTGTTCGTCACATCTTTCCCCCCTTAAAAGGATTTTGTCCCCAGAATCACGTCTCAAAAATTTTGACCCGTTACATTCTCCCCCCCTTACAAAGATTCTGTCCCCAGAATCGCTTACACATAATTAAGTAAATAAATGAGGGTAGTTCTTCATCATATTCTCTTCGAGTTCCCACGTAGCTTCTTCAGCGTTGTGCTTGTAATCGGCTTTGTAGGATCGTAACATTGAAACATAGAAGACGTTGTGGACATTCTCGAGTGATGGAGGTAAAGCTACTTCGTACGCGACTTCTCCGATTCTTCGCAATACTTCAAATGGTCCAATGAATCTTGGGCTCAATTTCCCTTTCTTTCCGAACCTGATCTTCCTTTTCCAGGGAGAGACCTTCAAGAAAACATAACTACCTGATTCAAACTCAATATTTTTACGATGTGGATCAGCGTTTTTCTTCTGTCGATCTTGAGCCGCTACTAGTCGTGCTCGGATCACTTTGACTATTTCTGCAATCTGCTGTACCAATTCTGGCCCTAGCAATTGTCTTTCACCAACTTCATCCCAGTAAAGCGGAGTTCTGCACTTTCTGTCGTATAACGCTTCGTAAGGCGACATGCCAATACTAGCGTGGTAACTGTTGTTGTAGCCGAACTCTACTAATGGTAGGTGATCATCCCAATTTCCTTTAAAGTCTATCACACAGGCTCTTAGCATATCTTCTAATGTTTGAATCGTTATCTCGCTCTGTCCGTCTGTTTGAGGGTGGTATGTTGTACTCATTCGTAATTGCGTACCCATGCATTCATGAAGACGTTTCCAGAAATTCGATGTGAAGCGCGGATCCCTATCGGAAACAATTGACACCGAAACTCCGTGCCTCAAAACAATCTCTTTTACGTATAACCTCGCCAACTGATCTAAGTTGAATTTGATTTTAATCGGAAGGAAGTGTGCGGATTTCTTCAGTCGGTCAACGATAACCCATACCGCGTCGTAGCCTTTCTGAGTCGTCGGAAGGCCAACCACGAAGTCCATTGTAATATGTTCCCATTTCCATTCTGGCATCTCCAACGGTTGTAGCAATCCACTTGGTCTTTGATGTTCTTCTTTAAATTTCTGACAGGTCAGACACTTGGCAACACATTCTGCAACATCACGTTTTAAATTCGGCCACCAGAAATGTTGTCGAAGATCTTGGTACATTTTGGTACTACCAGGGTGAATCGAATATCGTGAACTATGAGCCTCGCTCAAAATATCTTCCTTAATCTCTTGTACTGGCGGTACCCAAATTCTACTCTCAAATCTCAGTATTCCTTCCTTATCCATCTTAAATCTCGGTTCAGATCCTTCAGATATCTTATTTGTCACCTTTTTACATTCTTCGTCCTGAAGCTGAGCCTCCTTTACTTTTTCTAGTAGAGTTGTACCAGATTGCATCTGAAATATTTTCTCATCAATCTCCATAGGATACTTCACTTCCAACTTCAGTTTTTCTATTTCTGCAATTAGCTCCTCCTGAGCAGTCAACATCATCAATTTCTCACGACCCTTTCTACTTAAGGCGTCAGCAACCACATTTGCTTTACCCGGATGGTATAAAATCTCACAGTCGTAATCCTTAATTAATTCCAACCATCTTCTTTGACGAATATTCAAATCCTTCTGCGTGAAAATATATTTCAGACTCTTGTGGTCCGTATATATTTCACACTTCTCCCCATAAAAATAGTGCCTCCAAATTTTTAAAGCAAAAACAACTGCAGCTAACTCCAAATCATGGGTCGGGTATCCCTTCTTGTAATCCTTCAACTGTCGTGATGCATACGCAATGACTCTTCCATTTTGCATCAGCACACAGCCAAGTCCTTTATGCGACGCATCACTATAAACAATAAAATTTCCTGTATCATCCGGAAGAGATAACACAGGGGCCGTACTCAACCTCTTCTTCAATTCTTGAAAATTTTCCTCACACTTATCCGTCCAAACAAATTTCACGACTTTTGAGTTAAATTAGTTAATTGAATTCTGATCTTGGAAAAGTCTTGTATGAACCTTCTATAATATCCTGCCAATCCAAGAAAACTTCTTACTTTTGACGGCGTTCTCGGCTGATCCCAGTTAATCACAGCTTCTACTTTTGATGGATCTACCGAAATTCTGTTTTTATCGATCACGTGACCAAGAAATTGTACCCGTTCAATCCAAAATTCGCATTTCGAAAACTTGGCGTACAACTTCTCCCTTCTTAATACTTCAACCGTTAATCTCAAATGTTCTTCGTGTTCTTCTTTGGTTTTGGAATATACCAAAATATCATCTATAAATACAACTATGAATTTGTCCAAAAAAGGCTTGAACACACCATTCATTAGTCCCATAAATGCTATAGGAGCATTCGTTAGACCAAACGACATTACTAAAAATTCGTAGTGACCATATCGCATTCTGAATGCTGTCTTCGGTACATCCTCTAGCCTCACCTTCAGTTGGTGATAACCACTCCTCAAGTCTATCTTAGAAAAGTACTTTGCTCCCTTTAATTGATCAAACAGATCATCGACCCTTGGTAATGGATATCTATTCTTAATCGTGACCTTGTTTAGTTCTCTGTAGTCAATGCAGAGT
The DNA here is from genome assembly GCA_020205605.1 of Panax ginseng. Lineage (NCBI taxonomy): Eukaryota > Viridiplantae > Streptophyta > Magnoliopsida > Apiales > Araliaceae > Panax > Panax ginseng. The sequence goes on along the minus strand of CM035140.1, from coordinate 60,320,530 downwards.
TGCATCGATCTGTCCTTCTTTTTCAGAAACAACACCGACGCTCCCCACGGTGAAACGCTCGGTTGAATGTACTTCTTGTCCAGCAATTCTTGTAATTGTACCATTAATTCTTTCATCTCTACTGGTGCCATTCGGTATGGTGCGTTCGATATTGGAGCAGTTCCTGGTGCCAAATCGATCACGAAATCCACTTCTCTATCTGGTGGAAGTCCTGGCAAATCGTCTGGAAATACAACGACGAAGTCCCTCACAATCGGTATCTCTTCTACCTTCGGATTCTCTTTTTGATTGTCGACTATGTAAGCTAAATATCCTATACAGCCTTATCTTAATAACTTCTTGGTCTGCATCATCGTCAGACAACTCGCTTGTCTAGGCGACTTTCTACCATAAAATACAACCTTTGCCAGAGTCATAAGGTTAATACACTTCTTTTGGCAATCAATTATAGCTCCGTAATTGAATAACCAGTCCATTCCCAATATAACGTCGAATTCCCCAAGTCGAATAGGGATAAGATCTACATTCATGATATTACCCTTAATATCCACTCTACATTTCTTATGTATATACTTAACATGGATTATTTCTCTATTCGCAATTTCTATGTTCATGGGGTAATCCAATTAATTCTTAGGCAAATCTAAATTCTTGGCAAAATCATCGGATATAAAGGAACAAATAGCACCCGAATCAAATAATACGTAAGCATTAATTTTATTGATCGGAATGATACCTTACACCACATCACGGGATTGAACTGCATCTTGCACCGTCATGTTGAAAAGTCCGGCGGTTGATCGGTTTGTTGCGGTTGGTCCGGTGATAGTTAAGGCATTTCCACTGCTATTTCCACGGTTACCTCCTGGTACTGCTCCTCCTGATCCCTTCTTAGGGCAATCTCTTGCTAGATGATCCTTAGAACCACAGTTGAAACAACCACCCTTCTTTGGGTTAGGACAGTTAGGTGCTATGTGGCCTTCCTGACCATAATTGTAGCACACTCTTTTTCCTTTCATACAAACTCCCAGATGAGCTTTCTCGCAAGTCGGGCATACTTCGATTCTTTTCTTCTAATTACCTTGCTGATTTCCCGATGATGAATTGTCATTCCACCTTTTCTTTTGATTGAAATTTCCACCTCCTGTGCCACTTCCACTAGCCTTGTTATTTCCTTCACCTTCACTCTTCTTCTTCTTTTGATCTTGATTGTACTTGGTCACCGCATCGCTTCCTTCTTCAGCGAGGATGGCCTTTTCCAATACTCTGACAAATGTGTTTATCTGAAACATTGAAACTTTACTGTATACCCAAGGCTTTAGTCTTTGTTCGAATCTTCTGGATTTTCTCTCGTCGGTGTGTACTTGGTTCGCCGCTTAGTCAGGTATGCTCATATTTCCCTGCTTCAACTATAGAAATTGAACCTCCATCTGGTTCTGTGAACTGGTCGGGAAATACATTTCGAAGAACATCTCTTTGAATCTCTCCCACGTAATTACACCTTCACCTCCTTGAACTTTGTTTGCTTGCCACCAGTAGCTAGCCTCAGAATTCAGCATAAACGTTGCAAAAGCGGTCTTCTGGTCTTCTCTAACCCTAGCAACGTCGAAAACCTTCTCCATTTCCATAACCCACGTTTGAGCCTTGATTGGGTTCATGGAACCTTTGAACTCTGGCGGTCCCACCACCTTGAAGTCTTTAAATGTTGTGTTTGATGGAGCTTGAGGTTGATTATTCATGGCTCCAGTCAGTAAGTTCACCAAATGCTGAACGGGATTAGCATTGGCGTTATTGTTATTATTGGTAGACTCTTCCTGAGCCGGTTGACGTTGTTGTCTTCTCCTTGGCGCCATTTTCTATTAAATAAACGCTTATTAGAACTTTATTTATTTCTCTAAATAGTTAAGGCATTTCTTAACAATTTAACATACTCATTAACACATCATCTCAAACAACTTGATATATTTTCATTCAAATCAAAAGTTTTAACATTAAACGATAGCATAACTGCTATTTACATCAACTATCCTGGAATAAAGAATCCACATGATTTAAAACATTCAAATATTCTTTCGTTCATAAACACGTCAGAATTTACATCTAAAAACTAATTAAGTTCTTCACATAATTAAGCAAATCATATCACTGCCGGTTAAGGTGCTTAATAGCCTTGCTACGCTCCTCTTCTAAGATGCGATACATCGTCCTGCGATCCATCATGTACAATGGTAGTCCTTCGAACTGGATTGGGTACCCCAAAACTTGATCTTGGGTCTCATTCATTGCCTTTTTAAGTATAGAATATGTCTCCCCAATCTTCGCCTTCTTTGCATGACCATCATCTTCTGCACGATCAGCTCGACGTGATTCTCTTACCCAGCCTTCCTCTGCTATTTTTAGTCTTTTGGAGGTTTCCTTCAGTTCCTTCTTCAGTTTCTGTATCTCCTCAGTCTTATCTTCGGTTTGACCCTTCTCATGGACCAAATCCCATTCTACATTTCCCAGTCGTGAGTGAAGAGTCGAAATCTCCTCTCCTTCTATTCTAGAGTAATATGTTGAATAACCGCTCGCTCAGTCAAATCCTGGACCTCGTCTCGTAACTCTACGTTATGGTCGTATAACGTGTCATACATCTCAGCATCAACGGTGTACCGTGGTAACTCCTCTTCTTCCTCTTCCTCTTCCTCAACAAATTCCTCCTCAGGATCAGTCTCAGGTTCATGCTCCTGACCAACAACGGTGATCAATGGAGATGATTCCTTCTGCACCAGCTGCTCCCTAACGACATGAATGTCTTGGGGCTCCTCCTCTGTCGGTACTATAGGTACACGGGGTTCTTCCTCAGTAGGTACTATAGGTACACGGGGTTCTTCCTCCCCAGCTTGACTAGCTTCTCCAACATTCGACATCCTGACAACAAAATTTTAAGTTTTAGTTACTAAGTCGTATCATCTAACGCATACTTTAACACATAAACACATAAGGTCTTTTATTATCTTCAATGAATTATAGAAATTCATTTCTTATAACTCGATAAGAGTTTTCCATTACTATCTTCTTCTATAAGGCTACTACCTAAGGTTGTTCCCAAACCTAAGGTTCATAACCTACAGCTCTGATACCAACTTGTGACACCCCCAAATCCTGGTACTTCAATTCCACGGGATTTGGTGTTCACTGTACAAATATCATCTATCTATCTACCCATAATAAATGCAAACCATACAATAGATAAAAATAAAATCTTCCCCTTTTTAGGGTTACAACATTCGAATAATAATTACGATCCCAGGTTGAACTAACCTTAAACATCTGTGTGGAAATATATAATAAGTCTTAAACAACATCATTAACTTAAGTCTTAAACAAATACATCATCATATAAAATAATAAGTCTTCATCACTTGCTAACTTTGCCTTTGCCTTTACTAGTGGAAGGTTCATCAGTTCTTTCGTTCTTAACTGCAATGTTATTATTAAGCAAGAGTGAGCACTATTTCCCACAAGTATAACAATGAAATAACAGTATAATAACATGCGAGTGAATCAAAGACATCTGAATAAAAGCTCAACTTTTGAATCAAGAATGAATACCAAGAATCAAAAGATTTCTGAGGGTCATAAGACCTTGAACTCTGTCCTAGGTTATCAAGGGTTATACTTGAAACCTTTAACAGTCATAAGACTATGGACCTTTCTTCTCGTACTTAGGGGGATTAGCCCTTAGTACCATACTGTGCACAATATCTTAACGCTAACGCATAAGTAAATCCCTTTATAGGGTTTTTCATCTCAGTTTAACATTCAAGTCTGCAACAAAGGAAGTTTGGTTTGGATAATTCAATAAGGGTTCTGAAATTTAGAATGTTCATCAACTAAGGACTAGTTGAATCAATAAAGTTCACTAGTCTAATAAGGTTCAACAATAATGATATTCAATTTGAATAATAATCTCAAGAAGTATACAATAGGACAATTATTGTATAACTGAATCATGCTTTGAAAAGATAATCAATCTTTAATATAACATTTGAACTTGAATAATAGTAATGATAATTTACTCGAGGTAAATAATAAATTTGAACAATAATGACATTTAGGGTTAGGAAACTTGCCTCGTGCGTAGATTACACTTTAACTAAGTACGTTCTTTGAATTTAATCCTACATACCATTCACCTTGACAATACCAGTTAATTATAACTTAACTAATCATCAATGATAATTCTTTTGTCTAAACTTTGGTTATGACTATACTTAGTCAAATTATCACATTTACTGTCACATAATATCACTTCATGAATAATAATTTAATTATGTATTCAATAATTCGATCCAAATGCAATTATGTTATTAAATGTTAAACATCTATTTTACATCTCATTATACTTCTAACATATTTACATGTTCATTACATTATGTTACTAACACATTGCTAGACTTATCATTTTAAAAATAATTTATTACGAACTTTACGGAGAGTGGTATACTTTGAGCGCCATCATTTCATTATCTTGGTCTTGTAGCGATAAGCGCTGATGCGATTCTTAATTTATTTTGACGACACTTAACTTTGCTGATGCGGAAATAGACAAGTAGTCAAGTGACATGCACAGTACATGAGACATGAAAATGGCGATTCACGAAAATCGCAGAACATGCCAATTTCTTCCAATTTCTTAATTTCTACTCAAAATTAGACATACCTATATGATGTAATTCATGCATAAACACAACCCAACATTTATATAACGACTTTAATCAATGTAAACACTTAATTATAGAATTTAAGCATGCAATTTCACTGACTTTGATGTTCTTGAAGGTTTTGAAAATAAAACATGAAAATTGTCACTACAGATTCGTTATAACACCGAATCCGTTAATTTAAACTTTGGTCTCTTCGTATCAACATGCATAACAACATACGAGTGTAAAATTTAGGGATAATATACGATCAACACATGAAATATCACGTATAAGGCCATATGGTCAAAACCCAACTCTGTAAGTTTTTGAAAACCATATACCACATGTGTTTTTATGAAACTGATGACATGATTTACATAATAAATATAATTAAATACGATTTAATACATCTTAACCCATATATAAACTCATAATCAAACCCTTTCTCAATTATAGAGATTTTACAAAAGCTTTAAAAGCCATTTTCTTATAAAAACTAACTGACATGAAAAGGAATTGGGTTGAAGAGATTACCCAAGCGTAGAATTAATGGAAGATGAATTCCTTCTCAGATGACTCTCACAATCCTCTTAACAATTTCTAAATTCTCAACTCTTTCTCTGTATTTCTCTCTGTTAAGCTTTCTAGACTTAGGCAAATAATGAATAAAAGAAAAAGGCGTTATGATAATAAAGGAGAAAAGCGGCAGCGTTATGGTTTATGGGTTTACCTACAACATGGGTAACTTCTCCCACTCCCTTAAAGGCCATGTATGTCTAGCTAGAATAGGTTTCAAAACCATTTAATCTAATAAAGCTTTATCATATAGTTTAATTAATGTCACACTCCTTCATAAAATAAATCAATATCTTATTTAAAATTAAATATAATAATTTCTCATAAATTCACATAATCATATAATTAATTTTCTCATTAATTAATTATATCAAATTATTAAATCTCTAATTAATTATTACACTAATTAAAATAATATTATGCTTATTAAATATTTCACTTAATACAATAAGCTCACATAATGACATACTTCGAATAATAATTATTCTCTACATTAATTTAATAAATGTAACACATGTAATTAAATTAATCTACCACAATTGCATCAATTAATTATTAAATCTAATAATTAAATCATCGGAAATATTTATTTAATTCAATAAATATTAAGAATTAAATTACAAAATCTCGTTCGTCACAGCAGTTCCTAGTTGTACATTAGGGTTTTCTAATTTAGAAATTAGGGTTATCCATAATAATCGCTTGAACTTTTATCCTTTAAATTCTCAAATTAGGGTTTTAAGATTTCTAATTAGGGTTTCGGATTCCCGAAATCTAAAATTAGGATTTCCAGAGCCGGTACTAGGGTTTCTTGTCAATCATTAGGGTTTTCTAACTGAACGTCGATGTTCTTAATATATGGTTAGGGTTTGTCACATATATAATTTATCTAGACAACTCTTGACCCTTAACCACATACTGCACACATAAAAACCACATACACAGATACATATACACTTATACCCTTAATCCTGAATAATTCTCCATAAAAAATTTTAAATCCATAATATTCCTTCCTAAAAATATCAAATCCATTCACTTATTTTTTGTCTAGGTTTATTATTTAACCTTAATTCAATATTTTAAGATTTTAATAAATATCGAAATTCTCGGGTTGTCACATTCACCCCTTCTTCTAAAAAGTTTGTTCTCGAAATTTACCTTACACCTTACACCTTACACCTTTCGTACACAACATCACATGCTACCCAAAACATCTCTCACAAAAGTTAAATTATTCAAATCGTGATGAGGAGTCATATAGACTATAAATTTTCATTTTTGAAAAGGTTTTATGGAAATTCATCTGCAAACTGCTCTGGTCTTATGGACATAGTGGGTAATTAGCTCGTTATTCCTGGTACTGGCCAAGTATTGTTGGTTGGAACAATTTTTCCCCATTCCCTCTATCCGCCTTGGGCGCACAAAAATTTCCTACCTGAGTCTTTATCAGATTCCGCACCAAAACAATTCAGTTCGGAAAAATTTTCAAAGAACGCTTAGGATTTTCATAAACATTGGTCTAGCTGAATCAAGTAGCATAGACTCATACCAATAATGCAATTTTAATTGAGATATTTAGGTATAGCCAGAACGATGTACTGGACAGACCCACCATGAGAATTCTATGTGGAGCATTATGCAAAGTGTCATTAGCGATTCTCATAGTGACAATGATATATTGGTCCTTCGACCTGAAATCACTATATTATTACACGGAAATTTATGTACTTTGATATCATCAAAAGTCACCTTTAATAGGGTGGACAATAAAGATGATTATTGGGTATATCATGAATTGTGTGAAGAATGTGACGAACGAGATTTTTGTAATTATTTTTAAATATTTATTGGATTAAATAAATATTTTCGATGATTTCATAATTAGATTAAATAATTAATTGATGCAATTGTGGTAGATTAATTTAATTATATGTGTTACATTTATTAAATTAATGTGGAGAATTTTTATTATCGAAGTATGTGATTATGTGAGCTTATGGTATTAAAAGAAATATTTAATAAGTCTATTGTTATTTTAATTAATTTAATTATTAATTAGAGAGTTAATAATTTGACATTATTTATTAATGAGAAATTTAATTATGTGACTATGTGAATTTATGAGAATTTATTATATTTTATTTAAAACAAATTAAATAAGATATTTATTTAATTTATAAAGGAGTGTGACATTATTGTAACTATATGATAAAAAGTTTTATTAAAATAAAGAGCTTTGAACCTAGTTTGTTAGCCAAATGAGGCCTTTAGAGGAGTTGGGGGCAGTTAAACCACGAATGGAATAACTGACCTCAACTCTGCGCATAAAGGCCCAATTGAGTTTAACTTACATATTTTTCATTTTAGTTAATTGAGAGCCAGAGAGATTTCAGAGAGAGTTTGAGAAATCTTTGAGAAAGATTAGAAAGTAATTGTCATTCTTTTTATGAACCTCTGTAATTGGGATAGAAGTAATGATTATGGGTTGTGTATGTGTTATGACATATCACATCGTATTTGATTATATATATTGTATAAACCATATCATCAAATTCATGAAAACATGTCGTATATGATTGCTGAAAAATTACAGAGTTTGGGTTATGGACATATGGTCTTATACGTGATTTTAGTATGTCAAACATAAATGTTTTCGTAAAATTTACACCCTCATTTTATTATGCATGTTGATACGAAGAGACCAAACCTTAAACAAACAGATTCGGTGTTATAACGAATCTGTAGTGTTAATTTTCATGTTTTGTTTTCAAAACCTTCAAGAACATCAAGAACAGTGAAAAATTTCACGCTTTAATTCTGTAATTAAGTGTTTAAATTAGTTAAAGTTACTCTATAAATGTTGGGTAATGATTATATATGAATTCTAACATGTGGGTATGTTTAATTTGGAGAATTCATGATCATGTAATGTTTAATTCGCTGAACTCTTTATTCTTCTTGAACTGGGAATCAAATTACGAGTATGTCATGGCACGCCAACTCCAGAATCGATGTCCGTCTTGTGACGCCAAGTACCAGTCGCGGCGCCATGGCCTTGCATGCCATGAGGCCTAAGATACAAAAGTGGCAAATAGCAAATACCACTTAGCGAAATGTCCGAAAAATGCATTTTTCCAAAATTCAAGGATAGAAATGTGTTAGTAATCTAGTCTAATGAACATAAAACCTCGTTAGACATAGAATGAGATATTAAAATGAGTTTTTACCAAGTCAAGAAGACAATTACATGTTGATTGAATCGTTGATTATGTAATTAACTCATTGTTCGTGTAGTATTAAATTATATGAAAACAAGTATGGTAATTTGACTAAGTATAGTCATGAATTAGAGTTAGACAAAGAGTAAACCTATGATGTTTAGTACGTTATTATTGACTGGTATTGTGAATGTAAATGATATGTAGGATTTAAATCAAAGAACGAGTTTAGTTAAAGTGTAATCTACGCACGAGGCAAGTTTCCTAACCCTACTTGTTATCGTTATATAAGTTGATTAATTCACCTTTCTACATTGAGTAAATTCTCATTATTATTGACAAGTCTGTCTTGTATATTAAAGTTATTAATCTTTCAAGCATGATGCTGTTATACAATACTTATTCTATTGTATACCTTTTGAGATATTATTCAAGTTAAGTTATCAATTATTGTTAAACCTTGTTAGACTAGCGAACCCTTTATGATTCAACTAGTCCATAGTTGATGAGCGTTCTAAATTTTAGAACCCTTGATGAATTATCCAAACCAAACTTCCTTTGGTGCGGCCTCGAATGTCAAACTGAGATGAACAACCATGTAAAGGGATTTACTTATGCGTTAGCGTTAAGATATTGTGCACAGTATGGTACTAAGGGTTGATCCCCCTAAGTACGAGAAGAAGAGTCCATAGTCTTACGACTGTTAAAGGTTTCAAGTATAACCCTTGATAACTTAGGACATAGTTCAAGGTCATATGACCCTCAGAAATCTTTTGATTCTTGCTATTCATTCTTGATTCTAAAGTTGATCTTTTATTTTAGAAGTCTTTGATTCGCTCGCATGTTATTATACATTGTTATTTCATTATTTTATTTGTGGGCAATCATGCTCACTCTTGTGTAATAATAACATTGCGCAGTAAAACGAAAGAGCGATTTAACCTTCCACTAGTAAAGGCAAGGGCAAGCTTAGCAAGTAATGAAGATTGATTACTTATGTGGTTATGTAATGGTAATTAGAATTGATGTTACTTAAGACTTATTTGTTTATGTTCCGTGCAGATGATTTAAGGTTAGAGTAACCTAGGATTGTATTTATTATGTAGTTGATGTAACCCCATAAGGGGAGATTTATTATTATTTCTATCTATTGCATGGTTTGCATTTATTATGGGTAAATAGATAGATGATATTTGTACAGTGAACACCAAATCCTGTGGAATTGAAGTACCCGGTTTTGGGGGTGTCACAAGGAAAACTCAGATTAAATTATGAAGAGTATGACACATTCTATGACTCGAGTTTAATCTAGAATATAAAGGTTAAAATGATTAAATTTGTGATGCCACCAAATCCCGGTACTTCATTACCTCAAGACTTGGTGTTCACTTAATCAAAACATTCATATCTAACTACCCAATAATAATATAATTGAATAATAAAACCTGCGCATACATGATTACATTAATAAAACCATTATCTCCCAGGTTATCTCACCTTTAATTACAATCATTCAAATGCAGAATTTAAATAAGTTCATTACATAAATCAAATTAAAGTCTAATAAATATCTGTCAAAATATTACAAGTCTTCAATACTTGTTCATCTTCCCCTTGTCCTTACTGGCGCTAGGTACATCTACCTTCTCATCCTTAGATATAATGGTTATATAAGCAAGAGTGAGAAAACAAATCTCACTTGAAATAAGAATGAATAAACTTTACAACAATTGCCAAATAATAGGCTCAATAGAACTGAATGATATGTTCTATTAACATTCTGAAATAAACTACAAAGGGTATACTGACCACGAACCATGTCCACATTTTTAAGTAATCTTTCAAGTTTAACTTTAACAGTCATGTGACTATAAGGACTCCACGTACTTAGGGGGATCAACCCTTCGTACAATGTATTGTGTACAAACATTTCAACGCTAAGCGTAAACCCCTAATAATAGGGTTGTTCATCTCAGTATTTAGATTACAAGTCCGCACCAAAGTAAGTTTGGTTTAGATACACTTCAAGGTAATTTGGAATTCAACGGTCATCAACTAAGGATTAGTTGAATAAAAGGTAACAATACTATGTTATGGAATAATCATAACTGAATAAACATTGCATTCTAAGTTCATGCTATAGGAATAATCTAATAGCATATGTGTTGAATAATTCACATACCTTGCTTTGAACAACACTAAGCTAAGGTTAAAATCTTAGAATTTAATATTAAGCATGCATAATAAGTAATAACTTGAACCATAAACTTGTTCATCAGAATAAAGGTACTTGTATGCTAAAATAACAAGATTAGGTTTAGGAAACACTTGCCCAATTTAATAATAGAACAAACTCAACGAAAATGTAGAGTTAGAGGAAATTGCGTAATTATAATTGAATTAGAAACAATAATATTGTTCAATGTTAAAAGACAAGATTTAGAAAAACTTGCGTCATTATAAACAATCTAGATACAAGGACTTGTTCAACGAAGTAATCTTGCTCAATAAGGTATAGAGTTAGGAAACTTGCATAATTATTATAAGAGTAGAGTTAAAGAACTTGCTCAATTTAAAAAGATAGGTTTAAAAACTTGCCTCGAGCGTAAGCTACAATATTAAACTCACGTTCACCAACATATAGGTTTAGAACCATCATCTATTACATATACTAACATTCACGTTCCAACATAACACACATTTCTAGTTAGACTTAATATTTTAGCATAAGTCTTAAGACACCATGCATCAAAAACTACAAGTGTTAACCTTCACAACACATGTTTACTATTCATCATGTTCACTACGTTCTAACACATAATGTTCATCGCTTACTAATCATTCAAACTTTGAATCTACTAACCACATAGCATGATTCTGTTTTAGCTATATTAGTACATGTTTATTATACTAACACATCACTAGACCAACGTGACGTCATTATATCTATCATCTAAGCTATGGCGTGACAGAGCTTTCTGCTTCATATCGATGTGTGTAGCATTCGCTTTCTTGTATTCTTGAGATTTTTGCCTTAACCTTTAAGCATGGCAATTTCTTACTGGTGCCGAGAACAGAAGGCGGACTTCGACATGAAGAGTAGCCATTTTTAACCCAACTAACACGAATTTCACCCACTAAATAGTGAAATTAACACGTAAAATAAATATCACAATATCATAAACATGATTGCTAACATATTCAATCAATTAGAACAATTTAACAACACTTCTAGCTATTTTAATTTCTCAAATTTCATATTTTCATACAAAAATCCATTTTTGAATTTCTTTACAAAAATGAACACTATGATTTACATTCTTGTCCAAAGTACTTCATTCAAATTATATTATCTTCCTTTCTTAATAGACTAGAATAATCAAGCTTCAATTTATAGTTTAACATATGAATTGATCATCAAAATTGGTACTTACATGAACCATATAAAAAATACATAAACTGACATTATTTTCTTCCTACTGTCAAACGAAACTAGCATACAATTCTGCTTTAAACACAAATTCTAACCATCAAAAACTCATACAACTATAAGTACTCAGTTGTATAATCGTAAACTTAGAATTTTTAATTCACAGAACATGAACAACACTATGTCGTGATACACATAAACATATATATATATATATATATATATATATATACAATACTAAGGTTATGTAAAAATACCTCTAATTTGCGTGTAATTCTTGCTAAGATCACTGGAATTTGCTTGAGACTCTAAGGTTCTCTCTCAATTCTCTCACACCTTCTTTCTCAATTCTCTCGATCAAGCTCTCAGTAATAGTCTAGGATACTAACATAACCCAACTGATAAACCAACGTAAATATAAAACGGCTATGGCCATAATAAGTCTAATAATTATATTAGTTATAATTACAATAACGTATAACTTGTAAATATATTTATATTCTATTTATTTATTTTATTATTATTATAATTCAAAATTAAAAAGAAATTCCAAAAGCCATAGGGCTTTGTTTGGCAAATCATTTAAAATTAAATAGTTTATATCCTTAAGCATTGTTTGGGTAAAACTAGATTAAAACTACTTTAATTTATTTTAATAACTCCTTATAATATAGTTATTTGTCACACTATATTTAATCAAACTTTCGTATACTTAATTTAATTAATTCAAATAACAATTAATTAAATAAATTATTTAATCACATAACTTCAATACAAATAATTAACCATCAAATTGAAATATTAATATAATAATAATTTCCTTAACTCATTAATTATTTATTTAACAAATAATTAACCAAATAAAATCAAATCAATTAAACAAATTTTTATTCAACGATAAATACATCCATTAATTATTTATATATAATTTAATAAATATTTAATATTATAATTAAAATTCTGGAATGTTACATCATTCCCTCCTTACAAGGATTCTGTCCTCAGAATCACAATTCAAATAATCAAATCGCCACATTCTTCCCTTCTTACAAGGATTCTGTCCCCAGAATCGAAGACATGGATTAAACAAATAACTCAGGGTAATTCTTCATCATTTCAGCTTCGAGTTCCCACGTTGCCTCTTCGACATTGTGGTTTCTCCATATCACCTTCACAGAAGGTATCACTTTATTCTGAGCACTTGTTCTTTCCTGTGGGCTATCTGGATAGGAATCTCTTCATAAGATAAATCTTTATCGAATTGCAATGGTTCGTACTCGATCACGTGCTTGTAATCGGGTTTATACGTTTGTAACACCGAAATGTAAAAAACATTATGAATGTTTTCCAACTCTGGAGGTAGAGCTACCTCATAAGCCACTTCCCCCACTCTTCGTAGTATCTCGAAAGGTCCAATAAATATTGGGCTGAGCTTTCCTTTCTTATAAAAATGAATTTTCTCCTTCCAAGGCGAAACTTTTAGGAAAACGAAAGTTCCTACTTCAAATTCGCGATTCTGACTGTGCTGATCGGCATACTTTTTCTGTCTGTCTTGGGGTGCTACCAATCTTGTCATGATGAGTTTTACAACCTCAACAGTTTGTTGTACCAGTTCTGGTCCTAACAGCTGGCGTTCACCGACTTCATCCCAACATAGTGGAGTTCTGCACTTTCTGTCGTACAATGCCTCGTAAGGCGGCATGTCGATGCTCGCGTGGTAACTGTTGTTGTAGGCAAATTCCACCAACGGTAAATGTTCTTCCCAGCTCCCTTTGAAATCCATGATGAATGCTCTAAGCATATCTTCTAACGTTTGGATTGTTCGTTCACTTTTCCCGTCGGTTTGCGGATGGTATGCTGTACTCATTCGCAATTATGTTCCCATACATTCTTGTAGTCTCTTCCAGAAGTTTGACGTAAATCGCGGATCTCTACCTGATACAATTGATACTGGCACTCCATGCCTCGAAATGATCTCTTTAACGTACAACCTTGGCAATTGATCAAGATTAAATCTAATCTTTATTGGCAAAAAGTGTGTTGATTTTGTCAGTCTGTCCACTATCACCCAAATCGCATCGCATCCTTTCTGAGTAGTTGGAAGACCCACCACAAAATCCATTGTGATGCGTTCTTACTTCCATTCCGGTATTTCTAATGGTTGAAATAATCCGCTTTGGCTTTGATGCTCGGCCTTGACTCTTTAACATGTCAAGCATTTTGTCACACATTCGGTAACGTCTCTTTTCATGTTCGGCCACACATTCTCTTTGATCGTTTCACATTCTTTATCTCGTAGCAAAGCACTCTTCACTTTGTCCACCAATATTGGACTAGCATCTATCTGGAATAGTCTTTCATCGGATTCCTTTGGAAATTTGATTTCCAATTCTAGCTTTGTCATTGCTGAAATAAGCTCCTCCTGAGTGGTTATCGGCATCAACTTCTCCCGTCCTTTCCTGCTCAAAGCATCTGTAACCACATTCGCTTTTCCCGGGTGATAAAAGATCTCGCAATCGTAATCTTTTATGAATTCTATCCATCTTCTTTAACGTATGTTCAGGTCCTTCTGTGTGAAAATATACTTCAGACTTTTATGGTCTGTATAGATCTCACATTTTTCTCTATAAAGATAGTGTCTCCATATCATAAGAGTAAATACTACTGCAGCCAATTCCAAATTATGAGTCGGATAACCTTTCTCATAATCCTTCAGTTGTCTTGATGCATACGCAATTACTTTGTCGTTCTGAATAAGAACACAACCCAACCCTTTATGTGAGGCATCACTAAACACCACAAAGTTTCCTGTATTATCTGGTAATGACAACACATGTGCCACACTTAGCTTCTTCTTCAAATCTTGAAAACTCTCTTCACACTTCTCCGTCCAAACAAATTTTACCGCTTTCCTTGTCAAATTTGTTAGCGGAGTGGCTATCTTAAAAAATTCTTGAATAAATCTTCTATAATAACCGGACAGTCCCAAGAAACTCCTTATCTCCGACGGTGTTCTTGGTTGTTCCCAATTTATTACTGTAGCGCCCCCAAATTCGGGTATCTTCAAACCCGACAGATGGTTCTATACTGTATAACATTCATACATTCATTCAATTGAAAAGTCTCACAGAACGAACATAACTTCTATATATTTAAAGTAATATTTACATTTCCCAGGTTCTATTCCCATTACAAAGGTTCTTTGCCATAATATCAGTTACATTACAACAGTAGACCTATACTATTACAAGACAACTTAACATTCTGCCTTAGCTTTTCCTTTATCCCTTTTCGATCCTTCGGGACGTTCAGTCTTAGCTGCATTCATATGGTTCAAGCAAGAGTAAGCATAACTAGCTCAGCAAGTATAACAATTTAATAACAACATGCTTGACACATACGAATTGCATATCTTCAATAACTGAACAATAGTTATGAAGTACTTATTAATAATTCAAAATAGTACTTCACCTTTCTTTCAAAATGCTTTACAATAATGACATTACTTAGTAAAACATTAACTCCGGTCAAAGACCTCGAGTATTCATTTTTTATTGTAAAAGGATAACCCGGAAGCAAGTCCGTAAGCCCGATATTACTTATGAGCACTTCTAGGTGATCAGCCTATTGTACTCTATGTTGATCAACACTACATCCATTAAACGTATGCACGTTTAAGCATTTGGCAACCTCACGTGCCTGTCGTTTTACCGACAAAACCTTTGTTTAACATTTCAGTCTTATTTTGAAAACCATATCAAGTAGTTGACAAAAGATAGCAACATTTGATAATAAATGAATAGATTATGAATACATCAAGTCTAGCCAAAAGAATTGGCTTTAACTTCAACATACCTCAATTCATGCGAAAGAATACATGAACATCAAAAACTTGTTCAAATTGAACTGAGACAAGAGTTAGAATACTTGCCTTTAGCGTCTGCTACGGTATATTAACTTTATGTTCTAGTCTTTCAAGTCTCTACAATACATGATCACATAATGCCTTATATTAGGTCACATATAATCAAGTATGTATATGACTATATCATACCCTCATCTCAATCTAATTGTGTATTAGATTCAGTTATTATCTGTTCCGGTTTCTCATTATCCTTGCATTTATATTCGACTAGGTTATCTCAACCTTTATACAACATCCTTAAGGTTTAAAAAAGTTTAAACAATGTTACATTACATTCCTTAAGTTGTGTTTACTTTTAAATCAATTTGCTTTCTTTTCTTTGTATTTAAAAACCTTCATTATTATCCTTGTTACGAGGCCTGCACTGCAGTCATGAAGTCCTTATTATTGGGCATGCCTGCCTTTCCACTCCGTAAGATTTTATGCTGTATCATGGTGGTGCCATGTGCCACAAATTGTATACTATGGTTCACGCTTCTGGCGAACTCTTGCGATGTGCTCGAGACACTATTACGCTACCGTGGCGCAACTCATTTAGCCTAGGGTTGCACTGCACATGCGCCAACTCATGCACCGTAAAACAATTTCGCTTTTGAATTTTGTGAACTTCCTGGACACATAACTTCTTCGTTATAAGTCCGAATTGGCTCGTTCAAAAGCCTACGGTTCACAAATTACATAATCTATATGTTCATGCAAGAATTTTATCTATTTGACTTCGTTTACTAAAAATTCACCTATTGGTTCATTTTTAACGAAAACGATAAACGTTCGTGAATGTTCAACGCTCGTTTCTTCGTTCTAAGTCAGAATCCGGTCATTTTCGAGTCCGCAACTCTTAAATGCCAAATATGACTTGTCTCTATTGGAAAACAATGGTTCTGAGTTCAAACAAAAAATTTGACTTCTATTCCGAGAATTTTACGAATTCGACGTTTATCGTCCAATCGTACAATTTTCGGCAAATCTTCATTCTTATGATTTGTTCAACATTACAAATGAACTCCCTTCATCATGTGAACATCTTAACATACTTATTACAACAACCTATATTCATTGTTGGATTTTTGACTTATTCTTCATGAGCTTATAACTTGTCAAATTATAAACTACTCAAGATTTTATTATTCATGACTTATGACAATTAAAGTTTCTTAATCATCATACTTTACATGTTCTTCACATATAACTTTACTTATGTATACATGATACATATGATCATATGAGTTCTTAATTCACTTCTCTTAATAAACTCATTTCAAGTTCATACTTTCCATACTAGCATTCAAAGTTAACTTATAATAAGTTTATAACTTTTATAAGTTCAAATGACTTATTTCCAACTTATGTGGCTTAAGTTCATGATTTACACATTCTTCTTGCTTCTTATCATTCATGTTTCTTAATCCATCTTTTCTTATCAACCTATCATGGTAGAGATAGAAGATAATTTAGAGAAGAAGTCTTACTTTTGAATTCTTGGAAAGGTAGCTTTCTTCTTCTTCTTACAAATGAAATGACTTATTTGTAGCTTATTCTCTATAACACTTAAGCACTTTATAAACTTTGGATTATTTGAACAACTAACCAATGGCTTGTAAGCCTTCTCTATTTATAGAATTTGCAAGGTTAGGGTAGTTTAGTCATTAAATCTCCCCACCTCTTTGAAGCCACCTCCTTACTATTCATTACTTGTTAATCACAACACTTATCCTATGCTTGGTCATTACTCATTTAACTTGGTCATTACTCTTAATACTTGATCACCACATATTAACCATATTGATATGGTTTGCCCCATGGGTCAACCAATTCATTTCACTCTAGCTTGGGCTTGGACCAACTAACTTTTTGGGCTTTGTATTAATAAACACTAATTGGTTCATTAATTAATGATTGGGCCTTAACATTTTATTCACTTGAACTTGTAGTAATTCCAATCAATCTTTCCAAGTCCATTAACATTACTTAATACATATACATATAATTTATGTATTATTTTCGTATTTTAATTCATATAGAAAATATATACGATACTTCATTCTTCATACCAACTCGTATAATACTTCATATTATACTCGTTTTCATTACTTTGTACAATACCCAAGTATCATACCATTATTACTTATTCATTACTACTTCTCCTTCCTTAACGTTTATAAATTAAGTCTGCAAACGAAATATTATATTTTTCATAACTAGATTTTTATTGCATAATCCATTTTACCTTGTTATTCCATCATTACGTATTTCCCGGAAACTCAAAAATATATCCTGAGCAAATACCGATGAATAGTGTTTTTCAGAAAATTTCTCTAAAAACTTTTATTTTCGTCTTGGAAATTCAAACACTTTAATTCATCCACGTAGCTCAAATACTACGACATTCTAACATCAATAGGTTATACAATGACAACCAACTTGATAACACACAGAATAGAATTTTATTATTATTTAATTTAAAAAAATCATTTTACAATAAGATCCGAATTTCTCGGTCGTTACATTCTTCCCCCCTTATAAAGATTTTGTCCCCAGAATCTCGTCTTACGTTTAATCAAATAGATGGGGAAAAATTTTCTTCATCTTTTCTTCTAATTCCCATGTTGCTTCCTCAGCATCGTGGTTCTTCCATATTACCTTTACTGATGGTATTATCTTGTTCCTCAGAACTTGTTCATTTCTATCAATGATCTGCATCGGCGATTCTTCATATGTTAAGTCTTTCTCGATATGAATTAGCTCATACTCGATTACATGCTTATAGTCCGGCTTATATGGACGTAATACAGATACGTGAAACACGTTATGTATTTGTTCTAGGTCTGGAGGTAATGTTATCACATAAGCTACCTCTCCCACCCGTTTTAATACTTCAAAAGGTCCTATAAACCTTAGGCTTACCTTTCCTTTCTTTCCAAAGCATATTTTTCCTTTCCAGGGAGATACCTTTAAAAACATATACGAGCCCACCTCAAACTCTTGACTTAGTCTATGTGAGTCTGCATACTTCTTCTGTCTGTCCTGAGCTGTGACGAGACGCATTCGTATTAACTTTATGACATCCACTGTTTGCTGCACCAATTCTGGTCCTAGCATCCGACGTTCTCCCACCTCATCCCAACACAATGGTGTTCTGCATTTTCTTCCATACAAAGCTTCATATAGCGGCATGCATATGCTTGCATGATAACTGTTGTTATACGCAAACTCTACTAGTGGTAGGTGATCATCCCAACTACCTTTGAAATCCATGACACACAACCTCAACATGTCTTCAAGCGTTTGAATTTTTCTCTCGCTCTGCCCATCGGTTTGTGGATGATAGGCTGTGCTTAACCTCAGCTGTGTTCCCAACTGTTCTTGCAAACTCCTCCAAAAGTTTGATGTGAATCGCGGATCACGATCTGACACAATCGATACTGGTACTCCATGTCTGGAAATGATTTCCTTAACAAAAAGTTTAGTTAACTTGTCTAAGTTATACTTGACCCTAATTGGCAAAAAGTGAGCCAACTTCGTCAGCTGGTCCACTATTATCCAAATCGAATTGTACCTTTTATGCGTCGTCGGAAGCCTCACCACGAAGTCCATCATGTTATGCTCCCACTTCCATTCTGGAATCTCCAATGACTGTAATAAGCCACTGGGTCGTTGATGTTCGGCCTTAACTTTTTGATAAGTCAAGCACCTACTCACATACTCTGCTATTTCTCTCTTCATATTTGGCCACCAAAAACTCTGTCGAAGGTCTTGATACATCTTAGTACTACCAGGATGTGTCGAGTACCTCGAACTATGAGTTTCTTGTAACACTTACTCCTTTAATTCCGTCTCATTCGGAACCCAAATTCTTCCTTCAAATCTTAATAATCCCTCATTATCAAGACTATACTCAGCATCTTCCTTCTCAGATAACCGCTTCTTCATTTGGTTACACTCGTCAGTCTTGAGTTGTACCTCCTTGACTCTTTCTACGATAGTAGATTGCATCTCCGTTGCAAAGAGTAACTGCCCCGAATCACTCGGCATCTTCACTTCTATTTCCATCCTAGCCATCTCTGTTATTAACTCCCTTTGAGCCGTTAACATAGACAACTTTTCCTAATTCTTCCTACTTAAGGCGCTTAACTACATTGGCCTTTCCAGGGTGATACAGGATTTTGCAATCATAATCCTTTATTAACTCTAGCCATCTTCTCTGTCTCATATTTAACTCCTTCTGAGTGAAGATATACTTTAGACTTTTATGGTCCGTATATATCTCACATTTTCCCCCATAAAGATAATGTCTCCATATCTTTGGGGCAAACACTACTGCTGCCAGTTCCAGATCATGAGTAGGATAAACTTTTTCATAATCCTTCAACTGCCAAGATGCATACGCAATGACGTTGCCATGCTGCATAAGCACACAACCAATTCCTCTATACGAAGCATCACTATACACTACAAAATTTCTTGTGTCATCTGGCAATGACAAAACAGGCGCTTCACTTAATCTTTTCTTCAGTTTTTGAAAATTGTCTTCACATTTATCCGTCCATACGTATTTCACCGTCTTCCTTGTTAAATTAGTCAACGAGGTAGCTATCTTCGAAAAATCTTGGATAAATCTTAGATAGTACCCTGCTAACCCTAGGAAACTCTATATCTTAGTCGCTGTTTTTGGTTGTTCCCAATTCATCACTGCTTCCACCTTTGCTGGATCCACTGAAATCCCCTCCTAGTCAATGAAATGACCTAAAAACTGCACCTTTTCCAGCCAAAATTCACATTTGGTGAATTTTTCATATAACTTCTCCTTCCTTAGTGTCTCTAACACTAATCTTAAGTGTTCAACATGATCTTCTGGCGTCTTAGAATAGACTAGAATATCATCGATAAACACCACGACGAACTTGTCCAAATATAGTTTTAACACTCTGTTTATCATATCCATAAATGCAGCTGGTGCATTTGTCAACCCAAATGACATTACCAGATACTCGTAATGACCATAACGAGTCCTGAATGCAGTCTTTGGTACATCTTCCTTCCTAACCTTCAACTAATGATACCCTGCCCCTTTTAATTGATCAAAGAGATCATCGATCCTGGGCAATGGGTATTTATTCTTTATCGTTAACTTGTTCAACTCCCGATAGTCGATACAAAGCCTTAACGATCCGTCTTTCTTCTTGACAAACAACACCGATGCCCCCCACGGAGAAACACTTGGTTGAATGTACTTTTTGTCCAATAGTTCATGTACCTGAACCATTAGTTCTTTCATTTCCACAGGCACCATACGGTATGGTGCCCTTGAGACTGGTGCCGCTCCTGGCACAATGTTTATCATAAATTCGATCTCCCTATCCGGTGGTAAACCCGGTAACTCACTTGGAAATACATCTATGAACTCGTTTACTATAGGTATTTGTTCCATGGTTGCTCCCACTCTCTGGGTATCAATAACATGTCATAGGTAACCTACACAACCCTTCCTTAAAGTTTTCTAGTTTGTGTCATCGTAAGGCAACACGGACGTCCCGGCAATTTACTACCGTAAAATACTACAGGAGGTTGCTTCAACGTCCTGATGCTCACACATTTCTTTTGGCAATCTATAATTGCTCCATGTTTAATCTACCAATCCATTCCGAGAATTACGTCGAATTCTCCTAACTTTATCGGTATTAAATCTACCGATAACTTACGACCACGTACATCTACGCAACAACTCCTATAAATATCTTCAACAGGAATTATCTCTTCGTTTGCTATCTTAATGTTCAAAGGTATAGGCAATTTTTCGGGAAATAATTCTAGTCGTCTAGCAAAATCACATGCTATAAACGAAAAAGTAGCACCTGAATCAAATAGCACGTATGCATTTATATTGTTGATCGAAATAATACCTGCAACTACATCCCCTGATGCCACTGCATCTTGGACCATCATATTAAAAGTGCGGGCCATTGATTTCCCCGGCTGAGCTGGACCACTAATAGCTAACTTATCGCTATTAGTTCCCTTATTTCCTTCTGTCCCCTTCTTCGGGCAATTCTTCGCTATGTGGTCAGTTAACCCACACACATAACATCCGTGATTTTTCTTCGGATTTGGACAGTTAGGCGAAATGTGCCCTTCGTGTCCACAATTATAACATACTGCCTTTCCTTTGAGACAGACTCCTAAGTGAGTCTTCCCGCAGGATTTACAGGCCTCCATCATCCTCTTAGAGTCCCCTTATTTTACTCTGATATTTCTAGAGTTAAAGCCCTTCCTCTTCTGACCGTTGCCACTTCCACTGGCTCCCTCGGTCTTGGTTCCACCATCAACATTGCCCTTGTTTTTCTTATCTTTGTGGTACTGGCTGAGAGCCTCATTCCCACCTTCGGCAATTATTTCCTTTTCTAGTATGGTTCCAAAGGAAGTACTTTGGAACACAGAGATTCGGGCTATAGAGCCAGGGTTTCAAGCCCCGTCAATCTTTTTAGCCTTTCTCACTTCAGTGTCCACTTGATATGGAGCGAATCGTGCCTGTTCATTAAACTTGGCAGCATACTTGGGAACTGTCATATCCCCTTATCTCAATTCAAGAAACCTCATTTCCATCCTCCCTTGCATACTCATGGGAAAATAGTTCTCGAAGAAAATCTCCTTGAACCTCTCCCATGTTAGGTTTCCTATATTGGCCCTAGCCTGGTTTGCCTCCCACCAGAAGTTGGCCTCTCCTTTCATCAAATAGGTTGCAAAGGCAACCTTTCAACCCTCCTCAACATTTGCTATTACAAATGCTTTCTCGATTTCTTTTACCTAAGTCTGGGCTTCTATAGGGTCCGTAGTTCTTTTGAACTTTGGCGGACCAACACTTTTAAAGTCCTTAAAAGTAGTAGCTCGTACTACTCCAGGAATCACTGGTACATTAGCCCCCGTTTTATTAAATGCAGCCGTTAAAAGATTAACGAACTCCTGCATTTGATTAACTGGACCACCCTCCGGTTGGTGAACATTAGCGCCCTGATTTCGTTGTCTCCTTCTTGGCGGCATTTTGCTGTTAAGAAAACAATACATAATTATTACTTTATTTTTGTTGGTTTGTTATTATTTATAATAAAACAACAACTCATACTCATTACTCAATATGATTCATAAAAAGACTTATATTGATTCATAACTTGCAGTATAACACTACATTGTTTACATTACTCAGCCTTAGCTGACTACATTACCATCCCGCAATTACTTTCCAAAAATTAGGATTTACAAAAGACTACCCTTTGTTATACAAAAGAGGGTTTTACGTCACTACTAGATACATAATATTTACATATCTAATCTAATCTAGCTATTGCTAGATTACATCTGACGTAGGGCATTCTCAAAATGTTTGTTTGGCCGGGCCAAGCAAGAACATCTCTCTTGATAGTGTGTCGGTCTCATCACTGCTTCTATCTCGATACCCAGCCACTGTCATTGAAATCTATATGAGAACTCCTATGTATATAGGACATCCTCTCCAACTTCCGCTGTTTAGTCTTTAGCTCCTACTTGAGCTCAAAGACTTCACATTTAAGCTCTCGGACCTTGTCTTTAGCTAGAACTCTATCATCATGCTCCTCTTCCCACATTCCCTCCATGCTAGCCTTGTCCTCACGGACAGCCTGGAGTTCCTCTTTCAACTCCTTAACCTCTTGGCAGTAATGGACATTCCTATCCAATACCGACATAAAAAGTGCCTTCATTGATTCCCCCGTAGACAACTCCTCTGTAGGTGGAACCTGGTCAAAGGACATCACGTCCACCTCCTCCTCTAGCATGCCATCAAATATAGACATGTAGTCTAAATCATCCGAGTCTCCAGACTCGATTGTCACTAACTCTGGTTCTACTGCTACGGGATTTGGTAGTATCTCTACCCGATTAACCGAATCCTCGCTTATTACATGTATATCTCTATACATATCATTTTCTCCTGACATCTACAATAAAATAATATAGTTTGATTAGTATACGTCAGTAAAATAAATAGAAATACATAACATAATATAATGCTTCGGTCAAGATTTCGTCTTTAAGCTATGGTACTGCTGGAACCCAAATTCTTTCCTCGAACCGTAGTAGTCCTTTGGTATCGATCTTGTATTTTACATCACTACCCTCAACCACTTTCTCATTGATCGTTTCACATTCTTTATCTTGTAGTGGAGCACTCTTCACTTTGTCCACCAATGTTGGACTAGCATCTATCTGGAATAGTCGTTCATCGGATTCCTTTTGAAATTTGATTTCCAACTCTATCTTTGTCATTGCTGAAATAAGCTCCTCCTGAGTGGTTATCGGCATCAACTTCTCCCGTCCTTTCCTGCTCAAAGCATCTGCAACCACATTCGCTTTTCCCGGGTAATAAAAGATCTCACAATCGTAATCTTTTATCAATTCTATCCATCTTCTTTGACGCATGTTCAGGTCCTTCTGTGTGAAAATATACTTCAGACTTTTATGGTCTGTATAGATCTCACATTTTACTCCAAAGAGATAGTGTCTCCATATCATCAGAGCAAATACTACTGCAGCCAATTCCAAATTATGAGTCGGATAACCTTTCTCATAATCCTTCAGTTGTCTTGATGCATACGTAATTACTTTGTCATTCTGCATAAGAACACAACCCAACCCTTTATATGAGGCATCACTAAACACCACAAAGTTTCCCGTACTATCTGGTAATGACAACACATGTGCCACACTTAGCTTCTTCTTCAAATCTTGAAAACTCTCTTCACACTTCTCCTTCCAAACAAATTTTACCGCTTTCCTTGTAAAATTTGTTAGCGGAGTGGCTATCTTAGAAAAATCTTGAATAAATCTTCTATAATAACCGGACAATCCCAAGAAACTCCTTACCTCCGACGGTGTTCTTGGTTGTTCACAATTTATTACTGTAGCGCCCCCAAATCCGGGTATCTTCCAACCCAACAGATTGTGCTATACTGTATAACATTCATACATTCATTCAATTGAAAAGTCTCACAGAACAAACATAACTTCTATAAATTTAAAGTAATATTTACATTTCCCAGGTTCTATTCCCATTACAAAGGTTCTTTGTCATAATATTAGTTACATTACAACAGTAGACCTATACTATTACAAGACAACTTAACAATCTGCCTTAGCTTTTCCTTTATCCCTTTTCGATCCTTCGGGACGTTCAGTCTTAGCTGCATTCATATGGTTCAAGCAAGAGTGAGCATAACTAGCTCATCAAGTATAACAATTTAATAACAACATGCTTAACACATACGAATCGTATATCTTCAATAACTGAACAATAGTTATGAAGTACTTATTGATAATTCAAAATAGCACTTCATCTTTCTTTTAAAATGGTTTACAATAATGACATTACTTAGTAAAACATTAACTCCGGTCAAAGACCTCGAGTGTTCATTCTTTATTGGAAAAGGACAACCCGGAAGCAAGTCCGTAAGCCCGATATTACTTACGAGCACTTCTAGGTGATCAGCCTATTGTACTCTATGTTAATCAACACTACATCCATTAAACGTATGCACGTTTAAGCATTTGGCAACCTCACGTGCCTATCATTTTACCTACAAAATCTTTGTTTAACATTTCAGTCTTCTTTTGAAAACCATATCAAGTAGTTGACAAAAGATAGCAACATTTGATAATAAATGAATAGATTATGAATACATCAAGTCTAGCCAAAAGAATAGGCTTTAACTTCAACATACCTCAATTCATACGAAAGAATATATGAACCTCAAAAACTTGTTCAGATTGAACTAAGACAAGAGTTAGAATACTTGCCTTTAGCGTCTGCTACGGTATATTAACTTTATGTTCAAGTCTTTCAAGTCTCTACAATACATGATCACATAATGCCTTACATTAGGTCACATATAATCAAGTATGTATATGACTATATCATACCATCATCTCAATCTAATTGTGTATTAGATTAAGTTATTATCTATTTCGGTTTCTCATTATCGTTGCATTTATATTCGACTAGGTTATCTCAACATTTATACAACATCCTTAAGGTTTAACAAAGTTTAAACAATGTTACATTACATTCCTTAAGTTGTGTTTACTTTTAAATCAATTTGTTTTGTTTTCTTTCTATTAAAAAACCTTCATTACTATCCTTGTTACGAGACCTGGCGTAAGTGGCATGAAGTCCTTACTTATTGGGCAGCATTGTATTCTACAAATATACTATGGTTTCAACTGAAGAACTCTTGAAGTGTGCTCGGACACTGTTACGCGTTGCAGATCGACTCATTTAGCCCAGGGTTGGCACCGCGGCGCCAACTCTGTGCACCAGAAAACAATTTCAGTTTTTGAATTTTGTGAACTTCTTGGACGTATAACTTCTTCGTTATAAGTCCGAATTGGCTCGTTCAAAAGCCTACGGTTCACAAATTACATAATGTACATGTTCATGCAAGAATTTTATCTATTTGACTTCGTTTACTAAAAAATCACCTATTGGTTCATTTTTAACGAAAACGATAAACATTCGTGAACGTTCAACGCTCGTTTCTTCGTTCTAAGTCGGAATCCGGTCATTTTTGAGTCCGCAACTCTTAAATGCCAAATATAACTTGTCTCTATTGGAAAACAATGGTTCCGAGTTTAAACACAAAATTTGACTTCTATTCCGAGAATTTTACGAATTCGACGTTTATCGTCCAATCGTACTATTTCCGGCAAATCTTCATTCTTCTGATTTGTTCAACATTACAAATGAACTCCCTTCATCATGTGAACATCTTAACATACTTATTACAACAACCTATATTCATTATTAGATTTTTGACTTATTCTTCATGAGCTTATAACTTGTCAAATTATAAACTACTTAAGATTTTATTATTCATGACTTATGACAATTAAAGTTTCTTAATCATCATGCTTTACGTGTTCTTCACATATAACTTTACTTATGTATACATGATACATATGATCATATAAGTTCTTATTTCACTTCTCTTAATAAACTCATTACAAGTTCATAATTTTCATACTAGCATTCAAAGTTAACTTATAATAAGTTTATAACTTTTATAAGTTCAAACGACTTATTGCCAACTTACGTGGTTTAAGTTCATGACTTACACATTCTTCTTGCTTCTTATCATTCATGTTTCTTAATCCATCTTTTCTTATCAACCTATCATGGTAGAGATAGAAGATAATTTAGAGAAGAAGTCTTACTTTTGAATTCTTAGTAAGGTAGCTTTCTTCTTCTTCTTCCAAATGAAATGACTTATTTGTATCTTATTCTCTCTAACACTTAAGAACTTTATAAACTTTTGATTATTTGAACTACTAACAAATGGCTTGTAAGCCTTCTCTATTTATAGAATTTGCAAGGTTAGAGTAGTTTAGTCATTAAATCTCCCCACCTCCTTTAAGCCACCTCCTTACTATTCATTACTTGTTAATCACAACACTTATCATATGCTTGGTCATTACTCATTTAACTTGGTCATTACTCTTAATACTTGATCACCACATGTTAACCATATTGATATGGTTTGCCCCATGGATCAACCAATTCATTTCACTCTAGCTTGGGCTTGGACCAACTAACTTTTTGGGCTTTATATTAATAAACACTAATTGGTTCATTAATTAATGATTGGGCCTTAACATTTTATTCACTTGAACTTGTAGTAATTCCAATCAATCTTTCCAAGTCCATTAACATTACTTAATACATATACATATAGTTTATGTATTATTTTCGTATTCTAATTCATTTAGAAAATATATACGATATTTCATTCTTCATACCAACCCGTATAATACTTCGTTTTCATTACTTTGTACAATACCCAAGTATCATACAATTATTACTTATTCATTACTACTTCTCCTTCCTTAACGTTTATAAATTAAGTCCGCAAGCGAAATATTACATTTTCCATAACTAGATTTTTATTGCATAATCCATCTTACCTTGTTATTCCATCATTACGTATTTCTCGGAAACTCAAAAATATATCCCGAGCAAATATCGATGAATAGTGTTTTTCAAAAAATTTCTCGGAAAACTTTTATTTTCGTCATGGAAATTCAAACACTTTAATTCATCCACGTAGCTCAAATACTACGACATTCTAACATCAATAGGTTATACAATGACAACCCTCTTGATAACACATAGAATAGAATTTTATTATTATTTAATTTAATAAAATCATTTTACAATATGATCTGAATTTCTCGGTCATTACAATTACAGCTTCCACTTTGGATGGATCTACTGAAACACCATCTTTGTCAATTATGTGCCCAAGAAATTGCACACTATCTAGCCAAAATTCGCACTTAGAGAATTTTGCGTATAATTTTTCCTTTCTTAGTGTTTCCAATGTCAAACGTAAGTGTTCCACGTGTTCTTCTTGAGTTTTGGAATACACCAGAATGTCGTCGATGAATCCCACTACAAACTTGTCTAACAATGGTTTAAACACCCTGTTCATCAACTCCATGAATGCAGCAGGGGCATTGGTCAAACCAAAAGACATCACCAAAAACTCGTAATGTCCATACCGAGTTTTGAATGTCGTTCGAGGTATATCCCCCTTCCTCACTTTCAGTTGGTGATACCCATTTCTCAAATCTATTTTTGAGAAGTATTTAGCACCCTTTAACTGATCAAACAAGTCATCTATTCTTGGTAATGGATATTTGTTTTTAATAGTTACTTTGTTCAATTCTCTATAATCAATGTAAAGACGCATCGACCCATCTTTCTTCTTCACGAATAACACCGGCGCTCCCCACGGTGATACACTTGGTTGAATATACTTCTTATCTAGTAACTCTTGCAACTGTACCATCAGTTCCTTCATTTCTACCGGAGCCATTCTATACGGGGCCTTAGATATCGGTGTTGTTTCCGGCGCTAAGTCGATCACGAACTCAATTTCTTTGTCAGGCAGAAGTCTTGGAAAATCCTCAGGAAATACATCGTCAAATTCCCTCACCATTGGTATCTCTCCCAGTTTCACACTCTTCTTCTAAGTATCGACTATGTAAGCTAAATAGCCCACACAGCCTTGAGTCAACAATTTCTTGGCCTGCATAACCGTCAGACATTTCATTTGTCTAGGCGACTTGCTACCATAGAATACTACCTTTGACGGGGTCATAAGGTTTACACACTTCTTTTGACAATCAATTACCGCTCCATATTTGAACAGCCAATCCATTCTCAAAATAACATCAAACTCTCCAAGTCTAATCGGAATCAAATCTACCATCAAGATATTTTCCTTAATGTTCACCCTACAGTTATTGTATATGAATCTAACATGGATTACTTCCATATTCGCAATTTCTATATTCAAAGATTAATTTAGTTCTTCACTAGGCATTCCTAACCTCTTAGCAAATTCATCAGCTATAAATGAACAAGTAGTGCCCGAATCAAATAATACATAAGCATTTATATCATTGATTGGGATAATACCTGACACCACATCTTTTGATTGCACAACATCTTGCACAGTCATATTGAAGGTTCTGGATGTGGGTTTGTTTGATGTTGTAGGTCCAGCAATGGCCCATGTACCTCCATTGCTTCTAGTTGTCTCTCCAGCCTTCTTCTTAGGGCATTCACGAGTAAAGTGATCCTTGGATCCGCACGTGAAGCACACGTTCTTCTTAGGTTGAGTGCAATTTGGGGCGATGTGACCCTCCTGACCATAATTGAAGCATACTCATTTCCCCATCAAGCACATACCCTTATGAAACTTCCCGCATGTAACACATTTTTCAAACTTCTTGTTTGGCTGGTTACCCTACTGGTTTCCAATACCCACGCTTCCATTCCACTTCCTCTTCAAATTGTTGTTGTTGTTGTTGTTGTTGTTTCTACCACTACCACCTCCATTCTTAATCTCCACCTCATTCTTCTTCTTCTTCTGTTCTTGATTGAACTTTGTCACTGCCTCGCCTCCACCTTCAGTGAGTATTGTTTTCTCCATCACTTCTGTGAAAGTCTTCAATTGGAATAGAGAGACCCTACTATACAACCAGGGTTTCAGTCCTTGTTCAAATCTCTTCTCCTTGCATTCATCCGTGATGACTTGATATGGCGCAAACCTCGCCAACTCGTTGAATTTAGTGGCATACTCAGATACCATCATTGTTCCTTGCTTCAGTTCAAAAAATTTCACTTCTAGTTGACTCTTTGAACTCTCTGGGAAATAGGTCTCAAAGAATATCTCCTTATACCTATCCTAGGTCATCACCCCTGGACCTTCACGAGTTTTATTGGCCTGCCACCAATAACTAGCTTCTGCTTTCAACATGAATGTTGTGAAAGCAGTCTTCTGATCTTTCCCTACCTTAGCGACATCGAACACCTTTTCTATCTCCATAATCCAAGTTTGTGCCTCGACTGGATTCATGGACCCATGGAATTCAGGTGGTCCAACCGCCTTAAAATCCTTAAACGTTGTTCCTTGGTTCTATGGTTGATTCTGCAACGCTCCTGTTAGTAGCGTCACTAGTTGTTGAACGTGGTTAACATCAACATTGTCGTTATTGGTTCCTTCAGTGGTTCTCTGTCGAGGTGGTTGACGTCTAGGAGGCATTTTTTGGTAAAAATACACTCATTAGATTATTATTCAACTTTTGAAGTAATTTCTACTTAACTTGCCTCCACAAATGAAATAACCACATAATCAAGTAACACTTTGAATAAAATAACAACCTTTATTTATTCATAATCTCTTTGAAAATATAAAACAATAGCACCACTGCTATTTACATTACTTTACTAAACTTCAAAATTTTTAGGACAACATCATCATCATATCCCATAGGTTACATAACACTTGGGATTTATAATTTATTTAACATTTATTAATCGTATAACAACTACGATGTTCTACTAAGATACTACTTAGCCTTACTACGTTCTTCCTCCACGATCCGGAACATTATTCTATGATCTAATACGTATGATGACAGCGTCTCGAATTGAATAGGATATCCCAGGACCCGATCCTGAGCTCGATTAATCATGGTGTTCAATACTTTATCCATCTTTTCCATCTTCATCCTCTTTACCTATGCGTTTCTCGCTGTTATTCTGGTTCGTTGAAAAGCTTCCTCGTATGCGTCTTTAGCTCTTGCTCTCTTAGTAGCTTCTTCCTTAAGTTTGTTCTTCAGTTCTGCGATCACCTCGATCAGCTGTTCTTTCTCTCCTTCAGTTTGTACTAGCTTCTCCTCGACATTAGTCAGCCGTTCCTCACGATCCTGGATCTCGTCGTCTTTCTGTGTCATTACAGTCTATTGTTCAGCTACTATCTCTTGCAATTCCTCAATTGTATCCTGAAGTTCCACGTTACGGTTGTAGACTTCATCGTACATACGAGCGCCTATCGAGGTTAGTGGAGTCTCTTCTTACTCTTCCTCGTCATCCTCATTCTCCTGTGGCAACTCAACGGGATCCTCCTCATCCGTCTCCACATTGTGATCCTCATCTTCAACCACTGTGACCAACGGGGCTGACTCCCGTGGCAGTAGTCGTTCCCAAGAAACCTGAATATCGCGAGGCTCCTCCTCTATAGGCATCTGAGGTCCCTCCTCCCTAGCCTGACTAGATTCTCCGACATTAGTGATCCTGACAACAAAATTTTAAGTTTTAATTATTAATCATTACTACTCGACACTCACGAGCACATAAGTTATAAACACATAAGCACATATGTGTTTTATTACTTCTTCCTTAAAACTCGATAAGAGTTTATCATCACTATCTTTTCAAAGGTTACTTCCTAAGGCTTTTCCCCACCTAAGGTTCATAACCTAAAGCTTTGATACCAACTTGTGATGCCCCCAAATCCCGGCACTTCATTACCTCAAGATTTGGTGTTCACTTAATCAAAACATTCATATCTAACTACCCAATCATAATATAATTGAATAATAAAACCTGCCCATACAGGATTACATTAATAAAAACATTATCTCCAAGGTTATCTAACCTTTAATTACAATAATTCAAATGTGGAATTTAAATAAGTTCATTACAATAATCAAATTAAAGTCTAATAAATAACTGTCAAAATATTACAAGTCTTTAATACTTGTTTATCTTCCCCTTGCCCTTACTGGTGCTAGGTACATCTACCTTCTCATCCTTAGATGTAATGGTTATATAAGCAAGAGTGAGCAAACAAAGCTCACTTGAAATAAGAATGAATAAACTTTACAACAATTGCCAAATAATAGGCTCAATAGAACTGAATGATATGTTCTATTAACATTCTGAAATATACTACTGAGGGTCTAATGACCACGAACCATGTCCACAGTTATAAGTAATCTTTCAAGTTTAACTTTAACAGTCATATGACTATAAGGACTCCACGTACTTAGGGGGATCAACCCTTCGTACAATGTATTGTGTACAAACATTTCAACGCTAAGCGTAAACCCCTAATAATAGGGTTGTTCATCTCAGTATTTAGATTACAAGTCCGCACCAAAGTAAGTTTGGTTTGGATACACTTCAAGGTAATTTGGAATTCAACGGTCATCAACTAAGGATTAGTTGAATAAAAGGTAACAATACTATGTTATGGAATAATCATAACTGAATAAACATTGCATTCTAAGTTCATGCTATAGGAATAATCTAATAGCATATGTGTTGAATAATTCACATACCTTGCTTTGAACAACACTAAGCTAAGGTTAAAATCTTTGAATTTAATATTAAGCATGCATAATAAGTAATAACTTGAACGATAAACTTGTTCATCAGAATAAAGGTACTTGCATGCTAAAATAACAAGTTTAGGTTTAGGAAGCACTTGCCCAATTTAATAATAAAACTAACTCAACGAAAATGTAGAGTTAGAGAAAATTGCGTAATTGTAATTGAATTAGAAACAATAATATTGTTCAATGTAAAAAGACAAGATTTAGAAAAACTTGCGTCATTATAAACAATCTAGATACAAGGACTTATTCAACGAAAGTAATCTTGCTCAATAAGGTATAGAGTTAGGAAAATTGGATAATTATTATAAGAGTAGAGTTAAAGAACTTGCTCAATTTAAAAAGATAGGTTTAGAAACTTGCCTCCAGCGTAAGCTATAATATTAAACTCACGTTCACCTACATATAGATTTAGAACCATCATCTATTAGATATATTAACATTCACATTCCAACATAACACGTATTTCTAGTTAGACTTACTATTTTAGCACAAGTCTTAAGATACCACACAAAAATCAGAAACTACAAGTGTTAACCTTCACAACACATGTTTACTATTCATCATGTTCACTACGTTCTAACACACAACGTTTATCGCTTACTAATCATTCAAACTATGAATCTACTAACCACATAGCACGATTATGTTTTAGCTATATTAGTACATGTTTATTATACTACCACATCAAGAGATGAACGTGCGTCGCTATCCCGAAACTACAAAGAACAGAGTGCTGCTCGCGTATTATTAGTGTGCAATAATTTGCTACCACACAATAATAACTTGCTTTGTCTGTACTACCAAGTTTTTACCTTGGTACTAAACGCAATTGCTACTGGTGCACGTGACAGAGGCGATTCGGCATGAACAAAGGTCGCTTTTAGCCCAACTAACACGAATTTCACCCACCAAACACTGAAATTAACACGTATAATAAATATAACAATATCATAAACATGATTGGTAACATATTCAATCAATTAGAACAATTTAACAACACTTCTAGCTATTTTAATTTCTCAAATTTCATATTTTCATACAAAAACTCCATTTTTGAGTTTCTTTACAAAAATGAACACTGTGATTTCAATTCTTGTCCAAATTACTTCATTCAAATTACATTATCTTCGTTTCTTAATAGACTAACATAATCAAGCTTCAATTTACAGTTTAACAAATGAATTGATCATCAAAATTGGTACATACATGAACCATATGAAAAATACATACACTGACATTATTTTCTTCATACTGTCAAACGAAACTAGCTTACAATTTTTCTTTAAACACAAATTTTAACCATCAAAAACTCATACAACTACAAGTACTCAGTTGTATAATCGTAAACTTAGAATTTTTAATTCACAAAACATGAACAACACTATGCCGTGATACACATAAACACACACACACACACACACACACACACACACACACACACACACACATATATATATATATATATATATATATATATATATAATACTAAGGTTATGTAAAAATACCTTTAATTTGCGTGTAATTCTTGCTAAGATCACTGGAATTTGCTTGAAACTCTTAGGTTCTCTCTCAATTCTCTCACAGCTTCTTTCTCAATTCTCTCTGTCAAGCTCTCAGTAATAGTCTAGGATACTAACATAACCCAATTGATAAACCAACGTATATATAAAACGGCTATGACCATAATAAGTCTAATAATTATATCAATTATAATTATATTAACGTATAACTTGTAAATATATTTATATTCAATTTATTTATTTTATTATTATTATAATTCAAAATTAAAAAGGAAATCCAAAAGTCATAGGGCTTTGTTTAGCAAATCATTTAAAATTAAAGAGTTTATATCCTTAAGCATTGTTTGGGTAAAGCTAGATTAAAACTACTTTAATTTATTTTAATAACTCCTTATAATATAGTTATTTGTCACACTATATTTAATCAGACTTTCGTACTTAGTTTAATTAATTCAAATAACAATTAATTAAATAAATAATTTAATCACATAACTCAATACAAATAATTAACCATCAAATTAAAATATCAATAAAATAATAATTTCCTTAACTCATTAATTATTCATTTAACAAATAATTAACCAAATAAAATTAAATCAATTAAACAAATATTTATTCAACGATAAACATATCCATTAAATATTTATATATAATTCAATAAATATTTAATATTACAATTAAAATTCTGGAATGTTACAAAATTACATTGAAACATTGGTCACGAAAATGTTGCATCGAATCATCGATCTAATTATTATTACTTGGGTAGCAGTGATGCATTACTAGATGTCGCTCACTGTTTATAATTTTATAATATGATTTTAATATTATTGCCAACGTAATAATAACCTTTAGGGTCACACACATAGAACATAATTTAAAAGGGAATTAATTTAAATTTGAAGGATTTAAATATATTAATATGATTAATAGTATTTAAATCACGAATTTAAATTAAAAGGATAATTTGTATATATGTATATTAATTAAGTAAGACTTAATTAAGACATATATATATATATATATATATATATATAAATTCGAATTTTAATTAGATTAGGTTTAGATTAATTCCTTCTAACTGCAATATATAAGATATATCAGCCATTTAGGAATTAGATCATTAATCAAAACCCTAGCCGCTCTTAGAGAGAGACTAGAGAGAAAACAGAAAATCCAATCATCCTTGGTGGCTAGTACCGCAGTTCCTTTTACTGCAGATCGTTCGACGGTTCGTGGGGCATTCGTGTGGATACTGTAGAAGCGCAGTTCGTTTGTATTGCGTTAGAGATTCGATCACATCAATTCTAACTTCAATAATCGGTATAATTTTTTAACCACTGAATTAATAAGAGTTTCGCATGGATCTTGTTATGGGTTTCGGAAATTATTTTGTTTTGTTAATTTTTATTCCTCTGTGTGTTGCATTGATGTGCCGAAATCCCAACAGTTACATGGTACATAAGTGATAAATAAAATATATTTTGATATTTCAAATCATTATCGTCTAGCTGAAACAAGTAGCATAGACTATTCATCAAACCGTTCAAAAACCATTGCAAGACCCCAACTTTCATAAATAAAGATTATTTTTCTCTAAATATCATTTTTAATATTATGGTGTGGATTTAATATAATGTTATAGTTGTGGGTAATATTTATAAATTTTGCAAAGTAATAAAGTTGTTATAAAATATTCGTTTGGTCGGGGAATATTCGTACGATGACACAATCATTGGTGGACCCCACAACAGAATTATTGTCAGAGTTAGAAAATGACAGAATTATCTATTTATAAAAATAACGGCGAAAGTTTTACTGTTAACTGTTGAAATACCTGGTGATAAAAGTACAGTAATACGCATTGTGATAAAAATAATTGCACACGATTTGATTATTGATGCTTACGTGAGAAGTCACTCAGTTATACTCAAGTATTGCTACAGTAATTGTTGCATAGTGTGACGCCCCAAAAATAGGTATACATCACCCATCTTGAGTTGCCAAATACATGATAAAAATTCAAATACAACTTAATAATACAATTGTCGTGTAAAATACGACAAAACATAAACTGAGAGTTTTAATAGGAATATTGTCTTCTAGACAGGATTCAACTCAAATGGAGTCCTCAATACATTTATTATCACACTATTTCATATAATAGTGAGGACTACTAGTGCTATCATCTAGACCGTCACTCCGTTCCCCGACTAGTCCCAAACAAGTTCTCATTTCAAAGAGAATAATGAAAGAAAAGGGTGAGCTCAACTAGCCCAAAGAAGAAATATTATGACTAAGATAATGCATAATAATTTATCGTTAGCCTTCAATGATGTTAAACTAATAAAATATAATAAACTTCAAGTTTAATCTGCGGTAACAAGCAATCCATTAGAAGAGTCAAGTAGAGCATAAAATCTACTATCTTCTATGATTTAAAAGGTTTTTCATCACTTTTATCGATGAGACTCAGCTTAATAAATAATCCACATCATCGAATCACCCATGCACTACGGCCAAGGATATTCTTTAGTATCACGACCACAAATTAACCATGCACTACGGGCCAAGGATATTCGTGTATTCATCAATGGTCTTGATCATGCCAACAACTGTCCCTCAATGCACTAAGGGCTAATCAGCACTTTTACCACATCATTTGTAATATTACGGTCATGATTATACCGAATAATCCCTGGTCATAATCATACCAAGTCCATCTATGCACTACAGGCCATAGATGACTTTCAACATAATATAAGCATGAGGATGATGACAATGATATAAGAATTCAATAAAATAAGTTCAAGGATAAATTTAAAGATTTATAATTTAATTTATCCAAAATTCAATAATGTCCAAATTGTCAACATGATACTGCTTTGTGGAGTAAAATTCAATAATGATAATGTATCAAAAACGATTTGGACCGAAAAGAAATCAATTTTTGTTATGAATAGTACTTCGGGTGAATAGTACCCGAGTGAATAGTACCCCGTGAATAGTACTTTGGAAAAAGTGCTTTATGAATAGTACTCGTAAATAGTACTTTATGAATAGTACTTTGTGAATAGTACCCGTGAATAGTACCCATAAATAATACTTTGTGAATAGTACCCGTGAATAGTACTTTTATGAATAGTACGGTATAAATGAATAGTACCCATGGACAGTACTCTGGCATGAAAAACTTAAAATTTAACAAGAATGTGCAGAAAATATCCTTGTGAAGCGATACTAGATGAAGCGCAAATTTCAAGGATATTCTACTAATTTCACGGAATATAAAAGCAATACTTTAACCGAATGATGGTATAATCAGGAATACGAGACGAAAAAATATTACTCACATACTACAGAGTATGGAAGAAAATATTATTCCTATGAATACTGAACAAAATAATATTCCTTACCTCAGAAGAAGACTGGATACTAGAATAGTGAGGTAGCAGACTCCTCTTCTACATTTTCTCTAAAGCTTCTCTCTCTATAAATGCTCTTGTGAGTCTTAGTGAATTGGTGAGAATGAAATAAGAATGAGCTTATATTTATAGGAAAATATAGTTTCGATAATTGCACGTTTTGGGGCTCGAAATATTACAGTATAATACCTTCATCTTTTCTTTTATTTTTAATTTAGTCCTATTGCACCACCTCCCCTAATAGTACATCTTGTGAATCAATAGTACAATCATGTGAATCACTAGTACAATCATGTAAAAAAAATAATTACAGTATAGTACCTTCATTTATATCTCCATTTTTAATTTAATCATGCAAGTATTATCAATCTTGCACCATCTTTCCTAATAGTATATGTATGTGAATTAATAGTACACACATTTGAACAAATAGTTATAAACATGTGAATTAATAGTAACTAATTGCTCATTTATTCGATTAATTACCCGATTGGTCAATATAGCCTTCAGACATCCATTATTATCGAAATAGATGTCGATTTCCACTAACACTAATAATCCCAACATAATGGAAATATCAATTTCATCTTTAATTAACACGAACTTATTCATCATTAATATTATAACTCACAATATTCAACAACCAGGTCGTTCCCAGGAAAAAGGGGGCTTTCCGATAAGGATTTCTTCTTATTGGCGCACAATTAGGTGACGAAACCTCTCCTTGATAGAACTTCTAGACATTGTCAATATTGCAAATAATAATATGAATAACTTTGTCGTCTCAATTATTAAAAATTATTGATTTAATAATATAAAATATTATACAGATGATACTGTGACAATAATTGAATCAATAATATGAAAGATATTATGCAGCAATTTCTGTAGCAATAATTGAGTATAACTGAGTGACTTCTCACGTAAGCATCAATAATCAATACCGTGTGCTACTATGCAACCACGCGTATTACTATTCTTTTACCACCGGGTAGTTCAACATTTTAACGGTAAAACTTTCACTGTTATTTTTATAAAAAGATAATTATGTCTTTTTCTAACTACGATAATACTTTTGTTGTGGGGTCCACCAATGATTGTGTCGTCGTACGAATATTTCCTGTTAAAACGAATATTCCCCGACTAATCGAATATTATATAACCACTTGCTTACTTTGTAAAATTTGTAAATAATACCCACAACTAAAACATTATATCAAATCCACACCATAATATTCAAAAATATATTTCGAGAAAAAAAAAATCTTTATTCATAAAAGTTGGGATCTTACAACCTCCCATTCTTATGAAATTTCATCCTCAAAATTAGGGTGTGTACCTGGTATGTCGAAGTGGTAAGGATACATTGACTTCATTTCAGATTCTAACTCCCATGTCATTTCCTCAACATCGTGGTTTCTCTACAAAACTTTGACTTGAGATATAAACTTGGAGCGTAGAATATGATCCTTCTTATCCAAGATTTTAACAGGTACCTCCTCATACGTTAAATCTTCCGCTATCTCGTTTGGTTCTAATTCAATAATGTGGTTCGGGTCTTTCACATATTTACGTAACATAGATATGTGAAAAACATTATAAACACGAGACATACTTGGCGGTAAGGCTAGTCTATAGGCCATAGTTCCTACTCGATCGAGGATTAAAAATGGGTCAATGAATCGAGGATTGAGCTTTCCTCTCTTTCCAAATCTCGTAACTCCTTTCCATGGAGCAACACATAACAACACATGATCTCCAATATTGAATTCCACGTCCTTTCGATGAAGATCAACATAACTCTTTTGTCGATCTTGTGAGGTTTTTATACGTTGTCGGATCGTTTGAATCTTTTTAGTATTCATGCGTACCAACTCTGGTCCTAACAATGTTGCTTCACCCACCTCATCCCAACATACTGGAGAACGACACTTTCTTCCAAACAACGCCTCAAATGGAGCCATGCCAATAATTGTTTTATAACTGTTGTTATAGGAAAACTCCACCAATGGTAAGAACTTGTCCCAACTTCCTTTGAAGTCAAGGACACAGAGTCTTAATAAATCTTCAAGAGTTGGAAGAGTCATCTCCGACTGCCCGTCCGGTTGAGGATGATATGCCGAACTAAATCGTAAATCCGTGCCCATAGCTTTCTGAAAACTAACCCAAAATCGTGAAGGGAATCTTGGGTCTCGATTAGAAACTATGGATATTGGCATACCATGTAATCTTACAATCTCGTTTATGTACATACGAGCAAGACGTTCAAGTGTATAAGTTTCTCCAATCAGTAAAAAATGTAACAATCAAGAATTTTATTTATAATTTTAAATATTTATTGAATTAAATAAATATTTTTAATTGATGTGTTTGTTGTTTAGTAGATATTTGTTGGATTATTTATTAGTAAGTAAATAATTCATGAGTTATAGAAATTAACTTAATTAAGATAAACGGTGATGAATTAAATTTATGAGATAATACTCTAATTTAACTCAATAACTAAATTAGGGAGTTATTAAGAATTATATGGTTTGTTATAATGCTATTTGATTTTTATAATTAAAGTAATGTGTTAATTTATTAAATAAAAATATAATTATAATGAAAATTATAATTTTATTGTATGGGTTTATGTGGTAAATGGATTTAATAAATTGTTATTAGATTTATTTTAATTTGAATATGAGAATTTATTTAATTAAAGTGTGACCATAAACTATATTATAAAGGAGTTATTAAAATAAGTTAAAGGAGGTTAATTAAGCTTTTGCCAAACAAGGGTTAATGAATATTAAATCTTTAATTTAAATCTGTTTTACCAAACAAGGTGTAAGATTTAATGGGTTAATTTTTAGTTAGTTAGCCAAACAAGCCTTATAGCTTTTAAGTTTCAAAAAGTAAAAAAGAAAAACTGATGTCAGTTAATAGATATAATTATATTATATAATGAATACCTAATTATTATATACATTATATGTTAGTACGTAAGTTAGAATAGAGAAGAAAAAAAACACAGAAGAAGAGAAGAAGAAAAGTTGAGAGAGAATTGGGAGAATTCTAGAGAGAACTTTGAGAAGAAGCTTGGAGGAATCAAGGAAGAAGAAGAAGGTTTCTCATCATCCAATCAAGTTTAAGAAGAATCAAAGGTATTCATCTAGTTCTAAAATTCTAATTTATAGTTTCTCAAGTTCTTCACTTAAAAGCTATTTTGGTTGGGTGATTTGAAGAGATGTTGTATATATATGTGTATGGGTGTATAATCTAGTATATATAGTCTCTTTAATTGATTCTAGAGTAATCAAAATAATAAGAATATGTTAAAGATGAAAAACTTGGGTTTTGATGGGATATGTATATTTTAACTTATGTTGGAGTCAAAATTAATGGATAGAATCTAAAATTGATGATAGATATTGTTAGCATGTGAAGAAACGAAAACAATGAAAGTTGAACGGACCAATTTGGTTAAGAAACGAATTTGTAGTGATTGAATTCGCTAAATGTGTTTAAAACATGAAAATAGAGTATGAACATGTGTTTTGGGTCAAATTTTAGGTTGGTTAATATTTTTATAAATTGTTAGAATTCTAGTATGTTGTAGTTCTATGAATTACGAATCCATAGAATCGAAGACGAACTACTTTGGATGTGTATAACTCAAGTTATGAAGATTAGTAGGAGAAAATGGTCAAAAATCGCAAAAACATCAGAATCAAGGCGAAGCCTAAGCGCTGCGCTGCTTCAATATTTGCTAGATGGTGCGGTAGCGCTGTGAAAAGGCGCGACTGCGTTCTATGTGTGTCATGATCGTTGTTTGCTTTGACCTATTTTGGTAAAACAACCATAACGTTTTCATACGAACTCTGATTGAGGTGATTCAAGATGATCCAGAACGAGGAAGAATAGACCTACAACCTTTATTTTTTAAGCGTTTCAATTTTAGGTCTGGAACAGAGGGAAAAATGGTCATCTTTAGGACTGTTGTGTTTTCGGAGGCAATCAGAGGGCGTCGGGCATACACGTATGCAAGTGTAGTTCTCTTGACGATAAATGATGTTGTTCTAAGTTATAGAACATGAATATTATGAAGTATAATGATTCTTAACATTAATAAATGATATATTAGATAAGTTTTATATGTATACTAAGCACAAACAAGAGAGACAAATTAGGCGTGTAACGAATAAACGTCGAAACACCGTGATAAGTGATAATGAACGTAAAAAGTGTTTTAAATCAAATGAAATGAATATTATAAGATATTGAATAGTGTTAATATAAAACCAATAAGTAGTCCTAGCAGGACTTAAACATTTCAATGAACTTCAAATATGAAATACAGTGAGATATAAGTTGAAAGTTAACACAATCAAATTGAACATTGTGTATTTATGATAGGAAGGGTTATGAGACATAGAGTAAAGTTTACATTACAACTACTATGCGTTGCTATGTGACTAATAGTTAATGTGAATGATTATATAATTGTGTAGGACACGTGAAGTGCAGATATCTGTAAGCTGTTAAACTGTTATTGGTAAACAACGATCAAGACAAGTCTTTCAGTTCCTATTTGCTATGTGAACTTGGTGATTAGCTATTTTAAATCTTTATTACTAAGAGCCTTATGTGTTATATATATATTGAATGTATGAAATGTTAAAGTCAACTTATGACTACGTTGATTGAGTAAAGCATGATGATTGAGTAAGGAACTCAATCTTTATACTTGTTATATGAACTTTAGCATGTATGTTATGTTAGTCCAATGTTTATGAGATATATATTGAGCATGTTATTATGTGCTACATGATGCATGAAAACTGTTAGATTTTGATGGGCTGTCGAGCTCAACCTTGCAAATAACCATTTTTGTAGGTTAAGGATTGAAGGTAACACTATGTGCTACTTGAATGACGTGGATCAAAAATAATACACGAAGATTAATATTTTAGATAAAGATTGTTATTTCTTTAAACCATGATTAAGGTTCATGAGATGTATTTAATGTTTTATGATGTATATGTTATGTTGAGTTGTAAAGTTAAAGTTTGAGTTGTCCGATGTATAAAGGATATCGATTTGATATTTAAGTATATATAGGTTAACTCTGATAAAGTGAATCATGGATTATATATGATTTAATGACATGTAGATGATAAAGGTTTTGATTCACGGAATTAAAGTAAGAAGCTAGAAAAGTTTAAATTATTCCGCATTTTATTAAGTTAACATCGAATAATGATGTAAAATCAGAAGTTTGACATGTTATTAACGACCGAAGTCGATAATTGAATTATATGAATTTTGGGGTCGTTACAGTTGGTATCAAAGCTGTAGGTTATAAACCTTAGGTAGGGATACCGTAGGCTATAACCTTAGAGAAGAGATGTGAAGATAATGAAAGAATAAGCTCAAATTGAGTTTGAACAATAAGAAGTAATTTAAGAAATTTATAAAGAAGGGATTAAAACATGCGTGAAAGGATTCAAAGAAGAATTTCGCAGAATTATTAGGAATGTGAATGTGGGGTTACCCAACTCTAATAATAAGGATGTAAGGTGATAATAAATAGGCAATGTCTATAAGAAGAGAATGATAAAGAAGTTAAGAATAAAAAAGTTATATTTGAGTATGGTACAACTGTACTCTTTAACAGTTAATGTATGGTATCTGGGCTAAACGATTCCTTTAATAGAGTGGAGGTATATACGAACTAGCAACTCAGAACCTAGTTTGTTGGTTGTTTGTAGGAAACCACTCAGCATACTATTTTGAAACTATTAGAGACTCGATGTGTACCAAGTATAGAAAATGGATACGTGTGATGAAAATGTAGAACTTAAATGGAATGTTGAGAAACGTAAATGAAGTTAGAAATTCTTAAAGTAAGAATTGTTATATAAACAAGAAGATTCAAAGAAGAATCTTGAAGAGATATGTAGATAAGAAATAGGAGTTACCTAACTCCAATAGCCAAGATAACGAATAATGTCGTAAATGATGAAGAACGAAAAGAAAGGGGATCGAAAAATAAAACGATCACGAGTTAAGAAAAGAATTTTAAGGGAGATGATTATATAATAAGATCACGACGTGATCTGTTTAA
Source organism: Panax ginseng (assembly GCA_020205605.1). Taxonomy (NCBI): domain Eukaryota; kingdom Viridiplantae; phylum Streptophyta; class Magnoliopsida; order Apiales; family Araliaceae; genus Panax; species Panax ginseng. Next base: position 60,276,863 of record CM035140.1, on the reverse strand, counting down.
GTTATAGAAGAAAGATGGTCTATAATGTTTGAATAATTATAGATTAATGCTATGAAGATGGAGTACTATAAAATAGTACGAGATAACTCACGAAGAGTTATAGATGATGTGGTACGAGGAATTCGTATCGAGCAAATAGCAAGTTAAGAGTAAGATAGAGCTAGGTGGGATTTCAATTGAGGACTCATGTGATGGCTGAGTTGTATAAATCTTTGTATGGGTGAGGGTTTTGTGCTTGCACTCAGTTTATCATATTGATAATCATTGGAATGTTGGTGTCGCGCTATCAATGTATATGTGGGTAAAATGTGATTCTTTTATCATGGGTATGTTTGATAGTTAGAAACTATTAAGATTAGTAAGATTATATTAGGATTAGGCGCGATTCTTAAAATTAATGCATATGGTAAGTTCGTGACTCATAATAATATTGTATGGTTTGAACCCCTCAGCGAATGGACGCCTATGGTCTGATTAGGATAAGTTCTTAAACTCATATTATTGTGGCAAGTTCCTGAACTTCCAATGTGCGGTAAGTTTGATGAACTGGGGTATAATTAAGTTATGAATGAAGAATTGAGGATTAGGGGAATAGATAGAATTATTAAGAAATGGATTAGTATAGAAAGAGGAGACATAAGTTTTTTCAAATCTTCTAGCTATGCTAAACTTCAAAATTTTTGACATCAAGCTAAATTCGCACTATGTGCCTTTTTAAAATGAATTTTTACTATCAACGCATGGTGACAAATGTGTATGTGTGTACATCGGGACATTGACACATCGTTACCTGTTGAGATATGATATCACTAAAACAGATTCTCAAAGATTATTGAACTGTTTAAAGAATATTCTATGCTAATTGTTTCGGCTAGACGAAAATGATTTGAAAATATCAAAATATATTTTATATCATTAATGCATCATGGAACCTGGTGCAAAGATGATAAAAACGATGGATGTAAGAACTCGAATTTTCAAAAATTATTAAAATAAGAATTTAGTAAATAAAATTCTTAAGGCATGAGAAGGGTTCGAATAAGAATATATATGTGTCGTGAGGTATGTGGAATGGTGTTGCATGGGGTAATATAAACTATACAATAAGTGATTTCTGTGTTTAATAAATATATTATTATTATATATTTGTTATTTATTGAAGAGGCGAGTTATTTGAAGTAAAGAAGATGGATAGAAATTATCTATTGATATTAAATAATTTATGTGAAATTATTTTATAATAGTAAGTTGGTGACATTAAATATTTGTGATAATCACCAATTTCTTGAGTATTGGTACGAGTAAGTATCAAGTCTAAGGCAGTGCGACCGTACACTTTAATGGTGGATGTATAGGAGTTGGGCTAAACGATTCCTTCAGAGAGCGGAGGTATATACAAATTAGTAACCGATCTAACTCACTGTGAAAACAGTGTAGACGAGACGGAAACAAATTTGTTGGTTGTTTATGGGAAACCACTCAGTGTATATTGAATACTATTAAAGACTCAATGAGTTCTAGGTTTAGACTTGTATATATATACGTTGTTGACGAGAGAAGAAAATCAATATACCTTTAAAGTGGTTAGAGAATTATTGAGTAATTTGATACACGGCGAGAAGTGAAGATTAAAGGAATGTATGTATGTGTTATATATATACCTTGAATTATGTGATTTTGTGGAAGAGAAATAATTATAGTATATTTCTTATAAAGGGTATTAAAATAAATTCTAGCATTCGATTATTTTAATAAAAGGGGGATATTATTTTGATATTACCTTATATAGCTTTGTACGAGGAAATGTGTGGGATTAAGTAATGTGGTAAATATATTAAAACATATTTTCTATATAAGTTGATGGAAACAATTTATCATAATAGGAAATAAACTTATTTTCTATAGTGTGTACGTGTGTCGTGCAAATAAATATTTTAATAATACAAAGATATTATATTAAGAATAATATCTTGTGAAAATGAGTAAATCATGTTATTATGATTAGTTCTTATATTTAGAGAAAACATGATAAAAATATCTTATGTTATGGAGAAGTACATAATTTTGATTATAGTAATGTGGTGGGAAATGAATAAGTAATGAGAATAAGTAATAAGCTTAATGTAAGCTTGTGTGATATGCCTAGTGTGGCAAAGTGATGGAATAAGCATTTATTAAATAATTTAATTAATGAATAATTGAAGGAATTAAATTTGTATGTGCAATGGTTTTATATTATATAGTAGTTACATCTATATGATATGAAATGAAGTAGAACACTTCAATGGTAACTATATAATATAGGAAGTATTTGAATATATATGTATAAAGGCTTGTATGTTAGCATTATATACAAGTGAGATAATAAAATGTAACATGGTGCAATGGACCACTTCCATTAACATATTATAAGATGTAAAGTTAAGAATAATGTTATTTTGTGAGATTATATTATTATGAGCTTGTGAGCTATTAATTACTAAGTCCACATAATTATGTCTTGTGTGGCATAACTAGTGAAGTTAAATCAAATGGGGATTTAATGGGAAAATAAATGGCGAGTTCATAAATAATTGATATTAATTATCATTATGATAATTGGGTATATTTGAGATGATAAATTTTATGAAAAACAATATTGGTGCCCAACTAAGTTATATTATAGTCTAATGTAAATATTATTTGGAATAATAAAATATACATGGATTATATGTATGTTTCATAACACCTACTACCTTGAAATATTAAATCATAATGTGGCACTAAGTTATAATTATTGTAAGGTTGAGATGTGGATAAAATGTGACATAAGAGTAGGAATTAGTATAAATGTTGCAAGAATACTGAGATAATTTGCTTGTCCCAAAACTAGTGTCCCAATTGCTCCCTATTTCTCATTCACGTGTTTGGCAAAAAGGTTAAGGCCTATCTCATTTCTTCTTCATTACATTGTAGTCTGATAATGGCTAGAAGGATGGGGGAAGTGGAGTTGGTAACCAACTCTCCAACATCCAATGGCTTCTTCTTCCTCCCCTTGGATTAGTTCAATGTGCAAAGCCATCACTTGGATAATCCTTCCTCTATAAATAGAGACTCATTCATCTTATTTCTCTTTTGTTGAGATGTGTGAGAAGTGGCTACGAAGAGTTAATAAAATTGGAGAACAATCAGAAGTTAGGAAGGCTATGCTTAGCATATTGAAGCATTCAAGAGGTAATAACATTAACTTAAATGCTCTTGATTTCCTAAGTTTGCAATTCCTTAGAAATATCATGAAAAAATAGCTTTTGAGTCACAAAATTGATGGCTAAGGGTTGTTATAATCCATGAATTGTTGTTAGATATTGTTAAAATAATCAAATACGAAATCAACGGAAGTTAAACGAACCCATTTGGTTAAGAAACGAATTCGTAGTGAATGATTTCGCTAAATTGTCCAAAATATGAACATTTGTATGAACATGAGTTATATATTCATATTTGGGTTATTTAATGTTTATGTTAGTTGATGGTTATTATAATATGTTGTAGTTCTATGAATTATGAATCCATAGATTCGAAAACGGACTAATTTGGACATGTATAACTCAAATTATGAATGTTAGAAAGTAGTTTGGCTTGTTATTTTGTAGCAGAGCATGAAACCGTGCACTTACAGTAGCTATGCTATACATTTTGTGGCTATTTTTAAACAAGACCCATACAGGCGAAGGTGGTCGGTCTGAGATGTTGAGAAAAATCTAACAGAACATGTTTTAGTAAAACGACCATAACGTTTTCATACAAACTCCGATTGAGGAGAGTCAAGATGATCCGGAACGAGAACGAATAGACCTATAACTTTTGTGCTTTAGGTTTTTCAATTTGAGGTCATTGGGAAGGGTAAACATAGTCATCTTTGTGACTGTTACGTAATCGAAGGCTGGGAGGGCGTTGAGCGAGCACATACGAAAGTATAGTGCTCCCGACGATGGAATATGTTATTCTAAGTGATGTAACATAAAACTTCATGATAATAGACATGACATATAAGATTACCTTACTCATTATAGAATGCTTTAGCATGACTTAGTATGTGTTTTGAAAAGAAACTTAGAGTTTTTGAAAAACGAATATTGACGAACCTTGAGTCTTTGAAGTTATGATATTTTAACACATACATCTTGTTGAGTTATGAGTATACTTACGAGTGAGAATTGATTTAAAGTTACTTTACTTATTATCAACTTACAATAGCTTAGTTGAAAATGATTTCTAAAGAAAACTTGAAACTTTAAGGACGAGCTTAAAGTAATTTGTGTACTTAAAGTTCTAAACATGATAACATATATTCATGGATTAGTTAGCTATGAAATGAGATTAAAAGTAGCACCTAGTTGCTTTACCTTGGCCTAGAATAACTTTTAAAAGTGAACGTGAACGCCTTATGCCCCTAGACATGACGATTATGTTCATCTTTTAGCTAAGCATGAATTGGACGTTTCAAGTGTGATTTAAAATACGTTTTCAAATAAACAATGCTATATACATGTGAAGCATGCTAGTAGAGGCTTATTAGTTTAAAAGCTTATATCATCGAATCTTGTTAAAGAAAGTTGTTAAGCTTTATTTATTGAAATAAATCATTACGAAACTAAGTAGTTTGAATATAAACGACGTAGATCACATATCTATAAACTTTAAATATGTGTCGAACACATAGCTAGTCAAGTGAGTGATAAATGTATATGAATATTGATGTCAAGTACGGGTGGCTAAGTATACCTATACATACCTAGCTATTCTAAGAGTATGATGAGAAAGCGAAATGAAGGTTTTACAAACCTAGTTAGGAAACAATGTAATATTTATTGTTATATTAAGAACGTATGAAATGTATGACTAATGGATATGAATCCATGATTATATAATTGTTTAGGGATACACGAAGTGCAATTAGCGATACGCAGTTAAGTTGTAGTTGATAAACTACGAATCAGGCAAGTCTTTCAGTTCCTATTTGATATATGAATTCGATAACTGCTAGTTAAGCTATATTTTGCTATGATAATGTTGATGTATATATATGAAATGCATATGAGATATGTATAAAAGTTGAAAGTTGAAAGTTGATCTTTGATGATATGCTTGTGAAGTAAATTTCTATGCATGTTATGTGTGAAGTAACATGCATAGTTAATATTAATTGATTATGAATGCATGAACTGAATATGCTATTATATGTTTTGTGCTACATAAAAACTGTTAGAATTGTTGGGCTGTCGAGCTCACCCTTGCAAATAACCACTTTTGGAGGTTAAAGACTCACAATAAAGATTTCGTGCTTCTTGGTTGACAAAGTATATAGTTTCACAACGAAGTATACTATTTAGATTATTACTTGAACCATGTTTTGGTTCTATGTAACAACCAGATATTTTCTGTATAAATAAATAAAAAATTTTGTATATCATTTTTTTATATTTTAAGGATGAGGATTTGTACAAGATAATGTATGTATGTAATTATGTAATAAATAAAAATATATTTATTACATGAATATTTATAAATAATTTTATTTTAGAATTATTGACTATTATAAAGTTTATTCTTACAATAATTAATTTTATAAGCGAAAATGTTTTTATTAATTATTTTCTATGAAACTATGATTATATATGATTTAAATAATATATGAAATGATTTTTAGAATTATTATAATAATTATTTATTTTATTATATGAATTTATGCAAGATTAATTAAGTTAATTATTTTTAACTTAATTATTAATGTTATATATGACAGATAAATTAGATATGGAATCCAAACCCTAATTTTGGATTTAGATCAAGGAATGAGAATATTAATATAATATTATTTTATTTTTGTGCTATGAATATGTACAACATATGTGTACAATGACAATGGTTGGTCAATTATGGTGTATTATGACCAAACCCTAGTGTTACTGATAAACCCTAGTTTTGCAGTCAAATAAGACTTTAAAATATGTTAAGTCATTGTGTTATATGAATAATGACATGTATTATTAGAATTTAATTTTAATTAGGAAAACCCTAATTATTATGTGGAAAACCCTAATTAATAACATAAAAACCCTAATTTGAAACTCAATTATTAGTTCGAGATTGTTATATAACTGTGTTATGTGATTTATGTGGTGTATTATAGAATTTAATATTAATTAGCGAAACCCTAATTAATATCTAGAAATCCTAAATTTAGAAATCTAATTAATTAGAAACCCTAATTAATTGAGAACCCTAATTACTAAATTTGGAAACCTAATTTCTAAATTTAGAAATCTTAATTAGTTATTATAAACCCTAATTACTAATGGTAAACCCTAATCGTGAAATTAGAAAACCTTAATTAAATAATTAAAAATTCTAATTAATAATTAAAAACCCTAATTCTTGTATGGGTAATGCTAATTGGTAATTATTTGCGCTAAATGCTAGATTAGAAAGCTTAATGATAATTATTAAAACATAAACCTAATTATCAAGTCTATGTGATTAGGAAACTGAATTAATTAAGAAACCTTACTTTTGTATTTTAGAAACTAAAATTTTATTATTTTATTATTTATTTATTTTTTAAACCCTAAATTTGAAATTCTAGAAATTATTTTTAAACCCTAAAATGGTCCAAACCCTAAACCATAACCCAAACCCTAAACCCTAAGGGTTTGCAAGGATTATAAGATTGCCCATAAATTCTCAAGCCAAATGACTATTTTGCCCTTGCATAATTGAAGCTAGAATTTTAGATCTTGACCTATGTGGAGTTGTTGGCCAACCCTAGGGAACCCATGTGATCAAAAATCTAGCAAATCAGCAGCAATAATTCAGCTTGTTGTTTGAAGGTTGATAGTTGTAGTATGCCATGAAGTCTTTGTTCTGGAGTTTGAATCAGGACCAAATAATGCATAGATTAAAAGTTACTCTTGGTCAAAGTCGGTTGACCGACCATGACCAAGTGATTTCTGGGTAACCCAGAACTCCTTTAACCGTGTCTGACAAGCATTTCCTGAGCCTTGATCTTGCTTCTATTTATTGTTTTTTTGTTGTTGTTGTAATAGAATCGTTATATGTTATGTGAACTACATATATATACCTGTAAAGTACCTAATTGATAACCATAATATAAGTAGTGGATTGGTCAAACCAAGCAGAAGATCATGGAATCGGTTTTCTGGGTAACCCAGAAAACCGATGACCATGTCTTCTAACATGGTTTAATGGATACGAATCTAATTATTGTAATGTTTTTTAGTGTGATTTTGTGTAATGGATCATTGTACTACATGTTGTCTACACACTTGAAGTTTATAAAACACTACAATATTACGATCGACATATAGTGGAGGTTTGGAAAATGGCACCTCATTTGTTCTTCATTTACTGGTAACCCAATGAATGAGAACATGTCACGAAAGAAGTTTGAATCATTATATCTTGCAATTGTTTTATCATATGAACATGTTAATGGCTGGATCATATAGTCTTGCACGAGTACTATAAGCTCTGATCAATATCATGCCCAGAATCATTACGATCTAAACGTTATCACTGGTCAAACATGTCATCTCGGTGACTGTCTATGAATTTCTGGGCTAGCTCAAGAACATGAAGAACACCTATAGCGACGATTATGTCACTATAGGTGGTCTTTAGAGATAGTTTCAATATAAAAATTATATTTTTATTTAATAATTAGTATTAATTAGTTTTTAATTATGAAAAATACAAAATAAATTCCTAAAAATTATTTTAAAATCCGAAAATTAGTTTTTAATTATTTTGAATATATTTCATAAATATTTAATATTTTGGAATATTAAAAGTATTAAATTTATTTAATTATAATATTAAATAAATTATTTAAAAATGATTTATATGCATAAAAAATCATTTAAAATTATATTAGGGTATAAGAAAATAATTTTAGTTATTTTTAATAACTTTTAATATTTTGTGATGAAATTTCATTAATAAATTAATATTAATGATATTTAAGTTATTTACTAAATGTATTAAATAAATGATAAAAATAGAATTAATGATTTAAAGATTATAGAAAAATTATTTAAAGGTTATAAAAAGTATTTTAAGTTATAAATATAACTTTTGATATTTTGTCATAAAAAATATTAATATTTTAATATTAATGATATTAGATTTATTTAATAATTATATTAAATAAATTAGTTTAAAAATGATTTTAATATTAGAAAAATCATTTTAAATGAAAATAAATAATTTAAAATATTCTAAGTTATAAAATATAACTCTCAATATTTAAAAATTAAAATTTCATTAATTAATTAATTATTAATGATATTAAGGTTATTTAATAATTATATTAAATAAATTAGTTTAAAAAGGATTTTAATATTATAATAATCATTGTAAATGAAAATAAAGTGTTTAAAGATATTTGAAGTTATAAAAGATAACTTTCAATATTTATAGGATAATTTCATTAATAATTTAATATTAATTATATTAATTTAATAATAAATGATATTAAGTTTATTTAATAATTATATTAAATAAATAGTTTTAAAATGGTTTTATTTATTTAAAAATCATTTAAAAGGGATATAAATGATTTAAAAATATTTTAAGTTATGATTAAGGACTTTTAATATTTTGATAAGTAATACATTAATACTTTAATATTAATGATAATTATTTAAAAATGATTTTAAATCTTTTAAAAATCATTTAAGGGTAATATTAATACTTTAAAAGTATTTTGAGTTATTATAAATAACTTTATCCTTTTTGCAATGGTTTCATTAATAGTTTAATATTAATTAAATATTAATGATAATAGGATGGTTTAATATATAAATCATTTAATAATGATTAGATGTTTGAAAATGTGTGATAAAAGATAATAAGCTGTTTAAAAATTATTATAAGTCATTTAAAAATAATATAGTGATACTTACGGATATTAAACTACGAGGATAGAGTCTTAGACTCGATAATTACTCGATAAAGCCGCGTTATAATCGAAGCATATTTAAATTGATCTGGACTTAGATAATTTAATTAGATATATATTTATTTGTGATTGATGGTTTGTTAAACATATGTGACAATGTGATTAGGTTATGTCTTTAGCTGCAATAAGTAGTGTTATGTGTTATAGTATGTTATTCTAATCGATCAAATGATCTTATTAACGATAGGTGTTATATAAGGATATAACTAAATTCTGAACTGTGGCGGTAACGTCAATGATATCTTACCTTTGCATTTCCTTTATGCGATGGACATGAGTAAAGTTTGAATTATATTATTATTATGCTATATTACTAACCCTATTGTGATATATTCTATATCGGATCATTGTTTATCAACATGTTAGTATTTGATAATTAGGATATATATATTACATTAGATTAATTTCTATATATGGTTATACAAGTGTCCCCACGTGGATAATCATTGTATTTAAATCACATGTTGATATATATATATATATATATATATATATATATATATATATATATATATATATATATATAAGTATAATCTAAGCTATTTGATCATTAGACACAAATTTTGAAATTTAGTTGAATATGATAAAACCTTTTTTTATCCAATCAAATTGTTTTGGTTGGATTCCGGACTAAGTATGAACATCCGATCATGGGAAAAAATTTTTATCTTGGCGAGGACAAAGGATGAGCGCTAATATCGTTCTAGCAATGTAGTATTGATCAATACAGGGCCCATGGGAAATACAACCTAAAGCCCGTAAGTTATGAAGGTTTGCTGATGAAGTTCTGCTAAACCTTATCGAAAACTAAAAACAATGTTCATAGTATGTCAACTAAACCTCATATATAGTCAATATGTAGTTTCAAAATTTGGAGATAGAATTGTTATGTTATTATTATCGGTTCGATTTACTTCACAACTATAAATTAGTTGTAGAAGTGATGTACAAAAAAACATTTATTTCTTTCATTACTTGTATTTCTAATTGTTATTACTTCTTTGGCACCCAAATGCTCACCCTTGCTTAAATTTAAATGTTTTCGACTTTAGGCATGAACAACTTCAAAGGTTCGAGACAAGAACAAGTGAAAAGGAAAATAAGCAGAACATGTTTAATGGTATCTTTTGTAATAGTAGACAATATATAGAAAATGATATGTATTATATATCATGTAAAAAAATAGTAAAGGTTACGTACTTGGGATTAGACTCTGATAAATGTAAGTTAAGTTTGATATTTATATTATTGTTATTATTATTAGTATTATTCCGCTCATAGAAATGGTATCCTGAAGAACCAAGTTCGGGTTTCAAGTACCCGAGTTTGAGGTCTTTACAAGTTGGTATTAGAGCCATAAAGCATGAATTTGCGAAGAGCCCCGAGCCTCTCGTTGTTGACTTCCTTGTGTGGAATGCACCGAAGCCAGACTCTCCGTAGGGGAATGCCTTGATTTAGTCGTTGTGCAAGGTGATAGGGTACCCTTATAAGTCTTTATGGTTGGAAGCACCATAAAAGTTACAAGTTGGTATCAGAGCTTAGGGTTTGAAACCTTAGGTGGGTAGACCTTAGGCTATAACCTTGGAACAGGGGTAAACATTGAAAATACAATTAACTCATATGGAGTTTATAGACCTTAGGCTATAACCTTTGTGGTGAGTTCTTAAACTCATAATGTATGGTAAGTTGGACGAACTAGGTATAGTTAGGTATAAATGGATTATTGAGTATAATGGGAATAGACAGATTACTAAGCAATTGATCCTTAGTGGAGGTGTAAGAAATAAGTAGTACTAGTATTACTTGAATAAGTATGATTCTATGTTATGTATATGATAGGTATGTTTGTATAAGGTAATATTTTTCAAATTTTGAATAAGTTGTGTCAGCGATTCCAGACTTTTGAAGTCACAAAGGGATATCAGATGATTAAAGCAATATGTGATATGGTATGTCAAGTGATATGAGTATGAATTTATATGGAATTAATGAAATAAGTTGGTATAAAGATAGTAGTTAATTATATGAGTCTTTGGTTAATGTAGAAACAAAATTTTCAAAATATCTAATATTTTGAGTACATGATTATCCGAATAGAAATTTTTGTGTTATATGATTATATGTATACGATAAGGCTTAGAATAAAGAATAAATTGTGATAATGCCGCGTCGAGGAGAGCGAAAAGCGAAATACAGGCGAGAAAGAACACATCAACAAAGCTTGAAGACAACCATGCCGATCTGAAATTTTGCGAATATGGACGATCAAGTTATGCAGAACAGAATACCAGTCACGGAAAGATCAGCCAGATAATCGATTGACGAACGTCAAAGACTTCAAGGCGTTCGTACTACCAGGAATTAGAGGATCAACTGACCCTATAGCAACGTTACTGATAGCTAGGATAACGAAGGGGCAAAAGATAGTTTTGTCACTTATATGATAAAAGGAAAGGAGATAAAGGGAAAGTCTGTGTGTATTAAGTGTGAATCAATGGAATATAAGGTGAAAGACTGTTCAGGAAGGAGAAAGAAGGCAAGGAATGCGCAAACAAGAAAAATGCAGCAGGACATTGGATATAACGAGACCAACATCAACAATCAAACCAACAAAATCAACCGCAAGCGTCTTCAACATGACAATTCAAGAAACTGTAGCAGTCGGGGATGCAACTCCAGGTATTACTCATACCAATTTTATTTCTTATATATTATTTTCTTATATATAGTAAATTATTTTATAAATTATTTTAAAGGAGAAAATTGATTTTCCGTATAAGCAGATAGATAAGATTTATGTTGAATAGTTAAAGATCAGTTCGATTAATTTTGATCGAGATCTACTTGCAATGATTGTGTATGCTATGTACCTTGGTATGTATAGGTTTTAAAACGGTGATTCCGGAGACAGAATCTTTATAAGGGAGGGTGAATGTAATAACCTGATATTTTTTGTATAAATAAATCAGAAATTTTGCATATAAATTTTTTTTTATTTTAAGGATGAGGATTTGTACAAGATAATGCATGTATGTAATTATGTAATAAATAAAAATATATTTATTACATAAATATTTACAAATGATTTTATTTTAGAATTATTGACTATTATAAATTTTATTCTTACAATAATTAATTTTATAGCAGAAATATTTTTATTAATTATTTTCTATGAAACTATGATTATATATGATTTAAATAATATATGAAATGATTTTTAAAATTATTATAATAATTATTTATTTTATTATATGAATTTATGCAAGATTAATTAAGTTAATTATTTTAACTTAATTATTAATGTTATATATAATGAGATAAATTAGACATGGAATCCAAACCCTAATTTTGGATTTAGATTAAGGATTGAGAATATTAATATAATATTATTTTATTTACAATGCTATGAATATATATACAACATATGTGTACAATGACAATGGTTGGTCAATTATGGTGTATTATGACCCAAACCCTAGTGTTACAAATAAACCCTAGTTTTGCGATTTAAATAAGACTTTAAAATCTATTAAGTAATCATGTTATATGAATAATGACATGTATTATTAGAATTTAATTTTAATTAGGAAAACCCTAATTATTATGTGGAAAACCCTAATTAATAACATAAAAACCCTAATTTGAAACTCAATTATGAGTTAAGATTGTTATATAAGCATGTTATGTGATTTATGTGGTGTATTATAGAATTTAATGTTAATTAGAAAACCCTAATTAATATAGAAATCCTAAATTTGGAAACCTAATTAATTAGAAACCCTAATTAATTGAGAACCCTAATTACTAAATTTGGAAACCTAATTTCTAAATTTAGAAATCTTAATTAGTTATTATAAACCCTAATTACTAATGGTAAACCCTAATTATGAAGTTAGAAAACCTTAATTAAATAATTAAAAATTCTAATTAATAATTAGAAACCCTAATTGTTTTATGGGTAATGCTAATTGCTAATTATTTGCGCTAAATGCTAGATTAGTAAGCAATGATAATTATTAAAACATAAACCTAATTATCAAGTCCATGTGATTAGGAAGCCGAATTAATTAAGAAACCTTAATTTTGTATTTTAGAAAATAAAATTTTATTATTTTATTATTTATTTATTTTTTAAACCCTAAATTTGAAATTCTAAAAATTATTTTTAAACCCTAAATTGGTCCAAACCCTAAACTATAACCTAAACCCTAAACCCTAAGGGTTTGTAAGGATTACAAGATTGCCCTTAAATTCTCAAGCCAAATGACCACTTTGCCCTTGCATAATTGAAGCTAGAATTTTAGATCTTGACCTATGTGGAGTTGTTGGCCAACCCTAGGGAACCCATGTGATCAAAAATCTCAACAAATCAGCAACCAATAGTTCAAACGCATTACATTACAAGTTATATATATATATAGATCTAAGGAGAGAGAGTCATTTTTATTGCCCATTTATTCAACTAATGCTCAACCAACCCATTCTCTCTCTCCTCACTCACGAAATTATGTAGTATATCATCTCACAATTCAAGCCCCACCAATTCCTCAAACAAATCAGAAGCTTAGAATTCCAAATTTTCAAAGTGAGGTATAAACCTAATTTGAAATCTGACCTTTGATGATGTGTTAAAAGTTGTGATTTGTTGTTAAAATATGTTGTATGAAGTGTCTATAGATGATCTGGGTTGGTATTTGATAGATCCATAACATTAAAGTACTCGAATTTAAAGTTTTTCAAAAATCTGGAAATTATTTTTTTGTGGTCTGACAATGAATGTCAGACCTATAACTTTCATCCTATGTAAGTTATTTGTTGTTTGAAGGTTGATACTTGTAGTATGTCATGAAGTCTTTGTTCTGGAGTTTGAATCAGGACCAAATAATGCATAGATTAAAAGTTACTCTTGGTCAAAGTCGGTTGACCGACCATGACCAAGCGATTTCTGGGTAACCCAGAACTCCTTTAACCGTGTCTGACAAGCATTTCCTGAGCCTTGATCTTGCTTCTGTTTATTATTATTTTTTTGTTGTTGTTGTAATAGAATAGTCATATGTTATGTGAACTACATATATATACCCATAAATATTAATTGATAACTAGAATATAATTAGTGGATTGGTCAAACCAAGCAGAAGATCATGGAATCGGTTTTCTGGGTAACCTAGAAAACTGATGACCATGTCTTCTAACATGGTTTGACCAGACCGGATCTAATTATTGTAATGTTTTTAGTGTGATTTTGTGTAATGGATCTGTTGTACTACATGTTGTCTACACACTGAAGTTTATAAAACACTACAATATTACACGATCAGCATGTAGTGGAGGCTGGAAAATGGCACCCTCGACTGTTCTTCATTTCTGGGTAACCCAAAAATGAAGATCATGTTTGACAAGAAGTTTGAATCATTATATCTTGCAATTGTTTTATTATATGAACATGTTAATGGCTAGATCGTGTAGTCTTGCACGAGTACTATAAGCTCGATCGATATCATGCCCGAAGAATCATTCTGATCTAAAATTATCACTTTGAAACAAACATATCCTCTCGGTATTTATCTATGAATTTCTGGGCAGGCTCAAGAACATGAAGAACACCTATAATGACAGTTACGTCAGCTATAGGTGATCTTCTTGACAGATTTCAATATAAAAATTATATTTTTATTTAATAATTAGTATTAATTAGTTTTTAATTAAAAAATACAAAATAAATTCCTAAAAATTATTTTAAAATCCAAAAATTAGTTTTTAATTATTTTGAATATATTTCATAAATATTTAATATTTTTGGAATATTAAAAGTATTTAATTTATTTAATTATAATATTAAATAAATTATTTAAAAATGATTTTAATGCATGAAAAATCATTTAAAATTATATTAGGGTATAAGATAATAATTTAAGTTATTTTTAATAACTTTTAATATTTTGTGATGAAATTTTATTAATAAATTAATATTAATGATATTTAAGTTATTTACTAAATGTATTAAATAAATGATGAAAAATAGAATTAATGATTTAAAGTGTATAGAAAAATTATTTAAAGGTTATAAAAGTATTTTAAGTTATAAATATAACTTTTGATATTTTGTCATAAAAAATATTAATATTTTAATATTAATGATATTAGATTTATTTAATAATTATATTAAATAAATTAGTATAAAATGATTTTAATATTAGAAAAATTATTTTAAATAAAAATAAATAGTTTAAAAATATTCTAAGTTATAAAATATAACTCTCAATATTTAAAGGTAAATTTCATTAATTAATTATTATTAATGATATTAAGGTTATTTAATAATTATATTAAATAAATTAGTTTAAAAAGGATTTTAATATTATAATAATCATTTTAAATAAAAATAAAGTGTTTAAAGATAGTTTAAGTTATAAAAGATAACTTTTAATATTTAAAGGATAATTTCATTATTAATTTAATATTAATGATATTAATTTAATAATAAATGATATTAAGTTTATTTAATAATTATATTAAATAAATAGTTTTAAAATGGTTTTATTTATTTAAAAATCATTTAAAAGGATATAAATGAATTAAAAATATTTTAAGTTATGATTAAGAACTTTTAATATTTTGATAAGTAATACATTAAAACTTTAATATTAATGATAATTATTTAAAAATAATTTTAATTCTTTTAAAAATTATTTAAGGGTAATATTAATACTTTAAAAGTATTTTGAGTTATTATAAATAACTTTAACCTTTTAGCAATGGTTTCATTAATTGTTTAATATTAATTAAATATTAATGATAATAGGATAGTTTAATATATAAATCATTTAATAATGATTCCGATGTTTGAAAATATTTGATAAAAGATAATAACTGTTTAAAAATTATTATAAGTCATTTAAAAATAATATGACTGATACTTACAGATATTAAACTATAGGATAGAGTCTTAGACTCGATAATTACCCGATAAAGCCGTAAATTTTGCAGAGGCGTGTTTATAAATTGATCGGACTTAGATAATTTAATTAGATATATATTTATTTGTGATTCATTGGTTGTTAACATATGTGACAATGTGATTAGGTTATGTTGTTGATGCAATAAGCCGTGCTATATGTGTTATAGTATGTTATTCTAATCGATCAAATGATCTTATTACTTATAGGTGTTATATAAGGATAGAACTAAGTTCTGAGCGTATGCGGTAGCATCGAAACAAGTATCTTACATTTGCATTTCCTTTATGCAATGGACATGAGTAAAGTTTGAAATTATATTATTATTATGCTATATTATTAACCATATTGTGATATATTCTATATCAGATCATTGTTTATCAACATGTTAGTATATGATAATTCAGGATATATATATATACATTAGATTAATTTCGATATATGGTTATCTGATGTCTCCACTTGAATAATCATTATATTTAAATCACATGTTGATATATATATATATATATATATATATATATATATATATATATATATATATATATATATATATATAAATCTAAGCTATTTTATCGACTAGACACAAATTTTAAAATGTCGTTGAATATGATAAAACCTTTTGTATCCAATCAAATTATTTGAGTTCGGATTCGGAGACTAAGTATGAACATCCCGATCACGGAAAAAAAATTTATGCGCTTGAGGCGGACAAAGGATGAAACGATAATATCGTTCTAGCAATATAGTATTGATCAATCACAGGGGACCATGGGAAGTACAACCTAAAGCGCGTAAGTTATGACGATTTGCAGATGAAGTTCTGCTAAACCTTATCTAAAACTAAAAACAATTTTCATAGTATGTCAACTAAACCTCATATATAGTCAATATGTAGTTTCAAAATTTGGAGATAGAATTGTTATGTTATTATTATCGGTTCAGTTTACTTCACAACTATAAATTCGTTGTAGAAGTGATGTACAAAGAAAACATTTATTTCTTTCAGCTACTTGTATTTCTAATTGTTATTACTTGCTGGGCACCCAAATGCTCACCCTTGCTTAAATTTAAATGTTTTCAGCTAGGCATGAACAACCCGAAGGTTCAGACAAGAACAAGTGAAAAGGAAAATAAACAGAACATGTTTAATGGTATCTTTTGTAATAGTAGACAATATATAGAAAATGATATGTATTATATATCATGTAAAAAAATAGTAAAGGTTACGTACTTGGGATTAGACTCTGATAAATGTAAGTTAAGTTTGATATTTATATTATTGTTATTATTATTAGTATTATTCCGCTCATAGAAATGGTATCCTGAAGAACCAAGTTCGGGTTTTAAGTACCCGAGTTTGAGGTCTTTACAAGTTGGTATTAGAGCCATAAAGCATGAATTTAGAAGAGCCCGTTGAAAATACCTCTAACTTGTTGACTTCCTTGTGTGGAATGCACCGTCGAATCAAATCTCCGTAGGGGGCGCCTATTATTTAGTCGTGTGTATATAAGTTGATAGGTACCCTTGTAAGGTGCTATGGTTGGAAGCACCATAAAAGTTACAAGTTGGTATCAGAGCTTAGGGTTTGAAACCTTAGGTGGGTAGACCTTAGGCTATAACCTTGGAACAGGGGTAAACATTGAAAATACAATTAACTCATATGGAGTTTATAGACCTTAGGCTATAACCTTTGTGGTGAGTTCTTAAACTCATAATGTATGGTAAGTTGGACGAACTAGGTATAGTTAGGTATAAATGGATTATTGAGTATAATGGGAATAGATGAGTTTACTAGCAATTGATCCTTAGTGGAGGTGTAAGAAATAAGTAGTACTAGTATTACTTGAATAAGTATGATTCTATGTTATGTATATGATAGGTATGTTTGTATAAGGTAATATTTTTCAAATTTTGAATAAGTTGTGTCAGCGATTCCAGACTTTTGAAGTCACAAAGGGATATCAGATGATTAAAGCAATATGTGATATGGTATGTCAAGTGATATGAGTATGAATTTATATGGAATTAATGAAATAAGTTGGTATAAAGATAGTAGTTAATTATATGAGTACTGGTTAATGTAGAAAACAAAATTTTCAAAATATCTAATATTTTGAGTACATGATTATCCGAATAGAAATTTTTGTGTTATATGATTATATGTATACGATAAGGCTTAGAATAAAGAATAAATTGTGATAATGCCGTCAAGGAGACGAAAACGAAATACACGGGCAGAAGAACCTGTCAACAAAGCTGGAAGACAACCATGCCCGATACAGAATTTTGCGAATATGGACGATCAAGTTATGCAGAACAGAATACCAGTCACGGAAAGATCAGCCAGATAATCGATTGACGAACGTCAAAGACTTCAAGGCGTTCGTACTACCAGGAATTAGAGGATCAACTGACCCTATAGCAACGTTACTGATAGCTAGGATAACGAAGGGGCAAAAGATAGTTTTGTCACTTATATGATAAAAGGAAAGGAGATAAAGGAAAAGTCATGTGTGTTTTAAGTGTGAATCAATGGAATATAAGGTGAAAGACTGCTCAAGAAGGAGAAAGAAGGCAAGGAATGTGAAAACAAGAAAAAATGCGGCGGGACATTGGATATAACGAGACCAACATCAACAATCAAACCAACAAAATCAACCGCAAGCGTCTTCAACATGACAATTCAAGAAACTGTAGCGATTAGGGGGATGCAACTCGAATGTATTACTCATACCAATTTTATTTCTTATATATTATTTTCTTATATATAGTAAATTATTTTATAAATTATTTTAAAGGAGAAAATTGATTTTTTATAAATCAATTTTAAAGTATAAGCGAGATAGATAAGATTTATGTTGAATAGTTAAAGATCGATTCGATTAATTTTGATCGAGATCTACTTGCAATGATTGTGTATGCTATGTACCTTGGTATGTATAGGTTTTAAAACGGTGATTAGGAGATGTAATCTTTATAAGGGGGTGAATGTAATAACTTTGATATTTTTTGTATAAATAAATCGAAATTTTGCATATAAATTTTTTTTTTTTAAGGATGAGGATTTGTACAAGATAATGCATGTATGTAATTATGTAATAAATAAAAATATATTTATTACATAAATATTTACAAATAATTTTATTTTAGAATTATTGACTATTATAAATTTTATTCTTACAATAATTAATTTTATAGCGAAATATTTTTATTAATTATTTTCTATGAAACTATGATTATATATGATTTAAATAATATATGAAATGATTTTTAAAATTATTATAATAATTATTTATTTTATTATATGAATTTATGCAAGATTAATTAAGTTAATTATTTTTAACTTAATTATTAATGTTATATATGATAGATAAATTAGACATGGAATCCAAACCCTAATTTTGGATTTAGATTAAGGATTGAGAATATTAATATAATATTATTTTATTTCTGCGCTATGAATATGTACAACATATGTGTACAATGACAATGGTTGGTCAATTATGGTGTATTATGACCAAACCCTAGTGTTACAAATAAACCCTAGTTTTGTAGTTAAATAAGACTTTAAAATCTATTAAGTAACTGTTATATGAATAATGACATGTATTATTAGAATTTAATTTTAATTAGGAAAACCCTAATTATTATGTGGAAAACCCTAATTAATAACATAAAAACCCTAATTTGAAACTCAATTATGAGTTCGAGATTGTTATATAACTGTGTTATGTGATTTATGTGGTGTATTATAGAATTTAATGTTAATTAGAGAAACCCTAATTAATATATAGAAATCCTAAATTTGGAAACCTAATTAATTAGAAACCCTAATTAATTGAGAACCCTAATTACTAAATTTGGAAACCTAATTTCTAAATTTAGAAATCTTAATTAGTTATTATAAACCCTAATTACTAATGGTAAACCCTAATTATGAAGTTAGAAAACCTTAATTAAATAATTAAAAATTCTAATTAATAATTAGAAACCCTAATTGTTTTATGGGTAATGCTAATTGCTAATTATTTGCGCTAAATGCTAGATTAGTAAGCTTAATGATAATTATTAAAACATAAACCTAATTATCAAGTCCATGTGATTAGGAAGCCGAATTAATTAAGAAACCTTAATTTTGTATTTTAGAAAATAAAATTTTATTATTTTATTATTTATTTATTTTTTAAACCCTAAATTTGAAATTCTAAAAATTATTTTTAAACCCTAAATTGGTCCAAACCTAAACTATAACTCCAAACCCTAAACCCTAAGGGTTTGTAAGGATTACAAGATTTCCTTAAATTCTCAAGCCAAATGACCACTTTGCCCTCTTGCATAATTGAAGCTAGAATTTTAGATCTTGACCTATGTGGAGTTGTTGGCCAACCCTAGGAACCCATGTGATCAAAAAAATCTCAACAAATCGTGACAATAGTCGTTCATTACATACATTACAAGTTATATATATATATATAGATCTAAGGAGAGAGAGTCATTTTTTTGCCCATTTATTCAACTAATGCTCAACCAACCCATTCTCTCTCCTCACTCACGAAATTATGTAGTATATCATCTCACAATTCAAGCCCCACGAATTCCTCAAACAAATCAGAAGCTTAGAATTCCAAATTTTCAAAGTGAGGTATAAACCCTAATTTCGAAATCTGACCTTTGATGATGTGTTAAAAGTTGTGATTTGTTGTTAAAATATGTTGTATGAAGTGTCTATAGATGATCTGGGTTGGTATTTGATAGATCCATAACATTAAAGTACTCGAATTTAAAGTTTTTCAAAAATCTGGAAATTATTTTTTTGTGGTCTGACAATGAATGTCAGACCTATAACTTTCATCCTATGTAAGTTATTTGTTGTTTGAAGGTTGATACTTGTAGTATGTCATGAAGTCTTTGTTCTGGAGTTTGAATCAGGACCAAATAATGCATAGATTAAAAGTTACTCTTGGTCAAAGTCGGTTGATGACCATTGACCAAGCGATTTCGGGTAACCCGAAACTCCTTTAACTTAGTCGATGAAGCATTTCCTGAGCCTTGATCTTGCTTCTGTTTATTATTATTTTTTTGTTGTTGTTGTAATAGAATAGTCATATGTTATGTGAACTACATATATATACCTGTAAAGCACCTAATTGATAACTAGAATATAATTAGTGGATTGGTCAAACCAAGCAGAAGATCATGGAATCGGTTTTCTGGGTAACCTAGAAAACTGATGACCATGTCTTCTAACATGGTTTGACCAGACCGGATCTAATTATTGTAATGTTTTTAGTGTGATTTTGTGTAATGGATCTGTTGTACTACATGTTGTCTACACACTTCAAGTTTATAAAACACTACAATATTACACTGATCGAAGATGTAGTGGAGGCATGGAAAATGGCACCTCATTCGTTCTTCATTTCTGGTAACCCAAAATGAAGATCATGTTTGACAAGTTTTTGAATCATTATATCTTGCAATTGTTTTATTATATGAACATGTTAATGGCTAGATCGTGTAGTCTTACATCGAGTACTATAAGATCGATCAATATCATGCCCGAATCATTATTATCTAAACGCGTATCATTGGTCAAACATGTCATCTCGGTGACGGACATACATGAATTTGGGTTTAAGGTGCTCAAGAAGAACATGAAGAACACCTATAGCGACAGTTACTCATCAGCTATAGGTGGTCTTTAATGACAAATTCAATATAAAAATTATATTTTTATTTAATAATTAGTATTAATTAGTTTTAATTATTAAAAATACAAAATAAATTCCTAAAAATTATTTTAAAATCCAAAAATTAGTTTTAATTATTTTGAATATATTTCATAAATATTTAATATTTTGGAATATTAAAAGTATTTAATTTATTTAATTATAATATTAAATAAATTATTTAAAAATGATTTTAATGCATGAAAATCATTTTAAAATTATATTAGGGTATAAGATAATAATTTAAGTTATTTTTAATAACTTTTAATATTTTGTGATGAAATTTTATTAATAAATTAATATTAATGATATTTAAGTTATTTACTAAATGTATTAAATAAATGATGAAAAATAGAATTAATGATTTAAAAATGTATAGAAAAATTATTTAAAGGTTATAAAAGTATTTTAAGTTATAAATATAACTTTTGATATTTTGTCATAAAAAATATTAATATTTTAATATTAATGATATTAGATTTATTTAATAATTATATTAAATAAATTAGTATAAAATGATTTTAATATTAGAAAAATTATTTTTAAATAAAATAAATAGTTTAAAAATATTCTAAGTTATAAAATATAACTCTCAATATTTAAAGGTAAATTTCATTAATTAATTATTATTAATGATATTAAGGTTATTTAATAATTATATTAAATAAATTAGTTTAAAAAGGATTTTAATATTATAATAATCATTTTAAATAAAATATAAAGTGTTTAAAGATAGTTTAAGTTATAAAAGATAACTTTTAATATTTAAAGGATAATTTCATTATTAATTTAATATTAATGATATTAATTTAATAATAAATGATATTAAGTTTATTTAATAATTATATTAAATAAATAGTTTTAAAATGGTTTTATTTATTTAAAAATCATTTAAAAGGATATAAATGAATTAAAAATATTTTAAGTTATGATTAAGAACTTTTAATATTTTGATAAGTAATACATTAAAACTTTAATATTAATGATAATTATTTAAAAATGATTTTAATTCTTTTAAAAATTATTTAAGGGTAATATTAATACTTTAAAAGTATTTTGAGTTATTATAAATAACTTTAACCTTTTGGCAATGGTTTCATTAATTGTTTAATATTAATTAAATATTAATGATAATAGGATGGTTTAATATATAAATCATTTAATAATGATTCCGATGTTTGAAAATATTTGATAAAAGATAATAAGCTGTTTAAAAATTATTATAAGTCATTTAAAAATAATATGGTGATACTTACGAGATATTAAACTATAGGATAGAGTCTTAGACTCGATAATTACAAATAAAGCCGCTTGTAAATTTTTCGGGCATGTTTTAAAATTGATCTGGACTTAGATAATTTAATTAGATATATATTTATTTGTGATTCATGGTTTGTTAAACATATGTATGTGACAATGTGATTAGGTTATGTCTTTGCGCAATAAGCGATCTTATGTGTTATTATAGTATGTTATTCTAATCGATCAAATGATCTTATTACTTATAGGTGTTATATAAGGATAGAACTAAGTTACTGAGCTGTAAGCGGTATCGATCGTGTGAGTATCTTACATTTGCATTTCCTTTATCTGATGGACATGAGTAAGTTTGAGAATTATATTATTATTATGCTATATTATTAACCTATTGTGATATATTTCTATATCCGATCATTGTTTATCAACATGTTAGTATATGATAATTCGATATATATATTACATTAGTTAATTTTCGATATATGGTTATACAAGTGTCTCCACTTGAATAATCATTATATTTAAATCACATGTTGATATATATATATATATATATATATATATATATATATATATATATATATATAAGTCTAAGCTATTTTTATCGACTAGACACAAATTTTAAAATATCGTTGAATATGATAAAAACCTTTTGTATCCAATCAAATTATTTGAGTTCGGATTCTGGACTAAGTATGAACATCCCGATCACGGAAAAAATTTTATGCGCCAAGGCGAACAAAGGATGAACGATAATATCGTTCTAGCAATGTAGTATTGATCAATACAGGGACCATGGGAAGTACAACCTAAAGCCCGTAAGTTATGACGATTTGCAGATGAAGTTACGCTAAACCTTATCTAAAACTAAAAACAATTTTCATAGTATGTCAACTAAACCTCATATATAGTCAATATGTAGTTTCAAAATTTGGAGATAAATTGTTATGTTATTATTATTATGGTTGATTTTACTTCACAACTATAAATTCGTTGTAGAAGTGATGTACAAAAGAAAACATTTATTTCTTTTCATTACTTGTATTTCTAATTGTTATTACTTCTTTGGGCACCCAAATGCTCACCCTTGCTTAAATTTAAATGTTTTCAGCTAGGCATGAACAACCCGAAGGTTCAGACAAGAACAAGTGAAAAGGAAAATAAACAGAACATGTTTAATGGTATCTTTTGTAATAGTAGAAAATATATAGAAAATGATATGTATTATATATCATGTAAAAAAATAGTAAAGGTTACGTACTTGGGATTAGACTCTGATAAATGTAAGTTAAGTTTGATATTTATATTATTGTTATTATTATTAGTATTATTCCGCTCATAGAAATGGTATCCTGAAGAACCAAGTTTGGGTTTTAATTACCCGAGTTTGAGGTCTTTACAAGTTGGTATTAGAGCCGTAAAGCATGAATTTCTGAAGAGCCCCGAGCCTCTCATTGCTTGACTTCCTTGTGGAGGAATGCAATAAGTTCTCTCCGTAGGGGACGCCGGATTTAGTCGATTGGGTAATATTAGTTGATAGGTACCCTTGTAAGGTGCTATGGTTGGAAGCACCATAAAAGTTACAAGTTGGTATCAGAGCTTAGGGTTTGAAACCTTAGGTGGGTAGACCTTAAAGTGTATAACCTTGGAGCGATAGGTAAACATTGAAAATACAATTAACTCATATGGAGTTTATAGACCTTAGGCTATAACCTTTGTGGTGAGTTCTTAAACTCATAATGTATGGTAAGTTGGACGAACTAGGTATAGTTAGGTATAAATGGATTATTGAGTATAATGGGAATAGACAGATTACTAAGCAATTGATCCTTAGTGGAGGTGTAAGAAATAAGTAGTACTAGTATTACTTGAATAAGTATGATTCTATGTTATGTATATGATAGGTATGTTTGTATAAGGTAATATTTTTCAAATTTTGAATAAGTTGTCAACGTTTCCGGACTTTTGAAGTCACAAAGGGATATCAGATGATTAAAGCAATATGTGATATGGTATGTCAAGTGATATGAGTATGAATTTATATGGAATTAATGAAATAAGTTGGTATAAAGATAGTAGTTAATTATATGAGTACTGGTTAATGTAGAAAACAAAATTTTCAAAATATCTAATATTTTGAGTACATGATTATCCGAATAGAAATTTTTGTGTTATATGATTATATGTATACGATAAGGCTTAGAATAAAGAATAAATTGTGATAATGCTTAGTCAAGGAGAGCGAAAACGAAATACAGGCGAAAGAACACATCAACAAAATTTGAAGACAACCATGCCCGATACAGAATTTTGCGAATATGGACGATCAAGTTATGCAGAACAGAATACCAGTCACGGAAAGATCAGCCAGATAATCGATTGACGAACGTCCAAAGACTTCAAGCGTTCGTCTTACCAGAAATTAGAGGATCAATGACCTATAGCAACATTCTTGATATAGCTAGGATAACGAAGGGCAAAAAGATAGTTTTGTCACTTATATGATAAAAGGAAAGGAGATAAAGGAAAGTTTCGTGTATTAAGTGTGAATCAATGGAATATAAGGTGAAAGACTGTTGGGGAAGGAGAAAGAAGGCAAGGAATGCGCAAACAAGAAAAATGCAGCAGGACATTGGATATAACGAGACCAACATCAACAATCAAACCAACAAAATCAACCGCAAGCGTCTTCAACATGACAATTCAAGAAACTGTAGCAGTCGGGGATGCAACTCCAGGTATTACTCATACCAATTTTATTTCTTATATATTATTTTCTTATATATAGTAAATTATTTTATAAATTATTTTAAAGGAGAAAATTGATTTTCCGTATAAGCAGATAGATAAGATTTATGTTGAATAGTTAAAGATCAGTTCGATTAATTTTGATCGAGATCTACTTGCAATGATTGTGTATGCTATGTACCTTGGTATGTATAGGTTTTAAAACGGTGATTCCGGAGACAGAATCTTTATAAGGGAGGGTGAATGTAATAACCTGATATTTTTTGTATAAATAAATCAGAAATTTTGCATATAAATTTTTTTTTATTTTAAGGATGAGGATTTGTACAAGATAATGCATGTATGTAATTATGTAATAAATAAAAATATATTTATTACATAAATATTTACAAATGATTTTATTTTAGAATTATTGACTATTATAAATTTTATTCTTACAATAATTAATTTTATAGCGAAAATATTTTTATTAATTATTTTCTATGAAACTATGATTATATATGATTTAAATAATATATGAAATGATTTTTAAAATTATTATAATAATTATTTATTTTATTATATGAATTTATGCAAGATTAATTAAGTTAATTATTTTTAACTTAATTATTAATGTTATATATGACAGATAAATTAGACATGGAATCCAAACCCTAATTTTGGATTTAGATTAAGGATTGAGAATATTAATATAATATTATTTTATTTCTGCGCTATGAATATGTACAACATATGTGTACAATGACAATGGTTGGTCAATTATGGTGTATTATGACCAAACCCTAGTGTTACAAATAAACCCTAGTTTTGCAGTTAAATAAGACTTTAAAATCTATTAAGTAACTGTTATATGAATAATGACATGTATTATTAGAATTTAATTTTAATTAGGAAAACCCTAATTATTATGTGGAAAACCCTAATTAATAACATAAAAACCCTAATTTGAAACTCAATTATGAGTTCGAGATTGTTATATAACTGTGTTATGTGATTTATGTGGTGTATTATAGAATTTAATGTTAATTAGAGAAACCCTAATTAATATATAGAAATCCTAAATTTGGAAACCTAATTAATTAGAAACCCTAATTAATTGAGAACCCTAATTACTAAATTTGGAAACCTAATTTCTAAATTTAGAAATCTTAATTAGTTATTATAAACCCTAATTACTAATGGTAAACCCTAATTATGAAGTTAGAAAACCTTAATTAAATAATTAAAATTCTAATTAATAATTAGAAACCCTAATTGTTTTATGGGTAATGCTAATTGCTAATTATTTGCGCTAAATGCTAGATTAGTAAGCTTAATGATAATTATTAAAACATAAACCTAATTATCAAGTCCATGTGATTAGGAAGCCGAATTAATTAAGAAACCTTAATTTTGTATTTTAGAAAATAAAATTTTATTATTTTATTATTTATTTATTTTTTAAACCCTAAATTTGAAATTCTAAAAATTATTTTTAAACCCTAAATTGGTCCAAACCCTAAACTATAACCCAAACCCTAAACCCTAAGGGTTTGTAAGGATTACAAGATTTCCCTTAAATTCTCAAGCCAAATGACCACTTTGCCCTTGCATAATTGAAGCTAGAATTTTAGATCTTGACCTATGTGGAGTTGTTGGCCAACCCTAGGGAACCCATGTGATCAAAAATCTCAACAAATCAGCAGCAATAGTTCAGCCATTACATTACAAGTTATATATATATATATAGATCTAAGGAGAGAGAGTCATTTTTATTGCCCATTTATTCAACTAATGCTCAACCAACCCATTCTCTCTCCTCACTCACGAAATTATGTAGTATATCATCTCACAATTCAAGCCCCACGAATTCCTCAAACAAATCAGAAGCTTAGAATTCCAAATTTTCAAAGTGAGGTATAAACCCTAATTTCGAAATCTGACCTTTGATGATGTGTTAAAAGTTGTGATTTGTTGTTAAAATATGTTGTATGAAGTGTCTATAGATGATCTGGGTTGGTATTTGATAGATCCATAACATTAAAGTACTCGAATTTAAAGTTTTTCAAAAATCTGAAATTATTTTTTTTGTGGTCCGACAATGAATGTCGGACCCTATAACTTTCATCCTATGTAAGTTATTTGTTGTTTGAAGGTTGATACTTGTAGTATGTCATGAAGTCTTTGTTCTGGAGTTTGAATCAGGACCAAATA
This sequence comes from Panax ginseng, assembly GCA_020205605.1. NCBI lineage: Eukaryota > Viridiplantae > Streptophyta > Magnoliopsida > Apiales > Araliaceae > Panax > Panax ginseng. The sequence goes on along the minus strand of CM035140.1, from coordinate 60,248,958 downwards.
ATGCATAGATTAAAAGTTACTCTTGGTCAAAGTCGGTTGACCGACCATGACCAAGCAATTTCTGGGTAACCCAGAACTCCTTTAACCGTGTCTGACAAGCATTTCCTGAGCCTTGATCTTGCTTCTGTTTATTATTATTTTTTTGTTGTTGTTGTAATAGAATAGTCATATGTTATGTGAACTACATATATATACCTGTAAAGCACCTAATTGATAACCAGAATATAATTAGTGGATTGGTCAAACCAAGCAGAAGATCATGGAATCGGTTTTCTGGGTAACCTAGAAAACTGATGACCATGTCTTCTAACATGGTTTGACCGGACCGGATCTAATTATTGTAATGTTTTTAGTGTGATTTTGTGTAATGGATCTGTTGTACTACATGTTGTCTACACACTGAAGTTTATAAAACACTACAATATTACACGATCAGCATGTAGTGGAGGCCGAAAATGGCACTCGATCGCTTCTTCATTTCATTTCGGTAACCCAAAAATGAAGATCATGTTTGACAAGAAGTTTGAATCATTATATCTTGCAATTGTTTTATTATATGAACATGTTAATGGCTAGATCGTGTAGTCTTGCACGAGTACTATAAGCTCTGATCAATATCATGCCCAGAATCATTACGATCTAAACGTTATCACTGGTCAAACATGTCATCTCGGATGTTTTATGAATTTCTGAAGAACAGCTCAAGAACATGAAGAACACCTATAGCGGACAGTTACGTAACTATAAATGGTCTTTAATGACGATTTCAATATAAAAATTATATTTTTATTTAATAATTAGTATTAATTAGTTTTTAATTAAAAAAAATACAAAATAAATTCCTAAAAATTATTTTAAAATCCAAAAATTAGTTTTTAATTATTTTGAATATATTTCATAAATATTTAATATTTTTGGAATATTAAAAGTATTTAATTTATTTAATTATAATATTAAATAAATTATTTAAAAATGATTTTAATACATGAAAAATCATTTAAAATTATATTAGGGTATAAGATAATAATTTAAGTTATTTTTTAATAACTTTTAATATTTTGTGATGAAATTTTATTAATAAATTAATATTAATGATATTTAAGTTATTTACTAAATGTATTAAATAAATGATGAAAAATAGAATTAATGATTTAAAGTGTATAGAAAAATTATTTAAAGGTTATAAAAGTATTTTAAGTTATAAATATAACTTTTGATATTTTGTCATAAAAAATATTAATATTTTAATATTAATGATATTAGATTTATTTAATAATTATATTAAATAAATTAGTATAAAATGATTTTAATATTAGAAAATTATTTTTAAATAAAAATAAATAGTTTAAAAATATTCTAAGTTATAAAATATAACTCTCAATATTTAAAGGTAAATTTCATTAATTAATTATTATTAATGATATTAAGGTTATTTAATAATTATATTAAATAAATTAGTTTAAAAAGGATTTTAATATTATAATAATCATTTTAAATAAAAATAAAGTGTTTAAAGATAGTTTAAGTTATAAAAGATAACTTTTAATATTTAAAGGATAATTTCATTATTAATTTAATATTAATGATATTAATTTAATAATAAATGATATTAAGTTTATTTAATAATTATATTAAATAAATAGTTTTAAAATGGTTTTATTTATTTAAAAATCATTTAAAAGGATATAAATGAATTAAAAATATTTTAAGTTATGATTAAGAACTTTTAATATTTTGATAAGTAATACATTAAAACTTTAATATTAATGATAATTATTTAAAAATGATTTTAATTCTTTTAAAAATTATTTAAGGGTAATATTAATACTTTAAAAGTATTTTGAGTTATTATAAATAACTTTAACCTTTTGGCAATGGTTTCATTAATTGTTTAATATTAATTAAATATTAATGATAATAGGATGGTTTAATATATAAATCATTTAATAATGATTCCGATGTTTGAAAATATTTGATAAAAGATAATAACTGTTTAAAAATTATTATAAGTCATTTAAAAATAATATGACTGATACTTACAGATATTAAACTATAGGATAGAGTCTTAGACTCGATAATTACCCGATAAAGCCGTCGGTACACCGACATGTTTCAGAAATTGATCTGGACTTAGATAATTTAATTAGATATATATTTATTTGTGATTCAATGGTTGTTAAACATATGTGACAATGTGATTAGGTTATGTGCTGACTGCAATAAGCAGTGCTATGTGTTATAGTATGTTATTCTAATCGATCAAATGATCTTATTACTTATAGGTGTTATATAAGGATAGAACTAAGTTACGAACTGTAAGCAGCGCATCAGGCAAGTATCTTACATTTGCATTTCCTTTATGCAATAGACATGAGTAAGAAGTTTCAGAATTATATTATTATTATGCTATATTATTAACCATATTGTGATATATTCTATATCCGATCATTGTTTATCAACATGTTAGTATATGATAATTCAGATATATATATTCTGTTCGTTAATTTCGATATATGGTTATACAAGTGTCTCCACTTGAATAATCATTGTATTTAAATCACATGTTGATATATATATATATATATATATATATATATATATATATATATATATATAAGCCGTCTAAGCTATTTTATCAGCTAGACACAAATTTTAAAATGTCGTTGAATATGATAAAAACCTTTTTGTATCCAATCAAATTATTTGAGTTCGGATTCCAGACTAAGTATGAACATCCTGATCACGGGAAAAAAATTTATGCGCCAAGGCGGACAAAGGATGAACGATAATATCGTTCTAGCAATGTAGTATTGATCAATACAGGGACCATGGGAAGTACAACCTAAAGCCCGTAAGTTATGACAATTTGCAGATGAAGTTCTGCTAAACCTTATCTAAAACTAAAAACAATTTTCATAGTATGTCAACTAAACCTCATATATAGTCAATATGTAGTTTCAAAATTTGGAGATAGAATTGTTATGTTATTATTATCGGTTCAGTTTACTTCACAGCTATAAATTCGTTGTAGAAGTGATGTACAAAGAAAACATTTATTTCTTTCAGCTACTTGTATTTCTAATTGTTATTACTTGCTGGGCACCCAAATGCTCACCCTTGCTTAAATTTAAATGTTTTCAGTTAGGCATGAACAACCCGAAGGTTCAGACAAGAACAAGTGAAAAGGAAAGCAAACAGAACATGTTTAATGGTATCTTTTGTAATAGTTAGACAATATATAGAAAATGATATGTATTATATATCATGTAAAGAAATAGTAAAGGTTACATACTTGGGATTAGACTCTGATAAATGTAAGTTAAGTTTGATATTTATATTATTGTTATTATTATTAGTATTATTCCGCTCATAGAAATGGTATCTTGAAGAACCGAGTTCGGGTTTCAACTACCCGAGTTTGGGGTCTTTACATTCTAGGAGTGTACTTGATATATACTTACGATGTTTAATATTGTTGTATTGTAAGGATGTATTAGTTAATACATAGAGGAGATCGAATCAAGATGTAAAATCTTATACAGTAAATCGAATAGAATGAATCATAACATAATTAGATTCAAGGATATGTAATCGATTCAAGTTAAGATATCAATAGAAGATTTATTTTCAAAGGAGATTGAAAAAGTTTAAATTATTCCGCATATTTATATTATATCAAATGTAATGTAAAATAGGAATAGTAAATGACCAAGTTGTGAAACTTATAAAAGTTTGGGGTCATTATACAGATCTTGGAAATAGAGAGAATTTATATTCTAAATTGTAATAAGTAAAGTTTTATTCATTAAGTTATGAATAATATATATAAATAGTTTGACGATAGTAGTATCGTGGCGGACTGAATCCGAGGTTTGAAGGAACCTGGATTTGGGGGCGTCACAATGGAGTTATCAATGCAGAATTTCTTAGTGTTGGATGTGATCTAAGGATCAATCAAACATTTATTATGGTATTATGTAGTATGACAAAGTCACAAAATGATTTGAATCCTCAAACGAATTTGTAAATACAATACATGCTTGGTATCATGACGCCATAAAAAGATTTTGAGATTTCTTTAAGATATGAGAATATATATATATATATATGTATATGTATATTTCGATTGATGTCCAAATTGTTGTAGAAGTCTATGCTATTTGATTCAACTAGACGAATATTGAAAGATGTTCATGGAATTCAAGCGTTCTTTGTCAAACTATTCCAAACCAAATTGTTTTGGTGCGAATTCAGATGTTGAAAAGCTGAGATGAACAATCCTTTTATAGGGGATTACGCGGAGGCGTTTAGATGTTTGTGCACAATATATTGTATGAAGGGTTGATCACCCTAAGTACGAGGAGTCCCTATAGTCTTATGACTGTTAAAGTTTAAGTTGAAATATTACTTATAACTATGGACATACGCATAGCGTTTAAATGTTTATGCACAATACATCGTACGAAGGGCTTAATAACCTAAGTACGAGAGTACCTATAGTCTAATGACTGTTAATGTAACGACCCCAAAATTCATACAATTTAATTCTCGACTTTGGTCGTTAATACTACATTTAACCTATAATTTTACATCATTAAACGATAATACAACCATTGAAATTTGCGGAATAATTAAAATTTTCTATTACAAACTATCCTCATTCCCAAAACCTTCAACATTTACTTCTAAATATCTGAGAATCATTTTTAATACTACAATAGTTTACATCGCAAAACGATATTACAATTCAACATTATTACATTATTCGGAACATTAAACATGGTTTAAATAATAATAACACAACCAAAGTGTGTAAATCTTCAAGTATTAAATCTGATTCATGTCTTTCAAGTAACACATAACTTTACCTTGAATCTTGAACCTATAAAAGTGGTTATTTGCAAGGTTGAGCTCGACAACCCAGCAAAATCTAACAGTTTTCATGCATCACGTAGCATATAATAACATGCTCAACATTTATCTCATAATCATTAGACTAACATAACATACATTCTGCAGTTCACATAACAAGTATAAAGATTGAGTTCCTTACTTAATCAACATTCAATACTCAATCAACGTAGTCATAAATTGACTTTAACGTTTCATACTTTCAATATATATATAACGCATCATGCTCTTTGCAATATAGATTTAAAACATATAATCATCAAGTTCACATATCAAACAGAAACTGAAAGACTTGCCTTGATCGTTGTTTACCAATAACAGTTTAACAACTTACAGATATATGCACTTCACGTGCCCTACACAATTATATAATCATTCACATTAACTATTAGTCACATAGCAGCGCATAGTAGTTGTAATGTAAACTTTACTCTACGTCTCATAACCCTTCCTATCATAAATACACAACGTTCAATTTGATTGTGTTAACTTTCAACTTATATCTCACTGTATTTCATATTTGAAGTTCATTCAAATGTTTAAGTCTTTCTAGGACTACTTATTGGTTTTATATTAACACTATTCAATATCTTATAATATTCATTTCATTTGATTTAAAATACTTTTTACATTCATTATCACTTATCACGGTGTTTCGACGTTTATTCGTCACACGCCCAATTTGTCTCTCTTGTTTGTGCTTAGTATGAGTATACAACTTATCTAATATATAATTTATTAATGTTAAGCATCATTATACTTCATAATATTCATATTCTATAACTTAGAACAACATCTTTTATCGTCAAGAGCACTACACTTGCATACGTGTATGCCCGACGCCCTCCGATTGCCTCGAAAAACACAATAGTCCTAAATATGACCATTTTGCTCCTGTTACAGACCTCAAATTGAAAAGATTAAAGAATAAAAGTTGTAGGTCTATTCGTCCTCATTCCGGATCATCTTGATTCACCTCAATCGGAGTTTGTATGAAAACGTTATGACCGTTTTATGAAAATAGGTCAAAGCAGTCACAGTCAGAACACATGGGGCGCGGTCGTGCCCCTTTTGCTCACCAATACCGCGCTCGAAAGAACAATGCCCACTCCATTTTGCATACTTGCGTACACATGGCGGCTGCGCTAGCTTAACTTTGGCATGAAAATGAGTTTGGACATATCTTTTTCATTTTAAGTTCGAATTAGTCAATTTTTGATTCGTTGGACTCGTTAAACTCTTAGTTACTCATCTAGAGAATAATTATAACACTTCAAACATATTAAAAAATCATTTTAAGGATTCCAATTCAGTGTTCATGCTATATTTTCATGTTTTAAACACATTTAACGAATTCGTTCGTTATGAACTCGTTTATCAACCAATTTGGTCCGTTTAACTTTTGTTCTTTTCTTTTTTCAACATACTAACAAGTTCCATTATCAATTTACAGTTTATAACACATATTGGACATAAAATTTCATACTTTCTTAAGCTATAACATATGAATACACACTAATATTCACTTCTCTTCTTCAAACCCATTTTCCATGAACTCTCTTACTACAATCATGTATAGATAACAACTAATTGATTACATAAACTAATTTTAACAATTATAATATCGAATTCACACAATCCAATATTAGAAATTTAGACCATAAACTTAGGTTTTCATACCTTCAATGCTTGATTTCTTTACAAGATGGTCACAAGCTTTAGCAATCCTTCTTCCTCTTTTTGATAATCTCAGAAAGCCTTCTCTCAAACCACTGTATTTTATCTCTTCCTCATCAAGCTCTCTCTCTCTCTCTCTCTCTCTTCGCTATTTAGCCTTAGAAATAAGACGCGAAGAATAACTAATATGGCTTTAACTCACGTATCCTTCCGTTAGAAAAATAATACGTCTACTTCAGTTACAATAAGCCGAAGGCCACAAGGCCTTGTTTGGCTACGCACAATTACCCCCCACTAGTTTATTTTAATAATATTATATTATATAGTTTTTATTTGTTACACCTGTAATCAATTCTCATAACTTACAATAATAATTATAATTCTTATTATAATTCTTCTTATGATTAATAAATAATCATATATCTAATTTAATTAAAAAATTAGACTTACACATCACTTTATTTAATTTACTTATTTCATTTAATATTAAACAACTCATTTAATTTAATTAATTCATTAAATTAAATCTTCAAAGAATAAAATTTAGCTTTGCTTTAATTTAATTATCATACACACGTAACTAAATTATTATACCACAATTTCATAAATTATTTTTTTTCTTCAATAAATAAATTATTTAAAATATTTATTTAATTCAATAAATATTTAAAATAATTACCAAATTCATTTAATTTCTTCAATAGTTAACTTAACTATTAAACCTCACTTTCCCAATATATGAGTATATATATATATATATATATATATATATATATATATATATATATATATATATATATCTTCACACCAGATTACATATTTCAAAATATATATAAGCGATATATATACATACTCAAACTCAAAATATTTCATAATAAGAATTTTAATTATTAAATTCTTATTTTAATAACTTATAAAAATTCGGATTGTCACAGTTAAGGTTTAAGTTGAAAGAGTACTTATAATTATGGACGTAGTTCAAGGTCTTATGACCCTCAGCATGATTTGGAATCTTTTAAATTCCTACTATTCATATCGCTTCCCAATTATTGAGCAATTGTGGAAGATTCTTATTATTCTGAAAAGTGAAAGTTGAAGGATGAGAAAATTAAGCAAAACATAATAATTTCAAGAAAGAATTGAAACTCCAGAAAGAAGAGAAATGTGAAACTCTTAGAAGAGGAAGAGGTGAGGAATATGATGATCTTAGAAAGATCCTTAGAGAAAGAATTTGGTTGCAGAACTTAATGAATAAATAGATATCAACATAAAATCTATTTTGATAAATGGAATGAATGAATAAAGTATTAACGCAAAAATCTATTTTGATAGATTGAATGAATAAAGATTAATAAATAAAAATTTCGAGGACGAAATTCTTAGAAGAAAGGGTGAATGTAATATCCCGAGTGTTTATGATAACGATCCTTAGAAAAGAAAATGAATGGGTTAAAGAATATATAATATTTGATATATGACTGTGTTGAATTGAAGGTTTTGTGATAAAACCTAAAAGTTGCTGAAGAGAATGAAGTATATATATATGTAAAACTTTTTGCTAAGTTAACGTGTTGAAGTTATTCAACGATAATTGTGAAAGAGATTTTGTGAAAACCTGAGGAAGGTAGGGTTTCGGTGATTCCGATGACGGAATCCTTATAAGGTGGGAAGAATGTAACAATCCAGAATTTTATTTATAATTTCCAATATTTATTGAATTAAATAAATATTTTTAATTGATGTGTTTGTTGTTTAGTAGATATTTGTTGGATTATTTATTAGTAAGTAAATAATTCATGAGTTATAGAAATTAACTTAATTAAGATAAATGAGTGATGATTTAAATTTATGACATAATACTCTAATTTAACTCAATAACTAAATTAGAGAGTTATTAAGGATTATATGGTTTGTTATAATGCTATTTGATTTTTGTAATTAAATTAATGTGTTAATTTATTAAATAAAATTATAATTATAATGAAAATTATAATTTTATTGTATTGGTTTATGTGGTAAATTGATTTAATAAATTGTTATTAGATTTAATTTAATTTAAATATTGGAATTTATTTAATTAGAGTGTGACTATAAACTATAATATAAAGGTGTTATTAAAATAAGTTAAGTGAGGTTAATTCAGTTTTTGCCAAACTAATGAATGTTAAATCTTTAACCAAACAAGGTGTAAGATTTAATGGGTTAAATATTAGTTAGTTAGCCAAACAAGCCTTATGACTTTTATGTTTCCAAAAGAAAAAAAAACTGATGTCAGTTAATAGATATAATTATATTATATAATGAATACCTAAATTATTATATACGTTATATGTTAGTACATAAGTTAGAATAGAGAAGAAAAAAAATACAGAAGAAGAGAAGAAGAAAAGTTGAGAGAGAATTGGGAGAATTGTAGAGAGAACTTTGAGAAGAAGCTTGGAGGAATCAAGGAAGAAGAAGAAGGTTTCTCATCATCCAATCAAGTTTAAGAAGAATAAAAGGTATTCATCTAGTTCTAAAATTCTAATTTATAGTTTCTCAAGTTCTTCACTTAAAAGCAATTTTGGTTGCGTAATTTGAAGAGATGTTGTATATATGTGTATGGGTGTATAATCTAGTATATATAGTCTCTTTAATTGATTCTAGAGTAATCAAAATCATAAGAATATGTTAAAGATGAAAAACTTGGGTTTTGATGGCATATGTATATTTTAACATATGTTGGAGTCAAAATTGATGAATAGAATCTGAAATTGATGATAGATATTGTTAGCATGTGAAGAAGCGAAAACAACAAATGTTGAACGGACCAATTTGGTTGAGAAACGAATTCGTAGTGAATGAATTCGCTAAATGTGTTTAAAACATGAAAATAGAGTATGAACATGTATTTTGGGTCAAATTTAAAGTTTGGTTAATGTTTTTATAAATTGTTAGAAATCTAGTATGTTGTAGTTATATGAAATACGAATCCATATAATCGAAAACGGACTAATTTGGATGTGTATAACTCAAGTTATGAAGATTAGTAGGAGAAAAGGGTCAGAAATCGCAAAATCATAATCTGGCGAAGTTTAGTAAGGGCCTTGCTGCTTGCCAGTAACTACTAAATGGCGGCGCGGCGTGTGGAAAAGGGCGCGCCTGCGCCCCGTGTGTAATGTTGATCAGTGATGCTTTGACCTATTTTGGTAAAACAGTCATAACATTTTCATACGAACTTCGATTGAGGTGATTCAAGATGATCCGGAACGAGGACGAATAGACCTACAACGTTTATGCTTTAAGTGTTTCAATTTGAGGTCTATAACAAGGGTCAAAATGGTCATCTTTAGGACTATTGTATTTTTGGAGGCAATCAGAGGGCGTCGGGCATACACGTATGCAAGTGTAGTGCTCTTGACGTTAAAAGATGTTGTTTTAAGTTATAGAATATGAATATTATGAAGTATAATGGTGCTTAACATTAATAAATGATATATTAAATAAGTTGTATATGCATACTAAGCACAAACAAGAGAGACAAATTGGGCGTGTGACGAATAAACGCCGAAACACCGTGATAAGTTTTAATGAACGTAAAAAGTGTTTTAAATCAAATGCAATGAATATTATAAGATATTGAATAGTGTTAATATAAAACCAATAAGTAGTCTTAGAAAGACTTAAACATTTGAATGAACTTCAAATATGAAATACAGTGAGATATAAGTTGAAAGTTAACACAATCAAATTGAACATTGTGTATTTATGATAGGAAGGGTTATGAGACGTAGAGTAAAGTTTACATTATAACTACTATGCATTGCTATGTGACTAATAGTTAATGTGAATGATTATATAATTGTGTAGGGCACGTGAAGTACAGATATCTGTAAGCTATTAAACTATTATTGGTAAACAACGTTCAAGGCAAGTCTTTCAGTTCCTATTTGCTATGTGAACTTGGTGATTAGCTATTTTAAATCTTTATTACAAAGAGCATGATGTGTTATATATATGTTGAATATATGAAATGTTAAAGTCAACTTGTGACTACGTTGATTGAGTAAAGCATGATGATTGAGTAAGGAACTCAATCTTTATACTTGTTATATGAACTGTAGCATGTATGTTATGTTAGTCCAATGTTTATGAGATATATATTGAGCATGTTATTATGTGCTACGTGATGCATGAAAACTGTTAGATTTTGTTGGGCTGTCGAGCTCAACCTTGCAAATAACCATTTTTCCAGGTTAAGGATTGAAGGTAACACTATGTGCTACTTGAATGACGTGGATCAAAAAATAATACACGAAGATTAATATTTTAGATAAAGATTGTTATTTCTTTAAACCATGATTAAGGTTCATGAGATGTATTTAATGTTTTATGATGTATATGTTATGTTGAGTTGTAAAGTTAAAGTTTGAGTTATCCGATGTATAAAGGATATCAATTTGATATATAAGTATATATATGTTAACTCTGATAAAGTGAATCATGGATTATATATGATTCAATAACATGTAGATGATAAATGTTTTGATTCAGGGAATTAAAGTAAGAAGCTAGAAAAGTTTAAATTATTCCGCATTTTATTAAGTTAACATCGAATAATGATGTAAAATTAGAAATTAGACGTGTTATTCTCACATTTCTCGCTCTAACCGAATTTTGTAACTTTTCGAGTCAGCTGAGTTAATGGAGTAGCGATTCGAGAAAATCCTTCCACGAACCTCCGATAATAACCATTAAGCCGAAAAGCTACGTGCTTGATTATCGACTTAGGTTGCTCCCAGCTTTGAATTGCTTCAATCTTTGTCGGGTCAACAGATATTCTGTGATTTGATATTACGTGCCCAAGGAATGCTACTTCTTTAAGCCAGAACTCGTATTTCTTCAACTTGGCATATAACTTGTTTTCACGAAGCTTTTGGAGTATCAGCCTCAAGTGTTGCTCATGATCTTCATAACTTTTGGAGTATATGAGAATGTCATCAATAAAGACGATATCAAAATGATCTAAATATTCCTTGAATACTCGGTTCATCATGTCCATGAAGGCAGCAGGAGCATTAGTTAATCCGAAAGACATGACTAGGAATTCGTAATGCCCGTACCTTGTTCTGAAAGCAGTCTTTGGAATGTCATCAGTTTTAATCTTCTAGTGATGATATCCAGAATGAAGATCGATCTTTGAAAAGAATTTGGCGCCTTGCAACTAGTCAAACAGGTCATCAATGTGAGGCAACGGGTACCTATTTTTGATGGTGACATGATTCAACTCCAGATAATCAATACAAAGTCGCATACTTCCATCTTTCTTCTTCACAAATAGAACAGGAGCACCCCAAGGAGACGTACTAGGTCGAATGAAACCGATGTCTAACAATTCCTGCAGTTTGGTTTTTAACTCCTGAAGTTTAATAGGAGCCATTCGATATGGGGCTTTGGAAATGGGTTTTGTACTGGGTTCAAGGTCGATACAAAATTCAATTTCACGCTCTGGGGGTAGGCCAGGAAGTTCTTCAGGGAATACGTCAGGAAATTTATTAACAATATAAATATCATTCAAAACTGATGTATTTTTGTTTAAATCCGTGACATGAGCTAAGAAAGCTTGACATCCAATTTTCAATAAACGAATAGCTTTATGGCTTGAGATGACAGTGATTGATTTTAATGGTTTAGTTATTTGAATTCGCATAATATGTTGGTTAGGAATATGAAAGCTAACAACCTTACGAAAACAATCAATTTTTGCATGATGAGTAGTTAACCAATCAATCCCTAGAATTTACGTCAAATAAAAGTATTTTCAATGAAATAAGATCGATATGTAATGTGAGGGTACCGATTTGAACCAAACAAGACTTATAAACAGTGGATGTAATGAATGCTTCTCCCAACGGAGTTTCAACAGATAAGTCAAAGTCTAATTTCTCCGGAGTAGAATTTAAACGTTGAGCGCAAGTGGAGAAATAAAAGAATGGGTAGAACCGGTATCAAATAAGGTATAGACTTCGCTAGAGTTTATGACAAGCTTACCCGTGATGACCTCGTTTGGGTTCCTTGCTTTCTGGCAGGTCATAACAAACGCTCTCCCTTGAAGTACTAGTTTTGACTTTTCTGGGACGGCCTTTGGTGCCTCCATCCCAGCTGGACTTTCCTTCCCTGAACGATAAAATCGAGCTAGGTGACCTTCTCTTCCATAATTGTAACACGTTTTGGACTGCTGCGCAGAGTTTGAACTGATATGTCCCTCCCCTCCACATTTGAAGCATATGATTGGTGGTCGTTCTCCTTCCTTAACAACGGGTGCTGAAGTTGACGTCTTTCCATCATTGTTGAATCTCCTCTTCTTGAAATGTCCATTCTTATTGTCATAGCCATGATTACCACTGAAGTGGTTACCATTTCTGGCATGTTGATTCCCTCGACGTTTGTTGTTACCGCTTTAATGACTGCTACCACTAGTATTATCATTTTGTCGGCTGCTTTCTCTTGGTTGGGTTGACTCGTTATCGCGCTCCAATAATGACGTATCTCGGGTTTCAAACCTCTCAGAAACATCCGCGTCATTCTCTCCTCGTTATCAACCAAGTGATACACAAATCAGGACAACTCGGCAAACTTAACTTCGTACTGCGACACGGTCATATTGTTATGCTCCAACTTGATGAACTCTACCTTTTTCCTGTGACGAATACTTTCGGGAAAGTACTTGTCGTTGAATAGTTCTTGGAACTTCTCCCAAGACATCTTTAGTGTGGCAGGTTGAGTACGCTTTACCAATTCCCACCAGTAATTTTCCTCTCCTCACAATATTAAGGTGGCAAACGGAACCTTTTACTCCTCGGGGCATCCCAAGACATCATATATCTCAGTGATCTTCTTTATCCACGTTTCCGCCTTAAGTAATTTTGGCTCTCGAATAAACTCTGGTGGTCCCAGCTCCTTGAACTGTTTAGCGGTGACCGTCCGAGAGTTTCCAGTGTTTCCACCTATATTTTGGACATGAGTCTCTCTCGCCTGATATTGCATGAATTGCAGAAAGCCTCTGAACATCCCATTGTTCATCATTTGGTCAGCGTTGTTGTTTTCCTAAGGATTATTGCCATCCTGATGGACATTATCCTGGGTATTAATCGTTGGTGACTCAACGGTCTCATGTGCTTAATTGTTTATCTCAACATTTTCGGATGCCATTTTCAAATACTGCCACAAAACAAGGGTTAATTGACATGTCACATATTATCCATATACTTTGACCGACCAAATAAATACCAAATAAACTTAGGTAGGTTATACTAGCGAAGGAATTTCCCGCCTCTCACCTCCTAGTTCTTGTCTCACATCTCAGCCAGGGATCATATCCCTAAGCATTTATACCAATTATGATGCCCCCAAAATAGGTATACATCACCCATCTTGAGTCGCCAAATACATGGTACAAAATTTAAATACAACTTAATAATACAACTGTCGTGTAAAATATGACAAAACATAAACTGAGAGTTATAATACGAATATTGTCTTCTAGACAGTATTCAACTCAAATGGAGTCCTTAATACATTTATTATCACACTATTTCATAGAATAGTGAGGACTAATAATACTATCATCTGGCCCGTCACTCCATTCCCCGACTAGTCCAAACTACGTTCTCATTTTCTGAAGAGAACAATGAAAGCAAAAGGGTGAGCTCAACTAGCCCAGTAAGAAATATTATGACTAAGATAATGCAGAATAATTTATTGTTAGCCTTCAACAGTGTTAAACTGATAAAATATAACAAACATCAAGTTTAACTGCAGCGAAATAAGCAATCCATTAGAAGAGTCAAATAGAGCATAAAATCTACTATCTTCTATGATTTAAAAGGTTTTCATCACTTTTATCATTTGAGACTCGACAATAATAAATAATCCACATCATCGAATCACCCCTGCACTACGACTAAGGATATTCTTTAATATCACGACCACAAATTATCCATGCACTACAAGCCAAGGATATTCGTGTATTCATCAATGGTCATGATCATGTCAACAACTGTCCCTCAATGCACTACGGACGAATGAGGACTTTTACCACATCATTTGTCATATTACGGTCATGATTATACCAAATAATCCCTGGTCATAACCATACCAAGTCCATCTATGCACTACATGCCACAAATGACTTTCAACATAATATAACCATGAGGATGATGACAATGATATAAGAATTCAATAAAATAAGTTCAAGGATAAATTTTAAAGATTTATAATTTAATTTATCTAGAATTCAATAACGTCCAAATTGTCAACATGATAATGCTTTGTGGAGTAAAATTCAATAATGATAATGTATCAAAAATGATTTGGACCGAAAAGAAATCAATTTTTGTTATGAATAGTACTCCAGTTGAATAGTACCCGAGTGAATAGTACCCTGTGAATAGTACTCTATGAATAGTACTTTGTGAATAGTACTCGTGAATAGTACTTTATGAATAGTACCCGTGAATATTACTTTGTGAATAGTACCCATGAATAGTACTTTTGTGAATAGTACCGTATAAATGAATAGTACTCTGGACAGTACTCCTGCATGAAAAACTTAAAATTTAACAAGAATGTGTAGAAAATATCCTTGTGAAGCGATACTAGATGAAGCGCAAATTTCAAGGATATTCTACTAATTTCACAGAATATAGAAGAAATACTTTAACCGAATGATGGTATAATCAGGAATACGAGACGAAATAATATTACTCACATACTACAGAGTATGGAAGAAAATATTATTCCTATGAATACTGAACAAAGTAATATCCCTTACCTCAGAAGAAGACTGGATACTAGAATAGTGAGGTAGCAGACTTCTCTTCTACTTTTTCTCTAAAGCTTCTCTCTCTATAAATGCTCTTGTGAGTCTGAGTGAATTGATGAGAATGAAAGAACAATGAGCTTATATTTATAGGAAAACATAGTTTCGATAATTGCACGTTTTGGGACTCAAAATATTACAGTATAATACCTTCATCTTTTCTTTCATTTTTAATTTAGTCCTACAAGTATTATCAAACTTGCACCACCTCCCCTAACGTATGATAATAGTCTAACCGAATCAAAGGTTTAGACAACTTTTATAATGCACTTAAGAACAATAAGTCTAATGCTCGCAATAATGTCAAAGTAATTGATTTCCGAATAGTAATAGACATTTGCTCAATATAAGTATGTTAATAATTCGGATTTATACAATATACAATGTAAAGAATTTAGATAACTTGTATTCAATATTTGAATCAATGAAAGTTAGAGAACTCGCACACAATTCAAAATTTATGAGAGTTAGGAGACTTGCCTTTAGCGTTGATTACCACTTATAGCGTAAAATCACCTCAACAAACTAGGTTATCCTATTTATGTACGTATAGGTATTGATTAGTCATATACACTTGATATACATATTCGCATACTTTCATCACACATCTAAATTCATGTAAGCTACACACATTCAAACTCATAGATGCGTAACTCACATTGATTTTACCTTTAAAATCTTTTAGAACCATTTTTAGTTTTCTTATACTTACCTCATATGTGAAACATCACCTAAGCTACTCATACATGTTGAAGCACCTTTAGGCTAAGTTTTGTTCCTTTGTTGTATTTACTCATAAATTTCCATTTTACTAAGTTAAAAGAGCTTATTATAACAACTACTAACTATAGTATTCGTTAACCACATAACATTGTCAAACAACCCCTTTAAGGTCATACTTGCGTATTTATTTAGGAACTCTTTTAGTTCATGCTTGCATAGTTTATAAAGTGTCTAACTAGATGTGTGAACATATTGGTTATTTCTTGAGGCATAAAGCATCCTGTCATATTTGTTCAAAAGTTTGCAATACAAGTCGTAGAGTTTTCCATCTCAATTGGTTTTCAATTATTTAAGATGTTATAACTAACAATCTATATATGCAAGGTATGTTGAGTCCACACTTCATGTATATTTACAAGATCAACTATACACATATGTTCACAAGATTAGATTCAAAAAGGCATAAGGTTTTATAAACATGATTTTCGTCTTTTAACTTTTCATTTAAAAAGGTTATGATTCGACTCCAAACCTACTAAACACCTTGTAACATACATTGATACATGTTTAAGGAGTATGTTTGTGCTCCTGGACCCCCTGCCGGGCGGGCATATCCCCTACTAAACACGAGCAGGTATCCCCTGCTCGGACTATTATGAAATTTTCAACCCAACTCTCATTCAAGCAACAATGTTATGATGTATAATAGCTATAAACTTGCTACATAACACTCCTAGCATGTTTCTAACATTCCCACACATACAAATAATTAATTTCAAGGATCAATTCAAGATTTTTGCCATTTTTCCAAAGTTTAACACATTTAGCGATTCTCTTCACGATGGATTCGTTACTTGATCGATTTACTTCATTTAAGTTTTGTTGAATTCGTATTGGGCCATATTAACAATATCTAGCATCAATTGATACATTCTAGTAAGTTTTAACTATAAATATTTCAACTCAAAACAAGTGTTTTTCATACTTTTCTATGAACTTTGCAAAACTTGAATGTATGAACATCTAGAGGAAGGTTACCTTTTTTGAAGTTGGATTGCTACTCTAGCTTCAATTTGCAGACTGTATAAGCTTAGCCCAACCACACTCTCACACACTAGAACTTTTCTCAGAGAACTTAGCAACATGTCTGTGAATGAGAAGGGCTTTATTTATAGGCAAGCTTGTGACCAATTTGGTTTTACTCAATGAATCAAACCATTGGAATGGAGAAGAAGCTAATGGTTATTAAGGATTTGGTGGAAGAGTACTAAGTAGCCCACTCCCCTCTCCATGATTTGCTAGCTATGTGGTTGGTAATGAGGGACTAGGCCAATGGCCTATTACGTGAAGAAGAGATGGAGTGACACTTATATTGGGACACTACCAATTCTCAGCATTTTATTATCACACTTAGGTTTATTTTACTCTTTGTTCACAATTAATCATACATATCCACCCACTTATTAATCACACATACAATCATATAATCCATGTGCATTGATTTATTTCAATTAATATTTATTCTAGACTAGGATATAATTTAGTTGTGTACCAATGTTACTTATTATTTATTATTAATTTAATCAAAGTTACTCTCTCTCTAATAGGTTTAAAATACCCATTTAATTACTCCCACACACATCAAAATGTCACATAAGACTTTTTCATACAACTTGGTTAATTACCTAAGTCAAGCTTACTTTTATCACATAGTCTTATATAATAATTATTTTCATTTCAATGCCACACCTAACTTTATATTAAATAAAAAACCTTATTATATATGATTTCTCTTTACATACTATTATTCATGATAATTAATGAATAACAAATAAATAAACCTCATTATGTAATTATTTATTTATTAGTAATACTAATTAATTTCTTCATTAGTTAAATTAGTATTTTCTCATTTCATCATCTTGCCACACTAGGCATAACTCCACAAGTTTAAACTAAGCTTCTCATTACTTTTGCTTCATTGTTTAATTATCACCGGCTTAATCAATTAAAATGCTTATCACAACACATATCGATGCTATATATATTTATATTCAAATAAATATGCAAACAAATCTTTATTCTCAATATTATAATTTATTAAAATTCGCGTGTATTACATCCTCCCCCCCCCCCCCTTATAAAAATTTTGTCCTCGGAATTGTACAAGGTCACTCAAATAAATTGGGATAATCCCTTCGTATCTTATCCTCTAATTCCCACGTGGCTTCTTCGGTATCGTGGTTTCGCAAAACCACCTTTACAGAAGATATAATTTTATTCCTCAACGTTTGCTCCTTTCTATCTAGTATTTGAATAGGAGTTTCCTCATATGTTAAATTTTTCTCTACTTGAATAGGCTTATAGGAGATCACGTGTCTGTAGTCGGGCTTGTAAGGACGTAACACCGAAATGTGAAACACGTTGTTGATGTGTTCAAATTTAGGTGGTAATGCAACTTTGTATGCCACTTCGCCCACTCGTTTCAAAATTTCAAACGGTCCTATGAATCTCAGACTCAATTTCCATTTCTTTCCGAATCTAATTTTTCCCTTCCAAGGAGAGACCTTCAAAAACACAAAACTTCCGACTTCAAAGTCTCGGCTCTGACGATGCAAATCGACATACTTCTTTTGGCAATCTTGAGCTGCTACCAATCTGGCCCTTATTGTTGTTACCACGTCAGCCGTTTGTTGAACTAATTCCGGTCCCAAAAGTCGTCGTTCTCCGACTTCATCCCAACAATTAATGGTGTTCTACACTTTTTCCCGCTGCTAACTCCAAGTCATGGGTAGGGTATCGCTTTTCAAAATCCTTCAACTGTCGTGACACATACTGTGACACCCCCAAATCCGGGTACTTCATTTCCACCGAATTTGGTGCTCGCTATCAAAATAATTACATCTAACTACCCATAATAAAGGATAAAACACTAAATAAATAACTTAAACAATAATCTCTCCCATTAAAGGGTTACATCATAATCTCAACATAAATCTCAGGTAATCTACCTTAAAATTATTACATCAGTTTGCGGAATACATTATAAAATAAAACAAATCTTAAAACTTCAAGCATTTAAATAAACTTTAACTAATTCTTCATCACTTAGACATCTTTCCCTTTCCCTTGCTAGTAGATGGATCATCACCTTTTTCAACTTTAGCTGCATTGTTTAATTGCAAGAGTGAGCAAACAATTGCTCACTAACATAAAGATAGTATAATAACAACATGAGAGGGAACAACGAATACTGAATAATAAAGAACTTGTTCTACGAATCAAACTAGAAAACAAGTTCAAACTTTAATTATCTGAGGGTCTTATGACCACGAACTATGTCCACGGTGTTTAAGTATTATTACCTTAACCTCAACAGTCATTAGACTGTACAGACTCATCTTAACGTACTCAGGGGGATCAGCCCTTTGTACCATGTATTGTGCACAAACATCTAAACGTTACACGTACAAAATCCCCTAAGTCAGGGGTTGTTCGTCTCAGTTTGAATTTTGAACTTCCGCACTAAAGAAAGTTTAGTTTGGAACTACCTTATCAGTCTTTCTAGAATTTTAGAACACTTATTCAAATTCAATCAATAAAGGTTTAATACAAGAATGTATAACTGAACAAGGCTATCAAAGTCAAAGATCGGATATCAAAAACATATAACTGAATAAGCATGATATATTTATGCAAAGTATTATATTCAAGGAATTAAAACCATCTCCTTTGAATCAATGTATTAGAACAATATATGTTTTGAATACTAATAACAAGAAATGAGAATGTGAAACTCATTCGATGTAACGAATTAGGTTACATGAGCTTATTCAATCATTCATCAGAATAGAATCAATAGTCTTGCTCAATGACAAAGATAATGTTTAGAAACTTGCACAATTATTATTGTAACGGGTCAAATTTATTGAGTCGTGATTCTGGGGACAGAATCCTTTTAAGGGGGGAAAGATGTGACGAACGAGAATTTTGTAAATTATTTTAATATTTATTGAATTAAATAAATATTTTTCGATGATTTAATTATTAGATTTAATAATTACTTGATGCAATTATGGCAGATTAATTTAATTATATGTGTTACATTTATTAAATTAATGTAGAGAATATTTATTATTCAAAGTATGTAATTATGTGAGCTTATTGAATTAAATGAATTATTTAATTAAGCATGATGTTATTTAATTAATTTAATTATTAATTAGAGATTTAATAATTTGACATTTATTATTAATGAGAAAATTAATTATGTGACTGTGTGAATTCATGAAAAATTATTATATTTATTTTATAATATAATTGAGTTATTGTATAATTGGGTGTGACATGAATTAAACTATATGATAAAAGAGTTTATTAAATTAAATGGGATTTAGTCTTTTAAAGCTAGCCAAACATGGCCTTATAGGGAGTTATTATCAGTTAACCCATGATTGGGCCAACTAACCACTCTGCGCTCAGTTATATCTTATAATGTACGACGTCTTCTTTATTCCTTCCATTATTGCTAAGTCTAGAAATTTTTCACAAAGAGAAAATTTGAGAAGTTGAGAGAAAATTGTGAGTGTATAATCAACAGGTAATTGTGAAAGGATCACCTTGGATCACCTCTCTAAAATTATACTCTTGGTAAATTTCTCCGAAACCCAATTTCTACTTTTACATATTTAAGTTTTTATACAAATGGTTTTCAAGTACTGTAAGTCTTTATGATGAGAATTTATAAGGCTTATGTGAATATATGGGTTAAGATGTTATCAACTCATATTTAATCATATATATTTGGTTAACCATAACATCAATATGATGAAAACATGTCGTATATAATTTTTACAAAATTACAGAGTATGAGTTTTGGCCTTATGGCCTTATACGTGATATTTTATGTATTGAACGTATATTATCCTTAAATTTTACATTCGCATATTATTATGCATGTTGATACGAAGAGACCCAAGTTTAAATAAACGGATTCGGTGTTATAACGAATCCGTAGTGACAATTTTCATGTGTTATTTTCAAAACCTTCATGAACATCAAAGTAAGTGAAATTGCATGCCTTAAATCTGTTATTAAGTGGTTAAATAGGTTAAAGTCACTATATAAATGTTGGATTATGATTATACATCAGTTATAACATGTGGGTATGTCTAAATTCGTGTAGTAATATTTTAAATTGGAGTTTTTGGTCAGTTCTCGCAATTTTCGCTAATTACGTATCAGTTTCGCACGCCATGCCATGCACAATCAATCTCACTCCTAAACATCCGCGCATGTGAAGGTTAAGTCTCGAGAGTCATAGCATACCATGCAGCCATGCAGTCACCAAGAGTCCGGAATCAAGATTGCCATCATCACAAAATCACGAAGACCAGTGTACCAGCAGCATACATACCACTCTCCAGATAATTCAGAATGAGTTATTTTTTTAAATGTTTAAGTCTAACAATGTGTTAGTGAATTAATGTAATGAACATGTAAACATGTTAGAAGTATAATGTGATGATAAAATAGTTATTTAACATGTAAATAACATAATTACATGTGGATTGGATTATTAATTTCATAATTAGATTATTATTCATGAAGTGATATTATGTGGCAGTAAATGTGATAAATTGACTACGTATAGTCAATAATTAAAGTAGACAAAGAGAATGAGTTTATGATGATTAGTTAAGTTATAATTAACTGGTATTATGAATGTGAATGGTATGTAGGATTTAATTCAAAGAACGTGCTTAGTTAAAGTGTAATCTACGCACGAGGCAAGTTTCCTAACCCTACTTGTCATTATTGTTCAAGTTTATTATTTACCTCGAGTAATTATCATTACTATTATTCAAGTTTGAATTATTATATTAAAGATTGATTATCTTTTCAAAGCATGATTTGTTATACAATAATCGTTCTATTGTATACTCCTTACGATTATTATTCAATTTGAATATCATTATTGTTGAACCCTATTAGACTAGCAAACCCTTATTGATTCGATTAGTCCATAGTTGATGAGCATTCTAAATTTCAGAACCCTTGATGAATCATCCAAACCAAACTTCCTTTGGTGCGGACTCGAATGTCAAACTGAGATGAACAACCCTGCAAAGGGATTTACTTATGCGTTAGCGTTAAGATATTGTGCATAGTATGGTACTAAGGGCTGGTCCCCCTAAGTACGAGAAGAAAGGTCCATAGTCTTATGACTGTTAAAGGTTTCAAGTATAACCCTTGGTAACCTAGGACATAGTTCAAGGTCTTATGACCCTCAGAATTCTTTTGATTCTTGTTATTCATTCTTGATTCAAAAGTTGAGCTTTTATTCAAATGTCTTTGATTTACTCGCATGTTATTATACTGTTATTTCATTATTATATTTATGGGAAATAGTACTCACTCTTGCTTAATAATAACATTGCAGTTAAGAATGAAAGAACTGATGAACCTTCCACTAGTAAGGGCAAGGGCAAAGTTAGCAAATGATGAAGACTTGTTATTTTATTTGATGATGTATTTAGGTTAGACTTGAGTTAATGATGTTGTTTAAGACTTATTATTTATATTCCGCACTGATGTTTAAGGTTAGTTCAACCTGGGATGATGTTTATTATTCGAATATTGTAACCCTATAAGGGGAAGATTTTATTTCTATCTATTGCATGGTTTGCATTTATTATGGGTAGATAGTTAGATGATATTTGTACAGTGAACACCAAATCCCGTGGAATTGAAGTACCCGGATTTAGGGGTGTCACAAGTTGGTATCAAAGCTGTAGGTTATGAACCTTAGGTGGGGGAACAACCTTAGGTAGTAGCCTTATAGAAGAAGATAGTAATGGAAAACTCTTATCGAGTTCTAAGAAATGAATTTTTTTTTATTTAATGAAGATAATAAAATACTTTGTGTTTATGTGTTAAAGTATGCGTTAGATAGTATGACTTAGTAACTAAAACTTAAAATTTTGTTGTCAGGATGTCGAATGTTGGAGAAGCTAGACAAGCTGGGGAGGAAGAACCCCGTGTACCTATAGAACCTACAGAGGAGGAACCCCGAGACATCCATGTCGTTAGGGAACAGCTGGTACAGATGGAGTCATCTCCATTGATCACCGTTGTTGGTCAGGAGCATGAACCTGAGACTGATCCTGAGGAGGATCCTGAGGAGGAATTTGATGAGGAAGAGGAAGAGGAAGAAGAGGAGTTTCCATGGTACACCGTTGATGCTGAGATGTATGACATGTTATACGACCGTAACGTGGAGTTACGAGACGAGGTCCAGGATTTGACTGAGCGAGCAGTTATTCAGCATATTACTGTAGGAGACAAGGAGAGGGGGATTTCGACTCTTCACTCTTGACTGGCAAATGTAGAACGGGATTTGGTCTATGAGAAGGGACAAACTGAAGATAAGACCGAGGAGATAGAAAAGCTGAAGAAGGAACTGAAGGAAACCTCCGAAAGACTGAACATAACAGAAGAGGGATGGGTAAGAGAATCACGTCGAGCTGATCGTGCAGAAGTTGATAGTCGTGCAAAGAAGGCAAAGCTTGAAGAGACATACTCTACACTTAATCATGCAATGCATGAGGCCCAAGATCGAGTTTTGAGGTACCCCATACAGTTCGAAGGACTTCCATCGTATATGCTGGATCGCAGGACGATGTCTCGTATCATGAATGAGGATCTTGGCAAGGCTATTCAGCACCTTGATAGACAGGAATAGAATCCGTTTAATTATGTGAAAGACTTAGTTAGTTTTAATATGTAAATTCCGATGTGGTTATGAACGAAGGAATATGTTAATATTTTAAATCCTGTGAATTCTTTATTCCAGGATAGTTGATGTAAATAGCAGTTATGCTATCGTTTAATGTTAAAACTTTTAGTTTGAATGAATAATATATCAAGTTGTTTGAGATAATGTGTTAAGTGACATGTTAAATTGTTGAGTAATGCCTTAACTATTTAGAGAAATAAATAAAGTTCTAATAACGTTTATTTAACAAAAATATGCTGCCAAGGAGAAGACAATAGCGTCAACCGACTCAGGAAGTGTCAACCACTAATAACAATAATGCCAACGCTAATCTTATGCAGCAGTTGGTTAACTTACTGACTGGAGCCATGAATAATCAACCGCAAGCTCAACTAAGCACAACGTTTAAAGATTTCAAGGTGGTGGGACCACCAGAGTTTAAAGGTTTCAGGAACCCGATCGAGGCTCAAACATGGGTTATGGAGATGGAGAAGGTTTTCGACGTTGCTAGGGTTAGAGAAGACCGTAAGACCGCCGCAACGCTTATCTGTCAAGTCTGAGGCTAGCTACTGGTGGCAAGCAAACAAAGTGTGGAGGTGAAGGTGTAATTACGTGGGAGAGATTTAAAGAGATGTTTTTTGAAATGTACTTCCCAACTAGTTCGCAGAATCAGATGGAGGTTCAATTTCTAGAACTGAAGCAGGGAAACATGAGCGTACCTGACTACGCGGCTAAATTCGATGAGTTGGCAAGGTTTTCCCCGTACCAAGTACACACTGACGAGAGGAAGGCTAGAAGATTCAAGCAAGGTCTAAAGCCTTGGGTTTACAGTAAAGTTTCAATGTTTTAGATAAACACATTTGCCGGAGTACTGGAAAAGGCCATCCTCGCTGAAGGTGGGAGCGATGCGGTGACCAAGTACAATCAAGATCAGAAAAAGAAGAAGAGTGAAGGTGAAATTAATAACAAGGCCAGTGGAAGTGGCACATGAGGTGGAAATTTCAATCAGAAGAAAAGGTGGAACGACAGCTCATCATCAGGAAATCAACAAGGTAATCAGAAGAAAAGAATCGAAGCATGCCCGACTTGCGGGAAAGCCCATCTGGGAGTTTGTATAAAAGGAAAAAGAGTGTGCTACAATTGTGGTCAGGAAGGCCACATAGCACTGAACTTTCCAAACCCAAAGAAGGGTGCTTGTTTCTACTGTGGTTCGAAAGATCATTTAGCAAGAGACTGCCCTAAGAAGGGATCAAGAGGAGCAGTACCAGGAGGTAACCGTGGAAGTAACAGTGGAAATACCTTAACCATCACCAGACCACCTGCAACAAACCGACCAACTGCCAGAACTTTTAATATGACGGTGCAGGATGCAATCCAGTCTCGTGATGTGGTGTTAGGTATCATTCCGATCAATGAAATTAATGCTTATGTTTTATTTGATTCGGGCGCTACTTGTTCCTTTATATCCGAAGACTTTGCTAATAGTTTAGATGTGCTTATGGATGAGTTGGAATATCCCATGAATATAGAAATTACGAATATAGAGATAATTCCTGTTAAATACGTGTTTAAGAACTGTAGAGTGGATATTAAGGGTAATATCATGAAAGTAGATCTTATCCCTATTCGACTTGGGGAATTCGACGTTATATTGGGAATGGATCGGTTATTCAATTACTGAGTCAGTAATTGATTGCCAAAAGAAGTTATATTAACCTTATGACTCAAAAAGGTTGTGTTTTATGGTAAAGAAGTCGCCTGACAAGCGAGTTGTCTGACGATGATGCAGGCCAGGAAGTTATTAAGACAAGGCTGTGTAGGATACTTAGCTTACATAGTCGATAGTCGAAAAGAGAATCCAAAGGTAGAAGAGATACCAATTGTGAGGGATTTCGTTGACGTATTTCCAGACGATTTACCAGGACTTCCACCAGATAGAAAAGTAGATTTCGTGATCGATTTGGCGCCCGGAACTTTAGCTACATTGTTTAATTGCAAGAGTGAGCAAACAATTGCTCACTGACATAAAGATAGTATAATAACAACATGAGAGGGAACAACGAATACTGAATAATAAAGAACTTGTTCTGCAAATCAAACTAGAAAAGAAGTTCGAACTTTAATTATCTGAGGGTCTTATGACCACGAACTATGTCCACGGTGTCTAGGTATTATTACCTTAACCTCAACAGTCATTAGACTGTACAGACTCATCTTAATGTACTCAGGGGGGATCAGCCCTTTGTACTATGTATTATGCTCAAACATTTAAACATTACACGTACAAAATCCCCTAAGTTAGGGTTGTTCGTCTCAGTTTGAATTTTAGAACTTCCGCACTAAAGAAAGTTTAGTTTGGAACTAGCTTATCAGTGTTTCTAGAATTTTAGAACACTTATTCAAATTCAATCAATAAAGGTTTAATACAAGAATGTATAACTGAACAAGGCTATCAAAGTCAAAAATTAGATATCAACAATATATAACTGAATAAGCATGATATATTTATGCAAAGTATTATATTCAAGGAATTAAAACCATCTCCTTTGAATCAATGTAGAACAATATATGTTTTGAATACTAATAACAAGAAATGAGAATGTGAAACTCATTCGATGTAACGAATTAGGTTACATGAGCTTATTCAATCATTCATCAGAATAGAATCAATAGTCTTGCTCAATGACAAAGATAAGGTTTAGAAACTTGCACAATTATTATAAGAGTAGGGTTAAAGAACTTGCCTTGTTTGTAAGCTACACAAATGTAAAACAATCTCTAATTACCCTACATTTATCATTGAAATCACAACAACAATTAGTTATATGAATATTAGCTTTTGAGTTTAAACCAACATTTAGGTCATAACCTTAACTTAGCATCTAACCATATAGGTTAACACACTTAAAGAATCTGAAATCTCACTACAAGCCAACATAACTTAATCGTTCACCTCTAACTTTGAAAACACCACACTTGGTTTCATTTTATAACTTGTTTAACAATTATTTAAAAATCTTTTACTCTTTGTATTACAACGCATGACAATCCGTTATTGTAGTTTATATGATGCCTCGACATCATTAACGTGCATGCTAGACTAACATAAGTCCGATACACATAACCTGCAAATAGGCAGAAGTCATTGCTCGGGCTCGGTAGCACAGTAATTTCAGATCCGGTCCCTTGCTTTGCAGACCAAGGCCTTATTGCTACTGGTGCTCGATTGCAGAAAACCCAATGGCGCAAATTGTGTTTGGGGATGGCGTAGTCATACAAGCGCATCAAGTGATTTTTCCTTGGCACAAAGACAATCTGCTACTGGTGGTGCAGATATGATTTAAGACTTAAGATGAACAAAGAGCCGTTTTTAGCCCAACTAATACGAATTTCACCCACCAAACAGTGAAATTAACATCTACAATTGGTACCGACTATTACAAACATGTTTGCTAACATTTACAACCAATTAACACAATTTATCATCAACTAAAACTAGTTAAATTTCTCAAAATTCCATGTTTTCATATAAAACTCCATTTTTGAACTTCTTACACAAAAATCATCACTGACATCTCATAACTTGACCAAAACACTTAATTCAAATTATGTTATGCTCGTTTCTTAATAAGCTAGCATAAACAAGACTCACTTTACAGTTTAGTATACGAATTGGCCACTAGAATTGGTACTATTCACAAGCCATATGGAAAATATATATTGACATTACTTTTGTTCCTTTTTAACTGTAATTAGCACATGAATTCTTGTTTACATATAAACTCAAACATAACCAACACATATAATCATCACAATTCAATTGTCTAGCAACAATTCAACAAAATCGAATTCACAGAACATATAAATTTTGCTATAAACTCATATATGT
Source organism: Panax ginseng (assembly GCA_020205605.1). Classification (NCBI taxonomy): domain Eukaryota; kingdom Viridiplantae; phylum Streptophyta; class Magnoliopsida; order Apiales; family Araliaceae; genus Panax; species Panax ginseng. Next base: position 60,221,121 of record CM035140.1, on the reverse strand, counting down.
ATATAAATATATATAATACTAATGTTTAGAAAATACCTTCACTTAGGTTAGTAATCCACTTGGTTAAACACTGAAATTGCTTAGATCTCCTCTCAATCTCTCAAGTTCTCTATTAAGCTCTACTTAGTTTTCTCTCTACTCTCGGACTTAGCCATGGAAAGAAATAATACGCGTACAAAAATTATACGAACTCCCACTAATGTCAGGTAAAAACACAACAGATAGCGTCAGTTAAAAAATCCAAAGGCCACAAGGCCATGTGTGGCTAACCACATAATTCCCAAACCAAATTATTATTATATTATTTATATTATATAGTTACTTTGTGTCACACCCTAAGTTAGTTATCCTAGATAACTTTAGTTTTAAAAAAATCTTATTATCATTATACTTATAATTAATAAATAATTATATATCTAAATTAATTCACCACAATTATCCATTATTTATCTTCCTCAATAAATAAATTATTTAAATTATTTATCTAATTTAATAAATATTTCAATTAAATTATAAATTTTTCGATCGTTACACATACGTAATGACCTTGCCATGTTGTATTAGCACACAACCAAGTCCTCTATGCAACACATCACTATACACTACAAATCCTCAAGTATCATCCGGTAATGATAATATAGGCGCTTCACTCAACCTCCTCTTCTATTCTTGAAAACTCTCCTCGCATTTATCCATCCACACAAACTTTACCGTCTTCCTTGTTAGATTGGTCAGCGGGGTTGCTATCTTAGAAAATTTTTGGATAAATCTTCGATAGTACCCAACTAAACTTAAGAAACTTCTTACCTCTGTTGGCGTCCTTGGTTGTTCCCAGTTACTTACCGCCTCCACTTTTGCAGGATCCACGAAAATTCCATTTTGATCTATTACGTGTCTTAAAAACTGAACCTTCTCCATCCAAAATTCACATTTTGAAAATTTAGCGTACATCTTTTCCCTTTGCAAGGATTCCAATACCATCTTCAGGTGTTCAGCGTGCTCTTCCCTAGTTTTTGAATAAATCAAGATGTCGTCAATAAACACTACTACAAACTTATCTAAGTATGGCTTGAAAACTCGGTTCATCAAGTCCATAAATGCTGCTGGAGCATTAGTTAACCCAAATGACATCACTAGAAATTCATAATATTCGTAACGTGTTTGAAACGCCATCTTTGGTATGTCCTCCTCTCGCACTTTCAACTGATGATAACCCGTTCGTAAGTCTATCTTGGAAAAACACTTTGCTCCCTTCAATTGATCGAAAAGGTCGTCTATCCTTGGCAATGGATATATATTCTTAATCGTCACTCGATTCAACTCCCGATAGTCGATACAGAGCCTCATCGATCCATCCTTTTTCTTTACAAATAACATCGGTGCTCCGTAAGGAGACACACTTGGCCGAATGTAACCCCTATCTAGTAATTCTTGCAGTTGTATCATCAATTCCTCCATTTCCACTTGCGCCAAACGATATGGGGCTTTCAAAATCGGTGTCGTTCCTGGTGCTAAGTCTATTACAAATTCGATTTCTCTGTCTGGCGGAAGACCAGGCAGATCGTCTGGAAACACATCTTGAAAATCTTGGACTATCGATATACTCTTCATTTCTACTCCCTTTTTCCGAGTGTCTACTATATAGGCCAAATAACCTACACATCATTTCTTTAACAATTTCTTGACCTGCATCATCGTAAGGCAACACGATTGCTTGAGCGATGAGCTACCATAAAACACTACCTTAGACTGATTTGAAGTCTGAAGGTTCACATTCTTCTCTTGACAATTGATTATCGCAGCGTGACTGGATAACCAATCCATTCCTAATATCACATTAAATTCTCCCAGTCTAATCGGAATTAATTCTACCTTTAGTTCGTGCCCTCTAATGTTTGCACAAAAGTTTCGGTAAACAAACTCTGCGGGGATTATTTCCTTATTTACAACCTCTATGTTCAACAAATTTTCTAAGCGTTCATGGGGTATGTTTAGTTGCCTAGCAAATTCTTCAGACAAAAAGGAATAGGTAGCGCCCGAATCAAATAATACATATGCATTTATAATATTGATTGGGAGAATACTTGACACCATATCCTTTGCAGCTCATTAAGTCTCAGTCACCATGTTAAAGGTTCAGCGATTGATTTATTGGATTAAGGTTGGTCCATCGATCATCGACTTCTCACCCCTCCCCTGTTACCGCTTCGCTTCGCTACTCCCCTTCTTTGGGCAATCCTTGATTTGATGTTCATTTTAGCCACACGCAAAACATCCCTTGATCTTTTTCAGTTTTGGGCAGTTAGGTGAAATATGCCCTTCCTGGCCGCAGTTGTAGCAGACATTGTGTCCCTTCCAGCACTCCCCTAGATGGTTTCTCCCACATTTTCAGCAAACTTCAATTCTTTTCTTAAACCCTCCTTGATAACCCTCTGACTAACTAATGGTTCGATTGTTGGTATTGTTGTTGTTGCTGTTGTTGCGGTTATCCCATTTCCTCTTTCCCAGATTGCTTCCACCACTACTACTCCCTCCACGAGTTTCTCCCACAACATTTTTTTTTCTTCTCCTTGTTGTATTGGCTCAAGGCCTCGCTACCTCCCTCAGCAATTATCGCCTTCTCTAACAATGTGGCGAACGAGTCGATTTGAAGGATCGACACCTTGTTGAACAACCAAGGTTTTAGTCTGAGTTCGAAGCGTCGAGCTTTCCTTTCTTCGGTGTTGACTTGATGTGTTGCAATTCATGCGAGTTAATTGAACTTGGTCGCGTACTGCGCCACCGTCATCTCCCCTTGCTTCAGTTCCAGAAATTTTACCTCCATCCTATTCTTCATGCTCTTCGGGAAGTAATTCTCGAAGAACAACGTCTTAAACCTTTCTCAGGGTATAGTTCCTTCTCCCTCCCTCTGTTGATTTGCTTCCCACCAGTAGTTTGCTTCACTCCTCATCATGTATGTCGCGCCCACACGAGCAATGGCAAAGGCTTTCTCCATTTCCTTGATCAACGTTTGCGCTACGATAGGATCGGTAGTACCCACAAACTTTGGAGGTCCTATGCTCTTAAAAGTCCTTGAAGTTTGTGACCGGAGCTACTTGGAGATTGGGTGGTACTGGTTTGTTTCTTCCCCTAAGATCTTCCCCTAACAAGTCTACAAGCCTCTGTATCGGATCCACTGGTCCTCTCTCATCATTAACTGATTCTTCTGATGCAGTTATTCTACGTCTGGGCGGCATGCTTCTGCATCATAAAATTTTCATTTTATTATCTAGTTATATTACTTAGACATTTCTCAAATAGAAAAACACATTTCGGAAATAAGATCATTTAAATTCATATGCCAAATCATTACACCACATGTTTATCTCTAGCATACTTCTATAATTGACACAACATATCCCCTAATATTACAAAAGATGGGGACAACACAAAAATACTACCCCTCTAATATTTTTCAAAAGTTGGGGTTTACTACAATCTCACATCCTACATAAAAAGACTGAGATTTCACAACACACGTAATAAAAATATTACAACTACTAAAATTTAACACCTAGACTCAATCCAACATCTCGCGCTCCACAGCGCTCTGGTACTCTCTCTGGGAAATGTGCACCACCAAATCATGGCTTATGGTGTGTCGAGTTTGTCCCTGCTCTGTCGGGTAATGATTTACTCCATCAATCAACCTTCCCATGGTCGTGCATAGAGTATAGCCCATCTTGTTCATCTTTTTCCTTTTGTATCTCACTTTATCTTCTAGATCATTAGTCCTATCATTGGCTCCTTCACACTTCTCCTCAAAGTGGATCCTATCCATTACATCCATTTGTAACTGAGTACGAAGAGCTTCCTTCTCAGCCTTCTCACTAAGTTCTTTCTGCTCAGACTCTTCTAGTTTCCCTGCCAGCTCCACATTCCTAGCCACCGACCTATGAAACAAGGTTCCCAACTGGATCCCTACCTCCTTCTGTTGAGCAATTTCCACCTCCATCTCTTGTATAACTAACTTCCTCTGATGGTCCTCGTCCCTCAATTTCTGGAACTCAGACTCCCTAGCCTCAGTCTCTAGCTCCTCCACTCTAATTCCTAACTCCAGAATCTGCTCCTCATATTCTCCCAATATCCGATCCTCGAAAGTAGTCTCATCGGAGTCCTCCATAGGCTTCTCCTCCGGATCAGACTCATCGGGTAGGGGCTCCATCTCATCCTCCTCCTCATCATCATCGATAAGGGCCACTGCTGATATGGGCTCTACTATCGATGGTGACTCAAATACCACGTGTATATCACACATTTCCTCTTCTATTACTCGGCTAGGTCCTCCCATGTCAGTCATCCTACAATCACCAACATAAGACAAAACAAACAACAACTCCATTAGAATGTTAAATAACATAAGTTCATTGTATATAATGAAGTTATATTCTATAACACACTAAGTCACTCTCTATGAAAACTCAATATGAGTTTCATCCCTCTCTATCTTCTAAGTTCTCCTAAGTTGTAATCTAAGGACTCTCGCTCCTAAGGTTTATAACTATTGCTTTGATACCAACCTATGACGCCCCCAAATTCCGACACTCGTATCTCGAATTTGGTTCGCCACGTACTAGTTCTAACATCACACTAAAGTTATCAACAACAGAAATAATAGAATAATTTACATTGATATAATATAAATATTCGTGTCCCAAGGTACTGCAACCATTACTACAACAATCCAGTGATTAAACTTAAACATAATTAATCATCCTTGATACATCATAATAAGCATGATAATAATAATACTACTACTCTTAAAGGACTAAACTATTCTGTAGCTTTGCCCTTTCCCTTGTCTTTTATCGAGGTACCGCCTTGCTCTGCATTAACTTATAATGTTTTTAGGGAAGCAAGAATGAGCAACAAGTTTGCCCAGCAAGTAATATAGCAAGAAGAATGAGCAGTTATAGCATTTGAATCTTCAAGGGTATAATAATAAATGATAGTTCAAGGATACCAAGAAATATTAAGATTATTCAATAGTAGTCACCATAGACTGAAGGATATCAATGAAATTTCAAGATTTAATCATTTTGAGATTAAATAAGAATGAACATTGAGCAGTCATTAAGGACTAAGAACTCTTACTAGAATTAACAGCATTATACTGCAATCCAAGATAAACGAGTACAACAGGTGATCAGCCTAAGGTACCCTACGTTATGCATAACATTTAATCATACTTATGTGCGCACGTCGGTTCCCCGATAATATAGAATTCCCCTTTTTAAGAGGGTTGTTCATCTCAGTATATTTACAAGAGTCCGCACCAAGTCAATTGGTTTGGATAGCTTTCTAACGTATGATAACAATCTAAAATCAAATCAAAGGTTTAGATCAGACACCCCAAATCCGCACTTCAATTCCACGGGATTTGGTGTTCATCGATAAATATCATCTATCTATCTACCCATAATAAATGCAAACCATGCAATAGATAGAAATAATAATAAATCTCCCCTTATGGGGTTACATCAACTACATAATAAATACAATCCCAGGTTACTCTAACCTTAAATCATCTGTGCGGAACATAAACAAATAAGTCTTAAGTAACATCAATTCTAATTATCATTACATAACCACATAAGTAATCAATCTTCATTACTTGTTAAGCTTGCCCTTGCCTTTACTAGTGGAAGGTTCGTCTGCTCTTTCGTTCTTAACTGCAATGTTATTATTACGCAAGAGTGAGCATGATTGCCCACATATAAAATAATGAAATAACAATGTATAATAACATGCGAGGGAATCAAAGACTTCTGAAATAAAAGCTCAACTTTTGAATCAAGAATGAATAGCAATAAACAAAAGATTTCTGAGGGTCATAAGACCTTGAACTATGTCCTAGGTTATCAAGGGTTATACTTGAAACCTTTAACAGTCATAAGACTATGGACTCTTCTTCTCATACTTAGGGGATCACCCTTAGTACCATATCACATGCACAATATCTTAAAGCTAACGATAAGTAAATCCTTTTACCGGGGTTGTTCATCTTAGTTTGACATTCGAGTCCGCACCAAAGGAAGTTTGGTTTGGATAATTCATCAAGGGTTTTGAAATTTAGAACGCTCATCAACTATGGACTAGTTGAATCATAAAGGGTTCGCTAGTCTAACAAGGTTTAACAATAATTGATAACTTAACTTGAATAAAATCTCAAAAGGTATACAATAGAATAAGTATTGTATAACAACATCATGCTTGAAAGATTAATAACTTTAATATACAAAACAGACTTGTCAATAATAATGAGAATTTACTCAATGTAGAAAGGTTAATTAATCAACTTATATAATGATAACAAGTATGGTTATGAAACTTGCCTCGTGCGTAGATTACACTTTAACTAAACTCGTTCTTTGATTTAAATCCTACATATCATTTACATTCACAATACCAGTCAATAATAACGTACTAAACATCATAGGTTTACTCTTTGTCTAACTCGAATTCATGACTATATTTAGTCAAATTGCCATACTTATTTTCATATAATATAATACTACACGAACAATGAGTTAATTACATAATCAACGATTCAATCAACATGTAATTGTCTTCTTGACTTGGTAAAAACTCATTTTAATATCTCATTCTATGTCTAAGAAGTTTTTATGTTCATTAGACTAGATTATTAACACATTTCTATACTTGAATTTTGGAAAAAATGCATTTTCTGGACATTCTGCTAAGTGGCGCTGCACTTTCACTTTTATCTTTGGGCCATGGCGGGTAGCGTCATAAATATTGCCACACAGTGATATGACTGCAACACGGACATCGATTCGAGTTGGCGCCATGCCATGACACTCCGTAATTTGATTCCCAGTTCGCGAAGAACACAAAGTTCAGCGAATTAAACATTACATGATCATTAATTCTCCAAATTAAACATACCCACATGTTAGAATTCATATATAATCATTACCCAAAATTTATAGAGTGACTTTAACTAATTTAAACACTTAATTACAGAATTAAAGTGTGAAATTTTTCACTGTTCTTGAAGGTTTTGAAAACAAAACATGAAAATTAACACTACGGATTCGTTATAACACTGAATCCGTTCGTTTAAGGTTTGGTCTCTTCGTATCAACATGCAAAATAAAATAAGGGTGTAAATTTTACGAAAACATTTATGTTTGACATACTAAAATCACGTATAAGGCCATATGGCCATAACCCAAACTCTGTAATTTTGCAGCAATCATTAACGACATGTTTTCATGAATTTGATGATATGGTTTATACAATATATATAATCAAATACGATGTGATATGTCATAACACATACACAACCCATAATCATTACTCATATCCCAATTACAGAGGTTCACAGAAAGAATGAAAGCCATATTCATGAAAACTTTTAAAGACGTAAAATAAACATTTGGGTTGAAGAGAATTACCCAAGCGGAGATGAAAAGGATGACAATTACTCTCTAATATTTCTCAAACTCTCTCTGAAATCTCTCTGGCTCTCAATTAACTAAAATGAAAAATACGTAAGTTAAACTCAACTGAGCCTTTAAGCGTAGAGTTGAGGTCAGTTATTCCATTCGTGGTTTAACTGCCCCCAACTCCTCCTAAGGCCTCATTTGGCTAGCAAACTAGGTTCAAAGCTCTTTATTTTAATAAAACTTTTTATCATATAGTTACAATAATGTCACACTCCTTTATAAATTAAATCAATATCTTATTTAATTTGTTTTAAATAAAATATAATAAATTCTCTTAAATTCATATAGTCACATAATTAAATTTCTCATTTATAAATAATGTAAAATTATTAACTCTCTAATTAATAATTAAATTAATTAAAATACCAATAGGCTTTTTAAATATTTCTTTTAATACCATAAGCTCACATAATCACATACTTCGATAATAAAAATTCTCCATATTAATTTAATAAATGTAACACATATAATTAAATTAATCTACCACAATTGCATCAATTAATTATTTAATCTAATAATTAAATCATCAAAAATATTTATTTAAAATTAATTACAAAAATCACGTTCGTCACATCTTTCCCCCCTTAAAAGGATTCTGTCCCCAGAATCACAACTCAATAATTTTGACCCGTTACATTCTCCCCCCTTACAAAGATTCTGTCCCCAGAATCGGTTACACATAAATCAAGTAAATAAATGAGGGTAATTCTTCATCATATTCTCTTCGAGTTCCCACATAGCTTCTTCAACGTTGTGGTTCCTCCAAATTACCTTAACAAAAGGTATTACTTTATTTCTCAGAACTTGTTCTTTTCGGTCGACAATTTGAACAGGAATTTCTTCGTAAGATAAGTCTTTTTCAAAATGCAGGGGTTCGTATTCAATTACATGCTTGTAATCAGATTTGTAGGGTCGTAAAACAGAAATAAGGAAGATGTTATGGACATTCTCGAGTGCTGGAGGTAGGGCTACCTCGACGCGCACTTCTCCGATTCTTCTCAAAGACTTCAAATGGTCCAATGAATCTTGGGCTCAATTTCCCTTTCTTTCCGAACCTGATCTTTCCTTTCCAAGGAGAGACCTTCAAGAAAACATAACTTCCTGATTCAAACTCGAAATTTTTACGATGTGGATCAACAGATTTTTCTTCTGTCGATCTTGAGCCGCTACCAAATGTGCTCGGATCACTTTGACTATTTCTCATTGCTGCATTGCACCAATTCGGCCCTAGCAATTGTCTCTCACCAACTTCATCCCAGTAAAGTGGAGTTCTGCATTTTCTGCCATATAACGCTTCGTAAAGCGGCATACCAATACTAGCGTGGTAACTATTGTTGTAATCGAACTCTCTGAAATGGTAGATGATCATCCCAATTTCCTTTAAAGTCCATTATACAAGCTCTTAACATATCTTCCAATGTCCAATTGTTCTTTCACTCTCATCCATCGGTTTGAGGGTGATATGTCATCATCATTCATAATCGTGTACCCATACATTCTTGTAGATGTTTCTAGAAATTCGATGTGAAGCGCGGATCCCTATCGAAAACAAATGACACCGGCACTCCGTGTCTCGAAACAACTTCTTTCACATATAACCTTGCCAACTGATCTAAATTGAATCTGATTTTGATCGGAAGGAAGTGTGCAGATTTTGTCAGTCCGTCAACGATAACCCATACTGCGTCGTAGCCTTTCTGAGTCGTCGAAAGGCCAACCACGAAGTCCATTGTAATATGTTCCCATTTCTATTCTGGGATCTCTAACGGTTGTAGCAATCCACTCGGTCTTTGATGTTCTGCCTTCACTTTCTGACAGGTCAGACACTTGGCAACACATTCTGCAACATCATGTTTTAAATTCGGCCACCAGAAATGTTGTCGAAGATCTTGGTACATTTTGGTACTACCAGGGTGAATCGAATATCGTGAACTATGAGCCTCACTCAAAATATCTTCCTTAATCTCTTGTACTGGCGGTACCCAAATTTTACTCTTAAATCTTAGTATTCCTTCCTTATCCATCTTAAATCTCGATTCAGTTCCTTCAGATATCTTCTTTGTCACCTTTTTACATTCTTCGTCCTAAAGCTGAGCCTACTTTACTTTATCTAGTAAAGTTGTATCAGATTGCATCTGAAATATTTTCTCATCAATCTCCATAGGATACTTCACTTCCAACTCCAGTTTCTCCATTTCTGCAATTAGCTCCTCCTGAGCAGTCAACATCATCAATTTCTCACAACCCTTTCTACTTAAGGCATCGGCAAACATATTTGCTTTACCCAGATGGTATAAAATCTCACAGTTGTAATCCATAATTAATTCCAATCATCTTCTTTGACGCATATTCAAATCCTTCTGTATGAAAATATATTTCAGACTTTTGTGGTCCGTATATATTTCACACTTTTCCCCGTAGAGATAGTGCCTCCAAATTTTCAAAGCAAAAACAACTACAGCTAACTCCAAGTCATGGGTCGGATATCCCTTCTTGTAATCCTTCAATTGTCGTGATGCATACACAATGACTTTGCTATTTTGCATCAGCACACAACCAAGTCCTTTATGCGACGCATCACTATAAACAATAAAATTTCCTGTATCGTCTAGAAGAGATAACACAGGTGCCGTACTCAACCTCTTCTTCAATTCTTGAAAACTTTCCTCACACTTATCCGTCCAAATAAATTTCACAGCTTTTTAAGTTAAATTCGTTAACGGAGTTGCGATCTTGGAAAAGTCTTGAATGAACCTTCTATAATATCCTGCCAATCCAAGAAAACTTCGTACTTCCGACGGCGTCCTCGGTTGATCCCAGTTAATCGCGGCTTCGACTTTTGATGGATCTACCGAAATTCCGTTTTTATCGATCACGTGACCAAGAAATTGCACTCGTTCAATTCAAAATTCGCAATTCGAAAACTTGGCATACAACTTTTCCCTTCTCAATACCTCCAACGTTAATCTCAAATTCTCTTCGTGTTCTTCTTTGGTTTTCGAATATACCAAAATGTCGTCTATAAATACCACTACGAATTTGTCCAAAAATGGTTTGAACACACCATTCATTAGTCCCATAAATGTTGCAGGAGCATTCGTAAGACCAAACAACATTACTAAAAATTCGTAGTGACCATATCGTGTTCTGAACGCTGTCTTCGGTACATCCTCACCTTCACCTTCAGTTATACCATTATTTCTTTCATCTCTACTAGTTCCATTCGGTATGGGGCCTTCGATATTGCAGCGGTTCCGAGCGCCAAATCGATCACGAAATCTACCTCTCTATCTGGTGGAAGTCCTGGCAAATCATCTGGAAATACGTCGACGAAGTCCCTCACAATCGGTATCTGTTCTACCTTTGGATTCTCTTTTCGACTGTCGACTATGTAAGCTAAGAATCCTACACAGCCTTGTCTTAATAACTTCCTGGCATGCATCATCATCAGACAACTCGCTTGTCTAGGCAACTTGCTACCATAAAACACAACCTTTAACGGAGTCATAAGGTTAATACACTTCTTTTGGCAATCAATTACAGCCCCGTAATTGAATAACCAGTCCATTCCCAATATAACGTCAAATTCCCCAAGTCGAATAGGGATAAGATCTACGTTCATGATATTACCCTTAATATCCACTCTACAGTTCTTATATACGTACTTAACAGGGATTATTTCTCTATTCGCAATTTCTATGTTCATGGGGTAATCCAATTCATTCTTAGGCAAATCTAAATTCTTGGCAAAATCATCGGATATAAAGGAACAAGTAGCACCCGAATCAAATAAAATATAAGCATTAATTTTATTGATCGGAATAATCCCTGACACCACATCACGGGACTGAACTGCATCCTGTACCATCATATTGAAAGTCCTGGCGGTCAGTCGGTTAGTTGCGGTTGGTCCGGTAATAGTTAAGGCATTTCCACGGTTGTTTCCCCGATTTCCTCCTAATCTTGACCCTTCCGGTCCCTTCTTAGGACAATCTCTTGCCAGATGGTCCTTTGAACCACAAGTAAAGCAAGCACCCTTCTTTGGGTTAGGACAATTAGGTGTTATGTGGCCTTCTTGACCACAATTGTAGCACACTCTTTTTCCTTTCATACAAACTCCCAGATGGGCTTTCCCGTAGGTCAGGCATGCTTCGATTCTTTTCTTCTGACTACCTTGATGATTCCCCGATGATGAGTTGTCATTCCACCTCTTCTTCTGATTAAAATTTCCACCTCATGTGCCACTTCCACTAGCCTTATTATTTACTTCACCTTCACTCTTCTTCTTCCTCTGATTTTGATTGTACTTGGTCACCGCATCGCTTCCACCTTCAGCGAGGATGGCCTTTTCCAATACTCCAGCAAATGTGTTTATCTGAAACATTTATACTTTGCTGTACACCCAAGGTTTTAGTCCTTGCTCAAACCGTCTCACCTTCCTCTCATTCGTGTGAACTTAATACGGGGCGAACCTTGCTAACTCATTGAATTTTGCCGCATAATCAAGTACGCTCATATTTCCATGCTTCAATTCCAGAAATTGAACCTCCATCTGGTTCTGCGAGCTAGTTGGGAAGTACATCTCGAAAAACATTTCTTTAAATATCTCCCAAGTATTTACACCTTCATCTCCACGAACTTTGTTTTCTTCCCACCAATAGCTAGCTTCAGACTTCAGCATAAATGTTGCAAAAGCGGTCTTCTGGTCTTCTCTAACCCTAGCAACGTCGAAAACCTTCTCCATTTCCATAACCCACGTTTGAGCCTCGATTGGGTTCATGGAACCTTTAAATTCTGGCGGTCCCACCGCCTTGAAATCTTTAAACGTAGTATTTGGTGGAGCTTAAGGTTGATTATTCATTGCTCCAGTCAGTAAGTTAACCAACTACTGCACGGGATTAGCATTGGCATTATTTTTGTTATTTGTTGACTCTTCCTGAGCTGGTTGACGTTGTTGTCTTCTTCTAGGCGGCATATTTCTGTAAAGAATAATACTCCCTCCTATTCAGATTAAATGACGTTTTAGGAAGTTTAATTTTATTCTATATAAGTGTCGTTTTAGAATCTCTATGCAATATTGCACTATTTTTTCCTAATATACCCCTCTATTTAATATGCTTAGTAAATGCAATTGTGGAGAGAGAAATAATTAATTAGGGACAATTGTGGAGAATGAGAAGAGACAATTGTGGAGAGAGAAATAATTAATTAGGGACACAAAAGACATTTTGTGTTATTTCTTAATAAGTGTGCTTAACTCTAAAATGACATTTAATCTGAATAGAAGGGAGTATATGCTTACTAAATCTCTATTAAATTCTCTAAATAGTTAAGACTTAACTCAACAATTTAATATAATCATTTAACACATCATCTCAAACAACTTAATATATTTAATTCAAACTAAAAGTTTTACATCAAACGATAGCATAACTACTATTTACATCCACCATTCTGAGATAAAGAATCCACAGGATTTAAATATTAAAATATTCCTTCGTTCATAAACATATCGGAATTTACATATAAAAACTAAGTCTTTCACATAATTAAACAGATTATATCACTGTCTGTCAAGGTGCTGAATAGCCTTGCCACGCTCCTCTTCCCTGATACGAGACATCATCCTGCAATCCAGCATGTACGATGGAAGTCCTTTGAACTGGATGGAGTACCTCAAAACTCGATCCTAGGCCTCATCCATTGCATGATTAAGTATAGAGTATGTCTCTCCAAGCTTTGCCTTCTTTGCATGACCATCCTCTTCTGCAAGATCAGCACGACGTGACTCTCTTACCCAACCCTCCTCTTCTATTGCAAGCCTCTCTGAACTCTCTTTCAGATCCTTCTTCAACTTTTCTATCTCTGCGGTCTTATCTTCGGTTTGACCTTTTTCATGGACCAAATCCCATTCTACATTTCCCAGTCGTGAGTGAAGAGTTAAAATCTCTCTCTCCTTCTGCTCAAGAGTAATCATCTATCAAATAATAGCTCGCTTTCGATCCGGATCCTCGACCTCATCTCAGAACTCCAATTACGGTGCGTATAATGTGTTGTACATCTCAAGATCGATGGGATGTCAGTGAAACTCCTCTTCTTCTCTTCCTCGTCAAATTCCTCCTCGGGATCCTCCTCGAATCATGTCTGTGTTCATGCTCCTGACCAACAACGGTGATCAATGGAGATGACTCCCTCTATACCAACTGTTCCCTAACTACATGAATGTCTCTGGGCTCCCGCTCTGTAGGTACTGTAGGTACTCGGGGTTCCTCCTCCCCTTCTTGACTAGTTCCTCCAATGTCAGACATCTTGACAACAAAATTTTGAGTTTTAGTTACTAAGTCGTACTAGTGAGCACATAATTTAACACATAAACACATAAAGTCTTTTATTATCTTTAATGAATTACAAAAATTCATTTCCTAGAACTCGATAAGAGTTTTCCATCACTATGTTCTTTCTATAAGGCTACTACCTAATGTTGTTCCCCCACCTAAGGTTCATAACCTACAGCTTTGATACCAACTTGTGACACCGCCAAATCCACTTCAATTCCACGGATTTGGTGTTCATCAGATAAATATCATCTATCTATCTACCCATAATAAATGCAAACCATGCAATAGATAGAAATAATAATAAATCTCCCCTTATGGGGTTACATCAACTACATAATAAATACAATCCCAGGTTACTCTAACCTTAAATCATCTCAAGTATGAACATAAACAAATAAGTCTTAAGTAACATCAATTCTAATTAACATTACATAACCACATAAGTAATCAATCTTCATTACTTGCTAAGCTTGCCCTTGCCTTTACTAGTGGAAGGTTCGTCTGCTCTTTCGTTCTTAACTGCAATGTTATTATTACGCAAGAGTGAGCATGATTGCCCACAAATAAAATAATGAAATAACAATTATTAATAACATGCGAGGGAATCAAAGAATGAATAGCAAGAATCAAAAGAGTTCTGAGGGTCATAAGACCTTGAACTATGTCCTAGGTTATCAAGGTTTATACTTGAAACCTTTAACAGTCATAAAACTATGGACTCTTCTTCTCGTACTTAGGGGGATCAGCCCTTAGTACCATACTGTGCACAATATCTTAACGCTAACGCATAAGTAAATCAGTTTACAGGGTTTTTCATCTCAGTTTGACATTCGAGTCCGCACCAAAGGAAGTTTAGTTTGGATAATTCATCAAGGGTTCTGAAATTTAGAACGCTCATCAACTATGGACTAGTTGAATCATAAAGGGTTCACTAGTCTAATAAGGTTTAACAATAATTGATAACTTAACTTGAATAGAATCTCATAAGGTATACAATAGAATAAGTATTGTATAACAGCATCATGCTTGAAAGATTAATAACTTTAATATACAAGACGGACTTGTCAATAATAATGAGAATTTACTCAATGTAGAAAGGTAAATTAATCAACTTATATAACGATAACAAGTAGGGTTAGGAAACTTGCCTCGTGCGTAGATTATACTTTAACTAAACTCGTTCTTTGAATTAAATCCTACATATCATTTCCATTCACAATACCAGTCAATAATAACGTACTAAACATCATAGGTTTACTCTTTGTCTAACTCGAATTCATGACTATACTTAGTCAATTTACCATACTTGTTTTCATATAATATAATACTACACGAACAATGAGTTAATTACATAATCAATGATTCAATAAACATGTAATTGTCTTCTTGACTTGGCAAAAACTCATTTTAATATCTCATTCTATGTCTAACAAGTTTTTATGTTCATTAGACTAGATTACTAACGCATTTCTATACTTGAATTTTGGAAAAATACATTTTCGGACGATACTGCTAAGTGGTATGCATTTCACTTTTTTTGTACCTTTCAGCCATGCACACATGCACGACATCGATTCGGAGTTTAGCTACATGACGCCGACACTCCAAAATTTGATTCCCAGTTCGTGAAGAACACATAGTTCAGCGAATTAAACATTATATGATCATTAATTCTCCAAATTAAACATACTCACGTGATAGAATTCATATATAATCATTACCCAACATTTATAGAGTGACTTTAACTAATTTAAACACTTAATTACAGAATTAAAGCGTGAATTTTTTCACTGTTCTTGATGTTCTTGAAGGTTTTGAAAACGAAACATGAAAATTAACACGACGGATTCGTTATAACACCGAATTCGTTCGTTTAAGGTTTGGTCTCTTCGTATCAACATGCATAATAAAATAAGGGTATAAATTATACGAAAACATTTATGTTTGACATACTAAAATCACGTATAAGGCCATATGGCCATAACCCAAACTCTGTAATTTTGCAGCAATCATATACGACATATTTTCATGAATTTGATGATATGGTTTATACAATATATATAATCAAATACGATGTGATATGTCATAACACATACACAACCCATAATCATTACTCCTATCCCAATTACAGAGTTTCACAGAAAGAATGAAAGTCATATTCATGAAAACTTTTAAAGTCGTAAAATAAACATTTGGGTCGAAGAGAATTACCCAAGCGTAGATGAAAAGGATGACAATTACTCTCTAATCTATCTCAAAGATTTCTCAAACTCTCTCTGAAATCTCTCTGGCTCTCAATTAACTAAAATGAAAAATACGTAAGTTAAACTCAACTGAGCCTTTAAGCGCAGAGTTGAGGTCAGTTATTCCATTCGTGGTTTAACTGCCCCTAACTCCTCCTAAGGCCTCATTTGGCTAGCAAACTAGGTTCAAAGCTCTTTGTTTTAATAAAACTTTTTATCATATAGTTACAATAATGTCACACTCCTTTACAAATTCAATCAATATCTTATTTAATTTGTTTTAAATAAAATATAATAAATTCTCATAAATTCACATAGTCACATAATTAAATTTCTCATTAATAAATAATGTCAAATTATTAACTCTCTAATTAATAATAAAAATACCAATACGCTTATTAAATATTTCTTTTAATATCATAAGCTCACATAATCACATACTTTGATAATAAAATTTCTCCACATTAATTTAATTAATGTAACACATATAATTAAATTAATCTACCACAATTGCATCAATTAATTATTTAATCTAATAATTAAATCATTGAAAATATTTATTTAATCCAATAAATATTTAAAATTAATTACAAAAATCTCGTTCGTCACATAGACAACTTTTATAATGCACTTAAGAACAATAAGTCCAATGCTCGCAATAATGTCAAAGTAATTGATTTCCGAATAGTAATAGACATTTCCTCAATATAAGTATGTTAATAATTCAGATTTATACAATATACAAAGTAAAGAATTTAGATAACTTGTATTCGATATGTGAATCAATGAATGTTAGAGAACTCGCACACAATTCAAAATTTGTGAGAGTTAGGAGACTTGCCTTTAGCGTTGATTACCACTTATAGCGTAAAATCACCTCAACAAACTAGGTTATCCTATTTATGTACGTATAGGTATTCATTAGTCATATACACTTGATATACATATTTGCATACTTTGATCACACATATCTAAATTCATGTAAGCTACACACATTCAAACTCATAGATGCATAACTCATATTGATTTTACCTTTAAAATCTTTTAGAACCATTTTTAGTTTTCTTATACTTACCTCATATGCGAAACATCACCTAAGCTACTCATACATGTTGAAGTACCTTTAGGCTAAGTTTTGTTCCTTTGTTGTTCTTACTCATAAATTTCCATTTTACCAAGTTAAAGGAGCTTATTATAACAACTACTAACTATAGTATTCGTTAACCACATAACATTGTCAAACAACACCTTTAAGTTCATACTTGCGTATTTATTTAGGAACTCTTTTAGTTCATGTTTGCATAGTTTATAATGTGTCTAACTAGATGTGTAAACATATTGGTTATTTCTAGAGGCATAAAGCATCCTACCATATTTGTTCAAAAGTTTGAAATACAAGTCGTAGAGTTTTCCATCTCAATTAGTTTTCAATTATTTAAGATGTTATGACTAACAATCTCTATATGCAAGGTACGTTGAGTCCACACTTCATGTATATTTACAAGATAAACTATAAACATATGTTCACAAGATTAGATTCAAAAAGGCGTAAGGTTTATAAACATGATTTTTGCCTTTTAACTTTTCATTTAAAAAGGTTATGATTCAACTCCAAACCTACTAAACACCTTGTAACATACATTGATACATGTTTAAGGAGTGTGTATGTTCTTGAAATTAAGTGAAGTTTAAGACTTCTTGCATCAGATAAACAAACAAAATTCTTTTGTGGTTACAGCACCCCCCGCTGGGGTGGGAATATCCCCTGCTAAACACGAGCAGGTATCCCCTGTTCGGACTATTATGAAATTTTCAACCCAACTCTCATCCAAGCAATAATATAATGATGTATAATTGCTGGAAACTTTCTACATAACACTCCTAGCATGCTTCTAACATTCCCACACATACAAACAATTAATTTCAAGGATCAATTCAAAATTTTTGCCATTTTTTCAAAGTTTAACACATCTAGCGATTTTCTTCACGATGGATTAGTTACTTGATCGATTTACTTCGTTTAAGTTTTGTTGAATTCGTATTGGGCCATATTAACAATATCTAGCATCAATTGATACATTCTAGCAAGTTTCAACTATAAACATTTTAACTCAAAACAAGTATTTTTCAAGATTTGCTAGCTATGTGGTTGGTAATGAGGGACTAGGCCAATGGCCTATTACGTGAAGAAGAGATGGAGTGACACTCATATTGGGACACTACCAATTCTCAGCATTTTATTAGCACACTTAGGTTTATTTTACCCTTTGTTCACAATTAATCATACATATCCACCCACTTATTAATCACACATACAATCATATAATCCATGTGCATTGATTTATTTCAATTAATATTTATTCTATACTAGGATATAATTTAATTGTGTACCAATGCTACTTATTATTTATTATTAATTTAATCAAAGTTACTCTCTCTCATAGGTTTAAAATACACATTTAATTACTCCCACGCACATCAAAATGTCACATAAGACTTTTTCATACAACTTTGTTAATTACCTAAGTCAAGCTTACTTTTATCACATAGTCTTATATAATAATTATTTTCATTTCAATGCCACACCTCACTTTATATTAAATAAAAAACCTTATTATATATGATTTCTCTTTACATACTATTATTCATGATAATTAATGAATAACAAATAAATCAACCTCATTATGTAATTATTTATTTATTAGTAATACTAATTAATTTCTTCATCAGTTAAATTAGTATTTTCTCATTTCATCATCTTGCCACACTAGGCATAACTCCACAAGTTTAAACTAAGCTTCTCATTACTTTTGCTTCATTGTTTAATTATCACTGGCTTAATCAATTAAAATGCTTATCACAACACATATCGATGCTATATATATTTATATTGAAATAAATATGCAGACAAATCTTTATTCTCAATATTATAATTTATTAAAATTCTCGGGTATTACAGTACATGCATGTGAATTAATAGTACACATATGTGAACAAATAGTTATAAGCATGTGAATTAATAGCAATTAATTGCTCATTTATCCGATTAATTACCCAATTGGTCAATATAGCCTCCAGACATCCATTATTATCGAAATAGATGTCGATTTCCACTAACACTAATAATCTCAACATAATGGAAATATCAATTTCATCTTTAATCAATACGAACTTATTCATCATTAATATTATAACTCATAATATTTAACAACCAGGTCGTTCCCAAGAAAGAGGGGGCTTTTCGATAAGGATTTCTCCTTATTGGCGCGCAATTAGGTGACCAAACCTCTCATTGACAGAACTTGTGACAACCCGAGAATTTAGAAAATTTATTAAAATCTTAAATGATTGATTTAAGGTCAAATATTAGACCTAGACAGAAAATAAGTGTATGCGTTTGATGTTATTGGGATGAAATTTTGAGGATTTCAAAATTCTGTGAAGGATTTAGGTGTTATTCAGGATTAAGTGTATATGTGATTAAGTTCTGTGAAATTTGTTATGTTCTGTGTATAGGGTTTTATATGTGTTCAGAATGTGGTTGAGGGTCAAGGGTTGACCAAATTAAGAATATACGTGTCAAACCCTAATCGTATATTAAGAACGCCAACGTTCAGTTAGAAAACCCTAACGTCTAATAAGAAACCCTAGGAATCGGTTCTGGAAACCCTAATTTCAGATCTGGGAATCCAAAGCCCTAATTCGGATATTGAAAACCCTAGATTGGGAATGCAATGTTATGTATAAGGTTAAACGTCATTAATTTTAATTTATTAGGAAAAACCCTAACGAATTATTGGGAACCCGATTTGATTATTAGAAAACCCTAATACCAGATATGAAAACCCTAGTTTCAGATTCTGATAAATTGAAGCCCTAATCTGGGAATAGAAAGGATAATTATTATGCTTATGTGGTATTAATTATACTAGTAATTAGGGCAAAGCTTAATTAATTAGCAAACCCTAATTTATAATTTTTGAACCCTAATTTATAATTTTTGAACCCTAATTGTACAGGGGTGGATTTAATTGCTAAAATAGCAATATTAATTGGGAAGATATTAATCCTAATTGGTTTAAGACCTAATGTAATTAGAAAAATTATACTAATTAGGAATCCCTAATTGTAATTTTTAAATCAAAATTTTCTATTCTAATTAAAAAAAATTTAAAATCCAAGTTGCTAAATATTTAAGGGTTAAAACCTAAACCCTAAAGGGTTAAACCCTAAACTCTAAATTCTCCAAACCCTAAACCCTAGATTGCTCAAAACCTAAACCCTAAAGGTTTGCAACCAATGGCAAATTCTAGAAATAAATGGAAATGTCAAAAATACCCTTATGTCACATTTTTTTTATATAGCTAACTTGCATATCTTTCCAAATATGGAGTGGTTAACCCACTTTTGACTTAGCATGGTCTATATATCCAAAGAATCAAATTACCTTGCTAGCAATTCAAAGATCATACAATGAATCAAGCATTATATAATAGAATGAGAGAGAGAAAAAGTCTAAAAGTTGCTCATTTGGTCAACAACCATTAACAAAACTCTCTCAACCTCTAAGCCACGAAAATATTATAGTAGATCACCACTTATTCACTTTTAGATCACCCAAGAATGTAATTCAAGATCGTAAATCGGAATCAAAGCATAAAAGGTAAAGAACCCTTAAATTTCAAAAAAATCAAAGGATCTTGTGTTAGATGTTATAATTTGTTAGTTAAAGTTGTGTATTGTCGTTTATTAGTGATCCGGGTTGTAAAATCACATATCCATAACATCAAAGTGCTCAATCTAGCAATTTTGCAAATCAAAATTTTTCAAAAAGTGGTCTAACAATGAATGTCGTGGCCTTTAAATCCGTAATCTCATAAGGGTTAGTGTTGTTTTATGTTTTAGATCCGTTTCTATGCCATGAGGTATTTACTCGCAACTTTAATCCAAATCCGCATCTTGTGAAGATTAAAAGATATTAATGGTTAAAGATCGTTGACCGACCATGACTAAATCGAGTTTTCGGAAAACCCGAAACCCGATTCGACAACGCTTTTGAAGCTTTTGATCTTGCTTTAGTTTGATTGTTTGGCCAAGTTGTTGTTGATTAGTTGCGATCGGTATGTAGACTACACATTAAATCCTTTAGAGCACTTAGATCATAATCGGACTAGCAGAAATCGAGGTCAAACTAGCATCGATTAATTGCTTTGATGAATTCTGGGAAATTCCTAGATTTTTGAAGAACAGTTGTTGGCATACCGTTTGACCGGCTAGATCTTGCACATGTGATGTTGATAAGATAATCTGATGCATTAGAGTTTCTCTTTGGCATCTTGACTACAAGTATGGACCATTAGATCACACAAATCAAACCTGGAATGAAAGATATAAGGACTCAAAGTAGGCCACTCAAATCAGTTAAACCCAGAATGATGAAGAACAATCCCGACAAGATTTTTGAGAGCTTAGATCTCTCTTGATCTGTTGTAGTATGACCATGAATTCTTGTTTTTGTGATTGTAGTACTACATCAATACTATAATCCCAACACCATTATCTCCCCGAAAGTAGCAAGAATGGAGTAGTAAAATTGATTGAACCATGCACCTCGCTGACCGATGCCTCGGGCTTGAGGCTCAAGAACACCTATATATGAGCTTACATACTATAGGTCCTATAAGCGACTTTGTTATTAATATTTTAATTTACGATTTTCTAGAAATTATTTAAAAATAGAATTAAATTCTAAAATTACCAAAATGGTTTTAAAAATCATTTTAAAGCTTGAAAAATAGTTTTTAATTATTTTGAGTATATTTTGAATATATTTAATATTTTTGGAATATAATTGGTATTTAATTTATTTAATTCAATATTAGATAGATTATTGAAAAATAGTTTTAATTCATGAAAAATCATAAAAATTATATTATGGTGTTAGAAAATATTTTAAGTTATTTTTGATGACTTTTGATATTTTGTGATGAATTCATTAATAATTTATTATTAATGGTAGTTCATTTATTTAATGAATATATATTAAATGAATTATGGAAAAATAGTATTAATGATTTAAAAATCATATAAAAATGATTTAAGTGTTAGAAAAATATTATAAGTTATAAAATATAACTTTTGATATTTTTCCATTAATATATTAACATTTTAATATTAATATCAATTATCTGGATAATGGATTTAATTGTTTAAAAATCCTATAATTATGATTTTAAGGTATTAAAATACTTTGATATATTATAATTATATTATAATATTATGTTATGATTTTCATTAATATTTTATATTAAATGAATATTAATGATTAAGGAATTATGTGGTATTTAATTTATTTAAATACGGTTTAAGGATTGAAAAATGTTGATAAATGATATTAATTATCCGAAAATTTATCAAAGTCAATGAAAATTGTTTTATCTCAAGCTAAGAAATTATCGGTGATAATTGTTATGGGTTTAAAGCGAGTTTAATTGAACTTAAACTCGAGTGTTAATTTACTAGTAATCATCGGGATGATAGAATTGTGTTCGCTTTCAACTCGCACTTAAATAGTTTGACTTAATATTAGGTCTTGTGTCTTTGTATAGACCGATAAGGTTATGTGGTAATGTATTTAGGTTATTTTATATTGTGATGATATTATTCTAATATTGAAGATCTATATTACTAATATTAGGTCTTCTGGATAAAGCGTTATAAATTGCATTACAGTAATCAACCTGCTCAGCAAGTTTCATTTTACTTAACTCTACTAAGAGTGTTTTATTCAAGCTTATGGTTAATCATTGTTGGTTGCCACGAAAATTGTACTCTGTACATCTTGCATGTATAAGTCAGGTATGAAAGGCTGATCACCTTCATTACCAATTGGTTCAGAAATGTTTGTTCATGTTTAAAACTTGTTCACCAAAAGTTGTTCGTATAGTTCTCAATTATATTGATGAATTATAGCCACTTATTATTCATACTCTTCAATTATGATATATCCTCAAATTGTATTTAAACTTGTCAAGCAACTTTCATGCTCACCCTTGCTATATCATGATAAACATTGCGAGATAAAGTAATGCGTTCGGATCTGAGAAAAGGTTAAGGCCAAGTTCAGTTTGTGATAAAATGTGCGGCTATTTTGTAATAGTATAGTTTGATAAATGTGTTATATGTTAGAAAGTTTATGAATTGTGTTTAAGTTAAGGTTACTCGATTTTGGGGAATAGTGTGTAAAGTTTAATGTATAAATAATTTATGTTTATATCTTCCGCAATTAGTAATAGAAATAGTGTACCGGATCCGAGGTGATTTGGGACCTGGATTCGGGGATGCTACAGAACTTCTAGACATTGTCAATATTGCAAATAATAATATGAATAACTTTGTCATCTCAATTATTGATTTAATAATATAAAATATTATGCAGATGATACTGTGACAATAATTGAATCAATAATATGAAAGATATTATGCTTTAATTATCGTTGTAGTAATAATTGAGTATAACCGAGTGACTTCTCACGTAAGCATCAATAATCAATACCGCAGGTGCTACTACTTAACCACGCCAGACATCGCATTTTTTAACCACCGGTAGTTCAACAGTTTAACGGTAAAACTTTCACGTTATTTTTATAAAAAGATAATTACATCATTTTCTAACTACGACAATACTTTTCGTTAGGGGTTCACCAATGATTGTGCCGCATTTAATATTCCCCTCGTTAAAATAAATATTCCACTACCAATCGAATATTATATAACCACTTGCTTACTTTGCAAAATTTGTAAATAATACCCACAACTATAACATTATATCAAATCCACACCATAATATTTAAAAATATATTTCGAGAAAAAAACAATCTTTATTCATAAAAGTTGGGGTCTTACACATAGTATCTCACGTTATTGATTCAATTATTGTCACAGTATCATCTGCACAATATTTTATATTATTAATTTAATAGTTGAGACAATAAAGTTATTCATATTATTATTTGCATTATTGACGATGTCTGGAAAGTGCGGTCGAGGAAAGGGGTTTGGTCACCTAATTGTGCGCCAATAGGGAGAAATCCTTAACGGAAAGCCCCTTCTTTCCTGGGAATGATCTGGTCGTTAAATATTGTGAGTTATAATATTAATGATGAATAATTGTTGGAAGATTAAAAATGTGTTGATTGAAGATAAAATGATTTGTGGTAATATTTATTCAATCTTTGATATAAATAAGAAGTCGGTTATGAGACGTTTGTGGTAAGTTTGGTTTATTCCATGGGGGGTCCATGTGTCATCATCTAAGAGACACTTTCGCCAATAGTAATTGCCATTACCAGATGTTAAACCACTTGCAATTTCATATTACAGGTGTCGAACCGCTTGTCGTTTCATATTACAAGCATTGAACCACTTGTCGTTTCATATTACAGGCGTCGAACCACTTGTTGTTTCACATTACAGGTGTCAAACCACTTTTCTTTTCACATCACCAGTCGACAAACCACTTGCTTCTTCACATTGTAAGGCCTAAGCTAGAAATCTTCTATAAATAGAAGCTGTTTCTTCTTTCATTCTCACCAATTCACTATGACTCACAAGAGAATTCTATAGAGAGAGAATCAGAGAGAAAGAAGAAGAGTATTCTGTTACTACAATATTTCAATATCCAATCTCCTACTAAGGTAAGGGGTATTATTTCTTTCGTATTCGTAAAGGATGTTATTTTCTTCATACTCATAAGGGTTGCCATTCTATTCTTTATTAATCTGTGGGAGTAATCTGTCTACGCGGATTACTGCATGCATGGTGAATAACCCTTCGTATTCATTCTTTATTAATCTGCGGGAGTAACCTGTCTATGCGGATTACCGCATGCATGGTGAATAACCCTTCATATTCATTCTTTATTAATCTGCGGGAGTAACCTGTCTACGTGGATTACCGCATGCATGGTGAATAACCTTTTGTATTCATTCTTTATTAAATTGTGGAAATGGTCTGTCTCCGCGGATTACCGCATGACGGGTGAAAATCCATTTGCAGTTTCGTATATTCTTTCATATTGTATGGGATATCATTTCTTTTGTACTCGTAAGGAATATTATTTCTGTTCAATATTCGTAAGAAATAATATTTTCTTCTATACTCTATAGTATGCAAGTAATATTATTTCATTTCATATTTCTAATTCTACACTTATGTTAACAAGTATTGCTTCTATACTCCTTGAAATTAGTAGAATATCCTTGGAATTTGCGCTTCATCTAGTATCGTTTCACAAGGATATTTTTCTGAACATTCTTGTTAAAGTTTAATATTTTCATGTCGGAGTACTATTCATGGGGTACTATTCACAAAATACTATTCATGGGGTACTATTCATAACAAAAAATTAATTTATTTTCTGTCCAAATTATTGTTGATACAATATTATTCTTGAATTTTACTTCACAAAGCAGTATCATGTTGACAATTTAGACATTATTGAATTATGGATAAATTGAATTATAAATCTTTAAAATTTATCATTGTTCTCATTTAATTGAATTCTTATGTCATTGTCATCATCCTTATGCTTATTTTATGATGAAAGTCATCTTTGGTCGTAGTGCATAGTTGGACTATTGATTGGTATGATTATGACCAGGGATTATTCGGTATAATCATGACCCGAAATGTTACAAATGATGTGGTAAAAGTCCTCATTGGCTCGTAGTGCATTGATGGACAGTTGTTGGTATGATCATGACCATTGGTGATAATAATGAATATCAATAGCCCGCAGTGTATGTATAATTCAGTTATGTGCTTTATTTATTTAGTTGAGTCCTAGCGATAAAATTGATGATAAACTTTTTAAATCATAGAAGATAGTAGATATCATGCTCTACTTGACTCTTCTAATGGATTGCTTGTTCCGCTGCAGTTAAACTTGATGTTTATTGTATTTTATCAGTTTAACACTGTTGAAGGCTAATGATAATTTATTCTGCATTATCTTAGTCATAATATTTCTTAATGGGCTAGTTTAGCTCACCCTTTTGCTTTCAGTGTTCTCTTCAGGAAATGAGAACGTAGCCGGGACTAATTGGGGAATGGAGTTACGGTCCGTGATGGTTGTTTTAGTAGTCCTCACTATTTAGTGTGATAATAAATTTAATGAGGACTCCTTTTTGAGTTTGAATACTGTCTATTGGATAATATTCGTGTGAAAACTCTCATCTACGCTTTGTCGTATGGTAGAAATGAAGTTTGTATTTAAATTCTGTACCATAAATTTGGCGACTTAGAATGAGTGATGTATACCTATTTTGGGGGCATCACAGTTGGTATCAAAGCTTAGAGATATGATCCCTGGCTGAGATGTGAGACTGGAACTAGGAGGGGAGAGACGGATAATTCCTTCGCTAGTATGACCTACCTAAGTTTAATTGTTATTTAATTGGTCGTCAGAATATATGGATAATATGTGGCATGTCAATTAACCCTTATTTTCTGGCAGTGTTTGAAAATGACATCCGAGAATGTTGAGAATAGAAATGGAGCACAGGAGACCGTTGAGTCACCATAGATTAATACCCAGGATAATGTGCATCAAGAAGGCAATAATCCTCAGGTAAACAACAACACTGACCAAATGATGATCGACGGAATGTTCAGAGGCTTTCTGCAATTCATGCAACATCAGGCGAGAGAGACTCCTATCCAAAATGCAGGTGGAAACACTGGCAACTCACGGTATGTGACCGCTAAGTAGTTCAAGGAACTAGGACCACTAAAGTTTTTGGGAGAGCCAAAACCACTTAAGGCGGAGTTGTGGATAAAGCAGATCACCAAGATATTTGATGTCTTGGGATGCTCCGAGGAGCAAAAGGTTCCCTTTGCCACCTTCATGTTGCGTGGAGGGGTAGATTATTGGTGGGAATTTGTAAAGCGTACTCAGCCTGCCGCACTGAAGATGTCTTGAGAAAAGTTGTAAGAACTGTTTAACGACAAATACTTTCCAAAAAGTATTCGTCACATGAAAGAGGTGGAGTTCATCAAGCTAGGGTAAAATAATATGACCGTGTCACAGTACGAAGCTAAGTTTGCCAAGTTGTCCCAGTTTGCGTCCCACTTGGTTGATAATGACGAGAGAATGACGTGGATATTTCTAAGAGGTTTGAAACCTAAGATACGTCAATACCTAATTTCTCACAAACTGTGCTTGTATTCAGATGTTGTAAATAAGGCTCAGTTATTGGAGTGCGATAATGAGTTAACCCAACCAAGAGAGAGCAGCTGACAAATCGATAATACCAGTGGTAGCAGTCATCGAAGTGATGACAACAAACGTGGAGGGAATCAACATGCCAGAAATGGTAACCACTTAAGTGGTAATCATGGCCAAGATAATAGAAGTGGAAATTTCAAGAAGAGGAAATTCAATAATGATGGAAAGACGTCAGCATCAGCACCTGTTGTTAAGGAAGGAGAACGACCGTCGGTCGTATGTTATAAATACGGAGGGGAGGGACACATCAGTCCAAACTGTACGCAGCAGTCTAAAGCATGTTACAATTGTGGAAGAGAAGGTCATCTAGCCCGATTTTGTCGTGCACCAAAGTCAAGTCCAGCTGGGATGGAGGCATCAAAGGTCGTCCCAAACAAGACAAAATCGGTAGTTCAAGGGAGAGCGTTTGTCGTAACCTCCTAAAAAGCGAGGAATTCGAACGAGGTGATCACGGGTAAGCTAATCATAAACTCTAGCGAAGTATATACCTTATTTGATACCGGTTCTACCCATTCTTTTATTTCTCCTACTTTCACTCAACGTTTAAATTTAATTGTAAGACCCCAACTTTTATGAATAAAGATTAATTTTTCTCAAAATATATTTTTAAATATTATGGTGTGGATTTGATAAAATGTTATAGTTGTGGGTAATATTTTAAAATTTTGCAAAGTAAGCAATTTGTTATAAAATATTCGATTGGTCGGGGAATATTCATTTTAACAAGGAATATTCGTACGTCGACATAATCATTGCTGGACCCCACAACGGAAGTATTGTCGTAGTTAGAAAATGACAGAATTATCTTTTTTATAAAATAACGACGAAAGTTTTACCGTTAAACTTTTGAACTACCCGATAGTAAAAATACAGTAATATGCGTGGTTGCATAGTAGCACATGGTATTAATTATTGATACTTATGTGAGAAGTCACTCAATTATACTTAATTATTGCTGCAGTAATTGTTGCATAATATCTCTCATATTATTGATTCAATTATTGTCATAGTATCATCTGCATAATATTTTATATTATTAAATCAATAATTGAGATGACAAAGTTATTCATATTTTTATTTGCAATATTGACGATGTCTAGAAAGTTCTGTCGAGGAAAGGGGGTTGGTTACCTAATTGAGCGCCAATAGGGAGAAATCTTTATCGAAAAGCCCCCTCTTTCTTGGGAATGATCTGGTTGTTAAATATAGTGAATTATAATATTAATGATGATTAAGTTCGTGTTGATTAAAGATGAAATTAATATTTTCATTGTGTTTGGATTATTAGTGTTAGTGGAAATCGACATCTATTCCGATAATAATTGATGTATGGAGGTTATATTGACCAATCGGATAAATGAGCAATTAATTGTTATTAAT
Organism: Panax ginseng; assembly: GCA_020205605.1. Taxonomy (NCBI): domain Eukaryota; kingdom Viridiplantae; phylum Streptophyta; class Magnoliopsida; order Apiales; family Araliaceae; genus Panax; species Panax ginseng. Next base: position 60,192,362 of record CM035140.1, on the reverse strand, counting down.
TCACATGCTTATAACTATTTGTTCACATGTGTGTACTATTGACTCATATGCATGTACTATTAGGGGAGGTGGTGCAAGATTGATCATATTTGCATGACTAAATTAAAAATAGAGGTATAGATGAAGGTACTATGCCATAACTATTTTTTTCATATATGTGTACTATTAATTCACATGAATGTACTATTGATTCACATGATGTACTATTAGGGGAGGTGGTGCAAGTTTGATAATACTTTTATGACTAAATTAAAAATAAAGGAAAGTATGAAGGTATTATACTGTAATATTTCGAGCCCCAAAACGTGCAATTATCGAAACTATATTTTCCTATAAATAGAAGCTCATTCTTCTTTCATTCTCACCAATTCACTAAGACTCAAAAGAGCAATTATAAAGAGAGAAGCTAGAGAGAGAAAGAAGAAAAGAAGTATGCTACCTCACAATTCCAGTATCCAGTCTTCTTCAGAAGTAAGGGATATTATTTTTTTCAGTATTCATAGGAATAATATTTTCTTCCATACTCTGTAGTATGTGAGTAATATTATTTCGTCTCGTATTCCCGATTATACCCTCATTTTGTTAAAGTATTGCTTCTATACTCCGTGAAATTAGTAGAATATCCTTGAAATTTGCGCTTCATCTAGTATCATTTCACAAGGATATTTTCTACACATTCTTATTAAATTTTAAGCATTTCATGTCGGAGTACTATTCATGAGTAGTATTTATTTTTATGGTACTATTCATAGAGTACTATTCACAAAGTACTATTCACGGGGTACTATTCATAAAGTACTATTCACGGGGTACTATTCACAAAGTACTTTTCACGAGTACTATTCACAAATTACTATTCACAGGATACTATTTCTGAAGTACTATTCATGGGATACTATTCACTCAGGTACTATTCACCCGAGGAATTATTCATGACAAAAATTGATTTCTTTGCTTTCCAAATCATTTTTGATACAATATTATTCTTGAATTTTACTCCACCAAGCAGTATCATGTTGACAATTTGGATATTATTGAATTCTGGATAAATTAAGTTATAAATCTTTAAAAATTTATCATTTGCTTTCTTTTAATTGAATTCTTATATCATTGTCATCATCCTCATGCTTATATTGTGATAAAAGTCATTTGTGGCTTACGTGCATAGATGTACTATTGATTGGTATGATTATGACCAGGAATTATTCGGTATAATCATGACTGTGTTGTTATAAATGATGTGGTAAAAATCCTTATTGGCATGTAGTGCATTGATGGAAAGTTGTTGGTATGATTTATGACCATGGATTATTCGGTATAATCATGACAATTGATGATTACATGAATATCCTTGGCCCATAGTGCAAGGATGATTTGATGATGTGGTTTATTTATTAAGCTGAGTCTCAGCGATAAAATTAATGATAAACTTTTTAAATCATAGAAGATAGTAGATATCATGCTCTACTTGACTCTTCTAATGGATTACTTGTTTCGCTGCAGTTAAACTTGATGTTTATTATATTTTATCAGTTTAACACTTTTGAAGGCTAACGGTAATTTATTCTGCATTATCTTAGTCATAATATTTCTTATTGGGCTAGTTGAGCTCACCATTTGTTTTCATTGTTCTCTTTAGGAAATGAGAATATAGTTGGGACTAGTCGGGGAATGGAGTGACGGTCCAGATGTTTGTATTAGTAGTCCTCACTATTCAGTGAAATAGTGTGATAATAAATGTAATAAGGACTCCATTTGAGTTTGAATACTGTCTAGAAGACAATATTCGTATTAAAACTCTTAGCTTATGTTTTGTCATATTTTACACGACAGTTGTATTTGAATTTTGTACCATGTATTTGGCGAATCAAAATGGGTGATGTATACCTATTTTGGGGGCTTCACATTAACTCCAGAGAAATTAGACTTTGATTTTTATGTTGAAACTCCGTTGGGAGAAACCTTCATTACATCCACTATTTATAAGTCTTGTTTGATTCATATCGGTAACTGCACGTTACCTGTCGATCTTATCTCTTTGAAAATACTTGCATTTGATGTGATTTTAGGGATTGATTGGTTAACTACTCATCATGCTAAAATTGATTATTTTCTTAAGGTTGTTAGCTTTCATATTCCTAACCAACCTATTATGCGAATTCAAGCAACCAAACCACTAAAGTCAATCACTGTCATATCAAGCCATAAAGCCATTCGTTTATTGAAAAATGGATGTCAAGCTTTCTTAGCCCATGTCACAGATTTAAATAAAAATATGTCAGATTTGAAAGATATTTCTATTGTTAATAAATTTCCTGACGTATTCCCTAAAGAACTTCCTGGCCTACCCCTAGAGCTTGAAATCGAGTTTTGTATTGATATTGAACCCCGTACAAAACCCATTTCCAAAGCCCCATATCGAATGGCTCCTATTGAACTTCAGGAGTTAAAACCCCAACTACAAGAATTGTTAGACATCGATTTCATTCGTCCTAGTACATCACCTTGGTGTGCTCCTATTTTATTCGTGAAGAAGAAAGATGGAAGTATGCGACTTTGTATTGATTATCGAGAGTTGAATCATGTCACCATCAAAAATAGGCACCCGTTACCTCGTATTGATGACCTATTTGACCAGTTGCAAGGTGTTAAATTCTTTTCAAAAATTGATTTCGTTCTTGATATCATCAGTTAAAAGTTAAAACTGATGACATTCCAAAGACTGCTTTCAGAACTCGGTACAGGCATTACGAATTCCTAGTTATGTCTTTTGGATTGACTAATGCTCCTGCGACCTTCATGGATATGATGAACCAAGTATTCAAGGAATATTTGGATCATTTTTTTTGTCTTTATTGATGACATCCTCATATACTCCAAAAGCCGTGAAGATCATGAACAACACTTGAGGCTTATACTCCAAAAGCTTCGTGAAAATAAGTTATATGCCAAATTGAAGAAATGCGAGTTCTGGCTTAAGGAAGTAGCATTCCTTGGGCACGTGATATCAAATCATGGAATATCTGCTGACCCAAAAAAGATTGAAGCAATTCGAAGTTGGGAGCAACCTAAGTCAGTTACCGAAGTACGTAGCTTTCTGGGCTTAGTAGGTTATTATCGGATATTCGTCGAAGGATTTTCTCGAATCGCTACTCCATTAACTTAGCTGACATAAAAAGATATAAAATTCGATTGGAGAGAGGAATGTTAGAAGAGATTTCAAGAACTCAAGAGGAGACTCATTTCATCACCTTTTCTGACAATACCATCTGGTTCGGAGGGATATGTCATCTACAGTGATGCTTCAGGTAGAGGTTTAGGATGTGTTCTCATGCAACATGGGAAAGTCATAGCATATGCCCCGCGACAACCCAAAGAATATGAGAGGAATTATCCTACTCATGATCTAGAGTTGGCAGGTGTCGTTTTTGCACTTAAAATCTGGAGGCATTACCTGTATGGGGAGAAAGTGGAGATCTATACAAATCATAAAAGCCTCAAATATTTCTTCACCCAAAAGGAACTCAATATGCGCCAACGACGTTGGCTTGAACTGTTAAAAGATTATAATCATATTATTCAATACCATCCTAGAAAAATGAACGTGGTAGCTGACGCATTAAGTAGAAGATCATATGCAGGTTCGAGTGCGATATTGTCAATGCAAATGCCTATTTTGTATGACTTGCAAAGGATGGAGATAGTTATAAAGACTCTAGGGACCCACGTGATGATGGAAAATATACGTGTAGAACCGACTTTAATCGATAAAGTTAAAGTTGCTCAAGCTACGAACCTGGAGCTGATGCGTATGAAGAAAAAAGTGCAAGAAGGTGTTATTCCAAAAGTAAGAATTGATGAAGAAGGAATCATGATGGAGGCGCACAACACATCGTTTGCAATCCATCCTGGGAGTACTGAAATGTATCATGATATTCGACATACATTTTGGTGGAGCAATATGAAGAGAGAGATAGTAGAGTTTATCTCAAGGTGTTTAACGTGTCAACGTGTCAAGACGGAGCATCAAGTGCCAAAAGGTCCATGCAACCACTTGAAATTCCATAATGGAAGTGGGAGCACATTACCATTGATTTCGTTACTGGTCTTCCCAAGGTTTCTCAAGGCATAGATGCGATTTGGGTCAGTGTTGATAGATTGACCAAGTCTGCTCATTTCTTACCTATACGAGAAACTTATTCACTTGAACGTCTTGCTCGTATGTACATAAATGAGATTGTAAAACTGCATGGTATGCCAGTATCCATAGTTTCTGATCGAGACCCAAGATTCACTTCACAGTTTTGGGTCAGTTTGCAGAAACCTATGGGCACGGATTTACAATTCGGTTTGGCATATCATCCTCAGACAGACGGGCAGTCGGAGAAGACTATTAAAACTCTGGAGGATCTATTAAGACTATATGTCCTTGACATCAAAGGAAGTTGGGACAAGTTCTTGCCATTAGTGGAATTCTCCTAAAACAACAGTTATCAAACAAGTATCGACATGGCTCCATTCGAGGCGTTGTATGGACGCAAGTGTCATTCACCAGTATGGACGCAAATGATGTGGTAAAAGTCCTCATTAGTCCGTAGTGCATTGATGGACAGTTGTTGGTATGATCATGACCATTAGTGATAATAATGAATATCATTGGCCCGTAGTACATGGATAATTCAGTTATATGGATTATTTATTTAGCTGAGTCCTAGGGATAAAATTGATGATAAACTTTTTAAATCATAGAAGATAGTAGATATCATTCTCTACTTGACTCTTCTAAGGGATTTCTTGTTCCGCTGCAGTTAAACTTGATGTTTATTGTATTTTATCAGTTTAACACTATTGAAGGCTAATGATAATTTATTCTGCATTATCTTAGTCATAATATTTCTTACTGGGCTAGTTGAGCTCACCCTTTTGCTTTTATTGTTCTCTTCAAGAAATGATAACGTAGCCGGGACTAGTCGGGGAATGGAGTGACGGTCCGTGATTGTTGTTTTAGTAGTCCTCACTATTTAGTGTGATAATAAATATAACGAGGACTCCTTTTTGAGTTTGAATACTATCTATTGGACAATATTCGTGTAAAAACTCTCAGCTACACTTAGTCATATTGTATAAATGAAGTTTGTATTTGTATTCTGTACCATGTATTTGGTGACTCAGAATGGGTGATGTATACCTATTTTGGGGGTGTCACATCACACATACACAATGGTCACCAGAAGTTGAGAATAAAAATTCATTTCCAAAAGCACATAATGCGTATTTAACTTGATGTCAAAAATTTTGAAGCCTAACATTGCTAAGAGATTTGGAAAACCTATGTCTCCACTAATAATCAATTGCTTAATCAATCTATCTGTTCCTATTATCCTCAATATTCCATTCGTACATAATTCTACCCAATTCATCAAACTTACCACACTTATGAGTTCATGAACTTTCCACAATCATATGAGTTTAAGAACTTGTCCTAGACAGACCTTTGGCTTCCATTCGCTGAGGGGTTCATAAACATTTCATATAATTATGAGTCACGAACGTACCATAAGTATGACTTTTAAGAACTCGTACTTAACCTTATATTATCTACCTATACCCTACCTATCTATTATACACCTGAGAAAAGAATCACCTTCTCAACTGGTATATAGCAAATAGCGCGACACTGACATTTCAATGATTATAAGTACCAAAAACTAAGTGATTTTTACACCAAGTACAATTCCTCGCATATAACAAGGAATCATACAACTCAGCTGCTGACCTGAGTCCTCAATTGAAATCCTCACCTAATCTTAACTTAATTCTTAATACGAATTTCATTTAATCCATATTAATAATCATTTCCTAAATTCGTACCAATTCATAGTACAACTGACACACAGCAATCTAGTTGTAAACTTTTCAATCATCAGATTTATTCTTCTCCCTGCTATCACGGGGTGATCTCATCGTATAAATTACGATTCATTTCTATATTATGATCGTTTAGTTTTACGATCTCCTATCCCTGTACTTTTAGTCTTTTAGACTCGATTTATTCATCACTATTGTTCACCTTTACTATCAGAGTTAGGGAACTCTGTATCTGTATAACTTGCTGAGATTCTTCTTTGAATCTTACCGACTCACTAACTATATTTGAGTTAGTCCTTATCCTAAGCACTGCGGTTATTAGTCTCAGGTAACCCTACCTAAGGTTCATAACCAACAACTTTGATACCAACTGTGAGGACCACAGATCCGGGTCCCAAATCACCGCGGATCTGGTACAATCAATTCTATAACTATTACGGAAGATATAAACATAATTTTTTTATACATTAAACTTTACACATTACCCCAAGGTCGAAAAGCTTCACATAATACCTGAATCAATATCCTATCTATCATACAATGTTATTATCATACATTACTGTTACAATTCTAGCTGCACATATAATCCCAAGCTGAACGTGTCTTTGTCTTTTCTTGTATCCGACATATTCGTCTTAATCTTCAATGTTTATCATGATATAGCAAGGGTGAGCAATAGATTTTTCCAACAAGTTTAAGTTTAATAAATTAAGGATATATCATGATGGAAAGATTTTGAATAATAGCTAGCTAACATTCAACAATATAATTGTGAACTAGCATGCACAAATTTTCATAGCTGAACGAACATTGAACATGAACATATCAATTATATCTGGACCAAATGGTATAGAAGGTGATTAGCCTTTCATACCTGATGAATACTGAAAGTAGTATGCACACAAGACAATCATGTTTGATGATAAAGCATATACTTTGTAACAATCTTATTCATTTATTATATAAAATGTATTAATTTATTAAAGGCTTTTAATTATCTACATGATGCTGCTTTATAATATGTGATAAACCCATAGTTTTAAGTAATGCTTTTAGAATAATGATGATGATCATTCTAATGAGATCTAAATTCTTAGAAAGCTTAAAACAAAAATAGTTCCCAATCGTTGGATTACTAAATTGGGGATTAGTGAATCCGGATAGATTGGTACATACATTGCTTGCTCATTAGATGAGGATGATTGATCTCATGATCATTTGTGTGGAGACACTAAAGCAAGTATTCACTGAACGTGGTTCGCTAAGGAATACCTAATGGAGTTTTACTTGCCTGTCAATAGGAATTCCTGTAGTGATAGTAGTACAAGTGATCCTTGGACTTGTGATCATCATAGTATCTTGTGTATGATAAGTCATACTTTGACTTATTCCTTAAGACCCTTAGGGTATATCAAAGGGTATTCTTAGTTATAATAAGTTATATATGGAGATAATGTATGATAAATAAATAATCTACCGCTTCTAGTATAAGAAGAGAAATGTCCTATGTGATTCGATAAATGACAACTCAGTAGTCCTTGGCCAAGACAGAATAAAATTAGAAAGAAGTTTTTAATTTGCATTATTTGGAGTTGTGCATTTAAGGATCGAAATACATATAATTAAATAAAATAAGACTTGACAGTAATTCCATGTCTTATATTTAATTGGGACATTGTATGGTGGAATGATTGAATTGTACGGTATCTATTTACTCAAAGGTTCTTTTATGATTAATGTTGAAATATATATTATCTAGAAAGTTGTTAATCGCTAGGGAGGCTTATCCCTATTGTAGAATAAATATTATTCATTTAAATAAAATAATAGTTTAATTTATTTATTTAAATAAGATTAGAATTGTTCTAATTGATTTATTCACAACCGATTTAATATGGAGAACCTAAAGGATCACACCATAAAAAGAAGAATAATTAAGAAGTTAATGACATAATCGTAATAATATGTTAAGTGTATTTAATTTAATCTATGGTGATAGAATAAATTAAATAGCTTAATATTTATTATTTAATATTTTGGAAATATTAAATATATAAATTAATAAGAGGGGTCTTATTAATATTATTACAATTATTATTATTTTATTTTGCCAAATACCCATCTTCTTGAATCTTTCTTCTTCTTTGATGGATCACCTTTAGAGGTCAAACACTTGGGTGGCTAACGTTGATCAAAGGAAGGAACCAAACCCGGTGGATTCAAGTTGAATGCGAAAGGATTTTGAGGTGAACTTGTACCTGAGGAAGCTCGAATCTTCAAGGGTATGATTCTTGTTCTTTATCTTTTCGTTTAATTAATAATTGTGCATAAAGGATGATCTGGGTATATGGTTTGTAAAAATGTAAAACTCTGATTTTTCCACGTTTCCACTTATTTTGTGCAATTTGATTGCGTTCATGAATATTACAAACATAACAGTGGTATCAGAGCTGAACATTTATGTGAATTATTAATTGTTTAATTTGATATTATATTGATATGTGTTTAGAACAATTTAATTGGACATAATTTGTTGAATAAAATTTATTTTTTTTAAAAATCACGAAATTGTTTTTTGAAAATTGGTTTTTTGCTGATTAGTATGATTTCTTCTGTAATAAGGACACGCGTTATATATATATACACTATTTATATTAATGAAATCATACAAGATATTTTATATGTTTACGCAACAGGATATCTATATGCATGTTTATGTTTAATATATATGTATTATATTATCATGTATAATATATATATCACTCTTGGATAACAAACCATGTCACATGAATTTAATTCATGTGATTCACCAAGCAGGATTCGCGGATAGTGTGACGCCCCCAAAATAGGTCCAATCCAACCAACCTATTCTGAGTCGCTAAATAAATGGTACAGAAACAACTACAACTTCATTAATACAATTGTCGTGCAAAATACGACAACACATAAACTGTGAGTTTAAATACAAATATTGTCTTCTAGACAATATTAAAACTCAAATAAGTCCTCATTACAATTATTGATACACTATTTTATAAAATAGTGAGGACTACTAAAACAATTGTCTTGAACCATTACTCCACACCCCACTAGTTTCCGCTTATATTCTCGCCTCTCGAGAAGAAAAATGGAACAAAAAGGAAAAGGGTGAGCTCAACTAGCCCAAAGAAAGAATATTATGACTAAGATAATGTACAAAAATTATCCTTGGTCTTCAACAGGAAAAATCGATAGAATACAATAGACAACAAGTTTTAGATCAACAATCGCATGAAACAACAATTCATTAGAAGAGTTAAGTAGAGAATGAAATCTACTATCATCTATGAATTTAAAAGTCCATTATCGATATTTTATCCCTGTAACATCAAACAATATACATCTTGAATCAAGTAGTCTTCTTTGCACTACAGGCCAAAGATATTTATCAGTTGGTCATGTTCATCTCAACACCTGTTCATCTTTGCACTACGGGCCAAAGATATTCATCAGTTGGTCATGTTCATCTAAACACCTGTTTATCTTTGCACTACGGGCCAAAGATATTCATCAGAAAATCATTCATCTTTGCACTACAGGCCAAAGATATTCAGTAATATCATCATTTAGGATTGAGGATGATAAAAAATATTTTAAAGAAAATGAATCCAGTGAAACAAAAGAACAAATATTAAGGATTTGTACTTTAAACAATCCAAGTTCAAAAATACTTCATAAATAACTAGAGTGGAGTAAAATTAAGAATGAAGACCAAAACATAGATCCAATTCAAGATAGGAATCATAACAGACGATCTTGGACACAGAAAAGAAAATTTAATTTTTCTGTGAAGTGTGTCGTATTCGTGAATAGTGTCGTATACGTGAATAGTAACTCCGACACTAAAAGATAGAAATTCCACAAGAAAATCATCATGCTTCGTGAATAGTACTCGTTAATAGTAACTCGTGAATAGTAACTCATGAATAGTAACTCGTGAATAGTAACTCATGAATAGTAACCCCAACATGAAAAGTTCCAAATTTGATAAAAAGTTCAGATCAATACTTCGGCATAATGATATTGAAAGAAATAATATCATATACGAAGAAAATAACATCCCTTACCTCAAAAAGGATAGTACTTCTGACTGGAATACTGGATATAGTGCTGAAAGAACTTGCACCGTATAGCAATACTCGAAGTACTAAAATACTCACAAAAATACGCTCGATATTATAGAGAGAGAAAGAGAGAAATCTTTAGTTTCTGGTGTGATTTTCAATTCTAATCTAAGCACCCTATTTATAGAAAAATGCTTAGAACACCAAAGCAGAAAATTTAATAAAATATTATTATATTTACAAAATTTTCACGCCCATCTTTGAATCTGATTTCAGCCCATTTGTAACACATGTGAGACCCACTTAACTTGTAAAAAATGTTTTTGTTAATATAGTTATTTAAAACTTCCAAAAATCAATTATTCTAGAACTTCGAAACTTCAATAATTCATAATAAATAGCCATTTTATTAGAAAATTCGAATCTCGCAATTTTTTATAGGAAATTCAGTTCTCTACAACTTTGCAGAAGAAATTTTTCCAAATTCCAAACAGAAATTGACCAAAATCCACATACGGACGATTTTACAGGCTATAATCAATAAAATAAAATACTGAACAGTAATTACTGTAACAATTATTGAGTAGTGCCTTCTTACGTAAGAATCAATAATTGGTGCAATACTGTGCTTCTTTGTCGTGACGAACGCGTAGACATCGTGTTTTAACCAACGGGTATTCCAACAAGATTAATTGTAATAACCATGTCGTTATTTATAAATAACTTATAGTTGTCGTTTTCTTCATCCAATCGCTTTCCGTTATGGGGCCCACACAAGATTGCACCGTCGTACGAATATTCCCCAACAGCAAGAATTTTCCACGACCAAACGAATATTCTCCGACAACAATGAATATTTTATAACCACTTGCTTATTTAAAAAAATATTTGCGCATTTTACCCATAACTAACCACATTAATCCAATTAACCCTTACTATTTCAAAATAATAAATAGAGGAAATTAAATTTCATTTATTAATAATTTGGGGTCTTACAACCTCCCCTCCTTATGAAATTTCATCCTCGAAATTGACGTACGTACCTGGTGTTTTGAAAAGATGAGGATACCTCGCTTTTATTTCTGTTTCCAACTCCTAGGTCATTTCCTCAATAGCATGGTTTCTCCACAAAACTTTAACTTAAGGTATGACCTTCGTGCGTAGGACATGCTCTTTCTTATCCAAGATCTTGACATGTACCTCCTCGTACGTTAAATCTTCTGCTATCTCGTCTGGTTCTAACTCAATAATGTGGTTCGGGTCATCCACATATTTACGTAACATCGATACGTGAAAAACGTTATGAACACGCGTCATACTTGGCGGTAAAACGAGTCTATAGCCCACAGTTCCTATTCAATCGAGGATTTCAAATGGACTAATAAATCGAAGGTTTGAGATTTCCTCACATCGCCGATTCTCACTTTTGGAATAACGACTTTTTGCATCTTCTTCTTCATATTCATCAACTCCAAATCTGTAGCTTGAACAGCTTTAAATTTATCGATTAAAGTCGATTCTAATCGTATATTCGTTATCTTCACACAGGTTCTTTGAATCTTTAACTCTATCTCCATCTTCTGTAAGTCGTACGAAATGGGTCTTTTATAATATCGTAATCGTACTCGTATACGATCTTTTACTCAACACGTCAGCTACCACGTTCGTTTTTCCAGGATGGTATTGAATGGTATGGTCATAATCTTTCAACAGCTCGAGCCAACGTCGTTGCCGCATGTTGAGTTCTTGGAAGCTCTTTTTATATTCCTCGCTCTATTCGAATTTTGTATCTCTACGAGTCAGTTGAGTTAATGGAGTAGCGATACGAGAATACCCTTCAACGAATCTCCGATAATTACCAACTAAGCCTAGAAAGCTACGTATTTCGATTACCGACTTAGGTTGCTCTCAACTGTGACTCATATCCCAACTTTGGATTGCACGTCACAATGACACCTATCACTTTACTATCGCACGAATATGGCGTCCCCTACGGAGAGTCTGGCTTCGGTGCATTCCACAAAAGAAGTCATCAGATAGAGGCTCAGTTATCAACTTCTATAGTTGGGTTTTTACCTCCTGAAGTTCAATAGGAGCCATGAGATTTTAGAAATGGGTTTTGTACCGGGTTCAAAGTCGATACAAAATTCAATATCACACTTTGGGAGTAAGCCAAGAAATTCTACAGGAAATACATCAGGAAATTTACTAACAATAGAAATATTATTCAAATCTGACGTATTTTTGTTCAAGTCCATAACATGTGCTAAGAAAACTTAACATCCGTTTTTTAATAAACGAATGACTTTATGGCTTGATATGAAAGTGTTTGACTTCAATGGTTTGGTTGCTTGAATTCGAATAACAGGTTGCTTAGGAATATGAAAACTAACAACCTTACGAAAGTAATCAATTTTGGCATGATGAGTAGTTAATCAATCAATCCCTAAAATCATATCAAAAGCAAGTATCTTTAAAGAAATAAGGTCAACAGGTAATGTGATGGTGCCAACTTGCATCAAACAAGATTTATAAACAGTGGATGTAACGAAAGTTTCTCCTAACGGAGTTTCAACAGATAAGTCAAAGTCTAATTTTCTCCGAAGTCAAGTTTAAACGTTGAGTATAAGAAGAAGAGATAAAAGAGTGGGTAGAACTGGTATCTAATAAGGTATAGACTTTTAAAGAATTTATAATTAACTAACCCGTGCTAACTTCGTTCGGGTTCCTCGTATTCTGACCAGTCATGACAAACGCTCTTCCAGGAACCGTTGACTTTAACTTTTCTCGACGATGACCTTTTGAGTCACCATCCTCATTGTATTGGGTTTCTGCTACTGCATAACTTTGAGCGATATGACCTTCTTTTCCACATTTATAATATACCTTGGAAGGTTGTGAACAGTTTGGACTTATGTGTCCCTCTTCTCCGCATCTGTAGCATCTAACTGGCGGTCTTTCTCCTCCTCTAAAATTTGTTGCTGGTGTTGGTGCCAACGTCTTCCCGTCATTGTTAAATCTTCTCTTCTTGAAATTTCCACTTGAGTTATTTCTTCTATTACCTTGGCCATGATTACCACTGAAGTGGTTACCATTTTTGGCATGATAATTTCCTCTACGATGGTTATCATTGTTCCGATAACCGTCGCCACCGGTACGATTATCATCGAGTTGTTGGTCATTATTCTTCAGTTGAGCCGACTCATTATCGCGCTCCAATAATTGAGCCTTATTCACAATATCTGAATATAAACAAAGTTTGTGAGAAATGAGGTATTGACGTATTTTGGGTTTCAAACCCCGCAGAAACATTCGCGTCATTCTCTCCTCATTATCAACCAAATGGGATGTAAATTGGGACAACTCGACAAACTTAGCTTTGTACTGTGACACGTTCATATTGTTTTGCTCCAGCTTGATGAACTCTACCTCCTTCATGTGACGAATACTTTCGGGAAAGTACTTGTCGTTGAACAATTCTTGGAACTTCTCCCAAGACATCTTCAGTGCGGTAGGCTGAGTACGCTTTACGGATTCCCACCAATAATTTGCCTCTCCTCGCAACATGAAAGTGGCGAAAGGAACATTTTGCTCTTCTGAGCATCCCAAGACATCAAATATCTTAGTGATCTGCTTTATCCACGTCTTTGCCGTAAGTGATTCTGGCTTTTCCCAAAAACTCCAGCGGTCCTAACTCCTTGAACTGCTTAGCGGTGACCATCTGTGAGTTGCCAGTGTTTCAACCTACATTTTGAACAGTAGTCTTTCTCGTTTGGTTTTCCATGAATTCTAGAAAGCTCCTAAACATACCATCGTTCGTCATCTGCTCAGTGGTGTTGTTCACAGGAGGAACATTGCCAGCCTGTTGCACGTTCTCCTCGTTGGTGAGCAAAGGTGTCTCCACGGTCTCATTTACTCATTTGTAACATTCTCAAATCGACATTCTCAAATACTTCCATAAAACAAGGGTTAATTAAACAAATTAACAAATCACATAATACCCCTATATTATGACCGATCAGAAAAAAAAGCTTAGGTAGGACATACTAGCGAAGGATTTACTCGTCTCTCCCCTCCTAGTTCTATTCCCCATCTCCGCCAGAGATCATATCCTAAGCTCGATACCAATCATGACGCCCCCAAAATAGGTCCAATCCAACCAACCTATTCTGAGTCGCTAAATAAATGGTACAGAAACAACTACAACTTCATTAATACAATTGTCGTGCAAAATACGACAACACATAAACTGTGAGTTTAAATACAAATATTGTCTTCTAGACAATATTAAAACTCAAATAAGTCCTCATTACAATTATTGATACACTATTTTACAAAATAGTGAGGACTACTAAAACAATTGTCTTGAACCATTACTCCACACCCCGACTAGTTCCCGCTATATTCTCGTCTCCTGAGAAGAAAAATGGAACAAAAAGGAAAAGGGTGAGCTCAACTAGCCCAGTAAAGAATATTATGACTAAGATAATGTACAACAAATTATCCTTAGTCTTCAACAGGGAAAAATCTGATAGAATACAATAGACAACAAGTTTTAGATCAACAACTGCAGCGGAAACAACAATTCATTAGAAGAGTTAAGTAGAGAATGAAATCTACTATCATCTATGAATTTAAAAGTCCATCATCGATATTTTATCCCTGTAACATCAAACAATATACATCTTGAATCAAGTAGTCATCTTTGCACTACAAGCCAAAGATATTCATCAGTTGGTCATGTTCATCTCAACACCTGTTCATCTTTGCACTACGGGCCAAAGATATTCATCACCGGTCATCATGTCATCTAAACACTGCTTATCTTTTGCACTACGGCCAAAGATATTCATCAAAAAATCATTCATCTTTGCACTACAGGTCAAAGATATTCAGTTATATCATCATTTAGGACTAAGGATGATAAAAATATTTTAAAAAAAACGAATCCAGTGAAACAAAAGAACAAATATTAAGGATTCGTACTTTAAACAATTCAAGTTCAAAAATACTTCATAAATAACTAGAGTGGAGTAAAATTCAAGAATGAAGACCAAAACATAGATCCAATCCAAGATAGGAATCATAACAGACGATCTTGGACACAGAAAAGAAAATTTAATTTTTTTGTGAATAGTGTCGTATTCGTGAATAGTGCCGTATACGTGAATAGTACCGTATACGTGAATAGTAACTCCAACACTAAAAGATAGAAATTCCATAAGAAAATCATCATGCTTTGTGAATAGTACTCGTGAATAGTAACTCGTGAATAGTAACTCATGAATAGTAACCCCGACATGAAAAGTTCCAAATTTGATAAAAATTTAGATCAATACTTCGGCATAATGATATTGAAAGAAATAATATCATATATGAAGAAAATAACATCCCTTACCTCAAAAGGATAGTACTTCTGACTGGAATACTGGATATAGTGCTGAAAGAACTTGCACCGTATAGCAATACTCAAAGTACTAAAATACTCACAAAAATACGCTCGATATTATAGAGAGAGAAAGAGAGAGAAATCTTTAGTTTCTGGTGTGATTTTCAATTCTAACCTAAGCAACCTATTTATAGAAAAATGCTTAGAACACCAAAGTAGAAAATTTAATAAAATATTATTATATTTACAAAATTTTCATGCCCATCTTTGAATCTGATTTCAGCCCATTTGTAACACATGTGAGACCCACTTAACTTGTAAAAAACATTTTTGTTAATATAATTATTTAAAACTTCCAAAAATCAATTATTCTGGAACTTCGGAACTTCAATAATTCATAATAAATAGCCATTTTATTAGAAAATTCGAATCTTGCGCATTTTTATAGGAAATTCAATTCTCTACAACTTTGCAGAAGAAAGTTTTTCCAAATTCCAAACAGAAATTGACCAAAATCCACATACGGACAATTTTACAAGCTATAATCAATAAAATAAAATACTGAACAGTAATTACTGTAACAATTATTGAGTAGTGCCTTCTTACGTAAGAATCAATAATTGGTGCAATACCGCAAATGCTATCTTGTGCAACAACGTGTATTATCGTGTTTTAACCACCGGGTTTTCCAACAAATTAATTCAGAATAATCAGCTAGCTTTATTTATAAACAACTTATAGTTGTCGCTTTCTTCATCCAATCGCTTTCAAGTTATGGGC
This sequence comes from Panax ginseng, assembly GCA_020205605.1. Taxonomy (NCBI): domain Eukaryota; kingdom Viridiplantae; phylum Streptophyta; class Magnoliopsida; order Apiales; family Araliaceae; genus Panax; species Panax ginseng. The sequence goes on along the minus strand of CM035140.1, from coordinate 60,176,222 downwards.
CCACACACAAGGTCATGCAATTGCATTTAATATTCCCCAACAAAGAAGAATATTTCACGACCAAACAAACATTCTCCAACAACAATGAATATTTTATAACCACTTGCTTATTTAAAAAAATATTTGTGAATTTTACCCATAACTAACCACATTAATCCAATTAACCCTTACTATTTCAAAATAATAAATAGAGGAAATTAAATTTTATTTATTAATAATTTGGGGCCTTCTGAGATAGCATAAATATATATATATATATATATATATATATATTATAATTTTGTATATATATATAATAGCTTTACTTATTTTATAATTAAAATAAAAGTTTATTTTAATATTAAAATAAAAAGTTTATTTTAATCTTAAAATAAAAAGTTAATTTTAATCTTAAAATTAATTTCATGCTAACTAATTAGAGTTGAAATTGGATTCCATGATAACTAATTGGAGTTGAAATTGGATTTCATGTTTCCTTAAATAAAGCAGTTTATTTAGATATTGAATAAGATTTCATATTATTCAAAATAAATGAGTTTATTTGTGAATAGGAAAGAGAATCAGTGTTTCCTTTAATAAAGGAGTTTTTTTTTCTTCTTCTTGGAATTGGATTCCATAATTAATTAAAATAAATGAGTTTATTTTAATTAAAGATTTTTATTAAAATAAAATAGTTTATTTTATTCAAAATTGGATAAATTAAAATAAAAGAGGTTTATTTTTATTTAAATTTGGATTAGAAGAAAGGAGTTTATTTTGATTCAAAATTGGATTTTCTGCTAACTAAATTTGCCCATTAAATGATATCAATATATATATATATATATATATATATTGAATGTTTATTATTCATGAGATGAATGTTATTTATTGATGCATATGGTGATGTGTATGATAATAAATGGGATTGATTATAGACTATTGACCAATGTGATTCGATTTTATTTTAGTTGGATGCATGAATGTATTAGTTTTATTAAATGGGGTCTGCGTACGTCTTCTTATCTAAAACTTTTCTTAATGCAAATTCTATCTCCCTCCTATGTACTTCCTCTTGACTGCTGATCAAGGTTTCTATTTATTTTAAATAGTTTTGTTATAGGATTAGTTAGAATTAATTTTGAAAAATTGGAGATCAAAGCGCAAGGAGCACTTGAAGACCCATTTGTAATGGAGCCCGGGTTATAAATGTAATAATTATATTTAAATATTAATTCTTGCACCCCAAGGGTTTGACCTTTTAGTTCACTTGGTGGCTCTAGTGAACCAAACAAGAATAAAAGTTCATAATCAATCCGGGAAGAATATAGTATTCTATATGTACATGCTTGTACTATATATATGTGACGCCCCCAAAATAGGTATACATCACCCATCTGGGGTCGCCAGATACATGGTACTGAATACAAATACAAACTTAAATATACAACAAGAGCTGTGAGTTTTAATACAAATATTATCTTCTAGACAGTATACAAACTCAAAATAAGTCATCAATAAATTTATTATCACACTATTTCACAGAATAGTGAGGACTACTAATGAAACCATCTGGACCGTCAATCCATTCCCTGACTTGTCCCAGCTATATTCTCATTTCCTGAAGAGAATAGTGAAAGAAAGGGTGAGCTCAACTAGCCCAGTAAGAAATATTATGACTAAGATAATGCAGAATAAATTATCCTTAGCCTTCAACAATATAACAACTGATAGAATATAATAGACAACAAGTTTTAGATCAAAAACTGTAGCGGAATAAGCAATCCATTAGAAGAGTCAAGTAGAGCATAAAATCTACTATCTTCTATGATTTAAAAAGTTTTTCATTAACTTTATTGCTGAGACTCAGCTTAATAAATAAAATCGAATCATCCTTGTACCACGACCAAGGATATTCATGTAATCATCAATGGTCATGACTATACCGAATAATCCATGGTCATAATCATACCAACAATTGTCCACCAATGAATTACAGGCCAATGAGGACTTTTACCACATCATTCGTCACATTACGATCATGATTATACCGAATAATCCCTGGTCATAATCATACCAAGTCCATCTATGCACGTAAGCCAAAGATAACTTTCATCACAATATAAGCATGAGGATGATGACAATGACATAATAATTCAATAAAACAAGTTCAAGAATAAAATTTAAAGATTTATAAATTATTTTATCAAGGAACCAATAATGTCCAAATTATCAACATGATACTGTTTTGTAGAGTAAAATTCAAGAATGCTCAGAATAATATTTCCATGGAAAGATACTGGATGAAGCACAAATATCAAGGATATTCCACTAATTTTATGGAGTATAGAAGTCAAAGCTTTAACCAACTGAGTATAATAGAATATATGACACTGCAAATGGATTTTCGCCCTCCATACGGTAATCCACGTAGACAGATCATTTCCATAATTTAATAAGGAATGAATACGAAGGATCATTCACCATGCACGTGGTAATCCACATAGAGAGGTTATTCCAATAGAATAATAAAGAATAGAATAACAGAAGAATTCACCATGCATGCGATAGACCACACATACAGGTTATTCCAACAGAATAATAAAGAATGGAATAACAGCAGAATTCACCATACGCGCGATAGACCACACAGACAAGTTATTCCAACAGAATAATAAAGAATGGAACCAGGTCATGCGTAATCCGCAGAGACAGGATGTTCCAACAGAATAATAAAGAATGGAATATCAACAGAATTCACCAGGCATACGATAGACCGCAGACGGAGTTATTCCAATGAATAATAAAGAATGGAATAATGAAAGAATTTCACCATGTATGCGGTTGCTTAGATAAACAAGTTATTCCAACATAATAATAAAGAATGGAATAATGTAAGAATTTCACCATGTATGCGATACTGCCATAGACATGTTATTCCAACATAATAATAAAGAATGGAATAACAGAAGCTTTATTCATGAATACGAAAGAATAATACCCCTTACGAGTACAACAAATAATATCCCTTACCTTAGAAAAACTGAATACTGGAGTAGTGAAGTAGCAGAATACTTTTCTTCTTTCTCTCTATAGTTTCTCTCTCTATAGTTTCAGTGAATTTGTAAGAAATAATGAAGGAATGAGCTTCCATTTATAGGAGAATGGACTGAATAGTAACTAATTCATGAACGGTCCAGATTGATTTACTTTTAAACGGAAGGTCCATATTGATCTACTATTAAAACTTAAAGCAACGGTCCATACTGATTTACTATTAAAACTTTAAACCAGCGATCCATATTGATTTACTATTATAACTTTCCAATAGCGGTCCATATTGATTTACTATTATAACTTTCCACCAACGGTCCATATTGATTTATTATTATATCTTCAACCAACGATCCATATTGATTTACTATTATAACTTCAACCAACGGTCTAAAAAATTATCACATCTCCTCATGGAATAATATTGTACCAAAAAATGATTTGGACCGAAAAGAAATATATTTTTCGGGTGAATAGTACCCCGACACGAAAAGTGTCCCAAATACCCGAGTGAACAATACTAGAGTGAATAGTAACCGGGTAAATAGTAAGCCGTGAATAGTACTCCGACATGAATAGTTTCCCTAAATACCTGAGTGAACAATACTAGAGTGAATAGTAACCGGGTGAATAGTAACCCGTGAATAGTACTCTGACACGAAAAGTGTCCCGAATACCCGATTGGTCAATATAACCTCCAGACATCAATTATTATCGAAATAAATATCAATTTCTACTAACACTAATAATTCGCACACAATGGAACTATCAATTTCATCTTTAATCAACACGAACATATTCATCATTAATATTGCAAATAATAATATGATTTCTAATAAGGATTTCTCCTTATTGGCGCTCAATTTGGTGACCAAACCTCTCCTTGACAGAACTTCTAGATATTGTTAATATTGCAAATAATAATATAAATAACTTTGCCATCTTAATTATTGATTTAATATTATATCATTATGCAGATGATATTGTGACAATAATTGAATCAATAATATGAGAGATATGATGCAACAATTACTGTAGCAATAATTGATTATAACTGAGTGACTTCTTACGTAAGCATCAATAATCAATACCGTGTGCTACTATGCAACCACGAGTATTACTGTACTTTTACTACCGGGTAGTTCAACAGTTTTAACGGTAACACTCGCCGTTATTTTTAATAAAAGATAATTTTGTCATTTTCTAACTATGACAATACTTCTGTTGTGGGGTCCACCAATGATTGTGTCGTCGTACGAATATTCCTATTAAAACGAATATTCCCCGACACAACGAATATTTTATAACCACTTGCTTACTTTGCAAAATTTATAAATATTACCCACAACTATAACATTATATCAAATCCACACCATAATATTTAAAAAATTATTTCGAGAAATTTAAATCTTTATTCATAAAATTTGGGGTCTCATATATATATATATATATATATATATATATATATATATATGTGTGTGTGTGTGTGTGTGTGTGTGTGTGTGTGTGTGTGTGTGAATGCGCGCTAAATAAGATGAGACAAATTAATAACAAAACCCTCAAATAAATTATATTAAGTTGTAACGTTCAAAGATATTTGGAATATCGAACGTCGCCTTCTAGCATGGTAAAATAATAGAATATTAAATATTTAATATGAGTTTGTTGTGCACACACAAGACAATTATTAAATATTTAAGATGTTGTTTTATCACATTTAATGCTTATAAATAGACTAAACAATGTTGTTTTGTTGTTCACACACAAGGATAGTGTTTTTCTTTTGAATATATGGAGTGCTAGGTATGACTTAACTTAGATCATTTTAGTTCGGATGTGCACACACTTGACCATTATGATCTAAGAGGCAAAATACAAGGAGTTGCATAGTTGTTGTAATTGACAAGAGTTGTCTACCTATTTATTTATATATAGTTTGTTGTGCACACACAAGGCTATATACATTTGATATGGGATCCTTATTCTCACTAGCATATCTTTAATTAGTTATCGCCAAACTATATAGATTGAGGGTAATATAGTTTGAAGAAAATAGTGGGAGATACCAATTTAAAACAAGACCTAAATTATTTTGGTAATTAATAAAAGAATGTATGTTGAAAAATATTGTTGATTACGAATTCATTTACAGAATTTTACAATGTCTAAATTAGTATCACTGCGTAGCATATTAGATGCTAAATTAATCGGACCGAATTAAACGGATTGGTTAAGGCAATTGATAATAGTTCACATGGCTGAAAAGCTATCCTATGTCCTTAATACACCTATCCCTACAATGCTTGCAGATAATGTCTCTGAGGAAGAGATTACTACTTTTAGAAAGTGGCAAGATGATGCACAGTTGGCTCAATGCATCATGCTCGCATCCATGAGTAACGAGCTTCAACGTTATCATAAACTATGGATGCTCATACTATACTCTTGCACGTCAAGAAGTTGATGGTGAGGAAAGTAGGACTAATAGATGTCAGATATCTAAGGAACTCTTTTGATCTAGAATGACCGATGACACTACAGTACAGACACAAGTCTTAAACATAATTAATTTGATTGAACAATTAGGATAACATGTTTTGTCATGGATGGAGAGTTGAGACAAGATTTGATCTTGCAGTTACTCCCGGACTCCTTCTCACATTTATTGTGAATTTTTCATATGAACAAGCTAGATATCAGCTTCGCTTATTTGCTTAACATGTTGAAAAATGTTGAGAGTCACTTTTCAACCAAGAAAGAACAAGTCTTACTGGTAGGGGCCAAAGGATCTTCTGAAAAGAAGAACGATTCAAAGAAGGTAAATATAAAGGAAAAAACAAAGGATAATAAGAACAAAACTGATACGGATAGCGAAGGAGTTTGCTTCCACTGCAATAAGCCATGACATTGGAAAAGAAACTACGAGAAGCATCTTGCAGAGGATAACCAGAAGAAGCTTAGTGAAGTTTCGGTTACAAATATAATTTTGTTCATGATTTAAAATAATTTTTTCTTTAAGTCAAGGTTCTACTTGGGTATTGGATACCGACTTTGGTTATCATAAATATAGATTTATGAAGGGACCAAGCAGAAGTAAAAAGATAAATAAAGATAAGTAATCTTATGTGTGGGAAATGAAGCAAAAGTTGCTGCATTATCTATAGAAACTTATAGTTTAGCATTGCCTGCGGGCAAATCTATTAAGTCAATAAGTTGGTATTGTATTCCAGTTCTCGTTGGAAACATTATTTCCATTTTATTATTGGACAATGAAATCTTCGGTATTATATTTAAGAACAATTGTTATTCTATTTATAATAATAATGTTTTGTATAGAATTGTAATATTACTTAATAGATTTTGTGTACTTGACTTACGTAAAAATTATTTTGCAAATTGAACAAACTAGTATAAGAAAAGGAGATGATCATTCAAAAAGTTGAATGTATGTATTTGCTAAAATACAAGTGTAAATTATTTGAAAGGTTCAAAGAATTCAGAAAGTGAAACAAATTGGCAAAGTATTAGGATTCTTTGATAAGATCAAGGAAGGAATACTTGTGCAATGAGTTTCTAGATCATCTCAAATGGTTTTCTCACAATGGACGCCTCCTGATACGCAATAATTGGTTGTATCTAAAAGGAAAAATTGTACCTAGTTTGACATTGTGCAGTCCATAATGATTTTACCGACATTCAGTATCCTTCTGGGAAAATGTCCTAGAAATCGCTGCATATCTACGAAAAGGGAACCTCAAAATTCGGTCACAAGACTCCATAAAAGTTATGGACATGAAGGATTACTAATTTTAAGTAAGTTAAGATAAAGAGTTGTCCAACTTATTTGAATAGGTTTCAAAGGATAAGCTTGGGACAAGATTCGACAAGTACAGATTTGTGAGACATCCTAAAGTAAGTTTAGGGTATATATTCTATAATCCTACTTAGCAAAAGGTGTTTGTTGCGAAACATGATACCTTCTAAGATAAAGATGTTTATCATTGAAGGGGCTAGTGGAAGGATAATAGATCTTGAAGAGTTCAAGAACCACAAAATACTATAAGTCAAATAAGAGGAACCTGTAGATAGACCTATTGTAGCACAAAATAATCGTAAATCTAGAATAATCTGAAGATATACCAGGAGGTATGGATTCATCATAGATGATGATGATGAGGTAGGCATCATAGAAGATGATGATCCAGTTACATACGATGAGGTAAGAGTTGTAGACACTCAGAGAAATGGATTGAAGCAAGCTTCTCAAAAATGGAACATTCGTTTTGATGAAATAAATCAAAAGAGTTTGATATTATCACAAATAAGAATGAACCTAGTGTGTACAAAAGGGTCAGTGGGAGCGTCGTGACATTCCTAATATTATATGTCGATATACTATGGATAAGAAATGACATACTAATGCTACAATCAGTAAAAAAAAATAAAGTTGTCTAAACATTCCTCCACGAATGATTTGGAAATAGTATCTTAATTAGGGTTACAAATCTATATAGATAGATTTAAAAGGATGCTTTGATTAGCCCAAGGAACGTATATTCATTTGATGCTAATGTTGTTTATCATGGCAAACTCCAAGAGATGTCTCATGTTGATGATCCATGGAGTGTATCTATCTTAATAGTCCCCATACACTCCTGAAAAGAGATATCGCATGAGTGAAAATCATGTATGCAATGAAATATATGAGACCTGATGTTGATCGGTCATATTCTGGAGTAGATCACTGTAAGACAGTGAAAAACATCTTAAAGTACTTAACCGACACTAAGGATGTGATTAGAATTTATGGTGGGTTTAAATTAAAACTAGAGGGCTTAACAGACTCAAGTTTATTTTTTAGACAGACCAAGACGACAGAAAATCCACTTTAAGGTAAAACGTTACCTTGAACGGTGGTTCAATGAAGTTGCAAGTTGATTGTTTGGATGAAAAGTTCATTACAGAACTAGGAATATTTCCTAAGTCTCAACTTGGATCTAAACATGTGTTGTGGCACTTTCACTTGATTATAGGAATCATTGAAAGATGGGAAATCACTATAGAGATAGTGGACTCTCAAGAACAACATTATATATCCATTAACTAAAGCTTATCCAACAGCAGGATAATCGTCACTTAGAGAAGAAGGGTATGAGATACCATGGCGATTGGCTTTAGTGTAAGTGGGAAATTGAAAGTAGTATGCACACAAGCCAATCATGTTTGATGATAAAGAATATACTTTGTAACAATCTTATTCATTTATTATATAAAAAGTATTAATTTAGTAAAGACTTTTAATTATCTACATGATGCTGCTTTATAATATGTGATAAACTCATAGTTTTAAGTAATGCTTTTAGAATAATGATGATGATCATTCTAATGAGATCTAAATTCTTAGAAAGCTTAAAACTAAAATAGTTCCCAATCGTTGGATTACTAAATTGGGGATTAGTGAATCCGAATAGATTGGTACATACATTGCTTGCTCATTGGATGAGGATGATTGATCTCATGATCATTTGTGTGGAGACACTAAAGCAAGTATGTAGGTGTTTATTAGAGAATAAGTTCACTGAGCGTGGCTCGCTACGGAATACCTAATGGAGTTTTACTTGCATGTCAATAGGAATTCTTGTAGTGATAGTAGTACAAGTGATCTTTGGACTTGAGATCATCATAGTATCTTTTGTATTATGAGTTATACTTTGACTTATTCCTTGAGACCCTTAAGGTATATCAAATGGTATGCTTAGGTATAATAAGTTTTATATGGAGATAATGTATTATCAATAAAGAATTTACCGCTTCTACTAGAAGAAGGGAAATATCCTATGTGATTCGATAAATGACAACTCAGTAGTCCTTGGCCAAGGCAGAATGAAATTTGGCAAAGGTGCAAAAATGCCCCTTAACTTTACACGGATGTCCCACTTCCACCCTAAACTAATTATTTTTCCAAAAGTACCATTAACATTTCAAAAAGCAGGTCACTTGTGCCCTTGCTGTCATTAGACCAGCCACATGGACTAACTCTGTTTACACATGTATATTTATTGTTGAGTTGGCACTTAGGGACAAAATAATAGAACAAAAGGAAACGTTCAAGGTCAAAAGGAACAAAAAAGCCCTAATCAGTTTCTTCAAAGAGAGAAAAAATTGAGGAGAAGAAGATGTGACGCGAGAAGCAGGTGAACTTGAAGCCCAGTTCGGTGAGAAGAAGAAGCGACATGGCTCACTATTCGTCGTCATCTTCATCATTTGCTCGAAGACGTGCCATTGATGTTTATTATGAAGCTATGCCACTGTGTTATTGTGGGTTAAGGGCTCCTTTGTGGACCTCATGGAATGAAACAAATCCTGGTATGAGGTTTTTCTCATGCTCAAAATTCAGGGTAAGTTCTCATAATTTACTTTGATTTTATCTTTGAAACAAATCCTGGTAACTAGTATGATTGGAATTATTTACTAACAACAGTAAACTGACAACATGTTGACTATGTGGGGTCTTCATATTAAAATAAAAGCCGGTACAAGTTGTGCCGGCTTGGTATATTTATGTTTCAATCTCAGCCTTCCAATAAGTTTATCAACGGTACAAAAAGGGGTTGTTGCACAGTTCTCATGGCAACCGGTTGCTATGGAAGGGCTCCCATATATATATATTATATATATATATATATATATATATATATATATGGACGAACATTATTGAGTTATACCTCGATTGAGCCTAGACTTGATGCAGTGCGTTTACTTGCTTTAATATATATATATATATATATATATATATATATATATATAAATATATATATACTTATATATATGAATGTTGTCAAACTCGCTCGATGAGCCTGGATTTTACATCCTAAGTGCGTTTGCTAAACTTTTATATATATATATATATATATATATATATATATATATGCAATGTTATCGAACTCGCTTGATGAGCCCGGATTTTACATCCGTGCGTTTATTGCTTTTATATATATATATTCGTCCCACACAGGAGTTTACTTACGTGGTGGTTGATTGCTTTTACTGACTTTCTTTACGTTTAAATCTCGCTTGGAGTTCACTTCGTGGCGTTGATTTCTTTGTACTGACTTTATTTACATTTTGTCCGCTTTGGAGTTCCTCTCGTAGTGGTTGATAGCTTTACAGCTTTATTTACATTTTGTCCCACCTGGAGTTTCCTTTGTGGTGGTTGATAGCTTTTACAGCTTTATTTACATTTTGTCCCACCTGGAGTTTCCTCTGTGGTGGTTGATAGCTTTTACAACTTTATTTATATTTTTGATCGCCATGGAGGTGCTTCGTGGTTGGTGATCATGTCTGTATATATATATTTACAGCTTTTATATATATACCTGCTTACTGCTTTCATACAAATTGCGGTATCATGTGCACCTAGGAATCATGTGATCACAGATTCACTTATTGATCTAGATTCGGTTCCGTGATGGACATTTTCAAATTGTATGTGACTTATGTAAATTATTATGCGATGTCTGAATTTCCTCATATGGTTTTCATACCCACGAGAAAATCGACATTATTTTGTACATTATTTTCTTATAAATGCTTCGCATCTCGAAAATAAAATTAATCAAAGCGGAATATTGAATAAAATGGAAGTATCAAAAGGTCTCAATTACTATTGAGCATCAGGGTTTGAAAAACATTTTTTATAAAACATCACTGCCATATCTTGCTATAAACTGAATTTTTACATAAATTCAAACACTGTATATATAGGTGCGAACGAGGCCTCGCACTACTTCCAAATAACATCACATTGACCCACACACACACACACACATTCAGATAATAGTTTCTTGAAAAGAGGCGGTCACCGTGGTAACACGGATGTGAGAAGTGCCTAACACCTTCCATCCACATAACCAAGTCCCTTGACCCTAATGAATCTCGGTTTCACCAAACCGCTTAGCGATCATCACATCATTTTGTCAATGTGCAAACCTTTTCTCGGTTGTGTTGGTACAACCATTTAAAAACCAATGGCGACTCTTAACAGTCCATCGTCGACATTATACATGTCGGACCTTTTTCACTTATTTTTTCAAACAAATCTCACCTAAAATGAGAACACCAAAGAATAAGTAACGGAAAGAGACATTCAAAAATCCCGACGTCGCCAGGTGGCAACTCTGCTGGGGACTCCAGTAAGAGGACTTAAACCGCTATTACGATCTTTTCAAAACTGTTATCTGCTTGTGTGTGGATGTTGCATTTATATTTATGATGAATGTGTACGAATGCATTTACTTATTGCACTTAGTGCCTCGCACCATATCTGCTTGTGATATTAGTGCTTCGCACATGTCATCATTTTCATACGGTGAGACGTGATGTATGTGAATGTATGTTGTGTGGTCCCTCTACCAAGAGGCTATTCCGTCGGTGTTTCATTACTGGACTCATGGGAAGACTAATTCCCCAAGGCTCAGGAAAGGCACCACCCAAATTCGCTCCAGTTGAAAGATTGAATTAATTTCCTATTGAGTAAATTACGATGATTTGGGAACCTTCATGCCAAAAAGCCGCGAGAGTAACCTAAGATAGGTCAGCCTCTGATAAACCCAAAACGGAGGAAAGTCTCTTCATGCTTTCTCATTTTAATTACTTGTAAGCACAAATTACATGTAATTTTATCCATATTTATCTCCATGTAATATGAAGAAATATGTACACATATATATTTAAAATTGACATGCTACAAACAGCTAACATCCGGTATTGCATGATAAAATTCCTAACACAAACGCATCATATAGCATGTTAATTTACATTCCCTAAAGACTAAATTATGCAAGTCTTTAGCGGGAACCAATTGGACCTACTACCCTATTCCAAATCCAAAAAGGTCATGAGCCTCACAATCAATCATGTCGTCATCCCACCAGACCGACTGAATCCAGATTTCTACAAAAAGAATTTGTGAATTAAGCAAACAAATTACTGATTTGGTCGTTTCTACTCAAAGAACTACACCATCTACTTAAGGTCAAAAATACCATACATCTTTGAATCCTCTACACAAGAGAAACCAGTCATTACAATAGGCTTGAATTGCGGTTGGATACGACCAACAAAACTCATGATCTTGCCCATCTCACCGGAGATCCGACACCCATGACATCAAAAGAAAGTCCTCCAATATCCGAGTTTTGTTTTTAATATTTTTTTATGTAATTTAAGAATTGTTAATAAGCAATTTATATGAAACTTTTGGGTGATTTCATTTATTAGATGTATGTGTGTGTACATATATATGTTTATTTCAAGATATGTGATGAGATGTATTTAAATGGTTGGTTTAGTTTTATTTAACTATTTAAATAAAATTAAGTAGGGAATTATTCTATTTTATTACGTGGGATGGTATTAAATCATGAGCTGGAGTTAGGAAGCGAAATTTAGAGATGCGAATTTGTGTATTCGAGTCCGGAACGTTGAAATTAGTCGGGATAGATTGTAATCACGAAAAAGTGTCACAGATTGACTTTTTGGTCAAAATCGACTGTTGACTTTTTGAGAAAAAAGTCAACTACAATTTCGAGATGAATTTGACTAAGCGGATAGTCCCTTAGCGTTCGAACGTCGACTTTAGTAGGAATCGATATATGGTTACATAAAGTTTGGTTAGAAGGGTAAAATAGTCAAATAGCTTATTAATTGATTAATTGATTAAAATAATATATATATTTTTTTTTTTAATAGAAATCAATTTGAGCCCAGTGGACCCATGAGACTATTAAATTGGGACAAAGTAGGGAGTATACGTATATTACATAATAGCTAAGGTGGAAGTAATTTATTTTATTCCTTAAAATCAAAATTTCTTTTTATTTTTCTAACTCCCACATTCATTTTCTCTAACTCCTACATTCTTCCTATTAATTAACTATATTATTGTAGTATTAAGTATTGTGAGTAACTAATCATTAGAGTTGGGGGTTATGGGAGTTGGGGGTTATGGGAATCAAAAGACTCTAACAAAGCTATACATATATACAAACACACTTTTCTTTTAAGAAAATTCCACCAAGTAAACATGCAGAGAAGTTGAGAGTGATAGATAGTGTGGTAGTATTCTAGAGATCACTTAACAACTAACAAGCAAGGAAGAGGATAATCAAATTAACGCAAGAAATTCATCCAAAAGGTAAGCTATGAAAAACTCTTTTTCATGTTCTTGAAGAAAATTAGTGAAAAAGCATGTATAGCCATGGTAAATGGTTTATGTTGATTTCGTAAGGCTATGATAATATTGTTGGTTTCTGTTATGAGGGGGATAAGGAATGAAAAGTATGGTTTAAACATGTTTCAATTACATAGAGATTCAAATATTTCATGAATGTATGCGATATGTTGATAAAATGCCTCTTTGTAGTCAATTTGTTCATAACATGGTAATTTAGTGAGTTGGTTTGTTGTAGCATGTTCATATATGTTGGTAGAAGTGATCTGGACAGTAGGAGTCAAGCCCATGCATGCTAGAATCAAAATCACAAAATTTTTCAAAGTTGGTTGAATGTGAAATCTGTGATTTTTGGGGGTTTTCGGAGCCTCGGAATCATGGTGTAGATGACTCGATTAGCGTATGTTATAATTTTATAAAATAGTATGTAGCATGAGGTACAACTTGTCCAAATTTCATAAGAAAGGGAGTTAAATTGAGCAAGTTATGAAAATCGTAAGCATGCATGTTGGTAATAAAATCTGCAGAATTCTAGAAATTCCAGAATTTTTTTCTAAGTATAAAACTAGTCTTGTACGCTTTTCTATCTTGATTGGTTTGTGGTCTTAGCATGCTAGTTTTATGAATGTTATATTTTTGTAAAATACCTTGATATATGAAGTTTATTGTGTACAAGTATCATGGTCATATCATCTTTAAGTTAGCGGGAATAAAATCGTAGAGTCAGTGAAAATCGTAGAGTAAACTCTGAAAATCGTAGAGTCAATGAAAATCATAAAGTAAAAATCGTAGAGTCAGTGAAAATCGTAGAGTCTCTGAAAATCATAGAGTCAGTGAAAATCGTAGAGTAAAAATCGTAGAGTCAATGAAAATCGTAGAGTCAGTGAAAATCGTAGAATAAACTCAAAAATCGTAGAGTCAATGAAAATCGTAGAGTAAACTCTGAAAATCGTAGAGTCAGTGAAAATTGTAGAGTAAAAACCGTAGAGTCAATGAAAATCGTAGAGTAAACTCAAAAATCGTAGATCAATGAAAATCATAGAGTAAACTCTGAAAATCGTAGAGTCAGTGAAAATTATAGAGTAAAGTTTATATTACAACTACTATGCGTTGCTAATAGTTGATGTGCATGATTATACAATTGTGTAGGGCACGTGAAGTGCGAGATAGTACATGTAAGTTGTTAATACATTATTAGTAAACAACGATCAAGGCAAGTTTCTTACCCTATTTTCATTATGAATTTATTCAACTCTTATTGATTGATTGCGGTGAGGTAAAGTTTGGGCTTGTGATTAAGTAATCATTAGTGCAAGCTCCTCCTATTGTAAAGTTCTATAACTTCAATTGTGATGCGAAAGCGTTATTGATGATTATTTAGTTCTATTATAATCGCTATACTTTAAAGTTCGTATACCCTTAATGAACTATATTCAAGCATGTTTTCTAGCTTTCGTTTAATTAGATGTTATTGATGCAAACGTAATATATTGTTTGAACAATTCAAATCCTTTGAAGCTATTGAATGTTTACCAATCAAATTGCTTTGGTGAGGTCCCGCATGAATACTAAGATGAACAACTTGGATAACGAGGTAAGCGATGTGGGCATATAGTCCCATTTAAACTTATGCGTTTAAACTTTATACTTGTGCACAATGTTGGATGCGATAAGCTTGATCACACAGTACTTGCGAGGATCGTTTACAATCTATTTGATTGTTAAACCGTCTGATGGTTTTGATGAAACAAAGTAATGTTCAGGGTATCTAACACCCCTTAGTATTCTATTGAGAATTCCAGAACTCTTATCTTGATATTCCAGTTTATCTCTTGATATTTATTTCAACTGTTGAGAAATATTCATACTAATGCTTTTACTTCTGATGTATGTTCTCAAACTACTTTATATACTTCTTTGGGCAATTTGTGCTCATTCTTGCTTAAACCTTTCAGTTAAGGATGATAACGCTGAGGGCTCGGGCAAGGACAAAGGAAAGTCTAAGATGAAATGATGAGAGTTATTTATGTAATAATTATATTTCCCCATATGATGTGATGTAGCGATAAATGCTAAGTTTAAGTTTTAGTTTATTAAAGGTTGTAAAGACTTGGGACTTTATTTTGAATAAGTATGTAATTGTTAATATTATTATTATTATTATTAGAGTTACTTAGATAAATGATGATGTATGTTGTATCGTGAGCACCATGTCCTGTAATCGATGTTACACGGATTTGGGGGCGTCACAGGTTGGTATCAGAGAAATAGGTTATAAACCTTAGGTGGGGAACCTTAGACTATAACCTTAGGGAAGTTAGTGGAGAAAATAAAGAGATGAACTCATGTAGAGTTCTAGGGGTTGTGTCAAATCTATTTTTCCTAAAAACAAAAACAACTATTTTAAAATACTAGCAAGGTGATTTTTTTTTCTTGTTTGAAGGATGTCGGAGAAGAGGAGGTTAGAGATATCCACGTTGTGAGTGGCGTTGGTGATAGTTTGTACTGAGCCTATAGTTTGAGGCGATGGTGACTCGAGACCCATAGGAGTATCCGGAAGAGGAAGAGGAGCCGAGGAGGACTCGGAAGAAGCACCTGAGGATACTTTATTGGATGAGTTGATGGATAGGATTACGGAGTTGGACGACAAACTGCAGCAAACTGCAGCATTGCTTGAGGCATTGGTGCACCACCTGATAATTAGGAACGGGGATCTGGCTGACAAGTTGCGGGCATCAGAACATAAGGCGGATAGGCTGGAGGATGTGAAAGAAGCTATTAGGACCCACTTGAGCATACCATTAATGGGTTAGAGTCGAGGATTTAGAGTCTTCAAACTGACAAGCAGATTATTACCACATTCTGGGGAGAAGAGAGGAGATACCATGTTCGAGATGAGAAACTAACTGGCGAGTTAGAAGGAGAGGTGAGAGATAAGAAGGTTAAGATAGACAAGATGAAGTACACATTTAAGTCAGCACATGGAAGGTTTCAACATAGGGTGAATCATTTTCCAAGTGAGGAGCACCGGTCTAGACGTGTTATAAAGCCGAAATTTGGGCGGAGATAGCGGATGAGGAGCATGAGGGCATGCCATTAAGCGGGGCTTTTAGTTTATTATGATGAACTTTTACTCTTTGGCGTATAGAACGCTTATCTTTGAATAATAAGCTTGGTTTCGATTTTTACCAAGTATGTTGGTTTAAAGTGATGTAAATGGCTTAATGTTATAAGACGATGAAATACCTTGGGTGTTATGTTTATAAATAAATATGTTTTTATTTAAGTATGTGATGTGATGATTAAGTCTCTTCTTATGATTGATATATTATGTAGAGTAAGTGATAAGATAATAACATTAAGTTCATTTTAAGCAGATAGATGGCTAGAGGAAGGCGTCGTCAACACACTAGAGAAATTCGAAGCGGTAATGTTGGGGATTCACCGAATCTATCACGGCCAGTTTGTGTCGACATGTTAGTGGGGGCACTTGAGTCGAACCCCAAATGCAAATAACCCTCCGAGTGGCCCAAGTGGCACACTTCAAGGACTTCAAGAGCGGGGACCCCGAGTTCAAAGGAACCACTGAACCCATCAAGCTCAAACTTGGGTCAAGGAAATCGAAAAGCGTTATTTATCGCCTAGAGTAGGTGAGGATCGAAAAACAATCTTTGCCACTTACATCTTTGAAGGTGAAGCTAACTTCGGTGGGAGGCAAAACCGGACCGAATTTGGAAAGGCGTGATACCTTAAGAAGGGTTTAAGAAAATCTTTTTCGAGAACTATTTTTTGTTAGTATCTTGAGTCACATGGAGATCACGATTCTGGAGTGAAAGCGAAGACATGGCGGTACCTCGATATATGCGACAAAAATTCAATGAAATTTGGCGAGGTTTAAGCCTCACCAGTCGACACTGAGGAGAGAAAAATGAGGAGGTTTGAGCAGGGTCTCAAACCATGGCTATATCAGCAGACTCTCGGTGTTACAGACGAATAGCTTTGCGACTCTCTTAGAGAAAGCTATAATCACTGAGGGCGGAAGTGAGGCCCTAATGAAATTTAATAAGGAAAAAAAGGAAGAAGAATGAAGGAGGAATCATGGGGGTAGCAAGCGGCGAGTGGTGAAAACAAGAGGAAGTGGAACAATAACAACGATGATGTAGCAACAATTTCAAATCGAAAACTCAGGGGAAAACCGGAAAGCAAAGAAAAGAACTGAGGCATACAAGGACTTTGGGAGAAATCACTCGGGGGCATGTCTAAAAGGAAAGAATGTCTGTTTCAACTGCGGGAAGGAGGGGCACATCTCTCCCAATTGCTCTGCACAAAAGAGAAATGGATGCTTCAACTGTGGAGCATTGGATCATCAGGCAAGGAATTGCCCAAAGAAGAACACAGCGGCAGGAAATGGAGGAAGGAGACCAAGCGGTGGGAATCTCACGATTAATGGACCACCAACTCAGAATCGATCAACAGCAAGGACTTTCAACATGACAGTTCAGGATGTGATCGCATCCAGGGACGTGGTTTCAGGTATCATTCTGATCAACGATATATCTGCTTACATATTATTTGATTCGGGTGCTACTTGTTCCTTCTTATCGCATGAATTCTCCCAATGATTAAATTTACCCCAGGAAGAATTAAAATATCCTATGAACATAGAAGTTACTAACAAGGAAATGATTCCCGTTAGCCATGTCTATAGAAATTATGTTGTAGACATCAGGGGATATAAGTTACCCGTGGATTTAATTCCAATTCAATTAGGAGAATTTGATGTAATTTTAGGAATGGATTGGTTCTTTAACCATGGAGCAATGATAGATTGCCAAAAGAAGTGTATAAACCTTAGGACTCGGATCGGGTCTAAGGTAGCATTCTATGGAAGTAGGTCGTGAAACACTCAAATTGTCTGACGATGATGCAAGCGAGGAAGTCACTAAGAAAGGGATGTGTAGGATATTTGGCCCATATTGTCGATACACAGAAAGTAGAGATAGAGATGGGACAGGTACCAGTAGTGAATGAATTTCCGGATGTATTTCCGGAGGAATTGCCAGGACTTCCGCCGAATCGGGAGGTCAAATTTGTTATAGATTTAGTACTGGGGACGGCACCCATTTCGAAAGCCCCTTACAGAGTGGCACCGACAGAAAAGAAGGAGCGGATGGTACAATTGCAAGAGTTATTGGATAGGAAGTATATTCAACCGAGTGTGTCTCCTTGGGGAGCACCAGTTTTATTTGTGAAAAAAGAAGGATGGATCGATGAGACTATGTATCAACTATCGAGAGTTGAACAAGGTGACGATTAAGAACAAGTATCCGTTACCTAGGATAGATGATCTGTTCGATCAACTGAAGGGAACGAAATATTTTTCCAAGATCGACTTGAGGACGGGATATCACCAGTTAAAGGTAAGGAAGGAGGATGTACCTAAGAGGCGTTCGGGACACGTTACGGTCACTCTGAGTTCTGGTGATGTCGTTCGGGTTAACAAATCGCCAAACAACATTTATGGACATGATGGATCGGGTATTCAAGCAATACTTAGTTAAATTCAGTAGTTGTGTTCATAGATGATATCTTGATCTATTCTAAGACTCAGGAAGATCATCTTTGAACATTTAAGGTTAGTGTTAGAGCGTTGATGAAGGATAAGTTATACGCAAAATTCTCGAAGTGTGAATTCTGGTTGGAGAAAGTTCAATTTCTGGGTCACGTGATCGACAAGGATGTAATTTCTGTGGATCCAGCAAAGGTGGAAGCGGTTCAGAATTAGGAACAACCAAAGTCACCGACTGAAGTAAGAAGTTTCTTAGGACTGGCAGGCTATTACAGACGGTTTATCCAAGATTTTTCAAAGATAGCAGGAACATTGATGAATTTAACGAAGAAGTCGGTAAAATTTGTCTGGACGGAGAAATGTGAAGAGAGTTTTAAGGAACTCAAGAAAAGACTGAGTGAAGCACCAGTGTTGTCTTTACCTGACGATACAGGTGACTTCGTGATTTTCAGTGATCCGTCAAACAAAGGACTTAGCTGAGTGCTTATGCAACATGGTAAAGTTATTGCGTATGCATCGCGTCAATTGAAGGATTATGAGAAGGGATATCCTACCCATGATCTGGAATTGGCGGCGATAGTATTTTGCTTAAAGATATGGAGGCACTATTTATATGGTGTAAGGTGTGAAATATACACGGACCATAAAAAGTCTCAAGTATATTTTCACTTGAAGGAGTTGAATATGAGACAAAGAAGATGGTTGGAACTTATAATGGATTACGATTGCGACATCTTGTATCATCAGGGAAAGCAAACATGGTAGCGAGATCGCCCAAATGAAAGAGGCGGTGGTAGGTTGGAAATGCTAACGACTTCAAGAGGAGTTAATTAAGGAGATGGCTAGATTGGAACTCGAGATAAAAAGTCCAAGAGAGCCGAGGGGAAATTGTTCACAATGGAGGCTCATCCGACTCTATTGGACAAAATCAAGGAAGTACAAAGGCGGCGATGAGGAATGTGTGAAGGTGAGGACAAGAATTTCGGATGGAGAAGAGCTTAAATTCAAAGATAGGGGTGATGGACTATTAAGATTTGAGAAGAAAATTTGGGTGTTAGCGGTATGCAATTAAAGGAAGAAATCTTGCGAGAAAGCTCATAGCTCAAGTTACTCAATTCACCGGGAAGCACAAAGATGTATCGGGATCTCCGCCAACATTATTGGTGGCCCAATATGAAAAGAAAAGTCGCAGAGTGCATCAGCAAGTGTTTAACATGCCAGCGAGTTAAGGCGGAACATTAGAAACCGAGCGGGCTACTTCAACCTTTAGAAATTCCAGAATGGAAGTGGGAGCATATCACGATGGACTTCGTGGTAGGACTTCCAACTACGCAGAAGGGTTACGATGCAGTTTAGGTGATCGTTGATCGATTGACCAAGTCAGCGCATTTTTTGCCAATCAAGATCAGATATACCTTGGATCAGTTGGTAAAGCTTTACATCAAAGAGATTATTTCCAGGCACGGGGTACCTATATCAATTGTGTCAGATTGCGATCCGTGGTTCACAACAAATTTACGGAGAAGTTTTCAAGAACGCGTGGGAGCATGGCGAGGTTGAACCGCACAGTATCATCCTCAAACAGATGGGGGCGAGCGAGAGAACTATTCAAACGTTAGAGGACATCTTTGAGAGCATGCGTTATGGATTTCAAAGGGAGTGGGATGATCACCTCACCGGTTGGTAGAATTTGCATACAATAACAGGATTATCATGCGAGCATCGGTATGCCACCTTATGAAGATTTATATGGAATGAAATGCGAGCGCCATTGTCTTTGGGATGAAGTGGGAGAACGACAATTGCTAGGGCGAAATTGGTGCAACAAACCTGCAGATGTGATCAAAATAATACGAAGCGAGGCTAAATGACGCTCGGATCGGATCGACAGAAGAAATATGCGGATCAACATCGGCAACAACGAGATTTCGACGTCGGCACTTATGTGTTTTTGAAAGTGTCACCTTGGAAAGGGAAAATGAGATTTGGGAAGAAAGGAAAACTTAGTCCCAAATTCATAGGACCCTTCGAAGTGTTGAGGCGAGTGGGTGAGGCAGCTTATGAAATAGCCTTACCTCCGTAGTTAGAACATATACACAATGTGTTCCATGTTTCTGTCCTACGACCCTATAAGCAGGATTACAAGCATGTCATAGAGTATGAACCTATTCAATTTGAAAAGGACATAACCTATGAAGAGGTCCCATTACAGATAATCGATAGAAAAGAACAAGTGTTAAGAAATAAGATAATACCTTCTGTTAAGGTATTGTGGAGGAACCACAATGCCGATGAGGCTACGTGGGAACTCGAGGAGAAAATGATGAAAGATTACCCTAATCTTTTTGATTGATGTGTAATGATTCCGGGGACGGAATCCTTTTAAGGGAGGGTGAATGTAATATCCGAGTTTTATTTTTAATTGTTTTTTAATATTTTTTTATGTAATTTAAGAATTGTTAATAAACGAATTTATATGAAACTTTTGGTGATTTCATTTATTAGATGTATGTGTGTGGTACATATATGTGTTATTTCAAGATATGTGATGAGATGTATTTAAATGGTTGGTTTAGTTTTATTTAACTATTTAAATAAAATGAAGTAGGGAATTATTCTATTTTATTACGTGGGATGGTATTAAATCATGAAATTTGGAGTTAGGAGCGAAATTTAGAGATGCGAATTTGTGTATTCGAGTCCGGAACATCGAAATTAGTCGAGGATAGATGTAATCACGAAAAAGTGTCACAGTTGACTTTTTGGTCAAAATCGACATGTTGACTTTTTCGAGGAAAAAATCAACTATGAATTTCGAGATGAATTTGACTAAACAGATAGTCCCTTGACGTCCGGACGTCGACTTTAGTAGGAATCGATATATATGGTTACAAAAGTTTTGGTTTCAAGGGTAAAATAGTCAAATAAGCTTATTAATTGATTAATTGATTAAAATAATATATGTATTTTTTTAATAGAAATCAAATTTGAACCGATGGACCCATGAAACTATTAAATTGGGACAAGGGAGGAGTATCACGTATATTACATAATAGCTAAGGTGGAAGTAATTTATTTTATTCCTTAAAATCAAATTTTCTTTTTATTTTTCTAACTCCCACATTCATTTTCTCTAACTCCCACATTCTTCCTATTAATTAACTATATTATTGTAGTATTAAGTATTGTGAGTAACTAATCATTAGAGTTGGGGGTTATGAGAGTTGGGGGTTATGGGAATCAAAAGACTCTAACAAAGCTATACATATATACAAACACACTTTTCTTTTAAGAAAATTCCACCAAGTAAGCATCTTGAGAAAGTTGAGAGTGATAGATAGTGTTGTAGTATTCTAGAGATCACTTAACAACTAACAAGCAAGGAAGAGGGATAATCAAATTAACGCAAGGGAAATTCATCCAAAAAGGTAAGCTATGAAATTCTCTTTTTCATGTTCTTGAAGAAAAATAGTGAAAAAGCATGTATAGCCATGGTAAATGGTTTATGTTGATTTCGTAAGGCTATGATAATATTGTTGGTTTCTGTTATGAGGGGGATAAGGAATGAAAAGTATGGTTTAAACATGTTTCAATTACATAGAGAATCAAATATTTCATGAATGTATGCGATATGTTGATAAAATGCCTCTTTGTAGTCAATTTGTTCATAGCATGGTAATTTAGTGAGTTGGTTTGTTGTAGCATGTTCATATATATTGGTAGAAGTGATCTGGAAAGTAGGAGTCAAGCCCATGCATGCTAGAATCAAAATCACAAAATTTTTCAAAGTTGGTTGAATGTGAAATCTGTGATTTTTGGGGTTTTTCGGAGCCTCGGAATCATGGTGTAGATGACTCGATTAGCGTATGTTATAATTTTATAAAATAGTATGTAGCATGAGGTACAACCTGTCCAAATTTCATAAGAAAGGGAGTTAAATTGAGCAAGTTATGAAAATCGTAAGCATGCATGTTGGTAATAAAATCTGCAGAATTCTGGAAATTCCAGAAAATTTTCTAAGTATAAAACTAGTGCTGGCACACTTTTCTATGCAGTTGGTTTGTGGTCTTAGCATGCTAGTTTTATGAATGTTATATTTTGTAAAATACCTTGATGTATGAAGTTTATTGTGTCCAAGTATCATGGTCATATCATCTTTAAGTTAGCGGGAATAAAATCCTAGAGTTAGTGAAAATCGTAGAGTAAACTCTGAAAATCGTAGAGTCAGTGAAAATCATAGAGTAAAAATCGTAGAGTCTCTGAAAATCATAGAGTCAGTGAAAATCATAGAGTAAAAATCATAGAGTCAATGAAAATCGTAGAGTCAGTGAAAATCGTAGAGTAAACTCAAAAATCGTAGAATCAATGAAAATCGTAGAATAAACTCTGAAAATCGTAGAGTCGGTGAAAATCGCAGAGTCAGTGAAAATCATAGAGTAAAAACCGTAGAGTCAATGAAAATCGTAGAGTCAGTGAAAATCGTAGAGTAAACTCAAAAATCGTAGATCAGTGAAAATCGTAGAGTAAACTCTGAAAATCGTTGAGTCAGTGAAAATCGTAGAGTAAACTCTGAAAATTATAGAGTAAAGTTTATATTACAACTACTATGCGTTGCTAATAGTTGATGTACATGATTATACAATTGTGTAGGGCACGTGAAGTGCAGATAGCTGTAAGCTATTAATCTGTTATTGGTAAACAACGATCAAGGCAAGTTTCTTACCCTATTTTTCATTATGAATTTATTGAACTCTTATTCAGTTGATTGCAGCGAGGGTAAGTTTGGGCTTGTGATTAAGTAATCATTCGTGCAAGCTCCTCTATTGTAAAGTTCTATAACTTCAATTGTAATGTGAAACGTTATTGATGATTATTCAGTTCCTATTGTAATTGCTATACTTTAAAGTTCGTATACCCTTAATGAACTATATTCAAGCATGCTTTCTAGCTTTCGTTTCAGCTAGATGTTATTGATGCAAACGTAATATATTGTTTTAACAATTCAAATCCTTTGAAGCTATTGAATGCTTACCAATCCAAATTGCTTTGGTGAGGTCCCGCATGAATACTAAGATGAACAACCTGGATAACGGGGTAACTGATGTCGGGCATATAGTCCCATTTACGCTTATGCGTTTAAACTTTATACTTGTGCACAATGTAGGGTACGATAGGCTGATCACCTGGAGTACTTGTAGAGATCGTTTACAATCTATTTGATTGTTTAACCGTCTGATGGTTTTTGATGAAACAAAGTAATGTTCAGGGTATCTAACACCCCTTAGTATTCTATTGAGAATTCCAGAACTCTTATCTTGATATTCCAGTTTATCTCTTGATATTTATTTCAACTGTTGAGAAATATTCATACGAATGCTTTTACTTCTGATGTATGTTCTCAAACTACTTTATATACTTGCTGGGCAATTTGTGCTCATTCTTTCTTAAACCTTTCAGTTAAGGATGATAACGCTTAGGGCTCGGGCAAGGACAAAGGAAAGTCTAAGATGAAATGATGAGAGTTATTTATGTAATAATTATATTTCCGCATATGATGTGATGTAGCGATAAATGCCAAGTTTAAGTTTTAGTTTATTAAAGGTTGTAAAGACTTGAGACTTTATTTTGAATAAGTATGTTATAGTTAATATTTTTATTATTATTATTAGAGTTACTTAGATAAATGATGATGTATGTTGTATCGTGAGCACCATGTCCTGTAATTGATGTTACACGGATTTGGGGGCGTCACATTCTAACTAGAGAAGCCCGTTCGTGGTACACAAGATTAGACAACTCAAAGATCCATAGCTGGGAAGAGCTAGCACACGCTTTCCTCACTCGATACAGCTTTTAGTCTCAGATTGCTCCTGATCGGTATCAAATTACCAAGATCAAGAAATAGTCTAACGAGTCTTTCAGAGAGTATACTCAAAGGTGGAGACGCCTGGCTGCCCAAGTTAGTCCTTCCATGACAGAATCAGAGATGGTAATGACATTTATAGACATACAAGAAGCTCATTTCTATGAAAGAGTTTTAGCCGGCATCGACAAACCATTTTCTGAAATGGTCAAACATGGGGAGATGGCTGAGATGCGATTGAAGTTCGAAAAAATTCAAGACCTAGCTGGCCTCAAAGCTGTTGCTAATCACATCCAATCCGGAAATTATGGAAACAACCCCCGGAGGGTCCATAAAAAGATAGAGGAAGATGTTTCCCTGATACTACAAGGTCAAAAGGCAATCAGAACATGCTTATTCAAAGGAGAAACTACACTCCCTTTCAAGCACAGTCTTTGAACCCTCCAATACCAAAAGGTGCAGAAGTCAAACGCCCTCGAGTGTTCACACCCTTAGGGGACACCCTCGAGAACATTCTCACTCTTCTGACAACCCAAAAGAAAATTATGCATCTTCTTCCACCAGCCAGCCCTAGTGGACGGGGTTTCAATGCTGCTCGAAAATGTGTTTATCATACTGGGGCACCTGGACATAATACTCAAGATTGTTGGTCCTTGAAACACAAGATCCAAGACCTGATAGACAACGATGAGATCGTGGTCACCAAACTAGATCATCCTCACATTCAAGACAACCCTCTTCATCAACACAAAGAAAAAGAGGTCAACATGATCAATTGGAGCAATGGACAGAATTCCAATTTCAACTGTGAATCCTCCCAGACCCTCAAAGACAGTGTTGACAAATGGGATTATGCCAAGTTCCAGTTCATAATGGAATGAAAGATGAAAGCTCTATGCAAGCAAATTGAGCAATTGGCAGAATTGGTGACTTATCAGCATCAAGTGATACGTCAATTAATCAGCCAGGAGCATGCCAGTCTCCTACTTCTTGTCATGAATATTCCCTCGTCACTTTCAGAAAATGAAATGCTGGAAGACAATGTGACAAAGAGAGCAAATGCCAAATCCCATCGGGATTTTGCCAACAAAAGGGAATTCACCTATTTAGGCCAACCTATGGAGGAAATCCTTCAGATATTAATCAATGAAGGAAGGATCAATTCCCTTCTACCTCCAATCAACCCCCGTTCAGGACGGTATAATTCTGATGGAGTATGTCAATATCACTCCCATTCTCGCAGGTCACAAAGACGTAAGAATCTTTGGGCACTCCGCCACCTCATCCAAAATCTAATTGACAACAGTGTCCCGCACTTTGGCGGCGATTTATGATACTTGTGTTACGTCCAAGTGAGAATACATGTCCTACTAAGTGGAAGAGTTTCGTAGCAATCATATCCATTAAAACTGATGGGGCTAATAAATCACTCACAATGCCAACAATTCAACTCAAGGGAAGCAACAATCCTTTAAAAGTGGCCGCTCCCGAGCCAATCAACTTGCCATGCATAGCACAATATCCTATTGTTAGCTTACATAAAGTGTCGTGGAATTATGGAGAAGGTGAAGGATCCACCTCACATACAACTGCTGCAGTGTTAAAGGAAAATCCATTGTATCTTCCCCAATAGTTGATGAAGTCTACCATCAAATCAAAGGGGAAAATACCCATGGAGAAGATTGAAAAATTCCTCCGCACTATGGGTCATAACGAAGCCAAGGTAGTTTTAAGATTAAAAGAAGCTCCACAACAAATATCAATTTTGGACTTGATCTTAACTTCTGAGGATCACTGGACAATCTTGCTGAAGGTTTTAGAAGAAGCCTATCTACCAACATCAGTTGATACGGAAAAATTTCAACATCTGGTTGATCACATTTTCAACAACAATGTGATATCCTTCACTGATGATGACATACGACCCGAGGGGACAGGTCATTGCAAGCCGTTGCACATTGCGGTCCTGTCCTTCGGAGACATGCTAGCTGGAGTCTTGATAGATGGAGGCTCATCTCTAAATATCTATCCATACGCTACCTTGGTGAAGATGAATATCAATCTCAACCGAATCCAGAGTAGCCATATTGTCATCAAAGCTTTTGACGGAGCCCGCCAGAATTCGATCAAAGTAATTGAACTACCAATCAAAATTGGTCCCCATACATTCTACGTATCTTTCCACGTACTCAAGATAGATTCGGGATACAACCTGCTCTTGGGACGACCTTGAATTCATATGGCAGGGGCAGTCCCCTCCACCCTTCATCCACAACTAAAATATATTATCAACAATAGCCTAGTCACGGTCAACGCTGAACCAGAGTGTCCTCAACATGGGGACATGCCATTCATCAATGCCAATGTAGATGTTGAACCGATCAGTTTTCATGCCTTGGAAGTAAGCAATACCCAATACCATGCTATTGGAACGCCATTTCCCGAACCCAAGATTTATGCCGAAGTAATGTCGGCTACTCAAGAAATGATGTTATTGGGTCATAAGTCGGGACAAGGGCTGGGTAAAGATCGCCAGGGTATCAAGTGATAAGTGGGTTTTACACCTACTTATTGGATATTAATTCACGCGAACTAGGCCCATCTCAAGTATATTTTAGTGTGTTTTTAGTTGCATTTCATGTTATTTTGCATTGCATTTACTTAAAACTCGTTTGGTGTAAAAGTGCTATGGCATGATTTGGTGATGTAAATGGCATGAGACTGTTGGAAGCATGGCATGAGGATCAATTGGAGTAGGAGACTAAGCATGGATGGACAAAAGAATGAATAATGAATCGGTCAAAGGCAGTGAACCGGTAATTCAAAGATTCAAAAGTTGTGGTCGCGCTATACAAGGCCGATGAATAAGCTTTGAGGATGCGCGCCTAATGCCGAACACCAGTTGAGCATGCATATTGCACACTCGTAAGTTATGCTACCAAGATGCGGATTTCAAAGGAGGGGAGAGTTCTATTAGGTCTTATATATTATACTTATTATCAACAATAAAAGGACACTCCCACCCCTTTGGGAAAAAAACAAGGAACAATGGTTTTCTTTCTCTCTTAAATTTCAACATTAGATTAGAGTAGATTAGCGTAGTGATTTCTAGAGTTGACGAGATTGAAGACTTGAAGCAATTGGGAAGCATCAGAGATTCTATCTTGGAGCAGGAGAACAGATTTGCACTTCAATTCTATACTTTTATCCTCTCTTTGGTTCTTATTTGTAATCTTGTGATGTTTATTCAATATGTGGATGATAGATTTGATTCAACTATGATTTAAACTCTATTATGAGATTGCAATGGATTCTATGGATTAGTTTATTCTGATATATTTCATTGTTAGTCTTATTGATTGCTATAGGGTTGTCTATTAAGATTCATGCTTATTTGCTTAGTTGATTGGCCATCAATTATTGTGATAATCCATATTGACTTGAGAGATGAAGTATGGGTTTGGATCTGATCTTAATAGCTTATGATTGTTTATTCTACATTGTGTTGGGATGTATGATTTGTGCTTAGGATAGACATATACCGACGCACCATTCATAGTGTATTGAGAACTTGGGACTAAACCCTAATTATTTGTAAATCACACAGACATATAGTGGTTTAAGTAATGTGGGTGTTCATGTGTATTCTATCAATTGTGGATTATATGTGATATGGGTATGGTACATTGAGAGATGGTTGTACTTTACTTTTGTGTTCTCGACTAACAAACCGGTACAATTAGTTTGGCCTAACCTCAAGTGTATGGTTTTGAATGAGTCAATAGATGAAATTGTGATCTCATGTCTTCATTATCTAGTCTCACTCTAGGATTAGTTAGGTTTATTTAATTTCTTAGTTTAAATATAAAATATAATATCATTCGTTTAAATAAGACTGAGATGGTTATGGGTTAATGTTTGGTGAACTTTATTAGTTAATTCTCCATGGGAACGATACTTTACTTTCACTTTATTACTTGTTGACCACGTATACTTGCGTGTTATGCGTAATTAGATTTGACACAACAAGTTTTTGGCGCCGTTGTCGGGGAATTAGCTTAATAAATTTTTTCCAACATTAATTTCAATTAAATTGGTCTTAATTTAAACATTTTTTTTCGTTTTAATTATCTTCTTATATTTCTCTCTTTTCAGGTACCATGGGTTACTTTGCTTATCAATGGCCTTATGAACATATGATTCAACCAAGGGACACAAGCACTGAGGGACTCAATGTATTCTCTACATTGTCAGCACAAATTACAACACTTTTGGAGAGGTTGGATATTCTTGCAGCCCAACGCACTCGAGAGATAGTAGTTACATGTGAATACTGTGCTGGCGAGCATCCGAGTTATCAGTGCAACATCAAGGTTGGACAAGTACAGTTTGGGGGTGATTACCTCAACAACGATGTTTATCCTGATTATCAACAAGGTTGGGGGTATCACCCAGATTATGAATGGAGTTATAGCTATCCCAACCAATACTGCATCCCAAGTCCAACACATCCATCAGATTTCTTATATACACCTTCAACGCAACAAGAGGAAAATTTCAAGGTTGAAGGAATTCATGTCAAAAAAGCATAGCAGACCATGAAGAGATGATGATGAGTCAGGAGTTATCAAGCCAAAATCTTAACAAACAGACGGAACAACTCATTAACTCCTCAATGAATGGTCCTTCATACATGGATTTTTAAACTGAACAAGATAATTCAAGAATGGAGGAGTTGTGGTTCAATTTTGTAGCATCAACTGAGGAGAAGATGATTGAGCAAGAAAGGTTAATTCAGAATCTGCAGAATCAAATGGATCAAATACTCAAAGCCTTGAACAATTTCCCTCAAAACAATTGGTGCTATGACATGGACGATGAATCTGATGGAGAGCCAGAGGTGTTCATGCCACTGAATGAACTGAAAGGAGTGGACATTGAGGAGACAACTGGGGGTATGGAAAATGAAGATCATGAGCTGACTTGTATAATACCCCAAGTGCCTTCTCAGTTAGAGTTGAAAAATTCAGTGAAATTTTCACACCCATGTCCCCTTGGTAGTCACATCAAAAGCAAGAATTTTTGCGATTATGAGGCCTCTTACAAACCATGGTGGGCTGAGGAAGAGATAATAGAAGAAGAAAATCATGTTGTATCTGTCATCCCTTAATGAAAAAATCTATTCACAGACACAATGGAAGGAGCACCTGGCTATGCAATAGAACTGGGGGCATCATGTACAGGAAATATGCTAGGTTGTTTCAATTCACAAACACGCGAGATGGGGAACCTACCTACGCAGATTGCAGTTCTAATGGATGGAGGGTTCCTAGCTTATCGTAGTGTAATTGGATAGCCGTGTCAAGAAAAGAGTCCAGCTAACGGACTATAAACCGAGTGCTCGATGGGAGGCACCCCATCTAATCTTTCTCCCTCCTTGTTTAATTCTTATTTACATTTCATTATTTAGTAGATGTTAGATAGTGGTAAGTCTTAATAACAGTTTTATTGTTTCTCCTCTCAGGTTCAATCCAATTGCTATAAGCATTCAGGATCAAATAGAAGTCAAACAAAAACTGAAGCTGCTAGAGTACAGGATCGCGCGGCCGTGCCCAACTACAAGCCAAACACCGTGCGGTGGCGCCATAGCTCAGTCACAAAAAAAAGCTAAATTTTTAGAATTTCTGACTCAAGCATTCGGACAGTTCAAAGCCCACACTCAGTTTCCAACTATAGAATATCATAAACTTAGCCATCGCCTAATATACCATCGGATCATGAGGAGGCGAACGGAGATGACATTGCCACTTCAGGGAGTATTCTTTCACTTTTAATTACAATGAGGGCATTATTTATTTTAAGTCTGGGGGTATTGGGTTGTAGTGAGTAGTTGTTGCATATAGTTTGATTGCAGATTTAAGCTGCATAATAGGGGTATTTTAGTATCTTTGTAGTTAAACTTTACATGAAATTTTTTGTTTTTAGTTGCATAACATTGCATAATCCCAGGCTTTTAGTTAGTTGAATTCTAATTTAGCCAATGATGAAATAGAACTGTGATAGATTTTTGAACTCTGTTGATAACTTAAACTTAGTTATAATTTCATACATGATGTAATCTATGCCTGTTGTTTAGATGTTACCGGGTAGCACGACAATGTTCCTATTTTCTTGTTGGTTAAGATTAGCATGCTTGTCTGCTGAGAGAAAAATGTTGTTTTTAATCATAGAATTGTGTAGGAAGTGAGTAATGACTATGAAGACACTGAAACTCAATTTTTGGAAACACATGGGTATGCTTGCTTTAAAAAAAATTATTGAATAATTATCGTGGCTAGTCTTATTTCGGGGCCTTTGTTACTTGAGTAAGTACGCCCGAGGGGATTGTCTCTACACCTAGCGCCCTAAGGTCTTAATGGTCTAGGAGTCATTAGTTGAAAGCTCGCTAAGGGGTAGCACTGTTAGCCTAATGGAATGAGACATTGCATAGTCATGGGAAATATATATAAAAAAATAAAAAAAATCAATAAACGCCGCGGGAAAGTGAAAAAATCGCCCTCGTGAGTAGAAATAAAGCAGAATAAACCCATTGTTGAACCTTAATTTGTATTGATGTGTTGGAGTAGTTGATCGATGTCTCATTAGTATGTGTAGTTCTTGATCTAAACTTCAATTTTTTGTCTTAAGTAATGTAGAACGTGGTATCTTTTTCTTTGTCAAGCTTATATGTGAACACATCACACACACACAACATATTTATAGCAGGTTAGGATTATCTGATTGTATGTCATTATGCCTTGAGCTTAGTTTAAGGCTTTGTTCTTGGATCTTGATATTTCTCTGAGGTATATCTTATTGGAATTCATATTTGGCTGAGAATGTGGGATTCATTTTCATAGTAGTGTAGCTTGCATAGCATGTAGATTGCATTATATTGCATTGCTTGAGGGCAAGCAATAGTTCAAGTTTGGGGGTATTTGATAAGTGGGTTTTACACCTACTTATTGGATATTAATTCACGCAAACTAGGCCCATCTCAAGTATATTTTAGTGTGTTTTTAGTTGTATTTCATGTTATCTTGCATTAGGGATTTCAAAGGGAGTTGGGACGAATATCTACCATTGGTGGAATTTTCGTACAACAACAGTTTTCACGCTAGTATAGGCATGCCGCCTTATGAAGCGTTGTATGGAAGGAAGTGCTGAACTCCATTGTGTTGTGATGAGGTGGGTGAACGTCGGATGTTGGGACCTGAGATGGTACATCAGACGGCGGACATGGTGAAGTTAATACGTACTCGACTAGTTGTGGCTCAAGACCGACAAAGGAAGTATGCAGATCCTCACAGAGAGAATAGATAATTCGATGTAGGATCTTTTGTTTTTCTGAAAGTATCGCCTTGGAAGGGGAAGATACGTTTTGGAAAAAAAGGGAAGTTAAGTCCAAGGTTTGTAGGACCTTTTGAGATTTTAAGAAGGATAGGGGAAGTAGCTTATGAAGTAGCTTTACCTCCAGAGATGGAACGCATTCTTAATGTGTTTCATGTGTCAGTGTTGCGTGTAAGACCCCAACTTTTTAAATAAAGATTAAATTTTCTCGAAATATATTTTTGAATATTATGGTGTGGATTTGATATAATGTTATAGTTGTGGGTATTATTTACAAGTTTTGCAAAGTACGCAAGTTATTATATAATATTTGATTGGTTGGGGAATATTTGTTTTAGCAGGGAATATTCGTATAACGGCACAATTATTGGTGGACCCCACAACGGAATTACTGTCGGATTGAGAAAATGACAAAAATACTTTATGAAAATAACGGCGTAAGTTTTACCGTTAACTGTTGAAACACCCGGTGTTAAAAGTATAGTTATACGCGTGGTTGCATAGTAGCACACGGTATTGATTATTGATGCTTGTGTGAGAAGTCACTCATTTATACTCAATTACTGCTACAGTAATTCCTGCATCATATCTCTCATATTATTGATTCAATTATTGTTACAGTATCATTTGCATAATATTTTATATTATTAAATCAATAATTGAGATGACAACGTTATTCATATTATTATTTGCAATATTGACAATGTCTAGAAGTTCTGTCAAGGAGAGGTTTGGTCACCTAATTGCGCGCCAATAAGGAGAAATCATTATCGGAAAGCCCCCTCTTTCTTGGGAATGACCTGGTTGTTAAATATTGTGAGTTATAATATTAATGATGAATAAGTTCGTGTTGATTAAAGATGATATTGATAGTTCCATTGTGTTGGGATTATTAGTGTTAGTGGAAATCGATATCTATTCCGATGATAATTGATGTATGGGGGTTATATTGATAAATCGGGTAATTTATCGGATAAATGAGCAATTAATTGCTACTAATTCACATGCTTATATAACTATTTGTTCACATGTGTGTACTATTGAATCACATTCTTGTACTATTAGGGGAGTTGGTGCAAAATTGATAATACTTGCATGACTAAGTTAAAAATGGAGGTATAGATGGAGGTACTATACTATAATTCGTATTTTTCACATGATTATACTATTGATTCACATGATTGAACTATTGATTCACATGATTGAACTATTGATTAACATTATTTACTATTAGGGGAGGTTGTGCAAGTTTGATAATAATTGCAGGACTAAATTAAAAATGAAAAAAGAGAAAAGTTGGAGGTATTGTACTGTAATTTTTCGAGCCCCAAAACGTGCAATTATTGAAACTATATTTTCCTATAAATAGAAGCTCATTCTTCCTTCATTTCTCACCAATTCACAAAAGCTTTAGAGCGATTATTATAGAGAGAAATTATAGAGAGAAAGAAGAAGAAAGTCTCACACCTCACTATTCCAAAGATCAAGTTTTTCCAAGGTAGGGAGTATTATTTCTTTCTTATCCATGAAGAGAACTTCATTATTCCATTCTTTATTATTCTCGTTGAATAACTCAGATATACGCTGAGCTACCCTATACTTGGTGAAATTCTTCATTATTCCATTCTTTATTATTCATTGGAACATTCTCGTGCGTGCGTTCTCGTTCGGACTGGTTTCGCTTTTATTATTCTCATTGGAATATCCTTGCCGTGCGTTTTTTTACGCCGCACTGATTCCGCCTTTTTATTATTCTGTTGGAATATCATGTCATGCATGCGTTTCTTACCGGACCGATTCCGCCTTTTATTATTCTCATTGGAATATCCTATCTATATGCGCTTTTACTACGGACCGATTCCGTTATTTATTATCCTATTAGAATAACCTGTTTGTGCGGTCTATCACATGCTTGGTGATTTCGTTTGTTATTCCATTCTTTATTATACTCAGTTGGTTAAAGTTTTGACTTCTATAATCCATGAAATTAGTGGAATATCCTTGATATGTGCGCTTCATCCAATATCTTTTCATGTAAATATTCTTCCGAGCATTCTTGAATTTTAGTCCACAAAGAAATATCATGTTGACAATTTAGACGTTATTGGTTCCTGGACAAATTAATTCTTGAACTTGTTTTATTGAATTCTTATATCATTGTCATCATCCTCATGTTTATATTTTGTTGAAAGTCATCTGTGGCCTGTAGTGTATAGATGGACTTGGTATGATTATGACCAGGGATTATTCGGTGTAATCATGACCGTAATGTTACAAATGACGTGGTAAAAGTCCTCATTGGCCCGTAGTGCATTGATGGATAGTTGTTGGCATGATCATGACCATTATTGAATACACAAATATTCTTGGCCCATAGCGCATGGATAATTGTGGTCGTGATACTAAAGAATATCCTTGGCCGTAGTGTAGAGGTGATTCGATGATGTGGATTATTTATTATGCGAGTCCCAGCGATAAAAGTGATGAAAAACCTTCTAAATCATAAAATAGTAGATTTTATTCTCTACTTGACTCTTTTAATGGATTGCTTGTTCCATCAAGCAGCTTAAACTTGATGGTTGTAATATTGTATCGGTTTAACATCAAGTAAAAGCTAACGATAATATATTCTGCATTATCTTAGTCATAATATTTCCTACTGGGCTAGTTGAGCTCACCCTTTTACTTTTATTGTTCTCTTCAGGAAATGAGAATGTAGCAGGGACTAGTCGGGGAACGGAGTGACGGACCAGATGATATCATTAGTAGTCCTCACTATTCAGTGAAATAGTGGAAAATAAATTTAATAATATTGAATTTGAGTTTGTATATTGTCTAGACGACAATATTTGTATTAAAACTCACAACTTATGTTTTTTTTGTACTTTAAACGACAATTGTATAATTAAGTTGTATTTGTATTCTGTACCATGTATTTGACGACTCAGAATAGGTGATGTATACCTATTTTGGGGCGCGTCACGTTAATATCAAAGCTTAGGGATATGATCCCTGGCTAAGATGTTAGACTAGAACTAGGAGGGGAGAGATGGGGAATTCCTTCGCTAGTATGACCTACCGAAGTTTATTTGGTATTTAATTGGTTGGTCAGAGTATATGGATAATATGTTGCATGTTAATTAACCCTTGTTTTGGAATCTGTAAAACGTACCCATCCTGACACACTCAAGATGTCTTGGGAGAAGTTCCAAGAGCTATTCAACGACAAGTACTTTCCCAAAAGTATTCGTCACATGAAAGAGGTGGAGTTTATCAAGTTGGAGCAAAACAATATGACCGTAATAGCAATACGAGGCTAAATTTGCGAGTTATCCCGTTTGCATCCCATTTGGTCGATAATGAGGAACGAATGACGAATGTTTTAAGAGGTTTGAAACCGAGATACGTCAATATCTTATTTCTCATAAACCGTGTTTGTATTCGGATGTTGTAAATAGGGCTCGATTATTGGAGCCGATAACGAGTCAACGCAACCAAGAGAAAGCGATCGGCGAATGAAAATACAAGTGGTAACAAATCATCGTGAAAGCGGTGACAACAAGCGTGGAGGGAATCAACATGCGAAATGGTAACCACTTGATGGTAATCATAGCCAAGACAATAAAATGGACATTTCAAGAAAAGGAGATTCAACAATGATGGAAAGGCGTGTCGGACCAAAGACCCGTTGTTAAGGAAGGAGAACGACCACCTATCATATGCTTTAAATGCGGAGGGGAGGGACACATCCGTCCAAACTGCGCGATGCCATCTGAAGCATGTTATAATTGTGGAAGGGAAGGTCACTTAGCTCGATTTTGTCGTTCATCGAAGACAAGTTCAGCTAGGATGGAGGCACCAAAGGTCGTCCCAGAAAATTCAAAGCCGGTAGTGCAAGGGAAAGCGTTTGTTGTGACCTCCCAGAAAGAAAGGAACTCGAACGAGGTTATCACGGGTAATTTATCATAAACTCTAGTGAAGTCTATACCTTATTTGATACCCGTTTCTACCCATTCTTTTATTTCTCCTACTACATGCGCAACGTTTAAATTTGACTCCGGAGAAATTAGACTTTGACTTATCTGTTGAAACTCCATTAGGAGAAACCTTCATTACATCCAATTGCTTATAAGTCTTGTTTGATTTAAATCCAGAACACTTACGTTACTGTCGATCTTATTTCATTGAAAATACTTGCATTTGACGTGATTTTAGGGATTGATTGGTTAACTACTCATCATGCAAAAATTGATTATTTTCGTAAGGTTGTTAGCTTTCATATTCCTAACCAACCTATTATGCGAATTCAAACAACTAAACCATTAAAATCAATTAATGTCATTTCAAGCCATAAAGCTATTCGTTTATTGAAAAACGGATGTCAAGCTTTCTTAGCTCATGTCACGGATCTAAACAAAAATACGTCAGTTTTGAATGATATTTTTGTTGTTAATAAATTTCTTAACATATTCCCCAAAGAACTTCCTGGCCTACCCCCAAAGCATGAAATTGAATTTTGTATCTACCTTGAACCCGGTACAAAACCCATTTCCAAAGCCCCATATCGAATGGCTCCTATTGAATTTCAGGAGTTAAAGACTCAGTTGCAGGAATTATTAGACATTGGTTTCATTCGTCCTTGTATGTCTCTTTGGGGTGCTCCTGTTCTATTCGTGAAGAAGAAAGATGGGAGTATGCGACTTTGTATTGATTATCGGGAGTTGAATCATGTCACCATCAAAAATAAGTACCCATTGCCACGTATTGATGACCTGTTTGACCAGTTGCAAGGCGCCAAATTCTTTTCAAAGATTGATCTTCGTTCAGGATATCATCAATGGAAGATTAGAATCGATGACATTCCAAAGACGACTTTCAGAACTCGGTACGGGCATTATGAATTCCTAGTCATGTCCTTTGGATTGACTAATGCTCCTGCTGCCTTCATGGATATGATGAACCGAGTATTCAAGGAATATTTGGATCATTTTGTGGTCGTCTTTATTGATGACATCCTCATATATTCCAAAAGCCGTGAAGATCATGAGCAACACTTGAGGTTGATACTCCAAAAGCTTCGTGAAAATAAGCTATATGTCAAGTTAAAGAAATGCGAGTTCTGGCTTGAGGAAGTTGCATTCCTTGGGCACGTGATATCAAATCATGGGATATCTGTTGACCCGACAAAGATTGAAGCAATTCAAAGCTGGGAGCAACCTAAATCAGTGACCAAAGTACGTAGCTTTCTCGGCTTAGCTGGTTATTATCGGAGATTCATAGAATGGTTTTCTCGAATCGCTACTCCATTAACTCAGCTGACTCGAAAAGATACAAAATTTGGTTGGAGCGTGGAATGTGAGAAGAGTTTTCAAGAACTCAAGAGGAGACTCATTTCAAAGACTGCTTACGACAATACCATCCGCTCGTAGGGGATTTGTCATCTCTGATGATGCTTCGGCAAAGGGTTTAGGATGTGTTCTCATGCAACATGGGAAAGTCATAGCCTATGCCTCATGGAAACTCAAAGAATATGAGAGAGAATTATCCTACTCATGATCTAGAGTTGGCAGCTGTCATTTTTGCGCTTAAGATTTGGAGGCATTACCTGTATGGAGAGAAGGTGGAGATCTACACGGATCATAAAAGCCTCAAATATTTCTTCATCCAAAAGGAACTCAACATGCGACAACAATGTTGGCTTGAACTATTGAAAGATTATGATCATACCATCCAATACCATCCTGGAAAAGAGAACGTGGTAGCTGACGCACTGAGTAAAAGATCATATGCGGGTACGAGTGCAATATTGTCAACACAAAGGCCCATTTTGTATGACTTGCAAAGGATGGAGTTAGAGATAAAGACTCTAGGGACCCACATGATGATGGCAAACATACGAGTAGAACCGACTTTAATCGATAAAGTTAAAGCTGCTCAAGCTACAGACCTGGAGCTAATGCGTATGAAGAAGAAAGTGCAAGAAGGTGCTATGCCGAAAGCAAGAATCGATGAGGAAGGAATACTTCGAGTCAACTCCAGACTTTATGTTCCTAACAACCCTGATTTAAAGTATAAAATCATGATGGAGGCGCACAACACACTGTTTGCAATTCATCTTGGGAGTACCAAAATGTATCGTGATCTTCGACATACATTTTGGTGGAAAAATATGAAGAGAGAGATAGCAGAGTTTATCTCAAGGTGTTTAACTTTTCAACGAGTCAAGGCGGAGAATCAAGTACCAAAAGGTCCATTGCAACCACTTGAAATTCCAGAATGGAAGTGGGAACATATTACTATGGATTTTGTTACTGGTCTTCCCAAGGTTTCTCAAGGCATAGATAAAATTTGGATCATTGTTTATAGATTGACCAAGTCTGCTCATTTTCTATCTATACGAGAAACTTATACACTTGAACGTCTTACTCGTATGTACATAAACGAGATTGTAAGACTGCATGGTATGCCAGTATCCATAGTTTCTGATCGAGACCCGAGATTCATTTCAAGATTTTGGGTTAGTTTACAAAAAGCTATGGGCACAGATTTACGATTTAGCTCGGCATATCATCCTCAGATAGACGGGCAGTCGGAGAGGACCATTCAAACTCTTAAAGATCTATTAAGACTCTGCGTCCTTGACTTCAAGGGAAGTTGGGACAAGTTCTTACCATTGATGGAGTTTTCCTACAACAACAGTTATCAAGCAAGTATTGGCATGGTTCCATTTGAGGCGTTATATGGAAGAAAGTGTTGTTCTCCAGTATGCTGGGATGAGGTGGGTGAAGCAACGTTGTTGGGACCGGAGTTGGTACGTATGACTATGGAAAAGATTCAAACGATCCGACAACGTCACAAGATCGACAAAAGAGTTATGCTGATCTTCATCGAAAAGATGTGGAATTCGATATTGGAGATCATGTGTTGTTACGTGTTGCTCCATGGAAGGGAGTTACGAGATTTGGAAAGAGAGGAAAGCTCAACCCTCGATTCATTGGCCCATTTTTAATCCTCGATCGAGTAGGAACTGTGGCGTATAGACTCGCTTTACCGCCAAGTATGTCTCGTGTTCATAACGTTTTTCACATATCTATGTTACGTAAATATATGAAAGACCCGAACCACATTATTGAATTAGAACTAGACGAGATAGAGGAAGATTTAACGTATGAAGAGTTACCTGTTAAAATCTTGGACAAAAAGGATCATACTCTATGCTCCAAGGTTATACCTCAAGTCAAAGTTTTGTGGAGAAACCACGATGTTGAGGAAATGACTTGGGAATTAGAATCCGAAATGAAATCAAGGTATCCTCACCTCTTCGACATACCAGGTACGCACCCTAATTTTGAGGACGAAATTTCATAAGAAGGGGGGGTTGTAAGACCCCAACTTTTTAAATAAAGATTAAATTTTTTCGAAATATATTTTTGAATATTATGGTGTGGATTTGATATAATATTATAGTTGTGGGTATCATTTACAAGTTTTGCAAAGTACGCAAGTTGTTATATAATATTCGATTGGTCGGAAATATTCGTTTTAGCGAGGGAATATTCAGTATAACAAGACAGATCATTGGTGGACCCCATAACGGAAATTATTGTCGGATTGAAAAACGACAAAAATACTTTATGAAAATAACGACGGAAGTTTTACAGTTAATCTGTTGAAACACCCTTGTTAAAAAGTACGATTATACTGCGTGGTTGTATAATAGCACATTATTGATTTGATTATTGATGTTTATGTGAGAAGTCACTTTCGCTTATACTCAATTATTGCTACGATAATTCTTGCGCATCATATCTCTCATATTATTTATTCAATTTGTGACGCCCCAAAATAGGTCCATTCCACCCAACCCATTTTGAGTCGCCAAATACATGGTACGTAAATAACTACAACTTTATTAATACATTTGTCGTGCAAAATACGACAACATATATCTTTATGTGAGTTTAAATACAATTATTGTCTTCTAGACAATATACATACCCAAATAAATCCCCATCATAATTATTGATACATCATTTTACAAAAATGGTGAGGACTACTAAACAACTCTCCCTAGAACTTTCATTCCATACCCCGACTGCATTTTCGTTATATTCTCGCCTCTCGAGAAGAAAAATGGAACAAAAAGGAAAAGGGTGAGCTCGACTAGCCCAAAGAAAGAATATTATGACTAAGATAATATACAACAAAATTATCGTTAGTCTTCAACAGGAAAAATATAATAGAATACAATAGACAACAAGTTTTAAATCAATATTCACATAGCGAAATAATAATTCATTAGAAGAGTTAAATAGAGAATGCAAACTACTATCTTCTATGTATGAATTTTAAAGTTCATCATCAATATTTTTATCCTCCTAACATCAATCAATATATATACCGAATCATATATTCATCCTTGCACTCTGAAAAGCCAAGGACATTCACCATTTGGTCATGTTCATCGAAATCATTCATCTTTTTTGCACTACGGGCCAAAGATATTCATCGTAAATCATTCATCTTTGCACTATAAAGCCAAAGATATTCATCATAACTCATTCATCTTTGCACTACAGACCCAAAGATATTCAATAATATCATTATTTAAGACGGAGGATGATGAAAATATTTTTAAAGAAACGAATCCAGTGAAACAAAATAACAAGGATTAAGGATTAAGGATTCGTACTTTGTTTTATCCACGTCCAAAAATACCTCAAAAATAATCATAGTGGTGTAAAATTCAAGAATGATCAAAACATGGATACAATCAAAGCTAGTATCCATAATAGATATTTTGGACAAAAAGAAGAAATTTCATTTTTGGTGAATAGTCTTGTATTCGTGAATAGTCTCAGATATCGTGAATAGTCTTGATCGTGAATAGTAACTCAGACACCAAAAGATAGAAATTTCACAAAAAATATCTTCACGCTTAAGTGAATAGTACTTATGAATATAAGAACTCGTGAATAGTAAGTCATGAATAGTAACTCGTGAATAAGAACTCATGAATAGTAACCCTTTACATGAAAAAGTTCCAAATTTGATAAAAAGTTTCAACCAATATTTCAAAGATAATGATATTGAAGAAATAATATCATTTGAGAAGAAAATAACATCCCTTACCTTGAAAGATCAAGACTTAAAGCGGAATCTTTGGATATAGGCTATATCTTGAACTTTCACCGTATAGCAATACTCAAAGTATACTCAAAATACTCACAAGAATACGCTCGATAATATAGAGAGAAAACTTGATTTTAAATGTGATTTTCAATTCTAACCTAAGCACCTATTTATAGGAAATTACTTAGAACACCAAAGGAAAATTTATTATAATATTAATATATTTAATAATCTTCTACGCCCACTTTGACAACTGATCTCAGATCATTAAACACATGCTAGGGCTTCCCACACAACAAAAAAAACGTTTTTATTAATATAAATATTTAAAACTTCCAAAAATCAATTATTTCGGAGCTTCGGAACTTCAATAATTCATAATAAATAGCCCTTTTATCAGAAAATTCGAATCTCGCGAGTTTTATAGGAAATTCAATTCTCTACAACTTTACAGAAGAAAGTTTTTCCAAATTCCAAACAGAAATTGACCGAAATTTATAAACAAAGTGATTTTACAAAGCTATAATCAAATTTCGATCGAATAAATAGGGTCCAATTGACATGTTTAACATGTTTTAAACATTTATTGCAACAAAATACTCTTCCTCCTCGTATACTCATATATCCCACATTCGTTGTAAAAATATCACCATTATTATATTATTAAAATATAATAATATATATTTAAATGAATTATTTTATCGAGAAAAGATAAAATTTCAATTTTCAACAATTGTCACATTAAAATTTTCTCCATCTATATCCACATAAAATCAATATTTTCCTCATCATATGAATCAATAATTAATTATTCACAAATAATATTACGAGAATCACAATATTGACAACCGTGCGGCTCTAGGAAGAGGGGGCTTCCAATAAGAATTTCTCCTTCTTGGGCGCCGCAATTAGGTGACCAAACCTCTCCTTAGACGAACTTTCTAGACATTGCCAATAATGTTATCTAATAATATTATTCGGATAATATGAATTATTGCTTCGATAATGAAAAATACATGTGTAATAACAATTTATTGAAACAACAAACAATATAAAATATCAACGCAAAGAATTATTGAATCAATAAAATAAAATCTTTGAGCAAGAATTATCATAACCATTATTGAGTAGTGCCTTCTTACGTAAGAGTCAATAATTGGTGCAATACTGCAGTGTCTACTGCAACAACAACGCGTAGACATTGTGTTTTAACCACCGGGTATTCCAACGATTAAATAAACCAGTAACAACTACGCCAAGTATTTTTAAACAACTTATATTTGTCGCTTTTCTTCCTCCAATCGCTTTTCATTATGGGGCCCACACATGGGTTGCTACATGTCAAATTTAATATTCCCCGACAATGACGAATATTCCACGACAAAACGAATATTCCCAAACAACAATGAATATTTTATAACCACTTACTTATTTTGAAATATTTATGTATTTTACCCATAACTATCCACATTAATCACATCAACCCTTACTATTTCAAAATAATAATTAGAGGAAATTAAATTTCATTTATTAATTATTTGGGGTCTTACAACCTCCCTCCTTATGAAATTTCGTCCTCGAAATTGACATACGTACTGTGTTTGAAAAGGTGAGGATACCTCGCTTTTATTTCGTTTCCAACTCCCGTGTCATTTCCTCTATAGAATGGTTTCTCCACAAGACTTTAACTTGTGGTATGACCTTCGTCGTAGGACATGCTCCTTCCTATCCAAGATCTTGACAGTACCTCCTCATA
Source organism: Panax ginseng (assembly GCA_020205605.1). NCBI lineage: Eukaryota > Viridiplantae > Streptophyta > Magnoliopsida > Apiales > Araliaceae > Panax > Panax ginseng. Next base: position 60,133,249 of record CM035140.1, on the reverse strand, counting down.
CGTTAAGTCTTGGCTATCTCGTCCCAGCTTCTAACTCAATAACATGGTTCGGGTCTTTCACATATTTACGAAATGGTGATATGTGAAACACATTATGAACACGAGACATACTTGGAGGTAACGCGAGTCTATAGGCTACATTTCCTACTCGGTCAAGAATTTGAAATGGACCAATAAATCGTGGATTGAGCTTTCTCTCTTCCCAAATCTTGTAACTCCTTCCATGGAGCAACTCGCAACAATACATGATCCCCTATACTAAATTCCACGTCCTTTCGATGAAGATCCGCATAAACTCTTTTGTCGATCTTGTGCCGCTTTGTATACGTTGTCGAATCATTTGGATCTTTTCGGTGAGTCATACGTACTAACTCGGGTCCCAACAATGTTGCTTCACCCACCTCATCCCAACATATTGGAGAGCGACACTTTCGTCCATATAATGCTTGAATGGGGCCACACCTATACTTTCCGATAATCTTGTTGTTGTAGGAGAATTCCACCAATGGTAAATACTTATCCCAAGCGCCTTGAAGTCTAGGACACGAGTCTTAATAAATCTTCAAGAGTTTGAATAGTCCTCTCGATTGTCCGTCCAGCTTTGATGGTATGCCGGCCCAATCTTAAATCCGTACCTATAGCTTTTTGCAAGCTAACCCAAAATCTTGAAGTGAATCTTGGGTCACGATCCGAAACTATGGATACTGGCATGCTATGCAATCTCACAATCTCATTTACGTACATTTGAGCAAGACGTTCAAGGGAATAAGTCTCCCGTATTGGCAAGAAATGAGCAGACTTGGTTAATCTATCAACAATAATCCAAATAGCATTTATGCCTTGAGAAACCGTGGGAAGTCCCGTAACGAAATCCATGGTAATGTGTTCCCACTTCCATTTCGGAATCTCAAGTGGTTGCAATGGTCCCTTAGGCACTTGATGCTCGCCTTTACACGCTGACAAGTTAAACATGTTGAGATAAACTTTGCAATCTCTCTCTTCATATTGTTCCACCAAAATGTATGTCAAGATCACGATAGATTTTAGTACTTCCTTGGATGGATTGCAAATGGTGTATTGTGTGCCTCCATCATAATCTTGTACTTCAAATCGTAATCGTTAGGAACACAAAGTCCGGAGTGGACTCAAGTATTCCTTCTTCATCAATTCTCGCTTCCTAATATCTCCTTCTTGTACTTTCTTCTTCATATGCATCATTTCAAGCCTCGGTGGCTTGAGCAACCTTAACTTTTTCTATTAAAGTTGGCTCTATCGCCATATATTTGACATCATCGCACTTCGTTCTCGTGATATGATCTTCTACTCAACGCGTCGGCTACCACGTTCGCTTTTTCGGGATGGTATTGAATAGTGTGGTCGTAGTCTTTCAATAGCTCGAGCCAACGTCATTGCCGCATGTTAAGTTCTTTTTTGAGTGAAGAAATATTTAAGGCTTTTATGGTCCGAATATATCTCCACTTTCTCCCATATAGATAGTGCCTCCAGATCTTTAAGCTGAAAAGCGATCACGCTAACTCTAGATCATGAGTAGGATAATTCCTCTCATATTCTTTAAGTTGTCGCGAGGCATAGGCTATGACTTTCCCGTTGCATGAGAACACATCCTAACCCTTTGCCCGAGCATCATTGTGAGATAACAAATCCATCCGAACCGGATGGTATTGTTAGAACAGTCTTAAAATAAGTCTCCTTTTAAGCTCTTGGAAACTCTTCTCGCACTCTTCGCTCCAAACGAATTTTGTATCCTTCCGAGTTAGATGAGTTAGCGGAGTAGCGATTCGTGAAAACCCTTCCACGAATCTCCGATAATAACCAAATTTAAGCCCAAAAGCTACGTACTTGATCCACCGACTTGGTTTCTCCCAACTTTGTATTGCTTCAATCTTCGCCGGTCAATGATACTCCATGTTTTGACACCACATGCCCAAGAAATGCTACTTCCTCAAGCCAGAACTCACATTTCTTTAACTTGGCATAAAGCTTGTTTTCACGAAGCCTTTGGAGTACCAGCTTCAAATGGTGCTCATGATCTTCACGGCTTTTGGAATATATGAGGATGTCATCAATAAAGACAACAACGAACTGATCCAAATACTCTTTGAATACTCGGTTCATCATATCCATGAAAGCCGCAGGAGCATTAGTCAATCTGAAAGACATAACTAAGAATTCATAATGCCCGTACCGAGTTCTAAAGGCAGTCTTTGGAATATCCTCAGTTCTAATCTTCAGCTGATGATATCCAGAACGAAGATCGATTTTTTGAAAAAATTGTGCTCCTTGCAAATCGGTCAAACAAGTCATCAATACGAGGTAGAGGATACCTATTCTTGATAGTGACATGGTTCAATTCCCCGATAGTCAATACAAAAGTCGCATACTCCCGCCTCTTTCTTCTTTACAAATAAAACAGGGAGCACCCCAAGGAGATGTACTAGATTTAATGAAACCAATGTCCAACAACTCCTCCAGTAGTTGGACCTTTAACTCCTCAAGTTCAATAGAGCCATTCGATATGGGGTTTTAGAAATGGGCTTTATGCAGTTCAAGGTCAATAAAGAATTCAACTTCACGTTACGGGGTAGACCAAGGAAGTTCTTCAGAAATACGTCAGAAAGTTAATAACAACAGAATATTATTCAATTTTGACGTGTCTTTATTCAAATCCATAACATGGGCTAAGAAAGCTTGACATCCGCTTTTTAATAAACGAATAGCTTTATGATTAGATATGATGATGTGATTGATTTTAATGGTTTAGTTGCTTGAATTGAACAACAAAGTTGTTTAGGAATATGAAAAAAACAACCTTACGAAAAACAATCAATTTTGGCATGATGAGTAGTTAACCAATCAATCCCTAAAATCACATCAAAAGCAAGTATCTTTAAAGAGATAAGGTCAATGTGTAAGATAAGGGTGCCAACATGGATTAGACAAAATTTATAAACAAAGTGGATGTGATGAAAGTTTCTCCTAACGGAGTTTCCACAGATAGGTCAAAGTCTAATTTCTCCTGAGTCAAGTTTAAACGCGTTGAGCACAAGCGGAGAGATAAATGAATGGGTAGCACCCCAGGTATCTAGTAAAGTATAAACTTCACAAGAATTTATAAATAGCTTACCCGTGATCACCTCGTTTGGGTTCCTCGCATTTTGACCAGTCACAACAAACGCTCTTCCAGGAACCGTTGACTTTGACTTTTCTGGGACAGTCTTTTGAGTCACCGTCCCCGCTGAACTAGGTTTCGCTCTGAGTGCAATCTCGAAGCGATATGTCCTTCCTTTCCACAATTATAGCATACCGAAAGGCTAGCGTAGGCGGTTTGACCGATATGTCCTCTTTTCGCATTTATAGCATATGACCGGTGGTCGTTCTCCTCCCTTGGAACCAGTTGCTGCTGGCACTGTCGTCTTCACATGGTCGTTGTTGAATCTCCTCTTTTTAAAATCTCCTCCTGACTCGCTTCTCCTATTTTCATGGCCATGATTACCACTAGAGTGGTTACCATTTTTATCCGTCTTTTTCTTTCTCCACTGATTATTGTTGTTTTGTTGACTGCTATCTCTGGTATGATCCTGATTGTGGTACCTCGGTTGGCCGTACTTTCGTTATCTCGTTCTAACAATTGAGCCTCACATTAACAACATCCTCGAATAGAGAGAAAATTTATGAGAGATGAGATATCTTGACGTATCTTGGGTTTTAAACCTCTCGAAACATCCGCGTCATACGTTCCTCATTCTCCACCAAATGAGGTGCAAACCTCGGATAACTCTGCAAATTTTGCCTCGTCTTCGAGACACCGCCGCCATGTTGTTCTCGCTCGGCCTAATAAACTCCACTTCCTTCATATAGACGAACACTTTCGTGAAAGTATTTGTCATTAAATAGTTTCTGAAACGTCTCCCAAGACATCTTGGCCTTGCTACGGATGGAGTACGCTTCTGCAGACTCCCACCAATGAAATCTCGCCTCGCCACGGAACATAAAGGTGGCGAATGGAACCTTCTGTTCTCTCAGTGCATCCCAAGACATCGAATATCTTGGTAATTTGCTTGACCCATGTTTCTGCCATGATCGGATCTGGCTTTCCCTTAAATTCTGGTGGTCCCAACTCTTTGAACTGCTTGGCTGTGACAACCCGTAAATTGCTATCATTTCCTCCTATGTTTTGAACACGAGTCTCCCTCGTCTGATTTTGCATGAATCGCAAAAGCTTCTAAATATCCCCTCGTTCATCATCTGCTCAGTGGTGTTGTTCACAAGAGGAACATTGCCAGCCTGTTGCACGTTCTCCTCGTTGGTGAGTACAGGCGTCTCCACGGTCTCATTTCCGTTGTTAATATTCTCAGTCGACATTCTCAAATACTGTCATAAAACAAGGGTTAATTAAGGAAATAAATATATCACATAATATCCCTATATACTGACCAACTATCAAATAAGCTTAGGTAGGACACACTAGCGAATGATTTACTTGTCTCTCCCCTCCTAGTTCTATTCCCCGATCTCCGCCAGAGATCATATCCCTAAGCTCTGATACCAACTGTGACGCCCTCAAAATTGGTCCATTCCACCCAACCCATTCTGAGTCGCCAAATACATGGTACAGAAATAACTACAACTTTATTAATACATTTGTCGTGCAAAATACTACACAATATATATCTTGTGAGTTTAAATACAATTATTGTCTTCTAGACAATATACATACCCAAATAAATCCCCATCATAATTATTGATACATCATTTTACAAAATGGTGAGGACTACTAAACAACTCTCCCTAGAACTTTCATTCCATACCCACTGTACTCGTTATATTCTCGCCTCCACGAGAAGAAAAATGGAACAAAAGGAAAAGGGTGAGCTCGACTAGCCCAAGAAGAATATTATGACTAAGATAATATACAACAAAATTATCGTTAGTCTTCAACAGGAAAAATATAATAGAATAAAATAGACAACAAGTTTTAAATCAATATTTGCATATGAAATAATAATTCATTAGAAGAGTTAAGTAGAGAATGCAAACTACTATCTTCTATGTATGAATTTTAAAGTTCATCATCAATATTTTTATCCTCAGAACATCAATCAATATATATCTGAATCATATATTCATCCTTGCACTACGTGCCAAGGACATTCACCAATTGGGTCATGTTCATCTAAACACTGCTCATCTTTGCACTACGCCCAAAGATATTCATCAGAAATCATTCATCTTTGCACTACGGGCCAAAGATATTCATCAGAAATCATTCATCTTTGCACTACAGGCCAAAGATATTCATCATAACTCATTCATCTTTGCACTACAGGCCAAAGATATTCAATAATATCATTATTTAAGATTGAGGATGATGAAAAATATTTTTAAAGAAACGAATCCAGTGAAACAAAATGACAAGGATTAAGGATTAAGGATTCGTACTTTGTTTTATCCACGTCCAAAAATACCTCAAAAATAATCATAGTGGTGTAAAATTCAAGAATGATCAAAACATGGATACAATCAAAGCTAGTATCCATAATAGATATTTTGGACAAAAGAAGAAATTTCATTTTTTCGTGAATAATGCCGTGATCGTGAATAGTGTCAGATATCGTGAATAGTCTTATATCGTGAATAGTAACTCAGACACCAAAAAGATAGAAATTTCACAAAAAATATCTTCACGCTTAAATGAATAGTACTTGTGAATAATAATTAAATGAATAGTAAGTAATGAATAGTAACTCGTGAATAGTAACTCATGAATAGTAACCCCGACATGAAAAAGTTCCAAATTTGATAAAAAGTTTCAACCAATATTTCAGCATAATGATATTGAAGAAATAATATCATTTGAGAAGAAAATAACATCCCTTACCTTGAAAGATCAGTACTTCTAACTGGAATACTGGATATAGGCTATATCTTGAACTTTCACCGTATAGCAATACTCAAAGTATACTCAAAATACTCACAAGAATACGCTTTCGATAATATAGAGAGAAAAACTTGATTTAAATGTGATTTTCAATTCTAACCTAAGCACCTATTTATAGGAAATTACTTAGAACACCAAAGCGTAAAATTTATTATAATATTAATATATTTAATAATCTTCTACGCCCACTTTGACAACTGATCTCAGATCATTAAACACATGCTAGGGCTTCCCACACACAAAAAAAACGTTTTTATTAATATAAATATTTAAAACTTCCAAAATCAATTATTTTGAGACTTGAACTTCAATAATTCATAATAAATAGCCCTTTATCAGAAAATTCGAATCTCATGCGAGTTTTTATAGAAATTCAATTCTCTACAACTTTGCAGAAGAAAGATTTTCCAAATTCCAAACAGAAAATTGACCAAATTCATAAATGACGATTTTATGTGCTATAATCAAATTTTAGTCAATAAATAGGGTCCACTGACATGTTTAACATGTTTTAAACATTTATTGCAACAAAAATACTCTTCCTCCTCGTATACTCATATATCCCACATTCGTTGTAAAAATATCACCATTATTATATTATTAAAATATAATAATATATATTTAAATGAATTATTTTATCGAGAAAAGATAAAATTTCAATTTTCAACAATTGTCACATTAAAATTTTCTCCATCTATATCCACATAAAATCAATATTTTCCTCATCATATGAATCAATAATTAATTATTCACAAATAATATTACGTAATCACAATATTGACAACCGTGCGCCTCAGAGCAGGGGCTTTCCAATAAGAATTTCTCCTTCTTGGTAGCATGATTAGGTGACCAAACCTCTCCTTAGATGTAACTTTCTAGACATTGCCAATAATGTTATCTAATAATATTATTCAGATAATATGAATTATTGCTTCGATAATGAAAAATACTGTGTAATAACAATTTATTGAAACAACAACAATATAAAATATCAACGCAAAGAATTATTGAATCAATAAAATAAAATATCTTTGAATAAAGATTATCAAACCATTATTGAGTAGTGCCTTCTTACGTAAGAGTCAATAATTGGTGCAATACTGCAGTGCTACTGCAAGTGCAACAACGCGTATTCTTGTTTTAACCACCGGGTATTCCAACATTATGTAAATCTAGAATAACTACTACCGTTATTTTTAAACAACTTATATTTGTCGCTTTCTTCCTCCAATCGCTTTTCATTATGGGGCCCACATGGGCTGCTTTTGCAAATGCGATGCGAATATTCCCAACAAAGATGAATATATTCCACGACAAAAACGAATATTCCCAACAACAATGAATATTTTATAACCACTTACTTATTTTGAAATATTTGCGATTTTTACCCATAACTATCCACATTAATCACATCAACCCTTACTATTTCAAAATAATAATTAGAGGAAATTAAATTTCATTTATTAATTATTTGGGGTCTTACACAATTATTGTTACAATATCATTTGCATAATATTTTATATTATTAAATCAATAATTGAGATGACAAAGTTCTTCATATTATTATTTGCAATATTGACAATGTCTAGAAGTTCTATCAAGGAGAGGTTTGGTCACCTAATTGCGCGCCAATAAGGAGAAATCCTTATCGGAAAGCCCCCTCTTTCCTGGGAATGATCTGGTTGTTAAATATTGTGAGTTATAATATTAATGATGAATAAGTTCGTGTTGATTAAAGATGATATTGATAGTTCCATTGTGTTGGAATTATTAGTGTTAGTGGAAATCGACATCTATTCCGATGATAATTGATGTCTGGGGGTTATATTGATAAATCGGGTAATTTATCGGATAAATGAGCAATTAATTGCTACTAATTCACATGCTTATATAACTATTTGTTCACATGTGTGTACTATTGAATCACATTCTTGTACTATTAGGGGAGTTGGTGCAAAATTGATAATACTTGCATGACTAAGTTAAAAATGGAGGTATAGATGGAGGTACTATAACGTAATTCAGTATTTTCACATGATTATACTATTGATTCACATTATTTACTATTAGGGAGGTGGTGCAAGTTTGATAATACTTGCAGGACTAAATTAAAAATGAAAGAAAAGTTGGAGGTATTGTACTATAATTTTTCGAGCCCCAAAACGTGCAATTATAGAAACTATATTCTATAAATAGAAGCTCATTCTTCCTTCATTTCTCACCAATTCACAAAAGCTTTAGAGCGATTATTATAGAGAGAAATTGTGACGCCCCCAAATCCGGGTACTTGAAACCCGAACTCGGTGCTTCATGATACCATTTCTATAAGCTGAATAATACTAATAATAATATAACATTCAAACTTAATTTACATATGCATCAAAGTTTACTCCCAGGTACGAGACCTTTAAATACATTCCGTACAATACATGATGATATATATATATATATATCATTGTCTTAATAAACTATAACTATTATACAACATATTATAATCTCATTCGAACCACTTTCCTTTCCCTTGTTCATGCACGAGCCTTCAAAGTTGATCATATATATAATCGAAAAACATTTAATTTAAGCAAGAGTGAGCATTTGAGTGCCCAGCAAGTAATAGCAATTATATATATAAGCTGAAAGAATTTAAATGTTTTCTTTACATAACCCTTCTACAACGAATCAATAGTTGTGAAGTAATCTGAACCGATAATAATAACATAATAACCCTCTTTCAAATTTTTGAAACTACGTACTGACCATAAATGGGGTTTAAGTAACATACTATGAACATTCTTTTCATTTTCAAAAGGTTTAGCGAGAACTTCATCCGCAAACCGTCATAACTTACGGGCACGGAAGGTGATCATCCCGTTGTACCCTGTATTGATCAACACTACATTACAAGAATGATGTTATCGTTCACTCTGTCCGCCTTGGACGCATAAAAAGTTTTCCCATATAAGGGATGTTCATACTTGTTAGGGTTCCAAACCAAAGGTTTTTATCTTGCTCAACAATAATCTATAATTTAACATATATATATATATATATATATATATATATATATATACGTGTAATTGACAAAGGTGTATCAACATGTGAATAAATACCATGATTATCCAAGTGGGGACTTGTATAACCATTTATAGAAATTAACGAACATAATATATATCTGAATTATCATATACTAACATGTTGATAGTCAATGAGTGTATATAATATAAAGTTAATAATATGTACAGTAATAATATAATTCTGAAACATTCTTACTCATGTCCATTGCATAAAGAAAATGCAAAGGTAGGATACTTGCCTGATCTGCTGCTTACAATTCTCAACTTAGTTCTATCTCTTTTATCACGACCTATCATAAATCAGATCATTCGTTCGATTAGAACAATATATCATAACACATAGTACTGCCTATTACAGTCAGCACATAATCTAATCACCTTGAAACACATATTTCATAGTCATTGAATCACAAATAATCAATAATACAGTCAAAATATCTAAGTCTAGATCAATTTCTGAAATATGTCGGTGTACCGACAGCCTTATCAGGTAATAATCGAGTCTAAGACTCTATTCTGTATCTCAATATCCGTAAGTATCAGTCATATTATTTTTAAATGACTTAATATACTTTTTAAACACTTATTATAATTTATCATGAATTTTCAAATATCGGAATCATAATTAAATGATTTAAATATCAAACAATTCTATTATCATTAATATTTATTTATTAATAAATTATCCTTTAAATACTAAAAGTTATATTTTATAACTTAAAATATCTTTAAACAATTTATTTTCATTTAAAATGATTTTTAAAATAATAAAATTATTTTTAAGCTAAATATAATTATTAAATAACTTTAATATCATTAGTAATAATTAATTAATGAAATTCATCACAAAATATTAAAAGTCCTTAAAATAACTTAAAATATTTTCTTATACCATAATATAATTTTAAATGATTTTTCAAATATTAAAATCATTTTAAATCATTTATTTAATATTATAATTAAATAAATTAAAATCTTTAATATTCCAAAAATATTAAATATTTATGAAATATATCCAAAATAATTAAAATATAATTTTCGGACATTAAAATAATTTTTAAGAATTTATTTGGTATTTTTAATAATTTAAAATTAATTTATACTAATTATTTAATTAAAATAATTAATTTAGAAATTAAACTATCGCTAAAGGTACAATAGGTGACAAAAATGTCGCTAATGGTGTTCTTCACCAAACCCAGATCACACAATCAGTGAACGAGTAGGGTACTTTGACCAACAATAAATCTCAATCTATGAAGTTTCTGGGAAATCTAATACATAGATCTTGTAGTACTAGTGTAATTCTACAATTATCATCAACAATATAGGCTAAACAACAACATCTAAGCAAGATATAAAATCACAAAGTCACTGTCAGAGCTTTCTTCAAATTTCTGGGCTGCCCAAAAATTTAAAGTCATGGCGGTCAACGATTTTCATAGCCTTATTCTGGTCAATCAGTTCATGTTGTTGGTGTTATAGACGTCGGGCTGTGTAGACAAACTTACATAGAACATGATTCAAACATTATCCAAGTCTAAACATTATTAACAAGAAAGATCTGAAGCTCAGAACATCTTGTCAGATCATGTACTTAAATTCTGGGTTTTTCCAGATTTAAAAACAGAACAAGTAGGTTACTTTGGATCTTTATATCTCTCGTTCTGAGCTTTATCTAAGTGATCTATTGATTCCAGGTTGTACAGAACATGTAATAATACAACTCTATTACATAAAATACATATAAAAATAACAGATCTAGCAGATTAAAGTCGGTCAAAGACTGCCATAACTCATGTTCTTGATTTTTTGGAATTTCCAGAAAACCAAATCCGCGATCATCTTAGATAGTTTGACCAATCATTACGACCATAATATGTGTTATTTTAGAGATCTAAGAGCATTAATATGAAGTACGACTAACAGGCTACATACTGGATATAACAACATCATCAAAACATTTAACACCTGACAGATCCGGACTTACAAAGTTCTTACCAAACGACAGTTTATGCATTCTGGGTTGCCTAGAAAAGTCCGGTCAATGCCGGTCAACTGCCTTTGACCGTGAATAACGTTTAATCTACACATCACATGACTCTGATTCTTTTTTCAAATTAAAGACAACATTACAGGCTACACATAACATCTTATAAACAACAAAAACAGTCAGTGAGCACAGAGATATAAGGCTTGACATTCACTGTCAGACATCAAAATTTGTTTTTTCCAGATTTTTGAAAAACTTAATTTTGAGCAGTTTGATGTTATGGATTCAACAAATACCAACCCAGATAATCAAAATAGACTATAAACAACATATTCTAACAATCAAACATAACATCTAACAACAAATTTTGGACAGAAATTCAAAGTAGGGTTTTATACCTTCTATGCTTTGATTCTGATTTCTAGGCTTCTGATTTGTTATGATTGATAGTAGGGCTATATTAAGGGACTAGTATGCTACAATAATTCGTAGCTTTTAGAGAGAGAAGCTCAAGGATGAGAGTTGGAAGAATTTTTAGTGTACAATTGCATTACCTCTCTCTCCAATCTATATATAAGCTAAGCTAGATGCCTTGGATACTAAATTGGTTGATTGAATCTGAGTATTGGATGCCAAATTGGTAGGGTAGGATGTTTGCCATTAATTTGCTAGCAATAATGCACAATAATTCACAAATAATACACTAATGGGATAAAAAGGGTATTTTAGTAATTTCACTTAAAATTTCAAGGGCATTCTTGTACAAGGTAATTAAATCTAGGGGTTTATTCACTAGATTGTAATTCTGATAATTTTCCAATTAATTTCTAGGCTTTGACAAATTAACATACTTGTGCAGTAAAATCTTAATTAAACACAATAATTTACAATTAAGGTTTTCAAATAATAATTAGGGTTTTTCCTAATTATCAAAGATAATTTATTAAAAGCAATAATTAGGGTTCCTTCTAATTACGTAAATTCTAATACACAAAGAGAATTCATATAACACAACTACTACCCAAATCTTATCTCATAACCGAGTTTTATAATTAGGGTTTAACAACACAATATTAGGTTATGACCCAATTTACCACAATTGACCAATCATTATCTGTCCACACATATACAGTACATATATATAGTATTACAAAAATCACAATATAAATAATATTATATTATTATTCTCATCTCTTGATCAAAATCCCAATTTAGGGTTTGGATTACATATATGACTTATCCTTCAGATGACAACATCAATAATCAAGTTAAAATAATTAACTTAAATATTACGATCAATTCATATAATAAAATATTTATTATTATAATTCTAATTGTCACTTCATATATTATTTAAATAATATCCAATCATGTCTTCATGGAAATAAATTAATAAAAACATTTCTGCTTACAGAAATTAATTACCATAAGAATATTATTTGTAGTAATTAATAATTCTAAAATTATTTCTAATTTTTCGATAATAAATATAATTGCATTTAACATTCACATTACTTGACACTTATTCTCATCATTTAAAAAAAAAATTATATACAAAATTTCTTATTTATTTATATAGAAAATACCGGGTTATTACATTCACCCTCCCTTATAAGGATTCCGTCCCCGGTATCACCGTTTTAAAACTCATATGTACAAGGGTACATAGCATATATAATCATTGCAAGTAGACCTCGATCATAATTGATCGAACTGATCTTTAACTATTCAACACAACGTTTGTCTATCTGATTAAACAGAAATTTGATTTCTAAAAGAACTCAAATTTCCTCCTTCAAAATTTCTTTATGAAATAATTTACTATATATATAAGAAAATCATATAAAATATATAAGTTATTCGAATAGCACCTGGAGTTCTATTTCCAACTGCCATAGTATCCTGGACCGTCATGTTGAAGACCCTCGGAGTTGCTTTTGTTGGGTTATTGGTTGAGGTCGGTCCTGTGATTGCTATAGTTCCACTGCCTTTCCCCGTGGTTATATTCCCTGCCTCCATTCTCCTATTTGGACAATCCCTAACCTTATGTTCAGTCGATCCACATATAAAACACCCACTGTTCATCCTTGGATTGGGGCAGTTGGGAGAGATATGACCCTCCTGCCCGCACTTGTAACATACAAACTTACCCTTCAGGCACTCACCAGAGTGATTCTTCCCACAATTTTTACACTGCACAGTCTGTTTCCTCACACCTTCCTGCTTTACTTGAACATTCTCGAAATAATTCCCTTTTCTTTTCTCACCCTTATTCCAACTATTACCTTCCACCTTCACAGCTCCTCCTGTCTTACCTTTGTTCTTCTTCTCCTTGTTGTAGAGGCTCAAGGTCTCACTCCCCTTCTCAGCTATGATAGCCTTCTCCATGAGTGTTGCAAAAGTATTGATTTGTAATACTGACACCTTATTGTAGAGCCAGGGTTTTAAGCCCAGCTCAAACCTCCTTGCCTTTCTAGCCTCCATATCAACTTGATGTGGGGCAAACCTAGCCAACTCATTAAACTTTATGGCATACTCCGCAACAGTCATGTTATCCTGCTTTAACTCCAGAAATATCACCTCCATCCTAGCCTGCATACTAACTGAGAGATAGTTTTCGAAAAATAAAGTCTTAAATCTATCCCAAGTAATTTTTTCTTCTCCTGCCCTAGTTTTATTTGCCTCCCACCAAAAGTTAGCCTCCCCTTTCATCATATAAGTGGCAAAAGCGATCTTTTGCCCCTCATCTACCCTAGCAATTACGAACGCCTTTTCTATCTCGTTAACCCATGTCTGGGCTTCTATATGGTTAGCTAATCCTCTGAATTTTGGTGGTCCTACTACTTTGAAGTCTTTAAATTTTGCCAAGCGATTATCTGGTTGGTTCCCTGCAGCTGGTATTCCCTGCTGCATAGCCTGAGCTACCATGTTTTCAAAGTTTTGCATCGGGTCTTGCCGTGGTCCCTCAGGATTGATGACAGATTATTCTGCCCTTTGGTTTCCAGTTTGACGTCTTGGCGGCATTATCTGGTTAAGTAAAACCATAAATTATACTCTATTAACTTACATTCTAAACCTTATTGTACAAGATTAATATATTAAACTTGTTTCATTTCTCAAACTTAGATTCATATTCATTCATCGAATATTTTACATAACATAGCACCTACTGCTTTAAACATCAGCTATCCCTTTGTGACTACAAAAGTCGGGATTTACAAACTTGACCAACACAAAAGTTGAAATTATTTCATTACACAAACATACTTATCACACATATTACATTAAACATACCTACATAACATAACCTATACTACCTATTTACTAAGCCTTTTTCTTGGACAAACTTTACGCATTGATGACCTTCCTCCCACAAACAAAACATGAACTCGGTTCAAAGTAAGGAAAATGATGAGAGGTATGTCCCTCATATCTGCAAATATAACATATCTTTCTCCTTTTCTTCTTCTTACGGGTCTTTCTAAGTCATAGTCTTCTATCTTTCTATTTCCCTATATCTCTGAGAATCACACGATGTGTTGCTTGAGGCTCCCATCTGATCAATGTAAATTTTAAGCTTATCTTGCTATTCCATTGTTTCTATTAACGCCTGACGCAGTTGAATATTAAGCAACTTTTCTATCTCCCACAACCTTTCCAGTGAAGAAACCTTGTTCTCTAGATCCCGCACTTTCATTGATGCTTGATCAGCTTCAACATTAGTGTCCGAATCACTATCTGTCATTTCCACCATTTCCGGATCTGATACTACGTTTTCCACGATAACCACCTCGTTCGATTTGGTTTCCTTGTGAGCCTCTATTTCAACTATTGGCTTCTATATTAGCTCGGGGGTATGGATCTGATCCTTCTTCAAGTTATAAGCATACCGCAAGTCTTTTCTACCAGACATCTACACACATAAATTATCCTGATTAGCATATAGTTTATGCACTCAGCAAATAAGAGTTTTATATAAGTTATCTTTTATTTTGTTTGACGATGAATTAATTCAATTCATCTCTATAAACGCATCAACGCCTATCTCTCTGCCGAAAGGCAGCTCCATCCACTCCGCATCGAATCGCATAAAGGCGATGTCTAAAGCTTGCTGCAAGGTATATATCCTCGCATCTTTGGCTTCTATCTCAACTCTCAACTGTCCTAGGCAGATCTCTCTCTGCTCCAACCTCCCACGTAATTCCGGCTAATTCCGCTTTGTGTTCGGTGAGCGGCAGTCCTTATCTTCATTGCTTTCGAAATCTCGAGGGTATGGTTCTGTGCTCCACTTGCTCAAATTTCTAACTTTTAAGTCGTCGTTCCTAACCAACAAATCTCTTATCATCTCATGCTCCATGTACTCCTCACCAGAGTCCATCGTCTCTTGGTTCAATGAATATCTATCTTAACTTTCGTCATCCATTCTACTAAGGTTATAACCTAGGTTTAGCATTCCTAACGTTTATAACCTACAGCTTTGATACCAACCTGTGACGCCCCCAAATTCCGGTACTTGAAACCCAAAGTCGATGCTTCACGATAACATTTCTATAAGCTGAATAATACTAATAATAATATAACATTCAAACTTAATTTACATATGCATCAAAGTTTACTCCCAGGTACGAGACCTTTAAATACATTCCTTACAATACATGATATTATATATATATATATATATATATATCATTGTCTTAATAAACTATAACTATTATACAACATATTATAATCTCATTCGAACCACTTTCCTTTCCCCTTGTTCGTGCCTGAGCCTTCAGGTTGATCATACATAACTGAAAACATTTAATTTAAGCAAGAGTGAACATTTGAGTGTCCAGCAAATAATAGCAATTATATATATAAGCTGAAAGAATTTAAATATTTTCTTTACATAACCCTTCTACAACGAATCAATAGTTGTGAAGTAATCTGAACCGATAATAATAGCATAATAACCCTCTTTCAAATTTTTGAAACTACGTACTAACCATAAATGGGGTTTAAGTAACATACTATGAACATTCTTTTCATTTTCGAAAAGGTTTAGCAGAACTTCATCCGCAAACCGTCATAACTTACGGGCACGGAGGGTGATCAGCCCGTTGTACCCTATATTGATCAACACTACATTACAAGAACGATGTTATCGTTCACTCTGTCCGCCTTGGGCGCATAAAAAGTTTTCCCATATAAGGGATGTTCATACTTGTTAGGGTTCCAAACCAAAGGTTTTTATCTTGTTCAACAGTAATCTATAATTCAACATATATATATATATATACGGGTAATTGACAAAGGTGTATCAACATGTGAATAAATACCATGATTATCCAAGTGGGGACACTTGTATAACCATATATAGAAATTAACGAACAGAATATATATCTGAATTATCATATACTAACATGTTGATAGTCAATGAGTGTATATAATATAAAGTTTATAATCTGTACAGTAATAATATAATTCTGAAACATTCTTACTCATGTCCATTGCATAAAGAAAATGCAAAGGTAGGATACTTGCCTGATCTGCTGCTTACAATTCTCAACTTAGTTCTATCTCTTTTATCACGACCTATCATTAATCAGATCACTCGTTCGATTATAACAATATATCATAACACATAGTACTGCCTATTACAGTTAGTACATAATCTAATCACCTTGAAACATATATTCCATAGTCATTGAATCACAAACAATCAGTAATACAGTCAAAATATCTAAGTCTAGATCAATTTCTGAAATATGTGCAATTGTAATAAATTTATCAGTAATAATCGAGTCTAAGACTCTATTCTCATATCTCAATATCCGTAAGTATCACCATATTATTTTAAATGACTTAATATATTTTTAAACACTTATTATAATTTATCATGAATTTTCAAATATCGGAATCATAATTAAATAATTTAAATATCAAACAATTCTATTATCATTAATATTTAATTATTAATGAAATTATCCTTTAAATATTAAAAGTTATATTTTATAACTTAAAATATCTTTAAACAATTTATTTTCATTTAAAATGATTTTTAAAATAATAAAATCATTTTTAAGCTAAATATAATTATTAAATAACTTTAATATCATTAATAATAATTAATTAATAAAATTCATCACAAAATATTAAAAGTCCTTAAAAATAACTTAAAATATTTTTTATACCATAATATAATTTTAAATGATTTTTCAAATATTAAAATCATTTTAAATCATTTATTTAATATTATAATTAAATATATTAAATATCTTTAATATTCCAAAAAATATTAAATATTTATGAAATATATCCAAAATAATTAAAATATAATTTTTGGACATTAAAATAATTTTTAAGAATTTATTTGGTATTTTTAATAATTTAAAATTAATTTATACTAATTATTTAATTAAAATAATTAATTTAGAAATTAAACTATCGCTAAAGGTACAATAGGTGACAAAACTGTCGCTAATGGTGTTCTTCACCAAACCCAGATCACACAATCAGTGAACAAGTAGGGTACTTTGACCAACAATAAATCTCAATCTATGAAGTTTCTGGGAAATCTAATACATAGATCTTGTAGTAGTGTAATTCTACAGTTATCATCAACAATATAGGCTAAACAACAACATCTAAGCAAGATATAAAATCACAAAGTCACTGTCAGAGCTTTCTTCAAATTTCTGGGCTGCCCAGAAATTTAAAGTCATGGTTGGTCAACGATTTTCATAGACTTATTCTGGTCAATCAGTTCATGTTGTGGGTGTTATAGACGTCGGGCTGTGTAGAGAAACTTAAAAAGAAC
The DNA here is from genome assembly GCA_020205605.1 of Panax ginseng. Taxonomy (NCBI): domain Eukaryota; kingdom Viridiplantae; phylum Streptophyta; class Magnoliopsida; order Apiales; family Araliaceae; genus Panax; species Panax ginseng. The sequence continues at coordinate 60,115,421 of CM035140.1, read as the reverse complement.
ATGATTCTAACATTATCCAAGTCTAAACATTATTAACAAGAAAGATCTGAAGCTCAGAACATCTTGTCAGATCATGTACTTAAATTTTGGGTTTTTCCAGATTTAAAAACAGAACGAGTAGGCTACTTTGGATCTTTATATCTCTCGTTCTGAGCTTTATCTAAGTAATCTATTGATTCCAGGTTGTAGAGAACATGTAATAATACAACTCTATTACATAAAATATATATAAAAACAACAGATCTAGCAGATTAAAGTCGGTCAAAGACTGCCATAACTCATGTTCTTGATTTTTTGGAATTTCCAGAAAACCAAATCCGCGATCATCTTAGATAGTTTGACCAATCATTACGACCATAATATATGTTATTTTAGAGATCTAAGAGCATTAATATGAAGTACGACTAATAGGCTACATACTGGATATAACAACATCATCAAAACATTTAACACCTGACAGATCCGGACTTACAAAGTTCTTACCAAACGACAGTTTATGCATTCTGGGTTGCCTAGAAAAGTCCGGTCAATGCCGGTCAACTGCCTTTGACCGTGAATAACGTTTAATCTACACATCACATGAATCTAATTCTTTTTGCAGATTAAAGACAACATTACAGGTTACACATAATATCTTACAAACAACAAAAACAGTCAGTGAGCACAGAGATATAAGGCTTGACATTCACTGTCAGACATCAAAAATTGTTTTTTCCAGATTTTTGAAAAACTTAATTTTGAGCAGTTTGATGTTATGGATTCAACAAATACCAACCCAGATCATCAAAATAGACTATAAACAACATATTTTAACAATCAAACATAACATCTAACAACAAATTTTGGACAGAAATTCAAAGTAGGGTTTTATACCTTCTATGCTTTGATTCTGATTTCTAGGCTTCTGATTTGTTATGATTGATAGTAGGGTTGTTAAGGGACTGGTATGCTACAATAATTCGTAGCGTTTAGAGAGAGAAGCTCAAGGATGAGAGTTGGAAGAATTTTTAGTGTACAATTGCATTACCTCTCTCTCCAATCTATATATAAGCTAAGCCAGATGCCTTGGATGCAAAATTGGTTGATTGAATCTGAGTATTAGATGCCAAATTGGTAGGGTAGGATGTTTGCCATTAATTTGCTAGCAATAATGCACAATAATTCACAAATAATACACTAATGGGACAAAAAGGGTATTTTAGTAATTTCACTTAAAATTTCAAGGGCATTCTTGTACAAGGTAATTAAATCTAGGGGTTTATTCACTATATTGTAATTCTTATAATTTCCCAATTAATTTCTAGGCTTTGACAAATTAACATACTTGTGCAGTAAAATCTTAATTAAACACAATAATTTACAATTAGGGTTTTCAAATAATAATTAGGGTTTTTCCTAATTATTAGCATAATTTATTAAAACAGTAATTAGGGTTCCTTCTAATTATAGAAATTCTAATACACATTAGAATTCATATAACACAACTACTACCCAGTCTTATCTCATAACTTAGTTTAATAATTGGGGTTTAACAACACAATATTAGGTTATGACCCAATTTACCACAATTGACCAATCATTATCTGTCCACACATATACAGTACATATATATAGTACTGCAAAAATCAAAATATAAATAATATTATATTATTATTCTCATCTCTTGATCAAAATCCCAATTTAGGGTTTGGATTCCATATCTGACTTATCCTTCGTATACAACATCAATAATCAAGTTAAAATAATTAACTTAAATATTCTGAACAATTCATATAATAAAATATTTATTATTATAATTCTAATTGTCACTTCATATATTATTTAAATAATATCCAATCATGTCTTCATGGAAAATAATTAATAAAAATATTTCTGCTTACAAAAATTAATTACCATAAGAATATTATTTGTAGTAATTAATAATTCTAAAATTATTTTTAATTTTTCGGTAATAAATATAATTGAATTTAACATTCACATTACTTGACACTTATTCTCATCATTTAAAATAAATAAAAAATTTATATACAAAATTTCTTATTTATTTATATAGAAAATACCGGGTTATTACAAAAATTATAGAGAGAAAGAAGAAGAGAAGTCTGCTACCTCACTATTCCAGTATCAAGTTTTTCCAAGGTAGGGAGTATTATTTCTTTCTTATCCATGAAGAGAACTTCTGTTATTCCATTCTTTATTATTCTGTTGGAATAACCTGTATATGCGGGCTACCTTATACTTGGTGAAATTCTTCTGTTATTCCATTCTTTATTATTCTGTTGGAACATCCTGTCTGTACGTTCTACGCCGGACCTGGTTCCGTCCTTATTATTCTGTTGGAATATCCTGTCTATGCGTTTTATGCTGGACCTAATTCCGTCTTTATTATTCCGTTGGAATATCCTGTCTGTGCGTTTTACGCCGGACCTGTTTTCATCTTTATTATTCTATTGGAATATCCTGTCTGTGCATTTTCCGGACCTGATTCCGTTATTTATTATTTTGTTGGAATAACCTGCCTGTGCGGTCTATCGCATGCTTGGTGATTTCTTTTGTTATTCCATTCTTTATTATACTCAGTTGGTTAAAGTTTTGACTTCTATAATCTATGAAATTAGTGGAATATCCTTGATATTTGCGCTTCATCCAGTATCTTTTCATGTAAATATTCTTCCGAGCATTCTTGAATTTTACTCCACAAAGAAATATCATGTTGACAATTTGTACGTTATTGGTTCCTGGAAAAATTAATTCTTGAACTTGTTTTATTGAATTCTTATAGCATTGTCATCATCCTCATGTTTATATTTTGTTGAAAGTCATCTGTGGCCTGTAGTGCATAGATGGACTTGGTATGATTATGACCAGGGATTATTCGGTGTAATCATGACCGTATTACAAATGATGTGGTAAAAGTCCTCATTGGCCCGTAGTGCATTGATGGACAGTTGTTGGCATGATCATGACCATTATTGAATACACAAATATTCTTGGCCTGTAGTGCATGGATAATTGTGGTCGTCATACTAAAGAATATCATTGGCCATAGTGCAGGGGTGATTCGATGATGTGGATTATTTATTAAGTTGAGTCCCAGCGATAAAAGTGATGAAAAACCTTCTAAATCATAAAAGATAGTAGATTTTATTCTCTACTTGACTCTTTTAATTGATTACTTATTCCGCTGCAGTTAAACTTGATGGTTGTTATATTGTATCAATTTAACACTGTTGAAGGCTAACGATAATATATTCTGCATTATCTTAGTCATAATATTTCCTACTGGGCTAGTTGAGCTCACCCTTTTACTTTTATTGTTCTCTTCATAAAGTGAGAACGTAGCAGGGACTAGTCGGGGAACAGAGTGACGGACCAGATGATAGCATTAGTAGTCCTCACTATTCAGTGAAATAGTGGAAAATAAATGTAATAATATTGAATTTGAGTTTGTATATTGTCTAGACGACAATATTTGTATTAAAACTCATAACTTATGTTTTGTCGTACTTTACACGACAGTTGTATAATTAAGTTGTATTTGTATTATGTACCATGTATTTGACGACTTAGAATAGGTGATGTATACCTATTTTGGGGGCGTCACATTGCGTCCTTATAAACCGGATTATAACCACGTGATAGAATATGAATCTATTCAGATAGAGAAGGACTTGTCCTATGAGGAACTTCCAATTTAAATTATTGATAGGAAGGAACAAGTTTTAAGAAATTAGGTAATACCTTCAGTGAAGGTGTTATGGAGAAACCACAATGCTGAAGAAGCAACGTGGGAGCTTGAAAGAAAAATGAAGGAATATTTTCCTCATTTGTTTATGTAATTATAAGCTAAGATTTTGGGGACAGAATCCTTATAAGGGGGAGAGAATGTAACGCCCGAGAAAATCCGATTTTTATGACAATTAAATTTTTATTTGATTATGTGAATTAAATGAATTTAATTGATTTCTTTGTGAGTAAGCTATGTGAAGGTCGTTCTATGACCTAGAATGTGCCAACGTGGTTAGTATTCTGACTACGTGTTAGAAATAATTGTTTGGAATTTCTAAGAAGAAAATAATTGTTTTTCGAAAAATTTCTGTAAAAACAGTATTCATCCGTTTCTGTTCGGGGAATTATTTTGAAATTCCGAGAAACGCGTAATGATAGAATATCGTGATAAGATGGAATATCTGATAATATTTCATTTATGACAAATGCAGTTTTTGCCTGCGAACTTAAAACCTAAGGGTTGAGTATATTGATTTCTGAGAAGGAAATAATATGCATAGGAGGAATGACGTTAGGGTTAAGGCGAGTGTTATGCATTTGGTGATACTATTTATTATCTATGTATAATACGTTGGGTAAATACGAAGTACAATACGATTATTGTACTAGTAGTATACAGAAATAATACGTGAATTGTACGTATGTGATACGATTCATGTTATAGAATCAAGTTAAGACTTAATGACTAATTCATTTGAGTTGGATTATTAATTAATCCAATCATTTGAATGACCAAGGCCCAATGATAATTTAGTTAAGCCCAATTCATTAAAACTGAACCGTGGGTCGAACCGGTGGGTCACTGAATGGGTAAAACCCATGGGGCAACCCATGGGATGTCACATAAGGTGGTGGGCCGGTCACCTTGGTGTGGAAGCCAAGCATAAGGCTTGGTCACCAAGTGTTTTACTTGGTGACCGCACATGAATAGTAAGGAGGTGGTGGTTTAAAGTCCAAATTGCCCTCCATTATGGTTTTCTATAAATAAAAAGTTAGGTTGATTCATTTGGGAGTTTTCAACTTGCCAACCTAGATTATTTGAGAGAGAAAGAGAGCTATACTTGCAAAACATACACTTTGGAAGCTTGATTTTAGAGTTTTCCAAGAAAGAAAACCAAGAGTTCTTAAGGTATAATCCTTACCTTTCATCTCCATCTCTTTTAGATTTTCTTTCATTTTAGAGAATCATGGAGGGGTGGTATATGTCATGAGTGAGGATTTAAAGATGACTTACCATAGATTCAATCTCTATAAGTCATGAGATTATAAAAATAATAAGGTTTAATATAGTTTTGAACCATGAAAATATTGATAGTTGAGATCGATTGTTGATAAACAATTGAGCTCCATCAATACGTTAGTATATGCATCTTGTTTGGTTAGGATGTAGATATGAAATCCATGGAGTATTCCATGTGATTTGTCTTAGAGAACATTAGTAACGAAGTTATGGCGGATTTTACGAAAATAGACGTTAAACTTCAAAAACGTAGAAATTCCGGATTGCTAGTCGAAAGTTGTCGTGAGACTTGAAAACGTTGGTTTTCAACGTCAACACGTGAGATAGGGTGATTAAGAGTTGTGGGTTCCAGAATCGTCGAATTCCGACTTAGAACGAAGAAAACGAGCATTGAACGCTCATTAACGTTTATGAACGTATATAAAATGAACTCAATAGTGAATTATGAGTTAACGGATTCGAAAGTGTTGAATTCTTATATGAACACATAAAGGATGTAATTCCTGACTTGTAAGAATTCGAATGGGTCAATTCGGATGTAAAACGAACAAATTAGGAAGCCGGGAGTTTCATTAGAAAACCAAAGTGGTGGCGTCATGGCAGTCAGACTTCTCTACCGAGTACCACCTAACTCAACCATGCAAATACCACTAAAATACAAGGATGTCAAATACAGCCACTTACAAAAGGAAAAAAGTTGACCAAGTTAGGTTTTAAACTCCAGTTGTTTAGAGACCTACCTGAGTTGAGTTTATATACTCAATAAATTTACTAAGACTAATCCTATATTACCTATACTAAGGTATATGGTATGAAACTTAGGAATGTAATGCATGTTAACAAGATATGTACAATGAACAAAGTTGGTACCTTATTAACAATGTTTGAGTTCGGTTAATAAACGTCAGTTGAGTGATAAATCGAGATAAAGGGTGATAAGTCATGTTGACTTTAATAAAGATATTAAGTTAACAAAGACATAGAAGAGAAAGAAGCTTGTAGGAACAATATGAATAGTTGTTTGATAGCTAATTACAGTGTGCTATGTGAATATATCATGTAGATTCTGTAAAGGCTGTGGTCAGTCGGGTAAGTTATTTGAAGACGCTGAAAGGCAAGTTTTCTTAACGCTTGTCTAAACTCCATGTTAGCCAAGTTTTATGTGATTCATTGGACTGAATTGCAACACTTGTTTTAAAGAAAGGGTCGATGACAGATTTTAACTCGGCTAGACTATTCGTGATATATAGATTGATTATTATTTATATCATTCTATATAGAAATGTTAACGCTATCATATGCCAAGTAATTGGTACGGACGTGAAGGTAAGGTTTGTCTATGAACAAACAAAAGTATTTTTCATCGATTATTTGATGGGCACGCGAGTTTACCAAAAATATTAAACGTAAATACGTTTAATGAATGAGTGTTGATCAACATAGAGTACTATAGGCTGATCACCTAGAAGTGCTCGTAAGTTATACGGATGAACGACCTTAGTGCTGTGGACTCCTTTTCAAGTATGAAAATTGAAATTTACTGTTCGTGGTCTATCGACCGGTTCAGAATTCCTAATCTATTCAATACTTTAGGAATTGAGGTTATGAACTATTAAAGTATTATTGATTCATAATACTTCATAACTATTGTTTAGTTGTGTTGGAATTGTTATATAATTCATGAATGTGGTATTCATGTTATCCTTGATTAAACTTGCTGAGATGTCATGCTCACTTCTTGCGTGAATTATATAACTGCAGTTAAAGATGAACGTACTGTGAATGCCAAGAAAGATAAGGGCAAAGCTAAGATGAATGCTTAGGCATTGTGTAATAGTTTAGTAAGTTTGTATGTATTATACATTATGAACAATGAACGATGTAACCGGTTTATGAACCTGGGAAGGTTTATACTTCGATTGTAATAAAAGATAGTAATTACCTTCATTTTGTTGTATTTCAATGGAATGATTGTATGGATGTTAGTATAGTGGAGCACCATATGTCAGGTTAGAAGATACCCGAATTTGGGGGCGTCACATGAACCATCGACTCATGTCCCCCAAAGCCATATGCACGCAAGGTCTATCCAGTGGCATCATCGTCAACCGTGCATATTCCTCCAAAGTAGGAGTCAACTTATGGGTCCCAAATCAGAAAACCTGCCTATCTGATACCCAATGCTCTAACATGCCATCCACAAATCCTGTGGGAACCTGAAACATCAACAGGGTCATAGTATACTGCAACAAATGATCTATGGTCACCCTGTCTGATGGTGACATGTTATCATACCACGATCGCATATCTGATGCCACCAATGATTATGATCAATACGGCTAATGGTCGAAGAAGACATCTGTACGGCCCGCGTCATAAGACCATCCAGGGTCAATGCTGAATATCTATGGACATACATACATATGCATAACATGGTACATGCATTGCAGATAATAGATGGCAATATGATATAAGGAATGAAAAATTGTGCATACATTCCTAAGTATATCAACATCTAATACATCATCTCTGTACATCTATAAATACAGGGAAATGGGGTACAGACGCCCTACTACTAACAGAGGCCTATCAAAAGATATAGCGAGAATGGGGCACAACCACCCAATAGCTAATAGAGGCCTATCAAAAGATATAACGAGAATACACATCAGAAGAAGACAATGGTGTAAATATCTACATCATCAATCCTGTCCACCTGATGTAACTCCTCCTGAATCACTAGATCTCTATCAACAAGGATGTCAGGCCTATATAGAGGAGGATCTGTGCCAGTAAAATGAATGGGTCATCTGAGGGGCCAGCGCCTGAGCTTGAAGGATCAAACGAATCTGCCTCTGCCGGATCTCTGCCCAAATGCCGGATAAAGAAATGTGCCTAGTCGATGGGTCAAACTGTAAATCTGTGTCACATGAGTCGGATCTCGGACACAGGCTATCCAATCCATCATCATCACGGATCCTGGAACCATATCCCCCACGAACTGAGTGGCGCAGGACTGGGATCCAATAGTACGAGGTAACCACCAACGCTGGAATATCTCCTAAGTGCAAGGACCCTCTGATAATGTAAAGCCGTCAAACCCCAACAATGGGATATCAGTGACGGGTGACTGCGATACAGGCCAATGATGCCTGGCAGGAGGCAAGATCGACATATGAATCTCCCCTGTGGTGCTCCTAATAGCACGCTTTCCTAAATAGAGCTCCCATCCTCCATCTGTAAAGAGAGGAACTCTCCGGGTGGAGATCACATTCTTGACGCCAGTCGGGTACCCATCCTCAAAACCGATGGCCAAATGTTCCCTAGAATAGGGAATCCATGTGATGATCTTAGCTGTCAACAACTCCAGCTGCAAGCGGCAGTGAGTGAAACCATCAGCTACAGGGACCTCCGCCAATATGGAATGATTCCATTGTCATCCTCGTGGATAGGTATCTAAACCTAACACGCTCACAGGGCGCAAACATGGAAGCCTCTCATAGGCCCAAAACTGCCAACATAAAGGCAAACATCTACGGCACCCCTGTGTGGGTCCCACCTCTCCGGCTCAATGCAGTTCGAGTTGCAAAGGAGTTCTCACAGAATAAAAAGGTCAAATCGGGAATAAAAATGCTACGCGATTGAGCAAAACAGCCTACAATCCTGGATGGAACTTTGAGTCTGTACATCACTCATTGGTAGTCACTCGAACATAAGGTATACCCTGCCAATGATCTCATTTGTTACAAATCACATCCGACAATACCTTGTACAGGTCCAATGCCGCCAACTCCGGGTCATTACCCTAAAGATCAACGTGATCCCCGACGGGGGTTACAACGTGAAGACCAACAGGGGGTTACAACGCATATTTAGCTGTTGACACACATATCAACGAAGGTCAAGCAAATTTGACGTTATTTTAGCCGATGGCAAGTAAACCCATCGAAGCATCGAGAACTGTTCGATGATTGCGTACTTTGATACTCATATTCCCCAGCGGATCCCCGGCGGGGGTTACAACACGTTTTGCCGTTGATTCACACGTCAGCGAATGTCAAGCATCCTTGACAATGTTCCCCATATGGTGTTCATCCGTTGATTCACATGTCGGTGAAGTACATCGCCAACGGCGGTCGAAAACCCGACAAAGATTTGTTGTTTGCAAAGAATCCAATGTAACCCTGACATGTTCTAACGATACAAGCCAGGAGAATGTCATCAAGGAGAATTGATGATGGAATATGTTATACACATCCTCAAACACATGAAGCTTTATCCCCACAGATCTCTTACATATAAGAGGCACCTCTTCGGAATCAAGTCTGTATCAAGGATTAAGAACTTTTGTGACAGCCCCAACATCAACATCCTCAAGAATTTGGATCACACATCCAATCTGGTCATCATAGCCTATCCCCAGTGGAAGCCACAGGGAGCCAGCAATCATCCCGAACATGTTGGGCAACAATCTCGATCACATGCATCAAATGCATCATACATTTGCATCATGTTTGTCTTGTGGCATTTCAAGTGTCTAGGATTCTTTATCCTACTCTTGCATCGCATTGCAATTCTAAAAGTTCAAGAGGACATTGCAGTGCCTGAGTGCACATACTTCGAGACAACAGAACCCAAGAAACCCGGGGCAACCTGGGTAGCCTCTAGTACACCTGCGGTCCACCGTCTATAAATAGAGGGCTTGGGTGGACATTTTGCAAAGAGAAAGACCGAGGAAGCCCTGTCAAATTTGCTCCGGACTTGCAATATACTGAGTGATTTCCCATTTTAAACACTTGTGAGCTCATATATAGCTACTTTTGTACCGGCGGGAGCCGAGTTTCATCCACTTTCAAGATATAGAAGTCTTCTTTGGCAGCCCACTGTAAGCCTTCTCACACACTTTAAAGCCTTTCTCTTCATCTTTACACACACCTTTCTTCACGTTGAAAGTCGTGTTTTTGTGTCTTCGCCTTTACTTCTATTCCCGTGGTTTATTTCAGTTTGTATACATACATATTTATATATATATATATATATATATATATATATATAAACTGTGTGTCAAACTTTGTTCGATGAGCGTACTTGATGCAGGCGTTTCTTTGCTTTGATATATATATATATATATATATATATATATATATATATATTAACCGTGTGTTGACTGCATTCGATGAGCCTGGATTTTACATCCATGCTTTACTCGCTTATATATATATATATATATATATATATATATATATATATATATATATATATATATTCGTCCCACACAGAGTTAACTTCGTGGTGGTTGATCGCTTTGCTTTTTTTTTACGCTTCATCATGCCTGTTGTGGAACTCTGCTCGATTAGCCTCAATTTTACATCCTATATGCTTACTATCGCTTATATATATATATATATATATATATATTATATATATATATATATATATATATATATATATATATATATATTCCCCACCGGAGTTAACTTCGTGGTGGTTGATCGCTTTTACAGCTTTCTTTACGTTTCATCATGCCTGGAGTTCACTTCGTGGCAGTTGATTGCTTTTTACAGCTTTATTTACATTTTGTCCCGCCTTGAGTTTCCTCCGTGGTGGTTGATAGCTTTACAACTTTATTTACATTTTGTCCCACTTAGAGTTTCCTCCGTGGTGGTTGATAACTTTTATAGCTTTATTTACATTTTTTCCCACCTGGAGTTTCCTCCGTGGTGGTTGATAGCTTTACAACTTTATTTACATTTTGTCCCTCCTGGAGTTTCCTCTATGGTGGTTGATAGCTTTTACAGCTTTATTTACATTTTGTCCCACCTGGAGTTTCCTCCGTGGTGGTTGATAGCTTTTACAACTTTATTTACATTTCTGATCCCCCATGGAGGTGCTTCGTGGTTGGTGATCATGTCTGTATATATATATTTATTGCTTTTATATATATACCGCTATCGCTTTCATACAAATTGCGGTTATCATATGCTTTAGGAATCATGTGATCACAGATTCACTTTATTGGATCTAGATTCGGTTCCGTGATGGACATTTTTAATGTCGTAAGCGACTTATATAATTATTCTCATGGTATTCTAATTTCCTCAGATGGTTTTCATACCCACGAGGAAATCGACATTATTTGTACATAATTTTCTTATAGATGCTTCGCATCTCGAAAATAAAATCAATCAAAGCCGAATATTGAATAAAATGGAAGTATCAAAAGGTCTCAATTACTATTGAGCATCAGGGTTTGAAAAACCTTTTTTATAAAACATCAATGCCATATCTTGCTATAAACTAAATTTTTACATAAATTCAAACCCTGTGTATATAGGTGCGAACGAGGCCTCGCACTACTTCCAAATAACAACACATTGACCCACACATACACACACATTCAGATAATGGTTTCTTGAAAAGAGGCGGTCACTGTGGTAACACGGATTTCGGGGGGTGCCTAACACCTTCCCTCCGCATAACCAAGTCCCCGGACCCTAATGAATCTCGGTTTCACTAACCCGTTTAACAGTGTCACATCACTGGGTCAATGTGCAAACCTTTTCTCGGTTTTGTTGGTACAACCATTTAAAAAACCAACTGGCGACTCTTAACAGTCCATCATCGACATTATACATGTTGAACATTTTTCACTTATTTTTTCAAACAAATCTCACCTAAAATGAGAACACCAAAGAAAAAGTAACGGAAAGGGACATTCAAAAATCCCGACGTTGACAAATACCTTTAATATTCAAAAAATATTAAATATTTATGAAATATATTCAAAATAATTAAAAACTAATTTTTGGATTTTAAAATAATTTTTAATAATTTATTTTGTATTTTTAGTAATTTAAAACTATTTTTTCTATTTATTTAATTAAAATAATTAATTTCTGAAAATAAGTGTCGCTAAAGGGCCCTATAGCGACGAAACTGTCGCTATAGGTGTTCTTGAGCTGTTCTTGGCTAACCCAAAAAATCATGTCAGTGAACAAGTGACCAAGTTTGACCATGAATAATTTAGTGTGTAGTGTGCTTCTGGACCAACTAAGCATCAGATAGTGTAGTTCTAGTGTAGGATTACATAATATAACAACAATCATTATCATACAGTACATAACAAAGGAGATCTGGGCATCCCAAATGACTGTCAGAGCTGTTCTTCATTTCTGGGTACCCAGAAATGAAGAACAGTTCAACTGATCATATTCGGGCTTCCATAACTTGAATTCCTGTTGATGTTTTAGTTATTTAAGAGCTCGAGGTTGTAGATAACATGTAGTACTACAGATATATCACAAAACATCATCATAACAACAATAAATAAAGCAAATAAGATCTGGTCAAACCATGTCAGGCAACACATTAAAATGTTTTTTGGGTTACCCAGAAAATAGAAAATGTGTTCGACCTGGCTCGTTTGACCAGCTGCTAAATCTCATCCGTTTATCATTTAGGTGATCTGATGGAATGAACATATAATACATATACCTAGCTACAACTTAGATACAAGAACAACATCAAAACAACTTACAACAGAAAGCTCTGGATGTTAGAAAAAGTTGCCAGGCCGTTTCTGGGCAAATCTGGATTACCCAGAATTGTCTGGTCAATGCGGTTAACGGTCTTTGACCATTAATAACATAAAATTTGTGCATCTTATGACCCTAGATCCAGATCCAGACCAAAGATCTCTCAACATACTACATATCTAAAACATATAACAACCAAAAACATAAACCGAGAAAGATCTACAACCTCTGACATTCATTATTAGAACACAAAACAAACTTTTTCCAGATTTTGTAAATCTTCAAATCCGAGCCTCTAGATGTTATGGATCTAACATCTAGCAACCCAGATCATCATTATACACTATATATAACATGTTCAACTCAAAAAATTTAACATCTAACATCAGATCGATGGACAGATTTTAAAGTTAGGGTTTATACCTTCTATGAACAAGTTTCGATTCTAGGCCACTAATTTGGTTATGGTGTTCGTGGGGCTTGGTTTGTGACTGATCTTAGCAAAGAATTTCGGCGGTGAGAGCTTGAGAGAGATGAGTTTAGTGTTTGTGCAAAAATTAGCTAACAAATGACTTTCTTTCTCTCTCAATCTATATATACAAGTCTAGATGCATGTAATGGCTGGCTGAGTGGCTGATATGTGTTGATTTATGGCATATGGGGTGGTTGGATTTGTTCACCAACTCGCCTATAGTCAAAATCTACAAACGAGCTTCAGTAATTCACAAAAGGGTAAAATGGTCAATTGGCTTTCCAATTTAATGGCATTCTAGTCATTTGGCAAGCCCTTAGGGTTTAACCATAAGGTTTAGCACAAATCAATTATAGGATTTCTAATTAAGCAAAAATAAATAAATAATTAGAATTTTAGTTTCTAAAAATTTGAAATTAGGGTTTCCTTAATTAAATTAGTTTTCTAATTACTTTATACAGGAACATTAGGGTTAAAATATAATAATTATAGTTAACTTTGATAATTTAGCAATTAGGGTTTACAATTAATAATTAGGTTTTATAATTTCTAATTAGGGTTACTAATTATAAAAATTAGAATTTCTAGAAATTAATATTTCAAAATGTTAATTAGGGTTTACCTAATTAATCAAAAAAGTCATATAACACCGTTACATAATAATCTTGAACTCATAATTGAGTTTCAATTTAGGGTTTCCATTTGGCAATATACTAATTATTATCTAAGATTTCTAATTTCAGAAATTAGGGTTTATAATTAGGGTCTCCTATAATTAGGGTTTCCTAATTAGCCTCAAATCTTTTTAATACATATCATACACCACATAACATATTGACTTAACAGATTTTTAAAGTCTTATTTGACTTCAGAATTTGGGTTTAACAGTAATACTAGGGTTGATCAAAATATTGCTAGGGTTTAGTCATAATACACCATAATTGACCAATCATTGTCAATACATACATACAGTACATATTTATAGCACTGAAAAAATAAAATATAATTAATATTATATTATTATTATCATTCCTTGGTCAAAATCCAAAATTAGGGTTTGGATTCCATATCTGATTAATCTTACATAAATATCATTATTAATTAAGTTAGAAAAATAATTAACGTAACTAATATGAAATAATTACATCTAATAATATAAAATAATTATTATAATAATTTATAATCATTTTATATGTTATTTAAATAACATATTTTCATAGAATATAATTAATAAAAACATTTCTACTATAAAGTTAATTATTATAAGAATATACTTTATAATAATCAATAATTCTAAAATAAAATTATTTATAATCATTCATGTAATAAATATATTTTATATTCATCACATCAATACATACACATTACCTTGCACACATTATTTATAATCATTCATGTAATAAATATATTTTACACTCCTTGTAGTAGAACTCTCAATTCTACATTGTAGAACTCTCACTTCTACTTCTTTGTTTGTTTGTCTCTAAGTGTTCTTGGTGGATCGTAGAGTGAGCCTTCAGACCTTCATTGGTCACTCACTATTTTACGTTGGTTAGATCAGTCCACCATCTCTCCAAACTCAGCAACTCAAGCAACCATTGATCTTTGAAGCTCTAGCTAATTTATACTCCTTCCCAATCTTCCCATTGGAAAGTAGTCGTTGAAAGCTCTTTCAATTGCTTCTCAGATCTCAAGTTGTTATGTGCAGACTGCAGATGTGACATGTCATGACTTTCTGACACTGCAGTCTATTGTTTCGCCTACCCCATCAAAGATGTCACTTTTATGCCTCGAGCAGGTCGACGACTTTATTTCCTCCTTCTTATTTCTCGATCAGAGGTTGTCCTTTTTCATCGATGCTCTCAATAAGCTCTTGTCCGAATATCAACCTTCAGATTGAACCGTTGCCAATGCTCCAATCTTCAGATGTTTGAACTCTACGATTCTGATGCATGTCTTCTTGGACCTGATCGTAGTGTCTTGTTGACTGGTAGAGACAACACTACGATCTTGAAGAGTGTTGATTAGATCTTTAATATAGAACACATCTTCCTTCTCTTGTGCAGTGCTTCAACACTTCTGTTTGCCTCTACAGCTCTCAGATACTGATGGCTTGACTTCTTTGTTCTGGCCCCTTCTGAATAGCACGACACTTCAGATTTATGGCGTGTCCAACTCGCTTTTTCCTTGTGATCTCCCGTTCACTTATCATCAATGGACTGACCCAATGCTTAATCATTTTAGCCTTGTTCTTGTAGCGTCCCCAAATCCAGGCCCCAAATCACCTCGGATCCGGTACACTAATTCTATTACTAATTGCGGAAGATATAAACATAAATTGTTTATACATTACATTACACACTATTTCCCCAAGGTCGAGTAACCTTAACTTATACACATTTCATAAACTATTTATTACATAACAATATTTATCACAATACGCTATTACAAACTAGCTGCACTTTATAACCCAAGCTGAACTTGGCTTTAATCGCTTCTCAGATCCGAACGCTTTCGTCTTATCTACAATGTTTTATCATGATATAGCAAGGGTGAGCATGAAAGTTGCCCAGCAAGTTTAAATACAACAATATAAGGATATATCATGATTGAAGAGTGTGAATAATGGGCTTGCTATAATTCATCAATATAATTGAGAACTAAATACGAACAAATTTTTTTCGAACAAGTTTTAAACATGAACAAACATTTCTCGAACCAACTGGTAATGAAGGTGATCACCTTTTCATACCGACTTATACATGCAAGATGTATGTAGAGTACAATTTTCATGGCAATCAAAGAATGATTTAACCATAAGCTTGAATAAAACACTCTTATTAGAGTTAAGTAAGAACAAACTTGCTCGAACTTTGATTACAAGAACGCAATTTATAACGCTTTGCAAAGACCTAATATTAATAATATAGATTTCCAATATTAGAATAATATCATCACAAAGATAATATTGTTATATTTATATACGTAATAACCTAAACATATAACATATAACCCTATCGACCTATACAACACATAAGACTTAATATCGTGTCAAACTATTTCAAATCGACTTAAAACCGAACATAATTCTATCATCCCGACGGCCTAGTTCTGATTTAAATATCGAGTTTAAGTTCAGTTAAACTCTGCCTAACCCTTAACAATTATCACAGATAATTTTCTTATCAGTCAAAACATTTTTCCTAGGCCCGTAATAATTTTCGCATACTTATTACCATTTATCATGATTTTTCAATCATTAATATCGTATTTAAATGAATTAAATACCGCATAATTCCTTAATCATTAATATTTATTTAATATAAAATATTAATGAAAATCATAATCATAATATTATAATATAATTATAATATCACAAAGTATTTTAATATCTTAAAATCATAATTATTTGATTTTTAAACACTTAAATCCATTATTCGATAATTGATATTAATATTAAAACATTAATATTTCCATGCCAAAATATCAAAAGTTATATTTTATAACTTAAAATATTTTTATAACACTTAAATCATTTTTAAATGATTTTTAAAACATTAATTCTATTTTTCCTTAATTTATTTAATATATTTATTAAATAAACTAATTACCATTAATAATAAATTATTAATGAAATTTATCACAAAATATTAAAAGTCATCAAAAATAACTTAAAATATTTTCTTTTACCATAATATTATTTTTCATGATTTTTCATGAATTAAAAACCATTTTTCATAATTTATTTAATATTATAATTAAATAAATAAATACCTTTATATTCCCATAAATATTAAATATTTTTGAAATATATCCAAAATAATTAAAAACTATTTTTCAAGCTTTAAAATAATTTTTCATAATTTAATATGTATTTTAATAATTAAAAACCATTTTTTCTAATTTTAATTAATTTTACGCATTTTCCAAAAATAAGCGTCATTAAAGGGGCCTATAGCGTACGTAACTGTCGCTATAGGTGTTCTTGGTGATCGCTTGTAAATGTTGTCGGTTGACAAGGTACAACGTTTGACCAGTATTTGATTCCGGATTATAAGGTTTCTGGGCTAAATAATGTATTGATGTTGTAGTATAAGTGTAGTACTACAAATATAAACAAATTACATAGCTAAAACATGAACAACCTGCAAGATCTAAGCTACATAAAACATTGTCAGACCTGTTCTTCAAATTCTGGGTTTTCCAGATTTGAAGAACAGTTCGAGTTAGCTTCTTTAAATACATATATCTTGGATTATGGGTTTTGTTTGGGTGATCTATAGGTTCTGACTTGTAGTCCAGTTGTCCAGGTATCATAATATGTAAACATATCAATATAACAACAACAATAAGTTAAGATTTGATCCGGTCAAAGTAATGGAAAGATCGTTTTAAGGAATTACGGGTTTCCCGGATCGCTTACTGAGCGATTCGGGCCAATGCCGGTTTGACTAATATTTTCTACAATTATTTTACTGATCTGGGTAATCTAATGACTTGGATGTGTAGATCTCATATCATACCACAACCTTAAATCAACAACATGACCAAAACACTTAAAAGAAGCAAGATTAAAGGACTCGAAAGTCGTTGTCAGAATCTGGAAATTCTGGGTTTGCCCAGAAATCCAGAAAATGTGATCGGTCAACGACCTTTGACCGCTTGTAACTCACGATCTAGACTTGATCTGGACTTGATTCAAGTCTCAGATCCAAGAGCTAACAGCAAAGAACAGATCTACAACATTAAACACACCTAAACATTAACAGACAAAGATCTAGAGGCCCTAACATTCGTTGTCAGACCTCAATTTTCCACTTTTCCAGATTTGCTAAAAATTTAAAATCGTGCACTTTGATGTTATGGGTTCATGATTTATCAACCCATAACATCAATTGACACTCTATTACACAACTTTGACCAATCAATTACAACATTTAACATCAGAATCATAGATTTCAAAATTTTAGGGTTCTTTACCTTTGAGCTTTGATTTTGATTTTCTGACTTCTGATTCTGATCTTGGAAAGTTAATAAGATATCTTAGCTTTGATTTACACTCCCTCACACTCCATTTCCCGAAAATCTAGAGAGAGCATGGGCTTGGACAAAAATGAACATAAAGTGAACCTTTTCTCTTTCTTAATCTATTTATATTATGTAATAATGCAAGGTATGTGGTCAAGCTATATATGGTGATTCTTTGGTAATTTGTCAAATGCTATGCTAGGTTTAGGCTAGGGTTGGTGAACAACTTTTGACTTAGCAAGATTTGCAAGCTAGGTCACTAAAATAATAAAAAGGGCATTTTAGTCTTTTCCTTTTATTTCTAGATTTCTCATTTGTTGCAAACCCTTAGGGTTTAGGGTTTGAGCATTCTAGGGTTTATGTTTTAACCCTTAAAGATTTAGCAACTTGAATTTCTAAAATTTTCGGATTAAGGTTTTCGAAATAGAAAATTAACAAATTTTAAATCGTAATTAGAATTCTCTAATTACATTACAATTTCCTAATCATATTAGGACCAACACAATTTAGGATTAATATTTCCTAATCAAGATTGCTAATTAAGAAATTAGGATAAAAATCACGGATTAGGGTTTATAACCCAAAATTAGGGTTTCTAATAGAAAATTAATTTTCTAATATAGAATTTAAATACTTGTAATTAGATTACAGTTTTCTAATTACCCAATCTTTAAAATTAGAATTAATATATCCTAATTAACATTAAAATATTCAATTAACACTTTCATTTTCCCTAATTAAAAATTAGGGTTTTCAAATCCGTCATTAGGGTTTCTGACGGAAAAGTTTAAGTTCGATAATTTGAAATTAGGGTTTGCTAATTAATTAAGCGTTACCACTCCTAATTAATATTATAATAATAGCGAGTGAGAGCATTATAATTCTCCATTAATTTCCCAAATTAGGACTTCAATTTATCAGAATCAGAAACTAGGGTTTTCAGATCAAATATTAGGGTTTCAGATTTGGAATTAGGGTTTTGTAATCAAATTGTTAAGATTAACCCTAAATAATCTTATAATTATTTACACTTATGCCATTAAGTTCCCGATTTAGGGTTTCATGCATCAATTAGGGTTTCGATTCTCAAATCAAACTAGGGTTTCCAGAACCGATTTCTAGGGTTTCTTGTCAGACGTTAGGGTTTTCTAACTGAACGCTGTTGTTCTTAATATATTCTTAGGGTTTGTTACAGATATAATTTATCCGATCAACCTCGACCTTAACCACATTCTCAACACATCATTAACCATATTCTTTACCGAACTTAATCACATAAATCCTTAATCCTGAATAAATTCACCTATAAGCCTTCACCGAATTTTGAAATTCTCAAAATTCAATCCCAATAACATCAAACGCATACACTTATTTTCTGTCTAGGTCTAATATTTGACCTTAAATCAATCATTTAAGATTTTTATAAATTGTCCAAATTCTCGGGTTGTCACAGTTCTTCAGTGGCTGACCAGTATCTCTGTGTATACTCCATCAGTTCTTTGTTTGTTTGGCAAACACTATGATCTTGGATACTTACAAGATCGTTGTCATCTTATCACATGACGCCCATCGCACTCGCCATTTTCCTTAATCACCATCAAGTCTTCTTATGATCATCTTGTGAAAGACTTCATCTCGAATGGCTTCACAACTCGATCTGGATGCTAATTGGATTGATGCTTAGATCTTCTGTTAGCTTGCATGTCATTCGTTGAGTGCTCTCTCTGCTTCCTTCGTGTGGGATGTATCTATGCAAGGCCAACCAGAGGCTTCATTCCTTTGATATTCAGGAGTGCTCATTTGTTGAGAATCGTATTTGCTCTCACGATTACGCGCTTGGCATTGTGAGCACATCTGTTGAAGTCTTAGTTCGCACTTTACGATTGACTTTTCTACATGCAGAGACACTACGACTTCAAGAGCAGATCTTGACACTCTACAATTTCTGAATTTGTGCTCGTTGTCTTCATCTGATCTTGCTCGACTACGATCTCTGCATGTAATTAGTAGACTCTACGACTCTAAGTGTAGTCTACGATCCTTTTCTTGGCTTCGGCATCAGTAGACTCTACGACTCCGAGTGTAGTTTCCGTTTCGGACTTGGCTTCGACAGATGCTCGGTCGGCTTGTAGGCAGCTGTCTCTACGATTCTGAACACGACTTCCTCAGTAGACTACGGCCCTGAGAAAGTTCTCCTCGACACACTACGATCCTTCCTCGTCTCTTCTGGCAGTCTACGAACTCCGAGATCTACTATCTTGCAGACTACGATTCTGCCTCGATAGCTCACGAGTTTTCCTGGACTCTCCTGGCAGACTATGATTCTTGTGCAGTGCTCAACGATCAGACAAGCCTATCTATTACATCATAAGATCAACCTAACATGATTGATCTCTCTACAATAATAGTCCTTGTACATCATTTCTTTTTAAGGACTTTAACAAAGCTGTTTTGCTTATGTAGGATCAACCTAACATATTTGATCAATTCATTCTAAGTCCTTGTACACATGTTTCTATTATCTATCAAAGGAGTTTACAGCTTTAAATAGTTAAATTGATAAAAGTTTAAAGTTAAGGGTGATATGTGAAAATTTTTCAAAGTAGACAAGTTATCATAAAGTACCCTGTTACTATTCACTCTAGTATTGTTCACTCTAGTATTTGGGGCACTTTTTGTGTCGGAGTACTATTCACGAGTTACTACTCTTGAGTTACTATTCATGAGTTACTATTCACGAGTTACTATTTATGAATTACTATTCACGAGTTACTATTCACCCCTAAGATATATTTCTTTTTGGTCCAAATCATTTTTGGGTACAATATTATTCCATGAGGAGATGTGCTAATTTTTCAAACCGTTGGTTGAAATTATATTAGTAAATCAATATGGATCGTTGGTTTAAAGTTTTAATAGTAAATCAATATGGATCGTTGGTTTAAAGTTTTAATAATGAATCAGTATGGACCGTTGATTTAAAGTTTTAATAGTGAATCAGTATGGACCGTTGCTTTAAGTTTTAATAGTAAATCAATATGGATCGTCTGTTTAAAAGTAAATCAATCTGGACCGTTCACGAATTAGTTACTATTCAGTCCATTCTCCTATAAATAAAAGCTCATACCTTCATTATTTCTTACGAATACACTGAAACTCTAGAGAGAAAAACTATAGAGAGAAAGAAGAAAAGTATTCTGCTACTTCACTACTCCAGTATTCAGTTTTTCTAAGGTAGGGGAAATTATTTGTTATACTCGTAGGGGATATTATTTGTTGTACCCGTAAGGGGTATTATTTCTTTCGTCTTCATGAAGAGAACTTCTGGTATTCCATTCTTTATTATTAGGTTGAATAACTCATGCTTATCGCGAAGTATCGCATACATGATGAAATTCTTCTGTTATTCCATTCTTTATTATTATGTTAGAATAACCTGTTTATGCAAAGTATCGCATACATGGTGAAATTCTTCTGTTATTCAATTCTTTATTATTCTGTTGGAATAACCTGTCTATGCGGTCTATCGCATGCCTGGTGAATTCTGTTTTTATTCCATTCTTATTATTCTGTTGGAATAACCTGTTTATGCGAAGTACCGCATACACGGTGAAATTCTTCTAATATTTCGTTCTTTATTATTCGCTTAATATCCTCGTACATATGCGCTTCTGCCGGACTTCGGTTCCATTATTTATTATTCGTCGAAATATCCTGCTCTGCGGCATTTACGCCTTTACCGGGTTCCATTATTTATTATTCTGCTGGGAATAACTTTTGCGCAGTTCTATCGCATTTATATAGTGAATCCTTATGTTATTCCATTCTTTATTATTCTCGTGGAATAACTCGCCTATGTGGATTACCACATGCATGCCGAATGATCCTGTGTATTCATTCCTTATTAAATTATGGAAATGATCTCAGATACGTGGATTACCACATGGCGGGTGAAAATCCATTTGCGCTTTCATATATTATATTAAACTCAACAAGTTAAAGCTTTGCTTCTATACTCCATGAAATTAGTGGAATATCCTTGATATTTGGCGCTCAATCAATATCTTTTCATGGAAATATTCTTCGAGCATTCTTGAATTTTATCGCACAAAGCAAAGATCATGTTGATAATTTGACGTTATTGAGTTCGTGATAAATTAACTTATAAATCTTTAAAATTTATTCTTGAACTTGTTTTATTGAATTGTCATTATCCTCATGTTTATATTATGTTCAAAGTCATCTTTAGCTTACGTGCATACATGGACTTGGTATGATTATGACCAGGGATTTTTCGGTATAATCATGACCGTAATGTAACGAATGATGTGGTAAAAGTCCTCATTGGCCTGTATTTCATTGGTGGACAGTTGTTGGTTTGATTATGATTAGGGATTATTCGGTATAGTCATGACCATTGATGATTACGTGAATATCCTTGGCCGTGGAGCAGGAATGATTCGATTTTATTTATTAAGCTGAGTCTCAGCGATAAAGTTGATGAAAAACTTTTTAAATCATAGAAGATAGTTGATTTTATACCTTACTTGACTCTTCTAATGGATTGCTTGATCCGCTGCAGTTAAACTTGATGTTTATTATATTTTATTAGTTTAACACCGTTGAAGGCTAATGATAATTTATTCTGCATTATCTTAGTCATAATATCTCTTACTGGGCTAGTTGAGCTCACCCTTTCTTTCACTGTTCTCTTCAAGAAATGAGAACGTAGCTAGGACTAGTCGGGGAACAGAGTGATGGTCCTAGATGGTGCATTAGTAGTCCTCACTATTCTGTGAAAGTGTGATAATAAATGTAATGAGGACTCCATTGAGTGTGGATATTGTCTAGATGACAATATTTGTATTAAAACTCACAGTCCATGTTTTGTCGTATTTTACACAACTGTTGTATAATTAAGTTGTATTTATATTCAGTACCTTGTATCTGGCGACTCAAGATGGGTGATGTATACTGCTTTTTAGGGCGCCACAACAGGTATCAAAGCTTAGGGATATGATCCCTGGCTGAGATATGAGACAAGAACTAGGAGGGGAGAGACGGGGATTTTCTTCGCTAGTATGACCTACCTAAGTTTATTTGGTATTTAATTGGTCGGTCAGAATATAGGGGTATTATGTGGTATGTCAATTAACCCTTATTTTGAAACTATATTCTAGAATGATATTTGAAATACAGGAGATGAGAAATGGAAAATCATGATAGAGAGGAAATAACTGAGAAGGTACAATCCGAAAAGAAAGCAAGGTATTCTCATCTCTTCGAATATCAGGTACGTACGTAAATTTCGAGTGCAAAATTTCATAAGGAGGGGAGATTGTGAGACCCCAAAATTTTATGAAATAAAAGTATTCAATTTTTCTATTTTGGTAAATAGTTAAATTGATAAAAGTGTAAAGTTAAGGGTGATATGTGAAAATTTTTCAAAGTAGACAAGTTGTCATAAAATACCCGGTTACTATTCACTCTAGTATTGTTCACTCGAGTATTTGGGGCACTTTTTATGTCGGAGTACTATTCACGAGTTACTATTCATGAGTTACTCTTCACGAGTTACTATTCACGAGTTACTATTCACCCGTAAGATATATTTCTTTTTGGTCCAATCATTTTTGGGTACAATATTATTCCATGAGGAGATGTGCTAATTTTTTAGACCGTTGGTTGAAATTATATTAGTAAATTAATATGGATCGTTGGTTTAAAGTTTTAATAGTTAATCAATATGGATCGTTGGTTTAAAGTTTTAATAGTTAATCAGTATGGACCGTTGCTTTAAAGTTTTAATAGTGAATCAGTATGGACCGTTGCTTTAAAGTTTTAATAGTGAATCAGTATGGACCGTTGCTTTAAGTTTTAATAGTAAATCAATATGGACCGTCTGTTTAAAAGTAAATCAATCTGGACCGTTCATGAATTAGTTACTATTCAGTCTATTCCCCTATAAATAAAAGCTCATTCCTTCATTATTTCTTACGAATACACTGAAACTCTAGAGAGAAAAACTATAGAGAGAAAGAAGAAAAGTATTCTGCTACTTCACTACTCCAGTATTCAGTTTTTCTAAGGTAGGGGAAATTATTTGTTATACTCGTAGGGGATATTATTTGTTGTACCCGTAAGGGGTATTATTTCTTTCGTCTTCATGAAGAGAACTTCTGGTATTCCATTCTTTATTATTAGGTTGGAATAACCTGTTTATGCGAAGTATCGCATACATGATGAAATTCTTCTGTTATTCCATTCTTTATTATTATGTTAGAATAACCTGTTTATGCAAAGTATCGCATACATGGTGAAATTCTTCTGTTATTCAATTCTTTATTATTCTGTTGGAATAACCTGTCTATGCGGTCTATCGCATGCCTG
The DNA here is from genome assembly GCA_020205605.1 of Panax ginseng. Lineage (NCBI taxonomy): Eukaryota > Viridiplantae > Streptophyta > Magnoliopsida > Apiales > Araliaceae > Panax > Panax ginseng. The sequence continues at coordinate 60,090,967 of CM035140.1, read as the reverse complement.
GTGAATTCTGTTTTTATTCCATTCTTATTATTCTGTTGGAATACACGGTGAAATTCTTCTAATATTCCGTTCTTTATTATTTTGTCAGAATATCCTGTCTGTGCGTTTACGCCGGACCTGGTTCCATTATTTATTATTCCGTCGAAATATCCTATATGTGCATTTACGCCGGACCTGGTTCCATTATTTATTATTCTGTTGGGAATAACCTGTTGGTGCAGTCTATCGCACGTATGGTGAATCCTTCTGTTATTCCATTCTTTATTATTCTGTTGGAATAACCTGTCTATGTGGATTACCACATGCATGGTGAATGATCCTGTGTATTCATTCCTTATTAAATTATGGAAATGATCTGTATACCTGGATTACCGCATGGCGCGTGAAAATCCATTTGCAGTTTCATATATTATATTAAACTCAGTTCGTTAAAGCTTTGGCTTCTATACTCCATGAAATTAGTGGAATATCCTTGATATTTGCGCTTCAATCAATATCTTTTCATGGAAATATTCTTCTGAACATTCTTGAATTTTACTGCACAAAGCAGTATCATGTTGATAATTTGGACGTTATTGAGTTCAGGATAAATTAACTTATAAATTTTTAAAATTTATTCTTGAACTTGTTTTATTGAATTGTCATTATCCTCATGTTTATATTATGTTGAAAGTCATCTTTAGCTTACGTACATACATGGACTTGGTATGATTATGACCAGGGATTATTCGGTATAATCATGACTGTAATGTGACGAATGATGTGGTAAAAGTCCTCATTGGCCTGTAGTTCATTGGTGGACAGTTGTTGGTATGATTATGACCAGGGATTATTCGGTATAGTCATGACCATTGATGATTACATGAATATCCTTAGCCGTGGAGCAGGGATGATTCAATTTTATTTATTAAGCTGAGTCTGTGACGCCCCCAAATCCGGGTATCTTCCAACCCGACAGATGGTGCTACACGGCTACAGTTCTCATATACATTCAATTGAAATGCCTCAAAAGAACGGATATGTCTTATATATATATATATATATATATATATATATATATATATATATCAAAAGAATATTTACATACCCCAGGTTCTTTACAACCAATACATTGTCTTTGTCATAATATCAATATTATTCCTTACAAAACCTATACTATTACATAAGCAATCTACGAGTTCGCCTTTTCCTTCCCTTTATCCTTACCGGATCCATCGGTCCGCTTTTGTCTTAGTCGCATTCATATAGTTCAAGCAAGAATGAGCCTAACTAGCTCAACAAGTACAACAATTCTAGTAAAATAGCATGCTTGAAACTTAGGAATCGATATCTTCAATAATCGGACAATAGTTACTGAAGTACTATTGAGAATTCAAAATAGCACTTCTTTTTCATTCAAAACGCGTTTCACGCCTACAATATTCAATAAAACATCAATTCCGGTTCAAGACCGTAAGCATTTCATAAGTACTTTGAAAAGGACATCCCGACACTAAGTCCGTAAGTCCGGTATAGCTTACGACCACGTCTAGGTGATCATCCTATAGTACTCTATATTGATCAACACTAAATTCATTAAACGTGTATACGTTTAAGTTGTGGCAACCTCACGTGCCTGTCGTTTGACGACAAAACAATTTGAGCATACACAATCTACCTTTGAAAACCACAACAATATTAGTTCGGTAAATCCTTATCAATACTTGATAGAATAAACATAGCATACGTCTAGCCAAAAGGATTGGCTTTAACATTACTCAAATACTAACTCATGTGAAGAATACATGAACCACAAAGACTTGCCCAGATCGAACTGGAACAAGGGTTAGAGTACTTGCCTTTAGCGTCTGCTACAATTTATAACACGTGCACTTTACGTCTTTAAGGTCTCTACATTAGATGATAGCATAACATAGAACATTAGGTCATGAATGATCATACATGGTTCTTAAAGAATCTTACCCTACCTCTCAATCTAATTACGTATTAGATTTGTTATTATCAGTTCTGGCTTTCCGTAAGATCATTCTTTCATTCATTTACAATTGATTTAACAAAACCCTAAGTGTTCATACTTAAGGCTTAATTATGTCTTAACAATGTTTCATTATAATCCTTGTCCAATTGGTTATCAACTACTAACCATGTTCTATATATAAACCTTCATTATTGTCTTGGTCTTGAGGTCGAAATTTGGCGGCTACCGATTTTTTTTTTACACTTGTTGCTGCTACCGCAGCTATCCACCTAATGTTGTTTAGAACTCCTAGACTTTCGTACTGCAGTCACGAGTTATTTATTGCTTTAAATTTGTGCCATAGCTGCCACTGTGGCACCGTAAACTTTGAACAGATTTTTCAAAAGTTAAAATTCCCGGACTCATAACTTCTTCGTTATAAGTCCGAATTGGGTTGTTCAAGAGCCTACGGGTCATAATTTACGTACTCTATGCGTTCATTCAAGAATTTTATCTATTCAACTTTGTTTGCTAAAATTTCACCTATTAATCCATTTTTAACAAAAACGATAAACGTTCGTGAACGTTCAACGCTCGTTTCTTCGTTCTAAGTCGGAATCCGGCCATTTTCGAGTCCGCAACTCTACAATGCCAAATATGACTTGTCTCCATCGAAAACCAATGTTTCCAATGTCAAACACAAAATACGACTTTCATTCCAAGAATTTCACGAATTCGACGACTATCGTCCAATCGTGTAAATTCCGGCGAAACCTCAATACTAATCATTCTAAGTGGATTTTAAACAACATGTAGATATTACAAGTTACTTATTACACTAACTTATATTAATATAGGTTTTTACTTATTCACACAAGTCAATGACTTATTTAACTCATTAACTACAATTGTCATACTTATGACAACATATGGAAATTCTTCATAAGTTCATCAACTTATTTAAGTTCAAGTTGCTTATTCAACTTATTTGGCTTAAGTCCATTGCTTATCAACTTCCCTTATGTTCTTAGTATCTAAATTCATTAGATTACACTTCTCTTATCAACCTACCATGATAGAGATAGAAGAGACAAGATCAATTACCTTTGATGATTACTTCAATTGTTTTGGAAATCTACTAAGGAAATATTAATCTCAAAGTGCTTATTGACTCTAACAAATAAGTTGTTTGAGAGAGAATTATTGGATGAAATAACAAAATCCAAATGAATGAAAAGGCTTGCTATTTATAGAGCTTTCAAGGTTAGGGTAATTAGGTCATTAAATCATCCCAACTCCTTAAACTAACCTCCTTACTATTCATTTCTTGTTGCCCACAACTCTTATCCATTCTTTGGTCATTACTTAAAGTTCTTGTCCAACACATAACTTGTTTGCCCATCAGGCTTACTCATGGGTTGCCCCATGGATCCTTCTTAGTTAATGGATCATGGTTTGGGCTTAATAATCAATCTAGCAAATTCTTTGTTGGGCTTGCACTATAATAGTTTGGGCTTCACCTTATTAATCACTTGGGCTTAGTATAAATCCTACATTGGTTTACACCTTATAGCTTATGGATTTGTATTTTATGCAAAGTTACATTAATTCTTTTCATTAGGTTTTAATACCTATATTCCCAAATTAAGTCCGCATGCGAATTATTGCATTTTCCATACTAAGATTATTATTACATAATCCATCTCGTCTTGAAATTCTAACGTTACGTATTTCTCAGAAGTTCAAAAATAATTCCCGAGCGATAATTGGTGAATAGTGTTTTTCATAAACGTTCTCGGAAAATACTTATTTTCGTCTTGGAAATTCAAACACTTTAAATTATTCACATGGTTCAAATACTACGATCTTCCGATATTTCTAGGTTATAGAATGACATACATCTTATTAACACATATAATAACAAATAATATTATTCTATTCATTATTTAATTCTTTCAAATATTTTTACAAAGGATCCAAATTTCTCGGGCGTTACATTCTTCCCCCCTTATAAAGATTCTGTCCCCAAAATCTCGTCCTATATCAATCAAACAAAAGAGGATAATTCTTTCTCATCCTTTCTTCAAGTTCCCACGTTGCTTCTTCCACATCGTGGTTCTTCCATAACACCTTTACTGATGATATTAACTTGTTTCACAGAACTTGCTCTTTTCTATCGATGATTTGAATCGGCATCTCTTCATAAGTTAAATCTTTCTCGATTTGAATAGGTTCAAATTCTATCACGTGCTTGTAATCCGATTTGTAAGGACGTAGCACTGAAACGTGGAATACATTATGTATTCGCTCTAGGTCTAGAGGTAATGCTACCCTATAAGCTACCTCACATACCCGTTCTAATACCTCAAAAGGTCCTATAAACCTTGGGCTTAGTTTTCCCTTCTTTCCAAAGCGTATCTTTCCTTTCTAGGGAGATACCTTTAGAAATACGTACGAGCCTACCTCAAATTCGCTATTCTCTCTATGTAAGTCTGCATATTTCTTCCCTCAAATCTTAATAATCCCTCATTATCAAGAGTAAACCTAATATCTTTTTCAGTGGTTAACCGCTCCTTCATCTGATCACACTCATTGGTTTTGAGCTGCACCTCCTTGACTCTCTCTACGATAGTAGATTGAATCTCTGCCACAAAAAGTCTCTGCTCCGTCTCACTTGGAAACTTTACCTCCAACTCCATCCTAGCCATCTCTCGTTATTAACTCATTTGAGTCAATTAGCAAAAGAAAACTTCTCCCCACCCTTTCTACTCAAGGCGCTTACCACTACATTGGCTTTTCCGGTGATACAGATTTCACAATCATAATCATTTATCAACTCCAAACCATCTCCTCCGTCTCATATTCAACTCCTTCGTGTGAAGATATATTTCAGACTTTTGTGGTCCGTGTATATCTCACACTTTTCCCATAAAGATAATGTCACCATATCTTTAAGGCAAACACCACCATGGCCAGCCTCGCATCATGAGTAGGGTAAACTTTCTCATAATCCTTCAGCTGCCTAGATGCATACGCAATGACTTTGCCATGCTGCATGAGCACGCAACCCAATCCTTTATGCGAAGCATCGCTATAAACTATGAAATTTCCTGTGTCATCGGGTAATGACAAAACAGGCGCTTCACTCAACTTCTTCTTCAGTTCTTGAAAACTATTTTCGCATTTCTCAGTCCATACGTACTTCACCGTCTTCCAAGTCAAATTAGTCAGCGGAATAGCTATCTTTAAAAAGTCTTGTATGAACCTCCGATAGTAACCCGCTAACCCTAAGAAACTCCGCACCTCAGTCGGCGTTTTCGGTTGTTCCCAATTCATCACGGCTTCCACCTTCGCTGGATCTACTGAAATCCCCTCATGGTCAATAACATGACCTAAAAACTGTACCCGCTCTAACCAAAATTCACACTTAGTGAACTTCGCATATAACTTCTCCTTTCTTAATGTCTCCAACACCATTCTTAGGTGTTCAAAGATGATCTTCCGCGCCTTAGAGTAGACTAGAATATCATCAATAAACACCACGATGAACTTGTCCAAATATTATTTGAACACCCTGTTCATCATGTCCATAAATGCAGTAGGTGCATTAGTCAACCCAAATGACATCACCCGAAACTCGTAATGACCATAACGAGTCCTGGATGCTGTCTTTGGCACATCTTCATTCCTAACCTTCAGTTGATGATACCCCGTCCTTAAATCTATTTTGGAAAAATATTTTGCCCCCTTCAACTGATCAAAAAGATCATCGATCCTGGGCAACGGATACTTATTCTTTATTATTAACTTGTTCAACTCTCGATAGTCAATACAAAGTCTCAATGATCCGTCCTTCTTCTTGAAAAATAATACCGGTGCTCCCCACGGCGAAACGCTCGGTTGAATGTACTTTCTGTCCAATAATTCTTGCAGCTGTACCATCAACTCCTTCATCTCCACCGCGCCATGCGATACGGTGCCTTGAAACCGTGCCGCTCCCGCACAATGTCTATTACTGAACTCGGCTCCCCTATCCGGTGGAAGACCCAGAATCGCTTGGAAATACATCCACGAATTCACTCATTATAGGTATTTGTTCCATGGTCGCTCCCACTCTCTGGGTATCAACCACATGACACAAATAGCCTACACACCCCTTCCTCAATAATTTCCTAGTTTGTGTCATGGTAAGATAACACGAACGTCCCGGCGATTTATTCCCATAAAATATTACATGAGATTGAATTGATGTTTTAATACTAATGCATTTCTTTTGACAATCTATAATTGCCCAATGATTTATCAACCAATCCATTCTGAGAATTACATCAAATTCTCCTAACCTTATCGGTATCAGATCTACCGATAATTTACAACCTCTAATATTTACGCAACAACTCCTATGAATATCTTCAACAGGAATTATCTCTTCATTTGCTACCTTAATGTTCAAAGGTATAAGCAACTTTTCGGGAAGTAATCCTAGTCGTTTAGCAAAATCACATACGATAAATGAACAAGTAGCACCCGAGTTAAACAGCAAGTATGCATTTAAGTTGTTGATCGAAATAATATCTGCGACTACGTCCCCCGAGGCCATCGCGTCTTGGACGGTTATATTAAAGGTACGGGCCATCGGCCTACCCGGCTGCGCTGGACCCCCAATAGTTAACTTACCACTATTGGCGCCCTTATTCCCGTCCATCCCCTTCTTTGGGCAGTTCTTTTCCATGTGGTCCGTAGACCCACAAACAAAGCACCCATGATTCTTCTTCGGGCTTGGACAGTTTGGCGCAATATGCCCCTCCTGTCTGCAGTTATAACACACGGTCTTACCCTTGAGACAGACTCCTAGGTGAGTCTTCCCGCAGGTCTTTCAGGCCTCCATCCTCCTCTTAGGGTCTCCTTGTTTCACTCTGGTATTCCCCGAGTTGACTACCTTCCTTTTATACCCTTCGCCACTCCCGTTGGCACCTTCAATCTTCACTCCTCCATCCACCTTCCCCTTGCTTTTCTTATCCTTGTGGTATTGGCTCAACGCCTCGCTACCACCTTCGGCAATTATTGCCTTCTCTAACACAACCCCAAAAGAAGTACTCTGGAATACAGAGATATGATTATAGAGCCAAGGTTTCAATCCCTGCTCAAATCATCGAGCTTTCCTCACTTCAGTATACACTTGATGTGCAGCGAACCTTGCCAGTTCATTAAAGTTGGCGGCATACTGGGGAACCATCATTTCCCCTTGTTTCAAATCTAAAAACCGCATCTCCATCCTTCCCTGCATACTCGTGGGAAAGTAGTTCTCGTAGAATATTTCCTTGAACCTCACCCATGTTATCACATATATTTCGGCCCTCGCCTGATTGGCTTCCCACCAAAAGTTGGCCTCTCCCTTCATCATGTAGGTTGCAAAAGCAACCTTTTGGGCCTCGTTGACATTTTCTATCACAAATGCCTTCTCTATCTCCCTCACCCACGTTTGAGCTTCAATAGGGTCCGTAGTTCCTTTGAACTTCGACGGACCCACACTCTTAGAGTCCTTAAATATAGTAGCTCGTACTACACCAGGATTCACAGGGATATTAGCCCCAGTTTGGTAAAAAGTTGCGGTTAAAAGGTTCAAAAATTCTTGCATGGGGTTAACTTGGACCTCCTCTCGTTCATTCGTGTTTCGCACTTTGGGTACGTGTACTTCTTCTTGCGGCATTTTGTTGTTACAATAACCACATATTTCGATATTATGCATTTCCTGTCAGTTAGTTATCATTTAATGCTAAACAATAACTTAAACATTCATTATTCAACATTTTTTGAAAATGAAAACTTATATTTATTCATTGTAGTATAATACTACATCTACATCTGAAACACGACCTAAGTTTGGATACATAACTCTCCCGCTATTGCTTTCCAAAAATTGGGAATTTACAAAAGACTACCCTTGATTATACAAAAGAGGGCTTTACGTCACTACTACATACACAAATATGTACATACTTAACTACTCTAACAACTACTCGATCATATCTCGCTTTAAGGCATTCTCGAATCATTGGCAAGACCTGTAATATCACTACCGATAAGATGTCGCGTCTGCCCTGTCTCTACAGGATACCCAGCTACCTGCAACTGGAAATCCTCATGAGAACTCCTATAAATATAGGACATTCTCCCTATCTTCTGCTTCTTGGTCTTTAGCTCGCTCCTAAGCTCAAAGACCTCCTGCTTCAGCTCATGGACCTTGTCCTTAGCCAAAACTATCTCGCCATGTTCCTGTTCCCATATGGACTCCACGTCCATCTTGTCCTCTATAACCGCTCGGAGCTCTGCCTTCATCTCCTTGACCTCCTGAAAGTAATGTACGTTCCTATCTATCACTGACATGAACAGTGATCATCGACTCTCCTGGAGTTATCTCTGTTGCTATTGCTACTGGGTTAAAGGACACTGCTTCAACTTCTTCTTCTATCATGCCGTCAAATACAGACATGAGGTCTAAGCTTTCGGAGTCTCCAGACTCCACCACAACTATCTCGGGATCTCCTGCTATGGGGTAGGTATGATTTCTATCTGGTTTACCAAACCTTCGCTGACTACCTGTACATCTCTATTTTCACCTGACATATCAAAATTGTTAACATCCGTAGTGGCCAGCTTCGACAATGCATCGGCAATAGAATTGACACTACGCTCAACACCCTGAAAATCATAGGAGAGAAAAAAGGCCTTAGAGGAGTTAGGCCCTCCTTTGACTGAGGAACTGCGTAAACAAATCCAAGAAGAATACCGAAAGTCTGATGAGCTGAATGCAGAAATTCTGAAGGTATATTCTGAGGGTTATAAAGTTTGCAGAGGTCGAGGCAAGGAAAAGTTATTTGCAGCCCAATTAGATCCAGCTCTTTTGGACTCTTCCGAAGGCGAAGACAATGCTTGATGATGATCTTTCTCTTTCTTAGTGTTAGGATTTCTGTAAAAAAAAATCTGACTTTCTATGGAAACAGTTAAATATTAATGAAATTTCAACTTTATTCCTCATGACTTTTGTACAATTCGTTTCTTGTCAATAATTCAGTATCAATCAACTTGAAAACTGTATAAGATTCTTTTGAACTTAAGTTAAATTTTGAATCAGATAAGGCATATAACAGTTAAGTTAAGAAATGACATAAACTGAACTCAATGAACCGAACTCAACACTTGAACAAAATAAAGTAATGCATACTTATTGTTACCGAAGTGTGAAATGGATCATGAATAAGGTGAATCTGGCCGATCCTCCTTGCATCATCAGGATCTTATTTACCACACGGGGTAGAACAAGTATATAAGGACATTTGTTTACCACATGGGGTAGAACAAATTTATAAGGACACACTTACCGATAAGGCTACCATCGAATGGTCAGCAAGTCCACCCGAACCTCCTTACTCTGGTGAATTTTTTTACCACACGGGGTATAACAACAGTTAAAGGACTATGGAATTTGTTTACCACGCAGGATATAATAAACCCATAAGGACACACCTGCCGAAAAGGCTACCATCGAATGGTCAGCAAGTCCACCCGAATCTCCTTACACCGATGAAGTTTTCCTACCACGAAGGGCTTGACAAATTCATAAAGACCACCTGCCATTAAGGCTACCATCGAATGGTTAGCGAGTCCACCGGAATCTCCTTACTCCGATGATTTGTTGGACTAAATAAAGAGAATCAATTGAGGAAAAATGAATCTTTTATTGATGATGATCCAAACATTTACAGACTTTCGGAAGACTGACTCGATCTCTACTGAAAGTATTTTTGAAGTCTACCGGTATGCCAAGTGTTCTTGATCTCTGATCCGTCCAATGATCTTAACCGATAAGTTCCTGGCTTCGGTACCTCAACAACTTTATACGGTCCTTCCCAGTTCGGCATCAACTTTCCCAAGTTCTGAGGCGTAGATGCTTCAACTTCCCTGAGGATGAAATCTCCCACTTCAAACCTACGAAGCTTTACCCCCTTATTATAATGCTTAGCCACTCTTCGTTGATAAATTTACAATCTGATTAAAGTCGTTTCCTTGACTTCTTCTAGCAGATCCATATTGATCTTCAGCCCTTCATCATTGTAGATCTCCTTAAACTGACTAACCCGAAGACTTGGAGATCCAATCTCAACTAGGACTAAGGCATCAGTACCGTAGGCTAGTCTGAAAGGTGAATCTCCTGTTGTAGTCCTCGGTCTAGTTTGGTAAGCCCATAATACACTGAGCAGCTCCTCTGGCCATCTTCCTTTAGCTTCATCCAGTCTACACTTGATCCCATTCAGCAGCATTCTGTTGGTCACCTCGACCTGCCCGTTCGACTGCGGATGAGCTACCGAAGTCTTCCTATGATGAACCCCCAGCTCCTTCAAAAATCCTTCAAACTTCAATCCCACGAACTGGCGTCCGTTGTTCGATATCACCACCTTAGGAATTCCAAAACGAAACACTACTGACTCCTTCATGAACTTCAAACATTCTTGTTCCGTTATCAACCTAAGTGGCTTCGCTTCTACCCATTTGGTCATATAATCAATGGCGACTATAACAAAACTGACCTGACCTTTAGCTTTCGGCAATGGACCCAGTATATCTACCCCCAGACAGCAAAGGGTATAGGAGAGAAGATCGAGTATAGCTCTTCTGGTGGATGATGTGGGATCAGACTGTTGAGCTGGCACTTTTCGCACTTATTCACATTCTCCGTAGCTTCCTTGAAGATTATAGGCCAGTAGTACCCCTGTCGAAGTACTTTGTAGGCTAATGACTTAGCAGCCATATGGTCGCCACAGATGCCCTCATGAACCTCCCGAAGAGCATATTCGGCCTCGGATAGAACCAAACACTTCAACAATGGAGACAAAAATGTCCTTCGATAAAGATCCCCATCAATAAGAACAAAGTTAGCACTCTTATACTTGATCTTCTTGGCCAATATCTGATCTGACGGAAGGACGCAATCTGCCAGATATTCTATGTATGGAGTCAGCCAACAGTTAGAACGTTCAATACACATCACTGCTTTATGCTGGTTACTCAGCTGCTGCAGAACCTCTAAATAGACTGACCAAATTCATATTTCCAGCCGACTTCATTGTGTTGGACTATGAAGAGGATAAAGACATACCCATTATCCTTGGAAGACCATTTTTAGCCACTTGAAAGACATTAACTGATGTAAAAAATGGAGAGTTACTAATGAGAGTCCAAGATGAAGAAGTAACTTTTAATCTTTTCAAGGCTATGAAATTCCCGAAGGGAGAGGAAGAGTGCTTTAGAGTTGATCTAATTGAAGAAATAACTAGAGAGGTATTTAGTGAATCTGTGAATGAAGACCCTCTTGAAACCGCATTGGTTAGTGAAAATTTATTTGATGATTCAACTGTGCTAGAATTTGTTCAAATGTTAGATTCAGCTCCGAAGTTCACACGATGTTTGCAAAAATTTGAACCTCCGGATTTTTGGGGAAAGCCGGATGAAAAGGTGAAATCATCTTTAAAAGAACTGCCCACCTTGGAACTTAAGCCATTTCCTAACCATCTACAGTATGCCTACCTTAGTTCTTCTTCTACCTTTCCAGTTATTATTTCTGCATCACTTGATAGGGTTCAAGAAGAAAAGCTACTAAGGGTACTTCGGCAATTCAAGACTGCTCTTGGGTGGACTCTTGCGGATATCAAGGGGATAAGCCCATCAATTTGCATGCATAAGATTCTATTGGAAGATGAAGCAAAACCGATTATTGAACAACAACGAAGACTCAATCCCATCATGAAGGAAGTTGTAAAAAAGGAAATCATTAAATGGTTGGATGCGGGAATTATCTACCCTATCTCAGATAGCTCATGGGTAAGTCCGGTTCATTATGTGCCAAAGAAAGGGGGAATGATAGTAGTTGCAAATGAGCATAATGAATTGATCCTGACTCGAACAGTTACGGGTTGGCGGGTGTGTATGGATTATAGAAAGTTAAACCAGGACACTCGTAAGGAGTATTTTCCTCTACCATTCATAGATCAGATGTTGGATAGACTTGCAGGGCGTGAGTATTATTGTCTTTTGGATGGATACTCAGGTTATAACCAGATTGCCATTACACCCAAGGATCAGGAGAAGACGACATTTGTGAGACCCCAGATTTTATGAATAAAGATTTAATTTTCTCGAAATAATTTTTTAATATTATGGTGTTGATTTGATGTAATGTTATAGTTGTGGGTAATATTTATAAATTTTGCAAAGTAAGCAAGTGGTTATATAATATTCGATTGGTCGGGGAATATCCGTACGACGGAACAATCATTGGTGAACCCCATAACGGAATTATTGTCGGATTGAGAAAACGATAAAAATACTTTATGAAAATAAACTACGGAGGTGTTACCGTTAAAACCGCTGAACTACCCTAGAGTAAAAAAGAATAATGTCTACGCGTAGTTGCACAAGAGAGCACACTACGGTATTGATTATTGATGCTTACGTGAGAAGTCACTCACCTATACTCAATTATAGCTACAGTAATTGCTGCATCATATTTCTCATATTATTGATTCAATTATTGTTACAAAGATCATCCGCATTATATGATATATTATTAAATCAATAATTGAGACGGCAAAGTTATTTATATTATTATTTGCAATATTGACAATGTCTAGAAGTTCTGTCAAGGAGAGGTTTGGTCACCTAATTGCACGCCAATAAGAAGAAATCCTTATCGGAAAGCCCCATTTTTCCTGGGAACAAACTGGTTGTTAAATATTGTGAATTATAATATTAATGATGAATAAGTTCGTGTTGATTAAAGATGAATTTTATAGTTCCATTGTGATGGACTTATTTGTGTTAGTATAATTGATGTCTGGAGGTTATATTGTTCAATCGGGTATTCGGGGCACTTTTCGTGTCGGAGTTACTATTCATGAGTTAATATTCACGAGTTACTATTCATGAGTTACTATTCACGAGTTACTATTCACTCGATTACTATTCACTCTAGTATTGTGCATTCGGGTATTTGGGTACAATATTATTCCATGAGGAGATGTGTTAATTTGTCAGACCGTTGGTTGAAGATATAATAGTAAGTCAATATGGACCGCTGGTGGAGTTATAATAGTAAATCAATATGGATCGCTGGTTTAAAGTTTTAATAGTAAATCAGTATGGACCGTTGTTTTAAGTTTTAATAGTAAACCAATATGGATCGTCCGTTTAATAGTAAATCAATCTGGACCGTTCATGAATTAGTTACTATTCATTCTATTTTCCTATAAATAGAAGCTCATTCCTTCATTATTTCTTACAAAATCACTAAAACTCTAGAGAGAGAATTACAAGAAAACCTATAAAAAAGTATTCTGCTACTTCCATACTCTTATATTCAGTTTCTTTTACGGTAAGGGTATTCTTTCTTTTGTATTCATGAAGAGAACTTCTGTTATTCCATTATTTATTATTCTCGTTGGAATAACTCAGATATCTGTGCTGCCACTACCCTATACATAGTGACATTCTTCTAATATTTCGTTCTTTATTATTCGCCGGAATATCCTCGTCTCATAACGTTTATGCCGGACCGGTTCCATTATTTATTATTCTCGGAATAATATCCCGTCGTCTGCGTTTAACGCTTACCGACCGGTTCCATCCTTTATTATTATTCATTGGAATAACTTTGCTTTTGTGCGGTCTATCGCATGCATGGTGATTTCTTTTTGTTATTCCATTCTTTATTATACTCAAATGGTTAAAACTTTGACTTCTATACCCATAAAATTAGTTGAATATCTTTGATATTTGCGCTTCATCCAAAGATCTTTTCATGGAAATATTCTTTTGAGCATTCTTGAATTTTACTCTCACAAAGCAAAGATTATGTTGACAATTTGGACGTTATCGGTTCCTAGATTAATTAATTCTTGAACTTGTTTTATTGAATTCTTATATCATTGTCATCATCCTCATGTTTATATTTTTGTTGAAAGTCATCTCGTGGTCCAGAGTAGTGCATAGATGGACTTGGTATGATTATGACCAGGGATTATTCGGTGTAATCATGACTGTAATGTTACAAATGATGTGATAAAAGTCCTCATTAGCCCATAGTGCATTGATGGATAGTTGTTGGCATGATCATGACCATTAATGAATACACGAATGTCCTTGGCCCGTAATGCATGGATAATTTGTGGTCGTGATACTAAAAAGAATATCCTTGGTCAGTAGTGCGGGGTGATTCGATGATGTTGATTATTTATTGTTGAGTCCCAAATGATAAAAGTGATGAAAAACTTTTTAAATCATAGAAGATAGTAGATTTTATTCCCTACTTGACTCTTCTAATGGATTGCTTGTTCACTACCAGCTTAAACTTGATAGTTATTATATTTTATCGCTTAACATCATTGAAGGCTAACGATAAATTATTCTCGCATTATCTTAGTCATAATATTTCTTCGGGGCTAGTTGAGCTCACCCTTTCTTTCACCGTTTCTTCAGAAATGAGAACGTGAATGGGGGATTAGTCGAGAACAGAGTGATGGTCCTAGATGGTGCATTAGTAGTCCTCACTATTCGTGAAATAGTGTGATAATAATTGTAATGAGGACTCCTTTTCGGTTTGTATAATCTCTAGTAGACAATATTTGTATTTAAACTCACAGCTTTATGTTTTATCGTATTGTACACCACGATAATTGTGTCATTAAGTTGTATTTAAATTCATACCATGTATCTCATGGCGACTCAAGATGGGTGATGTATACCTAATTTTGGGGCGTCATACTGGTATCAAAGCTTAGGATATGATCCTGCCTGGATGTGAGAATAGAACTAGGAGGAGAGAGACGGGAATTCTTTCGCTAGTATGACCTACCTAAGTTTATTTGGTTTTTAATTGGCTCACGTAATATAGGGATAATATGTTACATGTCAATTAACCTTTTGTTTTGTGGCAGTATCTAAAAATGACATCCGATAATGTTGAGAATAGCAATGGAGCATAGGAGACCGTTGATTCTCCACAGATCAATAATCAGGACAATGTGCAACAGGATGGCGATAATTCTCCTGTAAACAACAACACTAATCAATCGACGAATGACGAGACGCGTTTAGAGCTTTTTAGAATTCATGCAACATCAAAGAAACGCGCTCTTGTTCATAATGCAGAGGAAACAATGGCAACCTACTTGGTGGTCATCGCTAAGCAATTCAAGGAGCCGGGACCACTGGAGTTTTTAGGAAAGCCAGAACCACTTAAGGCGGAGACGTGGTTAAAGCAGATCACCAATATATTTGATGTCTTGGGATGCTCCGAGGAGCAAAAGGTTCCCTTTGCCACCTTTATGTTCCGCGAAGAGGCAAATCACTGGTGGAAATCTGTAAAACGTACCTAGCCTGACGCACTCAAGATGTCTTGAGAGAAGTTCCAAGAGCTGTTCAATGACAAGTACTTTCCCGAAAGCATTCGTCACATGAAGGAGGTGAAATTTATCAAGTTGGAGCAAAACAACATGACCATGTCGCAGTATGAAGCCACGTTTTCTGAGTTATCCCGATTTGCGTCCCACTTAGTTGATAATGAAGAGATAATGACGCGGATGTTTTTAAGAGGTTTGAAGCCGGAGATACGTCAATATCTTATTTCTCATAAATTGTGTTTGTATTTAGATGTTGTAAATAGGGCTCAGTTAGTGGAGCGTGATAACGAGTCAAAGCAACCAAAAGAGAGCAAATTTAAAAATGATAATACCGGATAATATCCATCAAAGCGGTGACAATAAGCATGGAGGAATCAACATGCTAAAAACCAGAACCACTTCTGGTAATCATGGTCAAAATAATAAGAATGGACATTTCAAGAAGAGGAGATTCAACAATGATGGAAAGACGCGACAAAGACCAACACCGTTGTTAAGGAAGGAGAACGACCACCTATCATATGCTTCAAATGCGAGGGAGGGACTCATCACCAAAATCATACGATGTCATCCAAAGCATGTTATAATTGTGGAAGAGAAGGTCACTTAGCCCGATTTTGTCATTCACCGAAGACAAGTTCAGCTAGGATGGAGGCACCAAAGGATGTCCCAGACAAGCCAAAGCCAGTAGTTTAAGAAAGAGCATTTTTTTCGTGACGAGGAACCTGAATAAAATTATCACATGTATGTTAGTCATAAACTCTTGCGAAGTCTATACCGTGTTAGATACTGGTTCTACTCACTCTTTTATTACACCTAGTTGTGTTTAATGTTTGAAGTAACTCCGGAGAAGTTAGACTTTGATATATCTGTTTAAACTCAGTTGGGAGAAACTTTCGTTACCTCCACTATTTATAAATCTTGTTCAAATCAACACTTTCACATTACCTGTCGATCTTATCTCTTTGAAAATACTTGCCTTTGATGTGATTTTTGGAAACGATTGGTTAAATACTCATCATACTTTTTGTAAGGTTGTTAGCTTTCATACTCCTAACCAACCTGTTATGCAAATTCAAAGTAACCAAACCACTAAAGTCAATCATTGTCATATCAATCCATAAATAAAGAGCCCTGATCCTTTCGTTGTTGACTTTCTTATGTGGAATGCACCGAAGCTAGACTTTCTGTAAGGCAACATCGTTAATGACGATGGCAAGTTGATAGGTATCAATGTGACGTGTTATCCAAGTTTTAGATGAGAGTCATAGTTTTGAATGGTATTTCTATTGTTAATAAATTTCCTAACGTATTCTTGAAGACTTCTTAGCCTACCCCTAGAGCGTGAAATCGAATTTTGTATTGACCTCAGTACAAAACCCATTTCTAAAAACCCTTAAACATGTATTCAACTAAAGTGAACGTAACATGCGCCAAAGACGTTGGCTCGAGCTGTTAAAGATTATTATTGTATCATACCATCGTGGAAAAGCAAACGTGGTAGCTGACGCGTTGAGTAGAAGATCGTATGCGGTTACAAGTGCGAATATACGAACCCACGTGAAAATAACGAATATACGATTAGAATCGACTTTAATCGATAAAGTTAAAGCCGCTCAAGCTACATACTCAGAACTGATGAATGTTAAGAAGAAGGTTCAAGAAGGCGTTATTCTAGAAGCAAGAATCGACGAAGAAAGGAAATCTCAACCCTCGATTTAATTGACCCATTTTAAATCCTCAATCAAGTAGGAACTGTGGCTTATAGACTCGTTTTACCACCGAGTATGTCGCGTGTTCATAACATTTTTAACCTATCAATGTTACGTAAATATGTGGACGACCCAAACCACATTATTAATTTAGAACCGGACGAGATATCAGAAGATTTAACGTATGAGAAGATACGTGTTAACATCTTGGATAAGAAGGATTATATTCGACGCTCAAAGGTTATACCTCAAGAGTTATAATTTGAAGTGAAGTCAATATATCCTCACCTGTTCGGCATACTAGGTACGTACGTAATTTCGAGGGCGAAATTTCATAAGGAGGGGAGATTGTGAGACCCCAGATTTTATGAATAAAGATTTAATTTTCTTGAAATAATTTTTTAATATTATGGTGTTGATTTGATGTAATGTTATAGTTGTGGGTAATATTTATAAATTTTGCAAAGTAAGCAAGTGGTTATATAATATTCGAGCCATAAAATCCTATTTACCAATTTTCAACTTCACATAACATATTTAACTCATATACTCATAACTAGTACATTTTCATGAAAAATACCAAATCAGTCCCAAAAATATTTCTTTTCTGGGATTTAGCAGAATATTGTCACATATTGAACATATATTTTTCTCGAAATTTTTAAAATTTATTTACTATTTTTCATAAATCAATTATACACATGCTACCTCAAGTTTAACTCCAGAAATTCCCAAATCTTGGCAGGATCTTACACATGTTAACATGATCTTCCAGTTTAAATTTCATGGTAATCGGAGTTACAGAACTCCGATTATAGCGTTTTTCGTCGAAAAAACCTAAATATTGAAATGGTCATAACTGGCTCATTTTAAGTCGGAATGAGCTCATTTTTGGATACGAGGTACTTTATATCATATGTTTTTATGTACCAAAAGGCCGAAAAAATTTTCACAAATTAATTGGCCTAAACAGTCCTTTTAAACTTCTGGGCAGTAGCCTTTTTCATAATTTGCAGCTTTTGACTCATTTGCTAAAATCAGTCCATAAGAAAATCTACAACACCTTTTTCAGTTATTCCACTTGGGTAAGTTAGAAAACTCATAGATCTAACTCTAGAACTTGACCACACTCAAAAATTCGAAATATAAGAGGAGATATGGCCAATTAAATTTTATGTTCCATTTTCTCCCAAAATCTGATTTTCAACCCTTTGTGATTTCTAAGAAACTTTCATGTTTTCACATAATAACCATCATAACTTATCATAACACTTACTAATACTACATATACCCATGATTTTCATCAGTTCAATGCTTTTATTATGACTTTCATCATAATCCACGTAAACAGATCATTTCCACAATTTAATAAAGAATGAATACAAAGGATCATTCACCATGCATGTGGTAATCCACATGAGACAAAGTTATTCCAATGAATAATAAATAATGGAACCAGTCATGCGTAAACTTACGTAAACTTACATGTGATATTCGACAAAATATTAAAGAATGGAATAACAACGAATTCACCACGCATGCGATAGATCAGCATGCATAAAAGTTATTCCAACGAATAATAAATAATGGAACCAGTCATGCGTAAACACACGCATGTGATATTCCAACGTAATGATAAAGAATGGAATAATGTAAGAATTTCACTATGTATGCGGTATTTCGCATAGACAGTTATTCCAACATAATAATAAAGAATGGAATAATGAAGAATTTTACCATGTATGCGTGATTGCTGCATGATAAAGTTATTCAATGAATAATAATAAGGAATGGAATAACAGAAGTTCTCTTCATGAATACGAAAGAAATAATACCCCTTACGAGTACAACAAATAATATCCCTTACCTTAGAACAAACTAGATATAGGAGTAGTGAAGTAGCAGAATAATTTTCTTCTTTCTCTCTATAGTTTCTCTCTAGAATTTCAAAGGAATTAAGTAAGAAATAATGAAGGAATGAGCTTCTATTTATAGGAGAATGGACTGAATAGTAACTAATTCTTGAACGGTCCAGATTGATTTACTTTTAAACGGACGGTCCAGATTGGTTTACTATAAAATATTCTAATAAAACAAAATCTTTTAAATAAAATATAATATATTCTATTTATAATCTAATAAAACGAATAACTTTATAAAAGTATTTTGTTTTATATAAAAAGATTTTACTATGTAAACACTATGCAGGCACTATGCAAACACTATGCATAATAAAATATAATATATTCTAATTATTGTCTAATAAAACAAATAATTTTATAAAAGTATTCTGTTTTATATAAAATGATTTTACTATGCAAAACACTATGCATAATAGAATATAATATATTCTATTTATAGTGTAATAAAACTAATAACTTTATAAAAGTATTCTGTTTTATATAAAAAGTTTTTTTGTTTTATTACATTAATAATACTAATAAAACAAAACTTCATCATCATTATTATAATTCACAATATTAATCGACCGTGTCGCTCCTGTGAAAGAGGGGCTTTCCAATAAGGATTTCTCCTATCAGCGCTCAATTAGGTGACCAAATCTCTCATTGGCGTAACTTCTAGACATCGTTAATATTGCAAATAATAATATTAATAACTTTGTTATCTCAATTATTGATTTAATAATATATAAAATATCGACAATAATTGAATCAAACCGAGTGACTTCTCACGTAAGCATTAATAATTAATACTGTGTAACAATGCCGACCACGCCAGATTTTACCACCGATTATTTTATGACAACTTACTTCTTACTTTGAAAAAATTTTCAAATGTCACCCTTAACTTTAAACTTTTATCAATTTAACTATTCACCAAAATAGAAAAATTGAATACTTTTATTTCATAAAATTTGGGGTCTCACATGCTTCCTAATCTTATTAGGAATAATTAAGTATACTTATATTAAATTAATTCCCAAACTCCTTTAAAAATTAAAATAATAATAATTGTAATAATATTAATAAGACTCTTCTTATTAATTAATATTTAATATTTTCAAAATATTAAATAATAAATATTATGCTATTTAATTTATTCTATCACCATAGATTAAATTAAATACACTTAACATATTATTACGATTATGTCATTAACTTCTTAACTAATTATTCTTCCTTTTTATGGTGTGACCCTTTAGGTTTTCCATATTAAACCGGTTGTGAATAAATTAATTAGAACAATTCTATTCTTATTTAAATAAATAAATTAAACTATTAATTTATTTAAATAAATAATATTTATTCTACAATAGGGATAAGTCTCCCTATCGATTAATGACTTTTCAGATAATATAGATTTCAACATTAATCATAAAAGAACTTTTGAGTAAATAGTTACCGTACAATTCAATCCTTCCACCATACAATGTCCCAATTAAATATAAGACATGGAATTACTGTCAAGTCTTATTTTATTTAATTATATGTATTTCTACTCTTAAATTCACAACTCCAAATAATGCAAATTAGAAACTCCTTTCTAATTTCAGTCTGCCTTGGCCAAGGACTACTGGGTTGTCATTTATTGAATCACATAGGACATTTCTCTTCTTTTACTAGAAGTGGTAGATTCTTTATTAATCATACATTATCTCTATGTACAACTTATTATACCCAAGCATTTCCTTTGATATACCTTAAGGGTCTTAAGGAATAAGAGTATAACTCATCATACACAAGATACTATGATGATCTCAAGTCCAAGGATCACTTGTACTACTATCACTACAGGAATTCCTATTCACAGACAATTAAAACTCCATTAGATATTTCTTAGCGAGCCACGTTCAGTGAACTTATTCTCTAATAAGCACCTACATACTTGTTTTAGTGTCTCCACACAAATGATCATGAGATCAATTGTGACAACCCGAGAATTTAGAAAATTTTTAAAATCATAATTGATTAATTTGATGTTCAATATTAGGACCTAAACAGAAAATAAGTGTATGCGTTTGATATTTTTGGGAAGGAATTCTGAGAATTTCAAAATTATGTGAAGGATTTTGGTGAATTATTCAGATTAAGTGTATATATGTATATGTTCGTGGAATATGGTATTATGCATATATATATGTGGTTAAGGGTTGACGGATAAATTTTATCGATGTCAAACCCTAGTATTATATTAAAACGTCCAACGTTACATTAGAAAATCCTAACGTCGATAAGAAACCCTAGAAAGTGGTTCTGAAAACCCTAAGTTCAGTTCTAGGAATTTGAAACCCTAATTTGGGGATTTAAATATAAGGTATAAGGTTTTTGTGTATTAATCACAAATCTAATTAGGGATAAGCCTATTTGATTAATTAGAATTCTATTAATTAGAAAACCCTAATTTTAATATTGGAAACCCTAATTTTAGGGTTATAAACCCTAATGCATGATTATGAAACATAATTGCTAAATTAGCAATTTTAATTAGGAAACATAAATCCTAATTAGCAAGTTTAAGAGTGATTAGTAAACTTTAATATAATTAGAAAATACTAATTATAAATTAGAAAGTTTAATGTTTCCATTTTTAAAGCCTTAATTTGGAAATTCTAGAATTAATTTGTGAAACCTTAGGTTTTAACCTTAAGGGTTTAGGGTCAAACCCTAAGGGTTTGCACATATTACAATTATGCCATTAAATATAGGAATCAAATGACTAGAATGCCCTTTTGTCACATTCTTTAATAGGTGGCTTGTAAATCTAGCCATAATATTGAGTTGGTAACCTAATTGATATGCCATGTGCAATATATTTATCCAAGATCAGATGTACTTGCCACCTAGCAAAACAAGTTCAATGAATCAAAGATTTATAACTTAAAAAGTAAGAAAACCTTGAGTTTATTTTTCATTCTAGCTAAAGACCTTCTCTCTCTAAAATTCGGGAATGGGGAGTGTGAGAGAGTGAGGAGATAAGCCATGATCATATATTAACTCTCAAAGATCAGATCATCAAGGATCAGTTCAAGAATCAAAGCCTAATAGGTATAAAAACCCTAAACCTAAAAATCTTTTGATTTGATGATGAATGTTGTTGTTTATTGGTTAAAGTTATATTAGAGGGTGTCATTTGATGATCTGGGTTGCCAAAACTTAGATCCATATCTTTTAGATGCTCGAAATTAAAGTTTATAAAAATCTGGAAAAGTGAAAAAATAAGGCCTGACAACCTAATGTCAGGGCCTCTAGATCTTTATCTGTTAGTTGTTTAGTGTGTTTGAAGTTATAGATATGTAGTATGCCATGTTGTCTATGATCTGGAATTGAAAACAGGGTCATAACATATCTAAATCGTAAGTTATATGCAGTCAAACTGCGTTGACCGGCCACGACTGACTATTTCTGGGTAACCGAGATTACCCAGAAAAGTCTGACAAACACTTTCAAGGCCTCTGATCTTTTATGTTTTTGATATTTTGCCCAATTTGTTGTTTTGATGTTGTAGTATCATATAAGGACTACCCAATCATGATTTTAGATCACCCAGATTCGTAATAGAATCATAGATAATCATGGTCAAAGTAGGTTGGCCAAAACCGGCTCATGAATGTTTTCTAGAAAACCCATATCTTCATCAGCTGAAATTTCTAACAAAGTTTGACTAGTTTGAATATGGTGATTTAGATGTTTTTATGTTAATCTGATGTTCTAGAATTATACACTGACATATCCACTATATATTTGAACCTTTATAACACATTAAGTAAGCCTTTACATCAAGGATTCAAGAGCTCAAATGTGGCACCTCAACAGTTCTTCAATTTCTGGAAAACCCAGAAATTGAAGAACAGTGTCTGACAAGATTTGTGAGGCCTATATCTTTCTGATATGATGTAGGATTGCCATGAAACTTGATTGGGATTATAGTATTACATTATTACTACAATCCTAACCATTTAGAAAGTCCAGAAACAGTATGACCAAAGATCTATCAATGATCAAACATGCCCACTTGCTCACTGACAAGAATTCTGGAAAATGCTCAAGAACACCTATAGCGACGGTTCAGTCGCTATAGGGCCCTTTTAGCGACAGTTTATTTCTAAAATCAATTATTTTATTTATTAAATAGAGAAAATTGGATTTTAATTATTAAAAATTAATATTAAATTCCTAAAAATTATTTTTAAGCACTGAAAAATTAGTTTTAATTATTTAGAGTATATTTCATAAATATTTAATATTTTTGGAATATAAAGGGTATTTAATTTATTTAATTATAATATTAAATAAATTATTTAAAAATGATTTTAATACTTAAAAATCATGAAAAATTATATTATGGTGTTAGAAAATATTTTAAGTTATTTTTAATAACTTTTGACATTTTGTGATGAATTTCATTAATTAATTAATATTAATGGTAATTAGTTTATTTAATAAAAATATTAAATAAATTATGGAAAAATTAGAAATAATGCTTTAAAATCATATAAAAATGATTTAATGGTTAGAAAAATATTTTGAGTTAGAAAATATAACTTTTGATATTTTTTCATGAAAATATTAATATTTTAATATTAAAAGCAATTATCGGATAATGGATTTAAGTGTTTAAAAATCATATAAATATGATTTAAAGGTATTAAAATACTTTGTAATATTATAAATATATTATAATATTATGTTATGATTTCCATTAATATTTAGGA
The DNA here is from genome assembly GCA_020205605.1 of Panax ginseng. Lineage (NCBI taxonomy): Eukaryota > Viridiplantae > Streptophyta > Magnoliopsida > Apiales > Araliaceae > Panax > Panax ginseng. The sequence goes on along the minus strand of CM035140.1, from coordinate 60,067,171 downwards.
TTAAATAAATATTAATGATAAAGGAATTATGTGGTATTTAATTATTTAAATATGATATTAATGATTAAAAATTATGATAAATGGTAATAATTACTTGAAAATTATTACGAGCTTATGAAAAATAATTTGATCGATGATAATAAATTATCTAAGATATCTCGTGAACTAGTTTAGCTTGAGTCTTAATGATTTTAGACTCGAGTTTTGTCCGAACTAGACCTTGGGGATGTCGATTTGTGTGCGGGATCAACTCAGTTTGCAATAGTTTGACTTGATCTTGAGTCTTCGTGTGTGTGTGGTGATAGGGTTAGGTGTTATGTGATTAGGATATTCTATGTATATATATAATAGTATTACATTATGATGATATTATTCTAATTTGTATATCGATATTATTTATATATTAGGTCTTCAGACAAAGCGTAATAAATTGCGTAACAGTAAGCGACCGAACAGGCAAGTTTTTTTTAACTCGATCTCGAGTTGTTTCATTCGAATATGCTTGTGGTTAATCATTTTTTATTACCATGTCTAAGAATTATTAAATTGCACTTTATGTCTACTGCATGTATCAGGTATGAAAGGTTGATCACCTTCATTACCATTCGGTCTAGATATAGTTGTTCATGTTCAATACTTGTTCAATCAAAAGTTTGTTCGTGCTAATTCACAACTATATTATTGAATTATAGTCAGCTTATTATTCAGACTCTTTCAATCATGTTATATCCTCAAATAAATTTATACTTGTTGGGCAAACATATGCTCACCCTTGCTATATCATGATAAAACATTGAAGATTAAGGCGAATACGTCGGATATAATGAAAGGTTAAAGACAGTTCCAGCTTTAAGTTTATGTGTGCAACTAAATTTGTACAAGTATTGTATATTAATGTTATTGTAAGTCAAATAAGTTATTAATTGTGTATAAGTTAAGGTTACTCGACCTTAGGGAAAAGTGTGTAAGTTTAATGTATAAAAAATTTATGTTTATATCTTCCGCAATAGTTATAGAATGATTGTACCAAGTCCGCGGTGATTAAGGACCCGAATTTGGGGCTGTCACATCAATCATCGTCATGCAATGAGGAAAAAACGTATGTACCATTCTATCCGGATTCACTAATCCCCAATTTAGTAATTCAACGATTGGGAACTATTGTAGTTTTAAGTTTTCTATGAATTTAGATCTCGTTAGAATGATCATCATCATAATTCTAAAAGCATTACTTAAAACTATGGGTTTATCACATATTATAAAGCAACATCATGTAGATAATTAAAAGCCTTTAATAAATTAATACTTTTTATTAATAAATAAATAAGATTGTTACAAAGTATAAGCTTTATCATCAAACATGATTGGTTTGTGTGTATACTACTTTCAGTAGTCACTCGGGATTGGAGCTATGATCCTTGTAAGACACTTCTGTGTGTAATGTATGTTGAAATATTATTGAAACGGCGCAATGTGGGATCGAGGTGGCAAAATAACGATTTTGCCCCTCACCGGGGTTATCTCCGGTTTGGGCTGATGTGTAGCGATGCGTTGCTCGGGTTATCTTTGAGATTGAAATTTCACTTGTGAAGTACTAAAGGTTCTCAGGGTTGTCTCTGAGGTGTGCTTGACCTCCCGGGGTTGTCTTCAGGATTGGAACTGAGTGCCTCGGGGTTATCTCCGAGGTTGAAAGTGACTGCAAATGGTGGAAATGAGCATTTCTGGGGTTATCTCCATAACTATAAATTCATCCCTCGGGGTTGTCTCCGAGGTTGAAACTAGAACTCCCGGGGTTATCTCCGAGATGGAAAACTGAGGATTCTGGGATTATCTCCGGAACTGGAACTGCATTCCTCGGGGTTGTCTCCGAGGTTAGAACTGAAACTCCCGGGGTTGTCTCTGGGACTGGAACTGGGTATCTCGGGGTTGTCTCCGAGATGGTAAGACTGATGATTCTGGGGTTGTCTCCGGAATTGGAGCTACTTTGTCTTCCAGAGTTATCTCTGAAAGACGATTCTGCCCTCCTACAGTGTTAGTAACAGGAATACAAATTTTCGAGTGTCTACACTACTGTTCAGCCATCTGACCCACTGACACAGCAGACTGCTATCTCACCTAACACCTGAAAAGGTGTTTTCAACAGGCATGAAGTCATTTCCTTAGGTTCTTCTATACGCTTCTTCGATACATACTAAGGATGAATGTTGGATCATTGGACTTCCAAAAATCTTAATGTCTATAAGCCATTCTTCATTTGTTGTACTTCATCCTTGAAAGAAATGGACGAGACTCTTGCGGTGCTTGATGTCGACAAGAGAGACACCATGATCACTGTGTCTTAACATGCTCGTGCTTGATTCAGCCTTGATCGAAGAGAACACTACGATTTCTCTTAAGCTCTGATAGACTACGATCTCCACTTACTTGTTTTGCAGACTCCACGATTCCAAGAGCTGACTGCGATTCTTGACTTGGCTCGGAAGGCACTCGGACTATCTTCACGATTCTGAGTGTGGCTTCCAAAGCAAACTACGATTCTGAAGCAACTTTCTCTATACTCCACGATTTTGCCTCGGCTTCTACAATCTCTCGATTGTCTTGACAGACTACGATTTTGTTGAGGCCTATCTATTACACTTTAAAATAGATCATCCTAATAGCTTTGATCTTTCTTCTATAGATTCATTTACAGAATGATAAATATTAAGCACAGATCAACCTAAGAATTTTGATCTTCCATCTAAGTCCTTGTACATATGTTCTTTGAAGGACTTTACACATAAGCATATTTATTTACTTTTAACATCAAATTTTAAATGCAATTCCCAATAGAAAGTATCAAAGGATCTCGATTCCTATTTGACGAAGAATTTGAAAACCACGTTTTCTAAAATGTTATCTTAATATATTTTTGTCTTAAATGAACTTTTCGTTAAGTCAAATCATTCGTGCATAGATTCAAAGATGTACAACACTACTTTCAAATTACTCAAAATGAGACCTAGAATAAACTTTAAAATCAAAGCACTTGACACAAATAAAGTACACACACACACACACACTTTATGCTTAGGAAATCAATAAGATGGGGTAACCATGTTTTCACGTAAGTCGGGGGGTGCCTAACACTTTCCCCCCGCTTAAACAATCCCCCGAACTTTATGAATCTCGGGTTACAGACCAATTTTATGGAGTCACATATTTGGTCATATTGCAAAAATCTTCAAAATTTGGATGAGTTGATACATCCATTTGAAACTATGCTGACTAGCGGCTCTATCTAATTCGACCCAATCTTTTAAATCAATATTTTTAAATTCGTCGGCATTCATGTTGGTCTTTTCCTAAAGTCTCACCCTTTAAATAAATTAATCAACATAGCGAAACACAAAGGGTAGAAATAAAAGTAATCAAAATTCTCGGTGTCGACATGTTTTCAATAGTTATAAAAGCATAATGTTCAATATAAATTACTAAGCATTAAGAAATAGCGGAATAGTTGTATGGGTAGAAGTTTAAGATATTTAATAGATTTTAATCTAAAACTTTATATTTTAACTAAACATCCTATAAAAAATGACTCCAAAAAGTTCTGTCGGCTCAATTAACCCCAACCCTTAAGTTGGATCCACCCATGGACCCAATAAAACCATAATCTACTATCCTTTATTTTAACTTTTACTATATATCTTTCATAACAATAGTCGTTTTAATTTCGTACACATAAATTAAAAAAGTCATTTAATACTATCACTGATAATTAAAATTTGTGTAATTTTATGACTATTTTATTATAGAAAGTTGGACTCTACTAATACAACAGAAAAAAATTCTAGAAAAAAAAATGAGAAAATCTAGAAATAATATAGAAAAGTAAATAATTGTATTTACCTTAATAGTGTAAATGACAAATAAGAGAAACAACATTTTCTTTCTAAAAAGTCTAGTATTATGAAATGGAGAGAATATTTTTTCAAATTTGTATAAAGAGTATGGATTTGGCTCTCATCTATAGATGAGTATTCGGCTATAATCGAAATGAATTGTCTATTCAGTTAGAATAGAATACTGAATTTCATATGATTTTATTATTCAAACAAGTTTCTAAAATATGTACTAACCGAATAACCAAAAATTGAACAACCAAAAATCGAATAACCAAATTATATTATTCGTTTTTCGGTATATAACCGAAATATGAATTTATTTTTACAAAAAATAAATTCTTTTCAAATTTCTCACTAAAATTTTTGAACAATATTTTACCAAACTCCACAGCCATACTAATTCATAAACTAGTTTAATAATTTTAAATTAACAATACATAAGTATATAATTTATAGGACAAAGTCAATATTTAAAAAGGTAATTTTTTTAAGTTTTTAATTATGTTAATCAGTTACCTGAATAGTCTAATTTTCATATTTGAAACTGAAATCAAAATGTAAAATTTGATCATCAAAATATAAAATAGTTATAATCAAATAACCGAAATAATTTGGTTTAAAAAATAAGGTTCAGTTATTCAATTTTACTCGCTTTTTGCTTATCCCTACAATCTTCTCTAATACACCTTTTTCTCAAATTTTATCTAATACACCAATTATTTGATTTTAATAATTTTGTTAGTAATACTCAAAATATGTTAGTGGATAGTTAATAATTTTAAGATCAATCTTACAAAAAATAAAAATCATAAAAAATATTTTCACCACCAAAAGTTTAAAAGGATTTTTAAGCATATAAATTTTGATGAAAAATTCGCATGTTCATCAAATAGTGAAAAATTATGGGATTATTTTTATTTTTTAAAAAATTGTGCTATTTAAATGTCAAGTTAGTTGAGTAGTGTTGATTTTAATTATACTATCCACAAATATAAAAATAGGGTAAAATGCAAATGTGACCACTGAACTTTAAGGATTTTTGGGTATTGAGCCCTTTTCTTTTGGTCAACGCATTTTGAACCCTTTTTTTTTAAAAGCTCAGATTCGATCTCTAGACCTCCAACTTGAAACTACAACCCAATGACCATCTGAGCACCACGGGTTAGCTGTTTTATTTTCGCAAGGATTATGATTTATAACTGAACAAAGAATTTCCCCCAAATTAAAACAAAACCAAAACCCTGTTCTTAGATCTGATGTCTCAGTCTCTATTTCATTTCTTTCGATCTTCATCTGTCTCTTTCTCTGAACCTCTCATATGCACAAAGGAAAACCTAGAGTTTCTTATTTTCGTCAAATTGGGGGTTTGTACCGGTCATTCTTTAGCTAATTAAAGGGTCTGAAAGTACTCTATGGTGAGGAAATGGTGTAAGTGTCTCGAAATCTGAATTTATTCCCCTTTTATCTGTCGCCTCTTTATGTCCCTTTATCTGTCTATTGTGCACCCTTTATTGAGGATCACATGTCTATTGTCGTTCCCCTTCTCTTGTCTGTTGTCTATTGTTGTTTGTTATTTTGTTATTAACTTGTTGTGGTCCTTATGTTGTTTGTGGACTGTCTTTTTGTTCCCTAGTCAAACATTTTATTTTACTTTAGATTATTGTTGGTGGAACTCTACCTAAGATTTTCTTCTGGAATTTCTAGTTTTTTTATGATTGTGCCAAATTTGTTTCACATACTGATGTATTTATTGGGATCACTTCTCAATTCTTTTGCTTGAATTTCTAATAGCTAACTTCTATAAAAGTTGGACTGCACCTTAAATCACTTGATATTTCAATGTGACATGGGGGTTTATTTGGGTAAATCACCTGATAATAGAGAATATATTTTTTAATTCATGTTTTTTTTTATTGTAGAAACTCTAGGGCCGGTACTGAGAATATAACGTGGGTGAGGTTCAAGGAGATATTCTTCGAGAACTAATCTCCCATAAGTATGCAGGGAAGGATGGAGATGTGGTTTCTGGACTTGAAACAAGGGGACATGACGGTTCCACAATACGCTGCCAAGTTTAATGAATTGACAAGGTTTGCTCCACACCAAGTGGACAACGAGGTTAGGAAAACTCGACGGTTCGAGCAGGGCTTGAAACCCTGGCTCTATAACCATATATCTGTGTTCCAAAGTACTTCGTTTGGGACCATTTAAGAGAAGGCGATAACCACTGAAGGTGGTAGCGAGGCTCTAAGCCAGTACCACAAAGATAAGAAGAATAAAGGGAAGGTTGATGGGGGAGTAAAGATTGAAGGAGCCAGCGGGAGTGGTGAGGGACAGAAGCAGAAAGTGTTTTACTCTAAGAATACCGGAGTGAAGCAAGGAGATCCAAAGAGGAGAATGGAGGCCTGCAAAACATGTGGGAAGACTCATCTGGGAGTCTGTCTCAAGGGGAAGGCTGTATGCTACAATTATGGATAGGAAGGGCATATTTCGCCTAAATGTCCAAGTCCGAAGAAGAACTATGGATGCTTTGTGTGTGGGTCAACTGACCACATGGCAAATAACTGCCCGAAGAAGGGGACGGATGGGAATAGGGGCACTAATAGCGGTAAGTTAACTATTAGTGGTCAAGCGCAGACGGGTAGGCCGATGGCCCGCACCTTTTACATGACTGTCCAAGATGCGATGGCATCAAGGGACGTAGTTGCAGGTATTATTCCGATCAACGACCTAAATGCTTACGTACTGTTTGATTCGGGTGCTACTTGTTCGTTTATAGCATATAATTTTGCTAGACGATTAGGTTTACTTCCCAAAAAGTTACCAATTCCTTTAAATATTAAGGTATCAAATGAAGAGATAATTCATGTTGAAGATATTCATAGGAGTTGTTGCGTAGACATACGGGGTTGTAAATTATCGGTAGATTTGATACCGATAAAGTTATGAGAATTCGATGTCATTCTCGGTATGGATTGGTTTTTCAACCGTGGGGCAATTATAGATTTTTAGAAGAAATGTGTAAACATTAGAACGTTAAGACAACCTCATGTAATATTTCACGGTAATAGATCGCCGGGGCGTTCGTGTTGTCTTACGATGTCACAAACTAGGAAACTGTTGAGGAAGGGGTGTGTAGGTTATATATACCATGTTGTTGATACCCAGAGAGTGGGAGCGACCATGGAACAAATACCTATAGAGAGAGAGAATTCATGGATGTATTTCCAAGTGAATTGTCGGGTCTTCCACTGGATAGGGAGATCGAGTTCGTAATAGACATTATGCTAGGAGCGGCATCAGTTTCAAGGGCACCATATCGTATGGTGCCTGTGGATATGAAGGAATTAATGGTTCAGTTACAAGAACTGTTTGATAGGAAGTACATTCAACCGAGTGTTTCATCGTGGGGAGCACTGATATTGTTTGTTAAGAAGAAGGATGGATCATTAAGACTTTGTATCGACTACCGAGAGTTGAACAAGTTAACGATAAAGAATAAATACCCATTTCTCAGGATCGATGATCTCTTTGATCAGTTGAAAGGGACAAAGTATTTTTCTAAAATAGATTTGAGGACAAGGTATCACCAGTTGAAGGTTAGGAATGAGGATGTACCGAAGACGGCATTCAGGACTCGTTGTGGTCATTATGAGTTTCTGGTGATGTCATTTGGGTTGACTAATGCACCAGCTGCATTTATGGATATGATGAATAGAGTGTTCAAATAATATTTGGACAAGTTCATCGTAGTGTTTATTGATGATATTCTAGTGTATTCTAAGACGCCAGAAGATCATGTTGAACACCTAAGAATAGTGTTGGGAACACTAAGGGAGGAAAAGTTATATGCAAAATTCACTAAGTATGAATTTTGGCTAGAAAGGGTACAGTTTTTAGGTCATGTCATTGACAATGAAGGGATTTCAGTAGATCCAGCAAAGGTGGAAGCCGTGATGAATTGGGAACAACCAAAAATGTCGACTGAGGTGCGGAGTTTCCTAGGGTTAGCGAGATACTATCGGAGATTTATTCAGCATTTTTTGAAGATAGCTACTCCGTTAACTAACTTGACAAGGAAAACGGTGAAATATGCGTGGACTGAGAAATGCGAGGACAGTTTTCAAGAACTGAAGAAGAGGTTAAGTGAAGCGCCTGTTTTGTCATTACCCAATGACATAGGAAATTTTGTAATTTATAGTGATGATTCGCATAGACTTGATTGGGTGCTCATGCAGCATCGCAAGGTCATTGTGTATGCATCAAGGCAGATGAAGAATTATGAGAAAGTTTACCCTACTCATGATCTGGAACTGGCCACAGTAGTTTTTTCCTTAAAGATATGGAGACATTATCTTTATGGAGGAAAATGTGAGATATACACGGACCATAAGAGTCTAAAATATATCTTCACATAGAAGGAGTTGAATATGAGACAGAAGAGATGGCCGGAGTTGATAAAGGATTACGACTGTGAAATCATGTATCACCCTAGAAAAGCCAATGTAGTTGCCGATGCCTTAAGTAGAAAGGGTCGGGAGAAGTTGTCTATGTTAACGGCTCAAACTGAGTTAATAACAGAGATGGCTATGATGGAGATAGAGGTGAAGTTTCCAAGTGAGTCGGGACAGAGACTGTTTGCGACGGAGATTCAATCTACCATTGTAGAGAGAGTCAAGGAGGTACAGCTCAAAACTGATGAGCGTGACCAGATGAAGAAGCGGTTACCCAATGAAAAAGATTTAAAATATAGCCTTGATAATAAGGGATTATTAAGATTTGAAGGAAGAATTTGGGTTCCGAATGAGACGGAATTAAAGGAGCAAGTATTATAAGAGGCTCATAGTTCGAGGTACTCAATTCATCTTGGTAGCACTAAGATGTATCAAGACCTTCGACAGAGTTTTTTGTGGCCGAACATGAAGAGAGAAATAGCCGAGTATATGAGTAAATGCTTGACTTGTAAAAAAGTTAAGGCTGAACATCAATGACCAAGTGGCTTATTACAGTCATTGGAGATTCCGGAGTGGAAGTGGGAGCATATCACGATGGACTGTGTGGTGGGACTTCCGATTACTCAGAAAGGGTATGATTCGATTTGGGTAATAGTGGACTGGTTGACAAAGTTGGCTCACTTCTTGCCAATTAGGGTCAAGTATAACTTAGACAAGTTAGCTAAACTTTATGTTAAGGAAATAATTTCCAGACATGGAGTACCAGTTTCGATTGTGTCAGATCGTGACCCACAATTCAAGTTAAACTTTTGGAGGAGTCTGCAAGAGTAGTTGGGGACGCAGCTGAAATTGAGTACGGCTTATCATCCACAAACCAATGGACAGAGAAAGAGGACAATTCAGACGTTAGAAGATATGTTAAGATCTTGCATCATGGATTTCAAGGGTAGTTGGGATGATCATCTACCTTTAGTAGAGTTTTCATATAACAATAGTTATCATGCAAGCATAGGCATGCCGCCTTATGAAGCTTTGTACGGAAGGAAGTACAGAACACCTTTGTATTGGGATGAAGTGGAGAACGTCGAATGCTGGGACCAGAGTTGGTGCAGCAAATAGCAGAGGTAGTGAAGTTAATACGGATGCGTCTCGTAGCAGCTCAAGACAGACAGAAGAAGTATGCGGACTTGCAATTGAGAAAATAGGGAGTTTGAGGCAGGCTCGTATGTATTTCTAAAGGTATCTCCCTGGAAAGGAAAGATACGCTTTGGAAAGAAGGGGAAGTTAAGTCCAAGGTTTATAGGACCTTTTGAAGTATTAAAACGGGTAGGCGAGGTAGCTTATATGGTAGCATTACCTCCAGACCTAGAATAAATACATAACGTGTTTCATGTATCGGTGTTACGTCCTTACAAGCCGGATTATAAGCACGTAATAGAGTATGAGCCTATTCATATCAAGAACGACTTAACATATGAAGAGATGCCGATCCAAATCATCGATAGAAAAGAGCAAGTTCTACGGAACAAAGTTATACCTTCCGTGAAGGTGTTATGGAAGAACCACGATGCTGAAGAAGTGTTGGTTGATTTCACAATCAAAGCAAACGTGCAAGTATACAGGATCAACAAGTAATATAGTGATAAATTAGAGCGTCGATCCCTCAGAGAATTCCAATTAATAAACTCCAACTACTAGTACGGTATCAATTCAATTTTATTTAAACAACCAAAAATTATGATTTTTAAAACTAAAAAAACTAAGCAAGAAATTATTCTAAAGGAAAACAAAGAACAAATTAAGAATTATTTGAATGCAGATAAATGACAATTAAGACTCCAATTTCCCCAATTATGATTATTAAATCAATTATCCAATTATCCCAATTATTATATCTACTGAATTGTTAACAGGAATTCTCAAATGCCAAAAGCCCTCTCTCGAGTGATCAATTACCTTCTATTTAACCCAGATTAATTTTGCTATATCTTTATGCAAAACAATTGAATTAAACTCGTTACAAACCCAATTCCTTTTATGTTACATGCGACACATAGATATTCTCGTTCTATTCACAAACCTAATTATTCATTTGTAAAATAACTAAGTCACATGTCACCCCCCTTGATTCTAACTTTAGAATTCCTCTCTCGATTCCTTCTAGAGTAACACAGTAATTATTGGCCAGATAATTAATCAATAAATACAAGGCATGATAAACAATTCACTTCAACATAAATAATTGGAATAAATTAGATAATCAATTCATAACCATAAAAGGTTCCATTGGAATCTTAATAAAAGGAATTAGTTCATGACGGAAATAAAAACCACAAATAATTGATAAATCATCCTTAATGAGTTACACAATTTTAAAAGAATAAAGAAGAAGAACTCCAAGTTGTAAGCCTCCAGATCTGCTCTTGCTCCTTGATCAATCTCCAGTTGTGTAGAATCCTCCTCCAATTCAATAAAAAGAATCAATTTATATTTACTCGCCCAATTCTACAAATCCTAATCTAAATAGACTTTCCATAAACTCCTAAAACAATGTCAAACAGCAAATTAGACCAGCCCACGCCGGATCCACGCCACAGACGCCCGTCGTCGGTCAATCAAGACCAAAGGTTCCGCCGCTTATATTTTAACTCTTGAGAAAACCCGGCGCTAAGGTGCAGATAATTTGGTTCTCTTGCCCTTTTCAAATTTCAACAGCTTCCAAACGCCCCACAACTACAAAACAACATAAAAACACAATAAACACGATACTAAACGACTCGAAAATACACAAATCTAAACTCGAGTATATCTAATTCATGGGTATATTACCCAATCATCAAATACCCTCAAACATAAATTGTTGCGTGTCCTCAAGCAACAAAACACAACCAATATGAATAACTAAACATCATTCAAATGCAAACTAACTAAATGACCTTAATTCCAGCAATTCAATATTTGACGAATATCCATTAGCCTCAGAAAAATCACAAAAACATGCTAATACCTTATGTTAAAACAGATCAACAATATCCCAACAATCAATCAATCCAAATCTCTTATTACTGATATTGTGAGTGTGTGTTAAACAACCATGCTAACCAATGACAAGCAAAAATTTGAAAGATAATAAATTTCTTAGTAAGCATCATACAGTGTAAACTTGAAAACTCATCAAATATACTTGTTTCAACTGAAATCAAACAATTACCCGAATTCAAGAGTCAAAATGGAATGCTTATACTTTTCTTTTCTTTTCAGTTTTTTTATAACGGGGGCTCTTTGCACTTTTCCCGCTTTATTTGCATTTTTTATTATTATTATTTTTTTCTAAATATACATAAATGACTGTGCAATGTCTCATCCCATTAGGCTAACAATGTTACCCCTTAGTGAGCTTTCGACCAACGACTCCCAGACCATGAAAAACCTTAGGGCGGTAGGTGTAAAGACAATCCTCTCGGGCATACTTGCTCAAGTAACAAAGGCCCCGAAACAAGACTAGTCACCATGTATACTTTTTTTACTTTTTTTTTTAAGCTTATATATTCCAAATATTTTTCCCCCAAACTCGAGTTTAAATATAAATTCAGTCTTCTCTGGCTATTCAAATTGTCCTTTCATTTCACTAGCAATCATCCTTTAGAACTCTATTATCTAACCATTTAAACTATCATAGCCAACCTGGTCGTTTTTTCAAAGTGCTTTCCTATAATATCGATTGTCAAATGAGATAAAGATTCAATTCATGTCAAGAAAATCATATTACTGACTCAACAATCCTTACTAGACTTGTTCATGAAATTTTAAGTTCATCATTAGCCTTCAAATATACTCATTATCAAAAGCTGGAATTAACATGCAATCCTAAATGTAACATTTATAAAAATTAAAACAACCACAACTATTAACAAACACAGGTTACTCATGCAAATAAAAATTAAACTAAACAACTACCCCCAAACTTATCTAGAGCAATGTCCTCATGCGAAAAATAAGGTAAAATAAAACAGAGGACTTCCCTGACGAGCTTATTCCTCGGGTGGAGCATCCTCATCCTCGCTCATCTCTTGATCGGAAGGGGGAAATACTGGTAGAACTGGAGCAGTTGGGAAATGGATAAGTTGAACGCCCGGATGTGATTGGACGGTCAGTGCATTCTATGCAGCAAATTGGTCAACTAAAAATTTGAAAATCACGTCTTAACGTTCCGACAAGCGCACATTCTGGGATTCCATGTTGTAAAACCAGCCATCTATCTCTCGCTGGACAGCTTCGGGGTCCACACCACGATGAGCTGCTGTAGATGGGCCATAAGTAGGTGGAGCCTGAGGTTGTGGGGCTTGTGTAGGTGCAACTTGGGGAATTATGAAACCCAATCCCCTAGGGTGATTTGCCCCACCTGTCCACACTTTGTATCTGCTTATCAACTTGTGGTCCAGCACTGGCATAGGCTTTTGAATCATCTCGTCTGACTTCCATTTAACGCCGAACTTAGCACATAATGCGCAGATGAGAGACGGATGTGGTAACCCTCCAGTGCTACTTCCACGAGATGCTCGGAGGACAGATTGCAAAATGAGATGGCCCACATCAATTTTAAATCCTTGGATGATTGAGTATAGAAGGACTGCATGTTCCCTGGTAACATGACTCACATGGGTGCATGGCATGAGTTTTGCGCAAATGAACGCATACCATGCCTTCCCATATAAGCTGAGATTTGATAGTGGGAAAGTCATGTTTCCGCATTCATGTATTGTCCATGTGGTGCCCGACTGACAAAGTTCACGAATTATCTGCTCATAATCCGACCCATCACTAACAAGACTGGCATACTCATCATGAAAATCCTCCACTGGAAGTTGATAACACTCATTAAAGTCCTCTTCACCAATTTCGACTGTTTTTCCCCTTACAAATACCGTATAGTGATCATGTTCGGGCACATTGGCGTAAAATTCTTTCACCACTGCAATTACTGTTGGATCGGGCTGCTCGATAAGTGTGAACCAGTTCCTCTCGGCTATCATGACTGCCATGTCACCATCCTTTGATTGATTCGGTCTCAACCCACGCACCAGAACCAATGACCGAGTAGCCATTCAGGTGTATCTTTCATGAGCCGCAAGACTGACAAAACGGCGGCCGTCAAATTTCGGAGGTGGAGTTGAGGCGGTCCCTGAACCTTCACCACGCTGACGTTTGGATTCCAGGTCAGAAATTCTGCAATTACAAGCATATATATGTATTAGCATCGAACAGAATTGGAATTTGGATAAACTTGTGTATGACTTTACCCCCAAACTTTAAAATATATGTCAAAATTGAATACATTGGTGGGGATGATACTCGACACAAAAACGCATGCGCATGCACAATAGTACCAATTGGAGTCATGGATTCTTCAGTTTCGAGAATGAACACAAGCCACACAAGAGATGCCCTTAAGAGTTGTCATGGAGTGCAATAGGAGACATGCATATATCAATATAGTGTAATTCACCCCACTCTAAGTTACTATGTGCAATGATAGCCATGTGCTACAGTAGATTGAAATCATTGTGGTGGCAAGAAGGTCCAGAATGATAGTGCTTGGACATGGTGATATGTGTGCATGTGGAAAAAATCAATGACTCAGGAAAATTATCAAACACCTTGTGGGTGTGCAATGTATCCCTAGCATTCAAACATGTATAATAACATACGCTACCAATTTAAGAATTAACACATATGTGCCGTATAAGATAGTCAAGATCAGGAGATTGACATGCTTCGATGTTGGTGTAAAAAGATATGAATTTAGTAGAATATGTACATACCAACCACATCCTTAGATAGCTTTGTGCCCCAAAGTTCAAATATAATTCAAGACATACCTGGTTAGATCTTGTTACAATTGAATGAGAAAGATGAAATTTATGGAACACAGGAGAACAATGGATCGTATAAATCTGATTTGAATTATGAAATTGTTATTAGCACTTTTCAACTACCCTGTGAAGGTAATGGAGGCGTGTGGCATGGAATTAAAAGAGAAGAGAGGTTGAAATAGAAGAGAAATGTAACCGTCTGGTATTTTAGTTCAAACAGGAGTCTGGGGCCGCCCTCGGTGGCAAGAACACAAACAATATCATAGGCAGACACAATGGCGCGCTAGAGGTCGAGGTTAGGTTGGTACCGGATAGCGTCGGGCGCTATTTCACAAAGCATTATCTTGTTGGCCACGGGCGCTTTGAGGTCGATAGGTTCATGAATTGCATAGCGTCGGGGTGCTGTGTTGTAGCACAAGTTGAGCACCGTGGTGCTGGGGGTCCGTAGGTGCAAGAACTCCAAGCCTCACTCATATTTCTTTGAACCTGCAACATGAGACTTTATTAATAAACCTATGCCACCAGGATTCACTCAAGACTCGATCACCCACAATGTTGACTAACTCTACTACCTAATACTAAAATAGAGAAATGATATGCACTAGATAAAAAGAATAAAATAAAATAATCTAAAAAATAAAATATAAAATGATTGGGTTGCCTCCCAATAAGCGCTTGGTTTACTTGTCATCGTACCTTTTACTTTTCTTTGGTATGCTCAATTGTCCACTGGGTCAGAGAGGTTCATGATCGTTGTTTGACGTTCAATAGGTCCACTCCAATAATGTTTGAGTCTTTGACCGTTAACCTTGAATGTGAAATTTGAATTTGGTTTTTCGATCTCAATGTTACTGTGTGGTGCAACAGACACGACTGTAAAGGGACCTAACAATCGTGATTTCAGTTTCCCAAGAAATAACCGCAATCTTGAGTTGAAAAAGCAAGACTTGTTGGCCCGGTTCAAACGTTTTATCGAGAATTTTCTTATCATGCCATGCTTTGACTTTCTCCTTGTAGAGTTTTGCGTTTTCATAAGCGTTGAAACGGAATTCATCCATCTCGTTTAACTGCAGTAACCTTTTCTTACCTGCTACTTGTTCATCAAAATTGAGCTTTCGAATGGCCCAGTGTGCACTATGTTCTAGCTCGATTGGGAGGTGGCACGCCTTTCCGTAAACCATTCGATAAGGTGACATACCGATCAGATTCTTGTATGTTGTACGATATGCCCATAGAGCATCGTCAAGACGTAAAGACCAATCCTTTCGTGATGGATTGACCACCTTTTTCAGAATTCTCTTAACCTCCCTATTCGAGACCTCAGCTTGGCCATTCGTTTGGGGATGATACGCAGCTGCGATTTTATGACGAACCCCATACTTCACCAACAATTTTGTGAACTGCTTGTTACAGAAATGCGTTTCCTCATCACTTATTATTGCCCGCAGAGTCCCAAATCGCATGAAGATATTTTTCTTTAAGAATCGAAGGACGACGTTAGCATCATTTGTGGGCAAAGCTACGGCTTCTACCCATTTGGACACATAATCCACCGCCAACAAAATATACTGATTATTAAAAGATGAGGGGAACGGTCCCATGAAATCGATTCCCCAGACGTCGAATAGCTCTACCTCCAATATAGAGTTGAGTGGCATTTCATTTCGCTTGGAGATATTACCTACACGTTGGCATCGATCACACTTTAGCACATAGAGATATGCATCCTTGAATAACGAAGGCCAGTAGAATCCTGATTGTAACACCTTAGCCGCAGTTCGATCACCGGAATAATGACCTCCATAATCGGATGAGTGGCAATGACCCAAGATACTGTCCATCTCTTTATATGGCACACAACGTCTAATCATTTGATCTGCGCAGGCTTTAAACAAGAATGGTTCATCCCAATAGTACTGCTTCACGTCATGGAGGAATTTCTTTCGTTGTTGCGAGTTCAAATCCGGTGGTAGTACTTTAGCAACCACATAGTTCACATAATCAGCATACCAAGGTAGTGTTGTGGTCACTCGTAGAAGTTGTTCATCCGAAAATTTTTCGTTAATCAATGCATTGTCCTTCCTCTGTACCTCATCATTTTCCAACTCAAAAGATGATCCGCTACTTGATTTTCTGTACCCTTTCTATCCTGAATCTCCAAATCAAATTCTTGCAGCAATAACACCCACCGTATTAACCTCAGTTTAGCATCCTTTTTCTCGATTAAATATTTGATTGCAGAATGATCCGTGTAGACAATGACCTTGGTTCCGATGAGGTATGCTCTGAATTTGTCGAAGGCAAACACAACTGCAATTAGTTCTTTTTCAGTGGTTGTGTAGTTCAACTGAGCATCTATCAACGTCTTGCTTGAGTAATAGATTGTATGGAAAATTTTGTCGTGACGTTGACCCAAAACTATTCCCACTGCATAGTCGCTGGCGTCGCACATCAATTCGAATGGTAAAGACCAATCGGGCGCCACAATGATTGGAGCAGATACTAACTTCTTTTTTAAAATCTTGAATGCCTCAATACATGACTGATCTATTTTGAAGGGCACATCTTTCTCTAACAGGGAACACAAGGGTTTTGAAATTTTTGAAAAATCTTTGATGAAACGTCTGTAGAAACCCACATGTCCCAAGAAGCTCCGTATTCCTTTCACCGATGATGGAGGTGGTAATTTCTCAATAGTCTCAATCTTTGCTTTATCCACCTCTAATCCTGCTGCAGAAACCCTATGCCCGAGAATAATCCATTCCTTCACCATAAAGTGGCATTTTCCCGATTAAGAACCGGTTAGTCTCCACGCACCGCTTTCAACACTAAAATCGATTTTTTCAGCAAAGATCGGTTATCACCGAACACAGAAAAATCATCCATAAATACCTCCAAATTTTTCTCGACCATATCGGAGAAGATTGCCATCATGCACCATTGAAAGGTTGCCGGTGCATTGCATAAACCAAAAGACATACACCGAAATGCAAACGTACCGTTTGGACATGTGAATGTCGTTTTTTCTTGATCCTCCGGTGTTATAGCAATTTGATTATATCCAAGAGACAATAGAACTGATGTCCAGCTAGCCTATCCAACATCTGATCAATGAATGGCAAGGGGAAGTGATCCTTGCATGTGGCTTTATTTAGCTTGCGGTAGTCCATGCATACTCTCCATTCTGTAACTGTTCGAGTAGGGATGAGCTCATTAGCTTCATTCTTCACCACTGTCATACCCCCTTTCTTTGGTACGCATTGTACAGGACTTACCCATGAACTGTCTGAGATTGGGTAAATAATGCCAGCATCCAGCCACTTTATAATTTCCTTTTTCACCACCTCCTTCATGATGGGGTTTAGCCTTCTTTGCATCTCGATGGTTGGTTTAGCCCCCTCTTCCATTAAGATTTTATGCATATAGAATGATGGGCTAATACCTCGAATGTCCGCTATAGTCCACCCAATTGCTGTTTTGAATTCTCGCAAGACCCGTAGCAGCGCCTCCTTTTAGGCGTGTCGTCCAAATCATCAAACAATAACTGGTAGGGTATCGTCTTTTCCCAGGTAAGCATATTGCAGATGGGATGGTAATTGCTTTAATTCTAGCACCGGTGGCTCTTCTATTGATGGTTTGACCTTTTTACCTTCCGCTTCGGGCCTCTCTATGGTGTCGAAGGATTGAGTGCATTTTCGAAAAACTGATGGTGTGTCTAGCCATTTGACGTATTCGATATCCTTTTCAATACCATATTGGTCTGCCCCGAGCAAAATAGATTCATGTGGGTCCTCCGAAAAAGTTGTGTTGAATTTATGATTCACCAATTCCTCCATGATATCAACCCGCATACATTCACCTTTTTCTTTTGGGTACGACATTGAATTGAAAACGTTAAAGGTGACCTGTTGATCTTCAACTCGCATTGTCAATTCACCTTTTTGAACATCAATCAATGTTCTGCCTATCGCCAAAAATGGACGCCCAAGAATGATCGGGATTTCACTGTCCACTTCACAATCTAGAATAAAGAAATCCGCAAGGAAGATGAATTTATCCACTTTTACTAACACATCTTCAACTATACCTCGTGGTTATGTAACCGATCTATCCGCTAACTGTAAACTGATATTTGTTGGGCGTGGAGCCTGAAGTCCGAACTGGCTGTAGATGGATAATGGCATTAGATTTATACTGGCCCCCAAATCACATAATGTTCGTCCCGAAAACTGATTTCCAATCTCACACGGTATATTAAAGCTACCTGGGTCCTTGAGCTTTGGCGGTAATTTATTCTGAATGATAGCACTGCATTCCTCTGTCAATGCTACTGTTTCAAATTCACCCAATTTCCTCTTCTTCGACAAAACCTCCTTCATAAACTTCGCGTAACTCGGCATTTGTTTCAAGGCTTCGGCGAAGGGGATGTTGATATGCAATTTCTTGAAGATATCCAAAAATCGTGAGAACTGCTTATCTAACTTGGATTTCTGAAATATCTGCGGATACGGTATGGGAGGCATTGTACTGGTTGGTTCCGAATTTTTCTGCTGTAAGGTCTCATCTTGACGCTTTTCGGTCTCCACCACTTCCTCTGTTTCAATTGATGCCTTGTCCTCCTTTTCCCTATCCGTGACTGACTCTTGTAGTTCTTTTCCACTTCGTAGAGTTACCACCTTACAATGCTCATCTCTACCCGGGTTTTTCTCGGTGTCGCTCGGAAGTGTTCCAAGTGGTCGATTATTCAATGCATGTGCCATTTTTCCCATTTGATTTTCCAGATTTTTGATTGATGCATGCTGACTTTGTATACTTAGCTCCATTTGATTAAATCTCTTATCACTCTCCTCACTCCTTTTCTCAGTTGCTTTAACAAATCTTTCCAAGGCTTCTTCCCAACTTGCTTTCCGCACAGGTTGTTGGGTCTGGTTTTGAAACCTGGAATTGTTTTGTTGTCTCGGCGCTTGTTCTACAGCCTGGTTGTTACTCCATGAAAACCCCGGATGAGTTCTCCACCCCGGATTATATGCATTTTGATTCGAATAAGGCTGAGTAGACCGACTATAACTTCCCACATACTGTGTTGCTTCAGCATTTATGGCACATTGATCCGTAGTATGACCCCCAGCACATATTTCACAAACCATCACTACCTGCTGAGTGGATTGTGGACGCAATAATTCTATCTGCTTAGCCATTGCGGTCATTTGCACCTGTAATGATGTTATCGCATCCACATCATACTTTTCAGCTGTTTTCGGAGGATTAGTCCTTGTCATGGGCCACTGATAGTTGTTGGTGGCCATCGTTTCTAACAACTAATATGCCTCGTCTAAATTCTTAGACATAATCGCCCTCCTCCGTTTCTTTGATCAATACTTGCCCTCGTGGATGCTTGTAAACAATCACAAAATATCCCCAATTGCATCCACTGTGGAATTCCATGGTGTGGGCACTTGCGGAGCATATCCTTAAACCTTTCCCACGCCTCATATAACGATTCTGAATCAAACTGTGCGAAGGTATGAATATCATTCCGTAGTTTTGCTGACTTTGCTGGTGGGAAAAACTTAGCTAGAAATTTTTGAGCTAAGTCGTCCCAAGTGAGGATTGAGTCCGAAGGCTGAGAGTGTAACCAAATTCGTGCTTTATCTTTCAAGGTAAATGGGAACATTCTCAAACTTATAGCATCTTCTAACACGTTGTTTAATTTGAAGGTGTCGCAAACTTCCAAGAAACTTAAGATGTGCTCATTCGGATCATCTAATGAACTACCCCCAAACTGACATTGATTCTGAAGCATTTGAATGGTTGCTGGTTTGATCTCAAAGGTGTTAGCATTGATTGTCGGCCTCCTAATACTCGACTGAATATCCGTGACATTCGGCATGGCATAGTCCCGAAGTGATTTCTGATCGTTCCCTGCCATGTTCACTGGAATTTCTTGTTCTGCCAGTTTTTCTTCCTCGGATGGTGTCGCACTAGTCGATTGTACTTTCTGGAACTTCCTTTCAATCTCGTCTATATAAGGAAAAAGTTCCCTTCTTGCCCTTGATCTAGTGTGCATACACTGCAAAAAGAATTCTCAAAAACAAGAAGAAAAATAAGTAACGTTTAAATTAAGACCGAATTGATTATAACTAATATGGAATTAATATTAACAAAGAAGTCCCCGGCAACGACGCCAAAAACTTGTTGGTTGATTTCACAATCAAAGCAAACGTGCAAGTATACACGATCAACAAGTAATATAGTGATAAATTAGAGTGTCGATCCCTCAGAGAATTCCAATTAATAAACTCCAATGAAAGCCCAAAGGAATAGACTAAGCTAATTAAACCTAAGCCCAAGTTATGATCCAATGGGTTAAGGTGATCCATTGGGCATAGGAAGTAATGAATAGTAAGGAGGTGCTTAAGGAGGTGGGATGACTTAATGACCAAATTACCCTAACTTAGGAAATCCTATAAATAGAGGACTTGTTAGCTCATTTGTTGTTTGTTAATTTCACCAACAAGATAAGTGCTTAAGTGTTAGAGAGAATAAACAAGTATAAGTTAGACTTTCATTTGTTTCAAGAAGAAGAAAAACTAGTTCATCAAGGGTAAGCCACTTATGTTATTAATCTTCCAACTCTTTTATGACAGGTTGATAAGAGAATGAATAATCAATGGACTTAAGCCGTCAAAGTCATTAATAAGTAATTCAAACTTAAATAAGTTATGAACTTATGATGAACCTATATGAACTTGTCTTATGTTTACATGAATGAAGTTAGTATGTTAATAAAATGTAAGAATGTTGGTTAAAGGACTTAAACTATCATAAGTCATGAGAATGGAAACTATATGTAGTTTATACTTGGATAAGTTATAAACTCATGAAGAATAAGAAATAACTTATCATATAAATAAGTTAATGAAATGAGTAGCTTAAGATGTCATTATGATGGATAGAATCCATTTGGAACGGTTAACAAATCATAAGTAACGAAGTTATGCTGGAATTTACACGATTGAACGATAATCGTCGAATTCATAAAAATTCTCGGAATGGAAGTCTGATTTTGATAGTAAGCTCGAAAATGTTGGTTTTCAATGGCAAAAAGTCTTATTTGGCATTATAGAGTTGCGGACTCAAAAATGACCGAAATCCGACTTAGAACCAAGAAACGAGTGTTGAACGTTCACGAACGTTTATCGTTTTCGTTAAAAATGAACTAATAGGTGAATTTTTAGTTAACGATGTCAAAAATATAAAATTCTTACATGAACATGTAGAGTATGTGATTTGTGAACTAACAGCTATTGAAGGAGCCAATTCGGACTTATAACGAAGAAGTTATGAGCCCGGGAATCTCATAAAGTTAAAAATTTGTCAAATATTTCTAAGGCACTTAGAGTCAGCATGCAAATGTCAGGGCCTAAACCATAAAAGGCAGATCAGTAATTGGTGCCGCAGTGCGACACAGTGAAGGATGAATGGCGTCGCAGTGGCGAGGTCGGGGCCTTAGCATCACGAAACCCATGTACCCATGCAACATGAGTCCAGTAGGGAAAAGCTGGCAGCCATGGCCAACTGAGGGATTTCATAGAAAGGAAAGATTACAAGTAAAGAAAGAAAGTGAATTGATTAGTAATGAAGTAAAACTTAAATATAACATTGTTCAGGCATTGTTAAACCTTAAGTATGATAACTAAAGCTTGCAAATAATAAATTGAACATGAGCATAATGACAATGTAAACCATAACGGCAAGCTGGAACCAATAATAACAAATCTAGTACATAATTAGATTGAGAAGAAGGGTAAGATTCATTAGGAACCATGTATGTTATTCATGACCTAATGTGTTATGTTATGTGATCATTTATTATAGAGACCTTAAAGACTTAAAGTGAACGTGTAATAACAGTAGTAGACGCTGAAGGCTAGTGTTTTAACCCTTGTTTCAGTTCAATATGGACAATCTTTGGGGTTTATGTATTCTTACGCATGAATTGATGTACGATGAAGTCAAAGCCAATTCTTTCGGCTAGACTTAAAATGTTTGGATTTCTTATAATCTATCAAAGTATGGTTAATGTTTTACCAAGCTATATTGGTGGGGTTTTCAAATGAAGCACTACTACAAAACAGTAAATAGATAACGCGTAAAAAACATTGTAGAAAGTCTTACAGAAACATTGTGGTTAAGGGTGTTATCTATTTGATACCTTTATACAACGTTTTTAAAACATTGTAGTTTGACACATTACACAACGTTTTTTTCTTAAAAACGTCGTATATTTGTTTTCCATAAATTCTTGGATGCTTGAAAACGTTGTAGATGATATGTTTTCCACAACGTTTTCTGGCATAAAATGTTGTGGTTTGATACATCAGACAACGTTTAAACGCATTTATACAATGTTTATAAGGTGTCATCTATTTAAAGCCAAAATGTATCAAACATTCAAAATATACCAATTACAAATAATATTACTATCCATATATCTCAAATTCAAAATATACCAATTACAAAGAATATTAATACCATACAATATGTTTACATCCCAATAATACCAAACTATCCATACTTCTCAAATTCACTTTTCAATATAATTACTACTATATTGAATTGTGAATTTGACTATATCCACAAAATATACGAAACTATCCTTAAAATTAAACTACTAAATGATAAGAGTAGCAGCAAACTTGTCCTGCCAGTCTTGCTCCATGACACACGGAATTCACCTTGTCAAAATAAATTACACTCATTCTCTGTGAAGGATGTCTTAGAAAGAGAAATCATGGAAGGGAGGACCTGCAACGGAGGATAATAAGTAGAAACTGGTTCCAAATTAGTTCAAATAATGGAAGCTACAATATAGGTTTAGCTAAACACCAATATTGAGTTAAAGAACCAATTGAAACAAAAAATTATTTTCGAAACTATACATTCATTGGTTTAAAGAAATAACACTATCTTGATATTGGCTAAACAATGATAAAAGATTGGGCACCATAACATGTTATAACTCAAAAGTGGCATATTACTGAGATTTAAATCCTAATTTACAAATTTATACAAAATAAAAACCATACCTTCTTGTTCACCTAGAATGTAAAATGGAATATGAAAGCAATCATTTTGAGCCTCCTTCAATCCAGCTTGATAATGCTCGACTCTGATATATGTCCACTTGAAGGTCTTGAAGGACTGCGCATGAATAAACATATTTTCGGTTCATTCATCAAACCCAAATAATCACGAAAGACGTTGCCATGCCCTCACATCCGAGATTCGAGAACGAAGCAACCTAATAATGTAATTAAAATTTAAAAATCGCTTAATTTGTAAATACAAGTGTCAGCCAACATATAAACATGTTTCCCATCAATATTATTCTCCTACCTTATTTGATCAAGTAAATTACTCCCCTAAACTAATTATAGGAATATATTTAAAAGCTTTTATTACATAAGGCGAACCTTTCTTATTCTTCCTCGCTCCATCTTTTTCGGATTGCTGATCACGATTAGAACCAAATTGAAATACTATAATTAAGAACAACTTTCACAATGTCCCATGCAAAGAATAAACTGTGACGCCCCAAATCCGCACACTTTCGTATCTCAAATTTGGTTATGCCACGTGCTAATTCTAACATCACACTAAAATCATCAACAATGTAAATAATAGAATAATTTACATTGATATCATATAAATATTCGCGTCCCAAGGTTCCGTAACCATTACTACAACAATCCAGTGATTAAACTTAAACATAATTAATCATCCTTAATACATCATAATACGCATAGAAATAATAATACTACTGCTCTTAAAGAACTAAGCTACTCTGTAGCCTTTGCCCTTCCCCTTGTCCTTTCCCGAGGTATCGCCTTGCTCTGCCTTAACTGTAATGTTTTTAGGGAAGCAAGAATGAGCAACAAGTTTGCCCAGCAAGTGATATAACAAAAAGAATGAACATTTATAGCATTTGAATTTTCCAGGATATAACAGTAAGTGATAGTTCAAGGATATCAAGAAATATCAAAAATATTTGATAAATGTCACTAAAGACTAAAGGATATCAGTAATATTTCAAGGTTTAATTATTTCGAGGTTCAATAAGAATGAACACTGAGCAGTCGTTAAAGACTAAGAACTCTTACTAGAATGAACAGTATTATACTACAATCCAAGATAAACGAGTACAACAGGTGATCAGCCTAAGGTACCCTACGTTATGCATAACATTTAATCATACTTGTGTGCGCACGTCGGTTCCCTCGACAATATAAATTTCCCTTTTAAGAGGGTTGTTCATCTCAAGAGATTTTCAAGAGTCCGCATTCAAGTCAATTGGTTTGGATAGCTTTCTAACGTATGATAACAAATCTAACCCCGATCAAAGGTTTAGACAACTTTATAAATGTACTTTAAGAACAATAAGTCTAATGCTCGCAATAATGTCAAAGTAATTGATTTTCGAATAGTAATAGACATTTGCTCAATATAAGTATGTTAATAAATTCGAATATATACAATGTACCATGTAAAGAATTTAGATAATTTGTATTCAATATGTGAATCAATGAAAGTTAGAGAGCTCGCACAAAATCCAAAGTTGTGAGAGTTAGGAGACTTGCCTTTAGCGTTGATTACCACTTATAGCGTAATATCACCTCAATGAACTATGTTATCCTATTTATGTATATATATGTATTCATTAGTCATATAAACTTGATATACATTTTCACATACTTCCATCACACATATCTAAATTCATATAGCCTACACACATTCAAACTCATAGATGCGTAACTCACATTGATTTAACTTTAAAGTCTTTTGTACCATATGCTCATCTTTTGTATTTGCAAAATATCTCGTACTTTACGTATTTTTAAGTTGTTTCACATATTAAAGAACCTTTAAGCTAGTTTTGACCCTTTATTAAAGTTACTCATACATTTCCATCTTTCAAAGTTAAAAGAGTTCATTACATCAATCAACTAGCCATAGTATTCATTATACCACATAATATTGCCAAACAACCTCTTTCTACACATGCTTGCATAATTCATAAAAATATCTAACTAGATGCGTGAACATGTCGATTATCTCTAGAGGTATACACATCCTATCCTAATTGTTCCAAAGTTCATAATATAAATCATAGAGTTTTCAACTCAATTGGTTTTCAAATGTTGAGATGTCATGTCTAACAATCTATACATGCAAGGTATGTTGAGTTCACATTTCATATGTATTTATGAGACTAACTAAGCTATAAACATATGCTCAATGGGTTCGATTCAAAAAGGCGTAAGGTTTTATAAACATGGTTTTCATCTTTTAACTTTTCTTTAAAAAAGTTATGATTCAACTTCAAACCTACTAAACAACTTGTAACATACATTGAATACATGTTTAAGGAGTATGTATGTTCTTGAATTTAAGTGAAGTTAAGATTTCTTGAATCAAACAACAAAACAAATTTCTTTGGTTGTTATGAAGACTTCCTTTAGGCTTCAAGGCATTTGTAATTTCAAGACTTCCATCACGGGTGGACAGGTCCCCTGCTAAAACACGAGCAGGTATCCCCTATTCGCCCCTGTTGGGATTTTTATGAAATTTTCCACCCAATTCTCATTCAAGCAACAATGTAATAATGTATAATTGCTACAAACTTGCTACATAACACTCCTACCATGCTTCTAACATTCCTACACATACAAACAATTAATTTCAAGGATCAATTCAAGATTTTTGCCATTTTTCCAATGTTTAACACATTTAGCAATTCTCTTCCCTACGAATTCGTTACTTGACCATTTTACTTCGTTTAACTCTCATTGATTTCGTTTTTAACCATATTAACAATATCTAACATTAATTTACAGATTCTAGCTTGTTTCAACCACAACCATTTCAACTTAAACAAGTGTTTTCATAATCATGAACTTTGGAAAGCTTGAGTGTATGAACATCTAGAGGAAAGGTTACCTTTTCTAAAGTTGAATTGCTACTCTAGCTTTAATTTGCAGATTTGTATAAGCTCCACAACACTCTCACTCACTTGAAATTTTCTCAGAGAAATCAACAACTTATATTTGAGAGAGGAACTTCTATTTATAGAGGGAGGATTACCCATTGGAGAATTTTCCCTAAGGTTTATCTCCATGGAAGATTGAAGGATCCTTTGTGCAACAAGAAGTGGGTGGAAAGCATCACCAACTCCATCTCCTCCCTTCCCCATAGCCATCATTCCTCTCTTGGTTTTTCAAGCATAGAGTTCTAGGCTTTTTGTAAAACACGGCTGAGCCTTTTTCTTGGAATGGGACTATGATTTTGGGACACTCTAATACTCAGCATTTTCTTTGCACACTTAGGGTTATTCTACACTTGTTCTCAATTGAACATACATATACACTCACTCATATATTACACATAAAAAACATATAATCCATGTACAATGATTTATTTCAAATAATATTTATCCTAGACTAGGATATAATTTAATTGGATACCAATGTTACTTATTATTAATTTATTTAATCAAAGTTACTCTCTTTCATAGGTTTAAAATACATATTTAATTATTCCCACACACATCAAAATGTCACATAAGACTTTTCACACAACTTGGTCAATTTAATTATTTAATTATTCTCTACTTGAATAGGCTCATAGGAGATCACGTGTCTGTAGTCGGGCTTGTAAGGACGTAACACCAAAATGTGAAACACGTTGTGGATGTGTCCCAATTCAAGTGGTAATGCAACTTTGTATGCCACTTCGCCCACTCATTGCAAAATTTTGAACGGTCCTATGAATCTTGGACTCAATTTCCCTTTCTTTCCGAATCTGATCTTTCCCTTCCAGGGAGAGTCCTTTAAAAACACAAAACTTCCGACTTCAAAGTCTCGGCTCTGACGATGCAAATCGGCGTATTTCTTTTGAAGATCTTGAGCTGCTACCAATCTGGCCCTTATTGTTGTTACCACGTCAGCCGTTTGTTGAACTAATTCCGGTCCCAAAAGTCGTCGGTCTCCGACTTCGTCCCAACATAATGGTGTTCTACACTCTCCCGTAAAGAGCTTCATATGGCGGCATACCAATACTCGCATGATAGCTATTATTGTAAGCAAATTCTACTAATGGTAAATGGTCATCCCAATTCCCTTTGAAGTCCATTACGCAACCTCTAAGCATGTCCTCCAACGTTTGTATGGTTCGTTCACTTTGTCCGTCGATTTGAGGGTGATAAGCTGTACTTAATCTCAACTAAGTTTCCATTTGCTCTTGCAAACTTTTCCAAAATTTTGACGTGAAACGCGGATCTCGATCGGAGACAATCGACACTGGCACTCCATGTCGTGACACGATTTCCTTACATATAAATTTGCTAATTGGTTCAAACTGAATCGAATCTTGATAGGTAGAAAATGAGCTATCTTTGTTAGTCGGTTCACGATAACCCAAATGGCATCATAACCCGTCTGTGTGATCGGAAGTCCAACCACGAAGTCCATGGTAATATGCTCCCATTTCCATTCTGGTATTTCCATCGGTTGCAGTAGTCCACTAGGCCTTTGATGTTCCGCTTTAACCCTTTGACAAGTAAGACATCTATTAACGCATTCTGCAACTTCTCTTTTCAAATTAGGCTACCAAAAGTGATGTCAAAGATCCCGGTAAATCTTTGTGCCTCCTGGATGAACAGAGTACGTGGTATTATGTGCTTCGTGCAAGATTTCCTCTCTCAGGTACAAATATTTATTCTCAATATTATAATTTATTAAAATTCACGGGTATTACACAAACCTTTTATTTACTTTGACTAAAGAAATATGGAGGGAGCAAATAATAAAGACAAAGAATGATACAAATTACATCTGATATTGTGTACAAAAGTGTAAAAAGAACCACAATAATAATAATGAAGCTTAATTCATTCTGAAACCAACTTCTATCCACATCTCTCTAACATTTTCCAGAACCATGTTGTTGTGTCGATCAAAAGCGCTAACAACGCTCAAAAGTTTTTTGTTGTTCCTGCAATTGATAAGTACCTAGACGCAGGCACAAAATTAGACATGGTCATTAATAGCCAATAAGACAATTAATCAATCCATGTCAATAACCTAATATGTATAATGTAATGACCCCAAAATTCATACAATTTAATTATCGACTTCGATCGTTAATAATGTGTCTAACTTCTGATTTTACATCATTATTCAATGTTAAACTTAATAAAATGCGGAATAATTAAAACTTTTCTGTCATCTTACTTTAATTCCCTGAATTAAAACCTTTATCATTAAATATCTTTGAATCAAGTTTAACTTATGATTCGCTTCATCAGATTTAATATATATACTTAAATATCAAATCGATATCCTTTATACATCGGACAGTTCAAACTTTAACTTTACAACTCAACATAAAATATACATACATAAAACATTGAGTACATCTCATGAACCTTAATCATGGTTTAAAGAAATAACAACTTTAGTTAAAATAATAATTTTTGTGTATGACATCTGATTCATGTCTTTCAAGTACCACATAGTGTTACCTTCAATCAATTACCTGCAAAAATGGTTATTTGCAAGGTTGAGCTCGACAACCCAGCAAATCTAATAGTTTTCATACATCACGTAGCACATAATAACATGCTTATCATACATCTTATAATCATTGGATTAACATAACATACATGCTTTAGTTCATATAACAAGTAAAGAGATTGAGTTCCTTACTCAATCAGCATTCAATACTCAATCAACGTAGTCATAAATTGACTTTAACGTTTCAAACTTTCAACATATATACAACACATCATGCTCTTTGAATAAAGATTTAAAACAGTTAATCATCAAGTTCATATAGCAAATAGGAACTGAAAGACTTGCCTTGATTGCTGTTTACCAAAATCAGTTTAACAACTTACAGTTATCTGCATTTCACATGCCATACACCATTATATAATCATACACATCAACTATTAGTCACATAACAACACATAGTAATTATAATGTAAACACTACTCCACATCTCATAATCCTTCTTGTTAATTAGCACACATTGTTCAATTAGATTGTGTTAACTTTTTGACTTATGTAATATTCGAAAATTCAAGTGTTTAAGTCTTGATAGGAATACTTATGGGTTTTATATTAAACTCATTCCATATCTTATAATGTTCATTAACACTTGTCACGGTATTTCAACTTTCATTCGTCACACGCTTGAATCGTCTCTCTTGTGTATGCTTAGTGTGCCTACATAACTTATCTAATACATCATTTATTAATGTTAATCATCATTATATTTACTAACATTCATGTTTTATAACTTAGAACAACATCTTTTATCGTCAGAAGCACTACACTTGCATACGTGCATGCTCGACGCCCTCCGATTGCCTCCTAATACATATCAGTCCCAAAAATGACCATTTTGACCCTGTTCCCGACATCAAATTGAAAACCTTAAAGAACGAAAGTTGTAGGTCTACGCGTCCTTGTGACGAACGAGATTTTTGTAATTTAATTCTGAATATTTATTGAATTAAAGAAATAATTTCGATGATTTAATTATTAGATTAAATAATTAATTGATGCAATTGTGATAGATTGATTTAATGATATGTGTTATATTTATTAATTTAATGTGGAGAATATTTATTATTCAAGTATGTATTTATGTGAGCTTATTGAATTTAAAGAAATATTTAATAAGCCTAATGTTATTTTAATTAATGTAATAATTAATTAGGGATTAATAATTTGATATTATTAATTAATGAAAAATTAATTATAAGACTCGTGAATTTATGAGAAATTATTATATTTTATTTATATTAATTAAATAAATTAATTGAGTTATTTTATAAAGGGTGTGACATTATTTAAACTATATGATAAAAGAGTTTATTAAATTAATTTAGTATAAGCCTTTTAAGGCTAGCCAAACATGGCACTAGTGGAGGTTGAGGGCAGTTAACCCATGATGGGTAACTGACCTCCACAACGCGCCAGTTCACTTCATTATTATACGTATTCTTATTATTATTTTTCTAAGTCTGTCATAACAAGTTAGAGAGAGTAGAAAACTTTCAGAGATAAATTTATATTTGTTAAGGAGACTGTGAGTGTGTGATTTAAAAAGAGTTGAGAAGGAATTCATCTCCTCCTAATCTACGCTTTGGGTAATCTCCCCTTCCCAAATTTTCAATTTACGTTGTTAAGTTTTTATGAAAATGGCTTTCAAGCTTTTGTAAAGTCTCTGTAATTGGGAAAGGGTATGATTATGAGTTTATATGTGTTAAATGTTACCATATCTTATTTGATTATATATATTTTATAAATCATGTCATCAGTTTCATGAAAATACGTCGTATATGTTGCTCAAAACTTACAAAGTATGGGTTTTGTCCATATGGCCCTTATACATAAATTTAATGTGTCAAACATAAATGGTTTTGTAAAATTTATACTTGTATATTATTATGCATGTTAATATGAAGAGACCAAACTTTAAATGAATGGATCCGGTGTTATAACGAATCCGTAGTATTAATTTTCATGATTTATGTTCAAAACCTTCAAGAACATCAAGAACAGTGAAATTTACATATTTTAATTCTGTAATTATGTGTTTTAATGGATTAAAATCATTATATAAATGTTGGGTAATGATTATGTATGAATTATATCACATGGGTTTGATTAAATTCGTGTAGTAATAATTTAATTGGAGTTTTTGTCTGTGTTCTGCAATTTTTCGCGAATTGCAGAATAGTTTCTGGTTCGCCGCGCCATGGCGCCAGTCTCATGCCTTAATTCCCTTGTAGTCATTGCTGTGTCTCAAGCCACAAAGATCACGGGCGCCAAGAACGCAAAGGCTTAGTAAAAAAGTGGCCAATACTGCTCTCCGAAATGTTCGAAATGAACTTTTTAAAATGTCAAGTCTAGCAATGTGTTAGTAACTTGATATAATGAACATAGAAATATGTTAGAAGTATAATAAGATGTTAAAATAGATGCTTAACATGTAAATAACATAATTACATGTTGATTGAATTATTGAATACATAATTAGCTTATTGTTCATAAATTGTAAAGTATGAGACAATGAGTGTAGTAATTTGATTAAATGTGGTCATTATCAAAGTTAGACAAAGAGAATGAACTTGTGATGACTAGTATGTTATAATTGACTGGTATTATGAATGTATATGATATGTAGGATTTAAATCAAAGAATGAGTTTATTTAAAGTGTAATCTACGCACAAGGCAAGTTTCCTACCCATACTTGTTATCATTGTTCAAATTTATTATTTACCTTGAGTAAATTCTCATTTCTATTATTCAAGTTTGAATTGTTATATTAAAGATTGATTATCCTTTCAAAGTATGAATTTGTTATACAATATTTGTTCAATTGTATACTTCTTGAAATTATTATTCAATTTGAATATCATTATTGTTGAACCTTGTTAGACTAGTGATGTAGCGCCCCCAAATCCGAGTATCTTCCAACCCGACAGATGGTGTTATACTGTACAATATTTATACATTCATTCAATTGAAAAGTCTCAAAGAACGAACATAACTTCTATATATTTAAAGTAATATTTACATTTCCAAAGTTCTGTACCCATTACAAAGGTTCTTTGTCATAATATCAGTTACATTACAACAATAGACCTATACTATTACAAGACACTACTCGATGTCACCTAGCTTTTCCTTTATCCTTTTCGATCCTTCTGACGTTCGATCTTAAATTTTGCATTTATATGGTTCAAGCAAGAGTGAGCATAACTAGCTCAGCAGGTATAACAATTTAATAACAACATGCTTGACACATACAAATAGTATATCTTCGATAACTAAACAATAGTTATGAAGTACTATTGATAATTCACAATAGCACTTCATCTTTTCTTCTAAAATGTTTTACAATAACAACAATATTTAGTAAAACATTCACTCTGGTCAGAGACCTCGAGTATTCATTCTTTATTGGAAAAGGACAACCCGAAAGCAAGTTCGTAAGCTCGATATTACTTACCAGCACTTCTAGGTGATCAGCATATTGTACTCTATGTTGATCAACACTATATTCATTAAACGTATGCACGTTTAAGCATTTGGCAACCTCACGTGCCTGTCATTTTACCGACAAAACATTTGTTTAACATTTCAGTCTTCTTTTGAAAACCATATCAAGTAGTTGACAAAAGATAGCAACAATTGATAATAAATGAATAGATTATCAATACATCAAGTCTAGCCAAAGGAATTGGCTTTAACTTCAACATACTTCAATTCATGCGAAAGAATACATGAACTTCAAAAACTTGTTCAGATTGAACTGAGACAAGAGTTAGAATACTTGCCTTTAGCGTCTGCTACGGTATATTAACTTTATGTTCAAGTCGTTCAAGACTCTACAATACATGATCACATAATGCCTTACATTAGGTCACATATAATCAAGTATGTATATGACTATATCATACCCTTCATTTCAAGCTAAGTGTGTATTAAATTCAGTTACTATTCATTCTAGTTTATCATTATCCTTGCATTATATTCGACTAGGTTATCTCAACCTTTATACAACATCCTTAAGGTTTAACAAGGTTTAAACAATGTTACATTACATTCCTTAAGTTGTGTTTACTTTTAAATCAATTAGCTTTCTTTCCTTTGTACTTAGAAACATTCATTACCATCCTTGTTCTGAGACTGGCGTTGCGACGCCAGCTTTATACTTACATCTCGCACTGCGGCACAAGCTTATAACATCACTGTCCCGGACTTGGCGCTGCGGTGCAAGTCCTTACTTAATGGGTCGCGCTATGGCGCCACACTCCAGAATATTTTTGTACTGTACACGGCGTTGCGGCGCCACATAATGTACTATGGTTCACGCTGTGGCGAACTCTTGCAGTGTACTCGATCCTTTATTACGTCTTCATGGTGTGACTCATTTTGCCTTGGGTTGGCCATGGCCAAGCGCCTGACTCTGTCTGTAGAAAACAAATTCAGTTTGTGAATTTTGTGAACTTCCCAGACGCATAACTTCTTCGTTATAAGTCCGAATTGGCTCGTTCAAAAGCCTACGGTTCACAAATTATGTAATCTACGTGTTCATGCAAGAATTTTATCTATTTGACTTCGTTTGCTAAGAATTCACCAATTGGTTCATTTTAAACAAAAATGATAAACGTTCGTGAACGTTCAACGCTCGTTTCTTCGTTCTAAGTCGGAATCCAGTCATTTTTGAGTCCACAACTCTTAAATGCCAAATATGACTTGTCTCTATTGGAAAACAATGGTTTCGTGATCAAACACAAAATTTGACTTCCATTCCGAATATTTTACGAATTCGACGTTTATCGTCCAATCGTGCAAATTCCGGCAATTCTTCATTCTTATGATTTGTTCAACATTACAAATGAACTTCATTCATCATGTGAACATCTTAACATACTTAATACAACAACTTATATTCATTATTGGATTTTTGACTTATTCTTCATGAGCTTATAACTTGTCAAATTATAAATTAATTAAGATTTGATTATTCATAACTTATGACAATTAGAGTTTCTTAATCATCATACTTTACATGTTTTTCACATATAACTGTACTTATGTATACATGATACATATAATCATATAAGTTCTTAATTCACTTCTCTCATTACAAGATCATATTTTCATACCTAGCATTCAAGGTTAACTTATAATAAGTTTATAACTTTTATAAGTTTAAATGACTTATTGCCAACTTATGTGGCTTAAGTTCATGACTTATTCATTCTTCTTGCTTCTTATCATTCATGTTTCTTAATACATCTTTTCTTATCAACTTATCATGGTAGAGATAGAAGATAATGGAGAAGAAGTCTTACTTTTGTGTAGTCTTGGTAAGGTAGCTTGCTTCTTCTTCTTACTTATGGAATGACTTATGTGTAGCTTATTCTCTCTAACACTTAAGCACTTGAAATATGTTGGATTATTTGAACAACTAACAAATGGCTTGTAAGCCTTCTCTATTTATAGAATTTTCAAAGCTAGGGTAGTTTGGTCATTAAATCATCCCACCTCCTTAAGCTACCTCCTTACTATTCATTACTTGGTTAGCACAAAACCTACCCTTTGTGTGACCACCACTCATAAGTCTTGGTCATTACTCCTTAGTCTTGGTCACCACACTAACTTGGTCTCCACATTAACTTGGTCACCACAATAACCATATTAATATGGTTTGCCCCATGGGTCATACAACTCATTGATTCTACCTTGGGCTTACATTAAATCATCCTTTGGGCTTTGCATTAATAAACCTTAGTTTGTTCATTCATTAATGATTGGGCCTCTCCCTTTAATTCACTTGGACTTGTATATAATTGTTAACCAATCTTCCAAGTCCATTAACATTTCTTAATACACATACATATAGTTTATGTATTATTTTTGTATTTCAATTCATATACGATATTTCATCCTTCATACAAACTCGTATAATACTTTGTATTATACTCGTTTTCATTACTTTGTACAATACCAAGTATCATACAATTATTACATATTCCTTACCACTTCGCCTTCCTTAAAGTTTATAAATTAAGTCCACAAGCGAATTATTACATTTTCCATAACTAGATTTTTATTACATAATTCATCTTACCTTGTTATTCCATCATTACGTATTTCTCGGAAACTCAAAATTATATCCCGAGCAAATACCGATGAATAGTGTTTTCGAAAAATTTCTCGAAAAACTTTTATTTTCGTCTTGGAAATTCAAACACTTTAATTCATCCACGTAGTTCAAATACTATGATATTCTAACATCAATAGGTTATACAATGACAACCATCTTGATAACACATGGAATATGATTTTATTATTATTTAATTTAATAAAATCATTTTACAATAAGATCCGAATTTCTCGGTCGTTACATTCTCCCCCCCCCCCCCCCTTATAAAGATTCTGTCCCAAGAATCTCGTCTTACTTTAATCAAATAGATGAGGAAAAATTTTCATCATCTTTTCTTCTAGTTCCCACGTTGCTTCTTCAGCATCGTGGTTCTTCCATAATACCTTTACTGATGGTATTACCTTGTTCCTATGAACTTGTTCCTTTCTATCAATGATCTGCATCGGCGACTCTTCATATGTTAAGTCTTTCTCGATATGAATCGGCTCATACTCGATTACATGCTTATAGTCCGGCTTATATGGACATAATACAGATACGTGAAACACGTTATGTATTCGTTCTAGGTCTGGAGGTAATGCTATCATATAAGCTACCTCTCCCACCCGTTTTAACACCTCAAAAGGTCCTATAAACCTTGGACTTAACTTTCCTTTCTTTCCAAAGCGTATCTTTCCTTTCCAGGGAGATACCTTTAGAAACACATACGAGCCCACCTCAAACTCTTGACTTAGTCTATGTGAGTCCGCATACTTCTTCTGTCTGTCCTGTGCTATGACGAGACGCATCCGAATTAACTTCACCACATCCGCTGTCTGCTGCACCAATTCTGGTCCTAGCATCCGGCGTTCTCCCACCTCATCCCAACATAAAGGTGTTCTGCACTTTCTCCCATACAGAGCTTCATACGGCGGCATACCTATGCTTGTATGATAACTGTTGTTATACTCAAACTCTACTAATGGTAGGTGATCATCCCAACTACCCGTGAAATCCATAACGCAAGACCTCAACATGTCTTCTAACGTCTGAATTATCCTTTCGCTCTGCCCATCAATTTGTGGATGATAAGTCGTGCTTAACCTCAGCTGTGTTCCCAACTGCTCTTGCAAATTCCTCCAAAAGTTGGATGTGAATCGTGGATTACGATCTGACACAATCGATACCGGTACTCCATGTCTGGAAATGATCTCCTTAACATAAAGTTTAGCTAACTGGTCTAAGTTATACTTGATTCTAATTGGCAAAAAGTGAGCTGACATCGTCAACCGGTCCACTATTACCCAAATCGAATCGTACCCTTTATGCGTTGTCGGAAGTCCCACCACAAAGTCCATCGTGATATGCTCCCACTTCTATTCTGGAATCTCCAATGACTGTACTAAGTCACTGGGTCGTTGATGTTCGGCCTTAACTTTTTGACAAGTTAAGCACCTACTCACATACTCTGATATTTCTCTCTTCATGTTTGGTCACCAAAAACTCTGTCAAAGGTCTTGATACATCTTAGTGCTACCAGGATGTATCGAGTACCTCGAATTATGAGCTTCTTATAACAATTTCTCCTTTAATTCCTTCTCATTCGGAACCCAAATTCTTCCCTCAAATCTTAATAATCCCTCATTATCCAGACTATACTTAACATCTTCCTTCTCGGATAACCGCTTCTTCATTTGGTTACACTCGTCCGTCTTGAGTTGTACCTTCTTGACTCTGTCTACGATGGTAGATTGCATCTCCATCGCAAAGAGTAACTGCCCCAAATCACTCGGCATCTTGACTTCTATTTCCATTCTATCCATCTCTCATTATTAACTCATTTTGAGCCGTTAACATAGACAACTTTTCCCGACCCTTTCTACTTAAAGGCGTCAGCATCTACATTAGGCCTTTCGTGGTGATACAGAGATTTCACAATCATAATCCTTTATCAACTCCAACCATCTTCAACATCTCATATTCAACTCCTTCGAGTGAAGATATACTTTAGACTTTTATGGTCCGTATATATCTCACATATTTCCCCATAAAGATAATGTCTCCATATCTTTAGGGCAAACACTACCATGACGGCCGTTCGTGTCATGAGTAGGATAAACTTTCTCATAATCCTTCAATTGCTTGAGATGCATCTGTGATGACTTTTTCCATGCCGCATAAGCACACAACCAAGTCCTTTATGCGAAGCATCACTATACACTACAAATTTTCCTGTGTCATCTGGCAATGACAAAACAGGCGCTTCACTTAATCTTTTCTTCAGTTCTTGAAAACTGTCCAAACATTTATCTGTCCATACATATTTCACCGTCTTCCTTGTTAAATTAGTCAACGAGGTAGCTATCTTCGAAAAATCTTGGATAAATCTTCGATAGTACCCTGCTAACCCTAGAAACTCACTTTCCTCGATTAACGTTTTCGGTTGTTCCCAATTCATTCTCGCTTCTACCTTCATTTGGATCCACTGAAATCCCCTCTTGGTCAATGACATGACCTAAAAACTGCACCTTTTCCAGCCAAAATTCACATTTGGTGAATTTCGCATATAACTTCTCCTTCCTTAGTGTCTCCAACACTAATCTTAAGTGTTTGGCATGATCTTCTGGCGTCTTAGAATAGATTAGAATATCATCGATAAACACCACGACGAACTTGTCGAAATATAATTTGAACACTCTGTTCATCATGTCCATAAATGCAAAGAGTGCGTTCACAACCCAAATGACATCACCAGAAACTCGTAATGACCATAACGAGTCCTGAATGTAGTCTTTGGTACATCTTCCTTCCTAACCTTCAACTGATGATACCCCATCCGCAAATCTATTTTATAAAAATAGTTTGCCCCTTTTAATTGATCAAAGAGATCATCAATCCTGGGCAATGGGTATTTATTCTTTATCGTTAACTTGTTTAACTCCCGATAGTCGATACAAAGCCTTAACGATTCGTCTTTCTTCTTGACAAACAACACCGGTGCTCCCCACAGTGAAACACTCGGTTGAATTTACTTTTTGTCCAATAGTTCCTGTAACTGAACCATTATTTCTTTCATTTCCACCGGCGCCATACGGTACGGTGCCCTTAAGACTGGTGCCGCTCCTGGCACAGTGTCTATCACAAATTCGATCTCCCTATCCGGCGGTAAACTCGGTAACTCACTTGGAAATACATCCATGAATTCATTTACTATAGGTGTTTGTTCCATGGTTTCTCCCACTCTCTGGGTATGAACAACATGGCATAGGTAACCTACACAACCCTTCCTTAAGAGTTTTCTAGTTTGTGTCATCGTAAGGCAACACGGACGTCCCGGCAATTTACTACCGTAAAATACTACAAGAGGTTGCTTCAACGTCCTGATTCTCACACATTTCTTTTGGCAATCTATAATTGCTCCATGGTTAATTAACCAATCCATCCCGAGAATTACGTCGAATTCTCTTAACTTTATCGGTATTAAATCTACCGATAACTTACAACCACGTACATCTACGCAACAACTCCTATGAATATCTTCAACAGGAATTATCTCTTCGTTTGCTACCTTAATGTTCAAAGGTATAGGCAATTTTTCGAGAAATAATTCTAGTCGTCTAGCAAAATCACATGCTATAAATGAACAAGTAGCACCCGAATCAAATAGCACATATGCATTTATATTGTTGATCAGAATAATACCTGCAACTACATCCCCTGATGCCACCGCATCTTGGACCGTCATATTAAAAGTACGGGCCATT
Source organism: Panax ginseng (assembly GCA_020205605.1). NCBI lineage: Eukaryota > Viridiplantae > Streptophyta > Magnoliopsida > Apiales > Araliaceae > Panax > Panax ginseng. Next base: position 60,028,462 of record CM035140.1, on the reverse strand, counting down.
GATTTCCCCGGCTGAGCTGGACAACTAATAGCTAACTTACCGCTATTAGTTCCCTTATTTCCTTCTGTCCCCTTCTTCGGACAGTTCTTTGCTATGTGGTCAGTTGATCCACATACAAAGCATCCGTGATTTTTCTTCGGATTAGGACAGTTAGGCGAAATTTGCCCTTCATGTCCACAATTATAACAAATCGCCTTTCCTTTGAGATAGACTCCCAAGTGAGTCTTCCCGCAGGTTTTACAGGCCTCCATCCTCCTCTTAGAATCCCTTTGTTTTACTCCCAGTATTCCCGAGTTAAAGCCCTTCCTCTTCGACGACCGCTGCCACTTCCATCTGGCTCCCTGGTCTTGGTTCCTCCATCAACCTTGCCCTTGTTTTTCTTATCCTTGTGGTCTTGGGCCGAGAGCCTCATTCCCACCTTCGACAATTATTGCCTTTTTGAGTATGGTTCCAAAGGAAGTACTTTGGAACAGTAGATTTGCTATAGAGCCGGGGTTTCAAGCCACCTTTCGAACCTTCTAGCCTTTCTCTTCAAAGTGTCCACGATGTGGAGCGAATCGTGCCGATTCATTAAACTTGGCGACATCTTTGAGGAACCTGTCATATCCCTTGTCTCAATTCAAGAAACCTCATCTCCATCCTCCCTTGCATACTCGTGGGAAAATAGTTCTCGAAGAAAATCTCCTTGAACCTCTCCCATGTTAGGTTTCCTATATCAGCCCTAGCCTGGTTTGCCTCCCACTAGAAGTTGGCCTCTCCTTTCATCAAATAGGTTGCAAAGGAAACCTTTTGACCATCCTCAACATTTGCTATTACAAATGCTTTCTCAATTTCTTTTACCCATGTCTGGGCTTCTATAGGGTCTGTAGTCCCTTTGAACTTCGGCAGACCTACACTTTTAAAGTCCTTAAAAGTAGTAGCTCGTACTACTCCAGGAATTACGGGTACATTAGCCCCCGTTCTATTAAATGCAGCCGTTAAAAGATTAACAAACTCCTGCATTGGATTAACTGGACCACCCTCCGGTTGCTTAACATTAGCACCCTGATTTCGTTGTCTCCTTCTTGGCGGCATTTTGCTGTTAAGAAAACAACACATCATTATTACTTTATTCTTGTTGGTTTGTTATTATTTGTAATAAAACAATAACTCATACTCATTACTCAACATATTCCATAAAAAGACTTATATTGATTTATAACTTGTAGTTTAACACTACATTGTTTACATTACTCGACCTTTTTAGTCAAGTTACATTACCATCCATAAATTACTTTCCAAAATTGGGATTTACAAAAGACTACCCTTTGTTATATAAAAGAGGGTTTTACGTCACTACTAGATACATAATATTTACATATCTAATCTACTCTAGCTATTGCTAGACTACATCTGTCGTAGGGCATTCTCGAAATCTTTCTTTGGCAGATGTGCAATAACATCTCTACCGATATAGTGTGTCCGTCCATCTCGCTTCTATCGATACCCACTACTGTTGTTTGAAATCTACGTGAGAACTCCTATGTATATAGGACATCCTCTCCAACTTCCTCTGCTTAGTCTTTAGCTCCCTGCATGAGCTCAAAGACTTCACATTTCAGACTCTGGACCTTGTCCTTAGCTAGAACTCTATCATCATGCTCCTCTTCCCACATTCCCTCCATGCTAGCCTTGTCCTCACGGATAGCTTGGAGTTCCTCTTTCAACTCCTTAACCTCTTGGCAGTAATGGACATTCCTATCCAATACCGACATAAACAATGCCTTCATTGATTCCCCCGTAGACATTTCCTCAGTAGGTGGAACCTGGTCCTCTGTAGGTGGAACCTGGTCAAAGGACATCACGTCCACCACCTCTTCTAGCATGCCATCAAATATAGACATATAGTTTTAATCGTCCGAGTCTCCAGACTCGATTGTCACCAACTCTGGTTCTCTCTCACGGATTTGGTAGTATCTCTACCCGATTAACTTGATCTCGCTCACTACATGTATATCTCTATACATATCATTTTCTCCTGACATCTATAATAAAACAATATAGTTTGATTAGTACACATCAGTAAAATGAATAGAAATACATAACATAAGATAATGCATTTTTATAGGGTTACTTTCCATCTTTTACTTCTTTATTCTTTGGTAAGGTTATGAATTAAGGTTCTACTTTCCCCCTTAAGTTTTATAACCTAGGCTTTGATACCAACTTATAGCGCCCCCAAATCCGGGTATCTTCCAACCCGACAGATGGTGCTATACTGTACAACATTTATACATTCATTCAATTGAAAAGTTTCAAATAACGAACATAACTTCTATATATTTAAAGTAATATTTACATTTTCCAGGTTCAATACCCATTACAAAGTTTCTTTGTCATAATATCAGTTACATTACAACAATAGACCTATACTATTACAAGATGACTCGATAATCGCCTTTAGCTTTTCCTTATCCTTTTTCGATCCTTCTGGACGTTGGTCTTAGCATTTGCATTTATATGGTTCAAGCAAGAGTGAGCATAACTAGCTCAGCAAGTATAACAATTTAATAACAACATGCTTGACACATACAAATAGTATATCTTTGATAACTAAAAAATAGTTATGAAGTACTATTGATAATTCAAAATAGCACTTCATCTTTTCTTCTAAAATGTTTTATAATAACAACAATATTTAGTAAAACATTCACTCTGGTCAGAGACCTCGAGTATTCATTCTTTATTGGAAAAGGACAACCCGAAAGCAAGTTCGTAAGCTCGATATTACTTACCAGCACTTCTAGGTGATCAGCCTATTGTACTCTATGTTGATCAACACTATATTCATTAAACGTATGCACGTTTAAGCATTTGGCAACCTCACGTGCCTGTCGTTTTACCGACAAAACATTTGTTTAACATTTCAGTCTTCTTTTGAAAACCATATCAAGTAGTTGACAAAAGATAGCAACAATTGATAATAAATGAATAGATTATCAATACATCAAGTCTAGCCAAAAGAATTGGCTTTAACTTCAACATACTTCAATTCATGCGAAAGAATACATGAACTTCAAAAACTTATTCAGATTAAACTGAGACAAGAGTTAGAATACTTGCCTTTAGCGTCTGCTATGGTATATTAACTTTATGTTCAAGTCGTTCAAGTCTCTACAATACATGATCACATAATGCCTTACATTAAGTCACATATAATAAAGTATGTATATGACTATATCATACCCTTCATTTCAATCTAAGTGTGTATTAGATTCAATTACTATTCATTTCGGTTTATCATTATCCTTGCATTATATTCGACTAGGTTATCTCAACCTTTATACAACATCCTTAAGGTTTAACAAGGTTTAAACAATGTTACATTACATTCCTTAAGTTGTGTTTACTTTTAAATCAATTAGCTTTCTTTCCTTTGTACTTAGAAACATTCATTACCATCCTTGTTCTGAGACTGGCGCTGCGGCGCTAGCTTTATACTTATATCTCATGCTACGACGTGAGCTTATGGCATCATCGTCTCCTGACTTGGCCATGCAAACTAAGTCCTTACTTAATGGGCATATTTGTACAATACCACACTCCGTAAGATTTTTTGCCAGTACATGATATACCGCTGCGGCCACATATTGTACTATGCTTCACGCTACGGCGAACTCTTGTAGTGTACTTGGACACTGTTACGCGCTGCGGCGCAACTCATTTTGCCTTGGGTTGGTGCCGCGGCGCCAACTCTGTGCACCAGAAAACAAATTCAGTTTGTGAATTTTGTGAACTTCCCGGACGCATAACTTCTTCGTTATAAGTCCGAATTGGCTCATTCAAAAGCCTACGGTTCACAAATTACGTAATCTACATGGTCATGTAAGAATTTTATCTATTTGACTTCGTTTGCTAAGAATTCGCCTATTGGTTTATTTTTAACGAAAACGATAAACGTTCAGCGCTCGTTTCTTCTTTCTAAGTCGGAATCCGGTCATTTTCGAGTCCGCAACTCTTAAATGCCAAATATGACTTGTCTCTATTGGAAAACAATGGTTTTGTGATCAAACACAAAATTTGACTTCCATTCTGAGAATTTTACGAATTCGACGTTTATCATCCAGTCATGCAAATTCCGGCAATTCTTCATTCTTATGATTTGTTCAACATTACAAATGAACTTCATTCATCATGTGAACATCTTAACATACTTAATACAACAACTTATATTCATAGTTGGATTTTGACTTATTCTTCATGAGCTTATAACTTGTCAAATTATAAACTAATTAAGATTTGATTATTCTTGACTTATGAAAATTAGAGTTTCTTAATCATCATACTTTACATATTTTTCACATATAACTTTACTTATGTATACATGATACATATAATCATATAAGTTCTTAATTCACTTCTCTCATTACAAGATCATATTTTCATACCTAGCAGTCAAGGTTAACTTATAATAAGTTTATAACTTTTATAAGTTTAAATGACTTATTGCCAACTTGTGTGGCTTAAGTTCATGACTTATTCATTCTTCTTGCTTCTTATCATTCATGTTTCTTAATCCATCTTTTCTTATCAACATATCATGGTAGAGATAGAAGATAATGGAGAAGAAGTCTTACTTTTGTGTAGTCTTGGTAAGGTAGCTTGCTTCTTCTTCTTACTTATGGAATGACTTATGTGTAGCTTATTCTCTCTAACACTTAAGCACTTGAAATATGTTGGATTATTTGAACAACTAACAAATTGCTTGTAAGCCTTCTCTATTTATAGAATTTGCAAAGCTAGGGTAGTTTGGTCATTAAATCATCTCACCTCCTTAAGCCACCTCCTTACTATTCATTACTTGGTTAGCACAAAACCTACCCTTTGTGTGACCACCACTCATAAGTCTTGGTCATTACTCCTTAGTCTTGGTCACCACACTAACTTGGTCTCCACATTAACTTGGTCACCACAATAACCATATTAATAAGGTTTGCCCCATGGGTCATACAACTCATGGATTCTACCTTGGGCTTACATTAAATCATCCTTTGGGCTTTGCATTAATAAACCTTAGTTTGTTCATTCATTAATGATTGGGCCTCTCCCTTTAATTCACTTGGACTTGTATATAATTGTTAACCAATCTTCCAAGTCCATTAACATTTCTTAATACACATACATATAGTTTATGTATTATTTTTGTATTCCAATTCATATTGAATTTATATACGATATTTCATCCTTCATACAAACTCATATAATACTTCGTATTATACTCGTTTTCATTACTTTGTACAATACCAAGTATCATACAATTATTACTTATTCCTTACCACTTCGCCTTCCTTAAAGTTTATAAATTAAGTCCACAAGCGAATTATTACATTTTCCATAACTAGATTTTTATTACATAATCCATCTTACCTTGTTATTCCATCATTACGTATTTCTCGAAAACTCAAAATTATATCCCGAGCAAATATCGATGAATAGTGTTTTTCGGAAAATTTCTCGGAAAACTTTTATTTTCATCTTGGAAATTCAAACACTTTAATTCATCCACGTAGTTCAAATACTACGATATTCTAACATCAATGGGTTATACAATGACAACCATCTTGATAACACATGGAATATGATTTTATTATTATTTAATTTAATAAAATCATTTTACAATAAGATCTGAATTTCTCGGTCGTTACAAGTGAACCTTATTGATTCGACTAGTCCATAGTTGATGAATGTTCTAAATTTCAGAACCCTTATTGAATTATCCAAACCAAACTTCCTTTGGTGCGGACTCGAATGTCAAACTGAGATGAACAACCCTGCAAAGGGATTTACTTATGCATTAGCGTTAAGATATTGTGCACAGTATGGTACTAAGGGCTGATCCCCCTAAGTACGAGTAGAAAGGTCCATAGTTTTATGACTGTTAAAGGTTTCAAGTATAACCTTTGTTAGCCTAGGACATAGTTCAAGGTCTTATGACCCTCAGAAATCTTTTGATTCTTGTTACTCATTCTTGATTCAAAAGTTGAGCTTTTATTTCAGAAGTCTTTGATTCACTCGCATGTTATTATACATTGTTATTTCATTATTTTACTTGTGGGCAATAGTGCTCACTCTTGCGTAATAATAACATTTCAGTTAAGAACGAAAGGTCCGACGAGCCTTCTACTAGCAAAGGCAAGGGCAAGATTAACAAGTGATGAAGACTTGTTGTTTTATATGAGATGATGTATTTCTGTTTAAGACTTAAGTTAATGATGTTGTTTAAGACTTATTTATTTATGTTTTCGCACAGATGTTTAAGGTTAGTATGACCTGGGATTATGTTTATTATTCAGATGTTGTAACCCCATAAGGGGAAGATTTATTTCTATCTATTGCATGGTTTGCATTTATTATGGGTAAATAGATAGATGATATTTGTACAGTGAACACCAAATCCCATGGAATCGAAGTACCTAGATTTGGGGGTGTTACAAGTTGGTATCAAAGCCGTAGGTTATGAACTTTAGGTGGGGGAACAACCTTAGGTAGTAGCCTTATAGGAAGAACATAGTGATGGAAAACTCTTATCGAGTTCTAGGAAATGAATTTTTGTAATTCATTGAAGATAATAAAAGACTTTATGTGCTTATGTGTAAATTATGTGCTCACTAGTATGACTTAGTAACAAAAACTCAAAATTTTGTTGTCAGGATGTCAGATGTCGGAGGAACTAGTCGAGTAGGGGAGGAGGAACCCCGAGTACCTACAGTACCTACAAAGGAGGAGCCCAGAGACATTCATGTCGTTAGGGAACAGTTGGTACAGAGGGAGTCATCTCCATTGATCACCGTTGTTGGTCTGGAGCATGAACCTGAGACTGATCCTGAGGAGGATCCTGAGGAGGAATTTGACGAGGAAGAGGAAGAAGAGGAGTTTCCACAACCTCCATTGATCTTTGAGATGTATGACGATTATACTGACCGTAACGTAGAGAGTTACGAGATGATGTCTGAGATCCGACCGAGCGGGCTATTATTCAGCAGATTACTCTAGAGTAGAAGGAGAGGGAGATTTCGACTCTTCACTCACAATTGGGAAATGTAGAATGGGATTTGGTCCACGAGAAGGGTCAAACCGAAGATAAGACCGAAGAGATAGAGAAGCTGAAGAAGGAACTAAAGGAAAGCTCTGAAAGGCTGATCATAGTAGAGGAAGGCTGGGTAAGAGAGTCACGATGTGCTGATCTTGCAGAAGAGGACGGTCGTGCAAAGAAGGCGAAGCTTTGGGAGACATACTCTACACTTAATCATGCAATGGATGAGGCCCAGGATAGAGATTTGAGGTACCCCATCCGGTTCGAAGGACTTCCATCGTACATGCTGGATCGTAGGATGATGTCTCGCATCATGGAAGAGGAGCGTAGCAAGGCTATTCAGCGCCTTGACAAACAGTGATAGAATTTGTTTAATTATGTGATAAACTTATTTGGTATCTAGATGTAAATTTCGATGTTATAAACAAAGGAATAGTTTAATATTAAATCCTGTGGATTCTTTATCTCAGAATAGTTGAAGTAAATAGCAGTGATGTTATTATTTGATGTAAAACTCTTGATTTGAATTAAAAATATTAAGTTGTTTGAGATGATGTGTTAAATGATTATATTAAATTGTTGAGTTAAGTCTTAACTATTTAGAGAATTTAATAGAGATTTAATAAACATATATCTTTTTAACAGAAATATGCCACCACGAAGAAGACAACAACGTCAACCAGCTCAGGAAGAGTCTACCAATAATAACAATAATGCCAATGCTAATCCTGTTCAGCAATTGGTTAACTTGCTAGCTGGAGCAATGAATAATCAACCTCAAGCTCCACCAAATACTACATTTAAGGATTTCAAGGCGGTGGGACCGCCAGAGTTTAAAGGTTCCATGAACCCGATCGAGGCTCAAACGTGGGTTATGGAAATGGAGAAAGTTTTCGACGTTGCTAGGGTTAGAGAAGACCAGAAGACCACTTTTGCAAAGTTTATGCTGAAGTCTGAAGCTAGCTATTGGTGGCAAGCAAACAAAGTTCATGGAGGTGAAGGTGTAATTACTTGGGAGAGATTTAAAGAGATGTTATTCGAGATGTATTTCCCGACCATTTCATGAGAACCGGATGGAGGTTCAATTTACGGAATTAAAGCGTGGAAATATGAAATGAATCGATTTATCTTGGCTAGATTCAACGAGTTGGCGAGGTTCGCCCCGTATCAAGTACACACGGACGAGAGAAAAGCCAGAAGATTCGAACAAGGACTAAAACCTTGGGTATATAGTAAAGTATCCATGTTTCAGATAAACACTTTTGCTGGAGTACTGGAAAAGGCCATCCTCGCTGAAGGTGGAAGCGATGCAGTGACCAAGTACAATCAAGATCAGAAGAAGAAGAAGAGTGAAGGTGAAGGAAATAATAAGGTTAGTGGAAGTGGCACAGGAGGTGGAAATTTTAACCAAAAGAAAAGGTTGAATGACAACTCATCATCGGGAAATCAACAAGGAAATCAGAAGAAAAGAATCGAAGCATGCCCGACCTGCGGGAAAGCTCATATAGGAGTTTGTATGAAGGGAAAAAAAGTGTGCTACAATTGTGGTCAGGAAGACCACATAGCACCTAATTGTCCTAACCCAAAGAAGGGTGCTTGCTTCACTTGTGGTTCAAAGGACCATCTGGCAAAACACTTTCCTAAGAAGGGATCAGGAGGGACAGGACCAGGAGGAAACTGGGGAAATAACAGTGGAAACACCTTGACTATCAATGGACCAACCGCAACAAACCGACAGACTGCCAGGACTTTCAACATGACGGTACATGATGCAGTTCAGTCTCGTGATGTGGTGTCAGGTATCATTCCGATCAATAAAATTAATGCTTATATTTTATTTGATTCGGGTGCTACTTGTTCCTTTATATCCGATGACTTTGCTAATAGTTTAGATTTGCTTAAGGATGAGTTGGAATATCCCATGAACATAGAAATTGCGAATAGAGAGATAATCCATGTTATGTACGTGTATAAGAACTGTAGAGTGGATATTAAGGGTAATATCATGAACGTAGATCTTATCCCTATTCGACTTGGGGAATGGACTGGTTATTCAATTACGGGGCTGTAATTGAGTGCCAAAAGAAGCGTATTAACCTTATGACTCCGTCAAAGGTTGTGTTTTATGGTAGCAAGTCACCTAGACAAGCGAGTTGTCTGACGATGATGCAAGCCAGGAAGTTATTAAGACAAGGCTGTGTAGGATACTTAGCTTACATAGTCGACAGTCGAAGAGAGAATCCGAAGGTAGAAGAGATACCGATTGTGAGGGACTTCGTCGACGTATTTCCAGACGATTTGCTAGGACTTCCACCAGATAGAGAGGTAGATTTCGTAATCGATTTGGCGCCCGGAACCGCTCCAATATCGAAGGCACCATATCGAATGGCACCAGTAGAGATGAAAGAACTAATGGTACAACTACAAGAATTGTTGGACAAGAAGTACATTCAACCGAGCGTATCGCCGTGGGGAGGGCCGGTGTTGTTTGTGAAAAAGAAGGATGGATCGATGCAGCTCTGCATTGACTACAGAGAACTGAATAAGGTCACGATTAAGAATAGATATCCATTACCAATGATTGACGACCTGTTTGATCAATTGAAGGGAGCGAGATACTTTTCCAAGATAGACTTGAGAAGCGGTTATCATCAACTGAAGGTGAGACCAGAGGATGTACCGAAGACAGCGTTTAGAATGCGATATGGTCATTACAAATTTTTGGTAATGTTATTTGGTCTAACGAATGCTCCTGCAGCATTTATGGGACTAATGAATGGTGTGTTCAAGCCGTTTTTGGACAAATTCGTAGTGGTATTTATAGACGACATTTTGGTATATTCGAAAATCAAAGAAGAACACGAAGAGCATTTGAGATTAACGTTGGAGGTATTGAGAAGGGAGAAGTTGTATGCTAAGTTTTTGAAATGTGAATTTTGGATCAAGCGAGTACAATTTCTTGGTCACGTGATCGATAAAAACGGAATTTCGGTAGATCCATCAAAAGTCGAAGCAGTGATTAATCGGGATCAAATGAGAGAATGCCGTCGTCCAAGTAAGAAGTTTTCTTGGATTGGCGGGGATATTATAGAAGATTCATTCAAGACTTTTCCAAGATCGCAACTCCGTTAACGAATTTAACTCGAGAAGCTGTGAAATTTGTTTGGACGGAGAAGTGTGAAGAAAGCTTTCAAGAATTGAAGAAGAGGTTGAGTACAGCACATGTGTTGTCTCTTCCGGACGATACAGGAAATTTTGTTGTTTATAGTGATGCATCGCATAAAGGACTTGGTTGTGTGCTGATGCAAAACGACAAAGTCATTGAGTATGCATCACAAAAATTGAAGGATTACGAGAAGGGATATCCGACCCACGACTTGGAGTTAGCTGCAGTTGTTTTTGCTTTGAAAATTTGGAGGCACTATCTCTACAGGGAGAAGTGTGAAATATATAAGGACCACAAGAGTCTGAAATATATTTTTACACAGAAGGATTTGAATATGCATCAAAGAAGATGGTTGGAATTAATTAAGGATTACGACTGTGAGATTTTATACCATCCGGGTAAAGCAAATGTGGTTTCCGACGCCTTAAGTAGAATGGGTCGTGAGAAATTGCTTGTTGACTGCTCAGGAAGAGCTAATTTCAGAAATAGAGAAACTGGAGTTGGAAGTGAAGCATCCTATGGAGATTGATGAGAAGCTATTTTCGATGTAATCTGGTACAACTCTACTAGATAAAGTAAAGGAGGCTAAGCTTCAGGACGAAGAATGTAAAAAGGTGACAAAGAAGATATCTGAAGGAACTAAACCGAGATTTAAGATGGATAAGGAAGGAATACTGAGATTTGAAAGCAGAATTTGGGTTCCGCCAGTCACAGAGACTAAGGAAGACATTTTGAGCGAGGCTCATAGTTCATGATATTCGATTCACCCTGGTAGTACCAAGATGTATCAAGATCTTCGACAACATTTCTGGTGGCCGAATTTGAAACGTGATGTTGCGAGAATGTGTTGCCAAGTGTCGACACATCGAGAAAGTGAAAGCGAAACATCGAGAGACCGAGTGGATTGCTACAACCGTTGGAGATCCCGAATGGAAATGGGAACATATTATAATGGACTTCGTGGTTGGCCTTCCGACGACTCGGAAAGGCTACGACGCAGATATGGGTTATCGTTAATGGTGACGAAATCCATACACTTCCTTCCGATCAAAATCGATTCAACTTAGATCGATTGGCAAGGTTATACGTAAAAGAGATTGTTTCGAGGCACGGAGTGCCGGTGTCAATTATTTCTGATAGGGATCCGCGCTTCACATCGAATTTCTAGAAACGTCTACAGGAATGCATGGATACGCAATTGCGAATGAGTACAACATATCACCCTCAAACAGACGGACAAAGTGAGAGAACGATTCAAACATTAGAAGATATGCTAAGAGCATGTGTAATGGACTTTAAAGGAAATTGGGATGATCACCTACCGTTAGTTGAGTTCGGCTACAACAACAGTTACCACGCTAGTATTGGCATGCCACCTTATGAAGCGTTATACGATAAAAAGTGTAGAACTCCGCTTTACTGGGATGAAGTTGGCGAAAGACAATTACTAGGACCAGAATTGGTACAACAGACAGCAGAAATAGTCAAAGTGATTCGAGCACGACTAGTAGCAGCTCAAGATAGGCAGAAGAAATACGCTGATCCACATCGTAAAAACGTTGAGTTTTAATCGGGTAGTTATGTATTCTTAAAGGTCTCTCCATGGAAGGGAAAGATCAGGTTCGGAAAGAAAGGAAAATTAAGCCCAAGATTCATTGGACCATTTGAAATACTTAGAAGAATCGGAGAAGTCGCGTATGAGGTAGCCCTACCTCCAGCACTCGAGAATGTCCACAACGTCTTCCATGTTTCTTTGTTACGACCCTACAAAGCCGATTACAAGCATGTAATTGAATACGAACCCCTACATTTTGAAAAAGACTTATCTTACGAAGAAATTCCTGTTCAAATTGTCGACAGAAAAGAACAAGTTCTCATAAATAAAGTAATACCTTCCGTTAAGGTAATTTGGAGGAACCACAACGCTGAAGAAGCTATCTGGGAACTCGAAGAGAATATAATGAAGAATTTCCCTCATTTATTTAATTAAATTATGTATAACGATTACGGGGACATAATCTTTGTAAGGGGAGAAATGTAACGGGTCAAAATTATTGAGTCGTGATTATTACGGGGACGTAATCCTTTTAAGGGGAAAAGATGTGATGACGAGATTTTTGTAATTTAATTCTTAATATTTATTTAATTAAATAAATAATTTCGATGATTTAATTATTAGATTAAATAATTAATTGATGCAATTGTGATAGATTAATTTAATGATATATGTTACATTTATTAATTTAATGTGGAGAATATTTATTATTCAAGTATGTATTTATGTGAGCTTATTGAATTTAAAGAAATATTTAATAAGCCTAATGTTATTTTAATTAATGTAATAATTAATTAGAGATTAATAATTTGATATTATTAATTAATGAAAAATTAATTATATGACTATGTGAATTTATGAGAAATTATTATATTTTATTTATATTAAATTAAATAAATTAATTGAGTTATTTTATAAAGGGTGTGACATTATTTAAACTATATGATAAAAGAGTTTATTAAATTAATTGAGTATAAGCCTTTTAAGGCTAGCCAAACACATGCACTTAGTGGAGGTTGAGGCGATTAACCCATGATGGGTAATCCAATTCTCCCACAATCTTGCCGATTCACTTCATTATTATACGTATTCTTATTATTATTTTTCTAAGTCTGTCATAACAAGTCAGAAAGAGTAGAAAACTTTCAGAGAGAAAATTATATTTTTTAAGGAGATTGTGAGTGTGTGATTTAAAAAGAGTTGAGAAGGAATTCATCTCCTCCTAATCTACGCTTTGGGTAATCTCCCCTTCCCAAATTTTCAATTTACGTTGTTAAGTTTTTATGAAAATGTCTTTCAAGCTTTTATAAAGTCACTGTAATTGGGAAAGGGTATGATTATGAGTTTATATATGTGTTAAATGTTACTATATCTTATTTGATTATATATATTTTATAAATCATGTCATCAGTTTCATGAAAATACGTCGTATATGTTGCTCAAAACTTACAGAGTATGGGTTTTGGCCATATGGCCCTTATACGTAAATTTAATGTGTCAAACATAAATGGTTTTGTAAAATTTATACTCGTATATTATTATGCATGTTAATATGAAGAGACCAAACTTTAAATGAACGGATTCGGTGTTATAACGAATTCGTAGTATTAATTTTCATGATTTATGTTCAAAACCTTCAAGAACATCAAGAACAGTGAAATTTACATATTTTAATTCTGTAATTATGTGTTTTAATGGATTAAAATCATTATATAAATGTTGGGTAATGATTATGTATGAATTATATCATGTGGGTTTGATTAAATTCGTGTAGTAATAATTTAATTGGAGTTTTTAGTACGTTCTTACGCAATTTTTCGAGAATTGCGAGCAACGGTTCTGAATTCATGGCCATGGCGCTTAGTCTCATGCCTTAAATTCACGCCATCACTACCAGTAGCGCCAGTCTCTCAAGTCGCATCATTACCATGCATGCAATATGCAGAAGGCTTAAATAAAAAAGTGGCGCCCAAATAGTACCACTCTCCAGAATGTTCAGAAATGAACTTTTTAAAATGTCAAGTCTAGCAATGTGTTAGTAACTTGATGTAATGAACATAGAAATATGTTAGAAGTATAATAAGATGTTAAAATAGACGCTTAACATATAAATAACATAATTACATGTTGATTGAAATATTGAATACATAATTAGCTTATTGTTCATAAATTGTAAAGTATGAGACAATGAATGTAGTAATTTGATTAAATGTGGTCATTATCAAAGTTAGACAAAGAGAATGAACTTGTGATGACTAGTATGTTATAATTGACTGGTATTATGAATGTAAATGATATATAGGATTTAAATCAAAGAACGAGTTTATTTAAAGTGTAATCTACGCACAAGGCAAGTTTCCTACCCCTACTTGTTATCATTGTTCAAGTTTATTATTTACCTTGAGTAAATTCTCATTTCTATTATTCAAGCTCGAATTGTTATATTAAAGATTGATTATCCTTTCAAAGTATGAATTTGTTATATAATATTTGTTCTATTGTATACTTCTTGAGATTATTATTCAATTTGAATATCATTATTGTTGAACCTTGTTAGACTAGTGAACCTTATTGATTCGACTAGTCCATAGTTGATGAACGTTCTAAATTTCAGAACCCTTATTGAATTATCCAAACCAAACTTCCTTTGGTGCGGACTCGAATGTCAAACTAAGATGAACAACCCTGCAAAGAGATTTACTTATGCGTTAGCGTTAAGATATTATGCACAGTATGGTACTAAGAACTAATCCCCCTAAATACGAGTAGAAAGGTCCATAGTCTTATGAATGTTAAAGGTTTCAAGTGTAACCCTTGTTAGCCTAGGACATAGTTCAAGGTCTTATGACCCTCAGAAATCTTTTGATTTTGTTACTCATTCTTGATTCAAAAGTTGAGCTTTTATTTTAGAAGTCTTTGATTCACTCGCATGTTATTATACATTGTTATTTCATTATTTTACTTGTGGGCAATAGTGCTCACTCTTGCGTAATAATAACATTGCAGTTAAGAACGAAAGGTCCGACGAGCCTTCTACTAGCAAAGGCAAGGGCAATATTAACAAGTGATGAAGACTTGTTGTTTTATATGAGATGATGTATTTCTGTTTAAGACATAAGTTAATGATGTTGTTTAAGATTTATTTGTTTATGTTTCCACACAGATGTTTAAGGTTAGTATGACCTGGATTATGTTTATTATTCAGATGTTGTAACCCCATAAGGGGAAGATTTATTTCTATCTATTGCATGGTTTGCATTTATTATGGGTAAATAGATAGATGATATTTGTACAGTGAACACAAATCCTGTGGAATCGAAGTACCTGGATTTGGGGGTGTCACAGTCCTCGTTCTAGATCATCTTGAAACACCTCAATCGAAATTCGTAAAAAAACGTTATGACCGTTTTACCAAAACATGTCAAAGCAGTCACACTTGACACACTATGGGCGCAGTCGCGCCCATTTCTTTCATAAATCCAGCGCGTCCATGCCATCTAGCAATATCAAATTGCTACTTAAGATTCTCAAGGCAAATATGATCGACTGCCACGGCTCAAACCGCCATTATAGTTTTTTGATGTTTTTACTTCAAATCTTCATAACTTCTTCATTTTTAGTCGGAATTAGTTGGTTTTCGACTCTATGAGCTCGTGAAACACTGAACTACTCATCTACATAATAATTATAACATTTCAGAAACTTTAACAAATTAATTTAAGGGTTCCAATTCAGTGTTCGTGCTATATTTTTATACTTTGGCATATTTAACGAAATCTTACATCACGAAATTGTTTTTAACTCCGTTTTAGTTCATTCCAATTGGGTTGTTTTCATTTCTCAGAGCAAAACAACAAACCACTATCAATTTACAACTTAAATCATAGGATTACACCAAATGTTTACCTCCAAAACAGACCATATAGTATGTAACAACCAAGAGCCTAATTTTTCCATCTTTTACACAATTTAAACTTGATTGGTTTGATTTTAGATATGAACAACACTAGAAATTCATTACATAATCAACACACATAGATTCTTCACCAATTCCTAAGGTCAAATAACCATAGTAATTTCTAACAATGAAACTAAGGAACAAAGATTAGGAACTTAAGAATTTCTCCATACCTCTTGAACCCTCCTTAGCTTTAATCAGATGATGAAAAAGGTTGGTTCTCCTTGATTCTCCAAGGCTCTTTTTTGATTCTATAGAGAAATCCTTTTCTCTCTCAATTTCTCTCCTCTACTCTATTCTTCTTTCTCATACTTGGCACAACTTAACGTATATTTTATTTAGTCTATCAGTTAAAAAAACCAAGGGCTCCCATATGTTACAAAGGCAAAGGGTCACAAGGCCATGTTTGGTAGAACCCCTAACCTCCTTATCCATTTATTTTAATATTATTCCTATTATAAGTTACACCAATTGTCACACTTCTTTTGATTTAACCATAATCTTTATTTATCCAACACCATATTTATTTACCCAATAAAATTATAATTTTATTTAACAAATCCTCACTTCTCTAATTTAATTGTTTAATTAAATTAGAATATCACCATTATACTCGCGTAATAAAATATGCATAAATCCCATCAATTTTATCATACTTAAATAATTTCCATCAAATAATTATTTCATACTATAAATATTCTAACTAAAATATTTATTTTATTCAATAAATATTTTAACTATTTACAATATTGACAATCAGATTACTTTAACATATTACACTCATATGTAATATACTACTTCCTCATTTATTTAAACAAATATGCTTACACTAATTCACTATTTTAATTAAGTGAATTAATCACATTATTTATGAAATTTAATTCATAACAATTTCATTGCCATAAAGCATAATAATCGAATTATGTTATTTCATAATATAATTTTCAACTTAATTAAATTAACTAATTTTATTTAGTTAATTTCCTTTTTGTAACAATCTCATTTAATTTCTTTAATAGTTAAATTAACTATTAAACCTTATTTTCCAAACATATACATCTCTTTTATATTCACACTTAATCTCTTCACACCAAATCACATATTTCAAGATAAATTGCAAATATAAATACTTACCCACACTCAAAACACATAAATCAAAATATATACATATCATAATAAGAATTTTAATTATTAAATTCTTATTTTAATAACTTATAAAAATTCGAGTTGTCCTTCCCATCTTATAAGGATTCCGTCCTCGAAATCAACGAAACCTCCCTTACTTGGTTATCACCAAATCTCTTTTCAACATTTATCGTTGAATATCTTCAACGCATTACCTTAATATAGGTTTTATTTATTATCACTTCAACCATTCTTCATAATAAATTCTTGTAAGTTTTATTTCATAACATTTACTTATACTCAATTATTTATTTGAGTATTACATATTCTTTAACCCGTTCATTATCTTTTTCTAAAGATCATTATCATGTACTAGATTCACAAACTCTCGGGACATTACATTCACCCCTTCTTCTAAGAATTTCATCCTCGAAATTTTGACTTACTAATATTCGTTCATTCCATTTATCAAAATAGATTTTATGTTAATATTTATTTATTCATTAGTTTCTACAACCAAATTCTTTCTCTAAGGATCTTTCTAAGATAATCATATTCCTCACATTTTCCTCTTCCTCTTCTAAGAGTTTCACATTTCTCTTCTTTCTAGAATTTCATTTCTTTCCAGAAATTATTATGTTTTGCATAATTTTCTCATCCTTTCCACTTTTACCTTTTAAAATAATAAGAATCTTCCACAATTGCTCAATAATTGGGAAGCGATATGAATAACAGGAATTTAAAAGATTCCAAATCATGTTGAGGGGTCATAAGACCTTGAACTCTTCTCCAAATTTATAGTGCATCACCACTGTAAACTATCTTTAACAGAATGTTTAGCAATCACACAGACTGAAAACACTCTCTGCAAGTACTCTAGGTGATCAGCCTATCGTACCCCTACGTCGTACACAACGTATTACATCTTAGCATCGTAACGACTATATGTATTACTTTCGGAACCATTGTCTCCGATAACATATCCCCTTTTAAAGGGTTGTTCACCTCAGCTTCTTAACATTTGCATCCGCACCAAAACAATTTGGTTTGGTATAATTTGACAAAGAACACTCGAATTTCATGAACATCTTTCAATATTCGTCTAGCTGAATCAAATAGCATAGATTTCTACAACAATCCAAACATCAATCAAAATATATATATACATATATATATATATATATATATTCTCATATTTAAAAGAAATCTCAAAAATCTTTTTTATGGCGTCATGATTATGACGTTGTCATACTACATCTCACCATAGTGGGCTGACGATCATATGATCACATCCACCACTAGGTTCTATTGCATTGATGACTCCATCGTTTATCATATCACCCGATACATATAATTAAAATATATTTTGAAATTTTAAAAATCATTTTTTTTATCTAGCCGAAACAAACAGCATAGATACGCGAATAATAGCACTGTTTAAAAAAAATCCTTTGGTTCACTAGTGTGATCCAACATTTTTTAAAAATCAAAAGTACAACCATCGGCACGAAGTTAATAAATCTCGAAAGTCTAGCATAGCTAATAGATTTAAAATATCTAATTTTCTCTATCAACTTTAATCTTTACTTCATTACCTCATTACTGACTAATTCTTTTTATTTCTAGCACCACTAATGCTCTTATACTAAATATTCTTGTATTTCAACTTACAATCTTCCTATACCCCCAATATAGTTCATCAAACTTATAGCACATTGGAAGTTCAGGAACTTTCCACAATAATATGAGTTTAAGAACTTATCCTAGTCAGACCATAGGTGTCCGTTCGCTGAGGGGTTCAAAACATACCATATTATTATGAGTCACGAACTTACCATATGCATTAGTTTTAAGAACCACACCTAATCCACATATACATTGATAGCGCGACACCGACATTCCAATGATTATCAATGTGATAAACCAAGTACATGCACAAAATCTCTGCCCATACAAAGGTTTGTACAACTTAGTCATCATATGAGTCCTCAATTGAAATCCCACCTAACATTACATTACTCTTAACTTATTCTTAACTTACCCTTAACTCGCTCAATATGAATTCCTCGTATCAAATTATTTATAACTCCTCGTGAGTTTATCTCGTACTATATCATAGTACAATATTTTTATAGCATCAAGCAATAATTTTTTAAAACATTAAAGACCATCTTTCTTTATTTGGTACACATCAATTCTCTAATAGTTTCAATATGGTACGCTGAGTGGTTTCCCACAAACAACCAACAAACTAGGTTCTGGGTTGCTAGTTCATATATACCTCCGCTCTATGAAGGAATCGTTTAGCCCAGATATCACACATCAACTATTAAATAGTACGATTGTACCATACATAAATATAACTTTTTATTCTTAACTTCTTTATCATTCTCTTCTTATAGACATTATCTATTTATTATCACCTTACATCCTTATTATTGGAGTTGTGTAACCCCACATTCATATTCCTTATAACTCTGCGAGATTCTTCTTTGAATCCTCTCACGCATGTTTTAATCCATTCTTTATAAATTTCTTACATTAATTCTTATTGTTCAAACTCTATCTGAGCTTATTCTTCTTCTCCTTTATTCTCTAAGGTTATAGCCTAGGGTAATCTTACCTAAGGTTTATAACTTATAACTTTGATACCAACTGTAACGACCCCAAAATTCATACAATTTAATTATCAACTTTGGTCGTTAATAATACGTCTAACTTCTGATTTTACATCATTATTCAATGTTAAACTTAATAAAATGCAGAATAATTAAAACTTTTCTGTCATCTTACTTTAATTCCCTGAATCAAAACTTTTATCATTTACATATCTCTGAATCAAGATTAACTTATGATTCGCTTCATCAGATTTAATATATATACTTAAATATCAAATCGATATCCTTTATACATCGGACGGTTCAAACTTTAAGATTACAACTCAACATAAAATATACATACATAAAACACATTGAGTACATCTCATGAACCTTAATCATGGTTTAAAGAAATAACAACTTTAGTTAAAATAATATTTTTTTGTGTATTACATCTGATTCATGTCTTTCAAGTACCACATAGTGTTACCTTCAATCATTTACCTGGAAAAATGGTTATTTGCAAGGTTGAGCTTGACAGCCCAGCAAATCTAATAGTTCTCATGCATCACGTAGCACATAATAACATGTTTATCATACATCTTATAATCATTGTACTAACATAACATACATGTTTTAGTTCATATAACAAGTAAAGAGATTGAGTTTCTTACTCAATCAGCAATCAATACTCAATCAACGTAATCATAAATTGACTTTAACGTTTCATACTTTCAACATATATACAAAACATCATGCTCTTTGCAATAAAGATTTAAAATAGTTAATCATCAAGTTCACATAGCAAATAGGAACTGAAAGACTTGCCTTGATTGTTGTTTACCAAAATCAGTTTAACAGCTTACAGTTATCTATACTTCGCATGCCCTACACCATTATATAATCATACACATCAACTATTAGTCACATAACAACACATAGTAATTGTAATGTAAACACTACTCCACATCTCATAATCCTTCATGTTAATTAGCACACAATGTTCAATTAGATTGTGTTAACTTTTCGACTTATGTAATATTCAAAATTCATTCAAGTGTTTAAGTCTTGATAGGAATACTTATGGGTTTTATATTAAACTCATTCCATATCTTATAATGTTCATTAACACTTGTCACGGCGTTTCGACTTTCATTCGTCACACGCCCGAATCGTCTCTCTTGTGTATGCTTAGTGTACTTACATAACTTATCTAATACATCATTTATTAATGTTAATCATAATTATATTTACTAACATTCATATTTTATAACTTAGAACAATATCTTTTATGGTCAGAAGCACTACACTTGCATACGTGCATGCCCGACACCCTCTTATTGCCTCCTAATACATATCAGTCCGAAAAGGACCATTTTGACCTTGTTCCCGACATCAAATTGAAAACCTTAAAGAACAAAAGTTGTAGGTCTACGCGTCCTCGTTCCGGATCATCTTGAAACACCTCAATCAAAATTTGTATGAAAATGTTATGACCGTTTTACCAAAACATGACAAAGTAGTCACACTTGACACACTATGGGCGCGGCCGCGCCCATTTCCTTCACAAATCCAGCGAGTTCGCACCATCTAGCAACACCATTGCACAAGCTTTCATCGCTCTGGCGAATGTGGTCGCTACCGACTTTTGCCCAGATTATAGTTTTTGCGATGTTTTTACTTCAAATCTTCATAACTTCTTCATTTTAAGTCGGAATTAGTTGGTTTTTGACTCTATGAGCTTGTGAAACACTGAACTCATCTACATAATAATTATAACATTTCAGAAACTTTAACAAATCAATTTAAGGGTTCCAATTCATTATCCATGCTATATTTTCATACTTCGACATATTTAACGAAATCTTACATCACGAATTCATTTTAACTCCGTTTTAGTTCATTCCAATTGGGTTGTTTTCGTTTCTCAGAGGAGAACAACAAACCACTATCAATTTACAACTTAAATCATAGGATTACACCAAATTTTTACCTCCAAAATAGACCATATCGTATGTAACAACCAAGAGCCTAATTTTTCCATCTTTTACACAATTTAAACTTGATTGGTTTGATTTTAGATATGAACAACACTAGAAATTCATTACATAATCAACACACATAGATTCTTCACCAATTCCTAAGGTCAAATAACCATAGTAATTTCTAACAATGAAACTAAGGAACAAAGATTAGGAACTTAAGAATTTCTTCATACCTCTTGAACCCTCCTTAGCTTTAATCAGATGATGAAAAAGGTTGGTTCTCCTTGATTCTACAAGGCTCTTTTCCAATTCTACAGAGAACTCCTTTTCTCTCTCAATTTCTCTCTTCTCTGCTCTATTCCTCTTTCTCATACTTGGCACAACTTAACGTATATTTTATTTAGTCTATCAGTTAAAAAACCAAGGGCTCCCATCATCATATAAAAGGCAAAGGTCACAAGGCCATGTTTGGCTAGAACCCATAACCTCCTTATCCATTTATTTTAATATTATTCCTATTATAAGTTACACCAATTGTCACACTTCTTTTGATTTAACCATAATCTTTATTTATCCAACACCATATATGTACTTTTACCCAATAAAATTATAATTTTATTTAACAAATCCTCACTTCTCTAATTTAATTATTTAATTAAATTAGAATATCACCATTATACTCGCAGTAATAAAATATGCATAAATCCCATCAATTTTATCATACTTAAATAATTTCCATCAAATAATTATTTTATACTATAAATATTCTAACTAAAATATTTATTTTATTCGATAAATATTTTAACTATTTACAATATTGACAATCAGATATTACTTTAACATATTACACTCATATGTAATATACTACTTCCTCATTTATTTAAACAAATATGCTTACACTAATTCACTATTTTAATTAAGTGAATTACTCACATTATTTATTAAATTTAATTCATAACAATTTCATTGCCATAAAGCATAATAATCGAATTATGTTATTTCATAATATAATTTTCAACTTAATTAAATTAACTAATTTTATTTAGTTAATTTCCTTTTGTAACAATCTCATTTAATTTCTTTAATAGTTAAATTAACTATTAAACCTTATTTTCCAAACATATACATCTCTTTTATATTCACACTTAATCTCTTCACACCAAATCACATATTTCAAGATAAATTGCAAATATATATACTTACCCACACTCAAAACACATAAATCAAAATATATACATATCATAATAAGAATTTTAATTATTAAATTCTTATTTTAATAACTTATAAAAATTCGGGTTGTCATATATAATGAGCCAAAATTGGAAAAAAAAATTCCTACTTTTATCTTGAGTAATCAAGCCACTGCTTTTGAATTCTAGGGTGGCATCAAATTGGAGGACTTTGTTAATTACGGCTATCCCAAAGGCCAAAGCACAAGGTCTAATGTACAGTTATCTACTTTTTCTATTTAAGAAAACCGCTAGACCTTAAAAGCTAAAAGTGAAGTGTGGCGGAAAGCTTTATCAATGAAGTAGATCAAGCATACAAGATCTTTATCAAACCAAGAAAGACTTCATTGAGGTGGATTCGGACTCTCCTCTAAGAACCACACAAAATGCACCAACAATAGACTTGATATTTTCCTAATGTAGACTACAAGAAATTTAGTTATTTCCATTTAATCACCAAAGAAGCAAAGAACACAATATAATTGAAAATATCAACCAAAACTTTATTCCACATTTATGAGCATGCATGAAAACGAAGATAGGATATATAAGGAAATGTTATTGACGAGTTTTAATCCATGAAATCAACAATAAAGAAGACTTCAAGCACCGTGATTCCTTGTTTATTCTTTTGCAATGTCATACCGAATCTTTGAAAAATGAGAGAGAAAAAAGAAGACACAACACGTATATAAAAATTTCTACAACATCATATAGAGGCAAGGCATACCTTAGACAAAACATCCATAGCACTTACATATGATTCAAGTCATTGTTATCCAAACACTTGACCGTGGTATGCAAAGAACTCCTACCACCAAAAAACACCCCTAGTGAACAAGTACACTTTATATAATGGTCCCCGCAGTGGATCCGATTTACCTATCTCCCGCTCCCCAAACAAGGTAATAACTCGATTTTATATACTCTGGTTTGAAGCAAGCATGGCCTCAAATGCGCTTTTGAGATTATTCTTTAGAAAGCAATCCAAAGACTTGACAAACCTCCACCGATTTACCACGAGGTAAAATAAAAATAAAATATCAACACCAAAAGTAGAAGCACCATTTGTATCAAAATTTTGCAAAGAAACAAGTTTGTATTCCTCTCAACACGGTACTTGGTCACTCAAGAAACAACAACTAATGCACCAAATCACTAGCACGAGAAAGGACTTCCTCTTCATCGGGTTAAAGCTAAACGAAACTAAAAAGAAACAAATAACAAACACAATTAGATTGAAGCGAAGCAATTAAATGAAAAAGTTATGTTTTTGAAAACAAAACCCCACTCCTTCCTTAGTTCAATCACTAGAAACACTTATTAACAAAGCCATTCGGGCCATTATATATGTGTGACAAAATGGCGTAAGAATTCCAACTTCCGAAAGTTATACCTCTGCCAGTATGAAAGCGATGCAATTGATTAAATGGAACAGCCGATGTTTCCATTTTGTATGTCAGACTTTCTAAAAAGTGACAAGATACTCCAAGTTCAAACTTATCAAAATTATGACTATCATCAAAATTCAAGATCTATGGAACTCTAACCTAGAATTATAGAAGATTCTATTACATGTGTGTTATTTTTTACACTCATCATCAACACAGAAAGAGGCCCTGTGTTAAACTCCTCTTCTGCATTATTTGTCTACAAGAACAAGCTCAGTTTCTGGAATACCTGATTCATTGTGGCATGGAATGTTAAGGGGCATGGATTCACCCAAATGGCATAAGCAGAAATTCAATCACAAATTTAACATTATAAAAGACAATTTAAAATCATAGAATATCCAATTAGTCTTATATCCAATTCCAAAAGTTTTGTCTTAATCATTTCTTGATATGGGCTATGTATTCT
The DNA here is from genome assembly GCA_020205605.1 of Panax ginseng. Taxonomy (NCBI): domain Eukaryota; kingdom Viridiplantae; phylum Streptophyta; class Magnoliopsida; order Apiales; family Araliaceae; genus Panax; species Panax ginseng. Next base: position 60,003,915 of record CM035140.1, on the reverse strand, counting down.
GTAATTTATTAAGAGAATTTCAATTTGTTTAGACCTATGCGGAATGAACTATCTGACTTATGTCTCTCTATCTGTTATACAGACTCAAACAAATAAATCCCCACTTGTGTAACATATACCCAAGAAAAAACTGTGGCCTGAACTCTCTTCTTATTGATGTGTAAAGTTCCTTATCCACACAGCATAAAGTTTGAAGAGTTTCAGCTCTTTATTTGTTTCAAAGTTTCAATGTTAAATAAGGGAAACAATTGTTCTGCATCCTAAACTTGGATTTAAAAAAAAGTCCCCAACTGGGGAAATTAGCTGCCTCAAGCCCCCAAATTAACATTATAGCAACACCATTAAACTATTCATGTAAAGACACACTTTCCAGTATACCAAATCCGCAAATGACTGAATGAGCTGAGTTGAAAGAATCACACTCAATAAACCCTAGAAAAGCTAAAAGTTGAAAGATGAAAATTTCAAACCAATATATTCGTGTGAGTATATAGATGTATGGATAATTATGCAAAGATACAAATTCAAACATGTATATAAGCACATAAATACACATATATATACAAAGAGAGAGGGAAGGTGACCTTTTCGCGATCGACGGGTTCGAAGCGAGGGTCAGATTTAGCATGGGGATGAGAAGGAGGTCTTGGCGGGCCCCGACCCGATTGAGGATTCGGTCTCCCTCCTCTTCTTTGCCTCAGATCGAACGTACATCAAATAAAAACACAATCAAAGAGCAGATAGAGAGAAGGAAAACTGAAGAGAGAAAAAAAATGAAGAGAAAGAGAAATAGTATGTATTTTAATTAAGTTTTCCAATTTTTTGCTCCGTGTTTTTTACATAGATAACTTTTTTTTTAAAAACGTTATCTAGTTAAAACCAAAAAATGCAGCTCTTAAATAGATAACGTTTTTTCATATATATCTACAACGTTTTGTTAAAAAATGTTGTTAAAAAAAATACCATAATGTATTTTATAAAAACGTTGTGGTTTAAGTGTTGTCTATTTACTACTTTGTACTTGTGAAGACTGAGTATGCTAAAATGTTTTGTCGTCAAAACGACAGGCACGTTCGGTTGCCACAACTTAAACGTACATACGTTTAAAGAATGTAGTGTTGATCAACATAGAGTATTATAGGATGATCACCTAGACGTGCTCGTAAGATATGTCAGACTTACGGACTTAGTGTCAGGTTGTCCTTTTCAAAGAAAGTATGATATGCTCATGGTCTCGGACCGGAATTGATGTTTTACTGAATATTATCATTGTAAAATGTTTTGAAGGAAAAGAAGTTGGCACTGTAGTGCCGAGAACCTGTAGATTACTTATATAATAGTATAGGTGATGGATATTAATATTTGATATTATGACAAGAACAAATGTAATGGTTATTAAGAACCTGGGGAATTGTAATATTGTTTTGGAATATATATATATATATATAAGACATATTGGTTCTTTTGAGGAATTTCAATTAAATGTATGTGTGAACTGTAGCAACGTGTAACACCATATCACAGGTTGGAAGATACCCGGATTTGGGAGCGTCATAGGTTGGTATCAAAGCAGTAGGTTATAAAACTTAAGGGGGGGAATTATAACCTTAAGTCATAACTTTAAGAAGAGTCAAAGAAATAAAATATGGAAATTAACCATATAAAATGCATTATTATTATGTTATGTGTTTTTATTATTCTACTGACGTGTACTAATCAAACTATTTGTTTTGTTGTAGATGTCAGGAGGAAATGGAATGTATAGAGATATGCAAGTAGAAAGTGAAGAATCGGTGAATCATATAGAGATCATACCGAACCCCATAGCAACAGGGCCTGAAGTAATAGTTGTTGAGTCTGGAGACTCTGAAAGCCTAGACCTCATGAACATGTTAGATGGCATGTCTAAAGAGGAGGTGGAGGTGGTGTCATTTAACCCCATAGCACCTGAAGAAGAGATGACTCCGGGGGAGTCAATGGGAGCACTGTTCATGGCAGTATTGGATAGAAACATCAAGTATTGTAAGGAGGTAAAGAACCTGAAAGAGGAACTCCATGATGTCTTGGAGGATAAGACAAATGTGGAGTCTATGTGGGAGCAGGAACATGACGAGAGAGTTTTAGCCAAGGATAAGGTCCATGAGCTGAAACAAGAGGTCTTTGAGCTCAAGCGGGAGCTAAAGACCAAGAAACAGAAGATAGGGAGGATGTCATATATTTATAGGAGTTCTCATGCGGACTTCCAGTAGCAGGTAGCTGGCTATCCGATAGAGGCAGGGCAAACTCGGCATACTATTAGCCGAGATATTATCGCTGGTCTTTCCAATACGGATTTTGAGAATGCCTTAAGGCAAATGTAATCTAGTAGTAGCTAGAGTAGAGTTAGATATATAAATATGATGTATCTAGTAATGACGTAAAACCCTCTTTTGTATATCAAAGGGTAGTCTTTTGTAAATCCCAATTTTTGGAAAAAATTGCGGGATAGTAATGTAAGCAGCGTAGGCTGTGTAATGTAAACGATGTAGTATTATACTACAAGAAGCCAGTCAATATAAGACTTTTATGGAACATATTGCGTAATGGATTGAAGTTATTATTTAATCATGAATAATAACTAACTAATGAGAAGCAAATAATAACAAAATGTGTTGTTTATTGTAACAGCAAAATGCCGCCAAGAAGGAGACAACGTAATCAAGACTCTAATATAAATCAACCGGAGGGAGCTCCGGTAAACCCGATGTAAGAGTTTGTTAACTTGTTAACAGCCGCGTTTAATAGAAATGGGACGAATATACCCGGTAATCCTGGAGTAGTACGAGCTACTACTTTTAAGGATTTTAAGAGTATCGGTCTGCTAGAGTTCAAAGGAACTACGGACCCTATAGAAGCCCAAATGTGGGTAAACGAAATTGAGAAGGCATTTGTTATTGCAAATGTCGATGAGGGTCAGAAGGTTGCCTTTGCAACCTACATGATGAAGGGAAAGCCCAACTTTTGGTGGGAGGAGAACCAGGCTAGGGCTGGTATAGAGAATCTAACGTGGGTAAGGTTCAAAGAGATCTTCTTCGAGAACTAATTTCCCATGAGTATGCAGGGGAGAATGGAGATGAGGTTTCTTAACTTGAAACAAGGGGAGATGACGGTTCCCCAATACGCTGCCAAGTTCAACGAACTAGCAAGATTTACTCCACACCAAGTGGACATTGAGGTTAGGAAAGATAGACGGTTCGAGAAAGGCTTGAAACCTTGGCTCTATAACTGGATATATGTGTTCCAAAGTACTTCCTTTGGGACTATACTAGAGAAGGCGATAATCGCCGAAGATGGGAGCGAGGCTTTAAGCCAATACCACAAGGACAAGAAGAATAAGGGAAAAAGTTAATGGGGGAGTGAAGGTCGAGGGAGCCAACAGGAGTAACGAAGGGTATAAGAGGAAAGGGTTTAACTCTAGGAATACCGAAGTGAAACAAGGAGATCCGAAGAGAAGAATGGAGGCCTGCAAAACCTGTGGAAAGATTCATTTAGGAGTCTGTATCAAGGGGAAGGCTATATGCTACAACTGTGGATAGGAAGGGCATATTTCACCTAACTGTCCAAGTCTGAAGAAGAACCACGGATACTTTGTATGTGGGTCAACTGACCACATAGCAAAGAACTGCCCGAAGAAGGGGACGGACGGGAATAAGGGCGCTAATAGTGGTAAGTTAGCTATTGGTGGTCCAGCACAATTGGGTAGGCCGATGGCCCGTACCTTTAACATGACGGTCCAAGAAGCAGTGGCATCAGGGGATGTAGTTGTAGGTATTATTCTGATCAATGACATAAATGCTTACGTGTTGTTTGTTCGGGTGCTACTTGTTCATTTATAACATGTGCTTTTGCTAGACGATTAGGATTACTTCCCAAAAAGTTACCAATACCTTTAAATATTAAGGTAGCAAATGAAGAGATAATTCCTGTTGAAGATATTCATAGGAGTTGTTGCGTAGATATACGGGGTTGTAAATTATCGGTAGATTTGATACCGATAAAGTTAGGAGAATTCGATGTAATTCTCAGAATGGATTGGTTGTTTAACCATGGGAAAATTATAGATTGTCAGAAGAAATGTGTAAACATTAGAACGTTGAGACAACCTCAGGTAGTGTTTTATGGTAATAGATTCTCGGGGCGTTCGTGTTGTCTTACCATTAAAATAAACTAGGAAATTGTTGAGGAAGGGGTGTGTAGGTTATCTGTGCCATATTTTTAATACCTAGAGAGTGGGAGCGACCATGGAACAAATACCTATAGTAAAAGAATTCACGGATGTATTTCCAAGTGAATTGGCCAGGTGTTCCATCGGATAGGGAAACCGATTTCGTAATAGACATCGTGCTAGGAGCGGCACCAGTTTCCAGGGCACTATATCGTATGGCTCCAATAGAGATGAAGGAGTTAATGGTACAGATACAAGAACTGTTGGATAGAAAGTATATACAACCGAGTGTTTCATCGTGGGGAGCACCGGTACTATTTGTAAACAAGAAGGATGGATCGTTAAGACTTTGTATCGACTATCGAGAGTTAAACAAGTTAACGATAAACAATAAATACCCATTGCCCAGGATTGATGATCTTTTTGATCAGTTGAAAGGGGCAAAGTATTTTTCTAAAATAGATTTGAGGATGGGGTATCATCAGTTAAAGGTTAGGAAGGAGGATGTACTAAAGACGGCGTTCAGGACTCGTTACGGTCATTACAAGTTTTTTGTGATGTCATTTGGGTTGACTAATGCACCAGCTGCATTTATGGATATGATGAACAGAGTGTTCAAACAATATTTGGACAAGTTCGTCGTGGTGTTTATCGATGATATTTTAGTCTATTCTAAGACGCAAGAAGATCATGCTGAACACCTAAGAATAGTGTTAGAGACACTGAGGAAGGAGAAATTATATGCGAAGTTCACTAAGTTTGAATTTTGTCTAGAAAGGGTACAGTTTTTAGGTCATGTCATTAACAATGAAGGGATTTCAGTAGATCCCACAAAGGTGGAAGCTGTGATGAATTAGGAACAACCAAAAACACCGACTGAGGTGCGGAGTTTCCTAGGGTTAGCGGGATACTATCGGAGATTCATCCAGGATTTTTCAAAGATAGCTACTCTGTTGACTAACTTGACAAGGAAGACGATGAAATACGTGTGGACTGAGAAATGCGAGGACAATTTTCAAGAACTGAAGAAGAGGTTAAGTGAAGCGCCTGTTTTGTCATTACCCGATGACAAAGGAAATTTTGTAGTTTTTAGTGATGCTTCACATAGAGGACTTGGTTGTGTGCTAATGCAGCATGGCAAGGTCATTGCGTATGCATCAAGGCAGTTGATGGATTATGAGAAATTTTACCCTACTCATGATCTGGAACTGGTCGTAGTAGTTTTTGCCTTAACAATAAGGAGACATTATCTTTACGGAGAGAAATGTGAGATATACACGGACCATAAGAGTCTAAAATATATCTTCACACAGAAGGAGTTGAATATGAGACAAAGGAGATGGCTAGAGGTTATAAAGGATTACGATTGTGAAATCATGTATCACCCTGGAAAAGTCAATGTAGTTGTCGATGCCTTAAGTAGAAAGGGTCGAGAGAATTGTCTATGTTAACGGCTTAAACTGAGTTAATAATAGAGATGGCTAGGATGGAGATAGAGGTGAAATTGCCAAGTGAATTGGGGCATAAACTATTTGCGATGGAGATCCAATCTACCATCGTTAAGAAAGTCAAGGAGGTGCAACTCAAAACTGATGAGTGTGACCAGATAAAGAAGCGATTAACCAATGAAAAAGATTTAAAGTACAGTCTTGATAACAAAGGGTTATTGAGATTTAAAGGATGAATTTGGGTTCCGAATGAGACGGAATTAAAGGAGCATGTGTTACAAGAAGCTCATAGTTCGAGGTACTCAATTCATCCTAGTAGTATTAAGATGTATCAAGACCTTCAATAGAGTTTTTGGTGGCCGAACATGAAGAGAGAGATAGCAGAGTATGTAAGTAGGTGCTTGACTTGTCAGAAAGTTAAGGCCGAACATCAACGACCAAGTGGCTTGTTACAGTCATTGGAGATTCTGGAATGGAAGTGGGATCCTATCACGATGGACTTTGTGGTGGGACTTCCAATTATTCAGAAGGGATATGATGCAATTAGGGTAATAGTGGACTAGTTGACAAAGTCGGCTCACTTTTTGCCAATTAGGGTTAAGTATAACTTATACCAGTTAGCTAAACTATATGTTAAGGAAGTTATTTCCAGACATGGAGTACCAGTTTCGATTGTGTCAGATCGTGATCCACGATTCATGTCGAACTTTTGGAGGAGTCTGCAAGAAAAGTTGGGGACGCATCTGAAATTAAGTACAGCTTATCATCCACAAACTGATGGATAGAGCGAGAGGACAATTCAGACGTAGAAGATATGTTAAGATCTTGCGTCATGGATTTCAAGGGTAGTTGGGATGATCATCTATCATTAGTAGAATTTGTGTATAACAATAGTTATCATGCAAGCATAGGTATGCCGCCTTATGAAGCCTTATATGGAAGAAAGTGTAGAACACCATTGTGTTGGGACGAAGTGGGAGAACGCTGAATGCTTGGATCATAATTGGTGCAGCAAATAGCGGATGTAGTGAAGTTGATATGGATGCATCTCGTAGCAGCTCAAGACAGACAGAAGAAGTATGCGGACTCACATCGAGTGAATTGGGAGTTTGAGGTAGGCTCGTATTTATTTCTAAAGGTATCTCCCTAGAAAGGAAAGATACGTTTTGTAAAGAAGGGGAAGTTAAGTCCAAGGTTTATAGGACCTTTTGAAGTGTTAAAACGGGTAGGCAAGGTAGCTTATATGATAGCATTACCTCCAGACCTAGAACGAATACATAATGTGTTTCACGTATATGTGTTACGTCCTTATAAGCCAGATTATAAGCACGTAATAGAGTATGAGCCTATTCATATCGAGAAGGACTTAACATACGAAGAGTTGCCGATTCAAATCATCGATAGAAAAGATCAAGTTCTGCAGAACAAAGTTATACCTTCAGTAAAGGTGTTATGGAAGAACCAGGATGTCGAAGAAGCAACGTGGGAATTGGAAGAAAAGATAAGGAAGAATTACCCTTAGTTGTTTGTGTAATGTGAGACGAGATTCTGAGGATAGAATCTTTATAAGGGGGAGAGAATGTAGCGATCGAGAAATTCGGATCTAATGTAAAATAATTTTATTTAATTAAATAATGATTAAAATTATATTATTTGTTATTATTATGTGTTAGTAAGATGAATGTCGTTCTATAACCTAGAAACGTCGAAAATTCGTAGTATTTTGACTGCGTGAAGGAATTAAAGTGTTTGGATTTCTAAGACGAAAATAAAAGCTTTCCGAGAAATTTTTCGAAAAACACTATTCATCGATTTCCGCTCGGGAATTATTTTTGAACTTCCGAGAAATACGTAATGATAGAATATCGAGGTGAGATGGATTATGTAATAATAATTCAAGTATGAAAAACGTAATTTTTCGCATGCGGACTTAATTCGAGAACGTTAGGAAAAATAAAGCGTTAAGAAGTTAAAGTAATGATCACGTGATATGTATGTATTGTACGAGGTAAAGAATACGAGTATGATACGAAGTATTATACTAGTATGTATGAATGATGGTATGTCGTATATGTTGAATGAGTATACGAGTTAGAATACGAGAATAATACGTAGAGTATACGTAATAAGGCTTTAAGCCAAATGAAATGGACTTGTTGGATTATGTAGGAAGTGCAAGTCCAATAAGAATTAATATGCAAGCCCAAGATTAAGTAATGTTAAAGCCCAAAAGTTGGTTAATGTAAAGTCCAAAGTAAATTAATGTAAGCCCAAAAGCATAAGTTAAGCTAATTGAATTATAAGCCCAAGTAATGATCCAATGGGTAAACATGATCCATGGGATTACCCATAGGTGATCTTGGTGCCCAAGCATTGGATAAGTGTTGTGATGGCCAAGTTAACTTAATTGTGAAGTAATGAATAGTAAAGAGGTTTGCTAAGGAGGTGGGATTTGTTTATTGACTAATATGCCCTAACCTTGGTTTTCCTATAAATAGAGAACCTTGGATTTTATTTGTTGTTTGTTAACTTTCACCAACAACTTAAGTGCTTAATTGTTAGAGAGAATAAGTTGGAAAAAGTTAGACTTCCATTGTTAGAAAAGAAGAAGAAAAGCTTGATCATCAAAGGTAATGATCCTATGTCATTAGTCTTCCATCTCTACAATTGTAGGTTGATAAGAGAAGTATTGATTGATAGACATTTATGCTAAGGAATGATAAGAATGAATAATCTAAGGACTTAAGTCTGAATAAGCCATGAATAAGCACTTTGTTCATAGATAAGTTATGAACTAAGGAAGAACATGTAAGAACTTGTAACATGTTTACATGGATGAAGTTTGTATGATAAGGAGATGTGAGAATGGTGGTTAGAAGACTTAATCAATGATAAGTCATGTGAAATGAAGTCATAAGTAGTTTATACTTTGATAAGTTATAAAATCATGAAGAACAAGCAATAACTTATCATGTAAATAAGTTGATGTAATATGTATGTTAAGATGTCATTATGATGGAAAGAATCCATTTGAAACAAAGAGAAAATCATAAGTAATGAATTTATGTCGGAATTCTCACAATTGGACGATAATTGTCGAATTCGTGACATTCTCGAATTAGAAGTTGAATTTTGATATTAAGCTCGGAAACATTGGTTTTTGATGGGAACAAGTCTTATTTGGCATTATAGAGTTGCGAACTCGAAAATGACCGAATTCCGACTTAGAACGAAGAAATGGGCGTTGAACGTTCACGAACGTTTATCGTTTTTGTCAAAAATAAACTAATAGGTGAATTTTTATTTAACGAATTCAGAAATGTAAAATTCTTGCATGAACGCATAGAGTATGTGATTTGTGAACTAATGGCTTTTGAACGAGCCAATTCAGACATAAAATGATCAAATTTGGAGTTCGGGAAGTTCACAAAGTTAAAAATCTGTCAAAATTTTCTAGGGCACAGAAGCTGGCGGGGCGCCAAATTTCAAGAAAATAGGGTGGAAGTATGAAAGAAGCGCTAAGAAAAGGTTATGACCTCACGGAGTTTAAGCGCCATGATCTTTTAACCAAGGTGAACCTCATCGAGGAGTCGCGTACTTGGCATGGGTCAAGGAAGGGAAGTTGGTGCCATGATTACCCCACTTTAGGATTTATATAGTAAAGAAAGATAATGAAGATAAAAAGAAAGACAGATAGTTAGTAGTGAAGTACAACCTTAAAGAACTTGAATTAACATCCTTAAATGATGCTATTACAATTGAAGGTCGACGAAAGATTAATTGAATGTTAGAGAAATGTAATGTCATATGCCGGAACCAATAATAACAAATCTAATACATGATTAGATTGAGAAGAAGGGTAAGATTCATTAGGAACTATGTATGTTTATTCATGACCTAATGTGTTATGTTATGTGACCATCTACTATAGAGACCTTAAAGACTTAAAGTGAACATTTAAAAATAGTAGCAGACGCTGAAGGCAAGTGTTCTAACCCTTGTCTCATTTCAATCTGGACAAGCTTTGTGATTTATGTATTCTTACGCATGAATTGATGTATGATGAAGTTGAAGCCAATTCTTTCGGCTAGACTTATGATATGTTAGATTTCTTATAATCTATCAAAGTATTGTCAATGTTTTACCAAACTATGTTGGTGTGGTTTTCAAATGAAGACTGAGTATGCTAAAATGTTTTGTCGTCAAACGACATGCACGTGAGGATGCCACAACTTAAACGTACATACGTTTAAAGAATGTAGTGTTGATCACATAGAGTACTATAGGCTGATCACCTAGACGTGCTCGTAAGATATGCCAGACTTACGGACTTAGTGTCGGGTTGTCCTTTTCAAAGAAAGTATGAAATGCTCATGGTCTTTGACCGAAATTAATGTTTTCCTGAATATTATTCATTGTGAAACGTTTTAAAGAAAAATGAAGTGTTATTTTGAATTATCGATAGTATTTTATAACTATTGTTCAATTATTGAAGATATACGATTCCTATATTTCAAGCATGTTGTTTAAATGGAATTATTGTACTTGTTGAGCTAGTTATGCTCACTCTTTCTTGAACCATATGAATGCAGCTAAGACCGAACGGACCGAAAGATCCGGTAAGGATAAAGGAAAAGCTAAGGCGAACATGTAGATTACTTATGTACTAGTATAGGTGATGGATATTAATATTTGATATTATGACAAGAACAAATGTAATGGTTATTAAGAACCTGGGGAATGGTAATATTATTTTAGAATATATATATATATATAAGACATATTCGTTCTTTTGAGGAATTTTAATTGAATGTATGTGTGAACTGTAGCACCGTGTAGCACCATATGTCGGGTTGGAAGATACCCGGATTTGGGGCGCTCAATCAGGCCGCAAACACAATGATGAGGTAAAGTCGGCGTTAAGGTGCAGTAGAACCCTAGCACACGAAAGAGTGGCGTCGCAACGCGACTGTTAGCAAAGGGACTCGTGTCGCAGCGCCAAGTCTGGGGCAAAGGTACTGTGAACTCGTGTCGCAGCGCGAGCTTTACAAAGGAAGCTGGCATCGCATCGCCAGCACTAAGAAAGAACCAGTAAGGAATGAAAATAAGTGTAAAGGAAATAGAAGTTGATTGAAAGAAAAACTATAACTTAAAGTAACCTTACGTTAACAACTAAAGTTTAACGAATAATACTTGAACGTAAGTGCAATGTAAAATGATAAACCGTAAACGAATGTTAAACAATCTAAGGCATGATTACATTGAGAAGAAGGGTAAGATATAGTAGTGACCTTACATGATTGTTTATGACCTAATGTGGTATGTTATGTGATCGTGTATTGTAGAAACCTTAAAGACTCAAAAGGAATTTGTATTAACTGTAGAAGACACTGAAGGCAAGTGTTCTAACTTTGTCTATGTTCATTCTGGACAAGCTTTGTAAATTCATGTATCTTACGCATGAATTGATGTATGACGAAGTCGAAGCCAATTCCTTTGGCTAAACTTAATGTGTTTGTAGATTTCTTATAATCTATCAAACTATTGTCAATGTGGCTATCTTTTACCAAACTATTTTGGTATTGATTTCAAAGAAATACTAGGTATGATAAATACTTGTTTTGTCGTTAAACGTCAGGCACGTGAGGTTGCCAAAACTTAAACGTAGATAAGTTTAAAGAAAGTAGTGTTGTACAACATAGAATACTATAGGCTAATCACCTAGACATGCTCGTAAGATATGCCGGACTTACGGACTTGGTGTTGTAACAATCCAGAATTTTAATTGTAATTTTTGAATACTTATTGAGTTATATAAATATTTTAATTGATGTGTTTATTAATCGAATAAATATTTGTTTAAATTGATTTGATTTGATTGGTTAATTATTTGTTAAATAAATAATTAAGGAGTTAAGAAAATTGATCATCATGAGATATTATTCTAATTTAAATTATAATTAAGTTAAAGAGTTTATAATGATTAAATGAATTATTATAATGATATTTTAATTTGAATTTGTAATTAAAATGATGTGTTAATTTATTAAATAAAATTATAATTATAAAGAAAATTATAATTATGTTGTATTGATTTATGGGGTAAATTAATTTAATAAATTGTTATTAGAATTAATTTAATTGAATATTAAAATTTTAATTAATTAAAGTGTGACCATAAACTATGCTATAAAGGAGTTATTAAAATAAGTTAAAGGAGGTTAATTCAGTTTTGTCAAACAAGGCTTAATGCATATTAAGTTTTTAATTTAAATATGTTTTACCAAACAAGGCATAAGGATTTAATTGATAAAATTTTAAAGTAGTTAGCCAAACAAGCCTTATGGCTTTTGATTTTCAAAAATAAGATAACTGATATCAGTTATACATATATTTATATTATATAATTAATCCTTATATTATTACCTATACATTATATTGTTAGTACGTAAGTTTAGAATAGGGAGGAAGAACACAAAAGAATAAAAAGAAGAAAAATTGAGAGAGAATTGGGAGAATTCTAGAGAGGATTTGAGAGAGGAATTGTGGGAAGGAAGCTTGTTAATCAAAGGAAATCTATCATCTTCTAGACAACAAAGGTATCATCTTACTCTATTAAATTTTTGAAGTTGTAGTTTTATTCTCTTCCAAAATACTCCGTAAAATTTTGTAAAGCTTGAATTATTTGTTGTATATAGTTTTTATATGATAAATTGGTTGTTATGAAGTTTTTTCATAAGTTTATAGATGAATTAATTTATGTTATGTAATTTTTTGTGAAGAAAACCATATTACAATGAATTGGTATGAATATATATGATTATGGCTTGGTTTAAAGTAAAATTAAGGTTTAACTAGTTGTTTAATATATATATATATATATATATATATATATATATATATTGACTATTGATTTTGAAAGAGGATGAATAAACATAAACAAGGTATTTTGAATTAACTTTTTTGGTTGAAAAATAAAATCACAATGATGATTTTTACTGAGAATGTCAAAAAGTAAAATTTTATCAAAAATAGTAAAATTAGATGTTTTAAATTCGATGTTTATATTGTTATATGGGTAAAATCATGTTAACAGTCCTTAAATTATGTTTGTGTGAAGTCTATATATGTTTTATGTTTTAATTCAGTTGTTAGAAAGTAGCTTGTAGGCCAAAATTGGCTTTGTTTTTGTTGTTTGCCGAAGTTGGTCGTGGGTATTGTAATTCTACACGTAACGCTACCTCATGATAGATAAGTTTAAGCGCCTTAACGCCAAAGGCTACGTGACAAAGATCAAGTATTAGCTTTGACTCATGTCAGAAGAATGTAATGTAATGTATGCATAATCAATGACCTGATTTACATTGTGGCCACAACGCGAAAGTTAGTTAGCAGAATGGTCATACAGTGTTTTTAGTTACACAAAGTCTGAAAAAGTTGATTAAGTGAAATAGTAAGACTATTAGGATGTAATTTTGATATTACTATACTAGAAATGAGCATATTATTAATACTTAACAAGTTTGATTATCGTTTTATTTATGTAACTTGATTATGTGATTAGAAATAAGGCCATACATGAAATAGAAATTTATTTATATACAGAATAATTATAGTGACTAATTGTGTTTTAATGACATATGATTAGGATGTTGAGAAATGAATTGTTACGGTTTAGCTTACACGCAAGTCAAGTTTCTTACTCTACCTTGTTATTATTGTGCAAGTTTACTTACCCTGTGACGCCCCCAAAATAGGTATACATCACCCATCTTAAGTCGCCAAATACATGGTACAAAATTCAAATATAGCTTAATAATATAACTGTCGTGTAAAATATGACAAAACATAATCTGAGAGTTTAAATACGAATATTGTCATCTAGATAATATCCACACTCAATGGAGTCCTAATTTCATTTATTATCACACTATTTTACATAATAGTGAGGACTACTAACGCAACCATCTGGACCGTCACTCCGTTCTTCGACTAGTCCCAGCTATATTCTCATTTCCTGAAGAGAACAATGAAAGAAAAGAGTGAGCTCAACTAGCCCAGTAAGAAATATTATGACTAAGATAATGCAGAATAAATTATCCTTAGCCTTCAACAGTATAACAACTGATAGAATATAATAGACAACAAGTTTTAGATCAACAATTGTAGCGGAACAAGCAATCCATTAGAAGAGTCAAGTAGATCATCAAATCTACTATTTTCTATGATTTAAAAATTTTATCATCAATTTTATCGCTGAGACTAAGCTTAATAAATAATCCACATCATCAAATCACCCCTGCACTACGGCCAAGGATATTCTTTAGTATCAAGACCACAAATTATCCATGCACTACGGGCCAAGGATATTCGTGTATTCATCAATTGTGACGCCCCCAAAATAGGTCCATTCCACCCAATCCATTCTGAGTCGCCAAATACATGGTACAGAAATAACTACAACTTCAATAATACAAATGTCGTATGAAATACGACAATACATACTGTGAGTTTAAATACAGATATTGTCATCTAGACAATATCCACACGCAAATAAATCCCCATCATAATTATTGATACATTATTTTACAAAATGGTGAGGACTACTAAACAACTCTCTAGAACCTTCATTCCATACCCCACTCGATCCTCGCTATGTTCTCACCTCCCGAGAAGAAAATGGAACAACAAGGAAAAGGGTGAGCTCAACTAGCCCAATAAAGAATATTATGACTAAGATAATATACAACAAATTATCGTTAGTCTTCAACAGGAAAAAATCTAATAGAATACAATAGACAACAAGTTTTAGATCAACAAATGCAACGGAAACAACAATCCATTGGAAGAGTCACGTAGAGAATGAATTCTACTGTCTTCTAAGATTTAAAAGTCCATCATCAATATTTCATCCCTGTAACAACAATCAATATACATCTTTAATAATCTTTTGCACTACAGGGCCAAAGATATTCATTTGTATCACCAGCTTGGTCATGCTCATCTCAACACTGCTCATCTTTGCACTACGGGCCAAAGAGATTCATCAGTTTAATCATTCATCTTTGCACTACAGGCCAAAGATAATCATCCAGTAACAACATTTAGGACTCGAGGATGATGAAAACATTTTTAAGAACGAATCCAAATATAGAAGGACAAATATTAGGGATTCGTACAACGCTTTATCCAAGATCAATAATACTTCATAATAAACGATTTTGAAGCGTAACTCAAAAATAACGATCAAAACATGGATCCAATCAAAGATAGTAATGAAAATAGACATCTTGGACAAAAAGAAAAATTTTCATTTTTCTATGAATAGTCTTAGATTTATGAATAAGTATGTCGATATCGTGAATAGTGCCGTATACGTGAATAAGAACTCCACACACAAAAGATAGAAATTTCACAAAAAACATCTTCACGCTTCGTGAATAGTAACTCGTGAATAAGAACTCATGAATAGTAACTCGTGAATAGTAACTCATTAATAGTAACTCATGAATAGTAACTCATGAATAGTAACCCCGACATGAAAAAGTTCCAAATTTGATAAAAAGTTCAACCAATATTTTGGCATAATGATATTGAAGAAAATAATATCATTTTTATGAAAAGAAATAACATCCTTTACCTCAAAATAACCGTATTTCCTCGACCGAATTTCTATATAGTGTCGACAGAAACTTCATCACCGTATAGCAACACTCAAAATATATTCACAAGAATACGTTCGACAATATAGAGAGAGAAAGAGAGAAAACTTAGTTTCTGGTGTGATTTTCAATTCTAACTTAGCCCTCTATTTATAGGAAAATGTTAGAACGCCAAAGGAGACTAAATTAATAAAATATATTATTATTTATTCCAAATTCCTACCCACATGTTTTGAAAACTCTAGCATGCCTTCTTTGGTCAAAAATATCAGCCACCCATGTGCCAACAACCACAAAAACGTTTTTCTTATATAAACTAATTAAAACTTCCAAAAATCAATTATTTCGGAACTTCGGAACTTCAATAATTCATGATAAATAGCCCTTTTGTCAGAAAATTCGAATCTCGCGACTTTTTATAGGAAATTCAATTCTCTACAACTTTACAGAAGGAAGTTTTTCCAAATTCCAAACAAAAATTGACCAAAATCCATAAATGGACGATTTTACAGTCTATAATCAATTTTCGGTCAAGAATTGTGTCCACCGACACACAAAACATGTGTTAAACATTTAATGCCACAAAAATACTCTTCCTCCTCATATACTCATATATCCCACATTCATTGTAAAAATATCACCGTTAATATATT
Organism: Panax ginseng; assembly: GCA_020205605.1. Lineage (NCBI taxonomy): Eukaryota > Viridiplantae > Streptophyta > Magnoliopsida > Apiales > Araliaceae > Panax > Panax ginseng. The sequence continues at coordinate 59,987,948 of CM035140.1, read as the reverse complement.
ATTAAAATAATATATCTAAATGAATTATTTTATCAGAAAAAGATAAAATATTAATTTTCAACAATTGTCACATTAAAAATTTTCTCCATCTATATCCACATAAAATAAATATTTTCTTTATCATAATAATCAATAATTAATTATTTAAAAATAATATTGCAGAATCACAAGATCGACAACCGTGCCGCTCCTGAGAGAGGGGCTTTCCAATAAGGATTTCTCTTCTCGGGCGCCGCAATTAGGTGACCAAACCTCTCCTTAGACAGAACTTTCTAGACATTGCCAATAATGTTATCTGATAATATTATTCAAATAATATGAATTATTGATTTGATAATGGAAAATACTGTGTAATGACAATTATTGAAACAACAGTGATACCAAATATCAACGCAAAGAATTATTGAATCAATATAATATTGAATAAAGAATTCATCGTAATAATTATTGAGTAGTGCCTTCTTACGTAAGGATCAATAATTCAACAATACTCGCGGCAATACCGCAAAGCTACTCGCATAACCACGCCAGATTATTGTATTTTAACCACCGTGTAATTCAACAATTGTAAATCGGTAACAACTACGCCCGCTTTTTTTTAAACAACTTATATTTGTCGCTTTTCTTCCTTCAATCGCTTTCGTTATGGGGCCCACACATGGTCGCGCCATCGCATTTAATATTCCCCGACAAAGACAAATATTCCACGACCAAACGAATATTCCCCGACAACAATGAATATTTTATAACCACTTGCTTATTTTGTAAACTTTGCATATTTCACCCATAACCAAAGCATTATATCAAATTACCACCTTATTAATCAAGAATAATAATTAGAAGAAATTCGATTTTTATTTATAAAAATTTGGGGTCTTACATCAATTGTCATGATCATGCAAACAACTGTCCATCAATGCACTACGAGCCAATGAGGACTTTTACCACATCATCTCAGAATATTACTACCATTGATGATTATACCGAATAATCACTGGTCATAATCATACAAAGTCCATATATGCACTACGGGCCAAAGATGACTTTCATAACAATATAAGCATGAGGATCATAAATTAGCATGTGAAAATATCAAATTACCATAAAATATTCCGCAAGAAAATGAAAACATAAATAACTAATTCAGTGGGCTCCTTCATATAAAATAAAAAAGGTAATTACAAGAATTAGGCCCCATAGTCCAACTAACAAACCCCACTACACATACCATATAAATTAGGGTTTAACTTTTATTTATTTTATTTTTTATGTCGTTTTGCACCAAAGCCAAATTAGTTTGCAAAAAAAAAAATTCATTCTAATACTCATATGACCACAAAAATCATATTCTAACTAGAGACACCATTAATATATGCTGCCAGCCATGACAATGAAAATGTGAAATATTTTATAAGTGATGAAATTCACCAAATATGACACAAGTGTACTCAAATACATTTTAGAGAGTTGTGCACTTCTAATGTAAATATAAATTTAGAAAACAAAAGGTGGAAATAAATATCAAAACAAGAAAACATAAAAATGGCAACAAAACTTGGATTTATGGTATATGATAATCATTTCACTATACTTTCTACCCTTAACGCGCAACATGCTTGGGAAAAACTATGGGGTGATTCTCACATTAAATATGCTAAGAAATTTAGATCATCCACATCATACGATACATTCATGTTTACTAATATATATATATATATATATATATATATATATATATATATATATATATATATATATATATATGGTATGGCCATGCAAGAAGAGTTTAACTACATTTTTTAAGTGCTCAGGTTTCTCTTTATCAAAGCATTTCACTTTAAATCAAATGCATTATGCAAGGAACGAAAATAGTATTCCTTACGAATATATGAACGAAGAATATTCCTTACGAATATTAAACGAAGATAATATTTTTTATGAATATTGAATCGAAATAAAATTTCTTACTTAATACGAATGGAAATAATATTCATACGAATACAAAAAATAATATCTCTTCAGAATATGAAATAAATAATACCCCTTACCTCAAAAAGAAGAGTATTCCAACTGGTATAGCGGATATATTCTTGAAAAAAAATTTCACTATTTTCTACGCTCAAAGCTTTCTAAAACTCGAAAGAAATGCGCTCAATATTATAGAAAAAGAATTTTCTGATTCTGGTGTGATTTTCTATTCTAAATAAGCATCCTATTTATAGGAGAATGGAAATGATACTATTTGAAAACTTTTTTCATGGACCAAACAATAATATTTCGGACGAACCATCACGGGCAGAATTCTGATTTTTACTATTCATTACTGTGCAATAAAATATATTAATAAAACAAAAACTTTATATAAAATATAATATATTCTATTTTATATAAAAAGTTTTCTGTTTTATTACTATTATAATATTAATAAAAACTTATAATATATATATATATATTACCTCTCCCATACGTTACCTATTACATACATAACACCAATCACATTTATTTGGTTCACGAGACTGAGGACCTGAGGTTGCATTCAAGTAGGACAAAAAAAACTAAATTACTCTCTGCCTTAGTGCACATAAAAAAACTACGCATAAATCAAGAATTGATTTTATGAATATGCTACAAAGAATCCAACTTTTCAAATGTAGGATAATACTGGACCTCTTGCATTACCTTTCTGCAAGTTGTGCCATTATTAAAAAAATAAAGCCCCAACAAAATTAAGCAATCTGCTGGTAATAAGTTGATGTGTTGGTGTTGTACTGGTTGTTATATGAGAATTCTATCAAATTCAATAATTTAAGTCAAACAATTCACTTAGCTTCACAAAACATATTTTTAATAATATTCATCATCATTATTATAACTTGTAATATTTAACTACCAGGTCGTTCCCAGGAAAGAGGGGGCTTTTCGATAAAAATTTCTCCCTATTGGCGCGCAATTAGGTGACCAAACCTCTCCTCGACAGAACTTTCTAGACATCGTTAATATTGCAAATAATAATATGAATAATAGTATCGTCTCAATTATTGATTTAATAATATATAAAATATTGACAATAATTGAATCAAATAATGTGAGATACTATGCAGCAATTAATGTAGCAATAATTAAGTATAACTGAGTGACTTCTCACATAAGCATCAATAATCAATACTGTATGCTACTATGCAACCACGCGTATTACTGTACTTTTAGCACTGGGTATTTCAACAGTTAAAGGTAAAACTTCAACCGTTATTTTTATAAAAAGATATTTCTATCATTTTCTAACTCCGACAATAATTCCGTTGTGGGGTCCATCAATGATTGTGTCATCGTACGAATATTCCGTGTTAAACGAATATTCCCCGACCAATCGAATATTATATAACAACTTGCTTACTTTGTAAAATTTATAAATATTACCCACAACTATAACATTATCTCAAATCCACACCATAATATTTAAAAAAATATTTCGAGAAAATTAAATCTTTATTCATAAAATTTGTGGTCTTACAATCTCCCCTCTTTATGAAATTTTGCCCTCGAAATTTATGTACGTACCTGGTATGCCGAACAGATAAGGATACTTCATCAGATTCTAACTCTTGAGGTATAACCTTTGAGCATAGAATATATTTCTTTTTATCCCAGATTTTAACATATATCTCCTTATACGTTAAATCTTCCGCTATCTCGTCCGGTTCTAAATCAATAATGTAGTTCAGGTCGTTGTAACATCGATACGTGAAAAATGTTATGAACACGCAACATACTTGGAGGTAAAACGAGTCTATAGGCTACAGTTCCTACTCGATCGAGGATTTCAAATAGACCAATAAAATCGAGGGTTGAGATTTCCTCTCTTCATCGACTCTTACTTCTAGAATAACGCCTTCTTGAACCTTCTTCTACATATTCATCAGCTCCGGGTCTGTAGCTTGAGCGGCTTTTAACTTTATCGATTAAAGTTGATTTTACTCGTATATTTGATATCACCACGTGGGTCTCTAGAGTAAGTCATACGAAATGGGTCTTTATGTTAACAACGTCGCACTCGTAACTGCATACGATCTTCTACTCAACGTGTCAGCTACCACATTCGTTCTTTAATGATGATATTGAATGGTATGGTCTTAATCTTCAACAGCTCGAGCCAACGTCTTTGGCGCATATTACGTTCATTTTGGGTGAAGAAATATTTGAGGGTTTTAGAAATGGGTTTTGTACTAGGGTCAGTAACAAATTCGATTTCATGCTCCGGGGTAGGCCAAGAAGATCTTCGGGGAATACATCAGGAAATTTATTAATGATATAAATATCATTCAAAACTGTGACTCTCATCCAAGGCATGGATAGCACGTCACATTTATACCTATCAACTTGCGGCCGTTACTCACGGCGTCGCCTACGGAAAGTCTAGCTTCGGTGCATTCCACACAAGGAAGTCACCAACGAAAGGCTCGGGGCTCTTTACTTATGGCTTGATATGACAATGATTGACTATAGTGGTTTGGTTGCTTGAATTCGTATAACAGGTTAGTTAGGAATATGAAAGCTAACAACCTTACGAAAACATTCAATTTTAGCATAATGAGTAGTTAACCAATCAATCCCTAAAATCACATCAAATACAAGCATTTTTAAGGACATAAGATCGACAGGTAATGTGAGGGTACCGATTTAAACTAAACAAGACTTATAAACAGTGGATGTAATGAAGGTTTCTCCCAACAGAGTTTCAACAGATAAGTCAAAGTCTAATTTCTCCTAAGTCAAATTTAAACGTTGAGCTCAAGTAGGAGAAATAAAAGAATGGGTAGAACCGATATCAAATAAGGTATAGACTTCGCTATAGTTTATGATTAGCTTACCCGTGATGACTTCATTTGGGTTCCTCACTTGTTGGGAAGTTATGACAACCGCACTCCCTTGAACTACCCGGCTTTGACTTGTCTGGGGTAGCATTTGGTGTCATCACTACCATTGGAATTGACTTTTCTATAAGGCATATTCCACCCTCAACTGCTTCGTCGTACTCCTGATTCATGATCTGAATCATCAATCTTCGATCCATATCGAATTGAGGTTGACCGCTCTGTACAGGGTAATTCAAAACTCGATGTTGGGTTCTCCCAATTGATGTCCAAAATGAGAAATACACATCGTCTATTTTAGCCTTTTTGGATCGGACGTCTCTTTCTACAACATTAATACGTCGTGCGGCTTTTACCCATGCATCCTTCATTCTTACTCGTTCAGTTGTTTCTTCTTTCAGCTGATCCTTGACATTTGAATTCTCAGATTCCAACTTTAATATCTTACACTTTGCTAAATAGTGCTTCTGTTCAAGCATCACATATCAGGTAACACAATTTTGAATTATTTCATCCCTTTGTTCCACGACCGCCTGCCATTCTTCAACATGTCCTTCTAACTCACGAATACAATCTTGCAGTTCTACATTTCGATCAAAAAATCTTCTAATAAATTCTCCTCAGGTTCCTCTTCTTCCTCACTCTCAGCTGCTACCTCTGTGACTAGCTCGGGTGAAACTATTAATTCTTCCCTCACCACAGGGATATCTCTAATTCCTTCTTCGCCTGACATCACATTATCCTGGTTGGTGATTAGAGGTGTCTCCACGGTCTCATTCATTCCATTGTTAACATTTTCAGCTGTCATTCTCAAATACTGCCAAAAAATAAGGGTTAATTAAAAAAATTGATATGCCACATAATATCCTTATATTCTGACCGACCAATTAAATATCAATTATACTTAGGTAGGTCATACTAGCGAAGAAATTACCCGTCTCTCCCCTCCTAGTTCTAGTCTCACATCTCATCCATGGATCATATCCCTAAGCTTTGATACCAACTGTGACGCCCCCAAAATAGGTATACATCACCCATCTGAAGACGCCAAATACATGGTAAAAAATTCAAATACAACTTAATAATACAACTATCGTGTAAAATACGACAAAACATAATCTGAGAGTTTAAATATGAATATTGTCATCTAGACAATATCCACACTCAATGGAGTCCTCATTTCATTTATTATCACACTATTTTACATAATAGTGAGGACTACTAATGCAACCATCTTGACCGTAACTCCGTTCCCCGACTAGTCCCAGCTATATTCTCATTTCTTGAAGAGAACAATGAAAGAAAAGAGTGAGCTCAACTAGACCAGTAAGAAATATTATAACTAAAATAATGCAGAATAAATTATCCTTAGCCTTCAACAGTATAAAAACTTATAGAATATAATAGACAACAAGTTTTAGATCAACAACTGTAGTGGAACAAGCAATCCATTAGAAGAGTCAAGTAAATCATAAAATCTACTATCTTCTACTATTTAAAAGGTTTATCATCAATTTTATCGCTGAGACTAAGCTTAATAAATAATTCACATCATCAAATCACCCCTGCACTACGGCCAAGGATATTCTTTAGTATCAAGACCACAAATTATCCATGCACTACGGGCCAAGGATGTGACGACCCCAAATCCAGGTACTTGAAACCCGAACTCGGTTCTCCACGATACCATTTCTTTAAGTTGAATAATACTAAATAATAATACATTCGAACTTAATTTACATACATCAAAGTTTACTTCCCCAGGTACGTGACCTTCAAATACATTCCTTACAATACTTGAATAGATGCCAATACACCTATAACCATTAACTCATAATACACACTTATTCGATCAACTTTCCTTTTCCTTTGTTCGCGTTTCGAGCCTTCAAAGTTGCTCATACATAACTCGAAAATATTTAATTTAAGCAAGGATGAGCATTTAAGTGCCCAAAGAAAGTAATAGCAATTATATATAAGTTCGAAAGAATATAAGTATTCTCTTTACATAACACTTCTACAAACGAATTGAAAGTTGTGAAGTAATGCATCTTGATAAAAATTCACATAACAACTCTCTTTCAAATTCTTTAAATTTGGCTCGCTCTACCCTTGAATAGGGTTTAAGAAACATACTATGAACATTCTTTTCATTTTCAAAAGGTTTAGCGGAATTCTATCCTCAAACCGTCATAACTTACTTAGCACGGAAGGGTGATCACTTTCATTGTACCTGTGATTGATCAATACTACATAACTTGAACGAAATTCATCGCTCACTCTATCCGCTTGCGCAAAAAATCTTCCCATATAGGGATGTTCATACATGCTCGGTTCCAAACCCGAAGGTTTTAATCTTGCTCAACAATAATATGTAATTCAACATATATATATATATATACGGGTAATTGACAAAGGTGTATCAACATGTGAATAAATACTATGATTATCCAAGTGGGGACACTTGTATAACCATTTAGAAATCAACTTAATGTAATATATATCCGAGCTAACATGTTGATAATCAAAGCGTACATATAATCATGACAGAATAGAATAATTACGAAACTTCTTACTCATGTCCATTGCATAAAGAAAATGCAAAGGTAAGATACTTTTTCGATTCAACGATTACAAATCTCAACTTAGGTTTTATCTCTTTATCACAACCTATCAATAATCGGATCATTGCTCGATTAGAACAATATATCTTAACACATAGTAATCGCTTATTACAAGAAGACATAGTCTAATCACATAATCACAAAGGATCATACTTTTAGTTCCTATTCTATACTTGAAATATTTTTATACATTTTTCAAATATCTCATCCATGCTCTTACAAAGAGTCTTTTCTTTCTTTTATAAGGTCTCGACATTTGTTTGATTTCTACGGCTGCCTTTATCGGGTAAATACTTTGAGTCTAAGACTCTTATTCTATACCTCAACATCTCAGAATATCGACATCTTATTTTAATCATTTTCGCAATTTCGAAATTGAAAAATTTAAAATAATTCAAATCATCACTAAAGGGCCTATAGTGATATAAGCATTACTATAGGTGTTCTTCTTCAAATTCAAAACTTCATAATCGGTTCTCAAGTCACTAGTTTGGTATGGCTATAACTTTTAAATATCTAATCATAATTAAATAATTTAAACATTAAACAATTCCATTATCATTAATAATTTAATTAATACTAAACTATTAATGAAACCATTGCCAAAATATAAAAGTTATTTATAATAACTCAAACTATTTTTAAAACATTTATATTACCCAAATAATTACCATTAATATTTAATTATTAATGTACTATTTATCCAAATATTAAAAGTCATTAATTATAACTTAAAATATTTTTAAATCCTTAATATCCTCTTTAAATGGTTTTTAAATAAGTAAAACCATTTTTAAACTATTTATTTAATATTAATCATTAAATAAACTAAATATCATTAATATTATCTTAATATCATTAATATTTAATTATTAATGAAATTATCATTTAAATATTAAAAGTTATATTTTATAACTTAAAATATTTTTAAATACCTTATTTTCATTTAAAATGATTTTTATAATATTAAAATCATTTTTAAACTAAATTATTTAATATAATCATTAAATAACTTTAATATCATTAATAATTATTAATTAATGAAATTCATCACAAAATATTAAAAGTCATCACAAATAACTCATTTACATAATCAATTCTAAGCCAAAATAAACATAGTAAACTAACTAATTTATTAACAACACTAACTAAACTTCAAAAATTCAAACTTTAACTAACAATTAAAAATAATAACATTACAAAAATTAAATAAGAAACATACCCTAAATACAAATTCCACAGACCAATACGCACTTCCACGCCAAAAATTTAACTAAGGAGATCTTTATAAAAGTTCTCCCACAACAAAACCTTTCTCAAAAATTGGAGGCCTTATTGTTGGTGAATGAAACAAAGGTCAAGCCCTTCTATTTATAGGTTTAGAAAATGGTGAAGTTCTCAATTTAGTCGATGTGGGACTTGGTTTATATTAATTTTTCAATAGCTCACTTTGCATTTTCTAACGCATTGCTCATAACTCCGATTAATCTGATTTTTGGATATGTTATACATGGTATGTAAGACTATTTTTAAAAATACGAATTACCCAATTCGGGTTCATTAGGTAGCCCAAACAAGCGTCAAAAGTGGACGCTCATAACGCTTTTTAATCTCGCTTTCAGCTTTACCTCTTTCGCTAAAAAACAGTCATAACTCTTTCATTTTAAAACATTTTTGAGCGATTCTTGAGCCCACGCCAAGCTAACTTCTGGGGCTACAACTTTTATTCTTTGACCATTTCCAAATTCAACACATCAGCCCAGAAATTCCGTTCAAATGGACTGCACCGCACTTGTTGGGAAGTTTTGACACTACTACTTTGAAATGTCATAACTCTCTCCTCCGATATCGGATTTAGTTCGTTTAGTCTATGGAAAGCTTATTCGATGTACTATAACATACCAAAATCCCAGAAGGTTTTGGAAACATTAACTGATCGAAACAAAGGTCCCGAATAGCACATCCCGCTGCTGACTTTCGCTTTTGAGAAATTTGACACATTTCCTTCCAATCACCGTAATTCCCTCATCCGAGGTCGAAATGAGGTAATTCCAAAGCCTATGGCTTCCTAACTCAGTGCACTACAACATATCAAAAGCCCAGACCTTTTAAAGCAAAAAAGTGGACGAATACCCCCATTACAGACTGCCCAAAAATAGTTTATCATGCTCGGTCAACCATGTTTGACCATCTATAACTTCTAATCTATACATGATATGGACTTGATTCTTTTTGCAGATTAAAAACCACATATCAGGCTACACATAACAACTTTTGAAGAATAAAACTCATGATCGAGCAAAGAGTTATGGCCTCTGACATTTGGTGAAAAAAATAATAGAATTCGGTTTTTCCAACTTGCTTAAATCTTCAAATTCGTGCACTTTGATGTTATGGGTCTTTGATTTATCAACCCATATCATCAATTAACATTATATTACACAACTTTAAATAATCAATTGCATCAAATAACATCGAATCAAAGGATTTCTAGGTTTAGTGTTCTTATACCCTTTTTGCCAAAAATTCTTGATTATTGCTTCTGATTTGTTATGGGTGATGGTTAGGCTTTGTTTAAGAGTGTATGGGCAATCTTGTACAAGGCAATTAAATATAATATTTAATCACTAGATTTAATTTTTATAATTTACCAATTAACTTCTATCCTTTGGTAAATTAAAACACTTGTACATAATATCGAAATTAAACCCTAAATTAAAATAGGGTTTCTCAACGTCATCAATTAGGGTTTCTAATTGACCACTAGTGGTTCTTTAATTATTTGTGTATGTTACTAACACGATTAAGTTACGCTTTCTAATTTCAACCGTTAGGGTTATAATAATTAGGGTTTGTCCTAATTATCGACGCATAACAAAGAGTTAGGGTTTCTTCTAATTACCGATATTCTTATTCACAGTAACTTCATATACACAGTCACTACTCAGAAATATCCCATAACTGAGTTTAATAATTAGGGTTTCACAACACGGTAATATGCTCTGACCTAATTGACCGTCATCGTTTTCTCAATATTATCTCATCCATACATACCTAGTACATAATTATGGTACTGTAAAATCATTATATAAATAATATAATATTATTATTCTCATCTCTTGATCACAATCCCAATCCGGGTTTGGATCTCATGTCCGACTTATTCTTCGTACACATCATCAATAATCAAGTTAAAATAATTAACTTAAATATTCTTGAACAATTCATATAATAAAATATTTATTATATAAATCTAATTATCACATCATGTATTATTTCCAATCATGTTTTCATGGAAAATAATTAATAAAAATATTTTGGCTTACAGAAATTTATTACCATATAATTTGTGGTAATTAATAATTCCAAAATTATTTCTAATTTTTCAAGTAATAAATGTATTCGCATTTATCGTTCACTTTACTTGACACTTAGTCTCGTCATTAAATAAAAAAAAATTTATACGCAAAATTTCTTATTTATTTTATATAGAAAATCTCGAGTTATTACAAAGGATATTCGTGTATTCATCAATTGTCATGATCATGCCGACAACTGTCCATCAATGCACTACGAGCCAATGAGGACTTTTACCACATCATCTGTAACATTACGGTCATGATTATACCGAATAATCACTGGTCATAATCATACCAAGTCCATATATGCACTACGGGCCAAAGATGACTTTCATAACAATATAAGCATGAGGATCATAAATTAGCATGTGAAAATATCAAATTACCTTAAAATATTCCGCAAGAAAATGAAAACATAAATAACTAATTCAGTGGGCTCCTTCATATAAAATAAAATAGGTAATTACAAGAATTAGGCCCCATAGTCCAACTAACAAACCCCACTACACATACCATATAAATTAGGGTTTAACTTTTATTTATTTTATTTTTTATGTCGTTTTGCACCAAAGCAAAATTAGTTTGTATCAGCAAGTGGGGGATTCATTCTAAAACAGCAAAAAAAACCATTCTAATACTCATATGACCACAAAAATCATATTCTAACTAGAGACACCATTAATATATGCTGCCGGCCATGACAATGAAAATGTGAAATATTTTATAAGTGATGAAATTCACTAAATATGACACAAGTGTACTCAAATACATTTTTGAGAGTTGTGCACTTCTAATGTAAATATAAATTTAGAAAACAAAAGGTGGAAATAAATATCAAAACAAGAAAACATAAAAATGGCAACCAAACTTGGATTTATGGTATATGATAATCATTTCCATATACTTTCTACCCTTAACGCACAACATGCTTGGGAAAAACTATGGGGTAATTCTCACATTAAATATGCTAAGAAATATAGATCATCCACATCATATGATACATTCATATTTACTGCACCTATATATATATATATATATGGTGGCCATGCAAGAAGAGTTTAACTACATTCTTTTTAAGTGCGTTCGTGCTCTCTTATCAAAGCATTTCACTTTAAATCAAATGCATTATGCAAGGAACGAAAATAGTATCCTTACGAATATTGAACGAAGAATATTCCTTACGAATATTAAACGAAGATAATATTTTTTGCGAATATTGAACGAAATAAAATTTCTTACGAATACGAATGGAAATAATATTCATACGAATACGAAAAAATAATATCTCTTCAGAATATGAAATAAATAATACCTCTTACCTCAAAAAGAAGAGTATTCCAACTGGTATAGCGGATATATTCTTGAAAAAAAACTTTCACTATTTTCTACGCTCAAAGCTTTCTAAAACTCAAAAGAAATACGCTCAATATTATAGAAGAAGAATTTTCTGATTCTGGTGTGATTTTCAATTCTAAATAAGCATCCTATTTATAGGAGAATGGAATTGATACTATTTGAAAAAGTTTTTACGGACCAAACAATAATATTTCGGACGAACCATCACGGGCAAAATTCTAATTTTTACTATTCATTACTGTGCAATAAAATATTTTAATAAAACAAAAACTTTATATAAAATATAATATATTATATGTTATATAAAAAGTTTTCTGTTTTATTACTATTAAAATATTAATAAAACTTCTAATATATATATATATATATATATATATATATATATATATATATATATATATATATATTACCTCTCCCATAATGTTACCTATTACATACATAACACCAATCACATTTATTTGGTTCACGAGACTGAGGACCTGAGGTTGCATTCAAGTAGGACAAAAAAAATTAAATTACTCTCTGCCTTAGTGCACATAAAAAAACTACCCATAAATCAAGAATTGATTTTATGAATATGCTACAAAGAATCCAACTTTTCAAATGCAGGATAAAACTGAACCTCTTGCATTACCTTTCTGCAAGTTGTGCCATTATTAAAAAAATAAAGCCCCAACAAAATTAAGCAATCTGCTGGTAATAAGTTGATGTGTTGGTGTTGTGTTGGTTGATATATGTGAATTCTATCAGATTCAATAATTTAAGTTAAAAAGATATTTCTATCATTTTCTAACTCCGACAATAATTCTGTTGTGGGGTCCACCAATGATTGTGTTGTCGTACGAATATTCCGTGTTAAAACAAATATTCCCTGACCAATCGAATATTATATAACAACTTGCTTACTTTGTAAAATTTATAACTATTACCCACAACTATAACATTATCTCAAATCCACACCATAATATTAAAAAAAATATTTCGAGAAAATTAAATCTTTATTCGTAAAATTTGGGGTCTTACATACCCTATTTCAATTACAATTACGCAAGTTTCCTAAACTTTATTCTTATGTTGAGAAAGTTTCTTGTATGTAGTTTGTTTATGATGATGCAAGTTTTCTAAACCTTATTCTGATATTGAGCAAGTTATTCTTGTCTTTAACTTGTTATTTAGCATTCAAGTTTATATATTCTTATATACTAATGTTAAACAAGTTTTATCGTTCAATTTATTATTGTTATGCATGCTTAGTACTCAATTCTAAATAACATTGGCTTAATATTGTTCAAGCAAGGTATGTTATAATTATTCAATGTTTATGCTCTTAGATTATTCCTTAAGCATGACCTTAGTATACAATGTTGATTCAGTTATGATTTATTTCATAAGCCTAATGTTGTTACCTTTTTATTCAACTAATCCTTAGTTGATGTTCGTTGAATTTCAAATTACCCTGAATCGTATCCAAACCAAACTTACTTTGGTGCGGACTTGTATTCTAAATGTTGAGATGAACAACCCTATTATTAGGGGATAATTTACGCATAACGTTGAAATGTTTGTGCACAATACATTGTACTGAAAATTTGATCCCCTACGTCATTTAGGAGTCCCTATAGTCTTATGACTGTTAAAGTTTAAGTTGAAAGATTACTTATAACTATAGACATAGTTTATGGTCTTATGACCCTCAGATATATGATTCATATTTTGATTATCATTGATAGAACCTATTGTTCAGTCCTATTGAGCCTATTATTTGGAAATTGTTATAAAGTTTTATTCATTATTATTTTAAGTGGGCATTGTTTTCTCACTCTTCCTTATATAAACATTACAGCTAAAGTTGAGAAGGTCGATGTACCTAGCACCAGTAAAGGGAAAAGAAAGATGAACAAGTATTGAAGACTTGTAATCATGTTAACATTTTGTTGTCAGACTTTATTTTTATTAATGTAATGAAGTTATTTAATTTTCTGCATATTAATGTTTGTATTTAAAGGTTAGATAACCTGGTAGATTTTTATTAATGTAATCCTTTAATGGGAAGGTTTATTATCTAATTTTATTATGATTGGGTAGTTAGATATGAATGTTTTTATTAAGTGAACACCAAATCTTGAGGGAATGAAGTACCCGGATTTGGGGGTGTCACAAGTTGGTATCAAAGCCTTAGGTTATGAACCTTAGGTGGGGGAAAGCCTTAGGAAGTAACCTTTGAAAAGATAGTGATGATAAACTCTTATCGAGTTTTAAGGGAAAAGTAATAAAACACTTATGTACTTATGTGCTTATGTGCTTTCAAACTATGTGTTCGTGAGTGTCGAGTAGTAACAAGTTAATAATTAAAACTTAAAATTTTTGTTGTCAGGATGACTAATGTAGGATAATCCAGTCAAGCTAGGGAGGAAGGACCCCAGAGGCCTAGAGAGGAGGAGCCTCGAGATATTCAGGTGATTTGGGAATAACTACTTCCATGGGAATCAGCTCCATTGGTCACAGTGGTTGAGTAGGAGGGTTTACCTGATGAGGATGATGAGATAGAGATGGACGAGGAAGACCCCATGGAGCAGCCATAGTCGAATGAGGATGACGAGGACTAGGAGGAAGAGATTCCATTAAACTCGATCGATGCTCGTATGTACAATGAAGTTTACGACCGCAATGTGGAACTTCAGGATACCGTCGAGGAGTTGGAAGAGATAGTAGCTGAACAACACACCTCGATGGCACAGAAGGACGACGAGATCCAGGATCGAGAAGAACGTCTGAATAATGTCGAAGAGAAGTTGGTCCACACTGAAGGAGAGAATGAACAACTGACCGAGGAGATCGCAGAACTGAAGAACAAGTTGAAGGAAGAATCTACTAAGAGGGCAAGAGCCAAAGACGCGTACGAGGAAGCTTATCAACGAGTCGGGATAGTAGAGAGAGACGCACAAGAAAAGAGGATGAAGATGGAAGAGATGAATAATGTATTCAACACCGTGATTAATCGAGCTCAAGTTCAGGTCATGGGTTATCCAATTCAGTTTGAGACGTTGCCATCGTTCATATTAAATTGCATAATAATGTTCCGGATTATGGAGGAAGAGCGTTGTAAGGTTACGCAGTATCTTAGTAGGACATCGTAGGGAATGTACCTGATTTGCGATTAATAAAATGTTAAATAATATATAAATCCCAAGTGTTATGTAACCTATGGGATATGATGATGATGTTATCATGGAACTTTAGTAGTTCAGGAAAGTAATGTAAATAGTAGTGATGTTATGGTTCTTATGTTTTTAAAAAGGTTATAAATGAATAAAAGTTATTATTTTATTTTTTTTCAAAGTGTTATGTGTTATGTGATGATTTCTTTTATGGGATGCAAGTTAAGTAGAAAATACTTAAAAGAATTGAGAAACAATCTAATGAGTATATTTTAATAGAAAATGCCTCCAAGACGTCAACCTCGACAAAGAACCGCTGAGGGAACTACCAATAACAACAACGCTGAAGCTAACCCCGTTCAGCAGCTAATGACGTTACTGACGGGTGCATTGCAGAATCAACCGCAGAATCAGGCTACAACTTTTAAGGATTTTAAGGCGGTTGGACCACCGTATTTACAGGGGTCCATGAATCCAGTTGAGGCACAGACCTGGATCATGGAGATAGAGAAAGTGTTCGATGTTGCGAGAGTAGGGCAGGATCAGAAGACTGCTTTTGCAACATTCATGTTGAAAGTAGAGGCTAGTTATTGGTGGCAGGCCAATAAAATACGAGGAGGACAAGGGGTGATGACTTGGGATAGGTTTAAGGAGATATTCTTCGAGACTTATTTCCCAGAGAGTTCGAAGAGTCGGATGGAGGTGCAGTTTTTAGAACTGAAGCAGGGATCAATGACGGTATCGGAGTATGGCACAAAATTCAACGAGTTTGCGAGGCTTGCGTCATATCAAGTTAGTATAGATGAACGCAAGGCTAAGAGGTTTGAACAGGGACTGAAAACCTGGTTGTACAGTAGGGTCTCCTTGTTCCAGCTGAAGACATTTACAACAGTAATAGAGAAGGCAATTCTCGCTGAAGGTGGAGGCAAGGTAGTAACAAAGTTTAATCAAGAACAGAAAAAGAAGAAGAATGAAGTGGAGGTTAAGAATGGTGGTGGTGGTGGTAGTTGAAACGATAACAATAATCTGAAGAGAAAATTGAATGGAAATGTGAGTGCTGGAAATTAACAGGGTAACCAGCAGAATAAGAAGTTCGAAGCATGTGCTAAATGCGGAAAGTTTCACAAGGGTGTGTGATTAATGGGGAAACGTGTGTGCTTTAATTATGGCCAGGAGGGTCACATCGCCCCAAATTGCAATCAACCCAAGAAGAACTTCACGTGCGGGTCCAAGGACCACTTTGCTCGTGAGTGCCCTAATAAAAAAGCTGGGGAGACAACAGGAAGCAAGGGGGGTAGCAGTGGAGGTACATGGGCCATTGTTGGACCAATGGCATCAAAAAAACCCACAGCCAAAACCTTCAACATGACTGTGCAAGATGTTGTGCAATCAAAGGATGTTGTGTCAGGTATTACCCCAATAAATGATATTGATGCTTATGTATTATTTGATTCGGGTGCTATTTGCTCATTTATATCTGATGAATTTGCTAAGAGGTTAGGATTGCCTAGTGAAGAAATGAATTTCCCTTTAAACATAGAAATTGCAAATAAGGAAGTAATGCCCGTTAGGTTCGTATACAAGAACTATAGGGTGAATATTAAGGGGAATATCATGATGGTAGATTAAATCCCGATTAAACTTGGAGAGTTTGATGTTATATTGGGAATGGATTGGTTGTTCAATTATAGAGCGATAATTGATTGCCAAAAAAAATGTGTAAACCTTATGACTACATCAAAGGTAGTTTTCTATGGTAGCAAATCGCCTAGACATGCGAGATGTCTGACGATTATGTAGACCAAGAAATTGTTGAGTCAAGGCTGTGTGGGTTATTTAGCTTACATAGTCGATACTCAGAGGAAGGGGGTGAAATTGTAAGAGATACCAGTGGTTAAGGAATTTGTAGATGTGTTTCCAGAGGATTTGCCAGGACTTTCGCCTGACAAAGAGATTGAGTTCGTGATCGACTTAGTGCTAGGAACTGCTCCAATATCGAAGGCCCCGTACAGAATGGCTCCGGTAGAGATGAAGGAACTGATGGTACAACTGCAAGAACTGTTAGACAAGAAATACATTCAACTAAGAGTATCACTGTGGGGGGTGCCAGTATTATTCGTGAAGAAGAAGGATGGGTCAATGCGTCTTTGCATTGATTATAGGGAATTAAACAAAGTCACTATTAAGAATAAATATATGTTGCCAAGAATAGATGACTTATTTGACCAATTGAAGGGTGCTAAATACTTCTCAAAAATAGATTTGAGAAATGGGTATCACCAATTGAAAGTAAGAAATGAGGATGTACCGAGAACGGCATTCAGAACTCGGTATGGACATTACGAATTTTTGGTGATGTCTTTTGGTTTGACCAATGCCCCTGCTGCATTCATGGATTTGATGAACAGGGTGTTTAAACCATTCTTAGACAAGTTTGTGGTGGTATTTATCGACGATATTCTGGTGTGCTCCAAATCTCAAGAAGAACACGTGGACCATTTACATTTGACGTTGGAAACACTAAGAAAGGAAAAGTTGTACGCAAAATTCTCGAAGTGTGAATTTTGGCTAGATCGTGTACAGTTTCTTGGGCATGTGATTGACAAAGATGGGATTTCAGTGGATCCATTAAAAGTTGAAGCCGTAATCAATTGGGAACAACCAAGAACACCTTCAAAGGTGAGAAGTTTCTTGGGACTGGATGGTTAGTATAGACGATTTATTCAAGATTTTTTCAAGATAGCCACTCCGTTAACAAATTTGACAAGGAAAGCTATAAAATTTGTATGGACAGAGAAGTGTGAAGAAAGTTTTCAAGACTTGAAAAAGAAGTTAAGTGGGTACCTGTGTTGTCATTACCAGATAATACATGAAACTTTATGGTATATAGTGATGCCTCATATAAAGGATTGGGTTGTGTCCTTATGCAGAACGGCAAAGTTATTGCATATGCATCAAGACAATTGAAGGACTACGAGAAAGGGTATCCGAATCATGATTTAGAGTTGGCTGCAGTAGTATTTGCTCTAAAGATATGGAGACACTATCTCTATGGAGAGAAATGTGAGATCTACACAGACCATAAGAGTCTGAAGTATATTTTCACTCAGAAGGACCTGAACATTCGTCAAAGAATATGGATGGAATTGATAAAAGATTACGATTGTGAGATCATTTATCATTCAGGCAAAGCGAATGTGGTTGCAGATGCTTTAAGCAGGAAAGGTCGAGAAAAGTTAATGTTGATAACCACTCAGGAGGAGCTTATTTCAGCAATGACAAAACTAGAGTTGGAAATAAAATTTTCAAAAGAATCTGATGAACGACTATTCCAGATAGAAACTAGTCCAACTTTGGTAGACAAGGTAAGGAATGCTCAACTACAAGATGAAGAATTTGGAAAGATTAAAGAGAAAGTGGTTGAGAGTGATGAAGTGAAATACAAGATCGATACCGAAGGGTTACTGAGATTCGAGAGAAGAATTTGGGTTCCAGCAGTACCAGAGCTTAAAGATAAAATCTTGACCGAAGCACACAACAAAAGATATTCAATTCATCCAGGAAGTACGAAGATGTATCAAGATTTGCGTCGATATTTTTTGGTGGCCGAACATGAAAAGAGACGTTGCCGAATGTGTGGCAAAATGCTTGACATGTCAAAGAGTCAAGGCCGAGCATCAAAGACCAAGCAGATTACTTCACCCGTTGGAAATACCAAAATGGAAGTGGGAACACATCACAATGGATTTTGTGGTGGGTCTTCCAACTACTCAATGAGGATTCGAGGCGATTTGGGTGATAATGGACAGACTGACAAACTCAGCACACTTTTTGCCAATAAAGATTAGGTTCAATCTTGATCTGTTGGCAAGGTTGTACGTTAAGGAGATCGTTTCGAGGCATGGAGTGCCAGTGTCAATTGTGTCAGATAGAGATTCGCGATTCACGTCAAACTTCTGGAAAAGATTACAAGAATGTATGGGAACACAGTTGTGAATGAGTACGGTATACCATCCGCAAATAGATGGCCAAAGCGAACGAACAATCCAAACATTGGAAGATATGCTAAGAGCATGCATCATGGATTTCAAAGGGTGCTGGGATGAACATTTACCATTGCTAGAATTTGTCTACAACAACAGTTACCACGCAAGCATCGGCATGCCGCCGTACGAAGTATTATACGGTAGGAAGTGCAGAACTCCACTATGTTGGGATGAAGTCGGTGAATGCCAACTATTAGGACCAGAACTGGTTCAACAAACTGCTGAGGTTGTCAAACTCATCAGAACAAGATTGGTAGCTGCTCAAGACAGACAAAAGAAATATGTTGATCAACATAGACAAGATCGTACATTCGACATAAGAAATTACGTGTTTTTAAAAGTTTCTCCTTGGAAGGGGAAAATTCTTTTCGGTAAAAAAGGAAAGCTAAGCCTGAGGTTTATTGGACCCTTCGAAGTATTGTGAATAGTAGGAGAAGTGTCTTACGAGGTAGCTTTACCTCCAGAGTTAGAAAACATTCACAATGTTTTTTCATGTTTTAGTGTTACGACCGTATAAATCCGATTACAAGCACGTGATCGAGTACGAACCATTTCAGTTTGATAAGGACTTGTCCTATGAAGAGATTCTTATCCAGATAGTTGACATGAAAGAACATGTGCTCAATAATAAAGTGATACCATCCGTGAAGGTGACATGGAGGAACCACAATGCTGAAGAAGCTACGTGGGAACTCGAAGATAAAATGATGAAAGATTACCCTAAGTTATTTGTTTAATCTGTGTCTTTGATTCTGGGGACAGAATCTTTGTAAGTAGGGAAGAGTGTGACGAATGATTTGTTTGAGTTGTGATTCTGGGGACAGAATCCTTGTAAGGAGTGAATGATGTAACAATCCAGAATTTTAATTGTAATTTTTAAATATTTATTGAGTTATATAAATATTTTAATTGATGTGTTTATTAATCGAATAAATATTTGTTTAAATTGATTTGATTTGATTGGTTAATTATTTGTTAAATAAATAATTAAGGAGTTAAGAAAATTGATCATCATGAGATATTATTCTAATTTAAATTATAATTAAGTTAGAGAGTTTGTAATGATTAAATGAATTATTATAATGATATTTTAATTTGAATTTGTAATTAAAATGATGTGTTAATTTATTAAATAAAAATATAATTATAAAGAAAATTATAATTATGTTGTATTGATTTATGAGGTAAATTAATTTAATAAATTGTTATTAGAATTAATTAAATTGAATATTAAAAATTTAATTAATTAAAGTGTGACCATAAACTATGCTATAAATGAGTTATTAAAATAAGTTAAAGGAGGTTAATTCAGTTTTATGAAACAAGGCTTAATTAATATTAAGTCTTTAATTTAAATATGTTTTACCAAACAAGGCATAAGGATTTAATTGATTAAATTTTAAAGTAGTTAGCCAAACAAGCCTTAAGGCTTTTGATTTTCAAAAATAAGATAACTGATATCAGTTATACATATATTTGTATTATATAATTAATACATATATTATTACATATACGTTATATTGTTAGTACGTAAGTTTAGAATAGGGATGAAGAACACAAAAGAATAAAAAGAAGAAAAATTGATAGAGAATTGGGAGAATTCTAGAGAGGATTTGAGAGAGGAATTGTGGGAAGGAAACTTGTTAATCAAAGGAAAGCTATCATCTTCTAGACAACAAAGGTATCATCTTACTCGGTTAAAGTGAACGTTTAATAATAGTAGCAGACGCTGAAGGCAAGTGTTCTAACCCTTGTCTCAGTTCAATCTGGACAAGCTTTGTGATTCATGTATTCTTACGCATGAATTGATGTATGATGAATTCGAAGCCAATTATTTCGGCTAGACTTATGATATGTTGGATTTCTTATAATCTATCAAAGTATTGTCAATGTTTTACCAAACTATGTTGGTGTGGTTTTCAAATGAAGACTGGGTATGCTAAAATGTTTTATTGTCAAACGACAGGCACGTGAGGATGCCACAACTTAAACGTACATACGTTTAAAGAATGTAGTGTTGATCAACATAGAGTACTATAGGCTGATCACCTAGACGTGCTCGTAAGATATGCCGGACTTACGGACTTAGTGTCTGGTTGTCCTTTTCAAAGAAAGTATGAAATTCTCATAGTCTTTGATCGGAATTGATGTGTTACTGAATATTATTCATTGTGAAACGTTTTAAAGAAAAATGAAGTGTTATTTTGAATTATCAATAGTATTTCATAACTATTGTTCAATTATTGAAGATATACGATTCCTATGTTTCAAGCATGTTGTTTAAATGGAATTATTGTACTTGCTGAGCAAGATATGCTCACTCTTGCTTGAACTATATGAATGTAGCTAAGACCGAACAGACCGAAGGATCCGGCAAGGATAAAGGAAAGGCTAAGGCGAACATATAGATTACTTATGTAATAGTATAGGTGATGGATATTAATATTTGATATTATGACAAGAACAAATGTAATGGTTATTAAGAACTTGGGGAATGGTAATATTGTTTTAGAATATATATATATATATATATATATAAGACATATTCATTCTTTTGAGGAATTTTAATTGAATGTATATGTGACCTGTAGTACCATATGTCGGGTTGGAAGATACCCGGATTTGGGGGCGTCACACCAGCGCTGCAGCGTGACCCAATGAGGTAAAGTCGGCGTTGCGGTAGCCAAATGAAACCCTAGCACACACGAAAGAGTGGCATCATAACGATCATTAGCAAAGGGACTCGTGTCGCAGCCAAGTGCTGGGGAACTCATGTATAGCAATGTGAAGCTTTACAAAGGAAGCTGGCGCCACATCACCAGCACTAAGAAAGAACCAGTAAGGAATGAAAATAAGTGTAATGGAAATAGAAGTTGATTGAAAGAAAAACTATAACTTAAAGTAACCTTACGTTAAAAACTAAAGGTTAACGAAGAATACTTGAACGTAAATGCAATGTAAAATGATAAACCGTAAACGAATGTTAAACAATCTAAGGCATGATTACATTGAGAAGAAGGGTAAGATATAGTAGTGACCTTACATGATTGTTTATGACTTAATGTGGTATGTTATGTGATCATGTATTGTAGAAATCTTAAAGACTCAAAAGGAATTTGTATTAACTGTAGAAGACGCTGAAGGCAAGTGTTCTAACTTTGTCTATGTTCATTCTGGACAAGCTTTGTAAATTCATATATCTTACGCATGAATTGATGTATGATGAAGTTGAATCCAATTCCTTTAAACTTAATGTGTTTGTGGATTTCTTATAATCTATCAAACTATTGTCAATGTCGCTATCTTTTGCTAAACTGTTTTGGTATTGATTTCAAAGAAATACTAGGTATGATAAATAAATGTTTTGTCGTCAAACGACAGGCACGTGAGGTTGCCAAAACTTAAACGTAGATACGTTTAAAGAAAGTAGTGTTGTACAACATAGAATATTATAGGCTAATCACCTGAAGCGTGCAAATGCGATATATATAGGGACTTACGGACTTGGTGCATAACAACAATCCAAAATTTTAATTATAATTTTTGAATATTTATTGAGTTATATAAATATTTTAATTGATGTGTTTATTAATCGAATAAATATTTGTTTAAATTGATTTGATTTGATTGGTTAATTATTTGTTAAATAAATAATTAAGGAGTTAAGAAAATTGATCATCATGAGATATTATTCTAATTTAAATTATAATTAAGTTAAAGAGTTTGTAATGATTAAATGAATTATTATAATGATATTTTAATTTGAATTTGTAATTAAAATGATGTGTTGATTTATTATATAAAATTATAATTATAAAGAAAATTATAATTATGTTGTATTGATTTATGAGGTAAATTAATTTAATAAATTGTTATTAGAATTAATTAAATTGAATATTAAAATTTTAATTAATTAAAGTGTGACCATAAACTATGCTATAAATGAGTTATTAAAATAAGTTAAAGGAGGTTAATTCAGTTTTGTCAAACAATGCTTAATGCATATTAAGTCTTTAATTTAAATATGTTTTACCAAACAAGGCATAAGGATTTAATTGATTAAATTTTAAAGTAGTTAGCCAAACAAGCCTTATGGCTTTTGATTTTCAAAAATAAGATAACTGATATCAGTTATACATATATTTATATTATATAATTAATACTTATATTATTACATATATGTTATATTGTTTGTACGTAAGTTTAGAATAGGGAGGAAGAACACAGAAGAATAAAAAGAAGAAAAATTGAGAGAGAATTGGGAGAATTCTAGAGAGGATTTGAGAGAGGAATTGTGGGAAGGAAGCTTGTTAATCAAAGGAAAGCTATCATCTTCTAGACAATAAAGGTATCATCTTACTCTGTTAAATTTTTGAAGTTGTAGTTTTATTCTCTTCCAAAATACTTTGTAAAACTTTGTAAAGCTTGAATTTTTTGTTGTATATAATTTTTATATGATAAATCGGTTGTTATAAATTTATTTTCATAAGTTTATAGATGAATTAATTCATGTTATGTAATTATTTGTGAAGAAAACCATATTACAGTAAATTGGTATGAATATATATTATTATGGCATGGTTCAAAGTAAAATTGAGGTTTAATTAGTTGTTTAATATATATATATTGACTATTGATTTTGAAAGAGGATGAATAAACATAAACAAGGTATTTTGAATTAACTGTTTTGGTTGAAAAATAAAATCACAATGATGATTTTTACTAAGAATGTCAAAAAGTGAAATTTTATCAAAAATAGTGAAATTAGATGTTTTAAATTCGATGTTTATATTGTTATATGGATAAAACCATGTTAATAGTCCTTAAATTATGTTTGTGTGAAGTCTGTATATGTTTTATGTGTTAATTCAGTTGTTAGAAAGTAGCTTATAGGCCAAAATTGGCTTTGTTTTGGTACATTTTTTAGAAGTTAGTTCATGGTCATCGTAATTGATATGACGACCAAGACTCATACTTATTTCAGCCATAAGTATTGGCATGTGACTCATATCAGTAATAAGCCAATGACGTCATCTTTCATAGCTGACCCACGATGTAAAGCGTTGGTAGCATGCAGTGATGAAGTTAACGAATGGTCACACAGTGTGTTTTAGTTACACAAAGTCTGAAAAAGTTGATTAAGTGAAATAGTATGACTATTAGGATGTAATTTTGATATTACTATACTAGAAATGAGCATATTATTAATACTTAACAAGTTTGAATATTGTTTTATTTATGTAACTTGATTATGTGATTAGAAATCAAGCCATACATGAAATAGAAATTTATTTATATACAGAATAATTGTAGTGACTAATTGTGTCCTAATGACATATGATTAGGATATTGAGAATCAAATTGTTATGGTTTAGCTTACACGCAAGGCATGTTTCTTACTCTACCTTGTTATTATTGTGCAAGTTTACTTACCCTATTTCAATTACAATTACGCAAGTTTCCTAAACTTTATTCTTATGTTGAGAAAGTTCCTTGTATCTAGTTTGTTTATGATGATGCAAGTTTTCTAAACCTTATTCTAATATTGAGCAAGTTATTCTTGTCTTTAACTTGTTATTTAGCATGCAAGTTTATATATTCTGATATACTAATGTTGAACAAGTTTTATCGTTCAATTTATTATTGTTATGCATGCTTAGTACTCAATTCTAAATAACATTGGCTTAATATTGTTCAAGCAAGGTATGTTATAATTATTCAATGTTTATGCTCTTAGATTATTCCTTAAGCATGACCTTAGTATACAATGTTGATTCAGTTATGATTTATTTCATAAGCCTAATGTTATTACCTTTTTATTCAACTAATCCTTAGTTGATGTTCGTTGAATTCTAAATTACCCTGAATCGTATCCAAACCAAACTTACTTTGGTGCGGACTTGTATTATAAATGCTGAGATGAACAACCCTATTATTAGGTGATAATTTACGCATAGCGTTGAAATGTTTGTGCACAATACATTGTACGAAGGGTTGATCCCCCTAAGTACGAGGAGTCCCTATAGTCTTATGACTGTTAAAGTTTAAGTTGAAAGATTACTTATAACTATGGACATAGTTTGTGGTCTTATATCCATCAGATATATGATTCATATTTTGATTATCATTGATAGAACCTATTGTTCAGTCCTATTGAGCCTATTTTTTGGCAATTGTTGTAAATTTTTATTCATTATTATTTCAAGTGGGCATTGTTTTCTCACTCTTGATTATATAAACACTATAGCTAAAGTTGAGAAGGTCAATGTACCTAGCACCAGTAAAGGGAAAGAAAAGATGAACAAGTATTGAAGACTTGTAATCATGTTGACATTTTGTTGTCAGACTTTATTTTTATTAATGTAATGAAGTTATTTAATTTTCCGAATATGAATGTTTGTATTTAAAGGTTAGATAACATGAGAAATTTTTATTAATGTAATCCTTTAATGGGAAGGTTTATTATCTAATTTTATTATTATTGGATAGTTAGATATGAATGTTTTTATTAAGTGAACACCAAATCTTGAGGGAATGAAGTACCTGGATTTGGGGGTGTCACACTTTCACCATCCAAATGTATTGCATCTATGTAATATATAAGATCAAAGAGAGAGAAGTTTCATTAATTAGCTCATTTATACACCAACACTCAACCAAAACTCTCTCAACTCCAAACCTCTGAATTTTAGTGTTGGACCAGTCCCTAATCAAGTCCCAAGTTCACCCATAACATATCAAGAAGTCAGATTAAAGATTTTGTTCATAGAAAGGTATAACCCTAAACCAAAAATTCAATCTTGTATTCTATGTTGGAATTGATGTATGAATATTTAAATATGTTATATAAGGTGTGAATCAGAGATCTAGGTTGCTAAATAGTGGATCCATAACATTTATATGCTTGAATTTAAAGTTTTTCAGAATATGGGAAATTTTTAAAAGTGGTCTGACAACCGAATGTCAGACCACATAGATCTTTATCTGGCTATAATTTTTGTTGTTTAAATGTTTGAACATGTAGTGTAGACATCAGGATTTTTAATTGTCCCTTTCCGTTACTTGTTCTTTGGTGTTCTCATTTTAAGTGAGATTTGTTTGAAAAAACAAGTGAAAAAGGTCTGACATGTATAATGTCGACGATGGACTGTTAAGAGTCGCCGGTTGGTTTTTTAAATGGTTGTACCAACACAACCGAGAAAAGGTTTGCACATTGACCCAGTTATGTGACACTACTATACGGGTCGGTGAAGCCGAGATTCATTAGGGTCCGGGGACTTGGTTATGCGGAGGGAAGGTGTTAGGCACCCCAGACATCCGTGTTACCACGGTGACCGCCTCTTTTCAAAAACTATTATCTAAATGTGTGTGTGTGAAATCAATGTGCTTGTTATTTGGAAGTAGTGTGAGGCCTCGTTCGCACCTATATACACATGGTTTGAATTTATATAAAATTCAATTCTAAGCAAGATATAGCGATGATGTTTAATAAAAGAGGTTTTTCAAACCACGATGCTCAATAGTAATTGAGACCTTTTACACTCCCATTTTATTAAGTGTTAAAGCTTGATTGATTTTATTTGATGATATCGAGGCATCCGTATGAAAATAATGTACAAAATATTGTCGACTTCCTCGTGGGTATGGAAACCATCGAGGAAATTCGACACAACGCAGAATAATTTACAAGTTGCTTCTTCTTTGAAAATGTCCATCACGGAAACCGAATCAAGATCCAATGGGATGAATCTGTGATCACATGATTCCTAGGCGCCTGATACTACAATTTGTATGAAAGCGATGGCAGTATATATATAAAAGTTATAAATATATATATATATATACATGATCACCAACCACGAAAGCACCTCCATGGGGGATCAGAAATATAAATAAAGCTGTTAAAAGCTATCAACCGCCACGGAGGAAATTCCAGGCCGGACGAAACATAAATAAAGCTATAAATACGGTCAACCGTCACGAAGGATACTCCAGGCGGGAAAAAATGTAAATAAAAGGCTATAAAGCGATCAATTGCCATGAAGTAAACTCCGAGCGAGACAAAACGTAAAGAAAGTCATAAAAGCGATTAACCACCACAAGTAAACTCTGTGTGGGACGAAATATATATATATATATATATATATATATATATATATATATATATATATATATAAAAGCAATAAGCATACTTGGATGTAAAATCAAGGCTCATCGAACAAAGTTCGACCACGATTCATATATATATATATATATATATATAAGCGAATAAACGCATACCGGATATAAAATCCGAGGCTCATCGAACAAAAGTCCGACACACGATTAATATATATAAATGTATATATATATATATATATATATATATATTAAAGAAGTAAACGCATCTCAAAAAATCTAGGCTCATCGAACAAAGTTCGACACACGATTAATATATATAAATGTATATATATATATATATATATATATATATATATATATATATATATATATATATATATATTAAAGCAATAAACACACGGGCATCAAGTCTAGGCTCAATCGAAGCATAACTTTCGATAATTTTAGTCTATATATATATAAATATATATATATATAATATATGTATATATACTCTGATTGAATGAAACCACGGACCAAAGTCCGGCAAAAGCAAGCAACACGACTCTCAGCGTGTAGAAGGGTGTGTGCAGAGATGAAGAAAAGACTCTAAAGTGTGTGAGAAGGCTTACAGGTTGACTAAAAGAAGACTTCTATATCTTTAGAGTGGGTAAACACCGACTTTTGTAGGTACAAAAGGGCTATATATGAGCTCACAGTGTTTAAAAATGGAAAGTACAATGCAGTATGGGGTGAGTCTGAGAGCAAATTAATGGCGTCCTCTTTTTCTTCTTTTTTTCTCTTCCAAAATGGCCACCCCAATCCCTCTATTTATAGAGGGGGGGGACCTGTGGCACCTAGTAGCAGGTGTACCTACGCTTTCCCGGGGTGCCCCGGGCAGTGTGGGTCCCGCCGTGTCGAAGTACGTACATTCGGACAACGCGTTGTTCGCTCGGTCGTTCATAACTTTCAATCCGGGAGCCCGATGGGAGCGTGCCATATCATTTTGGAAAGCTCTTTTCGAGAGCTACACAATGATATAGGATTTGTCCATTTTTGATTCTAGGAAGATGGGTGCATAACCGAAATGGCATTCCCGAGTTTCTGTTAGGTAGTCAGTCAAACCGTTTTGCGTAGTTTGTACTCGAAAGTTAAGATATGGTTCTTGTGGGACTTCTATTGAAGTATTTTGAGTTGACATGAGTTGATTTTATGTGAGTTGAAGTTGAGTTGGAAAAATGACCATTTTCCCCTCCCGGGGTTATCTCAGGTTTTTGCGCAGTTGTAGCAGTATTTTCTCAGGATTATCTCTGAGGTTGACTTGATGTTGACTTTGACTTTCCTCAGGGTTATCTCTGAGGTTGTCTTGATCTCCTAGGCTATCTCAAGGCTTTGATCTTGATCCCCTGGGGCTATCTCTAGGGTTGAAACTGACTTTCCCGGGGTTATCTCCGGGGTTGGAAATTATTTTCCCGGGGTTATCTCCGGGGTTGGAAACTGGATCTCCCGTTGCTATCTTTAGGGTTAAAATTGATGTTGTGATCCTCCAGGGCTATCTCTGGAGTGTGAAAAAGACATTTTTGCCCTCCTGCATAGTTAGTAACAGGCAAAGAAAATTTTGAGTGTCTACAGATGCCCCTCTTTATTAGGTTCATGCAATGTAATGGAATGGACATGATAAAGATTAGTAGACACTTGAAAATATGACAAGGTATTTCTAATGATGCAAATCGCAATGTAATGAATGTTTATGATGAATGTCAAAATGTTTTCATAAATCGCGATTCACAAATTTACACATCGTATTTACGCACTTACGCTTTTTATTTGGCATTTAGCGGCAAATCGTATTTACTCGCAACTCGCATTTAGCGTAATTCGCATTAATCGCATTTCGCATATTGCATCGCAATGTAATGAATGTTATGATGCATGTTGAAATGTTTTCGCAGATCTCTTTACCTTTGTCGATCATTGCTGATACCTATGTTGGTGTTGACTCCAACGATTTAGCTTTTTGTCGGTGACGCCGATGCTTGTTTGATGAAGAGAAATCGAGATGACATTCTGAAATCACCAGACCTTCCCAATGTATACGTTGGTAGTTTACAATGGTGCCTATCCTGAGGGTATTTTGACAGCGGATCCTACCCTGTTGTTAGTTGAATGTGCTGTCATCGACAAACTATTTCGGTTCCCACTCGAACATTGGTATATAAAGCTTTCATCGTTAAACTATCTTGATGTTGCGCTAAATTGATGCCAATGGATTAGAATATTGGATCCTCCGATACCTTCGCTGCAGTAATATTCAAAGGTTTGCTTCACCAGACTCTGCCTTGATAAAAATGTACATTGATGTAGCGCTCACCCTTTTTGTGGTGATTTGGAGTCTCCTTTCGCTGTTGGGCACTTGTGCCCCATTTCCTTGAGCGTTTGATTCGTAACCCGGCTAAACTAATGACCTGAATGCCACTAACATCCCTGGAGGATGGAACTCATTCTTTTGCTGCCAAGATTTGAACTTCGGTGTAGAGGTCTTGACTTGTGAGAATATAGCGCCGGTTGACACACTTGATGATGAGGATTTCATTCGCTAGACCTTTTTTTATTGGGCTCCTGCTTTTAAGTTAATGACTTTCTTGAGAATTTTTCCCTTCTTTTGTAGAGGCAAGCCAAAGTCGCCATAATTTCTTTCAGCCGTTCTCCCCTTGCTTTTCCTGAGAGGCTTGATCCCACCTTAAGATCCTTCCATTTCTTAGAATTGTACAATGCCCCAGTCCTTTCGCATGTTGATGCCGAGGGTTCGTATGAAAAGCTCTCTTTGTTGATGAAGTCGCAATTTAGTAATATTCGAATCGTCAGTGAGATGATGTGAGGGAAGCTCTGATGATGATGTACCATGCTGATGATGCTGACTGGCGGATTTTCCTCTTTAGGATGGTTGATAAATGCCCAGATGTTGAGTTGTCATTTGTTCACGAGATTGCCCAGATCTTGTTGTACGAGTTCTAATATCGGGTTGTTGCCACTTTTGAAATTGCCCCACTTTGCTTGTTATGCAGGATAGTTACTTTGATGGATGATGGTGATAAAGACGCCGAGATCGCGAGGCTTTTTACTTGCATGCGGATGGTGAACATGTAGTGGGTTTGGGCTTTGATGCCCTCGATCATTATTCTTGACTTGTTCTCATAATCGGCATTGATGGTTTTCTTGATTTGATGAAGCCTTGTGATTGAGGTGTCGGATCTTTGAAGGTCTTTGTTGCTAGTTGTCTTAGTGTATCGCTGTTTCTTCCTTTCTGGGATTTATGCCAGATTCGATGGAATGACATTGAAGTGTTGTTGGGTCTTCTCGATATGGGTCGCTAACTTAGAGGGTTGTTCTTGAGCGTAGATTTGGGATTGATGTTTGGGTTTGGATGTTTCTTTTGAGGGTCAGACCATACCACTGATGGCTGCCTACGTACTCCTATGTGTGAGGGAGATCAGGTCGACGTAGTTCCTGCTTGATAAGATAAACGGTTTGAGAAGTGATTGTTTGAGAAGTGTCTGCTTGGGTTTTTTGGGTTTTTGTTTGGTTTGACCGCACCATAAATGCCTGCCTACGTACTCCCATTAATGAGGGGAGATCAGGTCTTTCGTAGTTCTAACCTTGGTTTGAAAAGGGTCAAAGTGGTGAGTGGTGAGAAGTGTGTAGAGATGTTTTTTTTCTTTTTTTTCTTTTTTTTTTCTTTTTTTTCTATTTTTTTTCTTTTTTTGTTTTGTTTTTTTTCTTTTTTTTTTCTTTACATGCATGAAAAAAAAAAAGGCACACTCTGAAAGAAAGTGATATCGTCCCAATCATAACTTTGGAACTCACAATTGTATCCTCTAGATCTACATCTTCTTGGCTAGTTGAGGCTGATAGTCCGGTTATCGATGGTTATGTTGCCTTCAAGGCTCGCGCTAAGAGTTACAACTTGGTTTTGAATGTCTTCACTTATGGCCATAACTTGATCGCTTCCTGATTCAGTACATTCCTCAGGGACGCTTGAACTGGACGCATCGCAAAAAGGTATGAACTCATGATTCTTTAATGAGTTGGTTTCCCCGATAACCTCACCACCTTTTCCGTCATTTGTTCCTTCACCTTTTTCTTGGGTTTGAAGGGATTCCACCGTGAAATCTCCCTCGACCTGTTGTCGCATTTCTTGTAGGGAACTTTCCTTTTTGGCTTTTTCTTCCTTGGAAAGGATTAGTATTTCCTCCGCATCATCCAAGGTGATAAAATCAGGAACGTGGTTGTTATCTTTGGACCACAGAATGTTTGATGTTGGCGGAGGAAACTCCTTTGGGGATTCCATCGTCTCCTCTGTCATTCATTGCATTGGGATTAGTCCACCTTGTGTTCTGCCAGAATTGGTGCTCATAGCCTTTACCTTCTCTGAACTACCTGTCTCGAATGGACAACTTAGGCTTTTTATTTACTTTTTGCCTTTTTTGTTATGGGAAATTCTATCTCCAGTTCCCCATTTTCAATG
This sequence comes from Panax ginseng, assembly GCA_020205605.1. Classification (NCBI taxonomy): domain Eukaryota; kingdom Viridiplantae; phylum Streptophyta; class Magnoliopsida; order Apiales; family Araliaceae; genus Panax; species Panax ginseng. Next base: position 59,955,909 of record CM035140.1, on the reverse strand, counting down.
AGATCCTTGATTTTATGTTACAAAGACCAGCATTCCTCAGTCGTATGCCCAAGCGAGTTAGAATGGTAGAGACATATCTTGGTGGAATCATAACTCTTCATCTTGGGATTTTTAGGAGGCAACAACTCAGTAATCCTTCCTTCGCTTATTAGAAAGTATAGCATTTTTTCATTGGATTTGCTTAGAGGGGTGAATTTTCGGACTCTTATGGAGGTTGTTTGATCTTTCTTCTTTGAGAATTCACATTCCCCCGAGCGATTTATTCGTTGGCGAGATCTTCTAGCAATTTTATCATCCCCCTTTTCTTGGCCTTTTGATAGTTGAGTGAAAAATTGCCTCGTATCGATGTTGGCGCTTTTCTCGACAACAGCAGTGATTTACTTGATTACGGATTGCCTCTAATTTTTGCATTCTTGGCATACCCTCCTCAAGTTTTCCCACTCTAGGACATTTGTTTTGTGCCTTTGGGGTATTCCTCCATCCTTCCTATGTACTTACGAATTGGATACATTTCAGCGCTTCCTAACCCGATCATGTTTACTTCCTCCGTATCATGATGTACCGGAAGGTTGGTGTTGACATTTTGTTGGTCGGGTTATTGGACCACAATACTGCCACTTTCGATCGATTTTGAATTTTATGCTTTAAGGACCAATAATCTTGTGTATATCGTGTCACGGAGACCACGAGTGGTAAGCACATCTTTGGTTTGGATTGTATCTTTTGCTCCCTGGTTCCAAAGGTGGGGCCAATTCGGTCATTTTCTTGTGGTCCATTAATATTGCCAATACATGTTCAAGGGAATCTCCCAGTGGAGTGAATACCCGATTTTTCGTTCTTTCAAATTTTCTTTTCACATGCGGGTATTGGTTGAATGCGACTGTTGTTGAGATGGCGAGTTATCTTGCATTTTCCAAATGGGGGACTATAGTTTGGCCTCTAGCTTGCCCCCTGTGCAACAAGGGATACATCTTCATTGCCTTTATCGGGTACCCCCTTGGGATCGCTCGTATACTTTCCAGTTTGTATATGCTTGGCGACTGCTTCCAAGGCAATGAAGTCTTTAATCTTGCCTGCCATTAGGCCCATCTCTGCCATTTCGCCGTGTTTGATCATTTTTGAGAATGGCTTTCCTATGCCTGCTAGGATCCTCTCGTAGTACGGAGCCTCTTGGATATCAATAAACGTCATTACCATCTCAGTTTCTGTCATTGATGGAATGACTTGCGATGCTAGATGTCTCCACCTTTGGGCATATTCTCGGAAAGATTCAGTACTTTACTTTTTGACTTTAGTCACTTGGTATCGATCCAGTGCCATTTGCAACTAAAAACTGTACTGATTTAGAAAGGCATGGGCCAATCCTTCCCAGTTATGGATTTTGGCATTGTCAAGTCGGGCATACCAGGCTTTAGCCTCTCCAGTGAGACTCTTTTGAAAAAGTTGCATTCTGAGGCTTTCATCTTCAGCATAAGACCCCACTTCACCAATGTACACTTTTAGGTGCGTATAGGGATCGCCTGCCCCATTGTACTTTTCAAACTCTGGACTTTGAATTTGATAGGGTATCGAGCCCCTGGGAATATACAGAGATCTGAATAGGTGACACTCCCATAATTTCCAGTCCCTTTAATTGACCGGATGGTCTCCTCCATTTATTGGACTTTCTTTCTTATATCCCCAATTTCTCGATCATCCCTGAGATTTATGATTTCTTTATTGGAATGAGGTTTAGGTATCTGGGTTTCCATCTTTTTACCAATACCCTGACTGTCCCCTAGTGTGAAGGACTCTGGTTGAGTAGGCAGTGTCTGGCCTTGCGTATTTTTACTTTGATCTTTTATAAAGACAACCAATTCTGCTATTTGATTCCTTAATCCTTCAAACTCCTCTCGGGAAACAGGATTAGGATCAGGCTGGGCACTTGTAGCCATGTTTGACGGTGGGCTTAGTGCCTTCTTGAACTTTAAACGGGTAACGGGACCAACTGCTTCCCTACGAAAGACTTGCATAGTTTAGTCTTTAGGGAATGTGGATAATAACATGCTATGTGATGTGTCCATTTTAGGAATTTTATCCTGCAAAACGGATGTCAGCTGTTTGTAGCATGTTAATTAAAATATGTATGTGTACACATTTCTTCATATTTATCATTACATGGAGATAGTTATGGAATGAAATTATAAGTAATTATGTTTTACAAGTAATTTGAAATGAGAGAGCATGAAGAGACTTTCCTACGTTTTGGGTTTATCAGAGGCTGACCTATCTTAGGTTACTCTCGCGGCTTTTTGGCATGAAGGTTCCCAAATCATCGCAATCTACTTGACGGGAAGTTAATCTGGTCTTTCAACTGGAGCGAATTTGGGTGGTGTCTTTCCCGAGCCTCGGAGAATTAGTCTTCTCACGAGTCCGATAATCAAACACCGAGCGGGATAGCCTCACGGTGGAGGGACCACACAACATACATTCACATACATCGCGTCTCATCGTATAAAAATGATGACATGTGAGAAGCACTAATATCCTGGCGGATATGGTGCGATAATATCCTGGCGATTATAGTCAGGCACTAAGTGCTGATAAGAAAATGCATTACGTACACATTCATCAAATGTAAATGCAACATCCACACATAAGCGGATATGAGATTTTGAAAAGATTGTAATAGCGGCTTAAGTCCTCTTCTTTGGAGTCCCCAGCAGAGTCGCCACCTGTCGACGTCGGGATTTTTAATTGTCCCTTTCCGTTACTTGTTCTTTGGTGTTCTCATTTTAAGTGAGATTTGTTTGAAAAAATAAGTGAAAAAGGTCCGACATATGTAATGTCGACGATGGACTATTAAGAGTCGCCAGTTGGTTTTTAAATGGTTGTACCAACACAACCGAGAAAAGGTTTACACATTGACCCGGTGATATGACAACGCTATATATACTGAATTCGGTGAAACCAAGATTCATTAGGGTCCAGGGACTTGGTTATGCGGAGGGAAGGTGTTAGGCACCCCAAACATCCGTGTTACCACGGTGGCCGCCTCTTTTCAAGAAACTATTATCTGAATGTGTGTGTGTGTGTAATTCAATGTCTTTATTATTTGGAAGTAGTCACGAGGCCTCGTTAGCACCTATATACCACAGGGTTTTGAATTTATGTAAAAATTCAATTTTAAGCAAGATATAGCAATGATGTTTTATAAAAGAGGTTTTTAAACCACGATGCTCAATAGTAATTGAGACCTTTTACACTCCCATTTTATTAAGTGCTCGGCTTGATTGATTTTATTTGAAAGATGCGAGGCATCCGTATGAAAATAATGTACAAAATATTTTCGACTTCCTCGTGGGTATGGAAACCATCGAGGAAATTCGAACAATGCATGAGAATAATTTACAAAGTTGCTTACAATGAAAATGTCCATCACGAGAACAGAATCTAGATCCAATGGGATGAATCAGCGATCACATGATTCCTAGGCGCACGAATAATCTTGCATTTTGTATGAAAGCGGTATAGTAGGTATATATATAAAAACTATAATATATATATATATATATATACATGATCACCAACCACGAAGCACCTCCATGGGGATCGAAATGTAAATAAAGTTGTTAAAAGCTATCAACCGCTACGGAGGAAACTCGGTAGGCGGGATGAAAATGTAAATAAAAGTCATAAATACTATCAACCGCCACCACGAAGGATACTCGGTAGGAAAAAATGTAAATAAAAGTTGTATAAAGCGATCAAGCGCCACACAAGTAAACTCGAGGCGAGGACAAAAGCGTAAAGAAATCAGTAAGCGATCAACCACCACGAAGTAAACTCCGGGTGGAATGAAATATATATATATATATATATATATAGCAATAATAACCTTACCGGATGTAAAATCCGGGCTCATCGAGCGAGTTCGACCACGACTCATATATATAAGTATATATATATATATATATATATAAAAAAGCGAATAAACGCATATGGATATAAAATCCGAGGCTCATCGAACAAAAACCGACACACATATAATATATATAAATGTATATATATATTAAAGCGATAACGCACCGAGCATAAAGTTTTAGGCTTATCGAACAAAGTTATATACATACGATTAATATATATAAATGTATATATATATATATATATATATATATATATATATATATATATTTAAAGCAATAAGCGCACGGATCAAAAATCTAGGCTCAATCGAGGCATAACTCGATAATGTTTGTCAATATATATATAAATATATATATATATATATGTATATATACAGATTGCAATGAAACCACGGACCAAAGTCCGGCAAAAGCAAAACAACATGACTCTCAGCGTGTAGAAAGGTGTGTGCGAGATGAAGAAAGACTCTAAAGTGTGTGAGAGAGGCTTACGGTTGGTTGCCAAAGAAGACTTCTATATCTTTAGAGTGGGTAAACACGACTTTTGTAGATACAAAAGGGCTATATATGATCTCACGTGTGTTTAAAGGGAAAAGTACACTTTGGTAGGGGTGAGTCACGAGCAAATTAGGCGAGGCTTCCTCGCCTTTTTTCTCTTCCAAAATGGCCACCCCAATCCCTCTATTTATAGAGGGGGGAGCTGCATGTCTACCTGCGGCACCTAGTAGCAGTGTACTGCGGCTGCCGGGGTGCCCAAAATGTGGGTCCCATGCAGTGTCGATCGTACGTACATTCGGACAACGCGCTGTTCGCTCGGTCGTTCATAACTTTCAATCTGGGAGTCCGATGGGAGCGTGCCATATCATTCCGGAAAGCTCTTTGCGAGAGCTACACAACGATATAGGATTTGTCCATTTTTGATTCCAGGAAGATGGGTCCATGACCGAAATGGCATTCCTGGGTTTCTGTCAGGTAGTCCATCGAACCGTTTTGCGTAGTTTACACTCGAAAGTTAAGATATGGTTCTTGTTGGACTTCTATTGAAGTATTTTGAGTTGACATGAGTTGATTTTATGTGAGTTGAAGTTAAGTTGGCAAAATAAACATTTTGCCCCTCCTAGGGTTATCTCCGGTTTTTGCACAGTTGTAGCAGTATTTTCTCAGGATTATCTCTGAGTTGACTTGATGTTGACTTTGACTGTCCTCAGGGTTATCTCTGGGGTTGGCTTGATCTCCTAGGCTATCTCAAGGCTTTGATCTTGATCCCCCGGGGCTATCTCCGGGGTTAAAACTGACTTTTCCGGGGTTATCTCCGGGGTTGGAAATTATTTTCACGGGGTTATCTCCGGGGTTGGAAACTGGATCTCCCGTGGCTATCTTCGAGGTTAAAATTGATGTTGTGATCCTCCAGGGCTATCTCTGGAGTGTGAAAAAGACGTTTTTGCCCTCCTGCATGGTTAGTAACAGACAAAGAAAATTTTGAGTGTCTACATGTAATATGCTAGAAGGACTTTGATCTGGACTTGATATCATGCTTAGATCATGTGTAGATTTCAAGTTATGGAAGGTCAAACTGCGTTGACCACCACATGGCTTACATTCTGAGTAACCCGAACTTGTTCATCGATGTCGACAACAAGTTCATGGGCCCGAGATCTTGCATGTGTTTGCTTATTTGATTGTGTTATTGTATTAAGGATATACTCTTGTATGTGTACTACATCTTCATGCTTTTATATCACTTAGATAACTAACAGAATTAAAATGATTGATGGTCAAACTAGCCTACTTACACATGAACTCGGTTTTCTGGGAAACCCAGAAAACGCAAGAACATCCTTTCTGGCATAGTTTGACCGGATGCTAGTTAGTGATCCTGAGGTAATTTGACTGATTTGATGATTGATATATATACTCTGACATGTGGACTACAAACCTGAACCCTTAGAACACATTAACAATTACCAGAATCCTATGATTTATGAGCCTCAAACTGCTTACTCGAAGCTGACTGGGTTTTTGGGTAACCCAAAAAACCTAAAAAGCTCTGACAGCCACTTTGGACCTCCTGATCTTGCTTATATGTTGTAGATGGACCATGTTAGTTGATGCTCCATGTAGTATTACATCAATACTACATGATCATTGCAAACGCCTGCCCAAAAACATCATGTGTACTGATTAACGATCGGTCAAAGTAAGACCCTTGCTAAGTCGATCGTCGGTGTTCTTGAGCCCAAGAACACCTCTGATGACAAAAAGTGTATTTATAGCCTATATGACGGTTTTTATTATTTTATTTTACGATTTTTGAAATTGATTAAAAATAGAAAATAAATTCTAAAAATTACAAAAATGGTTTTAAAAATTATTTTAAATTATGAAAATTAACTTTTGATAAATTAAGATATTTTCCTTAATATTTGTAATTATTTGAATATAATAGATATTTAAATTATTTAATAAATGCATTAAATAAATTAATTTAAAATGATTTTATTATATTAAAAATCATTTTAAATGATAATAAAATATTTAAAAATACTTGAAGTTATAAAATGTAACTTTCAATATTTTAAAGCAAATTTCATTAATTATTTAATATTAATGATATTAGATTTATTTAATAATTATATTAAATAAATAGTTTTAAAATGGTTTTATTGATTTAAAAATCATTTAAAAGGATATAAATGGTTTAAAAATATTTAAGTTATTATAAATGACTTTTAATATTTTAGTGAATAATACCTTAATATTTAAATATTAATGGTAATTGTTTAAAAATGATTTTAAATGTTTTAAAAATCATTTAAGGGTAATAATAATACTTTAAAAATATTTTGATTTATTATAAATAACTTTGATATTTTGGCAATGGTTGCATTAATATTTTAATATTATTTAAATATTAATGATAATAGAATTATCTAATATTTAAATCATTTAATAATGATTCTAGAGTTTAAAAATTAAGATAAATTATAATAATTATTTAAAAATTATTATAAGTAAAAATAATATGACTGGTATTTAAAATATTTAGGATAATATTGAACTACGTGATAGAGTTTTAAACTCGATAATTACTCGATAAAGTTTGCAATGATTGTGATAACTTAAATTTTATAATTATTAAAATAAGAATTTAATAATTAAAATTCTTATTATGAGACGTTTTGAGTTTGAGTATGTATATATATGTGTTGTATATCTTGAAATATATGATCTAGTGTGAAGATATATATATATATATATTGGGAAAGTGAGGTTTAATAGTTAAGTTAACTATTGAAGAAATTAAATGAATTTTGTAATTGATTTTAAATATTTATTGAATTAAATAAATATTTTAATTTATTTATTTATTGAGACAAATATATGGTTGATAAAGTTGTGGTGAATTAATTTAGTAACTAAATTAATTAATGATAAATAAATTGAGTGTTGATAATTTTATCTGAAGGATTTAATTGAAAGAAAATAATTAAATTAAATCAATTGCTTAATATTTAAGAAGATAATTAAATTAAATGAATTATTTAATTTAATGAAAATAAATAAAATAAATAAAGTGATGTTTCTAATTTATTAATTAAATTGGATATATAATTATTTAATTATTTATTATAAGCATAATTATAATAGAAATAAAATTATTATAATTATAAATTATAAGCTATTAAAATGGGTTACATGTATGACAAGTGTAACTATATAATATAAATATTTTAAATAATCTAGTATGGGAATTAGTGTGTAACCAAACGTAGCCTTATGGCTTTTGGTTATTTTAACTGATGTGAGCCTTTTTGTTTTTAACCTGACGTACGTGGGGAAAAGGGAGTCAGTGTATATTATGCGTATTATTTTCCTAAAGGCTAAAGAACAGAGGGTTTAGAGAGGAAGAAAACACAGTGTTAGAAAGAAATTGAGGGAGCTAGAGAGGAAATTGAGAGTTCTCTGTGAATTGGGAATCAAGGGAACAAGCTTTGGAAATATCATATTTGCTAAATCAAGGATTAAAGGTATAATCTATTCCTAATTCTAACTCTTAGTTTTGTAATATCTATTCTTTGTGACTTAGAATTTTGTTGGATTAGGGTTTGGGTTGTTCATTATATGGATATATAATCTGATAATTATCATACATAAGTAATCTTTAGTGATCAAATTCATGAATTTGGTTTGTGGAAAGAAATTAAATAAACAACAGTGTTTATGTTATAGAAAATGGTTTAGAAAGTACAAAATTGCATGCTTAATATGGGTTATAATCTGTTATTTGATGTTAGAATATGTTAGAATGTTAAGAAACGAAAGCGGCGTAGTTTAAATCGTGTTAATTGGTTAAGATACGATGTCGTGGCAATCGAATTCGCTAAATATGTTAAAACATGAAAATAGAGTATGAACATGTGTTTTGGGTCAAATTTTAGGTTGGTTAATGTTTTTATAAATAGTTAGAATTCAAGTATGTTGTAATTCTATGAATTACGAATCCATAGAATTGAAAACGGACTAATTTGGATGTATATAACTTAAGTTATGAAGATTAGTAGGAGAAAAAGGGTCAAAAATCGCGAAGAACAGTAGCTTGAGTCCGTGTCCTGCTTTATATTGATTACCTTTATTCTGCTCCCTAAGTCATTTGGGGTGCAAATTTCAAGGCACCTTAATTAGTATGTTGCACCCAAAGTATGCCAGGTGTGACTACTTTGACCTGTTTTAGTAAAATAGGCATAACTTTTTCATACGAACTCCGATTGATGTGATTCACGATGATCAGAACGAGGACGAATAGACCTACAACCTTTATTTTTTAAGTTTTTCAATTTGAGGTCGAGAACAGGGGTCAAAATGGTCATTTGTGGGACTGTTGTGTTTTCAAGGACAATCGGAGGGCGTCGGGCATGCACGTATGCAAGTGTAGTGCTCTTAACGATAAAAGATGTTGTTCTAAGTTATAGAACATGAATATTATGAAGTATAATGATGTTTAACATTAATAAATTATATATTGGATAATTTGTATACGCATACTAAGCACACACAAGAGAGGCAAATTAGGCGTGTGACGAATAAACATCGAAACGCCGTGATAAGTGATAATGAACGTAAAAAGTGTTTTAAATCAAATGAAATGAATATTATAAGATATTTAATAGTGTTAATATAAAACCAATAAGTAGTCCTAGCAAGACTTAAACACTTGAATGAACTTCAAATATGAAATAGTGAGATATAAGTTGAAAGTTAACACAATCCAATTGAACATTGTGTATTAATTAATAAGAAAGGTTATGGGAGGTAGAGTAAAGTTTACATTATAACTATTATGCATTGCTATGTGACTAATAGTTGATGTGTATGATTATATAATTGTGTAGGGCACGTGAAGTGCAAATAACTGTAAGCTGTTAAACTGTTATTGGTAAACAACGATCAAGGCAAGTCTTTCAGTTCCTATTTGCTATGTGAATTTGATTGTTTTAAATCTTTATTGCAAAGAGCATGATGTGTTATATATATGTTGAATGTATGAAATGTTAAAGTCAACTTATGACTACGTTGATTGAGTAAAGCATGATGATTGAGTAAGGAACTCAATCTTTATACATCTTTATACTTGTTATATGAACTATAACATGTATGTTATGCTAGTCCAATGTTTATGAGATATATGTTGAGCATGCTATTATGTGATACGTGATGCATGAAAACTGTTAGATTTTGTTGGGCTGTCGAGCTCAACCTTGCAAATAACCATTTTTGCAGGTTAAGGATTGAAGGTAACACTATGTGCTACTTAAATGACGTGGATCAGAAATAATACACAAAGATTAATATTTTAGCTAAAGTTGTTATTTCTTTATACCATGATTAAGATTCATGAGATGTACTAAATGTTTTATGATGTATGGTTTTATGTTAAGTTGTAAAGTTAAAGTTTGAGTTATCTGATATGCAAATGTTATCGAATTGAAATATAAAATTTTATATAAGCGAATCATAAAATAAGATTGATTCAAAGACATGTAGATGATAAAGGTTTTGATTCAGGGAATTAAAGTAAAAAGACATAAAATTTTAAATTATTCTGCATTTTATAAAGTTTAGCATCGAATAATGATGTAAAATCAGAAGGTAGATGTGTTATTAATGACCAAACTTGAGAATTAAATTGTATGAATTTTGGGGTCGTTACAGTTGGTATCAAAGTTGTAGGTTATAAACCTTAGGTAGGAGTACCTTAGGCTATAACCTTAGAGAAGGAAGGTGAAGATAATGAAAGCATAAGCTCAAATAGAGTTTGAACAATAAGAAGTAATTTAAGAAACATATAGAGAAGGGATTAAAACATGCGTGAGAGGATTCAAAGAAGAATCTCGCAGAGTTATGGGGTTACCCAACTCCAATAATAAGGATGTAAGGTGATAATAAATAGACAGTGTCTATAAAAAGAGAAGGATAAAGAAGTTAAGAATAAAAAGATATATTTAAGTATGGTATAATTGTACTCTTTAATGGTTGATGTATGGTATCTGGGCTAAATGATTCCTTCATAGAGCGGAGGTATATACGAACTAGTAACTCGAAACCTAGTTTGTTGATTGTTTGTGGGAAACCACTCAGCATACCATATGAAAACTGTTAGAGACTCGATGTGTACCAAGTATAGAAAGTAGATACGTATGATGAAAATGTAGAACTCGAATGAATTGTTGAGCAATGTAAATGAAGTTAGAAATTCTTAAAGGAAGAATTATTATATAAACAAGAAAATTCAAAGAAGAATCTTGAAGAGATATAAAGATAAGAAATGGGAGTTACCTAACTCCAATAGCCAAGATAACGAATAATGTTGTAAATGAAATGAAAGAAAGAGAATCATAAAATAAAACGATCACGAGTTAAGAAAAGAATTTTAAGGAAGATGATAATAGAATAAGATCACGACGTGATCTGTTTATGTTATAGAAGAAAGATGGTCTGTAATGTTTGAATAAGTATAACTTAATGCTATGAAGATGGTGTACTATGAAATAATACGAGATAACTCACGAGGAGTTATAGATGATGTGATACGAGAAATTCGTATCGAGCAAAGAGCAAGTTAAGAGTAAGATAGAGTTAGGTGGGATTTCAATTGAGGACTCGTGTGATGGCTGAGTTGTACAAATCTTTGTATGGGCAAGGGTTTTGTGCTTGCACTCAGTTTATCATATTGATAATCATTGGAATGTTGGTGTTGCGCTATCAATGTATATGTGGTGAAAATGTGATTCTTTTCTCATGTGTATGTTTGATAGTTAGAAACTATCAAGATTAGACAGATATTATTAGGATTAGGCGCGGTTCTTAAAACTAATGCATATGGTAAGTTAAGTGACTCATAATAATATGGTATGTTTTGAACCCCTCAAATGAATGGGCGCCTTATGGTTACGACTAGGATAAGTTCTTAAACTCATATTATTGTGGCAAGTCCCGAACTTCCAATGTGCGATAAGTTTGATGAATCTGGGGTATAATTAAGTTATGAATGAAGAATTGAGGATTATGGGAATAGATAGAATTATTAAGCAATCGATCGATATAGAAAGTGGAGACATAAGTTTTTCCAAATCTTCTAGCTATGCTGGACTTCAAAATTTTTGACATCAAGCTAAATTTGCACTATGTGCCTTTTTAAAATGAATTTTTACTCTCAACGCATGGTGACAAATGTGTATGTGTGGACTTCAGGACATTGACACATCGTTACCTGTTGAGATATGATATCACTAAAACCAATTTTCAAAGATTTTTGAACTGTTTAAAGAATAGTCTATACTAATTGTTTCGGCTAGACGAAAATGATTTAAAAATATCAAAATGTATTTTATATCATTAATATTGCATCATGGAACCTGGTGCAAAGATGATTAAAATGATGGAGTTATCAATGCAGAATTTCTTAGTGTTGGATGTGATCTAAGGATCGTCAGCCCACTATGGTATGATGTAGTATGACAAAGTCACAAAATGACGAAATCCTCAAACGGACTGTAAATACAGTGCGGTATCATGATGTCATAAAAAGATTTTTGAGATTTCTTTAAGATATGAGAATATATATATATATATGTATATTTCGATTGATGTCCGAATTGTTGTAGAAGTCTATGCTATTTGATTTAGCTAGACGAATATTGAAAGATGTTCATGAAATTCAAGCGTTTCTTGAGAAGTTATGCCAAACCATTCTACATTTCCCAGTCGTGAGTGAAGAGTCAAAATCTCTCTCTCCTTCTGCTCGAGAGTAATCTGCTGAGTAATAGCTCGCTTAGTCAGATCCTGCACCTCATCTCGTAACTCCACGTTACGGTCATATAATGTGTCGTACATCTCAGCATCGATGGAATGTTGTGGAAACTCCTCTTCTTCCTCTTCCTCGTCAAATTCTTCCTCAGGATCTGTCTCAGGTTCATGCTCCTGACCAACAACGGTGATCAATGGAAATGACTCCCTCTGTACCAATTGTTCCCTAAAAACATGAATGTCTCTAAGCTCCTCCTCTGTAGGTACTGTAGGTACTCGGGGTTCCTCCTCCCCTGCTCGACTAGTTCCTCCAATGTCAGACATCCTGACAACAAAATTTCAAGTTTTAGTTACTAAGTCGTACTAGTGAGCACATAATTTAACACATAAGCACATAAAGTCTTTTATTATCTTTAATGAATTACAAAAATTTATTTCCTAGAACTCGATAAGAGTTTTCCATCACTATGTTCTTTTTATAAGGCTACTACCTAAGGTTGTTTCCCCACCTAAGGTTCATAACCTCTGGCTCGATACCAACTTGTGACACCCCAAATTCGGGTACTTCATTCCACCACGGATTTGGTGTTCATCAGACAAATATCATCTATCTATCTACCCATAATAAATGCAAACCATGCAATAGATAGAAATAAAATCTTCCCCTTAAGGGTTACAACATCCGAATAATAATACAATCCCAGGTTAAACTAACCTTAAACATCTGTGCGGAAATATAAACAATAAGTCTTAAGTAACATCAATTCTAATTACATCACATAAATAATCACTTCATTACTTGCTAAGCTTGCCTTACCTTTACTAGTGGAAGGTTAAATGCGCCCTTTTGTTCTTAACTGCAATGTTATTATTACGCAAGAGTGAGCACGATTGCCCACAAGTATAAAAATATAACAATGAATAATAACATGCGAGAGAAATAATAACTTCTGAAATAAAAGCTCAACTTTTGAATCAAGAAGGAATAACAAGAATCAAAAGATTTCTGAGGGTCATAAGACCTTGAACTATGTCCTAGGTCAACAAGGGTTATACTTGAAACCTTTAACAGTCATAAGACTATGGACCTTTCTACTCGTACTTAGGGGGATCAGCCCTTAATACCATACTGTGCACAATATTTTAACGCTAACGCATAAGTAAATCCCTTTGCAGGGTTGTTCATCTCAGTTTGACATTCGAGTCCGCACCAAAGAAAGTTTGATTTGGATAATTCAATAAGGGTTTTGAAATTTAGAACGTTCATCAACTATGGACTAGTCGAATCAATAAGGTTCACTAGTCTAACAAGGTTCAACAATAATGATATTCAAATTGAATAATAATCTCAAGAAGTATACAATAGAACAAATATTGTATAACAATTTCATATTTTGCAAGGATAATAAATCTTTAATATAACAATTCGAACTTGAATAATAGTAATGAGGATTTACTCAAGGTAAATAATAAACTTGAACAATGATAACAAGTAGGGGTAGGAAACTTGCCTTGTGTGTAGATTACACTTTAATTAAACTCGTTTTTGATTTAAATCCTACATATCAATTACATTCACAACTCTAGTTAATTATAATATAATTAACCATCATAAATTCATTCTTTTATCTAAACTTTGGTTATGACTATACTTAGTCAAATATCACACTTATTGTCACATAATAACACTTCATGAATAATAAGCTACTTATGTATTTCATAATTCAATCCACATGCAATTATGTTATTTACATGTTAAGTATCTATTTTAATATCTCATTATACTTCTAACATATTTTTATGTTCATTACATTAAATTACTAACACATTGCTAGGCTTAACATTTAAAAATAATTCATTTCGGACATTACTGAGAGTGGCATTTGCTATTTCACTTTTATTATAGTCTTCAATGCTGTGACTTTGAGACATCATTGCATGCGGGACATAAGGCATGAGGATCAGGCAAGCATGTGATGCGGCGAACTAGAAAATGTTCTGCAATTCGCAAAAATTGCAGAACACAGCTAAAAAACTCCAATTAAATTTTACTACACGAATTTAATCATACCCACATGTTAGAATTCGTATATAAACATTACTCAACATCTATAGAATGATTTTAACCCATTAAAACACATAATTACATAATTAAAATGTATAAATTTCACTGTTCTTTGTGTTCTTGAAGATTTTGAACAAGAACATAAAATTTTAACACTACGGATTCTTTATAACACCAAATCCGTTCATTTAAGGTTTGGTCTCTTCGTAACAACATACATAATCAAATAAGAGTGGGAATTTTATAAAAACATTTATGTTTGACACATTAAATTTACGTATAAGGGCCATATGGCCATAACCCAAACTCTGTAATTTTGAAGCAATCATATAAGATGTAATATAATGAAACTGATGATAGGAAAACATGCAATAAATATATAAAACATGCTATACTACTCGAATTATTACATATATCCATATAACAACACAATTTCCCAATTACAGAGACTTTACAGGATGAATGAAAGCCATTTTTATAAAAACTTTAATACGTATTTTAAAATTTGGGAAGGAGGAGATTACTCACAGCTTAGTGTAGATAGAAGAGATGAACTTTCTCAATTAATCAAATAACTAACAATTCTCTCAAATTCTTAATTCTCTCTCTCTGTGTGATTTCCTTGTAGAACTTAGAAAATGAAGAGAAGAAGAATACGTATATTAATAATAAGGGGAGGAACTGACGCATTGTGGTCAGTTACGCAGTCATCGGTAACTTCCCTCAACTCCCACTAAGGCCATGTTTGGCTATCATTTTAAAAGCTTATACCCCATTAATTTAATAAAACCTCTTATACTATAGTTAAATAATGTCACACTCCTTTATAAAATAAATCAATATCTTATTTAATTTACTTTAAATAAAATATAATAAATTCTCATAAATTCACATAGTCGCATAATTAAATTTCTCATTAATAAATAATGTCAAATTATTAACTCTCTAATTAATAATTAAATTAATTAAAATAACATTAGGCTTATTAAATATTTCTTTTAATACAATAAGCTCACATAATGACATACTTCGATAATAAAAATTCTCCACATTAATTTAATAAATGCAACACATATAATTAAATTAATCTACCACAACTCAGATCAATTAATTATTTAATCTAATAATTAAATCATCGAAAATATTTATCTACTTCAATAAATATTAAGAATTAAATTACAAAATCTCGTTAAATCACGGTGATGCAATTTATTAAACCTCGGGAAGAGTTCAAGGTCCAGATAGTCTTATATTTCATTAAAGGTTCAAGTTGAGATACTTGATAACCTAGGGACATAGTTCAAGGTCTTATGACCCCCTCAGCATGATTTGAAATCTTTTAAATTCATGTTATTCATCTCGCTTCCCAATTATTGAGTAATTGTGGAAGATTCTTATTATTCTGAAAGGTGAAAGTGGAAAGAATGAGAAAATTAAGCAAAACATAATAATTTCAAGAAAGAAATGAAATTCCAGAAGAAGTGAAAATGTGAAACACTTAGAAGATGAAGAGGTGAGAAATATGATGATCTTAGAAAGATCCTTCGAGAAAGAATTTGGTTGCAGAACCTAATGAATAAATAGATATTAACATAAAATCTATTTTTATAAATGGAAGGAACGAATATTAGTAAGTCAAAATTTCGAGGATGAAATTCTTAGAAGAAAGGGTGAATGTAATAGCCCGAGTGCTTATGATAACGATCCTTAGAAAAGGAAATGAAAGGGTTAATGAATATATAATAATCAAAATATAATTGAGTTCAAGTGAAAGCTTATGAAATAAAACTTACAAGAATTTATTATGAAGAATGGTGGTAGTGGTAATAAATAAAACCTATATTAAGATAATGTGTTGAAGTTATTCAACGATAAATTTTGAAAAGAGATTTGGTGAAAACCGTAGTGTGAGGGAGGTTTCGTTGATTAGAGGACGGAATCCTTATAAGGGGGAAGATGTGATAACTTAGAAATTTTTATAAATTATTAAAATAAGAATTTAATAATTAAATTCTTATTATGAGATGTTTTGAGTTTGAGTATATATATATATATATATTGAGAAAGTGAGGTTTAATAGTTAAGTTAACTATTGAAGAAATTAAATGAATTTTGTAATTGATTTTAAATATTTATTGAATTAAATAAATTTTTTAATTAATTTATTTATTGAGACAAATATATGGTTGATAAAGTTGTGGTGAATTAATTTAGTAACTAAATTAATTAATGATAAATAAATTGAGTGTTGATAATTTTATCTCAAGGATTTAATTTAAGGAAAATAATTAAATTAAATCAATTGCTTAATATTTAAGAAGATAATTAAATTAAATGAATTGTTTAATTTAATGGAAATAAATAAAATAAATAAAGTGATGTTTCTAATTTATTAATTAAATTGGATATATAATTATTTAATTATTTATTATAAGCATAATTCTAATATAAATATAATTATTATAATTATAAATTATAAGCTATTAAAATGGGTTATATGTGTGACAAGTGTAACTATATAATATAAATATTATTTAAATAATCTAGTATGGGAATTAGTGTGTAACCAAACGTAGCCTTATGGCTTTTGGTTATTTTAACTGATGTGAGCCTTTTTGTTTTTAACCTGACGTACGTGGGGAAAAGGCAGTCAGTGTATATTATCCGTATTATTTTCCTAAAGGCTAAAGAACAGAGGATTTAGAGAGGAAGAAAACACAGAGTGTTAGAAAGAAATTGAGGGAGCTAGAGAGGAAATTGAGAGTTCTCTATGAATTAGGAATCAAGGGTGTAACGCCCCGAAATCCGGTCTATCTTCACACCCGATTCTGTACGTCACAAGTACATCATTCATCCAACATACATCATTATATACTGAAATATAATAACATACATTCTCAAATCCCAGGTTCTGGAAACCTTATAACCTTTCTCATTACAAATAATGATAATTACATTATTCCTTTCATCTTACAAGAGTGACTTTTATCCGCCACTAAGGATACATACAGTGCATTAAACTAGTCTATAGTTTAATTTTCTCCTTTCACATTATAAGTCTTCACTTGATCTTCTCGCCATTCACATTCTCAATGGCACTTCATCTAGATACCGCTCCACTTGATCTATACAGATCCTTAAGTTCTTCTAACATCGTTACAAAAATGTTTTTCATTTAAAGCAAGTGTGAGCATTCAATTGCCCAAAGAAGTCATAATAGCTTGAACAAACAACTTCAAGAATTTAACATTCTTTTCGGACTTCAATAACCGAACAAGGTTACGAAGCATCTTGAATAATAGGAATAGTCTTGATTCCTATCATCTTAAAATATTAGTTACATGCACTTTGAAATACTTTCATTCTCTACTCTCTTTCATGCACATTCTATCCGCTAGAATCAATAAAGACAGACTTAATAATAACGGCTTCATGTATAAATGTACATTTTTTATTGAATAGTTCAAACATAGAACAATTCATCTCATAGAAACACCGAGGTGTTCACATTATAGCACAAGGCCTCATACATTCTACCACCTTGTACAAATATCGCACATAGACAGAACTTCTCAATTTCAACATCTGAGAAGTTTAAGAAACTAGCATTCATTTAAAATATGAATGAAGTTAGGAAACTTGCCTTACGCACAGCTACAACTTACGTTGAACTGCTCATTCCAATCCCTATAACACATAAGGAAATAACAACTACACCAATTAGTCATATGCTTGACTTACGCATTGGTTTACTTAACTTTACTTCTTAAGGTTCGCGTTCTTACAACTAAGTTTACGCGACAAACTTTCTTTACCGCTTTACAGCTTTATGACATACGGAGATGTCTTACTCAGAATGTTCATCATCTTCGATGATTTACATTCTTATCTTCTTCTTATACTTCTCTAGGACTCAGCACACATCGCTTCTCTGCTAGTAGTCCATATGGTACTCTGAGTGGTTTCCCACAAACAACCAACAAACAAGTTCCCGTCTCATCTACACTGTCATCACAATGAGTTAGATCGGTTGCCGGCCAGATATACCTTCGCTTCTCAAGGAATTGTTTAGCCCAAATTCTCCCATATGTCAACCATCAAAGGTTACGATCATACCACAACCTAAACTTTCTTAACTTATATGAACCATTAAACTATAATGTTCGTTAAGTCAACTTCTTATCCCTTATGGCTTTCTGGCAACTAAATGCCATACCTCAGGATTCATTCTTTATCGTCTAACTCATACAATCTTTTGTATACTCGGAACGATCATTCAATGTTAATACTATGCGGTCATCGCGTTAAACATTTCACATGAACTTAATCATATCTTATAACATCCGGTTCCCTCAACTCGAAACGTAGTCCAAGTTATACTTATTAACTCGGCTTCTTAACATTATACGTTATTGTCTTCAATTTAGTTTCTTCACCGTTCACGGTTAAACAACATTCTTCATTACCTTACGGTCAAACCATACACAGAGTGTAGGTTCTACCCGTTTAATAATTGCGTACACTCAGCCCTTACGCTGGTTAAAGTGTTCAAGGCTTACTTCATTCTAACATTCTCTATCCGACTCACACTCGGACTTTCTTTAATCTCATTACCGTTTGTTACGGCTTTCTTGATACCATTCGTATCTTACTTACTACATTCATTAACGTCTAAGTCATACAACCAGGGTATACTTAGCACGTTCGTCAAACGTGAATACGATTCACGAGGATCATTTACGTATTCAATGTTCACGTTGCTCGTCTCTTAATCTCTCATTCAACCTTTACTCAAGGTTTTAATTGCTTTCGATCGTTATCCATCCCATGAACCCCATGTTCATTATTCTTTCTTAATGTCAAAGCCATACTGTTCGATGTATGCTAAGACCGATCATTCATCGCAACAATGTTGCATTCACAGCATCTAAATTCTTTACATTCATCTCTCAATGCCATGTCATAACATCAAAATGTTATACATTAACATCGTCAACCAACGTCTAAGGAATCACAACCATAGCAATCCTCACGCTCGCTTTATCGCGACTACGGTCCCCGGACACCGCCCAGTGAACCCGCATCTACATTCTTTGTCTTTTTTATTCTCGTTTAATCTTTTCGCTCAACCTTTATTAAAGGTTTAAAACACTTGATTAAGTGTTACATTAGTTAAACATTATGTTCATATTTCTTTCTTGCACATCCTCCAAAGAATCGAGAACTAAAAATCTCATTTCGGGCATTACTCAGCACCAAAGATCATGCACACGCCGTGCCCTTCCCTTCCTCTCTTTAAGCGCACTGCGGTACCTACTTCTCTCTCTCTCTCTTCCCGGATCAGGCACTACTGGCGAGTCCTTACTTAGTGGGCGCTGCTGCACCATACCACACACCAAAAGATTTTCAGATCAGCATACGGAATGCTGCATTACCAAAAATTAGTACTACGGTTTTGCGTTGCTATGGAACTCTTGCATTGTACTTGGACACTGTTCCACGTCAGCATGGACGCATCGGCCTCAAAAGCACAACTTCATGTCACAGCTGCCTGAGCATAAAACCTAGAAAATTTTTCTTAAGTCTTTTACAAGCTTGAGACGCTGATTTCGAAATCTCATAACTTCTTCGTTATAACTCGGAACGAGGTCGTTCCAAAGCCATTTTCTTCCTTATCTTATGTACTTCAATTACCCTCAGACAGAACTTTGTGCTGAATCCGTTAACAAGCCATTCAATTGGCTTAATCTTAACCCTTCATTCATTTTAACATTTTTAACGTTCTTCGTTCGTTTGTCCGTAATTCAGTCATCCGAACTTGGAATTCGTTGCTCTTAAGTCCACGACTCACGTTTTATACGTTCACTTACATTCTTATGAAACCCTATACGTTCGGGTTCATTTACTAACTTTCAAATTTTCGTTATTCTTTTACAAAATTTTCGCCATAACTTCGTTATAGCTTAGTTTTAATCTGTTCTTCATGAACGTTTCTAATGTTCCTAACCAAGAAATAAGCATCTAACTTATACGCGATGGTTTTAAACTTGTCCATCAACAACATTTATACTACGATGGTTTTAAATTTGTCCATCAACAACGTTCTTCGTGTGTTCTTCGCGTTCTTCGTTCGTTATTCATTTTTCAATCGATATTTTGGATTACGATTTCACTTTTTCTTAGAATTTGATGTTATAGAACATCATTCCTTACTTATTTAGCCTATTCAATCATAAGATTCATTCAGATCGCTCAAAATCCTTACGAATCTTATATTTCCTTAAGAAATTTATAAACTAAATTTCTTATTTCTTATTTCTTATTTCTTATTTCTTATTTCTCATGATTTCAACCATATGAAATCATTCTCAATATCTTTAACTCCTTATTCTCATTAAGTTGTGTTTTTGAACATAAAAACTTAAAGAAAATTTAGAAGAATTAGGGTTCGGATTACCGTTTTTCTTTAATCTCCTTCCCTCGGACAAAGCGTTCATTCAAGCTAGCTTTTCTTCATTCTCTTCCTTTCTCATCCGAACTCTCTCTCTTTCTCTCTCAAAGTGTAGGATTTTCAAAATCCCATTCAAATGAGATTAAGCCTCCTATTTATAGATTTTCAAGGCTAGGGTATTTTAGTCATTTCACTTTCAACCTCCTTACTATTCATTCATACTTAGCCACCAAGTTTACTTGGTGGCCAAGTGGTCGCCTCTAACCTCCTTTGGCTAGCTTCCTTGAAGCTTCGTGCTTCCAAAATTCGGAATTTGTCCGACAGTTTGAAAACTGCGATTCTCGGAATCCAAATATTTTTGGATATTTCATCTTTCTTTTACCGATTAACTTTTACGTATTCTTCGGATCTTTGAAAAACTAAAAAACACTTTTTAGCGTCAAGCATTTTCCTTCACGTTTTCCCCTAACGTAGCTAAACGAGTGAAAAGTACACAGCGGTACTTTTCGTCGTTTTTATTTCGTCCAATTTCTGCACGTTTTTCGAGAAAAACTTTTATCGGCTTACTTAACTTTTCACAATATATTATCGTAAAATCTTTTGACGGAATGTCATTTCGACATACCGAACTCTCGGAAAGGCTTAGGTTATTCAAACCCTAACCCTTAGGTTTCGCTTCAGTGAATAAAGCCTATTTCGCCTTTTTTCCCCGAAAATATATTTTGTTCCCGAAAAAATTTTATTTTCGTTTTGAAAATTCTTACTCGCTCAATCTAGCTCGTAGCTTAATCCTCCCGATTAATAATCATTCTAGGTTATAAAACGATTAATAAACACATAAGATATAATAATAGTATTAATAAAAATTCCTTTTATTAATTACTAATTCTTTAAACCTAAATTCTGGATAATCCAAAATTCTGGGTTGTTACATTCTTCCCTCCTTATAAAAATTCCATCCTCAGAATTTCTTAAAACAAACCCTTACCCGAGTCATCACATTCTTCCCTTCTTCACAGAATTTCGTCCTCGAAATTTTAACTTACTCTTCTTCTCAACTTCTCTTCAAAGAAGTTATTATCTTTCAAACATTCCCTACCCTTCATAACTTATCAAGATTCATGAAGTGAAAGGAATAACGAGGAATATAAAGATTCCTTTAAAACATTTCATACTTTTGCTGAGGGGTCAAATTGACCATGAACTCTTACTAGGTTAAACAAAGATTTCGCCAGAACCCTTTTTCCACTACGTATAATTACAATCACAAAGAAAGTAAACCACCTCTTTCCATACGTAGGTAATCAACCCATCGATATCCCCATTTCGGGTATGTTCACCTCGCACTTAATACCAAAACAATTTTGGATATTTCTTCAAAGAAACATTTTTTTTTAATCAAATCAATCGTCTTACCATCAAGACTTACTTACTTTAAATTCTTTCTAGTCAACTCAATACATCAAAAATTCGTTTTATAATACATCAAAATATTTTACCGTACTACCGCACTCTTCATAAAGACGTTGAGGACTTCGCGCTTTATAACTTCGTCATTATACATCATACCATAGCGAAAGTTGTTGATCCTAAGATCAAATCCAACACCAGTTTAATTGCATTAATAACTCCATCCTTTTACCATCTTTGCATCAAATGCACCGATGATATAAAATTCATTTTGATATTTTAAACCAATTTATGTCTAGTCAAACAATTAGCATAGACATACCAAGAATAGTTCTTTAAAATCCATTGGTTCCAAAAAGTCGAACCAATTCTTTTATTTTCAAAATGCGCATTATCAAAGACGATTTCAAGAAATTTTGAAATCTAGCATAGCTAGATGACTTGGAATATCCTATTCTCCATCTTCCTTCATTGTCTTACTTTATGACAATACTTAATCTTCTCTAGCACCTTCAATGTTAAGTCTACTGAAAATACTTACTTTCAGCCTAAACATTCCTATACCTTAGTATAGTTCATCAACTTACCACACTTTATGTGTTTAGGAACTTTCCACAACCATATGTGTTTAAGAACTTATCTTCGCAATATGTAATCCAAGAAAAATCAAGGACTATCCATATGCTTAGGGCTCGTAAACATAGCATATAACTATGAGTCACAAACTTTTCATAAGTATGAGTTTCAAGAACCCGCACCTATCTTATCATTTTCTTCCTATCAAGTATATACATGAGAAAAGATTCACCTTCTCTTTATATACATCTTGATAATACACGACCAATTTCAATGATTATCACTGTAATAAACTGAGTGGTTGTTACACCAAGCACAAACCTCTGCCTATACAAAGATTCATACAACTCAGCCATCACATGAGTCTTCAATTGAAATCTTACAACTTCTAACTTTCTCTTTACTTAATACGAATTTTCTTTAATTTGTATACTATCCTTTACAACTCAATTTGAGTTCTTCTTCCCGTACTACTTTGTAGTACCATTCTTTCATAGCATTAGTTATAAATCATTCATCGTTTAACAAATCATCTGTTACTATAATTTACTATGATCACGTGGTGATCTTCTTATCCTTCTCTTTACGATTATAGTCTTAGGTACTCATACCTAAGGTTTATAACCTATCGCCTTCGATACTAACTCAGAACGCCTCAAAATCCTGGCCTATCTTCTTCACACCTTGATTCCAGACGTCACGAAGTACATCATTCATCCAACATATATCATTATATACCAAAATATAATAACATACATTCTCAAATCCTGTGTTCTCAAACCTTATAACCTTTCTCATTACAAATAATGATAATTACATTATTCCTTTCATCTTACAAGAGTGACTTTTATCCGCCACCAAGGATAAATAATCGCTCATTAAACTAGTCTATAGTTTAATTTTCTTCTTTCTACATTACAAGTCTTCACTTGATCTTCTCGCCATTCACATTCTTGAATGACACTTCATCTAGATACCGTCAGCTTGATCTATACAGGATCCTTAAGTTCTTCTAACATCGTTCGCTGAAAATGTTTTTCATTTAAAGCAAGTGTGAGCATTCAATTGCCCAGCAAGTCATAACAGTTGAACAAACAACTTCAAGAATTAAACATTCTTTTTAGACTTCAATAACCGAACAAGGTTACGAAGCAGCTTGAATAATAGGAATAGTCTTGATTCCTATCATCTTAAAATATTAGTTACATGCACTTTGAAATACTTTCATTCTCTACTCTCTTTCATGCACATTCTATCTGGCTAGAATCAATAGCACAGACTTACAATAACGGTTCATGTATAAACAGAACATTTTTTATTGAATAGTTCAAACATAGAACAATTCATCTCATAGAAACACCGAGGTGTTCACATTATGGCACAAGGCCTCATACATTCTACCACCTTGTATAAATATCGCACATTCGCACATAGATAGAACTTCTCAAGTTCAACATCTGAGAAGTTTAAGAAACTAGCATTCATTTAAAATATGAATGAAGTTAGGAAACTTGCCTTACACACAGCTACAACTTACGCTGAACTGCTCATTCCAATCCCTATAACACATAAGGAAATAACAACTACACCAATTAGTCATATGCTTGACTTACGCATTGGTTTACTTAACTTTACTTCTTAAGGTTCGCGTTCTTACAACTAAGTTTACGCGACCAACTTTCTTTACCGCTTTACAGCTTTATGACATACGGAGATGTCTTACTCAAAATGTTCATCATCTTCGATGATTTACATTCTTATCTTCTTCTTATACTTCTCTAGGACTCAGCACACATCGCTTCTCTGCTAGTAGTCCATATGGTACTCTGAGTGGTTTCCCACAAACAACCAACAAACAAGTTCCCGTCGCATCTACACTTTACCATCACAAAGTGAGTTAGATCGGCTGCCAGCCAGATATACCTTCGCTCTCTGAAGGAATTGTTTAGCCCAGCTCCCATATGTCAACCATCAAAGGTTACGATCATACCACAACCTAACTTTCTCTTAACTTATACGAACCATTAAACTATAATGTTCGTTAAGTCAACTTCTTATCCCTTATGGCTTTCTGGCAACTAAATGCCATACCTCAGGATTCATTCTTTATCGTCTAAGTCATACAATCTTTTGTATACTCGGAATGATCATTCAATGTTAATACTATGCGGTCGTAGCGTTAAACATTTCACATTAACTTAATCATATCTTATAACATCCGGTTCCTCAACTCTAACGTTGTCCAAGTTATACTTATTAACTCTATTTCTTAACGCTATACGCTATTGTCTTTAATTTAGTTTCTTCACCGCTCACTAAACAAACAACATTCTTCATTACCTTACGGTTGGCCAACCATACACGAGTGTAGGTTCTACCCATTTAATAATTATGCACACTCAACCTTTACGCCGTTGTTAAAGTGTTCAACGCTTACTTCATACTAACATTCTCTATCTGACTCACACTCGAACTTTCTTTAATCTCATTACCGTTTGTTACGGCTTTCTTGATACCATTCGTATCTTACTTACTACATTCATCAACGTCTAAGTCATACAACTAGGTATACTTAGACGCTCATTCAAACGCGAATACAATTCATGAGGATCATTTACGTATTCAACGCTCACGCTTGCTCGCCTCTTAATCTCTCATTCAACCTTTACTCAAGGTTTTAATTGCTTTCGATCGTTATCCATCCCATGAACCCCATGTTCATTATTCTTTCTTAATGTCAAAGCCATACTGCTCATTGGTATATGCTAAGACCGATCATTCATCATCGCAAATAACGTTATGCTCACAATGCCTAAATTCTTTACATTCATCTCTCAATGCCATGTCATAACATCAAAATGTTATACATTAACATCGCAACCAACGCCTAAGGAATCACAACCATAGCAATCCCTCACGCTTCGCTTATCGCGACTACGGTCCCCTTTACATCGGCCCGTAACCCGCATCTACATTCTTTTGTCTTTTATTCTCGCTTAATCTTTTCGTTCAACCTTTATTAAAGGTTTAAAACACTTGATTAAGTGTTACATTAGTTGAACATTATGTTCATATTTCTTTCTTGCACATCCTCTAGTAACTGAGAACTAAAAATCTCATTTTTAGGCATTACCCTACACCGCAAGATCCGCAAGGCGCCGTGTTCTTCCTTCCTCTCATCACGCTATACTACACCTACTTTCTCTCTCTCTTCCTGGATCAAGGCGCCGCGATGCGAGTCTCTTATTAGTGGTAATAATATGCCCACACTCCGTAAGATTTTCAGATTGTATACGAATGCATGCTACAATACAAATTGTACTACTTGTTCATACATGCAAGTGAACTCTTGCAGCAGTACTTTCGACACTATTCAGCGCTTGAGACGTCGGCCTCCAAGGCACAACTTCAATCATGCACACCGAGCGAAAAACCTAGAAAATTTTTCTAAGTCTTTACAAGCTTGAGATGCTTTGATTTCGAAATCTCATAAATTCTTCGTTATAACTCGGAATGAGGTCATTCCAAAGCCATTTTCTTCCTTATCTTACGTACTTCGATTACCCTCAAACAAAACTTTGTTCTGAATCTGTTAACATGCCATTCAATTGGCTTAATCTTAACCCTTCATTCATTTTGACATTTTTAACGTTCTTCGCTCGCTCTGTAGTCCATCCGAACTCGAATTCACGCTTTCCACGACTCACGCTTTATACGCTCTTACATTCTTATGAAACCCTACACGCTCGGGTTCATTTACTAACTTTCAAATTTTCGTTCTTCTTTTACAAAATTTTCAACACAACTTCGTTATAGCTTAGTTTTAATCTGTTCTTCATGAACGTTTCTAACGTTCCTAACCAAGCAATAAGCATCTAACTTATACGCGATGGTTTTAAACTTGTCCATCAACAACATTTATACTATGATGGTTTTAAATTTGTCCATCAACAACGTTCTTCGTGTGTTCTTCGCGTTCTTCGTTCGTTCTTCATTTTTCAATCGATATTTTGGATTACAATTTCACTTTTTCTTGGAATTTAATGTTATAGAACATCATTCCTTACTTATTTAGCCTATTCAATCATAAGATTCATTCGGATCGCTCAAAATCCTTACGAATCTTATACTTCCTTAAGAAATTTATAAACTAAATTTCTTATTTCTTATTTCTTATTTCTTATTTCTTATTTTCTCATGATTTCAACCATATGAAATCATTCTCAATATCTTTAACTCCTTATTCTCATTAAGTTGTGTTTTTGAACATAAAAACTTAAAGAAAATTTAGAAGAATTAGGGTTCGGATTAACGTTCTTCTTTAATCTCCTTCCGTCTTGACAAAGCGTATATTCAAGCTAGCTTTTCCTCATTCTCTTTCTCTCCTTTCTCATCCTAACTCTCTCTTCTTCTCTCTCAAAGTGTAGGATTTTCAAAATCCCATTCAAATGAGATTAAGCCTCCTATTTATAAATTTTCAAGGCTAGGGGTATTTTATTCATTTCACTTCCCCTCCTCCTTACTTATTCATAACTTAGCCACCAAGTTTACTTGGTGGCCAAGTGGTCATTTCCACCTCCTTTGGCTAGCTTCCTTGAAGCTTCGTGCTCAAATTCGAATTTGTCCGACAAATAAAATCACGATTCTCTAATCCAAATATTTTTGGATATTTCGTCTTTCTTTTACCGATTAACTTTTACGTATTCTTCGGATCTTTGAAAAACTGAAAAACACTTTTTGGCGTCAAACGTTTTCCTTCACGTTTTCCCCTAACGTAGCTAAACGAGTGAAAAGTACACAGCGGTACTTTTCGTCATTTTTATTTCGTCCGATTTCTGCACGTTTTTCGAGAAAAACTTTATCGACTTACTTAACTTTTCATGATATATTATCGTCAAATCTTTCGACGGAATGTCATTTTGACATACCAAACTCTCGAAAAGGCTTAGGTTATTCAAACCCTAACCCTTAGGTTTCGTTGGGTGAATAGTGCCTATTTCGTCTTTTTCCCTGAAAAATATTTTGTTCCCAAAAAAATTTTATTTTCATTTTGAAAATTCTTGCTCGTTCAATCTAGCTCGTAGCCAGAATACTCCCAATTAATAATCATTCTAAGTTATAGAATGATTAATAAACACATAGCACAGAATAGTATTAATAAAAATTCCTTTTATTAATTACTAATTCTTTAAACCTAAATTCTGGATAATCAAAAATTCCGGGTTGTTACAAAGGGAACAAGCTTTGGAAATATCATCTTTACTAAATCAAGGAATAAAGGTATAATCTATTCCTAATTCTAACTCTTAGTTTTGTAATATCTATTCTTTGTGACTTGGAATTTTGTTGGATTAGTGTTTGGGTTGTTCATTATATGGATATATAATCTGATAATTATCATACATAAGTAATCTTTAGGGATCAAATTCATGAATTTGGTTTGTGGAAAGAAATTAAATAAACAACAGTGTTTATGTTATAGAAAATGGTTTAGAAAGTACAAAATTTCATGCTTAATATGGGTTATAATATGTTATTTGATGTTAGAATATGTTAGTATGTTAAGAAACAAAAGCGGCGTAGTTTAAATCGTGTTAATTGGTTAAGAAACGAAGTCGCGGCGATCGAATTCGCTAAATGTGTTAAAACATGAAAATAGAGTATGAACATGTGTTTTGGGTCAAATTTTAGGTTGGTTAATGTTTTTATAAATTGTTAGAATTCAAGTATGTTGTATTTCTTTGAATTACGAATCCATAGAATCGAAAACGGACTAATTTGGATGTGTATAACTCAAGTTATGAAGATTAGTAGGAGGAAAAGGGTAAAAAATCATGAAAAACAAGTAGCTTGTGTCCTGTTTACGCTTCTTGTTGCAGAATTGCTACTGTCTTAAGGTTTTAATTAGCGCAATTGCGCTTAAAGTATGCCAGGTGTGACTACTTTGACCTATTTTAGTAAAATAGGAATAAAGTTTTCATACGAACTCCGATTGAGGTGATTCATGATGATCTGGAACGAGGACGAATAGACCTACAACCTTTATTTTTTAAGTTTTTCAATTTGAGGTCGAGAACAGGGGTCAAAATGGTCATTTGTGGGACTGTTGTGTTTTCAAGGACAATCGGAGGGCGTCGGGCATGCACGTATGCAAGTGTAGTGCTCTTAACGATAAAAGATGTTGTTCTAAGTTATAGAACATGAATATTATGAAGTATAATGATGTTTAACATTAATAAATGATATATTAGATAAGCTGTATACGCATACTAAGCACACACAAGATAGGCAAATTGGGCGTGTGACGAATAAACATCGAAACGCCGTGATAAGTTATAATGAATGTAAAAAGTGTTTTAAATCAAATGAAATGAATATTATAAGATATTGAATAGTGTTAATATAAAACCAATAAGTAGTCCTAGCAAGACTTAAACACTTGAATGAACTTCAAATATGAAATATAGTGATATATAAGTTGAAAGTTAACACAATCAAATTGAACATTGTGTATTAATTAATAAAAAGGGTTATGGGAGGTAGAGTAAAGTTTACATTACAACTATTATGCATTGCTATGTGACTAATAGTTGATGTGCATGATTATATAATTGTGTAGGGCACGTGAAGTGCAGATAATTGTAAGCTGTTAAACTGTTATTGGTAAACAACGATCAAGGCAAGTCTTTCAGTTCATATTTGCTATGTGAATTTGATTGTTTTAAATCTTTATTGCAAAGAGCATGATGTGTTATATATATGTTGAATGTATGAAATGTTAAAGTCAACTTATGACTACGTTGATTGAGTAAAGCATGCTGATTGAGTAAGGAACTCAATCTTTATACATCTTTATACTTGTTATATGAACTGTAACATGTATGTTATGCTAGTCCAATGTTTATGAGATATATGTTGAGCATGCTATTATGTGCAACGTGATGCATGAAAACTGTTAGATTTTGTTGGGCTGTCGAGTTCAACCTTGTAAATAACTATTTTTGTAGGTTAAGGATTAAAGGTAACACTATGTGCTACTTGAATGACGTGGATCAAAAATAATATACGAAGATTAATATTTTAGCTAAAGTTGTTATTTCTTTATACCATGATTAAGATTCATGAGATGTACTAAATATTTTATGATGTATAGTTTTATGTTGAGTTGTAAAGTTAAAGTTTGAGTTATCTGATATGCAAATGTTATCGAATTGAAATGTAAAATTTTATATAATAACAGTGATAAAGCGAATCATAAAATAAGATTGATTCAAATACATGTAGATGATAAAGGTTTTCATTCAGGGAATTAAAGTAAGAAGACATAAAAGTTTAAATTATTCCGCATTTTATAAAGTTTAGCATCGAATAATGATGTAAAATCAGAAGGTAGATGTGTTATTAACAACCAAAGTTGAGAATTAAATTGTTTGAATTTTGGGGTCGTTACAGTCGGTACACCGAAATACTACCAAAATTGATCTGAACCTATATAGTTTGACTGTACAAGTGTCTGTTTGTGTCCTAATGACTAATAAACGTATGTGGCAATATTATTAGGTTTTGTGTTGACTGTAAGTAACAGTACTATGTGTTATGATATGTTATTCTAATCGATAGAACAATTTTATGAATGATAGGTCATTGAATTAAAGATAGAACTAAGTTGTGTAAGCAGCAGATCAGGCAAGTATTCGAACTATCCTTTACATTGTGCAAGTATCCTAATCTTTGCATTTACTTTATGCAATGGACATGAGTAAGAAAGTTTCAGAATTATATTATCGTTGTGTCAGATTATTAACTCTATTGTTATTGATTATGTACCCAAATATTCGTATTCATGCAAGTTCTCGAACTTTATTCGTACATTGTTTATCAGTACAGTATTACTATTAGATTCAGATATATCTATTCTGTTCGTAAATTCCTAAGATTGGTTATACAAGTGTCCTCACTTGGATAATTATTGAACATGTTGATACATACTTATTGATTTCCAATATGTATATCTTAATTGAAAGTCGTCTAAGCTATTTGTCTCGGCTAGACACAGATTTAAAATATCTTTGAATATGATAGAACCTTATTGATATCTAACTAAATTGTTGGTTTGGGTTCCCGACTAAGTATGAACATCCCGAACATGGAAAAACTTTTGTGCGCCTAAGGCGGATATGATGAACGAGAATATCGTTCTAGCATGTAGTATTGATCAATACAGGGCATAATGGGTTGATCACCCCCCGTGTCTGTAAGTTATGACGGTTTGTAGATGAAGTTCTGTTAAACCTTATCGAAAATTGAAAACAATGTTCATAGTCTGTCAACTGCTAACCAATTATAGTCAGTACGTAGTTTCAAAATTTGAAATAGATTTGTTATGTTGTTTAGCCTTGCTTCAGTTTACTTCACAACTATTGCTTCGTTGTAGAAGTGTCGTTCAAAGAAAACATTTAATCCTTTCGGCTAATGTTTACTATTTGCTATTACTTGTTGGGCACTCAAATGCTCATTCTTGCTTAATTTAAATGTTTTCAGCTATGTATGATCGACCTGAAGGTTCTGCCAAGAACAAAGGGAATGGAAAGCTATCAGAATAAATTTTATGATATCTTATGTAATAGTTAGACTTAAATAAGATGATGATATTTATTATCTATCATGTAATGAAATGTTTTAAAGATCGCATACCTGGGATTTAGACAAATCTGATATATAATTAAGTTTGATATTTATGACATTATTATTATTATTCCGCTCAAAGAAATGGTATCGTGAAGCACTGAATTCGGGTTTCAAGCACCTGAATTTGGGTGCGTCACAAAGCTTGCTCAACTACTCAGTTCTTTCGAACAAGAGCTTAACGGCAACTGAGTAGCACCATTCAAGAACTCATCAACTACTATCAAGTGAAGTAAGAAGTTCTAAGTCAGAAGGACTTAAAGAGTTCTAAGTGAACTAAGAAGTACCAAGTCTGTTGGACTTGAAGAGTTCAAAAGTGAACTGAGAAGTTCCAAGACTGTTGGTCTTGAAGGAATCTGTGAGATTCAGAAAGTGTAAAGATATCCTTAGTGGATTTCCTACTCGAGGAGTAGAAAAGTGGACTAGGAGCTTTAAGTGCTCTGAACCACTTAAAAACACTGTGTCTTTTACTTTCCTGCTATAACTGCTTAACACTCATTAACTCGTTGTATCTTAAAGGGGAAACAAATAACTCACAATTTCGCTGTGTTTAATTCATTATCAATACTAACAAGTATTTCGAAAAAGAATTTAAAATATCTATTCAACCCCCCCCCCCCCCCCGTCTAGATAACTATTGTGCCTCTAGGAACTAACAATTGGTATCAAAGTAGGTTCTATCAAATAGCCTACAAAGCTTAAGTAGATCCAATGGCACATATGATAAGTGAATCAAAGACTGGAGGAGGCAGCAAGCCTCCTATGTGCAACAAAGACAAATTTGCCAACTGGAAAGTTCGTATGCAAGCCTACATGGAATCAATAGATGAAGATCTATTTGAGACTGTTCAGAATGGGCCCTACATTCCTACAAAGCTTGCACCAACTTCAGATGACCCAAATAGAATCCAGATCAAGGTCAAAGAAGAATGGACAGACAACGAAAAGAGAGCTGTTCAACTTGACAAAAAGGC
Organism: Panax ginseng; assembly: GCA_020205605.1. Lineage (NCBI taxonomy): Eukaryota > Viridiplantae > Streptophyta > Magnoliopsida > Apiales > Araliaceae > Panax > Panax ginseng. The sequence goes on along the minus strand of CM035140.1, from coordinate 59,923,539 downwards.
CAAGAACATTTTGTTCCAATCTTTAGAAGATGATCTGTTCGAAAATGTGGTCAATAGCAAAACAACAAAGGAGGTATGGGAAGCATTGCTCATCATGCATGAAGGAACAGAAGAAGTTAGAGAAAATAAGCAATCTCTCCTGACTCAACAATATGAGATGTTTGCACACGTTTAAGGAGAAAATGTCACTTCCACCTACGAAAGATTCAATGTACTGCTCAACTCTCTCCGAGCCTATGGAAAGATCTATCCAAATAAAGATCTAATCATAAAGTTCATGAGAGCTTTACCTAGCAAGTTGGATGCCAAAACCACTGCCATTAGAGAATCAAAGAATCTCCATGAAATGATTGTTCAACAGTTGTATGACAACCTTTTTACATATGAACTGGAGCTGACTCAACGAGCAGAAACTCTATTTGAAGGAAGAAACAAGGATAAAGGGGTTGCTCTCAAAGCAACTAACAACATCTCCAAATCCAATACTGGAAATGACTTTGACTATGATGAAGATGATGATGAGGACTTTGCAATGCTGGTGAAAAGACTCAGAAGGTTCATGCATCAAGCCTTATATGGTCTTAAACAAGCACTTGGAGCATGGTATGAAACATTAACTAACTTTCTTATTGAAAATGGGTTCACTAGAGGTAGAGTAGACACCACATTATTTTTTAGAAAGCATAAAGACAAAATCTTATTAGTTCAAATATATGTTGATGACATTATCTTTGGCTCTACTGATGAAAATTATGTAAGAGATTTACCAAGCTTATGCAGAGCAAGTTTGAGATGAGCATGATGGGTGAGTTGAACTTCTTCCTTGGACTGCAAGTAAAGCAGATTGATGAAGGAATCTTCATAAACCAAGTCAAGTACATTAAAGACTTACTTAAAAAGTATGGCATGGAATCAGCCTCTCCCATGAAAACTCCAATAGCTTTAGCAACCAAGCTTGACAAAGATGAAAAAGGTAAAAATATTGATATAACTCAATACAGAGGTATGATTGGTTCTCTTCTATATTTAACTGCCAGTAGACCAGACATAATGTTTGCAACATGCATATGTGCTAGATTTTAAGCAAATCCTAAAGAATCACACTTAATTGCAGTAAAAAGGATTTTCAGGTATCTCAAGGGTACACCTCACTTGGGTCTTTGGTATCCCAAGGAGTCCTCCTTTGAACTAACAAGATATACAGATGCTAAATTTACAGGTTGCCAAATAGATAGAAAGAGTACCAGTGGCACCTATCAATTTCTAGGAAACAGACTTGTGTCCTGGTTCAGCAAGAAGTAAAACTCAAGATCTCACTTCAACCGCAGGTTTAATATGTTCACCTTTGGTAGTCATTATTGTGCTCAAATCCTATGGATGAAAAATTAGCTAGCAGATTATAGGTTTGATTTCAAATCTATACATGTTCATTGTGATAACACAAGTGCCATAACAATAACACACAATCCTGTCATGCATTCTAGGACTAAACATATAGAAATAAGATATCATTTTATCAGGGATCATGTGCACAATGGAACCATATCTTTACAATATATCCATACTAAAAATCAACTTGTTGATGTCTTTACAAAGCCTCTAGATGAATCCAGATTTAATAAATTGATAAGTGAGTTAGGCATGCTAAATCTACAACCATAAAATCTATGCTCTAGTTTATGCTAACCACGTAGATATAAAGGCTATGTTCACGATCGTAGAGCTAGCTTGGCATGAAAGAGCACGATCGTAGAGCTGTCTCGACACGACAAAGAAGCACTCTATGATGACAACATCTTCAACAAAGTCAAGCATTCTCTCTGTCAAGCGCCTTAGGGACAAACCTGATCCTTAGATCCTTCTAAGAGATTAGCCCTTCCTGAGCTACCTTGATTCGGAAGAAATGCTCTATCAGAATTCATCACAAGGACAAGGGTAGACAATGTTCGTAGAGCAGCTCAGTAGTGGACTCAACGATCGCAGTGCAGACTCAACGATCGCAGTCCATACTCAAAGACTACCTCAACGACAGTAGTTCTACCTCGACGATCGTAGCCCTCCCAAAGAATACATTAGCTCAGGAGGAGCTATGGGCAAACCAGTATTTTCCACACAAGTTAAAATCGTGGAGCCAAGCAGAACATGACACATGCCCCACTAAGCAAATCGAGAGGAGGGAAGTTACAAGTACAATTTGAAAATACCTTTTAAAATTAGAAGTTCAAAAAGCTCATTCCTCTTTCTCCCTCTCTCTCTACAAGCAGAAACCCTAGCTTTCCGAAAACCTCAATCAACCTCAGTACAAAGAGATCAATGGCGGCTTCAAATGTTATCACTGGTTACAAACTGTGCTTCGACGAGTTCAAGACAACTAAATCTCAATTCCATAAGATTCTTACTCTATTGAAGAAAGCTGGTCTTCAAGAGGCTCTAGGTACAAGCACATGGATCTACCCTAAGCTGGCAAAAGAGTTCTACAGAAATGGAACGTTTGAGAACGATGTCATCACCACAAGGGTCAAGGATGTGGAAATTAGACTCAAAGCTGAGGATATAAACCTAGCCCTAGGTTTCAAATCGAAAGGATTTCCATTCATGGAGGGCATCGATTTTCATGAAGGTCTAAAGAAGATGCATCACAAGAAGTTTCCGACTGTCAGAGGATACAAAAAGAAAGAGTTCCCCCAAAGGTATGAATTTTTGGCTGATATTGTTGGGAAATGTATATGCTGCAAGAGATCTGGCCATGACTCTATGAACGAAGTGAAGCTTAAGCTCATGACAACAATTTTTTGTGAGATTTAACTCAACTATAGAGCCATACTCATCGAATGGATTGGGAAATGGATACTCAGTTCAAAGAAGTCAAAGAGCTCTAGAAAGATGCTCTACAGGCGATTTATAAGCATCATCCTACAGTTAGCATTGGGAGAAAAGATTGGGGATGATGAAGGAGAATCCATCAAATCCAAACAGAAGAATGATCCAACAGCTGTTTGAGAACTAGAAAAGAAATCCAGCAGAAAATGTCAGGATGACGTCTGAATCCAGTAGAAGAACTAGAGATGCAAAGGAATCTGGAATACCAGGAAACATGTTAGTTCTGAAGGAAACTGAAGAAGAAGAAGAAGAAGAAGAAGAAGAAATCAACAAGGAGGAACCCATTGTCTTAGTCAGAAAAAGCAAGGGTAAGAGAAAAATGAAGGTTCCAATGGCAGAAGAGCCTCAAGGCTCAACCGCTGATGCACCTCAAAAGTTTTCTGACACTGAAACTCTGAGGAATTTGAAGGGGAAAGAACAACAGTCTGAGGAAGATGAAGATAGAGCTACCATCTCTTAGCTGCTTAAGAATGAAAAACGCAATCACAAGTCAAAGAAGCCCTCTATCTCTTCGATTGTAGAATCTCTACTGATCCTAGAGTTCAGACTGGACACCACTCCCGAAGAGGACGCTGCAACAGCTTCTCAGGCTGATTAACCATTTAGAGCTGAAGCTGAAGAAAGTGTTGAGGTTGTGGCTCAGCCTCGGAAGCCAAGAAAAAAACTGGTTAAGAAGTGCATCCTTGTAAATGAAGGAGTGCTAAAGGAAGAATACAGAAAGATAGATGCTGAAAAAGGGTTACCCGAAGCTGAGAATGGGCTATCTGAGACAAGTTAGAAGAACACAGCTCAAGTTGAGGGGGAGCTGCCTAAAGTTTTTACTCTAGAGAATGCTCCCGCTGAGGGGGAGTTGTTTAATATGCAAATAAATGATCAAGTTGAGGGGGAGCCTCATGAAGTCCCCATGTCAGAAAAGGCTACAGCTGAGGAAGAACTACCAAGAGATCATCTTGAATCCTCCTCAGTCCCTCAAGAGATTCTAGCTTCAGAAACTGTAGAAGTGAAAAGGAGTGAACCTATGCATGATGACAGAGCAGAAGAGCAAAGAAGTCAAGTGGAGGTAATTGATGTAGTGGAAACCTCACATGAAGACAGAGAAGAAGAAGATGACGATGAAGTTAAAATTATAGTTGTGGGATGTGATGGTTATAGGAGAGCCAACTACAATCAACTATTCTCCTATCTACCTATGATACCCTTTCATAGAGCCCAAATTCTCAACTCCTGGGATCACATGTTTTGGACTTTTAAAGCTTATCCAACAATCTCGATGCTAGCTCATGGATTCCCAGGCAACCTCAACTTTGCCCGAAAGCTGGTCACCAATGGCTCTTCTTCAGAAAATGGGCATGAGGTACTATCTATCCCCATATCTTTCATGAATGATCATGGTCCACCATCAACTTTCAGCCAATTCTACGAATGGCCAAGATGGTTAGAAGTAACACTTAATCCACTCAACCAATTTCCAATTACAGAATCCCAACATTCTGTAACTGATGAACCAAATGTGCCCAACTTTATATTGATCAAATCTCCTATCATCTCTCACTCTACGATTCTTGATCCAAATCCAATCGTAGAGTCACCTCCTCTTGAAGCTCAACCCCACACACCAGCCCCTCCATCAGATATCCCTTCCTCATCCACTAATGAGTATTTTAACCTTGATCTTGCTCTCTACACTATGCAAGATCAATACACAAGGGCCACTCCTCCAAATAGTTAGCAACTCTTTGAACTCATATCAGATCTTTCCACCAAAACAGAGTTGTCTGAAGCATCCAAAAAGTTGACCAAGGACATACAAGAAGACCTTGAAGTTCACTCAGACCTTGTTCACCTAAGACTAACTCACCTGATCGATGATGTCAACACTCTCCCAAACACCCTAAGTTCTGAGCTCACAAAGAAGCTAAGGGAGATCATAAAGGAGATGATTCAGAGTATCAATGAAAGGGATCAAATCCACTTTCAAGCTGCTAAGAAACACAGGGATGATGTTCTTATTTTACAGCAAACTCAGGAAACCAAGAACAACCTTATGATGGAGAGTCTCACGAATCTATGAACTGCAATGAAAGAATTCCAAGGATTCTCCATGGGCCAAATGCAACAGACAGAAAATGTCTTGGCCATTCTCCAAAAGATGGAAGCTCGAACTGATTCTCTGATTCAAGAAAACCATGAAGACCTTGTTCAATCCAAGAATCAGCTCAACGAACTTATACAAGGCATGACTCGCCTATCTGAAGATATTCGAACCCTTGATGATGACATAAAGGGGGAGAATAAAGGGAAAGGAGAAAAAGGAAAGGGAAGAGGCAAAGGCACATACATCGCTCAGTCGTCAAGGAGCCCTCCTGCAAGACAGTCTCACCATCAGACTCCACATTCTGAACAACAGCAAATTCTTATGGCTCAACCGCTAAGAAGTCAAGAGCCCAGCTCATAAGGTGCAACTGCTACACACCTTCTCTTGCCTATTGGAGAACCTACGTTTATAAATAGACATGAGAATAATGATCCGCTAAGTCAAAGCGAGCTGGAAGATATAGCATGGAGAAACGAAGCCAATAGGAGAAGGAGAGCCTATGAATATGCCAATCCTCCAAAGAACAAAAGGCAAAAAAAATAGAGATAAGTTGAACTCAATTCCTATTGATGTAACTAAGCTTAACTATAATATATATGTACAAACATCAATAAATTCATGCTTATTCTCTAGAAATTTCAGTTACTCACTGAAACACTAAGTCATATTTACTTTCTTGCAACTGCATCTAAAAATTGATAATCATGACAAAATCTCCTTGGTTATGTCAACATCAAATAGGGGGAGATTGTTGGGAGATTGAATATTTAAATTCGATGTTGAAATTAAATATTCATGATTATATGTAAAATCCTTCAAGGAATATATGTACAAGACCTTAGTGATAGATCAAAATTGTTAAGTTGATCCGAGCTATTAATGTTTATCATTCTGTAAATGAATGTATAGATGAAGAGATCAAAGCTGTTAGGTTGATCTATATCTTGAGATGTAATAGATAGGCTTCAACAGAATCGTAGTCTATCTATCTGATCAAGAGATTGTAGAAGCCAAGACAGAATCGTGGAGTATCAAGAATCTTAGTGTGTCTGCCTTGAAGGGCCTCTCCCAGAATCGTAGAGTGGTCCAAACGCCTGCCGAGTTAACTCAGAAATCGTAGTCTGTTCTCGGAAGCGTAGAGTCTGCAAGAAAAGGAAGTGAAGATCGTAGTGTGCCAGTCTTAAGAGAAATCTTAGTGTTCTCGTTTGCTAGTATCAGATCAAGCACCAAGGTGACTAGACACCACGATCAGAATCGTAGAGCATCATCTGTCTGCATCAGAAGCATTAAGTTGTACCCATTCTGTTTGAAGGATAAATCCCAACAAATGTGGAATGGGTTATAGACGTTGAAGTCCTCGGCAGTCCCAATGTCAACAGTCATCCTTAGTATACAACAAAGAAGCGTATTGAAGAAGTTAAGAAAAGTACTATGGGTCAGCAGAAAACATCTTTTCAGGTGTTAGGGGAGACAACAGTCTGCTGTGTCAGTGGGCCAGACTGTGAATCAAAAGTTATGCAAAAAGCATCCATCAAAGCTAAGAAATGTCAAACACATTTAATGCTTCAACGGATACATTTCAAAGACCTCATATATGCAAAACATCAGCAGATGATACAACCAAGCAAGCATTGAACAAAAACGATGAAGAACACTCAACGCTTAACTCTACGATCTAAAAGAGAAAGCTTGCTTAGCTACTCAGTTCTTTCGAACAAGAGCTTAACGACAACTGAGTAGCACTATTCAAGAACTCATCAACTACTATCAAGTGAAGTAAGAAGTTCCAAGTCAGAAGGACTTGAAGAGTTCTAAGTGAACTAAGAAGTACCAAGTCTGCTGGACTTGAAGAGTTCAAAAGTGAACTAAAAAGTTCCAAGACTGTTGGTCTTGAAGGAATCTGTGAGATTCAGAAAGTGTAAAGATATCCTTAGTAGATTTCTTACTCGAGGAGTAGAAGAGTGGACTAGGAGCTTTAAGTGCTCTAAACCACTTAAAAACACTGTGTCTTTTACTTTCCTGCTATAACTGCGTAACACTCATTAACTCGTTGCATCTTAAAGGGGGAAACAAATAACTCACAATTTTGTTGTGTTTAAGTCATTATCAATACTAACAAGTATTTCAAAAAATAATTTAAAATATCTATTCAACCCCCCCCCCTTCTAGATAACTATTGTGCCTCTGGGAACTAACATTAATGTTAAAATTTATATTTTTCATCAAAACTTTACAACATATGAAAAATAGTGAAATTAAATGTTATAATTTGTGTAATTACGCGAATTAAAGTGTTAGAATCATGCTAAAGGCTTTGTGTGATGTTTTTGTGAAGTCTATACTTCATGGGTAGCATTAAATTCATTGTGTTAGTTTAATTTGGGGTTTATTGGGGTGCATTACATGTGTTCTTTATGAATCGTAGAATGCTGGTTTACGTCTCTCATTTCGGTCATGCTACATCTCCAAATAACAAATGGAGCGCGCTTACTTTTCATACAAAAGAACAAATGTAAGCGGCGCTGGCGCTCTACTTGTAGAATTTCAAAATTTTTTCTAAGTGTTCAAGTTTTGAAAATGTGTTTTTAAAACCTAATGTAATGAACATGAAGACATGTCAAGTATATAATAATATGTTAATTAACTTACGTTATGTGATTAATTAATAAGACTTAAAAGTCCAATAACGTATTCAAAGACCAATGTTGGGATTCGATGGGTATATTGAATTATTGATTAATGGGTATTGTGAATGTATTGATATGTAGGATTTAATAAGGAACGTGAATTAATCGTAGTTTGTGCAAGAGGCGAGTTTCTAAACCTTACTTTTATATTGAGCAAGTATTCTATTCCTAAATTATTGTTGTTAAGCAAGTTCCTTAAATTCCAAATTATTCATTGATCAAGTCTTAAACTTGTATTCTATATCGAGTAAGTTTTTGTTTCTAATTGTTCAAGTTCAAGACTACATATTAGATGCTATAATTCTTTTAAAGAATGAATTCAGTTATACGATACTTATTCGATTGTATACCTTTTTAGAATTATTATTCGAATTGAGTATCAGTTTATTTTGAAACCTTGTAAGACTAGCGAACCCTTAATGATTCGACTAGTTCATAGTTAATGAGCGTTCTAAATTTCAGAACTATTGTTGAGTTATTCAAACCAAATTTCATTTGGTGCGGACTCTAATGTCAAACTGAGATGAACAACCCTGTTATAGGGGATTACTTATGCTTTAGCGTTGAGATATTGTGCACAGTATGGTACTAAAGGTTGATCCCCATAAGTACGAGAAGAAGAGTCCATAGTCTTATGACTGTTAAAGGTTTCAAGTTTAAACACTTGACAACCTAGGACATAGTTCAAGGTCTTATGACCCTCAGGAGTTCTTTTGATTCTTATTATTCATTCTTGATTCAAAAGCCGAGTTTTCTTATTTCAGAAGTCTTTGATTCATTCGCATGTTATTATTTTAGTGTTATATTATTATACTTGTGGGCAATCGTGCTCACTCTTGCGTAATAATAACATTGCAGTTAAGAACGAAAGATCCGACGAGCCTTCTACTAGCAAATACAAGGGCAAGGTTAACAAGTGATGAAGACTTGTTGCTTATTTGTTATGTTATGTTTCAGACTTATGTTTAAGCTATGTAAGACTTAATATTTGTTTATGTTTCCGCTTTTGAGATTGAAGGTTAGTATGAACTGGGATTGATGTATTTATATTCAGCTATTGTAACTCCTTAAGGAGAGAATTTATTTCTATCTATTTTATGGTTTTCATTTATTATGGGTATATATATATATATATATATATATATATATATATATATATATATATATATATATATGTTTGTATAGTAAGTGAACACCAAATCACGTGGGAATTGAAGTACCCGAATTTGGGGGTGTCACAGTGACTCACCATATGTCCCTTTTCCCCTTCATATATCCGATCATATAAGCCTAAAATACCCCTCATCTTGCTTTTTGGATAAGCCTTGTCATCCCATTTTTATCCCACATGGGATAAACACTAATATCCTAGTTTTGGCTCCAAGTCTTTAGTGTTTAACCCTAAAAGCTTGAGTCATAGCTCAACCCTAGCCAAGCCCCACCAAAACCTAGGCTTAATCCTTGGCTCAACCCTCAGTCAAGTTATTCAAACCCTAGGCACAACCATTGGCTCAAATCTAGCCAAGTCTTGCAAATCTTAGCCAATCCTTGAAATTCTTAGGCTTATTCAGTCCAACTAATTCTAGTTAGACATTTTCTTATCCAATTAGGTTTTCTAACTTTTTTGGTTGCATTTTCGTAATCCGCTCGGTTAGTCGAAAAACTGACTTTCGATTTTCGAAAATCCGATTTCGCCACCAATCCCCATTTTCTGAATAAATGTTATGTTGTAATTCGAAAAATCGAAAAAATGAAGTTACGTTTTAGCGTTAATAGTGTTTTAATTTTTTTTTTTCTCAAAAAAATTTTATTTACTTTTTTCACATTTACCCTTCAAAAATTCAAAAACGTTCACATAACACGTATCGTGGTCATATTATGACCATAAGACACATAAAACTCAAATTATCTTTAAAAATCTTATTTTAGTAGATAATTCTCTTAAAAATCCATTTAGAAGTATACTCGATCTTTACGATCATAACATCTATATATCTCCCTCTCTATTTTTTTTATATGTCAATCGATTATTATTTTATTTTTGGTACTTCGCCTTTGAAGTATTTTCTTGAAGTGTTATTAGTAAGAGAAACTGATTGACATATGTTTAATCCATATAATACATTTTATTATAGTGCTTAACGAAATGTTAAATAATATCAGCACGTGTTAAAAATTAAAAATAAAACATAAAATAGAAATTTAGATATGGGTCTTGTGTGTGAGGAATTTATCAAAATAGAATAATAATCAATCTACATATAATAAGTGTAGAGTGAGATATATGAATTAGGTGATTTAGTGTAAGACCCCAACTTTTTATAAATAAAATCGAATTTCCTCTAATTATTATTCTTGATTAATAAGGTGGTAATTTGATATAATGCTTTAGTTATGGGTGAAATGTGCAATTTTTGCAAAATAAACAAGTGGTTATTAAAATATTTATTTTTGTGCAGGAATATTCGTTTGGTGCGTGGAATATTCTTTTTGCGGGGAATATTAAATGCGCCTAGCGATCCAATTAATGGGCCCCATAACAAAATAAGCATCGGGATGAAGAAAATGACAAGTTTGAGCTTTTATAAATAATGACGTAGTTATTCTGAATTAACAATTGTTGGATTACACGGTGGTTAAAATACGATAATATGCGTGGTTGCCTGATGCTACTACGGTATTACACAAGTATTGTTGAATTATTGATTCGCATATGCGTAAGGCGCTTACTCAATAATGGTTACGATAATTTACTATTCAATATTTTATTTTATTGATTCAATAATTCTTTGCGTTGATATTTTATATTGTTGTTGTTTCAATAATTGTCATTACGAGTATTTTCATTATCGAAGCAATAATTCATATTATCTGAATAATATTATTAGATAACATTATTGGCAATGTCTAGAAAGTTACATCTAAGGAGAGGTTTGGTCACCTAATTGCAAGGCAAGATGGAGAAATTCTTATTGAAAGCCCCTCTTTCCTGAGGAGCGGCACAGGTTGTCGATCTTTGTGATTCTAAATATTATTTTAAATAATTAATTATTGATTATTATGATAAAGAAAATATTTATTTTATGTGGATATAGATGGAAAAAATTTTAATGTGACAATTGTTGAAAATTAATATTTTATCTTTTTCTCGATAAAATAATTCATTTAAATATATTATTTTAATAATATATTAACTTGATATTTTTACAATGAATGTGGGATATATGAGTATATGAGGAGGTAGAGTATTTTGTGGCATTAAATGTTTAACATATGTTTTGTGTGTCGGTGAGACACAATTCTTGACCGAAAATTGATTATAGACTGTAAAATCGCTCATTTATGGATTTCGAATAATTTCTGTTTGAAATTTGGAAAAACTTCCTTCTGCAAAGTTGTAGAGAATTGAATTTCCTATAAAAAGTCGCGAGATTCGAATTTTCTGACAAAAGGGCTATTTATCATGAATTATTGAAGTTCCGGAGTTCCGAAATAATTGATTTTTGGAAGTTTTAATTATTTTATATAAGAAAAACGTTTTTGTGGTTGTTGGCACATGGGTGGCTGATGTTTTTGACCAAAGAAGGCATGCTAGAGTTTTCAAAACATGTGGGTAGGAATTTGGAATAAATAATAATATATTTTATTAATTTAGTCTCCTTTGGCGTTCTAACATTTTCCTATAAATAGAGGGCTAAGTTAGAATTGAAAATCACACCAGAAACTAAGTTTTCTCTCTTTCTCTCTCTATATTATCGAGCGTATTCTTGTGAGTATACTTTGAGTGTTGCTATACGGTGCGAGTTTCATCAAGACTATATCTAGAAATTCAATCGAAAATGCGGTTATTTTGTGGTAAGGGATGTTATTTCTTTACATAAATAATATTATTTTCTTCAATATCATTATGCCAAAATCTTTGTTGAACTTTTTATCAAATTTGGAACTTTTTCATGTCGGGGTTACTATTCATGAGTTACTATTCACGAGTTACTATTCACGAGTTACTATTCATGAGTTACTATTCACGAGTTACTATTCACGAAGCGTGAAGATGTTTTTTGTGAAATTTCTATCTTTTTGTGTCGGGGTTACTATTCACGTATCGGCACTATTCACGTATCTGACCTATTCACAAATACATTGGCCTTATTCAATTCCTAAAAATGAAAATTTTTCTTTTTGTCCAAGATGTCTATTTCTGCCTCGCCTTTTGATTGGATCCATGTTTTGATCGTTATTTTTGAGTTACGCTTCAAAATCGTTTATTATGAAGTATTATTGATCTTGGATAAACCGTTTATGCGAATCCCTAATATTTGTCCTTCTATATCATTTGGATTCGTTCTTAAAAATGTTTTCATCATCCTCGGTCCTTAATGGTGATATTTGATGAATATCTTTGGCACAGAGTGCAAAGATGAATGATTAAATCGATGAATCTCTTTGGCCCGTGGTGCAAAGATGAACATGTGTTGAGATGAACATGACCAACTGGTGATACTGAATGAATATCTTTGGCACAGTAGTGCAAAGATGATTAAAGATGTATATTGATTGTTATTACAGGGATGAAATATTGATGATGGACTTTTAAATCTTAGAAGACGGTAGAATTCATTCTCTACGTGACTCTTAAATGGATTCTTTGCTTCATTTGCATTTGTTGATCTAAAACTTGTTGTCTATTGTATTCTATTAGATTTTTCCTGTTGAAGACTAACGATAATTTGTTGTATATTATCTTAGTCATAATATTCTTTATTGGGCTAGTTGAGCACACCCTTTTCCTTGTTGTTCTATTTTCTTCTCGGAGGTGAGAACATAGCGAGGATCGAGCCTGGGTATGGAATGAAGGTTCTAGAGAGAATTGTTTAGTAGTCCTCACCATTTTGTAAAATAATGTATCAATAATTATGATGGGGATTTATTTGCGTGTGGATATTGTCTAGATAAGCAATATTTGTATTTAAACTCACAGTATGTATTGTCGTATTTCACACGACATGTGTATTATTGAAGTTGTAGTTATTTCTGTACCATGTATTTGGCGACTCAGAATGGGTTGGGTGGAATGAACCTATTTTGGGGTCGTCACATTTAGACTTTTACATTTATTGGTATTGTGAGAATCTATTAAATGTACTAAAATGCAATACATGATACCATAACTTGATATTTGTCATTCCCATAATTCAACACGTGTCATTCCTAATTAATGTTCCTTAAGACCCTTAATAAAACTGCCCACATAACATAACAAATGATGATGAAAACAAACCCTAATTCATTCTCCTAAATTTTAGATTTATAACCCCCCTAAATCACTACAAATCTAAATTGTTTTGATATTATCCTTTGTAATTTAATTATTATTTAATAAAATCACTACTTTATGCTATTAATTAATTTTTTGGATTTATAATCTTCTAAATCACTACAAATCTAAACAATTAATAGCATAATGTCATTCTCTTAATTTTTTAGATTTATAATTCCCTAAATCACTACAAATCTAAACTGTTTTGATAATATCAACTGTTTTGATATTATCTTTTATAATTTAATTATTATTTAATAAAATCACTACTTTATCTCAACACTACCCCCTACAATGTATATTCATTTGTTTTTCTGTGTAAAATTTGATCATCGCACAACAATTTATCATCTTTTTACTATATTTTAATTTATTAATTATACGTACATATTTAATATTAAAAAATTGAATAATCGCCGCATGTTTTTGACTAATTGTGTAAGCCGCTTATGTGAAATAAAAAGAGTTATCAAGTTAAAGATTCTTAAATATTGAAATGGAGTCAAATAATTTGATTACGCGAGGATTTTTCACGAAAAAGTACATATAGAAGATAGTTTTGCAAAAGAGAAACAAACTGGAGGCTAGTTTAGCATTTCAGTCGAATATTAAATTACAAACGATGTATAAAAGCCATAAAATCCCATAATTACCCAAAGGCCAGAAAAATCATCTCCCTCGGCCCAAAATCAATAAATACAAACACTGCAAGTTCTAAAATCCTCAAAACCTCTCAAAAATGATGTGGGATGAATGGGAAGACGAAATTCACGAAGATAGAGAAGAATCCGAACATCAGCAACAACAACAAGACTCTCATGTTAACTTCGATTTCTTATCTGTGTTATCTAAACCCAAGGTGTATCTATCTATCTATATATTTATCTGTATGTATAGGTTTGCCCATTTGTAGATTTTAGGGTTTATAAATTTTTTTTCAATTTAGCATTCAACTTTCAATTTTCAATTTTCAGCTTTAAGCTTTCAATTCATGTGTTTTATTTTTATGTATCTATCCTAGTTATTCCCATTTCAAAATTTATTTTTGCATGTACACAAAATAGTCCTATTTGCCAAAAGAATTTTCAGGAAAAAAAGTCCCATTTCTTTCAATGGTAGTATAAAGTGGATGTTCTCAGGTTTATCATCATAATATATTATCATATCATCATTTCTGAATTTAAAAAAAATCAATAAATTTAGGGGTAAACATGGAACACAAATTTATCACTGAAGTTTGTAAATTTTGCTAATGAGATCCTTTTTGTGAAATGGAGAGATTATTGATTATATGAATGTGTTTATTTGAAATTTTGACTTTTTGAAGTCGTTTTGAGACATTTTAAAATTCAAAATTGACGTGTTTATTTAAATTGAAAACTATAAATTTTATATTCGTAGTACGTTGTGGATAGTTTATATGATTCATAATTTTATTGTCAAATATTAAATGAAATTCATATCGATTTTGATAGAATGTCTCAAAATGACTTTAAGAAGTCAAAAGTGCTCTTACATTTTGTAACGGAGGAATTATTAGTGTTGTGGTTATAGTGGTGACTATGGTATTTCTTGCTCTTGTTCAGGATTATTATTGAATACTTGAAGTGGACTATGATGCTTCAGATGATGAAATTCGTTCCAATTATATTCGTCTAGCTTTGGTTTGTTTTTCTTTCATTACATTCGGATCATTACCTTTTTGCATTGTTTTTGGTTTCTATTTGTCCCTCTTTTTGTCCAAGTAAATGAAAAGTTATTTTTATGAGTTCCTTTTCCTGCTGGAGTATTTTTTGAAGTTTATTTTTTATGACTATGTTTTGTGGTTTCTACATTATGTGTAAATATGAAATGTTTCATTATCAAATGTCCGAACTTGAACTTATTATTTATACATGTATTTTACATCTTGAGATTCAATTATTTTTTACAAAGTAATTATTTTTGTTTATTGGTGGTTGTGATTGGCTTTGACAGATATGGCATCCGGATAAGCAAAAGGATGACTATAGTGCCACTCCAAAATTTCAAGAGATAAATGAGGCTTACCAGGGTCAGTATCTTATGTTGTTTTGGTACTTTTTACTTTTTAGTACTTTTACGTGTATATAGTTTCTCATTCATTTCAAATCCAAGTTGACTACTTGTGGTTCACACATGCTGCTGACTTTGATCTTTTGATACTCGTGTTCACGGCACTATGGATGTCACTTTGTGTTGGTTATTGACCATTTACAAGTATACAACTTTGCTTATAGTTTTAGGTTTAAGAATGAAATTGGCACTTTTGGGAGGATGAGAGAATGAAATTTGTCGTCAATTCATTATTGAATCCTAATAAGTTTCTTAAAGCCAAAATCTATAACAGGATGATGAGTAGTTAAACTAGAAATTTTTTAAAATAACTTGAAACTCGAAACCAAAGGCAATGTTAAATAATTCAAAAAAGTTACCTACAAAGCTGCCAAAAAAGTAAAAATTAATACTTAGTCATTAAGTTGATCTAATATCAGCCACATACCATAAGTTATTAATTTAAAGCTTAAGCATCTAAATATACTAAAATTTTTTGAAATCTGAAAAGTAATTCACTGTAGTATCTCATTACAATTCTTGCAATACTAAGGCATAATTGCTCCTTCAACAACTCTAATCTCCCCTCGTTGGAGTCGGGACTATAGCATTCCATGATTTAATGGATGTTTGATTTATCCTTTCCTTTGAAGCTTTGAAAATATTTTGAATGTGGAAAGCAACTTTAGTGAAATAAGCTTCTTCTTTCAATTAAAAAAAAGTAGGATAAGAAAATAAGCTTTCTCCCACACAAATGCTGAAATTTTATTATTTGCTATAGTCATGTTCTTCAAGTAGTTATTCTTCTTCATCTTGCTTCAATAGGTCTCGTAAAAGAATTTTGAATCCAAAACTTTGATGTTGAAAAGGGAAAATGAATGTTGTGCACGTTATACTGATAAAAAAGAAAGTAATAAGTTCAATGAGATCATTGTGATGAACATCTTCGTTTTTAAAACTAAAATCTTAGTAAATTCGTTGTCATGATTTTCAGAACACACCATTGTTTCTGATGTCAAAATAATCAATACGGATGATTATGATCCAACACCAGAAAAGCATCACTGATTGGAGATAGGTTTAGAATAAAGACTAAGATGAGAAAGAAGGGTGATAGAAAACCTAAGAAAGGTTTAGAATAAAGATTAAGATGAAAAAGAAGGGTGATAGAAAACCTAAGAACACATGGAATCGATAGAAACACTACACACAAGCACTAAATTTTCACTCATAATTATAATATAACTTAACTCTTGCCTAAACTTATACGATTGCAATACATATATAGAAAATCTAACTTGGAGAACAAGTAAAAACCCTAACTTAAATTGGAAAGGACTCCTATTTATAATCTACTACTACAATTAAACTCCAGAATAATCTACCTAGATAATTAAATAATAATTACTAATTATAATTTCTTTATCTCCAAGTAATAATATAAATTTTCTAATTAATAATCCCTTGACTCCTTGATATTCCTCCGGGTCTATATTAGGTAGAATGCCTTGGTTAGCGACATGCTCTTTTTGATCCGTAGCGGGGTGGGCTTCTTATGTCAGAGTATACACTTTAGGTCAACATATATCTATGTCTCACAATCGTCAATGGGGTATATATTCTTCTGGAAAAATGTAACTTAGGCTGATTTATATTCTTCCTTATTTTGTATCAAAGTAATGGAAGATTGTGATGTTCATCAGTCATCAGATGTTCAGGTATAATCTTACAAGTGATTCCTTTGACATCGGTCATAAGTTCGCATCTTCTGATGATGGGATGCCTCACTAATGACCATCACTAGTGTTTGATGTATGCCCAAAGGGTCGTAGTAATGATTATGAGTATATACTAGGATTGAAGTTTTTAAAGATCAAGGATCAAACATTATGAATTTATTGGATTTCCTTGGTTTCTTTCCAGTGTGTACAACCGCAAAAATTTAGTTTTCTTTTCAATTTCAACATGTAGCTTTGGTTTTAGACTGGGTTACTAGATACTCTCATAGACCTAGCAAGTCACATCTTGGTACTTGCGTACCCAAACAGGGTACTCTACGTACCAATACTCTAAATTTAGAGTACCAAAAAATTTCTTTGTTATTTGATTATAATTGCACAAATATCAATATTATAATTTAGTATTGGATGCACAAACATTACATTTGTACTAAAATATTTATAATACAATAAATTTTTGATTCAACTAAATATCTTCTATAAAACTTTTGTTTATTACATTTAGATTTGAAGAGAATTCCTAACCATAAGAACTTATATAGAGATACCCTAGCGTATCACATTTTAGTTATGTAGTGTACCCGCATACCCGTATTCGTACCGCGTACCCATACCGCGTTTCAAGTAACAACGGTTTTAGAATTTAAATGGTCAGATTTTTCCAAAGCAAGGTGAAGATATTTGAAAGTTTACAGAATTCGATCAGGAGCAGAAGAAAACTACAGAAGTTGCATCATAATGAAGCTGGTTCTTTAAGTATCCAAGTTTTCTAAAATAATGTCTGCTTTGTTAAGTTAGAAATCAATGGATTGTGACATATGAAAAGGAGGGTTGAGTCTGATGCATGCTTATGCCACTATATTGTAACAAATTACTGTTCACTAAAAAGTAATCCCTTCGTCCCGCAAAGGATGACTAAAGGTTTTTGTCCCCAAAAAGATGAGATAAAAAAGTGAAGGGTAAATGTCATTTAGTGGGGTCCACTAATATAAAAAAATAAAAGCATTTATCACTTTATATAATCTTGTGGGGACTTTTTTACTCTCTTTACTTTTACTTTTCTTAATGTGTGTAAATTGTATTTTGCTCATCCTTTTGGGAACGAAGGGAGTAATTTTTAATACGGGCTTAAATTTAGTGTCTTGTTTCAAATGAATGGTAACCATTGGCTTTCTATTTTAGTAGATGGTTATTAATATTTTCCCTTTGGCTTTGAGTTTTTCTAAGAACTTTAGTCTGTTTTGTTGTTAGGAAGTGATGGGGACGGGGTTTTTGGGACGAAGGATATCACACAATAATCTCACACAAAACTCAATCCATTCTAATTATTCAATGTATCAAAATAATGAAGTACATCACTATTTATAATACTCCTAGACAACTTTCTTGACCTAACTTGAACTCTAATAATATAATTACAAATCAAATAAGATAACTACAAATTAAAGAAACTAAACAACTTCTAATTCATGGGCTTCCAAAGTCTCTTATATTGTTCCAACCAACTTTCACAGACTCGTCCTACATCATTTCTCCTCCGCTGAAAAAAACTCGACTTCGTCGAGTTATGAACATCAACATAAGAACAATCAGGTCGAATCACCAAGGAAGTCTTTGCAAGCTTCAAATTTGGTATGTCTAGAGTGCAAGTAAGAGTGAATTTGGTATTGGCTTTGATAATCGAATAGATATTAGCACGAGCATTATGTTGCGCATGACGATCCCATAGCCATTTACTCCCTAAGATAATGTGACAAACCATAGGGGTAGAACATCACACATAACGGTATCCTTAAGCTTGCCTACGGAAAATGTAACCAAACACTTCTGAGTAACTGTGACGACCCCAAATCCAGGTACTTGAAACCCGAACTCGGTTCTCCACGATACCATTTCTTTAAGCTGAATAATACTAAATAATAATACATTCAACTTAATTTACATACATCAAAGTTTACTTCCCAGTGCACGTGACCTTTAAATACATTCCTTACAATACTTGAATAGATACCAATACAACTATAACCATTAACTCATAATACACACTTATTCGATCGACTTTCCTTTTCCTTTGTTCGGTACTGAGCTTTCGGGTTGCTCATACATAATCGAAAACATTTAATTTAAGCGAGGATGAGCATTTAAGTGCCCAACAAGTAATAGCAATTATATATAAAATTTGAAAGAATATAAGTATTCTCTTTACATAACACTTCTACAACGAATTGAAAGTTGTGAAGTAATCTGACTTGATAAAAAATTCACATAACAACTCTCTTTCAAATTCTTTAAATTTGGCTCTGCTCTACCCTCGAATAGGGTTTAAGAAACATACTATGAACATTCTTTTCATTTTCGAAAAGGTTTAGCGGAATTCTATCCTCAAACCAAATCGTAACTTACGAGTACGCGGAGGGTGATCGACCAGATTGTACCTGTATTGATCAATACTACATAACTTGAGCGAAATTCATCGCTCTCACTCTATCCAGCCTTGCAAAAAATCTTCCCATATAGGGATGTTCATACATACCGTTCCAATATCGGAATAACTTTCAAATATCTAATCATAATTAAATGATTTAAACATTAAACAATTCCATTATCATTAATAGTTTAATTAATACTAAACTATTAATGAAACCATTGCTAAAATATAAAAGTTATTTATAATAACTCAAACTATTTTTAAAACATTTATATTACCCAAATAATTACCATTAATATTTAAATATTAATGTACTATTTATCCAAATATTAAAAGTCATTAATTATAACTTAAAATATTTTTAAATCCTTAATATCCTCTTTAAATGGTTTTTAAATTAGTAAAACCATTTTAAACTATTTATTTAATATTAATCATTAAATAAACTAAATATCATTAATATTATCTTAATATCATTAATATTTAATTATTAATGAAATTATCATTTAAATATTAAAAGTTATATTTTATAACTTAAAATATTTTTAAATACCTTATTTTCATTTAAAATGATTTTTATAATATTAAAATCATTTTTAAACTAAATTATTTAATATAATCATTAAATAACTTTAATATCATTAATAATTATTAATTAATGAAATTCATCACAAAATATTAAAAGTCATCACAAATAACTCATTTACATAATCAATTCCAAGCTAAAATAAACATAGTAAACTAACTAGTTTATTAACAACACTAACTAAACTTCAAAAATTCAAACAATAACTAACAATTAAAAATAATAACATTACAAAAATTAAATAAGAAACATACCCGAAAATACGAATTTCACAGACTGAATACGCACTTCCACGTCAAAATTTAACTAAGGAGATCTTTATAAAAAGTTCTCCCACAACAAAGCCTTTCTCAAAAATTGGAGGCCTTATTGTTGGTGAATGAAACAAAGGCCAAGCCCTTCTATTTATAGGTTTAGAAAATGGTAAAGTTCTCAATTTAGTCGATGTGGGACTTGGTTTATACTAATTTTTTAATAGCTCACTTTGCGATTTTCTAACGCATTGCTCATAACTCCGATTAATCTGATTTTTGGATATGTTATACATGGTATGTAAGACTATATTTTTAAAAAATACTGAATTACCCAATTCGGGTTCATTAGGTAGCCCAAACGGTCGTCCAAAAGTGGGCGTTTATAATAGCTTTTCAATCTCGTTTCAGCTTTACCCTCTTTCGCTAAAAAAATCATAACTCTTTTATTTTAAAACATTTTGAGCGATTCTTGAGCCCACGCTGAAGCTAACTTCACAGGGCTACAACTTTTATTCTTTGACCATTTCAAATTCCAACACATCACATTTCGAAAATTCCGTCAAAATGGATCGCACCGCACTTGTTGGGAAGTTTTGACACTACTACTTTGAAATGTCATAACTCTCTCTCCGATATCGGATTTAGTCCGTTTCGAGTCTATGGAAACTTATTCGGTGTAATATAACATACCAAAATCCTGGACCTTTTAAAGCACACAAAGTGGGCGAGAATGCCCCATTACGAGACCTTGCCCAAAAAGCAGTTTATCATGATCGAATCAACCATGTTTGACCATCTATAACTTCTAATCTATACATGATATGGACTTGATTCTTTTTGCAGATTAAAACCACATATCAAAGGCTACACATAACAACTTTTGAAGAACAAAACTCATGATCGAAAGCAAAGAGTTATGGCCTCGACATTTGGTGAAAAAAATAACGAAATTCGGTTTTTCCAACTTGCTTAAATCTTCAAATTCGTGTACTTTGATGTTATGGGTCTTTGATTTATCAACTCATCAATTAACATTCTATTACACAACTTTAAACAATCAATTGCATCAAATAACATCGAATCAAAGGATTTCTAGGTTTAGTGTTTTTATACCCTTTTTGCCAAAAATTCTTGATTATTGCTTCTGATTTGTTATGGGTGATGGTTGGGCTTTGTTTAAGAGTGTATGGGCAATCTTGTACAAAGGCGATTAAATGTAATATTTAATCACTAGATTTAATTCTTATAATTTACCAATTAACTTCTATCCTTTGGTAAATTAAAACACTTATCTGATAACATCGAAATTAAACCCTATTAATTAAAATTAGGGTTTCTCAACGTCATCAATTAGGGTTTCTAATTGACCATTAGTGGTTCTTTAATTATCTCGTGTATGTTACTAACACGATCATTACGGTTTCTAATTTCAACCTGTTAGGTTATAATAATTAGGGTTTGTCCTAATTATCGACGTCTAACAACGAATTAGGGTTTCTTCTAATTACCGATATTCTTATTCACAATAACTTCATATACACAATCACTTACTCGAAATATCCCATAACCGAAGTTTAATAATTAGGGTTTCACAAGACGGTAATATCCTACACCTAATTGGTAGTCATTGCTCAATATTATTTGTCCGCACATACCCAATTACATAATTATAGTAATCGTAAAATAATATAATATTATTATTCTCATCTTTTGATCACAATCCCAATCCGTGGTTTGGATCTCATGTCCGACTTATTCTTCGTACACATCATCAATAATCAAGTTAAAATAATTAACTTAAATATTACGAACAATTCATATAATAAAATATTTATTATATAAATCTAATTATCACATCATATATTATTTCCAATCATGTTTTCATGGAAAATAATTAATAAAAAACATTTCACTACGAAATTTATTACCATATAATTTGTGGTAATTAATAATTCCAAAATTATTTCTAATTTTTCAAGTAATAAATGTATTCGCATTTATCGTTCACTTTACTTGACACTTAGTCTCGTCATTAAATAAAAAAAAAAAAATTTATACGCAAAATTTCTTATTTATTTTATATAGAAAATCTCGAGTTATTACAGTAACTCGCAACTTTGTATTGGTAACTCACACAACATCATACGGCTCCGGGTGAGGCTTAACTTTTAACCCAAGTTTCTTAACTGCTTCCTTAGAGATAACATCCGTACAACACCTAATATCAATCACAAAAGAACACACCTGTCCCGCACATGACTCTCGTCTGAAAAATTCGCCCACGATGGATTTTAGGATCATCCTTGTGTTTTGGGGCAACAAGTAAAGGTCAAAGAAAACCTAAACATCCTTTCAAATGAGCATCAACTTTCGTCATCTACCGGCTTGCAAATCTTTTCGTTTAAGTCGGCTTTCCCACACTATTTGTCAACATTAACAAGTTGCCTAGAGGGAGAAGCGGTAACATTCATCTTCGGGGAAGGACACTCAAAAGACGTATGACCAAACCCACGACAATTATAGCACCTAGTACCTAGACGTATGGTTGTTGCTAGCATTAAAAGAATTTGGGGTACGATTAGGCCTGCTAGTAGCTGAAGGTCTTGTTGACGATCTTTTCATTGGCTTATTTAAAACAAGCTCCACAAACGTACGCTCCCTCCGAGTTTGGACTTGTATTGGAGGCTTAACATGATTACTTTTTAAATTATCCTCTATTTGGGTGGCAACTTGAACATCATCATCCAAGAACAAGAGTTTACTTGTAGCTACACCATCTGTAATCTCGAGATTCGATCCTCGACGGTTAATGGAGATTAAAACTTCTTCAACCTAAGGAAATTCAGATCGTGTAACCAAACTGTAGAACATTGAAGTAACTCGACTACATATTTACTTTCTTGTACCAACTCAGTTGACTGCAAATATAATCCGAAGGTACAAAACGTCGGGTCAATGCAACTTTCATATCTTCCCATCTTCTCGCAGCTGTATACAAATTTCGCTGATGTTGATCCCACCAAATCTGAGCTGTTCATTTCAACTTCGCTTCAACAAAGAAGAGTTTCCTTTCATTGGATAATTCATACCAACGAAAGAAGCTCTCCGAACTATGAATCCAATTGAAGAATGTTTTGGGACCATTATCGCTATTGAAATCTCCAATATTTAATTTTGCTCCTCTATCCACTGCATTCATCCTAGGATCTGGAACATGAGGATTAACTCGTGGATTAGGCTCATGCTGTTGTAGTCTCATATGATTAAACGGGATGGGGGTCTTCCAAATTCCTAATGAGCATCTTCTTGTTCTTTATCTACACATTCCGTGAGTACACCAACCTTTACTGTAAGTGTTGTAATAGAAGCCTGAACATTTGCAGTAAGTGTTGTGATTGAATCTTCAATTCTTTTGAGACGCTCATCTTGTTGCAACACATAAGCATCAAGCTTGGCATTGATTTCTCCAGCATTAACCATGGTTCCTTCAAATAAAAATAAACCTTTTTTTTCTCTAGAGACTTAAGTGCAGAAAGTATAAAGAAACAATAGTTGAACTGAAACTGCGAAACTGCTGAAACTTTAGGGGCTGAAATGAAAGAAAATGAAACTATAAGGACTGATATGTAAAATTTAGGGGGTATTTTGGAATTTAAGAAAACTTGGGGGACTAAACTAGAAAACTATAAAAACTATGGGGTACCTAACTGTAATTTGCCAAAAAAAAATAGTTTAATACTTCAGATCTCTATGTTCTTTTCTATCCTTGAATGTAGCTATAAGAAAAAAAGGCAAGAAGCAACAGTTGGCTAAATAGGAGAAAGGGTAAGGAGAGTAGCAGGCCGCGGTAGAAAGCGATTGCGGAGATGGCGGATGTAGTAGCGATGCCTTTTTTCTTCTACCTTTTTTTTTGTTTTTTTCCCTGTTCGTGTGGTTGATTTTTGAGGAAGGTTGGAATAAGGTTGTGTTTGGTAGATTATGGCTAGTGTTTATGATTTCTATTTTGGGACGAAGGATAAATATCACACAATAATTTCACACAAAACTCGATCAATTCTAATTATTCAATGTATCAAAATAATGAAGTACATCACTATTTATAATACTTCTAGATAACTTAACCTAACTTGAATTCTAATAAGACAACTACAAATCAAATAATATAACTACAAATTAAAGAAACTAAACAAAAGGTAACTATAAATCAAATAAGATAACTACAAATTAAAAAAACTAAACAACTTCTAATTCATGGGCTTTCAAAGTCTATTATATTGTTTCAATCAACTTTCACGGAGTCGTCCAACATGAGGAAGTATTGAAGCAATACATTTGCTTCTCACGCTCCAGCTGCATCAAGGAGTTAAAAATAATTTCTGGTGTAAAAATTTGTAAAAAAGAGTTTGTATTGGTTATGTAGGTAACTTGTCAAAAAATATAAAGTAGGGAGGTCAGGGTATTCATTTAGACTAAAGTCCAGTTTCCACCCTAAATGTTTTTACCTATTGAATCACCCCAAACTTGACTACCGTAAATAAAGTGCATCCTTTGTCTGTTTTTTCATCCATGTGGTTGTCAAAAAGTACACGACATTAGGAAAATTAAGGCAAAAGTCAACATACAATCTGATGAAGAATTTGTAGCTTCATCTAATGGCTGAATATGTATACGCGCACACAAAGAGAGCGAGGAAGAACAAACCCACATGATTTGATGGAATTGATGAATAATTTGAAGATTTGTCAGTGGTGGAAACATACTATATATACACACATGCATATGAAGAGAGAGATAAAAGCAAACCAATTTGAAGAAATTGGAATTGTTATTGAAGGTCAACAATGGAAAATATATATACATACACATGAAGAGAGAGAAGAAGAAGAATCTAATCAAAGAAAGTGGAATTGACGAGAGATTGGAAGAACAAACCCACACACACAAATGAAGAGAGAGAGAAAGAGAGAGAGAGTTAGAGGTAGAACAAAGTTAGTTGAAGAAATTGGATCTGAAATTTTAACCTTGATGAAAGAGAGAAAGAACAAGAGGAGTGGAGAGATAAAGTTGTAGGAGAGAATGTTATGCTTTATCCCTTTAACCCTTCAATCTACTCCTTTCCAATATCATAAACTTGGGACTTTTGTGTGAATTACTCATATTCTTTATATAAACTATATTGTTAAAAACTTCACCTCGTTCTGACGTCCCCGTTTGCCAAACAAATGAAAAATGAGACATAAGGGTGCATTTTGTTTAAGGCAAGTTCAAGTGTTTGCTGTTCTCCATTTTTATCATTCATTTTATTCCTCTATTTTTCACTTAAGTGGCTGAATGGGGTTGAAAGTAGGTGACCAGCACTTCTCCATCAGGCTAACTCAGTCCATTTATTATACACGAGTTTGTCATGTGGTATATACATTCTAAACCTTGAAGCATGACAAATGTCTCTTTGAACTATTGAATTTTTTTCCCTCTGTAAATTATAAACTGATAGTACACCTCTTCAAAAGCTCTCTGTTTTTAACCAACCATTGTGATCTGTGCACGTGGGAGTCGCGTTCTCTCTTTGTAAATGCTTGTTGACCATGTTAATGATCTGTTCTTGGCATGTCGTTAGATGGTGCAGCTTGTATTTATTTACTTTTCAGACAAATAATGTTATTTTCTTTTCAATGCGTTTCTGCATGCGAAATAATTGTAAGATGCTGCAATTTTGGAATTTACTACCTTAGATGCTTGCAAGTTTAAGTGGCTATGTTACCAAACTGTACACAAGTCATGAAATTCTTTTAAATTAAAATGGCATTGGGAATCCTACTTTTCCACCAACTTACTTTCTAACAAGATAAAAAAATATGTTATTAACAGGCTAGCATGTGCCATCTATAAGAGCGTTTCTTTAAAGACGTGGTGCTGAGTTGTGGGTCCATATATTTACTGGCAAGGGCCATTGCTTGTTGCAATAGCATGTGGCCGGCAATAGCAGGAATGAGGATCTGAGATTCTGAGCTTGTCAAAAAAATATGATATTTTCACAAGGAAATAATAAATGTAAGTGGGTCCAACATATTCCCTTATGAAAATAATAAATATCAAATTTCCCTTTTTCGAATTATGCCAATTATTAGTTTTGAAACTATGGATTCGTGGGACCAGTGAATCTATTTTCATTGGATCCCAAGTTCTCTTGGGGATTTATTTTTCCATAGGCTCCTAATGCAATTAGTTTATAAACCAAACATTTTGCTTGAAATGATAAAAGACTGAAATCCTACATTACCTCTCCCCTGTGACGCCCCCAAATTCGGGTATCTTCCAACCCGACAAATGGTGCTACACGGTACTCATAACTGTACATTCATTCTATTGAAATGACATCAAAATGTGTGTATCAACGACATTCTTATTACATTAATAATAGTAAATCCCGTTCTCAGGTTCTTAAACCATTACATTCTTTGTTCATCATAATATAATACATACACTTACTAGTCTATTACAAGATAAACTAATCATTCATCTTACGCTTGCCTTTATCTCTCTTTGGAACCCTCGGTTACTCGACCTTTCTTTGCAATCATATGATTCAAGCAAGAAGTGAGCATAACTAGCTTTCAAATAAGTCTAACAATATATTATATAGATACCACTTCGAGAATTATATGATTATTCTTCAATAACTGAACAATAGTTATGAAGTACTATGAAACATTGGATAGCACTTCTCATCTCATAAAACAATTCCGAAGTTCATATAGTAATTTGGAAATTCTGAGTAGGTCCATAGACCATGAACATTCTCTTTAGCTTTTATTGATGAAAAAGACAATCCGACACTAAGTCCGTAACTCCGACATATCTTACGAGCACTTCTAGGTGATCAGCCTATAGTACTCTATGTTGATTAACACTACATCCGTTAAACTTATTTACGTTTAAGTTTTGGCAACCTCGCATGCCCATCAAATAATCGATGTAAAATACATTTGTTTATTCATACTCAGGCTTACCTTGAATCCGTACCAAACAATTGGCGTAGGATAGCGTTATCAATTCTATATTGAAAGACTTGTAAAGAAATCAATCAATCTTTCAAGATTAGTCTAGCCGAGTTAAAACTGACATCGACTCTTTCTTTAAAACTATTCATGAATCATTGAAAATCTGGCTAACACGAAGGTTAGACAAGCGATAAGAAAACTTGCCTTCAGCGTCTGCTACAATAAAATTACTTTTCCTTTGAGTCTTTACGGTCTCTACAACACATAACCACATAACATACCATATTAAGTCATGAACATATATGGTTCCTAATAAATCTTAGCCTTCTCAATCTAATCATGTATTAGATTTGTTATTATTGGTTCCGGCTTGTTGTCATAATTTACATCGTTCTTATCAACTTCTTCCTCTTCTATGTCTTAAGTGAATTTACTTCATTAATAACACTCGTTTCGAGTTAATCATCCTTTCTCACGGCTTACTAACGTTCTTACGTTATTAATCGAAATTCGATCGTCATTGGTTAAGTACACTTATTGCATACCGTTCACGTAATATTCAACAACTTTTAGTTGTAACCAATGTTCTAAAAGGCGCTAGGCGGGAGGCGGGCGGCCGGAAGGGGCCTAGGCGGAATTTTTTATTTTAAGCCAATTTTAATATTTTCTAACATTTATCCAAACAAAACAATAATATAAAGGAAAGACAACCTATAATAAAGATAATAAAGGCATTTGCTTGAAGTTCAAACACATCCATATTGTTAATGTCAACGTTCAAACACAAACATGCAATTGTTCAAAGTTCAAACATATTTTTAACGTATTAGTTTTATTCATAAACAAGATTGCTATTAAATAATAAAATTTAAATTTTTAAGAATTTAATTCAATAATAAAACTTAAGAAACTAAACATAAATTTAAGAATTATATTGAATTAAATTAAATATTACAAATGTATCATCATTTATATAATTTAAAGTTGGTACAAGTTCAAAAAATTACAATTATAGTAAAATTATCCATTTTGACTTGATATCGTTTACTTCTTGTTGTGATTTGATATGCTACAATCTGTATTATCAATATGGTAAATCATTAGAAAAATAAATATATCAAAATCTGATTTTGGTAGTTATTAAAATAAAATAAAAAAAACTCTCCGTATAGACCCCGCCTAATTTTCTAGAAGAATTTTTTTGCCGTCTTGGGCCTAGGTGAGGTGTCAGGGGGGCCTAACACCTAGGCGAGGCACCAAGGAGGGGCTTAGCACCTAGGCGGGGCGCCAAGGGAGGGTCTAGCGCCTAGGCGGGAACACTGGTTGTAACTCTCAACGTTATAGTCATTATCATTATTGAATACTGTTCACTTATACTTTACGTTCAATTGACTTACCTCCAACCTTTAGTGTTATACTTAAGGTTTAACAATGTCTTAAACATTGTTTATATTTTAAGTTTATCATTGTTATATTTTAAGTTTACTAATCAATTACTGTTCTTGCTTCACTTACAAACTTTCCTTACTGTGAAATCCCTAAAATTTGGTGTTGTGCCTAACTTCCTTTTTTATTAAGTCGTTGTTGCACAGTCCCTAGCCTAATACGTACGCATGCATACATGCACTTTGAAACTCGAAAGAGTCATGGCATTTTCTTGGCGTTGTAGCGCCACCTATTTGCCTTGGGCTGGCGCCTCTATGCACTAGATAGTTGACAGTTTTGTTTTACACAACGAACTTCCCGGACTTCAAATTTGCTCATTTTAAGTCTGAATTGGCTCGTTCAAAAGCCATTAGCTCACAAATCTCATACTCTACGTGGTCATGCAAGAATTTTACATTTTCGACTTCGTTAACTCGGAATTCACCTTTGAGTTCATTTTTTAACGAAAACGATAAACGTTTGTGAACTTTCAATGCCCGTTTCTTCGTTCTAAGTCGGAATTCGGTCATTTTCGAATCCGCAACTCTATAATGCCAAATAAGACTTGTTCCCATCACAAAACCATCGTTTCCGAGCTAAATGTCAAAATTTGACTTCCATTCCGAGAATTTCACGAATTCGACGATTATCGTCCAAACTCGTGAATTCCGCCATAACTTCGTTACTTAGGATTTTTAAACCGTTTCAAATGGATTCAATCCATTATACTAACATCTTAACATACATATTTCATTAACTTATATACATAATAAGTTCTTACTTGTTCTTCATAAGTTTATAACTTATATGATTACGAATTGTTTATTCTTGACTTATTAAAGCTCGAGTCCTTTGATTAATCATTCCTACTTCTTTTTAGCATACAAATCCTACCACTACTCACTTCTCTAACAAATGAAAAGAAAGAGATTCATGGATTAGGATCTTACCCTTGAAGATCAATTGATTAAGCTTTGTTCTTCTCTTTGCTTCTTGAATTGCAAAGTCTAACTTTTTAGCTTTTCTAGCTTTTTCTCTCTAACCAATAAGTTATAAGTTGTTGGTGGAAAATCTAACAAGTATGAAATGAACTAAGACATCTCTTATTTATGGGAAATCATAAATGAGGGCTTATTGGTCAATAAGTCATTCCACCTCCTTATTATTCATTATTTAAGCACTAAGTTAACTTGCTCATCACGTTATTTGCTTGCTCACCACTTAACTTATCCTTTGCTTGCTCATCACATATAAGCACTTTGCTTGCTCATCACATATAAGCACTTTACTTAACCTTCAAATTTACTTGGTCATTACATAACTTATCTCTTGCTTAGCCACCAAGTATAAACACTTTACTTAGCCACCAAGCATAAGCACTTTACTTGGTCAGTACTTAACTTATCCTTTGCTTAACCATTAAGTTTACTTGCTCATCACTTTGGATCACCCATGGGTTGCCCCATGGGTTTTAATCATCCAATAACCCATTGGTTCTTACTTTGGGCTTTTAGCTTAATTAACTTAATTTATACATTGGGCTTGCAATTAAACAAACATTGGGCTTGTTCATTAATTCTCATTGGACTTAACCATTTCTACCATTGGGCTTACCCATTCCTATACTTGGGCTTGTACAATTCCTAACAAATCCTACAAGTCCAATCCATTTGGCTTAAAGCCTTATAACGTATAGTCTACGTATTAATCTCGTATTCCAACTCGTATACTTATTCAACATATACGACATACCATCATTCATACATACTCGTATAATATCTCGTATCATACTTGTATTCATTACCTCGTACTGTGACGACCCCAAATCCAGGTACTTGAAACCCGAATTCGGTTCTCCACGATACCATTTCTTTAAGCTGAATAATACTAAATAATAATACATTCGAACTTAATTTACATACATCAAAGTTTACTTCCCAGTGCGTGACCTTCAAATACATTCCTTACAATACTTGAATAGATACCAATACAACTATAACCATTAACTCATAATACACACTTATTCAATCACCTTTCCTTTTCCTTTGTTCGTGTACAGAGCCTTCGATTGCTTCATACATAACTTGAAAACATTTAATTTAAGCGAGGATGAGCATTTAAGTGCCCAAAGAAGTAATAGCAATTATATATAATTTGAAAGAATATAAGTATTCTCTTTATATAACACTTCTACAACGAATTGAAAGTTGTGAAGTAATCAGTATTGATAAAAATTCACATAACAACTCTCTCTTCAAATTCTTTAAATTTGGCTCTGCTCTACCCTTGAATAGGGTTTAAGAAACATACTATGAACATTCTTTTCATTTTCGAAAAGGTTTAGCGAATTCTATCCTCAAACCATCATAACTTACGCACACGCGAGGGTGATCACCAGATTGTACCTCAGATTGATCAATACTACATAACTTGAACGAAATTCATCGCTCACTCTATCCGCACTTGCGCAAAAAAATCTTCCCATATAGGGATGTTCATACATGCACAGTTCCAAACCCGAAGGTTTTAATCTTGCTTTCAACAATAATATGTAATTCAACATATATATATACGGGTAATTGACAAAGGTGTATCAACATGTGAACAAATGCCATGATTATCCAAGTGGGGACACTTGTATAACCATTTATAGAAATCAATGAATGTAATATATATCCGAGCTAACATGTCGATAATCAAAGAGTACATAATCTGCATGCGAGGATAGAATAATTACGAAACTTCTTACTCATGTCCATTGCGTAAAGGAAATGCAAAGGTAAGATACTTTTGATTCAATGATTACAAATCTCAACTTAGGTTTTATCTCTTTATCACAACCTATCAATAATCGGATCATTCGCTCGATTAGAACAATATATCTTAACACATAGTACATCATTTATTATAGTCGTACGATCCTAATCACATAATCACAAAGTGATCATACTTTTAGTTCCTATTCTATACTTGAAATATTTTTATACATTTTCAAATATCTCATCCATGCTCTTACGGTAGCCTTTTCTTTCTATTATAGAATTCGACATTTGTCACGTCTCGACAACTTTTTTATCGGAAATAATCTTGAGTCTAAGACTCTTATTTTATACCTCAACATCGTAAATATCGACATCTTAATTTTTAATCATTTTCAAATTTCCGAAATTGAAAAATTTAAAATAATTCAAATCATCACTAAAGGGCTTATAGTGATATAAGCATTACTATAGGTGTTCTTCTTCAAATTTAGAACTTCATAATCGGTTCTCAAGTCACTAGTTTGGCTCGCTATAACTTTCAATTATCGAATCATAATTAAATGATTTAAACATTAAACAATTCCATTATCATTAATAGTTTAATTAATACTAAACTATTAATGAAACCATTACTAAAATATAAAAGTTATTTATAATAACTCAAACTATTTTTAAAACATTTATTATTACCCTTAAATGATTTTTAAAACAATAAAAATCATTTTAAATAATTACCATTAATATTTAAATATTAATGTACTATTTATCCAAATATTAAAAGTCATTAATTATAACTTAAAATATTTTAAATCCTTAATATCCTCTTTAAATGGTTTTAAATAAGTAAAACCATTTTAAACTATTTATTTAATAATAATTATTAAATAAACTAAATATCATTAATATTATCTTAATATCATTAATATTTAATTATTAATGAAATTATCATTTAAATATTAAAAGTTATATTTTATAACTTAAAATATTTTTAAATACCTTATTTTCATTTAAAATGATTTTTATAATATTAAAATCATTTTTAAACTAAATTATTTAATATAATCATTCAATAACTTTAATATCATTAATAATAATTAATTAATGAAATTCATCACAAAATATTAAAAGTCATCACAAATAACTCATTTACATAATCAATTCCAAGCCAAAATAAACATAGTAAACTAACTAGTTTATTAACAACACTAACTAAACTTCAAAAATTCAAACTTTAACTAACAATTAAAAATAATAACATTACAAAAATTAAATAAGAAACATACAAAAATACTTAATTCCACAGATTGAATACGCACTTCCACGCCCAAAATTTAACTAAGGAGATCTTTATAAAAAGTTCTCCCACAACAAAAAACTTTTTCTCAAAATTGGAGGCCTTATTGTTGGTGAATGAAACAAAAAGGTCAAGCCCTTCTATTTATAGGTTTAGAAAATGGTGAAGTTCTCAATTTAGTCGATGTGGGACTTGGTTTATATTAATTTTTCAATAGCTCACTGCGATTTTCTAACGCATTGCTCATAACTCCGATTAATCTGATTTTTGGATATGTTATACATGGTATGTAAGACTATTTTTTAAAAATCTGAATTACCCAATTCGGGTTCATTAGGTAGCCCAAATACAAGGGTCAAAAGTGGACGTTTATAACAGCTTTTCAATCTCGTTTCAGCTTTACCTCTTTCGCTAAAAAAAAATCCATAACTCTTTTATTTTAAAAACATTTTTGAGCGATTCTTGAGCCCACGCTAAGCTAACTTCAGGGCTACAACTTTTATTCTTTGACCATTTCCAAATTCAACACATCGGTCCGAAATTCCGCTCAAATGGACTCACACCGCACTTGTTGGGAAGTTTTGACACTACTACTTTGAAATGTCATAACTCTCTCCTCCGATATCGGATTTAGTCCGTTTGAGTCTATGGAAAGCTTATTCGGTGTACTATAACATACCAAAAGCCCGAAGGTTTTGGAAACATTAACGATCGAAACAAGATCCCTGGATAGCACATCCCGTCACTTGACTTTCGCTTTTGAGAAATTTGACACATTTCCTTCCAATCACCGTAATTCCCTCATCCGAGGCTCTGAATGAGGTCATTCCAAAGCCTATGGCTTCCTAACTCGATGCACTACAACATATCAAAAGCCCGCACCTTTTAAAGCACAAAAGTGGACGAGAATGCCCCATTACTGATCGCCCAAAAGCAGGTTTATCATTATCGATCACAACCATATTTGACCATCTATAACTTCTAATCTATACATGATATGGACTTGATTCTTTTTGCAGATTAAAGACCACATATCGGGCTACTACATAACAACTTTTGAAGAACAAAACTCATGATCGAAAGCAAAGAGTTATGGCCTCGACATTTGGTGAAAAAATAATGTAATTGAGCTTTTCCAACTTGCTTAAATCTTCAAATTCGTGCACTTTGATGTTATGGGTCTTTGATTTATCAACCCATATCATCAATTAACATTCTATTATACAACTTTAAACAATCAATTGCATCAAATAACATCGAATCAAAGGATTTCTAGGTTTAGTGTTCTTATACCCTTTTTGCCAAAAATTCTTGATTCTTGCTTCTGATTTGTTATGGGTGATGGTTGGGCTTTGTTTAAGAGTGTATGGGCAATCTTGTACAAGGCAATTAAATGTAATATTTAATCACTAGATTTATTCTTATAATTTACCAATTAACTTCTATCCTTTGGTAAATTAAAACACTCATATAATAACATCGAAATTAAACCCGGTAATTAAAATTAGGGTTTCTCAACGTCATCAATTAGGGTTTCTAATTGACCATTAGTGGTTCTTTAATTATCTGTGTATGTTACTAACACAGTCGTTACGGTTTCTAATTTCAACCGGTTAGGGTTATAATAATTAGGGTTTGTCCTAATTATCGATGTACAACATTAATTAGGGTTTCTTCTAATTACCGATATTCTTATTCACAGTAACTTCATATACACAGTCACGGTAATATGTTATGACCTAATTGACCGTCATTGCTCAATATTATCTCGTCACACGCATACCCAATTACATAATTATGGTAATCAGAAAATCATTATATAAATAATATAATATTATTATTCTCATCTCTTGATCACAATCCCAATCCGGTTTTGAATCTCATGTCCGACTTATTCTTCAGACACAAAGATCAATAATCAAGTTAAAATAATTAACTTAAATATTCTGAACAATTCATATAATAAAATATTTATTATATAAATCTAATTATCACTTCATATATTATTTCCAATCATGTTTTCATGGAAAATAATTAATAAAAATATTTCGGCTTACAGAAATTTATTACCATATAATTTGTGGTAATTAATAATTCCAAAATTATTTCTAATTTTTCAAGTAATAAATGTATTCGCATTTATCGTTCACTTTACTTGACACTTAGTCTCGTCATTAAAAAAAAAAAATTATACGCAAAATTTTTTATTTATTTTATATAGAAAATCTCGGGTTATTACACGTACAATACCTACGTATTATACGATCATCGCTTTAATTCATTACACACATTTAAATTCCTTCTCGGAAATCACTTTCCCTAACCGTTAGGTTTTAAGTTCGCAGACGAAAAACTGCGTTTGCCATAACTGAAATATTATTGGATAATCCATCTTACCTCGATATTCTATCGTTACGTATTTCTCGGAAGTTCAAAAATAATTTCCGAGCAGAAACAGATGAATAGTGTTTTTACGGAAATTTCTCGGAAAACTTTTATTTTCTTCTTGGAAATTCAAACACTTTAATTCTACCACATAGCCAGAATCCTAACTACATCCGCACATTCTAGGTCATACAACGACCTTCAAATAGCTTACTCCCATAAATTATCAATTAAATTCATTTAAGTATTAGTAGTACTGCGGAGTGGAAGTTGAAGGGGGGTATGCCAATCAAAGTAAAAATAAATAAATATTTCCCAATAAAAGAAGCAGGGAGAGAGAAGTGATTTGAAAGAGATTAATATGATCATGAATAAAGTTCCCTAAAGCCTCTTGTATATCTAGCATAAAATGCAAGGGAAATTGTGTTGTCTCTTGGAAAAGCTGAATAACTTTGTAGAATTAGTTCTGTAGAAATTGTGGTCTTTTTACATTGAAAAAGTTTATCATCAACAACTTATAGGAAATACAGTCAGATACTATGGGTATCATGACCTAGCAAGTGATCCTCATATACTAGGTTGAATCCTACTATTCAACCGTCTGGTGATATTTCTGTGTGAAAACCGAGGTAGAAAATCTGGCTCATAGATTCAGTTTTGGGTTTCCCAATTCGTAGAAGCAGGAAGAGAGACGTGGAAGTAGTGAATGTAATAAAGAAAGTTATCTAAAGCCTGCAATAAGTGATCATAAAATACAAGGACGGTTATCCTGTCACCGGAAAGCTGAATAACTTTTTTGACTTAGAGTTATTTAAGGACTGAGGTCTTTTTACATTGAAAAAGTTAATTGTCAACAGATTACAGGAGATATGATTAGATGTTGTTACTAGCATAGTTCTTAAGGCGATGCCAAGTCGTCCAGTTGGTAGGGAGCAGGCGACCGGGCGACTTGGGTTTGGGCTGAAAGTCAAGCGCGTAGCAAAAGCAGTCCTTGCCTTCGACTTCTCGGCGTTGACGACTTTTCGGCAGATCGACCGACTTGGCTACTCCGGGTATGGATCAACCCACTGGGTTAAAAAAAAGAAAGTAAAACGACGTCACTTGGAACTGGGTAACTAGTCCTAGTCGAACTGATTCGCTTCTTCGCAGAATAACTTAGAAGATCGAACTTTGCAATAAAAGAGGAGTCAACGAGCAATTGTGAGAGCGACCGAGAGAGAGAGAGATAGACTACGTCGTCGACTGTTGACTCCGAAGTCCCTTCTGGCGACCCTGCGCGACTCCGATCGGCATTTCGGCAGGTATTTTCTTCTCTTTTTTTCCCACCCTTTTCTGTTCTGCTGCTGCTTTTTTTTTCTAGAGTCAAGTGGTATATATATGTTTGAGTTATGTTTACTGTTTGGCTTTTTTTTCCTTATCCTTTCTATTGACTGATTGTTATATATATATATATATATATATATATATATATATATATATATTATAAACGTTATCCTTTTGATTGTTATATATATACTTATCATTTATGGCGAGTCTCCTGGTTATATATAAGTTTATATATGTTTTTATTTATATTTTATATATGTACTCTTTATATTTTATCCATTAAGTATTTACGTAATTATGCTTTGAATGTTATTCTATATTGTAATGTTTTGAGTTTTAATGTATATGAAATTTTATTGCCAATATACTTATTAAGTAAAATAAATAATATATAAATTGCACATTGTAAACGACTTGTCGCCATACAGATGCCATGACGGTCGCCTTGTCGCCTAGGCGTCTTGGCAGTCGGCTACCGCCATGACTCACCATGCGCAACAACTATGGTTACTAGTTATTATAAGCTAGCATCTGGTCATCTTTACTAGGTTAAGAAATGTGGTCTTTTTATATTGAAGAAGTTGATTGTCAACTTATTAGAGGAGATATGGTTAGATGCTATAGTTATCATAATGTAGCAACTGATCTTATTATTCAAACGTCTGGTGATATTTGGGTCCTTAGCTCATCTGGGTAGCACCATAAATGACATATTTCCTAGTGTCGCCTTTTTTTAATCACCTGTTGACCTGTAGCCACTATCCTTGGAATCTGGATTGATGGTAATCACAGGGTGCACACAATACCCAACCAACTAGAATATTGTGCAATCTCATAGTAAACTAGTGAGTGCTCCATAGTGATTCATGATTGTTGCATGCCGCTGTGGAGTATTTGTGGAGTATACTAGGCTTACTACTACTTTGCTAACTCATTGAGGTTAGTGTTTTGCTAGTTGAGGCATTCCTTGATTTGCTTATACATGAAATAGTTCTAAAAAAATTGATGTATAAAGTATGTGATTTGATGCTTTTGTTTAACCAATTAATATTCATTTCTATGGAACAGTTTTGAGCGATCCTACTGCAAGGAAAGAATATGACAAGAAAGGGATGCTTCACGTCTATGATTATAATATCGTTGTGAGCATTTTTCCTCTTTCGTTGTTTTTAAAACTTTATTATTGCTACAATTTTTTTTCTTCATGAAATGATATTAATTATTTTCTTTGGAGTGCAGGAGTACCTTCAGCGGTACAAGGGCCTTATATTAACATGCAATGGTCTTGGGATGAAGCATTCAATATGGTAAAACCTAAATATGCGCAAATACAATTTTCAAGACATCTCCTTCTTGATGCAGAACACGCGTGGGGCAAGAAGACACCGCTAAAAGAACTAGCAGTTCATTTGTATTAGGAGTCGGTTTCAACATGTGCTCATGTATAAATGTAGAGTCGAATGTTATATTATGATCGTAGTGTAACTTTCCCCATGCAGAACACGTGTGGGGCAAGAAGACACTGTGAAAAGAACTAGCAGTTCATTTGTATTAGGAATCAGTTTCAACTCTCATGTATAAATACAGAGTTGAATGTTATCTTATGATTGTAGAGTAACATCCCCCTTTGATTTCATCTGCAGGGTTTCGTTATAGTAAATATCAGTTTTAGGGTTCCTCTGATGCTTAAAATTAATCAATTCTGTAGTTTTAAAGATTTATTGTATTTTGTTAATAAATTAGTGGTTATAAATTACACGTAAATATGAATTGTCGTGTACTCGTGTTAAAGGTAAGGGGGACTCTGTTTAGCTAGTAACCGAATGGTTTAATTCTGGTTGTTATGTGCTGGACCTTAAACAAAGATGATATAGCATGATACAAGAAAAAAGCTTTTGACACAAGAAAACACTTTTGTTTCTACTGGAAAAAGTGTGCATGTTGTCAAGTCATCGTCTCCTGGAAGCAGTTACACGATATTAGTCGCACTGGAATTTCAATTCACTTGTGAATGTATCTCACGTGGAATAACAGTTCAGCGTTTCAAAATGAGAGTTTATTTTGACCTTTTTGAGCGCTTAGGCGTTGCTATTTGCCAGCCTCTAGCTTAATTCAGCATAAAACTTGATTTCTACTATTCTACTTTTTGAAGTTTAGTATTTTTTTTTGATTTGTGGCATTTATCTATCTATATTATAAAGTGGCAGTAAAAAGGCTCGACTGCATTTGCTCATATTTGGTTCACTCAATGTGAGACACTGAATAGTTTACATATAGGTTGCGTTTTAGTAGTCTATTCATCGACTGGAAATAAAGGTATAGTCAAAGTTATTGCCCAAAAATAAAGAGGCAAATAAGGTTGGAGGCACATTTTAGTAATATGCGGCACAACATTACGTTATTCGATTGCCGGCATTTATATTGTTTACGACATTGGTGTGTAATGCATTTGAATTTGCAAAAACTTATCAATTTTGATTCATTGCGTTTGAGCCTTAAACGTTGCATTTGTAAACTGAATATATTACGTTTGAAATAGATTGTGTAGACAAATAAAATATTCAAATGCTCTATAAGTTGGTAATCGAACAAACACTAGGGTGATATTTGATAAAAATTAAATGTTAAGATCTCAACAATTTAGATATTTGAATAATATAGAGCATTTAAATGAAAGTGTATCTGAATAAAAAAATATTGTTTGATAATTATTTTTTCAAAATATCTTAATAACAATATTTTATCATATTAGGCTCAAATCCGTATGTATCAGGGCAAAGAGCGTGGCTCCGCCATGGCTGCAATAACAGTTGCATTAGATGTAGAAGGGATTGAGACAAAGATCAAAATCCAAAACCCTAAACCCAAATGAATCCATCAAATCAAATACCTCACATCATCACGCCATCTAATTCGCCCTGTCAAGATACAGACACATCAACATTGCCCCGATTCGCTAAAGAATCAAATTTTATCATCACAACCTCCATTTAACCGTGTGTTTCTAAGTTTTAATGGCACAAAAAAGAAAATGGAATGGAATGGAAAAGGAAAAGATATGCAAAAAGGTTAACCCTTTACACACAATACATACATACATAGATATAAAGAGAGAAAGAGAGGAGGTGGCTATGTTTGTGTAATACCCGAAAAAATATATATTAAATAATAAAAATTATTTTGTTTTAAAACATATTAATTGTATTTTGTCTTTTACTTGGGTCAACTAGTCATTTAATTTATGTGGATTAATAAATAGTGGATAAATTAATTTGGTAAAATTGAATTTTTTTTAAAACTAATTGAATTTAATTTTTATATGGGTAATATTAATCTTATTCTAATTAGGAGAATTAATAAGATAAATAATAAGTAAATAAATACTAAAACCTAATCATACATGCGATACAAATCAGAAAGAAAAGAAAAAGCAGTTGGCGACTGCGCTATGAAGAGAGAACAAAGGAAGAGAAAATTAGCAAATTCACTTTGTTGCATAGGAAGCAAAAAGGTATTGTAACATTTCTATCAATAATGAATTGAAGTTATATGTGTCTGTATGTATGTATGAATTGATGATTGCTTTTTTTTTAAAAAACAAAAAAAACAAAAACACGTTAACTAATGCAAGGCTATTATATTGTTGTAATATAATAAGGATAAGGATTATATATATATCATGATTGCAGGCGTTGATTTGCAGCATTGATTTCGTTATTATATATATATATATATATATATATATATATATATATATATATATAGTAAAGTTCAAAAGCATAAGGCTTAAAGAACAAAATTTCTTAAAGAGCATAAGTATTTAAACCTCCCAAAACTTTATTCCATGTATTTTTAGAAAACCAAAATAAGGCCTTTCTTCTCCGCTCTCTCGCTCTCCAAATCTTAACCCAACCTTATCTCTAAATCAAGAATCTGCACCGAGAATCGCTATCTACACTCGTGAAGGAAAAAGCAGAGCCATCTTATTCAAATCTAACCATGCCCTAGTTTATCTCTTCTCTCTAAATCGAACCGCTTCTCTCCAAATCGAAGCTAGGTAAACCCTTTCTTCTCTCCAAATCGAAACCCTTTCTTTTCTCTTGAACATTGAATGTATGCTTACTAATGATATATGAAGCTTTTGGGTAAATTGAGAAAATGGGTATGTCGAAATAGAGAGAATGGTGAAAGAAATATTGAATAAAAATTATGGGACTAGTAGCGTAGCTTTTTCATTGAATGTATGCTTACCAATGTTCAAAGAAATGAAAATATGAGTAATTGAAAAACTTTGTTCTTGAATTCTGACAATGGAATTTGAGTAATTGAAAAATATGAGTAAACGAAAATATTAATTAACCTACACAACTTTGTTCTTGAATTCTGACAATGGGATTTGAACATTTTTGTGATTCCCTTTGGTCACCTTTTTGTGGAGAAATGCTTAGTAAAAATTATTTGTTCCAGTTTGTGTTTCTAACTTGTAAGAAATGTAGGTGGAGAAATTATAGAAGTCCAATGAGTTATGGAATAAGAAGCAAGGATTCGGGTTTTGCACAAATGTGCTAATGTCAGTATGTGTGTGTAAGATCAATTTAGGCCAATCAAGATATATATATATATATATATATATATATATATATATATATATATATATAATATTTTAATAACTTTTGGCCATGAAACTTATATACGAAATTGGTAAATTAATTGAAGTTATATTTATTAATTTGAATTAATTAATTTTACTGACATAGGTATAAAAGTTCTTAATAATAAATTTAATAGTACTATATTATTAATGATTGGATTATAATAAAATCTTATTAAATTATTTAGGTTGAACGGAGAGAATCTAAACTAGTTTTTTTTTTGAAATATACTTTGGGTATTGCATTATCGATTCCAGGTACAGATTCCGTACTTATTCAACGATACTCTTTAATTTTAGTTTGTTCGTTTTGCTTCTCGTTTTGATTTCGAATATTGTCTCGATACCTTGATCTTAGTGAACTTCATATGACAGTTTATTTTGATCTTTAGAATATCATAACTTGTACTCTTTTTTGAACTCGCTTATCATATTTAATATTTATTTTATTTTCGTAGTGATGTACATGTTAGTATATTTTGGAGACTTGTGTTGATGATTCGCTTTGATTTAACATGTACACGCTAGAACCCCTTTGTGTTGATATTGTGTCGCATGTGTTGTGACATGATGTTTTTTTGTTAGAAATACCGTAGGGTATACCCGAGTTATAACCACATGTGGGTACCACAAGCATGTCCTATTGGGATGAGAGGCAAGACACCTTCCGTGGCGGTGTGATCATCCACGACGCTCCATTTTGTGCTCCAGTTGGGAGTTGACCATTTGGTGTTTTGTTGTGGGAGGCGTGTGGGTCGACACTAGTTTTTTGTTTTGTTCGCTCATGAGTAGTGATGTTTGTGCCAAACACGCCTTTTGATTTTGTATGCATCCGGATTATGAGTCCGATGTGTGATTGCCCATGTGACATTATTTTGATTGCATGTGGCATTATTTGACTTGCCTGTGTGGCAAGGTATATTACTATTTGTTTCGAGCTCGGTATGAAATAACATCCAGCCATTTGATTCAGCTTATTATTTTGTTGTGTTAGTTTTGTTCGTTTCGTTTCAGTTCAGTTCAGTTCATTTAATTGAATTAATTATTTTGTTTTATTATTCTTTTATTCTATATCCGTACTGGGCATTTGGCTCATGCTGTGTTTTTTCTTCCGGCAGGTAATTAGGGGAATCAAGGGCAAGTGTGACGAGAGCTCCCTTTTATCCAAATGATTTAGATATATTATGTTTAGGTTGTGATATATTAGTTTGTTCGGAATTATAATAATTATTTTAGATTGTGGTTTGAGGCAGTTTGATATTTATTATGGTTGACTTGTGGTATTAATAAGATATTTAGACTATTCTTTTGTGGCTTTGAGCCTTGCTTTTGAATTTATTAGTTTTGTTATGTTTTGAGTAACCTCTCTTTCTATTTCTTGAAAGGGGGTGTTACTGAGTTAGTATCAAAGCTTAGGTTCTTTCTTGTAGAAAACCTATTTATGTTTGACCTATGAGTTATGGGTAGACTTACAGGTTAGGTTTCGCTTCGCTTTGATTTTGTTTAGCTATCATATCGCCTATATTCTTGAATTTGTCTCTAATCTACTTTGTTTATATTTGTGATCTTTTTCTTAGATGGCTCGTAGATCCGCTTAGAGTTGTTGGGAGGCGAGGTAACAATAGGGGAAGAGGTGAGGTCATCCCAATGAGAAACCTAATGATCGATTAATGCTCAATTGGCTACCTTGGTGAATTAGGCGATAAATCAGCTTTACCTCAATTGGTGGCACAAGTTGTACATGCAATACAACAACCGCCACAAGAAATTCTGAGCAAGGAATCCG
Organism: Panax ginseng; assembly: GCA_020205605.1. NCBI lineage: Eukaryota > Viridiplantae > Streptophyta > Magnoliopsida > Apiales > Araliaceae > Panax > Panax ginseng. The sequence continues at coordinate 59,880,847 of CM035140.1, read as the reverse complement.
AGAAATAATGGTTAGCATGCAAATATTGAGGAAGGGAATGCGAGGGCCATGATCGTCGAGGGGTTGCAATGTGTATGTATGGTTGAAAAGGTTTCGAAGCGAAACCACACCATTTAGTTCATCTCCAACTCTAATTGACGCAGAGAATTGGATTTCCCACTTAGAGAAGATTTTTGATGTATTGGGGTGTTGGGATAATCGTAAAGTGTTACTTGCTTGCGCTATGTGGAAGGGATGCACAGAGGTGGTGAAAAGCGACAAAAGTAACAAAAGGTGATGGTTATGCCGAGGCACTTAGCTGGGCAGAGTTTTGTGAGGCCTTTTATCAATAGTGCTTTACAGTTGCTGATAAAGAGGCCTATGCCAGAGAATATTTGTCCATCCGACAAAAAGTTGATGAGTCATTTAATTTATGTGGATTAATAAATAGTGGATAAATTAATTTGGTAAAATTGAATTTTTTTTAAAACTAATTGAATTTAATTTTTATATGGGTAATATTAATCTTATTCTAATTAGGAGAATTAATAAGATAAATAATAAGTAAATAAATACTAAAACCTAATCATACATGCGATACAAATCAGAAAGAAAAGAAAAAGCAGTTGGCGACTGCGCTGTGAAGAGAGAACAAAGGAAGAGAAAATTAGCAAATTCACTTTGTTGCATAGGAAGCAAAAAGGTATTGTAACATTTCTATCAATAATGAATTGAAGTTATATGTGTATGCAGATATGTATGTATGAATTGATGATTGCTTTTTTTTAAAAAAAAAAAAAAAAAAAAACACGTTAACTAATGCAAGGCTATTATATTGTTGTAATATAATAAGGATAAGGATTATATATATATCATGATTTACGAGCGTTGATTTATAAAAACATTGATTTCATTATTATATATATATATATATATATATATATATATATATATATATATATATATATATATATATATATATATATAAAGTTCAAAAGCATAAGGCTTAAAGAACAAAATTTCTTAAAGAGCATAAGTATTTAAACCTCCCAAAACTTTATTCCGTATATTTTAGAAAACCAAAATAGTGCCTTCTCTCTCTCTCTCTCGCTCTCCAAATCTTAACCCAACCTTATCTCTAAATCAAGAAATCGACATCGAGAATCGCGTCTACACTGTGGAAGGAAAAAGCGAGCCATCTTATTCAAATCGGAACCATGCCCTAGTTTATCTCTTCTCTCTAAATCGGAACCGCTTTCTCTCAAATCGAAGCTAGGTAAACCCTTTCTTCTCTCCAAATCAAACCCTTTCTTTTTCTCTTGAACATTGAATGTATGCTTACTAATGATATATGAAACTTTTGGGTAAATTGAGAAAATGGGTATGTCGAAATAGAGAGAATGGTGAAAGAAATATTGAATAAGCGACTATGGGACTAGTAGCGAGTAGCTTTTTCATTGAATGTATGCTTACCAATGTTCAAAGAAATGAAAATATGAGTAATTGAAAAACTTTGTTCTTGAATTCGACATGGAATTTGAGTAATTGAAAAATATGAGTAAACGAAAATATTAATTAACCTACACAACTTTGTTCTTGAATTCGACAATGGGATTTGAACATTTTGTGATTCCCTTTGGTCACCTTTTGTGGAGAAATGCTTAGTAAAAATTATTTGTTCCAGCTTTGTGTTTCTAACTTGTAAGAAATGTAGGTGGAGAAATTATAGAAGTCCAATGAGTTATGGAATAAGAAGCAAGGATTCGGGTTTTACAAATGTGCTAATGTCGTTATGTGTGTGTAAGATCAATTTAGGCCAATCAAGTATATATATATATATATATATATATATATATATATATATATATATATATATATATATATATATATTTTAATAACTTTTGGCCATGAAACTTATATACTAAAATTGGTAAATTAATTGAAGTTATATTTATTAATTTGAATTAATTAATTTTACCTTGACATAGGTATAAAAGTTCTTAATAATAAATTTAATAGTACTATATTATTAATGATTGGATTATAATAAAATCTTATTAAATTATTTAGGTTGAACGGAGAGAATCTAAACTAGTTTTTTTTTTGAAATATACTTTGGGTATTGCATTATCGATTCCAGGTACAGATTCCGTACTTATTCAACGATACTCTTTAATTTTAGTTTGTTCGTTTTGCTTCTCGTTTTGATTTCGAATATTGTCTCGATACCTTGATCTTAGTGAACTTCATATGACAGTTTATTTTGATCTTTAGAATATCATAACTTGTACTCTTTGAACTCGTTTATCATATTTAATATTTATTTCGATTTTCGTAGTGATGTACATGTTAGTATATTTTTGGAGACTTGTGTTGATGATTCGTTTGATTTAACATGTACACGTTAGAACCCCTTTGTGTTGATATTGTGTCGCATGTGTTGTGACATGATGTTTTTTGTTAGAAATACCGTAGGGTATACCGAGAAGTTATAACCACATGTGGGGTACCACAAGCATGTCCTATTGGGACCGAGGCAAGACACCTTCCGTGGCGGTGTGATCAGTCCACGACGTCTCCATTTTGTGCTCCAGTGGGAGTTGACCATTTGGTGTTTTGTTGTGGGAGGCGTATGGGTCGACACTAGTTTTTTGTTTTGTTCTGTTCTGCGGAGTAGTGATGTTTGTGCCAAACACGCCTTTTGATTTTGTATGCATCTGGATTGCGTAGTCCGATGTGTGATTGCCCATGTGACATTATTTTGATTGCATGTGTGGCATTATTTGACTTGCCTGTGTGGCAAGGTATATTACTATTTGTTTCGAGCTCGGTATGAAATAACATCCAGCCATTTGATTCAGCTTATTATTTTGTTGTGTTAGTTTTGTTCGTTTCGTTTCAGTTCAGTTCAGTTCATTTAATTGAATTAATTATTTTGTTTTATTATTCTTTTATTCTATATCCGTACTGGGCATTTGGCTCATCTGTGTTTTTTCTTCCGGCAGGTAATTAGGGGAATCAAGGGCAAGTGTGACGAGAGCTCCCTTTTATCCAAATGATTTAGATATATTATGTTTAGGTTGTGATATATTAGTTTGTTCGGAATTATAATAATTATTTTAGATTGTGGTTTGAGGCAGTTTGATATTTATTATGGTTGACTTGTGGTATTAATAAGATATTTAGACTATTCTTTTGTGGCTTTGAGCCTTGCTTTTGAATTTATTAGTTTTGTTATGTTTTGAGTAACCTCTCTTTCTATTTGGAAAGGGGTGTTACAGAGTTAGTATCAAAGCTTAGGTTCTTTCTTGTAGAAAACCTATTTATGTTTGACCTATGAGTTATGGGTAGACTTCTGGGTTAGGTTTCTGTTTCGTTTGATTTTTGTTTAGCTATCATATCAGCTATATTCGAATTTGTCTCTAATCTACTTTGTTTATATTTGTGATCTTTTTCTTAGATGGCTCGTAGATCCGCTAGAGTTGTTGGGAGGCGAGGTAACAATAGGGGAAGAGGTGAGGGTCATCCCAATGAGAAACCTAATGATCAGATTAATGCTCAATTGGCTACCTTGGTGAATTAGGCGGTAAATCAGGCTTTACCTCAATTGGTGGCACAAGTTGTACATGCAATACAACAACCGCCACAAGAAATTCCTGAGCAAGGGAATCCGAGAAATAATGGTTAGCATGCAAATATTGAGGAAGGGAATGCGGAGGGCCATGATCAGCAGGGGGTTGCAATGTATGTATGGTTGAAAAGGTTTCAGAAGCAGAAACCACAGTCATTTAGTTCATCTCCAACTCTAATTGACGCAGAGAATTGGATTTCCCACTTAGAGAAGATTTTTGATGTATTGGGGTGTTCGGATAATCAGAAAGTGTTACTTGCTGCTTACAAGCTGGAAGGGGATGCACAGAGGTGGTGAAAAGCGACAAAAGTAACAAAAGGTGATGGTTATGCCGAGGCACTTAGCTGGGCAGAGTTTTGTGAGGCCTTTTATCAATAGTGCTTTACAGTTGCTGATAAAGAGGCCTATGCCAGAGAATATTTGTCCATCCGACAAAAAGTTGATGAGTCATTTAATTTATGTGGATTAATAAATAGTGGATAAATTAATTTGGTAAAATTGAATTTTTTTTAAAACTAATTGAATTTAATTTTTATATGGGTAATATTAATCTTATTCTAATTAGGAGAATTAATAAGATAAATAATAAGTAAATAAATACTAAAACCTAATCATACATGCGATACAAATCGAAAAGAAAGAAAAAAAGCGGGTTAGCATTATACTGTGAAGAAGAAGAACAAAGGAAGAGAAATTAGCAAATTCACTTTGTTGCATAGAAGCAAAAAGGTATTGTAACATTTCTATCAATAATGAATTGAAGTTATATGTGTCTACAGTATGTATGTATGAATTGATGATTGCTTTTTTTTAAAAACAAAAAAAAAAAAAAACACGTTAACTGATGCAAGGCTACTGTACTGTTGTAATATAATAAGGATAAGGATTATATATATATCATGATTGCAAAGCGTTGATTTGCGGCATTGATTTCGTTATTATATATATATATATATATATATATATATATATATATATATATATATATATAGTAAAGTTCAAAAGCATAAGGCTTAAAGAACAAAATTTCTTAAAGAGCATAAGTATTTAAACCTCCCAAAACTTTATTCCGTGTATTTTTAGAAAACCAAAATAGTGCCCTTCTCTCTGCTCTCTGCTCTCCAAATCTTAACCCAACCTTATCTCTAAATCAAGAAATCAGACCTCGAGAATCGCGTCTACACTGTGAAGGAAAAGCAGAGCCATCTTATTCAAATCTGAACCATGCCCTAGTTTATCTCTTCTCTCTAAATCGGAACCGCTTCTCTCCAAATCGAAGCTAGGTAAACCCTTTCTTCTCTCCAAATCGAAACCCTTTCTTTTTCTCTTGAACATTGAATGTATGCTTACTAATGATATATGAAACTTTTGGGTAAATTGAGAAAATGGGTATGTCGAAATAGAGAGAATGGTGAAAGAAATATTGAATAGCAGCTATGGGACTAGTAGCAGTAGCTTTTTCATTGAATGTATGCTTACCAATGTTCAAAGAAATGAAAATATGAGTAATTGAAAAACTTTGTTCTTGAATTCTGACAATGGAATTTGAGTAATTGAAAAATATGAGTAAACGAAAATATTAATTAACCTACACAACTTTGTTCTTGAATTCTGACAATGGGATTTGAACATTTTTGTGATTCCCTTTGGTCACCTTTTTGTGGAGAAATGCTTAGTAAAAATTATTTGTTCCAGTTTGTGTTTCTAACTTGTAAGAAATGTAGGTGGAGAAATTATAGAAGTCCAATGAGTTATGGAATAAGAAGCAAGGATTCGGGTTTTGCACAAAATGTGCTAATGTCGTTATGTGTGTGTGTAAGATCAATTTAGGCCAATCAAGGTATATATATATATATATATATATATATATATATATATATATATATATATATATATATTTTAATAACTTTTGGCCATGAAACTTATATACTGAAATTGGTAAATTAATTGAAGTTATATTTATTAATTTGAATTAATTAATTTTACTGACATAGGTATAAAAGTTCTTAATAATAAATTTAATAGTACTATATTATTAATGATTGGATTATAATAAAATCTTATTAAATTATTTAGGTTGAATCTAGAGAATCTAAACTAGTTTTTTTTGAAATATACTTTGGGTATTGCATTATCGATTCCAGGTACAGATTCCGTATTACTTATTCAACGATACTCTTTAATTTTAGTTTGTTCGTTTTGCTTCTCGTTTTGATTTCGAATATTGTCTCGATACCTTGATCTTAGTGAACTTCATATGACAGTTTATTTTGATCTTTAGAATATCATAACTTGTACTCTTTGAACTCGTTTATCATATTTAATATTTATTTCGATTTTCGTAGTGATGTACATGTTAGTATATTTTTGGAGACTTGTGTTGATGATTCGTTTGATTTAACATGTACACGTTAGAACCCCTTTGTGTTGATATTGTGTCGCATGTGTTGTGACATGATGTTTTTGTTAGAGTACCGTAGGGTATACCTGAGTTATAACCACATGTGGGGTACCACAAGCATGTCCTATTGGGACCGAGGCAAGACACCTTCCGTGGCGGTGTGATCAGTCCACGACGTCTCCATTTTGTGCTCCAGTGGGAGTTGACCATTTGGTGTTTTGTTGTGGGAGGCGTATGGGTCGACACTAGTTTTTTGTTTTGTTCTGTTCTGCGGAGTAGTGATGTTTGTGCCAAACACGCCTTTTGATTTTGTATGCATCTGGATTGCGTAGTCCGATGTGTGATTGCCCATGTGACATTATTTTGATTGCATGTGTGGCATTATTTGACTTGCCTGTGTGGCAAGGTATATTACTATTTGTTTCGAGCTCGGTATGAAATAACATCCAGCCATTTGATTCAGCTTATTATTTTGTTGTGTTAGTTTTGTTCGTTTCGTTTCAGTTCAGTTCAGTTCATTTAATTGAATTAATTATTTTGTTTTATTATTCTTTTATTCTATATCCGTACTGGGCATTTGGCTCATGCTGTGTTTTTTCTTCCGGCAGGTAATTAGGGGAATCAAGGGCAAGTGTGACGAGAGCTCCCTTTTATCCAAATGATTTAGATATATTATGTTTAGGTTGTGATATATTAGTTTGTTCGGAATTATAATAATTATTTTAGATTGTGGTTTGAGGCAGTTTGATATTTATTATGGTTGACTTGTGGTATTAATAAGATATTTAGACTATTCTTTTGTGGCTTTGAGCCTTGCTTTTGAATTTATTAGTTTTGTTATGTTTTGAGTAACCTCTCTTTCTATTTCGGAAAGGGGGTGTTACAGAGTTGGTATCAAAGCTTAGGTTCTTTCTTGTAGAAAACCTATTTATGTTTGACCTATGAGTTATGGGTAGACTTCTGGGTTAGGTTTCTGTTTCGTTTGATTTTTGTTTAGCTATCATATCAGCTATATTCGAATTTGTCTCTAATCTACTTTGTTTATATTTGTGATCTTTTTCTTAGATGGCTCGTAGATCCGCTAGAGTTGTTGGGAGGCGAGGTAACAATAGGGGAAGAGGTGAGGGTCATCCCAATGAGAAACCTAATGATCAGATTAATGCTCAATTGGCTACCTTGGTGAATTAGGCGGTAAATCAGGCTTTACCTCAATTGGTGGCACAAGTTGTACATGCAATACAACAACCGCCACAAGAAATTCCTGAGCAAGGGAATCCGAGAAATAATGGTTAGCATGCAAATATTGAGGAAGGGAATGCGGAGGGCCATGATCGCGGCGGGGGGTTTACAATGTATGTATGGTTGAAAAGGTTTGAAGCGAAACCACGGTCATTTAGTTCATCTCCAACTCTAATTGACGCAGAGAATTGGATTTCCCACTTAGAGGAGATTTTTGATGTATTGGGGTGTTCGGATAATCAGAAAGTGTTACTTGTCGCTTACAAGTCGGAAGGGATGCACAGAGGTGGTGGCGACAAAAGTAACAAAAGGTGATGGTTATGCTTGAGGCACTTAGTCAAGGCGAGTTTTTGTGAGGCCTTTTATCAATAGTGCTTTACAGTTGCTGATAAAGAGGCCTATGCCAGAGAATATTTGTCCATCCGACAAAAAGATGATGAGTCCATCATGGATTTTATGACGAGGTTCACCAGGTTGGTAGGCTTTGCGGGAACCTCAGCAGGACCGTATGTGAGCAGTAGGAGAAGTTTAAGTAATAATTCATTATAGATATCTCCAACATCTCATTAACACCAAGTTTGCGGATGTGTCGCGATGTGCAATCTGACCCAAACATATTGAGATGGAGCAACAGGACTTTCGGTCTTCTAAACCGGAAGGGAGTCGAAAGAGGGACAGAGATGACCAGCAGGGTCAAACATCGGGTCCACATGGGAAGAATCAGGGTGGTCAGTGGAACAGAAATCGTGGCAGCCAGCAGGGGCAATGGCGTGGTCAAAATCAGAATAGGGGTTATCAGCAGTTGCCTCAGCAAGGGCAGAATTATCTGCTTCATCTACCTTGACATGGTCAGAATCGTCAGCCGTGGCAGAATCATCAACAGGGGCAGAATTAGGGTTGTTATCCAGGACCAGCTGGTGGGGGTAACCCAAATCTTATTCTGATAGCTCCTTGTGCTACTTGTGGGGCTAATCATCCGGGTATGTGCCACAGACTCACATGTGCATGCTTCTTGTGTAGACAGATGGGTCATATGGCTAGAGATTATACCGGGCCTCGTGGAAATGGTGGAGGTGGTGATAATGGTGGCAATGGAGGTCAACATCAGGGTTGTCGAGTGTTTGCCTTGACGTATAACCAGGCGGCAGGTGCACCAGGTACTATTTTTTACACTCTTTAGTTGGCAATTGTGAAGCGTCTATTTTATTTGATACGGGTTCTACTCATTCCGTTGTTGCTCAGTCTTTTATTCGGCACTTGGGTGTGCCATCTCAGTTATTAGATTCTGTTATGTCTATTGCTACCCCGATGGGGACTTCTGTTGATATTTCTGATTTGTATCGAGGGTGTTCAATCAGTTTTGGGGATAAGATTCGTAGGGCTAATCTTCTTCCGATGAGTATGCACGATTTCGATGTCATTCATGGGATGGACTGGTTGGATAAACATCATGCCACTATCGATTGTCAGGCGAAGAAGGTTATATTTGGAGATGTGAAGTCTCCAGAGTTCATGTTTCAGGGTTCACGACCAAGTAGGGTGGTGAAATTGATTTCAGCTTTGAAGGCTGGAAAGTTAGTGGCAAAAGGTTGTAAGGGGTATTTAGCGTTTGTGAAGGATACTTCTAAGGGTGAGTCTCGTATTGAGGATGTCAGGAATAAGCATGTGAATGATATTCCTATTTACATATGATTTGATTATGATATATATTCCTATTTACACCTGTGAGCTCATATATAGTGTAGCGCCCCCAAATCCGGGTATCTTCCAACCCGACAGATGGTGCTATACTGTACAACATTCATACATTCATTCAATTGAAAAGTCTCAAAGAACGAATATAACCTCTATATATTTAAAGTAATATTTACATTTCCCAAGTTCTAAACCCATTACAAAGGTTCTTTATCATAATATCAGTTACATTACAATAATAGACCTATACTATTACAAGACAGCTTAGAAATCTGCCTTAGTTTTTCCTTTATCTTTTCCTGATCCTTCGGGACGTTCAGTCCTAGTTGCATTCATATGGTTCAAGCAAGAGTGAGCATAACTAGCACAACAAGTATAAAATTTTAATAACAACATGCTTGACACATACAAATCGTATATCTTCGATAACTAAACAATAGTTATGAAGTACTATTGATAATTCAAAATAGCACTTCATCTTTTCTTTCAAAATGTTTTACAATAACAACAGTATTTAGTAAAACATTCACTCCGGTCAGAGACCTCAAGTATTCATTCTTTATTGGAAAAGAACAACCCGGAAGCAAATCCGTAAGCTCGATATTACTTATGAGCACTTCTAGCTGATCAACCTATTGTACTCTATGTTGATCAACACTACATCCATTAAACGTATGCACGTTTAAGCATTTGGCAACCTCATGTGCCTGTCGTTTTACCGACAAAACATTTGTTTAACATTTCCGTCTTCTTTTGAAAACCATATCATGTAGTTGACAAAAGATAGCAACATTTGATAATACAGGACTAGATTATCAATACATCAAGTCTAGCCAAATGAATTGGCTTCAACTTCAACATGCGAAAGAATACATGAATCTCAAAAAAAACTTGTTCAGATTGAACTGAGACAAGAGTTAGAATACTTGCCTTTAGCAACTGCTACGGTGTTTTAACTTTATATTCAAGTCGTTCAAGTCTCTACAATACATGATCACATAATGCCTTACATTAGGTCACATATAATCAAGTATGTATATGACTATATCATACTCTTTAATTCAATCTAATTGTGTACTATATTCAATTACTATTCATTCCGGTTTGTCATTTACCATTGCATTTATATTTGACTAGGCTATCTTAACCTTTACATTACATTCCTTAAGGTTTAACAAAGTTTAACAATCTTACATTACCTCCCTTAAGTTATGTTTACTTCCATTTCTTTTCTTTGCACTTAGAAAATTTCCTTACTATCTTTGTTCTGAGACTGGCGGTGCGGCGCCAGATTTATACTTTACATCTCATGTCAAGCGGTATGCAGCCTTATTATCATCTCGACGACTGGACTTGGCTGTATTTCCACTTATTGAACTAAGGTTCATTGCTGCGAGAACTCTTGCAAGATGCTCTGATTCTTCGTTCTGTGTCACGTGCTAGGTCTTTTTGCTTAGGGTTGGCAATCATGGCGCCAACTCGCGCACCGAGATAAAATTTCAGTTTTGAAATTTTGTGAACTTCCCGGATGCATAACTTCTTCGTTATAAGTCCGAATTGGCTCGTTCAAAAGCCTATAGTTCACAAATTACGTACTCTACATGTCCATTCAATAATTTTATCTAGTTGACTTTGTTTGCTAAAAATTCACCTATTGGTTCATTTTTAACGTAAACGATAAACGTTCATGAACGTTCAACGCTCGTTTCTTCGTTCTAAGTCTGAATCCGGTCATTTTCGAGTCCACAACTCTTAAATGCCAATTATGACTTGTCTCTATTGGAAAACAAAGGTTTCATGATCCAACACAAAATTTGACTTTCATTCCGAGAATTTTACGTATTCGACGTTTATCGTCCAATCGTGTAAATTCCGGTAATTCTTCATTCTTATGATTTGTTCAACATTACAAATGACTTCCATTCATCATGTGAACATTTTAACATCCTTAATACAACAACTTATATTCATGGTTGGATTTTTGGACTTATTCTTCAAGAGCTCATAACTTGTCAAATTATAAACTACTTAAGATTTGATCATTCATGACTTATGACAATTAAAGTTTCTTAACCATCATTTCTCATATATTCTCAACATAACTTAACGTAGTTATACATGATACATATAATCATATAAGTTCTTTTACATTCATTTCATTTCTCTTAATAAACTTCTTACAAGTTTATATTATTTTCACATAAGATTATAACTCATGCTAGCTTAAATGACTTATTACCAAATTAATTGGCTTAAGTTCATTACTTACTCATTCATATTCCTTAATCCCACTTTTCTTATCATCCTATCATGATAGAGATAGAAGATATTTGGAGAAGAAGTCTTACTTTAGAAGTCTTTGATAAGTAGCTTCTTCTTTTCTTGGCTTATGGAAGTGACTTATTTGCAACTTAATCTCTCTAACACTTGAGCACTTTGTGATGTCTAGATTATTTGAGCATCAACAAATGGTTGCAAGCTTCTTCTATTTATAGAATTTCCAAGGTTAGGGTAGTTTAGTCTTTAAAACATCCCACCTCCTTACTATTCATTACTTGCAAGGCACAACTTAAATCCTACACTTGGTCATTACTCTTTAGTCTTGGTCAATACTCCTACTTGATCATCACACTTACTTGATCACCACATCACTTGGTCACCACACATTCAACCATTTTAATATGGTTTGCCCCATAGGTCAACCAATTTATTGGACTTTAGTTTTGGGCTTGGATTAATAAATCCTTTGGGCTTTGCATTAATAAACACTTATTGGTTCATTAATAATAGTTGGGCCTCTCCCTTTAATTCATTTGGACTTGTCCCTAATTATTAATCAATCATCCAAGTCCATTAACATTTCTTAATACATATTGTTGATGTATTTTCAGATTCTAATTCTTATAGAATTTATATACGGTATTTCATCATTCATATCAACTCAATATAATACTTCAGATTATACTGCTTTTCATTACTTTGTACAATACCAACGTGTCATACCATTATTACTTATTTCTTAACACTTCGCTTTACTTAACATTTATAAATTAAGTCCATGTTTATTTATTACATTTTCCATAACTAGATTTTTATTACCTAATCCATCTTACCTTGTTATTCCATCATTACGTATTTCTCGGAAACTTAAAATTATATCCCGAGCAAATACCGATGAATAGTGTTTTTCGGAAAATTTCTCGGAAAACTTTTATTTTCATCTTGGAAATTCAAACACTTTAATTCATCCACGTAGCCCAAATACTACGATATTCTAACATCAATAGGTTATACAATGACAACCATCTTGATAACACATGGAATATGATTTTATTATTATTTAACTTAATAAAATCATTTTACAATAAGATCCGAATTTCTCTATCGTTACATTCTTCCCCCTTATAAAGATTCTCGTCCCCGAATCTCGCCTTACTTTTAATCAAATAGATGAGGAAAATTTTTCTTCATCTTTTCTTCTAGTTCCCACGCTGCTTCTTCAAATAATGTGGTTCTTCCATAATACTTTTATCGAAAGTATTACCTTGTTCCTCGAACTTGTTCCTTTCTATCAATGATCTCGCGGCATGACTCTTCATAGGTTAAGTCTTTCTCGATATGAATCGGTTCATACTCGATTACATGCTTATAGTCCGGCTTATATGGACGTAATACAGATACGTGAAATACGTTATGTATTCGTTCTAGGTCTGGAGGTAATGCTACCATATAAGCTACCTCTCCCACCCGTTTTAATACTTCAAAAGGTCCTATAAACCTTGGACTTAACTTTCCTTTCTTTCCAAAGCGTATCTTTCCTTTCCAGGGAGATACCTTTAGAAACACATACGAGCCCACCTCAAACTCTCAATTTAATCTATGTGAGTCAGCATACTTTTTTATCATCATCCCGAAATGTGACGAGACGCATTCGAATTAACTTTACCACATCCGCTGTTTGCTGCACCAATTCTGGTCCTAGTATCCGGCGTTCTCCCACTTCATCCCAACACAAAGGTGTTCTGCATTTTCTCCCATACAGAGCTTCATACGGCGGCATACCTATGCTTGCATGATAACTGTTGTTATATGCAAACTCTACTAGTGGTAGGTAATCATCCCAACTACCCTTGAAATCCATGATACAAGACCTCAACATGTCTTCTAACGTCTGAATTGTTCTTTCACTTTGCCCATCAGTTTGTGGATGATAAGCGGTGCTTAACCTCAGCTGTGTTCCCAACTGCTCTTGCAAACTCCTCCAAAAGTTCGATGTGAATCGTGGATCACGATCTGACACAATCGATATCGGTACTCCATGTCTGGAAATGATTTCCTTGACATAAAGTTTAGCTAACTGGTCTAAGTTATACTTGACCCTAATTGGCAAAAAGTGAGCCGACCTCGTCAACCGGTCCACTATTACCCAAATTGAATCGTACCCTTTTTGTGTCGTCGGAAGTCCCACCACGAAGTCCATCGTGATATGCTCCCACTTCCATTCTGGAATCTCCAATAACTGTAATAAACCACTGGGTCATTGATGTTCAGCCTTAACTTTTTGACAAGTTAAGCACCTACTCACATACTCTGCTATTTCTCTCTTCATGTTTGGCCACCAAAAACTCTTTCGAAGGTCTTGATACATCTTAGTGCCACCAGGATGTATCGAGTACCTCGAACTATGAGCTTCTTGTAACACTTGCTCCTTTAATTTTGTCTCATTCAGAATCCAAATTCTTCCGTCAAATCTTAATAATCCCTCATTATCAAGACTATACTTAACCTCTTCCTTCTCGGATAACCGCTTTTTCATTTGGTTACACTCATCCGCCTTGAGTTGTATCTCCTTGATCCTTTCTACGATGGTAGATTACATCTCCGTCGCAAAGAGTAATTTCCCCGAATCACTCGACATCTTCACTTCTATTTCCATCCTAGCCATCTCTGTTATTAACTCCTTTTGAGCCGTTAACAGAGACAACTTTTCCCGACCCTTCCTACTTAAGGCATCGGCAACTACATTGGCTTTTCCAGGGTGATGCAGGATTTCACAATCATAATCCTTTATCAACTCCAGCCATCTTCTCTGTCTCATATTCAACTCCTTCTGAGTGAAGATATACTTTAGACTTTTATGGTCCGTATATATCTCATATTTTTTCCCATAAAGATAATGCCTCCATATCTTTAGGGCAAACACTACCGCTGCCAGTTCTAGATCATGAGTAGGATAAACTTTCTCATAATCCTTCAACTGCCGAGATGCATACACAATGACTTTGCCATGCTGCATAAGCACACAACCAAGTCCTCTATGCGAAGCATCACTATACACTACAAAATTTCCCGTGTCATCTGGTAATGACAAAACATGAGCTTCACTTAATCTTTTCTTCAGTTCTTGAAAACTGTCTTCACATTTATCCTTTCATACGTATTTCACCATCTTCCTTGTTAAATTAGTCAACGAGGTAGCTATCTTCGAAAAATCTTGGATAAATCTTCGATAGTACCTGGTTAACCTTAGGAAACTCCGCACCTCAGTCGGCGTTTTCGGTTGTTCCCAATTCATTACTGCTTCCACCTTCGCTGGATCCACTGAAATCCCCTCTTGGTCAATCATGACCTAAAAACTCTACCTTTTCCTGCCAAAATTCACATTTGGTGAATTTCACATATAACTTCTCCTTCCTTAGTGTCTCCAATACTAATCTGAAGTGTTTGGCATGATCTTCTGGTGTCTTAGAATAGACTAGAATACCATCGATAAACACCACAACGAACTTGTCAAAATATAATTTGAACACTCTGTTCATCATGTCCATAAATGCAGCAGGTGCATTCGTCAACCCAAATGACATCACCAGAAACTCGTAATGACCATAACGAGTCCTGAATGTAGTCTTTGGTACATCTTCCTTCCTAACCTTCAACTGATGATACCCCGTTCGCAAATCTATTTTAGAAAAATACTTTGCCCCTTTTAATTGATCAAAGAGATCATCGATCCTGGGCAATGGGTATTTATTCTTTATCGTTAACTTGTTCAACTCTCGATAGTCATACAAAGCCTTAACGATCCATCTTTCTTTTTGACAAACAACACCGGTGCTCCCCACGGTGAAACACTTGGTTGAATGTACTTCTTGTCCAATAGTTCCTGTAGCTGAACCATTAGTTCTTTCATTTCCACAGGCACCATACGATACGGTGCCCTTGAGACCAAGGCTGCTTCTCGCACAAAGGTTCATCACAAATTCGATCTCCTATCCCGGTGCAGAAACCCAGAAACTCACTTGGAAATACATCCATGAATTCGTTTACTATAGGTATTTGTTCCATGGTTGCTCCCACTCTCTGGGTATGAACAACATGGCATAGGTAACCTACACAACCCTTTCTTAAAAGTTTTCTAGTTTGTGTCATCGTAAGGCAACACGGACGTCCCAACAATTTACTACCGTAAAATACTACAGGAGGTTGCTTCAACGTCCTGATACTCACACATTTCTTTTGGCAATCTATAATTGCTCCATGGTTAATCAACCAATCCATTCCGAGAATTACGTCAAATTCTCCTAATTTTATCGCTATTAAATCTACCGATAACTTATAACCACGTACATCTATGCAACAACTCCTATGAATATCTTCAACAGGAATTATCTCTTCGTTTGCTACCTTAAGGTTTAAAGGTATAGGCAATTTTTCTAGGAAATAATTCTAGTCGTCTAGCAAAATCACATGCTATAAAAGCGAACAAGTAGCACCCAAATCAAATAAAGACATATGAATTCATATTGTTGATCGGAATAATACCTGCAATTACATCCCCGATGCCACCGCATCTTGGGCTGGATCATATTATAAAGTGTGCGGGCCATTGATTTCCCACCGAATGGACCACTAATAGCTAACTTCCCGCTATTAGGTCCCTTATTTCCTTCTATCCCCTTCTTCGGGGAGTTCTTTGCTATGTGGTCAGTTGATTCACATACAAAGCATCCGTGATTCTTCTTCGGATTGGGACAGTTAGTCAAAATGTGCCCTTCTTGTCCACAATTATAACATACCGCCTTACCTTTGAGACAGACTCCTAAGTGAGTCTTCCCACAGGTTTTACAGGCCTCCATCCTCCTCTTGGAGTCCCCTTGTTTCGCTCTGGTATTCCCCAGAGTTAAAGCCCTTTTTCTTCTGACCGTCGCCACTTCCACTGGCTCCCTCGGTCTTGGTTCCTCCATCAACACTACCTTTGGTCTTCTTATCTTTGTGGTACTGGCTAAGAGCCTCATTCCCACCTTCGGCAATTATTGCCTTTTCTAGTATGGTTCCAAAGGAAATACTTTGGAACACGAGATCTTGACTATAGAGCCGTGGTTTCAAGCCCCGCTCAACCTTTCTAGCCTTTCTCACTTCAAAGGTCCACTTGATGTGGAAACGAATCATGCCGATTCATTAAACTTGGCGAAGATACTTGGGAACCGCCATATCCCTTATCTTAATTCTAGAAACCTCATCTCCATCCTCCCTTGCATACTCGTGGGAAAATAGTTCTCGAAGAAAATCTCCTTGAACCTCTCCCACGTTAGGTTTCCTATATCGGCCCTAGCCTTTTGCCTCCCACCAGAAGTTGGCCTCTCCCTTCATCAAATAGGTTGCAAAGGCAACCTTTTGACCCTCTTCAACATTTGCTATTACAAATTCTTTCTTGATTTCTTTTACCCATGTCTGGGCTTCAATAGGGTCCTTAGTTCCCTTGAACTCTAGCGGACCTACACTTTTAAAATCCTTAAAAGTAGTAGCTCGTACTACTCCAGGAATTACGGGTACATTACCCCCTGTTCTATTAAATGCACCCGTTAAAAGATTAACGAACTCCTGCATTGGATTAACCGGACCACCCTCCAGTTGGTTAACATTAGTGCCCTGATTTCGTTGTCTCCTTCTTGGTGGCATTTTGCTGTTAAGAAAACAACACATCATTATTACTTTATTCTTGTTGGTTTGTTATTGTTTGTAATAAAACAACAACTTATACTCATTACTCAACATATTCCATAAAAAGATTTATATTGATTCATAACTTGTAGTATAACACTACATTGTTTACATTACTCAGCCTTAGCTGATTACATTACCATCCCACAATTACTTTCCAAAAATTGGGATTTACAAAAGACTACCCTTTGTTATATAAAAGAGGGTTTTACGTCACTACTAGATACATAATATTTACATATCTATTCTATTCTAGCTATTGCTAGATTACATCTGCCGTAAGGCATTCTCAAAATCAGCTCTGGCCAAACCGGCAATAACATCTCTACTGATGGTATGACGGGTCTGTCCTGCTTCTACCTAATATCCAGCTACCTGCTGCTGGAAATCTACATGAGAACTCCTATGAATATAGGACATCCTCTCCAACTTCCGCTTCTTAGTCTTTAGCTCCTGCTTGAGCTCAAAGACTTCTCCTCTCAAATCTTAGACTTTGTCCATAGCTAGGACTCTATCATCGTGCTCCTCTTCCCACATTCCTTCCATACTAGTCTTGTCCTCACGGACAGCTCAAAGTTCCTCTTTCAACTCCTTAACCTCTTGGCAGTAATGGACATTCCTATCCAATACCGACATAAACAGTGCCTTCATTGATTCCGCCGTAGACATTTCCTTTGTAGGTGGAACCTGGGTCTCTGTAGGTGGAACCTGGTCAAACGACATCACGTCCACCTCCTCCTCTAGCATGCCATCAAATATAGATATGTAGTCTAAGTTGTCTGAGTCTCCCGACTCGATGGTCACCAACTCTGGTTCTACGGCTACGGGATTTGGTAGTATCTCTACCCGATTAACTGAATCCTCGCTTACTACATGTATATCTCTATACATATCATTTTCTCCCGACATCTACAATAAAACAATATAGTTTGATTAGTACACGTCAAGAAAATAATAGAAATACATAACATAATATAATGCATTTTTATAAGGTTACTTTCCATCTTTTACTTTTTTATTCTTTCATAAGGTTATGACTTAAGGTTCTACTTTCCCCTAAGTTTTATAACCTAGGCTTTGATACTAACTTGTAGCGACCCCAAATCCGGTATCTTCCAACCCGATGCGATGATGGTGCTATATTGTACAACATTCATACATTCATTCAATTGAAAAGTCTCAAAGAACGAATATAACCTCTATATATTTAAAGTAATATTTACATTTCCCAAGTTCTAAACCCATTACAAAGGTTCTTTGTCATAATATCAGTTACATTACAATAATATACCTATACTATTACAAGACAGCTTAGAAATCTGCCTTAGTTTTTCCTTTATCTTTTCCTGATCCTTTGGGACGTTCAGTCCTAGCTGCATTCATATGGTTCAAGCAAGAGTGAGCATAACTAGCTCAGCAAGTATAACAATTTAATAACAACATGCTTGACACATACAAATCAGATATCTTCGATAATCGAATAATAGTTATGAAGTACTATTGATAATTCAAAATAGCACTTCATCTTTTTCTTTCAAAATGTTTTACAATAACAACAAGATTTAGTAAAACATTCACTCGTCGATCGAGACCTCGAGTATTCATTCTTTATTGGAAAAGGACAACCCGGAAGCAAATCCGTAAGTCCGATATTACTTACAAGCACTTCTAGGTGATCAGCCTATTGTACTCTATGTTGATCAACACTACATCCATTAAACGTATGCACGTTTAAGCATTTGGCAACCTCACGTGCTTGTTGTTTTACCAACAAAACATTTGTTTAACATTTCCGTCTTCTTTTGAAAACCATATCAAGTAGTTAACAAAAGATATCAACATTTGATAATACAGGAATAGATTATTAATACATCAAGTCTAGCCAAAGGAATTGGCTTCAACTTCAACATAACTCAATTCATGCGAAAGAATACATGAATCTCAAAAAAAACTTGTTCAGATTGAACTGAGACAAGAGTTAGAATACTTGCCTTTAGCAACTGCTACGGTGTTTTAACTTTATATTCAAGTCGTTCAAGTCTCTACAATACATGATCACATAATGCCTTACATTAGGTCACATATAATCAAGTATGTATATGACTATATCATACTCTTTAATTCAATCTAATTGTGTACTATATTCAATTACTATTCATTCCGGTTTGTCATTTACCATTGCATTTATATTTGACTAGGCTATCTTAACCTTTACATTACATTCCTTAAGGTTTAACAAAGTTTAACAATCTTACATTACCTCCCTTAAGTTATGTTTACTTCCATTTCTTTTCTTAGCACTTATAAAATTTCCTTACTATCTTTGTTCTAAGATCATGATATGCCAGATTTATACTTTACATCTCATCTCACATGCAAAGTAGCCTTATCACATCTCGACCGGGACTTGGCCATGCAGTTTACACTTATTGAACTAAGGTTCGCTCTATTTATTGAACTCTTGCAAATATGCTTCGATTCTTGTTAAAATCTTGGCGTGGCGCGCTGGTCTTTTTGCTAGGGTTGGCCATGCCACGCCAACTCTCGGCACCGATAAAAATTTCAGCTTTTGAAATTTTGTGAACTTCCTGACGATAACTTCTTCGTTATAAGTCCGAATTGGCTCGCTTCAAAGCCTATGGTTCATAAATTACGTACTCTACATGACCATTCAAGAATTTTATCTATTTGACTTTGTTTGCTAAAAATTCACCTATTGGTTCATTTTTAACGTAAACGATAAACGTTCGTGAACGTTCAACGCTCGTTTCTTCGTTCTAAGTCGGAATCCGGTCATTTTCGAGTCCGCAACTCTTAAATGCCAATTATGACTTGTCTCTATTGGAAAACAAAGGTTTCGTGATCCAACACAAAATTTGACTTTCATTCCGAGAATTTTACGTATTCGACGTTTATCGTCCAATCGTGCAAATTTCGGCAATTCTTCATTCTTATGATTTGTTCAACATTACAAATGACTTCCATTCATCATGTGAACATTTTAACATCCTTAATATAACAACTTATATTCATGGTTAGATTTTTGGACTTATTCTTCAAGAGCTCATAACTTGTCAAATTATAAACTACTTAAGATTTGATTATTCATGACTTATGACAATTAAAGTTTCTTAACCATCATTTCTCATATGTTCTCAACATAACTTAACTTAGTTATACATGATACATATAATCATATAAGTTCTTTTACATTCATTTCATTTCTCTTAATAAACTTCTTACAATTTCATATTATTTTCACATAAGTTTATAACTCATGCTAGCTTAAATGACTTATTACCAAATTAATTGGCTTAAGTTCATTAATTAATCATTCATGTTTCTTAATCCCACTTTTCTTATCATCCTATCATGATAGAGATAGAAGATATTTGGAGAAGAAGTCTTACTTTAGAAGTCTTTGATAAGTAGCTTCTTCTTTTCTTGGCTTATGGAAGTGACTTATTTGCAACTTAATCTCTCTAACACTTGAGCACTTTGTGATGTCTAGATTATTTGAGCAACCAACAAATGGTTGCAAGCTTCTTCTATTTATAGAATTTCCAAGGTTAGGGTAGTTTAGTCTTTAAAACATCCCACCTCCTTACTATTCATTACTTGCAAGGCACAACTTAAATCCTACACTTGGTCATTACTCTTTAGTCTTGGTCAATACTCCTACTTGATCATCACACTTACTTGATCACCACATCACTTGGTCACCACACATTCAACCATTTTAATATGGTTTGCCCCATAGGTCAACCAATTTATTGGACTTTAGTTTTGGGCTTGGATTAATAAATCCTTTGGGCTTTGCATTAATAAACACTTATTGGTTCATTAATAATAGTTGGGCCTCTCCCTTTAATTCATTTGGACTTGTCCCTAATTATTAATCAATCATCCAAGTCCATTAACATTTCTTAATACATATTGTTGATGTATTTTCGTATTCTAATTCTTATAGAATTTATATACGGTATTTCATCATTCATATCAACTCGTATAATACTTCGTATTATACTCGTTTTCATTACTTTGTACAATACCAACGTATCATACCATTATTACTTATTTCTTAACACTTCGCTTTACTTAACATTTATAAATTAAGTCCACATGTTTATTTATTACATTTTCCATAACTAGATTTTTATTACCTAATCCATCTTACCTTGTTATTACATCATTACGTATTTCTGAAACTTAAAAATTATATCCCGAGCAAATACCGATGAATAATGTTTTTTAAGTAAAATTTCTCGAAAAACTTTTATTTTCGCCTTGAAATTCAAACACTTTAATTCATCCACGTAGCCCAAATACTACGATATTCTAACATCAATAGGTTATACAATGACAACCATCTTGATAACACATGGAATATGATTTTATTATTATTTAACTTAATAAAATCATTTTACAATAAGATTCGAATTTTTCGGTCGTTACATATAGCCTCTTTTGTACCCACAAAAGCCAGTGTTTACCCACTATAAAGATATAGAAGTCCTTTTTAGCGATCGGTTGTAAGCCTTCTCTCACACTTTTTAGAGTCTTTCTTCTTCATATTTGCACACCCTTCTACACGTTGAGAGTCGTGTTGCTTGCTTTTGCCTTGGACTTCTATCAGTGGTTTCATGCCATCAGTATATATATATATATATATATATATATATATATATTTATATATATATTGACTAACATTATCGAGTTATGTCTCGATTGAGCCTAGACTTCCATCTGGAGCGTTTATTTGCTTTAATATATATATATATATATATATATTTACATTTATATATATTAACTATGTGTTGAACTTTGTTCGATGAGCCTGAACTTGATTCGATCGTTTACTCGCTTTTATATATATATATATATATATATATATATATATATATATATGAACTGTGGTCGGACTCTGTTCGATGAGCCTGGATTTTATATGCGGTGCATTTATTCGCTTTTATATATATATTTATACTTATATATATATATAAATCGTGGTCGAACTCGCTTAGATTAGCCCAGATTTTACATCCTGCATGCGTTTATTGCTTTTATATATATATATATATATATATATATATATATATATATATATATATTTTTTTTTCTCTCCTGCTGAGTTTCCTTCGTGGCGCTTGATCGCTTCTTCTTAGCTTTATTTACATTTCGTCTCTTTGAGTTTCCTCCGTGATTTTGATAACTTTTTAATGACTTTATTTACATTTCGATCCCCATGGAGGTGCTTCGTGGTTGGTGATCATGTCTCGTATATATATATATTTACTTTTATATATATACCTTCTTTTATCGCTTTCATACAAATTGCGCCAGACGTTCAATGCCTAGAAATCATGTGATCACAGATCCATCCCATTGATCTAGATTTGGTTCCCGTGATGGACATTTTCAAATTGTAAGCGACTTTGTAAATTATTTTGCGGTGTCTGAATTTCCTCAGATGGTTTCCATACCCACGAGGAAGTCGGTATTATTTCTGTATAGATCATTTTCGTTCGGATGCCTCGCATCCGTTAAATAAAATCAATCCAGCCGATCACTTAATAAAAATGGGAGTGTAAAAGGTCTCAATTCCTATTGAGCATCAGGGTTTGAAAAACCTCTTTTATAAAACATCACTGCCATATCTTGCTAAAAACTGAATTTTTACATAAATTCAAACCCTGTGTATATAGGTTCGAACGAGGCCTCGAACAACTTCCATATAACAGCACATTGACCCACACACACACACACATTCAGATAATAGTTTCTTGAAAAGAGGCGGTCACCGTGGTAACACGGATGTCGGGGGGAGCCTAACACCTTCCCCCCGCATAACCAAGTCCCCGGACCCTAAACGAATCTCGGTTTCACCGAACCCAGATATCGTTGTCACATCATTGGGTCAATGTGCAAACCTTTTCTCGGTTGTGTTGGTACAAACATTTAAAAACCAACTCGGGCGACTCTTAATCAATCCATCGTCGACATTATACACGCTCGGACCTTTTTCACTTATTTTTCAAACAAATCTCACCTAAAATGAGAACACCAAAGAACAAGTAATGGAAAGGACACCCAAAAATCCCGGCGCCGATAGGTGGCGACTCACTGGGACTCCAAAGAAGAGGACTTAAGCCGCTATTACAATATTTTCAAAACTATTATCTGCTTGTGTGTGGATGTTGCATTTACATTTTTTATAAATGTGTACAAATGCATTTCCTTATTGCACTTAGTGCTTTGCACCATAACTGCTTGTGATACTAGTGCTTCGCACCATAACTGCTTGTGATATTAGTGCTTCGCACATGTCATCATTTTCATACGGTGAGACGTGATGTATGTGAATGTATGTTGTGTGGTCCCTCCACCAGGAGGCTATCCCGTCGGTGTTTGATTACTGGACTCGTGAGAAGACTAATTCTCCGAGGCTCAGGAAAGGCACCACCCAAATTTGCTCCAGTTGAAAGACCGGATTAACTTCCCGTCAAGTAGATTGCTATGATTTGGGAACCTTCATGCCAAAAATCCGCGAGAGTAACCTAAGATAGGTCAGCCTCTGATAAACCCAAAGCGGAGGAAAGTCTCTTCATGCTCTCAATTCAATTACTTGTAAACACAATTACTTGTAATTTCATTCCATATCTATCTCCATGTAATAAGAAATATGAAGAAATGTGTACACATACATGTTAACATGCTATAAACAGCTGACACCTGTTGTGCAGAATAAAAATTCCTAAAATGGACACATCACATAGCATGTTATTTCATACATTCCCTAAAGACTAAACTATGCAAGTCTTTCGCAGGGAATTAATCGGACCTACTACCCGGTCAAAATCCAAAAAGGCAACAGGCCTACAATCAATCATGTCGTCATCCGACCAGACTGAACTTAATCCACTTTCTCATAAAGAATTCGACAGATTAAGCAAACAGATTACAGACTTGGCTGTTCTACTAAAAGAATTACACCAGTCTACACAGGGTCAGAAAATACCCGTACATGCTGAATCCTCCACCCAAGGGGGAATCCCGGTCATTACCATACCTGAACCACAGTTGGATTAAACCAACAAAACTCTTGATGCTGCCCATCCCACTGGAGATCCAGACACTGGTGACATCAAAAAGAAAGTCCTCTAAATGGAAGAGACCCTTCACGCTATCAAAGGAATTGGAACACACGGGAGTGTTTCATATGCTGATCTGTGTATTTTTCCTGGTGTTCATTACCCAAAAAAATTTAAAACTCCCGACTTTGAAAAATATGACGGGTTAGGAGATCCTTACACACATTTAAAAGTGTTTATTGGAGAACTTGGATCCTATGCAGAGGATGAAAAACTCAGAATGCAATTGTTCCAAAAAAGTCTAACTGGAGAAGCCCGTTCGTGGTACACAAGATTAGACAACTCAAAAATCCATAGCTGGGAAGAGCTAGCACATGCTTTCCTCACTCAATACAGTTTTCAAACTTAGATGGCTCCTGATCGGTATCAAATTACCAAGATCAAGAAATAGTCTAACGAATCTTTTAGAGAGTATGCTCAGAGGTGGATACGCTTGGCTGCCCAAGTTAGTCCTTCCATGACAGAATCAGAAATGGTCATGACTTTCATAGACATACAAGAAGCTCCCTTCTATGAGAGAGTTTTAGCCGGCATCGGCAAACCATTTTCTGAAATGGTCAAGCATGGGGAGATGGCTGAGATGGGATTAAAGTCAGGAAAAATTCAAGACCTAGCTGCACTCAAAGCTGTTGCGAATCACATCCAATCTTGAAATTATGGGAACAACCCCCGGAGGGTCCACAAAAGAAAGAGGAAGATGTTTTCCTGATACTACAGGGACAAAAAGGCAATCAAAACATGCCTATTCAAAGGAGAAACTACACTCCCATTCCAGCACAGTCTACAAATCCTCCAATACCAAAAGGTGGAGAAGTCAAGCGCCCTCAAGTGTTTACACCCTTAGGGGATACCCTCGAGAACATTTTAATCTTCCGACAACACAAAAAGAAAATTACGATCTTCTTCCACCACCAAATTTCTAATGGACGGGGTTTCAATGTCATAGAAATGTGCTTATCATGCCGGGGCACTGGACATGATACTCGTGGATTGTTGGGCCTTGAAACATAAGATCCAGGACCTAATAGACAATGGGGAGATCGTAGTCACCAAACCCGATCAAATTTCATGTTCAAGATAACCTCTTCCTCAACACAAAGAAGAAGAGGTCAACATGATTAATTGGAGCAATGGACAGAGTTCCAATTTTAGTTGTGATTCCTCCCAGACCATCAAAGACGGTGATGACAGATGGGACTATGCCAAGTTCCAGTTCACA
This sequence comes from Panax ginseng, assembly GCA_020205605.1. Lineage (NCBI taxonomy): Eukaryota > Viridiplantae > Streptophyta > Magnoliopsida > Apiales > Araliaceae > Panax > Panax ginseng. The sequence goes on along the minus strand of CM035140.1, from coordinate 59,855,531 downwards.
ATGGAACGAAAGATCAAAGCTCTCTGTAAACAGATTGAACAATTGGTGGAACTAGTAACTTATCAGCATCAAGTTACACGTCAGTTAATCAGCCAGGAGCATGCCAGTCTCCTACCTCTTGTCATGAATATTCCCTCGTCACTTTCAGAAAATGAAATACTGGAAGACAAAGTGACAAAGAGAGAAAATGCCAAAGCCCGTCTGGATTTCGCCAACAAAAGGGAATTCACCTATCTGGGCCAACCTATGGAGGAAATCCTTTATATGTTAATCAATGAAGGAAGGATCAGTTCCCTTTTACCTCCAATCAACCCCCGTTCGGGACAGTACAACTCTGATGGAGTATGTCAATATCACTCCTAGTCTCGCGGTCACAACACAGAAGAATGCTGGGCACTCCGCCACCTTATTCAAAATCTAATCGATAGTGGTGTCCTGCGCCTGGCAGATAACGACACTGTGTTATGTGCAAGTGAGAATGCAAGCCCTACCAAGTAGAAAAGTGTTGTAGCAGTCATATCCACTGAAACTGATGGGATTAATACATTACTCACAATGCCAATAATTCAACTCAAGGGAGGAAACGATCCTTTGAAAGTGGCCGCTCCCGAGCCAATCAACTTGCCGTGCAGAGCACAATATCCTATTGTTAGCTTGCGCATAGTTCCGTGGAATTATGGAGAAGGTAAAGGATCCACCTCACATACAACTGCTGCAGTGTCGAAGAAAAATCCACTGTATCTCCCCCATCGGGTAATGAAGTCTACCACCAAATCAAAGGGGAAAATACCCATGGAGAAGATTGAAAAATTCCTCCACGCTATGGGTCATAATGAAGCTACGGTGGTTTTAAGCTTGAAAGAAGCTCCACAACAAATATCAATTTTGGACTTGGTCCTAACTTCTGAGAATCACCAGAAAGTCTTGTTAAAGGTTTTGGAAGAAGCCTATCTCCGACATCGCGGGATACGAAAAAGTTTCAACATATGGTTGATCACATTTTCAACAACAATGTGATATCCTTCACTGATGATGACATACCGCCCGAAGGGACCGGTCATTACAAACCGTTGCACATTGCGGTCATGTCCTCCGGATATATGGTAGTTGGAGTCCTAATAGATGGAGGTTCCTCTCTGAATATCTGCCCATACGCTACGTTGGTGAAGATGAATATCAATCTCAACAGAATTCGGAGTAGCCATACTATCATCAGAGCTTTTGATGGAGCCCGTCGTAACTCGGTCAGAGTAATTGAGCTGCCAATCAAAATTGGTCCTCATACATTCTGCGTATCTTTCCATGTACTCAAGATAGACTCGGGATACAACCTGCTCCTGGGACGACCATGGATTCACATGGCAGGGGCAGTCCCCTCCACTCTTCATCAACAGTTGAAATACATCATCAATAATAGCCTGGTCATAGTCAACACTGAACCGAAGATTCCTCAGCACGGGGACATGCTGTTCATCAATGCCAATGAGGATGTTGAGCCAATTAGTTTTCATACTTTGGAAATAAGCAATATCCAATACCATGCTGTTGGAACTCCACTGCCGAACCCCAGATTTCTGCCGAGGTGATGTCAGCCACTAGAGAAATGATGTCGTTGGGTTATAAACCGGGACAAGGGTTGGGTAAAGATTTCCAGGGTATCAAGTACCCCATTCGATTAACCAAGAAAGATGGAACCACTGGACTAGGCTATTCTGCCAGCTCTAGTCACAGGAATCCTCATAAGCATCAGCAGATTCCTTCAACTTCAACCATGTGGCGTTTAGCTTCGCCTTCAAAACCTGAGTCCGCACAACCTCCCGTAAAGGTGCCAGCCAACGTAATGGCTATGTTATGTCCCAAGCTGGGACCGGTGAAAGGAAAAGAAATCTTTGTTCCAAATCCCGCAGTGGAAGAAGAGGAACGAAGAATAAAGCAAGATGTCATACGAATGATGTCCGGTATACGCATCATCGTTCATAATGAACATACCAATAGATACACCCAGACGATGATTGCCCAGACGTAATGGCCATCATTCGGGACAGGGAGGATGATGACAATCCCTCCATCACTGCGGTCCATTCGGACTTTACCCTTGCCAATTGGGACAACATTCCTTGCATTGGTCGTCAAGGGTAAAAGCGAAGTAAACTCTTTCTCGCCTCAGAGATATAATAACCGCTACTTTTCTCAGTGATACAAGATTAGCAGCTTTATTTTGCCAGTATATGCTAACACTATGTTTGATCAACGCATTTCATATATACTAAGTGAAAGCATATTTTGTTTCAGGACTTTGAATTTAAATGTGCTTGTACTTGCTGATACGGTTCCTCTTCTACACAGGGATTGTACCTTTGATGTAGAGATGAATTCAGCCTTGATGGATATACAGGATGACATTGAGGTGCCTCCAGAAATTCAAGAATGGGTCAAAGATAAACCCAAACCCAACCTTGATCAAACCACTTCTTTTAATCTTGGAACCTTAAAAAGCCCTAAGTTAATCCAGATTGGTTCAGACCTTACCCTAAACCAACGGAATGATATGGTTACGCTATTAACCCAATTCTAGGATGTGTTTGCATGGTCTCATGAAGACATGGTGGGTTTATCCACTGACATTGTCCTTCATCGCCTTCCCATTAAAGAGGGATTTAAGCCAGTCAAGCAGAAACTCAAGCAATTGAAACTTGAGTGGAGTTTAAAGGTGAAAGAAGAAATTGTGAAACAATTTCAAGCTGGCATCATAATGGTGTCTACATATCCTGAGTGGATATCCAACATTGTGCCCGTACCTAAACCTGGAGGGAAGGTGCGAGTTTGCGTGGATTACCGGGACTTGAATAAAGCTTGCTTAAAAGATAGCTTTCCCGTGCCATTTATCCACATTCTCATTGACAATACTGCGCAATACAACATGTACTACTTTGCTGATTGCTTTGCGGGGTACCATCACATCATGGTTGCCGAGGAAGATCGTGAGAAGACTGCTTTCATCACTCCTTGGGGAACTTTTTGCTATAGACGGTTGTCATTTGGCCTCATCAATGCCGGAGATACCTATCAACGAGCTATGATGGCTCTTTTCCACGACTTAATGCACAAAGAGATTGAGATCTATGTGGATGACATCATTGTCAAGTCCCGGAAGGAGGATGACCATATAGACCATCTAAAAAAGTTGTTCAACAGGTTATGTAAGTATAACTTAAAGTTGAATCCAGCTAAGTGCGCCTTTGGCGTTAAATCAGGAAAGTTGCTAGGATTTCTAGTCAGCCACAAAGGGATTGAGCTGGATCCTGTCAAAATCCAGGCTATCACAGAAATTCCCATTCCTCAGATAGAGAAGGAAATACAGGGATTTTTGGGAAGAATCAACTTCATTAGCAGGTTTATCTCCCAACTCACAGCAACCTGTGAGCCAATCTTTAAGCTATTAAGGAAGAACTCCTCCATGAAATGGAATGATGAGTGTCAGAAGGCCTTCCTTACAATCAAGAAACAGCTAGTCAAAGCTCCCGTTTTGGTGCCACCTAGGGATGATGTTCCCCTGTTTATGTACCTGTCCATAAGTGACAATAGCATGGACTGCATGCTGGGACAGAAGGACAATAGAGGCCAAGATTGAGCAATCTATTACCTCAATAAAAGGTTCAGCAGCAGTGAACACAAGTACACTCTAATTGAAAAAACATGTTGTGCTTTAGCATGGGCTTCCATGAGGTTACAGCATTAACTCCATGGTCACACAACCCATCTTATATCCCGCATGGATCCTCTCAAGTATGTGTTCAATAAACCAATGTTAAATTGCCGGCTGTCTAGATGGCAGTTGATCCTACAACAGTTTGACATCGTATATGTGACTCAAAAGTCCATCAAAGGTCAAGGAATCGTGGATCAACTGGCCGCCGCACCTTCAGGGGACTTCAAACCCTTGGAAACATATTTCCCTGATGAAGGAGTAATGACAGTGCAGCAACACCATCAATACAATACGGGCCAATCATGGAAGATGTATTTTGATGGAGCTGTTAATATGGAAGGTTCCGAGCCGGAGCAGCTTCTAGTATCCGCACGGGGAACAAGATCCCGTCGCCATCAAATTACAGCTTTGTCAAGACCAACAATACGGGTGAGTATGAAGGTCGCCTCATGGGGCTAAAACTTGCCTGCTCAATGGGCATCAAAGCGCTAATCGCCTTTGGAGATTCGAGTTGGTAATCGATAATCCACCGGAATCTATCAAACCAAGGAACTATATTTGCCGCCTTACCATCGGCGTGTTTTGAAGATGGCTTTGAGTTCAAGAAATCTCCTTTCTACACATTCCTCGTAGTAGAATGATTTTGTGGATGCATTAGCAACTTTGGCCTCCTTGATTCGCAGATATCGCATAAGGAACACTTGCCGAAGCGCCACAATTTCCCTACACAAGGCCCCTACCTATGGGAATTACATTGAGAAGTATCGGATGAGCTACCTCCCATCCAACATCCTTGGTATCGCATATCAAGGAATATCTATGAGATGGATCTACACCACCGAGGCGAGCCCGACCGAGAAAAGGCGGATCCATCGACTTGCTATGAAATTCTACCCGAGTGGAGATGCGCCTCTACAAAAGAGATGCAGACTAGGTCTCCTCGATGTTTAGACAAAGATTAAGCCCAAAGGCTTATGGATGAAATCCATGGCAGTAGTCTCAGGGCCCCCATATGAGTGGCTCCTCTCCTTGTCAAGAAAGTCCTCGTGATTTTGGACATTATCGGCTATCTCTCAAAGTCGATTGCAACGACCACCGCGCCAAAAGATGCTATCGCATGCGATTCATGGGAATGCTATACACACCCCTCCACCGGAACTCCACAATATGAGTTCGCCTTGGCCCTTCTCAATGTGGGGAATGGACGTTATCGGGCCCATTGAGCCTAAAGCCAATAATGGTCACCGATTTATCTTCACCATGATCGACTACTTTACCAAGTGGGTAGACGCAACCTCCTTCCCCAGGGTTACTAAAGAAGTAATCATTGCTTTCATCAGATACAATGTCATTTGTCGATATGGACAACCAGAGGTGATTGTGTCAGACAATGCCAAAAACCTCAACAACAAAATGATGGAGGAATTATGCAGTAAATTCCACATCAAACATCTTAACTCTGTTATCCATCGTCCGAAGATGAACGGTGTTGTTGAAGCGGCTAACAAAAACATCAAGAAGATTATGCAAAAGATGTCCGCCAACCACAAAGATTGGCCTGACCTATTGCCTTTGACTCTGTTAGCCTACAAGACCTCAATGCGCACTTCAACTGTGGCAACCCCCATACGCTTTAACCTATGGGATGGAAGTAGTGCTCCCCATAGAAGTTGAGATGGAATCCCTCAGAGTGTTGATCGACGCTCAGCTGGATGAAGACCAATGGGTACAAGACAGGTATCACCAATTGTCTCTAATAGACGAAAGGCGAACCGCGGCTATCTTCCATGGTCAGTTATATCAGCAAAGGATTGCCAGATCCTACAACAAAAAAGTCCGGCTATGAAAGTTTAAACAACATGACTTGGTTTTGAAGAAGATTCTTGACAACGAAGACTAGGCTAGAGGAAAATTGGCTCCTAACTGGGAAGGCCCGTTTATTGTCAAGGAAGTATTGACAGGAGGCGCTCTCAGATTGCAAGAAATGGACGGCGATGAATTTCCATAACTCATCAACTCAGACACCGTGAAACGATATTATGTCTGAAGTAACCATCAAACACCCTGGTGCATCATCATCGTGTCACCAAATCATTCCGGCTCTTTAACCCTTTACCACATACAACTTATCTACACTTTGCCCCTCGTGGAACGTAATTTTTAAGCCAAAGACTGCTTTCTCCTTTCAGACTCATACAACTTAGGTCATCCCACCGCGGATTGAACCTCTTGCGCTTGCGCTTTGGCTACCCTTACCGGGATCAAACTTCTCATACCTACAGCTTTATCCTCAACCTAGGATTAAACTTTCTCCCTCAAGACTCTCGACCACACATGGATTACGCTTTTCTTCTCTCCTCGAGGGGCGAACTACGCCGACCGATCTCCTCTTCAATAGAGTACGAGGCAACCATTTCATATGGTCCTACCGCAATAAAACAAAAACAACAAAAACATTTCTACCCTTACAAAAACAATAACAACCAAAAACATTCCTACACCATTTCTGCCATACACAACGTTGAACCTCTTACACCAAGTTCGAACTACGCAGACCTGATCTCCTCTTCAATAAGAGTACGTAGGCAGCCATTCATGGTGCGGTCTCACCCCCTACCAAAACACAAACCCTTGTCAGTTGGTACGGGGATCATCCTTCAATCCACTACATTTCATTGGCTTCAGACCAAAGGGATGGAATTACCTGAACTCCTCCCAAATAGGAGATTCGGCGACCATCTAAGCTACGGTCATACCTTGAAGAGCAACACCAATCCATAAGAGGTGGAATTAACTAGGCTTCTCCTAAATAGAAGTACTGGTGACCATCTGTGGTGCGGTCAATCTCAGAGAGGAAAGCCACACTCCTCTCCATATTTCCATCCAGAAACCAGTCCCAAGACATCAAAGATGGTAGGGATACACATAGATCGATGATCCATTCTGAACTATCCAGAGATAACTCAATGTCCATCCACCCAGGAGGAATTCAGAATACATCAAGATCACAAACCCTGAAGCAGCAGGCAAAATATCAAGCAAATAACAGGACATATCTAAAAGGGATGTGATCCAAAAATATATTTCCTTGTCATATATAATGCCGTTGATATATATACAATGTAAACTGTACATGAAAAAATAGCTAAGCTAGTCTGTGCAGGTAAATACAAGCTCATCTACAAGTCGGGGTATATGCGAGCTAACAAGCCCAATATGGCATCCCTCTCAGAAGACGGAGGTGAAGCTTTGGTCTCCTGTATGAGAATATCCACACGACCCAAAAGATCTGTAGCCATCTGCATGGTGACCATATGATCATCAATATATGCGCCATCTCTCGCAATCATGCCAGCAGGTAAGGACCTCACCGCAAAGATTATCTCGGATTTACCCACATCCCGGAAGATATAGCACTATCCCCCTCAACTATCACAGCATCTCTGGCTGATATAGCCTCATCCCGCTCAACAAGAGTGGCATCTCTGCGATCTAATGCCTCGTCTCTCTCTCAATAGGGCGGCATCCCTCACGCCAAGAGCAATCGACATCAAAGATCAACGATCTCTCAAAGGTCATCGATGAAAGACTCGCTCTAAATCGTGTCTTAAAGTCAATCACAAAAGTACTTAGTACTAGGAGAATCCGGAAGAAATGCTTTGGTAACCCAAAGAAAGAATGGCTCCTCCTCGATGTAGGTATCAATGTCCTCCATGGGCTCTACATCATCCGACTCAATATCCCAGATCTGCAGACATCATCACAGCTAGCTAAAATCTCTCCGCTCTCCATCCATGCGGAATACTCTGCAGAATAACCGGATGACCGGCGTAAAAGAAGATCTCACGCCGATCCCAAAGAAGCATACACATGGGATCGGTCCTCAAAGCGAGATATCGAGAAGCTAAATGCCGACCTATCGCCCCCCTTCAAAGGATGAAAATCTCGAACCGGTCGAATCGCGACATCACTACCAATGGGTGATAAGTAGTCACGCCTCTCAAGCCGTACCAGGGGAGGAAATCCATGCCCAGAGCGTGAGTAATGAAGTCATATGGTGAGCAAAGCCCCGAAACACAAAGAATATGCTAAATGGATCTCTATATCCGCCAAAAAATGCGGACCAGACAGCATCTATACACTCAGATGGTCGAAAGGAGTATGACATAGCCTCATATAGGCCCAAAATTGCCAACACAATGGCAAAACATCTCGCTATCGAGAAACACTCTTAACCTATGAATGGGAAAAGACAAGAGAAATACTCACCAATGTAAATGGGTAAAATCCTAGCCAAGCCCTCATTAAAACCTCGTGAGCGCATTCGCATGCCCCGGAGGAAATAGGCAAAGGTGTAAGAGCCCCAATCGTACTCTCCAATACGGTCCACAACGCGTGTGGCGCTGACCAAAGAGAAAGATATCATGGAAGAGTTGTCTGCTATGAAGCAACCTCGAATGATCATCAGGAACAATCGTCGCAGAACACGATCCCTGATCCTGGACATCATCGGGCATGGGCTCACCAATAGCCCGCTCATAGCATCTACGCCCAAGGACCTTGAACGGATAGTCCTGCCTTTGAGCGCCTCCGCCAAACTCCTAGTAAGGATTGGACGGACGAAGGGGGGTGATATTCGCCATACAAGGCAATCGCTCCTCCAAACTCCATACTTGTGATAAATCGCCAACCCATAGGCGTCATCATCACCTCGCAATCCAGCAGGTGGAGTGACTGAGTCTGATGAAACCATCGCTCAGACAATACCCTGAGGTAACCCCAAGGATAACGACGAGGAAGGATGGAGAAGAATGCCCCAAATCCCCACTCATGTACTACCACTCTATAGTCAGGATGAAGTGCCTGGTACATGGAGTGAATGCTGAACCAGTTCCCTCGAGGCTGTGTAAAACCAGGAACCTGCATGAAATGCAGATCAATATCAAAACCCTTTAAATCCTCATCAATAGGAAAAAGGGAAGATCAAAGTCTAACGCCATACCTCGTTAGCATGCAAGTACATCGATGGATGTTCATCCCAAATCACCCAAAGAACTCTGGGGTTCACCACCGAATGTTCTAAGCTCCTCGCGAGGGACATGTGCAAGCAGAGCGCGATCCTCAATCGGAATATTCGCCTCCTCATCCTCAACGCCTAGAACATCTACCGACAGACGATCACGCCTCCACCAACCGACGAGGTCCGTCTCGATGTAATGAGGACGAGGCACTTCGTAAGCCCTCCGCCAGACGCCGTAAGTGGTCCTATAGGAATTGCTCGGCTGATCCGGATCCATCAATATCTGGACAACAAGTCTCCAAATCACCTCAGAAAGGGTGTGGTATTTCCTTACCTGGAGCTTTTTAAATGCATTTATGACTATATGCATGCATGCATTTACTTTAACATATAATAGAGTTAAAATGCATGACTACCCAATGCCTACATTTGGAAAATTTTTGCCATAGTCCCCTTTGAAAATAGGACTATCCACATGCACAATAGGCATGTCTAGGCCTGCCCCAAAGTCATATACATAATATATGCATTAAAAATCAAAATCATCATGCATAAGGCCAACCTCAATGCTAGGAGTACTTTTGCCTTTCTACCTTTTGCTCATTGGACCTCAAATAGACAAAAATAGCGTAGTAAAAGGTGCCAATTTGACTGCCTCAAAAGTCAAATTTTTTCACATCATTATGTTCAACATGGTTTAATACTAACATTTACTATGTTGAATATTTTTTATCAAGTCATTTGTGCATACATAATCACTACTACGTGTTTAGATGCATTTCGTGCGATATCTCACAATCCAACGGACATAAATTGAAAAAAAAATACATCCAGGATAGTGTAGAACACTTGACTATGTGATAAAATTTGCGTAAAATGCCCTCAACTCAAAGAGATCCAAGATGGCTCGCGGTTTTCTCTTTGCAAAACAAGTTGAAAGTGACTTGTGTGACCAATCTGCTGGAATTTATCATCCACGATTGGCCGCAGGCCCACCGACGGCTGCAGCAGGTGCACCTGCGGCACCCCTATGTGGGTCCCATCCCTCTGGTTCGGCCCAATTTGAGTTGAAACAGAGTTCTTATGGGCTAGAAAGGTCAAATCGGGAATAAAAATGCCACGCGATTGAGCAAAATAGCATTCAATCCTGGTCTTCTCAGATGAGACTTTGAACCTTTACATCACTCATTGGTAGTCACCCGAACACGAGGTATACCCTGCCAATGATCCCATTTGTCAAAAATCACATCTGGCAATACCTCATACAGGTCCGATGCCGCCAACTCCGGGTCGTTACCCTAAATAGGTCCTCAACGGGGGTTACAACGTAAGTCCCTGACGGGGGTTACAACGTAAATCCCCGGTGGGGGTTACAACATGTTCATCTGTTGACATTTCTATCAACGAAGGTCAAGCAACCTTGATGTTATTTCAAGCCGATGGCAAGTAAACCCATCGAAGCATTGAGGATTGTTCGATATTTGCGTACGTACTCATGAGTCCCCAGTAGGTCCCCGACGGGGGTTATAACGTGAAGCCCCGACAGGGGATTACAACGTACATTCAAGCCATTGACACACATATCAATGAAGGTCAAGCAACCGTGACGTTATCTCAGCCGATAGCGATTAAACCTATCAGAGCTATAGAGCTATTCGAGGATTTCATGCTCGATTGCTCATATTTCCCCCAGCGGATCCCTGGCGGGGGTCACAACGCAATGCTCTGTTGATCTACAAGACAACGGAAGTCGAGCAACCTTGACAATCTACAGAATCTCAGCCATTGATTCACACGTCAGCGAAGGTCAAGCAGCCTTGACAAAGATATCCCATGATTTTTCAACCGCTTGATTCACATGTCGGTGAAGTACACGCCAACGAAGGTCGTGCACCCCGACAACATTTGTCATTAGCAAGAAATCCAATGAGATCTTGACATGTCCTGGCGATATCAACCAGGAAAGGTCAATGTTATCAAAGAGGATAGATGATGGAATAAGTTATACACATCCTCAAAATAGATCAAGCTTTATCCCCACAGATCTCTTACACATAAGAGGTACCTCTTCGTAATAAAGTCATTATCAAGAACACAGAATTTGGTGATAACTCCAACATCAACATCCTAACAGATTCAAAGCTACACATCGATCTCCGTCAAGATTGCTAATCCCCATTGAGCAACAGGATCCAAAGAATCATCCTCAACATGTTGGGCTACAACCCGCATACATGCATCATCATACATTTGCATCATTTTACTACCCATAGTACCATGTTCGTCTTGTTGCGCTTTAAGTGTCTAGATTCTTTATCCTACCCATGCATCGCCATGCATGAGTATGATAAAGAGGGCATCTCAGAGACACTCAAAATTTTCTCACCATCACATTAATATTGCAGGAGGATGATTCGCCTTTTTAAGAGAGAACCCCGAAAGACAATCCAAATCCATACCGGATACTACTAAGTTCAAAGTTCAAATTTCAACCCCTGGATCGTGATATAACCCCGAGACCTGCAGTAACGATTTCAACACTCGGATGTAAGACCCAAGGCTTTGAGATAACCCCGAGGTATCCATATCAATTCCCAACCATGGAATAACCAACCTTGGTGATGACCCCAAGGAATGCAGTTTCGGCGATAACCCCAGAAATGCTTGTTTCAAATGCGACTAGATTCAATCTCAGCGCTCACAAAGAGATACACTGCACCAAACTGGAAATAACATCGGGAAGACAGGCACACCTCAAAGATGACAATGAGGACCTTCAACAATTGCAGCAGTCCAATCTCAGCGAAGTCTGAGCAATGTCTGCTATATCAGCCCAATCCGGCGATAACACCGGTGAGGGGAAACATCATCATCTCGTCAAACACGGTGCCACGTTATGTCTCTACGGAACGATGTCCCACAAGGCTAACCAATCTAGAGTGACTATTGTGAGGGGTAACAGATGAAAGTTGAAGCTTGAAGACCGGAGGGCATCGTCCCATCTTCAATGACTTCGTATAAACTCTAATCCTATGCCATCGTACAACTCTTGACATCGGCGGTCCAAAATAGGTCCTGTATACCTCAAACGGATGCCCAGATTGCACTTCTGAAAAACCGAGTGGACATTACTGTGCCTGAGTGCACGTACTTCGAGACGACCCGACCCGACAAACCCGGGCCGACCCGGGTTGCCTCTGGTACGCCTGCGGCTCAACCGCAAGTACACATGCGACTAATATGCCTATAAATAGAGGGCTTGGGGTGTTGATTTTCTAAGAGAAAAAGATGGGGAAACCCTCACATAATTCGCTCTCAGATCATACCATACAAAGGTATTTTCCACTTTTTAAACACCTGTGAGCTCATATATAGCCTCTTTTGTACCCACAAAAAGCCAAAGTGTTTACCCACTATAAAGATATAGAAGCCCTTTTTAGCGCTTAGTCGTAAGCCTTCTCACACACTTTTTAGAGTCTTTCTTTCATCTTTGCACACACCCTTCTACACGCTGAGAGTCGTGTTGTTGCTTTTGCCCGACTTCTATTCTTTATTGGTTTTCATATATATCATATATATATATATATATATATATTGACTAACATTATCGAAGTTATGCCTCGATTGAGCCTGCACTTCCTATTCGAGCGTTTATTTGCTTTAATATATATATATATATATATATATATATATATATATATATATATAATATATGTGTCGAACTTTGTTCGATGAGCCTAGACTTTGTTCGATGAGCCTGCGATTCTTTTACTATCGCTTTTATATATATATATATATATATATATATATATATATTTGAACGTGTGTCGAACTTTGTTCGATGAGCCCGATTTTATATCCGTGCGCTTATTCGCTTATATATATATATATATATATACACACATACACATATATATATATATATATATATATATATATATTATTTTTTGCTTGCCCGGAGTTTCCTTCGTGGCGCTTGATCGCTTTTACCGCTTTATATATATATTTTTGTCCTCGCTTGAGTTTCTTCCGTGACGCTTGATAGCTTTTAACAGATTTATTTACATTTCGATCCCCATGGAGGTGCTTCATGGTTGGTGATCATGTCTCATATATATATATTTAAAACTTTTATATATATATATACGCTATCGCTTTCATACAAATTGCAAGATTTCAGCACCTAGGAATCATGTGATCACAGATCCATCCCATTGGATCTAGATTCGGTTCCTCGTGATGGACATTTTCAAATTGTAAGCGACTTATAAATTATTCTCATGGTGTCCTCGAATTTCCTCGATGGTTTCCATACCCACGAGGAAGTCGACATTATTTTTGTATAGATTATTTTCGTATGGATGCCTCGCATCCGCAAATAAAATCAATCCAAATTGATCACTTAATAAAAATGGGAGTGTAAAAGGTCTCAATTCCTATTGAGCATCGTGGTTTGAAAAACCTCTTTATAAAACATCACCGCCATATCTTGCTAAAACCAATTTTTACATAAATTCAAACCCTGTGTATATAGGTTCGAACGAGGCCTCGCACAACTTCCATATAACAGCACATTGACCCACACACACACACACACACACACACAGATAATAGTTTTTTGAAAAGAGGCGGTCACCGTGGTAACACGGATGTCGGGGGGAGCCTAACACCTTCCTCCCGCATAACCAAGTCCTCGAACCCTAAACGAATCTCAGTTTCACCAACCCGTATATCAGTGTCACATCACTGGGTCAATGTGCAAACCTTTTCTCGGTTGTGTTGGTACAACCATTTAAAAAACCAACTGGCGACTCTTAACAGTCCCATCGTCGACATTATACACGTCGGACCATTTTCACTTGTTTTTTCAAACAAATATCACCTAAAATGAGAACACCAAAGAACAAGTAACGGAAAGGGACACCTAAAAATCCTGACGTCGACAATGTGCTCTCAATGATAAGGCAGAATCATAAAGCAAACACGATTCTCAATAATTTAGCACTCCCAGAATATCCAAAGGAACGAAGACTCTGGTTAGTACTGCAAAGATACATCCCACCTAAAGGAAACCAGAGAGCACTCAACGAATGGCATGCAAGCTAACAGAAGATTTAAGCATCAATCCAATCAGCATCCAGATTGAGTTGTGAAGTCATTCAAGATGAATTCTTACACAAGATGATCATAAGAAGACTTCACTAGCTAACTAAGGAAAGTCAGCAAGTGCAGTAGCTGTCAAGTAAACAGAAGATAGTGATCTTGGAAGCAACCAAGATCCTAGTGTTTGCCAAACAAAGAAAGAACTAATGGAGTGTACACAGAGATACTGGTAAGCCTCTGAAGAGCAAGGCTAAAGTGATTAAGCATTGGGGCTAAAGTGATTAAGCATTGGGTCAGTCCATTGATGATAAGTGAACGGGAGATCACAAGGAGAAAGTGAGCTGGACACGCCACAAATCTGAAGTGTCTTACTATTCAGAAAGGGCCAGAACAAGGAGTCAAGCCATCAGTATTTGAGCGCAGTAGAATCAAACAAAGTGTTGAAGCACTACATAAATAGAAGGAAGAGGTGTTCTACACTAAAGATCAAAGGAACACTCTTCAAAGATTGTAGTGTTGTCTCTACATGTCAAATGAGCTACAGTCAAAAAGGCACTACGATCAGGTCCAAGATAGCATGCATTAGAATCATAGAGTTTGGTCATCCGAAGATTGAAGCACTGACAATGGTTCAATCTGAAGGTTGGGATTCAGACAAGAGCTTATTGAGAGCATAGATGCAAAAGGACAACCTCTGATCAAGAAATCAGAAGGAGGAAATAAAGTCGTCGACCTGCCCAAGACATCAGAGTGACATATCTGACGGGGTAGGTGAAACAGTAGGCTGTAGTATCAAAAAGTCAAAAAAGGAGATGTGATGTCACATCTGCAGTCTACACCAAATAACTCGAGATCTGCGAAGCAAATCTAAAAGCTTTCAACGGCTACTTTCCAACGGGAAGATTGGGAAGGAGTATAAATCAACAGAGCTTCAAAGATCAAGAGTTGCTGATGAATACTATATTGTAGAATCGTTGAGTTGGTAGAATGCTAACGTTGACTCTACGAGTTCCACCTGAGCTTAACAAAACAAGTCTCAGTGACAGTGAGACTATGAAGGTGGAAGTGAAGCAGCTTTGAAAAAGGACTTGAACGGACCAAAGCTTCACTCAACAAAGATGATAATGCCACTTGAATGGGCATCTAAAGTAAGAGCCGAGAAGGACAAGAAGATAGCATTCACAAGAGTGGAAAAGCACAAGGCAGATCCTAAGAGCCACTCTATGATTCACCATGAACCTAAAGCTGAACCAGAGCAAGTGAAGAACCATGTCTGCCAACATGTTAAGAAGGGTTCAGGAAATGGTGATGGTGCGCAGCTGACACTACATGAAGATGAGCAGAACAGAAGAAGATCATCTGCACCAAAGAAGATGTGGTCCAGACTCGAAGTAGAATGCAAAGATGACCACACCAAGCTGCTAAGTACAAAAGATGATCAAGCCTAAGGACATCTTAGCAACTCAAAGCACCAACAACAACAAGAAGCTGTGGCTGAGGGGTCCTCGTCCTAGGGACTAAATAAAGTTCCAAGCCTCATTGGCTTGAAGAGTTCTGAGGGAACTAGAGAAGTTCCAAGACTGCGGCCTCAAGAGTTCTTAGTGAATCTGAGTCCCAAGGTCACGGCCTTGAAGGAATCTTAGTGATTCGTGTCTTTGCCTTTCCTTTGTAACGATCGAGAAATTTGTAATTTAATTTATATATTTATTGAATTAAATAAATATTTTAAATAATTTATTTATGGAAGAAAATAAATAATTGATGAATTGTGGTGAATTAATTTGGTAACTAAATTAATTAGTGTTAATTTGAATAATGATAATTTTATCTAATGGATTTAATTTAAGGAAGTATTTAAATTAAATCAATTTGCTTAATATTTAAGAAAATAATTAAATTAAATGAATTATTTAATTTAATGGAAATAAATAAATTAAATAAACCGATGTGTCTAATTTATTAATTAAATTATATATATAATAATTTATTAATTATAAGATATAATGATAATAAGAATTTTATTAGTATTATAAATTATTTAAATTAGTTAAACTAAAGTTATTTAAATTAACTAAATTAAAAGTGTGACAATTGGAAACTATATAATATAATAATATAAAAATAATTTAGTTTATAAAGTTTGGTAGCCAATGTAACGCCCGAGAAATTCGGATCCTTTGTAAAAATATATGAAAGAATTAAATAATGAATAAAATAATATTATTTGTTATTATATGTGTTAATAAGATGTATGTCGTTCTATAACCTAGAAACGTCAGAAGATCGTTGTATTCGAACCACGTGAGAGAATTATAGTGAGATTCATTATGAAACCCAAGTGTTTAATAAAGGGAGGCCCAAACTAATTAATTAGCAAGCCCAAAGGATTAGTTAATTGAATTAGCATTAAGCCCAAACTATGATCCATTAGCTAATGAGGATCCATGGGGCAACCCATGGGTAGACTTGATGGGCAAAACCTTTTGTGTGGTGACCAAGTGTTGTAATGGCCAAGTAAATAGGAGTGGTTAGCAAGTAGACTTGGTTAATAAGCAATGAATAGTAAGGAGGTTAGTTTAAAGAGGTGGGATGACATAAAGACCATTCTACCCTCACTTTGTCAAGCCTATAAATAGAGAGCTCATAATTCATTTTATTGCTTGATTAAAATCTCTCTCAAACAACTTATTTGTTAGAGTCAATAAGCACTTTGAGCTTAACCTTTCCTTAGTAGATTTCCAAAGTAAGTGAAGTAATCATCAAAGGTAAATGATCTTGTCTTCTTCATCTCTAACATATCAGGAGGATAAGAGAAGTGTAATCTAATGAACTTAGATGCCAAGAACATAGGAGAAGTTGATAAGCAATGGACTTAAGCCGAATAAGTTGAATAAGCAACTTGAACTTAAATAAGTTGATGAACTTATGAAGAATTTCCATATGTTGTCATAAGCATGAGAATTGTAGTTAATGAGTTAAACAAGTCATTGACTTGTGAGAATAAGTCAAAACCTACCTTAATATAAGTTAGTGTAATAAGTAACTTGTAATGTCTACATGTTGATTAAAATCCACTTAGAATGATTAGTATTGAGGTTTCGCCGAAATTTGCACGATTGGATGATAATCGTCGAATTCGTGAAATTCTCGGAATGGAAGTCATATTTTATGTTTGACAACGGAAACGTGGGTTTTCGATGGAGGCAAGTCATATTTGGCACTATAGAGTTGTAGACTCGAAAATGGCCGGATTCCGACTTAGAACGAAGAAACGATCATTGAATGTTCACGAACGTTTATCGTTTTCGTTAAAATTGAACTAATAGGTGGAATTTTAGCAAACGAAGTCGAATAGATAAAATTCTTGAATGAATACATAGAGTGCGTGATTTGTGAACCATAGGCTCTTGAACGAGCCAATTCGGACTTATAACAAAGAAGTTACGAGTCCGGGAATCTCACAAAATTTGAAGTTTGTAAAATTTTACGGTGCACTGAGCGCAAGGCCATGAGCCAAATTTACGGCCATTTCGCCAAGGCCATGAAGGTTTAGAAACTTAGCCTTGAGAAAAGCCATAACCTTCTGGAGAGTGGCGCCGCAGCGTGACCATTAACACTGAGACTCGCGCCACATCACCGAGTCTAGGTTCTAGGTAGTAATAAATGACGCCGCAGCGCGGCACCAAGTGTAAAATCCAGCGCCGCAGCACCAACCTCAAGACCAAGACAATAATGAATGTTTACATATAGAGAATGGTTAGTAATTGATAAACAATTAAGGGAAGATCTTAATGAAACATTGTTAAGATATATTAGGACTTATGTATGCACACTTAAGGTTAAGACTAAGTCAATTACTTAAGAATGAAAGAATGACGTAACAGAAAGCCGGAACCTATAATAACAAATCTAATATATAATTGGATTGAGAAGTAGGGTAAGATTCTTTAGGAACCATGTATGATCATTTATGACCTAATGTTCTATGTTATGCTATCATCTAATGTAGAGACCTTAAAGACGTAAAGTGCACGTTTTATAAACCGTAGCAGACGCTAAAGGCAAGTACTCTAACCCTTGTACCAATTCGTTCTGGACAAGTCTTTATGATTCATGTATTCTTCGCATGAGTTAGTATTTGAGGAATGTCAAAGCCAATCCTTTCGGCTAGACGTATGCTATGTTATTCTATCAAGTGTTGATAAGGATTTACCGAACTAATATTGTTGTGCTTTTCAAAAGTAGATTATGTATGCTCAAATTGTTTTGTCGTCAAATGACAGGCACGTGAGGTTGCCACAACTTAAACGTATATACGTTTAATGAATGTAGTGTTGATCAACATAGAATACTATAGGCTGATCACCTAGACGTGCTCGTAAGCTATACCGGACTTACGGACTTCGTGCCGGGATGTCCTTTTCCAAGTATTTATGAAATGCTTATGGTCTTGAACCGGAATTGATGTTGTAATGAATATTGTTGTTGTAAAATGTTTTGAATAAAAAGAAGTGTTATTTTGAATTAACAATAGTACTTCATAACTATTGTTCAGTTATTGAAGATATACGATTCTTATGTTTCAAGCATGCTATTTTCCTAGAAATGTTGTACTTGCTGAGCTAGTTAGGCTCATTCTTGCTTGAACCATATGAATGCAAATAAAGATGTAATCTTAATCGATGGATCCTAAGCAAGGATAAAGGGAAGGCGAAAGCGAACCCGTAGATTGCATATGTAATAGTATAGATTTTGTAAGGAATAATATTGATTATATGACAAAGACAATGTATTGGTTATAAAGAATCTGGGGAATGTAAATATTCTTTTGATATACATATAAGACATATCCGTTCTTTTGAGGCATTTCAATTGAATGTTTATGTGAATCAGAAAGATCGTGTAACACCATCTCGTCGAGTTGGAAGATACCCGAATTTGGGGGCGCCACAGTTTGGTATCAAAGCATTAGGTTATAAAACTTAAGGGGGGGGGGGGGAAATAAAACCTTAAGTCATAACCTTAAGAAAAGTCAAAGAATAAAAGATGGAAGTTAACCTTATAAAAATGCATCATATATGTTATGTGTTTTATTATACTGACGTTTACTAATCAACTCTTTGTGTTGTTATAGATGTCAGGTGAAAATAGAGATGTACAATAGTCAGTCGGAAGGGCCTGTGAAACCATATAGAAATCATACCAATCCTATAGCAGCAGATCCTGAGATAGTTGTGGTGGAGTCTGGAGACTCAAAGCTTAGACCTCATGTCGGTATTTGACGGCATGTTGGAAGAAGAAGTGGAGGTAGTATCCTTCAATCCAATGGCTATAGCAGCAGAGATAACTCTAGGGGAGTCGATGATGTCACTGTTCATGTCAGTGATAGATAGGAACGTACACTACTGTTAGGAGGTCAAGGAGCTGAAGGCGGAGCTCTAAGCGGTTATAGAGGACAAGACGGACGTGGAGTCCATGTGGGAACAAGAACATGATGAAAGAGTTTTGGCTAAGGACAAGGTCCATGAGCTAAAACAAGTGGTCTTTGAGCTTAGGAGCGAGTTAAAGACCAAGAAACAAAAGATAGGGAGAATGTCCTATATTCATAGGAGTTCTCATGAGGATTTCCAGCCAGGTGTAGTCGGGTATCCTCAGAGAGACAGGCGAATGCGACATACTATCACCGTGATATTATTGCTTGGCCTTGCCAAGGCGCATTTTCGAGAATGCCTTAAGGAAGATATGATCGAGTAGTTGTTAGAGTAGTTAGGTATGTACATATTGTGTATATAGTAGTTATGTAAAGCCCTCTTTTGTATAATCAAGGGTAGTCTTTTGTAATTCCCAATTTTTGGAAAGCAATAACGGGAAAGTAATGTATCCAGCTTAGGCTGTGTTATGTAACCGATGTAGTATTATACTATGATGAATTAATATAAGTTTTTATTTTCGAAAAATGTTGAGTAACAAATGTTTAAGTTATTGTTTAATATGGAATAATAACTAACTGACAGGAAATGCATAATAACGAAATATGTGTTTATTGTAACAAAGAAAATGCCGCCAAGAAGAGTACCACGTGCACTCAAGGTACGAACACGAATCAACCGGAGGGAGGTCCAAGTTAACCCCATGCAAGAATTTTTGAACCTTTTAACCGCAACATTTAACCAAACTGGGGCTAATATCCCCGTGAATCCTGGTGTAGTACGAGCTACTACATTTAAGGACTTTGAGAGTGTGGGTCCGCCGGAGTTCAAAGGAACTACGGACCCTATTGAAGCTCAAACGTGGGTGAGGGAGATAGAGAAGGCATTTGTGATAGCAAATGTCGACGAGGCCCAAAAGGTTGCTTTTGCAACCTACATGATGAAGGGAGAGGCCAACTTTTGGTGGAAGGCCAATCAGGCGAGGGCCGGAATAGATGTTATAACGTGGGAGAGGTTCAAAGAAATATTCTACGAGAACTACTTTCCTACAAGCATGCAGGGAAGGATGGAGAAGCGATTTCTAGATTTAAAAAAAGGGAACATGACGGTTCCCCAGTATGCCACTAAGTTTAATGAACTGGCAAGGTTCGTTCCACATCAAGTGGATACCGAAGTGAAGAAAACTCAACGATTTGAGCAGGGCTTGAAACCCTAGCTCTATAATCGTATCTCTGTGTTCCAAAGTACTTCATTTTGAGTTATTTTAGAGAAGGAAATAATTTCCGAAGGTGTTAGCGAGGCGTTGAGCCAATACCACAAGGACAAGAAAAACAAGGGGAAGGTGGATGGAGGAGTGAAGGTTTAAGGTGCCAGCGGGAGTGGCGAAGGGTATAAAAGGAAGGTAGTTAGCTTGGGGAATACCAGAGTGAAACAAGGAGACCCTAAGAGGAGGATGGAGGCTCAGAAACTCAGTGGGAAGACTCACCCCAGAGTCATGCCTCAAAGGAAAGGCCATGTGTTATAATCATCAGACGGGAGGGCATATTGCACCAAACTGTCCAAAACCCAAAAGAATCATGGGTGCTTTGTATGTGGGTCTACTGGACCACATGGAAAGGAACTTAAAGAAAGAAGGGGACAGACGGAATAAGGGCGCCAATAGTGGTAAGTTAACTATTGGGGTCCAGATTACTGGGTAGCCGATGGCCTGCACTTTTAATATGACCGCCCAAGACGCGATGGCCTCGGGGGACGAAGTCGCAGTATTATTATTCTGATCAACGACTTAAATACATACGTGCTGTTTGACTCGGGTGCTACTTGTTCATTTATCGCATGTGATTTTGCTAGACGACTAGGATTACTTCCCGAAAAGTTGCTTATACCCTTGAACATTAAGGTAACAAACGAAGAGATAATTCCTGTTGAAGATATTTATAGAAGTTATTGCGTAGACATTCGAGGTTGTAAATTATCGGTAGATCTGATACCGATAAAGTTAGGAGAATTCGATGTAATTCTCGGAATGGATTGGTTGATAAATCATGGGGAAATTATAGATTACCAAAAGAAATGTGTAAATATTAAAACATTAAACCAGTCTCATGTAATATTTTATGGGAATAAATCGCCGGGACGTTCGTGTTGTCTTACCATGACACAAACTAGGAAATTATTGAGGAAGGGGTGTGTAGGCTATTTGTGTCATGTGGTTGATACACAGTGAGTGGGAGCGACCATGGAACAAATACCTATAGTGAGTGAGTTCATGGATGTATTTCCAAGTGAGTTACCGGGTCTTCCGCTGGATAGGGAGACCGAGTTCATAATAGATATTGTGCCAGGAGCGGCACCAGTTTCCAGGGCACCGTATCATATGGCGTCAGTGGAGATGAAGGAGTTGATGGTACAGCTGTAAGAATTGTTGGACATGAAGTACATTCAACCGAGTGTTTCGCCGTGGGGAGCAACGATGTTGTTTGTCATGAAGAAGGACGGATCGTTGAGACTTTGTATCGACTGCCGAGAGTTGAACAAGTTAACAATAAACAATAAGTATCCATTGCCCAGGATCGATGATCTTTCTGATCAATTGAAGGGGGAAAAATATTTTTCCAAAATAGATTTAAGGACAGGGTATCATCAGCTGAAGGTTAGAAATGAAGATGTGCCAAAGACAGCATTCAGGACTTGTTATGGTCATTACGAGTTTCTGGTGATGTCATTTGAGTAGACTAATGCACCTGCTGCATTTATGGACATGATGAACAGAGTGTTCAAACAATACTTGGACAAGTTCATCGTAGTGTTTATCGATGATATTCTAGTCTATTCTAAGACACCAGAAGATCATGCTAAACACCTATGAATAGTGTTGGAGACATTAAGAAAGGAGAAGTTATATGCGAAGCTCACTAAGTGTGAATTTTGGTTAGAGAGGGTATAGTTTTTAGGTCATGTTATTGACCATGAGGGGATTTCAGTAGATCCAGCAAAAGTGGAAGCCGTGATGAATTGGGAACAACTAAAAACACCGACCGAGGTACGTAGTTTCCTAGGGTTAATGGGCTACTATCGAAGGTTCATTCAGGACTTTTCAAAGATAGCTACTCCACTACCTAACTTGACGAGGAAGACGGTGAAGTACGTATGGACTGAGAAATGCTAAGATAGTTTTCAAGAACTGAAAAAGAAGTTGAGTGAAGCGCCAATTTTGTCATTACCCGATGACATAGGAAATTTCGTAGTTTATAGCGATGCTTCGCATAAAGGACTGGGTTGCGTGCTCATGCAACATGACAAGGTCATTGCATATGCATCCAGGCAGTTGAAGGATTATGAGAAAGTTTACCCTACTCATGATCTGGAACTGGCCGGGGTGGTGTTTGCCTTAAAGATATGGCGACATTATCTTTATGGGGAAAAGTGTGAGATATACACCGACCACAAGAGTCTGAAATATATCTTCACACGTAAGGAGTTGAATATGAGATGAGGGAGGTGGCGGAGTTGATAAAGGATTACGACTATTAAATCTCAGATCACCCTCGAAAAGCTAATGTAGTAGGCCGACGCCTTAAGTAGAAAGGGTCTGGAGAAGTTGTCTTTGTTAATGTACCAAACCGAGTTAATAACGGAGATGGCTAGGATGGAGTTGGAGGTGAAGTTGCCAAGTGAGGCGGAGCAGAGACTTTTTGTGATGGAGATTCAGTTTACCATCGTAGAGAGAGTCAAGGAGGTGCAGCTCAAAACCGATGAGTGTGATTAGATGAAGGAGCAGTTAACCAGTGAAAAAGATATTAGATTTAGTCTTGATAATGAGGGATTATTAAGATTTGAGGGAAGAATTTGGGTTCTGAATGAGACGGAATTAAAGGAACAAGTTTTACAAGAGGCTCATAGTTCGAGGTACTCGATTCATCCTAGTAGCACGAAGATGTATCAAGACCTTCGACAAAGTTTTTGGTGGCCAAACATGAAAAGAGAAATAGCCGAGTATGTGAGTAAATGTTTAATTTGTCAAATAGTTAAAGCCGAACATCAACGACCGAGTGGCTTGTTACAGTCATTGGAGATTCCGGAGTGGAAGTGGGAGCATATCATGATGGACTTTGTGGTGGTACTTCCAACGACTCAGAAGGGATATGATGCGATTTGGGTAATAGTGGACCGATTGACGAAGTCAACTCACTTTTTGCCAATTCGAATTAAGTATAACTTAGATCAGTTAGCTACACTCTATGTTAAGGAAATTATTTCCAGACATGGAGCACCTATTTTGATAGTGTCAGATCGTGATCCACGATTCACATCAAACTTTTGGAGAAGTCTTCAAGAACAGTTGGGGACACAGTTGAAGTTGAGTACGACATATCATCCACAAACAGATGGACAGAGCGAGAGGACAATTCAGACATTAGAAGATATGTTGAGATCTTGCGTCATGGATTTCAAGGGTAGTTGGGATGATCATCTACCATTAGTAGAATTTGTGTATAACAATAGTTATCATGCAAGTATAGGTATGCCGCTGTATGAAGCTTTGTATGGAAGGAAATGCAGAACGCCGTTGTATTGGGATAAAGTGGGAGAACGCCGAATGCTAGGATCAGAATTGGTGCGAGAAACATCTAAGTGGTGAAGTTGATCGTCTGCGTCTTATCACAACTCAAGATGAGATGTAAGAAATATGCGGACTTACATCGAGAGAATAGAGAGTTTGAGGTAGGCTCAGACGATTTTTCTAAGGTATCTCCCTAGAAAGGAAAGATACGCTTTGGAAAGAAGGAAAACTAAGCCCAAGGTTTATAGGACCTTTTGAGGTATTAGAACGGGTAGGTGAGGTAGCTTATAGGGTAGCGTTACCTCCAGACCTAGAGCGAATACATAATGTATTTCGCGTTTCAGTGTTACGTCCTTACAAACCGGATTACAAGCACGTGATAGAATTTGAGCCTATTCAAATCGAGAAAGATTTAACTTATGAAGAGATGTCGATTCAAATCATCGATAAAAAAGAGCAAGTTCTGCGAAACAAGGTAATATCATCAGTAAAGGTGTTATGGAAGAACCACGACGTGGAAGAAGCAACGTGGGAACTTGAAGAAAGGATGAGAAAGAATTATCCTCTTTTGTTTGAGTGATATAGGGTGAGATTCTGGGGACAAAATCTTTATAAGGGGGGAAGAATGTAACGCCCGAGAAATTCAGATCCTTTGTAAAAATATATGAAAGAATTAAATAATGAATAAAATAATATTATTTATAATTATATGTGTTAATAAGATGTATGTCGTTCTATAACCTAGAAACGTCGGAAGATCGTAGTATTCGAACCACGTGAGAGAATTATAGTGTTTGAATTTCGAAGACGAAAATAAATGTTTTCCGAGAAAGTTTACGAAAAACACTATTCACCGTTTACCGCTCGGGAATTATTTTTGAACTTCCGAGATATACGTAATGTTAGAATATCGAGGCGAGATGGATTATGTAATAATAATCTAAGTATGGAAAATGAAATAACTCGCATGTGGACTTAATTTGGGAATATAGGTATTAAAAACTAATGAAATGAATTAATGTAACTTTGCATAAAAAAAAAGTCCATAAGCTTAAAGGTGTAAACCTATGTGAGATTCATTATGAAACCCAAGTGTTTAATAAAGGGAGGCCCAAACTAATTAATTAGCAAGCCCAAAGGATAAGTTAATTGAATTAGCATTAAGCCCAAACTATGATCCATTAGCTAATGAGGATCCATGGGGCAACCCATGGGTAGACTTGATGGGAAAACCTTTTGTGTGGTGACCAAGTGTTGTAATGGCCAAGTAAATAAGAGTGGTTAGCAAGTAGACTTGGTTAATAAGCAATGAATAGTAAGGAGGTTAGTTTAAGGAGGTGGGATGACATAAAGACCATTCTACCCTCACTTTGTCAAGCCTATAAATAGAGAGCTCATAATTCATTTTATTGCTTGATTAAAATCAGACAACTTATTTTTTAGAGTCAATAAGCACTTTGAGCTTAACCTTTCCTTAGTAGATTTCCAAAGCAAGTGAAGTAATCATCAAAGGTAAATGATCTTGTCTTATTCATCTCTAACATATTAGGAGGATAAGAGAAGTGTAATCTAATGAACTTAGATGTCAAGAACATAGGAGAAGTTGATAAGTAATGGACTTAAGCCGAATAAGTTGAATAAGCAACTTGAACTTAAATAAGTTGATGAACTTATGAAGAATTTCCATATGTTGTCATAAGCATGAGAATTGTAGTTAATGAATTAAACAAGTCATTGACTTGTGAGAATAAGTCAAAACCTACCTTAATATAAGTTAGTGTAATAAGTAACTTGTAATGTCTACATGTTGATTAAAATACACTTAGAATGATTAGTATTGAGGTTTCGCCGGAATTTGCACGATTGGACAATAATCGTCGAATTCGTGAAATTCTCGAAATGGAAGTCGTATTTTATGTTTGACAATGGAAATATAGGTTTTCGATGGAGGCAAGTCATATTTGGCATTATAGAGTTGCGGACTTGAAAATGGCCGGATTCCGACTTAGAATGAAGAAACGAGCATTGAACGTTCACGAACGTTTATCGTTTTCGTAAAAATTGAACTAATAGGAGGAATTTTAGCAAACGAAGTCGAATAGATAAAATTCTTGAATGAATACATAGAGTGCGTGATTTGTGAACCGTAGGCTCTTGAACGAGCCAATTCGGACTTATAACAAAGAAGTTACGAGTTCTAGGCAGTAATAGGTGACGCCGCAGCGCGACACCAAGTGTAAAATCCGGCGCCGCAGTGCCAGCCTCAAGACCAAGACAATAATGAATGTTTACATATAGAGCATGGTTAGTAATCGATAAACAATTAAGGGAAGATCTTAATGAAACATTGTTAAGATATATTAGGACTTATGTATGCACACTTAAGGTTAAGACTAAGTCAATTACTTAAGAATGTAAGAATGACGTAACGGAAAGCCAGAACCTATAATAACAAATCTAATATGTAATTGGATTGAGAAGTAGGGTAAGATTCTTTAGGAACTATGTATGATCATTTATAACCTAATGTTCTATGTTATGCTATCATCTAATGTAGAGACCTTAAAGACGTAAAGTGCACGTTTTATAAACCGTAGCAGACGCTAAAGGCAAGTACTTTAACCCTTGTTCCAGTTCGATCTGGAAAAGTCTTTGTGATTCATGTATTCTTTGCATGAGTTAGAATTTGAGGAATGTCAAAGCCAATCCTTTCGGCTAGACGTATGCTATGTTATTCTATCAAGTGTTGATAAGAATTTACAGAACTAATATTGTTGTGGTTTTCAAAAGTAGATTGTGTATGGTCAAATTGTTTTGTCGTCAAACGACAGGCATGTGAGGTTGCCACAACTTAAACGTATACACGTTTAATGAATGTAGTGTTGATCAACATAGAGTACTATAAGTCGATCACCTGACGCGTGCTCGTAAGTAAGCTATCTGGGACTTACGGACTTCGTGGCCTGGATGTCCTTTTCAAAGTATTTATGAAATGCTTACGGTCTTGAACCGGAATTGATGTTGTAATGAATATTGTTGTTGTAAAATGTTTTGAATGAAAAGAAGTGTTATTTTGAATTAACAATAGTACTTTATAACTATTTTTCAGTTATTGAAGATATACGATTCCTATGTTTCAAGCATGCTATTTTCGTAGAAATGTTATACTTGTTGAGCTAGTTAGGCTTATTCTTGCTTGAACCATATAAATGCAAATGCAAGATGTAATCTGATCGATGGATCTGGCAAGGATAAAGGGAAGGCGAAAGCGAACCCGTACATTGCATATGTAATAGTATAGATTTTGTAAGGAATAATATTGATATTATGACAAAGACAATGTATTAGTTGTAAAGAACCTGGGGAATGTAAATATTCTTTTGATATACATATAAGACATATCCGTTCTTTTGAGGCATTTTAATTGAATGTTTATGTGAACTGTAGCACCGTGTAGCACCATCTGTCGAGTTGGAAGATACCTAAATTTGGGGGCGTCACAACCAAACAAGGCCTTGTGGCATTTGGCTTAACCCAACTGACGTCTTTTTAATTTTCTAACTGAAAGACTACGTGGGGGAGTGGCCATGTTATTTCTACGCATATTTTTCTCTTAAGGCTAGTTATCTGTGTAGTGCAGAGAAGGTTTGGAGAGAAAAACATTGAGTTTTGTGATTGGCAAGAGGAGGAAGGGAATCTCTAAGCGTAACACTATTTTTTTTCTAGCGTTCAATAATCAAGGTATAAACTATTTCTATTTTTATTGTTAGTTTGGTGGTATATATATGTATATTTGATACAAGTTGAAAATCACATGAATTGTGATGTATATATGCTCATATAGAATTGCAAAACTCTATTAATTATCATGTAAACTTGTTAATTGTTATCAAATTCATGAGAAATTGGGTTTGAGAAAGAAAATAAAATCACAGTGTTTATGTTCATATAAAGTAGTTTAGAAAGTACGAGAATTGATGCTTTATATGTGTTGTAATTTGAAGTCTGTTGTTGGATTGTGATAATATATTAAGAAACGAAAACAACGAAGTTTAAATCATGTCAATTGATTAAGAAACGAGTTCGTGGCGATCAAATTCGTTAAAAGTGTAATAATGAAGAAAAATTGGAAGAATTATGGTTTTGATTCCTCAAAATGGTGTATATGTAATGTTTTGTATGTAGTATGGTGTTTAGCATGTGTAACTATAATATTACAAAGTTTTAGATGTTTAAATTGGGAGAAATTCTGTTGAATTGGGATTTTTGGCCTTTGACAGAGTGCTAGTTCGCTGTCTCAGAAGAATCGAAAGTCTCAGTATCATGGCAAGGCCTTACTGGCTGTATGATTGTCGCTGTGGTCTGTGACATTTTAGCGCTGACCTATGATATCCCAAAAGATATTACTTATGCTGCCACACGAAAGTAGCCATCACAGATAAAGTGAAGTCTCGCTTAATTGCGCTTTCATGTATATAATTGACCGGTGTTAGTTTAGCATGCATATTAATGATGTTAAAATATGATATAAACTATAATAACAGATGTCAATGTGTTGTAATGCGAAGAGTAAAGATTTGAAATAATTATTTAAATAAGTTATAAAATGAAACTAAAAGTGATGTTTTCAAAAGTTGTAGATAAACGATAAGGTTTATGTTGATTAATGTGTGATTTCAGAGGCGTTAAATATGTTAACCTAAATGGTTAGGTTTTAGGTTAGGGTTATGACATAAATGATGGTTTAATACCCCTAGTGTTGATATTCATACAATTAATTGTTGTTGCGATTGTAATGATGTATGTAGGGTAATTGAAGATTATATTACATTTGTGTAGCTTACATTCAAGGCAAGTTCTCTAAATCTACTTTTATAATTGTGCAAGTTTCTAAACTTTAACTCTTACATTGAGCAAGCTTTCAAACTTCATTCTTTTATTAATGAGTGCAAGTTCCTAAAATCTATTGAGCAATATTATTGATTCTATTCTTATATACGTTTGATTAAGCTCTTGTAACCTAATTCGTTACATCGAGCAAGTTTCACTTTTCTAATTATTATACAAAGCATAGATTGTTCTAATTCTTTTGAGCATAGTACTTTTCATGTGTATTATGTTTATCCAGTTATATATTGTTAATATCCGATCTTTGACTTTGATAGCCATGTTCAGTTATACATTCTTGTATTAAACCTTTATTGATGGAAATTGAATAAGTGTTCTAATTCTAGAACACTGATAAGCTAGTTCCAAACTAAACTTTCTTTAGTGCGGAAATTCTAAATTCAAACTGAGATGAACAACCCTAACATAGGGGATTTTGTACGTGTAACGTTTAGATGTTTGTGCACAATACATGGTACAAAGGGCTGATCCCCCTTAGTATGTTAAGAAGAGTCTGTATGGTCTAATGACTATTAAGGTTAAGATAATAATACCTAAACACCGTGGACATAGTTCGTGGTCTTAAGACCCTCGGATAATTAAAAGTTCGAACTTGTTTTCTATTTTGATTCGTAGAACAAGTTCTTTATTGTTCAGTATTCGTTGTTCACTCTCATGTTGTTATTATACTATCTTTATGTTAGTGAACAATTGTTTGCTCACTCTTGCAATTAAACAATGCAGTTAAAATCGAAAGAGGTGATGAGCCATTTACTAGCAAGGGAAAGGACAAGATGTCCAAGTGTTGAAGAATTAATTAAAGTTTATTTAAATGCATGAAGTTATAAGACTTGTTTTATTTGATAATGTATTTCGCAAACTGATATAATAATTTAAGGTTAGATTACCTGGGATTGTTATGAGATGATGTAACCCTTTAATGGGAAAGATTATTATTTAAAGTTATTTAATGTTTTATCCTTTATTATGGGTAGTTAGATGTAATTATTTTGATAGTGCACCAAATTCGGCGAAAATGAAGTACCCGGATTTGGGGGTGGCACATCCTTAGTGGAAATCCTGCTAGTTGAAAGCAGAAGAGTGGATTAAGAGCTTGAGTCTCTGAACCACTTAAAACCCCTTGTGTCTTTTACTTTATGTCATTTACATTATTTACATTAACTGCTATGTCTGTTTTAACTGCTTACAACCAAACTAACTCTAAGAACAATGTATGTATGATTATGAATATATCAATGATGGGGATCTTTTACTTATTCCGCTATGCTTGAAAAGATTCTTATGTTTGTCATATGCTAAATCATTATCAACACAAAATAAATGAGAAAAGTATTTGAAATTAAAAGGATCTATTCAACCCCCCCTTCTAGATCTATATTGTGCCTACTTGGAACTAACAATTGGTATCAAAGCAGGTTCTCATGCCATATTCAAAAGATAATCGCTTTGAGTCTGATCGTAGGCAAAAACATTATTCTAAACTTAGTTTAGTAGTAAGTCACTTGTTATATGCAGATGAACTCACACGTTCGAAATACTGTGTATAGGTAAATGTGTATATACCCCTGAAGCTGCTCAGATTGGTCCATGTTCTTAATTGCCATATCAACAAGACCAATCCTTACCCGTGGTAAATCTTATAGTCTAAAGACCAGGCTAGGAAGCTCAAGAGGCATGAACAGAAAAGATTCAATCATCCACCAAGCCTGAAAAGATGAAAAGGCCATATATGCTAAGAAATGTTTATCCAGAGAAGAAAGAAGAACTTCTCAAACATATGTCTGGCAAACCAGCAGCTGGATGTAAACCTTGTGAACTCAAGGATATTGAAGAACTAAAGATGCTCAGATTTTCTGAGCTTGCATCTTCAAGACCACGACTGATTGATTGAAGGTCAACTGGAGCAACAAGCTGTCAAGAGCAAATGAGAAACTATGCACATCAATGCCTAATCTCAGTATGTCGAAGTTAAATGACTGTTAAGAAACTGACAGCAGAAAGGTATGGTTCCTCACTAATATAACTGTGTACATCATGTTGCACCTCCTTATGAACTATAAAGGTATCCTGTCAAGAAACCATAATCTACCTAAAAAGGTGAAGAGAGAAAGTACACTGAGGTTGGAAACTCAAATGCTTATAAACTTTCTCTCCATCCAAGTTTTAGGTTGAAGATAACATCTTGAAAGAAATCTGAAATAGGTCATAAGCATATCAAAAGTTAAAATAATCTTATGTAGCGTAATCTTTGCTGATGGGTTAGTATGTATGTACAAGCCAATGTTCTAAGTGTTTGATAACACACATAGTTTGATCAGTTCTACAAGAGTATCTTGAAGATTTATAGAAACTGATCACCTCCATGAATCAACCAGATACAAATAAGTCATAGAGTCGATTCTCACTCTGTGAACATTTAAACCCTATGAGCACAACCAAGCAAATGATGAAACCATCAAAGAAAAAGAGTGTTTTATTAAAATGGAAAATCTTACACACACTCACCATCATGCATCTCAAAATGTATTATCTAAATTAGTTACATGCATGAACATGATTGTTGGTGATCAATATGATGTTAATTCTAATATATGAGGAATAAGTTTTTTGAAGGCTAACCTAGCAGGACCCATTTAAGTATGGGTACCAAAAATAGAAATGTATCTAACCTGCAGGTACTTGGTCTATCTGGCAACACTAAGGAATGCTAAAGCAGAAGACTTCAGTCAAGAAGATTCAACCAGCATAAGGCCTAAGACTGTTCAGAAATGATTCTGATAAAACTCCTATATGTCAAAGCCTATTCTTGAAGACCTGCTGAGCTAATCTAAATGGAGCTCACATGGCTGCTGATCCTTACATAAAAGCAGGTCATTCAACCAAAGATGAAAAAGGGTCTTAGATTCTCAATCATGCAAAGCATGTCATAACAGAAGAATCCTCAAGGAAGCTCACCAGAGGATCATCGAGCATCAAACATGAGGAACTCATTATGGGAGCAGAACTCCACAAGTACAAGCTGACAAAGAAGACTACGTTCGTAGTGCTGTCAAAAGATCGTAGAATGATCAGTCCTGGAGATATCCATGTCTATGATATAAACAGATTTGATTGTCAGTGGTGATTCCAGTCAGAAGGAGATATGCAAGGATGCCTCCTAATACACATAAAGAAAAGGAAATCACACCTCACTGAAAAGACATCATCAACCACGGGGGAGTAGTGATCTGTTAAGGAACAACAACACTGAGATATTCTATGAAGCAATGTACCAGCTACAGAGTCCCAAAACTTTGTGGATGATGAACCAAATGAAGATCCATAGTAAGTAGGAATGTCTCAAAACGTACTACTGATAACCCATCAGCCACCCAACTCAAAATCGTGGAGTGCCTACGACCAAACATCTGATCGTAGTGTAAAAGCAAGAAGACACCACGATTATAACAAATACAATTGTCTAAAGATGGTAGAGGACCTCCCCACCAGAAAATGCCAAATGAGATATCAATGCAAATCACTTCTAAAGTATTTCATCTAGAAAGTGCCTCAGGGACAAACCTGACCCTTAGTTCATTCTAAGAGGTTGGCCCTTCCTGAGCTACCTTAACCCAGAAGGATTGCTTAATCAAGTTCATCTTAAGGACCAAGTCAGTCAACGATCGTAGAGTAGAGTTTAAGGAAAACTCAACGATCTTGGTGCCACCTCAACGATCGTAGAAGCAGACTCGACAATTGCAGTCTTACCAGAGGATACTTCAACTCATGAGGAGCTTGGAAGAAAGGGATAATTGCTCAACCATTCATTTTATAAGGAGATAAGTTCAAATACAGTTTTAAAAGACATCATGCAAACACACCTCAGAACTTAAGTGCCCAAACTGGCTTGGGGTACATCAGTGGTCAAGCTATGCAGTTTCAAGATGAGGATCAGTGTCAAACCCATTCACTGCAGCATCTCTAAGAAGAAGATTGTGGAGTCAACAAAGGAAAACGTAGAGTCCATAGCTACTTCACCAAGCTACTCTACGAACCTAAGAGGTCAACGATCAATCCACGTCAATTAAACGTCTACTCTCTTAAAAGAAATATCTAACTAAAAAGTTTATGGGGAGTTACAGCTCATTACTGGGCATCGAGCAACCAATGGTTGGTTGATGATAAATGGGTTTTACACCTACTTATTGGATATTAATTCACGCATACTAGGCCCATCTCAAGTATATTTTAGTGTGTTTTTAGTGCATTTTATGTTATTTTGAATTTCATTTACTTAAAACTCCTTTGGTGTAAAAGTGCAGGATATGGCATGATTTGGTGATATAAATAGCATGAGGCTATTGGATGCATGGCATGAGGATCAATTGGAGTAGGAAGCTAAGCATGGATGGACAAAAGAATGAGCGGCATAATGATCGGTCTGAGCCAGCAGAACCCGTAATTCAAAGTTGCGGAAGCCGCGCGCACGCCCACGCCGATGTAATAAGCTTGAGGACGCGCGCCCGCGCAAGCACCCGGTTGGATAGACATTGCACATCGCAAGTTAGCTACCTGCCGCCGAGAATCAAAGGAGGGCGCTACAGCATGCGATGCCCGATGCTACCGAAATGCTTTTTTTTTTAATTTCTAATTTTAAGGGTTATAATTAATTAAAAACGATTTCTGACTTGTGTCAGACGTATCATTATTCAATTTTTACGTATTTTTCATATCATAACTAGGGTTTACACTCTGAGGGAGATTCCAATTTAGAACGAAGCCTAAACTCCAACTTTTCTAAATCTTCTTGGGATTTCTATCATTGTGGATAATTATTAGTATTTTGCTAGATTTATATGAGGATTTGAACGTTACTAGTGGATTATAAACATCAATTGGGTTTGATCGTTTCTATCTTTCATCTTTCAATTGTTTGATTATTATCCATGTTTAGCTTTGATCCCATAATGGCTTTTGGTTCAGTCATGAACTAAACTCCATTATGGGATTCTAACGGATTTTAATATGTAGTGTAGGTGCATGCTTGAATGCTGGACTATTTTACATATCATATGGGATTTCTATCATAATTGTTTTGCATGTATGAATGCTTGAACACCATTCGTTTTCAGTACTTGTATGGAATTGACAATGAACATGCAAGTATGGATTGTAATCATGATAGCATACGTATGTGGGGCTGTTGTAACGCCCCGATAAAATAGGATTTTTGAGAATTAAAATTTTATTTTTATTAAATGAATTTAATGGATTATTTATGAAGCAAGCTAATTGAAGGTCGTTCTATGACTTAAACATATCAGAACGTCGTAGTATTTTGGCTACTTGGTAGAATTAAAGTGTTTGAATTTCCAAGACGAAAATAAAAGCTTTTCGAGAAATTTTTCGAAAAACACTATTCACGCATTTCTGCTCGGGAATTATTTTTGAACTTCCGAGAAATACGTAACGATAGAATATCGATGTGAGATGGAATATCCAATAATATTTCAGTTATGGAAAACATAATATTTCGCCTGTGGACTTAAAACCTAACGTTTAAGGAAAATGATTTACGAGAAGGAAATGTAATGCGATTAATGAATTAAATGATGATTGTATAATACGTAGGTATTGTACGAGGTAGAGAATACGAGTATGATACGAGGTATTATACGAGTACGTATGAATGATGGTATATCGTATATATTGAATAAATATACGAGGGGAATACGAGATGAATACGTGATTATACGTTATAAGGCTTTAAGCTCAATGTATTGAATTTGTAGAATTGGTAGGATTTGTTAAGTATTATGTGAGCCCAAGTATTGAATGGTTAAGTCCAATGTGAATTTATTAACGTAAGCCCAATGTTTGTTTAATTACAAGCCAAGGTAATTTAATGTGCAAGCCCAATGATTAAGTAAGTTAATTAAACCTTAAGCCCAAGTAAGTATCCAATGGGTAAGAACCATGGAGCAACCCATGGATGATCCAATGTGATGATCAAGTTTACTTAGTGGCTAAGTGTTGTGATGGCCAAGTAATTTATTTTGAGAGCAAGTAAGCTTAATGGCTAAGTTAAGTAGCAACCAAGAAATAAGAGTGGTGAGCAAGTGTTGTGGGGAGCAAGTTTACTTAATCCTTAAGCTATGAATAGTAAGGAGGTGGATTAAGGAGGTGGAAGGTCCTAATGACCCTTATGCCCTCACTTTGTGAAGCCTATAAATACCAAGCTCCATTTTAATTGTTGGTTGTTCAAATTTCATCCAACTCCTCCCAAGCTAAACAACTTATTTGGTTGAGAGAATAAGCTAGAAAAGTAAGAAAGCTAGTCTTTCATATTTCAAGGATCAAGAAGGAGATTAAAGATTGAGCAAGGCATAGTCAAGTGAATATCAAAGAGTAAGTGATCCTAAGCCATGATTTTCTTTCTCTTCCATTAGTAGAGAAGGGGGTATTGGTAGAGCTAGTATGTTAAGGAATGATAAACCAAAGGGCTTAAGTCTTAATAAACCGTATAAATCATGAATAAGCTATTCATAATCATTTAAGTTACGAACTTGTGAAGAACAATAATGAAAGTATAAGAACTTGTAAGAAGTGGTAATATGTTTATATTAAGAAGTTAGCATTATTAATAAGAGGTAAGAATAAGGATTAAAGGACTTAAATTATTATTAAGTCTTAAGCATTGAAATTAAGTATGTTATACTTTAATAAGTAGTTTATAAGTTTATGAGTTTTGATCTTATTAAGAATAATTAATAACTTATCATGTTTATAAGTTAACAAAGCATGTATGTCAAGATGGTAGCATGATGGATTGAATCCAAGAGAAATGATTTAAAAATCTCAAGTAACGAAGTTTCGCCAGAATTCACATGATTAGACGACAATCGTCGAATTCGTGAAATTCTCGGAATGGAAGTCGAATTTTGATATTGAGCTTGGAAACATTGGTTTTCAATGGAGACAAGTCGTATTTGTCATTATAGAGTTGCGGACTCGTAAATGGTCAGATTCCCACTTAGAACTTAGAACGAAGAAGCGAAAGCGTTGAACGCTCACTTAACGCTTTATCGTTTTCGTTAAAAATGGACTAATAGGTGAATTTTTAGCAAACGAAGTTGAATATAAAAAATTCTTGCATGAACGTATAGAGTACATAATTTGTGAACCGTAGGCTCTTGAACGAGCCAATTCGGACTTATAACGAAGAAGTTACGAGTCTGGGAATCTCGCAAAGTTGAAAATCTGTCAAAACTATCTGTGGCTCAGAGTCCGTGCTGCGACGCGACTCCAAGCTTAAATGACCGGCGCCGCTGTGCCAAAGTGAGCTTTAGACTCTTCAAACTCGCGCCGCAGTGTGATAGTTAACAAAGGGACTCGCACCGCAATAATGAGTCCGGCTCTTCAAGGACGCCATGCATGCAGCATAATAAAGCAACAATCGAAAGCCGCAATGGCCAAATTTTAAAACTTAGACAATGAAGAATGGTTACAAGTGGAACATGAGGGGAAATTGTTTAGTAACGAACAAAGGGACTTAATAAAATATTATTAAGTCATAATTAAAACTCAAGTATGATTACTTAGGATTAAAGAAAGTCAATTGAAGATGAACGTGAACGATATGCAATAAGTATACTTAACCAATGACGATCGAGTTTTGGATGATAACGTAAGGACGTTAATAAGCCGTAAGGAAGGATGATTAACTCGGACTGAGTTATATTAATGAAATAATTTCACTTAAGTGTTAGAGGAGACAGAAGTTAGTAAGAATTATGTAAAGAACGCACTGAAGTTTAACCAATAATAACAAATCTAATACGGGATTAGATTGAGAAGAAGGGTAAGATTCTTTAGGAACCAAGTATGTTCATTCATGACCTAATGTGGTATGTTATGTGATTATGTGTTGTAGATACCGTACAAACTCGAAGGAAATGTAATTATACTGTAGCAGACGCTGAAGGCAAGTTTTTCTTAAACGCTAGTGTAACCTTCGTGTTAGCCAGGTTTTCAAAATGATTCACGTTATGAGATGCATGTATGCTTTCAAAGAAAGGGTCGAAGCCAGTTTTAACTCGGCTAGACTAATCTTGATAGATTGACTAATTTCTTTATAAGTCTTTCAATATAGAATTTCTAACGCTATGCTATGCCAACTCTTTGGTACGGATTCAAGGTAAGCCTGAATATGTATAAACAAATGTATTTTCATTGAGTATTCGATGGGCACGTGAGGTTGCCACAACTTAAACGTATTCACGTTTAATGGATGTAGTGTTGATCAACATAGGGTACTATAGGCTGATCACCTAGATGTACTCGTAAGCTATGCCGGACTTACG
Organism: Panax ginseng; assembly: GCA_020205605.1. Taxonomy (NCBI): domain Eukaryota; kingdom Viridiplantae; phylum Streptophyta; class Magnoliopsida; order Apiales; family Araliaceae; genus Panax; species Panax ginseng. Next base: position 59,818,456 of record CM035140.1, on the reverse strand, counting down.
GACATCGTGCCGGGTTGTCCTTTTCAAAGAAACTATAAGACGTTCATGTCTTGAACCAGAATTGATGAATATTGTTGTTGTAAAATGTTTTGAAGGAAAAAGGAAAGCTATTTTGAATTATTGATAGTACTTCGTAATTATCATCCAGTTATTGAAGATATACGATTCCTATGTTTCAAGCATGCTTTTAAAATGAAATTGTTATACTTGCTGAGCTTGTTATGGTCATTCTTGCTTGAACCATATGAATGCAAACTTAGAATCAATGGACCAAGGATTCTACAAGGATAAAGAGAAGGCTAAAGTGAACGTGTAGATTGCCTATGTAATAGTATAGGTTTGTAATGATAATATTTGATATTATGACAAGAACAAATGTAATTGCGGTTATAAAGAACACGGGAATGGTAGTATTGTTTTGGAATATATATAAGACATATTCGTTCTTTTGAGGCATTTCAATTGAATGTTTGTGTGAACTGTAGCACCGTGGAGCACCATATGTCGGGTTGAAAGAGACCCGGATTTGGGGGCATCACAGGTTGGTATAAAAGCATTAGGTTATAAAACTTAAGGGGGGAAGAACCTTAGGCTAATAACCTCGTTAAGGAAGAAAAGTCCGAAGGAAGTAAACTCAAGCTTTACTTCAGTCGAATGAGTTAATAAGGTATTGATGAAACTCAGTACCGAAAGATTTAAAAGATGGAAAGTAACCCTAAATAAATTAAATGTGATTTGTGCTTATACTATTATGTGTATGTACTAATCAACATATGTGTTATTGTAGGATGTCGATCGATAACTTGATGTATAGAGATATACACGCGGTGAGCGAAGAAGTTGTGAACAGAGTAGAGCCTATACCTATGCCAAAGGGCGAGAGAACGATTAGTGATTCTAGAGGGGCTCAAAATAGTGGAGTACTTTTCCGAGGAGGACTACTCAAGGAGATATGGATATAAAGCGTCATATCTTAATATGATGGTCTATAAGGAGGAGGAAATGGAGGTAACATCTAGCATCACGGTGGTACCTACACTAGAATCAATACCTCCGTATGTAGTGAGAGCATTGTATCTGGCAGTGCTTGACAGGAATGTGCAATTGAGTACAGTTGTGCAGAATTAGAGTGAAGAGATTAATTATCTCCATGAAGCTAAGGTGTCTGTAGAAGAAGATTTTGAGTTAGAATGCGATAGACAGGTGCTTATGACAGAGCAGGCTAGGGATTTTAAGAAGGAGGTCGATGAGCTTCGTAAAGAATTGGGGGAGGAGGACCGGAAGATAGCACGGATGTCTTACATCCATAAGAGTGCTCATAAGGATTTCAAGCTTAAAGTTGCTTGTTATTCTATAGAGTCGGGGAAGACTCGACATACTATTAGTCGGGATACTGTAATAACGATTGCGAATGAGAAACACGAGGACGCTGTTATGCATTATTAGAAGTTTAGAGTTATAAATATGTGTGTAGTGACGTAAAACCCTCTTTTGCATAAAAGGGTAGTCTTTTTGAAAATCCCAACTTTTGTGAAGTTTAATTGCGGGATAGAAATGTAATAGCCTTTGGCTATGGATGCAAATTGTAAATAGTTTTGACTATGAAAAAGCATAAGAATATAATGAAGTTTTCATTTAATATGCTTTGTTATGGTATGATTTGTTATGAGACGAATAATAACGAAGTAAGTAATAGATAATAATGAAATTCTATTTATTTAATTAGAAAATGCCGTCAAGGAGAAGACAACGTAATCAGGAAGCGAAATTAAGTAATGAAAATCAAAGGGGGTCAATACAACCCTATGTAAGAGTTTGTTAATTTATTAATGGTTGCATTTAACTAAACTGGGGGTAAAGTACCTGCTGAACCTAGGTTAGCCAGAATGACTACCTTTAAAGAATTTAAAAGCGTAGGTCCGCCGAAGTTCAAAGGAATGATAGACCCATTAGCAGCCCGGACATGGGTAAATGAAATAGAGAAGGCGTTTGTTATTATAAACCTAGGTAAGGCGTAAAAGACTCCTTTTGTAATTTACATGATAAAAGGGGAAGCTAACTTTTGGTGGGAGGCTTACAAGGGTGAGACTAGAATAGATGTGGTAACATGGGAACTATTCAAGAAGGTTTTCTTCGAGAATTATTTCCCTACAAGTATGCAGTGGAGGAGAGGAAGGCTTGTAGGTTTGAGCAGGGCCTGAAACCCTGGCTCTATAGTGAAATTTCTGTGTTCTAGAGTGCATCCTATGGGACCATTCTGGAGAAAGTAATTATAGCGGAGGGTGGTAGTGAGGCGTTAACCCAATACCACAAAGAGAGAAAAGATAAGAGTAAGGGAGAAAGAGGAACTAAGGCAGAGAATGCCAGTGGCAGTATGACAAAAAGAAAGAGTTTTTAACTCCATGAATACTGGAGGGGGAACAAAGGGAATCCTAAGCGTAGTATCGAGGTATGTAAAGCATGTGGAAAGACTCATATAGAAGTCTGTCTAAAAAAAAGGAAATTGGTTTGTTATAATTGTGGACATGAGGGTCATATGTTACCCAATTGTCCTAATCCTAAGAAAAACCATAGTTGTTTTGTATGTAGGTTGTTGGACCACATGGCAAGAAATTTCCCAAAGAAGGGGTCGAAGAAAAGTAAAGGTGTTAGTAGTGGTAAGTTAGCCGTGATGCGATTACATCAGCGGATTTAGTAGCAGGTATCACTTTGGTCAATACAATGAATGCTTATGTGCTGTTTGATTGGAGTGCTACTTTTCATTTATAGTATGAGAGTTTGCTAAATGATTAAGTTCATTCTCGGAAGGGATTATAAATACCTTTATACGTTAAGGTAGAGAATGGGGAAATAACTTTTGTTAATTATATTTGTGGAAATGGCTTCATGAATAAGGAATGTAAGTAAGTATCGGTAGATAAGTACCCATAAAATTAAGAGAATTTGAAGTACTTCTCGATATGAATGGGTTGATTAACCATAGAACTTTAATAAATTGTTAGAATAAAAGTATGAATCTTCAGTTTTCTAAATCCAAGGTAGTTACGGTAATAGAATACCACGACGCTCTTGTTGTCTAACTATAACGCAAGTTAGGAGGATGTTAATGAAGAGGATGAGTCGTTACTGTTACGGATCAACTATCGTTATAGGAGTAAGTTAGCAGTTAAGAATAAATACCAATGGCCCAGGATCGATGATCTATTTGATCAGTTGAAGAGGGCAAATAATTTTTCTAAGATAGATTTACGTACGGGGTATAGTCGGTTGAAAGTAAGGAAGAAGGATAAGGTACTTAAGATGACATTCATGGATCGTTACAGTTATGACAAGTTTCTGGTTATGTCAATTGGGTGGACTAATGTACGGAAGCTAGATTTTTTTGTAAGAGGCGCCGAGTAAGTCTGTGGAAAATTGATAGGTACCCTTATGAGGTGCTTTGTTTAAAAGTACCATTAGCGTCACAAGTTGGTATCGAAATGAGAAGTGAGAAAAAAATTGTTTTCAGGAAATAAAATAGGAAGTTAAGTGAGGTACCTCTATTGTCTCTATCAGATGATATAGGGAATTTGGTAGTGTATCTCGATGTTTCACATAGATGACGAGGTTGCGTGCTTATGTAGCATGGCGAAGTCATTAGGTATCCATCATGCCAGTTAATGAATTATGAGAAGGTTTATCCTACTTATGATCTATAATTGGCAGCTGTAGTTTTTGAATTAAAAATTTGAAAATAGTATTTATACGGTGAGAAGTGTGAGATATACACGGACTCTAGGAGTCTGAAATATGTCTTAACACAAAAGGAGTTGAATATGAAGTAGAGAAGGTGATTAGAATGGTTAAGAGGTTATGACTGTGATATATTATATCATACATGGAAGGTAAAAGTAGTAAACGACGCGTTAAGTAGGAAGGGTAGGGAAAAGCTATTGATGTTAACGACTCAGAATGAGTTAATAACGGAAATGGCGAAAACGGAGTTAGAGGTTAAATTACGGAATGAAGAGGTAGAAATGTTATTCACAATGTAGACTCAATCCATGATAATGGAACGAGTTAATTAAATACAACTAAGTAACGAGGGATGCAAGCGAATGAAAAAGATGATGCAGGATAAGTAGAAGACTAAGTATAGTCTTATTTTGAGGGAGGAATTTGAGTTCCATATAAATATAAGTTAAAAGAATAAACTAAGATGATATAGAGATCGCGTAATATGTTAATAAGTGTTTAACTTCCAACTCAGATTATTGATAGGAAGTGATAAGTCATGTGAGTTAAGATAATACCTTCGATGAAGGTGAAATAAAAGAACCCCAATGTCAAAAAAAAAAGCATTGTGGGAACTCAAAATTAAAATAAAGGAAAAATTATCCTCTGTGGTGTAGGTATTATTAGTGAGATTCTGGGGACAGAATCTTTATAAGGAGGGAAGAGTGTAATAGCATACGAAAATCGATTTTGAGAATTAAATTTTTATTTTTATTAAATGAATTTAATGGATTATTTATGGAGCAAGTTAATTGAAGGTCGTTCTATGACCTAAACATATCAGAACGTCGTAGTATTTTGGTTACGTGGTAGAATTAAAGTGTTTGAATTTCCAAGACAAAAATAAAAGCTTTCCGAGAAATTTTCTGAAAAACACTATTCATGCATTTCTACTCGGGAATTATTTTTGAACTTCCGAGAAATACATAATGATAGAATATCGATGTGAGATGGAATATCCAATAATATTTCAGTTATGGAAAACGTAATATTTCTTCTGTGCACTTAAAACCTAACGTTTAAGGAAAATGATTTACGAGAAGGAAATGTAATGCGATTAATGAATTAAACGATGATTGTATAATACGTAGGTATTGTACGAGGTAGAGAATACGAGTATGATACGATGTATTATACGAGTACGTATGAATGATGGTATATCGTATATATTGAATAAATATACGAGGGGAATACGAGATGAATACGTGATTATACGTTATAAGGCTTTAAGCTCAATGTATTGAATTTGTAGAATTGGTAGGATTTGTTAAGTATTATGTGAGCCCAAATATTGAATGGTTAAGTCCAATGTGAATTTATTAATGTAAGCCCAATGTTTGTTTAATTACAAGCCAAGGTAATTTAATGTGTAAGCCCAATGATTAAGTAAGTTAATTAAACCTTAAGCCCAAGTAAGTATCCAATGGGTAAGAACCATGAAGCAACCCATGGATGATCCAATGTGATGATCAAGTTTACTTAGTGGCTAAGTGTTGTGATGGCCAAGTAATTTATTTGGAGAACAAGTAAGCTTAATGGCTAAGTTAAGTAGCAACCAAGAAATAAGAGTGGTGAGCAAGTGTTGTGGGGAGCAAGTTTACTTAATCCTTAAGCTATGAATAGTAAGGAGGTGGATTAAGGAGGTGGAAGGTCCTAATGACCCTTATGCCCTCACTTTGTGAAGCCTATAAATACCAAGCTCCATTTTAATTGTTGGTTGTTCAAATTTCATCCAACTCCTCCCAAGCTAAACAACTTATTTGGTTGAGAGAATAAGCTAGAAAAGTAAGAAAGCTAGTCTTTCATATTTCAAGGATCAAGAAGGAGATTAAAGATTGAGCAAGGCATAGTCAAGTGAATATCAAAGAGTAAGTGATCCTAAGCCATGATTTTCTTTCTCTTCCATTAGTAGAGAAGGGGGTATTGGTAGAGCTAGTATGTTAAGGAATGATAAACCAAAGGGCTTAAGTCCTAATAAGCCATATAAATCATGAATAAGCTATTCATAATCATTTATGTTACGAACTTGTGAAGAACAATAATGAAAGTATAAGAACTTGTAAGAAGTGGTAATATATTTACATTAAGAAGTTAGCATGATTAATAAGAGGTAAGAATAAGGATTAAAGGACTTAATTATTAATAAGTCATAAGCAATGAAATTAAGTATGTTATACTTTAATAAGTAGTTTATAAGTTTATGAGTTTTGAACTTATTAAGAACAATTAATAACTTATCATGTTTATAAGTTAACAAAGCATGTATGTTAAGATGGTATCATGATGGATTGAATCCAAGAGAAATGATTTAAAAATCTCAAGTAACGAAGTTTCGCCGGAATTCACACGATTAGACGACAATCGTCGAATTCGTGAAATTCTTGGAATGAAAGTCGAATTTTGATATTGTGCTCGGAAACATTGGTTTTCAATGGAGACAAGTTGTATTTGTCATTATAGAGTTGCGAACTCGAAAATGGATGGATTCTGACTTCGAACGAAGAAACGAGCGTTGAACGTTCATGAACGTTTATCGTTTTCGTTAAAAATGGACTAATAGGTGAATTTTTAGCGAACGAAGTCGAATAGATAAAATTCTTACATGAACGTATAGAGTACATAATTTGTGAACCGTAGGCTCTTGAACGAGCCAATTCGGACTTATAACGAAGAAGTTACGAGTCCGGGAATCTCGCAAAGTTGAAAATCTGTCAAAACTATCTGTGGCTCAGAGTCCGCGCCGCGGCGCGACTCCAAGCTTAAATGACTGGTGCCGCAGCGCCAAAGTGAGCTTTAGACTCTTCAAACTCGCGCCGCAGCGTAATAGTTAGCAAAGGGACTCGCACCGCAGCGCCGAGTCCGGTCTTCAAGGACGCCATGATGGCATAATAGCAACATCTCAGCCATGCCCATACCAAATTTTAAAACTTAGACAATGAAGAATGGTTACAAGTGGAACATGAACGGAAATTGTTTAGTAACGAACAAAGGGACTTAATAAAATATTATTAAGTCATAATTAAAACTCAAGTATGATTACTTAGGATTAAAGAAAGGATTAAAGAAAGTCAATTGAAGATGAACGTGAACGATATGCAATAAGTATACTTAACCAATGACGATCGAGTTTTGGATGATAACGTAAGGACGTTAATAAGCCGTAAGGAAGGATGATTAACTCGGACTGAGTTGTATTAATGAAGTAATTTCACTTAAGTGTTAGAAGAGACAGAAGTTAGTAAGAATGATGTAAAGAACGACGGTAAGCCGGAACCAATAATAACAAATCTAATACGGAATTAGATTGAGAAGAAGGGTAAGATTCTTTAGGAACCAAGTATGTTCATTCATGACCTAATGTGGTATGTTATGTGATTATGTGTTGTAGATACCGTCTGCATCTCGAAGAAATGTAATTATCATCAGAGCAGGCATCAAAGGCAAGTTTTTCTTAAACGCTTGTCTAACCTTCGTGTTAGCCAGGTTTTCAAAATGATTCACGTTATGAGATGCATATATGCTTTCAAAGAAAGGGTCGAAGCCAGTTTTATCTCGGCTATACTAATCTTGATAGATTGACTAATTTCTTTATAAGTCTTTCAATATAGAATTTCTAATGCTATGCTATGCCAAATCTTTGGTACGAATTCAAGGTAAGCCTGAATATGTATAAACAAATGTATTTTCATTGAGTATTCGATGGGCACGTGAGGTTGCCACAACTTAAATGTACAAACGTTTAATGGATGTAGTGTTGATCAACATAGGGTACTATAAATGATCACCTAGATGTACTCAGAAGCTATCGCCGACTTTACTTGGACTTCGCATCGGTTGTCCTTTTCAAAGAAACTATAAGAGGCGTTCACGCCTTGAACCGTAATTGATGAATATTGTTGTTGTAAAATGTTTTGAAGGAAAAGGAAAGCTATTTTGAATTATTGATAGTACTTCGTAACTATCATCCAGTTATTGAAGATATACGATTCCTATGTTTCAAGCATGCTTTTAAAATGAAATTGTTATACTTGCTGAGCTTGTTATGGTCATTCTTGCTTGAACCATATGAATGCAGCTTAGACCGAATGGACCGAAGGATTCTACAAGGATAAAGAGAAGGCTAAAGTGAACGTGTTGATTGCCTATGTAATAGTATAGGTTTGTAATGATAATATTTGATATTATGACAAGAACAAATGTAATTCGCTTATAAAGAACACAGGGAATGGTAGTATTGTTTTGGAATATATATAAGACATATTCGTTTTTTTTGAGGCATTTCAATTGAATGTTATTGTGAACTGTAGCACCGTGCAACACCATATGTTGGGTTGAAAGAGACCCGGATTTGAGGGCGTCACAGCTGTTTTGTATGGCTTGTGTATTTTGTGAACCAGATAGACATATAGTGTTTCACCGTATGAGTTAGAATAAGGGCTTGTTCTTAAATTCAATATGATTGCAATTTCATATAGATATATAGTGATTTTGGTTATATTGATGATTACATGGAGTCTATCGCTTGTGGATGCTGTGTAAGTAGGTCATAGTACATTGAAAAATGGCTATGACTCTTTTAGTGCTCTTGGCTACTTTCCTGTGATATGTGAACAAGTCTTGTATGATAGTGGTGATAAGATGAAGTATTAAATGAAGTTAGGATCCCATTACTTTCAGATTTGATTTATTACATCTTTATTATTGTTTTAGTCGTTATTTGCGATTAGAGTAATTCACCAATCATATTCATTAGTTTAAGCATATAAATATAGTGATTTAATTGATGCATAGTGATTTAAATTAGACAACTTTCTCTGTGGGATCGATACTTTACTTGCTATGTATTACTTGTTGACACATGTATGCTTACATGAGTTAGAGCTCTTTTGTTAGAACTGAAAAAGAGGCAACAAGTTTTTGGCGCCGTTGCCGGGGAAAGGCGTTTAAATTATTATTATTATTATTAGTTTTAAGCTATATTGTATTACTTAGACAAATCTAATCCTATCTCATTTCCATTTTTGGTTTTGTTTTAGGAACTTGTAAATTTTTATGCGCACACGGTCATCCAACCCCGACTTAACACCTGTTCAGGACAACATAAACGAGAGAGGTTGGAAAGTGAGTGTTCGTAGAAATTTACAAGCACAATTAGAAAGTACTACAGCTAATATGGCTGCCGAGGCACAAGGAGAAGAGCACAGAGAGGAGCATAGGGCTCTGGAAGAATATTCCATGCCCAATATTAATGGATTAAAGTCTAGCATAGTCAGACCAACGATAGCAACCAATACATTCAAGATAAAAATGGGCACTATTCAGATGGTACAAAATTTGATACAGTTTGGGGGTGCCATTACAGATGATCCAAATGAACACCTGTTGAGTTTCATTGAGATATGTGACACGTCCAGATACAACGGTGTGACGGAGGATGCTATCAGACTTAGGCTATTCCCATTCTCATTGAGGGATAAAGCAAGAAGTTGGTTTCATTCTTTGCCAGCAGGATCGATAACTACATGGGAGGACTTAGCACATAAATTCTTAGCCAAGTTTTTTCCAATGGCTAAGACTGCAAATATGAGGACAGCTATCTCTCAGTTTGAGAAACAACAGGGCGAGTCCTTATATGAAGTATGGTTTAGCTATAAAAAGATGCTGAGAAAGTGTCCACATCACGGTATGCCAAATTGGACGGTGATCAACACATTTTATAATGGATTGGGATGGCAGTTGAGACCTATTGTAGATGCAGCTGTAGGAGGGGCATTATGGACAAAAAGTTATGAGGAAGCCTATAACCTTATCGAGACAATGGCATCAAACAATTTTTAGAATCCTACATCTCGAATGCCACAGCCCAAGGTTGCAGGTGTGTTGGAAGTAGATGCTATTACTCAGTTGTCGGCACAGATGGCAGCGATGGCGAAGAAAATAGATACACTGGAAGAGAGCAAAGCGAAGACAATTGCCTTCGTATGTGAGATTTGTGCGGGGTCGCATTCGACAGATCAGTGTGCTATCAGTTTGGTGTCGGTACAGTATGTGAGCAACTACAGGAAAGATCAAGGACAATTTTAGAACACATACCACCCCAACAACCGAAATCATCCAAACTTTAGTTGGTCAAATAACCAAGGGAATCAGTCGCATCAGTTTCAAACAAATAATCAGTTTTAGTCACAACCAGCGCAGCCACAGTTTAATCCTAGACCACCTTTTCTGCCGGGATATTCTCAACAACAACAACATCACACTCCAGCTGCACCTCAGCAAGAAAAGAAATCAGAAATGGAAGAGATGATGATGAAATACATGGCGAATACAGAGGTTATGATCAAAAGCCAAGCAGTGGCTATTAAGAATCTGGAAACTCAGATGGGGCAGATGGCGAACATGCTTACCAACAGGCCCCAGGGCTCATTACTGAGTAATACAGATCCATGAAGAGACGGGAAGGAACAGTGTCAAGCTATTACATTGAGGTATGGGAAAAACATCAGAGACACCTGCAAGTCGCGCGCCTGCGCTCGCTTTTACAGGGGAGGCCATGTGGCCACAGGTAGTAAGCAACGATCAACTGCTAAAGAAGAAAAGTCCGAAAATTTCGAGGTTCAAGCAGAAGAGAAAGATAAAGCGTGTTCATTGAGAAACACAGAAGTTCAAGACCACCAATTCACCCTCGAGTTCTATATCCGCAAAGATTGAATAAGCAGAGGCCAGATAAACAGTTCAGCAAGTTCTTGGAGGTTTTTAAGAAACTTTAGATTAATATACCATTCACAGAGGCATTGGACCAAATGCTATGCTATATCAAAAGTTCATGAAGGGTATATCGTGGAAGAGAGATTTAGGCGAATTTGAGACAAGAGCCTTGATGTAAGAATGCAAAGTGCAAAGGCTTCATAGAAGTTACCTCCGAAGTCAAGGATCCTGACAGTTTCACAATTCCGTACACAATCGGAAGATGAATTTTGAAAATGTTTGTGTGATCTTGGGGCAAGTATCAACTACGATGCCCTTATCATTGTTCAATCAATTGGGATTACTGGGATCCAAGGTCGACAAAACATTTCGTTGCAGTTAGCTGACAGATCCATCACATATCCACGAGAAATTGTTGAAGATGTATTAGTGAAAGTGGACAAATTTATCTTTCCGGCTGACTTCATCATTTTGGATTACGAGGAAGATAAAAATATACCACTCATACTGGGGAGACCATTCTTAGCTACATGAAATACTTTAATAGATGTGAAGAAAGGGGAACTCACTATGCGTGTTCATGATCAAGATGTCACCTTTAATGTTTTCAAAGCCATGAAGTTTCCAGCAGACGAAGAGGAATGCTTCCTGGTTGATTTGGTGGATCAAGTCGTAAATGATGAAGTACAGGGTCTAGTGGATGATGAACCTTTGAGGAGTGTAATTGCTGAAAATTCATATTTGGAGGACGAGGAACTTGACGAACTTGTGTAATATCTGGATACCACTCCACAAGTTAGAAAATTCAGAACACCTGTCGAGCCATTGACAAAAGCTGGAGAATCTTCAGTCAAATAAAAGCCATCTCTTGAGACACCTCCAGAACTTGAATTAAAACCACTTCCAAAACATCTCAGGTACGCATTTTTAAATAAAGATTCAAAGCTACCTGTGATTATTTCTTCTGCACTAACATCGTTTTAGGAAGAAAAACTGCTACGAGTGCTTCGAGAGTTCAAATCATCTATTGGCTGGACCATAACAGATATCAAAGGGATCAGCCCTTCATTTTGCATGCATAAGATCCTGATGGAAGATGAGATTAAGCCGTTGGTTGAGCATCAAAGGAGACTTAATCCGATAATGAAATAAGTGGTTAAGAAAGAGGTACTGAAATGGCTGGATGCAGGTATAATCTATCCAATCTCAGATAACTCATGGGTGAGCCTAGTGCAGTGTGTACCGAAAAAGGGTGGCATGATCGTAGTGACTAATGAGAATAATGAGTTGATCCCAACACGAACAGTGACAGGGTGGAGAGTCTGCATGGACTACCGCAGGCTCAACAAAGCTACAAGGAATGATCATTTTCCACTCCCATTCATTGATCAGATGTTGGACAAATTAGTAGGTCATGATTACTATTGCCTTATGGATGGTTATTCGGGCTATAATCAAATTATGATAGCTCTAGAAGACCAGGAAAAGACAACCTTCACATGTCTTTACGGCACGTTTGCTTTCAGAAGAATGTCCATCGGGTTGTGCAATGCTCCAACCACCTTCCAGAGATGCATGAGGGCTATATTTTCAGATATGGTGGAGTAGAATGTGGAAGTATGTATGGATGACTTCTCAGTCTTCGAGGACTCGTTTGATATATGCCTTAAGAATTTGGTGATGGTTTTGAAGCAGTGTGTTGAGACAAATTTAGTGTTGAACTGGGAAAAGTGCCATTTTATGGTACAAGAAGGAATCATACTGGGACACAAAGTGTCGAAGAAGGGACTCGAGGTAGATAGGGCGAAGCTGGAAACTATTGAGAAATTTCCACCACCTACTTCGGTAAAAGGTGTTTGCAGCTTTCTGGGACATGCAGGTTTCTACCGTAGATTCATCAAGGACTTCTCCAAGATAACTAAACGACTATGTAGTTTATTGGAGAAGGATGCGCAGTTTAACTTTGATGAAGCTTGCGTGTCGGCATTTGAGCACCTAAAAGGGAAATTAACATCAGCACCAATTATTATTGCACCAGATTGGGATTTGCCATTTGAGCTGATGTGTGATACCAGTGATTACGTCGTAGGGGCTATTTTGGGGCAGAGGAAAGAGAAAATCTTCCATGTGATTTATTATGCCAGCAAGACCCTTACAGATGCATAGTTGAACACCACCACCATAGAGAAGGAGTTATTGGCAGTGGTGTATGCCTTTGACCAATTCCGAGCATATTTGATTGGCACGAAGGTGATTGTGTACACGGATCACGCGATAATTCGACATTTAGTGGCAAAGAAGGATGCTAAGCCCTGGTTGATCAGATGGATTTTACTATTGCAGGAATTTGATTTGGAAATCAAGGACAGAAAGGGGACTGAAAATCAAGTGGTGGACCACTTATCTCGACTCGAGAATCTGGAAAGGGAAGGGAACGATAGAGTCATAATTAACGAATCCTTTCCAGATGAGTAGTTGTTTGTGGTGAAAGGGGAAGTGCCATGGTTCGCAGACTACGCGAATTATCTGGTGAGTAAGATGGTACCTTCTGACTTGGTGGGTTATCAAAAGAAGAAATTTCTGCATTATGTCAAATGGTATATATGGGATGAGCCTTATTTGTTTAAACAGTGTTCTGATCAAGTGATAAGAAGGTGTATTCCGTATAGCGAGACCGAGGGGATTCTATAGGATTGTCACTCTACTGTGTATGGAGATCACTATGGCGGTGAAAGAACAACGGCTAGAGTACTACAAGCAGGATTCTACTGGCCGACAATTTTCAAGGATGCATACAGCTTTGTCCAGCGGTGTGATAGATGCCAACGAGTGGGGAACATCTCCAAAAGGAATGAAATGCCATTAAATACAATCCTTGAAGTAGAAATTTTTGATGTGTGGGGAATTGATTTCATGGGGCCTTTCATTTCTTCCTGCGGAAATCTCTACATCCTTGTAACGCCCGAGAATTTCGAATTTTGAAGGAATTAAATTTTTATTTGATTATATGAATTAAATGAATTTAATTGAGTTATAATGTGAGTAAGATGTTCGAAGGTCGTTCTATGAGCTAGAATGTACGGATGTGGTTAGTATTCTGGCTTTGTGCTAGTATTAATGGTTGTGAATTATCAAGACGAAAACAAAGGTTTTCCGAGAATGTTTGCGTAAAAACACTATTCATCCGATTTCGTTCGGAGCTAGGGTTTGAAATTTCAAGAAACGCGTAATGATAGAATACGAAGATATTATGGATTATCCAATAATAATTCCGTTATGGCAAACAAAGTTTTTGCTTGCGGACGTAAAACCTAAGGGTTTGTGAAAGACGTTTCCGAAGGGGAAATGCAATGCGTATAGTCGTTTCAGATATTATACATATAAAATATGAGTATTATACTAGTATAAATACGAGTATGGTATGAAGAATAGTACGACATATAATACGATTATTATATGAGTATTAGATGAAGAGAATACGTGAGTAATACACGTAGAATACGAGTCGTATTAATGGAGTATGAGTTAAGGGTTGGTATAATCTAATTGGACTTAAACCAAAAGAAAGCCCAATAAATTATATGAGAAAGCCCAAGTTAAGGCATAACGTTAAATTAATGTCAAGCCCAATCCAAAAAGTAAACCGCGGGTCGAACCGGTGGGTCATGGGATGGGTAAAACCCATGGGGCAACCCATGGGATGATCCATCAAGGAGTGGGCCGGCCACTTGGAGGACAAGTAAAGGCAATACTTGATCACCAAGTACTTTGCTTGGTGATCAAGAAGTGAATAGTAAGGAGGCGGGGAGTTGGACAATTTTACCCTCATGTTGGTTGCCTATATATACAAAGCTAGAGTTGGCCATTTTGTTGTTTTACAAAGCTTGTCCAAATATATATAGAGAGAGAAAGAGCTAGAATCATATAATCCTTCTACTTCCAAGCAAACCAATAGGCGTTTATCAAGAACGATAATTGCTTCGAAGGTAAATTCTCATAAACCGTAATCTTCATCTTTTTCGATTTCTTTCTAGTAGAAGAATCGTAGATTGGTGGAGCATGTTTATTGAGTAGATATAAGGATGCCTATTAATGACTAAATCATTGATAGGTCATGACCAAATAGAAATCGTAAGTGTTTACGTAAATTAAAAACCATAGAAAGTCTTGAATGAGAACTTAGTTTTGAATGAACGTTTGAAAGACCATTATAGCTAAGGAATGTGCCTATTGTTTGGTTAGGATGACTATGATGAATTAATGGAGTTTTCCATTTGATTTGGCTTATAGAACACGAGTAACGAAGTTATGGCGAATTTTGCGAAAATAGACGTTAAACGTCAAAAACGTAAAAAGCCCGGATTAAAGGTCAAAAGTTGTCGTGTGACTTGAAAACGTTGGTTTCCAATATTAACACGTGAGATAAGGTAATTAAGAGTCGTGGGCGAAAGAATAGTTGCATTCTGACTTATAACGAAGAAAACGAGTATTGAACGGTCGAAAACGTTAAACGAACGCTTAAAAATGAACTTAAAGGTGAATTCCGAGTTAACGGATTCGAGAATGTGAAATTCTTATATGAACACGTAAAGGATGTGATTAATGACTTGTAGGCTTTCGAATGGGTCAATTCGGATGTAAACCGAACAAATTAGGAAGCCGGGAGTTTCGTTAGGAAACCAAACTATTTTGGCCAACTGGTGCACAGACTCGGCGTCGCAGCGCCAAAACCAGTACAAAGTGGTGGTGCCGCAGTGCTAGACTCGGCCGAGTACCCTACTAACTTGTGCCGCAGCACCACTAGAATACATAGGAAGTCGCGCCGCAGCGCCGTCAGTGGAAAAATGTTGACCATGTTAAGTTTTGTTCCATTTGAATGTAGACTTAAGGTAAGACATTAAAGGTACTTAAAGTACATAATAAGATTGAACTTAAATCACTTATAAGGTGATAATGTAAGAAGTTTTGGTATGGTTTAATAGAGATTAAACAAAGAACGCGAAGACGTAATAAGTAAACCGTGAATGACGTTCAACGTTGGTATTTAACCAATAATGATCGAATAACGGTTAATGGCATAAGAATGTTAATGGGACATCACGAAGTATAGAAAGTTGAATTGACTTTAATAACGAAGTTAATTTAATTAAGACATAGAAGAGAAAGAAGTTTGTTAGAACCGTAAAGTTAGTTTGTTTGATAACTAATTACAGTGTGCTATATGAATGTATCATGTAGATCCTGTAAAGACTGAGAATAGTTGAATTGTTTATTCGAAGACGCTTGAAAGAAAGTCTTTCTTAAACACTTGTCTAACCTTCGTGTTAGCCAAGTTTTACGTGATACATGTTATACAATGCATGAATGATTTTAAAGAAAGAGTCGATGCCTGTTTTAACTTGGCTAGACTAATACTAAAGAGTTGATTGATTTGTTTACAAGTCTTTTGATATAGAACTGTTAATGCTATCCTATGCCAAGTATTTGGTACAGATGTAAAGGTAAGTTTGTCTATGTACAAACAAAAGTATTTTTCATCGATTATTCGATGGGCACGCGAGGTTGCCAAATGTTGAACGTAAATATGTTTAACGTAAGAGTGTTAATCAACATAGAGTACAATAGGCTGATCACCTAGAAGTGCTCATAAGTAAAGACGGGTGGATGGCCTTAATGCCGGATATCCTTTTCAAGTATGAAAATGAAAAGAGTATGTTCATGGTCTATTGACCGGTTCATAATTCCTAAGGTATTGTATATACGTTGGAATTGTTGTTATGACATGAGAAGTACTAGTCAAATGTTTCATAGTGTTTCGTAGATAATTGTTCAGATATTGAAATAAAGCATGCAATTGTTAATGTGATATTCATATGATTCTTTGTTAAGACTTGCTGAGCTAGTTATGCTCATTCTTGCTTGAACCATATGTTTGCAGCTAAAGCCGAACGAACTGAGAGTTCTAAGAGAGATAAAGGCAAGGCTAAGATGGATAATTAATCGTCCTGTAATAGATTAGTGTATTTGGTTGTAATATACTTATGAAGAACAACAAATTTATTTTGTTAATGAACCTGGGAAAGGATTTATTACAAATGTAATACAAAGATAGTAATTACACTCATTTTGTTGTTATCTCAATGGAATGATTGTATGGATTATAGTATCGTGGAGCACCATCTGTCGGGTTGGAAGATACCCGGATTTGGGGACGTCACAGGTTGGTATCAAAGCATTAGGTTATAAAACTTAAGGGGGAAAGAACCTTAGGCTAATAACCTCGTTAGGAAAAGAAGAGTCCGAAGAAAGTTAACTCGAGTCTAAGAGTTAATAAGGTATTGAGGAAACCCAGTACCGAAAGATTTAAAAGATGGAAAGTAATCCTAAATAGATTAAATGTGATTTGTGCTTATATTATTATGTATTATGTACTAATCAATTTGTTATGTGTTATTGTAGATGTCGGTCGATAGCTTGATGTATAGGAATATACATGTGATCAGCGAGGAGTCCGTGAACCGAAGTTGAGACAAGACTGCACCTATAGCGTAGATATATCGATAGTGATTCTAGAAGAGTCGAGGCAGGAATATTACTCGGAGGAAGACTATTCTGAGGAGACCATGGGGATAACATCATATTTGAATATGATGATTGATGTAGAGGATGATATGGAGGTGACATCGATTAATACGATGATGCCTGCCCTAGAGTCGACACCTATAGAGACTATGAGGGCAATGTACCTCTCAGTGCTTGACTGTAACGTACAACTGCACAATATAGTGCGGCACCAGAAGGAAGAGATCATTGATCTCTATTGGGCGAAGGAGTCTGCAGAGTTAGACTATGAGATAGAGCATGATGAGAAAGTGCTCATGACTGACAAGGCTAGAGACTATAAGAACGAGGTCGTAGAACTTCGTAAGAAACTGGTTAAAAAAGACCAAAAGATAGCACGAATGTCAACGTGTAAAGGCAGAGCATCAAGTGCCAAAGGGTCCATTACAACCACTTAAGATTCCGAAATGGAAGTGGGAACACATTACTATGGATTTCGTTACGGGTCTTCCCAAGGTTTCTCAAGGCATAGATGCGATTTGGGTCATTGTTGTAGATTAACCAAGTCTGCTCATTTCTTACCTATACGGGAGACTTATTCCCTTGAATGTCTTGCTAGTATGTACATGAATGAGATTGTGAGATTGCATGGCATGCCAGTATCCATAGTTTCGGATCGTGACCCAAGGTTCACTTCACGATTTTGGGTTAGCTTGCAGAAAGCTATGAGCACGGATTTAAGATTCAGTTCGCCATACCATCCTCAAACGGACGAACAATCAGAGAGGACTATTCAAACTCTTGAAGATCTATTAAGAATCTGTGTCCTAGATTTCAAAGGGAGTTGGGATAAGTACCTACTATTGGTGGAATTCTCTTATAACAACAGTTATCAGACAAGTATAGGTGTGGCTCCATTTGAAGCATTGTATGAACGAAAGTGTCGCTCTCCAATATGCTGGGATGAGGTGGGAGAAGCAACATTGTTGGGACCAGAGTTAGTACGAATAACTACAGAGAAGATCCAAATGATTCGACAACGTATACAAATGGCACAGGATGGATAAAAGAGTTATGCGGATCTTCATCGGAAGGACGTGGAATTTAATATTGGGGATCATGTATTGTTACGTGTTGCACCATGGAAGGGAGTTACAAGATTTGGGAAGAGAGGAAAGCTCAATCCAAGATTTGTTGGTCCATTTGAGATTCTTGACCCAATAGGAAATGTGGCCTATAGACTCACATTACCTCCAAGCATGTCTCGTGTTCATAATGTTTTTCACGTATCTATGCTTCGTAAATATGTTAAAGACCCGAACCACATTATTGAGTTAAAACCAGACGAGATAGCCGAAGATTTAACGTACGAGGAGGTACCTGTTAAGATCTAGGATAAGAAAGAGAATGTCTTACGCACGAAGGTTGTGACATCCCAGATTTTTAGAAATTATAAATGAGAATTTTATAAATAAAAGTATTATTTATGAGATATGTTGGGTGCGAGTATGTGTATGTCATATATTGTAGAATATGTGAATTGATGTGAAGAGAATGTTATATATTAATTTTAATATATATAAATATTTAATTGAATTATTTATTGAGTTAAATAAATAAATTTTATTTTGATTATAGAGTAATGTAATTAAGTGTAGCAGATTAATTAAATGAATATTTAGTATTTAATTTAATTAATATAATAATTTTATATTATAGTTCTAATTTAATTGAGATAATTAAATTAGATGAGTTATGTGATGATTGTTACACAAAAAAATTATAATTAACAAGTAAATATAATTATGTGACAATTTGATGAGATTGATTGATGTTAAGCTATTGATTAATTAAAATAATGAGTATTTGCCAAACATGGTCTTAGGCTTTTCAAGTTCAAATTGGTGTAACCTATGTATTAACTAGTAATTAGTATATCTAATAATTACTAGGAGTTACATATATTATATATTACTAGTATTGTATATTATATGTATATACTAGAAGTTAGTATGTTAGTTTTAGAAAATAAACCAAAGAAAGAAGAAGAGAGTTAGAGAGAGTTGTAGGAGAAGAAGAAGAGGAAGAAAAAGAAGAAGAAGGGAAAGTTTTGAGAAGACAAAACAAGCCCCATCATCATCATCTCAATCTCTCTCTTAAATTCATACTAATAAAGTTATAATCTAAATTCCTTGTTTTAATTATATTTTTATGGTCTTCATAATGTAGATAATTGTTATGTAGAAGTTGTATTGAGAAATTGAGCGAGATAGAGAGAAATAGAGGAATTGAGATGAGCTAGAAGAAGAAGAAGAAAAAAAAAAGAAGCTAGAAGAAGGTAACTTTTAAACTCTTATTTAATCCTTGATATATTTTAGGTAGATTTATGTTCTAGGGTAGTAGATCATGCTTAATCTGTTTGTATTGGTTTAATCTTGGATTATCAAGAATCAAACAAGAGGATTCAAGAAAGAAAATGAAATGGAAAGAAAATTTGAAGAACAAAATTCGTAGGTTTTTAGTAATTGTGGACATATCTTGTGAAATTCATACCTCTTTGGGTATAATGAGTTAGAAAGTGAACCTTATATCAAATCGAAGATATGGAAGTAAGCTATATTCTGAAAGTGGAATCACATGAAAACTCTTTGTAGATTTTTTGCAATATCTGTTTTTAGTAAGGCTGGTACGAAAGGAAAATAATCTGTCTAGAAAATCAAAACTGTTACGGTTTCTGACTTTGAAAAATTCATATAAATTCGTGTGTTTTGAATCTAAAGAAACTTAAAACTGCACAGTTGTAGATATGAAAGTTTACAAGCTAGACTCGCGAGATTGAGCCATTTTATGGACCGGATCATGTCCGAAATAAATTATTTAGTAAGGATGTCCAGAAAATGAAATTTTCTAGACTAGTTGATGAATTACTGAATCTGGTTTAGATGGATAAAAGTCTGACTTTAAGGCCTAGATGAGGTTGTAGTACACTAAGTAAGGGTTAATTCTATATAAGAAGGAACAAAAACGGACATGTAACGAACTAGTTACGTTAAAAACGAAAACAACGTTTTGTTAAAGAAATTGTGAAGATGAGTTTAATAATTCTGTTTGAATTATGATTTTGGGTGATGATATATTTTGATGATTAAAAATATGTTTTGACATATGTAATGAGTATAGATATGTGTTATCATATTCTATGCATAATTAACCATTTAAGATCAAGAGTTGAGATAAGTTAATGTGTGCACATAACGTGCTCGATAAAATGCCTAAGAGTAATAGTGTTTTTTAAACTTTGGTATACAAAGTGTCTAACTAATGGCTAATATTGGATATCTAAGTATGAAAAGATGATAATACAAGAATAATAATGGAAATAAATCGAAAAGGGTAATTTTGATTTATGAAGGAAAATTAAACATGTAAACAATGTGTTGAATATGCATTTTGAAACCAAAGTGGTATAATAAAATGGTGTGATATACGCACATTAAACTACAAGTGTGATAGTCTAGCATGTGTGGTGATGAAAATGAAAAATAAAACCGAGGTTGCATATAAAATAGTTAGATGTCTATAAAGACATTATAAAGGATAATAAGATAAAGTAAGGTCTTAGAATAAATTTGACCATGAGATTGAGTATTGATTTTATTTATTATCAATCTCACATACAAAGATGTAGGTTGTGTGCAAGGACACGAAGTATTAGCGTGTTGGTAAAAAAAGCGCCTAGGTAAAGGCAAGTCTTTTAGTTCCTTTTTGCTATGTGAACTTGATGATGATTTGCTTTAAAATTTTAGTGTATGATGTATTATATATATGTCAAAGTATGAAATGTGAAAGTCAATCTATGACTATGATGATTGAACTATGAATGTTGATTGAGTAAGGAACTCAATCTTTATAGTTGTTATGTGACCTATAACATGTATGCTATGTTTGTTTATGATTATTCTTGTATGTTGAGCATGTTATTATGTATATTCGTGATGCATGAAAATTGTTAGATTTTGCTTAGCCAAATCGAGCTCATTCTTGCAAATAACCATTTTTGCAGATTCAAGAATTGAAGGTAACGCTATGTGCTACTTGATTGTTATGGATCAAAAATGATATATGAAGATTTAATATCCTAGCTAAATTGTTATTCTTGTAAACCATGTCTAATGTTTCGAATGATGTATTAATGTTGAATTGTAATATTGTTTTGCGAATGTAAACTATTGTAGTATTAAAATGATTCTGAGATATTTAGATGTAAAGGTTGAAGGTTTTGGGAACGAGGATAGTTTGTAATAGAAAATTTTAATTATTCCGCAAATTTCAATGGTTGTATTATCGTTTAATGATATAAAATTAGAGGTTGAATGTATTATTAACGACCGAAGTCGAGAATTAAATTGTATGAATTTTGGGGTCATTAGATTCTGGTTGGTATCAAAGTCGATAGGTTAGAAACCTTAGGTATGAGTACCTTAGGCTATAACCTTAGAGAAGAGGTGAAAATAAGGAAAGAATAAGCTCAAATAAAGTTTGAACAATAAGAGATTAAAAAGCGTGCAGAGAAGGGATTCAAAAAGAATCTCGAGAGAGTTATAAGGAATATGAATGTGGGGGGTTACCCAACTCTAATAATAAGGATGTAAGGTGATAATAAATAGAAAATGTGTCTACAAAAAGAATGAATGAAGAAAGTTAAGAATAGAGTTATATCTAAGTGGTGCAATTGTACTATTTTTTAGTAGTTGATGTATGGTATCCGGGCTAAACGATTCCTTCATAGAGCGCGGAGGTATATACTGAACTAGCAACTCGAAACCTAGTTTGTTGGTTGTTTGTGAGAAACCACTCGGTACCACCATATTGAAACTATAGAGACTCGATGTGTACCAGGAGTATAGAAAGTGGATACATATGATGAAAGTGTAGAACTTGAATGAAATGTTGAACAATGTAAATGAAGTTAGAAATTCTTAAAGGAAGAATTGTTATATAAATAAGAAGATTCAAAGAAGAATCTTGAAGAGATATAAAGATAAGAAATGGGAGTTTCCTAACTCCAAAAGCCAAGATAACAAATAATGTAAGTAAATGATGGAAAAGAGAAAAAGGGATCGTAAAACAAAAGCGATCACGAGTTAAGAAAAAAAAGAATTTTAAGGGAGATGATTATAGAATAAGATCACGACGTGATCTGCATTTAAGTTATAAAAGAAATATGGTCTATAATGTTTGAATAATTATAGCTTAATGCTATGAAGATGGTGTAATGTATGAAAAAGTACGAGATAACTCATGAGGAGTTATAGATAATGTGATCTGAGGAATTAAGTATCGAGCAAAGAGCAAGTTAAGAGGAAGATAGAGTTAGGTGGGATTTCAATTGAGGACTCATGTGATGGTGAGTTATACAAATCTTTGTATGGGCGAGGGTTTTGTGCTTGCACTCGGTTTATCATATTGATAATCATTGGAATGTTTATGTCGTTATTTTCTATGTATATGTGGTGAAAAGGTGATTCTTTTCTCATGTGTATATTTGATAGTTAGAAACTATTAAGATTAGAATATTATTAGGATTAAGTGCGAGTTCTTAAAACTAAAGCATATGGTAAGTTAAATGACTCATAATAATATGTTATGTTTTGAACCCCTCGTGAATGGATGCCTATGGTTACGACTAGGATAAGTTCTTAAACTCATATTATTGTGGCAAGTCCTGAACTCATAATTTGTGGTAAGTTTGATGAATCTGGGTATAATTAAGTTATGAATGGAGTATTGAGGATGATATGAATAGATAGATCTTTTAAGCAATGGATCATTACAGAAAGTGGAGTTGATAGTGGAAGCATATGTATTCTAAATCTACTAGCTATGCTAGACTTTTGAAATTTATTGACTTCGTGCTGATGTTTACACTTCTATTTTCTTGAAAAACATTGGATCAAATGATGAAACCAATGAGTTTTAACAACAATACTGTTATTCGTATGTCTATGCTAATTGTTTCGGCTAGACAAAAATGATTTGCAATATATCAAAATGTATTTTATATCATTAATGCATCATGTAACCTGGTGCAAAGATGATAAAAATGATGGAGTCATCAATGTAGTATTACCTAGTGTTGGATGTGATCTAAGGATAGTCATTACACTATGGTATGATGTAGTATGATAAAATCACCAAATGATTTGGAATCCTCAACGAATTTGTAAATACGGTCTGCGGTATCATGGCGTCATAAAAAGATTTTGAGATTTCTTTGAGATATGAGAATACATATGTATGTATATATATATATATATTTTGGTTGATGTCCAATTGTTGTAGAGGTCTATGCTATTTGATTCAAATTTAGACAAATATTGAAAGATGTTCATGAAATTCAAGAGTTTCTTGAGAAGTTATGCCAAACCAAATTGTTTTGGTGCGGATTCGAGATGTTGAAAAATTTGAGATGAACAACCCTATTATTAGGGGTTGCGCTTAGTTTTATACTTTGCGCTTGAAATGTTTGTATACAATATACATACACATAGGTTGATCACCTAGAGTACTTGCGGAGGTGTTTTCATTCTTTGTGATTGATAAACATTACGCGAAAGGGGTTTAAAGTGTGAAGAAGCAGGGGTGAAGCACTATTAAACCTAGAGAATAGAGTTCATGGTCTTGTGACCCTCGGCATGATTTGGAATCTTTTAAATTCTGAGTTATTCATTCCCAATTATTGAACAATTGTGGAGGATTCTTGTTATTACGCAAGATGGAAGTGAAAAAGAAAAGTATTCCTTAGAAAGAAGTAAGTCGTAAAATGCGACACTGAATGATGGATATGTTGAATAAGTGAGAAAAGAAATTTTGAAGTGAGAAGGATGTGAGTTATCAAAGAATAATGTGAAACTTTTAATAGAAAAGTTTAATAATTGTAGAATGATGTTTGTGGAAAGAAAGTGGTTATAGAAACCAATGAATGAATGAAGTAGTGACGTAAAAATCTACTTTGATAGATTGAATGAATAAAGATTAATAAATAAAATAAAAAAAAATTTAGAGGGACGAAATTCTTAGAAGAAGGGGTGAATGTAATGTCAGGAGAGTTTGATCATATAATATATGATAATGATCCTTAGAAAAGATAATGAGCGAATTGAAGAATATGTAATACTCAAATATAATTGAGTCTAAGTAAATATTATGAAATAAAACTTATAAGAATTTATTATCAAGAATGGTGAGAGTAGAAAATATAAAACCTATATTAAGGTAATGTGTTGAAGTTATTCAATGAATAGATTTGAGGAAAACCTTAGTAAGGTAGGGTTTGATGATTAGAGGATGGAATCCTTATAAGGAGGGAAGGATGTGACATCCCAGATTTTTAAATTATAAATGAGAATTTTATAAATAAAAGTATTATTTATGAGATATGTTGGGTGTGAGTATGTGTATGTATATATATTGTAGAATATGTGAATTGATGTGAAGAGAATGTTATATATTAATTTTAATATATATAAATATTTAATTGAATTATTTATTGAGTTAAATAAATAAATTTTGTTTTGATTATAGAGTAATGTAATTAAGTGTAGCAGATTAATTAAATGAATATTTAGTATTTAATTTAATTAATATAATAAATTTATGTTATAGTTCTAATTTAATTGAGATAATTAAATTAGATGAGTTATGTGATGATTGTTACAAAAATTATAATTAACAAGTAAATATAATTATGTGACAATTTAATGAGATTGATTGATGTTAAGCTATTGATTAATTAAAATAATGAGTATTTGCCAAACATGGTCTTAGGCTTTTCAAGTTCAAATTGGTGTAACCTATGTATTAACTAGTAATTAGTGTATCTAATAATTACTAGGAGTTGCATATATTATATATTACGAGTATTGTATATTATATGTATATACTACAAGTTAGTATTTAGTTTTAGAAAACAAACCAAAGAAAGAAGAAGAGAGTTAGAGAGAGTTGTAGGAGAAGAAGAAGAAGAAGAAAAGAAGAAGAAAGGGGAAAGCTTTGAGAAAGACAAAACAAGCCCCATCATCATCATCATCATCTCTCTCTCTTAAATTCATACTAATAAAGTTATAATCTAAATTCCTTGTTTTAATTATATTTTATGTTCTTCTTCATAATGTAGATAATTGTTATGTAGAAGTTGTATTGAGAAATTGAGAGAGATAGAGAGAAATAGAGGAATTGAGATGAGCTAGAAGAAGAAGAAAAAAAAAAAAGAAAAAGAAGAAGGTAACTTCTAAACTCTTATTTAATCCTTGATTTTTTTTTTTAGGATTTATGTTCTAGGGTAGTAGATCATGCTTAATCTGTTTGTATTGGTTTAATCTTGGATTATCAAGAATCAAACAAGAGGATTCAAGAAAGAAAATGAAATGGAAAGAAAATTTGAAGAACAAAATTCGTAGGTTTTTAGTAATTGTGGACATATCTTGTGAAATTCATACCTCTTTGGGTATAATGAGTTAGAAAGTGAGCCTTATATCAAATCGAAGATATGGAAGTAAGCTATATTATGAAAGTGGAATCACATGAAAACTCTTTGTAGATTTCTTGCAATGTCTATTTTAGTAAAGAAAATTTGATCCGAAGGAAAATAATCTGTCCAGAAAATCAAAACTGTTACGGTTTCTGACTTTGAAAAATTCATATAAATTCGTGTGTTTTGAATCTGAAGAAACTTAAAACTGCAAAGTTGTAGATATGGAAGTTTACTAGCTAGACTTGAAAGATTGAGCCATTTTATGGACCGGATCATGTCCGAAATAAATTGTTTAGTAAGGATGTCCAGAAAATGAAATTTTCTAGACTAGTTGATGAATTACTAGAATCTGGTTTAGATGGATAAAGGTCTGACTTTAAGGCCTAGATGAGGTTGTAGTACACTGAGTAAGGGTTAATTCTATATAAGAAGGAACAAAAACGGACATGTAACGAACGAGTTACGTTAAAAACGAAAACAACGTTTTGTTAAAGAAATTGTGAAGATGAGTTTTATAATTACATTTTGAATTAAGATTTTGGGTGATGATATATTTTGATGATTAAAAATATGTTTTGACATATGTAATGAGTATAGATATGTGTTATCATATTCTATGCATAATTAACCATTTAAGATCAAGAGTTGAGATAAGTTAATGTGTGCACACAAACGTGCTCGATAAAATGCCTAAGAGTAATAGTGTTTTCTAAACTTTGGTATACAAAGTGTCTAACTAATAGCTAATATTGGATATCTAAGTATGAAAAGATGATAATACAAGAATAATAATGGAAAGAAATCGAAAAGGGTAATTTTTGATTTATGAAGGAAAATTAAACATGTAAACAATGTGTTGAATATGCATTTTGAAACCAAAGTGGTATAATAAAATGGTGTGATATACGCACATTAAACTACAAGTGTGATAGTCTATGTGTGGTGATGAAAATGAAAAATAAAACCGAGTTGCATATAAAATAGTTAGATGTCTATAAAGACATTATAAAGGATAATAAGATAAAGTAAGGTCTTAGAATAAATTTGACCATGAGATTGAGTATTGATTTTATTTATTATCAATCTCACATCTGATTATAGGTTGTGCAAGGAGGCCGCGAAGTATTAGCGTGTTGGTAAAAGCGCCGGTAAAAAGCAAGTCTTTTCGAGTTCCTTTTTTGCTATGTGAACTTGATGATGATCTTTTTAAAATTTTAGTGTATGATGTATTATATATATCAAAATTATGAAATGTGAAATTCAATCTATGACTATGATGATTGAACTATGAATGTTGATTTAGTAAGGAACTCAATCTTTATAGGTGTTATGTGAACTATAACATGTATTCTATGTTTGTTTATGATTATTCTTGTATGTTGAGCATGTTATTATGTGCTACTTGATGCATGAAAATTGTTAGATTTTGCTGAGTTATCGAGCTCATTCTTGCAAATAACCACTTTTGCAGATTCAAGAATTGAAGGTAACGCTATGTGCTACTTGATTGTTATGGATCAAAAGTGATATATGAAGATTTAATATCCTAGCTAAGTTCTTATTCTTGTAAACCATGTCTAATGTTTGAATAATGTATTAATGTTGAATTGTAATATTGTTTTGCGAATGTAAACTATTGTAGTATTAAAATGATTACGAGATATTTAGATGTAAAGGTTGAAGGTTTTGGGAACGAGGATAGTTTGTAATAGAAAATTTTAATTATTCCACAAATTTCAATGGTTGTATTATCGTTTAATGATGTAAAATTAGAGGTTGAATGTATTATTAACGACCAAAATCGAGAATTAAATTGTATGAATTTTGGGGTTAGATTACGGTTGGTATCAAAGTGATAGGTTATAAACCTTAGGTAGAGTACCTTAGGCTATAACCTTAGAGAAGAGAGGTGAAAATAAAAGAAAGAATAAGCTCAAATAGAGTTTGAACAATAAGAAGTAATTTAAAACTTGCGTGAAAGGATTAAAACATGAAGAATTCAAGAAGAATCTACATATATAGGAATATGAATGTGGGGTTACCCAACTCCAATAATAAGGATGTAAGGTGATAATAAATAGACAATGTCTATAAAAAGAGAATGATAAAGTTAGTTAAGAATAGAGTTTATATCTAAGTATGGTGCAATTGTACTCTTTAAGTAGTTGATGTATGGTATCTGGGCTAAACGATTCCTTCATAGAAGCGGAGGTATATCTGAACTAGCAACTCGAACCTAGTTTGTTGGTTGTTTGTGGGAAACCACTCGGTATACCATATTGAAACTGGTAGAGACTCGATGTGTACCAAGTATAGAAAATGGATACGTATGATGAAAGTGTAGAACTTGAATGAAATGTTGAAGCAATGTAAATGAAGTTAGAAATTCTTAAAGGAAGAATTGTTATATAAACAAGAAGATTCAAAGAAGAATCTTGAAGAGATATAAAGATAAGAAATGGGAGTTTCCTAACTCCAAAAGCCAAGATAACGAATAATGTAAGTAAATGATGAAAAAGAAAGAAAGAGAAGAGGATCGTAAAACAAAAGCGATCACGAGTTAAGAAAAAGAATTTTAAGGAGATGATTATAGAATAAGATCACGGCGTGATCTATTTAAGTTATAAAAGAAAGATGGTCTATAATGTTTGAATAATTATAAGCTTAATGCTATGAAGATGGTGTACTATGAAAAGAAATGAGAGATAACTCATGAGGAGTTATAGATAATGTGATCTGAGAAATTAAGTATCGAGCAAAAAAAAGCAAGTTAAGAGTAAGATAGAGTTAGGTGGGATTTCAATTGAGGACTCATGTGATGGTTGAGTTGTACAAATCTTTGTATGGGGCGAGGTTTTGTGCTTGCACTCGGTTTATCATATTGATAATCATTGGAATGTTGGTGTCGCTATTATCTGTATATATGTGTGAAAAAAGGTGATTCTTTTCTCATGTGTATATGTTGATAGTTAGAAACTATTAAGATTAGAGAGATATTATTAGGATTAGTAGCGGTTCTTAAAACTAATGCATATGGTAAGTTAAATGACTCATAATAATATGTTATGTTTTTTGAACCCCTCGTGAATGGGCGCCTATGGTTACGACTAGGATAAGTTCTTAAACTCATATTATTGTGGCAGTCTGAACTTCATATGTGTGTGAGTAAGTTTGATGAACTGGGGTATAATTAAGTTATGAATGGAGTATTGAGGATGATAGGAATAGATAGATCTTTTAAGCAATGGATCATTATAGAAAGTGGAGTTGATGGTGGAAGCATAGGTATTCTAAATCTACTAGCTATCTTTAGACTTTGAAATTTATTGACTTCGTCTTTGATGTTTACACTTCTATTTTCTTGAAAAACATTGGATCAAATGATGGAACCAATGAGTTTTAACAACAATCTTGTTATTATTATATCTATGCTAATTGTTTGGCTAGACAAAAATGATTTGCAATATATCAAAATGTATTTTATATCATTAATGCATCATGTAACTTTGGTGCAAAGATGATAAAAATGATGGAGTCATCAATGCGGTATTACCTAGTGTTGGATGTGATCTAAGGATCGTCATTACCACTATGGTATGATGTAGTATGATAAAATCACCAAATAGCGGAATCCTCAACGATTTGTAAATACGGTCTGCGGTATCATGGCGTCATAAAAAGATTTTTGAGATTTCTTTGAGATATGAGAATACATATGTATGTATGTATATATGTATATTTTGGTTGATGTCCGAATTGTTGTAGAGGTCTATGCTATTTGATTCACTAGACAAATATTGAAAGATGTTCATGAAATTCAAGAGTTTCTTGAGAAGTTATGCCAAACCAAATTATTTTGGTGCGGATTCGAGATGTTGAAAAGTTTGAGATGAACAACCTATTATTATTAGGGTTTGCGCTTAGTTTTATACTTTCTTGCTTGATGTGTTTGTATACAATACATGTATGTACAATAGGTTGATCACCTAGAGTACTTGCGGAGGGTGTTTTCGGTCTTTGTGATTGATAAACATTACGCGAAGAGGTTTAAAGTGTGAAGAACAGGGGTGAAGCACTATTAAACCTAGAGAATAGAGTTCATGGTCTTGTGACCCTCGGCATGATTTGGAATCTTTTAAATTCTGAGTTATTCATACTACTTCCCAATTATTGAACAATTGTGGAGGATTCTTGTTATTACGCAAGATGGAAGTGAAAAAGGAAAGTATTCCTTAGAAAAGAAGTAAGTAAGTAAAAATGCGACATTTGAATGATGGATATGTTGAATAAGTGAGAAAAGAAATTTTGAAGTGAGAAGGATGTGAGTTATCAAAGAATAATGTGAAACTTTTAATAGAAAAGTTTAATAATTGTAGAATGATGTTTGTGGAAAGAAAGTGGTTATAGAAACCAATGAATGAATGAAGTAGTGACGTAAAAATCTACTTTGATAGATTGAATGAATAAAGATTAATAAATAAATAAAAAAAAAATTTAGGACGAAATTCTTAGAAGAAGGGTGAATGTAATGTCCCGAGAGTTTGATCATATAATATATGATAATGATCCTTAGAGAAAGATAATGAGCGAATCAAAGAATATGTAATACTCAAATATAATTGAGTCTAAGTAAATATTTGAAATAAAACTTATAAGAATTTATTATCAAGAATGGTGAGAGTAGAAAATATAAAACCTATATTAAGGTAATGTGTTGAAGTTATTCAATGAATAGATTTGAGGAAAACCTGAGTAAGGTAGGGTTTTGGTGATTCCGAGGACGGAATCCTTATAAGGAGGGAAGGATGTGACATCCCATATTTTTAGAAATTATAAATGAGAATTTTTATAAATAAAAGTATTATTTATGAGATATGTTGGGTGTGAG
This sequence comes from Panax ginseng, assembly GCA_020205605.1. Classification (NCBI taxonomy): domain Eukaryota; kingdom Viridiplantae; phylum Streptophyta; class Magnoliopsida; order Apiales; family Araliaceae; genus Panax; species Panax ginseng. The sequence continues at coordinate 59,787,992 of CM035140.1, read as the reverse complement.
TATGTGTATGTCATATATTATAGAATATGTGAATTGATGTGAAGAGAATGTTATATATTAATTTTAATATATATAAATATTTAATTGAATTATTTATTGAGTTAAATAAATAAATTTTGTTTTGATTATAGAGTAATGTAATTAAGTGTAGCAGATTAATTAAATGAATATTTAGTATTTAATTTAATTAATATAATAATTTTATGTTATAGTTCTAATTTAATTGAGATAATTAAATTAGATGAGTTATGTGATGATTGTTACACAAAATTATAATTAACAAGTAAATATAATTATGTGACAATTTGATGAGATTGATTGATGTTAAGCTATTGATTAATTAAAATAATGAGTATTTGCCAAACATGGTCTTAGGCTTTTCAAGTTCAAATTGGTGTAACCTATGTATTAACTAGTAATTAGTATATCTAATAATTACTAGGAGTTACATATATTATATATTACTAGTATTGTATATTATATGTATATACTACAAGTTAGTATGTTAGTTTTAGAAAACAAACCAAAGAAAGAAGAAGAGAGTTAGAGAGAGTTGTAGGAGAAGAAGAAGAGGAAGAAAAAGAAGAAGAAGGAAAAGCTTTGAGAAGACAAAACAAGCCCCATCATCATCATCATCATCTCCATCTCTCTCTTAAATTCATACTAATAAAGTTATAATCTAAATTCCTTGTTTTAATTATATTTTTATGTTCTTCATAATGTAGATAATTGTTATGTAGAAGTTGTATTGAGAAATTGAGAGAGATAGAGAGAAATAGAGGAATTGAGATGAGCTAGAAGAAGAAGAAGAAAAAAAAAAAAAGAAGTTAGAATAAGGTAACTTCTAAACTCTTATTTAATCCTTGATTTTTTTTGGTAGATTTATGTTCTAGGGTAGTAGATCATGCTTAATCTGTTTGTATTGGTTTAATCTTGGATTATCAAGAATCAAACAAGAGGATTCAAGAAAGAAAATGAAATGGAAAGAAAATTTGAAGAACAAAATTCGTAGGTTTTTAGTAATTGTGGACATATCTTGTGAAATTCATACCTCTTTGGGTATAATGAGTTAGAAAGTGAGCCTTATATCAAATCGAAGATATGGAAGTAAGCTATATTCTAAAAGTGGAATCACATGAAAACTCTTTGTAGATTTCTTGCAATGTCTATTTTTAGTAAGGCTGGGTCCGAAGGAAAATAATCTGTCCGAAAAATCAAAAGCTATTACGGTTTACGACTTTGAAAAATTCATATAAATTAAGTGTGTTTTGAATCTGAAGAAACTTAAAACTGCAAAGTTGTAGATATGGAAGTTTACTAGCTAGACTTGCGAGAGATTGAGCCATTTTATGGACCGGATCATGTCCAAAATAAATTGTTTAGTAAGGATGTCCGAAAATGAAATTTTCTAGACTAGTTGATGAATTACGAATCTGGTTTAGATGGATAAAGGTCTGACTTTTTAAGGCCTAGATGAGGTTGTAGTACACTTGAGTAAGGGTTAATTCTATATAAGAAGGAACAAAAAGCGGACATGTATGACGAGTTACGTTAAAAAACGAAAACAACGTTTTGTTAAAGAAATTGTGAAGATGAGTTTTATAATTACATTTGAATTAAGATTTTGGGTGATGATATATTTTGATGATTAAAAATATGTTTTGACATATGTAATGAGTATAGATATGTGTTATCATATTCTATGCATAATTAACCATTTAAGATCAAGAGTTGAGATAAGTTAATGTGTGCACATAACGTGCTCGATAAAATGCCTAAGAGTAATAGTGTTTTCTAAACTTTGGTATACAAAGTGTCTAACTAATGGCTAATATTGGATATCTAAGTATGAAAAGATGATAATACAAGAATAATAATGGAAAGAAATCGAAAAGGGTAATTTTTGATTTATGAAGGAAAATTAAACATGTAAACAATGTGTTGAATATGCATTTTTGAAACCAAAGTGGTATAATAAAATGGTGTGATATACGCACATTAAACTACAAGTGTGATAGTCTAGCATGTGTGGTGATGAAAATGAAAAATAAAACCGAGTTGCATATAAAATAGTTAGATGTCTATAAAGACATTATAAAGGATAATAAGATAAAGTAAGGTCTTAGAATAAATTTGACCATGAGATTGAGTATTGATTTTATTTATTATCAATCTCACATACAGTATAGGTTGTGCAAGGACGCGAAGTATTAGCGTGTTGGTAAAACGCAGCCGTAAAAGCAAGTCTTTCAGTTCCTTTTTGCTATGTGAACTTGATGATGATCTTGCTTTAAAATTTTAGTGTATGATGTATTATATATGTCAAAAGTATGAAATGTGAAAGTCAATCTATGACTATGATGATTGAACTATGAATGTTGATTGAGTAAGGAACTCAATCTTTATAGTTGTTATGTGAACTATAACATGTATGCTATGTTTGTTTATGATTATTCTTGTATGTTGAGCATGTTATTATGTGTTACGTGATGCATGAAAAATGTTAGATTTTTTTTGATATGAGCGAGCTCATTCTTGCAAATAACCATTTTTGCATTCAAGAATTGAAGGTAACGCTATGTGCTACTTGATTGTTATGGATCAAAAGTGATATATGAAGATTTAATATCCTAGCTAAGTTGTTATTCTTGTAAACCATGTCTAATGTTTCGAATAATGTATTAATGTTGAATTGTAATATTGTTTTGCGAATGTAAACTATTGTAGTATTAAAATGATTCTGAGATATTTAGATGTAAAGGTTGAAGGTTTTGGGAACGAGGATAGTTTGTAATAGAAAATTTTAATTATTCCACAAATTTCAATGGTTGTATTATCGTTTAATGATATAAAATTAGAGGTTGAATGTATTATTAACGACCGAAGTCGAGAATTAAATTGTATGAATTTTGGGGTCGTTACAGTTGGTATCAAGGCTGATAGGTTAGAAACCTTAGGTAAGAGTACCTTAGGCTATAACCTTAGAGAAGAGAGGTGAAAATAAGGAAAGAATAAGCTCAAATAAAGTTTGAACAATAAGAGATTAAAACTTGTGTGAAAGGATTCAAAGAAGAATCTCGCAGAGTTATAAGGAATATGAATGTGGGGTTACCCAACTCCAATAATAAGGATGTAAGGTTATAATAAATAGACAATGTCTATAAAAAAGAGAATGATAAAGAAGTTAAGAATAGAGAGTTATATCTAAGTATGGTATAATTGTACTCTTTAGTTGAGTATGGTATCCGGGCTAAACGATTCCTTCATAGAGCGGAGGTATATACTGAACTAGCAACTCGAAAACCTAGTTTGTTGGTTGTTTGTGGGAAACCACTCAAAGATACCATATTGAAACTGGTAGAGACTCGATGTGTACCAAGTATAGAAAGTGGATACGTATGATGAAAGTGTAGAACTTGAATGAAATGTTGAGCAATGTAAATGAAGTTAGAAATTCTTAAAGGAAGAATTGTTATATAAACAAGAAGATTCAAAGAAGAATCTTGAAGAGATATAAAGATAAGAAATGGGAGTTTCCTAACTCCAAAAGCCAAGATAACGAATAATGTCGTAAATGATGAAAAAGAGAAAGAAAGAGGATCGTAAAACAAAACGATCACGAGTTAAGAAAAGAATTTTAAGGGAGATGATTATAGAATAAGATCACGACGTGGTCTATTTAAGTTATAAAAGAAAGATGGTCTATAATGTTTGAATAATTATAGCTTAATGCTATGAAGATGGTGTACTATGAAAAAGTACGAGATAACTCATGAGGAGTTATAGATAATGTGATACGAGAAATTCGTATCGAGCAAAGAGCAAGTTAAGAGTAAGATAGAGTTAGGTGGGATTTCAATTGAGGACTCATGTGATGGCTGAGTTGTACAAATCTTTGTATGGGCGAGGGTTTTGTGCTTGCACTCAGTTTATCATATTGATAATCATTGGAATGTTGGTGTCGCGCTATCTATGTATATATGTGGTGAAAAAGGTGATTCTTTTCTCATGTGTATATTTGATAGTTAGAAACTATTAAGATTAGAATATTATTTGGATTAAGCGCGAGTTCTTAAAACTAATACATATGGTAAGTTAAATGACTCATAATAATATGTTATGTTTTTTGAACCCCTCAAGTGAATGGACGCCTATGGTCTGACTAGGATAAGTTCTTAAACTCATATTATTGTGGCAAGTCCTGAACTTCCAATTTGCGGTAAGTTTGATGAACTGGGGTATAATTAAGTTATGAATGGAGTATTGAGGATGATAGGAATAGATAGATCTTTTAAGCAATGGATCATTATAGAAAGTGGAGTTGATGGTGGAAGCATAGGTATTCTAAATCTACTAGCTATGCTAGACTTTCAAAATTTATTGACTTCGTGCTGATGTTTACACTTCTATTTTCTTGAAAAACATTGGATCAAATGATGGAACCAATGAGTTTTAACAACAATACTGTTATTCGTATGTCTATGCTAATTGCTTCGGCTAGACAAAAATGATTTGCAATATATCAAAATGTATTTTATATCATTAATGCATCATGTAACCTGGTGCAAAGATGATAAAAATGATGGAGTCATCAATGCAAGATTACTAGTGTTGGATGTGATCTAAGGATCGTCAGCCCACTATGGTATGATGTAGTATGATAAAATCACCAAATGACGGAATCCTCAACGGACTGTAAATACAATGCGGTATCATGACGTCATAAAAAGATTTTTGAGATTTCTTTAAGATATGAGAATACATATGTATGTATGTATGTATATATATATTTTGGTTGATGTCCGAATTGTTGTAGAGGTCTATGCTATTTGATTCAAATTTAGACAAATATTGAAAGATGTTCATGAAATTCAAGAGTTTCTTGAGAAGTTATGCCAAACCAAATTATTTTGGTGCGGATTCAGATGTTGAAAAGCTGAGATGAACAACCCTATTATTAGGGGTTGCGCTTAGTTTTATACTTTGCACTGATATGTTTGTATACAATACATGTACAATAGGTTGATCACCTAGAGTACTTGCGGAGGGTGTTTTCATTCTTTGTGATTGATAAACATTCTGCCAAAGGGGGTTTAAAGTGTGAAGAACCGGGGGGTGAAGCACTATTAAACCTAGAGAATAGAATTCATGGTCTTGTGACCCTCAACATGATTGGGAATCTTTTAAATTCCTGAGTTATTCATACTACTTCCCAATTATTGAACAATTGTGGAGGATTCTTGTTATTCTGCAAGATGGAAGTGAAAAAAGGAAAGTATTCCTTAGAAAGAAGTAAGTCGTAAAATGCGACATTGAATGATGGATATGTTGAATAAGTGAGAAAAGAAATTTTGAAGTGAGAAGGATGTGAGTTATCAAAGAATAATGTGAAACTTTTAATAGAAAAGTTTAATAATTGTAGAATGATGTTTGTGGAAAGAAAGTGGTTATAGAAATCAATGAATGAATGAAGTAGTGACGTAAAAATCTACTTTGATAGATTGAATGAATAAAGATTAATAAATAAAATAAAATAAAATTCGAGGACGAAATTCTTAGAAGAAGGGGGTGAATGTAATGTCCCGAGAGTTTGATCATATAATATATGATAATGATCCTTAGAGAAAGATAATGAACGGGTCAAAGAATATGTAATACTCAAATATAATTGAGTCTAAGTAAATATTATGAAATAAAACTTATAAGAATTTATTATCAAGAATGGTGAGAGTAGAAAATATAAAACCTATATTAAGGTAATGTGTTGAAGTTATTCAATGAATAGATTTGAGGAAAACCTAAGTAAGGTAGAGTTTTGGTGATTCCGAGGACGAAATCCTTATAAGGAGGGAAGGATGTGACATCCCATATTTTTAGAAATTATAAATGAGAATTTTATAAATAAAAGTATTATTTATGAGATATGTTGGGTGTGAGTATGTGTATGTCATATATTGTAGAATATGTGAATTGATGTGAAGAGAATGTTATATATTAATTTTAATATATATAAATATTTAATTGAATTATTTATTGAGTTAAATAAATAAATTTTGTTTTGATTATAGAGTAATGTAATTAAGTGTAGCAGATTAATTAAATGAATATTTAGTATTTAATTTAATTAATACAATAATTTATGTTATAGTTCTAATTTAATTGAGATAATTAAATTAGATGAGTTATGTGATGATTGTTACACAAAAAATTATAATTAACAAGTAAATATAATTATGTGACAATTTGATGAGATTGATTGATGTTAAGCTATTGATTAATTAAAATAATGAGTATTTGCCAAACATGGTCTTAGGCTTTTCAAGTTCAAATTGGTGTAACCTATGTATTAACTAGTAATTAGTATATCTAATAATTACTAGGAGTTACATATATTATATATTACTAGTATTGTATATTATATGTATATACTACAAGTTAGTATGTTAGTTTTAGAAAACAAACCAAAGAAAGAAGAAGAGAGTTAGAGAGACTTGTAGGAGAAGAAGAAGAGGAAGAAAAAGAAGAAGAAGGGATAGCTTTGAGAAGACAAAACGAGCCCCATCATCATCATCTCAATCTCTGTGACGCCCCCAAAATTAGGTATACATCACCCATCTTGGGTCGTTAGATACATGGTACAAAATTCAAATACAACTTACTAATACAACTATCGTGTACAATATGATAAAACATAACTATGAGTTTGAATATAATTATTGTCTACTAGAGATTATACAAACTCAAAAGGAGTCCTCATTACAATTATTAACACACTATTTCACAGAATAGTGAGGACTACTAACGCTATTCTCTGGACCGTCACTCCGTTCCCCGACTACTCACTGCTATATTCTCATTTACTGAAAAGAACAGTGAAAGAAAGGGTGAGCTCAACTAGCCCAGTAAGAAATTTTATGACTAAGATAATGCCGAATAAATTATCGTTAGCCTTCAACAGTGTTAAACTGATAAAATATAACAACATCAAGTTTTCTTTGCTTGAATGAACAAGCAATCCATTAAAAGAGTCAAGTAGAGAATAAAATCTACTATCTTTTATGATTTAAAAGGTTTTTCATGACTTTTATCATTGGGACTCGACAATAAATAATCCACATCATCGAATCACCCCGCACTATGGCCAAGGATATTCTTTAGTATCACGACCACAAATTATCCATGCACTACTGACCAAGGACATTCGTGTATTCATTAATGGTCATGATCATGCCAACAATCATCCATCAATGCACTACGGGCCAATGATAACTTTTACCACATCATTTGTAACATTACGGTCATGATTACAAGAATAATCCTCGGTCATAATCATACCAAGTCCATCTATGCACTACAGCCATAGATGACTTTCAACATAATATAAACATGAGGATGATGACAATGATATAAGAATTCAATAAAACAAGTTCAAGAATTAATTTATCCAGAAACTAATAATGTCCAAATTGTCAACATGATAATCTTTGCTTTGTAGTAAAAATTCAAGAATGATCGGAAGAATATTTCCATGAAAAGATCTTTGGATGAAGTGCAAATATTAAGGATATTCTACTAATTTCATGGAGTATAGAAGTCAAAACTTTAACCAACTGAGTATAATAAAGAATGGAATAACAAAAGAAATCACCGTGCATGCGGTACTTCGCATAGACAGGTTATTCCAACAGAATAATAATAACGGAACTAGGTCAAAGTAAATTACATGCGATAGATAGGATGTTCCAATGAATAATAATAAAAAGATGGAACCAGGTCCTGTAAACACACGCATGAGGATGTTCCAACAGAATAATAGAAGAATGTCACTAAGTATAGGGTAAACCGCGTATACAAGTTATTCAACAGAATAATAAGCAATGGAATAACAACAGTTCTCTTCATTAATAAGAAAGAATAACACCCCTTACCGTAATAAAGAAGAACTGGATAACAAAATAATGAAGTAGCAGAATACTTTTCTTCTTTCTCTCTATTAGTTTTTCTCTCTAGAGTTCAGTGAATTCGTAAGAAATAATGAAGGAATGAGCTTCTATTTATAGAAGAATGGAATGAATAGTAACCAACCCATGAACGGTCCAAATTGATTTACTTTAATCGGACGGACCATATTTAAAGAAAAATCTTTTAAATAAAATATAATATATATTATATATTATATATATATAAACTCACGGGCGCTTAACAATTCGTCTAATAATTTACGGGCAAGAAAAGTTTTACGCTTCCTTTTCTTTTCTTTTTTCAACTTAATAATATAATAATCAATAAAATATAATATATATATATATATATATATATATATATATATATATATAATAACACATGTTTAATTTTAACAAAACCAATACTTTCAACTTTTCATCCGAATCATCTCACTTATTTGCAACTTGCAAGATATATATATATATATATATATATATCAACCTCACTCACATGTTATAATAATAATAATAATAATAATAATAATAATAATAATAATAATAATAATAATAATAATAATAATAATAATAATCATACACATGAAATTATATAATTCATCCACCAATTTTACATAACTTCCCACCCGACAAAGCCAAATTCTTACTCCCCACACAAGACATCAACCCCACTAGTAATACACACCTATATAATATAAAATAATTTTCTACCGATTATTTTAAAAAAATGGGTAAATGAGGGTCCATATAATAATCAAAATTTATACAAATACATCATAAAATCACCTTAATAATTTTAACAACATTTATCACCTTTATTATAATTCACAATATTAATCGACCAGGTCGTTCCTAGGAAAGAGGGGGCTTTCCAATAAGGATTTCTCCCTATTGGCGCGCAATTAGGTGACCAAACCTCTCCTTGACAGAACTTCTAGACATCGTTAATATTGCAAATAATAATATTAATAACTCTGTCATCTCAATTATTTATTTAATAATATATAAAATATCGACAATAATTGAATCAAATAATGTGAGATACCATGCAACAATTACTATAGCAATAATTGAATAAAACTATATAAGTGACTTCTCACGTAAGCATCAATAATCAATACCGTGTGCTACTATGAAACCACGCGTACTACTGTACTTTTACTACCGAGTAGTTCCACAATATTAACGGTAAAACTTCCGCCGTTATTTTCAATAAAATATTTTTGTCATTTTCTTAATCCGACAATAATTCTGTTGTGGGGTCCACCAATGATTGTGCCGTCGTACGAATATTTCCCGTTAAAACGAATATTCCCCGACCAATCAAATATTATATAACAACTTGCGTACTTTACAAAATTTATAAATACTACCCACAACTATAACATTATATCATAATATTCAAAAATGATAATTATAGAAAATTCATTTTTATTCAAAAAGTTGGGGTCTTACAACCTCCCCTTCTTAAGAAATTTCACCCTCGAAATTAGGGTACATACCTGGTATGTCGAAGAGGTAAGGATACCTTGATTTCATTTCAGATTCTAACTCCCAAGTCATTTCCTCAACATCGTGGTTTCTCCATAAAACTTTGACTTGAGGTATAACCTTGGAGCGTAGAATATGTTGCTTCTTATCCAAGATTTGAACAGGAACCTCTTCATACGTCAAATCTTCCGCTATTTCGTCCGGTTCTAACTCAATAATGTGGTTCAGGTCTTTCACATATTTACGTAACATGGATATGTGAAAAACATTATGAACACGAGACATACTTGGCGGTAAAGCGAGTCTATAGGCCACAGTTCCTACTCGATCGAAGATTAAAAATGGGCCGATGAATCGAGGATTGAGTTTTCCTCTCTTTCCAAATCTCGTACATGATGTCTAACGAAGGAGGGTCCAGTCCAGCTAGGGAGGTGATACCTCAGGTACCTATAGATGACGAACCCTGGGATATTCACGTAGTGCGGGAACAGTTGATCCAGGAGGATGAGCCTGTGACCAATCCCGAGGAGGATAGTCCTGAGGAGATAGAGGAGGATGATGATGAGGAGGATCCTGAGGAGTTTCCACCAAACTCCGTATCGGCTGAGATGTATGACGCTTTGTATGACCGTAACATAGAGTTACAGGATAATGTTGAGGAGCTGAAGGAGATGGTTGAGAAGCATCACGTTGAGTTGGAGCAGAAGGATGTAGAGATTCAGGAACTTGATTCAAAACTCAAAAACACAGAATGGGTGTGACGCCCCCAAATCCGGGTATCTTCCAACCCGACAGATGGCGCTCCACGATACTACAATCCATACAATCATTCCATTGAAATAACAACAAAATGAGTGTAATTACTATATTTGTATTACATCTGTAATAAATCCTTTCCCAGGTTCATAACCGAATACATTCGTTTTTCTTCATAAGTATATTACATACAAACATACTAGTCTATTACAGGACGATTAATTGTCCATCTTAGCCTTGCCTTTATCTCTCATAGAACTCTCAGTTCGTTCAGCTTTAGCTGTAAACATATGGTTCAAACAAGAATGAGCATAACTAGATCAACAAGTCTTAAAAACGAAACATATGAATATCACATCACTAAGTACATGCTTTATATCAATATCAGAACAATTATTTACGAAGCATTCTAAATTATTTGTCTAACACTTCTACTACAACAATCCCAGAGCATATATAATAACTTAGGAATGATGAACCGGTCAATAGACCATGAACATACTCTTTTCGTTTTCATACTTGAAAAGGATATCCTGCACTAAGGCCATCCACCCATCTTTACTTACGAGCACTTCTAGGTGATCAACCTATTGTACTCTATGTTGATCAACACTCTTACGTTAAACGTATTTACGTTTAACATTTGGCAACCTCGCAGCGTGCCCATCGAATAATCGATGAAAATACTTTTGTTTGTTCATATACAAACTTACCTTCTCATCCATACCAAATACTTGGCATAGGATAACGTTAACACTTCTATATCAATAGACTTGTAAACAATTCAATCTATTCTTCAATACTTGTCTAGCCCGGATAAAACAGGCATCAACTCTTTTTCTATTTACCATTCATGCATTGTATATCATGCATCACGTAAAAACTCGGCTAACACGAAGGTCAGACAAGAGTTAAGAAAGACTTTCCTTTAAGCATCTTCGAACTTACAATTCAACTATTCTCGGTCTTTACAAGATCTACATGATACATTCACATAGCACACTGTAATTAGTTATCACATAAACTATCTTTACGGTTCTAGCCAACTTCTTTCTCTTCTATGTCTTACTTGTTTAACTTCATTATTAAAGTCAATTTGACTTTCTATACTTTGTTACGTCTCATTAACGTTCTTATGTCCTTAGCCGACATTCGATCATTAATCGTTAGTTACCAACGTTGAATGTCGTTTACAGTTCACTTATTACGTATTTGTGTTCTTCGTTTAATTTCCATTGAACCTTACCCGTTCTTCTTACATTAACATCTTATAAGTGTTTTAAAGTAAGTCTCATTATGTACTTTAAGTACCTTTAACATCTTACTTTAGGTCTACATCCAAAATGGAACTAAACCTAACTTGGTCAACTTTTTCCCACTTTTAAGGCCATGCCATGCATCCCTTATATGTTTTAGTGGCGTTGTGACGCGAGTTAGCAGGGTACTTGGTAGAGTCTCAGTCATGCTACGCCACCACTTTTTATCGGTTTTGGTGACATGCATTTAAGTCTCATCTACCGCTTAGCCAAAATAGATTTGGTTTCTTAACGAAACTCCCAGCTTCCTAATTTGTTCGTTTTACATCCGAATTGACCCATTCGAATTCCTACAAGTCGAATTACATCCTTTACGTGTTCGTATAAGAATTTCATCTTTTCAATCATAAACTCGAATTCACCTTTAAGTTCATTTTCAAGCGTTCGCTTAACGCTTTTTGCCCGCTCAATACTCGCTTTCTTTCGTTATAAGTCGAAATGCGACGATTCTTTTGCCAACGACTCTTAATTACCTTATCTCACGTGTTGACATTGGAAACCAACGTTTTCAAGTCACACGACAACTTTTGACCTTTAATCCGGACTTTATGCATTTTCGACATTTAACATCTATTTCCGCAAAATCCGTCATAACTTCATTACTAATGTTCTCTAAGCCAAATCACATGGAATACTCCATGGACTTCATATCTACATCCTAACCAAATCAAGATGCACATACCTTTGCTACAATGATTTCTAAAACGTTCAATTATAACTAAGTTCACGTTCAAGACTTTCTACATTTTCTATTTCCGTAAACACTTACGATTTCTATTTGGTCAAGACCTATCCATGATTTGGTCATTAATAAGCCTTCTCAATAAACGCTCTCCACTCATCCACGATTCTTCTATGAGAAAGAAATTGAAAAGGATGAAGATTACGGTTTATAGGAATTTACCTTTGAAGTCGTTAACGTTCTTGATAAACGTGTATTAGTTTTCTTGGAAGTAGAAGGATTATAGGATTCTAGCTCTTTTCTCTCTCTCAAATATGTTGGACAAACTTTGTAAAGCCACCAAATGTCCAACATAAGCCTTATATTTATAGAAAATATAATGAGGGGAAAAATGGTCCAATTCCCCACCTCCTCACTTATTTACCACTTTGTCATCAAGTAAAGTACTTGGTGACCAAGTGATACACTTGGCTTCCACACCAAGTGGCCACCCACCTTGCACATGTGTCATTCCCATGGGTTGCCCCCATGGGTTTTACCCATTCTTGACCCACCGGGCTCAATTCATGCGATTGACTTTTTGGATTGGGCTTGACATAAAAACATTGGGCTTGCATACTTAAGTCATTGGGCTTGTTATTAATCCAAGTCCAATTGGATTGGATAAAATCCTTAGCTCATACTCTAATAATAGAATTCGTATTCTACGCGTATTATTCATGTATTCTCTTCGTATAATATTCATATAATACTCGTATTTTACGTCGTACTATTCTTCATATCATACTCGTATACATACTAGTATAATACTCATATTCCTTACGTATAATAATCGAAACGACTATACGCATTACATTTCCCTTTCGGAAACCTCTCTTACAAACCCATAGGTTTTAAGTCCGCAGGCGAAATATTATTGGATATTCCATAATATCGTCGTATCCTAACATTACGCGTTTCTCAAAATTTCAAACCCTAGCTCCGAATGTCATTGGATGAATAGTGTTTTTACGCAAACAATCTCAGAAAACCTTCGTTCTCGTCTTGATAATTCACAACAATTAATTCTAGCACAAAGCCAGAATACTAACCACATCTACACATTCAAGGTCATAGAACGACCTTCGAACATCTTACTCACATAATAACTTAATTAAATTCATTTAATCCACATAATCAAATAAAAATTTAATTCATTGAAAATTCGATATTCTTGGGCATTACATTCTTCCCTCCTTATAAGGATTCTGTCCCCAGAATCTCGCTATTCTTACATAAACAAATGAGGAAACTTTTCCTTCATTTTATTTTCGAGTTCCCACGTTGCTTCTTCAGCATCGTGGTTACTCCAAATTACCTTTACGGAAGGTATTACTTTATTTCTCAAGACTTGTTCCTTCCTATCAATAATCTGAATCGGAAGTTCTTAATACGTTAAGTCTTTTTCTACTTGAATAGACTCATACTCTATTACATGCTTATAGTCCAGTTTATAAGGATGCAACACAGACACGTGAAACACATTGTGTATTCTTTCCATTTCTGGAGGTAAGGCTACTTCATAAGCTACCTCTCCTATCCTTCTTAAAATCTCAAAAGGTCCTACAAACCTCGGACTTAACTTCCCTTTCTTTCCAAAATGTATCTTCCCTTTCCAAGGCGATACTTTTAGAAAGACATAAGACCCTACTTCAAACTCCCTCTTCTCTCGATGAGGATCTGCATACTTCCGTTGTCTATCTTGAGCCGCTATTAATCGAGCTCTTATCAGCTTTACCATGTCTGCCGTTTGTTGTACAATCTCAGGTCCCAACATTTGACATTCACCTACTTCATCCCAACAAAGTGGTGTTCTGCACTTCCTTCCATATAACGCTTCGTAAGGCGGCATGCCTATACTAGCGTGAAAACTGTTGTTATACGCGAATTCTACCAACGGTAGATGTTCGTTCCAACTCCCCTTGAAATCCATAACGCAAGATCTTAACATATCTTCTAGCGCTTGAATTGTCCGTTCGCTTTGCCCATCTGTCTGTGGATGATACGCCGTACTCAATCTCAACTGTGTTCCCACTTGCTCTTGCAAACTCCTCCAAAAGTTCGATGTGAATAGTGGATCATGATCAGACACAATCGAAACAGGTACTCCATGTCTAGAAATGATTTCTTTGACATAAAGCTTAGCTAACTGCTCTAAGTTATACCTAACTCCTATTGGTAAAAAAATGAGCCGATTTAGTTAACTGATCCACTATTACCCAAATAGCATCGTATCCTTTTCTAGTCGTTGGAAGTCCCACCACAAAGTCCATGGTGATATGCTCCCATTTCCACTCCGGAATCTCCAGTGGTTGTATCAGACCACTCGGTCTTTGGTGTTCAACCTTAACTTTCTGACAAGTTAAGCATTTACTAACATATTATGCAATCTCCCTCTTCATGTTCGGCTACCAAAAGTTCTGACGAAGGTCTTGATACATCTTAGTACTACCAGGATGTATCGAGTACCTCGAACTATGGGTCTTACACATAATCTCTTCCTTCAACTCAGAATTATTTGGAACCCAAATTCTTCCTTCAAAACGAAGTAAACCTTCTTTATCAAGGTTATACTTAGTCTTCACTTCATCCTTCATTATCTTCTTCATCCGCTCGCATTCTTCAGTACTCAACTGTACTTCCTTAACCCGTTCCACAATCGTTGGTCGAGTTTCTATTGCAAATAACATCTCCTTCGTTTCCCTTGGTAACTTAACTTCTAATTCCATCTTGCCATCTTTGTTATTAACTCATTCTGAGTCGTTAACATTGACAGTTTCTCTCTACCCTTCTGACTCAACGCATCTGCTACTACATTCGCCTTTCTCGGATGATATAAGATATCACAATCATAATATTTTATTAATTCTAACCACATTCTCCGTCTCATGTTCAACTCCTTCTATGTGAAGATATATTTCAGACTTTTATGGTCCGTGTATATCTCACACTTCTCCCCGTATAAGTAATGTCTCCATATTTTTAAAGCAAACACCACAGCTGCCAGTTCTAGGTCATGAGTAGGATAGACCTTCTCATAATCCTTTAACTGACGTGACGCATATGCAATGACCTTGCCATGCTGCATAAGCACGCAACCTAGTCCTCTATGTGAAGCATCGCTATAAACTACAAAATTCCCCGTATCATCTGGTAAAGATAATACAGGTGCCTAACTCAACCTCCGTTTTAGTTCTTGAAAACTAGCTCACACTTTTCTGTCCACTCATACTTCACCGACTTCCTTGTCAGATTTGTCAGCGGAGTAGCTAATTTAGAAAAGTCCCGAATGAACCTTCTATAGTATCCCGCTAGCCCCAGAAAACTCCTAACCTCGGTTGGCGTTTTTGGTTGCTCCCACTCATTCACCGCTTCTACCTTCACTGGATCTACGGATATGCCATCTTTGTCTATAACATGTCCTAGAAACTGCACTTTTTCGAGCCAAAATTCACACTTAGTGAATTTCGCATACAACTTCTCCCTCCGTAGGGTTTCCAACACTATTCTGTTCAGCATGATCTTCTGGTGTCTTAGAATAGACTAGAATATCATCAATGAACACTACGATGAACTGGTCCAAATATTGTTTGAGCACTTTGTTCATCATATCCATGAATGCGGCTAACGCATTTGTCAACCCAAACGACATAACCAAAAACTCGTAATGCCCATAACGAGTTCTGAACGCCGTCTTAGGTATATCTTCCTTCCTCACCTTCAATTGATGATACCCCATGCGCAAATCTATCTTAGAAAAATACCTTGCACCTTTTAATTGATCAAATAGATCATCGATCCTGGGCAACAGGTATTTATTCTTAATCTTTCACTTGTTCAACTCCCGATAGTCGATACAAAGTCGTAACGATCCATCCTTTTTCTTTACAAACAACACCGGTGATCCCCACGGTGACACACTTAGTTGAATGTACTTTCTATCTAATAGTTCCTGTAACTGAACCATTAAATCCTTCATCTCAACTGGCGCCATCCTATATGGTGCCTTTGAAATTGGTGCCGTTCCCGACAACAAATCAATTACAAATTCTACATCCCTATCTGGAGGAATACCAGGTAACTCCTCCGAAAATACATCCACAAATTCTTGAACCACTGCTATCTGTTCCAATGATGTTCCCACTCTCTAGGTATCCACCACGTGACACAGATAACCCTTACACCCCTTCTTCAGCATTTTCCTAGCTTGTGTCATGGTTAGACAACAAGAACGTCCAGGTGATTTATTTCCATAAAATACCACCTCAGGTTTCTTAGAAAGCCTTAGGTTTACACTCTTTCTATGACAATCTATTATTGCATTATGGTTAATTAACCAATCCATACCGAGAATCACATCGAATTCTCTTAACCTTATCGGTAAAAGATCTACCGTAATCTATTACCCCTGATATCTACGAAACAATTCCTATGAATGTGTTCAATGGGAATTATCTCCTCGTTTGCTACCTTAACGTCTAAAGGTATTTCTAACTTTTCAGGATTTAATCCCAATTGTTGAGCAAATCCACATGCTATAAAAGAACAAGTAGCACCCGAGTCAAATAACACGTAAGCATTTATTTCGTTGACCGGAATGATACCTGCTACTACATCCGTTGATGCAACCGCATCTTGGACAGTCATATTAAACGTTCGGGTTGAGGGTCTACCCACTGATGGTGTTGGTCTAGTAATGGCCAAAGTACCACTACCAGTACCCTTATTACCCTCCGCCCCTTTCTTCGGGAAATTTCTTGCCATGTGGTCTACCAACCCACAAACAAAACATCCCCGGCTTTTCTTAGGATTAGGACAGTTGGGAGATATATGACCCTCCTGCCCAAAGTTATAACAACCAGTCTTCCCTTTCAGGCAGACTCCCAGATGAGTCTTACCGCATGTCTTACATGCCTCCATCCTCCGTTTAGGATCGCCTTGTTTTGCCCCAGTATTCCTAGGGTTAAAATTCTTCCTCTTAGGCATATTGCCACTTCCACTGACAACCTCTGCCTTATTTCCTCCTTTTCCCTTACTCTTATTCTTCCTATCCTTGTGATACTGGGTCAATGCCTTGCTACCACCTTCCACTATTATCGCCTTTTCCAGAATGGTCCCGTAGGAAGCACTCTGAAAAACTGATATCTTACTATAGAGCCAGGGTTTTAGGCCCTGCTCAAACCTACGAGCCTTCCTCTCCTCCGTGTCCACTTGGTGTGGAGCGAACCTTGCCAATTCATTGAATTTAGCCGCATATTGGGGAACAGTCATGTCCCCCTGCTTAAGTTCTAAGAACTTAATTTACATTCTTCCTTGCATGCTAGTAGGGAAATAGTTCTCAAAGAATACCTTCTTAAACTGTTCCCATGTAACGGCTTTCGCTCCAGCCCCACCTTGGTGAGCCTCCCACCAGTAGTTGGCTTCCCCCTTCTTCATATAGGTCGCAAAAGAGGTCTTTTGCGCCTCAGCTACGTTTGTAATAACAAACGCCTTCTCTATTTCCTTGACCCATGTCTGGGCCTCCATTGGGTCTATTGTTCCCTTAAATTCGGGTGGACCTACACTTTTAAATTCATTAAAAGTAGTCGTTCGGGCTACTCTAGGTCTTGCGGGTGCTCTACCCCCAGCTTGGTTAAATGCAGCTGATAATAAATTAACGAACTCTTGCATTGGGTTATTAGGTCCCCCCCTCATTATCATTATGCGATTCCGCCTCTTACTTACGTTGTCTTCTTCTTGGCGGCATTTCTGATTAAATAAATAAAGTTCCGTTATTACTTATTTACTTACTTCGTTAGTAGTCGTCAAACAATTGGACAATAACTCATACACAACAAAGCAAATTTAAAATAAAAACTTCCTTGTATTAAAATGCTTCTTCATAGTTCAAAACTATTTACAAGTTGCTTTACATAGCCCAAAAGCTATTACATATACATCCCGTGATTGACTTCTACAAAAATTGGGATCTATAAAAAGACTACCCTTTAATTATACAAAAGAGGGTTTTACGTCACTACACAAAAGTATTCACAATACTTCTCCTAATATTGCTTAACAACATTCTCATGCTTCTGGTTTGCCAAAATCGATACAATATCCTAACTTATAGTATGTCGAGTCTGTCCCAACTCAATAGAATAACAAGCTATCTTAAGCTTGAAATCCTCGTGCGCACTGTCATTTATATATGACATTCGTGCTATCTTCTGGTCTTTTTCAACCAGCTTTCATGTAAGTTCTACGAACTCGCTCTTATAGTCCCGGCCTTGTCACCATGAGCACTTTCTCATCATGCTTCATCTCATAGTCCGACTCACAGACTCTTTTCGCCCCATAGAGATCACTGATCTCTTCCTTCTGGTGTTGCACCATATTGTGCAGTTGCACGTTACGGTCAAGCACTGAGAGGTACATTGCCCTCATAGTCTCGGTAGGTGTAGACTCTAGGGCAGGCATCACCGTATTAATCGATGTTACCTCCATGTCATCCTCCACATCAATCATTATATTCAAATAAGATGATATCCCCATGGTCTCCTCCGAATAATCCTCTTCCAAGTAATATTCCTCGGGCTCTGACTCCTCTAGAATCACTACACGTATGTCTGCTATAGGCACAGCGATATCGCCTCTCAACTCGGTTCACTTGACTCAAGCTAATCACATGTATATCCCTATACATCAAGCTATCAACCGACATCTACAATAACACATAACAAATTGATTAGTACATAATACACAATAATATAAGCACAAATCACATTTAATCCATTTAGGGTTACTTTCCATCTTTTAAATCTTTTTTGGTACCGAGTTTCTCAATACCTTATTAACTCATTTGACTCGAAAGTTAACTTTTTTGGACTCTTCCTTTCCTACGAGGTTATTAGCATAAGGTTCTTCCCCCTTAAGTTTTATAACGTAATGCTTTGATACCAACCTCCGTGACGCCCCCAAATCCAAGTGTATCTTCCAACCCGCATGTATGGTGCTCCACGATACTATAATCCATACAATCATTCCATTGAAATAACAACAAAATGAGTGTAATTACTATCTTTGTATTACATCTGTAATAAATCATTTCCCAGGTTCATAACCGAATACATCCGTTGTTCTTCATAAGTATATTACATACAAATATACTAGTCTATTACAGGACGATTAATTGTCTATCTTAGCCTTGCTTTATCTCTCATATAGAACTCTCATTGCTTTTATTTTTAGTCAGCAAAACATATGGTTCAAGCAAGAATGAGCATAACTAGCTCAACAAGTCTTAACAACGAAACATATGAATATCAAATCACTAAGTACATGCTTTATATCAATATTAGAACAATTATTTACGAAGCATTCTGAATTATTTGTCTAACACTTCTACTACAACAATCCCAGAACATATATAATAACTTAGGAATGATGAACCGGTCAATAGACCATGAACATACTCTTTTCGTTTTCATACTTGAAAAGGATATACGGCACTAAGGCCATCCACCCATCTTTACTTACGAGCACTTCTAGGTGATCAACCTATTGTACTCTATGTTGATCAACACTCTTACGTTAAACGTATTTACGTTTAACATTTGGCAACCTCGCGTGCCCATCGAATAATCGATGAAAATACTTTTGTTTGTTCATATACAAACTTACCTTCTCATCCATACCAAATACTTGGCATAGGATAACGTTAACACTTCTATATCAATAGACTTGTAAACAATTCAATCTATTCTTCAATACTTGTCTAGCCCGGATAAAACAGGCATCAACTCTTTTTCTATTTACCATTCATGCATTGTATATCATGCATCACGTAAAAACTCGGCTAACACGAAGGTCAGACAAGAGTTAAGAAAGACTTTCCTTTAAGCATCTTCGAACTTACAATTCAACTATTCTCGGTCTTTACAAGATCTACATGATACATTCACATAACACAATCGTAATTAGTTATCACATAAACTATCTTTACTAGCTCTAGCCAACTTCTTTCTCTTCTATGTCTTACTTGTTTAACTTCATTATTAAAGTCAATTTGACTTTCTATACTTTGTTACGCCTCATTAACGCTCTTATGTCCTTAGTCGACATTCGATCATTAATCGTTAGTTACCAACGTTGAATGTCGTTTACAGTTCACTTATTACGTATTTGTGTTCTTCGTTTAATTTCCATTGAACCTTACCCGTTCTTCTTACATTAACATCTTATAAGTGTTTTAAAGTAAGTCTCATTATGTACTTTAAGTACCTTTAACATCTTACTTTAGGTCTACATCCAAAATGGAACTAAACCTAACTTGTCAACTTTTTTCCCCATCGCCGGCCGCGCATGCAAGATCCCTTATGTTTTAGTGGCGTTATGGCCGCCGAAGTTAGTAGGGTACTTGGTCGAGTCTGCAGCCGCCATGCACCACCACTTTGTATCGGTTTTAGCCATGGCACACGAAGTCTCTCAAAATACCGCTTAGCTAAAATAGATTTGGTTTCTTAACGAAACTCCCGCTTCCTAATTTGTTCGCTTTACATCCGAATTGACCCATTCAATTCCTACAAGTCGAATTACATCCTTTACGTGTTCGTGATAAGAATTTCACCTTTTCGAATCTGTTAACTCGAATTCACCTTTAAGTTCATTTTCGCGTTCGCTTAACGCTTTTTGCCGCTCAATACTCGCTTTCTTCGTTATAAGTCGTAATGCGACGATTCTTTTGCCAACGACTCTTAATTATTTTATCTCACGTGTTGACATTGAAACCAACGCTTTTCAAGTCACACGACAACTTTTTGACCTTTAATCCGGACTTTATGCATTTTCGACGCTTAACATCTATTTCCAAAAATCCGCCATAACTTCATTACTAATGTTCTCTAAGCCAAATCACATGGAATACTCCATGGACTTCATATCTACATCCTAACCAAATCAAGATGCACATACCTTTGCTACAATGATTTCTAAAATGTTCAATTATAACTAAGTTCACGCTCAAGACTTTCTACATTTTCTATTTCCGTAAACACTTACGATTTCTATTTGGTCAAGACCTATCCATGATTTGGTCATTAATAAGCCTTCTCAATAAACGCTTCCACTCATCCACGATTCTTCTATGAGAAAGAAATTGAAAAGGATGAAGATTACGGTTTATAGGAATTTACCTTTGAAGTCGTTAACGTTCTTGATAAACGTGTATTAGTTTTCTTGGAAGTAGAAGGATTATAGGATTCTAGCTCTTTTCTCTCTCTCAAATATGTTGGACAAACTTTGTAAAGCCACCAAATGTCCAACATAAGCCTTATATTTATAGAAAATATAATGAGGGGAAAAATGGTCCAATTCCCCACCTCCTCACTTATTTACCACTTTGTCATCAAGTAAAGTACTTGGTGACCAAGTGATACACTTGGCTTGCACACCAAGTGGCCGGCCCACCTTGCACATGTGTCATTCCCATGGGTTGCCCCATGGGTTTTACCCATTTCTTGACCCACCGGTTCGACCCGCGATTGACTTTTTGGATTGGGCTTGACATAAAAACATTGGGCTTGCATACTTAAGTCATTGGGCTTGTTATTAATCCAAGTCCAATTGGATTGGATAAAATCCTTAGCTCATACTCTAATAATACAATTCAGTATTCTACGCCAGATTATTCACGTATTCTCTTTGTATAATATTCATATAATACTCAGATTATACGTCGTACTATTCTTCATATCATACTCGTATACATACTAGTATAATACTCATATTCCTTACGTATAATAATCGAAACGACTATACGCATTACATTTCCCTTTTGGAAACCTCTCTTACAAACCCTTGGATATTCCATAATATCGTCGTATCCTAACATTACGCGTTTCTCAGAATTTCAAACCCTAGCTCCGAACGTCATCGGTGAATAGTGTTTTTATGCAAACAATCTCAGAAAACCTTCGTTCTCGTCTTGATAATTAACAACAATTAATTCTAGCACAAAGCCAGAATACTAACCATATCTACACATTCTAGGTCATAGAACGACCTTCAAACATCTTACTCACATAATAACTTAATTAAATTCATTTAATCCACATAATCAAATAAAAATTTAATTCATTGAAAATTCAAAATTCTTGGGCATTACAATGGGATCTAGTTCATACCAAGGGTCAGCATGAAGACCTGTTGGCAGTGAATGAGAAGATGAAGACTGACATGGAGAAGTTGAAAGATGACTTCAAAGAGTAATCAGCTAAGCGTACAAGAGCAGAGGATGCTTGGATGAAGGCGACTCAACGTGCTGACCGTGCTAAGGCTAAAGTTCAAGTGAAGAAAGCCAAGGTGAAGGAGATGGATTATGCTTTTAACCTTGCAATTGATAGAGCCCAGGATCGAGTCCACTATTACCCACCTCAGTTTGAAGACTCGCCATGGTTCATGATGGATCGCAGAACGGCTTATCGTATCATGGAGGAGGAACATCGAAAAGCCTTACAACGTCTTAATATGCCTAGATAGAATAGGAGTGATAATAATATGTGGTTAATTATGTGAATAAATAAATTATGGATCCCTTATTTTGAGATAAATAAAGGGATAGTATGAGTATGTAATCCTGAAACTTGTTTAGTTCAGGGAAGTAGATGTTTTTAGCGGTTATTCTATTTTTAGTATGTTTTAAAATATTATGAATGAATAAAATATCAAAGTTTATTTGAAATGTTATGTGTTATAGCTTCAATCTTAGAATGTTTAAGTTAAACTTCAAATACTCAAGAAGTGGAGTGATGAACTAATAAGCATATATTCTAACAGAAAATGCCTCCTAGAAGAAGACAACCACGTCAACAAGCACCTCCTGAGGGGTCAACTAACAATAACGATGAGGCCAACGCTAATTTGGTTCAACAGTTGGTAGCTCAATTGACGGGAGCACTTGCGAATTAACAACAAGCTCAAGTTATGACTTTCAAGGAATTCAAAGTGGTTGGACCGCCAGAGTTTCAAGGGTCTATGAATCTAGTGGAAGCCCAAACCTGGATCATGGAAATGGAGAAAGTGTTTGACGTTGCTAGAGTTAACAAAGATCAGAAGACTGTGTTCGCGACGTTCATGCTGAAGTCCGAAGCTAGCTACTGGTGGCAAGCAAATAAGGTTCGTGGGGGACAAGGAGTGGTAGCCTGGGATAGATTTAAGGAAATGTTTTTCGAAATGTACTTTCCAGCGAGTTCTCGGAACCAGTTGGAGGTGAAATTTCTGGAGCTTAAGCAAGGAACCATGACGGTGCCAAAATATGCTGTGAAGTTTAACGAGTTGGCAAGGTTCGCCACTTATCAAGTCACTACGGATGAGCGAAAGGCGAGAAGGTTTGAACAAGTATTGAAACCCTGGTTGTATAACAAGATTTCAATGTTCCAGTTAAATACATTTGCGGCTGTATTGGAAAAAGGCAAATATCGCAGAAGGTGGAAGCGATGCCTTGACCAAGTACAACCAAGAACAGAAGAAGATGAAGAATGATAACGAGAATAAGGCTGGTGGGAGTAATGTTGGAAGTAACAATCAGAAGAGGAAGTGGAACGAGAATTCGACTACGGGATGATAGCAAGGAAGTCAGTAGAAGAAAAAGTTTGATGCTTGTGCTACTTGTGGAAAGAACTATATTGGGGTATGTTTGAAGGGAAATCGGGTGTGTTTTAACTGTGGTCAGGAGGGACACATTGCACCGAACTGTTTTAGTCCAAAGAAAGGAGCATGTTTTACCTGCGGTTCAAAGGATCACATGGCTCGTGATTGTCCTAAAAAGCCAGCGGGGAGTGCAAGTGGAGGAATGGGAAACAATAACGGTGGTGGTGCATTGACTATCATCGACCAAAGACAAATAAGCCGACTCCATCATGAGAACTTTCAATATGACCGTGCAGGATATTTTTCAATCTAAGGATGTGGTGTCAGGTATCATTCCGATTAATGGTATTAATGCTTATGTACTGTTTGATTCGGGTGCTACTTGTTCATTTATATCTGATGAATTTGCTCAAAACTTAGGTTTGCCTCAGGAAGAATTAGATTATCCTTTGAGCATAGAGATTGTAAATAGGGAAGTGATTCCTGTTAGGTTCATATATAATAATTATAAAGTGGTTATAAAGGGTCAAGAGATGAGGGTAGACTTGATTCCAATTAGACTTGGTGAATTTGATGTTGTACTGGGAATGGATTGGTTATTTAATTACAGAGCAGTAATTGATTGCCAAAGAAAGTGTGTTAACCTCATGACTCCATCAAAGGTTGTGTTCTATAGAAGTAAATCACCTCGACAAGCAATTTTTTTGACGATGATGCAAGCAAAGAAGTTGTTAAGACAAGGATATGTAGGATACTTAGCCTACATAGTTGATACATAGAAGAAAAGTGTGAAGTTAGAAGAGATACCGATCATAAGAGATTTTGCAGACGTATTTCCAGACAATTTGCTGAGTCTTCCGCCAGATCGACAAATCAAGTTCGTGATTGATTTAGTACCAGGAACATGCCCGATATCTAAGGCACCATACAGTATGGCCCCGATAGAAATGAAAGAGTTGATGGAGCAATTGCAAGAATTGCTCGACAAGAAGTATATCCAGCCGAGCGTATCGCCATAGGGAGCGCCAGTGTTATTTGTTAAGAAGAAAGATGGATCGATGCATCTCTGCATTGATTACAGAGAATTGAATAAGGTCACAATTAAAAATAAGTATTCGTTACCAAGAATCGACGATATGTTTGATCAACTGAAGGGTGGGAGGTATTTTTCAAAGATAGACTTGAGGAGTGGTTATCATCAGTTGAAGGTGAGGCCAGAAGATGTTCCGAAGACGGCATTCAGAACTCGGTATGGTCATTACGAGATTCTGGTTATTTCACGTGGTTTAACCAATGCACCTGCAGCGTTCATGGATTTGGTGAACAGGGTGTTTAAACCATTCTTAGATAAATTTGTGGTGGTATTTATTGATGATATCCTTGTGTATTCTAAGACCAAGGAAGAACATGTTGAACACTTAAGAGTGGCGTTGGAGACATTGCAGAAAGAGAAGTTGTACGCAAAATTTTCAAAATTTGAATTTTGGTTGGAACGTGTATAGTTTCTCAGGCATGTTATTGATAAAAATGGAATTTCGGTAGATCCATCAAAAGTTGAAGTCAGAGTAAAAATCGGGATCACCGAAAACACCGCCGAGATAAGGAGTTTCTTAGGGTTGACAGGTTATTATAAGCGTTTTATTCAAGATTTTTCCAAAATCGCGACCCAGTTGACGAATTTAACCAGGAAGGGGGATAAGTTTGTTTGGACGAAGAAGTGTTAGGAAAGTTTTCACGAATTGAAAAAGAGGTTGAGCTCAGCACCTGTGTTGTCATTGCCTAATGATACAGGGAATTTTGTAGTGTATAGTGACGCATCGCATAAAGGACTAGGTCAGTACTTATGCGTAAGCTAAGACTAATTAAGTGATGCATCACGTCAATTAAAAGATTATGAAAAAGGGTATCCGACTCATGACTTAGAGTTGGCTGCGGTGGTGTTTGCCCTGAAGATTTTGAGACATTATCTTTATGGAGAGAGGTGTGAGATATATACTGACCATAAAAGTTTGAAGTATATCTTTACACAAAAAGATTTGAATACGAGGCAGAGAAGAAGGTTGGAGCTGATTAAAGACTACGACTGCGAGATTTTCTATCATCCCGGAAAGGCGAATGTAGTTGTTGATGCCTTAAGTATGAAGGGACGAGAGAAGTTAATGTTGTTAACTGCTCAGGAGAAGCTAGTGTCAGAAATGGCTAAAATTGAGTTGGAAATTAAATATCTGACAGAATCCGATGAAAAGTTGTTCCAGATGCGAAATAATTCAACATTGGTAGATAAAGTGAAGAATGCGAAAAGGTAAAATAGAAGATATCTGAAGGTGATGAAAACAAATTTAAAATCGATTCGGAAGGGTTACTTCGATTTGAAGGGAGAATTTGGGTTCCGCCAGTAACGGAAGTTAAAGAAGAAGTTCTGAGTGAAGCTCAAAACTAAAGATATTCGATTCACCCTGAAAGTACTAAAATGTACCAGGATCTTAGACATCATTTTTGGTGGCCGAATATGAAGAAGGATGTGGCTGAGTGTGTGGCAAAATGATTAACGTGTCAAAAAGTTAAAGCTGAACACCAAAGGCCAAGCGGTTATTGCAACCGTTGGAGATACCGAAATGGAAATGGGAACATATCACAATGGATTTTGTGGAAGGTCTTCCAACGACTCAGCAAGGTTATGACGCTGTTTGGGTGATTGTTGATCGACTGACGAAGTCGGTACACTTCTTACCAATCAAGATTAGATTTAACCTAGATCAGTTGGTAAAACTGTACGTGAAGGAAATTTTGTCAAGACACGGTGTACCTGTGTCCATTGTATTAGACAGAGATCCACGTTTCACATCGAATTTCTGGAAATGGTTACAAGAATGCTTAGGAACACAGCTGAGAATGAGCACATCGTACCATCCTCAGACTGACGGACAGAGTGAGAGAACCATCCAGACACTAAAGGGATACGCTTAGAGCATGTATTATGGATTTCAAGGGAAATTGGGACGATCATTTACCGTTGGTTGAATTTTCCTATAATAATACTTATCACACAAGTATTGGCATGCCCCCCTATGAAGAGTTATACGACAAAAAATGCAGAACTCTGTTATGCTGGGATGAGGTAGGTGAACGTCAACTATTAGGTCTAGAGTTGGTGCAACAAATCGTCGAAATCATCAAGGTGATTCAAGCCAGATTGCTAGCTGCACAAGATAGACAGAAGAAATATGCCGATCAACACCGACAAAATCGAGAATTCGATGTTGGTAGTTATGTATTCTTGAAAGTATCTCCATGGAAGGGGAAAATTCGATTTGGCAGGAAAGGGAAATTAAGCCCTAGGTTTATAGGTCCTTTTGAAGTACTTCGACGTGTGGGTGAAGTGGTATACGAGGTAGCTTTACCTCCATAATTGATGCATATCCATAATGTTTTCCACATTTCGGTGTTGAGACCATATAAGCCTGACTATAAACATGTTATAGAATATGAGCCCTTACAGTTTGAGAAAGACTAAACATATGAAGAAGTCCCTATTTAAATTGTTGATAGAAAAGAGCAAGTACTGAGGAATAAGGTAATACCTTCTGTTAAGGTAATCTGGAGGAACCACAATGCTGAAGAGTCTACGTGGGAACTTGAAAGCATTATGATGAAGAATTATCCTCAGTTGTTTGCTTGATTTTGTATAGCGATTCTGGGGACAGAATCTTGTTAATGAGGGAAAAATGTAATGAATGAATTTTTTGAGTTGTGATTCTAGGGACATAATCCTTTTAAGGAGGGAAGGATGTAACGATCGAGAAATTTTTAATTTAATTTAAATATTTATTGAGTTAAATAAATATTTTAAATAATTTATTTATTGAGGAAAATAAATAATTAATGAATTGTGGTGAGTTAATAACTAAATTGATTGATGTTAATTAAATTGAGTATTGATAATTTATCTGAAGGATTTAATTTAAGGAAAATAATTAAATTAAATCAATTGCTTAATATTAAAGAAAATAATTAAATTAAATGAATTGTTTAATTTAAAGGAAATAAATAAATTAAATAAAGTGATGTTTCTGATTTATTAATTAAATTAGATATATAATTATTTATTAATTATAAAGTATAATGATAATAAGAATTTTATTATTATTATAAGTTATTTAAAATTAACTAAACTAAAGTTATTTAAATTAACTAAATTAATGGTGTGACATGAAACTATATAATATAATAATATTAAAATAAATTAGTTTAGGGAATAAAGTGTTAGCCAAACAAGGCCTTGTGGCCCTTGGCTTATTCTAACTGACGCGAGCCTTTTTGTGCTTTTACCGGACGAACGTGGGAGTCAGTATATGTGGGTTACGCGTCTTATTTTTTCTAAGGCTTGTTAACATAGAAAAACAGAGGAAGAGAGAATTGCTTTAGTATTGAGAGTGAGAAATTGAGAGAGAGTAATCTCCGTGAGTTTGCCAAGAGAAAGAAGAGATTCACCATCTTGTGCTAGCCTATAATAAAGAGGATTAATGTATAATTCATTCCTAAATTTCTAATTTTAGTTTTTATCTAAGTTCTCTGTAAATTTGTTTTTGTGGATTTGTTGTACAAGCGTTGTGTATATGGTGTGTATTATGTTGTAAAATCTGTTAATTATCATATATGAGGGTTGTTTGAGTATCAAATTCGTGGGAATTGGGTTGTAGCAGAAGATTGTATATATCAGTGTTTATTTTTATATGTTATGGCTTTAGAAAGTACAAAATTTCATGCTTAATGTGACGCCCCCGAAATTAGGTATACATCACCCATCTTGAGTCGCCAGATACATGGTACAAAATTCAAATACAACTTAATAATACAACTATCGTGTACAATACGACAAAACATAAAATATGAGTTTGAATACAAATATTGTCTACTAGAGAGTATACAAACTCAAAAGGAGTCCTCATTACAATTATATTTACACTATTCCACAGAATAGTGAGGACTACTAATGCACCATCTAGGACCATCACTCCGTTCCCCGACTCGTTCCAGCTATATTCTCATTTCCTGAAGAGAACATTGAAAGAAAGGGTGAGCTCAACTAGCCCAGTAAAAAATATTATGACTAAGATAATGCAGAATAAATTATCATTAGCGTTAAATAGTGTTAAACTGATACAATATAACAAACATCATGTTTAACTGCAGCGGAACAAGCAATCCCTTAAAAGAGTCAAGTAGAGAATAAAATCTACTATCTTTTATGATTTAAAAGGTTTTTCATCACTTTTATCGCTGGGACTCAGCTTAATAAATAATCCACATCATCGAATCACCCCTGCACTACGGCCAAGGATATTCTTTAGTATCACGACCACAATTATCCATGCACTACGGGCAAAGAATATTTTTGTATTCATTAATGGTCATGATCATACCAATAACTGTCCATCGATGCACTACGGGCCAATGAGGACTTTTACCACATCATTTGTAACATTACGGTCATGATTACACCGAATAATCCCTGGTCATAATCATACCAAGTCCATCTATGCACTACAGGCCACAAATGACTTTCAAAAAAAATATAAATATGAGGATGATGACTATGATATAAGAATTCAATAAAATAAGTTCAAGAATTAATTTGTCCAATAACCAATAACGTCCAAATTGTCAACATGACACTGCTTTGTAGAGTAAAATTCAAGAATGCTCAGAAGAATATTTTCATGAAAAGATACTGGATGAAGCGCAATTACCAAGGATATTCCACTAATTTCATAGAGTATAAAAGTCAAAATTTTAACCAACTGAGAATAATAAAGAATGGAATAACAAAAGAAATCACCATGCATGTGGTACTTATCATGATGTAAGTTATTCCAATGAATACTAAATAACGGAACTGTGTAAGGCGTAAATTGCACCGGCGTGATGTTCCAACGTAATAATAAAGAATGGAATAACAATGTAAATCACCATGCATGCGGTACTTTGCATAAAGTTATTTCAATGTAATACTAATAAGGATTTTAATCAGTCCGCCGTAAAATGCATGCATGTGATATTCCATAATAATAATAATAAAGACGGAACCAGTCCCACAGAAAATGCATGCATGTGATATTCCAATGTAATAATAAAGATGTAATCAGTCCGACGTAAAATGCATGCATGTGATATTCAAATGTAATAGTAAAGACGAAATAATAGAAGAATATCACCAAGTATAGGTAGCTCACAGATACAAAGTTATTCCAATGTAATAATAAAGAATGGAATAACATAAGTTCTCTTCATGAATACAAAAGAATAACACCCCTTACGAGTACAACAAATAATATTCCCTACCTTAGAAAGAAGAGTAACGGATATAAAAGTAGAAGAAGTAGCGTAACAC
Organism: Panax ginseng; assembly: GCA_020205605.1. Lineage (NCBI taxonomy): Eukaryota > Viridiplantae > Streptophyta > Magnoliopsida > Apiales > Araliaceae > Panax > Panax ginseng. Next base: position 59,757,731 of record CM035140.1, on the reverse strand, counting down.
TTTTCTTCTTTCTCTTTATAGTTTCTCTCTCTAGAGTTTCAAAGAATTCGTAAGAAATAATGAAGGAATGAGCTTCTATTTATAGAAAAATGGATCAGCATAGTAACTAACTCATGAACGGTCGTATTGATTTACTTTAATCTGACGGTCCATATTTAAAGCAAAATCTTTTAAATAAAATAAAATATATTCTATTTATAATCTAATAAAACGAATAACTTTATAAAAGATTTTACTATGCAAACACTATGCAGTCACTATGCAAACACTACGCATAATAAAATATAATATATTCTATTTATAGAATAACTTTATAAAAGTATTCTTTTTTATATAAAAAGATTTTATTATGCAAAATACTATGCAGGCACTATGCAAACACTATACATAATAAAATATAATATATTCTAATTATAGAATAACTTTATAAAAGTATTCTATTTTATTACATTAATAATACCAATAAAACAAAACTGAGTGACTTATCACATAAGCATCAATAATCAATACCGTGTGCTACTATTCAACCACGCGTATTACTGTACTTTTACTACCGAGTAGTTCAATAGTATTAATGGTAAAACTTTCGCCGTTATTTTCATAAAAATATTTTGTCGTTTTATCATTCCGACAATAATTCCGTTGTGGGGATGTAACACCCAAGAATTTTGAATTTTCAATGAATTAAAATTTTATTTGATAATGTGGATTAAATGAATTTAATTAAGTTATTATGTGAGTAAGATGTTCGAAGGTCGTTCTATGACCTAAAATGTGTAGATGTGGTTAGTATTCTGGCTTTGTGCTAGATTTAATTGTTGTGAATTATCAAGACAAGAACGAAGGTTTTCTGAGATTGTTTGCGTAAAAACACTATTCACCGATGACGTTCGGAGCTAGGGTTTGAAATTCTGAGAAACGCATAATGTTAGGATACGACGATATTATGGAATATCCAATATTATTTCTGTTATGGCAAACGAAGTTTTCTCCTGCAGGCTTAAAACCTAAGGGTTTGTAAGAGAGGTTTCCGAAAGGGAAATGTAATGCGTATAGTCGTTTCGATTATTATACGTAAGGAATATGAGTATTATACTAGTATGTTTACGAGTATGATATGAAGAATAGTACGACGTATAATTCGAGTATTATATGAATATTATACGAAGAGAATACATGAATAATACGCGTAGAATACGAATTGTATTATTAGAGTATGAGCTAAGGATTTTATCCAATCCAATTGGACTTGGATTAATAACAAGCCCAATGAATTAAGTATGCAAGCCCAATATTTTTATGTCAAGCCCAATCCAAAAAGTAAACTGCGGGTTCAACCGGTGGGTCAAGGAATGGGTAAAACCTATGGGGCAACCCATGGGAATGACCTATGTGCAAGGTCGGCCGACCACTTGGTGTGCAATCCAAGTGTATCACTTGGTCACCAAGTACTTTACTTGGTGACAAAGTGGTAAATAAGTGAGGAGATGGGGAATTGGACCATTTTGCCCCTCATTGTATTTTCTATAAATATAAGGCTTATATTGGCCATTTGGTTGTTTTACAAAGTTTGTCCAACATATTTGAGAGAGAGAAAAGAGCTAGAATCCTATAATCCTTCTACTTCCAAGCAAACCAATAGACGTTTATCAAGAACGTTAACTACTTCAAAGGTAAATTCCTATAAATCGTAATCTTCATCCTTTTTGATTTCTTTCTCATAGAAGAATCGTAGATGAGCGGAGAGCGTTTATTGAGAAGGCCTATTAATGACCAAATCATGGATAGGTCTTGACCAAATAGAAATCATAAGTGTTTACAGAAGTAGAAAATGTAGAACGTCTTGAACGTGAACTTAGTTATAATTGAACGTTTTGGAAATCGTTGTAGCTAAGGTATGTGCATCTTGATTTGGTTAGGATGTAGATATGAAGTCCATGGAGTATTCCATGTGATTTGGCTTAGAGAACATTAGTAACGAAGTTATGACGGATTTTGCAGAAATAGACGTTAAACGTCGAAAACGCATAAAGTCCGGATTAAAGGTCAAAAGTTGTTGTGTGACTTGAAAACGTTGGTTTCGAATGTCAACACGTGAGATAAGGTAATTAAGAGTCGTTGGTGAAAGAATCATCGCATTCCGACTTATAATGAAGAGAACGAGTATTGAACGGGCGAAAGCGTTAAACGAACGCTTGAAAATGAACTTAAAGGTGAATTCCGAGTTAACAAATTCGAAAAGGTGAAATTCGTATACGAACACGTACGGGATGTAATTCCTGACTTGTAGGAATTCGAATGGGGTCAATTCGGATGTAAAACGAACAAATTAGGAAGCCGGGAGTTTCGTTAAGAAACCAAATCATTTTGGCTAATCTGCGTATTGAGACTGTAAATACAATACCAAAACCAAGACAAAGTGGTGGCTACCAGCAGCGCTGACTTCTACGAAAGTACCACGCTAACTCGCGTCATAAATACCAAGAAAACATAAGGGATGCCAACATATAATACCGATGGGGGGAAAAAGTTGACCAAGTTAGGTTTAGTTCCATTTTGGATGTAGACCTAAAGTAAGATGTTAAAGGTACTTAAAGTACATAATGAGACTTACTTTAAAACATTTATAAGATGTTAATGTAAGAAGAACGGGTAAGGTTTAATGGAAATTAAATGAAGAACACAAATATGTAATAAGTGAACTATAAACGACATTCAACGTTGGTAACTAACCATTAATGATCGAATGTCGGCTAAGGACGTAAGAACGTTAATGAGACGTAACAAAGTATAGAAAGTCAAATCGACTTTAATAATGAAGTTAAAACAAGTAAGACATAGAAGAGAAAGAAGTTGGTTAGAACCGTAAAGATAGTTTATGTGATAACTAATTACAGTGTGCTATGTGAATGTATCATGTAGATCTTGTAAAGACCGGGAATAGTTGAATTGTAAGTTCAAAGACGCTTAAAGGCAAGTCTTTCTTAACTCTTGTCTGACCTTCGTGTTAGCCGATTTTTTACGTGATGCATGATATACAATGCATGAATGGTAAATAGAAAACGAGTCGATGCATGTTTTATCCGGGCTAGACAAGTATTGAAGAATAGATTGAATTGTTTACAAGTCTGTTGATATAGAACTGTTAACGCTATCCTATGCCAAGTATTTGGTACGGATGAGAAGGTAAGTTTGTCTATGAACAAACAAAAGTATTTTCATCGATTATTCGATGGGCACGCGAGGTTGCCAAATGTTAAACGTAAATACGTTTAACGTAAGAGTGTTGATCAACATAGAGTACAATAGGTTGATCACCTAGAAGTGCTCATAAGTAAAGACGGGTGGATGGCCTTAGTGCCGGATATCCTTTTCAAGTATGAAAAAGAAAAGAGTATGTTCATGGTCTATTGACCGGTTCATCATTCCTAAGCTATTATATATGCTCTAGGATTGTTGTAGTAGAAGTGTTAATCAAAATGTTTCAGAATGCTTCATAAATAATTGTTCTGATATTGATATAAAGCATGTACTTAGTGATGTGATATTCATATGTTTCGTTGTTAAGACTTGTTGAGCTAGTTATGCTCATTCTTGCTTGAACCATATGTTTGCAGCTAAAGCCAAACGAACTGAGAGTTCAATGAGTGATAAAGGCAAGGCTAAGATGGATAATTAATCATCCTGTAATAGACTAGTATATTTGTATATAATATACTTATGAAGAACAACGAATGTATTCGGTTATGAACCTGGGAAAGGATTTTTTACAGATGTAATACAAAGATAGTAATTACACTCATTTTGTTGTTATTTCAATGGAATGATTGTATGGATTGTAATATCATGGAGCACCATCTGTCGGGTTGGAAGATACCCAGATTTGGGGGCGTCATAGTGGGGTCCACCAATGATTGTACCGTCGTACGGATATTCCCCGACAAAAAGAATATTCCTCAACCAATCGAATATTATATAACAACTTGCATACTTTGCAAAATTTATAAATACTACTAACAACTATAACATTATATCTAGTCCACACCATAATATTCAAAAAATTATTTCGAGAAAATTAAATCTTTATTCATAAAATCTGGGGTCTCACAATCTCCCTTCCTTATGAAATTTCGCCCTCGAAATTTACGTACATACCTGGTATGCCGAAGAGGTGAGGATACCTTGACTTCACTTCAAATTCTAATTCTTGAGGTATAACCTTTGAGCGTCGAATATGATCCTTCTTATCTAAGATGTTAACACGTATCTCCTCATACATTAAATCTTCTACTATCTCGTCCGGTTCTAAATTAATAATGTGGTTCGGGTCGTCCACATATTTACGTAACATCGATACGTTAAAAACGTTATGAACACGCGACATACTTGGCGGTAAAACGAGTCTATAGGCCATAGTTCCTACTCGATCAAGGATTTCAAATGGGTTAATAAAATCGAGGGTTGAGATTTCCTCTCTTCATCGATTCTTGATTATAAAATAACGCCTTCTTGAACCTTTTTCTTCACATTCATCAGTTCCCGGTGTATAGCTTGAGCGACCTTTAACTTTATCGATTAAAGTTGATTCTACTCGTATATTTGATATCACCACGTGGGTCCCTAGAGTCTTTATCTCTATCTTCATCATTTGTAAGTCGTACGAAAATGGGTCTTTGTGTTAACAACATCGCACTCGTAAACACATACGATCTTCTACTCAACGCGTCAGCTACCACGTTCGTTTTTCCTACGATGGTATTAAATGGTACGATCGTAATCTTCAACAGCTTGAGCCAACATGTTTGGCACATTACACGTTCGTTTTGGGTGAAGAAAATATTTGAGGGTTTTAGAAATGGGTTTTGTATTGGGGTCAATACAAAATTCGATTTCACGCTCTAGGGGTAGGCTAAAAAGTCTTCAAGAATACGTCAGGAAATTTATTAACAATAGAAATATCATTCAAAACTGTGACCCTCATCCAAGACTTGGATAGTACGTCACATTAATACCTATCAACTTTCCATCGTCATTCACGACGTCGCCTACAGAAAGTCTGGCTTCGGTGCATTCCACATAAGAAAGTGACCAACGAAAGGACCGGGGCTCTTTACTTATGGCTTGATATGACAATGATTGACTTTAGTGGTTTGGTTTATTGAATTCGCATAACAGGTTGGTTAGGAATATGAAAGCAAACAACCTTACGAAAAGCATGATGAGTAGTTAACCAATCGATTCCTAAAATCGCATCAAAGGCAAGTATTTTCAAAGAGATAAGATCGACAGGTAACGTGAAAGTGTCAATTTGAATTAAACAAGATTTATAAATATTGGAGGTAACGAAGGTTTCTACGTTGAATAGGTGTCAATTTCAAAGTCAAATTTAAACGTTGAGCGCAAGCAAGAGAGATAAAAGAATGGGTAGAACCGGTATCTAATAAGGTATAGACTTCACAAGAGCTTATGATTAACTAACCCGTGATAACTTCGTTCGATTCCTCGTCACGAAAAATGCTCTCCCTTAAACTACCAAATTTGACTTGTTCAGGACAGTCTTTGGTATCATCATTACCACTAGAATTGACTTTTACTATAGGGCATATTCCACCCTCAACTGCTTCGTCGTACTCCTGCTCCATGATCTGAATTATTAACCTTCGATCCATATCAAATTGGGGTTGACCGCAATGTATAGGGTAATTCAAAACTTGATACTGGGTTCTCCCAATTGCTGTCGAAAAAGAGAAATACATATCATCTATCTTAGCTTTCTTGGATCGGACTTCTCTTTCCACCATATCAACGCGTCGTGTGGCTTTTACCCATGCATCTTTCATTCTCACACGTTCAGTTATTTCTTCTTTCAGCTGCTCCTTGACATTTGAATTCTCAGATTCTAGCTTTAATATCGTATACTCTGTCAAAGAGCACTCCTGTTCAGCTATCGCACCTCGGGTAATACAATTTTGAATTATTAAATTCCTTTGCTCCACGACCGCCTTTCGTTCTTCAGCCTGCTCTTCTAACTCATGAATACAATTTTGCAATTCTACATTTTGATCAATAAGTTCTTCTAATAAATCCTCCTCAGGTTCCTCTTCTTCCTCACTCTCAGTTGCTACCTTTGCGACTAGCTTGAGTGCAACTTTTAATTCCTCAATCATCACATGGATATCTCTAATCACATTATCTTGGTTGGTGATTAGAGGTGTCTCCACGGTCTCATGTGCTCTATTGCTATTCTCAACATTCTCGGATGTCATTTTCAAATACTGCCACAAAACAAGGGTTAATTAACATATCAACTTTTAACCCTATACTATGGACCGACCAATTAAATACCAAATAAACTTAGGTAGGTCATACTAGCGAAGGAATTCCCCGTCTCTCCCCTCCTAGTTCTATTCTCACATCTTAGCCAGGGATCATATCCCTAAGCTTTGATACCAACTGCGACGGCCCCAAAATTAGGGAATAAAGTGTTAGCCAAACAAGGCCTTGTGGCCCTTGGCTTATTTTAACTGATGCGAGCATTTTTGTGCTTATACCGGAAGAACGTGGGAGTCAGTATATGTGGGTTACGCGTCTTATTTTTTCTAAGGCTTGTTAACATAGAAAAACAGAGGAAGAGAGAATTGCCGAGTATTGAGAGTGAGAAATTGAGAGAGAGTAATCTCTGTGAGTTTGCCAAGAGAAAGAAGAGATTCACCATCTTGTGCTAGCCTATAATAAAGAGGATTAATGTATAATTCATTCCTAAATTTCTAATTTTAGTTTTTATCTAAGTTCTCTGTAAATTTGTTTTTGTGGATTTGTTGTACAAGCGTTGTGTATATGGTGTGTATTATGTTGTAAAATCTGTTAATTATCATATATGAGGGTTGTTTGAGTATCAAATTCGTGGGAATTGGGTTGTAGCAGAAGATTGTATATATCAGTGTTTATTTTTATATGTTATGGCTTTAGAAAGTACAAAATTTCATGCTTAATGTGACGCCCCCGAAATTAGGTATACATCACCCATCTTGAGTCGCCAGATACATGGTACAAAATTCAAATACAACTTAATAATACAACTATCGTGTACAATACGACAAAACATAAAATATGAGTTTGAATACAAATATTGTCTACTAGAGAGTATACAAACTCAAAAGGAGTCCTCATTACAATTATATTTACACTATTTCACAGAATAGTGAGGACTACTAATGCACCATCTAGACCATCACTCCGCTCCCCAACTCGCTCCAAATTTATATTCTCATTTCACTGAGAGAACAAAGGAAAGAAAGGGGAGCTCAACTAGCCCAAGAAGAAATATTATGACTAAGATAATGCGTAATAAATTATCATTAGCCTTAAATAGTGTTAAACTGATACAATATAACAAACATCAAGTTTAACTGTAGCGGAACAAGCAATCCCTTAAAAGAGTCAAGTAGAGAATAAAATCTACTATCTTTTATGATTTAAAAGGTTTTTCATCACTTTTATCGCTGGGACTTAGCTTAATAAATAATCCACATTATAGAATCACCCCTGCACTACGGCCAAGGATATTCTTTAGTATCACGACCACAATTATCCATGCACTACGGGCCAAGAATATTTGTGTATTCATTAATGGTCATGATCATGCCAACAACTGTCCATCAATGCACTATGGGCCAATGAGGACTTTTACCACATCATTTGTAACATTACGGTCATGATTACACCGAATAATCCCTGGTCATAATCATACCAAGTCCATCTATGCACTACAGGCCACAGATGACTTTCGAAAAAATATAAATATGAGGATGATGACAATGATATAAGAATTCAATAAACAAGTTCAAGAATTAATTTGTCCAAGAACCAATAACGTCCAAATTGTCAACATGACAATACTTTGTAGAGTAAAATTCAAGAATGCTCATAAGAATATTTTCATGAAAAGATACTGGATGAAGTGCAATTATCAAGGATATTCCACTAATTTCATGGAGTATAGAAGTCAAAACTTTAACCAACTGAGTATAATAAAGAATGGAATAACAAAAGAAATCACCATGCATGTGGTACTTCAGATGAGAAAAGTTATTCCAACGAATACTAAATAACGGAACTAGGTCAAAGTAAATTCGCACCGGCGGGATGTTCCAATGTAATAATAAAGAATGGAATAACAATGAAATCACCATGCATGCAATACTTCGCATAAACAAAGTTATTCCAATGTAATACTAATAAGGATGAATCAGTCCCGTGAAACGCATGCATGTGATATATTCCAACAAAATAACAATAAAGACTTTAACCAGTCCAAAATAGTAAAATGTACGACATGTGATATTCCAATAGAATAATAAAGACGAAATCAGTCCTGTAAAACGCATGCATGTGATATTCCAAATGTAATAGTAAAGACGGAATAATAGAAGAATGTCACCAAGTATAGGGTAGCCTCCACATATCTGAAGTTATTCCGACGAATAATAAAGAATGGAATAACATAAGTTCTCTTCATAAATACAAAAGAATAACACCCCTTACGAGTACAACAAATAATATTCCCTACCTTAGAAAGAAGAGTAATCGGATATAGAAGTAGTGAAGTAGCGAACACTTTTCTTCTTTCTCTCTACGCTTTCTCTCTCTAGAGTTTCAAAGAATTAAGTAAGAAATAATGAAGGAATGAGCTTCTATTTATAGAAAAATAGACTGCATAGTAACTAACTCATGAACGCTCCAGATTGATTTACTTTAATCTGACGGTCCATATTTAACGCAAAATCTTTTAAATAAAATATAATATATTCTATTTATAATCTAATAAAACGAATAACTTTATAAAAGATCTTACTATGCAAACACTATGCAGGCACTATGAAAACACTACGCATAATAAAATATATTATATTCTATTTATAGAATAACTTTATAAAAGTATTCTGTTTTATATAAAAAAAATTTACTATGCAAAACACTATGCAGGCACTATGCAAACACTATGCATAATAAAATATAATATATTCTAATTATAGAATAACTTTATAAAAGTATTCTATTTTATTACATTAATAATACCAATAAAACAAAACAGAGTGACTTATCACATAAGCATCAATAATCAATACCGTGTGCTACTATTCAACCACGTGTATTACTGTACTTTTACTACCGAGTAGTTCAACAGTATAAATGGTAAAACTTCCGCCGTTATTTTCATAAAAATATTTTTGTCATTTTCTGATTCTGACAATAATTCCGTTGTGGGGTCCACCAATGATTGTTCAGTCGTACGGATATTCCCCGATAAAAAGAATATTCCCGGACCAATCGAATATTATATAACAACTTGCATACTTTGAAAAATTTATAAATACTACTAACAACTATAACATTATATCCAATCCATACCATAATATTCAAAAAATTATTTTGAGAAAATTAAATCTTTATTCATAAAATCTGGGGTCTCATATTTAATGTGTGTTAGAATCTGTAATTTGAAGTTAGAATATGTTCGTATGTTAAGAAACGAAAGCGGCATAGTTGGAATCGTGTCAATTAGTTAAAAAACGAATTCGTGGTGATCGAATTCGCTAAAGGTTTCAAAAATCGAGTTTTTATTTGAAAACATGAAATTTAAGGAATTAAATTAATTTAATTTGATGTTTAGTTGTTCTAAGTCGATGAATATGTGAAGAAACATGTATGTTTTAGTTTTATGTCAATTGGATGTGCTAATTTAACTGTTTTGATGGTAAAATTTGTGTTAGTTGGGCTAAAAATGCGAACATTGTTCTTTGCATTTATATTTCATGCATGTGTGTATGCAATTTCTTGCGTCACCACCACCATCGAAAATGGTGCTATTGTCTTATTGAGTATCTTCGATCGAGCACCAAATAGCAATTGCTACTGTGTGCCAAGGCCAAAATGGTGCAAATTGCGCGGTTCCAGAAACATAAGTGTGGCACAAATGCTACACACACCTAAATCGTATGTGATGTAGTCTTCTTAATTGCAGATCATGCGTAACGGACTTGTCTTAGTTTAGCACGCATGTTAAGGATATTAAAACATAAAGTGGACTATAATAACAGATTGTAAGATGTTGTAATTCAAAGTGTGAAGATTTTAAGTAATTATTTAAATAAGTTGTAAAATGAAACTAAAAGTGATGTTTTTAAAAGTTGTAGATAAACGATAAGCTTTATGTTGATTAATATGTGATTTCAGAGGTGTTAAATATGTTAAACTAAATGGTTAGGTTCTAGGTTAGGGTTATGACCTAAATGATGGTTTAAACCCCTAAAGCTAATGTTCATACAACTAATTGTTGTTGCTATTCTAATGATGTATGTAGGGTAATTGAAGATTATATTACATTTGTGTAGCTTACAAACAAGGCAAGTTCTTTAACCATACTCTTATAATAATTGTGCAAGTTTCTAAAACTTATCTCCTTATATTTGAGCAAGTTTTTCTAACTTCATTCTTTTATTTATGAATGCAAGTTCCTAAACTTTGGTTGAGCGAGATTATTAATTATATTCTTATATATGATTGAGTAAGCTCTTGTAGCCTACTTCGTTACATCGACTAAGTTTCACTTTTCTAATTATTATACAAAGCATATAATGTTCTAATACGTCGATTCAAATGAGATTGTTCTAACTCTTTTGATCATAGTACCTTGCATGTGTATCATGTTTATTCAGTTATATATTGTTAATATCCGATTTTTGACTTTGATAGCCTTGTTCAGTTATACACTCTTGTATTAAACCTTTATTGATGGAAATTGAATAAGTGTTCTAAAATTATAGAAACACTGATAAGCTAGTTCTAAACTAAACTTTCTTTAGTGCGAAAATTCTAAATTCAAACTGAGACGAGCAACCCTAACATAGGGGATTTTGTACGTGTAACGTTTAGATGTTTGTGCACAATACATGGTACAAAGGGCTGATCCCCCTAAGTACGTTAAGAAGAGTCTGTATAGTCTAAAGGACTGTTAAGGTTAAGGTAATAATACATAAATACCGAAGACATAGTTCGTGGTCTTAAGACCCTCAGATATTAAAGTTCGAACTTATTTTCTATTTTTGATTCATAGAACAAGTTCATTATTGTTCAGTATTCGTTATTCATTCTCATGTTGTTAGTATTACTACTCTTTATGTTAGTGAGCAATTGTTTGATCACTCTTACAATTAAACAATGCAACTAGAGTCGAAAGAGGTGATGAGCCATCTACTAGCAAAGGAAAGGGAAAGATGTCTAAGTGTTGAAGAATTATTTAGAATTTATTAAATGAATTATGTTATAAGACTTGTTTTATTTTATATTGTATTCCGCAAACTGATGTAATAAATGTAAGGTTAGATTACCTGGGATTGTTTATGAGATGATGTAACCCTTTCATGGGAAAGATTATTGTTTAAAGTTATTTAATGTTTTATCCTTTATTATGGGTAGTTAGATATAATTATTTTGATAGTGAGCACCAAATTCGGTGGAAATGAAGTACCCAGATTTGGGGGTGTCGCATAGGTTCTTCTTAAAAAGTTTACATTATTCCTCTATTTTCACTCTAGGTTTTAAACTTTAACCTTTAACCTTTAACTTAATCATTCAAGATCTTCTAAATTTTTAGGTTTTCACATTGACCATAAGATAATGAAGACTAATGATTAAACCCATGAACGGTGAAGAAACTGAATTAAAGACAATAACGTATAACGTTAAGAAGCCGAGTTAATAATAATAACTTGGAGAACGTTCCGAGTCAAATGAACCGGACATTATAAGAGATGAATAAGATAACGTAAAATGCTTAACTCTATGAATGCGTAGAATTAATATTGAATGATTGTTCTAAGTATACAAAAGACTATATGACTTGGACAATAAGAATGAATCCTAAGGTATGGCATTTAGTTGCCAAAAAGTCATAAGGAATAAGAAATTGACTTAATGAATATTATAGTTTAATGGTTCGGATAAGTTAAGATAAAATTTAGGTTGTGGTACAATCATAATCTTTAATGGTCGACATATGGGAGTCGGGCTAAACAATTACTTTAGAGAGCGGAGGTATATATGAAACTGGTAACCAATCTAACTCATTATGAAAGATAGTGTAGATGAGACAGGAAATTGTTTGTTGGTTGTTTGTGGGAAACCACTCAGAGTACCATATGGACTGCTAGCAGAGATGCGATGTGTACTGAGTCCTAGAAATGTTATAAGAAGAAGATAAGAATATAAATCATCAAAGATGATGATCGTATGAGTAATACATCTTCGTATGTCATGAAGTCATAAACCGATAAAGAAAGTTAGTTGTGTAAACTTAGATTGCAAGAACGCAAGCCCTAAGAAATAAAGTTAAGTAAACTAATGTGTAAGTCAAGTATATGACTAATTGGTGTATGTGTTATTTTCTTATATGCTATATAGGAATTGGAATGATCAGTTTAGTGTAAACTGTGAGTTATAGATGTGCGTAAGGCAAGTTTCCTAACTTCATTCATATTTTAAATGAATGTTAGTTTCTTAAACTTTCTCAGATGTTGAAAATGAGAAGTTTTGTCAATATGCAAATATGCGATATTTGTACAAGGTGGTAGGATATATGAGGCCTTGTGGCACAATTTGAATACTTCGGTGTTTCTATGAGATGAACTGTTATGTGATTGATTTGTTCAATATGAGTATGTTATGTTTATACATGAACCGTTATTGTTTAAGTCTGTGCTAATGATTCTAGCCAGACATGATATGTATGGAAAAGGTAGAAGAATGAAAGTATTTCAAAGTGAATGTGACTAATGTTTTAAAATGATAGGAATCAAGATTATTCCTATTATTCAAGTTGCTTCATAACCTTTGTTCGGTTATTGAAGTCTTAAAAGAATGTTTAAATTCTTGAAGTTATTTATTCAACTACTATGACTTGCTGGGTAATTGAATGCTCACATTTGCTTTAAATGAAAAACATTTTTAGCAAACGATGTTATAGAAGAACTTAAGGATCCCGTAAAGATCAAGCTGACCGGTATTGAGATGAAGTACCATTTAGAAAGTGAATGAGCGTGAAGATCAAGCGAAGACTTGTATCGTAGAATAGTTTAAATTAAACTATAGACTATGTTAGTTCCCGGAGGCACAATAGTTATCTAGAAGGGGGGGGGGGTTGAATAGATATTTAAAAATCTTTTCGTTTTAACTTGTTAATTGATAATAATTAAAACTTAGCGGAATTAATATTTGTTTTAATCTCCCTTAAGATAGTGAGTTTACGAGAGTGAGGCAGTTATAGAAGTTATGGAAAATATGCAGTTATAGCAAGAATGTAATAGACACAGTCGTTTTAAGTGGTTCAGAGCACTTAAAGCTCCTAGTCCATTCTTCTACTCCTAGAGTAGGAAATCCTCTAAGGATGTCTTTTACACTTTTCTGAATCACTCAGATTCCTTCTAGACCAGCAGTCTAGGAACTTCTTAGTTCACTCTTGAACTCTTCAAGTCCAGTAGACTTGGCTCTTCACAGTTCACTTAGAACTCTTCAAGTCCTTTTGACTTGGAACTCTTACATCATTTGATTGGTAGTTATTGAGTTCTTGATGGTTGCTACTCAATTGATGTTAAGCACTTGTTCAAAAGAACTGAGTAGCTGAGCAAGCTTTTCTTTCTCAGATCATAGAGTTGAGCGTTGAGAGTTCTTGTACGTTTTTGTTCAATGCTTGCTTACTTCTTTTATCTGCATATCTTTTGCATATATGTGATCTTGAAATCTATCCATTTGATCCATTCGTTGAAGCATTAAATTCGTTTGACATTTCTATACTTTGATGGAGACTTTTCTGCACATATTTTGAATTGCATTCTGGCCCACTGACACAACAGACTGCTTTTTCACCTACCACCTGAAAAGGTGTTTTTCTCTTACCAATGGTACTTTCCTTAGCTTCTTCAATACGCTTCTTTGTTACATACTAAGGATATCTTTTGTACCGTTGGAACTGGTGGGTACTTCAACGTTTGAAACCCATTCCATATTTGTTGGAGATGTATCTTCAAACAAATAAAAGGTAGGGCTCGATGCTTCTGATACACGACATATGATACTCTACGATCCAGATCATGGTGTCTTGTTACCTTGGTGCTTGGTCTGATTCCATCAATTAAGTACTACGATTTCTCTTAATGACATGCACACTATGATCTTCACTTGCTAACTTTGTAAGGTTTACGTTTCTGAGAGCACACTACGATCCTTGAGTTGGCTCGGCAAACGTTGGGACCACTCTACGATTTCCGAAGAGGCCCTTAAAGCAGGCACACTACGATCCTCGAAGCTCTATGTTCTGCCTTGGCTTCTGTAATCTTGATCAGCTTGATACACTACGATCTCTTCGAAGCCTATCTATTACATCTCAAGATCAACCTAACAACTTTGATCTCTCTATCTATACATTCATTTACAGAATGATACATATTAAGAGCTTAGATCAACCAAATAAATTTGATCTATCACTAAGTCCTTGTACATATATTCCTTGAAGGACTTTACAAATAATCATGAGCATTTATATTTAAACATCAAATCAAAATATGCACTCTCCCAACAATCTCCCCCTATTTGATGTTGACATAACCAAGGAGATTTGTTGTCATGATTATTAGTTTCTAGATGCAATTGTAGGAATGTAAACATGACTTAGTATTTTAGTGAGTAGCTAAAATTTCTAGAGAATAATCATGAATTTATTGATGTTTGAAATATTTTACAGTTTAGCTTTACATCAATAGGAATTGAAACTTCACTTATCTTTATTTCCTTGATCTTTTGCGAGGAGGATTGGCATACTCCTCAGCTTATCTTTTCCTGTTTGCTTCATCCCACCTGGCTAGATCTTCCAGCTCACTAGGGCTTAGCCTAGGATTTTGATCATGCATATTCATGAATGCAGGATCTCCAGTTGGCATCTTAATGCTCATGGTGGTGACATTTTGTGAGCTGGTAGCTGGCCCTATACTCCTTATTGGCTTAGCCAGTAAAATTTCTTACTGATCAGGTTGTTGAATCTGATGGCTGAATCGTGGAGTCTGTTGGAATTGTCTTGCAGGAGGACTCTTTCCTCTGCCTCTGCCCTGGCCTCCTTGAACTCCTCTGCCTCTGCCATGGCCTCTTTCTATTTTCCCTTTATTCTCCCCCTTTATGTCAGCATCAAGGGTTCGAATGTTTTTAGATAGTCGAGTCACTCATTGGACAAGCTCGTTGAGTTGGCTTTGATTATGAGCAATGTCCTCTTGATTTTCCTTGATCAGAGCTTCAGATCGAGCTTCTCTATTTCGGAGGATGGCTAGAATAGTGTCAGTTTGTTGTTCTTGGTTTACGTAGGCTTTTTGAAATTCTTTGACTGCAATTTTCAAACTAATGATGTTCTCCATCATAAGGTTATTCTGGGCTTCTTGAGATTTCTTTAATGCAAGAACATCCACTCTTTGTTTATTGGCTGCCAGGAAATGAATATCATCTTTGTCCTTTATGCTTTTAATCATTTCCTTGATGATCCCCCTTAGCTTCTTTCTAAGCTCAACATTTAGGGTACCTATGAGATTGTTTGCAGCAGTGATCATTTTCTTCAGCCTGAAATGAATGTGTTCTGAGTGAGCTTCCACACTTTCATTGATATCCTTGATCATGTTCTTGGACACTTCATTCAACTCAGCTTTAGTGGGCAGATCACTGAGTTGAGGATTGTTTGGAGGAGGGGTTGTTTTTTTGGATTGATCTTGCAAGGAGTAGAGGGCAAGATCAAGGTTGAAGTATTCATTTGTGGATGTAGAGGGAATATCTGATGGAGGGGCATGTGTTTGGGTGTCTGGAATAGGTGGCTCTACGATTTCTCCTTGGGACTCTACGATGGGGCTAGAGTCAGTGATCGTAGAGATGATGGGAGTTGGGATCAATATGAATTTTGGTACGTTTAGTTCATCAGTTACAGAATTTTGGGATTCTGTAACTGGGGATTGACTTGGTGGATTTAGAACCACTTCCAACCAGCTTGGAAATTCATAAAATTGGTTGGAAAAAGACAGTGGATAGTGATTCACTCTATAAAAAATTGGGACAGTTAATACCTCATTCACCATTCTTGAGGAGGAATAATTTTTGATGAGCTTCTTGGAAAAATTGAAGTTGCCTGGAAATCTATGGGCTATCACAGAGATGGTTGGATATTCCTTGAAGCTCCAAAACATGTGGCTCCAGGAGTTTAGAATTTGAGCTTGATGATAGGGCATCATGGGGAGATAGGAGAACATCTGATTGTAAAGATAACTCCTATACCCATCATGGCCCAGGCCTGTGATCTCAAGTTCATCATCATCTTTGTCCTCCTTTCCATCTTCTTTTGAGGACTCCACTATGTCAATGACTCCCTTTTGACTTTCTTGCTCAGACTCTCCATCATTTTTTGCATGAGCAGGTTCTTCTATAAAGGGGATACCATGAGGCTCCCCCTCAATATGATCATCTATCTGTAGGACTAATGGCTCCCCCTCAGCTAAAGCATTTTCTATCATGAGAACTTCAGGTGTCTCCCCCTCAGCTTGAGCTATGTCCTCTTGGCTTTCTTTGTTCAGTTCCTTTTTATCAGCCATCCTTTTGTCTTCCTCTTTGAGTACTCCTTCATTGATAAGGATGTAATTCTTAACCAATTTTTTTCTTGGTTTTCTAGGCTGAACCACAGCCTCAGGACTTACTTCAGCTTCGTCTCTATCTTGTTCATCACCCAAACTATCAGGTGTAGCAGCTTCCTTGCTCGAGGTGTTCAATCTGGTCTCAACTATCAGTAGAGACTCTACGATCGAAGAGACAGTTGGCCTCTTGGATTTGTGACTAATTTTGTTCTTCTTCTTTAGTAGTTGTGCTATGGTAGCTCTATCTCCATCAGCCTCAGCCTGTTGTTCTTTCCTTCTAAGGATCCTCAGAGTCTCAATATCAAAGGACTCTATAGGTATGTTAGTGGATGACCCTTGAGGTTCTTTATCCATCCTAGCCTTAAGCTTTTTCTTACCCTTACTTTTTCTGATAAGGGCAGAGGGTTCTCCCTTGTTGGTCTCTTCCTCTTCTTCTACAGTCTCTTTGACGACTGACATGTTTCCTGGAATCCCTGATTCCTTTAGATCACCAGTTCTTCCACTTAACTCAGTCATCATGCGTACACACTCAGCTTGATTCCTTTTCCAATTCTCAAATAGTTGATGGGTCATTCATCTGTTTGGATTGATGGACTCTCCTTCATCGTCCCCAGTCTTATCACCTAGAGCAGATTGTAAGATGATGCTTATAAATCGCCCATAGAGCATCTTTTGAGATCCATTTGTCTTCTTCGAGTTGAGAATCCATTTTCCTATCCACTCCAGCACTAGAGCCCCGTAGTTAAGATGTATCCCACAACTTATGGCAGTCATGAGCTTTAGCTGCACCTCATTTACAGAATCGTGCCCAGTGCTTTTGCAGCATATACACTTCCCAATAATGTAAGCCAAAAATTCATACCTCTGAGGAAACTCCTTCTTCTTGTATCCTTTGACAGTGGGGGATTTCTTGTGATGCATCTTCTTAAGCCCTACATGGAAATCAATGCCATCTAAAAACCAAAAACCTTCGGATTTGAAGCCTAGGGCTAGATTGACGTTTTCAGCCTTTAGATTGATTTCCACGTCCTTGACTCTTGTCGTGAGGACATCATTTTTGTATACTCCATTTTTGTAAAACTCCTTTATTAACTTTGGGTAGATCCATGAGCTCGTACCCAGAGTGTCTTCGAGACCAGCCTTCTTCAACAATGTCAGAATCTTCTAAAATTTGGGTTCAAAGGTTTTGAACTCATCGAAGCATAGTTTGTAGCCGGAGACGACGTTGGAGGCTTCCATCTCTATCGTTGAAGGGAGTATGGTTGCTTGAGCTTACTTTGGGGTTAGGGTTTCTTCTTGTAGAGAGAGAGAGGAGAGATAGGCCTTTTGAACTTTTGATTTCAAAAAGGCGTTTTTGAACTGTACTTGTAGTTTCCCTCTCTCCATTTTTGTTTAGTGGGGCATGTGTCAACTTCTGCTTGGCTCTACAAATTTGACTGAGGAGGATTGTATTGATTTGCCCTTAGCTCCTTTAGAGCTAATGTGTCCTTAGGGAGGACTACGATCGTTGAGGTAGCCTTTCTGATCGTTAAGTCTGTTTTGCATTCGTCGAGTCAGAACTACGATCGTTGAGTCTGTCTAGAAATCGTCATGTCCGAGCTACGATCGTCGAGTCTATCCAGCATTCGTCGACTCTGAACTATGATCGTCGAATATGTTCCAGCAATCGTCGTGTCTGAGATACAATCATCGAGTCTGTCCAGCATTCGTCGAGTCTGAACTACGATCGTCGAGTCTGACCAGATCCTTGTGATGAGTTTTTGACTTAGCATTCTTTTAAGGTGGCTCAGGAAGGGCCAACCTCTTGGAGTGAGTCAAGGGTTAGGTTTGTTCCTAAGGCATTTATCAGAAAGATTGCTTTGTTTTGAAACTTATCATCACAAGATGCTCCTTTTGTTTTTGTTGATGGGGTTCTACCATCGTTGAGTCTGCACTACGATCGATGAGTCTACGCTACGATCGTTTTATTTCATGTCACTTCAGCTCTACGATCGTGGACTTCCCTTGATCATGTCTACGATTTCAACCATAGCCTTTGTATCTGTATAGTTAGCACATACTAGAGCATATATTTCATGGTTATAAATTAAGCATTCCTAGCTCACTTATTAACTTGTTAAACCTGGATTCATCTAAAGGTTTTGTAAAGACATCAGCAAGTTGATTTTCAGTAGGGATATATTATAAAAATATAGTTCCATTTTGCACATGATCCCTAATGAAGTGATACCTTATTTCTATATGCTTAGTCCTAGAATGCATAACATGATTATGAGTTATTGCTATGGCACTTGTGTTATCACAGTGAATAGGGATGGATTTGAAATCAAACCCATAATCAGCTAGCTAATTTTTTATCCATAGGATCTGAGCACAAGTAGAATGCCAAACAATGTATTAAACTTTCTATAGTTGAAGTAGATACTGAGTTTTGCTTCTTGCTAAACCAGGACACAAGTCTGTTTCCTAGCAATTGACAGGTGCCACTAGTACTCTTTCTATCTATTTTATAGCCTACAAAATCAGCATCTGTGTATCCTATTAGTTCAAATGAGGACTCCTTGGAATACCAAAGCCCCAAGTGAGGTGTACCCTTGAGATACTGGAAAATCCTCTTTACAACAGTTAAATGTGATTCTTTAGGGTTAGCCTAAAATCTAGCACATATGCATGTTGCAAACATTATGTCTGGTCTACTGGCAGTTAGATATAAAAGAGAGCCTATCATACCTCTGTATTGAGTTATATCAATACTTTTACCTTTTTCATCTTTGTCAAGCTTGGTTGCAGGAGCAATTGGGGTTTTCATGGGAGAGGTTGATTCCATGTCATACTTCTTAAGTAAATCTTTGATGTACTTGGCTTGGTTTATGAATATTCCTTCATCAGTCTCCTTTACTTGTAGTCCAAAGAAGAAATTTAGCTCACCCATCATGGTCATTTCAAACTTGCTATGCATAAGCTTGGAGAATCTCTTACATAGCTTTTCATCAGTAGAACCAAAAATAATATCATCAACATATATTTAAACCAATAAGACTTTGTCTTTATGATTTCTAAGGAATAATGTGGTATCTCTCTAGTGAATCCATTTTCAATAAGAAAGTTAGTAAGTATTTCATACCATGCTCTAGGTGCTTGTTTAAGACCATGTAAGGCTTTGTCTAATCTATAAACATAATTAGAAAGAGATGGATTGATGAAACCTGGAGGTTGCTCTACATAGACTTCTTCTTGAAGTTCACCATTCAGGAATGCACTTTTGAAATCCATCTGAAAGACCTTGAATTTCATGTGAGCAGGAAAGGCAAGAAAGATTCTGATGGCTTCTAGTCTGGCAATATGTGCAAATGTCTCATCATAGTCAATGCCTTCTTCCTGAGAGTAGCCCTTGGCCACTAATCTTGCCTTGTTCCTGGTTATTACTCCATCTTCATCCATCTTGTTTCTGAAGACCCACTTGGTTCCAATGATAGGATGACTCTTTGGTCTTGGTACCAATCTCCATACTTTACTTCTTTCAAATTGGTTGAGTTCTTCTTGCATGGCTTCTATCTAGTTGGAGTCTTCCATAACATCATCTATCTTCTTAGATTCCATTTATGACAGGAAGCTTAGATAGAAGCATTCATTCTGGGTGGCAGCTCTTATTTTTACTCTTGCACTCGAATCTCCAATGATTAGATCTTGAGTGTGATCTCTTGCCCATCTGTTTCCTGTTGGGACATATGATACCTTCTTGTCTTAGGCCTTCAAGATCTATTTCTTCTTCTTGGTATGGAGGTTCGTTGTCTGGCATAGGCCTCTCTACGATCTCATTTCTTTGCTCAACGATTTCACTATCTGGCACTACGATCGTAGTGTTGAGCTCGATAACCTCATTCGTAGTGTCTGAGCTGTCAGTCGTAGTGTCTTGAAGCACTATTTTGTCCAAGTCTGTTTCATCAAAGATAATGTGAATCGAGACTTCAACACTCATTGTCTTTTTGTTAAACACTTTGTAGGCCTTGCTGTCTGTGGCATATCCAAGAAAGATTCCTTCGTCTGACTTGGGTTGAAATTTTGTCAAGTACTGCTTTCCATTGTTGAGAATGTAGCATGCACAGCCAAATACATGAAAGTAGATGACACTTGGCTTTCTTCCTTTCCACAGTTCGTAGGGTGTCTTCTTGATCGTAGAGTGTATCAGTGATCTATTCTGCGTGTAATATGCAGTGTTGACAGCTTTTGCCCAGAAGTATTCAGGTAGATGGGCTGCTGCTAGTAACGTTCTTCCAGCCTCTATCAAAGTTCTGTTCTTTCTTTCAGTAACTCCATTTTGTTGAGGAGTTCGTGGAGCTGAGAAGTTATGGTGATGATGCCATTGTCATGCGTGAATCGGTCCATTTCTAAGAAGTCGAATTCTCTTCCGTGATCACTCCTTACGGCCTTGATTTTCTCTCCTTTCTCGTTCATTACCAGCCTAAACATCTTGATCAGTTGGGAGCTTGTTTCATTCTTTGAGGTTAAAAAGAATACCCATGTGAATCTGGTGTAGTCATCGACTATAACTAGTGAGTACCTTTTCCCTCCAAGACTTGTTATTGGAATTGGCCCAAATAGATCCATGTGAAGCAATTGCAAGGGCTTGTCGATTGAGTTGGCAGTTTTTCTCTTGAATGAGCTTACGGTTTGCTTTCCAAGTCGGCAGGCATTGCATGGCCTTTCTTTGTGAAGTTGAACTTGGGTAGGCCTGCAACGAGATCTTTTGATGCCAGTTTGGACATGCTTTTGAAGTTTAAGTGGGACAACCGTCTATGCCATAGCCAGCTCATTTCTTCAGAAGCTTTTGCCAGAAAACATATTGTCTCGTCTGAGCTTAGTTGTCTAACATTTAATGTGTAGACATTTCCTTCTCTTGTCCCGGTTAGCTTTACAGCAGATGTCTTCAAATCTCTCACTTGACACTGGTTGTTGAGGAATGTTACATGAAGACTGTGAGGGCCCCAAATCCGAGGTCCCGAATCACCGCGGATCCGGTTCGATCATTGTATCACTATTACTATTATTTGCAGAAGATATAAACATAAATTGTTTATACAATACATTTACACACTATTCCCCAAGGTCGAGTAACCTTAACTTATGCACAATACATAACTTAATTAACTTACAATAACATTAATATACCATACTTATACAAATCTAATCGCGCACATTAACTTTAACTTTAAGTCGAAACTGCTTTTAACCTTTCCTTGTATCCGATCGTTAAATCTTAATCAAGAATGTTTATCATGATATAGCAAGGGTGAGCATAAAAGTTGCCCAAAGAAGTTTAAGTTCAATAATTTAACGATATATCATGATTGAAAGAATCTGAATAATAAACTGGCTATAATTCAACAATATAATTGTGAACTAGCAGGAGAAAACTTTTGACTGAACAAGTATATAACATGAAAAAATATATTTGGACCGAAGGGTAATGAAGGTGATCAGCCTTTCATACCTGACTTATACATGCAATATGTAGAGAGTACAATTCTACAATGGCAATCAGCAATGATTATCCATAAACATCTCTGAATAAAACAACTCTTAGTAGAGTTAAGTAAAAAAAACTTGCATGCACCGTTGATTACCGCTACGCAATTTATAACGCTTTATCCGGAGACCTAATATTAGTAACATAGATCTCCAATATTAGAATAATATCATCACAATATAATACAATTATATATATAGATATACATAGAATAACCTAAACACATAACACATAACCCTGTCAGTTTATAACACACATAAGTCTCAGTATCAGGTCAAACTATTTCAGTCTGACTTGAGTTCGACAAAGTTTTAACGTCCCAACGGTCTAGTCGGACAATTCATGAGTTTAAGTTCAATTAAACTCTGTCTAAATACTTAACCATTATCTACGATAATTTATTAACAGTCGAAATATATTTCGTAAGCTAGAAATAATTTTTAAATAATTATTACTATTTATCATAATTTTTCAATCACTTATAACGTATTTATATAATATAAATACCACAATATTCCTTTATCATTAATATCTATTTATTATCAAATATTAATGAAATAGATGTTATAATATTATAATATATTTATAATATCACAAAGTATTTTTGATACTTTAAAATCACCTTTATATGATTTTTAAACAATTAAATTCATTATTCGATAATTGTTTTGAAAATTAAATTATTAATATTTTCATGACAAAATATCAAAAGTTATATTTTATAACTTAAAATATTTTTATAACAATCAAATCATTTTATATGATTTATTAAACATTAATTCTATTTTTCCATAATTTATTTAATATATTTATTAAATAAACTAATTATCATTAGTATTGATTAATAAATGAAATTCATCACACAATATTAAAAGTCATTGAAAATATCTTTAAATATTTTCTTATACCATAATATTAATTTTCATGATTTTTTTCATGTATTAAAATCATTTTTAAATAATTTATTTAATATTATAATTAAATACCATTTATATTCCAAAAATATTAAATATTTATGAAATATACTCTAAATAATTAAAAACTATTTTTCAGACATTAAAATAATTTTTCAGAATTTATTTTGTAATTTTAATAATTAAAAACTATTTAATTCGATTTATTTAATAAAAATAATTATTTTCCGATATTAAATGTCGTTAAAAGGCCCTATAGGGACAGACCCGTCATTATAGGTGTTCTTGAGCTGTTCTTCATCAAGCCCAGAACTTCATGTCAGTGTTAAATGTTGCTAGTTTGACCGATTTTTACTCTATGATCGAGTTTATTCTGGGCTGGTAAATTGTGTTGTTATTGTAGTATAAGTGTAATACTATGATTATCAAGCAATATCATAGCCATACAACCTCATACTTAGAAGATCTGAGTCTCCAAAAACTCTGACAACGATGTTCTTCATTTCTGGGTTTTCCAGAAAATGAAGAACAGTCAAGGGTACTAGTTTTCGATCCTTATAACTTGTATTCTATAATTTGTTTGGGTGAACTATTGGTTCAATATGGTAGACCACATGTCAGGGTACATGTATACAAGCTTAAATCAGTCTAACATCAAAACAAACGAAAGATCTGAGCTGGTCAAACTCTGACAGAAAACAAGTTCTTGAAGATTCTGGGTTACCCAGAACTGCATACGGCCAGTTGGTCAACGGTGGTTTGACCACTAATAATTTTGATTTTGAGAAAGATCTGAGTGATCTAATGACTTGAGTATGTAGATTACATGTCAGACAACAACTTGAATACAACAACATGGCTAAAACACTTAACAGAAGCAAGATCAAGAGTCTAGAAATTCTTGTCGACCAGGTTACGGGTTTCGGGTCGCCCGAACCCGATTTTAAATGAATCAGTCAATGACCTTTATTTGCTATAACATTCAATCGACATGTGATTTGGGCTTGATTCAAGTTCCAAATCACAGCCCTTACAACATACTACAAGTACAAACTCTTAAAACATAAAAACAAATAACATGTAATGATCTGTGAGCCCTAACATTCGGATGTCAGGCCATGTTTTAGGGTTCATAGATCAGTTTTGAAAAACTTGATTTCGTGTCTGTAGATGTTATGGATCCTTAATATATCAACTCAGATCACTCAATAACATCATTTAACACAACTTTAACCAACTAAACACAACATATAACATCAAATTACATAATTTACAAAATTAGGGTTTATACCTTTTATGCTTTAAATTTTGATTTCTGATCCTTATGATCTGTTCTTGGAATGCTAAAGGCTGATCATGGTTATGTTTCTCTCTCTCACTCTATATCTCGAAAATTGAAGAGAGAGAATGTCTTGGATATTATGGTAACTAAAGTAAGTAATTTCTTACTTTAACCTAACTTTTTAATTTCCATGGCCAATATTGTTGCAATGTGGCCTCATGACTGATTTTTGGTGTAGTGGGACACTTGTCAATCCACTTTGGTGCATCACCACACAATCCAAAATATCTTATACTTATTAAATATACAAAAAGGCAATCTGGTCATTTGATTTTAAATTTTAATGGCAACATGGTCTTTTATCTCAAACCCTTATGGTTTAGGGTTTGAACCTTTTAGGATTTAGGGTTTGAACCCTTAGGTTTTAGAAAAAATAAATTCATAGAATTTCCAAATTAGGTTTTCAAAATAGAAAATTAACATTTCTAAATTATAATTAGAATTTTCTAATTATATTAAAATTTCTTAATCATAATTTAATTCTTGCTAATTAGGATTAGTATTTCGTAATTAACATTGCTAATTTAGCAATTAGGGTCAAAATCATGGATTAGGGTTTACAACCCAAAAATTAGGGTTTCTAATAGAAAACTAATTTTCTAATTTAGAAATTAGATTTCGTAATTAGATTAGGGTTTTCTAATTACTTATAACTTAAAAATTAGGATTAATATTTCCTAATTAACATGAAAATTATTAAATTAACAATTAGGTTTTTCTTATTTATAAATTAGGGTTTCAAATCCATAAATTAGGGTTTAAAAATTTAAAATTAGGGTTTGCTAAATAATTAAGCTTTACCCTAATTAATATTATAATTAATAGCACTTGAGAATTATAATTCTCCGTTAAGTTCCCAGATTAGGGTTTTAAATTTCTGAATTAGGGTTTTGGATTTCTGGAACTGAAATTAGGGTTTTCAAAACTGATTTTAGGGTTTCTTATAATTCACTTGGGTTTTCTAACCGAACGTTGACGTTATTAATATATACTTAGGGTTTGTTACAGATATCGTTTATCTGGTCAACCCTTGACCCTTAACCACATTCTGAACACATAAATGACCATACTCACAGAACATATTCACGTATACCCTTAATCTTGAATAATTCACCTAAATCCTTCACAGAATTTTTAAATCCTCAAAATTCCTTCTCAAAAATATCAAACGCATACACTTATTTTCTGTCTAGGTTCTAATATTGAACGTTAAATCAATTAATAAAAATTTTAAATTTTTTTATAAATTCTCGGGTTGTCACAATGACCCTTGTCACAGAGTTGGTTGATGCTTAGAAGGTTGTGTTGGAGACATTCCACATATGCCACTTTGTTGAAAGACACTGCACCATTACCAGCTGAGCCATATCCTCTTGTCTTGCCCGAGCCATTGTCTCCAAAGAAGACTGAGGGACCCTCCTTCTCTATGTAGTTAGACAGAAGGGCTTTGTTCCCAGTCATGTGTCTTGAGCATCCACTGTCCAGATACCAGGTTGTGATCGTGGAGCTCTTTTCTTGTCATAACATTGAACCTTCATTTTGGTACCAATATTTGCATGGGTCCTACTTTGTTAGTGCCCTTGGGGACCCAAATCTGTTTGATCTTGGGTCTCATATGCATTGAATTATAATAGAACTTTGCAGCCTTGTGGCCAAATTTATCGCACACATAACATCTAGTATGATGCATGCCTATGTGTGTACGATAATTCATCCTCCATTTGGACTTGTGTGGTTCTTTAGTTATCCTTCGGTTAAACTGATTTTCCTTCTTCCACGTGTCCTTGGGTTTCATCAATTGTGATGAGTGTGCCTTACCTCTACTGTACCTTCCCAGTTGATTCGTAGAGTTGGTCTTACTCGACTCTACGATCCTTCGAGGTTGGTGAGTAGAGGATGGGTTACTCTTTTCTTTTCTGAAACCCAAGCCAGTGTGAGATCCTTTACTCCTTGGAGTATGGATTAATTCATTAGAATAGGGATGGGCTAGTTCTTCCTTCTATGAGGATTTCACAAATGTAATGCCTTTATTAAAACATGAGGCATTACTAGTGCTAGTTTCCTTTAATTTTTCCATGCATGGCTCTGAGGTGGATTCCCCAAAGCCTAAGCATGTTCTGTCAAATGTACTTCTCTTACTAGAGAGCAGGGAATCCGTGGATGATGAGCATTTGTTCCATGTAGAGATCGTCTTTTCTAGCTCCTCAACTTTAGAGGTTAGATTGAACTCTCTTTGTGCATTGAGCTCATTAGTCTGTTTTAAGATCTCATTCTCAGCCTCAAGCTTGGAGAGAAAGTTAGTACTTAGGAGAGCTGTTTCTAGCTCTTCTTGAACTTTCTTTTTCTCCTCTTGAAGAAGTGAATAATCCTTTGACAGAACTCTGAACCACTTCATGTATTGATGTAGATCAGTTGTTATGCCATGCAGTGCAGTTCTCAAATCATTAATGTCTACATCAGGTGAGTTGAAGTCAAATACCTCATCGATACTTACTTCATGAATATTGGAGTTCTGTTTGTCCTTTGCATGTTTAGCCATCAGGCACAGAATAGTCATTTGAGGATCTTCATCATCTCCAGATTCAGGAGTTGAGTCATTGTCTGAGTCACTCCACAATCCTCCAGATACCAGGCCTTTGTCTCTCTTCTGAGGCCTTTTGTTGCCTTTGTATTCCTTCTTTGGATGTGTTTTCTTCTTTAGTTCTTCTGTGACAACCTGAGAATGTAGAATATTTTAAAAAAAAAATTATTAATTGATTTAAGGTTCAATATTAGAACCTAGGCAGAAAATAAGTTTATGCGTTTGATATTTTTGAGAAACAATTTTGAGGATTTCAAAATTTAGTGAAGGATTTAGGTGAATTATTCAGGATTAAGGAATAAGTGAATATGTTTTGTGAATATGGTTATGTATGTGTACAATATGTGGTTAAGGGTCAATGATTGACCAGATAAACGATATATGTAACAAACCCTAGGTATATATTAAGAACGTCAGCGTTCGATTAGAAAATTCTTACGATTAACAAGAAACCCTAGAAATCGGTTCTGAAACCCTAATTTCGGTTCTGGGTATTCGAAACCCTAATTCGGAAGTTGGAAACCGCAAATTGGGAACTTAATGGCGTAAGTGTAAATAATTATAAGATTAATTAGGGTTAATCTTAACAAATTGAATAGAAAACACTAATTTCAAAATTTAAAACCCTAATTTCTAGTTTAGGAACCCTAATTTGTAATTAGGGAAAGCCTGATTTTTAGTTCAATAATTTTAATGTTAATTAGGAAATATTAATCCTAAATTTCAAGTTATAGTAATTAGAAAACCCTAATCTAATTACGAAATATAATTTCTAAATTAGAAAATTATTTTTCTATTAGAAATCCTAATTTTTGGGTTGTAAACCCTAATGACCAATTTTGACCCTAATTGATAAATTAGCAGTTTTAATAAGGAATTATTAATCCTAATTACCAAGATTTAAATTATGATTAAGAAATTTTAATATAATTAGAAAATTCTAATTATAATTTAGAAATATTAATTTTTATTTTTGAAAACCTAATTTGGAAATTCTAGAATTTAATTTTTAAAACCTAAGGGTGCAAAGCCTAAACCCAAAGGTTAAAACCTAAAACCTAAGGGTTTGCATCAAATGACA
Source organism: Panax ginseng (assembly GCA_020205605.1). Taxonomy (NCBI): domain Eukaryota; kingdom Viridiplantae; phylum Streptophyta; class Magnoliopsida; order Apiales; family Araliaceae; genus Panax; species Panax ginseng. The sequence continues at coordinate 59,729,574 of CM035140.1, read as the reverse complement.
AGTCTAGAATTAAAATTTTATAGAAATGACCAAAATACCCTTTGTTGCATTATTGAAGGTTGCTTGTATATCTTGCCATATTTTGGGTGGTTGATCAACCCTAGCTGCCCCATGTGAGTTAAATAATAGCAACCAACCTAATTTTTGCAGATCTTAACATTACATGCAATAATTATATAGATTAGAGAGAGAGAGAGAGAGAGAAAAGGCCACTTGACTTTTCATTTTCTCCAAACCCATCCTCTCTCTAGAATTTCGAGACTTAGTGTGAGAAAGAGTGAGAAACCAAACCATGATCAAGCTCTAGCAATCTAATAACAAATTCAAGGGTCAGAAATCAAAGATCAAAGCCTAAAAGGTATAAACCCTAATTTTTGTAAATCTTGTGTTTTGATGTTAGTTGTTGGTTAGTTATGTGTTAGAGGGTGTCTTATAATGATCTGGGTTGTTGGATCATGGATCCATAGCATCTAGAGGCACGAAAATCAAGTTTTCAAAATTGACCAAGAACCCTAATTTTAAGGCCTGACAGACATATGTCAGTGCCTCTAGATCCGTGTGTGTTAGATGTTTTCTGTGTTTTATGTTTTGAATCTATTCTATGTCATGTGGACTACCATCTAGAACTGGAATCATGGACATATCATTTCTATATAGCTTGTTATAGACAGTCAAAGTTCGTTGACCGATCACTATAACATTCCAGAATTTTAAATGTAATATTAAATATTTATTGATTTATATAAATATTTAATGGATGTGATTATAGTTGAATAAATAATTGTTCAATTGATTTAATTTTGTTTAGTTAATTATTTATTAAATAAATAATTGATGAATTATGGAAATAATTATTATATTGATATTTCAATTTAATGGTTAATTATTTGTATTGAGTTATGTGATTAAAGGATTTATTTAATTAATTTCGATTTAAATTAATTAAAATAAATAGGAAAGCTTATTAAATATAGTGTGACAAATAACTATATTATAAGGAGTTATTAAAATAAATTAAAATAGATTAATTTAGTTTTTGCCAAACAAAGCTTAATATATAAATTCTTTAAAATTTAAAGGGGTTTTGCCAAACAAGCCTTATGACTTTTGGAATTTCTAGATTTTTAAATTAAATAAAATATATAAAATAATAAGTATAATATAATTATAATATATACGTTTATTTTTGTAACTGTTATTATATTTATGTGTATTAATGTGTATTAGTTTCTTTTGTTTACGCTTACTATTCAGTTTGGGTTTTTACGCTTAAGTTGGTCTGTGTTGTGATACTGAGAACTCTGAGAAAATTGAGAATTTCTTGAGAGAGAATTTGAGAGGAGTCTAGGAAATTTTCACGTTAATTCCAGTGTGTTTAGCAAGAATTTTTGTCAAGCAACAAAAGGTATGTTCATAACTGTAATAATATATATATGTATTTGTGTTGGATGGCAAGAATTTTCTCATGTTCTGTAATAAGCAATTGTTAAATTGTAGATTTATATAGTTGGTAATTGCAATTCTATATGTTTATAATGCTAGAGTTTATGTCAAATAAGGAAATCGCATGTTAATTTTCGGATAACAGTAAAAGAAAATGATGTAAGTGTTTATGTTTTCATATGTAGCTATGTAAGTACCAATTTTGATGGTTAAATTGCATGCTAAGATGCTAATTGAGTATCGTTTATACTAGTTTGTTGAGATACGAACATAACGTAATTTGAATGAGATGATTTGGCCATGTTTTGAAATCACAGTGATGATTGTTAGGATAAATGTCAAAAAAATTGAGTTTTTCATGAAAACATGAAAATTGAGAAATTAAAATAGTTTTAGTGATTGTTAAATTGTGCTAAGTGGTTGAATATGTTAGCAATCATGTCTACGATAGTTGTATATTTATTTGACGTGTTATTATCACTATTTGGTGGGTGAAATTCGTGTTAGTTGGCTTAAGAAAAGTGTTGAAGCTACGCTACGCAAAACTCGGTTTTTGTGCCTTGCCTTGGCCTGCGACCTCCCGATACAAAACTCTCGCGGTATGAAGTGAGTACCCATTTCAGACACCTCAAGTCTCGCTAATTCTGCAGACTTTGGTCGTTTTTTTATTAAGCTTAGCTAAAGGTTATGGTAATGTGTCCAACATGTAACAACAAGGCTAATACAGAGTTGTGTTATATGTATTATGAATTCAAAGTTGCAAAAATGATTAGTAAATCAAAAACGCGTTATGTGATAACCTAGTTTATACATTGAACGTTAGTTAAGTGTTGTGATGATTAACACTTGGGAATTCTAAAATGTAAATGGTAGCTTAAGACTTGTGCTAAAATAACAAGTTTAGTTAGTAATGCGTTTTATATTGAAAAGTGAATATTAGTATGTCTAATAGATGTTGTGGTTTTAATATTGTGTATAAGTGAACGTGAGTTTTAATATTTTAGCTTACGCTCGAGGCAAGTTTTCTAACTCTACACTTTCGTTGAGCTAGTTCATTTATTACATTGTGCAAGTTTTCTAACTCTACACTTTCGTTGAGTTAGTTCTATTATTATATTGTATAACTTCATGCTTTTGATTGAGCAAGCTTCTTATCTTAACTGTTATTGAATAAATCAATTGTCCTAAGATTCATTCTAACTTGTTTACAGTTAAGCAAGTTCCTTAAGTTCTATTATTGTATAATGAACGTAGTTTTGAACTCTCGTCTCTAATATTGAACTGTTTTAATTCTTTGAATGAGTTAATACATTATTGGGCAAGTTGTTAGTTTTTAGCTTGCTATCAGTTAAGTGTACGTTCCGGAATTTCATTTCTAATGTTATAAGACTCGAACCTTAGCTTATTTTATTGTTCAAGCAAAGGTTAATTATTTTATTCATTTTATTGAATGCTTATGCTCTATAGTTATTCCAAGCATGAGTTTGATATGTAGAATCAGTTCATTTATGGTTCTCAAATGTTCTAAGCTATGTTGTTATTAAACAACTATTGTATTATCAATCATTGTTGATTCAACTAGTTCCCTAGTTGATGATAATTAAACTTCAATTACCCTTGAAAGCTTATCCAAACCAAACTTTCTTTGGTGCAGACTTGTACTCTAAATACTGAGATGAACAACCCTATGTTTAGGGGTTTACGCTTAGCATTGAAATGGTTGTGCACAATACATTGTACGAAGGATTGATCCCCCTAAGTACGTGGAGTCCTTATAGTCATATAACTGCTAAAGTTAAAGTTGAAAGATTACTTATAACTGTGGACATGGTTCATGGTCATTTGACCCTCAGTAGTATATTTAAGAATGTTAATAGAACATATCATTCAGTTCTATTGAGCCTATGAATTGGCAAATGTTGTGATTTTAATAGAACATATCATTCAGTTCTATTGAGCACATGAATTGGCGAATGTTGTAATGATAATAGAAAATATCATTCAGTTCTATTGAGCCTGTTATTGGGCAAATGTTGTAAAGATATTTATTCTTATTTCAAGTGAACTTTTTTTGCTCACTCTTGCATATTTATACACTTATTGCAGCTATGGTTGAGAAGGTAGATAAACCTACAACTAGCAAAGGAAAGGGAAAAAAGTACAAGTGATGAAGACTTGTAATTTTGCTTTATCGTTATGATGATAGACTTTTAATAATGACGTGATGTAACAATTTAATTTCCGCACTTGAATGATTGTATTAAAGGTTAGAGAACCTGGGAGATAATGTTTTTATTAAAGTAATCCTGTATGGGTAGGTTTTTATTATTCAATTTATTATGATTGAGTAGTTAGATATGGATGTTTTGATTACGTGAACACCAAATCTTGAGGTAATGAAGTACCGGGATTTGGGGGTGTCACAATCACGGAAAACGTTTCTGGGTAACCCAGAATTCCTAACATGTTTTTGCAGTCGCTAGATCTTGCTATGTTTAAGTTATTATGTGATGTTGTTGGTTTTATCTTCTAGACTGACATGCAGGCTATACATATATGCCTTTAGATCACTCAGATCCGTAACATAATCGTAGCTAACCGTGGTCAAAACCACGTTGACCAACTGGCCGGAAGGAGATTCTGGGTTACCCAGAATCTCCAAGAACCGTTTCCTGACCCCTTCTTTGACCGGCCTTGATTTCTTCAATGTGTTGTTGTTAGACCGATATGTAGTTATGTTGTTGTACCCTAACATCACGACTATAGTATTGAACCAATAATTCACCCAAACAAGTTACAAGATACAAGTTTTGTCAGAAATTTTGAAGGCTTGAATCTCTCAGTTGTGATATGTTGTGACCATGAAATTTGTTTGTTGTTGTGGTATTACATCAGTACTACAATTATAACCCCAGTAGCTTCCCAGAAACCAACATGAACACTGTTTCAATTTGAGTCAAACAAGTCACCTTGTTAACTGACTATGAACATTCTGGGCAGCTCAAGAACAACTATAGCGATGAGTTTGTCGCTATAGGGCCTTTTTGTAATTAATATTTTCTGAAAATTATTTATTTTAATAAATAAATCGAATTAAATAATTTTTAATTATTAAAAATACAAAATAAATTCCAAAAAATTATTTTAAAGTCTGGAAAATTGTTTTTAATTATTTTGAGTATATTTCATAAATATTTAATATTTTTGGAATATAACTGGTATTTAATTTATTTAATTATAATATTAAATAAATTATTTTAAAATGATTTTAATACATGAAAATCATAAAAATAATATTATGGTAAAAGAAAATATTTTAAGTTATTTTCAAAGTGACTTTTAATATTTTGTGAGGAATTTCATTAATTAATAAATATTAATGGTAATTAGTTTATTTAATAAATATATTAAATAAATTATAGAAAAATAGAATTAATAATTTATTAATCATATAAAATAATTTAAGTGTTATAAAAATATTTGAAGTTATAAAATATAACTTTTGATATTTTGTCATGAAAATATTAATAGCAATTATCGGATAATGAATTTTATTGTTTAAAAATCATATAATGGTGATTTTAAAGTATTAAAAATACTTTGTGATATTATAAAATATATTATAATATTATGACATGTATTTCATTAATATTTGATAATAAATAAATATTAATGATAAGGGAATTATCTTGTATTTAATTGGTATAAATACGTTATTAATGATTGAAAATTCACGATAAATGATAATAATTATTTAAAAAATATGTCGACTGTTAATAAATTATCTTAGATAATGGTTAAGTGTTAAGATAGAGTTTAATTGAACTTAGACTCGATAAAAGTCTGACTAGACTGTCGGGATGTTAGATTTGTGTCGGGTTCAACTCAGACTAAAATAGTTTGACTTGATACCGAGTCTTATATGTGTTATAGACTGATAGGGTTATGTGTTATGTGTTTAGGTTATTATATTATATCTTTATATATAATAGTATTATATTGTGATAATATTATTCTAATATTGGAGATCTATATTACTAATGTTAGGTCTTCGGATAAAGCGTTATAAATTGCGTAACAGTAATCAACGGTTCAGGCGAGTTTTACTTAACTCTACTAATAGTTGTTTCATTCAGATATGCTTATGGATAATCATTGTTGATTGCCATTGTAGAATTGTGCTGATCACCTTCATTACCCTTCGATCCAGATATATTTGTTCATGTATAATACTTGTTCAGTCAAAAGTTTGTTTTGCTAATTCACAACTATACTGTTGAATTATAGCCAGCTTATTATTCAGATTCTTTCAATCATGATATATCGTTAAATTATTGAACTTAAACTTGCTGGGCAATCTTATGCTCACCATTCCTATATCATGATAAACATTGCAGATTAAGACTGTGACGCCCCCAAAATTAGGTATACATCACCCATCTTGGGTCGCCAGATACAAGGTACTGAATACAAATACAACTTAATTATACAACAGTCGTATAAAATACGACAAAACATAGGTTGTGAGTTTTAATACAAATATTGTTAGCCTTCAACAGTGTTAAACTGATAAAATATAATAACTATCAAGTTTAACTGCAGCGGAACAAACAATCCATTAGAAGAGTCAAGTAGGGAATAAAATCTACTATCTTCTATGATTTAAAAGGTTTTTCATCACTTTTATCGCTGGGACTCAGCTTAATTAATAATCCACATCATCGAATCACCCATGCACTACGGCCAAGGATATTCTTTAGTATCACAACCATGAATTATCTATGCACTACGGCTACAGATAATCATGTTTTCATCAACGGTCTTGATCATGCCATAAAACAATTCATCTTTGCACTACGGCCAAAGAGAATCCATAGCCATAATCATACCAAAAACTGTCCATCAATGCACTACGGGCCAATGAGGACTTTTTCCATATCATTTATAACATTACGGTTATGATTATACCGAATAATCCTGGTCATAATCATACCAAGTCCATCTATGAACTACATGCCACAGATGACTTTCAACATAATATAAGCATGAGGATGATGACAATGATATAAGAATTCAATAAAACAAGTTCAAGAATTAATTTATCCATGAACTAATAACGTCCACATTGTCAACATGATACTTCTTTGTAGAGTAAAATTCAAGAATGCTCAGAAGAATATTTCCATGAAAAGATACTGGATGAAGCGCAAATATCAAGGATATTCCACTAATTTCATGGAGTATAGAAGTCAAAGTTTTAACCAACTGAGTATAATAAAGAATGGAATAACAAAAGAAAGCACCACGCATGCGATAGACCGCACAGGCAGGTTATTCCAACAGAATAATAAATAACGAGAACCGGTCCGACGTAAAACGCATGCAGACAAGATATATTCAATGTAATAATAAATAATGGAACCAGTCCCAGCATAAACGCATGCACGAATATTACGGCGAAATAATAAAGAATGGAATAACAACGAAATCCCCATACATGCGATGTAATCGCATGCATACGAGTTATTCCAACATAATAATAAATAATGGAACCCGGTCCAAATAGAACGCATGCATAAGATATTCCGGCGTAATAATAAAGAACGGAATATTAGAAGAATTTCATCATGTATGCGGTATTGCCATAACGAGTTATTCAACATAATATTAAAGAATGGAATAACGGAAGAATTTCACCAAGTATAGGGTATCCGCAGATACAAGTTATTCCAATGTAATAATAAAGAATGGAATAACGTAAGTTCTCTTCATGAATAAGAAAGAAAGAATACCCTTACGAGTACAACAAATAATATCCCCTACCTTAAGAAGAAAAGTCTTGGATATATGAGTAGTGAAGTAGCGAGAATACTTTTCTTCTTTCTCTATATAGTTTATCTCTCAGAGTTTCAAATGAATTCGTAAGAAATAATGAAGGAATGAGCTTCTATTTATAGAAAAATAGACTGCATAGTAACTAATTCATGAACGGTCCAGATTGATTTACTTTAATCTGACGGTCCATATTTAAAGCAAAATCTTTTAAATAAAATATAATATATTCTATTTATAATCTAATAAAACGAATAACTTTATAAAAGATTTTACTATGAAAATACTATGCAGGCACTATGCAAACACTATGCATAATAAAATATAATATATTCTAATTATTGTCTAATAAAACAAATAACTTTATAAAAGTATTTTACTATGCAAACACTATGTAGGCACTATGCAAATACTATGCATAATAAAATATAATATATTCTAATTATTGTCTAATAAAACAAATAACTTTATAAAAGTATTCTGTTTTATATAAAAAGATTTTACTATTAGCCTAATAAAATGAATAACTTTATAAAAGTATTATGTTTTATATAAAAAACTTTTCTGTTTTATTACAATAATAATACCAATAAAACAAAACTGAGTGACTTATCACGTAAGCATCAATAATCAATACCATGTGCTACTATGCAACCACGCGTAGTACTGTACTTTTAACACTGGGTGTTTCAACAGTTAACGGTAAAACTTCCGCCGTTATTTTCATAAAATATTTTTGTCATTTTCTCAATCCGACAATAATTTTGTTGCGGGGTCCACCAATGATTGTACCGTCGTACGGATATTCTCCGACAAAAAGAATATTCCCCGACCAATCGAATATTATATAACAACTAGCGTACTTTGCAAAATTTATAAATATTACCCACAACTATAAAATTATATCAAATCCACACCATGATATTAAAAAAAAGTATTTCGAGAAAATTAAATATTTATTCATAAAATCTGGGGTCTCACAATCTCCCCTCCTTATGAAATTTCGCTCTCGAAATTTACGATGCATACTGTATCTTAGAATGGTAAGGATACCTTGACTTCACTTCAAATTCTAACTCTTGAGGTATAACCTTTGAGCGTCAAATATGATCCTTCTTATCCAAGATGTTAACACGTATCTCCTCATACGTTAAATCTTCTGCTATCTCGTCCGGTTCTAAATTAATAATGTGGTTCGGGTCGTCCACATATTTATGTAACATCGATACGTTAAAAACGTTATGAGCACGCGACATACTTGGCGGTAAAACGAGTCTATAAGCCACAATTCCTACTCGATCGAGGATTTTAAATGGGCCAATTAAATTGAGGGTTGAGATTTCCTCTCTTCGTCGATTCTTGCTTCTAGAATAACGCCCTCTTGAACCTTCTTCTTCACATTCATCAGCTCTGATTATGTAGCTTGAGCGGCTTTAACTTTATCGATTAAAGTCTATTCTAATCGTATATTCGTTATCTTCATGTGGGTTCGTATATTCGCAATTGTAACCGCATACAATCTTCTACTCAACGTGTCAGCTACCACGTTCACACTTCCATGATGATATTGCATGGTACGATCGTAATCTTCAACAGCTCGAGCCAAAGTCTTTGGCATATGTTACGTTCGTTTTAAGTAAATAGATATTTGAGGGTTTTAGAAATGGGTTTTGTACTGGGGTCAATACAAAATTCAATTTCATGCTCTAGGGGTAGGCTAAGAAGTCTTCAAGAATACGTCAGGAAATTTATTAACAATAGAAATATCATTCAAAACTGTGACTCTCATCCAAGACTTGGATAACACGTCACATTGATACCTATCAACTTGCCACCGTCATTCACGACGTTGCCTACAGAAAGTCGGGGTTCGGTGCATTCCACACAAGAAAGTCAGCAACGAAAGGATCGAGGCTCTTTATTTATGGCTTGATATGACAATGATTGACTTTAGTGGTTTAGTTACTTGAATTCGCATAATAGGTTGGTTAGGAATATGAAAGCTAACAACCTTACGAAAAGCATGATGAGTAGTTAACCAATCGATTCCTAAAATTACATCAAAGGCAAGTATTTTCAAAGAGATAAGATCGACAGGTAACGTGAAAGTGTCGATTTGAATTGTAATAACCCGAGAATTTCTATATAAAATAAATAAGAAATTTTGCGTTAATTTTTTTTTTTTTTTAATGACGAGAATAAGTGTCAAGTGATGTGAACAATAAATGCGAATATATTTATTACTTGAAAAATTAGAAATAATTTTGGAATAATCAATTACCACAAATTATATTGTTATGGTAATTAATTTCTGTAAGCAGAAATGTTTTATTAATTATTTTCCATGAAAACATGATTGGAAATAATATATGAAGTGATAATTAGAATTATATAATAAATATTTTATTATATGATTTGTTCGAGAATAATTAAGTTAACTATTTTAACTTGATTATTGATGTTGTAATAAGAAAGAGAAGTCGATATGAGATCCAAACCTGGATTGGGATTGTGATCAAGAGATGAGAATAATAATATTATATTATTGTTATAATAATTTTACTGATTACCATAAATATGTACTAATGTATGTGTAGACGAGATAATATTGTGCAATGACGGTCAATTAGGTCATAGCATACTTACGTGTCTTGTGAAACCCTAATTATTAAACTCGCTTATGAGATATAACCGAGTAGCGAATGTGTTATATGAAGGTTACTGTATAAGATGCCTGTAATTAGAAGAAAACCCTAATTACTATTTTTTTACTACGCAGATAATTAGACAAACCCTAATTATTATAACCCTAATCGGTTGAAGTTAGAAATCGTATTGACTGTGTTAGAACGCACACAGATAATTAGAGAACCCTAATGGTCAATTAGAAACCCTAATTGATGACGTTAAGAAACCCAAATTTTAAAACCCTATTTTTTCTATAGAAAATCCTAATTTTAAATTATCGGGTTTAATTACGATGTTAATGTATAAATGTTTTAATTTACCAAAGGATGAAAAGTAATTGGTAAATGATAAGAATTACCATCTAGTGATTAAATATTACATTTAATTGCTATGTACAAGAATGCCCATGAAATTATATGGGAAATTACCAAAATACCCTTTTTGTCCATTTTAGTGTATTATTAGTAGCATTGTTGCTAGAATCTTTGCAAAAGCTAGCCAACCACCACCTTCTAGAATTCCCTCATGCTACTATACCATTACACCTCAATTATACAACCAAATTGAGCATCCAAAACATTAGAATTGGCCTATAAATAGAGATCAAAGAGAGTTAATGCAAAATGCACACTTGAATTTTCCTAACTCTCATCCTAGACTCTCTCAACCTCTTAGCTCCCCAAAACACTTGCCCATACACTCCTAAGCATAGCCCCACGATCACAAGCATCAAAAATAGAAGATCAAACTCAGAAATCAAGAAATCAAAGTGAGAAAAGGTATAAACCCTAATCATAATTTAGTTTATTTCATTTTGGTTGTTTTTGATAAAATATCCAACTATGTTCTTGAACTCTAAAACCATAGATCTACAAGTTTTAGTGTGTTTTATGAGTAGATATAACCATTTTTGGTAGTGAAAAGGCTTAAGCAAGGAAGGGAAAGAAAACTAATTTTCTAAAGTGTGAAAACTAGTATACTGCTGACCTAAAAAGAAATTTTCGGTGTTAGCTAGAAATGATTTTTTGAAAAATACTAAAGGAACTCGAAAAATTATGGAAAAATAATTTTTGTGTATGAAATATATGTATATGTGTTTGACCAAAGGATAGAAAAATAATAAGTTGATTTGGTATTTTTCGTGAAAAAGAATAGTTATTTCAGATATCTTTGAAATGAAATCAAATCTTCTTGAAAGCAGTATTTACATTTACTAAGATGTTATCTAATTTACTAGGATAACATATAAAAATGAGTAACTTATAAGTACAAGTTATGATGTGATTAAGTTATGTGCTGACTGTAATAGACAGTACTATGTGTTAAGATATATTGTTCTAATCAAACGAATAATCTGATTATTGATAGGTTGTGATAAAGAGATAAAACCTAAGTTGAGATTTGTAATCAGCAAATCAGGCAAGTATCTTACCTTTGCATTTCCTTTATGCAATGAACATGAGTAAGAAGTTTCAGGATTATTCTATTCTGCATGCATTATTATGTACACTTTGATTATCAACATGTTAGCTCGATATATATATTTACATTAAGTTGATTTCTAAATGGTTATACAAGTGTCCCCACTTGGATAATCATGGCATTTATTCACATGTTGATACACTTTTTCAATTACCCATATATATATATATATATATATATATATATATATATATATATATATATGTTGAATTACATATTATTGTTGAGCAAGATTAAAACCTTCTGGGTTTGGAACCGTGGCATGTATGAACATCCCTATATGGGAAAAAATTTCGCCCGAGGCGGATAGAGTGAACGATGAATCGTCGTTAAGGTTATGTAGTATTGATCAATCTGAGGTACAATGAAATGATCACCCTCCGGTGCGTAAGTTATGACGATTTGCGATGGATTTCTCGCTAAACCTTTTGAAAATAAAAAGAATGTTCATAGTATGTTTCTTAAACCCTATTCATGGGTAGAGCCAAATTTCAAGAAATTGAAAGAGAGTTGTTATGTGAATTTTTATCAAGATGCAGATTACTTCACAACTTTTGATTCGTTGTAGAAGTGTTATGTAAAGAGAATAAATTCTTTCAAATTTATATATATATCTGCTATTACTTGTTTGGGCACCCAAATGCTCATCCTTGCTTACATTAAATGTTTTCGATTATGTATGAGCAACTTTGAAGGCTCGATCCACGAACAAGGGAAAGGAAAGTTGTTCAATGAGTTTATATTATGAGTTAATGGTTATAGTTTAGTAAGACAATGGAATCTATTGTCGGGTATTGTAAGGAATGTATTTGAAGGTCACGCACAGGGAAGTAAACTTTGATGTATGTAAATTAAGTTCGAATGTATTATTATTTAGTATTATTCAAATTTTAAAGAAATGGTATCGTGGAGAACCGAGTTCGGGTTGCAAGTACCCGGAATTGGGGTCCCCACAGGTTGGTATCAAAGCTGTAGGTTATGAACATTAGGAATACGAAACCTAGGTTATAACCTTAGTAGAATGGAGAACGAAAGTTAAGATAGATATTCAGTGAACCATGAGACGAAGTACTCTGGTGAAGAATTATAGGATATGTTAGATAGATGATGAGTCAAGAAGATTCATCAAGTGGTACTAAATAAAATATTCCTTCATTTTATCGATGAACATATTTTATTTCGGTATTAATGTTGTCTCATTTATTTTGGTTATAGGATGGATGACAAAAGTCAAGATAGTAATTCCTTGACCCAAGAGACGATGGACTCTAGCGAGGAGTACACAGACAGTGAGATGATAAGAGATTTGATAGTTAGGAACGACGACTTAAAGGTTAGAGTCGAAAGCGAAGCGCACGAAATCGTATTCTCCGCATTTCGAACAAAGAAGACAAGGACGCCGCCACCGAAACACGTATGGAGTTAGCAGAGTTACGAGGGAGGTTGGAGCAGAGAGAGATACAAATAGGACAGTTGGAGGTTGAGATAGAAGCCAAAGACACCAGGATATATACCTTGGAGCAGGCTTTAGACATCGCCTTCATGCGCTTCGATGCAGAGTGGATGAAGTTGCCTTTCGGCAGAAAGATAGGTGTTGATGCGTTTATAGAGATGAATTGAAATAATTCATCGTCAAAATAAGAGACAACGTATATAGAACTCTTGATTGTTGTGTATATATACTATATGCTAATCAGGGTAACTTATGTATGTAGATGTCTAGTGGAAAAGATATGTGGAATAAGAAGGATCAGATCCATACCCCCGAGCTAATATCGAGGCCAATAGCTGAAATAGAAGCTCACCAAGAACCCAAATCGGATGAGGTGGCTATCGTGGAAAACGTAGCATCGGATCCAGAAATGTTGGATTTGACAGATAGTGATTCAGACACTAAAGTTGAAGCTGCTCAAGCATCAACGGAGGTGCAGGATCTGGAGAACAAGGTTGCTACGCTGGAAAGGCTGTGGGAGATAGAGACGTTGCTTAATATCTAACTGCGTCAAGCGTTGCTAGAAACAATAGAAGAGCAGAATAAGCTCAAAATCCAAATTGATCAGATGGGAGCCTCAAGCAACACTTCGTGTGCAGCTCCGAGAGATAAAGGGAAAAAGAAAAATAGAAGATTATGACTTGGAAAGACCCAGTAAGGAGAGAAGGAGAATGAATGATTGTGATCCTGATAATAACCAAGGAAAAAGTAACCGAATAAAAAGGTGTATAAAATGTAACAAGAAACATGAAGGCGTGTGCAGAAAAGGGACAAATATTTGCTATAATTGCGGACATATGGGATATTTCTCTCCTCATTGTCCCAATCCGAGGCAGTATGTTTGTTTTGTTTGTGGAAAGAAAGATCATCAGGCGAAAAACTGTCCAAGAAAGAAGGCTTAGTAAATAGGTAGTATGGGTTATGTTGTGTTATGTAATGTGTGTGATAAGTAATGAACTATTTTTAACTTTTATGTTGGTCAAGATTTTAAATCCCGACTTTCGTAGTCACAAAGGGATAGCTGATGTTTAAAGCAATATATGCTATGATATGACAAGTGCTATGAATATGAGTCTATGTTGGATTAATGAAGTAAGTTGGTATAAAGATAGCAAATATTTATCTAAATATTGGTTAATATAGTAAACTAAGTTTTAAAATCTAATAATTTGGAATACATGATTATTTGAGTAGAAAATTTTGTGTTATATGTCGAACGTATACGATGAGGCTTAGAATCTAAGGAAATGAAGAATAATTTATGATTATGTCACCGAGACAAAAACGAAAACCAGCCGCGGAAGATCAACCAGATAATCGAACGCGTCGAACGCTTGAAGACTTTAAGGCAATCCTATTGCTAGGTATAGAGGATTAAGTGACTCGAGAGAAGTGTTTATGATAGTTAGGATAACGAAAAGGGCAAAAGATAACTTTTATCACCTATATAATAAAAGGAAAATGAGATAAAGAGAAAGTTTGTGGGCAAAAGAGACATATCTCTTCCAATTGTCCCAATTTAAGAATGTATAGCGAATGTTTTATTTGTGAATCAATGGAGTATAAGGTGAAAGATTATTCAAGAAGGAGAAGTGAGATAAGGAATGCGAATACGAGAAATGACAGCAAGATATAGGCGACAACGAAACCAATTTCAACAAACAACCCAACTGCGAGGGTCTACAACATGACGGTACAGGATACGGTGGCAGCTGGAAACAGAACTCCAGGTGCTATTTGAATAACTTATATATCTAATATGATTTTCTGGCATATATATATAGTAGATTATTTTATAAAGAAACTTTGAGTTCTTTTAGAAATCAAATTTCTGCTTAATCGAATAGACAAGAGTTATGAAGAATAATTAAAGATCAGTTCGATCAAGTATGATCGAGGTCTATGTGCAATGATTATGTGCTATGTACCCTTCTGCATATGAGTTTTTAAAGAGGTGATTCCGGGGACGGAATCCTTATAAGGGAGGGTGAATGTAATAACCCGAGAATTTCTATATAAAATAAATAAGAAATTTTGCGTATAAATTTTTTTTTTATTTAATGACGAGAATAAGTGTCAAGTGATGTGAACAATAAATGCGAATATATTTATTACTTGAAAAATTAGAAATAATTTTGGAATAATCAATTACCACAAATTATATTGTTATGGTAATTAATTTCTGTAAGCAGAAATGTTTTATTAATTATTTTCCATGAAAACATGATTGGAAATAATATATGAAGTGATAATTAGAATTATATAATAAATATTTTATTATATGATTTGTTCAGAATAATTAAGTTAACTATTTAAACTTGATTATTGATGTTGTGTAAGAAAGAGAAGTCAGATATGAGATCCAAACCCTGGATTGGGATTGTGATCAAGAGATGAGAATAATAATATTATATTATTGTTATAATAATTTTATAGTGCCATAAATATGTACTGTGTATGTGCGGACAGATAATATTGTGCAATGACGGTCAATTAGGTCATAGCATACTACTGTGCTGTGAAACCCTAATTATTAAACTCAGTTATGAGATATAACTGAGTAGCGAATGTGTTATATGAAGGTTACTATGTATAAGATGTCGGTAATTAGAAGAAAACCCTAATTACTATTTTTACACCGATAATTAGGACAAACCCTAATTATTATAACCCTAATCGGTTGAAGTTAGAAATCGTATTGACTGTGTTAGAACGCACACAGATAATTAGAGAACCCTAATGGTCAATTAGAAACCCTAATTGATGACGTTAAGAAACCAAAATTTGAAAACCCTAATTTTTCTATAGAAAATCCTAATTTTAAATTATCGGGTTTAATTACGATGTTAATGTATAAATGTTTTAATTTACCAAAGGATGAAAAGTAATTGGTAAACGATAAGAATTACCATCTAGTGATTAAATATTACATTTAATTGCTATGTACAAGAATGCCCATGAAATTATATTAGAAATTACCAAAATACCCTTTTTGTCCATTTTAGTGTATTATTAGTAGCATTGTTGCTAGAATCTTTGCAAAAGCTAGCCAACCATCACCTTCTAGAATTCCCTCATGCTACTATACCATTACACCTCAATTATACAACCAAATTGAGCATCCAAAGCATTAGAATTGGCCTATAAATAGAGATCAAAGAGAGTTAATGCAAAATGCACACTTGAATTTTCCTAACTCTCATCCTAGACTCTCTCAACCTCTTAGCTCCCAAAAACACTTGCCCATACACTCCTAAGCATAGCCCCACGATCACAAGCATCAAAAATAGAAGATCAAAGTTAGAAATCAAGAAATCAATGTGAGAAAAGGTATAAACCCTAATCATAATTTAGTTTATTTCATTTTGGTTGTTTTTGATAAAATATCCAACTATGTTCTTGAACTCTAAAACCATAGATCTACAAGTTTTAGTGTGTTTTATGAGTAGATCTAACCATTTTGGTAGTGAAAAGGCTTAAGTAAGGAAGGGAAAGAAAACTAATTTTCTAAAGTGTGAAAACTAGTATACTGCTGACCTAAAAAGAAATTTTCGGTGTTAGCTAGCTTGCTATAAAAATTCTGGGCTTTTGGTATGATATATTACACTCAATAAGCTTTCCATAGACTCCGAAACGGACTAAATTCGACATCGGAGGAGAGAGTTATGAAATTTCTCCCAAACTACTCAAATGTAAGAAAAACGGTTAGAGCAACAGTTTTTAGCAGCCACTTCCGGGATAAATTCCGAGAGCTTAACATGTCCAAATATGGATTGTGATAGATGAAAATTGTAGATCGGAAAGATATGAATCCAAAAAATTGACGGATCATTAATCGGAGTTATAGATCTCATTTATTTAAGATTTAGTAAAGGACTCCAAAACTGTTTTTGACAAAAAGTAAGCTGCTAATTTTTTGTGAGGGCTGTTTCGGTAATTTAATTTATGAAATAAATTCCGGACTTTTGGGAAATGAAAATATATGGAATTAAGTACCTTGTGTCCAAAAATGAGCTAATTCCGACTTAAAATGACCGAGTTATGACCATTTCAATTTTTGTGATTTTCCAACGAAAACGACTATAACTGGAGTTCTACAACTCCGATTGCCATGAAATTTAAACTGAAGACTCACGATAACATGTTTAAGATTGTATCAGAAGATGGGAATTTTTGGAGTTAAGCACAAGGTAGATAATTTTTAAGGAAATAACTAGAAATGATTTTTTGAAAAATACTAAAGGAACTCGAAAAATTATGGAAAAATAATTTTTGTGTATGAAATATATGTATATGTGTTTGACCAAAGGATAGAAAAATAATAAGTTGATTTGGTATTTTTTCGTGAAAAAGAATAGTTATTTCAGGATACTGAAATGAAATCAAATCTTACTGAAACGGTATTTCGGTTTACTAAGATGTTATCTAATTTACTAGGATAACATATAAAAATGAGTAACTTATAAGTACAAGTTATGATGTGATTAAGTTATGTGCTGACTGTAATAGACAGTACTATGTGTTAAGATATATTGTTCTAATCGAACGAATGATCTGATTATTGATAGGTTGTGATAAAGAGATAAAACCTAAGTTGAGATTTGTAATCGACCGTCGGTAAGTATCTTACCTTTGCATTTCCTTTATGCAATGAACATGAGTAAGAAGTTTGGATTATTCTATTCTGTCATGCATTTATGTACGCTTTGATTATCAACATGTTAGCTTTCGGATATATATATTACATTAAGTTGATTTCTAAATGGTTATACTAGTGTCCTCACTTGGATAATCATGGTATTTATTCACATGTTGATACACTTTTTCAATTTCCCGTATATATATATATATATATATATATATATATATATATATATATATATATATATATATATATATATATGTTGAATTACATATTATTGTTGAAAGCAAGATTAAAACCTTCTGGTTTGGAACCGGGCATGTATGAACATCCCTATATGGAAAAATTTTTATGCTTGGCGGATAGAGTGAACGATGAATCGTCGTTCGGGTTATGTAGTATTGATCAATACAGGGTACAACGGGGCTGATCACCCTCCGTGCCCGTAAGTTATGACGGTTTGCGGATGGATTTCTGCTAAACCTTTTCGAAAATGAAAAGAATGTTCATAGTATGTTTCTTAAACCCTATTCATGGGTAGAGCCAAATTTCAAGAAATTGAAAGAGAGTTGTTATGTGAATCAGTACAGATTACTTCACAACTTTTGATTCGTTGTAGAAGTGTTATGTAAAGAGAATAAATTCTTTCAGCTTATATATATAATTGCTATTACTTGCTGGGCACTCAAATGCTCATCCTTGCTTACATTAAATGTTTTCAGTTATGTATGAGCAACCTGAAGGCTCAGTCACGAACAAGGGGAAAGGAAAGTTGTTCGAATGAGTTTATATTATGAGTTAATGGTTATAGTTTAGTAAGACAATGGAATCTATTGTCAGGTATTGTAAGGAATGTATTTGAAGGTCACGTACCTGGGGAAGTAAACTTTGATGTATGTAAATTAAGTTCGAATGTATTATTATTTAGTATTATTCAGCTTAAAGAAGTGGTATCGTGGAGAACCGAGTTCGGGTTGCAAGTACCCGAAATTGGGGTCGCCACATGAATCAACAAGATTTATAAACATTGGAGGTAACGAAGGTTTCTACTATCGAAGTTTCAACCAATAAGTCAAAGTCTAATTTCTCTGAAGTCAAATTTAAACGTTGAGAGCAAGTAAGAGAAATAAAAGAATGGGTAGAACCGGTATCTAATATGGTATAGACTTCGCAAGAATTTATAATTAACTAACCCGTGATAATTTTATTCAAGTTCCTCGTCAAACAAAAAACGCTCTCTCTTAAACTACCGGCTTTGTTTTGTCCGTATCCGCCTTTGGTGCCACCGTTCCAGCTAGACTTGACTTCACAATACGACAAAATCGATCTAAATGACCTTCTCTTCTTGAAATTTCCACTTTTATTATCTTGGCCATGATTACCACCGAAGTGGTTACCATTCTTGGCATGATAATTTCCCCCATGATGGTTATCATTGTTTCGATGGTTGTTGCCACCGATATGATTATTATCGTGTTGTTGGTCATTACCTTTTGGTTGAGCTGACTCAACGGTCTCATGTGCTTCATTGCTTATCTTAGCATTTTCATATGCCATTTTCAAACACTGTCACAAAACAAGGGTTAATTAACATATCACATATTATCCCTATACAATGACCGACCAATTAAATACCAAATAAACTTAGGTAGGTCATACTAGCGAAGGAATTCCCCATCTCTCCCCTCCTAGTTCTTGTCTCACATCTCAGCCAGGGATCATATCCCTAAGCTTTGATACCAACTGTGACGCCCCCAAAATTAGGTATACATCACCCATCTTGGGTCGCCAAATACAAGGTACTGAATACAAATACAACTTAATTATACAACAGTCGTGTAAAATACGATAAAACATAGGATGTGAGTTTTAATACAAATATTGTCATCTAGACAATATCCACACTTAATGGAGTCCTCATTATATTTATTATTACACTATTTCACAGAATAGTGAGGACTACTAATGCACCATCTAGGACCATCACTCTGTTCCCCGACTAGCCCCAGCTACGTTCTCATTTCCTGAAGAGAATAATGAAAGTAAAAGGGTGAGCTCAACTAGCCCAGTAAGAAATATTATGGCTAAGATAATGCAAAATAATTTATCGTTAGCCTTCAACAATGTTAAACTGATAAAATATAATAACTATCAAGTTTGACTGCAGCGGAACAAGCAATCCATTAGAAGAGTCAAGTACGGAATAAAATCTACTATCTTCTATGATTTAAAAGGTTTTTCATCACTTTTATCGCTGGGACACAGCTTAATTAATAATCCACATCATCTAATCACCCCTACACTACGGCCAAGGATATTCTTTAGTATCACGACCACGAATTATCCATGCACTACAACTATAAATAATCATGTTTTCATCAACGGTCTTGATCATGCCATAAAACAATTCATCTTTATACTAAGGCCAAAGAGAACCCATAGTCATAATCATACCAAAAACCGTCCATTAATGCACTACGGGCCAATGAGGACTTTTTCCACATCATTTGTAACATTACGGTTATGATTATACCGAATAATCCTGGTCATAATCATACCAAGTCCATCTATGCACTATAGGCCACAGATGACTTTCAACATAATATAAGCATGAAGATGATGACAATGATATAAGAATTCAATAAAACAACTTAAAGAATTAATTTATCCAGGAACTAATAACGTCCACATTGTCAACATGATACTTCTTTGTAGAGTAAAATTCAAGAATGCTCAGAAGAATATTTCCATGAAAAGATACTGGATGAAGCACAAATATCAAGGATATTCCACTAATTTCATGGAGTATAGAAGTCAAAGTTTTAACCAAATGAGTATAATAAAGAATGGAATAACAAAAGAAATCACCATGTATGCGATAGTCCGCACAGGCAGGTTATTCCAACAAAATAATAAATAACGGAACCAGTCCCACGTAAATGCATGTGATAGGATATTCAACGGAATAATAAATAATGGAACCAGTGCCGCATAAACGCATGCATGTGATATTTCGACGAATAATAAAGAATGGAATAACAACGAAATCACCATGCATGCGATAGGATCAGCACAAACAAAGTTATTCCAATGAATAATAACTAATGGAACCGGGTTCGACGTAAACGCATTTATGTGATATTCGTCGCATGTAATAATAAAGAACGAAATATTAGAAGAATTTCACCATGTATGCGGTACTTCGCATAACAGGTTATTCTAACATAATAATAAAGAATGGAATAACAGAAGAATTTCACCAAGTATAGGGTATCCCGCGTGTACATGTTATTCCAACAGAATAATAAAGAGTGGAATAACAAAAGTTCTCTTCATGAATAAGAAAGAAAGAATACCCCTTACGAGTACAACAAATAATATCCCCTACCTTAAGAAGAAGAGTTCTGGATATATGAGTAGTGAAGTAGCAGAATACTTTTCTTCTTTCTCTCTATAGTTTATCTCTCTAGAATTTTAGTGAATTCGTAAGAAATAATGAAGGAATGAGATTCTATTTATAGAAAAATGGACTGTATAGTAACTAATTCATGAACGGTCCTGATTGATTTACTTTAATCTGACGGTCCATATTTAAAGCAAAATCTTTTAAATAAAATATAATATATTCTATTTATAATCTAATAAAACGAATAACTTTATTAAAAAATTTACTATGCAAATACTATGCAGGCACTATGCAAATACTATGCATAATAAAATATAATATATTCTAATTATTGTCTAATAAAACAAATAACTTTATAAAAGTATTATGTTTTATATAAAAAGATTTTACTATTAGCCTAATAAAATGAATAACTTTATAAAAGTATTCTATTTTATATAAAAAGCTTTTCTATTTTATTACAATAATAATACAAATAAAACAAAATTGAGTGACTTATCACGTAAGCATCAATAATCAATACCGTATGCTACTATGCAACCACGCGTATTACTGTACTTTTAACACCGGGTGTTTCAACAGTTAACGGTAAAACTTCCGCCGTTATTTTCATAAAATATTTTTGTCTTTTTCTCAATCCGACAATAATTTCGTTGTGGGGTCCACCAATGATTGTACCGTCGTACGGATATTCTCCGACAAAAAGAATATTCCCCGACCAATCGAATATTATATAACAACTTGCATACTTTGCAAAATTTATAAATATTACCCACAACTATAACATTATATCAAATCCACACCATAATATTAAAAAAAATTATTTCGAGAAAATTAAATATTTATTCATAAAATCTGGGGTCTCACAAAGACGAATGCGTCGGATACAAGGAAATGTTAAACACAGTTCCAGCGTAAAGTTAATGTGTGCAATTAGATTTGTAATACTATTGTATGATATTAATGTTATTATAAGTCAAGTAAGTTATGTATTGTGTATAAGTTAAGGTTACTCGACCTTGGGGATTATGTGTAAGTTTAATGTATAAATAATTTATGTTTATATGTTCCGCAAATATAGTAATAGTTATAGAATGATCGAACCGGATCCGCGGTGATTCGGGGCCCGGATTCGGGGCCCTCACATCTTCTCTGAGAGGTTTGTTGCAGTTGGCAATGAAATGGCAAGGCTTCTTGCAGTTGTAGCATAGATCATTCATTTGTTCATGGCTGCTGTAGTTGCTGACCTTTTTTGGCTTGCTGATTTTGCCTTGTCGCATGAACCTTCTTAGTCATTTTACCAGCATTGCAAAGTCCTCATCATCGTCTTCATCTTAGTCAGAGTCAATTTTAGTGTTGACCTTTGAGGTACTTTCAGTTACTTTGAGAACAACACCCTTATCCTTATTTCTTCCTTCTGATAATATAGTTTTTGCTCGTTGAGTCAGCTCAAATTCGTAAGTCAGAAGGTTGCCATATAACTGTTGGATAGTCATCTCATGGAGATTCTTTGACCCTCTTATAGCAGTGGTTTTGGCATCCCATCTGCTTGGTAAGGCTCTCATGAACTTTATGAATAGATCTTTGTTTGGATAGATCTTTCCATATGCTAGTAGAGAGTTGAGTAGAACGTTTAATTTCTCGTAGGTGGCAGTGACGTTCTCTCCTTGAACATGTGCGAACATTTTATATTGTTGTGTTAAGAGAGATTGTTTGTTTTCTCTTACTTCTTCCATTCCTTCGTGTATGATGAGTAGTGCTTCTTAAACCTCCTTTGTTGTCCTGCTCTTGACCACATTTTCAAATAGATCATCTTCTAATGATTGAAACAAAATGTTCTTAGCCTTCTTGTCGAGTTGGATAGCTCTTTTCTCGTTGTCTGTCCACTCCTCTTTGACTTTGATTTGTATTCTGTTTTGATCGTCTGTAGTTGGTGCCAGCTTTGTTGGAACGTAGGGCCCATTCTGAACAGTCTCAAATAGATCTTAATCTATTGAGTCCATGTATGCTTGCATCCTAACTTTCCAGTTTGGAAATTTATCTTTATTGCACATTGGTGGCTTGCTACCTCCTCCTGTAGCATCCCCAAATCCGGGTACACATAAGAAAAGAATCACATTATCAACATGCATATAGCTAATAGCGCAACATCAGGTTCCAATGATTATCAATGTAAGAAACTAATTCGTTCTCAAACCAAACTCGGCCACTAATCAATATACGAAGCTAAGCAGACAATTCCCCGCCCATACAAAGAATTGGTCAACCTAACCACTATATCGACCAGGAAGCTAAGTGATTCTAAAACCAAGTACAAATTCCCCACCCATACAACGAATCATACAACTCACCTGCTGACCTGAGTCCTCAATTGAAATCCTACACAATTCTAACTTTCTATTTTCTTAATACGAATTTTCTTTAATCCGCATCTTAACATTTACCACTCTTTTCTGAGTTTACATTGTACCATTTCCTAGAACCTTCCCTTTATAGCGTCAAGCTATATCATTCTAATCACTTAACATATCATATGTTATTCAACAATTTAATCTGATCACGTCGGGATCTTATTTCGTAATCATTTCTCCTTATACTCACGATCGTTTTATATTACGATCTTCTTATTTTTCTCTTTAATCATATTGTATTATGATTTTATTTGCACTTTTCATCTTATAGACATAGTCTATTTATTTTCATTTTTCATCTTTATTACTGGAGTCAGGTAACTCTAGATTCTTATCTTTATAGCTTTTCAAGATCCTTCTTTGAATCTTATTTATCTTCATCTTTAATTAATAATGAATTTCCAAAAATTCATCTCTTATCGCTTAAACTCTATTCGAGTTTATTGCTTATCATCATCTCTGCGGGTATAGCCTAAGGTACACCTACCTAAGGTTTATAACCTACGACTTTGATACCAACTGTAGCATCCCCAAATCCTGGTACTTTTTACATCAGTTCCGGTACATCATTTCTATAACTATTGCGGAAGATATAAACATAAATTATTTATACATTAAACTTTTACAACATAAACCCCAAGGTCTACAACCTTAACTTATTACATACCTTCAATATCTTAAAGGTTTACAATACTATTTTTGTCAGAAAATTTAATATATCTAATTGCATCATAATTTAATCTTGCACTTTGTCTTCGCTTCTGACTTTATTCGAGCTTTCATCTAAATCTGAAAATTTTATCATGATATAGCAAGGGTGAGCAACAAATTTGCCCAGCAAGTTTTAAATACAATGAAGATATATCATGATTGAAAAGAATGAATAAGCTTTCAAGTTTTCAACAATATAATAATTGTGAAATAACATGAATCAAGTTTTGAAGGTCAATAATGACCATAAACAATTTAACTGAACCTTATGGTAATGAAGGTGATCAGCCTTTCATACCTGATGAACATATGCAACATGCACCATGTGCGAATCAAAAATCAGTATAAACGTGAATAATCAACAACAATTATTCACTAACATGCTTTGAACATACAACTCAAGTTTGAGTAAAGGAAACTTGTCTGCACCACTGATTACCGCTAAGCAATCTAATGTAATCTCTTATGAAAGACCTATCAATTATAAGAGTAATCTTTCAGTTAGCATAACATACCTATGAGCTCATAATACTATTACTTTATCCATATATTATTTAACACTTAATCAAATATTAGATAACCTCGTAACACATCAGTATTATTATTGTCCTTTGATAATTCTTTAATCACTATAGCATATCCATTATGATTTAACACTCGCTATTTCATTTCATAAGTTCTTTTCTATAATCCAGTAGAACAAATACTAATATTATAATATGGATTATTTAAACATAACAATCCAGCAACCTGTACTGAAACTATTCTTCAATTTTAGCAACCTGATATCAAACTAATTTACAATCCAGCAAACTATTTATAATTCAGCAAGCTATTTTCTCTAATTCAGCAAGCTGTTTTTCCAATTCAGCAAGCTGTTTTCATTTTCAATATATCAAATTTCCAAATCATCATACTATACATTCAATATGACCTATTGAATGTCAGATTAACTTAACTCCTCTTTTAAACTCCATTTAATAACATTAAATTCATTTACTAATATTATTAATCATTAAATAATATTTTAAATCAATGATTTCATAACACTTTAATCCAAATGTTATTAATTACTTAATAATCTCATAACCTAATATTGTTAATATTATAACAATATTTTAATCATTTACTAAACTTATAAACAATTTATTTTAATTATTTACACTTTACCAAATAATGCATTTAATCATTATAAAATGCCATAAACATCACAACACTTCACACCCGACCCAAAACTTCGTCAAAAATCTGCTTAAGCCATGCTCAAGGGTCTCAAGTCTTAAATCATATTTTTCATATTTTTGGACATCATATATTTAATTAAATCCATTTATCATCATTTAGATGAAAAATACCAAATTAGTTCTAAAAATATTTTTTTTCTGAGATTTGACAGAATATAGTTCCATATTGAACATATATATTTCCCAGAATTTTTAAAATCCATTTACTATATTTAAATATTCCATAATAGCCAAATCTTCTCAGATTTTTCATAAATCGAGAGTAACTCCAAAAATTCTGATATTTATACAGTATGTTCCTGTTATACACATGTACTTCCAGTAAAAATTTTATAATTGTTGGACTTATACACAAAGAGTTATTCGGGTAGCTTCATAAAAATAGCCCTTCACCGTAAAATCAATAACTCTCAAACCGTATGGCCAACAATTCTCAAATTTTTACACAACCTGTAAAACTTCTGATATTACCACTCCAAAGTTTTCCATAATTTTTAAAGCACAAAAAGGGGACAAAATTGCCCCCGTTTCAGACTGCCCCAAAACACATGAAAACTTATTATTAGAAAAATTGGGACTGTTTTGGCTTAATCAGTCACTACACTATGAAAACTGAATATTTTTGTGTGCTACCACTTGGGTTAACTAGTAAACACATATATCTAGCACCCTTCTCTGACGGATCGTAAAAAGGAGTTATAGATTTAAAACGGTGGATTTTCAAAGTAAATAGAAATTTTGGGTTTCTAAACTAGAAAATTTTTATTTATGATTCCAACCAAATTAATACCCAATATAGGTAGATCCGAATATAAAAAACTCATAAACATGTATATTCATGGTTTTTGAGTTTAGAAACACAAATCCAAACTTTGATTTGGAAAAATTAAAATCAATTACATAAACTAGTTTTAGGATTTTACCTCTTTTCTCAACATCTTCTTTCTTCTTCTTCCATGAAGGATCTTCTCTCTCCTCTTCTTCTCCCTCATGGGGCTGCCGCCCCTTATCTCTTCATCCTCCATGGCTTCGGCCACTTCTTCCCTTTCTCTACCTCTTCCTTCTCTTTTCCCGTTTCTTTCTTTCTCTCTCTTCTTTTTCCTTTTCTCTTTCTTCTTTCTCTTCTTAGCTTCTTCTTCTTCTTTTTTCTCTAATAATCGGTCCCTTCCTTTCCTTCTCTCATTTAACCGATCACTTGGCTTTCTTATTGTCACATATTATTATTATTATTATATTAACAATTGTCCAATATGGCCCTCTTTAATTGGGCTACTAGTTTAATCTTTTGGGCTTTCAAATTAATTCTTTGGGCCATGTAAAATTAACAAAGTCCAATCTTTTTTATCTAATATCACCCTAAATATTTAATTAGGGTATCCATTTCAAATATTTAGAATTTAAATCATCACTTTTGTACATTAAATTCTATAACCCAACTAAACTTGTTGTAATTAAGTTATAAAATTAATAACTTGAGATAATAAAAATATATCTCTTAACTTAATATAATTTTTAATATTATTATTTACCCACATTATCCTTAACAATTGGGACACAAAATGATCATTAATTTCACTAAATTAACATACCCACATGCTAGGATTTATACATAATCATTACCCAACATTTATAAAGTGATTTTAACCCATTAAAACACATAATCACAGAGTTCAAATCTATAATTTCACTGACTTTGATGTTCTTGAAGGTTTAGAAAATAAACCATGAAAATTGACACTACAGATTCGTTATAACACCGAATCCGTTCATTTAAACTTTGGTCTCTTCGTATCAACATGCATAATAATATACGAGTATAAATTTTATGAAAACATTTATATTTGACATACTAAAATCACGTATAAGGCCATATGGCC
The DNA here is from genome assembly GCA_020205605.1 of Panax ginseng. NCBI lineage: Eukaryota > Viridiplantae > Streptophyta > Magnoliopsida > Apiales > Araliaceae > Panax > Panax ginseng. Next base: position 59,702,346 of record CM035140.1, on the reverse strand, counting down.
ATAACCCAAACTCTGTAATTTTGTAGCAATCATACACGATATAATTTCATGAAACAGATGATATGGTTTATACAATATATATAATCAAATACGATTTGATAACATCTTAACCTATATATGCATATAAGCCTTATAATTTCCCTTCATAGAGACTTTACAAAAAACTGTGAAAGCCATTTTTATCAAAACTTGAATACGTGAAATTTAGAATTTGGGAAGGAGAGATTACCCTGAGAATAAAGTATATATATGTAGGCTTAGATTCTTTCTTCAATCACTGAGTTCTCACAAAATCCTCTGAACTCTCTCTTGAATTTCTCAATCTCTCTCTCTGTATCTCTAGACTTAGCCAATAATAATAAAAAGAAAAGGAAAGGACAGTTCGTATAAAGGAAGAAACTGACGCGCGTCATGGAGGTCAGTTACCCATAATGGGTAACTGCAATTAACTCCCACTTAGGCTATGTTTGGCTAGCTTTAATTGATTCAAGTCATTTAATTTAATAAAAGCTTTATTACATAGTTTAATTTATGTCACACCCACTTGCACAATAATTCATATATCTTATTTAATATAAATAAAATATAATAACTTCTCATAAATTCACATAGTCATATATTTAATTTCCTCATTAATTAATAATGTCAAATTATTAAATCTCAAATTAATTATTACATTAATTAAAATAACATCATGCTTAATTAAATATTTCATTTAATTCAATAAGCTCACATAAATACATACTTGAATAATAAATATTATCTACATTAATTTCATAAATGTAACACATAACTAAATTAATCTACCACAATTGCATCAAATAATTATTTAATCCAAAAATTAAATCATCAAAAATATTTATTTACTTCAATAAATATTAAAATTAAATTACAAAAAATCTCGTTCGTCACATCTTTCCCCCCTTAAAAGGATTCTGTCCCCCAGAATCACGATTCTGTCCCCAGAATCACGACTCAATAATTTTGACCCGTTACATTCTCTCCCCCTTACAAAGATTCTATCCCCAGAATCGCTTACACATAATTAAGTAAATAAATGAGGGTAATTCTTCAACATATTCTCTTCGAGTTCTCATGTAGCTTCTTCAGTGTTGTGGTTCCTCCAAATTACCTTAACAGAAGGTATAACTTTATTTCTGAGAACTTGTTCTTTTCGGTCGACAATTTGGACAAGAATTTCTTCGTAAGATAAGTCTTTTTCAAAATGTAGGGGTTCATATTCAATTACATGTTTGTAATCGGCCTTGTAGGGTCGTAACAAAAAAGCATGGAAGACGTTGTGGAAATTCTCGAGTGATAGAGGTAAAGCTACCTCATACGCGACTTCACCGATTCTTCTCAGTACTTCAAAGGGTCCAATGAATCTTGGACTCAATTTCCTTTTCTTTCCGAACCTGATCTTCCCCTTCCAGGGAGAGACCTTCAAGAAAACATAACTACCTGATTCAAACTCGATATTTTTACGATGTGGATCAGCGTATTTCTTCTGTCGATCTTGAGCCGCTACCACCTTTCTTTTGATCACTTTGACTATTTCTGTCTCATTGTACCAATTCTGGCCCTAGCAATTGTCTTTCACCAACTTCATCCCAGTAAAGCAGAGTTCTGCATTTTCTCCCGTATAACGCTTCGTAAGGCGGCATGCCAATACTAGCGTGGTAACTATTATTGTAGCCGAACTCTACTAACGGTAGGTGATCATCCCAATTTCCTTTAAAGTCCATCACACAGGCTCTTAGCATATCTTCTAAGGTTTGAATCGTTCTCTCGCTCTGCCCGTCTGTTTGAGGGTGGTAAGCTGTACTCATTCGCTATTGTGTACCCATGCATTCCTATAGACATTACCAGAAGTTCGATGTAAAGCGCAGATCTCTATCAGAAACAATTAACACCGGCACTCCGTGCCTCGAAACAATCTCTTTTATGTATAGTCTCGCCAACTAATCTAAGTTGAATCTGATTTTGATCGGAAGGAAGTGTGCGAATTTTGTCGGATTGATGAACGATAACCCATATCAAGGTCGCGACCTTTCTCGAAGTCATCGGGCCAACCACGAAGTCCATTGTAATATGTTCCCATTTCCATTCTGGGATCTCCAACAGTTGTAGCAATCCACTAGATCTCTGATGTTCTGCTTTCACTTTCTGACAGGTAAGACACTTGGCAACACATTCTGCAACATCTTGTTTTAAATTTGGCCACCAGAAATGTTATCGAAGATCTTGGTACATTTTGGTACTACCAGGGTGAATTGAATATCGTGAACTATGAGCCTCGCTCAAAATTTCTTCCTTAATCTCTTGTACTGGCGGTACCCAAATTCTACTCTCAAATCTCAGTATTCCTTCTTTATCCATCTTAAATCTCGGTTCGGTTCCTTCAGATATCTTCTTTGTCACCTTTTTACATTCTTCGTTCTGAAGTTGAGCCTCCTTTAATTTATCTAGTAGAGTTATACCAGATTGCATCTGAAATAGCTTCTCATCAATCTCCATAGGATACTTCACTTCCAACTCTAGTTTCTTCATTTCTGCAATTAGCTCCTCCTGAGCAGTCAACATCATCAATTTCTCACGACCATTTCTACTTAAGGCGTCGGCAACCACATTTGCTTTACCCGGATGGTATAAAATCAAACAGTCGTAATCCTTAATTAATTCCAACCATCTTCTTTGACTCATATTTAAGTCCTTCTGTGTGAAAATATATTTCAGACTCTTGTGGTCTGTATATATTTCACACTTCTCCCCGTAGAGATAGTGCCTCCAAATTTTTAAAGCAAAAACAACTGCAGCTAACTCCAAGTCGTGGGTTGGATATCCCTTCTCGTAATCTTTCAATTGTCGTGATGCGTACGCAATGACTTTGCCGTTTTGCATCAGCACACATCTAAGTCCTTTATGCGATGCATCACTATAGACAACAAAATTTCCTGTATCATCCGGAAGGGATAACACAGGTGTCGTACTCAATCTCTTCTTCAATTCTTGAAAGCTCTCCTCACACTTCTCCGTCCAAACAAATTTCACAGCTTTACGAGTTAAATTCGTTAACGGAGTTGCTATCTTGGAAAAGTTTTGTATGAATCTTCTATAATATCCTGCTAATCCAAGAAAACTTCTTACTTCTGACGGCGTTCTCGGCTGATCCTAGTTAATCACGGTTTCTACTTTGGATGGATCTACCGAAATTCTATTTTTATCGATCACGTGCCCAAGAAATTGCACTCGTTCAATCCAAAATTCGTATTTCAAAAATTTGGCATACAACTTTTCTCTTCTCAATACTTCCAACGTTAATCTCAAATGCTCTACGTGTTCTTCTTTGGTTTTCGAATATACCAAAATATCGTCTATAAATACAACTACAAATTTGTCTTAAAACGGCTTGAACACACCATTCATTAGTCCCATAAATGCTGCAGGAGCATTCGTTAGACCAAACGACATTACTAAAAATTCATAGTGACCATATCGCATTATGAACGCTGTCTTTGGTATATCCACTGGCCTCACCTTCAGTTGATGATAACAGCTTCTCAAGTCTATCTTGGAAAAGTATCTCGCTCCCTTTAATTGATCAAACAGGTCGTCGATCCTCGGTAATGGATATATATTTTTAATTGTGACCTTATTAAGTTCTCTGTAATCAATACAGAGCTGCATCGTTCCATCCTTCTTCTTCAAAAACAACACTAGAGCTCCCCACAGCGATACGCTCGGTTGAATGTACTTCTTGTTCAATAATTCTTGTAGTTGTACCATTAATTTCTTCATCTCTACTGGTGCCATTCGGTATGGTGCCTTTGATATTGGAGCAGTTCCTGGCGCCAAATCGATCACGAAACTACCTCTCTATCTGGTGGAAGTCCTGGTAAATCATCTGGAAATACGTCGACGAAGTCCCTCACAATCGGCATCTCTTCGACCTTCGGATTCTCTTTTCGACTATCGACTCTGTAAGCTAAGTATCCTACACAGCCTTATCTTAACAACTTTCTGGCCTGCATCATCGTCAGACAACTCGCTTGTCTAGGCGACTTGCTACCATAAAACACAACCTTTGACGGAGTCATAAGGTTAATACGCTTCTTTTGGCAATCAATTACAACCCCGTAATTGAATAACCAGTCCATTCCCAAAATAACATCAAATTCCCCAAGTCGAATATGAATAAGATCTACGTTCATGATATTACCCTTAATATCCACTCTACAATTCTTATGTACGTACTTAACAGGGATTATTTCTCTATTCGCAATTTCTATGTTCATGGGATAATCCAATTCATTCTTAGGTAAATCTAAATTCTTGGCAAAATCATCGGATATAAAGGAAAAAGTAGCACCCGAATCAAATAAAACATAAGCATTAATTTTATTGATCGGAATGATACCTGACACCACATCATGGGGTTGAACTGCATCTTGCACCATCATGTTAAAAGTCCGGGCGGTCGGTCGGTTTGTTACGGTTGGTCCGGTGATGGTTAAGGTATTTCCTTTATTATTTCCGGGTTTCCTCCTCGATCCTCGATCCTCCGATCCCTTCTTGGGACAGTCTCTTGCCAGATGGTCCTTCGAACCACAAGTAAAACAAGCACCCTTCTTTGGGTTTGGACAGTTTGATGCTATGTGGCCTTACTGACCACAATTGTAGCACACTCTTTTTCCTTTCATACAAACTCCAAGATGAGCTTTCCCGCAGGTCTGGCATGCTTCGATTCTTTTCTTCTGATTACCTTACTGATTTCCCGATGATGAGCTGTCGTTCCACCTTTTCTTCTGATTGAAATTTCCACCTCCTATGCCACTTCCGCTGGCCTTGTTATTAATTTCTCCTTCACTCTTCTTCTTCTTCTGATCTTGATTGTACTTGGTCACCGCATCGCTTCCACCTTCAGCGAGGATGGCCTTTTCCAAAACTCCGACAAATGTGTTTATCTGAAACATTGATACCTTATTGTACACCCAAGGCTTTAGTACTTGTTCGAATCTTCTGGCTTTTCTTTCGTCCGTGTGTACTTAATACGGGGCAAACCTCGCTAACTCGTTGAATTTAGCCCCGTAGTCAGGTACACTCATGTTTCTCTACTTCAACTCTAGAAATTGAACCTCCATCTGGTTTTGTGAACTAGTTGGGAAATACATTTCGAAAAACATCTCTTTAAATCCCTCCCACGTAATTACACCTTCACCTCCTCGCACTTTGTTTGCTTGCCACCAGTAGCTAGCCTCAGACTTCAGCATAAATGTTGCAAAAGTGGTCTTCTAGTCTTCTCTAACCCTAGCAACGTCGAAAACCTTCTCCATCTCCATAACCTACGTTTCAGCCTCGATTGGGTTCATGGAACCTTTGAACTCTGGCGGTCCCACCTCCTTGAAGTCTTTAAACGTTGTGTTTGGTGGAGCTTGAGGTTGATTGTTCATTGCTCCAGTCAGTAAGTTAACTAACTATTGAACGGGATTTGTGTTGGCATTATTGTTATTATTGGTTGACTCTTCCTGAGCTGGTTGACGCTTTTGTCTTCTCCTTGGCGGCATATTTCTGTTAAATAAACGCTTATTAGAACTTTATTTATTTCTCTAAATAGTTAAGGCATTACTTAACAATTTAACATACTCATTTAACACATCATCTCAAACAACTTGATATATTTTCATTCAAATCAAAAGTTTTAACATTAAACGATAGCATAACTGCTATTTACATCAACTATCCTGGAATAAAGAATTCACAGGATTTAAAACATTCAAATATTCCTTCGTTCATAAACACGTCAGAATTTACATCTAAAACTAATTAAGTTCTTCACATAATTAAATAAATCATATCACTTTGCTTGGTGAAGTCTTGATTAGCCTTCTTCTACGCTCCTCTTCTAAGATGCGATACATCGTCCTGCGATCCATCATGTACAATGGTAGTCCTTCGAATTGGATCGGGTATCTCAGAACTCGATCTTGAGTCTCATTCATTGCCTTATTAAGTGTAGAGTACGTTTCCCCAATCTTCGCTTTCTTTGCACGACTATCATCCTCTGCACGATCAGCTCGACGTGATTCTCTTACCCACCCTTCCTCTGCTATGTTCAGTCTTTCGAAGGTTTCCTTCAGTTCCTTCTTCAGCTTCTGTATCTCCTCAGTCTTATCTTCAGTTTGACCCTTCTCATGGACCAAACCCCATTCTACATTTCCCAGTCATGAGTGAAGAGTCGAAATCTCCCTCTCATTCTCCTCTAGAGTAATCTGCTGAATAATAGCTCGCTCAGTCAGATTGTGCACCTCATCTCGTAACTCCACGTTACGGTCGTATAATGTGTCGTACATCTCAGCATCAACGGTGTACCATGGTAACTCCTCTTCCTCTTCCTCAACAAATTCCTCTTTAGGATCCTCCTCAGGATTAGTCTCGGGCTCATGCTCCTGACCAACAATGGTGATCAATGGAGATGACTCCCTCTGTACCAGCTGCTCCCTAATGACATGAATGTCTTGGGGCTCCTCCTCTGTCGGTACTATAGGTACACGGGATTCCTCCTCAGTAGGTACTATAGGTACACAGGGTTCTTCCTCCCCAACTTGACTAGCTTCACCAACATTCGACATCCTCACAACAAATTTTTAAGTTTTAGTTACTAAGTCGTATCATCTAACGCATACTTTAACACATAAACACATAAGGTCTTTTATTATCTTCAATGAATTACATAAATTCATTTCTTATAACTCGATAAGAGTTTTCCATCACTAACTTCTTTCTATAAGGCTACTACCTAAGGTTGTTCCCCCATCTAAGGTTCATAACCTACAACTTTGATACCAACTTAGACACCCCCAAATCCGGGTACTTGATTCCACGGATTTGGTGTTCATCATACAAATATCATCTATCTATCTACCCATAATAAATGCAAACCATGCAATAGATAGAAATAAAATCTTCCCTTTAAAGGGTTCCAACATCCTAATCATAAACATAATCCCAAAGTTAAACTAACCTTAAACATCTGTGCGGAATCATAAACAAATAAGTCTTAACAACATCATTAAATCAAGTCTTAAACAAAATACATCATCATATAAACAACAAGTCTTCATCACTTGCTAACTTTGCCCTTGCCTTTACTAGTGGAAGGTTCATCAGTTCTTTCGTTCTTAACTGCAATATTATTAATAAGCAAGAGTGAGAACTATTTCCCACAAGTATAACGATCAAATAATAGTATAATAACATGCGAGTAAATCAAAGACATCTGAATAAAAGCTCAACTTTTGAGTCAAGAATGAATAACAAGAATCAAAAAATTTCTGAAGGTCATAAGACCTTGAACTCTGTCCTAGGTTATCAAGGGTTATACTTGAAACCTTTAACAGTCATAAGACTATTGACCTTTCTACTCGTGCTTTTGGGGATCACCCTTAGTACCACCATCTGCACAATATCTTAACGCTAACGTATAAGTAAATCCCTTTGCAGGGTTGTTCATCTCAATTTGACATTCGAGTCCGCACCAAAGGAAGTTTAGTTTGGATAATTCAATAAGGGTTCTAAAATTTAGAACGTTCATCAACTAAGGACTAGTTGAATCAATAAAGTTCACTAGTCTAATAAGGTTCAACAATAATATTATTCAATTTGCATAATAATCTCAAAAAGTATACAATAGGACAATTATTGAATAACTGAATCATGCTTTGAAAAGATAATCAATCTTTAATATAACATTTGAACTTGAATAATAGTAATGATAATTTACTCCAGGTAAATAATAAACTTGCACAATAATGACAAGTAGGGTTAGGAAACTTGCCTCGTGCGTAGATTACACTTTAACTAAGCACGTTCTTTGAATTTAATACTACATACCATTCACATTCACAATACCAGTTAATTATAACTTAACTAAGCATCATAAATTCATTCTCTTTTTTTACTTTGATTATTGACTATACTTAGTCAAATTACCACTTTGTCACATAATTTGTACTTCATGAATATCAAGCTAATTATGTATTCAATAATTCAATCCAAATGAAATTATGTTATTTACATGTTAAACAACTATTTTAACATCTCATTATACTTCTAACATGTTTACATGTTCATTAAATTAATTTACTAACACATTGTCAGACTTAAACATTTTAAAAATTACATTACTGAACTTTCTGGAGAGTGGTGTTGCGGCGCCACTTTTATACTTGATCTTCACGCTGCGGCTGGACTCTTGGCGCTGCGGCTCGAGACTTGGCACTACGGCGTGGGACTTCAGTTCTAGAGTTGGCACCGCGGCACGAAACTCCAGACTTTGATTCCCAGTTCGCGAAGAACACAGAGTTCAGTGAAAAGGACACAAAATGATCATTAATTTAACTAAATTAACATACCCACATGCTATGATTTATACATAATCATTACCCAACATCTATAAAGTGATTTTAACCCATTAAAACACATAATCACAGAGTTAAAATCTATAATTTAACTGACTTTGATATTCTTGAAGGTTTTGAAAATAAAACATGAAAATTGACACTACTTGGATTCAAGTTATAACAATCAATCCGCTTCATTTAAACTTTGGTCTCTTCGTATCAACATGCATAATAATATACGAGTGTAAATTTTATGAAAACATTTATATTTGACATACTAAAATCACGTATAAAGCCATATGGCCATAACCCAAACTCTGTAATTTTGTAGCAATCATACACGATGTAATTTCATGAAACAGATGATATGGTTAATACAATATATATAATCAAATAAGATTTGATAACATCTTAACCTATATATGCACATAAGCTTTACAATTTCCCATCATAGAGACTTTACAAAAAACCGTGAAAGCCATTTTTATCAAAACTTGAATACGTGAAATTTAGAATTTGGGAAGGAGAGATTACCCTGAGAATAAAGTATATATATGTAGGCTTAGATTCTTTCTTCAATCACTGAGTTCTCACAAAATCCTCTGAACTCTCTCTTGAATTTTTCAATCTCTCTCTTTATATCTCTAGACTTAGCCAATAATAATAAAAAGAAAAGGAAAGGAGAGTTCGTATAAAGGAAGAAACTGACGCGTGTTATGGAGGTCAGTTACCCATCATGGGTAACTGCAATCAACTCCCACTTAGGCTATGTTTGGCTAGCTTTAATTGATTCAAGTCATTTAATTTAATAAAAGCTTTTTTACATAGTTTAATTCATGTCACACCCACTTGCACAATAATTCATATATCTTATTTAATATAAATAAAATATAATAACTTCTCATAAATTCACATAGTCATATATTTAATTTCCTCATTAATTAATAATGTCAAATTACTAAATCTCAAATTAATTATTACATTAATTAAAATAACATCATGCTTAATTAAATATTTCATTTAATTCAATAAGCTCACATAAATACATACTTGAATAATAAATATTCTCTACATTAATTTAATAAATGTAACACATAACTAAATTAATCTACCACAATTGCATCAAATAATTATTTAATCCAATAATTAAATCATCGAAAATATTTATTTACTTCAATAAATATTAAAATTAAATTACAAAAAATCTCGTTTGTCACAACTACGAAGTAGTACGGGAAGAAGAACCAAGATTGAGTTGTAAAGGATAGCATACGAATTAAAGATAATTTGTATTAAGGTTAGGGGAAGTTAGAAGTTGTAATATTTCAATTGAGGACTCATGTGATAGCTGAGTTGTATGAACCTTTGTTATGGACAGAGGTTTGTGCTTTGGTGTAATCACTTCTTAGATTATTACAGTGATAATCATTGGAATAGTGTGTCGCATTATCAATATGTATATAACGAGAAGGTGAATCTTTTCTCATGTATATATTTGATAGGTAGAGTATGTTAAGATAGGTGCGAGTTCTTGAAACTCATACTCATGAAAGTTTGTGACTCATAGTTATATGCTACGTTTCTGAGCCCTAAGCATATAGATAGTACTTGATTTGTTCTTGGATTACATATTGCGAAGATAAGTTCTTAAACACATATAGTTGTGAAAAGTTCCTAAACACATAAATTGTGGTAAGTTGATGGACTATACTAAGGTATATGAATGGTTAGACTGGAAACAAGTATTTTCAGTAAGCTTAACATTGAAGGTTTTGGAGAAGATTAAGTATTGTCACAAGACAATGAAGGAAGATGGAGAAATAAGATATTCCAAGTCATCTAGCTATGCTAGATTCCGAAATTTATTGAAATCGTGCTTATATGTGCGTTTTGAAAATGAAAGAATTGGTTCAATTTTTGGAAACAACGAATTTTAAAAGAGCTATTCTTTATATGTCTATGCTAATTGTTTTGGCTAGTCAGAAATTGATTTGAAATATCAAAATAAATTTTATATCATCAGTGCATTTGATGCAAAGATGGTAAAAAGATGGAGTTATTAATGCAATTGAACCCAGTGTTGGATGTGATCTTATGATCAACAACCCGCTATGATATTATGTATAATGACGAAGTTATAAACTGACGAAGTCCTTAACGTGCTGTGAAACAGTACGGTATCATGACGTCATAAAATGTTTTGATGTATTGTGAAAGAATTTAAAGAAGTGGTCGATGTCAATTGATTTGACTAGACGAATGTTTCAAATTGATGTCTAATTTATTGGTATGATCTAAGCTATTTGATTCGGCTAAGACAAATGGTATGTCATGTTGAAAAGAAAATCGAGCTTTCTTTAAAGAATTTATGCCAAGCCAAATTATTTTGGTGCGGAAGCTAATGATTAAGTCTGAGGTGAACATACCCCAAAATGGGGTTATACGATGGGTTGATCACCTACGTATGAAAGATGTAGTTTCTTTCTTGGTGATTGTAAAATGACCGTGATAGAAGGGTTTACGGTGAAATGTTGTTAAACCTAGTAAGACTTCATGATTGATTTGACCTCTCAGAAAAATTATGAAATGTTTTAAAGGAATTCTTATATTCCTCTTATTCATTTTACTTCATAATTCTTGATACGTTATGAAGGTAAGAGAATGTTTGAAAGATTAGGACTCCTGAGAAGAAGAGTAAGCTAAAATTTCGAGAAGAAGAGTAAGCTAAAATTTCGAGGACAAAATTCTGTGAAGAAGGGCTGAATGTGATGACCCGATTATGGGTGTGGTTTTAAGAAATTTCGAGGACGGAATTTTTATAAGGGGGGAAGTGTGACAACCCGGAGAACCGGATTGTCCAGAATTTAAGTTTAAAGAATTAGATATTAATAAAATAAATTTTTATTAATACTATTATGTGCTATGTGTTTATTAATCGTTCTATAACCTAGAATGATTATAATACGGGAGGATTCTAGCTACGAGCTAGACTAAACGAATAAGAATTTTCAAAACGAAAATAAAAAAATTCTAGCAACAAAAATATTTCCGGGGAAAAAGACGAAATACGCACTATTCACCCGACAAAACCTAAGGGTTAGGGTTTGAATAACCTAAGCCTTTCCGAGAGTGATTTGATGATAATATATCGTGAAAAGTTAAGTAAGTTGATAAAAGATTTTCTCAAAAAATGTGCAGAAATCAGACGAAATAAAAATGATGAAAGTATTGTTATGTACCTTTCATTCGTTTAACTACGTTAGGGGTAAACGTGACGGAAAACACTTATCATCAAAAAGTGTTTTTCAGTTTTTCGGAGTTCCGAAGAATGTGTAAAATTTAATCTATAAAGGAAAGACGAAATATCCAAAAATATTTGGATTCCGAGAATCGCTGTTTTTCAAACAGTCGAGCGAATTCCGTAAGACGGAAGCACGAAGCTTCCAATAGAAGCTTCGTGAATAGTAAGGAGGTTTAGTAAGGAGTTGTGAATAGTGACTTTGGAGGAAAATGACTATTTTGCCCCTAGCCTTGGTTTTCTATAAAAGGAAGCTTAAACTCATTTGTTGGTGATTTTGAAAATCACCAACACTTGAGAGACAGAGAGAATTCGGATGAGATGAGGAAGGAAGAGGAAAAGCTAGCCCGTGTACAAACTTTGTCCAACGGGAGAAGATTAAAGAAGAAAGGTAATAAGAAACCTAACTTCTAAGTAAAATTTTCTTTAAGTTTTATATGTTAAAAACATAGCTTAATGAGAATAGAAGTAAAAGATGTTAAGAATGATTTCATATGGTTGAAATAATGAGAAAAAGAAGAAAAGAGAATTAGAAGTTTAGTATATAAATTTCTTAAGGAAGTATAAGTTTTGTAATGAATTTGAACGATTCAAATGAATCATATGAACGATTCGGTGAAATTAGTAAGGAATGGTGGTTCATAACAACAAATTCCAAGAAAAAGTGAAATCGTAATCAAAATATCGATTAAAAATGAAGAACGAACGAAGAACACAAAGAACGTTGTTGATAGGCAAATTTAAAACCATCATAGTATAACTTATTGTTGATGGACAAGTTTAAAACCATCGCGTATAAGTTAGTTGCTTATTGCTTGGTTAGGAATGGTAGAAACTTTCATGAAGAACGAAATATTAAACTTAGCTATAACGAAGTTATGGCAAAAATTTCGTAAAAGACGAACGAGAAATAGAAAGTTTGTAAATGAACCCGAATGTGTCGAGGACTCAAGAACGAACGAGTTCCGAGTTCGGATGCTAGAATTACGGACGAACGGGCGAAGAATGTTAATAACGTAAAACGAACGAATGATGAAGATTAAGCCAATTGAATGACATGTTAATGGATTCAGAATAAATTTATGTCCGAGGAAAGTTGATGTACGTAAGATAAGAAGAGAATGGCTTTGGAACGACCTTGTTCCGAGTTATAACGAATACGTTATGAGATTGTAAAGTGTCTCAAACCAGTTCAAAAACTTTGAAAAATTTTCAAGGTTTCATTCTTGGCGCCGCAAAGCCGGATTAGCCTTGGGAGGCGTCACACACATGCCCACCCCTTTTCTATCGACATCGGGTTTGGTTTGTGGTATTTGTGTACGACGAGAAAGAAGAAGGAATCGGCTCTATAGCGCTGGTGCAAGGCAAGACCCAGTGAAGGGAGTTTAATTGCTCAATTCTTGAGGGAAGTGTAAGAAAGAATAATGTACATTTAGTTCACGTAATTTAACACTTAATCAAGTGAATTAAACCTTTAGTAAAGGTTAAACGGGATTAAAAGACAACGAATGTAAATGCTGATTACGTAACCGATATCCAGAGACCATGGTCACGATAAAATGAACGTGTGGAATTGCTATGATTGTAATTCCTTAAACGTTGACGAATGTAGTAAGTAAGATATGAATTATCGAGAAAGCCGTAACGAACGGTAATAAGGGTAATGAAAGTCCGAATGTGAGTCAGATAGAGAATGTTAGAATAAAGTAAGTGTTAAAAACTTTAGCCGACGTGAGGGTTGAGTGTACGCGAACATTAAAAGGGCAAAACCTACACCCTGTGTAAGGTTTGACCGTAAGATAATGAAGACTAATAATTAAACCCATGAACGGTGAAGAAACTGAATTGAAGACAATAACGTGTAACGTTAAGAAGCCGAGTTAATAATAATAACTTGGAGGATGTTCCGAGTCGAATGAACCGACGTTGTAAGAGATGAATAAGATAACGTAAAATACTTAACGCTATAAATGCGTAGAATTAATATTGAATGATCGTTCTAAGTATACAAAAGACTGTATGACTTGGACGATAAGAATGAATCCTGAGGTATGGCATTTAGTTGCCAGAAAGCCATAAGGAATAAGAAATTGACTTCACGAACATTATAGTTTAATGGTTCGGATAAGTTAAGATAAAATTTAGGTTGTGGTACAATCTTAATCTTTGATGGTTGACATATGGGAGCTGGGCTAAACAATTCCTTCAGAGAGAGGAGGTATATACGAAACTTACAACCGATCTAACTCACTATGAAAGACAGTGTAGATGAGATGGGAACTTGTTTGTGGGAAACCACTCAAAGTACCATATGGACTGCTAGCAGAGACGCGATGTGTACTAAGTCCTAGAAAGGTTATAAGAAGAAAGTTAGTTGCGTAAACTTAGATTGCAAGAACGCGAACCCTAAAAAGTAAAGTTAACTAAACCAATGCGTAAGTCAAGTATATGACTAATTGGTGTATGTGTTATTTTCTTATATGCTATATAGGAATTGGAATGAACAGTTTAGCGTAAATTGTAAGTTGTAGCTGTGCGTAAGGAAAGTTTCCTAACTTCATTCATATTTTAAATGAATCCTAGTTTCTTAAACTTTCTCTGATGTTGAACATGAGAAGTTTTGTATATGTGAAAATGTGCGATATTTGTACAAGGTGGTAGGATATATGAGGCCTTGTGCCATAATTTGAACACTTCAGTGTTTCTATGAGATGAACTGTTTTATAATTGAACTGTTCTGTGACAACCCGATAATTTGAATATTTATAAAATTTTAAAATATTGAATTAAGGTTAAATAATAAGCCTAGACAGAAAATAAGTGAATGGATTTGAGATTTTCGAGAAAGAATTCTATGGATTTACAAATCTTTTGGTGAATTATTCAGGATTAAGGATATACGTGAATATGTTCTGTGTATATGGTTGTTTATGTGTACAGTATGTGGTTAAGGGTCAAGGATTGACCCGATAAGATATATCAGTGGTAAACCCTAATTTTATATTAAGAACGTCAACGTTTAGTTAGAAAATTCTTACGATCTATAAGAAACTATAGAAATCGGTTCTGGAAACCCTAATTTCAGTTCCGGGAATCCGAAACCCTAATTCGGATGTTGATAACCCTAAATTGGGAATGCAAATGCAAGTATAAGGTTTAAACGTTATTAATAATAACCTAATTAGGGATAACCCTAATTGATTTAGAAAACCATAATTTCTGGATTAGAAACCCTAATTTATAATTAGGGAAAACCTAATTGTTAATTTAATAATTTTAATGTTAATTAGGAAACATTAATCCTAATTTTCAAGATATAAGTAATTAGAAAACCCTAATCTAATTATGAAACCTAATTTCTAAATTAGAAAGATTATTTTTTATTTAAAACCCTAATTCATGGGTTATAAACCCTTCTGACCAATTATGACCCTAAATGCTAAATTAGAAATTTTAATTAGGAAATAATAATCCTAATTAGCAAGATTGAATTATGATTAGGAAATCTTAATATAATTATAGAATCCTAATTATAATGTAGAAATATTAATTTTTAATTAGAAAACCTAATTTTAGAAATCCTAGAAAATAATTTTTTTGAAACCTTAGGTTTTAACCCTAAGGGTTGTAGCCAATGTCCAATTTACCATTAAATTAAAAATCAAATTACATTGCAAATCTTGCCAAATGAGAGTTGATGATCAACTCCAACAACTCATTGATTGAAAATATCAGCAATATCAGCAACTTAGCCATTATATCAGCCATGTAGCTTCATTATATCAAAATATATAGATTATAGAGAGAGAATACTCACTTTATTTTATAAACTTATCCAAGCCCTTCTCTCTCTAAGATTTCGGTGATGAGAAAGAAAAGGAGTGAGAAGTTAAGGCAAAACCATCTCTTAGCTTAACAAGAACAGATTCAAAAGTCAGAATCAAAAATCAAAGTGTAAAAGAGGTATAAACCCTAATCTTAGAAATCTTTTGATTTGATGTTATATGTTGTTGTTTATTGGTTAAAGTAATGTTAGAGGGTGTCAATTGATGATCTGGGTTGCTAAAACTTAGATCCATATCATTTAGATGCTCGAAATTAAAGATTTTAGAAACTGTTTTTGAACTTTCATGAGTCGTCTGACATGCAAATGTTAGGGCTTGTAAATTCTTCTGTGTTAGATGTTTGTTGTGTTTGAAGTTATAGATATATTCTTTGCTACGAGGAGAGTAGACTGGAAGTGGAATCACATCCATACCATGTCTAGATCTCAAGATATAGGTGGTCAAACATAGTTGACCGACCATGGGAGACTGTTTCTGGAAAACCCAGAATTTCCAGGTTTTGTGTGACAAGTTTTTATGGTTATAAATCTTTCTATTTTTTGCTTGTTTGGCCATGTTTTTGTTTTCATGTTGTAGTCTGATATGTAGACTACATAGTAAAGTCATTATATCACTTAGATCATAACCGAAATGAAAAATAATCACAGTCAAACTAGCGTTGACCAACTGACTAGGTTCCATTTCTGGAAAACCCAAATTCTTCATGAGCGAGTTTTTGGCAAGGTTTAACTGGCAATGATCTCTTAGATCTGTTGATATTTGACTTAAATAATGTTTTATAATTGTTCTTTAACATTTATACTACAAGCATGAACCATCAGAACATAATATTCAAGCATAGACTGCAAACTATTAAGATCTAAACCTAGCACCCTCGACTGTTCTTCATTTTTTGGAAAACCCAGAAATGAAGAACAGCGTTGTCAGACATTTGTGATTATATATTTTGGTCATGAACTTTGCTTAGATTTGTAGTATTACATTCGATCTACAACATCAAAGTAACTACCAAATTTCTGAAACTTTTTGGATCAAAGAGTTGTAACCCAATAAACCGACCCACTTGATCGCTTTTATGAGTTACGGGTTCTTGCTCAAGAACACCAAGAACACCTATAACGACGATTCTGTCGCTATAGGGCCCTTTATTAATAATTATTTTCCGAAAATGAATTATTTTAATAAATAAATAGAAATAAATGGTTTTTAATTATTAAAAATACAAAATAAATTTCTAAACATTATTTTAAAGTCTAAAAATTAGTTTTTAACTATTTTTAGTATATTTCATAAATATTTAATATTTTTGGAATATAAATGGTTTTTAATTTATTTAATTATAATATTAAATAAATTATTTAAAAATAATTTTAATACATGAAAAATCACGAAAAAATTATATTATGGTATAAGAAAATATTTAAAGTTATTTTTAGTAACTTTTAATATTTTGTGAGGAATTTCATTAATTAATTAATATTAATGATAATTAATTTATTTAATAACTATATTAAATAAATTATAGAAAATTAGAATTAATATTTTATAAATCATATAAAAATGACTTAAGTGTTACAAAAATATTTTAAGTTATAAAATATAACTTTTGATATTTTTTTTCATGAAAATATTAATATTTTAATATTTATAGCAATTATCGGATAAAGAATTTAATTGCTTAAAAATCATATAAATATGATTTTAAGGTATTAAAAATACGTTGATATATTATAAATATATTATAATGTTATGAGATGATTTTGATTAATATTTGATATTAAATAAATATTAATGATAAAGGAATTATGTGGTATTTATATTATATAAATACGATATTAATGATTAAAAATTTATGATAAATAGTAATAATTATTTAAAAATTATTGCGAGCTTATGAAAAATATTTCGACTGTTTATAAATTATATAAGATAATGGTTAAGTGTTTAGGCAGAGTTTAATTGATCTTAAACTCAAGATTTCTCCGACTAGACCGTCAGGATGTTAGAATTTTGCTGAACTCGACTCAGACTGTCAAAGTTTGACTTGAGGTTAGGTTTTATATGTTGTATAGACTGATAGGGTTATGTGATAATGTGTTTATGTTATTTTAAAATCTGTGATGATATTATTCTAATGTGTAGATCGGTATTATTACTATTAGGTTTTTAAACGAAGCTTATTAAATTGTGTAACGGTAATCATATAAAAATGACTTAAGTGTTACAAAAATATTTTAAGTTATAAAATATAACTTTTGATATTTTTTTTATGAAAATATTAATATTTTAATATTTATAGCAATTATCGGATAAAGAATTTAATTGCTTAAAAATCATATAAATATGATTTTAAGGTATTAAAAATACGTTGATATATTATAAATATATAATAATGTTATGAGATGATTTTGATTAATATTTGATATTAAATAAATATTAATGATAAAGGAATTATGTGGTATTTATATTATATAAATACGATATTAATGATTGAAAATTTATGATAAATAGTAATAATTATTTAAAAATTATTGCGAGCTTATGAAAAATATCCCAAATCAATGTATCTTCCAAATCCCTTCCAAGATGGTGGTGCTCCACGATACTACAATTCATATAGTCATTCCATTGAGATAACAACAAAATGATTGTATTTACTATATTCTTATTACATTAGTAATAAAATCCTTTTCCAGGTTCATAAACTAAATACATTCTTTGTTATTCATAAGTATATTACATACAAATACTCTAATCTATTACATTACGGATAATCAATTATCCATCTTAGCCTTGCCTTTATCTCTCTTAGAACTCTCGGTTAGTTTTCGACTTTAAATTGCAATCATATAATTCAAGCAAGAGTGAGCATAACTAGCTCAACAAGTCTAACAAAGGATCATATAAATATCACATTGAGAATTATATGCTTATCTTCCATAAGCGAACAATTAACTATAAATCACCATGAAACATTTAACTAGTACTTCTCATTTCATAACAATGATTCCAAAGTATATATAATAACTTAGGAATTCTGAACCGGTCAAAAGACCATGAACATACTCTTTTTGTTTTCATACTTGAAAAGGACATCCGACACTAAGGCCATCCATCCGTCTTTACTTACGAGCACTTCTAGGTGATCAGCCTATTGTACTCTATGTTGATCAACACTCTTCCGTTAAACGTATTTACGTTTAACATTTGGCAACCTCGCGTGCCCATCGAATAATCGATGAAAATACTTTTGTTTGTTCATAGACAAACTTACCTTTACATCCGTACCAAATACTTGGCATAGGATAGCGTTAACAGTTCTATATCGAAAGACTTGTAAACAAATCAATCAATTCTTCAAGACTTGTCTAGCCGAGTTAAAACAGGCATCGACTCTTTCTTTAAAACCATTCATGCATCTTATAACATGAATCATAGAAAACTTGGCTAACACGAAGGTTAGACAAGCGTTAAGAAAGACTTGCCTTCAAGTCGTCTTCGAATATAATATTCAATCAATTCTCAGTCTTTACAGGATCTACATGATATATTCACATAGCACACTACTATAATTAGTTTACAAACAACTAACTTTATTTGTTCTAACCAACTTCTTTCTCTTCTATGTCTTACTTGAATTTATTTAGTTAATAAAGTCAATTTGACTTTCTATATGCTTCGTTAAGGCTTGTTAACGTTCTTACGTTATTAGCAGACATTCGATCATTATTGGTGAAATACCAACGTTGAATCATCATTCATGGTTTTACTTATTATACTTTTTGCGTTCTTCGTTTAATTCTTATTAAACCATACTAAATCTTCTAACGTTATCACTTATAAGTGATTTAAAGTTAACCTTATTATGTACATTAAAGTACCTTCATGTCTTCTACTATTGGTTTACATTTCAATTTAGAAATTAAAACCTAACTTGGTCAACTTTTTACATTTCTGCATTGGCGTAGTGGCTAACGTCCTCTAGTATAAACTTGGCTTGGCGTTGAGTCGCCAATTAAACGAGGGAGACAAGGCATTTCGATCCGTGGCCATGCTTGGTGCATGACCATTTGTCTTGGGTTTGGCATTTGCTGCGGCCCCCCATGCATCGATTAGGCAAAACGAGTTGGTTTTTCAACGAAACTCCGGCTTCATAACTTATTCGTTTTACATCCGAATTGGCTCATTCAAAGCCCACAACTCACAAATTACATACTCTAGGGTGTTCATATAAAATTTTACATTTTGAATCAGTTAACTTTCGAATTCACCTTTTGGTTCATTTTGAGCGTTAGTTTATCGTTTTCGAGCGTTCAATACTCGTTTTCTTCGTTATAAGTCGAAATTCGACGATTCTTGCGTCCACGACTCTTAATACCCTATCTCACGTGTTGACATTGAAAACCAACGTTTTTCAAGTCACCACGATAACTTTTGACCCTTAATCCAAGAGATTTCTACGATTTTGACGTTTAACGTCTATTTTACAATAAAATTAGCCATAACCCCGTTACTCGTGTTCTATAAGCCAAATCAAATGGAACACTCCATTGATTCATCATCTACATCCTAACCAAACAATATGCACATACCCTAGCTATGATGGTTTTCAAATCGTCGTCCATCACAACTAAGTTCACGTTCATAACTTTCTTGGTTTTTAACTTACGTAAACACTTACGATTTCTATTCAATCATGACTTATCAATGTTTTCATTATTAATAGTCACCTTATTCCTCCTCACTAAACATGCTCCACCAATCTACGATTCTCTCTACGAAAAGAAATCGAAAAAGATGAAGACTATTGTTTACGAGAATATTACCTTTATCGTTCTTGGCGTTTTTGATAAACGTCTTATGGTTTTGCTTGGAAGTAGATTGATTATAAGTTTCTAGCTCTTTCTCTCTCTCAATATATATTGGACAATCTTTGTAAAACACTAAAAGACCAACCTAAGCTTTGTATTTATAGGAAATCAAATGGAGGGCAAAATGGTCCAAATGGCCACCTCCTTACTATTCCACCTCCTCTTCAACTTAGCCACCAAGTAATCACTTTACTTGGTGGCCAAATCTTCAAACCCACCTCCTTTATGGGTCTTCCATGGGTTGCCCCATGGGTTTTACCCATCCGTGACCCATGGGTTTGACCCAGCGGTTTAACTTTTTGGATTGGGCTTGTCTTAAATTAAAATTGGGCCTTGACTTGGGCTTGATTCCATAATTCATTGGGCTTGCTATTTAATCCAAGTCCAATTGGATTATACCAAATCCTTAACTCATAATCCATAAGAACTATTAATTATTCTGCATATATAACTCACGTATTCTCTTAATCTAATACTCATACGATATTATTATATTATATATCGTCTTATTATTCTACTATACCATACTAATATTAAAACTAGTATAATACTCATATCTCATACGTATAATAACCTAAATGATTATCGCATTACATTTCCTTTTTGAAATCTCTTTCACTAACCCTTAGGTTTTAAGTCATGAAGCGAAAACTTCGTTTGCCATAACGAAAATATTATTGGATATTCCATTATATCTTCATATTCTATCATTACGCGTTTCTCGAATTTTGAACCCTAAGCTCGAGCGAAATCGGATGAATAGTGTTTTTACGGAAAATTCTCGAAAAACATTCATTTTTAAATCTTGATAATTCAAAACAATTAATCCTAGCACATAGCGAATACTAACCACATCCACACATTCTAGGTCATAGAAACGACCTTGAAACATCTTACTCACATAATTAATCAATTAAATTCATTTAATCCACATAATCAAATAAAAATTTAATTCATTAAAAATCCAAAATTCTCGGGCGTTTACATTCTTCCCTCCTTATAAGGATTACATCCCCGAGAATCTCGTTATTCTTACATAAACAAATGAGAAACTTTTCCTTCATTTTACTTTTGAGCTCCCGTTTGCTTCTTGACATCGTGGTTACTCCAAATTACCTTTACTCAAATATTACTTTATTTCTCAAGACTTGTTCCTTCCTATCAACAATTTGAATAGGAATTTCTTAATACGTTAAGTCTTTTTCTACTTGAATAGATTCATATTCTATTACGTGATTGTAGTCCGGTTTATACAGACGTAACACTGACATGTGAAACACATTGTGTATTCTTTCCATCTCGGGAGGTAAGGCTACTTCATAAGCTACCTCTCCTACCCTTCTTAAAATTTCAAAAGGTCCTACAAACCTTGGACTTAACTTCCATTTCTTCCCAAAATGTATCTTCCCTTTCAAAGGCGACACTTTTAGAAAGACATACGATCCTACTTCAAATTCTCTATTCTCTCGATGAGGATCTGCATACTTTCTTTGTCTATCTTGAGCCGCTACCAATCGAGTTCTTATTAGCTCAACCATATCCGCCATTTGTTGTACCATCTCGGTCCCAACATTCGACGTTCACCTACTTCATCCCAACAAAGTGGTGTTACTGCACTTCTTCTCCCATCTGGCGGCTTAAGTGGTGGGCATGCCTATACTAGCGTGAAAACTATTGTTGTATGGCGAATTCTACCAAAGGTAGATGTTAGTCCCAACTCCCCTTGAAATCCATAACATGAAGATCTTAACATATCTTCTAGCGTTTGAATTGTCCATTCACTTTGTCCATCCATTTTGTGGATGATCGTCGTACTCGATCTCAAATGCGTTCCCATTTGCTCTTGCAAACTCCTCCAAAAGTTCGACGTAGCGTGAATCGTGGATCACGATCGGACACAATCAAAATAGTACTCCATGTCTAGAAATAATTTCCTTGACATAAAGCTTAGCTAAGCTGCTCTAGGTTATACCTAACTCCTATTGGTAGAAAGTGAGCCGATTTGGTTAGCAAGATCCTTATTACCCAAATAGCATCGTATCCTTTTCTCGTTGTTGGAAGTCCCACCACAAAGTCCATGGTGATATGCTCCCATTTCCACTCCGGAATCTCTAGTGGATGCAACAACCCACTCGGTCTTTGGTGTTCAGCCTTAACTTTCTGACAAGTTAAGCACTTACTAACATATTTTGCGATCTCCCTCTTCATGTTCGACCACCAAAAGTTCTGACGAAGGTCTTGATACATCTTAGTACTACCCGGATGTATCGAGTACCTCGAACTATGAGCCTCACATAATCTCTTCTTTTTAATCGAAATTATTTGGAACCCAAATTCTTCCTTCAAAATGAAGTAAACCTTCTTTATCAAGGTTATACTTAGTCTTCACATCATCTTTCATTATCTTTTTCATTAAATCGCATTCTTGATTACTTATCTGTACTTCCTTAACTTGTTCCACTATCGTTGGTTGAGTCTCTATTGAGAATAACATCTCCACCATTTCACTTGGTAACAACTTCTAACTCCATCCTTTCCATCTCTTGTTATTAACTAACTCATTACGAGTCGTTAACATTGACAACTTTTCCCTACCCTTTTCGACTTAACAGCGTTGGCTACTACGTTCGCCTTTCTTGGATGATATAAGATATCACGATCGTAATCTTTTATCAACTCTAACCACCTTCTACGCCTCATATTCAACTCCTTACGTGTGAAGATATATTTTGACTTTTATGGTCCGTGTATATCTCACACTTTTCCCCATATAAATAATGTCTCCATATTTTTAAAGCAAAGACTACATTTGCCAATTCTAGGTCATGAGTAGGATAGACCTTCTCATAATCCTTTAAATAAGCGTGCGTGCGTGACATTGTCTGTGATGACCTTGCCATCTTTGCATGAGCACATGACCAAGTCCTTTATCTGAAAGCATCGCTATAAACTACAAAATTCCTGTATCATCTGGTAAGGATAATACGGTGCCTCACTTAACCTCCTTTTTAGTTCTTGAAAACTATTTTCACACTTTTACATCCACTCATACTTCACCAGGCTTTCTTGTCGGATTAAATCGATGGAGTAGCTAATTTAGAAAAGTCTGAATGAACCTTCTATAGTATCCGTAACCCCAGAAAACTCACGAACCTCGGTTGGCATTTTTGGTTGCTCCCACTCATTCTTTTCTTCCACCTTCTTTTGGATCTCTGGATATGCCATCTTTATCTATAACATGTCCTAGAAAGCGCACTCGTTCAAGCCAAAATTCACACTTAGTGAATTTACATATATATTTCTCTCTCCTAGTAGTGTTTCCAACACTATTCTTAAATATTGACATGATCTTACGGCGTCTTAGAATAGACTAGAATATCATCAATGAACACTACTGACGAACTTGTCCAAATCTTTGTTTGAACACTCTGTTCATCATATCCATAAATCTTGGTGGCGCATTTATCAACCCAACGACATAACGAAACTTCGTAATGCCCATAACGAGTTACGAGCAGCCGTCTTAGGTACATCCTCCTTCCTTACTTTTAGTTGATGATACCCGTACACAAATCTATTTTAGAAAAATACTTTGCCCCTTTCAAGCGATCAAATAGATCATCGATCACGGGCAGCAGGGTATTTATTCTTAATCGTTAACTTGTTCAACTCTCGATAGTCGATACAAAATCAAGTAACGACCCATCCTTCTTCTTTACAAACAATATCGGGGCTCCCCACGGAGACACACTTTCGGTTGAATGTACTTTCTATCTAATAGTTCTGTAATTGAACCATTAACTCCTTCATCTCTCTGGCGCCATTCTATATGGTGCCTTTGAAAGCAGTGTCGTGCACGGCGACAAATCAATCACAAATTCTACATCCCTATCGGCGGAATCTGGGTAACTCCTCCGGAAATACATCCATGAAACTCTTGAACTACTAGCTATCTGTTCCAATGATGCTCCCACTCTTTGGGTATCCACCACATGACATACGAGATAACCCTTACACCCCTTCTTCAACATCTTCTAGCTTGTGTCATGGTTAGACAACAAGAACGTCCGATGATTTATTACCATAAAACACCACCTCGGGTTTCTTAGAAAGCCTTAGGTTTACACTCTTTCTATGACAATCTATTATATTATCTCTATGGTTAATTAACCAATCCATACCTAGAATTACATCAAATTCTCTTAACCTTATCGGTAAAAGATCTCTGATAATCTGTTACCCCTAATATCTACTGAAACAATTCCTATGAATGTTTTTCAATGGGAATTATCTCTTCGTTTGCTACCTTAACGTCTAAAGGTATTTCTAACTTTTTGGGGTTTAATCCCGGTTGTTAGCAAATCCACATGCTTATAAAAAAACAAGTAGCACCCAGTCAAATAACACATAAGCATTTATTTAGTTGGTTGAATGATACACTTTACTACATCCATTGATCTGTTTCATCTTGGATAGTCATATTAAAAGTTAAATTGAGGTCTACCCAATGATGGTGTTGGTCGATGTGGCTAAATTACCACTACGAACCCTTACCCTCCCTCCCCCCTTCTTCGGGCAATTTCTTGCCATGTGGTCCATCGACCCACAAACAAAATAGCCACATCTTTTCTTAGGATTAGGATAGTTGGGAGATATATAACCCTCCTGCCCACAATTATAATAACCCATTTTCCCTTTTAGACAAACTCCTAGATGAGTCTTTCCGCATGTCTTGCATGCCTCCATCCTACGTTTAGGAACCCCTTGTTTCACCCCAGTATTCCCAAGGTTAAAATTCTTCCTTTTTGGCATATTGCCACTACCACTGGCAACCTCTGCCTTATTTCCTCCCTCTCCCTTACTCTTTATTCTTTCTTCCTTGTGGTGGTATTGGGTCAACGCCTCACTACCACCCTCTTATATATCGCCTTTTCGAGAATGGTCCCATAGGAAGCACTCTGAAAAAAAATCAAAATCCTACTATAGAGCCGGGGTTTTAGGCCTGCTCAAACCTCTGAGCCTTTCTCTCTCTCGTGTCCACTTGGTGTGGAGCAAACCTTGCCAATTCATTGAATTTGGCGCATATTGAGGAACGTCATGTCCCCTGCTTAAGTTCTAGGAACTTAATCTCCATCCTCCCTTGCATGCTAGTAGGGAAGTAGTTCTCGAAGAATACCTTCTTGAACTGTTCCCATATAACAACATCAACTCTAGCCCCACCCTGGTGAGCCTCCCACCCGATGGTTGGCTTCCCCTTCATCATGTAGGTCATGAAAAGAAGTCTTTTGTGCCCTCATTACGTTTGTAATAACAAACGCCTTCTCTATTTCCTTGACCCATGTCTGGGCCTCCATTGGGTCCGTCGTTCCCTTGAACTCCGGGTGGACCTACACTTTTAAATTCCTTAAAGGTAGTTGTTCGGGCTACCCTAGGTCCTGCGGGTGCTCTACCCCCGGCTTGGTTAAATCAGTAGTTAATAAATTAACGAACTCTTGCATAGGGTTATTTGGACCCCCCCTGATTATCGTTATGCGATTCCGCCTCTTGATTACGTTGTCTTCTTCTTGGCGGCATTTCTGATTAAATAAATAAAGTTCCATTATTACTTATTTGCTTACTTAGTTATTAGTCGTTGAACAACTGAACAATAACTCATACACAACAAAGCACATTAAATAAAAACTTCCTTATATTAATATGCTTCTTTATAGTTCAAGACTATTTACAACTTGCTTTCCATAGCCAAAAGCTATTACATTTATATCCATGATTGACTTTCACAAAATTGGGATTTACAAAAACTACCCTTTAATTATACAAAAGAGGTTTTTCGTCACTACACAAAAAATTTACCATTCTACTTCTAATCTTTAACAACAACATTCTCATGCTTCTCGTTTGCTAGAATCGACACAATATCTCGACTTATAGTATGTCGAGTTTGTCCCGACTCAATAGAATAACAAGCTATTTTAAGCTTGAAATCCTCGTCTTGCTTTTTGTCATTTATATATGACATTAAATGCTATCTTCTTGGTCTTTCTCACGATTTCTTACGAAGTTCTATGACCTCGTTCTTATAGTCTCTAGCCTTATCTGTCATGAGAGCACTTTCTCATCATGCTCTATCTCAAAGTCGACTCTGCGAGACTCCTTGGCCCCATAGAGATCATTGATCTCCTCTTTACAGTGTTTGCACCATATTGTGCGATTGCACGTTCTGATCAAACAAGCTTGAGAGATACATTGCCCTCATCGTCTCTGTAGGTGTTGACTCTAAAGCGAGGCATCACCAGTATTAACCGATGTTACCTCCATATCATCCTCCACATCTATCATCATATTCAAATATGATGCCAATCCCATAGTCTCCTCGAAATAGTCCTCCTCTACGAAAAATACTCCTCGGGCTCTCGATTCTTCTAGAATCACTAAAGGTATCTCCACTTCTGAGGCATAGTCTTGGCTCTACTACATTTCACGGACTCCTCGCTTTACCACATGTATATCCCTATATACATCAAGCTATCGATTGACATCTACAATAACACATAACAAGTTGATTAGTACATAATACACAATAATATAAGCACAAATCACATTTAATCCATTTAGGGTTACTTTCCATCTTTTAAATCTTTTGATCTTGAGTTTCCTCAATACCTTATTAACTCATTTGACTCGAGTTAACTTTCTTGGACTTTTCCTTTCTAACGAGGTTATTAGCCTAAGGTTCTTCCCCCCCTTAAGTTTTATAACCTAATGCTTTGATACCAACTTTGTGGCGCCCCCAAATCAGGTATCTTCCACTTGAAGCGGAGATGGTGCTCCACGATACTACAATTCATACAGATCATTCCATTGAGATAACAACAAAATGAGTGTATTTACTATATTCTTATTACATTAATAATAAATCCTTTCCCAGTTCATAAACCGAATACATTCTTTGTTATTCATAAGTATATTACATACAAATACTCTAATCTATTACGGGATAATTAATTATCCATCTTAGCCTTGCCTTTATCTCTCTTAGAACTCTCGGTTAGATTTTGAAACTTTAATTGCAATCATATAATTCAAGCAAGAATGAGCATAACTAGCTCGACAAGTCTAACAAAGGATCATATAAATATCACATTGAGAATTATATGATTATCTTCCATAAGCGAACAATTAACTATGAATCACTATGAAACATTTGACTAGTACTTCTCATTTTCATAACAATGATTCCAAAGTATATATAATAACTTAGGAATTATGAACCGGTCAAAAGACCATGAACATACTCTTTTCGTTTTCATACTTGAAAAGGACATCCGACACTAAGGCCATCCATCCGTCTTTACTTACGAGCACTTCTAGGTGATCGACCTATAGTACTCTATGTTGATCGACACTCTTCCATTAAACGTATTTACGTTTAACATTTGGCAACCTCGCGTGCCCATCGAATAATCGATGAAACTACTTTTGTTTGTGCATAGACAAACTTACCTTTACATCTGTACCAAATACTTGGCATGGGATAACATTAACAGTTCTATATCGAAAGACTTGTAAAAAAATCAATCAATTCTTCAAGACTTGTCTAACCGAGTTAAAACAGGCATCGACTCTTTCTTTAAAACCATTCATGCATTTCAGAACATGAATCATAGAAAACTTGGCTAACACGGAGGTTAGGCAAGCGTTAAGAAAGACATGCCTTCAAGCGTCTTCGAATATAATATTCAATCATTTCTTAGTCTTTACAGGATCTACATGATATATTCATATAGCACACTGTAATTAGTTTACAAACAACTAACTTTATTGTTTCAACCAACTTCTTTCTCTTCTATGTCTTACTTGAATTTCACTCATTTAATAAAGTAAATTCGACTTACTATGCTTCGTTACGGCTTGTTAACGTTCTTACGTTACTAACCGACATTCGATCATTATTGGTGAAATACCAACGTTGAACATCATTCACAGTGTTACTTATTACATTCTTGCATTCTTCATTTAATTCTTATTAAACCATACTAAATCTTTTAACGGTATAACTTATAAGTGATTTAAAGTTAGACCTTATTATGTACATTAAGTACCTTCATGTCTTACTATTGGTTTACCTTCAATTTAGAATTAAAAACCTAACTTGGTCAACTTTTTACTTTCGGCCTTGCGGCGACATCTCCTTTGTATATATTGGCTGCTGTGATCACTCTCTCGTTTAAACTTCTTCGGCGTTACTGTGACGCCAATTAATTCTCGGGACACGAGTCTCAGGATTTTGGATCTCGGCCTGTTGTGCTGCGCGACCATTTTGTCTTTGGGTTGGCTTTGTGCATTTCCCCCTTGCACCAGATTAGATTAGGCGGGGCAGTTGGTTTTCAACGAAACTCCCGACTTCATAACTTATTCATTTTACATCCGAATTGGCTCATTCGAAAGCCCACAACTCACAAATTACATACTCTAGGTGTTCATATAAAATTTTACATTTTTGAATCCGTTAACTTCGAATTTCACCTTTTGGTTCATTTTGAGCGTTAGTTTATCGTTTTCGAGCGTTCAATACTCGTTTTCTTCGTTATAAGTCGAAATTCGATGATTCTTGATTCCACGACTCTTGAATACCTATCTCTCACGTGTTGGCATTGAAAACCAACGTTTTTAAGTCACCACGACAACTTTTGACCCTTAATCCAAGATTTTTACGTTTTTGACGTTTAACGTCTATTTTTTAAAAAATTAAGCCATAACCGTTTACTCGTGTTCTATAAGCCAAATCAAATGGAACACTCCATTGATTCATCATCTACATCCTAACCAAACAATATGCACATACCCTAGCTATGATGGTTTTCAAATCGTCCATATCATAACTAAGTTCACGTTCATTACTTTCTACGGTTTTAACTTACGTAAACACTTACGATTTTCATTCAATCATGACTTATCAATGTTTTCATTATTAATAGACATCCTTATTCCTCCTCACTAAACATGCTCCACCAATCTACGATTCTCTCTGAGAAAAAAAAATCGAAAAAGATGAAGACTATTGTTTACGAGAATATTACCTTTATCGTTCTTGGCGTTTTTGATAAAAGCGTCTTATGGTTTTGCTTGGAAGTAGATTGATTATAAAATTTCTAGCTCTTTCTCTCTCTCTCTCTATGTATTGGACAATCTTTGTAAAACACTAAATGAGTCCACCTAAGCTTTGTATTTATAGGAAATCAAATGGAGGGCAAAATGGTCCAAATGGCCACCTCCTTACTATTCCACCTCCTCTTGAACTTAGCCACCAAGTAATCACTTTACTTGGTGGCCAAATCTTGACCCACACCTCCTTTATGGATCATCCATGGGGTTGCCCCATGGGTTTTACCCATCCGTGACCATTGGGATTCGACCATGGTTTAACTTTTCTTGGATTGGGCTTGACTTAAATTAAAATTGGGCCTTGACTTGGGCTTGCTTTACTTAATTCATTGGGCTTGCTTTTAATCCAAGTCAATTGGATTATACCAAATCCTTAACTCAAATCCAATAAGAACTATTAATTATTCTCGTGTGTATAACTCACGTATTCTCTTCGTCTAATACTCATACGATATTACATATTATCGTCGTACTATTCTTCTTCATACCATACTCATATTCAAACTAGTATAATACTAATTATCTCATACGATATAATAACCTAAATGTTTATCGCATTACATTTCCCTTTTTCAAAATCTCTTTCACTAACCCTTAGGTTTTAAGTCCATGACGAAAACTTTGTTTTGCCATAACGAAATATTATCGGATATTCCATTATATCTTCATATTCTATCATTACGCGTTTCTCGAATTTTTGAACCTAAGCTCGAGCGAAATCGGATGAATAGTGTTTTTACGAAAAAATTCTCGAAAACATTCATTTTCATCTTGATAATTCAAAACAATTAATCCTAGCACATAGCGAATACTAACCACATCCACATTTCTAGGTCATAAAGCGACCTTGAAACATCTTACTCACATTTAATCCACATCTTACTCACATAATTAATCAATTAAATTCATTTAATCCACATAATCAAATAAAAATTTAATTCATTAAAAATCCAAAATTCTTACAATTGGATTAAAGCTTCTAACGTATAATCCTCGTATTCATCGTGTATACTAGTTTATATAATCATTCATCATATACATTATGTCATCTTTCGTATATACTTGTACAATACTTCGTATCATACTCGTATTCATTGCCTCGTATAATACTTTCTTATTATACGATCATCATTCATTCAAATCTTTACTTTCCTTAACATTCTCAAACTTAGTACGTAGGCGAAAAACTGTGTTTGTCATAACTGAATTATTATTACATAATCCATCCTTCCTTATCATTCTATCATTACATATTTCCCGAAAGTTCAAAAATAATTCACGAGCAGAAATGGATAAATAGTGTTTTTCGAAAAATTTCTCGGAAAGCTTTTATTTTTGTCTTGGAAATTCAAACACCATAATTCTACTACATAGCCAGAATACTACGACATTATGCCACTTTTAGGTTATAGAAAAACCTTCATCTTGCTTACTCATTATAATAACATATATTATAATTTTATTCATTATTTAATCAAATAAAATTATTTTACAATTAATCCAATTTTCTCGGTCGTTACATTCTCTCCCCCTTATAAGGATTCTGTCCCCAGAATCTCGCCATAAATTAAACAAATAACTGAGGGTAATTCTTCTTCATCTTTTCTTCAAGTTCCCATGTTGCTTCTTCAGCATCGGGGTTCCTCTATATCACCTTTACCGAAGGTATAACTTTATTCCTCAGAACTTGTTATTTTCTATCAACGATTTGAATAGGCACTTCTTTGTACATCAAGTCCTTCTCAATATGAAAAGGCTCATATTCTATTACGTGCTTATAATCTGGCTTATAAGGACGTAACATAGAGACATGAAACACATTATGTATTCGTTCTAGGTCTGGAGGTAATGTTACCACGTAAGCTACCTCTCCTACCCTTTTTAATATCTCAAAAGGTCCTATAAACCTTGGACTTTACTTTCCCTTCTTTCCAAAGCGCATCTTTCATTTTCAGGTAGATACCTTTAGAAACACATACGAGCCTACTCCAAACTCTTTGTTCATTCAATGTGAATCTGCATACTTCTTCTGTCTGTCTTGAGCTGCTATCAGACGCATTCGTATCAGCTTAACCATATTCGCTGTTTGCTGCACCAATTCTAGTCTTAGCATTCGTCGTTCTCCTACTTTATCTAAACACAATGGTATTCTGCACTTCCTTCCATATAAAGCTTCGTAAGGCGACATTACTATGCTCGCATGATAACTATTGTTATATGCAAACTCTCACTATAAAAAAATGGGCCTTTAGCAACGATTTTTCGGGCAACGACTTTATAAGTCGTTGCTAAAAGTATATGTTTAGCAACGAAATTTGTCCTTCGTTGCAGATTGTGTCAGGCTTTCACTTTTTGCAACGAAATTATTAAGTCGTTGCAAAATTTCGTTGCTAATTCATTGGCGGGAAAAAATTTCCTTAAAAATTCGTTGCAAATTTTTCGCCCACTTGCTTTCCCGTCATCGTGGGCAACGAAAGTTTTTTTGTTTCTAAAAATGGTGCTTTAACAACAATTTTTCAGGCAACGACATTATAAGTCGTTGCTAAAAGTGTATGTTTAGCAGTGAAACATGTCCTTCGTTGCAGATTGTGTCAGGCTTTCACTTTTTTCAACGAAATTCATAAGTAGTTGCAAAATTTGGAAACAAAATTCATTAGAAATTCGTTGCGAAATTTCTAACCACTTAATTTCTCCTCCTTGTGGGCAATGAAAGTTTTTTTATTGCAATATTTTGTTGCCTAATATAGATCACATTCATTGGGAACAATTTTTATTTTCCTTGCATATTTTATACAACTTTTTGCAACGACTATTAAAATGTTGGCTTAAATTAAGATAACAATAATAATAATAATAATAATAATAATAATAATAATAATAATAATAATAATAATAATAATAATAATAATAATAATAATAATAATAATAATAATAATAATAATAATAATAATAGTAGTAGTAGTAGTACTACTAATAATAATAATAAATATTATTATAATTATAATAATAATAACAATAAACGTAATAATAATAGTAGAAGTACTAATAATAATAATAATAATAATAATAATAATAATAATAATAATAATAATAATACTAATAACAATAATAATAATAATAATAATAATAATAATAATAATAATAATAACAATAATAATAATAATAGTAATAATAATAATAATAATAATAATAATAATAATAATAATAATAATAATAATAACCCTCAGGCACCACATGTGCGTTGATCTGATGACGTGGCACACGTGGCGGATCTGACGTGGTATTTTATATTGTAATTTGACATGCGTTAGCTGCTGACGTGCCTAGTTGTTAGTAATTTGTAACTACTAATATTTATATCAAAATATGTAATTGAATGTATATATTTGCTATTCAAAGTTGAGTCCTATTATACATTCAATCAGTGGGGACTCTTATTTTATGTTATTGGAGTGAGTTTTTTTTAAAGAAAAATATATAACATATTTTAAGTTAAAAAGAAAAAACATAATTACCCTTGTATATAAAGAGACTAAATAAATAAGATTTTAATGCATAAAATATTGTTTTTTAATAATAAAAAATTTAAAAAGTAAAAAGAAAAATAAATAAGATTTTAATGCATAAAATATGATACTTTATCTTAAATTCATACCATCAATACAAGACTAAATACTCTATAATTTAGTAAATACAAAAATATGATGTCCTTAAGATTCATAAAATTTGCAAAGAAGATTCTTTTTGTGAAATAGAGTGAGTAATATTTATGATTATAATGTCTAATTTAAATTAATTCCCATAGTTTTAAATTTTATAATTTTGAAATCTATTCCAAAAAGTCAAAATGAAACTCATTCAATGAAATGAACAAAATATTATTTATTAAGAATATATATTTGTTAAATATGCAAAAAAGTACCTAATATATATACAAAAATTAAGACAAACACATTAAGCATGCCTCTTTTCCCCCCTAAAACGTATTATTTTTTATTTAAACCTTTTTATTTATTTGGACACAATTTTATACAGTGAAATATTTCACTCCATCCGTCTCAAAATAAATGTCGATTTTTGTAGTTCTATTACTTTCAATTTTCTACTTAGCTTCTCGTATTTTGATCAAATTCTCCTACGTGAATTTACTTTCGAATCTTCAATTAGTTTTTGAATTTGCCTCAAGCACGTGTTATATGTATATGTATTAGCTTGTTACAAATTTTGTACTTTCAAAATTTACTTGCGATAACAGGAGGCGTTACCAATGGATAATATTATTTTATTATTAAAATGTGTTAGGTTCATTATTTAGAATTAATGAACTATACTTTAAAATTCATTATTTTCTTTCTTATTCTATTTATAATTGTAATTAGAGCATTCATTTTAAAATTAAAATTTAGAATTTCAAAAAAAGATTAAAAGTTATTTGAATTATAATTTAGATTATTGATTAATGTATTTATTAAAATAAATAAATTAACATTTTCATTAATACTATACTTTTAAACCCATTATTTTTTTTTTCTTATTCTAGCTATAGTTGTAATTAAAGTATTTATTTTAAAATTTAATATTTCAAAAATGATAAAAACTCATTCTAATTATAATTTAAAACATTAATCATTATATTTATTAAAAATAATAAAATTAACATTTATTTATTAATAACCTTTACTTTGAAATTCATTACTTTTTTCATTTTGGTTATAGACTTATAGTTATAATTATATAACTTTTATCTTTCGCTATAAACCAGAAAAATTATTTAGATCTAGATCTTCTTCTTATGTTTGCTGAAGAGACGGAGGAGGAGGATCGTGGATTAGAGGAGGATCGTGGATTGGAGATGGAAAATGGTGGCTGGAAGTTGGAGAGTTGGACTGTTTTGGAGCGGACCTGGCAATTGAGATCGTAGATCGTAGCTATTGCGATGATGGAGTGGTTTTATCTTTGAAGGCGGGTCGTTCTCTCCTTCCTCTTCCATTATTAACCAATTGAAGGTACAAATTTCATTCATTTTGATTTTTCCCTAAACCATTCTCAGTACCATTCACAATTGCCTAAATTGAGGCGTTGATTAAATACATACCAGTCCTCCTAGTCCACGCCACGAAATTTAGGCATAATAGTACACATTATAATTCGAGTCAACGAACAAATACAGTTAAGAATCTGATCCCCTCCTATTTTCTTTCCATCTATCGGCATCCCCTTTCAGATCTTTGGCTATTGCTCGCTATCGAATCCATGGTAACTAAATCCAATCATTCTCCCTCTTCGATTTCTGTAGTTCTATTACTTTCAATTTTCTACTTAGCTTCTCGTATTTTAATCAAATTCTCCTACGTGAATTTACTTTTGAATCTTCAATTAGTTTTTGAATTTGTCTATAACCAATCTGAGCTGGACACAATTAGATCTATGTTATTCTAGATAACTTTGATGACATGAATTCGTTTTCTTCTAATGTTTTGTGTTGAATCAGCACATTCTAACTTAGATCTTGTTTGCAATTATATTTGAATATTTCTTTTTTTTGGTTGATTCTGAGAACCAGAGGCTTATATTCTGTATCCAGAAAAAAGAAAAAGTTATATGAGAAACTCATTATACGAGTTCCAATTTTTGTAGTTTCATTTTCAGATGGGTTTTATATAATCATGCCATTGGTCATATAATTTCTTTGTTTCAAGGTATTAATAATATAACCATACCAGGAATGTCACAATGTCTTAAAGATAGAATATTGCAAGGATTAAATAAGTCTATAACTAGAATGAGAAAAAAATAACATGAGTGAAGTCATCGAAAAATGTCAAAGAAATAAAATTTGGATCCGTGAATATGTAATTTTATAACTAAAAGATTGTTCTTCTATTGTAAAAAAAAGTCATTTTCTTCATAATAGTGAGAGGGATTCTTGAATTTAAAATTCATACTTATAACTTTAACCTCCAATTGTGGGGATATCCAATTAGCTCAGTTCAAGAACTTTATGTTTTTATTCTTCCTCGTCAATGTTGCTGGACTTCTAATTTATTGTGTATTGTTGTGAATATTAGTGTTACTGACATTTCTTATACTATTATGCCAGCTGATCAACTTCTATGAACGACATTTGATGTATACTCTTGCTGCATAAGGGCTAGACAGATCTGGGAGGTAGAAAATGTAGATGGATCAGTATAATGTCTTTCTCAATATAATGTTATAATTTTGTAGCTGGAGGCTTTAGTGCAGTTTAACCAATGAAAACTTATATATGGCAAGGTAGCAAATATGGAAATGTCGGAGTTCCTTTAACAGCATATCTTGTTTACTTTCTGGTAATATGAATTCAAGTATCTTTTGTGGATATTATTTAGATTGAATCATGGGATGCTTATTAATGCTGTTACACATTTTTACCAATCACTATCTGAGTTTTTAGTGTACATGTGTGTATCTTTTTCTGCAAGTCTGACTTTGAAATTACTGTGCCCTTTGAAGAAAATGAAATGGACTGTATCGCGGAAACATCTCCATAATTAGATTTCCATTGTTTGCACTATAATTTGAAAACGTTTAGGATTTGCCTATGGAGCAATTTCACTTTCTCTTTCATGAGATTGACATGATCTTTCACAATATAATGCTATGAGATGCCCTTCAGTTTAGTCATTTTTCTTTAATGCTTTTTCAGTGTGCATATGCTGCGGATTTATTGGCTACTATCTATTTCATCCATATAACTGCTGGAGAATTACTCACTACACTGGCTTCTCTTAATCTTGCCCGACATGTTGCACATTGTCCTAGTATATTTCCAGAAGTAAGTTCATTTTCCTGAAAAAGTAAACTTGCCATGGTGGCTATTGGGTGTTTGATTTTTTTTAGTCATTAGGATGATCTTTGAACATATCATACATTTGGTTGTTCTTGAAATGAGAGAAGGGTAACTGCTCTTTAGGTCCTTGTCTGTTTGTTTTGTGGAGGAGAAAAAAAAACTGCTATTTAAGTACAACCAAGGTGCCTTTGCAGAGTAACTGATTTTTTTTAAGAAAAAAATATTTCAAAGTTTCTTATGTAGATTGGTTAGACGCAAGCGTATATGCAAACACATTGAGCGTGTTCGATTTATTTTTCCAGTTGGAGGAAATTTGAGGTTGAGTTGGTAGAGATTTCCCAAAGAACTTATTAGTAGCATATAATATATTTTTTCTTTTTCTGTGGTAGGATAGTTTCTGGCTTGGAAAATGTTAGTTGTACGCTGTATGCCAATGTTCATGGTTATGCATTACATGCCTACTTTCTTTAAATTGTTTATGCATTACATGCCTATCGTTATCTTCATATGTTCAATTTCTTGGTCGATAACTTGTCTTGTGCGCATTGTTGTTCTTGTACTTGTGTGAATGTTTGCTGATGGAAGAAATTATTGCAATCTGTGATGATGAACAAAGATAATGTTCAACATGATTATTTAGTATTATTTTTTTTAATTTTGTTTTTGTAAGTCTTTTCTGTATATTTGCTTTCCTTTTCTGATTTTCCTAGGTAAAGCGTGTTTGAGTTGCAGATTGTATGGTGGTGATGGTTTTGTCACAGTGCAGGTAAGGGGAAATTGTTGTAGTGGTGGCTGTGTTTTGGTTATGTTGGTGGTTGGGTGTTGGTTCTGTTATGATGGCAGTGGTATTTATGCGACCATGTTTTGGCTTCTGAAGAGGCGATCTTAGAATGTTGATTTGAGTTTATTAACTGACTGTAAGACTACTTAGAAAACAGCAGAAATTAAATGATTCAACACAAACTAATCTAACAAGTGGTTTTAATTTTGATATTACAGTTATCTGTATAAATTAAAATGTGACTGCAACAAAACCACGAAGTATGGATTATTATCTCATCTTGAAGTTATCCGAAAAAGTATCCATGTCACATTTAGTAGTATTTTATTATCATACTCCTAAACATGTTTTTAAACATGTTTTATTATTGTTTTTTCTTGTATGTGATTTGCAATAGTAGAGACTGTAGTAAGATTTACTTGATCATGAATTGAATCCATGTTGATGATTTCATATGCTAATTTTCTTTTTTTCGTTTTTTGGTTTTGGATGATGATTAATTGACCAATGTATCATATGCTTAAGTAGCTACATTGGAAAATCTGAAGGGTTTAGATCTCCTTAAACAGTTTGCCATATTGTAACCACAATGTTCCTAACATAAACAGTAGGCATCCTTTCACTATGTCTAACAACAATGCAATTTTCATTTGTTTTGGTTCTGAAGCTGTATGTACATTTAAATTCATTACCTCATCCTTCCTCTGGCACAAGTCTTAATTGGACTGTATGTTCATTCTTGTTCTCAGATATAACACCTGATAAGGAACCACTAGGATGGAGCACAAGACTGAAGATTGATGTTGGTGCAGCTTGTGGCCTTGAGTATCTCCTCTGTAAAGCAAGTCCACCTGTTATCTATCGTGATTTAAAGTCTTCAAATATACTGCTGGATAATGATTTCAATCCAAAGCTCTCGGACTTTGGACTTGCTAAATTGGGACCTGTTGGTGAGAACACTCATGTTTCTACACGAGTGATGGGGACTTATGGATACTGTGCCCCAGAATATGCCATGAGTGGAAAACTGACTCTAAAATCCGATATTTATAGCTTTAGTGTGGTTCTGTTAGAGCTGATTACAAAGCGCAGGGCAATTGACAACACTAAGAAGCCTAGAGAACAGAACTTGGTTGTTTGGGTGGGTTATTCGTGATCATTATCTTACATTTTTGATTACTTGATCATCATTTGAAAAATATTGACTACAATAATAGGGACTCCAAAAGAAATCTAATCTTGACTATAGTGGATGACTTTATTAAGTTAATAATATTTTTTTTTATTTTTGCCATTATTTGATATGGGGACATTGAGCCAGCCTAGTACACAAAACGAATGTCAAATTTTGATTTGGCAACAATATAATTCATTACCAAAGCATTGAATAATTTTTAATATAGCAATAATTTTTTATACATTTAACAACAAATTTTCGTTGCTAATGACATTAAAAATATAATATTTGGCAACGAAAAATTAACCTAATAACAACGGAGAGGATATTGTTGCTAATACTAAAATAAAAGACTATATTTTTTATTGTTGCCAATCATATCAACTTTCGTTGCACATATAAAGAAGCGGCAACATATAATGTCGTTGCTAATCAACGACTTTCGTTGTTATTGAAAAATAACCAGTAACAAACATTTTCGTTGCTGATTCAGCATAATGTCATTGCCAAATAATATAATCAGCCACGAAAATCGTTGCTAAAAAGTTTACATTCCGCAACGAAAGCAAGCTTGGGAAACAATTTTCATAATTTACTGCAACGAAAAATGTCATTGCAAAATGGTGTCAATTGCAACGAAAATGCATGGTCGTTACAAAAAAAAAGGACTTCATTTCGTTGCCAATTAGCAGGGTTTTGCAACGAAATGGGGTTTTTAGCAACGTAATTTTAATTATTCTGCAACAATACATTTTGTTGCTAAAGGATCGATGTCTTTGTACGAAAGCCAAATTTCGTTGCAAAATGTATTACTTTTGGCAACGAAAAAACTTTCGTTATGAACAATTAGCAACGCTCATTCTTGAACGAAAACGAACGAACGACATAAAGTCGTTGCCAAAAACCTTTAGCAACGAAATTTGGCACCTTTAGCAACGAAAATCGGTTGTTGCTGAAGCCCCATTTTTTTGTACTATCTACTAGCAGTAGATGATAATCCCAACTACCTTTGAAATCCATAACGCAAGATCTCAGCATATCTTCTAGCGTCAGAATTGTCATTTCGCTCCGCCTATCTGTTTATGGATGATAAGTTGTACTTAGCTTCAACTGTGTTCCCATCTGTTCTTGCAGACTTCTTAAGAAATTTGATGTGAATCGTGGATCACGATCTAACACTATCGAATCTGGTACCCATTGTCTGGAAATAATTTCCTTAATATAAAGTTTAGCTAACTGATCTAAGTTAAACTTAACTCTTATTGTCAAAAAAGTGAGCCGACTTCTTCAACTAGTCCACTATTACCCAAATAGCATCGTACCCTTTTTTAGTAGTTGGAAGTCCCACCACAAAGTCCATCGTGATATGCTCCCACTTCCATTCCGGAATCTTCAATGACTTTAACAAGCCACTTGGTCGTTGATGTTCGGCCTTAACATTTTGACAAGTTAAGCTCCTACTCACATATTATGTTATCTCTCTCTTCATGTTTGGCCACCAAAAAATCTGTCGAAGGTCTTGATACATCTTAGTACTACCAGGATGAATCGAGTACCTTGAACTATGAGCCTCTTGTAATACTTCCTCCTTCAACTCCGTTTCATTCGGAACTCAAATTCTTCCATCAAATTGTAATAATCCTTCATTATCAAGACAATACTTTATCTCTTTTTCATCTGCTAGCCGCTTCTACATCTAGCCACACTCATCATTTCTGAGTTGTACCTCATTGACTCTCTCTACAATGGTAGATCGAATCTCCATTGTAAACAATCTTTGATCGAATCTTTGTAACTAATTCACTCGATAACTTCACCTCTAACTCTATTCTAGCCATCTAAGTTATTAACTCAGTTTGAGCCGTTAACATAAAAAACTTTTCCTAACCCTTTCTACTTAAGGCGTTGGCCATTACATTGGCTTTTCTTGGGTGATATAGGATATCACAGTCGTAATCCTTTATCAACTCCATCCATCTCCTTTGTCTCATATTTAAGTCTTTTTGAGTGAAGATATATTTTAGACTCTTGTGGTCCGTGTATATCTCAAATTTCTCCCCATATAAATAATGCCTCCATATCTTTAAGGCAAATACTACTACTACTAGTTCCAGATCATGAGTAGGATAAACTTTCTCATAATCCTTTAACTACTGTGATGCATACGGAATGACCTTGGCATGCTGCATGAGCACTCAACCAATTAAGTCCTCTATGTGAAGCATTGCTATAAACTACAAAATTCCTTGTATCATTGGGTAAAGATAATACACGTGCTTCACTCAACCTTTTCTTCAGTTCTTGAAAACTATCTTCACACTTCTCAGTCCACACGTACTTCACTGTCTTCCTTGTCAAATTAGTCAACGGAGTAGCTATCTTAGAAAAATCTTGGATAAATCTTCGATAGTATCCCGCTAACCCTAGGAAACTCTGTACCTCAGTTGGCGTATTCGACGATCCCAATTAATAATTGCTTCCACCTTCGCTGGGTCTACTGAAATTCCATCTCAGTTGATAACATGCCCTAAAAAATGTACCCTTTCTAACAAAAATTCACACTTAGTGAATTTCGTATATAACTTCTCCATCCTTAGTGTCTCCAACACTAACCTTAGGTGTTCATCGTGATCTCCTGGCGTCTTAGAATAGACTAGAATATCATCGATAAACACTACGACGAACTTGTTCAAATATTATTTGAAAACTCTGTTCATCATATCCATCAATGTGGTTGGTGCATTTGTCAATCCAAATGACATCACCAGAAACTCGTAATGGTCGTAACGAGTCCTAAATGCCATCTTAGGTACCTCTTCCTTTCTAACCTTCAACTGATGATACCCCGTTCACAAATCTAATTTAGAAAAATGCTTTGCCCCTTTCAACTATTCAAATAGATCATCGATCCTGGGCAATGGGTATTTATTCTTTATCGTTAACTTGTTCAACTCTCGGTAGTCGATACAAAGTCTCAACCATCCATTTTTCTTCTTCACAAACAGTACCGGTGCTTCCCATGGTGAAACACTCGGTTGAATGTGTGAGGGCCCCGAATCCAGGTCCTAAATCACCTCGGATCCGGTTCGATTATTCTATACAACTATTACTATTTGTGGAAGATATAAACATAAATTATTTATATATTACATTACACACTATTCCCCAAGGTCGAGTAACCGTAACTTATACATAATTCATAACTTTTTTAACATATAACATCATTAATATCATACAATACAAATCTAACTACACGCGTCTACTAAAACTGGAATTGTCTGGGACCTTTCCTTGTATCTGACGTATTCGCCTTAATCTGTAATGTTTTATCATGATATTGCAAGGGTGAGCATAAGGATTGCCCAGCAAGTTTAAATTCAATAATATAACAATATATCATGATTGAAATGATTTGAATAATTGGCTGGCTATAATTCAATAATATAATTGTGAACTAGCAGGAACAAATTTATGACTGAACAAGTATTATATATGAACAAATATATCTGAACCAATTGGTAATGAAGGTGACCATCCTTTCATACCTGACTTATACATGCAATATATACGGAGTACAATTATACATGGCAATCAGTAATGATTAACCATAAGCTTATCCGAATGAAACACTCTTAGTAGAGTTAGGTAAATACAAACTTGCCTGAACCATTGATTACCGCAACGCAATTTATAACTCTTTATCCGAAGACCTAATATTAGTAATATAGATCTCCAATATTAGAATAATATCATCACAATATAATACTATAATATATATATATATATATATATATATATATACATAGAATAACCTAAACACATAACACATAACCCTATCAGTCTATAACACACATAAGACTTTGTATCAAGTCAAACTATTACAGTCTGAGTTGAATCCGACAAAATTCTAACGTCCCGACGGTCTAGTCGGACTTTTATCGAGTCTAAGTTCAATTAAACTCTGACTTAATAGTTAACAATTATCTCAGATAATTTTAATATCAGTCAAAATATTTTTCGTAAGCTTGTAATAATTTTTAAATAATTATTACTATTTATCGTGTATTTTCAATCATTAAAAAAATCGTATTTAAATAAATTAAATACCACATAATTCCTTTATCATTAATATTTATTTAATATCAAATATTAATGAAATACATGTCATAATATTATAATATATTTATAATATATCAAAGTATTTTAATACCTTAAAATCATATTTATATGATTTTTAAACTGATTAAATTCATTATCGATAATTGCTTTTAATATTAAAATATTAATAATTTCATGACAAAATATCAAAAGTTATATTTTATAACTTAAAATATTTTTATAACACTTAAATCATTTTTAAATGATTTTTAAATCACTTATTCTAATTTTCCATAATTTATTTAATATATTTATTAAAAAGTTAACTATCATTAATATTGATTAATTAATGAATTTCATCGAGAAAATATTAAAAGTCACTAAAAATAAATTAAAATATTTTATTTTACCATAATATTATTTTTCATGATTTTTCATGAATTAAAACCATTTTAAATAATTTATTTAATATTATAATTAAATAAATAAATACCTTTATATTCCAAAATATTAAATATTTATGAAATATAATCTAAATAATAAAAAACTATTTTTCTTAATTTAAAATAATTTTTCAGAATTTATTTAGTATTTTTAATAATTAAAATCTATTTTTATCTATTTATTAATTAATTTTTGAAAAATCAGAAAATAAATTAATTAAAAACTGTCGCTAAAGCCTATAGCGACACTTGTCTGTCGTCTTAGGTGTTCTTGAGCTCAAGAACACTGTCAAACCCGAGTTTAAGGGTCATGGTTTGACCGGCTTTAATACTCAGTGTAATTCGGTTTTGGGATCGCTCTAACTTTGATCGTGTAGTGTTTATGTAACACTACAATAAACAACCATC
The DNA here is from genome assembly GCA_020205605.1 of Panax ginseng. NCBI lineage: Eukaryota > Viridiplantae > Streptophyta > Magnoliopsida > Apiales > Araliaceae > Panax > Panax ginseng. The sequence continues at coordinate 59,659,029 of CM035140.1, read as the reverse complement.
ACCGTGGACTAACAATCAACACACAATGAGATCAGATCTCCAAAACTAACTGTCAGACCATACCTGGGTTTTCCAGAAACCCAGGCAGTTCGAGTACCAACTTTCTAGCTTGATTTCCTTTAAGTTCTGTTCATAGAATGGTTGGGTTTATGGTCCTAACATGTAGTAATCATGTCCATGAACAACTATATAACATTATTTTAGTCCACGAACATCACAATCGCCAGATTAATCTTGGTCAAATGTTGTCAGAAAACTCGTTTTTACTTTTCTGGAATTTCCAGAAAAAATGTAAAATTACCGGATGGTCTACTTTGACCATCTTTTACATCCGATCTGTTTGTTATTTAAAGGTTCCAAGGCCAGGGATCTAGAGTCCTAATTACAGGCTACAAGTATGATACAACACAAACATCATAACATTAAAAATGTAACAAATCAAGAAGGTTAAAAATCTTGTCAAACGGATATTTTTAATTTCTGGGTTGCCCAGATTTTCGACCGGTCAACCTCGGTTAACGGACTTTGACCGATCATAACTTGCAATCTAGACTTCAAACAACTATAAATCCACTTTCAGATTAAATACCAGACATCCAACTATAGATCTAACACATAAAACATTATAAATCATGAACATAATAAGATCTACGGCCTCCGACATTACTTGTTAGACCATGTTTCAAAAATTTTCCAGATTCCTAAACATACTTGATTCGTGCATCTAAGTGATATGGATCCTTGATCTAACAACCCAGATCACTTATTAACACCCTAATACATAACTTTAAACAATAGATCCTAACATCTAACATCAAATAATAAAATTTTAAGATTTAGGGTTCTTTACCTCTTTAAGTTTTGATTCTTGAATTCTGTCTTTTGATTTTGATGTTGGCTTGTTATGCACTGATTATGGCTCACCCTCTCTCTCTCTCTCATTCTAAATTTCGAAAATTGAGGAGAGAGAAGTTCGTGGATAAAATGAAAACTCAAGTGCCTTGTCTCTCTCTCTAATCTATATGTATTATTGATGTAATGAGTTGGCTGCACTCTAGATGACTGATATTGCTGTGTTTTATGTCACATGGGGTTGGTAGGGTTTGTTCATCAACCCATTATATGTCAAGATTGCAAGTTAGCTCAAATAATTCACCAAAAGGCATAAATGTCATTTCCTTTTATTTCTAGAATTGTTCTTTGTTGCAAACCCTCAGGGTTTAGGGTTTGGAACATTTAGGGTTTAGGTTTTGGAACCTTTAGGGTTTAGGGTTTAACCCTTAACTTTCAAATTAAATTTCTAAAATTTCCAATTTAGGTTTTAAAAATAGAAAATTAATATTTCTTAATTATAATTAGAATTTACTAATTATATTAAAATTTCTTAATCATAAATTAAATATTTCTAATTAGGATTAGTATTTCCTAATTAAATTTGCTAATTAAGCAATTAGGGTTAAAATGATAATTAGGGTTTTCAACCCACAAATTAGGGTTTCTAATAGAAAAATTAATTTTCTAAAATAGAAATTAGATTTCGTAATTAGATTAGGGTTTAACAACTTTTAGGGTTTGCTAACTAATTAAGCGTTACCCTAATTAATATTATAATTATTTACACTTAAGCAATATAATAATTATTTAAGTTCCCAGATTAGGGTTTCATGCACCGTATTAGGGTTTTGAATTTCCGAAACTGAAATTAGGGTTTTCAGAATCGGTTTCTAGGGTTTCTTATTAAACGCTAGGGTTTTCTAACCGAACGTTAACGTTCTTAATATATACTTAGGGTTTGTTACAGATATCGATTATCTGATCAACCCTTGACCCTTAACTACATACGGTACACATATCCACAAAACATATTCACGTATTACTTAATCCTGAATAATTCACCTAAATTCTTCACAGAATTTTGAAATCCTCAAAATTCAATCTTAAAAATATTAAACGCACACACTTATTTTCTGTCTAGGTTGTAATACTGAACCTTAAATCAATAAATTAAAATTAAAAAAATATTCTAAATTCTCGGGTTGTTACATTCACCCCTTCTTCTAAAAATTTCGTCCCCGAAATTTACCTTACACCTTACACCATACATACACAGCATCACATGCTACCCAATACACCACTCACAAGTGTAAAATTTTTAAAATTTTGCTAAGGGGTTTTACAGGACTATTATGCATCATTTTATAAGGTTATAGGAAATTCATCCATGACCGTCATAACTTCTGATCATAGTGCGTAATTAATCCGGTATGTCTGTACTTATTAAATAATCTTTACCGGTCGACTCTTCTTTTCTCTTCATCGCCATAAAGTAGAAAAATTCTACCTCGATCTTCTTCGGATTCCGCACCAAAACAATTTGGTTCGAAAAATTTTTTCAATGAACACTTAGAGTTTTATAAATGTTTGTCTAAATTTGAATCAAATAAAGCAGACTCATATCAATAATTCAATTCAATCGAATTATTTAAGTGTAGCCAAACCAGTTGGCAAATTAAAAATTTTGAAAATATTTTCGAGAATGACGCCATGATGTCGTCTTCAGATTAATGAATTGTTTGAGGATGCCATCATTGAATGACTTTGTCATAACACATCATACAATAGTGGAACAACGATTTTAGATCAAATTCGCACTAAGTAATCCGGTATTTACAACTCCATCAAATTTATATCATCTCTGCACCAGGTTACATGGTACATGAGTGATAAATAAAACAAATTTTGATATTTCAAATCATTTACGTCTAGCTGAAATAAGTAGCATAGGCTATACTTTAAACCGTTTCAAAAATGATTACGAGTCTACATTTTTTTTAAGGCACATAGTGCGTATTTAGCTTGATGTCAAAATTTCGAAGTCTAGCATAGCTAGGAGTTTCGAAAAAACTTTATTCTTCACTAATAATCATTTGCTTAACAATCTATCTGTTCATATTATCCTCAATATTTTGTTTACACACAACTATACCCAGTTCGTAAAACCACACTTATGAGTCCATAAATTACCACAATCATATGAGTTTAAGAACTTGTCCTAGCTAGACCTTTGGCGTCCATTCGCTGAGGGGTTCATAAACATTTCACATAACTACGAGTCAAGTATGTCACACAAGTATGAGTTTTAAGAACTCGTACTTAACCTTATATCCTCTACCTATGACCTATCTATCTGTTATACACATGAGAAAGGAATCACCGTCTTAACACGCATATATCAAATAGCGCGACACAAACATTTCAATGATTATCATTGCCAGAAACTAAGTGGTTTTTACACCATGTATAATTCAGCTCCCATACGAAGAATCATACAACTCAGCGGCTGACACGAGTCCTCAATTGAATCCCCAGCTACCAATAACACCCTTTTCAATACAAATTTCATTTAATCCGTATTCATAATCCATAACTCTTTCTTGAGTTTTCATAGTACAATTTCATAGTACAACTGCCACATAGCAAACTTTGCTGTAACTTTTCAATCATTAGATTGATTCTTATCCCTGCTATCACTTTATCAGATCATGGGGTGATCTTATCGTTTATATTACGATTCATTTCTATACTATGATCGTTTTGTTTTACGATCTTCTATCACTACACTTTTAGTCTTTTAGACTATCTATTTCTCACTACTATTCAACTTTACTGTCAGAGTTAGGGAACTCTGTATCTTATAACTCACCGAGATTCGTCTTTGAATCTTACCAACCAACTAACTCTATTTGAGTTAGTACTTATCCTAATCATCTGCGGTTATTGGTCTCGTGTATTCCTACCTAAGCTTCATAACCAACAAATCTCGATACACCAATGTGAGGGCCCTTTAATCCGGTCCTAAATCACCTCGGATTCGGTTCGATCATTCTATACAACTATTACTATTTGCGGAAGATATAAACATAAATTGTTTATACATTACATTACACACTATTCCCCAAGGTCGAGTAACCTTAACTTATACATAATTCATAACTTTTCTAACATATAACAACATTAATATCATACAATACAAATCTAATCGCACGTCTACTACTAAAACCTGGAATTGTCTTGGACCTTTCCTTGTATCCGACGTATTCGCCTTAATCTGCAATGTTTTATCATGATATAACAAGGGTGAGCATAAGGATTGCCCAACAAGTTTAAATTCAATAATATAACAATATATCATGATTGAAATGATTTGAATAATTGGCTGGCTATAATTCAACAATATAATTATGAACTAGCAGGAATAAATTTATGACTGAAAAAGTATTATACATGAACAAATATATCTGAACCAGCTGGTAATGAAGGTGATCAACCTCTCATACCTGACTTATACATGCAATATGTACAGAGTACAATTATACATGGCAATCAGCAATGATTAACCATAAGCTTATCCTAATAAAACACTCTTAGTAGAGTTAAGTAAATACAAACTTGCCTGAACCGTTGATTACCGCAACGCAATTTATAACACTTTATCCGAAGACCTAATATTAGTAATATAGATCTCCAATATTAGAATAATATCATCACAATATAATACTATAATATATATATATATATACATAGAATAACCTAAACACATAACCCTATCAGTCTATAACACACATAAGACTCTGTATCAAGTCAAACTATTACGATGCCGAGTTGAATCAAATAAAATTCTAACGTCCGACGGTTACAGTCGAACTTTTATCGAGTCTAAGTTCAATTAAACTCTGACTTAATAGTTAACAATTATCTCAGATAATTTTAATATCAGTCGAAATATTTTTCGTAAGCTTGTAATAATTTTTAAATAATTATTATTATTTATCGTGTATTTTCAATCATTAAAAAATCATATTTAAATGAATTAAATACCACATAATTCCTTTATCATTAATATTTATTTATTATCAAATATTAATGAAATACATGTCATAATATTATAATATATTTATAATATATCAAAGTATTTTTAATACCTTAAAATCATATTTATAAGATTTTTAGGCCAATTAAATTCATTATCCGATAATTGCTTTTAATATTAAAATATTAATAATTTCATGACAAAATATCAAAATTTATATTTTATAACTTAAAATATTTTTATAACACTTAAATCATTTTTATTTGATTTTTAAATCATTTATTCTATTTTTTCATTATTTATTTAATATATTTATTAAATAAGTTATCTATCATTAATATTGATTAATTAATGAATTTCATCACAAAATATTAAAAGTCACTAAAAATATTTTATTTTACCATAATATTATTTTTCATGAATTAAAACCATTTTTAAATAATTTATTTAATATTATAAATAAATAAATAAATACCTTTTATATTCCAAAATATTAAATATTTATGAAATATACTCTAAATAATTAAAAACTATTTTTAAGAATTTAAAATAATTTTTCGGAATTTATTTAGTATTTTTAATAATTAAAATTTATTTTTATCTATTTATTAATTAATTTCCAAAAAATCAAAAAATAAATTAATTAGAAACCGTCGCTAAAGCCTATAGCGACACTTGTCTGTCGTCTTAGGTGTTCTTGAGCTCAAGAACACTGTCAGACCTGAGTTTAAGGGTCATGGTTTGACCGGCTTTAATGCTCAGTGTAATTGGGTTCTGGGATCGCTCTAACTTTGATCGTGTAGTGTTTATGTAACACTACAACAAACAACCATCATCGTGGACTAACAATCAACACACAAAGAGATCAGATCTCCAAAACTAACTGTCAGACCATACCTGGGTTTTCCAGAAACCCAGGCAGTTCGAGTACCAACTTTCTAGCTTGATTTCCTTTAAGTTCTGTTCATACAATGGTTGGGTTTATGGTCCTAACATGTAGTAATCATGTCCATGAACAACTATATAACATTATTTCAGTCCACGAACATCACAATCGCCAGATTAATCTTGGTCAAATGTTGTCAGAAAACTCGTTTTTACTTTTCTAGAATTTCCAGAAAACATGTAAAATTACCGGATGGTCTACTTTGACCATCTTTTACATCCGATCTGTTTGTTGTTTAAAGGTTCCAAGGCTAGGGATCTATATTCCTTATTACAGGCTACAAGTATGATACAACAAAAACATCATAACAATAAAAACGTAACAGATCAAGAAGGTTAAAAAACTTGTCAGAGGGATATTTTTAATTTCTGGGTTGCCCAGATTTTCGACCGGTCAACCTCGGTCAACGGACTTTGACCGATCATAACTTGTAATCTAGACTTCAAACAACTATAAATCCACTTCCTGATTAAATACCACACATCCAACTATAGATCTAGTACATAAAACATTATAAATCATGAACATAATAAGATCTACGGCCTCCGACATTACTTGTCAGACCATGTTTCAAAAATTTTCCAGATTCCTAAACATGCTTGATTCGTGCATCTAAGTGATATGGATCCTTGATCTAACAACCCAGATCACTTATTAACACCCTAATACATAACTTTAAACAATAGATCCTAACATCTAACATCAAATAATAAAATTTTAAAATTTAGGGTTCTTTACCTCTTTGAGTTTTGATTCTTGAATTCTTTCTTTTGATTTTGATGTTGGCTTGTTATGCACTGATTATGGCTCACCCACTCTCTCTCTCTCTCACTCTAAATTTCGAAAATTGAGGAGAGATAAGTTCTTGGATAAAATGAAAACTTAAGTGCCTTGTCTCTCTCTCTAATCTATATGTATTATTGATGTAATGAGTTGGTACTTTCTCTGAATGACCGATATTCTTTGCGTTTTATGTCACATGGGGTTGGTAGGGTTTGTTCACCAACCCATTATATGTCAAGATTGCAAGTTAGCTCAAATAATTCACCAAAGGGCATAAATGTCATTTCCTTTTATTTCTAGAATTGTTCCTTGTTGCAAACCCTTAGGGTTTAGAGTTTGAAACATTTAGGGTTTAGGTTTTGGAACCTTTAGGGTTTAGGGTTTAACCCTTAACTTTCAAATTAAATTTTTAAAATTTCCAATTTAGGTTTTAAAAATAGAAAATTAATATTTCTTAATTATTATTAGGATTTACTAATTATATTAAAATTTCTTAATCATAAATTAAATATTTCTAATTAGGATTAGTATTTCCTAAGTAAATTTGCTAATTAAGCAATTAGGGTCAAAATGGTAATTAGGGTTTTCAACCCACAAATTAGGGTTTCTAATAGAAAAATTAATTTTCTAAAATAGAAATTAGATTTCGTAATTAGATTAGGGTTTAACAACTTTTAGAGTTTGCTAACTAATTAAGCGTTACCCTAATTAATATTATAATTATTTACACTTAAGCAATATAATAATTATTTAAGTTCACAGATTAGGGTTTCATGCACCGTATTAGGGTTTCGAATTCCTGGAACTGAAATTAGGGTTTTCAGAACCGGTTTCTAGGGTTTCTTATTAAACGTTAGGGTTTTCTAACCGAACGTTGACGTTCTTAATATATACTTAGGATTTGTTACAGATATTGATTATCTGATCAACCCTTGACCCTTAACCACATATGGTACACATATCCACAAAAAATATTCACGTATTACTTAATCCTGAATAATTCACCTAAATCCTTCACATAATTTTGAAATCCTGAAAATTCAATCTTAAAAATATCAAACGCATACACTTATTTTTTGTCTAGGTTCTAATACTGAACCTTAAATCAATAAATTAAAATTAAAAAAATATTCTAAATTATCGGGTTGTCACAGAATGTATTTTCTATTCAACAGTTCTTGTAACTGAACTATCAACTCCTTCATCTCTATTGGCGCCATACGATACGGTGCCCTTGAAACTGGTGTCGCTCCTGGCACAATATCTATTATGAATTCGATCTCCCTATCCGGTGGAAGACCTGATAATTCGCTTGGAAATACATCCACGAATTCTTTGATTATAGGTATTTGTTCCATCGTTGCTCCCACTCTCTGGGTATCAACAACATGACACAAATAACCTACACATCGCTTCCTCAATAATTTCCTAGTTTGTGTCATGGTAAGACAACACGAACGTTCCGGGGATTTATTACCGTAAAACACTACATGAGGTTGTCTTAACGTTCTAATGTTTACACATTTCTTTTGACAATCTATAATTACACCATGGTTGAACAACAAATCCATCCCGAGAATTACATCGAATTCTCCCAACTTTATCGGTATCAAATCTACCGATAATTTATACCCTCGTATTTCTACACAACAAGGCCTATGAATATTTTCCGCATGAATTATTTCTTCATTTGCTACCTTGATATTCAGAGGTATAGGCAATCTTTCGGGAAGTAATCCTAATCGTCTAACAAAATCACATGCTATTAAAGAACAAGTAGCACCCGAATCAAACAACACATAAACATTTATATCATTGATTGGGATAATACATGCAACTACATCCCCTGATGCAACTGCATCTTGGACCGTCATGTTAAAGGTGCATGCCATAGGCCTACTTGTAACGATCGAAAAATTTGTAATATTTATTGAATTAAATAAATATTTTAAATAATTTATTTATTGAGGAAAATAAATAATTGATGAATTGTGGTGAATTAATTTAGTAACTAAATTGATTAATGTTAATTTGAATAACGATAATTTTGTCTAATGGATTTAATTTAAGGAAATAATTAAATTAAATTAATTGCTTAATATTTAAGAAGATAATTAAATTAAGTGAATTGTTTAATATTAAATGAATAAATTAAATAAAGTGATGTTTCTAATTTATTAATTAAAATTAGATATATATATATATATAATTATTTATTTATTATAAGTATAATTATAATAAGATTATAATTATAAATTATAAGCTATTTAATGGGTTGCATGTGTGACAAGTGAAACTATATAATATAATAATATAATAATAATTTAGTTTGGGAAATAGGTGCTTAGCCAAACAAGGCCTTGTGGCCTTTGGCTTATTCAACTGACGCAAACATTTTATTTTATAACTGAAAGAGAATGTGGGTTAGTGGGAGTCAGTTTATGTTTTACGCTTCTTATTTCCCTAAGGCTAGATAATATAGTAGTATAGAGAGTTTGGAGAGCTTGGAAGAAGAGAAAAAAAAAACTCAGTGATATTGGAGGGTTAGAGAAGAAGAGCTTTGGGGAAAGGATTTCTCTTAATTTGGCTATCATACCATCAAAGAATCAAGGTGTAAACTAGCCCCATTCTAACTTTTAGTTTCAGTATATATGTAGATATATTCTATGTGATTTTTGATATCACGTGAATTGTGGTATGCATATATGTTCATGTAGGTTTCCAAAACTCTATTAATCATCATGTATACTTGTTATTTGTTATCAAATTCGTAAAAATTGGTGTGTAGGAAAGAAATTGACAGTGTTATTATTCTTATAATATGGCTTAGAAAGTATAAATTTTCATGATCAATACTTTTTATAATATGTCATTTGTTGGAGGATTGTGATAATATGTTAAGAAACGAAAGCGGCGTAATTGGAATCGTGTCAATTGATTGAGAAACGAATTTGTGATGATCGAATTCGCTAAAGGTGTCAAAAATGGAGTTTTCATGAGAAAACATGAAATTTAAGGAATTAAAATAGTTTAATTTGATGTTTAATTGTTTTAAGTTGATGAATATGTGAGGAAACATGTTTGTGTTAGTTTTTTATCAATTGGATGTGCTAATTTCACTGTCTTAAGGGTGAAATTCGTGTTAGTTGGGCTAAAAACAGAGCGATGTTGCTGCATTTTTGGTTCTGTCTATGCACCAAATAAGCATTTGCCAAAGGTTAAGGCAAAAAATGGCATGAATCTTAAGCTATAAGGTAAGGACAACAACTTGATTCTTGTTGTGCCTTGAGGCCAAAAAAGGCAGTCTTGATCTGCTTATTTCCAGATCTTGTGTAGTGGATTTATATTAGTTTAGCATGCATCTTAATGATGTTGAGGCATAATATAAACTACAATAAACAAATTGTAAGACGTTGTAATTCAAAATGTGAAGATTTTAAGTAATTATTTAAATAAGTTATAAAATGAAACTAAAAGTGATATTTTCAAAAGTTGTAGATAAACGATAAGGTTTATGTTGATTAATGTGTGATTTCAGAGGCGTTAAGTATGTTAACCTAAATTGTTAGGTTCTAGGTTAGGGTTATGACCTAAATGATGGTTTAAACCCCTAAAGCTAATATTCATACAACTAATTGTTGTTGCTATTTTAATGATGTATGTAAGGTAATTGAAGATTATACTACACTTGTGTAGCTTACAAACAAGGCAAGTTCTTTAACCTTACTCTTATAATAATTGTGAAAGTTTCTAAACCTTATCTCCTTACATTTGAGCAAGTTTTTCTAACTTCATTCTTTTATTAATGAATGCAAGTTCCTAAATTCTGTTGAGCAATATTATTGATTCTATTCTTATATACGATTGATTAAGCTCTTGTAACCTAATTCGTTACATCGAGAAAGTTTCAATTTTCTAATTATTATACAAAGCATATATTGTTCTAATACGTCGATTCAAATGAGATTGTTCTAACTCTTTTGAGCATAGTACTTTGCATGTGTATCATGTTTATTCAGTTATATATTGTTAATATTTGATCTTTGACCTTAATAGCCTTGTTCAGTTATACATTCTTGTATTAAACCTTTATTGATGGAAATTGAATAAGTGTTCTAAAATTCTAGAAACAGCGATAAGCTAGTTCCAAATTAAACTTTCTTTAGTGCGAAAATTCTAAATTTAAACTGAGACGAACAACCCTAACATAGGGAATTTTGTACGTGTAACGTTTAGATGTTTGTGCACAATACATGGTACAAAGGGCTGATCCCCCTAAGTACGTTAAGAAAAGTCTGTATAGTCTATACGTCTGTTAAGGTTGAGGTAATAATACCTAAATGCCAAAGACATAGTTCATGGTCTTAAGACCCTCAGATATTAAAAGTTTGAACTTGTTTCTGTTTCTATTCGTAGAACAAGTTCTTTATTGTACAACATTCGTTGTTCATTCTTATATGATTATTATTACTATTCTTTATGTCAGTGAGCAATTGTTTGCTCACTCTTGCAATTAACAATGCAGCTAAAGTCGAAAGAGGTGATGAGCCATCTACTAGCAAGGGAAAGGGCAATATGTCTAAGTGATGAAGAATTAGTTAAAATTTATTTAAATGCTTGAAGTTATAAGACTTGTTTTATTTTATAATGTATTCTGCAAACTGATGTAATAATTTAAGGTTTGATTACATGGGATTGATTATTAGATGATGTAACCCTTTAATGGGAAAGATTATTGTTTAAGTTATTTAATGTTTTATCCTTTATAATGGGTAGTTAGATGTAATTATTTTATTAGTGAGCACAAAATTTGGTGGAAATGAAGTACCCGGATTTGGGGGTGTCACATGTTGGTATCAGAGCTTTAGGTTATTAACCTTAGGTAGGGAAAACCTTAGAAAGTAGCCTTTAAGAATTCAGAAAACATAGAGGTGTTTACTCTTATCGGGTTTTAAGGAATGGTTTAAGGCATCCATTGAAACTAAATAATAAAAGACATTATGTGCTATGTGTTAATAACTTATGTGCTCGCGCGTATCTATAATGTTAAGTAAAACTTAAAATATTTTGTTGTCAGGATGTCTGAGGAAGGAGGATCCAGTCCAGCTAGGGAGGTGATACCTCAGATGCCTAAAGATGATGAACCCTGGGATATTCACGTAGTGCGAGAACAGTTAACCCAGGAGGATGAGCTTGTGACCGATACCAAGGAGGATAGTCCTGAGGAGATAGAGGAGGATGATGATGATGAGGATCCTGAGGAGTTTCCACCGAACTCCATATCGGCTGAGATGTATGATGCTTTGTACGACCGTAACATAGAGTTACAGGATAATATAGAGGAACTGAAGGAGATGGTTGATATGCATCACATTGCGTTGGAGCAGAAGGATGTAGAGATTCAGGAACTTGACTCAAAACTTGGAAACACAGAATGGGATCTAGTTCATACTAAGGGTCAGCATGAAGACCTGTTGGCAGTGAACGAGAAGATGAAGACTGACATTGAGAAATTAAATGATGACTTCAAAGAGGAATCAACTAAGCGTACAATAGTAGAGGACGCTTGGATGAAGTTGACTCAATGTGCAAACTGTGCTGAGGCTAAAGTTCAAGTGAAGAAAGCCAAGATGAAGGAGATGTATAATGCTTTTAATTCTGCGATTGATAGGGCCTAGGATCGAGTCCACTATTACCCACCTAAGTTTGAAGACTCGCCATGGTTCGTGATGGATCGTAGAACGACTTATCGTATCATGGAGGAGGAACGTCGAGAAGCCTTACGACGTCTTAATATGCCTAGATAGAATAGGAGTGATAATAATATGTGGTTAATTATGTGAATAAATAAATTGTGAATCCCTTATTTTGAGATAAATAAAGGGATAATATGAGTATGTAATCCTAAAACTGGTTTAGTTCAAGAAAGTGGATGTTTATAGCAGATATGCTGTCTTTAGTATGTTTTAAAACATTATGAATGAATAAAATATTGGAGTTTATTTGAAATATTATGTGATGTAGCTTTAATCTTAGAATGTTTAAGTTAAACTTCAAATACTCAAGAAGATGAGTAATGAACTAATAAGTGTATGTTCTAACAGAAAATGCCTCCTAGAAAAAGACAACCACTTCAATAAGCACCTCCTGAGGGGTCTACTAATAATAAAAATGAGGCCAACGCTAATCTGGTTCAACAGTTGGTAACTTTGTTGACGGGTGCATTTACGAATCATCCGCAAGCTCAAGTTACGACCTTTAAGGAATTCAAAGCGGTTGGACCGCCAGAGTTTCAAGGGTCTATGAATCCAGTGGAAGCCCAAACTTGGATTGTTGAAATGGAGAAGGTGTTTGATGTTGCTAGAGTTAACGAAGATCAGAAGACTGCATTCGCAACGCTTATGCTTAAGTCTGAAGCTAGCTACTGGTGGCGAGCAAATAAAGTTCGTGGAGGACAAGGAGTGGTAGCGTGGGATAGGTTTAAGGAGTTGTTCTTTGAAATGTACTTTCCAGCGAGTTCTCGGAATCAGTTGGAAGTGCAATTTTTGGAGCTTAAGCAAGGAACTATGACGGTGCATGAATATGCTGCGAAGTTTAACGAGTTGGCAATGTTTGCCACTTATCAAGTCAATACGGATGAGCGTAAGGCGAGAAGGTTCGAACAAGGATTGAAACCCTGGCTGTATAACATGGTTTCAATGTTCCAGTTGAATACATTTGAGGTTGTACTAGAAAAGGCAATCATCGTAGAAGGTGGAAGCGATGCATTGACCAAGTACAACCAAGAACAGAAGAAGATGAAGAATGATAACGAGAATAAGGCTGGTGGAAGTAATGTTGGAGGTAACAATCAGAAGAGGAAGTGGAACGAGAATTCGACTACGGGAGGACAACAAGGAAGTCAGCAGAAGAAAAAGTTTGAAGCTTGTGCAACGTGCGAGAAGAACCATACTGGGGTATGTTTGAATGGAAAGCGGATGTGTTTCAACTATGGTCAGGAGGCACACATTGCACCAAACTGTTTTAGTCCAAAGAAAGGAGCATGTTTTGCATGCGGTTCGAAGGATCACATGGCTCGTGATTGCCCTAAAAAGCCAGCGGGGAGTGCAAGTGGAGGAAAATGAAACAACAACGGTGGTGGTGCATGTAGTATCCTTTGGACCCATTTCGGTCAATGCCGACCTCATGCGAGAACTTTCGGTATGATGAAATGCGCAAGATCTTTATTCGATCTAAGGATGTGGTGTTAGGTATCATTCCGATTAATGGTGTTAATGCTTATATACTATTTGATTCGGGTGCTACTTGCTCATTTATATCCTATGAATTTGCTCAAAACTTAGATTTACCTCAGGAAGAATTAGATTATCCTTTGAGCATGGAGATTGCAAATAAGGAAGTGATTCCTGTTAGGTTCATATATAAGAATTTTAAAGTGGTTATAAAGGGTCAAGAGATGAGGGTAGACTTGATACCAATTAGATTGGGGGAGTTTGATGTTATCTTGGGAATGGATTGGTTATTCATCCACGGAGCAGTAATTGATTGCCAAAGAAAGTGTGTTAACCTTATGACTCCTACAAAGGTTGTGTTCTATGGCAGCAAATCACAGCGGCAAGCAAGTTGTCTGATGGTGATGAAAGCCAAGAAGTTGTTAAGACAAGGATGTGTAGGATATTTAGCCTACATAGTTGATACATAGAAGAAAAGTGCGAAGTAAAAAGAGATATCGGTCATAAGAGATTTTGCAGACGTATTTCCAAACGATTTGTCGGGTCTTCCGCAAGATCTACAAATCGAGTTCATAATTGATTTAGTACCAGGAATAGGCCCGATATCTAAGGCACCATACAGAATGGCCCCGGTGGAGATAAAATAGTTGATGGTGCAATTGCAAGAATTGCTCGACAAGAAGTATATCCAGCCGAGCGTATCGCCATGGGGAGCGCCAATGTTATTTATTAAGAAGAAGGATGGATCGATGTGGCTCTGCATTGATTACGGAGAGTTGAATAAGGTCACGATTAAAAATAAGTATCCGTTACCAAGAATCAACGACCTGTTTAATCAACTGAAGGGTGCGAGATATTTTTCAAAGATAGACTTGAGGAGTGGTTATCATCAATTGAAGGTGAGGCCAGAAGACGTACCGAAGATGGCATTCAGAACTCGGTATGGTCATTACGAGTTTCTGGTTTTGTCATTTGGTTTAACCAATTCACCTGCAACGTTCATGGATTTGATGAACAGGGTGTTTAAACCATTCTTAGATAAATTTGTAGTGGTATTTATTGATGATATCCTGGTGTATTCTAAGACCAAGGAAGAACATGTTGAACACTTAAGAGTGACGTTGGAGACATTGAGAAAAGAGAAGTTGTACGCAAAATTTTCAAAATGTGAGTTTTGGTTGGAACATGTATAGTTTCTCGGGCATGTTATTGATCAAGATGAAATTTCGGTAGATCCATCAAAAGTTGAAGTTGTAGTAAACTGGGATCATCCGAAGACACCGTCAGAGATAAGGAGTTTCTTAGGGTTGACAGGTTACAATAGGCATTTTATTCAGGACTTTTCTAAGATCGCGACCCCGTTAACGAATTTAACCCGGAAGGCAATTAAGTTTGTTTGGACGGAGAAGTGTGAGGAAATTTTTCACGAATTGAAGAAGAGGTTGAGCTCAGCACCTGTGTTGTCATTGCCTGATGATACAAGTAACTTTGTAGTGTATAGTGACGCATCACATAAAGGACTAGGCTGTGTGCTTATGCAAAACGACAGAGTTATTGCGTATGCATCACGTCAATTAAAAGATTACGAGAAAGGGTATCCGACTCATGACTTGGAGTTGGCTACGGTGGTGTTTGCCCTAAAGATTTGGAGACATTATCTTTACGGAGAGAGGTGTGAGATATATACTGACCATAAAAGTTTGAAGTATATCTTTACACAAAAAGACTTGAACATGCGACAAAGAAGATGGTTGGAACTGATCAAAGACTATGACTGCGAGATTTTCTATCATCCCGGAAAAGCGAATGTTGTTGCTGATGCCTTAAGTAGGAAGGGACGAGAGAAGTTAATGTTGTTAACTGCTGAAGAGAAGCTAGTGTCGAAAATGGCTAAGATGGAGTTGGAAATTAAATATCCGACAGAATCCGATGAAAAGTTATTCCAGATGGGAAACAATTCAACATTGGTAGATAAGGTGAAAAATGCACAACTTCAGTATGAAGACTGCAAAAAGATAAAACATAAGATATCTGAAGGTGAGGAAAACAAATTCAAAATCGATTCAGAAGGATTACTTCGATTCAAAGGGAGAATTTGGTTTCCGCCAGTACCGAAAGTTAAAGACGGAGTTCTGAGTGAAGCTCACAGCTCAAGATATTCGATTCACCCTGGAAGTACGAAAATGTACCAGGATCTTAGACATCATTTTTGGTGGTCGAATATGAAGAAGGATGTGACTGAATGTGTGGCGAAGTGTTTAACGTGTCAGAAAGTCAAAGATGAACACCAAAGGCCAAGCGGATTATATCAACCGTTAGAGATAACAGAATGGAAATGGGAGCATATCACAATGGATTTTGTGGTAGGTCTTCCAATGACTCATCAAGGTTATGAGGCCGTTTAGGTGATTGTTGATCGATTGACGAAGTTGGCACACTTGTTACCAATCAAGATTAGATTTATCCTAGATCAGTTAGCAAAACTGTACGTGAAGGAAATTGTGTCAAGAGACGGTGTACCTGTGTTCATTGTGTCAGACAGAGATCCACGTTTCACATCTAACTTCTGGAAACGATTACAAGAATGTTTGGGAACACAACTAAGAATTAGCACAGCGTACCATCCTCAAACAGACGGACAGAGTGAGAGAACCATCTAGACATTAGAAGATATGCTTAGAGCATGTATAATGGATTTCAAAGGAAATTGGGATGACCATCTGCCATTGGTGGAATTTTCTTATAATAATAGTTATCACGCGAGTATTGGCATGCCGCCTTACAAAGTGTTATACGACAGAAAATTCAGAATTCCGTTATGCTAGGATGAGGTAGGTGAACGTCAGCTATTGGGTCCAGAATTGGTACAACAGACTGTCGAAATCATCAAGGTTATTCGAGCAAGGTTGATAGCTACACAAGATAGACAGAAGAAATATGCCGATCAGCATCGACAAAATAGAGAATTAGATGTCGGTAGTTTTGTTTTCTTAAAAGTATCTCCCTGGTTAAAAGTATCTCCCTGGAAGGGAAAAATTCAGTTTGCCAAGAAGGGGAAATTAAGCCCTAGATTTATAGGTACTTTTGAAGTGCTTCGACGAGTTGGCGAAGTGGTGTACGAGGTAGCTTTACCTCCAGAGTTGGAGCATATTCATAATATTTTTCATATATCAGTATCAAGGCCATATAAACCTGATTATAAGCATGTTATAGAATATGAGCCCTTACAATTTGAGAAAGACTTAACATATGAAGAAGTCCATATTCAAATTGTTGACAGAAAAGAGCAAGTACTGATGAAAAAGGTGATACCTTCTGTTAAGGTAATCTGGAGGAACCACAATGATGAGAAAGCTACGTGGGAACTTGAAAGCGTTATGATGAAAAATTATCCTTAGTTGTTTGCTTGATTTTGTATAGCGATTCTGGGGATAAAATCTTGTTAAGGAGGGAAGAATGCAACAAATAAATTTTTTGAGTTGTGATTCTGGGGACATAATCCTTTTAAGGAGGGAATGACGTAATGATCGAGAAATTTGTAATATTTATTGAATTAAATAAATATTTTAAATAATTTATTTATTGAGGAAAATAAATAATTGATGAATTGTGGTGAATTAATTTAGTAACTAATTTGATTAATGTTAATTTGAATAATGATAATTTTATCTAATGGATTTAATTTAAGGAAATAATTAAATTAAATCAATTGTTTAATATTTAAGAAGATAATTAAAATAAGTGAATTGTTTAATATTAAATGAATAAATTAAATAAAGTGATGTTTCTAATTTATTAATTAAAATTAGATATATATATATATATATAATTATTTATTTATTATAAGTATAATTATAATAAGATTATAATTATTATAATTATAAATTATAAGCTATTTAATGGGTTGCATGTGTGACAAGTGAAACTATATAATATAATAATATAATAATAATTTAGTTTGGGAAATAGGTGCTTAGCCAAACAAGGCCTTGTGGCCTTTGGCTTATTCAACTGACGTAAACTTTTTATTTTATAACTAAAAGAGAACATGGGTTAGTGGGAGTTAGTTTATGTTATACGCTTCTTATTTCCCTAAGTCTAGATAATATAGTAGTACAGAGAGTTTGGAGAGCTTGGAAGAAGAGAAAAAAAAACTCAGTGATATTGAAGGGTTAGAGAAGAAGGTCTTTGGAAAAAGGATTTCTCTTAATTTGGCTATCATACCATCAAAGAATAAAGGTATAAACTAGCCCCATTCTAACTTTTAGTTTATTTATATATGTATATATATATTATGTGATTTGAAATCACGTGAATTGTAGTATGTATATGTTCATGTAGGTTTGCAAAACTCTGTTAATCATCATGTATACTTGTTATTTGTTATCAAATTCGTAAAAGTTGGTGTGTAGGAAAGAAATTGACAGTGTTATTATTCTTATAATATGTCTTAGAAAGTACAAATTTTCATGATCAATACTTGTTATAATATGTCAGTTATTGGTGGATTGTGATAATATGTTAAGAAATGAAAACGACGTAATTGGAATCGTGTCAATTGATTGAGAAACGAATTCGTGATGATCGAATTCGCTAAAGGTGTCAAAAATGGATTTTTCATTAGAAAACATGAAATTTAAGGAATTAAAATGGTTTAATTTGATGTTTAATTATTTTAAGTTGATGAATATTTAAGGAAAAATGTTTGTGTTAGTTTTATATCAATTGGATGTGCTAATTTCACTGTCTTAAAGGTGAAATTCATGTTAGTTGGGCTAAAAATGGAGCACTATTATTGCATTTTGGTTACGTTTATGCACCAAATAAGCAAAGAATCTTTGGTCTGAAGAGCAAAAAATGGCGCAATTGTTGCCAGAGTGCAAAGCGAGGACATCGCAATGTGCCATGCCCTAAGCTCAGGCAGTGTAGTCTGCTTATTTACAGATCTTGTGAAGTAGACTTATATTAGTTTAGCATGCATGTTAATGATGTTGAGGCATAATATAAACTACAATAACTGATTGTAAGATGTTATAATTCAAAGTGTGAAGATTTTAAGTAATTATTTAAATAAGTTATAAAATGAAACTAAAAGTGATGTTTTCAAAAGTTGTAGGTAAACGATAAGGTTTATGTTGATTAATGTGTGATTTCAGAGGCGTTAAGTATGTTAATCTAAATGGTTAGGTTCTAGGTTAGGGTTATGACCTAAATAATGGTTTAAACCCCTAAAGCTAATGTTCATACAACTAATTGTTGTTGCGATTTTAATGATGTATGTAGGATAATTGAAGATTATATTACACTTGTGTAGCTTACAAACAAGGCAAGTTCTTTAACCCTACTCTTAGAATAATTGTGCAAGTTTCTAAACCTTATCTCCTTACATTTGAGCAAGTTTTTTTGACTTCATTCTTTTATTAATGAATGCAAGTTCCTAAATTCTGTTTAGCAATATTATTGATTCTATTCTTATATACGATTGATTAAGCTCTTGTAACCTAATTCGTTACGTCGAGCAAGTTTCACTTTTCTAATTATAATACAAAGCATATATTATTCTAATACGTCGATTCAAATGAGATTATTCTAACTCTTTTGAACATAGTACTTTGCATGTGTATCATGTTTATTAAGTTATATATTGTTAATATTCGATCTTTGACTTTAATAGCCTTGTTCAGTTATACATTCTTGTATTAAACCTTTATTGATGGAAATTGAATAAGTGTTCCAAACTAAACTTTCTTTAGTGCGGAAATTATAAATTAAAACTGAGACGAACAACCCTAACACAGGGGATTTTGTACGTGTAACGTTTAGATATTTGTGCACAATACATGGTACAAAGGGCTGATCCCCCTAAGTACATTAAGAAGAGTCTGTATAGTCTATACGACAGTTAAGGTTGAGGTAATAATACCTAAATACCAAAGACATAGTTCATGGTCTTAAGACCTTCAAATATTAAAAGTTCAAACTTGTTTCTGTTTCTATTCGTAGAACAAGTTCATTATTGTACAACATTCGTTGTTCATTCTCATATGATTATTATTACTATTCTTTATGTCAGTGAGCAATATTTTGCCCACTCTTGCAATTAACAATGCAGCTAAAGTCGAAAGAGGTGATGAACCATCTAATAGCAAGGGAAAGGGAAAGATGTCTAAGTGATGAAGAATTAGTTAAAGTTTATTTAAATGCTTGAAGTTATAAGACTTGTTTTATTTTGTAATGTATTTCGCAAACTGATGTAATAATTTAAGGTTAGATTACCTGGGATTGATTATGAGATTATTAACCCTTTAATGGGAAAGATTATTGTTTAAAGTTATTTAATGTTTTATCCTTTATCATGGGTAGTTAGATGTAATTATTTTAATAGTGAGCACCAAATTCGGTGGAAATTAAGTACCCGAATTTGGGGGTGTCACACTACTCGTCTGAGCTGGACCACTAATAGCTAAATTAACACTATCAGTGCCCTTATTCCCATCCATCCCCTTCGTCGGGAAATTTTTCTCCATGTGATCAGTTGATCCACATACGAATCATTCATGATTCTTCTTCAGACTTGGACAGTTAAGCGAAATGTGCCCCTCATGTCCACAGTTGTAAAATACTACTTTTCCTTTGAGACAGACTCCTAAGTGAGTCTTCCCACAGTTCTTGCATGCCTCCATTCTCTTCTTAGGATCTCCTTGCTTTACTTCGGTATTCCCAAAGTTAAAACCTTTCCTCTTCTTCCCGTTGCCACTACCACTGGCTTCTTCTGTTTTCACTCCCCTGTCTACCTTATTCTTGTTCTTTTTCTCTCTGTGGTATTGGCTTAGAGCCTCATTACAACCCTTAACAATTATTGCCTTCTCCATAATGGTTCCAAATGAATTACTTTGGAATACTGATATCCAGCTATAGAGCCAGGGTTTCAAGCCCTACTCAAATCTCCTCGCCTTCCTCACCTCCGTATCCATTTGTTGTGGAGCAAACCTCGCCAGTTCATTGAACTTGGGAGCATATTGGGGAACATTCATTTCCCCTTGTTTCAGTTCTAAGAACCTCATCTCCATCCTCCCATGCATACTCGTGGGAAAGTAGTTATCGAAGAAAATCTCCTTTAACCGTGTCCACGTTAGGTTTTCTATCCCAGCCCTAGCCTGGTTTGCCACCCACCAGAAGTTGGTGTGGCACCCCCAAATCCGGGTATCTTCCAACCCGACAGATGGTGCTACATGGTTCTATAGTTCACATAAATATTCAATTGAAATACCTCAGAAGAACGAATATGTCTTCTATATAATTGAAATAATATTAACATTCCCCAGGTTCTTTATAACTGTTACATTTGTCCTTGTCATAATATCAAATATTATTCTTACAAAACTATACTATTACATAAGTAATCTACGGGTTCGCCTTTGCCTTTGCCTTCCCTTTATCTCTAGGAAAGCTTTTATTTTCATCTTGAAAATTCAAACACTTTAATTCATTCATGTAGTTAAAATACTACGACATTCTGACGTTTCTAGGTTATAAAATGACATACTTCTTATTAACACGTAATAATAACAAATAATATTATTTTATTCATTATTTAATTCTTTCAAGTATTTTACAAAGGATCCAAATTTCTCGGTCGTTACATTCTTTCCCCCTTATAAAGATTCTGTCCCCAGAATCGCCTCATATTACACAAACAAATGAGGGTAATCCATCCTTATCTTTTCTTGAAGTTCCCACGTGGCTTATTCGGCATCGTGGTTCCTCCATAACACCTTTACCAACGATATGAACTTGTTTCGTATAACTTGCTGTTTTCTATCGATTATTGGAATCGGCATCTCTTTGTATGTTAAGTCCTTCTCGATTTGAATAGGCTCAAATTCTATTACGTGTTTATAATCCGGTTTGTAAGGACGTAACACAGAAACGTGAAATACGTTATGTATTTGTTCTAAGTCTGGAGGTAATGTTATCCTAT
Organism: Panax ginseng; assembly: GCA_020205605.1. Taxonomy (NCBI): domain Eukaryota; kingdom Viridiplantae; phylum Streptophyta; class Magnoliopsida; order Apiales; family Araliaceae; genus Panax; species Panax ginseng. The sequence goes on along the minus strand of CM035140.1, from coordinate 59,637,217 downwards.
AAACTACCTCGCCTACCCGTTTTAACACTTCAAAAGGTCCTATAAACCTTGGACTTAATTTCCCCTTCTTTCCAAAGCGTATCTTTCCTTTCTAGGGAGATACCTTTAGAAATACGTACGAGCCTACCTCAAACTCCCTATTTTTTCGATGTAAGTTTGCGTACTTCTTCTGTCTGTCATGAGCTGCTAAGAGATGCATCCGTATCAACTTCACTACATCCGCTGTTTGTTGCACCAATTCTGGACCTAGCATTTGGCGTTCTACCACTTCATCCCAACACAACGGTGTTCGGCACTTCCTTCCATATAAAGCTTCATAAGGTGGCATACATATTTTTGCATAATAACTGTTTTTATACGCAAACTCTACTAATGGTAGGTGATCATCTCAACTACCCTTGAAATCCATGACGCAAGATCTCAACATATCTTTTAACGTCTAAATTGTCCTCTCGCTATGTCCATCAATTTGTGGATGATACGACGTACTTAACTTCAACTGCATTCCTAACTGTTCTTGAAGACTTCTCCAAAAGTTTGACGTGAATCGTGGGTCACGATCTAACACAATCAAAACTGGTACTCCATGTCTGGAAATAATTTCCTTAACATATAGTTTAGCTAATTGATCTAAGTTATACTTAACCCGAATTGGCAAAAAGTGAGTTGACTTCGTCAACTGGTCCACTATTACCCAAATTGCATCGTACCCCTTCTGAGTAGTCGGAAGTCCCACCATAAAGTCCATCGTGATATGCTCCCATTTCCACTCCGGAATCTCTAATAACTGTAATAAGCCACTTGGTCGTTGATGTTCGGCTTCAACTTTTTGACAAGTCAAGCACCTACTCACATACTCGACTATTTCTCTCTTCATGTTTAGCCACCAAAAACTCCGTCGAAGGTCTTGATACATCTTAGTGCTACCAGAATGAATCGAGTGCCAACTATGAGCCTTTTGTAAAACCTGCTCCTTTAATTCCATCTAATTTGGAACCCAAATTCTTCCTCAAATCTTAATAATCCATCATTATCAAGACTATATTTCAAATCTTTTTCATTGGTTAACCGCTTCTTCATCTGACCACACTCATCAGTTTTGCGCTGAACCTCCTTAACTCTCTCTACGATGGTAGACTGCATTCCCGTCACAAATAGTCTCTGTCTCGCTTTACTCGACAATTTCACCTCAAGCTCCATCCTAGCCATCTCTGTTATTAACTCTGTTTGAGTTATTAACATAGGCAACTTCTCCCGACCCTTTCTACTTAAGGCGTCGACCACTACATTGGCTTTTCCGGGGTGATACAGGATTTCACAGTCATAATCATTTATCAACTCCAACCATCTCATCTACCTCATATTTAACTCCTTCTGTGTGAAGATATATTTTAGACTCTTGTGGTCCGTATATATCTCACATTTTTCCCATAAAGATAATGTCGCCATATCTTTAAGGCAAACACTACCGTGGCTAGTTACAGACCATTAGTAGGGTAAACTTTCTCATAATCCTTCAACTGCCTAGATGCATACGCAATGACCTTGCCATGCTGCATGAGCAAGCAACCCAGTCCTCTATGCGAAGCATCGCTATATACTACGAAATATTTTGTGTCATCGGGTAATGACAAAACAGGCGCTTCACTCAATCTCTTCTTCAGTTCTCGAAAACTATCCTCACATTTCTCCGTCCACGTGTATTTCACAGTCTTTCTCGTCAAGTTAGTCAACGGAGTAGCTATCTTTGAAAAATCCTGGATGAATCTCTGATATTAACTTGCTAACCCTAGAAAACTTCGTACCTCAGTCGACGTTTTTGGTTGTTCCCAATTCACCACGGCTTCCACCTTTGCTGGATCTACTGAAATCCCTTCATGGTCAATGACATGACCTAAAAATTGTACTCTCTAACCAAAATTCACACTTAGTGAACTTCGCATATAACTTCTCCTTCCTTAGTGTCTCCAAATCTATTCTTAGGTGTTCAACATGATCTTCTGGCGTCTTAGAATAGACCAGAATATCATCGATAAACACCATGACAAACTTGTCCAAATATTGTTTAAACACCCTATTCATCATATCTATAAATGCAGCTGGTGCATTAGTCAACCCAACTGACATCACCAGAAACTCGTAATGACCATAACGAGTCTTGAATGTCGTCTTTGGTACGTCTTCATTTCTAACCTTCAGGTGATTATACCCCGTCCTTAAATCTATTTTGGAAAAATATTTTTCCCCTTTTAACTGATCAAAAAGATCATCGATTCTGGGCAATGGGTACTTATTCTTTATCGTTAACTTGTTCAACTCTCGATAGTCGATACAAAGTCTTAACGATCCATCCTTCTTCTTGAAAAATAGTATCGGTGCTCCCCACGGTGAAACACTCAGTTGAATGTACTTCATGTCCAACAGTTCTTGCAATTGCACCATCAACTCCTTCATCTCCACTGGCGCCATACGGTACGGTGCCCTGGAAACTGGTGTCGTTCCTGGCACAATGTCTATTACGAACTCAGTCTCCCTATCCGGTGGAAGACCCAACAATTCACTTGGAAATACGTCCATGAAGTCACTCACTATAGGTATTTTTTCCATGGTTGCTCCCACTCTCTGGGTATTAGCAACATGGAAGATATAACCTACACACCCCTTCCTCAATAATTTTTTAGTTTGTGTCAATGTAAGACAACACGAACGACCCGACAATTTATTCCCATAAAATATTATCTGAGGTTGTCTTAATGTTTTTATATTTATGCTTTTCTTTTGACAATCTATAATTGCTCCATGGTTAACCAACCAATCCATTCCGAGAATCACGTCGAATTCTCCTAACTTTATCGGTATCAGATCTACCGATAATTTACAACCCCGTATTTCTACACAACAACTCCTATGGATATCTTTAACATGAATTAGCTTTTTTGTTTGCTACATTAATATTTAAAGGAATAGACAACTTTTTGGGAAGTAATCCTAATCGTCTAGCAAAATCACATACGATAAACGAACAAGTAGCACCCGAGTCAAATAGCACGTATGCATTTAGGTCATTGATCAGAATAATAAATACGACTACGTCTCCCAAGACCATCACATCATGGACGGTCATGTTAAAAGTACGGGTCATCGGCCTACCCGGCTGCGCTGGACCTCCAATAGCTAACATACCGCTATTGGTGCCCCGGTTCCTGTCCGTCCCCTTCTTCGGGAATTTCTTCTCCATGTGGTAAGTTGACCCACACACAATGTATATGTGGTTCTTCTTCGGACTTGGACAGTTGGGCTCAATGTGCCCATCTTGTCCAAAATTGTAACACACGACCTTACCCTTGAGACAGACTCCTAAGTGAGTCTTCCCGCAGGTCTTGCATGCCTCTATTCTCCTCTTTGGGTCTCCTTATTTCACTCCGGTATTCCCAGAGCTAACCACCTTCCGTTTAAACCCTTCGCCACTCCCACTGGCTCCTTTGACCTTCACTCCCCCATCCACTTTCCCTTTATTCTTCTTGTCTTTGTGGTATTAGCTCAACGCCTAGCTACCACCTTTGGTGATTATCGCCTTCTCTAAAATGGTTCCAAAGGAAGTACTTTGGAACACGGATATGCAGTTATAGAGCCAGGGTTTCAAGCCCTGCTTGAACCGTCGAGCTTTCCTAACCTCGGTATCCACTTGGTGTGGAGAGAACCTCGCTAACTCATTAAAATTGACGGTATATTGGGGAACCATCATGAACCATTGTTTCAAGTCCAGAAACCGCATCTCCATCATTCCCTGCATGCTCGTGGGAAAGTAGTTCTCAAAGAATATCTCCTTGAACCTCACCCACGTTAGAACCTCTATTCCGGCCCTAGCTTGATTGGCATCCCACCAAAAGTTGGCCTCTCCCTTCATCATGTAGGTTGTAAAGGCAACCTTCTGGGCCTCGTCGACATTTGCAATCACAAATGCCTTCTTGATTTCCTTCACCCACATTTGGGCTTCGATAGAGTCCGTAGTTCCTTTGAACTCCGGTGGACCCACACTTTTAAAATCCTTAAACGTAGTAGCTCGTGCTACACCAGGATTTACGGGGATGTTAACCCCAGTTCTATTAAACGCTGCTGTTAAAAATATTTACAAACTCCTGCATGGGGTTAACCGGACCTCCTTCCTATTTATTTGTGTTAGCGCCTTGATTACGTGGTACTCTTCTTGGCGGCATTTTGATGTTACAATAAACAACACATTTCTTTATTATTCATTCCCTGTTAGTTAGTTATTATTCAATTTTAAATAATAACTTAAACATTCATTACTCAACATGTTTCGAAAAAGGCTTATATTAATTCATGGTAGTATAACACTACATCGGTTACATTACACAGCCTAAGCTGATTACATTACTTTCCCGTAATTACTTTCCAAAATTTGGGATTTACAAAAGTCTACCCTTTGTTATACAAAAGAGGGTTTTACGTCACTACTAGATACACAATATTTATATATCTAAACTACTCTAGCTACTACTAGATTACATCTACCTTAAGGCATTCTCAAAATTAAGCCTTGTCAAGGCCATTATATATCATATCACGGTGATGGTATATGTCGCGTCTATTTCTATGGGATAACCAACTACTGTCACCTTTGGAAGTGCAATATGAGAACTCCTATGGATGTAGGACATTCTCCCTATCTTCTGCTTCTTGGTCTTTAGCTCCCCCCTAAGGTCAAAGACCTATTGTTTCAGCTCATGGACCTTGTCCTTAGCCAAAACTCTCTCATTGTGCTCCTGTTCCCACATGGACTCCACGTCCGTCTTATCCTCTATAACAGGCTGGAGCTTTTCTTTCAGCTCCTTAATCTCCTGATAGTAGTGGATGTTTCTATCCAACATTGACATAAAGAGTGACATCATTGACTCCCCTAGAGCTATCTCTGCTGCTATAACTACTAGGTTAAAGGACACTACCTCCACCTCTTCCTCTAGCATGCAGTCGAACACAGACATAAGATCTAAGCTCTTTGAGTCTCCAGACTCAACAACTACAACTTCGGGCTCTGCGGCTATGGGGTTCGGTACAATCTCAATCTGATTAACCAACCCTTCGCTGACTACCTGTACGTCTCTATTTTCTCCTAACATCTACACAACACAAATAAGTTTAATAAGTACACGTTAGGAGAATAATAAAAACAGATAACATATATAATGCATTTTTATAAGGTTAACTTCCATCTTTTATTTCTTTGACTTTTCTTAAGGTTATAACATAAGGTTTAAATCCCCCCTTAAGTTTTATAACCTAATGCTTTGATACCAACCTATGGCGCCCCCAAATCCGGGTATCTTCAAACCCGACAGATGGTGCTACACGGTGTTACAATTCACATAAACATTCAATTTAAATGCCTCAAAAAAATGAATATGTCTTCTATATAATCGAAATAAAATTAACATTCCCTAGGTTCTTTATAACCGTTACATTTGTTCTTGTCATAATATCAACTATTATTCTTACAAAACTATACTATTACAGAAGTAATCTACGGGTTCGCATCAGGGTTTGAAAAACCTTTTTTTTATATAAAACATCATTGCTATATCTTGCTAAAAATTGAATTTTTACATAAATTCAAACCATGTGTATATAGGTGCGAACGAGGCCTCACACAACTTCCAAATAACAGCACATTGACACACACACACACACATTCAGATAATAGTTTCTTGAAAAGAGGCGGTCATTGTGGTAACACGGATGTCGGGGGGTGCCTAACACCTTCCCTCCGCATAACCAAGTCCCCGGACGCTAATGAATCTCGATTTCACCGACCCGTTTAGCAGTGTCACATCTGTAATACCCCAGTATTTTCAAAATAATTAAATAATAAATTTTGCATTAAATTTTTTTTTATATAAAGGTGGGATTATGTGTAAAGAAAAGTATATGTATTTATGTGATAAATAAAATTTATTTATTATATGAATAATTATAAATAAATTCTTTTAAGAATTATTGATCATTATAGGTTATATTCTTATTATAAATTAATTTTTAATAAAAATATTTATTATTCATTTTCCATGAAAATATGATTACGATATGATTATAAGGATTATTATGAATTGTATTTTATTATATTAGTTAAGTTAATTATTTTAACTTAATTAACAATGGTATATATGAAGGTTATGTCGGATATGGATTCAAAACCCTAATACCGGACTTTGAATAAGGAATGAGAATATTAATGTAATATTAATTATATTTCAGTAATATAAACATGCTCTATATGTGTGTAAGGTTAATGTGTGGAACAATTTTAGTAAAGCAGTGCAAACCCTAGCGTTACTGATAAATTATAGTATATAAGTCAATTACGACTATAAAAATTATTAAGTTATTGTGTAATGTAATTTATGGAAATTATTATATTTAATGTTAATTAGGTAAACTCTAATTAATATCTAGAAATCGTAATTATTAAATTTGAACCCTAATAGCTAAGTTATAAACCCTATGTATTAATTTAGCAAGGTTTATATTAATTAATATATTATAAAGCCTAATTTATAAATCCTAGATAATTAGTAAACCTAATTTAATTAGAGAACCCTAATTCACATTTTTAGAAACTAAGATTCCCATTTTAGCCCTAATCTCAAAATCCTAGAACTTGGACTTTTGGAGCTCTAGGGTTAAACCCTAATGGGTGAGAGAAAATGTCAACATTGCCACTAAAAGTAAAAACCAAATGACCAAACTACCCTTTTTATTATTGTATTAAGGTGGAGTGTAGATCTAGACCTAGTAGGTGGTTGGTGACCAACTCTAGTTAGCCATGTGGTATAGTAATAGCCTTTAATCAATCAAAGGATTGATCACATGCTCAGCCATAAGCATCACACCATGCTATATATAGATTGAGAGGGAAAAATGCTACTAACTTGCTCATTTTTTTCACCAACACTCAACCACGCCTATCTCTCTCTAACCCACGAAATTCTTGAGCATTTCAGTCCCTAATCAAGCCCCACTAACAACCACAACAAACTCAGTAGCCAATAATCAGAATTTGATCATAGAAAGGTAAAACCGTAAACCTAAATTTCAATTTTTGATTTCATGTTAGATGTTATGTTTAAATGTTTAAAGTTATGTTAGAAGGTGTCATTTAGTGATCTGGGTTATTATAACTCATATCCATAACACTTAGATACTCGAAATTGATGATTTTAGAAATCTGGAAAAAGTTAGAAATGGTGGTCTGACAACGAATGTCAGTGGCTCTAGATTCTTGTCTGGACATTTGTTTTGTTATTTAAAAGTTTGAACATGTAGTATGCTAGAAGGACTTTAATCTAGACTTGAAATCATACTTATATCATGTCCAGAATGAAAGATATTCATGGTCAAACTCAGTTGACCGAGCATGACCAAGAGTTTCTGGGCAACCCAGAAACTCAAAGTCAGTGTCTGACAACCCTTCCCAAGGCTTGTATATGTCAGGTGTTAAATGTTTTGGAGATGTTATTGTATTTAGTTTGTAGCCTGTCAGATGTACTCTAGATTTGTGCCTTTAAATCACTCAAACAGTGAATAGATTGTAAGTGGTAGATGGTCAAAGTATCCTACTCGGCATTGACTTTTATTTTCTGGGTAACCCAGAAGTTGTTTTTTTCAGCGTCTGACAAGAAGTTCGTGGTCCTAGATCGTCCATGTGTTAGATGGTTTTCTTGTGTTATTGTATTTATATTATACTCTTGTATGCGTACTACGGATTCAGGCTCTTATAATACCTAGTTAACAAACAGAATGAAAGTAATTAAGGGTCAAACTAGGTCAGTCGTTCACGGTTACAGTTTCTGGAAAATCGAGAAACCGTAAGAACATGTTTTCTGACAATGGTTGACCGAATGATATCTTATGTATATGATGTAGTTAAGTCAATTTGTTGATTGATATATGTACTCGGACATGTGGACTATGACCCTGAACCATTAGAACACGTTAACAATGACCAGAACCTATATAGATTTAAGCCTCAAAATAGACCCTTGAAGCTGACTGGGTTTCTGGAAAACCCAGAAAGCTCTGGCAATACTTTGTCAAGGCCATATCTTCATGCTGTGATGTGTTATGACCTATGTTATGATTGATAATGTTAGTGCTACATACCTACTGCACAACCAATGTTTAAACGAGCCCAGAAACATAATGAATTGAGAGTTACGAACGGTCAAAGTAGGACCCTTGTTAAGCCGGCTGTCAGTGTTCTTGAGCTCAAGAACGCCAACAACGACAGAAAGTGTCGCTATAGCCTATAACGACGGTTTCTATTATTTTTATTTTCTAATTTCTGGAAAATGATTTAAAAATAGAAATAAATTCTAAAAATCATTTAAAAATAGTAAATAAATTCCGAAAATTATAAAATCGCTTTTTAAAAATTATTTTAAGTCATAAACTTTAACTTTTAATCATTTGGCATATTTTCCATAAATATTAGTAATTATTTGAATATTATTTATTTGATAAATGCACTAAATAAATTAACTAAAAATGATTTTATTATATTAAAATCATCATTTTAAATGATAATAAGGTATTTAATAATATTTTAAGTTATAAAATGTAATTTTCAATATTTTAAAGTAAATTTCATTGATTATTTAATATTAATGATATTAGATTTATTTAATAATTATATTAAATAAATAGATTAAAAATGATTTTATTGATTTAAAAGGATATAAATGGTTTAAACATATTTTAAGTAATTATAAGTGACTTTTAATATTTAATGAATAATACCTTAATATTTTAATATTATTGGTAATTGTTTAAAAATAATTTTGAATGTTTTAAAAGTCATTTAAGGGTAATATTAATACTTTAAAAATATTTTGAGTTATTAAAAATAACTTTGATATTTTGGGAATGGTTGCATTAATATTATAATATTATTTAAATATTATTGATAATAGAATTATCTAATATTTAAATCATTTAATAATGATTCTAGAGTTTGAAAAATCAAGATAAATTATAATAATTATTTAGAAATTATTATAAGTCATTTAAAAATAATATGGTTGGTATTTAAAATATCTAGGATAATATTGAACTGCATGAGAGAGTTTTCAACTCGATAATTACCCGATAAAGCCGTCGGTACACCAAAATGCTACTGAAATTGATCCGAAACAGTATAATTTGACTGTATAAGTATTTGTTTATGTCTTAATGATTAATATAACTATGAGACAATATAATTAGGATATGTGTTGACCGTAAATAACAGTACTATGTGTTATGTGTTATTCTAATCAATAGAACAATCTTATATATGAAAGGTCGTTGAATTAAAGATATAATTAAGTTGTGTAAGCAGCAGACCATGCAAGTTTCTTAACTCTTACTCTTTTATTTGAGTAAGTATCTAAACTGTCATTTACGTTGTGCAAGTATCCTAAACTCTTATTTTACTTTATTCAACGGATATCGTAAGCAAGTATCTTTACATTTGCATTTTCTTTATGCAATGGACATGAGTAAGAAAGTTTCAGATTTATATTAATATTGTACTAGATTATTAACCATATTGTCGTATATATTATATCCGATCATTGTTTATCAACATGATATTATATTATATAACTCATATATATATTCTGTTTGTTAATTTCAAAATATGATTATACAAGTGTCCTCACTTGGATAATCATTATAGTCAAACACATGTTGATATATATATATATATAGTCGTCTAAGCTATTTGAACAGCTAGACACAGATTTAGAAATATCGTTGAATATGATAAAACCATCTTGTATCCCATCAAATTATTTTGGTTCAGAATCCAGACTAAGTATGAACATCCCTAATTTGGGAAAAACTTTTGTGCGCCTGAGGCGGATATGATGAACGAGAATATCGTTCTGGTATGTAGTATTGATCAATACAGGGCATAACGGGCTGATCACCCCCCGTGCCTGTAAGTTATGACGGTTTGCAGATGAAGTTCTATTTTACCTTTTTGAAAACTGAAAACTATATTCATAGTCTAATAGTCAATACGTAGTTTCAAAATTGAAATAAGAATTGTTATGTTGTTTAGTGTTGCTTCAGTACTTCACAACTATTGCTTCGTTGTTGAAGAGTCGTTCAAAGAAAACATTTAATCCTTTCAGCTAATGTTTATAATTGTTATTACTTGCTGGGCACTTAAATGCTCATTCTTGCTTAATTTAAATGTTTTCAGCTATGTATGATCGACCTAAAGGTTCAGGCAAGAATAACGGGAAAGCAAAGCTATCAGATTAAGTTTGCTTTATCTTATGTAATAGCTAGACTTAAATAAATTGACGATATTTATTATCTATCATGTAATGAAATGTTTTAAGGTCGCGTAACTAGGATTTAGACAACTCTGATATGTAAATTAAGTTTGATATTTATGACATTATTATTATTATTATTCTGCTCAAAGAAATGGTATCGTGAAGCACTGAGTTCGGGTTTCAAATACCTGAATTTGGGGGCGTCACAACATCACTGGGTCAATGTGCAAACTTTTTCTCGGTTGTGTTGGTACAACCATTTAAAAAACCAACTGGCGACCTTTAACAGTCCATCGTCGACATTATACATGTCGGACCTTTTTCACTTATTTTTTCAAACAAATCTCACCTAAAATGAGAACACCAAAGAACAAGTAACGGAAAAGGGACATCTAAAAATCCCGACGTCGACAGGTGGCGACTCTGCTGGGGACTCCAGTAAGAGGACTTAAGCCGCTATTACAATCTTTTTAAAACTGTTATCTGCTTGTGTGTTGATAATGCATTTACATTTGATGAATGTGTACGAATGTATTTCTTTATTTCAATTAGTGCTTCGCACCATAACTACTTGTGATATTAGTGCTTCGCACATGTCATCATTTTTATATGGTGAGACGCGATGTATGTGAATGTATGTTTTGCGGTCCCTCCACCAGGAGGCTATCTTGTCGGTGTTTGATTACTGGACTCGTGAGAAGACTAATTCTCCGAGGCTCAGGAAAGGCACCACCCAAATTCGCTCCAGTTGAAAGACCGGATTAACTTACCGTCAAGTAGATTGCGTGTAAGACCCCGATTTTTTTTTAAAATAAATGGAATTTCCTTTATTGATTATGTTGAAATAGTAAGGGTTGATTTGATTAATATGGAAAGTTATGGGTAAAATGCGCAAATATTTTAAATAAGCATGCGGTTATAAAATATTCATTATTGTCGGGAAATATTCGTTTGGTCGTGGAATATTCGTACTATCGGAGAATATTAAATGCGACTAAGCAACCTTGTGTGGGCCCCATAAGCGGCGATTGGAGGAAGAAAGCGACAAGAATAAGTTGTTTATAAATAACGGCGTGGTTATTCACAGATTATCTTGGTTGAATACCCGATGGTTTAAAACACAAAGCTTATTTATATTACACCAATTATTGATTCTTACGTGAAGGCACTACTCAATAATTGTTACAAGAATTCTTGCTTAGTATTTTATTTTATTGATTTAATAATTGATGTGTTGATATTTTATATTGTTTGTTGTTTCAATAATTGTCATTACACAAGATTTTTTTTATTATCGAACCAATAATTCATATTATCTGAATAATATTATTAGATAACATTATTGGCAATGTCTAGAAAGTTCTGTCTAAGGAGAGGTTTGGTCACCTAATTGCGCGCCATGATAAGAGAAATTCTTATTGAAAGCCCCTCTTTCTGAGGAGCTGCACGGTTGTCAATATTGTGATTACGTAATATTATTTGTGAATAATTAATTATTGATTCATACGATGAGGAAAATATTGATTTTATGAGGATATAGATGGAGAAAATTTTTAATGTGACAATTGTTGAAAATTAATATTTTATCTTTTTCTGATAAAATAATTCATTTAAATATATATTATTATATTTTAATAATATAATAATGGTGATATTTTTACAACGAATGTGGGATGTATGAGTATATGAGGAGGAAGAGTATTTTTATTGCAATAAATGTTTAAAACATGTTAAACGTGGACCCCATTTATTGACTGAAATTTGATTATAGCCTGTAAAATCACCCGTTTGTGGATTTCGGCCAATTTATGTTTGGAATTTGGAAAAACTTTCTTCTGCAAAGTTGTAGAGAATTGAATTTCCTATAAAAACACGCGAGATTTGAATTTTCTGGCAAAAGGGCTATTTATTGTGAATTATTGAAGTTCCGAAGCTCCGAAATAATTGATTTTGGAAGTTTAAAATATTTTTATTTACAAAAACGTTTTTTTCATTTGGTTCCCTCATTTAACACATGACAAGTTGCTGAAATTCAGATTCAAGGTGTGCGTAGGGAATTATTATTATAAATAATAATATTATATTAAATTTTCTACTTTGGTGTTCTAAGCAATTTCCTATAAATAAGTGCTTAGGTTAGAATTGAAAATCACACCAGAAACTGAAGTTTTCTCTCTCTATATTATCGAGCGTATTCTTGTGAGTATTTTGAGTATACTTTGAGTATTGCTATCTGATTGCAAGTTCAAGTCATAGCCTATATCCTGTTTCAACTAAAATCTTGTCTTTCGAGGTAAGGGATGTTATTTTCTTCAGTAAATGATATTATTTCTTCAATATCATTATAACGAAATATTGGTTGGAACTTTTATCAAATTTGGAACTTTTTCATGTCTGAGTTTACTATTCATGAGTTACTATTCATGAGTTACTATTCACGAGTACTATTCACGAAGCGTGATGATATTTTTGTGAAATTTCTATCTTTTGGTGTCGAGTTACTATTCACGATATCAAGACTATTCACGAATCGACACTATTCACGTAAAAAATTAAATTTTTCCTTTTCGTCTAAAATATCTATTATGGATACTAGCTTTGATTGTATCCATGTTTTGATCATTCTTGAATTTTACTTGATTATGATTATTTATGAAGTATTTTGAAACTTCGGATTGTTTAAAGTACGAATCCATAATACTTGTTCTTTTGTTTCAATTGGATTCGTTTTCTTTAAAATTATTTTCATCATCCTCGGTCCTAAATGATGATATTCTTCGAATATCTTTGGCTTTGTAGTGCAAAGATGGTTGATTTTCTTATGAATATCTTTGGCCCGTGAGTGCAAAGATGAGCAGTGTTGAGATAAACATGATTGATCGATGAATATCTTTGGCACATGAGTGCAAAGATGAATATTTGATTTGAGATGAATATTAATTGATGTTACTGGATAAAATATTGATGATGGACCATTAAATTCATAGATTATAGTAGATTTCATTCTTTACGTAACTCTTCTATGAATTATTATTTCCGCTGCGAATATTGATCTGAAACTTGTTGTCTATTGTATCCTATTAGATTTTTCCATGTTGAAGACTAACGATAATTTGTTGTACATTATCTTAGTCATAACATTCTTTACTGGGCTAGTTGAGCTCACCCTTTCCTTTTGTTCCATTTTTCTTCTCAGGAAGCGAGATTATAGCAGGAACTAATCGGGGTGTGGAGTGATGGTTCTAGATAGCTGTTTTAGTAGTCCTCACTATTCTGTAAAATACTGTATCAATAATGAGGATTTATTTGAGTGTGGATATTGTCTAGAAGACAATATTTGTATTTAAACTCATAGTATATAGGTTGTCGTATTTTGCACGACAAATGTATTAATAAAGTTGTAGTTATTTCTGTATCATGTTATTGACGACTCAGAATGGGTTGGGTGGAATGGACCTGTTTTGGGGGCGTCACAGTTGGTATCAGAGCTTAGGGATATGATCTCTGGCGGAGATCGGGGAATATAACTAGGAGGGGAGAGACGAGTAAATCCTTCGCTAGTGTGTCCTACCTAAGCTTATTTGTTGGTCAGGTCATAATATAGGGATATTATGTGACATGTTAATTTGTTTAATTAACCCTTGTTTTATGATGATGTTGAGAATGTCGAATTGAGAATATTAACAATGGAGTAAATGAGACCGTGGAGATGCTGTGCCACAACGAGGAGAGCGTGAAACAGTGGGCAATGTACCTCCCGTGAACAACACCATTGAAAGCGAGATGATGAGCGAGGGGATGTTTAGAAGCTTTTTGCGGTTCATGCAAAATCGCACGAGGAGACTTCGTGTTCAAATTACAGGAGGAAATGATAGCAATTCACGGGTGGTCACGACCAGCGATTCAAAGAGTTGGGACCACCAAAATTACGGGAAAAACGGATCCGATTAAAGGCGAGGCGTGGGTCAAACAAATTACCAAGATATTCGATGTCTTGGGATGCACAGAGGAACAAAAAGTTCCATTTGCTACTTTTATGTTCCGTAACGAGGCAGATTACTGGTGGGAATCTGTGAAGCGTACCCATCCAGCTGCACTCAGCATGTCATGGGAGACGTTTCAGAAACAGTTCAATGACAAGTACTTCCACGAAAGTATTAAATCATATGAAGGAAGTGGAGTTTATTAGGCCGGAGCGAGAATAACATGACGGTGTCCCAAAGACGAGGCGAAGTTCATGAGTTATCCGAGTTTGCACCTCATTTAGTAGAGAATGAAGAACGTATGACGCGAATGTTTTTGAGAGGTTTGAAACTCGAAATTCGTCAATACCTTATTTCTTATAAATTTTCTCTATATTCAGATGTTGTGAATAGGGCTCAATTATTAGAGCGAGATAATGAGTCTGTTCAACCGGGCGACCAACAACACGATAAAAATCATACTAGTGGCAACGGCCATCGGGACAATGATAACCATCGTGAAAGAAATTATCAAGCAAGAAATGGTAACCACTTCGGTGGTAATCATGGCCAAGATAATAGAAGAAATAATTCAAGTGGAAATTTCAAGAAGAAAGATTAAACGATGGCGGGAAGGCGTCGGCAGCAGACATCAACACCAGCGAACAAATTCTAGGGGAGGAGAACGACCGCCATTAGATGTTACAAATTTGGAGAGGAGGGACATATAAGTCCAAACTGTTCACGGCCTTCAAGGTATGTTTTAGTTGTGGAAAAGAAGATCACATAGCTCGATTTTGTCACATGGCGAAATCAAGTCCAATTTGAACAATTGTGGCACCAAAGGCGGATCTGAAAAAGACAAAGTCAACGGTTCTGGAAGAAGCGTTTGTCGTGGACCAGGTCAAAATGCGAGGAACCCGAACGAAGTTAGCACGGTTAGTTAATTATAAATTCTTGCGAAGTTTATACTTTACTAGAATCTGGGTTCTACCCATTCTTTTATCTCTCTTTGCTTACTCAACGTTTGAACTTGACTACGGAGAAATTAGACTTTGACCTATTTATGGAGACTCAGTTAGGAAAAACTTTCATTACATCCGTTGTTTAGAAATCTTGTATCGATCCAAGTTGGCACCATCACATTACACATTGACCTTATTTCTTTAAAGATACTTGCTTTTGATGTGATTTTAGGGATTGATTGGTTAACTACTCATCATGCCAAATTGATTACTTTCGTAAGGTTATTAGTTTTCATATTCCTAAGCAACCTGTTATTCGAATTCAAGCAATCAAACCATAGTAGTCAAACATTTTTATATCAAGCCATGAAGTCATTCGTTTATTACGGATGTCAAGTTTTCTTAGTCCATGTTATGGATTTGAATAAAGACACGTCAGATTTGAATAATATTCCTGTTGTTATTGATTTTTTCTGACGTATTTCCTGAGGAATTTCTTGGCTTACTCCCAAAGTGTGATATTGAATTTTGTATCGACTTTGAACCCGGTACAAAACCAATTTCTAAAATCTCATGGCTCCTATTAAACTTCAGGAGTTAAAAATTCAACTATAGAATTTTGGTACCCGAGCCTTTATCTGGTGACTTCCTTTGTTGAATACACCGAAGCCAGACTCTCCGTAGGGGACACCATATTCGTACGATAGTAAAATGATAGGTATCATTGTAACGTTCTATCCAAGGTTGGGATATGAGTCACAGTTGAGAACAACCTAAGTCGGTAATCGAAATACGTAGCTTTCTAGGCTTAGTTGGTTATTATCGGAGATTCGTTGAAGGATATTCTCGAATCGCTATTCCATTAACGCAGCTGACTTGTAGAGATACAAAATTCGAATGGAGCAAGGAATGTGGGAAGAGCTTCGAAGAACTCAAGAGGAGACTCATTTTAGCACATATTCTGACCATGCCATCCTGGAAAAGCGAACGTTGTAGCTGACGTGTTGAGTAGAAGATCGTATACGAGTACGAATGCGATATTTTCAAAGACTCATTTCGTATGACTTACAGAGATGGAGATAGAGTTATAGATTCCAAGAACTTGCTTGAAGATAACGAATATACGATTAGAATCGATTTTAATCGATAAATTTAAAGTTGCTCAAGCTACAGACTTGGAGTTGATGAATACGAAGAAGAAGATGCAAGAAGTCGTTATTTCAAAAGCGAGAATCAGTGATGTGAGGAAAGCTCAAACCCTCGATTTATTAATCTATTTGAAATCCTCGATCGAGTAGGAACTGTGGCCTATAGACTCGTTTTACCGCCAAGTATGCTACGTGTTCGTAACGTTTTTCACGTACCGATGTTACGTAAATATATGGACGACTCGAACCACGCTATTGAGTTAGAAACAGACGAGATAGCCGAAGACTTAACATACGAGGAGGTACCTGTCAAGATTTTGGATAGAAAGGAGCATGTCTTACGTATGAAGGTCATACCACAAGTTAAAGTTTTGTGGAGAAACCATGCTATAGAGGAAATGACCTGGGAGTTGGAAACGGAAATGAAAGCGAGGTATCCTCATCTTTTCGAAACACCAGGTACGTACGTCAATTTCGAGGAAGAAATTTCATAAGGAGGGGAGGTTGTAAGACCCCGAATTTTTTTTTAAATAAATGGAATTTCCTTTATTGATTATGTTAAAATAGTAAGGGTTGATTTGATTAATATGGAAAGTTATGGGTAAAATGCGCAAATATTTTAAATAAGCATGTGGTTATAAAATATTCATTATTATTTAGGGAATATTCGTTTGGTCGTGGAATATTAAGATTATCGGAGAATATTAAATGCAACCACAAGCAACCCTTGTGTGGGCCCCATAGCGGCGATTGGAGGAAGAAAACGACAAGAATAAGTTATTTATAAATAACGGCGTAGTTGTTACCGTTAATACTGGTTGAATACCCAGTGGTTAAAACACAAGAAGCACACGATATTACACCAATTATTGATTCTTACGTAAGAAGGCACTACTCAATAATTGTTCACGATAATTACCGCTCGGTATTTTATTTTATTGATTTAATAATTCTTTGTGTTGATATTTTATATTCTTTGTTGTTTCAATAATTGTCATTACACAATATTTTTCATTATCGAACCAATAATTCATATTATCCGAATAATATTATTAGATAACATTATTGGCAATGTCTAGAAAGTTACATCTAAGGAGAGGTTTGGTCACCTAATTGCGGCTGCCAAGAAGGAGAAATTCTTATTGAAAGCCCCTCTTTCTGAGGAACGCACTGTTTATCAATATTGTGATTACGTAATATTATTTGTGAATAATTAATTATTGATTCATACGATGAGGAAAATATTGATTTTATGAGGATATAGATGGAGAAAATTTTAATGTGATAATTGTTGAAAATTAATATTTTATCTTTTTCTGATAAAATAATTCATTTAAATATATATTATTATATTTTAATAATATAATAATGGTGATATTTTTACAACGAATGTGGGATGTATGAGTATATGAGGAGGAAGAGTATTTTTGTTGCAATAAATGTTTAAAACATGTTAAACATGTCGGTGGACCCCATTTATTGACTGAAATTTGATTATAGCCTGTAAAATCGTCCGTTTGTGGATTTTGGTCAATTTATATTTGGAATTTGGAAAAACTTTCTTCTGCAAAGTTGTAGAGAATTGAATTTCCTATAAAAACTAGCGAGATTTGAATTTTCTGGCAAAAGGGCTATTTATTGTGAATTATTGAAGTTCAAGTTCAAAATAATTGATTTTTGGAAGTTTAAAATATTTTTATTTACAAAAACGTTTTTTCATTTGGTTCCCTCATTTAACACATGACAAGTTCTTTGAAATTCAGATTCAAGGTGTAATGTGAGGAATTATTATTATAAATAATAATATTATATTAAATTTTACGCTTTGGTGTTCTAAGCAATTTCCTATAAATAAGTGCTTAGGTTAGAATTGAAAATCACACCGAAATCAAGTTTTCTCTCTATATTATCGAGGCGTATTCTTGTGAGTATTTTGAGTATACTTTGAGTATTGCTATACGGTGCAAGTTCAAGTCATAGCCTATATCCGGTGTTTCAACTAGAAGTACTGTCTTTCGAGGTAAGGGATGTTATTTTCTTCGTAAATGATATTATTTCTTCAATATCATTATGCCGAAATATTGGTTGGAACTTTTTATCAAATTTGGAACTTTTTCATGTCGGAGTTACTATTCATGAGTTACTATTCACGAGTTACTATTCACGAGTACTATTCACGAAGCATGATGATGTTTTTGTGAAATTTCTATCTTTTGGTGTCGGAGTTACTATTCACGTATACGGCACTATTCACGAATACGACACTATTCACAGAAAAATTAAATTTTTCCTTTTCGTCCAAAATATCTATTATGGATACTAGCTTTGATTGTATCCATGTTTTGATCATTCTTGAATTTTACTTCAGTATGATTATTTATGAAGTATTTTGAAACTCGGATTGTTTAAAAATACGAATCCATAATACTTGTTCTTTTGTTTCAATCGGATTCGCTTTTCTTTAAAATTATTTTCATCATCCTCGGTCCTAAATGATGATGTTCTTGAATATCTTTGGCCTCAGAGTGCAAAGATGGTTGATTTTCTTATGAATATCTTTGGCTCGTAGTGCAAAGATGAGCAGTGTTGAGATAAACATGACCGATCGATGAATATCTTTGGCCTTTAGTGCAAAGATGAGCAGTGTTGAGATGAACATGATGGATCGATGAATATCTTTGGCTGTAGTGAGTGCAAGAGATGAATATTTGATTTGAGATGAATATTGATTGATGTTACTGTGGATAAAATATTGATGATGGACCGTTAAATTCATAGATTATAGTAGATTTCATTCTTTACGTAACTCTTCTATGAATTATTATTTCATTGCGAATATTGATCTGAAACTTGTTGTCTATTGTATTCTATCAGATTTTTCCCTGTTGAAGACTAACGATAATTTGTTGTACATTATCTTAGTCATAACATTCTTTACTGGGCTAGTTGAGCTCACCCTTTCCTTTTGTTCCATTTTTCTTCTCGTAGGCGAGATTATAGCGAGAACTAGTCGGGTGTGGAGTGATGGTTCTAGATAGTTGTTTTAGTAGTCCTCACTATTACAGTAAAAATCTGTATCAATAATGAGGATTTATTTGAGTGTGGATATTGTCTAGAAGACAATATTTGTATTTAAACTCATAGTATATAGGTTGTCGTATTTTGCACGACAAATGTATTAATAAAGTTGTAGTTATTTCTGTACCATGTTATTGACGACTCAGAATGGGTTGGGTGGAATGGACCTGTTTTGGGGGCGTCACATTGCGATGATTTGGGAACCTTCATGCCAAAAAGCCGCGAGAGTAACCTAAGATAGGTTAGCCTCTGATAAACCCAAAATGGAGGAAAGTCTCTTCATGCTCTCATTTTAAATTACTTGTAAACACAATTACTTGTAATTACATTCCATATCCATCTCCATCTAATGAGAAATATGAAGAAATGTGTACACATACATATTTTAAAACATGCTACAAACAGCTGACATCTGTTTTGCAGGATAAAATTCCTAAAATAGACAAATCACATAGCATGTTATTATACACATTCCCTAAAGACTAAATTATGCAAGTCTTTCACAAGGAATCAATCGGACCTACTACCCGTTCAAAGTCCAAAAAGGCAACAGGCCTACAGTCAATCATGTCGTCATCCGACTAGACTAAACTTAATCCAGTTTCTCGCAAAGAATTCGACAGATTAAGCAAACAAATTACAGATTTGGCTGTTCTACTCAAAGAATTACACCAGTCTAATCAGGGTCCAAAAATACCCGTACATGCTGAATCCTCCACACAAGGAGGAATCCCGGTCATTACCATACCTGAACTACAGTTGGATACGACCAACAAAACTCATGATGCTGCCCATCCCACTGGAGATCCAGACACTGGTGACATCAAAAAGAAAGTCCTCCAAATGGAAGAAACCCTTCGCGCTATCAAAGGAATTGGAACACACGGGAGGGTTTCATATGCTGATTTGTGTATTTTTCCTAGTGTTCATTATCCAAAAAAAATTTAAAACTCTTGACTTTGAAAAATATGACCGGTTAGGAGATCCTTACACACATTTAAAGTTTTTTATTGGAGAACTTGGATCTTATGCAGAGGACGAAAAGCTTAGAATGCAATTGTTCCAGAAAAGTCTAACTGAAGAAGCCCGGTCGGGGTACACAAGATTAGAAAATTCAAAGATCCATAGCTGGGAAGAGCTAGCACATGCTTTCCTCACTCAATACAGCTTTCAAACTCAGATGGCTCTCTGATCGGTATCAAATTACCAAGATCAAAAGCAATCTCTAACGAGTCTTTCGGAGAGTATGCTCAAAGGTGGAGACGCCTAAAGTCCTTATGTTAGTCCTTCCATGACGAATCGAAATGGTCATGACTTTCATGACATACAAGAAGCTCCTTCTATGAGAGAGAGTTTTAGCCCAAGCATCGGCAAACCATTTTCTGAAATGGTCAACCATGGGGAGATGGCTAAGATGGGATTGAAGTCCAGAAAGATTCAAGACCTAGCTGCACTCAAAGCTGTTGCAGATCGCATCCAATCTGGAAATTATGAGAACAACCCCCGAAGGGTCCATAAAAAGAAAGAAGAAGATGTTTTCCTGATACTATAGGGGCAAAAAGGCAATCAGAACATGCCTATTCAAAAGAGAAACTACACTCCCTTTCAAGCACAGTCTGTAAACCCTCCAATACCTAAAGGTGGAGAAGTCAAACGCCCTCGAGTGTTTACACCCATAGGGGATACCCTCTAAAACATTTTAAATCTTCTGACAACACAGAAGAAAATTACGCATCTTCTTCCACCAGCCAGCCCTAATGGACGGGGTTTCAATGCTGCTAGGAAATGTGCTTATTGTAACGACCGAGAAATTCGGATCTTATTGTAAAATAATTTTATTAAATTAAATAATAATAATAATTATAGTTGACGTGTTATCGAGATGGTTGTCATTATATAACCTATTGATGATAGAATGTCGTAGTATTTGAGCTACGTGAATGAATTAAAGTGTTTGAATTTCCAAGATGAAAATAAAAGTTTTCCGAGAAATTTTCTGAAAAATACTATTCATCAGTTTGTGCTCGGGATTTATTTTTGAATTTCCGAGAAATACGTTATGATAGAATGACAAGGTAAGATGGATTATGTATTAAAAATCTAGTTATAGAAAATGTAATATTTCGCTTGCGGACTTAATTTTTAAACGTTAAGGAAGGAGAAGTAGTAATGAATAAGTAATAATTGCATAATACTTAAGTGTTGTACAAAGGTAATGAAAACAAGTATAATACGAAGTACTATACGAGTTGGTATGAAGAATGAAATATCGTATATAATTTCTATATGAATTAAAATATGAAAATGATACATAAACTATATGTATATGTATATGTATTAAGTAATGTTAATGGACTTGGAAGATTAGTTAACAATTGGTATAAGTCCAAGTGAATAAAATGTTAAGACCCAATTATTAATTAATGAACCAACTAGTGTGTGTTAATGCAAAGCCCAAGGATTTATTTAATCCAAGCCCAAGCTAGAATCCATGAGTTGTAATGACCCATGGGGCAAACCATATTAATATGGTTAAAATGTGGGGACCAAGTTAATGTAATGATCAAGTATTAGAAGTAATGACCAAGACTTATGAGTGGTGGTCAAGCAAAGGATAGGTTTTGTGCCTTGCAAGTAATGAATAGTAAGGAGGTGCATAAGGAGGTGGGATTATTTTAAAGACCAAACTACCCTAGCTTTGCAACTTCTATAAATAGAGGAGGCTTGCTAGCCATTTAAAACTTGTTCAAATAATCCAAACATTACAAAGTGCTTAAGTGTTAGAGAGATTAAGTCATAAATAAGTTACTTTCATTTGTAAGAAGATGAAGGAGCCTACCTTACCAAGACTTCAAAAGTAAGACTTCTTCTCCATTATCTTCTATCTCTACCATGATAGTTTGATAAGTAAAGTATGGATTTAGGAACATGGATGCTAAAAAGTAAGAAGAATGAGTAAGCAATGAACTTAAGCCACATACGTTGGCAATAAGTCATTTGAACTTATAAAAGTTATAAACTTATTATAAGTTAACCTTGAATGTTAATATGAAAATTATGAACTTGTAATGAGTTCATTAAGAGGAGTCATATGGATGTAAAAGAACTTGTATGATCATATGTATCATGAATACATAAGTAGTTATATGTTAAGAACATATAAGGTATGATGATTAAGAAACTTTAATTGTCATAAGTAATGAACAATGAAATCTTAAGTAGTTTATAATTTGACAAGTTATAAGCTCATGAAGAAATAAGTTTAAAATCCATCAATGAATATAAGTTGTTGTAATAAGTAGTTTGAGATGTTCACATGATGAAAGGAATTCATTTGTAATGTTGAAAAAAATTATAAGAATGAAGATTTGCCGGAAATTGCACGATTGGACGATAATCGTCAAATTCGTAAAATTCTCGGAATAGAAGTCAAATTTTGTGTTTGAACTCGGAACCATTGTTTTCCAATGGAGACAAGTCATATTTGGCATTTAAGAGTTGCGGACTTGAAAATGATCGGATTCCAACTTAGAACGAAGAAACGAGCGATGAACGTTCACGAACGTTTACCGTTTTTCTTAAAAATGAACCAATAGGTAAATTTTTAGCAAGAGAAGTCAAATAGATTAAATTCTTGCATAAACGCGTAGAGTACATAATTTGTGAACCGTAGGCTTTTGAACGAGCCAATTCAGACTTATAACGAAGAAGTTATGCGTCCGGGAAGTTCACAAAAATTCAAAGACTGAATTTTTTTCTGGTGCACAGAGTTGGCGCCGCGGTGCCAACCCTAGGCCAAAATGGTCATCTGTCAAGCAACGCATAACAATGTCTCGAAAGCACATCATAAGCCTTATACATAATGCGCGAACCGTAATACAAGTGATGGTCTTGCAGTACGCACGTATACAATACAAAAACCTTCTGAAGTATGGCGCCGTAACGCCCACTAAGTAAGGACTCGTGCCGCAGCGCCAGCCTCAGAACAAGAATAGTAATGAATGTTTTTAATTACAAAGAAAAGAAAGTAAATTAATTTAAAAGTAAACACAACCTAAGGAATGTAATGTAACATTGTTTAAACTTTGTTAAACCTTAAGGATGTTGTATAAAGGTTGAGATAACCTAGTCGAATATAAATGCAAGGATAATGATAAACCAGAACAGATAGTAACTGAATCTAATACACAATTAGATTGAGATGAAGGGTACGATATAGTCATATACATACTTGATTATATGTGACCTAATGTAAGGTATTATGTGATCATGTATTGTAGAGACTTGAAAGATTTAAACATAAGGTAAATATACCGTAGCAGACGCTAAAGGCAAGTATTCTAACTCTTGTCTCAGTTCAATCTGAACAAGTCTTTGAAGTTCATGTATTCTTTCGTATGAATTGAGATATGTTGAAGTTAAAGCCAATTCCTTTGGCTAGACTTGATATATTGCGTGGATTATTGATAATCTATTCATCTATTATCAAATGTTGTTATCTTTTGTCAACTACTTGATATGGTTTTCAAAAGAAGGCTGGAAATGTTAAAAAAATGTTTTGTCGGTAAAACGACAGGCACGTGAGGTTGCCAAATGCTTAAACGTGCATATGTTTAAAGGATGTAGTGTTGATCAACATAGAGTACAATAGCTTGATCACCTAGAAGTGCTCGTAAGTAAGATCGGGCTTACGGACTTAGTTCTGGGTTGTCCTTTTCCAATAAAGAATGAATACTCGAGGTGTTTGACCGGAGTAAATGTTTTACTAAATATTGTTATTATTGTAAAACATTTTGAAAGAAAGATGAAGTGATATTTTGAATTATCAATAGTACTTCATTACTATTGTTCAGTTATTTAAGATATACGATTCGTATGTGGCAAGCATGTTGTTATTGAATTGTTATACTTGCTGAGCTAGTTATGCTCACTCTTGCTTGAACCATATGAATGCAGCTAAGACTGAATGTCCCGAAGGATCGAAAAAGAATAAAGGAAAAGCTAAGGCAGATTGTTAAGCTGTCTTGTAATAGTATAGGTCTATTATTGTAATGTAACTGATATTATGAAGAAGAACCTTTGTAATGGGTATAGAACCTGGGAAATGTAAATATTACTTTAAATATATAGAAGTTATGTTCGTTCTTTGAGACTTTTCAATTGAATGAATGTATGAATGTTGTACAGTATAGCACCATCTGTCGGGTTGGAAGATACCCGGATTTGGGGGTGCTACAAGTTAGTATCAAAGCCTAGGTTATAAAACTTAAGGGAAAAAGTAGAACCTTAAGTCATAACCTTAAGAAAGAATAAAGAAGTAAAAGATGGAAAGTAACCCTATAAAAATGCATTATATTATGTTATATGTTTCTATTATTTTACTGACGTGTACTAATCAAACTATATTGTTTTATTGTAGATGTCAGGAGGAAATGAAATGTATAGAGACATACATGTAGTGAGCGAGGATTCGGTTAATCGAGTAAAGATACTACCAAATCCCGTAGCAGTAGAACCAGAGGTGGTGACAATCGAGTCTGGAGACTCGGACGATTTAGACTACATGTCTATATTTGATGGCATGCTAGAGGAGGAGGTGGACGTGATGTCCTTTGACCAGGTTCCACCTACAGAGGAATTGTCTACGGGGGAATCGATGAAGGCACTGTTTATGTCAGTATTGGATAGGAATGTCCATTACTGCCAAGAGGTTAAGGAGTTAAAAGAGGTACTCCAAGCTGTTCGTGAGTACAAGACTAGCATAGAGAGAATGTGGGAAGAGGAGCACGATGATAGAATTCTAGCTAAGGACAAGCTCCGAGAGCTGAAAGGTGAAGTCTTTGAGCTCAAGCAGGAGCTAAAGACTAAACAGCGGAAGTTGGAGAGGATGTCCTATATACATAGGAGTTCTCATGTGGATTTCCAGCAGCAGGTAGCTGGGTATCCGGTAGAAGCAGGATAGACCCGACACACTAATAGATGGAGGTTAATCTCTGAATATCTGCCCATACGCTACCTTGGTGAAGATGAATATCAATCTCAACAGAATTCAGAGTAGCCATACTATCATCAAGGCTTTTGATGGAGCCCGCCCAGTAACTTCGGTCCGAGTAATTGAGTACGCCAATCGAAATTGGTCCTCACACATTCTGCATATCTTTCCATGTGCTCAAGATAGATTCGGGATACAACCTGCTCTTAGGACGACCACGGATTCATATGGCTGGGGCAGTCCCCTCCACTCTTCACCAACAATTAAAATACATTATCAACAATAGCCTGGTCACAGTCAACGCTGAACCGGATATTCCTCAGCATGGAGATATTCCATTCATCAATGCCAATACAGACGTAGAACCGGTCAGTTTTTATGCTTTGGAAATAAGCAACACCCAATACCATGCTATTGGAGCACCATTTCCCGAACCTAAGATCTCTGCCGAGCTGATGTTAGCCACTCAAAAAATGATGTCGTTAGGTCATAAACCGGGACAAGGGTTGGGTAAAGATTGCCAGGGTATCAAGTACCCCATTCGATTAACCAAGCAAGCTGGAACAGCTGGACTAGGCTATTCTGCCAGCTCTAGTCACAGGAATCCTCATAAGCATCAGTAGATTCCTTCAGCTTCAACTATGCGGCATTCATCTGCGCCTTCAAACTCTGAGTTCGCACAACCTCCAATAAAGGTGCCAGTCAATATAATGGCTATGTTATTTCCCAAGCCGGTACAGGTGAAGGAGAAAGAAATCGTTGTTCCAAATCCCACAGTAGAAGAAGAGGAACGAAGAATCAAACAAGACGTCATACGGATGATGTCCGGTATACGCATCATCGTTCATGATGAACATACCAATAGATACACCCCAGACGATGATTGCCCAGATGTAATGGCCATCATTCAGGACAGGGAGGATGATGACAATCCCTCCATCACTACGGTCCTCCCCGACTTTACCCTTGCCAATTGGGACAGCATTCCTTGCTTTAGTCGACGAGGGTAAAGCGGGCAGAAACTCTTTCTGCCCTGTAGATATAATAACTACTTACTTTTCTGTACAGTATTAGAAGTTTATTTTTCCAATATATGCTAACACTGTGTATGATAAACATATTTCATATATACTAAGTGAAAGCATATTTTGTTTAAGGACTCTGAATTTAGATGTGCCTGTACTTACGGATACGGTGCCTCTTCTACACAGGGATTGTACCTTTGATGTAGAGATGAATTCAGCCTTGATGGATATACAGGATGACATTGAGGTGCCTCCAGAAATTCAGGAATGGGTCAAAGATAAACCCAAACCCAACCTTGATCAAACCACTTCTTTCAATCTCGGAACCTTAGAAAGCCCTAAGTTAATCCATATTGGTTCAGACCTTAACCCAAACCAATGGAATGACATGGTTACGCTATTAACCCAATTCCAGGATGTGTTTGCATGGTCTCATGAAGACATGGTGGGTTTATCCACTGACATTGTCCTTCATCGCCTTCCCATTAAGCCAGTCAAGCAGAAACTCAGGCGATTGAAACCGGAGTGGAGTTTAAAGGTGAAAGAAGAAATTGTGAAACAATTTCAAGCTAGCATCATCATGGTGTCTACATATCCTGAGTGGATATCCAACATCGTGCCTATACCTAAACCTGGAACGAAGGTGCACGTTTGCGTGGATTATCGGGAACTGAATAAAGCTTGCTTAAAAGACAGCTTTCCCGTGCCATTTATCCACATTCTCATTGACAATACTGTGTAGTACGACATGTACTCCTTTGCTGATTACTTTGTGGGGTCCCATCAGATCATGGTTGTCGAGGAAGATCGTGAGAAGACTGCTTTCATCACTCCTTGGGGAACGTTTTGCTATAGACGATTGTCATTCGGCCTCATCAATGCCGGAGCTACCTATCAACGAGCTATGATGGCTCTTTTCTATGACTTAATGCATAAAGAGATTGAGATCTACGTGGATGACATCATTGTCAAGTCCCGGAAGGAGGATGACCATATAGACCATCTTAGAAAGTTGTTCAACAGGTTGCGTAAGTAAAACTTGAAGTTGAATCCAGCTAAGTGCGCCTTTGGCATTAGATCAGGCAAATTTCTAGGATTTCTAGTCAGCCACAAAGGGATAGAGCTGGATCCTGCCAAAATCCAAGCCATCACTAAAATGCCCATTCCTCAGACAGAGAAGGAAATACAGGGATTTTTGGGAAGAATCAACTTCATCAGCAGGTTTATCTCCCAACTCACAGCAACCTATGAGCCAATATTCAAGCTATTAAGGAAGAACTCCTCCATGATATGGAATGATGAGTGCCAGAATGCCTTCCTTACAATCAAGAAACAACTAGTTAAAGCTCCTGTCTTGGTACCACCCAGGGACGATATTCCCCTGTTCATGTATCTGTCCGTAAGTGAAAATGTCATGGGCTGCATACTGGGACAGAAAGACGATAGAGGCCAAGAACGAGCTATCTATTACCTCAGTAAAAGGTTCAGCAACAGTGAACACAAGTACACGCTGAACGAAAACACGTGTTATGCTTTAGCATGGGCTTCCATGAGGTTACAACATTACCTCCATGCTCACACAACCCATGTCATATCCCGTGTGGATCCTCTCAAGTATGTGTTCAACAAACCCATGTTAAATTGCCGGCTGTCCAGATGGCAGTTGATCCTACAAAAATTTTACATCGTCTATGTGACTCAAAAGTCCATCAAAGGTCATGGAATCGCGGATCAACTGGCCGCCGCACCTTCAGGGGATTTAAAACCCTTGGAAACATATTTCCCTGATGAAGGAGTAATGACAGTACATCAACACCATCAGTACGATACACGCCAATCATGGAAGATGTATTTTGATGGAGTCATTAATATGGAAGGTTCTGAGCTGGAGTAGTTCTAGTATCTCGCACGGGAGCGGTATCCCTTCTTCATTATATTACGGTTTGTTAGCACCAAAGAATAATCTGTCGAGTATGAAAGGCCGCTCATGGGGCTAAAACTTTCCGCTCAATGGGCATCGGTGTTAATCGTCCTTGGAGATTCGGAGTTGGTAATCAGACAATCCACCAGAATCTATCAAACCAAGGAACTACATTTGCTGCCTTACCATCAGCAGTTTTTGAAGATGGCTTTGGATTTCGAAGAAATCTTCTTTCTACACATTCCTCGTAATAGGAATGACTTTGCGGACGCATTAGCAACTTTGGCCTCCTTGATTCGCATATCAGATAAGGAACACTTGTCGAGCGTCGCGATCTCCCTGCACAAGGCCCCAGCCTATGGGAATTACGTTGGAGAAGTATCGAATGAGCTACCTCCCATCCAACATCCTTGGTATCATCATATCAAGGAATATCTACAAGATGGATCTATACCCGCTGAGGCGAGCCTGACTGAGAAAAGGTGGATCCATCGACTTGCCATGAAGTTCTACCTGAGTGGAGATGCGCTCTACAAAAGAGATGCAGGACTAGGTCTCCTCAGATGTCTAGACAAAGATCAAGCCCAAAGGCTTATGGTTGAAATCCATGGCGGAGTCTGTGGCCCCCACATGAGTGGCCCCATCCTTGTCAAGAAAGTCCTCAGGACGGAACACTATTGGCTATCTCTCAAGGATGATTGCAATGACCACGTCAAAAGATGCTATCAGTGCCAGATTCATGGTAATGCTATACACGCCCCTCCACAGGAACTCCACAATATGAGTTCACCTTGGCCCTTCTCAATGTGGGGGATGGACGTTATCGGGCCCATCGAGCCTAAAGCCAGTAATGGTCACCGATTTATCTTCACCATGATCGACTACTTTACCAAGTGGGTGGAAGCAGCCTCCTTCCCCAAGGTCATAGGGTTTAGCAGAACTTCATCCGTAAACTGTCATAACTTACGAACATGAAGGTGATCTGCCATATGTACCCTGTATTAATCAATACTACATGCAAGAACGATATTATCGTTCACTCTATCCACCTTAGGTGCACAAAAGTTTTCCCATATTCGGGATGTTCATACTTAGTCGGGAATCCGAACCAAAACAATCTGGTTGGATACAATAACGTTTTATCTTGTTCAACAATATTTTTATGTCTAGCTGAATCAAATAGCTTAGACGTCTTTTAAGTCAACATATACATACTTGAAATCAATAAGTATGTATCAACATATGATTAAATACAATTGTTATCCAAGTGGGGACACTTGTCTAACCCTATATACGAATTAACGAACAGAATAAATATCCGAATTATACAATAATACAATTATTGGATAATGTAAGAACTTGTATAAATACAAAGATTGGATACATAATCAATAATAATAGAGTTAATAATCTGGCACAATAATATGATTCTGAAACTTTCTTGCACAATGTAAATAATAGATCAGATACTTGCTCAATAATAATTGGAGTAAGTTTAGGAAACTTGCATAACATGATAAACCTGTTTGCACGTAATAAAAGTAGTGCATAAGGTTTAGATACTTGCCTGAGCTGCTGCTTACAATAACGCAACTTAGATTAATCTTTTATACAACGACCTATCAGTAATAAGATCATTCGTTCAATTAGAATAATATATCGTAACACATAGTACTGCTAATTATAGTCAGCACATAACCTAATCACTTTGTCACATATATCTAACAATTATTGATTCACTAACAAACACATATCTAGTCAATTTATTTAAGTCTAGATCAATTTTTGAAATATTTGGGTGTACAGACGGTTTTATCGGGTAAATATCGAGTCTAAGACTCTATCGTATAGTTCAATATTCGTTTAGATATTTTAAATATCAGTCATATAATTTTTCATAGCCTTATAATAATTTTTAAATAATTATTATACTTTATCATGCATTTTTAAACTCTTAAATCATTATTAAATGATTTTAATATTAACTAATTCTATTATCATTAATATTTAATTAATATTAAACTATTAATGAAGCTATTACTAAAATATTAAAGTTATTTATAATAACTCAAAATATTTTTAAAGTATTAATATTACCTTTAAATGATTTTTAAAACATCAAAAATCATTTTTAAACAATTACCATTAATATTACAATATTAATTTATTATTTATCAAAATATTAGGTCATTAATTATAACTTAAAATATCTTTAATTCATTTATTTCCTTTTTAAATGATTTTTAAATCAATAAAACAATTTTTAAACTATTTATTTAATATACTTATTAAATAAACTTAATATCATAAATATTAAATTATTAATTAAATTTACCTTTAAATATTAAAAGTTATATTTTATAACTTAAAATATTTTTAAACTATTTATTTTCATTTAAAATGATTTTTATAATATTAAAAGTTATATTTAATTAATTTATTTAATATAATTGCTAATATCATTAATATTTAATAATTAATGAAACTTATCTTAAAATATTAAAAGTTATGTTTTATAACTTAAAATATTATTAAATACCTTATTATTATTTAAAATGATTTTTAATACAATAAAATCATTTTTAATTAATTTATTTAATGTATTTATTAAATAATTTAATATAACTTAAAATAATTTTTAAAACTGATTTTATAATTTTTAGGAATTTATTTCTATTTTTAATGTATTTTTCGGAATTTATAAAACAAAAGTAATTATAACCGTTGCTATAGGCTATAGCGACACTTATTTGTCATGTTAGGTGTTCTTGGCCTCAAGAACACTGACAAGTCAGTGGTCAAGGTGCCCTGTTTGACCGAGTCTAATTCTTATCTCGAAATATTTCTAGGCTACCTAATGGTCAGATCATGTAGTGTTAATGTAACACTGCATGAAACAACAAATATCCAGGTCATACTTCATGACAATCAAAATATATTAAGCCTTGAACTAGCTGTCAAGCGTGTTCATCATATTCTGGGCTGCCCAGAAAATTATAGTCATGGCCGGTCAACGTCCTTTGTGGCCTTAAATCTGACAATCTGTTCATGTTACAAGTTTTCTACTCGTCGGGCTATCTAGGCAAACCATCATAGAACATGTTCCAAGCCATGGTAAAGTCTAACAATAATTAATGAAAACGCGTTGGGGCTCACAAATTCGTGTCAGAGTCTGTTCTTCATTTCTAGGTTTTCCAGAAATGAAGAACAGATCGAGTATGCTACTTTGGATCATTATATCTCGCGTTGTGTGTTGTCTCTATGTGATCTATTGATTCTAGGTTGTAGCTAACATATAGTACTATATATCTAATAAATAAAACACATATAACATCAACAAATCAAGTAGATTTAAGCCGGTCAAACCATGTCAGAAGACATGTTCTTGAGCTTTCTAGAATTTCCAGAAACAGATTTTGTGAGCAAGCAGGCTAGTTTGACCTTCCACTATGTTCAATATATTGGTGATTTAAGGGATCTACAAGCATTTATTCATAGTACCCATAACAAGCTACAACTTAGTTACAATAACAGAATTAGAACAACAACACACTGGCAGATCTAGTCGCTTGAAAAAGTTGTCAGGCCCTGTCTGGGCACGATCTGGGTTTTCCAGATTTGTAAAGTCATGCTCGGTCAACTAGGTTTGACCAGCTATAACTTTTAACATGTTCATGATCTGGGCTAGATTCCAGTTTCAGATCAAAGATCTCATAGCATACTACAACTCCAAAACATAAAACACATCAAATAATAAACAGAGAGAGATCTACAGCCTCTGACTTTTGGTTGTCAAACACAAAATAAGTTTTTTCCAGATTTTGAAAAATGCTAAATCTGAGCCTCTAGATGTTATGGATCTAACATCGAGCAACCCAGATCATCATTATATACTACTAATTACATGTTTACCACAAAAAAACTAACATCTAACACTTTGATCAAGGTCAGATTTCTTCTAGGGTTCTTACCTCTTTATGAACAAATTCATGATTCTATGCTTCTGATTTGATGTTGGTGTTCGTGGGGCTTGATTTATGACTGATCTAGTAAGAAAATTTCGGAGGTTTTAGAGAGAGAAGTTCTAGGATGAGTGTTTGTGCAATTTAGCATAAATGTAACATTTCTCTCTCTTGATCTATACAAATAACATGTATGAAATGAATTGGATGATCACATGGCTGAGATTTGTAGCTTGTAGGTTCATAGCTAGGTAGACTATGGTGGCTAGCATGATTTGGATAAGATTTGTCTAACCAATAATTTAAGAATGGGATAAAAGGGCATTTTTGTAATTTCCTTTTTAATCTCAAGGCTATTGTTGTCCAAGGTGCTTGAATCTAGGGTTTAATCACTAGATTTTATATTTTAAAGTTTCCCAAATAATTACTAGTGTTTGAAAGATTAAAATTAAAGTTTGATAAAATTTTAAATTAAAACATACTAATTAAATTAGGGTTTTTAATAAAATTAGGGTTTAAATAATTAGGATTCCTTAATTATCATTAGGGTTCTTAAATTAACAATTAGGGTTTCCTAATTATCATTATAATTCACAAAAATAATATTTAGGGTTTCTAAAATTTGCAATTAGGGTTTCTAATTAGCAAATTAGGGTTTTCAAATAAATAATTAGGGTTTCTCCTAATTAAAGAAATTATATTATACAAAGTAAAATTCGTATAACACCATTACTGCACAGTCTCGAACTCATAACCGAGTTTAACAATTAGGGTTTAATTGTTTTTTTCATTTTTGCTAGGGTTTAGCAAAACTTCATCCGCAAACCGTCGTAACTTACGGACACGAGGGTGATCTGCCCAATGTGCCCTGTATTGATCAATACTACATGCAAGAATGATATTATCGTTCACTCTATCCACCTTAGGTGCACAAAAGTTTTCCTATATTCGGGATGTTCATACTTAGTCGGGAATTCGAACCAAAACAATCTGGTTGGATACAATAACGTTCTATCTTGTTCAACAATATTTTTATGTCTAGCTGAATCAAATAGCTTAGACTTCTTTTAAGTCAACATATATATACTTGAAATCAATAAGTATGTATCAACATATGATTAAATACAATGGTTATCCAAGTGGGGACACTTGTCTAACCCTACGAATTAACGAACAGAATAAATATCTGAATTATACAATAATACAATGATTGGATAATGTAAGAACTTGTATGAATACAAAGATTGGATACATAATCAATAATAATAGAGTTAATAATCTGGCACAATAATATGATTCTGAAACTTTCTTACTCATGTCTGTTGCATAAAGGAAATGCAAAGGTAGAATACTTGCACAATGTAAATAATAGATTAGATACTTGCTCAATAATAATTGGAGTAAGTTTAGGAAACTTGAATAACATGATATACCTGTTTGCACGAAATAAAAGTAGTGCATAAGGTTTAGATATCACTGAAATTGCCACTTTACAATAATGCAACTTAGATTAATCTTTTATACAACGACTATCGAAGAATAAGATCATTCGTTCAATTAGAATAATATATCGTAACACATAGTAATCGCTAATTACGATTGACATAACCTAATCACTTTGTCACATATATCTAACAATTATTGATTCACTAACAAACACATATCTAGTCAATTTATCTAAGTCCAGATCAATTTTTGAAATATTTCGGTGTACCGATTAAAATAAAGCGGTTTTATCGGGTAAATATCGAGTCTAAAACTCTATCGTGTAGTTCAATATTCGTTTAGTTATTTTAAATATCGGTCATATTATTTTTTTCATAGCCTTATAATAATTTTAAATAATTATTATACTTTATCATGCATTTTCAAACTCTGAAATCATTATTAAATGATTTAAATATTAACTAATTCTATTATCATTAATATTTAATTAATATTAAACTATTAATGAAACTATTGCCAAAATATTAAAGTTATTTATAATAACTCAAAATATTTTTAAAGTATTAATATTACCTTTAAATGATTTTTAAAACATCAAAAATCATTTTAAACAATTACCATTAATATTAGAATATTATTTTATTATTTATCAAAATATTAAAAGTCATTAATTATAACTTCAAATATCTTTAATTCATTTATTTCCTTTTTAATGATTTTTAAATCAATAAAACAATTTTAAACTATTTATTTAATATATTTATTTAATAAACTTAATATCCTAAATATTAAATTATTAATGAAATTTACCTTTAAATATCAAAAGTTATATTTTATAACTTAAAATAGTTTTAAACTATTTATTTTCATTTAAAATGATTTTTATAATATTAAAAATCATTTTTAATTAATTTATTTAATATAATTGCTAATATCATTAATATTTAATAATTAATGAAACTTATCATAAAATATTAAAAGTTATGTTTTATAACTTAAAATATTATTAAATACCTTATTATTATTTGAAATGATTTTAATACAATAAAATCATTTTAATTAATTTATTTAATGCATTTATTAATATTTAATGCTACTTTGGATCATTATATCTCGCGTTGTGTGTTTGGTCTATGTGATCTATTGATTCTAGGTTGTAGCTAACATATAATACTATATATCTAATAAATAAAACACATATAACATCAACAAATCAAGTAGATTTAAGCCGGTCAAACATGTCAGAAGACATGTTCTTGAGCTTTCTAGAATTTCCAGAAATAGATTTTGTGAGCAAGCAGGCCAGTTTGACCTTCCACTGTGTTCAATATATTGGTGATTTAAGGGATCTACAAGCATTTATTCATAGTACCCATAACAAGCTACAACTTAGTTACAATAACAGAATCAAAACAACAACACACCGGGCGAGATCTAATCGCTTGAAAAGTTGTCAGCCCTCGTCTGGGCACGATCCGGTTTTCAGATTTAGTAAAGTCATGCTCGACCAACTAGGTTTGACCACCATAACTTTTAACATGTTCATGATCCGGGCTAGATTCCAGCCAGATCAAAGATCTCATAGCATACTATAACTCCAAAACATAAAATACATCAAATAATAAACAGAGAGAGATCTACAGCCTCTGACTTTTGGTTGTCAGACACAAAATAAGTTTTTTCCAGATTTTGAAAAACGCTAAATCCGAGCCTACAAATTCGATTGATTGATACGAATTGATTTTTACATTACGATAAATTGATGAAACAATAGCAAATCCAATAGGCTTTGCTTAATTGCAATAAATAGCTATAACAAAAAAAATGGAGAAAATGGCTCCTTTTAGTTGACGACTATCAAAAAAATCAGAAAATGTTACAAAATTGATATTAACTGCATTCAAAATAAGTTCAAGACACATAAGGGCCCTAACCATATTTCGACTCGTCATCAATCCATAAAGTCCAACAGAAAATAAATAGGCACTCAAAACAAGTACATGTTCGAGCATCATTAAAAAACTCCTTATCAATCTCGATTCATTTCAATATGAACAAAAATTCAACCGATTCGATTAACTAGAATATAACAAGTACGGAAAAAAGAATATATTGGTAATACATCGAACTAAAGCATTTCTATTTTATATATGAATTCAAATAAAATTGAATAACATCGAGCAACCCAGATCATCATTATATACTACATATTACATGTTTAACACAAAAAAACTAACATCTAACACTTTGATCAAGGTCAGATTTCTTCTAGGGTTCTTACCTCTTTATGAACAAATTCTTGATTTTATGCTTCTGATTTGATGTTGGTGTTCGTGGGGCTTGATTTATGACTGATCTAGTAAGGAAATTTCGGAGGTTTTAGAGAGAGAAGTTCTGGGATGAGTGTTTGTGTAATTTAGCATAAATGTAACATTTTCTCTCTCTTGATCTATACAAATAACATGTATGAAATATATTGGATGATCACATGGTTGAGATTTGTAGCTTGTAGGTTCATAGCTAGGTAGACTAGGGTGGCTAGCAAGATTTGGATAAGATTTGTCTAACTAATAATTCAAGTATGGGACAAAAGGGCATTTTTGTAATTTCCTTTTTAATCTCAAGGCTATTGTTGTCCAAGGTGCTTGAATCTAGGGTTTAATCACTAGATTTTATATTTTAAAGTTTCCCAAATAATTACTAGGGTTTGAAAGATTAAAATTAAAGTGTGATAAAATTTTAAATTAAAACATACTAATTAAATTAGGGTTTATAATAAAATTAGGGTTTAAATAATTAGGGTTCCTTAATTATCATTAGGGTTCTTAAATTAACAATTAGGGTTTCCTAATTATCATTATAATTCACAAAAATAATAATTAGGGTTTCTAAAATTTGCAATTAGGGTTTCTAATTAGCAAATTAGGGTTTTCAAATAAATAATTAGGGTTTACCCTAATTACAGAAATTATATTATACATAGTAAAATTCATATAACATCATTACTACACAGTCTCGAACTCATAACCGAATTTAACAATTAGGGTTTAATAACACAACATGAGGGTTATGACCTAATTTACCATATTTGGCCCACATTATCAGTCTACGCATTTACAGTAAATATTTATAGCATTGAAAAATTAAAATATAATTAATATTATATTATTATTCTCATCCCTTGACCAATACCCAAATTTAGGGTTTGGATTCCATATCTGGTTTATCTTTCATATATAACATTATTAATTAAGTTAAAATAATTAACATAATAATCGAACTAAAATTCATATAATAAAATAGTAATTATAATAATTCCAATAATCATTTCATATATTATTTAAATAATATAAAAATTATATTTTCATTGAAAATAAATAATAAAGACATTTCTACTATAAAATTAATTATTATAAGTATATACCTTATAATTAGCAATAATTCTAACATAAAATTATTTGAAATTATTCATGTAATAAATAAATTTTATTTATCACATATATACAAACACATTACTTGACACATATTCTCCTCTTTAAAAAAAAAATTAATATGAAAAATTTCTTATTTATTTATATAGAAAATATTTAGGTTATTACATTGTTAGCCTTCATATTCCTAACCAACCTATTATGCGAATTCAAGCGACCAAACCATTAAAATCAATCACGGTCATGTCAAGCCATAAAGTTATTCGTTTATTTAAAAACGGATGTCAAGCTTTCTTAGCTCATGTCACAGATTTAAACAAAAATACGTCAGTTTTGAACGATATTTCTATTGTTAATAAATTTCTGACGTATTCCCCGAAGAACTTCCTTGCCTACCCCGTGGCGCGTGAAATTGAATTTTGTATCAACCTTGAACTCGTACCAAACCCATTTCCAAAGCCCCATATCGAATGGCTCATATTGAACTTCGTGAGTTAAAGACCCAACTGCGAGAATTGTTAGACATTGGCTTTATTCGTCCTAAGACGTCTCCTTGGGGTGCTCTTGTTCTATTCGTGAAGAAGAAAGATGGGAGAGTATGCGACTTTGTATTGATTATCGGGAGTTTAATCATGTCACCATCAAAAATAGGTACCCATTGCCACGTATTGATGACTGTTTGACCCGATTGCAAGGAGCCAAATTCTTTTCAAATATTGATCTTCGTTAGGATATCACCAATTAAAGATTAGAGCAGATGACATTCCAAATACGGCTTTTCGAACTCCCGATGCAGCGGGCATTATGAATTCCTATTTATGTCCTTTGGATTGACTAATGCTCCTCACGCCTTCATGGATATGATGAACCGAGTATTCAAGGAATATTTGGATCACTTTGTGGTCGTCTTTATTGATGACATCCTTATTTATTCCAAAAGCCGTGAAGATCATGAGCAACACTTGAGGCTGACACTCCAAAAGCTTCGTGAATACAAGCTTTATGCCAAGTTGAAGAAATACGAGTTCTGGCTTGAGGAAGTAGCATTCATTGGGCACGTAGTATCAAGTCATGGAATATCTGTTGACCCGGGAAAGATTGAAGCTATTCAAAGCTGGGAGCAACCTAAATCAGTGACCGAAGTACGTAGCTTTGTCGGTTTAGCTGGTTATTATCGGAGATTCGTGGAAGGATTTTCTCGAATCGCTACACCATTAACTCAGCTAACTCGGAAAGATACAAAGTTCGGTTGGAGCGAAGAATGTGAGAACGGTTTTTAAGAACTCAAGAGGAGACTCATTTCGGCACCTGTTCTGACAATACCATCTGGCTCGGAGGGATTTGTCATCTACAGTGATGCTTCGGGCAAAGGGTTGGGATGTGTTCTCATGCAACATGGGAAAGTCATAGCTTATACCTCATGACAACTCAAAGAATATGAGAGGAATTATCCTACTCATGATCTAGAGTTGGAAGCTGTTGTCCTTGCACTTAAAATTTGGAGGCATTACTTGTATGGGGAGAAAGTGGAGATCTTTATGGATCATAAAAGCTTTAAATATTTCTTCACTCAAAAGGAACTCAACATGCGACAATGACATTTGCTTGAACTGTTGAAAGATTATGATCATACCATCCAATACCTTCCTGGAAAAGCGAACGTGGTAGCTGACGCATTGATTAGAAGATCATATACAAGTACGAGTGCGATATTGTCATCACAAAGGCCCATTTTATGTGACTTGCATAGGATGGAGATAGAGTTTAAGACTCCAGGGACCCATGTGATGATGGCGAATATATGAGTAGAACCAACTCTAATCGATAAAGTTAAAGCTACTTTCTACTGGGACACAGAGCGGATCATTATGAAGAAAGTGCAAGAAGGTGCTATGCCGGAAGCAAGAATCAATGAAGAAGGAATAATTCGAGTCAACTCCAGACTTTGTGTTCCTAACGACCCTGATTTAAAGTATAAAATCATGATGGAGGCGCACAACACACCGTTTGTAATCCATCCTGGGAGTACTAAAATGTATCATGATCTTCATCATACATTTTGGTGGAGCAATATGAAGAGATAGATAGCGCTGTTTATCTCAAGGTGTCTAACTTGTCAACGAGTTAAAGCTGAGCATCAAGTACCAAAAGGTCCATTGCAACCACTTGAAATTTCAGAATGGAAGTGGGAGCATATTACCATGGATTTCGTTACCAGTCTTCCTAAAGTTTCTCAAGGCATAGATGCAATTAGGGTCATTGTTAATAGATTGACCAAGTCTGCTCATTTCTTACCGATACGAGAAACTTATACACTTGAATGTCTTGCTCGTATGTACATAAATGAGATTGTAAGACTGCATGGTATGCTGTATGCTTTGGTATCCATAGTTTCTGATTGAGACCCAAGATTCACTTCACGATTTTGGGTTAGTTTGCAAAAAGCTATGGGCATAGACTTACAATTTAGCTCGGCATATCATCCTCAGACGGACGGACAGTCGGAGAGGACTATTCAAACTCTTAAACATCTATTAAGACTCTGTGTCATTGATTTCAAGGGAAGTTGAGACAAGTTCTTACCATTGGTGGAGTTTTCCTATAACAACAGTTATCAAGCAAGTATTGGCATGACTCCATTCGAAGCGTTGTATAGAAGAAAGTGTCGTTCTCTAGTATGCTGGGATGAGGTGGGTGAAGCAACGTTGTTGGGACCGGAGTTGGTACGTATGACTACGGAAAAGATTCAAACGATCCGGCAACGTATAAAAACCTCACAAGATCGACAAAAGAGTTATGCTGATCTTCATCAAAAGGATGTGGAATTAGATATATCATGTGTTGTTACGTGTTGCTCCATGGAAAGGAGTTGCGAGATTTGGAAAGAGAGGAAAGCTTAATCCTCGATTCATCGACCCATTTTTAATCCTCGATCGAGTAGGAACTGTGGCCTATAGACTCACCTTACCG
Organism: Panax ginseng; assembly: GCA_020205605.1. Classification (NCBI taxonomy): domain Eukaryota; kingdom Viridiplantae; phylum Streptophyta; class Magnoliopsida; order Apiales; family Araliaceae; genus Panax; species Panax ginseng. The sequence goes on along the minus strand of CM035140.1, from coordinate 59,596,974 downwards.
CCAAGTACGTCTCGTGTTCATAATGTTTTTCACATATCTATGTTGCGTAAATATGTGAAAGACCCGAACCACATTATTGAGTTAGAACCATACGAGATAGAGGAAGATTTAACGTATGAAGAGTTACCTGTTAAAATCTTGGATAAGAAGGATCATGTTCTACGCTCCAAGGTTATACCTCAAGTCAATGTTTTGTGGAGAAACCACGATGTGGAGGAAATGACTTGGGAGTTAGAATTTGAGATGAAGTCAAGGTATCCTCATCTCTTCGACATACCAGGTATGTACCCTAATTTCAAGGACGAAATTTCATAAGAAGGGGAGGTTGTAAGACCCCAACTTTTATGAATAAAGAATAATTTTCTCGAATTTTATTTTTGAATATTATGGTGTTGATTTGATATAATGTTATAGTTGTGGGTAATATTTACAAATTTTGCAAAGTAAGAAAGTGGTTATATAATATTCGATTGGTCGGGGAATATTCTTTTTGTCGGGGAATATTCGTACGACGGCACAATCATTGGTGGACCCCACAACAAAAGTATTGCCGTAGTTAGAAAACAACAAAATTATCTTTCTATAAAAATAACGGCGGAGGTGTTACCGTTAAAACTATTGAACTACCCGGTAGTAAAAGTATAGTAATACGCGTGGTTGCATAGTAGCACACGGTATTGATTATTGATGCTTACGTGAGAAGTCACTTAGTTATAATCAATTATTGTTACACTAATTGCTGCATCATATCTCTTATATTATTGATTCAATTATTGTCACAGTATCATCTGTATAATATGTTATATTATTAAATCATTAATTGAGACGACAAGTTATAATATTAATGATTAATAATTGTTGAAAGATTAAATATGTGTTGATTAAAAATAAAATTATTTGTGGTAATATTTATTCAATCCTTGATGTATATAAAGAGTCTATTATGAGACGTTTGTGGTAAATTTGGTTATTTCTATGGGGGCCCGTATGTCATCATCTAAGAGTCTCTTTCGCCAATAGTAATTACCTTTACCAGACGTCAAACCACTTTCCGTTTCATATTACAGGCGTCGAACCAATTGTCGTTTCACATTACAGGCGTCAAACCACTTGGTGTTTCACATTACAAGCGTCAAACCACTTTTCTTTTCACATCACCAGTCGTCAAGCCGCTTGCCTTTTCACATTGCAAGTGCTAAGCTAGAAATCTTCTATAAATAGAGGCCTAGTTCTTAATTATTTTTCATGAATTCATTCAAGTTATAGAGAGAGAAAGTATAGAGAGAATAAGAGAGAAAGAAGAAGAGTATTCAGTTAGTACACTACTGCAGTATTCAATCTCCTACTAATGTAAGGGGTGTTATTTCTTTTGTATTCATTAAGAGAACTTTTGTTATTCCATTATTTATTATTCTGTTGGAATAACTTGTATACGCGGGCTACCCTATACTTGGTGAAATTCTTACATTATTCCAAATTTTATTATTACTGTTGGAATATCCTGTGTAAGCGTTTTCTGGCGGGACCGGTTTCCATTCTTTATTATTACATTTGGAATATCCCGTCTGTGTTTTTACGCCGGATCCGGTTCCATTCTTTATTATTCTGTTGGAATATCCTGCATCTATACGTTTCTGTGGGACTGGTTCCGTTATTTATTATTCTGTTGGAATAACTGCATGTATACGATCTATCGCATGCATGGTGATTTCTTTTGTTATTCCATTCTTTATTATACTCGGTTGGTTAAAACTTTGACTTCTATACTCCATGAAATTAGTGGAATATCCTTGATATTTGCGCTTCATCCAAAGATCTTTTCATGGAAATATTCTTCTCGAGCATTCTTGAATTTTACTCTATAAAACAATGATCATGTTGATGAGTTTGGGCGTTCTCGTTCCTCTGGATAAATTAATTCTTGAACTTGTTTTATTGAATTCTTATATCATTGTCAGCATCCTCATGTTTATATTTTGTTGAACGTTATTTGTGGCCTGTAGTGCATAGATGGACTTGATATGATTATGACCAGGGATTATTCGGTATAATCATAACCGTAATGCTACAAATGATGTGGAAAAAGTCCTCATTGGCCCGTAGTGAATTGATGGACAGTTTTTGGTATGATTATGGCTATGGATTCTCTTTGGCCGTAGTACAAATATGAATTGTTTTATGGCATGATCATGACCATTAATGAATACACAAATATTCTTGGCCCGTAGTGCATGGATAATTGTTGTCGTGATACTAAAGAATATCCTTGGCCGTAGTGCAGGGGTGATTCGATGATGTGGATTATTTATTAAGCTGAGTCCCAGCGATAAAAGTGATGAAAAACCTTTTAAATCATAAAAGATAGTAGATTTTATTCTCTACTTGACTCTTTTAATGGATTGCTTGTTCCACTGCAGTTAAACTTGATGTTTGTTATAATGTATCAGTTTAACACTGTTTAAGGCTAATGATAATTTATTATGCATTATCTTAGTCATAATATTTCTTACTGGGCTAGTTGAGCTCACCCTTTCTTTCACTGTTCTCTTCAGGAAATAAGAATATAGCTGGGACGAGTCGGGGAACGGAGTGATGGTCCTAGATGGTGCATTAGTAGTCCTCACTATTATGTGATATAGTGTGATAATAATTGTAATGAGGACTCCTTTTGAGTTTGTATACTCTCTAGTAGACAATATTTTTATTAAAACTCACAGTTTATGTTTTGTCATATTGTACACGACAATTGTATTATTAAGTTGTATTTGAATTCTGTACCATGTATCTGGCGACTCAAGATGGGTGATGTATACCTAATTTTGGGGGCGTCACATCAAGGATCCTGGAACCATATCCCCCATAAACTATGTGGCACGGGACTGAGCTCCAATAGTGTGAGGGGACCACCACCGCTGGAACATCTCCTGAGTACATGGACCCTCTGATAATGCAAAACCGTTAACCCCCAACAATGGCATATCAGTGATGGGTGACTATAATATGGGCCAATGACGCCTGGAAAGAGGCAAGATCAGTATACGGATCTCCCCTGTGGTGCTCCTAATAGCACGCTCTCCTAAATAGAGCTCCCAGCCTCCATCTGTGAAGAGAGGAACTCTCCTGGTGGAAATCAAGTACTCGACTCTAGTCGGGTGTCCATCCTCAAAGCCGATGGTCAAATGTTCCCCTAAATAGGTAATCCATGTAATGGTATCAGCTGTCAGCAACTCCAGCTGCATACGGCAGTGAGTGAATCCCTCAGCTACAGGGACCTACGGCAAAATAGAATGGTGTCATCGTCGTCCTCGTGGATATGTATCTAAACCTAACACACTCACAGGATGCAAACATGGAAGCCTCTCATAGGCCCAAAACTGCCAACACAATGGCAAAACATCTGCTATCAGTAAACACTCTTAACCTATGAATGGGAAAAGACAGGAGAAATACTCACCAACAGAAATGGGTAAAATCCTAGCCAAGCCTCGGTCAAACCTTGTGAACGTATACGCATGCCCCGGATGAAATAGGCAAAGGTATAGGAGCCCCAATCATACTCTCCAATACGGTCCACATCACGTGTGGCGCTGATCAAAGCAAAAGATACAGTAGAAGAGTTATCTGCTATGAAGCAGCCTCGAATGATCATTAGGAACAATTTCCGCAGAACGCGATCCCTGATTCTTACATCATCAGGCATGGGCTCACTCAAAAGCCCACTAATAGCATCTACGCTCAAAGGACCTGAACGAAAAGTCCTGCATTTGAGCGCCTCCACCGGAACTCCTAATAAGGATCTGACGGCAGCAGGGGTAATATTCGCCATGCAAGGCACTGGCTCCCCTCCAAACTCCATACCTGTGATAAATTGCCAATCCATAGGCGTCATCATCACCTCGTAATCCAGCAGATGGAGTGACTAAGTCTGATGAAACCATCGCTTTATAAATGCCCGAGGTAACCCCAAGGGCGGCGACGGGAAGGATGGAGAAGAATGCCCCGAATCCCCACTCATGTCTTCGCCGCCTATAGTCAGGATGAAGCGCCTGGTACATGGAGTGAATAATGAACCGCCCCTCGGTCATGTAAAACCGTGGAACCTGCAAGAAATGCAGATCAACATCAAAACCCTTTAATCCTCATCAACATGAAAGAAGGAAGATCAAAGTATAACGCCATACCTCGTTAGCATGCAAATAAATCGATGGATGTCTGCTCAAATCACCCACCAGCTCTGGGTTTGCCACCTGAATACTAGGTAGCTGCATGCGAGGAATATATGCAGCAGGAGCGGGATCCTCAATCAGAATATCCGCCTCCTCGTCCTCAACGTCTGTCACATCTACCCGAACAGGATGAATCATGGCCTGCACCAACCGACGAGGTTGTCTGACAGAACGGGAACGAGGCACTTCGGAAGCCCTCCGACGTATGCCAGAAGTGGTCGTATGAGAACTGCTTGGCTGATCTGGATCCATCAATATCTGGACAATAAGTCTCTAAATTACCTCAGATAGGGTGTGGTATTTCCTTACCTGGAGCTTTCTAGAATGCATTTATGTCTATATGCATGCATGCATTTACTTTAACATATAATAGAGTTAAAATGCATGACTACCCAATGCCTACATTTGGAAAATTTTTGCCATAGTCCCCTTTTAAAATAGGACTATCCACATGTGCACAGGCATGTCTAGGTAGCCATTCAGTAGCACACCTACCCCAAAGTCATATACATAATATATGCATTAAAAATCAAAATCATCACGTATAAGGTCAACCTCAATACTAGGAGTACTTTGCCTTTTTACCTTTTTGCTCATTGGGCCTCAAATAGGACAAAAAAAAAGCATAAAAAGGTGTCAATTTGACTGTCTCAAAAGTCAAATTTTATCACATCATTATGTTCAGCATGGTTTAATACTAACATTTACTATGTTGAATATTTTTTATCAAGTCATTTGTGCATACATAATCACTACTCTGTGTTTAGATGCATTTTATGCAATAACTCACAATCCAACGGATAAAAACTGGGAAAAATACATGCATACATTACCGGGATAGTGTACATAGAACACTTGTACGGTGACAAAATTTGCAGAAAATAGCCCAAACTCAGCAGATCTGAAAGAGGCTCACGGATTTTCCTTCGCGCGACAAGTTGAAAGTGACTTATGAGACTAACCTGCTAGAATTTATCATCCGCGATTGGCAGCGAGCTCACTGCAATACAACGAGTTTTCTCAAGCAGCACTTTATGTGGGTCCCACCCCTCCGGCTCGGTCAAGTTCGAGTTGCAAAGGAGTTCTTGTGGACTAGAAAGGTCAAATCAGGAATATGTACATCACTCATTGGTAGTCACCCGAACACAAGGTATACCCTGTCGATGATCTCGGTTGTCACAAATCACATACGGCAAGACCTTATATAGGTCCGATACTGCCAACTCCAGGTTGTTACCCTACATGAGTCCTCGACGGGGGTTACAACGTGAGTCCCCGGTGGGGGTTACAACGTGAGTCCCCGACGGGGGTTACAACTTGAGTCCCCGACGGGGGTTACAACGTGAGTCCCCGATGGGGGTTACAAGGTGAGTCCCCTACGGGGGTTACAAGGTGAGTCCCCGATGGGGGTTACAACGTATGTCCCCAGCAAGGGATTACAACGTACATTCAAGCCGTTGACACACATATCTACAAAGGTCAAGCAACCTTGACGTTATCTCAGCCGATAGCGATTAAACCTATCAGAGCTCTAGAGCTATTCGAGGATTTCATACTCGATTGCTCATATTTCCCAATGGTACCTCAATGGGGGTCATAAATATGATGTTCCGTTGATCTACACGACAGCGGAGGTCAACCAACCTTGACAATCTACCCATAGAATTCTCTGTTGATCTACACGTCAGCGAAGGTCAAGCAGCCTTGACAATATATCCCACAGGGTTTTTCAACCGTTGATTCACATGTCAGTGAAGTACACGTCAACGAAGGTCAGGCACCCCTGACAACATTTGCTGTTGGCAGTAAATCCAACAGGATCTTGACATATTCTGATGATACCAACCAGGAATGGTTAATGTTATCAAAGAGGATAGATGATGGAATATGTTATACACATCCTCAAATAGATCAAGCTTTATCTCCACAGATCTCTTACACATAAGAGGTACATCTTCAGGATCAAGTCATAATCAAAGACACAGGAATTTGGTGACAACTCCAACATCAACATCCAAACAGATTCAGATTACACATCAAATCTGGTCATCATTGCCAATCCCCAGTTGAAGCAACAGGGAGCCAGCAATCATCCCTAGCGTGTTGGGCTATAACCCCATACACACGCATCATACATTTGCATCATGTTGCTATCCATAGTACCATGTTCGTCTTGTTGCGTTTCAAGTGTCTAGGATTCTTTATCATACCCATGCATCGCCATGCATGGGTATGATAAAGAGGGGAATCTGTAGACACTCAAAATCTTCTGTACTACTGTCACTAACATTGTAGGAGGACAAATTCGTCTTTTAAGAGAGAACCCTGAAAGACAATCCAAATCCATACCAGATACTCACCTAAGTTCAACATCAACCCCGATCACATTCAGGAGTAATAATTCCACCCTCGGATGTAACCCCGAGGCATGCAGATCCAATACCGGAACACACACCGAAGAAGACCGATTAATCTCAGAGATAACCCCGAGGTATCCAGTCTCAGTCCCAACCATGGGATTAGCCACCAACCTTGGTGATAACCCCAAGGAATGCAGTTTTGGCGATAACCCCTGAAATGCTTATTTCAAATGCGACCAGCTTCAATCTCGGCGCTCACAACGAGATGCAATGTACCAACCCAGCAATAACATAGGGAAGACATGCACACCTCAAAGGTGATAATGAGGACCTTCAACAATTGCAGCAGCGACCCAATCTCGGTGAAGTCTCGAGCACGCGTCATTTTATCGGTAATCCGGATATAATAACGGGTGAGGGCAACATCGTCATCTCATCAACACAATGCCACATCACGTCGTCTTAACATGTCTACGCAACAATGTCCCACAAGACTAACCAATCCCGAGTGACTATTGTGCGGGGTAACGGATGAAAGTTAAAGCTTGAATACCGGAGGGGATCGTCCCATCTTCAATGACTTCGTACAAACTCTAATCCCATGCCATCGTACAACTCTCGATAATGGCAGTTTGAAATAGGTACGGTATACCTCAAACGGATGCCTGCATTGCACTTTTGAAAGTTTGAGTGGACATTATAGTGCCTGAGTGCACGTACTTCGAGATGACCCGACCTAAAAAACCCGGGCGCACCCGAGTTACCTCTGGCTGCAGCTAAATTACCTATATATAGAAGGCTTGGGTTGCCCATTTTGTAAGAGAAAAAGGCGAGGAAGCCTTGCCCAATTTGCTCTGCACTCACCCCATGCAGTGTACTTTCCCCTTTTAGACACATGTGAGCTCATATATAGCTCTTTTGTATTTACAAAAGTCAGTGTTTACCCACTCTAAAGATATAGAAGTCTTCTTTGGCAGTCAGCTGTAAGCCTTCTCACACACTTTAAAGTCTTTCTCTTTATCTCTGCACACACCCTTCTACACGTTGAGAGTCGTGTTGCTTGCTTTTTCCCAGACTTCGGTCCGTGGTTTCATTTTAGTCTATATATATATTGACTAACATTATCGAGTTATGCCTCGATTGAGCCTAGACTTCTGTCTGAAGCGTTTATTTGCTTTAATATATATATATATATATATATATATATATATATATATTTATATATATATATATATATATATATATGAACGTGGTCGACTTTCTATTCGATGAGCCTTTGGATTTTTACATCTGCAGTGCGTTTACTTTCTGCTTTTGTATATATATATACTTATATATATATGAACCGTGGTCTGGACTATGTTCGATGAGCACTGATTTTACATCCGGTATGCGTTTACTAAACTTTTATATATATATATATATATATGAACGTGGTCGGACTACATTCGATGAGCACGATTTTACATCCTAGTGCGTTTACTCGCTTTTTATATATATATATATATATATATATATATATATATATATATATATATATATATATATATATTTCTTTGTTGTCGAACTCGCTTACGATGAGCACAATTTTACATCCAGTGCGTTTATTGCTTTTGCAAATATATATATATATATATATATATATCTTCATCCTGCACTGAGTTTCCTTCGTGGTAGTTGATCGCTTTTACAGTTTTATTTACATTTTTTCCCGCCTGGAGTTCCCTTCGTGGCGGTTGACCGTATTTACAGCTTTATTTACGTTTTGTCCCACCTGGAGTTTTCTTTGTGGCGGTTGATAGCTTTTAACAGCTTTATTTACATTTCTGATCCCCCGTGGAGGTGCTTCGTGGTTGGTGATCATGTCTGTATATATATATTTACAGCTTTTATATATATATATTTGCTTACTGCTTCCATATAAATTGCAGTATTCTGTGCGCCTAAGAATCATGTGATCATAGATTCATCCCATTGAATCTAGATTCGGTTCCCGTGATGGACATTTTCAGCTGTAAGCAGCTTGTAAATTATTATGCGGTGTCTGAATTTTCTCAGATGGATTCCATACCCACGAGGAAGTCGCCATTATTTTGTACATTATTTTAGTACGGATGCCTGGCATCTGTCAAATAAAATCAATCAAGCCGAGCACTTAATAAAATGGGAGTGTAAAAGGTCTCAATTACTATTGAGCATCAGGGTTTGAAAAACCTTTTTTTTTATAAAACATCATTGCTATATCTTGCAAAAAACTGAATTTTTACATAAATTCAAACCACAGTATATATAGGTCTGACGAGGCCTCGCACTACTTCTTCAAATAACAAAGACATTGACCCACACACACACATTTAGATAATAGTTTCTTGAAAAGAGGCGGTCACTGTGGTAACACGGTTGTCGGGGGGTGCCTAACACATTCCCTCCGCATAACCAAGTCCCCGGACCCTAATGAATCTCGATTTCACCGACCCGTTTAGAAGTGTCACATCATTGGGTCAATGTGCAAACCTTTTCTCGGTTGTGTTGGTACAACCATTTAAAAAACCAACTGGCGACTCTTAACAGTCTATCATCGACATTATACATGTCAGACCTTTTTCACTTATTTTTTCAAACAAATCTCACCTAAAATGAGAACACCAAAGAACAAGTAACGGAAAGGGACATCTAAAAATCCCAACGTCGACAACGGTCATATTAAAGGTATGGGCCATTGGCCTACCCGGCTGCGCTGGACCCCCAATAGATAACTTACTGCTATTGGCGCCCTTGTTCTCGTCCGTCCCCTTCTTCGGGCAGTTCTTTGCCATGTGGTCAGTTGACCCACACACAAAGCATCTGTGGTTCTTCTTTAGACTTGGACAGTTTGGCGCAATGTACCCCTCCTGTCCATAATTGTAACACACGGCCTTACCCTTGAGACAGACTCCTAAGTGAGTCTTCCCATAGGTCTTGCAGGCCTCCATCCTCTTCTTCAGTTCTCCTTGTTTCACTCCGGTATTCCCAGAATTAACCACCTTCTGTTTATATCCTTCGCCACTCCCGCTGGCTCCTTCGACCTTCACTCCCCCATCCACTTTCCCCTTATTCTACTTGTCTTTGTGGTACTGGCTCAACGCCTCGCTACCACCCTCGGAGATTATCGTCTTCTCTAAAATGGTTCCAAAGGAAGTACTTTGGAACACAGATATGAGGTTATAGAGCCAGGGTTTCAAGCCCTGCTCGAATCGTCGTACCTTCCTAACCTCGGTATCCACTTGGTGTGGAACGAACCTCGCCAGTTCGTTAAATGTTTCGGCGTATCGGGGAACTGTTATATCCCCTTATTTTAAATCCAAAAACCTCATCTCCATCCTTCCCTGCATGCTCGTGGGAAAGTAGTTCTCGAAGAATATCTCCTTGAACCTCACCCACGTTAGAATCTCGATACCGTCCCTAACCTGATTGGCCTCCCAGCAAAAGTTGGCCTCTCCCTTCATCATGTTGGTTTCAAAGTCAACCTTTTGGGCCTCGTTGACATTTGCAATCACAAATGCCTTCTTGATTTCTTTCACCCACGTTTGGGCTTCGATAAGGTCCGTAGTTCCTTTGAACTTCGGTGGACCCACGCTTTTAAAATCCTTAAACGTAGTAGCTCGTGCTACACCAGGATTTACACGGATGTTAGCCCCAGTTCTATTAAACGTTGCTGCTAAAAGATTTACAAACTCTTGCATGTGTTTAACCGGACCTCCCTTCGGTTGATTTACGTTCACGCCTTGATTATGTGGTACTCTTCTTGGCGGTTTTTTGTTGTTACAATAAACAACACAATTCATTATTATTCATTTCTTGTTGGTTAGATATTATTCAATTTTAAACAATAACTTAAACATTCATTACTCAATATTTTCCAAACAAGACTTATATTGATTCATTGTAGTATAACACTACATCGGTTACATTACACAGCCTAAGCTGATTACATTACTTTCCCGCGATTGCTTTTCAAAAATTGGGATTTACAAAAGACTACCCTTTTGTTATACAAAAGAGGGATTTATATCACTACTAGATACACAATATTTACATATCTAATCTACTCCATCTACTAATGGATTACATCTCCCTTAAGGCATTCTCAAAATCCACCTTGGAAAGACCGACGATAATATCACGGTTGATAGTATGTTGCGTCTACCTTGTTTCTACGGGATAACCAGCTACCTGCTATTGGAAGTTCGTATTAGAACTCGTATGAATATAGGACATTCCCTATCTTTTGTTTCTTGGTCTTTAGCTCTCCTGTTTCAACTCATGGATCTTATCCTATCGTCGTGCTCCTGCTCCCACATGGACTCCACATCCGTCTTATTTTCTATTACAGCCTGGAGCTCTGCTTTCAGCTCCTTAACCTCCTGACAGTAATGGATATTTCTATCCAACACTGACATAAAGAGTGACATCATTGACTCCCCCGGAGCCATCTCTGATGCTATAGCTACCGGGTTAAAGGACACTACCTCCACCTCTTCCTCTAGTAAGATCTAAGCTCTCTGAGTCTCCAACTCAACCACTACAACTTCGGGCTCTGCCGCTATGGGGTTTGGTATGATCTCTATCTGATTAACCGACCCTTTGCTGACTACCTGTACGTCTTTATTTTCACCTGACATCTACAACAACACAATTAAGTTTGAGTACACGTCAGTAGAATAATAAAACACATAACACATATAATGCATTTTTATAAGGTTAACTTCCATCTTTTATTTCTTTGACTTTTCTTAAGGTTATGACTCAAGGTTTAAATCACACTTAAGTTTTATAACCTAAGGCTTTGATACCAACCTGTGATGCCCACAAATCTGGGTATCTTCATGTTGCCTCTTTTTTAGTCTTAACAAAAGAGCTCTAACTCATGCAAGCATACATGTGTCAACAAGCAATACAGAGCAAGTAAAGTATCGATCCCACAGAGAAAGTTGATTAATTTAAATCACTATTTATTAATTAAATCACTATATTTATATGCTCAAACTAATGAATAAAATTGGTTTGTTCTCAAATTGCTAATAATGACTAAAACAATAATAACGACGGAATAAATCAAATTTGGAAATAATGGGATCCTAACTTCATTTAATATTTTTTTCAATCGCCACTATCATGCATGACTTGTTCACATATCACAGAAAAGTAGCCAAGAACACTAACAGAGTATTAGCCATTTTTTAATGCACTAAAACCTACTTACACAGCATCCACAGATGATAGACTCTATGTAATCAACAACATAACCAAAATCACTATATGTCTATGTGAAATTGCAACTATATTGAATTTAAGTTCAAGCCCTTATCCTAACTTATACGGTGAAACAATATATGTCTATCCGGTTCACGAAATACAAAAAGCCATATAAAATAGCCCATATCATTATACTATCATGATTACAATCCATACTTGCATGTTCATTGTCAATTCCATACAAGTACTGAAACGAATGATGATCAAGCATTCATACATGCAAAACAATCATAATAGACATCCCATATGATATGTAAAACAATCCAGCATTCAAGCATGCAATTAAATTATATATTAAAATCCGTTAGAATCCCATAATGGAGTTTAGTTCATGACTGAACCAAAAGCTATTATGGGATCAAATCTAAACATGATTAATAAACAACAATTGAAAGATGAAAGATAGAAATATCAAACCCAATTGCTGAATAGAATCCACTATTAATATTCAAATCCTCATAAAAATCCAGCAAAATAAAAAATCCCAAAAAGTAGTTGAAAAGTAGAGTTTTGGCCTCCTTCTACGTTAGAATCTCTCCCAGAGAATAAAACCTAATTACGATGTCAAAATACGACTAAAAAAATCCAAGATACGTCTTACACCAGTCAGATATCGTTTTAAAAACCAATTATAACTCATTTAATTAAGAATTAAAATAAAACAAATACGTAGCTTGACGATCGTGACGCGACGACGTCGCCCCTCTAATATGTTCCTCGCTGCGGTAGCGAGACTTGCGAGAATGTCATGCTCTCATCCAAATCGAGTACTTGCATGCAAGAGCGCAGCTCTCAAGGCTATTATGTCACTGTACGCATGCACTTGCGATCTCTGATTCTGGTTTTGGTTCTAAGTCTGTCATGTTATGCTGCTGCTACTTGTTCATTAATGCTTAATGTCCTTCCATGCTTGGTCTCCTTGCACCATTGTACCTTCATGCCATGCATAACCCTGCTTGTGCCTCACCTTCACGCACCCATTAGCTTCGTGCTCTCTAATGCCACGAAATTAGGCCGATTCCTGCACTTATTCACCAAAAGGAGTTTTAAGTAAATGCAATGTAAAATGATATGAAATGCAACTAAAACACAATAAAATGTACTTGAGATGGGTATAGTTCGCGTGAATTTGTATTCAATAAGTAGGTAAAAATACCACTTATCAAATACCCCCAAACTTGAACTATTGCTTGCCCTCAAGCAATGCATGCTAAATAACAATGAATATGCAACACTAATATTATGCACTAAGCTATGATGCAAACTAATCTCACATTGTTCCAACTATCATAGAAATTCAGTCCAATTTGCCTCAGCGAATTTTTTCTAGATTAAAGAATACAGATTCAAACCAAATTGCAGGCATAATGTCATACACTCAGATAATTCACAAATGCTATAGAGATGCTGTGTGTGTGTGTGTTGTGTTCGCCAAAACTTGATTTAGGCACAAAATACTCATGCTATATTGCTCAAAACAGAAAATTATAGCTTAAATCAAGTCTTATGTAAATATATGCAACCAAGACTCTTCCATCATCTTAAAATAAACTAGGGTTCAACAATGGGCTTAACTGCTTTATATTTACTAACGAGGGCGACTTTCGCACTTTCCCGCGGTGTTTATTGCTATTTTTCTCTTCTTTTTCTTTTTACTCCATTAGGCAACACTGCTACCCCTTAGCGAGCTTTCGACCAACGACTCCCAGACCATGAAAGACCTTAGGGCGCTAGATGTAGAGACAATCCCCTCAGGCGTACTTACTCAAGTAGCCAGAGCCCCGAAATAAGACTAGCCACGTTATTACTATTTTTCTTTTCTTTTTTTTATACACAAAAACCCATGTTTTCCCAAAGTTTATAAATCAATGTTTTATACAGTCTACACTCATTTTTCACATATTTCCCTTTTTAAAACTACATTTTTCTATCGAGCAATGCAACACATATTTCTTATACCTACAAGTGTTTGTGAACACATTTGTGCGAACCGAAAGCATTTAAACAGCATTATGAATTGCATTGTGTAAAACAATATATCTCAATTCATATTATCCAAAATACTCAAAAATCATTTAAAAATTTCACTATCATCATTGGCTAGACAAAACTTTCTATACGGTAAGAACTGTGAGATATGCACTAACATGAAACTAAAGAATAGACTACACAAATATGCAAAAAAAAATTAACTATATGATGCAAAAATTTAAAACTAATCATGCAAAAACTAAAAAATAATAATTAAACTAATCATGCAATCATGCAAAACTACACTACTCCCCCAATACCCCCAAAATTATAATATTCAATGCCCCATTGAATGAAGGTAAAGGGTATGAAAAACTCCCCTAATTATCGGTGGTGCCACCCTCCTCAGGTGGTGAATCCAGTGGTAGATATGGTACTGCGATTCCGAACTGAGGCCATTCTAGTGTTGTTCCTTATTGCGCAAATGCTTCGGCCAAGGCCCTTGTGAGTCCAGTCGCAAATGTGCCAAAATTATCGTACATGGCATCGACTTTTCGCTCCAACCTTTGGAGCTGGCGATCGCCATGGGTGGCACGTGCATGCATGGACGGGCCGACCTCATCTGTTTGCAGATGCTGCTGTGGTGGCTCTGGAAAAGTGGCTGAAGGATGAATCCTAATCCGCGTGGGTGTGGTACACCTCCTGTCCACTCCTTGAAACTGGAAATAGTAGCATGAGTGATTGCATGGTTTGGGTATTATAGTTGCTCATTATTCCATTGGACTCCCTGTTGGGTACAGATGCATGCGGAATAGTCCCGGTTCTGCTCCCTTGCATATAAAGCAGCATGTTTTGATGAATTAAAAGGCCTACATAAATGTATTTGCCTTTGATGATTCCCCACAAAATAATAGCAGCTCAGTGGTTATTGCATTGTAGTGAGCTGACGGAACTAGCTTGGTACAGATAAACAAGTTCCATGCTTGGGCATATCGATTTAATGTTGATGATGGAAACGATTTTGGTTCAGTTGTCCCAGCCTTATACTTCCATTTGGTGCCTGGAATACACAAATCAGTAATCACAACTGCTAGATCCATTTCTAAATATTCACCTTCTATCCAATTGTCAGCCCCGATGGTTGGTGCGTCACATATCTTGAATACTGCTCTGATCGCTGAAGGTCAAAAATTCACCTGCTCTCCTCGAACCAGCGTGATGCCTCTTGTTATCATCTATTCAGCATTTGCATAAAATTCTCTAACAATCCCCATGGGGATAGGCATAGGAGATGCAGTCAAGCCAACCCAATCTCTTTCGCGTATCATATACCAGAGTTGGCCATCCTGCTTCTCAGATAGAAGTCCACGTTACTTCATAAAAGATTTGGCTACACTCCGATAATAGTCCTGCTGGGGCTCCAAACTGATAAATTTACTCTCGTCCAAAACATCCGCTTCTTGGTTATCGGAGGAAGATTCTGATGAAGAAGAGATGGAGATTTTGCATGCTCTTTTTGGACCCATGTGTAGATGATAGAGAGAATACAGAGGAATTGGTAATGAGCGTGCCCCCAAACTTACTGCTACCCAACCCAATTAGAACCCTAGATTTATGCCAGGAAGGAGATTTGTGGGTATGAACTTCGATTAGAGTTGATGAGTCTGATGAATATAAGAGAACAGAATAATACGCTTCTGTTATATTACATGAGAGACCCAATTAGACCACAACTCGGATTATGTACTTTTAAAAATACGTCCACGTCTGCTATCGCGCGCGGCCGCGTGACTTTACAATGGTTGTCAGGCGCGGGCGCACGAGGGGCATTATTAGTCGAGAAGTTGTGTAGCGTCTTGATCGGCAGTGGTTGTGTCTTTGTGTTCCTCGTATAGTGTGGTGCGATCCTCGCTTTCAAAGATCTTTGCTTTTATTTTTAGATTCTGCAAGTCAAAAATGCGTGCTCTCTGATACACCTGCAATTCAACAATAGAACTTATCAAAGCATGGTTTAATAAATAAACATGAATGTCTATTATATCACCCTCATTTTATACAATGCATATACACGCTCCCCTTTAATATCAGCTAGTATGTTAATTATGCAGAGATAATCGCATGATCCTAACTTGGGTTGAAATTGAGTTAACGAAATAACTTAATTAAATAAATAAAGAATGAAAGAGAGATTTTAGAGATAGAAAATAATGGGTTTCCTCCCATCAAGCGCTAGGCTATAGTCAATTAGCTTGACTGTCACTGATGCTCATGTTGAAGAAAGAATTGAGGCGACTTTCTGTCTGTCTACCTCACCACCAAAGTAATATTTTAAGCGATGTCCATTCACCTTAAAAGGCTTGTTTGGCAACGTATCGAATATTTCAATTGCGCTATGCGGAAAAATAGTTTTCACTATGAATAGTCCTGACCACCTCGATTTTAGCTTCCCAGCAAAAAGTTTAAGTCTGGAGTTATAAAGCAAAACCCTTTGTCCTAGTTCAAATGCTCTCTTAATGATTTTTTGGTCATGCCATTTCAGCACTTTCTCCTTATATAGCTTTGAATTCTCGTATGCCTACAATCTGAATTCATCCAACTCATTTAGTTGATGTAGGCGTTTCTCCCTGACAGACTTCAAATCAAAATTTAGCTTTCGAATTACCCAATATGCTTTATGCTCGAGCTCCATAGGAAGGTGGCAGGCTTTTCCATACACGAGTTGAAAAGGTGACATACCCAATGGTGTCTTATATACCACCCTATAAGTCCATATTGCATCATCTAACTTCAATGACCAGTCATTCCTTATGGGATTTACAACTTTCTCTAGGATTCTCTTAACTTCTCGATTCAACACTTCAACTTGGCCATTCGTTTGTGGGTGATATGCGGTAGCAATGCGATGATTCACCCCATATTTAGCAAATAAAGTCAGAAAGCGCTCATTACAAAAGTGATTTGCATTAAATCATTGATGATAGCTCTTGGGGTCCCAAACCTTGTGAAGATACTTCTGTGTAAAAATCTGAGGACGACCTTGGCATCATTTATCGGAAGAGTTGTCACTTCTACCCATTTTGAGACATAATCTACAGCGAGCAAAATGTAGAGATTTTCGCAGGAAGAAACGAAAGGCCCCATGAAATCAATTCCCCATACATCAAAAATTTCTATTTCCAGGATTGTATTCAATGGCATTTCATTCCTTTTAGAGATGTTCCCCACTAGCTGACATCTATCACACCGCTGGACAAAACTATATGCATCTTTGAAAATTGTCGGCCAATAGAATCCTGCTTGTAGTATTCTAGCCGCTGTTCTTTCACCACCACAGTGACCTCCATACGCAGTAGAGTGACAATCCTGCAGAATCCCCTCGGTCTCGCTACATGGAATACACCTTCTTATAACTTGATCAGAACACTATTTAAACAAATAAGGCTCATCCCATATATACCATTTGACATCATGCAGGAATTTCTTCTTTTGATAACCCACAAAGTCAGAAGGTAGCATCTTACTCACCAAATAGTTTGCGTAGTCTGCAAACCAAGGCACTTCCCCTTTCACCACAAACAATTGTTCATCTGGAAATGATTCATTAATTAAAACCTTGTCATTTGTCTCCCTTTCCGGATTCTCAAGTCGAGATAAGTGGTCCGCCACTTGGTTTTCAATGCCCTTCCTGTCCTTGATTTCCAAATCAAATTCCTACAGTAATAATATCCATCTGATCAACTGAGGCTTTGCATCCTTCTTCGCCACTAAATGTCAAATTGCGGCGTGATCCGTATATACTATCACCTTTGTGCCGATCAAATATGCTCGAAATTTGTCAAAAGCGTATACCACTGCCAATAATTCTTTCTCCGTGGTGGTGTAGTTCAGCTGTGCATCTATAAGGGTCTTGCTGGCATAATAAATAACATGAAACATCTTCTCTTTTCTCTGCCCCAAAGCAGCCCCTACGGCGTAATCACTTGCATCACACATCAGCTCAAATGGCAATTCCCAATCTAGTGCAGTAATAATTGGTGCTGATGTTAATTTCCCTTTTAGGTGCTCAAATGCCGACACGCAAGACTCATCAAAGTTAAAATACGCTTCTTTTTATCTTGGAGAAGTCTTTGATGAATCTGCGGTAGAAACCTGCATGTCCCAGAAAGCTGCGAACACCTTTTACCGAAGTGGGTGGTGGCAATTTCTCTATAGTTTCCAACATTTCCCTATCTACCTTGAGTCCCTTCTTCGATACTTTGTGTCCCAGTATGATTTCTTCTTGTACCATAAAATGGCATTTTTCCCAGTTTAGTACTAGATTTATTTAAATACACCGCTTCAAAACCATCACCAAATTTTCAAGGCATATATCAAATGAGTCCCCGAAGACTGAGAAGTCATCCATAAATAGTTCCACATTCTGCTCCACCATATCTGAAAATATAGCCATCATGCATATCTGAAACGTGGCTGGAGCATTGCACAACCCAAAAGACATCCTTCTGGAGCTATCATTATTTGATTATAGCCCGAATATCCATCCAGTAGGCAATAGTACTCATGACCTGCTAATCTGTCCAACATCTAATCAATAAATGGAAGTGGGAAATGATCTTTCCTTGTAGCTTTGTTGAGCCTGCGGTAATCCATGCATACTATCCACCCTGTCACTGTTCGTGTTGGAATCAACTCATTATTCTCATTAGTCATTACTGTCATGCCACCCTTTTTTGGTACACACTGCACTGGGCTCACCCATGAGCTATTTGAGCTCGGATAGATTATGCCTGCATCCAGCCATTTCAGCACCTCTTTCTTAACCATTTCTTTGTTGTTCAACCGACGGCTTACTCTCGTCTTCCATCAGAATTTTATGCATACAAAATGAAGGGTTGATCCCTTTGATATCCATTATGGTCCAGCCAATAGCTTATTTGAACTCTCGAAGCACTCGTAGCAGTTTTTGTTCCTGAAAAGATGTTAATGCAGAAGAAATAATCACAGGTAGCTTTGAATCTTTATTTAAAAATGTGTACCTGAGATGATCTGGAAGTGGTTTTAATTCAAGTTCTGGAGGTATCTCAAGAGATGACTTTAATTTTGCTGAGGATTCTCCCGCTTTCGTCAATGGCTCAACAGGTGTTCTGAATTTTCTGACTTGTGGAGTGGTATCCTGATATTGTACAAGCTCGTCAAGTTCCTCGTCCACCAAATTTGAATTTTCAGCAATTATTCTCCTTAAAGGTTCATCATCCACTCGACTCTGTACTTCATCATTTACGACCTGATCCACCAAATCAACCAGGAAGCATTCCTCTTCATCTGGTGGAAACTTCATAGCTTTGAAGACATTAAAGGTGACCTCTTGATCATGAACACGCATAGTGAGTTCCCTCTTCTGCACATCGATCAAAGTCTTTCCTGTGGCTAAAAATGGTCTTCCCAGTATGATTGGTATATTTTTGTCTTCCTCGTAATCCAAAATGATGAAGTCAGCCGAAAAGATAAATATGTCCACCTTTACTAATACATCTTCAACAATTCCCCGTGGATACGTGATGGATCTATCAACTAACTACAAAGAAATGTTTTTTGGTTTTGGATCCGGTAGTCCCAATTGATTGAACAATGATAATGGCATCAAATTTATGCTCGCCCCAAGATCACACAAAAATTTTTCAAAATTTATCTTCCCGATTGTGCACGAGATTGTGAAACTGCCCCGATCCTTCAACTTCGGATGTAACTTCTGCTGAAGTACTACACTGCATTCTTCTGTCAAAGCTACTGTCAAAAATTCCTCTAATCTTCTCTTCCTTGACAATATACCCTTCATAAACTTTGCATAGCTTGGCATTTGTTCCAATGCCTCGGCGAACGGTATGTTGATCTGCAGCTTTTTGAATATCTCCAAGAATTTGCTGAACTGTTTGTCTTCCTTATGCTTTCCTAACCTTTGTGGATACGCACTCGAGGGTGAATTAGTGGTTCTGGACTCTTGACCTTCTCCTCAGGACCTGCTCTATCTTTATCTTCCTGCTGACCCTCAACTTTTTCCAAATTTTCTTTCTCGATGGTCGCTCTTCACCTCATGCACATGCGACCACCTCACTCACATCAATCTCGCGCGGCGCGACTTACGATATCTATTGTGTTTTTCCCAGATCTTAATGTGATTGCTTGGCACTGTTCTTTCCCTTCTCTTCTTGGATTTGTCTCTGTTTTACTTGACAATGAACCCTGCGGCCTATTAGTCAGCATGTTCGCTATCTGCCCCATTTGAGTTTCCAGATTCTTTATAGCCACTGCTTGGCTTTTGATCATAACTTCTGTAATTGCCATATATTTCATCATCATCACTCCCACTTCTAATTTCTTTTCTTGCTGAGGTGCAGCTGGAGTATGTTGTTGTTGTTGTTGTTGTTGTTGTTGAGAAAATCCCGATGGAAAAGGTGGTCTAGGATTAAACTGTGGCTGCGCTGGTTGTGACTAAAACTGATTATTTGATTGATGTAAGATGTCAAATTGTTGTAGGATCAACTTCCATCTGGACAGCCGACAATTTAACATGGGTTTATTGAACACGTACTTGAGAGGATCCACGCGGGATATGAGATGGGTTGTGTGACCATGGAGATAATGATGTAACCTCATGGAAGCCCATGCTAAAGCATAACACGTCTTTTCGATCAGAGTGTACTTGTGTTCACTACTGCTGAATCTTTTGCTGAGGTAATAGATAGCTCGTTCTTGGCCTCTATCGTCCTTCTGTCCCAGCATGCAGCCCATGGCATTGCCACTTATGGACAGGTACATGAATAGAGGAACATCGTCCCTGGGTGGTACCAACACGGGAGCTTTGACTAGCTGTTTCTTGATTGTGAGGAAGGCATTCTGACACTCATCATTCCATTTCATGGAGGAGTTCTTCTTTAAAATCTTGAAGATTGGCTCACAGGTTGCTGTGAGTTGGGAGATAAACCTGATAATGAAGTTGATTCTTCCCAAAAATTCTTGTACTTCCTTCTTTGTCCGAGGAATGGGCATTTCCGTGATGGCTTTGATTTTGGCAGGATCCAGCTTAATCCCATTGTGGATGACTAGAAATCCTAGCAACTTGCCTGATTTAACGCCAAAGGCGCACTTAGCTGGATTCAACTTCAAGTTGTATTTACGCAACCTGTTGAATAACTTTCTGAGATGGTCTAGATGATCATCCTCCTTCCGGGATTTGACAATTATGTCATCCACGTAGATCTCGATCTCTTTGTGCATTAAGTCGTGGAAAAGAGCCATCATAGCACGTTGATAGGTAGCTCCGGCATTGATGAGGCTGAATGACAACCGTCTATAATAAAAGGTTCCCCAAGGCTTGATGAAAGCAGTTTTCTCACGATCTTCCTCAACAACCATGATCTGATGATACCCCGCAAAGCAATCAGCAAAGGAGTACATGTCGTATTGCGTAGTATTGTCAATGAGAATGTGGATAAATGGCACGGAAAAGCTATCTTTTAAGCAAGCTTTGTTCAAGTCCTAGTAATCCACTCAAACTCGCACCTTCCCTCTGGGTTTAGGCACGGGAACAATGTTGGATATCCACTTAGGATATGTAGACACCATGATGATGCCAGCTTGAAATTGTTTCACAATTTCTTCTTTCACCTTTAAACTCCACTCAGGTTACAATCGCCTGAGCTTTTGCTTGACTGGCTTAAATCCCTCTTTAATGGGGAGGCGATGAAGGACAATGTCAGTGGACAAACCCACCATGTCTTCATGAGACCATGCAAACACATCCTGGAACTGGGTTAATAGTGTAACCATGTCATTCCGTTGGTTTGGGTTAAGGTTTGAACCAATCTAGATTAACTTAGGGCTTTCTAAGGTTCCGAGATTGAAAGAAGTGGTTTGATCAAGGATGGGTTTAGGTTTGTCTTTGACCCATTCTTGAATTTCTGGAGGCACCTCAATGTCATCCTGTATATCCATCAAGGCTAAATTCATCTCTACATCAAAGGTACAATCCTTGTGGAGAAGAGGCACCGTATCAGCAGGTACAGGCACATCTAAATTAAGAGTCCTAAAACAAAATATGCTTTCACTTAGTATATATGAAATGTATTGATCAGACATAGTGTTAGCATATACTGGCAAAATAAACTACTAATACTGTACAAAAAAGTAAGCAGTTATTATATCTACAGGGTAGAAAGAGTTCTGCCCATTTTACCCTTGTCGACCAATGCAAGGAATGTTGTTCCAATTGGCAAGGGCAAAGTCCGGGTGGACCACAGCGATGGAGGGATTGTCATCATCCTCCCTGTCCCGAATGATGGCCATTACGTTTGGGCAATCATCGTCTGGGGTGTATCTGTTGGTATGTTCATCATGAATGATGATGCGTATGCCTGACATCATTCAGATGATGTCTTGTTTGATTCTTCGTTCCTCTTCTTCCACTACGGGATTTGGAATAAAGACTTATTTCTCCTTCACCGGTACCGGCTTGGGAAATAACATAGTCATTACATTGGCTGGCAGCTTTACAGGAGCTTGAAGGCGAAGATAAACGCCGCATGGTTGAAGCTGAAGGAATCTGTTGATGCTTATGAGGATTCCTATGACTAGAACTGGAAGAATAGCCTAGTCCAGCTGTTCTAGTCTGCCTGGCTAATTGAATTAGGTACTTGATACCCTGGAAATCTTTACCCAACCCTTGTCCCAGTTTATGACCCAATGACATCATTTCTTAAGTAGCTGACATTACCTCAGCAGAAATCTTGGGTTCGGGTAATGGCATTCCAATAGCATGGTATTGGGTATTGCTTACTTCCAAGGCATGAAAACTGACCGCTGCATTGGCATTGATGAATGGCATGTCCCCGTGTTGAGGACACTCTTGTTCAACATTGACCGTGACCAGGCTATTTTTGATAATGTATTTCAACTGTTGATGAAGAGTGGAGGGGACTGCCCCTGCCATGTGAATCCATGGTCGTCCCAAGAGCAGGTTGTATCCCGAATCTATCTTGAGCACATGGAAAGATACGCAGAATGTGTGAGGACCAATTTCGATTAGCAGTTCAATTACTCCGACCGAATTCCGACGGGCTCCATCAAAAGCTTTGATGATAGTATGGCTACTCCGAATTCGGTTGAGATTGATATTCATCTTCACCAAGGTAGCGTATGGACAGATATTTAGAGATGAACCTCCATCTATCAAGACTCCAGCTAGCATGTATCCGGAGGACAATACCACAATGTGCAACGGTTTGCAATGACATATCCCCTCAGGCGGTATGTTATCCTCAGTGAAGGATATCACATTGTTGTTGAAAATGTGATCAACCAGATGTTGAAATTTTTTCGTATCAACTGATGTTGGTAGATAAGCTTCTTCTAAAACCTTCAGCAAGACCTTCCGGTGATTTTCCGAAGTTAGGACCAAGTCCAGAATTGATATTTGTTGTGGAGCTTCTTTTAAGCTTAAAACCACCTTAGTTTCGTGATGACCCATAGTGCGGAGGAATTTTTCAATTTTCTCCATGGCTATTTTCCCCTTTGATTTGATGGTGGACTTCATCACCCGTTGGGGAAGATACAGTGGATTTTCCTTCGACACTGTAGTAGTTGTATGTGAGGTGGATCCTTCACCTTCTCCATAATTCCATGGAACTTTGCTCAAGCTAATAATAGGATATTATGCTCTGTATGGCAAGTTGATTGGCTCGGGAGCGGCCACTTTCAAAGGATTGTTGCTTCCCTTGAGTTAAATTGTTGGCATTGTGAGTAATTTGTTAACCCCATCAGTCTCAGTGGATATGACTGCTACCACACTCTTCCACTTAGTAGGACCTGAATTCTCACTTACGTAACACGTGATCGTCTATCTCGCTAAGTCACGATTACACACAAGTTAATTAGATTTTGGATAAGGTGGCGGAGTGCCCAGCATTCTTCTGTGTTGTGATCGCGAGACTGGGAGTGATATTGACATACTCCATCAGAGTTATACCGCCCTGAACGGGGGTTGATTGGAGGTAGAAAGGAACATATCCTTCCTTCATTGATTAGCATATGAAGGATTTCCTCCATAGGTTGGCCCAAATAGGTGAACTCCCTTTTGTTGGAAAAATCCCGACGGGCTTTGGCATTTGCTCTCTTCGTCACTTTGTCTTCCAGCATTTCATTTTTTGAAAATGACGAGGGAATATTCATGACAAGGGGTAGGAGACTGGCATGCTCCCGGCCGATTAACTGACGTGTCACATGATGCTGATAAGTCACCAGTTCCGCCAATTGCTCAATTTGCTTGCATAGAGCTTTCATCTTTCGTTCCATTATGAACTGGAACTTGGCATAATCCCATTTGTCATCACCGTCTTTGAGGGTTTGGGAGGATTCACAGCTGAAATTGGAACTCTGTCCGTTGCTCCAATTTATCATGTTGACCTCTTCTTCTTTATGTTGAAGAAGAAGGTTGTCTTGAACATGAGGCTGATCTAGTTTGGTAACCACAATTTCACCATTGTCTATCAGGTCCTGGATCTTGTGTTTCAAGGCCCAACAATCCTTAGTATCATGTCCAAGTGCCTCGACATGATAAGCATATTTTCGAGCAGCATTGAAGCCCCATCCATTAGGGTTGGCTGGTGGAAGAAGATGTGTAATTTTCTTTTGTGTTGTCATAAGATTAAGAATGTTCTCGAGGGTATCCCCTAAGGGTGTAAACACTCGAGGGCATTTGACTTCTCCACCTTTTGGTATTGGAGGGTTCGCAGATTGTGCTTGGAAGGGAGTGTAGTTTCTCCTTTGAATAGGCATGCTTTGATTGCCTTTTTGACCCTGTAGTATCAGGGAAACATCTTCCTCTTTCTTTTTATGGACCCTATGGGGGTTGTTTCCATAATTTCCGGACTGGATATGATCAGCAACAGCTTTGAGTGCAGCTAGATCTTGAATTTTTCTAGACTTCAATCACATCTCAGCCATCTCCCCATGTTTGACCATTTCAGAAAATGGTTTGCCGATGCTGGCTTAAACTCTCTCATAGAACGGAGCTTCTTGTATGTCTATGAAAGTTATGACCATCTCTGATTCTGTCATGGAAGGACTAACTTGGGCAGCCAGGCGTCTCCACCTTTGAGCATACTCTTTGAAAGACTCGTTAGACTGTTTCTTGATCTTGGTAATTTGATACCGATCAGGAGCCATCTGAGTTTGAAAGCTATACTGAGTGAGGAAAGCATGTCCTAGCTCTTCCCAGCTATGGATCTTTGAATTGTCTAATCTTGTGTACCACGAACGGGCTTCTCCAGTTAGACTTTTCTAGAACAATTGCATTCTGAGTTTTTTGTCCTCTGCATAAGATCCAAGTTCTCCAATAAACACCTTTAAATGTGTGTAAGGATCTCTTAACCCGTCATATTTTTCAAAGTCAGTAGTTTTAAATTTTTCTGGATAATGAACACCTAGGAAAATACATAGGTCAGCATATGAAACACTCCCGTGTGTTCCAATTCCTTTGATACCACGAAAAGTCTCTTCCATTAAGAGGACTTTCTTTTTGATGTCACCAGTGTCTGGGTCTCCAGTGGGATGGGTAGCATCATGAGTTTTGTTAAATCGTATCCAATGCGCAGCCGGTATTGTAATGACCGGGATTCCTCCTTGTGTGGAGGATTCAGCATGTACGGGTATTTTGGGACCCTGATTAGACTGGTGTAATTCTTTGAGTAGAACAGCTAAATTTGTAATTTGTTTGCTTAATCCGTAGAATTCTTTGCGAGAAACTGGATTAAGTTCAGTCTGGTCGGATGACAACATGATTGACTGTAGGCCTGTAGCCTTTTTGGACTTTGACCGAGTAGTAGGTCCGATTGGTTCCCTGCGAATGACTTGCATAGTTTAGTCTCTAGGGAGTGTATAATAACATGCTATGTGATGTGTCCATTTTAGGAACTTTATACTGCAAAACGGATATCAGCTATTTGTAGCATGTTACTTAAAATATGTATGTGTACACATTTCTTCATATTTCTCATTACATGGAGATATATATGGAATGTAATTACAAGTAATTGTGTTTATAAGTAATTGAAATGAGAGAGCATGAAGAGACTTTCCTCCATTTTGGGTTTATCAGAGGCTGACCTATCTTAGGTTACTCTCGCGGCTTTTTGGCATGAAGGTTCCCAAATCATCGCAATCTACTTGACGGGAAGTTAATCCTGTCTTTCAACCGGGCGAATTTGGGTGGTGCCTTTCCCGAGCCTCGGAGAATTAGTCTTCTCGAGTCCAAAGAATCAAACACCGACAGGATAGCCTCCTGGTGGAGGGATCACACAACATACATTCACATACATCGCGTCTCACCGTATGAAAATGATGACATGTGCGAAGCACTAATATCACAAGCAGATATGGTGCGAAGCATTAATATCACAAGCAATTTATAGTGCGAGGCACTAAGTGCAATAAGGAAATGCATTCGTACACATTCATCAAATGTAAATGCAACATCCACACACAAGCAGGTAACAGTTTTGAAAAGATTGTAATAGCAAACTTAAGTCCTCTTCTTCGAGTCCCCCAGCAGAGTCGCCACACATCGACGTCGGGATTTTTAGATGTCCCTTTCCATTACTCGTTCTTTGGTGTTCTCATTTTAGGTGAGATTTGTTTGAAAAAACAAGTGAAAAAGGTCTGACATGTATAATGTCGACGATGGGACGGTTAAGAGTCGACAGTTGGTTTTTTGAATGGTTGTACCAACACAACCGAGAAAAGGTTTGTACATTGACCTAGTGATGTGACACTGCTAAACGGGTCGGTGAAACCGAGATTCATTAGGGTCCGGGGACTTCGTTAGGCGGAGGGAAGGTGTTAGGCACCCCCCGACATCCATGTTACCACGGTGACCGCCTCTTTTCAAGAAACTATTATCTAAATGTGTGTGTGTGTGGGTCAATGTGCTGTTATTTGGAAGTAGTGCGAGGCCTCATTCGCACCTATATACACAGGGTTTGAATTTATATAAAAATTCGTTTTTTTAGCGAGATATGGCAGTGATGTTTTATAAAAGAGGTTTTTGAAACCCTGATGCTCAATAGTAATTGAGACCTTTTACACTCCAATTTTATTAAGTGTTCGGATTTATTGATTTTATTTGACAGATGCGAAGCATCCATACGAAAATAATGTACAAAAATAATGCCGACTTCCTCATGGGTATGGAAACCATCTGAGGAAATTCAGACCCTGTAGAATAATTTACAAGCTGTTTACAGCTGAAAATGTCCATCACGGGAACCGAATCTAGATCCTATAGGTTGAATCTATGATCACATGATTCCTAGGCGCACAAGATACTGCAATTTGTATATGAAAACAATGGCGGTATATATAAAAGCGGTAAATATATATATATACGAACCGATCACCAACCACGAAGCACCTCTATGGGGGATCAGAAATGTAAATAAAGGTGTAAAAGCTATCAACCGCCACAGAGGAAACTCCAAAGCAGACGAAACATAAATAAAGTCAGAATATACGGCCAATCGCCACGAAGAAACTCCAAAGGAACGAAAATATAAATAAAGTACATACAAAGCGATCAATCGCCACAAGTAAACTCCGAGCAAGACGAAACGTAAAGAAAGTTGTAAAATCGATCAACCACCACGAAGTAAACTCCAGTGGGACAATATATATATATATATATATATATATATATATATATATATATATATATATATATATATAAGCAATAAACGCATTGGATGTAAAATCCACTCATCGAATGTAGTTTGACCACGCTTAATATATATAAGTATATATATATATAAAAGCAAATAAAAGCGCTCCTGATGTAAAATCTGGGCTCATCGAACAAAGTTCAACAACAGTATATATATATATATATATATATATATATATATATATATATATATATATATATATATATAAAAGCAATAAACGCCTCGGCATCAAGTTCAGGCTCAATCGAGGTATAACTCGATAATGTTAGTCAATATATATATATATATATATATATATATATATATATATATATATATATATATATATATATATATATATATATATATATATATATATATATATATATATATATACAAGCTAAAACAAAACCATGGATCAAAGTCCAGTAAATGCATGCAAATACGACTCTCAACGTGAATAAGGGTGTGTGCAGAGATGAAAAGAAAGACTCTAAAGTGTGTGAGAAGGCTTACAGTTGACTGCCAAAGAAGACTTCTATATCTTTAGTGTAGGTAAACACTGGCTTTTGTAGGTACAAAAGGGCTATATATGAGCTCACAGGTGTTTAAAATGAGAAAGTACACTGTATGGGGTGAGTGCAGAGCAAATTGGGCTGAGCCGCAAGTGTAACAGAGGCAACCCGGGTGGGCCCGAGTTTTTCGGGTCGGGTCATCTCGAAGTACGTGTACTCGGGCACTGTAATTTCCACTCGAACTGTAAGAAGTTAAATTCGGGCATCCGTTTGAGGTATACAAGACCTATTTTGGACCGCCGTTGTCGAGACTTGTACGATGGCATGGGATTAGAGTTTGTACAGAGTCATTGAAGATGAGACGATGCCCTCCGGTGTTCAAGCTTCAACTTTCATCCGTTACCCCGGACAATAGTCACTCGGGATTGGTTAGTCTTGTGGGACATCGTTGCGTAGAGATGTTGAGACGACGTGGCGTGACATTGCGTTGGCGAGATGACTATGTTGCCCCTCACCGGTGTTATCGCCGGATTGGGCTGATAAAGCAGACGTTGCTCAGGCTTCACTGAGATTGGACTGCTATAATTTATTGATGGTCCTCATTGTCATCTTTGAGGTGTGCCTGTCTTCCCGATGTTATCGCCGGGTTGGTATAGTGTATCTTATTGTGAGCGCCGAGATTGAAGCTGGTCGCATTTGAAACAAGCATTTCTGGGGTTATCTTCAAAACTGCATTCCTTGGGGTTATCACCAAGATTGGTGGCTATTCCCATGGTTGGGACTGAGACTGGATACCTCGGGCTCATCTCCGAGATTAATCGGTCTTCTCCGGTGTGTGTTCTGGTATTGGATCTGCATGCCTCGGGGTTATATCCGAGGTTGGAATTGTTACTCCTAGAGTGTGATCCGGGGTTGATGCTGAACTTCCGGTAGTATCCGGTATATATATGGATTGTCTTTCAGGGTTCCCTCTTAAAAGACGAATATGTCCTCCTGCAATGTTAGTGACAGTAGTATAGAAAATTTTGAGTGTCTACAATGCATATTCACTACTATGTGTTTGGATGCATTTTAAATAAAAAGTCATTTTCCAATGGATAGAAACTGGAAAAGAAGGTATACATACATTACCAGGACAGTGTAGGACACTTGTACGGTCACAGAATTTGCAGAAAGACGGCCGAACTCAACAAATCTGAAGAAGAGCTCTCAGATTTCCTTCGCGGTACAACATGAAATGACTTGAGAAAGCAATCTGCAGCATTAATAGCCATCCACGGCTGGTCGCGGTTCCACCTGTGGATGTTGCAGGTGTACATGTGGCTGCTGCAGGTGTACCTCCAGCTCGGTCCAGTTCGAGTTGGAAAGAAGTTTTCATAAGCTGAAAAGGCCAAATCAGGGATAAAAATGCTACACGATTGAACTAAATAGCATGAAATCCTGGTTTTCCCGGGCCAAACTGGGGCATTTCATATCATTCATTGGTATTCGCCCAAACATAGGTTATACTATACTAATAATCTCAGCGGTTGCACATCACACTCGATAATACCTCACAAAGGTCCGATGCCGTCAGTTTGGAGTCGCAACTCCAAAAATACAGATCCCCGGCGGGGGTATCACGCATTTTCTTCTATCAAAAATACAGATCCACAGCTGGGGTATCATGCATTTTCATCTGTTAAAGATACAGATCCCCGGCGGGGGTATCACGCATTTTTATCTGTCAAAAATACAGATCCCCAGCGGGGGTATCACGCATTTTCATCTGTCAAAAATAGATCCCCGGCGGGGGTATCACGCATGTTTCATTCGTTGATGTACATGTCAACGAAGGTCAAGCAACCTTGACGTTACTTCAGCCGATGGCAAGTAAACCCATCGAAGCATCGGAAGCCATCCAACCATGTTGGAGAATAATACAATAAACCACATACATTTTGCATCATGCTGCTATACATTGCATCATAATTATCTTGTTATATTTTAAGTGTCTAGTATATTTTTATCCTATCCATGTCATTGCATTGCAAGAATATGATAAAAAGGGGCATCTGTAGACACTCAAAATTTTATGTATACATGTTACTAATAAGATGTAAGAGGCGTAATCATCTTTCGGAGATAACCACGGAAGATAGCTTTCGACCAATCCCGAGAGACACCCTCGATATTTAGTTATTACCATCTCGGAGATAACCCCGAGACATCCAAATTTCGATCCCTAAAACAACACCGAGAGTTTCAGCTTTCAAACTCGGAGATAACCCCGAGGAATGCAGTGCAAATACCAGAAATCACACCAGAGAAGACTATTTCATCTCAGAGATAACCCCAAGATACTCAGTCTCAGTCCTAGAAACAATATTGGGAAAGATAATATCAAACCTCGGAGATAACCCTGAGACATGCAGTCGCAGTTCCGGAGATAACCCTGAAAATGCTTGTTTCAAACCTACGCTATCAGCCTTAACACTCGACGATAACCTTGAGGCACCCAGTCCCCAAGCCCGGAGATAACCCGGGCAGTCCACTGTAAGCTTTCTTATATTTTCTAAAGCCTTTCTCCACTACTGTGCACACTCAGTTCTTCACGTTGAGAGTCGTGTAGTGTGTGTCTACCCGAACTTCGGTCCGTGGCTTTTATCTCTTGTTGTATATATATATATATATATATATATATATATATATATATATATATATATATACACACACACACACACACACACACGGACTAACATTATCAAGTTATGCCTCGATTGAGCCTAGACTCACGTCCGGAGTTTGAGGACCCCAGATCTGGGTCCCAAATCACCGCGGATCTGGTACAATCAAATTCTATTTTTATTACTGTTGCGGAAGATATAAACATACATTGTTTATACATTAAACTTTACACATTATTCCCCAAGTTTGAGTAACCTTAACTTATACACAATTCATAACTTATCTAACATATAATGTTATTATCATACAATACTATTACATTTCTAGTTGCACATATAATCCATAGCTGAACTTGTCTTTGTCCTTTCCTGTATCCGACGTATTCGTCTTAATCTGCAATGTTCATTATGATATAGCAAGGGTGATCAATAAGTTTTCCCATCAAGTTTAAGTTCAATAAATTAAAGATATGTCATGATAGAAAGAATTGAACAATAAGCTGGCTTAAGTTCTATAATATAATTGTGAACTAGCATGAACAAATTTTCATAGCTGAACTAACATGGAACATGAACAAATATATTTAGACCGAATGGTAATGAAGGTGATCAGCCTTTTATACCTGATGAATACATGCAATGTGCACAGAGTGCGAATCAATAATTCATAGACATAGTATAATCAGTATAGATTAACCACATGCATATTTCAAAAATATCAACTCGAGGTCGAGTTAGTGAAAACTTGTTTGATCGGTCGATTACTATTACACAATTTATTTAGCTTTGCTTGAAGACCTATTATAAATATTATTGATCTACAAATTAGAATAATATCATCACAATATTTAAACTAACCTAAACACATTAACACATAATCCTATCAGTCTATACATCACACAAGACCTAGTATCAAGTCAAACTATTGTTGTCTGAGTTGAATCCGACATAATTCAGACATCCTGACGGCCTAGTCTGATAAATATCGAGCCTAATTTCCTTAAGAATCTGCCTAAACCGGTTCATGATTATTATCAGTCAAAAAAAAATTCATAAGCTCATAATAATTTTTAAATAATTATTACCATTTAGCATGATTTTTCAATCATTAATATCGTATTTATCTATATTAATTACCACTTAATTCCATTATCATTAATATTTATTTAATATTAAATATTAATGAAATTCATACCATAATATTAAAATATATTTATATTATATCAAAGTATTTTTAATACCATAAAATCATATTTATATGATTTTTAAACCTTTAAATCCATTAGCCGATAATTGCTATTAATATTAAAATATTAATATTTTCATACCAAAATATCAAAAGTTATATTTTACAACTTAAAAATATTTTTATAACACTTAAATTATTTTTATATAATTTTAATTAATTAATTCTATTTTTCACAATTTATTTAATACATTTATTAAATAAATTAATTACGATTAATATTAATTAATTAATGAAATTTCTCACAAAATATTAAAATTCATTAAAAATAACTTAAAATATTTTCTTATACAATAATATAATTTTTCATGATTTTTCAAGTATTAAAATCATTTTTAACTAATTTATTTAATATAATAATTAAATAGATTAAATATCATTAATATTCCAAAAATATTAAATATTAATAAAATATATTAAAAACCCATTTTTAGAATTTAAAATATTTTTAGTAATTTATTATGTATTTTTAATAATTAAAAACTAATTTTCACTAATTATTTAATAAAATAATTAATTTTATAATTAATCTGTCGGTAAAAGTGGCTTTAGGCGACAAATCCGTTGCTATTGATGTTCTTCATGTTCTTGAGCAAACCCAAAAATGCATAGGCAGTTTACAAGGTGCTCACTTTGACCAGTCACAAAATCATGATGTTGATGTTTTCTGTCAGTTTAAAGGCATCAATGTTGTAGTAATGATGTTACACTACAAGCATCAACAACCTTCATGACAAGCAAACATCATAAGAGAGAGATTCAAGCCTCACAAAACATGTCAGATGATGTTTTTCATTTCTGGGTTTTCCAGAAATGAAGAAGAGTTCGAGGGGTTACATTCCAGCCTTTTAATTATTCTTTGAGTTCTAGGCTTAGTTTGTAAACTCTAATGGTTCAATACTATAGTCTTGATGTCAGGGTACACCAACATGTCATTATTTCAATCTAACATCATCACACATGAAAGATTAAGGCCGGTCAAACCTTGTCAGAAAACTCGCTCATGAAGAATCTGGGTTTTTCAAAAATGGAAACTAGGCAGTTGGACCATGATTATGAAGAATCTAGGTTTGACCATGAAAACTCGCTCATGAAGAATCTAGGTTTGACCATGATTAATTTTTCTTTTGGTCATGATCTGAGTAATCTAAAAGTATGGATGTGTAGTCCTCATGTCAATCTACAAATATAATACAACAACATGGTCTAAAACATAAACATAAGCAAGATCTAGCACCTGAAAAATCGTTGTAAGTGATTTCTAGGTTTCTAGGTTACCCAGAAACCAGATTTTGTGTTAGGTCAACGCCGGTTGACCGCTTATATCTTTCAATCAACATATGATCTGACCATGTTTCTAGTTCTAGATCATAGTCCATATGACATAGAACAAATCTATAACATAAAACAACATAAAGAAAAAACAGAGAAGGATCTAGGGCCTCTGACATTCGGCTGTCAGACAATATTTTAGCATTTTTCCAGATTTTTGAAATCTACACTTTCGTGCATCTAGATGTTATAGATCCTTAATCTAACAACCCAGATCCCTAAATGACACCCCCTAACACAACTTTAAACAACAAATCATAACATTAACATAAGATCACATGATTTTCAAGTTTTAGGGTTTTATACCTTTTAATTAAAGCCCAATCTTTGAATCTGATCCTTATGATATGATCTTAGAAGGCTAAAGCTTGAACATGGCTTATCTTCTCTCTCTCTCTCACTCTATATTTTTGGATTTTAGAGAGAGAATGGCTTTGGCAAGAATGAGAGGTAAAATATGTATTTTCTCTCTCTTTAATCCATATATAATATGTTTTAACTAAGTTGGCTGATGTATAAGGGCTGAATGCTGGTGTTTTATGTCACATGGAGTAGTTAGAGTTGTTGAGCAACTAAAGATATAGCAAGATTTACAAGTTATCCAATTAAAGAATGTAAAAAGGGCACTATGGTTATTTTGTTCATAATTTTAATGGCAATCTTGCCTTTTGATCCAACCCTTAGGGTTTAACCCTAAGGTTTTACAAATTAAAATCTAGGATTTCCAATTATTGCTTTTCAAATAAAAATTAATCTTTTGACTTTATAATTATGGTTTCCTAATTAGATTAGGGTTTGCTAATTACTTAGATTTGAACATTAGGATTAAGGATTCCTAATTTACCAATAAGGGTTCCTAATTTAAAAATTATGGTTTCCAATAGAAAATTAGGGTTTCTAATAATTAGAGTTTCTAATTATTAGGGTTTCAAATAAATCATTAGGGTTTTCTCTAATTAGGTTATAATTAATAACATTAAACATTAAATTTAGCCTTTGAATTCG
Source organism: Panax ginseng (assembly GCA_020205605.1). Classification (NCBI taxonomy): domain Eukaryota; kingdom Viridiplantae; phylum Streptophyta; class Magnoliopsida; order Apiales; family Araliaceae; genus Panax; species Panax ginseng. The sequence continues at coordinate 59,562,610 of CM035140.1, read as the reverse complement.
CAAATTAGGGTTTCGGATTCCCAGAACTGAAATTAGGGTTTATAGAGCCGGTATCTAGGGTGTCTTATCAATCGTTAGGGTTTTCTAACTGAACGTCGATGTTCTTAATATAATATTAGGGTTTGCCACAGATATAATTTATCTAGTCAACCCTTGACCCTTAACCTCAAATTGTACACATAAATCCACATACACAATACATATACACTTATACCCTTAATCCTGAATAATTCTCCACAAAAATTTTAAATCCACAAAAATTCTTCCCAGAAATGTCAAATCCATACACTTATTTTCTGTCTAGGTTTATTATTTAACCTTAATTCAATATTTTAATATTTTAATAAATATCAAAATTCTCGGATTGTCACATTGACCCCTTCTTCTAAAAATTTCGTCCCCAAAATTTACCTTACACCTTATACCTTTCATACACAGCATCAAATGCTACCCAAAACATCTCTCACAAGAGTTAAAATTTTAAAATTGTGTTGAGGAGTCATATAGACCATGAACTATTGAGGTTTACAGGTATTACTACCCTTGACCTATTTCAATTAAGAATAAGGTACTCTACCCCTTACAAAGGTTAACAGTATGTTTACAATCACGAAGAAGGTAAACTACCGTTACTAGTACATATACTTTAATCATTTCTCGTGAATATTCTCACGAATATTCTCGCGAATATTCTCGCTATTGAATAATTTTATCCAATCTGTACAGTTCACCTCAGTCTTATCATAGAATTCCGTACCAAAACAATTTGGTTCGGGAAAATTTTCATAGAACGCTTAGAGTTTTCATAAACATTGGTCTAGCTGAATCAAATAGGTTAGACTCATATCAATAATCAATTTCACTCGATATATTATTGTATAGCCAAAACCCCATTGGCAAATTAAAATTTTAAAAATAATTTAAAAATGACGTCATGATGTCGCATCAGTATTAATGTACTTGGCTTTGAGGATGTCGTCATCGAGTGACTTTGTCATAACACATCATACAATAGTGGAACAACGATTTTAGATCAAATTCAACACCAAGTATTCCAATATTTATAACTCCATCAAATTTTTATCATCTCTACACTAGGTTACATGGTACATAAACGATAAATAAAAATATATTTTGATATTTCAAATCATTATCATCTAGCTGAAACAAGTAGTATAGCCTATTCTTTAAACCGTTCTAAAAACCATTGCAATTCAGTTTTATCATCTCATCAGGTAACGATTTGTCAGTAGCCCAAAGTCCACTCATACAAAATGGTCACCAAGAGTTGAGAATAAAATTCATTTTCAAAAAGCACATAGTGCGTATTCAGCTTGATGTCAAAATTTCAAAGTATAGCATAGCTAGGAGATTTGGAAAAACCTTTGTCTCCACTAATAATCCATTGCCTAATATTGTTATCTATTCCTATTATCTTCAATATTCCATTCACACTTAGTTCTACCCAGTTCGTCAAACTTACCACACTTGTGAGTTCAGGAACTTTTCACACTCATATGAGTTTAAGAACTTGACCTAGACAGACCTTTGGCATCCATTCGCTGAGGGGTTCATAAACATTTTATATAATTATGAGTCACGAGCGTACCATAAGTATGAGTTTTAAGAACTCGTACTTAACCTTATATTCTCTACCTATAAATTATCTATCTGTTATACACATGAGAAAAGAATCACCTTCTCAACAGGTATATAGAAAATAGTGCGACACAAACATTTCAATGATTATCAGTACCAGAAACTAAGTGGTTTTTACACCATGTACAATTCCCCGCCCATAACAAGGAATCATACAACTCAACTGCTGACATGAGTCCTCAATAAAAATCCCCACCTAATCTCAACTCCATTCTCAATAAAAATTTCATTTAATCCGTATTCATAATCCTTTCCTGAATCTGTACCAATTCATAGACACACAACAATCTTTGCTGTAAACTTTTTAATCATTTGTTTGATTCTTCTCCATACTATAACCTTATCAGATCACGGGGTGATCTTATCGTATATATTACGATTCATTTCTATACTATGATCATTTTATTTTATGATCTTCTATCCATGTACCTTTAGTCTTTTAGACTCTATCTATTCATCACTACTATTCACCATTATTATCAGAGTTAGGGAACTCTGTATCTTCATAACTCACCGAGATTCGTCTTTGAATCCTACCAACACACTAACTCTATTTCAGTTAGATCTTATCTTAATCACTACGGTTATTAGTCTCAGGTAACCATACCTAAGATTTATAACATACAGCTTTGATACCAACTGTGAGGGCCCCAGATCTGGGTCCCAAATCAACGCGGGTCTAGTACAATTAAATTCTATTTTTATTACTATTGTGGAAGATATAAAAAAAAATTGTTTATACATTAAACTTTACACACTATTCCCCAAGTTTGAGCAACCTTAACTTATACATAATTCATAACTTATCTAACATATAATGTTATTATCATACAATACTATTACATTTCTAGTTGCAGATATAATCCGAAGCTGGACTTGTCTTTGTCCTTTCCTGTATCTGACGTATTCGTCTTAATCTGCAATGTTAATCATGATATAGCAAGGGTGAGCAACAAGTTTTCCTAGCAAGTTTAAGTTCAATAAATTAAAGATATATCATGATAGAAAAAATTGAACAATAAGCTGGCTAAAGTTCTAAAATATAATGTGAACTAGCATGAACAAATTTTCATATCTGAACTAACATGGAACATGAACAAATATACTTGGACCGAATGGTAATGAAGGTGATCAACCTTTTATATCTGATGAATACATGCAATGTGCACAGAGTGCAAATCAATATTTCATAGACATGGTATAATCAGTAGAGATTAACCACAAACATATTTCAAAAATATAAACTCGAGGTCGAGTTAGAGAAAACTTGCCTGATCGGTCGATTACTGTTACGCAATTTATTTAGCTTTGCATGAAGACCTATTATAAATGATATTGATCTACAAAATAGAATAATATCATCACAATATTTAAAATAACCTAAACACATTAACACATAATCCTATCAGTCTATACATCACACAAGACCTAGTATCAAGTCAAACTATTGCTGTCTGAGTTGAATCTGGCATAATTATAACATCCCGACGGCCTAGTCTGATAAATATCGAGCCTATTTTCCTTAAGACTCTGCCTAAACTGGTTCACGATTATTTTAGATAATTTTATTATTAGTAAAAAAAAATTCATAAGCTCATAATAATTTTTAAATAGTTATTATCATTTATCATGATTTTTGAATCATTAATATCGTATTTATCCAAATTAATTACCACTTAATTCCATTATCATTCATATTTAGTTAATATTAAATATTAATCAAATATATACCATAATAATATAATATATTTATAATATATCAAAGTATTTTTAATACCTTAAAATCATATTTATATGATTTTTAAACCTTTAAATCCATTAACCGATAATTTCTATTAATATTAAAATATTATTATTTTCATGACAAAATATCAAAAGTTATATTTTATGACATAAAATTGTTTTTATAACACTTAAATCATTTTTATATAATTTTAAATCATTAATTCTATTTTTCTACAATTTATTTAATACATTTATTAAATAAATTAATTACCATTAATATTAATTAATGAATGAAATTTCTCACAAACTATTAAAATTCATTAAAAAATAACTTCAAATATTTTCTTTTACCATAATATAATTTTTCATGATTTTTCAAGTATTAAAATTATTTTTAACTAATTTATTTAATATTATAAATAAATAGATTAAATATCATTTGGGAGACCCCAAATTTTATGAATAAAGATTTAATTTTCTCGAAATATTTTTTGAATATTATGGTGTGGATTTGAGATAGTGTTATAGTTGTGGGTAGTATTTATAAATTTTGAAAAATATGCAAGTTGTTGTATAATATTCGATTGATCGGGGAATATTCTTTTTGTCGAGGAATATCTGTACGACGGTACAATCATTGGTGGACCCCACAACGAAATTATTGTCGGATTGAGAAAATGACAAAATATTTTTATGAAAATAACTACGAAAGTTTTACTGTTAAAACTGGTTGAACTACTTTCATTAGTAAAAGTACAATGTCTGAGTGGTTGCATAGTAGCACCGATATTGATTCTCGATGCTTACGTGAGAAGTCAATCGCTTTTGTTCAATTATTGCTACAAATAATTGCCGCATAGTATCTCACGTTATTTGATTCAATTATTGTCAATATTTAATATATTATTAAATCAATAATTGAGACGACGAAGTTATTAATATTATTATTTGCAATATTAATGATGTCTAGAAGTTCTGCCAATGAGAGGTTTGGTGACCTAATTGCGCGCCAATATGGAGAAATCTTTATTAGAAAGCCCCCTCTTTCCTAGGAACGACCTGGCCGATTAATATTGTGAATTATAATAATGATGATAAATGTGGTTTATTTATTAAGCTGAGTCTCAGCGATAAAAGTGATGAAAAACCTTTTAAATCATAGAAGATAGTAGATTTTATTCTCTACTTGACTCTTCTAATGGATTTCTTTTTTCGCTGCAGTTAAACTTGATGTTTATTATATTTTATCAGTTTAACACTGTTGAAAGCTAACGATAAATTATTCTGCATTATCTTAGTCATAATATTTCTTACTGGGCTAGTTGAGCTCATCCTTTCTTTCACTCTTCAGGAAATGAGAACGTAGTCGGGACTAGTCGGGAAATGGAGTGACGGTCCAGATGATAGCTTTAGTAGTCCTCACTATTCTGTTAAATAGTGTGACAATAAATGTATTGAGGACTCCATTGAGTGTAGATATTGTCTAGATGACAATATTCTTATTAAAACTCTTAGATTATGTTTTGTCGTATTTTACACGACTGTTTTATAATTAAGTTGTATTTGAATTTTGTACCATATATTTGGCGACTCAAGATGGGTGATGTATACCTATTTTAGGGGCGTCACAGTTGGTATCAAAGCTTACGGATATGATCCCTAGCTGAGATGTGAGACAAGAACTAGGAGGGGAGAGACGGGGAAATCCTTCACTAGTATAACCTACCTAAGTTTATTTGGTATTTAATTGGTCGGTCAGAGTATAGGGATAATATGTGATATGTTAATTAACCCTTGTTTTGTGGCAGTATTTGAAAATGACATCCGAGAATGTTGAGAATAGCAATGGAGCACATGAGACCGTTGAGTCTCCACAGATCAACACCCAGGATAATGTGCATCAGGAAGGCAATAATCCTCAGGTGAACAACAACACCGACCAAATGGCGAATGACAGAATGTTTATGAGCTTTCTGCAATTCGTACAACATCAGACAAGAAAGACTCATGTCCAAAATGTAGGTGGAAACAATGGCAACCCACGGCTGGTCACTGCTAAGCAGTTCAAGGAGCTGGGACCGCCGGAGTTTTTGGGAAAGCCAGAAACACTTAAGGTAGAGACGTGGTTAAAACAGATCACTAAGATATTTGATGTCTTGGGATGCTCCGAGGAGCATAAGGTTCCCTTTGCCACCTTTATGTAGCGTGAAGAGGCAAATTATTGGTGATAATCTGTAAAACGTACACAGCCTGACGCACTCAAGATGTCTTGGGAGAAGTTCCAAGAATTGTTCAACGACAAGTACTTTCCCAAAAGTATTTGTCACATGAAAGAGGTGGAGTTCATCAAGATGGAGCAAAACAATATGACCATGTCGCAGTACGAGGCTAAATTTGCAGAGTTATCGCGGTTTGCATCCCATTTTGTCGATAATGAGGAGCGAATGACGCGGATGTTTCTAAGAGGTTTGAAACCCGATATACGTCAATACCTCATTTCTCACAAACTTTGTTTATATTTAGATGTTGTGAATAGGGCTCAGTTATTGGAGCGCGATAATGAGTCAACACAGCCAAAAGGTAATAAGCAACAACACGATAATAATCATACCGGTGGCAACGGCCATCGGAACAATTATAACCATCGTGGGGGAAATTATCATGCCAAGAATGGTAACCACTTTGGTTTTAATCATGGCCAAGATAATAGGAGTGGAAATTTCAAGAAGAGGATATTCAATAATAATGGAAAGACGTTAGCACCAGCACCTGTTGTTAAGGAAGGAGAACGACTGCCGGTCGTATGTTACAAATACAGAGGGGAGGGACACATCAGTCCAAACTGTGCGATGCAGTCCAAAGCATGTTATAATTGTGGAAAAGAAGGTCACTTAGCTCGATTTTGTCGTGCACCAAAGTCAAGTCCAGCTGGGATGGTGGCACAAAAGGTGAATACGGACAAAACAAAGTTGGTGGTTTCAGGAAGAGCATTTTTTGTGACTTCTCAAAAAGCGAGTAACCCAAACGAAATTAGTATGGGTTAGTTAATTATATATTCTTGCGAAGTCTATACCTTATTAGATACCGGTTCTACCCATTCTTTTATCTTTTCTTGCTTACCAACGTTTAAATTTGACTGGAGAAATTAGACTTTGACTTATCGGTTGAAACTCATTAGAGAAACCTTCATTACACGTGCTATCCAAGTCTTGGATGAGAGTCACAGTTTTGAATGATATTTCTATTGTTAATAAATTTCCTGACGTATTCTTGAAGACTTATTAGCCTACCCCTAGAGCGTGAAATTGAATTTTGTATTGACCTTAGTATAAAACCCATTTCTAAAACCCTTAAATATTTCTTCAACTAAAATAAACGTAACATGTGCCAAAGACGTTAGCTCGAGCTGTTGAAGATTACGATCATACCATTTAATATCATCGTGGAAGAGTGAACGTTGTAGCTGACGCGTTGAGTAGGGGATCGTATGCGTTTACGAGTGCGATATTGTTAACACAAAAACCCATTTTGTATAACTTACAAATGATGAAGAAAGAGTTAAAGACTCTAGGGACCCACGTGAAGATAACAAATATACGATTAGAATCGACTTTAATCGATAAAGTTAAAGCCGCTCAAGCTACATACTCAGAGCTGATGAATGTGAAGAAGAAGGTTCAGGAGGGCGTTATTCCAGAAGCAAGAATCGATGAAAAGAGAAAATCTCAACCCTCGATTTAATTGCCCCATTTGAAATCCTCGATGAAGTAGGAATTGTGGCCTATAGACTCGTTTTACTGCCAAGTATGTTGCATGTTCAAAATGTTTTTTTTACGTATCGATGTTACGTAAATATGTGGACGACCCGAACCACATTATTAAATTAGAACTAAACGATATAGCAGAAGATTTAACATATGAGAGGATATGTGTTACAATCTTGGATAAGAAGGATCGTATTCAACACTCAAAGGTTATACCTCAAGAATTAGAATCTGAAATGAAGTCAAGGTATCCTCATCTCTTTTGCATACCAGTGCGTCGTCATAAATTTCGAGGGCTAAATTTCATAAGGAGGGAGATTGTGAGACCCAGTTTTATGAATAAAGATTTAATTTTCTCAAAATATTTTTTTTAATATTATGGTGTGGATTTGAGATAGTGTTATAGTTGTGGGTAGTATTTATAAAATTTGAAAAGTATGCAAGTTGTATAATATTCAATTGATCGGGGAATATTCTTTTTGTCGGGGAATATTTGTACGACGGTACAATCATTGGTAGACCCCACAACGGAATTATTGTCGGACTGAGAAAACGACAAAAATATTTTTATGAAAATAACTAATGGAAGTTTTACCGTTAAAACCGCTGAACTACTTTCAGAGTAAAAGTACGATGTACGTGAGGTTGCATAGTAGCACACGCTATTGATTATTGATGCTTACGTGAGAAGTCACTCAGTTTTGTTCAATTATTACTACAGTTATTGCAGCATAGTATCTCACGTTATTTGATTCAATTCTTGTCAATATTTTATATATTATTAAATCAATAATTGAGACGACGAAGTTATTAATATTATTATTTGCAATATTAACGATGTCTAGAAGTTCTGCCAAGGAGAGGTTTGGTCACCTAATTGTGCGCCAATAGGGAGAAATCCTTATTGGAAAGCCCCCTCTTTCCTGGAAAAGACCTAGTCGATTAAAATTATGAATTATAATAATGATGATAAATGTTGTTAAATATATTGAGGTGTCTTTTTATGAAGTCGCGGAAGTTTATATATATATATATATATTTTGTTTTATTAGTGTTATTAATGTAATAAAACAGAAAAGCTTTTTATATAAAACAGAATACTTTTATAAAGTTATTTGTTTTATTAGACAATAATTAGAATATATTATATTCTATTAGGCATAGTGTTTTGCATAGTAAAATCTTTTTATATAAACCGTAATACTTTTATAAAGTTATTTGTTTTATTAGACTATAAATCGAATATATTATATTCTATTATGCATAGTGTTTTGAATAGTAAAATCTTTTTATATAAAATAGAATACTTCTATACAGTTATTTGTTTTATTAGACAATAATTAGAATATATTATATTTTATTATGCATAGTGTTGCATAGTAACTGCATAGTAAATTAATCTGGACCGTTCATGAATTAGTTACTATTCAGTCCATTCTCCTATAAATAAAAGCTCATTCACTCATTATTTCCTACGAATTCACCGAAACTCTAGAGAAAGAATTCTTCTTCTATAATCTTGAGCGTATTTCTTTAGAGTTTAAGAAAGCTTTGAGCGTAGTGCAAGTTTTCTTCAAGTATATCCCCGCCCTACCCGTCAGAGTACTCTTCTTTATAAGGTAAGAGATATTATTTGTTGTACTCGTAAGGGGTATTATTTCTTTCATCTTCATGAAGAGAACTTCTGTTATTCCATTTTTTATCATTATGTCGGAATAACCTGTCTATGCAAAGTACCACATACATGGTGAAATTCTTCTATTATTTTATTCTTTATTATTCTGTTAGAACATCCTGTCTGTGCGTTTACGCATGACCTGGTTCCGTTCTTTATTATTCTGTTGGAACATCCTGTCTATGCGTTTACGCATGACCTGGTTCTGTTCTTTATTATTCTGTTGAAACATCTTGTCAGTGCGGTTTACGCATGACCTGGTTCCGTTCTTTATTATTCTCATTGGAACATCTCGTGCTGCGCGAATTACATGACCTGGTTCCATTCTTTATTATTCTGTTGGAATAACCTGTCTGTGCAGTTTATCGCATGCATGGTGAAATTCTTTTGTTATTCCATTCTTTATTATTCGGTTAAAACATCCTGTCTGTTCGTCGCATGACCTGGTTCCGTTCTTTATTATTCTGTTGGAACATCCTGTCTGTGCGGTTTACATATGACCTGGTTTTTTTCTTTATTATTCTGTTGGAATAACCTGTCTGTGCAGTTTATCGCATGCATGGTGAATTCTTCTATTATTCCATTCTTTATTATTTTTTTGGAATAACATGTCTATGTGGATTGCAACATGCATGGTGAATGACCCTTCGTATTCATTTCTTATTAAATTATGGAAATGAGATGTCTACGTGGATTACCGCATGGCGGGTGAAAATCCATTGCAGTTTCATATATTCTATGATACTCTTTTGGATAAAGTTTTGGCTTCTATACTCCATGAAATTAGTGGAATATCCTTGATATTTATGCTTCATCCAATATCTTTTCATGGAAATATTCTTTTGAGCATTCTTGAATTTTTACTCCACAAAACAGTATCATGTTGACAATTTGGACGTTATTGGTTCCTGGATAAATTAATTCTTGAACTTATTTTATTAATTATTATGTCATTGTCATCATCCTCTTGTTTATAATATATTGAAATTCATATGTGGCTTGTAGTGCATAAATGGACTTGGTATGATTATGACCAGGGATTATTCGGTATAATCATGACCGTAATGTTAAAAATGATGTGGTAAAAATCCTCATTGGTCGTAGTGCATTGATGTACAGTTGTTGGCATGATCATGACTATTAATGAATACACGAATATCCTTGGCCCATAGTGCATGAATAATTTGTGGTCGTGATACTAATGAATATCTTTGGCCGTAGTGCAGGGATGATGTGGTTTATTTATTAAGCTGAGTCTCAGCGATAAAAGTGATGAAAAACCTTTTAAATCATAGAAGATAGTAGATTTTATTCTCTACTTGACTCTTCTAATGGATTGCTTTTTTCGCTTCAGTTAAACTCGATGTTTATTATATTTTATCAGTTTAACACTGTTGAAGGCTAACGATAAATTATTCTGCATTATCTTAGTCATAATATTTCTTACTGGGCTAGTTGAGCTCATCCTTTCTTTCACTCTTCAGGAAATGAGAATGTAGCCGGGACTAGTCAGGGAACGGAGTGACGGTCCAGATGATAGCTTTAGTAGTCCTCACTATTCTATTAAATAGTGTGACAATAAATGTATTGAGGACTCCATTGAGTGTGGATATTGTCTAGATGACAATATTCTTATTAAAACTCTAAGATTATGTTTTGCGTATTTTACACGACTGTTGTATAATTAAGTTGTATTTGAATTTTGTACCATGTATTTGGTGACTCAAGATGGGTGATGTATACCTATTTTGGGGGCGTCACATCATTAATATTCCAAAAATATTAAATATTAATGAAATATATTCAAAATAATTATAAACCCATTTTTAGAATTTAAAATAATTTTTAGTTATTTTTAATCATTTTTAATAATTAAAAACTAATTTTGTCTAATTATTTAATAAAATAATTAATTTGTCGCTAAAAGTGGCTTTAGGCGATAAATTCGTCGCTATTGGTGTTCTTCATGTTCTTGAGCAAACCCAGAAATGCATTAAGACCCCAACTTTTATGAATAGAGTTGAATATTTCTTTAAATATTATTTTTGAATATTATGGTGTGGATTTAATATAATGTTATAGTTGTGGGTAATACTTACAAATTTTGCAAAGTATGCTAGTTGTAATAAAATATTCAATTGGTCGGGGAATATTCGTACGACGACACATTCATTGGTGGTCCCCACAGCGGAATTATTATCGGAATGAGAAAACGATAGAAATATCTTTTTATAAAAATAACGGCGAAAGGTTTACCGTTAAACTGTTGAAATACCCGGTGGTAAAAGTACAATAATACGCGTGGTTGTATAGTAACACACGGTATTGATTACTGATGCTTACGTGAGAAGTCACTCAGTTATATTCAATTATTGCTACAGTAATTGATGCATAGTATCTCACGTTATTTGATTTGATTATTTTTAATACTTTATAGTATTAAATCAATAATTGAGATAACAAGTTATTCTCATTATTATTTTCATAATTAACAATGTCTAGAAAGTTCTGTCGAGGAAAGGGGTTTGGTCACCTAATTGCGCACCAATAGGGAGAAATCCTTATCGGAAAGCCCCCACTTTTCTGCGAACGATCTGGTTGTTAATATTGCGAGATATAATAATGATGAATAAATATTGTTAAAAATATTGAGGGGATTTTTATGAAGTATTTGTTATAAAAATTTGCTTATTATTTGGACCCCCATTTATCCATTTTTCAAAATAATCAGTAGAAAGTTATTCAATATATATATATATATATATATATATAAGGTGTGTGATAAAGATATGTATGATAAGAATATGTGTGTGATAGTGACGTGTGGAAGAAAAATGAAATAGGAGGGAGAAAAAGGAATGGGTTCACGGGTGGGAAATGGAGGGGGAAGGGATTGCCTTGGAAGAAGGGGAGTATATATATATAATGTATATATAGCATTATATACACACTTATAAGTGTGTATATATATATACACACTTATGCTATATATACATTATATATATATATATATATGTTATAGCTTATGCCATGTCATATAAGGCATGGCATATACATATATGTTTTTGTTTTATTACAATTTTTTATTGCACAATAATGAATAGTAAAATTAAAATTTTAACGAAATCAAATAAAACGAATTAAATGCGTGAATTAGCTTTTGTTGCAATGTGATTTCTTTTTCAAATAGTATCATTTCCATTCTCCTATAAATAAGATGCTTAGTTAGAATTGAAAAACACACCAGAATTAGAAAATTCTTCTTCTATAATCTTTTGCGTATTTTTTTAGAGTTTAAGGAAGCTTTGAGTGTAGTAAACAGTTTAGGTTTTCTTCAAGAATATCTCCGCTATACCAGTTGGAATACTCTCCTTTTTAAGGTAAAGGATATTATTTTTGTTCAGTATTCATTCGAAATAATATTTTCTTCCATACTCTGTAGTATTTAAGTATTATTATTTCGTTTCAGATTTCGAATTCTACACTCATTTTGTTAAAGTTTTAGCTTTTATACTCCATGAAATTAGTAGAATATCCTTGATATTTGTGCTTCATCCAATATCTTTTTATGGAAATATTATTCTGAGCATTCTTGATAAGTTTTTACTTTTTCATGTCGGAGTACTATTCACGGGGTACTATTCACGGTGTTACTATTTACCCGAGATATTTATTCATAACAAAAATTGTTTTCTTTTCGGTCCAAATTATTTTTGATACAATATTATTCTTGAATTTTACTCCACAAAGCAGTATCATGTTGACAATTTGGACATTATTGAATTCTGGATAAATTAAATTATAAATCTTTAAAAATTTATCATTTGCTTTCTTTTAATTGAATTCTTATATCATTGCCATCATCCTCATGCTTATATTATGATGAAAGTCATATGTGGTCTGTATTGCATAGATGGACTTGGTATGATTATGACCAGGGATTATTCGGTATAATCATGATCGTAATGTTATAAATGATGTGGTAAAAGTTCTCATTGGCACTACGCCATTGATGAAAACACGAATATCCTTGGCCCGTAGTGCATAGATAATTTGTGGTCGTGATACTAATGAATATCAATGGCCGTAGTGCAGGGATGATTCGATGATGTGGATTATTTATTATGCTGAGTCTCAGCGATAAAACTTTTGATAAACTTTTTAAATTATAGAACATAGTAGATATCACGCTCTACTTGACTGTTCTAATAGATTGCTTGTTCTGCTGCAGTTAAACTTGATGTTTATTATATTTTATCAGTTTAACACTGTTGAAGGCTAACGATAATTTATTTTGCATTATCATAGTCATAATATTTCTTACTAGGCTAGTTGAACTCACCCTCTTTCATTGTTCTCTTCAGAAAATGAGAATATAGCTGGGACTAATCCGAGAACGGAGTGACGGTCTAGATGGTAGCATTAGTAGTCCTCATTATTATGTGAAATAGTGTGACAATAAATGTAATGAGGACTTATGTTGTACAATCAAAACTCACAGCTCATGTTGTATAATTAAGTTTGTATTTGTATTCAGTACCATGTATTTGGTGACTCAGAATGGGTGATGTATACCTATTTTGGGGGCGTCACATTTGGTATCACAGCTTAGGGATATGATCCCTGGCTAAGATGTTAGACTAGAACTAGGAGGGGAGAGGCGGGTAATTCCTTCACTAGTATAACCTACATAAGTTTATTTGTTATTTAATTGGTCAGTCAGAATATAGAGATAATATGTTGAATGTTAATTAACCCTTGTTTTGTGGCAGTATTTAAAAATGACATCTGAGAATGTTGAGAATAGCAATGGAGCACATGAAACCGTTGAATCACCAACGATCAATATGCAGGATAATGTGCATCAAGAAGGCAATAATCCTTAGGAAAACAACAACACTGACCAAATGATGAAAGATGGGATGTTCAGAGACTTTATGCAATTCATGCAACATCAGGCGAGAGCAACTCATGTTCAAAATGTAGGTGGAAACACTGGTAACTCTTGGATGGTCACCGCTAAGCAGTTCAAGGAGCTTGGACCACTAGAGTTTTTGGGAGAGCCAAAACCACTTAAGGCAGAGACGTGGATAAAGCAGATCACCAAGATATTTGATATCGTGGGATGCTCCGAGGAGAAAAAGGTTCCCTTTGACACCTTTATGTTGCAAGGAGAGGCAGATTACTAGTGGGAATCGGTAAAGCGTATTCAACCTACCGCATTAAAGATGTCTTGGGAGAAGTTCCAAGAACTATTCAACGACAAGTATTTTCCCGAAATTATTCGTCACATTAAAGAGGTAGAGCTCATAAAGTTGGAGCAGAACAATATGATCGTGTCGCAGTACGAAGCTAAGTTTGCTGAGTTATCTTAGTTTGCGTCCCACTTGGATGATAATAAGAAGAGAATGACGTGGATGTTTCTAAGAGGTTTGAAACCCGAGATAAGTCAATACCTAATTTCTCACAAACTGTGTTTGTATTCAGATGTTGTAAATAGGGCTCAGTTATTGGAGCGCGATAATGAGTCAACCCAACCAAGAGAAAGCAGCCGGTAAAATGATAATACCAGTAGTAGTAGTCATCTAAACGGTGACAATAAACGTGGAGGGAATCAACATGCCAAAAATGATAACCACTTCAGTGGTAATCATGGCCAAGACAATAAGAGTGGAAATTTCAAGAAGAGGAGATTCAATAATGATGGAAAGACGTCAGCACCAACACCCGTTGTTAAAGAAGGAGATCGATCATCGATCGTATGCTACAAATGTGGAGGGGAGGGACAAATCAGTCCAAATTGAACGCAGTAGTCCAAAACATGTTATAATTGCGGATGAGAAGGTCACCTAGCCCAATTTTGTCGTACAGTGAAGCCAAGTTCAGCTAGGATGGAGGCACCAAAGGCCGTCCCAGAGAAGTCAAAACTAGTAGTTCAAGGGAGAGCATTTGTCGTGACCTCCCAGAAAGCAAGGAACTCGAACGAGGTGATCACGGGTAAGCTAATCATAAACTCTAGCGAAGTCTATACATTATTTGGTACTAGTTCTACCCATTCTTTTATTTCTCCTACTTGCGCTCAACGTTTAAATTTGACTCTAGAGAAATTATCTTTGACTTAACTGTTGAAATTTCGTTGGGAGAAACCTTCATTACATCCACTATTTATAAGTCTTGTTAGGTTCAAATCGGTACCCTCGCATTACCTGTCGATCTTATTTCATTAAAAATACTTGCATTTGACGTAATTCTAGGGATTGATTGCTTAACTAATCATCATGCTAAAATTGATTGTTTTCGTAAGGTTGTTAGCTTTCATATTCCTAACCAACCTATTATGTGAATTCAAGTGATCAAACCATTAAAATCAATCATTGTCATCTCAAGCCATAAAGATATTCGTTTATTGAGAAACGGATGTTAAGCTTTCTTAGCTCATGTCACGGATTTAAACTAAAATACGTCAGTTTTGAATGATATTTCTATTGTTAATAAATTTCCTGACGTATTCCCTGAAAAATATCATGGCTTACCCCCAGAGCGTGAAATTGAATTTTTTATCGACCTTGAACCTGGTACAAAACCCATTTATAAAGCCCCATATCGAATGGCTCATATTGAACTTCAGTAGTTAAAAATCCAACTGCATGAATTGTTAGACATCAGTTTCATTCATCCTAGTACGTCCCCTTGGGGTGCACCTATTCTATTAGTGAAGAAGAAAGATGGGAGTATGCAACTTTATATTGATTATCGGTTGTTGAACCATATCACTTTCAAAAATAGATACTCGTTGCCTCGCATTGATGATCTGTTTGACCAGTTGCAAGGCGCCAAATTCTTTTCAATTAATCTTCGTTCTGGATATCACTAATTGAAGATTAAAATCTATGACATTCCAAAGACGACTTTCAGAACTCGGTACGGGCATAATGAATTCCTAGTCATGTCTTTTGGATTGACTAATGCTCCTGCTTCCTTCATGGATATGATGAACCGAGTATTCAAGGAATATTTAGATCACTTTGTGGTCGTCTTTATTGATGACATCCTATTTACTCCAAAAGCCGTGAATATAATGAGCAACACTTGAGGCTGATACTTTAAAAGCTTCGTGAAAACAAGCTTTATGCCAAGTTAAAGAAATGCGAGTTTTGGCTTGAGGAAGTAGCATTTCTTGGGCACGTGATATCAAATCACACAATATCTGTTGACCCAGCGAAGATTGAAGCAATTCAAAGCTGGGAGCAACCTAAGTCAGTGACCGAAGTACGTAGATTTCTGGGCTTAGCTGGTTATTATTGGAGATTCGTGGAAGGATTTTCTCGAATCGCTACTCCATTAACTCAGCTGACTCAAAAAGATATAAAATTCGGTTTGAGCGAGGAATGTGAGAAGAGTTTTCAAGAACTCATGAAGACACTCATTTCAGCACCTGTTCTGACAATACCATCTGGTTCAGAGGGATTTGTCATCTACAGTGATGCCTCATGCAAAGGTTTAGGATGTGTTCTCTTGAAACATGGGAAAGTCATAGCCTACGCCTCATGACAACTCAAAGAATATGAGAGGAATTATCCTACTCATGATCTAGAGTTGGCAGCAGTCATTTTTGAACTTAAAATTTGAAGGCATTACCTATATGGGGAGAAGGTGGAGATCTATACGGATCATAAAAGCCTCAAATATTTCTTCACCCAAAAGGAACTCAACATGCGACAACGACGTTGGCGTGTACTGTTGAAAGATTATGATCATACCATTCAATACCATCCTGGAAAAGCGAACGCGGTAGGAGACACATTTAGTAGAAGATCTTATGTGGGTACGAGTGCGAAATTGTCAACATAAAGGCCCATTTTGTATGACTTGCAAAGGATGGAAATTGAGTTAATGACTCCAAGGACCCACGTGACGATAGCAAATATACGAGTAGAACTGACTTTAATCGATAAAGTTAAAACTGCTCAAGATAAAGACCTGGAGCTGATGCTTATGAGGAAGAAATTACAAGAAGGTGTTATCCCAGAAGCAAGAATCGATGAAGAAGGAATACTACGAGTCAACTCTAGACTTTGTGTTCTTAACGACCTTGAATTAAAGTATAAAATTATGATGGAGGCGCACAACACACCGTTTACAATCCATCCTGGGAGTACTAAAATGTATCGTGATCTTCGACATACATTTTGGTGGAGAAATATGAAGAGAGAGATAGCGGAGTTTATCTCAAGGTGTTTAACTTGTCAACGAGTCAAGGAGGAGCATCAAATGGCAAAAGGTCCATTGCAACCTCTTGAAATTCCAGAATGGAAGTAGGAGCACATTACTATGGATTTTGTTACTGGTCTTCCCAAGGTTTCTCAAGGCATATATGCAATTTGGGTCATTGTTGATAGATTGACCAAGTCTGATAATTTCTTACCTATACGAGAAACTTATTTACTTGGACGTCTTGCTCGTATATACATAAGTGAGATTGTAAGACTGCATGGTATGCCAATATCCATAGTTTCTGATCAAGAACTAAGATTCACTTCACGATTTTGGGTTAGTTAACAAAAAGCTATGGGCACGGATTTACGATTTAGTTCGGCATATCATCCTCAAACGGACGGGCAGTCAGAGAGAACTATTCAAATTCTTGAGGATCTATTAAAATCTGTGTTCTTGACTTCAAAGGAAGTTGGGACAAGTTCTTGCCATTAGTGGAATTCTCCTACAACAACAGTTATCAAGCAAGTATCGACATGGCTCCATTTGAGGTGTTGTATAGAAGAAAGTGTCGTTCTCTAGTATGCTGGGACGAGGTGGGTGAAGCAACGTTGTTGGGACTAGAATTGGTACGTATGACTATGGAAAAGATTCAAATGATCCGACAAAGTATAAAGACCTCACAAGATTAAAAAAAGAGTTGTGCTGATCTTCATCGAAAAGACGTGGAATTCAATGTTGGAGAGCATGTGTTGTTACGTGTGGCACCATGGAAAGGAGTTATGACATTTGGAAAGAGAGGAAAGCTCAATTCTCGATTTATTGGCCCATTCAAAATACTTAACCGAGTAGGAACTGTGGCTTATAGACTCGCGTTACCGCCAAGTATGTCTCGTGTTCATAAAGTTTTTCAAATATCCATGATACGTAAATATGTAGAAGACCCGAACACATTATTGAGTTAGAACCGGACGAAATAGCCGAAGATTTAATGTATGAAGAGGTTCCTGTTAAAATCTTGGATAAGAAGGAACATATTCTACGCTCCAAGGTTATACTTCAGGTCAAAGTTTTGTGGTGAAACCATGATGTTGAGGAAATGACTTAGGAGTTAGAATCTGAAATAAAATCAAGGTATCCTCACCTCTTCGACATACTAGGTACGTTCCCTAATTTCGAGGGCGAAATTTCATAAGAAGGGGAGGTTGTAAGACCCCAACTTTTATGAATAATGATGAATTTTTCTATAAATATTATTTTCGAATATTATGGTGTGGATTTCATATAATGTTATAGTTGTGGGTAATATTTACAAATTTTGTAAAGTATGCAAGTTGTCATAAAATATTCGATTGGTTGGGGAATATTCGTTTTAATAGGGAATATTCGTACGACGGCACAATCATTGGTGGACCCCACAGCGAAATTATTGTCGGAATAAGAAAACGACAGAAATATATTTTTATAAAAATAACGGCGGAAGTTTTACCGTTAAACTGTTAAAATACCCGGTGGTAAAAGTACAGTAATACGCGTGGTTGCATAGTAGCATACGGTATTGATTATTGATACTTACGTGAGAAGTCACCCAGTTATATTCAATTATTTCTATAGTAATTGTTGCATAGTATCTCACGTTATTTGATTCAATTATTGTTAATATTTTATATTATTAAATCAATAATTGAGATGACAAGTTATTCTCATTATTATTTGCTTAATTAACAATGTCTAGAAAATTCTGTCAAGGAAAGGGGTTTGGTCACCTAATTGCGCGCCAATAGGGAGAAATCCTTATCGGAAATCTCTCTCTTTCTTGTGAACGATCTGGTTGTTAATATTGTGAGTTATAATAATGATGAATAAATGTTGTTAAAAATATTGAGAGGATTTTTATGAAGTATTTGTTGTAAAAATTTGATTATTATTTGGACCCACATTTACCTATTTTTTAAAATAATCGATAGACAATTATTCAGTATATATATATATATATATATATATATTATATATATAAAAGGTGTGTGATAAGGACATGTGTGTGATAGTGAGGTGTGGAAGAAAAATGAAATGGGAGGGAGAAAAAGGAATGGGTTCACGGGTGGGAAATTGGGGGGAGGGAGGGGAGGGGAGGGATTGCCTTGGAAGAAAGGGAGCACATATATATAATGTATATATAGCATAAGTGTGTGTGCTTGTGTAATACATATATATATATATATGTTATAGCTTATGCCATTTCGTATAAGACATGGTAGATATATATATATATATATATATATATATATATATATATGTATATTATTTAATGTTTTTATTTTATTAGAATATTTTATTGCACAATAATGAATAGTAAAATCAAAATTTTAACGAAAAATCACCGAAAGCAATTAGGTCCCTGTGAATTAGCTTACATTAAGGTCTGTGATTTATTTTTCAAATAGTATCCTTTCCATTATCCTATAAATAGGATGCTTAGTTAGAATTGAAAAACACACCAGAATCAGAGAATTCTTCTTCTATAATCTTGAGCGTATTTCTTTAGAGTTTAAGGAAGCTTTGAGTGTAGTAAACAGTTCAAGTTTTCTTCAAGAATATCTCCGCTATACCAGTTGGAATACTCTCCTTTTTAAGGTAAGGGATATTATTATTTTTCAGTATTCATACGAAATAATACTTTTTTCCATACTCTGTAGTATGTAAGTATTATTATTTCGTTTCAGATTTCGAATTCTACACTCATTTTGTTAAAGTTTTGACTTCTATACTCCATGAAATTAGTAGAATATCCTTGATATTTACGCTTCATCCAGTATCTTTTAATGGAAATATTATTGAGCATTCTTGATAAGTTTGTACTTTTTCATGCCAGAATACTATTCACGAGGTACTATTCCCGAATTACTATTCACGGGGTACTATTCACTCGATTACTATTTACCCGGGGTATTTATTCATAATAAAAATTGATTTCTTTTCGGTCCAACTCATTTTTGAAACAATGTTATTCTTGAATTTTACTCCACAAAGCAGTATCATGTTGACAATTTGGACATTATTGAATTCTGGACAAATTAAATTATAAATCTTTAAAAATTTATCCTTTGCTTTCTTTTAATTGAATTCTTATATCATTGTCATCATCATCATGCTTATATTATGATGAAAGTCATATGTGGCCTGTAGTGCATAGATGGACTTGGTATGATTATGACCAGGGATTATTCGGTATAATCATGACCGTATTGTTATAAATGATGTGGTAAAAGTTCTCATTGGCCTGTAGTGCATTGATGGACAGTTGTTGGCACGATCATGACCATTGATGAAAACACGAATATCCTTGGCCCGTAGTGCATGGGTAATTTATGGTCGTGATACTAATGAATATCCTTGGTTGTAGTGCAGGGATGATTCGATGATGTGGATTATTTATTAAGCTAAGTCTCAGCAATAAAAATTTTATAAACTTTTTAAATCATAGAAGATAGTAGATTTTATTCTCTACTTGACTCTTCTAATGGATTATTTGTTCCGTTATAGTTAAACTTGATGTTTATTATATTTTATCAGTTTAACACTGTTGAAGGCTAACAATAATTTATTTTATATTATCTTAGTCATAATATTTTTTACTAGGCTAGTTGAGCTCACCATTTGCTTTCATTGTTCTCTTCAGGAAATTAGAATATAGTTGGGACTAGTCGGGGAACGGAGTGACGGTCCAGATGGTAGCATTAGTAGTCCTCACTATTCTGTGAAACAGTGTGACAATATATTTATTGAGGACTTATTTTGAGTTTGAATACTATCTAGAAGACAATATTTGTATTAAAACTTACAGCTCATGTTGTATAATTAAGTTTGTATTTGAATTCAGTACCATGTATTTGGCGACGCAGAATGGCTGATGTATACCTATTTTTGGGGCGTCACAAATATGTCATTATTTCAGTCTAACATCATCACACATGAAAGATTAAGGTCGGTCAAACCTTGTCAGAAAACTCGATCATAAAGAATCAGGGTTTTCTAGAAATGGAACCTAGGCAGTTGGTCAACCTAGGTTTGACCATGATTACTTTTACTTCTGGTCATGATTTGAGTAATCTAAAAGCATGTATGTGTAGTCCTCATGTCAATCTACAAATATAATACAACAACATGGTCTAAAATACAAACATAAGCAAGATCTAGTGCCTGAAAAATCGTTGTCAATGATTTCTGGGTTTTTGGGTTACCCAGAAACCTAATTTCGTGCTCAGTCAACGCCATTTGACCGCTTATATCTTTCAATCTACACATGATCTGACCATGTTTCCAGTTCTAGATCATAGTCCACATGACATAGAACAAATCTATAACATAAAATAACATAAAGAAAAAATAGAGAAGGATTTAGGGCTGATAAGTAGGTTTTATACCTACTTATTGGATATTAATTCATAATAATAATGCTCATCTCAAGTAGGTTTTAGTGTGTTTTTAGTCGCATTTTATGTTTATTTTTCAATACTCGTAATTAGAACTCCTATGGTATGGAAATGCAGGAAATGGCATGATTTGTCATGGACAAGGTGGTATGAGACTAGCAAGGCATGGCAAGTGGAACGTGTGTATGTGTAGAAATGGAACTGAGCAGTGATGAACAACAAACAACAAGAATTAGAACAACAAGAAATAGAAGCAGAACATCAAGATGTCTGAGATCACGTATAGCGGTAGCGACCAGGTGACTAAAAAAGCTATCTTCAAGGCATACCATCATCATATCAAAGATGTAGAAGCTAAAATTGCATACACGCGCACCCCCGCCCATTTTGTACTGGGATCTCACGCGTCCGCGCGAGTCCTCTGAAGTTATTTGTTGGTTTATTTTTAAATTTGAAATTTGAAAGTGGGGGTCTTATCTAAACTATTCTGGTTGGTACCAGACGTGCATGTTATGAAGTTTTATCAGTTTTTATCTAAGTATTAAGGTTCTTAGTTTTATTATTAGTTCTAGAGAGAGTTTGGAGCTCTGATCAGTACAATTGTCTCTCTCTCATTCTAGATTATTAAAATAAAGTATATTTTTATCTCCGGGAGATCAGTGGTGATTTGGAATAGCAATTTGGGACAGAATCTTGTAATTGGGTTTAATCAATTCTCTTTTCTCTCACAATTGTGTTATTTAATTTCCATGTGTTATTACAATCCTATAATGGCTTTTGGTTCAGAAATGAACTAAACCCCATTATAGGATTCTACCAGGATTTGATATGTAGTCTATAATTTATTACCTGATTGTTTGATTGTATGTTTATCATTGGATTATCTATTGTGATTGAGCAAAATGAATGAATGTTTGATCGCTATTCACCTTGTATACTCATATGGAATTGAAAAAATGATATATGAGTATGATTAAAGTCATGATAGCATGCGTTTATGAGGCTGAAATGTTTAGCTTTATATTTCGTGAACCAGATAGCAATATACTGTTTCACCGTATGTAGTAATATAAGAGCATGTGCTTCAATTCATTAGTGTTGTAATTTCACATAGGAATATAGTAATTTTGGCATTATTGTCTATTACATGATTTCTATCGTAATATGGAAGTTATATAAATAGGTCATAATTCATTGAAAAATGATTGTGTCTACTTTTGTGCTCTTAGCTAATTTTCCATGATAAACGTATAATTTTGCATGATGGCAATATTTAGATGAAGTATGAAATGAAGTTAGAATCCCATTCTTTCCAAATTTGATTCATTATTCTAGTATTATTCTTGTATTCATTATTTGAGTTTAGATTACTTAAAATTGTGAGTATTCGTTTAAGCATATAAAGATAGTGATATGGTTGATG
Source organism: Panax ginseng (assembly GCA_020205605.1). NCBI lineage: Eukaryota > Viridiplantae > Streptophyta > Magnoliopsida > Apiales > Araliaceae > Panax > Panax ginseng. The sequence goes on along the minus strand of CM035140.1, from coordinate 59,539,717 downwards.
TATAACAATTTAATTTTAGAACCTTTCTCTGTGGATCGATACTTTTCTTACTCTGTACTACTTGTTGACCCCTGTATGCTTGCATGAGTTAGAGTCCTTTTGGTTAGACTAAAAAGGAGGCAACAAGTTTTTGGTGCCGTTGCTGGGGAGAGGCGTTTAGTTTTAATATTATTATCATCAACTTTAAGCTAAATTGTATGACTTAGACAATTCTAATCTTGTCTCATTTCTATTTTTGTTTTTGTTTGTATTTTAGGTACTTGTATATATTTTATGCGCATGCGATCATCCAATTCTGAGTTGACACCTGCTCAGGATAATATTAACGGAAGAGGTTTGAAATCGAGAGAGCGTAGAAATATACAATCAGAGTTAATGAACACAACGTCTAATATGGCAGCCGCAGAACAAAGAGAAGAGCAACAGGAGGAGCACAAGGCTTTAAGAGATTATTCGATGCCGAATAATAATGGATTGCAGTCTAGTATAATTAGACCAGCGATAGCAGCCAACACCTTCGAAATTAAGTCGGGCACTATTTAGATGGTGCAGAATTCGGTAATGTTTGGGGGTGCTGCTATAGATGATCCTAATGAGCATCTACTGAGTTTAATTGAAATATGTGACACCTTCATATACAACGAGGTCACAGAGGATGCAATCAGACTTAGACTATTTCCATTTCCATTGCGGGATAAAGCTAGAAGTTGGCTTCACTCTTTACTTTCGGGATCTATCACCACATGGAAAGACCAAGCACAGAAATTCTTAGCCAAATTCTTTCCAATGGCTAAGACTGCTAAGATGAGGAAATCAATTTCCCAGTTTGAGCAGCAATAGGGTGAATCACTATATCAAGCATGGGAGAGATATAAGGAAATGCTAAGGAAGTGTCCACACCATGGCATGCCGGATTGGATGGTGATTAACACATTTTATAATGGATTGGGATGACAGTGCAGGCCTATTGTAGATGCAACCGTAGGAGGAGCTTTATGGGTGAAGAGCTATAAAGAGGCCTATAATCTCATTGAGACGATGACAACTAATGATTTCAAAAATCCTACAACTAGGATGACACAGCGCAAAGTTGTGGGTTTGTTAGAGGTGGATGCTATCACTCAATTGTCAGCACAGATGACATCCATGGCAAACAAGATTGATTCATTGACAAAGACTAAGGCGAAGACAATTGCATTTGTGTGTGGGATATGTGCAGGGTCACATTCAACTGACCAATGTGCTATCAGTTCAGAGTATGTACAATATGTGAGAAACTACCAGAAAGATAAAGGTCAATTTGAGAATACATACAACTCCAACAACCACACCCATCCAAATTTCAGTTGGTCCAACAACCAAAATAATCAATAAAGTCAGTTTCAACAACAACAACAGTTTCAGTCACAATCAGCTCAGCAACAGTTTGCACCAAGACTGCCTTATTCGCCTGGATTTTCTCAACAACAGCATCATACACCACCTGCACCTCAGCAAGAAAAGAAGTGAGAGATGGAGGAGATGATGATGAAGTACATAGAAAACACCGAGGTAATGATTAAAAGACAAGCAGTGGCTATCAAAAATCTGGAAACTCAAATGGGTCAGATGGCTAGCATGCTTAACAACAGACCACAGGGTTCATTGACAAGTACAACAGAGGACAATCCAATAAGAGAAGGGAAGGAACAATGTCAAGCAATTACACTGGGAAACAAGTTGCAGAAAACTAGCATGGCGCGCCCGCGCTACTTTTGCAAAGGGAGGACGCGCGATCGCGTGGTCAGGGAATCTTGTCTGATGAGAAATTGAACAATGACGATTCTGAACAACAGCAAGAAGAGAAGAATAAAGAAGGTTCTTCTGAGAAGCCTGTGAATCAAATACCAATAGTCCACCCTCCTGTTCCTTATCCATAGAGATTACATAAGCAAAGGGAAGACAAGCAATTCAGTATGTTTTTGGAGATATTTAAAAATCTACAAATTAACATGCCCTTCGATGAGGCATTGAAACAGATGTCTAGTTATGCAAAGTTCATGAAGGGTATCTTGTCAAGGAAGAAGAGGTTAGAAGACTTTGAATCAGTAGCCTTGACGGAGGAATGAAGTGTAGTGTTTCAATGCAAATTACCGCCAAAGCTGAAAGATCTGGGCAGTTTCACAATTCCATGTACAATTGGAAAGATAAGTTTTAGCAAATGTTTGTGTGATCTTGGGGCAAGTATCAATTTGACGCCCTTATCAGTATCCAATCAGTTGGGTTTGTCGGCTCCAAGGCCGACAAATATTTCTTTGCAGCTAGCTGACAGGTCTATCACTTATCCACGGGGGATTGTTGAAGATGTATCGGTTAAATTGGATAAATTCATCTTTCTGGCTGATTTTATCATACTAGACTATGAAGAAGGCAGAACTATAACGATCATTCTTGGAAGACCATTCCTAGCTACAGGAATGACCTTGATAGACGTTCAGAAAGGGGAATTAACAATGTGAGTTCATGATCAAGAAGTCACTTTCAACGTATTCAAGGCAATGAAATTTCCGATAGTAGATGAGGAATGCTTCAGGGTTGATTTGGTGGAAAGGATTACAAATGATGAAGTATAGAGCTTGGTGAATCAAGAACCATTCAGAAGTGCATTTGCTGGAAATTCAGAATTAGATGATCAAGAGACTGAAGAACTTGTTCATTTTCTTGATACAACTCCATAATTCAGAAAATTCAAGACTCATGTTGAGCCATTAAAGAAAGCTGGAGAGTCCTCAATGAAATTGAAGCCATCTTTTGAGACACCTCCAGAACTTGAGTTGAAACCACTTCTAGATCATTTGAGGTATGTGTTCTTAAATGAAAATTCAAAATTACATGTGATTATTTCTTCTGCACTAACATCTTTTCAGGAAGAAAAACTGCTAAGAGTTCTCAGAGAGTTCAAGTCAGCTATTAGATGGACTATAGCATATATAAAAAGGATCATCCCATCTTTTTGTATGCATAAGATCCTCTTGGAAGATGATAGCAACCCTTCAGTGGAACATCAAAGAAGACTTAATCCAATCATGAAGGAAGTGGTAAAGACAGAAGTATTGAAATGGCTGGATGCAGGTATTATATATCTGATTTCAGATAGCTCATGGGTGAGCCCGATACAGTGTGTACCTATGAGACCCCGAATTTTATGAATAAAGATTTAAATTTCTCGAAATATTTTTTTTAAATATTATGGTGTGGATTTGATATAATGTTATACTTGTGGGTAATATTTTTATAAATTTTACAAAGTATACAAGTTGTTGTATAATATTCGATTGGTCGGGGAATATTCTTTTTGTCGGGGAATGTCCGCACTATGATACAATCATTGGTGGACCCCACAACAGAATTATTATTGGATTGAGAAAACGACAAAAATACTTTATGAAAATAACGACGGAAGTTTTACCGTTAACTGTTGAAACACCCGGTGTTAAAAGTACAGTAATACGCGTGGTTGCATAGTAGTACACGATATTGATTATTGATGCTTATGTGAAAAATCACTTAGTATTGTTCAATCGGGTATTCGAGACACTTTTTGTGTCGGAGTACTATTCACGAGCTACTATTCACCAATAAAATATATTTCTTTTCGGTCCAAATTATTTTTGGGTACAATATTAGTCCATGAGGAGATGTGCTAATTTTTCAGACCGTTGGTTGAAGATATAATAAAAAATCAATATGGGCCGCTGGTGGATAGTTATAATAGTAAATCAATATGGATCGCTGGTTTAAAGTTTTAATAGTAAATCAGTATGGACCGTTACTTTAAGTTTTAATAGTAAACCAATATGGACCGTCCGTTTCAAAGTAAATCAATCTGGACCGTTCATGAATTAGTTACTATGCAGTCCATTCTTCTATAAATAGAAGCTCATTCCTTCATTATTTCTTACGAATTCACTGAAACTCTAGAGAGAGAAATTATAGAGAAACTAATGAAAAATATTCTGCTACTTTCCTACTCTTATATTCAATTTCTTTTACGGTAAGGGGTATTATTTCTTTTGTATTCATGAAGAGAACTTCTGTTATTCCATTATTTATTATTCTGTTGGAATAACATGTATACGCGGGCTACCTTATACTTGGTGAAATTCTTCTGTTATTTCATTCTTTATTTTTCTGTTGGAATATCCTGTCTGTGCATTTTACGTCGGACCTGGTTCCAGTCTTTATTATTCTGTTGGAATATCTTATCTGTGCGTTTTACGTCCAACCTGGTTCCATTCTTTATTATTCGTTGAATATCCTCGTTCATGCGTTTTCTGCCGGGACTGGTTCCGTTATTTATTATTCTGTTGGAATAACCTGCCTGTGTGGACTATCGCATGCATGGTGATTTCTTTTGTTAGTCCATTCTTTATTATACTCAGTTGGTTAAAACTTTGACTTCTATACTCCATGAAATTAGTTAAATATCCTTGATATTTGCACTTCATCCAGTATCTTTTCATGGAAATATTCTTCTGAGCATTCTTGAATTTTACTCTACAAAGAAGTATCATGTTGACCATGTGGACATTATTAGTTCCTGGATAAATTAATTCTTGAACTTGTTTTATTGAATTCTTATATCATTGTCATCATCCTAATGCTTATATTATGTTGAAATTCATATGTGGCCTGTAGTGCATAGATGGACTTGGTATGATTATGACCAGGGATTATTCGGTATAATCATAACCGTGATGTTACAAATGTTGTGGAAAAAGTCCTCATTGGCCCGTAGTGCATTGATGGACAAATTTTGGTATGATTATGGCTATGGATTCTCTTTGGCCGTAGTGCAAAGATTAATTGTTTTATGGCATGATCAGGACCGTTGATGAAAACACGATTATCTTTAGCCGTAGTGCATGGATAATTCATGGTCGTGATACTAAAGAATATCCTTGGCCGTAGTGCAGGGGTGATTCGATGATGTTAATTATTTATTAAGCTGAGTCCCAGCGATAAAAGTGATGAAAAACCTTTTAAATCATAGAAGATAGTAGATTTTATTCCCTACTTGACTCTTCTAATGGATTGTTTGTTCTGCTGCAGTTAAACTTGATAGTTATTATATTTTATCAGTTTAACACTGTTGAAGGCTAACGATAAATTATTCTGCATTATCTTAGTCATAATATTTCTTATTGGGCTAGTTGAGCTCACCCTTTCTTTGACTGTTCTCTTCAGGAAATGAGAACGTAGCTGAGACTAGTCGGGGAATAGAGTGATGGTCCTAGATATTTGCATTAGTAGTCCTCATTATTCTGTAAAATAGTGTGATAATAATTATAATGAGGACTCCTTTTGAGTTTTTATACTCTCTAGTAGACAATATTTGTATTCAAACTCACAGTTTATGTTTTGTCGTATTGTACACACCGGTTGTATTATGAAGTTGTATTTGAATTACGCATCATGTATCCGGGCGACTCAAGATGGGTGATGTATACCGATTTTGGGGGCGTCTCAGTTGGTATCAAAGCTTAGGGATATGATCCCTGGCTAAGATGTGAGACAAGAACTAGGAGGGGAGAGACGGGGAATTCCTTCGCTAGTATGACCTACCTAAGTTTATTTGGTATTTAATTGGTCTGGTCGTAATATAGGGATAATATGTTACATGTTAATTAACCTTTGTTTTGTGGCGATTCTGAAAATGACATCCGAGAATGTTGAGAATAGCAATGGAGCACGAGAGACCATTGATTCTCCACGAGATCAATAATCGAGACAATGTGCAACAGATGGAGATAATCCTCCCGTAAAAACAACAACACCGATCAATTGATTTAACGACGATGCGTTTAGGAGTTTTTAGAATTCATGCAACATCAAAGTAATCGGCTCTGCTCATAATGCAGAGGAAACAATGGCAACCCACGGTTGGTCACCACTAAGCAATTCAAGGAGCTGGGACCACCGGAGTTTTTGTGCAAGCCAAAACCACTTAAGGCGGAGACGTGGTTAAAGCAGATCACCAAGATATTTGATGTCTTGGGATGCTCTGAGGAGCAAAAGGTTCCCTTTGCCACATTTATGTTGCGTGAAGAGGCAGATCACTGGTGGGAATCTGTAAAACGTACCTAGCCTGATGCACTCAAGATATCTTGGGAGAAGTTCCAAGAGCTGTCCAATGACAAGTACTTTTCCCGAAAGCATTTGTCACATGAAGGAGGTGGAATTTATCAAGTTGGAGCAAAACAACATGACTGTGTCGCAGTACGAAGCCAAGTTTGACGAGTTGTCCCGATTTGTGTCCCACTTGGTTGATAATGATGAGGGAATGACATGGATGTTTTTAAGAGGTTTGAAGCCGAAAATACGTCAATATCTTATTTCTCATAAACTGTGTTTGTATTCAAATGTTGTAAATAGGGCTCAGTTAGTGGAGCGCGATAACGAGTCAACGCAACTAAAAGAGAGCAGCCGGAAAAATGACAATACCGGTGATAACAGTCATCAAAGCGGTGACAATAAACATGGAGGGAATCAACATGCCAGAAATGGTAACAACTTTGGTGGTAATCATGGTCAAAACAATAAGAATGGACATTTCAAGAAGAGGAGATTCAACAATGATGGAAAGACGTCAGCGCCAACACCCTTTGTTAAGGAAGGAGAACGACCACCTATCATATGCTTCAAATGCGGAGGGGAGGGACACATCAGTCCAAACTGCGCGATGCCGTCCAAACCATGTTATAATTGTGGAAGAGAAGGTCACTTACTCTGATTTTGTCATCCACCGAAGACATGTTCAGCTAGGATGGAGGCACCAAAGGATGTCCCAGACTAGCCAAAGTCGGTAGTTTAAGAGAGAACATTTTTTTTTGTGACGAGGAACCTGAATAAAATTATCACGGGTATGTTAGTTATAAACTCTTGCGAAGTCTATACCATGTTAGATACCGGATCTACTCACTCTTTTATTGCACCTAGTTGTGTTCAATGTTTGAAGTTAACTCCGGAGAAGTTAGACTTTGATATATCTGTTTAAACTCAGTTGGGAGAAACCTTCGTTACCTCCACTATTTATAAATCTTGTTCAAATCAACACTTTCACGTTACCTGTTGATCTTATCTCTTTGAAAATACTTGCCTTTGATGTGATTTTTGGAAACGATTGGTTAACTACTCATCATGCTTTTCGTAAGGTTGTTAGCTTTCATACTCCTAACCAACCTGTTATGCGAATTCAAAGTAACCAAACCACTAAAGTCAATCATTGTCATATCAAGCCATAAATAAAGAGCCCCGATCTTTTCGTTGTTGACTTCCTTGTGTGGAATGCACCGAAGCCAGACTTTCTGTAGGCGACGTCGTGAATGATGATGACAAGTTGATAGGTATCAATTTGACGTACTATCTAAGTCTTGGATGAGGGTCACAGTTTTCAATGATATTTCTATTGTTAAAAAAAAATAAAAAATTCCTGACGTATTCTTGAAGACTTCTTAGCCTACCCCTAGAGCGTGAAATCGAATTTTTTATTGACCCCAGTACAAAACCCATTTCTAAAAACCCTTAAACATTTATTCAACTAAAGCGAACGTAACATGTGCCAAAGACGTTGGCTCGAGTTGTTAAAGATTACGATCGTACCATTCAATACCATCGTGGAAAAGCGAACGTGGTAGCTGACGTGTTGAATAGAAGATCATATGCGTTTAGGAATGCGATGTTGTTAACACAAAGACCCATTTCGTATGACTTACAAATGATGAAGACAGAGTTAAAGACTCTAGGAACTCACGTGAAGATAACGAATATACGAGTAGAATAGACTTTAATCGATAAAGTTAAAGGCCGCTCAAGATACAGACCCGGAGTTGATGAATATGAAGAAGAAGGTTCAAGAGGGCGTTATTCTAGAAGCAAGACTCGATGAAGAGAGGAAATCTCAACCCTTGATTTTATTGGTCTTTTTGAAATCCTCGATCGAGTATGAACTGTGGCCTATAGACTCATTTTACCGCCAAGTATGTCGCATGTTCATAACGTTTTTTTTCACGTATCGATGTTACGTAAATATGTGGATGACCCGAACCACGTTATTAAATTAGAACTAGACGAGATAGCAGAAGATTTAACGTATGAGGAGCTACGTGTTAAAATCTTGGATAAGAAGGATCGTATTCAACACTCAAAGGTTATACCTCAAGAGTTAGAATCTGAAATGAAGTCAAGGTATCCTCATCTCTTCGGCATACCAGGTAGGTACGTAAATTTCAAGGGCAAAAATTTATAAGGAGGGGAGATTGTGAGACCCCGAATTTTATGAATAAAGATTTAAATTTCTCGAAATATTTTTTAAAATATTATGGTGTGGAGTTTATATAATGTTATAGTTGTGGGTAATATTTATAAATTTTACAAAGTATGCAAGTTGTTGTATAATATTAGATTGGTCGGGGAATATTCTCTTTGTCGGGGAATATTTGTACGACGGTACAATCATTGGTGGACCCCGTAACGGAATTATTGTCGGATTGAGAAAACGACAAAAATACTTTATGAAAATAACGGCGGAAGTTTTACCGTTGACTGTTGAAACACCCGTTGTTAAAAGTACAGTAATACGCGTGGTTGCATAGTAGTACACAGTATTGATTATTGATGCTTATGTGAGAAGTCACTCAGTATTGTTCAATCGGGTATTCGAGACACTTTTCATGTCAGAGTACTATTCACGAGTTACTATTCACAGAGTACTATTCACCCATAAAATATATTTCTTTTCGGTTCAAATTATTTTTGGGTACAATATTAGTCCAGGAAGAGATGTTCTAATTTTTTAGACCATTGTTTGAAGATATAATAGTAAATCAATATGGACCGCTGGTGGATAGTTATAATAGTAAATCAATATGGATCGCTGGTTTAAAGTTTTAATAGTAAATAAGTATGGACCGTTACTTTACGTTTTAATAGTAAACCAATATGGACCGTCCGTTTAAAAGTAAATCAATCTAAACCAATATGGACCGTCTTTTTAAAAGTAAATCAATCTGGGCCGTTCATAAATTAGTTACTATGCAGTCCATTCTTCTATAAATAAAAGCTTATTCCTTCATTATTTCTTGCGAATTCACCGAAACTCTAAAGAGAGAAATTATAGAGAAACTATAGAAAAATATTCTGCTACTTCCCTACTCTTATATTCAGTTTCTTTTACGGTAAGGGGTATTATTTCTTTTGTATTCATGAAGAGAACTTCTGTTATTCCATTATTTATTATTCTGTTGGAATAACCTGTATACGCGGGCTACCCTATACTTGGTGAAATTCTTCTATTATTTCATTCTTTATTATTCTGTTGGAATATCCTATTTATGTGTTTTACGCCGGACCTGGTTCCAGTCTTTATTATTATGTTGGAATATCCTGTCTATGCCTTTTATGCCGGACCTTGTTCCATTCTTTATTATTCTGTTAGAATATCCTGTTTGTGCGTTTTACGTCGGACCTAGTTCCGTTATTTATTATTATGTTGGAATAACCTGCCTGTACGGTCTATCGCATGCATGGTGATTTCTTTTGTTATTCCATTCTTTATTATACTCAGTTGGTTAAAACTTTAACTTCTATACTCCATGAAATTAGTGGAATATCCTTGATATTTGCGCTTCATCAAGTATCTTTTCATGGAAATATTCTTCTAAGCATTCTTGAATTTTACTCTACAAATAAGTATCATGTTGACAATGTGGACGTTATTAGTTCCTGGATAAATTAATTCTTAAACTTGTTTTATTGAATTCTTATATCATTGTCATCATCCTCATGCTTATATTATGTTGAAAGTCATCTTTGGCTTGTAGTGCATAGATGGACTTGGTATGATTATGATCAGGGATTATTCGGTATAATCATAACCGTAATGTTACAAATGATGTGGAAAAAGTCCTCATTTGCTCGTAGTGCATTGATGGACAGTTTTTGGTATGATTATGGCTATGGATTCTCTTTGGTCGTAAAAGCAAAGATGAATTGTTTTATGGCATGATCGGGACCGCTTGATGAAAACACGATTATCTTTAGTCAGTAGTGCATGGATAATTCGTGGTCGTGATACTAAAGAATATCCTTGGTCAGAAAAGTGTGGGGTGATTCGATGATGTGGATTATTTATTAACCTGAGTCCCAGCGATAAAAGTAATTGAAAAACCTTTTAAATCATAGAAGATAGTAGATTTTATTCCCTACTTGACTCTTCTAATGTATTGCTTGTTCCGCTGTAGTTAAAATTGATAGTTATTATATTTTATCAGTTTAACACTGTTGAAGGCTAACGATAAATTATTTGGCATTATCTTAGTCATAATATTTCTTACTGGGCTAGTTGAGCTCACCCTTTCTTTCACTGTTCTTTTCAGGAAACGAGAACGTAGCTGAGGCTAGTCGGGGAATAGAGTGATGGTCCTAGATGTTTGCATTAGTATTCCTCACTATTCTGTGAAATAGTGTGATAATAATTGTAATGAGGACTCCTTTGAGTTTTTATACTCTCTAGTAGACAATATTTGTATTCAAACTCACAGTTTATGTTTTGTCATATTGTACACGACATTTGTATTATGAAGTTGTATTTGAATTCTGTACCAAATATCTAGCGACTCAAGATGGGTGATTTTGGGGGCGTCTCAGTACCAAAGAAAGGTGGTATGACCGTGATTTCTAATGAGAACAATGAGTTGATTCCGACGAGAACAGTTATAGGGTGGAGAGTCTGCATGGATTATCGCAGGCTTAACAAAACTATAAGGAAAGATCACTTTCCACTGTCGTTTATCGATCAGATGTTGGATACACTAGCAGGTCATGAGTTTTATTGCCTTCTGGACGGGTATTTAGGCTACAATCAGATTGTTATAGCTCCAGAGGACCAAGAAAAGATAACCTTTACTTGTCCATATGGTATTTTCGCTTTCAGAAGGATGTATTTTGGTCTTTGCAATGCTCTAACCATTTTCCAGAGATGTATCATGGCTATCTCTTCAGATATGGTGGAGAAAAATGTGGAGGTACTTATAGATGATTTTTCAGTATTCGGGGATTCCTTTTATCTATGTCTGGAAAATTTGGTGATGGTTTTGAGAAGATGTATTGAGACAAACTTGGTATTAAATTGGGAAAAGTGCCATTTTATGGTAAAGGAAGGAATAATTCTGGGACATAAGGTATCGAAGAAGGGACTTGAGGTGGACAGAGCTAAATTAGAAACTATTGAGAATTTGCCGCCACCAACTTCAGTAAAAGGTGTTTGAAGTTTTCTAGGACATGCATGCTTTTACCGCAGGTTCATTAAAGACTTCTCCAAGAAATGTGACGCCCCAAAATTAGGTATACATCACCCATCGTGAGTCGCCAGAGATACATGGTACGTAATTCAAATACAACTTAATAATACAACTGCTGTGTACAATACGATAAAACATAAACTGTGAGTTTGAATACAAATATTGTCTACTAGAGAGTATAAAAACTCAAAAGGAGTCCTCATTACAATTATTATCACACTATTTCACAGAATAGTGAGGATTACTAATGCAAACATATAGGACCATCACTCTGTTCCCCGACTATTCCCAGCTGCGTTCCCATTTCCTGAAGGGAACAGTGAAAGAAAGGGTGAGCAAAAATAGCCTAGTAAGAAATATTATGACTAAGATAATGCGTAATAATTTATCGTTAGTTTCAACAAAAAGTTGTTAAAACCGATAAAATATAATAACTATCAAGTTTAATCAAAAGGAACAAGCAATCCATTAGAAGAGTCAAGTAGGAATAAAATCTACTATCTTCTATGATTTAAAAGGTTTTTCATCACTTTTATCGCTGGACTCAAATTTTAATAAATAATCCACATCATCGAATCACCCATCAAGACTACGGCCAAGGATATTCTTTAAGATCACGACCACGAATTATCCATGCACTACTACTAAAGATAATCATGTTTTCATCAACTATCCCGATCATGCCATAAAACAATTCATCTTTGCACTACTACCAAAGAGAATCCATAGCCATAATCATACCAAAAATTGCTCCATCAATGCACTACGGCCAATAAGGACTTTTTTCCACACATCATTTGTAACATTACTAAGTTATGATTATACCGAATAATCCCTCGTCATAATCATACCAAGTCCATCTATGCACCATGTGCCACATATGACTTTCAACATAATATAAACATGAGGATGATGACAATGATATAAGAATTCAATAAAACAAGTTCAAGAATTAATTTATCCAGAACCTAATAACGCCCAAATTGTCAACATGATACTTTTTTGTAGAGTAAAAAATTCAAGAATGCTCGTAAGAATATTTTCATGAAAAGATACCGGATGAAGCACAAATATCAAGGATATTCCACTAATTTCATGGAGTATAGAAGTCAAAGTTTTAACCAACCGAGTATAATAAAGAATGGAATAACAAAAGAAATCACCATGCATGGGATAGATCGCATACGCAAAGTTATTCCAATGTATAATAAATAACGGAACCAGTCCCACGTAAAATGTATGCATATGATATTCCAATGTAATAATAAAGAATGGAACTAAGTCCCACAGAAAACGCATGCATGTGATATTCTTACGTAATAATAAAAATGGAACTGTGTCCTACAGAAACGCACGCATGTGATATTCAAATGTAATAATAAATAATGAAATAATGTAAGAATTTCACCAAGTATAGGTAGCTCATGAGATACAAAAGTTATTCCAATGTAATAATAAATAATGGAATAACATAAGTTCTCTTCATGAATACAAAAGAAATAATACCCTTTACCGTAAAAAGAAACTAAATATAAGAGTAGGGAAGTAGCGTAATACTTTTATATAGTTTCTCTATAATTTTTCTCTCTAGATTTTTAGTGAATTCGTAAGAAATAATGAAGGAATGAGCTTCTATTTATAGGAAAATGGACTGAATAGTAACTAATTCATGAACGGTCCATATTGATTTACTTTTAAACGGACGATCCATATTGGTTTACTATTAAAACTTAAAGCAACGGTCCATACCGATTTACTATTAAAACTTTAAACCAAATGATCCATATTGATTCACTATTATAACTTTCCACCAAATGGGTCCATATTGATTTACTATTATAACTTCAACCAACTATTCTAAAAATTTAGCACATCTCCTCATGGAATAATATTGTACCCAAAAATGATTTGGATCGAAAAGAAATATATTTTACGAGTGATCAATAGTACCCTGAATAGAAATAGTAACTTGAATAGTGAATAGTAACTCGTGAATAGTAACTCATAAATAGTAACTCGTGAATAGTAACTTATGAATAGTAACTGGACACAAAAAGTATCCCGAATACCCGATTGAACAATACTGAGTGACTTCTCACACAAGCATCAATAATCAATACCGTGTACTACTATGCAACTACGCCAGACATCAGATTTTTTTAACACCGGTGTTTCAATAGCTTAACGAGAAAACTTCCGCCGTTATTTTCATAAAGTATTTTTGTCATTTTCTCAATCCGACAATAATTCCACTATGGGGTCCACTAATGATTGTACCGTCAGCATTTGATATTCCCCAAAAAAGAATATTCCCACCAATCGAATATTATATAACCACTTGCTTACTTTTGCAAAATTTGTAAATATTACCCACAACTATAACATTACATCAAATCCACACCATAATATTAAAAAAAAATTATTTCAAGAAAATTAAATATTTATTCATAAAATCAGGTCTCACAATCTCCTCCTTATGAAATTTTTCCTCAAAATTTACGTGACGCACTGGTATGTCAAGAGATGAGGATACCTCGACTTTATTTCAAATTCTAACTCTCGAGGTATAACCTTTGAGTGTTGAATACGATCCTTCTTATCCAAGATTTTAACACGTAGCTCCTCATACGCTTAAATCTTCCGCTATCTCGCCTAGTTTTAATTCAATAATGTGGTTCGGTCATCCACATATTTACGTAACATCGATACGTGAAAAAAACGTTATGAACATGCCGACATACTTGGCGTAAACGAGTCTATAGGTCACGCCCTACTCGATCGAGGATTTCAAATGGGCCAATAAAATCGAGGGTTGAGATTTCTCTCTTCATCGATTCTTGCTTCTAGAATAACGCCTTCTTGAACCTTCTTCTTCACATTCATCACCTCGAGTATATAGCTAGCTTGAGCGACTTTTAACTTTATCGATTAAAGTCGATTCTAATCAGATATTCGTTATCTTCACGTGGTTCAGATATTCGCACTTATGTAACCGATACGATCTTCTACTCAACGCACCATCTTCTACCTACCACCTACCACGCACTTCCACGATGATATTGAATGGTACGATCGTAATCTTCAACAACTTCAGCCAACGCTTTTTTGCGCATGTTACGCTCGCTTTAAATAAAGAAATATTTGAGGGTTTTAGAAATGGATTTTGTACTTGGGTCAATACAAAATTTGATTTCACGCCTAGGGGGCTAGGCTAAGAAGTCTTCAAGAATACGTCAGGAAATTTATTAACAATAAAAATATAATTCAAAATTGTGACTCTCATCCAAGACTTGGATAGGACGTCACATTGATACCTATCAACTTGCCACCGTCATTCACGACGACACCTACAGAAAGTCTGGCTTCGGTGCATTCTACACAAGGAAGTCACCAACGAAAGGCTCAGGGCTCTTTACTTATGACTTGATATGACAATGATTAGTTTGGTTTCTTGAATTCGCATAATAGGTTGGTTAGGAATATAAAAGCTAACAACCTTACAAAAAGCTTGATGAGTAGTTAACCAATCGATTCCTAAAATCACATCAAAGGCAAGTATTTTCAAAGAGATAAGATAGACAAGTAACGTGAAAGTGTCAATTTGAATCAACAAGATTTATAAACAGTGGAGGTAACGAAGGTTTCTACTATCGAAGTTTCAACCAATAAGTCAAAGTCTAATTTCTTCAAGTCAAATTTAAACGCTGAAATGCAAGCAAGAGAGATAAAAGAATGGGTAGAATCGGATATCTAATAAGGTATAGACTTCAAGAATTTATAATTAACTAACCCGCTGATAACTTCATTCGTGTTCCTCGTCACAAAAAAAATGCTCTCTTTAAACTATCGATTTTGACTTGTCTCGACATTCTTCTTTAGTGTCACCATCCCAAATTTAGACTTGACTTTGCTATAGAGGACATTCCACCATTAATTGCTTCGCTTCATTCCTCGATCCATGATTTGAATCATTACTCTCCGATCCATATCGAATTGGGGTCGACCGCCTACCATTGTGGTAATTCCAAACTCGATGTTGATTCTACCAATTGTCATTCAAAAAGCTAAATCTATTTCATCTATTTTGGATTTATTGATCGAACGCCTTTTTCTACAATATCAACGCTGTCAGGCTTTTTTACCCATGCATCCTCTATTCTCATTCGCTTAGTTGTTTCTTCTTTCATCGTAACTTTGATTATAGCATTATTAGATTCTAGCTCTAATATCTTATACTCGACAAAGAGTGCTTCGCTCAAGTATCGCACATCTGCAACACAATTTTGAATTGTTACATCTCTTTGCTCCACGAATCACTATCGTTTCTTCAAATTTCGCTTCTTCTAACTCATGAATACGATTTTGCAATTCTACATTTTGATCATAAATTTCTTCTAATAAATTATTCTCAGGTTCCTCTTCTTCCTCTTCTTCCTCACTCTCAGCTGCTACCTCTGCGACTAATCTCTAAAAGCAACTATCAATTCTTCACTCACCACATGGATATCTCTAATCCTTTCTTCGCCGACATCACATTATCCTCGGTTATTATTGAGGTGTCTCCACTGATCTCATGTGCTTCATTGCTTATCTCAACATTTTTGGATGCCATTTTCAAATACTGCCACAAAACAAGGGTTAATTAATATATCACATATTATCCCTATACTCTGACTGACCAGTTAAATACCAATTAAACTTAGGTAGGTCATACTAGCGAAGGAATTCCTCGTCTATCCCCTCCTAGTTCTTGTCTCACATCTCAGCTAGGGATCATATCCCTAAGCTTTGATACCAACTGTGACGCCCCCAAAATTAGGTATACATCACCCATCTTGAGTCGCCAGATACATGGTACAGAATTCAAATACAACTTAATAATACAACTGTCGTGTACAATACGACAAAACATAAACTGCGAGTTTGAATACAAATATTCTCTACTAGAGAGTATAAAAACTCAAAAGGAGTCCTCATTATAATTATTATTACACTATTTCACAAAAAAGTGAGGACTACTAATGCAAACATCTAGGACCATCACTGTTCCCCGACTAGTCCCAAATGCCACGCTCTCATTTCACCAAGAGAATAAAGAAAGAAAGGGTGAGCTCAACTAGCCTAAGAAGAAATATTATGACTAAGATAATGCAGAATAATTTATCGTTAGCCTTCAACAAAGTTAAAAACCGATAAAATATAATAACTATCAAGTTTAATCATAGCTGAACAAGCAATCCATTAGAAGAGTCAAGTAGGAATAAAATCTACTATCTTCTATGATTTAAAAGGTTTTTCATCACTTTTATCACTGGACTCACTTTTAATAAATAATCCACATCATCGAATCACCCCCCTCGACTACTACGACCAAGGATATTCTTTAGTATCACGACCACGAATTATCCATGCACTACGGCTAAAGATAATCATGTTTTCATCAATGGTCCTGATCATGCCATAAAACAATTCATCTTTGCACTACGGCCAAAGAGAATCCATAGCCATAATCATACCAAAAATTGTCCATCAATGCACTACGGGCCAATAAGGACTTTTTCCACATCATTTGTAACATTACGGTTATGATTATACCGAATAATCCCTGGTCATAATCATACCAAGTCCATCTATGCACTACAGGCCACAGATGACTTTCAACATAATATAAACATGAGGATGATGACAATGATATAAGAATTCAATAAAACAAGTTCAAGAATTAATTTATCCAGAACTAAGAACGCCCAAATTGTCAACATGATACTTCTTTTGTTCAGAGTAAAATTCAAGAATGCTCGTAAGAATATTTCCATGAAAAGATATCGGATGAAGCGCAAAT
The DNA here is from genome assembly GCA_020205605.1 of Panax ginseng. Classification (NCBI taxonomy): domain Eukaryota; kingdom Viridiplantae; phylum Streptophyta; class Magnoliopsida; order Apiales; family Araliaceae; genus Panax; species Panax ginseng. The sequence continues at coordinate 59,522,536 of CM035140.1, read as the reverse complement.
ATCAAGGATATTCCACTAATTTCATGGAGTATAGAAGTCAAAGTTTTAACCAACTAAGTATAATAAAGAATGGAATAACAAAAGAAATCACCATGCATGCGATAGATCATACATAAAAGTTATTCCAATGTAATAATAAATAACGGAACCAGTCCGCCAGAAACGTCATGCATGTGATATTCCAACAAATAATAAAGAATGGAACCAGTCCCACAGAAAACAATGATAGGATATTCCGATGTAATAATAAATAATGGAACCAGTCCCATGAAATGCATGCATGTGAATATTCCGAAAGAATAATAAGTAATGAAATCACAGATGAATTTCACCAAGTATAGGGTTGCTCAGATACACAAAGTTATTCCAATGTAATAATAAATAATGGAATAACAGAAGTTCTCTTCATGAATACAAAAGAAATAACACCCCTTACCGTAAAAAAACCTGAATATAAGAGTATGGAAGTAGCATGATACTTTTCTATAGTTTCTCTATAATTTCTCTCTCTAGAGTTTCAGTGAATTTGTAAGAAATAATGATGGAATGAGCTTCTATTTATAGGAAAATGGACTGAATAGTAACTAATTTATGAACTATCCAGATTGATTTACTTTTAAACTGACTACGGTCCATATTGGTTTACTATTAAAACTTAAAGCAACGGTCCATACCGATTTACTATTAAAACTTTAAACCAAATGATTCCATATTGATTCACTATTATAACTTTCAACCAGCGGTCCATATTGGTTTACTATTATATCTTCAATCAACTATTCCGAAAAATTAGCACATCTCCTCATGGAATAATATTGTACCCAAAAATGATTTGGACCGAAAAGAAATATATCTTACAGATGATCAATAGTACCCTGTGAATAGTAACTCATGAATAGTAACTCATGAATAGTAACTCATGTATAGTAACTCATGAATAGTAACTGGACACGAAAAGTGTCCCGAATACCCGATTGAACAATACTGAGTGACTTCTCACATAAGCATCAATAATCAATACCGTGTACTACTATGCAACTATGTGTATTATCGCATTTTTAACACCGGTGTTTCAACAAAGCTAATCTGTAAAACTTCCGCCGTTATTTTCATAAAGTATTTTTGTCATTTTCTCAATCCGACAATAATTCCGCTATGGGTCCACTAATGATTGTATCTGATTCAGCATTTGGATATTCCCCGACAAAAAGAATATTCCCCGACCAATCAAATATTATATAACCACTTGCTTACTTTGCAAAGTTTGTAACTATTACCCACAACTATAACATTACATCAAATCCACACCATAATATTAAAAAAAAAATTATTTCAAGAAAATTAAATATTTATTCATAAAATCTGGGGTCTCACCGAATTTCTGGCAGTTGTGTATGCTTTTGACAAGTTTAGAGCGTATCTGATTGGTACAAGGGTGATAGTGTACACATATCATGCAGCAATTCGACACTTAGTGGCAAAGAAGGATGCAAAGCCTCGTTTGATCAGGTGGATACTTCTGTTGCAAGAATTTGATTTAGAGATTAAGGACAGAAAGGGAACTGAGAACCAAGTGGCGGGCCACTTATCTCGACTGGAGAATCCGGGAAGGGAGATAGATGACAAGACTGTGATTAATGAATCCTTTCTAGATGAACAGTTGTTTATGGTGAAAGGGGAAGTGTCATGGGTTGCAGATTATACGAACTACATGGTAAGCAGGATGATTACTTCTGACTTAATTGGGTATCAAAAGAAGAAATTTTTGCATGATGTGAAGTGGTTTATATGGATGAACCATATTTGTTCAAAAATTGTGTTGATCAGATGATAAGGAGATGTATCCCATATAGTGAGATTGAGGGGATTTTGCAGGACTACCATGCCTCATTATATGGTGGTCACTATGGTGGAGAGCGAACAACGGCTAGAGTGTTACAAACAAGATTCTACTGGCCGACGATTTTCAAGGATGTTTATAGTTTTGTTCAGAGATGTGACAAATATCAAAGAGTTGGGAATATTTCAAAAAGGAATGAAATTCCATTGAACACGATCTTTGAGGTGGAAATTTTTGATGTTTGGGGGATAGATTTCATGGGCCCTTTTGTTTCTTCATGTGGAAATCTATACATCTTATTAGCAGTTGATTATGTGTCAAAGTGGATGGAAGTGGCAGCTCTTCTAACTAATGATGCCAAAGTGGTCCTAAGATTTTTATAGAAGAGTATTTTTACGAGGTTTGGGACTCCACGGGCTATCATTAGTGATGAAGGCAGCCATTTTTGTAATAGGCAATTCACACCTTTGTTGGCCACGTATAGGGTAAGTCATCGCATTGCTACCGTTTATCATCCTCAAACTAATGGCCAAGCCGAGGTTTCTAATCGTGAAGTCAAAAGAATTTTGGAGAAAGTTATGAACCCCACAAGAAAGGATTGGTCCTAATAACTTGATGATGCTATTTGGGCATATATGACTACGTATAAGACCCCGTTGGGCATGTCACATTTTTAGTTAGTTTATAGGAAGGCTTGTCACCTTCCTATGGAGCTTGAGCTCAAGGCATATTGGGCAATTCAGAAGCTAAATTTTGATTTGAAAGTTGCAAGAGAAAAATGCCTACTTCAACTCAATGAGTTAGATGAATTCAGATTACAGGCGTATGAAAACTCAAAGCTATATAAGGAAAATGTGAAGAAATGGCATGATCGCAAGATCGTAGAGAGTGTATTTTATCCAGGACAAAGAGTTTTGCTATTTAATTCAAGACTTAAACTGTTTCCTGGGAAGCTCAAATCAAGGTGGTCAGGGCCATTCACAGTGAAAACAGTTTTTCCACATGGTGCTGTGGAAGTGTTCGATAAATTCCAAGATAAGCCGTTCAAAGTGAATGGACAGCGGCTGAAGCATTATTTTGTTACTTTATGTCTGGCGAGGTTGACAGACATAAAGTAACCTCAATTCTTTCTTCAACATGAAAAGTCAGAGATAGTCAAGCTAATTGACTATAACTTAGCGCTTGATGGGAGGCAACCCATTATTTCTATCCTTACCTATTATTTAATTCTGTTTAAATTGTATTTAATTTTTATGTTCCTGTTGGTATTCATAGCGTACTTTTTGTTAAATTAGTATTATGGGAGCTGATTCAGCGTATGATGAGACGTAGGAGTAGCAGAGAAAGTATTGCGTTAGGATAGTCATGTATGCATAATCATCAATTCATGTTTTGATTTTGGAGGCTTGATATCTAATAATGATAGTTGTTGGTTGATCATGTGTTTTGTAGTGGATTCATCATTGTTTTGGTGTATTTAGAATGCAAGATGGCAGTGCAGAATACAGGGATGGGCAGCCGCTCCATGCGAGCTTTGAAAAATCGCGAGCCCGTTACAAAGTCTCATGTAGAAAGAGCGTTCCATGCGCTTTCAAGCATAATGTCCCCATTCGTAACACGCATCTAGCGCTACTGCACCATTTTTGAAAAACATTTAGGATTTAAAAGACATGTCTTGCAACATCTCTCATAACATTTGAAATAGTAGAGCATCTCCCACTCTTATACACAGGGTGCACGACTCTTCCTCTCCAAACCGTTCCAATCCAAAAGTGTAATGTTTCATCCCACTATGCGTATTTTGCATCAGTTCTCCTACCCACGTTCAAAGTCCTCACTGATAAAACTAGGGTTTTTTTGGTGGGTGTGTGAAATATAAGTTTGGGGGTTCTCTATTCATCAGATATTACACCAACGATTCAGTCACTCTGGTTTTTCTTCTTCATTAAGAGAAATGGGTCCTAAGTGTGCTCGTTCTGTCACTTCATCATCATCATCATCTTCCTCCAGTAGTCAAGGCGAGGATGTCGTAGATCACACTAAATTTCTCAGTCTGGAAGCACAAATGGAGTACTATAGAATAGTGGCAAAGACATTTATGAAGGAACGAGGCTTCAATCCTAAGAAGTATATGGTCAATTATGGGATATGATTCGAGAAAGAGGATGGGGGGGACTGACTGCAACCCCTATGCCTTCTCCCATGGGTATTGTTCGAGAATTTTATGTTAATGCCAAAGACACTATGAGTGGGTTATCTATGGTCCGAGGAGTTCAAGTAGATTACCGACCTCAATCAATCAGAGTAATTTTTAGAATACTTGACACTCCACCGACTGGGTATGATAATTGGGTCTAGGCTGCACGTTTTGAGACTAATTTGGACAAAGTCATCACTGACTTGTACATCCCAAGAACGCAGTGGACGTGTAGCGCAGGAATGAATAAGCCTCGAACCTTCCCAGCCTCATCCCTGAATCTCTATGCTAAAGCTTGGAATTTGTTCATATGTGCAAAGCTTGTACCTTCGACGCATCAGCACGAAATCACAACTGAGAGGGCTATCATTGTAAGACCCCAACTTTTATGAATAAAGATGAATTTTCTATAAATATCATTTTTGAATATTATGGAATGAATTTGATATAATGTTATAGTTGTGGGTAATATTTATAAATTTTACAAAGTACGCAAGTTGTTATATAATATTTGATTGGTCGAGAAATATTTATTTTAACAGGGAATGTTCGTACAACGTCACAATCATTGGTGGACCCCACAACGGAATTATTTTCGGATTGAGAAAATGACAAAAATACTTTATGAAAATAACGGCGGAAGTTTTACCGTTAACTGTTGAAACACCCGATGTTAAAAAAAGAATACGCGCTGGCGTGGTTGCATAGTAGCACACGGTATTGATTATTGATGCTTACGTGAGAAGTCACTCAGTTTTGTTCAATTATTGCTACAGTAATTGCTGCATAGTATCTCACATTATTTGATTCAATTATTGTCAATATTTTATATATTATTAAATTAATAATTGAGATGACAAAGTTATTAATATTATTATTTGCAATATTAACGATTTCTAGAAGTTCTGTCAATGAGAGGTTTGATCACCTAATTGTGCGCCAATAGGGAGAAATCCTTATTTGAAAGCCCCCTCTTTCCTGGGAACGACCTGGTCGATTAATATTGTGAATTATAATAATGATGATAAAGTTTGTTTTATTATTATTATAAATATAATAAAATAGAAAACTTTTTATATAAAATAGAATACTTTTATATTGTTATTTGTTTTATTAGATTTTAAATAGAATATATTATATTTTATTATGCATAGTGTTTGCATAGTACCTGCATAGTGTTTGCATAGTAAAATCTTTTTATATAAAACAGAAAACTTTTATAAAGTTATTTGTTTTATTAGAATTTAAATAGTATATATTATATTTTATTATGCATAGTATTTGCATAGTGTTTGTATAGTAAAATCTTTTTATATAAAACAGAATACTTTTATAAAGTTATTTGTTTTATTAGATTTTAAATAAAATATATTATATTTTATTGCATAGTGAAACATAGTATCCTTTCCAATCTTCTATAAATAGGATGCTTAGTTAGAATTGAAAATCACACCAGAAATTCAGAGAATTCTTCTTCTATAATCTTGAGCGTATTTCTTTAGAGTTTAAGAAAGCTTTGAGCGTAGAAAATAGTGCAAGTTTTCTTAAAGTTTATCCCCGCACTACCCGTCAGAATACTCTTCTTTTAAGGTAAGGGGTATTATTCTTTCGTATTCATGAAGAGAGTCATGTTATTTCAATACTCGTAAGGGTTGTTATTCCATTTCTTATTATTATGTCGGAATAACCTGTCTATATGAAGTACCCCATACATGGTGAAATTCTTCTGTTATTCCATTCTTTATTATTATGTCGGAATAACTTGTCTGTGCGGTCTATCGCATGCATGGTGAATTCTGTTGTTATTCCATTCTTTATTATTCTGTTGGAATAACCTGTCTGTGCGGTCTATCGCATGCCTGGTGAATTCTTTTGTTATTCCATTCTTAATTATTCTATTGGAACATCCTGTCTGTACGGATTACGCATGACCTGGTTGTTTATTATTCTGTTGGAATATCTTGTATGTGCGGGTTACGCAAGACCTGGTTCTATTCTTTATTATTCTGTTGGAATTATCTGTCAACGTGGATTACCGCATGGCAGAAAAAATCCATTTGCGGTTTCATATATTCTATTATACTCAGTTGGTTAAACTTTTGGCTTCTATACTCCATGAAATTAGTGAAATATCCTTAATATTTGCGCTTCATCCAGTATCTTTTCATGGAAATATTCTTTTGAGCATTCTTGAATTTTACTCCACAAAGCAGTATCATGTTGACAATTTGGACGTTATTGAGTTCAGGATAAATTAACATATAAAATCTTTAAAATTTATTCTTGAACTTGTTTAATTGAATTGTCATCATCCTCATGTTTATAATATGTTGAAAGTCATATGTGGCATGTAGTGCATAGATGGACTTGGTATGATTATGACTAGGGATTATTCAGTATAATCATGACCGTAATGTTACAAATTATGTGGTAAAAAATCTTCATTGGTCGTAGTGCATTGATGGACAGTTGTTGGCATGATCATGACCATTGATGAAAACACGAATATCCTTGGCTCGTAGTGCAGGGATAATTTGTGGTCATGATACTAATGAATATCATTGGCCATAGTGCAGGGTGATGTGGATTATTTATTAAGCTGAGTCTCAGCGATAAAAGTAATTAAAAAACCTTTAAATCATAGAAGATAGTTGATTTTATTCTCTACTTGACTCTTCTAATGGATTGCTTGTTCCGCTGCAGTTAAACTTGATGTTTGTTATATTTTATCAGTTTAACACTGTTGAAGGCTAATGATAACTTATTCTGCATTATCTTAGTCATAATATTTCTTACTTGGCTAGTTGAGCTCACCCTTTCTCTTTCATTGTTCTCTTCATGAAATGAGAACATAGCAGGGACTAGTCGGGGAACGGAGTGACGGTCCAGATGATAGCATTAGTAGTCCTCACTATTCTATGAAATAGTGTGATAATAAATGTATTAAGGACTTATTTTGAGTTTGAATAATGTCTAGAAGACAATATTTGTATTAAAACTCACAGCTCATGTTGTATATTTAACGTTGTAGTTGTATTCTGTACCATGTATTTGGAGACTCAGAATAGGTGATGTATACCTATTTTGGGGGCGTCACAATCATTTTGTGGGGAATAGTCACCGGCAAGTACACCGATGTGGGCCACCTCATTCATCAGAATATGTTACGTTACATGAGGGGGAGCACTACAGGAAGTATCCCGCATGCGTCCGTTGTTGCTAGTCTATGTGCACATCAAGGAGTAAGTTGGGGTAATGAACAAATGTAGTGCCCTAGCCAAGATATCACTCATGCGACTATTGCCAAATTCGAGGATTGGGCAGGAGGTGGGCCACACCCGAGGGGAAAAGGTTTAATCCTTCAACCCGCATCCTCGGTGCCTCCACCACAGGCCACACAGGAAACTAATGCAGGAACGTCAACCCAAGCCACTGCTGTCCATGATGATCGTCGCCTCCGAAGGTTGGAGAGGAAGGTCGACGGTATGTACGAAAACTTTGCAGCATTTTCTAATAGTTTAACGAGGTCTCTAGCAGAGGCATTTGAACAGTAGGGTACTATGCTCGAGTGGCCACAATTTGGGACAGCCGTGCCATTTCCACCACCGGATTCACCACCCAAAAAGGGTAGTGCAACTAATCAGTAGGGGAGTTCTTCTAACCCTATACCTTCATTCATTGGGACAATGAATAATTTAAGTTTGGGGGTGTTGGGTAGTAGGGTAGTTGCATGTAATGTTTGCATGTTAGTTTAAATTGTGCATGTTTATTTTGCATGATATGTGTTAGGTAATAATTGTAGAAAATTTTTCTATTTTTAGTTATTATTATATGTTTTAGTATATGTTTAGTTGCATGTCTTGCATTTCTAGCTTTATGTAGTTTTAAGTCTAGCCAATGATGAAACTGAATTTTGAAGGATTGTTGAGTTTAATGGATAACATGAGCTTAGATATAATATTTTACATGATGTAATCTATGGATGTTGTCTAGATTCTTTCGGTTTGCACTGACGTGTTTACACATGCTTGTAGGTATAAGAGCTAATGTTATATTGCTTGATAGGAAATGTGGGTCAATGTGCTGTTATTTGGAAGTAGTGCGAGGCCTCATTCGCACCTATATACACAGGGTTTGAATTAATGTAAAAATTCAATTTTTTAGCAAGATATGGCAGTGATGTTTTATAAAAAGAGGTTTTTCAAACCCCGATGCTCAATAGTAATTGAGGCCTTTTACACTCCCATTTTATTAATTGTTCGGCTGGATTGATTTTATTTGACAGATGAGAAGCATCCGTACGAAAATAATGTACAAAAATAATGCCGACTTCCTCATGGGTATTGTGACGCCCCCAAAATTGGTCCATTCCACCCAACCCATTCTGAGTCGCCAAATACATGGTACAGAAATAACTACAACTTTATTATTACAACATATAAATTGTGAGTTTAAATACAAATATTGTCGTCTAGACAATATCCACACGCAAATAAATCCCCATCATAATTATTGATACATTATTTTACAAAAATGGTGAGGACTACTAAACAACTCTCTAGAACCTTCATTCCATACCCAAGACTAATACTCGCTACATTCTCGCCTCCTAAAAGAAAAAATGGAACAAAAAGGAAAAGGGTGAGCTCAACTAGCCCGAAGAAAGAATATTATGACTAAGATAATATACAACAAATTATCGTTAGTCTTCAACAGGGAAAAATCTAATAGAATATAATAGACAACCAGTTTTAAATCAACAACTGCAGCGGAAACAACAATTCATTATAAGAGTTAAGTAGAGAATGCAAACTACTATCTTCTATATATGAATTTAAAATTTCATCATCGATATTTTATCCCTGTAACATCAATCAATATATATCTAGAATAAAATATTCATCTTTGCACTACGGCCGTAGATATTCATCGATTAGTCATATTCATCTAAACACTGCTCATCTTTTGCACTACGGGCCAAAGATATTAATCGATCGGTCATGTTCATCTCAACACTGCTCATCTTTGCACTACGGGCCAAAGATATTCATCAAGAAATCATTCATCTTTGCACCGGGCCAAAGATATTCAAAGAATATCATCATTTAGGACCGAGGATGATGAAAAATATTTTAAAGGAAACAAATCCAAAGAAACAAAAGAACAAATATTAAGGATTCAGTATTTTAAACAATCCAAGTTCAAAATACTTCATAAGTAATCGAGTGGAGTAAAATTCAAGAATGAAGATCAAAACATAGATCCAATCAAAGATAGGAATCATAACAGACAATCTTGGACACAGAAAAGAAAATTTAATTTTTCTGTGAATAGTGTCGTATTCGTGAATAGTTCCGTATACGTGAATAGTGATGTATACGTGAATAGTAACTCCGACACTAAAAGATAGAAATTTCACAAAAAAAATCATCATGCTTTGTGAATATTACTCGTGAATAGTAACTCATGAATAGTAACTCGTGAATAGTAACTCATGAATAGTAACTCATGAATAGTAACCCCGACATGAAAAAGTTCCAAATTTGATAAAAAGTTCCAACCAATATTTCGGCATAATGATATTGAAGAAATAATATCATTTGAGAAGAAAATAACATCCCTTACCTCGAAAGACAGTACTTCTAGTTGAAACACCAGATATAGGCTATGACTTGAACTTGCACCGTATAGCAATACTCAAAGTAGACTCAAAATACTCACAAGAATACGCTCGATAATATATGGAGAGAAAACTTCAGTTTCTGATGTGATTTTCAATTCTAACCTAAGTACCCTATTTATAGGAAATTGCTTAGAACACCAAAGTAGAAAATTTAATATAATATTAATATATATAAAATTTTTCCTACGCACACTCTTATAAACTGAAATTAGCTCATTTCAACAACCAACCAAGCCCACCAAACATATCAAAAACGTTTTTCTTAATTAAAATATTTCAAACTTCCAAAAATCAATTATTTCGGAGCTTCGAAACTTCAATAATTCCCTTTTACCAGAAAATTCGAATCTCACGACTTTTTATAGAAAATTCCATTATCTACAACTTTGCAGAAGGAAGTTTTTCCAAATTCCAAACAGTAATTGACTGAAATCCACAAACGGGTGATTTTAAAGGCTATAATCAAATTTCAGTCAAGAAATGGGGTCCACCGACACACAAAACATGTGTTAAACAACTTTTGCAACAAAAATACTCTTCCTCCTCATATACTCATATATCCCACATTCATTGTAAAAATATCATCGTTAATATATTATTAAAATAATATATTTTAAAGAATTATTTTATCAGAAAAAGATAAAATATTAATTTTCAACAATTGTCACATTAAAAATTTTCTCCATCTATATCCACATAAAATCAATATTTTCCTCATCATATAAATCAATAATTAATTATTCACAAATAATATTACTGAGAATCACGAAGATTTTGCAACTGCATCGCTCAGAGAAGGGGGGCTTTCCAATAAGGATCTCTCCTTATTAGGCGCCGCAATTATTAGGTGACCAAACCTCTCCTTAGATGTAACTTTTTAGACATTGCCAATAATGTTATCCAATAATATTATTCAGATAATATGAATTATTGCTCCGATAATGGAAAATACCGTAATGACAATTTATTGAAACAACAAAGAATATAAAATATCAATGCAAAGCAATTATTGAATCAATAAAATAAAATACTTGAATGAAGAATTATCGTAACAATTATTGAGTAGTGCCTTCACGTAAGAATCAATAATTGGTGCAATACCGTGCTACTGTTCAACAACGCGTATTAGTGTGTTTTAACCACCGGGTATTCCAACAGTATTAATGGTAACAACTACGCCGTTATTTATAAAAAACTTATATTTGTCGATTTCTTCATCCAATCGCTTTTCATTATGGGGCCCACAAAAGACTGCACCGTCGTACGAATATTCTCCGACAGTATGAATATTCCACGACCAAACGAATATTCCCCGACAATAATGAATATTTTATAACCACTTGATGATTCGAAATATTTGAGTATTTTACTCATAACTATCCACATTAATCAAATCAACCCTTACTATTTCAAAATAATAAATAGAGGAAAATAAATTTCATTTATTAATAATTTGGGGTCTTACAGGTATGGAAACCATCTGAGGAAATTCAGACACCGCAGAATAATTTACAAGCTACTTACAGCTGAAAATGTCCATCACGGGAACCGAATCTATATCCAATAGGTTGAATATGTGATCACATGATTCCTAGGCACACAAGATACTGTAATTTGTATGAAATCAGTAAGCAGGTATATATATGAAAGCTGTAAATATATATATACAGACATGATCACTAACCACGAAGCACCTCCATGGGGGATCAGAAATGTAAATAAAGTTGTAAAAGCTATCAACCGCCACGGAGGAAACTCCAAAGTGATTTAAACATAAATAAAGTCAGAAATACTGATTGACCAACACGAAGAAAAAACTCCGTGGGATGAAAATGTAAATAAAGTCAGATAAAAGCGATCAACTGCCACAAGTAAACTCCAGCGGACGAAACGTAAAGAAAGTCAGAAAAGCGATCAACCACCACGAAGTAAACTCAAGGTGGGACGATATATATATATATATATATAAGCAATAAACGCACCGGATGTAAAATCCAGGCTCATCGAACAGAGTTTGACCACAGTTAATATAAATAAGTATATATATATATATATATATATATATATATATATATATATATATATATATATATATATATATATATTATATATATATATTCTATTGTGTATAGTGTTTTTGCACAAGAAAATATTTTTATATAAAATAAAGATACTTTTATAAAGTTATTCTATAAATAGAATATATTATATTTTACTATGCATAGTGTTGCATAGTGCTCTGCATAGTATTTTGCATAATAAATCTTTTTATATAAAATGTAATACTTTTATAAAGTTATTTGTTTTATTAGATTATAAATAGAATATATTATATTTTATTTAAAAGATTTTGTTTTAAATATGGACCGTCCGATTAAAAGTAAATCATTCTGGACCTATAGAGAGAGTTCTTATTCTATAATCTTGAGCGTATTTCTTTAGAGTTTAAGAAAGCTTTGAGCGTAGTGCAAGTTTTCTTCAAGTATATTCCCGCCCTACCAGTCGAAATACTTTTTTTTTAAGGTAGGGGATATAATTGTCATACTCGTAAAGGATATTATTATTATTATTATAGTAAGGGATATCATTTGTTGTACTCGTTAGGGGTATTCCTTTTTTCTTATTGGTGAAATTCTTTTGTTATTTCATTCTTTATTATTCTGTTGGAATAACCTGTATATGTGGGATACCGAATAATTGGTGAAATTCTTCTATTATTCCATTCTTTATTATTATGTTGGAATAACATGTCTATGCGAAGTACTGCATACATGGTGAAATTCTTCTATTATTCCATTCTTTATTATTACGCATTTAAATATCATATCTCAACGTGCTTACGCATGACTCGATTCCATTATTTATTATTCTGTTGGAATAACTTATTTGTGCAGTCTATCGCATGCGTGGTGAATTCTTCTGTTACTCTATTATTTATTATTATGTTGGAATATCATGTCTGTGCGTTTACGCATGACCCGGTTCAATTCTTTATTATTCTGTTGAAATAACATGTCTATGTAGATTACCGGATGCATGGTAAATGATCATTCGTATTCATACGAATAGTATTTTCATTAAAAAGGGGTTTCTGCCAAGGGAAGATTCGTAATTTTTCTGACACACAAAAATTCTGGAAAAATTTGAAATGATAATTTGATGAGTCTTCTAGATTGTGTCCAACAATGACGATTTTTGGATATATAGATTAAGAGTTATGGATTTTATGGGAAAAGACTATTTTAAAAGTAAACTCTTATAACTCCTTGTGGTTAACTCCAAAATTAATGAATTTTTTATTGGGAGTGCATGTATATAACAAGAGTATACCCTGTAAATTTTGGAATTTTTGGACAAAAGTACAATTTATGATAAATGTCTAAATATTCGCGCTTTTAGCCATATGAAAAATAGTAAATGAATTTTAAAAATTCGAGAAAAATATATGTTCAAGATGGGACTATATTCTGCTAAACCCCAGAAAAGAAATATTTTTGGGACTGATTTGGTATTTTTCATGGAAATGAACTAGTTATGAGTAAATGAATTAAATATGTTATGTGAAGTAATAAAATTGGAAAATAGAATTTTATGGCTTGAGAATCCTATATAGGGTATATGCAGATTTTTGATGAGGGATATGATCATTGATGATGAAATCTTATAAGTATGACATTTTTGAATGATTAAATGCATTATTTGAAAAAGTGTAAACAATTGACATAAATTGTTTATAAGTTTAAGAAATTATTAAAATATTGTTATAATATTAATGATATTAGATTATGAGATTATTAAGTGATTGATAACATTTGGTTATTATTGAACGCTGGATAAATTGTATTATAAATGTTTAATATTTATCATTTATCTCATTTGATTGATTCTTATATCATTGTCATCATCCTCATGCTTATATTGTGTTGAAAGTCATCTTTGGTCGTAGTGCATAGATGGACTTGGTATGATTATGACCAGGGATTATTCAGTATAATCATGACCGTAATGTTACAAATGATGTGGAAAAAGTTCTCATTGGCCCGTAGTGCATTGATGGAGAGTTTTTGGTATGATTATGTCTATGGATTCTCTTCAGCCAAGGGTTCAAAGATGAATTGTTTTATGGTATGATCATGACCGTTAATGAAAACACGATTATCTTTAGCCCGTAGTGCATGGATAATTCGTGGTCGTGATATTAACGAATATCCTTAGTCGTAGTGCATGGATAATTCAAAGGATATGGATTGATTATCGTCGAGTCTCAAATGATGAAATATAAATTCATGGATGTGAAATTAACGAATATCCTTGGCCGTAGTGCATGGGTGATTCGATGATGTGGATTATTTATTAAGCTGAGTCTCAGCGATAAAATATTTATGATACACATTTAATTCGTAGAAGATAGTAGATATCATGCTCTACTTGACTCTTCTAAAATACAGTTGTATGTCTTTGGCATGTAGTGCAAAGATGAATTGTTAATGAATATCTTTAGCCGTAGTGCAAAGATGAGTTTATTAGTATGATTATGAGCAGGAATTCTAATTTGGTATAACCATGATTTTTGATGTTTCGGGTGAAGATAGGTGATGAAAATTATATTCGTCCTGGTTGCGAAGAGGAATTTAGAACCACAATTATGATTATGAGTTATTCATATGATTGTGGACAGGAACTGTTGATTTATTTTACATGGATAAAACATTATTGGTTGACTTTTAACATAAAGAAAATAATAGACCTTATGGTCTATTTGACTATTCTAATGGATTGCTCGTTCCGCTGCAATTATGGTTGAAAAGTTTTATCATCTACCATATGTTCTAAATCTCTGATTTATTATTGATGAAAGCTATTGATAATTTAATTATCTCTAGTAATGATATTCTTTACTAGACTAGTTGTGCTCACCCTTTTTGCTTCAGAATTCCTTTCAGGTAATAAGAGTGTTGCCGTAAGAGTGTTGCCGGGTCAAGCGGGGATAACAGGGAATAGAATGATGGTCTCTAGTCATGGAGGTTCTCCCTAAACAGTATAGAAAAGTGTGTTGTATACTATACAACATTTAGTAGTTATATTTGGTGAATCAAATAGGGTGAGGTGAACCCAACTTTGGAAGCGTGTTTTGCCACTATCATACAAGATGTCTAATGACATACAACCTCGTGTTATTATAAGATGTGGTTGTGCGCATCCACTTCTTTGAGTAAATCTACGGGCACTACCTATATGATCTTGGAGTTTATTTGAAATATAATATTCACTTGGAGACAGTGGTGATAGTTATATGTCAAGAGAAGACTCACCATTGGAAAGAAGATGATAGTAATCTTCTCGTTTTTCTTTGGGGTCTATTGGGTCAACCAAGGATAATTTTGTGGACATATGATATCTATTATAACCTAGACGCATGGCCTCCCATGTACGAAGATTTCCTTGAGCACTTCCCAAAGATTTAAATTTCTAAAACAGTTTTTGACTATACTTTTATGTAAAGTACCATTGTAAGGTTGTGGTCGAGGCACCATGAGAGTTACATACATTTGTATTAAAACTCACGCTTAATCGTAATTATATTCTATACAAACAGTTCAACAGTTGTATAAATAAAGTTGTATTTGAATTTTGTACCATGTATCTGACGACTCATAATGGGTGATGTATACCTAATTTTGGGGGTGTCACATTTGTTATCAGAGCTTATGGATATGGTCACTGGCAGAGATAAGAGTCTAGAACTAGGAGGGGAGAGACGAGTTATATACTTCACTAGTGTGTACCTTACCTAAGCTGAAATTGTTACATGATAAGTTGACAAATTATGATATGTCAATTAACCTTTGTTTTGAAGATTTATTCTAGAATGATATCTGAAATACAGGAGATGAGCAATAGAAAAATCATGATACAGAGGATATAATCGTGAAGGTACAATCCAAAAAGAAAGCAAGGTATTCTCATCTCTTCAACTATCAGGTACGTACGTAAATTTCGAGGGCGAAATTTCATAAGGAGGGGTGATTATGAGAACCCGAATTTCATGAAATAAAAGTATTCAATTTTTTTTCTATTTTGGTAAATAGTTAAATTGATAAAACTTTAAAGTTAAGGGTAATATGTGAATTTTTTTTTGCAAATTACGCAAGTTGTTATATAATATTCGATTGGTCGGGGAATATTCGTTTTAACAGGGAATATTCGTACAACGACACAATCATTGGTGGACCCCACAACGGAATTATTGTTTGATTGAGAAAACGACAAAAATACTTTTTTATGTAAATAATGGCGTATGTTTTACCGTTAATCTGTTGAAACACCCTTGTTAAAAAATACAATGAATACGCGTAGTTGCATAAGTAGACACACAGGTATTGGTTATTAATGCTTACGTGATATGTCACTCGCTTTTGTTTTATTAGTATTATTAATGTAATAAAACAGTAAATGCTTTTTATATAAAATGTAATACTTTTATAAAGTTATTCTATAAATAGAATATATTATATTCTATTATGCATAGTGTTTTACAAAGAAAATCTTTTTATATAAAATGTAATACTTTTATAAAGTTATTCTATAAATAGAATATATTATATTTTACTATGCATAGTATTGCATAGTGCCTGCATAGTATTTTGCATAGTAAAATCTTTTTATATAAAACAGAATACTTTTATAAAGTTATTTATTTTATTAGATTATAAATAGAATATATTATATTTTATTTAAAAGATTTTGTTTTAAATATGGACCGTCCAATTAAAAGTAAATCAATCTGGACCGTTCATGAATTAGTTACTATACAGTCCATTCTTCTATAAATAGAAGCTCATTCCTTCATTATTTCTTACGAATTCACTGAAACTCTAGAGAGAGAAACTATAGAGAGAGTTTTTATTCTATAATCTTGACCGTATTTCTTTAGAGTTTAAGAAAGCTTTGAGCGTAGTGCAAGTTTTCTTCAAGTATATTCCCGCCCTACCAGTCGGAATACTTTTCCTTTTAAGGTAGGGGATATAATTGTCGTACTCGTAAAGGATATTATTATTATTATTATAGTAAGGGATATCATTTGTTGTACTCGTTAGGGGTATTCCTTCTTTCTTATTGGTGAAATTCTTTTGTGATTTCATTCTTTATTATTCAGTTGGAATAACCTGTATACGTGGGATACCCTATACTTGGTGAAAATCTTATATTATTCCATTCTTTATTATTATGTTGGAATAACATGTCTATGCGAAGTACTGCATACATGGTGAAATTCTTCTATTATTCCATTCTTTATTATTATGTTGGAATAACTCTGCCTACTATGGCAATCGCATTCATGGTGAAATTCTTCTATTATTCCATTCTTTATTATTCTATCAGAATATCCTGTCTGCGCGTTTAGGCATGACCTGGTTCCATTATTTATTATTCTGTTGGATTAACCTGTCTGTGCGGTCTATCGCATACGTGGTGAATTCTTCTATTATTCCAATATTTATTATTCTGTTGGAATATCATGTCTGTGCGTTTATGCATGACCTGGTTCCATTCTTTATTATTCTGTTGAAATAACATGTCTATGTAGATTATCGCATGCATGGTAAATGATCATTCGTATTCATACGAATAGTATTTTCATTAAAAAGGGGTACCTGCTAGGGGCAAATTCGTAATTTTCTCGACACACAAAAATTCTGGAAAAATTTGAAATGATAATTTGATGAGTCTTCTAGATTGTGTCCAAAAATGGCGATTTTTGGATATATAGATTCAGAGTTATGGATTTTATGGGAAAATACTATTTTAAAAGTAAACCCTAATAACTCCTTGTGGTTAACTCTAAAATTGGTGAAATTTTTATTGGGGGTACATGTATATAATAGGAGCATACCCTGTAAATTTCGGAATTTTTGGACAAAAGTACAATTTATGATAAATGTCTAAATATTCGGCAGTTTTAGCCATATGAAAAATAGTAAATGAATTTTAAAAATTCTGAGAAAAATATATGTTCAAGATGGGACTATATTCTGCTAAACCCCAGAAAAGAAATATTTTTGGGACTGATTTGGTATTTTTCATGAAAATGAACTAGTTATGAGTAAATGAATTAAATATGTTATGTGGAGTAATAAAATTGGAAAATAGGATTTTATGGCTTGAGAATCGTATATAGGGTATATGCAGATTTTTGATGAGGGATTTGATCATTGATGATCAAATATTATAAGTATGGCATTTTTGAATGATTAAATGCATTATTTGATAAAGTGTAAACAATTGAAATAAATTGTTTATAAGTTTAAGAAATGATTAAAATATTGTTATAATATTAATGATATTAGATTATGAAATTATTAAGTGATTGATAACATTTGTTTATTATTGAACGCTGGATAAATTGTATTATAAATTATTAATATTTATCCTTTATCTCATTTGATTGATTCTTATATCATTGTCATCATCCTCATACTTATATTGTGTAGAATGTCATCTTTGGCCGTAGTGCATAGATGGACTTGGTATGATTATGACCAGGGATTATTCGGTATAATCATGACCGTAATGTTACAAATGATGTGGAAAAAGGTCTCATTGGCCCATAGTGCATTGATGAACAATTTTTGGTATGATTATGGCTATGGATTCTCTTCGGCCAAGGGTGCAAAGATGAATTGTTTATGGCATGATCATGACCGTTGATAAAAACACGATTATCTTTAGCCCGTAGTGCATGGATAATTCGTGGTCGTGATATTAACAAATATCCTTAGCCGTAGTGCATGGATAATTCAGTGATATGGATTGATTATCGAACCGAGTCTCAGCGATAAAATATAAATTCATGGATGTGATATTAACAAATATCCTTGCCCGTAGTGCAGGGGTGATTCGATGATGTGGATTATTTATTAAGCTGAGTCTCAGCGATAAAATATTTGTTATACACTTTTAAATCGTAGAAGATAGTAGATATCATGCTCTACTTGACTCTTCTAAAATACAGTTGTATGTCTTTGGCATGTAGTGCAAAGATGAATTGTTAATGAATATCTTTGGTAGTAGTGTGAAGATGAATTTATTAGTATGATTATGAGTAGGAATTCTGATTTGGTATAACCATGATTTTTGATGTTTCAGGTGAAGATAGGTGATGAAAACTATCTTCGTCCTAGTTCTGAAGAGGAATTTAGAACCACAATTATGATTATGAGTTATTCATATGATTGTGGATGTGAACCTGCTGATTTATTTTACATGGATAAAACATTATTGGTGGACTTTTAACATAGAGAAGATAATAGACCTTATGGTCTATTTGACTCTTCTAATGGATTGCTTTCGTTCACCGCAAACTATGGTTGAAAAGTTTTACCATCTACAATATGTTCTAAATCTCGATTTATTATTGATGAAAGCTATTGATAATTTAATTATCTTTAGTCATGATATTCTTTATCAAGGCTAGTTGTGCTCACCCTTTCGCTTCACAATTCCTTTCGTGTAATAAGAGTGTTGCCGTAAGAGTGTTCTTGGGTCGAGCGGGGATATCAGGGGAATAGAACAGTGGTCTCTAACTATGGAGGTTCTCCCTAAACAGTATAGAAAAGTGTGTTGTATTATATACAACATTTAGTAGTTATATTTGGTGAATCAAATAGGGTGAGGTGAACCCAACTTTGGAAGGGTGTTTTGCCACTATCATACAAGATGTCTAATGAAATACAACCTCATGTTATTATAAGATGTGGATGTGCGCCCCACTTGGCGAGTATATCTACTAGCACTACCTATATGATCTTGGAGTTTTTTGAAATATAATATTCACTTGGAGACAGTGGAGATAGTTATATGTCAAGAGAAGACTCACCATTGGAAAGAAGATGATAGTAATCTTCTCGTTTTTCTTTGGGGGTGTCACATAAAGCTTGGTCTGTTTGAGGATGTGTATAACATATTCCATCATCTATCCTCTTTGATAACATTGACCTTTCCTGGTTGGTATTTCCAGGTCATGTGTAGATTCTGTTGGATTTACTGCCAACATCAAATGTTGTCAGGGATGCCTCAGCTTCGCTAACGTGTACTTCACCTGACATGTGAATCAACGGCTAAAAAATCCTGTGGGATATACTGTCAAGGTTGCTTGACCTTCGCTGACATGTGAATCAATGGTCGATACTCAGGGTAGATTGTCAAGGTCGCTTGACCTCATTGTCATGTGTAGATCAACGGCACATCATATATGATTTCCCTGCCGGGATTCATTGGGAATATGAGTAATCGAGCCTGAAATCCTCGAATAGCTCTAGAGGTTTGATAGGTTTAATTGCTACCGGCTGAGATATGTGTGTCAACGGCTTGAATGTACGTTGTAATCCCCTTCGGGGACTCACGTTGTAACCATCGATGATGTGTGTAGCAGCGGCTGGTCATCGAATGGTTTCTGATGCTCTGTTGGGTTTGCTTCCAACGGTTATCATGATGTCAAGGTTGCTTGACCTTTGCTAATTTGTGTGTCAACGGATGAGCATGCGTTGTAACCCCCATCGGGGATATATGTTGTAACCCCCATCGGGGATCTACGTTGTAACCCCCATCGGGGATATACGGTGTAACCCCCGTCGGGGACATATTTAGGGTAACGACCTGGAGTTGGCGGCACCGAACCTGTACAAGGTATTGCCGGATGCGATTTGTGACAAATGAGATCATTGGATTTGAGGATGGCTACCCGGCTGGAGTCGAGTACGTGATTTCCACCAGGAGAGTTCCTCTCTTCACAGATGGAGGCTGGGAGCTCTATTTAGGAGAGCGTGTTATTAGGAGCACCACAAGGGAGATTCGTATGCTGATCTTACCTCCTGTTAGGCGTCATTGGCCTGTATCGCAGTCACCCGTCACTAAGATCCCATTGTTGGGGGTTGACGGTTTTCCAATTATCAGATGGTCTATGTACTCAGGAGACGTTCCAGCGTTGGTGGTTCCCTCGTACTATCGGAGCCCAGTCCCGTGCCACACAGTTTATGGGGGATATGGTTCCAGGATCTGTGATGATGACGGATTGGATAGCTTGTGTCCGAGATCGGACTCATATGACATAGATTGATAGTTTGACCCGGAAGTTGGACCAGGCACATATATTTATCCGGCATTTGGGCAGAGATCCGGCAGAGGCGGCTTCATTTGATCCTTCCAGCTCAGGCGCTGGCCCCTCAGATGACCCATTTAGTTTTGCCGGCGCAGATCATCCTCTATATAGGCCTGATATCCCTGTTGATAGAGATCCGGTGACTCAGGTGGACAGGATTGATGATGTGGACATCGACACATTGGTCTTCTTCTGATGTGTATTCTCGTTATATCTTTTGATAGGCCTCTATTAGTAGTAGGGCGTCTGTGCCCCATTTCCTTGTATTTGTAGCTGTATAGAGATGATGTATTAGATGATGATATACTTGGAATGTATGCACAGTTTTTTCCATTCCCTATATCATATTGCCATCTATTATCTGCTATGGATGTATCATGTTATGCATATGTATATATGTCCGTAGATATTCTAGATTGACCCTGGATGGTCTTATGACACGGCCCGCATGTATGTCTTCTTGACGCTTAGTCGAGTATAGATCATACCCCACCATCATTGGTGGCATTGGGTATCTTGAACGGTATGATACTTAGCATGTCACCACCAGACAGGGTGACTATAGATCATTTGTTGCAGCATACTATGACCTTATTGATGTTTCAAGTTCCCGCAGGGTTTGTGAATGGTATGCTAGAGCATTGGCTACCGGATAGGTAGGTTTTTCGATTTGGGACCCATGAGTTGACTCCTACTCTAGAAGAGTATGCACGATTGATGATGTTGCCATTAGACAGACCTTGCGTGCACATGGCTTTGGGAGACATGAGTAGACGATTCATGACTCTCACTAGATTACGGCGCAGAGTGGTACAGGATGAGCTGACGTCTGGCCACGTGATATCCTAGCGCTTTCTGTATGACAGATTTGGCTCAAAGGATAGCTATTCACGACATTCCGGGGATTTCACCGCACCGGAGGATCATTGGCGTTTGGCCAGGGTTGATGTATTACTGCTATGCATACTGTCGTATGTCTATATGCCACGGTACATGGATGAGATAGACATCGGAGTCATCATGGCGGCGAGAGCTCTTAGGGAGGGTCATACCATTGTACCTATGATTATAGCAGAGACCTCATGGTCAAAGATCCCATCATTGTATTTATCCGACATGAGTGTTCACGGGTAGTTCGGTCATGCTGTATGTGTGGTTTATGTCACACTTGAGACCGATCGGCACTCTTAGATGGCATGGGTATTGGTTCACCCATGATGTAGCCGTGTCATACTCCTTTCAGCCATCGAAGTGTATAGATGCTCTGTCCTGGTCCACATTTTTGGAAAATATCAGAGATCCTTTTAGTATATTGCCGTGTTCGGGGCTTAGCTCACCATACAGCTTCATTACTCATGCTTCGGGCATGGATTACCTCCCTCTGGCTGGTTTGAGGGGCGTGACTACTTACCACCCACTGGCTGTGATGTCACAGTTTGAACAGTTCCAGGATTTTCATCCTTTCGAGGGGGCGATAGGTCAGCGTTCAGCTTCTCGATATCTCTCAGCAGAGGACCGATCCCGCGTGTATGCTTGTTGGGATCAGCGTGAGATAGCTTCTTTCTTTGTCAGTCATCCAGGTTGTTTTGCCGAGTATTCCGCATGAATGGAGACAAAGATTTTATCGGTAGCGGTAGTGTCCACAGTACCGGATAGTAAGTCAGATGATGTCGAGCCCATTGAGGACATCGATTCCTACATCGAGGAGGAGCCCGCTGCTGGGTTGCCAGCATTTCTTTTGGATTCTCATAGTGCTAGTACTGTTGTGATTCAACACTCAGCACAGTATTTTGAGCAGAGTCTTCATCTGATGACCTTTGGGAGAGATCAGGTTCGATCTATGATGTTGACTGCTCTTGATGGGAGAGACACAGCTCTAGTAGAGAGAGACGAGGCATTAGCTCGCCTGGATATCGCTGTTGTTGAGCGGGATGAGGCTAGATTAGCAAGAGATGCAGTGATAGTTGAGCGGGATAGTGCTATATCTGCCCGGGATGTAGCCATCACAGATAGTACTGCAGTGAGGTCCCTTACCACTGGCATGATCGCAGAGATGAGCTCATATATTGATGAGCATATGGTCACCATGCAGATGGATGCAGATCTATTGGGTCGTGTGGATATTCTCGTACAGGAGACCACAACTTTACCTCCTTCTTCTGAGAGGAACGCCATGTTGGGCTTGTTAGCTTGCATACACACTGACTTGTAGATGGGCTTGTATTTACCTGCATAAACTAGCTTAGCCATTTTGTCACGTACAATTTACATTGTGTATATCAAACATCATTATATATATGGCAGGGAAATATATTTTTGATCACTTCCCTTTTAGATATGCCTGAATACTTGCTTGATATTTTACCTGCTGCTTTAGGGCTTGTGATCTTGATGTATTCTGAATTCCTCCTGGGTGGATGGACATTGAGTTGTCTCTGGATAGTTCAGAAAGTATCATTGATCTTTATGTATCCCTACCATCTTTGGTGTCTTGGGACTAGTTTCTGTATGGAAAATGTAGAGAGGAGTGTGGCTTTCCTCTCTGAAATTGACTGCACCACAGATGATTGCAAGTACTTCTATTTAGGAGAAGCCTAGTTAATTCCATCACTTATGGATTGGTGTTGCTCTTCAAGGTATGACCGCAGTTTAGATGGTCGTCGAATCTCCTATTTGGGAGGAGTTCAGGTAATTCCATCCCTTTGGTCTAAAGCTAATGAAATGTGATGGATTGAAGGATGATCCCAGTACCAACTGACAAGGGTTTATGTTTTGGTAGGGGGTGAGACCGCACCATGAATGGCTGCCTACGTACTCTTATTGAAGAGGAGATCAGGTCTGCATAGTTTGAACCTGGTGTAAGAGGTTCAACGCTGTATATGGCTGAAATGGTGTAGGAATATTTTTGTTTGTTTTTGTTTTTGTAAGGAAAAAGGGTGTAGAAATGTTTTTTGTTGTTTTTGTTTTATTGGGACCTGGCCATATGAATTGGTTGCCTACGTACTCCTATTGAAGAGGAGATAAGGTCGACGTAGTTCGCCTCTCAAGGCGAGAAGAAAAGCGTAATCCCATGTGCAGGTCAGAGTATGGGGAAGAGAAAGTCTAATCCTAGGTTGAGGATAAACTACAGGTACGAGAAGTTTGATCCCAGGTATGGGTAGCCAAACTGCAAATGCAAGAGGTTCAATCCGCGGTGGGATGACCTAAGTCGTAGGAACGCAAAGGAGAGCCAGGCTGCTAGCTTGAAAAGTATGTTTCCCTGAGGGACAAAGTATGGAAGAGTTGTATGGTGTAAAGGGTTAAAGAACCGAAATGGTTGGTGATCGGAAGGTCCAACACCAGGATGTTTGTTTGATGGCAACTTTAGACATAGTACCGTTTCACGATGTCAGAGTTGATGAGTTGTGGAAATTCATCGTCGTCCATTTCTTGTAATCTGAGAGCACCTCCCGTCAATACTTCTTTGACAATAAATGGGCCTTCCCAGTTAGGAGAGAATTTTACCTTAGAATAATCTTGGTTGTCAAGGATCTTCTTTAAAACCAAGTCATGTTGTTTAAACTGTCGTAGCCGGACTTTTTTGTTGTAGGATCTGGCGATCTTTGTTGATATAACTGACCATGGAAGATAGCCACGGTTCGCCTTTCGTCTATTAGAGACAATTGGTGATACATATCTTGTACCCATTGGTCTTCCTCCAACTGAGCGTCTATCAGCACTCTGAGGGATTCTATTTCAACTTCTATGGGGAGCACTGCTTCCATCCCATAGGTTAAAGCGTAGGGGGTTGCCCCAGTGGAAGTGAGCATTGAGGTTCTGTAGGCTAACAGAGTAAGAGACAATAGGTCAGGCCAATCTTTGGGGTTGGCGGACATCTTTTGCATAATCTTCTTGATTTTTTTGTTAGCCGCTTCAACAGTAACGTTCATCTTCGGACGATAGATGACAGAGTTAAGATGTTTGATGTGGAATTTACTGCATAATTCCTCCATCATTTTGTTGTTGAGGTTCTTAGCATTGTCTGACACAATCACCTCTGGTTGCCCATATCGACAAACGACATTGTTTCTGATGAAAGAAATGATGACTTCTTTGGTAACCCGGGAAAAGGAGGTTGCTTCTACCCACTTGGTAAAGTTGTCGATAATGGTGAAGATAAATCGATGACCATTACTAGCTTTAGGCTCGATGGGCTCAATCACGTCCATTCCCCACATTGCGAAGGGCCAAGGCGAACTCATATTGTGGAGTTCCCGTGGAGGGGCGTGGATAGCATTCCCATGAATCTGGTATTGATAACATCTCTCGACGTGGTCATTGCAATCAGTTTTGAGAGATAGCCAATAATGTCCTATCCTGAGGACTTTGTTGACAAGGAGGGGGCCACTCATGTGGGGGCCACAGACTCCGCCATGGATTTCATCCATAAGCCTTTGGGCTTGATCTTTGTCTAAACATCTAAGGAGACCTAGTCCTTCATCTCTTTTGTAGAGCACATCTCCACTCAGGTAGAATTTCATAGCAAGTCGATGGATCCGCCTTTTCTCAGTCGGACTCGCCTCAGCTGGTGCAGATCCATCTCGCATATATTCCTTGATATGCTGATACCAAGGATGTTGGATGAGAGGTAACTCATCTGATACTTCTCCAACGTAATTCCAATAGGTTGGGGCCTTGTGCAGGGAAATTGTGACGCTTGGCAAGTGTTCCTTATCAGATATGCAAATCAAGGAGGCCAAAGTTGCTAATGCGTCCGCAAAATCATTTCTATTACGAGGAACGTGTAGAAAGTAGATTTCTTTGAACTCCAAAGCCATCTTCAAAACCTCCCGATGGTAGGGCAGCAAATATAATTCCTTGGTTTGATAGATTCCGGTGGATTATCTGATTACCAACTCTAAATCCCCAAAGACAGTTAACCGCCTAATGCCCATTGAATGGCAAGTTTTAGCCCCATGAGATAGCCTTCATACTCAGCCGTGTTATTGGTGCTGACAAACTGTAATTTGACGGCAACGGGATACTGCTCCCCCGTGTCAGATACTAGAACTGCTCCAGCTCCAGAACCTTCCATATTAACAGCTCCATCAAAATACATCTTCCATGATTGGCTCATATCGTACTGATGGTGTTGCTGAACTGTCATTATTGCTTCATCGGGGAAGTATGTCTCCAAGGGCTTGAAATCACCTGAAGGTGCGGCGGCCAGTTGATCCACAATTCCCTGACCTTTGATGGACTTCTGAGTCATATATACGATGTCAAATTGTTGCAGGATCAACTGTCATCTAGACAGCCGACAATTTGACATGGGTTTATTGAACACGTACTTCAGAGGATTCATGCGGGATATGAGATGGGTTGTGTGACCATTGAGATAATGATGTAACCTCATGGAAGCCAATGCTAAAGCACAACACATCTTTTCGATCAGAGTGTACTTGTGCTCACTGCTGCTGAATCTTTTGCTGAGGTAATAGATAGCTCGTTCTTGTCCTCTATCGTCCTTCTGTCCCAGTATGCAGCCTATGGCATTGTCACTTATGGACAGGTACATGAATAGGGGAACATCGTCCCTGGGTGGTACCAACACGGGAGCTTTGACTAGCTGTTTCTTGATTGTGAGGAAGGCATTCTGACACTCATCATTCAATTTCATGGAGGAGTTCTTCCTTAAAAGCTTGAATATTGGCTCACAGGTTGCTGTGAGTTGGGAGATAAACCTGCTAATAAAGTTGATTCTTCCCAAAAATCCCTATATTTCCTTCTTTGTCGGAGGAATGGGCATTTTTGTGATGGCTTAGATTTTGGCAGGTTCCAGCTCAATCCCTTTGTGGATGACTAGAAATCCTAGCAACTTGCCTGATTTAACGCCAAAGGCGCACTTAGCTGGATTCAACTTCAAGTTGTATTTACGCAACTTGTTGAATAACTTTCTAAGATGGTCTAGATGATCATCCTCCTTCCAGGATTTAACAATGATGTCATCCACTTAGATCTCGATCTCTTTGTGGATTAAGTCGTGGAAAAGAGCCATCATAGCTCGTTGATAGGTAGCTCCGGCATTGATGAGGTCGAATGACAACCGTCTATAGAAAAAGGTTCCCCAAGGCGTGATGAAAGCAATTTTCTCCCGATCTTCCTCAGTAACCACGATCTGATGATACCCCGCAAAGCAATCAGCAAAGGAGTACATGTCGTATTGCGCCGTATTGTCAATGAGAATGTGGATAAATGGCACGGGAAAGCTATCTTTTAAGCAAGCTTTGTTCAAGTCCCGGTAATCCATGCAAACTTGCACCTTCCCTCTGGGTTTAGGCACGGGCCCAATGTTGGATATCCACTCAGGATATGTAGACACCATGATGATGCCAGCTTGAAATTGTTTCACAATTTCTTCTTTCACCTTTAAAATCCACTCAGGTTTTAATCGCCTGAGCTTTTGCTTGACTGGCTAAAATCCCTCTTTAATGGGGAGGTGATGAAGGATAATGTCAGTGGACAAACCCACCATGTCTTCATGAGACCATGCAAACACATCCTGGAACTGGGTTAATAGTGTAACCATGTCATTCCGTTGGTTTGGGTTAAGGTCTGAACCAATCTAGATTAACTTAGGGCTTTCTAAGGTTCCGAGATTGAAAGAAGTGGTTTGATCAAGGTTGGGTTTAGGTTTGTCTTTGACCCATTCTTGAATTTCTGGAGGCACCTCAATGTCATCCTGTATATCCATAAAGGCTGAATTTATCTCTACATCAAAGGTACAATCCTCGTGGAGAAGAGGCACCAGACGCTAAGCACAGCACATCTAAATTAAGAGTCCTGAAACAAAATATGCTTTCACTTAGTATATATGAAATGTATTGATCTGACACAGTGTTAGCATATACTGGAAAAATAAACTGCTAATACTGTACAAAAAAGTAAGCAGTTATTATATCTCTACAGGCGAAAGAGTTCTTGCGCTTTTACCTTTTGTCAATGCAATGAATCTTTGCCGCTTCCAATTGGCAAGGGCAAAGTCCGGGTGGACCGCAGTGATGTAGGGATTGTCATCATCCTCCCTATCCTGAATGATGGCCATTACGTCTGGGCAATCATCATCTAGGGTGTATCTGTTTGTATGTTCATCATGAACGATGATGCGTATGCCTGACATCATTCAGATGACGTCTTGTTTGATTCTTCGTTCCTCTTCTTCCACTGCGGGATTTGGAACAAAGACTTCTTTCTCCTTCACCGATACCGGCTTGGGAAATAACATAGTCATTACATTGGCTGGCACCTTTACAGGAGGTTGTACGGACTCAGAGCTTGAAGGCGAAGATAAACGCCGCATGGTTGAAGCTGAAGGAATCTGTTGATGCTTATGAGGATTCCTATGACTAAAACTGGCAGAATAGCCTAGTCTAGCTATTCTAGTCCGCCTGGCTAATTGAATTGGGTACTTGATTCCCTGGCAATCTTTACCCAGCCCTTGTCCCGGTTTATGACCCAATGACATCATTTCTTAAGTAGCTGACATTGCCTCAGTAGAAATCTTGGGTTTGGGTAATGGCATTCCAATAGCATGGTATTGGGTATTGCTTACTTCCAAGGCATGAAAACTGACCGGTTCAACGTCTGCATTGGCATTGATGAATGACATGTCCCCGTGTTGAGGACACTCTAGTTCAGCGTTGACCGTGACCATGATATTGTTGATAATGTATTTCAACTGTTGATGAAGAGTGGAGGGGACTGCCCCTGCCATGTGAATCCATGGTCGTCCCAAGAGCAAGTTGTACCCCAAATCTATCTTGAGCACATGGAAAGATATGCAAAATGTGTGAGGACCAATTTCAATTGGCAGTTCAATTACTCCAACCGAATTCCGACGGGCTCCATCAAAAGCTTTGATGATAGTATGGCTACTCCGAATTCGGTTGAGATTGATATTCATCTTCACCAAGGTAGCGTATGGACAGATATTTAGAGATGAACCTCCATCTATCAAGACTCCAACTAGCATGTATCCGGAGGACAAGACCATAATGCTCAACGGTTTGCAATGACCGGTCCCCTCGGGAGGTATGTCATCATCAGTGAAGGATATCACATTGTTGTTGAAAATGTGATCAACCAGATGTTGAAATTTTTCTATATCAACTGATTTTGGTAGATAGGCTTCTTCTAAAACCTTCAGCAAGACCTTCCTGTGATTTTCGGAAGTTAGGACCAAGTCCAGAATTGATATTTGTTGTGGAGCTTCTTTTAAGCTTAAAACCACCTTAGCTTCATGATGACTCATAGTGCGGAGGAATTTTTCAGTTTTCTCCATGGGTATTTTCCCCTTTGATTTGATGGTGGACTTCATCACCCGTTGGGGAAGAAACAGTGGATTTTCCTTCGACACTGTAGCAGTTGTATGTGAGGTGGATCCTTCACCTTCTCCATAATTCCATGGAACTTTGCTCAAGATAACAATAGGATATTGTGCTCTGTATGGCAAGTTGATTGGCTCGGTAGTGACCACTTTCAAAGGATTATTGCTTCCCTTGAGTTGAATTATTGGCATTGTGAGTAATTTTTTAACCCCATCAGTCTCAGTGGATATGACTGCTACCACACTCTTCCACTCAGTATGACCTGAATTCTCACTTACACGTAACACAGTATCGTCGTCTGCTAAGTGCAGGACACCACTGTCAATTAGATTTTGGATAAGGTGGCGGAGTGCCCAACATTCTTCTGTGCTGTGACCGCGAGACTGGGAGTGATATTGACATACTCCATCAGAGTTGTACCGCCCTGAACGGGGGTTGATTGGAGGTAGAAGGGAACTGATCCTTCATTCATTGATTAGCATAAGAAGGATTTCCTCCATAGGTTGTCCCAAATAGGTGAACTCCCTTTTGTTGGCAAAATCCCGACGGGCTTTGGCATTTGCTCTCTTCGTCGCTTTGTCTTCCAGCATTTCATTTTCTGAAAATGATGAGGGAATATTCATGACAAGGGGTAGGACAATGGCATGCTCCTTGTCGATTAACTGACGTGTCACTTGATGCTGATAAGTCACCAGTTCTGCCAATTGCTCAATTTGCTTGCATAGAGCTTTCATCTTTCGTTCCATTGTGAACTGGAACTTGGCATAATCCCATTTATCATTGTCGTCTTTTAGGGTTTGGGAGGATTCACAGCTGAAATTGGAACTCTGTCCGTTGCTCTAATTTATCATGTTGACCTCTTCTTCTTTGTGTTGAGGAAGAGGGTTGTCTTGACCATGAGGCTGATCTGGTTTGGTAACAACGATTTCACCATTGTCTATCAGGTCCTGGATCTTCTGTTTC
Source organism: Panax ginseng (assembly GCA_020205605.1). Lineage (NCBI taxonomy): Eukaryota > Viridiplantae > Streptophyta > Magnoliopsida > Apiales > Araliaceae > Panax > Panax ginseng. The sequence continues at coordinate 59,492,329 of CM035140.1, read as the reverse complement.
AAGGCCCAACAATCCCAAGTATTATGTCCAGGTGCCCCGGCATGATAAGCACATTTCCGAGCAGTATTGAAACCCCGTCCATTAGGGTTGGCTGGTGGAAGAAGATGTGTAATTTTCTTTTGTGTTGTCGGAAGATTGAGAATGTTCTTGAGGGTATCCCCTAAGGGTGTAAACACTCGAGGGCGTTTGACTTCTCCACCTGTTGGTATTGGAGGGTTCGCAGATTGTGCTTGAAAGGGAGTGTAGTTTCTCCTTTGAATAGGCATGCTTTGATTGCCTTTTTGACCCTGTAGTATCAGGGAAACATCTTCCTTTTTCTTTTTATGGACCCTACGGGAGTTGTTTCCATAATTTCCGGACTGGATGTGATCAGCAACAACTTTGAGTGCAGCTAGGTCTTGAATTTTTCCAGACTTCAATCCTATCTCAGCCATCTCCCCATGTTTGACCATTTCAGAAAATGGTTTGCCGATGCTGGCTTAAACTCTCTCATAGAATGGAGCTTCTTGTATGTCTATGAAAGTCATGACCATCTCTAATTCTGTCATGGAAGGATTAACTTGGGCGACCAAAGCGTCTCCACCTTTGAGCATACTCTCCGAAAGACTCGTTAGATTTGCTTTCTTGATCTTGGTAATTTGATACCGATCGAGCCATCCGAGTTTGAAAGCTATACAGAGTGAGGAAAGTATGTGCTAGCTCTTCCCAAAGGCATGGATCTTTGAATTGTCTAATCTTGTGTACCACGAATCCAAGCTTCTCGGTTAGACTTTTCTGGAATAATTGCGTTCTGAGTTTTTCATCCTCTGCATAAGATCCAAGTTCTCCAATAAACCCCTTTAAATGTGTGTAAGGATCTCCTAACCCGTCATATTTTTCAAAGTCAGGAGTTTTAAATTTTTCTGGATAATGAACACCAGAGAAAATACATAGGTCAGCATATGAAACACTCTCGTGTGTTCCAATTCCTTTGATAGCACGAAAAGTCTCTTCCATTTGGAGGACTTTCTTTTTGATATCACCAGTGTCTGGGTCTCCAGTGGGATGGACAGCATCATGAGTTTTGTTGGTCGTATGCAACTGCAGTTCAGGTATTGTAATGACCGGGATTCCTCCTTGTGTGGAGGATTCAGCATGTACGTGTATTTTGGGACCCTGATTAGACTGGTGTAATTCTTTGAGTAGAACAGCCAAATCTGTAATTTATTTGCTTAATCCGTCGAATTCTTTGCGAGAAACTGGACTAAGTTTAGTCTGGTCGGATGATGACATGATTGACTGTAGGCCTGTAGCCTTTTTGGACTTTGACTGGGTAGTAGGTCTGATTGGTTCCCTGCGAATAACTTGCATAGTTTAGTCTCTAGGGAGTGTATAATAACATGCTATGTGATGTGTCCATTTTAGGAACTTTATCCTGCAAAACGGATGTCAGCTATTTGTAGCATGTTACTTAAAATATGTATGTGTACACATTTCTTCATATTTCTCATTACATGGAGATATATATGGAATGTAATTACAAGTAATTGTGTTTACAAGTAATTGAAATGAGAGAGCATGAAGAGACTTTCCTCCATTTTGGGTTTATCAGAGGCTGACCTATCTTAGGTTATTCTCGCGGCTTTTTGGCATGAAGGTTCCCAAATCATCGCAATCTACATAACGGGAAGTTAATCTGGTCTTTCAACTGGAGCGAATTTGGGTGGTGCCTTTCCTGAGCCTCGAAGAATTAGTCTTCTCACGAGTCCAGTAATCAAACACCGACGGGATAGCCTCCTGGTGGAGGGACCACACAACATACATTAACATACATCGCGTCTCATCATATGAAAATGATGACATGTGCGAAGCACTAATATCACAAGCAGTTTATAGTGCGAGACACTAAGTGCAATAAGGAAATGCATTCGTACACATTCATCAAATGTAAATGCAACATCCACACACAAGCAGATAACAGTTTTGAAAAGATTGTAATAGCGGCTTAAGTCCTCTTACTAGAGTCCCCAGCAGAGTCGCCACCTGTCGACGTCGGGATTTTTAGATGTCCCTTTCCATTACTCATTCTTTGGTGTTCTCATTTTAGGTGAGATTTGTTTGAAAAAACATGTGAAAAAGGTCTGACATGTATTATGTCGACGATGGGACTGTTAAGAGTCACCAGTTGGTTTTTTAAATGGTTGTACCAACACAACCGAGAAAAGGTTTGAACATTGACTCCGGTGATGATGTGACATCATAAACCAATCGGTGAAACCGAGATTCATTAGGGTCCGGGACTTGGTTAAAGTGAGGAAAGGTGTTAGGCACTCCCAACATCCGTGTTACCACGGTGACCACCTCTTTTCAAGAAACTATTATCCAATGTGTGTGTGTGTGTGGGTCAATGTGTTTTGTTATTTGGAAGTAGTGTGAGGCATCGTTCGCACCTATATACACAGGGTTTGAATTTATGTAAAAATTCAATTTTTTAGCAAGATATGGCAGTGATGTTTTATAAAAGAGGATTTTGAAACCCTGATGCTCAATAGTAATTGAGACCTTTTACACTCCCATTTTATTAAGTGTTCGGCTTGATTGATTTTATTTGACAGATGCGAAGCATCCGTAAGAAAATAATGTACAAAAATAATGTCGACTTCCTCATGGGTATGGAAATCATATGAGGAAATTCAGACCCTACAGAATAATTTACAAGCTGCTTACAGCTGAAAATGTCCATCACGGGAACCGAATCTAGATCCAATAGGTTGAATCTATGATCACATGATTCCTAGGCACACAAGATACCGCAATTTGTATGAAAGTAGTAAGCAGGTATATATATGAAAGCTGTAAATATATATATACAGACATGATCACCAACCACGAAGCACCTCAATGGGGGATTAGAAATTTAAATAAAGTTGTAAAAATATCAACCGCCACGGAGGAAGCTCCAGGCGGGACGAAACATAAATAAAGTTGTAAATACGGTCAACCACCACGAAGGAAACTCCAAAGGATTTAAAAATGTAAATAAAGTCACATAAAAGCGATCAACTGCCACGAAGTAAACTCCATGCAGGACAAAACTTAAAGAAATCTATAAAATTGATCAACCACCACGAAGTAAACTCTGTGGGGATGAAATATATATATATATATATATATATATATATATATATTAAAGCAAGTAAACGCATGCTTGATGTAAAATCCGTGCTCATCTAATGAGAGTTCGACAACAGCTTCAATATATATAAGTATATGACGAGGATCAAGAGTAGACCTCTTAAGTAGTAGAACTCTCTTAAATAATAGAATTTTATCAAAAGCGACGTAGTTTTGATAAGACGCAGCGACATTTTGTAAATACCATGCCACCGCCGTATTTACAAAAAATACCATCGCTGCCTTATCAAAACTACGCTGCTTTTGATAAAATTCTATTATTTAAGGCATTCTCATATTTAAGAATTCTACTCTTGATCCTTTCTCAGATAGTATAAGTATATATATATATATATATATATATATATATATATATATATATATAAGCAAGTAAACGCCCAAATGTAAAATCCAGGCTCATCGAATAGAAGTTCGACAACAGTTTATATATATATATATATATATATATATATATATATAAGCAAGTAAACACTCCTGGATGTAAAATCCGTGCTCATCAAACAGAGTTCAACAAGATGTAAAATCCAGGCTCATCAAACGAGTTCAACAACGGTTCATATATATAAGTATATATATATATATATATATATATATATATATATATTAAAGCAAGAACGCTCCGCATCAAGTCTAGGCTCAATTGAGGTATAACTCGATAATGTTAGTCAATATATATAAACATATATATATAATATATATATATATATATATATATATACAAGCTAAAACAAAACCGTGGACCAAAGTCCGGGCAAATGCACGCAACACGACTCTCAACGTGAAGAAGGGTGTTTGCAGAGATGAAGAGAAAGACTCTAAAGTGTGTGAGAAGGCTTACAGTTGACTGCCAAAGAAGACTTCTATATCTTTAGTGTAGGTAAACACTGGCTTTTGTAGGTACAAAAGGGCCATATATAAGCTCACAGGTGTTTAAAATGAGAAAGTACACTGTATGGGGTGAGTACAGAGCAAATTAGGCGTGGCTTTCTCACGGCTTTAGACGTTAGGTGTACTGCTACCGAGCCATGCAGTGTAACAGAGGCAACCCGGGTGGGCCTGGGTTTTTCGGGTCAGGTCGTCTCGAAGTACGTGCACTTAGGCACTGTAATATCCACTCGAACTTTAAGAAGTACAATCTGGGCATCCGTTTGAGGTATACATGACCTATTTCAAACTGCCATTGTCGAGAGTTGTACGATGGCATGGGATTAGAGTTTGTACGAAGTCATTGAAGATGAGACGATGCCCTCCGGTCTTCAAGCTTCAACTTTCATCCGTTACCCCAAATAATAGTCACTCAGGATTTGTTAGTCTTGTGGGACATCATTGCGTAGAGATGTTGAGACGACGTGGCATGGCATTAGGTTGGCGAGATGACTATGTTGCCCCTCAATGGTGTTATGGTCGAATTGGGCTAATAAAGCAGACGTTGCTCAGGCTTCGCTGAGATTGGACTGCTGCAATTTATTGAAGGTCCTCATTGTCATCTTTGAGGTGTGCCTGTCTTCCCGATGTTATCGTCGAGTTGGTACAATGTATCTCGTTGTGAGCGCCGAGATTGAAGCTGGTCACATTTGAAACAATCATTTCTGGGGTTATCATCAAAACTGCATTCCTTGGGGTTATCACCAAGGTTGGTGGCTATTCCAATGGTTGGGACTGACACTGGATACCTCGGGGTCATCTCCGAGATTAATCGGTCTTCTCCGATATGTGTTCTGGTATTGGATCTGCATGCCTCGGGGTTATATCCGAGGTTGGAATTGTTACTCCTAGAGTGTGATCCGGGGTTGATGTTGAACTTCCAGTAGTATTCGGTATATATATGGATTGTCTTTCAGGGTTTCCTCTTAAAAGACGAGTCTGTCCTCCTGCAATGTTAGTGACAGTAGTACAGAAAATTTTGAGTGTCTACAATGCATATTCACTACTATGTGTTTGGATGCATTTTAAATAAAAAGTCATTTTCCAATGGATAGAAACTGGAAAAAAAGGTATGCATACGTTACCAGGACAGTGTAGGACACTTGTACGATGACAAAATTTGCAGAAAGACGCCCGAACTCAACAAATCTGAAGAAGAGCTCTCAGATTTCCTTCGCGGAATAACATGAAATGACTTGAAAAAGAAATCTGCAGCATTAATAGCCATCTACGGATGGTCAGCAGCCCCACCTGTGTATTGCTGGGTGTACTTGTGGTTTCTTCATAGTGTACCTCCAAATTTCGGTCCAGTTCGAGTTGGAAAGGAGTTTTCATAAGCTGAAAAGGCCAAATCAAGGATAAAAATGCTACATGATTGAACAAAATAGCCTGAAATCCTTGTTTTCCCGGGCCAAACTGGGGCTTTTCATATCATTCATTGGTATTCGCCCAAACATAGGGTATATGGCACTAATAATCTCAGCGGTTTCACATCACACTCGACAATACCTCACAAAGGTCCGATGTCGTCAGTTTGGGGTCGCAACTCCAAAAATACAGATCCCCGACGGGGGTATCATGCATTTTCATATGTCAAAAATACAGATCCACAGCGGGGGTATCACGCATTTTCATCTGTCAAAGGTACAGATCCCCAGCGGGGGTATCATCCATTTTTATCTATCAAAAATACAGATCCCCAGCGGGGGTATCACGCATTTTCATCTGTCAAAAATACAGATCCCCGGCGGGGGTATCACACATGTTTCATCCGTTGATTTACATGTCAACGAAGGTCAAGCAACCTTGATATTACTTCAGTCGATGGCAAGTAAACTCATCGAAGCATCGGAATCCATCCAATGATTTCATCTATTGATGCACACATCAACAAAGGTCAAGCAGCCTTGGCATTATCCCCAGCAGGGATCTCATCAGTTAATGCACATTTCAGTGAGGGTTAGGCAAAATTGATAACACAAACTATTGGTAATAACTCCAACAGAACATCTTCATCGAGAAGGACCGATGATGGAATATGTTATACACATCCTCAACAGACAAAACGCATCCCCACAGAATCTTTTGTATATTAGAGATACGTCTTCGGTGAAAGTCTATACCGAGGATTAAGGGCTTTGGTGATAATCTTAACGTCAACATACTGGAAGTTCCTGGTAGTTTTGGATCATACGTCCAAACAGTTTATCAGAAGGGTCATAAATAACCCTGCTCCCTTAAGAAGTCAAGGGGGAGCCGGAAACCATCCCACCATGTTGGAGAACAATACAATAAACCACATATATTTTGCATCATGCTGCTGTACATTGCATCATGATTATCTTGTTACATTTCAAGTGTCTAGTATATTTTTATCCTATCCATGTCATTGCATTGCAAGAATATGATAAAAAGGGGCATCTGTAGACACTCGAAATTTTATGTATACATGTTACTAACAGTGTAAGAGGGCAGAATCATCTTTTAGAGATAACCCTGGAAGATAGCTCAGTTCAATCCTAGAGACAACCCTAGGATATTCAGTTATTACCATCTCGGAGATAACCCTGAGACATCCAGCTCAGTCCCAGAAATAACACCGAGTGTTTCAGTTTCAAACTTGGAGATAACCCCGAGGAATGCAGTGCAAATACCAGAAATCACACCGGAGAAGATCGTTTCATCTCAGAGATAACCCCAAGATACTCAGTCTCAGTCCTAGAAAAAACATCAGGAAAGATAATATCAAACCTCGGAGATAACCCTGAGACATACAGTTGCAGTTCCGGAGATAACCCCGAAAATGTTTGTTTCAAACCTATGCTATCAGCTTCAACACTCGACGATAACTCTGAGGCACTCAGTCCCCAAGCCCGGAGATAACCTTGGGAAGTCAAGCACACCTCAGAGACAACCCTGAGGATGGTCAACACCTGTAGTAGTCCAATCTCAGAGATAACCCTGAGCAACGACTGCTAAAAATAGCTCAACCAGAGATAACCTCGGTGAGGGGCAGAATTGTCATTTTGCCATCCCAATCCCATTGCGCAGTCTCAACAAACATCTCAACCTACATTCTACATAGAAATGTCTTACAAGAACCAAAGAGCCCCAATCCTGAGTGACTACTACACAAGATAACACACCGGATAGAATTTGAAGCTTGAAGACCAAGGGCATGGTCCCATCTTCTTGACTTCGTACAACCTCTAATCACATATCATTGTGTAGATCTCGACAATATCATCTCGTAAAAGGTCTTATACACCTTGATCGGATGCCCGAATTGAAGTTCTAAAAGTTCGAGCGGACAATACGTTGCATGCTTGCACGTACTTCAAGATAGTGGAACCCACGAAACCCAGGGCACCCCAGGCAGCCGCATGTGCATCTACGGTTGCCACAGGTACACCTGCGGCTCCCCCTCTATAAATAAAGGGCTTGGGGTAACCATTTTGCAAAAAGAAAAGGCAAGGAAGACGTGTCCAATTTGCTCTATACACACTATAAATTGAGTACTTTCTCATTTTAAACACTTGTGAGCTTCTATATTACTATATTTTTACTGGCAGGAGCTGAGTGTTCATCCATTTAAATTCATTGAAGTCTTCATTGGCAGTCCACTGTAAGCTTTCTTATATTTTCTAAAGCCTTTCTCCACTACTGTGCACACACAGTTCTTCACATTAGAGTCGTGTAGCGTGTGTCTACCCGAACTTCGGTCCGTGGCTTTTATTTCTTGTTGTATATATATATATATATATATAGACTAACATTATCAAGTTATGCCTCGATTGAGCCTGGACTCACGTCCGGAGTGTGAGGGCCCCAGATCCCGGTCCCAAATAACCGCGGATCTAGTACAATCAAATTCTATTTCTATTACTATTGCGGAAGATATAAACATAAATTTTTTTTTACATTATACTTTACAAATTATTCCCCAAGTTCGAGTAACCTTAACTTATACATAATTTATAACTTATCTAACATATAATGTTATTATCATACAATACTATTACATTTCTAGTTGCACATATAATCCAAAGCTGAACTTGTCTTTGTCCTTTCCTGTATCCGACTTATTCTTCTTAATCTGCAATGTTAATCATGATATAGCAAGGGTGAGCAACAAGTTTGCCCATCAAGTTTAAGTTCAATAAATTAAAGATATGTCATGATAGAAAGAATTGAACAATAAGCTGGCTTAAGTTCTATAATATAATTGTGAACTAGCATGAATAAATTTTCATAGCTGAACTAACATTGAACATGAACAAATATATCTAGACTGAATGGTAATGAAGGTGATCAGCCTTTTATACCTGATGAATACATGCAATGTGCACAGAGTGCGAATCAATAATTCATAGACATGGTATAATCAGTATAGATTAACCACATCCATATTTAAAAAATATAAACTCGAGGTCGAGTTAGAGAAAACTTGTTTGATCGGTCGATTACTGTTACGCAATTTATTTAGCTTTGCTTGAAGACCTATTATAAATAATATTGATCTACAAATTAGAATAATATCATCACAATATTTAAACTAACCTAAACATATTAACACATAATCCTATCAGTCTATACATCACACAAGACCTAGTATCAAGTCAAACTATTGTTGTCTAAGTTGAATCCGACATAATTCAGACATCCCAACGGCCTAGTCTGATAAATATCGAGCCTATTTTCCTTAAGAATCTACCTAAACTGGTTCACGATTATTTTAGATAATTTTATTATCAGTCAAAAAAATTTCATAAGCTCATAATAATTTTTAAATAATTATTATCATTTATCATGATTTTTCAATCATTAATATCGTATTTCTCTATATTAATTACCACATAATTCCATTATCATTAATATTTATTTAATATTAAATATTAATGAAATACATACCATAATATTAAAATATATTTATAATATATCAAAGTATTTTTAATACCATAAAATCATTTTTATATAATTTTTAAACATTTAAATCCATTAGCCGATAATTGCTATTAATATTAAAATATTAATATTTTCATACCAAAATATCAAAAGTTATATTTTACAACTTCAAAATATTTTTATAACACTTAAATCATTTTATATAATTTTTAATTCATTAATTTATATTTTTCACAATTTATTTAATACTTTATTAAATAAATTAATTACGATTAATATTAATTAATTAATGAAATTTCTCACAAAATATTAAAATTCATTAAAAATAACTTAAAATATTTTCTTATACCATAATATAATTTTTCATGATTTTTCAAGTATTAAAATCATTTTTAACTAATTTATTTAATATTATAATTAAATAGATTAAATATCATTAATATTTCAAAAATATTAAATATTAATGAAATATATTCAAAATAATTAAAAACCCATTTTTAGAATTTAAAATATTTTTTAGTAATTTATTATGTATTTTTAATAATTAAAAACTAATTTTCTCTAATTATTTTAAAAAATAATTAATTTTATAATTAATCTGCCGATAAAAGTGGATTTAGGCGATAAATCCGTAGCTATTGGTGTTCTTCATGTTCTTGAGCAAACCCAAAAATGCATAGGCAGTTTACAAGGTGCTCACTTTGACCAGTCACAAAATCATGATCTTGATGTTTTCTGTCAGTTTTAAGGCATCAATGTTGTAGTAATGATGTTACACTACAAGCATCAACAACCTTCATGGCAATCAAACATCATAAGAGAGAGATTCAAGCCTCACAAAACATGTCAGACGATGTTTTTCATTTCTGGGTTTTCCAGAAATGAAGAAGAGTTCGAGGGGTTACATTCCAGCCTTTTAATTATTCTTTGAGTTCTAGGTTTAGTTTGTAAACTCTAATGGTTCAATACTATAGTCTTGATGTCAGGGTACACCAACATGTCATTATTTCAATCTAACATCATCACACATGAAAGATTAAGGCCGGTCAAACCTTGTCAGAAAACTCGCTCATGAAGAATCTGGGTTTTTCAGAAATGGAAACCAGGCAGTTGGACCATGATTATGAAGAATCTAGGTTTGACCATGAAAACTCGCTCATGAAGAATCTAGGTTTGACCATGATTAATTTTCCTTTTGGTCATGATCTGAGTAATCTAAAAGTATGGATATGTAGTCCTCATGTCAATCTATAAATATAATACAACAACATGGTCTAAAACATAAACATAAGCAAGATCTAGCACCTGAAAAATCGTTGTAAGTGATTTATGGGTTTCTAGGTTACCCAGAAACCAGATTTTGTGCTAGGTCAACGCCCGTTGATCGCTTATATCTTTTAATCTACACATGATCTGACCATGTTTCTATTTCTAGATCATAGTCCACATGACATATAACAAATCTATAACATAAAACAACATAAAGAAAAAACAGAGAAGGATCTAGGGCCTCTGACATTCGGCTGTCAGACAACATTTTTCTATTTTTCCAAATTTTTAAAATCTACACTTTCGTGCATCTAGATGTTATAGATCCTTGATCTAACAACCCAGATCCCTAAATGACACCCCCTAACACAACTTTAAACAAAAAATCATAACATTAACATAAGATCACATGATTTTCAAGTTTTAGGGTTTTATACCTTTTAATTAAAGCCCAATCTTTGAATCTGATCCTTATGATATGATCTTAGAAGGCTAAAGCTTGAACATGGCTTATCTTCTCTCTCTCTCTCACTCTATATTTTCGGATTTTAGAGAGAGAATGGCTTTGGCGAGAATGAGAGGTAAAGTATGTATTTTCTCTCTCTTTAATCCATATATAATATGTTGCAACTAAGTTGGCTGATGTAAAAGGGCTGAATGTTGGAGTTTTATGTCACATGGAGTAGTTAGAGTTTTTGAGCAACTAAAGATATAGCAAGATTTACAAGTTATCCAATTAAAGAATGTAAAAAGGGCACTATGGTTATTTTGTTCATAATTTTAATGGCAATCTTGTCTTTTGATCCAACCCTTAGGGTTTAACCCTAAGGTTTTATAAATTAAAATCTAGGATTTCCAATTATTGTTTTTTAAATAAAAAATTAATCTTTTGACTTTATAATTAGGGTTTCCTAATTAGATTAGGGTTTGCTCGTTTTATCGCCAAGTATGTTGTGTGTTCTGAATGTTTTTTTTATGTATCGATGTTACGTAAATATGTGGACAACACGAACCACATTATTAGATAACATAATTGGCAATGTCTAGAAAGTTCTGTCTAAGGTGAGGTTTGGTCACCTAATTGCGCGCCAGTAAGGAGAAATTCTTATTGGAAAGCCCCCTCTTTCCTGGGAACTGCCTGGTTGTCAATATTGTGATTCTGTAATATTATTTGTGAATAATTAATTATTGATTCATATGATGAGGAAAATATTGATTTTATGTGGATATAGATGGAGAAAATTTTTATAGTAACAATTGTTGAAAATTAATATTTTATCTTTTTTTTGATAAAATAATTCATTTAAATATATTATTTTAATAATATATTAACGATGATATTTTTACGATGAATGTGAGATATATGAGTATATGTGGAGGAGGAGTATTTTTGTTACTAAAAATATTTAAAACATGTTAAACATGCTCAGTGAGACCCCATTTATCGATCAAAATTTGATTATAGCTTCAGAAAATCGCCCATTTGTGGATTTCTATCAATTTATGTTTGGAATTTGGAAAACATTTCTTCGCAAAGTTGTAGAGTATTGAATTTCCTATAAAACACGCTGAATTTTGAATTTTCTTGACAAAAAGGGCTATTTATTGTGAATTATTGAAGTTCAAGCTACGGAAATAATTGATTTTTGGAAGTTTAAAATAATTTAAATATGAAAAACGTTTTTTGTGGGTCTAGCATGTGATTTGAATGTGTTGAATGCAGATTTTTAGATTCAAGAAGGTGCGTAGAGAATTTTAATATATATATTATTATTTTAATAAATTTTCTGCTTTGGTGTTCTAAGAAATTTCCTATAAATAGGTGATTAGGTTAGAATTGAAAATCACACCAGAAACTGATATTTTCTCTCTATATATTATCGAGCGTATTCTTGTGAGTATTTTGAGTATACTTTGAGTATTGCTATATGGTGCAAGTTCAAGTTATAGCCTATATCCAGTATTCCAGTTAGAAGTACTATCTTTCCGAGGTAAGGGATGTTATTTTCTTCTCAAATGATATTATTTCTTCAATATCATTATGCTGAAATATTGGTTGGAACTTTTTATCAAATTTGGAACTTTTTCATGTCGGGGTTACTATTCATGAGTTACTATTCATGAGTTACTATTCACGAGTTACTATTCATGAGTTACTATTCACGAGTTACTATTCACGAGAACTATTCACGAAGCGTGAAGATATTGTTTTGTGAAATTTCTATCTTTTGGTGTCAGAGTTACTATTCACGATACTGACTATTCACTCGAATACTTCACTATTCAATTTAAAAATGAAATTTCTTCTTTTTGTTCAAAATATCTATTATGGATACTAGTTTTGATTGTATCCATGTTTTGATCATTCTTGAATTTTACACCACTATGATTATTTTGAGGTATTTTTGGATATGGATAAAACAAAGTACGAATCCTTAATCATTAATCCTTGTCATTTTGTTTCACCGGATTCGCTTTTTTAAAATATATTTTCATCATCCTCGCCTTAAATGATGATATTATTGAATATCTTTGGCCTGTAGTGCAAAGATGAATGATTTCTGATGAATATCTTTGGCCTGTAGTGTAAAGATGAATGATTTCTGATGAATATCTTTGGCCCGTAGTGCAAAGATGAACAGGTGTTTAGATGAACATGACCAACTGGTGAATGTCCTTGGCATGTAGTGCAAGGATGAATATATGATTCCAGATATATATTGATTGATGTTACAGGGATAAAATAACGATGATGAACTTTTAAATTCATATATAGAAGATAGTAGTTTGCATTCTCTACTTAACTCTTCTAATGAATTATTATTTCCATTGCGAAGATTGATTTAAAACTGGTTGTCTATTGTATTCTATTAGATTTTTTTCCCTGTTGAAGACTAACGATAATTTTTTTTGTATATTATCTTAGTCATAATATTCTTTACTGGGCTAGTTGAGCTCACCCTTTTCTTTTTTGTTCCATTTTTCTTCTTAGGAGACGAGAATGTAGCAATTACTAGTCGGGGTATGGAATGAAGGTTCTAGAGAGAGTTGTTTAGTAGTCCTCACCATTTTTATAAAATAATGTATCAATAATTTTGATGAGGATTTATTTGCGTGTGGATATTGTCTAGATGACAATATCTGTATTTAAACTCACAGTTTATATGTTGTAATAATAAAGTTGTAGTTATTTCTGTACCATGTATTTGGTGACTCAGAATGGGTTGGATGGAATGGACCTATTTTGGGGGCGTCACATCTTTTTATATAAAACAGAATACTTTTATAAAGTTATTTGTTTTATTAGACAATAATTAGAATATATTATATTTTATTATGCATAGTGTTGCATAGTGCCTGCATAGTGTTCTGCATAGTAAATCAATATGGACCGTTCATTTAAAAGTAAATCAATCTGGACCGTTCATGAATTAGTTACTATTCAGTCCATTCTCCTATAAATAGAAGCTCATTCATTCATTATTTCTTACGAATTCACTGAAACTCTAGAGAGAGAATTCTTCTTCTATAATCTTGAGCATATTTCTTTAGAGTTTAAGAAAGCTTTGAGCGTAGTGCAAGTTTTCTTCAAGTATATCCCCGCCCTACCCGTCAGAGTACTCTTCTTTATAAGGTAAGGGATATTATTTGTTGTACTCGTAAGGGGTATTATTTCTTTCGTCTTCATGAAGAGAACTTATGTTATTCCATTCTTTATCATTATGTTGGAATAACTTGTCTATGCAAAGTACCACATACATGGTGAAATTCTTCTGTTATTTTATTCTTTATTATTCTGTTAGAACATCATGTCTGTGCGTTTACACATGACCTGGTTCCGTTTTTATTATTCTGTTGGAACATCCTGTCTATGCATTTATGCATGACCTGGTTTCGTTCTTTATTATTCTGTTGAAACATCCTGTCTGTGCGGTTTACACATGACTTGGTTTCGTTCTTTATTATTCTGTTGGAACATCCTGTTTGTGCGAATTACACATGACTTGGTTCCATTCTTTATTATTCTGTTGGAATAACCTGTCTGTGCAGTTTATCGCATGCATGGTAAAATTCTTCTGTTATTCCATTCTTTATTATTCTGTTGGAACATCCTGTCTGTGCGTTTACGTATGACCTGGTTCCATTCTTTATTATTCTGTTGGAACTTCCTGTCTGTGCGGTTTACACATGACCTGGTTCAGTTCTTTTTTATTCTGTTGGAATAATCTGTCTGTGCGGTTTATCGCATGCATGGTGAATTCTTCTGTTATTTCATTCTTTATTATTCTGTTGGAATAACATGTCTATGTGGATTGCCACATGCATGGTGAATGACCCTTCGTATTCATTTCTTATTAAATTATGGAAATGAGATGTCTACGTGGATTACCGCATGGCGGGTGAAAATCCATTGCAGTTTCATATATTCTATGATACTCTTTTGGTTAAAGTTTTGGTTTCTATACTCCATGAAATTAGTGGAATATCCTTGATATTTACGCTTCATCCAGTATCTTTTCATGGAAATATTCTTCTGAGCATTCTTGAATTTTTACTCCACAAAACAGTATCATGTTGACAATTTGGACATTATTGGTTCCTGGATAAATTAATTCTTGAACTTGTTTTATTTAATTATTATGTCATTGTCATCATCCTCTTGTTTATAATATGTTGAAAGTCATATGTGGCTTGTAGTGCATAGATGGACTTGGTATGATTATGACCAGGGATTATTCGGTATAATCATGACCGTAATGTTAAGAATGATGTGGTAAAAACCCTCATTGGTCGTAGTGCATTGATGAACAGTTGTTGGTATGATCATGACCATTAATGAATACACGAATATCCTTGGCCCGTAGTGTATGAATAATTTGTGGTCGGATTCTAATGAATATCATTGGCCGTAGTGCAGGGATGATGTGGTTTATTTATTAAGCCGAGTCTTAGCGATAAAAGTGATGAAAAACCTTTTAAATAGAAGATAATAGATTTTATTCTCTATTTGACTCTTCTAATGGATTGCTTTTTCCGCTGCAGTTAAACTTGATGTTTATTATATTTTATCAGTTTAACACTGTTGAAGGCTAACGATAAATTATTTTGCATTATCTTAGTCATCATATTTCTTACTAGGCCAGTTGAGCTCACCCTTTCTTTCACTCTTCAGGAAATGAGAACGTAGTCGGGACTAGTCGGGGAACGGAGTGACGGTCCAGATGATAGCATTAGTAGTCCTCATTATTCTGTTAAATAGTGTGACAATAAATGTATTGAGGACTCCATTGAGTGTGGATATTGTCTAGATGACAATATTCTTATTAAAAATCTTAGATTATGTTTTGTCGTATTTTACATGACTATTGTATAATTAAGTTGTATTTGAATTTTGTACCATGTATTTGTCGACTCAAGATGGGTGATGTATACCTATTTTGGGGGCGTCACATCATTAATTTTCCAAAAATATTAAATATTAATGAAATATATTCAAAATAATTAAAAACCCATTTTTAGAATTTAAAATATTTTTTAGTAATTTGTTATGTATTTTTAATAATTTAAAACTAATTTTCTCTAATTATTTAATAAAATAATTAATTTTATAATTAATTTGTCGCTAAAAGTGGCTTTAGGCGACAAATTCGTCGCTATTGGTGTTCTTCATGTTCTTGAGCAAACCCATAAATGCATAAGCAGTTTACAAGGTGCTCACTTTGACCAGTCACCAAATCATGAACTTGATGTTTTCTGTCAGTTTTAAGGCATCAATGTTGTAGTAATGATGTTACACTACAAGCATCAACAACCTTCATGGCAATCAAACATCATAAGAGAGAGATTCAAGCCTCACAAAACATGTCAGACGTTGTTCTTCATTTCTGGGTTTTCCAGAAATGAAGAACAGTTCGAGGGGTTACATTCTAGCCTTTTATTCTTTGAGTTCCAGGCTTAGTTTGTAAACTCTAATGGTTCAATACTATAGTGTTGATGTCAGGGTACACCAACACATTAAGACCCCAACTTTTATGAATAGAGTTGAATTTTTCTATAAATATTATTTTTGAATATTATGGTTTGGATTTAATATAATATTATAGTTGTGTGTAATACTTACAAATTTTGCAAAGTATGCAAGTTGTAATAAAATATTCGATTGGTCGGGGAATATTCCTACGACGACACATTCATTGGTGGTCCCCACAACGGAATTATTGTCGGAATGAGAAAACGATAGAAATATCTTTTTATAAAAATAACGGCGAAAGTTTTACCGTTAAACTGTTGAAATACCCGGTGGTAAAAGTACAATAATACGCGTGGTTGTATAGTAGCACACGATATTGATTATTGATGCTTACATGAGAAGTCACTTAGTTATATTCAATTATTGCTACAGTAATTGATGCATAGTATCTCACGTTATTTGATTCGATTATTTGTAATACTTTATAGTATTAAATCAATAATTGAGATGACAAGTTATTCTCATTATTATTTGCATAATTAACAATGTCTAGAAAATTCTGTCGAGGAAAGGGGTTTGGTCACCTAATTGTGCGCCAAAAGGGAGAAATCCTTATCAGAAAGCCCCCTATTTTCTGGGAACAATCTGGTTGTTAATATTGCGAGATATATTTAATGATGAATAAATGTTGTTAAAAATATTGAGAGGATTTTTATGAAGTATTTGTTGTAAAAATTTGCTTATTATTTGGACCCCCATTTACCCATTTTTCAAAATAATTAGTAGAAATTTATTCAGTATATATATATATATATAAAAGGTGTGTGATAAAGATGTGTATGATAAGAACATGTGTGTGATAGTGACGTGTGGAAGAAAAATGAAATGGGAGGGAGAAAAAGGAATGGGTTCACGGGTGGGAAATGGAGGGGGAAGGGATTTCCTTGGAAGAAGGGGATATATATATATATATATATATATATATATATATATATATATATATATATATATATATATATATAAAGATAAGTGTGTGTGCTAGTGTAATACATATATATATATATATATATGTTATAGCTTATGCCATGTCGTATAAGGCATGGTATATATATATATATATTATTTTATTTAAAGTTTTTGTTTTATTACAATTTTTTATTTCACAGTAATGAGTAGTAAAATTAAAATTTTGACGAAATCCAAATAGTATCCTTTCGATTCTCCTATAAATAGGATGCTTAGTTAGAATTAAAAAATACACCAGAATCAGAGAATTCTTCTTCTATAATCATGAGCGTATTTCTTTAGAGTTTACGGAAGCTTTGAGTGTAGTAAACAGTTCAGGTTTTCTTCAAGAATATCTCCGCTATACCAGTTGGAATACTCTCTTTTTTAAGGTAAGGGATATTATTTTTGTTCAGTATTCATACGAAATAATATTTTCTTCCATACTCTGTAGTATTTAAGTATTATTATTTCGTTTCAGATTTCGAATTCTACACTCATTTTGTTAAAGTTTTGGCTTTTATACTCCATAAAATTAGTAAAATATCCTTGATATTTGTGCTTCATCTAGTATCTTTTCATGAAAATATTATTCTAAGCATTCTTGATAAGTTATTACTTTTTCATGTCGGAGTACTATTCACGGGGTACTATTCACGGTGTTACTATTCACCCGAGATATTTATTCATAACAAAAATTGTTTTCTTTTCGGTCCAAATTATTTTTGATACAATATTATTCTTGAATTTTACTCCACAAAGCAGTATCATGTTGACAATTTGGACATTATTGAATTCTAGATAAATTAAATTATAAATCTTTAAAAATTTATCATTTGCTTTCTTTTAATTGAATTCTTATATCATTGTCATCATCCTCATGCTTATATTATGATGAAAGTCATATATGGTATGTAGTGCATAGATGGACTTGGTATGATTATGACAAGGGATTATTCGGTATAATCATGATCGTAATGTTATAAATGATGTGGTAAAAGTTCTCATTGGCCCGTAGTGCATTGATGGACAGTTGTTGGCATGATCATGACCATTGATGAAAACACGAATATCCTTGGCCCGTAGTGCATGGATAATTTGTGGTCGTGATACTAATGAATATCATTGGCCGTAGTGCAGGGATGATTCGATGATGTGGATTATTTATTAAGCTGAGTCTCAGCGATAAAACTTTTGATAAACTTTTTAAATCATAGAAGATAGTAGATATCATGCTCTACTTGACTGTTCTAATGGATTGCTTGTTCCACTGCAGTTAAACTTGATGTTTATTATATTTTATCAGTTTAACACTGTTCAAGGCTAACGATAATTTATTCTGCATTATCATAGTCATAATATTTCTTACTAGGCTAGTTGAACTCACCCTCTTTCATTGTTCTCTTCAAAAAATGAGAATATAGCTAGGACTAGTCGGGGAACGGAGTGACGGTCCAGATGGTAGCATTAGTAGTCCTCACTATAATGTGAAATAGTGTGACAATAAATGTAATGAGGACTTATGTTGTACAATCAAAACTCATAGCTCATGTTGTATAGTTAAGTTTGTATTTGTATTCAGTACCATGTATTTGGCAACTCAGAATGGGTGATGTATACCTATTTTGGGGGCGTCACGTTTGGTATCAAAGCTTAGGGATTTGGTACTAATTTGCAAGTTCAGGTTTCAATTTGGGGAACCTACCCCAACTGCATACTAAGTTTTTGAGAAATTGTGTGAACCAAGTGTAAGGGGAAGGTAGTGTGTGATAGCGAGTTCAAACATCCAGAGATCAATGGCTTCATACCCGACATCCAAACGCCAAAGGGGAGAGAGTTCAAGATCCGCTCAACCGATACGAACATATGATCGACGAAAATTTGTGAGTGTTGCCGCCGCCGACCGGTATGATTACATGCTAACCAAAGCCCTTACGCCAGAGCGGGGATTAGCCCCCGAGGGAAATGATGGGGAGATGATGTCTCAAATTTATCAAAAGGGGTGGATCAAACTCACCGAACATCCTATACCCGTCGTTGTCAACATTGTCAAAGAATTTTATGCAAACGCCGATGACAAAGCCCCATTTAATACGTTTGTGCGGGGTCGCATGGTCCCGTTCAGTGACGATGCCATCAATGCCTATTATCGATTCATGGGTGCCACGACGATTGTCGATATGATGAAAATTGAGGATTTTGACCACGACTACGAGGAGGTTATTACGAACTTGACAAAGCCGGAACATCTTGGATCAAAGGTCGAAAGGAGGTACAATGTTCCATAGCAAGGACCTTAAGCAGGGTATGGCAAAATATGGTACGCCTTCTTATGTGCTAAACCTGCTTCCATCCAAACACACTTGGACGTCACCAAAGAGAAGGCGCATCTTGTTATGCACGCATTGTGCAAGATTTCATTATTGACGTCGGGGCAATTATCAGTTTCCCCATCTGCCGGTGTTTACGTGGAAATTTTTCGGGCGACTTGCCACACCCATCACTCATCTGTGCATTATGTCGCAATGCAGGGGTTAGATGGTCCGATGATGAGCCTACTCAAATGCCGCTCGCTTTGCTTGATTCTAGAATAATAGCGCGGTATTCTGTATGGGCAGGAGGCGAATCACATCCACGAGGTCTGGGTTTTATTTTTCCATCGGTGTCGGAAGACGAAGTCGATGCAGAAGACACCTCGGGGGATGAGGATGAAGTTATGGGAGATCAAGGAACCGAGCAGGTACCGCAGACCGAGGAAATATCCAGTCCTCAGTTCCTTGAGTTCCAAAATCAGATGAATGCGCACAATAGGGCAGCACACCGGGAAATGCGGCGATTGGCGATGCGACAAGATCACATGTTTGATGCTATGAACGCATCTTTCGCCTCACTCAACACAACACTCCAAAGCTTCAACCCGGCGGCTCAATATCCATATCAGCGACCCGGACCGCTGCCTCGATTTCATCCAAGTGATTCAGATGATGAAGAGCACCAACCACCTCCCCAGACTTAGGCGATTACAGGGAAGTCCTCATGCACTTAATTTAATTTTTATCCAATGAGGGCATTGTGTTACTTCTGTTTGGGGGATTTAATTGTTTATTTATATGCATTTGTTATTTTTGTTTTCATTTCTAGTTTTCATAGTAGATTAGGTGTTTACATAGTAGTTTAGGTCATTTTGTTGCATTGTTTTCATTTCCGTTATTATCTATGTTAAAAAAAAATTAAATAAAAAAAAACAAAAAATTTAGTTAAATATTGTGGTCATGTTATTTGTGGGCCAATGATGAGATTGTGAACAAGTTAACCACTATAGTATTGATTATTAGAACTGTGAGATAATTTTTGTTAAGAATCGATTCTTGGACTTGTTTGAAACTGTTATAAAAAGGTTAACACTAATAACATCTTTGTTGACCGATCAGTTCCAATTGATACATAAATAGGTTCTAAAGGATTATGCTAGAGTAAATGAGAAAACGACAAGGATAAGCAGTAAAGGCTAAAATTAGGCAAGAACCTAAGTTTGGGGGAGTATGTGCGGGGTACATTATATATATAAAAAAAAAGAGAAAAGGAAAAAGAAAAGGGTATACATGGTGACTAGTCTTGTTTCGGGGCCTTTGTTACTTGAGCAAGTACGCCCGAGGGAATTGCCTTTACACCTAGCGCCCTAAGGTCTTTTATGGTCTGGGAGTCGTTGGTCGAAAGCTCGCTAAGGGGTAACACTGTTAGCCTAATGGGACGAGACATTACACAGTCACTTATGTATATATTTAAAAAAAAATGGGAAAAGAGAAAAAAAAACCCCGTGAAAAACTTGTTGGGTAAAATCTAGTTACGCACAACACGCAAGTATACGTGGTCAACAAGTAATAAAGTGAAAGTAGAGTATCGTTCCCACGAGGAATTTTTTAATAAAAATCACCAAGTACTAACACGTAACCAACTCAATCTTATTTAAATAAATGGATTTCAAATAATATAAATTAAACTATTATTAAATTCCACTAGTTAAATTAAGATTACGGAGATTTAAGATCACAACTTCACTTATTGCTTCATTTAAATTAACACACTTCTCATCAATTATTCTCTATCCCGAATTGTTAATCAAGAACACTAAAGCAGATAAAACCATCTCTCGATGCATAATACACATACTCACTTAAATCCAAAGATGATAGAATTAAGCAAGACACGCTAATTAACTAATCCACTATATCTCTATGTGAATTACAATTAAAAAGGATTAAAAGCACAAGTTCTCTATAAGATTACATGAGATGTTAGGTATATCTCTATCCTAGACATAAATTATGTATTCCAACGCCATGCAGAAAACACAATCACATGCTATTATGATTAGATCTAAATCAAAACTTCATCTCTCGAGTTCATATAGATTATCACGGTAATTAATGGCCAATCAATTAAACAATTAAGTCCAAATCACAATAGACAATCCTCACAATAGAACATAATAATTGGTAGCAAAGCATATTAAAATAAACTACACAATAAGATCCATTGTAATCTCAAACAAAGAATTAGTTCATGATTATTGAATTAAAACTAGGAATCCACAATTGAATAATCATTAAAAGATAAATATAGATGAAGATAAGAAGATAGAATCTATTGTCTATAGATTTGATGCTCCCTCCTTGCTCCTACTTTGAATATTCAATGGTCTCCAAGTTGCTTCAATCTCCAAATCTAACAAGAACTATTGTTTTGATCTAATTTACTCTAATCGAATCTAATGGAATCCTCTATCTAGTCTCTCATCTCCCCTAATCCTTGTGATTCTCCTCCTTTTATAAGTCTCTTTATATGTCTTTAAGTCCTCTTGGAAGTCTTTGTGTCAATCGGATCGATACAATCCTTTCCGAACTCAACTTTGACCAGAATTCGCAATTTCGGGGCTACCCCCGCCCCGACGGGGGTCTAGGCTTGTTTTGGGCCCGCCCCGACGGGCTAGTGGCCTGTTTTGTGACTTGCATTCCCACCCTGGCGGCGGTTTTGTGAAGGAAAATTTTCTACTTTGACGTCCTTTGAGAAAACGGCCATAACCTTTGATCCGAGAAGAGTTACGAGGCCTGCTACCTATCAAATCGAAGGTATCGACGAGCTCTACAGTTTTCATTCTTTGAGATTTTAGAAATAGCGAAAGGATGAATGTCGAAATTGGGATGGAAGTGACTGCTATGCAAATGGCCACCCAAAACAGTGACGTTCGACGTCCGTTGGTACAAATGTCATAACTCTTGCATCCAAACTCCGATTGTAATGATTCAAGTTGTTCCGGAAAGCTAAGAAGAAGCTCTACAATGTAATCTAAGTTCCAAACCAAAAACATAAAATGAACATGAAAGCCCAAATGATGTCCGGATTGCTTTTCTTTGCGATTTCATACCAATTCTTTGCAATCACAGCTCCCAAGCATATAAACTACAAAACGAACACAAAATGCATGAAAAGTAACTAAGAAACATGAGATTAAACAACTAATTCAAGTAATAGATACCGGATAAGTAGGTATAAAATCTACTTATCATAATGCGCTTATTTGCCCTTGGTCAAGGCGTCGGGCGCCAGATTACAGGCACCAAAAAAATTTTGATTTTGAAAATTTTGTGAAACTTCTGGGCTCGTAACTTCTTCGTTATAAGTCTGAATTGGCTCGTTCAAGAGCCAACGGTTCACAAATCAAATACTCTATGTGTTTAGGAAAGAATTTTATCTATTTGACTTTGTTAACTAAAAATTCACCTATTAGTCCATTTTTAACGAAAACGATAAATGTTCGTGAACGTTCAACGCTCATTTCTTCGTTCTAAGTTAGAATCCGGTCATTTTCGAGTCTGCAAATCTATAATGCCAAATAAGACTTGTCTCCATCAACAACTAACGTTTCTGAGTTCAAACACAAAATTCGACTTCCATTCTGAGAATTTCACGAATTCAACGATTATCATCCAATCGTGTAAATTCTGGAAAAATATCATTACTTAGGATTTGTACATCATTCCAAATAGATTCATTTCATCAACTAGACATCTCAACCTATATATTACAATAGATTATCTTCAAGTTAGGTTATGGCTTATTTCTTATAATTCATAACTTAACAAATTATAACTTACAAGATTTTATCCCTTAAGACTTTATTATGGATTTAAGTCCTTTAAGCAATATCTTTACATGTTATGAATCATACTAATTTCTTAAAGTAATCATATGACATGTTCATCAATGTTCTTCATAAGTTCATAAATTGTTTAGGTTCAAATCACTTATTTAAGACTTATACGTCTTAAGTCCATTGATTATCCAATCTTATATGTTCTTAGCATACATGTTCATTAAGTTACACTTCTCTTATCAGCCTACAATGGTGGAGATAGAAGAGATAAGATCATTTACCTTTGATGATTAACTTCTTCTTCTTGGAAATCTAACAATGGAAGTTAAGCTTAATAGTGCTTATTCTCTCTAACCAATAAGTTGTTTAATGTTGGATGAAAACTAACAACCAACAAATGAATTGTGAGCTTGCTATTTATAGAGCATCTAAGGTTAGGGTATTATGGACATTAGAACATCCCACCTCCTTAAATAACCTCCTTACTATTCATAACTTAAGCCCTAAGTAATCTTGTTAACCACTCATCTTTCTCGCCAACCACATAAAGTTCTTGGTCACCAATTCACCCATGGGTTGCCCCATGGATCAAGCCTTACCCATTGGATCATTAATTGGGCTTAGTGTTAATAGTTTAGCTTATACTTTGGGATATTCTTTAATTTGCTTTGGGCTTACATTAGTAAACAGTTGGGCTTAACATTATTATATCTTGGGCTTGCCCCTTAATGCTATTAGACTTGCACTTCATACAAGATTACACAAGTTTGTTTCATTAGACTTTTAATCCTTAACGTTCTTAATTTGAAGTTCGCATGCGAAATGTTGTGTTTTCCATACTTGAATTATTATTACATAATCTATCTCACCTCGATATTATAACATTAGGTATTTCTCGGAAGTTCAAAAATAATTCTCGAGCAGAATATGATGAATAATGTTTTTCGTAAAATTTGTCGGAAAGCTTTTATTTTTGTCTTGGAAATTCAAACACTTAAATTCCTTCACGTGGTTCAACTACTACGATGTTTCGATGTTTCTAGGTTATAGAACGGTATACATCTTACTAACACATAACAATAACAAATAATATTACGTTATTCATTATTAAAAGTATTACAAAAGGTTCGATTTTCCGGGGCATTGCAGCATTCTCATAATTCGCATTGGCAAGACTGGTTGTAAGACCCCAAGTTTTATGAATAAAGATTATTTTTTCTCGAAATATATTTTTAAAAATTATGGTGTGGATTTGATATAATATTATAGTTGTGGGTGTAGACACTCGAAATTTTCTCGTGATACACTACTAATAAAGGTAAGAGGCGTAATCGTCTTTCGAAAATAACCACGAAGACAACTCAGCTTCAATCTCGAGAGACAACCACAGGATATGCGCTATTATTACCATCTCGAAGATAACCCTGAGACATCCAGTTCAGTCCCGAAAATAACACCGAGAGTTTTAGTTTCAAACCTAGAGATAACCTTGAGGAATGCAGTGCAAATACTAGAAATCACACCTGAGAAGACCGTTTCATCTCGGAGATAACCCCGAGATACTCAGTATCAGTCCCAGAAACAACAACGGGAAAGATAATATCAAACCTCGGAGACAACCTCGAGACATGCAGTTGCATTTCTGGAGATAACCCCAGAAATGCTAGTTTCAAACCTACGTTATCAGCTTCAACACTCGGCGAGAACCCCGAGGCACTCAATCCCCAAGCCTGGAGATAACCCTTGGAAGTCAGGCATACCTCAGAGACAACCCTGAGGATGGTCAACACCTGCAGCAGTCCAATCTCAGAGATAACCATGTGCAGCGACTGCTAAAAATAGCTCAAACCGGAGATAACCCCGGTGAGGAGCAGAATCGTCATTTTTCCATCCCAATCCCATTGCGCCATCTCAACAAACATCTCAACATACATTCTACACAGAAATGTCCTACAAAAACTAAAGAGCTCCAATCCCGAGTGACTACTGCACAAGACAGCACACCGGATAGAATTTGAAGCTTGAAGACCAAGGGCATGGTCCCATCTTCCTGACTTCATACAACATCTAATCCCATGTCATTGTGTAGCTCTCGACAACAGCATGCCATAAAAGGTCTTATACACCTCGATCAGATTCCCGAATTGAAGTTCTAAAAGTTTGAGCGAATAACATGTTGCATGCGTGCATATACTTCGAGACGGTGGGACCCGCAGAACCCGGGGAACCCCGGGCAGCCGCAGGTGCATCTGCGGTTGCCGCAGGTACACCTGTGGCTCCCCCTCCATAAGTAGAGGGCTTGGGGAAGCCATTTTGCATAGAGAAAAGGCGAGGAAGCCCTGTTCAATTTGCTCTGTACATACTATAAACTGAGTGCTTTCTCATTTTAAACACTTGTGAGCTTCTATATTGCTATATTTTTACCGGCGGGAGCTGAGTGTTCATCCATTTAAAGTCTTTGAAGTCTTCTGTGGCAGTCCACTGTAAGCCTTCTTACACTTTCTAAAGCCTTTTTCCACTACTGTGCTCACACAGTTCTTCACGTTGAGAGTCGTGTAACGTGTGTCTGCCCGAACTTCGGTCTGTGGCTTTTATTTCTTTTTGTATATATATATATTTATATATATTTATATATATAGACTAACATTATCGAGTTATGCCTCGATTGAGCCTGGACTCACATCTAGAGTGTTTATTTTCTTTTATATATATAGTTATATATATGAACTGTTGTCGAACTCTGTTCGATGAGCCATGATTTTACATCCGGTGCGCTTTTATATATATATAGCGACAAATCGCTGAAATGATAAACCAAGTCGGGATTGATATATATCCTGTGCGTTTACTGCTTATATATATATATATTTACATTTCATCCCGCCTGGAGTTTACTTCATAGAGGTTGATCGTTTTTACTGCTTTCTTTAAATTTCGTCACGCCTGGAGTTTACTTTGTGGAGGTTGATAGCTTTTTACAGCTTTCTTTACATTTTGTCCCGCCTAGAGTTTACTTTATGGCGGTTGATCGCACTTTATAGTATTCTTTACATTTCTGATCCCTATGGAGGTGCTTCGTGGTGGTTGATCATGTCTCCATATATATATTTACCGCTTTTATATATTTACATTTTCGATCCCCCATGGAGGTTCTTCGTGGTGGTTGATCATGTCTGTATATATATATTTACAGCTTTTATATATATAACTGTTTACAGCTTTCATACAAATTGCTACATCATGTGAGCCTAGGAATCATTTGATCATAAATTCAGCCTAATGGATCTAGATTTGGTTCATGTGATGGACATTTTCAGCTGTAGACGGCTTGTAAATTATTCATGGTGTTTGAATTTCCTTACATGGCTCTCATGCCCACAAGGAGTTCGGCATTGCTATGTATATTATTTTCTCGAAGATGCTTCACATCTCAAAAATAAAAGCAATCAAGCCGAACACGTAATAAAATGGAAGTATCAAGTGCCTCAATTACTATAGAGCATAAGGGTTCAAAAAACCTCTTTTTACAAAACATCACTACTATATCTTGTTAAAATTGAATTTTATACAAAATTCAAACCCTTTGTATATAGGTGCGAACGAGGCATAGCACTACTTCTAAATAATTGCACATTGATCAACACACACACACACACACACATTCATATAACAGTTTAATTGAAAAGTGGCAGTCACCGTGGCAACACGGATGTCGGGGGGTGCCTAACACCTTTCCGCCGCATAACCAAGTCCCCGGACCCTAACGAATCTAAGTTTCACAGACCCGTTAAGCAGTGTCACATCACTGGGTCAATGTGCAAATCTTTTCTCGGTTGTGTTGGTACAACCATTTAAAAAACCAAATGGCGACTCTTACAGTCCAATCGTCGACATATACATGTCGGACCTTTTTACAACTTATTTTTTCAAACAAATCTCACCTAACATGAGAACACCAAAAAACAAGAATAGAAAAGGGACAAATAAAAATCCCGACGTCGACATATGGTGACTCTGCTGGGGATTTTAGTAAGAGGAGTTAAGCTGTTATTACAAACTTTTAAAAATTGTTATATGCTTGTGTGCGGATGTTTCATTTATATTTGATGGATGTGTACGAATGCATTTACTTATTGTACTTAATGCTTTACATTATATCTGCTTGTGATATTAGTGCTTCGCACATGTCATCATTTTCATAAACGGTGAGACACGTTGTATGTGAATGTATGTTGTGTGGTTCCTCCTTCAGGAGGCTATCCTGTCGGTGTTTGATTATTGGACTCGTAGGAAGACTAATTCCAATGAGGCTTAGGAAAGGCACCACCCAAATTCGCTCTAGTTGAAATACCGGATTAGCTTCACATCGAGTAAATTGCGATGATTTTGGAACCTTCATGCCAAAAAGCCGCGAGAGTAGCCAAGGATAGGCCAGCCTCTAAAAAACCAAACGCGAAGGAAAGTTTCTTCATGTTTTACCTTTTTAAATTACTCGTAATCTCAATTACTTGTAATTTCATTCCATATTGATCTCCATGTAATGTGAAATATAAAGAAATATATGTACACACATATTTACAAATATAAACATGCTATCCAGTATTACAAACAGCTAACCTCCGTTTTGCAGGATAATACTCCTAAAATGGATACATCATATAGCATGTAAACATTTATACATTCATTGAAACTAAAGTACGTTAGTTTTCGCTGAGAAACAATCGGACCTATTACCCGTTCAAAGTCCAAAAAGGCCACGAGCCTACAACCAATTATGTATTCATCTGACTAGGCTAATCTTAATCCGGTCTCCCGTGAAGAATTTGATGTATTAAGTAAACAAATCACAGATTTGGCTGTTCTACTTAAAGAACTACACCAGTGTACTCAAGGTACGAGGATACCCGTACATACAGAATCCTATGCACATGGAGGAACCCAAGGTGTGGACAAAGAAGCTCCCGTATCTGATTATTAGTTGGATAAAACCAACAAAATTCATGATACCACCCATCTCAAAGAAGATCTAGACATCGATGATATCAGAAAGAAAGTCCTTTAAATGGAAGAGACCATCGATTTTATCAAAGGGATTGGAGCAAATGGGAGTGTTCATATGTTGACCTTTGTATATTCTCTGGTGTGTATTATCCAGAGAAGTTCAAGACTCCTGACTTTGAAAAGTATGATGGGTTAGGAGACCCTTACACACATTTAAAGGTATTCATTGGAGAACTCGGATCTTATGTCGAGGATGAGAAGCTCAGAATGCAGCTATTCTAGAAAAGCCTGACTGGAGAACCCCGATCGTGGTATACCAGATTAGACAATTTAAAGATCCATAGCTTGGAGGAGCTAGCTCATGCCTTCCTCAGTCAATATAGCTTCCAGTCCCAAATGGCCCTGACCGGTACCAAATTACTAAAGTCAGGAAACAAACCAATAAATCTTTCAAAGAGTATGCTCAAAGGTGGAGGCGCCTTGCTGCTCAAGTTGTTCCCTCTATGAATGAGTCAGAGATGGTGATGACCTTTATAGACATACAAGAAGCTCCTTTCTATGAGAGGGTTTTGGCTGGTATTGGAAAACCATTCTCGGAAATGATTAAACATGGGGAAATGGCTGAGATGGGATTGAAGTCAGGAAAGATTCAAGACCTAACTGCCCATAAAGCTGTTGCTGAACACATCCAGTACAGAAATTATGGAAACAACCCCCGGAGGGTCTATAAAATGAAAGAAGAGGATGTTTCCTTGATACTACAAGGTCAGAAAGGCAGTCAGAATATGCCTATATAGAGGAGAAATTACTCCCCCTTTCAAGCACAACCTTCAAACCCTTCATTACCAAAGGGTGGAGAAGTCAGACGCACTCGAGTGTTCGATCCCCTAGGGGAATCACTCGAGAATATTCTCAATCTTCTGACCACTCAGAAGAAAATTACTCGTCTTCTTCCACCAGTAAACCCAAATGCGAAGGGTTTCAATGCTAGTCGGAAATGTGCCTATCATGATGGAGCTTTAGGACATGATACTCAAGATTGATGGGCCTTGAAACACAAGATCCAGGATTTGATTGATAATGGTGAGATTGTGGTAGCTAAAATCGACCAACCCCATGTGCAAGACAACCCTCTTCCTCAGCACAAAGAAGAGGAGGTTAATATGATTAATTGGAGTAGTGGACAGAGTTCAAATTATCATAATGGTGGATCTTCCCAGACCAACAAGGATAATGTTGACAAGTGGGACTATGCAAAGTTCTAGTTTCTGATGGAACGAAAAATGAATGCTTTGCGTGAGCAACTCAACCAATTGGCAGAACTAGTGGTCCATTAGCACCAAGTCACACAACAATTATTTAGTCAGGAGCATGCTAGTCTCCTCCCTCTTGTTAAAAACACTCCACCGCGTACTCCAAAAAATGAAACACTGGAGGATAAAATTGTAAAAAGAGCAAATGCCAAAGCCCGTCAGGATTTTGCCAACAAAAGGGAATTTACATACCCAGGCCAACCGATTGAATAAAAACTGTAGATGTTGATACATGAAGGAAGAATCACAACTCTGCTACCTCCAATCAGCCCGTGTTCAAGACAATTTGATTTCAAAGGAGTGTGCCAGTATTATTCCCAATCTCGCAGTCACAGCACAGAAGAATGCTGGGCAGTCCGCCACCTTATTCAAAATTTAATTTACCGCGGTGTCCTGCAGATGGCAGACGATGATGTTGTAGTACTAGAGAGTGGGGACGCATTTACTACAAACCTCACATACCATCCAACTAATATAATTCAAGGGTGTTGACAATCCTTTGAAAGTGGATGCTCCAGATCAAATTATCTTACCATTTATACTGCAATATCGTGTTGTCAGCCTACAGAAAGTTCCATGGAATTATGGAGGGGCTGAAGGATCCACATCTCACATAACTGCTGCAGTGTAGAAGGACAATCCACTGTATCTTCCCCAACGGGTGATGAAATCTACCATTAGGTCAAAAGGGAAGATTCCCATGGAAAAGGTGGAAGAATTTCTCCGTACTATGGGCCATAATGAAGCCAAGGTGGTTTTAAGCTTAAGAGAAGCTCCACATCAAATTTCTGTACTGGACTTGGTTTTCTCGTCCGAAGATCACATGAAGGTCTTTCTCAGGGTTTTGGAAGAAGCCCAACTGCCTAAATCAATAGATGTTGAGAAATTCCAGCATCTGGTGGATCACATTTTTAACAACAATGTGATATCTTTCACTGACGATTATATACCTCTCGAAGGGACCGGTCATTGTAAGCCGTTGCACATAGTGGTTTTATCTTCCGGATACATGGTGGGAGGAGTTTTGATAGACGGAGGTCCATCTTTGAATATATGTCCTTATGCAACTTTGGTGAAGATGAATATCAATCTCAACAGAATCCGAAGAAGCCATACAATCATTAAAGATTTTGACGGATCCCGACGAAACGTTGTCGGAGAGATTGACCTGCCAATGGAGATTGGTCCACAAACATTTTGCATATCTTTTCACGTGCTCAAAATAGATACAGGATACAACCTGATCTTGGGAAGACCGTGGATTCATATGGTCGGGGCCATCCCCTCCACCCTTCATCAAAAGCTTAAATACATTATCAACAATAACCTAGTCACTGTTGATGCTGAGCCGAAATGTCCTAAACAAGGTGAAATACCACTAATCAGCTTCAATTCAGAAGTTGAGCCGGTAAGTTTTCATGCCCTGGAGGTGAGCAACACTCACTACATCCCATTGGGGCGCCACCTTCCACAACCATGATTTCTGCCGAAGTAATGTCGGCTACTAAAGAAATGATGTCATTGGGTCATCAACCTGGACAAGGGTTGGGTAAATATCATCAGAGCATTAAGCACCCAATTCAAGTGTCTAGTCAAACAAGGACAATCGGACTAGGCTATTCTGCCAGTTCTAGACACAGGATTCCTCATAAGCACAAACAGATTCCTTCAGCTTCAGCCACACGGCAATTATCTCCACCTACAAATCCTGAGCTTACATAGTCTCCGGTAAAGGTGTCAGCCCATGTAATGGCTATGTTATTTCCCAAGTCGATATTGGTCAAAGGAAAAAAGGTTCTGGTTCCTGATCCCAAAGTGGAAGAAGAGGAACGGAGACGTAAACAAGACATCGCCAGAATGAATGCAAACATATGCATCATTGTCCATGATGAACATACAAATAGATACACCCCAGACGATGATTGCCCAGATGTTATGGTCATCATTCGAGAAAAGGAGGATGATGACATCCCCTCTATCACTGCACTCCATTATAAATTCACCCTTGACAATTGGAGCAACACTCCTTTCATTGGTCGACAAGGGTAAAATGAGCAGAAACTCCTTCTGCCCTGTAGATAATAATAACTGCTTACTTTTCTGTATAGTACTAGCAGTTATTTTGTTAGTACATGATAACACTTTGTATAATTGAACAGTTTCATATATATTAAGTGAAAGCATATCTTGTTTCAGGACTCTGAATTTAGATGTGCCTATACTTGCTGATAAGGTGCCTTTTCTCCACAAGGATTGTAACTTTGATCAAAAGTTGGACTCAAACTTGATGGAAATACAAGAGGACATTGAGATACCTCAATAGATCAAAGAATGGGTCGAAGACAAACCTAAACCCAACCTTGATCAAACCACTTCCTTCAGTCTCGGAACCTTAGAAAACCCTAAGCTAATCCAGATTGGTTCAGACCTCACTCCAAACCAAAGGAATGACATGGTTACACTATTAACCCAATTCCAGGATATATTTGCATGGTGTCATGAAGATATGGTGGGTTTTTCCACTGACATTGTCATTCATCGCCTCCCCATTAAAGAGGGATTCAAGTCAGTCAAGCAAAAGCTCATGCGATTAAAACCTGAGTGGAGTTTAAAGGATAAAAATGAAATTATGAAACAATTTCAAGCAAACATCATCATGGTGTCCACATACCCCGAGTGGCTATCTAACACAGTCCTCGTGCCTAAACCAGGAGGGAATGTACGAGTTTACGTTGATTACCAGGATCTGAATAAAGCTTACCTTAAGGATAGCTTTCCCGTGCCTTTTATCCACATTCTCATTGACAATACTGCTCAATACAACATGTACTCCTTTACTGATTGCTTTATGAGGTACCATTAAATCATGGTTCCTGAAGAGGATCGTGAGAAAACTGCATTCATCACTCCTTGGGAAACCTTTTTCTACAGATGGTTGTTATTCAGCCTCATCAATGCCGGAGCTACCTATCAATGATCCATGATGGCTCTTTTCCACGACTTAATGAACAAAGAGATAGAGATCTACGTGGAAGACATCATCGTCAAATCCCGAAGGGAGGAAGACCACCTAGACCATCTCAAAAAGCTCTTCAATAGGTTGCGTAAGTACAACTTGAAGTTGAATCCAGCCAAGTGCGCCTTTGGCGTTAAATCATGCAAGTTGCTAGGATTCCTAGTCAGCCACAAGGGGATTGAGCTAGATCCCACCAAAATTTAGGCCATCACGGAAATGCCCATTCCTTAGATAGAGAAGGAAATATGGGGATTTTTGGGAAGAATCAACTTCATTAGAAGGTTCATTTCTCAACTCACAGCAACCTGTGAGACCATTTTCAAAATTGTTAAGGAAGAACTCTTTAATGAAGTGGAATGATGAGTGCCAGAAGGCCTTCCTTACAATTAAAGAGCAGCTAGGAAAAGCTACTATTTTGATACAACCTAGGGATGATGTTCCCATGTTCATGTGCCTGTCCATAAGTGATGATGCCATGGGTTGCATGGTAGGACAGAAAGACGATAGAGACCAAGAGCGAGCTATCTACTACCTCAGCAAAAGATTCAGCAGCAGTGAACACAAGTACACTCTGATTGAGAAGCCTTGGTGCGCTTTAGCATGGGCGTCCATAAGGTTACAACATTACCTCCATGGTCACATAACCCATCTTATATCCCACGTGGATCCTCTCAAGTACGTGTTTAGTAAACCTATGTTAAATTGTCGACTGTCCAGATGGCAGTTGATCCTACAGTAGTTTGACATCGTCTACGTGATGCAAAAGTCCATTAAAGGAAAAGGAATTGCATATCAACTGGCCGCCGCACCTTCAGAGGACTTCAATCCCTTGGAAACATACTTCCCCGATGAAGGGGTAATTGCAATTCAGCAACACCATCAGTACGATGCACACCAAACATTGAAGATGTATTTTGATGGAGCTGTAAACATGGAAGGTTCTGGGGCTGAAGCAGTTCTAGTATCCGTTACGGGGGAGCAGCATCCTGTCGCCATCAAATTGTAGTTTTCCAACACCAACAACACAGCTGAGTATGAAGGCTATAGCATGGGGCTAAAACTTGCCCAATCAATGGGCATCAGACAATTAACTGTGTTTGGAGATTTCAAGTTGGTAATCAGATAAACCACAGGAATCTATCACACCAAAGGTCTACATTTGCTGTCTCACCATCGACAGTTTCTACAGATGGCTTCGGAGTTTGAAGAAATATCCTTCTTCCATATTCCTCGGAATAGGAATGATTTTGCGGATGCGCTACCAACCTTGGCCTCTTTGATCAACATACTTGATAAGGAAAACATGCCAACTATCACATTTGCCCAACAAAAGGCTCCAGCCTATGGGAATTACATTGGAGAAGTATCGGATGATCTACCTCCCATCCAACACCCTTGGTATCAGCATATCAAGGAGTACTTACAAGATGGATCTACACCCGCTAAGGCAAGCCTAACTGAAAGAAAGTGGATTCATCGACTGGTTATGAAATTCTACCTGAGCGGAGATGCACTCAACAAAAGAGATGCAGGACTAGGTCTCCTCAAATGTCTGGATAAGGACCAAGCTCAGAGGCTCCCATGATGGAGTATATGGCCCACACATGAGTGGCCCTCTACTTGTTAAAAAAATCCTCAGAACAGGGCATTACTTGTTCTCTCTCAAGGCTGACTGTGATGATCACGTCAAGAGATGTTATCAGTGCTAAATTCATGGAAATGCTATCCACGCCCCTCCGACGGAGCTCCACAATATGAGTTTGCCTTGGCCCTTCTCAATATGGGGAATGGACGTGATCGGGCCCATCGAGCCCAAAGCCAGTAATGGGCATCAATTTATCTTCACCATGATCGACTACTTCACCAAGTGGGTAGAAGCAGCCTCCTTCCCCAGGGTTACCAAAGAAGTCATCATTGCTTTCATTGGAAATAATGTAATTTGTAGATATGGACAACCAGAGGTAATTGTATCAGACAATGCTAAGAACCTCAACAACAAAATGATGGAGGTGTTATGCAGTAAATTCCACATCAAACATCTCAACTCCGTCATCTACCATCCAAAGACGAATGGTGTTGTTGAAGCGTCTAACAAAAACATCAAAAAGATCATGCAAAAGATGTCTGCCAACCATAAAGGATGGCCTAACTTATTGCCTCTAACTCTGTTAGCCTACAGAATATCAATGCGCTTTTCCATTGGGGCAACACCCTATACATTAACCTATGGGATGGAAGCAAAGCTCCCCATAGAAGTGGAAATGGAATCCCTCAGAGTGTTGATAGACGCTCAGCTGGATGAAGACCAATGAGTACAAGATAAGTATACCAATTGTCTTTAATAGACGAAAGGCGTGCCACTGCTATCTTCCACAGTCAGTTATATCAACAAAGGATCGCCAGGTCCTATAACAGAAAAATTTTGCTATGGCAGTTTAAATAACACGACTTGATTTTAAAAAAGATCACTGACAACCAAGATCAGTCCAAGGGAAAATTCGCCCCAAACTGGGAAGGCCCATTTATTGTCAAGGAGGTATTGACAGGAGGTGCTCTCAGATTACAGGAAATGGACGGCGATAAATTTCTATAGCTTATCAACTCAGACACCGTGAAATGGTACTATGTCTGAGGTCACCATCAAGAAAATAACCTGGTTTTGGATCATCAGATCCCCAGTCATTTCAGGTTTTCAAACCCTTCACTACATACAACTTCTTTTCAAACTCATCCGCCCCATTAGGGATAAACACATTTTCTAACCAGGAGCCAGGTTTCGGATCGCCAGATCCTCTTTTCTCAACTTGGTTTTGAACCCTTACTCAACTTCGGTTATCCCACTAGGGATTGAACCTTTCACACCCACAGTTTTACCCCACTAGGGATAGACTTTTCACACCCGCAGTTTGTCCTGTACATGGGATTAAACTTTCTTCCCCGCAGTTTGTCCTGAACATGGGATCAAACTCTTCGTTGGCTGCAAACCGTCCTGAACATGGGGCGAACTACGCCGACCTGATCTCCTTGATACATGGGAGTACGTAGGAAGCCATATTTTATGTGGTCCAGTCACAATAAAACAAAAATAACAAAAACATTTCTATACCCTTTTCATTACAAAAACAAAAACAACAAAAAAATCTCTACACCCTTTTTGCTATATACATCGTTGAACCTCATACACCAGGTACGAACTACGCATACCTGATCTGCTCTTCAATAGGAGTACGTAGGCAGCCATTCATGGTTCGGTCTAACCCCCTACCAAAACACAAACAATTGTCAATGGTACTGGGATCATCCTTCAATCCAGCACATTTCATCGGCTTCAGCCTAAAGGGATGAAACTACCTGACCTCCCCATGTAAATGGGAGATTCGGCGACCATCTAAGCTGTGGTTAATTCTTCAAAGAGAAATACCAATCCATAAGAGATGTAACTAACTGGGCTCCTCTTAAATATGAGTATTGACGACCATATGTTGTGCGGTCAACCTTAGAGAGGAAAACCATATTCATCTCCACATCTACATACAGAAACCAGTCCCAATACACCAAAGATGGTAGGGAATACACACAGATCAATGATCCATTCTGAAATATCCTTAGAAAACTCAATGTCCATCCATCAAGGAGGAATTTAGAATACATCAAGATCACAAGCCCCAAAAAAATAGGCAAATATCAAGCAAGCAACAAGGCATAACTAAAAGGGAAGTGATAAAAAATATATTTCCCTGCTATATATAATGTTGTTTGATATATACAATATGAACTGTACATGACAAAATGGCTAAGCTAGTCTGTGCAGGAAAATACAAACCCATCTACAAATCAGTGTATATGCATGCGATCTATCAAGCCCAACATGGAATCTCTCTCAGAAAAGAATGAGGTAATGTTGTGGTCTCCAGCACAAGGGTATCCACACGAGCTAATAGATCTACAACCATCTGCATGGTAACTCTGTGCTCATCAATATACGTGTTAATCTCTACAATTATGCCAGTTGTAAGGGACCTCATTGTGGTACTATCTGTAACACCTACAACCCGGGCCATCCCGCTCAACTATCACGACATCTCTGGCTGATCTGGCCTCATCCTGCTCCTCAATAGCGACATCTCTATGTAATAATGCCTCGTCTCTCTCTAATAGAGCAGCATCTCTCCCATCAAGGGATGTCAACATCAGGGCTCTAGCCTGATCTCTCTCGAAGGTCATCAGATGGAGACTCTGCTTGAAATACTGTGTTGAATGCTGGATCACGACATTCCTAGTACTGGGAGAATCTAAAAGAGCTGCTGGAAACCCAGTGAATGTCTCCTCATCGGTGTGGGAATCAATGTCCTCCAAGGGCTCTCCACCATCTGAGTCAATACCCGACACTATGGATATTATCGTAGTTGATGAAGTCTCTGTCTCCATCCACACAGAATACTTTGACGGAAAGCCCGGATGGCTAACAAAAAAATCATCAGTCTCACGCTGATCCTAACAGGCATACACCTGGGATCGGTCTTCTACTGATAGATGGTGAAAAGATAAACGCTAACCTAACTCCCCCTCAAAAGAATGGAAGTCCTGGAACTAGTCAAACTGTTACATCATAGCCAGTGGGTGGTAGGTAGTAATGCCCCTCAAACTAGCCAGAGGGAGATAATCTATGCCAAGAGCGTGAGTAATGAAGCTATAGGGTGAACTGATCTTTGTACATGGTAGGATGCCAAACGGATCTCTAATCCCCACCAAGAATACCGACCAAGACATAGCGTCTGTACACTCCGATGGCTGAAAGGAGTAAGACATAGCTAAATCATGGGTAAAGCAGTACCCGTGTAAGCGAAAAGTGCCAATCGGTCTCAAGTGTGACATAAACCACAAATATAGCATGACTAAGCTGCCTGTAAATACTTCTACAGGGGAGGTGCTGCAAAACATGGTCGACCTCAGCGTCTCCGCCATAATCATCAAAATGATGGTATGACCCTCCCTGAGAGCTCTCACTGCCATGATAACACTGATGTCCAGCTCATCCATATATCGTGGCATATACACATACGCCACTATACACATTACGAGTACATCTACTCTGGCCAAATGCCACTAATCCTCTAGTGTGGTAAAATCCTAGAATATGGTGCGTAGATGTCCAATGAGCCAAATCTATCTATCAGAAAATGATGGGACAATACATGGCCGGATGTAATCTCATCATCTACTACTCTATGCCATAACCCGATGAGGGTCATTAACCGTCGGCGCATATCTCCGACAGCCATATGAGCGCAAGGTCCGTCTAACTGCAAAGTCGTCAACCGCTCATACTCTTTTAATGTAGGAGTCTACTCCTGGATACCAAACCAGAAAACATGCCTCTCTAGTATCCAATGCTCTAATATACCCTATACAAAGCCTACGGGAACCTGAAACATCAAGAGGGTCGTAGAATGTTGTAATAGCTGATCTACAGTTACCCTATCTGTAGGTGAGACACTATCATACCACGACCTCAGACGAGAGGCCATCAACACTGGTAGGGTGCGATCGATGCGGCTGACTATCGAAGAAGACATTTATGTAGGCCGTATCATAAGACTATCCAGGGGTTAATGTAAAATATCTCTAGACATACATACATATGCATAACATGATCCATGCATAACAAATAATAGATGGCAATATGATGTAGGGAATGGAAAATAGTACATACATTACTAAGTACATCATCTACATACATCATCTCTGTACAGCTAAAAATACAAGGAAATGGGGCACAGAAGCCCTATTACTAACAGAGGCCTATCAAAAGATATAGCGAGAATGGGGCACAACAACCCAATATCTAACAGAGGCCTATCAAAAGTGATAACAAGAATACACATCAGAAGAAGACAATAGTGTCAATATCTACATCATCAATCCTGTCCACCTGATGTAACTCCTCCTGAGTAACTGGATCTCTATCAAAATGGATGTTAGACCTATACAAGGGAGGATCTGCTCCGACAAAGCCATATAGGTCATCTGAGGGGCCAGTGCCTGAGCTGGAAGGGTCAAAAGTATCTGCCTCTAATGGATCTATGCCCAAGTGCGGGATAAATAAATGTGTTTGGTCCAACTGTCTGCTCAAACTATCAATTTATGTTAAATGAGTAGGATCTCAGACACAGGTCTACCAATCTGTCATCATCACGGATCCAGGTACCATATCCCCCATAAACTGAGTGGCGTGGGTCTGGGATCCAATGGTACGAGGCGACTACCAGTGATGGAACGCATCCTGAGTATGTGAACCCTCAAACAAAGTATATACGTCCATACCCATCAATGGGATGTCATCGACGGGTGACTGCGACACATGCCAATAACACCTGGCAGGAGGCAAGATCGGTACATGAATCTCTACTGTGGTGCTCCTAATATCACACTCTCCTAAATAGAGCTCCCATCCTCCATCCGTGAAGAGATGAATCCTACGGGTGGATATCACGTGCTAGACACCAGTCGGGAATCCATCCTTAAATCTGATGGTTAAATGTTGCCCAGAGTAGGGAACTCAAGTGATGACATTAGCTGTCAACAACTCCAACTGTAGGCGACAATGGGTGAAACCCTCTATTATAGGAACCTCAGCCAAAATGGAGTGATGCCATCGCCGTCCTCGTGGATAGGTATCTAAACATAACACACTGACAGGACACAAATATTAAAGCCTCGCATAGGCCCAAAACTGCCAACACAAAGGCAAACCACCTGTTATTAGTGAACATTCTCAACCTGTACATAGGAAATCAAAAGAGAAATACTCACCAGTAGAAACGGGCAAAATCCTTGCCAAGCCTCGGTCAAGCCCTGCGAACGCATGCGCATTCCCCTGAGGAAATAGGCAAAGGTGTAGGAACCCCAATCATAATGACACCGTAGAAGAGTTGTCTTCTATGAAATAACCCTTGATGATAACCAGGAACAATCACCAAAGAATGCGATCCCTAAATCTCACATCATAGGCATGGGCACACTCAATAGCCCACTCATAGCATCTATGCTCAAAGGACCTGTACGAATGGTCCTGCCCTTGAGCGCCTCAGTCGGAACTCCTAACAAGGACCGGGGTTATATTCACCGTACATGGCACTGGCGCCCCTCCATACCGATGATAAACTGCCAATTCATCAGCGACATCAACACCTCACAGTCTAACAAATGGAGAGACTGAGTCTGGTGAAACCAGCGCTCAAACAATGCCCTGAGGTATCCCCAGGGACAACGGCGGGGAAGAATGTAAAAGAACGCCCCAAAACCCTGGCCATACACAATACCTCGGTAATTGGGATGCATAGCCTGATACAAGGAGTGTATAATGAACCAGTTCCCTCTATACTGTGTAAAGCCGGGAACCTACATCATATGCAAATCAATGTCAAAATCCTTGCTCCTCCTCAATAGGAAAAAGGAAGATCAAATCAAACTTTTACCTTATTTGCATTCAAGTAAACTGAGGGGTGGTGACTCAAATCACCCAGAAGATCAGAATAGCCACCTGAATGCCTAGGAAATCCCAACGGGGAATATGAACAGTAGGACCTAGATCCGCTACCGGTACATCCTCTTCATCATCCTCGACATGTGGTACATCAACCCGAATAGGAAAAATCACCGCCTCCGCCAGACGATGAGGCTGTCTAACTGAACGGGGTCGAGGCACTTCAGAAGCCCTCCTCTGAACACCTGAAGTGGTCTTGCGGGAACTACTCGGCTGATCCAGATCCATAATATATGGACATAAGTCTCTAAATCACCTCAGAAAGGGTGTGATAAAGTCTAACCTGGAGCATTTTTATGCATTTAATAACTACATGCATGCATGCATTATTTTAACATACGTCTACAGTACAGTTAAAATGCATGACTACCCAATGCCTACATTTTGGAATTTTTTTTCCATAGTTTCCTCTATAAATAGGACTATCCACACATACATAGGCATGACTAGGTGGCCATTAAGTAGCACACCTGCCCACAGTCATATACATACTATATGCATTAAAATGTCACTGTCGTCAATCAAAAAGGGTAGCCTAATTACTAGGATTACTTTGCATTACCACCTTTGCTCATTTATCCTCAAATAGGATAAGAACTAGCAGAAAAAGGTACCAATTTGACTGTTTCAAAAGTTCAATTTTTTCACATCATTATGTTCAGCATGGTTTAATACTAACATTTACTATGTTGAATATTTTTTATCAAGACATATGAGCATGCATGTCGACGTCGGGATTTTTAGATGTCCCTTTCCATTACTCGTTCTTTGGTGTTCTCATTTTAGGTGAGATTTGTTTGAAAAAACAAGTGAAAATGGTCCGACATATATAATGTCGACGATAGGACTGTTAAGAGTCGCCAGTTGGTTTTTTAAATGGTTATACCAACACAACCGAGAAAAGGTTTACACATTGACCCAGTGATGTGACACTGCTAAACGAGTCGGTGAAACCAAGATTCATTGGGGTCTGGGGACTTGGTTATGCGGAAGGAAGGTGTTAGGCACCCCCCGACATCCGTGTTACCACGGTGACCGCCTCTTTTCAAGAAACTATTATCTGAATGTGTGTGTGGGGGTCAATGATGTCTTTATTATTTGGAAGTAGTGCGAGGCCTCGTTTCGCACCTATATATACCTGTGGTTTGAATTTATGTAAAAATTCAATTTTTTAGCAAGATATGGCAGTGATGTTTTATAAAAGTGGTTTTTCAAACCCTGATGCTCAATAGTAATTGAGGCCTTTTACACTCCCATTTTATTAAGTATTCGACTTGATTGATTTTATTTCACAGATGCGAAGCATCCATACGAAAATAATGTACAAAAATAATGCCGACTTTCTCATGGGTATGGAAACCATCTGAGGAAATTTAGACACTGCAGAATAATTTACAAGCTGCTTACAGCTGAAAATGTCCATCATGGGAACCGAATCTAGATCCAATAGGTTGAATCTGTGATCACATGATTCATAGCCGCACAAGATACTGCAATTTGTATAAAAGTAGTAAGCAGGTATATATATGAAAGCTGTAAATATATATATACAGACATGATCACCAACCACGAAGCACCTCCATGGGGGATCAGAAATATAAATAAAGCTATAAAAGCTATCAACCGCCACGGAGGAAACTCCAAAGTGACGAAAACGTAAATAAAGTCATTATATATGGTCAACCGCCATGAAAGGAAACTCTAAAGTGGACAAAAATATAAATAAAGTTGTATTAAAGCGATCAACTCGCCACGAAGTAAACTCGAGCGGGATTTAAACGTAAAGAAAGTCAGAAAAAGCGATCAACCACCATGAAGTAAACTCCAGGTGGGACGTAATATATATATATATATATATATATATATAAGCAATAAACGCACTGGATGTAAAATCTAGGCTCATCGAACAGAGTTCGACCACAGTTAATATATATAAGTGTATATATATATATTAAAGCAAGTAAACGCACCTGATGTAAAATCCAGGGTCATCGAACAGAGTTCGACAACAGTTCATATATATAAGTATATATATATAAAAGCAAGTAAACGCTCCGGATGTAAAATCCAGGCTCATCGAACAGAGTTCGACAACAGTTCATATATATAAGTATATATATATATAAAGCCGTAAACGCTCCAGACCGAAGTCTAGGCTCACCGAACAAAGTTTGACACACAGTTAATATATATAAATGTATATATATATATTAAAGCAGTAAACGCTCCAGACCGAAGTCTAGGCTCAATCGAGGTATAACTCGATAATGTTAGTCAATATATATATATATATATATATATATATATATATATACAAGCTAAAACAAAATCGCGGAACAAAGTCCGGGCAAATGCGTGCAACACCACTCTCAATGTGAAGAAGGGTGTGTGCAGAGATGAAGATAAAGACTCTAACGTGTGTGAGAAGGCTTATAGTTGACTGCCAAAAAAGACTTATATATCTTTAGTGAAGGTAAACGCTGTCTTTTATAGGTACAAAAGGGCTATATATGAGCTCACAGGTGTTTAAAATGAGAAAGTACACTGTATGGGGTGAGTGCAGAGAAAATTGGGCAGGGCTTTTTCGCCGTTTTTTCTTTTCAAAATGGGTAGCCCAAGTCCTCTATTTATAGACTATTTAGCCACAAGTGTACCTGCAGCTGAGCCGCAGGTGTACCAGAGGCAACCCAGGTGGGCTCGGGTTTTTCGGGTCAGGTCGTCTCAAAGTACGTCCACTCGGGCACTGTAATATCCACTCGAACTTTAAGAAGTGCAATCCGTGCATCCGTTTGAGGTATACAGGACCTATTTCGGACCGTCGTTGTCGAGAGTTGTACGATGGTATGGGATTAGAGTTTGTACAAAGTCATTGAAGATGGGACGATGCCCTCCGCTTTTCAAGCTTCAACTTTCATCCATTACCCCGCACAATAGTCACTCGGGATTGGTTAGTCTTGTGGGACATCGTTGCGTAGAGATGTTGAGACGATGTGGCGTGGCATTGCGTTGGTGAGCAGACTATGTTGCCCCTCACAGGTGTTATTACCGGATTGGGCTGATAAAGCAGACGTTGCTCAGGCTTCGCTGAGATTGGACTGCTGCAATTTGTTGAAGGTCCTCATTGTCATCTTTGAGGTGTGCCTGTCTTCTCGATGTTATCTCCGGGTTGGTACAGTGTATCTCGTTGTGAGCGCCGAGATTGAAGTTGGTCGCATTTGAAACAAGCATTTCTGAGGTTATCGCCGAAGCTACATTCCTTGGGGTTATCACCAAGGTTGGTAGCTATTCCCATGGTTGGGACTGAGACGGGATACCTCAGGGTCATCTCCGAGATTAATCGGTCTTCTCCGGTGTGTGTTTCGGTATTGGATCTGCATGCCTCGGGGTTATATTCGAGGTTGGAATTGTTACTCCCAGAGTGTGATCTGGGGTTGATGCTGAACTTCCGCTAGTATCCGGTATATATATGGATTGTCTTTCAGGGTTCCCTCTTAAAGACGAATCTATCCTCTT
Source organism: Panax ginseng (assembly GCA_020205605.1). Lineage (NCBI taxonomy): Eukaryota > Viridiplantae > Streptophyta > Magnoliopsida > Apiales > Araliaceae > Panax > Panax ginseng. The sequence goes on along the minus strand of CM035140.1, from coordinate 59,448,538 downwards.
GCAATGTTAGTGACAATAGTACAAAAAATTTCGAGTGTCTACAGATGCCCCTCTTTATCATACTCATGCATAGCGATGCATGGGTAGGATAAATAATCCTAGACACTTGAAACGCAACAAGACAAACATGGTACTGTATGTAGCAACTTTATGCAAATGTATGATGCATGTGTACGGGGTTTTAGCCCAAAATGCTGGGGATGATTGCTGGCTCCCTGTTGCTTCAACTGGGGATTGGCAATGATGACCAGATTTGATGTGTAATCTGAATCTATTAGGATGCGGATGTTGGAGTTATCACCAACTTCCTGTGTTCTTGATAATGACTTGATCTTGAAGATGTACCTCTTGTGTGTAAGAGATCTGTGGGGATAAACAGTGAGAACCCAAATTTTATGAAATAAAAGTATTCAATTTTTTTTCTATTTTGGTAAATAGTTAAATTGATAAAAGTTTAAAGTTAAGGGTAATATGTGAATTTTTTTTTTGCAAAGTACGCAAATTGTTATATAATATTCGATTGGTCAGGGAATATTCGTTTTAACAGGGAATATTCGTACAACAGCACAATCATTGGTGGACCCCACAATGGAATTATTGTCGGATTGAGAAAACGACAAAAATACTTTATGAAAATAACGGCGGAAGTTTTATCGTTAACTGTTGAAACACCCGGTGTTAAAAGTATAGTAATACGCGTAGTTGCACAGTAGCACACGGTATTGGTTATTAATGCTTACGTGATAAGTCACTCAGTTTTGTTTTATTAGTATTATTAATGTAAGAAAACAGAAAAGCTTTTTATATAAAACAGAATACTTTTATAAAGTTATTCTACAAATAGAAGATATTATATTCTATTGTGCATAGTGTTTTGCATAGTAAAATCTTTTTATATAAAACATAATACTTTTATAAAGTTATTCTATAAATAGAATATATTATATTTTATTATGCATAGTGTTTTGCATAGTAAAATTTTTTTATATAAAACATAATACTTTTATAAAGTTATTCGTTTTATTAGATTATAAATAGAATATATTATATTTTATTTAAAAGAATTTGCTTTAAATATGGACCGTCCGATTAAAAGTAAATCAATCTGACCGTTCATGAATTAGTTACTATCGCAAATTATTCTCCTATAAATAGAAGCTCATTCCTTCATTATTTCTTACGAATTCACTGAAACTCTAGAGAGAGAAACTATAGAGAGAGTTCTTCTTCTATAATCTTGAGCGTATTTCTTTAGAGTTTAAGAAAGCGTTGAGCGTAGTGTAAGTTTTCTTCAAGTATATTCCCGCCCTACCAGTCGGAATACTTTTCTTTTTAAGGTAGGGGATATAATTGTCGTACTCGTAAAGGATATTATTATTATTATTATTATTATTATTATTATTATTATTATAGTAAGGGATATTATTTGTTGTACTCGTTAGGGGTATTCCTTCTTTCTTATTGGTGAAATTCTTTTGTTATTCTATTATTTATTTTTCTATTGGAATAACCTGTATACGTGGCATACCCTATACTTGGTAAAATTCTTCTATTATTCTATTCTTTATTATTATGTTGGAATAACTTTTACTATATGCAGTCTTTGCATACATCTTTGAAATTCTTCTATTATTTCATTCTTTATTATTATGTTGGAATAACTTTGTCATGCTAAGTCAATCGCATTCATGGTGAAATTCTTCTATTATTCCATTCTTTATTATTCTGTCGGAATATCTTGTCTGTGCGTTTACGCATGACCTGGTTCCATTATTTATTATTCTGTTGGAATAACCTGTCTGTGCAGTCTATCGAATGCGTGGTGAATTCTTCTATTATTCCATTATTTATAATTCTGTTGGAATATCCTGTCTGTGCGTTTACGCATGACCTGGTTCAATTCTTTATTATTCTGTTGAAATAATATGTCTATGTAAATTACCGCATGCATGGTAAATGATCATTCGTATTCATACTAATAGTATTTTCATTAAAAAGGGGTTTCTGCCAGGGGAAGATTCGTAATTTTTCTGACACACAAAAATTTTGGAAAAAATTGAAATGATAATTTGATGAGTCTTCTAGATTGTGTCCAACAATGGTGATTTTTGGATATATATATTAAGAGTTATGGATTTTATGGGAAAAGACTATTTTAAAAGTAAACCCTTATAACTCCTTGTGGTTAACTCCAAAATTGGTGAAATTTTTATTGGGAGTACATGTATATAACAGGAGTATATCCTGTAAATTTTGGAATTTTTGGACAAAAGTACAATTTATGGTAAATGTCTAAATATTCGGCAGTTTTAGCCATATGAAAAATAGTAAATGAATTTTAAAAATTCTGAGAAAAATATATGTTCAAGATGGGACTATATTCTGCTAAACCCTAGAAAAGAAATATTTTTGGGACTGAGTTGGTATTTTTTATGAAAATGAACTAGTTATGAGTAAATAAATTAAATATGTTATGTGAAGTAATAAAATTGGAAAATAGGATTTTATGGCTTGAGAATCCTATATAGGGTATATGCAGATTTTTCATGAGGGATTTGATCATTGATGACGAAATCTTATAAGTATGGTATTTTTGAATGATTAAATGCATTATTTGATCAAGTGTAAACAATTGACATAAATTGTTTATAAGTTTAAGAAATGATTAAAATATTGTTATAATATTAATGATATTAGATTATGAGATTATTAAGTGATTGATAACATTTGGTTATTATTGAGCGTCAGATAAATTGTATTATAAATGTTTAATATTTATCCTTTATCTCATTTGATTGATTCTTATATCATTGTCATCATCCTCATGCTTATATTGTGTTGAAAGTCATCTTTGGCCGTAGTGCATAGATGAACTTGGTATGATTATGACCAGGGATTATTCGGTATAATCATGACCGTAATGTTACAAATGATGTGGAAAAAGTCCTCATTGGCCCGTAGTGCATTGATGGACAGTTTTTGGTATGATTATGGCTATGGATTCTCTTCGGCCAAGGGTGCAAAGATGAATTGTTTTATGGCATGATCATGACCATTGATGAAAACATGATAATCTTTAGCCTGTAGTGCATGGATAAGTCGTGGTCGTGATATTAACGAATATCCTTAGCCGTAGTGCATGGATAATTCAGTGATATGGATTGATTATCGAGCTGAGTCTCAATGATGAAATATAAATTCATGGATGTGATATTAACGAATATCCTTGGCCGTAGTGCAGGGGTGATTCAATAATGTGGATTATTTATTAAGCTGAGTCTCAACGATAAAATATTTATTATACACTTTTAATTCATAGAAGATAGTAGATATCATGCTCTACTTGACTCTTCTAAAATACAGTTGTATGTCTTTGGCATGTAGTGCAAAGATGAATTGTTAATGAATACTTTGGCCGTAGTGCAAAGATGAATTTATTAGTATGATTATGAACAAGAATTCTAATTTGGTATAACCATGATTTTTGATGTTTCAGGTGAAGATAGGTGATGAAAATTATCTTCGTCCTGGTTGCGAAGAGGAATTTAGAACCACAGTTATGATTATGAGTTATTCATATGATTGTGTGTGAGAATGCTTGATTTATTTTACATGGATAAAACATTATTGGTGGACTTTTAACATAGAGAAGATAATAGACCTTATGGTCTATTTGACTTTTCTAATGGATTGCTTTTCGTTCTACCAGAATTATGGTTGAAAAGTTTTATCATCTACCATAAGTTCTAAATCTCTGATTTATTATTGATGAAAGCTATTGATAATTTAATTATCTTAGTCATGATATTCTTTACTGGGCTAGTTATGCTCACCCTTTCTGCTTCACAATTTCTTTTAGGTAATAAGAGTGTTGCCGTAAGAGCGGGGATAACAGGGGAATAGAACAGTGGTCTTTAGCTGTGGAGGTTCTCCCTAAACAGTATAGAAAAGTGTGTTGTATTCTATACAACATTTAGTAGTTATATTTGGTGAATCAAATAGGGTGAGGTGAACCCAACTTTGGAAGGGTGTTTTGCCACTATCATACAAGATGTCTAATAACATACAACCTCGTGTTATTATAAGATGAGTTATGCGATCCACTTCTTTGAGTATATCTACAGTGCACTACCTATATGATCTTGAAGTTTATTTGAAATATAATATTCACTTGGAGACAAAGTGGAGATAGTTATATGTCAAGAGAAGACTCACCATTTGGAAAGAAGATGATAGTAATCTTCTCATTTTTCTTTAGGGGTCTATTGGGTCAACCAAGGATAATTACGTGGATATATGATATCTATTATAACCTGAGACGCATGGCCTCCCATGTACGAAGGTTTCCTTGAGCACTTCCCAAAGATTTTAATTTCTAAAACAGCTTTTTGACTATACTTTTATGTGAAGTACCATTGTAAGGTTGTGGTCGAGGCACCATGAGAGAGTTACATACATTTGTATTAAAACTCACGATTAATCGTATGTCGTATTCTATACTGACAGTTCAACAGATTAGATAAATGAAGTTGTATTTGAATTTTGTACCATGTATCTGACGACTCGTAATGGGTGATGTATACCTAATTTTGGGGGCGTCACATAAAGCTTGGTCTGTTTGAGGATGTGTATAACATATTCCATCATCTATCCTCTTTGATAACATTGACCTTTCCTGGTTGGTATCGTCAGGTCATGTCAAGATTCTGTTGGATTTACTGCCAACATCAAATGCTGTCAGGGATGCCTGACCTTTGCTGACGTGTACTTCACCTGAAATGTGAATCAACGGCTGAAAAATCTTGTGGGATATACTATCAAGGTTGCTTGACCTCCGCTGACGTGTGAATCAACGGCTGATACTCTGTGGGTAGATTGTCAAGGCTGCTTGACCTCCGTTGTCATGTAGATCAACGGCACATTGCGTTGTGACCCCCGCCGGGGATTCACTGGGGAATATGAGTAATCAAGCCTGAAATCCTCGAATAGCTCTAGAGCTCTGATAGGTTTAATCGTTATCAGCTGAGATAACGTTTAGGCTGCTTGACCTTCGTCGATATGTGTGTCAACGGCTTGAATGTACATTGTAATCCCCTTCGGGGACTCACGTTGTAACCATGGTTGATGTGTGTAGCAGCAGCTGGTCATCGGATGGTTTCCGATGCTCTGTTGGGTTTGCTTCCAACGGTTATCATGATGTCAAGGTTGCTTGACCTTCGCTGATTTGTGTGTCAACGAATGAGCATGCGTTGTAACCCCCGTCGGGGATCTACGTTGTAACCCCCATCGGGGATCTACGTTGTAACCCCATTGGGAATCTACGTCGTAACCCCCGTTGGGGATATACGTTGTAACCCCCGCCGGGGATCTACGTTGTAACCCCCATGGGAGATCTACGTTGTAACCCCGTTGGGAATCTACGTTGTAACCCCCGTCGGGGATATACGTTGTAACCCCCATCGGGGATATATGTTGTAACCCCCGTCGGGGACATATTTAGGGTAACGACCCAGAGTTGGTGGCATCGGACCTGTACAAGGTATTTTTGGATGCGATTTGTGACAAATGAGATCATTTTCTTTGAGGATGGCTACCCGACTGGAGTCGAGCACGTGATTTCCACCAGGAGAATTCCTCTCTTCACAGATGGAGGCTGGGAGCTCTATTTAGGAGAGCGTGCTATTAGGAGCACCACAGGGGAGATTCGTATACCGATCTTGCCTCCTGTCAGGCATCATTGGCCTGTATCGCAGTCACCCATCATTGAGATCCCATTGTTTGGGGTTGACGGTTTTCCATTATCAGATGGTCCATGTACTCAGGAGACGTTCCAGCGTTGGTGGTTCCCTCGTACTATCGGAGCCCAGTCCCGCACCACACAGTTTATGGGAGATATGGTTCCAGGATCTATGATGATGACGGATTGGATAGCTTGTGTCCGAGATCCGACTCATATGACATAGATTGACAGTTTGACCCGGTAGTTAGACTAGACACATATATTTATCCGGCATTTGGGCAGATATCCGGCAGAGGCGGCTTCATTTGATCATTCCAGCTCAGGCGCTGGCCCCTCAGATGACCCATTTGGTTTTGCCAGCGCAGATCCTCCTCTATATAGGCCTGATATCCCTGTTGATAGAGATCCGGTGACTTAGGAGGAGTTACATCGGTGGATGCAGATTGATGATGTGACACATCACACCTTGGTCTTCTTCCGATGTGTATTCTCATTATATCTTTTGTATAGGCCTCTCAGTAGTAGGGCATCTGTGCCCCATTTCCTGTATTTGTAGTCGCATCTGAGATGATGTATTAGATGATGATATACTTAGGAATGTATGCACAGTTTTTTCCATTCCCTATATCATATTTCTATCTATTATCTGCTATACATGTATCATGTTATGCATATGTATGTATGTCCAGAGATATTCGGCATTGACCTGGATGGTCTTTTGACACGACCCACATGATGGAGATATCTTCTTCGACGATTAGTCAGATAGATCATACCCCACCATCATTGGTGGCATTGGGTATGCGATCGTGGTATGATAGCATGTCACCACCAGACAGGGTGATTCTAGATCATTTGCTGCAGTATACCATGAACTTATTGATGTTTCAGGTTCCCGCAAGGTTTGTGGATGGGATGCTAGAGCATTGGCTATCAAATAGGCAGGTTTTCTAATTCAGGACCCATGAGTTAACTCCTACTCTGGAGGAGTATGCACGATTGACGATGCTGCCATTAGACAAACCTTGCATGCACATGGCTTTGGGAGACATGAGTAAATGATTTCTGACTCTCACTGGATTGCAGCGCAGAGTGGTACAGGATGACCTGACGTCTGACCATGTGATATCCTAGCACTTTCTGTATGACAGATTTGGCTCGAAGGATAGCTATTCACGATATTCCGGAGATTTCACCGCACCAGAGGATCATTGGCGTTTGGCCAGGGTTGATGTACTGCTGCTATGCATACTGTCGTATGTCTGTATTCCACGGTACATGGATGAGATAGACATCGGAGTCATCATGGCGGTGAGAGCTCTTAGGGAGGGTCGTACCATTGTACCTATGATTGTAGCAGAGACCCTGCGGTCAGCATCCTACTGCGTCACTTATCCAACAAGAGTGTTCACGGGTAGTTTGGTCATGCTGTATGTGTGGTTTATGTCACACTTGAGACCGATCGGCACTCTTAGACGACATGGGTATTGGTTCACCCATGATGTAGCTATGTCATACTCCTTTCAGCCATCGAAGTGTATAGATGCTCTTTCCTGGTCCACATTTTTGGCAGATATCAGAGATCCTTTTAGTATATTGCCGTGTTCGGGGCTTAGCTCACCATACAGCTTCATTACTCATGCTTCGGGCATGGATTACCTTCCTCTGGCTTGTTTGAGGGGCATGACTACTTACCACCCACTGGCTGTGATGTCGCAGTTTGACCAGTTTTAGGATTTTCATCCTTTCGAGGGGGCGATAGGTCAGCGTTCAACTTCTCGATATCTCTCAGCAGAGGACCGATCCCACGTGTATGCTTGTTGGGATCAGCATGAGATAGCTTCTTTCTTTGTCAGTCATCCAGGTTGTTCTGCCGAGTATTCCGTATGGATGGAGACAGAGATTTTATCGTTTGCGGTAGTGTCCACAGTACCGGATAGTGAGTCAGATGATGTAGAGCCCATGGAGGACATTGAATCCTACATCGAGGAGGAGCCCGCTGCTAGGTTGCCAGCATTTCTTCCGAATTCTCCTAATGCTAGTACTGTTGTGATTCAACACTCAGCACAGTATTTTGAACAGAGTCTTCATCTGATGACCTTTGAGAGAGATCAGGCTCGATCTATGATGTTGACTCCTCTTGATGGGAGAGACACAACTCTATTAGAGAGAGACGAGGCATTAGCTCGCCTGTATATCGCTGTTGTTAAGCGGGATGAGGCTAGATCAGCCAGAGATGCAGTGATAGTTGAACGGGATAGTGCTATATCTGGCCAGGATGTAGCCGTCACAGATAGTACTGTAGTGAGGTCCCTTACCACTGGCATGATCGCAGAGATGAGCGCATATATTGCTGAGCATATGGTCACCATGCAGATGGATGCAGATCTATTGGGTCGTGTGGATATTCTCGTACAGGAGACCACAACTTTACCTCCTTCTTCTGAGAGGAACACCATGTTGGGCTTGTTAGCTCACATACACACTGACTTGTAGATGGGCTTGTATTTATCTGCACAGACTAGCTTAGCCATTTTTTCATGTATAATTTACATTGTGTATATCAAACATCATTATATATATGGTAGGGAAATATATTTTTGATCACTTCCCTTTTAGATATGCCTGAATACTTGCTTGATATTTTGCCTGCTGCTTCAGGGCTTGTGATCTTGATGTATTCTGAATTTCTCCTGGGTGGATGGACATTGAGTTGTCTCTAGATAGTTCAAAATTGATCATTGATCTTTATGTATCCCTATCATCTTTGTTGTCTTGGGACTAGTTTCTGTATGGAAAATGTAGAGAGGAGTGTGGCTTTCATCTCTAAGATTGACCGCACCACAGATGGTCGCCAGTACTTCTATTTAGGAGAAGCCTAGTTAATTCCATCTCTTATGGATTGGTGTTGCTCTTCAAGGTATGACCGCAGCTTAGATGGTCACCGAATCTCCTATTTGGGAGGAGTTCAGGTAATTTCATCCCTTTGGTCTGAAGCCAATGAAATGTGGTGGATTGAAGGATGATCCCAGTACCAACTGACAAGGGTTTGTGTTTTAGTAGGGGGTGAGACCGCACCATGAATGGCTGCCTACGTACTCCTATTGAAGAGAAGATCAGGTCTGCGTAGTTCGAACCTGTTGTAAGAGGTTCAATGCTATATATGGCTAAAATGGTGTAGGAATGTTTTTGTTTGTTTTTGTTTTTGTAAGGAAAAGGGTGTAGAAATGTTTTTTGTTGTTTTTATTTTATTGTGACCGGGCCATATGAATTGGTTACCTACGTACTCCTATTGAAGAGGAGATCAGGTCGACGTAGTTCTCCTCTCAAGGCGAGAAGAAAAGCGTAATCCCATGTGTAGGTCAGAGTGCGGGGAAGAGAAAGTCTAATCCTAGGTTGAGGATAAACTGCAGGTACGAGAAGTTTGATCCTAGGTATGGGTAGCCAAACTACAAATGCAAGAGGTTCAATCCGCGGTGGGATTACCTAAGTCGTAGGAATGCAAAGGAGAGCCAGGCTGCTGGCTTGAAAAGTATGTTTCCCTGAGGGGAAAAGTGTGGAAGAGTTGTATGGTGTAAAGGGTTAAAGAACCAGAATGGTTGGTGATCTGATGGTCCAACACCAAGATGTTTGCTTGATGGCAACTTCAGACATAGTACCGTTTCACGGTGTCTGAGTTGATGAGTTGTGGAAATTCATCACCATCCATTTCTTGTAATCTGAGAGCACCTCCCGTCAATACTTATTTGACAATAAACGGGCCTTCCCAGTTAGGAGAGAATTTTCCCTTAGATTGATGTTGGTTGTCAAGGATCTTCTTTAAAACCAAGTCATGTTGTTTAAACTGCCATAGCCGGACTTTTTTGTTGTAGGATTTGGCGATCCTTTGTTGATATAACTGACCATGGAAGATAGTCGCGGTTCGCCTTTCGTCTATTAGAGACAATTGGTGATACATGTCTTGTACCCATTGGTCTTCCTCCGGTGAGCGTGACGAAGACTCTGAGGATTCCATTTCAACTTCTATGGGGAGCACTGCTTCCATCCCATAGGTTAAAGCATAGGGGGTTGCCCCAGTGGAAGTGAGCATTGAGGTTCTGTAGGATAACAGAGTAAGAGACAATAGGTCAGGCCAATCTTTGTGGTTGGCGGACATCTTTTGCATAATCTTCTTGATGTTTTTGTTAGTCGCTTCAAAAGCACCGTTCATCTTCGGACGATAGATGACAGAGTTAAGATGTTTGATGTGGAATTTATTGCATAATTCCTCCATCATTTTGTTGTTGAGGTTCTTAGCATTGTCTGACACAAACACCTCTGGTTGTCCATATCGACAAACGACATTGTTTCTGATGAAAGCAATGATGACTTCTTTAGTGACCCTGGGGAAGGAGGCTGCTTCTACCAACTTGGTGAAGTAGTCGATCATGGTGAAGATAAATCGGTGACCATTACTGGCTTTAGGCTCGATGGGCCCGATAACGTCCATTCCCCACATTGAGAAGGGCCAAGGCGAACTCGTATTGTGGAGCTCCCGTGGAGGGTCGTGTATAGCATTCCCATAAATCTGGCACTGATAGCATCTTTTGACGTGGTCATGGCAATCAGCCTTGAGAGATAGCCAATAATGTCCCGTCTTGAGGACTTTCTTGACACGGAGGGGGCCACTCATGTGGGGGCCACAAACTCCGCCATGGATTTCATCCATAAGCCTTTGGGCTTGATCTTTGTCTAAACATCTAAGGAGACCTAGTCCTGCATCTCTTTTGTAGAGCGCATCTCCACTCAGGTAGAATTTCATAGCAAGTCGATGGATCCGCCTTTTCTCAGTCGGACTCGCCTCAGCGGGTGCAGATCCATCTCGCATATATTCCTTGATATGCTGATACCAAGGATGTTGGATGGGAGGTAACGCATCTGATACTTCTCCAACATAATTCCAATAGGTTGGGACCTTGTGCAGGGAAATTGTGATGCTTGGCAAGTATTCCTTATCAGATATGCGAATCAAGGAGGCCAAAGTTGCTAATGCGTCCTCAAAATCATTTCTATTACGAGGAACGTGTAGAAAGTAGATTTCTTTGAACTCCAAAGCCATCTGCAAAACCTGTTGATGGTAGGGCAGTAAAAATAATTCCTTGGTTTGATAGATTTCGGTGGATTGTCTGATTACCAACTTTGAATCCCCAAAGATAGTTAACCGCCTGATGCCCATTGAACGGGCAAGTTTTAGCCCCATGAGATAGCCTTCATACTCAACTGTGTTATTGGTGCTGACAAACTGTAATTTGACGGCAACGGGATACTTCTCCCCCATGTCAGATACTAGAACTGCTCCAGCTCCAGAACCTTCCATATTAACAACTCCATCAAAATACATCTTCCATGATTGGCGCGTATCGTACTGATGGTGTTGCTGAACTGTCATTACTCCTTCATTGGGGAAGTTTGTCTCAAAGGGCTTGAAATCCCCTGAAGGTGTGGCGGCCAGTTGATCCGCAATTCCTTGACCTTTGATGGACTTTTGAGTCACATATACAATGTCAAATTGTTGTAGGATCAACTTCCATCTGGGCAGCCGGCAATTTAACATTGGTTTATTGAACACGTACTTGAGAGGATCTACGCGGGATATGAGATGGGTTGTGTGACCATGGAGATAATGATGTAACCTCATCGAAGCCCATGCTAAAGCACAACACATCTTTTCAATCAGAGTGTACTTATGTTCACTGCTGCTGAATCTTTTGCTGAGGTAATAGATAGCTCATTCTTGGCCTCTATCGTTCTTCTGTCCCAGCATGCAGCCCATGGCATTGTCACTTATGGACAAGTACATGAATAGGGGAACATCATCCCTGGGTGGTACCAACACGGGAGCTTTGACTAGCTGTTTCTTGATTATGAAGAAGGCATTCTAACACTCATCATTCCATTTCATGGAGAGTTCTTCCTTAAAAGCTTGAAGATTGGCTCACAAGTTGCTGTGAGTTGGGAGATAAACCTGCTAATGAAGTTGATTCTTCCTAAAAATCCCTGTATTTCCTTCTCTATCCGAGGAATGGGCATTTCCGTGATGGCTTGGATTTTGGCAGGATCCAGCTCAATCCCTTTGTGGATGACTAGAAATCCTAGCAACTTTCCTGATTTAACGCCAAAGGCGCACATAGCTGGATTCAACTTCAAGTTGTATTTACGCAACCTGTTGAATAACTTTTTGAGATGGTCTAGATGATCATCCTCCTCCCAGGATTTGACAATGATGTTATCCATATAGATCTCGATCTCTTTGTGCATTAAGTCGTGGAAAAGAGCCATCATAACTCGTTGATAGGTAGCTCCGGCATTGATGAGGCCGAATGACAATCGTCTATAGCAAAAGGTTCCCCAAGGCGTGATAAAAGCAGTTTTCTCACGATCTTCCTCAACAACCATGATCTGATGATAACCCGCAAAGCAATCAGTAAAGGAGTACATGTCGTATTGCGCAGTATTGTCAATGAGAATGTGGATAAATTGCACAGAAAGCTATCTTTTAAGCAAGCTTTGTTCAAGTCCCGATAATCCATGCAAACTCGTACCTTCCCTCTTGGTTTAGGCATGGGCACAATGTTGGATATCCCCTTAGGATATGTAGACACCATGATGATGCTAGCTTGAAATTGTTTCACAATTTCTTCTTTCACCTTTAAACTCCACTCAGGTTTCAATCGCCCGAGCTTTTGCTTGATTGGCTTAAATCCCTCTTTAATGAGGAGGCGATGAAGGACAATGTCAGTGGACAAACCCACCATGTCTTCATGAGACCATGCAAACACATCCTGGAACTGGGTTAATAGTGTAACCATGTCATTCAGTTGGTTTGGGTTAAGGTCTGAACCAATCTGGATTAACTAGGGCTTTCTAAGGTTCTGAGATTGAAAGAAGTGGTTTGATCAAGGTTGGGTTTAGGTTTGTCTTTGACCCATTCTTGAATTTCTGGAGGCACCTCAATGTCATCCTGTATATCCATAAAGGCTGAATTTATCTCTACATCAAAGGTACAATCCCTGTGGAGAAGAGGCACCGTATCAAGAAGTACAGGCACATCTAAATTAAGAGTCTGAAACAAAATATGCTTTCACTTAGTATATATGAAATGTATTGATCGAACCACGTTGTTAGCATATATTTGGAAAAATAAACCGCTTATACTTGCATGTAAAAAAGTAAGCGGTTATTATATCTCTGAGGCGAAAAGAGTTACGCCTGCTTTTACCCTTGTCGACCAATGCAAGGAATGTTGTTCCAATTGGCAAGAGCAAAGTCCGGGTGGACCACAGCGATGGAGGGATTGTCATCATCCTCCCTATCCCGAATGATGGCCATTATGTCTGGGCAATCATCGTCTGGGGTGTATCTGTTGGTATGTTCATCATGAACGATGATGCGTATGCCTGACATCATTCGGATAACTTCTTGTTCGATTCTTTGTTCCTCTTCTTCCACTGCGGGATTTGGAACAAATACTTCTTTCTCCTTCATCGGTACCGGCTTGGGAAATAACATAGTCATTACATTGGTTGGCACCTTTACAGGAGGTTGTGTGGACTCAGAGCTTGAAGGCGAAGATAAACGCCGCATGGTTGAAGCTGAAGGAATTTGTTGATGCTTATGAGGATTCCTATGTCTAGAACTGGCAGAATAGCCTAGTCCAACTGTTCTAGTCTGCCTGGCTAATTGAAATGGGTACTTGATACCCTGGCAATCTTTACCCAGCCCTTGTCCCGGTTTATGACCCAATGACATCATTTCTTAAGTAATGACATTACCTCAAAGTAAAATCTTGGGTTCGGGTAATGGCATTCCAATAGCATGGTATTGGGTATTGCTTACTTCCAAGGCATGAAAACTGACCGGTTCAACATCTGCATTGTCATTGATGAATGGCTTGTCCCCGTGTTGAGGACACTCTGGTTCAGCGTTGACCGTGACTAGGCTATTGTTGATAATGTATTTCAACTGTTGATGAATAGTGGAGGGGACTGCCCCTGCCATGTGAATCTATGGTCGTCCCAAGAGCAGGTTGTATCCCTAATCTATCTTGAGCACATGGAAAGATACGCAGAATGTGTGAGGACCAATTTCGATTGGCAGTTCAATTACTCCCACTGAATTCCGACGGGCTCCATCAAAAGCTTTGATGATAGTATGGCTACTCCGAATTTGGTTGAGATTGATATTCATCTTCACCAAGGTAGCGTATGGACAGATATTTAGAGATGAACCTCCATCTATCAAGACTCCAGCTAGCATGTATCTGGAGGATAATACCGCAATGTGCAACGGTTTGCAATGACCGGTCCCCTCGGGCGGTATGTCATCATCAGTGAAGGATATCACATTGTTGTTGAAAATGTGATCAACCAGATGTTGAAATTTTTCCGTATCAACTGATGTTGGTAGATAGTCTTCTTCTAAAACCTTCAGCAAGACCTTTCAATGATTTTCGGAAGTTAGGACCAAGTCCAGAATTGATATTTGTTGTGCAGCTTCTTTTAAGCTTAAAACCACCTTAGCTTTGTGATGACCCATAGTGCGGAGGAATTTTTCAATTTTCTCCATGGGTATTTTACCCTTTGATTTGATGGTGGACTTCATCACCAGTTGGGGAAGATACAGTGGATTTTACTTCGACACTGTAGTAGTTATATGTGAGGTGGATCCTTCACCTTCTCCGTAATTCCATGGAATTTTGCTCAAGCTAACAATAGGATATTGTGCTCTGTATGGCAAGTTGATTGGCTCGTGAGCGGCCACTTTCAAAGGATTGTTGCTTCCCTTGAGTTGAATTGTTGGCATTGTGAGTAATTTGTTAACCCCATCAGTCTCAGTGGATATGACTGCTATCACACTCTTCCACTTAGTAGGACCTACATTCTCACTTACACGTAACACAGTATCGTCGTCTGCTAAGTGCAGGACACCACTGTCAATTAGATTTTGGATAAGGTGGCGGAGTGCCCAGCATTCTTCTATACTGCAGTTCAGGTATTATAATGACCGGGATTCCTCCTTGTGTGGAGGATTCAGAATGTATGGGTATTTTGGGACCCTGATTAGACTGGTGTAATTCTTTGAGTAGAATAGCCAAATCTGTAATTTGTTTGCTTAATCCGTCGAATTCTTTGCGAGAAACTGGATTAAGTTCAGTCTGGTTGGATGACGACATGATTGACTGTAGGCCTATAGCCTTTTTTACTTTGACCGGGTAGTAGGTCCGATTGGTTCCCTACGAATGACTTGCATAGTTTAGTCTCTAGGAGTGTATAATAACATGCTATGTGATGTGTCCATTTTAGGAACTTTATCCTGCAAAACGGATGTCAGCTATTTGTAGCATATTACTTAAAATATGTATGTGTACACATTTCTTCATATTTCTCATTACATGGAGATATATATGGAATGTAATTACAAGTAATTATGTTTACAAGTAATTGAAATGAGAGAGCATGAAGAGATTTTCCTCCATTTTGGGTTTATCAGAGGCTGACCTATCTTAGGTTACTCTCGCGGCTTTTTGGCATGAAGGTTCCCAAATCATCGCAATCTACTTGACGGGAAGTTAATTCGGTCTTTCAACCGGGAGGCGAATTTGGTGGTGCCTTTCACGAGCCTCGGAGAAATAGTCTTCTCACGAGTCCAGTAATCAAACATCGACGGGATAGCCTCCTGGTGGAGGGACCACACAACATACATTCACATACATCGTGTCTCACCGTATGAAAATGATGACATGTGCGAAGCACTAATATCACAAGCAGATATGGTGCGAAGCACTAATATCACAAGCAGTTTATAGTGCGAGGCACTAAGTGCAATAAGGAAATGCATTTGTACACATTCATCAAATGTAAATGCAACATCCACACACAAGCAGATAACAGTTTTGAAAAGATTGAAATAGCGACTTAAGTCCTCTTACTGGAGTCCCCAGCAGAGTCGCCACCTATCGACGTCGGGATTTTTAGATGTCCCTTTCCATTACTCGTTCTTTGGTGTTCTCATTTTAGGTGAGATTTGTTTGAAAAAACAAGTGAAAAAGGTATGACATGTATAATGTCGATGATGGGACTGTTAAGAGTCGCCAGTTGGTTTTTTAAATGGTTGTACCAACACAACCGAGAAAAGGTTTGCACACTGACCTAGTTATGTGACATTGCTAAACGGGTCGGTGAAACCGAGATTCATTAGGGTCCGGGGACTTGGTTAGGTGAAGGGAAGGTGTTAGGCACCCTCCGACATCCGTGTTACCACGGTGACCGCCTCTTTTCAAGAAACTATTATCTGAATGTGTGTGTGTGTGGGTCAATGTGCTGTTATTTGGAAGTAGTGCGAGGCCTCGTTCGCACCTATATAAACAGGGTTTGAATTTATGTAAAAATTCGATTTTTTAGCAAGATATGGCAGTGATGTTTTATAAAAGAGGTTTTTGAAACCCTGATGCTCAATAGTAATTGAGACCTTTTACGCTCCTATTTTATTAAGTGTTCGGCTTGATTGATTTTATTTGACAGATGCGAAGCATCCTTACGAAAATAATGTACAAAAATAATGCCTACTTCCTCATGGTTATGGAAACCATCTGAGGAAATTTAGACCCTGCAGAAAAATATACAAGCTGCTTATAGCTGAAAATGTCCATCACGAGAACCGAATCTAGATCTAATAGGTTGAATCTGTGATCACATGATTCCTAGGCGCAGAAGATACCGCACTTTGTATGAAAGCGATAGCGGTATATATATGAAAAGTCAGTAAATATATATATACGTATATGATCACCAACCACGAAGCACCTCCATGGGGATCGAAATGTAAATAAAGTCAGTAAAAGCTATCAACCGCCTTTCAAGGAAACTCCAAAGGGACGAAAATGTAAATAAAGTCGCATAAAGCGATCAACTCGCCACGGCAAGTAAACTCGAGCGTGATTTAAACGTAAAGAAAGTCAGAAAATCGATCAACCACCACGAAGTAAACTCTAGGTGGGACAATATATATATATATATATATATATATATATATATATAAGCAATAAACGCACCAGATGTAAAATCCAGGCTCATCGAATAGAGTTCGACCACAGTTAATATATATAAATATATGTATATATATATATTAAAGCAAGTAAACGCACTTGATGTAAAATCCAAGCTCATCTAACAGAGTTCGACAACAGTTCATATATATAAGTATATATATATGGCGACCCCAGAATAGGTCCATTCCATCCAACCCATTCTGAGTCACCAAATACATGGTACAAAAACAAATACAACTTCAGTAATACATTTGTCGTGCAAAATACGACAACACATATACTGTGAGTTTAAATACAACTATTGTCTAATAGACAGTATAAAAACTTAAAAGGGGTCCTCATTACAATTATTGATACGCTATTTCACAGAATAGTGAGGACTACTAATGCAACCATCTGGACCGTCAATCCATTCCCCGACTAGTCCCACCTATATTCTCATTTCCTGAAGAGAACAGTGAAAGAAAAGGTGAGCTCAACTAGCCCAGTAAGAAAATATTATGACTAAGATAATATACAACAAATTATCATTAGTCTTCAACAGGGAAAAATCTGATCAAATATAATTGACAACAAGTTTCAGATCAACATCTGCAGCGGAATAAGCAATCCATTAGAAGAGTCAAGTAGAGAAAGAATTCTACTATCTTCTAAGATTTAAAAGTTCATCATCAATATTTTATCCCTGTAACATCAATCAATATACATCTTGAATCAAATATTCATCTTTGCACTACAGGCTAAAGATATTCATCAACAGTTCATCTTTACAATACATGCCAAAGATATTCATAAACAGTTCATATTTGCGCTACAGGCCAAATATATTCATCAGTTAATCATTCATCTTTGCACTACAGGCCAAAGATATTCAGTAATATCATCATTTAGGACTGAGGATGATGAAAAATATCTTAAAGAAAACAAATTCAGTGAGATAAAAGATTAAATATTAGGGATTCGTATTACAGTTTATCCAAGTTCAAAAATACTTCATAATAACCAATTGTGAAACAGAATTCAAAATAAAGATCAAAATATGGATACAATCAAAGATAGTAACCATAATAGACAACTTGGACAAAAAGAAGAAAAAATCATTTTTCGGTGAATAGTGTCATATTTATGAATAGTGCCATATATGTGAATAGTGCCGTATATGTGAATAGTAACCCCGACACAAAAAGTTCCAAATTTGATAAAAAGTTCATACCAACATTTCGGTATAATGATATTGAAGAAAATATCATTTTAAGAACAATATAACACCCCTTACCTCAGAAAGACAGTACTTCTGACTGGAATACTGGATATAGTGCTGAAGGAACTTGCACCATATAGCAATACTCAAAGCTCGATAATATATAGAGAGAAAGAGAGAAAGCTCATGTTTCTGGTGTTATTTTCAATTCTAACTTAGCACCCTATTTATAGGAAAATGCTTAGAACGCCATAGAAGACTAACCTGCTACCTGATGGCTTTACCTGTTACTATTGCCACACACCACATTTGAAATTCAATTGAGCACATTTCTCACCAACCAATTCTAGAATTTTCCAAAATGTTTATCATTTAAACAATAATCAGAAACTTTAATAATTCATAGAAAATAGCCCGTTTATCAAGAAAATTACGAATTTTATGTCCATTCCACACGAAATCGAATTCTCTACAACTTTGTAGCTTTGAGTTTTTCCAAATTCCAAACAGAAAAATACCCGAAATCCACAAATGGATGATTTATAAATACTTCCAATCCGACAAAATACTGATAAAACATCTCAACATTAATTCCTTCATTAATAACCACATAAATAAATTCATCATTTATATCCATATAAAATAAATATTTCTATATCATATGAATCAATAATTAATTATTCACAAATAATATTACAGAATCACATTTATGACAACCAGACTGTTCCCAGGAAAGAGGGGGCTTTCCGATAAGGATTTCTCCTTCTTGGCGCAATTAGGTGACCAAACCTCTCCTTGATGAACTTTCTAGACATTGCCAATAATGCTATCTAATAATATTATTCAAATAATATGAATTATTGATCCGATAATGGGAAATCTTGTGCGAAGAATAATTATTGAAACAACAATAATATAAAATATCAACGCAAAGCAATTATTGACTCAATAAAATAAAATATTGAACAAGAATTACTATGACAATTATTGAGTAGTGCCTTCTTACGTAAGGATCAATAATTCAACAATCTTTGCGGCAATACCGTAAAGCTTCTTGTGCAACCACGCCAGATTCTTGTATTTTAACCGCCGGGTATTCCAATAGTCTTAACGGTAACAACTACGTCGTTATTCAATTTTGTCATTTTCTTCATTCAACCGTTATCCGTTATGGGGCCCACAAATGGTCATACCATTGCATTTAATATTCCCCACGTAAAGAATATTCCACGACCAAACGAATATTCCCCAATAATTGAATATTTTATAACCACTTGCTTATTTTGCAAAATTTGCACATCTCACCCATAACTAAAGTATTATATCAAATTAATACCTTATTATTCATAATAATAAATAGAGGAAATTCGATTTTATTCATTAAAATATTGGGGTCTTACACTATATATATATATATATATATATAAGCAAGTAAACGCTCCGGATGTAAAATCCAGGCTCATCGAATGATAATATAAGCAAGTAAAGACTTTCAACTAAAAAATCATATGGTGCTCCAGAGTTACTACAGATTCACACAAACATTCAATTGAAATGCCTCAAAAGAATGAATATGTCTTATATATATTTAAAAACAATACTACCATTCCCAGGGTTCTTTATAACCATTACATTTGTTCTTGTCATAATATCAAATATTATCATTACAAACCTATTGAATTACATAGGCAATCTACAATACTACCATTCACTTTAGCCTTCTCTTTATCCTTGTAGAATCCTTACTATTACCATTCGATCTAAAATTTAGCATTCATATGGTTCAAGCATCTAGCGCATTCATATGGTTCAAGAGCATATAACAAGCTCGTAAAGTACAACAAATTTCATTTTAAAAGCATGCTTGAAACATAGGAATCGTATATCTTCAATAACTGGATGATAGTTATGAAGTACTATCAATAATTCAAAATAGCTTTCCTTTTTCCTTCAAAACATTTTACAACAACAATATTCATCAATTCATCAATTTTGGATCAAGACGTGAACGTCTTATAGTTTCTATGAAAAGGACAACCCGACACGAAGTCCGTAAGTCCGGCATATAGCTTACGAGTACATCTAGGTGATCAGCCTATAGTACCTATGTTGATCAACACTACATCCATTAAATGTGTATACGTTTAAGTTGTGGCAACCTCACGTGCCCATCGAATACTCGATGAAAATACATTTGTTTATACATATTTAAACTTACCTTGAATCCGTACCAAAAGAGTTGGCATATAGGATAGCGTTAGCAATTCTATATTGAAAGACTTGTAAATCAATCAATCAATCTATCAAGATTAGTCTAGCCGAGTCAAAAAATGGGCATCGACTCTTTCTTTAAAACCATACATGCATCTCATAACTTGAATCATTTGAAAACCCCGGCTAACACGAAGGTTAGACAAGCGTTTAAGAAAAACTTGCCTTGGTATCGCGCTCTCTAGATAATTACGTTTCCTTTGAGTCTTTACAATCTCTACAATACATAATCACATAATATACCACATTAGGTCATGAATGAACATACATAGTTCCTAAAGAATCTTACCTACTTCTCAATCTAATCCAGTATTAGATTTGTTATTATTAGTTCCGGCTTTCCGTTATTCTTTACATCATTCTTACTGACTTACATCTCTTCCATAACTTAAGTGAAGTTATTTCATTAGTACAACTTCGGTTCAAGTTAATTATCCTTCCTCACGACTTACTAACGTCCTTACGTTATCATCCAAAACTTCGATCGTCATTGATTAAGTACGTTTATTGCATACCATTTTGCGTTCATCTTCAATTGACTTTCTTTAACCCTAAGTGATCATACTTGGGGTTTAATTATAACTTAACAATGTTAATTCATGTTCATTAAGTTTGTATCACTTCATTGCCTTTCTTTTTATCTTCATAACCAATCTCTCTACTGTGCAAACCCTAGGGTTGGCGTAGGCCACTGCTATGCAAATTTTTTTTCTTTTGTTATGCGTGCATGCTTGTATCGCTTTATTAGGGCTTTGGAGACGGACTTCGTGACTGCATGGCCATGAGTCCCTTTGTTAACTATCGTCGTTGCATGCGCAGTTTTTGCGATCTCTGGAGCTCACTTTGGCATTCTGCTTGGCTGGGTCATTTAAGCTTGGAGTCGCATGGCATGGACTCTGAGCCCACGAATAGTTTTGATAGATTTTCAACTTTGCGAGATTCCGGACTCGTAACTTCTTCGTTATAAGTCCGAATTGGCTCATTCAAGAGCCTACGGTTCACAAATCACGTACTCTACGTGTTCATGCAAGAATTTTATCTATTCGACTTCGTTTGCTAAAAATTTCACCTATTAGTCCATTTTTAGCGAAAAGCGATAAGCGTTAAGTGAGCGTTCAACGCTTTCGTTCTTCTTCGTTCTAAGTCGGAATCCGGCCATTTTCAAGTCTGCAACTCTATAATGACAAATACAACTTGTCTCCATTGAAAACCAATGTTTCCAAGCTCAATATCAAAATTCGACTTCCATTCTAAGAATTTCACGAATTCGACGATCGTCGTCTAATCGTGTGAATTCCGGTGAAACTTCGTTACTTGAGATTTTTAGACCATTTCACTTGGATTCAATCCATTATACCAACATCTTGACATACATGCTTTGTTAACTTATAACCATGATAAGTTATTACTAGTTCATTATGAATTTGTAACTTATGAAAATATAAACTACTTATATTTTCATTTAACTTATGTCTTCTTTTCATATGACTTATTAATGAGTGAAGTCCTTAAATACTTATTCTTACATCTTATTAATCATGTTAACTTTATTAATGTAAACATGTTACAAGTTCTAACAAGTTCTTATACTTCCATTATAAGTTCATAACTTATTTATGAATGAATTACTTATTCATGACTTATCCGAACTTATTAAGACTTAAGCCCTTTGGTTTATCATTCCAACTTCTTCTTAGCATGCTATTCTACCAATACCCCTTCTCTACAAAAGGAAGAGAAAGAAATCATGGTTTAAGTTCTTACCCTTTGATGATCACCTTGACTAATCCTTAATCTTCTTCTTGCCTCTTGAAATAAGAACTCTAGCTTTCTAGCTTTTTCCCTCAAGCCACTAAGCTCTCAACTTATAAGTGGTTGGTGGAAAATCTAACAAGGAAAGTCTAACTTATATGTGCTTATTCTCTCAACCAAATAAGTTGCTTAGCTTGAGAGAAATGAACAACCAACAAAATGAATTGAAGCTCTCTATTTATAGGCATTCCAAAGTGAGGGTAAAAAAGGGTCATAAGGCCACTCCACCTCCTTAATCACCTCCTTACTATTCACTACTTGCTCATTAAGTTACTTGGCCTCCACACATTTTTCTTGGCCATCACAACTCTTGCTCACCACTCCTCTTAGCCATTAAGTCACCTTACTTGCTCACCACCACACTTGGTCATCACACTTACTTAATTATTAAGTATACTTGATCATTACTACACTTAGCCCTTAAGTTTCTTTGTTAATCACATTAATCACTTTGTGTTAATCACTTTATTGTGCTCACCACTTACTTACTTAGCCTCTAAGTTTACTTGCTCCCCTAATTTGGATCATCCATGGTTTGCCTCATAGGTTTAAACTAACTCTTAACCCATTGGATATTTACTTTGGGCCTTAGATTAATTAACTTACTTAACTCATTTGGGCTTGCATTATTAACTTACAAACATTTGGGCTTTGATCCTTAACTTATTTTGGGCTTCAATTAATTTACATTGGGCTTTACATTACAAACACTTAGGCTTGCACATGCTTTGGACTTTCATATTAATTCTATTGGACTTAACCATTTCCTACATTTGGGCATCCTACATAATTTCATTATTCATTGGCTTAAAAAAGCTTATAACATATACTCCATATAATTCTCGTATTCTAACTTCGTATACTTATTACTCATATACGATATACCATCATTCATACATTCTCGTATACTACCTCATGTAGTATTCATATTCATTACCTCGTAAATACATATGTATAATACGATCATCGCTTTACTTCATTTATCAATTACATTATATTTCCTTCTCGTAAATCATTTTTTCCCTAAGCGTTAGGTTTTAAGTCCACAGGAAAATATTACGTTTTCCATAAGCTGAAATATTATTGGATATTCCATCTCACATCGATATTCTATCGTTATGTATTTCTCGGAAGTTCAAAAATAATTCCGGCGCGAAAATGCGTGAATAGTGTTTTTCGAAAAATTTCTCGAAAGCTTTTATTTTCGTCTTGAAAATTCAAACACTTTAATTCTACCATGTAGCCAAAATACTACGACGTTACGATATTTCTAGGTCATAGAAACGACCTTCATTAACTTGCTCCATAAATAATCAATTAAATTCATTTAATAAAAAAAAAAAATTTAATTCTCAAAAATCCGATTTTCTCTGAGGCGTTACACTCTTCCCTCCTTATAAGGATTACATCCCCGAGAATCTACGCTAATAATACCTACACCACAGAGGATAATTTTTCCTTTATTTTAATCTCGAGTTCCCCATAATGCTTCTTTTGACATTGGGGTTCTTTTATTTCACTTTCATCGAAGGTATTATCTTAATTCACATGACTTATCACTTCCTATCAATAATTTGAGTTGGAAGTTAAACACTTATTAACACATTCTGCGATCTTTCTTTCATCTTAATTTATTCTTTTAACTCGTATTTATATGGAACTCAAATTCCTCCCTCAAAATAAGACTATACTTAGTCTTCTACTTATCCTGCATCATCTTCTTCATTCGCTTGCATCCCTCGTTACTTAGTTATACTTACTTAACTCACTCCATTATCGTGGATTGAGTCTACGTTTTGAATAACAATTCTACCCCTTCATTCCATTATTTAACTTCTAACTCTGATCTTACCATTTCCGTTATTAACTCATTCTGAGTCGTTAGCATCGATAGCTTTCCCTACCCCTCCTACTTAATGCGTCGGCTATAACGTTTACCTTCCCTGAATGATATAAGATATCACAGTCCTCTCTCTACTACATATTCAACTCTTCTGTGGGGAGATATATTTCAGACTCTTAGAGTCCTTGTATATCTCACGCTTCTCTCCGTATAAATACTATCTTCATATTTTTAATTCAAAAACTACTGCTGCCAATTATAGATAATAAGTAGGATAGACCTCCTCATAACCCTTTAACTGGCGTGATGCATACACAATGACATTGCCATGCTATAAGAGCATGCAATCATAACATCTATGCAAACATCGAGATACACTACAAAACTTCCTCGTATCATCTGATAAAGATAATACAGGTGCCTTAATCAACCTTTCTTTTAAATCCTGTGACGCTAATGGTACCTTCAACCATAGCATCCCACAAGGGTAACTATCAAATTGGCCACCGACTTGATTGGCGCCCCTTACGGAAAAACCTACTTCCGCACATTAGTCAACCTAAATGACATAACTAGAAACTTGTCATAACCATAACGAATTCTGAACGTCATCTTAGGTACCTCCTCCTTCTTCCTTACTTCCAACCGACTATACCCCATACATACATCTATCTTTATAAAAATTCTTTGCCCCTCTCAACTGACCAAATAGATCATCGATCTTGGGCCATGGGTATTTATCCTTAACCGCTATCTTACTCTATTACGATAGTCGATATGCAACCGTAACAACTCATCCTCTTCCTTAACACCAACCTAACTTGAGTCATGGTTCGATAATAATAATGTCGCGGTATTTTATTACCGTAAATTACTACCTTAGATTTTCTGAGAAAACTAAAGGTTCACACTTTACTTATAACTATTTGTTATAGCTCTATGGTTAATCAACCCATTCATACCGAGAATTTCCTCAAATTCTCTCAACATGAAACGATGCTTATCTCTCGATACCTACTTACTTCTATTATCCATGAAATAATTTTCACGAATATAATTTAACGAAAGTTATTTCCTCCTTCTCTACCTTAATGTTTTAAAGGTATTTATAATCCCTTTCAGACAGACTCCTAGATGAGTCTTTCCACATATCTTACACACCTCGATCCTTCACTTAGGATCCCCTTGTCCCACTTCAGTATTCTCGGAGTTAAAAATTTATGTCTCTTTGGCATACTGCCACTACCATTCTCTACCTTGGTTCCTCCCTCTCTCTTGCTCTCATCTTTTCCCTCTTTGTGGTATTGAGTCTACAACTCACTATCACCTTATGCTATAATCACCTTCTCCAGAATGATCCCATAGGAAACACTCTAGATCACCAAAATCCCACTATAGAGCTAGGGTCTCAGGCCCTGCTCCAACCTTTGAGCCTTCACCTCCTCCTTGTCCACTTGATGTGAAACAAACCTTGCCAATTCATTTGAATTTGGTCGCGTACTGGGGAAATATCATATCCCCTTGCTTAAGTTCTAAGAATTCAATCTCTATCCTCCCTCACATGTCTTATAGGGAAAATAATTCTCAAAAAAACCTTCTTGAATTGTTCCCGTTACTACCTCTGTTCCATTACCACCACAGTGAGCCTCCCACCAAAAGTTAGCTTTACTCTTCCTTAGGTAAGTCACAAAAGAAAACTTTGTGGCTCACCTATATTTGTAATAACAAAATGCCTTCTCTATTACTTTTACCCATATGGGGACTCTATTAGGTCCATCGTTCCTTTGAACTTTGAACTCCCAGACCTACGCTTTTAAACTATTTATAGGTAATCGTTCTAGCTACCCTAGGTTCCGCGGTATTCTACCCCCGGTTTGGTTAATGCAAGCCGTTAATAAATTAACGAACTCTTGCATAGGGTTGTGTTGACCCCATTAATTATCATTATGTGATTCCGCTTCTTATTCGTTATCTTTTCCTTAGCGGCATTTCTGATTAAATAAATAAAATTTCATTATTATCTATTTACTTACTTCGTTATTAATCGCCACATACCAACTCGCACCAGAACAAATCATCTCAATGAAAACTTATTTATATTCATATGCTCTTTCATAGTTTGAAACTATTTACAACTTGTTCTCTATAGCCAAAAGCTATTACATTTTCTATCCCACAATTGAACTTCACAAAAGTTGGGATTTACAAAAGACTACCCTTTAAAAGAGGGTTTTACGTCATTACACACATATTTATAACTTTAGATTTCTAATAATGCATAACAGCATCCTCGTGTTTCTCATTCGCAATCATTGCTATAGTATCCCGACTAATCATATGACGGGTTTGTCCTGACTCAATGGAATAACAAGCAACCTTCAGCTTGAAATCCTTATGTGCACTCTCATGGATGTAAGACATCCGTGATATCTTCCGGTCCTTCTCCCCCAGTTCTCTACGAAGCTCATCGACCTCTGCGCTTTATAATTCCTAGCACTTTCTTTCTGCCATAAGCACACTTTATCGTGCTCTAACTCAAAATCGCCTACTGCAGAGACATCTTAGCTTCATGGAGATAACTAATCTCTTCACTCTAATTACTTACTGTGGCTATTGCCCGTTTGCACATTCTGTCAATGCGCGCCGATACAATGCTTCCATTGCATCTAGGAGGTGATGACTCAATGTAGGTACCACCAGTAATAACCGATGTTACCTCTCTTTCTTCCTCCACATCGTTCATCATACTAAGGTATGACGATATATCCATCTCTCCCTCAGAGTAGTCTTCCTCAGAAAAGTACTCCTCTGCCTCCAACTCCTCTAGAATCACTATTGGTACCTCCGTCACCGGCATAGGTACAGGCTCTACTTAGTTCACAAGCTCTTCGCTCACCGCGTGTATATCTCTATACATCAAGCTATCGATCGACATCCTACAATATCACATATGTTGATTAGTACATAACACAGAATCGTATAAGCACAAATCACATTTAATTTATTTAGGGTTACTTTCCATCTTTTAAATCTTTTGATACTGAGTTTCCTTAATACCTTATTGACTCGTTCAACTAAAGTAAAGCTCAAGTTTTTTCTTCCTTTGAACTTCTCTTCCTTAATGAGGTTATGAGCCTAAGGTTCTTCCCCCCTTAAGTTTTATAACCTAATGCTTTGATACCAACCAGTGATGCCCCCAAATATGGGTCTCTTTCAACCCGACATATATGGTGCTCCACGGTTGCTTTCTGATTCACACAAACATTCAATTGAAATGCCTCAAAAGAATGAATATGTCTTATATATATTCCAAAACAATACTACCATTCCCCAGGTTCTTTATAACCATTACATTTGTTCTTGTCATAATATCAAATATTATCATTACAAACCTATACTATTACATAGGCAATCTACACGTTCACTTTAGCCTTCTCTTTATCCTTGTAGAATCCTTGATCCATTCGGTCTAAGTTTGCATTCATATGGTTCAAGCAAGAGTGAGCATAACAAGCTCGAAAAGTATAACAATTTCATTTTAAAAGCATGCTTGAAACATAGGAATCGTATATCTTCAATAAGCGGATGATAGTTACGAAGTACTATCAATAATTCAAAATAGCTTTCCTTTTCCTTCAAAACATTTTACAATAACAATATTCATCAATTCATCAATTACGGTTCAAGGCGTGAACGTCTTATAGTTTCTTTGAAAAGGACAACCCGAACGAAGTCCGTAAGTCCGGCATAGCTTACGAGTACATCTAGGTGATCGACTATAGTACCTATGTTGATCAACACTACATCCATTAAGCGTGTATACGTTTAAGTTGTGGCAACCTCACGTGCCCATCGAATACTCGATGAAAATACATTTGTTTATACATATTCAAAGCTTACCTTGAATCCGTACCAAAGAATTGGCATAGGATAGCGTTAGCAATTCTATATTGAAAGACTTGTAACTAAATCAATCACTCTATCAAGAGTAGTCTAGCCGAGCTAAAACTGGCATCGAATCTTTCTTTAAAATAATACATGCATCTCATAACTTGAATCATTTGAAAACTTGTCTAACACGAAGGTTAGACAAGCGTTTAGGAAAAACTTGCCTTGATATAACTTCTTACAACAATAATTACGTTTCCTTTGAGTCTTTACAATCTCTACAATACATAATCACATAATATACCACATTAGGTCATGAATGAACATACATAGTTCTAAAGAATCTTACCTACTACTTCTCAATCTAATCCCATTATTAGATTTGTTATTATTAACTTTGTTCCGCTTTTCCATTATTCTTTATTCATCATTCTTCTACCGACTTATCTATTCGACGTTTCTCTTCCATAACTTAAGTGAAAGTTATTTCATTAATACAACTTCGGTTCAAGTTAATTATCCTTCCTCAAACTTCGGAGATTTTTAGACTTTCACTAACCATTATACCAACATCTTGTCCTTTGTTACGTTATCATCACTTAAACTTTAACGATCGAGTCATTGATTAAATGTAAACATGTTACGTTTATTACTTGGCCTCCACACATTTTTTTTGGCCATCACAACTCTTTCTCACCACTCCTCTTAGCCATTAAGTCACCTTACTTGCTCACCACCAAACTTGGTTATCACACTTACTTAATTATTAAGTATACTTGATCATTACTACTACACTTAGCCCTTAAGTTTCTTTGTTAATCACATTAATCACTTTGTGTGCTCACCACACTTACTTAGCCTCTAAGTTTACTTGCTCCCTAATTTGGATCATCCATGGTTTGCCTCATAGGTTTAAACCAACTCTTAACCCATTGGATATTTACTTTGGGCCTTAAATTAATTAACTTACTTAACTCATTTGGGCTTGCATTATCAAACACTTTGGGCTTTGATCCTTAACTTATTTTGGGCTTCACATTAATTTACATTGGGCTTCACATTACAAACACTTAGGCTTGCACATTAATTCTATTGAACCTAAACATTTCCTACACAATCCTACTAATTCAATACAATTGGCTTAAATCCTTACAACATATACTCCACGTATAATTCTCGTATTCTAACTCGTATACTTATTACTCATATAAGATATACCATCATTCATACATTCTCGTATACTACCTCATGTCGTATTCGTATTCATTACCTCGTACAATATATACGTATAATACGATCATCGCTTTACTTTATCAATCGTATTATATTTCCTTCTCGTAAATCATTTTTCATAAACGTTAGGTTTTAAGTCCACAGGTAAAATATTACGTTTTCCATAACTGAAATATTACTGGATATTCCATCTCACATCGATATTCTATCGTTACGTATTTCTCGAAAGTTCAAAAATAATTCCGGCGAAATATAAATGAATAATAGTTTTTTCGGAAAATTTCTCGAAAAGCTTCTATTTTCGTCTTGAAAATTCAAACACTTTAATTCTACCATGTAGCCAAAATACTACAACGTTTCTAACATTTCTAGGTCATAGAATCCACCTTCGATTAGCTTTGCCATAAATAATCAATTAAATTCATTTAATAAAAATAAAATTTAATTCTCAAAAATTCGATTTCTATGCTTATAATAACTCGATAATGTTAAATCAATATATATATATATATATATATATATATATATATATATATATATATATATATATATATATATATATATGTTTAAACAAAACCGGACCAAAGTCCGTGCAAATCTGCCAAGAACACAACTCTCTCGTGAAAAAAAGGGTGTGTGCAGAGATGAAGAGAAAGACTCTAAAGTGTGTGAGAAGGCTTACAGGTTGAGTTGCCAAAGAAGACTTCTATATCTTTAGTGTAGGTAAACACCTTTTTTGTAGGTACAAAAGTGCTATATATGAGCTCATAGGTGTTTAAAATGAGAAAGTACACTTCGCTTGGGGTGAGTCACAGAGCAAATGGGGGGTGAGCTTTCTTTCACTGCTTTTATCCATAGTATACTGCTGGTGAACCATGAGTGTATGATGTATAACCCAGTGGGCCCGAGTTTTTTTGGTCGGTCGTCTCTCAAGCACGTGCACTCGGGCATCGTAATATCCACTCGAACTTTAAGAAGTGCAATCCGCATCCGTTTGAGGTATACAGACCTATTTCGGATCGCCGTTGTCGAGAGTTATACGATGGCATGGGATTAGAGTTTGTACGAAGTCATTTAAGATGAGACGATGCCATCCGGTCTTCAAGCTTCAACTTTCATCCGTTACCCTGCATAATAGTCACTCGGGATTAGTTAGTCTTGTGGGACATCGTTGCGTAGAGATGTTGAAATGACGTGGCATGGCATTGCGTTGGTGAGATGACTATGTTGCCCCTCACCGGTGTTATCATCGGATTGGGCTGATAAAGCAGACGTTGCTCAGGCTTCGCTGAGATTGGACTACTGCAATTTGTTGAAGGTCCTCATTGTCATCTTTTAGGTGTGCCTGTCATCCCGATGTTATCGCCGGGTTGGTACAGTGTATCTCGTTGTGAGCGCCGAGATTGAAGCTGGTCGCATTTGAAACAAGCATTTTCGGGGTTATTGTCGAAACTGCATTCCTTGGGGTTATCACCAAGGTTGGTGGCTATTCCCATGGTTGGGACTGAGACTGGATACCTCGGGGTCATCTCCGAGATTAATCGGTCTTCTCCGGTGTGTGTTCTGGTATTGGATCTGCATACCTCGAGGTTATATCCAAGGTTGGAATTGTTACTCCTAGAATGTGATCCGGGGTTGATGCTGAACTTCTGGTAGTATCCGATATATATATGGATTGTCTTTCAGGGTTCCCTCTTAAAAGACGAATCTGTCCTCCTACAATGTTAGTGATAGTAGTACAGAAAATTTTGAGTGTCTACAATGCATATTCACTACTATGTGTTTGGATGCATTTTAAATAAAAGGTCATTTTCCAATGGATAGAAACTGGAAAAGAAGGTATGCATACATTACCAAGACAGTGTAGGACACTTGTACAGTGACAGAATTTGCAGAAAGACGCCCAAACTCAACAAATCTGAAGAAGAGCTCTCAGATTTCCTTCGCGGCACAACATGAAATGACTTGAGAAAGCAATGTGAAGCATTAATAGCCATCCACGGCTGGCCGTAGTTCCACTTGTGGCTGTTGCAGGTGTACCTGTGGCTGCTGCAAGTGTACCTCTAGCTCGGTCCAGTTCGAGTTGGAAAATAGTTTTCATAAGCTGAAAAGACAAAATCAGGGATAAAAATGCTACACGATTGAACAAACTAGCCTGAAATCCTAGTTTTCCTCGGCCAAACTGGGGCTTTTCATATCATTCATTGGTATTCGCCCAAACATAGGGTATACTATACTAATAATCTCAGCGATTGCACATCACACTCGAGAATACCTCATAAAGGTCCGATGTCGTCAATTTTGGGTTGCAACTCAAAAAATACAGATCCCCGACGGGGGTATCACGCATTTTCATCTGTCAAAAATACAGATCCACAGCGGGGGTATCACGCATTTTCATCTGTCAAAGGTACAGATCCCCGGCGGGGGTATCACGCATTTTCATCTGTCAAAAATACAGATCCCCAGCGGAGGTATCACACATTTTCATCTGTCAAAAATACAGATCCCCGGCGGCGATATCAAGCATGTTTCATCCGTTGATGTACATGTCAACGAAGGTCAAGCAACCTTGACGTTACTTCAGCCGATGGCAAGTAAACCCATCGAAGCATCGGAAGCCATCCAATGATTTCATCTATTGATGCACACGTCAACAAAGGTCAAGCAGCCTTGGCATTATCCCCAGTAGGGATTTCATCAGTTGATGCACATTTCAGCGAGGGTTAGGCAAAATTGATAACAAAAACTGTTGGAAATAACTCCAATAGAGCATCTTCATCGAGAAGGACCGATGATGGAATATGTTATACACATCCTCAACAGACAAAACGCATCCCCACATAATCTTTTGTATATTAGAGATACGTCTTCGGTGAAAGTCTATACCGAGGATTAAGGGCTTTGGTGATAATCTTAACGTCAACATACTGGAAGTTCCTGGTAGCTTTGGATCATATGTCCAAATAGTTTATCAGAAGGGTCATGAATAACCCTGATCCCTTAAGAAGTCAAGGGGAGCCGGAATCCATCCAGCTATGTTGGAGAACAATACAATAAACCACATACATTTTGCATCATGTTGTTGTACATTGCATCATGATTATCTTGTTACATTTCAAGTGTCTAGTATTTTTTTATCCTATCCATGTCATTGCATTGCAAGAATATGATAAAAAGGGGCATCTGTAGACAATCGAAATTTTATGTATACATGTTACTAACAGTGTAAGAGAGCAGAATCATCTTTCAGAGATAACCCTGGAAGATAGCTTAGTTCAATCCCAGAGACAACCCTGGGTTATTCAGTTATTACCATCTCAGAGATAACCCCGAGACATCCAGCTCAGTCCCAGAAACAACACCGAGAGTTTCAGTTTCAAACTCGGAGATAACCCCGAGGAATGTAGTGCAAATACCAGAAATCACACCGGAGAAGACCATTTCATCTCAGAGATAACCCCATGATACTCAGTCTCAGTCCTAGAAACAACATCGGGAAAGATAATATCAAACCTCAGAGATAACCCTGAGACATGCAGTTGCAGTTCCGGAGATAACCCCGAAAATGCTTGTTTCAAACCTACGCTATTAGCTTCAACACTCGACGATAACCCTGAGGCACTCAGTCCCCAAGCCTGGAGATAACCCTGGGAAGTCAATCACACCTCAGAGACAACCCTGAGGATGGTAAATACCTGTAGTAGTCCAATCTCAGAGATAACCCTGAGCAACGACCGCTAAAAATAGCTCAACCCAGAGATAACTTCGGTGAGGGAAATAATTGTCATTTTGCCATCCCAATCCCATTGTGTCGTCTCAACAAACATCTCAACATACATTATACACAGAAATGCCCTACAAGAACCAAAGAGCCCCAATCCTAAGTGACTACTACACAAGATAACACACCGGATAGAATTTGAAGCTTGAAGACCAAGGGCATGGTCCCATCTTCCTGACTTCGTACAACCTCTAATCCCATGTCATTGTGTAGCTCTCGATAATATCATGTTGTAAAAGGTCTTATACTCCTCGATCGGATGCCCGAATTGAAGTTCTAAAAGTTTGAGCGGATAATACATTGCATGCATGCACGTACTTCAAAATAATGGGACCCACGGAACCCAGGACTCCCCGGGAAGTCGCAGGTGGATCTACGGTTGCCGCAGGTACACCTGCGGCTCCCCCTCTATAAATAAAGGGCTTAGGGCAACCATTTTGCTAAAAGAAAAGGAGAGGAAGACGTGTCCAATTTGCTCTGTACACACTATAAATTGAGTGTTTTCTCATTTTAAACACTTGTGAGCTTCTATATTACTATATTTTTACCGGCGGAAGCTGAGTGTTCATCCATTTAAATTCATTGAAGTCTTCTTTGGCAGTCCACTATAAGCTTTCTTATATTTTCTAAAGCCTTTCTTCACTACTGTGCACACACAGTTCTTCACGCTAAGAGTCGTATAGCGTGTGTCTTCCCGAACTTTGGTCTGTGGTTTTTATTTCTTATATATATATGTATATATATATATATATATATATATATATAAATGGACTAACATTATCAAGTTATGCCTCAATTGAGCCTGGACTCACGTCCGTAGTGTGAGGGCCCCTAATCCGGGTCCCAAATCACCGCGGATCTGGTATAATCAAATTCTATTTCTATTACTATTGCGAAAGATATAAACATAAATTGTTTATACATTAAACTTTACACATTATTCCCCAAGTTTGAGTAACCTTAACTTATACACAATTCATAACTTATCTAACATATAATGTTATTATCATACAATACTATTACATTTCTAGTTGCACATATAATCCAAAGCTGAACTTGTCTTTGTCCTTTCATGTATTCGACGTATTCGTCCTAATCTGCAATGTTAATCATGATATAGCAAGGGTGAGCAACAAGTTTGCCCATCAAGTTTAAGTTCAATAAATTAAAGATATGTCATGACAGAAAGAATTGAACAATAAGCTGGCTTAAGTTCTATAATATAATTGTGAACTAGCATGAACAAATTTTTATAGCTGAACTAACATGGAACATGAACAAATATATCTAGACCGAATGGTAAGGAAGGTGATCAGCCTTTTATACCTGATGAATACATGCAATATGCACAGAGTGCGAATCAATAATTCATAGACATGGTATAATCACTATAGATTAACCACATGCATATTTCAAAATATCAACTCGAGGTCGAGTTAGAGAAAACTTGTTTGATCGGTTGATTACTGTTACACAATTTATTTAGCTTTGCTTGAAGACCTATTATAAATAATATTGATCTACAAATTAGAATAATATCATCACAATATTTAAACTAACCTAAACACATTAACACATAATCATATCAGTCTATACATCACACGAGACCTAGTATCAAGTCAAACTATTGTTGTCTGAGTTGAATCCGGCATAATTCAGACATCCCAACGGCCTAGTCTGATAAATATCGAGCCTATTTTCCTTAAGAATCTGCCTAAACTGCTTCACGATTATTTTATATAATTTTATTATCAGTCAAAAAAAATTTCATAAGCTCATAATAATTTTTAAATAATTATTATCATTTATCATGATTTTTCAATCATTAATATCTAACACATGACAATACTATTCTTCAACATACTTTACAACTTAACTTCACATTTTATCCCAAGCTGAACTTGGCATTATCCTTTTTCCTGTATCTGGCCGTATTCGCCTTATCTGCAATGTTTTATCATGATATAGCAAGGGTGAGCATGAAAGTTGCCCAAAGAAGTTTAAAAAAAACAAGGTAAAGATATATCATGATTAAAAGAGTTTGAATAATAAGCTGGCTATCCTTCACAATGTAGTTGTGAATTAGCATGAACAAAATTTCAAAGCTGAATGAACATTGAAAATGAACATAACAATTATATTTGAACTGACTGGTAATGAAGGTGATCAGCCTTTCATACCTGATGAATACATGCAATATGTACAGAGTACAATTCATAAGCATATCTGTCTGAAACCTCTCTTAAAAGAGTTTAAGTAAAAAGAACTTGAAAAACTTGCCTGAACCATTGATTACCGTAACGCAAGATAATAAGCTTCTCCTGAAGACCTAATATTAATAATATAGATCTCCAATATTAGTATAATATCATCACCGTTATAAAATAACTTAAACACATAATCCTATCAGTCTATACAGCATATAAAACCTATAATAGATCTTTCGGTTAGTCATAACATATAGTTAAGTATTAGACATTAGTTTTAAGTCTTACTATTATTATTATACTTTGATATTCTTTTAATCACATCATAACTTGTACTTATAAGTTATTCATTTTTATATGTTATCCTAGTAAATTAGATAACATCTTAGTAAACCGAAATATCATTTCAAGAAGATTTGATTTTATTTCAAAGATCCCGAAATCACTATTCTTTTTCACGAAAAATACCAAATCAACTTATTATTTTTTTATCCTTTGGTCAAACATATATACATGTATTTCATACATAAAAAATATTTTTCCGTAATTTTTCAATTTCTTTTACTATTTTTCAAAAATCATAAATAGTGTGTGACTTAAGAAAATTAGCTACCTCGTGCTTAACTCCAGAGATGCCCATCTTTTGACATAACCTTATATATGTTAACGTGATGCTCCATTTTAAATTTCGTGGGAATCGGAGTTGTAGAACTCCGGTTATAGCGATTTCCGTCGGAAAATCACAAAAATTGAAATGGTCATAACTTGGTCGTTTTAATCCGGAATTAGCTTATTTTTGGACAAGAGCTACATATTACCATATATTTGCATTTCCCAAAAGCCTGTAATTTTTCTCATTAATTAAATGTCCAAAACAGCCCTCGGAAAATTTTGGCCAGAAACTTTTTGCACTTTGGCAGTTTTGGAGTCCTTCACCAAAACTTAAATAAAACGAAATCTGTAACTCCGATTAATGATCCGTCAATTTTGTTGAATTCGTATCTTTCCAAACTATAGTTTTCATATATCACAATCCATATTTGGATATGTTTAGCTCCCGGAATTTAGCCCGGAAGTGACTGTTCCAAAACTGTCCTTTTCACAGTTTTCTTAACTTTGTGTAGTTTGGGAGAAATCCCATAACTCCCTCCTCCGATGTCGGATTTAGTCCGTTTTGGAGTCTATGGAAAGCTTATTGAGTGTACTATAACATATCACAAGTCCAGAAGTTTTAGAGCACTCTAAAAAATCCGAAAATTTCTGTTTAGGGCAGCAGTCCCTTAATTCATTTAAAACAAAAAAAAAACTGTTTTGGTTATTCTTCTTTGTTCAAGCCTATCAACCCTAAAAATGGCAAGATCTAACCATAAAATATCATTTATCATGTAGATCTATAGTTCTCATGTTCAAGATCTTAAACTTATGGTTCAAAATCATAAGTTCAACACTTGATCTAAAACACCATATCAAAACACTTTAACTAACAAGAGTTTTGAGTTTAGGAAATTTTTACCTTTAGCTTCATGACATATCTTTTTCTTCCAACTATGTGATGGATCTTGGATGGAATGAAAATCAAAATCTCTTCTCCTTCTTTCTTGGAGTTTCCTAACTCCCTCTCCCTCTCTCTCTTGTCTCTCTCTTTCTTTCTTAGTTATGTTGGAAAATAAGATGAGAAAAGTGAAGAATATGATTTTTGTTTAGTGTAATAATGTAAGAAATGTATCTAGACATTAGTTTGCTTGATAATTGAGGTGTAATAGCATAGTAACATGAGTGACTTCTAGAAGCAATTGATTAGCTAGCATAATTGAAGATTCTTATCAACAATAATACTAATAATACACTAATAAAACAAAAGGGTATACTAGTAATTTTCACATTAATAAATGATTTCTTTTTAATTCTTATTTATTATACCAAATGTCCAATATGTCCCTCCTTATTTGGGCTTAAATTTGGGTCACCATTTTCATCTTTTGGGCTATCAATAAATAATATATTGGACTTAAAATTTAATTCTTTGGGCCATGTAAATTAACATAGTCCAACACTCTTAATTCTTATCCAACCCAAATCATTTAATTAGGGTTTTCATTTTCCTCAATTATAACTTAAATCCTTACTCATGCACATTTATTTCCTTAACCCAATTAAACTTGCTAAAATTAGGTTATAAAATTAATTAAGCGAGATGTATAAAATAAATCTCTCATAATTGGTATATATTCTAAATACCATAATTTTCTCATCTCATAACCCTTAAGTTATTAAATTCTTCATTCCTAATATATAATTAGGATCACATTAGTTTCTTTTATTTGTTTATATAATAAACAATATAAACCATCACATAATCTTCATATTCCTTTACTCACCTATTCGAACAAAATAATTTAATAAATTGTGACATGTTCCACAATTCTCTTAAATTAGGTCACTAATATAAAAATAAAATATTAGGACAACTAAATAACGATAACCATTTAGGTTATTTAATTATCACACCTAATATATATATTAGATTACATAATTTAATTCTTACTTCACTTTTATATGCAAAATAAATGTATTCACATTATATAATGTATATTTATTTAATCATACACATAATTCATATTCATTACACACATAACTTTTAATCCCTTAGGGTTTATACAAAACATTAGGATTTCTAATTTAACAATTAGGGTTATCCTAATATATAATCACAAATACTTAAGCCATTATATTTAGCCTTTGACTTCCCAAATTAGGGTTTCAAATACTTAATTATGATTTTGGATTCCGATGATCAAAATTAGGGTTTCGAACCGATTTCTAGGGTTTCTTATAAATCGTAATAATTTTATAACCGAACGTTGACGTTCTAATAATATTAGGGTTTGACACGATATGTATTATCTGGTCAACACTTGACCCTTTAAACCACATTCTGCGTATACATAATACCGTAATCACATAATATATACACACATACCCTTAATCCTGAATAATTCACTAAAAAAAATTTTAAATCCTCAAAATTCCTTTCTGAAAACATCAAACACATACACTTATTCTCTGTTTAGGTCTATTATTTGACCTTAAACCAATCATTTAAGATTTTAATAATTTTCTAATTTCTCGGGTTGTCACATTCACCCCTTCTTCTAAGAATTTCGTCCTCAAAATTAAAGCATCCTAACCTCTACTCATTCTCTTGATCAAAACTAGGTTTTCAATTTAACCTTTACAATTTTCTCATTCGAGGATTTCTCATCTATTATCACATTTCACCATAACTACTCACTAGGAGTTTACATCTTCTAAACATTCATCAAAACTAGGTTGTCATAATAACCTTTATTTAATCATCTCAGATTCTACTCAAATGCGCAAGCGAGTTTATACTATTTCATATCCATCATCACATTCTACCACAACATTACTTTGAAGAGTTAAAAAAAACTTTTCATATCCGTCTGAGGGATCATAAAAATTATGAACTTTGAACTCCGAGGTTTAGGGTATTTCTACCGCTACCTCTTTCAATTAAAAAAGAAAGGTACTCTACCTCTTAAACATTTCTTTAATGGTATGTTTACAATCACGAAGAAGGTAAACTCTGGATTCTCGGTACTTTAGATGATCAGTCTATTGTACCTTAGTAATCCGAAACGACTATATCGTCCTTAAATTGGAATATTCTATCCAATTAGTATATCCCCATTTTCGGGGTTGTTCACCTCGGACTTAGTGTAGGATTCCGCACCAAAATAATTTGGTTAGGAAATTTCTTTCAATGAACACTTAGAGTTTTCATAAACATTAGTCTAGTTTGAATCGAATAGCATAGACTCATATCGATAATTCAGTTCAATAGAATTATTTAAGTATAGCCAAACCCGTTGGCAAATTAAAATTTTGAAAACATTTTTCGAGAATGACGTCATGATGCCATGCTTTGTATTTACGATCAGTTGAGGATTCCGTCATTTGGTGATTTTATCATACTACATCATACCATAGTGGGTTGACGATCCCGAGATCACATCCAACACTAAGTAATCTTGCATTGATGACTCCATCATTTTTTTTTATCATCCGCACCAAAGTTGCATGGTACATAAGTGATAAATAAAACAACTTTTGATACTTCAAATCATTCGTGTCTAGCCAAATAAGTAGCATAGATCGTACTTTTAAATCGTTTCAAAAATCTTTTACAAATCGGTTTTATCATCTCAACAGTAACGAGGTGTCGATGGCCAAGTCCACGCATACACACAATAATCACGAGAGTTGAGAATAAAATTCATTTTTCAAAAGCATATAGTGCGTATTTAGCTTGATGTCAAAAACTTGAAGTCTAGCATAGCTAGAAGATTTGGAATACCTATGCTTCCATCATCAACTTCACTTTTCTCTTGATCCATTACTTAATAGATCTATCTATTCTTATAATCCTCAATGCTCCATTCACCACTTTGCTATTCCCCAGTTCATCAAACTTACCACACATTATGAATTCGAGAACTTGCCACAATCATATGAGTTTAAGAACTTATCCTAGTCGGGACCATAGGCGTCCATTCACGAGGGGTTCAAAACATACCATATGATTATGAGTCATGAACTTACCATAAGTATGAGTTTTAAGAACTCATAACTTAACCTTATATCCTCTAACTATTCGTTATACACATGAGAAAAGAATCACCTTCTCAACATGCATATAACAAATAAGCGCGACATAAACATTTCAATGATTATCGATGCGAGAAACTAAGTGGTTTTTACACCAAGTACAATTCGGCTCCCATACGAAGAATTATACACTCAATTTACCAGCATGAGTCCTCAATTGAATCCCCACCTAACACTAACCCCATTCTCCATACGAATTTAATTCATATTTATAATTCTCTTACGGATCTGCACCAATTTATAGTACAATTCATACACAGCAGTCTTGCTGTAAACTTTTCATCATTCTATTGATCTTTCTTCATACCATAATCTTATCAGATCACGGAGTGATCTCATCATATATATTACGATTTATTGCTATTCTGTGATCGTTTTGTTTTACGATCTCCCATCCTTACACTTGTAATCTCTTAGACTCTATCTATCCACTTCCTATACTTGGTACACATCGAGTCTCTAACAGTTTTCAATATAGTACATTGAGGGTTTCCACAAACAACCAACAAACTAGGTTCCGAGTTGCTAGTTCATATGTACCTCCGCTCTATGAAGGAATCGTTTAGCCCGATACCATACATCAACTAGTTTCGAGTACAATGGTACCATACTTAAACCTAACTTTCGACCTGCGAGATTCTTCAACTAACTCTATGTGAGTTAGTACTTATCCTAATCAACTGCGGTTATTGGTCTAAGGTATTGCTACATAAGCTTCATAACCAACAAACTTTGATACCAATCAGAAGGCGTCTAGAAATCCGGGTCCCGAATCACCATGATCCGGTTTACTATTTTTACAATCATTGCGGAAGATATAAACATAAATTGTTTATACATTAAACTTACACATTATTCCCAAAATCGAGTAACCTTAACTAATACACAATCGTGAACTGCTTGTCTAACACATGACAATACTATTCTTCAACATACTTTACAACTTAACTTCACATTTTATCCTAAGTGAACTTGGCATTATCCTTTTCACAGATCTGGTAGTATTAAGCCTTATCTCGCAATGTTTTATCATGATATAGCAAGGGTGAGCATGAAAGTTGCCCAACAAGTTTAAAAAAAAAAAAAGGTAAAGATATATCATGATTAAAGAGTTTGAATAATAAGCTGGCTATCCTTCACAATGTAGTTGTGAATTAGCATGAACAAAATTTCAAAGCTGAATGAACATTGAAAATGAACATAACAATTATATCTGAACTGACTGGTAATGAAGGTGATTAGCCTTTCATACCTGATGAATACATGCAATATGTACAGAGTACAATTCATAAGCATATCTGTCTGAAACCTCTCTTAAAAGAGTTTAAGTAAAAAGAACTTGAAAAACTTGCCTGAACCATTGATTACCGTAACGCAATATAATAAGCTTCTCCTGAAGACCTAATATTAATAATATAGATCTCCAATATTAGTATAATATCATCACCGTTATAAAATAACTTAAACACATAATCCTATCGATCTATCTGACATATAAAACCTATAATAGATCTTTCGGTTGAGTCATAACATATAGTTAAGTATTAGACATTAGTTTTAAGTCTTACTATTATTATTATACTTTGATATTCTTTTAATCACATCATAACTTGTACTTATAAGTTATTCATTTTTATATGTTATCCTAGTAAATTAGATAACATCTTAGTAAACCAAATACCATTTCATGAAGACGGATTTTATTTCAAAGATCCCAAAATCACTATTCTTTTCACGAAAAATACCAAATCAACTTATTATTTTTTTATCCTTTGGTCAAACATATATACATGTATTTCATACATAAAAATATTTTTCCGTAATTTTCAATTTCTTTTACTATTTTTCAAAAATCATAAATAGTGTGTGACTTAAGAAAATTAGCTACCTCGTGCTTAACTCCAGAGATGCCCATCTTTTGACATAACCTTATATAT
Source organism: Panax ginseng (assembly GCA_020205605.1). Lineage (NCBI taxonomy): Eukaryota > Viridiplantae > Streptophyta > Magnoliopsida > Apiales > Araliaceae > Panax > Panax ginseng. The sequence continues at coordinate 59,406,847 of CM035140.1, read as the reverse complement.
ATTTAACGTGATGCTCCATTTTAAATTTCAGGGAATCGGAGTTGTAGAACTCGGTTATAGCGATTTCCGTCGGAAAATCACAAAATTTGAAATGGTCATAACTTGGTCGTTTTAAGCCGGAATTAGCTCATTTTTGGACAAGAGCTACATATTACCATATATTTGCATTTCCCAAAAGCCTGTAATTTTTCTCATTAATTAAATGTCCAAAACAGCCCTCGGAAAATTTGGCCAGAAACTTTTTGCACTTTGGCAGTTTTGGAGTCCTTCACCAAAACTTAAATAAAACAAAATCTGTAACTCCGATTAATGATCCGTCAATTTTGTTGGATTCGTATCTTTCCAAACTACAGTTTTCATATATCACAATCCATATTTGGATATGTTTAGCTCCCGGAATTTAGCCCGGAAGTGACTGTTCCAAAACTGTCCTTTTCACAGTTTTCTTAACTTTGTGTAGTTTGGGAGAAATCCCATAACTCCCTCCTCCGATGTCGGATTTAGTCCGTTTTGGAGTCTATGGAAAGCTTATTGAGTGTACTATAACATATCACAAGTCCAGAAGTTTTAGAGCACTCTAAAAAATCCGAAAATTTCTGTTTAGGGCAGCAGTCCATTAATTCATTTAAAACAAAAAAAAAACTGTTTTGGTTATTCTTCTTTGTTCAAGCCTATCAACCCTAAAATGGCAAGATCTAACCATAAAATATCATTTATCATGTAGATCTATAGTTCTCATGTTCAAGATCTTAAACTTATGGTTCAAAATCATAAGTTCAACACTTGATCTAAAACACCATATCAAAACACTTTAACTAACAAGAGTTTTGAGTTTAGGAAATTTTACCTTTAGCTTCATGACATATCTTTTTTCTTCCAACTATGTGATGGATCTTGGATGGAATGAAAATCAAAATCTCTTCTCCTTCTTTCTTGGAGTTTCCTAACTCCCTCTCCCTCTCTCTCTTGTCTCTCTCTTTCTTTCTTAGTTATGTTGGAAAATAAGATGAGAAAAGTGAAGAATATGATTTTTGTTTAGTGTAATAATGTAAGAAATGTATCTAGACATTAGTTTGCTTGATAATTGAGGTGTAATAGCATAGTAACATGAGTGACTTCTAGAAGCAATTGATTAGCTAGCATAATTGAAGATTCTTATCAACAATGTTACTAATAATACACTAATAAAACAAAAGGGTATACTAGTAATTTTCACATTAATAAATGATTTCTTTTTAATTCTTATTTATTATACCAAATGTCCAATATGTCCCTCCTTATTTGGGCTTAAATTTGGGTCACCATTTTCATCTTTTGGGCTATCAATAAATAATATATTGGACTTAAAATTTAATTCTTTGGGCCATGTAAATTAACATAGTCCAACACTCTTAATTCTTATCCAACCCAAATCATTTAATTAGGGTTTTCATTTTTCTCAATTATAACTTAAATCCTTACTCATGCACATTTATTTCCTTAACCCAATTAAACTTGCTAAAATTAGGTTATAAAATTAATTAACTGAGATGTATAAAATAAATCTCTCATAATTGGTATATATTCTAAATACCATAATTTTCTCATCTCATAACCCTTAAGTTATTAAATTCTTCATTCCTAATATATAATTAGGATCACATTAGTTTCTTTTATTTGTTTATATAATAAACAATATAAACCATCACATAATCTTCATATTCCTTTACTCACCTATTCGAACAAAATAATTTAATAAATTGTGACATGTTCCACAATTCTCTTAAATTAGGTCACTAATATAAAAATAAAATATTAGGACAACTAAATAACGATAACCATTTAGGTTATTTAATTATCACACCTAATATATATATTAGATTACATAATTTAATTCTTACTTCACTTTTATATACAAAATAAATGTATTCACATTATATAATGTATATTTATTTAATCATACACATAATTCATATTCATTACACACATAACTTTTAATCCCTTAGGGTTTTATACAAAACATTAGGATTTCTAATTTAACAATTAGGGTTATCCTAATATATAATCACAAATACTTAAGCCATTATATTTAGCCTTTGACTTCCCAAATTAGGGTTTCAAATCTTTGAATTAGGATTTTGGATTCCTTTTACTAAAATTAGGGTTTCCAGAACCGATTTCTAGGGTTTCTTATAAATCGTAATAATTTTATAACTGAACGTTGACGTTCTAATAATATTAGGGTTTGACACAGATATGTATTATCTGGTCAACACTTGACCCTTAACCACATTCTGTACACATAATACCGTAATCACAGAATATATACACACATACCCTTAATCCTGAATAATTCACTAAAAAAAATTTTAAATCCTCAAAATTCCTTTCTGAAAACATCAAACACATACACTTATTCTCTGTTTAGGTCTATTATTTGACCTTAAACCAATCATTTAAGATTTTAATAATTTTCTAATTTCTCGGGTTGTCACATTAACAGCTTATAATTATCTGCACTTCACGTGCCCTACACAATTATATAATCATACACATCAACTATTTGTCACATAACAACACATAGTAATTGTAATGTAAACTCTACTCCACATCTCATAATCATTCCTATTAATTAGCACACAATGTTCAATTAGATTGTGTTAACTTTTTGACTTATGACTCACTATATTTCATAATCGAAGTTCATTCAAGTGCTTAAGCCTTACTAGGACTACTTATTGGTTTTATATTAAACCCATTTCATATCCTATAATATTCATTTCAATTGAATTGAAACACTTTTTAAGTTCGTTAACACTTGGCACGACGTTTCGACGTTCATTCGTCACACGCCCAATTTGATTCTCTTGTGTATGCCTACTATGCTTCAATAACTTATCTAATACATCATTTATTAATGTTAAGCATCATTATATTTACTGACATTCAAGTTTTATAACTTAGAACGTAATCTTTTATGGTCAGGAGCACTACACATGCATATGTGCCTGCCCGACGCCCTCTGATTGCTCCCGAAAACACAATAGTCCTAAATATGGCCATTTTGACTACTGTTACAGACCTCAAATTGAAACACTTTTGGAACGAAAGTTGTAGGTCTACTTGTCCTTGTTCCGGATCATCTTGAATCAACTCAATCGGAGTTCGTATGAGAAAGTTATGGTCATTTTACTACAGGAGGTCAAAACTGTCCGACTCAGACTTACATCCCTACATGGCATTATGAGAACTAGGCTAACCAATGGCCCATGCTATATGAGATTGGTGCTAGGGCGTGAATTTCATCTTTGGGCGTGAACTTCAAGGCTTGAAGCGCAATTTTGTTTGGGCGCCAAAACTTCTGAGAACCCAACCACGAAGAAATGAAACAACTAAATTTTTTTGTCTATTACTTCAATTCTAACACTAATTAACATGCATAACTTCATCATAAACTACACATAAACGTTAACAATCATCCATATAACAATTACCAACAATTAAACAACTACTATAGAAAACTTAATTCTTTAAACACTGTTTTTAAGAAAAACTCCATTGTTAACGTTGTTTAACACTGTAATATCAATAATAACCCAAACTTGATTACTTTAAAGTACGATTCTCTGAAATTCATACCCAATTAACATACATAAGCTTCAATTTCACAATTAGCATACAATCACATACTAATTTTGTTATACTCCAAAACATGTTCATGTTCATCCTCATATGTCCACTGTAAAACCAATTTTGTTTCTCTTTGAACGTATTTTAGCATACAACATATATATATATATATATATATATATATATATATGCTAGTTATAATATTTACAACCATATACAATCACCATAATTCAGTTGTATATCATAATTCGAAAAAATAGAATTCACAGAACATATAAATTTAATGTCGTAAACCCATATAAACACATATATCTATATAATATTAAGGTTAACAAACATACCTTCAATTACTAAGACAATCCTTGGTAATACCACTGAACTTGTTTGAAAACCTCAAGAATTTGCTTTTGCAATCCCAACATTTTCTCTCTCGAACTCCCCCAAAATCTTTTCTCTGTATTCTTTGTTCTCTTTTCTCTTAAGCTAATATCAGACCCAAAACTATTTTACGTGAAATAAAATAAAACTAGCAACGCTCAAACGCGTTTTTTTTAAAACCCGACATCACTAATTGTCCTCTATAAATTATCTATTCACGAGAACTTATTATATATTATTTATATTTTATTTATTTAATTTGTATTTAATAAATCAAATTTAAAAATCCAAAAACTATAAGGCTTTGTTAAGCAAAACTCTTTAAAATTAAAGACTTAATATATTTAAGCCTTGTTTGGCAAAATAAATTAAAACTACTTTAATATATTTTAATAACCACTTATAATATAGTTATTTGTCACACTTCTAATTAATTAAGTTTTCATACTTGATTTAATTATTTCCAATAACAATTTATTAATTAAATCATTTAATCACATAACGCAATACCACTAATTATCCATCAAATTGAAATATCACTATAATAATAATTTCCTTAACTTATTAATTAATTATTTAACAAATAATTAACCAACTTAAATCAAATTAAACAAATACAAATATGTATTCATCAATAACACATCCAATAAATATTTATATAAATTAATAAATATTTATAAATTACATTTAAAATTCTAAAATTCTGGAATGTTACAAACTCAGCTGACTCGGAAAGATACAAAGTTCGGTTGGAACGAAGAATGTGAGAAGAGTTTTCAAGAACTCATGAGGATACTCATTTCAGCACCTGTTCTGACAATACCATCTGGATCAGAGGGATTTGTCATCTACAGTGATGCTTCGGGCAAAGGGTTGGGATGTGTTCTCATGCAACATGAGAAAGTCATAGCCTATGCCTCGCGACAACTCAAAGAATATGAGAGAAAATATCCTACTCATGACCTGGAGTTAGCAGCTGTTGTCTTCGCACTTAAAATTTGGAGGCATTACTTGTGTGGGGAGAAGGTGGAGATCTTTATGGATCATAAAAGCCTCAAATATTTCTTCACTCAAAAGGAACTCAACATGTGACAACGACGTTGGCTTGAACTGTTGAAAGATTATGATCATACCATCCATTACCATCCTGGAAAAGCGAACATCGTAGCTGACGCATTGAGTAGAAGATCATATGCAAGTGCGAATGTGATATTGTCAATGCAAAGGCCCATTTTGTGTGACTTGCAAAGGATGGAGATAGAGTTAAAGACTCCAGGGACCCATGTGATGATGGCGAATATACGAGTAGAACCGACTTTAATTGATAAAGTTAAAGTTTGCTCGAGCTCTCGAGACTGGAGGCGATCGTATGAGGAATAAAGTGCAAGAAGGTGCTATCTTTCTAAGCAAGAATCGATGAAGAAGGAATACTTCGATTCAACTCCAGACATTGTGTTCCTAACGACCCTGTTTTAAAGTATAAAATCATGATGGAGGCGCACAACACACCGTTTGCAATCCATCGTGGGAGTACCAAAATGTATCATGATATTCGTCATACATTTTGGTGGAGCAATATGAAGAGAGAGATAGCATTGTTTATCTCAAGTTGTCTAACTTGTCAACGAGTTAAAGCGGAGCATCAAGTACCAAAAGGTCCATTGCAACCACTTGAAATTCCAGAATGGAAGTGGGAGCACATTACCATGGATTTCGTTACCAGTATTCCTAAGGTTTCTCAAGGTATAGATGCGATTTGGGTCATTGTTGATAGATTGACCAAGTCTGCTCATTTCTTACCGATATGAGAACTTATACACTTGAACGTTTTGCTCGTATGTACATAAACGAGATTGTAAGACTGCATGGTATGCTGGTATCCATAGTTTCTGATCGAGATCCAAGATTAACTTCACGATTTTGGGTTAGTTTGCAAAAAGCTATGGGCACAAACTTACGATTTAGCTCGGCATATCATCCTCGAATGCATTTGACGATGGAGAGGACTATTCAAACTCTTGAAGATCTATTAAGACTATGTGTCCTTGATTTCAAGGGAAGTTGGGATAAGTTTTTACCATTGGTGGAGTTTTCCTACAACAACAGTTATCAAACAAGTATTGGCATGGCTCCATTCGAAGCGTTGTATGGAAGAAAGTGTTGTTCTCCAGTATGCTGGGATGAGGTGGGTGAAGCAATATTTTTCGGACCGGAGTTGGTACGTATGACTACGGAAAAGATTCAAACGATCCGACAACGTATAAAAACCTCACAAGATCGACAAAAGTTATGCTGATCTTCATCGAAAGGACATGGAATTTGATATAGGAAATCATGTGTTATTACGAGTTGCTCCATGGAAATGAGTTACGAGATTTGGAAAGAGAGGAAAGCTCAATCCTTGATTCATCGGCCCATTTTTAATCCTCGATTGAGTAGGAACTGTGGCCTATAGACTCGCTTTACCGCCAAGTATGTCTCGTGTTCATAACGTTTTTCACATATCTATGTTACGTAAATATGTGAAAGACCTGCACCACATTATTGAGTTAGAACAGGACGAAATAGCAGAAGATTTAACGTATGAAGAGGTTCTTGTTCAAATTTTGGATAATAAGGAACATATTCTACGCTCCAAGGTTATACCTCAAGTCAAAGTTTTATGGAGAAACCATGATGTTTAGGAAATGACCTGGGAGTTAGAATCTGAAATGAAATCAAGGTATCCTTACCTCTTCGACATACCAGGTACGTACCCTAATTTCGAGGGTGAAATTTCATAAGAATGGGAGGTTGTAAGACCCCAACTTTTATAAATAAAGATGAATTTTCTATAAATATCATTTTTGAATATTATGGAGTAAATTTGGTATAATGTTATAGTTGTGGGTAATATTTATAAATTTTGCAAAATCATGAGTTGTTATATAATATTCGATTGGTCGTGGGAATATTCGCTTTTAATAGAGAATATTAAATACAACGACCACAATCATTGGTGGACCCCCTAACGAAATTATTGTCGGATTGAAAAACGACAAAAATACTTTATGAAAATAACGGCGGAAGTTTCTACAGTTAATGATTTGAAACACACAGTGTTAAAAAATACGATGTCTGGCGTGGTTGCATAGTAACACACATATTGATTATTGATGCTTACGTGAGAAGTCACTCAGTTTGGTTCAATTATTGCTATAGTTATTGCTGCATAGTATCTCACGTTATTTGATTCAATTATTGTCAATATTTTATATATTATTAAATCAATAATTGAGACCACGGAGTTATTAATATTATTATTTGCATAATTTTTAAATCATTAATTCTATTTTTCTATAATTTATTTAATACATTTATTAAATAAATTAATTACCATAATATTAATTATTTAATAAAATTTCTCACAAACTATTAAAATTCATTAAACAATAACTTAAAATATTTTCTTATACCATAATATAATTTTTCATGATTTTTCAAGTATTAAAATCATTTTTAACTAATTTATTTAATATTATAATTAAATAGATTAAATATCATTTGTGAGACCCCAAATTTTATGAATAAAGATTTAATTTTGTCGAAATATTTTTTTTAATATTATGGTGTGGATTTGAGATAATGTTATAGTTGTGGGTAGTATTTATAAATTTTGAAAAGTATGCAAGTTATTCTATAATATTCGATTGATCGGAGAATATTCTTTTTGTCGAGGAATATCAGTACGACGGTACAATCATTGGTGGACCCCACAACGGAATTATTGTCGGATTGAGAAAACGACAAAAATATTTTTATGAAAATAACGACGGAAGTTTTTCCGTTAAAACTGTTGAACTACTCGGTAGTAAAAGTACAGTAATACACGTGGTTTCATAGTAGCACACGGTATTGATTATTGATGCTTACGTGAGAAGTCAATCAATTTTGTTCAATTATTGCTACAGTAATTGCTGCATAGTATCTCACGTTATTTGATTCAATTATTGTCAATATTTTATATATTATTAAATCAATAATTGAGACGACGAAGTTATTAATATTATTATTTGCAATATTAATGATGTCTAGAAGTTCTGCCAAGGAGAGGTTTGGTCACCTAATTGCGCACCAATAGGGATAAATCTTTATTGGAAAGCCCCCTCTTTCCTAGGAACGACCTGGTCGATTAATATTGTGAATTATAATAATGATAATAAATGTTGTTAAATATATTGAGGTGTCTTTTTATGAAGTCATGGAAGTTTATATATATATATATATATATATATATATATATATATATATATATATATATATAACTTTTGTTTTATTAGTATTATTAATGTAATAAAATGAGAAAAGCTTTTTATATAAAATAGAATACTTTTATAAAGTTATTTGTTTTATTAGACAATAATTAGAATATATTATATTCTATTATGCATAGTGTTTTGCATAGTAAAATCTTTTTATATAAAATGGAATACTTTTAAAAAGTTATTTTTTTTATTAGACTATAAATAAATATATTATATTCTATTATGCATAGTGTTTTGCATAGTAAAATCTTTTTATATAAAATAGAATACTTTTATAAAGTTATTTGTTTTATTAGACAATAATTAGAATATATTATATTTTATTATGCATAGTGTTACATAGTGCCTGCATAGTGTTCTGCATAGTAAATCAATATGGACCGTCTGTTTAAAAGTAAATCAATCTGGACCGTTCATGAATTAATTACTATTCAGTCCATTCTCCTATAAATAGAAGCGCATGCCTTCATTATTTTTTAAGAATTCACTGAAACTCTAGAAAGAGAATTCTTTTTCTATAATCTTGAGTGTATTTCTTTAGAGTTTAAGAAAGCTTTGAGCGTAGTGCAAGTTTTCTTCAAGTATATCCCCGCCCTACCCGTCAGAGTACTCTTCTTTATAAGGTAAGGGATATTATTTGTTGTACTCGTAAGGGGTAATAATTCTTTCGTCTTCATGAAGAGAACTTCTATTATTCCATTCTTTATCATTATGTTGGAATAACCTGTCTATGCGAAGTACCACATACATGGTGAAATTCTTCTGTTATTCCATTCTTTATTATTCTGTTGGAACATCCTGTCTATTCGGTTTACGCATGACCTGGTTCTGTTCTTTATTATTCTCTTGGAATAACCTGTCTGTGCGGTTTATCGCATGCATGGTGAATTCTTCTGTTATTCCATTCTTTATTATTCCGTTGGAATAACTTGTCTATGTGGATTGCCACATGCATGATAAATGACCATTCGTATTCATTTCTTATTAAATTGTGGAAATGAGCTGTCTACGTGGATTATCGCATGGCGGGTGAAAATCCATTACAGTTTCATGTATTCTATGATACTCTTTTGGTTAAAGTTTTGGCTTCTATACTCCATGAAATTAGTGGAATATCCTTGATATTTGCGCTTCATCCATTATCTTTTCATGGAAATATTCTTCTGAGAATTCTTGAATTTTTACTCCACAAAGCAGTATCTTGTTGACAATTTGGACGTTATTGGTTCATGAATAAATTAATTCTTGAACTTGTTTTATTGAATTATTATGGCATTGTCATCATCCTCATGTTTATAATATGTTGAAAGTCATTTGTGGCCTTTAGTGCATAGATGGACTTGGTATGATTATGACCAGGGATTATTCGGTATAATCATGACCGTAATGTTACAAATGATGTGGTAAAAATCATCATTGGCCGTAGTGCTTTGATGGACAATTGTTGGCATGATCATGACCATTGATGAATACACGAATATCCTTGGCTCGTAGTGCATGAATAATTTGTGGTCGTGATACTAATGAATATCTTTTGGCGTAGTACAGGGATGATGTGGTTTATTTATTAAGCTGAGTCTCAGCGATAAAAGTGATGAAAAACCTTTTAAATCATAGAAGATAGTAGATTTTATTCTCTACTTGACTCTTCTAATGGATTTCTTTTTTCGCTGCAGTTAAACTTGATGTTTATTATATTTTATCAGTTTAACACTGTTGAAGGCTAACGATAAATTATTCTGCATTATCTTAGTCATAATATTTCTTACTGGGCTAGTTGAGCTCACCCTTTCTTTCACTCTTCAGGAAATGAGAACGTAGCCAGGACTAGTCGGGGAACGGAGTGATGGTCCAGATGATTGCATTAGTAGTCCTCACTATTCTATTAAATAGTGTGACAATAAATATATTGAGGACTCCATTGAGTGTGGATATTGTCTAGATGACAATATTCTTATTAAAACTCTTAGATTATGTTTTGTCGTATTTTACACGACTGTTGTATAATTAAGTTGTGTTTGAATTTTGTACCATGTATTTGGCGACTCAAGATGGGTGATGTATACCTATTTTGGGGCGCGTCACGATTAAATATCAAAGCTTAGGGATATGATCCCTATTTGAGATGTGAGAAAAGAACTAGGAGGGAGAGCGGGGAATTCCTTCGCTAGTATGACCTACCTAAGTTTATTTGGTATTTAATTGGTCGATCGAGTAGTATAGGATAATATGTGATATGTTAATTAACCCTTGTTTTGTGGCAGTATTTGAAAATGACATCCGAGAATGTTGAGAATAGCAATGGAGCACAGGAGACCGTTGAGTCTCCACTGATCAACACCTAGGATAATGTGCTTCAAGAAGTCAATAATCCTCAGGTGAACAACAACACCGACCAAATGGCGAATGACGGAATGTTTAGGAACTTTCTGCAATTTGTACAACATCAGGAAAGAGAGACTCATGTCCAAAATGTAGGTGGAAACAATGGCAACCCACGGCTGGTCACTGCTAAGCAGTTCAAGGAGCTGGGACCACTGGAGTTTTTGGGAAAGCCATAACCACTTAAGGCGGAGACGTGGTTAAAGCAGATCACCAAGATATTTGATGTCTTGGGATGCTCCGAGGAGCAAAAGGTTCCCTTGTCACCTTTATGTTGCGTGAAGAGGCGATTCTTGGTGGGAATCTGTAAAACGTACCCAGCTTGACGCACTCAAGATGTCATGGGAGAAGTTCCAAGAATTGTTCAACGACAAGTACTTTCCCAAAAGTATTCGTCACATGAAGGAGGTGGAGTTCATCAAGCTGGAGCAAAACAATATGACCGTGTCGCAGTACGAGGCTAAATTTGCGGAGTTATCGCGGTTTGCATCCCATTTGTTTGATAATGAGGAGCGAATGACGCGAATGTTTCTAAGAGGTTTGAAACCAGATATACGTCAATACCTCATTTCTCACAAAATTTTTTTATATTTAGATGTTGTGAATAGGGCTCAGTTATTGGAGCGCGATAATGAGTCAACACAACTAAAAGGTAACAAGCAACAACACGATAATAATCATACCGGTGGCAACGACCATCGGAACAATGATAACCATCATGGGGGAAATTATCATGCCAAGAATGGTAACCACTTTGTTGTTAATCATGGCCAAGATAATAGGAGTGGAAATTTCAAGAAGAGGATATTCAATAATAATGGAAAGACGTCAGCACCATCACCTGTTGTTAAGGAAGGAGAACAACCGCCGGTCGTATGTTACAAATGCAGAGGGGAGGGACACATCAGTCCAAACTGTGTGATGCAGTCCAAAGCATGTTATAATTATGGAAAAGAAGGTCACTTAGCTCGATTTTGTCGTGCACCAAAGTCAAGTCCAGCTGGGACAGTGGCACCAAAGGCGGATACGGACAAAACAAAGTTGGTGGTTTCAGGAAGAGCATTTTTCGTGACTTCTCAAAAAGTGAGTAACCCGAAGGAAATTAGCACGGGTTAGTTAATTATATATTCTTGCGAAGTCTATACCTTATTAGATATCGGTTCTACCCATTCTTTTATCTCTCTTGCTTGCGCTCAACGTTTAAATTTGACTCTAGAAAAATTGGACTTTGACTTATCGGTTGAAACTCTGTTAGGAGAAACCTTCATTACACGTGTTATCCAAGTCTTGGATGAGAGTCATAGTTTTGAATGATATTTCTATTGTTAATAAATTTACTGACATATTCTTGAAGACTTCTTAGCCTACCCCTAGAGCGTGAAATTGAATTTTGTATTGACCCCAGTAAAAAACCCGTTTCTAAAACCCTTAAATATTTCTTCAACTAAAATGAACGTAACATGCGCCAAAGACGTTAGCTCGAGCTGTTAAAGATTACGATCATACCATTCAATATCATCGTGGAAGAGTGAACGTTGTAGCTGACGCGTTGAGTAGGGGATCGTATGCGTTTACGAATGCGATGTTGTTAACACAAAAACCCATTTTGTATAACTTATAAATGATGAAGAAAGAGTTAAAGACTCTAGGGACCCACGTGAAGATAACAAATATACAATTAGAATCGACTTTAATCGATAAAGTTAAAGCCGCTCAAGCTACATACTCAGAGCTGATGAATGTGAAGAAGAAGGTTCAAGAGGGCGTTATTCTAGAAGCAAGAATCGATGAAGAGAGAAAATCTCAACCCTCGATTTAATTGGCCCATTTGAAATCCTCGATGAAGTAGGAATTGTGGCCTATAGACTCGTTTTACCGCCAAGTATGTTGCGTGTTCAGAATGTTCTTTTTACATATCGATGTTATGTAAATATGTGGACGACCCGAACCACATTATTAAATTAGAACTAAACGATATAGTAGAAGATTTAACGTATGAGGAGATATTTGTTACAATCTTGGATAAGAAGGATCGTATTCAACACTCAAATGTTATACCTCAAGAATTAGAATCTAAAATGAAGTCAAGGTATCCTCACCTCTTCTGCATACCAGGTACATACGTAAATTTCGAGGGCAAAATTTCATAAGGAGGGGAGATTGTGAGACCCCAGATTTTATGAATAAAGATTTAATTTTCTCGAAATATTTTTTTGAATATTATGGTGTGGATTTGAGATAGTGTTATAGTTGTGGGTAGTATTTATAAATTTTGAAAAGTATGCAAATTATTGTATAATATTCAATTGATCGGGGAATATTCTTTTTGTCGGGGAATATCTGTATGACGGTACAATCATTGGTGGACCCCACAACGGAATTATTGTCGGATTGAGAAAAAGATAAAAATATTTTTATAAAAATAACGGTGGAAGTTTTACCGTTAAAGCTGTTGAACTACTCGGTAGTAAAAAGTACGATGTCGTGTGTGGTTGCATAGTAGCACACGGTATTGATTATTGATGCTTACGTGAGAAGTCACTCAGTTTTGTTCAATTATTACTATAGTTATTGCTGCATAGTATCTCACGTTATTTGATTCAATTATTGTTAATATTTTATATATTATTAAATCAATAATTGAGACGACGAAGTTATTAATATTATTATTTGCAATATTAACGATGTCTAGAAGTTCTGCCAAGGAGAGGTTTGGTCACCTAATTGCGTGCTAATAGGGAGAAATCCTTATTGGAAAGCCCCCTCTTTCCTGAGAAAGACTTGGGCGATTAATATTGTGAATTATAATAATGATGATAAATGTTGTTAAATATATTGAGGTGTCTTTTTATGAAGTCGCGGAAGTTTATATATATATATATATATTTTGTTTTATTAGTGTTATTAATGTAATAAAACAGAAAAGCTTTTTATATAAAACAGAATACTTTTATAAAGTTATTTGATTTATTAGACAATAATTAGAATATATTATATTCTATTATGCATAGTGTTTTGCATAGTAAAATCTTTTTATATAAACCGTAATACTTTTATAAAGTTATTTATTTTATTAGACTATAAATCGAATATATTATATTCAATTATGCATAGTATTTTGAATAGTAAAATCTTTTTATATAAAACAGAATACTTTTATAAAGTATTTGTTTTATTAGACAATAATTAGAATATATTATATTTTATTATGCATATTGTTGCATAGTGCCTGCATAGTGTTCTGCATAGTAAATCAATATGGACCGTCCGTTTAAAAGTAAATCAATCTGGACCGTTCATGAATTAGTTACTATTCAATCCATTCTCCTATAAATAGATGCTCATTCATTCATTATTTCCTACAAATTTACTGAAACTCTAGAGAGAGAATTCTTCTTCTATAATCTTGAGCGTATTTCTTTAGAGTTTAAGAAAGCTTTGAGCGTAGTGCAAGTTTTCTTCAAGTATATCCCCGCCCTACCCGTCGGAGTATTCTTCTTTATAAGGTAAGGGATATTATTTGTAGTACTCGTAAGGGGTATTATTTCTTTCGTCTTCATGAAGAGAACTTCTATAATTCCATTATTTATCATTATGTTGGAATAACATGTCTATGCAAAGTACCACATACATGGTGAAATTCTTCTGTTATTTTATTCTTTATTATTTTGTTAGAACATCATGTCTGTGCGTTTACGCATGACCTGGTTTCGTTCTTTATTATTCTGTTGGAACATCCTATCTGTGCATTTACGCATGACCTGGTTCCGTTCTTTATTATTACATTGAAACATCACATGCATGCGGTTTCGCGCGGACACAGTTCCGTTCTTTATTATTACATTTGGAACATCACATGCATGCGAATTACACATAACCTGGTTCTATTCTTTATTATTTTGTTAGAATAACCTGTCTGTTCAGTTTATCGCATGCATGGTGAAATTCTTCTGTTATTCCATTCTTTATTATTTTGTTGGAACATCCTGTTTGTGTGCGTTTTACGCATGACTGATTTCATTCTTTATTATTACATTAGAACATCACATGCATGCGTTTACGCATGACTGATTTCGTTCTTTATTATTACTGTTGAAACATCACATGCATGCGGTTTACACATGACTGGTTCCGTTCTTTATTATTACATTGGAACATCACATGCTGTATATGAATTACACATGGCTTGGTTCCATTCTTTATTATTACTGTTAGAATAACACATGCATGCGATTTATCGCATGCATGGTGAAATTCTTACATTATTCCATTCTTTATTATTTTGTTGGAACATCACATGCATGCGTTTACGCATGACTGATTCCATTCTTTATTATTACATTTGGAACATCACATGCATGCGATTTCGCGCGACACAGTTTAGTTCTTTATTATTCTGTTGGAATAACATGTCTGTGCGGTTTATCGCAGGCATGGTGAATTCTTCCGTTATTCCATTTTTTATTATTCCGTTGGAATACCATGTCTATGTGGATTGCCACATGCATGGTGAATGACCCTTCATATTCAATTCTTATTAAATTATGGAAATGAGATGTCTACGTGGATTACCGCATGGCGGGTGAAAATCCATTGCAGTTTCATATATTATATGATACTCTTTTGGTTAAAGTTTTGGCTTCTATACTCCATGAAATTAGTGGAATATCCTTGATATTTACGCTTCATCCAGTATCTTTTCATGGAAATATTCTGCTGAGCATTCTTGAATTTTTACTCCACAAAGCAGTATCATGTTGACAATTTGGACGTTATTGGTTCCTGGATAAATTAATTCTTGAACTTGTTTTATTTAATTATTATGTCATTGTCATCATCCTCATGTTTATAATATGTTGAAAGTCATCTGTGGCTTGTAGTGCATAGATGGACTTGGTATGATTATGACCAGGGATTATTTGGTATAATCATGACCGTAATGTTACAAATGATGTGGTAAAAATCCTCATTGGTCGTAGTGCATTGATGGAAAGTTGTTGGCATAATCATGACCATTGATGAATACACGAATATCCTTGGCCCGTAGTGCATGAATAATTTGTGGTTGTGATACTAAAGAATATCTTTGGCCGTAGTGCAGGGATGATGTTGTTTATTTATTAAGCTGAGTCTCAGCGATAAAAGTGATGAAAAACCTTTTAAATCATAGAAGATAATAGATTTTATTCTCTACTTGACTCTTCTAATGGATTGCTTTTTCTGCTGCAGTTAAACTTGATGTTTATTATATTTTATCAGTTTAACATTGTTGAAGGCTAACGATAAATTATTCTGCATTATCTTAGTCATAATATTTCTTACTAGGCTAGTTGAGCTCACCCTTTCTTTCACTCTTCAAGAAATGAGAACGTAGTCGGGACTAGTCGGGGAACGGAGTGACGGTCCAGATGATAGTGTAGCGTCCCCAGATTCGGGTCCCAAATCACCACGAATCCGGTGTACTATTTCTATAACTATTGTGGAAGATATAAACATAAATTGTTTATACATTAAATATTACACACTATCCCCATGGTCGAGAACGTTCACATAATACCTAAAATCAATATCCTATCAGACATACAAAGTTATTATCATACATTACTCTTACAAATTTAGCTGCACATCTAATCCAAAGCTGACTTGTCTTGGACTTTTCCTATAACCGACGTATTCGTCATAATCTGCAATGTTTATCATGATATAGCAAGGGTGAGCAACAATTTTGCCCAGCAAGTATAAGTTCAGTTAAGGATATATCATGATCGAAAGAATTGAACAATAAGTTGGCTAACTTTCTACAATATATACATTGCGAAAGAGCATGAATCAATTTTCATAGTTGAATGAATAATGAACATGAATAAATCAACTGGACCAAATGGTAATGAAGGTGATCAGCATTTCATACCTGATGAATACATGAAATGTGCACAGAGTGAGAATCAATAATTCATAGACATGGTATAATCAGTAATGATTAACCCCAAGCATATTTCAAAAATATCAATTTGAGATCGAGTTAGAGAACTTGCATGTACCATTGATTCACAATTCACGCAACCTATATCGCTTTTACGAAGACCTAATATAGATAATCTGGATCTCCAAATATTAGAATATCATCACGGTATAATCTTTGTAAATACAGATTATAATATAACCTAACAAATTACCACATAATCCTATCGATTATAAAATACCTAAAATTAGGTATCAAGTCAAACTATTTGATGCGAGTTGAATTGGTATAATTTCGACATCCCAAAAAGTCTAGTCGGATAATTCACGAGTCTAATTTCCATAAGACTTTGCCTAAATGCTTTACATTTACCTTAGATAATTTCATTTTCGATCAAAATATTTTTCAATGACTTATAATAATTTTGGATAATTATTATTTAATATCATATTAATATGAATTAAATACTACTTAATTCCAATATGATTAATATTAATTTATTAATGAAGTCCAATTACAAAATATTAAAAGTCATTAAAATAACTTCAAATATTTCCTTACACTTTAATATAATTTCAAATGATTTTTAAAGTATTAAAATCATTTTTATGTAATTTATTTAATATAATAATTAAATAAATTAACTATCATTAATATTTAAAAATATTAAAATATCGGTGAAATATATTCCAAATTATTAAAAACCCATTTTTAGGCTTTAAAATAATTTTTACAAATTTATTATGAATTTGTAATATTTATTTTCTATTTATTCTATAATTTTCATTTAAAGTTGGGGTCCCCCACAGAAACACTTGTAGACGGTGATCTACAAGTCCGATTTGGGCCCACTTGGTATTGTTAGAACAGTGACTTCCCGAGCTACGATTTAGGCTCAAGAAACGGTCCATTTAGCACGGTATAGCACCCTGAAAACAGGCCACTACCGACTGACCATTACATGCCTTGTAAACATTTTAAGTATTGGAGTCTTTTAAAGAAACGCTTGTATTACGAGATCCACAACTCCGATTGAGGCCCAATCAAACTCGTTGGATCCGTATCTTCTTGAACTACAGTTTTCAGTTATCAAACACCAAATTTCAATCTGTCTAGGTCCCTGAAATTAGGTCCAAAGTGACTGGTCCGCAAGGTTTTCTTCAACAGTTGGTTCATTTTCCAGATTTGGGGTCCTTAACGGAAACGCTTATAAAACGAAATCTACAAATTGGATTTAGGTCCAATAGGTATCGGTGGATTCGTAATTTCCCGAAGTACAGTTTTCATGTATCAAACATATATTTTGGTTCGGTTTTGATCTCGGAAAAATGGACAGAAGTGAATGATCAGTAGCTTGTGTTCAACAGTTAAGGTAGTTTGGGGTTTAATTCATAACTTGCTCATTTCTTAACATATTTGAGTAATTCCAAAGGAGTTTTGCCCTTAACTCAGGTATCTAGCATGCTAACATGTTTTAAACCATTAATCACATGAACCCAAAGAATCTAACATAAATATATATATAACATACAAAGGAAAACTTTTTCTTAAACCTTTTGGTACAAAACTTGATTTCCTCACTTTGGATCTAACTTTTGATTTCAAAAATACTTTGATACACATATAAAATACCAATACTCATATAAATCATGAGTTTTTAATGATCCAAAACAAAAGTTGCTTGGTTCATAAAGATCTAACAAAAAGAGCCCAAAAAGTGAAAACTTTCATTTTCTTACCTTTTTCTTCTTGCAAGCCTTCTTGATCCTTCAAAGTAGCTTATGATTTTATGTTGTATGAAGATCCAAGACCCCTCCTAGACTCCCTATAACTACCAAAATATGCAGCCTCCTTTCTCTCTCTATTCTTCTTAATTTAGACTTAGGTTTAAAAAAATTAACATAACTTAGTGTATATACAATATACATATAACATATATAATTATAGAATATGTAACTCCCAATATAATTACATATACTTATTATCAATTTAATATATAAGTTACAAAAATTAGAATTTTTGATGCCCTAAGCCTTGTTTGGCAAAACCATATTAAAATAATGACTTAATCATTCCTTATGCCTTTTTGGCAAAAACAAGATTAAAATAAGAATTTCAAAAGCTCTAAGGTTTTGTTTGGTAAAATCAAATTAAAACTCTTTTAATTTATTTTCATAAATCATTTATAATATAGTTTATTGTCCCACATTGTTTACTTAGATTTTCATATCCAATCTTAATTAAATAAACTAATTACCACATACTAAATAAATTTCCCACTTAACCAAATATCACAAAATTATAATCTCATTATAATTTTATTTAACAATTAATATATCACTTTAATTATTAAATTACGACATCAATATAGCCACTCATGTAATCTTTAACAACTCTCTAAGCTTTATTAAATTAAATTAGAGTATTATTTAATTCACAAATATATACTAACAACAATCACATAAATAAAATATTTATTTAATTTAATAAATATTTTAAATTACAAATAAAATTTTGGATTGTTACATCATTCCTCTCCTTATAAGGATTACGTCCCCGAGAATCACAACTCAAATAATTCATTAGTCACATTCTTCCTTCCTTATAAGGATTAGTCCTCGGAATCACCGAAACCCTACTTTACTCGGGTTTTAAGTCAAATCTCTTCATTGAATAACTTCAACACATGACCTTAATATAGGTTTTATATTTCCTACTACATTCATTTCTTCAACAAATTCTAGGTTTTATTTCATAACTTTCACTTTAACTCAATTATATTCTGAGTATTATATATTCTTTAATCCATTCATTTTCTTTTCTAAAGATCGTTATCATAAACACTTGGGATATTACATTCACCAATTCTTCTAAAAATTTCGTCTTCGGAATTTTTATTTATTAATTTTTATTCATTCATTCTATCAAAATAGATTTTCGTTAATACTTTATTCATTCATTGGGTTTTATAACCACTTCTTTCCACAAAGATCTTTCTTCAATTATTAAACTTTTATATTAAGAGATTTACATTATTCTTTGATAACTCATCTCCTTCTCATTTCAAAATTTCTTTTCTCACTTATTCCATATATTCATCATTCAGTGTCGCATTCTACAACTTACTTCTTTCTAAGGAATATCATCCTTACCACATTCACCTTTTAGAATAGCAAGAATATTCCACAATTGCTCAATAATTGGGAACAAGTATGAATAACTCAGGAATTTAAAAGATTCCAAATCATCTTTGAGGGTCACAAGACCGTGAACTCTATTCTTAGTTTACTAGTGCTTCACTCAATCCTTCACCTGCTATGCAAAACCAGTGTTTATCAATCCAAAGGTAGAAAACACCCTCCTCACGTACACTAGGTGGCGACCTATTTTACCACTACGTTGGTATGACGTAGTGTTTTATAACGACTATATGCGTTACGCTTTCGAAACCATTGTCCCCGAAAACATGTCCCCTTATAGGGTTGTTCACCTCAGCTTTTCAGCATCTGAATCCGCACCAAAACAATTTGGTTTGGCATAACTTTTCAATAAACGCTTGAATTTCATGAACATCTTTCAATATTCATCTAACTGAATCAATAGCATAGACTTTTACAACAATTCAGACATCAATCGAAATATACATATACATATATATATTCTCATATCTTAAAGAAATCTCAAATCTTTTTATGACGTCATGATACCACACTGTATTTACAGTCCGTTGAGGATTCCGTCATTTGGTGATTTTATCATACTACATCATACCATAGTGGGCTAACGATCCTTAGATCACATCCAACACTAGGTAATACTGCATTGATGACTCCATCGTTTTTATCATCTTTGCACTAGGTTACATGATGCATTAATGATATAAAATACATTTTCATATATTACAAATCATTTTTGTCTAGCCGAAGCAATTAGCATAGACATACGAATAACAGTATTGTTGTTAAAACTCATTGGTTCCATCATTTGATCCAATGTTTTTCAAGAAAATAGAAGTGTAAACATCAGCACGAAGTCAATAAATTTTGAAAGTCTAGCATAACTAGTAGATTTAGAGTACCTATGCTTCCACCATCAACTCCAATTTCTATAATGGTCCATTGCTTAATAGGTCTATCTATTCCTATCATCCTCAATACTCCATTTATACTTATCTATACCCAGTTCGTCAACCTTACCACACGTTATGAGTTCAGGAACTTGCCACAATCATATGAGTTTAAGAACTTATCCTAGTCGGGACCATGTGCGTCCATTCACCGAGGGTTCAAAACATACCATATAATTATGAGTCACGAACCTACCATAAGTATGAGTTTTAAGAATTCACACTTAACCTTATAATATTCTCTAACTATACTCTACCTATCTGTTATACACATGAAAAAAGAATCACCTTCTCAACAGGCATATAGCAAATAGCGCGACACAAACATTCCAATGATTATCAATGTGATAAACTGAGTGCAAGCACAAAACCCTCGCCCATACAAAGGTTTGTACAACTCAGCCATCGTATGAGTCCTCAATTGAAATCCCACCTAACTCTATCTTGCTTATAACTTGCTCTTTGCTTGATACGAATTCCTCGTATCATATCATCTATAACTCCTTACGAGTTATCTCGTACTATTTCATAGTACTCCATCTTCATAGAATTAAGCTATAATTATTCAAACATTATAGACCATCTTTCTTTTATAACTTAAACAGACCACGTCATGATCTTATTCTATAATCATCTCCTTAAAATTCTTTTTTTTAAATCGTGATCGTTTTGTTTTACGATCTTCTTTCTTTCTCTTTTCATCATTTACAACATTATTAGTTATCTTGGCTTTTGGAGTTAGGAAACTCCCATTTCTTATCTTTATATCTCTTAGATTTTCTTTGAATCTTCTTGTTTATAAAAAAATTTCTTCCTTTAAAATTTCTAACTTCATTTACATCGCTCAAAATTTCATTCGAGTTCTACACTTTCATCATACGTATCCATTTCTACACATGGTACACATCGAGTCTCTAACGGTTTCAATATGGTACATTTGGTGGCTTCCCACAAACAACCAAAAACTAGGTTTTCGAGTTACTAGTTAAGTATATACCTCCGCTCTATGAAGGAATCGTTTAGCCCGGATACCATACCTCAACTACTAAAAGAGTACAAGCTGTACCATACTTAACTATAACTTTTCA
Organism: Panax ginseng; assembly: GCA_020205605.1. Classification (NCBI taxonomy): domain Eukaryota; kingdom Viridiplantae; phylum Streptophyta; class Magnoliopsida; order Apiales; family Araliaceae; genus Panax; species Panax ginseng. Next base: position 59,384,998 of record CM035140.1, on the reverse strand, counting down.
TTCTTAACTTCGTTACAAATCTCTTCTTATAGACATTGTCTATTTGTTATCACCTTACATTCTTATTATTGGAGTTGGGTAACTCCATAACTCTCTGAGATTCTTCTTTGAATCCTCTCACGCATGTTTTCATCCTTCTTTATAAATTTCTTAAATTACTTCTTATTGTTCAAACTCTATTTGGCGTATTAGTTCATTCTCTTCACCTCTCTTCTCTAAGGTTATAGCCTAAGGTACTCCTACCTAAGGTTTATAACCTATAAACTAATACCAATTATAACGTCCCCCATTGGGTCCCCGAATCACCACGAATCCGGTTGTACTATTTCTATAACTATTGCGGAAGATATAAACATAAATTATTTATACATTAAATATTACACACTATCCCCCAATTAGAGAACCTTCACATAATACCTAAAATCAATATCTATCAGGACATACAAAGTTATTATCATACATTCTTTGTTACAAATTTAGGCGCACATCTAATCCAAAGGCGACTTGTCTTGGACTTTTCCTATAGCAAGCGTATTAATCATAATCGCAATATTTATCATGATATAGCAAGGTGAGCAACAATTTTGCCCAGACAAGTATAAGTTCAATTAAGGATATATCATGATTGAAAGAATTGAACAATAAGTTGGCTAACTTTCTACAATATATACATTGCGAAAAGAGCATGAATAAATTTTCATAGTTGAGCGAATAATGAACATGAATAAATCAAGCTGGACCAAATTGTATGAAAAGGCCACCTTCATTTACCATTTGGTCAGTTGATTTATTCATATTCGTGTTCATTCAATATGTGTAATTTCATGAAAGTTAAATGTTTGACTTTATGTTCATGAAATTTCATGATAATATACACGAGAAATGTACCTGATAAATAAATGAGACGAATCTGAGGGCGATTACGAATAACGATAGTAGTCCTCACTATTACATTTAAATAGTGAGACAATAAATGTATTGAGGACTCCATTGAGTGTGGATATTATCAGATGACAATATTCTTATTAAAACTCTTAAGATTTTGTTTTATGCGTATTTTTACACATTTGTTGTATAATTAAGTTGTATTTGAATTTTGTACCATGTATTTGGCGACTTTCGAGATGGGTGATGTATACCTATTTTGGGGCGTCACATCATTAATATTCAAAAATATTAAATATTAATGAAATATATTCAAAAAAATTAAAAACTCATTTATAGAATTTAAAATAATTTTTAGTAATTTATTATGTATTTTTAATAATTAAAAACTAATTTTCTCTAATTATTTAATAAGATAATTAATTTTATAATTAATCACATAAGCTAAAAGTGGTTTTAAAGCGACAAATTAAATCGTCGCTATAGGTGTTCTTCACGTTCTTGAGCAAACCCAGAAATGCATAAGCAATTTACAAGGTGCTATCTTTGACCAGTCATCAAATCATGAACTTGATGTTTTCTGTCAGTTTTAAGGCATCAATGTTGTAGTAATGATGTTACACTACAAGCATCAACAACCTTCATGGAAATCAAACATCATAACAGAGAGATTCAAGCCTCACAAAACATGTCAGACGTTGTTCTTAATTTCTTGGTTTTTCAGAAATGAAGAACAGTTCGAGGCGTTACATTCCAGCCTTTTATTCTTTGAGTTCCAGGCTTAGTTTGTAAACTCTAATGGTTCAATACTATAGTGTTGATGTCAGGGTACACCAACACATTAAGACCCCAACTTTTATGAATAGAGTTGAATTTTTCTATAAATAATATTTTTGAATATTATGGTGTGGATTTAATATAATGTTATAGTTGTGGGTAATACTTACAAATTTTGCAAAGTATGCAAGTTGTAATAAAATATTCGAGTGGTCGGGGAATATTCGTACGACGACACATTCATTGGTGGTCCCTACAGCGGAATTATTGTCGGAATAAGAAAACGATAGAAATATCTTTTTATAAAAATAACAATGAAAGTTTCTGAGTTAAAGCTGTTGAAATACCCGGTGGTAAAAAAATACAATAATACGGCGTGGTTGTATAGTAGCACACGTATTGATTATTGATGCTTACGTGAAAGTCACTCAGTTATATTCAATTATTGCTACAGTAATTGATGCATAGTATCTCACGTTATTTGATTCGATTATTTTTAATACTTTATAATATTAAATCAATAATTGAGATGACAAGTTATTCTCATTATTATTTGCATAATTAACAATGTCTAGAAAGTTACGTAGAGAAAGGGTTTGGTCACCTAATTACTTGGCAATAGGAGAAATCCTTATCGAAAATCCCCCTCTTTTCTGGCAACGATTTGGTTGTTAATATTGCGAGATATAATAATGATGAATAAATGTTGTTAAAAATATTGAGGGGATTTTTATGAAGTATTTGTTGTAAAAATTTGCTTATTATTTGGACCCCCATTTACCCATTTTTCAAAATAATTAGTAAAAAATTATTCAGTATATATATATATATATATATATATATATATAAGGTGTGTGATAAAGATGTGTATGATAAGAACATGTGTGTGATAGTGACGTGTGGAAGAAAAATGAAATGGGAAAGAGAAAAAGGAATGGGTTCACGGGTGCGAAATGGAAGGGGAAGGGATTGCCTTGGAAGAAGGGGAGTATATATATATATATATATATATATATAGCGTAAGTGTGTGTGCTGGTGTAATACATATATATATATATATATGTTATAGCTTATACCATATAAATATAAGGCATGGTATATATATATATATATATATATATATATATATATATATATATATATATATATATATTTTATTTAAAGTGTTTGTTTTATTACAATTTTTTATTGCACAGTAATGAATAGTAAAATTAAAATTTTAACGAAATCGGTAGAAACGCAATTAAATCCAGTGAATTAGTTTTGTTTAAATCCGTGATTTCTTTTTCAAATAGTATCCTTTCCATTCTCCTATAAATAGGATGCTTAGTTAGAATTGAAAAACACACCAGAATCAGAGAATTCTTCTTCTATAATCTTGAGCGTATTTCTTTAGAGTTTAAGGAAGCTTTGAGTGTAGTAAACAGTTCAGGTTTTCTTCAAGAATATCTCCGCTATACCAGTTGGAATACTCTCCTTTTTAAGGTAAGGGATATTATTTTTGTTCAGTATTCATACGAAATAATATTTACTTCCATACTCTGTAGTATTTAAGTATTATTATTTCGTTTTAGATTTCGAATTCTACACTCATTTTGTTAAAGTTTTGGCTTGTATACTCCATGAAATTAGTAGAATATTCTTGATATTTGTGCTTTATCCAGTATCTTTTCATGGAAATATTATTCTGAGCATTCTTGATAAGTTTTTACTTTTTCATGTCGGAGTACTATTCACGGTGTTACTATTCACCCGAGATATTTATTTATAACAAAAATTGTTTTCTTTTCGGTCCAAATTATTTTTGATACAATATTATTCTTGAATTTTACTCCACAAAGTAGTATCATGTTGACAATTTGGACATTATTGAATTCTGGATAAATTAAATTATAAATCTTTAAAAATTTATCATTTGCTTTCTTTTAATTGAATTCTTATATCATTGTCATCATCATCATGCTTATATTATGATGAAAGTCATATGTGGTCTGTAGTGCATAGATGGACTTGGTATGATTATAACCAGGGATTATTCGGTATAATCATGATCGTAATGTTATAAATGATGTGGTAAAAGTTCTCATTGGCCCGTAGTGCATTGATGTACAGTTGTTGGCATGATCATGACCATTGATGAAAACACGAATATCCTTGGCCCGTAGTGCATGAATAATTTATGGTCGTGATACTAATGAATATCATTGGCCGTAGTGCAGGGATGATTCGATGATGTGGATTATTTATTAAGCTAAGTCTCAGCGATAAAACTTTTGATAAACTTTTTAAATCATAGAAGATAGTAGATATCACACTCTACTTGACTGTTCTAATGGATTACTTGTTCCGCTGCAGTTAAATTTGATGTTTATTATATTTTATCTGTTTAACAATGTTGAAGGCTAACGATAATTTATTCTGCATTATCATAGTCATAATATTTCTTACTAGGCTAGTTGAACTCACCCTCTTTCATTGTTCTCTTCAGAAAATGAGAATATAGATGGGACTAGTCGGGTAACGGAGTGACGGTCCAGATGGTAGCATTAGTAGTCCTCACTATTATGTGAAATAGTGTGACAATAAATGTAATGAGGACTTATGTTGTACAATCAAAACTCACAGCTCATGTTGTATAATTAAGTTTGTATTTGTATTCAGTACCATGTATTTGGCGACTCAAAATGGGTGATGTATACCTATTTTGGGGGCGTCACATTTGGTATCAAAGCTTAAAGATATGATCCCTTGCTAAGATGTGAGACTAGAACTAGGAGGGGAGAGGCGGGTAATTCCTTCGCTAGTATAACCTACCTAAGTTTATTTGTTATTTAATTGGTCAGTCAGAATATAAAGATAATATGTTGAATGTTAATTAACCCTTGTTTTGTGGCAGTATTTAAAAATGACATCCGAGAATGTTGAGAATAGCAATGGAGCACATAAAACCGTTGAATCACCAACGATCAATACGCAGGATAATGTGCATCAAGAAGGCAATAATCCTAAGGAAAACAACAACACTGACCAAATGATGAAAGATGGGATGTTCAAAGACTTTATGCAATTCATGCAACATCAGGCGAGAGCAACTCCTGTTCAAAATGTAGGTGGAAACACTGGTAACTCTTGGATGGTCACTGCTAAGCAGTTCAAGGAGCTTGGACCACCGCAGTTTTTGGGAGAGCCAAAACCACTTATGGCAGAGACGTGGATAAAGCAGATCACCAAGATATTTGATGTCTTGGGATGCTCCGAGGAGAAAAAGGTTCCCTTTGACACCTTTATGTTGCAAGGAGAGGCAGATTACTAGTGGGAATCGGTAAAGCGTATTCAACCTACCGCACTAAAGATGTCTTGAGAGAAGTTCCAAGAACTATTCAACGACAAGTACTTTCCCGAAAGTATTCGTCACATTAAACAGGTAGAGTTCATCAAGCTAGAGCAGAACAATATGATCGTGTCGCAGTACGAAGTTAAGTTTGCTGAGTTATCTCAGTTTGCGTCCCACTTGGATGATAATGAGGGAAAATGACGCGGATGTTTCTAAGAGGTTTAAAACCCGAGATAGGTCAATACCTAATTTCTGACAAACTGTGTTTGTATTCAGATGTTGTAAATAGGGCTCAATTATTGAAGCGCGATAATGAGTCAATCCAACCAAGAGAAAGCAGCCGGTAAAATGATAATACCAGTAGTAGTAGTCATTGAAGCGGTGACAATAAACGTGGAGGGAATCAACATGCCAAAAATGGTAACCACTTCAGTGGTAATCATGGCCAAGACAATAAGAGTGGAAATTTCAAGAAGAGTAGATTCAATAATGATGGAAAGACGTCAGCACCAGCACCCGTTGTTAAAGAAGGAGATCAATCATCGATCGTATGCTACAGATGTGGAGGGGAGGGACAAATCAGTCCAAATTGTATGCATTAGTCCAAAACATGTTATAATTGCGGATGAGAAGGTCACCTAGCTCAATTTTGTCGTACAGTGAAGCCAAGTTCAGCTAGGATGGAGGCACCAAAGGCCGTCCCAGAGAAGTCAAAACCAGTAGTTTAAGGGAGAGCGTTTGTCGTGACCTCCTAGAAAGCAAGGAACTCGAATGAGGTGATCACGGGTAAGCTAATCATAAACTCTAGTGAAGTCTATACCTTATTTGATACTGGTTCTACCCATTCTTTTATTTCTCCTACTATCGCTCAACGTTTAAATTTGACTCTAGAGAAATTATCTTTGACTTAACTATTGAAATTTCATTGGGAGAAACCTTCATTACATCCACTATTTATAAGTCTTGCTTGGTTCAAATCGGCACCCTCACATTACCTGTCGATCTTATTTCATTAAAAATACTTGCATTTGACGTAATTCTAGGGATTGATTGGTTAACTAATCATCATGCTAAAATTGATTATTTTCGTAAGGTTGTTAGCTTTCATATTCCTAACCAACCTATTATGTGAATTCAAGTGACCAAACCATTAAAATCAATCATTGTCATCTCAAGCCATAAAGCTATTCTTTTATTGAGAAATGGATGTCAAGCTTTCTTAGCTCATGTCACGGATTTAAACTAAAATACGTCAGTTTTGAATGATATTTTTATTGTTAATAAATTTCCTGACGTATTCCCTGAAAAACTTCATGGCTTACCCCTAGAGCGTGAAATTGAATTTTTTATCGACCTTGAACCTGGTACAAAACCCATTTCCAAAGCCCCATATCGAATGGCTCATATTGAACTTCAGTAGTTAAAAATCCAACTACATGAATTGTTAGACATCAGTTTCATTCATCCTAGTACGTCCCCTTGGGGTGCACCTGTTCTATTACTAGAGAAGAAAGATGAGAGTATGCAACTTTATATTGATTATCGGGAGTTAAACCATATCACTGTCAAAAATAGATACTCGTTGCCTCGCATTGATGACCTGTTTGACCAGTTGCAAGGCGCCAAATTCTTTTTAAAGATTGATCTTCGTTCCGGATATCACCAATTGAAGATTAAAATCGATGACATTCTAAAGACGGCTTTCAGAACTCGGTACGGGCATAATGAATTCCTAGTCATGTCTTTTGGATTGACTAATGCTCCTGCTGCCTTCATGGATATGATGAACCGAGTATTCAAAGAATATTTAGATCACTTTGTGGTCGTCTTTATTGAAGACATCCTCATTTACTCCAAAAGCCATGAAGATCATGAGCAACACTTGAGGCCGATACTTTAAAAACTTCGTGAAAACAAGCTTTATGCCAAGTTGAAGAAATGCGAGTTCTGGCTTGAGGAAGTAGCATTTCTTGGGCACGTGATATCAAATCACACAATATCTATTGACCCAGCGAAGATTGAAGCAATACAAAGCTGGGAGCAACCTAAGTCAGTGACCGAAGTACGTAGCTTTCAGGGCTTAGCTGGATATTATCGGAGATTCGTGGAAGGATTTTCTCGAATCGCTACTCCATTAACTCAGCTGACTCGAAAAGATATAAAATTCTTTTGGAGCGAGGAATGTGAGAAGAGTTTTTAAGAACTCAAGAAGAGACTCATTTCAGCATCTATTCTAACAATACCATCTGGTTCGGAGGGGTTTGTCATCTACAGTGATGCCTCAGGCAAAGGTTTAGGATGTGTTCTCATGCAACATGGGAAAGTCATAGCCTACGCCTCACGACAACTCAAAGAATATGAGAGAAATTATCCTACTCATGATCTAGAGTTGACAACAGTCGTTTTTGAACTTAAAATTTGAAGGCACTACCTATATGGGGAGAAGGTGGAGATCTATACGGATCATAAAAGCCTCAAATATTTCTTCACCCAAAAGGAACTCAACATGCGGCAACGACATTGGCTTGTATTGTTGAAAGATTATGATCATACCATTCAATACCATCCTGGAAAAGCGAACGCAGTAGGAGACGCATTTAGTAGAAGATCTTATGTGGGTACGAATGCGATATTGTCAACACAAAGGCCTTTTTTGTATGACTTGCAAAGGATGGAAATAGAGTTAATGACTCCAAGGACCCACGTGACGATAGAAAATATACGAGTAGAACCGACTTTAATCGATAAAGTTAAAACTGCTCAAGCTAAAGACCTGGAGCTGATGCTTATGAGGAAGAAAGTACACGAAGGTGTTATCCCAGAAGCAAGAATCGATGAAGAAGGAATACTACGAGTCAACTCTAGACTTTGTGTTCTTAACGACCCTGATTTAAAGTATAAAATCATGATGGAGGCGCACAACACACCTTTTGCAATCCATCCCGGGAGTACTAAAATGTATCGTGATCTTCGACATACATTTTGGTGGAGAAATATGAAGAGAGAGATAGCGAAGTTTATCTCAAGGTGTTTAACTTGTCAACGAGTCAAGGCGGAGCATCAAATGCCAAAAGGTCCATTGCAACCTCTTGAAATTCTAGAATGGAAGTAGGATCACATTACCATGGATTTTGTTACTGGTCTTTCCAAGGTTTCTCAAGGTATAGATGCAATTTGGGTTATTTTTGATAGATTGACCAAGTCTGCTCATTTCTTACCTATACAAGAAACTTATTCACATGGATGTCTTACTCGTATATATATAAGTGAGATTGTAAGACTGCATGGTATGCCAATATCCATAGTTTCTGATCGAGACCCAAGATTCACTTCACGATTTTGGGTTAGTTTGCAAAAAGCTATGGGCACGGATTTATGATTTAGTTCGTCATATCATCCTCAAACGGACGGGAAATCAGAGAGAACTATTCAAACTCTTGAGGATCTATTAAGATCAGTGTCCTTGACTTCAAAGGAAGTTGGGACAAGTTCTTGCCATTAGTGGAATTCTCCTACAACAACAGTTATCAAGCAAGTATCGATATGGCTCCATTTAAGGCGTTGTATGGAAGAAAGTGTTGTTTTCCAGTATGCTGGGACGAGGTGGGTGAGGCAACGTTGTTGGGACTAGAATTTGTATGTATGACTACGGAAAAAATTCAAATGATCCGGTAACGTATAAAGACCTCACAAGATTGCAAAAGAGTTGTGCTGATCTTCATCGAAAAGACGTGGAATTAAATGTTGGAGAGCATGTGTTGTTACGTGTGGCACCATGGAAAGGAGTTACGATATTTGGAAAGAGAGGAAAGCTCAATCCTCGATTCATTGGCCCATTCAAAATACTTGACCGAGTAGGAACTGTGGTTTATAGACTCGCGTTACCGCCAAGTATGTCTCGTGTTCATAACGTTTTCAAATATCCATGTTACGTAAATATGTGGAAGACCCGAACACATTATTGAGTTAGAACCGGACGAAATAGCGGAAGATTTAACATATGAAGAGGTTCCTGTTAAAATCTTGGATAAGAAGGAACATATTCTACACTCCAAGGTTATACTTCAGGTCAAAGTTTTGTGGAGAAACCATGATGTTGAGGAAATGACTTAGGAGTTAGAATCTGAAATAAAATCAAGGTATCCTCACCTCTTCGACATACTAGGTACGTTCACTAATTTCGAGGGAAAAATTTCATAAGGGGAGGTTGTAAGACCCCAACTTTTATGAATAATAATGAATTTTTCTATAAATATTATTTTTGAATATTATGGTGTGGATTTAATATAATGTTATAGTTGTGGGTAATATTTACAAATTTTGTAAAGTATGCAAGTTGTCATAAAATATTCGATTGGTTGGGAAATATTCGTATGACGACACAATCATTGGTGGACCCCACAGCAAACTTATTGTCGGAATGAGAAAATGTTAGAAATATATTTTTATAAAAATAATGGCGGAAGTTTTATCGTTAAACTCTTGAAATACCCGGTGTAAAAGTACAATATTACGCGTGGTTGCATAGTAGCACACGGTATTGATTATTGATGCTTACGTGAGAAGTCACTCAGTTATATTCAATTATTGCTATAGTAATTGTTGCATAGTATCTCACATTATTTGATTCAATTATTGTTAATATTTTATATTATTAAATCAATAATTGAGATGACAAGTTATTCTCATTATTATTTGCATAATTAACAATGTCTAGAAAATTCTGTCAAGGAAAGGGGTTTGGTCACCTAATTGCGCACCAATAGGGAGAAATCCTTATCAGAAAGCTCTCTCTTTCCTGTGAACGATCTGGTTGTTAATATTGCGAGTTATAATAATGATGAATAAATGTTGTTAAAAATATTGAGTGGATTTTTATGAAGTATTTGTTGTAAAAATTTGCTTATTATTTGGACCCACATTTATCCATTTTTTAAAATAATCGGTAGACAAATATTCAATATATACATATATATATATATATATATATATATATATATATATATATATAAAGGTGTGTGATAAGGACATGTGTGTGATAGTGACGTGTGGAAGAAAAAAAATGAAATGGGAGGAGAAAAGGAATGGGTTCACTGGTGGGAAATTGGGGGGGGAGGGATTGCCTTGTAAGAAAGGGAGTACATATATATAATGTATATATAGCATAAGTGTGTGTGTGTGTAATACATATATATATATGTTATAGCTTATGCCATTTCAGTATAAGGCATGGTAGATATATATATATATATATATATATATATATATATATATATATATATATATATATATATATATTATTTAATGTTTTTGTTTTATTAGAATATTTTATTGCACAATAATGAATAGTAAAATCAAAATTTTAACAAAATCAGCCGAACTAATTCATCCGTGAATTCGTTCTATTGCGCCCGTGATTTACTTTTTCAAATAGTATCCTTTCCATTCTCCTATAAATAGGATGCTTAGTTAGAATTGAAAAACACACCAGAATCAGAGAATTCTTCTTCTATAATCTTGAGCGTATTTCTTTAGAGTTTAAGGAAGCTTTGAGTGTAGTAAACAGTTCAAGTTTTCTTCAAGAATATCTCTGCTATACCAGTTGGAATACTCTCCTTTTTAAGGTAAGGGATATTATTATTTTTTAGTATTTATACGAAATAATATTTTCTTCCATACTCTGTAGTATGTAAGTATTATTATTTCGTTTCAGATTTCGAATTCTACACTCATTTTGTTAAAGTTTTGACTTCTATACTCCATGAAATTAGTAGAATATCCTTGATATTTGCGCTTCATCCAGTATCTTTTAATGGAAATATTATTGAGCATTCTTGATAAGTTTTTACTTTTTCATGCCAGAATACTATTCACGGGGTACTATTCACTCGATTACTATTTACCCGGGGTATTTATTCATAATAAAAATTGATTTCTTTTCGGTCCAAATCATTTTTGATACAATATTATTCTTGAATTTTACTCCACAAAGCAGTATCATGTTGACAATTTGGACATTATTGAATTCTGGACAAATTAAATTATAAATCTTTAAAAATTTATCCTTTGCTTTCTTTTAATTGAATTCTTATATCATTGCCATCATCCCCATGCTAATATTATGATGAAAGTCATATGTGGCCTGTAGTGCATAGATGGACTTGGTATGATTATGACCAGGGATAATTCGGTATAATCATGACCGTATTGTTATAAATGATGTGGTAAAAGTTTTCATTGGCCTGTAGTGCATTGATGGACAGTTGTTGGCATGATCATAACCATTGATGAAAACACGAATATCCTTAGCCCGTAGTGCATGGATAATTTGTGGTCATGATACTAATGAATATCCTTGGTCGTAGTGCAGGGATGATTCGATGATGTGGATTATTTATTAAGCTAAGTCTCAGCGATAAAAATTTTGATAAACTTTTTAAATCATAGAAGATAGTAGATTTTATTCTCTACTTGACTCTTCTAATGGATTGCTTGTTCCGTTGCAGTTAAACTTAGTGTTTATTATATTTTATCAGTTTAACACTGTTGAAGGCTAACGATAATTTATTCTGCATTATCTTAGTTATAATATTTTTTACTAGGCTAGTTGAGCTCACCATTTGCTTTCATTGTTCTCTTCAGGAAATGAGAATATAGTTAGGACTAGTCGGGGAATGGAGTGATGGTCCAGATGGTAGCATTAGTAGTCCTTACTATTCTATGAAATAGTGTGACAATAAATTAAATGAGGACTTATTTTGAGTTTGAATACTGTCTAGAAGACAATATTTGTATTAAAACTCATAGCTCATGTTGTATAATTAAGTTTGTATTTGTATTTAGTACCATGTATTTGGCGACTCAAAATGGCTGATGTATACCTATTTTTGGGGCGTCACAAATATGTCATTATTTCAGTCTAACATCATCACACATGAAAGATTAAGGCCGGTCAAACCTTGTCAGAAAACTCGATCATGAAGAATCAGGGTTTTCCAGAAATGGAACCTAGGCAGTTGGTCAACCTAGGTTTGACCATGATTAATTTTACTTCTGGTCATGATCTGAGTAATCTAAAAGCATGGATGTGTAGTCCTCATGTCAATCTACAAATATAATACAACAACATGGTCTAAAACACAAACATAAGCAAGATCTAGTGCCTGAAAAATCGTTGTCAGTGATTTCTGGGTTTTTGGGTTACCCAGAAACCTAATTTCGTGCTCAGTCAACGCCCTTTAACTGCTTATATCTTTCAATCTACACATGATCTGACCATGTTTCCAGTTCTAGATCATAGTCCACATAACATAGAACAAATCTATAACATAAAACAACATAAAGCAAAAATAGAGAAGGATCTAGGGCTGATAAGTAGGTTTTATACCTACTTATTGGATATCAATTCATAATAATTATGCTCATCTCAAGTAGGTTTTAGTGTGTTTTTAGTCGCATTTTATGTTTATTTTTCAATACTCGTAATTAGAACTCCTATGGTATTGAAATGTAGGAAATGGCATGATTTGGCATGGACAAGGTGGTATGAGACTAGCATGGCATGACAAGTGGAACGTGTGTATGTGTAGAAATGGACTGAGCAGTGATGAACAACAAACAACAAGAAGTAGAACAACAAGAAATAGAAAGCGAGAACATCGATGTCACGAGATCACGAAGCGGTATGCCTGCCATGACTAAACAAGCTATCTTTTCAAGGCACTTGCTTATCGACATCTGAAGCTAAAATTGCATACACATGCTTGCCTGTTTTGTATTGGGATCTCATGCGTCATGCCATGAGTCCTCTAAAGTTATTTGTTGGTTTATTTTTAAATTTGAAATTTGAAAGTGGGGGTCTTATCTAAACTATTCTAGTTGGTACCAGACGTGCATGTTATGAGGTTTTATCAGTTTTTATCTAAGTATTAAGGTTCTTAGTTTTATTATTAGTTCTAGAGAGAGTTTGGAGCTCTGATCAGTACAATTGTCTCTCTCTCATTCTAGATTATTAAAATAAAGTATATTTTTATCTCCGGGAGATCAGTGGTGATTTGGAATAGAAATTTGGGACAAAATCCTGCAATTGGGTTTAATCAATTCTCTCTTCTCTTACAATTGTGTTATTTAATTTCCATGTCTTATTACAATCCCATAATGGCTTTTGGTTCAGAAATGAACTAAACCCCATTATAGGATTCTAACAGAATTTGATATGTAGTCTGTAATTAATTACCTGATTGTTTGATTGTATGTTTATCATTGGATTATCTATTGTGATTGAGCAAAATGAATGAATGTTTGATCGCTATTCACCTTGTATACTCATATGGAATTGAATAAATGATATATGAGTATGATTAAAGTCATGATAGCATGCGTTTATGAGGCTAAAATGTTTAGCTTTATATTTCGTGAACCAGATAGCAATATACTGTTTCACCATATGTAGTAATATAAGAGCATGTGCTTCAATTCATTAGTGTTGCAATTTCACATAGGAATATAGTAATTTTGGCATTATTGTCGATTAAATGATTTCTATCGCAATATAGAAGTTATATAAACAGGTCATAATTCATTGAAAAATGATTGTGTCTACTTTTGTGCTCTTAGCTAATTTTCCATGATAAACGTATAATTTTTCATGATGGCAATATTTAGATGAAGTATGAAATGAAGTTAGAATCCCATTCTTTCCAAATTTGATTCATTATTCTAGTATTATTCTTGTATTCATTATTTGAGTTTAGATTACTTAAAATTGTGAGTATTCGTTTAAGCATATAAAGATAGTGATATGGTTGATGTATAACAATTTAATTTTAGAACCTTTCTCTGTGGATCGATACTTTTCTTACTCTGTACTACTTGTTGACCCCTGTATGCTTGCATGAGTTAGAGTCCTTTTGGTTAGACTAAAAAGGAGGCAACAAGTTTTTAGTGAATTCTTTGGGGAGAGGCGTTTAGTTTTAATATTATTATCATCAACTTTAAGCTAAATTGTATGACTTAGACAATTCTAATCTTGTCTCATTTCTATTTTTGTTTTTGTTTGTATTTTAGGTACTTGTATATATTTTATGCGCATCACGATCATCCAATTCTCGAGTTGACACCGCTTTCGGGATAATATTAACTAAGAGGTTTGAAATCGAGAGGCGTGAAATATACAATCGAGTTAATGAACACAACGTCTAATATGGCGTATAAAACAAAGAGAAGAACAAACAGGAGGAGCACAAGGCTTTAAGAGATTATTCGATCTTAGAATAATAATGGATTGCGATCTAGTATAATTAGACCCGGCGATAGCGACCAACACCTTCGAAATTAAGTCGGGCACTATTTAGATGGTGCGAAATTGATAATGTTTGGGGTCTTTATATAGATGATCCTAATGAGCATCTCTTGAGTTTAATTGAAATATGTGACACCTTCATATACAACGAGGTCACGAGAGGATGCAATCAGACTTAGACTATTTCCATTTCCATTCTGGATAAAGCTAGAAGTTGGCTTCACTCTTTACTTTCGGGATCTATCACCACATGGAAAGACCAAGCACAGAAATTCTTAGCCAAATTCTTTCCAATGGCTAAGACTGCTAAGATGAGGACATCAATTTCCCAGTTTGAGCAGCAATAGGGTGAATCACTATATCAAGCATGGGAGAGATATAAGGAAATGCTAAGGAAGTGTCCACACCATGGCATGCCGGATTGGATGGTGATTAACACATTTTATAATGGATTGGGATGACAGTCCAGGCCTATTGTAGATGCAACCGCAGGAGGAGCTTTATGGGTGAAAAGCTATAAAGAGGCCTATAATCTCATTGAGACGATGACAGCTAATGATTTCCAAAATCCTACAGCCAGGATGCCACAGCCCAAAGTTGCGGGTTTGTTAGAGGTGGATGGTATCACTCAATTGTCAGCACAGATGGTATCCATGGCAAAGAAGATTGATTCATTGACAGAGCCTAAGTCAAAGACAGTTGCATTTGTGTGTGAGATATGTGCAGGGTCTCATTCAACTGACCAATGCGCTATCAGTTCAGAGTCTGTACAATATGTGAGAAACTACCAGAAAGATAAAGGTCAATTTCAGAATATATATAACTCCAACCACCGCACCCATCCAAATTTCAGTTGGTCCAACAACCAAAATAATCAACAAAGTCAGTTTCAACCACAACAACAGTTTCAGTCACAATCAGCTCAACAACAGTTTGCACCAAGACCGCCTTATCCGGCTGGATTTTCTCAACAACAGCATCATACACCACCTGCACCTCAGCAAGAAAAGAAGTGAGAGATGGAGGAGATGATGAAGTACATGGCAAACACCGAGGTAATGATTAAAAGCCAAGCAGTGGCTATCAAAAATCTGGAAACTCAAATGGGTCAGATGGCTAGCATGCTTAACAACAGACCATAGGGTTCATTGCCAAGTACAACAGAGGCCAATCCAAGAAGAGAAGGGAAGGAACAATGTCAAGCAATTACACTTAGGTCTGGGAAATAAGTTGCAGAAAACCAGCATGGCGCGCCCGCGCCACTTTTGGAAAGGGAGGACGGGCGGCCGCGCAGTCAGGGAATCTTGTCTGATGAGAAATTGAACAATGAGGATTCTGAACAGCAGCAAGAAGAGAAGAATAAAGAAGGTTCTTTTGAGAATCATGTGAATCAAATACCAATAGTCCACCCTCCTGTTCCTTATCCATAGAGATTACATAAGCAGAGGGAAGACAAGCAATTCAATAAGTTTTTGGAGATATTTAAAAAGCTGCAGATTAACATACCCTTCGCTGAGGCATTGAAACAGATGTCTAGTTATGCGAAGTTCATGAAAGGTATCTTTTCAAGGAAGAAGAGGTTAGAAGACTTTGAATCAGTAGCCTTGACGGAGGAATGAAGTGTAGTGCTTCAACGCAAATTACCGCCAAAGCTGAAAGATCCGGGCAGTTTCACAATTCCATGCACAATTGGAAAGATGAGTTTCGACAAATGTTTGTGTGATCTTGGGGCAAGTATCAATTTAATGCCCTTATCAGTATTCAATCAGTTAGGATTACCGGCTCCAAGGCCGATAAATATTTCTTTGCAGCTAGCTGACAGGTCTATCACTTCTCCACGGGGGATTATTGAAGATGTATTGGTTAAAGTGGATAAATTCATCTTTCCGGATGATTTTATCATACTAGACTATGAAGAAGACAGAAGTATAACGATCATTCTTAGAAGACCATTCCTAGCTACAGGAATGACCTTGATAGACATTCAGAAAGGGGAACTAACAATGTGAGTTCATGATCAAGAAGTCAGTTTCAACGTATTCAAGGCAATGAAATTTCCGATAGTAGATGAGGAATGCTTCAGGGTTGATTTGGTGGAAAGGATTACAAATGATGAAGTATAGAGCTTGGTG
The DNA here is from genome assembly GCA_020205605.1 of Panax ginseng. Taxonomy (NCBI): domain Eukaryota; kingdom Viridiplantae; phylum Streptophyta; class Magnoliopsida; order Apiales; family Araliaceae; genus Panax; species Panax ginseng. Next base: position 59,368,569 of record CM035140.1, on the reverse strand, counting down.
AATCAAGAACCATTGAGAAGTGCATTTGCTGGAAATTCAGAATTGATGATCAAGAGACTGAAGAACTTGTGCATTTTCTTGATACAACTCCATAATTCATAAAATTCAAGACTCCTGTTGAGCCATTAAAGAAAGCTGGAGAGTCCTCAGTGAAATTGAAGCCATCTCTTGGGACACCTCCAGAACTTGAGTTGAAACCACTTCTAGATCATTTGAGGTATGTGTTCTTAAATGAAAATTCAATATTACATGTGATTATCTCTTCTGCACTAACATCTTTTCAGGAAGAAAAACTGCTAAGAGTTCTCAGAGAGTTCAAGTCAGCTATTAGATGGACTATAGCATATATAAAAGGGATCATCCCATCTTTTTGTATGCATAAGATCCTCTTGGAAGATGATAGCAACCCTTCAGTGGAACATCAAAGAAGACTTAATCCAATCATGAAGGAAGTGGTAAAGATGGAAGTATTGAAATGACTGGATGCATGTATTATATATCTGATTTCAGATAGCTCATGGGTGAGCCCGGTACAGTGTGTACCTATGAGACCCCGAATTTTATAAATAAAGATTTAAATTTCTCAAAATATTTTTTTTAAATATTATGGTGTGGATTTGATATAATGTTATAGTTGTGGGTAATATTTATAAATTTTACAAAGTATGCAAGTTGTTGTATAATATTCGATTGGTCAGGGAATATTCTTTTTGTCGGGGAATATCCGTACGACGGTACAATCATTGGTGGACACCATAACGAAATTATTGTCGGATTGAGAAAACGACAAAAATACTTTATGAAAATAACGGCGGAAGTTTTACAGTTAACTTGTTGAAACACCGGTGTTAAAATACGATGTCTGGCGTGGTTGCATAGTAGTACACGGTATTGATTATTGATGCTTATGTGAGAAGTCACTCAGTATTTTTCAATCGGGTATTCGGGACACTTTTCGTGTCGGAGTACTATTCACAAGTTACTATTCATGGAGTACTATTCACCCTTAAAATATATTTCTTTTCGGTCCAAATTATTTTTGAGTACAATATTAGTCCATGAGGAGATGTGCTAATTGTAAGACCCCAAATTTTTTTTTATAAATAAAATGGAATTTCCTTTATTAATTATTTTGAAATAGTAAGGGTTGATTTGATTAATATGGTTAGTTATGGGTAAAATGCGCAAATTTTACAAAATAAGCAAGTGGTTATAAAATATTCATTGTTGTCGGGGAATATTCGTTTAGTAAATGGAATATTAAATGCTGTCGGGAATATTAAATGCGGCCAGCCTTGACCATGTGTGGGCCTATAACGGAAAGAGATTGGAGGAGGAAAAGCGACAAATATAAGTTGTTTAAAAATAGCATTGTAATTATTACAGAATTAACAACATTGTTGGGTTACACGTGGTTAAAATACGATAATATATGTGGTTGCACGGTAGCACCTGTATATTACACAAGATATTGTTGAATTATTGATCCTTACGTGAAGAAGGCACTTTACTCAATAATTATTACGATGAATTCTTGTTCAATATTATATTGATTCAATAATTCTTTGCGTTGATATTTGGTATCACCGTTGTTTCAATAATTGTCATTACACGATATTTTCCATTATCAAATCAATAATTCATATTATTTGAATAATATTATCGAGATAACATTATTGGCAATGTCTAGAAAGTTACGTCTAAGGAGAGGTTTGGTCACCTAATTTGCGCCAAAGATGAGGAAAATCCTTATTGAAAGCCCTCTTTCTTAGGGAGCGGCACGGTTGTCGTCGATCTTGTGATTACGCAATATTATTTTAAATAATTAATTATTGATTATTATGATAAAGAAAATATTTATTTTATGTGGATATAGATGGAGAAAATTTTAATGTGACAATTGTTGAAAATCAATATTTTATCTTTTTCTGATAAAATAATTCATTTAAATATATTATTTTAATAATATATTAACAGTGATATTTTTACAATGAATGTGGGATATATGAGTATATGATGAGGAAGAGTATTTTTGTGGCATTAAATGTTTAACATATGTTTTGTGTGTCGGTGGACACAATTCTTGACCGAAAATTGATTATAGACTGTAAAATCGCTCATTTATGGATTTTGGATAATTTTTGTTTGGAATTTGGAAAAACTTCCTTTTGCAAAGTTGTAGAGAATTGAATTTCCTACAAAAAGTCGCGAGATTCGAATTTTCTGACAAAAGGGCTATTTATCATGAATTATTGAAGTTAGGAGTTAAAATAATTGATTTTGGAAGTTTTAATTATTTTATATAAGAAAAACGTTTTTTGTGGTTGTTGGCACATGGGTGGCTGATGTTTTTGACCAAAGAAGGCATGCTAGAGTTTTCAAAACATGTGGGTAGGAATTTTGAATAAATAATAATATATTTTATTAATTTAGTCTCCTTTTAGGCTCTAACATTTTCCTATAAATAGAGGGCTAAGTTAGAATTGAAAATCACACGAAAACTAAGTTTTCTCTTTCTCTCTCTATATTATCGAGCGTATTCTTGTGAGTATACTTTGAGTGTTGCTATATCTGGTGCGAGTTTACATCAAGACTATCTCAGAAAATACGATCGGAAATGCGGTTATTTTGAGGTAAGGGATGTTATTTCTTTCGCAAATGATATTATTTTCTTCAATATCATTATGCCAAAATCTTTGTTGAACTTTTTATCAAATTTGGAACTTTTTCATGTCGGGGTTACTATTCATGAGTTACTATTCACGAGTTACTATTCACGAAGCGTGAAGATATTTTTTGTGAAATTTCTATCTTTTTGTGTCGGGGTTACTATTCACGATATACTGTACTATTCACGTATACGACACTATTCACAAATACGGCACTATTCACCGAAAAATGAAAATTTTTCTTTTTTGTCCAAGATGTCTATTTTGGCTACTATCTTTGATTGTATCCATGTTTTGATCGTTATTTTTGAGTTACGCTTCAAAATCGTTTATTATGAAGTATTATTGATCTTGGATAAAGCTGTTATACGAATCCCTAATATTTGTCCTTCTATATCACCGGATTCGTTCTTAAAATGTTTTCATCATCCTCGAGTCCTTAATGGTGATACTTGATGAATATCTTTGGCACATGTAGTGCAAAGATGAATGATTAAATCGATGAATCTCTTTGGCCGTAGTGCAAAGATGAGCAGTGTTGAGATGAACATGACCAATTGGTGATACAAATGAATATCTTTGGCACATAGTGCAAAGATGATTAAAGATGTATATTGATTGTTATTACTGAGGATAAAATATTGATGATGGACTTTTAAATCTTAGAAGGCGGTAGAATTCATTCTCTACGTGACTCTTCTAATGGATTATTGTTTCATTTGCATTTGTTGATCTAAAACTTGTTGTTTATTGTATTCTATTAGATTTTTCCTGTTGAAGACTAACGATAATTTGTTGTATATTATCATAGTCATAATATTCTTTCTTTGGGCTAGTTGAGCTCACCCTTTTCCTTGTTGTTCCATTTTCTTCTCGGGAGGTGAGAACATAGCGCGGATCGAGTCGGGGTATGGAATGAAGGTTCTAGAGAGAGAGTTGTTTAGTAGTCCTCACCATTTTGTAAAATAATGTATCAATAATTATGATGGGGATTTATTTGCATGTGGATATTGTCTGAGGCGGCAATATCGTATTTATACTCACGATATGTATTGTCGTATTTCACACGACATTTGTATTATTGAAGTTGTAGTTATTTTTTGTACCATGTATTTGGCGACTCGAGAATGGGTTGGGTGGAATGGACCTATTTTGGGGGCGTCACGGTTGGTATCGAGCTTAGGGATATGATCTCTGGCGGAGATCGGGAATAGAACTAGGAGGGAGGCAGAGTAAATCCTTTGCTAGTGTGTCCTACCTAAGCTTATTTGTTGGTCGGTCATAATATAGGGATATTATGTGACATGTTAATTTGTTTAATTAACCCTTGTTTTATGATGATTTGAATGTCGTGAGAATATTAACGATTGGAGTAAATGAGGCCGTGTGGACGCTGGTGGTACTCACCAACGAGGAGAACGTGCAGCAGTGGCAATGTTCCTCCCGTGAACAACGTCATTTGCGGATGATGAATGACGGGATGTTTAGAAGCTTTTTACAGTTCATGCAAAATCGACGAGGGAGACTTCGTGTACAAAATCTGGTGGAAATGATGGCAACCTTGCGGTTTATCACGACCAAACAATTCAAAGAGTTGGGACCACAGTTTCCATGGAAAGCGGATCCGATCAAGCGCGTAGCGTGGGTCAAGCAAATTACCAAGATATTCGATGTCTTGGGGTGCGGAGGAGACGAAGGTTCCATTCGCCACCTTTATGTTTTGTGGTGAAAGCGATTCTTGGTGGGAATCGTGAGGCGTACTGACCCAGATGCACTTAACATGTCTTGGGAAAGATTTGAAAGCTGTTCAATGACAAGTACTTTTGAAAGTATTCATCATATGAAGGAGGTAGAGTTTATTAGAATCGAATGAAACAACATGATGGTGTCTCGATGCGAGGCAAAGTTCGCGAGTTATCGGTTTGCACCTCATTTGGTGGAGAATGAGGAGCGAATGACGCGTATGTTTACGAGAGGTCTAAAACCCGAGATTCGTCACTACCTTATCTCTCATAAGTTTTCTCAGTATTCGGATGTTGTCAACGAGGCTCGATTATTAGGCGAGATAGTGAGTATACTCAACCGAGGGACCACAACCAGGGTAGTCATCAGAACGATGATAACCAGCGAGGAGGAAAGAATACGGACAAAGGCGGTAACCACTCTGGTGGTAATCGTGGCCATGAAAATAGAAGAAGTGAGTCAAGAGGAGATTTTAAAAAGAGGAGATTCAACAACGACCATGTGAAGATGTCAGCGCCAGTAGCAACTGGTTCCAAGGGAGGAGAAAGACCACCGTTCGTTTATTACAAATGCGGAAAGAAGGGACATATCAGCCCAAACTGTCCACAACATTCCAAGGTATGTTACAACTGTGGAAAGGAAGGCCACATCGCTCGAGATTGTACTATAGCGAAACCAAGTTTAAGCGGAAGTGGTGATTCCAAGTCATCCCCGGATAAGTCGAAATCGGCGGTTTCGGAAGAGCGTTTGTCGTGGCCGGTCAAAATCACGAGGAACCCAAGCGAGTTTAGCAGGTTAGTTAATTATAATTCTTGCGAAGTTTATACCTTACTAGATGGGATTCTACCCATTCTTTTATCTCTCTTGCTTGCGCTCAACGTTTGAACTTGACTATGGAGAAATTAGACTTTGACCTATTTATGGAGACTCCGTTAGGAGAAACTTTCATTACATCCGTTGTTTAGAAATCTTGCTTGATTCAGGTTGGCACCATCACATTACCTGTTGACCTTATTTCTTTAAAGATACTTGCTTTTGATGTGATTTTAGGGATTGATTGGTTAACTACTCATCATGCCAAATTGATTGCTTTTGTAAGGTTGTTAGTTTTCATATTCCTAAGCAAACCTGTTATTCAAATTTAAGCAACCAAACCATTGAAGTCAAACACTGTCATATCAAACCACAAAGCTATTTGTTAGTGAATTTCCTGATGTATTTCCTGAGGAATTTCTTGGCCTAGTCCCAAAGTGTGATATTGAATTTTGTATCGACTTTGAACCCGGTACAAAACCCATTTCTAAAATCTCATATCGAATGGCTCTATTGAACTTGAGGAGTTAAAACCCAACTATAGAAGTTGATACTCAAGCCTCTATCTTATTACTTCCTTTGTGGAATACAAAAAGCCAGACTCTCCGTAGGGGACACCATATTCGTCTGCGATAGTAAAAGCGATAGGTGTCATTATTGGGATATGAGTTACGATTGAGAGCAACCTAAGTCGATGAATCGAAATCGTAGCTTTCTAGGCTTAGTTGGTTATTATCGAGATTAATTGGAAAGATTTTCTCAAATCGCTAGTCCATTAACTTTCGGTGACTCGTAGAGATACAAAATTCGAATGGAGCACGGAATGTGGGAAGAGCTTGAAGAACTTAAGAAGAGACTCATTTGGCACATGTTACGACCATACCATCCACGGAAAAGCGAACGTGGTAGGTGGCGTGTTGAGTAAAAGATTGTATACTGATGCAAGTGCGATCTTGTCAAAGACTCATCTCGTATAACTTACAAATGATGAAGATAGAGTTAAAGACTCTAGGGACTCACGTGATGATATCTGAGTAGAATCGACTTTAATCGATAATGTTAAAGCCGCTCAAACTACGGACACGAAGTGATGAATATAAAGAAGAAGGTGCAAGAAGGCGTTATTCTAGAAGTAAGAGTCAATGAAGAAGAAGAAAGCTCAAACCTTGAATTTATTAATTCATTCTCGATCGAGTAGAAACTGTGGCCTATAGACTCGTTTTACTACCAAGTATGTCGTGTGTTTATAACATTTTTTACGTACCGATGTTACGTAAATATGTGGACGACCCGAATAACATCATTGAGTTAGAACCAGACGAGATATAGTGAAGACTTAACGTCACGAAGAGGTACTGTCAAGATATTAGATATGAAGGAGCATGTCCTATGTCTTTCGAGGTTATACCACAAGTTAAAGTTTTGTGGAGAAACCATGCTATTGAAGAAATGACACAGGGAGTTGGAAATAGAAATGAAAGCGAGGTATACTCAACTTTTCGAAACACCAGGTACGTACGTCAATTTCGAGGACGAAATTTCATAAGGAGGGGAGGTTGTAAGACCCCGAAATTTTTTTTATAAATAAAATGGAATTTCCTTTATTTATTATTTTGAAATAGTAAGGGTTAATTTGATTAATGTGGTTAGTTATGGGTAAAATCATAAATTTTACAAAATAAGCAAGTGGTTATAAAATATTCATTGTTGTTTGGGAATATTCGTTTGGTGCGTGGAATATTTGTCTTTGTCGGGAATAATATTAAATGCGGCAGTAGACCATGTGTGGGCCCCATAACGGAAAAACGATTGGAGGAAGAAAAGCGACAAATATAAGTTGTTTAAAAATAACAGGCGTAATTATTCTGAATTAACATTTGTTGGGTTACACGGTGGTTAAAATACGATAATATCGTAGTTGCAAGATGCAAGACATTATTGCATAGTATTGTTGAATTATTGATCCTTACGTGAAGAAGGCACTACTCAATAATTATTACGATGAATTCTTTGTTCAATATTATATTGATTCAATAATTCTTTGCGTTGATATTTGGTATCACCGTTGTTTCAATAATTGTCATTACACAATATTTTCCATTATCAAATAAATAATTCATATTATTTGAATAATATTATCGAGATAACATTATTGGCAATGTCTAGAAAGTTACATCTAAGGAGAGGTTTGGTCACCTAATTGCGCAAGATGGAGAAATCCATATTGGAAAGCCCCTCTTTCACAGGAGCGGCTGGTTATCGATCTTGTGATTACGCAATATTATTTTAAATAATTAATTATTGATTATTATGATAAAGAGAATATTTATTTTATGTGGATATAGATGGAGAAAATTTTTAATGTGACAATTGTTGAAAATTAATATTTTGTCTTTTTACGATAAAATAATTCATTTAAATATATTATTTTAATAATATATTAATTGGTGATATTTTTACAATGAATGTGGGATATATGAGTATATGAGGAGGAAGAGTATTTTTGTGGCATTAAATGTTTAACATATGTTTTGTGTGTCGGTGGACACAATTCTTGACCGAAAATTGATTATAGACTGTAAAATCGCTCATTTATGGATTTTGGATAATTTCTATTTGGAATTTAGAAAAACTTCCTTCTGCAAAGTTGTAGAGAATTGAATTTCCTATAAAAAGTCGCGAGATTCAATTTTTCTGACAAAAGGACTATTTATCATGAATTATTGAAGTTAGGAGTTAAAATAATTGATTTTTGGAAGTTTTAATTATTTTATATAAGAAAAACGTTTTTGTGGTTGTTGGCACATGGGTGGCTGATGTTTTTGACCAAAGAAGGCATGCTAGAGTTTTCAAAACATGTGGGTAGGAATTTTGAATAAATAATAATATATTTTATTAATTTAGTCTCCTTTGGCGTTCTAACATTTTCCTATAAATAGAGGCTAAGTTAGAATTGAAAATCACACCAGAAACTAAGTTTTCTCTCTTTCTCTCTCTATATTATCGAGCATATTCTTGTGAGTATACTTTGAGTGTTGCTATATCTGGTGCGAGAGTTTACATCGAAGACTATCTGAAAAATACTGATCGGAAATACGGTTATTTTGAGGTAAGGGATGTTATTTCTTTATAAATGATATTATTTTCTTCAATATCATTATGCCAAAATCTTTGTTGAACTTTTTATCAAATTTGGAACTTTTTCATGTCGGGTTACTATTCATGAGTTACTATTCACGATTCTTATTCACGAAGCGTGAAGATGTTTTTTATGTGAAATTTCTATCTTTTTGTGTCGGGGTTACTATTCACATATCGTCACTATTCACGTATCTGGCACTATTCACAAATCTGGCACTATTCATAGAAAAATGAAAATTTTTCTTTTGTCCAAGATGTCTATTTATTTATTATCTTTGATTGTATCCATGTTTTGATCGTTATTTTTGAGTTACGCTTCAAAATCGTTTATTATGAAGTATTATTGATCTTGGATAAACTGTTGTAAGAATCCCTAATATTTGTCCTTCTCTATCACTTTGGATTCGTTCTTAAAATGTTTTCATCATCCTCGGTCCTTAATGGTGATACTTGATGAATATCTTTGGCTGTAGTGCAAAGATGAATGATTAAGCCCGATGAATCTCTTTGGCCGTAGTGCAAAGATGAGCAGTGTTGAGATGAACATGACCAATGGTGATACAAATGAATATCTTTGGCTGTGGTGCAAAAGATGATTAAAGATGTATATTGATTGTTATTCTGAGGATAAAATATTGATGATGGACTTTTAAATCTTAGGCGACGGTAGAATTCATTCTCTACGTGACTCTTCTAATGGATTCTTTGTTTCCATTGCATTTGTTGATCTAAAACTTGTTGTTTATTGTATTCTATTAGATTTTTCCTGTTGAAGACTAACGATAATTTGTTGTATATTATCATAGTCATAATATTCTTTCTTTGGGCTAGTTGAGCTCACCCTTTTCCTTGTTGTTCCATTTTCTTCTCAGGAGGTGAGAACATAGCAGGATCGAGTCGGGGTATGGAATGAAGGTTCTAGAGAGAGTTGTTTAGTAGTTATTTCTGTACCATGTATTTGGCGACTCAGAATGGGTTGGGTGGAATGGACCTATTTTGGGGGCGTCACACTAATTTTTCAGACCGTTGGTTGAAGATATAATAGTAAATCAATATGGACCGCTGGTGGATAGTTATAATAGTAAATCAATATGGATCGCTAGTTTAAAGTTTTAATAGTAAATCAGTATGGACCGTTACTTTAAGTTTTAATAGTAAACCAATATGGACCGGCAGTTTAAAAGTAAATCAATCTGGACCGTTCATGAATTAGTTACTATGCATTCCATTCTTCTAAAAATAGAAGCTCATTCCTTCATTATTTCTTACGAATTCACTGAAACTCTAGAGAGAGAAATTATAGAGACACTATAGAAAAATATTCTACTACTTCCCTACTCTTATATTCAGTTTCTTTTACGGTAAGGGGTATTATTTCTTTTGTATTCATGAAGAGAACTTCTATTATTCCATTATTTATTATTACATTGGAATAACTCAGATATCTGCCAAGCTACCCTATACTTGGTGAAATTCTTTTGTTATTTCATTCTTTATTATTACATTGGAATATCACATGCATGCGTTTTCTGCGGACACAGTTTCGATCTTTATTATTCTGTTGGAATATCACATGCATGCGTTTTCTGGCGGGACTGAGTTCTATTCTTTATTATTCTGTTGGAGTATCCTGTCTGTGCATTTTATGCCGGACCTGGTTCTGTTATTTATTATTATGTTGGAATACCCTGCCTGTGCGGTCTATCGTATGCATGGTGATTTCTATAGCCTGAAATTACATTTGAAGCAGCCATTGATTCTGTTGTTTGAGAAGTGAGATACGACTGACCCTTCTACTGATTTAGGGTTTTTCTTTGAGAGAGAGAGAATGGGAGAGATAATCTTTTGAACTTCAGATTTTAAAAACACGGTTTTAATTTGTACTTGTAACTTCCCTCTCTCTTTTTGTCTTAGTGGGACAAGTATCGCCTTTTGCTTGGCTCTACGATTTTGACTGTGCAGGACTGTACTGATTTGCCCTTGGCCTTTTCAGAGCTGAGGTGTCCTTAGGAAGACTACGATTATTGAGGTAGTCTTATGTTCGTTGAGTCTGTCCTGCGATCGTCGAGTCTGTCTTGCAGTCGTTGAGTTTGTCCTACGATCGTCGAGTCTGTCTGAATCCTTGTGATGAGTTTTTGATAAAGCATTCTTTTTAAGGTAGCTCAGGAAGGGCTAACCTCCTGGTGTGATTCAAGGGTTAGGTTTGTCCCTGAGCCACCTCTTAGAGAGATTGCTTTGTTATGAAGCTTGTCATCACAGGATGCACTTTGCTTGTTGAAAGGGCTTTTGTCATCATCGAGTCTTCACTATGATAGTTGAGTCTTTGCTCCGATCGTTAAGGTAGTTATCCTTTCAGCTCTACGATCGTGGACTTTCCTTGATCATGTCTATGATTTTGAGTTCAACCTTTATATCTGTCATGGTTAGTACAATCTAGAGCGTACATGTCATGGTTGAAGATTTAGCATTTCTAGCTCACTTATTAACTTATTAAACCTGGATTCATCTAATGGTTTTGTAAAAACATGAACAAGTTGATTTTCAGTAGGGATATATTGTAAAGATATAGTTCCATTTTGCAAATGATCCCTAATGAAGTGATACCTTATTTCTATATGCTTGGTCCTAGAATGCATAACAGGATTATGAGTTATTGCTATGGCACTTATGTTATCACAGTGTATGGGAACAAATTTGAAATTGAACCCATAGTCAGCTAGCTAATTTCTCATCCATAGGATCTGAGCACAACAGCTGCCAGCAGCAATATATTCAGCTTCTGCAGTTGAAGTAGACACTAAGTTTTGCTTTTTGCTAAACTAGGACATAAGTCTGTTTCCAAGAAGTTGACAGGTGCCACTGGTACTTTTTCTATCTATTTTACATCCTGCAAAATCAGCATCTGTGTATCCTATTAGTTAGAATAAGGATTCCTTGGGATACCACAGCCCCAAGTAGGGTGTACCCTTGAGATACTTGAAGATCCTCTTTACAACAGAAAAACGTGACTCTTTAGGGTTAGCCTGAAATCTAGCACATATACATGTTGCAAACATTATATCTGGTCTACTGGCAGTTATGTATAAAAGAGACCCTATCATACCTCTGTATTGAGTGATATCGATACTTTTACCTTTCTCATCCTTGTCAAGCTTGGTTGTAGGAGCAATTGGTGTTTTCATGGGAGAGGCTGATTCCATGCCATACTTCTTTAGTTGGTCTTTGATGTACTTGGCTTGGTTTATGAAAATTCCTTCTTCAATCTGCTTTACTTGCAGTCCAAGGAAGAAGTTCAGCTCACCCATCATGCTCATTTCAAACTTGCTCTGCATTAGCTTAGAGAATCTCTTGCATAACTTTTCGTCAGTAGAACCAAAGATAATGTCATCAACATAGATTTGAACTAATAAGACTTTGTCTTTATGCTTTCTAAGAAACAATGTGGTATCTACTCTACCTCTAGTGAACCCATTTTCGATTAAGAAGTTAGTCAGTGTTTCATACCATGCTCTAGGTGCTTGTTTAAGACCATATAAGGCTTTATCTAATCTATAGACATAATTGGAAAGAGATGGATTGATGAAACCTGGAGGTTGTTCTACGTAGACTTCTTCTTAAAGCTCTCCATTTAGGAATGCACTCTTGACATCCATCTGAAAGACTTTGAACTTCATGTGGGCAACAAAGGCAAGAAAGATTCTGATGGCTTCTAGTCTGGCAACAGGTGCAAATGTCTCATCGTAGTCGATACCTTCTTCTTGAGAATAACCTTTTGCCACTAATCTTGCCTTGTTTCTGGTTATGACCCCATCTTCATCCATTTTGTTTCTGAAAACCCACTTAGTTCCTATCACAGGATGGCTCTTTGGTCTTGGTACCAATCTCTATACTTTACTTCGTTCAAATTCGTTGAGCTCTTCTTGCATTTCTTCTATCCAGCTGGAGTCTTCCATAGCATCCTCTATCTTATTTGGCTCTATTTGTGACAGGAAGCTTAGATAAAAGCATTCATTCTGAGTAGCAACTCTTATTTTGACTCTTGCACTAGGATCTCCAATGATTAGATCCTGAGTGTGATCTCTTGCCCATCTTTTCCCGGTTGGGACATCTGTCCTGATGCCTTCCTGTCTTAGGTCTTCAAGGTCTATTTCATCTTCTTGGAGTGGAGGCTCGCTGTCTTGGATGGACCTCTCTACGATTTCATTATCATGCTCTACGATTTCACTATCTGGCACTACGATCGTAGTGTTGAGCTCGACGATTTCATTCGTAGTGTCTGCACTATCGATCGTAGTGTCTTGAGGCACTACTTTGTCTAAGTTAGTTTCATCAAAGATGATGTGTATTGAGACTTCGACATTCAGTGTCTTCTTGTTAAACACCCTGTAAGCTTTGCTGTCTGTGGCATATCCAAGAAAAATCCCTTCGTTTGGCTTGGGCTGGAATTTTGTAAAATACTACTTTCCATTGTTGAGAATATAGCATGCACAACCAAAGATATGGAAATAGCTGACACTCGGCTTCCTTCCTTTCCACAGTTCGTAGGGTGTCTTTTTTATCGTAGAGTGAATTAATGATTTGTTCTGTGTGTAGCACTTAGTGTTGACAGCTTCTGCCCAAAAGTATTCAGGAAGATGAGCTGCTGCTAGTAGAGTCCTCCCAACCTCTATCAGGGTTCTGTTCTTTCTTTCAGCAACTCCATTTTGTGGAGGAGTTCGTGGAGCTGAGAAGTTATGACTGATGCCATTGTCTGAGCATAACTTGTCTATTTTTGAGAAATCGAATTCTCTTCCATGATCACTTCTTATGGCCTTGATTTTCTCTCCTTTCTCGTTCATCACCAGTCTGAACATCTTGATTAATTCGGAGCTTGTCTCATCCTTTGAGGTTAAGAAAAATACCCATGTGAATCTGGTGTAGTCATCGTTATGACTAGAGAGTATCTTTTTCCTCCAAGAATAGTCGTTGGGATTGGCCCAAAGAGATCCATGTGGAGCAGATGCAGAGGTTTGTCAATGGAGTTGGCAGTCTTTCTCTTGAATGAGCTTCTGGTTTGCTTTCTAAGTTGGCAGGCATTGCATGGCCTTTCTTTCACAAAGTTGAACTTGGGTAGACCAGCTACAAGGTCTTTTGATGCCAGTTTGGACATGCTTTTAAAGTTTAAGTGAGACAGCCTTCTATGCCATAGCCAGCTCATTTCCTCGGACGCTTTTGCCAGAAAACATATTGTCTCATCAGAGCTTAGTTGACCAAGATCTACTGTGTAGACATTTCCTTCTCTTGTTCCGGTTAGCTTTATGGCAGATGTATTCAAATCTCTGACTAGACATTGGTTGTTAAGAAATGTTACTTGGTGACCCTTGTCGCAGAGTTGGCTGATACTTAGAAGGTTGTGTTGGAGTCCTTCCACAAAGCTACTTTACTGAAAGATACTGCACCATTGCCAGCAAAGCCAAATCCTCTTGTCTTGTCCGAGCCGTTATCTCCAAAGATGACTAAGGGACCCTCCTTTTCTACATAGTTAGATAGTAGAGCTTTGTTCCCTGTCACATGCCTTGAGCATCCACTGTCCAGATACCATGTTGATGTCGTGGAGCTCTTTTCCTGTCAAAACATTTGAACCTTCATTTTGGTACCCATATTTGCATGGGTCCTTCATTGTTAGTGCCTTTGGGGACCCAAATTTGTCTAATCTTGGGTCTCACATGCATGGAGTTATAATAACACTTTGTGGCCCTATGACCAAATTTATTGCATATGAAACATCTATTATGATGCATGCCTGTGTGTGTGTGGTGATTCATCTTCCACTTGGACTTGTGTGGTTCCTTAGTTAACCTTCTCTTAAAATGAATCTCTTTCTTCCACTTATTCTTAGGTTTCATAAATAGTGATGAGTGTGCCTTACCTCTACTGTACCTTCTCAGTTGATTCGTAGAGTTGGATTTGCTTGACACTATGATTCTTCGAGGTTGGTAAGTAGAGGTTGGGTTACTCTTCTCCTTGATGAAACCCAGACCAACGTGAGATCCTTTACTTCTCTGAGTATAACTAGAAACAGTAGAACAAGGTTGAACTGACTCTTCCAACTGTGAGGATTTCACAAAGGTAATGCCTCTACCAAAACTTGAAGCATTACTAGTGCTAGTTTCCATTGTCTTTTCCACACTAGGTTCTGAGATGAATTCCCCAAAGCCTAGACCTGTTCTGTCGAATATGCTTCTCTGACTAGAGAGCAGGCAATCCATGGATGATGAGGATTTGTTCCATGAATAGATAGTCTTCTCTAGATCCTCAATTTTATAGGTTAGCTTAGACTCTTTTTGTGCATTGAGTGTGTTTATCTGTTTTAAAGTTTCATTCTCAGCCTCAAGCTTGGACAGAAGATTTGTACTTAGAAGGGCTGTTTCAAGCTCTTCTTGAACTCTCTTCCTTTCCTCTTGAAGAAGTGAATGATCTTTAGACAAGACTCTGAACCACTTCATGTATTGATGTAGATCAGTGGTTATGCCATGAAAAACAGTTCTTAAGTCACTTAATTCTACATCAGGAGAATTAAAATCAAATACCACATCGACACTTACATCATGTATGTTTAGGCTTTGGTTTGTCCTTTGCATGTTTGGCCATCAAGCACAGATTGGCCATGTGTGGTTCTTCCTCATCTCCGGAGTCTGCATTTGAGTCATTATCTGAATCACTCCACGATCCTCCGGCAACCAGGCCTTTATCTCTTTTCTGAGGCCTCTTGGTTCCTTTGTATTCTTTCTTTGCATTAAAGTTCTTCTTTAGTTCTTCTTTGATAGGCTTGTTGCAGTTGGAAATGAAATGACCAGGTTTCTTGCAGTTGTAGCATAAATCATTCATTTGTTCCTCGCTGACGTAGTTGCTGACTTTCATTGTCTTGTCGGTTCTGCCTTGTTGCATGAACCTTCTTAGTCTCTTTACCAGCATAGCAAAGTCATCGTCATCGTCTTCATCATCATCAGAGTCAATCTTAGTGATGACTTTTGATACACCTTCATTTTCCTTGAGAACAACACCCTTATCCTTTCTTCTTCCTTCTGATAAGGTTTCGGAGCATTGAGTCAGCTCCAGTTTGTAGGTCAGGAGATTTCCATACAGTTGTTGAACTGTCATCTCATTAAGATTCTTTGATTCTCTTATTGCTATGGTCTTTGCATCCCACCTGCTCAGTAGGGCTCTCATGAACTTTATGGTTAGATCCTTGTTAGGATAGATCTTCCCATACGCTCGTAGAGAGTTGAGCAAAACGTTGAATCTTTCATAGGTTGCAGTCACGTTTTCTCCTTGCACATGAGCGAACATTTCATACTGCTGTGTCAGGAGAGACTGTTTGTTCTCTCTGACTTCTTCAGTTCCTTCGTGCATAATCAGCAGTGCTTCCCAAACTTCCTTAGTTATTTTGCTTTTTATAACATTTTCAAACAGATCGTTCTCTAAGGATTGGAACAGGATGTTCTTCGCCTTTTTATCAAGTTGGACAACTCTCTTCTCTGTGTCTGTCCATTCTTCTTTAACTTTGATTTGTACTCTGTTTGGATCGTCAATTGTTGGTGCAAGATTCGTTGGTATATAGGGCCCATTAAGAACAGTCTCAAATAGATCTTCATCTATTGAGTCCATGTAAGCTTGCATCCTGACTTTCCAGTTAGCAAATTTATCCTTGTTACATTATTAGTGGCTTCTTTGCCTCCCAGGGTCTGGATTAAGCTTGGTACGAGTGCCATTTGGATCTGCTAAAGCGTGTAAGTTTGAAATAGAACTTTTTCGATACCAATTGTTAGTTCCTAGTAGGCACAAGTTATCTAGAAGGGGGGTTGAATAGATATTTGAAAATCTTTCCTTTTTAAACTTGTTCTTAGATAATGATTAAAATTTAGCGGAATTAGTATTTATTTTAATCTTCTTTACCAAGCAATGGAGTTATGAGCGAGTAAGACAGTTATAGCAGATATAGCAGATATAGCATGAATGTAAACGACATAGTTGTTTTTAAGTGGTTCAGAGCACTCAAAGCTCCTAGTCCACTCTTCTACTCAACGAGTAGGATATCCACTAAGGATGTCTTTTACAATCTTCCTAATCACCTGATTCCTTCTAGACCAAATGATCTAGGAACTTCTCTAGTTCACTCTTGAACTCTTCAAGTCCAATGAGACTTGGCTTTCTTCGATTCACTACTGAACTCTTCAAGTCCAATGAGACTTGGTACTCTTCTTTAGTTGATTGATAGTTGTTGAGTTCTTGATGGTTGCTACTCAGTTGCTGTGTAAGCACTTGTTCTAAAGAACTGAGTAGCTGAGCAAGCTTTGTAATATCTCAAATCGTAGAGTTGAGCTTGAGAGAGATGTTCACGTTGTTTGTTTAATGCTTGCTTATTTTTTCTCTCATCTGTCTGATCTGTATATATATGTGATGTTGAAAACTATCTGTTGGATCCATCCTGTGACGCCCCAAATCCCGTGTATCTTCCAACCCGATGCAGATGGTGCTACTGCGGTGCTTTCAGATTCACATATACATTCAATTGAAATGCCTCAAAAGAACGAATATGTCTTATATATATATATATCAAAAGAATGTTTACATACCCCAGGTTCTTTACAACCAATACATTGTCTTTGTCATAATATCAATATTATTCCTTACAAAACCTATACTATTACATAAGCAACCTACGAGTTCGCCTTTGCCTTCCCTTTATCCTTGCCGGATACATCGGTCCGTACTGTCTTAGTTGCATTCATATAGTTCAAGCAAGAATGAGCCTAACTAGCTCAGCAAGTACAACAATTCTAGTAAAATAGCATGCTTGAAACTTAGGAATCATATATCTTCAATAACTGGACAATAGTTATGAAGTACTATTGAGGATTCAAAATAGCACTTCTTTTCATTCAAAACGTTTTACGGCTACAATATTTAATAAAACATCAATTCTGGTTCAAGACCGTAAGCATTTCATAAGTACTTTGAAAAGGACATCATGACACTAAGTCCGTAAGTCCGAAATAGCTTACGAGCACGTCTAGGTGATCATCCTATAGTACTCTATGTTGATCAACACTACATTCATTAAACGTGTATACGTTTAAGTTGTGGCAACCTCACATGCCTGTCGTTTGACGACAAAACAATTTGAGCATACACAATCTACCTTTGAAAACCAAAACAATATTAGTTCGGTAAATCCTTATCAACAATTGATAGAATAACATAGCATACGTCTAGCCAAAAGGATTGGCTTTAACATTACTTAAATACTAACTCATGTGAAGAATACATGAATCACAAAGACTTGCCCAGATCGAACTGGAACAAGGGTTAGAGTACTTTCCTTTAGCGTCTGCTACAATTTATAACACATGCACTTTACGTCTTTAAGGTCTCTACATTAAATGATAGCATAACATAGAACATTAGGTCATGAATGATCATACATGGTTCTGAAAGAATCTTACCCTACTTCTCAATCTAATTACGTATTAGATTTGTTATTATCGGTTCCGGCTTTCCGTAAGATCATTATTTCATTCATTTACAATTGATTTAACTAAACCCTAAGTGTTCATACTTAAGGCTTAATTATGTCTTAACAATGTTTCATTATAATCCTTGTCCAATTGGTTATCAACTACTAACCATGTTCTATATATAAACCTTCATTATTGTCTTGGTCTTGAGGCTGGCGCTGCGGCGCCGACTTTTACACTTGGTGTCGCGCTGCGGCGTCACCTAATCTTTGCCAAGAACCGGGACTCGTATTTTGCGGCCCAGTCTTAGTGTTAATAGGTCGTCTTTGTGGCGCGACTCTCCAGAAGGTTATGGTCACTTTGGCGCTGCGGCGCGAGTTATTTGCCTTGGGCTGGCGCCGCGGCGCCAGCTCTGTGCACCAGAAACTTTGAACAGATTTTTCAAAAGTTGAAATTCCCGGACTCGTAACTTCTTCGTTATAAGTCCGAATTGGCTCGTTCAAGAGCCTACGGGTCACAATTTACGTACTCTATGCGTTCATTCAAGAATTTATCTATTCAACTTTGTTTGCTAAAATTTCACCTATTAATCCATTTTTAACGAAAACGATAAACGTTCGTGAACGTTCAACGCTTGTTTCTTCGTTCTAAGTCGGAATCCTGCCATTTTCGAGTCCGCAACTCTACAATGCCAAATATGACTTGTCTCCATCAAAAACCAATGTTTCCAATGTCAAACACAAAATACGACTTCCATTCCGAGAATTTGACGAATTCGACGACTATCGTCCAATCGTGTAAATTCCAGCAAAACCTCAATACTAATCATTCTAAGTGGATTTTAATCAACATGTAGATATTATAAGTTACTTATTACACTAACTTATATTAAGATAGGTTTTGACTTATTCACACAAGTCAATGACTTATTTAACTCATTAACTATAATTCTCATGCTTATGACAACATATGGAAATTCTTCATAAGTTCATCAACTTATTTAAGTTCAAGTTGCTTATTCGGCTTAAGTCCATTGCTTATCAACTTCCCTTATGTTTTTAGTATCTAAATTCATTAGATTACACTTCTTTTATAAGCCTACCATGATAGAGATAGAAGATACAAGATCAATTACCTTTGATGATTACTTCAATTGTTTTGGAAATCTACTAAGGAAATGTTAATCTCAAAGTGCTTATTGACTCTAACAAATAAGTTGTTTGAGAGAGAATTGTTGGATGAAATAACAAAATCCAAATGAATGAAAAGGCTTGCTATTTATAGAGCTTTCAAGGTTAGGGTAATTAGGTCATTAAATCATCCCACCTCCTTAAACTAACCTCCTTACTATTCATTGCTTGTTGCCCACAACTCTTATCCATTCCTTGGTCATTACTTAAAGTTCTTGTCCAACACATAACTTGTTTGCCCATCAAGCTTACTCATGGGTTGCCCCATGGATCCTTCTTAGCTAATGGATCATGGTTTGGGTTTAATAATCAATCTAGGAAATTCTTTGTTGGGCTTGCACTATAATAGTTTGGGCTTCACCTTATTAATCACTTGGGCTTAGTATAAATCCTACATAGGTTTACACCTTATAGCTTATGGACTTATATTTTATGCAAAGTTACATTAATTCTTTTTATTAGGTTTTAATACCTATATTCCCAAATTAAGTTCGCATGCGAATTATTGCATTTTCCATACTTAGATTATTATTACCAAATCCATCTCGCCTTGAAATTCTAACGTTACGTATTTCTCGGAAGTTCAAAAATAATTCCCGAGCGATAATTGGTGAATAGTGTTTTTCGTAAACGTTCTCGGAAAATACTTATTTTCGTCTTGAAAATTCAAACACTTTAATTTATTCACATGGTTCAAATACTACGATCTTCCGATATTTCTAGGTTATAGAACGACATACATCTAATTAACACATATAATAACAAATAATATTATTCTATTGATTATTTAATTCTTTCAAATATTTTTACAAAGGATCCGAATTTTTTGGACGTTACATTCTTCCCCCCTTATAAAGATTATGTCCCCAGAATCTCGCCCTATATCACTCAAACAAAAGAGGATAATTCTTTCTCATCCTTTCTTCAAGTTCCCACGTTGCTTCTTCCACATCGTGGTTCTTCCATAACACCTTTACTGATGATATTACCTTGTTTCACAGAACTTGCTCTTTTCTATCGATGATTTGAATCGGAATCTCTTCATAAGTTAAATCTTTCTAGATTTGAATAGGTTCAAATTCTATCACATGCTTGTAATCCGATTTGTAAGGACGTAGCACTGAAACGTGGAATACATTATGTATTCGCTCTAGGTATGGAGGTAACGCTACCCTATAAGCTACCTCACCTACCCGTTCTAATACCTCAAAAGGTCCTATAAACCTTGGGCTTAGTTTTCCCTTCTTTCCAAAGCGTATCTTTCCTTTCCAGGGAGATACCTTTAGAAATACGTACGAGCCTACCTCAAACTCCTTATTCTCTCGATGTAAGTCTGTATATTTCTTTTGTCTGTCTTGAGCTGTGACAAGACGCATACGTATCAACTTCACCACTTCCGCTGTTTACTGTACTAATTCTTGTCCTAGCATTAGGCGTTCTCCCATTTCATCCCAATACAACGACATTCTACATTTCCTTCCATACAAAACTTCATATGGCGGCATACCTATACTTACATGATAACTGTTTTTATACGCAAATTCTACTAATGGTAGATGATCATCCCAGCTACCCTTGAAATCCATGACGCAAGATCTCAACATATCATCTAACGTCTGAATTGTCCTATCGCGCTGTCCATCTGTTTGTGGATGATATGTCATACTCAACTTCAACTGCGTCCCCAACTGTTCTTGAAGACTTCTCCAAAAGTTCGACGTGAATCATGGATCACGATCTGACACTATCGAAACAGGTGCTCCATGTCTGGAAATAATTTCCTTAAAATAGAGTGTAGCTAACTGATCTAAGTTATACTTAATTCGAATTGGCAAAAAGTGAGCCAACTTCGTCAACCGATCCACTATTACCCAAATCGCATCATACCCCTTCTGAGTCGTCGGAAGTCCCACCACAAAGTCCATCGTGATATGCTCCCACTTCCACTCCGGAATCTCCAATGACTGTAACAAGCCACTTGGTCGTTGATGTTTGGCTTTAACTCTTTGACAAGTCAAACATTTACTCACATACTTGTTAGAGTTTATGCCCTAGAGGCCAATTATTTGATATAATTGCTTAACGTTTTGATATTATATTTCATTGAATAAATATATAATTTTATTATGGTTTTATTTACTGCGTAATATAATTGTTAACATAATAAAATTCCTTAGAATAGTGATACAAATTATATAGTTTCAAGTATGTGACTTGAACATGAGATTATATATTACCATTAGTATCAGTGTTCTTAAATGTCCCTAGTCGAGTATCATTGTTGATGGGACAACAATGATGCATTGAGACTAGTATGTGGATTGACTGATGACCAAATCTCATTGGTCATAAATATATGAGATATTAAGTCAATGCATAGGTACATGTTGAAAACGATGTCTTTGGATGGACCCACCATGAGAATTCTATATAGAGCATTATGCTAAGTGTTATTAGCAATTCTCATAGTGCCAATGATGTAATGGTCCTCCAGAGCACGAAATCGCTATATTACTACACGAGAATTTATGTACTTTGATATCATCAAATGTCACCTTTAATAGGGTGGACTATAAAGGTGATTATTGGGTTCATCATTAATCGGGTGAGAAATATGAGTGATCTAGATGGAATTTAACCATCCTATATATTATGGGTGATATCCATAGGCCTCTTGATTGAGTAGGACTATGAAATGCATGGCCATGCTCAAATAGTGATTTGTTTCATATAGTCTACTCATTGATCAAGAAAACTTCGATTAAATTATGAAGAGTATGACACATTCCATGACTCGAGTTTAATCTAGGATATTAAGGTTAAAAGGATTAAATTACATTGAAACATTGGTCACAAAAGGTTGCATCGAATCATCGATCTTATTATTACTTGGGTAGCGATGATGCATTACTAGATGCATTTCAACTTTGTTTATAATTTTATAATATGATTTTAAAATTATTGCCAGCGTAATAATAACCTATAAGTCACACACATAGAACGTTATTTAAAGGGAATTAATTTAAATTTTAAGGATTTAAATATATTAATATGATTAATAGTATTTAAATCACGAATTTAAATTAAAAGGATAATTTGTATATATGTATATTAATTAAGTAAGACTTAATTAAGAGATATATATATATAAATTGATTTTATAAAATTAGGTTTTGATTTGATTAATTCCTTTTAACTACTATATATATATGATATATAGCGACTACTTAGGGTAAGATATCATAATTGAAAAACCTAGCCATTTCTTAAAGAGAGACTAGAGAAAAACAGTTTCAAAAATCCATTCCTTTTGGTGGCTAGTACTGTGAGTCCTTCTTATTGCGAGAATCGTTCGACGGTTAGATGCGGCGTTCGATGTGGATCTTAGTAGAGGCGCATGATCGGTTTCAATTAGATTGGAGATTCGAGTAGCATCGGTTTGATTCTCGTTTTTGTTTATATCTGGTATAATCTCTAAACCTCTGAATTAATTGATTTTCGCATGGATCCTGTTTTTAGGGTTTGAAATTACTTTAAAATTTTAATTTTATTTGAGCATTTTGTGTTAAAGCCCAACAATACTAAATATTTCTCGTTTCATGTTCACCACCAAAAAATTACATCACGGTCTTGATACATCTTAGTGCTACCGGGATGAAACGAGTACCTCGAACTACGAGCCTCTTGTAAAACTTGCTCCTTTAATTCCGTCTCCTTCGAAACCCAAATTCTTCCCTCAAATCTTAATAATCCCTCATTATCAAGAGTAAACTTAATATCTTTTTTAGTGGTTAACCTCTCCTTCATCTGATCACACTCATCGGTTTTGAGTTGCACCTCCTTGACTCTCTCTACGATAGTAGATTGAATCTCTGCCGCAAAAAGTCTCTACTCCGTCTCACTTGGCAACTTTACCTCCAACTCCATCCTAGCCATCTCTGTTATTAACTCAGTTTGAGCTGTTAGCAAAGACAACTTCTCCCTACCCTTTCTACTCAGGCGTCGGCCACTACATTTAGCTTTTCGAGGTGATCTGAGATTTCATAGTTATAATCCTTTATCAACTCCAGCCATCTCCTCTGTCTCATATTCAACTCCTTCTGTGTGAAGATATATTTCAGACTTTTGTGGTCCGTGTATATCTCACACTTTTCCCCATAAAGATAATGTCGCCATATCTTTAAGGCAAACACCACCGCGGCCAGTTCCAGATCATGAGTAGGGTAAACTTTCTAATAATCCTTCAACTGCCTAGATGCTTACGCAATAACTTTGTCATGCTGCATGAGCACGCAACCTAGTCCTTTATACGAAGCATCGCTATAAAATACGAAATTTCATGTGTCATCGGGTAATGACAAAATAGGCGCTTCACTCAACTTCTTCTTTAGTTCTTCAAAACTATTTTCGCATTTCTCAGTCCATATGTACTTCACCGTCTTCCTCGTCAAATTCACACTTAGGTGTTCAGCATGATCTTCTAGCGTCTTAGAGTAGACTAGAATATCATCAATAAACACCACGATGAACTTGTCCAAATATTGTTTGAACACCTTGTTCATCATGTCCATAAATGCAGCAGGTGCATTAGTCAACCCAAATGACATCACCAGACACTCGTAATGACCATAACGAGTCCTGAATGTTGTCTTTGGCACATCTTCATTCCTAACCTTCAGCTGATGATACCCCGTCCTTAAATCTATTTTGGAAAAATATTTTGTCCCCTTCAACTGATCAAAAAGATCATCGATCCTGGGCAACGGATATTTATTCTTTATTGTTAACTTATTCAACTCTCGGTAGTCGATACAAAGTCTCAATGATCCGTCCTTCTTCTTGACAAATAATACCGGTGCTCCCCACAGCGAAACGCTCAGTTGAATGTACTTCCTGTCCAACAATTCTTGCAGCTGTACCATCAACTCCTTCATCTCCACCGGCGCCATGCGATACGGTGCCCTGAAAACTGGTGCCGCTCCTGGCACAATGTCTATTACGAACTCGGTCTCCCTATCTGGTGGAATACCTAGTAACTCACTTGGAAATACATCCATGAACACACTCACTCTAGGTATTTGTTCCATGGTCGCTCCCACTCTCTGGGTATCAACCACATGACACAAATAGCCTACACACCCCTTCCTCAATAATTTCCTAGTTTGTGTCATGGTAAGACAACACGAACGTCCCGGTAATTTATTTCCGTAAAATATTACATGAGATTGAATTGATGTTTTAATACTAACGCATTTCTTTTGACAATCTATAATTGCCCCATGATTTATCAACCAATCCATTCCGAGAATTACATCAAATTATCCTAACCTTATCGGTATCAGATCTACCGATAATTTACAACCTCTAATATTTACGCAACAACTCCTATGAATATCTTTAACAAGAATTATCTCTTCATTTGCTACCTTAATGTTCAAAGGTATAAGCAACTTTTCGGGAAGTAATCCTAGTCGTTTAGCAAAATCACATGCGATAAATGAACAAGTAGCACCCGAAAGCAAACAAAGACGTATGCATTTAAGTTGTTGATCGAAATAATACACCGTGACTCGTGCTTTAAGAGGCCATCGCGTCTTGGGCGGTCATATTAAAATGCAGGGCCATCGGCTACCCATTTATCTTTGGACACCCAATAGTTAACTTACCACTATTGGCGCCCTTATTCCCGTCCGTCCCCTTCTTTGGGCATTTCTTTGCCATGTGGTTCGTAGACCCACATACAAAGCACCCATGATTCTTCTTCGGGCTTGGAGCGGTTTGGCGCATGATATGCCCTCCCATCCTGATTTATAACACACGGCCTTACCCTTGAGATAGACTCCTAGGTGAGTCTTCCCGCAGGTCTTGCAGGCCTCCATCCTCCTCTTAGGGTCTCTTTGTTTCACTCCGGTATTCCCCGATCTGACTACCTTCCTTTTATACCCTTCACCACTACCGCTGGCATCTTCAATCTTCACTCCTCCATCCACCTTCCCCTTGTTTTGCTTATCCTTGTGGTATTGGCTCAATGCCTCGCTACCACCTTTGGCAATTATTTCCTTCTCTAACACAACCCCAAAAGAAGTACTCTGGAATACAGAGATACGATTATAGAGCCAGGGTTTCAAGCCCTGCTCGAATCATTAAGTTTTCCTCACTTCGGTATCCACTTGATGTGGAGCGAACCTTGCCAGTTCATTAAACTTGGCGGCATACTTTGAGGAACCGTCATGTCCCCTTTGTTTCAAATCTAAAACCGCATCTCCATCCTTCCTGCATACTGTGGGAAAGTAGTTCTCGTAGAATATTTCCTTGAACCTCACCCACATTATCACATCTATTAGGCCCTACTTTGATTGGCTTCCCACCAAAAGTTGGCCTCTCCTTCATCATGTAGGTTGCAAAAGCATCCTTTTGGGCATCGTTGATATTTGCTATCACAAATGCCTTCTCTATCTCCCTCACCCACGTTTGAGCTTCAATAGGGTCAAGTAGTTCCTTTGAACTCCGGTGACCCACACTCTTAAAGTCCTTAAATGTAGTAGCTCATCTACTACACCGAGATTCATAGGGATATTAGCCCATTTTTGGTTAAAAGCTGTGGTTAAAAGGTTCAAAAATTCTTGCATGGGGTTAACCGGACCTCCCTCCGGTTGATTCGTGTTCGCACCTTGGGTATGTGGTACTCTTCTTGGCGGCATTTTGCTATTACAAGAACCACATATTTCGTTATTATGCATTTCCTGTCAGTTAGTTATCATTCAATGCTAAACAATAACTTAAACATTCATTATTCAACATTTTTCGAAAATGAAAACTTATATTTATTCATTGTAGTATAATACTACATCGATTCTGAGAACCACGACCTAAAATTTGGATACATTACTCTCCGCTATTGCTTTCCAAAATTGGGAATTTACAAAAGACTACCCTTGATTATACAAAAGAGGGTTTTACGTCACTACTACATACACAAATATTTACATACTTAACTACTCTAACAACTACTCGATCATATCTGCCTTAAGGCATTCTCGAAATTTGCCTTGGCAAGACCGGTAATAATATCATCACTGATGGTATGTCGCGTACGCCTGCCTCTCTCTGAGATACCCAAACTACCCTAAATTGGAAATCCTCATGAGAACTCCTATGAATATAGGACATTCTCCTATCTTACATTTCTTGGTCTTTAGCTCGCTCCTAAGCTCAAAGACCTCCTGCTTCAGCTCATGGACCTTGTCCTTAGCCAAAACTCTCTCTTCATGTTCCTGTTCCCACATAGACTCCACGTCCGTCTTGTCCTCTATAACAGCTTGGAGCTCCGCCTTTAGCTCCTTGACCTCCTGACAGTAATGTACGTTCCTATCTATCACTGACATGAACAGTGATATCATCGACTCTCCTGGAGTTATCTCTGCTGCTATTCCTACTGGGTTAAAGGACACTGCTTCAACTTCTTCTTCTATCGTGCCGTCAAATACAGACATGAGGTCTAAGATTTCGGAGTCTCTAGACTCCACCACAACTATCTCAAGATCTCCTGCTATGGGGTTCGGTATGATTTCTATCTGGTTTACCGAACCTTCGCTGACTACCTGTACATCTCTATTTTCACCTGACATCTACAATAACACAAAAGTTGATTAGTAAACGTCAGTATAATAAAACACATAACATATATGATGCATTTTTATAAGGTTAACTTCCATCTTTTATTCTTTGACTTTTCTTAAAGTTATGACTTAACGTTTTATTTTCCCCCCTTAAGTTTTATAACCTATTTCTTTGATACCAACCTGTGACGCCCCCAAATCTGGGTATCTTCCAACCCGACAGATGGTGCTACACGGTGCTGTAGTTCACATATACATTCAATTGAAATGCCTCAAAAGAACGGATATGTCTTATATATATATATATATATATATATATCAAAAGAATATTTACATACCCCAGGTTCTTTACAACCAATACATTGTCTTTGTCATAATATCAATATTATTCCTTACAAAACCTATACTATTACATAAGCAACCTACGAGTTCGCCTTTGCCTTCCCTTTATCCTTGCCGGATACATCGGTCCGTACTGTCTTAGTTGCATTCATATAGTTCAAGCAAGAATGAGCCTAACTAGCTCAGCAAGTACAACAATTCTAGTAAAATAGCATGCTTGAAACTTAGGAATCGTATATCTTCAATAACTGGACAATAGTTATGAAGTACTATTGAGGATTCAAAATAGCACTTCTTTTCATTCAAAACATTTTACAGCTACAATATTAAATAAAAAATCAATACCGGTTCAAGACCGTAAGTATTTCATAAGTACTTTGAAAAAGACATCCCGGCACTAAGTCCGTAAGTCCGGTATAGCTTACGAGCACGTCTAGGTGATCAGCCTATAGTACTCTATGTTGATCAACACTACATTCATTAAACGTGTATACGTTTAAGTTGTAACAACCTCACGTGCACATCGTTTGACGACAAAAACAATTTGAGCATACACAATCTACCTTTGAAAACCACAACAATATTAGTTCGGTAAATCCTTATCAACACTTGATAGAATAACATAGCATAAGTCTAGTCGAAAGGATTGGATTTAACATTACTCAAATACTAACTCATGTGAAGAATACATGAATCACAAAGACTTGCCCAGATCGAACTGGAACAAGGGTTAGAGTACTTGCCTTTAGCGTCTTCTACAATTTATAACACGTGCACTTTACGTCTTTAAGGTCTCTACATTAGATGAAAGAATAACATAGAACATTAGGTCATGAATGATCATACATGTTTCTTAAAGAATCTTACCCTACTTCTCAATCTAATTACGTATTAGATTTCTTATTATCAGTTCCGGCTTTCCGTAAGATCATTATTTCATTCATTTACAATTGATTTAACTAAACACTAAGTGTTCATACTTAAAGCTTAATTATGTCTTAACAATGTTTCATTATAATCCTTGTCCAATTGGTTATCAACTACTAACCATGTTCTATATATAAACCTTCAATATTGTCTTGGTCTTGAGGTCATGTGGCATGCACACGGCTTACTTTTACTGTGTCTTGCAGCGTTGCGGCGTCACCTATCTTGCTTAGAACCTTTGACTCGGCGCTGCGGCGTGAGTCTTAGTGTTAATGGCTACGCTGCGGCATGACTCTCCAGAAGGTTATGGTCTTTGGCACTGCGGCGCGAGTTATTTGCCTTTGAATCAGCCATGGCTGCCATTTCCGGTGGCACCGTAAACTTTGAACATATTTTTTAAAAGTTGAAATTCCCAGACTCGTAACTTCTTCGTTATAAGTCTGAATTGGCTCGTTCAAGAACCTACGGGTCACAATTTACGTACTTTATGCATTCATTCAAGAATTTTATCTATTCAACTTTGTTTGTTAAAATTTCACCTATTAATCCATTTTTAACAAAAATGATAAACGTTCGTGAATGCTCAACGCTCGTTTCTTCGTTCTAAGTCGGAATCCGGCCATTTTCGAGTCCGAAACTCTACAATGCCAAATATGACTTGTCTCCATCGAAAACAAATTTTTCCAATGTCAAACACAAAATACGACTTCCATTCTGAGAATTTCACGAATGCGACGACTATCGTCCAATCGTGTAAATTCCAGCGAAACCTCAATACTAATCATTCTAAGTGGATTTTAATCAACATGTAGATATTACAAGTTACTTATTACACTAACTTATATGAAGATAGGTTTTGACTTATTCACACAAGTTAATGACTTGTTTAACTTATTAACTACAATTCTCATGCTTATGACAACATATGGAAATTCTTCATAAGTTCATCAACTTATTTAAGTTCAAGTTGCTTATTCGGCTTAAGTCCATTGCTTATCAACTTCCCTTATGTTATTAGTATCTAAATTCATTAGATTACACTTCTCTTATCAACCTACCATGATAGAGATAGAAGAGACAAGATCAATTACCTTTGATGATTACTTCAATTGTTTTGGAAATCTACTAAGGAAATGTTAATCTCAAAATGCTTATTGACTCTAACAAATAAGTTGTTTGAGAGAGAATTGTTGGATGAAATAACAAAATCCAAATGAATGAAAAGGCTTGCCATTTATAGAGCTTTCAAGGTTAGGGTAATTAGGTCATTAAATCATCCCACCTCCTTAAACTAACCTCCTTACTATTCATTACTTGTTTCCCACAACTCTTATCCATTCCTTGGTCATTACTTTAAGTTCTTTTCCAACACATAACTTGTTTGCCCATCAAGCTTACTCATGGGTTGCCCCATGGATCCTTCTTAGCTAATGGATCATGGTTTGGGCTTAATAATCAATCTAGCAAATTCTTTGTTGGGCTTGCACTATAATAGTTTGGGCTTCACCTTATTAATCACTTGGGCTTAGTATAAATCCTACATAGGTTTACACCTTATAGCTTATGGACTTGTATTTTATGCAAAGTTATATTATTTCTTTTCATTAGGTTTTAGTACCTATATTCCCAAATTAAGTCCGCATGTGAATTATTGCATTTTCCATACTTAGATTATTATTACATAATCCATCTACATTGAAATTTAACGTTATGTATTTCTCGGAAGTTCAAAAATAATTCCCGGCGATAATTGGTGAATAGTGTTTTTCAGAACGTTCTCTTAAAATACTTATTTTAAGTCTTGGAAATTCAATCACTTTAATTTATTCACATGGTTCAAATACTACGATCTTCCGATATTTCTAGGTTATAGAATCGACATACATCTTATTAACACATATAATAACAAATAATATTATTCTATTCATTATTTAATTCTTTTAAATATTTTTACAAAGGATTCAATTTCTCTGCGTTACATCCATTGTGGCATTAAATGCGTCCCAACTTTCATCTTGTGATGGAGACATTTACGCACATCTTACGAATTACGTATTCGCCCACCCGACACTGCAGTCGCTTTCTCACCTACCACCTGAAAATGTGTTTTGTCCCTCTTACCCATGGTAGTATCCTTAGCTTCTTCAATACGCTTCTTTGTTGCATACTAAGGATATTTCATATATTCTGGGACTGATGAGCACTGCAGCATCTGGGATCCATTCCTCACTTATTGAAAATAGAGATCATGAGGCTCGACGTTTTCTGACATGAGACAGATGATGCTCTACGATTTGGACCGTGGTGTTTTACGATTTAGATCATAGTGTCTTTGACATCTTTGCATACTACGAAGCTACCAGTTCGAGAGCACTATGATTTCCCTTAAACCTCGGCACACTACGATCTTCTCTTGCTCGTGTTGTTGACTCTACGTTCCCGAGAGCGCACTACGATCGTTGACTTGTAAAACTTCATGTTTCCTTCAGCATACTGCGATCGTGGAGTTTGCTCGGCAAACGTTGGGACCACACTATGATTTTCGAAGAGTCCCCTTCAAGGTAGGCACACTACGATCTTCAGGCTCTACGTTTTCTGCCTTGACTCCTGCAATGTTGATCAGATGGATGTACTACGATTTCTTCAAGACTAATCTATTACATCTTAAGATCAACCTAATAGTTTTGATCTTTCTATCTATACATTCTTTATCAGAATAGTACACATTGAAAGATCAGATCAACCTAACAATTTTGATCTATCACTAAGTCCTCGTACATATATTCATTGAAGGACCTTACAAATAATCATGAACATATACATTAAAACATCAAATCATAATATGCATTCTCCCAACACAATGGCAACCCACGGTTGGTCACCGCTAAGCAATTCAAGGAGTTGGGACCACCGGAGTTTTTGGGAAAGCCAGAACCACTTAAGGCGGAGACGTGGTTAAAGCAGATCACCAAGATATTTGATGTCTTGGGATGCTCCGAGGAGCAAAAGGTTCCCTTTGCCACCTTTATGTTGCGTGAAGAGGCAAATCACTGGTGGGATTCTGTAAAACATACCCAACCTGATACACTCAAGATGTCTTGGGAGAAGTTCCAAGAGTTGTTCAATGAAATGAAAGTATTCAATTTTTCTTATAATTATTATTCAGTAAATGGGTAAATTGATAAAAGGTTAAAGTTAAGGGTGATATATGAATTTTTTCAAAATACGCAAGTGGTAATAAAATATTCATTATTGTCGGGGAATATTCGTTTGGTCGTGGAATTTTCTTTATGTCGGGTAATATTAAATGCGATGATTGTAGTCATTTAGGGGGCCATAATGAATAAGCGCTTCGGATGAAGAAAATGACAAAATTGAGTTTTTACAAATAAGCGGCGTAATCGTTACCGTTAACACTGTTGGAATACCCGGTGGGTAAAGTAAAGTAATACGCATTGTTGCACAGTAGCACACGGCATTGCACAGTATTTTTAAATTATTGATTCTTACGTGAAGAAGGCACTACTCAATAATTGTTACGATAATTATCGCTTCAATATTTTATTTTATTGATTCAATAATTGTTTGCGTTGATATTTTATATTATTGTTGTTTCAATAATTGTCACTGCACAGTATTTTCCATTATCAGATCAATAATTCATATTATTTGAATAATATTATGAGATAGCATTATTTGCAATGTCTAGAAAGTTCTGTCAAGGAGAGGTTTGGTCACCTAATTGCGCGCCAGTAAGGAAAAATACTTATCAGAAAGCCCCCTCTTTCTTGGGAACGGCCTGGTTGTCATAATTATGATTTTGTAATATTATTTGTGAATAATTAATTATTGATTTATATGATAAGGAAATATTTATTTGATGTGGATATAAATGATGGGTTTATTTATGTGGTTATAAATGAAGGAGTTAATGTTGAGGTGTTTTATCAGTATTTTGTCGGATTGGAGGTATTAAAAGATCAAATCTGGTGTTATTACTGACTTTTATTGTGTGAGTTATAATATTTAATCCGACCGTTGGATCGTTGTAATTTTTGGATATGTTATACATATATAAGTTGAGTATATGTCCACAAATTTTGAACCGTTAAAATGAGTGTATAATTTGTTATGAATTTTAAGAGGTGGTGATTCGAGAAATTAGGTTATAAATGATTTTGGTGGAAAATTCTAGAAATGGGTGGGCCCCACTTTTGGTTGTTGGGGAAGATGGCTGATTTTTGTGGGTGGAATAGTAGCAGGTAAAGGCATCAGGTAGCAGGTCAAGTCTGCTTCGACGTGCTAATATTTTCCTATAAATAGAGGGCTAAGTTAGAATTGAAAATCACACCAGAATTCATAAGTTTTCTCTCTTTTTCTCTCTAGATTATCGAGTGTATTTTGTGAGTATTTAGATACTTGGTGAGTTGCTATTCATCAGTGCAAATTTCCTTCAGCGTCATATCCGATATCTAGTCAGAAGTGCTGCTCTTTTGAGGTAAGGGGGAGTCAGGGATAGTAAGGGATTGCAAGGGATAGTAAAGGATAGTAAGGGATATTAAGGGATGATATATTCTTCATAATGATGTTATTCTTTCAATATCATTATACCGAAAATATTGATATGAATATTATTGTAGAATTTCTACCTTTTTGTGTCGGGATTACTATTCACGTATACGTCACTATTCACGTATACAGTACTATTCATATATACGGCACTATTCATGTATATGACATTATTTATGTATACGGTACTATGTACAAATACAGAGTACTATTCATGAGTTACTATTCACAAGTTACTATTCACGGGTACTATTCACGACAAAATTGGTTTCTTTTTCTGACCAAATTATCGTTGAATTATGAATCTTACTCTTGAGATTAAATCTATATGCTGATTATATTATTTTTTATTATTATATATAACATTTTTATAATCCTGGTGAAGAAATTTCTCTTTGACTTGAGTGTAAAGATGGGTAGATTATTGGTATGATCATGACTATGGGTTCTCTTTGGCCAGTAGTGCAAAGATGAATTGTGACTGGTATGATCATGACCATTGAATTTACAATTGAATATTTTTAGCATAAGTGCAAAGGTGAAATGATCAACATGGTTATAATTACTATTTATATAAATTCTGAAATGATTATATATTTCTTTGAGATATTAATATATTTTGCCAGTAGTGCAAAGATGAACTATTGATGAATATCTTTGGCCCGTAGTGCAAAGATGACCTGTTGTTGAATATCTTTGGCCCGTAGTGCAAAGATGACTTGTTGTTAAATATCTTTGACCTGTAGTGCAAAGATGAACTCTTAATGAATATCTTTGGCCCGTAGTGCAAAGATGAATTTATTAGTATGATTATGAACATGAACTGTGATTTGGTATAACCATGATCTTTGATGTTTCAGGTAAAGATAGGTGATAAAAATTATCTTTGTCCTGGATGAGAAAAGGAATTTAGAACAACAATTACGATTATGAGTTATACATGTGATTGTGGACAGGAATTGTTGATTGATGTTACAGGGATAAAACATTGTTGGTGGACTTTTAACATGGAGAAGATAATAGATTTTATGGTCTATTTGACTCTTCTAATGGATTGCTCGTTCCGCTGCAACTATGGTTGAAAAGTTTTATCATCTACCATATGTTCAAAATCTTTGATTTATACTGATGAAGGCTATTGATAATTTAATTATCTTTAGTGATGATATTCTTTACTGGGCTAGTTGTGCTCACCCTTTTGCTTCACAATTCCTTTCAGGTAATAAAAGTGTAGCTGGGTCGAGCGAGGGTAACAAGGGAATAGAACGGTGGTCTCTAGCTTTGGAGTTCTCCCTAAACAGTATAGACAAGTGTGTTGTATACACCTTTAGTAGTTATATTTGGTGAATCATATAGGGTGAGGCGAACCCAACGTTGGAAGGGTGTTTTGCCACTATCATACAAGATGTCTAATGACATACAACCTTGTGTCATCATAAGACAGGGTTGTGCTCATCCACTTGCTGAGTATATTTACAAGCACTACCTATATAATCTTGGTGTTTGTTTAAAATATAATTCTCAATTAGAGATAGTGGAGATAATGATAAGTCAAGAGAAGACTCACCATTGGGAAGAATATGATAGTAATCTTCTCGTTTTTCTTTGGGGTCTATTGGGTAAACCAAGGATAATTATGTGGCCATATGATATCTATCATAACCTAGAAGCATGGCCTCCCATGTATGAAGGTTTCCTTGAGAACTTCCTAAAGATTCTAATTTCTATAACAATTTTGACTATACCTTTATGTAAGGTGTCATGGTGACGTGCTATCCAAGGTTGGGATGAGAGTCACAGTTGGTATATATTTATAACTAAACTCACAGCATATGTGTTGTTGCATTTTGCACGACAATTGTTGTAATAAAATTGAAGTTATTTTCTGTACCATGTATTTGGCGACTCAAAATAGGTTGGATGGAATGGACCTATTTTGGGGGTTGTCACATTTGGTATCAGAGCTTAGGGATATGGTCTCTGGCGGAGATCGGGGAATAGAACTAGGAGGGAAGAGATGAGTAAATCCTTCGCTAGTGTGTCCTACCTAAGCTTATTTGTTGGTCAGTCATAATATCGGGATATTATGTGATATGTTAATTTGTTCAATTAACCCTTGTTTTGAAGCTGTATTCTAGAATGATATCTGAAATACAGGAGATGAGCAATGGAGAAATCATGAGGATAGGGAAGATGGAAGCAAGGCATTCTCAACTCTTTGAAATACCAGGTACGTAAATTTCGGGGACAAAATTTCATAAGGAGTGGAGGTTGTAAGACCCCGAATTTTATGAAATGAAAGTATTCAATTTTTCTTATAATTATTATTCAGTAAATGGTTAAATTGATAAAAGGTTAAAGTTAAGGGTGATATATGAAATTTTTCAAAATATGCAAGTGGTTATAAAATATTCATTGTTGTCGGGGAATATTCGTTTGGTCGTGGAAAATTCTTTACCGTCAGGAATATTAAATGCATTTACGCAGCTAGCGACCATTTAGGGCCCCATAACAGAATAACTGTCGGATGAAGAAAATGACAAAAAATGAGTTTTTACAAATAGCGGCGTAATCATTACCGTTAACACTATTGGAATATCCGGTATGTAAAGTAAAGTAATACGCGTTGTTACATAGTAGCACACGGTATTGCACAGTATTTTTGAATTATTGATTCTTACGTAAGAAGGCACTACTCAATAATTGTTATAGTAATTACTGTTCAATGTTTTATTTTATTGATTCAATAATTGTTGCGTTGATATTTTATATTGTTGTTGTTTCAATAATTGTCACTGCACAGTATTTTCCATTATCAGATCAATAATTCATATTATTTGAATAATATTATGAGATAACATTACTGGCAATGTCTAGAAAGTTCTGTCAAGGAGAGGTTTGGTCACCTAATTGCGCGCCAGTAAGGAAAAATACTTATCAAAAAGCCCCCTCTTTCTTGGGAGCTACCGTCATTTGTCATAATTATGATTTTGTAATATTATTTGTGAATAATTAATTATTGATTTATATGATAAGGAAATATTTATTTGATGTGGATATAAATGATGGGTTTATTTATGTGGTTATAAATGAAGGAGTTAATGTTGAGGTGTTTTATCGATTTTTCTGCCGGATTGGAGGTACTAAAAGATCAAATCGGTGTTATTATTCTGACTTTATTGTGTGAGTTATAATATTTAATCCGACCGTTGGATCGTTGTAATTTTTGGATATGTTATACATATATAAGTTGAGTATATGTCCACAAATTTTGAACCGTTAAAAATGAGCGTATAATTTGTTATGAATTTTAAGAGGTGACTGATTCGGAAATTAGGTTATAAATGATTTTGGTGGAAAATTCTAGAAATGGGTGGGCCCCACTTTTGGTTGTTGGGGAAGATGGCTGATTTTTTGTGGGTGGAATAGTAGCAGGTAAAGGCATCAGGTAGCAGGTCAAGTCTGCTTCGGCGTGCTAATATTTTCCTATAAATAGAGGGCTAAGTTAGAATTGAAAATCACACCAGAATTCATAAGTTTTCTCTCTTTTTCTCTCTAGATTATCGAGTGTATTTTGTGAGTATTTAGATACTTGGTGAGTTGCTATTCATCAGTGCAAATTTCCGTCAGCGTCATATCCGATATCCAGTCAGAAGTGCTGCTCTTTTGAGGTAAGGGGGAGTCAGGGATAGTAGGGGATTGCAAGGGATAGTAAAGGATAGTAAGGGATATTAAGGGATGTTATATTCTTCATAATGATGTTATTCTTTCAATATCATTATACCGAAAATATTGATATGAATATTATTGTGGAATTTCTACCTTTTTGTGTCGGGATTACTATTCACGTATACGGCACTATTCACGTATACAATACTACTGACATATACGGCACTATTCATGTATATGGCATTATTTACGTATACGGTAATATGTACGAATACGGAGTACTATTCACAGGTTACTATTCATAAGTTACTATTCACGGGTACTATTCACGACAAAATTGGTTTCTTTTTCTGACCAAATTATCGTTGATTTATGAATCTTACTCTTGAGATTAAATCTATATGTTAATTATATTGTTTTTTATTATCATATATAACATTTTTATAATCCTGGTGAAGAAATTTCTCTTTGACTTGAGTGTAAAGATGGGTAGATTATTGGTATGATCATGACTATGGGTTCTCTTTGGCCAGTAGTGTAAAGATGAATTGTGACTGGTATGATCATGACCATTGAATTTACAATTGAATATTTTTAGCTTAAGTGCAAAGGTGAAATGATCAACATGGTTATAATTACTGTTTATATAAATTCTGAAATGATTATATATTTCTTTGAGATATTAATATATTTTGCCTGTAGTGCAAAGATGAACTATTGATGAATATCTTTGGCCCATAATGCAAAGATGACCTGTAGTTGAATATCTTTGGCCCGTAGTGAAAAGATGACTTGTTGTTAAATATCTTTGACCTGTAGTGCAAAGATAAACTCTTAATGAATATCTTTGGCCCGTAGTGCAAAGATGAATTTATTAGTATGATTATGAACATGAACTGTGATTTGGTATAACCATGATCTTTGATGTTTCAGGTAAAGACAGGTGATAAAAATTATCTTTGTCCTGGATGAGAAAAGGAATTTAGAACTACAATTACGATTATGAGTTATATATGTGATTGTGGACAGGAATTGTTGATTGATGTTACAGGGATCAAACATTGTTGGTGGACTTTTAACATGGAGAAGATAATAGATTTTATGTCTATTTGACTCTTCTAATGGATTGCTCATTCCGCTGCAACTTCAGTAAGGAATAATTCTAGGACATAAGGTATCGAAGAAGGGACTTGAGATGGACAGAGCTAAATTAGAAACTATTAAGAATTTTCCGCCACCAACTTCAGTAAAAGGTGTTCGAAGTTTTCTAGGACATGCATGCTTTTACCGCAGGTTCATTAAAGACTTCTCCAAGATAACTAAACCACTTTGCAGTTTATTGGAGAAGGATGTTGTAATACCCAGGAAAAAAAAAGTAAATTACATTTTTTATTTGGGCTTTTCTTATGTTGGGTCAAACTAGTCATTTAATTTACATGGGCTAATAAGTATTAATAAATGATGTATAAATTAATTTAATAAGATTGGGTCTTAATATTAATTGGGTGCAATTTATGTGTGTAATATTAATCCTATTATAATTAGGAGAATTAACAAATAAAACCTAACTACTTCACTGCATCTCATACCAATCGAGAGGAAGAAAGAAAAATTGGCGTGAGGCGGCAAGAGGCGAGAGAGATAAAAGTAGAGTGGAGAATTTAATCAAGGTAAAATCTTATTTTGTTTATAAATATCACAAGTATGTAGAATCAATTAATTGCAAGAGCAACCGCATACCTTCTCGATTTTATAATTCATATACATGGAATCCACGTATATTGCATGTGCACATGAAATTGATTAGGTGTTGTAAACATAAAGTGGGTTATATATATATATATATATATATATATATAGTTATGATGAATAAGTTTCATGTAATCTGGTATGCTATATTGTATATTACATACATATATATATATATAATGTTGTCATGGAATAAAAGTCAATAGGTGTAGATATTTGGATTCATGAATGCAAATATGAATTTAGTTTTTGGAAAGAAGCATGTGTATGATGTGAGCAGGTAAATTTGGCCTAATTTATGTATAAGGACATGACTTATTATTTGATAATAATAATAATAATAATAATAATAATAATAA
Organism: Panax ginseng; assembly: GCA_020205605.1. Lineage (NCBI taxonomy): Eukaryota > Viridiplantae > Streptophyta > Magnoliopsida > Apiales > Araliaceae > Panax > Panax ginseng. Next base: position 59,330,282 of record CM035140.1, on the reverse strand, counting down.
TAATAATAATAATAATAATAATAATAATAATAATAATATGATTGTATTTATGGGTTATAGATGGAATAAATATTGTTACTAGGATACTTACATTTATTATTATTTTATGTAAGTAGCTCGAGCGGAAGGAATTTAAGGAGTTATATTTGGAATATAAATTTTGGAGTATTAATAATTGATATAAAGCGATGATTAAAGGCATATTAAATAAATTATGAATTATTTTGGAATTATGAGTTTGGATTATTTTTAATTTGAGGTGAATATGTTTAGGTTGTGAATAACGTTTCGTATTTGATATCATTGGCATTCGAGGGTAAGATTTTGTGGAGAGTGCTATAAATGGTTTGGAAGATCAGGTACGGATTCTGTACTCCACTCCTTTGATTATTGTTGTATTCTTTATATCTCGTGATATCTTGTCTTTCGTTTCATTTTTTTTATAATTCTATTGACACTCTTAAATAGAAATTTGATCTTTGATACTTTGGCTTTATTCAGTAATTTGAATTACTTTCTTTCTATTACAATTTATATATATTTCGTACTCTTTCAGCGATACTTTTTGTTAAATTTTAATTATTCATTTTGTTCCTCATTTCAAATTTCTGTTATTATTTCACATAATTGTTTCTTGTTAAATTGATATATTTGTTTCATTTTGGAGTTGACACATTGGACTCGTATTTGTACTCTTTGAATTAGGTTATCATGTTTAGTACTATTTATTTTTGAAAATTGTAGAGCGGTACATGTTGCTACAATCTTTTGATCGAGACCTTGTGACTATAATTTGATTTGGTTCAACATGTACATATAGAACCCTTTTGTTGGTATTATGTCGCATGTGTCGTGACATGGTATTTTTGTTAGAATATACCGTAGGGTATACCTGAGCTATAACCACCTGTGGGGGTAACACAGGCATGTCGTCTTGGCACGAGAGGCATGACACTTTCTGTGGCGGTGTGATTAGTCCACGGCGTCTCCGTTTTGGGCTCCGTAGGAAGTGGGTCATTCGGTGTTTTGTTGTGGGAGGTGTATGGATTAACCCTAGTTTTCTGTTCTGCGGATTGGTGATGTTGTGCAAACACACCTATTCGATTTGCATACATTTGGATTCGTGGTCCAATGTGTGATTTGCCTGTGTGATATTATTTTGGCTTGCCTGTGTGGCATTATTTTGACTTGCCTGTGTGGCATTGTTTTGATTTTCCTGTGTGGAAATGTATATTTATGAGCTCACTCGGTATGAAATAACACCCAGCCATTTAATTCAGTCTATTATTTCATTGTTTTAGTTTTGTTTGTTTATGTTCAGTTTAATTAATTGAGTTAGTTACTTCATTTCATTCTTCACTCTTCTGTTTGTCTCGTTAAATCTGTTGATTCGGATATATTCTATTCAGACGTTGGATATCATATTTTCGACAGTCTTTAAGCTTGAGGCTTTGTTAAGTATATTGCTTCAGTTGATTGTATTTCAGTTATACATCTTTGTATTATCTATATTCGTACTGGGCAATTGGCTCATGCTATGTTTTTCTTTTGGCAGGTTTGCAGAGGTGATTCAGGGCTAGTGTGATGAGAGAGTTGTCTTTGACTGTCTAGGTTGATTCAATTTTTTTAGTTTTGATTATTTTGACTCTAGTTGGAGAATTGTATTCAGTACTTCATTGATGGATATCACTATTAATATTTTGAAGTTGTTAGTGCTCTGTTTACTTATTTTTAGGTTTGTTGTGCTTTGCACGTGACCTCCCCTTCCTTTTCGGGAGGGGGGTGTTACAGATGCACAGGTTAAGTTTGACGAGGATTACGTGTCTGCATTTGATCATTTGAAGAGGAGGTTAACTTCAGCACTAGTAATTGCAGCACCAGATTAGGACCTACCATTCGAATTGATGTGTGATGCCAGTGATTATGCTATGGGGGCTGTTTTGGGTCAACGGAAGGTAAAGATTTTTCATGTGATATACTATGCAAGCAAGACCCTTACTGATGCGCAGTTAACCTACACCACCACAGAGAATGAATTTGTGACGCCCCCAAAATTAGGTATACATCACCCATCGTGAGTCGCCAGATACATGGTACCGAATTCAAATACAACTTAATAATACAACTGTCGTGTACAATACGACAAAACAAAACTGTGAGTTTGAATACAAATATTGTCTACTAGAGAGTATAAAAACTCAAAAGGAGTCCTCATTAAAATTATTATCACACTATTTCACAGAATAGTGAGGACTACTAATGCAAACATCTAGGACCATCACTCTGTTCCCCGACTAGTCCAAGCTACGTTCTCATTTCCTAAAGGGAACAGTGAAAGAAAAGGTGAGCTCAACTAGCCCGGTAAGAAATATTATGACTAAGATAATGCAGAATAATTTATCGTTAGCCTTCAACAGTGTCAAACTGATAAAATATAATAACTATCAAGTTTAACTGCAGCGGAACAAGCAATCCATTAGAAGAGTCAAGTAGGGAATAAAATCTACTATCTTATATGATTTAAAAGGTTTTTCATCACTTTTACTGCTGGGACTTAGCTTAATAAATAATCCACATCATCGAATCACCCCTGCACTACGGCTAAGAATAATCTTTAGTATCACGACCACGAATTATCCATGCACTACGGCTAAAGATAATCATGTTTTCATCAACGGTCCTAATCATGCCATAAAACAATTCAACTTTGCACTACGGCCAAAGAGAATCCATAGCCATAATCATACCAAAAACTGTCCATCAATGCACTACGGGCCAATCAGGACTTTTTCCACATCATTTGTAACATTACGGTTATGATTATACCGAATAATCCCTAGTCATAATCATAACAAGTCAATCTATGCACTACAGGCCACAGATGACTTTCAATATAATATAAGCATGAGGATGATGACAATGATATAACAATTCAATAAAACAAGTTCAAGAATTAATTTATCCAGGAACTAATAACGTCCATATTGTTAACATGATACTTCTTTGTAGAGTAAAATTCAAGAATGCTCAGAAGAATATTTCCATGAAAAGATACTGGATGAAGCGCAAATATCAAGGATATTCCACTAATTTCATGGAGTATAGAAGTCAAAGTTTTAACCAACTGAGTATAATAAAGAATGGAATAATAAAAGAAATCACTATGCATGCGATAGACCGCACAGGAAGGTTATTACAACAGAATAATAAATAACGGAACCAGGTCCGGCATAAAACGCACAGACATGATATTCCAACATAATAATAAAGAATGGAACCAGGTCCGGCGTAAACGTACAAACAGGATATATAAATGTAATAATAAAAATGGAACCGAATGTCCGCGCGAAATGCACGAACGTGATATTCCGACGAATAATAAATAATGAAATCATAGAAGAATTTCACCAAGTATAGGGTAGCCCGCATATACAAGTTATTCCAACAGAATAATAAATAATGGAATAACAGAAGTTCTCTTCAAGAATACAAAAGAAATAACACCCTTTACCGTAAAAGAAACTGAATATAAGACTAGGGAAGTAGCATAATACTTTTTATAGTTTCTCTATAATTTCTCTCTAGAGTTTCAAATTGAATTAAATAAAAACAATGAAGGAATGAGCTTCTATTTATAGGAAAATGGACTGAATAGTAACTAATTCATGAACTGTCCAGAATGATTTACTTTTAAATGGACGGTCCATATTGGTTTACTATTAAAACTTAAAGCAACGGTCCATACTGATTTACTATTAAAACTTTAAACCAACGATCCATATTGATTCACTATTATAACTTTTCACCAGCGGTCCATGTTGATTTACTATTATAACTTCAACCAACGGTCTGAAAAATTAGCACATCTCCTCATGGAATAATATTGTACCCAAAAATGATTTGGACCAAAAAGAAATATATTTTACGAGTGATCAATAGTACCCCATGAATAGTAACTCATGAATAGTAACTCATGAATAGTAACTCGTGAATAGTAACTCGTGAATAGTAATTCGTGAATATTAACTCGTGAATAGTAACTGGACACAAAAAGTGTCCCGAATACCCGATTGAACAATACTGAGTGACTTCTCACATAAGCATCAATAATCAATACCGTGTACTACTATGCAATTACGCGTATTACTGTACTTTTAAAACCGGGTGTTTCAATAGGCAACGGTAAAACTTTCGCTGTTATTTTCATAAAGTATTTTTGTCGTTTTCTCAATCCGACAATAATTCCGTTGCGGGGTCCACCAATGATTGTACCGTCGTACGGATATTCCCCGATAAATAGAATATTCTCCGACCAATCAAATATTATTTAACCACTTGCTTACTTTGCAAAATTTGTAACTATTACCCACAACTATAACATTACATCAAATCCACACCATAATATTAAAAAAAAAATTATTTCGAGAAAATTAAATATTTATTCATAAAATCTGGGGTCTCACAATCTCCTCTCCTTATGGAATTTTGCCATCGAAATTTATGTACGTACCTAGTATGCTGAAGAGATGAGGACACCTTGACTTTATTTCAGATTCTAACTCTTGAGGTATAACCTTTGAGTGTTGAACACGATCCTTCTTATCCAAGATTTTAACACGTAGCTCCTCATACGTTAAATCATCTGCGATCTCATCTAGTTTTAATTCAATAATGTGGTTCGGGTCGTCCACATATTTACGTAACATCGATACTTGAAAAACGTTATGAACACGCGACATACTTGGCGATAAAACGAGTGTATAAGTCACAGTTCTTACTCGATCAAGGATTTCAAATGGGCCAATAAAATCGAGGGTTGAGATTTCCTCTCTTCATCGATTCTTACTTCTAGAATAACACCCTCTTGAACCTTCTTCTTCACATTCATCAGCTCTGAGTATGTAGCTTGAGCAGCTTTAACTTTATCGATTAAAGTCGATCTAATCGTATATTCGTTATCTACACGTGGGTTCGTATATTTGCACTTGTAACCGCATACGATCTTCTACTCAACGCGTCAGCTATCACGTTCGCATTTCCACGATGATATTGTATGGTACTATCGTAATCTTCAACAGATCGAGCCAACGTCTTTGGCGCATGTTACGTTCGTTTTAAGTAAAGAAATATTTGAGGGTTTTAGAAATGGATTTTGTACTAGGGTCAATACAAAATTCGATTTCACGCTCTAGGGGTAGGCTAAGAAGTCTTCAAGAATACGTCAGGAAATTTATTAACAATAGAAATATCATTCAAAACTGTGACTCTCATCCAAGACTTGGATAGGACGTCACATTGATACCTATCAACTTGCCACCGTCATTCACGACGTCACCTATAGAAAGTCTGGCTTCGGTGCATTCTACACAAGGAAGTCACTAGCGAAAGGCTCAGGGCTCTTTACTTATGACTTGATATGACAATGATTGGTTTGGTTGCTTGAATTCGCATAATAGGTTGGTTAGGAATATGAAAGCTAACAACCTTATAAAAAGCTTGATGAGTAGTTAACCAATTGATTCCTAAAATCACATCAAAGGCAAGTATTTTTAAAGAGATAAGATCGACAAGTAACGTGAAAGTGTCGATTTGAATCAACAAGATTTATAAACAGTGGAGGTAACGAAGGTTTCTACAATCGAAGTTTCAACCAATAAGTCAAAGTCTAATTTCTCCGAAGTCAAATTTAAACGTTGAGCGCAAGCAAGAGAGATAAAAGAATTGGTAGAATCGGTATCTAATAAGATATAGACTTCGCAAGAATTTATAATTAACTAACCCGTTGATAACTTCATTCGTGTTCCTCTTCACAAAAAAAAATGCTCTCTTTTAAACTATCGATTTTGACTTGTCTGGGACATTCTTTGGCGTCACCATCCCAACTAGACTTGACTTTTCTATAGAGGACATTCCACCATTAATTGCTTCATCGCATTCCTGATCCATGATTTGAATCATTACTCTCCGATCCATATCGAATTGGGGTTGATCGCTCTGCATAGGGTAATTCCGAACTCGATGTTGGATTCTACCAATTGCTGTCCAAAAAGTGAAATCTATTTCATCTATTTTGGATTTATTGGATCGAGCGTCTTTTTCTACAATATCAACACGTCGTGCGGCTTTTACCCATGTACCCTCTATTCTAATTCGTTTAGTTGTTTCTTCTTTCATCAGAACTTTGATCATAGCATTATTAGATTCTAGCTTTAATATCTTATACTCTGATAAAGAGTGCTTCTGTTCAAGTATCGCACATCGGGTAACACAATTTTGAATTGTTACATCTCTTTGCTCCACGACCGCCTGTCGTTCTTCAGCCTGCTCTTCTAACTCATGAATACGATTTTGCAATTCTACATTTTCATCATAGAGTTCTTCTAATAAATTCTCCTCAGGTTCCTCTTCTTCCTCACTCTCAGCTGCTACCTCTGCGATAATCTCGGGTGCAACTATCAATTCTTCACTCACCACATGGATATCTCTAATCCCTTCTTCGCCTGACATCACATTATCCTAGGTATTAATCTGTGGTGACTCCACGATCTCATGTGCTTCATTACTTATCTCAACATTTTCGGATGCCATTTTCAAATACTGCCACAAAACAAGGGTTAATTAATATATCACATATTATCCCTATACTCCTAACTGACCGATTAAATACCAAATAAACTTAGGTAGGTCATACTAGCGAAGGAATTTCCCGTCTCTCCCCACCTAGTTCTTGTCTCATAACTCAGCCAGGGATCATATCCCTAAGATTTGATACCAACTGTGACACACCCAAAATTAGGTATACATCACCCATCTTGAGTCGCCAGATACATGGTACAGAATTTAAATACAACTTAATAATACAACTGTCGTGTACAATACGACAAAACATAAACTATGAGTTTGAATACAAATATTGTCTACTAGAGAGTATAAAAACTCAAAAGGAGTCCTCATTATAATTATTATCACACTATTTCATAGAATAGTGAGAACTACTAATGAAAACATCTAGGACCATCACTTTGTCCCCCGACTAGTCCCGTATGTTTTCATTTCACGAGAACAAAGATGAAAAAGAAGGGTGAGCTCAACTAGCCCAGTAAGAAATATTATGACTAAGATAATGCAGAATAATTTATCGTTAGCCTTCCACCGTGTTAAACTGATAAAATATAATAACTATCAAGTTTAACTGCAGCGGAACAAGTAATCCATTAGAAGAGTGAAGTAGGGAATAAAATCTACTATCTTCTATGATTTAAAAGGTTTTTCATCTCTTTTATCGCTGGGACTCAGCTTAATAAATAATCCAAATCATCAAAGGACCCCTATACTATGGCCAAGGATATTCTTTAGTATCACGACCACGAATTATCCATGCACTACTGTGACACCCCCAAAATTAGGTATACATCACCCATCTTGGGTCGCCAGATACATGGTACAGAATTCAAATACAACTTACTAATACAACTGTCGTGTACAATACGACAAAACATAAACTGTGAGTTTGAATACAATTACTGTCAACTAGAGATTATACAAACTTAAAAGGTGTCCTCATTACAATTATTATAACACTATTTCACAAAATAGTGAGGACTACTAATGCTATCCTCTGGACCATCACTCCGTTCCCCAACTCGTCCCAGCTATATTCTCATTTCTTGAAGAGAACAGTGAAAGAAAGGGTGAGTTCAACTAGCCCAGTAAGAAATATTATGACTAAGATAATGCACAATAAATTACCATTAGCCTCCGACAATGTTAAACTGATAAAATACAATAGAAATCAAGTTTAACTGCAGCGGAACAAGCAATCCATTAAAAGAGTCAAGTAGAGAATAGAATCTACTATCTTTTATGATTTAAAAAGTTTTTCATCACTTTTATCGTTGAGACTCAGCTCAATAAATAATCCACATCATTAAATCATCCCTGCACTACAGTCCAATGATATTCTTTAGTATCACGACCACGAATTATCCATTCACTATGGGCCAAAGATAATCGTGTTTTCATCAACGGTCCTGATCATGCCATAAAACAATTCATCTTTGCACCCTTGGTAGAAGAGAATCTATAGCCATAATCATACCAAAAAGCGTCCATTAATGCACTACTACAGCCAATGAGGACTTTTTCCACATCATTTGTAACATTACTACCATGATTATACCGAATAATCCCTGGTCATAATCATACCAAGTCCATCTATGCACTACATGCCACAGATGACTTTCAACATAATATAAACATGAGGATGATGACAATGATATAAGAATTCAATAAAACAAGTTCAAGAATTAATTTGTCTAGGAACTAATAATGTCCAAATTGTCAACATGATACTGCATTGTAGAGTAAAATTCAAGAATTCTCAGAAGAATATTTCCACAAAAAGATACTGGATGAAACGCTTATATCAAGGATATTCCACTAATTTCATGGAGTATAGAAGTCAAAATTTTAATCAACTGAGTATAATACCGAATGGAATAACAAAAGATAACACCATGTATGCGGTACTTCGCATAGACAAGTTATTCCAATAGAATAATTATAACGGAACTAGGTCAGGTGAAATTCACACCGACAGGATGTTCCAACAGAATAATAAATGCAGAATAATAAATGATGGAACCAGTCCATGTATAGCATGCATGGGATATTCTGACGAATAATAAAGACGGAATAATAAAAATGGAACCAGGTCCGGCGTATAGCACAGACAAGATATTCCGACAGAATAATAAAGATAGAATAATAGAAGAATGTCACAAAGTATAGGGTAGCCCGCGTATACAGGTTATTCCAACAGAACAATAAAGAAATGGAATAATAGAAGTTCTCTTCTTGAATACAAAAGAATAATATCCCTTACAAGTACAACAAATAATATCTCTTACGAGTACAACAAATAATATCCCTTACCGTAAAAGAAATTGGATATAAGAGTAGGGAAGTAGCAGAATACTTTTCTATAGCTTCTCTATAATTTCTCTCTCTATAGTTTCAGTGAATTCGTAAGAAATAATGAAGGAATGAGCTTCTATTTATAGGAAAATAGAATGAATAATAACTAATTCATGAACGGTCCAGATTGATTTATTTTTAATCGGACGGTCTATATCTAAAGCAAAATCTTTTAAATAAAATATAATATTATATATATATATATATATATATAACATTAGACGAAAGTTCATAAGTAGCGAGAATAATTTGGCAGGTCACGGATGAATTAATTCGCATGCAAGCTATATACATATAATCCCACTAACATTATATATATATATATATATATATATATATATATATATATATTATAATCATACCATACCAATCCCACCCGACAAATCAATTCTTCCTTCCCCTTAAGTCAATCTTCACATGCTAAATATATATAAAAAATATTATAACACCTATCAAATTCTCCACCACAACCCATTCACCCATATATAATATATAAAAATACTTATTATTCACACACATTACTTTTATTATTTTTTTCTCCCACCACACTACTTTCACCACACTACACGTACACACTTTCAAACCCCCACCCATATTTTCAAACTTCCACCAATACGTGGTCCCCACCTGTCATCATCATATATATATAACACATTCTCTTACACACACACACACACATTATATATATATATAATACACTCCACCTTTTCCATCATCCTCCACTAACATTATATAATATATATACATATATATATAAATATATTTTATCTCTCCTTTACGTAGTTTCCTCTCACCCCTATATTCAGATTTCATACATCACATGTGGGCCTCATATATGGTCCCCACATATGGGCCCCACCTTTATTATATAAAATAATTTTTTACCGATTATTTTGAAAAATGGGCAAAATAGGGGGTCCATAAAATAAGCAAAACTGAGTGACTTCTCACGTAAGCATCAATAATAAATACCGTGTATTACTATGCAACCACGCGTATTACTGTACTTTTAATACCGAGTAGTTCAACAGTTTTAACGGTAAAACTTCCGCCGTTATTTTCAATAAAATATTTTGTCGTTTTCTCAATCCGACAATAATCCTATTGTGGGGTCCACCAATGATTGCGCTGTCGTACGGATATTCCCCGACAAAAAGAATATTTCCCGACCAATCGAATATTATACATCAACTTGCATACTTTGTAAAAATTATAAATACTACCCACAACTATAACGTTATCTCAAATCCACACCATAATATTAAAAAAAATATTTTGAGAAATTTAAATCTTTATTCATAAAATCTGGGGTTTCACAATCTCCCCTCTTATGGAATTTAAGCCCTCAAAATTTACGTGCACGACACGGTATGCGTAGCAGATGAGGACACTTCATCAGATTCTAACTCTTGAGGTATAACCTTTAAGCGTAGAATATATTCCAGGATTTTAAGAGGTACATCTTCATACGTTAAATCATTCGCTATCTCGTCCAGTTTTAAATCAATAATGTGGTTTGGTCGTCCACATATTTACGTAACATCGATACGTTAAAAACGTTATGAACACGCGACATACTTGGCGGTAAAACGAGTCTATAAGCCATAGTTCCTACTCAATCGAGGATTTCAAATGGGCCAATTAAATCGAGGGTTGAGATTTCCTCTCTTCAGCAACTCTTGCTTCTAGAATAACGCCCTCTTGAACCTTCTTCTTCACATTCATCAGATTCGAGTATGTAGCTTGAGAGTCTTTAACTTTATCGATTAAAGTCGATTTTACACGTATATTCATTATCTTCACGTGGGTCCCTAAAGTCTTTAACTCTATCTTAATCATTTGCAAGTTATACGAAATGAGTCTTTGTGTTCACAACATCGCACTTGTAAACGCATACGATCTTCTACTCAACACGTCAGCTACCACGTTCGCTCTTCCACGATGATACTGAATAGTACGATCGTAATCTTCAATAGCTCGAGTCAACGTCTTTGGCACATGTTACATTCGTTTTAGTTGAAGAAATATTTTAAGGGTTTAAGAAATGAGTTTTGTACTGGTGTCAATACAAAATTCGATTTCACGCTCTAGGGTAGGCTAAGAAGTCTTCAGGAATACGTCAAGAGATTTATTAATGATAGAAATATCATTAAAAACTGTTACTCTCCTCCAAGATTTGGGTAGTACGTCATATTGATACCAACTGTGACTTCTATCCCTTAACCTAGACAGCACCTCACAGTGATACCTATCAACTTGTCATCATCATTCATGACATCGCCTACAGAAAGTCTGGCTTCGGTGCATTCCACACAAGGAAGTCATCAACAAAAGAATCGGGGCTCTTTACTTATGGCTTGATATGACAATGATTGAATTTAGCGGTTTGGTTGCTTGAATTCGCATAATAGGTTGGTTAGGAATATAAAAGCTAACAACCTTTCGAAAAACATGATGAGTAGTTAACCAATCGTTTAAAAAAAACCACATCAAAGGCAAGTATTTTCAAAGAGATAAGATCGACAGGTAACGTGAAAGTGTCGATTTGAATCAAACAAGATTTATAAATAGTGGAGGTAACGAAGGTTTCTCTCAATGGAGTTTCAATAGATAAATCAAAGTTTAACTTCTCCGGAGTTAAGTACAAACATTGAACACAACTGGGTGAAATAAAAGAGTGAGTAGAACCGGTATCTAACACGTTATAGACTTCGTAAGAGCTTATGATTAACTTACCCATGATAATTTTATTCAGGTTCCTCATCACGAGAAAAAAAATGCTCTCTCTTAAACTACCGACTTTGGCTTATCTGGTACATCCTTTGGCATCACTATCCCAGCTGGGCTTGACTTCACCATACGACAAAATTGAGCTAGGTGACCTTCTCTTCCGCAATTAAAATACGCTTTGGATTGCTGCGTACAGTTTGGACGGATGTGTCCCTCCTGTCCGCATTTGAAACATACGACCGGTGGTCGTTCTTCCTCCTTTGAAACGAGTGTCGGTGCTGCTATCTTTCCATCATTATTGAACCTTCTCTTCTTGAAATGTCCATTTCTATTATCTTGGCCATGTTTACCACCAAAGTGGTTACCATTCTTGGCATGATAATTTCACCCCCGATGGTTATCATTGTTCCGATGACCATTGCCACCGGTATGATTATTATTGTGTTGCTGGTCATTACCTTTTGGTTGTGATGACTCATTATCGCGCTCCACTAACTGAGCCCTATTCACAATATTTGAATATAAACAAAGTTTGTGAGAAATGAGGTATTGACATATATCGGGTTTCAAACCTCGCAAAAACATTCACGTCATTCGCTCCTCATTATCGACCAAATGGGATGCAAACCGGGATAACTCCGCAAACTTAGCCTCGTACTGCGACACGGTCATATTGTTTTTCTCCAGCTTGATGAATTCTACCTCCTTCATGTGACGAATACTTTCAGGAAAGTACTTGTCGTTGAATAATTCTTGGAACTTCTCCAAAGACATCTTGAGTGCGTCAGGCTGGGTATGTTTTACAGATTCCCACCAGTGATCTGCCTATTCACGCAACATAAAGGTGGCAAAAGTAACCTTTTGCTCCTCGGAGCATCCCAAGACATCAAATATCTTGGTGATCTATTTTAACCATGTCTCCGCCTTAAGTGGTTCTGGCTTTCCCAAAAACTCCAGTGGTCCCAGCTCCTTGAATTGCTTAGCGGTGACCAACCGTGGGTTGCCATTGTTTCCTCCTGCATTATGAACAGGAGCCGCCTTCGCCTGATGTTGCATGAATTCTAAAAAGCTCTTAAACGTACCGTCGTTCGTTAATTGATCAGTGTTGTTGTTTACAGGAGGATTATCGCCATCCTGTTGCACATTGTCTTGATTATTGATCTGTGGAGAATCAACAGTCTCATGTGCTCCATTGTTATTCTCAACATTCTCGGATGCCATTTTCAAACACTGCCACAAAACAAGGGTTAATTGACATGCAACATATTATCACTATACTCTGACCGACCAATCAAATACCAAATAAACTTATGTAGGTCATACTAGCAAAGGAATTCCCCTCCTAGTTCTAGTCTCACATCTTAGCCAGAGATCATATCCCTAAGCTTTGATACCAACTGTGACGCCCCCAAAATTAGGTATACATCACCCATCTTGGGTCGCCAGATACATGGTACAAAATTCAAATACAACTTACTAATACAACTGTCATGTAAAATACGACAAAACATAAACTGTGAGTTTGAATACAATTATTGTCTACTAGAGATTATACAAACTCAAAAGGAGTCCTCATTAAAATTATTATCACACTATTTCACAAAATAGTGAGGACTACTAATGCTATCTTCTGGACCATCACTTTGTTTCCCGACTCATCCCAGCTATATTCTCATTTCCTGAAGAGAACAGTGAAAGAAAGGGTGAGCTCAACTAGCCTAGTAAGAAATATTATGACTAAGATATGCAGAATAAATTATCATTAGCCTCCAACACTGTTAAACTGATAAAATACAATAGACATCAAGTTTAACTGCATTGGAACAAGCAATCCATTAAAAGAGTCAATTAGAGAATAGAATCTACTATCTTTTATGATTTAAAAAGTTTTTCATCACTTTTATCGCTGAGACTCTGCTCAATAAATAATCCACATCATTAAATCATCCCTGGACTACAGGCCAAGGATATTCTTTAGTATCACGACCATGAATTATCCATGCACTACGGGCCAAAGATAATCGTATTTTCATCAACGGTCCTGATCATGCCATAAAACAATTCATCTTTGCACCCTTGGCCGAAGAGAATCCATAGCCATAATCATACCAAAAACTGTCCATCAATGCACTACGGGCCAATGAGGACTTTTTCCATATCATTTATAATATTACGGTCATGATTATACCGAATAATCCCTGGTCATAATCATACCAAGTCCATCTATGCACTACAGGCCACAGATGACTTTCAACATAATATAAACATGAGGATGATGACAATGATATAAGAATTCAATAAAAACAAGTTCAAGAATTAATTTGTCCAGGAACCAATAACGTCCAAATTGTCAACATAATACTTCTTTGTAGAGTAAAATTCAAGAATGCTCAGAAGAATATTTCCACAAAAAGATATTAGATGAAACGCAAATATCAAGGATATTCCACTAATTTCATGGAGTATAGAACTCAAAATTTTAATCAACTGAGTATAATACCGAATGGAATAACAAAAGATATCACCATGCATGCGGTACTTCGCATAGACAGATTATTCCAATAGAATAATAATAACGGAACCAGGTCATTTGAAATTCACACCGACAGGATGTTCCAACAGAATAATAAATGCGGAATAATAAATGATGGAACCAGGTCCTGCGTATAGCACAGGCAGGATATTCCGACAGAATAATAAAGACAGAATAATAGAAGAATGTCACCAAGTATAGGGTAACCCGCGTATACAGGTTATTGCAACAGAACAATAAAGAAATGGAATAACAGAAGCTCTCTTCTTGAATACAAAAGAATAATATCCCTTACGAGTACAACAAATAATATCTCTTACGAGTACAATAATAATATCCCTTACCGTAAAAGAAAATGGATATAACAGTAGGGAAGTAGCATAATACTTTTCTATAGCTTCTATATAATTTCTCTTTCTAGAGTTTCAGTGAATTCGTAAGAAATAATGAAGGAATGAGCTTCTATTTATAGGAAAATGGAATGAATAGTAACTAATTCATGAACGGTCCAGATTGATTTATTTTTAATCGGACGGTCCATATCTAAAGCAAATTCTTTTAAATAAAATATAATATATTATATACATATATATATAACATTAGACGAAGTTCATGGGCAGAATAATTTGGCAGGTCACGGATGAATTAATTCGCATGCAAGCTACATACATATAATCCCACTAACATTATATATATATATATATATATATATATATTATATATATTATAATCATACCATACCAATCCCACCCGACAAATCAATTCTTCCTTCCCCTTAAGTCAATCTTCACATGCTAGTTAATTAATTGAGTTAGTTACTTCATTTCATTCTTCACTCTTCTGTTTGTCTCGTTAAATCTGTTGATTCGGATATATTATATTCAAACGTTGGATATCATATTTTTGTCAGTCTTTAAGCTTGAGGCTTTGTTAAGTATATTGCTTCAGTTGATTGTATTTCAGTTATACATCTTTGTATTATCTATATTCGTACTGGGCATTTGGCTCATGCTGTGTTTTTCTTCTGGCAGGTTTGCAGAGGTGATTCAGGGCTAGTGTGATGAGAGAGTTGTCTTTGACTGTCTAGGTTGATTCAATTTTTTTAGTTTTGATTATTTTGACTCTAGTTGGAGAATTGTATTCAGTACTTCATTGATGGATATCATTATTAATATTTTGAAGTTGTTAGTGCTCTGTTTACTTATTTTTAGGTTTGTTGTGCTTTGCACGTGACCTCCCCTTCCTTTTTGGGAGGGGGGTGTTACAGATGCACAGGTTAAGTTTGACGAGGATCGCATGTCTGCATTTGATCATTTGAAGAGGAGGTTAACTTCAGCACTAGTAATTGTAGCACCAGATTAGGACCTACCATTCGAATTGATGTGTGATGCCAGTGATTATGCTATGGGGGCTGTTTTGGGTCAACATAAGGTAAAGATTTTTCATGTGATATACTATGCAATCAAGACCCTTACTGATGCGCAGTTAACCTACACCACCACAGAGAATGAATTTGTGACGCCCCCAAAATTAGGTATACATCACCCATCGTGAGTCGCCAGATACATGGTACAAAATTCAAATACAACTTAATAATACAACTGTCGTGTACAATACGACAAAACAAAACTGTGAGTTTGAATACAAATATTGTCTACTAGAGAGTATAAAAACTCAAAAGGAATCCTCATTACAATTATTATCACACTATTTCACAGAATAGTGAGGACTACTAATGCAAACATCTAGGACCATCACTCTGTTCCCCGACTAGTCCAAGCTACGTTCTCATTTCCTAAAGGGAACAGTGAAAGAAAAGGTGAGCTCAACTAGCCCAGTAAGAAATATTATGACTAAGATAATGCAAAATAATTTATCGTTAGCCTTCAACAAAGATTAAAAACCGATAAAATATAATAACTATCAAGTTTAACTGCAGCGGAACAAGCAATCCATTAGAAGAGTCAAGTAGGGAATAAAATCTACTATCTTATATGATTTAAAAGGTTTTTCATCACTTTTACTGCTGGGACTTAGCTTAATAAATAATCCACATCATCGAATCACCCTTGCACTACGGCTAAGAATATTCTTTAGTATCACGACCACGAATTATCCATGCACTACTGCTAAAGATAATCATGTTTTCATCAACGGTCTTAATCATGCCATAAAACAATTCAACTTTGCACTACGGCCAAAGAGAATCCATAGCCATAATCATACCAAAAACTGTCCATCAATGCACTACGGGCCAATCAGGACTTTTTCCACATCATTTGTAACATTACGGTTATGATTATACCGAATAATCCCTAGTCATAATCATAACAATTTAATCTATGCACTACAGGCCACAAATGACTTTCAATATAATATAAGCATGAGGATGATGACAATGATATAACAATTCAATAAAACAAGTTCAAGAATTAATTTATCCAGGAACTAATAACGTCCATATTGTTAACATGATACTTCTTTGTAGAGTAAAATTCAAGAATGCTCAGAAGAATATTTCCATGAAAAGATACTGGATGAAGCGCAAATATCAAGGATATTCCACTAATTTCATGGAGTATAGAAGTCAAAGTTTTAACCAACTGAGTATAATAAAGAATGGAATAACAAAAGAAATCACCATGCATGCGATAGGCTCGCATGTGAAGGTTATTCAACAGAATAATAAATAACGGAACCGGTCCGCATAAAACGCATGCATGCAGGGATATTCCAACATAATAATAAAGAATGGAACCAGTCCTACAGAACGTATAAAAAAATGGATATTCCATGAATAATAATAAAATGGAACCAGTGCGGTGTAAATGCACGATGTGATATTCCGATAGAATAATAAATAATGAAATCATAGAAGAATTTCACCAAGTATAGGGTAGCCCGCATATACAAGTTATTCCAACAGAATAATAAATAATGGAATAACAGAAGTTCTCTTCAAGAATACAAAAGAAATAACACCCTTTACCGTAAAAGAAACTGAATATAAGACTAGGGAAGTAGCATAATACTTTTTTATAGTTTCTCTATAATTTCTCTCTCTAGAGTTTCAATGAATTCGTAAGAAACAATGAAGGAATGAGCTTCTATTTATAGGAAAATGGACTGAATAATAACTAATTCATGAACTGTCCAGAATGATTTACTTTTAAATGGACGGTCCATATTGGTTTACTATTAAAACTTAAAGCAACGGTCCATACTGATTTACTATTAAAACTTTAAACCAACGATCCATATTGATTCACTATTATAACTTTTCACCAGCGGTCCATATTGATTTACTATTATAACTTCAACCAACGGTCTGAAAAATTAGCACATCTCCTCATGGAATAATATTATACCCAAAAATGATTTGGACCAAAAAGAAATATATTTTACGAGTGATCAATAGTACCCCATGAATAGTAACTCATGAATAGTAACTCGTGAATAGTAACTCGTGAATATTAACTCGTGAATAGTAACTGGACACGAAAAGTGTCCCAAATACCTGATTGAACAATACTTAGTGACTTCTCACATAAGCATCAATAATCAATACCGTGTACTACTATGCAACTACGCGTATTACTGTACTTTTAAAACCGGGTGTTTCAACAGGCAACGGTAAAACTTCCGCTATTATTTTCATAAAGTATTTTTGTCGTTTTCTCAATCCGACAATAATTCCGTTGCGGGGTCCACCAATGATTGTACCGTCGTATGGATATTCCCCGATAAATAGAATATTCTCCGACCAATCAAATATTATTTAACCACTTGCTTACTTTGCAAAATTTGTAACTATTACCCACAACTATAACATTACATCAAATCCACACCATAATATTAAAAAAAAAATTATTTCGAGAAAATTAAATATTTATTCATAAAATCTGGGGTCTCACAATCTCCTCTCCTTATGGAATTTTGCCATCGAAATTTAAGTACGTACCTAGTATGCTGAAGAGATGAGTACACCTTGACTTTATTTCAGATTCTAACTATTGAGGTATAACCTTTGAGTGTTGAATACGATCCTTCTTATCCAAGATTTTAACACGTAGCTCCTCATACGTTAAATCATCTGCGATCTCATCTAGTTTTAATTCAATAATGTTGTTCGGGTCGTCCACATATTTACGTAACATCGATACTTGAAAAACGTTATGAACACGCGACATACTTGGCGATAAAACGAGTGTATAGGTCACAGTTCTTACTCGATCAAGGATTTCAAATGGGCCAATAAAATCGAGGGTTGAGATTTTCTCTCTTCATCGATTCTTACTTCTAGAATAACACCCTCTTGAACCTTCTTCTTCACATTCATCAGCTCTGGGTATATAGCTTGAGCAGCTTTAACTTTATCGATTAAAGTCGATCTAATCGTATATTCGTTATCTTCACGTGGGTTCGTATATTTGCACTTGTAACCGCAAACGATCTTCTACTCAACGCGTCAGCTATCACGTTCGCATTTCCACGATGATATTGTATGGTACGATCGTAATCTTCAACAGCTCGAGCCAACGTCTTTGGCGCATGTTATGTTCGTTTTAAGTAAAGAAATATTTGAGGGTTTTAGAAATGGATTTTGTACTAGGGTCAATACAAAATTCGATTTCACGCTCTAGGGGTAGGCTAAGAAGTCTTCAAGAATACGTCAGGAAATTTATTAACAATAGAAATATCATTCAAAACCGTGACTCTCATCCAAGACTTGGATAGGACGTCACATTGATACCTATCAACTTGCCACCGTCATTCACGACGTCACCTATAGAAAGTCTGGCTTCGGTGCATTCTACACAAGGAAGTCACTAGCGAAAGGCTCAAGGCTCTTTACTTATGACTTGATATGACAATGATTGGTTTGGTTGCTTGAATTCGCATAATAGGTTGGTTAGGAATATGAAAGCTAACAACCTTACAAAAAGCTTGATGAGTAGTTAACCAATTGATTCCTAAAATCACATCAAAGGCAAGTATTTTTAAATAGATAAGATTGACAACTAACGTGAAAGTGTCGATTTGAATCAACAAGATTTATAAACAGTGGAGGTAACGAAGGTTTCTACTATCGAAGTTTCAACCAATAAGTCAAAGTCTAATTTCTCCGAAGTCAAATTTAAACGTTGAGCGCAAGCAAGAGAGATAAAAGAATTGGTAGAATCGGTATGTAATAAGATATAGACTTCGCAAGAATTTATAATTAACTAACCCGTTGATAACTTCATTCGTGTTCCTCTTCACAAAAAAAATGCTCTCTTTTAAACTATCGATTTTGACTTGTCTGGGACATTCTTTGGCGTCACCATCCCAACTAGACTTGACTTTTCTATAGAGGATATTCCACCATTAATTGCTTCATCGCATTCCTGATCCATGATTTGAATCATTACTCTCCGATCCATATCGAATTGGGGTTGATCGCTCTGCATAGGGTAATTCCGAACTCGATGTTGGATTCTACCAATTGCTGTCCAAAAAGCGAAATCTATTTCATCTATTTTGGATTTATTGGATCGAGCATCTTTTTCTACAATATCAACACGTCGTGCGGCTTTTACCCATGTACCCTCTATTCTAATTCGTTTAGTTGTTTCTTCTTTCATCAGAACTTTGATCATAGCATTATTAGATTCTAGCTCTAATATCTTATACTCTGACAAAGAGTGCATCTGTTCAAGTATCGCACATCGGGTAATACAATTTTGAATTATTACATCTCTTTGCTCCACGACCGCCTGTCGTTCTTCAGCCTGCTCTTCTAACTCATGAATACGATTTTGCAATTCTACATTTTCATCATAGAGTTCTTCTAATAAATTCTCCTCAGGTTCCACTTCTTCCTCACTCTCAGCTGCTACCTCTGCGATAATCTCGGGTGCAACTATCAATTCTTCACTCACCACATGGATATCTCTAATCCCTTCTTCGCCTGACATCACATTATCCTAGGTATTAATCTGTGGTGACTCCACGATCTCATGTGCTTCATTACTTATCTCAACATTTTCGGATGCCATTTTCAAATACTGCCACAAAACAAGGGTTAATTAATATATCACATATTATCCCTATACTCTGACCGACCAGTTAAATACCAAATAAACTTAGGTAGGTCATACTAGCGAAGGAATTTCCCGTCTCTCCCCACCTAGTTCTTGTCTCATAACTCAGCCAGGGATCATATCCCTAAGCTTTGATACCAACTGTGACACCCCCAAAATTAGGTATACATCACCCATCTTGAGTCGCCAGATACATGGTACAGAATTTAAATACAACTTAATAATACAACTGTCGTGTACAATACGACAAAACATAAACTATGAGTTTGAATACAAATATTGTCTACTAGAGAGTATAAAAACTCAAAAGGAGTCCTCATTATAATTATTATCACACTATTTCACAGAATAGTGAGAACTACTAATGCAAACATCTAGGACCATCACTTTGTCCCCCGACTAGTCCCAGCTATGTTTTCATTTCCTGAAGGGAACAGTGAAAGAAAGGGTGAGCTCAACTAGCCCAGTAAGAAATATTATGACTAAGATAATGCAGAATAATTTATCGTTAGCCTTCCACCGTGTTAAACTGATAAAATATAATAACTATCAAGTTTAACTGCAGCGGAACAAGTAATCCATTAGAAGAGTGAAGTAGGGAATAAAATCTACTATCTTCTATGATTTAAAAGGTTTTTCATCTCTTTTATCATTTGGGACTCGACTTTTTAATAAATAATCCACATCATCAAAGGACCCACACACTACTGACCAAGGATATTCTTTAGTATCACGACCATGAATTATCCATGCACTCTTCGTGACACCCCAAAATTAGGTATACATCACCCATCTTGGGTCGCATGAGATACATGGTACAAAAATTCAAATACAACTTACTAATACAACTGTCATGGGTACAATACGACAAAACATAAACTGTGAGTTTGAATACAATTACTGTCTACTAGAGATTATACAAACTCAAAAGGTGTCCTCATTACAATTATTATAACACTATTTCACAAAATAGTGAGGACTACTAATGCTATCCTCTGGACCATCACTCCGTTCCCCAACTCGTCCCAGCTATATTCTCATTTCTTGAAGAGAACAGTGAAAGAAAGGGTGAGCTCAACTAGCCCAGTAAGAAATATTATGACTAAGATAATGCACAATAAATTACCATTAGCCTCCGACAATGTTAAACTGATAAAATACAATGGACATCAAGTTTGACTGCAGCGGAACAAGCAATCCATTAAAAGAGTCAAGTAGAGAATAGAATCTACTATCTTTTATGATTTAAAAAGTTTTTCATCACTTTTATCGCTGAGACTCAACTCAATAAATAATCCACATCATTAAATCATCCCTGCACTACAGTCCAAGGATATTATTTAGTATCACGACCACGAATTATCCATTCACTACGGGCCAAAGATAATCGTGTTTTCATCAACGGTCCTGATCATGAGATAAAACAATTGATCTTTTCACCCTTGGCCGAAGAGAATCTATAGCCATAATCATACCAAAAACTGTCCATTAATGCACTACAGGCCAATGAGGACTTTTTCCACATCATTTGTAACATTACGGTCATGATTATACCGAATAATCCCTGGTCATAATCATACCAAGTCCATCTATGCACTACATGGCACAGATGACTTTCAACATAATATAAACACGAGGATGATGACAATGATATAAGAATTCAATAAAACAAGTTCAAGAATTAATTTGTCTAGGAACTAATAATGTCCAAATTATCAACATGATACTGCATTGTAGAGTAAAATTCAAGAATTCTCAGAAGAATATTTCCACAAAAAGATACTGGATGAAACGCTTATATCAGGGATATTCCACTAATTTCATGGAGTATAGAAGTCAAAATTTTAATCAACTGAGTATAATACCGAATGGAATAATAAAAGATAACACCATGTATGCGGTACTTCACATAGACAGGTTATTCCAATAGAATAATTATAACGGAACTAGGTCAGGTGAAATTCACAATTGAAGCGATGTTCCAAATGAGAATAATAAATGCGGAATAATAAATGATGGAACCAGTCAGCGATAAAGATGCATAAGATATTCCGGCTGAGAATAATAAAGACGAATAATAAAATGGAACCAGTCCCACAGATAGCAGATGTGATATTCCGGCGAATAATAAAGATAGAATAATAGAAGAATGTCACAAAGTATAGGGTAGCCCGGCGTATCCGGGTTATTCAACAGAACAATAAAGAAATGGAATAATAGAAGTTCTCTTCTTGAATACAAAAGAATAATATCCCTTACAAGTACAACAAATAATATCTCTTACGAGTACAACAAATAATATCCCTTACCGTAAAAGAAATTGGATATAAGAGTAGGGAAGTAGCAGAATACTTTTCTATAGCTTCTCTATAATTTCTCTCTCTAGAGTTTCAGTGAATTCGTAAGAAATAATGAAGGAATGAGCTTCTATTTATAGGAAAATAGAATGAATAGTAACTAATTCATGAACGGTCCAGATTGATTTATTTTTAATCGGACGGTCCATATCTAAAGCAAAATCTTTTAAATAAAATATAATATATTATATATATATATAACATTAGACGAAGTTCATGGGCAGAATAATTTGGCAGGTCACGGATGAATTAATTCACATGCAAGCTATATACATATAATCCCATTAACATTATATATATATATATATATATATATATATATATATATATATATATTATAATCATACCATACCAATCCCACCCGACAAATCAATTCTTCCTTCCCCTTAAGTCAATCTTCACATGCTAAATATATATAAAAAATATTATAACACCTATCAAATTCTCCACCACAACCCACTCACCCATATATAATATATAAAAATACTTATTATTCACACACATTACTTTCATTATTTTTTCTTCCCACCACACTACTTTCACCACACTACACGTACACACTTTCAAACCCCCACCCATATTTTCAAACTTCCACCAATATGTGGTCGCCACCTGTCATCATCATATATATATATAACACATTCTCTTACACACACACACACACATTATATATATATAATACACTCCACCTTTTCCATCATCCTCCACTAACATTATATAATATATATACATATATATATAAATATATTTTATCTCTCCTTTACGTAATTTCCTCTCACCCCTATATTCAGATTTCATACATCACATGTGGGCCTCATATTGGGTCCCCACATATGGGCCCCACCATTATTATATAAAATAATTTTTTACCGATTATTTTGAAAAATGGGCAAAATAGGGGGTCCATAAAATAAGCAAAATTGAGTGACTTCTCACGTAAGCATCAATAATCAATACCGTATTACTATGCAACCACATGCCAGATTCTTTGTACTTTTAATACCGAGTAGTTCAATGTTTTTAATTCAGAAAACTTCATGAATTATTTTCAATAAAATATTTTGTCGTTTTCTCAATCGACAATAATCCTATTGTGGGGTCCACCAATGATTCTACTTACTGTCGTCTTTGGATATTCCCCGACAAAAAGAATATTTCCCGACCAATCGAATATTATACATCAACTTGCATACTTTGTAAAAATTATAAATACTACCCACAACTATAACGTTATCTCAAATCCACACCATAATATTAAAAAAAATATTTTGAGAAATTTAAATCTTTATTCATAAAATCTGGGGTTTCACAATCTCCCCTCCTTATGGAATTTCGCCCTCAAAATTTACGTACGTACCTGGTATGCAGAACAGATGAGGACACTTCATCAGATTCTAACTCTTGAGGTATAACCTTTAAGCGTAGAATATATTCCAGGATTTTAAGAGGTACATCTTCATACGTTAAATCATTCGTTATCTCATCCGATTTTAAATCAATAATGTGGTTTGGTCGTCCACATATTTACGTAACATCGATACATTAAAAACGTTATGAACACGCGACATACTTGGCGGTAAAACGAGTCTATAAGCCACAGTTCCTACTCAATCGAGGATTTCAAATGGGCCAATTAAATCGAGGGTTGAGATTTCCTCTCTTCAGCAACTCTTGCTTCTAGAATAACGCCCTCTTGAACCTTCTTCTTCACATTCATCAGATTCGAGTATGTAGCTTGAGAGTCTTTAACTTTATCGATTAAAGTCAATTTTACACGTATATTCGTTATCTTCACGTGGGTCCCTAAAGTCTTTAACTCTATCTTCATCATTTGCAAGTTATACGAAATGAGTCTTTGTGTTAACAACATCGCACTTGTAAACGTATACGATCTTCTACTCAACACGTCAGCTACCACGTTCGCTCTTCCACGATGATATTGAATAGTACGATCGTAATCTTCAACAGCTCGAGTCAACGTCTTTGGCACATGTTACATTCGTTTTAGTTGAAGAAATATTTTAATGGTTTAAGAAATGAGTTTTGTACTGGTGTCAATACAAAATTCGATTTCACGCTCTAGGGTAGGCTAAGAAGTCTTCAGGAATACGTCAAGAGATTTATTAATGATAGAAATATCATTCAAAACTGTTACTCTCCTCCAAGATTTGGGTAGTACGTCATATTGATACCAACTGTGACTTCTATCCCTTAACCTGAAACGACACCTCACGTTGATACCTATCAACTTGTCATCGTCATTCATGACATCGCCTCTGAAAGTCCGGCTTCGCAGCATTCCACACAAGAGAAGTCATCAACAAAAGAATCGGGGCTCTTTACTTATGGCGATTTGACAATGATTGAATTTAGTGGTTTGGTTGCTTGAATTCGCATAATAGGTTGGTTAGGAATATAAAAGCTAACAACCTTTCGAAAAACATGATGAGTAGTTAACCAATCGTTTAAAAAAAACCACATCAAAGGCATGTATTTTCAAAGAGATAAGATCGACAGGTAACGTGAAAGTGTCGATTTGAATCAAACAAGATTTATAAATAGTGGAGGTAACGAAGGTTTCTCTCAATGGAGTTTCAATAGATAAATCAAAGTTTAACTTCTCCGTAGTTAAGTACAAACATTGAACACAACTAGGTGAAATAAAAGAGTGAGTAGAACCGGTATCTAACACGTTATAGACTTCGTAAGAGCTTATGATTAACTTACCCGTGATAATTTTATTCAGGTTCCTCATCACGAGAAAAAAAATGCTCTCTCTTAAACTACCGACTTTGGCTTGTCTGGTACATCCTTTGGCATCACTATCCCAGCTGGGCTTGACTTCACCATACGACAAAATCGAGCTAGGTGACCTTCTCTTCCGCAATTAAAATACGCTTTGGATTGCTGCGTACAGTTTGGACGGATGTGTCCCTCCTGTCCGCATTTGAAACATACTGACCGTGGTGAATTCTTCCTCCTCCTTGAAACGAGTGTCGGTCTTTTATCTTTCCATCATTATTGAACCTTCTCTTCTTGAAATGTCCATTTCTATTATCTTGGCCATGTTTACCACCAAAGTGGTTACCATTCTTGGCATGATAATTTCACCCGCGATGGTTATCATTGTTCCGATGACCATTGCCACCGGTATGATTATTATTATGTTGCTGGTCATTACCTTTTGGTTGTGATGACTCATTATCGCGCTCCACTAACTGAGCCCTATTCACAATATCTGAATATAAACAAAGTTTGTGAGAAATGAGGTATTGACGTATATCGGGTTTCAAACCTCGCAAAAACATTCACGTCATTCGCTCCTCATTATCGACCAAATGGGATGCAAACTGGGATAACTCCGCAAACTTAGCCTCGTACTGCGACACAATCATATTGTTTTTCTCCAGCTTGATGAATTCTACCTCTTTCATGTGACGAATACTTTCAGGAAAGTACTTGTCGTTGAATAATTCTTGGAACTTCTCCAAAGACATCTTGAGTGCGTCAGGCTGGGTACGTTTTACAGATTCCCACCAGTGATCTTCCTATTCACGCAATATAAAGGTAGCAAAAGTAACCTTTTGCTCCTCGGAGCATCCCAAGACATCAAATATCTTGGTGATCTACTTTAACCACGTCTCCGCCTTAAGTGATTCTTGCTTTCCCAAAAACTCCGGTGGTCCCAGCTCCTTGAATTGCTTAGCGGTGACCAACCGTGGGTTTCCATTGTTTCTTCCTGCATTATGAACAGGAGCCGCCTTCGCCTGATGTTGCATGAATTCTAAAAAGCTCTTAAACGTACCGTCGTTCGTTAATTGATCAGTGTTGTTGTTTACAGGAGGATTATCGCCATCCTGTTGCACATTGTCCTGATTATTGATCTGTAGAGAATCAACAGTCTCCTGTGCTCCATTGCTATTCTCAACATTCTTGGATGCCATTTTCAAACACTGCCACAAAACAAGGGTTAATTGACATGCAACATATTATCATTATACTTTGACCGACCAATCAAATACCAAATAAACTTAGGTAGGTCATACTAGCGAAGGAATTCCCCGTCTCTCCCCTCCTAGTTCTAGTCTCACATCTTAGCGAGAGATCATATCCTAAAGCTTTGATACCAATCATGGCGCCCCAAAATTAGGTATACATCACCCATCTTGGTCGCCAGATACATGGTACAGAATTCAAATACAACTTACTAATACAACTGTCATGTAAAATACGACAAAACATAAACTGTGAGTTTGAATACAATTATTGTCTACTAGAGATTATACAAACTCAAAAGGAGTCCTCATTAAAATTATTATCACACTATTTCACAAAATAGCGAGGACTACTAATGCTATCTTCTGGACCATCACTCTGTTTCCCGACTCATCCCCGCTATATTCTCATTTCCTGAAGAGAACGGTGAAAGAAAGGGTGAGCTCAACTAGCCTAGTAAGAAATATTATGACTAAGATATGCAGAATAAATTATCATTAGCCTCCAACAATGTTAAACTGATAAAATACAATAGACATCAAGTTTAACTGCATTGGAACAAGTAATCCATTAAAAGAGTCAAGTAGAGAATAGAATCTACTATCTTTTATGATTTAAAAAGTTTTTCATCACTTTTATCGCTGAGACTCTGCTCAATAAATAATCGACATCATTAAATCATCCCTGGACTACAGGCCAAGGATATTCTTTAGTATCACGACTATGAATTATCCATGCACTACGGGCCAAAGATAATCGTGTTTTCATCAACGGTCCTGATCATGCCATAAAACAATTCATCTTTGCACCCTTGGCCGAAGAGAATCCATAGCCATAATCATACCAAAAAGCATCCCATCAATGCACTACTACAGCCAATGAGGACTTTTTCCATATCATTTATAATATTACGGTCATGATTATACCGATAATCCTCGGTCATAATCATACCAAATCCATCTATGCACTCTGAATACGAGATGACTTTCAACATAATATAAACATGAGGATGATGACAATGATATAAGAATTCAATAAAAAAAGTTCAAGAATTAATTTGTCCAGGAACCAATAACGTCCAAATTGTCAACATTATACTGCTTTGTAGAGTAAAATTCAAGAATGCTCAGAAGAATATTTCCACAAAAAGATACTAGATGAAACGCAAATATCAAGGATATTCCACTAATTTCATGGAATATAGAACTCAAAATTTTAATCAGCTGAGTATAATACCGAATGGAATAACAAAAGATATCACCATCCATGCGGTACTTCGCATAAACAGGTTATTCCAATAGAATAATAATAACGGAACCAGGTCAGGTGAAATTCACACCGACAGGATGTTCCAACAGAATAATAAATGCGGAATAATAAATGATGGAACCAGGTCCCACAGATATAGCACAGATGTGATATTCCGGCGAATAATAAAAGACGAATAATAGAAGAATGTCACCAAGTATAGGGTAGCCCGCGTATCTGAGTTATTACAGCGAACAATAAAGAAATGGAATAACAGAAGCTCTCTTCTTGAATACAAAAGAATAATATCCCTTACGAGTACAATAAATAATATCCCTTACCGTAAAAGAAACTGGATATAAGAGTAGGGAAGTAGCAGAATACTTTTCTATAGCTTCTATATAATTTCTCTTTCTACAGTTTCAGTGAATTCGTAAGAAATAATGAAGGAATGAGTTTCTATTTATAGGAAAATGGAATGAATAGTAACTAATTCATGAACGGTCCAGATTGATTTACTTTTAATCGGATGGTCCATATCTAAAGCAAAATATTTTAAATAAAATATAATATATTATATATTATATATATATATAACATTAGACGAAGTTCATGGGCAGAATAATTTGGCAGGTCACGGATGAATTAATTCGCATGCAAGCTATATACATATAATCCCACTAACATTATATATATATATATATATATATATATATATATATATATTTTATATATATTATAATCATACCATACCAATCCCACCCGACAAATCAATTCTTCCTTCCCCTTAAGTCAATCTTCATATGCTAAATATATATATAAAATATTATAACACCTATCAAATTCTCCACCACAACCCACTCACTCATATATAATATATAAAAATACTTATTATTCACACACATTACTTTCATTATTTTTTCTTCCCACCACACTACTTTCACCACACTACACGTACACACTTTCAAACCCCCACCCATATTTTCAAACTTCCACCAATATGTTGTCCCCACCTGTCATCATCATATATATATATAACACATTCTCTTACACACACACACACATTATATATATATAATACACTCCACCTTTTCCATCATCCTCCACTAACATTATATAATATATATATATATATACACACATCACATACAAATATATATAAATATATTTTATCTCTCCTTTACGTAGTTTCCTCTCACCCCTATATTCAGATTTCATACATCACATGTGGGCCTCATATGTGGTCCCCACATATGGGCCCCACCTTTATTATATAAAATAATTTTTTACCAATTATTTTTAAAAATGGGCAAAATAAGGGGTCCATAAAATAAGCAAAACTGAGTGACTTCTCACGTAAGCATTAATAATCAATACCGTGTATTACTATGCAACCACGCGTATTACTGTACTTTTAGTACCGAGTAGTTCAACAGTTTTAACGGTAAAACTTCCGCCGTTATTTTCAATAAAATATTTTTGTCGTTTTCTCAAACGGACAATAATTCTGTTGTGGGGTCCACCAATGATTGCGTCGTCATACAGATATTCCCCGATAAAAAGAATATTTCCTGACCAATCGAATATTATACATCAACTTGTATACTTTACAAAAATTATAAATATTACCCACAACTATAACATTATCTCAAATCCACACCATAATATTAAAAAAATATTTTGAGAAATTTAAATCTTTATTCATAAAATCTGGGGTCTCACAACTACGGCTAAAGATAATCATGTTTTCATCAACGGTCCTGATCATGCCGTAAAACAATTCATCTTTGTACTACGACAAAAGAGAATCCATAGCCATAATCATACCAAAAATTGTCCATCAATACACTACATGCCAATAAGGACTTTTTCTACATCATTTGTAACATTATGGTTATGATTATACCGAATAATCCCTGGTCATAATCATACCAAGTCCATCTATGCACTACAGGCCACAGATGACTTTCAACATAATATAAGCATGAGGATGATGACAATGATATAAGAATTCAATAAAACAAGTTCAAGAATTAATCTATCCAGGAACTAATAACGTCCACATTGTCAACATGATACTTCTTTATAGAGTAAAATTCAAGAATGCTCAGAAGAATATTTCCATGAAAAGATACTGGATGAAGCGCAAATATCAAGGATATTTCACAAATTTCATGGAGTATAGAAGTCAAAGTTTTAATCAACTAAGTATAATAAAGAATGGAATAACAAAAGAAATCACCATGCATGCGATAGACCGCCTTGCAGCGAAGTTATTCCAATGTAATAATAAATAACGGAACCGGTCGGTAATAAAACGCATGCAGACGGATATTCCAAATGAATAATAAAGAATGGAACTAGGTCCTTAAAACGCACGAGACGTGATATATTCGATAGAATAATAAATAATGGAACCGAGGTCCCGTGTAAGCATACGAGATGTGGATATTTCGACATAATAATAAATAATGAAATCATAGAAGAATTTCACCAAGTATAGTGTTGCCCGCGTATACAGGTTATTCCAACAGAATAATAAATAATGGAATAACAGAAGTTCTCTTCATGAATACAAAAGAAATAACACCCCTTACCGTAAAAGAAACTGAATATAAGAGTAGGGAAGAAGCAGAATACTTTTCTATAGTTTCTCTATAATTTCTCTCTCTAGAGTTTCAGTGAATTCGTAAGAAATAATGAAGGAATGAGCTTCTATTTATAGGAAATAGACTGAATAGTAACTAATTCATGAACGGTCCAGATTGATTTATTTTTAAACGGACGGTCCATATTGGTTTACTATTAAAACTTAAAGCAACGGTCCATACTTATTTAATATTAAAACTTAAAACTAGCGATCCATATTGATTTACTATTATAAATTTCCACCAGCGGTCCATATTGGTTTACTATTATATCTTCAATCAACGGTCTGAAAAATTAGCACATCTCCTCATGGAATAATATTGTACCCAAAAATGATTTGGACCGAAAAGAAATATATCTTACGGGTGATCAATAGTACCCCGTGAATAGTAACTCGTGAATAGTAACTCATGAATAGTAACTCATGAATAGTAATTGGACATGAAAAGTGTCCCGAATACCCGATTGAACAATACTGAGTGACTTCTCACATAAGCATCAATAATCAATATCGTGTACTACTATGAAACTACGCGTATTACTATACTTTTAACATCGGGTGTTTCAACACTTAACGGTAAAACTTCTGCCGTTATTTTCATAAAGTATTTTTGTCGTTTTTTCAATCGGACAATAATTCAGTTACGGGGTCCACCTGATCAAGCTAGGCTTTACATCCTTCTTTGCCACTAAGTGTCGAATTGCCGCATGATCTGTGTACACTATCACCCTTGTACCAATCAGATACGCTCTAAACTTGTCAAAAGCATACACAACTGCCAGTAATTTTGTGAGACCCCAGATTTTATGAATAAATATTTAATTTTTTCGAAATAATTTTTTTTAATATTATGGTGTGGATTTGATGTAATGTTATAGTTGTGGGTAATAGTTACAAATTTTGCAAAGTAAACAAGTTGTTATATAATATTCGATTGGTGGGGACCCCACAACGGAATTATATTGCCGGATTGAAAATGACAAAAATACTTTATGAAAATAACTATGGAAGTTTTACCGCTAATCGTGAAACACCCGATGTTAAAAAATGCTGATGTCGCTCTGGGTGCATAGTAGTAGTACTCTGTATTGATTATTGATGCTTACGTGATAAGTCACTCGATTTGTTTAATTATTACTATAGAATTGCGCATAGCATCTCACGTTATTTGATTCAATTATTGTCAATATTTTATATATTATTAAATTAATAATTGAGATGACAAAGTTATTAATATTATTATTTGCAATATTAACGATGTCTAGAAGTTACATCGAGGAGAGGTTTGGTCACCTAATTGTGCGCCATAGGGAGAAATCCTTATTGAAAGCCCCTCTTTCCTGAGGAGCGACACACGTCGATTAATATTGTGAATTATAATAATGATGATAAAGTTTGTTTTATTATTATTATAAATGTAATAAAACAGAAAAAATTTTAAATAAAATAGAATACTTTTATAAAGTTATTTGTTTTATTAGATTTTAAATAGAATATATTATATTTTATTATGCATAGTGTTTGCATGGTAAAATCTTTTTATATAAAATGCAGAATACTTTTATAAAATTATTTGTTTTATTAGAATTTAAATAGAATATATTATATTTTATTATGCATAGTATTTGCATAGTGTTTGCATAGTAAAATCTTTTTATATAAAATAGCATACTTTTATAAAGTTATTTGTTTTATTAGATTTTAAATAAAATATATTATATTTTATTGCATAGTGCAACATAGTATCATTTCCATTCTTCTATAAATACGATGCTTAGTTAGAATTGAAAATCACACCAGAAATTCAGAGAATTCTTCTTCTATAATCTTGAGCGTATTTCTTTAGAGTTTAAGAAAGCTTTGAGCGTAGAAAATAGTACAAGTTTTCTTAAAGTATATCCCCGCACTACCCATCGGAATACTCTTCTTTTAAGGTAAGGGGTATTATTTTTTCGTATTCATGAAGAGAGTCATTTTCTTTCAATACTCGTAAGGGTTGTTATTCCATTCCTTATTATTATGTCGGAATAACCTGTCTATATGAAGTACCGCATACATGGTGAAATTCTTCTGTTATTCCATTCTTTATTATTATGTCGGAATAACTTGTCTGTGCAGTCTATCGCATGCTTGGTGAATTCTGTTGTTATTCCATTCTTTATTATTACATTGGAATAACTCATTGTCATCATGCGATCTATCGCATGCACGGTGAATTCTTTTGTTATTCCATTCTTTATTATTACTGCTTTGAACATCACATGCATGTGGATTACGCATAACTTTGGTTCCATTCTTTATTATTACTTTGGAACATCACATGCATGCGATTACGCATGACATGGTTCTTTATTATTCTATTGGAATATCTTGTATGTGTGGGTTACGTATGACCTGGTTCCATTCTTAATTATTCTGTTTGAATAATTTGTCTATGTGGATTACCGCATGGCAAAAAAAATCCATTTGCAGTTTCATATATTCTATTATACTAAGTTGGTTAAAGTTTTGGCTTCTATACTCCATGAAATTAGTGGAATATCCTTAATATTTGCGCTTCATCCAGTATCTTTTCATGGAAATATTCTTCTGAGCATTCTTGAATTTTACTCCACAAAGCAGTATCATGTTGACAATTTGGACGTTATTGAGTTCAGGATAAATTAACTTATAAAATCTGTAAAATTTATTCTTGAACTTGTTTTATTGAATTGTCATCATCCTCATGTTTATAATATGTTGAAAGTCATATGTGGCATGTAGTGCATAGATGGACTTGGTATGATTATGACCAAGGATTATTCGGTATAATCATGACCGTAATATTACAAATGATGTGGTAAAAAATCCTCATTGGTCGTAGTGCATTGATGGACAGTTGTTGGCATGATCATGACCATTGATGAATACACGAATATCTTTGGCCCGTAGTGCATGGATAATTTGTGGTCGTGATACTAATGAATATCCTTGGCCGTAGTGCAGGGATGATGTGGATTATTTATTAAGCCGAGTCTTAGCGATAAAAGTAATGAAAAAACTTTTAAATCATAGAAGATAGTAGATTTTATTCTCTACTTGACTCTTCTAATGGATTGTTTGTTCCGCTGCAATTAAACTTGATGTTTGTTATATTTTATCAGTTTAACACTGTTGAAGGCTAATGATAATTTATTCTGCATTATCTTAGTCATAATATTTCTTACTGGGCTAGTTGAGCTCGCCATTTCTCTTTCATTGTTCTCTTCAGGAAATGAGAACATAGCAGGGACTAGTCGGGGAACGGAGTGACGATCCAGATGATAGCATTAGTAGTCCTCACTATTCTATGAAATAGTGTGGTAATAAATGTATTAAGGACTTATTTTGAGTTTGAATAATGTCTAGAAGACAATATTTGTATTAAAACTCACAGCTCATGTTGTATATTTAACGTTGTATTTGTATTCTGTACCATGTATTTGGCGACTCAGAATAGGTGATATATACCTATTTTGGGGGCATCACAATCATTTTGTGGGGAATAGTCACAGGCAAGTACACTGATGTGGGCCACCTCATTCATCAGAATATGTTACGTTACATGAGGGGGAACACTATGGGAAGTATCCCACATGCGTCCGTTGTTGCTAGTCTATGTGCACATCAAGGAGTAAGTTGGGGTAATGAACAAATGTAGTGCCCTAGCCAAGATATCACTCATGCGACTATTGCCAAATTCGAGGATTGGGCAGGAGGTGTGCCACACCCGAGGGGAAAAGGCTTAATCCTTCAACCCGGATCCTCGGTGCCTCCACCACAGGCCACACAGGAAACTGAAGCAGGAACGTCAACCCAAGCCACTGCTGTCCATGATGATCGTCGTCTCCGAAGGTTGGAGAGGAAGGTCGACGCTATGTATGAAAAATTTGCAGCATTTGCTAATAGTTTAATGAGGTCTCTAGCAGAGGCATTTGCACAGTAGGGTACTATGCTCGAGTGGCCATAATTTGGGACAGTCGTGCCATTTCCACCACCAAATTCACCACCCAAAGAGGGTGGTGTAGCTGATCAGTAGGGGAGTTCTTCTAACCCTATACCTTCATTCATTGGGACAATGAATATTTTAAGTTTGGGGGTGTTGGGTAGTAGGGTAGTTGCATGTAATGTTTGCATGTTAGTTTAAATTGTGCATGTTTATTTTGCATGTTATGTGTTATGTAATAATTGTAGAAATTTTTTCTATTTTTGGTTATTATTATATGTGTTAGTATATGTTTAGTTTCATGTCTTGCATTTCTAGCTTTGTGGAGTTTTAAGTCTAGCCAATGATGAAACTAAATTTTGAAGGATTGTTGATTTTAATGGATAACATGAGCTTAGATATAATATTTTACATGATGTAATCTATGGATGTTGTTTAGATGCTTTCGGTTTGCACTGACGTGTTACACATGCTTGTAGGTATAAGAGCTACATGTTATATTGCTTGATAGGAAGTGTGGTTTTTTAAAATAGAATTGTGTGGAAAATGGACGTAGACTATGAAAACATTGATAATCAAGCTTTGGGAACACATGGGTATGCTTATTGTAAAAAAAAGAAAAAGAAAGAGGAAAATCTATCTTGAAACCTTCGTGAGCTTAATTATTGACTTTTTGGAAGGGGCGAGATGGAGCGTAAAACGCACTCGCTGTATAAAAAAAATAGCAATAAACACTACGGGAAAGAGCGAAAATCACCCTCGTGAGTAAAAATAAAGCAGTTTACACCCATTGTTGAACCTTAGTTTGTATTGATATGTTAGAATAGTTTTTGTTGCATTAGTATACATGGATCTTGATTTAGACTGCAATTTTCTATTTTGAGCAGTTTAACATGTAAATTCTTTGCCTTAGTCATGTTTTGGTGAACACAACACACACACAACATCTTTATAGCAAATATGGGTTATTTGATTATATGATATTATGTCTATAGCTTAGTTTGGATTTCTTATTCTTGAATCTGGATAATTCGCTGAGGCATATTAGATTAGAATTCTATTTTAGCTGAAAAAAATGTGGGACTCATTTGCATCGTAATCTAGTTGCATAGCATGTAGTTGCATTTCATGGTTTAATGTCATATGCATTGCTTGAGGGCAAGCAATAGTTCAAGTTTGGGGGTATTTGATAAGTAAGTTTATTACCTACTTATTGGATATCAATTCAGAAGAGTTATGCTCATCTCAAGTAGGTTTTAGTATGTTTTTAGTTGCATTTTATGTTTATTTTGCAATACTCGTAATTAGAACTCCTATGGTATGGAAATACAGGAAATGGCATGATTTGGCATGGACAAGGTGGTATGAGACTAGCAAGGCATGGGAAGTGGAACGTATATATGGGTAGACATGGGACTGAGCAGTGATGAACAACAAAGAACAAGCAAGCGAGCAATGAAAAATAGCAATGAGAACATCGATGATGAGATCACGAGAAGCGGTAGCGGCCATGCATGACTAAACAAGTTATCTTTCATGCGCTTGCACAAGATTCAAATCTGAAGCTAAAATTGCATACTACACGCACGCCGCGCTTTGTTTTGTCTTTGGAATCTCGTGCGTGCCTTGCCGAGTCCTCTGAAGTTGTTTGTTGATTTATTTTTAAATTTGAAATTTGAAAGTGGGGGTCTTATCTAAACTATTCTGGTTGGTACCAGACGTGCATGTTATGAGATTTTATCAGTTTTTATCTAAGTATTAAGGTTCTTAGTTTTATTATTAGTTCTAGAGAGAGTTTGGAGCTCTGATCAGTACAATTGTCTCTCTCTCATTCTAGATTATTAAAATAAAGTATATTTTTATCTCCGGGAGATCAGTGCTGATTTGGAATAGCAATTTGGGACAGAATCCTGCAATTGGGTTTAATCAATTCTCTCTTCTCTCTCAATTGTGTTATTTAATTTCCATGTGCTATTACAATCCCATAATGGCTTTTGGTTCAGAAATGAACTAAACCCCATTATGGGATTCTAATGGAATTTGATATGTAGTCTATAATTAATTACCTGATTGTTTGATTGTATGTTTATCATTGGATTATCTATTGTGATTGAGCGAAATGAATGAATGTTTGATCGCTATTCACCTTTTATACTCATATGGAATTGAAAAATGATATATGAGTATGATTAAAGTCATGATAGCATGCCTTTACGAGGCTGAAATGTTTAGCTTTATATTTCGTGAACCAGATAACAATATATTGTTTCACCGTATATAGTAATATAAGAGCATGTGCTTCAATTCATTAGTGTTGCAATTTTACATAGGAATATAGTGATTTTGGCATTATTGTCGATTACATGTGTGAGACCCCAGATTTTATGAATAAATATTTAATTTTCTCGAAATAATTTTTTTTTTAATATTATGGTGTGGATTTGATGTAATGTTATAGTGTGGGTAATAGTTACAAATTTTGCAAAGTAAGTAAGTGGTTATATAATATTCGATTGGTCGAGGAATATTCTTTTCGTCAGGGAATATCGGTATGACGGTACAATCATTGGTGGACCCCGTAACAGAATTATTGTCGGATTGAGAAAACGACAAAAATACTTTATGAAAATAATGGCGGAAGTTTTATCGTTGCCTGTTGAAACACCCGGTTTTAAAAGTACAGTAATACGCGTAGTTGCATAGTAGTATAGGCTATTGATTATTGATGCTTATGTGAGAAGTCACTCAGTATTGTTCAATTGGGTATTCGGGACACTTTTCGTGCTCAATTACTATTCACGAGTTACTATTCATGAGTTACTATTCACGAGTTACTATTCATGAGTTACTATTCACGAGTTACTATTCACAAGTTACTATTCATGAATTACTATTCACGGGGTACTATTGATCACCCGTAAGATATATTTCTTTTCGGTCCAAATCATTTTTGGGAACAATATTATTCCACGAGGAGATGTGCTAATTTTTCAGACTGTTGATTGAAGATATAATAGTAAACCAATATGGACCGCTGGTGGAAAGTTATAATAGTAAATCAATATAGATCGCTAGTTTAAAGTTTTAATAGTAAATCAGTATGGATCGTTGCTTTAAGTTTTAATAGTAAACCAATATGGACCGTCCGTTTAAAAGTAAATTAATTTGGACCGTTCATGAATTAGTTACTATCCAGTCCATTTTCCTATAAATAGAAGCTCATTCCTTCATTATTTCTTACGAATTCACTGAAACTCTAGAGAGAAATTATAGAGAAACTATAGAAAAGTATTTTGCTACTTTGCTACTCTTATATTCAGTTTCTTTTACAGTAAGGGGTGTTATTTCTTTTGTATTCATGAAGAGAACTTCTGTTATTCTATTATTTATTATTCGTACAAAGGGTCAGAAAAGCCCCTGATGTTTACCGCAATGTCTCACTTGCACCCTAATCTAATTTTTTTTTTTCCAAAAGTACTGAATTAACGTTATATTTTTGGGTCATCGATTAATCTCCTACTTGTTAACAAAAGACAAAGCAGGGGTTAAAATGTGATGACGTAAGCGAGGCTTAAATATAAATTATATTCTAAATAAAATAATATATATCATTTAATCAAAACAAAAAATACTAAAATTCAAAATAAAAAAGCATAACATATTTACATCATTTATTCAAAATAATAAAATTCAAATTATTTTGTTAACTAATCAAAACAACTAATTAAATAAAATAATTTGTATAACATATTTACATCATTTAATCAAAATACTAAAATTCAAAACATAACATATTTACATCAAATACTAATTTAAAAAATGCTAAAATACTAATTTAAAAAAATACTAAAATACTAAAAAAATCAAATTAAAAAAATGCTAAAAATGCTAAAATTCAAATTATTTTATTAATTAATCAAAACAACAAAAATCAAATTACATCATTAAAATACTAAAATCATAATACTAAATACTAATTGATATAAAAATTTTAAATTACTAAAA
Source organism: Panax ginseng (assembly GCA_020205605.1). Taxonomy (NCBI): domain Eukaryota; kingdom Viridiplantae; phylum Streptophyta; class Magnoliopsida; order Apiales; family Araliaceae; genus Panax; species Panax ginseng. Next base: position 59,291,740 of record CM035140.1, on the reverse strand, counting down.
TCATAATACTAAATAATATTTTTTTAAAGTATATAAAAATTTGATGAAGTAATAATCTATATATGTTATAAATAATATAAATAATTTGATGATGTAATAATCTATACATAACAAAGATATATGTTATAATTTAATGATGTAATAATATTTTAAAAATGTATTAAAAATTCAAATTACATCATAATATTTTTAAATTGATATGATTTAAAAGTTAATATTAAAATTACTAAAATAATCATAATACTCTAGTTATGAATTTTAAAAATATTATTTAGTATTATGATTTTAGTAATTTAAGTATTTTGATTAAATGATGTAAATATGTTATACAACTTATTTTATTTAATTAGTTGTTTTGATTAATTAACAAAATAATTTGAATTTTATTATTTTGATTAAATGATGTAAATATGTTATGCTTTTTTTATTTTGAATTTTAGTATTTTTTGTTTTGATTAAATGATATATATTGTTTTATTTAGAATATATTTTATATTTAAGCCTGCCACGTCATAACATTTTAACCCCGTTTGTCTTTTGTTAACGGCAGGGGCACGGATGACCCAAAAATGTAACGTTAAGGGTACTTTTGGAAAAAAAATTAGTTTATGGTGCAAGTGGGACATTGGGGTAAACACAGGGGCTTTTTTGACCTTTTTCCCTTTATTATTCTGTTGGAATAACCTGTATACGCGGGCTACCCTATACTTGGTGAAATTCTTCTGTTATTTCATTCTTTATTATTACATTCAATATCCCGTGCATGCGTTTCTACCGGACACAGTTCCATTCTTTATTATTACATTGGAATATTACATACATGCATTTTACGCCTAACCTAGTTCCATTCTTTATTATTATGTTGGAATATCACGTGCATGCGTTTTTACGGACTGACCGTTCCGTTATTTATTATTACATTTGAATAACTTTTATATGCGGTCTATCGCATGCATGGTGATTTTTTTTATTATTCCATTCTTTATTATACTCAATTGGTTAAAACTTTGACTTCTATACTCCAAGAAATTAGTGGAATATCATTGATATTTGCGCTTTATCCAGTATCTTTTCATGGAAATATTCTTCTGAACATTCTTGAATTTTACTCAACAAAGAAGTATCATGTTGACAATTTGGACGTTATTAGTTCCTGGATAAATTAATTCTTGAACTTGTTTTATTGAATTCTTATATCATTGTCATCATCCTCATGTTTATATTATGTTGAAAGTCATCTATGGCCTATAGTGCATAGATGGACTTGGTATGATTATGACCAGGGATTATTCAGTATAATCATAACCGTAATGTTACAAATGATATGGAAAAAGTCCTCATTGGCCCGTAGTGCATTGATGGACAATTTTTGGTATGATTATGGCTATGGATTCTCTTTGGCCGTAGTGCAAAGATGAATTGTTTTATGGCATGATCAGGACTGTTGATGAAAACATGATTATCTTTAACCGTAGTGCATGGATAATTCGTGGTCATGATACTAAAGAATATCCTTGGCCGTAGTGCATGGGTGATTCGATGATGTGGATTATTTATTAAGCTGAGTCCCAGCGATAAAAGTGATGAAAAACCTTTTAAATCATAGAAGATAGTAGATTTTATTCCCTACTTGACTCTTCTAATGGATTGCTTGTTCCGCTGCAGTTAAACTTGATAGTTATTATATTTTATCAATTTAACACTGTTGAAGGCTAGCGATAAATTATTCTGCATTATCTCAGTCATAATATTTTTTTACTGGGCTAATTGAGCTCACCCTTTCTTTCACTGTTCCCTTCAGGAAATGAGAACGTAGCTGGGACTTGTCGGAGAATAGAGTGTTGGTCCTAGATGTTTGCATTAGTAGTCCTCACTATTCTGTGAAATAGTGTGATAATAATTGTAATGAGGACTTCTTTTCAGTTTTTATACTCTCTAGTAGACAATTTTTGTATTCAAACTCACATTTTATGTTTTGTCGTATTGTACATGACAGTTGTATTATTAAGTTGTATTTGAATTCTATACCATGTATCTGGCGACTCAAGATGGGTTATGTATACCTAATTTTGGGGCGTCACGGTTTGGTATCAAAGCTTAGGATATGATCCTGGTGAGATGTCTTGATAAGAACTAGGAGGGGAGAGACAGGGAATTCCTTCGTTAGTATGACCTACCTAAGTTTATTTGGTATTTAATTGGTCAATCAGAGTATAGGGATAATATGTGATATGTCAATTAACCCTTGTTTAGTGACAATATTTGTATTCAGAAGTTGTGAATAGGGCTCAGTTATTGGAGCACGATAATGAGTCAGCACAACCAAAATGCAACGACCAACAACACGATAATAATCATCACCGGGTGGCAGCCATCATCGAACAATGATAACCATCGTGGGGGAAATTATCATGCCAAGAATGGTAACCACTTCGTTGGTAATCATGGCCAAGATAATAGAAGTGGAAATTTCAAGAAGAGAATGTCATTTAGCCCAATTTTGTCGTGCACCAGAGTCAATTCCAGCTGGGACGGTGGTACCAAAGGCGGATACGGACAAAACAAAGTCGGTGGTTTCAGGAAGAGCGTTTTTCGTGACTTCTCAAAAAATAAGTAACCCGAACGAAGTTAGCACGGGTTAGTTAATTATAAATTCTTGCGAAGTCTATACATTATTAGATACCGGTTCTACCCATTCTTTTATCTCTCTTGTTTGCGCTCAACGTTTAAATTTGACTTCGGAGAAGTTAAACTTTGACTTATTGGTTGAAACTTGGATAGTAGAAACCTTCGTTACCTCCACTTTATAGATCTTGTTGATTCAAATCGACACTTTAACGTTACCTGTCGATCTTATCTCTTTGAAAATATTTGCCTTTGATGTGATTTTAGGAATCGATTGGTTAACTACTCATCATGATTTTTGTAAGGTTTTTAGCTTTCATATTCCTAACAAACCTGTAATGCGAATTCAAGCAACCAAACCACTAAAGTCAATCACTGTCATATCAAGCCATAAGTAAAGAGCCCCGGTCCTTTCGTGGTTGACTTCCTTGTGTAGAATGCATCGAAGCCAGACTTTCTGTAGGTGACGTCGTGAATGCCGGTGGCAAGTTGATAGGTATCAATGTGACGTGCTATCCAAGTCTTGGATGAGAGTCACAGTTTTGAATGATATTTCTATTGTTAATAAATTTCTTGATGTATTCTTGAAGACTTCTTAGCCTACCCCTAGAGCGTGAAATCAAATTTTGTATTCACCCCAGTACAAAATCCATTTCTAAAACCATCAAATATTTCTTTACTTAAAACGAATGTAACATGCGCCAAAGAGGTTGGCTCGAGCTGTTGAAGATTACGATCATACCATGCAATATCATCGTGGAAGTGTGAATGTGGTAGCAGACGCGTTGAGTATAAGATCGTATGCGGTTACAAGTGCGAATATACGAACCCACATGAAGATAACGAATATATGATTAGAATCGACTTTAATCGATAAAGTTAAAGCTGCTCAAGCTACATACTCAGAGGTGATGAATGTGAAGAAGAAAGTTCAAGAGGGCATTTTTTTAGAAGCAAGAATCGATGAAGAGAGGAAATCTCAACCCTCGATTCTATTGGCCCATTTGAAATCCATGATCGAGTAAAAACTGTGACCTATAGACTCATTTTACCGCCAAGTATATCGCGTGTTCATAACGTTTTTCACGTATCGATGTTACATAAATATGTGGACGACCCGAACCACATTATTGAATTAAAACTAGACGAGATATCAGAAGATTTAACGTATGAAGAGATACGTGTTAAAATCTTGGATAAGAAGGATCGTATTCAACACTCAAAGGTTATACCTCAAGAGTTAGAATCTGAAATGAAGTCAAGGTATCCTCATCTCTTCGGTATACCAGGTACGTACATAAATTTTGAGGGCGAAATTCCATAAGGATGGGAGATTGTGAGACCCCAAATTTTATGGATAAATATTTAATTTTCTTGAAATAATTTTTTCTTTAATATTATGATGTGGATTTGATGTAATGTTATAGTTGTGGGTAATAGTTACAAATTTTGCAAAGTAAGCAAGTGATTATATAATATTCGATTGGTTGGGGAATATTCTTTTTGTCATGGAATATCTGTACGACGGTACAATCATTGGTGGACCCCGCAACGGAATTATTGTCGAATTGAGAAAATGACAAAAATAATTTATGAAAATAACGGCGGAAGTTTTACCGTTAACTATTGAAACACCCGGTGTTAAAAGTACAGTAATACGCGTAGTTGCATAGTAGTACACGGTATTGATTATTGATGCTATGTGAGAAGTCACTCAGTATTGTTCAATCGGGTATTCGGGATACTTTTTATGCCCAAATACTATTCATGAGTTACTATTCACAAGTTACTATTCATGAGTTACTATTCATGAGTTACTATTCACGAGTTACTATTCACGGGGTACTATTGATCACCCGTAAGATATATTTCTTTTCGGTCAAAATCATTTTTGGATACAATATTATTCCTTGAGGAGATATGCTAATTTTTCAGACCGTTGATTGAAGATATAATAGTAAACCAATATGGACCGCTGGTGGAAAGTTATAATAGTAAATCAATATAGATCGCTAGTTTAAAGTTTTAATAGTAAATCAGTATGGATCGTTGCTTTAAGTTTTAATAGTAAACCAATATGGACCATCCGTTTAAAAGTAAATCAATCTGGACCGTTCATGAATTAGTTACTATTCAGTCCATTTTCTTATAAATAGAAGCTCATTCCTTCATTATTTCTTACGAATTCACTGAAACTCTAGAGAGAGAAATTTTAGAGAAACTATAAAAAAGTATTCTGCTACTTCCCTACTCTTATATTCAGTTTCTTTTACGGTAAGGGGTGTTATTTCTTTTGTATTTATGAAGAGAACTTCTGTTATTCCATTATTTATTATTCGATTGGAATAACTTTTGTATCTGTGGTTTCTATACTTGGTGAAATTATTACATTATTTGATTCTTTATTATTCTCATTGGAATATCACATACTACATGCATTTTACTAGAACTGGTTCCAGTCTTTATTATTCTGTTGGAATATCATGTCTATGCGTTTTACGCCGGACATGGTTCCAGTCTTTATTATTCTGTTGGAATATCCTGTTTGTGCCTTTTACACCTGACCTGGTTCCGTTATTTATTATTCTGATGGAATAACCTGCCTGTGCGGTCTATTGCATGCATGGTGATTTCTTTTGTTATTCCATTCTTTATTATACTCAGTTGGTTAAAAATTTGACTTCTATACTCCATGAAATTAGTGGAATATCCTTGATATTTGTGCTTCATCCAGTATCTTTTCATGGAAATATTCTTCTGAGCATTCCTCAATTTTACTCAACAAAGAAGTTTCATGTTGACAATTTGGACGTTATTAGTTCCTGGATAAATTAATTCTTGAACTTGTTTTATTGAATTCTTATATCATTGTCATCATCCTCATGTTTATATTATATTGAAAGTCATCTATGGCCTGTAGTGCATAGATGGACTTGGTATGATTATGACCAGGGATTATTCGGTATAATCATAACCGTAATGTTACAAATGATATGGAAAAAGTCCTCATTGGCACATGGTGCATTGATGGACGCTTTTTGGTATGATTATGGCTATGGATTCTCTTTGGTCGTAGTGCAAAAGATGAATTGTTTTATGGCATGATCGGGACCGTTGATGAAAACATGATTATCTTTAAGTAGTGCATGGATAATTAAGTGGTCGTCGTGATACTAAAGAATATCCTTGAGTAAGTAGTGCATGGGTGATTCGATGATGTGGATTATTTATTAAAATGAGTCCCAATGATAAAAGTGATGAAAACCTTTTAAATCATAGAAGATAGTAGATTTTATTCCTACTTGACTCTTCTAATGGATTGCTTGTTCATTGCAGTTAAACTTGATAGTTATTATATTTTATCGCTTTAACACGATTTGAAAACTAACAATAAATTATTCTCGCATTATCTCGGTCATAATATTTTTTACTGGGCTAATTGAGCTCACCCTTTCTTTCACTGTTCCCTTCAGGAAATGAGAACGTAGCTGGGACTAGTCGGGGAACAGAGTGATGGTCCTAGATGTTTGCATTAGTAGTCCTCACTATTCTGTGAAATAGTATGATAATAATTGTAATGAGGACTCCTTCTGAATTTTTATACTCTCTAGTAGACAATATTTGTATTCAAACTCACAGTTTATGTTTTGTTGTATTGTACACGACAGTTATATTATTAAGTTGTATTTGAATTCTGTACCATGTATCTGGCGACTCAAGATGGGTGATGTATACCTAATTTTGAGGGCGTCACAACATGATTTCTATTGCAATGTGGAGGTTATGTAAACAGGTTATAATTCATTGAAAAATGATTGTGTCTACTTTTGTGCTCTTAGCTAATTTTCCATGATAAACGTATAATTTTGGATGATGGCAATATTTAGATGAAGTATGAAATGAAGTTAGAATCCCATTTTTTCTAAATTTGATTCATTATTCTAGTATTATTCTTGTATTCATTATTTGAGTTTAGATTATTTAAAATTGTGAGTATTCGTTTAAGCATATAAAGATAGTGATATGGTTGATGTATAACAATTTAATTTTAAAACCTTTCTCCATGGATCGATACTTTTCTTACTCTGTACTACTTGTTGACCCATGTATGCTTACATGAGTTAGAGTCCTTTTGGTTAGACTAAAAAGGAGGTAGCAAGGGCCTCTGACATTCGGCTATCAGACAATATTTTTCCAGTTTTCCAGATTTTTGAAATCTACACTTTCGTGTATTTAGATGTTTTAGATCCTTGATCTAACAACCCAGATCACTAAATGACACCCCCTAACAAAACTTTAAACAACAAATCATAACTTTAACATAAGATCACATGATTTTCAAGTTTTAGGGTGTTATGCCTTTTAAAGCCCAATATTTGAATCTGATCCTTATGATCTGATCTTAGAAGGCTAAAGCTTGAACATGGCTTATCTTCTCTCTCTCTCACACTCTAAATTTTCGGATTTTAGAGAGAGAATGGCTTTAGCAAGAATAAGAGTTAAAGTATGTATTTTCTCTCTCTTTAATCCATGTAAAATATGTTGCAACTAAGTTGGCTGATGTAGAAGGGCTGAATGCTGGAGTTTTATGTCACATGTTGTAGTTAGAGTTGTTGAGAAACTAAAGATATAGCAAGATTTACAAGTTATCCAATTAAAGAACGTAAAAAGGGTATTATGGTCATTTTTGTTCATAATTTTAATGGCAATCTTGTCTTTTGATCCAACCTTTAGGGTTTAACCCTAAGGTTTTACAAATTAAAATCTAGGATTTCCAATTAAGGTTTTTCAAATAAAAAATTAAGCTTTCGACTTTATAATTAGGGTTTCCTAATTACTTAGATTTGAACATTAGGATTAAGGATTCCTAATTTAGTAATTAGGGTTCCTAATTTAAAAATTAGGGTTTCCAATAGAAAATCGGGGTTTCTAATAATTAGAGTTTATAATTATTAGGATTTCAAATAAATCATTAGGGTTTTCCCTATTAGGTTATAATTAATAACATTAATCATTAAATTTAGCCTTTGAATTCCCAAATTAGGGTTTCATATTCCGAATTAGGATTTTGGATTCTCGGAACTGAAATTAGGGTTTCCAGAGCTAGGATCTAGGGTTTCTTATATATCAATTTTTAGGGTTTTCTAACTGAACGTCGATGTTCTTAATATAATATTAGGGTTTGCCACATATATAATTTATCTAGTCAACTCTTGACCCTTAATCACAAACTGTACACATAAATCTACATACACATAACATATACACTTATACCCTTAATCCTGAATAATTCTCTACAAAAATTTTAAATCCACAAAATTTCTTCCCATAAATGACAAATCCATACACTTATTTTATGTCTAGGTTTATTATTTAACATTAATTTAATATTTGAAGATTTTAATAAATATCCAAATTCTCGGGTTATTACATTCACCCCTTCTTCTAAAAATTTTGTCTCCGAAATTTACCTTACACCTTATACCTTTTATACACAGCATCACATGCTACCCAAAACATCTCTCACAAGAGTTAAAATTATGAAATTGTGCTGAGGAGTCATATAGACCATGAACTACTAAGGTTTACAGGTATTACTACCCTTGTCCTATTTTAATTAAGAAAAAGGTACTCTACCCCTTACAAAGGTTAACAGTTTGTTTACAATCACGAAGAAGGTAAACTATCGTTACTAGTACGTATACTTTTATCATTTCTTGCGAATATTCTCGCTATTGAATAATTTTATCCAATCTGTACAGTTCACCTCAGTCTTATCATAGAATTCCGTACCAAAACAATTTGATTCGGGAAAATTTTCAAACAACGCTTAGAGTTTTTATAAACATTGGTATAGCTGAATCAAATAGCTTAGACTCATATCAATAATCAATTTCACTCAAAATATTAATGTATAGCCAAAACATCGTTGACAAATTAAAATTTTAAAAATAGTTTGAAAATGACGTCATGATGTCGTACTGTATTAACAGCCCGTTTGAGGATGTCATCATCGAGTGACTTTGTCATAACACATCATACAATAGTGGAACAATGATTTTAGATCAAATTCAACACCAAGTATTCTTGTATTTATAACTCCATCAACTTTTTATCATCTCTACACCAGGTTACATGGTACATAGGCGATAAATAAAAATATATTTTGATATTTCAAATCATTATCGTCTAGCTGAAACAAGTAGCATAGACTATTCTTTAAACCATTCCAAAAACCATTGCAATTCAGTTTTATCATCTCAACAGGTAACGATGTGTTGGTGGCCCGAAGTCCACTCATACACAATGGTCACCAAGAGTTAAGAATAAATTTCATTTTCAAAAAGCACATAATGCGTATTCAGCTTGATGTCAAAATTTCAAAGTCTAGCATAGCTAGAAGATTTGGAAAAACCTATGTCTCCACTAATAATCCATTGCCTAATATTGCTTTCTATTCCTATTATCCTCAATATTCCATTCACACTTAGTTCTACCCAGTTCGTCAAACTTACCACACTTACGAGTTCAAGAACTTTCCACACTCATTTGAGTTTAAGAACTTGTCCTAGACAGACCTTCGTTGTCCATTCGCTGAGGGGTTCATAAACATTTCATAAAATTATGAGTCACGAACGTAACATAAGTATCAGTTTTAAGAATTCGTACTTAACCTTATATTCTCTACCTATAACCTATCTATCTGTTATACACATGAGAAAAGAATCACCTTCTCAACAGGTATATAGAAAATATTGCGACACAAACATTTCAATGATTATCAGTACCAGAAACTAAGTGATTTTTACACCATGTACAATTCCCCGCCTATAACAAGGAATCACACAACTCAGCTGCTGACATGAGTCTTCAATTGAAATCCCCACCTAATCTTAACTTCATTCTCAATACGAATTTCATTTAATCTGTATTCATAATCCTTTCTTGAATTTGTACCAATTCATAGACACACATCAATCTTTGATATAAACTTTTCAATCATTCGCTTGTTTCTTATCCATACTATAACCTTATGAGATCACGGGGTGATCTCATCGTATATATTACGATTCATTTCTATACTATGATCGTTTTGTTTTACGATCTTCTATCCATGTACCTTTAGTCTTTTAAACTCTATCTATTCATCACTACTATTCACCTTTATTATCAGAGTTAGGGATCTCTGTATGTTCATAACTTGCCGAGATTTGTCTTTGAATCCTACCGACATATTAACTCTATTTAAGTTAGTTCTTATCATAATCACTGCGGTTATTAGTCTCAGGTAACCCTACCAAAGGTTTATAACCTACAGCTTTGATACATGTAACAATCCAGAATTTTAATTGTATTTTTTAAATATTTATTGAAATATATAAATATTTAATGGATATGTGATAAGTAGGTTTTATACCTACTTATCCAGTATCTATTACTTGAGTTATTTGCTTAATCTCATGTTACTTAGTTACTTTTCATACATTTTATGTTATTTTGTAGGCGATGACACGGCATTGGCATGAACAAGCAATAGAAAGCAATTCGGACATCTTTTAGACTAAAATACGCAAGCAAATGCAAGAAGGGAATATTGAAGGACTTTTAACACCAAGTTGGATGCATGTTCTTGGCTTGGAATTTGTAATTTATTGTAGATCTACTTCTTAGCTTTCTGGAACATCTTGAATCGTCCCAATCGGAGTTCGGATGCGAGAGTTATGGCCTTTTTATCAACGAAGATCAAAGTTAAGAGTTGTCATGCTTGCTATTTACATAGCATCTACTTCGAGCCCGATTTCTGCCATGATCCAATCTGAATATGTCAATTCTTAAAGCATGAAAGTTGTAGATCTCGTCGATATCTTTGATTTGATAGGTGGGGGCACCCGTAACTCCTAGCGGATCAAAAGTTATGCCTGTTTTACCAAAGAACGTCGTAGCAGAAAATAGGGTAGCGCGGACCGCGCTATACACAGCGCGGGGCGCGCTGGGTGACCAGATTTTCTGACATTGTAGCGCGGGCCGCGCCCAGAATGGCTTGGGGACAGCGCGGGGCGCGCTAGGCGGCGGGTAGACAGCTTATTTGGGTTATTTGATGTCCAATTTGAGCTATAATAGGATTCTTAGTTGCCTAACTTACTTGGGTGTCCATTAGAACTATAAATACATGATGAGAGACATAAAAGAAGGGATCTAGGCGAGTTTTGGAGGATTTCCATTAGATTAGAATAGAGTAAATTAGATCAAAACCCTAGTTCTTGTGGGATTGGGAGATTGAAGCAACTTGGAGACCATTGAAGATCAAGAGCAGGAGCGTGAGGAAGATGGAGATTTGCTGACAACGGATTTATTCTTTACTCTACTCTTATTTTTATCTTTCAATGATTATTCAATTATGGATTCTTAATTTTAATTCAATAATAATGAACTAATTCTTTGTTTGAGATTACAATGGATCTTATTGTGTAGTTTATTTTAATATTCTTCGCTATCAATTATTATGTTCTATTGTGAGGATTGTCTATCGTGATTTGGACTTAATTATTTAATTGATTTGCCATCAATTACCGTGATAATCTATATGAACTCGAGAGATGAAGTATAGATTTAGATCTAATCATGATAGAATGTGTTTGTGATTTCTGCATAGATGGAATTCATGATTCGTGTTTGGGATAGAGATATGCCTTTACGCCATATGTAATCTTATAGAGAACTTGTGCGTTAAATCCTTTTTAATTGTAATTCACATAGAGATATAGTGGATTAGTTAATTAGGGTGTCTTACTTAATTCTATCATCTGTGGATTTAAGTGAGTATGGGTATTATGCATCGAGAGGTGGTTTTATATGCTTTAGTGTTCTTGATTAACAATTCAAGATAGAAAATAATTGATGAGAAGTGTGTTAACTTAAATGAAGCAATAAGTGAAGTTGTGATCTTAAATCTCCGTAATCTTAATTTAATTAGTGGTAATTAGAATTAATGTAATTAAATAATTTAATTTATATAATTTGAAATTCATTCGTTTAAATAAGATTGAGTTGGTTACGGGTTAGTACTTGATGATTTTTATTACACAATTCCTCGTGGGAACGATACTCTACTTTCACTTTATTACTTGTTGACCACGTATACTTGCGTGTTGTGCGTAATTAGATTTGACCCAACAATATGTTTATTGTTGAATAAATATTTATTTAAATTGATTTGATTTGATTGGTTAATTAATTGTTAAATAAATAATTAAGGAGATTAATGAGATTAATTATTATGAGATGGTATTCTAATTTAATTTAATAATTAAGTTAGAGAGTTTATAATGATTAAATGATTTATTCAATACATTGTTATTAGAATTAATTAAATTAAGTATGAACACTTAATTAAATAAAGTGTGATAAATAACTATATTATAAAGGAGTGATTAAAATAAATTAAAGGAGTTTAATTTAGTTTTCCCAAACAAGACTTAAAGATATTAAGTGTTTAATTTTAAAGGGTTTTGTCAAACGGAGCCTTATGGCTTTTTGATTTCTTTTGAATTTTTAATTAGAATAAAATAAATTAAATAATAAATAACCTATACATTTTTTTTGTAACTGATATATTAAGTATGCGTATTATTATGGCTTATCAGTTTGGCTTGGCTATCAGTTTGGTTTTACGCATAAACATAGTTGTTAAGCCTAACAAGAATACTGAGAATTACAGAGAGGAACTTGAGAGAGAATTGAGAGAAATTTGAGAGAAAGTCTAAGAATTCCAAAACAAATTTAGTGGTGTTAGCAAGGATTACCAAGCGAATTGAAGGTATTTCTTTAACCTTAATATTATATATATATATATATATATATATATGTATATATGAGTTTTACGGCATGAAGATTCAAGTTCTGTGAATTCTATTTTTTTCAAATTGTTGCAATACAACTATATTATGGTGATTGTATGTGGTTGTGATGCTAGAACTAGTGTTTAGACAGGAATTATTATGTTAATTATGGTTTAAAAATGAAGAAAAGTATGTTACAATGAATATTTTTCATATGGTTATGAAAGTACAAAAGTTAGTGGCTAATTTGGATGTTAATCTATAAATTGAGTCTTGATTATGCTAGTCCATTAAGAAACGAAGAGAACGTAGTTTGAACGAAGTAATTCGGACAAGAATTGTGATCACATTGATGATTTTTGTAAAGAATGTCAAAAATGGTGTTTTTATAAGAAAACATGAAATTTAAGAATTTAAATTAGTTGAAGTTGTTGTTTAATTGTGTTAAATGGTTTAATATGTAAGGAATTATGTTTGTGTTAGTTCTGTACCAATTACATATGCTTAATTTACTATTTTGTGGGTGAAATTCGTGTTAGTTGTCTTAATAACGATTATAAAATCACGTTCGCAAACTCGAATCGGTGCATATCATGCAAGCACAAGAATCTAAGGCAAAAGCGAAGCAAGTGCGCATGATGATCTGCTAGACCCAGTGAAGTCGGTTATTTCTGCAGACTTAGAAACCTTAATGTAACCTAGTTTGGTGATGTGTTAATGGGATATACATGTAATGACAAGGTTAAAACAGAGTAGTATCATGTGGTTAGTAACTTTAAAATATAAAACTAGTATGTTATAAAATGATATGTTATGATTTAAGAAACTTCGTGAATAATGAATAAGTGTTATGAAATTACACTTGTGATTCTGAAATGTGTATGGTAAGGTGAGACTTGTACTAAAATAACAAGTTCAGCTAGAAGTGAGTGTTCTTTTGGAATGTGGATGTTAGTATATCTAATAGATATTGTAATTCTAATACTATGTGTAGGTGAGTTTTAATATTATAGCTTACGCACAAGACAAGTTTCTAAACCTTATCTTTTACATTGAGCAAATTCTTGTATTCCTAATCATTATTTGAGCAAGCTATAACTTTAACTTTATTCGAACAAGTTTTGAATTCCAATAGTTATTGATTTACTCTAACTTGTTTGTTGTTAGACAAGTTTCTTTAATGCCATTCTTGTATTATGAATGCAATTTCTTGAATTCTAATTCCTAATGTCGAATTATTTTATTTCAATTAATGGCACAAGTTATTCTCTTATTGAGCAAGTGTTACTTTCAGCTTGCTATTACTTAATATATATCCAATAATTCTATATCTTGTTTAATAAGATCATAGCCTTAGCTTAATATTGTTCAAGCAAGGTTTATTGTTACTCAATGCCAATGCTTTGCAGTTGTTTCTAAGCATAAGTTTAATATATAGTTAGTTCGCTTATGATTATTCATTGTTCCATATTTTGTTATTATTGGTCAACTGTTGTGTTATCAAACCTTATTGATTCAACTAGTCCTTTAGTTGACGATCGGTAAATTCTAAATTACCTTGAAACGTATCCAAACCAAACTTACTTTGGGGCAGACTTGTACTCTAAATACTGAGATGAACAACCCTATCATTAGGGGATAATTTACCCTTAGCGTTAAAATATTTGTGCATAATACATTGTACGAAGGGCTGATCCGCCTAAGTACGAGGAGTCCCTATAGTCTTATGACTATTAAAGTTTAAGTTGAAAGATTACTTATAACTATGGACATAGTTTGTGGTCTTAGGACCCTCAGTTATATATTTCAGAATGTTGATATAACATATTGTTCAGTTCTATTGATCCTATTATTTGGCATTTGTTGTAAAGATTTTTATTCATTATTATTTCAAGTGAGCTTTGTTTGCTCACTCTTGCTTATATAAATATTACAGCTAAAGTTAAGAAGGTCGAGATACCTAGAACCAGTAAAGGAAAGGGAAAGATGAACAAGTACTGAAGACTTGTAATATGTTGACAGTTTATTGTCAAACTTTATTTTAATGATTGTAATGAAGTTATTATTTAAATTTTCCGCATATGAATGTTTGTATTTAAAGGTTAGACAACCTAGGAGATTTTTATTAATGTAATCCTTTAATGGGAAGGTTTAGTATCTAATTTATTATGATTGGGTAGCTAGATATGAATGTTTTTCTTAAGTGAACACCAAATCTTGAGGAAATGAAGTACCCGAATTTGGGGTGTCACAATACCAACTGTGAGGGCCCCAGATCCGGGTCCCAAATAACCGCGTATCTGGTACAATCAAATTCTATTTCTATTACTATTGCGGAAGATATAAACTGATGAGTGAGTTTTATACCCATGAATTGGATACATTCGGGCTTAATTTATTGTTGTTCTTAAGTCTTTTAGGATGTTTTTATGTGTTTGTGTCTATTCAAGCATATTTTATATTGTTTTGTAGCATTTGGGACAAAAGTTACATGGATTGATGTTTGGGGTGGCTAGATTCGCGTTTTCGGCTTGCCATTTACACAGCAGTCACTTCAGAGCCAATTTGACTATAGCTCCTGACATTATTTCGAAAATCTCAAACAATTAAAGTTGTAGATCTACTTCTCCTCTTTCCGGAACATCTTGAATCATCGAAATCGGAGTTCGGACGAAGAAGTTATGGCCATTTTCCCAAAGGACGCGTGAGCGAGAAAATGTCGGATTTTGGGCCGACAAGTTGGGGCGCCCATTTTAGGCCTATGCCCAATTGGCACGGGGCGCTGGGAGAGTAGTTTGAGTTGCTGTTGTTCAGCTACTGAAGGCGCGGGAAAAGGGCTTGGTGATGGCCTGGACTGAGGTATGTAAGACCTATTTCGGACCGCCATTTTTGAGAGTTACGCAATGACATGGGATTATAGGTTGTACGAAGTCAGGAAGATGGGACCATGCCCTCCGGTCTTCAAGCTTCAAATTCTATCTATTATCCTGCGTAGTAGTCACTCGGGATTGGACATCCTTGGTTCTTGTGAGACATTGCTGTGTAGAAATGTGTGTATTGAAATGTTGAGATGATGTGATGTGGTGTCATAGTGGCAAGATGACAACTTTGCCCCTCACCGGGGTTATCGCTGGTTTGGGTTGATAAAGCAGACGTTGCTCAGGGTTTTCCCTAAGATTGGACTGCTGCAAGTGTTGAAGGTCCTCAGTGTCATCTCTGAGGTGTGCCTGTCTTCCCGGTGTTATTTTCGGGTCTTGTACTGAGTGCCTCGGTGTGAGTACCGAGATTGAAGCAAATTGCATGCATTTGAAACAAGCATTTCTGGAGTTATCACCGGAACTGCATTCCTTGGGGTTATCTCCAAGGTTGGTAGCTGCTACTCCTAGTGTTGGGACTGAGACTGAATATCTCGAGGTTATCTCCGAGATGGATCGGTCTTCTCCGGTGGAATTTCCGGTATTAAAACTGCATGCCTCGGGGTTATCTCCGAGGTTGGACCTGATACTCCTAGTGTGTGTTCTGGGGTTGAGGTTGAACTTTCGGTAGTATGCGGACTAGATGTTAGTTGTCTTCTAAGGTTATCTCTGACAGATGAATATGCCCTCCTGCAATGTCAGTGACAGGTATACAGAAAATTTCGAGTGTCTACAGATGCCTCTCTTTATCATATTCATGTAAGGCAATGCATAGATAGGATAAAGAATCCAAGACACTTGAAATGCAACAAGGTAAACATGATGCAAAGTGCAGCAATATGATACAAATGTATGATGCATGTGTGTGGGGTTGTTGCCCAACATGCTGGGTATGATTGCCGACTCCCTGTTGCTTTTACTGGGGATTTGAACCGATGACCAAATTTGATGTGTGATCCAAATCTTGGAGTATGTTGATGTTGGGGTTGTCACCAAAGTCCTTAATCCTTGATACAGACTTGATTCTGAAGATGTGCCTCTCGTGTACAAGAGATCTGTGGGGATAACATTCTGTCTGTTTTGAGGATGTGTATAACATATTCCATCATCGATCCTCCTCGATGATGCTGACTCTTCCTGGTTTGTATCTCCAAGTCATATCAATGTTCTTCTGGATTTACTACCAACAATATGTGTTATCAGTGTTGCCTGACCTTCGTTGACGTGCGAATCAACGGAAAAATGCCCCTATTGGGTAGACTGTCAAGGTTGCTTGACCTTCGTTGACGTGTGAATCAACGGATCATGCGTTTTAACCTCCGCCAGGGATTTATTTAATTTTCGTTGATATGTGCATCAACGGAACATACGTTGTAACCCCCGCTGGGGTCTTGTGTAATCTTCGTTGATGTGTGTATCAACGGCTGAAATCATCGAATGGCTTCTAACACATTCGTTGGATTTACTTGCCAACGGTATACTGGTGTCAATGTTACTTGACCTTCGTTGATATGTGTTTCAACGGATGAACACATATTGTAACCCCCACCGGGGAACAATTTGATAGATAATGCGTGATGCCCCCACCGGGGTGATGTACTTCGACATATGCAAACGCGTGATGCCCTCGCCGGGGATCTCTTTTTGAGAATGTGTGATGCCCCCGCCGGGGTTTCTTGAGCGGATTAGGGTTACGACCCTGAATTGGTGGCATTGGACCTGTGTCAGGTATTACTGAGTATGACTTATAACAATTGAGATCATCGGCATAGCATACCCTGTGCTCGGGCGAACACCAATGAGTGATGTGTAGACCCACGGCTCGGTCTGAGAAAACCAGGATCTACAAGCCATTCTGCTCAATCGCGTAGCATTTTTTATTCCTGATTTGGCTTTTTCAGCTTATGCGAACTTCGTTGCAACTCGAACTGGACCAAGACGGAAGGGTGGGACCCACATAGGGGCAGGTGTACCTATGGACAACCGTGTATACTTAATGCCAGCAGGTTTCTTTCACAAGTCATTTTTATATTGCGTCGCTAAGGAAATTCGAGATCTCTTCTTCAGATTTGCTGAGTTCGGGCGACTTTCTGCAAATTTTGTCACCGTACAAGTGTTCTTCACTGTCCTGGTAACGTATGCATGTCTTCTTTTCTAGTTTTTATCCGTTAGAAAATGACTTATCATATAAAATTCATCTAAACACATAGTAGTGAATATGCATGCTCAAATAACTTGATAAAAAATATTCAACATAGTAAATGTTAGTATTAAACCATGCTGAACATAATGATGTGAAAAAATTTAACCTTTGAGATAGTCAAATTGGCACCCTTTTCTGCTAATTCTTATCCTATTTGAGGATAAATGTGCAAAAGGTAAAAATACAAAGTAATCCTGGTAATTAAACTACCCTTATAGATTGATGACTTTGACTTTGATGCATATAGTATGTATATGACTGTGGGCAGGTGTGCTACTGAATGGCCACCTAGTCATGCCTATGTGCATGTGGATAGTCCTATTTACAAAGGGGACTATGGGAAAAAAATTTCAAAATGTAGGCATTGAAAAGTCATGCATTTTTAACTCTACTGTAGATGTATGTTAAAATAATGCATGCATGCATGTAGTCATACAATGCATTTTGAAAAGAAAGCTCCAGGTTAAAAATTACCACACCCTTTCTGAGGTGATTTGGAGACTTTTGTCCAGATATTATGGATTCAGATTAGCCAAGTAGTTCCCGTAGGATCACTTCTGGTATACGGAGGAGGGCTTCTGAAGTTCCTTGACCCCGTTTTGTTAGACATCCTCGTCGGTTGGTGGAGGCGGTGATACATCCAGTTCGGGTTGATGTGTCTAACGTTGAGGATGAGGAGGAGGATGTTCCGGTTGCGGACCCCGCTCTTACTACACATGTTCCCCGTAGGGACCTCCCGAGTATTCAGGTGGTAAACCGAGAGCTCCTGGGTGATTTGAGTCGACATCCCTTGATGTATTTGCATGCCGACGAGGTATGACGTTAGATCTTAATCTTCCTTCTTTCCTATTGATGAGGAATAAAAGGGTTTTGATGTTGATCTGCATTTCATGTAGATTCCCGGCTTTACACAGCCTCGAGGGAACTGGTTTAGCATTCACTCCATGTACCAGGCTCTACATCTTGACTATAGAGCAATTGTGAATGACTAGGGATTTGAGGCGCTCTTTTCCATCCTTCCCCGTCATTGTCCCTGGGGTTACCTCAGGGCATTGTCTGAGAACTGGTTTCACCAGACTCAGTCACTCTATTTACTAGACTGTGATGTGATGATGACGCCGATGGATTGGCGGTTTATTAGAGGGATGGATTTTGGAGGGGCACCAATGCCTTGTATGGCGGATATTATCCCTACTGCCGTCAGATCCTTGCTAGGAGCTCCGGCTGAGGCGCTCAAGGGAAGGACCGTCCGTACGGGTCCTTTGAGCATAGATGTTATGAGTGGGCTGTTGAGCGAGCCCATGCCAGATGATGTCAGAGTCAGGGATCGCATTCTTTGGCGATTATTCCTGATGATCATTAGAGGCTGCTTCATAGCAGATAACTCTTCTATGGTGTCGTTCGCTTTTATCAGCGCCATGCGACATGTGGACTGTATAGGAGAGTATGACTGGGGTTCCTATACCTTTGCCTATTTCCTCAGGGGCATGCATATGCATTCGCAGGGCTTGACCGAGGCTTGGTTAGGATTCTACCCATTTCTGTTGGTGAGTATTTCTCTTGTAGTTTCCCATATGTAGGTTAAGAGTGTTTACTGACCGCTGATTTTGCCTTTGTATTGACAGTTTTGGGCCTATGAGAGGCTTCCATGTTTACGTCATGTGAGCGTGTTAGGTTTAGATACCTATCCACGAAGACGGCGATGGCATCATTCCATACTAGCGGAGGTCCTTGTAGCTTAGGGTTTCACTCATTGCCGCCTACAGCTGGAGTTGTTGATAGCTGATGTCATCACATGGATTCCCTATTCTAGGGAGCACTTAGCCATAGGTTTTGAGGATGGGTACCCGACTGGTGTCGAGTATGTGATTTCTACCCGTAGGGTTCCTCTCTTTATTAATGAAGGATGGGAGATCTATTTAGGAGAGCATGCTATCAAGAGCACCACATGAGAGATCTGTATGCCGATCTTGCCTCATGTCAGGCGTAATTGCCATGTGTCACAGTCACCCATCATTGATATCCCATTGTTGGGGGTTGACGATTTTGCATTATCAGAGGGTCCCTACACTCAGGAGATGTTCCAGCGATGGTGGTCCCCCCGCAGTATTGGAGATCAGTCACGCGCCACTCAGTTCATGCGGGATATGGTTCCATGATCCGTAATGATGACGGATTGGCTAGCCTGTGTCTGAGATCCGACTCATTTGACACAGATTGACTGTTTGACCCAGCGACTGGACCGAGCACATTTCTTTATTCGGCATTTGGGCAGAGATCCGGCAGAGGCAGATTCGTTTGATCCTTCCAGCTCAGGCGCTGGCCCCTTAGATGACCCATTTGGTTTTGTCGGCGTAGATCCTCCTTTGTATAGGCCTAACATCCTTGTTGATAAAGATCCAGTGACTCAGGATGAGTTACATCAGGTGGACAGGATTGAAGATGTAGATATTGACACCATTGTCTTCTTCTGATATGTATTCTCGTTATCTCTTTTGATAGGCCTCTGTTAGATATTGGGTGGATATGCCCCAATCTTGCTATATCTTTTGATAGGCCTCTGTTAGTAGTAGGGCATATGTACCCCATTTCCTTGTATTTTTAGCTGTACAGAGATGATGATATACTTAGGAATGTATATACTATTTTCCATTCCCTATATCATATTTCCATCCATTACCTGTAATGCATGTATCATGTTATGCATATGTATGTATTTCTAGAGATATTTAGCATTGACCCCTGGATGGTTTTATGACATGGCCCGTACAGATGTCTTCTTCGACAGTTAGCTGTATTTATCATACCCCACCATTATTGGTGGCATCTAGTATGTGATCGTGGTATGATAGCATGTCACCATCAGACAGGGTGACTGTAGATCATTTGTCACAGCATACTATGACCCTGTTGGTGTTTTAGGTTCCCACAGGATTCGTTGAGGGCATGATGGAGCACTGGGTATCGGAGAGGCAGGTTTTCCGATTTGGTACCCATGAGTTGACTCTGACTTTGAAGGAGTATGCACGGTTGATGATGCTGCCATTAGACAGACCTTGTTTGCATATGGCTATTGGAGATATGAGCAAACAGTTTATGACCCTCACCGGACTGCGGCGTAGGGTGGTGCAGGATGAGCTGACATCTGGTCACGTTATATCCCAGCATTTTCTGTTTGACAGATTTGGCTCTGAGGATAGCTATACACGGCACTCCGGGGATTTCACCGCACCGGAGGATTATTGGCGCTCGGCCCGAGTAGATGTCCTGCTACTGTGTGTGCTGTAATATGTATATATGCCACGGAACATGGATGAGATAGACATCGGAGTCATCATGGCAGTGAGAGCTCTCAGGGAGGGTTATTCCATTATACTGATGATCTTAGCAAAGACGCTGAGGTCGGCCACATACTGCTGCACTTATCCGATGGGAGTGTTTACAGGCAGTGCGGTCATGTTATACGTGTGGTTCATGTCACACTTGAGACCGACTGGGACCTTTGGCAAACATGGGTATTGCTTCGCCCATGATATAGCTATGTCTTACTCCTTTCAGCCACTAGAGTGTACACACACTATGTCTTGGTCGATGTTTTTGGCGGATATCAGAGATCCGTTTGGCATTATGCAGTGCATAGGGCTTAGCTCACTTTACAGCTTCATTACTCATGCTCCAGGCATGGACTATCTCCCTTTGGCTAGTTTGAGGGGCATGACTACCTATCACCTGCTTTCCGTGATGTCGTAGTTTGACCAGTTCCAGGATTTCCATCCTTTCGAGGGGGCTCTAGGTTAGCATTTAGCTTCTCGCCATCTATCAGTAGAGGACCAATCCCGGGTGTATGCATATTGGGATCAGCGTGAGATAGCTGCTTTCTCTATTAGCCATTTGGGTTGTTCGCCAGAGTATTCTGCGTAGATGGAGATAGAAACTTTATCAGATGCGGTAGTATCCACAGTACCAGATAGTGATTCAGACGATGGAGAGCCCGTGGAGGATGTTGATTCTCACATCAAGGAGGAAGCGATCTCTTTGGGTTGCCAAAGATCTCCCTTAGATTCTCCTAGTACTAACCTTTGTTGTGATCCAACATTCGACCTGCGATGCTTGACGAGTCTTCATCTATTGACCTTTAGAGAGAGATCAGGCTAGATCCTTGATGTTGACATCCCTTGATGGGAGAGACGTAGCTCTGTTAGAGAGAGACGAGGCATTAGCTCGTAGAGACGCCGTTGTTATTGAGTGGGTGAGGCTAGATCAGCCAGAGATGCCGTGACAGTTGAGAGGGATAGTGCCATATCTGCCTGGGACGTAGCCGTTACAGATAGCTCTACAGTGAGGTCTCTTACCTCTGGCATGTTTACAGAGATGAGTGCATACATTATTGAGCATAAAGTCACCATACAGATGGTTGTAGATCTGTTAGCTCGTGTGGATACCCTTATAAAAGAGACTACAGTGTTACCTCCTTTTGCTGATAGGGATGCCATGTTGGGCTTCATAGCGCGCATATACACCGATTTGTAGATGAGCTTGTATTTTCCTTCACAGACTAGCTTAGCCATTTTGTCATATGCAGTTTACATTGTGTATATCAAACATCATTATATATAGCAGGGAAATATATTTTTGATCACTTTCCTTTTAGATATGTCTGTTGCTTGCTTGATATTTTCCCTACTTCTTCAGGGCTTGTAATCATGATGTGTTTTGAATTCATCCTTGATAGATGGACATTGAGTTGTCAGAATGGATCATTGATCTATGTGTATCCCTACCATCTTTGGTGTCTTAGGACTGGTTTCTGTATGGAAATGTGGAGAGGAGTGTGGCTTTCCTCTCTAAGATTGACCGCACCATAGATGGTCGCCAGTACTTCTATTTGGGAGATTCCTAGTTAATTCCATCTCTTATGGATTGGTGTTGCTCTTTGAGGCACAACCGTAGCTTAGATGGTCGCCGAATCTCCTATTTGGGAGGAGTTCAGGTAATCCACCCCTATGGTCTGAAGCTGAATGAAACGTGATGGATTGAAGTTTGATCCATATACCATTGACAAGTATTTGTGTTTTGGTAGGGGGTGAGACCGAACCATAAATTGCTGCTTACGTACTCGTATTGAAGAGGAGATCAGGTCTGCATAGTTCGAACCTGGTGTAAGAGGTTCAACACTGTATATGGCAGAAAGGTGTAGAAATATTTTTGTTGTTTTTTTTTTGTAAGGAGAAGGGTGTAAGGAAATTTTTTGTTGTTTTTTGTTTTATTGCCACCGGGCCATGTAAAATGGTTGCCTACGTACTCCTATTGAATAGGAGATTAGGTTAACGTAGTTCGCCCCTCATGACGATTCACAGCCGAAGAGAAGTATGAATCCCATGTGCAGGATATACTGCGGGGAGAAGAAAGTTTGATCCCATTATTGGGACAAACTGCAGGTGTGAAAAAGTTTGATCTCGTCTTCAGGACAAACTACAAGTGTAGAAAATTTTAATCCTGTTTTCAGGATAAACTGCAGGTGTAGAAGGTTCAATCCCTGAGGGGATAACCGAAGTTATATGAACGTAGTGAAACCAGGCTGCTGGTTTGAAGAGTATGTTTCCCTGAGGGGCAAAGTGTGGCGAAGAATTGTATGTGATGAAGGGTTAAAGAACCAGAATGGCTGGTGATCTGATGATCGAATACTAGGATGTTTGCTTGATGGTAACTTCAGACATAGTACCGCTTCACGGTGTCCGAGTTGATGAGTTGTGGAAATTCATCGTCATCCATTTCCCGCAATCTGAGAGCGCCTCCTGTCAATACCTCCTTGACAACAAACGGGCCTTCCCAATTAAACCTAATTAGCTAATCGCTAAATTGGGAAGTGTAATGCTAATTAGTGTCTCTTAAACCTAACTAGCAAAGTGTTAAGTAATTAAAAACCTAATTGATTAAGAAACCCTAATTACAATTTTTAGAAACTAAAATTTTATTTTATTTTACAAACCCTAAATTAGAAATGCATCAATTTTGTGCTAAACCTTAGGGTTAAACCCTAAGGGTTAGACCAATGACCAAAATGCCATTAAATTTCTAAGCCTAATGACAATTATACCCCTCTTGAATTATTTGAGCTTACTTGAATATCTAGACAAATTGAGTGGTTGGCCAACTTCTACTAACCCCATGTGACAAATACCAACTGATCAGCCACTTATGCTAGCTAATTCATTACATCTAAGACTTATATATATAGTGAGACGCCCCCCAAATCGGTATACATCACCCATCTTGAGTCGCCAGATACATGGTACATAATTAAAATACAACTTCATAATACAACTGTCGTGTACAATACGACAAAACATAAACTGTGAGTTTGAATACAAATATTGTCTACTAGAGAGTATAAAAACTCAAAAGGAGTCCTCATTACAATTATTATCACACTATTTCATAGAATAGTGAGGACTACTAATGCAAACATCTAGGACCATCACTCTATTCCCCGACTAGCCTCAGCTACGTTCTCATTTCCTGAAGAGAACAGTGAAAGAAAGGGTTAGCTCAATTAGCCCAGTAAGAAATATTATGACTAAGATAATGCAGAATAATTTATCGTTAGCCTTCAACAGTGTTAAACTGATAAAATATAATAACTATCAAGTCTAACTGCAGCGGAACAAGCAATCCATTAGAAGAGTTAAGTAGGGAATAAAATCTACTATCTTCTATAATTTAAAAGGTTTTTCATCACTTTTATCGCTGGGACTCAGCTTAATAAATAATCCACATCATCGAATCACCCATGCACTACGGCCAAGGATATTCTTTAGTATTACGACCATGAATTATCCATGCACTACGGCAAAGATAATCGTGTTTTCATCAATGGTCCTGATCATGCCATAAAACAATTCATCTTTGCACTACGGCCAAAGAGAATCCATAGCCATAATCATATCGAAAACTGTTCATCAATGCACTACGGGCCAATGAGGACTTTTTCCACATCATTTGTAACATTGCGGTTATGATTATACCGAATAATCCCTGGTCATAATCATACCAAGTCAATCTATGCACTACAGGCCACAGATGACTTTCAACATAATATAAGAATGAGGATGATGACAATGATATAAGAATTCAATAAAACAAGTTCAAGAATTAATTTATCCAGGAACTAATAACGTCCACATTGTCAACATGATACTTCTTTGTAGAGTAAAATTCAAGAATGCTCAGAAGAATATTTCCATGAAAAGATACTGGATGAAGCGCAAATATCAAGGATATTCCACTAATTTCATGGAGTATAGAAGTCAAAGTTTTAACCAACTAAGTATAATAAAGAATGGAATAACAAAAGAAATCACCATGAATGCGTTAGATCATATGCATGTGAGTTATTCCAACGTAAATAATAAATAACGAAACCAGTCCCACGTAAAACACATGACGGGATATTCCAACGAGAATAATAAAGAATGGAACCCGGTCCGTAAAAACGCATAGATAGGATATTCCAACGAATAATAAAAGGATGGAACTAGGTCGGGCGTAAAAGCATGCAGAACGAGGATATTCAACGTAATAATAAAGAATGAAATAACAGAAGAATTTCACCAAGTATAGGGTAGCCCGCGTATACAGGTTATTCCAACAGAATAATAAATAATGGAATAACAGAAGTTCTCTTCAAGAATACAAAAGAAATAATACCCCTTACCGTAAAAGAAACTGAATATATGTTGGTGAAAATCAATACGCTTAAAAACACGCAAGTGCACGTGGTCAACAAGTAATATAGTAGTGAATAGAGTATCGTTCCCACGAGGACAAAATATCAAAAATCTTAACTTCACAAGTATCAATTTTGTATTAACCCTGATTTTATTAAACTAATCAATTCAATGGTTATAAATTATAAAAAAAACTAAATTAATAAATAATTAAACTATCACAAAACAATCACCAATAACAAAATCGGGAATTTCAAACGATAATTGGAGAATTAGACTTATGATTTCACCCTGAGCTTCACTCTGATTTTCAAACCTTTATTCCAACTCAATTCAATATTCCAGTTTATTAATCAAGAACACGAACGTAGTTAAAGCCACCTCTCGATGCACTAATACCATATTAACATCAATCCACAATTAAGATACAAATCCGTTAAACACCTAAATTAACCAACTCACTATATCTCTATGTGAACTGTAATAAAAAAGGTTGAAGTTTAAGCTCTCTATACGATTACATGCGATGTCAAGCGTATCTCTACCTTAACAATAATCACAAATCTGCTATCGACAAAATTCATGACACATGCTATATTAACTAGGTCTAGATTCGAATCTCCTCTCTCGATTCCTTTCAAATCCACAAAGAACTGTTGATCAGGCAATTCATAAATTCACGCACAAATTAACATAGATAAACTAAAAATATCTTATTGAATTGGAAATCAAAGTTATAAAATCATTGTTACGTCCAAAGATCCATCACAAGTCTAATAAATAAATTAGTTCATAACGAATGAATTAAAAACTGAATAATTTGTTTAAAACATCATCCCAATTACAAATAAAACTAAGGAGAAGAAGAATTATGGAAAACCCCTTCACATAGCCTTGATAAATAATTGTCGTGATAATATTTGAAAATTACTCCTCCAACATTCGCTCTTCAATCCTTTAAATCGCTCTTCAATTCTTGCCTTTGTGTTGTATGATCGTTGTTTTTAAGTAGAAGCCAGCTCTCCTCTGTTCTGTAGGATGATCCTTTTATTAGAGTCCAAACGCACTTTTGACCAAAACCCACAAAATCGTACCCCAATGAAGTTGAAACCAAACGGAAAGTTCTTTGAAAGCGGGACCCCATTTGCCCGAAAAATTCTGATAAAAGAGCCCATACAAGGCCATGTAATATCGACTTCAAAATTCCAAGGCTCCAATTTTTTTAAGTTTTGCTCCAAAAAGACCGCCTTTCCATACCAATTGCATCCATGACCACCCTACACATAAAATATCATGAATCGAGTAAAAATGAAAACAAAACATGAAAATAACTACAAAATTAAACATTAAATGAATTTCGATTCGTGTATATAAAATCCACTTATCAAAATCCCCCAAACTTAAATCGTGCTAGTCCCCGAGCACTAAACAACTATATGCAATACAATGAAATGCAATAACAATCTAAATGCCTAAAAATCCAACAACATCGCATAACTAACTTATTCCATCGGCCTCAGAGAAAACAAGCAACTCTACAATACAATTTATCAAAACCAATCCATACTTACATATTAATTCTCAATTCTTGAACAAGTATCACTAGTATAGCGTGCGTGTGTGATCAACATCTAAGATAAGCGTCTGGACCCAAATTCAATACATAAACAACTTCTTAGAAGGAATCATATACGGTGAAACTTAAAAATCTCAAAGATAGGCGCGATTCACTAAAATTAAACTTAACCAAATTCAAGGGTACATCACGGGATACTTATACTTTCTCTTCTTCTTTTCTTTTTTTTAATACGGGGACTTTTTGCACTTTTCCCGTTTTATTCTTATATCTTTTTTTTTCATAGATGGTTGGTGAGTGCGTTTTACGCTCCATCTCACGCTTGTGTTTATGGGGAGTGCTTCACCTCAACCCACCACAAGACTCAACATATTTCATTCTTTTTTTTTTCAAAGATTATATATCCCGCATATATTCCCCCAAACTTAGGTTCTTGCCTAATTTAAGCCTTCACTGCCTATCCTTGTCATTTTCTGGTTCACGCTAGCACTATCCTTTATAAACATTTTATGTATCAATTTGAACTAACCGGTCAACAAAGATGTTATTAGTGCTACCCTTTTTATAACAGTTTCAAACAAGTCCAAGAATCGATTCATAACAGTAATTATATCAAAGTTCTAATAATCCATACTATATTGGTTAACTTGTTCACAATTTCATCATTGGCCAGAATAACTTGTAGAAAACGACACCATTGGACATATGCAAACACACTATTTAACTATATTATTTGTTTTTTATTTTATTTATTATTTTATTTATTATTATAGAAATATAAAAACAAAGCATAATCCTAACTACTATGCAAATACCTATTCTATAATGCAAAACTAGATATGACAACAAAAATTTAAAAATGCATGTATGCAACTAAACAACTAACTCCCCCAAACTTAAATAAGACAATGCCCTCATTGGATAAAAATAAAATGCACGAGGACTTCCCTGGAATTGTCTAAGTCTGGGGTGGTGGTCGGTGCGCTTCTTCATCAGAGTCACTAGGAAGATATCGAGGTAATGGACCGGGATGTTGGTACGGAAATTGGGCAGTCGGGTTGAAACTTTGGAGTGTTGTGTTGACTGAGGCGAAAGACATGTTCATGGCATCGAACATATGATCTTGGCGCATTGCCAATCGCCTCATTTCCCGGCGTGCTGCCCTAGTATGCGCATTCATTTGATTCTGGAGCGCAAGGAACTGAGTACTAGAAAATGCCTCAGTCTGCGGAACCTACTCGGTTCCTTGATCTCCCATTGTGTCATCCTCATCTCCCGACGTATCGTCGGCATCAACTTCGTCTTCTGACGCCGATGGAAAAATAAAGCCCACACCCCGGGGATGTGACTTGCCTCCAGGCCACACCGAATACCACGCAATCAATCTCGAATCAAGCAAAGCAAGCGGCGGTTGAGTGGGCTCATCATCGAATAATAACGCCCCGGCATTCTGGCTGCTTTGTCGTCGATGAAGGGTGTGGCAATCCGCCCGAAAAATTTCCCCGTAAGAACCGACGGATGGAGAAATTAATGATGGCCCCGACGTCGATATGGAAATCTTGCACAATGGCGTATAACAGTAATGCCTTCTCTTTAGTGATGTCCGCAGTGTGTTGGGATGGAAGCAATTTGGCACATAAAAATGTGTACCATATCTTTCCATACAAGCTCAAGTCCTTGCTATTAAACATCGTTCCTCCCTTCCTACCTTTGGTCCAAGATGTGCCTGGCTTTGTCATATTAGTAATAACCTCCTTATAATCTGGGTCAAAATCCCTCAGTTGGGCATACTGACAATGGCATGGCACCCGCAATTGATAATTCGCATTTATAGCGTCATCACTGAATAGATCCATCCGACCCCGCACAAACGCTTTGAAAGGATCTTTGTCTTCGGCGTTTGCATAGAATTCTTTGACGAGGTTGACCACGGGGGGAACTGGATGTTCGGTGAATTTAAGCCACCCTTTTAAATGAATTTGGGACATCATCTCCCCATCATTGCCCTCGGGGGCCAAGCCACATTCTGGTGTAAGTGCCTTAGATTGCATGTACTTGTAATGGTCGGCGGTGGCGGCACTCACAAATTTTTGGTGGTCATACGTGGTTGGCGGTCGAGCGGTTCTTGAACTCGCCCCCGTTGGCATTTGGGTGTTGGTTGAGATGTCATTGCGTTTCAGCAGTGAACTCTTGCTAGTAACCACTTCCTCTCCCAAAAATTTGGTTCAATCAATCTGTCAAACACTTTACATGCACAACCCGGTCTTCCCCCAAACTTAGGTTGGTTCTATGGAATGTCAGTGGAGAGAAGATGAAAATGCACATGGAATGGAACTTACTTTAAATTGTGCTATATTTTCCCCAATTTCGTGAAGAAGCCGAAATTTGTGGTGATGAAGATTGGAGGTATGGGTTAGGGTTTATATAGAGGTGATGTAGGGTAGAGAAAGTGGTGGACGTGATTGAAGTTGTATGGAAGACGTGGGGTAGAAGGTGGGTAAACTGATTTAGGTAGTGGTAATGGTGGTAGTAGTTGTTTAGGGTCGTGGGTTGTGTTGAGGAGAGGAAGGAAAAAAATAGCGGCGAGGTTTTGAGTGAGGGGGAAGTGGCTAGGGCGTGCCATTTAAAAGAACACGTCTGCCCAAGAATTAGGACCCCACCTGAAGTGAGAAGGTGCTAAACAAAAAGTCCCATACCGCCGGTAGTTAGCCCATCTAAAAAATTTTGCTCAAAAAT
Source organism: Panax ginseng (assembly GCA_020205605.1). NCBI lineage: Eukaryota > Viridiplantae > Streptophyta > Magnoliopsida > Apiales > Araliaceae > Panax > Panax ginseng. Next base: position 59,262,119 of record CM035140.1, on the reverse strand, counting down.
TTTTGAGATGGAAAATTTTCCGATATTCCTCCATTGCGTAGGCATTGTTGCTCTAGGTAATGTTAGACCTCTCCTGAAACCAAAAACAAGCAATACGTTAGATAAATGATGACTTGGAGTTTCGATGAGATTTTTAGTACTTTTCAGAGATTTTTAGCAAAATTTAGTAATTGACAAGTCCTAACTACTACTTCATAAACTATATCCTCACAAATTAAATGTGAACTATGAAAATAAAGAAAGGTTGGGTTGCCTCCCAATTAGCACTTGATTTTAAGTCGTTCAGCCTGACAACTCCCTGTTTTACTGTGTATCGGCGAGGGTAATGTTGTCGGCGTCCCAGTTCGACTTGCCACCCCAGTAATGCTTTATCCGTTGACCATTGACCTTAAATGTTTCTAATGGGTTCCGACTGTAGAGTTCAACGGCGCCATGAGGAAATACTCATTTTATTGTAAATGGTCACGACCATCTCGACTTAAGTTTTTCGGGGAACAAAAGCAGCCGTGAATTGAACAAAAGGACTGCTTGACCCGGCTCGAATGTTCGTTGCACAATTTTTTGGTCGTGCCATCTTTTAACTTTTTCTTTGTATAACTTGGCATTCTCGTAGGCTTGGAGGCGGAATTCGTCGAGCTCATTTAGTTGGAGTAGCCTCTTTTCTCCTACCGCGGCTTAATCAAAATTCGGTTTCTGTATTGCCCAATAAGCCTTGTGTTGTAGCTCCACCGGTAAGTGACATGCCTTGCCATACAAGAGTTGATACGGCGACATCCCGATTGGTGTTTTGTATGCAGTTCGGTACGCCCATAATGCGTCATCCAATCGAAGTGACCAATCTTTCCGACTCGGATTTACAACTTTCTCCAATATCCGCTTAACTTCTCTGTTCGATACCTCGGCTTGCCCATTAGTTTGAGGGTGATACGTTGTAGCCACCTTGTGATTGACCCCATACTTAGCCAAAAGAGATGTAAACGACTTATTGCAGAAGTGACTACCTTCATCACTGATTATTGCTCTTGGCGTGCCAAACCTCGTGAAAATGTTTTTCTGTAAAAACTTGAGGACCACCTTGGCATCATTAGATGGTAGTGCTGTAGCTTCAACCCATTTCGATACGTAATCCACTGCAAGCAGAATATACTGATTGCTCAAAGACGACGGAAAGGGTCCCATGAAATAGATGCCCCATACATCAAAGATTTCCACTTCAAGAATTGTTTGTAGGGGCATCTCATTCTGTTTCGATATGTTTCCCACCCTTTGGCATCAATCACATGTTTTCACAAATTGGTGGGCATCTTTGAACACCGTAGGCCAATAAAACCCGGATTGAAGAACTTTTGCCGTGGTGCGCTCACTCCCGTAATGTCCACCGTACGCCGATGAATGGTATTCTTGTAATATTCTATGGACTTCACTATATGGGATACATCGTCGAATCATCTTATCGGCACATTGTTTGAATAAGTACGGTTCATCCCACATGTACAACTTGACATCATGCAAAAACTTCTTTTTCTATTGTCGTGTAAGATCCGGTGGAAGCATCTTGCTTACCACATAATTCGCTAAGTCTGCATACCACGGAAATTCTGCATTCACCCCAAATAACTGCTCATCCGGGAATGTCTCATTGATCACGCATCTATCATCATCCTTTTTCTCCGGATTTTCCAGCCTTGACAAATGATCGGCAACTTGATTCTCTGTCCCCTTTCTATCTTTAATTTCTAAATCAAACTCTTGAAGTAGGAGAATCCATCGGATAAGGCGTGGCTTAGCATCTTTTTCGCGATTAAGTACTGAATCGCCGAATGGTCCGTGTAGACTATTACCTTAGTCCCGATCAAGTATGCCCGGAATTTGTCAAACGCGTATACCACTACAAGCAATTCCTTTTCCGTAGTAGTGTAGTTCATTTGAGTCTCTCTGAGTGTTTTGCTTGCATAATATATGGCATGAAACACTTTGTCTCGTATTTGGCCCAAAACAGCTCCAACCGCGTAGTCGCTTGCATCACACATAAGTTCGAATGACATTTTCTAGTCTGGTGCGACTATCACGGGGGATGTAGTTAATTTCTTCTTCAACAATTCAAACGCGGACTTTCATTCCGCAGTAAAGCTAAAAGTCGCATCCTTCTCTAAAAGACTGCATAGAGGTTTTGCAATCTTAGAGAAGTCTTTTATGAATCTCCGGTAGAACCCAGCATGCCCAGAAAACTACGAAAACCCTTAACTCGAGCTTCGGTGGAGGTAGTTTCTCGATCATGTCCAACTTTGCCTTGTCCACCTCCAACCCTTGGTAGACACCTTATGTCCCAAAATTATGCCTCTTGACCATGAAGTGGCATTTTCCCAATTCGATTATGAGGTTTGTATCCTTACCATTGCAATACCATGACCAAATTCTCTAAGCAAGTGTCAAAAGTGTTTCCATAGACCGAGAAATCATCCATGAAGACTTCAACGTTCTTCTCCACCATATCCGAGAAAATAGCCATCATACACCGGTGGAAAGTTGTCGGTGCATTGCACAGTCCGAATGAAATTCTCCTGAATGCAAAGGTGCCGTAAGTGTAAGTGAATGTTGTCTTTTCTTGATCCTCAGGAGCGATAGCAATCTGATTATATCCCGAATATCCATCCAATAAGTAGTAAAACTCATGTCCCGCTAATCTGTCTAACATTTGATCGATAAAAGGTAGCGGGAAATGATCCTTCTGGGTTGCCTTATTCAATCTCCTGTAGTCAATGCACACCCTCAAACCTGTTACTGTCCTTGTTGGAATTAACTCGTTGTCCTCATTCTGAATTACCGTCATTCCCCCTTTCTTAGGCACACAATGAATAGGACTTACCCATTTACTGTCGGAAATTGGGTATATGACACCGGCATCCAATAACTTCAGAATTTTCTTCTTGACCACTTCCTTCATGATTGGGTTAAGTCGACGTTGATGCTCCACCGATGGACTTGCATCATCCTCCATCATAATTTTGTGCATGTAAAATGATGGGCTAATGCCTTTTATATCTGCAATCGTCCATCCAATCGCTGATTTGTGATCCCTAAGCACCCTTAGCAACTTTTCTTCCTTGATTCGTTAAGTCTTGTGAAATAATTATAGGTAAAGAATTTAAATCGCCTAAATCGCATACACGAGATGTTTAGGGGAGTGGCTTAAGTTCCAACGTCGATGGCTCCTCCAATGATGGTTTCAATTTTTTTGCAAGCTGTCTCTCTCGGTGTCTGAGGTTCAACCGGTGCTCTCTGATCGGCTAACTTCGTGGCAAAGAGTCCAGCATCTGTAATAAGTCCACAAATTCCGGGTCGTCTTTTTCTTCATCCCCCAATAGGGTTGTTTCTACAAATCATTGATCAAACTCTTGTTAATATCTTCGCTGGTAATTTTCTTAATTAAATCCATTCGATAACACTCTTCCTCGTCCGTAGGATATTTCATGGCCTTGAACACATTGAATTTTACTTCTTGATCTTGGACCCTCATTGTCAGTTCTCCTTTTTGCACGTCTATGAGTGTCCGTCCCATGGCCAAGAAGGGTCTCCCTAGGATGATTGGGATGTTTTTATCTTCATCGAAATCTACTATGATAAAGTCCGCAGGGAATATGAACTTATCCACTTTTACCAAAATGTCCTCTACAATGCCTCTCGGATATGTGGTGACCTATCCATGCCATTTAATGAAAATGTTAAGTAGGCTTTGGCGTGGGCAAACCCAATTCTGAATATACTGATAATGGCATCAGGTTTATACTTGCCCCCAAATCACATAAGCACTTATTAAAAGACATCTTCTCGATCGTGCACGGGATAGTAAAGCTCCCCGGGTCTTTGAGTTTTGGTGGAAGCTTTTTCTGTAACACTGCACTACACTCCTCTGTTAGTGCCACTGTTTCGAAGTCTTCCCATTTCTTCTTCCTCGACAGAATTCCCTTCATAAACTTCGTATAACTCGGCATTTGTTCTAGGGCCTCTGCGAATGGGATGTTAATTTGGAGTTTCTTGAACACATCTAAAAACTTTGCAAACTGCTTATTTGATTTCAGTTTTTGGACCCTCTGCTGAAACGGCGGTGGGGGATAAACAATCAACTCGCTGTTTAACTTTGTTTCCTCATTTTTGTTACCCTCTATTGCGTTACTGTCATCAACGTTTTCCTCTGGTGTTACTGAATTTTCTACACTATTCCCACCGAGGTGTTTTCCACTTCTCAACATAACTGCTTGACATTGCTCATGATTACCCTTCGGATTTCTTTCGGTGTCGCTAGGTAATGTTCCTAGTGGTCTATTCTTTAATGCCAATGCAATTTGACCTATCTGATTCTCTATATTTTTTTATAGCAATAGCTTTATTCTTCATAGCCAAATCGTTGCTAGTCATGTACCTTGCCCATGATTCCTCCCCATCGGATTTCCTGCCCTGCTGTTGAATCTATTATGGATGACTATGAAAACCAGGAGGATATGATGGTCGTGGAGCTTGAGATTGCTGATTATTGCTCCATGAGAGGTTTGGGTGGTTCCTATTCCCCTGGTTGTAGGTGTTTTGGTAGGTGTTTTGTGGAATTTTGTTGTAGTTTCCTATGAATTCCTAGCGGATCTTTGGATTTATTGCACCTTTGCTCACGTCGGATGATCCCACTTTTCATTCACATACTACCATAACTTTCTTGAACTTGTTGAACTTGAACCCTATTATCGTATTCACCCTCTCATTCATCGCATCAAACTTCATGGATAGTCTGAAAAGAGTTGCTTGTATATTTATTACTCCATCTAATTCCAAGATCCCACCCGCCTTTACTGTGTCATTCTTCTTTGTGGGCCCTTTGGTAGTTATTTGCCGACATTGTTTCTATCAAATCATAAGCTTCCTCGTAACTCTTAGCCATGAATGCACTTGCTTGATGCTTGCATCAATGCTATTACGACATTTCCATGTAGCAGATTATAAAAGGTCTTCATTTGTAACCACTTGGGCAATCCATGATGTGGGCACTTTCTGAGTAATTCCTTGTATCTCTCCAATGCCTCATACAGTGACTCTCCATTCTGCTGCTCAAACATTGTGATGTCATTCCTCATTTTCGCAGTTTTCGCCGGTGGGAAAAATTTGGGAAGAAATTTTTGAGCCAAATCCTCCCACGTAGTGATCGAACCCGGTGGTAAAGAATGTAACCAACTCTTTGCCTTGTCCCGTAAAGTTAATGGGAACAAGCAAAGTCTCACTGCTCATCCGACACCCCATTGTACTTGAACATGTCGCACATCTCCAGAAAACTAATCAAATGCTTATTCGGTTCGTCGTTTGCCATTCCCCCAAACTGACATGAGTTCTGCATCATCTGAATGGTTCCAGGCTTTATTTCAAAAGTGTTCGCTGCTATTGCAGGCCTAGTAATGCTCGACTACAGATCAGTTACCCTAGGTGTGGCAAAATCCCTCAGCGCTTTCTGGTCTTCGGCAGCCATCGTTTCTTCCTTATCAGAATTTTCGAATTCGTTCCTCGTTTCCTCAATCCACTACTCAACTTTTGAAATCGTCTGTCAATATCGTCCTCAAAAGGAAGAAAGTCTGGATGTTTAGATCGTGTTTGCATAAACCAATGTCGAAAACCTGAAATAGAGAAAACATAAATAAAAATGTTTAAGTAAAACTGGACTAATTAAACTGATATTGTAAAAACAAATATTAAAATCTCGGCTAAATTGTCCCCGGCAACGGCGCCAAAAACTTGTTGGTGAAAATCAATACGCTTAAAAACACGTAAGTGCATGTGGTCAACAAGTAATATAGTAGTGAATAGAGTATCGTTCCCACGAGGACAAAATATCAAAAATCTTAACTGCACAAGTATCAATTTTGTATTAACCCTAATTTTATTAAACTAATCAATTCAATGGTTTTAAATTATAAAAAAAAAACTAAATTAATAAATAATTAAACTATCACAAAACAATCACCAATAACGAAATCGGGAATTTCAAACAATAATTGGAGAATTAGACTTATGATTTCACCCTGAGCTTCACTCTGATTTTCAAACCATTATTCCAACTCAATTCAATATTCTAGTTTATTAATCAAGAACACGAACGTAGTAAAAGCCACCTCTCGATGCACTAATACCATATTAACATCAATCCACAATTAAGATAGAAATCCGTTAAATACCTAAATTAACCAACTCACTATATCTCTATATGAACTGTAATAAAAAAAAGGTTGAAGTTTAAGCTCTCTATACGATTACATGCGATGTCAAGCGTATCTCTACCTTAACAATAATCACAAATCTGCTATCGACAAAATTCATGACACATGCTATATTAACTAGGTCTAGATTCGAATCTCCTCTCTCGATTCCTTTCAAATCCACAAAGAACTGTTGATCAGGCAATTCATAAATTCACGCACAAATTAACATAGATAAACTGAAAATATCTTATTGAATTAGAAATCAAAGTTATAAAATCATTGTTATGCCCAAAGATCCATCACAAGTCTAATAAATAAATTAGTTCATAACGAATGAATTAAAAACTAATAATTTGTTGAAAACATCATCCCAATTATAAACAAAGCTAAGGAGAAGAAGAATTATGGAAAACCCCTTCACGTAGCCTTGATAAATAACCGTCGTGATAATCTTTGAAAATTACTCCTCCAACGTTCGTTCTTCAATCCTTTAAATCGCTCTTCAATTCTTGCCTTTGTGTTGTATGATCATTGTTTTTAAGTAGAAGCCAGCTCTCCTCTGTTCTGTAGGATGATCCTTTTATTAGAGTCCAAATGCACCAGCCAAAACCCACAAAACCGAGCCCCAACAGAAGTTGAAACCAAACAGGAAAGTTGTTGAAAGCAGGACCCCAGCCCCCGAAGAATGAAGTATAAAAAGGCATTCCCGGTGTATGTATAATGCCTTGACTTCAAAATTCCAAGACTCAATTTTTTAAGTTTAAGCTCCAAAAGACCACATTTCCATACCAATTGCATCCATGACCACCCTACACATAAAATATCATGAAACGAGTAAAAACGACCACAAAACATGAAAATAACTACAAAATTAAGCTTGAAATTAATTTCGATTCGTGTATATAAAATCCACTTATCAATATAAGAGTAGGGAAGTAGCAGAATATTTTTCTATAGTTTCTCTATAATTTCTCTCTCTAGAGTTTCAATGAATTCGTAAGAAATAATGAAGGAATGAGCTTCTATTTATAGAAGAATGGATCGTGATAGTAACTAATTCATGAACGGTCCAGTTGATTTACTTTTAAACCAGATGGTCCATATTGGTTTACTATTAAAACTTAAAGTAACGGTCCATCTTGATTTACTATTAAAACTTTAAACCAAATGATCCATATTGATTTACTATTATAACTATCCTTCAGCGGTCCATATTGATTTACTATTATATCTTCAACCAACGGTCTGAAAAATTAGCACATCTTCTCATGTACTAATATTGTACCCAAAAATAATTTGGACCGAAAAGAAATATATTTTACGGGTGAATAGTACTCCGTGAATAGTAACTCATGAATAGTAACTCGTGAATAGTACTCTGACACGAAAAAGTGTCCCGAATACCCGATTGAACAATACTGAGTGACTTCTCACATAAGCATCAATAATCAATACCGTGTACTACTATGCAACCATGCGTATTACTGTACTTTTAACACCGGGTGTTTCAACAGTCAACGGTAAAACTTTCGCCGTTATTTTCATAAAGTATTTTTGTCGTTTTCTCAATCCGATAATAATTCTGTTGCGGGGTCCACCAATGATTGTACCGTCGTACGGATATTCCTCGACAAAAAGAATATTTCCCGACCAATCGAATATTATACAACAACTTGCATACTTTATAAAATTTATAAATATTACCCACAACTATAACATTATATCAAATCCACACTATAATATTTAAAAAAATATTTCGAGAAATTTAAATCTTTATTCATAAAATTCGGGGTCTCACATATAGAACATGAGAGAGAAATGTCACAAAATTAGCTCATTTGTACACCAAGCTCTCAACCAACTCTCTCTCTTCCAAAACCCACGAATTTTGTTGCATACCAGTCCCATATACAAGCCCCACATTTACCAAAATTAGATCAAGAAGTCAGAATCAAGAATTTGTTCATAAAGGTATAAACCCTAAATGAAATTTTTTTGACTTTAATCCTCTGTTAGATCTTGCGTTTTAAAGTTAAAACATGTTGTATGGAGTCTATTTAAGTGATCTGGATTGATAGATATTAGATCCATAACATCTATAGGCTCAGATTTGAAGATTTCATGAATCTGGAAATTTTTGTTTTTATGTCTGACAGTCAAATGTCAGTCCTCATAAATCTTTGGTTGTTATCCGTTTTTGTTTTTTAAATGTTTTATCTTGTTGTATGTTGCGAGATCTGTATTCTGGAACTTTTATTAGGACCAGATCATGCATAGGTTGTAAGATAATCGTGGTTAAAGTCAGTTGACCGACCACGAAAACTGAAAATCTGGGCAGCTCAGATTTTCCAGGTGGCTCTAACAAGCTTTTCAAAACTTCTGATCTCGCTGATTTTTGTTGTTTTGACCCAGTTGTTGTTTTGTTGTTGTAGCTTGTTATGAAGACTACATATTAGAATCTTTAGACAACCTAGATACATAATGGGATCCAAGTTATGCAAGGTCAAACATGGGTTGACTGTCTTCTTATGAACATTTTTGGGTTTTCCAAAAATGTTCAAGAACAGTTTCTAGAGACCACTTTGACCGGCCTTGATTTCTTTACTGTGTTGATGTTAGATCTATATTATGTTATGTACTTAGTGTTTGACATGTATTCTACACGATGGAATCTTCATATTACACATACTAAGCCCACAATGTTAGATTCAGAGCCTGCAAAATAGGTACCTTGGCTGTTCTTCATTTCTGGGTAACCCAGAAAATGAAGAACAGGCCTGACAACGTTTTTAAAGCCCCAGATCTCACTTGTTTAATGTTGTTTGGTCATGTTTCTTGTTAGAACATGTAATATTGACCTAGAACTACAAGATCTGTTGTTAAGCTGTTCCAGAAACGTCATGAGTTATGAATTATTGATAGTCAAACTAGTGCTTTTTGTGACTGACATGAAGTTCTAGGTTTGGCCCAAGAACACTCAAGATCACATTCAGCGACAGTTTTGTCGCCTAAAGCACCTATAGTTACACTTTATTTATATAATCAATTATTTTGATTAAATAATTAGAAAAATTAGTTTTTAATTATGAAAAATACAAAATAAATTCTTAAAAATTATTTTAAAATCCAAAATTAGTTTTTAATTATTTTGAATATATTTCATAAATATTTAATTTTTTGGAATATTAAAGGTATTTAATTTATTTAATTATAATATTAAATAAATTATTTAAATACATGAAAAACCATTTACAATTATATTATGGTATAAGAAAATAATTTAAGTTATTTTTGATAACTTTTCATATTTTGTGATGAATTTCATTAATTAATTAATATTAATGATAATTAAGTTATTTATTGAATATATTAAATAAATTAGTTTAAAATGATTTTAATATTAGAAAATCATTTTAAATGAAAATAAAGATTTTAAAAGTATTTTAAGTTATAAAATATAACTTTCAATATTTAAAGATAAAACTCATTAATTATTTACTATTAATGATTTTAAAGTTATTTAATAATTATATTAAATAAATTAGTTTAAAAATGATTTTAATATTATAAAAATTATTTAAAATGAAAATAAAGTGTTTAAATATATTTTAAGTTATAAATTATAACTTTTGATATTTAAAGGAAAATTTCATTAATAATTTAATATTAAATGATATTTGATTTATTTAATAATTATATTAAATAAATAGTTTTAAAATGGTTTTATTTATTTAAAAATTATTTAAAAGGATATAAATGAATTAAAAATATTTTAAGTTATGATTAAGGACTTTTAATATTTTGATAAGTAATACATTAATACTTTAATATTAATGATAATTATTTTAAAAATCATTTAAGGGTAATATTAATATATTAAAAGTATTTTGAGTTATTATAAATAACTTTAATCTTTTGGCAATGGTTTCATTAATAGTTTAATATTAATTAAATATTAATGATAATAGAATTGTTTAATATTTAAATCATTTAATAATGATTTCGGTGTTTAAAAATTTATGATTAATTATAATAAATGTTTAAAAATTATTATAGGTCATTTTAAAAATAATTTGACTGATACTTACAGATATTGAACTACAGGATAAAGTCTTAGACTCAATAATTACCCGATAAAACAGTCGGTACACCGACATGTTTCAGAAGTTGATCTGGACTTAGATAATTTGATTAAATATGTGTTTATTTGTGATTCAATGGTTGTTAAACATGTGTGACAATGTGATTATGTTATGTGCTGACTGCAAAATGCAGTACTATGTGTTATAATATATTTTTCTAATTGAACGAATGATCTGATTAATGATAGGTCGTGATATAAAAGATAAAACTAAGTTGCAAATTGTAAGCAGCGTATCAGACAAGTATCTTACCTTTGCATTTCCTTTATGTAATGGACAAGAGTAAGAAGTTTCAAAATTATATTATTATTGTACTAAATTATTAACCTTATTGTCGTATATATTATATCCGATCATTGTTTATCAACATGATATTATATTATAAAACTCATATAATTGACCAGCTAGACACAAATTTCGAAATATTGTTGAATATGATAAAACCTTTTTGTATCCAATCAAATTGTTTTAGTTTGGATTCCAGACTAAATATGAACATTCCGATCACGGGAAAACTTTTATACGCCCAAGGCGGACAGAGTGAACGATCTTATCGTTCTTGTAATGTAGTATTGATCAATACAGAGTCCATGGGATGTACACCCTCGTGCCCATAAGCTATAACAGTTTGCAGATGAAGTTATGTCTAACCTTATCAAAAATTTAAAAACAATGTTCATAGTATGTCGACTACCCTATATATATATATAGTCAATAATGTAGTTTCAAAAAATTGAGATAGAATTGTTATGTTATTATTATCGGTTCAGTTTACTTCACAACTATAAATTCGTTATAAAGTGATGTACAAAGAAAACATTTATTTCTTTCACTAATTATATTTCTAATTGTTATTACATTGAGGCGCCTAAATGCTCATTCTTGCTTTAAAATTAAATATTTTCAGATAGGCATGATCAACCCGAAGGTTCAGACATGAATAAGTGAAATGGAAAGCAAACAGTATATGTTTAGTGGTATCTTTTATAATAGTTAGACAATATATAGACCATGATATTTATTATCTATCATGTAATATATTGTAGTAAAGGTTGCGTACTTGGGATTAGACTCTGATAAATGTAAGATAAGTTTGATATTCATATTATTGTTATTATTATTAGTATTATTCCGCTCATAGAAATGGTATCGTAAATCACCGAGTTCGGGTTTCAAGTACACAATTTGGGCGTTACATCATGGTATCGAGCTTTAGGGTTAGAAGCCTTAGGTGGGTTGTATCAGAGGCTATAATCTTAGAACAGAGGAAACATTGAAAATACAAATAACTCAAATAGAGTTTTAAAGAAGATGAATTGAATAAATTCATTGTCAAACAAAATAAAAGATAACTGGTATAAAACTATTATTTGCTGTATGTATATATTAGTTGATAAGCAGGATAACTTAAGTGTGTAGATGTCAGATAGTAAAAAAAATTAGGATACCCTCAGGTTGTAAAGAAAGAGCCGATCTCCATAACCGAGCCAATATCAAAGCCAATAGCTGAAATAGAGGCTCACATTGAAAGCTACCTCAATGAGGTGGTTGATTTGAAAAGTGTAATACCAGACCCAGAAACGATAGCATAACTGATAGATAGAATATAGTGAAGGAATATGTGGTCAATGTCGAGTTCTTAAACTCATATGTTTATGGTGAGTTCTTAAACTTATAATGTATGGTAAGTTGGACGAACTATGTATAGTTAGGTGTGAATGGATTATTGAGGATAATGGGAATAGACAGATTACTAAGCCATTGATCCTTATTGGAGGCGTAAGAAATAAGTAGTACTAGTATTACTTGAATAGGTATGATTCTATGTTATGTATATGATAGGTATGTTTGAATAAGTTGGGGCAGTGATTCCCGACTTTTGAGTCACAAAGGGATAGCGAATGTTTAAAGCAATATGTGCTAAAGTATGTCAAGTGTTATGAATATGAGTCTATGTGGGATTAATGAAATAAGTTGGTATAAAGATAGTAGATATTTATCTGAACACTGGTTAATACAGTAAACCGAGTTTTCAAAACCTAATATTTTGAATACATGATTATTTGAGTAGAAAATTTTGCGTTATATGTTAAGCGAAAATGATAAGGATTAGAATAATTTCGCCAAGACGAAAATGAAATTCACGGACAAAAGAACTCACAACAAAGTCGGAAGACAACCGGACCGATCTGATGTAATTTTACTTAATATCGACGATCAAGCTATCTGAGCAGAATACCACGATCAGCGGAAGATCGATCGGATAATCGATCGATGAACGTTAAAGACTTCAAGCGTTAAATCTGCTGTCGATTTAGAGGATCAACTCCACCAGAAAGCAACGCTTTGTGATATCTAGGATAACCAAGGGGTAAAAGATAGTTTAATATTAATGATAATTATTTTGATAAGTAATACATTAATACTTTGATATTAATGATAATTATTTTAAAAATCATTTAAGGTTAATACTAATATCTTAAAAGTATTTTGAGTTATTATAAATAACTTTAACCTTTTGGCAATGGTTTCATTAATAGTTTAATATTAATTAAATATTAATGATAATATAATTGTTTAATATTTAAATCATTTAATAATGATTTCGGTGTTTAAAAATTTATGATTAATTATAATAAATGTTTAAAAATTATTATAAGTTATTTTAAAAATAATTTGACTGATACTTACAGATATTGAACTACAAGATAGAGTCTTAGACTCGATAATTACCTGATAAAGAAGTCGGTACACCGACATGTTTCAGAAGTTGATCTGGACTTAGATAATTTGATTAAATATGTGTTTATTTGTGATTCAATGGTTGTTAAACATGTGTGACAATGTGATTAGGTTATGTGCTGACTGCAAAATGCAGTACTATGTGTTATAGTATATTGTTCTAACTGAACGAATGATCTGATTAATGATAGGTCGTGATATAAAAGATAAAACTAAGTTGCAAATTGTAAGCAGCGTATCAGGCAAGTATCTTACATTTGCATTTCCTTTATGTAATGGACATGAGTAAGAAGTTTCAAAATTATATTATTATTGTACTAAATTATTAACCTTACTGTCGTATATATTATATCCGATCATTGTTTATCAACATGATATTATATTATATAACTCATATATATATTTCGTTCATTAATTTCAAAATATGGTTATACAAGTTTCCCCACTTGGATAGTCATTGTAGTTAAACACATGTTGATATATATATATATATATATATATATATATATATATATATATATATGTGTGTGTGTGTGTGTGTGTGTGTGTGTGTGTGTGTCCAAGCTAATTGACCAGCTAGACACAAATTTCGAAATATTGTTGAATATGATAAAAACCTTTTTGTATCCAATCAAATTTTTTTGGTTCGGATTCCAGACTAAATATGAATATTCCGATCACGGGAAAACTTTTATACGCCCAAGGCGGACAGAGTGAACAATCCTATCGTCCTTGTAATGTAGTATTGATCAATACAGGGTCCATGGGATGTACACCCTCGTGCCCATAAGCTATGACAGTTTGCAGATGAAGTTATGTCTAACCTTATCAAAAATTTAAAAACAATGTTCATAGTATGTCGACTACCCTATGTATATAGTCAATACGTAGTTTCAAAAAATTGAGATAGAATTGTTATGTTATTATTATCGGTTCAGTTTACTTCACAACTATAAATTCGTTATAAAGTGATGTACAAAGAAAACATTTATTTCTTTCAGCTAATTATATTTCTAATTGTTATTACTTGTTGGGCGCCTAAATGCTCATTCTTGCTTTAAAATTAAATATTTTCAGATAGGCATGATCAACCCGAAGGTTCAGACAGAATAAGTGAAATGGAAAGCAAACAGTATATGTTTAGTGGTATCTTTTATAATAGTTAGACAATATATAGACCATGATATTTATTATCTATCATGTAATATATTGTAGTAAAGGTTGCGTACTTGGGATTAGACTCTGATAAATGTAAGATAAGTTTGATATTCATATTATTGTTATTATTATTAGTATTATTCCGCTCATAGAAATGGTATCGTAAATCACCGAGTTCGGGTTTCAAGTACCTGAATTTGGGGGCGTTACATCATGGTATCAGAGCTTTAGGGTTAGAAACCTTAGGTGGGTTAGACCCTAGGCTATAATCTTAGAACAGAGGGAAACATTGAAAATACAAATAACTCAAATAGAGTTTTAAAGAAGATGAATTGAATAAATTCATTGTCAAACAAAATAAAAGATAACTGGTATAAAACTATTATTTGATGTATGTATATATTAGTTGATAAGCAGGATAACTTAAGTGTGTAGATGTCAGATAGTAAAAAAAAGATTAGGATACCCTCAGGTCGTAAAGAAAGAGCCGATCTCCATAACCGAGCCAATATCAAAGCCAATAATTGAAATAGAGGCTCACATTGAAAGCTACATCAATGAGGTGGTTGATTTGAAAAGTGTAATACCAGACCCAGAAACGATAGTATAACTTATAGATAGAATATAGTGAAGGAATATGTGGTCAATGTCGAGTTCTTAAACTCATATGTTTATGGTGAGTTCTTAAACTCATAATGTATGGTAAGTTGGACGAACTATGTATAGTTAGGTGTGAATGGATTATTGAGGATAATGGGAATAGACAGATTACTAAGCCATTGATCCTTATTGGAGGCGTAAGAAATAAGTAGTACTAGTATTACTTGAATAGGTATGATTCTATGTTATGTATATGATAGGTATGTTTGAATAAGTTGGGGCAGTGATTCCCGACTTTTGAGTCACAAAGGGATAGCGAATGTTTAAAGCAATATGTGCTAAGGTATGTCAAGTGTTATGAATATGAGTCTATGTGGGATTAATGAAATAAGTTGGTATAAAGATGGTAGATATTTATCTGAACACTGTTTAATACAGTAAACCGAGTTTTCAAAACCTAATATTTTGAATACATGATTATTTGAGTAGAAAATTTTGCGTTATATGTTAAGCGAAAATGATAAGGTTTATAATAATTTCGCCAAGACGAAAATGAAATTCACAGACGTAAGAACTCATCAACAAAGTCGAAGAAGACAACTGCACCCGATATGTAATTTTACGAATATGGACGATCAAGCTTATACGAATGTAATACCAATCAAGGGAAGATCGATCGATAATCGATCGACGAACGTTAAAGACTTCAAGGCGTTCGTACTGTCAGGATTTAGAGGATCAACTGACCCTGTAGCAACGTTTGTGATATCTAGGATAACCAAGGGGTAAGAGATAGTTTAATATTAATGATAATTATTTTGATAAGTAATTCATTAATACTTTGATATTAATGATAATTATTTTAAAAATCATTTAAGGGTAATATTAATATCTTAAAAGTATTTTGAGTTATTATAAATAACTTTAACCTTTTGGCAATGGTTTCATTAATAGTTTAATATTAATTAAATATTAATGATAATATAATTGTTTAATATTTAAATCATTTAATAATGATTCCGGTGTTTGAAAATTTATGATTAATTAAAATAAATGTTTAAAAATTTTTATAAGTCATTTTAAAAATAATTTGACTGATACTAATAGATATTGAACTACAGGATAGAGTCTTAGACTCGATAATTACAAGTAGTCGGTACACCGACATGTTTTAGAAGTTGATCTGGACTTAGATAATTTGATTAAATATATGTTTATTTGTGATTCAATAGTTGTTAAACATATGTGACAATGTGATTAGGTTATGTGCTGACTGCGAAATACAGTACTATGTGTTATAGTATATTGTTCTAATTGAACGAATTATCTGATTAATGATAGGTCGTGATATAAAAGATAAAACTAAGTTGCAAATTTTAAGTAGCGTATCAGGTAAGTATCTTACCTTTGCATTTCCTTTATGCAATGGACATGAGTAAGAAGTTTCAGAATTATATTATTATTGTACTAAATTATTAACCTTATTGTCGTATATATTATATCCGATCATTGTTTATCAACATGATATTATATTATATAACTCATATATATATTCTGTTCGTTAATTTCAAAATATGGTTATACAAGTGTCCCCACTTGGATAGTCGTTGTAGTTAAACACATGTTGATATATATATATATATATATATATATATATATATATATATATATATATATATGTCCAAGCTAATTGACCAGCTAGACACAAATTTCAAAATATCGTTGAATATGATAAAACTTTTTTGTATCCAATCAAATTATTTTGGTTCGGATTCCGAGACTAAGTATGAACATCCCGATCACGGAAAATCTTTTATGCTACTTCAAGGCGACAGAGTGAACGATCCTATCGTTCTTGTAATGTAGTATTGATCAATACAGGGTCCATGGGATGTACACCCTCGTGCCCGTAAGCTATGACGGTTTGCAGATGAAGTTCTGTCTAACCTTATCAAAAATTTAAAAACAATGTTCATAGTATGTCGACTACCCTATATATATAGTTAATACGCAGTTTCAAACATTTGAGATAGAATTGTTATGTTATTATTATCGGTTTAGTTTACTTCACAACTATAAATTTATTGTCGAAGTGATGTACAAAGAAAACATTTATTTCTTTCAGCTAATTATATTTCTAATTGTTATTACTTTCTGGGCACCCAAATGCTCATTCTTGCTTTAAAATTAAATGTTTTCAGCTAGGCATGATCAACCCGAAGGTTCAGACAGGAACAAGTAAAAAGGAAAGCAAATAGTATATGTTTAGTGGTATCTTTTGTAATAGTTAGACAATATATAGACTATAATATTTATTATCTATCATATAATATATTGTAGTAAAGGTTGCGTACTTGGGATTATACTCTGATAAATGTAAGATAAGTTTGATATTCATATTATTGTTATTATTATTAGTATTATTCCGCTCATAGAAATGGTATCGTAAAGCACCGAGTTCGGGTTTCAAGTATCTGAAATTTGGGGCGTTACAATAGGCTTCTTCCAAAACCTTCAGTAAGATTCTCCTGTGATCCTCGGAAGTTAAAACCAAGTCCATGATTGAAATTTGGTGTGGAGCTTCTCTTAAGCTTAAAAACACCTTGGCTTCGTTATGACCCATAGTGCGGAGGAATTTTTCAATCTTCTCCATGGGTATTTTCCCATTTGACTTGATATTGGACTTCATCACCCGTTGGGGAAGATACAGTGGATTCTCGATACTGCAATAGTTTTATGAGAGGTGGATCCTTTAGCTTCTCCATAATTCCATGGGACCTTTTGTAAGCTGATAACAGGATAGTGTGGTCTGAATGGCAAGTTGATTGGCTCGGGAGTAGCAACTTTCAAAGGTTTGTCAATTCCTTTGAGTTGAATTGTTTGCATTGTGAGAGGTTTGACAGTCCCATCAGCCTCAACGAATATAACTACTACCAATCCCTTCCATTTAGTAGGACAAGTATTCTCACTCTCAAATAGCACAGTATCGTCGTCTGTTAGCTGTAGGACACCGCTGTCAATTAGATTTTGAATGAGGTGGCGGAGTGCCTAACATTCTTCAGAGATGTGACCGCGAGAATGGGAGTAATATTGGCAAACTCCATCAGAATTAAACCATCTTGAACGTGGATTGATTGAAGGTAGAAGGGAAGTGATCCTTCCTTCATTGATCAGCATCTGAAGTATTTCCTCTATAGATTGGCCCAGGTATGTAAACTCCCTTCTGTTTGCAAAATCCCTACGGGCTTTGGCGCTTGCTCTCTTCGTCACTTTGTCTTCCAGTGTTTCTTTATCTGAAGGTGACGAAGGAGTTTTCACAACAAAAGGGAGAAAACTAGCATGATCATGGCTAACTAATTGGCGTGTGACTTGATGTTGATATGTCACTAATTCTGTCGATTGCTCAATCTGTTTACACAGAGCTTTCATCTTTTGTTCCATTGCAAACTGGAACTTTGCATAATCACATTTGTCAACAACATCTTTGAGGGTCTGGGAAGATTCATCGTTAAAATTGGAGCTCCATCCACTACTCCAATTAATCATGTTGACCTCTTCCTCTTTGTGTTGGGGAAGAGGGTTGTTTTACAAATGAGGTTGATCCGGTTTGGTGACCACGATCTCATCGTTGTCTATCAAATCTTGGATCTTATGTTTCAAAGCTCAACTATCTATAGTATCATGTCCAGGTGCCCCAGCATGATAAGCACATTTCTGAGCAGCATTGAAACCCCTCCCATTAGGGTTGGCTGGTGGAAGAAGATGCGTAATTTTCTTCTGAGTTATCAGAAGAGTGAGAATGCTCTCGAGCGAGTCCCCTAAGGGTGTGAATACTCGAGGGCGTTTAACTTCTCCACTTTTTGGCATTGGAGGGTTCGAAGACTGTGCTTGAAAGGGAGTATAATTTCTCCTCTAGATAGGTATGTTTTGATTGCCTTTTTGACCCTGTAGTATCAGGAAAACATCCTCCTCTTTCTTTTTATGGACCTTCCAGGGGTTGTTTTCATAGTTTCTGGATTGGATTTTCTCAGCAACAGATTTAAGGGAAGCTAGGTCTTGAATCTTTCCGGACTTCAATCCCATCTCAGTCATCTCCCCATGTTTAATCATTTTAGAAAATGGTTTACCAATGCCAGCTAAAACTCTGTCATAGAACGGAGCTTCTTGTATGTCTATGAAAGTCATGACCATTTCTGATTCTGTCATGGATGGAATAACTTGAGCAGCAAGGCGCCTCCACCTTTGAGCATACTCTCTGAAAGACTCGTTAGACTGTTTCCTGACCTTGGTAATTTGGTACCGGTCAGGAGCCATCTGAGACTGGAAGCTGTATTGATTGAGGAAGGCATGAGCTAGCTCTTCCCAACTATGGATCTTTGAGTTGTCTAATCTGGTATACCATGAACGGGCTTCTCCAGTCAGACTCTTCTAGAACAGCTGCATCCTGAGCTTCTCATCCTCTGCATAAGATCCAAGTTCTCCAATGAACACCTTCAAATGTGTGTAAGGATCTCCTAACCCATCATATTTTTTTTGAAGTCGGAGTTTTAAACTTTTTCCGGATAATGAACCCTGTGGAATATACAAAGGTCAAAGATATGAGACACTCCCTGTGTGCTCCAATTCCTTTGATTGCATCGAAGGGTTTCTTCCATTTGAAGGACTTTCTTCCCGATGTCACCGGTTATGATCTCCTTTGAGATGGGTGATATCATGACTTTTGTTGGTCGATCAAACCGCATTTTAGGTTACAGAATGGCTTTATCGGACCTCTCGGATTCCTCCTTGTGTAGAGGATTCACATGTAGGGGTATCCTCGCACCACAGGTAGTATCGGTGTAGTTCTTTAACCGTAATGCTAAATGTGATTTGTTTACTTAATCCACAAATTCTTTCTTGCGCCGAAACCGGATTAAGGCTCATTCAGTCTCGATGATGACATAATTGATTGTAGGCTCGTGACCTTTTTGGATTTAGATCGAGTAATAGGTCTGATTACTTCCCTGCAAAAGACTTGCTTAGTTTAGTCTTTAGGGAGAGTGTAAATGTTTACATGCTATGTATCCATTCTAGGAATATTATCCTGCAAGGCAGATGTTATCTGTTTGTAATTCAGGATAACATTTTTTAAAATATGTATTTACACATGTTCCTTCATATTTCTCATTACATGGAGATGAATATGGAATGAAATTACAAGTAATTGACTTTACAAGTAATTTGAAATGAGAAAGCATGAAGAGACTTTCCTCCGTGTTTGGTTTATCAGAGGCTGACCTATCTTAGGTTACTCTCGCGGGTTTTTGGCATAAAGATTCCCAAATCATCGCAGTTTACTTGACGGGTAGTTAATTCGGTCTTTCAACTGGAGCGAATTTGGGTGGTGCCTTTCTTGAGCCTCGTTGGAATTAGTCTTCCTATGAGTCCAGTAATCAAACACCGATAGGATAGCCTCCTGGTGGAGGAACCACACAACATACATTCACATACAATGTGTCTCACCATTTATGAAAATGATGACATGTGAAAAGTACTAATATCACAAGCAGATATAGTGTAAAAAGTATTAAGCGCAGAAAAATATATGCATTCGTACACATTCATCATAAATGTAAATGCAACATTCACACATAAGCATATAACAGTTTTGAAAAGATTGTAATAGCGGCTCAAGTCCTCTTATTGGCATCCCCAGCAGAGTCGCCACCTGTCGACGTCAGGATTTTTATTTGTCCCATTTCGTTACTTGTTCTTTAGTGTTCTCATGTTAGGTGAGATTTGTTTGAAAAAAACAAGTGAAAAAGGTCCGACATATATCATATCGACAATGGACTGTTAAGAGTCACCAGTTGGTTTTTTATATGGTTGTAGCAACACAACCGAGAAAAGGTTTGCACATTGACCCAGTGATGTGGCACTGCTAAACAGGTCGGTGAAACTGAGATTCATTAGGATCCGGGGACTTGATTATACGGAGGGAAGGTGTTAGGCACCCCCCGACATCCATGTTACCACGGTGACCGCCTTTTTTCAAGAAACTATTATATAAATGTGTGTGTGTGTGTGTGTGGATCAATGTGCAATTATTTGGAAGTAGTGTGAGGCCTCGTTCGCACCTATATAAACAGGGTTTGAATTTTGTATAAAAATTCAGTTTTAACAAGATATGGCAGTGATGTTTTTATAAAAGCGGTTTTTCAAACCCTTGTGCTCAATAGTAATTGAGACCTTTTACACTCCCATTTTTATTAAGTGTTCGACTTGATTGTTTTTAATTTTTGAGTCTGGGCAAACACACGCAACATGACTCTCAACGTGAAGAACAGTGTGTGTAAAGATGAAGAGAAAGGCTTTAAAGTGTGTGAGAAGGCTTACAGTGGACTGCCAAAGAAGACTTCTATATCTTTAAAAGGATGAACACTCGGCTCCCACTGGTACCAGAGTAGCTATATGTGAGCTCACAAGTGTTTAAAATGAGAAAGCACTCAGTGTGGGGTGAGTACAAAGAAAATTTAACAGGGCTTCCTCGCCTTTTTCTCTTATAAAATGGCCACCCCAAGCCCTCTATTTATAGAGGGGGGGAGCCACAGGTGTACCTGCAGATAGGTCATAGATGTACATGTGGCTGGATGGGTTACCCCGATCTTCGCGGGTCCCGTTATCTAAAAGTACGTGCACGCATGCACTATAATGTCCGCTCAAACTGTTAGAATTTTAATCCGGGCATCCGACTGAGGTATGTAAGACATATTGCAGACCGTCGTTGTTGAGAGTTATACAATGACATGGGATTTGAGGTTGTACGAAGTCAGGAAGATGGGACCATGCCCTCCGGTTTTCAAGCTTCAAATTCTATCCGTTATCCAGCGTAATAGTCACTTGGGATTGGACATCCTTGGTTATTGTGGGACATTGCAGTGTAGAAATGTGTGTATTTAAATGTTTAGACGACGTGATGTGGCATCAAGGTGGCAAGATGATGACTTTTCCCCTCACAGGGGTTATCGTCGGTTTGGGTTGATAAAGTAGACGTTGCTCAGGGTTATCTTTGAGATTGGACTGCTGCAAGTGTTGAAGGTCCTCGGTGTCATCTCTGAGGTGTGCATGTCTTCTTGGTGTTATCTCTGGGTCTTGTACTGGGTGCCTCGGTGTGAGTGTCGAGGTTGTAGCTGATTGCATGCATTTTAAACAAGCATTTCTGGAGTTATCGCCGGAACTACATTCCTTGGGGTTATCTCCAAGGTTGGTAGCTGCTACTCCCAGTGTTGGGACTGAGACTGAATATCTCGGGGTTATCTCCGAGCTGGATCGGTCTTCTCCGGTGGAATTTCCGGTATTGGAACTGCATGCCTCGGGGTTATCTCCGATGTTGAACCTGATACTCCCGGTGTGTGTTCCGGGGTTGAGGCTGAACTTCCAGTAGTATCCGAACTGGATGTGAGCTGTCTTCCAGGATTATCTCTGAAAGAGAAATCTGCCCTCCTGCAATGTCAGTGACAGGTGTGCAGAAAATTTCGACTGTCTACACACGTATGCAAGTGTATTGCTTTTGATGATAAAAGATGTTTTCCTAAGTTATAAAACATGAATATTAGTACATATAATGATGCTTAACATTAATAAATAATGTATTAGATAAGTTGTATAAGCATACTAAAGCACACACAAGAGAGACTTATCGAGCGTGTGA
The DNA here is from genome assembly GCA_020205605.1 of Panax ginseng. Taxonomy (NCBI): domain Eukaryota; kingdom Viridiplantae; phylum Streptophyta; class Magnoliopsida; order Apiales; family Araliaceae; genus Panax; species Panax ginseng. The sequence goes on along the minus strand of CM035140.1, from coordinate 59,239,554 downwards.
CGAATGAACGTCAAATCATCGTGCCAAGTGTTAATGAACTTAAAAAGTGTTTCAATTCAATTGAAATAAATATTATAAGATATAGAATATGGTTAATATAAAACCAATAATGATTCCTAGCAAGACTTAAGCACTTGAATGAACTTCAAGTATAAAATATAGCGAGATGTAAGTTGAAAGTTAACACAATTAAATTGAACATTTGTAGTGATATTAGGAAGGGTTATGAGATATAGAGTAAAGTTTATATTACAAATACTATGCCTTGCTATGTGACTAATAGTTGATGTGTATGATTATATAATTGCGTAGAGCATGTGAAGTGCAGATAACTGTAAGTTGTTAAACTGTTATTGGTAAACAACGATCAAGGCAAGTCTTTCAGTTCCTATTTGCTATGTGAATTTGATGATGAACTGTTTGAAATCTTTATTGCAAATGGCATGGTGTGTTATATTAATGTTGAAAGTATGAAATGTTAAATTCAATTTATGACTACGTTGATTAAGTAATGAATGTTGATTGAATAAGGAACTCAATCTTTATGTTAGTTCCCAGTAGGCACAATAGATCTAGAAGGGGGGGTTGAATAGATCCTTTTTAATTTCAAATAATTTTCTCTTTTATTTTATATTCCTATTAAATTAGCATATGACAAACATAAGAATCTTTTCAAGCACAACGGAATAAGTAAAACATCCCCTTCATTGATATATTCATAATCATACATACATTGTTCGTAGAGTTAGTTTAGTTGTAAGTAGTTAAAACATACATAGCAGTTATAGCAGTTAATAGACATAATGTAAATGACATAATGTAAAAGACAGAAGGGTTTTTAAGTGGTTCAGAGACTCAAGCTCCTAATCCACTCTTCTGCTTTCAACTAGCAGGATTTCCACTAAGGAAGGGCAGCAGCCTGAATCACTAAGATTCCTTCAAGGCCAACTGCCTTGGGACTTCAGTTCACTAAGAACTCTTCAAGGCCAGCAGCCTTGGAACTCCTCTAGTTCCCTAAGAACTCTTCAAGCCCAGCAGGCTTGGAACTTCATTTAGTCCCTCCGAACAAGGACCCCTCAGGCCCTGTCTTCTGTTGAGTTGTTTGTTTATTTATTGGAGTGGGTGCTGAGCTGCTAAGATGTCTTCATGCTCTGAACATCTTTTGTACTTAGTAGCTTGGCGTGATCATCCTTGAAGTGCAGTTGAGTGTTGCATGATGCTCAGCTTCTTAAGTTACTCAACCACTTCGGATGTTCCCTTGATGACTGCGTTGAAGATCATTCCTCTTGATACATGATGGATACACATGATGGGTTTCTAAGATGACTGTAAGATCTTTTGCTAGGTACTTAGAAACTTTCTCATGCTTGCCACCATGATGATGTTTGTGATCTCCCTTCTTGATACTTGATGTCTTCTCATGATGGACTTGCTAAGATGACTGTGAGCTCTTCTCTGTGGTACTTAGAGTCTTCTCATTATGGACACCAAGATGACATGATGCTCTTCTTTCTCTCAACAGTTCAGAACACTCTTCAAGTAGTAGAACTCTCACTTCTACATTATAGAACTCTCACTTCTACTTCTTTCTTTGTTTGACTCTAAGTGTTCTTGGTGGATCATAGAGTGAGCCTTCGGACTCACTATTTTACATGGTTTAGAACATTCCATCATTACTCCAAACTCGGCAACTCCAGCAACCTTCGATCTTTGAAGCTCTAGTAGATTTATACTCCTTCCCAATCCTTCCATTGGAAAGTAGCCGTTGAAAGCTATTCAAATGTCTTCATAGATCTCGAGTAGATAGAGGTAGACTGCTGATGTGACAAGTCATACTTTCTCTGACATTGTAGTCTACTATTTCACCTACCCATCAGAGATGTCACTTTAATGTCTTGGGCAGATCAAAGACTTTATTACCTCCTTCTAATTTCTCGATCAGAGGTTGTCCTTTTGCATCGATGCTCTCAATAAGCTCTTGTCCGAATATTACCTTTCAGATTGAACCGTTGCCAATGCTTCAGTATTCAGCTATTCGAACTCTACAATTCTGATCCATGTCTTCAAGGACCTGATCATAGTGTCATATTGATTGGTAGAGACAACACTACGATCTTGAAGAGTGTTGATTGGATCTTCAATGTAGAACACCTATTCCTTCTATTGTGTAGTGCTTCAACACTTCTGTTTGCTTCGACTGTTCTCAGATGCTTATGGCTTGACTCTTTGCTCTGGTCCCTTCTGAATATCAAGACACTTCAGATTTGTGGCACGTCTAGCTCGCTTTCTCCTTGTGATCTCCCGTTCACTTATCATCAATGGACTGACCCAATGCTTAATCACTTTAGCCTTGTTCTTCAGAAGTTGACCAGTATCTCTATGTGTACTCCATCAGTTCTTTCTTTGTTTGGAAAACACTACGATCCTGAATACTTCCAAGATCATTGTCATCTTATCACATGACAGCTACTGCACTTGCTGACTTTCTTTAGTCAGTTACTGAAGTCTTCTTTTGATCAACTTGTGGAAGACTTCATCTTGAATGGCTTCTTCAACTCAATCTTGATGCTTATTGGTTTGATGCTTAGATCTTCTGTTAGCATACATGTCATTCATTGAGTGCTCTCTAGTCCCTTCAGGTGGGATGTATCTTTACAGTGTCAACCAGAGGCTTTGTTCCTTTGGATATCCTGGGAGTGCTCATTAGTTGAGAATCGTATTTGCTCTATGATTCTACCTATGCATTATGAGCACAATTGTTGAGGTCGTAGTTCTGCACTCTACGATTCAGCTTCAGCTGTGCAGACCCTACGACTCTTAGATCAGATCTTGACACTCCATGATTTCTGCCTTGTGCTTGTTGTCTTCATCTGATCTTGCTCGACTATGATCTCTGCATGTAATCAATAGACTCTACGACTCAGAGTGTAGTCTTCGATCCTTGACTTGGCTTCGGCATCAATAGACTCTACGACTCCGAGTGTAGTCTACGTTTCTGACTTGGCTTCGGCAGATGTTCGGTCGGCTCGTAGGCAGGCTGTCTCTACGATTCTAAACATGACTTCCTCAGATGACTTCGACCCAGAGGAAGTTCTACTCGACACACTACGATCCTTCATCATTTCTCCTGGCAGTCTACGAACTCTGAGATCTACTATCCTGCAAACTACAAGTTTGTCTCGACAGCTCTCGAGTTCTCCTTAACTCTCCTGGAAGACTACGATTTCTGGTGCAGTGCTCGACGATCAGACAATCCTATCTATTACATCATAAGATCAACCTAACATGATTGATCTTTCCATGTTTATAGTCCTTGTACATCATTTCTTTTTAAGGACTTTACAAAGCTATTTTCCTTATGTAGGATCAACCTAACATACTTGATCAGTTAATTCTAAGTCCTTGTACACATGTTTCTATTATCTATCAAAGGACTTTACAGCTTTTCTTAATGCAAGCATACTTGCATATTCATTCATATATATCATAATCAAATCATCTATAAATAGGAATAACATTCACATGCTTATTCCTGATAATCTCCCCCTATTTGATTATGACAAAAACAATAAGTGCATATGCATGTTATGAATGAATCTTACATATAGTGAGCAGCTGTATTTCTAAAATAGATAATCATGAATGTCATTTATAATGATATGGCAATTTATACATTAAGACATATTACATCCTGGTTCCAGAACATACCTAACTAGTTAGAGATGTACCTCTTTGGCTCCATATATGTTTCCTGGATGTTTGTTGATCAGCTATTCATCTGTTTGGTCTTCTTGCTCCTTCTTCCCTTGGGATGATTACTTTCCTGCTTTGCTTTGCTCCCCCTCAGATGTATGCTTCTCTTCTCCTTCTAGCTCCCCCTCAGCTTCAGCATACATGGGCTCATCGTTCCTTGGCTCCCCCTCGGATGATGACTCCACCTCTTCTTCTGCTATCTTCTTCTTTGACTTCTTCTCTACTATCCTTTTGTTCTTCTTGCTCTTATTTGAGTGCCTCTCGTTCTGCCTCTTTCTATGTCTCTTTTTCTCCCCCTTTTTATCATTAATCATTTGGGAGAGCAGTTCCATGTTGGACATAAGCTGATCCATCAGGCAGGAGGAGTTGGCAACTTCAAACTTGAGTTCCTGTTGGCCTAGCTCAAGTTGCATTAAGAAAGTCTGCTTCATATCATCAATCTTGTTAGAGAGGGCTTGAATCTGCTCTTCATTGGCCTTCTATGCTCGTAGAGCATCTGCCTTCTGATCATTCATGACTTTCAGATAGATGTTATCCCTCTCTTTGAGTTTGAGAAATACATCAGCCATAGTAGCTTGAAGTTTGTTCTGGAATGAAATATCTCCTGCTGTTGTTAGCTTTTGTGACTCTTCAGTGAATAGAGATATTTTCTCACTCAGTTCATCAGAGTTTTTCATCAGCCCCTTCTCCACAGATACTTGATTATCTGGTTGAGCAGCCTCCTTTTGAGCATTAGATTGAACTCTACGATCTGAATTCTTGGACAGATTTTCAAAGGTGTTGCGAATCTGAAGAATCGTTGAGTTCCAATCGCTGGTTGAGGATGAATGAATGTTTATCAGTAGTGCTTGAGCAGATGGAGACTTCTGGTTTTGATCTTGAACACCATCAGCAGTAGAGTGAACAGACTCTACGATCATCTCCTTTGTCATGTTCCTTCTTCCTTGAGAGTCCACTCTACAATCGTAGGGGATATAGTGATTTCCAGCATGGCGATAGACTTTGAAGTGGGGCTGGTTTGTGATCATCTTTGTAGGAAAACTCTTTACCCTTGGGAAGTTTTGTGCCACCAGCTCCATACTTGGAAAGTGAGAGAAGCACCAGCTGAAGTAGCTTCCATCTCTTTCAGTATAGGCCTTTAGCCATGGAATCCATTGGAAAAACCATCTCATTATCAAGTTATCAGGATTATAGAGAATAGTCGTGCAATCTAACTCCATGTTATTCCAGTTTTTAGCTATATCAAAGGTAGTCATTCTTACCACCTTGAGCTGCTCATCTCCATAGTTCACCCATCTTTCGGAAGATGCCGCTGGTAGTTCATTTGAAACTTCCACCACTATTCTTCTGTTAAATCTTGCGGGAGAGAGAGCTGGATAATCTCCTTGTTCTTCTGATTCCTATTGTGCAGAACCAGAATCTTTTTCCATCTCTTCTTTTTCGGAACCTGAACCATTCTCATCATTTCCATCAATGAATCCTTCTTGCTGCATTTCAGTTTCAAAACCTTCTTCAGCAAGATCTTCATCTGATTCATCTTCTTCACCACTGGTTCCATTTTCATCACTTTCATCCTTTGATACAAACTCATCATCACTCAGTTCAATGACAGCATTGGAGTGATCACTTTTCTTCTTGGAAGCAAATTGAGCAAGTAGTTTGTAGCTCTTCATTTTCCTTGGAGGTTCAGCTATGGGAGAGTCATACTCTTCTTCCTCTTTAGACTCTGACTCCTCTAGTTCAACAGACAAACTTCCTTGAGGTTGAGCAAGGGCAGGGGCAGACCCTTCTTCTTTGGACTCATCGCCTTTTGAGCCATCACGGGGGCTTTCAGGATTGGAGGGGACATGTTCTTTTTCTCTTGAAACAACATTATTTGACCCATCATTTGGGCTTGTTGGGGAAGTTGCATTAGGGGATGGAGTTGGGTCATCTTTAATCTTTTCTTCATCATTAGATAGAATGCTCTGAGGGTTAGCCACTGGGCTTGTGAATTCTTCTTCATCAGCAGATGCTGCATTTTCTTTTATTAATCCAGCTTCACCTTCATTGCTGGATTTTGTCTGTGGGGACTCAGCCTTGAGTCTGTCAGTTGTCTTCTCTTCTTCTGACTCTACATCATTTCCTTCGTCAGAAGTAGTTTCTTGGTAAGTTGGGGCTAGCCTATTTTCCACCTTAGCTTTCTTTCCTAATGGCTCTTGAAGCAACCTATTTCTTCTTCGTTTTGTGGTTTTAGTAGTTAGGACTTTTTCTTCTTTATCCTTATCTTTGGAGGAGAGACTTCTTTGTAGGGCCTTGGTTTTCTTCACACCTCTGGATGTCTTCCTGACTGGTGTGGTTGCTGCTGGTATAGATTCATCAGACTCAGAGCTTTATACCTCTTCTGCCTTCCTCTTCTTTGCAGAGGCCCTGCTGCTGCTCCCAGTTATCAGCCTTATGTTCTCCTTTGGGTTCTTCTTCCAGTTCACAAATAGTTGTGGAGACATTACCTTGTGAACATTTAAAGGCTCTCCCTCATCATCATTGATCTTCCCTCCTAGCTTCTTCTTCATCACAATACTCAGTAGTCTTCCATGAAACACCTTAGTCAGGGGTTTTTTAGTGGACTTTTTCAACTCAGCTTTTTCTACCCACTTGGATATTTGATCGAACAAGATAGCTCTAAAGTTTATTTGTTTCTTCAGAACTATTGCTGACATTATCTTCAACTGTTGGTCAAGCACAATATCATGTACAGTATCCTTGCATAAAATACATTTGCCAACTATCTCTGCAACGAATTCAAACTCTTCTGGAAACTCCTTCTTCTTCATGTCCTTCAGACTAGGGTTTCTCTGGTACCCCATGATCTCCTTTGCTTGTTCCATATCAACATCATCAAGGCTCTTCAGTCCTTGGTTAGGAAAACCTAGGCATTAATTGAGGTCAAAAGATTTCAACTTCAGAGACTGACCTTTGACCTTGGTAGAAAGGGTCCCGGAGTTTATGGAAGCATTTGAGTAGAACTCTTTAACTAGGTCAATATATACTCGAGTGCTAGCCTCAAGGCATTCTGAGAATCCAGCTTTCTTCACAAGTTAGAGAATGTCTCTAAACTTCTTTTCAGATTTCTCAAATGACTTGGTTTCGAGCTGAATGCCAGTGATTACTCGCCAGTTTTCCATTTAAGTAGTTCGAAGAATGTGGGTATTTGATTCAGAGAGCTTTATAAGAGATGGCTGATTGTGATTTGGTAAGTCTCTGAAGTGTTAACCTATTTTGGCTCTTGAGAGGATTTTAGGCTTTGAAAATGGGAGGGAGAAAGGTTCGATGGCTTCTGAAAGCTGTTTGCAGATTTGAATTTGTCTTTATGGCAGTTCCTTCTAACTCTAATAACCAGTGATGTGTCAACTGACCATTGGTTGCACGATGCCCAGTAATGAGCTGTAACTTGTAACAACCGAGAAATTCGGATCTTATTGTAAAATGATTTTATTAAATTAAATAATAATAAAATTCTATTCTATGTGTTATCAAGATGGTTGTCATTGTATAACTTATTGATGTTAGAATTTTGTAGTATTTGAGCTACGTGAACGAATTAAAGTGTTTGAATTTCTAAGATGAAAATAAAAGTTTTCCGAAAAACACTATTCATCGATATTTACTCGGGATATATTTTTGAATTTTCGAGAAATACGTAATGATGGAATAACAAGGTAAGATGGATTATGTAATAAAAATCTAGTTATGGAAAATGTAATATTTCGCCATAACTTAATTTATAAACGTTAAGGAAGCGAAGTAAGTAATGAATAAGTGATAATGGTATGATACCTTGGTATTGTACAAAGTAATGAAAACGAGTATAATACGAAGTATTATACGAGTTTGTATGAAGGATGAAATATCGTATATAAATTCTATATAAATTAGAATACGAAAATAATACATAAACTATATGTATTAAGTAATGCTAATGGACTTGCAAAGGTTGATTGAATTAATACAAGTCCAATAGAATTAAAGGGAGATGCCCAATTATTAATTAATGAACCAACTAGTGTTTATTAATGCAAAGCCCAAAGGTTGATTTAATGTAAGCCCAAACTAGAATCCATGAGTTGTATGACCCATGGGGCAAACCATATCAATATGATTAATATGTGGTGACCAAGTTAATGTAATGATCAAGAATTAAGAGTAATGACCAAGTTAAATGAGTAATGACCAAGCATAGGATAAGTGTTGTGCTAGCCAAGTAATGAATAGTAAGGAGGTGGGTTGATTTAATGACTAATCTACCCTAGCTTTGCAATTTCTATAAATAGAGGAGGCATACAAGCCATCTGTTAGTTGTTCAAATAATCCAAAGATTATAAAGTGCTTAAGTGTTAGAGAGAATAATCTACAATAAGTCACTTCCATAAGTAAGAAGAAGAAGAAAGCTACCTTACCAAGAATTCAAAAGTAAGACTTCTTCTCCAATATCTTCTATCTCTACCATGATAGGTTGATAAGAAAAGATGGATTAAGAAACATGAATGATAAGAAGCAAGAAGAATGTGTAAGTCATGAACTTAAGCCACATAAGTTGGCAATAAGTTATTTGAACTTATAAAAGTTATAAACTTATTATAAGTTAACCTTGAATGTTAGTATGAAAATTATTAACTTGTAATGAGTTTATTAAGAGAAGTGATACAAGAACTTATATGATCATATGTATCATGTATACCTAAGTAAAGTTATATGTGAAGAACATGTAAAGTATGATGATTAAGAAACTTTAATTGTCATAAGTCATGAATAATAAAATCTTAAGCAGTTTATAATTTGACAAGTTATAAGCTCATAAAGAATAAGTCAAAAATCAAACAATGAATATTGGTTATTGTAATAAGTATGTTGAGATGTTCACATGATGAATGGAATTCATTTGTAATGTTGAACAAATCATAAGAATGAAGAATTGTCGGAATTTGCACGGTTGGACGATAACCGTCGAATTCGTAAAATTCTCAAAATAGAAGTCAAATTTTGTGTTTGAACTCGGAACCATTGTTTTCCAATGGAGACAAGTAATATTTGGCATTTAAGAGTTACGAACTCAAAAATGACTGGAATCCAACTTAGAACGAAGAAACGAGCGTTAAACGTTCACGAACGTTTATCGTTTTCGTTAAAAATGAACCAATAGGTGAATTTTTAGCAAACGAAGTCAAATAGATAAAATTCTTACATGAACGCGTAGATTACATAATTTTTGAACCGTGGGCTTTTGAACGAGCCAATTCAGACTTATAACGAAGAAGTTATGCGTTCGGGAAGTTCACAAAATTCAAAGACTGAATTTTTTTCCGGTGCACAGAGTTGGCCATGGCAGCTGAACCCTAGGCTAAATGAGTCGGCCATGTGCAAGCAATAATGTTGTCCGAGCACACTGCAAGAGTTTGCCGCAATAGTGTGGCTCAGTAGTATAATTTGTGGCGCCCACAGACATATGTATAATACTGAAAATCTTCTGAGTGTGGCAAATACAGTCATGCCCATAATAAGTAAGGACTCAGCCATTATACCAGGTCGTAACAAGGATGGTAATGAATGTTTCTAAGTACAAAGAAAGGAAAGCTAATTGATTTAAAAGTAAACACAACTTAAGGAATGTAATGTAACATTGTTTAAACTTTGTTAAACCTTAAGGATGTTGAATAAAGGTTGAGATAACCTAGTCGAACATAAATGCAAGGATAATGATAAACCGGAACAGATAATAACTGAATCTAATACACAATTAGATTGAGATGAAGGTATGAAATAGTCATATACATACTTGATTATATGTGACCTAATGTAAGGCCTTATGTGATCATGTATTGTAGAGACTTGAAAGACTTGAACATAAAGTTAATATACCGTAGCAGACGCTAAAGGCAAGTATTCTAACTCTTCTCTCAGTTCAATCTGAACATGTTTTGAAGTTCATGTATTCTTTCGCATGAATTGAAGTATGTTGAAGTTAAAGCCAATTACTTTGGCTAGACTTGATGTATTGATAATCTAAGCATTTATTATCAAATGTTGTTATCTTTTGTCAACTACTTGATATGGTTTTTAAAAGAAGATTGAAATGTTAAACAAATGTTTTGTCGATAAAACGACAGGCACGTGAGGTTGCCAAATGCTTAAACATGCATACGTTTAATGGATTTAGTGTTGATCAACATAGAGTACAATAGGCTGATCACCTAGAAGTGCTCGTAAGTAATATCAGGCTTATGGACTTGCTTCCGGGTTATCCTTTTCCAATAAAGAATGAATACTCGAGGTCTTTGACCGGAGTGAATGTTTTACTGAATATTGTTATTATTGTAAAACATTTTGAAAGAAAGATGAAGTGCTATTTAATATTATCAATAGTACTTCATGACTATTGTTCAGTTATTGAAGATATACGATTCGTATGTGTCAAGCATGTTGTTATAAAATTGTTATACCTGCTGAGCTAGTTATGCTCACTCTTGCTTGAACCATATGAATGCAGCTAAGACTGAACATCCCGAAGGATCGAAAAGGGATAAAGGAAAAGCTAAGGCAGATTGTTAAGCTGTCTTGTAATAGTATAGGTTTATTGTTGTAATGTAACGGATATTATGACAAAGAACCTTTGTAATGGGAATAGAACCTAGGAAATGTAAATATTACTTTAAATATATAGAAGTTATGTTCATTCTTTGAGATCTTTCAATTGAATGAATATATGAATGTTGTACAGTATAGCACCATATGTCGGGTTAGAAGATACCCAGATTGGGGGCGCTACAAGTTGGTATCAAAGCCTAGGTTATAAAACTTAAGGGGGAAAGTAGAACCTAAGGTCATAACCTTAAGAAAGAATAAAGAAGTAAAAATGGAAAGTAACCCTATAAAAAAATGCATTATCTTATGTTATGTATTTCTATTATTTTACTAACGTGTACTAATCAAACTATATTGTTTTATTGTAGATGTCAGAAGAAAATGATATGTATAGAGATATACATGTAGTGAGCGAGGATTCGGTTAATCGGGTAGAGATACTACCAAATCCCGTAGCAGTAGAACCAGAGTTTGTGACAATCGAGTCAGGAGACTCGGACGATTTAGACTACATGTCTATATTTGATGGCATGCTAGAGGAAGAGGTGGACGTGATGTCCTTTGACCAGGTTCCACCTACAGAGGAGTTGTCTCACGGGGAATCAAAGAAGAAGGCAATCATTATGTCTTGTATTGGATAGGAATGTCCATTACCGCCAAGAGGTTAAGGAGTTGAAAGAGGAACTCCAAGCTGTCCGTGAGGAAAAGGCTAGCATGGAGGGAATGTGGGAAGAGGAGCATGATGATAGAGTTCTAGCTAAGGACAAGGTCCGCGAGCTGAAATATGAAGTCTTTGAGCTCAAACAGGAGCTAAAGACTAAACAGCGGAAGTTGGAAAGGATGTCCTATATACATAGGAGTTCTCATATAGATTTCCAGTAGCATGTAGCTGGGTATTAGACAGAAGCAGGACAGACCCGACACACTATCAGTAGAGATGTTATTGTCGGTCTGGCTAGCAAAGATTTTGAGAATGCCCTATGTCAGATGTAATCTAGCAACAGCTAGAGTAGATTAGATATGTAAATATTATGTATCTAGTAGTGACGTAAAAACCCTCTTTTGTATAACAAAAGGTAGTCTTTTGTAAATCCCAATTTTTGGAAAGTAATTGCGGGATGGTAATGTAATCAGCTAAGGCTGAGTAATGTAAACAATGTAGTGTTAAACTACAAGTTATGAATCAATATAAGTCTTTTTATGGAATATATTGAGTAATGAGTATGAGTTGTTGTTTTATTACAAATAATAACAAACCAACAAGAATAAAGTAATAATGATGTGTTGTTTTCTTAACAGCAAAATGCCGCCATGAAGGAGACAACGAAATCAGGGCACTAATGTTAACCAACTGGAGGGTGGTCCAGTTAATCCAATGTAGGAGTTCGTTAATCTTTTAACGGCTGCATTTAATAGAACGACGACTAATGTACCCGTGATTCCTGGAGTAGTACGAGCTACTACTTTTAAGGATTTTAAAAGTGTAGGTCCACCGGAGTTCAAAGGAACTACGGACCCTATAGAAGCCCAGACGTGGGTAAAAGAAATCGAGAAAACATTTGTAATAGCAAATGTTGAGGAGGGTCAAAAGGTTACCTTTGCAACCTATTTGATGAAATGAGAGGCCAACTTCTGGTGGGAGGCAAACCAAGCTAGGGCCGATATAGGAAACCTAACATGGGAGAGGTTCAAGGAGATTTTCTTCAAGAATTATTTTCCCACGAGTATGCAAGGGAGGATGGAAATGAGGTTTCTTGAATTGAGACAAGGGGATATGACAGTTCCCCAGTATGCTACCAAATTTAATGAACTGACATAATTTTCTCCACATCAAGTGGACACTGAAGTGAGAAAGGCTAGAAGATTCGAGCAGGGCTTGAAACCTGGCTCTATAGCCGAATCTCTATGTTCCAAAGTACTTCCTTTGGAACCATACTAGAAAAGGCAATAATTGCCGAAGGTGGGAATGAGGCTCTCAACCAGTACCACAAGGATAAGAAAAACAAGGGCAAGGTTGATGGAGGAACCAAGACCGAGGGAGCCAGTGGAAGTGGCAACGGTCAGAAGAGGAAGGGCTTTAACTCTGGGAATACCGGAGTAAAACAAGGACATTCTAAGAGGAGGATGGAGGCCTGTAAAACCTGCGGGAAGACTCACTTAGGAGTCTGTCTCAAAGGAAAGGCAGTATGTTATAATTGTGGACAGGAAGGGCACATTTTGCCTAACTTTCCAAATCCAAAGAAAAATCATGGATGCTTTGTATGTGGATCAACTAACCACATAGCGAAGAACTGCCCGAAGAAGGGGACAGAAGGAAATAAGGGAACTAATAGCGGTATGTTAGCTATTAGTGGTCCAGCTCAGCCGAGGAAATCAATGGCCCACACTTTTAATATGACGGTACAAGATGCGGTGGCATCAGGGGATGTAGTTGCAGGTATTATTCCGATCAACAATATAAATGCATACGTGCTATTTGATTCGGGTGCTACTTGTTCGTTTATAGCATGTGATTTTGCTAGATGACTATAATTATTTACCGAAAAATTGCCTATACCTTTGAACATTAAGGTAGAAAACGAAGAGATAATTCTTGTTGAAGATATTCATAGGAGTTGTTGCGTAGATGTACGTGGTCGTAAGTTATCGGTAGATTTAATACCGATAAAGTTAGGAGAATTCGACGTAATTCTCGGAATGGATTGGTTGATTAACCATGGAGCAATTATAGATTGCCAAAAGAAATGTGTGAGCATTAGGATGTTGAAGCAACCTCATGTAGTATTTTACGGTAGTAAATTATCGGGACGTCCGTGTTACCTTACAATGACACAAACTAGAAAACTTTTAAGGAAGGGTTGTGTAGGTTACCTATGCCATGTTGTTGATACCCAGAGAGTGGGAGCAACCATGGAACAAATACCTATAGTAAACGAGTTCATGGATGTATTTCCAAGTGAGTTACTGGGTCTACCGCCGGATAGGGAGATCGAATTTGTGATAGGCATTGTGCCAGGAAGGGCACCAGTCTCAAGGGCACCGTACCGTATGGAGCCTGTGGAAATGAAAGAACTAATGGTTAAGCTACAGGAACTATTGGACAGAAAGTACATTCAACCAAGTGTTTCTCCATGGGGGGCACCGGTGTTGTTTGTCAAGAAGAAAGACAGATCGTTAAGGCTTTGTATCGACTATCGGGAGTTGAACAAGTTAACCATAAAGAATAAATACCCATTGCCCAGGATCGATGATCTCTTTGATCAATTAGAAGGGGCAAAGTATTTTTCCAAAATAGATTTGCGGACGGGGTATCATCAGTTGAAGGTTAAGAAGGAAGATGTACCAAAGACTGCATTAAGGACTCGTTATGGTCATTACGAGTTTCTGGTAATGTCATTTGGGTTGACGAATGCACCAGCTGCATTTATGGATATGATGAACAGAGTGTTCAAACTATATTTGGACAAGTTCGTCGTGGTGTTTATCGATGATATTCTAGTCTATTCTAAGACTCCAGAACATCATGCTGAACACTTAAGATTAGTGTTGGAGACACTAAGGAAGGAGAAGTTATATGTGAAATTCAACAAATGTGAATTTTGGCTGGAAAAGGTGTAGTTTTTAGGTCATGTCATTGACCAAGAGGGGATTTCAGTGGATCCAACGAAGGTTGAAGCAGTAATGAATTTGGAACAACCGAAAACGCCGACTGAGGTGCGGAGTTTCCTAGGGTTAGCAGGGTACTATCGAAGATTTATCCAAGATTTTTCGAAGATAGCTACCTCGTTGACTAATTTAACAAGGAAGATGGTGAAATACGTATGGACGGATAAATGTGAAGACAGCCAAGAACTAAAGAAAAGATTAAGTGAAGCTCTGCTTTGTCATTGCCGGATGACACAGAAATTTTAGTGTATAGTAATGCTCGTGATAGAGGACTTGGTTGTGTGCTTATGCAGCATGGCAAAGTCATTGCGTATGCATCTCGGCAGTTGAAGGATTATGAGAAAGTTTATCCTACTCATGATTTGGAGCTGGACGCGGTAGTGTTTACCCTAAAGATATGGAGACATTATCTTTATGGGAAAAAATGTGACATATATACGGACCATAAAAGTCTAAAGTATATCTTCACTCGGAAGGAGTTGAATATGAGACAGAGAAGATGGCTAGAGTTGATAAAGGATTAGCATTGTGAAATCCTGTATCACCCTGGAAAGGCCAACGTAGTTGCCGACGCCTTAAGTAGGAATGGTCGGGAAAAGTTATCTATGTTAACGGCTCAAAATGAGTTAATAACAGAGATGGCTAGGATGGAAATAGAAGTAAAGATGTCGAGTGATTCAGGGCAGTTACTCTTTATGACAGAGATGCAATCTACCATCGTAGAAAGAGTCAAGGAGATACAACTCAAGACTGACGGGTGTAACCAAATGAAGAAGCGGTTATCCGAGAAGGAAGATGCTATGTATAGTCTTGATAATGAGGGATTATTGAGATTTGAAGGAAGAATTTGGGTTCCGAATGAGATGGAATTAAAGGAGCAAGTGTTACAAGAAGCTCATAGTTCGAGGTACTCGATACATCCTGGTAGCACTAAGATGTATCAAGACCTTCGAAAAAGTTTTTGGTGGCCAAACATGAAGAGAGAAATAGCAGAGTATGTGAGTAGGTGCTTGACTTGTCAAAAAGTTAAGGCCGAACATCAACGACCCAGTGGCTTATTACAGTCATTGGAGATTCCAGAATGGAAGTGGGAGCATATCACGATGGACTTCGTGGTGGGACTTCCGACGACGAATAAAGGGTACGATTCAATTTGGGTAATAGTGGACTGATTGACGAAGTCGGCTCACTTTTTGCCAATTAGGGTCAAGTATAACTTAGACCAGTTAGCTAAACATTATGTTAAGGAAATCATTTACAGACATGGAATACCGGTATCGATTGTGTCAGATCGTGATCCACGATTCACATCGAAATTTTGGAGGAGTTTGCAAGAACAATTGGGAACACAGTTGAGGTTAAGCACAACTTATCATCCACAAACCGATGGACAGAGCGAGAGAACAATTCAGACGTTAGAAGACATGTTAAGGTCTTGCGTCATGGATTTCAAAGGTAGTTGGGATGATCACCTACCACTAGTAAAGTTTGCGTATAACAACAGTTATCATGCAAGCATAGGCATGCCGCCGTATGAGGCTTTATATGGAAGAAAGTGCAGAATACCTTTGTGTTGGGATGAGGTGGGAGTACGCCAGATGCTAGGACCAGAATTGGTACAGCAGACAGCGGATGTGGTAAAGTTAATTCAGATGCGTCTCGTCACAGCTCAGGACAGACAGAAGAAGTATGCGGACTCGTATACACTAAGTCGAGAGTTTGAAGTGGGTTCATATAGATGAAGAAAAATTTTCCCCATCTATTTGATTAAAAGTAAGATGAGATTCTGGGGACAGAATCTTTATCAGGGGGGAAGAATGTAATGACCGAGAAATTCGGATCTTATTGTAAAATGATTTTATTTAATTAAATAATAATAAAATTCTATTCTATGTGTTATCAAGATTGTTGTCATTGTATAACCTATTGATGTTAGAATGTTGTAGTATTTGAGCTACGTGAACGATTTAAAGTGTTTGAATTTCTAAGACGAAAATAAAAGTTTTCTGAAAGATTTTTCGAAAAACACTATTCATCGGTATTTGCTCGGGATATATTTTTGAATTTCCGAGAAATACGTAATGATGGAATAACAAGGTAAGATGGATTATGTAATAAAAATCTAGTTATGAAAAATGTATTTCTTCGCTTGCGGACTTAATTTATAAACGTTAAGGAAGGCAAAGTAGTAATGAATAAGTGATAATGGTATGATACCTTGTTATTGTACAAAATAATTAAAATGAGTATAATACGAAGTATTATACGAGTTTGTATGAAGGATGAAATATCGTATATAAATTCTATATGAATTACAATACGAAAATAATACATAAACTATATGTATTAAGTAATGCTAATGGACTTACAAAGGTTGATTGAATTAATACAAGTCCAAGTGAATTAAAGGGAGATGCCCAATTATTAATTAATGAACCAACTAGTGTTTAATAATGCAAAGCCCAAAGGTTGATTTAATGTAAGCCCAAACTAGAATCCATGAGTTGTATGACCCATGAGGCAAACCATATCAATATGATTAATATGTGGTGACCAAGTTAATGTAATGATCAAGAATTAAGAGTAATGACCAAGTTAAATGAGTAATGACCAAGCATAGGATAAGTGTTGTGCTAGCCAAGTAATGAATAGTAAAGAGGTGGGTTGATTTAATGACTAATCTACCCTAGCTTTGCAATTTCTATAAATAGAGGAGGCATACAAGCCATTTGTTAGTTGTTCAAATAATCCAAAGATTATAAACTGCTTAAGTGTTAGAGAGAATAAGCTACAATAAGTCACTTCCATAAGTAAGAAGAAGAAGAAAGCTACCTTACCAAGAAATCAAAAGTAAGACTTCTTCTCCAATATCTTCTATCTCTACCATGATAGGTTGATAAGAAAAGATGGATTAAGAAACATGAATGATAAGAAGCAAGAAGAATGTGTAAGTCATGAACTTAAGCCACATAAGTTGGCAATAAGTTATTTGAACTTATAAAAGTTATAAACTTATTATAAGTTAACCTTGAATGTTAGTATGAAAATTATGAACTTGTAATGAGTTTATTAAGAGAAGTGATACAAGAACTTATATGATCATATGTATCATGTATACCTAAGTAAAGTTATATGTGAAGAACATGTATAGTATGATGATTAAGAAACTTTAATTGTCATAAGTCATGAATAATAAAATCTTAAGTAGTTTATAATTTGACAAGTTATAAGCTCATAAAGAATAAGTTAAAAATCAATCAATGAATATAGGTTGTTGTAATAAGTATGTTGAGATGTTCACATGATGAATGGAATTCATTTGTAATGTTGAACAAATCATAAGAATGAAGATAACACTCTGGGAGCAACAGTTCCAACCTTGGAGATAACCCCGAGACCTGCAGATACAATACTGGAACACACACCGGAGAAGACCGATTAATCTCGGAGATAACCCCGAGGTATCCAGTCTCAGTCCCAACCATGGGAATAGCCACCAACCTTGGTGATAACCCCAAGGAATGAAGTTTCAGAGATAACCCCGGAAATGCTTATTTCAAATGCCACCAGCTTCAATCTCGGCGCTCAGAACGAGATGCACTGTACCAATCCGGCAATAACATCGGGAAGACTGGCACACCTCAAAGATGACAATGAGGACCTTCAACAATTGCAGCAGTCCAATCTTAGCGAAGTCTGAGCAACGTCTGCTTTATCAGCCCAATCCGGCGATAACACCGGTGAGGGGTAACATCATCATCTCGTCCAACATGATGCCACATCACGTCTCTACGCAACGATGTCCCACAAGGCTAATCAATCCCGAGTGACTATTGTGCGGGGTAACAGATGAAAGTTGAAGCTTGAAGACTGGAGGGCATCGTCCCATCTTCAATGACTTTGCACAAACTCTAATCCCATGCCATCGTACAACTCTCGACAACGGCAGTCCGAAATAGGTCCTGTATACCTCAAACGGATGCCCAGATTGCACTTCTGAAAATCCAAGTGGACATTACACTGCCTGAGTGCACATATTTGAAATGACTCGACAAAACCGGGCCGACCCGACCCGCCTCTAGTACACCTGCGGCTCATATGCCTATAAATAGAGGGCTTGGGGTGCTGATTTTTAAGAGAAAAAAGACGGGGAAACCCTGCACAATTTGCTCTGCACTCGCTATACAGTGTATTTTCCCACTTTCAAACACCTGTGAGCTCATATAAAGCCTCTTTTGTACCCACAAAAGCCAGTGTTTACTCACTCTAAAGATATAGAAGCCTTTTTTATCAGTCAGCTGTAAGCCTTCTCACACACTTTAGAGTCTTTCTCTTCATCTTTGCACACACCCTTCTACACGTTGAGAGTCGTGTTGCTTGCTTTTTGCCCTGACTTCTATCCGTGGTTTCATTCCATCAGATATATATATATATATATATATATATATATATATATATATATATATATACTTATATATATATTGACTAACATTATCGAGTTATGCCTCGATTGAGCCTGACTTGATGCAGAGCGCTTACTTGCTTTTTCTATATATATATATATATATTTATATATATGAATCGTGTGTCGAACTTTGTTTGATGAGCCTAGACTTCGGTCTGGAGCATTTATTGCTTTAATATATATATATGTACATTTATATATATTAATTCGTGTCGAACTCGCTCGATGAGCCCGATTTTATATCCGGTGCATTACTCGCTTTTATATATATATACTTATATATATGAATTGTGGTCGAACTCGTTCAAGAGCCTGGATTTTACATCCTAAGTGCATTTATCGCTTATATATATATATATATATATATATATATATATATATATATATATATATATATATATATATATATATATATTGTCCCGCCTAGAGTTTTCTTCTTAGTGGCGGTTTGATCGCTTCTGACTTTATTTATGGTTTGTCCTTTGGAGTTTCCTCTATGGCGGTTTATAGCTTTTAACAGCTTTATTTACATTTTTGATCCCCCATGGAGGTGCTTCGTGGTTGGTGATCATGTCCGTATATATATTTACCACTTTTATATATATACCTGCTTATTGCTTTTATACAAATTGCAACATTCTGTGCGCCTAGGAATCATGTGATCACAGATTCATCCCATTGGATCTAGATTCGGTTCTCATGATGGACATTTTTCAGCTGTAAGCAGCTTCTAAATTATTCTGTGATGTCTGAATTTCCTCAGATGGTTTTCATACCCACGAGGAAGCTCGGCATTATTTTTATATATTATTTTCGTGATTTGATGCCTCGCATCCGTCAAATAAAAAATCAATTTACCACTCACTTAATAAAAATGGGAGCGTAAAAGGTCTCAATTCCTATTAAGCATCAGGGTTTGAAAAACTTCTTTCATGAAACATCACTGCCATATCTTGTTAAAACTGAATTTTCTACATAAATTCAAACCATGTGTATATAGGTTCGAACGAGACCTCGCACAACTTTCATATAACAGCACATTGACCCACACACTCAGATAATAGTTTCTTGAAAAGAGGCGGTCACCGTGGTAACACGGATGTCGGGGGGTGCCTAACACCTTCCCCCCGCATAACCAAGTCCCCGGACCCTAAACGAATCTCGATTTCGTCGACCCGTATATCAGTGTCACATCACTGGGTCAATGTGCAAACCATTTATCGGTTGTGTTGGTACAACCATTTAAAAAACCAACTGGCGACTCTTAACAGTCCCATCGTCGACATTATACATGTCGGACCTTTTTCACTTGTTTTTTCAAACAAATCTCACCTAAAATGAGAACACCAAAGAACAAGTAATGTAAAGAACACCCAAAAATCCTCGGCGTCGACAGTGGCGACTCTCTGGGACTCCTCGAAGAAGAGGACTTAAGCCACTATTGCAATCTTTTCAAAACTATTATCTGCTTCTGTGTGGATGTTGCATTTACATTGAATGAATGTGTACGAATGCATGTCTTAATTGAACTTAGTGCTTCGCATCATATCTGCGTGTGATGTTAGTGCTTCGCACTATAAACTGCTTATGATATTAGTGCTTCGCACATGTCATCATTTCATACGGTGAGACGCGATGTATATGAATGTATGTTGTGTGGTCCATCCACCAGGAGTCTATCCCTTCAGTGTTTGATTACTGGACTTATGAGAAGACTAATTCTCCGAGGCTCAGGAAAGGCACCACCCAAATTCGCTCCAGTTGAAAGACCGAATTAACTTCCTGTCAAGTAGATTGCGATGATTTGGGAACCTTCATGCCAAAAAGCTGCGAGAGTAACCTAAGATAGGTCAGCCTCTGATAAACCCAAAACGGAGGAAAGTCTCTTCATGCTCTCTCATTTCAATTACTTGTAAATACAATTACTTGTAATTTCATTCCATATATATCTCCATGTAATGAGAAATATGAAGCAATGTGTCTACATACATGTTACAAACAGCTGACACCCGTTTTGTAGGATAAAATCCCTAAAACGAACACATCACATGGCATGTTATTATACACATTTCCTAAAGACTAAACTATGCAAGTCTTTCACAGGGAATCAATCGGACCTATCACCCGGTCAAAGTCCAAAAAGGCAACAGCCCCCACAAATAATCATGTCATCATCATCCCGATCTACCACACAGGTCGGAAAATACCCGTACATGCTTTGAATCCTCCACACAAGGAGGAATCCGGTCATTACCATACACGAACTACAGATTGGATACGACCAACAAAACTCATGATGTCGCCCCATCCCAATCGGAGATCCGGACAACCGGTGACATAAAAAAAGAATGTCCTCCAAATGGAAGAGACCTTCACGCTATCAAAGGAATTGGAACACACGGAGTGTTTCATATGCTGATCTGTGTATTTTTCCTGGGGTTCATTATCTAGAAAAATTTAAAACTCCTGACTTTGAAAAATATGACGGGTTAGGAGATCCTTACACACATTTAAAGGTGTTTATTGAAGAACTTGGATCTTATGCAGAGGACAAAAAGCTCAGAATGTAATTGTTCCAAAATAGTCTAACTGGAGAAGCCCGTTCGTGGTACACAAGATTAGACAACTCCAAAATCTATAGCCGGGAAGAGCTAGCACATGTTTTCCTCACTTAATACACCTTTCAAACTCAGATGGCTCCTGATCGGTATCAAATTACTAAGGTCAAGAAACAGTCTAACGAGTCTTTCAGAGAGTATGCTCAAAGGTGGAGACGCCTGGCTACCCAAGTTAGTCCTACCATGACAGAATCAGAAATGGTCATGACATTCATAGACATACAAGAAGCTCCTTTCTATGAGAGAGTTTTAGCCGGCATCGGCAAACCGTTTTCAGAAATGGTTAAACATGGGGAGATGGTTTGAGATGGGATTGAAGTCGGGAAAGATTCAAGACCTAGTCACATTGCAAAAGTCATTGTAGATCACATCCAATCTAGAAATTATGGAATAACCCCGGAGGGTCCATAAAAAGAAAGAAGAAGATGTTTCCCTGATACTATAGGGGCGAAAAGGCAATCAAAATATGCCCATTCAAAGGAGAATTCAAACACCATCGAGTGTTTACACCCTTAGTGGATACCCTCGAGAACATTTTAAATCTTCTAACAACACAGAAGAAAATCACGCATCTTCTTCCACCAGCCAGCCCTAATGGACGGGGTTTCAATACTGCTAGGAAATGTGCTTATCATGCCGGGGCACCTGGACATGATACTCAGGATTGTTGGGCCTTGAAACACAAGATCCAGGACCTAATAGACAACGGGGAGATCGTATTCACCAAATCCAATCAGCCTCATGTACATGACAACCCTCTTCCTCAACACAAAGAAGAAGAGGTCAACATGATCAATTGGAACAATGGACAGAATTCCAACTTCAGCTGTGAATCTTCCCAGACCCTCAAAGACGGTGATGACAGATGGGATTATGCCAAGTTCCAATTCACAATGGAACGAAATATCAAAGCTCTCTGCAAACAAATTGAGCAATTGGCGGAACTGGTAACTTATTAGTATCAAGTGACTCGTCAGTTAATCAGCCAGGAGCACGCCGGTCTCCTACCCATTGTCATGAATATTCCCTTGTGACCTTCAGAATATGAAATGTTAGAAGACAAAGTGACGAAGAGAGCAAATACCAAAGCCCGTCGGGATTTTGCCAACAAAGGGGAATTCACCTATTTGGGCCAACCAATGGAGGAAATTCTTCATATGTTAATCAATGAAGGAAGGATCAGTTCACTTCTACCTCCAATCAACCCCCGTTCGTGAAGGTACAACTCTAATGGCGTATGTCAATACCACTCCCAGTCTCGCGGTCACAGTACAGAAGAATGTTGGGCACTCCGCGACCTTATTCAAAATCTAATCGACAGTGGTGTACTACGCTTGACAGATAACGACACTGTGTTACGTGCAAGTCAAAATGCAAGCCCTACTAAGTGGAAAAGTGTGGTAGCAGTCATATCCACTGAAGCTGAGGGGATTAATACTTTACTCACAACACCGATAATTCAGCTCAAAGGAGGAAACGATCCTTTAAAAGTGGCCGCTCCGAGCCAATCAACTTGCCATGCAGAGCACAATATCCTATTGTTAGCTTGCGCAAGGTTCCGTGGAATTATGGAGAAGGTGAAGGATCCACCTCACATACAACTGCAATGTCGAAGGAAAATCCACTGTATCTACCCCATCGGGTGATGAAGCACACCACCAAATCAAAGGGGAAAATACCCATGGAGAAGATTGAAAACTTCCTCCGCGTTCCATTGGGTGATGTGCATGTACTTGCGGATACGGTGCCTCTTCTACATAGGGATTGTACCTTTGATGTAGAGATGAATTCAGCCTTAATGGATATACAGGATAACATTGAGGTGCCTCCAGAAATTCAGGAATGGGTCAAAGAAAACCCAAACCCAACCTTGATCAAACCACTTCTTTCAATCTCTAACCTTAGAAAGCCCTAAGTTAATCCAGATTGTTCGGACCTTACCCCAAACCAACGGAATGACATGGTTACGCTATTAACCCAATTCCGTGGATGTGTTTACATGGTCTCATGAAGACATGGTGGGTTTATCCACCGACATTGTCCTTCATCGCCTTCCCATTAAAGAGGATTTAAGCCACCAAGCGTAACTCAAAGCGATTGAAACCAGAGTGGAGTTTAAAGGTGAAAAAGAAATTGTGAAACAATTTCAAGTAGCATTATCATGGTGTCTACATATCCCGAGTGGATATCCAACATCGTGCACTGCACTTAAACACGGAGGGAAGGTGCGAGTTTGCGTGATTAAGGGACTCAAATAAAGCTTGCTTAAAAGATGATTTCCGTGCCATTTATCCACATTCTCATTAACAATCTTTACGTAGTACGACATGTAGTTCTTTTGTTTGATTGCTTTGTGGGGTACCATCGATCATCATGGTTACCGAGGATGATCGTGAGAAGACCGCTTTCATCACTCCTTGGGGAACTTTTTGCTATAGGCGATTGTCATTCGGCCTCATCAATGTCGGAGCTACCTATCAAAGAGCTATGATGGCTCTTTTCCATGACTTAATGCATAAAGAGATTGAGATCTACGTGGATGACATCATTGTTAAGTCCCGAAAGGAGGATGACCATATAGACCATCTTAAAAAGTTTTTGAACAGGTTGCGTAAGTACAACTTGAAGTTGAATCCAGCTAAGTGCGCCTTTGGTGTTAGATTAGGAAAATTGCTAGGATTTATAGTCAGCCACAAAGGGATAGAGCTGGATCCTACCAAAATCCAAGCCATTACTGAAATTCCCATTCCTCAGACAAAGAAGGAAATACAGGGATTTTTGGGAAGAATCAACTTCATCAGCAGGTTTATCTCCCAACTCACAGCAACTTGTGAGCCAATCTTCAAGCTATTAAGGAAGAATTCCCCCATGAAATGGAATGATGAGTGCCAGAATGCCTTCCTTACAATTAAGAAATAGCTAGTCAAAGCTCCTGTCTTGGTACCACCCAGGGACGATATTCCCCTGTTCATGTTTCTGTCCGTAAGTGACAATGCCATAAATTTGTCGATAGAAAGATGATAGAGGCCAAGAACGAGTTATCTATTACCTCAGTAAAAGGTTCATTAGCAGTGAACACAAGTACACGATGATCGAAAAGACGTGTTATGCTTTAGCATGGGCTTCCATGAGGTTACAGCATTACCTCCATGGTCACACAACCCATCTTATATCCCGCGTGGATACTCTCAAGTACGTGTTCAACAAACCCATGTTAAATTGCCGGCTGTCCAGATGGTAGTTGATCCTACAACAATTTGACATCGTCTATGTGACTCAAAAGTCCATCAAAGGTCAAGGAATCGTGGATCAACTGGCCACTGCGCCTTCAGGGGATTTCAAACCCTTGGAAACATATTTCCCTGATGAAGGAGTAATGACGATCTGACAACACCATCGATGACGATACACGCCAATCATGGAAGATGTATTTTGATGGAGTCATTAATATGGAAGGTTCTGGAGTCAGCGCTTCTAGTATCCGCACGGGGAACAGATATCTCGTTCTTGAAATCAAATTATAGTTTGTCATCACCAACAATACGCCCGAAAGTATGAAGGTCGCCTCTCATGGGGCTAAAACTTACCCATTCAATGGGCATCAAAGATTAATCTTGTCCTTGGAAATTCGGAGTTGGTAATCAGACAATCCACTGGAATCTATCAAACCAAGGAACTACATTTGTTGCCTTACCATCGGCAGGTTTTGAAGATGGCTTTGGAGTTCAAAGAAATCTCCTTTCTACACATTCCTCATAATAGGAATGACTTTGCAGACGCATTAGCCACTTTGGCCTCCTTGATTCGCATATCAGACAAGGAACACTTATCAAGCGTCACAATTTCCCTGAACAAGGCCCAGCCTATGGGAATTACATTGGAGAAGTATCGGATGAGCTACCTCCAATCCAACCTCCTTGGTATCAGCATATCAAGGAATATCTGCGAGATGGATCTACACCCGCTGAGGTGAGCCTGACTGAGAAAAAGGCGGATCCATCGACTTGCCATGAAGTTCTACCTGAGTGGAGATGTGTTCTACAAAAGAGATGCAGGACTAGGTCTCCTCAGAGGTCTAGATATGGACGTTATCGGGCCCATCGAGCCTAAAGCCAGTAATGGTCACCGATTTATCTTCACCATGATCGAATACTTCACCAAGTGGGAAGAAGCAGCCTCCTTCCACAGGGTCACTAAAGAAGTCATCATTTCTTTCATCAGAAACAATGTCATTTGTCGATATGGACAACCAGAGGTGATTGTGTCAGACAATGCCAAAAACTTCAACATCAAAATGATGGAGGAATTATGCAGTAAATTCCACATCAAACATCTTAACTCTGTCATCTATCGCCCGAAGATGAATGGTGTTGTTGAAGTGGCTAACAAAAATATCAAGAAGATTATGCAAAAGATGTCCGCCAACCACAAAGATTGGCTTGACCTATTGCCTCTGACTCTGTTAGCCTACAGAACCACAATGCGTACTTCCACTGGGGCAACCCCCTACGCTTTACCCTATGGGATGGAAGCAGTGCTCCCCATAGAAGTTGAGATGAAATCTCTTAGAGTGTTGATCGATGCTCAGCTGGATGAAGACCAATGGGTACAAGACAGGTATCACCAATTGTCTCTAATAGACGAAAGGCGAACCGCGGCTATCTTCAATGGTCAGTTATATCAGCAAAGGATCGCCCGATCCTACAAAAAAAAGGTCCGGCTACGGCAGTTCAAACAACATGACTTGGTTTTGAAAAAGATTCTTGACAACCAGGATCAGGCTAAAGGAAAATTCGCTCCTAACTGGGAAGGCCCGTTTATTGTCAAGAAAGTATGCACAGGAGGCGTTCTCAGTTTGCAAGAAATGGACAGCGATGAATTTCCACAACTCATCAACTCGATACATCGTGAAAGCGGTATTACGTCTGAAGTAGTCAAAGAAACACCACGATGCATAATCATCAGGTCACCAGTCATTCCGGTTCTTTAACCCTTTACCACATACAACTTGTCTATACTTTTCCCCTCAGGGAAACGTACTCTTCAAGCCAGCAACCTGGCTTTCTCCTTCGCGCTCATACAATTCAGGTCATCCCCCTGCGGATTGAACCTCTGAGTTTATAGTTTGGCTACCCATTCC
Organism: Panax ginseng; assembly: GCA_020205605.1. NCBI lineage: Eukaryota > Viridiplantae > Streptophyta > Magnoliopsida > Apiales > Araliaceae > Panax > Panax ginseng. Next base: position 59,213,294 of record CM035140.1, on the reverse strand, counting down.
TGGGATCAAACTTTTCACCTGCAGTTTATCCTCAACCTAGGATTAAACTTTCTCCTCCCCGCATTCTGACCTGCACATGGGATTACGCTTTTTTTCTCGCCCTGAGGGGCGAACTATGTCGACCTGATCTCCTCTTCAATAGGAGTACGTAGGCAACCATTTTATATGGCCCGGTCGCAATAAAACAAAAACAACAAAAACATTTCTACCCTTACATAAAACAAAAACAACCAAAAATATTCCTACACCATGTCAGCCATATACAGCGTTGAACCTCTTACACCAGGTTCGAACTACACAGACCTGATCCCCTCTTCAATAGGTACTGGGATCCTCTTTCAATCCACTACATTTCATTGGCTTGCACCAAAGGGATGGAATTACACAAGTCCTCTAAAATAGGAGATTCCGACCATCTAAGATGCGGTCATACCTTGAAGAGCAATACCAATCCATAAGAGATGGAATTAACTAGGCTTCTCACGAATAGAAAATCGACAACCATCTGTGGTGTGGTCAATCTCGGAGAGGAAAGCCACACTCTCCACATTTCCATACTGAAAACAAGTCCCAAGACACCAAAGATAGTAGGGATACATAGATCGATGATCCATTCTCAACTATCCGAGACAACTCAATGTCCATCCACCCAGGAGGAATTCAGAATACATCAAGACCACAAGCCCTGAAGCAACAGGCAAAATATCAAACAAATAGCAAGGCATATCTAAAAGGGAAGTGATCCAAAAATATATTTCCCTATCATATATAATGCTGTTTGATATATATACAATGTAAACTGTACATGACAAAATGGCTAAGCTAGTCTGTGCAGGTAAATACAAGCTCATCTACAAATCGTGGTATATGCGTAATAAACAAGCCCAATATGGCGTCCCTCTCCAAAAATGGAGGTGAAGTTGTGGTCTCCTGTACGAGAATATCCACACCACCCAACAGATCTGTAGCCATCTGCATGATGACCATATGATCATCAATATAAGCGCTCATCTCTGTGATCATACCAGTGGTAAGGGACCTCACTACAGTACTATCTGTGATGGCTACATCCCGGGTAGATATGGCGGTATCCCGCTCAACTATCACTTCATCTATGGCTGACCTGGCCTCATCACGCCAAACAACAATGACATCTCTGAGCCAATGCCTGCCTCTCCAATAGAGTGGCATCCCTCACATCAAGAGCGATCGACATCATAGATCGAATCTAATCTCTCTCAAAGGTCATCGATGAAGACTTTACTCTAAATATCGTGTCGAGTGTTGAATCACAAAAAATCGGTACTAGGAGAATCCAAGGAAGAAATGCTTGGCAACCCAAAGAACAAGGCTCCTCCTCGATGTAGGCATCAATGTCCTCCATAGGCTCTACATCATATAACTCACTCTCTCATCATCGCAAATATCGCTGCAATAGATAAAACCTCCATCTCCATCCATTCGAGTACTCTGCTGGAATAACCGGACGACCGACAGAAAAAGCAAATAGCTCACGCCGATCCCAGCAAGCGTATACACGAGATCTGTCCTTTACTGAGAGGTATCGAGAAGCTAACCACTGACCTATCGCCCCCTCGAAAGGATGAAAATCCTGGAACTGGTCGAACTGCGACATCACGGCTAATGGGTGATAAGTAGTCACGACCTTCAAGCCGACAAAAGGGAGGAAAATCCATGCCCGAGCATGAGTAATGAAGTTGTATGGTGAGCAAAGCCCCGAGCACAGCAATATGCTAAATGGATCTTTGATATCTGCCAAAAATACGGACCAGGACTAAGCATCTGTACACTCCGATGGCTGAAAGGAGTATGACATAGCCACATCATGGGAGAAGCAATACCCATGCCGTCTAAGGGTACCAACCGGTCGCAAGTGTGACATAAACCACACATACATAAAGATGACCGAACTCCCAAAGAAACACGCTTGACGGTAAATCTTGCAATGGGATGCTTATCGCAGGGTCTCTGCCACGATCATATGTACAATGGTACGACCCTCCTGAGAGCTCTCACGGCCATGATAACTCCTATATCTATCTCATCCATATACCGCGGCATATACACTTATGACAGTACACATAGCATCAGTACATCAACTCTGGCCAAACGCCAATGATCCTCCGACACGGTGAAATCCCTGGAATGTCGTGAGTAGCTATCCTCCGCGCCAAATCATTATACAGAAAACATCCGACATCACGTGGCGGATGTCACTCATCCCCGCACTACTCGCCTCAATCTCGTGAGAGAGTCATGAATCGTCTACTCATGTCTCCCAAAGCCATGTACACGCAAGGTCTGTCTAAGGGCAGCATCGTCAAACGTGCATACTCCTCCAGAGTAGGAGTTAACTCCTGGGTGCCAAAACGGAATACCTGCCTATCAGGTAGCCAATGCTCTAGCATCCCTTCTACAAATCCTGCAGGAACCTGAAATGCCAAAAGGGTCATGGTATGCTGCAGCAAAAGATCTACAGTCACCCTGTCTGGCGGTGACATGCTATCATACCACGATCGCATACCCAATGCCACCACTAACGGTGGGGTATGATCTATACGGCTAACTGTCGAAGAAGACATCTGTGCGGGTTGTGTCATAAGACCATCCAGGGGTCAATGCCGAATATCTCTGGACATACATACATATGCATAACATAATACATGCATAACAGATAATGGATGGCAAAATGATATAGGGAATGAAAAATGGTGCATACATTCCTAAATATATCATCATCTAATACATCAGCTCTATACAGCTACAAATACATGAAAATGGGGCACAACTGCCCTACTACTAACAGAGGCCTATCAAAAGATATAGCGAGAATGGGGAATAACCACCCAATATCTAACAGAGGCCTATCAAAAGATATAACAAGAATATACATCAGAAGAAGACTAGGGTCTCGATGTCCACATCCTCAATCCTGTTCACCTAATGTAACTCCTCTTGAGTCACTGGATCTCTATCAATAGGGATGTCAGGCCTATAAAGAGGAGGATCTGCGCTGGCAAAACCAAATGGGTCATCTGAGGGGCCAGCACCTAAGATGGAAGGAACAAATGACTCTGCCTCTGCTGGATCTCTGCCCAAATGACGAATAAATACATGTGCCTGGTCCAACTGCCGGGTCAAACTATCAATCTGGGTAAGATGAGTCGGAGCTCGGACACAAGCCACCCCATCCGTCATCATCAAAGATCCTGGAACCATGTCCCCCATAAACTATGTGGCACGGGACTGGGCCCCAATAGTACGAGGGAGCCACCAACGCTGGAATATCTCCTGAGTACATGGACCCTCGGATAAATCAAAATTGTCAACTCCCAACAATGGAATATCCGTGACGGGTGACTATGATACAGGCCAATGACACCTGACAGGTGGCAAGATTGGTATATGAATCTCCCATTTGGTGCTCCTAATAGCACGTTCTCCTAAATAGAGCTCACAGCCTCCATCTGTGAAGAGAGGAAATCTCCGGGTGGAAATCAAATACTTACTCTCAAAGAGGGTTTCCATCCTCAAAATCGATGGTCAAATGATCCCCCGAGTATGGAAGCCATGTGATGGCATCAGCAGTCAGCAACTCCAACTGCATACGACAGTGAGCAAAACCCTCAGATACATGGACCTCTGGCAAAATAGAATGGTTCCATCGTCGTCCTCGTGGATAGGTATCTAAGCCTAACACACTCATGGGATGCAAAATATGGAAGCCTCTCATAGTCCCAAAACTACCAACACAATGGAAAAACATCTGCTATCAGTAAACACTCTTAACCTATGAATGGGAAAAGACAAGAGAAATACTCACCAGCAAAAACGGGTAAAATCCTAGCGAAGCCTCGGTCAAACCCTGTGAGCGCAGACGCATGCCCTGGAGGAAATAGGCAAAGGTGTAAGAGCCCCAATGAATACTCTCTATACGGTCCACATCGCGTAGATGGCCGACCAAAGCGAAAGATACCGTGGAAGAGTTATCTCACATGAAGCGACCTCGAATGATCATCGTGAACAATCATTTGTGAAACGCGATCCCCGATCCTCGACATCATCGAGCATGGGCTCACTCAATAGCCCACTCATAAAATCTACACTCAAAGGACCTGAATGGACAGTCCTACCTTTTAGCGCCTCCGTCGGAACTCCTAATAAGGATCTGACGGCAGTAGGGGTAATATTCGCCATGCAAGTCACTGGCTCCCCTCCAAACTCCATACCTGTGATAAATCGTCAATCCATAGGCGTCATCATCACCTCGCAATCCAGCAGGTGGAGTGACTGAGTCTGATGAAACCATCGCTCAGACAATGCCCTGAGATAACCCCAGGGACAACGACGGGGAAGGATGGAGAAGAATGCCCCAAATCCCCACTCATGCACTACTGCTCTATAATCAGGATGTAGCTCTTGGTACATTGAGTGGATGCTAAACCAGTTCCCTCGAGGCTGTGTAAAACCTGGAACCTACTTAAAATGCAGATCAACATCAGAACCCTTTAATCCTCATCAATAGGAAAGAAGGAAGATAGAGTTTAACGCCATACCTCGTTAGCATGCAAGTACATTGATGGATGTCTACCCAAATACCCCAGTAACTCTGGGTTCACCATCTGAATACTCGGAAGCTCTCTATGAGGGATATGTGCAGTAGGAGCGAGATCCTCAATATCCGCCTCCTCGTCCTCGATGTCTGGAACATCTACTTGGATAGGACGTATCACAGCCTCCACCAACCGACGAGGCTGTCTGACAGAACGAGGACGAGGCACTTCAGAAGCCCTTCGCCGTACGCCAGAAGTGATTCTATAAGAACTACTCGGCTGATCCGGATCCCTAACATCTGGACAACAAGTCTCCAAATCACCTCAGAAAGGGTGTGGTATTTTCTTACCTAGAGCTTTTAAATGCATTTATGACTATATGTATGCATGCATTTACTTTAAACATATAATAGAGTTAAAATGCATGACTACCCAATGCCTACATTTGGAAAAATTTTGCCATAGTCCCCTTTGAAAATAGGATTATCCACATGCACATAGGCATGTCTAGGTTGCCATTCAGTAGTACACCTGCCCCAAAGTCATATACATAATATATGTATTAAAAAATTAAAATCATCATGCATAAGGCCAACCTCAATTGCTAGGAGTATTTTGCCTTTCTACCTTTTGCTCATTGGACCTCAAATAGGACAAAAATAGCGAGAAAAAGGTGTCAATTTGACCGTCTCTAAGTCAAATTTTTCACATCATTATGTTTAGCATGGTTTAATACTAACATTACTATGTTGAATATTTTTATCAAGCCATATGTGCATACATAATCACTACTATGTGTTTAGATGCATTTAAATGCAATATCTCACAATCTAACTGATGACCTAAAAAATACATGCATATCGTTACTGTGATAGTGTAGAACACTTCTACTATGGCGATGATTTTGCGATACTGATGCCTCTTCTACATAGGGATTGTACCTTTGATGTAGAGATGAATTCAGCCTTGATGGATATACAGGATAACATTGAGGTGCCTCCAGAAATTCAGGAATGGGTCAAAGAAAACCCAAACCCAACCTTGATCAAACCACTTCTTTCAATCTCTAACCTTAGAAAGCCCTAAGTTAATCCAGATTGGTTCGCACTTACCCCAAACCAACGGAATGACATGGTTACGCTATTAACCCAATTCCGTGGATGTGTTTGCATGGTCTCATGAAGAGACATGGTGGGTTTATCCAATCGACATTGTCCTTCATCGCCTTCCCATTAAAGAGGGATTTAAGCCACCAAGCGAAACTCAAAGCGATTGAAACCAGTGGAGTTTAAAGGTGAAAAAAGAAATTGTGAAACAATTTCAAGCTGGCATTATCATGGTGTCTACATATCCTGAGTGGATATCCAACATCGTGCCTGTACCTAAACCTGGAGGGAAGGTGCGAGTTTGCGTGGATTACCGGGACCTGAATAAAGCTTGCTTAAAAGACAGATTTCTCGTGCCATTTATCCACATTCTCATTAACAATACTGCGTAGTACGACATGTAGTTCTTTGCTGATTGCTTTGTGGGGTACCATCAGATCATGGTTACCGAGGATGATCGTGAGAAGACTGCTTTCATCACTCCTTGGGGAACTTTTTGCTATAGACGATTGTCATTCGGCCTCATCAATGTCGGAGCTACCTATCAAAGAGCTATGATGGCTCTTTTCCATGACTTAATGCATAAAGAGATTGAGATCTACGTGGATGACATCATTGTTAAGTCCCGAAAGGAGGATGACCATATAGACCATCTTAAAAAGTTTTTGAACAGGTTGCGTAAGTACAACTTGAAGTTGAATCCAGCTAAGTGCGCCTTTGGTGTTAGATTAGGAAAATTGCTAGGATTTCTAGTCAGCCACAAAGGGATAGAGCTGGATCCTGCCAAAATCCAAGCCATTACTGAAATGCCCATTCCTCAGACAAAGAAGGAAATACGGGGATTTTTGGGAAGAATCAACTTCATCAGCAGGTTTATCTCCCAACTCACAGCAACTTGTGAGCCAATCTTCAAGCTATTAAGGAAGAATTCCTCCATGAAATGGAATGATGAGTGCCAGAATGCCTTCCTTACAATTAAGAAATAGCTAGTCAAAGCTCCTGTCTTGGTACCACCCAGGGACGATATTCCCCTGTTCATGTTTCTGTCCGTAAGTGACAATGCCATGGGCTGCATGCTGGGATAGAAAGACGATAGAGGCCAAGAACGAGCTATCTATTACCTCAGTAAAAGGTTCATTAGCAGTGAACACAAGTACACGATGATCGAAAAGACGTGTTATGCTTTAGCATGGGCTTCCATGAGGTTACAGCATTACCTCCATGGTCACACAACCCATCTTATATCCCGCGTGGATACTCTCAAGTACGTGTTCAACAAACCCATGTTAAATTGCCGGCTGTCCAGATGGTAGTTGATCCTACAACAATTTGACATCGTCTATGTGACTCAAAAGTCCATCAAAGGTCAAGGAATCGTGGATCAACTGGCCACTGCGCCTTCAGGGGATTTCAAACCCTTGGAAACATATTTCCCTGATGAAGGAGTAATGACAAAGACAAAACACCATCGATGCGATACACGCCAATCATGGAAGATGTATTTTGATGGAGTCATTAATATGGAAGGTTCTCGGAGTCAGGCGCTTCTAGTATCCGCACGGGAACAGATATCGTTGTTGTCAAATTATAGTTTGTCATCACCAACAATACGGCTGAGTATGAAGGCTGTCTCATGGGGCTAAAACTTACCCATTCAATGGGCATCAGGCGGTTAACTATCCTTGGAGATTCGGAGTTGGTAATCAGACAATCCACTGGAATCTATCAAACCAAGGAACTACATTTGTTGCCTTACCATCGGCAGGTTTTGAAGATGGCTTTGGAGTTCAAAGAAATCTCCTTTCTACACATTCCTCATAATAGGAATGACTTTGCAGATGCATTAGCTACTTTGGCCTCCTTGATTCGCATATCAGACAAGGAACACTTATCAAGCGTCACAATTTCCCTGAACAAGGCCCAAATTTTATGGGAATTACATTGAGAAGTATCGGATGAGCTACCTCCAATCCAACCTCCTTGGTATCAGCATATCAAGGAATATCTGCGAGATGGATCTACACCCGCTGAGGTGAGCCTGACTGAGAAAAGGCGGATCCATCGACTTGCCATGAAGTTCTACCTGAGTGGAGATGCGTTCTACAAAAGAGATGCAGGACTAGGTCTCCTCAGAGGTCTAGATATGGACGTTATCGGGCCCATCGAGCCTAAAGCCAGTAATGGTCACCGATTTATCTTAACCATGATCGAATACTTCACCAAGTGGGAAGAAGCAGCCTCCTTCCACAGGGTCACTAAAGAAGTCATCATTTCTTTCATCAGAAACAATGTCGTTTGTCGATATGGACAACCAGAGGTGATTGTGTCAGACAATGCCAAAAACTTCAACAACAAAATGATGGAGGAATTATGCAGTAAATTCCACATCAAACATCTTAACTCTCGCTATCTATCGCTCAAGATGAACGGTGTTGTTGAAGTGGCTAACAAAATATCAAGAAGATTATGCAAAGATGTCCGCCAACCACAAAGATTGGCTTGACCTATTGCCTCCGACTCATTAGCCTACTGAACCCACAATGCGTATTTCCACCGGGCAACCCCCACGCTTTACTCCTATGGGATGGAAGCAAAGGCTCCCATAGAAGTTGAGATGAAATCTCTTAGAGTGTTGATCGATGCTCACCGGATGAAGACCAATGGGTACAAGATGGTATCACCAATTGTCTCTAATAGACGAAAGAAGTAACCGCTGCTATCTATCTTGAATGGTCATTATATCGAAGAAGGATCGCCTTTATCCTACAAAAAAAAAGGTCCGGCTACGGCAGTTCAAACAACATTACTTGGTTTTGAAAAAGATTCTTGACAACCAGGATCAGGCTAAAGGAAAATTCGCTCCTAACTGGGAAGGCCCGTTTATTGTCAAGAAAGTATGCACAGGAGGCGTTCTCAGTTTGCAAGAAATGGACAGCGATGAATTTCCACAACTCATCAACTCAGACACCGTGAAACGGTATTACGTCTGAAGTAGTCAGCAAACACCCTGATGCATAATCATCAGGTCACCAGTCATTCCGGTTCTTTAACCCTTTACCACATACAACTTGTCTATACTTTTCCCCTCAGGGAAACGTACTCTTCAAGCCAGCAACCTGGCTTTCTCCTTCGCGCTCATACAATTCAGGTCATCCCCCTGCGGATTGAACCTCTGGCGTTTATAGTTTGGCTACCCATTCCTGGGATCAAACTTTTCACCTGCAGTTTATCCTCAACCTAGGATTAAACTTTCTCCTCCCGCATTCGACTGCGCATATGGATTACGCTTTTTTCTGCATACGAGGCGAACTACGTCGACCTGATCTCCTCTTCAATAGGAGTACGTAGGCAACCATTTTATATGGCCCGGTCGCAATAAAACAAAAACAACAAAAACATTTCTACCCTTACATAAAACAAAAACAACCAAAAATATTCCTACACCATGTCAGCCATATACAGCGTTGAACCTCTTACACCAGGTTCGAACTACACAAACCTGATCCCCTCTTCAATAGGTACTGGGATCCTCTTTCAATCCACTACATTTCATTGGCTTCAGACCAAAGGGATGGAATTACCTGAAGTCCTCTAAAATAGGAGATTCGGCGACCATCTAAGATGCGGTCATACCTTGAAGAGCAATACCAATCCATAAGAGATGGAATTAACTAGGCTTCTCCTGAATAGAAGTACTGACGACCATCTGTGGTGTGGTCAATCTCAGAGAGGAAAGCCACACTCCTCTCCACATTTCCATACAGAAACAAGTCCTAAGACACCAAAGATAGTAGGGATACATAGATCGATGATCCATTCTGAACTATCCAGAGACAACTCAATGTCCATCCACCCAGGAGGAATTCAGAATACATCAAGACCACAAGCCTTGAAGCAGCAGGCAAAATATCAAACAAATAGCAAGGCATATCTAAAAGGGAAGTGATCCAAAAATATATTTCCCTATCATATATAATGCTGTTTGATATATATACAATGTAAACTGTACATGACAAAATGGCTAAGCTAGTCTATGCAGGTAAATACAAGCTCATCTACAAATCAGGGTATATGCGTGCTAACAAGCCCAATATGGCGTCCCTCTCCAAAAATGGAGGTGAAGTTGTGGTCTCCTGTACGAGAATATCCACACCACCCAACAGATCTGTAGCCATCTGCATGATGACCATATGATCATCAATATAAGCGCTCATCTCTGTGATCATACCAGTGGTAAGGGACCTCACTACAGTACTATCTGTGATGGCTACATCCCGGGTAGATATGGCGGTATCCCGCTCAACTATCACTTCATCTATGGCTGACCTGGCCTCATCACGCTCAGCGACAGCGGCATCTCTACGAGCCAATGCCTCGTCTCTCTCCAATAGAGTGGCATCCCTCACATCAAGAGCAGTCGACATCATAGATCGAATCTAATCTCTCTCAAAGGTCATCAGATGAAGACTTTACTCTAAATACTGTGTCGAGTGTTGAATCACAAAAGTACTGGTACTAGGAGAATCCGGAAGAAATGCTGGCAACCCAGCAGTGGGCTCCTCCTCGATGTAGGCATCAATGTCCTCCATAGGCTCTACATCATATAACTCACTCTCCGCTACTGCAAATACTGTTGCAGCCGATAAAACCTCCATCTCCATCCATTCGGAGTACTCTGCGGAATAACCGGGACGACTGACAGGAAAAGCAGCTAGCTCACGCTGATCCCAGCAAGCGTATACACGAGATCTGTCCTTTACTGAGAGGTATCGAGAAGCTAACCGCTGACCTATCGCCCCCTCGAAAGGATGAAAATCCTGGAACTGGTCGAACTGCGACATCACGGCTAATGGGTGATAAGTAGTCACGACCTTCAAGCCGGCCAAAGGGAGGAAATCCATGCCCAGAGCATGAGTAATGAAGTTGTATGGTGAGCAAAGCCCCGAGCACAGCAATATGCTAAATGGATCTTTGATATCTGCCAAAAATACGGACCAGGACTAAGCATCTGTACACTCCGATGGCTGAAAAGGAGTATGACATAGCCACATCATGGGAGAAGCAATACCCATGCCGTCTAAGGGTACCAACCGGTCGCAAGTGTGACATAAACCACACATACAGCATGACCGAACTCCCAGTAAACACGCTTGACGGGTAAGTACTGCAGTAGGATGCTTATCGCAGGGTCTCTGCCACGATCATATGTACAATGGTACGACCCTCCTGAGAGCTCTCACGGCCATGATAACTCCTATATCTATCTCATCCATATACCGCGGCATATACACTTATGACAGTACACATAGCATCAGTACATCAACTCTGGCCAAACGCCAATGATCCTCCGACACGGTGAAATCCCCGGAATGTCGTGAGTAGCTATCCTCCGCGCCAAATCATTATCTGAAAAACACCGAGACATCACGTGGCGGATGTCACTCATCTGCGCACTACTCTGCGCCTCAATCCCGTGAGAGAGTCATGAATCGCCTACTCATGTCTCCCAAAGCCATGTACACGCAAGGTCATGTCTAAGGCGGCGATCGTCAAACGTGCATACTCCTCCGAGTAGAGTTAACTCACAGGTGCCAAACGGAATACACGCTGTCGTAGCCAATGCTCTAGCATCCCTTCTACAAATCCTGCAGGAACACTGAAATGCCAAAAGGGTCATGGTATGTCGCAGCGAAAAAGATCTACAACATCACCACATTCTCAGCGGTGACATGCTATCATACCACGATCGATACCCAATGCCACCACTAACGGTGGGGTATGATCTATACGGCTAACTGTCGAAGAAGACATCTGTGCGGGTTGTGTCATAAGACCATCCAGGGGTCAATGCCGAATATCTCTGGACATACATACATATGCATAACATAATACATGCATAACAGATAATGGATGGCAAAATGATATAGGGAATGAAAAATGGTGCATACATTCCTAAATATATCATCATCTAATACATCAGCTCTATACAGCTACAAATACATGAAAATGGGGCACAACCGCCTACTACTACTATGAGGCCTATCAAAAGATATAGCGAGAATGGGGAATAACCACCCAATATCTAACAGAGGCCTATCAAAAGATATAACAAGAATATACATCAGAAGAAGACTAGGGTCTCGATGTCCACATCCTCAATCCTGTTCACCTAATGTAACTCCTCTTGAGTCACTGGATCTCTATCAATAGGGATGTCAGGCCTATAAAGAGGAGGATCTGCGCTGGCAAAACCAAATGGGTCATCTGAGGGGCCAGCACCTAAGATGGAAGGAACAAATGACTCTTGCCTCACCGGATCTCTCTACCCAAATGACGAATAAATACATGTGCTCGGTCCAACCGCCGTCAAACTATCAATCTGGGTAAGATGAGTGGAGCTCGGACACAAGCCACCCCATCCGTCATCATCAAAGATCCTGGAACCATGTCCCCCATAAACTATGTGGCACGGGACTGGGCCCCAATAGTACGAGGGAGCCACCAACGCTGGAATATCTCCTGAGTACATGGACCCTCGGATAAATCAAAATTGTCAACTCCCAACAATGGAATATCCGTGACGGGTGACTATGATACAGGCCAATGACACCTGACAGGTGGCAAGATTGGTATATGAATCTCCCATTTGGTGCTCCTAATAGCACGTTCTCCTAAATAGAGCTCACAGCCTCCATCTGTGAAGAGAGGAAATCTCCGGGTGGAAATCAAATACTCTACTCCAGTAGGGTTTCCATCCTCAAAATCGATGGTCAAATGATCCCCTGAGTATGGAAGCCATGTGATGGCATCAGCCGTCAGCAACTCCAACTGCATACGACAGTGAGCAAAACCCTCAGATACATGGACCTCTGGCAAAATAGAATGGTTCCATCGTCGTCCTCGTGGATAGGTATCTAAGCCTAACACACTCATGGGATGCAAAATATGGAAGCCTCTCATAGTCCCAAAACTACCAACACAATGGAAAAACATCTGCTATCAGTAAACACTCTTAACCTATGAATGGGAAAAGACAAGAGAAATACTCACCAGCAAAAACGGGTAAAATCCTAGCGAAGCCTCGGTCAAACCCTGTGAGCGCAGACGCATGCCCTGGAGGAAATAGGCAAAGGTGTAAGAGCCCCAGTAATACTCTCCTATACGGTCCACATCGCGTGTAGCGCTGACCAAAGCGAAAGATACCGTGGAAGAGTTATCTGCTATGAAGCAGCCTCGAATGATCATCAGGAACAATCGCTGTAGAACGCGATCCCTGATCCTGACATCATCAGGCATGGGCTCACTCAATAGCCCACTCATAAAATCTACACTCAAAGGACCTGAATGGACAGTCCTACCTTTTAGCGCCTCCGTTGGAACTCCTAATAAGGATCTGACGGCAGTAGGGGTAATATTCGCCATGCAAGTCACTGGCTCCCCTCCAAACTCCATACCTGTGATAAATCGTCAATCCATAGGCGTCATCATCACCTCGCAATCCAAATAGGTGGAGTGATCGAAGTCCGATGAAACCATCGCTCAGACAATGCCCTGAGATAACCCCAGGGACAACGACGGGGAAGGATGGAGAAGAATGCCCCAAATCCCCACTCATGCACTACTGCTCTATAATCAGGATGTAGCGCTTGGTACATTGAGTGAATGCTAAACCAGTTCCCTCGAGACTGTGTAAAACCTGGAACCTTCTTGAAATGCAGATCAACATCAGAACCCTTTAATCCTCATCAATAGGAAAGAAGGAAGATAGAGTTTAACGCCATACCTCGTTAGCATGCAAGTACATTGATGGATGTCTACCCAAATATCCCAGCAACTCTGGGTTCACCATCTGAATACTCGGAAGCTCTCTATGAGGGATATGTGCAGTAGGAGCGAGATCCTCAATATCCGCCTCCTCGTCCTCGATGTCTGGAACATCTACTTGGATAGGACGTATCACAGCCTCCACCAACCGACGAGGTCATCGACGAAAGCGAGGACGAGGCACTTGAAAGCCCTTCACGCAAACGCCGAAGTGATTCTATAAGAACTGCTCGGCTGATCCGGATCCCTAATATCTGGACAACAAGTCTCCAAATCACCTCAGAAAGGGTGTGGTATTTTCTTATCTGGAGCTTTTAAATGCATTTATGACTATATGTATGCATGCATTTACTTTAAACATATAATAGAGTTAAAATGCATGACTACCCAATGCCTACATTTGGAAAAATTTTGCCATAGTCCCCTTTGAAAATAGGATTATCCACATGCACATAGGCATGTCTAGGTTGCCATTCAGTAGTACACCTGCCCCAAAGTCATATACATAATATATGTATTAAAAATTAAAATCATCATGCATAAGGCCAACCTCAGTGCTAGGAGTATTTTGTCTTTCTACCTTTTGCTCATTGGACCTCAAATAGGACAAAAAATAGCAGAAAAAGGTGTCAATTTGACTGTCTCAGAAGTCAAATTTTTTCACATCATTATGTTTAGCATGGTTTAATACTAACATTACTATGTTGAATATTTTTTATTAAGCAATATGTGCATACATAATCACTACTATGTGTTTAGATGCATTTCGTGCAATATCTCACAATCTAACTTGAGATGAAACCTGAAAAAATACATGCATACGTTACCGTGGATAGTGTAGAACACTTCTACGGTGGCAAATTTGCGTAGCGCACTCAACTCAAAGAGATCTGAAGAAGGCTCGCGGTTTTTTCTAAGTGAAGTGAGTTATAAATGAACTTGCGAAGGCAGGCTGCAGGATTTATCATCCACGCCTGGCTGCAGGCTCACCTGCGGCTACAGCAGGTACACCTGCGGCTCCTCTATATGTGTCCCACCCCTCCGGCTTGGTCCAGTTTGAGTTAAAACGGAGTTCTTATGGTCTAGAAAGGTCAAATCGGGAATTAAAATGCCACGCGATTGAGCAAAACAGCATACAATCCTGGTCTTCTCAGATGAGACTTTGAACCTGTACATCACTCATTGGTAGTCACCCGAACATGAGGTATACCTTGCCAATGATCCCATTTGTCACAAATCACATCCGGCAATACCTCATACAGGTCCGATGCCGCCAACTCTGGGTCATTACCCTACGTAAGTCCCCGACGGGGGTTACAACGTAGGTCCCCGATGGGGGTTACAACGTAGGTCCCCGACGGGGTTTACAACGTAGGTCCCCGACGGGGGTTACAACGTAGGTCCCCGACGGGGGTTACAACGTAGGACCCTGACGGGGCTTACAACGTAGGTTCCCGGTGGGGGTTACAACACGTTCATCCGTTGTCATGTCTATCAACGAAGGTCAAGCAGCCTTGACGATATTCCAGCCAATGGCAATTAATCCCATCGAAGCATTGAGAACTATTCGGGAGTTACATACTTACTCATGCGTCCCCAGTAGATTCCCGACGGGGGTTACAACATATATCTCCGGCAATAGTAGCAACGCATGCTTAGCCGTTGACACACATGTCAACAAGGGTCAAGCAACCTTGACGTCATTTCAGCCGATAGCTATTAAACCTTTTAGAGCTCTAGAGCTATTCGAGGTCTTCATACCCAACTGCTCATATTCCCCAGTGGATCCCCGGCGGGGGTCACAACGCAATGCTTTGTTGATCTACACGTCAGCGAAGGTCAAACAACCTTGATGATCTCCTCACAGAATCTCAGCCGTTGATTCACACATCAGCAAAGGCCAAGCAACCTTGACAGTATATACCACAGGATGTTTCAGCCGTTGATTCACATGTCAACGAAGGTTAGGCATCCCTGACAGCATTTGTTGTTGGCAGTGAATCCAACAGAATCATGACATATCCTGGCGATACTAACCAGGAGAGGTCAACATTATCAAAGAGGATAGATGATGGAATATGTTATACACATCCTCAAACAGATCAAGCTTTATCCCCATAGATCTCTTGCACACAAGAGGTACCTCTTCAGGATCGAATCATTATCAAGAACACAGGAATTTGGTGATAACTCCAACATCAACATCCTAATAGATTCGGCTTACACATCAGATCTGGTCAGTATTGCCAATACCTAGTTGAAGCAACAGGGAGCCATCAATCATCCCCAGCGTGTTGGACTACAATTGGTGATACATGTCTTGTACCCATTGGTTTTCGTCCAGCTGAGCGTCGATCAACACTCTGAGAGATTCCATCTCAACTTCTATGGGGAGCACTGCTTCCATCCCATAGGTTAAAGCGTAGGGGGTTGCCCCAGTTAAAGTACGCATTGTGGTTCTGTAGGCTAATAGAGTAAGAGGCAACAGGTTAGGTCAATCTTTGTGGTTGGCGGACATCTTTTGCATAATCATCTTGATATTTTTGTTAGCCGCTTCAACAGCACCGTTCATCTTCGGACGATAGATGACAGAGTTAAGATGTTTGATGTGGAATTTACTGCATAACTCCTCCATCATTTTGTTGTTGAGGTTTTTGGCATTGTATGAAACAATCACCTCTGGTTGTCCATATCGACAAACGACATTGTTTCTGATGAAAGCAATGATGACTTCTTTAGTGACCCTGGGGAAGGAGGCTGCTTCTACCCACTTGGTGAAGTAGTCGATCATGGTGAAGATAAATCGGTGACCATTACTGGCTTTAGGCTCAATGGGCCCAATAACATCCATTCCCCACATTGAGAAGGGCCAAGGCGAACTCATATTGTGGAGCTCCCGTGGAGGGGCGTGTATAGCATTCCCATGAATCTGGCACTGATAGCATCTTTTGACGTGGTCATGGCAATCAGCCTTGAGAGATAGCCAATAATGTCCCGTCCTAAGGACTTTCTTGACAAGGAGGGGGCCACTCATGTGGGGGCCACAGATTCCGCCATGGATTTCATCCATAAGCCTTTGGGCTTGATCTTTGTCTAGACACCTGAGGAGACCTAGTCCTGCATCTCTTTTATAGAGCGCATCTCCACTTAAGTAGAACTTCATAACAAGTCGATGGATCCGCCTTTTCTCAGTCAGGCTATCCTCAGCGGGTGTAGATCCATCTCGCAGATATTCCTTGATATACTGATACCAAGGAGGTTGGATGGGAGGTAGCTCATTTGATACTTCTCCAACGTAATTTCGATAGGCTGGAGCCTTGTGCAGGGAAATTGTGATGCTTGGCAAGTGTTCCTTGTCTGATATGTGAATCAAGGAGGCCAAAGTTACTAATGCGTCCACGAAATCATTCCTATTACGAGGAATGTGTAGAAAGGAGATTTCTTCGAACTTCAAAGCCATCTTTAAAACCTTCCGATGGTAAGGCAGCAAATGTAGTTCCTTAGTTTGATAGACTCCGGTGGATTGTCTGATTACCAACTCCGAATCTCCAAGGACAGTTAACCGATTGATGCCCATTGAATGGGAAAGTTTTAACCCCATGAGACAGCCTTCATACTCAGCCGTATTGTTGGTGCTGACAAACTATAATTTGACGACAACGGGATACTGCTCCCCTGTATCAGATACTAGAATTGCTCCAGCTCCAGAACCTTCCATGTTAATAGCTCCATCAAAATACATCCTCCATGATTGGTGCGTATCGTACTGATGGTGTTGTTGTACTGTCATTACTCCTTCATCTGGGAAATATGATTCCAAGGGTTTGAAATCCCTTGAAGGTGCGGCGGCCAGTTGATCTGCGATTCCTTAACCTTTGATGGACTTTTGAGTCACATATACGATGTTAAATTGTTGTAGGATCAACTGCCATCTGGACAGCCGGCAGTTCAACATGGGTTTGTTGAACACGTACTTGAGAGGATCCAAGTGGGATATGAGATGGGTTGTGTGACCATGGAGGTAATGTTGTAACCTCGTGGAAGCCCATGTTAAAGCACAACACATCTTCTCGATCAGAGTCTACTTGTGTTCACTGCTGCTGAACCTTTTGTTGAGGTAATAGATAGCTCGTTCTTGGCCTCTATCGTCTTTTCTCTCGTCCCAAAGATACAACCCATGGCATTGTCACTTATAGACGTGTACATGAACAGGGGACATCATCCTCGGTGGTACCAAGATAGGAGCTTTGACTAGTCAAGCTTTCTTGATTGTAAGGAAGGCATTCTGCACTCATCATTCCATTTCACGGAGGAGTTCTTCCTTAATAACTTGAAGATTGGCTCACGAGTTGCCGTGAGTTGGGAGATAAACCCGCCGATGAAGTTGATCCTTCCCAAAAATCCACGTATTTCCTTCTCTCATCGAGGAATGGGCATTTCGTGATGGCTTGGATTTTGGTAGGATCCACTCAATCCTTTGTAGTGACTAGAAATCCTAACAACTTGCGACTTGACACTAAAGGCGCGACTAGTGGATTCAACTTCAAGTTGTACTTACGCAACTTTGTTGAACAACTTTCTGAGATGGTCTAGATGGTCATCCTCCTTCCGGGACTTGACAATGATGTCATCCACGTAGATCTCAATCTCCTTATGCATTAAGTGATGGAAAAGAGCCATCATAGCTCGTTGATAGGTAGCTCCGACATTGATGAGGCCGAATGACAACCGTCTATAGCAAAAAGTTCCCCAAAGAGTGATGAAAGCAGTCTTCTCACGATCTTCCTCGACAACCATGATCTGATGGTACCCGCAAAGCAATCAGCAAAGGAGTACATGTCGTATTGAGCAGTATTGTCAATGAGAATGTGGATAAATGGCACGGGAAAGCTATCTTTTAAGCAAGCTTTGTTCAAGTCCTTGTAATCCATGCAAACTCACACCTTCCCTCCAAGTTTAGGTACGGGCATGATGTTGGATATCCACTCAGGATATGTAGACACCATGATGATGCCGGCTTGAAATTGTTTCACAATCTCTTCTTTCACCTTTAAACTCCACTCAGGTTTCAATCGCTTTGAGCTTTTTGCTTGATCGGCTTAAATCCCTCTTTAATGGGAAGGCGATGAAGGACAATGTCAGTGGATAAACCCACCATGTCTTCATGAGACCATGCAAACACATCCTGGAATTGTGTTAATAGCATAACCATGTCATTCCGTTGGTTTGGGGTAAGGTCTGAACCAATCTGGATTAACTTAGGGCTTTCTAAGGTTCCGAGATTGAAAGAAGTGGTTTGATCAAGGTTGGGTTTGGGTTTGTCTTTGACCCATTCTTGAATTTCTGGAGGCACCTCAATGTCATCCTGGGGATCCATCAAGGCTGAATTCATCTCTACATCAAAGGTACAATCCTTGTGTAGGAGAGGCATCGTATCCACAAATACAGGCACATCTAAATTCAGAGTCCTGAAACAAAATATGCTTTCACTTAGTATATATGAAATGTGTTGATCGTATATAGTGTTAGCATATACTGGCAAAATAAATTGCTAATACTGTACGGAAAAGTAAGCAGTTATTGTATCTACATGACAGAAAAGAATTTCTGCCCGCTTTACCCTTGTCGACCAAAGCAAGGAATGTTGTTCCAATTGGTAAGGGTAAAGTCCGGGTGGATCGCAGTGATGGAGGGATTGTCATCATCCTCCTTGTCCCGAATGATGGCCATTACATCAGGGCAATCATCATCTGGGGTGTATCTGTTGGTATGTTCATCATGGACGATGATGTGCATGCCCGACATTATTCGGACAACGTTTTCCTTGATTCTCCGCTCCTCTTCTTTGATTGCGGGATTTGGAATAACTATTTTCTTTTCCTCCACCGGTTTTGGCTTAGGAAATAACATGGCCATGACATTGGCTGGCACCTTTACTGGAGGTTGTGCGGACTCGGAGTTTGAAGGCGAAGCCAAACACCACATGGTTGAAGCCAAAGGAATCTGTTGATGCTTATGAGGATTCTTATGACTAGAGCTGGCAGAATAGCCTAGTCCAGCTGTTTCAACTTGCTTGGTTAATCGAATGGGGTACTGGATACCCTGGCCATCTTTACCCAACCCTTGTCCTGGCTTATAACCCAACGACATCATTTCTTGAGTGGCTGACATCACCTCATCAGAAATGTGGGGTTCGAGCAATGGTGTTCCAATAGCGTGGTATTGGGTGTTGCTTATTTCCAAAACATGAAAACTTATTGGTTCTACGTCTGCATTGGCATTGATGAACGGTATATCCCCATGCTGAGGAATCTCTGGTTCAGCGTTGACCGTGACTAGGCTATTGTTGATAATGTACTTCAGTTGGTGAAGGGTGGAGGGGACTGCCCCTGCCATGTGGATCCATGGTCGTCCCAAGAGCAGGTTGTATCCTGAATCTATCTTGAGAACATGGAAGGATACGCATAATGTATGAGGGCCAATTTTGATAGGCAGCTCAATTACTCCAATCGAGTTACGGCAGGCTCCATCAAAAGCTTTGATGATAGTATGGCTACTCCGAATTCGGTTGAGATTGATATTCATCTTCACCAAGGTGGCATATGGGCAGATATTCAGAGAAGAACCTCCATCTATTAAGACTCCAGCCACCATATATCTGGAGGACAAGACCGCAATATGAAACGGTTTGCAATGACCAGTCCCTTCGGGCGGTATGTCATCATCAGTGAAGGATATCACATTAGTGTTGAAAATGTGATCAACCATGTGTTGAAAGTTTTTTGTATCCACTGATGTCGGATGATAGGCTTCTTCCAAAACCTTTAATAAGACCTTCCAGTGATTCTCGGAAGTTAGGACCAAGTCCAAAATTGATATTTATGGTGGAGCTTCCTTCAAGCTTAAAACCACCAAGGCTTCGTTATGACCCACAGCGCGGACGAATTTTTCAATCTTCTCCATGGGTATTTTCCCCTTTGATTTGGTGGTGGGGTTCATCACCCGATGGGGAAGATACAGTGGATTTTCCTTCGACACTGCAGCAGTGGTATGTGAGGTGGATCCTTCACCTTCTCCATAATTCCACGGAACCTTGCGCAAGCTAACAATAGGATATTGTGCTCTGCATGGCAAGTTGATTGGCTCGGGAGCGGCCACTTTCAAAGGATTGCTTCCTCCTTTGAGCTGAATTATCGGTGTTATGAGAACAGTATTAATCCCTTCACCTTCAGTAGATATAACTGCTACCACACTTTTCCACTTAGTAGGGCCTGCATTCTCACTTGCTCGTAACACAGTGTCGTTATCTGCCAAGCGCAGTACACCACTATCGATTAGATTTTGAATAAGGTGGCAGAGTGCCCAGCATTCTTCAGTGCTATGACCGCGAGACTGGGAGTGGTATTGACATACTCTATCAGAGTTGTACCATCCCGAACGGGGGTTGATTGGAGGTAGAAGGGAACTGATCCTTCCTTCATTGATTAACATGTGAAGGATTTCCTCTATGGGTTGGCCCAAATAGATGAATTCCCGTTTGTTGGCGAAATCCCGACGAGCTTTGGCATTTGCTCTCTTCGTCACTTTGTCTTCCAGCATTTCATTTTCTGAAAGGGACGAGGGAATATTCATGATGATTGGTAGGAGACTGGCATGCTCTGATTAATTGCCGAGTCACTTGATGCTGATAAGTCACCAGTTCCGCCAAATTGCTCAATTTATTTGCAGAGAGCTTTCATCTCTCGTTCCATTGTGAACTGGAACTTAGCATAATCCCATCTGTCATCACCGTCTTTGATGGTCTGGGGGGAGTCACAGCTGAAGTTGGAACTCTGTCCACTGCTCCAATTAATCATGTTGACCTCTTCTTCTTTGTGTTGAGGAAGAGGGTTGTCTTGTATGTGAGGCTGATCGAGTTTGGTGACTACGATCTCTCCATTATCTATTAGGTCCTGGATCTTGTGTTTCGAGGCCCAACAATCCTGAGTATCATGTCCAGGTGCCCTGGCATATTAAGCACATTTCCTAGCAGCATTGAAACCCCGTCCATTAGGGCTGGCTGGTGGAAGAAGATGCATAATTTTCTTCTGTGTTGTCAGAAGATTAAGAATGTTCTCGAGGGTATCCCCTAAGGGTGTAAACACTTGATGGCGTTTGACTTCTCCACCATTTGGTACTGGAGGGTTTGCAGACTGTGCTGGAAAGGGAGTGTAGTTTCTCCTTTGAATGGGCATACTTTCATTGCCTTTTTGCCCCTGTAGTATCAGGGAAACATCTTCTTCTTTCTTTTTATGGACCCTCTGGGGGTTATTCCCATAATTTCTAGATTGGATGTGATCTACAACAGCTTTGAGCGCAGCTAGGTCTTGAATCTTTCCTGACTTCAATCCCATCTCAGCCATCTCCCTGTGTTTAACCATTCTAGAAAACGGTTTGCCGATGCCGGCTATAACTCTCTCATAGAAGGGAGCTTCTTGTATGTCTATGAATGTCATGACCATTTCTGATTCTGTCATGGCAAGACTAACTTGGGAAGCCAGGCGTCTCCACCTTTGGGCATACTCTCTGAAAGACTCATTAGACTGTTTTTTGATCTTGGTAATTTGATACCGATCGGGAGCCATCTGAGTTTGAAAACTGTATTGAGTGAGGAAGGCATGTGCTAGCTCTTCCCAACTGTGAATTTTGGAGTTGTCTAATCTTGTGTACCATGAACGGGCTTCTCCAGTTAGACTCTTTTAGAACAATTACATTCTGAGTTTTTCATCCTCTGCATAGGATCACAGTTCTCTAATAAAGATTTTTAAATGTGTATAAGGATCCCCTAGCCCGTCATATTTTTCAAAGTCAAGAGTTTTAAATTTTTTTGGATAGTGAACACCAGGAAAAATACATAATCAGCATATGAAACACTCCAGTGTGTTCCAATTCCTTTGATAGCGCGAAGGGTCTCTTCCATTTGGAGGACTTTCTTTTTGATGTCACTATTGTCTGGATCTCCAGTGGAATGGGCAGCATCCTGCGTTTTATTGGTCGTATCCAATTGTGGCTCTGGTATGGTAATGACCGGAATTCCTCTTTGTGTGGAGGGCTCAGTATGTACGGGTATTTTCTGACCCTGTGTAGATTGGTGTAATTCTTTTAATAGAACAGCCAAATCTATAATCTGTTTGCTTAATCCGTCGAACTCTTTGCGAGAAACTGGATTAAGTTCAGTCTAGTCAGATGATGACATGATTGACTGTAGGCCTGTTGCCTTTTTGGATTTTGACCGGGTAGTAGGTCCGATTGATTCCCTGCGAAAGACTAGCATAGTTTAGTCCTTAGGGAAGGTGTATAATGACATGCTATGTGATGTATCCAGTTTAGGAATTTTATCCTGCAAAACGGGTGTCAGCTGTTCGTAGCATGTATGTGGACATATTGCTTCATATTTCTCATTACATGGAGATAGATATGGAATGAAATTACAAGTAATTGTGTTTACAAGTAATTGAAATGAGGGCATGAAGAGACTTTCCTTCGTTTTGGGTTTATCAGAGGCTGACCTATCGTAGGTTACTCTCGCGGCTTTTTGGCATGAAGGTTCCCAAATCATCGCAATCTACTAGACGGGAAGTTAATCCGGTCTTTCAACTGGAGCGAATTTGGGTGGTGCCTTTCCTGAGCCTTGGAGAATTAGTCTTCTCACGAGTCCAGTAATTAAACACCGACGGGATAGCCTCCTGGTGGAGGGACAACACAACATACATTCACATACATTATGTCTCACCGTATGAAATGATGACATGTGCAAAGCACTAATATCATAAGCAGTTTATAGTGCAAAGCACTAACATCACACGCAGATATGATGCGAAGCACTAAGCTCAAACAAGACATGCATTCGTACACATTCATCCAATGTAAATGCAACATCCACACACAAGCAGATAACAGTTTTGAAAAGATTATAGTAGCGGCTTAAGTCCTCTTACTGGAGGTCCCCAGCAGAGTCGCCACCTGTCGACGTCGGGATTTTTTGATTTCCCTTTCAGTTACTTGTTCTTTGGTGTTCTCATTTTAGGTGAGATTTGTTTGAAAAAAACAAGTGAAAAAGGTCCGACGTGTATAATGTCGATGATGGGACTGTTAAGAGTCGCTAGTTGGTTTTTTAAATGGTTGTACCAACACAATCGAGAAAAGGTTTGCACATTGACCCAGTGATGTGACACTGATATACGGGTCAGCGAAACCGAGATTCATTTAGGATCCGGGGACTTGGTTATGCGTGGGGAAGGTGTTAGGCACCCCCCGACATCCGTGTTACCACAGTGACCGCCTCTTTTCAAGAAACTATTATCTGAGTGTGTGTGTGTGTGTGGGTCAATGTGTTGTTATATGAAAGTTGTGCGACGCCTCTTTCGAACCTATATACACAGGATTTGAATTTATGTAAAAATTCAGTTTTTAGCAAGATATGGCAATGATGTTTTATAAAAGAGGTTTTTCAAACCCTGCTGCTCAATAGGAATTAAGGCCTTTTACACTCCCATTTTTATTAGGTGAGCGGCTGGATTGATTTTATTTGACGAATCTGCGAAGCATCCGTATGAAAATAATATATATAAAAAATAATCTGAAACTTCCTCATGGGTATGGAAACCATCTCGAGGAAATATGAGTACATAGCGAGAATAATTTACAAGTCACATACATTTGAAAATGTCCACACGGAAACCGAATCTAGATCCAATGAGATGAATCATGATCACATGATTCCTAAAGCGCCTGAGAATATTGCAATTTGTATAAAAGCAATAAGCAAGTATATATATAAAAGCGGTAAATATATATATATACGAGACAGGATCACCAACCACGAAAGCACCTCCATGGGGATCAAAAAAATAAATAAAGTCAGTAGATATGGTCAACCGCCACGAAGGAAACTCCAAAGGACAAAAATGTAAATAAAGTCAGAAATGCGGTCAATCGCCACGAAGTAAACTCCAGCAGATTTAAATGTAAAGAAAGTCAGAAAAACTATCAACCGCCACGAAGGGAACTCCGGAAGGACAAAACAAATATATATATGTATATATATATATAAAAGCAATAAACGCATTCTGGATGTAAAATCCAAGCTCATCGAACATAGTTCACCACGCCTCATATATAAAGTATATATATATATATATATATATATATATATATATATAAGCGAGTAAATGCACTAGACCGAAGTCTAGGCTCATCGAACAAAGTCCGACACACACATGATATATATAAGTATATATATAAAAGCGAATAAACGCACTGCATCAAGTCTAGGCTCATCGAACAAAGTCTCGATGAGATAATTAATATATATATATATATATATATATATATATATATATATATATATATATATATTAAAGCAATGAACGCCTCCAAATCGAAGTCTAGGCTCATCGAACAAAGTCCGAATGCAGACAATTAATATATATAAGTATATATATATATATATTAAAGCAATGAACGCCTCGCATCAAGTTCAGGCTCAATCGAGGCATAACTCGATAATGTTAGTCAATATATATAAATATATATATATATATATATATATATATATATATATTTATATATACAGACTGGAAGGAAACCACGGACCGAAGTCCAGGCAAAAACAAGCAACACGACTCCCAACGTGTAGAAGGGTGTGTGCAAAGATAAAGAGAAAGACTCTAAAGTGTGTGAGAAGGCTTACAGCTGGCTGATAAAAAGGGCTTCTATATCTTTAGAGTGAGTAAACACCGGGCTTTTGTGGGTACAAAAGAGGCTATATATGAGCTCACAGGGTGTTTGAAAGTGGGAAAATACATCAGATGGCGAAAAGAGAAAATTGTGCAGGGTTTCCTCGTCTTTTTCTCTTAAAAATCAGCACCCCAAGCCTCTTATTTATAGGCAAAAGGTGCCACACGAGGTGTACCTGCTGGCTCACCGCAGTGTGTGCCAGCCAGGCGGTCGGGTCGGGTCGCCCGATCTCGTGGGTCAGTTATCTCGAAGATCGTGCACTCGAAATCAGAATGTCCACTCGGATTTTGAGAAGTGCAATCCGCATCCGCTTTGAGGTATTCAGACCTATTTCGACCGCCGCTGTTGTCGAGAGTTGTCACGATGGCATGGGATTAGAGTTTGTACTGAAGTCTTTAAAGATGGGACGATGCCTCCGGTCTTCAAGCTTCAACTTTCATCCGCTACCCTTTAATAGTCACTCGGGATTGGTTAGCCTTGTGGGACATTGTTGCCTAGAGACGAGACGTGGCATCATGTTGGACGAGATGGCGATGTTGCCCCTCGGCACGGTTATTCTTCTTGGGATTGGTGATATAGCGGAACATTGCTCGACTTCACCGAGATTGGACCGCTGTGCATTTGTTGAAGATCCTCATTGTTATCTTTGAGGTGTGCCTGTCTTCCGATGTGATTGCCGTGTTGGCACAAAGTATTTCGTTGTGAGAGTGCCGAGATTGAAGTCGATGGCATTTGAAATAAGCATTTCTGGGGTTATCTCCGAAACTGCATTCCTTGGGGTTATCACCAAGGTTTGTAGCTATTCCCATGGTTGGGACTGAGACTGGATACCTCGGGGTTATCTCCAGAGATTAATCGGTCTTCTCCGGTGTGTGTTCGATGATTGTGTCTCAGGTCTCGAGGTTAAATCCAATGTTGAAACCAAGCATTCTCCCAGTTAAGCGATCCGGGTTAATCTTTGAACTTCCTAGTAGTATCCAGTGTGGATTTGGATTGTCTTTCAGGGTTCTCTCTTAAAAGACGAATCTGTCCTCCTGTAATGTTAGTAACAATAGTACAGAAAATTTCGAGTGTCTACATTGCTAATTAGGATTAACATTTCCTAATTAAAATCGTTAATTTAGCAATTAGGGTCAAAATCACGGATTAGGGTTTATAACCCAAAATTAGGGTTTCTAATAGAAAATTAATTTTCTAATTTAGATATTAAATTTTTGTAATTATATTAGGGTTTTCTAATTACTTAACTTGAAAATTAGAATTAATATATCCTAATTAACATTAAAACTATTTAATTAACACTTAGGTTTTTCCCTAGTTACAAATTAGGGTTTCAAATCCATAATTAGGGTTTCAAATTTGGAATTAGGGTTTTGTAACTAATTTGTTAAGATTAACCCTAATTAATCCTATAATTATTTACACTTATGCCATTAAGTTCCCGATTTAGGGTTTCATGCACCGAATTAGGGTTTCGGATTCCCGAAACTGAAGTTAGGGTTTCCAGAATCGGTTTCTAGGGTTTCTTATTAATCGTTAGGGTTTTCTAACGAACGTTAAAGTTCTTAATATATAATTAGGGTTTGTTACAGATATCGTTTATCTGGTCAACCCTTGACCCTTAACCACATACTGTACACATATACACAGAACATAAACGCTTATTCCCTTAATCCTAAATAATTCAACTAAATCCTTCACAGAATTTTGAAATCCTAAAAATTCTTTCTTAAAAATATCAAACGCATACACTTATTTTCTGTCTAAGTTCTAATTTTGAACCTTAAATCAATAAATTAAATTTTTTTAAAATATTCAAAATTCTCGGGTTGTCACAAGTTTTCTAAACCCATGTTCCTCTTATATTTGGATAATCATCACATTTATCACCAACATCATATTCATGCATAAAACTAGTTTTAGTTAATACATTTTGATATGCATGAAGGTGAGTGTGTGTAAGATTAGACATTTAATAACACACTCTTTATCTTTGATGGTTTCATCATTTACTGGGTTATGTTCACAATGTTTAAGTGTTCACAGGGTGAGAATCAACTCTACGATTTAGGAGTATCTAGTTGATTCATGGAGGTGATCAGTTTCTACACATCATCAAGATACCCTTTTAGAACTGATCATACTCTGTGTGTTATCAAACACTTAGAGCAAGGATTTGTACATACATACTAACCCACCAGCAAAGATTACTTCACATAGAATTAATTTGGCATGTGATGCTCTTATGACCCATTTCAGGTTTCCTTCAAGGTGTCATCTTCAACCTAAAACTTGGATGGAGAGAAAGTTTATAGACATTTGAGTTTACATCCTCAGAGTACTTTCTCTCTTCACCTTTTTAGGTAGATTATGACTTCTTGACAGAAATCAGTTATGGTTCATAAGAGGGTGCTTTTATGATGAACACATGTAATAGTGAGGAACCGTACCTTTTTACTGTTAGATTCTCACCAGTCATTTACCTTTAACATACTGAGTTTAGGCATTGATGTGCATAGTGTCATATTTGCTCCTGACAGCTTATTGCTCTTGTTGGCCTTTAATCAATCAGTCGTAGTCTTGAAGATACATCCTGAGAATCTCAGCATCTTCAGTTCTTTGACATCCTTCAGTTTACCAAGTTTGCACCCAACTGCTGATTGGCCAGACATTTCTTATTTCTTCTCTGGATAAGCATTTCTTAGCATGTATGGTATTTTCATCTTTCAGGCTGGTGAATGCTTGACTCCGTGTTGTTGATGTCTCTTGGGCTATCTCTTCTGGTCTTCAGACTACAAGATTGACTGCAGGCTAGGATTGGTCTTGTTGATATAATATTTGAGAATATGGACCAATCTGAAAAGCGACTTGAGTGTATATACACATTTACCTATACACAATATTTCCAACGTGTCAGCTCATCTGCATATAACAAGTTACTTACTACTAAACTAAGTTTAAAACAATGTTTGTGTCTGGGTTCAGACTCAAAGCGATTAGCTTTTGAATATAGCATGAAAACCTGCTTTGATACCAATTGTTAGTTTTAGTAGGCACAATAGATCTAGAAGGGGGGGTTGAATAGATCCTTTTTAATTTCAAATCCTTTTCTCTTTTATTTTGTATTGCTATTAAATTAGCATATGACAAACATAAGAATCTTTTCAAGCACAGCGAAATAAGTAAAAGATCCCCTTCATTGATATATTCATAATCATACATACATTGTTAAATAGAGTTAGTTCAATTGTAAGTAGTTAAAACATACATAGCGATTATAGCGCTTAATACACATAATGTAAATGACATAATATAAAAGACAGAAGGTGTTTTAAGTGGTTCAGAGACTCAAGCTCCTAATCCACTCTTCTGCTTTCAACTAGCAGGATTTCCACTAAGGAAGGGCAGCACCCTGAATCACTAAGATTCTGTGACGAACGAGATTTTTGTAAATTAATTTTAATATTTATTAAATTAAATAAATATTTTTCGATGATTTAATTATTAGATTAAATAATTAATTGATGCAATTGTGGTAGATTAATTTAATTATATGTGTTACATTTATTAAATTAATGTAGAAATTTTATTATCGAAGTATGTGATTATGTGAGCTTATTGTATTAAAAGAAATATTTAATAACCCTATTGGAATTTTAATTAATTTAATTATTAATTAGAGAGTTAATAATTTGACATTATTAATTAATGAGAAACCTAAATATATGACTATGTGAATTTATGAGAAATTATTATATTTTATTTAAAGTAAATTTAAATAAAATATTGGATTTATTTTATAAGGAGTGTGACATTTTTAAACTATATTATAAAGGTTTTATTAAATTAAATGGATTTGAAACTTTTCTTGCTAGCCAACCAAGGCCTTATTGGAAGTTGGGAACAGTTAACCATGATTGGATAACTGACCACATCGCGTTAGTTCTTTATTTCAATTGACGTCTTCTTTTTCTTTCTTCATTATTTGCCTAAGCCTAAAGAATAATCAGAGAGTGCTTGTCAGAGATATTTATAATATTGAGAAGGAGATTAAGAGTGAGTGATTGAAGAAACATCTGAGTTTGCTAAATCTACGCTTTATACTCTACAAGTAATCTCCTCATTCCCAAATTTACAAGTTACGTTATTTAAGTTTTGATAAAAATTGCTTTCACAGTTTTCTGTAAAGTCTCTACGATGGGAAATTGTAAGGCTTATGTGCATATATAGGTTAAGATGTTATCAAATCATATTTAATTATATATATTATGTAAACCATGTCATCAGTTTCATGAAAATACGTAGTATATGATTTCTACAAAATTACAGAGTATGGGTTTTGGCCTTGTGGCCTTATACCTGGTATTTCATTTATGGATCATATATTATCCCTAAATTTTATACTTGTATTTTATTATGCATGTTTATACGAAGAGACCAAAGTTTAAATGAACAGATTCGGTGTTATAACGAATCCGTAGTGACAATTTTCATGTTTTATTTTCAAAACCTCCAAGAACATCAAAGTCGGTGAAATTGCAGATATTTTAATTACAGAATTATGTGTTTTAATGGATTAAAATCGTTCTATTATTTTTGGGTAATGATTATATATAAATCGTAGCATGTGGGTATGTTAATTTAGTGAAATTAATGATGATTTAGTGTCCTTTTCATTTGGCTATGTGTTCTTCGCGAATCGAATCAAAGTCTGAGTTTCAGCCACATGGCAGCTAACTCGAATGAAATCCCGTCATGTCATAGCATGTTCATTGCCATAATCATTAAGTCTCGAAAGTCATGAAGGCTTACTCACGGCGGCAGAAGCATACTGGCAATATGGTCACTAAAAGTCCTGCCATAGCTGGCTATCATCGGCCAAACAATAATGAAGACCAAGTGTAATAAAGTGGGCATAATACAATACTTCCGTCCGAATGTTCAAATGAATTTTTAAAATGTTTAAGTCTAATAATGTGTTAGTAAATTAATTTAATGAATATGTAAACATGTTAGAAGTATAATGAGATGTTAAAATAGTTGTTTAACATGTAAATAACATAATTACATGTAGATTGAGTTATGGAATACATAATTAAATTATTATTCGTGAAGTGATATTATGTGACAGTAAATATGATAATTTGACTACGTATAGTCATAACCAAAGTTTAGACAAAAGAATAATCGTTGATGATTAGTTAAGTTATAATTAACTAGTATTATGAATGTGAATGGTATGTAGGATTAAATTCAAAGAACGTGCTTAGTTAAAGTGTAATCTACGCACGAGGCAAGTTTCCTAACCCTACTTGTCATTATTGTTCAAGTTTATTATTTACCTCGAGTAAATTATCATTGCTATTATTCAAGTTCAAATGTTATATTAAAGATTGATTATCTTTTCAAAGCATGATTCAGTTATACAATAATTGTCCTATTGTATACTTCTGAGATTATTATTCAGATTGAATATCATTACTGTTGAACCTTGATAGACTAGTGAACCTTATTGCTTCAACTAGTCCATAGTTGATGAACGTTCTAAATTTCAGAACCCTTGATGAACTATCCAAACCAAACTTCCTTTGGTGCGGACTCGAATGTCAAACTGAGATGAACAACCCTGTAAAGGGATTTACTTATGCGTTAGCGTCAAGATATTGTGCACAGTATGGTACTAAGGGATGATCCCCATAAGTACGAGTAGAAAGGTCCATAGTCTTATGACTGTTAAAGGATTCAAGTATAACCCTTGATAACCTAGGACATAGTTCAAGGTCTTATGACCCTCAGAATTCTTTTGATTCTTGTTATTCATTCTTGATTCAAAAGTTAAGCTTTTATTCAGATGTCTTTGATTCACTCGCATGTTATTATACTATTATTTCATTGTTATACTTGTGGGCAATAGTGCTCACTCTTGCTTAATAATAACATTGCAGTTAAGAATGAAAAAACCGACGAACCTTCCACTAGTAAAGGCAAGGGAAAGGTTAACAAGTGATGAAGACTTGTTATTTTGTTAGATGATGTATTTATGTTTAAGACTTGAGTTAATGATGTTGTTTAAGACTTATTTGTTTATGATTCCGTACAGATGTTTAAGGTTAGTTTAACCTGGGATTGTATTATTATTATTCGGATGTTGTAACCCTTATGGGGAAGATTTTATTTCTATCTATTGCATGGCTTGCATTTATTATGGGTAGATAGATAGATGATATTTGTACAGTGA
This sequence comes from Panax ginseng, assembly GCA_020205605.1. Lineage (NCBI taxonomy): Eukaryota > Viridiplantae > Streptophyta > Magnoliopsida > Apiales > Araliaceae > Panax > Panax ginseng. The sequence continues at coordinate 59,181,774 of CM035140.1, read as the reverse complement.
ACACCAAATCCTGTGGAATTGAAGTACCCGGATTTGGGGGTGTTACAAGTTGGTATCAGAGCCAGGCTATAAACCTTAGGTGGGGGAACAACCTTAGGTAGTAGCCTTATAGAAAGAAGATAGTGATGGAAAACTCTTATCGAGTTATAAGAAATGAATTTATATAATTCATTGAAGATAATAAAAGACCTTATGTGTTTATGTGTTAAAGTATGCGTTAGATGATACGACTTAGTAACTAAAACTTAAAATTTTGCTGTCAGGATGTTGAATGTTGGTGAAGCTAGTCAAGCTAGGGAGGAAGAACCCCGTGTACCTATAGTACCTACTGAGGAGGAACCCCGTGTACCTATAGTACCGACAGAGGAGGAGCCCCGAGACATTCATGTCATTAGGGAGCAGCTGGTACAGAGGGAGTCATCTCCATTGATCACCGTTGTTGGTCAGGAGCATGAGCTCGAGACTGATCCTGAGGAGGATCCTAAGGAGGAATTTGTTGAGGAAGAGGAAGTGGAAGAAGAGGGGTTACCACGGTACACCATTGATGCTGAGATGTATGACACGTTATACGACCGTAACGTAAAATTACGAAACGAGGTCCAGGATTTGACTGAGCAAACGGTTATTCAGCAGATTACTTTAGAGGAGGAGGAGAGGGAGATTTCGACTCTTCACTCACGACTGGGAAATATAGAATGGGATTTGGTCCATGAGAAGGGTCAAACCGAAGATAAGACTGAGGAGATAGAGAAGCTGAAGAAGGAACTGAAGGAAACCTCCGAAAGACTGAACATAGTAGAGGAAGGCTGGGTAAGAGAAGCACGTCGAGCTGATCGTGCAGAAGATGATGGTCGTGCAAAGAAGGTGAAGATTGGGGAGACATATTCTACACTTAACAAGGCAATGAATGAGACCCAAGATCGAGTTTTGAGGTACCCAATCTAGTTCGAAGGACTACCATTGTACATGATGGATCGCAAAACGATGTATCGCATCTTAGAAGAGGAGCGTAGCAAGGCTAATTAGTACCTTGACCGACAGTGATATGATTTATTTAATTATGTGAAGAACTTAATTAGTTTTAGATGTAAATTCTGACGTGTTTATGAATGAAGGAATATTTTAAATGTTTTAAATCCTGTGGATTCTTTATTCCAGGATAGTTGATGTAAATAGCAGTTATGCTATCGTTTAATGTTAAAACTTTTGATTTGAATGAAAATATATCAAGTTGTTTGAGATGATGTGTTAAATGAGTATGTTAAATTGTTAAGTAATTCCTTAACTATTTAGAGAAATAAATAAAGTTCTAATAAGAGTTTATTTAACAGAAAAATGCCGCCAAGGAGAAGACAACAACGTCAACCGGCTCAGGAAGAGTCTACCAATAATAACAATAACGCCAATGCTAATCCAGTTCAACAGTTAGTGAACTTACTGACTGGAGCCATGAATAATCAACCTCAAGCTCCACCAAACACAACGTTTAAAGACTTCAAGGCGGTGGGACCTCCAGAGTTCAAAGGTTCCATGAACCCAATCGAGGCTCAAACGTGGGTTATGGAGATGGAGAAGGTTTACGACGTTGCTAGGGTTAGAGAAGACCAGAAGACCGCTTTTGCAATGTTTATGCTGAAGTCGGAGGCTAGCTACTGGTGGAAAGCAAACAAAGTACGAGAAGGTGAAGGTGTAATTACGTGGGAGAGATTTAAAGAGATGTTTTTCGAAATGTATTTCCCAACTAATTCGCAGAATCAGATGGAGGTTCAATTTCTAGAGTTGAAGCAGGGAAACATGAGCGTACCTGACTACGTGGCTAAATTCAACGAGTTAGCGAGGTTCGCCCCGTATCAAATACACACGGACGAAAGAAAAGCCAGAAGATTCGAATAAGGACTAAAGCCTTAGGTGTACAGCAAGGTATCAATGTTTCAGATAAACACATTTGCCGGAGTTTTGGAAAAGGCCATCCTCGCTGAAGGTGGAAGCGATGCGGTGACCAAGTACAATTAAGATCAGAAGAAGAAGAAGAAGAGTGAAGGTGAAATTAATAACAAGGCCAGTGGAAGTGGCACAGCAGGTGGAAATTTCAATCAGAAGAAAAGGTGGAACGACAGCTCAGCATCAGGTAATCAGAAGAAAAGAATTGAAGCATGCCCGACTTGCGGGAAAGCACATTTGGGAGTTTGTATGAAAGAAAAAAGAGTGTGCTACAATTGTGGTTAGGAAGGCTACATAGCACCAAACTGTCCAAACCCAAAGAAGGGTGCTTGTTTTACTTGTGGTTCGAAGGACCATCTGGCAAGAGACTGTCCCAAGAAGGGATCAGGAGGGTTAGGATCAGGAGGAAACCGGGGAAATGACAGTGGAAATGCCTTAACCATCACCGGACCAACCGCAACAAACCGATCGACCGCCTTTGACTTTCAACATGACATGCAAGATGCGAAGATGCGATTCAATCCGTGATGTGGTGTCGTATCATTCTGATCAATAAAATTAATGCTTATGTTTTATTTGATTCGGGTGCTACTTGTTCCTTTATATCTGATGATTTTTCTAAGAATTTAGATTTGCCTAAGAATGAATTGGACTACCCCATGAACATAGAAATTGCGAATAGAGAAATAATCCATGTTAAGTACGTACATAAGAACTATAGAGTGGATATTAAGGGTAATATCATGAACGTAGATCTTATCCCTATTCGACTTGGGGAATTTGGTGTTATTTTGGGAATGGACTGGTTATTCAATTACGGGGCTGTAATTGATTGCCAAGAATGGACTGGTTATTCAATTATGGGGTTGTAATTGATTGCCAAAAGAAGCGTATTAACCTTATGACTCCATCAAAGGTTGTGTTTTATGGTAGCAAGTCGCCTAGACAAGCGAGTTGTCTGACGATGATGCAGGCCAGGAAGTTGTTAAGACAAGGTTGTGTAGCATACTTAGCTTACATAGTCGACAGTCAAAAAGAGAATCCGAAGGTCGAAGAGATACCGATTGTGAGGGACTTCGTCGACGTGTTTCCAGACGATTTACCAGGACTTCCACCAGATAGAGAGGTAGATTTCGTGATCGATTTGGCGCCAGGAACTGCTCCAATATCGAAGGCACCATACCGAATGGCACCAGTAGAGATGAAAGAACTAATGGTACAATTACAAGAATTGATGGACAAGAAGTACATTCAACCGAGCGTATCACCGTGGGGAGCGCCGGTGTTGTTTGTGAAAAAGAAGGACGGATCGATGCGACTCTGCATTGACTACAGAGAACTGAACAAGGTCACGATTAAAAATAGATATCCATTACCAAGGATCGATGATCTGTTTGATCAGTTAAAGGGAGTAAGATACTTTTCCAAGATAGACTTGAGAAGCGGTTATTATCAACTGAAGGTGAGGCCAAAGGATGTACCAAAGACAGCGTTCAGAACGCGATATGGTCACTACGAATTTTTAGTAATGTCGTTTGGTCTAACGAATGCTCCTGCAGCATTTATGGGACTAATGAACGGTGTGTTCAAGCCATTTTTGGACAAGTTCATAGTTGTATTTATAGATGATATTTTGGTATATTCCAAAACCAAAGAAGGACACGAAGAACATTTGAGATTAACATTGGAAGTATTGAGAAGGGAGAAGTTGTACGCCAAGTTTTCGAAATGCGAATTTTGGATTGAACGGGTACAATTTCTTGGTCACGTGATCGATAAAAACGAAATTTTGGTAGATCCATCTAAAGTCGAAGCCGTGATTAACTGGGATCAGCTGAGAACGCCGTCAGAAGTAAGAAGTTTTCTCGGATTAGCAGGATATTATAGAAGGTTCATTCAAGACTTTTCCAAGATCGCAACTCCGTTAACGAATTTAACTCGTAAAGCAGTGAAATTTGTTTGGATAGAGAAGTGTGAGGAGAGCTTTCAAGAATTGAAGAAGAGATTGAGTACGGCACCTGTGTTATCCCTTCTGGATGATACAGGAAATTTTATTGTTTTAGCGATGCGTCACATAAAGGACTTGGTTGTGTGCTTATGCAAAATGGCAGAGTCATTGCGTATGCATCACGACAGTTGAAGGATTACGAGAAGGGATACCCGACCCATGATTTGGAGTTAGCTGCAGTTGTTTTTGCTTTGAAAATTTGGAGGCACTATCTCTACGGGGAGAAGTGTGAAATATATACGGACCACAAGAGTCTAAAATATATTTTTACACAGAAGGATTTGAATATGCGTCAAAGAAGATGGTTGGAATTAATTAAGGATTACGACTGTGAGATTTTATACCATCTGGGAAAAGCAAATGTGGTTGCCGATGTCTTAAGTAGAAAGGGTCGTGAGAAATTGATGATGTTAACTGCTCAGGAGGAGCTAATTTTAGAAATAGAGAAACTGGAGTTAGAGGTGAAGTATCCTATAGAAATTGATGAGAAGCTATTTCAGATGCAATCTGGTACAACCCTACAGGATAAAGTTAAGGAGGCTCATCTTCAGGACGAAGAATGTAAAAAGGTGACAAAGAAGATATCTGAAGGAATTGAACCGAGATTTAAGATGGATAAGGAAGGAATACTGAGATTTGAGAGTAGAATTTGGGTACCGCCAGTACAAGAGATTAAAGAAGATATTTTGAGTGAGGCTCATAGTTCACGATATTCGATTCACCCTGGTAGTACCAAGATTTATCAAGATCTTCGACAACATTTCTGGTGGCCGAATTTAAAACGTGATGTTGCAGAATGTGTTGCCAAGTGCCTAACTCATCGAAAAGTGAAGGCGTAACATCGTAGACCGAGTGGATTGCTACAACCGTTAGAGATCCCAGAATGGAAATGGGAACATATTACAATGGACTTCGTGGTTGGCCTTCCGACGACTCAAAAAGGCTACGATGCAGTATGGGTTATCGTTAACCGACTGGCGAAATCCACACACTTCCTTCCGATCAAAATCAGATTCAACTTAGATCAGTTGGCAAGGTTATACGTAAAAGAAATCGTTTTGAGACACAGAGTGCCGGTATCAATTGTTTCAGATAAGGATCCGCGCTTCACATCAAATTTCTGGAAACGTCTTCAGGATTGCATGGGTACGCAATTACGAATGAGTACAGCATACCACCCTCAAACAGACGGACAGAGTGAGAGAAAAATTAAAACATTAGAAGATATGCTAAGAGCCTGTGTGATGGACTTTAAAGGAAATTGGGATGATCACCTACCGTTAGTAGAGTTCGGCTACAACAACAGTTACTATGCTAGTATTGGCATGCAGCCTTACGAAGCGTTATATGGCAGAAAGTGCAGAACTCCGCTTTACTGGGATGAAGTTGGTGAGAGACAATTGATAGGGTCAGAATTGGTACAGCAGACAGCAGAAATAGTCAAAGTGATCCGAGCACGACTGGTAGTGGCTCAAGATCGACAGAAGAAATACGTTGATCTACATCATAAAAATATCGAGTTTGAATCAGGAAGTTATGTTTTCTTGAAGGTCTCTCCTTGGAAAGGAAAGATCAGGTTCGGAAAGAAAGGGAAATTGAGCCCAAGATTCATTGGACCATTTGAAGTACTGAGAAGAATCGGAGAAGTTGCATACGAGGTAGCCTTACCTCCAGCACTCGAGAATGTCCACAACGTCTTCCATGTTTCTATGTTACGACCCTACATAGCCGATTACAAGCATGTAATTGAATATGAACCCCTACATTTTGAGAAAGACTTATCTTACGAAGAAATTCCTATTCAAATTGTCGACCAAAAAGAACAACTTCTTAGAAATAAAGTTATACCTTCTGTTAAGGTAATTTGGAGGAACCACAACGCTGAAGAAACTACGTGGGAACTCGAAGAGAATATGATGAAGAATTACCCTCATTTATTTACTTAGTTATGTGTAAGCCATTCTAGGGACAGAATCTTTGTAAGGGGGGGAGAATATAACGGGTCGAATTTATTGAGTCGTGATTTTGGGGACAGAATCCTTTTAAGGGGGGAAAGATGTGACGAACGAGATTTTTGTAAATTAATTTTAATATTTATTGAATTAAATAAATATTTTTCGATGATTTAATTATTAGATTAAATAATTAATTGATGCAATTGTGGTAGATTAATTTAATTATATGTGTTACATTTATTAAATTAATGTAGAAAATTTTATTATCGAAGTATGTGATTATGTGAGCTTATTGTATTAAAAGAAATATTTAATAAGCTTATTGGTATTTTAATTAATTTAATTATTAATTAGAGAGTTAATAATTTGACATTATTAATTAATGAGAAACATAAATATATGACTATGTGAATTTATGAGAAATTATTATATTTAAATAAAATATTGGATTTATTTTATAAGGAGTGTGACATTTTCAAACTATATTATAAAGGTTTTATTAAATTAAATGGATTTGAAACCTTTTCTTGCTAGCCAAACAAGGCCTTATTGGAAGTTGGGAACAGTTACCCATGATTGGATAACTGACCACATCGCGTCAGTTCTTTATTTCAATTGACGTTTTTTTTTCTTTCTTCATTATTTGCCTAAGCCTAGAGAATAATCAGAGAGTGTTTGTCAGAGATATTTATAATATTGAGAAGGAGATTAAGAGTGAGTGATTGAAGAAACATCTGAGTTTGCTAAATCTACGCTTTATACTCTACAGGTAATCTCCTCCTTCCCAAATTTACAAGTTACGTTATTTAAGTTTTGATAAAAATGGCTTTCACAGTTTTCTGTAAAGTCTCTACGATGGGAAATTGTAAGGCTTATGTGCATATATAGGTTAAGATGTTATCAAATCATATTTAATTATATATATTGTGTACACCATGTCATCAGTTTCATGAAAATACGTAGTATATGATTTCTACAAAATTACAGAGTATGGGTTTTGGCCTTATGGCCTTATATGTGGTATTTCATGTATGGATCATATATTATCCCTAAATTTTACACTTGTATTTTATTATGCATGCTGATACGAAGAGACCAAAGTTTAAATGAACGGATTCGGTGTTATAACGAATTCGTAGTGACAATTTTCATGTTTTATTTTCAAAACCTCCAAGAACATCAAAGTCAGTGAAATTTGCATATTTTAATTCTGTAATTATGTGTTTTAATGGATTAAAATCGTTCTATTATTGTTGGGTAATGATTATGTATAAATCATAGCATGTGGGTATGTTAATTTAGTGAAATTAATGATGATTTAGTGTCCTTTTATTTGAACTCGTGTTCTTCGTGAATCGAATCAAAGTGTGGAGTTTCAGCGGCTGCGCAACTCCGAATCGAAGTCCCAGCCCATGGCCACACCGCCTGCATCGCTAAGTCTCAAGTCATGGCCTTAAGAGTCTAGCCACAGCGCCATTCAGCAAATGTAAGACCAAGTGTAATGTGTGGTACCGCAAATGCCACTCTCCAGAATGTTCAGAAATGAATTTTTAAAATGTTTAAGTCTAACAATGTGTTAGTAAATTAATTTAATGAATATGTAAACATGTTAGAAGTATAATGAGATGTTAAAATAGTTGTTTAACATGTAAATAACATAATTACATGTAGATTGAGTTATGGAATACATAATTAAATTATTATTCGTGAAGTGATATTATGTGACAGTAAATATTATAATTTGACTAAGTATAGTCATAACCAAAGTTTAGACAAAAGAATAATCGTTGATGATTAGTTAAGATATAATTAACTGGTATTGTGAATGTGAATGTTATGTAGGATTAAATTCAAAGAACGTGCTTAGTTAAAGTGTAATCTACGCACGAGGCAAGTTTCATAACCCTACTTGTCATTATTGTTCAAGTTTATTATTTACCTCGAGTAAATTATCATTGCTATTATTCAAGTTCAAATGTTATATTAAAGATTGATTATCTTTTTAAAGCATGATTCAGTTATACAATAATTGTCCTATTGTATACTTCTGAGATTATTATTCAGATTGAATATCATTACTGTTGAACCTTGATAGACTAGTGATCCTTATATCTTCAACTACTCCATAGTTGATGAACGTTCTAAATTTCAGAACCCTTGATGAACTATCCAAACCAAACTTCCTTTTGTGCGGACTCGAATGTCAAACTGAGATGAACAACCTTGTAAAGGGATTTACTTATGCGTTAGCGTTAAGATATTGTGCACAGTATGGTACTAAGGGATGATCCCCCTAAGTACGAGTAGAAAGGTCCATAGTCTTATGACTGTTAAAGGTTTCAAGTATAACCCTTAATAACCTAGGACATAGTTTAAGGTCTTATGACCCTCAGAATTCTTTTGATTCTTGTTATTCATTCTTGATTCAAAAGTTGAGCTTTTATTCAGATGTCTTTGATTCACTCGCATGTTATTATACTATTATTTCATTGTTATACTTGTGGGCAATAGTGCTCACTCTTGCTTAATAATAACATTGTAGTTCAGAACAAAAGAACTGACGAACCCTCCACTAGTAAAGGCAAGGGCAAGGTTAACAAGTGATGAAGACTTGTTATTTTATTAGATGATGTATTTATGTTTAAGACTTGAGTTAATGATGTTGTTTAAGACTTATTTGTTTATGATTCCGCACAGATGTTTAAGGTTAGTTTAACCTGGGATTGTATTATTATTATTCTGATGTTGTAACCCTTATGGGGAAGATTTTATTTCTATCTATTGCATGGCTTGCATTTATTATGGGTAGATAGATAGATGATATTTCTACAGTGAACACCAAATCCTGTGGAATTGAAGTACCCGGATTTGGGGGTGTCATAGATTCGTTCAAGACCAGTATCCTTGGGACTTCAGTTCACTAAGAACTCTTCAAGGCCAACAGCCTTGGAACTCCTCTAGTTCCCTACGAACTCTTCAAGCCCAGTAGGCTTGGAACTTCATTTAGTCCCTCCCACAAGGACCCTCGAATACACGCTTCGTTGAGTTGTTTGTTTGTTTGTTGGAGTTGGTACTGAGCTACTAAGATGTCTTCATGCTCTGAACATCTTCTGTACCTAGCAGCTTGGCGTGATCATCCTTGAAGTGCAGTTGATTGTTGCATGATACTCAGCTTCTTGAATTACTCAACCACTTCGGATGATCCCTTGATGACTGCCTTGAAGATCATTCCTCTTGATACATGATGGCTACACATGATGGGTTTCTACGATGACTGTGAGCTCTTCTCCTTACTTAGAAACTTTCTCATGCTTGCCACCATGATGACGTTTGTGATCTCCCTTATTGATACTTGATGTCTTCTCATGATGGACTTGCTAAGATGATTGTGAGCTCTTCTCTATGGTACTTAGAGTCTTCCCATTATGGACACCAAGATGATATGATGCTCTTCTTTCTCTCGGCAGTTCAGAACACACTTCAAGTAGTAGAACTCTCACTTCTACATTGTAGAACTCTAACTTCTACTTCTTTCTTTGTCTGACTCTAAGTGTTCTTGGTGGATCGTAGAGTGAGCCTTCGAACTCACTATTTTACATGGTTTAGAACATTCCACCATTACTCCAAACTCGGTAACTCCAGCAACCTTCGATCTTTGAAGCTCTAGCAGATTTATACTCCTTCCCAATCCTTCCATTGGAAAGTAGCCGTTGAAAGCTATTCAAATGTCTTCACAGATCTCGAGTTGACAGAGGTAGACTGCTGATGTGACAAGTCATACTTTCTCTGACATTGCAGTCTACTATTTCACCTACCCATTAGAGATGTCACTTTAATGTCTTGGGCAGATCGAAGACTTTATTTCCTCCTTCAGATTTCTCGATCAGAGGTTGTCCTTTTGCATCGATGATCTCAATAAGCTCTTGTTCGAATATTACCCTTCAGATTGAACCGTTGCCAATGCTTCAGTCTTCAGTTATTCGAACTCTACGATTCTGATGCATGTCTTCAGGGACCTGATCGTAGTGTCATGTTGACTGGTAGAGACAACACTACGATCTTGAAGAGTGTTGATTGGATCTTCAATGTAGAACACCTCTTCCTTCTCCTGTGTGCAGTGCTTCAACACTTCTGTTTGCTTCGACTGTTCTCAGATGTTGATGGCTTCACTCTTTGCTCTGGTCCCTTCTGAATATCAAGACACTTCAGATTTATGGCGCGTCCAGCTCGCTTTCTCCTTGTGATCTCCCGTTCACATATCATCAATGGACTGACCCAATACTTAATCACTTTAGCCTTGTTCTTCAGAAGCTGACCAGTATCTCTGTGTGTACTCCATCAGTTCTTTCTTTGTTTGGAAAACACTACGATCCTGAATACTTCCAAGATCATTATCATCTTATCACATGACAGCTACTGCACTTGCTGACTTTCTTTAATCAGTTACTGAAGTCTTCTTTTGATCAACTTGTGGAAGACTTCATCTTGAATGGCTTCTTCAACTAAATCTTGATGCTGATTGGGTTGATGCTTGGATCTTCTATTAGCATACATGCCATTCATTGAGTGCTCTCTGGTTCCCTTCAGGTGGGATGTATCTTTGCAGTGCCAACCAGAGGCTTTGTTCCTTTGGATATTCTGGGAGTGCTCATTAGTTAAGAATCGTATTTGCTCTACGATTATGCCTATGCATTGTGAGCACAATTGTTGAGGTAATAGTTCTGCACTCTACGATTCAGCTTCGGCTGTGTAGACCCTACGACTCTTAGATCAGATCTTGACACTCCATGATTTCTGCCTTGTGCTTGTTCTCTTCATCTGATCTTGCTTGACTACGATCTCTGCATGTAATCAATAGACTCTACGACTCAAAGTGTTGTCTACGATCCTTGACTTGGCTTTGACATCAGTAGACTCTACGACTTCGAGTGTAGTCTACGTTTCTGACTTGGCTTCGGCAGATGTTCGGTCGGCTCGTAGGCAGGTTGTCTCTACGATTCTGAACATGACTTCTTTAGCTGACTTTGGCCCTGAGGAAGTTCTACTCGACACACTACGATCCTTCATCGTTTCTCCTGGCAGTCTACAAACTCTGAGATCTACTATCCTGCAGACTACGAGTTTGTCTCGACAGCTCTTGAGTTCTCCTTAACTCTCCTAGAAGACTACGATTTCTGGTGCAGTGCTCGACGATCAGACAAGCCTATCTATTACATCATAAGATCAACCTAACATGCTTGATCTTTCTATATTTATAGTCCTTGTACATCACTTCTTTTGAAGGACTTTACAAAGCTGTTTTGCTTATGTAGGATCAACCTAACATACTTGATCAATTCATTCTAAGTCCTTGTATACATGTTTCTATTATCTATCAAAGGACTTTACAGCTTTTCTTAATGCAAGCATAATTGCATATTCATTCATATATATCATAATCAAATCATATATAAATAGGAATAACATTCACATGCTTATTCCTGACACTTTATACTTGTTATATGAACTACATCATGTATGCTATGTTAGTCCAATGTTTATGAGATGTATATTGAGCATGTTATTATGTGCTATGTGATGCATGAAAACTGTTAGATTTTGTTGGGCTGTCGAGATCAACCTTGCAAATAACCACTTTTGCAAGTTAAAGATTTAAGGTAAAGTTATGTGCTACTTGAAAGATATGAATCAGATATGATACTTGAAGATTTATATACTTTGACTGAGTTATTATTATTTGAACCATGCTTAAGATTCCAAATAATGTATTAATGTTGAATTGTAATATCATTTTGTGATGTACACTCTTGTAGTATTAAAATGATTCTGAGATATTTAGATGTAAAGGTTGAAAGTTTTGGGAACAAGAATAGTTTGTAATAGAAAATTTTAATTATTCCGCAAATTTCAATGGTTGTATTATCGTTTAATGATGTAAAATTAGAGATTGAATGTATTGTTAACGACCGAAGTCGAGAATTAAATTGTATGAATTTTGGGGTCATTACAGTTGGTATCAAAGTTGATAGGTTAGAAACCTTAGGTAATAGTACCTTAGGCTATAACCTTAGAGAAGGAATGTGAAGATAATGAAAGAATAAGCTCAAATAGAGTTTGAACAATAAGAAGTAATTTAAGAAATTTATAAAGAAATGGATTAAAACATGCGTGAGAGGATTCAAAGAAGAATCTCACAGAGTTATAAGAAATATTAATGTGGGGTTACCCAACTCCAATAATAAGGATGTAAGGTGATAATAAATATACAATGTCTATATGAAGAGAATGATAAAGAAGTTAAGAATAAAAAGTTATATTTAAGTATGGTACAATCGTACTCTTTAATAGTTGATGTATGGTATCTGAGCTAAATGATTCCTTCATAGAGCGGAGGTATATACGAACTAGCAACTCGGAACCTAGTTTGTTGGTTGTTTGTGGGAAACCACTTAGCGTACCATATTGAAAGTGTTAGAGACTCGATGTGTACCAAGTATAGAAAATGGAGACGTTTGATGAAAATGTGGAACTTGAATGAAATGTTGAGCAATGTAAAATGAAGTTAGAAATTCTTAATGGAAGAATTGTTATATAAACAAGAAAATTCAAAGAAGAATCTTAAAGAGATATAAAGATAAGAAATGGGAGTTACTTAACTCCAATAGCCAAGCTAACAAATAATGATGAATAGACAAAGCCTGTAAGATTAAAAGTATAAATGAAATCGTAAATGATGAAAAAGGAAATAAAGAGGATCGTAAAACAAAACCATCACAAGTTAAGAAAAGAATTTTAAGGGAGATGATTATAGAATAAGATCACGACGTGATCTGTTTAAGTTATAAAAGAAAGATTGTAATAACCCAATATTTTTAATATAATTAAATATTAATTTTTTGCATTTATAATTTTTTTTATATATAAAGGTGGGATTATGTGCAAAGAAAAGTATATGTATTTCTGTGATAAATAAAACTTATTTATTATATGAATAATTATGAATAAATTCTTTTAAGAATTATTGATCATTATAAATTATATTCTTATTATAAATTAATTTTGTAATAAAAATATTTATTATTTATTTTTCATGAAATATGAATAATATATATATATGATATGATTATAAGGATTATTATGATATGTATTTTATTATAGTAGTTAAGTTAATTATTTTAACTTAATTAAATAATATATATGAAAGTGAGGTCGGATATGGATTCAAAACCCTAATTCTGGGTTTTGAATAAGGAATGAGAATATTGATATAATAATATTTATATTTCAGTGATATAAACATATCTGATATGTGTGGAATGTTAATGTGAGAAACAGTTATAGTAACACAGTGAAAAACCCTAGTATTACTGATAAAATATAGTACATGAGTCAATTATGACTATAAGATTTGTTAAGTTATTGTGTAATGTAATTTATGGAAATTATTATATTTAATGTTAGTTAGGTAAACCCTAATTAATATTTAAAAATCCTAATTACTAAATTAGAACCCTAATCGCTAAGTTGTAAACCCTAATTATTCTTTTAGCAAGGTTAATGGTAATTAGTATATTATAAAGTCTAATTTACAAATCCTAGGTGATTAGTAAACCTAATTTAATTAGGGAACCCTAATTCACATTTTTAGAAACTAAGATTCCCATTTTAGCCCTAATCTCAAAATCCTAGAACTTGGACTTTTGGAACTTTAGGGTTAAACCCTAATGGGTGAGATGAAATGCCAACCTTGCCACTAAAAGTAAAAACCAAATGACCAAATTGCCCTTTTTAATATTTTATTAAGGTGAAGTGTAGATCTAGACCTAGTAGGTGGTTGGTGACCAACTCTAGCTAGCCATGTGGTCTAGTAATAGCCTTTAATCAATAAAAATTTGGTCACATGATCAGCCATGAGCATTACACCATATTATATATAGATTGAGAGAGAGAAAGGTTATTAACTTGCTCATTTTTTTCACCAACACTCAACTCACTTCTCTCTCAACTCAAACCTCCGAATTCTAGTGTTGGACCAGTCCCTAATCAATCCCCACTAACACTTGTAGCATAATAGAAGTCAGATTCAAGATGTTGTTCAAGAAAGGTAAACCCTAAGCCAAGAAAACTTAATCTTGTATGCTATGTTAGAGATGTTATGTTTAAATGTTTAAATATGTTGTATAAGGTGTGAGTCAGTGATCTGGGTTGCTAAATAGTGGATCCATAACATTTATATGCTCGAATTTATGTTTTTACAAAATTTGGGAAATTTTCAAAAGTGGTCTGACAACCGAATGTCAGACCACATAGATCTTTATCTGGTTATCATGTTTATTGTTTAAATGTTTGAACATGTAGTATGTTGTAAGGAATTTAATCTGGACTTGAAATCATGCTTAGATCATGTGTAGATTTTGTGTTATTAATGGTCAAACCTCGTTGGCCAAGCATGACCAACGGGTTTCTGGGTAACCCAGAAACTCATTATCCGAGTCAAACAACGGTTTTAAGCGTCTAGATGTAACGCCCCGAGAAAATCGGATTTTTGAGAATTAAATTTTTATTTTTATTAAATGAATTTAATTAATTAATTATGGAGCAAGCTAATCGAACGTCGTTCTCTGACCTATAAATGTCAGAATGTCGTAGGATTTTGGCTATATGGTAGAATTAAAGTGTTTGAATTTTCAAGACGAAAATAAAAGCTTTTCGAGAAAGTTTCCAAAAAACACTATTCACGCATTTCTACTCGAAAATTATTTTTGAACTTCCGAGAAATATGTAACGATAGAATATTGAGGGGAGATAGAATATCCAATAATATTTCAGTTATGGAAAACGTAATATTTCGCCTGTGGACTTAAAACCTAACGTTTAAGGAAAATGATTTACGAGAAGGAAATATAATGTGATTAATGAATAAAACAATGATCATATAATGCGTAGGTATTATACGAAGTAATGAATACGAGTATTATACGAGTACATATGAATGATGGTAGGTTGTACATGTTGAATAGTATACGAGAGGAATATGAGATGAATACGTAAATTATACGTTATAAGGCTTTAAGCCAAATGTGTTGGACATGTAGGATTTGATAAGGCCCAAATGCAAGAATGGTTAAGTCCAATGTGAATTAAGGTGAAGTCCAATATAAGTTAATGAACAAAGCCCAAGTGTTTGTTAATTGCAAACCCAATTTATGAATTAAAATTTGTGAAGCAAATTACATTAGAAGCCCAAGTAATTATGTATGTTAGTTAACCTAAGCTCAAGCCTATGATCCAATGGGTAGTATGAACCATGGTGCAAATCATTGATGATCCAAAGTAGGAAGCAAATATACTTAGAGGCTAAGTTAGTGTGCTGATCACACAAACTGTATATAAGTGATGACAAAGTAAACTTAAGGACTAAGTGTTGTGGGGAGCAAGTATACTTAATGATTAAGTAAGTGTGGTGACCAAGTGTTGTGATTAGCAAGAGACTTAAGGGCTAAGCAATGGATAACTTATGTGGTGAGCAAGTAAATTTGGGGAGCAAGTTTACTTGGTTGCTAAGCTTTGAATAGTAAGCAGGTGGATTAAGGAGGTGGAGTGGCTTTATGACCAAACTACCCTCACTTTAGAAATCCTATAAATAGAGGAGGAGTGGGCTCATTATTTGGTTGTTAGTTTTCATCCATTTCAAAGCAACTTAAGTGTTAGAGAGGATAAACACTTTGATGCTTAACTTCTATTATTAGATTTTCCACCAATAACTTATAGCTTAGTGACTTGAGAAAAAAAGCTAGGAAGCTAGTCTTTGAAGTTCAAGAATCAAGAAGGAGATTAAAGATTAAGCAAGTGTTATTCAAGAGTAAGTGTTCTTGAACCATGTTTCTCTTTCTCTTCCATTGTTAGAGAAGGGGGTATTGGTAGAACTAGCATGCTAAGAAATGATGAGAATGATTAATCAAGGAATTAAGCCAGATATGTAATGAATAAATAATCCAAACCAAGAATAAGTCATGAATTCATAAGGAACCTACATGAACTTCTCCTATGTTTTCTTAATAAGTTGGTATGATAATAAGAAGCAAGGATGGTGGTTAAAAGATTGAAGCCATAGGAAATCATGAGAAAAGAAGTCATAAGTTATGAGAAATGGAAATATAAGTAGTTTATATTTTCATAAGTTACAAATTCACAATGAACTAATAATAACTTATCGTGTTTATAAGTTAATGAATCATGAATGTCAAGATATTAATATGATGGATTGAATCCAAGTGAAATGGTCTACAAATCTCAAGTAACGAAGTTTTCTTTGAATTCACGATTATTAGCGACAATCGTCGAATTTGTGAAATTCTCTAATGGAAGTCGAATTTTGATATTGAGCTTGGAAACATTGGTTTTCAATGGAGACAAGTCGATTTGTCATTATAGAGTTGCGGACGCAAAAATGGCCGGATTCCGACTTAGAACGAAGAAACGAGCGTTGAACGTTCACGAACGTTTATCGTTTTCGTTCAAAAGGGACTAATAGGTGAAATTTTAGCAAACGAAGTTGAATAGATAAAATTCTCGCATGAACACAAAGAGTACGTAAATTGTGAACCGTAGGCTCTTGAACGAGCCAATTCGGACTTATAACGAAGAAGTTACGAGTCCGGGAATCTCGCAAAGTTGAAAATCTGTCAAAACTATCTGTGGCTCAGAGTCCGCCATGCCATGATTCCAAGCTTAAATGACCGCGTGCAAGATGGCCAAAGTGAGCTTCAGACTCTGCAAACTCGAGCCGCAGCGCGACCATTTAATAAAGGAACTCGCGTCGTAGTGCCGAGTCCGGTCTTCAAGCCCTAATGGGTGATGCCAAATGTGACACAACAAAGGATCACCGGCAATACAGTATACCAACCTTAAAAGGTAGGAAGTAAAGAATGATTACGGTGTAGAGCTTGAATGAAAATTGTCTAACAATAAACTAAGGGACTTAATAAAACATTATTAAGTCATAATTAAAACTCTAGTATGATCACTTAGAGTTAAAGTAAGTCAATTGAAGATGAACGCAAGCGGTATGCAATAAGCGTACTTAATAAATAACAATCGAGTTTCGATTAAATAACGTAAGGACGTTAGTAAGCCGTGAGGAAGGATAATTAACTTGAACCGAATTGTATTAATGAAATAATTTCAATTAAGTCATAGAAGAGAACGAAGTTGGTAAGAATGATGTAAAAGAATGATAGAAAGCCGGAACCCATAATAACAAATCTAATACGGAATTAGATTGATAAGAAGGGTAAGATTATTTAGGAACAAAGTATGTTCATTCATGACCTAATGTGGTATCTTATGTGCTTATGTGTTGTAGAAACTGTAAAGGCTCAAAGGAAACGTAATTGTACTGTAGCAGACGCTGAAGGCAAGTTTTTCTTAAACGCTTGTCTAACCTTCGTGTTAGCCAGGTTTTCAAAATGATTCACGTTATGAGATGCATATATGCTTACAAAGAAAGGGTCGAAGCCAGTTTTAACTCGGCTAGACTAATCTTGATAGACTGACTAATTTCTTCATAAGTCTTTCAATATAGAATTGCTAACGCCATCCTATGCCAACTCTTTGGTATGGATTCAAGGTAAGCTTGAATATGTATAAACAAATGTATTTTCATCGAGTATTCGATGGGCACATGAGGTTGCCACAACTTAAACGTACACACGTTTAATGGATGTAGTGTTGATCAACATAGGTACTATAGTCGATCACCGGATGTACTCAAATAAGATATGCCGGACTTACGGACTTCGTGCCGAGTTGTCCTTTTCAAAAAAACTATAAGACGTTCACGTCTTGAACCAGAATTGATGAATTGATGAATATTGTTATTGTAAAATGTTTTGAAGGAAAAAGGAAAGCTATTTTGAATTATTGATAGTACTTCGTAACTATCATCCAATTATTGAAGATATACGATTCCTATGTTTCAAGCATGCTTTTAAAATGAAATTGTTGTACTTGTTGAGCTTGTTATGCTCACTCTTGTTTGAACCATATGAATGCAGCTTAGACCGAATGGACCGAAGGATTCTACAAGGATAAAGAGAAGGCTAAAGTGAACGTGTAGATTACCTATGTAATAGTATAGGTTTGTAATGATAATATTGGATATTATGACATGAACAAATGTAACGGTTATAAAGAACCTGGGGAATAGTAGTATTGTTTTGGAATATATATATAAGACATATTCGTTCTTTTGAGGCATGTCAATTGAATGATTGTGTGAACTGTAGCACCGTGGAGCACCATATGCTCGGGTTGAAAGAGACCCGGATTTGGGGGCTTCACAAAAGTTGGTATCAAAGCATTAGGTTATAAAACTTATGGGGGAAGAACCTTAGGTTAATAACCTCAAGTAAGGAAGAGAAGTCCAAAGGAAGTAAACTCGAGCTTTACTTAAGTTGAATGAGTCAATAAGGTATTGAGGAAACCGAAAATCAAAAGATTTAAAGATGGAAAGTAACCCTAAATAAATTAAATATTATTTATGCTTATACTATTATGTATTATGTACTAATCAACATGTTATGTGTTATCAGTAGGATGTCGATAGATAGCTTGATGTATAGAGATATACACGCGGTGAGCAAAGAGCTTGTGAACTGAGTAGAGATCGTACCTATGCTTGGGTGGCGAGGTACCATTAGTGATTATAAGCGTAGTCGAGGCGGAGGAGTACTTTTCCCGAGGAAGACTACTCGAGAGGAGAGATGGATATATCGTCATACCTTAATATGATGAATGATATGGAGGAAGAAAGAGAGGTAACATCGATTACTACTTGCAGGTACCTAAATTGAGTCATCACCTCCGTATGCAATGGAAGCATTGTATCTGGCAAATATTGACAGAATGTGCAACTGGGTACAGCCAGTGCGAATCGTGAGTGAAGAGATAAGTTATCTCCATGAAGCTAAGATGTCTCGAGGCGATTTTGAGTTAGAGAACGATAAGCGGTGCTTATGGCAGAGCATGCTAGGAATTTTAAGGCGGTGAGGTCATGAGCTTCATAGAGAACTGGGGAGAAGGACTGAAGATAGCACGGATGTCTTACATCCATGAGAGTGCACATAAGGATTTCAAGTCAAGGTTGCTTGTTATTCCATTGAGTCAGTCAAACCCACATATGATTAGTCGTGATATCTTGTACCAATGATTGCAAATGAGAAACACGAGGATACCAAGTATGCATTATTAGAAAGTTAGAGTTATAAATATGTGTGTAGTGATGTAAAGCCTTCTTTTGTATAAAAGGGTAGTCTTTTGTAAATCCCAACTTTGTGAAGGTCAATTATGGATAAAAAAAGTAATAGCTTTTGGCTATGAACGTAAATTGTAAATAGTTTCAAACTATAAAGAAGCATATGTATATAATGAAGTTTTCATGGAAATGATTTGTTATGATGCGATTTGGCATGTGGCGATTAATAACGAAGTAAGTAAATAGATAATAATGAAATTTTATTTAATCTAAAAATGTCGCCAGGGAGAAGATAACGTAATAAGGAAGCGGAATCACATAATGATAATTAATGGGGTCAAAACAACCTTATGTAAGAGTTCATTAAGTTATTAACGGCTGTATATACCCAAACCGGGGGTAGAGTACCCGCGAAACCTAATGTAGCTAGAACGATTACCTTTAAAGAGTTTAAAAGCATAGGTCCGCCGGAGTTCAAATGAACGACGGACCCAATCGAGGCCCATACCGGGGTAAAAGAAATAAAGAAGGCGTTTGTTATTACAAGCGTAGGTGAGATGCGAAAGTTTTCTTTTGTGACTTACACGAGGAAGAGTGAAGCCAACTTTTGGTAGAAGGCTCACCAGGGTGGGGTTAGAATAGATGCAATAACGTGGAAATAATTCAAGAAGGTTTTCTTTGAGAATTATTTCCCTACAAATATGTGAGGGAGGATAGAGATTGAATTCTTGGAACTTAAGCAAGGGGATATGATATTTCCTAGTACGCGACCAAATTCAAATGAATTGGCAAGGTTTGTTTCACATCAAGTGGACAAGAAGGAGGTGAAGGCTTGTAGATTGGAGCAGGGCCTGAGACCCTAGCTCTATAGTGGGATTTTGGTGATCTAGAGTGTTTCCTATGGGATCATCCTTGAGAAGGTGATTATAGCATAAGGTGATAGTGAGTTGTAGACTCAATACCACAAAGAGGGAAAAGATGAGAGCAAGAGAGAGGGAGGAACCAAGGTAGAGAATGGTAGCGGCAGTATGCCAAAGAGATATAAATTTTTAACTCCGAGGATACTGAAGTGGGACAAGGGGATCCTAAGTAAAGGATCGAGGTGAGTAAGACATGTGGAAAGACTCATCTAGGAGTCTGTCTGGAAGGGATTATAAATACCTTTAAAACATTAAGGTAGAGAAGGAGAAAATAACTTTCGTTAAATTATAATCGTGAAAATTATTTCATGGATAATAGAAGTAAGTAGGTATCAGTAGATAAGTACTGTTCATGTTGAGAGAATTTGAGGAAATTCTCGGTATGAATGGGTTGATTAACCATAGAGCTATAACAAATAGTTATAAGTAAAGTGTGAACCTTTAATTTTCTCAGAAAATCTAAGGTAGTAATTTACTGAATAAAATACCGCACACATTATTATTGTCGAACCATGACTCATGTTAAGTTGGTGTTAAGGAAGAGGATGAGTTGTTACGGTTGCATATCGACTATCATAATAGGAGTAAGATAGCGGATAAGGATAAATAACCGTGGCCCAGGATCGATGATCTATTTGGTCAGTTGAGAGGGGCAAAGAATTTTTATAAAGATAGATGTATGTATGGGGTATAGTCGGTTGGAAGTAAGGAAGAAGGAGGAGGTACCTAAGATGACGTTCAGAATTCGTTATGGTTATGACAAGTTTCTGGTTATGTCATTTAGGTTGACTAATGGGCGGAAGTAGGTTTTTCCGTAAGGGGCGCCAATCAAGTCGGCGGCCAATTTGATAGTTACCCTTGTGGGATGCTATGGTTGAAGGTACCATTAGCGTCACAGGATTTAAAAGAAAGGTTGATTAAGGCACCTATATTATCTTTATCAGTTGATACGAGGAAGTTTTGTAGTGTATCTCGATGTTTGCATAGATGTGACGCCCCCAAAATAGGTATACATCACCCATTCTGAGTTGTCAATACATGGTACAGAAATAACTACAACTTTATTATTACAACAGTAAAACTGTGAGTTTGAATACAAATATTATCTTCTAGACAATATCTATACTCAAATAAATCCTCATCACATTTATCGATACATTATTTTACAAAAATGGTGAGGACTACTAAACAACTCTCTCTAGAACCTTCATTCCATACCCCGACTTGTACTCGCTATATTCTCGCCTCCTGAGAAGAAAAATGGAACAAAAAGGAAAAGGGTGAGCTCAACTATCCCAGTAAAGAATATTATGACTAAGATAATATACAACCAATTATCGTTAGTCTTCAACAGGGAAAAATCTAATAGAATACAATAGACAACTAGTTTTAAATCAATATTCGCAGCGAAAATAATAATTCATTAGAAGAGTTAAGTAGAGAATGCAAACTACTATCTTCTATGTATGAATTTAAAAGTTCATCGTCTATCTTTTATCCTTGTAACATCAATCAATATATATCTGAAATCAAATATTCATCTTTGCACTACAGGCCAAAGATATTAATCAGTTGGTCATGTTCATCTAAACACATGTTCATCTTTGCACTACGGGCCAAAGATATTCAATAACATCATCATTTAAGACTGAGGATGATGAAAAATATTTTTAAAGAAACGAATCCAGTGAAACAAAATGACAAGGATTAAGGATTAAGGATTCGTACTTTGTTTTATCCATGTCCAAAAATACCTCAAAAATAATCATAGTGGTGTAAAATTCAAGAATGATCAAAACATGGATACAATCAAAGCTAGTATCCACAATAGATATTTTAGACGAAAAGGGAAAATTTTTATTTTTCGATAAATAGTGTCGTATTCATGAATAGTGTCGTATACGTGAATAGTGCCATATACGTGAATAGTAACTCCGACACCAAAAGTTCCAAATTTGATAAAAACTTCAGATCAATACTTCAGCATAATGATATTGAAGAAATAATATTATTACAAAAAAAAAATATCCCTTACCTCGAAAGATCAGTACTTCTAGCTGAAACACCGGATATAGGCTATGACTTAAACTTGCACCGTATAGCAATGCTCAAAAAATACTCACAAGAATACGCTCGATAATATAGAGAGAGAAAACTTCAATTTCTTGTGTGATTTTCAATTCTAACCTAAGCACCCTATTTATAGGAAAATGCTTAGAACACCAAAGTAGAAAATTTATTAAATATTATTATATTTTTTCCAAAACTTCAGACGCATGCTTTTACCATCTGAACTCAACCCCTATCACATGTTAAATGAGGGAAGCAAAATGAAAAACACGTTTTTTGTAAATTAAAATAATTAAAACTTTCAAAAATCAATTATTTCGGAACTTCGGAACTTCAATAATTCACAATAAATAGCCATTTTGTCAGAAAATTCTAATCTCGCGAGTTTTTATAGAAAATTCAATTCTTCAGAAGAAAGATTTTCCAAATTCCAAACAGAAATTGACCGAAATCCAGAAACGGGTGATTTTACAGGCTATAATCAAATTTCAGTCAAGAAATGGGGTCCACCGACACATAAAACATGCTTTAAATATTTTTGGTAAAAAAAATACTCCTCCTCCACATATACTCATATATCCCACATTCATCATAAAAATATCATCATTATTATATTATTAAAATATAATAATATATTTAAATGAACTATTTTATCAGAAAAAGATAAAATTTCAATTTTCAACAATTGTCACATTAAAAATTTTCTCCATCTATATCCACATAAAATCAATATTTTTCTCATCATATGAATCAATAATTAATTATTCATAAATAATATTACAGAATCACAATATTGACAACCAAGCGGTTCCTGTGAAAGAGGGGCTTTCCAATAAGAATTTCTCCTTACTAGCGGGCAATTAGGTGACCAAACCTCTCCTTAGATGAACTTTCAAGACATTGCCAATAATGTTATCTAATAATATTATTAAGATAATATGAATTATTGCTTCGATAATGAAAAATACCGTAATGACAATTATTGAAACAACAACAATATAAAATATCAACGCAAAGAATTATTAAATCAATAAAATAAAATATCGAATAAAGAATTATCAGTAACCATTATTGAGTAGTGCCTTCTTACGTAAGAATCAATAATTGGTGCAATACTGCAAAGCTACCGTGTTAACCAATTTAGTATTTTAACAAAGATAATTCTGTGAAGAACTACGCCGTTATTTTTAAACAACTTATATTTGTCGCTTTCTTCATCCAATCGCTTTCCGTTATGGGGCCCACAAAAGACTGCGCCGTCGTACGAATATTCCCCGACAGCAAGAATATTCCACGACCAAACGAATATTCCCCGACAACAATGAATATTTTATAACCACTTGTTTATTTTGAAATATTTGCATATTTTACCCATAACTATCCACATTAATCAAATAAACCCTTACTATTTCAAAATTATAAATAGAGAAACTTAAATTTCATTAATAATAAGTTGGGGTCTTACAACCTCCCCTCCTTATGAAATTTCGTCCTCGAAATTGACGTACGTACCTGGTGTTTCGAAAAGGTGAGGATACCTCGCTTTCATTTCCGTTTCCAATTCCCAAGTCATTTCCTCTATAGCATGATTCCTCCACAAAACTTTAACTTGTGGTATGACCTTTGTGCGTAGGACATGCTCCTTCCTATCCAATATCTTGACAGGTACCTCTTCGTACGTTAAGTCTTCGGCTATCTCGTCCGGTTCTAACTCTATAATGTGGTTCGGGTCTTTCACATATTTACGAAGTACAAATATGTGAAACACATTATGAACACGAGACATACTCGGAGGTAACGCGAGTCTATAGGCTACATTTCCTACTCGGTCAAGAATTTGAAATGGACCAATAAATCATGGATTGAGCTTTCCTCTCTTTCCAAATCTTGTAACTCCCTTCCATGGAGCAACTCGCAACAATACATGATCCCCTATACTAAATTCCACGTCCTTTCGATGAAGATCCGCATAACTCTTTTGTCGATCTTGTGCCGTTTGTATACGTTGTCGAATCATTTGGATCTTTTCAAGAGTCATACGATTTCAACTCTCGTCCCAACAATGTTGCTTCACCCACCTCATCCCAACATATTGGAGAGCGACACTTTCATCCATATAATGCTTCAAATGGAGCCACATCTATACTTGCCTGATAACTGTTGTTGTAGGAGAATTCCACCAATGGTAAAAAAAAATACTTATCCCAACTGCCCTTGAAGTCTAGGACACAGAGTCTTAATAGATCTTCAAGAGTTTGAATAGTCCTCTCTGATTGTCCGTCCGTTTGAGGATGGTATGTCAATCAATCGAGAACCGCGCCCATAGCTTTTTGCAAGCTAACCCAAAATCTTGAAGTGAATCTTGGGTCACGATCCAAAACTATGGATACTGGCATGCCATGCAACCTCACAATCTCATTTACATATATACTAGCAAGACGTTCAAGGGAATAAGTCTCCCGTATCGACAAGAAAGGAGCAGACTTGGTTAATCTATCAACAATAACCCAAATGGCATTGATGCCTTGAGAAACCGTAGGAAGACCCGTAACGAAATCCATGGTAATGTGTTCCCACTTCCATTTCGGAATCTCAAGTGGTTGCAACGGACCCTTAGGTACTAGATGCTCCGCCTTTACATGTTGACAAGTTAAACACATCGAGATAAACTTTGCAATCTCTCTCTTCATATTGTTCCACCAAAATGTATGTCGAAGATCACGATACATTTTAGTACTTCCAGGATGGATTGCAAATGGTGTATTGTGTGCCTCCATCATAATCTTGTACTTCAAATTAGAGTCATTAGGAACACAAAGTCTGGAGTGGACTCGAAGTATTCCTTCTTCATCAATTCTCGCTTCCGGAATAGCACCTTCTTGTACTTTCTTCTTCATACGCATCAACTCCGGGTCGGTGGCTTGAGCAACCTTAACTTTTTCTATTAAAGTTGGCTCTATGCTTATACTTGACATCATCGCACTCATTCTTGCATATGATCTTCTACTCAACGCGTCAGCTACCACGTTCGATTTTCCAGGATGGTATTGTTAAAACAGGTGCCGAAATGAGTCTCCTCTTGAGCTCTTGGAAACTCTTCTCGCATTCCTCGCTCCATACAAATTTTATATCTTTCTAAGTCAGCTGAGTTAATGGAGTAGCGATTCGAGAAAATCCTTCCACGAATCTCCGATAATAACCAAATAAGCCCGTAGCTACGTGACTTCTATCCAATGAGTTCGGTTGCTCCCAACTTTGTATTGCTTCAATCTTCTTCGGGTCCACAGATACTCCATGTTTCGACACCACGTGCCCAAGGAATGCTACTTCATCAAGCCAGAACTCGCATTTCTTCAATTTGGCATATAGTTTGTTTTCACGAAGCCTTTGGAGTACCAGCTTCAAATGGTGCTCATGATCTTCACGACTTTTGGAATATATGAGGATGTCATCAATAAAGACAACAACGAACTGATCCAAATATTCCTTGAATACTCGGTTCATCATATCCATGAAAGCCACAGGAGCATTAGTCAATCCGAAAGACATGACTAAGAATTCATAATGCCCGTACCGAGTTCTGAAGGCAGTCTTTAGAATATCCTCAGTTCTAATCTTTAGCTGATGATATCCAGAACGAAGATCAATTTTTGAAAAGAATTGTGCTCCTTGCAACTTGTCAAACAAGTCATCAATACGAGGTAGAGGATACCTATTCATGATGGTGACATGGTTCAATTCCCGATAGTCAATACAAAGTCGCATACTACCGTCTTTCTTCTTTACGAATAAAACAGGAGCACCCCAAGGAGCCATTCGATATGGGGTTTTAGAAATGGGCTTTGTACCAGGTTCAAGATCAATAAAGAATTCAACTTCACATTCTGGAGGTAGACCGGGAAGTTTTTCAGGAAATACGTCAGGAAAGTCAATAATAATAGGAATATTATTCAAATTTGACGTGTCTTTATTCAAATCCATAACATGGGCTAAGAAAGCTTGACATCCATTTTTCAATAAACGAATAGCTTTATGATTAGATATGACAGTGATTGATTTTAATGGTTTAGTTATGTGAATTAAATATAACAAAGTTGTTTAGGAATATGAAAGCTAACAACCTTACGAAAACAATCAATTTTGGCATGATGAGTAGTTAACCAATCAATCCCTAAAATCACATCAAAAGCAAGTATCTTTAAAGAGATAAGGTCCACAGGTAAGGTGATGGTGCCAACTTGAATCAAACAAGATTTATAAACAGTGGATGTGATGAAAGTTTCTCCTAACGGAGTTTCCACAGATAGGTCAAAGTCTAATTTCTCCGGAGTCAAGTTTAAACGTTGAGCACAAGTAGGAGAGATAAATGAATGGGTAGCCCTGGTATCAAGTAAGGTATAAACTTCGCAAGAATTTATAAATAGCTTACCGGTGATCACCTCGTTTGGGTTCCTCGCATTTTGACCAGTCACAACAAACGCTATTCCAGGAACCGTTGACTTTAACTTTTCTCGAGACGATCTTTTTGAGTCACCGTCCCTCACTGAACTAGGTTTTGCTACTGTACAATCTCGAGCGATATGTCCTTCCTTTCCACAATTATAGCATACCTTGAACTGTTGTGGGCAGTTTGGACTGATATGTCCCTCTTTCCCGCATTTATAGCATATGACCAGTGGTCGTTCTCCTCCCTTAGAACCAGTTGATGCCGGCACTATCGTCTTCACATGGTCGTTGTTAAATCTCCTCCTGACTCGCTTCTTCTATTTTCATGTCCATGATTACCACCAGAGTGGTTACCATTTTTGTCCGTCTTTTTCTTTCTCCGCTGGTTATCGTTGTTTTGTTGACTGCTATCTCCGGTATCATCCTAATTATGGTCCCTCGGTTGACCGTACTCGTTATCTCGCTCTAATAATTGAGCCCTGTTTACAACATCTGAATAGAGAGAAAATTTATGAGAAATGAAATATTGTCGTATGTCGGGTTTCAAACCTCTAAGAAACATCTGAGTCATATGTTCCTCATTCTCCACCAAATGAGGTGCAAACCTGGATAACTCTGCAAACTTTGCCTCATACTGAGACACTGTTGATCGATTTTGCAATCAATGAATACGTGCAAGTATACACGGTCAACAAGTAATAAAGTGAAAGTAGAGTATCGTTCCCACGAGGAATTATTTAATAAAAATCACCAAGTACTAATTCTTAACCAAACTAATTTTATTTAAACAATCTCAAATCGTGTTTTTTCTAATTAAGAAAACTAAATTAACTAATTAAAACTAAGATTTTAACGAATGAATTCAAATAAATAAAGATTAAGACTTCAATATCCCCAATTATGAATTATAAATCAATTATCCAATTATCCCAATTATTATGCCTATTGAATTGTTAATGAGAATTCTCAAATGCCAAAAGTCCTTTTCCAAGTGATCAATTGCCTTCTATTTAATCCAGATTAATCTTGTTATATTCCTATGCAAAACAATTGAATTAAACTCTTTCCAATCCCAATTCCTTATGTGTTACATGCGCGAAAAAGATATTTCCATTCTATTCACAAACCTAATTATTCATCATGTGCAAATAACTAAGTCACATGATATCATGCCCGCCTCTAACCCTAGAAATCCTCTTCCAATTCCTTCTAGAGTAACAAAGTAATTATCGATCAAATAATTAAGCAATAAGCACAAGACAAGATAAACAACTCACTTTAACATAAATAATTAGAATATAATGAATAACTAATTCATAGCCATAAAAAGTTCAATTGAAATCTCAAAAATAGTTAGTTCATAATTAATGAATTAAAACCAAGAATCCACAACTGAATAGACATCAAAAGATAAAAGTAAGATGAGAGAAGAGAATAGAATCATTGTCGCGAATCTGATGCTCCCCTCTTTGCTCTTTGCTCTTGATCTTCAATGGTCTCCAAGTTGCTTCAATCTCCAAAACTAATAAGAACTAGGGTTATTTTCTAATC
This sequence comes from Panax ginseng, assembly GCA_020205605.1. Taxonomy (NCBI): domain Eukaryota; kingdom Viridiplantae; phylum Streptophyta; class Magnoliopsida; order Apiales; family Araliaceae; genus Panax; species Panax ginseng. Next base: position 59,153,628 of record CM035140.1, on the reverse strand, counting down.
TAAAGGAGTGTTTAATCTAGGCTAAGCTATGTAATCTCCTCTTATTTTATGCCTTACATCATGTATTTATAGGTTACAAGTACAAATTTTAGTTTAGGCACAACCCCTATCCTATTTGGAGTCAAAAGGTGTCAAAATTACCAAAACGCGGCCCGCCGAGCCGCACCAAACCCTTCCTCAGCCTTGTTGTTGATAAGGGCAATCTACCGAGTTCGCCCCTAGCGCCTTTGCGCTGGGCATAGGCTAAAAATGGGCGCCCAAGCTGCCGCCCAATATCCAACATTTTCTGCTGCTCAGACGTCCTTTGGGAAAATGGCCATAACTTCTTCGTCCGAACTCCGATTTTGATGATTCAAGATGTTCCGGAAAGAGGAGAAGTAGATCTACAACTTTTATTCTTTGAGGTTTTCGAAATAATGTCAGGAGATATAGTCAAATTGGCTCTGAAGTGACTGCTGTGTAAATGGCAAGCCGAAAACGCGAATCTAGCCACCCCAAACATCGATCCATGTAACTTTTGTCCCAAATCCTACAAAACAATATAAAACATGCTTGAATAGACACAAACACATAAAAACATCTTAAAAGACTTAAGAACAACAATAAATTAAGCCCGAATGTATCCAATTCATGGGTATAAAACTCACTCATCAAATACCCCCAAACTTAAATCTTTGCTTGTCCTCAAGCAAAACACAAAAAAATGTTATGCAATGCAATGTAATGAAACTAATCTATATGCCTACTTAATCCAACAAAGAATGATGTAAAAAGTCTATTCAACCTACCTTAGAGAAATCAAGTAAACATGATAATACATCATATTAAAACAAATCGGTAATTTCCCAATCAATTATCAAATCTTAGATCATTATCACCGATATAGTGCGTGTGTGCTCCACAACAATGTTAACTGATATAAAATCAAATTTAAGACATAATAGATATCTTTTAAGGCATCATACAGTGCAAATTCACAAAATTCACGAACAAGCTATATCCAACTAAAGTCAAACATCCACCAAGTTCAAGAGTCCAATCTGGGATACTTATGCTTTACTTTTCATTACGGGGCTTTTTGCTCTTTTCCCGCTTTTATTGTTTTTTTTTTAACCATAATCAGCAATGTCTCATTCCATTAGGCTAACAAAGGTCACCCCTTAGCGAAGCTTTCACCAACGACTCCCGCACCATATAAGACCTTAGGGCGCTAGGTTTTAAGATACCCCTTCGGGCATACTTACTCAAGTAACAAAGGCCCCGAAACAAAACTAGCCACGATAATTTTATTTTTTTTCTTTTTCTCTTTTTTTTATAGATGGTTGGTGAGTGCGTTTTACGCTCCATCTCACGCTTGTGTTTATGGGGAGTGTTTCTCCTCAACCCACCACAAGACTCAACATGTTTTTTTTTTTTTTTTTTTTAAAGCTTATATACCCCAAAATTTCCCCCCAAACTTAAGTTTTTATCAAAATTTAGCCATCTCCGCCTATTCATGTCTTTCATTCCTTCACACTAGTATTATACTTAAGAAATCAATTATGTATCAATTTAAACTTAATCGATTAACATAGTCATATTATTAACGTATTAACCTTGATTATACCAGCTTTAAAACAGAAAAGATTCAATTCATAACAAGAAATCACATCAAAGCCCTAATATTCAATACTATACTTATCTACTTAACTCCAGCCTCATCATTGGCCAAAATAGACTTTTACTATCTAACAAATGGAATCATGCAAATATAAACTAATCGCAACAAACATAGTAAACTAACTACTATTTTTATGATTTTTAAATTTTTTTTTTTTTAAACAAAAAACCTGAATGCAAAAACTAAATGTAAATAACCCGAAAACATAACGAACTACAATGTAAATAACTAACTATATGCAATACGACACTAAAATGCCCCCAAACTTAAACTAGACATTGTCCTCAATGGCTACAATAGAAAAAAATTAAAGCGAGAGGACTTCCAAAAATATAGCCATCTTCCTCCTTGTCCGCTAAGTTTGGAGAATAAAGGCTAGCACATGGAACAAATTGGGCACCACACTTGAATTTGACTTGAATAACTCAGAAAAACCATGATAGAAGCAATTTTATTAAATCCTAAATAAATGCAAATTCCAAACTACTAATATAAAACTTAATAAAATTAAAAATAAAAATTAAACTTGGGTTGCCTCCCAATAAGCGCTTGTTTTATAGTCTCGGCATTTGACTTCTTCAATTCTCTATCCAATTCCCTCACGAAAGTTGAGGAACCCTCCATCCATCTAAATAATATAGCTTTTGGTAGGTTCCCATTTGTAATAGCCATTGTCATTAAAGTCACCTAGAATGCTTTCTTGAGATAATATCACATTCAAGAACGACCCAAAGATCTGGTGGTTTCTCCATTGTGTCTGCGAATATATTCTCGCATGTAGGCTTGTCGTATCGACACAACAATTTCTTCTTCTATCTTTTCTAGCTCATCGCACCATGGTTTCAAGGTGTAATTGCTTTTACATCACAGAGAGTATTGCCGAATTTACATGACTACCAATCGGAAAAGGTTTTGCAAATCTAACCTGGGACTCTTGAACTGTGGAGGAGAAGGCACTTGAGGCATAAATAACATTGGCTCATCATCATTGGTTCTCACAATTAGTTCTTCACCGACCTTGTTAGTCATTATCCCCACTTGTCTCCTCTTTTTCATCTCGTGGCTCATCCAACAGTAGATTTGGCTCGCTCTCCACCACCGGCCTCTAATCCATGTCATAGGGCCAGTGTATTGAGGATAGTTGTTCAACGCATGTGCTATCTCTTCCACTTGATTTTCCAAATTCTTGATCAACGCCTTGCGCTTTTGCAAATTCAAATTTACTTGATTCATTTTCTTGTCTTGTTCCTCATTCCTTTTTGCGTAAGCTTTAATAAATTTTTCCAAGGCTTCCTCCCAATTTGAATGTTCTTCCCGTTGTAGTGGAGGTGGACACAAGAAATCCTGGGGTATGTTGGACTTGGAGCATAAAATTGATCTTGATTGTTACTCCATGAAAAATCCGGGTGATACCCCCAATCCTGATGATAGTTGTTGGGATAAACATAATTATTGGGGTAATCACCACTATACTTGCATCTTATTTCGGCCGATGGTGCATTGATGACTCATATGATTTCCAAAGACAATAATCACAAGTAACCACCATACTTTGACGACGCCGAGCTTCAAAAGCTTCAAACATCCTCGAAAGTGTCTCAATCTGTGCTGACAATGCAGAAAGTTTCTCGAGTCTTTCAATCTCCACTCCCCTTGGTTGAGTCATGTTCATGTATGGCCATTGATACACAAGTCATCCATGGTACCGAAAAGAGAGAAATATAGAAAGAGAATTAAAATAAAAATAAAATGTTTAAATTAAGACTAATTTGATTGAAATTAATATTGGTAAATAATTATTAAATTAATTCCCGGCAATCTACGCTTAAAAACTTGTTGATCGATTTCATTAATCAATCAATGAATACGCAAGTATACACGATTGACAAGTAATAAAGTGAAAGTAGAGTATCGTTCCCACGAGGAATTATTTAATAAAAATCACCAAGTACTAATTCTTAACCAAACTAATTTTATTTAAACAATCTCAAATCGTGTTTTTCTAATTAAGAAAACTAAATTAACTAATTAAAACTAAGATTTTAACGAATGAATTCAAATAAATAAAGATTAAGACTTTAATATCCCCAATTATGAATTATAAATCAATTATCCCAATTATTATGCCTACTGAATTGTTAATAGGAATTCTCAAATGCCAAAAGTCCTTTTCCAAGTGATCAATTGCCTTCTATTTAATCCAGACAATCTTGCTATATTCCTATGCAAAACAATTGAATTAAACTCTTTCCAATCCCAATTCCTTATGTGTTACATGCGGCAAAAATATATTTTCATTCTATTCACAAACCTAATTATTCATCATGCAAATAACTAAGTCACATGATATCATGCCCATTTCTAACCCTAGAAATCCTCTTCCAATTCCTTCTAGAGTAACAAAGTAATTAATTGATCAAATAATTAAGCAATAAGCACAAGACAAGATAAACAACTCACTTTAACATAAATAATTAGAATATAATGAATAACTAATTCATAGCCATAAAAGTTCAATTGAAATCTCAAAAATAGTTAGTTCATAATTAATGAATTAAAACCAAGAATCCACAACCTGAATAGACATCAAAAGATAAAAGTAAGATGAGAGAAGAGAATAGAATCATTGTCAAGAAATCTGATGCTCCCTCTTTTCTTGTTCTTGATCTTCAATGGTCTCCAAGTTGCTTCAATCTCCAAAACTAATAAGAACTAGGGTTATTTTCTAATCTAAAGGAGTGTTTAATCTAGGCTAAGCTATGTAATCTCCTCTTATTTTATGCCTTACATCATGTATTTATAGGTTACAAGTACAAATTTTAGTTTTGGCACAACCCCTATCCTATTTGGAGTCAAAAGGTGTCAAAATTACCAAAACGCGGCCCGAGCCGCACTCAAACCCTTCCTCAAAGACTTCAAATGGGCAACGGCATTGAGTTCTGCCCCTAGCGCCCTTGCCATTGGCATAGGCTAAAATTAGGCGCCTTGCCTTGGCCCAAAATCCGACATTTTCTACTCCGACGTCCTTTGGGAAAATGGCCATAACTTCTTCGTCCAAACTCCGATTTCGATGATTCAAGATGTTCCAGAAAGAGGAGAAGTAGATCTACAACTTTCATTCTTTGAGGTTTTCGAAATAATGTCAGGAGCTATAGTCAAATTGGCTCTTAAGTGACTGCTGTGTAAATGGCAAGCCGAAAACGCGAATCTAGCCACCCCAAACATCGATCCATGTAACTTTTGTCCCAAATCCTACAAAACAATATAAAACATGCTTGAATAGACACAAACACATAAAAACATCCTAAAAGACTTAAGAACAACAATAAATTAAGCCCGAATGTATCCAATTCATGGGTATAAAACTCACTCATCAGACACTGTCATGTTGTTTTGTTCTAATCTGATGAACTCCACTTCCTTCATATGACGAACACTTTCAGGAAAGTATTTGTCATTAAATAGTTTTTGAAACGTCTCCCAAGACATCTTTGAAAAGCATCGATGGAGTACGCTTCACGAGACTCCCACCAGTAGTCTGCTTCGCCACGGAACATAAAGGTGGCGAATGGAACCTTCTGTTCCTCCGTGCATCCCAAGACATCGAATATCTTGGTAATTTGCTTGACCCATGTTTTCGCCATGATCGGATTTGGCTTTCCCTTAAATTCGTGTGGTCCCAACTCTTTGAATCGCTTGTTGTGACAACCCGTGAATTGCTATCATTTCCTCCTCAGATTTTGAACACGAGTCTCCTCGTCTGCGATTTTTGCATGAATCGCAAAAAGCTTCTAAACATCCCCTCGCTTCATCATCGCTCAAAGGGTGTTGTTCACAGGAGGAACATTGCTAGCTTTGTTGCACGCGTTCTCCTCGTTGGTGAGTACAGCGCGTCTCCACGGTCTCATTTCCATCAATAATATTCTCACGACATTCTCAAATCTTCTATAAAACAAGGGTTAATTAAGGAAATCAATATATCACATAATATCCCTATATACCGACCAACTAACAAATAAGCTTAGGTAGGACACACTAGCGAAAGGATTTACTCTCTCTCCTTCCTAGTTCTATTCCCCAATCTCCGCCAGAGAGATCATATCCTTAAGCTCGATACCAACCGTGGCGCCCCCAAAATAGGTATACATCACCCATTCGAGTTGTCAATACATGGTACGTAAACAACTACAACTTTATTATTACAACAAGAAAAAGCGTGAGTTTGAATACAAATATTATCTTCTAGACAATATCTATACTCAAATAAATCCTCATCACATTTATTGATACATTATTTTACAAAATGGTGAGGACTACTAAACAACTCTCTCTAGAACCTTCATTCCATACCCCACTGCTAAGTACTCGCTTATATTCTCGCCTCCCGAGAAGAAAAAAATGGAACAAAAAGGAAAAGGGTGAGCTCAACTAGCCCAAGAAGAATATTATGACTAAGATAATATATAACAAATTATCGTTAGTCTTCAACAGGAAAAATCTAATAGAATACAATAGACAACAAGTTTTAAATCAATATTCAGAGCGGAAATAATAATTCATTAGAAGAGTTAAGTAGAGAATGCAAACTACTATCTTCTATGTATGAATTTAAAAGTTCATCGCTCATCTTTTTCCCTGTAACATCAATCAATATATATCTGAAATCAAATATTCATCTTTGCACTACAGGCCAAAGATATTCATCAGTTGGTCATGTTCATCTAAACACCTGTTCATCTTTGTACTATGGGCCAAAGATATTCAATAATATCATCATTTAAGACTGAGGATGATGAAAATATTTTTAAAGAAACGAATCCAAGGGAAACAAAATGACAAGGATTAAGGATTAAGGATTCGTACTTTGTTTTATCCATGTCCAAAAATACCTCAAAAATAATCATAGTGGTGTAAAATTCAAGAATGATCAAAACATGGATACAATCAAAGCTAGTATCCACAATAGATATTTTAGACGAAAAGGAAAATTTTTATTTTTCGATGAATAGTGTCGTATTCGTGAATAGTGTCGTATACGTGAATAGTGCCATATACGTGAATAGTAACTCCGACACCAAAAGTTCCAAATTTGATAAAAACTTCAGATCAATATTTTAGCATAATGATATTGAAGAAATAATATCATTACTAAAAAAATAATATCCCTTACCTCGAAAGATCAGTACTTCTAGCTGAAACACCGGATATAGGCTATGACTTGAACTTGCACCGTATAGCAATACTCAAAATATACTCAAAATACTCACAAGAATACGCTCGATAATATAGAGAGAAAACTTGAGCTTAAAAAGATTTTCAATTCTAACCTAAGCACCCTATTTATAAGAAAATGCTTAGAACACCAAAGTAGAAAATTTATTAAATATTATTATATTTTTTCCAAAACTTCATACGCATGCTTTTACCATCTGAACTCAGCCCCTATCACATGTTAAATGAGGGAAACAAAATGAAAAACACATTTTTTGTAAATAAAAATAATTAAAACTTTCAAAAGTCAATTATTTCAGAACTTCGGAACTTCAATAATTCACAATAAATAGCCATTTTGTCAGAAAATACTAATCTCGCGAATTTTTATAGGAAATTCAATTCTCTACAACTTTGCAGAAGAAAGATTTTCCAAATTCCAAACAGAAATTGACCGAAATCCACAAACGGGTGATTTTACAGGCTATAATCAAATTTCAGTCAAGAAATGGGGTCCACCGACACATAAAACATGCTTTAAATATTTTTGGTAACAAAAATACTCCTCCTCCACATATACTCATATATCCCACATTCATCGTAAAAATATCATCATTATTATATTATTAAAATATAATAATATATTTAAATGAACTATTTTATCAGAAAAAGATAAAATTTCAATTTTCAACAATTGTCACATTAAAAAATTTCTCCATCTATATCCACATAAAATCAATATTTTCCTCATCATATGAATCAATAATTAATTATTCACAAATAATATTACAGAATCACAATATTGACAACCAGGCAGTTCCTAGAAAAGAGGGGGCTTTCCAATAAGAATTTTTCCTTACTAGCGCGCAATTAGGTGACCAAACTTCTCCTTAGACAGAACTTTCTAGATATTGCCAATAATGTTATCTAATAATATTATTCAGATAATATGAATTATTGCTTCGATAATGAAAAATACTGTGTAATAACAATTATTGAAACAACAGCAATATAAAATATCAACGCAACAATTATTAAATCAATAAAATAAAATATTGAACAGTAATTACTGTAACCATTATTAAGTAGTGCCTTCTTACGTAAGAATCAATAATTTTTGCAATACCGTGTGCTACTGTGTGTTAACCACCGAGTATTTTAACTGTATTAATGGTAACAACTACGCCGTTATTTTTAAACAACTTATATTTGTTGTTTTCTTCATCCAATCGCTTTTACATTATGGGTCCCACAAAAAGATCGCGCACTGTCGTATTTAATATTCTCCGACAAAGAAGAATATTCCACGACCAAACGAATATTCCCCGACAACAATGAATATTTTATAACCACTTGCTTATTTTGAAATATTTGCGTATTTTACCCATAACTATCCATATTAATCAAATCAACCCTTACTATTTCAAAATAATAAATAGAGAAAATTAAATTTCATTAATAATAAGTTGGGGTCTTACAATAGAGGTTATGATTGCGTGCTTTTATAGCATGGCAATGTCATTGTGTATGCATCATGCCAGTTAAAGAGTTATGAGGAGGTCTATCCTACTTATTATCTATAGTTGGCAGCAGTAGTTTTTGAATTAAAAATATGAAGATAATATTTATACGGAGAGAAGCGTGAGATATACAAGTACTCTAAGAGTCTGAAATATATCTCCACACAGAAGAGTTGAATATGTAGTAGAGAGAGGACTGTGATATCTTATATCATTCAGGGAAGGTAAACGTTGTAGCCGACGCGTTAAGTAGAAGGGGTAGGGAAAGCTGTGATATCTTATATCATTCACGCATTTCTACTCGAAAATTATTTTTGAACTTCCGAGAAATATGTAACGATAGAATATTGAGGGGAGATGGAATATCCAATAATATTTCAGTTATGGAAAACGTAATATTTCGCCTGTGGACTTAAAACCTAACGTTTAAGGAAAATGATTTACGAGAAGGAAATATAATGTGATTAATGAATAAAACAATGATCATATAATGCGTAGGTATTATACGAAGTAATGAATACGAGTATTATACGAGTACATATGAATGATGGTAGGTTGTACATGTTGAATAGTATACGAGAGGAATACGAGATGAATACGTAAATTATACGTTATAAGGCTTTAAGCCAAATGTGTTGGACATGTAGGATTTGATAAGGCCCAAATGCAAGAATGGTTAAGTCCAATGTGAATTAAGGTGAAGTCCAATATAAGTTAATGAACAAAGCCCAAGTGTTTGTTAATTGTAAACCCAATTTATGAATTAAAATTTGTGAAGCAAATTACATTAGAAGCCCAAGTAATTATGTATGTTAGTTAACCTAAGCTCAATCCTATGATCCAATGGGTAGTATGAACCATGGTGCAAATCATTGATGATCCAAAGTAGGAAGCAAATATACTTAGAGGCTAAGTTAGTGTCTTGATCACACAAACCTGATATATAAGTGATGACAAAGTAAACTTAAGGACTAAGTGTTGTGGGGAGCAGTATACTTAATGATTAAGTAAGTGTGGTGACCAAGTGTTGTGATTAGCAAGAGACTTAAGGGCTAAGCAATGGATAACTTATGTGGTGAGCAAGTAAATTTGGGGAGCAAGTTTACTTGGTTGCTAAGCTTTGAATAATAAGCGAATTGGATTAAGGAGGTGGAGTGGCTTTATGACCAAACTACCCTCACTTTAGAAATCCTATAAATAGAGGAGGAGTGGGCTCATTATTTGGTTGTTAGTTTTCATCCATTTCAAAGCAACTTAAGTGTTAGAGAGGATAAACACTTTGATGCTTAACTTCTATTATTAGATTTTCCACCAATAACTTATAGCTTAGTGACTTGAGAAAAAAAGCTAGGAAGCTAGTCTTTGAAGTTCAAGAATCAAGAAGGAGATTAAAGATTAAGCAAGTGTTATTCAAGAGTAAGTGTTCTTGAACCATGTTTCTCTTTCTCTTCCATTGTTAGAGAAGGGGGTATTGGTAGAACTAGCATGCTAAGAAATGATGAGAATGATTAATCAAGGGAATTAAGCCGTATATGTAATGAATAAATAATCCAAACCAAGAATAAGTCATGAATTCATAAGGAACCTACATGAACTTCTCCTATGTTTTCTTAATAAGTTGGTATGATAATAAGAAGCAAGGATGGTGGTTAAAAGATTGAAGCCATAGGAAATCATGAGAAAAGAAGTCATAAGTTATGAGAAATGGAAATATAAGTAGTTTATATTTTCATAAGTTACAAATTCACAATGAACTAATAATAACTTATCGTGTTTATAAGTTAATGAATCATGAATGTCAAAATATTAATATGATGGATTGAATCCAAGTGAAATGGTCTACAAATCTCAAGTAACGAAGTTTTGCTGGAATTCACACGATTAGACGACAATCGTCGAATTTGTGAAATTCTCGGAATGGAAGTCGAATTTTGATATTGAGCTTGGAAACATTGGTTTTCAATGGAGACAAGTCGTATTTGTCATTATAGAGTTGCGGACTCAAAAATGGCCGGATTCCGACTTAGAACGAAGAAACGAGCGTTGAACGTTCACGAACGTTTATCGTTTTCGTTCAAAAGGGACTAATAGGTGAAATTTTAGCAAACGAAGTTGAATAGATAAAATTCTCGCATGAACACAAAGAGTACGTAAATTGTGAACCGTAGGCTCTTGAACGAGCCAATTCGGACTTATAACGAAGAAGTTACGAGTCCGGAATCTCGCAAAGTTGAAAATCACAAAACTATCTCGTGGCTCAGAGTCCGTATGCACACGATTCCAAGCTTAAATGACCGTGTGCCAGAAGGCCAAAGTGAGCTTCAGACTCTGCAAACTCGAGCCGCAGCGCGACCATTTAATAAAGGAACTCGCGTCGTAGTGCCGAGTCCGGTCTTCAAGCCCTAATGGGTGACGCCGCAGCGCAACACAACAAAGGATCACCGGCGCCGCAGCGCCAACCTTAAAAGGTAGGAAGTAAAGAATGATTACAGGTAGAGCTTGAATGAAAATTGTCTAACAATAAACTAAGGGACTTAATAAAACATTATTAAGTCATAATTAAAACTCTAGTATGATCACTTAGAGTTAAAGTAAGTCAATTGAAGATGAACGCAAGCGGTATGCAATAAGCGTACTTAATAAATAACAATCGAGTTTCGATTAAATAACGTAAGGACGTTAGTAAGCCGTGAGGAAGGATAATTAACTTGAACCGAATTGTATTAATGAAATAATTTCAATTAAGTCATAGAAGAGAACGAAGTTGGTAAGAATGATGTAAAAGAATGATAGAAAGCCGGAACCCATAATAACAAATCTAATACGGAATTAGATTGATAAGAAGGGTAAGATTATTTAGGAACAAAGTATGTTCATTCATGACCTAATGTGGTATCTTATGTGCTTATGTGTTGTAGAAACTGTAAAGGCTCAAAGGAAACGTAATTGTCATGTGAGCGCATTTGAAGGCAAGTTTTTCTTAAACGCTTGTCTAACCTTCGTGTTAGCCAGGTTTTCAAAATGATTCACGTTATGAGATGCATGTATGCTTACAAAGAAAGGGTCGAAGCCAGTTTTAACTCGGCTAGACTAATCTTGATAGACTGACTAATTTCTTCATAAGTCTTTCAATATAGAATTGCTAACGCCATCCTATGCCAACTCTTTGGTATGGATTCAAGGTAAGCTTGAATATGTATAAACAAATGTATTTTCATCGAGTATTCGATGGGCACATGAGGTTGCCACAACTTAAACGTACACACGTTTAATGGATGTAGTGTTGATCAACATAGGGTACTATAGGCTGATCACTGGATGTACTAAATAAGATATGCTCGGACTTACGGACTTCGTGTTGAGTTGTCCTTTTCAAAAAAAACTATAAGACGCTCACGTCTTGAACGAAAATTGATGAATTGATGAATATTGTTATTGTAAAATGTTTTGAAGGAAAAAGGAAAGCTATTTTGAATTATTGATAGTACTTATTAACTATCATCCAATTATTGAAGATATCTGATTCCTATGTTTCAAGCATGCTTTTAAAATGAAATTGTTGTACTTGTTGAGCTTGTTATGCTCACTCTTGTTTGAACCATATGAATGCGACTTAGGCCAAGAATGGATCAAGGATTCTACAAGGATAAAGAGAAGGCTAAAGTGAACGTGTAGATTACCTATGTAATAGTATAGGTTTGTAATGATAATATTGGATATTATGACATGAACAAATGTAACGGTTATAAAGAACCTGGGGAATAGTAGTATTGTTTTGGAATATATATATAAGACATATTCGTTCTTTTGAGGCATGTCAATTGAATGATTGTGTGAACTGTAGCACCGTGGAGCACCATATGTCGGGTTGAAAGAGACCCGGATTTGGGGGCTTCACAGGTTGGTATCAAAGCATTAGGTTATAAAACTTATGGGGGGAAGAACCTTAGGTTAATAACCTCGTTAAGGAAGAGAAGTCCAAAGGAAGTAAACTCGAGCTTTACTTAAGTTGAATGAGTCAATAAGGTATTGAGGAAACTGAGTACCGAAAGATTTAAAGATGGAAAGTAACCCTAAATAAATTAAATATGATTTATGCTTATACTATTATGTATTATGTACTAATCAACATGTTATGTGTTATTGTAGGATGTCGATAGATAGCTTGATGTATAGAGATATACACGCGGTGAGCAAAGAGCTTGTGAACCGAGTAGAGACTGTACCTATGCCGGTGGCGGAGGTACCATTAGTGATTATAGCGTAGTCAGAGGCAGAGGAGTACTTTTCCGAGGAAGACTACTCAGAGGGAGAGATGGATATATCGTCATACCTTAATATGATGAATGATATGGAGGAAGAAAGAGAGGTAACATCGATTACTACGGTGGTACCTAAATTGGAGTCATCACCTCCAGATGCAATGGAAGCATTGTATCTGGCAGCGCTTGACAGGAATGTGCAACTGGGTACAGTTGTGCAGAATCAGAGTGAAGAGATAAGTTATCTCCATGAAGCTAAGATGTCTGCAGAAGCAGATTTTGAGTTAGAGAACGATAAGCAGGTGCTTATGGCAGAGCATGCTAGGAATTTTAAGGCAGAGGCCGATGAGCTTCATAGAGAACTGGGGGAGAAGGACCGGAAGATAGCACGGATGTCTTACATCCATGAGAGTGCACATAAGGATTTCAAGCTGAAGGTTGCTTGTTATTCCATTGAGTCAGGTCAAACCCGTCATATGATTAGTCAGGATACTGTACCAATGATTGCAAATGAGAAACACGAGGATACTGTTATGCATTATTAGAAAGTTAGAGTTATAAATATGTGTGTAGTGATGTAAAGCCTTCTTTTGTATAAAAGGGTAGTCTTTTTGTAAATCCCAACTTTTGTGAAGGTCAATTGCGGGATAAAAAAGTAATAGCTTTTGGCTATGAACGTAAATTGTAAATAGTTTCAAACTATAAAGAAGCATATGTATATAATGAAGTTTTCATGGAAATGATTTGTTATGATGCGATTTGGCATGTGGCGATTAATAACGAAGTAAGTAAATAGATAATAATGAAATTTTATTTAATCTAAAAATGTCGCCAGGGAGAAGATAACGTAATAAGGAAGCGGAATCACATAATGATAATTAATGGGGTCAAAACAACCTTATGTAAGAGTTCATTAAGTTATTAACGGCTGTATATACCCAAACCGGGGGTAGAGTACCCGCGAAACCTAATGTAGCTAGAACGATTACCTTTAAAGAGTTTAAAAGCATAGGTCCGCCGGAGTTCAAATGAGCAGCGGACCCAATCGAGGCCCATCTGGGGTAAAAGAAATAAAGAAGGCGTTTGTTATTACAAGCGTAGGTGAGATGCGAAAGTTTTCTTTTGTGACTTACACGAGGAAGAGTGAAGCCAACTTTTGGTAGAAGGCTCACCAGGGTGGGGTTAGAATAGATGCAATAACGTGGAAATAATTCAAGAAGGTTTTCTTTGAGAATTATTTCCTACAAATATGTGAGGAGGATAGAGATTGAATTCTTGGAACTTAAGCAAGGGATATGATATTTCCTAGTCTGCCACCAAATTCAAATGAATTGGCAAGGTTTGTTTCACATCAAGTGGACAAGGAGGAGGTGAAGGCTTGTAGATTGGAGCGGGGCACGAGACCCTAGCTCTATATAGTGGGATTTTGGTGATCTAGAGTGTTTCCTATGGGATCATCCTTGAGAAGGTGATTATAGCATAAGGTGATAGTGAGTTGTAGACTCAATACCACAAAGAGGGAAAAGATGAGAGCAAGAGAGAGGGAGGAACCAAGGTAGAGAATGGTAGCGGCAGTATGCCAAAGAGATATAAATTTTTAACTCCGAGGGATCTTTGAAGTGGGACAAGGGATCCTAAGTAAAGGATCGAGGTGAGTAAGACATGTGGAAAGACTCATCTAGAGTCTGCATGCGGAAGGGATTATAAATACCTTTAAAACATTAAGGTAGAGAAGGAGAAAATAACTTTCGTTAAATTATAATCGTGAAAATTATTTCATGGATAATAGAAGTAAGTAGGTATCAGTAGATAAGTACTGTTCATGTTGAGAGAATTTGAGGAAATTCTCGGTATGAATGGGTTGATTAACCATAGAGCTATAACAAATAGTTATAAGTAAAGTGTGAACCTTTAATTTTCTCAGAAAATCTAAGGTAGTAATTTACGGTAATAAAATACCGCGACATTATTATTGTCGAACCATGACTCATGTTAAGTTGGTGTTAAGGAAGAGGATGAGTTGTTACGGTTGCATATCGACTATCATAATAGGAGTAAGATAGCGGATAAGGATAAATAACCGTGGCCCAGGATCGATGATCTATTTGGTCAGTTGAGAGGGGCAAAGAATTTTTATAAAGATAGATGTATGTATGGGGTATAGTCGGTTGGAAGTAAGGAAGAAGGAGGAGGTACCTAAGATGACGTTCGAAATTAGTGTATGGTTATGACAAGTTTACGGTTATGTCATTTAGGTTGACTAATGGGCGAAGTAGGTTTTTTTTTAAGTAAGGCGCCAATCAAGTCGGCGACCAATTTGATAGTTACCCTTGTGGGATGCTATGGTTGAAGGTACCATTAAGCGTCCACAGATTTAAAAGAAAGGTTGATTAAGGCACCTATATTATCTTTATCGGTTGATCTGAGGAAGTTTTGTAGTGTATCTCGATGTTTGCATAGATGTGACGCCCCCAAAATAGGTATACATCACCCATTCTGAGTTGTCAATACATGGTACAGAAATAACTACAACTTTATTATTACAACAGTAAAACTGTGAGTTTGAATACAAATATTATCTTCTAGACAATATCTATACTCAAATAAATCCTCATCACATTTATCGATACATTATTTTACAAAAATGGTGAGGACTACTAAACAACTCTCTCTAGAACCTTCATTCCATACCCCGACTTGTACTCGCTATATTCTCGCCTCCTGAGAAGAAAAATGGAACAAAAAGGAAAAGGGTGAGCTCAACTATCCCAGTAAAGAATATTATGACTAAGATAATATACAACCAATTATCGTTAGTCTTCAACAGGGAAAAATCTAATAGAATACAATAGACAACAAGTTTTAAATCAATATTATAATGAAAATAATAATTCATTAGAAGAGTTAAGTAGAGAATGCAAACTACTATCTTCTATGTATGAATTTAAAAGTTCATCGCTCTATCTTTTATCCTTGTAACATCAATCAATATATATCTCGAAATCAAATATTCATCTTTGCACTCTGAGGCCAAAGATATTAATCGATTAGTCATGTTCATCTAAACACATGTTCATCTTTTGCACTACGGGCCAAAGATATTCAATAACATCATCATTTAAAACCGCGAGGATGATGAAAATATTTTTAAAGAAACGAATCCAAATTGAAACAAAATGACAAGGATTAAGGATTAAGGATTAGTACTTTGTTTTATCCATGTCCAAAAATACCTCAAAAAATAATCATAGTGGTGTAAAATTCAAGAATGATCAAAACATGGATACAATCAAAGCTAGTATCCACAATAGATATTTTAGAGCGAAAAGGAAAAATTTTTATTTTTAGATAAATAGTGTCGTATTCATGAATAGTGTCGTATATCGTGAATAGTGCCATATCGTGAATAGTAACTCAGACACACCAAAAGTTCCAAATTTGATAAAAACTTCGGATCAATACTTGACATAATGATATTGAAGAAATAATATTATTACAAAAAAAATATCCTTACCTCGAAGATCAAGATGCTTCTAAATTTGAAACAGGATATAGGCTATGACTTAAACTTGCAATTGTAGATAGCAATGCTCAAAAAATACTCACAAGAATAAACTCGATAATATAGAGAGAAAACTTCAATTTCTTGTGTGATTTTCAATTCTAACCTAAGCACCTATTTATAGGAAAATGCTTAGAACACCAAAGTAGAAAATTTATTAAATATTATTATATTTTTTCCAAAACTTGAATACGCATGCTTTTACCATCCGAACTCAACCCCTATCACATGTTAAATGAGGAAGCAAAATGAAAAACACGTTTTTGTAAATTAAAATAATTAAAACTTTCAAAAATCAATTATTTGAACTTGAACTTGATAATTCACAATAAATAGCCATTTTGTCGAGAAAATTCTAATCTCATGAGTTTTTATAGAAAATTCAATTCTTGAAGAAAGATTTTCCAAATTCCAAATGAAAATTGGCCAAATCCGAAAACGGTGATTTTACAAAGCTATAATCAAATTTCGATCAAGAAATGGGGTCCAAACCACATAAAACATGCTTTAAATATTTTTGGTAAAAAAAATACTCCTCCTCCACATATACTCATATATCCCACATTCATCATAAAAATATCATCATTATTATATTATTAAAATATAATAATATATTTAAATGAACTATTTTATCAGAAAAAGATAAAATTTCAATTTTCAACAATTGTCACATTAAAAATTTTCTCCATCTATATCCACATAAAATCAATATTTTTCTCATCATATGAATCAATAATTAATTATTCATAAATAATATTACAGAATCACAATATTGACAACCAAGCAGTTCCCAGGAAAGAGGGGGCTTTCCAATAAGAATTTCTCCTTACTAGCGGGCAATTAGGTGACCAAACCTCTCCTTAGACAGAACTTTCAAGACATTGCCAATAATGTTATCTAATAATATTATTAAGATAATATGAATTATTGCTTCGATAATGAAAAATACTGTGTAATGACAATTATTGAAACAACAACAATATAAAATATCAACGCAGCAATTATTAAATCAATAAAATAAAATCTTTGAGCGATAATTTATCGTAACCATTATTGAGTAGTGCCTTCTTACGTAAGAATCAATAATTGGTGCAATACCGTGTGCTACTGTGTTAACCACCGAGTATTTTAACAGTATTAACGGTAGCAACTACGCCGTTATTTTTAAACAACTTATATTTGTCGCTTTCTTCATCCAATCGCTTTCCGTTATGGGGCCCACAAAAAGATCAAGCATCGTGCAATATTCCCAAGCAAAGAAGAATATTCCACGACCAAACGAATATTCCCCGACAACAATGAATATTTTATAACCACTTGTTTATTTTGAAATATTTGCATATTTTACCCATAACTATCCACATTAATCAAATAAACCCTTACTATTTCAAAATTATAAATAGAGAAACTTAAATTTCATTAATAATAAGTTGGGGTCTTACAACCTCCCCTCCTTATGAAATTTCGTCCTCGAAATTGACGTACGTACCTGGTGTTTCGAAAAGGTGAGGATACCTCGCTTTCATTTCCGTTTCCAATTCCCGGGTCATTTCCTCTATAGCATGATTCCTCCACAAAACTTTAACTTGTGGTATGACCTTTGTGCGTAGGACATGCTCCTTCCTATCCAATATCTTGACAGGTACCTCTTAAATGCGTTAAGTCTTCGGCTATCTCGTCCGGTTCTAACTCTATAATGTGGTTCGGGTCTTTCACATATTTACGAAGTACAAATATGTGAAACACATTATGAACACGAGACATACTCGGAGGTAACGCGAGTCTATAGGCTACATTTCTTACTCGGTCAAGAATTTGAAATGGACCAATAAATCATGGATTGAGCTTTCCTCTCTTTCCAAATCTTGTAACTCCCTTCCATGGAGCAACTCGCAACAATACATGATCCCCTATACTAAATTCCACGTCCTTTCGATGAAGATCCGCATAACTCTTTTTGTCGATCTTGTGCCGCTTTGTATCGTTGTCGAATCATTTGGATCTTTTCGGTGAGTCATACGTCTTAACTTCGGGTCCCAACAATGTTGCTTCACCCACCTCATCCCAACATATTGGAGAGCGACACTTTCGTCCCATATAATGCTTCAAATGGAGCCACATCTATACTTGCACGATAATCTGCTGTTGTAGGAGAATTCCACCAATGGTAAAAAAATACTTATCCCAACCGCCTTTGAAGTCTAGGACACGAGTCTTAATAGATCTTCAAGAGTTTGAATAGTCCTCTCTGATTGTCCGTCCGTTTTGAGGATGGTATGCGAATCAAATCAGAAATCCGTGCCCATAGCTTTTTGCAAGCTAACCCAAAATCTTGAAGTGAATCTTGGGTCACGATCCAAAACTATGGATATTGGCATGCCATGCAACCTCACAATCTCATTTACATATATACTAGCAAGACGTTCAAGGGAATAAGTCTCCCGTATCGACAAGAAATGAGCAGACTTGGTTAATCTATCAACAATAACCCAAATGGCATTGATGCCTTGAGAAACCGTAGGAAGACCCGTAATGAAATCCATGGTAATGTGTTCCCACTTCCATTTCGGAATCTCAAGTGGTTGCAACGGACCCTTAGGTACTAGATGCTCCGCCTTTACATGTTGACAAGTTAAACACATCGAGATAAACTTTGCAATCTCTCTCTTCATATTGTTCCACCAAAATGTATGTCGAAGATCACGATACATTTTAGTACTTCCAGGATGGATTGCAAATGGTGTATTGTGTGCCTCCATCATAATCTTGTACTTCAAATTAGAGTCGTTAGGAACACAAAGTCTGGAGTGGACTCGAAGTATTCCTTCTTCATCAATTCTCGCTTCCGGAATAGCACCTTCTTGTACTTTCTTCTTCATACGCATCAACTCCGGGTCGGTGGCTTGAGCAACCTTAACTTTTTCTATTAAAGTTGGCTCTATGCTTATACTTGACATCATCGCACTCATTCTTGCATATGATCTTCTACTCAACGCGTCAGCTACCACGTTCGATTTTCCAGGATGGTATTGTTAAAACAGGTGCCGAAATGAGTCTCCTCTTGAGCTCTTGGAAACTCTTCTCGCATTCCTCGCTCCATACAAATTTTATATCTTTCTAAGTCAGCTGAGTTAATGGAGTAGCGATTCGAGAAAATCCTTCCACGAATCTCCGATAATAACCAGCTAAGCCCAGAAAGCTACGTACTTCGGTCACCGAGTTCGGTTGCTCCCAACTTTGTATTGCTTCAATCTTCTTCGGGTCCACAGATACTCCATGTTTCGACACCACGCGCCCAAGGAATGCTACTTCATCAAGCCAGAACTCGCATTTCTTCAATTTGGCATATAGTTTGTTTTCACGAAGCCTTTGGAGTACCAGCTTCAAATGGTGCTCATGATCTTCACGACTTTTGGAATATATGAGGATGTCATCAATAAAGACAACAACGAACTGATCCAAATATTCCTTGAATACTCGGTTCATCATATCCATGAAAGCCACAGGGCATTAGTCAATCAGAAAGACATGACTAAGAATTCATAATGCCCGTACTGAGTTACGGCGGCGGTCTTTAGAATATCCTCAGTTCTAATCTTTAGCTGATGATATCCAGAACGAAGATCAATTTTTGAAAAGAATTGTGCTCCTTGCAACTTGTCAAACAAGTCATCAATACGAGGTAGAGGATACCTATTCATGATGGTGACATGGTTCAATTCCCGATAGTCAATACAAAGTCGCATACTACCGTCTTTCTTCTTTACGAATAAAACAGGAGCACCCCAAGGAGCCATTCGATATGGGGTTTTAGAAATGGGCTTTGTACCAGGTTCAAGATCAATAAAGAATTCAACTTCACATTCTGGAGGTAGACCGGGAAGTTTTTCAGGAAATACGTCAGGAAAGTCAATAATAATAGGAATATTATTCAAATTTGACGTGTCTTTATTCAAATCCATAACATGGGCTAAGAAAGCTTGACATCCATTTTTCAATAAACGAATAGCTTTATGATTAGATATGACAGTGATTGATTTTAATGGTTTAGTTGCGTGAATTTGTACAACAGGTTGTTTAGGAATATGAAAGCTAACAACCTTACGAAAACAATCAATTTTGGCATGATGAGTAGTTAACCAATCAATCCCTAAAATCACATCAAAAGCAAGTATCTTTAAAGAGATAAGGTCCACAGGTAAGGTGATGGTGCCAACTTGAATCAAACAAGATTTATAAACAGTGGATGTGATGAAAGTTTCTCCTAACGGAGTTTCCACAGATAGGTCAAAGTCTAATTTCTCCGGAGTCAAGTTTAAACGTTGAGCACAAGTAGGAGAGATAAATGAATGGATAGCACTGGTATCAAGTAAGGTATAAACTTCGCAAGAATTTATAAATAGCTTACCCGTGATCACCTCGTTTGGGTTCCTCGCATTTTGACTAGTCAAAACAAACGCTATTCCAGGAACCGTTGACTTTAACTTTTCTGGGACAGTCTTTTGAGTCACCGTCCCCGCTGAACTAGGTTT
Source organism: Panax ginseng (assembly GCA_020205605.1). NCBI lineage: Eukaryota > Viridiplantae > Streptophyta > Magnoliopsida > Apiales > Araliaceae > Panax > Panax ginseng. The sequence continues at coordinate 59,132,881 of CM035140.1, read as the reverse complement.
TTTCTTGTACAATCTCGAAGCGATATGTCCTTCCTTTCCACAATTATAGCATACCTTGAATCGTTGTGGGCGCTTTGGTGATATGTCCCTCTTTCCGCATTTATAGCATATGACCAAATGGTCGTTTCTCCTCCCTTAGAACCAGATTGATCTTAAGACTATCGTCTTCACATGGTCGTTGTTAAATCTCCTCCTGACTCGCTTCTTCTATTTTCATGTCCATGATTACCACCAGAGTGGTTACCATTTTTGTCCGTCTTTTTCTTTCTCCGCTGGTTATCGTTGTTTTGTTGACTGCTATCTCCGGTATCATCCTAATTATGGTCCCTCGGTTGACCGTACTCGTTATCTCGCTCTAATAATTGAGCCCTGTTTACAACATCTGAATAGAGAGAAAATTTATGAGAAATGAAATATTGTCGTATGTCGGGTTTCAAACCTCTAAGAAACATCTGAGTCATATGTTCCTCATTCTCCACCAAATGAGGTGCAAACCTGGATAACTCTGCAAACTTTGCCTCATACTGAGACACTGTTGATCGATTTTGCAATCAATGAATACGTGCAAGTATACACGGTCAACAAGTAATAAAGTGAAAGTAGAGTATCGTTCCCACGAGGAATTATTTAATAAAAATCACCAAGTACTAATTCTTAACCAAACTAATTTTATTTAAACAATCTCAAATCGTGTTTTTTCTAATTAAGAAAACTAAATTAACTAATTAAAACTAAGATTTTAACGAATGAATTCAAATAAATAAAGATTAAGACTTTAATATCCCCAATTATGAATTATAAATCAATTATCCAATTATCCCAATTATTATGCCTACTGAATTGTTAATAGGAATTCTCAAATGCCAAAAGTCCTTTTCCAAGTGATCAATTGCCTTCTATTTAATCCAGATTAATCTTGCTATATTCCTATGCAAAACAATTGAATTAAACTCTTTCCAATCCCAATTCCTTATGTGTTACATGCGGTGAAAAGATATTTCCATTCTATTCACAAACCTAATTATTCAATTGTGCAAATAACTAAGTCACATGATATCATGCCCGATTCTAACCCTAGAAATCCTCTTCCAATTCCTTCTAGAGTAACAAAGTAATTCTTGATCAAATAATTAAGCAATAAGCACAAGACAAGATAAACAACTCACTTTAACATAAATAATTAGAATATAATGAATAACTAATTCATAGCCATAAAAAGTTCAATTGAAATCTCAAAAATAGTTAGTTCATAATTAATGAATTAAAACCAAGAATCCACAACCCAATAGACATCAAAAGATAAAAGTAAGATGAGAGAAGAGAATAGAATCATTGTCAAATCGAATCGATGCTCCCTCTTGCTCTTGCTCTTGCTCTTGATCTTCAATGGTCTCCAAGTTGCTTCAATCTCCAAAACTAATAAGAACTAGGGTTATTTTCTAATCTAAAGGAGTGTTTAATCTAGGCTAAGCTATGTAATCTCCTCTTATTTTATGCCTTACATCATGTATTTATAGGTTACAAGTACAAATTTTAGTTTAGGCACAACCCCTATCCTATTTGGAGTCAAAAAGGTGTCAAAATTCGCCCAAAACGCGTCCAGGCCGCACCAAACCTTCCCCAGCCCCAGTATACTGGGCATCAACATTGAGTCGCGCCCCTAAGCGCCCGCCGCTGGGCATAGGCCAAAAATGGGCGCCCCGGCGCTGGCCCAATATCCAACATTTTCTGCTCCGACGTCCTTTGGGAAAATGGCCATAACTTCTTCGTCCGAACTCCGATTTTGATGATTCAAGATGTTCCGGAAATAGGAGAAGTAGATCTACAACTTTTATTCTTTGAGGTTTTCGAAATAATGTCAGGAGATATAGTCAAATTGGCTCTGAAGTGACTGCTGTGTAAATGGCAAGCCGAAAACGCGAATCTAGCCACCCCAAACATCGATCCATGTAACTTTTGTCCCAAATCCTACAAAACAATATAAAACATGCTTGAATAGACACAAACACATAAAAACATCCTAAAAGACTTAAGAACAACAATAAATTAATTATCCAATTCATGGGTATAAACTCACTCATCAAATACCCCCAAACTTAAATCTTTGCTTGTCCTCAAGCAAAAACACAAAAAATGTTATGCAATGCAATGTAATGAAACTAATCTATATGCCTCTGAATCCAACAAAGAATGATGAAACAAAGTCTATTCAACCTACTTAGAAATCAAGTAAACATGATAATACATCATATTAAAACAAATCGGTAATTTCCCAATCAATCATCAAATCTTAGATGTTATCAACGATATAGTAGTGTGTGTGCTCCACAACAATGTTAATCGATATAAAATCAAATTTAAGACATAATAGATATCTTTTAAGGCATCATACGATTGCAAATTCACAAAATTCACGAACAAGCTATATCCAACTAAAGTCAAACATCCACCAAGTTCAAGAGTCCAACTGGGATACTTATGCTTTACTTTTCATTACGGGGCTTTTTGCTCTTTTCCGTTTTTTATTGTTTTTTTTTTTAACCATAAGCGTGCAATGTCTCATTCCATTAGGCTAACATGTGTCACCCCTTAGCGAGCTTTAGACCAACGACGACTCCCGGACCATATAAGACCTTAGGGCGCTAGGTTTTAAGATACCCCTTCGGGCATACTTACTCAAGTAACAAAGGCCCCGAAACAAAACTAGCCACGATAATTTTATTTTTTTTCTTTTTCTCTTTTTTTTATAGATGGTTGATGAGTGCGTTTTATGCTCCATCTCACGCTTGTGTTTATGGGGAGTGTTTCTCCTCAACCCACCACAAGACTCAACATGTTTTTTTTTTTTTTTTTAAAGCTTATATACCCCAAAATTTCCCCCCAAACTTAAGTTTTTATCAAAATTTAGCCATCTCCGCCTATTCATGTCTTTCATTCCTTCACACTAGTATTATACTTAAGAAATCAATTATGTATCAATTTAAACTTAATCGATTAACATAGTTTGTTATTATTAACGTGTAACCTTGATTATACCGGTTTTAAACAGGAAAAGATTCAATTCATAACAAGAAATCACATCAAAGCTTTGAATATTCAATACTATACTTATCTACTTAACTCCAGGTCTCATCATTGGCCAAAATAGACTTTTACTATCTAACAGCTTGGAATCATGCAAATATAAACTAATCTGCAACAAACATAGTATAGTAAACTAACTACTATTTTTATGATTTTTAAATTTTTTTTTTTTTTTAACAAAAAAAAGCTGAATGCAAAAACTAAATGTAAATAACTTGAAAACATAACGAACTACAATGTAAATAACTAACTATATGCAATACGACACTAAAATGCCCCCAAACTTAAACTAGACATTGTCCTCAATGGCTACAATAGAAAAAAAATTAAAGCAGAGGACTTCCCTGAAAATATAGCAATCTTCCTCCTTGTCCGCTAAGTTTGGAGAATAAAGGCTAAGCACATGGAACAAATTGGGCACCACACTTGAATTTGACTTGAATAACTCAGTAAAACCATGATAGAAGCAATTTTATTAAATCCTAAATAAATGCAAATTCCAAACTACTAATATAAAACTTAATAAAAATTAAAAATAAAAATTAAACTTGGGTTGCCTCCCAATAAGCGCTTGTTTTATAGTCTCAGCCTGACTTCTTCAATTCTCTATCCCAATTCCCCTACGAAAGTTAGGAACCCTCCATCCATCCGGAAATAATATAGCTTTTGGTAGGTTCCCATTTGTAATAGCCATTGTATTAAAGTCACCTAGAATGCTTTCTTGAGATAATATCACATTCAAGAACGTCCAGCATCTAGGTGGTTTCTCCATTAATGTCTGCGAATATATTACGCATATGAGGCTTGTCAGACACAACAATTTCTTCTTCTATCTTTTCTAGCTCATTGCACCATGGTTTCGAAGGTGTAATTGCTTTTACATCACAGAGAGTATTGCCGACGACATGACTACCAATCGGAAAAGGTTTTGCAAATCTAACCGGACTCTTGAACTGTGGAGGAGAAGGCACTTGAGGCATAAATAACATTGGCTCATCATCATTGGTTCTCACAATTAGTTCTTCACCGACCTTGTTAGTCATTATCCCCACTTGTCTCCTCTTTTTCATCTCGTGGCTCATCCAGTTGTAGATTTGGCTCGGGCTCACCACCGGGCTCGGAATCCATGTCATAGGGCCAGGTGTATTGAGGATGGTTGTTCAACGCATGTGCTATCTATTCCACTTGATTTTCCAAATTCTTGATCAACGCCCCTTGCCTTTGCAAATTCAGCTCTACTTGATTCATTTTCTTGTCTTGTTCCTCATTCCTTTTTGCAGAAGCTTTAATAAATTTTTCCAAGGCTTCCTCCCAATTTGAATGTTCTTCCTGTTGTAGTGGAGGTGGACACAAGAAATCCTGTGGGTATGTTGGACTTGGAGCATAAAATTGATCTTGATTGTTACTCCATGAAAAATCCGGGTGATACCCCAATCCGATGATAGTTGTTGGGATAAACATAATTATTGGGGTAATCACCACTATATCTTTATCTATAAAACGAAATGATGGTGCATTGATGACTCATATGATTTCCAAAGACAATAATCACAAGTAACCACCATACTTTGACGACGCCGAGCTTCAAAAGCTTCAAACATCCTCGAAAGTGTCTCAATCATCTTGACAATGCGAAAGTTTCTCGAGTCTTTCAATCTCCACTCCCCTTGGTTGAGTCATGTTCGTATGTATGGCCATTGATACACAAGTCATCCATGGTACACGAAAAGAGAAAATATAGAAAGAGAATTAAAAATAAAAATAAAAATGTTTAAATTAAGACTAATTTGATTGAAATTAATATTGGTAAATAATTATTAAATTAATTCCCCAAGAATTAGCCGCCAAAAACTTGTTGATCGATTTATGATCAATGAATACGTGCAAGTATACACGATCAACAAGTAATAAAGTGAAAGTAGAGTATCGTTCCCACGAGGAATTATTTAATAAAAATCACCAAGTACTAATTCTTAACCAAACTAATTTTATTTAAACAATCTCAAATCGTGTTTTTTTCTATTAAGAAAACTAAATTAACTAATTAAAACTAAGATTTTAACGAATGAATTCAAATAAATAAAGATTAAGACTTTAATATCCCCAATTATGAATTATAAATCAATTATCCCAATTATTATGCCTACTGAATTGTTAATAGGAATTCTCAAATGCCAAAAGTCCTTTTCCAAGTGATCAATTGCCTTCTATTTAATCCAGATTAATCTTGCTATATTCCTATGCAAAACAATTGAATTAAACTCTTTCCAATCCCAATTCCTTATGTGTTACATGCGGCAAAAATATATTTTCATTCTATTCACAAACCTAATTATTCACTGTGCAAATAACTAAGTCACATGATATCATGCCCAGTTCTAACCCTAGAAATCCTCTTCCAATTCCTTCTAGAGTAACAAAGTAATTACTGATCAAATAATTAAGCAATAAGCACAAGACAAGATAAACAACTCACTTTAACATAAATAATTAGAATATAATGAATAACTAATTCATAGCCATAAAAAGTTCAATTGAAATCTCAAAAATAGTTAGTTCATAATTAATGAATTAAAACCAAGAATCCACAACTGAATAGACATCAAAAGATAAAAGTAAGATGAGAGAAGAGAATAGAATCTCATTGTCGAAGAATCGATGCTCCCCTCTTGCTCTTGTTCTTGATCTTCAATGGTCTCCAAGTTGCTTCAATCTCCAAAACTAATAAGAACTAGGGTTATTTTCTAATCTAAAGGAGTGTTTAATCTAGGCTAAGCTATGTAATCTCCTCTTATTTTATGCCTTACATCATGTATTTATAGGTTACAAGTACAAATTTTAGTTTTGGCACAACCCCTATCCTATTTGGAGTCAAAAAGGTGTCAAAATTACCCCAAAACGCAGCGTCCAGTAGCACCAAAACCCTTCCCCAGCACCTCAAATACTGGCACAACAGTACTGAGTTCGCCCTACGCCATTGGCGCTGGGCATAGGCCAAAATTGGGCGCCCCGGCGCTGGCCCAAAATCCGACATTTTCTACTCTGACGTCCTTTGGGAAAATGGCCATAACTTCTTCGTCCAAACTCCGATTTCGATGATTCAAGATGTTCCAGAAAGAGGAGAAGTAGATCTACAACTTTCATTCTTTGAGGTTTACGAAATAATGTCAGGAGTTATAGTCAAATTGGCTCTTAAGTGACTGCTGTGTAAATGGCAAGCCGAAAACGCGAATCTAGCCACCCCAAACATCGATCCATGTAACTTTTGTCCCAAATCCTACAAAACAATATAAAACATGCTTGAATAGACACAAACACATAAAAACATCCTAAAAGACTTAAGAACAACAATAAATTAAGCCCGAATGTATCCAATTCATGGGTATAAAACTCACTCATCGAGACAATTTGTCATGTTGTTTTGTTCTAATCGATGAACTCCACTTCCTTCATATAGACGAACACTTTCGGAAAGTATTTGTCATTAAATAGTTTTAAACGTCTCCCAAGACATCTTTGAGTCTTGTTGGATGGAGTGCGCTTCACGAGACTCCCACCGATGAGTCTGCCTCGCCACGGAACATAAAGGTGGCGAATGGAACCTTCTGTTCCTCCGTGCATCCCAAGACATCGAATATCTTGGTAATTTGCTTGACCCATGTTTTCCCATGATCGGTTTGCTTTCCCTTAAATTCGTGGTCCCAACTCTTTGAAGCTGCTTGGGCGTGACAACCCGTGAATTGCTATCATTTCCTCCTCAGATTTTGAACACGAGTCTCCTCGTGCGATTTTTGCATGAAATCGCAAAAAGCTTCTAAACATCCCTCGTTCATCATCTCTCGGTGGTGTTGTTCACGGGAGGAACATTGCTAGCTTTTGTTGCGCGTCTCCTCGTTGGTGAGTCAAAGGCGTCTCCACGGTCTCATTTCCATTTATTAATATTCTCGATCGACATTCTCAAATCTTCGTCATAAAACAAGGGTTAATTAAGGAAATCAATATATCACATAATATCCCTATATCTTGACCAACTAACAAATAAGCTTAGGTAGGACACACTAGCGAAGGATTTACTCGCCTCCCTTCCTAGTTCTATTCCCCAATCTCCGCCAGAGATCATATCCTTAAGCTCGATACCAACCGTGGCGCCCCAAAATAGGTATACATCACCCATTCCGAGTTGTCAATACATGGTGCGTAAAACAACTACAACTTTATTATTACAACAAGAAACTGTGAGTTTGAATACAAATATTATCTTCTAGACAATATCTATACTCAAATAAATCCTCATCACATTTATTGACACATTATTTTACAAAATGGTGAGGACTACTAAACAACTCTCTCTAAACCTTCATTCCATACCCCAGACTGCATTACTCGTTATATTCTCGCCTCCACGAGAAGAAAAATGGAACAAAAAGGAAAAGGGTGAGCTCAACTAGCCCAAGAAGAATATTATGACTAAGATAATATATAACAAATTATCGTTAGTCTTCAACAGGAAAAATCTAATAGAATACAATAGACAACAAGTTTTAAATCAATATTACAGAGCGGAAATAATAATTCATTAGAAGAGTTAAGTAGAGAATGCAAACTACTATCTTCTATGTATGAATTTAAAAGTTCATCGTCTATCTTTTATCCCTGTAACATCAATCAATATATATCTGAAATCAAATATTCATCTTTGCACTACAGGCCAAAGATATTCATCAGTTGGTCATGTTCATCTAAACACCTGTTCATCTTTGTACTATGGGCCAAAGATATTCAATAATATCATCATTTAAGACTGAGGATGATGAAAAATATTTTTAAAGAAACGAATCCAGTGAAACAAAATGACAAGGATTAAGGATTAAGGATTCGTACTTTGTTTTATCCATGTCCAAAAATACCTCAAAAATAATCATAGTGGTGTAAAATTCAAGAATGATCAAAACATGGATACAATCAAAGCTAGTATCCACAATAGATATTTTAGACGAAAAGGGAAAATTTTTATTTTTCGATGAATAGTCTTGCCGTATTCGTGAATAATTAGTCGTATATCGTGAATAATGCCATATCGTGAATAGTAACTCAGACACCAAAAGTTCCAAATTTGATAAAAACTTCAGATCAATATTTTAGCATAATGATATTGAAGAAATAATATCATTACTGAAAAAATAATATCTCTTACCTCGAAAGATCGAGATTTCTAATGTAAACACAGGATATAGGCTATGACTTGAACTTGCATCGTATAGCAATACTCAAAATATACTCAAAATACTCACAAGAATACGCTCGATAATATAGAGAGAGAAAACTTCAGTTTCTGGTGTGATTTTCAATTCTAACCTAAGCACCCTATTTATAAGAAAATGCTTAGAACACCAAAGTAGAAAATTTATTAAATATTATTATATTTTTTCCAAAACTTCATACGCGTGCTTTTACCATCCGAACTCAAATTTCATCACATGTTAAATGAGGGAAACAAAATGAAAAACACATTTTTTGTAAATAAAAATAATTAAAACTTTCAAAAGTCAATTATTTCAGAACTTCGGAACTTCAATAATTCACAATAAATAGCCATTTTGTCAGAAAATACTAATCTCGCGAATTTTTATAGGAAATTCAATTCTCTACAACTTTGCGAAGAAAGATTTTCCAAATTCCAAATGCAAATTGGCCAAAATCCTGAACGGGTGATTTTACAATATAATCAAATTTCGGTCAAGAAATGGGGTCCACCAAACACATAAAACATGCTTTAAATATTTTTGGTAACAAAAATACTCCTCCTCCACATATACTCATATATCCCACATTCATCGTAAAAATATCATCATTATTATATTATTAAAATATAATAATATATTTAAATGAACTATTTTATCGAGAAAAAGATAAAATTTCAATTTTCAACAATTGTCACATTAAAAATTTCTCCATCTATATCCACATAAAATCAATATTTTCCTCATCATATGAATCAATAATTAATTATTCACAAATAATATTACGAGAATCACAATATTGACAACCAGTGCGGTTCTGAAAAGAGGGGCTTTCCAATAAGAATTTTTCCTTACTAAGCAGCATGATTAGGTGACCAAACTTCTCCTTGAGCGAAACTTTCTAGACATTGCCAATAATGTTATCTAATAATATTATTCAGATAATATGAATTATTGCTTCGATAATGAAAAATACTGTGTAATAACAATTATTGAAACAACAGCAATATAAAATATCAACGCAACAATTATTAAATCAATAAAATAAAATATTGAACAGTAATTACTGTAACCATTATTAAGTAGTGCCTTCTTACGTAAGAATCAATAATTTTTGCAATACTGGTGCTAACTCTTGTGTGTTAACCACCGAGTATTTTAACTGTATTAATGGTAACAACTACGCCGTTATTTTTAAACAACTTATATTTGTTGTTTTCTTCATCCAATCGCTTTCTGTTATGGGTCCCACAAAAGACTGCACCGTCGTACGAATATTCTCCGACAGCAAGAATATTCCACGACCAAACGAATATTCCCCGACAACAATGAATATTTTATAACCACTTGCTTATTTTGAAATATTTGCGTATTTTACCCATAACTATCCATATTAATCAAATCAACCCTTACTATTTCAAAATAATAAATAGAGAAAATTAAATTTCATTAATAATAAGTTGGGGTCTTACAATAGAGGTTATGATTGCGTGCTTTTATAGCATGGCAATGTCATTGTGTATGCATCATGCCAGTTAAAGAGTTATGAGGAGGTCTATCCTACTTATTATCTATAGTTGGCAGCAGTAGTTTTTGAATTAAAAATATGAAGATAATATTTATACGGAGAGAAGCGTGAGATATACAAGTACTCTAAGAGTCTGAAATATATCTCCACACAGAAGAGTTGAATATGTAGTAGAGAGAGGACTGTGATATCTTATATCATTCAGGGAAGGTAAACGTTGTAGCCGACGCGTTAAGTAGAAGGGGTAGGGAAAGCTGTGATATCTTATATCATTCACGCATTTCTACTCGAAAATTATTTTTGAACTTCCGAGAAATATGTAACGATAGAATATTGAGGGGAGATGGAATATCCAATAATATTTCAGTTATGGAAAACGTAATATTTCGCCTGTGGACTTAAAACCTAACGTTTAAGGAAAATGATTTACGAGAAGGAAATATAATGTGATTAATGAATAAAACAATGATCATATAATGCGTAGGTATTATACGAAGTAATGAATACGAGTATTATACGAGTACATATGAATGATGGTAGGTTGTACATGTTGAATAGTATACGAGAGGAATACGAGATGAATACGTAAATTATACGTTATAAGGCTTTAAGCCAAATGTGTTGGACATGTAGGATTTGATAAGGCCCAAATGCAAGAATGGTTAAGTCCAATGTGAATTAAGGTGAAGTCCAATATAAGTTAATGAACAAAGCCCAAGTGTTTGTTAATTGCAAACCCAATTTATGAATTAAAATTTGTGAAGCAAATTACATTAGAAGCCCAAGTAATTATGTATGTTAGTTAACCTAAGCTCAAGCCTATGATCCAATGGGTAGTATGAACCATGGTGCAAATCATTGATGATCCAAAGTAGGAAGCAAATATACTTAGAGGCTAAGTTAGTGTCTTTGATCACACAAACTATATATAAGTGATGACAAAGTAAACTTAAGGACTAAGTGTTGTGGGGAGCAAGTATACTTAATGATTAAGTAAGTGTGGTGACCAAGTGTTGTGATTAGCAAGAGACTTAAGGGCTAAGCAATGGATAACTTATGTGGTGAGCAAGTAAATTTGGGGAGCAAGTTTACTTGGTTGCTAAGCTTTGAATAGTAAGCAGGTGGATTAAGGAGGTGGAGTGGCTTTATGACCAAACTACCCTCACTTTAGAAATCCTATAAATAGAGGAGGAGTGGGCTCATTATTTGGTTGTTAGTTTTCATCCATTTCAAAGAAACTTAAGTGTTAGAGAGGATAAACACTTTGATGCTTAACTTCTATTATTAGATTTTCCACCAATAACTTATAGCTTAGTGACTTGAGAGAAAAAGCTAAGAAGCTAGTCTTTGAAGTTCAAGAATCAAGAAGGAGATTAAAGATTAAGAAAGTGTTATTCAAGAGTAAGTGTTCTTGAACCATGTTTCTCTTTCTCTTCCATTGTTAGAGAAGGGGGTATTGGTAGAACTAGCATGCTAAGAAATGATGAGAATGATTAATCAAGGGAATTAAGCCGTATATGTAATGAATAAGTAATCCAAACCAAGAATAAGTCATGAATTCATAAGGAACCTACATGAACTTCTCCTATGTTTTCTTAATAAGTTGGTATGATAATAAGAAGCAAGGATGGTGGTTAAAAGATTGAAGCCATAGGAAATCATGAGAAAAGAAGTCATAAGTTATGAGAAATAGAAATATAAGTAGTTTATATTTTCATAAGTTACAAATTCACAATGAACTAGTAATAACTTATCATGTTTATAAGTTAATGAAGCATGAATGTCAAAATATTAATATGATGGATTGAATCCAAGTGAAATGGTCTACAAATCTCAAGTAACGAAGCTTCGCCGGAATTCACACGATTAGACGACAATCGTCGAATTCGTGAAATTTTCGGAATGGAAGTCGAATTTTGATATTGAGCTTGGAAACATTGGTTTTCAATGGAGACAAATCGTATTTGTCATTATAGAGTTGCGGACTCAAAAATGACCGGATTCTGACTTAGAACGAAGAAACGAGCGTTGAACGTTCACGAACGTTTATCGTTTTCGTTAAAAAGGGACTAATAGGTGAAATTTTAGCAAACAAAGTCGAATAGATTAAATTCTTGCATGAACGCATAGAGTACGTAAATTGTGAACCGTAGGCTCTTGAACGAGCCAATTCGGACTTAAAACGAAGAAGTTACGAGTCCGGTCTTCAAAGGGACTCGCGCCACAGCGCCGAGTCCGGTCTTCAAGCCCTAATGGGCGACCTTGTGCAGCAAATGTAAACAAACAAAGGATCACCGGTGTGCAAGCAGCAGCTGAACCTTAAAAGCTAGGCAGTAAAGAATGATTACAAGTAGAGCTTCAATGGAAATTGTCTAACAATAAACTAAGGGACTTAATAAAACATTATTAAATCATAATTAAAACTCTAGTATGATCACTTAGAGTTAAAGTAAGTCAATTGAAGATGAACGCAAACGGTATGCAATAAGCGTACTTAATCAATAACGATCGAGTTTCGATTAAATAACGTAAGGACGTTAGTAAGCCGTGAGGAAGGATAATTAACTTAAACCGAGTTATATTAATGAAATAATTTCAATTAAGTCATAGAAGAGAACGAAGTTGGTAAGAATGATATAAAAGAATGACAGAAAGCCGAAACCCATAATAACAAATCTAATACGGGATTAGATTGAGAAGAAGGGTAAGATTATTTAGGAACTAAGTATGTTCATTCATGACCTAATGTGGTATGTTATGTGCTTATGTGTTGTAGAAACTCTAGAGGCTCAAAGGAAACGTAATTGTAGTAGCAGACGCTGAAGGCAAGTTTTTCTTAAACTCTTGTCTAACCTTCGTGTTTGCCAGGTTTTCAAAATGATTCACGTTATGAGATACATGTATGCTTACAAAGAAAGGGTCGAAGCCAGTTTTAACTCGGCTAGACTAATCTTGATAGATTGACTAATTTCTTTATAAGTCTTTCAATATAGAATTGCTAACGCTATCCTATGCCAACTCTTTGGTACGGATTCAAGGTAAGCCTGAATATGTATAAACAAATGTATTTTCATCGAGTATTCGATGGGCACGTGAGGTTGCCATAACTTAAACGTACACACGTTTAATGGATGTAGTGTTGATCAACATAGGGTACTATAGGCTGATCACCTGGATGTACTCGTATGATATGTCGGACTTACGGACTTCGTGTCGGGTTGTCCTTTTCAAAGAAACTATAAGACGTTCACGTCTTGAACCAGAATTAATGAATTGATGAATATTATTATTGTAAAATGTTTTGAAGGAAAAAGGAAAGCTATTTTGAATTATTGATAGTACTTCGTAACTATCATCCAGTTATTGAAGATATACGATTCCTATGTTTCAAGCATGCTTTTAAAATAAAATTATTGTATTTGCTGAGCTTGTTATGCCCACTCTTGCTTGAACCATATGAACGCAGCTTAGACCGAATGGACCGAAGGATTCTACAAGGATAAAGAGAAGGCTAAAGTGAACGTGTAGATTACCTATGTAATAGTATAGGTTTGTAATGATAATATTGGATATTATGACATGAACAAATGTAACAACTATAAAGAACCTAGGGAATAGTAGTATTGTTTTGGAATATATATATAAGACATATTCGTTCTTTTGAGGCATGTCAATTGAATGATTGTGTGAACTGTAGCACCGTGGAGCACCATATGTCGGGTTGAAAGAGACCCGAATTTGGGGGCGTCACACTAAATCTGTCCATGTGATGTTGTTTTGATTCTGTTTTTGTAACTAGATTGTAGTTTGTTATATAAACTACTTATTCATGCCCTTAGAACACAAAACAATAGACAGGCTTCTTGCAGTTGACGGTCAAGCGAAGAAAGAAGTTCACGAAATGAGTTTTCTGGGTAACCCAGAAAACTTAAACCGTGACTTCTGACATGGTTTGACCAGGTTAGATCTAGTGTTTGTATTGTTGTTATGATGATGTTATGTAATAGATCTGTACACCTACATGTTGTCTACACACTGGAAGCTTAATGTCACAAAAACATTACAAGCATAGCATGTAGTGGAGGCCCAAAGTAAGACCCTCGAGCTGTTCTTCATTCTGGGTAACCCATAAATGAAGAACAGTCTCTGACAGCCACTTTGATGGCTTAGATCTCCTTGTTGTGATGTTCTATGACTTAGATGATAGTTGGATCTTGTAGTGTTACAACAATACTACAATGTCAATGTCTTAGTTAGTTTATATCATGATTAGACAGAGAATTAATGGTGGTCAAACATGACCCCTTGAACAATGTCTTGTCAGTGTTCTTGAGCTCAAGAACACCAACAGCGACAGAAAGTGTCGCTATAGCCTATAGCGACGGTTTCTATTATTTTTATTTTCTGAATTTCTGGAAAATGATTAAAAATAGAAATAAATTCTAAAAATCATTTAAAAAAAGTAAATAAATTCTGAAAATTATAAAATCAGTTTTAAAAATTATTTTATGTCATAACAATTAACTTATAATAATTTGGCATATTTTCCATAAATATTAGTAATTATTTGAATATTATTTATTTAATAAATGCACTAAATAAATTAACTAAAAATGATTTTAATATATTAAAAATTATTTTAAATGATAATAAGGTATCTAATAATATTCTCGAGTTATAAAATGTAACTTTCAATATTATAGAGTAAATTTCATTAATTACTTAATATTAATGATATTAGATTTATTTAATAATTATATTAAATAAATAGATTAAAAATGATTTTATTGATTTAAAAATTATTTAAAAGGATATAAATGGTTTAAAAATATTTTAAGTAATTATAAATGACTTTTAATATTTTAGTGAATAATACCTTAATATTTTAATATTAATGGTAATTATTTAAAAATGATTTTAAATATTTTAAAAATCATTTAAGGGTAATATTAATACTTTAAAAATAGTTTGAGTTATTATAAATAACTTTGATATTTTGGCAATGGTTGTATTAATATTTTAATATTATTTAAATATTAATGATAATAGAATTATCTAATATTTAAATCATTTAATAATGATTCTAGAGTTTGAAAAATCAAGATAAATTATAATAATTATTTAAAATTATTATAAGTTATTTAAAAATAATACGACTGGTATTTAAAATATCCAGGATACTATTGAACTTTATGATAGAGTTTTTGAACTCAATAATTACCCGATAAAGTCGTCGGTACACCGAAATGTTACCGAAATTGATCCGATCGAACCTATATAGTTTGACTGTATAAATATTTGTTTGTGTCTTAATGACTAATATAACTATGTGACGATGTGATTAGGTTACGTATTGACTGTAAATAATAGTACTATGTGTTATGATATATTATTCTAATCAATAGAACAATCTTATAAATGATAGGTCATTGAATTAAAGATAGAACTAAGTTGTGTAAGCAGTAGACCAGGCAAGTATCTTTACCCCTTGCATTTACTTTATGCAATGGAAATGAGTAAGAAAGTTTTAGAATTATATTATCCTTGTGTCAGATTATTAACTCTATTGCTATTGATATGTACTCAAATATTCGTATTCATGCAAGTTCTCGAACTTTATTCGTACATTGTTTATCAGTACAGTATTACTATTAGATTCAGATATATTTATTATGTTCGTAAATTTCTAAGATTGGTTATACAAGTGTCCTCACTTGGATAATTATTGAACATGTTAATACATACTTATTGATTTTCAATATGTATATCTTAATTAAAAGTCGTCTAAGCAATTTGTCTCGGCTAGACACAGATTTAAAATATATTTTGAATATGATAGAACCTTATTGATATCCAACCGAATTTTTTGGTTTGGATTTCCGACTAAGTATGAACATCCCGAACATGGGAAAACTTTTGTGCGCCTAAGGCAGATATAATGAACGAGACTATCGTTCTGGTATGTAGTATTGATCAATACAGGGCATAACGGGTTGATCACCCCCCGTGCCTGTAAGTTATGACGGTTTATAGATGAAGTTCTGTTTGACCTTTTTGAAAACTGAAAACTATGTTCATAGTCTATTGACTGCTCTCCATTTATAGTAGTATGTAGTTTCAAAATTTGAAATAAGAATTGTTATGTTGTTTAGTGTTGCTTCAGTACCTCACAACTATTGCTTCTTTGTTGAAGAGTCGTTCAAAGAAAACATTTAATCATTTCATCTAATATTTATAATTATTATTACTTGCTGGGCACTTAAATGCTCATTCTTGCTTAATTTAAATGTTTTCTGTGACTCCCCCAAAATAGGTATACATCACCTATTCTGAGTCGCCAAATACATGGTATAGAAACAAATACAACTTCAGTAATACAATTGCCGTGCAAAATACGACAACACATATACTGTGAGTTTAAATACAAATATTGTCTAATAGAGAGTATAAAAACTCATAAGGAGTCCTCATTACAATTATTGATACACTATTTTACAAAATAGTGAGGACTATTAAAACAACTATCTTGAATCATCACTCCATACCCCGGCTAGTTCCTGCTAAATTCTCTCCTCCTGAGAAGAACAATGGAATAAAAAGGAAAAGGGTGAGCTCAACTAGCCCAGTAAAGAATATTATGACTAAGATAATATACAACAAATTATCATTAGTCTTCAACAGGGAATACTCTGATAAAATATAATAGACAATAAGTTTTAGATCAACAACTACAGCGAAAACAGCAATCCATTAAAGAGTCAAGTAGAGAAAGAATTCTACTATCTTCTAAGATTTAAAAGTCCATCAGTAATATTTTATCCCTGTAATATCAATCAATATATATCTTGAATCAAATATTAATCTTTGCACTACAGGCCAAAGATATTCATTTGTATCACCAGTTGGTCTCAACACCTGTTCATATTTGCACTACGACCAAAGATATTCAATGGGTAATCATTCATCTTTGCACTACAGGCCAAAGATATTTATATCATCATTTAGGACTGAGGATGATGAAAAATATCTTAAAGAAAACGAATCCAGTGATATAAAAGAACAAATATTAGGGATTCGTATTACAGTTTTATCCAAGTTCAATAATACTCCATAATAACCAATTTTGAAGCAGAATTCAAAAATAAAGATCAAAATATGGATACAATCAAAGATAGTAACCATAATAGACATCTTGGACAAAAAGAAGAAAATTTCATTTTTCGATGAATAGTGTCGTATTCGTGAATAGTGCCGTATACGTGAATAGTAATCCCTACACAAAAAGTTCCAAATTTGATAAAAAGTTCATACCAATATTTCGGCATAATGATATTGAAAGAAATAATATAATTTACGAAGAAAATAACATCCCTTACCTTAAAATAACGGTACTTTTGATCGGAATATCGGATATAAAGCGGAAGGAAGCTTGTATCGAACAGCAACTCTCAAAGTATCTAAATACTCAGAAAAATACGCTCGACAATATAGAGAGAAAGAAAACTTGTTTCTGGTGTGATTTTCAATTCTAACCTAAGCGCCTATTTATAGGAAAATGCTAGAACATCAAAGGAGACTAAAATAATAAAATAATATTATTTTTTTTCTTCCATTCTACGCACACCTCATTCAATGCCAGCCATCTTTGAAGAAAAATAGCAGCTCACATGTATTCAACACCAACCAAAAGTGGGTCCCACCCATAATTTAATAAAAATCATTTTATTTTCTGAAACTTCAGTAATTCATAGAAAATAGCCCACTTATCAGAAAAATACAAATTTTATGTCCAATCCACACGAAATCGAATTCTCTACAACTTTGTAGATTTGAGTTTTTCCAAATTCCAAACAGAAAATATCTGAAATCTACAAACGGATGATTTTTAATACCTCCATTCCAACAAAATACTGATAAAACACCTCAGCATTAATTCCTTCATTTATAATCACATAAAATAAATAAATCCATCATTTATATCCACATCAAATAAATATTTCCTTATCATATAAATTAATAATTAATTATTCACAAATAATATTACAGAATCACAATTATGACAATCGTGCCATTCCCAGAGAAAGGGGGCTTTCCGATAAGGATTTCTCCTTCTTGTGGCGCCGAATTAGGTGACCAAACCTCTCCTTGATGTAACTTTCTAGACATTGCCAATAATGTTATCTCATAATATTATTCAAATAATATGAATTATTGATCCGATAATGGGAAATCTTTGTGCGGTGACAATTATTGAAACAACAATAATATAAAATATCAACGCAACAATTATTGAACCAATAAAATAAAATATTGAACAATAATTATCGTAACAATTATTGAGTAATGCCTTCTTACGTAAGAATCAATAATTCAACAATCTTTGTGCAATACCGTGGTATTACTCTCTTGCAACTGACGCCAGACATCGTATTTTTTTTAACCACCGGGTATTCCAACAGTGTTAACGGTAACAACTACGCCGTTATTTGTAAAAACTCAAATTTGTCGTTGTAACGACCGAGAAATTTGGATCTTATTGTAAAATGATTTTATTAAGTTAAATAATAATAAAATTCTATTCTATGTGTTATCAAGATGGTTGCCATTGTATGACCTATTGATGTTAAAATGTCATAGTATTTGAGCTACGTGAATGAATTAAAGTGTTTAAATTTCCAAGACAAAAATAAAAGTTTTCCGAGGAATTTTTCGAAAGACATTATTCATCGGTATTTGCTCGGGATCTATTTTTGAAATTCTGAGAAATACGTAATGATAGAATTACAAGGTAAGATGGATTATGTAATAAAAATCTAGTTATGGAAAATGTAATATTTTACTTGCGGACTTAATTTATAAGCGTTAAGGAAGGCGAAGTAGTAATGAATAAGTAATAATTGTATAATACTTAGGTATTGTACAAGGGTAATGAAAACGAGTATAATACGAAGTATTATACGAGTGGGTATGAAGAATGAAATATCATATATATTTTCTATATGAATTAGAATACGAAAATGATACATAAACTATATGTATATGTATTAAGTAAGGTTAATGGACTTGGAAGATTGGTTAACAATTATTATAAGTCCAAGTAAATTAAAGGGTGAGGCCCAATTATTGATTAATAAACAAGTTAAGGTTTATTAATGCAAAGCCCAAAGATTAAGTTGGTCCAAGCCCAAGCTAGAGTCCAATGAATTAATTGACCCATGGGGCAAACCATGTTAATATGGTTTAACTTGGTAATCAAATTAAATGTGTAATGATCAAGTATTAGAAGTAAGGACCAAGACTTATGAGTGGTGGCCAAGCATAGGATAAGAGTTGTGATTAGCAAGTAATGAATAGTAAGGAGGTGGCTTAAAGGAGATGGGGAGATTTAATGACTAAACTACCCTAACCTTGCAAATTCTATAAATAGAGAAGCCTTGCAAGCCATTTGTTAATTGTTCAAACAATCCAACATTACAAAGTGCTTAAGTGTTAGAGAGAATAAGCTAACAAATAAGTCACTTTCATTTGTAAGAAGAAGAAGAAAGCTACCTTACCAAGAATTCAAAAGTAAGACTTCTTCTCAATTATTTTCTATCTCTACCTTGATAGTTTGATAAGTAAAGTATGGATTAAGGATCATGGATGTTAAAAAGTAATAAGAATGAGTAAGCAATGAACTTAAGTCACATAAGTTGGTAATAAGTCATTTAAGCTATAAGTTATAAACTTATTTGAAAGTATTATGAACTTGTAATGAGTTTATTAAGAGAAGTGATACAAGAACTTATATGATCATTTGTATCATGTATACATAAGTAAAGTTATATGTGAAGAACATGTAAAGTATGATGATTAAGAAACTTTAATTGTCATAAGTCATGAATAATAAAATCTTAAGTAGTTTATAATTTGACAAGTTATACGCTCATGAAGAGTAAGTCAAAAATCCAATAATGAATATAAGTGGTGGTAAATAGTATGTTGAGATGTTCACATGATGAATGGAAGTCATTTATAATGTTGAACAAATCATAAGAATGAAGATTTTCCGAAAATTGCACGATTGGACGATAATCGTCGAATTCGTAAAATTCTCAGAATAGAAGTCAAATTTTGTGTTTGAACTTGGAACCATTGTTTTCCGATGAAGACAAGTCATATTTGGCATTTAAGAGTTGCAGACTCAAAAATGACCGAATTCCGACTTAGAACGAAGAAACGAGCGTTGAACGTTCACGAACGTTTATCGTTTTCGTTAAAAATGAACCTATAGGTGATTTTTTAGCAAACGAAGTCAAATAGATAAAATTCTACATGAACGCGTAGATTACGTAATTTGTGAACCGTGGGCTTTTGAACGAGCCAATTCGGACTTATAACGAAGAAGTTATGCGTCCGGGAAGTTCACAAAATTCAAAGACTGAATTTTTTTCTGGTGCATAGAGTTGGCGCCGCGGCGCCAACCCTAGGCCAAACTGGTCGCGTCATAGCGCTTAACTGTGTTTGAGCACCTTTGTAGAGTTAAATCAGCAGTATGAATCAGTAGTACAATTTATGGCGCCATGGCATTTCCATGTATGCAATCTGAAAATCCTCTGGAGTGTAGCGCCACAACACGCCCACCACTAAGTAAGGACTTCATGTGCATGGCGAGTCTCGAAACAAGGATGGTGATGAATGTTTCTAAGTACAAAGAAGAGAAAGTTAATTAATTTAAAAGTAAATACAACTTAAGGAATGTAATGTAACATTGTTAAACTTTGTTAAACCTTAAGAATGTTGTATAAAGGTTGAGATAACCTAGTTAAATATAAATGCAAGGATAATGATAAACCGGAATGAATAATAACTTAATCTTGTACACAATTAGATTGAGAAGAAGGGTAAGATATAGTCATATACATACTTGATTATATGTGACCTAATGTAAGGCATTATGTGATCATGTATTGTAGAGACTTGAATGACTTGAACATAAAGTTAATATACCGTAGCAGATGCTAAAGGCAAGTATTCTAACTCTTGTCTCAGTTCATTCTGAACAAGTTTTTGAAGTTCATGTATTCTTTCGCATGAATTGAAGTATGTTGAAGTTAAAGCCAATTGCTTTGGCTAGACGTGATATATTGATAATCTATACAGTTATTATCAAATGTTGTTATCTTTTGTCAACTACTCGATATGGTTTTCAAAAGAAGACTGAAATGTTAAACAAAGGTTTTGTCGATAAAACGACAGGCACGTGAGGTTGCCAAATGCTTAAACGTACATACGTTTAATGGATGTAGTGTTGATCAACATAGAGTATAATAGGCTGATCACCTAGAAGTGCTCGTAAGTAATATCGGGCTTACGGACTTGCTTCCGGGTTTCCCTTTTCCAATAAAGAATGAATACTCGAGGTCTTTGACCGGAGTAAAGGTTTTACTAAATATTGTTATGATAGTAAAACATTTTGAAAGAAAGATGAAGTGTTATTTTGAATTAGCAATAGTACTTCATAACTATTGTTCAGTTATTGAAGATATACGATTCGTATGTGTCAAGCATGTTGTTATTGAATTGTTATACTTGTTGAGCTAGTTATGCTCACTCTTGCTTGAACCATATGAATGCTTCTAAGACTGAACGTCCCGAAGGATCGAAAAAAGGATAAAGGAAAATCTAAGGCAGATTGTTAAGCTGTCTTGTAATAGTATAGGTCTATTGTTGTAATGTAATTGATATTATGACAAAGAACCTTTGTAATGGGTATAGAACCTGGGAAATGTAAATATTGCTTTAAATATATAGAAGTTATGTTCGTTCTTTGAGACTTTTTTGATTGAATGAATGTATGAATGTTGTACAGTATAGCACCATCTGTTGGGTTGGAAGATACCCGGATTTGGGGGAACTACAGTCGTTTTCTTCATCCGGCCGTTAGCCATTATGGGGCCCACAAATGGTTGCGTCGTCGTACGAATATTCCCCGACAGAAAGAATATTCCACGACCAAACAAATATTCCCCGACAACAATGAATATTTTATAACCACTTGCTTATTTTGCAAAATTTTCACATTTCACCCATAACCAAAGTATTATATCAAATTAATACCTTATTATTCACAATAATAAATAGAGGAAATTAGATTTTATTTATAATAAGTTGGGGTCTTACAACCTCCCCTCCTTATGAAATTTTGTCCTCGAAATTGACGTACGTACATGGTGTTTCGAAAAGGTGAGGATACCTCACTTTCATTTCTGATTCCAACTCCCAGGTTATTTCTTCAATAGCATGGTTTCTTCACAAAACCTTAACTTGTGGTATAACCTTCGTGCGTAAGACATGCTCTTTCCTATCCAAGATCTTAACAGGTACCTCCTCGTACGTTAAATCTTCAGCTATCTCGTCTTGTTCTAACTAAATAATGTGGTTCGGGTCTTTAACATATTTACGAAGCATAGATATGTGAAAAACATTATGAACACGAGACATGCTTGGAGGTAATGCGAGTCTATAGGCCACATTTCCTATTCGGTCAAGAATCTCAAATGGACCAACAAATCTTGGATTGAGCTTTCCTCTCTTCCCAAATCTTGTAACTCCCTTCTATGGTGCAACACGTAACAATACATGATCCCCAATATTAAATTCCACGTCCTTCCGATGAAGATCCGTATAACTCTTTTGTCGATCATGTGCCATTTGTATACGTTGTCGAATCGTTTGGATCTTCTCTGTAGTCATTCGTACCAACTCTGGTCCCAACAATGTTGCTTCTCCCACCTCATCCTAGCATATTGGAGAGCGACACTTTCGTCCATACAATGCTTCAAATAGAGCAACACCTATACTTGCCTGATAACTGTTGTTGTAAGATAATTCCACCAATGGTAAATACTTATCCCAACTCCCTTTGAAATCTAGGACACAGAGTCTTAATAGATCTTCAAGAGTTTGAATAGTCCTCTCTGATTGTCCGTCCGTTTGAGGATGGTATGCAGAACTGAATCGTATATCCGTACCCATAGCTTTCTGCAAGCTAACCCAAAATCGTGAAGTGAATCTTGGGTCACGATCTAAAACTATGGATATTGGCATGCCATGCAATCTCACAATCTCATTCACATACATACTAGCAAGACGTTCAAGGGAATAAGTCTCACATATAGGCAAGAAATGAGCAGACTTGGTTAATCTATCAACAATGACCCAAATCGCATCTATGCCTTGAGAAACCTTGGGAAGACCCGTAATGAAATCCATAGTAATGTGTTCCCACTTCCATTTCAGAATCTCAAGTGGTTGTAATGGACCCTTTGGCACTTGATGCTCTGCCTTTACACGTTGACAAGTTAAACACCTCAAGATAAACTCTGCGATCTCTCTTTTCATATTGCTCCACCAAAATGTATATCGAAGATCATGATACATTTTGGTACTCCCAGGATGAATTGGAAACGGTGTGTTGTGTGCCTCCATCGTGATTCTATGCTTCAAGTCAGAATTGTTAGGAACACAAAGTCTGGAGTTGACTCGAAGTATTCCTTCTTCATCGATTCTTGTTTCTGGAATAGCACCTTCTTGCACTTTCTTCTTCATACGCATCAGCTCCATGTCCGTAGCTTGAGCAGCTTTAACTTTATCGATTAAAGTCAGTTCTACTCGTATATTTGATATCATCACGTGGGTACTTGGAGCCTTTACCTCTATCTCCATCCTTTGCAAGTCATACAAAATGGACTTTTGTGTTAACAACATTGCACTCGTACCTGCATATGATCTTCTACTCAACGCGTCAGCTACCACGTTTGCTTTTCCAGGATGATATTGAATGGTATGATCGTAATATTTCAACAGCTCGAGCCAACGTCGTTGCCTCATATTGAGTTCCTTTTGGGTGAAGAAATATTTGAGGCTTTTATGATCTGTATAGATCTCCACTTTCTCCCCATACAGGTAATGTCTCCAGATTTTCAACGTGAAAACGACTGCCGCCAACTCGAGATCATGAGTAAGATAATTCCTCTCATATTCTTTGAGTTGTCGTGAGGCATAGGTTATGAATTTCCCATGTTGCATGAGAACACATCCTAACCCTTTACCTGAAGCATCGCTGTGGATAACAAATCCATCCGAACTAGGTGGTATTATCAGAACAGGTGCCAAAATGAGTCTTCTCTTAAGTTCTTGAAAACTCTTCTCACAATCCTCGCTCCAACCAAATTTTATATCTTTACGAGTCAGCTGAGTTAACGGAGTAGCGATTCGAGAAAATCCTTCCACGAATCTCCGATAGTAACCAGTTAAGCCCAGAAAGCTACGTACTTCAGTCATTGACTTTGGTTGCTCCCAACTTTGTATGGCTTCAATCTTTGCCGGGTCGACAGATACTCCATGTTTTAACATCACATGCCCAAGGAATGTTACTTCCTCAAGCCAGAACTCGCATTTCTTCAGCTTGGCATATAGCTTGTTATCGCGAAGCCTTTGAAGTACCAGCTTCAAATGGTGCCCATGCTCTTCACGACTTTTGGAATAGATGAGGATGTCATCAATAAAGACAACAACGAACTAATCCAAATATTCTTTGAACACATGGTTCATCATATCCATGAAAGCAGCAAGAGCATTAGTCAATCCAAAAGACATGACTAAGAATTCATAATGCCCATACCGAGTTCTGAAGGCAGTCTTTGGAATATCTTTAGTTTTAATCTTCAGCTGATGATATCCAGAATGAATATCAATCTTTGAAAAGAATTGTGCTCCTTGCAATTGGTCGAACAAGTCATCAATGTGAGGTAGCGGATACCTATTCTTGATAGTGACATGGTTCAATTCTCGGTAGTCAATACAAAGTCGCATACTCCCTTCTTTCTTCTTTACGAATAACACAGGAGCACCCCAAGGAGATGTATTAGGACGAATGAAACCGATGTCCAACAACTCCTATAGTTGGACCTTTAACTCCTGAAGTTCAATAGGAGTCATTCGATATGGGGTTTTAGAAATGGGCTTTGTACCAGGTTCAAGGTCAATAAAGAATTTAACTTCACGTTACGGGGTAGGCAAGGAAGTTCTTGAAAATACGTCAGGAAATTAACTAACAACAGAAATATTATTCAAATTTGACGTGTTTTTATTCAAGTCCGTGACATGGACTAA
Source organism: Panax ginseng (assembly GCA_020205605.1). Classification (NCBI taxonomy): domain Eukaryota; kingdom Viridiplantae; phylum Streptophyta; class Magnoliopsida; order Apiales; family Araliaceae; genus Panax; species Panax ginseng. Next base: position 59,107,873 of record CM035140.1, on the reverse strand, counting down.
GAAAGCTTGACATTCGTTTTTCAATAAACGAATAGCTTTATGGCTTGATATGACAGTGATTGACTCTAATGGTTTGGTTGTTTGAATTCGCATAATAGGTTGGTTAGGAATATGAAAACTAACAACCTTACGAAAATAATTAATTTTAGCATGATGAGTGGTTAACCAATCAATCCCTAAAATCACATCAAATGCAAGAATTTTCAACAAAATAAGATCAGAAGGTAATGTGATGGTACCAACATGAATCAAGCAAGATTTATAAATAGTAGATGTAATGAAAATTTCTCCTAATGGAGTCTCAATAGATAAGTCAAGGTCTAACTTCTCCGGAGTTAAGTTTAAACTTTGAGCACAAGCAGGAGAGATAAAAGAATGGGTAGAACCGGTATCTAATAAGGTATAAACTTCTTAAGAGTTTATGATTAGCTTACCCGTGATCACCTCGTTCGGGTTCCTCGCATTTTGAGCAGTCACAACAAACGCCCTTCCAGGAACCACCAACTTTGACTTGTCTGGGACAACCTTTGGAGTCACCATCCCCGTTGAACTTGGTTTCGCAACTAGACAATCTCTAGCTATATGACCTTCCTTTCCATAGTTATAACACACCTTGGATTGTTGTGGGCAGTTTGGGCTGATGTGTCCCTCTTTCCCGCATTTGTAACAAACGACTGGTGCTCGTTCTCCTCCCTTAAAAATAGTTGATGTTTGTGATGACGTCTTCACGTTATCATTGTTGTACCTTCTCTTTTTAAAATCTCCTCCTGACTCGCTCCTTCTATTATCATGGCCACGATTACCACCAGAGTGGTTACCGCTTTTGTCCGAATGCTTTCCTCCCTGCTGGTTTTCATTGCTCCGATGGCTACCGCCATCGGTATGACCCTGGTTGCGGTCCCTTGGTTGAACATACTCATTATCTCGCTCTAATAATTGAGCCATGTTTACAACATCTGAATATAAAGAAAATTTATGAGAGATAAGATATTGCTGAATCTCGGCTTTTAGACCTCTCAGAAACATCCTCGTCATTCGTTCCTCATTCTCGACCAAATGAGGTGCAAACCTGGATAACTCTGCAAACTTTTCCTCGTATTGGGACACCGTCGTGTTATTTTGTTCCAGTCTGATAAACTCCACCTCCTTCATATGACAGTTTTTGAAATGTTTCCCAAGACATATTGAGTGCGGCAGGCTGGGTACACTTCACAGACTCCCACCAGTAGTCTGCCTCATCGCGGAACATAAAGGTGGCGAATGGAACCTTCTGTTCCTCCGTACATCCCAAGACATCAAATATCTTGGTAATTTGTTTGACCCACGTTTCTGCCTTGATCGGATCCGGCTTTCCAATAAATTCTGGTGGTCCCAACTCTTTGAACTGCTTGGTTGTGACAAGTCGCGCGTTGCTATCATTTCCACCCGTATTTTGTACACGAGTCTCCCTCGTCTGGTTTTGCATGAACTACAAAAATCTTCTAAACATCCCATCATTCATCATTTGTTCGGTAGTTTTATTTACAGGAGGAATATTTCCTTCCTATTGCACATTCCCCTGGGTGGTGATTAAAGGTGTCTCCACGGTCTCATTCACTCCATTATTAACGTTCTCAGCTGCCATTCTTAAATATTGCCATAAAACAAGGGTTAATTATCATGTCATATATTATCTCTATACTCTAACCGACCAAATAAATACCAAAAAAACTTAGTTAGGTCATACTAGCGAAGGAATTCCCCATCTCTCCCCTCCTAGTTCTTGTCTCACATCTCAGCCAGGGATCATATCCCTAAGCTTTGATACCAACTGTGAAGCTCCCAAAATAGGTATACATCACCTATTCTGAGTCGCTAAATACATGGTATAGAAACAAATACAACTTCAGTAATACAATTGTCATGCAAAATACAACAACACATATATTGTGAATTTGAATATAAATATTATCTAATAGAGAGTATAAAAACTCAAAAGGAGTTCCCATTACAATTATTGATACACTATTTTACAAAATAGTGAGGACTATTAAAACAACTATCTTGAATCATCACTCCATACCCCGGCTAGTTCCTCATAAATTCTCTCCTCTTGGGAAAAATAATGGAACAAAAAGGAAAAGAGTGAGCTCAACTAGCCCAGTAAAGAATATTATGACTAAGATAATATACAACAAATTATCATTAGTCTTCAACAGGGAATAATCTGACAAAATATAATAGAAAACAAGTTTTAAATCAACAACTTCAGCGGAAACAGCAATCCATTAGAAGAGTCAAGTAGAGAAAGAATTCTACTATCTTCTAAAATTTAAAAGTCCATCAGCAATATTTTATCCCTGTAATATCAATCAATATATATCTTGAAACAAATATTCATCTTTGCACTACAGACCAAAGATATTCATTTGTATCACCAGTTGGTCTCAACATCTATTCATCTTTGCACTACGGCCAAAGATATTCATTGGGTAATTATTCATCTTTGCACTACAGGCCAAAGATATTTATATCATCATTTACGACTGAGGATGATGAAAAATATCTTAAAGAAAATGAATCTAGTGAGATAAAAGAACAAATATTAGGGATTCGTATTACAGTTTTATCCAAGTTCAATAATACTCCATAATAACCAATTTTGAAGCAGAATTCAAAAATAAAGATCAAAATATGGATACAATCAAAGATAGTAACCATAATAGACATATTGGACAAAAAGAAGAAAATTTCATTTTTCGATGAATAGTATCGTATTCGTGAATAGTGTTGTATATGTAAATAGTACCGTATACGTGAATAGTAACCCCGACAGAAAAAGTTCCAAATTTGATAAAAAGTTCATACCAATATTTCAGCATAATGATATTGAAAGAAATAATATCATTTACGGAGAAAATAACATCTCTTACCTCAAAATAACGGTACTTCTGATCGGAATATCGGATATAAAGCCGAAGGAAGCTTGTACCAAATAGCAACTCTCAAAGTATCTAAATACTCACAAAAATACGCTCGACAATATAGAGAGAAAGAAAACTTATTTCTGGTGTGATTTTCAATTCTAACCTAAGCGCCTATTTATAAAAAAATGCTAGAACGTCAAAGGAGACTAAAATAATAAAATAGTATTATTTCTTTTCTTTCATTCTACGCACACCTCATTCAAAGTCAGCCATCTTTGAAGAAAAATAGCAGCCCACTTGTATTAAACACCAACCAAAAGTGGGTCCCACCCATAATTTAATAAAAATCATTTTATTTTCTGAAACTTCAGTAATTCATAGAAAATAGCCCACTTCTCAGAAAAATACAAATTTTATGTCCATTCCACACGAAATAGAATTCTCTAAAACTTTGTAGCTTTGAGTTTTTCCAAATTCCAAACAGAAAATATCCGAAATCCACAAACGGATGATTTTTAATACCTCCATTCCAACAAAATACTGATAAAACACCTCAGCATTAATTCCATCATTTATAACCACATAAAATAAATAAATTCATCATTTATATCCACATCAAATAAATATTTTCTTATCATATAAATAAATAATTAATTATTCACAAATAATATTACAGAATCACAATTATGACAACCAGGCCGTTCCCAGGAAAGAGGGGGCTTTTCGATAAGGATTTTTCCTTACTGGCGCGCAATTAGGTGACCAAACCGCTCCTTGACAGGAGTTTCTAGACATTGCCAATAATGCTATCTCATAATATTATTCAAAAAATATGAATTATTGATCCGATAATGAGAAATACTATGCAGTGACAATTATTGAAACAATAATAATATAAAATATTAACGCAGCAATTATTGAACCAATAAAATAAAATATTGAGCGAGAATTCATCAGTAATAATTATTGAGTAGTGCCTTCTTACGTAAGAATCAATAATTCAACAATAATGTGCAATACCGTGTGCTATTGTGCAACCACGCGTATTACTGTATTTTTAACCACCGGGTATTCCAATAGTGTTAACGGTAATAACTACGCCGTTATTTGTAAAAACTCAAATTTGTCGTTTTTTTCATCCGACCGTTATCCGTTATGGGGTCCATAAATGGATGCGCCGTCGTACGAATATGCCCCGACAGAAATAATATTCCACGACTAAACGAATATTCCCCGACAACAATGAATATTTTATAACCACTTGCTTATTTTGCAAAATTTTCACATTTCACCCATAACCAAAGTATTATATCAAATTAATACCTTATTATTCACAATAATAAATAGAGAAAATTCGATTTTATTTATAATAAGTTGGGGTCTTACATTTTCAGCTATGTATGATCGACTTGAAGGTTCAGGCAGGAACAAAGGGAAATGAAAGCTAGCAGATTAAGTTTGTGTTATCTTATGTAATAGCTAGACTTAAATAAGTTGATGATATTTATTATCTATCATGTAATGAAATGTTTTAAAGGTCGCGTACCTGGGATTTAGACAACTCTGATATGTAAATTAAGTTTGATATTTATGGCATTATTATTATTATTCCGCTCAAAGAAATGGTATCGTGAAGCACTAAATTCGGGTTTCAAGCACCTGAATTTGGGGGTGTCACAAAGATGGTTTGTAATGTTTGAATAGTTATAGCTTGATGCTATGAAGATAATGTACTATGATATAGTACGAGATAAACTCATGAGGAGTTATAGATAATGTGATATGAGGAATTCGTATTGAGCAAGTTAAGGGCAAGTTAAGAATAAGTTAAAAGTAAGGTAATGTTAGGTGGGATTTCAATTGAGGACTCATATGGTGACTAAGTTGTACAAACATTTGTATGGGCAGAGATTTTGTGCATGTACTTGGTTTATCACATTGATAATCATTGGAATGTCGGTGTCGCGCTATCAATGTATATGTGGTGAAAAGGTGATTCTTTTCTCATGTGTATATTTGATAGTTAGTGTAACGACCCAGAAAATGGTGTAAATTGTAAAATAATTTTATTTAATTAAATAATAAATAAAATTATATTATTTATTATAATTATGTGATAACAAGATGGATAACGTTATATAACCTAGAAACATCGAAAAGTCATAGTATTTTGACTACGTGAAGGAATTAAAGTGTTTGAATTTCCAAGACAAAAATAAAAGCTTTTCGAGAAATTTTTCAAAAAACACTATTCATCGAATTCCGCTCGGGATATATTTTTGAACTTCTGAGAAATACGTAATGATAAAATATCGAGGTGAGATGGATTATCCAATAATATTTCAGTTATGGCAAACACAATTTTTTGCCTGTGGACTTAAAACCTAACGGTTAGGGAAAGTGATTTCCGAGAAGGAAATGAAATGTGAATAATGAATTAAAGCGATAATCGTATAATACGTAAGTATTGTACGAGGTAATGAATACAAGTATAATATGAGGTATTATATGAGTATGTATGAATGAGGATATGTCGCATATAAATAAGTATATGAGTGGAATACGAGATTAATACGTAAATTATACGTTATAAGGCTTTAAGCCAAATGGATAGGAATTGTAGGATTTGTTAGGAATTTTACAAGCCCAAGTATAGGAATGGGTAAGCCCAAGTATATAAATGGTTAAGTCCAATGTGAATTAATGAACAAGCCCAAGTGTTTGTTAAATGCAAGCCCAAAGCATAAGTTAGGTTAATTAAGCTAAAACCCCAATGAAAGAACCAATGGGTTATTGGATGATTAAAACCCATGGGGCAAACCATGGGTGATCCAAAGTGATGATCAAGTAACTTAATGGTTAACCAAAGGATAAGTTAAGTAATGACCAAGTAAAGTGCTTATGCTTGGAGACTAAGTAAAGTGCTTATGCTTGGTGGCTAAGTAAATGTAATGAGCAAGCAAGAGATAAGCTAGGTGATGAGCAAGTAACTTAATGGCTAAGTGTTGTGGTGATCAAGTTAACTTAGTGCTTAAGCTATGAATAGTAAGGAGGTGGAGTGGCTTTATGACCATTATACCCTAACTTTGTGATTTCTATAAATAGAAGGATGCTAGCTTATTTGTTGGTTGTTTCATTTCATCCAACATCTTATAGCTTATTGGTTAGAGAGAAAAAGCTAGAAAAGCTAGAAAAGCTAGTCTTTCATAGTTCAAGAAGAAAGAAGAAGATTAAAGCTTAATCAAGTGGTCTTCAAGGGTAAGAACCTAAACCATGTTTCTCTTTATCTTCCATTGTTAGAGAATTGAGTAGTGGTAGAACATGTATGCTAAGAAGGAGTAGGAATGAATAATCAAAAGACTTAAGCCATGAATAAGTTATGTGGTAAAATAAGTAATAAATGAAGTTTTGAACTTATGAAGAACAAGTAAGAACTTATTATGTTTATAAGTTAATGAAATATGTATGTCAAGATGTTAGTATGATGGAATGAATCCATTTGAAATGAAGAAAAAATCATAAGTAACGAAGTTTTGGCAAAATTCACGAGTTTGGACAATAATCGTCGAATTCGTGAAATTCTCAGAATGGATGTCAAATTTTGACTTTGAGCTTAGAAATATTGGTTTTCGATGGAGTATAGTCTCATTTGGCATTCTAGAGTTACGGACTCGAAAATGACCGAATTCCGACTTAGAACGAAGAAACGAGCGTTGAACGTTCACGAACGTTTATCGTTTTCGTTAAAATGAACTAAAAGGTGAATTTTGAGTTAAAAGATTCAAAATTGTAAAATTCTTGTATGAACACGTAGAGTATGTAATTTGTGAACTAACGGATTTTGAACGAGCCAATTCGAACTTATAATAAAGAAGTTATGAGCTCGGGAATCTCACATAAAAAGTTATCTGTCAAATTTTTTAGAGATCGGGTTTGGCCATTGCATATTTCATACAAAGCTCTATAAGTCGCACCGCAGCGATAAATGTGAAGGGATTGATATCTTTGGAGTTTCAAATATGCATTTCCACTTTAGTAAAGGGATGCCACGTTGCGGCGCCGGCAGTGAAAGTTGGTTGACCATGTTAGGATTTGTAAATCCAATTAATTAAGAACGAATAGTAGAATGTACATATACTTAATGTATATGATAAGACTAACTTTAAATCACATTTATAGTGATGACGGTATGAATTTAAGTATGGTTTACGAATAATTAAATGGAGAACATGATGGGTAAGTATGTAAACCATGAATGGTATTCAACGTTAGTATTTCACCAATGACGATCGAGTAACGGTTTAATGACGTAAGAACTTTAGTAAGCTGTAAGGATAGATGATTAACTCGAAACAAGCTGTATTAATGATATAATTTCAGTTAGGTTATAAAAGAGAAAGAAGTTGATAAGTGTGACGGCCCCAAATCTGGGTCCCAAATCACCGCGGATCTGGTACAATCATTCTATAACTATTGCGGAAGATATAAACATAAATTGTTTATACAGTAAACTTTACACATTTTTTCCCAAGGTCGAGTAACCTTAACTTAATATACAATTCATAACTTATTTGACTTACAATAACATTAATATATAATCTTTATTACAAATCTAACTTTACGTATACTAAAGATGGAACTGCTCTTTGACCTTTCCTTGTATCGGCGTATTATTCGTCTTAATCTGCAATGTTTATCATGATATAGCAAGAGTCTTGTGATGAATTTGCCCAGCAAGTATAACTTCATTTAAGGATATATCATGATTGAAAGAATTTGAATAATAAGTTGGCTATAATTCAACAATATAGTTGTGAATTAGCATGAACAAATTTTTGAATGAACAAACATTTAACATGAACAAATATATCTGGACCGAATGGTAATGAAGGTGATCAGCCTTTCATACCTAATGAACACATGATATACGCACAGAGTGCAATTAAACAATTCTTAGACATAGCAATCAGCAATGATTAACCACAAGTTATATTTGAATAAACAACTCAAAGTTGAGTTAAGGAAAACTTGCTTGAACCGTTGATTACCAATATGCAATTTAATAAGCTTTGACTGAACCTAATATATAAATAATATCGATATACCAATTAGAATAATATCATCACAGTATTTAAAATAACCTAAACGCATTATCACATAATCATGTCAGTCTATAACACACATAAAACCTAACCTCAAGTCAAACTTTTACAGTCTTAGTCGAGTTCGGTACAATTCTGACATCCCGACGGTCTAGTCGGATAATCGTCGAGTTTAAGTTTAATTAAACTATGTCTAAACACTTAACAATTATCTTAGATAATTTTAATATCAGTCAAAATAATTTTCCAAGTCTCATAATAATTATTATCATTTATCGTGAATTTTCAATCATTAATATCGTATTTATAAAAATTAAATACCACATAATTCATTTACCATTAATATTTATTTAATACTAAATATTAATGAAAATCATAACATAATATTATAATATATCAAAGTAATTTTAATACCTTAAAATCATATTTATATGATTTTGAAACAATTAAATTCTTTATCGATAATTGCTTTTAATATTAAAATATTAATATTTTCATGACAAAATATCAAAAGTTATATTTTATAACTTAAAATATTTTTATAACACTTAAATCATTTTTATATGATTTTTAAATCATAAATTCTAATTTTCCATAATTTATTTAATACATTTAGTAAATAAATTAATTACCATTAATATTAATTAATGAAATTTATCATAAAATATTAAAAGTCACTAAATATAACTTAAAATATTTTACTATACCATAATATTTTTTTTCATGATTTTCATGTATTAAAATCATTTTAAAATAATTTATTTAATATTATAATTAAATAAATTAAATACCATTATATTCTAAAAATATTAAATATTTATAAAATATACTCAAAATAATTAAAAACTAATTTTCAGACTTTAAAATAATTTTTAGGAATTTATTTTGTATTTTAATAATTAAAAACCATTTTATCTATTTATTAATTAAAATAATTAATTTTAGAAATAAATTGTCGCTAAAGGGGCTATAGGCGACAAATCCGTCGCTATAGGTGTTCTTGGTGTTCTTGAGCCCAAACCCAGAAACTCATAGGCAGTTACAAGGTGCCACGTTTGACCGGTTCTAGATTAATGATCTTCATGATTTTGGGTTATCTAAAGTGTTACACATGTAGTATTTATGTCATACTACACAAACAAACTGAGTCCAGGGTCATACAGCATCATAACAGAGAGATATGAGCAATCAAAAAGTCTGACAAGGATGTTCTTCATTTCTGGGTTTTCCAGAAAATGAAGAACAACACAAGGTGTTATATTTAGATCCTTGTAACACGCGTCCTGAGCTGGCTTTGTGTGATATGAAGGTTCAAGTATGCAGTATAGATGTCAGTGTACAATGTTATAACAACAGATCATCATAACAACAACTAATTCTAAGAGATCATGGTCGGTCAAACTCTGACGAAAAAACACGTTCTTGAAGATCTGGGTTTCCCAGAAACCTTCATCCGGCAAGCTGGTCAACGGTTGTTTGACCACGATTAATTGTCATCTTGGTAATGGTATGAGTAATATAAAAGCATGATTGTGTAGCTGTTGGTCGATTTCGCAATCAATGAATACGTGCAAGTATACACGGTCAACAAGTAATAAAGTGATAAAATAGAGTGTCGATCCCACAGAGAATTCTAATTAATAAATTCCAACTACTAGCACTATATCAATCCAATTTTATTTAAACAACTAATAATTGTGATTTTCTGAATTAATAAAACTAACTAAATAATTAAGAAATATTATTTCTAAGATAAAGCAAATAAATAAAATTAAGATTTGAATGAATGAATTCAGATAAATAAGGATTAAGACCTCAATATCCCCAAATATGAACTTATAAATCAATTATCCAATTATCTCAATTGTTATGCCTACTAAATTGTTAACAGGAATTCTCAAATGCCTAAAGCCCTTTTCCAAGTGATCAATTAACTTCTATTTAATTCAAATTAATCTTGCTATATTCATATGGAAAACAAGTGAACTAAACTCCTTCAACTCCAATTCCTTATGCGTTACATGCGGTGAACAGATATTTCCATTCAATTCACAAACCTAATTATTCACTGTGCAAATAACTAAGTCACGCGTTATCAAGCCCAGTTCTAACCCTAGAATTCCTCTTTCAATTCCTTCTAGAGTAACAAGGTAATTATTGGCCAAATAATTAATCAAGAAATACAAGGCAAGATAAACAATTTTCTTTGACATAAATAATTGGAATAAATTGAATAACTACTTCATAGCCATAAAAGGTTCAATTGAAATCTTAATTAAAGAATTAGTTCATGACAGAAATTAAAATCAACAATCTTTTGCAAATCATACTTAAAGAATTACACAAATTGAAAATAAGGAGAAGAAGAAAAACTCTTGAGTCAATCCTTAGTCTTCAAGTAATCCTTTCTCTTAGCCTCTAATTGTGAATGATAGCTTATAATTCAGCATCCTTAACTTTATATACTCTCCACAATCCTAATCCACATCAATTTGTCAAATAACCTCCTCTTTAATGCAAGTCAACCACTTTGATCCACGCTGCGTCCACAGTCAATGCCGGTAGAGGCCCGATGCCCGTGTTGGAAATGAACTATGTTGAGCGCCCCGGCGCTAGTCTTCAGCTTATATACCATTCTGCCATTATAAGCTTGAAATCCCAGAATTACCCCTACAACTTCCAAATCTGCAAAACAAAACATAAACACAGTAAAAATGCTGCTAAAGGACTTGAGAATACACAAATTTAAGCCCAAGTATATCCGATTCATGGGCATATTACCCAATCATCAAATACCCCCAAACTTAAATCGTTGCGTGTCCTCAAGCAACAAAACACAAACAACACAAAAAACTAAACATCATGCAAATGCGAACTATCTAAATGATCTTAATTCCAGCAATCCAATAGCTCACGTATATTCATAAGCCTCAGAAAAATCACAAAAACATGCTAATACATCGTGTTAAGGCAGATCAATAATATCCCCAACAATCAATAAATCTAAATCTGTTATTGCTGATATCGTGAGTGTGTGTTCAACAACCATGCTAACCCATGAAAGGCAAAAATATGAGAGATAATAAATTTCTTAGTAGGCATCATACAGTGAAAACTTGAGAACTCATCAAATAAACTTGCTTCAACTGAAATCAAACAATTACCAAAATTTAAGGGTCAAAATGGAATACTTATGCTTTCCTTTTGTCTTTTTTTTCTTTATATAACGGGGGCTTTTTGCACTTTTTCTGCTTTATTTGTATTTTATTTTTTATTTTTCTCATTACTATGCATTGTCTTATTCCCTTAGGCTTTTCAGTGCCACCTTAACGAGCTTTTGACCAACGACTCCCAAGCCATTAAGACCTTAGGGCGCTAGGTGTAGAGACAATCCCCTCGGGCTTACTTACTCAAGTAACAAAGGCCACAAAACTAGACAAGCATGCCAAGGTTTATAATATTTTATTTTATTTTAACATAGCTTATATACTGCAACTATTTTTCCCCCAAACTTGAGTTTATGTCTCAATTCAGTCTTCACTAGCTATTCAAATTGAACCTTTATTTCACTAGCATTCATCCTTTAGAACTTTATTATCTATCCATTTAAACTATCATAGCCAACATGGTCATTTTTCAAAACGTGCTATCCTTATAATATCAATGTCAAACAGATAAAGATTTAAATCATGTCAACAAAATCATCTCATTAGCTCAATAATCCTTACTAGACTTGTTCATGCAATTTTTAATTTCATCATTGGCCCCAAACATACGTGCTATCAAACGCTGGAATTATCATGCAATCCTAAATGCAATATTTAACTAGCAATAACAATCCAAATCCACAAACTAATAACAAACTACAACTGCAAATAAAAATTAACTACCCCCAAACTAATCTAGAGCAATGTCCTCGTGAGAAAAATAAGGCAAAATAAAACAAGGACTTCCCTGACGAGCTTATTCCTCGAGTGGAGCATCATCGTCCTCGCTCATCTCTAGATCAGAAGGGGGAAACACTGGCAGAATAGGAGTAGTAGGGAACTGGCTAAGGTTAACGCCCGGGTACAGTTGGGCGTTCATAGCATTTTGGGCAGCAAATTGATCAACCAAGTATTTGTAGATCACGTCTTGACGTTCAGACAAGCGTACATTCTGGGACTCCAGGTTGTAAAACCAACCGTCAATTTCCCGTTGGACAGCTTCAGGAACCACACCACGATGAGCTGCTGAAGATGGGCCATAAGTAAGTGGAGCTTGAGGTGGTGGGGCTTGTGTAGCTTCAACTTGGGGAATTATGAACCCCAATCCCCTAGGGTGGTTCTCCCCACCAGTCCACACTTTATACCTGCTAATCAACTTATGGTCCAAAACTAGCATAGGCGTTTGAATCATCTCATTCAATTTCCATTTTACCCCAAACTTGGCACATAACACGCAAATTAAAGATGGATGGGGTAAACCTCCTGTGGTCCCTCGTCGTGCGACTCGGAGAATGGACTGTTGAATGACGTGACCGACATCTATTTGCAAGCCTTGAATAATGGAATATAGCAGTACCGCCCTCTCTTTGGTGACATGGCTCACATGTGTGCATGGAATGAGTTTGGCGCAAATAAAGGCATACCACGCCTTCCCATATAAACTGAGGTGAGAATGTGGGAAGGTCATGCTGCCACGTTCATGCACTGTCCATGTAGTGCCCGGTTAGCACATCCCGCGTATTATTTTCTCATAGTCTGGACCTTGACTCAGAAGACCGGCATACGCATCTTTAAGATCCTCCAAATTCAGTTGATAACACCCATTTATGTCCTCTTCACCGAATTCCACTGTCTTTCCCCTCACAAACACTCCATAGTGATCGTGTTCTGAAATGTTGGCATAGAATTCTTCCACAATAGCAACTACCATTGGATCGGGTTGTTCGTTGAGTTGAAACCAATTTCTCTCAGCTATCATGACCGCTATGTCCCCGTCTTTGGATTGATCGGGCCTTAAACCTCGTTCGGGGACGAGAGAGCGGGTAGCCATCTTGTTATAGCGGTCTTGTGCCTCGGCGGTTCCTGACCCTTCATCGCGTTGACGTTTTGATGCCATTATAGAAATGTCTGCAAGAGTGCGCATACACAGGAATTATAATTGGGCATAACTCAAATATCTATACATAGACTCCGAACACAACCCCCAAACTTCACGTTCATTGCACATGGATTACATGATTGGGGGTGTGTCACAACACATTGAACCGATAAATTTGAAGAATTTCAATCGTGTAAATGCAAGTCCAACAACATATTAGTCCCATAAAAAATTTGATTCGACATACGCATCAATACAGGTCCAACCTCCCATACTAATGATAGCGTCGTAGTCCTACGGTAGTGGGATGGTTAGAATGCAAGTGTAGTCAATTTCGGATATAATTATATGCATGAACGTTGGGTCAGATAAAACATCAAACACGTTGTGTGCAGTTTATACGATGCTTGAAACACTTCTAAGTTGTCAGATCATTCAAACCCCAAATATGCAATTACCATGAGAATAACATAGACATGATAATCTGACTCATTAGCGTCATGCATATGCGAGAAGGAGTAGATGCAAATTGATGAAAATAGTATACATACCTTGGATATGGAAGATGATAACGAAATCAAGTGGATTAAAGAAAAAAACTAAACCCGATTGCAACACACAACTTGATTTTACCACGTATGTAATGGAATCTATTTAATATGAATTGGAAGTGCAGTTACACAATCGTGTATATCAAGTGTTAAGCGGTGCACGTGTGTAACAATTAGAAAGAATTAGGAGTGTGCAAAGCAACAGTTTAAAGCGTTTGGGATTCTAAAACACGCCTCAGCGCCGGGGCGCTGGGTATAAGCTTTGTTAGAGCGCTAGGACGCTGGGCTCCAGAATTTCATGACACGCCTCAGTGTCGGGGCGCTGAGATCCTTTGGTTTTTGAGCGCCGGGGCGCTGAGCTCCAGAATTTCGTGACACGCCTCAGCGCTGAGGCGCTGAGATCCTTTGGTTTTTGAGCGCTAGGGCGCTGAGCCTTTCTTGAAGATTCTGCCACTTAGCGCCGGGGCGCTGTAGGCTGTTGATCCTGGGCACCGGGGCGCTGGACCTTATTCCCTGCACGCTTGGTCTCTGGCAGATCATCTGTAGACCAATATCATTGCAGGAAAATTATTATGTTTTGTTACATATTAATCCTAAAAGTAAAAAATAAAAATAAAAATAAGATAAGATAAATAAAAAGAAAAAGAAAATAAAAAAATTCAAAACTCTTGGGGTTGCCTCCCTGTAGCGCTTGGTTTTCAGTCGTCAGCCCGACTTTTCCATGTTGATCAATTGGTCATTGGTTCGAAGAAGTGCATGACCGTGGATTGACGTTTGATGGGTCCACTCCAGTAATGTTTAAGTCGTTGACCGTTTACCTTAAATTTTTGTTTTGAATTCGGTTCTTCGACCTCAATGTTTCCGAGTGGAGAGACAGAGATGATCACGAAAGGCCCGGACCAGGGAGATTTCAACTTACCGGGGAATAAACGCAAATGTGAGTTGAAAAGTAATACTTGTTGGCCTGGTTCAAATGTCCAATCGAGAATTTTCTTATCATTCCAGACTTTGACTTTCTCCTTGTAAAGTTTTGCATTCTCATAAGCATTGAACCTAAATTCGTCCATCTCATTTAATTGCAGTAGCCTTTTCTCACCTGCTGCTTGCAGATCAAAATTAAGTTTCCGAATGGCCCAGTGCGCATTGTGTTCTAGCTCAACTGGGAGATGACACGCCTTTCCATATACCATCCTGTAAGGTGACATGCCTATAGGATTCTTGTAAGCTGTTCGATATGCCCATAGAGCATCGTCAAGACACAATGATCAATCTTTTCGTGATGGATTGACCACCTTTTCCAGAATTCACTTAACCTCCCTATTCGAGACTTCTGCTTGACCATTGGTTTGGGGATGATACGCGGCTGCAATTTTATGACGAACCCCATATTTTGTGAGCAACTTTGTGACTGTTTATTGCAGAAGTGAGTCCCCTCATCACTTATTATCGCTCTCGGCGTCCCAAATCGTGTAAATATATTTTTCTTTAAGAATCGGAGGACAACGTTTGCATCATTCGTCGGTAAAGCTACAGCTTCGACCCATTTGGAAACGTAATCTACCGCCAACAAAATGTACTTATTATTGTAAGAGGATGGGAAAGGTCCCATAAAGTCGATTCCCCACATGTCGAACAGTTCAACCTCTAAAATTGTGTTGAGTGGCATTTCATTTCACTTGGAGATATTGCCCACGCGTTGGCACCAATCACACTTCAGCACATATAGGTAAGCATCCTTGAATAGAGAAGGCCAGAAAAATCCTGATTATAATACTTTTGCTGATGTTTCGATCGCTTAATAATGACCTCCGTGTCGAGGAGTGGCAATGGCCTAATATGTCATTCATTTCTTCATGAGGCACACAACGTCTTATCATTTGATCTCGCATAAGCCTTAAAACAAGAAATGGTTCGTCCCAATAGTATTTCTTCACATCGTGGAGGAACTTCTTTCGTTGTTGTGAGGTCAAATCCGGTGGTAACACTTTGGTAACCACGTAATTCACATAGTCAGCATACCAAGGCAATATTGTGGTTACTCGGAAAAGTTGTTCATCCGGAAATTTTTCATTAATCAATATATTATCTTCCTTTTGTACCTCCGCGTTTTCCAACCGAGAAAGATGATCTGCCACCTGATTTTTGGTACCTTTTCTGTCCCGGATCTCCAGATCAAATTCTTGTAACAACAGTACCCACCGTATTAATCGCGGTTTGGCATCCTTCTTCTCAATCAGATGTTTAATGGCAGAATGATCAGTGTAGACAATTACCTTGGTGCCAATAAGATAAGCTCTGAATTTGTCAAAGGCAAACACCACTGCAAGTAATTCCTTTTCGGTGGTTGTGTAGTTCAACTGGGCATCCGTCAACGTCTTGCTGGAGTAGTAGATTGTGTGAAAAATCTTGTCGTGACGTTGTCCCAATACAACCCCAACTATGTAGTTACTGGCGTCGCACATCAATTCAAACGGTAAAGACCAATCGGGCGCCACAATAATTGGAACAGAGACCAATTTCTTCTTTAATACCTCAAATGCCTTGATACATGACTGATCCATCTTGAACGGTACATCTTTTTTCAAGAGGGAACATAAGGGTTTCAAAATTTTGGAAAAATCTTTAATGAAGCGTCTGTAGAAACCCGCATGTCCCAAGAAGCTCCGTATTCCCTTCACAGATGATGGAGGAGGTAGTGTCTCTATCGTCTCAATCTTTGCTCTATCCACCTCTAATCCTGATGCAGAAACCTTATGCCCCAGAATAATCCCCTCTTGCACTATAAAGTGACATTTTTCCCAGTTAAGCACCAGGTTAGTCTCCACACATCGTTTCAACACTAAGATCAGATTTTTCAAACATAAGTCAAAGCTATCAACAAACACAGAAAAGTCATCCATAAATACCTCCAGATTCTGTTCAACCATATCTGAGAAGATCTCCATCATGCACCGTTGAAATGTTGTCGGCGCATTACATAAACCAAAGGACATCCGACGGAATGCAAACGTACCATATGGACATGTGAATGTGGTTTTCTCTTGCTCCTCTGGGGCTATTGCAATTTGATTGTATCCGGAGTATCCATCTAAGAGACAATAGAACTGATGTCCCGCTAATCTGTCCAACATCTGATCAATGAACGGCAAGGGGAAGTGATCCTTGCGTGTGGCTTTGTTCAGCTTACGGTAGTCCATACATAATCTCCATTCTGTAACTGTTCTCGTAGGGATGAGCTCATTGGCTTCATTCTTTACCACTGTCATACCCCCTTTCTTTGGTACGCACTGTACAGGACTTACCTATGAACTGTTTGAGATTGGGTAAATAATGCCGGCATCCAACCACTTTATAATCTCTTTTTTCACCACATCTTTCATAATGGGGTTTAGCCTTCTTTGCATCTCAATGGTTGGTTTTTCCCCCTCTTCCATTAAAATCTTGTGCATACAGAATGAAGGGCTAATACCTCGAATATCCGCTATAGTCCACTCAATTGTTGTTTTGAACTCTCGCAGAACCCGTAGCAGTTTTTCCTTTTGTGTGTCAGTTAATTCTGTCGAAACAATCACTAGTAAGGTGGCATCTTTTCCCAAATAAGCATACGGCAGATGAGATGGTAACGGTTTTAATTCAAACACCGGTGGCTCTTCTATTGAGGGTTTGCACTTTTTACCTTCTATTTCGGGCCTATCAAGGGTGTCGAATGGTTGATTGCTTTTTTGGAAGAACGATGTTGTATCTAGGCATTTGATATGCTCAATGTCCTCTTCAATACCGTAGTCGTCTGTTCCGAACAACATGGATTCTATCGGATCCTCTGAGTAATTTTCGCAGAACTTGTGATTAACTAATTAATCCATTAAATCCACCCGCAAACACTCACCTTTTTCCTTCGGATAAGACATTGACTTAAATACATTAAAGGTGACCTATTGATCTTCAACTCGCATCGTCAATTCTCCATTTTGCACGTCAATTAATGTTCTCCCCGTTGCTAAAAATGGTCGCCCGAGAATGATGGGAATTTCCTTATCTGCTTCACAATCCAAGATAACGAAATCTACTGGGAAGATGAATTTATCCACCTTTACTAATATGTCTTCAACAATACCACATGGATATGTAACTGATCGGTCCGCCAACAATAAACTGATATTTGTCGGTTTTGGTGCCTTAAGTCCAAACTGACTGTAGATGGATAATGGCATCAAATTTATACTGGCCCCCAAATCACACAATGCTCTCCCCGAAAACTGTTTACCAATGTCACACGGAATAGTAAAACTACCTGGGTCTTTTAACTTCGGTGGTAACTTGTTCTGGATAATTGCGCTACATTCTTCGGTTAGTGCTACCGTTTCAAAATCACCCAATTTCCTTTTCTTTGACAACACATCCTTCATGAACTTAGCGTAGCTCGGCATTTGTTCTAAAGCTTCAGCAATGTTGATATGCAGTTTTTTGAAAATATCCAAAAATCTTGAAAACTGCTTATCTAACTTGGATTTCTGAAACCTCTGCAGATACGGTATGGGTGGAATTGTGATAGTCGGTTCCGGTGCATTCTGCTCTACGATCTCATATTTATGTTTCCCGGTTTCTACAACTTCTTTTGTTTCAGCTGTTGCATTGTCCCTCTTTTCCTTATCCTTAACTGTTTCTTGCAAATCCTTCCCATTTCAGAAAGTTAAAATTCTGACCTTACAATGCTCGTTTCACTTTTTGGATTTATTTTTGTATCATTAGAAAGTGTTCCTTGTGGACGGTTATTCAATGCATGTGCTATCTGCCCCAGTTGATTTTCCAGATTCTTTATCGACGTACCTTGGCTTTTCACATTCATATCTACTTGATTCAATAGCTTGTCTTGTTCCTTATTCTTTTTATCAGTAGCCCTTATAAATTTTTCCAAGGCTTCCTCCCAACC
The DNA here is from genome assembly GCA_020205605.1 of Panax ginseng. Classification (NCBI taxonomy): domain Eukaryota; kingdom Viridiplantae; phylum Streptophyta; class Magnoliopsida; order Apiales; family Araliaceae; genus Panax; species Panax ginseng. Next base: position 59,089,299 of record CM035140.1, on the reverse strand, counting down.
TGATTTCTTTTCTGGTTGGTTGAGTCCGATTTTGAAATCCGGATGTATTTTGTTGTCTAGGTGCTTAAACTGAAGCTTGATTGTTACTCCATGAAAACGCCGGATGATTTCTCCAACCTGGATTATATGCATTTTGAGTAGGATACGGTTGAGTTGAGCGATTATAGCTCCCTACGAACTAAGATGATTCAGAATTTATGGTACATTGCTCCATAGCATGACTCCAAGCACATAATTCACAAACCATTGATGCCTGCTGTGTGGGTGGTGGACTCCATGTTTCCATTTTTTTCGCCATTGCGGCCACCTATGCTGCTAATGTTGTTATAGGATCCACTTCAAACTTTCCCGATGTCTTCGAGGGATTCGACCTAGTCATGGGCCACTGATAGTTGTTGGTGGCCATCGTTTCTAACAGTTGATATGCCTCATCAAAATTCTTAGACATGATTGCTCCTCCTGCAGCTGCATCAATACTGGCTCTTGTGGGTGCGTGCAATCCATCACAAAATATCCCCAACTGCATCCACTATGAAATTTCGTGATGTGGGAACTTACGGAGCATATCCTTAAATCTTTCCCACGCCTCATATAATGATTCTGAATCGAACTGTGCAAAGGTGTGAATATCGTTCCGTAGTTTTGCCGACTTCGCTGGTGGGAAGAATTTCGCTAGAAATTTTTGGGCTAAGTCGTCCCAAGTAATGATTGAGCCAGGAGGCAAAGAATGTAGCCAACTTCGCGCTTTATCTTTCAAGGTGAACGGGAACATCGTCAACCTTACAGCATCTTCTGTTACATTGTTAAATTTGAAGGTGACGCAAACTTCCAAGAAACTTAGAATATGCTCATTAGGATCATCTATCGAATTACCCCCAAACTGACATGTATTCTGTAGCATCTGAATTATTCCCGGTTTTATCTCGAAACTGTTCGCATTGATTGTCGGCCTCTAATACTCGATCAGATATCCGTGATATTCTGCATGGCGAATCCTCCCTAGTGATTTCGCTTAGTTCCCTCGCCATGTTCACGGTATTTCTGGTCCGCCAGTTCTTCTTCTAAATGTATAACCTCACTATTCAACCGCAATTTCCGGAACTTCCTTTCGATGTCGTCTGTATACGAAAAAAGTTCCTTTTTAGCTCTTGATCTAGTGTGCATACACCCGCAAAGAATTCCTGCAAATACAAGAGGAAAATAAGTAACGTTTAAATTAAGACCGAATTGATTATAACTAATATGAAATTAATATTAATAAAGAAGTCCCCGGCAATGGCGCCACAAACTTGTTGGTCGATTTCGCAATCAATGAATACGTGCAAGTATACACGGTCAACAAGTAATAAAGTGATAAAATAGAGTGTCGATCCCACAGAGAATTCTAATTTTAATAAATTCCAACTACTAGCACTATATCAATCCAATTTTATTTAAACAACTAATAATTGTGTTTTTCTGAATTAATAAAACTAACTAAATAATTAAGAAATATTATTTCTAAGATAAAGCAAATAAATAAAATTAAGATTTGAATGAATGAATTCAGATAAATAAGGATTAAGACCTCAATATCCCCAAATATGAACTTATAAATCAATTATCCAATTATCTCAATTGTTATACCTACTAAATTGTTAACAGGAATTCTCAAATGCCAAAAGCCATTTTCCAAGTGATCAATTAACTTCTATTTAATTCAAATTAATCTTACTATATTCCTATGCAAAACAAGTGAACTAAACTCCTTCAACTCCAATTCCTTATGCGTTACATGCGTTGAACAGATATTTCCATTCAATTCACAAACCTAATCATTCACTGTGCAAATAACTAAGTCACGCGTTATCAAGCCCAGTTCTAACCCTAGAATTCCTCTTTCAATTCCTTCTAGAGTAACAAGGTAATTATTGGCCAAATAATTAATCAAGAAATACAAGGCAAGATAAACAATTCACTTTGACATAAATAATTGGAATAAATTGAATAACTAATTCATAGCCATAAAAGGTTCAATTGAAATCTTAATTAAAGAATTAGTTCATGACAGAAATTAAAACCAACAATCTTTTACAAATCATCCTTAAAGAATTACACAAATTGAAAATAAGGAGAAGAAGAAAAACTCTTGAGCCAATCCTTAGTCTTCAAGTAATCCTTTCTCTTAGCCTCCAATTATGAATGATAGCTTATAATTCAGCATCCTTAACTTTATATACTCTCCACAATCCTAATCCACATTAATTTGTCAAATAACCTCCTCTTTAATGCAAGTCAACCACTTTGATCCACGCTGCGGCGTCCCAATCGGCCGCCAATAGGGGCCCAGCCTACCAAGACTTTGAAATGAACTATGTTTAGCGCCCCGGCGCTAGTCTTCAGCTTATTTACCATTCTGCCATTATAAGCTTGAAATCCCAGAATTACCCCTACAGCTCCCAAATCTGCAAAACAAAACATAAACACAGTAAAAATGCTACTAAAGGACTTGAGAATACACAAATTTAAGCCCAAGTATATCCGATTCATGGGCATATTACCCAATCATCAGTAGCCTACACGTCAGACAACAACCTTAAAGCAACAACATGGTCAGACTCATTAACTGTTGCAAGATTTAGAGGCTGCAAACCGTTGTCAGAGGTTTTCTGGGTAAATCTGGGTTACCCAGAACAGTTGGTCAATGTCGGTCAACGCCCTTTGATCCTTCATAACTTACCATCTACAAATGATCTGAGCTTAATTCAAGCTTCAGATCAAAACCATTACAACAAAGAACAGATCTATAACATAAAACACACCAAAACATTAACAGATAAAGATCTAAGGCCTCTGACATTCGACTGTCAGGCCACTTTCCACTATTTTTCCAGATTTCCAAAAGATGCCATTTTGAGCACTTTGATGTTATGGATCTGGGATCTAACAACCCAGATCACTAAATGACACCCTCTAACATAACTTTAAACAACAAACAACATCAAACAACATGAATCACATGATTTTCAAAATTTAGGGTTTTATACCTTTCTAACTTTGATCCTTGATTCTGATCTTAGTGATCTGATCTTAAGATGATAACATCTGATCATGGCTTATCTTTTCTCTCTCTCTCTCTCTCTCTCACTTTAAATTTCGGATTTTTAGAGAGAGAAAGGCTTTAGTAAGAATGAGGAATAAAATGAGCATTCTCTCTCTCTTTAATCTATAAAATGTATGATGCAATGAATGTTGGCTGAGATTGCTGGTAATAATAGGCTGAGTTGTTGCAAAATAAGTCACCATTTCAACAAAAGTTGGTCACCAACCCTAGATTTGGCAAGATTTGCAAGTAACTTACTAAATAACGCACAAAGGGTAAAATAGTCATTTCAATTTTAATTTTAATGGCATACATGTATTTTGCCCTAACCCTTAGGGTTTAGGGTTTAACCCTTAGATCTTGTAATTTAATTTCTAAAATTTCCAAATTTCGATTTTCAAAATAGAAAATTAATATTTCTAAATTATAATTAGGATTCGATAATTATATTAAGATTTCCTAATCATAAATTAAATCTTGCTAATTAGGATTAATATTTCCTAACTAAAATTGCTAATTTAGCAATTAAGGACAAAATTGTACATTAGGGTTTCTAACGAAATGATTAGGGTTTCCAACATTAAAATTAGAGTTTTCTAATTAATAGAATTTCTAATTAATCAAATAGGCTTACCCCTAATTAGATTTGTGATTAATACACAAAACCTTATAAATTATATTTAAATCCCCAAATTAGGGTTTCAAATTCTCAGAACTGAAATTAGGGTTTCCAGAACCGGTTTTATGGTTTCTTGTTAATCGTAAGAATTTCATAACTGAACGTTGACGTTCTTAATATGATACTAGGGTTTGCCACTGTCTGATCAACCCTTGACCCTTAACCACATGTTGTACACATATACAACCATATACACATAACATATTCACAAATATACTTAATCCTGAATAATTCACCAAAAGATTTTTAAATCCATAGAATTTCTTCTCAGAAATCTCAAATCCATTCACTTATTTTCTGTCTAGGTTTATTATTTAACCTTAATTCAATATTTTAAGATTTTATAAATATTCGAATTCTCGGGTTGTCACAGTAAGAACGATGTAAATTATAATGGCAAGCCGGAACCCATAATAACAAATCTAATACATGATTAGATTGAGAAGAAGGGTAAGATTCATTAGGAACCATGTATGTTCATTCATGGCCTAATGTGGTATGTTATGTGGTTATGTATTGTAGAGACTGTAAAGACTCAAAGGAAAAGTAATTTTACTGTAGCAGACGCTGAAGTCAAGTTTTCTTATCGCTTGTCTAACCTTCGTGTTAGCCAGGTTTTCAGTGATTCATGTTATGAGATGCATGAATTATTTTACAAAAGGGTTAATGCCAGTTTTAACTCGGCTAGACTATTCTTAAAAGATTGATTGATTTCTTTACAAGTCTTTCAATATAGAATTGATAATGTTATCCTATGCCAATTGTTTGGTACGGATTCAAGGTAAGCCTGAGTATGAATAAACAAATGTATTTTACATCGATGATTCGATGGGCACGCGAGGTTGCCAAAACTTAAACGTACATATGTTTAACGGATGAGTGTTGATCAATATAGAGTACTATAGGTTGATCACCTAGAAGTGCTCATAAGATATGTCGGAATTACGGACTTAGTGTCGGATTGTCCTTTTCATGAATAAAAGCTAAAGATAATGTCCATGGTCTATGGACCTACTCGTAATTTCCAAAACTACTATATGTACTTCGGAATTGTTTTATGAGATGAGAAGTGCTAATCAATGTTTCATAGTACTTCATAACTATTGTTCAGTTATTGAAGAATAATCATGTGATTCACGAAGTGGTATCTATATAATATCTTGTTAGACTTGCTGAGCTAGTTATGCTCACTTCTTGCTTGAATCATATGAATACAGCTAAGGTCGAGCGAACCGAGGGTTCCAGTAGAGATAAAGGCAAGGCAAAGATGAATGATTAGTTTATATTGTAATAAACTAGTAAGTGTATGTAATATATTATGATGAACAAAGAATGTAATGGTTTAAGAACCTGGGAACGGGATTTATTATTATTATTGTAATAAGAATGTCGTTGAAACACACATTTTAATGTCGTTTTAGTAGAATGAATGTACAGTTATGAGTACCGTGTAGCACCATTTGTCGGGTTGGAAGATACCCGGATTTGGGGGCGTCACAGTTAGAAACTATTAAGATTAGTCAGATATTATTAGGATTAGGTGCGGTTCTTGAAACTAATGCATATGGTAAGTTCGTGACTCATAATAATATGGTATATTTTGAACCCCTCAGCGAATGGACGCCTATGGTCTAACTAGGATAAGTTCTTAAACTCATATTATTGTGGCAAGTTCCTGAACTTCCAATGTGCGGTAAGTTTGATGAACTATACTGGGGGTATAGGAGGATGGTAAGTTGAAATACAAGAATATTTAGTATAAAGATTAGAAATTGATTGAGAAAATTAGATATTCCAAATCTTCTAGCTTTGCTAGATTTTCAAAATTTATTAACTTCGTGTTGATGTTTGCACTTCTATTTTTCTTGAAAAACATTGGATCAAATTATGGAACCAATGAGTTTTAAAAATAATATTGTTATTCGTATGTCTATGCTAATTGTTTCGGCTAGACAAAAAAATGATTTAAAAATATCAAAATGTATTTTGTTTTTTCGTAGTCATTAAAGCATCACTAAATATGATGTTGATATGACAAACGAGGAAGTCATCAATGCAATTGAACCTGGTGTTGGATGTGATCTCATGATCGTCATCCCACTATGGTATGATGTATCATGACGAAGTCATATAATGACTGAATCCTCAACGTACTATTCAAATAGTACGGTATCTTGACCATCCTATAAATAATTTTTGGTTTTCTTTGAACTAAGAAAGATTGCCACATGAATTGGCTAAAACTATTTCGATTGATGTTCGAGTTGTTGTTAGAAGTCTATGTTATTTGATTCAGCTAGACAAATATTGAAAGATGTTTATGTCGTTCAAGCATTTCTTGAGAAGTTATGCCAAACCAAATTGTTTTGGTGCGGATTCAGATGTTGAAAAGCTGAGACAAACATCCCTTTTATAGGGGATTACGCGGAAGCGGTTAGATGTTTGTGCACAATATATGGTACGAAGGGCTGATCACCCTAAGTATGGGAGTCCCTACAGTCTAATGACTGTTTAGGTTTAAGTTAAAAAAATACTTATAACCTTGGACAGAGTGCACAATACATCGTACGAAGGGCTTAACACCCTAAGTACGGGAGTCCCTACAGTCTAATGACTGTTTAGGTTTAAGTTGAAAGAAATACTTATAACCCTGGACGAAGTTCAAGGTCTTGTGACCCCTCAGCATGATTTGAGAATCTTTTATATTCCTGAGTTATTCATACTGCTTCCCAATTATTGAGTAATTATGGAAGATTCTTGTTATTCTAAAAGGCGAATGTGGCAAGGATGATATTCCTTAGAAAGAAGTAAGTCGTAGAATGTGACACTGAATGATGAATAAATTGAAAAAGTGAGAAAAAAATTGAAATGAGAAGAAGATGAATTATCAAAGAATAATGTAAAACTTTTAATAGAAAAGTTAATAATTATAGAAAGATCTTTGTGGAAAGAAAGTGGTTATAGAACCCAATGAATGAATAAAGTATTAACGTAAAATCTATTTTGATAGATTGAATGAATAAAGATTAATAGATAAAATTTCGAGGACAAAATTCTTAGAAGAAAGGATGAATGTAATATCCCGAGTGTTTATGATAACGATCCTTAGAAAAGGAAATGAATGGATTAAAGAATATATAATACTTAAAATATAATTGAGTTCAAGTGAAAGTTATGAAATAAAACCTAGAATTTGTTGAAGAAATGAATGTAGTAGAAAATATAAAACCTATATTAAGGTAATGTGTTGAAGATATTCAACGATAAATTTTGAAAAGCGATTTGGTGAAAACCGAGTAAGGGAGGATTCTTTGATTCCGAGGACGGAATCCTTATAAGGAGGGAATGATGTGACAACCCGAATTTTCATAAGTTATTCAAATAAGAATTTAATAATTAAAATTCTTATTATGAGGTGTATATATTTTGAATTATGTGATTTGGTGTGAAGAGAATTATATATTCATATGTTGGAGAAAATGAGATTTAATAGTTAATTAAACTATTAAAGAAATTAAATAATATTAGTTAATTTAATTAAGTTGAAATTATATTATGAGATAGTATAATTTTAATTGTTATGCCTTGTGGGCAATGAAAATTATTATGAGTTAAGTTTCATAAATAATGTGAATAATTCACTTAATTAAAATAATGAATTAATACAATTATAATTGATTTAAAAAGTGAGAAGGTAATATATTGCATGAAAATGTAAATGTTAGTATAATGCGAGTAAAATATTTATTAAGTACATTAAATATTTTTTAGTTGGAAACTTTATGGAATAAAATGAATATTTATGGTATTAAATAAATATTTGATGAAAATTGTTATGGATAATTTATTTAAGTATGATAAAATAGATGGGATTTATACGTATTTTATTACGTGAGTATAATGGTGATATTCTAATTTAATTAAATAATTAAATTAGAGGAGTGAGAATTTATTAAATAATGTTATGATTATAATGGTTGAATAGAAATTATAATTTTACTAATAAGGTTAATTTTATTTCTTAAGGAATTTAAGGTACATAATCTAGTTTATATTTCTAGTTTATGTGTTCTTGAGTTTCTTTTAAAATTGGGGGTTTGGTTAATGAATTTGTGGGTTATGATGTTATATATGTTATTAGATTTTATAATTTCATAATGGTCATCTAAAAATGATTTTTCAGAAATCAAATTCATGTATTTATGCTAAAGAAGAGGAATTTGGGTTTTGATGGTAATGTGTATTTTGGTGTACTTTGAGACTAAAATTGATGATGAATTCGTGATTGAAACTTTAAATTGATGGATGATTGTTGTTCTCCTTTATAAAACGAAAACAACGTAACTTGAACGGATCGAATTGGTTAAGAAACAAATTCGTGATGAATGAATACACTTAACATGTTAAAAATATGAAAAATTAGTATAAACCAATTAGAATTAGTATAAACCAAGTCCCACATCGACTAAATTGAAAACTTTACCCCTTTTCTAAACCTATAAATAGAAGGGCTTAGCCCTTTGTTTCATTCACCAACAATAAGCCTCCAATTTTGAGAAAGGCTTTGTTGTGGGAGGACTTTTTATAAAAATCTCCTTAATTAAATCTTGGTCGAATACGTATTCAGTTTGTGGAACTTGTATTTTCGGGTATGTTTCTTATTTAATTTTTGATAATGTTATTATTTTAAATATTGTATTTAGTTTGTTAGTTAAAGTTGATATTTTGGAGTATTTAGTTAGTTCTTAGAAGATGTTAAATTTCTAGTCGTTCTATGAATTACGAATCCATAGAGTCAAAAACGGATTGTTTTGGGTGTGTATAACTCAAGTTATGAAGGTTGGAAGGAGAAAGGGTCAAAAATTCGTAAGAACAGTAAAATTGGCAAAAAAACGAGTAGCTTACTGCTAGGGGGCGTTGTAGTGCCGGAATAGTAGTCTGCGTCAGGCATGCACGTATGCAAGTGTAGTGCTTCTGACGATAAAAGATTTTTTCCTAAGTTATAAAACATGAATATTAGTAAATATAATGATGCTTAACATTAATTAATGATGTATTAGTTAAGTTGTATAAGCATACTAAGCACACACAAGAGAGACAAATCGGGCGTGTGACGAATGAACGTCGAAACGTCGTGCCAAGTGTTAATGAACTTAAAAAGTGTTTCAATTCAATTGAAATAAATATTATAAGATATGGAATAGGGTTAATATAAAACTAATAATAATTCCTAGCAAGACTTAAGCACTTGAATGAACTTCGAGTATGAAATATAGTGAGATGTAAGTCGAAAGTTAACACAATCAAATTGAACATTGTGTAGTGGAAGGGTTATGAGATATAGAATAAAGTTTACATTACAACTACTATGTGTTGCTATGTGACTAATAGTTGATGTGTATGATTATATAATTGTGTAGGGCACGTGAAGTGCAGATAACTGTAAGCTGTTAAACTGTTATTGGTAAACAACGATCAAGGCAAGTCTTTCAGTTCCTATTTGTTATGTGAATTTGATGATGAACTGTTTGAAATCTTTATTGCAAATAGCATGGTGTGTTCTATTAATGTTGAAAGTATGAAATGTTAAAGTCAATTTATGACTATGTTGATTGAGTAATGAATGTTGATTGAGTAAGGAACTCAATCTTTATACTTGTTATATGAACTACAACATGTATGTTATGTTAGTCCAATGTTTATGAGATATATATCGAGCATGTTATTATGTGTTATGTGATGTATGAAAACCGTTAGATTTTGATGGGTTGTCGAGCTCAAGAATAAACATATGAATGATATTCCTATTTACATATGATTTGATTATGATATATATATATATATGAATGAATAATATGCAAGTATGCTTGCATTAAGAAAAGCTGTAAAGTCCTTTGATAGATAATAGAAACATGTGTACAAGGACTTAGAATGAATTGATCAAGTATGTTAGGTTGATCCTACATAAGCAAAACAACTTTGTAAAGTCCTTAAAAAGAAATGATGTACAAGGACTATAAATATAGAAAGATCAAGCATGTTAGGTTGATCTTATGATGTAATAGATAGGCTTGTCTGATCGTCGAGTACTGCACCAGAGATCGTAGTCTACCAGGAGAGTCAAGGATAACTCGAGAGCTATCGAGGCAGAATCGTAGTCTGCAAGATAGTAGATCTCGAGTTAAATGAGATACCGGGAGAAACGATGAAGGATCGTGGTATATCGAGAAGAGCTTCCTCGGGATCGTAGTGTGCTGAGGAAGTCTTGTTCAGAATCATAGAGACATCCTGCCTATGAGCCGACCGAACATCTGCCGAAGCCAAGTCAGAAACATAGACTACACTCGGAGTCGTAGAGTCTACCGATGCCGAAGCCAAGTCAAGGATCGTAGACTACACTCGAGATCGTAGAGTCTACTGATGCCGAAGCCATGCCAAGGATCGTAGACTACACTCTGAGTTCGTAGAGTCTATTGATTACATGCAGAGATCGTAGTCGAGCAAGATCAAATGAAGACAACAAGCACAAAGCAGAAACCGTAGAGTGTCAAGATCTGATCTCAGGATCGTAGTTTCTGCACACACGGCTAAATCGTAGAGTCTTGAAACTACGACCTCAACAGAAGTGCTCACAATGCATAGGCAGAATCGTAGAGCAAGTACGATTCTCAACTAATGAGCACTCCCAGAATATCCAAAGGAACAAAGCCTCTAGTTGGCACTGAAAAGATACAATCCACTAAAAGGGAACCAGAGAGCACTAAACGAATGGCATGCAAGCTAACAGAAGATCTAAGCACCAACCCAATCAGCATCAAGATTGAGTTGTAAAGCCATTCGAGATGAAGTCTTCCACAAGATGATCATAAGAAGACTTGATGAATCGACTAAAGAAAAAGTCGACAAGTGCGATGAAATCATCAAGTGAGCGAAGACAACGATCTTGGAAGCAACCGAGATCGTAGTGTTTTGCCAAACAAAGAAAAAAGCTGATGGAAAGTGAACCGAGATACTTTGGTTAGTCTCACGAAGAACAAGGCTAAAGTGATTAAGCGTAGGGTCAGTCCATTGATGATAAGTGAACAGGAGATCACAAGGAGAAAGCGAGATGGACGCGCCACAAATTTGAAGTGTCTTGCTATTCAGAGGGGACCAGAGCAAGGAGTTAGGCCATCAGTCTCTTAGAACAGTGGAAGCCAACAGAAGTGTTGAAGCACTGCACAATGGAAGGAAGAGGTGTACTACATTGAAGATCCAATCAACACTCTTCAAGATCATAGTGTTAACTCTACCAGTCAATGAGCAACACTCAACAAGACACTACGATCGAGTCCTCGAAGACAAGCATCGAAATCGTAGAGTTCGAACACTCGAAGATTGAAGCATTGGCAGCGGTTCAAATTAAAGGATGGTATTCGAGACAAAAGCTTATTGAGAGCATCGATGCAAAGGACAACCTCGATCGAGAAATCGGAAGGAGGAAATAAAGTCTTCGACACCCCAAGACATTAAAGTGACAACTCGATGGGTAGGTGAAATAGTGAGATACTGCAATGTCGGATAAAGTATGACATGTCACATCGCCATCTACCTCTCAAACTCGAGATCTGTGAAGATATTTGAATAGCCTTCAACGCGGCTACTTTCCAATGCGGAGGATTGGGAAGGAGTATAAAATAGGAAGAGCTTCAAAGATTGAAGGCTGCTGGAGTTGCCGAGTTTGGAGAGAAGGTGGATTGTACTAAACCACGTAAGATAGTGAGTCCGAAGGCTCACTCTACGATCCACCAAGAACACTCAGATTCATGCAAAGGAAGAAGTAGAAGTGAGAGTTCTACTATGTAAGAAGAGTGTTCTACTACTGAAGAGTGTTACGAGAGAGAGAAGAAGAGCATCATGTCATCTTGGTGTCCATCATAGGAAGACTCTAAGTACAATAGAGAAGAGCTTACAGTCATCTTATCAAGTTCATCATGAGAAGACATCAAGTATCAAGAAGGGAGATCGCAAACGTCATCATGGTGGCAAGCATGAGAAAGTTTCTAAGTACCAAGAAGAAGAACTTACAATCATCTTGGAAACCTATCATGTATGCGATCATCATCATGTATCAAGAGGAAAGATCTTCAAGGTAGTTCATCAAGGATCATCCAAGTGGTTGAGTAAATCAAAGAAGTTTGAACATCATGCAACACTCAATCGCACTTCAAGGATGATCACGCCAAGTCATAAGTATAGAAGATGTTCGAGCATGAAGACATCTTAGCGACTCAAAGACCAACTCCAACAAACAAACAAACAACTCAACAGAAGTCGAGGCTGAGGGTCCTTGTCAGAAGGACTAAATGAAGCCAGGGCGAAGGGTCCTTGTCCGGAGGGACTAAACGAAGTTCCAAGCTTCTTTGGGCTTGAAGAGTTCTAGGGAACTAGAGGAGTCCCAAGGTGCTTGGCCTTGAAGAGTTCTTAGTGAATCAAGTCCCAAGGTTGCTTTCCCAGCCTTGAAGGAATCTTAGTGATTCGAGGTCTTTGCCCTTCCTTGGTGGAAATCTGCTAGTTGAAAGCGGAAGAGTGGATTAGCTTGAGTCTCTGAACCACTTAAAACCCCTTGTGTCTTTTCCATTATGTCATTTACATTATGTACTATAACTGTTATAACTGCTATGTATGTTTTAACTGCTTACAACCAAACTAACTCTACGAACAATGTATGTATGATTATGAATATATCAATGAAGGGGATCTTTTACTTATTCCGCTGTGCTTGAAAAGATTCTTGTGTTTGTCATATGTTAAATTATGAGCAATAGAAAGTAAACCAGAAAAGTATTTGAAATAAAAAAGATCTATTCAACCCCCCCCCCTTCTAGATCTATTGTGCCTACTGGAAACTAACAATTGGTATCAAAGTAGGTTCTCATGCTATATTCAAAAGCTAATCGCTTTGAGTCTGATCCCAGGCACAAACATTGTTCTAAACTTAGTTTAGTAGTAAGTAACTTGTTATATGCAGATGAGCTCACACGTTGGAAATACTGTGTATAGGTAAATGTGTATATACACCTGAAGCTGCTCAGATTGGTCCCTGTTCTCGATTGCTACATCAACAAGACCAATCCTTGCCTGCAGTCAATCTTGTAGTCTGAAGATCAGACGAGAGAGCTCAAGAGACATCAATGACAAAGAGTCAATCATCCACCAGTCTGAAAGATGAAGAGGCTATACATGCTAAGAAATGCTTATCAAGAGAAGAAAGAAGATCTTCTCAAACTTATGTCTGGCCAACCAGCAGCTGGGTGCAAACTTTGTAAACTAAAGGATGTCAAAGATTTTAATGCAGAGATTCTCTTGGCCTACATCTTCAAGACCACGACGATTGATTAAAAAAAAAAGCCAACACACGAAGCAATAAGTTATTAGGAGCAAAAGTGAAGCTATGCACATCAATGTCTAAACTGATTATATCTAAGATAAATGGCTGTTAAGAGACTGGCAGTAAAAAGGTACGGTTCCTCACTATTACATGTGTTCATCACAAAAGCACCCTCTTATGAACCATAACAGATTCTTTCAAGAAGTCATAATAATCTACCTAAAAAGGTGAAGAGAAAAAGTACCTTAAGAATGAAAACTCAAATGTCTATAAACTTTCTCTCCATCCAAGTTTTAGGTTGAAGATGACATCTTGAAGGAAATCTGAAATGGGTCATAAGAGCATCACAAGTCAAATGAATTCTATGTGAAGTAATCTTTGCTGGTGGGTTAGTATGTATGTACAAATCTTTGTTATGAGTGTTTGATAACACGCAGAGTATGATCAGTTCTACAAGAGTATCTTGATGATGTGTAGAAACTGATCACCTCCATGAATCAACTAGATACTCTTAAATCGTAGAGTTGATTCTCACTCTGTGAACACTTAAACATTGTGAACATAACCCAGCAAATGATGAAACCATCAAAGATAAAGTGTGTGTTATTAAATGTCAAATCTTACACACACTCACCTTCATGCATATCAAAGTGTATTATCTAAAACTAGTCTTATGCATGAATATGATGTTGGTGATAAATGTGATGATTATCCAATTAAGAGGAACAGGGGTTTAGAAAACTAACCTAGCAGGACCCATTTAATTATGGGTACCAAAAATAGAAATATATTTAAACCTGCAGGTACTTGGTCAGTCTGACCACACTAAGGAATGTCTGAAGCAGAAGACTTCAGTCAAGAAGACTCAACCAGCAGAAGGCTAAGGACTGTTCAGAGATGATCCTGATAAAGTTCTTATTTGTACAAGCCTATCCTTGAAGACCCTCTGAGCTAACCAGAATGGAGCTCACATGGCTGCTAATCTGTGTATGGAAGCCGGCCAGTCAAGTAAAGGATCCTATGTGCTCAAGACAAAGCAAAGAATGCTATATGAGAAGAATTCTCAAGGAAGCTCTAACAGGAGGATCATTGAGCATTAAGTCGAGAGGAGTTCATTACAAAGCGAGAATCTCACAAACACAAGGTATCAATGAAGACTACGATCGTAGTGCTGACAAAAGATCGTAGAGTGATCAGTCTTGAAAATATCCATGTCTACGATACAAGAAGATTTATGTGATAATGATGATTCCAGTCAGAAGGAGATATGCAGGGCTGCCTCCAAATGAGTCTAAAGCAAAGGGAATCACATCCATCCGAGAAGACAGCTTCAACCATAGGGAGCAATGATCTATTGAGAAACAACAGCACTGAGTTATACTGTGAGGAAATATACCAGCTATAAAGTCCCAAAACTTTGTGGCTGATGAACCAAATGAAGATCCATAGTCAGTAAGAACGTCTCAAAACATACTAGTGATAACCTTTCAGCCATCCAACCCAACATCGTGAAGTGCCTACGATCAAACATGTGATCGTAGTGTAAAACAAGAGAGGATACCACGATCTCGACAAGCAATTGTCTAAAGTTGGTAGTGGATCTCCCCACCAGAAAAGGTCTCATGAGATGTCATTGCAAATCACTTCTATAGCATTTCATCTGGAAAGCGCCTCAGGGACAAACCTGACCCTTAGCTCACTCTAAGAGGTTGGCCCTTCCTGAGCTACCTTGTCCCAGAAGAATTGCTTGATCAAATTCATCTCAAGGACCAAGTCGGGACAACGATCGTGAAATTCGAGGTTGAAGAGAACTCCACTATAGTGTCACAACCTCAATCGATCGAGGTTGAAGAGAACTCCACTAAGATAACTCGACGATCGTGAAAGACAACTATTAAAGGTACTCAATTCACAAGGAGCTTAAAAAATGAGATAATTGCTCAATCATTCAAAAGGAGGAGATAAGTTCGAATACATCAGTGATTTAGCTATGCTGCATCAAGGTGAGGATAAAAGACAAATCCATCCACTGCAGCATCTCTCAAAAGTTGATCGTTGAGTTAACAAAGAAAAACGTAGAGTCCGCAGCTGCCTTACTATGTTACTCTATGAATCAAAAGGTCAACGGTCAAAGCCACGTTGTTTAAACGACTACTCTCCTAAAAGGAAATATCTAACTAAAAAGTTATGGGGAGTTACAGCTCATTACTGGGCATCGTGCAACCAATGGTCGGTTGACACATCACTGGTTATGCAGAGTTAGAAGGAACTATCATAAAGACAAGTTCAAATCTACAGACAGTTATCAAAAGCTATCGAACCTTTCTCCCTCCCATTTTCAAACCCTAAAATCCTCTCAAGAGCCAAAATAGGTTAACACCTCAAAGCTTTATCAAATCACAATCAGCCATCTCTTATAAACCTCTTCGAATCAAATACCCACATTCTTCGAACTGATCAAATGGAAAACTGGCGAGTAATCACTGGCATTCAGCTAGGAACCAAGTCATTCGAGAAATCCGAAAAGAAGTTCAGAGACATTCTCGAACTTGTGAAGAAAGCTGGATTCTCATAATGCCTTGAGGCTAGCACTCGAGTATATGTTGATCTGGTTAAGGAGTTCTACTCAAATGCCTCCATAAACTCTGGAACCCTTTCTACCAAGGTTAAAGGTCAGTCTCTGAAGTTGAAGTCTTCTGACCTCAATCAATGCCTAGGTTTTCCTAACCAAGGGCTGAAGAACCTTGATGATGTCAATACTGAACAAGCAAAGGAGTTCATGGGGTACCAAAGAAACCCTAGTCTGAAAGACATGAAGAAGAAGGAGTTTCCTGAAGAGTACGAGTTCCTTGCTGAAATAGTTGGAAAATGCATACTGTGTAAGGACACTGCACATGACACAGTGCTTGACCAACAGCTGAAGATAATGTCAGCAATAGTTCTGAAGAAACAAATCAACTTTGGAGCTATCTTGTTCGATCAAATCTCCAAGTGGGTAGAAAAAATTGAGATGAAGAAGTCCACCGAAAAACCCCTGACTAAGGTGTTTCATGGTAGACTACTAAGTATTGTGATGAAGAAGAAGCTAGGAGGAAAGATCAAGGATGATGAGGGAGAGCCTTTGAATGTTCACAAAGTGATGTCTCCATAATTATTTGTGAACTTAAAGAAGAACCCTAAGGAGAACAGAAGGTGACAACAACTGGAGGCGGCGTGAGAGCCTCTGCAAAAGAAGAAAAAAAGAGAAGAAGTGGAAAGTTACGAGTCGATGACTCTGTGCCAACATCAACCACACCACCCGAGAAAAAGAAATCCGGAGGTGTGAAGAAAGTTGGTGTTGTGAAGAAAGCTCGAGACCCCACCAAGGAGTCTCTCCATCAAAGACAAGGTTGAAGAAGAAAAGAGCCCTAGCTTCTTTGAAACAACAAAGAGAAAAAGCAACAGTCGCTTTCAAGGGGGCCATTCAGCAAGAAAGCTAAGGTGGAAAACAAACCAGCCTCAGCTTCCCAAAATAGTACATCTGCTGAAGAGAAGGACGTAGAGTCAGCAGAAGAAAAGGAGACTGATGTCAAGGCTGAGTCCTCTCAAACCAAATCCAGCAGTGAAGGTGATGGTTCAGCATCTGCTGATAAAGAAGAAGAATGCTCAAGCCCCATGGCTAATTCTCAGAGTAGTCACTCTGCAAATGAAGAAGAGATTCAAGATGACCAAACTCAATCCCCAAATGCAACTGCCCCAACAAGCCCAGATAATGGGTCAGACAATGTTATCTCAAAAGAAGAAGGGACTGCCCTTGCCCTTGCTGAACCTGAAGGAAGTTCTTCTGATGAACCAGAGGCTTCAAAGTCTGAAGAAGAAGACGAGTCTGACTCTCCCAAAGCTGAACCTCCAAGAAGAAGGAAGAGCTACAGACTGCAAGCAAAATTTGCCTCCAAAAGAAGCAGGGATCAGTCAAATGCTATCATTGAACTGAGTGATGATGAGATTATATCAAAGGATGAAAGTGACGAGGAAAGGACAAACTATGAAGAAGATAAATCAAAAGAAGATCGTGCTGAAGGAAGTTCTGAGAATGAAATGAAGCAAGAAGAACTCTCTGCTGGAAATGATCAAGATGGTTCAGGCTCCGAGAGAGAAGAGATTGAAAAAGATTCTGGTTTTGCTCCACAGGAAGCAGACGAACAAGAAGATTATCCAGTTCTCTCTCCTACAAGATTTAGCAGAAGGATAGTAGTGGAAGTTTCAAATGAACTACCAGAGGCTCCACCAGAGAGATAGGTGAACTATGGACATGAGCAGCTCAAGGTAGTAAGAATGACTACCTTTGACATAGCTAAAAACTGGAACAACATGGAGCTAGACTGCTCGACCATTCTCTATAATCCTGACGACTTGTTGATGAGATGGTTCTTCCGGTGGATACCATGGCTAAAGGCCCACGCTGAAGGAGATGGAAGTTATCTCAGCTGGTGCTTCTCTCACTTTCCAAGCATGGAGCTGGTGGCTCAGAACTTCCTAAGGGTAAAGAAGTTTTCAACCAAAACGATCAAAGACCAGCCTCACTTCAAAGCCTATCGACAGTCTGGCAATCACTATATCCCCTACGATCGTAGAGTGGACCCTGAAGGAAGAAGGAACATGATCAAGAAGATGATCGTAGAGTCTGGCCACTCTACTGCTGAGACTGCTCAAATTCAAAGTTAGAAGCTTCTAACAGCCCAATCAATGTTATCTGACATTCCCTCATCCTCAACCAGCAATTGGTACTCAACGATTGTTCAGATTTTCCAAGCTTTCGAAAAACTGTCCAAGAATGAAAATCGTAGAGTCCAATCCAACGCTCAACCCAAAGCTGCCCAACAAGAAGATCAAACTATTCGGGCGGAACTCTTGAAGAGTTACGATGGACTAAGTGAAAAATATCTCTACTCACTGAAGAGTCACATAAAAGCTTATAAGCAATGAGAGATAATTCTTTCCAAAACAAACTTCAAGCTTCTATGGCTGATGTATCTCTCAAACTCCAAGAGAGAGATAACATCTATCGAAAAGCCATACAAGATCAAAAGCGAAAGCTCTACGAGTTCGAAAGGCCAATGAAGAGCGAGATCCAAGCCCTCTCGACAAGATTGACGACACAAGCGGTCTTTCTCGGTCAACTTGAGCTAGCCAATAGGAACTCAAGTTTGAAGTTGCCAACTCCTCCTACCTAATGGAGCGACTTATGTCCAACATGGAGCGACTCTCTCAAATGATTAATGACAAAAAGGGGAGAAAAGAGGCATAGAAAGAAGAGGAGCAAGAGGCACTCAAAGAAGAAGAAGCGGAGGGATAAGAGAGAAAGAGTCAAAGAAGAAGATAATAATTGCTGCGAAAAAGAATCATCATCGAGGGGGGAGCCAAAGATGATGATCATATAATCCTTGAGTTTGAGGGGGGAGCATGTTCGGAAAGATCTTTGAAGGGGAGCAAAGCAAAGACAGAAGGTCATCATCCTGAGGGGAGCAAGAGCAAGAAGAAGAAAGCAGATGAGTAGGCGATCATCGGACATCCCGGAAACACACATGGAGCCAAAGAGGTACATCTCTAACTAGTTAGGTATGTTACGGATCCGAGGATGTAAAGTGTCTTTATGTATAATTTGCCATATCTTTATAAATGACATTCATGATTATTTGTTTTAGAAATCAAATTTGCTCACTTGTATATAAGATTCATTCATAACATGCATATACACTTATTATTTTTGTCATAATCAAATAGGGGAGATTATCGAGAATAAACATATGAATGATATTCCTATTTACATATGATTTGATTATGATATATATATATATATGTGAATGAATAATATGCAAGTATGCTTGCATTAAGAAAAGTTGTAAAGTCCTTTGATAGATAATAGAAACATGTGTACAAGGACTTAGAATGAATTGATCAAGTATGTTAGGTTGATCCTACATAAGCAAAACAACTTTGTAAAGTCCTTAAAAGAAATGATGTACAAGGACTATAAATATAGAAAAATCAAGCATGTTAGGTTGATCTTATGATGTAATAGATAAACTTGTCGAATCATCGATCTTGCACTGAGAGATCGTGATGCTGCCGGAGAGTCGAGGATAACTCGAGAGCTATCGAGGCGAGAATCGTAGTCTGCAAAATAGTAGATCTCGGAGTTCGTAGAACTTCGGGAGAAACGATGAAGGATCGTGGTATATCGAGAAGAGATTCCTCGGGGATCGTAGTGTCTTTGAGGAAGTCATGTTCGAGAATCGTGAGAGCGACCTACCTATAAGTCGATAGAACATCTGCCGAAACCAAGTCGAAACGTAGACTACACTCGGGTTGTGAAGTCTCTCGAATGTCGAAGCCAAGTCAAGGATCGTAGACTACACTCGAGATCGTAGAGTCTCTATTGATCTTAAAGCCATGTCAAGGATCATAGACTACACTCTGAGTTAAATAGAGTCTATTGATTACATGCGAGAGATCGTGGTCGAGCAAGATCGGATGAAGACAACAAGCACAAGGCGTAAAATCGTAGAGTGTCAAGATCGATCTCGGGATCGTAGTTTCGCATAGTAGAAGTTTGAATCGTAGAGTCTTGAAACTACGACCTCAACAAAAGTGCTCACAATGCATATAGCGAGAATCGTAGAAGCAAGTATGATTCTCAACTAATGAGCACTCCCAGAATATCCAAAGGAACAAAGCCTCTGGTTGGCCTTTGCAAAGATACATCCTACTAAAGGGAACGAGAGAGCACTAAATGAATGGCATGCAAGCTAACGAGAAGATCTAAGCACCAACCCAATCGACATCAAGATTGAGTTGTAAAGCCATTCGAGATGAAGTCTTCCAAAAGATGATCATAAGAAGACTTGATGGCCGACTAAGGAAAGTCGACAAGTCGATGGTGTCAAGTGAACTGAAGACAACGATCTTGGAAGCAACCGAGATCGTAGTGTTTGTCAAACAAAGAAAGAACTGATGGAAAGTGAACCGAGATACTGGTTAGTCTCTGAAGAACAAGGCAAAAGTGATTAAGCGTAGGGTCAGTCCATTGATGATAAGTGAACAGGAGATCACAAGGAGAAAGCGAGTTGGACGCGCCACAAATCTGAAGTGTCTTGCTATTCAGAGGGGACCAGAGCAAGGAGTTAGGCCATCAGTCTCTGAGAACAGTGGAAGCAAATAGAAGTGTTGAAGCACTGCACAATGGAAGGAAGAGGTGTACTACATTGAAGATCCAATCAACACTCTTCAAGATCGTAGTGTTAACTATATCAGTCAATGAGCAACACTCAACAAGACACTACGATCAGGTCCTCGAAGACAAGCATCAGAATTATAGAGTTTGAACACCCGAAGATTGAAGCATTGGCAACGATTCAAACTGAAGGATGGTATTCGGGCAAAAGCTTATTGAGAGCATCGAGACAAAAGGACAACCTCTGATCGAGAAATCAGAAGGAGGAAATAAAGTCTTCGACCTACCCAAGACATTAAAGTGACAACTCTGATGGGTAGGTGAAATAGTAGACTGCAATGTCAGATAAAGTATGACATGTCACATCAGCAGTCTACCTCTGTAAACTCGAGATCTGTGAAGATATTTGAATAGCCTTCAACGGGTACTTTCCAACGGAAGGATTGGGAAGGAGTATAAAACAGGAAGAGCTTCAAAGATCGAAGGCTGCTGGAGTTGCCGAGTTTGGAGAGAAGGTGGACTGTACTAAACCAATAGTGAGTCCGAAGGCTCACTCTACGATCCACCAAGAACACTCAGATTCATGCAAAGGAAGAAGTAGAAGTGAGAGTTCTACTATGTAGAAGTGAGAGTTCTACTACAAGAAGAGTGTTCTGAACTACCGAGAGAAAGAAGAGCATCATGTCATCTTGGTGTCCATCATGGGAAGACTCTAAGTACAATAGAGAAGAGCTTACAGTCATCTTAGCAAGTCCATCATGAGAAGACATCAAGTATCGAAAGGAGATCGCAAATATCATCATGGTGTCAAGCATGAAAAGTTTCTAAGTACCAAGAAGAAGAACTTACGGTCATCTTGGAAACCTATCATGTGCGATCATCATGTATCATCAGGAAAAGATCTTCAAGAAGTCATCATCAGGATCATCCAAAGTGGTTGAGTAACTGAAGAAGCTGAACATCATGCAACACTCAACTGCACTTCAAGGATGATCACGCCAAGCTGCTAAGTATAGAAGATGTTTAGAGCATGAAGACATCTTAGCAGCTCAGCACAAACTCCAACAAACAAACAAACAACTCGGCGAAAGTCGAGGGCTGAGGGGGTCCTTGTCGAAGGACTAAATGAAGCGAGGGCTGAAGGGTCCTTGTCGGGAGGAACTAAACAAAGTTCCAAGCTGCTTTGAAGAAGAGTTCTAGGGAACTAGAGGAGTCCCAAGACTATTGGCCTTGAAGAGCTCTTAGTGAACTGAAGTCCCAAGGCTGCTGGCCTTGAAGGAATCTTAGTGATTCAGGGTGATGCCCTTCCTTAGTGGAAATCCTGCTAGTTGAAAGCAGAAGAGTGGATTAGGAGCTTAAGTCTCTGAACCACTTAAAATCCCTTATGTTTTTTACATTATGTCATTTACATTATCTACTATAACTGCTATAACTATTATGAATGTTTTAACTGCTTACAATCAAACTAACTCTACGAACAATGTATGTATGATTATGAATATATCAATGAAGGAGATCTTTTACTTATTACTCTGTGCTTGAAAAGATTCTTGTGTTTGTCATATGTTAAATTATGAGCAATAGAAAGTAAACCAGAAAAGTATTTGAAATAAAAAGGATCTATTCAACCCCCCCTCTAGATCTATTGTGCCTCATTGAAACTAACAACTAGAAGAATGTTAAAATAAACCTAATAGGAAATTGCAAGATATGAAATGAGGTAATGTAAAATGCTTGAAAGCTATGAACGCATAGTATTGGCATTGAATGTTCGCTCTTAGCATACAAAAGATTGTCTGACTTAGACGTTAAAAAATAATCATAAGGTATGACATTAAATTGTCAAGAAGTCGTAATGAACGATAATTAACTTAACGAAATTATAATTTTAATAGTTCGGACAAGTTAAGCTATGAAGAAGGAAAAGGTTGATCGTAAGACTTAAGACATCTCCGTATGTCATAACACTGAAAGATGTTAGAAAAAGATTGGTTACGTGAACTTAAGTTATAAGACGCGAACCAGAAGAAGTAAAGTTCAATTAAACTAATGCGTAAGTCAAGTATATAACTAATTGGTATGTGCAGAATATGCCTATCTAAAAATTTAATAACCCTCTCAACCTTGTCCCAATCTTCCCTACTAGGCAAAGAGTTAAAATGAAGGTCTCTCTTTGTATAATGGGAACACATCCTTGATTTGCAAAGAAGACTCTAACATGACATATGTGAAGTTCCACCTAGTGGGGACATCTAAGATCAACCTTTTTGAAGATGGCAATTGCAAAATTTTCATAATCTCACCAAATTTATGAAGACGAGATGGAGACATTTTCAAGTACTTAACAGTCTCACGAATATTTTGAATAACAGTTTGGATAATCCCCAAACCATCTTGCACCATCAAATTAAGAATGTAGTCACAACATCTAGCATGAAATAGTTTACCACTAAAATAAGGGCCACCTTTCAATGTAAAATTATCCCTAAGATGCCTTATAACAAAATCATTTACAGATGCATTATCAAGAGTAATAATCGATATTTTATTTTTCAATTCCCTACTCAGTTAGACATTGCAAAATAGAATCAGCGATCATAAGATCAGTGTGTGGAGGTGTCATAGTACAAAAATTGATAACCCTTTTATGCAAGTTCTAATCAGAATCCAAAAAATGAGCAATGTGACACATATAACAAATATTTTAATTAGAAGTCCACAATCATATGTTAAACTTATTCTACTAATACTATCAAATAGAGCCTTAATTTTTTTCTTCTCTAAACCATAAAGCAAAATTCATGCTCAATCATACGAAAATGGTATTCATACACACATATCATCTTAGCAAAAACATCCATTACTTTTTCTTTATCATACTTAAAAAATTTAAGTTTCCAGTTTTACCTTGCATTTTTAAAGTAGGATAAGACAATACATGCTGCTTTGGTGTTCTAGAGCAAGAAATTGAAGTAAGCCGAATAGAGCAAGTGTTCATGTGCATATTCAAATGATTGGTAGAACCAGTATTCTGAAGAGCAAGCCTTGTATGGCAATGCTTGCACTCAGCCTTCTTCATTTCATCTCTTAATGTCACAACAATAAACTCCTCCCATGCTTTTGAGGTCTTTTTTTTTCATGCTCAGCTTCAGCCTCAACCTCAGTAGCATTTTCAAGCTGAGAATCACCAGAATCGGAGGAATTAAGCACTGACCATCAGTAACTTAGGATAGGTTTTCAGTTTCAATATTTGGCACTTGAGATGGTCCAGATAGATCTTCAATCAAGCTTATGATCTCGTTGTTACCTCAAACAAACAAATAAAACAATAATCAAAATAATAATTAACTTTAAATCGGTATAACATATGCATGCACAATAAAATATTATAGTTATACATATATAAATCAATTAATAAATGTATATACCAGAAGCATCAAAGTGTTTCATTGAATAAGATGCTAGAAATTAAGGTTTTAATTTTTTTATTGGGGATTTTTGGTATAACAGAAGTAATCAGAAATTGATTCTGATTTTCGGATCGGAAGAGTAGCTGCTAATTTACATCATGGCTGGATAGGAAATATTAAAGTTATATATATATATATATATATAGATTACTCAAGTGAAAGAGAAGAAGAAAATATGAAAGAACTGACTTACACATAACACAATTACACTTCGACCTTCATAACTTCATCACTCATCTTTTGGGAAATTAGTATTTAGCGATTCTGAGTTTGAATCACTAAATTTTCATGTATCCAGCCTCTTTTGTGCGATGATTCAATCATCAGTTCTCAAATCTCACCCCTTCGAGCCTAAAAACTTTTAATTTCTCTATAAACGAAGAGGCGACTGAAGTCTGAAGAGATGAAAAGAGTAGAGTAAATAACCAAACGGCTAAACCTTTCCACTTCTTTATCAGAGATTAAGGATCGAGTAAGTACTGAACCCTTAAACGAGTAGGGTTCATCGAGTATGGATTAGATGAAAGAGGCAAACTCGAACTCTAAAATGAACAAATGGTATTGTGCTTAGATTCAAGTTCAGTATTATAACCCAAAAATAAGCTTGACCCGTATTGTACTCGGATACCTACCAAATCCGAGTCTCGAATCATATTTTCGGGTCGAATCCGAATTTAGTACTCCCTCCGTCCCTAATTATTTGACATTTTAGAGGTAGACACAAGAATTAAGATAATGATTGGAAAGCATTAAATATAGTACTCAATTGTCTATAATACCCTTAAATCTTTTGTTGGGATAAGAAGAGTTTTGTTGGGATAAAGAGAGAGAAAGAGTTTAAAGTATCAAAAAATAGGTAGAGTAATGAGGGGTAATTTTGGAAAAATTGTCATTAATTCTCCTAGATTTGAACAAACGTCAAATAATTATGGACAAATGAAAAACTCAAAAACATCAAATAATTAGGGACGGAGAGGAACAACGAGAGATTATATCTCATAGATTTCAATTGTAATACCCGGTAAAAATTAATTAATAAATAAATATTAAATAATAATAAAAATTATTTTATTTTAAAACATATTATTGGACTTTGTTATTTATTGGGTCAAACTAGTCATTTACTTTTGGGCTAATAAGTATTAATAAATGATGAATAAATCAAGTTGAGAAAATTGGGCCATAAAAATTATTTGATTTAATTTATATGTGGGTTAAATTAAAATTCTATCAAAATTAGGAGAGTTGGTAAAATATATATAAAAAAAGGGGTAATTAACAAATAAATATCTAAAACCTAACCATATGTTAATTAGTTATGTTGGGATTAAAATTGATTGTGCGTGAGGCGAAAAAGAACAGAAGAACTACGGCGACAACATAAGAGGAGGAAGAGGAATTGAAATTCATTTCTATCATACATGTAAGTAGTCTGCCTTTATTTTGTTATTAGAATTATTGGGGGTAGCTAGCAATCATATACATAACTATGTAATTGCTTTAGAATACTTGATTCAGTTAAAATTTTAGATATTATATATATATATATATATATATATATATATATATATATATATATATATATACCATCATATTACTAACATGAAAGATCGCTTAGTTTGCAAGTGTAAAACGTGTATAATAATAATAATAATAATAGCTTTAGGAAAAGTAAATTTGTAATTGATAATTTAACGCATAGTTTATTAATTATTTTATTATTTTGTTTAATTAGATCGAACGGAAGGAATTTAACGAACTATATTTGGATTATATTTTGGGTTTTAATTGGACTTTTATTATATTTGGGTCAAACTGTAGTTAATTTATTTAGGTCATTAAAATTAATTGGGTCTAAAATATATTTGTGTAATTTTAAATCCTAATTAAATTAGAAGAATTAATAAAAACATGTTAATTAATAATTATATCATTAAAACCTAGCTATACCTTATTAAGTCCGGTGAAATAATTAAATGGGTATAGAATCCAAAAGAGAAGAAGCTATGAGGGAGATTGATCAGAAGGGAAGAAACTAAAGCAGGTCCTTTCTTCTTTTATTGGGTTGTGAGTGTAAATTAAAAGGCAAGTAATTTTTTTGTAATATGTGATAGTATGAATATGATTTGTTTATTCCTTAGAAAAGTATTAGCTTGATCGGTCATGTCATTGAATGATTGAAAGTCTGAGCATTAATATGTGTGTATGTATACTATCTACTGCAATTCGTTGGCATATATATGTGTAATGTAAGCTAGCAACTTTTCATACTTAGTTATATATTTATATATATATATATATATATATATATATATATATATATATATATATATATATATATATATATACTATAAGTATATATAAGTAATATATTTTAAGTAATTTAACTACTAGATCATCTTATATATATATATATATATATATATATATATATATATATATATATATATATAAAAAAAGAATTACAAAATTTAATAAAGGAAAATGATAGATAATATTATAATATTGTTATTATAATTAAAATATATCTTTTGATTACAAGTGAATATAATATATTAAAATTATTGAATTTATAAAAATATAAATTGTATGAGTTCATAATTTAATTATGTGTATTATATTTTATTTTGATAATTAGATCGGATTGAGGGAGTTTAGCGGGTGATAGTTGGACTCGACGAATTATTTTGGTACTATATTAAGGTACGAATTCCGTACTTTTTCAGCAAGACTCTTTTAAATATGATTCGATCATTTTGTTATTCGTTTAAAAATTTGGTATTGCTTCTTAGGATTATTCCTTGTTGTCCAATTTATTGTGACAGTTTCGTTTTGGCGTTGATATTAAAATTTGTATTTGTACTCCTTGAACTAGTTAATCATGTCAGTATGTTTTGGAGACTTTATTCGTTTGTACCATTGTTCGTATATTTTTGTTCACATTCAGGAGTCATTTTGATCATTGATATATTGTGATAATCAATAATGTTTGTATTTGATAATTTGATCTCATTTGAATATGATCATGTAAGCCTTGCGATTTGAATCCCCTTTTTGGCTTACATTTTATAGTTTGATCCTTAGGGTATACTTGAGCTAACCACCTGTAGGGGTACCACAGGCATGTCCTCTTGACACAAGGGCATGACACCTTCCGTGGCGGTGTGATCAGTCCACGGCGTATCCTTTTGTATGTTCTGGGTATGAGCTTTGGCCATTTGATATATTTGTTTAGGATACGTATGGGTCGACCCAGTATTTGATTTGATTTATTTGGCGAATTAGTGACGTATGTGTGTCGTATGTCTTATCCGATTTGATTTGTATACATCATAAGTCTTGATGTATTTTGTTAGCCTTTGGCTCTTTGTATTTGAGCTCGATGTGAAATTGTTACCATATAACCATTTGATTCACCTTATTTGTTTGGGATTCTGTTGGCTATAATTATTCGATTGACAGTGTTAGTCATTTGTAAATTGACTCACCGTACTCTTTCAGCGAGACTCTTTTATTTTTAAGTTGTTCGTTTCGTTATTCATTTTGAAAATTAGTATTGCCTCTCATAATTGTTCCTTGCCAATTGATTGTGATAGTTCGTTTTGGCGTTGTATTAGAACTCATATTTGTACTCTTTAGACTAGTGTATCATGTCTAAATTTTATTTTGATATTTATAGTGATGTAAATGTTATTATATTTTGGAGACTTGTATTGATAATTCGTTCGATCTAACATGTACACGTTAGAACCCTTTTGTTTGGTATTATGTCGCATGTGTTGTGACATGGTATCCTTGTTAGAATACCGTAGGGTATACCTGAGCTATAACCACCTGTGGGGGTACCACAGGCATGTCCTCTGGCACCGAGGCATGACACCTTCTATGGCGGTGTGATCAGTCCACGACGTCTCCGTTTTGTGCTCCAGTGGAAGTTGGCCATTTGGTATTTTGTTGTGGGAGGCGTATGGGTCGACCCTAGTTTTCTGTTCTGTTCTATTCTGCGGATTGGGGATGTTTGTGCCAAACACGCCTTTTGATTTTACATGCATTGGATTCGTGGTCCAATGTGTGTGACTTGTCTGTGTGGCATTATTTAACTTGCCTATGTGGCATTATTTGACTTGCTTATGTGGCAAGGTATATTTGTGTTTTATTCTGAGATCGATATGAAATAACACCCAACCATTTGATTCAGCCTATTATTTCGTTGTGTTAGTTTTGTTCGTTTCGTTTCAGTTAGTTTCATTTTATTTCATTTAATTGAGTTAATTATTTCAGTTTATTAATTGTATTCTATATCCGTACTGGGCATTTGGCTCATGCTGTATTTTTCTTCCAGCAGGTAATCAGGGGAATCAAGGGCAATTGTGATGAGAGCTCCCTTCTATCCAATAGCTTTGATATATTTCGTTAGGCTATAATACATTGATTTATTTGGAGTTGTAATAGTTATTTCAGATTGTGGTTTGAGCCAGTGTGGCATTTATTATGGTTTGTCTTAAGACATTTAATTAGTTTAAGACTATTCTTTTGTGGATTAGAGCCTTGCTATTAAATTCATCAGTTTTGTTATGTTTTGAGTAACCTCTCTTTCTATTTCGGAAAGGGGGTGTTACAGAGTTGGTATCAGAGTTTAGGTTCTTTCTTGTAGAAAACCTATTTAGGATTGACCTGTGAGTTATGGATAGACTTGTGGGTTAGGTTTTTATTCTGTTTGATTTTCTATTCAGCTATCATATCCGCAATATTTGAATTTGTCTTTAATCTGCTTTGTTTATATTCGTGATATCTTTCTTAGATGTCTCGTAAATCCGCTAGAGTTGCTGGGAGGCGAGGTAACAATAGGGGAAGAGGTGAGGGTCAGCCCAATGAGCAACCTATTAATCAGATAAATGCTCAGTTGGTTACCTTGGTGAATCAGGCGTTACCTCAGTTGGTGGCACAAGTTGTACAGACAATGCAAGCGTATACCGAAATTCTGAAAGGTGGAGAACCCGGGAAATAATGGTCCACAGGCAAACGAAGAGGAAGGGAATGCATATGGTATTGATCAGCAGGTGGTTCCAATGTATGTGTGGTTGGAAAGGTTTCAAAAGAAGAAACCACAGGCATTCAGTTCAGCTCCAACTCCAATTAATGCAGAGAATTGGATTGCCCACCTAGAGAAGATCTTTGATGTGTTGGGGTGCTCAGATAATCAGAAAGTTTTGCTTGCAGCTTACAAGCTAGAAGGGGATGCACAGAGGTGGTGGAAAGCGATGAAAGTAACAAAGGGTGATGGTTATGTTGAGGCACTTAAATTTGGCGAGGTAGTTTTGTGAGGTCTTTTATCGCCAGCATTTCTTCAATTTACCGATAAAGAGTCCTATGCTAGAGAGTATCTGTCGATTCGGCAGAAAGATGATGAGTCCATCACGAACTTCATGACGAGGTTTACTAGGTTGGTAGGCTTTGCGGGAACCTCAGCAGGGACTGCAACAGAACAGGCAGAGAAGTTTAAGTGGAGGATTCATTATAGGTATCAACAACATCTCATTAACAATAAGTTTGCAGATGTGTCGGCTGTGGCAAATGCAGCCAAAAATATTGAGATGGAGCGACATGACTTTCGGTCTTCTAAACCAGATGGGAGTCGAAAGAGGGACAGAGATGACCAGCAGGGTCAAACTTCAGTTCAACATGGGAGAAATCAGGGTGGTCAGTTGAATAGGAATCGTGGTGGTCAGCGAGGCGATGGCGTGGTCGAGAATCAAAAGCAGGGTTATCGGCCAAATGCCTCGGCAAAGGCGCGTAATCGTCGATTCAGCCTACCTTGGAATGGTCGAAATCGTTAGCGATGGCGGAGAATCGTCGTTGAGGCGTAATCGGGTCGTTATCCCGGACACCGGTGGTGGGGTAACCTAAATCTTATCCCGATAGCTCCTTGTGCTACTTATGGGGCTATTCATCTGGGGAGGCAATGCCATAGACTCACAGGTACATGCTTCTTGTGTCAACAGATGGGTCATATTGCTAGGGATTGTACCGGTTCACGTGGTAATGGTGGAGGTGGTGATAATGGTGGCAATGGAGGTCAGCGTCAGGGTGGTCGAGTGTTTGCCTTGACATATAATCAGGCGGCAGGTGCACCAGGTATTGTTTCTGGCACTCTTTTAGTTGGTAATCGCGGGGCTTCTATTTTGTTTGATACGGGTTCTACTCATTCCGTTGTTGCTCGATCTTTTGTTCGGCACCTGGGTGTGCCATCTTAGTCTTTAGATTCTGTTATGTCTATTGCTACATCGATGGGGACTTCAGTTGTTATTTCTGATTTGTATCGAGGGTGTCCGATCAATTTTGGGGATAGGATTCGTAGGGCTAATCTTCTTCCGATGAGTATGCACGATTTCGATGTCATTCTTGGGATGGACTGGTTGGATAAACACCAAGCCACTATCGATTGTCAGGCGAAGAATGTTATATTTGGAGATGTGAAGTCTACGGAGTTCGTGTTTCAGGGTTCACAACCGAGTAGGGTGTTGAAGTTGATTTCAGCTTTGAAGGCTGGAAAGTTGGTAGCAAAGGGTTGTGAGGGGTATTTGGCATTTGTGAAGGATACCTCTAAGGGTGAGTCCCATATTGAGGATGTTTCGATTGTTCGTGATTTTTTCGATGTGTTTCCTGAGGAGTTGTCAGGGTTGCCACCGTAGCGGGAAGTGGAGTTTGCTATTGAGCTTGTTCCTGGTGTGAAGCTTATCTCTACGGCGCCATATCGGATGGCACCATTGGAGTTGCAGGAGTTGAAAGAGCGATTCAGAGGAACTGTTAGATCGTGTGTGATTCACCGGTGAGTGTTTACCGTAGGTGCTCCGGTCTTGTTTGTGAAGAAAAAAGATGGATCTATGAGGTCGTGTATGTATAGACTATAGGGGAGTTGAACAAGATTACCATCGAGAATTGGTATCCATTGCTTGAGGATTGATGACTTGTTTGACCAACTTCAAGGGAAAAATATTTTTCAAAGATAGACTTGAGGTCGGGTTATCATCGAGTTGAGGTGAGGGATGAGGATATCCCTAAGAGGCGACTTTTCGACTTTCGATATGGGCATTACGAGTTTCTGGTGATGCCATTCGGGTTGACTAATGCTCCAACAGTGTTTATGGATTTGATGAATCGAGTGTTTAGGGAGTACTTGGACCAATTTGTCATTGTCTTTATTGATGACATTTTGGTTTACTCCAATTCTAAGGAAGAGCATGAGGAGCATCTTCGCACAGTGTTAGGGATTTTGCAGAAAGAGAAGTTGTATGCTAAATTCTCTAAATGCGAGTTTTGGTTGGAGTAGGTCGCATTTTTGGGCCACGTTGTTTCTGCTGAAGGCATTAAGGTGGATCTTGCGAAGGTTGAGGCTATCACTAAATGGCCAAGACCTACTACAGTGACAGAGATTAGGAGTTTCTTGGGTTTGGCAGGGTATTATAGGCAGTTTTTGGAAGGGTTTTCCTTGCTTGCCTTTCCATTGACTCAGTTGATAAGAAAGGGCATGAAGTTCGTGTAGAATGAAGAGCGTGAGAAAAGTTTTGAGGAGTTGAAGAAACGGCTTGTGCGGCTCAATACTTGCATTACTTGCATTTGGGGACGAGAGGTTACCAGTTTATAGTGATACTTCTAAGAAGGGCTTGGGGTGTGTTTTGATGCAACACGGTAAGGTGATTGCTTATGCTTCTAAAGCGACTTAAACCTTATGAGGTGAACTACCCCACACATGATTTGGAGTTGGCAGCGGTGATCTTTGCCTTAAATATTTGGAGGCATTATTTGTATGGAGAGACTTATGATATCTTCACCGATCACAAAAGTCTTAAATACATCTTCACCCAAAAAGAGCTCAACATGAGGCAAAGGCGTTGGTTGGAGCTTCTAAAAGATTATGATGCTAGAATTGATATCACCCGGGAAGGCAAACGTGGTTGCGGATGCTCTTAGCCTAAGAGTTTAGGGGAGTGTAGCGACCCTTATTACACAACCTCGACTTATTTCGGATATGGATCGGCTAGAGTTGTAGTTGTATGTACGAGGTTCAGATGGGCATTTGGCGGGTATGAGAGTTGAGCCCTCTCTTATTTCGCGGGTCAAAGAAGCTCAAAAAGAAGATGGGGAGTTGTGGAGCATGACGCAGAATCTAGAGGAGGGCAAGCATCCCGAGTTTCGTATTGATGACCATGGTGTAATTTGGTTGGGTGAGCGATTGTGTGTACCGTCGGATCCAATCATTCGGGAGGCTGTGTTGGCTGAGGCTCATAGTTCACCATTTTCTATTCATCCAGGTTCAACGAAGATGTATAGGGACTTGAAGAATAATTTTTGGTGGAATGGGATGAAACGAGACGTGGCTGAATATGTTGGGAAGTGTCTTACTTGTCAACAAATGAAGATAAAACATCAACGAGCTAGTGGTTTCTTTGCAGATTAGACATTCCAATTGTGGAAGTGGGAAGATATCATGATGGATTTTGTGACTGGTTTGCCGAAGACTTTCAGGAAGAATGATGCCATTTGGGTAGTGGTGGACCGACTGACCACATCGGCACACTTTTTGGCTATCCGTGAGGGTTACTCGGTGGATAGGTTATCAAAAATCTTTTAGTAGGAGATTATTAGACTTCATGGTACTCTGGTGTCTATTGTTTCAGATCAGGGCCCACAGTTTACTTCACGGTTTTGGAAAGGGTTTCAACGAGCTTGGGGTACTCGGCTCAACTTCAGTACTTCTCTCCATCCTCAAACTGATGGGCAATCCGAGAGGACTATTCAGATATTAGAGGACATGTTGAGGTCTTGTGCACTTGAGTGGTCGGGTAATTGGGATGATTATTTGAGCCTAGTTGAGTTTGTTTACAATAACAGCTGGCATGCAAGTATTGGAATGGCTCCTTTTGAGGCACTGTATGGTAGAAAGTGTCGGGCACCAACTTGTTGGGATGAGGTTGGCGAAAGGGCCATAGAAAGGCCTGAGTTAGTTCAAATCACTACGGAGAAGGTAGCGGTGGCTAAGGACAAATTGAAGTCGGCTCGATCACGGCAGAAGTGTTATGTTGATAAGCATAGGAGGACTTTAGAGTTTGAAGCTGGTGAACATGTGTTTCTAAAAGTTTCTCCTTGGAAGGGCATTCGGCGATTCGGGTTGAAAGGGAAGCTTAGTCCACGTTATATCGGCCCATTTGAGATTCTGGAGAGGGTTGGTGAGGTGCATATCGGTTAGCTTTGCCTCCACAGCTAGCTCATGTGCACAATGTATTTCATGTGTCGGTGTTGAGGAGTTATCATTATCACCCGTTGCATGTGGTGCAATATCCATTCGATAAGATTCGGGAGGATCTTACTTGTGAGGAAAAAGCTGAGGCGATTTTGGATCGTCAAGAAAGGATTATGAGGAGGAAGACTATTCCGTTTGTTAAGGTTACGTGGAGGAACCATTCTTGAATGAAAGCACTTGGGAGCTTGAGGAGTCTATTCGAGCGGAATATCCGCATCTTTTTATAATTAGATACGTTCTATTCTTTTGATTCCGGGGACGGAATTCTTTTAAGGGGTAGGTGATGTAATACCCGGTAAAAATTAATTAATAAATAAATATTAAATAATAATAAAAATTATTTTGTTTTAAAACATATTATTGGACTTTGTTATTTATTGGGTCAAACTAGTCATTTACTTTTGGGCTAATAAGTATTAATAAATGATGAATAAATTAAGTTGATAAAATTGGGCCATAAAATTTATTTGATTTAATTTATATGTGGGTCAAATTAAAATTCTATCAAAATTAGGAGAGTTGGTAAAATATATATAAAAAAAGGGGTAATTAATAAATAAATATCTAAAACCTAACCCTATGTTAATTAGTTCTGTTGGGATTAAAATTGATTGTGCGTGAGGCGGAAAAGAATAGAAGAACTACGGTGACAACATAAGAGGAGGAAGAGGAATTGAAATTCATTTCTATCATACATGTAAGTAGTCTGCCTTTATTTTGTTATTAGAATTATTAGGGGTAGCTAGCAATCATATACAGAACTATGTACTGCTTTAGAATACTTGATTCAAGTTAAAATTTTAGATATTATATATATATATATATATATATATATATATATATATATATATATACCCATCATATTACTAACATAAAAGATCAGTTAGTTTGCAAGTGTAAAAAACGTGTAAAATAATAACTATAATAATAATAATAATAATAATAATAATAATAATAATAATAATAATAATAATAATAATAGCTTTAGGAAAAGTAAATTTGTAATTGATAATTTAACGCATAGTTTATTAATTATTTTATTATTTTGTTTAATTAGATTGAACGGAAGGAATTTAACGAACTATATTTGGATTATATTTTGGGTATTACATTGCTTAATCCAGGTACGGATTCCGTACTCTTTCAGCGAGACTCTTTTATTTTTAAGTTGTTCGTTTCGTTATTCATTTTGAAAATTAGTATTGCCTCTCATAATTGTTCCTTGCCAATTGATTGTGATAGTTCGTTTTGGCGTTGTATTAGAACTCATATTTGTACTCTTTAGACTAGTGTATCATGTCTAAATTTTATTTTGATATTTATAGTGATGTAAATGTTATTATATTTTGGAGACTTGTATTGATAATTCGTTCGATCTAACATGTACACGTTAGAACCCTTTTGTTTGGTATTATATCGCATGTGTTGTGACATGGTATCCTTTGTTAGAATCTACCGTAGGGTATACCGAGCTATAACCACACTTGTGGGGGTACCACGAGCATGTCCTCTCGGCATGAGGGCATGACACCTTCTACGGCGGTGTGATCAGATCCACGACGTCTCCATTTTGTGCTCCGATGGAAGTTGGCCATTTGGTATTTTGTTGTGGGTAGTTTTACTAGTTACATTACGCTTACGTGGATTGGGGATGTTTGTGCCAAACACGCCTTATTTTTACATGCATTTGGATTAAGTGGTCCAATGTGTGTGACTTGCACAATGTGACATTATTTGACTTGCATTTATATGGCATTATTTGACTTGCATGTGTGGCAGGGTATATTTACTGCTTTTATTCGAGCTCGGTGTGAAATAACACCCAACCATTTGATTCACTTATTATTTACGTTGTGTTAGTTTT
Source organism: Panax ginseng (assembly GCA_020205605.1). NCBI lineage: Eukaryota > Viridiplantae > Streptophyta > Magnoliopsida > Apiales > Araliaceae > Panax > Panax ginseng. Next base: position 59,054,320 of record CM035140.1, on the reverse strand, counting down.
GTTCGTTTCGTTTCATTTAGTTTCGTTTTATTTCATTTAATTGAGTTAATTATTTCAGTTCATTAATTGTATTCTATATCCGTACTGGGCATTTAGCTCATGCTGTGTTTTTCTTCCGGCAGTTAATCAGGGGAATCAAGGGCAAGTGTGACGAGAGCTCCCTTCTATCAAATAGCTTTGATATATTTCGTTAGGCTATGATACATTGATTTATTTGGAGTTGTAATAGTTATTTCAGATTGTGGTTTGAGCCAGTGTGACATTTATTATGGTTTGTCTTAAGACATTTAATTAGTTTAAGACTATTCTTTTGTGGATTAGAGTCTTGCTATTAAATTCATCAGTTTTGTTATGTTTTGAGTAACCTCTCTTTCTATTTCGGAAAGGGGGTGTTACATCAATTCCCGTTCTCAACCCATGACCAATATGAGCTCGAAGCTTCCTTCGTAACTCCCGGAACTTCTTCGTGGTCAGAGACAAATTGAAAGCTAAGCAGTGGTAATTCTAAAGATTCCCTGGGGGAAAAATAGAAATGTCTCCTACGTTACCCATAATATGTGGAGTACCAAATTATCCAGACCGATTTTCACCCATAACCCTTAAAAGGTAAAATCTTCATTTGCCTGTAGTTGAAGCTAAGGTTGTAAAATGAGCAAACAGTTCGGGCTCGATTCGTACTCGCTCGATTAAAAGTTTGATTTGAGCTCGACTCGAAATATAAATGAGTCAAATATGAACACATTTTAAAGTTCGATAAATTACTCGAACATCCTCAAATTATAATTTTCTATTGATACTCAGATCATATTCGTTGGAAAAGTCCAAACTACTCGGGCTCGATTCAGAATCGGGCTCGACACGATAGCTAAATGAGCCTCAATCAAATTTTATTTTATACTCGATAAATTTTATAAATCAAAACTGAACAACTCAATAGTCGGATCGACTCGGATCGTTTACCCCTTTAGTTGAAGCTCACTAACAAGTCAAAAGTAAGAATCGCTGACCAAACTGAAAAAGCACCGCACGTGATGATACCCTCCACTCGTGTCCCAGCTTTGAATCGAAAGATGAATAGGGGCTCCTTATTTACTAGTATCGTCTTCTTCGCACATCCTTCTTGCGGAAATAATGGCCGCCAAGCAATAATACCACAGTACCCACCGTTTCATTTGTAGAAAGGATAGTGTGTTTCTTCTTCTTAATTCCCCTCCGTTTCATTCACGGCTTGTCTTGTCTTGTCTTGTCTTGTCGTTATTATATCGTCTGTGAAAACAAATTAGTTTCAACCTAGGGTTTTTGGGACTGAAATCAATCAGTAGGGATGGAGGAGAATTTGGTTGACGATATAATAAGGCGGCTTTTGGAATCGAAGAATGGGAGGGCGACGAAGCAGGTACAGCTGACTGAGGCTGAAATTAAGCAACTCTGTGCTATGTCCAAGGAGATCTTTCTTAGTCAACCTAGTCTACTTGAGCTTGAAGCTCCCATTAAGATTTGTGGTAAACTATTTAATTTCTCTTTTTTGTTTTCCAATTAATGCTATTAATTTTATATTTTTTTGGTTCATGCTTGTTTGATTTTATACATAATGTGTGGATTATTTTGATTATATGTGTAGTAGTGGTATGAATCATGGAAGTTTGACTAATTAATTTCTCTTTTTTTTTCTTTTTCTTCCAATTAATGCTATAAATTTAATTTTGTTGGTTTGATTTTATATATTATTTTTCATGTTATGTGTTGATTATTTGTTATTATAATTCAATTTTGGTAATTGGGTCCATGTATTTGTTGTAATTGTATGAATTATGGACTTTTTGACAAACTGTAATTATTATTATTATGATGCTTAGTGTGGGATGGGGATGATAATACCCTCATAAGATGACGTAGATCCTAACAGGATTTTTTCTGTCGTGCATAATCATTTCTTAGGTTTAGATACTTTCCTGATGTGTATACATGCATGCCATTACTTCAAAATCTTTTCTTTATTGGGAACACGACAAATTAAACGGCATTTCCAAAGATTTTGCATGAAATGTATATGCAAATGAGATATGGATGCGGCACAACGTGCACAACATAAGTCCAAACAAGCCAAGCATACATAAGTCCAAACAAACCGAGCATTAAAAAATTGACTTTCGGAACAAGTGTTAGTAAACATCTTGGGGATGAATTCACAAAATAAGAACCACTATCTGGAATTTAATGAATTAAGTAACAATGTAACTAACATTGAACTTGTCAAAATCTTCTAAACAAACGGAGTCGAAAACCATGAACGATGATCACCCTCAACTACAAAATGGAAATATTAAGTATTTACTTTCTATATTAGGCAAACCTGGTGAATGTCGTTCAGAGGGGGATTGCTTTGTGTACTAGTTACTTTTATTGCAGTCTATACTATGTGGTTTGTTAATTTGAATATTTTGGAATGGTTCGTAATGCAAATGATATAATAACGGTTAAGCTTTTGAGACATTGATTCTGTTGCATCGCGGTTGTACCAATTAGTTTGCTTTTAAAACATATATTCTATGCTTTTGCTGAGAAAGTGAGAATTCATCATGATGAATTACGAGAAAACTCCAGCTCAAATAGTAGGAGAGGGACGTCGTTCTCTTTCTATCCCTAAGAATTTCATAACTGTTTCTTTGGCATTATTATCATGCAACTACTATGTGATGGTCCTCTCTTTCAAAATTGATATATTTTGACAAAATTCATAAAGGATCTATCCCCCTTTTTCGGGAATTCCTTTTGTGATTTCCACATTAAAATATATATTTTTTGTTTTCTTGCCACTTGTGGCATATTTTACATGAAGCATCAGTGTGTCTCTCTACGCACTCTATCCAACTTTAATATTTGGTTGGGGAAGAGGAGCTTCCATGACAGTTGTCCTAGCGGCCAATGATCTCTTCGCATCTTGAAGGGGTGTTGGGCCTTTGGGAGGCCATTGACATCAGGTAAGGCCTATCACTTGGTGCTTATAATGGGCTACTTGTGGGTTCGTTTTAGAGGTCCTTAGACATAGAATTGCAAGGGCTTGCAAAATTCTTCTAGAGAATTGGTCTTTCATGTCGAATTGGGTATTTCTAAAGCAAGGACTCATTTTTTCATCCCTTAAAAAAGATGAAGATGTTGCTTTCCCGTTTAGCTATGCAATTAATGGCATGCTGTAGTAGCAAATGTATGCCAAAAGAAGAAATTGGTTGGAAGTTGCTGAAATTAAATATACAAATAAGTGATTGTAACAGTTCCGGAAATGATCCAATGTGTGTTTCTCATCTTCACTGTTTTTTGTCCAATGCTCTCGAGAGTCATAAAGCCTTCAAACATACTTAATGTCTTATATACCTTAATGCGTTCAACGCAAAAGTAACCAAATGTGGGGTGAGAGTGTGAGTAGAACTTTGTAATTGTGAAATGCCTGAGTTTCCACTCCATTCCACTCACAAACTTTGGCAATTCTTTTTGTTTTCTTTGAGCTTTTTGCATGTACTGCATTTTAATATTTTTGAAAATTATTTTCTTTCATTGTGATATCAGATTATTTGTAGTACATAATTTGCAGCAACTTTTCTCATGGGAAACATTTCTTCTACCGACATCTTACTTTCTGCTCCCATTATATAGTTTATGATGTTTTTATTGCTTTGGTTTGACAGGAGATGTTCATGGTCAATTTTCTGATCTTCTTCGATTGTTCGAGTATGGTGGCCTTCCACCTGCTGCAAACTATTTATTCTTGGGGGACTATGTGGATCGTGGTAAGCAAAGCATAGAGACAATATGTCTTCTCATTGCATACAAGATCAAATACAAGGAGAATTTCTTCTTGTTAAGGGGTAACCATGAGTGTGCTTCCATTAATCGTATATATGGTTTCTATGATGAATGCAAGAGGAGGTTTAATGTTCGCCTGTGGAAGACATTTACTGACTGTTTCAACTGCTTGCCTGTTGCTGCTCTAATTGATGAGAAGATCCTCTGCATGCATGGAGGATTATCTCCTGATTTAAAGAACTTGGACCAGATCAGGAATATTGCTCGACCTGTTGATGTACCAGATCAGGGCCTTCTTTGTGATCTACTGTGGGCTGATCCTGATAAAGATATTGAGGGATGGGGAGAGAATGATAGGGGTGTATCATATACATTTGGAGCTGACAAGGTTGCTGAATTCCTTCAAAAGCATGATCTCGATCTCATTTGCCGAGCTCACCAGGTAGACTTGAGGCAACGTCTTGATGCAAATTATTGTAGTAACTTAGGGATCCCTTACTCATGTAGAATGAGTTGCACTGTTTCTAATATAGAAAACATACAAACAGAAACATAGACACAAACACAACACACCACATGCGTTGAAAGGTTTTGTGAACAGGTCTTACTTCGTAGATGCAATCTACTTGTTAAGTTGAGCTTCTTGCTTCTGATATTCTATGAGATTTTTAGGGACTAAGCAAGGAAGGTGCAGGTTTATTCTTTGTCTCTTGGCACAGCTAACTAAACATATGGTAGGGAGGGCAGCTTTAGTTTATAGAAGATGTACATCTTCTTTATCTGTAGATATGTTACTGCACCATGTAGGCATTGCAAAGTGCTGAATTCTTTTTCTGGACATATGCACCATTATGGTGGCATATCTTATATGGTAGCATCTTAGAGTGTTGTTATGTTGCTGCCCGAAATGCTCCTTACTAATGTGAATGCCTTTCCAGGTTGTAGAAGATGGATATGAATTTTTTTCAAACAGGCAACTGGTAACCTTATTCTCTGCTCCTAATTACTGTGGTGAGTTTGATAATGCGGGTGCCATGATGAGCGTGGATGATACTCTAACATGCTCCTTTCAGATCCTTAAAGCTTCAGACAAGAAACTCAAACTAGGATTTGGAGGCAACGTGTTAAGACCGGGGACACCACCTCATAAGGTACACCAATAAGTACCATCAAGACAAAGGCATTATAAGTAAATCTTCAGGAATCTTTACAAAGTTTGACCAATAATATATTCCATGCACTTTAGCATTTCAAATGGATATCATTCTAGCCTTCATACTATTTCATTTATCAACTGCTGCGATATTTTGCATTATCTGGTCAGTGAAAAGCAATAGTTAGTTTTTGTTAATAACAATCTCTATTGGGGCTATTCAAATTAATTCGTCATCTCTGTTATTGCCTTCATCAAGAAGATTGATCATGTATATAGAAAAGCAGTGATAAATACCGTTCTTATGAGTAGTATACAATGCTGAATCCAAGCTTTGTATAGACATAACCTGGTGATACTTGGCTAGCAAATATATCACGAGCTACCAATATATTCATGTTTTGCACTTCCTCTTGCGCAAGAAGGGTGGGGAAAATTGAAGTGTGTTTTCCCTAACCCCATTTATTTAATAAGACATGTATTGATCCTATCATTTTCTGTTTCAGGGTGTAAAGAATTAGATTGACCTGAACTAACTTCAAAAGCAGCTGGAAAAGCATAGCACAGTCCATTCTCTTCATTCTCGGCTTACCTTGGAACTGTTTTATTTGGGGGGACAAATTTACGTCTCTGCATTAGGTGGTATACAGTTCTTGTCTTGGATATGCCTTTTGTTGGGTGTAGGGAAGATCATACTTTATGTTAAAAGGGAGTCGTGCTGTCTTTGTCTTTATGACTCATCAGTTTCTCTCTTTTTATTTGACATGAAAGTTCCAACTACATATGATGTTGAATTGTAATTTATTGTTGGTATTTTGGTTAAACTTGTGGTTCCCTTGCTCTTGATTTTGTTTGTGCTTTATCCTCAATTGATTATACTTGTGGTTCCCCTGCTTTTGATTTTGTTTGTGCTTTATCCTCAAGCAGGACGTAGTTTAATGATTTATCCTCCTTTTGTTTCTTTAATCGACTTTTTAGGGATAATTACGTAAATGACACTTGTTACCCTCTAAGTTGTCACTCACTTTCAATGTCGATGTCGTCGTAAAGTGCATTTTTTGTCAATTGCATCCTTAAAGTGACATTTTGTGTCAATTGTGACCTAACCCAACTTAGTTTGACCCAACTCTAAATTTTAATATTTTAAAATAAAATATTTTTTTAAAAATAATAATTATATTTAATATTTTAAAATAAAATAATATTTTTAAAAACTTAAAATAATATTTTTACAAATAATTCTTAAATATTTATTATTTTTTATATTTAAAATAAAATATTATTTTTGAAAAGGTATAAAAATAATTATTATTTTAAGGAAAAACATTAGAAACTTTTATTTTTTTTCAAAAATGAGAAAAAATTTCATATAATATAGATTCTAAAAATTAAATAAAAAATAAAAATTTTCTTAAAAAAAAGTAGATTATTTTTCATTTTTATGCAAAACTTTATTTTCAAAAAAAAAGTTAATATCTTTACCATTATTATATGTATTCTTGATATTAAATTTTTAAAAATAAAAACTAAAAATAGAAATTAAAATACAAAAAGCAGTAAAAGATAAATTAAAAAACTAATTCAATTTTTTTAAATTAAATTTTTTTTTAAAAAAAAATTATTTATTTCAGCGGAAAAATTAAAAAAAAATCATTTTTAAAAAATTTAGTAAAGTTTTATAAAATATAGATTCAAAAAAATAAAACTTTATTTTCATAAAACAATTTTTTTATATATATTTTTTAAAGATGTGTAAATTTTCATAAAATTAATTAAGATTTTAAAAAGTTTAACTTTAAATTTTTAATGTATATTTTGTGAAATTATACTCATTTTTGAAAAAAAAACAAACAGGAAGCTTCTAATATTTTTACATTAAAAATATTTATTTTAAAACTTTTAAAATAATATTTTATTTTCAATATAAAAATCATTATTATTTTAAAAAAAAATATTTTAGTTTAAAATATTAAATATAATTATTATCTTAAAAATAATAATTTCTTTTAAAATATTTAAAATAATATTTATTCTAAAAATATTTAAAAAATATTTTATTTTAAAATATTAAATATAATTATTATTTTAATTTTTTAAATTTAAATATAATTATAAGGAAATATAATTATTATTTTAAAAATATTTTGTTCTTTTAAAATGTTAAAAATAATAAATATTTAAAAAATATTTTATTTTAAAATTTTAAAAAAATATTTTATTTTAAAATTTTAAAAAAATATTTTATTTTAAAATTTTAAAAAAATATTATTTTATTTTAAAATATTAAATATAATTATTAATTTTAAAAGAATGTTTTGTTTTAAAATATTTAGAATATTTATTTTATTTTAAAATATTAAAATTTGGGGTTGGGTTGGCTCAAAATTTGGTTTAAATGGGTCGGGTTGGAGTAAGTAGAGTAAAAAGAACAGAATCGACACAAAATGCCACTTTAAGGATGCAATTGACGAAAAATACATTTTAGGGATGACATTGATAATGGGTGGCAACTTAGAGGATTACAAGTGTCATTCAACCATTAAAAATATATGTAATTATTAATTATTGAAAAGACGAAAGAGAGAAAATGAAATAGTAATTAATATTTAAGGACAATATAAGAAGTTAAGTTATTAATTTTTTCAAAACTTACAAATGGCTTATTAAAAAATTCTCTTGAAAGGCTTACAAAGGAATGAAGGGAGTACTGTGAGACCTCGAATTTTATGAAATAAAAATATTTAATTTTTCTATTTTAGTAAATAGTTAAATTGATAAAAGTTTAAAGTTAAGGGTAATATTTAATTATTATTTTTTCAAAGTAAGCAAGTTGATATAAAATATTCGTTTTGTTAGGGGAATATTCTTTTTGTGCGACGATAGATAATCATCATTGGTGGACCCCTACAATGTAATTATTATCGGATTGAGAAAACGACAAAAATACTTTATGAAAATAAAGGCGGAAGTTTTCTTGTTAACTGTTGAAACACACGGTGTTAAAAGTGCGATGTCTGGCGTGGTTGCATAGTAGTACACGGTATTGATCATTGATGCTTATGTGAGAAGTCACTCAGTATTGTTCAATCGGGTATTCGGGACACTTTTCGTGTCGGAATACTATTCACGAGTTACTATTCATGAGTTATTATTCACGAGTTACTATTCATGAATTACTATTCACGAGTTACTATTCACGAGTTACTATTCACGAAGTACTATTCACCATTAAAATATATTTCTTTTCGGTCTAAGTTAGTTTTGGGTACAATATTAGTCCATGAGGAGATGTGCTAATTTTTTAGACCGTTGGTTGAAGATATAATAGTAAATCAATATGGACTGCTGGTGGATAGTTATAATAGTAAATCAATATGGATCGCTGGTTTAAAGTTTTAATAGTAAATCAGTATGGACCGTTACTTTAAGTTTTAATAGTAAACCAATATGGACCATCCGTTTAAAAGTAAATCAATCTGGACCGTTCATGAATTAGTTACTATACAGTCCATTCTTCTATAAATAGAAGCTCATTCCTTCATTATTTGTTACGAATTCACTGAAACTCTAGACAGAGAAATTATAAAGAAACTATAAAAAAGTATTCTGCTACTTCCCTACTCTTATATTCAGTTTCTTTTACGGTAAGGGGTATTATTTCTTTTGTATTCATAAAGAGAACTTCATTATTCCATTATTTATTATTACATTGGAATAACTCAGATCATGCTGCTACCTATACTTGGTGAAATTCTTACATTATTTCATTCTTATTACATTGGAATATCCTGTGCTCATGCATTTTACGACGGACTGATTCCATTCTTTATTATTCTGCTTGGAATATCCTCAGATGTATGCGTTTCTGCCGGACACAGTTCCATCTTTATTATTACATTAGAATATCACATGCATGCGTTTTTACGCGGGACTGAATTCCGTTATTTATTATTCATTGGAATAACTTTGCTGCTATGCGGTCTATCGCATGCCTGGTGATTTCTTTTGTTATTCCATTTTTTATTACACTTAGTTGGTTAAAACTTGATTTATATACTCCATGAAATTAGTGGAATATCATTGATATTTGCGCTTCATCCTTTATCTTTTCATGGAAATATTTTCTGAGCATTCTTGAATTTTACTCCACAAAGTAGTATCATGATGATAATTTGGACATTATTGAGTTCAGGATAAATTAACTTATAAATCTTTAAAACTTATTCTTTAACTTGTTTTATTGAATTATTATTTCATTGTCATGATGAGTTATGTTGGTTATTATGTGAAAACATGAAAGTTTTTAGAAAACACAAAGGGTTGAAAATCAAATTTTGGTAAAAATAGAGTATGAAATTCAATTGACCATATCTCCTATTATATTTCGAATTTTTGAGTGTGGTCAAGTTCTAGAGTTAGATCTATGAGTTTTCTAACTTATCCAAGTGGAATCACTAGAAAAGGTGTTGTAGATTTTTGTGTGGACTGATTTTAGTAAAGGAGTCAAAAACTGAAAAGTGCCAAAAAGCTACTACCAGAAAATTTAAAAGGGCATTTTCGGCCATTTAAATTGTGATAAAAATTTCGACCTTTTGGGACATGAAAATATATGGTATAAAGTACCTACTATCCAAAAATGAGCTCATTCCAACTTAAAATGAGCAAGTTATGACTATTTCAATATTTAGGTTTTTTCGAAGAAAAATGCTATAACCGGAGTTCTATAACTCCGATGACCATGAAATTTAAACTGGAAGCTCACGTTTACATGTGTATGATCCTACCAAGATTTGAGAATTTCTGAAGTTAACCTTGAGGTAGCTAATTTCTTAAGGAATTAATTAGAAATTGATTTTTGAAAAATAGTAAATGAATTTTAAAAATTCCGAGAAAAATATATGTTCAATATGGGACTATATTCTGCTTAATCCCAGAAAAGAATAATTTTTGGGACTGATTTGGTATTTTTCATAAAAATAATTTAGTTACGAACATATGAATTAAATATGTTATGTGAAGTTAAAAAATTGGTAAATAGGATTTTATGGCTTGAAAATCCTATATAAGGTATATGCAGATTTTTGATGAGTAATTTGATTATTGGTGATGAAATCTTATGAGTATGGCATTTTGAATGATCAAATGCATTATTTAGAAAAGTGTAAACAATTAAATTAAATTGTTTATAAGTTTAAGGAGTGATTAAAATATTGTTATAATATTAACAATATTAGATTATGATTTTATTAAGTGATTGATAATGTTTAGATAAATTTAAAGTCTTTAATATTTATCCTTGATTTAGTTTGACTAATGCTTATAATATTGTCATCATCCTCATGCTTATATTATGTTGAAAGTCATCTGTGGCCTGTAGTGCATATATGGACTTGGTATGATTATGACTAGGGATTATTCGGTATAATTATAACCGTAATGTTACAAATAAAGTGGAAAAAGTCCTCATTGGCCCGTAGTGCATTGATGGACAATTTTTGGCATGATTATGGCTATGGATTCTCTTTGGCCGTAGTGCAAAGATGAATTATTTTATGGCATGATCGGACTGTTGATGAAAACACGATTATCTTTGGTCAGTGGTGCATGGATAATTCGTGGTCGTGATATTAAAGAATATCCTTGCCTCAGTAGTGCATGGATGATTCGATGATGTGGATTAATTATTGAGCTGAGTCTCAGTAATGAAATATTAATTCATGGATGTGATAATAATGAATATCTTTGGCCGTAGTGCAAAGATGATTTAATGATTACGAGCAAGAATTGTGATTTGGTATAACCATGATTTTTGATGTTTCAGGTGATGAAAATTATCTTCGTCTTGGGTGCGAAGAGGAATTTAGAATCACAATTGTGATTATGAGTTATTCACATGATCGTGGACGGGAATTGTTGATTGATGTTACACGGATAAAACATTATTGGTGGACTTTTAACATAGAGAAGATAATAGACCTTATGGTCTAATTGACTCTTCTAATGGATTGTTCGTTCCGCTGCAACTATGGTTGAAAAGTTTATTATCTGTCATATGTTCTAAATCTCTGATTTATTATTGATGAAAGATATTGATAATTTAATTATCTTTAGTTATGATATTCTTTACTGGGCTAGTTGTGCTCACCCTTCTGCTTCACAATTCCTTTCAGGTAATAAGAGTGTAGCTGGGTCGAGCGGGGGTATTAAGAGGATTAGAACGGTGGTCTCTAGTTGTGGAGGTTCTCCCTAAACAGTATAGAAAAGTGTGTTGTATTCTATACATCATTTAGTAGTTATATTTGGTGAATCATGTAGGGTGAGGCGAACCCAACGTTGGAAGTGTGTTTTTGCCACTATCATACAAGATGTCTAATGATATACAACCTCGTGTTATCATAAGACATGGTTGTGCACATCCACTTGCTGAGTATATCTACGAGCACTACCTATATGATCTTGGAGTATATTTGAAATATAATTTTCACTTGGAGACAACGGGGATAATTATATGTCAAGAGAAGACTTACCATTAGAAAGAAGATGATAGTAATCTTCTTGTTTTTCTTTGGGGACTGTTGGGTCAACCAAGGATAATTTTGTGGACATATGATATCTATCATAACCTGGACGCATGGCCTTCCATGTACAAAGGTTTCCTTGAGCACTTCCCAAAGATTTTAGTTTCTAAAACAGTTTTTGACTGTACTTTTATGTAAAGTACCATTGTAAGGTTGTGGTCGAGGTACCATGAGAGTTACATACATCTGTATTAAAACTCATATTAAACTATGGTCGTATTCTATACGAAAGCTCAACAGTTGTATAAATGAAGTTGTATTTGAATTTTGTACCATGTATCCATTTACTTTCGGAATGGGTGATGTATACCTAATTTTGGGGCGTCACATTTGGTATCGTCGAGCTTAGGGATATAATCGTTGGAGAGATAGAGTCTACAGAACTAGGAGGGGAGAGACGATTTATATACTTCGCTAGTGTGTGACTTACCTAAGCTGAAATTGTTCACTTGATAAGTTGACAAATTATGATATGTCAATTAACCTTTGTTTTGAAGCTATATTCTAGAATGATATCTGAAATACAGGAGATGAGAAATGGGAAAATCATGGTAGCGAGGAAATTACCGGAAAGGTACAATCTGAAAAGAAAGCAAGGTATTCTCATCTCTTCGAATATTAGGTACGTACGTAAATTTTGAGGGCAAAATTTCATAAGGAGGGGTGATTGTGAGACCCCGAATTTTATGAAATAAAAGTATTAAATTTTTCTATTTTGATAAATAGTTAAATTGATAAAAGTTTAAAGTTAAGGGTAATATGTGAATTTTTTTTTTAAAGTAAGCAAGTTGATATAAAATATTCGTTTTGTCGGGGAATATTCGATTAGTCAGGGAATTTTATTTTTATCGGGGAATATTCGTACGACGGTACAATAATTGGTGGACCCCACAACAAAATTATTGTCGGAGACAAAAATACTTTATGAAAATAACGACAGAAGTTTTACCGTTAACTGTTGAAACACCCGGTGTTAAAAGTACGATGTCTGGCGCTGGTTGCATAGTAGTACATGATATTGATTATTGATGCTTATGTGAGAAGTCACTCAGTATTGTTCAATCGGGTATTCGGGACACTTTTCGTGTCGGAGTACTATTCACGAGTTACTATTCATGAGTTACTATTCATGAGTTACTATTCACGAGTTACTATTCATGAGTTACTATTCACGAATTACTATTCACGAGTTACTATTCACCATGAAAATATATTTCTTTTCGGTCCAAATTAGTTTTGGGTACAATATTAGTCCATGAGGAGATGTGCTAATTTTTCAGACTGTTGGTTGAAAATATAATAGTAAATCAATATGGACCACTGGTGGATAGTTATAATAGTAAATCAATATAGATCGCTGGTTTAAAGTTTTTATAGTAAATCAGTATGGACCGTTACTTTAAGTTTTAATAGTAAACTAATATGGACCGTCCGTTTAGAAGTAAATCAATCTGGACCGTTCATGAATTAGTTACTATGCAGTCCATTCTTCTATAAATTGAAGCTCATTCCTTCATTATTTGTTACGAATTCAATTTGAACTCTAGAGAGAAAATTATAGAAAACTATAAAAAGTATTCTTTACTTCCCTACTCTTATATTCAGCTTTTACTTTTACGGTAAGGGGTATTATTTCTTTTGTATTCATGAAGAGAACTTACATTTATTCCATTATTTATTATTACGTTGGAATAACTCAGATATCATGAGCTACCCTATACTTGGTAAAATTCTTACATTATTTCATTCTTATTACATTTGAATATCCATGTCATGCATTTTACGCGGACTTGGTTCCAGTCTTTATTATTCTGTTGGAATATCCTGTCTGTGCGTTTTACGCCGAACCTGGTTCCAATCTTTATTATTCTGTTGGAATACCTGTTTGTGCGTTTTTGTGGGACCGGTTCCGTTATTTATTATTCTGTTGGAATAACTTGTGCGGTCAAGATTTCTATCGCATGCCTGGTGATTTCTTTTGTTATTCCATTCTTTATTACACTCAGTTGGTTAAAACTTTGACTTATATACTCCATGAAATTAGTGAAATATCCTTGATATTTGCGCTTCATCCTTTATCTTTTCATGGAAATATTTTCTGAGCATTCTTGAATTTTACTCCACAAAGTAGTATCATGTTGACAATTTGGACATTATTGAGTTCAGGATAAATTAACTTATAAATCTTTAAAACTTATTCTTAAACTTGTTTTATTGAATTATTATGTCATTGTCATGATGAGTTATGTTGGTTATTATGTGAAAACATGAAAGTTTTTAGAAAACACAAAGGGTTGAAAATTAGATTTTGGTAAAAATGGAGTATGAAATTCAATTGACCATATCTCATATTATATTTTGAATTTTTGAGTGTGGTCAAGTTTTAGAGTTAGATCTATGAGTTTTCTAACTTATCCAAGTGGAATCACTAGAAAAGGTGTTATAGATTTTCGTGTGGACTGATTTTAGTATAGGAGTCAAAAACTGAAAAGTGCCAAAAAGCTACTGCCAGAAAATTTAAAGGGGCATTTTCGGCCACTTAAATTGTGAGAAAAATTTCGGACTTTTGGGACATGAAAATATATGGTATAAAGTACCTACTGTCCAAAAATGAGCTCATTCCGACTTAAAATGAGCAAGTTATGACTATTTCAATATTTAGGTTTTTCCGACGAAAAACGCTATAATTGGAGTTCTATAATTTCGATGACCATGAAATTTAAATTGGAAGCTCACGTTTACATGTGTAAGATCCTGCCAAGATTTGAGAATTTCTGGAGTTAACCTTGAGGTAGCTAATTTCTTAAGGAATTAATTAGTAATTGATTTTTGAAAAATAGTAAATGAATTTTAAAAATTCCGAGAAAAATATATGTTCAGTATGGGACTATATTCTGCTTAATCCCTGAAAAGAATAATTTTTGGGACTTATTTGGTATTTTTTATGAAAATGATTTAGTTACGAACATATGAGTTAAATATGTTATGTGAAGTTGAAAAATTGGTAAATATGATTTTATGGCTTGAAAATCCTATATAAGGTATATGCAGATTTTTGATGAGTAATTTGATTATTGGTGATGAAATCTTATGAGTATGGCATTTTGAATGATCAAATGCATTATTTAAAAAAGTGTAAACAATTAAATTAAATTATTTATAAGTTTAAGGAGTGATTAAAATATTGTTATAATATTAACAATATTAGATTATAATTTTATTAAGTGATTGATAATGTTTAGATAAATTTAAAGTCTTTAATATTTATCCTTGATTTAGTTTGATCTGATATTTGAGAGTTAAGATATGATCAAGGATTATTTCCTCACCCTCTTACACTCCTCATTCCCGAATTTTAGAGAGAGAAGGTCTAGGGAGAAAATGAAAACCAAAGTGGTCATTTCTCTCTCTTTAATATATTTATAAAATGATGAAATGCAATGGCTGATCATGTGATCAGTTGTTGGTTGATTAAAGTTGCTTTACTAGACCATGTGGCTAGCTAGAGTTGGTCACCAACCACAAGTAGGGCTAGATCTACACTCCACCTCATTAAAATATTAAAAAGGGTACTTTGGTCATTTGGTTTTTACTTTTAGTGGCAAATGCTCCAACCCTTAGGGTTTAGGGTTTGAACCCTTAGGGTTTAGGGTTTGAGCCCTTATGGTTTAGGGTTTGAACCCTTAGGGTTTTAAAAATGAATTTTTAGGATTTCCAATTTAAGTTTTCAAAATAGAAATTTAATATTTCCAAATTATAATTAGGATTTGATAATTATATTATAATTTCTTAATCATAAATTAAGTTTGCCAATTATGATTATTATTTCCTAATTAAATTTTCTAATTTAGTAATTAGGGAATTTAGAATCACAATTGTGATTATGAGTTATTCACATGATCGTGGACGGGAATTGTTGATTGATGTTACACGGATAAAACATTATTGGTGGACTTTTAACATAGAGAAGATAATAGACCTTATGGTCTATTTGACTCTTCTAATGGATTTCTCGTTCCGCTGCAACTATGGTAGAAAAGTTTATTATCTATCATATGTTCTAAATCTCTGATTTATTATTGATGAAAGCTATTGATAATTTAATTATCTTTAGTCATGATATTCTTTACTAGGCTAGTTGTGCTCACCCTTCTGCTTCAAAATTCCTTTCAGGTAAAAGAGTGTAGCTGGGTCGAGCGGGGGTATTAAGAGGATTAGAACGGTGGTCTCTAGCTGTGGAGGTTCTCCCTAAACAGTATAGAAAAGTGTGTTGTATTATATACATCATTTAGTTGTTATATTTGGTGAATCATATAGGGTGAGGCGAACCCAACGTTGGAAGGGTGTTTTTGCCACTATCATACAAGATGTCTAATGACATACAACCTCGTGTTATCATAAGACATGGTTGTGCACATCCACTTGCTAAGTATATCTACGAGCACTACCTATATGATCTTGTAGTATATTTGAAATATAATTTTCACTTGGAGACAACAGAGATAATTATATGTCAAGAGAAGACTTACCATTGGAAAGAAAATGATATTAATCTTCTTGTTTTTCTTTGGGGACTTTTGGGTCAACCAAGGATAATTCTGTGGACATATGATATCTATCATAACCTGGACGCATGGCCTCCCATGTACGAAGGTTTCCTTGAGCACTTCCCAAAGATTTTAGTTTCTAAAATAGTTTTTGACTGTACTTTTATGTAAGTATTATTGTAAGGTTGTGGTCGAGGTACCATGAGAGTTACATACATCTGTATTAAAACTCATATTAAACTATGGTCGTATTCTATACGACAGCTCAACAGTTGTATAAATGAAGTTGTATTTGAATTTTGTACCATGTATATGATGACTCAGAATGGGTGATGTATACCTAATTTTGGGGCGTCACAAGTACATTTTTTAGAAATGGTAAACAATTTTTTATATTAATTTTTTTATTATTAGTTACGTGAATAATTATTAGTGTTAATTTTTTTATTACTTATTAGCACTTTTCAATTCAAAAAAATATTTTACTCATTTTTTTTAAAAATTTAAATTTTTCTAAATTTTTTCTTGAAAATAATAATTATTTTAGAACTTTTTAAAAAAAAAAAAATTTGAATCAATTTTTTTATTTATCTTTTCTTTTCGCTTTTTGTATTTTAATTTCTATTTTAGTTTTTATTTTTAAAAATTCTAATATTAAGAATACATATTATAATGGTAAAGATATTAACTTTTTTTTTTTGAAAATAAAGTTTTACATACAAAATGAAAAAAAACTACATTTTTAAAAAACAAAATTTTATTTTCTTATTAAATCTTTTTAATTTATATTTTAAGAAACTTTACTCATTTTTGAAAAAATAAATGTGACGCCCTCAAATCCGGTACTTTTTACCTCAGATCTAGTACATCATTTCTATAACTATTGCGGAAGATATAAACATAAATTGTTTATACATTAAACTTTTACACACCATTCCCAAAGTCTACAACCTTAACTAAATACATACCTTCAATATCTAAAAAGGTTTACAATGCTATTTTCGTCAGAAAATTTAATAGCTCTAACTGTACCATAATTTAATCTTGCACTTTGTCTTTGCTTCTGTCTTTACTCGAGCTTTCATCTTAATCTGAATTTTTTTTATTTTTTTATCATGATATAGCAAGGGTGAGCAACAAATTTGCCCAGCAAGTTTTAAATACAATGAAGATATATCATGATTGAAAAGAATGAATAAGCTTTCAAGTTTTCAACAATATAATAATTATGAAATAACATGAATCAAGTTTCAATAATTGCATGACTGAATCAATAATGTTTGAAGGTCAACAATGACCATGACCAATTTAACTGAACCTTATGATAATGAAGATGATCAACCTTTCATACCTGATGAACATATGCAATATGCACTAAGTGCAAATCAATGATCAGTATAGACGTAAATAATCAACAACAATTATTCACTAACATGCTTTGAACATATAACTAAAGTTTGAGTTAGGAAAACTTGCATGTACCGCTGATTACCGCTAAGCAATTTAATTTTATCTCTCATGAAAGACCTATCAATTATAAGATTAATCTTTCAATTAGTATAATATATCTGGTAGCTCATAATACTATTTCTTTATCCATAAATTATCTAACACTTAATCACAAAAATCAAATATTAGATAACAACTTAACACATCAGTATTACTATCATCCTTTGATAATTCTTCAATCACTGTATCATATACATTATGATTTAACACTTAATCTTTCATATTATAAGTTCTTTTCTATAATTCAGTAGACCAAATACTAATATTATAATCTGGATTATTTAAACATATCAATCCAAAGATCGGTTTGTAATCCAAGAAACTGTTTGCAATCCAAAGAATCGATTCCAAATCCAGTAAACTGGATTCCAAATTCAGCGACCTAGATTCAACAGATTTCCAATCCAGCAAGCCTGGATTTCCCAATCCTTCAATCCAGCAAGCCTGGATTCTTAAATCCTTCAATCCAGCAAGCTGGATTCAATATCCTTTTCACGAAAAATACTAAATCAACTTATTATTTTGCTATCCTTTGTCCAAACATATATACATATATTTCATACACAAAAAGTATTTTTTCCATAATTTTTCAACTTCCTTTAGTATTTTTCAAAAATCAATTTTAGTATATAGCTTAAGAAATTATCCCCATCATGCTTCTAGAAATTCCTATCTCTTAACACAATCTTATACGTGTTAACGTGAGTCTACAATTTAAATTTTGTGACCATCAGAGTTATAGAACTCCGGTTATAGCCGTTTTTGTCGAAAAACCTTAAAAATTGAAATGACCATAACTTGGTCATTTTAAGTCGGAATGAGCTCATTTTTGGACAGGAGCTAATTCATAGCATATAATTTCATGTCACAAAAGGCAGGAATTTATTTCACGAATTAAGTGGCCGAAAATGCCCTTTTAAATTTGGGAACAGTAGCTTTTTTGGCATTTTTCACTTTTTCGCGCTTTGGTAAAAATATTTCATACGAAAATCTACAACTCCTTTTTCAGTGATTCCACTTGGAGATGTTAGAAAACTTATCATATTATTCTCCCAATTGTTTCTAGAATTTTTGAATGTCAGAAAAATGATGAAACTGCCCCTACCCTTGACTATCCAAAAACAGTCTTATTTCCTCTTTAGACACAAAACGGTTTTGGCTATAACAGTCACTACGAATTGTGTACTCAATATTTTTGAGTGCTACCACTTGGGGTTTAGTAGCTAACTTACATATCTAGAACCACCTCTCTTTGACGGATCGCAAAAAGAAGGTGTAGATCAAAAACAGTAGTCGATCAAAGGAAGTAAAAAACTAGAGTTTTCTAACAAAACAAAACTAGTTTCTTTTCTATCCTTTTGATTTACTTTCTAACACTCAAATATGTTAGAACCATACATGAAACCATATAAAACATGTAGATAGAGGGTTTTAGACCTCAAGATCATAAACTTTAAATAACCAAAATCAAACAAAATAAAAAGGTTTAAGCTAGTTTAAGTTTTCACCTTGATTTTTGGGCTACTCTTCTTTCTCTTCCAAAGTAGAAGATGAATTTATGGAGCATCAATGGTAGATCTCCTTCCTCATTCTCTTTTCCTCTCCACCGAATTCTATTTCTCTCTTGCCTCTCTATTTCCTTTCCTTTTTGGTTAGCTAAACTAGGGATGAGATGAAAGAGAAATATGATCTAAGTGTTGGAAAAAAAATCTAAAGATATATTTAGTATAACTCAACACAATCTACCAACATATCTCCTCTCTCTCTCTCTCTCTCTCTTTAATTATGCAATGTTACTTACAAGATTAGTCAAATGTTGTGGCTCTATACTAAAGATGACACCTTGCCAATCTTGTACATATCTTTAGAAAATGTGGAGCATGAAATGATGATACACATCCCCCCTTTTCTCTCTTTATCATGGCCGGCCATGTGGCCATATTATCCTTCAAAAATTGATTTCTTTTTAATTCTTATTTAGAATACCAAATGTCCAATATGCCCTCCTTAATTGGGCTTAAAGTTGGGCCACCAATTTCATCTTTTGGGCTTTCAATTACATTCTTTGGGCCAAGGAAAATTAATCTTTTCAAATGCCTTTCTTTTTATCTTACCCTAATTATTTAATTAGAGTTTCCATGTACTCAATTTAAATATAATTTCATACCCAAGTACATTTAATTTCTTAACCCAATTAAACTTACCTTAATTAGGTTATAAAATTAATTAATTGAGATATATAAAATTTATAGCCCCCAAATTCATGGTCCTAAATCACCACGGATCTGGGTCACTAGTTCTAACTATTGCGGAAGATATAAACATAAATTGTTTATACATTAAACATTATACACTATCCTCAAGGTCGAGTAACCATAACTTATACACAATTCATTATCCTATCTGACATTCAAAGATATTATCATACATTACTATTATAAATCTAATTGCACACAATAACTTTAAACTGGAACTGTCTTTAACCTTTTCTTGTATCTGAAGCATTCGTCTTAATCTGCAATGTTTATCATGATATAGCAAAGGTGAGCATAAGATTGCCCAGCAAGTTTAAGTTCAATAATTTAACTATATATCATGATTGAAAGAATCTTAATAATAAGCTGGTTATAATTCAACAATATAATTGTGAACTAGCAGGAATAAACTTTTGACTGAACAAGTATTGAACATGAACAATTATATCTGAACCGAATGGTAATGAAGGTGATCAACCTTTCATACCTGACTTATACATACAATATGTACTGAGTACAATTCTACATGGTAATCAACAATGATTAACCATAAGCATATCTGAATGAAACAACTCTTAGTAGAGTTAAGAAAAACTTGCCTGAACCGTTGATTATCGTTACGAAACATAACTTAGCTTTATTTGAAGACCTAATGTTAACAATATCGATTTTCCAAGTTAGAATAATATCATCACAGTATAAAATAACCTAAACATATTACCACATAATCCTATTAGTCTATACAACATATAAAACCTAGTATCAAGTCAAACTATTGCAGTCTGAGTTGAATCCGACATAATTCTGACATTCCGACGGTCTAGTCGGACAATTATCGAGTTTAAGTTCAATTAAACTCTGCCTAAACACTTAACAATTATCTTAAATAATTATATTATCAGTCAAAACATTTTTCATAAGCTCGTAATAATTTTCAAGTAATTATTATCATTTATTATAATTTTTCAATCATTAATATCATAATTATATGATTTAAATACTACATAACTCCATTATCATTAATATTTATTTAATATTAAATATTAATAAAAATCATAACATAATATTATAATATACTACCTCCGTCCCACAATAAGTGCTTTTTTAGGTTTAATATTTTTTCCCAAAATAAGTGATGTGTTAGAACTCCAATACAATTTTTACAATATTTTTTCATATATGCCCTTATGCATTCAATGGTATTTATTGCATCTTACCATCACTACAATGAAATGACACTCATTAACTCTTCAACTTCAAAGAAAATATATTAAGGGTATTTTTGCCATATTGTGAGTATAATATTTTGAGTATTTCTATTGAGTGTAATGTTACTCCAAGTGTAGATAAGGAATGCAAGCATTGTTTAAGTTGATCAATTTCATAGAAAGCAGGATCAAGTCACATGCTAAGGTAAGGGATATCATTATTGTGGTAAGGGGTATCATTTTTATGGTAAAGTGATATCATTTTCTTTCATACTTCATAGTATGGTAAGATATTATTATTCATTTTTTTTTCAGCTTATCATTAAATGATGAAAGGTCCTGAAATGATTAGAATATCCTTAATAGTTTTGCTTCATCTAATATCATGTAAGCAATTTGGACACTGGATAATTAAGTTGAAAATCAATAAGATCTATTTTATCTTATTATTCTGATTATTTATGTTTATTCATTAAACATATCATTGTCATCATTCTCATGCTTATATTGTGTTGAAAGTCATCTTTGGTCCGTAGTACATAGATGGACTGTTGATTGGTATGATTATGACCAAGGATTATTTGGTATAATCATGACCATTGGTGATAACACGAATATCCTGGCCCGTAGTGCATGGATAATTCAGTGATGTGGATTATTTATTGAGCTGAGTTTCAGAGATTAAATATTAATTCATGGATGTGATAATAATGAATATTCTTGGCCTGTAGTGCATGAATAATTCAGTGATGTGGATTAATTACTGAGCTGAGTCTCTGCAATGAAATATTAATTCATGGATGTGATAACACGAATATCCTTGGCCTATAGTGCATGTATAATTCGTGGGTGTGATACTAATGAATATCATTGGCCCGTATTGCATGGATAATTCAGTGATGTGGAATATTTATTTAGCTATGTCTCAACGATAAAATTGATGTTAAACTTTTTAAATCATAGAATATAGTAGATATTATGCTCTACTTGACTTTTCTAAAATACAGTTTTATGCCTTGACTCGTAGTGAAAAGATGGACTGTTGATTTATCTTAGTATAAATATGAATTGTGAATTTAACTATAATCTTTGGTGGTTCAGGTGAAGACAGGTGATGAGAGTTATCTTTGTCTTGGTTACAATAAATAGCTGTTAATGAGTATTATAGTAATGAAATATTAATGATGAACTTTTAATTTGGAAGAGACAGTAGACATTATGTTCTACTTGACTCTTCTAATGGATTGTTGATTCCGCTACTATTATTATTGAAAACTTTTATCTTCTACCATATGTTCTAAATATCTGATTTATTGTGGATGAATGCTATTGATAATTTATTTATCTTAAGTCATGATATTTTTTACTGGGCTATTTGTGCTCACCCTTTTACTTCACCACCCCTTTCAGGTAATAAAAGTGTAGCTGGGACTAGCAGAGAGAACATGAGTATAAAGTGGTGTTACGAATTAGTCACAAGCCTAATCAAATTATGAAACGGTGTGACATAATAATTGTACTGAGAATTTAAAATGTGGGTGTTATATTTTATTCGTCATTTAATATTTAATTTTAGTGAACCAAATAGGGTGATGCGAACTCGACTCTGAAAGCGTCAAAAATGCACTCCATTAGAATGAGGAGGACATAAATCTTCTCGTGTTCCCTTGGAGACTTGAAATATTTGATGCTGTACTTTATATGGCATTGTAATAATTTGAGTATGAATATTGTCGTATTAAATACGTAACAATATTTGTATTGAAACTCATAGTATATGTGTCGTCGTATTTTGTACAACAGTTGTATAAATGAAGTTGTCAGTAGTGTGTATTTCTGGCGACCCAAGATGGGTTATGTATACCTATATTGGGGGCATCACAGTTGGTATCAAAGCTTAGGGATATGATCCTTGGCTGAGATTTGAGGCTAGTACTAGGAGGGGAGAGACGGGTAAATCCTTCGCTAGTATTACCTACCTAAGCTAATCTGTTATTTAATTGGTCGGTCAGAGTATAGGGATAACATGTGGCATGTCAATTAACCCTTGTTTTGAAACTGTATTCTAGAATAATATCTGAAATTCAGAAAATGAGCAATGGATGAACCATGAGACAGAGGAAGTAGCATGGGAGCTAGAATTTGAAATTCTTATCTCTTCGGAATTCCAGGTACGTTCGTAAATTTCGGGGACGAAATTTCATAAGGTGGGGTGATTGTAAGACCCTGACTTTTATGAAATAAAAGTCTAATTTAATTTATGATTATTATTCTAAAATTTTAAAATGTTAAATTGATAAATGGTTAAATGAGCAATTAATCGGATAAATGAGCTAATAAAAGAGGAGAAAATTTAACGAAGTTATGGTGAAAATTTTGTAAAAGACGAACGAGAATTATAAAGTGTGTAAATGAACCCAAAGGTGTAGGGTTTCATAAGAAAGTAAGAGAATGTAGAAAACGTGAGTCATGGACTCAAGAACGAACGAGTTCCGAGTTCGGATGACCGAATTACGGACGAATAAACGAAGAACGTTAAAAACATAAAAATGAACGAAGAGTGAAGATCAAGCCAATCAAATGGCATGTTAACGGATTCAGAACGAAGTTCTATCCAATGGGTATTGAAGTACGTAAGACAAGGAAGAGAATGGCTTTGGAAAGACCTCGTTCCGAGTTATAACGAAGGAGTTATGAGATCGGGAAGTAAGCGTCTCAAATTAGATTTAACACTCAGAGAAATTTTCTAAGGTTAGGGCTTGGCCATGCTTCCAACCATGCTATTTATATAGAATGGCGCCACCACACCGGGACTAGAGGGCAGATCTCGGAGTCTCGGCATGCATGCTCGAGAGATATAGAAGAGAGTGGCGCCGCAGTGCCGGTTCAGAGAGAAGCCAGAGAAGAGCTTTTAACTGCTCAAAACCTAGGAGAAGTGTAATGAAAGCTAATGAGCGTGTAGTTCATCGAATGTAACACTTAAACAAGTAATTTAAACCTTTAGTATAGGTTGAACGAAATGATCGAAAGAGATTAAAAGACCAAGAAGGTAATGAACGTAAACGTAATGATTGCGATCGATCTTGCTTACACAAACGAATCGGTATGGCTTCGACAATAAGAAAGAGTAATGAACATGGGGTTCATATAATGAATAACGAAATTATTATGTAAGATATGAATGGTATCGAGAAAGCTGTAATGAATGATAATAAGATTAATGGAAGCCAATATTGATTCAGATGGAGAATGCTAGAATGAAATGTAAGCGTTAGACACTTTAACTGACGTGAAGGTTGAGTGTATGCAAATAATAAATGGATAGAACCTACACCCTGTGTATGGTTTGACTGTAAGATAATGAAGATCAATGATTTAACCATGAATGATAAAGAACTGAATTAAAGACAATGACATTAACGTAACGAAGCCGAGTTAATGATTAACTTGAATGATTGCTCTGAGTATACAAAAGACTGTATGACTTGGACGATAAAGAATGAATTCTGAGGTATGTCATTTAGTTGCCAGAAGCCATAAGGAATAAGAAATTGACTTAACGAACGTTATAGTTTAATGATTCAGATAAGTTAAGATGAGTTAGGTTGTGATACAATCGTAACCTTTGATGGTTGGCATATGGGAGCTGGGCTAAACAATTCCTTTAGAGAGCTAAGGTATATATGAAACTGGCAACAGATCTAACTCACTGTGATGGCAACAGATCTAACCCATGGTCTCCTCCGAATAATCCTCCTCCTAGTAATATTCCTCAGGCTTTGACTCTTCTAGAATCACTACAGGTATGTCTTCTATAGGCACAGGTACTATCTCAACTCGGTTCACGGACTCCTCACTGATCACATGTATATCCCTATACATCAAGCTATCAACCGACATCTATAATAACACATAACAAATTGATTAGTACATAATACACAATAATATAAGCACAAATCACATTTAATCCATTTAGGGTTACTTTCCATCTTTTAAATATTTTGGTACTGAGTTTCCTCAATACCTTATTAACTCATTTGACTCGAGTTAACTTTCTTCGCACTCTTCCTTTCCTACGAGGTTATTAGCCTATGGTTCTTCCCCCCTTAAGTTTTATAACCTAATGCTTTGATACCAACCTGTGACGCCCCCAAATTCGGGTATCTTCCAACCCGAGAGATGGTGCTCCACGATACTACATTTCATACAATCATTCCATTGAAATAACAACAAAATGAGTGTAATTACTATCTTTGTATTGCATCTGTAATAAATCCTTTCCCAGGTTCATAACCGAATACATTCGTTGTTCTTCATAAGTATATTACATACAAATATACTAGTCTATTACAGAACAATTAATTGTCCATCTTAGCCTTGCCTTTATCTCTCATAAAACTCTCAGTTTGTTCACTTTTAGCGCAAAACATATGGTTCAAGCAAGAATGAGCATAACTAGCTCAGCAAGTCTTAACAACGAAATATATGAATATCACATCAATAAGTACATGCTTTATATCACTATCAGAACAATTATTTACGAAGCATTCTGAATCATTTGACTAATACTTCTACTACAGCAATTCCAGAGCATATATAATAGCTTAAGAATGATGAACCGGTCAATAGACCATGAACATACTCTTTTAGTTTTCATACTTGAAAAGGATATCCGGCACTAAGGCCATCCACCCGTCTTTACTTACGAGCACTTCTAGGTGATCAGCCTATTGTACTCTATGTTGATCAACACTCTTACGTTAAACGTATTTACGTTTAACATACTTTTATTTGTACATAGACAAACTTACCTTCTCATCCGTACCAAATACTTGGCATAGGATAGCGTTAATAGTTCTATATCAACAGACTTGTAAACAATTCAATCTATCCTTCAATACTTGTCTAGCCCGGATAAAACAGGCATCGACTCTTTTTCTATTTACCATTTATGCATTGTATATCATGCATCACGTAAAAACTTGGCTAACACAAAGGTCAGACAAGAGTTAAGAAAGACTTGCCTTCAAGTGTCTTCGAATATATATTCCAACTATTCTCAGTCTTTACAGGATCTACATGAGATATTCACATAGCACACTGTAATTAGTTATCACATAAACTATCTTTACGGTTCTAACCAACTTCTTTCTCTTCTATGTCTTACTTGTTTTAACTTCGTTATTAAAGTCGATTTGACTTTCTATACTTCATTACGTTTCATTAACGTTCTTATGTCCTTAGCTGACATTCGATCATTAATGGTTAATTACCAACGTTGAATGTCGTTTACGGTTCACTCATTACGTATTTGTGTTCTTCGTTTAATCTCCATTAAACCTTACCCGTTCTTCTTACATTAATGTCTTATAAGTGTTTTAAAGTAAGTCTCATTATGTACTTTAAGTACCTTTAACATCTTACTTTAGGTCTACATGCAAAATGGAACTAAACCTAACTTGGTCAACTTTTTCCCACTGCCGGCGCTGCGGCGCGGCATTCCTTATGTTTTAGTGGCTCTGCGGCGCGAGTTAGTAGGGTACTCGGCCGAGTCTGGCACTGTGGCGCCACCACTTTGTACTAGTTTTGGCGCTGCGGCGCTGAGTCTGTGCACCAGTTAGCCAAAACAGATTTGATTTTTTAACGAAACTCCTGGTTTCCTAATTTGTTCGTTTTACACCCGAATTGACCCATTCGAATTCTTAAAAGTCACAAATTACATCCTTTACATGTTCGTATAAGAATTTCACCTTTTCGAATCCGTTAACTCAAAATTCGCCTTTAAGTTCATTTTTAAGCGTTCGTTTAACGTTTTCGCCCGTTCAATACTCGTTTTCTTCGTTATAAGTCGGAATGCGACGATTCCTTCGCCAACGACTCTTAATTACCTTATCTCACGTGTTGACATTGGAAACCGACGTTTTCAAGTCACACGACAACTTTTGACCCTTAATCCGGACTTTATACGTTTTCGATGTTTAACGTCTATTTCTGCAAAATCTGTCATAACTTCGTTACTAATGTTCTTTAAGCCAAATCGCATGGAATAATCCATGGACTTCATAGCTACATCCTAACCAAATCAAGATGCACATACCTTAGCTACAACGATTTACAAAACGTTCAATTATAACTAAGTTCACGTTCAAGACTTTCTACATTTTCTACTTCCATAAACACTTAAGATTTCTATTTGGTCAAGACCTATCCATGATTTGGTCATTAATAGGCCTTCTCAATAAACGCTCTCCACTCATCTATGATTCTTCTATGAGAAAGAAATCGAAAAGGATGAAGATTACGGTTTATAGGAATTTACCTTTGAAGTAGTTAACGTTCTTGATAAACGTCTATTGGTTTGGTTGGAAGTAGAAGGATTATAGGATCCTAGCTCTTTTCTCTCTCTCTCAAATATGTTGGACAAACTTTGTAAAACCACCAAATGGCCAACATAAGCCTTATATTTATAGAAAAGCAAATGAGGGGCAAAATAGTCCAATTCCCCACCTCCTCACTTATTTACCACTTTGTTACCAAGTAAAGTACTTGGTGACCAAGTGTTAATCTTGCCTTGCACACCAAATGGCCGGCCCACCTTGCCCATGGGTTGCCCCATGGGTTTTACCCATCCCTTGACCCACTGGTTTGACCCGCGGTTTACTTTTTGAATTGGGCTTGACATAAAAATATTGGGCTTTAACCAATCTAATATTGGGCCTTGAATTGGGCTTGTATAATTAATTCATTAGGCTTGTTTATTAATCCAAGTCCAATTGGATTGGATAAAATCCTTAGCTCATACTCTAATAATACAATTTGTATTCCACGCGTATTATTCACGTATTCTCTTCAGATAATATTCATATAATACTCGATATTATCGTCAGACTATTCTTCATATATCATACTCAGATATACATACTAGTATAATACTCATATTCCTTACGATATAATAATCGAAACGACTATACGCATTACATTTCCCTTTCGAAAACCTCTTTCACAAACCCTTAGGTTTTATGTCCGCAGACGAAAACGTCGTTTGCCATAATGGTAATATTATTGGATTTTCCATAATATCATCATATTCTAACATTATGCGTTTCTCAGAATTTCAAACCCTAGCTCCGAACGTCATCGGATGAATAGTGTTTTTACGCAAACAATCTCAGAAAACCTTCGTTCTCGTCTTGATAATTCACAACAATTAATTCTAGCACAAAGCCAGAATGCTAACCACATCTACATATTCTAGGTCATAGAACGACCTTCAAACATCTTATTCACATAATAACTCAATTAAATTCATTTAATCCACATAATCAAATAAAAATTTAATTCCTTGAAAATTCAAAATTCTCGGGCGTTACATTCTTCCCTCCTTATAAGGATTCTGTCCCCAGAATCTCGCTACTCTTACATAAACAAATGAGGAAACGTTTCCTTCATTTTATTTTCGAGCTCCCACGTTGCTTCTTCAGCATCGTGGTTACTCCAAATTACATTTATGGAAGGTATTACTTTATTTCTCAAGACTTATTCCTTCCTATCAATAATCTGAATCGAAAGTTCTTCATACGTTAAGTCTTTTTCTACTTGAATAGACTCATACTTTATTACATGCTTATAGTCCGGTTTATAAGGACGCAACACAGACACGTGAAACACATTGTGTATTCTTTCCATTTCTGGAGGTAAGGCTACTTCATAAGCTACCTCTCCTATCCTTCTTAAAATCTCAAAAGGTTAACTTCCCTTTCTTTCCAAAACGTATCTTCCCTTTCCAAGGCGATACTTTTAGAAAGACATAAGACCCTACTTCAAACTCCCTCTTCTCTCGATGAGGATCTGCATACTTCCGTTGTCTATCTTGAGCCGCTACTAATCGAGCTCTTATCAACTTTACCATATCTTCCATTTGCTGTACCATCTCAGGTCCCAACATTCGACGTTCACCTACTTCATCCCAACAAAGTGGTGTTCTACACTTCCTCCCATACAACGCTTCGTAAGGCGGCATGCCTATACTAGCGTAAAAACTATTGTTGTACGCGAATTCTACCAATGGTAGATGTTCATCCCAATTCCCCTTGAAATCCATAACGCAAGATCTTAACATATCTTCTAGCATTTGAATTGTCCGTTCGCTTTGCCCATCCGTCTGTGGATGATACGCCGTACTCAATCTCAACCGTGTTCCCATTTGCTCTTGCAAACTCCTCCAAAAGTTTGACGTGAATCGTGGATCACGATCAGACACAATTAAAACAGGTATTCCATGTCTAGAAATGATTTCTTTGACATAAAGCTTAGCTAACTACTCTAAATTATACCTAACTCCTATTGGTAGAAAATGAGCAGATTTAGTTTACTGATCCACTATTACCCAAATAGCATCGTATCTTTTTCTTGTTGTTGGAAGTCCCACCACAAAGTCCATGGTGATATGCTCCCATTTTCACTCCGGAATCTCCAGTGTTTGTATCAGTCCACTCGGTCTTTGGTGTTCAGCCTTAACTTTCTGACAAGTTAAGCACTTACTAACATATTCTGCAATCTCCCTCTTCATGTTCGGCCACCAAAAGTTCTAACGAAGGTCTTGATACATCTTAGTACTACCAGGATGTATCGAGTACCTCGAACTATGGGCCTCACACATAATCTCTTCCTTCAACTCAGAATTATTTGGAACCCAAATTCTTCCTTCAAAATGAAGTAAACCTTCTTTATCAAGGTTGTACTTAGTCTTCACTTCATCCTTCATTATCTTCTTCATCCTCTCGCATTCTTCAGTACTCAACTATATTTCCTTAACCCGTTCCACTATCGTTGGTCGAGTTTCTATTGCAAATAACATCTCCCTCGTTTCCCTTGGTAACTTAACTTCTAATTCCATCCTCGCCATCTCTATTATTAACTCATTCTGAGTCGTTAATATTGACAACTTTTCTCTACCCTTCTGACTTAATGCATCAGCTACTACATTTGCCTTTCCCGGATGATATAAGATATCACAATCATAATCTTTTATTAATTCTAACCACCTTCTCTGCCTCATGTTCAACTCCTTCTGTGTGAAGATATATTTCAGACTTTTATGGTCCGTGTATATCTCACACTTCTCCCGTGATAAGTAATGTCTCCATATTTTTAAAGCAAACACCACGATTTGCCGGTTCTAGGTCATGAGTAGGATAGACCTTCTCATAATCCTTTAATCGACGTGGCGCATCTGTGAATGACCTTGCCATGTCTTTAAAAAGCACGCAACCTAGTCCTCTATCTTGAAGAAGCATCGCTATAAACTACAAAATTCCGTATCATCTAGTAAAGATAATCTGAAAATTCACTCAACCTCCATTTTAGTTGTGACGAACGAGATTTTTGTAAATTAATTTTAATATTTATTGAATTAAATAAATATTTGTCGATAATTTAATTATTAGATTAATAATTAATTGATGCAATTGTGATTGATTAATTTAATTATATGTGTAATATTTATTAAATTAATCTGGAGAATATTTATTATTCAAAGTATGTAATTATGTGAGTTTATTAAATTAAAAGAAATATTTAATAAGCATAATGTTATTTTAATTAATGTAATAATTAATTAGAGATTTAATAATTTGATATAATTAATTAATGAGAAAATTAATTATATGACTATGTGAATTTATGAGAAGTTATTATATTTTATTTAAATTAAATTAAATAAGATATTTGAATTAATGTGTAAGGGTGTGACATGATTTAAACTATATTATAAAGATTTTATTAAATTAATTGGATATAAGCCTTTTAAGGCTAGCCAAACATGGCTTTAGTGGGAGTTATGGGCAGTTAACCCATGATGGGTAATTGACCATAATGCGCATTAGTTTCTTTCCTTTATACGTATTCTTCTTTCCTTTTCTTTTTATTATTATTGGCTAAGTCTAGAAATAAGCAGAGAGATTGAGAATTTATAGAGTTAGATTGTCAGAGAAAATATTCAGAGATTGTGAAGGAGATTGAGAGTGAGGAATCAAAAGTATCTAAGCCTACTAATTTATACTCTACAGGGTAATCTCCTCCTTCCCAATTTCTATTTTACGTCATTGAGTTTCATATATATGGGTTTCAAAGTTTTTGGTTTAAACCTCTGTAATTTGAATAGGAGTAATGATTATGGGTTGTGTATGTGTTATGACATAACACATCGTATTTAATTATATATATTATGTAAACCATATCATCAAATTCATGAAAACATGTCATATATGATTGCTGCAAAATTTCAGAGTTTGGGTTTTGGCCATATGGCCTTATACGTGGTATTTCATGTGTTGATCATATATTATCCCTAAATTTTACACTCGTATATTATTATACATGTTGATACGAAGAGACCAAACTTTAAGCGAATCGGATTCGGTTGTTATAACGATCATCAGATGTCAATTTTCATGTTTTATTTTCAAAACCTTCAAGAACATCAAAAGTCGGTGAAATTATAGATTTTAACTCTGTGATTATGTGTTTTAATGGGTTAAAATCACTCTATAAGTATTGGGTATTGATTATATATGAATTATAACATGTGGGTATGATTAAATTAGTGTAGTAGTAATTTAAATTGGAGTTTTTAGGTTTGTGTTTTGCAATTTTGCTAATTGCGTAGCAGCTTTCTGTTCATGCATGACGCCTTGATCTCATGCCTTATGTCCCACGCCATAGCACTACTACACATGTGATGATAATAATAGTCCGTTGGCAAGCGCATACCATCAAATATGATATAAAGTACTGATCTAAAAGTGGCGTATGGCTCACTCTCGTAATGTTCGTAAATAAATTATTTTAAAGTGTTTAAGTCTAACAATGTGATAACAACTAATGTAATGAACATACAAATATGTTATAAGTATAATGAGATGTTAAAATAAATACTTAACATGTAAATAACATAATTACATGTGGATTGAATTATTGATTTCATAAGTAGCTTATTATTCATGAAGTGTTGTTATGTGACAATAAGTGTGATATTTGACTAAGTATAGTCATAAGCAAAGTAGACAAAGAGAATGAGTTTTGATGATTAGTTAAGTTATAATTAACTGGTATTGTGAATGTGAATGATATGTAGGATTTAAATTCAAAGAACGTGCTTAGTTAAAGTGTAACCTACGCACGAGGCAAGTTTCCTAACCCTACTTGTCATTATTGTTCAAGTTTATTATTTACCTCGAGTAAACTATCATTGCTATTATTCAAGTTTAAATGTTATATTAAAGATTTATTATCTTTTCAAAGCATGATTCAGTTATATAATAATTATCCTATTGTATACTTCTTGAGATTATTATTAAATTGAATATCATTATTGTTGAACCTTATTAGACTAGTGAACTTTATTGATTCAACTAGTCCTTAGTTGATGAACGTTCTAAATTTCAGAACCCTTATTGAATTATCCAAACCAAAATTCCTTTGGTGCGGACTTGAATGTCAAACTGAGATGAACAACCCTGTAAAGGGATTTACTTATGCGTTAGCGTTAAGATATTGTGCACAGTATGGTACTAAGGGCTGATCCCCCTAAGTACGAGTAGAAAGGTCCATAGTCTTATGACTATTAAAGGTTTCAAGTATAACCCTTGATAACCTAGGACATAGTTCAAGGTCTTATGACCCTCAGAATTCTTTTGATTCTTGTTATTCATTCTTGACTCAAAAGTTGAGCTTTTATTCAGATGTCTTTGATTCACTCGCATGTTATTATGCTATTATTTCATTGTTATACTTGTGGGCAATAGTGCTCACTCTTGCTTAATAATAACATTGCAGTTAAGAACGAAAGAATCGATGAACCTTCCACTAGTAAAGGCAATGGCAAGGTTAACAAGTGATGAAGACTTGTTATTTTATTAGATGATGTATTTATGTTTAAGACTTGAGTTAATGATGTTGTTTAAGACTTATTTGTTTATGATTCCGCACAGATGTTTAAGGTTAGTTTAACCTGGGATTGTATTATTATTATTCGGATGTTGTAACCCTTAAGGGGAAGATTTTATTTCTATCTATTGCATGGCTTGCATTTATTATGGGTAGATAGATAGATGATATTTGTACAGTGAACACCAAATCCAGTGGAATTGAAGTACCCAGATTTGGGGGTGTCATAAGTTGGTATCAAAGCTGTAGGTTATGAACCTTAGGTAGGGGAACAACCTTAGGTAGTAGCCTTATAGAAAGAAGATAGTGATGCAAAACTCTTATCGAGTTATAAGAAATGAATTTATGTAATTCATTGAAGATAATAAAAGACCTTATGTGTTTATGTGTTAAAGTATCGTTAGATGATACGACTTAGTAACTAAAACTTAAAATTTTGTTGTCGGGGATGTCGAATGTTGGTGAAGCTTGTCAAGTCGGGAGGAAGAACCCCGTGTACCTATAAGTACCGAAGCGGAGGAGGAGCCCAGACATTCATGTCGTTAGGGAGCGGTGATGAGAGAGGAGTCATCTCCATTGATCACCATTGTTGTTCAGGAGCATGAGCCGAGACTGATCTTGAGGAGGATCCTGAGGAGGAATTTGTTGAGGAAGAGGAAGAGGAAGAAGAGGAGTTACCACGGTACACCGTTGATGCTGAGATGTATGACACGTTATACGACCGTAACGTAGAATTACGAGACGAGGTCCAAGATTTGACTGAGCGACCAGTTATCCAGCATATTACTCTAGAGCAGAAGGAGAGGGAGATTTTGACTCTTCACTCACGACTGGGAAATGTAGAATGGGATTTAGTCAATGAGAAGGGTCAAACTGAAGATAAGACTGATGAGATAGAGAAGCTGAAGAAGGAACGGAAGGAAACCTCCGAAAGGCTGAACATAGCAGAGGAAGGCTGGGTAAGAGAATCACGTCGAGCTGATCGTGCAGAGGATGATAGTCGTGCAAAGAAAGCGAAGATTGGGGAAACGTACTCTACACTTAACAAGGCAATGAATGAGACCTAAGATCGAGTTTTGAGGTACCCGATCCAATTAGAAGGACTACCATTGTACATAATGGATCGCAGAACGATGTATCACATCTTAGAAGAGGAGCGTAGCAAGGCTAATCAGTACCTTGACCGACAGTGATATGCTTTGTTTAATTATGTGAAGAACTTAATTAGTTTTTAGATGTAAATTCTGACGTGTTTATGAACGAAAGAATATTTGAATGTTTAAATCCTGTGAATTCTTTATTCCAGGATAGTTGATGTAAATAGCAGTGATGCTATAGTTTGATGTTAAAACTTTTGATTTGAATGAAAATATATCAAGTTGTTTGAGATGATGTGTTAAATGAGTATGTTAAATTGTTAAGTAATGCCTTAACTATTTAGAGAAATAAATAAAGTTCTAATAAGCGTTTATTTAACAGAAAAATGCTGCCAAGGAGAAGACAACAACGTCAACCGACTCAGGAAGAGTCAACCAATAATAACAATAATGCCAATACTAATCCCGTGCAGCAGTTGGTTAACTTATTGACTGGAGCAATGAATAATCAACCTCAAGCTCCACCAAATACTATCTTTAAGGATTTCAAGGCGGTGGGACCACCAGAGTTCAAAGGTTCCATGAAACCAATCGAGGCTCAAACGTGGGTTATGGAGATGGAGAAGGTTTTCGACATTGCTAGGGTTAGAGAAGACCAGAAGACCGCTTTTGCAACGTTTATGCTGAAGTCTGAGGCTAGCTACTGGTGGCAAAACAAACAAAGTACGAGGAGGTGAAGGTGTAATTACGTGGGAGAGATTTAAAGAGATGTTTTTCAAAATGTATTTCCCCACTAGTTCGCAGAATCAGATGGAGGTTCAATTTAAGGCTGAGCGAGGAAACATGGCGTGCATTCTCTGGCGACTAAATTCAACGAGTTAGTGAGGTTCATACAGCAAGCAAGTACACACAGACGAAAAAGAAAAGCCAGAAGATTCGAACAAGGACTAAAGCCTTGGGTGTACAGCAAGGTATCAATGTTTCAGATAAACATATTTTCCAGAGTTTTGGAAAAGGCCATCCACGCTGAAGGTGGAAGCGATGCGGTGACCAAGTACAATCAAGATCAGAAGAAGAAGAAGAGTGAAAGTGAAATTAATAACAAGGCCAGTGGAAGTGGCACAGGAGGTGGAAATTTCAATCAGAAGAAAAGGTGGAACGACAGCTCATCATCGGGAAATCGGCGAGGTAGTCGGAAAGAAAAGAATCGAAGCATGCCCGACTTGCGGAAAGCACATCTGGGAGTTTGTATGAAAGGAAAAGAGTGTGCTACAATTGTGGTCGAAGGCCACATAGCACCAAACCGTCCAAAACCCAAGAAGGGTGCTTGTTTTACTTGTGGTTCAAGGACCATTTGGCAAGAGATCGTCCCAAGAAGGGATCGGAGGGTCGGGATCGAGGAGAAGCCGGGAAACAAAGAAGTGGAAATGCCTTAACCATCACCGGACCAACCGCAACAAATTGACCAACCGCCCGGACTTTCAACATGACTGTGCAAGATGCGCTCAATCCGTGATGTGGTGCGGTATCATTCCGATCAATAAAATTAATGCTTATGTTTTATTTGATTCGGGTGCTACTTGTTCCTTTATATCCAATGATTTTGCCAAGAATTTAGATTTTCCTAAGAATGAATTGGACTACCCCATGAACATAGAAATTGTGAATAGAGAAATAATCCCTGTTAAGTACGTACATAAGAACTGTAGAGTGGATATTAAGGGTAATATCATGAACGTAGATCTTATCCCTATTCGACTTGGGGAATTTGATGTTATATTGGGAATGGACTGGTTATTCAATTACGGGGCTGTAATTGATTGCCAAAAGAAACGTATTAGCCTTGTGACTCCGTCAAAGGTTGTGTTTTATGGTAGAAAGTCGCCTAGACAAGCGAGTTATCTGACGATGATGCAGGCCAGGAAGTTATTAAGACAAGGCTGTGTATGATACTTAGTTTACATAGTCAACTGTCAAAAAGAGAATCCGAAGGTAGAATAGATACCGATTGTGAGGGACTTCATCGACGTATTTCCAGACGATTTGCCAGGACTTCCACCGGATAGAGAGGTAGATTTCGTGATCGATTTGGCGCCAGGAACTGCTTCAATATCGAAGGCACCATACCGAATGGCACCAGTAGAGATGAAAGAAGTAATGGTACAATTACAAAAATTGCTGGACAAGAAGTACATTAAACCGAGCATATCACCGTGGGGAGCGCCGGTGTTGTTTATGAAAAAGAAGGATGGATCGATGCTGCTCTACATTGACTACAGAGAACTGAACAAGGTCACGATTAAAAATAGATATCCATTACCAAGGATCGATGATCTGTTTGATCAGTTGAAGGGAGAAAGATACTTTTCCAAGATAGACTTGAGAAGAGGTTATCATCAACTGAAGGTGAGGCTAGAGGATGTACCGAAGACAGCGTTTAGAACGCGATATGGTCACTCAAAATTTTTAGTAATGTCGTTTGGTCTTACGAATGCTCCTGCAGCATTTATGGGACTAATGAATGGTGTGTTCAAGCCGTTTTTGGACAAGTTCGTAGTTGTATTTATAGATGATATTTTGGTATATTCAAAAACCAAAGAAGAACACGAAGAGCATTTGAGATTAACGTTGGAAGTATTGAGAAGGGAAAAGTTGTATGCCAAATTTTTGAAATGCGAATTTTAGATTGAACGAGTGCAATTTCTTGGGCACGTGATCGATAAATGGAATTTCGGTAGATCCATCTAAAGTAGAAGCCGTGATTAACTGGGATCAGCCGAGAACGCCGTCGGAAGTAAGAAGTTTTCTTGGATTAGCAGGATATTATAGAAGATTCATACAAGACTTTTCTAAGATTGCAACTCCATTAACAAATTTAACTTCGTAAAATTTGTCGTGAAATTTGTTTGACCGGAAGAAAGTGTGAGGAGAGCTTTCAAGAATTGAAGAAGAGATTGAGTACGGCACCTGTGTTATCTCTTCCGGATGATATAGGAAATTTTGTTGTTTTTAGCGATGCGTCGCATAAAGGACTTGGCTGTGTACTTATGAAAAACGGCAGAGTCTTTGCATATACATCACGACAGTTGAAGGATTACAAGAAGGGATACCCGACCCATGATTTGGAGTTAGCTAAAGTTGTTTTTGCTTTAAAAATTTGGAGGCACTATCTTTACGGGGAGAAGTGTGAAATATATACGGACCACAAGAGTCTGAAATATATTTTTACACAGAAGGATTTGAATATGCGTCAAAGAAGATGGTTGAAATTAATTAAGGATTATGACTGTGAGATTTTATACCATCCGGGTAAAGCAAATGTGGTTGCCGACGCCTTAAGTAGAAAGGGTCATGAGAAATTGATGATGTTGACTGCTCAGGAGGAGCTAATTATAGAAATGGAGAAACTAGAGTTGGAAGTGAAGTATCCTATGGAGATTGATGAGAAAATATTTCAGATGCAATCTGGTACAACTCTACTAGATAAAGTAATGGAGGCTCAGCTTCAGGACGAAGAATGTATAAAGGTGACAAAGAAGATATCTGAAGGAACTGAATCGAGATTTAAGATGGATAATGAAGGAATACTGAGATTTGAGAATAGAATTTAGGTACCGCCAGTACAAGAGATTAAGGAAGATATTTTAAGCGAGGCTCATAGTTCACGATATTAGATTCACCCTGGTAGTACCAAGATGTACCAAGATCTTAGACAACATTTTTGGTGGCCGAATTTGAAACGTGATGTTGCAGAATGTGTTTCCAAGTGCCTAATCTATCATAAAGTGAAGGTAGAACATCAGAGACCGAGTGGATTGCTACAACCGTTAGAGATTCTAGAATGGAAATGGGAACATATTACAATGGACTTCGTGGTTGGCCTTCCGACGACTCAGAAAGGTTACGACGCAGTATGGGTTATCGTTGACCGACTGATGAAATCCGCACACTTCCTTCCGATCAAAATCAGATTCAACTTAGATCAGTTGGCAAGGTTATACGTAAAAGAAATCATTTCGAGACACAGAGTGCCGGTATCAATTGTTTCAGATAGGGATCCGCGCTTTACATCAAATTTCTGGAAACGTCTTCAGGAATGCATGGGTACGCAATTGCGAATGAGTACATCATACCACCGTCAAATAGACGAACAAAGTGAGAGAACGATTCAGACATTAGAAGATATGCTAAGAGCCTGTGTGATGGACTTTAAAGGAAATTGGGATGATCACCTACCGTTAGTAGAGTTTGGCTACAACAACAGTTACCACGCTAGTATAGGCATGCCGCCTTACGAAGTGTTATACGGCAGAAAGTGCAGAACTCCACTTTATTGGGATGAAGTTGGCGAAAGACAATTGCTAGGGCCAAAATTGGTATAACATACAGCAGAAATAGTAAAAGTTATCCGACCACGACTGGTAGCGT
This sequence comes from Panax ginseng, assembly GCA_020205605.1. NCBI lineage: Eukaryota > Viridiplantae > Streptophyta > Magnoliopsida > Apiales > Araliaceae > Panax > Panax ginseng. The sequence goes on along the minus strand of CM035140.1, from coordinate 59,015,798 downwards.
CTCAAGATCGACAGAAGAAATACGCTGATCCACATTGTAAAAATATCGAGTTTGAATCAGGTAGTTATGTTTTCTTGAAGGTCTCTCCTTGGAAGGGGAAGATCAGATTCGAAAAGAAAGAAAAATTGAGCCCAAGATTTATTGGACCCTTCAAGTATTAAAGTAAAATCGAGATCGCGTCGAGGTAGCCTTACCTCCAGCACTCGAGAATGTCCACAACGTCTTCCATGTTTATGTGTTATGACCCTACAAAGCCGATTACAAGCATGTAATTGAATATGAACCCCTACATTTTGAGAAAGACTTATCTTACGAAGAAATCCCCGTTCAAATTGTCGACCGAAAAGAACAAGTTCTCAGAAATAAAGTTATACCTTCTGTTAAGGTAATTTGGAGGAACCATAACGCTGAAGAAGCTACGTGGGAACTCGAAGAGAATATGATGAAGAATTACCCTAATTTATTTACTTAATTATGTGTAAGAGATTCTGGGGACAAAATCTTTGTAGGGGGAGAATGTAACATCTTCGAATTTATTGAGTCGTGATTCTGGGGACAGAATCCTTTTAAGGGGGGAAAGATGTGACGAACAAGATTTTTGTAAATTAATTTTAATATTTATTGAATTAAATAAAATTTTTTCGATGATTTAATTATTAGATTAAATAATTAATTGGTGCAATTGTGATTGATTAATTTAATTATATGTGTAATATTTATTAAATTATTACGGAGAATATTTATTATTCAAAGTATGTAATTATGTGAGTTTATTAAATTAAAAGAAATATTTAATAAGCATAATGTTATTTTAATTAATGTAATAATTAATTAGAGATTTAATAATTTGATATAATTAATTAATGAGAAAATTAATTATATGACTATGTGAATTTATGAGAAGTTATTATATTATATTTAAATTAAATTAAATAAGATATTTGAATTAATGTGTAAGGGTGTGACATGATTTAAACTATATTATAAAGATTTTATTAAATTAATTGGATATAAGCCTTTTAAGGCTAGCCAAACATAACTTGATGGGAGTTATGGGCGATTAACCCATGATGGGTAACCCGACCATAATCTTATCGATTTCTTTCCTTTATACGTACTCTTCTTTTCCTTTCCTTTTTATTATTATTGGTGTAGAGTCTAGAAATAAGCGAGAGATTGAGGATTTACTGAGTTAGATTGTCGGAGAAAATATTCAGAGATTGTGAAGGAGATTGAGAGTGAGGAATCAAAAGTATCTAAGCCTACTAATTTATACTCTACAGGGTAATCTCCTCCTTCCCAATTTCTATTTTACGTCATTGAGTTTCATATATATGGGTTTCAAAGTTTTTGGTTTAAACCTCTGTAATTTGAATAGGAGTAATGATTATGGGTTGTGTATGTGTTATGACATAACACATCGTATTTAATTATATATATTATGTAAACCATATCATCAAATTCATGAAAACATGTCATATATGATTGCTACAAAATTTCAGAGTTTGGGTTTTGGCCATATGGCTTTATACGTGGTATTTCATGTGTTGATCATATATTCTCCCTAAATTTTACACTCGTGTATTATTATACATGTTGATACGAAGAGACCAAACTTTAAACGAACGGATTCGGTGTTATAACGAATCCGCAGTGTCAATTTTCATGTTTTATTTTCAAAACCTTCAAGAACATCAAAGTCAGTGAAATTATAGATTTTAACTCTGTGATTATGTGTTTTAATGGGTTAAAATCACTCTATAAGTATTGGGTATTGATTATATATGAATTATAACATGTGGGTATGATTAAATTCGTGTAGTAGTAATTTAAATTGGAGTTTTTAGGTACGTGTTTTGCAATTTTCATGAATTACGTAAACAGTTTACAGTTCATGGCATGCGCCACCGATTTGATCCTTATACTCTTATGTCCGCTAGCATACTTGCATAAGCGCATAGCGTCAATAGTCCAAGTGAATGACCATCAACATGCCGCAAATTGTAGTAATACCGATCTGAAAGTGAAATATTGGCCACTCTCCAAAATGTTCAGAAATAAATTATTTTAAAGTGTTTAAGTCTAACAATGTGATAGCAACTAATGTAATGAACATACAAATATGTTATCAGTATAATGAGATGTTAAAATAAATACTTAACATGTAAATAACATAATTACATGTGGATTGAGTTAGTGATTTCATAAGTAGCTTATTATTCATGAAGTGTTGTTATGTGACAATAAGTGTGATATTTGACTAAGTATAGTCATAATCAAAGTAGACAAAGAGAATGAGTTTTGATGATTAGTTAAGTTATAATTAACTGGTATTGTGAATGTGAATGGTATGTAGGATTTAAATTCAAAGAACGTGCTTAGTTAAAGTGTAACTGATGATTGGGTAATATACCTATAAATCAGATGTACTTAAGCTTGAATCTGTGTATTCTCAAGTATTTTATTGGCATTTTTACTGTGTTTAGGTGTTGTTTTGCAGAATTGGGAGCGATAGGAGCATTTGGAGATTCTAAGCTTAAAAAGGGCATTCTGGTAATTTCCAGCATCACAGCGCCGGGGCGCTTAACTCAGTTCAAATCCCAGCGCCGGGGTGCTGGGTCATGCCAGATGTTGACTAGGGACGCGTGCGTTGACTTTTTCGTGGCCCACTCAATTGGTTGTTGTATAAAGCCTAATTGGATTAGGAGTGTGGGAAAGATATAAAAAGAAATTAAGTGCTGAAATTAGGGCTATCATTTAATCATTTAATCAATTATTGAGCTTATCATTCATTCATTGGAGGCTACACAAGGATTACTTGGAGACTAAGGATTGGCTATAGAGTTTCTTCTTCTTCTCCTTATTTTCAATTTGTAATTATTTAAGGATGATTTGCAAACAATTATTGGTTTTTATTTCCGTTATGAACTAATTATTTAATTAAGATTTCAATTGAACCTTTTATGGCTATAAATTAATTATTCAGTTTATTCCAATTATTTATATTGAAGTGAATTGTTTATCATGCCATGAATTTATTGATTAATTATTTGTCCAATAATTACCTTGTTACTCTAGAAATAATTGAGAAAGGAATTCTAGGGTTAGAACTGGGTTTGATAACGTGTGACTTAGTTATTTGCACAGTGAATAATTAGGTTTGTGAATGGAATGAGAATATCTGTTTACCGCTTGTAACACATAAGGAATTGGAATTGTAACGAGTTTAATTCAATTATTTTGCATAGAGATATAGCAAAGTTAATCTGGGTTAAATAGAAGCAATTGGTCACTCGGGAGAGGGCTTTTGGCATTTAAGAATTCTTGTTAACAATTCAGGAGACATAATAATTGGGATAATTGGATAATTGATTTATAGTTCATAATTGGGGATATTGAAGTCTTAATCCTTATTTATCGGTAATCATTCATTTAAATCTTAGTTTATTTATTTGTTTATTTTAGAATAATATCTTTAATTGTTTAATTTAGTTTTCATATTTCAGAAAATCATAATTTATCATTGTTTAAATAAAATTGGATTGATATAGTGCTAGTAGTTGGAGTTTATTAATTAGAATTCTCTGTGGGAACGATACTTTTCTTATCACTTTATTACTTGTTGACCGTGTATACTTGCACGTAATTATTGATTGCGAAATCAATCAACAAGTTTTTGGCGCCGTTGCCGGGGAATTTTTTATTAATATTAATTTCATATTAGTTATAATCAATTCGGTCTTAATTTAAACGTTACTTATTTTTCTTCTTGGATTGGCAGGAATTCTTGTGTGTGTATGCACACTAGATCAAGGCTAAAGAGGAACTTTTTCCAGATACGCATTTACATCGAAAAGAAGTTTCAAAAGTGCGTTTGAATAGTGAGGTTATACATTTGGAAGAAGAACTGCATACCAGAAATACCCGTGAACATGGCGAGAGAACTAATGAAATCACTTAGGGATTACGCCATGCCGAATGTCACTTGATTTACAATGAGTATTAAGAGGCCGACAATCAATGCGAATAGTTTCGATAAAACCCGAACAATTCAGATGCTACGTATCACATGTCATTTGGGGGTAATTCGATAGATGATCCTAATGAGCATATCTTGAGTTTCTTGAAGTTTGCGATACCTTCAAATTTAACAATGTATCTAAGATGCTACAAGGTTGAGGATGTTCCCGTTTACTTTGAAAGATAAAGCACGAAGCTGGTTACACTCCTTGCCTCCTGGCTCAATCACCACTTGGGATGACTTAGCTCAAAATTTTTTAACTAAGTTCTTTCCACCAGCGAAGTCGGCAAAACTACGAAACGATATTCATACCTTCGCCCAATTTGATTCAGAGTCATTATGTGAGGCGTGGGAAAGGTTCAAGGATATGCTCCGTAAGTGCCCTCATCATGGAATTCCGCAGATGCAATTAGGGATATTTTGTGATGGTTTGCACGCCATTCACGAGGTCTAGTATTGATGCAAAGAAGCAGGAGGAGCGATCATGTGCAAGAGTTTTGATGAGGCGTATCAATTGTTAGAGACAATGGCCACCAACAACTATCAAAGGGCCCATGACAAGGTCTAATCATCCGAAAGCATCGGAAAGTATGAAGTGGACGCAATGACAAAGATTAATAAAGACAAGTGACCGCAATAGCTAAGCATATGGAAATATGGCATCCCATAAGCCACACAAAGCAGTAAGCGATGGTTTGTGAGTTGTGTGCTGGGGGTCATGCTACGGATCAATGCGCCATAAATTCTGAATCAGCACAATTCGTAGGAAACTATAATCGCTCAACTCAACCGTATCCGACTCAAAATGCTTATAATCCAGGTTGGAAAAATCATCCGGGGTTTTCATGGAGTAACAACCAAGCTGCAGCTCAACCACCTAGACAACAAAACACCTCCGGATTTCAAAATCCGACTCAACAACTAGAGAGGAAATCAAGTTTGGAAGAAGCCTTGGAAAAATTCATTAGAGCTTCTGACAAAAAGAACGAAGAACAAGATAAGAAATTGAATCAAGTAGAGCTGACTTTGCAAAGCCATGGGGCATCGTTAAAGAATCTGGAAAATCAAGTGGGGCAAATAGCACATGTATTGAATAAACGTCCACTAGGAACTCTCCCGAGTGATACAGAAATAAATTCGGGTAGAAACGAGTATTGCAAGGCTGTAACTTTACGCAGTGGGAAGGATTTGCAAGAAACAGTTAAGGATAAGGAAAAGGGGAACAACGCGACAGCTGAAATAGAAGAAGTTGTGGAAACCGGGAAAGATAAAGAGGAAATCGTAGAGCAGAATGCACCAGAACCAACTATCACAATGCCACCAATACCGTATCCGCAGAGGTTTCAGAAATCCAAGTTAGATAAGCAGTTTTCAAGATTTTTGGATATTTTCAAGAAACTGCATATCAACATCCCATTTGCCGAAGCTTTAGAAAAAATGCCGAGCTACGCTAAGTTCATGAAGGATGTGTTGTCAAAGAAAAGAAAACTGGGTGATTTTGAAACAAGAGCGCTTAACCAAGAAATGCAAATGCGAATTATCCGTAACAAGTTGCCTCCGGTTGAAAGATCCGTAGTTTTACTATTCCGTGCGACATTGGTAATCCGTTTTTGGGAAGAGCATTATGTGATTTGGGGGCCAGTATTAATTTGATGCCATTATCAAGATACGATCGGCCTTCAGCTCAAGGCACCAAAACCGACAAATATTAGTTTATTGTTGGCGACCGATCGCTTATATATCCACGAGGTATCGTTGAAGACGTATTAGTAAGAGTGGATAAATTCATCTTCCCAGCAGATTTCGTTATTTGGATTATGAAGCCGACAAGGAAATTCCCATTATTCTCGGGCGACCATTTTTAGCAACGAGGAGAACATTGATCAACGTACAGAAAGGAGAATTGACGATGCGAGTTGAAGATCAGCAGGTCACTTTTAATGTGTTTAAATCAATGGCTTATCCGAAGGAAAAAGGTGAGTGTTTGCGGGTGGATGTAATGGACGAGTCAGTTAATCACAAGTTTTGCGGAAACTACTCAGAATTCCCAATAGAATCTATATTGATCAGAATAGATGACTATGATATTGATGAGGACATTGAGCAGATCAAATGGCTAGATACAACAATGTTCTACAGGAAAAATAATCAACCATTCGACACCCTTGATAAGCCCGAAATGGACGGTAAAAAGTGCAAACCCTCGATAGAAGAGCTACCGGTGTTGGAATTAAAGCCACTCCCCTCTCATCTTGAGTATGCTTATCTGGGGAAGGATTCGACCTTACCCGTTATTGTTTCGACAGAGTTAACTGACACCCAAAAGGAAAAATTGCTACGTGTTTTGCGCGAATTCAAAACAGCGATTGGGTGGACTATAGCGGATATTCGAGGTATTAGCCCATCTTTCTACATGCATAAGATTTTAATGGAAGAGGGTCAAAACCAACCATTGAGATGCAAAGAAGGTTAAATCCCATTATGAAAGATGTGGTGAAAAAGGAAATTATAAATGGTTGGATGCGTATTATTTACCCAATCTCGCATACGCTTTGGGTAAGTCCTGCATAAAGGCGTGCATCAAGAAAGGGGGTACGATAAAGGGTGAAGAATGAAGCTAATGAGCTCATCCCGACTAGAATCATTATAGTCCGAGAGTATGTATGGATTACCGCAAGTTGAATAAAGCCACACGCAAGGATCACTTCCTTCTTGCTCTCATCGATCGACATGTTAGACAAAGTTACGGGACATCAATTCTACCGTCTCGCTAGATGGATATTCCGTATAATCAAATTGCCATAGCTCCGAAGATCAAGAAAAGACCACGCTCACATGTCCATACGGTACGCTTGCATTCCGGCGATGTCTTTTGGTTTATGTAATGCTACCGACAATCTTTCAACGATGTATGATGGCAATCTTCTCCGATATGGTCGAACAGAATTTAGAGGTATTCATAGATGACTTCTCCGTGTTTGGTGATAGTTTCGACTTGTGTTTGAAGAATCTGATCTTTGTGTTAAAAAGATGTGTGGAGACTAACCTGGTGCTTAACTGGGAAAAATGTCATTTTATGGTACAAGAAGGATTATTCTGGGGCATAAGGTTTCAGTGATCGAGATTAGAGGTGGACAGAGCAAAGATAGAAACGATTGAGAAATTACCTCCTCCATCATCTCGTGAAGGGAATACTGAAGCTTCTTGGGACATGCGGGTTCTACAGACGCTTCATTAAAGATTTTTCAAAGATTTCAAACCCCTATGTTCCCTCCTAGAGAAAGATGTCACGCTCAAAATGGATCACCCCAGACGAGGCATTTGAGGTATTAAAGAAGAAATTGGTCTCTCGCTTCCAATTATTGTGGCGCTGATTGGTCTTTACCGCTTTGAATTGATGTGCGACGCCAAAGGACTACGCTGTGGGAGCAAAGTATTGGGTCAACGCCACGACAAGATTTTTCACACTATCTACTACTCTAGTAAGACGCCGACGGATGCCCAAATTGAACTACACAACCACCAAAAAAGAGTTACTTGCAGTGGTGTTTGCCTTCGACAAATTCAGAGCGTATCTTATTGGCACCAAGGTAATTGTCTACACTGATCATTCTGCCATTAAATATCTGATTGAGAAGAAGGATGCAAAACCGCTTTTGATACTGGTGGGTAATCAAGTTACAAGAATTCGATCCGAGATCCGGATGTAGGGGACGTAAAATCGTGGCGGATCATCTTTCTAGGTTGGAAAATGCAGAGGAACATAAGGAAGACAACATACTGATCAATGAAAAATTTTTGGATGAACAACTGTTCCGAGTAACCACAATATTACCTTGGTATGCTGACTATGTGAATTACGTGGTTGCCAAAGTATTACCTCCGGATTTGACCTCACAACAACGAAAGAAGTTTCTCCACGATGTGAAGCAATACTATTGGGATGAACCATTTATGTTTAAGGCCTGTGCATATCAAATGATAAGACGTTGTGTGCCTCATGAAGAAATGGATAGTATATTAGGCCATTGCCACTCCTCAGATTACGGAGGTCATTATTCCGGTGATCGAACAGCAGCAAAAGTACTACAATCGAGATTTTTCTGGCCTTCTTTATTCAAAGATGCTTATCTCTTTGTGCTAAAATGCGATCGATGCCAACGCGTAGGTAATATCTCCAAGCGCAATGAAATGCCACTCAACACAATTTTGGAGGTTGAACTATTCGACGTTTGGGGAATCGATTTTATGGGACCTTTCCCATCATCTTTCAATAATCAATACATCTTGTTGGCGGTCGATTATGTTTCCAAATGGGTAGAAGCCACAGCTTTGCCCAAAATGATGCTAACGTCGTCCTTCGATTCTTAAAGAAAAATATCTTCACGAGATTTGGGACTCATTGGCAATAATCAATGATGAGGAAACACATTTCAGTAATAAGCGCTTCACAAAATTGTTGGTGAAGTATGGGGTTCATCATAAAATCGCAAATTACAGATCATCCCCAAACCAATGGTCAAGTCGAGGTCTCGAATAGGAGGTTAAGAGAATTCTAGAAAAGGTGGTCAATCCATCAATACGAAAAGATTGGTCTTTACGCCTTGACGATGCTCTATGGGCATATCGTGACAAAGATACAAGAATCCAATCGGTATGTCACCTTATCGAATGGTTTACTTGAAAGGCGTGCCACCTCCCAAATGAGCTAGAACATAGTGCACACCGGGGGCCATTCGGCTCAATTTTGATGAACAAGCAAAGAAAGTAGAAAAGGTTACCGCAGCTTGAACGAGATGGATGAATTCCATTTCAACGCTTATGAAAAATGCAAAACTTTACAAGGAGAAAGTCAAAGCATGGCATGATAAGAAAATTCTCGATAAAACATTTGAACCGCCAACAAGTCTTGCTTTTCAACTCAAGATTGCGGTTATTTCGAAACCAAATCACGCTTGGTCGTCCCGCATAAATGTGTGTTTGTTGCACCACACTTGGAAATATTGAGATCAAAAACCAAATTCAAATTGCACACATTCAAGGTTAATTATCAAAGACTCAAACATTATTGAGTGGACCTATTGAACGTCAAACAACTATCATGAACCTCTCCGACCCAGTGGACAATTGAGCATACCAGCAAAGTCGGGCCGACGACAGTAAACCAAGCGCTTATTGGGAGGCAACCCAATCATTTATTTTTATTTTTATTCTTAGATTATTTTATTTTATTCTTTTTATCTCATGCATATCATTTCTCTATTTTAATATTAGGTAGTAGAGTTAGCCAACATTGGGGGAGATTGAGTCTTGAGTGAATCCTGGTGGCATGGGTTATTAATAAAGTCTCATGTTGCAGGTTCAAAGAAGTACGAATAAGGCTTGGAGTTCTTGCACCCACAGACCCCTGAGCCCCCTCAAATATTAACTTGTACTTATAACACAAAGGTTCTTGCCGCTATATGCAAGTCTTGAACCTTTCGACCTCATAAATACTACACAAGACAACGCTAGTGCATAGCTTGTGCACAGCCCAGCTTTAGTCCTGCACTCTAAGCCTCGACCTCTAGCGCCCGACCATTGCCTCGCTTATGATATTGTCATACCTTCAAGAGGTGGGATGCATTCCAGACTCTTGTGTGCACTCAAATACCGGACTGTTACACTCCTCTTCTATCCCAACCTCTCTTCTCTTTTAATTCCATGCCACACGCTTCCATTACCTTTACAGAGTAACTGACAAGTGCTAATTACAATTTCATAATTCAAATCAGATTTATACGATCCATTGTTCTCTTGTGTTCCATAAATTTCATCTTTCTCATTCAATTGCAACAAGATCTACCCAGGTATGTCTTGAATTATATTTGAACGTTGGGGCACAAAAGCTATCTAAATATGTGGTTGGTAGGTACATATTCTACTAAATTCATATCTCTTTACACCAACATCGAAGCATGTCAATCTCCTGATCTTGACTATCTTATACGGCACATATGTGTTACTTCTTAAATTGGGAGCGTATGTTATTATACATGTTTGAATGCTAGGGATACATTGCACACCCACAAGGTGTTTGATATTTTGCCTAAGTCAGTGATCTTGCCCACATGCACACATATCACCATGTCCAAGCACTATCATTCTGGACCTTCTTGCCACCACAATGATTTCAATCTACTGTAGCACATGGCTATCATTGCACATAGTAACTTAGAGTGGGGTAAAATACACTATATTGATACATTCATGTCTCCTATTGCACTCCATGACAACTCTTGAGGGCATCTATTGTGTGGTTTTTGTTCATTCTCGGAACTCAAGAGTCCATGACTCCAAGTGGTACTATTATTGCATGCATGCTCATCATTTTTTTGTGTCGAGTATCATCCCCACCAATGTATTCAAGTTCGACATATATTTTAAAGTTTGGGGGTAAAGTCATACATAAGTTTATCCAAATTCCAATTCTGTTCGATGCTAATACATATATATGCTTGTAATTGCAGAATTTCTGACATGGCATCCAAACGTCAGCGTGGTGAAGGTTTAAGAACCGCCTCGACTCCACCTCCGAGATTTAACAGCCACCGTTTTGTCAGTCTTGTGGCTCAGGAAAGATACAACCGAATGGCTACTCGTTCATTGGTTCTGGAGTGTGGGTTGAGATCGGATCAATCAAAGGATGGTGACATGGCAGTCATGATAGCCGAGAGGAACTGGTTCACACTTACCGAGCAACCCGATCCAGCAGTAATTGCAGTGGTGAAAGAATTTTACGCCAACGTGCCCGAACATGATCACTATATAGTATTTGTAAGGGGCAAAACAGTGGAAATTGGCGAAGAGGACTTCAATGCGTGTTATCAACTACCAGTGGAGGATTTTCATGATGAGTATGCCAGTCTTGTTAGTGATGGGCCGGATTATGAGCAGATAATTCGTGAACTTTGTCAGCCGGGCACCACATGGATAGTACATGAACGCGGAAACATGACTTTCCCACTTTCGAATCTCAGCTTATATGGGAAGGCATGGTATGCGTTCATTTGCGCCAAACTCATGCCATGCACCCATTGAGTCATGTCACCAGGGAACGTGCAGTCCTTCTATACTCAATCATCAAAGGATTTAAAATTGATATGGGCCATCTCATTTTGCAATCTGTCCTCCAAGCATCTCGTGGAAGTACCACTGGAGGGTTACCACATCCGCTCTCATCTCACAGACATGTGCTAAGTTCTACACAAATGGAAGTCGACGAGATGATTCAAAAGCCTATGCCAGTGTTGGACCACAAGTTGATCAGCCGTTACAAAGTGTGGACAGATGGGGAAAATCACCCTAGGGGATTGGGCTTCATAATTCCCCAAGTTACACCTACACAAGCCCCACCACCTCAGGCTCCACCGGCTTATGGCCCCTCTATAGCAGCTCGTCGAGGTGTGGTCCCCGTCGCCCAAATGGGAGATAGATCTACTAGTTTTACAATATGGAGTCCTGAATGTGCGCATGTTAAACGTCAAGACGTGATTTTCAAGTTTTTAGTCGACTAATTTGTCGCATGTAATGCACCGACCATCCAATCCCATCCCAAGCGCTCAACTTAGCCATTTCTCAACTGCTCTAGTTCTGCCAGTTTTTCCCCCTTTCGATCAAGAGATGAGCAAGGACGATGATGCTCCACCCGAGGAATAAGCTCGTCAGGGAAGTCCTCTGTTTTATTTTGCTTTATTTTTCGCATGAGGACATTGCTCTAGATTAGTCTGGGGGTAGTTAAGTTTTATTTTCAAAATTGTAGTTTGTTTTTAGTTGTGGATTGATTGTTTGTAATGTTGCATTTAGGATTGCATGTTAATTCTAGTTTTTGATAGTACGTATATTTGGGGGCCAATGATGAATTTAGAATTGCATGAACAAGTCTAGTAAGGATTGTTGAGTCAGTGATATGATTTTCTTGACATGAATTGAATCTTTATCTGATTAACACTGATATTATAGGAAAGCACTTTGAAAAATGATCATGTTGGCTATGATAGTTTAAATGGTTAGATAATAAAGTTCTAAAGGATGATTGCTAGTGAAGTGAAAGGATAATTTGAATAGCTAGTGAAGACGGAATTTATACATAAACTCGAGTTTGGGGAAAAAATATTTGGAATATATAAGCAAAAAAAAAAGGTATACAGGGTGACTAGTCTTGTTTCGGGGCCTTTGTTACTTGAGCAAGTACGCCCGAGGGGATTGTCTTTACACCTAGCGCCCTAAGGTCTTTCATGGTCTGGGAGTCGTTGGTCGAAAGCTAACTAAGGGGTAGCACTGTTAGCCTAATGGGATGAGACATTGCACAGTCATTTTTGTATATATATATATAAAAAATGCAAATAAAGCGGGAAAAGTGTAAAAAGCCCCCGTTATAAAAATAAAGAGAAAAGTAAAGCATAAGTATTCCATTTTGACTCTTGAATTCGGGTGATTGTTTAAGTTTAGTTGAAGCAAGTATATTTGATGAGTTCTCAAGTTACACTATATGATGCTTACTAAGAAATTTATTATCTTTCATATTTTTGCCTTTCATGGGTTAGCATGGTTGTTGAACACACACTCACAATATCAGTAATAATAAATTCAGATTCGTTGATTGTTGGGATATCATTGATCTGTGTTAACATGATGTATTAGCATATTTTTGTGATTTTTTTGAGGCTTATGGATATACGTGGCTATTGGATTGCGGGAGTTATGTTCATTTAGTTAGTTGCATTTGCATGAGTTGTCATTTTCATATTGTTATTATTGTTTTGTGTTTGTTCCTTGAGGACATTCAACGATTTAAGTTTGGGGGTATTTGATGATTGGGTAATATACCCATAAATCGAATGTACTTAAGCTTGAATCTGTGTATTCTCAAGTATTTTATTGGCATTTTTACTGTGTTTAGGTGTTGTTTTGCAGAATCGGGAGCGATAGGAGCGTTTGGAGATTCCAAGCTTAAAAAGGGCATTATGGTAATTTCTAGCATCACAAATACGGGGCGCTAACTCGATCAAAATCCCAAATAATGGGCTACTGGTCGTGCTGATGTTGACTAGGGACGTGTGCGTTGACTTTTTCGTGGCCCACTCAATTGGTTGTTGTTTAAAGCCTAATTGGATTAGGAGTGTGGGAAAGATATAAAAAGAAATTAAGTGCTGAAATTAGGGCTATCATTTAATCATGTAATCAATTATTGAGCTTATCATTCATTCATTGGAGGCTACACAAGGATTACTTGGAGACTAAGGATTGGCTATAGAGTTTCTTCTTCTTCTCCTTATTTTCAATTTGTAATTATTTAAGGATGATTTGCAAACAATTATTGGTTTTTATTTCCGTTATGAACTAATTATTTAATTAAGATTTCAATTGAACCTTTTATGGCTATAAATTAATTATTCAGTTTATTCCAATTATTTATGTTGAAGTGAATTGTTTATCATGCCTTGCATTTATTGATTAATTATTTGGCCAATAATTACCTTGTTACTCTAGAAAGAATTGAGAAAGGAATTCTAGGGTTAGAATTGGGTTTGATAACGTGTGGCTTAGTTATTTGCACAGTGAATAATTAGGTTTGTGAATGGAATGAGAATATCTGTTTACCGCATGTAACACATAAGGAATATGAATTATAACGATTTTAATTCAATTGTTTTGCATAGAGATATAGCAAAGTTAATCTGGGTTAAATAGAAGGCAATTGATCACTCGAGAGAGGGCTTTTGGCATTTAAGAATTCTTGTTAACAATTCAGGAGACATAATAATTGGGATAATTGGATAATTGATTTATAGTTCATAATTGGGGATAGAAGTCTTATTCCTTATTTATCGATAATCATTCATTCAAATCTTAGTTTATTTATTTGTTTATTTTAGAATAATATCTTTAATTGTTTAATTTAGTTTCCATATTTCAGAAATCATAATTTATCATTGTTTAAATAAAATTGGATTGATATAGTGCTAGTAGTTGGAGTTTATTAATTAGAATTCTCTCGTGGGAACGATACTTTTTCTTATCACTTTATTACTTGTTGATAGTGTATATATGCGTAATTATTGATTCATGAAATCAATCAACAAAGAACTCCACGATTTGAGGCAAGTTTCCTAACCCTACTTGTCATTATTGTTCAAGTTTATTATTTACCTCGAGTAAACTATCATTGCTATTATTCAAGTTCAAATGTTATATTAAAGATTGATTATCTTTTCAAAGCATGATTCAGTTATACAATAATTGTCCTATTGTATACTTCTTGAGATTATTATTCAAATTGAATATCATTATTGTTGAACCTTATTAGACTAGTGAACTTTATTGATTCAACTAGTCCTTAGTTGATGAACGTTCTAAATTTCAGAACCCTTATTGAATTATCCAAATGAAACTTCCTTTGGTGCGGACTTGAATGTCAAACTGAGATGAACAACCTCAGAAAGGGATTTACTTATCACGTTAAGCGTTAAGATATTGTGCATAGTATGGTACTAAGGGCTGATCCCCCTAAGTACGAGTAGAAAGGTCCATAGTCTTATGACTGTTAAAGGTTTCAAGTATAACCCTTGATAACCTATGACATAGTTCAAGGTCTTATGACCCTCAGAATTCTTTTGATTCTTGTTATTCATTCTTGATTCAAAAGTTGAGCTTTTATTCAGATGTCTTTGATTCACTTTCATGTTATTATACTATTATTTCATTGTTATACTTGTGGGAAATAGTGCTCACTCTTTCTTAATAATAACATTGCAGTTAAGAACGAAAGAACCGACGAACCTTCCACTAGTAAAGGCAAGGGCACGGTTAACAAGTGATGAAGACTTGTTATTTTATTAGATGATGTATTTATGTTTAAGACTTGAGTTAATGATGTTGTTTAAGACTTATTTGTTTATGATTCATAGATGATGTTTAAGGTTAGTTTAACTTTGGGATTGTATTATTATTATTCGGATGATGTAACCCTTAAGGGGAAGATTTTATTTCTATCTATTGCATGGCTTGCATTTATTATGGGTAGATAGATAGATGATATTTGTACAGTGAACACCAAATCCCGTGGAATTGAAGTACTCGAATTTGGGGGTGTCACATTAGTTCTTAAAAACTATGCTCACACTTTTCTGTCCACTCATACTTCACCGACTTCCTTATCAGATTTGTCAGCGGAGTAGCTAATTTAGAAAAGTCCTGAATGAACCTTCTATAGTATCTCGCTAACCCTAGAAAACTCCTAACCTCGGTTGGCATTTTCGGTTGCTCCCACTCATTCACCGCTTCTACCTTCGCTGGATCTACGGATATGCCATCTTTGTCTATAACATGTCCTAGAAACTGCACATTTTCGAGCCAAAATTCACATTTATTGAATTTCGCTTACAACTTCTCCCTCCGTAGGGTTTCCAACACTATTCTTAGATGTTCAGTATGATCTTCTAGCATCTTGGAATAGACTAGAATATCATCAATGAACACTACGACGAACTTGTCCAAATACTATTTGAACACTCTGTTCATCATATCCATGAATGTGGCTGGCGCATTTGTCAACCCAAACGACATAACCAAAAACTCGTAATGCCCATAACGAGTTCTAAATGCCGTCTTAGGTATATCTTCCTTCCTCACCTTCAGTTGATGATACCCCGTGCGCAAATCTATTTTAGAAAAATACTTTGCCCCTTTCAACTGATCAAATAGATCATCGATCCTGAGCAACGGGTATTTATTCTTAATCGTTAACTTGTTCAACTCTCGATAGTCGATACAAAGTCGTAACGATCCATCCTTTTTCTTTACAAACAACACCGGTGCTCCCCACGGTGACACACTAGGTTGAATGTACTTTCTATCTAATAGTTCCTGTAACTGAACCATTAACTCCTTCATCTCAACTGGCGCCATCCTATATGGTGCCTTTGAAACCGGTGCCATACCTGGCAACAAATCAATCACAAACTCTACATCCCTATCCGGCGGAATACCCGGTAACTCCTCCAAAAATACATCCGCAAATTCTTGAACCACCGCTATCTGTTCCAATGATGTTCCCACTCTCTGGGTATCCATCACGTGACACAGATAACCCTTACACCCCTTCTTCAGCATCTTCCTAGCTTGTGTCATGGTTAGACAACAAGAACGTCCCGGTGATTTATTTCCATAAAACACCACCTCAGGTTTCTTAGGAAGCCTTAGGTTCACACTCTTTCTATGATAATCTATTATTGCTTTATGGTTAATTAACCAATCCATACCGAGAATCACATCGAATTCTCTTAACCTTATTGGTAAAAGATCTACCGATAATCTATTACCCCTGATATCTACGAAATAATTCCTATGAATGTGTTCAATGGGAATTATCTCCTCGTTTGCTACCTTAACATCTAAAGGTATTTCTAACTTTTCAGGATTTAATCCCAATCGTTGAGAAAATCCATATGCTATAAAAGAACAAGTAGCACCCGAGTCAAATAACACGTAAGCATTTATTTCGTTGACTGGAATGATACATGCTACTACATCCGTTGATGCAACCCCATCTTGGACAGTCATATTAAACGTTCAGGCTGAGGGTCTACCCACTGATGGTGTTGGTCCAGTAATGACTAAATTACCACTACCCGAACCCTTACTACCCTCCGCCCCTTTCTTTGGGCAATTTCTTGCCATGTGGTCTACCGACCCACAAACAAAACATCCCCGAATTTTCATAGGATTAGGACAATTGGAGATATATGACCCTCCCGCCCACGCTTATAACAACCGGTCTTCCTTCCAGTGGAGATCCCGGATGAGTCTTCTTGCATGTCTTACATGCCTCCATCCTCCGCTTAGGATCCCTTGTTTTGCCCTAGTATTCCCGGGGTTAAATTCTTTCTTCTTAGGCATATTGCCACTTCCACTGGCAACCTCTGCCATATTTCCTCCCTCTCCCTTACTCTTATTCTTCCTATCTTTGTGGTATTGGGTCAACGCCTCGCTACCACCCTCCGGTATTATCGCCTTTTCCAGAATGGTCCCGTAGGAAACACTCTGAAAAACCGATATCCTACTATAGAGCCAGGGTTTTAGGCCCTGCTCAAACCTACGAGCCTTCCTCTCCTCCGTGTCCACTTGGTGTGGAGCGAACCTTGCCAATTCATTGAATTTGGCTGCATATTGGGGAACAGTCATGTCCCCCCTGCTTAAGTTCTAAGAACTTAATCTCCATTCTTCCTTGCATGCTAGTAGGGAAATAGTTCTTGAAGAATACCTTCTTAAACTGTTCCCATGTAATGCCTTCCGCTCCAAATTTCACCTGGTGAGCCTCCCACCAAGAGGTTGGCTTCCCCTTCATCATATAGGTCACAAAAGAGGTTTTTATACTTTCGGCTACATTTGTAATAACAAACGCCTTCTCTATTTCCTTGACCCATGTCTGGCCTCCATTGGGTCCGTTGTTCCCTTAAATTGGGTGGACCTACACTTTTAAATTCCTTAAAAGTAGTCGTTAAGCTCATCAGAGTCCTGCGGTGTGCTCTACCCCTCATTGGTTAAATGCAAATAGTTAATAAATTAACGAACTCTTGCATTGGGTTATTAGGACCCCCCTCGTTCTCATTATGTGATTCCGCTTCTTGATTACGTTGTCTTCTTCTTGGCGGCATTTCTGATTAAATAAATAAAGTTTCGTTATTACTTATTTACTTACTTCGTTATTAGTCGTCAAACAACCGAACAATAACTCATACTCAACAAAGCAATTCAAAATAAAAACTTCCTTATATTAAAATGCTTCTTCATAGTTCAAAACTATTTACAAGTTGCTTTACATAGCCCAATAGCTATTACATATACATCCCGCGATTGATTTCTACAAAAATTGGGATTTACAAAAAGACTACCCTTTAATTATACAAAAGAGGGTTTTAGGTCACTACTCAAAAGTATTCACTATACTACTCCTAATATTGCTTAACAGCATTCTCATGCTTCTGGTTTGCCAGAATCGACACAATATCCCAACTTATAGTATGTCGAGTCTGTCCCGACTCAATAGAATAACAAGCTATCTTAAGCTTAAAATCCTCGTATGCCTTGTCATTTATATATGACATTGTCTATATCTTCTGGTCTTTTTCAACCAGGTTTCTTGCGGTTCTATGACCTCGTTCTTATAGTCCTGGGGCTTGTCAAATCCATGAGCACTTTCTCATCATGCTCTATCTCATAGTCCGACTTCTACGACTCTTTTCACCCCCATAGAGATCAATCGATCTCTTCCTTCCGGTGTTGCACCATATTGTGCGATTGCACGTTCTGATCCAAGCACCGAGAGGTACATTGCCCTCATAGTCTCTATAGGTGTAGACTCTAGGGCAGGCATCACCGTATTAATCGATGTTACCTCCATGTCATCCTCCACATCAATCATCATATTCAAATATGATGCTATCCCCATGGTCTCCTCCGAATAATCCTCCTCCGAGTAATATTCCTCAGGCTCTGACTCTTCTAGAATCACTACAGGTATGTCTGCTATAGGCATGTAGTCTTTTCGCCTCAACTCTGGTTCACGGACTCTCATTGATCACATGTATATCCCTATACATCAAGCTATCAACCGACATCTACAATAACACATAACAAATTGATTAATACATAATACACAATAATATAAGCACAAATCACATTTAATCCATTTAGGGTTACTTTCCATCTTTTAAATCTTTTGGTACTGAGTTTCCTCAATACCTTATTAACTCATTTGACTCGAGTTAACTTTCTTCGGACTCTTCCTTTCCTACGAGGTTATTAGCCTAAGGTTCTTCGCCCCTTAAGTTTTATAACCTAATGCTTTGATACCAACCTGTGACGCCCCCAAATCTGGGTATCTTCCAACCCGACAGATGGTGCTCTAAGATACTATATTTCATACAATCATTCCATTGAAATAACAACAAAATGAGTGTAATTACTATCTTTGTATTACATTTGTAATAAATCCTTTCCCAGGTTCATAACCGAATACATTCGTTATTCTTCATAATTATATTACATACAAATATACTAGTCTATTACAGAACGATTAATTGTCCATCTTAGCCTTGCCTTTATCTCTCATAGAACTCTCGGTTAGTTTAAACTTTAGTCGCAAAACATATGGTTCAAGCAAGAATGAGCATAACTAGCTCAACAAGTCTTAACAACGAAACATATGAATATCACATCAATAAGTACATGCTTTATATCACTATCAGAACTATTATTTACGAAGCATTCTGAATCATTTGACTAATACTTCTACTACAGCAATTCCAGAGCATATATAATAGCTTAGGAATGATGAATCGGTCAATAGACCATGAACATACTCTTTTCATTTTCATACTTGAAAAGGATATCTGGCACTAAGACCATCCATCCGTCTGTACTTATGAGCACTTCCAGGTGATCAACCTATTGTACTCTATGTTGATCAACACTCTTACGTTAAACATATTTACGTTTAACATTTGGCAACCTCGCGTGCCCATCGAATAATCGATGAAAAATACTTTTGTTTGTACATAGACAAACTTACCTTCTCATCCGTACCAAATACTTGGCATACGATAGCGTTAATGCAGCTTCTATATCAATGCACTTGTAAATAATTCAATCTATCCTTCAATACTTGTCTAGCTTTTGATAAAACAGCATCGACTCTTTTTCTATTTACCATTTATGCATTGTATATCATGCATCACGTAAAAAACTTGGCTAACACAAAGGTCGACAAGAGTTAAGAAAGACTTGCCTTCAAGCCGCTTTCGAATATATATTCCAACTATTCTCAGTCTTTACAGGATCTACATGAGATATTCACATAGCACACTGTAATTAGTTATCACATAAACTATCTTTACAGTTCTAACCAACTTCTTTCTCTTCTATGTCTTACTTGTTTTAACTTCGTTATTAAAGTCGATTTGACTTTTTATACTTCGTTACGTTTCATTAACGTTCTTACGTCCTTAGCCGACATTCGATCATTAATGGTTAATTACCGACGTTGAATGTCGTTTACTGTTCACTCATTACGTATTTGTGTTCTTCATTTAATTTCCATTAAACCTTACCCGTTCTTCTTATATTAACATCTTATAAGTGTTTTAAAGTAAGTCTCATTATGTACTTTAAGTACCTTTAACATCTTACTTTAGGTCTACATCCAAAATGGAACTAAGCCTAACTTAGTCAACTTTTTTTCCCATCACGGTACATGGCATACAGCATTTCCTTATGTTTTAGTATGCTGCGGCAGAGAGTTAGCGGTGGTACTTTCGTAGTCTCGAAATGCAGTACTTATTTTCACCACTTTATCTTGGTTTTGGTAGTGCATAGCCGAAGTCTGTCACCGATTAGCTAAAAGATTTGGTTTCTTAACGAAACTCCCAGCTTCCTAATTTGTTCGTTTTACACCCGGATTGACCCATTCGAATTCCTACAAGTCACAAATTACATCCTTTATGTGTTCGTATAAGAATTTCACCTTTTTGAATCCGTTAACTAAGAATTCACCTTTAAGTTTGTTTTTAAGCATTCGTTTAACGTTTTCGCCCGTTCAATACTCGTTTTCTTCGTTATAAGTCAGAATGCAACGATTCCTTCGCCAACGACTCTTAATTACCTTATCTCACGTGTTGACATTGGAAACCGACGTTTTCAAGTCACACGACAACTTTTGACCCTTAATCCGGACTTTATACGTTTTCGATGTTTAACGCCTATTTCGCAAAATCATTATAACTTCACATTAATGTTCTTTAAGCCAAATCGCATGGAATAATCCATGGACTTCATAGCTACATCCTAACCAAATCAAGATGCACATACCTTAGCTACAACGATTTACAAAACGTTCAATTATAACTAAGTTCACGTTCAAGACTTTCTACATTTTCTACTTCCATAAACACTTAAGATTTCTATTTGGTCAAGACCTATCCATGATTTGGTCATTAATAGGCCTTCTCAATAAACGCTCTCCACTCATCTATGATTCTTCTATGAGAAAGAAATCGAAAAGGATGAAGATTACGGTTTATAGAATTTACCTTTGAAGTAGTTAACGCTCTTGATAAACGCCTATTGGTTTGGTTGGAAGTAGAAGGATTATAGGATCCTAGCTCTTTTCTCTCTCTCTCAAATATGTTGGACAAACTTTGTAAAACCACCAAATGGCCAACATAAGCCTTATATTTATAGAAAAGCAAATGAGGGGCAAAATAGTCCAATTCCCCACCTCCTCACTTATTTACCACTTTGTTACCAAGTAAAGTACTTGGTGACCAAGTGTTAATCTTGCCTTGCACACCAAATGGCCGGCCCACCTTGCCCATGGGTTGCCCCATGGGTTTTACCCATCCCTTGACCCACTGGGATGCACATACCTTAGCTACAATGATTTCCATGGACTTCATATCTACATCCTAACTAAATCAAGATGCACATACCTTAGCTACAATGATTTCCAAAATGTTCAATTATAACTATGTTCACGTTCAAGACTTTCTACATTTGCTACTTCCATACACACTTACTATTTCTATTTGGTCAAGACCTATCCATGATTTGGTCATTAATAGGCCTTCTTAATAAACGCTCTCCACTCATCTACGATTCTTCTACGAGAAAGAAATCGAAAAGGATGAAGATTACGGTTTATAGGAATTTACCTTTGAAGTAGTTAACGTTCTTGATAAACGTCTATTGGTTTGCTTGGAAGTAGAAGGATTATAGGATTCTAGCTCTTTTCTCTCTCTCAAATATGTTGGACAAACTTTGTAAAACCACCAAATGGCCAACATAAGCCTTATATTTATAGAAAAGCAAATGAGGGGAAAAATAGTCCAATTCCCCACCTCCTCACTTATTTACCACTTTGTCACCAAGTAAAGTACTTGGTGACCAAGTGTTAATCTTGCCTTTCACACCAAGTGGCCGGTCCACCTTGCCCATGGGTTATCCCCAAGGGTTACCCCATGGGTTTTACCCATCCCTTCGACCCAACCTGTTCAATTCATGGTTTACTTTTTTGGATTGGGCTTGACATAAAAACATTGGGCTTTAACCAATCTAATATCGAGCCTCGACTTGGGCTTGTATAATTAATTCATTGGGCTTGTTTATTAATCCAAGTCCTATTGAATGGATAAAATCCTTAGCTCATACTCTAATAATACAATTAAGTATTCCACGCCAGATTATTCACGTATTCTCTTCAGATAATATTCATATAATACTCAGATTATACGTCAGATTATTCTTCATATCATACTCATATACATACTAGTATAATACTCATATTCCTTACATATAATAATCAAAACGACTATACGCAATACATTTCCCTTTCGGAAACCTCTTTCACAAACCCTTAGGTTTTAAGTCCGCAGGCGAAAACTTCGTTTTCCATAACGGTAATATTATTGGATTTTCCATAATATCATCATATTCTAACATTATGCGTTTCTCAGAATTTAAAACCCTAGCTCCGAACGTCATCAGATGAATAGTGTTTTTACCCAAACAATCTCAGAAAACCTTCGTTCTCGTCTTGGTAATTCACAACAATTAATTCTAGCACAAAGCCAGAATACTAACCACATCTACACATTCTAGGTCATAGAACGACCTTCGAACATCTTATTCACATAATAACTCAATTAAATTCATTTAATCCACATAATCAAATAAAAATTTAATTCCTTGAAAATTCGAAATTCTCGGGCGTTACAACTTAAATAAAAAGAAAGAAAGAAAAATTGTTTAAAGTAAGACTAATTTGGTTGAAGCTAATATTGGCAAAAAATATTAAACTAATTCCCTGGCAACGGCGCCAAAAACTTGTTGGTCGAATTCTATATACGCTCAACACGCAAGTATACGTGGTCAACAAGTAATATAATAGTAAGTAGAGTATCGTTCTCCCGAGGAATTATTAAGACAAATTATCAAATACTAACTCTTAATCAAACTAATTTTATTTAAACAATCAATTTAAGATTATGAATTAAATTATTTAATTACACTAATTCTAATTACCAGTAATTAAAAATTAGATTATGGATATTTAAGATCACAACTTCACTTATTGCTTCACTTAAATTAATAGACTTCTTATCAATTATGCTCACTATTCTGAATTGTTAATCAAGAACACATAAGTAAATATGACCATCTCTCAATGTATCATACTCAAATCAACTTAAATCCACATATGATAGAATTAAGAAGAACACCGTAATTAACTAACTCACTATATCTCTATGTGAATTACAATTAAAAATGATTTTAAGTACAAGTTCTCTATCAGATTACATGTGATGTATAGGTATATCTCTATCTTAGATATAAATTATGTATTCCAACGCCATGTAGAAAACACAATCACATGCTATTATGATCATATCTAAATCTATAATTCATCTCTCGAGTTCATAAAGATTATCACGGTAATTGTTAGCTAGACAATTAAGCAATTCATCACAAATCATAATAGATAATCCAAGAATAATCACAATGATTAATAGAGAAGCCTACTAAAATAAACTATACAAAACGATCCATTGTAATCTTAAACAAAAGATTTAGTTCATGATTAATGAATTAAAACTAAGAATTCGCAATTGAATAACCATTAAAAGACAAAAATAGAAGAAGAGAAAAAAATAGAATCTGTTGTCTGCAGATTTGATGCTCCCTCCTTGCTCTTACTTTGAATCTTCAATGGTCTCCAATTTGCTTCAATCTCTAAATCTCATAAGAATTAGGGTTTTGGTCTTAATCTAATCTCATGGAATCCCCCTCAATCCAAGTTATAATCATGTATTTATAGTTCTAATGGAAACCCTATCAAGTTAGGCAACTAACAATCCCATTCTATCTCAAATTGGACAACATAACACCCAAATTAACTTTCCCCACGTAATCGGCAAGTACCCAATAATATGCTTCTAGGTCAATTTAGGCGCCCACTCACATCAGATTAGAAAATTTGATGGCTAAGACGCCTCGCACCGTTTTTAGTTCATTTATGGCGCGCCCCGCGCCGCTTAGTTTTCTGCTGCGATGTCCTTTGGTAAAACATGCATAACGTTTGATCAGCTAGGAGTTACGAGGCTAGCAACCTATCAAATCGAAGATATCAACGAGATCTACAACTATTAGTTTTTAGAATTGATAAATTCTGGCCGGATCAAGGTCGAAATTGGGCATGAACGACAACTTTGAGCTTTAATCTTTGTTGCTAAAAATGCCATAACTCTCGCATCCAAACTTCAATTAGGATGATTCAAGATGTTCTGGAAATCTAAGAAGTAGATCTACAATAAAATCCAAGTTTCTAGCCAGGAACATGCATCCAACTTTGTGTTAAAAGCCCTGAAATCTTCCCCTCTTTCATTTGCTTGCATACTTTAGTCCAAAAGATGTTTGAATTTCTTTTCCTTACTTTTTCATGCCAATGTTGTGTCATAGCCTACAAAATAACATAAAACGTATGAAATGCACACACAATGCATGCAAAGTAATTACGAAACATAGGTTTAAACAACTAATTCAAGTAATAGATACCAGATAAGTAAGTATATAACCTACTTATCAATGCTCACCCTTGCTTGAATCATATGAATGCAACTAAGAATGAGCTGACCGAAGGATCCAGTAAGGATAAAGGAAAGGCTAAGGCGGACAAATAGTTGTCTTTGTAATAGTATAGTATGAATTTTGTATTTATTTGATATAATGACGAAGAACACATGTAATGGTTACAAAGAACTTGGGAAGGGAAATATTATTTTGTAATATAAAGATTACATATTCACTCTTTTGAGATATTTCAATTGAATGTATGTGTGACCTGTAGCACCGTGTAGTACCATCTGTCGGGTTAGAAGATACCCAGATTTGGGGGCGTCATAGGTTGGTCTCAAAGCTTTAGGTTATAAAACTTAAGGGGGGAAAGAACATTAAGCTATAACCTTAAGAAGAGTTAAAGATTTAAAAGATGAAGTTAACCCTAAAAATGCATTAAATATGATATGTGTCTATAATATTTTAATGTTGTGTACTAATCAAGATAATTTGTTTTCACTACAAAAAAATGGGGCTTCAGCAACAACCGATTTTCGTTGCTAAAGGTGCCAAATTTCATTGCAAAATGGTTTTGACAACTACTTTCTGTCGGTGCGTCTTTCGTTGCGCAATGAGCGTTGCTAATTGTTTCACAACGAACGTTTTTTTTTCATTACCAAAAGTAATACATTTTGCAACGAAATTTGGCTTTCGTACAGAGACATCGATCCTTTAGTAACAAAATGTATTGTTACAGAATAATTAAAATTTCGTTGCTAAAAAGCCCATTTCGTTGCAAAATCCTGCTAATTGGCAACGAAATGAACTCTCTTTTTTTGCAACGACCATGCATTTTCGTTGCAATTGACAACATTTTGCAACGACATTTTTCGTTGCAGTAAATTATGAAAATTGTTGCCTAAGCTTTCTTTTGTTGCAGAATGTAAACTTTTTAGCAACGATTTTCGTTGCTGATTATATTATTTGGCAACGACATTATGCTGAATCAACAACGAAAATGTTTAATGTTGGTTATTTTTCAATAGCAACGAAAGTCTTCGATTATCAACGATATTATATATTGCCGTTTCTTTATATGTTAAACGAAAGTTGATATGATTTGCAACGATAAAAAATGTTGCCTTTTATTTTAGTATTAGCAACAATATCCTCTCCGTTGTTATTAGGATAATTTTTCGCTGCCAAATATAAAGTTTTTAATACCATTAGCAACGAAAATTTGTTGCTAAATGTATAAAAAATTGGTGCTATATTAAAACTTGTTCAATGCTTTGGTAACGAATTATATTGTTGCCAAATCAAAATTTGACATTCTTTTTGTGATTCTAGTTCAATGTCCCCGTAGCAAATAATGGCAAAAATACAAAAAACTAAAATATTATGAACTTAATAAAATCATCTACTACATAATCATTCATTATCTTTACAATTAACCATCTAAAGCTACCACAATTTTTCAATCAAAGTATATATCTACATATATAGAAAGAGTACACTTCATAATTTCGTCCCTTGTCTTCCGTAAATGTAGCACGTAATTTTGATACCCAGTATTGTAAGGCAGGTCGTAGAAGCAGTCTTCCTGCACATATTTAAAATTAATAACAAGTCAGGAAAATGAAGCAAATAGGTCACCAAAGGCACTTAGTGCCAAAATCAATTCACAAAGACAATAGAGTTGCTACGTGGTACTAATGTGCATCGTATTGCTCATAAGCAGAAAAAGAAAAATAGGCAATCACAATATCATTTGCTACAAATCCAAATAGAAAAAGAACCTTTAGTGCGACTATATGATTGCTCTGTTACAAGAAAAAAATTGGAATCTTAATCGGCCATTTCATGAATTAATTTCAGTAAGCATAGTGGTAAACATATTTTCTGTTACAAGACTTGTAGATTATTATTATATGTTGACCTCAAGTCAGAATTCAGTCACATTCAACAACCACAAGCATCACACAATCTTATAACTGATTACACAATCTTAAATAACAATGTTTACATTTATATATTGAAAGGACAACAATTATGGAAAAGTTGAGGCTATTAGTCAATGTGGAAATTTTTTTCTTGAGATGACAAATTTCCATACAGTATATGCCCCAAAGATGCTGATAAGTGAGTTTTATACACATAATTGAGTGCGTTTGAGCTTAATCTTTTGGATGTTTTTAAGTGTTTGTGTCTATTCATGCATGTTTTACGTTGTTTTATAGGAATTAGGACAAAAAGTTACTTGGAACGACGTTTGGGGTTGCTAGATTTGCGTTTTTGGCTTGCCATTTACATAGCACCCACTTCATAGCCAAATTCAAAATTTCTCCATCCCTTATTTCGGAAAACTCAAAGAATAAAAGTTGTAGATCTACGTCTCCTCTTTCCGGAACATCTTTAATCATCAAAATCAGAGTTTGAACGAAATAGTTATGATCATTTTCCCAAAGGACGTCTGAGAAGAAAATTTCAGAAAATGTTCCAGCGTGGGGGCGCCCATTTCAAGCCTATTCCTGCTTGTTTGGCGCTAGGAGAAAGCGAGGTGCAATGTTGAGTGAACAATATACTGGGCACCGGGAAAGTCCCGTCAAGCTTGGACGCATTTTGGGGCTTAATTTTGACACTTTTTTTGACTCCAAATTGATTAGGTTTGTTCTAAGTCGAAATTTGACTTGTAACCTATAAATACATGATGTAAGGCATAAAATAAAGGGGGATTACATAGATTAGCTTAGATAAAATACTTCATTAGATTAGAACATAAACCCTAGTTTATATTGGATTGTTGGAGATTGAAGCAACTTGAGGATCATTGAAGATTCAAAGCAGGAGCGGAAGAGGAGTCTTAAGACTATTGACAACAGATTCTATTCTCTTCTCTTCTCTCACTTTTATCTTTTAATGTTTATTTAGTTGTGGATTCTTGATTTTAATTCAATGACAATGAACTAAATTTCTTTTATTAAGACTACAAATTGAACCTTTTTATGTCTATGAATTAATTATTTAATTTATTTCAATTATTTATATCAATGTGAATTGTTTATCATGTCTTGTGCGTATTGATTAATTATTTGGCCAGTAATTACCGTGTTACTCTAGAAGGATTTAGAAGATGAAATCTAGGGTTGGAACTGGACATGATAACATGTAGGCTTAATTATTTGCATGAGATGAATAATTAGGGTTGTGAATTGAATAGGAAATCTGTTCACTGCATGTAACAAATTTGGAATTGGAACTTAACGGGTTTGATTTAATCATTTTGCATAGGAATATCGTAGGATTAATTGAATTGAATAAACGTTATCTGTTTACTTGGGAAAGGGCTTTTAACAACTAGAATTTCTGTTAACAATTCAGGTGGCGTAATAATTAGGTTAATTGGATAATTGGTTTATAGTTCATAATTGGGGATATTGTAGTCTTAACCTTTATTTATTTGAATTCATTTATAAAGTAATTTAGTTTAATTAGTTAATTTAGTTTGCTTAATTTTAAAAATCATAAATTGCAGCTGTTTAAATAAAATTAGTTTGTTTAAGAACTAGTATTTGGTGAATTTTATTAAATAATTCCTCGTGGAAACGATACTCTACTTTCACTTTATTACTTGTTGACCGTGTATACTTGCACGTATGTTTTGATTGTGAAATCAACCAACAGATGCTAGCTATAATCACATACATCATAGATTTATTTACCAAGAATTCAACATGTTGCAGCAGACATTGGAAAGACACATTTACTGATAACTTGGGAATTTTTAAGTGGTAAGGGCAGAACATACCTAGGTCAGTGAGATAAGTTCCTCCCCTTCATAATTGGGTCCTACAAGAATAGTCCCTGATGAAGAATAGTCCCTGAGGATTGGTATGGTCACATCTTAAAGGTCGACCATCTCTCATTTTGATCATGAAACCATCATAATTGCTCTTCACCTCAACTATATTGAGAAACATATGAAACACATAAATAGATTATATGCTATTTTTCATATACTTCATATGTTAATCACAGAAAAATTAAAAACCACCAAAATTATAGTATATTGCTTGTAACATCCAGCTGTAATATTTTAAGCAAAATATTAGCAAATATATGAGGAACTTTAACTATTGTAAAATGGAAATGAAACTGACTTCACAAAGATGAGACATCTATTTCGATACCAAAACACAGTGACTAGGAAAAGCCAAGATATCAAAGGTCCATGATATGGGGGACAAGACAACAAAAAAAATAACATTCTACTAAATTTTATACATGAAATAAACCAAATCATTAATACAATTAGCTATATACATGGAAGGGGAGTTGGCCTTTTTCTTTCCTCATTTTTGAAAGTTAATGCAGTGTTTTCTTTGTTAGTGATCTGCAATCCCTGTCCAAGTCAAATAAATATACCATAAGTATAACAACTATAGCAGTTAAAAATAACACTTAAAGTATGTAAAACCACATTAAAGTATGTATGTCAGCATAGCAGCGATTAATCCCTCTAGCAAGTGGTAATTTCATTTTCTTCTACAAAATCAAGAGAACTAGCTCCCATTCCGAATAAGGATCAATATGGAATATTATATAATCACAGTTGAACAATCCATAAGATTCTAGTTTTATTTTCGAGTTTTTAATTTTTAACTTATGAATAGAA
This sequence comes from Panax ginseng, assembly GCA_020205605.1. NCBI lineage: Eukaryota > Viridiplantae > Streptophyta > Magnoliopsida > Apiales > Araliaceae > Panax > Panax ginseng. The sequence goes on along the minus strand of CM035140.1, from coordinate 58,986,453 downwards.
TTCAATAAGTTGTCAGAGACACAATATGTTCCGAGTGAAATACAGTAGCTATTATCACAGAATTAAATGACACATACATGCACTACAAAAAAGGCTTATTTCCGACAGATATATTGTCGACGGAAGACATTCAGTCGGTCTTAGTATATTCCCGATGGAATATTTGATCGGAATTCATTCCCTCAGAAATAATGTAAACACGAAATCAATTCGATTAAAAATAAGTGAAAATAAAAGGCGCCTAAAAAGCCGCCAAATAAATTATAATCTCGACGGAATACTAATATTTTCGGCGAGAATGTTCACAAAGTTATAGTATCATCGATTTAATATAATTCGACGAATTCTCGTCGAAATAATTAAATAAAAACAGATATGTCGATTCATTTCAGACGCTGCTCTCTGTCTCCCTTTCTTTATTTCACTGTTTCTCTCTCTCTCAGCCGCGATTAACTCCTCTCGTCCTCTCTCTCAGTCGAACCCTCCTGCCACCACCACACCTCCGTTCTCGGCCGCCACATCCGTTCTCATCCCCTGCCCTACCACCACCACACCGCCGGCGACAGGCTTGGCATACCGGCATCGGCAGCTAGCTCCCCCTCCGATTCTCTCTTCCCCTCCTCATTTCTCCTCTTGTAATTCAAGGTACATACTGAAATTCCTAATTTTTTTAGCTAGGGTTAATATATATATGCTGATTTTGACTGAAATTTAGTTTGAGTTATAGGGTTAATTTATTATTATGGTAGCTTGGGTTAATTTTCAATCTGGAATTGGTTAATATATATGGAAATCTGGAATTTGTTATAGGGTTAATATATGCTGCTGATTTTTTTTATGCCTTTTGTTGCCATATGAAGTGAAATGCAGTTGTCATCAAATTGAAGAGACTTATAATTTGTAGTGTTGTGATTTTTGCCTTTTCCAGCATTGCGAATTTTAATTTGTGAATCAATTGAATTTCTCTTTTTTTTGGGTGTTGAATATTATTTCCGACGGAATTTCCGACGGAATTTCTGTGGAAGTTATGGATGGTAATAAATAATTATTTAATTAACTATATAAAAGACAATTAGGACTTAGTTTGCCACTAAAACTAAATAGTAATACTAGAAAAATTAAATAAATTAATAAATTAATACAAAATAAAATACTAGGAGATTTAAATAACTTTAATAAATTAAATTATATAATATAATATAATATACTTTATTATTTAATATAATATTATAAAATAAATAAATAAATCTAAATAAATAATTAATTTAATTTAATTTAACTAAATTAAATTAAAGTAAAGTAAAACATATAAAATAAAATAATACAAAATAAAACAAAATAAATTAAATTAAAATACATAAATAAATAAAAGTATAATAATAAATTAATTTTAAAATAAATAAAATAAATTTAATAATAAAGTTAAAATAAAATAAAATAAAATATAGTAAAATAAAATAAAATATAATAATTATCTTAAATTAAGTAGCATTTGCTTAGTTTTCCATTACATAAAAAATATCCATAATTAAATAAAATCAAAGCTAATAAATTAAATAAACATAAATTAAAATAACATAATATATTTGAAACTGAGAAACCCGTTTGACTCTTACAGCTGCAACTGCTATGAAACTTAGAAACCACATCGACAAGTACGATTGAATGTTGAACAGTAGTCTCTATAAAATATCAATAACAATTCTCATAAACTAAGTACCACTTACTTAGTTTAATATCATTGGCAAAATAAACTAAGTAGCATTTGCTTAGTTTGCCACAATTTTCAATAAACTAAATAATACTCTACCTTTAATCTTCAATACACTTAACGATAAAACACGATACTTTGCAAATTAGAAACCCATTCGGCATTCACTCATTAGGAGTGAATGTCGAATAGTCCCCAGTTTGGGACTGTTACTGGATGTTATATCTCTCACTTAGGTCGGTGCCAATGCACAGGGTGCGCTTTTATAAGTTTTGAGGAATTTTCAGCTGGTGTCTCTACATGTTCTCCGAGTGCATACTTAGACTAAGTTTTCTTGGTCTATTTCGTGTACTTGGAGACCATGGGGAGGTGCTGCTGAAAATTTCTAAAAATAGTAGGAACGTGCTTAAGATTGGCACTAGTGAGGAGACGCATCCAGGAACGGGATAGAAGCCTAACCCCTGTGGAGTGGAGATATAAACTAGGTAAACTAAATTTCATGCTTGGACCACATTCATGATTATTCTTGATCTAATTGGGTATTTTCTTCAATTAAAGATGGATGCCGATCGGAGTTGGATGTACCGTAGGATAAAGATTGATGGGAGGGGATTAGTTGATGCGTACCGTGACGGGGTGTCTAATTTTATGAACAAAGCAATAGAACATGCTGATGATCTGAACGAAAAGATGAGATGCCCGTGTCTCAAGTGTAAGAACATGATATGGAAGACTGCCGATGAAGTGAAATTTAACTTGTATTCACGTGGGTTTGTGGATGGGTATTCAGTATGGATTCATCACGGGGAATCCGTTGAGTTTAGAGAACTGTCAGACAGTACTGTAGACCAGTCAGATAATTATGACGTCATAGAGATGTTGGTAGATGCGTATGGCCCTACTGTAATATTGGTATCGGCTGAAAATGAGCCTCAAGTCAGCAAAGGCTGATCAACAAAAGCCAAATGATTCAACAGCAACTGCCTTCTACAAGATGCTATCTGAATCAGGGACCCCATTGTATCCTGAACACGACAAGCACACTAGGCTTTCTGCAGTGACGAAGCTTTTACACTACAAGAATGAGCATGACTGCAGTGAGAGAGGATTCAATGATTTGCTTGCTATTTTTAGGAAGTTCTTACCTAAGGATAATACCTTGCCCGTGAGTTACTATGAAGTTAAGAAGATGGTTAAGGGGTTGAATCTTGGGTATGAGAAGATCGATGCTTGTGAGCAGGACTGTATGTTATACTATGGGGAGGACAAAGATAAGGTGCAAGCAGATATATGCAATTTGCCTCGGTACAAAAAATCACAAAACGTGGTGGGAAGGAGAAACATGTTCAAGAAGATATTACGGTACTTTCCTCTTGCTTGCGAGGTTGCGTCAGCCTATTCATATCTTCGTGATATCGCACCCAAAGATGTCTGTTGGCATAGGACAAGGGACGCCGCCCCAGTGGGTCGGGCTTTACTCACTCAAAGAGATGGAGATGAGTGGAAGAATTTTGATGCTAATTTTCCATAATTTGCCGACAATGTTAGGAATGTCAGGCTTGGCATGGCTACCGATGGATTTTGTCTGTTTAATAATTTTAGTTAGCCATACTCTGTTTGGCTAGTGATTATGGTAGCTTACAATCTTCCACCGTCAATGTGCATGAGGGATCCGTATCTTTTCTTGACTTTACTAATACCGGGGGATAAGAGTCCTACAAAAGACATCAACGTGTACCTTAGACCGTTAGTCGATGAACTTAAGATGTTGTGGGAAACAGGGGTTCAGACTTTTGATAAATCTGTCGGACAAAATTTTTTGATGAAGGCAGCCTTGTTGTGGACTATCACTGACTTTTCGGCACTTGGGATGGTCAGTGGTTGGTCGACCCATGGTAAATTATCATGTCCAGTCTGTATGGGGGATGTGCAGGGCACACAACTGCGTTATGGGCAAAAAACTAGTTTCTTTGGAACTGTTCGAAGATTCTTGCCTGTTGAGCACAGTTATAGAAAGATGTCTACACAGTTTAATAGAAAAACAGAAAAGAAGGGGGTTGTTGGTCGTTTGTCGGGCAGCGATGTATTGGGATGGCTAAATGATTTGACATTTCCACCGCCTGGGAAGGAGCAGGGTAAGTTGAGAGCAATTGGGTACGGTAAAGCTCATAATTGGACACACTCGCCCATTTGGTTTGAGTTGCTATACTGGGGCACACTAGCACTTTGTCATTGCATAGATGTCATGCATACGGAGAAAAATGTGTTCGAGAACTTGTTTTACACCGTGCTAGATACGAGTGGTAAAATAAAAGACAATGACAAATCACGTAAAGACTTGGAGGAAATGAACATCAGGCGGGAATTGTGGCTCCGTCCTAACAACTCAAAACCAAAAGCTCCATTTTGTCTTCCCAAGCAACAGGTTGAAAACATTTGCAAGTGGCTTAGTGCATCAAGCTACCAGATGGTTATGATTCTAACATCTCTCGATGTACTAAGGTTGAAAGCGCTTAAAATTACCGATTCAAGAGTCATGACCGCCATGTATTCATGCGTAAGTTGATTCCAATTGCCTTCGTGAAGTATTACCGAGAAATATTAATGATGCATTTACCGCACTTTCAAATTTTTTTCGGGATATTTGCTCTACTGTTATAAGGTACAGTGATGTGGAGTAGATGGAGAAAAATATAGTGTTGATAATGTGTAAGCTCGAAATGATCTTACCTCCAGGGTTCTTTGACTCGATGGAGCATTTGCCTATTCATCTGCCATATGAACTTAAGCTTGGAGGACCGGTGCAATATCGATGGATGTATCCTTTTGAGAGGTAATATCACCTACATTGTGTTATAATCATCACCTGAATATTGTTTTAGCCGATATATTGTCTTATTTCAGGTATATGCGTCGATTAAAATAGAAAGTTAAAAACAAAGCTCGTGTAGAGGGTTCTATAGCTGAACGTTATACGGAGGAAGAGCTTGTCAACTTCTGCTCGCTATACTTTGATGATGTAGTCTCTACGAAGCACAATCGCTCTAAGTCGAAATGAGGTCGTCGTCGATCCCTAAACGCGTCTTGATGAGTTGGTCAGATTCACTTATCCTACCAAACCATTTGGACATGAGACGATTTACTTACCTAACCGATAAAGATTTAAAGATTGTATCTACATATGTGCTTCAATATGCCCTCAAGTATCGCCGTATATCAAGTATGTATTATTTCAAGTTGAAAATGAATTTTCTTACCTTAATCAAATAATTAAACAATTGCCATATTATTGTACGCAGCGTAATCGAATTGGAATCGCGAGCTTCTAACCCGGGGTTGACTACATCACAGATGGAAGCATTCACTAATGACAATTTCCATCAGTGGTTTAAGAGAAGGGTTGAAGAAGAGAATGATTATGAGCGTTTTAGAGATGTCATTTTAGGCCCGTACAAACTCGTTAGTTCATTTCCAGGTTGTATCATGAATGGGTATAGATTCAAGGTTGATGACTTAAATGAATTGACATAAGTCAACTCTGGTGTTGTCGTGTTGGGAAGTTGTTATGGAGATTCTGAGTCCAATTACTATGGAAGATTAAAGGAAGTGGTTGTGCTCAATTATCCAGGTGCTAAAAAGGTCGTTACATTTAAGTGTCGCTGGTTTGATACTGCAAAGGGTGTTAAAGTTGATCGTAATAGAATCGTCACAATAGATATAAAATCGAATTTACAGTCTGATGACGTATTTGTGTTAGCCAGCCAAGCAACTCAAGTGTACTACGCCCCTAATGTCGTAAATTATAGAACCCCCTGGTATACAGTTGTCACAACGAAGACTCGGTCATTTGATGGTACGGATGACCCGTTGCAAGAACAAGTTAGCAATCCCAGCCACGTTGTGCTACATGATAACGATGTGGTGGTTGAAGATGTCGTTAACGTACTCGATATTGACGAAGTGGAGGAAGATGATCATCAATTACCGGGCATTGATCGATCCAAATCGATGGGCTATGATGTGTGCGTCTTTGGGATGATGCCGCGTTCAAGACCATGTCAGAGCAGATGAAGAAGAATCGAGGCAAGCTGCGAGTTGTACATACTTCTGGCTCGTAGTCGTTTCAGGAGGTTAAAGCGGTATGTATTTATCTTTAGTTTAGTTTAATATTAAACTGCAACATTACGTAATTTAAGTTGATATTATTTAATGTATATGATTTAGGCCATGCAGAGTAGCTTGGGCCGACCTCCTACTATGATGGAGTTCTGGGATAGAGTCCATACGCCGAAGGGCTCTACTTCGGGGTCGACGATGTCTCCAGCAGCACTAGCTATACGGGTAATACATTTACTATAATAAATATTATTTATGATAATATTACGTAATTTATATGATGATACCAAGATAACTCACATGTACATATATCAAATTACAGGAGCGGTTTGAGAAGATCCGTAGCTAGCGTATAGAGGAGTTGCAGGATGCTAGGGGCGATGCTGAGACGTTAGATTCCACCGTCCCTCCTCCCGAGATTAGTTTATCTCAGGACTAGGAGACGGCTCTTTAGGTCACGTCTCAGGATACTCCCACTAGTACTGTATCGAGTGCTGGGGTTACCGAGGATACCAGACTATACACTGCCAGGAGGTATAATATTTTTAGTTTATTTCTTGTTTATGAATAAAGAAAATTTTCCATATTATTCATGTTATATTTATTTTTGTAGGCTCTAGCCAGCGTCTGCGTCCGAGAGCCCCTGTGGGACCATCACATACGGGCGCTGGCTTAGACGATGCTTTGTTCCAGCTGCATTATGGGCTGCGGTTTGAGAGGTTTGAGACCGATCCATTGCTCCATCGTCGGACCCTTCCCACTGCTTCGCCTCCATCACCATAAGCAGACGTTGCAAAATGGTGCCACCGCCGAGAGTACGGGTATCCCTCTGGAGAAGTGAGCCGCGATACGTGACAAGATTGTTCGGATGGTGGTTACCTTAGTCGAGGACGCGTTTGGGCCGATGTTGAGTCAGCCCTCGACTGCTCAGGTATACTATTCATTTTAAATTCAAATATATATTCTGCATGTAATTTAATTTTCATTTAGTTATCTTTAACTGAATCATATATATGGACTAATGAGTTGCATTATATTATATCAAAAGGGTGACGAGCGGACTGACGATGGTGGCGATTTTCATACTCCAGAGCAGTGTCGACGTCCGTCCTATGATCCCCCTCATACCGGGGGCTCTACTACTTTTACTTAGTTTACATTCGTTTAATTTATAATTTACATTATTTTTGATGTATTAATGTAGTTTAAACCTTGGCATTTAGTTTAATTTAGCTTAATTAGATGTTTGATATACATTAGTTTAGATTAATGGGATGTTTTTGACCTTTTTACTTATCATTTAGTTGGTTTTTTACATATTGTCGGCCTTGGTAATTGTAATTCGTGTTATTGGTTATATTATTAGCTTGTGTATGTGTATATGCTGTTGGAGGTTATATTGTTAGCTTGTGTATGGGTATGTGCTGTTGGAATACAGGTACAGGTACAAGATGTGGGTTAAATCCCTGGATATTGCAAAAACAAATTAAATATTAAAAAAAATAATCATTATTCTCGATTTTAATAGTACTATTATCGATTTAAATTCATTTAAAAATAAGAACTTCCTATTTTTGGCATTCTAACACGTGTTATGATTATCACCGACCGAATACTATCGACCGAATATTTTCAGTCGGACATATAGTATCCTCGACTGAATATTCCGTCGATGATAAGTCCGTCGAGGTTAAGTATCCCCGACCGAAAGGTCGACGAACTTAATTTCGACCTGCTTATATACTACCGAATTTCTGACCGAACATTCCGTCGAAAATAATATAAACCTCAACAGAATATGCTTATTACCGACGAAATATTCCGTCGGAAATAACCCTTTTTGTTGTAGTGATGGTCAACCCATGTCCATTTATGACAACACATATAATTTTCTACCCCCAACCCATATAAACCAAAACACATTATTGCCCGCCCATTTGTGTCTACGTTAAACATTGGGAAAAAAACAAAAACAAGGGCAGTCAAAATTCTTTAAAAGCCAATTTCCCCCCTATTCTCACAGTATTTCAATTTAAAAAACAATAGATATATAATGTTTTCCAATCAAGTGTAGATTGAAGTGAAAAAAACTAACTATTTCCACACAATTTTAAACAGATTGAAGATGAGCGATCAAAACATACTAGGACTATAACATAATTAAGTTGGAAAATGCACTTTTTTTAGAACTAGGGTTACGGTATTTCTCCAAAGGTTACTAAAATCCCAGAAAAATTAAAGCTTCAAGCTATTTTACAAACTAAGGTTCTAGGAGTTTCTATAAAACAACCAAAATAATCCCCAAAATAATTAATCAAGACTAATATTAATTAATTTACCTGCTTATTAGTCTGGGAATAATCCACCATATACTCATAAGCATCAGCCTGCGCATTAACCCTAGTTTCCGTTCCTTCCACCGACAACGCAAAGGCATCCATCACAATAATTAAGTCCACCGCTTGTCTTTCCTCGCATGAGGCCCATCACCTCGATGTTGCGATGTTTGTTTTGAGTTCCCATGTTTGTTGTGCTACCTACCGCCGATGAAGAAAAGTAGCATCCATTGGAATTCAGAGAATCGTAGAGAGGAGAAATGAGAAGAAACTAGAGAAAGTAGCCTCGACTTCGATTTTCCTGTTGGGTTTCTAAAGACGACAAATTACTTTTATTTTATTTGTGAATTTTAGGAAGAAAATTTGTTTAAAAACTATATTAATCCTTCCATTTTCAATTATAATATTAATATCAACTTTCAAAAAGTTAATTTCAAATATTTTTAAATTCAAATTTAACATGTATTCATTTAATTTATATCAATATAATTATAAAAATCTAAAAAATTACTATTAGTTATACAATTAATTATTTTCAACTTTCTCAATTATATCCATTTTGTTCAAATTTTCTTGGAATATGCTCTTCTCTTAACCAAATTAATTAATTTAAGAACACTTTTTATAATTAAAAAAAGCTTTATTTTTTTTTTAAAAAAGATTTAATTTTTTTTTAAAAAGATTCTATTTTTAAACAAAATTTTTTTAAAAGATAAAAACTTCAACGACTGCCGTTAGGAGTAAATGTGACGAACGAGATTTTGTAATTTAATTTTAATATTTATTGAATTAAATAAATATTCTTGATAATTTAAATATTGGATTAAATAATTAATTGATACAATTGTGGTAGATTAATTTAATTATATGTGTTATATTTATTAAATTAATGTGGAGAATTTTATTATTCAAAGTATGTAATTATGTGAGCTTATTGAATTAAAAGAAATATTTAGTAAGCCTAATATTATTTTATTTAAATTGATAATTAATGAGAAAATTAATAATTTGACATAATTAATAAATGAGAAAATTCATTATGTGATTATGTGAATTAATGAGAAATTATTATATTTTATTTAAATTAAAGTAAATAAGATATTTGATTTATTTTATAAAGGGGTATGTCACTATTAAACTATAGGATAAAAAATTTATTAAATTAAATGGATTTGAGCCTTTTAAGGCTACGGAGCCCTTTGGGAAGTTGGGAGCAGTTAACCCATGATTGGGTTAACTGACCACAACTGTGTCAGTTTTTAAAATCTTATATACGTCTTCTGTCTTTCATTTTGTTAAGTCTTTTATTTTATAAGTCTGGAAAAGTAAAACAAGCTTACAAAGAGAATTAGAGGATTTCAGAGAATTAGAGAGAAACAGTGAGAGTTATTGTGACATTGTTGAAGAACGTGAAAGTCAGAAGAATTGTTTAAGGGTAATCTCTTCAACCTAATTTCTATTTTACATTATTAGAGTTTTCATGAAAATGACTTTTAAATTCTGTTAAAAGCTCTGTAATTGAAAAAGAGTAATGATTATGTGTTATATATGTGATAAAATTTTATTATAACATGTTTTACTATATATTGTATTTTATCCATAACATCAGTTTCATAAAATAGGTCGTATATTGTTCTTCAAAAATACAGAGTATAGAAATATAACCATATGGCCCTTATGCATGAATTTTATGTGTTAAATCATATGTGGCATCATAAATTTATACTTGCATATGATTATGTATGTTAAAACAAAGAAATCAAACTTCGAATGGACATATTTGGTGTTATAACGAACCTGTAGTGTTAATTTTCATGTTTTATTTTCAAAACTTTCAAGAACATCAAAAACAGTAAAATAACATGTTTTGATTCTGTAAATTATGTGTTTTAACTTGTTAAAATCATGCAAGAAGGGTTGAATAGTAGTTATATGTGTATTACGGTGTTTGGGTATGTCTAATTCCGTGTAAGAATAAATTAATTGGAGGTTTTGGCCATGTTCTACAATTTTTCGCGAATGACAGAACTGGTACTGGTTCGCCGCGCTGGGGCACCAGATCCATGCCTTAAGGCCCGCGCCGTAGCGCTATAAACAAGCACAATAGTGGTGCCGCATCGCCACTCTGCAGAATGTCCAGAAATGAAATTTTCCTTTATTGTTCAGGTCTAAGAATGTGATAGTAACCTAATCTAATGTACATAAAAATATGTTAGACGTATAATGAGATGTTAAAATAGATTCTTAACATGTCAATAACACATTTACGTGTGGGTTGAATTATTAAACGCATAGTTAACTTATTGTTCGTGAAGTGTAAATTATGTGACAATAAGTGTGGTAATTTGACTAAGTATAGTCATAACCAGAGTTTAGACCAAAGAATAAACTTGCAATGACTAGTTACATTAATTGACTGGTATTGTGAATATAAATGGTATGTAGGATTAAACCAAGGAACGTATATAATTAACGTGTAATCTACGCACGAGGCAAGTTTCTTAACCCTACTTGTTATTGTTATTCAAATTTATAAACTTATATCGAGCAAATTCTTGTTATTGTTGATCAAGTTCAATATGTTATTAATATTTCCAAAGTATGATTTCTGTTATATAATTCTCATTCCATTGTATACCTCTCGAATTATTATTCAATTTTAATATCAGTTATTGTTGAACCTTGTAAGACTAGCGAAACCTTATTGATTCGACTAGTCCATGGTTGATGAACGTTCTAAATTTTAGAACCTTATTGAATTATGGTACTAAGGGCTGATCCCCCTAAGTACGAGTAAAAGAGTCCATAGTCTTATGACTGTTAAAGGTTTCAAGTATAATCCTTGATAACCTAGGACATAGTTCAAGGTCTTATGAACCCCAAAAATCTTTTGATTCTTGTTATTCATTCTTAATTCAAAAGTTGAGTTTTTATTCCAAAAGTCTTTGATTCACTCGCATGTTATTATATTGTTATTCTATTATTATACTTATGGGAAATCATGCTCACTCTTGCGTAATAATAACATTACAGTTAAGAATGAATGGTACGACGAGCCTTCTACTAGCAAAGGCAAGGGCAAGATTAACAAGTGATGAAGACTTGTTATTTTATGTGATGTTGAATTTATGTTTTAGACTTATGTTGATGTTGTGTAAGACTATAAATTTTTTATGTTTCCGCAGTTAAGATTTAAGGTTAGTATGACCTGGGATTTATGTAATTAATTCAGATGATGTAACTCCATAAGGAGAGGATTCATTTCTATCTATTATTGCTTTCTTTTATTATGGGTAGATAGACATATGATGTTTGATTATTGAACACTGAATCACGTGGGAATTGAAGTACCCAGATTAGGGGGTGTCACAGGTTGGTATCAAAACTTTAGGTTATGAACCTTAGGTGGGGGAACAACTTTAGGTAGTAGCCTTATAGGAAAACATAATGATGGAAAACTCTTATCGAGTTCTAAGAAATGAATTTCTTAAATCGTTGAAGATAATAAAAGACTTTATGTGTTTACGTGTTAAATTATGTGCTCACTAGTATGACTTAGTAACTAAAACTTGAAACTATGTAGTCAGGATGTCGGATGTTGGAGGAGCTAGTCGAGATGGGGAGCAGGAACCCCGAGTACCTACGGAGGAGGAACTCCAAGACATTCATGTCGCCAGGGAGCAGTTGGTACAGAGAGAGCCGTCTCTGTAAAACCCCAACTTTTATGAATAAAGATTAATTTTTCTCGAAATATATTTTTAAATGTTATGGTGTGGATTGGATATAATGTTATAGTTGTGGGTATTATTTATAAATTTTGAAAAGTAAGCAAGTGGTTAGATAATATTCGATTGGTCGGGGAATATTCGTTTTAACAGGGAATATTTGTACGACGGCACACTCATTGGTGGACCCCATAACGAAAGTATTATCGTAGTTAGAAAACGACATAATTATCTTTTTATAAAAATAACGGCGAAAGTTTTACCGTTAAACTGTTGAACTACCCGATGGTAAAAGAACAGTAATATGCATGGTTGCATAGAAGCACACAATATTGATTATTGATGCTTACGTGAGAAGTCACTCAATTATACTCAATTATTGCTACAATAATTGATGCATAATATCTCTCATATTATTGATTCAATTATTGTCACAGTATCATCTGCATAATATTTATTATTATTAAATCAATAATTGAGATGACAAAGTTATTCATATTATTATTTGCAATATTGACAATGTCTAGAAAGTTCTGTCAAGGAGAAGATTGGTCACCTAATTGCGCGCCAATTGGGAGAAATCCTTATCGGAAAGCCCCCTCTTTCCTGGGAATGATCTGGTTGTTAAATATTGTGAGTTATAATATTAATGATGAATACGTTTGTGTTGATTAAAGATGAAATTGATATTTTCATTGTGTTGGGATTATTAGTGTTAGTGAAAATCAACATCTATTTCGATAATAATGGATATCTGGAGGTTATATTGACCAATCAGGTAATTAATCAGATAAATGAGCAATTAATTGCTATTAATTCACATGCTTATAACTATTTGTTCACATTTGTGTACTATTGAATCACATGCATGTACTATTAGGGGAGGTGGTGCAAGATTGATAATACTTGCATGACTAAATTAAAAATGGAGGTATAGATGAATGTACTATACTGTAATTATTTTTTTTCACATGATTGTACTATTGATTCACAAGATGTACTATTATGGGAGGTGGCGCAAGTTTGATAATACTTGTAGGACTAAATTAAAAATGAAAGAAAAGATGAAGGTATTATACTGTAATATTTTGAGCTCCAAAATGTGCAATTATCGAAAATATATTTTCCTATAAATAGAAGCTCATTCTTCTTTCATTCTCACCAATTCACTAAGACTCACAAGAGCAATTATAGAGAGAGAAGCTATAGAGAGAAAGAAGAAGAGAAGTCTGCTACTTCACTATTCCAGTATCCAGTATCTAGTCTTTTTCTGAGGTAAGAGATATTATTTTTTTTCAGTATTCATAAGGAATAATATTTTCTTCCATACTCTGTAGTATGTGAGTAATATTATTTCGTCTCGTATTCCTGATTATACCCTCATTTTGTTAAAGTATTGCTTCTATACTCCGTGAAATTAGTAGAATATCCTTGAAATTTGCGCTTTATTTAGTATCGTTTCACAAGAATATTTTCTACACATTCTTGTTAAATTTTAAGTTTTTCATGTCGGAGTACTATCCATGTGTAGTATTCATTTTTATAGTACTATTCACAAAGTACTATTCATGGGATACTATTCACAAAGTACTATTCACGAGGTACTATTTATAAAGTACTATTCACGAGTACTATTCACAAAATACTATTCACGGGGTACTATTCCCGAAGTACTATTTATAGGGAACTATTCACTCGGGTACTATTCACTTGGGGAATTATTCATGATAAAAATTGATTTCTTTGCTGTCCAAATCATTTTTGATACAATATTATTCTTGAATTTTACTCCACGAAGCAGTATCTTGTTTACAATTTGGACATTATTGAATTCTGGATAAATTAAGTTATAAATCTTTAAAAATTTATCCTTTGCTTTCGTTTAATTGAATTCTTATATCATTGTCATCATCCTCTTGTTTATATTGTGATAAAAGTCATCCGTGGCTTACGTGCATAGATGTACTTGATTGGTATGATTATGACCAGGGATTATTCGATATAATCATGACCGTAATATTACAAATGATGTGGTAAAAATCCTCATTGTCCTGTAGTGCATTGATAGACAGTTGTTGGTATGATTATGACCAGGGATTATTCAGTATAATCATGACCATTGCTGATTACATGAATATCCTTGGCCCGTAGTGCAGGGATGATTTGATGATGTGGTTTATTTCTTTAGCTGAGTCTCAACGATAAAATTGATGATAAACTTTTGAAATCATAGAAGATAGTAGATATCATGCTCTACTTCACTCTTCTAATGGACTGCTTGTTCCGCTGCAGTTAAAATTGATGTTTATTATATTTTATTAGTTTAACATTTTTGAACGTTAACGATAATTTATTCTGCATTATCTTAGTCATAATATTTCTTACTGGGCTAGTTGAGCTCACCCTTTGTTTTCATTGTTCTCTTCAAAAAATGAGAATATAGCTGGGACTATTCGGGGAACGGAGTGAAGGTCCATATGTTTGCATTAGTAGTCCTCACTATTCAGTGAAATAGTGTGATAATAATTGTAATGAGGACTTTATTTGAGTTTAGATACTCTCTACGAGACATTATCCGTGTTAAAACTCTCAGCTACGTTTTATCGTAATGTATAAAAGAAGTTTGTATTTAAATTCTATACCATGTCTTTGGCGACTCAAGATGGGTGATGTATACCTATTTTGGGGGCATCATAGTTGGTATCAAAGCTTAGGGATATGATCCCTGCTGAGATGTGAGACTAGAACTAGGAGGGGAGAGACGGGAAATTCCTTCGCTAGTATGACCTACCTACGTTTATTTGGTATTTATTTGGTCGGTCAGAGTGTAGGGATAATATGTGACATGTCAATTAACCCTTGTTTTGTGGCAGTATTTGAAAATGGCATCCGAAAATGTTGAGATAAGCAATGAAGCACATGAGACCGTTGAGTCACAAAAGATCAATACCCAGGATAATGTGCATCAGGATGGAAATAATCCTTAAAAAAATAACAACACTGACCAAATGATGAACGACGGGATGTTCAGAGGCTTTATGCAATTCATGTAACATCAGGCGAGAGTGACTCTTGTTCAAAATGTAGGTGGAAACACAAACAACTCTCGGACGGTCATCGCTAAATAGTTCAAGGAGCTGGGACCACCAGAGTTTATTGGAGAGCCAAAACCACTTCAGGCGGAGACGTGGATAAAGCAGATCACCAAGATACTTGATGTCTTAGGATGCTCCGAGGAGCAAAAGGTTCCCTTTGCCACCTTTATGTTGTGAGGAGAGGTAGATTACTGGTGGGAATCGGTAAAGCGTACTCAACCTGCCTCACTGAAGATGTCTTGGGAGAAGTTCCAAGAACTGTTCAATGACAAGTACTTTCCCAAACGTATTCGTCACATGAAGGAGATAGAGTTTATCAAGCTGGAGCAAAACAATATGATCGTGTCGCAGTACGAAGCTAAGTTTGCCGAGTAGTCCCAGTTTGCGTCCCACTTGGTTGATAATGAGGAGAGAATGACGCGAATGTTTCTAAGAGGTTTGAAACCCGAGATACGTCAATACTTAATTTCTCACAAACTGTGTTTGTATTCAGATGTTGTAAATATGGCTCAGTTATTGGAGCGCGATAACGAGTCAACCCAACCAAGAGAGAGCAGCTGACAAAATGATAATACCAGTGGCAACAGTCATCGAAGCGGTGACAACAAACGTGGAGGGAATCAACATGCCAGAAATGGTAACCACTTTGGTGGTAATCATGGCCAAGATAATAGAAGTGGAAATTTTAAGAAGAGGAGATTCAACAATGATGGACAGATGTCATCACCAACACCTGTTGTTAAGGAAGGGGAATGACATCCAATCATATGTTACAAATGCGGAGGGGAGGGACATATCAGTCCGAAATGTACGCAACAATCCAAAGCGTGTTATAATTGCGGAAGAGAAGGTCACCTTGCCTGATTTTGTTGTGCACCGAAGTCAATTCCAGCTGGGATGGAGGCATCAAAGACCATCCCAAACAAGACAAAACCGGTAGTTCAAGGGAGAACATTTGTCGTAACCTCCCAAAAAGTGAGGAATCTGAACGAGGTGATCACGGGTAAGCTAATCATAAACTCTAACAAAGTCTATACCTTATTTGGTACCGGTTCTATCCCTTCTTTTATTTCTCCTACTTGCGCTCAACGTTTAAATTTGACTCCAGAGAAATTAGACTTTGATTTATCTGTTGAAACTTTTTTGGGAGAAACCTTCATTACATCCACTATTTATAAGTCTTGTTTGATTTAAATTGGTAATCGCACATTACCTGTCGATCTTATCTCCTTAAAAATACTTGAATTTGACGTGATTCTAGGGATTGATTGGTTAACTACTCATCATGCTAAAATTGATTGTTTTCGTAAGGTTGTTAGCTTTCATATTCCTAATCAACCTATTATACGAATTTAAGCAAATAAACCATTAAAATCAATCACGGTCATCTCAAGCCATAAAGCTATTCGTTTATTAAAAAATGGATGTCAAGCTTTCTTAGCTCATGTCACAGATTTAAATAAAAATACGTCAGATTTGAATGATATTTCTATTGTTAATAAATTTCCTGACGTATTCCCTGAAGAACTTCCTGGCCTACCCCCAGAGCGTGAAATCGAGTTTGGTATCGACCTTGAACCTGGTACAAAACCCATTTCCAAAGCCCTATATCGAATGGCTCCTATTAAACTTCAGGAGTTAAAAACCCAACTACAGGAATGGTTAGACATCGGTTTCATTCGACCTAGTACATCTCCTTGGGGTGCTCCTATTCTATTCGTGAAAAAGAAAGATGGAAGTATGCAACTTTTTATTGATTATAGAGAGTTGAATCATGTCACCATCAAAAATAGGTATCCGTTGCCTCGCATTGATGATCTGTTTGACCAGTTGCAAGGCACCAAATTCTTTTCAAAGATTGATCTTCATTCTGGGCATCATCAGTTGAAGATTAAAACTGATGACATTCCAAAGATTGCTTTCAGAACTTGGTACGAGCATTACGAATTCCTAGTCATGTCTTTTGGATTGACTTATGCTCCTGCTGCCTTCATGGATATGATGAACCGAGTATTCAAGGAATATTTGGATCACTTTGTGGTCATCTTTATTGATGACATCCTCATTTACTCCAAAAGTTGTGAAGATCATGAACAACACTTGAGGCTGATACTCCAAAAGCTTCGTGAAAATAAGTTATATGCCAAGTTAAAGAAATGCGAGTTCTGGCTTGAGGAAGTATCATTCCTTGGGCACGTGATATCAAATCATGGAATATCTGTTGACCCGGAAAAGATTGAAGCAATTCAAAGCTGGGAGCAACCTAAGTCAGTGACTGAAGTACGTAGCTTTCTCGGCTTAGCTGGTTATTATCGGAGATTTGTAGAAGGGTTTTCTCGAATCACTACTCCATTAACTCAGCTGACTCAAAAAGACACAAAATTCAGTTGGAGCGAGGAATATGAGAAGAGTTTTCAAGAATTAAGAGGAGACTCATTTCAGCACATGTTTTGACAATAACATCAGGCTCGGAGGAATTTGTCATCTACAGTGATGCTTCAGGCAAAGGGTTAGGATGTGTTCTCATGCAACATGGGAAAGTCATAGCCTATGCCTCATGACAACTCAAAGAATATAAGAGAAATTATCCTACTCATGATCTAGAGTTGGCAGCTGTCGTTTTTGCGCTTAAGATTTGGAGGCATTACCTGTATAGAGAGAAGGTGGAGATCTATACAGATCATAAAAGCCTCAAATATTTCTTCACTCAAAAGGAACTCAACATGTGGCAACGACGATGGCTTGAGCTATTGAAAGATTACGATCATACCATTCAATACCATCCTGGAAAAGCGAACGTAGTAGCTGACACATTAAGTAGAAGATCATATGCGGGTACGAGTGCGATATTGTTAACGCAAAGGCCCATTTTATATGACTTACAAAGGATTGAGATAGAGTTAAAGACTCCAGGAACCCATGTGATGATGGAGAATATACGAGTAGAACTGACTTTAATCAATAAAGTTAAAGTTGCTCAAGCTACAGACCTGGAGCTGATGCGTATGAGGAAGAAAGTGTAAGAAGGTGCTATTCCGGAAGCAAGAATCGATGAAGAAGGAATACTTCGAGTCAACTCCAGACTTTGTGTTCCTAATGATTCTGACTTGAAGTATAAAATCATGATGGAGGCGCACAACACACCGTTTGCAATCCATCCTGGGAGTACCAAAATGTATCGTGATCTTCGACATACATTTTAGTGGAGCAATATGAAGAGAGAGATAGCGGGGTTTATCTCAAGGTGTCTAACTTGTCAACGAGTCAGGGCGGAGCATCAAGTGCCAAAAGGTCCATTGCAACCACTTGAAATTCTGGAATGGTAGTGGGAGCACATTACCATGGATTTCGTAAATGGTCTTCCCAAGGTTTCTCAAGGCATAAGTGCGATTTGGGTCATTGTTGATAGATTGACCAAGTCTGCTCATTTCTTATCGATACGAGAAACTTATACACTTGAATGTCTAGCTCGTATGTACATAAATGAGATTGTAAGATTGCATGGTATGCTAGTATCCATAGTTTCTAATCGAGACCTAAGATTCACTTCACAATTTTGGGTCAGTTTGCAAAAAGCTATGGGCATGGATTTACGATTTAGTTTTCCATATCATCCTCAAACGGACGGGCAGTCGGAGAGGACTATTCAAACTCTTGAAGATTTATTAAGACTTTGTGTCCTTGACTTTAAAGGAAGTTGGGACAAGTTCTTACCATTGGTGGAGTTTTCCCACAACAACAATTATCAAGCAAGTATTGACATGGCTCCATTTGAATCGTTGTATGGAAGAAAGTGTCGTTCTCCAGTATGCTGGGATGAGGTGGGTGAAGCAACGTTGTTGGGACCAGAGTTGGTACGTATGACTACGGAAAAGATTCAAACGATCCGACAATGTATAAAAACCTCACAAGATCGACAAAAGAGTTATGCTGATCTTCATCGAAAGGATGTGAAATTCAATATTGGAGATCATGTGTTGTTACGTGTTGCTCCATGGAAAGGAGTTACGAGATTTGGAAAGAGAGGAAAGCTCAATCCTCGATTCGTTGGCCCATTTTGAATCCTCGATCGAGTAGGAACAGTGGCCTATAGACTCGCCTTACCGCTAAGTATGTCTCGTGTTCATAACGTTTTTCACACATCTATGTTACGTAAATATGTGAAAGACCCGAACCACATTATTGAATTAGAACCGGATGAGATAGCGGAAGATTTAACGTATGAAGAGGTACCTATTAAAATCTTGGATAAGAAGGATCATATTCTACGCTCCAAGGTTATACCTTAAGTCAAAGTTTTGTGGAGAAACCACAATGTTGAGGAAATGACCTGGGAGTTAGAATCTGAAATGAAGTCAAGGTATCCTCACCTCTTTGACATACAAGGTACGCACCCTAATTTCGAGGATGAAATTTCATAAGAAGGGGAGGTTGTAAGACCCCAACTTTTATGAATAAAGATTAATTTTTCTCAAAATATATTTTTAAATATTATGGCGTGGATTTGATATAATGTGATTGTTGTGGGTATTATGTACAAATTTTGCAAAGTAAGCAAGTGGTTATATAATATTCCATTAGTCAGGGAATATTCGTTTTAACAAGGAATATTCGTACAACGACACAATCATTGGTGGACCCCACAACGAAAGTATTGTCTTAGTTAGAAAACGACATAATTATCTTTTTTATAAAAATTGTAACGCCCGAGAAAATCGAATTTTTAGAAGAATTAAAATTTTATTTAATTATAAGGATTAAATGAATTTAATTGATTATTTATGGGAGCAAGCTAATTGAAGGTCGTTCTATGACCTAAACATATCAGAACATCGTAGGATTTTGGCTACGTGATAGAATTAAAGTGTTTGAATTTCCAAGACGAAAATAAAAGCTTTCTGAGAAATTTTCCGAAAAATACTATTCACGCATTTCTGCTCGGGAATTATTTTTGAACTTCCGAGAAATATGTAACGATAGAATATCGAGGTGAGATGGAATATCCAATAATATTTCAGTTATGGAAAACGTAATATTTCGCCTGTGGACTTAATTTGAAAATGTTAGGAAAATCAAGCGTTAAGAAGTTAGGGTAATAATTGTATGATAAGTAAATTGTGCGAGGTAGATTATACGATTATAATACGAGGTATTATACGAGTATGTATGAATGATGGTATATAGTATATCATGAATTAGTATACGAGTTAGAATACAATAATTATACGTATAATACGTTATAAGGCTTTAAGCCAAATGTAATGGATTTATTGAATTGTGAAGGAAATTGTATCATTCAATGGGAAGTGTGATAAGGCCCAAATGTAAGTATGGTTAAGATCAATGTAAATTTATGTGCAAGCCCAAGTATTTGTTTAATTGCAAGCCCAATGGATAAGTTAAGATTAATTAAGCTAAAGACCCAAATTATGAACTATGGGCTATAGAATGGTTTAAACCCATGGGGCAACCCATGGATAATCCAATGTGATAAACAAGTAAGCTTAATAGCTAAGTTAAGTAATGACCAAGTAAATAAGGTGGTGAGCAAGCAAAGGATAAAAGTTGTGCTAATCAAGAAAACTTAAAGGCTAAGTTATGTGATTAACAAGTATGCTTAATGATTAAGTAAGTGTGATGGCCAAGTTTTGGTGGTGAGCAAGTTAACTTAATCACAAAGTAATAAATAGTAAGGAGGTGGAGTGGCCTAAAAGACTAAACTACCCTAACCTTGGAAATCCTTTAAATATCAAGATTGGATTCATTTGTTTGGTTGTTTCATTTCATCAAACTTATAAAGTTGAGAGCTTATTTGCTTGAGAGAATAAACACATATAAAGTTAGACTTCCCTTGTTAGATTTCCAACCAACAACTTATAGCTTATTGGTTTGAGAGAAAAAGCAAGAAAAGCTAGAAGATTAGCCTTGTTAATTCAAGAAGCAAGAAGGAGATTAAAGATTTACCAAGTGTTATTCAAGAGTAAGTATTCTTAAACCATGTTTCTCTTTTTCTTTCATTATTAGAGAAGGGGGTATTGGTAGAACTAGCATTCTAAGGAATGATAAATTAAAGGGCTTAAGTCTTAATAAGCCGTATAAGTCATGAATAAGCTATTTGTAATTATATAAGTTAAGAACTTGTGAAGATCAATAATGAACGTATATTAACTTGTAAGAACTTGTAACATGTTTACATTAATGAAGTTAGTATGATAATAAGAAGCAAGAATAATGGTTAGAAGTCATTAACTATAATAAGTTATATGAAAAGAAGACATAAGTCGTGAGTAATGAAAATATAAGTAATTTATATTTTTATAAGTTATAAACTCACAACGAACTAGTAATAACTTATCATGTTTATAAGTTAATGAAGCATGTATGTCAAGATGTTAGTATAATGGATTGAATCCAATTGAAACGGTTTAAAAATCTCAAGTAACGAAGTTTTGCCGGAATTAACAAGATTGGACGATAATCGTCGAATTAGTGAAATTCTCGGAATGGAAGTCGAATTTTGATATTGAGCTTGGAAAAGTTGGTTTCCAATGGAGACAAGTCTTATTTGGTATTATAGAGTTGCAGACTCGAAAATGGCCGGATTCTGACTTAGAACGAAGAAACGAGCATTGAACGTTCACGAACGTTTATCATTTTCGTTAAAAATGGACTAATAGGTGGAATTTTAGCAAACGAAGTTGAATAGATAAAATTCTTACATGAACACGTAGAATACGTAATTTGTGAACCGTAGGCTCTTGAACGAGCCAATTCGGACTTATAATGAAGAAGTTAGGAGCTCGGGAATCTCACTTAAAAGAAAATCTGTCAAAATTGTCTGATACACAGAGTCGGCGCCATGGTGTGTGACTCAAAGCGAGAATGGCCGACGCCAACGCGAGAGCCTTAACCTTAGCCCTCATTAATCAAGCGCGCCAAGCGCGACCAATTACACTAAGCATGAAATAAGCATACCATAACCGAAATTTAGAACTAAAAGCTCAGGTATAAGCCATGAGCCCAAGAGGAGAAAATCATGTGGCAGGCCAACACTAGGTCACGCACAGTAATAAAAGATTACAAGTAAGGAAATAAAGATAAGTAATTAGTAATGAACTAATACATTAATAAACTTAATGTATCATCATTGTAAACCTTAAGTAATACACTAAAGGTTAAAGATAAGTTGGATTTGAACATAAATGGTATGCAATGAATGTACTTAACCAATGCCGATTAAGTGTCAAGTTAATAGCGTAAGGACGTTAGTAAGCCGTGAGGAAGGAAAATTAACTCGAACTGAGTTGTATTAATGAAATAATTTCAGTTAAGTTATAAAAGTGAACGAAGTTGGTAAGAACGATGTAAAAGAACGACGGCAAGCCGGAACCAATAAATAACAAATTTAATAAGGGATTAGATTGAGAAGAAGGGTAAGATTCTTTAGGAACTCAGTATGTTCATTCATGACCTAATGTGGAATGTTATGTGATTATGTATTATAGAGACCGTAAAGACTCAAAGGAAATGTAATTTTACTGTAGTAGACGCTGAAGGAAAGTTTTTCTAAACGCTTATTGTTGGGTAAATTCTAGTTACGCACAACACACAAGTATACGTGGTCAACAAGTAATAAAGAGTAAGTAAAGTATCGTTCCCACGGAGAATTAACTAATAAAATTCATCAAGCACTAGCCCATAACCATTTAAGTCTTATTTAAATGAATGATATTATATTTTATATTTAAACTACGAAATTAAATAAACCTAACTATTTCTAGAGTGAGACTAGATAATGAAGACCTAAGATTACAATTTCATCTATTAACTCATTCAAATCCATACACTTCATGCTAAACCAAACTAATTGTACCGGTTTGTTAGTCGAGAACACTAAAGTAAAGTATAGCCATCTTTTAATGTACCATACCCATATCATATATAATCCACAATTGATAGAATACACATGAACACCCACATTACCTAAACCACTATATGTCTATGTGATTTACAAATAATTAGGGTTTAATTCCAAGTTCTCAATTGACTACGAATGGTGCCTCGGTATATGTCTATCCTAAGCAAAAATCATACATCCCATCACAATGTAGAACATACAAACACAAGCTATCAAGATCAGATCTAAACCCATACTTCATCTCTCAAGTCCATATGGGTGATCACAGTAATTGATGGCCAATCAACTAAGCAAATAAGCATGAATCTTAATAGACAATCCCATAGCAATCAATAAGGTTAACAACAAAGTATATTAGATTAAACTAATCAATAGAATCCATTGTAATCTCAAAATAGAGTTTAGCTCATTATAAAATCAAAATCCATCATCGCAATAGATTACACATTGAGAAATAAAGATAGAAGTAAAGAGAAGTTAGGGAATTAGGAATGAAAATATGAGATTCTCTTCTTGCTCCAATTTTGAATTTCCTATGCTCTTTAATTGCTTCAATCTTTAACTCTAATCTAATCTAGGGTTCTAATCTAATCTAAAAAAAAAGAGAAGAAAAGAAAACAATAGTAGCTTTAGCCCCAAAGGGGTGGAATCCTCTTTACCACTGATATAAGTCTAATATATAAGCCCTAGTTCCACTCTCCCCTCAGTTACGCTTCCAATTTCCAATTTAAAATAAAGTCAAAATGCAGATTTAACGTTAACGTTGCGCACTACCGCCGCCTTCTTTATCGTGTTTCTCATGGCATGGTATGCGAGACTTACAAATAAGTTAGGATGTCCAAATAAGCTTCTCGGCGTGGTAGCGTCCTCGTGCCTAATATGCCACAAGCCCCGCGCTAGCCATGTGCTAACGATCTGTAGATTCTGTTACGATTACGCAATATTATTGATGCTTTCGTGTTGTCCTGCTGCTCATTCCTTCTATGCGTGGTCTCCTTGCTCCATTATACCTTCATGCCATACATATGCCCTCTTGTGCCTCACCTTCACGCATTCATTAGCCTCGTACCATCTAATACCACCAAATTAGGCCAATTTCTGCACTTATTCACCAAAAGGAGTTTTTAGTAAATGCAATGCAAACTATCATGAAATGCAACTAAAATACAATAAAATGTACTTGATATGGGCATAGTTCGTGTGAATTGGTATTCAATAAATAGGTATAAATACCATTTATCAAATACCCCCAAACTTGAAGTATTGCTTGCCCTCAAGCAATGCAACATAATGCAATCTAAATGTTATGCATACTATGTTACTATGACAATGAATCCCTAGATTTCCAGCCATGTTAAGAATTCCAATAAGACATGCTTTAGAGAAATATCAAGATCCAAGAACAAAGCATCAAACTAAGCTAAAGGTATAATGACATACAATTAGATAATCCTAACCTGCTATAAAGATGTTGTGTGTGTGTGATGTGTTCACAGATAAGCTTGACAAAGATGAAGATACCACATGTTAAATTTCTTAGGACAAAAAAATTAAAGTTTAAATCAAGAACTGCATATACTAATGAGACATCAACTACTCCAACACATCAATACAAACTAAGGTTCAACAATGGGTTTATTCAGCTTTATTTTTACTTGCGAGGGCGATTTTCGCACTTTTCCGCGGTGTTTATTGATTTCTTTTTATTTTTTTTTCTTTATTTTATATATATTTCCCATGACCGTGCAATGTCTCATTCCATTAGGCTAACAGTGCTACCCCTTAGCGAGCTTTCAACCAACGACTCCCAGACCATTAAGACCTTAGGGCGCTAGGTGTAGAGACAATCCCCTCAGACGTACTTACTCAAGTAACAAAGGCCCCAAAACAAGACTAGCCACGACAATTATTCAAAAATTTTTTTCTCTTTTTTTTATAAAGCAAGCATACCCATGCGTTCCCAAAACTTGAGTTTAAGTGTCTTCATAGTTATTACTCACTTCCTACACAATTCTATCATTAAAAACAACATTTTCCTCTCAACAAACAAGCATGTTAATCTTAACCAACAAGCAAATAGGAACATTGTTGTGCTACCCAGTAACATCTAAACATCAAACATGAATTATATCCTGTATAAAATTATAACCAAGCTCAAGATATCCACTGAATTCAAAAATCTATCAAATTTCCACGTCATCATTGGCCAAATTAGAATTCAACTAACTAAAAGCCTGGGATTATGCAATGTTATGCAACTAAACACATACTAAGTAAACAAGACAAAATAAAACTAAAAAAAAATGAAATAAAAAAAAATTATACTAAAATACCCCTACTATGCAACTTAAACATGCAATCAAACTATATGTAACTAACTATATACAACAACTACTCACTACAACCCAATACCCCCAAACTTAAAATAAACAATGCCCTCATTGTAATTAAAAGTGAAAGAATACTCCCCTAAGTGGCAATGTCATATTCGTTCGTCTCCTCATGATCCGATGGTATATCAGGCGATGGATAAGTTTGAGATATTCTATAGTTGGAGACTGAGTGTGGGCTTCTAACTGTCTGAATGCTTGAGTCAGAAATTCTAAAAATCTAGCAATTTTGTCTGTGACGGAGCTATGGCGCGGCCATGCAGTGTTTAGCTTATAGTTAGTGGCCACATGACCACCACTTACTTCTAGCGACTTGGTTTTGACTTATGTGTGATCCTAAATGCTTATACCAATTGGATTGAATCCTGAGAGGAGAAACAATAAAACTATTATTAAGACTTACCACTATCAAACATCTACTAAATATGGAAATGTAAAAAAAAAATTAAACAAGGAGGGAGAAAGATTGGATGGGGTGCCTCCCATCGAGCGCTCGGTTTATAGTCCGTTACCTGGACTCTTTTCTTGACACCGCTATCCAATTCCTCTACGATAAGCTAGTAACCCTCCATCCATTATAACCGCTATGTGCTTTGGTAGGTTCCGCATCATGCGTGTTTGTGAATTGAAGCAACCTAGCATATTTCCTGTACATGATGCCCCCAGTTCTATTGCATAGCTAGGTGCTTCGTCCGTTGTATTTGTGAATAAATTTTTGCATTGAGGCATGATAGATACAACGAGTTTATCCTCTTTTATTTTCTCTTCCTCAGCCCACCATGGTTTGTACGAGGCCTCATAATCGTAAAAATTCTTGTTTTGGATGTGACTACCAAGGGGACATGGGTGTGCAAAGTTCACTGAATTTTTTAACTCTAACTGAGAAGGCACTTAGGGTATTATACAAGTTAGCTCATGTTCTTCATTTTCCATACCCCCAGTTGTCTCCTCAACGTCCACTCCTTTTAGATCATTCAGTGACATGTACACTTCTGGCTCTCCATCAGTTTCATCGTCCATGTCATAGCACCAATTGTTTGGAGGGTGATTGTTCAAGGCTTTGAACATTTGATCCATCTTAGTCTGAAGATTTTGAATTGACCTCTTTTGCTCAATCATCTTCTCCTCAGTTGATGCTACAAACTTGGACCACAAATCCTCCACTCTTGAATTATCTTGTTCAGTTTCAAAATCCATGTATTGAGGACCATTCATTGAGGAGTTAATGAGTTGTTCCATCTGTTTGTTAAGATTTTGGCTTGATAACTCCTGACTCATCATCATCTCGTCATGGTCTGCTATGCTTTTTGACATGAATTCCTTCAACCTTGAATTTTCCTCTTGTTGCGTTGAAGGTGGATATTAGAAATCTGATGGATGTGTTGGACTTGGGATGCAGTATTGGTTGGGATAGTTATAACTCCATTCATAATCTGGGTGATACCCCCAACCTTGTTGATAATCAGGATAAACATTGTTGTTGAAGTAATCAACCCCAAACTTCACTTGTCCAACCTTGATGTTGCACTGATAACTCGCATGCTCACCAGCACAGTATTCACATGTAACTACTATCTCTCGAGTGCGTTGGTCTGCAAGAATATCCACCTCTCCGAAAGTGTTGCAATTTGTGCTGACAATGTAGAAAATACATTGAGTCCCTCAGTGCTCGTGTCCCTTGGTTGAATCATATTTGCATAAGGCCATTGATAAGCAAAGTCACCCATGGTACCTGAAAAGAGAGAAATATAAGAAGATAATTAAAACAACAAAAAAAAATGTTTAAATTAAGACTAATTTGATTGAAATTAATGTTGAAAAAAATTTATTAAGCTAAGTCCCCGGCAATGGCGCCAAAAACTTGTTGGGTAAATTCTAGTTACGCAAAACACGCAAGTATACATGGTCAACAAGTAATAAAGAGTAAGTAAAGTATCGTTCCCACGGAGAATTAACTAATAAAATTCACCAAGCACTAGCCCATAACCATTTTAGTCTTATTTAAACGAATGATATTATATTTTATATTTAAACTATGAAATTAAATAAACCTAACTATTTCTAGAGTGAGACTAGATAATGAAGACCTGAGATTACAATTTCATCTATTGACTCATTCAAATCCATACACTTCATGCTAAACCAAACTAATTGTACCGGTTTGTTAGTCGAGAACACTAAAGTAAAGTATAGCCATCTTTCAATGTACCATACCCATATCACATATAATCCACAATTGATAGAATACACATGAACACCCACATTACCTAAACCACTATATGTCTATGTGATTTACAAATAATTAGGGTTTAATTCCAAGTTTTTTCAATTGACTATGAATGGTGCTTCGGTATATGTCTATCCTAAGAAAAAATCATACATCCCATCACAATGTAGAACATACAAACACAAGCTATCAAGATCAGATCTAAACCCATACTTCATCTCTCAAGTCCATATGGGTGATCACAGTAATTGATGGCCAATTAACTAAGCAAATAAGCATGAATCTTAATAAACAATCCCATAGCAATCAATAAGGTTAACAACGAAGTATATCAGATTAAATTAATCAATAGAATCCATTGTAATCTCAAAATAGAGTTTAGCACATTATAGAATCAAAATCCATCATCCACAATAGATTACACATTGAGAAATAAAGATAGAAGTAAAGAGAAGTTAGGGAATTAGTAATGCAAATCTGAGATTCTCCTCTTGCTCTAATTTTGAATTTCCTATGCTCTTCAATTGCTTCAATCTTCAACTCTAATCTAATCTAGGGTTCTAATCTAATCTAAAAAGAAAGAGAAGAAAAGAAAACAATAGTAGCTTTAGCCCCAAAGGGGTGGAATCCTCTTTACCAATGATAGAAGTCTAATATATAAGCCCTAGTTCCACTCTCCCCTCAGTTACGCTTCCAATTTCTAATTTAAAATAAA
Source organism: Panax ginseng (assembly GCA_020205605.1). Lineage (NCBI taxonomy): Eukaryota > Viridiplantae > Streptophyta > Magnoliopsida > Apiales > Araliaceae > Panax > Panax ginseng. Next base: position 58,958,220 of record CM035140.1, on the reverse strand, counting down.
GTCAAGAATCTCAAATAATGTCGCATGCATCACAAGCGCCTCTCATCGTGTCTCGCTGCGGCCAAACTTATAGAAAGTCGATGATCCACGGTAGGCCTCACATGGCACATGCCATCTCGTTTAATATGCTCACACGCTTCACAAATAGATTACGTTCCGATTCGCAATATTGTTTTGTTGTCGCGTTGTCCTGCTGCTCATTCCTTCCATGCTTGGTCTCCTTTCTCCATTACACCTTCATGTCATATATATCCCCTCTTGTGCCTCGCCTTCATGCATTCATTAGCCTCGTACCCTCTAATACCACCAAATTAGGCCGATTTCTGCACTTATTCACCAAAATGAGTTTTAAGTAAATGAAATGCAAACTATCATAAAATGCAACTAAAACACAATAAAATGTACTTGAGATGGGCATAGTTCACGTGAATTAGTATTCAATAAGTAGGTATAAATACCACTTATCACTTGTCTAACCTTCGTGTTAGCTAGGTTTTCAAATGATTCAAGTTATGAGATGCATGTATGGTTTTAAAGAAAGAGTCGATGCCAGTTTTAACTCGGCTAGACTAATTTTGATAAATTGATTGAATTGTTTACAAGTCTTTCAATATAGAATTGCTAACGCTATCCTACGCCAACTGTTTGGTATGGATTCAAGGTAAGCCTATATATGAATAAACAAATATATTTTCATCAAGTATTCGATGGGCACGTGAGGTTGCCACAACTTAAACGTATACACGTTTAATGAATGTAGTGTTGATCAACATAGAGTACTATAGGCTGATCACCTATAAGTGCTCGTAAGATATGCCGAACTTACGGACTTCGTGCCGGGTTGTCCTTTTCAAAGAAACTATAAGACGTTCACGTCTTGAACTAGAATTGATGTATTACTGAATGTTGTTATTGTAAAATGTTTTGAAGGAAAAGAAACGCTATTTTAAGTTATTGATAGTACTTCGTAACTATCATCCAGTTATTAAAGATATACTATTCCTATGTTTTAATCATGCTTTTAAAATGAAATTGTTGTACTTGCTGAGCTTGTTATGCTCACTCTTGCTTAAACCATATGAATGCAGCTTAGACCGAATGGAATGAAGAATTTGACAAGGATAAGGTGAAGGATAAAGAGAATTTGTAGATTACCTATGTAATAATATAGGTTTGAAATGATAATATTTGATATTATGACAGGAACAAATGTAACGGTTATAAAGAACCTGGGGAATGGTAGTATTGTTTTGGAATATATATAAGACATATTCATTCTTTTGAAGCATTTCCATTGAATGTTTGTATGAACTGTAGCACTGTGGAGCACCATATGTCGGGTTGAAAGAGACCCGGATTTGGTGGCGTCACAGGTTGGTATCAAAGGAATAGGTTATAAAACTTAAGGGGAAAAAACCTTAGGCTAATAACCTCGTTAAGGAAGAGAAGTCCAAAGGAAGTAAACTCGAGCTTTACTTGAGTTGAATGAGTCAATAAGGTATTGAGGAAACTCAGTACCGAAAGATTTAAAAGATGGAAAGTAACCCTAAATAAATTAAATGTGATTGTGCTTATACTATTATGTGTTATGTACTAATCAACATGTTATGTGTTATTGTGGGATGTCGATTGATAGCTTGATGTATAGAGATATATATACGGTGAGAGAAGAGCTTGTGAACCGAGTAGAGCTTGTACCCATGCCAGTGGCGGAGGTACCAATAGTGATTCTAGAGGAGTCGGAGGCAGAGGAGTACTTTTCTGAGGAAAACTACTCTGAGGGAGATATGGATATAACATCATACCTTAGTACGATGAATGATGTGGAGGAAGGAATGGAGGTAGCATCGGTTACTACGGTGGTACCTCCACTAGAGTCATCACCTCCAGATGTAATGAGATCATTGTATCTGGCAGAGCTTGACAAAAATGTGCAACTAAGTACAGTTGTGCAGAAACAGAATGAAGAGATTAGTGCTCTTTATATAGCGAAGGAGTCTGCAGAAGAAGATTTTGAGTCAGAGCATGATGAGAAGGTGCTCATAATAAATAAGGCTAGGGATTTTAAGAAGAAGGCAGAGGAGCTTAGAAGAAGCTGGGGAGAAGGGCTGAAGAAGATAGACTTGGATGTCTTACATCCATGAGAGTGCTCATAAGGATTTCAAGCTGAAAGTTGCTTGTTATTCCAATGAGTCAGGACAGACTCGATGTGACATCCCAGATTTTTAGAAATTATAAATGAGAATTTTATAAATAAAAGTATTATTTATGAGATATGTTGGGTGTGAGTATGTGTATGTCATATATTGTAGAATATGTGAATTGATGTGAAGAGAATGTTATATATTAATTTTAATATATATAAATATTTAATTTAATTATTTATTGAGTTAAATAAATAAATTTTGTTTTGATTATAGAGTAATGTAATTAAGTGTAGCAGATTAATTAAATGAATATTTAGTATTTAATTTAATTAATATAATAATTTTATGTTATAGTTCTAATTTAATTGAGATAATTAAATTAGATGAGTTATGTGATGATTGTTACACAAAATTATAATTAACAAGTAAATATAATTATGTGACAATTTGATGAGATTGATTGATGTTAAGCTATTGATTAATTAAAATAATGAGTATTTGCCAAACATGGTCTTAGGCTTTTCAAGTTCAAATTGGTGTAACCTATGTATTAACTAGTAATTAGTATATCTAATAATTACTAGGAGTTACATATATTATATATTACTAGTATTGTATATTATATGTATATACTACAAGTTAGTATGTTAGTTTTAGAAAATAAAACAAAGAAAAAAGAAGAGAGTTAGAGAGAGTTGTAGGAGAAGAAGAAGAGGTAGAAAAAGAAGAGGAAGGAAAAGCTTTGGGAAGACAAAACAAGCCCCATCATCATCATCTCCATCTCTCTCTTAAATTCTTACTAATAAAGTTATAATCTAAATTCCTTGTTTTAATATTTATTTTTATGTTCTTCATAATGTAGATAATTGTTATGTAGAAGTTGTATTGAGAAATTGAGAGAGATAGAGAGAAATAGAGGAATTGAGATGAGCTAGAAGAAGAAGAAGAAGAAGAAGAAGAAGAAAAAAAAAGTTAGAAGAAGGTAACTTCTAAACTCTTATTTAATCCTTGATTTTTTAGATAGATTTATGTTCTAGGGTAGTAGACCATTCTTAATCTGTTTGTATTGGTTTAATCTTGGATTATCAAGAATCAAACAAGAGGATTCAAGAAAGAAAATGAAATGGAAAGAAAATTTGAAGAACAAAATTCATAGGTTTTTAGTAATTGTGGACATATCTTGTGAAATTCAAATCTCTTTGGGTATAATGAGTTAGAAAGTGAGCCTTATATCAAATCGAAGATATGGAAGTAAGCTATATTCTGAAAGTGGAATCACATGAAAACTCTTTGTAGATTTCTTGCAATGTCTGCTTTTAATAAAGTCAAAAGTGCGAAGGAAAATAATATGTCCAGAAAATCAAAACTGTTACGGTTTCTGACTTTGAAAAATTCATATAAATTCGTGTGTTTTGAATCTGAAGAAACTTAAAACTGCAAAGTTATAGATATAGAAGTTTACTAGCTTGACTCTCGAGATTGAGCCATTTTATGGACCGGATCATGTCCGAAATAAATTGTTTAGTAAGGATGTCCAGAAAATGAAATTTTCTAGACTAGGTTATGAATTATAGAATCTGGTTTAGATGGATAAGGGTCTGACTTTAAGGCCTAGATGAGGTTGTAGTACACTGAATAAGGGTTAATTCTATATAAGAAGGAACAAGAACGGACATGTAACGAACGAGTTACGTTAAAAACGAAAACAACATTTTGTTAAAGAAATAGTGAAGATGAGTTTTATAATTCTGTTTGAATTAAGATTTTTGGTGATGATATATTTTGATGATTAAAAATATGTTTTGACATATGTAATGAGTATAGATATGTGTTATCATATTCTATGCATAATTAACCATTTAAGATCAAGAGTTGAGATAAGTTTATGTGTGCACATAACATGCTCGATAAAATGCCTAAGAGTAATAGTGTTTTCTAAACTTTGGTATACAAAGTGTCTAACTAATGGCTAATATTGGATATCTAAGTATGAAAAGATGATAATACAAGAATAATAATGGAAAGAAATTGAAAAGGGTAATTTTGATTTATGAAGAAAAATTAAACATGTAAACAATGTGGTATAATAAAATGGTGTGATATACGCACATTAAACTACAAGTCACGATAGTCTAGCATGTGTGGTGATGAAAATGAAAATAAAAACAAGTTGCATATAAAATAGTTAGATGTCCTGTAATAACATTATAAAGGATAATAAGATAAAGTAAGGTCTTAGAATAAATTTGACCATGACATTGAGTATTGATTTTATTTATTATCAATCTCACATACAATGTAGGTTGTGCAAGGATGCGAAGTATTAGCGTTTTGGTAAAAGCGCCTAGTAAAGGCAAGTCTTTCGGTTCCTTTTGCTATGTGAACTTGATGATGATCTCGCTTTAAAATTTTAGTGTATGATGTATTATATATGTCAAAAGTATGAAATGTGAAAGCCAATCTATGACTATGATGATTGAATTATGAATGTTGATTGAGTAAGGAACTCAATCTTTATAGTTGTTATGTGAACTACAACATGTATGCTATGTTTGTTTATGATAATTCTTGTATGTTGAGCATGTTATTATGTGCTACGTGATGCATAAAAAGCTTAGATTTTGCTAAGTCATCGAGCTCATTCTTGCAAATAACCATTTTGCAGATTCAAGAATTGAAGGTAACGCTTTGTGTCTACTTGATTGTTATGGATCAAAAGTGATATATGAAGATTTAATATCCTAGCTAAGTTGTTATTCTTGTAAACCATGTCTAATGTTTGATAAATGTATTAATGTTGTATTGTAATATTATTTTGGGAATATAAACTATTGTAGTATTAAAATGATTCTGAGATATTTAGATGTAAAGGTTGAAGGTTTTGGGAACGAGGATAGTTTGTAATAAAAAATTTTAATTATTCCGCATATTTCAATGGTTGTATTATCGTTTAATGATGTAAAATTAGTGGTTAAATGTATTATTAACGACAGAAGTCGAGAATTAAATTGTATGAATTTTGGGGTCGTTACAGGAATAACAACAGAAATCACCATGCATCCGATAAACCGCACAGACAAGTTATTCCAATAGAATAATAAATAATGGAACCAGGTCCGGCGTAAACGCACAGACAGGATATTCCGACAAAATAACAAAGAACGGAATATTAGAAGAATTTCACCATGTATGCGGTACTTCGCATAACAGGTTATTCCAACATAATAATAAAGAATGGAATAACAGAAGAATTTCACCAAGTATAGGGTATCCCGCGTATACAGGTTATTCCAACAGAATAATAAAGAATGGAATAACAGAAGTTCTCTTCATGAATAAGAAAGAAAGAATACCCCTTACGAGTACAACAAATAATATCCCTACCTTAAGAAGAAGAGTCTTTGGATATAGAAGTAGTGAAGTAGCGAGAACACTTTTCTTCTTTCTCTATAGTTTCCTCTCTAGAGTTTTAGTGAATTAAGTAAGAAATAATGAAGGAATGAGCTTCTATTTATAGAAAAATCGGATCCGCATAGGAACTAACTCATGAGCAGTCCAGATTGATTCACTTTAATCTGACGGTCCATATTTAAAGCAAAATCTTTTAAATAAAATATAATATATTCTATTTATAATCTAATAAAATGAATAACTTTATAAAAGATTTTACTATGCAAACACTATGTAGGAACTATGCAAACACTATGCATAATAAAATATAATATATTCTATTTATAGAATAACTTTATAAAAGTATTTTGTTTTATAAAAAGATTTTACTATGCAAAACACTATAATATAATAGAATATAATATATTCTATTTATAGAATAACTTTATAAAAGTATTACATTTTTATATAAAAAGTTTTTTACATTTTATTACATTAATAATACCAATAAAACAAAACCGAGTGACTTATCACGTAAACATCAATAATCAATACCGTGTGCTACTATCCAACCACGCGTAAAACTTCCGTCGTTATTCTCATAAAAATAATTTATCGTTTTCTCATTCCGACAATAATTCCGTTGTGGGGTCCACTTATGATTATGCACCGTCGTCGCGGATATTCTTCGACAAAAAAGAATATTCCCAGAGCCAATCGAATATTATATAACAACTTGCGTGCTTTTCCAAAATTTATAAATATTACCCACAACTATAACATTATATCAAATCCACACCATAATATTAAAAAAATTATTTCGAGAAAATTAAATATTTATTCATAAAATCTGGGGTCTCACAATCTCCCCTCCTTATGGAATTTCTCCCTCGAAATTTACGTACGTACTTGGTATGCCGAATAGGTGAGGATACCTTGACTTCACTTCAAATTCTAACTCTTGAGGTATAACCTTTGAGTGTTGAATACGATCCTTCTTATCCAAGATTTTAACACGTATCTCCTCATACGTTAAATCTTCTTCTATCTCGTCCGGTTCTAAATTAATAATGTTGTTCGGGCCGTCCACATATTTACGTAACATCGATACGTTTAAAACGTTATTGGCACGCGACATACTTGGCGGTAAAATGAGTCTATAAGCCACAGTTTCTACTCGATCGAGGATTTTAAATGGGCCAATTAAATCGAGGGTTGAGATTTCCTCTCTTCGTCGATTCTTGCTTCTAGAATAACGACCTCTTGAACCTTCTTCACCACATTCATCAGCTCTGAGTATGTAGCTTGAGCGGCTTTAACTTTATCGATTAAAGTCGATTCTAATCATATATTCGTTATCTTCATGTGGGTTCAGATATTCGCATACGTGTAACCGCATCGATCGATCTTCTACTTAACACGTCAGCTACTACGTTCACACTTCTAAAATGATATTGCATGGTACGATCATAATCTTCAACAGCTCGAGCCAACGTCTTTGGTGCATGTTACGTTCGTTTTAGTTGAAGAAATATTTGAGGGTTTAAGAAATGGGTTTTGTACTGGGGTCAATACAAAATTCGATTTCACGCTCTAGGGTAGGCTAAGAAGTCTTCAAGAATACGTCAGGAAATTTATTAATAATAGAATTATCATTCAAAACTATGACCCTCATCCAAGACTTGGATAGTACGTCACATTGATACCTATCAACTTGTCATCGTCATTCACGACGTCGCCTACAGAAAGTCTGGCTTCGGTGCATTCCACACAAGGAAGTCAACAACGAAAGGACCGGGGCTCTTTACTTATGGCTTGATATGACAATGATTGACTTTAGTGGTTTGGTTGCTTGAATTCGCATAACAGGTTGGTTAGGAATATGAAAGCTAACAACCTTACAAAAAGCATGATGAGTAGTTAACCAATCGATCCTAAAATCACATCAAAGGCAAGTATTTTCAAAGAGATAAGATCGACAAGTAACGTGAAACTGTCGATTTGAATCAACAAGATTTATAAACAGTGGATGTAATGAAGGTTTCTCCCAACGGAGTTTCCACAGATAAGTCAAAGTCTAATTTCTCCGGAGTCAAATTTAATCGTTGAGCGCAAGTAGGAGAAATAAAAGAATGGGTAGAACCGGTATCAAATAAGGTATAGACTTCGCAAGAATTTATAATTAACTAACCCGTGCTAAATTCGTTCGGGTCACTCGCTTTTTTGAGAAGTCACAAAAAACGCTTTTTCTGAAACCACCGACTTTATTTTGTCCGTATCCGCCTTTGGTACCACCGTCCCATCTAGACTTGACTTCATTATACGACAAAATCAAGCTAAATGACCTTCTCTTCTTGAAATTTCAACTTCTATTATCTTGGCCATGATTACCACCGAAGTGGTTACCATTCTTGGCAAGATAATTTCCCCCACGATGGTTATCATTGTTCCGATGGCTGTTGCCACCGGTACGATTATTATTGTGTTGTTGGTCGTTACCTTTTGGTTAAGCTGACTCAACGGTCTCATGTGCTTCCTTGCTTATCTCAGCATTTTTATATGCCATTTTCAAACACTGTCACAAAACAAGGGTTAATTAATATATCACATATTATCCTATACTATGATCGACCAATTAAATACCAAATAAACTTAGGTAGTTCATACTAGCGAAGGAATTCCCCATCTCTCCCCTCCTAGTTCTTGTCTCACATCTCAGCCAGGGATCATATCCCTAAGCTTTGATACCAACCGTGATGCCCCCAAAATTAGGTATATATCACCCATCTTGGGTCGCCAGATACATTGTACAGAATTCAAATACAACTTAATAATACAACTGTCGTGTACAATACGACAAAACATGAGCTGTGAGTTTTAATACAAACATTGTCTACTAGACAGTATAAAAACTCAAAAGGAGTCCTCAATACATTTATTGTCACACTATATAACAGAATAGTGAGGACTACTAATGCAAACATCTAGGATCATCACTCTGTTCTCCGACTAGTCCCAGCTACGTTCTCATTTCCTGAAGAGAACAGTGAAAGAAAGGGTGAGCTCAACTAGCTCAATAAGAAATATTATGACTAAGATAATACAGAATAAATTATCATTAGCCTTCAACAGTGTTAAACTGATAAAATATAATAACTATCAAGTTTAACTACAGCGGAACAAGCAATCCATTAGAAGAGTCAAGTAGGGAATAAAATCTACTATCTTCTATGATTTAAAAGGTTTTTCATCAGTTTTATCGCTGGGACTCAGCTTAATAAATAATCCACATCATCAAATCACCCTTGCACTACGGCCAAGGATATTCTTTAGTATCACGACCATGAATTATCCATGCACTACGACTAAAGATAATCATGTTTTTATCAACGGTCCTGATCATGCCATAAAATAATTCATCTTTGCACTACGGCCAAAGAGAATCCATAGCCATAATCATACCAAAAACTGTCCATCAATGCACTACGGGCCAATGAGGACTTTTTCCACATCATTTGTAATATTACGGTTATGATTATACTGAATAATCCCTGGTCATAATCATACCAAGTCCATCCATACACTACAGGCCACATATGACTTTCAACATAATATAAGCATGAGGATGATGACAATGACATAATAATTCAATAAAACAAGTTAAAGAATTAATTTATCCAGGAACTAATAACGTCCAAATTGTCAACATGATACTTCTTTGTAAAGTAAAATTCAAGAATGCTCAGAAGAATATTTCCATGAAAAGATACTGCATGAAGCGCAAATATCAAGGATATTCCACTAATTTCATGGAGTATAGAAATCAAAACTTTAACCAACTGAGTATAATAGAATATATGAAACTGCAAATGGATTTTTGCCCGCCATGCGGTAATCCACGTAGACAGATCATTTCCACAATTTAATAAGGAATTAATACGAAGGATCATTCACCATGCATGTGATAATCCACATAGACAGGTTATTCCAACAGAATAATAAAGAATGGAATAACATAAGGATTCGCCATGCATGCGATAGACTGCACAGACAGGTTATTCCCAACAGAATAATAAATAATGGAACCAGGTCCGGCGTAAACGCACAGACAGGATATTCCGTCAGAATAATAAATAATGGAACCAGGTCTAGCATAAATGCACAGACATGATATTCCGACAGGATAATAAAGAATGGAATAACAACAGAAATCACCATGCATGCGATAGACCGCAAAGACAGGTTATTCCAACAGAATAATAAATAATGGAACCAGGTCCGGCGTAAATGCACAGACAGGATATTCCGACAGAATAACAAAGAACGGAATATTAGAAGAATTTCACTATGTATGCGGTACTTCGCATAACAGGTTATTCCAATATAATAATAAAGAATGGAATAACAGAAGAGTTTCACCAAGTATAGCGTATCCCGCGTATACAGGTTATTCCAACAGAATAATAAAGAATGGAATAACAGAAGTTCTCTTCATGAATAAGAAAGAAAGAATACCCCTTACGAGTACAACAAATAATATCCCCTACCTTAAGAAGAAGAGTACTGGATATAGAATTAGTGAAGTAGTAGAACACTTTTTTTCTTTCTCTCTATAGTTTCTCTCTCAAGAGTTTCAGTGAATTCGTAAGAAATAATGAAGGAATGAGCTTCTATTTATAGAAAAATGGACTGCATAGTAACTAACTCATGAACGGTCCAGATTGATTCACTTTAATCTGACGGTCCATATTTAAAGCAAAATCTTTTAAATAAAATATAATATATTCTATTTATAATCTAATAAAACGAATAACTTTATAAAGATTTTACTATGCAAACACTATGCATAATAAAATATAATATATTCTATTTATAGAATAACTTTATAAAAGTATTCTGTTTTATATTAAAAAAAATTATTATGCAAAACACTATGCAGACACTATGCATAATAGAATAGAATATATTCTATTTATAGAATAACTTTATAAAAGTATTCTGTTTTATATAAAAAGTTTTTCTGTTTTATTACATTAATAATACCAATAAAATAAAACTGAGTGACTTATCACGTAAACATCAATAATCAATACCGTGTGCTACTATCCAACCACGCGTATTACTGTACTTTTACTACCGAGTAGTTCAACAGTTTTTACGGTAAAACTTCCGCCGTTATTCTCATAAAAATATTTTTGTCGTTTTCTCATTCGGACAATAATTCCGTTGTGGGGTCCACCAATGATTATACCGTCGTACGGATATTCCCCGACAAAAAAGAATATTCCCCGACCAATCGAATATTATATAACAACTTGCGTGCTTTTCAAAATTTATTAATACTACCCACAACTATAACATTATATCAAATCCACACCATAATATTAAAAAAATTATTTCGAAAAAATTAAATATTTATTCATAAAATCTGGGGTCTCAAATTTTAGCTGTTAATAAATTATCTTAGATAATGGTTAAGTGTTTAGACAGTTTAATTGAACTTAAACTCGAAATTTTATCCGACTAGACCGTCGGGATGTCAGAATTGAACCGAACTCGACTCAGACTGTCAAAGTTTGACTTGAGGTTAAGTCTTATTTGTGTTTGCTGGTCGTTTTACCGATCAATATATGCGTGCAAGTATACACGATCAACAAGTAATAAAGAGTAAGTAAAGTATCGTTCTCACGGAGAATTAACTAATAAAATTCACCAAGCATTAACCTATAACCATCTCAGTCTTATTTAAACGAATGATTTGATTTTTATATTTAAACTATGAAATTAAATAAACCTAACTATTCCTAGAGTAAGACTAGATAATTGAGAGCTGAGATCACAATTTCATCTATTGACTCATTCAAAACCATACACTTCATGTTAGGCCAAACTAATTGTACCGGTTTGTTAGTCGAGAACACAAAAGTAAAGTACAACCATCTCTCATTGTACTATACCCATATCACATATAATCCACAATTGATAGAATACACATGAACACCTAAATTACCTAAACCACTATATGTCTATCTGATTTACAAATAATTAGGGTTCCCAATTGCTTCAAGTCTTCAATCTCGTCAACTCTAGAAATCACTACGCTAATCTACTATAATCTAATGTTGAAATTTAAGAGAGAAAGAAAACCCTTGTTCCTTGTTTTTCCCCAAAGGGGTGGGAGTGTCCCTTTATTGCTGATAATAAGACTAATATATAAGACCTAATCGAATTACGCCCCTCGATTCGCTTCCAATTTCCAATTTAAAATAAAGTCGATGAGTCTGCATCAACGTCGAAAGCGTGCACGCCTTCTTTGGAATCCTCATGGCAGCGCAAGAATCACTTGCAGATGTCTGAATGTCTCATCCAGCCAAGTCTTTCATGGCAGCATGCGTCTTCAAGCTCATTCTGCATGCTGGCTTACGAACTTTGAATTTTGGTTCCCCTCTTTGCATCCGATCTATTCTCATTGTTCATTCTTTTGTCCATCCATGCTTAGCCTCCTGCTCTAATTGATCTTCAGGCCATGCATCCAACAGTCTCATGCCATTTACATCACTAAATTATGCCATATCCCTGCACTTTTACACCAAAGGAGTTTTAAGTAAATGCAATGCAAAATAACATGAAATGCAACTAAAAATACACTAAAATATACTTGAGATGGGCCTAGTTCGCATGAATTAATATCCAATAAGTAGGTATAAAACCCACTTATCAAATACCCCTAAACTTGAACTATTGTTTGCCCTCAAGCAATGCAATATAATGCAATCTACATGCTATGCAAGCTACACTACTATGCAAATGAATCCCACATTCTCAGCCAAATATGAATTCCAATAAGATATACATCAGAGAAATATCAAGATCCAAGAACAAAGCATTAAACTAAGCTCAAGGCATAATGACATACAATCGAGATAATCCTAACTTGCTATAAAGATGTTGTGTGTGTGTGATGTGTGTTCACGATAAGCTTGACAAAGATGAAGATACCACATGCTACATTGCTTAAGACAGAAAATTGAAGTTTAGATCAAGAACTACATATACTAATGAGACATCGATCAACTACTCCAACACATCAATACAAATTAAGGTTCAACAGTGGGTTTATTCTGCTTTATTTTTACCCACGAGGGCGATTTTTGCATTTTCCTGTGGCGTTTATTGATTTTTTTTTCTTTTATATATATTTCCCATGACTGTGCAATGTCTCATTCCATTAGGCTAACAGTGCTACCCCTTAGCGAGCTTTTAACCATCGACTCCCAGACCATTAAGACCTTAGGGCGCTAGGTGTAGAGACAATCCCCTCGGGCGTACTTACTCAAGTAACAAAGGCCCCGAAACAAGACTAGCCACGGTAATTATTCATTTTTTATTATTATTATTATTTATTTTTTTAAAGCAAGCATACCCATGTGTTCCCAAAAATTGAGTTTCAGTATCTTCATAGTCATTACTCACTTCCTACACAATTCTATCATTAAAAATAACATTTTTCTATCAATGAGACAAGCATGCTAATTTTTAACCAACAAGCAAATAGAAACATTGTCGTGCTACCCGATAACATCTAAACAACAGGCATAGATTACATCATGTATGAAATTATAACTAAGTTTAAGTTATCAACAGAGTTCAAAAATCAATCACATTTCTATTTCATCATTGGCCAAATTAGAATTCAACTAACTAAAAGCCTGGGATTATGCAATGTTATGCAACTAAACACATATTAAGTAAACAAGACAAAAGAAAAATAAAACCAAAAAATTTCATGTAAAGTTTAACTACAAAGATACTAAAATACCCCTATTATGCAACTTAAACCTACAATCAAACTATATGCAACTAACTATATGCAACAACTACTCACTACAACCCAATACCCCAAAACTTAAAATAAACTATGCCCTCATTGTAAATAAAAGTAAAAGAATACTCCCTTAAGTGGCAATGTCATTTTAGATTTATTTCCTCATGATCCAATGGGATATCAAAGCGATGGCAAATTTGAGATATTCTATAGTTGGAAACCGAGTGTGGGCTTCTAACTATCCTAATGCTTGAGTCAGAAATTCTAAAAATTTAGCAATTTTTTACTGTGATCGAGCTAGCTATATGCCAAGTGCATGTGTTTTGATTGTAGTTGGGCACTGATGCGACCTGACTCTAGCACTTTCAGTTTTTTGTTTCACTTACATTTGATTCTGAATGCTTATATCAATTAGATTGAACCTGAGAGGAGAAACAATAAAACTATTATTAAGACTTACCATATCTAACATCTACTAAATAATGAAATGTATATAAGAATTAAATAAGGAGGGAGAAAGATTGGATGGGGTGCCTCCCATCGAGCGCTCGGTTTATAGTCCGATTAATTTGGACTCTTTTCTTGACACCGCTATCCAATTCCTCTCGATAAGCTAGAACCCTCCATCCATTAGAATCGCAATGTGCGTAGGTAGGTTCCCCATCTTGTGTGTCTGTGAATTGAAACAACCTAGCATATTTCCTGTGCATGATGCCCCCAGTTCTATTGCATAGCCAGGTGCTCCTTCCGTTGTATCTGTGGATAGATTTTTGCATTGAGGCATGACAGATACAACATGATTTTCTTCTTCTATTATCTTTTCCTCGGCCCACCATGGTTTGTAAGAGGCCTCATAATCACAGAAATTCTTGCTTTGGATGTGACTACCAAGGGGACATGGGTGTGCAAATTTCACTGAATTTTTTAACTCTAACTGAGAAGGCACTTGGGGTATTATACAAGTCAGCTCATGATCTTCATTTTCCATACCCCCAGTTGTTTTCTCAATTTCCACTCCTTTCAGTTCAATCAGTGGCATGAACACCTCTGGCTCTCCACCAGTTTCATCATTCATGTCATAGCACCAATTATTTTGAGGGCGATTGTTCAAGGCTTCGAGTATTTGATCTATTTGATTGTGTAGATTCTGAATTGACCTCTCTTGCTCAATCATCTTCTCCTCAGTTGATGCTACAAACTTGAACCACAAATCCTCCACTCTTGAATTATCTTGTTTAGTTTCAAAATCCATGTATTGAGGACCATTCATTGAGGAGTTAATGAGTAGTTCCATTTGTCGATTAAGACTCTGGGTTGATAACTCCTGACTCATTATCATCTATTCCTTTTCTGCTATACTCCTTGACATGAATTCCTTCAACTCTGAATTTTTTTCTTGTTGCATTGGAGGTGGATATGAGAAATTCGATGGATATGTTAGACTTGGAATGCAGTCTTGGTCTTGATATATACAATTCCATTCATAATATGGGTGATACCCCCAACCTTGATGATAAGTGGGATTAACATAGCTGTTGGAGTAATCACCCCCAAATTGTACTTGTCCAACCCCGATGTTGCACTGATAACTCGGATGTTCGCCAGCACAATATTCACATATAACTGCTATCTCTCAAGTATGTTGGGCCGCAAGAACATCCAACCTCTCCGCAAGTGTTGAAATTTGTGCTGACAATGTAGAAAATACATTGAGTAATTCAGTTCTTGTGTCCCTTGGTTGAATCCTATTTGCATAAGGCCATTGACAAACAAAGTCATCCATGGTACCTGAAAAGAGAGAAATATAAGAAGATAATTAAAACAAAAAAAAATATGTTTAAATTCAGAACAATTTGATTGAAATTAATGTTGGAAAAAATTAATTGAGAATAATTAAATTAGATGAGTTATGTGATGATTGTTACACAAAATTATAATTAACAAGAAAATATAATTATGTGACAATTTGATGAGATTGATTGATGTTAAGCTATTGATTAATTAAAATAATGAGTATTTGCCAAACATGGTCTTAGGCTTTTCAAGTTCTAATTGGTTTAACCTATGTATTAACTAGTAATTAGTATATCTAATAATTACTAGGAGTTACATATATTACATATTACTAGTATTGTATATTATATGTATATACTACAAGTTAGTATGTTAGTTTTAGAAAATAAACCAAAGAAAGAAGAAGAGAGTTAGAGAGAGTTGTAGGAGAAGAAGACGAGGAAGAAAAAGAAGAAGAGGGAAAAGCTTTGAGAAGACAAAACAAGCCCCATCATCATCATCATCTCCATCTCTCTCTTAAATTCATACTAATAAAGTTATAATCTAAATTCCTTGTTTTAATAATATTTTTATGTTCTTCATAATGTAGATAATTGTTATGTAGAAGTTGTATTGAGAAATTGAGAGAGATAGAGAGAAATAGAGGAATTGAGATGAGCTAGAAGAAGAAGAAAAAAAAGAGCTAGAAGAAGGTAACTTCTAAACTCTTATTTAATCCTTGATTTTTTTTGATAGATTTATGTTCCAGGGTAGTAGATCATGCTTAATTTGTTTGTATTGGTTTAATCTTGGATTGTCAAGAATCAAACAAGAGGATTCAAGAAAGAAAATGAAATGGAAAGAAAATTTGAAGAATAAAATTCGTAGGTTTTTAGTAATTGTGGACATATCTTGTGAAATTCATACCTCTTTGGGTATAATGAGTTAGAAAGTGAGCCTTATATCAAATCGAAGATATGGAAGTAAGCTATATTCTGAAAGTGGAATCATATGAAAACTCTTTGTAGATTTCTTGAAATGTCTGTTTTAGTAAGGCTGGTCCGAAGGGAAAATAATCTGTCCAGAAAATCAAAACTGTTACGGTTTCTGACTTTGAAAAATTCATATAAATTCGTGTGTTTTGAATCTGAAGAAACTTAAAATTGCAAAGTTGTAGATATGGAAGTTTACTAGCTACTCGCGTGCGATTGAGCCATTTTATGGACCGGATCATGTCCGAAATAAATTGTTTAGTAAGGATGTCTAGAAAATGAAATTTTCTAGACTAGTTGATGAATTACAGAATCTTGTTTAGATGGATAAGGGTGTGATTTTAAGGCCTAGATGAGGTTGTATTACACTGAGTAAAGGTTAATTCTATATAAGAAGGAACAAAAACGGACATGTAACGAACGAGTTACGTTAAAAACGAAAACAACGTTTTGTTAAAGAAATTGTGAAGATGAGTTTTATAATTCTGTTTGAATTAAGATTTTGGGTGATGATATATTTTGATGATTAAAAATATGTTTTGACATATGTAATATGTATAGATATGTGTTATCACATTCTATGCATAATTAACCATTTAAGATCAAGAGTTGAGATAAGTTAATGTTTGCACATAACGTGCTCGATAAAATGCCTAAAAGTAATAGTGCTTCTAAACTTTGGTATACAAAGTGTCTAACTAATGGCTAATATTAGATATCTAAGTATGAAAAGATGATAATACAAGAATAATAATGGAAAGAAATCGAAAAGGGTAATTTTTGATTTATGAAGGAAAATTAAACATGTAAACAATGTGTTGAATATGTATTTTTGAAACCAAAGTGGTATAATAAAATGATGTAATATACGCACATTAAACTACAAGTGTGATAATCTAGCATGTGTGGTGATGAAAATGAAAATAAAATTGAGTTACATATAAAACACAGTTAGATGTCTATAAAAGATATTATAAAGGATAGTAAGATAAAGTAAGGTCTTAGAATAAATTTGACTATGAGATCAAGTATTGATTTTGTTTATTATCAATCTCACATACAGTGTAGGTTGTGCAAAAACGCGAAGTATTAGCGTGTTGGTAAAACGCCGGTAAAGGCAAGTCTTTCAGTTCCTTTTTGCTATGTGAACTTGATGATGATCTGCTTTAAAATTTTAGTGTATGATGTATTATATATGTCAAAAGTATGAAATGTGAAAGTCAATCTATGACTATGATGATTGAACTATGAATGTTGATTGAGTAAGGAACTCAATCTTTATAGTTGTTATGTGAACTACAACATGTATGCTATGTTTGTTTATGATTATTCTTGTATGTTGAGCATGTTATTATGTGCTACATGATGCATGAAAACTGTTAGATTTTGCTGAGCTGTCGAGCTCATTCTTACAAATAACCATTTTTGCAGATTCAAGAATTGAAGGTAACGCTATGTGCTACTTGATTGTTATGGATCAAAAGTGATATATGAAGATTTAATATCCTAGATAAGTTGTTATTCTTGTAAACCATGTCTAATGTTTCGAATAATGTATTAATGTTGAATTGTAATATATCGTTTTGCGAATGTAAACTATTATAGTATTAAAATAATTCTGAGATATTTAGATGTAAAGGTTGAAGGTTTTGGGAACGAGGATAGTTTGTAATAGAAAATTTTAATTATTTTGCAAATTTCAATGGTTGTATTATCGTTTAATGATAAAAAATTAGAGGTTGAATGTATTATTAACGATCGAAGTCGAGAATTAAATTGTATGAATTTTGGGGTCGTTACACTCGACATACTATTAGTCGGGATACTGTAGTGGCGATTGCGAATGAGAAATACGAGGATGATGTTATGCATTATTAGAATGTTAGAGTTATAAATATGTGTGTAGTGGCGTAAAACTCTCTTTTGTTTAAAAAGGGTAGTCTTTTTGTAAATCTTAACTTTTGTGAGGTACTATTTCGGGATAGAAATGTAATAGCTGTTGACTATGGAAAACCAATTGTAAATAGTTTCAAACTATAAAGAAGCATATGAATATAATGAAGTTTTCATTGAAATGATTTGTTATGGTGCGAGTTGGTATGTGGCGATTAATAATGAAGTAAGTAAATAGATAATAATGAAAATTTATTTGACAATGCCGCCAAGGAGAAGACACCATAATCAAGCAGCGACATCACATGATGATAATTAATGGGGTCAAAACAACCCTATGCAAGAGTTCGTTAATTTATTAACAGCTGCATTCAACCAAACCGGGGGTAGAGTACCTGCGGAACATAGGGTAGCTAGAACGACTACCTTTAAAGAATTTAAAAGCGTAGATCCATTGGAGTTCAAAGGAACGACGGACCCAATAGAGTCCCAGACATGGGTAAAAGAAATAGAGAAGGCATTTATTATTACAAGCGTAGGTGAGGCACAAAAGACTCCTTTTGCGACTTACAAGATAAAAGGTGAAGCTAACTTTTGGTGGGAGGTTCACTAGGGTGGGACTAGAACCGATGCGGTAACATGGGAACAATTCAAGAAGGTTTTCTTTGAGAATTATTTCCCTACAAGCATACAAGGGAGGATGGAGATTAAGTTCTTAGAACTTAAACTAGGGGACATGACGGTTCCCCAGTATACGACCAAATTCAATAAATTGGCAAGGTTTGCTCCACACCAAGTGGACACTGAAGAGATGAAGGCTTGTAGGTTTGAGCAGGGCCTGAAACCCTGGCTCTCTAATGGGATGTCGGTGTTCCAGAGGGTTTCCTATGGGACAATTCTGGAGAAGGTAATTATAGCAGAGGATGGTAGTGAGGCGTTGACTCAATACCACAAAGAGGGAAAGAATGAGAGCCAGGGAGAGGGACGAACCAAGACAGAGAATACCAGTAATAGTGGCAGTATGCCAAAAAGAAATGAATTTGAACTCCGAGAATACTGGGGTGGGACAAGGGGATCATAATCGTAGGATCAAAGTGTGTAAGACACGTGGAAAGACTCATCTAGGAGTCTGTATCAAATGGATTATAAGTACCTTTAAACATTAAGGTAGAGGAGGAGGAAATAACTTTCGTTAATTATATTCGTGGAAATTGTTTCATGAATAAGAAAGGTAAGCAAGTATCGGTAGGTAGGTATTAATAAAGTTAAGTGAATTTGAAGTAATTCTCGGTATAGACGGGTGGATTAACCATAAAGCTATAATAAATTGTTATAAGAAAAGTGTGAATCTTCAATTTTTCAGAAAACCCAAGGTAGTAATTTACGGTAGTAAATCACCGGAACATCATGGTTGTCTAATCATGACACCAGGTAGGAGGATTTTAAGGAAGAGGATGAGTCGTTACGGTTGCGTATCAACTATCGTAATAGGAGTAAGTTAGCGGTTCAGAGTAAATACCCATGGCCCAGGATCGATGATCTATTGGATCAGTTGAAAGGGGCAAAGAATTTTTTTAAGATAGTTTTGTGTACGGGGTATCGTCGGTAGAAAATAAGTAAGAGGGTGTCAAATTTATAGGTACTCTTGTGAGGTGCTATGGTTGAAGGTACCATTAGCGTCACAGAGTGTTCGAATAATATTGGTACGAGGATGTCGTAATGATCATTGGTGATATTCTAGTCTATTTTAGACACCAGTAGATCACGCTGAACATTTGAAAATAGTGTGAGAAACACTATGGAGGGAGAAGTGGGATACATAATTCACTATGCATGAATTTGAGCTTAAAAGATATACATAATTGTAATTAATAGGTATGATGGGAATGAGAAGTAAGAAAATTAGTTTTCAGAAATTAAGAAGGAATGTTAAGTGAAGCACCTGTATTGTCTTTATCAGATGATACGAGGAATTTTGTAGTGTATCTCGATGTTTCGCATAGATGATGAGATTACGTGCTCTTGGAGCATGGCAAAGTCATTGTGTATGCATCATTCCAGTTAAGGGATTATAAGAAGGTCTATCCTACTTATGATCTATAATTGGCAGTTGTTGTTTTTGAATTAAAAATCTGAAGATAGTATTTATACGGGGAGAAGTGTGAGATATACACGGACTATAGGAGTCAGAAATATATTTCCACATAGAAGGAGTTGAATATGCGGTAGAGAGAGGACTGTGATACCTTATATCATACAAGGAAGGTAAACATAGAAGCTGACACGTTAAGTAGGACGGAAAAACTATCGATGTTAACGAATCAGAATGAGTTAACAACGGAGATGGCGGGAACGGAGTTAGAAGTTAGATTACGGAATGAAGGGGTAGAAATGTTATTCCCAACATAGACTCAATCCACGATAATGGAACAAGTTAATTAAGTACAACTAGGTAACGAGAAGTACAAGCAAATGAAGAAGAGGACGCAGGATAAATAGAAGACTAAGTATAGTCTTGTTTTGAAGGAGGAATTTGAGTTCAAAATAATTAGAAAAGAAGAACTAATAAAAGAAAGATAGCGTAATATATTGGTAAGTGTTTAACTTCCAACTCAGATTATAGGTAGAAGTGACAAGTCATGTAAAATAAGATAATACTTTCGGTGAAGGTGAATGTAAAAACCACAATGTCGAAGAAGCATTGTGGGAACTCAAGATTAAAATGAAGAAATTTTTTCCTCATTTGTTTAAATAATTATTAGCGAGATTCTGGGGACAAAATCCTTATAAGGAGGGAAGAATGTAACGCCCGAGAAAATCGAATTTTTAGAAGAATTAAAATTAGATTTAATTATAAGGATTAAATGAATTTAATTGATTATTTATGGGAGCAAGATAATTGAAGGTCGTTCTATGACCTAAACATATCAAAACATCGTAGGATTTTGGCTACGTGATAGAATTAAAGTGTTTGAATTTTCAAGATGAAAATAAAAGCTTTTCGAGAAATTTTCTGAAAAACACTATTCGCGCATTTCTGCTCGGGAATTATTTTTGAACTTCTGAGAAATATGTAACGATAGAATATCAAGGTGAGATGGAATATCCAATAATATTTCAGTTATGGAAAACGTAATATTTCGCCTGTGGACTTAATTTGAGAATGTTAGGAAAATCAAGCGTTAAGAAGTTAGGGTAATAATTGTATGATAAATAAATTGTGCGAGGTAGAGTATACGAGTATGATACGAGTATGTATGAATGATGGTATATTGTATATCATGAATTAGTATACGAGTTAGAATACAATAATTATACGTATAATACGTTATAAGGCTTTAAGCCAAATTTAATGGATTTGTTGAATTGTGAAGGAAATTTTATTATTCAATGGGAAGTGTGATAAGGCCCAAATGTAAGTATGGTTAAGATCAATATAAATTTATGTGCAAGCCCAAGTATTTGTTTAATTGCAAGCCCAATGGATAAGTTAAGATTAATTAAGCTAAAGACCCAAATTATGAACTGTGGGCTATAGAATGGTTTAAACCCATGGGGCAACCCATGGATAATCCAATGTGATAAACAAGTAAGCTTAATAGCTAAGTTAAGTAATGACCAAATAAATACGGTGCTGAGCAAGCAAAGGATAAAAGTTGTGCTAATCAAGTAAACTTAAAAGCTAAGTTATGTGATTAACAAGTATGCTTAATGATTAAGTAAGTGTGATGGCCAAGTTTAGGTGGTGAGCAAGTTAACTTAATCACAAACTAATAAATAGTACGGAGGTGGAGTGGCCTAAAAGACTAAACTACCCTAATCTTGGAAATCCTATAAATATCAAGTTCGGATTCATTTGTTTGGTTGTTTCATTTCATCCAACTTATAAAGTTGAGAGCTTATTTGCTTGAGAGAATAAGCACATATAAAGTTAGACTTCCCTTGTTAGATTTCCAACCAACAACTTATAGCTTATTGGTTTGAGAGAAAAAGCAAGAAAAGCTAGAAGATTTCCCTTGTTAATTCAAGAAGCAAGAAGGAGATTAAAGATTTACCAAGTGTTATTCAAGAGTAAGTATTCTTAAACCATGTTTCTCTTTCTCTTCCATTGTTAGAGAAGGGGGTATTGGTAGAACTAGCATGCTAAGGAATGATAAATTAAAGGGCTTTAGTCTTAATATGCCGAATAAGTCATAAATAAGCTATTTGTAATCATATAAGTTAAGAACTTGTGAAGATCAATAATGAACATATAATAACTTGTAAGAACTTGTAACATGTTTACATTAATGAAGTTAATATGATAATAAGAAGCAAGAATAATGGTTAGAAGTCATTAACCATAATAAGTTATATGAAAAGAAGACATAAGTCATGAGTAATGAAAATATAAGTAATTTATATTTTTATAAGTTATAAACTCACAACGAACTAGTAATAACTTATCATGTTTATAAGTTAATGAAGCATGTATGTCAAGATGTTAGTATAATGGATTGAATCCAATTGAAACGGTTTAAAAATCTCAAGTAACAAAGTTTTTTTTAATTAACACGATTGACGATAATCGTCGAATTAAATGAAATTCTCGAATGGAATTCAATTTTGATATTAAGCTTGGAAACGTTGGTTTCCAATGGAGACAAGTATTATTTAGCATTATAGAGTTGCGGACTCGAAAATGGCCGGATTCCGACTTAGAACGAAGAAACGAGCATTGAACGTTCACGAACGTTTATCATTTTCGTTAAAAATGGACTAATAGGTGGAATTTTAGCAAACGAAGTCAAATAGATAAAATTCTTGCATGAACACATAGAATATGTAATTTGTGAACCGTAGGCTCTTGAACGAGCCAATTCGGACTTATAACGAAGAAGTTAGGAGCTCGGGAATCTCACTTAAAAGAAAATCTGTCAAAATTGTCTGATAACTAGCGCCGAAGCGCGGCCAATTACACTAAGCATGGCGCCCTTGAAACACGTGACCAAAATTTAGAACTAAAAGCCATGCACATGCAAAGACGAGCCAGAGAGGAGAGGAAAGGCAGCAGCCGCGCCAACACACTAGGTCACACACAGTAATAAAAGATTACAAGTAAGGAAATAAAGATAAGTGATTAGTAATGAACTAATACATTAATAAACTTAATGTAGCATCATTGTAAACCTTAAGTAATACACTAAAGGTTAAAGATAAGTTGGATTTGAACATAAATGGTATGCAATGAATGTACTTAACCAATGCCGATTAAGTGTCAAGTTAATAACATAAAGACGTTAGTAAGCCGTGAGGAAGGATAATTAACTTCGAATCGAAAGTTGTATTAATGAAATATTTTCGATTAAGTTATAAAAGAGAACGAAGTTGGTAAGAACGATGTAAAAGAACGACGGCAAGCCGGAACCAATAAATAACAAATTTAATACGGGATTAGATTGAGAAGAAGGGTAAGATTCTTTAGGAACTACGTATGTGAGACCCCAGATTTTATGAATAAAGATTTAATTTTCTCGAAATAATTTTTTTGAATATTATGGTGTGGATTTGATATAATGTTATAGTTGTGGGTAGTATTTATAAATTTTGCAAAGTATGCAAGTTGTCATATTATATTCGATTGGTCGGGGAATATTTGTTTTATCAGGGAATATTCGTGCAACGACAAAATCATTGGTGGACCCCACAACGGAATTATTGTCTGATTGAGAAAACGACAAAAATATTTTATGAAAATATATAACGGCGTAAGTTTTACCGTTAATACTGTTGAACTACTCGGTAGTAAAAGTACAATAATACGCGTGGTTGCATAGTAGCACACGGTATTGATTATTGATGCTTACGTGATAAATAACTCATTTTTGTTTTATTGGTATTATTAATGTAATAAAACAGAATACTTTTATAAAGTTATTCAATAAATAGAATATATTATATTCTATTATGCATAGTGTCTGCATAGTGTTTTGCATAGTAAAATCTTTTTATATAAAACAGAATACTTTTATAAAGTTATTTGTTTTATTAGACAATAATTAGAATATATTATATTTTATTATGCATAGTGTTTGCATAGTGCATGCATAGTAAAATCTTTTATAAAGTTATTCGTTTTATTAGATTATAAATAGAATATATTATATTTTATTTAAAAGATTTTGCTTTAAATATGGACCGTCAGATTAAAGTAAATCAATCTGGACCGTTCATGAGTTAGTTACTATGCAGTCCATTTTTCTATAAATAGAAGCTCATTCCTTCATTATTTCTTATGAATTCACTGAAACTCTAGAGAGAGAAACTATAGAGAAAAAAAAGAAAAGTGTTTTGCTACTTCACTACTTCTATATCAAGTACTTTTCTTTCTAAGGTAGGGAATATTATTTGTTGTACTCATAAGGGGTATTCTTTCTTTCTTATTCATGAAGAGAACTTCTGTTATTCCATTCTTTATTATTCCGTTGTACTCATAAGGGGTACTCTTCTGTTAATTATTATGAAGGTTGGAATAACCTGTCTATGCGAAGTACCGCATGCATGGTGATTTCTTTTGTTATTACATTCTTTATTATACTCAGTTGGTTAAAGTTTTGACTTCTATACTCTATGAAATTAGTGGAATATCCTTGATATTTGCGCTTCATCCAAAGATCTTTCATGGAAATATTCTTGAGCATTCTTGAATTTTACTCTACAAAGCGATGATCATGTTGACAATTTGGGCGTTATTGGTTCTGGATAAATTAATTCTTGAACTTGTTTTATTGAATTCTTATATCATTGTCATCATCCTCATGTTCATATTATGTTGAAAGTCATCTGTGGCCTGTAGTGCATAGATGGACTTGGTATGATTATGACTAGGGATTATTCGGTGTAATCATGACCTTAATGTTACAAATGATGTGGAAAAAGTCCTCATTGGCCCGTTAGTGCATTGATGGACAGTCTTTGGTATGATTATGGCTATGGATTCTCTTCGGCCAAGGGTTCAAAGATGATTTGTTTTATGACATGATCAGGACCGTTGATGAAAACATGATTATTCTTGGCCCGTAGTGCATGGATAATTATGGTCGTGATACTAAAGAATATCCTTGGCCGTAGTGCAGGGGTGATTCGATTATGTGGATTATTTATTAAAAGTCGAGTCCCAAATGATAAAAGTGATGAAAAATCTTTTAAATCATAAAAGATAGTAGATTTTATTCTCTACTTGACTCTTTTAATGGATTGCTTGTTCCATTGCAGCTTAAACTTGATGTTTGTTATATTGTATCGCTTTAACAATCGCTTTAAGTCTAATGATAATTTATTACGCATTATTTTAGTCATAATATTTCTTCTTGGGCTAGTTGAGCTCACCCTTTCTTTCACCGTTCTCTTGTGAAATGAGAATATAGGCCGGGACGAGTGGGGGAAACAGGTGATGGTCCTAGATGGTGCATTAGTAGTCCTCACTATTCTATGAAATAGTGTGATAATAATTGTAATGAGGACTCCTTTTGAGTTTGTATACTCTCTAGTAGACAATATTTGTATTCAAACTCACGGTTTATGTTTTGTCGTATTGTACCATGACGGTTGTATTATTAAGTTGTATTTGAATTCTGTACCATGTATCTGGCGACTCAAGATGGGTGATGTATACCTAATTTTGGGGGCGTCACAACGTATGTTCATTCATGACCTAATGTGGTATGTTATGTGATTATGTATTGTAGAGACCGTAAAGACTAAAAGGAAACGTAATTTTACTATAGCAGACACTGAAGGCAAGTTTTTCTAAACGCTTGTCTAACCTTCGTGTTAGCCATGTTTTCAAATGATTCAAGTTATGAGATGCATGTATGGTTTTAAAGAAAGAGTCGATGCCAGTTTTAACTCGGCTAGACTAATCTTGATAGATTGATTGCATTGTTTACAAGTCTTTCAATATAGAATTACTAACGCTATCCTACGCCAACTGTTTGGTATGGATTCAAGGTAAGCCTGTATGTGAATAAACAAATATATTTTCATCGAGTATTCGATGGGCACGTGAGGTTGCCACAACTTAAATGTATACACCTTTAATGAATATAGTGTTGATCAACATAGAGTACTATAGGCTGATCACCTAGAAGTGCTCGTAAGATATGCCGGACTTACAGACTTCGTTTCGGGTTGTCCTTTTCAAAGAAACTATAAGACGTTCATGTCTTGAACCAGAATTGATGTATTATTGAATGCTGTTATTGTAAAATGTTTTGAAGGAAAAGAAACACTATTTTAAGTTATTGATAGTACTTCGTAACTATCATCCAGTTATTAAAGATATACTATTTCTATGTTTCAAGCATGCTTTTAAAATGAAATTGTTGTACTTGCTCAGCTTGTTATGCTCACTCTTGCTTGAACCATATGAATGCAGCTTAGACCAAATGGAATGAAGAATTCGACAAGGATAAGGTGAAGGCTAAAGAGAATTTGTAGATTACCTATGTAATAGTATAGGTTTGAAATGATAATATTTGATATTATGACAGGAACAAATGTAACGGTTATAAAGAACCTACGGAATGGTAGTATTGTTTTGGAATATATATAAGACATATTCGTTCTTTTGAGGCATTTCCATTGAATGTTTGTGCGAACTATAGCACCGTGGAGCACCATATGTCGGGTTGAAAGAGACCTAGATTTGGTGGCGTCACAAAAATAACGGCGAAAGTTTTACCGTTAAACTGTTGAACTACCCGGTGGTAAAAGAACAGTAATACGCGTGGTTGCATAGCAGCACACAGTATTGATTTTTGATGCTTACGTGAGAAGTACTCCATTTATATCAATTATTTCTACAATAATTGCTTGCATAATATCTCTCATATTATTGATTCAATTATTGTCACAGTATCATCTGCATAATATTTATTATTATTAAATCAATAATTGAGAGGACACAGTTATTCATATTATTATTTACAATATTGACAATGTCTAGAAAGTTCTATCAAGGAGAGGTTTGGTCACCTAATTGCGCGCTAATAGGGAGAAATCCTTATAGGAAAACCCCCTCTTTCCTGGGAATGATTTGGTTGTTAAATATTGTGAGTTATAATATTAATGACGAATAAGTTCGTGTTGATTAAAGATGAAATTGATATTTCTATTGTGTTGGGATTATTAGTGTTAGTGGAAATTGACATCTATTTCGATAATAATGGATGTCTGAAGGTTATATTGACCAATCGGGTAATTAATCGGATAAATAAGCAATTAATTGCTATTAATTCACATGCTTATAACTATTTGTTCACATTTGTGTACTATTGAATCAAATGCATGTATGATTAGGTGAGGTGGTGCAAGATTGATAATACTTGCATGACTAAATTAAAAATAGAGGTATAGATCAAGGTACTATACAATAATTATTTTTTTCACATGATTGTACTATTGATTCACAAGATGTACTATTAGGGGAGGTGGTGCAAGTTTGATAATACTTGCAGGACTAAATTAAAAATGAAAGAAAAGAT
This sequence comes from Panax ginseng, assembly GCA_020205605.1. Classification (NCBI taxonomy): domain Eukaryota; kingdom Viridiplantae; phylum Streptophyta; class Magnoliopsida; order Apiales; family Araliaceae; genus Panax; species Panax ginseng. Next base: position 58,930,676 of record CM035140.1, on the reverse strand, counting down.
GAAGGTATTATACTATAATATTTCGAGCCCCAAAATCTGCAATTATCGAAACTATATTTTCCTATAAATAGAAGCTCTTTCTTCTTTCATTTTCACCAATTCACCAAGACTCACAAGAGCAATTATAGAGAGAGAAGCTATAGAGAGAAAGAAGTAGAGAAGTCTACTACTTCACTATTCCAATATCCAGTCTTTTTCTGAGGTAAGGGATATTATTTTTTTCTAGTATTCATAAGGAATAATATTTTCTTCCATACTCTGTAGTATGTGAGTAATATTATTTCGTCTCGTATTCCTGATTATACCCTCATTTTGTTAAAGTATTACTTCTATACTCTGTGAAATTAGTAGAATATCCTTGAAATTTGCGCTTCATCTAGTATCGTTTCACAAGAATATTTTCTACACATTCTTGTTAAATTTTAAGTTTTTCATGCCGGAGTACTGTCCATGTGTAGTATTCATTTTTACAGTACTATTCACAAAAGTAATATTCACGGGGTACTATTCACAAAGTACTATTTACGGGGTACTATTCCCGAAGTACTATTTACAGGGTACTATTCACTCAGGTACTATTCACCCGAGAAATTATTCATGACAAAAATTGATTTCTTTGATGTCCAAATCATTTTTGATACAATATTATTCTTGAATTTTACTCCACAAAGCAGTATCATGTTGACAATTTGGACATTATTGAATTCTGGATAAATTAAGTTATAAATCTTTAAAAATTTATCCTTTGCTTTCGTTTAATTGAATTCTTATATCATTGTCATCATCCTCATGTTTATATTGTGATAAAAGTTATCTGTGGCTTATATGCATAGATGTACTATTGATTGGTATGATTATGACCATGGATTATTGTAACATTCCAAAATTTTAATTGTAATATTAAATACTTATTGAATTATATAAATATTTATTTGAAGTGTTTATTGTTGAAAATGATGAAATAAATATTTTAATATTTTATTGACGTGGTTATGTTTAGTAAATATTTATGAATTAAATTTATTAGATAATATTCTAAAATAAATTAATTTATAATTTAGAGAGTTATAATATAACATGAGAAGTTATATTGTTATTGAATTTAATAATTTAAAGGGTATATTAAATTATTAAATAAAATTATAATTTTGTGTTAATTGTTTAAATGATATATTTAATTAAATATAGTGTGACAAATAACTATATTATAAGGAGTATTAAAATAAATTAAAGTTGTTTTAATTGAGTTTACCCAAACAAGGTTTAAGTATATTAAGTCTTTAATTTTAAAGAGTTTTGCCAAACGGAGCCTTATGGCTTTTGGATTTTTAAAATTTGAATTTATAATAAAATAAATAAAATAAATTAAAATAATAAATATAGTATATTTATAATATATACGTTTGTTAACTCGGCTTCTTAACGTTATACGTACTTGTCTTCATTATCTTACAGTCAAACCATACACTGCGTGTAGGTTCTACCCATTTAATATTCGCGTACACTCAACCCTTACATCGGCTAAAGTGTTTAACGTTTACATTCATTCCAACATTCTCTATCCGACTCATATTCGGACTTTCATTAATCTCATTATCGTTTGTTTTATCGCAACTACGGTCCCCGGATATTAGTTACTTAATCTAGCGTTTACATTCTTTGTCTTTTAATCCCGTTAAATTTTCCCGTTCACCTTTTACTAAAGATTTAAATCACTTGTTTAAGTGTTACATTATATGAACTACATGTTCAATATTCTTTCTTACACATCCCCCAGGATTTGAGCAATAAAAAGCTCATTTCTGGGCCTTGCCTACAAGACCGCATTATTGACACAGGTTCCCTCTTCTTCCTCACGCTGAGGCACCACTCAAAGATGAGCAGATGGGCCTTAGTTAGCGCTACTGACGCATGCTTCCTAAAACCTGTTGGCGTTGTGGTGCCAGGCTTAGAATTTACAAAATTTTTCTATGTTTGGAAATTGTTTGAGACGCTTACTTTACGATCTCATCTCTTCTTCGTTATAACTCGAAACAAGGTCGTTCCAAAGCCATTCTTTTCCTTATCTTACGTACTTCAACTTCCCTTGGACATAAATTTATTCTATATCCATTAACATGCCATTCAATTGGCTTAATCTTCATCCTTCGTTCATTTTACTTTATTAACGTTCTTCGTCCGTTCGTCCGTAATTCGGTCATCCGAACTCGGAACTCGGTCGTTCTTGAGTCAACGACTCATGTTTTCTACGTTCTATTACATTTTTATGAAACCCTACACATTCGGGTTCATTTACATACTTTCTACTTCTCGTTCGTCTTTTACGAAATTTTTTCCATAACTTCGTTATAACTCAGTTTAATCTGTTCTTCATGAACGTTTCTACCATTCCTAACCAAAAAATAAGCAACTAACTTATACGCGATGGTTTTAAACTTGTCCATCAACAACAAGTTATATCTACGATGATTTTAAATTTGTCCATCAACAACGTTCTTCGTGTTCTTCGCGTTCTTCATTTTTAATCGATATTTGGATTACGATTTCACTTTTCCTTGGAATTTGATGTTATAAATCACCATTCCTTACTAATTTCACCGAATCGTTCATATGATTCATTCGGATCGTTTAAATTCATTACGAAACTTATACTTCCTTAAGAAATTTATAAACTAAATTTCTAATTCTTATTTCTTCGTTTTCTCATGATTTCAACCATATGAAATCATTCATTACATCTTTTACTTCTATTCTCATTAAGCTATATTTTAAACATAGAAAACTTAAAAGAAAATTACTTAGAAGTTGGATTTTCGGATTACCTTTCTTATTTAATCTTCCTCCATTGGACAAAGCGTGTTATCGGGCTAGCTTTTCCTCTTCCTTCCTCATCTCATTCGAACTCTCTCTCTCTCTCTCTCAAGTGTTGGAGAATTTTTCATTAACCAACAAATGAGCTTAAGCTCTCCTTTTATAGATTTTCAAGACATTCTGAGTCGCCAAATATATGGTACAGCAAACAACTACAACTTCATTATTACAATTGTCGTGCAAAATACGACAACACATATGTTGTGACTTTAAATACAAATATTATCTTCTAGACAGTATTCAAACTCAAATAAGTCCTCATTACAATTATTGAAACACTATTTTACAAAATAGTGAGGACTGCTAAAATAACCGATTGGAAACATCACTCCATACCCCGACTAGTTCCCGTTATATTCTCGTCTCCTGAGAAGAAAAATGAAACAAAAAGGAAAAAGGTGAGCTCAACTAGCCCAGTAAATAATATTATGACTAAGATAATGTAGAACAAATTATCGTTTGCCTTCAATAAATCAGATAAAATATAATGGACAACCATTTTTAGATCAATATTCGCAGCGGAAATAACAATTCATTAGAAGAGTTAAGTAGAGAATGAAATCTACTATCTTCTATGATTTAAAAGTCCATCATCAATATTTTATCCCTGTAACATCAATCAATATACATCTTGAACCAAATTTTCATCTTTGCACTACGGGCCAAAGATATTCATTTGTATTACCAGTTGGTCATGTTCATCTCAACACTTGTCCATCTTTACACAACGGGCCAAAGATATTCATCAGGTAATCATTCATCTTTGAACTACAGGCCAAAGATATTCAGTTATATCATCATTTAAGACTGAGGATGATGAAAAATATTTTTAAAAAAATGAATCTAGTGAGATAAAAGATCAAAGATTAGGGATTTATACTTCGGTTTATCCAAGTTCAAAAATACGATCCATAATAAACCATAGTTGAATAAAATTCAAGAATGAAGATCAAAACATGGATACAATCAAAGATAGTAACCATAATATACATCTTGGACAAAGAAGAGAAAATTTCATTTTTCCGTGAATAGTGTCGTATACGTGAATAGTACCCCCGACATGAAAATATAGAAATTTCACAAGAAAAATAATACTTCATGAATAGTACTCATAAATAGTACAATATTTGTGAATAGTTCTGTATACGTGAATAGTAACCCCGACACGAAAAGGTAAAAATAAAATTCATACCAATATTTCGGCATAATGATATTGAAAGAAATAATATCATTTAAGAAGAAAATAACATCCCTTACCTCAAAAGAACAGTACTTTCGGCTAAAATATCAGGTATAAGGCTAAATGAAACTTGCACTGAATAGCAACTCTCAAAGTATCTAAATACTCACAAAATACGCCCGATAATATTGAGAGAGAAAGCTTATGATTTTGGTGTGATTTTCAATTTTAACTAAACACCCTATTTATAGGAAAATGCTAGAACGCCAAAGCAGACTAACCTGCTACCTGATGGCTTTACTTGCTAATATTCATGCCCACCACTTTTGAAATAAAATTTCAGCACATTTCTCACCAACCAAAAGTGGGGCCCACCCATTTTAGAAAATTTCCAAAATGTTTTAAATTTAAATAATAATCAGCAACTTCAAGAATTCATAATAAATAGCTCTTTTATCAGAAAATATGAATTTTATGGCCATTTCATAGGAAATTTAATTCTCTACAACTTTGCAGAAGAAAGTTTTCCCAAATTCCAAATAGAAAATCCCCGAAATCCACATACGGGCGATTTTTAATACCTTCATTCTGGCAAAATACTGATAAAATACCTTAACATTAATTCCTTCATTTATATCCACATAAAAAATAAATATTTCTTTATCATATAAATTAATAATTAATTATTCACAAATAATATTACAGAATCATAATTATGACAACCAAGTCGTTCCCAGGAAAGATGAGGCTTTCCGATAAAGATTTCTCTTTACTGGCATGCAATTAGGTGACCAAACCCCGTTCCTAGACAGAACTTTCTTAAACATTACCAATAATGCTATCTAATAATATTATTCAAATAATATGAATTATTGATCTGATAATGGAAAATACTATGCAGTGACAATTATTGAAACAACAATAATATAAAATATCAATGTAGCAATTATTGAATCAATAAAATAAAATATTGAACAGTAAATACTGTAACAATTATTGAGTAGTGCCTTCTTACGTAAGAATCAATAATTCAAAAATATTGTGCAATCTCTGTGCTGTCTACTTTGTGACCCAGACGTATTACTATATTTTAACCACCGGGTATTCCAACAGTGTTAACGGTAGCAACTACGCCGTTATTTGTAAAATTAAAACTCAAACTTGTCGTTTTCTTCATCCGACCGTATTCTGTTATGGGGCCCACAAATGGCTGCACCGTCATATGGATATTACCCGACAACAAGAATATTTCACGACCAAACGAATATTCCCCGACAATAATGAATATTTTTTAACCACTTGCTTATTTTGCACATTTCACCCATAACCAAAGCATTATATCAAATTAACACCATATTATTCAAAATAATAATTACAGAAAATTTTATTTTATTTATAAAAAGTTGGGGTCTTACAATGATGGTACATACAGTCGGTGGATGCTGGGGCTCTTAGGTGATGGGTGTCTGAGATCTGATAGCGTTCTCGGATTATGCGGATGTCATCCTCTGTGAGTTGAGAGGGGATATTGGCATGGGGTAATCGGTCCTCCTTATGGTATTCAAGAGGTGTTTTCTGGGAATCGGTTACTGGAGGATTCTTGCTAGAAGATGGAGCAGTGTTAGGGTTTGCTTTTGGAATGGTGTTTGTGGTGTTAGGAGACAGGGGGCATAACCGAGATGGGGGTTACAGAGATTGGGATGACATCTTCTGGATTTTGGGAGGCCATTGTTGTTAGTTTGCAGAGAGAAAGTTGGAGGAAGGAGAAAGCGAAAGTGCTTTTGAAATTCGAAATCCAAATGATCAGGTGAAAACGTCTAATTTGGGGGGATTGAGTTTTTATAGTGATTGTCTTTTCAGTTGTTTTCGAATATCGAGGGCGGCACATTTAATGAAGTTAATGATGGTGGAATTGAAAGGCTAAGGCGTACGGTTTTGGGTGGTTCTGATGGTTGGGCCTTGTTTGGTCATATTTGGGCTCTTTTGTTGTTTGGGCTATTTTTTGTATACTCTTCCATCAAATATTCTATTTAATGGAAGACTGGGGGGCAATATTGGGCCATGATTATTTGGGTCTTTGGAGTGTAGTGGGCCATTAATTATGTGGAGTTATTTGGGCTTGGACCAGAAGGGAATTAGTGGACGGGGGGACTTATGGGCTGAGGGTCCTAGTTATATTTGGATTCTGATTATGGAAGGAAGTGTTGGACTATGGATCCACTTCCTTAATTAAAGGAGATTTGACACAATCCTAGGATAATTGGGAATCTTAACCTGATTTGGAGAAGGATTGCTTACAAGGCGTGAGATCACTATAAATACAAGACACTACATTGGTTTTAAGGTACATGCAATTTACTTTCCAGCACTAGAGCATTAAGTCTCCATTGTTAACCTTATATCAGGCTGTACTTATTTTCATATCGGAGCTATCTCCCGACGGCTCAAGCCGTCAAGCTTTTGGTGTTTATTCGTTTGTGTGCAGGGTAGGATGTGCTTTTAGTGATTGAAGCGCGTGGACGGATCTTGGCGTTAACAAATCCTAACATTTAAAATATTAATAAGGTTTACAAACTTTTGCATCATTTTTCTACTATTCAGTACATAGAATAATAGTATCGTATTTCATTTAAATCACAAGCAAAACAGCTAAACAAGACATATTTCAGTTTATTTATCTTTTTTCCTTTTCTTTGTATTTTTACTTCTGATTTACATTTCTATATTTTCTTATCAAATTTTAATTGGAGGGGATAAATTTATTTCAACACATTTAATCTTCTACCAAAATGTAGGTTTTTGGTTTGTGGTTATAAGGTTTATGCTATCTTGTGTATTTTGAATTTGTAGCCAAGTGTAACCCAAACACAACTAGATGATATATTCGTTTGTATTCATAGACTTGTACCCATGTGTAACCAAATACAACTAGATGATAAATTCATTACTCTTAAATGTTAAAATTAATCCCATGAGACCAACACCATTTATACCGTGTTTTTAAATTTTAAAATAGACAGAAAAAAAAAGAAATTACAAAAAACTTAAGTTTATTTTTTTATTATTGAAATTTTAATAAACATAAAAAATAATAAATTAACAAAAAAAAATTAACCTCTTTTTTTCTAATTTTTTCTTTAAAAAATAAACGGATTTGGTCTGAAAATCAAATAACATAAGAAAATCTTTTTTATAATTCCTCTTAATACCCTCTTCATTATAAACACAATAAAATTAATATAAGTGGAACATAAAAAAATGTAAAAAGTATCTATCTCAACACATTTATAACCATCTATATTCTTGAAAATTTTAATATTAACAACAATGTTAAAATATAGTGTAAAAAATAAATAAAATTTTATATCTCATTTTCTTTTATTTTTCGAATTCCAAACAAAGCCTTAATGACGCATATTAACAACCAAGATTACCGCCAAAAGGGGTTAAATATACTTTTACCTACTCTGCTAGGGGCCAGTTTACAAATGTATCATCGAACTGATATTTTTAATGGTCAACTCATTGAACTATATATTATTTACAAAAAGTAATTTTTTCGTCTATGTCTGTTAACCATTTAATAGAAAAATGACGTGACAATACGTGACAATACTAACAGGAGAGATAAGTTGAGTTAGATAACTAATTAAATTATATTATACTCAATTCTATAACAAATAGTTAAACAAAATATAAATCAAACTAATATACATAAGAAATAATTAAATTAATTAATTAATAATAAAATAAATTAATGAATAATTTTTACAAATGTATTTATATAAATTAATGAAGTTCAATGAGTCAATTGTATCAGATTTTCATGCATGCCATGCACCCCTTTGTATCAATTTGATAAATATTTGAAGTTCAATGAGTCGATTGTAAAAAAAAATCAGTTCAGTGATGCATTTGTAAACCGACCCCTAGTAGAGTGGGAAAAAATATATTTAACCCCCGCCAAAAGTTGAACTAATTTTTCTGTTAAACCACACAACCAAGGCTGTGAAGTCAAACAGTTCGAGTTTGATTTGAATTTGACTCGAAAAAATACGAGCGAGATTCAGATTCGTTACTAATATGATCCAAATCTGAGTATAAAAAATTATTTTGAATAAAAATATGAGTAAAATTTGAGTAAAGTTATAGTTGACTCGTTTAAAATTCAAACTACTTGAATTCTCGACTGTAATTCGATACATACTCGATTGATACATATTCAATTAGATACTCGATACATTCTCTTATAATATATATAAAATTAAATCAAATTATGATAATTAATTATTATTATTTTGTTTTTTTTATAATTTTAATTGTGATTTTATATTTGTAAAGTGTAATAATATTAAATATAGGACAAATGGGCAAAAATGCCCTAGACGTTTACCTCGATATCCCACTTGCACCCTATATTTTTTTTGTCCAAAAGTACGCTTAACATTACAAGTTTAAGGCCAATTGTGCCCCTCCCATTAATGAAAATGCCACTTAGACTAATATGGTTGACACCTTATCTAATTTTGCTGACGAAGCATGAAAGAGAAAACAAATTTTACTGACACATGACAAAAAAATATTTAATAAAAAAAATATTTTTTTTCTCCTTTTCTCCTTATTTTGTCTCTCCTATCTCCTTCCTCTATTCTCTCTCTCTTCTGTTTCCCTCTCCTCTGTCTCCTTTATCAAAATTGGAAGATCTAGGAATTGGGGTTTACATATCTCAATGGTTACATACATCTCCAACACTAATTCCAAGATCAGAGTGAACAATTTGTTGGAGTTTGTCAACACCTCTAGTGCTTGATTTCTTTGTATTATTACTCATGCTCAAAGTAGGAAAAGGAATAGAAGGGAGACAAAACTAAATAAAGAAACCCTTAAAACTGAAGTCATTGCAGCCTAATTCATCCCTAATCTAGGGTCAAAGAAAACAGAGGACATACTAAGCACCACATACTTCAAAAAAATGAAATTCATTTGAAGCTCAATAGCTACGATAACGACAAAAAGAGCAAACCGGGAAACCATAAGGTAAAGAATGAAATCAATTGATAGAAGAAAGGCGCAATTAAATTGTACATAGAAGCAAGATTTTAATGAACAACACAAGGCGTAAGGAATATACAAATAAATTAAAAGAAATTAAAAAAAATTATCCCAACAACATAGAAAAAGCCCAAGAGATGTCACTTTGATCTAATTCAGTTAGACATTCCATACAGAAACAATGGAGCCCATTTTTTCTAACCTCTGAACTCAGCAAAAAGAAATGCTTGATTTTACCAAATACACAGAACTTCAAGAACCACACCCTTTCGTCGGTACTCGATCGGAACATCCATAATTTTCGATCAAAACTGAAAGACCCCAACTTTTTATAAATAAAATCGAATTTTCTCTAATTATTATTTTGAATAATAAGGTGTTAATTTGATATAATGCTTTGGTTATGGGTGATGTTGACGTCGGGATTTTTAAATGTCCCTTTCCGTTACTTGTTCTTTGGTGTTCTCATTTTTGGTGAGATTTGTTTGAAAAAACAAGTGAAAAAGGTCCGACATGTATAATGTCGATGATGGACTGTTAAGAGTCGCCAGTTGGTTTTTAAATGGTTGTACCAACACAACCGAGAAAAGATTTACATATTGACCCAGTGATGTGACACTGTTAAACGGGTCGGTGAAACCAAGATTCATTAGGGTCCGGGGACTTGGTTATGCGGAGGGAAGGTGTTAGGCACCCCCCGATATCCGTGTTACCACGATGACCGCCTCTTTTCAAGAAACAATTATCTGAATGTGTGTGTGTGTGGGTCAATGTGCTGTTATTTAGAAGTAGTGCGAGGCCTCGTTCGCACCTATATACACAAGGTTTGAATTTATGTAAAAATTTAGTTTTTAGCAAGATACGACAATGATGTTTTATAAAAGAGGTTTTTTAAACCCTGATGCTCAATAGTAATTGAGACCTTTTATACTTCCATTTTATTAAGTGTTCGACTTGATTGATTTTATTTTCGAGATACGAAGCATCTATCAGAAAATAATATACAAAATAATGCCGATTCCCTCGTGGGTATGAAAACCATCTGAGGAAATTTAGACACTGCATAATAATTTACAAGCTGCGTACAGTTGAAAATGTTCATCACGGGAACCGAATCTAGATCCAATATGTTGAATCTGTGATCACATGATTCCTAAGCGCACATGATACCGCAATTTATATGAAAAGCACTAAGCAGGTATATATATATATATAAAAACTGTAAATATATATATATACAGACATGATCACCAACCACGAAGCACCTCCATGGGGGATCAAAAATATAAATAAAGCTGTAAAATCTATCAACCGCCACGGAGGAAACTCCAGGCGGGACGAAACGTAAATATAGCTGTAAAGACGGTCAACCACCACGGAGGAAACTCCAGGCGGGACAAAACGTAAAGAAAGCTGTTAAAGTGATTAACCACCATGAAGTAAACTTCTGGTGGGACAATATATATATATATATATATATATATATATATATATATATATATATATATAAAAGCGATAAATGCACCAGATGTAAAATTCAGGCTCATCGAACAAAGTTCGACCACAATTCATATATATAAGTATATATATATAAAAGAGAATAAACGCACCGGATGTAAAATTCGGGCTCATCGAACAGAGTCCGACAACAGTTCAGATATATAAGTATATATATATATGAAAGCGAGTAAACGCACACCGGATGTAAAATTCAGGCTCATCGAGCAGTCCCATACACACGCTTAATATATATATATATATATATATATATATATATAAAGCGATAAATGCTCCGCATCAAGTTCTACGCTCATCGAACAAAGTTCGACACACAGTTCATATATATATATAAAAGCAAATAAACGCTCCAGACCAAAGTCTAGGCTCAATCGAGGCATAACTCAATAATGTTAGTCCATATATATATATATATAATATATATATGTATATACAAACTGAAATAAAACCACGGACCGAAGTCCGGGCAAACGCACACAACACGACTCTCAACGTGAAGAAGGGTGTGTGCAAAGATGAAGAGAAAGACTTTAAAGTGTGTGAGAAGGCTTACAGTGGGCTGCCAAAGAAGACTTCTATATCTTTAAAGTGAATAAACACTGGCTTTTGTAGGTATAAAAGTAGCTATATATGAGCTCACAGGTGTTTAAAATGGGAAAGTACTCCGCATGGGGTGAGTACAAAACAAATTGGGCAGGGCTTCCTCGCCGTTTTCTCTTGCAAAATGGCCACCCCAAGCCCTCTATTTATAGAGGGCGGAGCCAGCAGTGTACAGAGAGGCTACCCGGTTGCCCCGGTTTTTTGAATAGGTCGCCTCGTAAATGCGTACATTTGGGCACTGTAATGTCCGCTCGAACTTTCAGAAGTGCAATCCGGGCATCCGATTAAGGTATACATGACCTATTTCGGACCGCCATTGTTGAGAGTTGTACAATGGCATGGGATTAGAGTTTGTACGAAGTTATTGAAGATGGGACGATGCCCTCCGGTCTTCAAGCTTCAAATTCTATCCGTTACCCCGCACAATAGTCACTCGGGATTGATTTTCCTTTATTCTTGTGGGACATTGTTGTGTAGAGATGTGTGTATGAAATGTTGAGATGACATGGCGTGGCATCGCATTGGCGAGATGACGATGTTGCCCCTCACCGGTGTTATCACCGGTTTGGGCTGATAAATCAGACGTTGCTCAAGGCTTCGCTGAGATTGGACTACTGCAATTGTTGAAGGTCCTCAATGTCATCTTTGAGGTATGCCTGTCCTCCTGGTGTTATCTCTGGGTTGGTACAAAGTATCTCATTGTGGGCGCCGAGATTGAAGCTGGTTTCATTTGTAACAAGCATTTCCGGGGTTATCGTCAAAACTGCATTCCTTGGGGTTATCACCAAGGTTGGTAGCTATTCCCATGGTTGGGACTGAGACTGGATACCTCGGGGTTATCTCCAGGATTAATCGATCTTCTCCGGTGTGTGTTCCGATATTGGATCTGCATGCCTCGGGGTTATATCCGAGGTTGGATTTGTTACTCCCGGTGTGTGTTCCGGGGTTTGATGATGAACTTCCGGTAGTATCCGAAATGGACCGTCTTCCAGGGTTCCCTCTTGAAAGACGAATCTATCCTCCTGCAATGTTAGTGACAGGTTGACAGAAAATTTCAAGTGTCTACAGTTGCCCCTCTTTATCATACTCAAGCAATGCGATGCATGAGTGGGATAAAGAATCCTAGACACTTGAAATGCAACATGATGCAAATGTATGATGCATGTGTACGGGGTTGTGGCCCAACACGCGGGGATGATTGCTGGCTCCCTGTTGCTTCAACTGGGGATTGGCAATGATGACCAGATTTGATGTGTAATCTGAATCTGTTAGGATATTGATGTTGGGGTTATCACCAAATTCCTGGGTTCTTGGTAACGACTTGATCCTGAAGAGGTACCTCTCATATGTAAGAGATCTGTGGGGATAAAGCTTGGTCTATTTGAGGATGTTTATAACATATTCCATCATCGATCCTCCTTGATAACATTGACCTTTCCTTGTTGGTATTGTCAGGACATGTCAAGATTCTGTTGGATTTACTGCCAACAACAAATGCTGTCAGGGATGCCTGACCTTCGTTGATGTGTACTTCACCGGCATGTGAATCAACGAATGAAAACCCTGTGGGATATACTATCAAGGCTGCTTGACCTTCGCTGACGTGTGAATCAACGGAACATTGCGTTGTGACCCCCGCCGGGGATCCGCTGGGGAATATGAGTAATCGAGCATGAAATTCTCGAATAGCTCTAGAGCTCCGATAGGTTTAATCGCCATCGGTTGAGATAATGTCAAGGCTGCTTGACCTTCATTGATATTTGTATCAACGACTGTGCGTTTTAATCCCCTGCCGGGGATTCACGTTGTAACCCCCGTCGGGGACCACGTTGATCTTTTAGGGTAATGACCCGGAGTTGACAGCATTGGACTTGTGTATGGTATTGCCGAATGTGATTTGTAACAAATGAGATCATTGGCAGGGTATACCTCGTGTTTGGGTGACTATCAATGAGTGATGTATAGACTCAGAGTTCCATCTGAGAAGACCAGGATTGTAGGATGTTTTGCTCAATTGCGTAGCATTTTTATTCCTGATTTGGCCTTTCTAGTCTGTGAGAACTCCTTTGTAACTCAAACTGGACCGAGCCGGAGGGGTGGGGCCCACATAGGGGTGCCGCAAGTACACCTGCTGCAGCCGCAGATGAGCCTGCGACCAACCGTGGATGATGTAATCCAACAGGTTGGTCTCATAAGTCATTCTCAACTTGTTTCGCGAAGAGAAATCCGAGAGCCTCCTTCAAATTTGCTGAGTTCGGGCTATTTTCTGCAAATTCTATCACCGTACAAGTGTTCTGCACTATCCTGGTAACGTATGCATGTATTTTTTCCAATTTTTATCCGTTGGATTTTGAATTATCGCATGAAATGCATCTAAACACATCGTAGTGATTATGTATGCACAAATGACTTGATAAAAAATATTCAACATAGTAAATGTTAGTATTAAACCATGCTGAACATAATGATGTAAAACAATTTGACTTTTGAGACAGTTAAATTGACACCTTTTTCTGCTATTTTTGTCCTATTTGAGTTCCAATGAGCAAAAGGTAAAAAGGCAAAGTACTCCTGATATTGAGGTTAACCTTATGCATGAATGATTTTGATTTTTAATGCATATATTATGTATATGACTTTGGGGCAGGTGTGCTACTGAATGACCACCTAGACATGCCTATGTGCATGTGGATAGTCCTATTTTCAAAGGGGACTATGACAAATTTTTTCAAAATGTAGGCATTGGGTAGTCATGCATTTTAACTATACTGTATGTTAAAGTAAATGCATGCATGCATATAGTCATAAAATGCATTCTAGAAAGCTTCAGGTAAGGAAATACCACACCCTTTATGAGGTGATTTGGAGACTTGTTATCTAGATATTATGGATCCGGATCAGTCGAGTAGTTCCCGTTGGACCACTTCTGGTATACGGAGGAGGGCTTCTGAAGTGCCTCAACCCCGTTCTATCAGACAGCCTCGTTGATTGGTGGAGGCAGTGATTCGTCCAGTCTGAGCAGACGTGCCAGATGTTGAGGACGAGGATGAGGATATTCCGATTGAGGATCCCGCTCCTGCTGTACATGTTTCCCATAGGGAGCTTCCTTGTATTCAGGTGGCAAACCCAGAGCTTCTGGGTGATTTGAGCAGACATCCCTCGATGTACTTTCATGTTAATGAGGTATGATGTTAGATCTTGATCTTCCTTCTTTCCTATTGACGAGGAGTAAAGGATTCTGATGTTGATCTGCATTTTATGCGAGTTCACGCTTCTTCACACGGCTAGAGGGGGAATTGGTTCAGTATACACTCCATGTATCAGGCTCTTCATCCTGATTACAGAGCGATAGTGCATGATTAGGGATTCGGGGCATTCTTCTCCATCCTTCCCCGTCGTTGTCCCTGGTGTTATCTCAGGGCATTGTCTGAGCAATGGTTTCATCAGACTCAGTCACTCAATTTGCTGGATTGCGAGGTGATGATGATGCCGATGGATTGGCGGTTTATCACATGAATGGAGTTTGGAGGGGAGCCAGTGCCTTGCATGACGAATATTACCCCTATTGCCGTCAGATCCTTATTAGGAACTCCAGCAGAGGCGCTCAAGGGTAGGACAATTCGTTTAGGTCCTTTGAGTGTAGATGCTACAAGCGGGCTTTTGAGTGAGCCCATGCCTGATGATGTCAGAGTCAGGGATCGCATTCTTTGGCGATTGTTCCTGATGATCATTAGAGGCTGCTTCATAGCAGATAACTCTTCTACGGTGTTGTTCGCTTTAATCAGCACCACGTGTCATTTGGACCGTATTGGAGAGTATGATTGGGGTTCCTACACCTTTGCCTATTTCCTCCGGGGCATGCGTATGCGCTCACAGGGTTTGACCGAGGCTTGGCTAGGATTTTACCCATTTTTACTGGTGAGTATTTCTCTTGTCATTTCCCATTTATAGGTTAAGAGTGTTTACTGATTGCAGATGTCTTGCCATTGTGTTGGCAGTTTTAGGCCTATGAGAGGCTCCCATGCTTGTGTCCTGTGAGTGTGTTAGGTTTAGATACCTATCCACGAGGACGATGATGGCATCATTCCATTTTGCCGGAGGTCCCTGTAGCTGAGGGTTTCACCCACTGCCGCATGTAGCTGGAGTTATTGACAGCTAATGCCATCACATGGATTCCCTGTTTAGGGGAACACTTGACCATCAGCTTTGAGGATGGATACCCGACTGGAGTCGAGTACGTGATTTCCACCAGGAGAGTTCCTCTCTTCACAGATGGAGGCTGGGAGCTCTATTTAGGAGAGTGTGCTATTAGGAGCACCACAAGGGAGATTTGTATGTTGATCTTGCCTCCTACCAGGCGTCATTGGCCTGTATCACAGTCATCCGTCACTGATATCCCATTGTTGGGGTTTGACGGATTTACATTATCAGTGGGTCCTTGTACTCAGGAGATGTTCCAGCGTTGGTGGTTCCCTCGTACTATCGGAGCCCAGTTTCGCGCCACTCAGTTTATGGGGGATATGGTTCCAGGATCCGTGATGATGACGGATTGGATAGCTTGTGTCCGAGATCCGACTCATATGACACAGATTGATAGTTTGACCCGGCAGTTGGACCAGTCACATATATTTATCTGGTATTTGCTACAGCGAAAACAACAATCCATTAGAAGAGTCAAGTAGAGAAATAATTCTACTATCTTCTAAGATTTAAAAGTCCATTATCAATATTTTATCCCTGTAACATCAATCAATAGACATCTTGAATCAAATATTCATCTTTGCACTACAGGCCAAAGATATTCATTTGTATCACCAGTTGGTTATGTTCATCTCAACACTGCTCATCTTTTGCACTACGGGCAAAGATATTCATTAGTAATCATTCATCTTTTACACTACAGAGCCAAAGATATTCATTAATAGTCTTGTGATACGATATATTCTTTAGAATTCGAGGATGATGAAAATATCTTAAAAAAAATGAATCCAAAGGAGATAAAAGAACAAATATTAGGAATTAGACACGGTTTATCCAAGTTCAATAATACTCCATAATAACCAATTTTGAAGAATAATTCAAAAATAAAGATCAAAACATAGATACAATCAAAGATAGTAACCATAATAGACAACTTGGACAAAAAGAAGAAAATTTTATTTTTCGGTGACTAGTGCCGTATACGTGAATAGTGCCGTATACGTGAATAGTAACCCCCGACACAAAAAGTTCCAAATTTGATAAAAGTTTAAACCAATATTTCGGCGATAATGATATTGAAGAAATAATATCATTTACTGAAGAAAATAACATCCTTACCTCGCATGAAAAGACAGATTTCCGACATTTGGAATAATCGGATATAATCTTGAATGAACTTTCACCGTATAGCAACACTCAAAGTACTAAAATACTCACAAAATACGCTCGATATTATAGAGAGAGAAGAGAAACTTATGAATTACGTGTGATTTTCAATTCTAACTAAGCACCCTATTTATAGGAAAATGCTTAGAACGCCATAGCAGACTAACCTGCTATCTGATGGCTTTACCTGCTACTATTCAAGCCTACCACATTTGAATAAAAATCTAAGCACATTTTCACCAACCAAAAGTGGGGACCCACCCATGTTTTAATAAAAATTATTTTATTTTTTGAAACTTCAACAATTCATAATAAATAGCCCTTTTATCAAAAAAATTCAAATCTCATGTGCTTTCCATAGGAAATTTAATTCTCTACAACTTTGTAGAATAAAGTTTTTCGAAATTCCAATCAGAAAATACCCGAAATCCACAAACGGATGATTTTTAATACCTATATTCCGACAAAATACTGATAAAACACCTCAGCATTAATTCCTTCAATTATAAACACAATAAAATAAATATATCCATCATTTATATCCACATAAAATAAATATTTCCTTATCATATAAATCAATAATTAATTATTCACAAATAATATTACAAAATCACAATTATGACAACCAGGCCATTCCCAGGAAAGAGGGGGCTTTCCGATAAGGATTTCTCCTTATTGGCGCGCAATTAGGTGACCAAACCTCTCCTTGATAGAACTTTCTAGACATTGCCAATAATGTTATCTCATAATATTATTCAAATAATATGAATTATTGATCCGATAATGGGAAATACTGTGCAGTGACAATTATTGAAACAACAATAATATAAAATATCAACGACAGAATTATTGAACCAATAAAATAAAATATTGAATAATTCTTATCAAACAATTATTGAGTAGTGTCTTCTTCACGTAAGAATCAATAATTCAACAATCTTTGTGTGCAAAATCGTGTGCTCTTGTCTTGCAACCACGCCAGATTCTTGATTTTAACTACACGGTATTCCAATAGTGTTAACTGTAACAACTATGCCGTTATTTGTAAAAACTCAAATTTGTCGTTTTCTTCATCCGACCGTTATCCGTTATGGGGCCCACAAATGGTCTGCACTGGTCGTATTTAATATTCCCCAACGCAAAAGAATATTCCACGACCAAACGAATATTCCCCGACAACAATGAATATTTTATAACCACTTGCTTATTTAGCAAAATTTTCATATTTCACCCATAACCAAAGTATTATATCAAATTAATACCTTATTATTCACAATAATAAATAGAGAAAATTCAATTTTATTTATAATAAGTTGGGGTCTTACAACATGGGTTTATTGAACACGTACTTGAGAGGATCCACGCGGGATATGAGATGGGTTGTGTGACCATGGAGATAATGCTGTAACCTCATGGAAGCCCATGCTAAAGCACAACACGTCTTTTCGATTAGGGTGTACTTGTGTTCACTGCTGCTAAATCTTTTGCTGAGGTAATAGATAGCTCGTTCTTAGCCTCTATCGTCTTTCTATCCCAGCATGCATCCCATGGCATTGTCACTTATGGATAGGTACATGAACAAGGGAACATCATCCCTGGGTGGTACCAAAATGGGAGCTTTGACTAGCTGTTTTTTGATTATGAGGAAGGCATTTTGGCACGCATCATTCCATTTCATGGAGGAGTTCTTCCTTAACAGCTTGAAGATTGGCTCACAGGTTGCTGTGAGTTGAGAGATAAACCTGCTAATGAAGTTGATTCTTCCCAAAAATCCCCGTATTTCCTTTTTTGTTTGAGGAATGGGCATTTCCGTGATGGCTTGGATTTTGGCAGGATCCAGCTCAATCCCTTTGTGGTTGACTAGAAATCCAAGCAACTTGCCTGATTTAACGCCAAAGGCGCATTTAGCTGGATTCAACTTCAAGTTGTACTTACGTAACCTGTTGAACAACTTTCTGAGATGGTCATCCTCCTTTCGGGACTTGACAATAATGTAATCCACGTAGATCTCTATCTCTTTGTGCATTAGGTCATGGAAGAGAGCCATCATAGCTCATTGATAGGTGGCTCCGGCATTGATGAGGCCGAATGACAACCGTCTATAGCAAAAGGTTCCCCAATGTGTGATGAAAGCAGTTTTCTCATGATCTTCCTCAGCAACCATGATCTGATGGTACCCCGTAAAGCAATCAGCAAAGGAGTACATGTCGTATTGCGCAGTATTGTCAATGAAAATGTGGATAAATGGCACAGGAAAGCTATCTTTTAAGCAAGCTTTGTTCAACTCCCGATAATCCACGTAAACTCGCACCTTCCCTCTGGGTTTAGGCACGGGCACAATGTTGGATATCCACTAAGGATATGTGGACACCATGATGATGCCAGCTTGAAATTATTTTACAATTTCTTCTTTGACCTTTAAACTCCACTCAGGTTTCAATCGCCTGAGCTTTTGCTTGACTGGCTTAAATCCCTCTTTAATGGGAAGGCAATGAAGGACAATGTCAGTGGACAAACCCACCATGTCTTAATGAGACCATACAAACACATCCTGGAATTGGGTTAATAGCGTAACCATGTCATTCCGTTGGTTTGGGGTAGGTCCTGATTAACTGGATTATCTTAGGGCTTTCTAAGGTTCCGAGATTGAAAGAAGTGGTTTGATCAAGGTTGGGTTTAGGTTTGTCTTTGACCCATTCTTAAATTTCTAGAGGCACCTCAATGTCATCCTGTATTTCCATCACGGCTGAATTCATCTCTACATCAAAGGTACAATCCTTGTGGAGAAGAGGCAAATGTCGTTAAAATGAGTGCATATCTAAATTTAGGGTCTTGAAACAAAATATGCTTTCACTTAGTATATATGAAAATGTTTTGATCATACACAGTGTTAGCATATACTGACAAAATAAACTGCTAATACTATACAGAAAAATAAGTAGTTATTATATCTACAGTCGAAAGAGTTTCTACTTGCTTTACCCTCGACGACCAATGCAAGGAGTCTTTGTTCCAATTAGCAAGAGGCAAAGTCCGGTGGATCAGTAATGATGGAGGGATTGTCATCATCCTCCCTGTCCCAAATGATGGCCATTACGTCTGGGCAATCATCGTCTGGGGTGTATCTGTTTGTATGCTCATCATGAACGATGATGCGTATGCCTGACATCATTCGGATGACATCTTGCTTGATTCTTCGTTCCTTCTCTTCCACTGCGGGATTTGGAACAAAGACTTCTTTCTCCTTCACTGGTACCGGCTTGGGAAATAACAAAGCCATGTTATTGGCTGGAACCTTTATAGGAGGTTATGCGGACTTAGAGTTTGAAGGCGAAGATAAACGCCAAGCGTTTGAAGTCAAGGAATCATTGATGCTTATGAGGATTCCTATGACTAGAATTGGCAGAATAGCCTAGCCCAGCTGTCCCAGTTTGCCTGGTTAATTAAATTAGGTACTTGATACCCTGGCGATCTTTACCCAGCCCTTGTCCCGGTTTATGACCCAATGATATCATTTCTTGAGTAGTGCAATATTACTTGGCAAAATCTTCAGGTTCGAGAAATGGCGTTCCAATAGCATGGTATTTGGTATTGCTTACTTCCAAGGCATGAAAACCGTATTCTGTTCAACATCTCAGATGGCATTGATGACTGGCATGTCTCCGTGTTGAGGACACTCTGGTTCAGCATTGACCGTGACTAGGCTATTGTTGATGATGTATTTCAGTTGCTGATGAAGGGTGGAGGGGACTGCCCCAGCCATATGGATCCATGGTCGTCCCAAGAGCAGGTTGTATCCCGAATCTATCTTGAGCACATGGAAAGATACACAGAATGTGTGGGGACCAATTTCAATTGGCAGTTCAATTACTCCGACCGAATTTCGGCGGGCTCCATCAAAAGCTTTGATGACGATATGGCTACTCCGGAGTCAGTTGAGATTGATATTCATCTTCACCAAGGTAGTGTATGGACAGATATTTAGAGATAAACCTCCATTTATCAAGACTCCAGCTAACATGTATCCGGAGGACAAGACCGCAATGTGCAACGGCTTGCAATGACCGGTCCCTTTAGGTGGTATGTCATCATCAGTGAAGGATATCACATTGTTGTTGAAGATGTGATCAACCAAGTGTTGAAATTTTTCCGTATCAACTGATGTCGGTAGATAAGCTTCTTCTAAAACCTTTTCTTCCGGTGATCCTCAGAAGTTAAGACCAAGTCCAAAATTGATATTTGTTGTGGAGCTTCTTTTAAGCTTAAAACCACCTTGGCTTTGTTATGACCCATAGTGCGGTGGAATTCTTCAATCTTCTCCATGTGTATTTTCCCCTTTGATTTGATGGTAGGCTTCATCACCCGTTGGGGAAGATACAATGGATTTTCCTTCGACACTGTAGCAGTGGTATGTGAGGTGGATCCTTCACCTTCTCCATAATTCCACGAAACTTTGCTCAAACTAACAATAGGATATTGTGCTCTGCATGGCAAGTTGATTGGTTCGGGAGCGGCCACTTTCAAGGGATTGTTGCTTCCTCTGAGTTGAATTGTTGGCATTGTGAGTGATTTGTTAGCCCCATCAGTTTCAGTGGATATGACTGCTACGAAACTCTTCCACTTAGTAGGACATGTATTCTCACTTGCACTTAACACAATATCATCGTCCGCTAGGTGCAGGACACCACTGTCAATTAGATTTTGGATGAGGTGGCGGAGTGCCCAATATTCTTCTGTGCTGTGACCACGAGAATGAGAGTGATATTGACATACTCCATCAGAGTTGTACCGTCCTGAACGGGGGTTGATTAGAGGTAGAAGGGAACTGATCCTTCCTTCATTGATTAACATCTGAAGGATTTCCTCCATAGGTTGGCCTAAATAGGTGAATTCCCTTTTGTTGGCAAAATCCCGACGGGCTTTGGCATTTGCTCTCTTTGTCACTTTGTCTTCCAACATTTCATTTTCTGAAAGTGACGAGGGAATATTCATGACAAGAGGTAGGAGACTGGCATGCTCCTGGCTGATTAATTGACGTGTCACTTGATGCTGATAAGTCACAAATTCTGCCAATTATTCAATTTGTTTGCATAGAGCTTTCATTTTTCATTCCATTGTGAACTGGAACTTGGTATAATCCCATTTGTCAACACCGTCTTTGAGGGTCTGGGAGGATTCACAGTTGAAATTGGAATTCTGTCCGTTGCTCAAATTTATCATGTTGACCTCTTCTTCTTTGTGTTGAGGAAGAGGGTTGTCTTGAACGTGAGGCTGATCTGGTTTGGTGAGCACGATCTCATCGTTGTCTATCAGGTCTTGGATCTTATGTTTCAAGGCCCAACAATCCTGATTATCATGTCCAGGTGCCCCAGCATGATAAGCACATTTTCGAGCAGCATTGAAACCCCGTCCATTAGGGCTGACTGGTGGAAGAAGATGCGTAATTTTCTTCTGTGTTGTCAGAAGAGTGAGAATGTTCTCGAGGGTGTCCCCTAAGGGTGTGAACACTCGAGGGCGTTTGACTTCTCCACCTTTTGGTATTTGAGGGTTCGTAGATTGTGATTAAAAGGGAGTGTAGTTTCTCCTTTGAATAGGCATGTTCTGATTGCCTTTTTGCCCCTGCAGTATCAGGGAAACATCTTCCTCTTTCTTTTTATGGACCCTCCGGGGGTTGTTTCCATAATTTCCGGATTGGATGTGATCAGCAACAACTTTAAGGGCAGCTAGGTCTTGAATCTTTCCAGACTTCAAACCCATCTCAGCCATCTCCCCATGTTTGACCATTTCAGAAAATGGTTTGCCAATGCCAGCTAAAACTCTTTCATAGAAAGGAGCTTCTTGTATGTCTATCAAAGTCATGACCATCTCTGATTCTATCATGGAAGGACTAACTTGGGCGTACCAAAGGTCTCCACCATTGAGCATACTCTAAAAAGACTTCGTTAGATTTGTTTCTTGATCTTGGTAATTTGATACCGATCAGGAGCAATCTGAGATTGAAAGTTGTATTGAGTGAGGAAAGCATGTGCTAGCTCTTCCCAGCTATGGATCTTTGAGTTGTCTAATCTTGTGTGCCACGAACGGGCTTCTCCAGTTAGACTTTTTTGGAACAATTGCATTCTGAGCTTTTCGTCCTCTGCATAAGATCTAAGTTCTCCAATAAACACTTTTAAATGCGTATAAGGATCTCCTAACCCATCATATTTTTCGAAGTCAGGAGTTTTAAACTTTTATGGATAATGAACACTAGGGAAAATGCAAAGATTAGCATATGAAACACTCCCGTGTGTTCCAATTCCTTTAATAGCACGAAGGGTCTCTTCTATTTGGAGGACTTTCTTTTGATGTCACCGGTGTTATGCAATCTCCGATTGGGATGGGCATCATCATAAGTTTTGTTAATCGATATCCAAGCTGCGAGCTCGAGTATTGTAATGACCTCGAGTTCCCCAGTGTTGAGGATTCAAAGATATACGGTATTTTTGACCTGAGTAGACGGTGTAGTTCTTTGAGTAGAAACGACCAAATCAGTAATTTGTTTGCTTAATCCGTTAATTCTTTGCGGAAATCGGATTAAGGTCGGTCTGGTCGATGACGACATGATTATTTGTAGGCCAAGAGCCTTTTTGGATTTTGGACCGGTAGTAGGTCCAATTGGTTCCTACTGAAAAGACTTGCATAGTTTAGTCTTTAGGGAATGTAAATTAACATGCTATGTGATGTATCCATTTTAGGAATTTTATCCTGCAAAATGGATGTCAGTTGTTTTTGTAATATAGGATAGCATGTTATGTATGTGTACACATTTCTTCATATTTCTCATTATATGGAGATATATATAGAATGTAATTTACAAGTAATTGTGTTTACAAGTAATTGAAATGAGAGAGGATGAAGAGACTTTCCTCCGTTTTGGGTTTATCAGAGGCTGACCTATCTTAGGTTACTCTCGCGGCTTTTTGGCATGAAGGTTCCCAAATCATCACAATTTACTCAATGGGAAATTAATCTAGTCTTTCAACTGGAACGAATTTGGGTGGTGCCTTTCCTGAGCCTCGGGGAATTAGTCTTCCCACGAGTCCAATAATCAAACACCGACGAGATAGCCTCCTGGTGGAGGGACCACACAACATACATTCACATACATCGCGTCTCACCGTATAAAAATGATGACATGTGCGAAGCACTAATATCACAAGCAGTTATGGTGCGAGGCACTAAGTGCAATAAGTAAATGCATTCGTACACATTCATCATAAATGTAAATGCAACATCCACACATAAGCATATAATAGTTTTGAAAAGATTGAAATAACAGCTTAAGTCCTCTTACTGGTAGTCCCCAGTAGAGTCGCCACCTGTCGACGTCGGGATTTTTAAATGTCCCTTTTCGTTACTTGTTCTTTGGTGTTCTCATTTTAGGTGAGATTTGTTTGAAAAAACAAGTGAAAAAGGTCCCAACATGTATAATGTCGACAATGGATTTGATAAGAGCTCGGCATTGGTTTTTAAATGGTTGTACCAACACAACCGAGAAAAGGTTTGCACATTGACCCAATATGATGTGACATTGTTAAGCGAATTAATTGAAACCGAGATTCATTAGGGTCCGGGACTTGGTTATGCGGAGGGAAGGTGTTAGGCACCCCGACATCTGTGTTACCACGGTGACCGCCTCTTTTAGAAACTATTATCTGAATGTGTGTGTGTGTGTGTGGGTCCTTTGTCTTTGTTATTTGGAAGTAGTCACGAGGCCTCGTTAGCCTATATATACAGTGGTTTGAATTTATGTAAAAATTCGGTTTTAGCAAGATATGGCGATGATGTTTTATAAAAGAGGTTTTTCAAACCCTGATGCTCAATAGTAATTGAGACCTTTTACACTTCCATTTTATTAAGTGTTGGGCTTGATTGATTTTATTTTCGAGATGCGAAACATCTATCAGAAAATAATGTACAAATTAATGTCGATTCCCTCGTGGGTATAAAAACCATATGAGGAAATTTAGACACCGCAGAATAATTTACAAGCTGCGTACAACTAAAAATGTCCATCACGGGAACCGAATCTAGATCCAATATGTTGAATCTGTGATCACATGATTCCTAGGCGCACATGATACCACAATTTGTATGAAAAATAGTAAGCAGGTATATATATAAAAACTGTAAATATATATATACATACATGATCACTAACCATGAAGCACCTCCATGGGGGATCAGAAATGTAAATAAAGCTGTAAAAGCTATCAACCGCCATAGAGGATACTCCAAAGTAGGACAAAAGCGTAAATAAAGTCAGTAGAAGGCGGTCAACCGCCACGGAGGAAACTCGGTAGAGACAAAACGTAAAGAAAGTCAGTAAGTGATCAACCACCACGAAGTAAACTCTGTGTGGGACAATATATATATATATATATATATATATATATATATATATATATATATATATATATATATATATATATATATATATATATATATATATATATATAAAAGCGATAAACGCATATCTGATGTAAAATCCAGGGTTCATCGAATAGAGTCCTAATTACAATTCATATATATATATATATATATATATATAT
This sequence comes from Panax ginseng, assembly GCA_020205605.1. Lineage (NCBI taxonomy): Eukaryota > Viridiplantae > Streptophyta > Magnoliopsida > Apiales > Araliaceae > Panax > Panax ginseng. The sequence continues at coordinate 58,905,497 of CM035140.1, read as the reverse complement.
ATATATATATATATATATATATATATATATATATATATATATATATATATATATATATAAGCGAATAAACGCATAGGATGTAAAATCCAGGCTCATCGAATGAGTCCCACAACAGTTCATATATATAAGTATTTATATATAAAAGCGAGTAAACGCATACTAATAGGATGTAAAATTCAAGCTCATCGAGGCAGTCGACATACAGTTAATATATATATATATATATATATATAAATTGTGTGTCGAACTTTGTTCGATGAGCTAGATTTTCGATGCAGGCGTTTCTCGCTTTAATATATATATATATATATATATATATATATATATATATATATATATATATATATAAAAGCAAATAAACGCTCCGCACCTAAGTTCAGGCTCAATCGAGGCATAACTCGATAATGTTAGTCCATATATATAAATATATATATATATATATATATATATAGAATATGTATATTCAAACTGAAATAAAACCACGGACCGAAGTCCGGGCAAATGCACGCAACACGACTCTCAATGCGAATAAGGGTGTGTGCAAAGATGAAGAGAAAGACTTTAAAGTGTGTGATAAGGCTTACAGTGGGCTGCCAAAGAAGACTTCTATATCTTTAAAGTGGGTAAACACTGGCTTTTATAGGTACAAAAGTAGCTATATATGAGCTCACATGTGTTTAAAATGGGAAAGTACTCCGTATGGGGTGAGTACAGAGCAAATTCGGCAGGGCTTCCTCGCCGTTTTCTCTTGCAAAATGGCCACCGCAAGCCCTCTATTTATAGAGGATGGAGCCGCATGTGTACCAGAGGCTACGCGGGTTGCCCCAGGTTTTTCGGGTTGGGTCGTCTCGTAATACGTGCACTCGAGCACTGTAATGTCCGTTCACTTTCAGAAGTGCAATCCGGGCATCCGATTGAGGTATACATGACCTATTTCGGACCGCCGTTGTTGAGAGTTGTACAATGACATGGGATTAGAGTTTGTACGAAGTCATTGAAGATGGGACAATGCCCTCCGGTCTTCAAGCTTCAAATTCTATCCGTTACCCCGCACAATAGTTACTCGGGATTGGGTTTCCTTGATTCTTGTGGGACATCATTGTGTAGAGATGTGTGTATGAAATGTTGAGACGACGTGGCGTGGCATCGCGTTGGCGAGATGATGACGTTGCCCCTCACCAGTGTTATCGCCGGTTTGGGCTGATAAAGCAGACGTTGCTCAGGGCTTCGCTGAGATTGGACTGCTGCAATTATTGAAGGTCCTCAATGTCATCTTTGAGGTGTGCCTGTCCTCCCGGTGTTATCTCTGGGTATGGAGTAACTCGTTATGAGCGCCGAGATTGAAGCTGGTTGCATTTGAAACAAGCATTTCCGGGGTTATCGCCGAAACTGCATTCCTTGGGGTTATCACCAAGGTTGGTAGCTATTCCCATGGTTGGGACTGAGACTGGATACCTCGGGGTTATCTCCTGGATTATTCGGTCTTCTCCGATGTGTGTTCCGGTATTGGATCTGCATGCCTCGGGGTTATATCCGAGGTCGGATTTGTTACTCCCGGTGTGTGTTCCAGGGTTTGATGATGAACTTCTGGTAGTATCTGAAATGGACCGTCTTCTAGGGTTCCCTCTTGAAAGACGAATCTGTCCTCCTGCAATGTTAGTGATAGGTTGGCAAAAAATTTGGAGTGTCTACAGGTGAAATGTGCAAATTTTGCAAAATAAGCAAATATTTATAAAATATTCATTGTTGTCGGGGAATATTCGTTTGGTCGTGAAATATTCTTGTTGTCAGGGAATAGTCGTACGACGGCGCAACCATTTATGGGCCCTATAACGGAAAATGGTCGGATGAAGAAAATGACAAGTTTGAGTTTTTATAAATAACGACGTAGTTGTTACCGTTAACACTGTTGGAATACTCGGTGGTTAAAATACAGTAATACGCGTGGTTGCACAGTAGTACACGGTATAGGACAATATTTTTGAATTATTGATTCTTACGTAAGAAGACACTACTCAATAATTGTTATAGTAATTACTGTTCAATATTTTATTTTATTGATTCAATAATTGCTACGTTGATATTTTATATTATTGTTGTTTCAATAATTGTCACTGCACAATATTTCCCATTATAAGATCAATAATTCATATTATTTGAATAATATTATTAGATAACATTATTGGCAATATCTAAGGAAGTTCTGTCTAGGAAAGGGGTTTGGTCACCTAATTGCGTGCTAGTAAGGAGAAATCCTTATCGGAAAGCCCCCTCTTCCTGGGAACGACCTGGTTGTCATAATTGTGATTCTATAATATTATTTGTGAATAATTAATTATTAATTTATATGATAAGGATATATTTATTTTTATGTGGATATAAATGAAGGAATTAATATTGAGGTGTTTTATCAGTATTTTGTCGGAACGGATGTATTAAAAATTGTTCGTATGTGGATTTCGGGCATTTTCTGTTTGGAATTTGGAAACACTTTCTTCTACAAAGTTGTAGAGAATTAAACTTCCTATGGAATAGACATGAGATTCGAATTTTTCTGATAAAAAAGCTATTTATTATGAATTATTGAAGTTGCTGATTATTGTTTAAATTTAAAACATTTTGGAAATTTTCTAGAATGGGTGGGCCCCACTTTTGGTTGGTGAGAAATGTGCTAAAATTTTATTTTAAAAGTGGTGGGCGTGAATAGTAGCAGGTAAAGCCATCAGGTAGCAGGTTAGTATGCTTTGGCGTTCTAAGCATTTTCCTATAAATAGGGTGCTTAGTTAGAATTGAAAATCATACCAGAATCATAAGCTTTCTCTCTCTATATTATCGAGCGTATTTTGTTAGTATTTAGATACTTTGAGAGTTGCTATTCAGTGCAAGTTTCCTTCAGCCTTATACCTGATATTTATGTCGGAAGTACTGTTCTTTTGAGATAAGGGATGTTATTTTCTTCGTAAATGATATTATTTCTTTCAATATCATTATGCCGAAATATTGGTATGAATTTTATTGTGAAAATTTTACCTATTCGTGTTGGGATTACTATTCACGTATACAATACTATTCACGAATATGGTACTATTCACGAAGTATGATTTTTTCTTGTGGAATTTCTACCTTTTTGTGTCGGGGTTACTATTCACGTATACGACACTATTCATGAATACGACACTCTTCACCGAAAAATGAAAATTTCTCTTCTTTGTCCAAGATGTCTATTATGGTTACTATCTTTGAATGTATCTATGTTTTGATTTTCATTCTTGAATTTTACTCCACCATGGTTTATTACGGAGTATTTTTGAATGTGTCGGGATTACTATTCACGTTTACGATACTATTCACGAATATGGTACTATTCATGAGTACTATTCATGAAGTATGATTTTTTTTTGTGGAATTTCTAACTTTTCGTGTCGAGGTTACTATTCACGTATACGATACTATTCACCGAAAAATGAAATATTCTCTTCTTTGTCCAAGATGTCTATTATGGTTACTATCTTCGATTGTATCCATGTTTTGATCTTCATTCTTGAATTTTACTCCACTATGGTTTATTACGGAGTATTTTTGAACTTGGATTATCTAAAGTACGAATCATTAATCTTTGTCTTTTTATCTCACTGAATTCATTTTTTAAAAATATTTTTCATCATCCTCAGTCTTAAATGATGATATAACTGAATATCTTTGGCCTGTAGTGCAAAGATGATTGATTACCTGATGAATATCTTTGGCCCTTAGTGCAAAGATGAACATGACCAACTGGTGATACAAATGAATATCTTTGGCCCGTAGTGCAAAGATGGATATTTGATTCAAGATGTATATTGATTGATGTTACAGGGATAAAATATTGATGATGGACTTTTAAATTCATAGATGATAATAGATTTCATTCTCTACTTAACTCTTCTAATGAATTGTTATTTTTGCTCCGAATATTGATCTAAAACTGGTTGTCCATTATATTTTATCTGATTTGTTGAAGGCTAACGATAATTTGTTGTACATTATCTTAGTCATAATATTCTTTACTGGGCTAGTTGAGCTCACCCTTTTTCTTTTTGTTCCATTTTTCTTCTTAGGAGGCGAGAATATAGCGGGAACTAGTCGGGGTGTGGAGTGATGTTTCCAGTAAGTTGTTTTAGTAGTCCTCACTATTTTGTAAAATAGTGTTTCAATAATTGTATTGAGGACTTATTTGAGTTTGAATACTGTCTAGAAGACAAGTTTGTATTAAAACTCACAACATATGTGTTGTCATATTTTGCACGACAATTGTAATAATGAAGTTGTAGTTATTTTCTGTACCATGTATTTGGCGACTCAGAATGCGTGATGTATACCTATTTTGGGGGTGTCACAGTTGGTAAGAGCTTCGGGATATGGTCTTTGGCAGAGATCGGGGAATAGAACTAGGAGGGGATAGACGAGTAAATCCTTCGCTAGTGTGTCCTACCTAAGCTTATTTATTGGTCGGTCAGAATATAGGGGTATTATGTGGTATGTCAATTTCTGTAATTAACCTTTGTTTTATGGTAGTATTAGAGAATGGCAGCTGAAAATGATAACAATGGAGTGAATGAGATCGTGGAGACACCTCTAATTTCCAACTAGGAGAACGTGCAATAGGACGACAATATTCCTCCTGTAAACAACACTAACGAACAAATGATGAATGATGGGATGTTTAGAAGCTTTTTGCAGTTCATGCAAAATCAGATGAGGGAGACTCGTGTACAAAATACGGGTGGAAATGATAGCAACGTGTGGCTTATCACAACCAAGCAGTTCAAAGAGTTGGGACCACCAGAATTTGAGGGAAATCCGAATCCGATCAAGGCGGGAATGTGGGTTAAGCAAATTACTATGTTCCGTGGTGAGGCATTTTACTGGTGGGAATCTGTGAAGCGTACCCAGCCTGCCGCACTCAACATGTCTTGGGAAACATTTCAGAAACTATTCAATGACAAGTACTTTCCTGAAATTATTCAACATATGAAGGAGGTAGAGTTTATTAGACTGGAACAGAACAACATGATTGTGTCCCAGTACGAGGCTAAGTTCACAAAGTTATCCAAGTTTTCATCTCATTTGGTAGAGAATGAGGAACGTATGACGCGGATGTTTCTAAGAGGTCTGAAACATGAAATTCGGCAATATCTTATTTCTCACAAATTTTCTCTATATTCAGATGTTGTGAACATGACTCAATTATTAGTGTAAGATAATGAGTATGTTCAACCGAGGGACCACAACCAGGGTCATACCGGTGGCCGCAATCATCGTAGCAATGACAACTAGTGGGGAGGAAAATATTCGGACAAAAGTGGTAACCACTCTGGTGGTAATCGTGGCCATGATAGTAGCATAAGCGAGTCGAGGGGGGGGGGGGTTTCAAAGAAGAAGGTACAAAAATGATAACGTGAAGACATCAACACCAACTGTACCTATGGGAGGAGAACGATCATCGGTCGTATGTTATAAATGCGGGAGAGAGGGACACATCAGCCTAAATTGCCCACAACAATCCAAGGTGTGTTATAATTGTGGAAAAGAAGGTCATATAGCTAGAGATTGTCTTGTAGCGAAACCAAGTCCAACGGGAATGGTGACTCCAAAGGCTATCCTGTACAAGACAAAGTCGATGGTTCCTGGAAGAGCGTTTGTCGTGACTGCCCAAAACGCAAGGAACCCAAACGAGGTGATCACGAGTAAGCTAATCATAAACTCTTGCAAAGTTTATACCTTATTAGATACCGGTTCTACCCATTCTTTTATTTCTCTTGCTTGTGCCCAACATTTAAACTTGACTCCGGAGAAATTAGACTTTAACTTATCTGTTGAGACTCCGTTAGGAGAAACTTTCGTTACATCCACTGTTTATAAATCTTGCTTAATTCAAGTTGGGACCATCACATTATCTATCGATCTTATTTCTTTGAAAATACTTGTATTTGATGTGATTTTAGGGATTGATTGGTTAACCACTCATCATGCTAAAATTGATTGTTTTCGTAAAGTTGTTAGTTTTCATATTCCTAACCAACCTATTATGATAATTCAAGCAACCAAACCACTAAAGTCAATCATTGTCATATCAAGCCATAAAGCCATTCGTTTATTGAAAAAACAGATGTTAAGCTTTCTTAGCACATGTCATGGATTTGAACAAAAATACGTCAGATTTGAATAATATATTTGTCGTTAGTGAATTTCCTGACGTATTTCCTGAAGAACTTCCCGGTCTACTGTAACGTCCACGAATTTGAAACTCCTTATTAATTAAATATGAGATTTAATTTTTATGAGTTAGCTTTGTGAGTTTATTTAAACCTTATGTGGTTATGTGAATTTATGAAATGATTAAAGGGAGTCACTAATAGTTATTTAAATTGGTGGACTAAGAGTTTAATATCAAGGAATTGATAGGATTATTAATAATTAAATATTCAATGTATTTGAATATAGTGGCAAGATTTGAACATATTAATTAATTTCAATTATGAGTAATTAATTGATAATGTATTAATTAATAATTATTATGAATAAATAATAATTAATGTGTAAAAGGTTACTAATTTATAAAATGATTATATGTTTACTTGATTAAATTGTGCAATATAGTAAACCTTTATTATATGGTAGTTAGCTATATATTTTATATAGTACAAGGTGACACATTAATATGTCTATATATTATATATATAGACTATATAGTAAGAGTTATTTGCATTCATGTGAGTTGCATAATAATATTTTTATATGATATGAAGTGTGTGGGTAAATATTCACGTACACCCTATTGACATATAATAATATCAATTGTTAAATTAATAAAGATGTCATTAAGTTGTTATGATAATAACAGTCATGGTAATAAATAATAAGCAATGCACAATTGTATTGTAGTAATAGAAAATGTACATGAATTATATGTATGTGCACTACTTGTTACCTTGTAATTAGGAAATACATTATATGCTCTTTAAATCATTATAACCTATGTTATGTAAAATGAATTGTGCATACATAATTTATAACCAAAGTTTATATTATGGGTATATATAATATTAGCCAATTGTTGCATTCCATTTTGTGCAAATGCTGAGAATTATTCTCTTGTCCCATAATAAGAGTCCCATTCCATTTCTTCCACGTGAAAACAAAAAGAAGCTAGCAAGCCTACTCTATTCTTCATCTCAAATTCATCAATCTAGAGCAATAAGTGGATGGGGAGTGGGATTCATGATTGAATTACCAACTCTTCCTTAACCCTTGTGCATTCTTGAAAGCCAATGGTTTGATTTGTGAGGTAATGGCATTATCTAGTTAACCAATCTTCTTTAAATAAGATCTTCACCTTCCTTGTTGCAATTTGTTGAGGATTAGTTCATATAGTATGAGTATAGAGCAGCTGAATTGAGTCACAAAGGTATAACTTCCATTCCTATTCTTAATTTTGATAAATTGTTTAATGGATTGATTCTTTGAATTAAGCATGTATTAGTTGATAGTTGGTTTGGGTTATGTCTCTTAGTGTTATACATACTTGTAAATGTGTTGGGTTATGTTAGAAACAATTTTTAGAAGGATTTTGTATGGTGGGTTGCTGAACTGCCGAACAGAGCAAGCTACTGTCTCTGATGCAATCATGGCGTAGCTGCGCCCTAATTGTACTAGGGTGAAGTGCAGCTGCGCCAGGCCTGCACCAGACCTGATGTTTGTTGTTTCGTTTTTGATATGCTAACTTGTTGGTACATTGTTAGAGCAAGCTTGTAAACTATTTTAACACACACATGTAAGAACATGCACATAGGATGAACAAGTATAGCAATGATTGGCACAATACTTATTGTCTTGAAATGAAATTGTAGTTTCAAAGTGAACTTGACCGAGACCTTTATCTTGTAAGTTCTGACCATTTGAGCATGCATATGTGACTTTAATATATGTTGTAAATGCATGAGAGTTATATGCTAATATGCCTTGTATATGCTAAGTTAACTTAATGTAAAATTCAAAGAAAATTAGAATGAGAAAGCTAATGTCATCAAGGAATGAATAAAGTGCATTATGACCATGTAAGCATGTATATTAGGACTCATTATGCCTATAGATATATTGGCATGAACATAGTTTGGTTAATGTATGGTTTTTCACTTATTCACATATAGTCATGAAAGGGAAATTTCTAGAATATGAACTATGTGAGTAAGTTATACATGTGTTGTCTATATACAAGCATGACTACTGAGTATTGAATGATCAAATTGTAAGGCACAAATGATTACATGACCTTTTTATATTTTAATGACATATAACTTGTAAGTTAAACTTGTGGTATTGAACTCATGTATGATCATGTGTTATATGTGAAACTCTAGCATGTATATATGTTAAATGGTATGTGTGATTAGTATGTTAGAGTGGGACTAAAGTTAGGAGAGCAGAAGCTCAACCCTGGTCTTGCGCTGTCCCTAAGCTTAGACCAGGCACAACTGCGCCATCTTGCAGTCACAAATAGATTTTGTTTTGGTTCTGAAATTTAAGGCATGCTTATATGATTTCTTTACCTTGTAATATATGACCAATATGCCATATAATGTGTTGAGAAGCATGCTATTGATGACTTGATTCTTTTAAGTGTAGACTTGTATTAGTTACACTTACTAATTGAAATGATCGACTTGATAACGGTAGGTCGTTTCAACGCAAGTAGTTAAAGCTAGAATTATATTGTAGCTGAGAAAACATGCAAGTTTCCTAAACTTACTCCAATTATTATTGAGCAAGTATCTGAACATTATTGCATTGCAAGTTTTTTTACTCAAATTTATATTGAGCAAGTTCCTTGAACCCTACTATTATTGAGAAAGTTCCCTTGAACTTCACTCTTGATTGTGAAAGTTTCCTATCCTCCTCATATCGTATTGACCAGGTTATTGTTGAATTGATAGTTATTCGTTTAAGCTTGAACTTTATTTCCAAGCATGCTATTAAGTGGTTTAATTATCTTACAATTATTCCATATCGATATTATTGATATTCGCACTTAGTGCACTGGAGTTCGTACAGTCTTGGACTTGTACATCGTTTAAAGTTCTATAATTCTTGAACTGTGTCAGATAGAGTCTGAACCTTTGTTTGGTCAGACAAGTATATGAAGGTTTATAAAAGCTATCCAAACCAATTGATGGTAAGGATTCTTAGACTGAAAGAACACCCCTTCTATGATAGGGGAGTACCTCAGATATCTAATAATAGATACAAAGAACAGATTTGAATGTTATGCATATACATGGTGTACGCGAGGCTGATCCCCTCAAGTACTTATTCTGTAGCCAATAACCAAAGGGTCAATTAGCTATTGACTCCATTGGAGTGTTATAGTTCAAAGTCTATTTGACTAGCAGTTATTCTAGAAGCAATCATTATCTTTGCTTCTAATATTCATATTGTTGAATTATTCAGATATTCATATTGTTGAATTCATTGTCAAATATTTTCCATTCATCATGATATATCCTTATTGTTGTATTTAAACTTGTTGAGCAAACTTGTTTCTCATCCTTGCTATATCATGAAATATATTGCAGCTAAGCCCGAGACCTCAGGAAAGGACAAGGGTAAAGGAAAGATGTAGGATATTCGCCAGGAGCGGACTTTACTATATGCCTAGTTTAAAATTACTCTTATGTAATGTGAACCCTAATTATTATTTTAGGGTATGTTGTAAGATTGTATTAAGGTTATCGAATCTTGAGACTAGTAACACCTTTTGAATGAACGATGTACGTTTATTATATTCTTCATTTTAGTTATCATATGTTGTTTAGAGGTGGATGTTTGTATTTTATCGTGATGACCGAACCGGGGTCAGAGGACCGGGATTCGGGGGTGTCACATCTACCCCCAGAATGTGAAGTTGAATTCTTTATTGACCTTGAACCTGATATAAAACTCATTTCTAAAATCCCATATCGAATGGCTCCTACAGAACTTCAGGAGTTAAAGGTCCAACTACAGGAGTTGTTAGACATCGGTTTCTTTTATCCCAGTACATCTCCTTGGGGTGCTCATGTTTTATTCGTAAAGAAGAAAGATGAGAGTAGGCGAATTTGTATTGACTATTGGGAATTGAACCATGTCACCATCAAGAATAGGTATCCACTACCTCGCATTGATGACCTGTTCGACCAGTTGCAAGGAGAACAATTCTTTTCAAAGATCGATCTTCGTTCTGGATATCATTAGCTGAAGATTAAAACTGAGGATATTCCAAAGACTGCCTTCAGAACTCGATATGGGCATTATGAATTCTTAGTCATATCTTTTGGATTGACTAATGCTCTTGCTGCTTTCATGGATATGATGAACCGTGTGTTCAAAGAATATTTGGATCAGTTCGTTGTCGTCATTATTAATGATATCCTCATCTATTCCAAAAGCCGTGAAGATCATGAACGCCATTTGAAGCTGGTACTTCAAAGGATTCGTGATAACAAGCTATATGTCAAGCTGAAGAAATTCGAGTTATGGCTTGAGGAAGTAACATTCCTTGGGCACGTTGTGTCAAAACATGGAGTATCTATTGACCCGGCGAAGATTGAAGCAATAAAAAGTTTTGGAGCAATCGAAGTCGGTGACCGAAGTATGTAGCTTTCTGGGCTTAGCTGGTTAGTATCGGAGATTCGTGGAAGGGTTTTCTCGAATCACTACTCCATTAACTCAGGTGACTCGGATAGATACAAAATTCGTATGGAGCGAGGAATGCGAGAAGAGTTTCCAAGAGCTCAAGAGGACACTCATTTTGGCACCTGTTCTGATAATACCATCTGGTTCGGATGGATTTGTTATCTACAGCGATGCTTTAGGCAAAGGGTTAGGATGTGTTCTTATGCAACATGGGAAAGTCATAGCCTATACCTCGCGACAACTCAAAGAATATGAGAAGAATTATCCTACTCATGATCTGGAGTTGGCAGCAGTCATTTTCGCGTTGAAGATCTGGAGACACTACCTGTATGGGGAGAAAGTAGAGATTTATACGAATCATAAAAGCCTCAAATATATCTTCACCCAAAAGGAACTCAACATACGGCAACGACGTTGGCTCGAGCTGTTGAAAGATTACGATCATACCATTCAATACCATCCTGGAAAAGCAAACGTGGTAGTTGACGCATTAAGTAGAAGATCATATGCGGGTACGAGTGCAATATTGTCAACGCAAAGATCCATTTAGTCTGACTTGCAAAGGATGGAGATAGAGTTAAAAACTCCAGGGACACACGTGATGATGTCAAATATACGAGTAGAATCGACTTTAATCGATAAAGTTAAAGTTTACGCAAAGCTACTTGACCGGAGGTGATGCGTATGAAGAAGAAAGTGCAAGAAGGTACTATTCCAGAAGCAAGAATCGATGAAGAAGGAATACTTCAAGTCAACTCCAGACTTTGTGTTCCTAACGATTCTGACTTGAAGCATAGAATCATGATGGAGGCACACAACACACCGTTTGCAATCCATTCTAGGAGTACCAAAATGTATCATGATCTTTGACATACATTTTAGTGGAGCAATATGAAGAGAGAGATCGCGGAGTTTATCTTGAGGTGTTTAACTTGTCAACATGTAAAGGAGGAACATCAAGTGCCAAAGGGTCCATTTCAACCACTTGAGATTCTGAAATGGAAGTGGGAACACATTACCATGGATTTTGTTACGGGTCTTCCCAAGGTTTCTTAAGGCATAGATGTGATTTGGGTTATTGTTGATAGATTAACCAAGTCTGCTCATTTCTTGCCTATACGGGAGACTTATTCCCTTGAACGTCTTGCTCGTATGTACGTGTATGAGATTGTGAGATTGCATGGCATGCCAGTATCCATAATTTCATATTGTAACCCAAGATTCACTTCACGATTTTGGGTTAACTTGCAGAAAGCTATGGGCACAGATTTATGATTCAGTTCGGCATACCATCCTCAAACGGATAGGTAATTAGAAAGGACTATTCAAACTCTTAAAGATCTATTAAGACTCTGTGTCCTAGATTTCAAAGGGGATTGGGATAAGTACCTACCATTAGTGAAATTCTCCTACAACAACAATTATCAGGCAAGTATAGATGTGGCTCCATTCGAAGCATTGTATGGATGAAAGTGTCGCTCTCCAGTATGTTGGGATGAGATGGGAGAAGCAACGTTGTTGGGACCAGAGTTAGTACGTATGACTACCGAGAAGATCCAAATGATCCGACAACGTATACAAACGACACATGATCAATAAAAAAGTTATGCAGATCTTCATCGAAAGGACGTGTAATTTAATATCGGGGACATTGTATTATTACGTGTTGCTCCATGGAAGGGAGTTACAAGATTTGGGAAGAGAGGAAATCTCAATCCATGATTTGTTGGTCCATTTGAGATTCTTGACCGAATAGGAAATATGGCCTATAGACTCGCATTACCTCCAAGCATGTCTCGTGTTCATAATGTTTTTTACATATCTGTGCTTCGTAAATATGTGAAAGACCCAAACCACATTATTGTACGAGGAGGTATCTGTCAAGATCTTGGATAGGAAGGAGCATGTCCTACATACAAAAGTTATACCACAAGTTAAAGTTTTGTGGAGGAACCATGCTATTGAGGAAATGGCCTGGGAGTTGGAATCAGAAATGAAAATGAGGTATCCTCACCTTTTCGAAACACCAGGTACGTACGTCAATTTCGAGGATGAAATTTCATAAAGAGGGGAGGTTGTATGACCCCAACTTTTTATAAATAAAATCAATTTTTCTCTAATTATTATTTTAAATAATAAGGTGTTAATTTGATATAATACTTTGGTTATGGGTGAAATATGCAAATTTTGCAAAATAAGCAAGTGGTTATAAAATATTCATTGCTATCAGGGAATATTTGTTTGGTCGTGGAATATTCTTGCTGTCGGGGAATATTCGTACGACGGCGCAGCCATTTATGGGCCCCATAATGGAAAATGATCGGATAAAAAAATGACAATTTTGAGTTTTTATAAATAACGGCGTAGTTGTTACCATTAACACTGTTGGAATACCCGGTGGTTAAAATACAGTAATACGTGTGGTTGCACAGTAGCACACGATATAACACAGTATTTTTAAATTATTGATTCTTACGTAAGAGGGCACTACTCAATAATTGTTACAGTAATTATTGTTCAATATTTTATTTTATTAATTCAATAATTGCTACGTTGATATTTTATATTATTGCTGTTTCAATAATTGTCACTGCACAATATTTCCCATTATCAGATCAATAGTTCATATTATTTGAATAATATTATTAGATAACATTATTGGAAATATCTAAGGAAGTTCTGTCTAGGAAAGGAGTTTGGTCACCTAATTGCGCGCCAGTAAGGAGAAATCCTTATCGGAAAGCCCCCTCTTTCTTTGGAACGACCTGGTTGTCATAATTGTGATTCTGTAATATTATTTGTGAATAATTAATTATTGATTTATATGATAAGGAAATATTTATTTTTATGTGGATATAAATGAAGGAATTAATGTTGAGGTATTTTATCAGTATTTTGTCAGAATGGAGGTATTAAAAATCGTCTGTATGTGGATTTTAGGCATTTTCTGTTTGGAATTTGGAAAAACTTTCTTCTACAAAGTTATAGAGAATTAAATTTCCTATGGAATAGACATGAGATTTGAATTTTTCTGATAAAATAGCTATTTATTATGAATTATTGAAGTTGTTGATTATTGTTTAAATTTAAAACATTTTAGAAATTTTTTACAATGGGTGGGTCCCACTTTTGGTTGGTGAAAAATGTGTTGAAAATTTATTTCAAAAGTGGTGGGCGTGAATAGTAGCAGGTAAAGCCATCAGGTAGCAGGTTAGTATGCTTTGACGTTCTAAGCATTTTCCTATAAATAGGGTGCTTAGTTAGAATTGAAAATCACACCAGAATCATAAGCTTTCTCTCTCTATATTATCGAGCGTATTTTGTGAGTATTTAGATACTTTGAGAGGCTTTATTCAGTGCAAGTTTCCTTTAGCCTTATACCTGATATTCTAGCCGGAAGTATTATTCTTTTGAGGTAAGAGATGTTATTTTCTTCGTAAATGATATTATTTCTTTCAATATCATTATGCCGAAATATTGGTATGAATTTTATTGTGAAATTTTTACCTTTTCGTGTTGGGGTTACTATTCACGTTTACGATACTATTCACGAATATGGTACTATTCATGAGTACTATTCATGAAGTATGATTTTTTTTGTGGAATTTCTAACTTTTCGTGTCGAGGTTACTATTCACGTATACGATACTATTCACCAAAAAATGAAATATTCTCTTCTTTGTCCAAGATGTCTATTATGGTTACTATCTTCGATTGTATCCATGTTTTGATCTTCATTCTTGAATTTTACTCCACTATGGTTTATTACGGAGTATTTTTGAACTTGGATTATCTAAAGTACGAATCCCTAATCTTTGTCTTTTTATATCACTAGATTCATTTTTTTAAAATATTTTTCATCATCCTCAGTCCTAAATGATGATATAACTGAATATATTTGGCCTATAGTGCAAATATGAATGATTACCTGATGAATATCTTTGGCCCGTAGTGCAAAGATGAACAGGTGTTGAGATGAACATGACCAACTGGTGATACAAATGAATATCTTTGGCCCGTAGTGCAAAGATGAATATTTGATTCAAGATGTATATTGATTGATGTTACACGAATAAAATATTGATGATAGACTTTTAAATTCATAGATGACAGTATATTTCATTCTCTACTTAACTATTTTAAAGAATTATTATTTTTACTATGAATATTGATCTAAAATTGGTTGCCCTTTATATTTTATCTGATTTAGTGAAGGCTAACGATAATTTGTTGTACATTATCTTAGTCATAATATTCTTTACTGGGCTAGTTGAGCTAACCCTTTTCCTTTTTATTCTATTTTTCTTCTCAGGAGGCGAGAATATAGCAGGAACTAGTCGGAGTGTGGAGTGATGTTTCCAGTAAGTTGTTTTAGCAGTCCTCACTATTTTGTAAAATAGTGTTTCAATAATTGTAATGAGGACTTATTTGAGTTTGAATACTGTCTAAAAGACAATGTTTGTATTTAAAGTCACATCATATGTGTTGTCGTATTTTGCACTACAATTGTAATAATGAAGTTGTAGTTGTTTTTTGTACCATGTGTAAGACCCCAACTTTTATGAATAGAGATGAATTTTTCTATAAATATCATTTTTGAATATTAAGGTGTGAATTTGTTATAATGTTATAGTTGTGGGTAATATTTATAAATTTTGTAAAATAAGTAAGTTGTTATAAAATATTCGATTGGTCGGGGAATAGTCGTTTTAACAGGGAATATTCATACGACGGAGCAATCATTGGTGGACCCCACAACAAAATTATTGTCAGAATGAGAAAACGACAGAAATATCTTTCTATAAAAATAACGGCGGAAGTTTTACCGTTAACTGTTGAAGTACCCGGTGTTAAAAGTACAGTAATACGCGTGGTTGCAGAGTAGCACCCGGTATTGATTATTGATGCTTACGTGAGAAGTCACTCAGTTTTATTCAATTATTGCTACAGTAATTGTTGCATAATATCTCACGTTATTTGATTCAATTATTTTAGATATTTTATATATTATTAAATCAATAATTGAGACGATTCAGTTATTCATAATATTATTTGCAATATTGACGATGTCTAAAAAGTTCTGTCGAGGTGAGGTTTGGTCACCTAATTGCGCGCCAATATGGATAAATCCTTATTAAAAAACCCCCTCTTTCCTGGGAACGATCTGATTGTTAAATATTACGAATTATAATAATGATGATAAATATTGTTAAAAATATTAAGGAATTTTTTATGAAGTATTTATTGTAAATTTTACTTATTATATGAACCCCTATATACCCATTTTTCAAAATAATCGGTAGAAAGTCATATAAAGATGTGCAGGTATGTGCATGTGTATATGTGTTGCGTGTGTGTGAGGGATAAAGAAATGGAAGAAAATGGTGGTGGTGGTGTACTGATGTTATATATATATATATATATATATATATATTAAATGTTTTAATGGGTGTCTTGATGTTATATATATATATATTAAATGTTTTGATGGGGGGGGTGTTCACGGGAAAAAGAAAAGGAATTGGATGGCTTGGAAAGTCAAGGTGATTATATATATAAATATATTATAATAAATTTTGTTTTTTTATGAAAAATAGAATATATTATATTTTATTATACTATATTGTGTTTGTATAGTAATTTATAAAAAATTTCATCTGGCGAAAGTTGCGTCCGTGATTTCTAACAACTGTTCAGTCCGTGAAAATTCTAAATAGTAGCCTTTCCATTCTCCTATAAATAGGATGCTTAGTTAGAATTAAAAATACACCAGAATCAGAGAATTCTTCTTCTATAATATTGAGCGTATTTCTTTCGAGTTTTAGAAAACTTTGAGCGTATAAAATAGTGAAAGTTTTCTTCAAGAATATCATCGCCCTACCAGTTGGAATACTCTTCTTTTTAAGGTAAGTGATGTTATTTTTGTTCAATATTCGTATGTAATAATATTTTCTTCCATACTCTGTAGTATGTAAGTAATATTATTTCGTTTCAGATTTTGAATTCTATACTCATTTTGTTAAAGTTTTGGCTTCTATACTCCATGAAATTAGTAGAATATCCTTGATATTTGCGCTTCATCCAGTATTTTTTCATGGAAATATTATTCTGAGTATTCTTGATAAGTTTTAACTTCTTCATGCCGGAGTACTATTCACAGGGTTACTATTCTCGAAGTACTATTCACATGATACTATTCACTAAGTTATTATTCACCCGGGGTACTATTCATGATAAAAATTATTTTTTTTTCGGTTCAAATCATTTTTGATACAATATTATTCTTGAATTTTACTCCACAAAGCAGTATCATGTTGACAATTTGGACATTATTGAATTATGGATAAATTAAATTATAAATCTTTAAAAATTTATCCTTTGCTTTCTTTATAATTGAATTCTTATATCATTATCATCATCCTCATGCTTATATTATGAAAGTCATCTTTACCCCATAGTGCATAGATGGACTTGGTATGATTATGACCAGGGATTATTCGGTATAATCATGACCGTAATGTTACAAATGATGTGGTAAAAGTCCTCATTAGCCTGTAGTGCATTGATGGACAGTCGTTGGCATGATCATGACCATTGATGAAAACACGAATATCCTTGGACCACAGTACTCTACTTGACTCTTCTAATGGATTGCTTGTTCCGCTGCAGTTAAACTTGATGTTTATTGTATTCTATAAGTTTAACACTGTTGAAGGCTAACGATAATTTATTCTGCATTATCTTAGTCATAATATTTCTTACTGGACTAGTTGAGCTCACCCTTTGCTTTCATTGTTCTCTTCAGGAAATGAGAATATAGCTGGGACTAGTCGGCGAACGGAGTGACGGTCCAGATGTTTTCATTAGTAGTCCTCACTATTCTGTAATAGTGTGATGATAAATGTATTAAGAACTTATTTTGAGTTTGAATACTGTCTAGAAGACAATATTTGTATTAAAACTCACAGCTCATGTTTTATATTTAAGTTTATATTTGTATTATGTACCATGTATTTGACGACTCAGAATGGGTGATGTATACCTATTTTGGGGGAGTCACAGTTGTTATCAAAGATTAGGGATATGATCCCTGGCTAAGATGTGAGATTAGAACTAGGGGGAGAGACGAGTAATTCCTTCGCTAGTATGACCTACCTAACTTTATTTGTTATTTAATTGGTCAGTCAGAATATAAGGATATTATGTGGTGTGTCAATTAACCATTGTTTTGTGGTAGTATTTGAAAATGACATCCGAGAATGTTGAGAATAGCAATGGAGCACAGGAGACCGTTGAGTCACCACAGATCAATAGCCATGATAATGTGCAACAAGAAGACAATAATCCTCAGGTAAACAATAACACCGATCAAATGATGAACGATGAGATCTTCAGAGGCTTTATGCAATTCATGCAACATCATGCGAGAGTGGCTCCTGTTCAAAATGTAGGTGGAAACACTGACAACTCTCGGACGGTCATCGCTAAACAGTTCAAGGAGCTGGGACCATCAGAGTTTATTAGAGAGCCAAAACCACTTAAGGCGGAGACGTGGATAAAGCAGATCACCAAGATATTTGATTTCTTGGGATGCTCCGAGGAACAAAAGGTTCCCTTTACCACCTTCATGTTGCTAGGAGAGGTAGATTACTGGTGGGAATCTATAAAATGTACTCAACCTACCGCACTAAAGATGTCTTGGGAGAAGTTCCAAGATTTGTTCAACGACAAGTACTTTCCCAAAAGTATTCGTCACATGAAGGAGGTAGATTTCATCAAGCTGGAGCAAAACAATATGACCGTGTCGCAGTACGAAGCTAAGTTTGTCGAGTTGTCCCAGTTTACGTCCCACTTAGTTGAAAATGAGGAGAGAATGACACGGATATTTCTAAGAGATTTAAAACCCGAGTTACGTCAATATCTTATCTCTCACAAACTGTGTTTGTATTCAGATGTTATAAATAAGGCTCAGTTATCGGAGCGTGATAATGAGACATCTCAACCAAAGGAGAGTAGCTGGCAAAATAATAATACTAGTGGTAGCAGTCATCGAAGCGGCGACAACAAACGTGGAGGGAATCAACATGCCAGAAATGGGAACCACTTCGGTGGTAATCATGGCCAAGACAATAAAAGTGGACATTTCAAGAAGAGGAGATTCAATAATAATGGAAAGACGTCAGCACCAACACCCGTTGTTAAGGAAGGAGAACGACCACTTATCATATGCTTCAAATGCGGAGGGGAGGGACACATCAGTCCAAACTGTGCGCATCAGTCCAAAATGTGTTATAATTATTGAAGAGAAGGTCACCTAGCTAGATTTTGTCGTACAGGGAAGCTAAGTCCAGTTGGAACGGTGACACCAAATGCCGTCCCAGATAAGTTAAAACCAGTAGTTCAAGGGAGAGCATTTGTTGTGACCTCCTAGAAAGCAAGGAACCCGAACGAGGTCATCACGGGTAAGCTAGTCATAAACTCTAGCGAAGACTATACCTTATTTGATACCGGTTCTACCCATTCTTTTATTTCTCCTACTTGCGCTCAATGTTTAAATTTAACTCCGGAGAAATTAGACTTTGACTTATCTGTGGAAACTCCGTTGGGAGAAACCTTCATTACATCCACTGTTTATATGCCTTGTTTGGTTCAAATCGGTACCCTCACATTAACTGTCGATCTTATTTCCTTAAAAATACTTGCATTTAATGTGATTTTAGGGATTGATTGGTTAACTGCTCATCATGCAAAAATTAATTATTTTTGTAAGGTTGTTAACTTTTATATTCCTAACCAAACTATTATGCGAATTCAAGCAACCAAACCACTAAAGTCAATCACTGTCATATCAAGACATAAAGCTATTCGTTTATTGAAAAACTGATGTTAAGCTTTTTTAGCCCATGTCACAGATTTAAACAAAAATACGTCAGATTTGAATGATATTTCTATTGTTAATAAATTTCCTGACGTATTCCCTGAAGAACTTCCTGGCCTACCCCCAGAGCATGAAATTGAATTTTGTATCGACCTTGAACCCGGTACAAAACCCATTTCCAAAGCCCTATATCGAATGGCTCCTATTGAACTTCAGGAGTTAAAGACCCAACTGCAGGAATTGTTAGACATCGGTTTCATTCGTCCTAGTATGTCTCCTTGGGGTGCTCCTGTTCTATTCGTGAAGAAGAAAGATGGGAGTATGCGACTTTGTATTGATTACCGGAAGTTGAACCATGTCACTGTCAAAAAATAGATACATGTTGCCTCGTATTGATGACCTATTTAACCAGTTGCAAGGTGCCAAATTATTTTCAAAGATTGATCTTCATTCCGGATATCATCAATTGAAGATTAAAACTGATGATATTCCAAAGACGGCTTTCAAAACTCGGTACGAGCATTATGAATTCCTAGTCATGTCTTTTAGATTAACTAATGCTCTTGTTACCTTCATGGATATGATGAACCGAGTATTCAAGGAGTATTTAGATCATTTTGTGGTTATCTTTATTGATGACATCCTCATATACTCCAAAAGCCGTGAAGATCATGAGCAACACTTGAGGCTGATACTCTAAAAGCTTCGTAAAAACAAGCTTTATGCCAAGTTGAAGAAATGTGAGTTCTGGCTTGAGGAAGTAGCATTCCTTGGGCACGTAGTATCAAGTCATGGAATATCTGTTGACCCGACAAAGATTAAAGCAATTCAAAGCTGGGAGAAACCTAAATTAGTGACCAAAGTACGTAGCTTTCTCGGCTTAGCTGGTTATTATTGGAGATTCGTAGAAGGGTTTTCTCAAATTGCTACTCCATTAACTCAGCTGACTCAGAAAGATACAAAATTTGGTTGGATCGAGGAATGTGAGAAGAGTTTTCAAGAACTCAAGAGGAGACTCATTTCAAAGACTGCTCGACAATACCATCCGCTCGGAGGATTTGTCATCTACAAGATGCTTCGACAAAGGGTTAGGATGTGTTCTCATGCAACATGGGAAAGTCATAGCCTATGCCTCTCAACAACTCAAAGAATATGAGAGGAATTATCCTACTCATGATCTAGAGTTGGCAGCTGTTGTCTTCGCACTTAAAATTTGGAGGCATTACTTGTATGGGGAGAAAGTGGAGATCTTTACGGATCATAAAAGCCTCAAATATTTCTTTACTCAAAAGGAACTCAACATGCGGCAACGATGTTGGCTCGAACTATTGAAAGATTATGATCATACAATTCAATACCACCTTAGAAAAATAAACGTGGTATTGATGCATTGAGTAAAAGGTCATATGCAGGTACGAGTACGTTATTATCAATGCAAAGGCCCATTTTATATGACTTGGAAAGGATGGATATAGATTTAAAGACTCCAGTAACCCACGTGATGATGGCAAACATACGAGTAGAACTGACTTTAATCGATAAAGTTAAAGCTGCTCAAGCTACAGACCTGGAGCTAATGCGTATGAAGAAGAAAGTTCAAGAAGATGCTATTCCAGAAGCAAGAATCGATGAAGAAGGAATACTTCAAGTCAACTCCAGACTTTGTGTTCCTAACGATTCTGACTTGAAGCATAGAATCATGCTGGAGGCACACAACACACCGTTTGCAATCCAATCTGGGAGTACCAAAATGTATCATGATCTTTGACATACATTTTGGTGGAGCAATATGAAGAGAGTGATCGCGAGTTTATCTTAAGGTGTCGAACTTGTCAACGAGTCAAGGCGGAGCATCAAGTGCCAAAAGGTCCATTGGAACCACTTGAAAGTCCAGAATGGAAGTGGGAGCACATTACCATGGATTTTGTTACTGTCCTTCCTAAGGTTTCTCAGGGCTTAGATGCAATTTGGGTAATTGTTGATAGATTGACCAAGTCTGCTCATTTCTTACTTATACGATAAACTTATTCACTTGAACGTCTTGCTCGTGTGTACATAAATGAGATCAAAGACTACATGGTATGCCAGTATCCATAGTTTTTGATTGAGACCCAAGATTCACTTCACGATTTTGGGTTAGTTTGAAAAAAGTTATGGGCACGAATTTGCAATTTAGTTCGGCATATCACCCTCAGACGGACGGGCAGTCGGAGAGGACTATTCAAACTCTTGAGGATCTATTAAGACTCTGTGTCCTTGACTTCAAAGGAAGTTAGGACAAGTTCTTGCCATTAGTGAAATTCTCCTACAACAACAGTTATCAAGAAAGTATCGGCATGGCTCCATTTGAGGCGTTGTATGGAAGAAAGTGTCGTTCTCCAGTATGTTGGGACGAGGTGGGTGAAGCAACGTTGTTGGAACCGGAATTGGTACGCATGACAACGAAAAATATTCAAATGATCTGGCAACGTATAAAAACCTCACAAGATCGACAAAAGAGTTATGCTGATCTTCATCGAAAGAACGTGGAATTCAATGTTGGATAACATGTGTTATTACATGTTGCTCCATAGAAAGGAGTTACGAGATTTGGAAAGAGAGGAAAACTCAATCCTCGATTCATTGGCCCATTTGAAATCCTTGATCGAGTAGGAACTATGGCCTATAGACTCGCTTTACTGCCAAGTATGTCTCATGTTTATAACGTTTTTCACATATCCATGTTACGTAAATATGTGGAAGACCCGAACCACATTATTGAGTTAGAACCAGACGAAATAGCAGAAGATTTAACGTATGAAGAGATTCCTGTTAAAATCTTGGATAAGAAGGAGCTTATTCTACGCTACAAGGTTATACCCCAAGTCAAGGTTTTGTGGAGATACCACGATGTTGAGGAAATAACCTGGGAGTTACAATCTGAAATGAAATCAAGGTTCTAATAACCCTGGTCAAATCCCGAGTCTGGAAAAAATCTCGGGTCAAATCCCAAGTCTGAATTGAATCAAATCCATCAAAATAAGGCCTCAAACTACTGGCCTAATAGTATCTTCTTGGGTCATCTTAGCCCACCATAGGCTCCCAAAAGGTCATGACTTGAAGGTACTATTGGTAGTAACTTATTTCCTTATATGCAGACAAATTTTTCCCCTATCTTTCGATGTGGGACTGGGGTGTTACAAACTCCCCCACTTAAATTTTTGACGTCCCCGTCAGAACCGATCACACACATGACCCAAAGATCTTTGCCTCTCTAGCCATTATGGGATAATACCGGCTGGCTTCGTGTCCCCACCTCCGGACCTCCATCACTCCATTGTGGGATAATACCACCATCCTTCGTGTCCCCACCTCCAGCAACCTGATCGGATGACCCGACCCGAGCTTTCAAGAGTCGGTTCTGATACCATATGAAACAACCCGGGTCAAATCACGAGTCTGGAACAAATCTCGAGTCAAATCCCAAGTCCGAATCAAATCAAATCCATCAAAATAAGGCCTCAAACTAATGGCCCAATAGTATCTTCTTGGGCCATCTTAGCCCACCACAAGCTCCCAAAAGGTCATGACTTGAAGGTACTATTAGTAGTTACTTAATTCTTCACATACAGACAAATTATTCCCCTATCTTTCGATGTGGGACTAAGGTGTTACAAACTCCCCCAGTTAAATTTTGGACGTCCCCGTCAGAACCGATCACACACATGGGCCCAAAGATCTTTTTCTCTCTAGCCATTGTGGGATAATACCGGCTGGCTTCGTGTCCCCACCTCCGGACCTCCATCTTTCTATTGTGGGATAATACCACCAGCCTTCGTGTCCCCACCTCCGGCAACCCGATCGGTTGACCCGACCCGAGCTTTCGAGAGTCGGCTTTGATACCATATGAAATAACCCGGGTCAAATCTCGAGTCCGAAACAAATCTCGGGTCAAATGTCAAGTCTAAATCGAACCAAATCCATCAAAATAAGGCCTCAAACTACTGGCCCAATAGTATCTTCTTGGGTCATCTTAGCCCACCATAGGCTTCCAAAAGGTCATAATTTGAAGGTACTATTGGTAGTAACTTATTTCCTTATATGCAGACAAATTTTTCCCCTATCTTTCGATGTGGGACTGGGGTTACTACAAGAAAAAGGCCTAATGAATGATCAATAGTGTCGGTGATCAGTATGTCCTATCTGATAATACTAATAATTGACCAACATCAATGACCTTAATGTAATCTAGTAAGCTAAGAGATCAACCGACCGCATGACACGATCACCGATCTATCTTCGACATAAATTTCCCTCCCAAAAATTGGTGCCAAAAGTTGGCGCGTTGGTTTGTTACGACCAATATATATCAGCGTTTATTGAATGAGCGCTATCCTGAAGGCACTCCACATCCGACTATTGATCAAGAGCTATGGGAGAGGGTGTCTGTTGTGAAGAAGAACTACATTAAAGGTCATGGACAACGATTTTACGCCCATCCTTCAAAAGGCTCAGCAAATCTCTGCTACCTAGTCTTCACAGTCATCGAGTCATCCAGCTGTTCATACTCCGGCTGACTGTGTGAGAGCTATATGTCGAGATCGAAATCTTTTGAAGATATTGGGCGTGCATGTGGGGGCTCTCGATCCTGAGGAGTTAGCTAAAGCGATGAGCGACAAAGAAGAGAATAAGACGTTACATGGGGATGACGACGGGTATAAAATCACTTTGTTGTATATATTATCGTAATATATCAAAGATCAACATAGTTACTACATTTGTAACTTGTTTTATTATTTTGTTAATTACAGGTGATCAAGGAGGCGATGATGCTTGACGTACTTCGCTTAGATCGATTTGTAGTTATAATATAAGCTTGTACTTGTATATTCATTCTTTGGATGTCTGTATGTTACTTAAACAAGTTTTGAAATGTTATTATATTTATTCAATTCATATTGGGTTCTAAATGTTTAAATACTAGTTTGGTGTATGTTGGTGGATGATGGATGTTTATATTGTTGTGAATGCTGTTTATATTGTTGTGATTGTGTGTTGGGATAAAGCAGGTATAAAAAAGGTACAGGTTTTTGGGAATTCTGCAAAACAACAAAAATCTGGTTTGCATTCTGTTCATATCAGCGACCGCATGCAGTCGCTGATAGTTAATAGCGACGGCTTAACATTTGAGGGTATCAGCGACCGAATTCGATAGTTGATAGCTGTCGCTGCCACGTGGACCACGTCAACTTTGGTCATGGACTATCTTTCACTTCGACAGCGTCGACTTTATCATTTCGATTACGCTCACATCGATCATGGATAGGCTGGCGGTCGCTAATAGTGGTCGCTTATGTACATCCCAGCGACTAGATTTTATGCAACGACTACCAGCGACCGGAGTTGGTCGCAGATGCCTATCTGCGACCGGACGCGGTCACGGAAAGGCGGTCACTGATAAACCTTTTTCTTGTAGTGGGTGTTACAAAGGTATCCTCACATCTTCGTCATACCAGGTTTGTACCCTAATTTCGAGGGAAAAATTTTATAAGAAGGGGAGGTTGTAAGCCCCAACTTTTATGAATAAAGATGAATTTTTCTATATATATCATTTTTGAATATTAAGGTGTGAATTTGTTATAATGTTATAGTTGTAGGTAATATTTATAAATTTTTCAAAATAAGCAAGTTTTTATAAAATATTCGATTGGTCGGGGAATATTCGTTTTAACAGGGAATATTCGTACGATGGTAAAATCATTGGTGGACCCCACAACAAAATTATTGTCGGAATGAGAAAATGACAGAAATATCTTTTTATAAAAATAACGGCGGAAGTTTACCGTTAACTGTAAAGTCCCCGAATCCGGATACTTGAAACCCGAACTCGGTACTTCACTATACCATTTCTATGAGCGGAATAATACTAATAATATTAACAATAATATAGATTTTCAAATTTTATTTACATATTATCAGAGTTTAGTTCCCAAGTACGAAACCTTTAAACATTCGTTACATGATAATAATAGTAGTACTTATCATCCTTATCATAAAGTTAGACTATTACATAGAATAGCTTAAACATTCATTCAACAACTTTCCCTTTCCCTTGTTCTTGGCGAGATCCTTCATTTTGTTCACACTTAGTGAAAAAATTTAAATTAAGCAAGAATGAGCATTTGAGTGCCCAAAAAGTAATATCAACAATATCGCTTAAATTTGAAAAGATTAAATATTTTCTTTGAACGAAACTTCTACAACGGATCAATAGTTGTGAAGTAAAACGGACCAATAATCAATAACATGTCATTTTAAATTTTAAATTTTGAAACTACGTCTGGACTATAAATGATTATCATTTGACGATTTGTGAACATTGTTTTATATTTTTGAAAAGGTTTAAGCGAACTTCATCTCATGGCCGTCATTACTTACTTTCGAACACGGGGTGATCACCGAATTATGCCCTCAGATTGATCAATACTACATTGCTAGAACGATATTATCGTTCATCCTTTGTCCGCCGTAGCGCATAAATATTTCCCATGATTGGGATGTTCATAACAGTCTTGAATCCATACCAAAACAATTCGGTTGGATAAGTTTTATCTTGTTCAACAACAACTTTAAATATATGTCTAGCTGGATCAAATAGCTTAGACGACCTTTATTTCAAGGTATACATACTAAGCAACTATAAGTATGTATCAACATGTGATAAAATATAATGATTATCCAAGTGAGGACACTTGCTTAACCATGTTATAGAAATTAACGAAATGTAATAAATAACTTGATCACTATTAATGTATAAAAGAAATTGTACAACAATTATTGTTTAATAGCTTACTTATACGTAATCATTGCATAAGTATATACAAAGGTTGAAATATTTGAACAATTGAAATGAATAGTTTAGATATTATCTTACGATGTCCTTAAGCGTAAAGTAAATGCAAAGGTTTAGATACTTGCCTTGTTCACGCTTATACAACTTAGATATATCTTTTCTATCAAGTCCTATCATTAAATAGATCATTGTTCGATTAGAATAATATATCATATAATAACGCTTATTGCAACAAAAGACATTCCTAATCACATTGTCACATAATTTTAACACCATTAAATCACAAATAATTCACTTATCAAGTCAATCTATCTAAATCCAGATCAATTTCTGAAATATATCGGTCTACCGACCACCTTATCGGGTAATTATCGAGTCTAAGACTCTAAATAGTTGTTCAATATTCATTTGGATATTTCAAACACCACACCACTATTTTTCATTGCCTTATAAAAATTTTTAAACAATTATTACCATTTATCATAATTTTTGAAATATCGTAATCATTATTAAATGATTTAAATAATAAACAATTCTATTATCATTAATATTTAATTAATAATAAATTATTAATGAAACCATTGCCAAAATATTAAGTTATAACTTAAACTATTTTTTTAAAACATTTATATTACCTTTAAATGATTTTTAAAACATTTAAAATCATTATTAAATAATTACCATTAATATTTAAATATTAATGAACTATTTATCTAAATATTAAAAAGTCATTAATTATAACCTAAAATACTTTTAATTCATTTTATCCCTTTTTAAATAATTTTAAATTAATAAAACCATTTTAAAACTATTTATTTAATATAATTATTAAATAAATTTAATATCATTAATTATTAAATAAATATCATTAATATTAAATTATTAATGAAATTATTCTTTTAAATATTAAAAGTTATATTTTATAACTTAAAATATTTTTAAACACTTTATTTTCATTTAAAATAATTTTTAAAATAATAAAATCATTTTTAAACTAATTTATTTAATATAATTAAATAATTTTTAATATCATTATTAATTAATGAAATTAACCATTACATATTAAAAGTTATATTTTATGACTTAAAATATTCTTAAATACCTTATTATTATTTAAAATGATTTTTAATATAATAAAATCATTTTTAATTTATTTATTTAATTCATTTACTAAATAACTTAACTATCATTAATATTAATTTATTAATGAAAATTATCATAAAATATTAAAAGTCATTGTAGATAACTTAAAATATTTTCATATATCATAATATAATTTTTAATAATTTTTCATGTATTTAAATCATTTTTAAATAATTTATTTAATATTATAATTAAATAAATTAAATACTTTTAATATTCCAAAATATTAAATATTTATGAAATATATTTAAAATAATTAAAATATAATTTTCAAAATTTAAAATTATTTTTAATAATTTATTTTGTATTCTTAATAATTAAAAACCCTTTTATCAATTTTTGTTTTAATTTTGGAAATTATAAATAAAATGTCATTAAAGGGCTATAGCGACACTTTTCATCGCTATAGGTGTTCTTGAGCCTTCAAGAACATTCATAACCGATTCAACTTGCCTACTTTGACCAAGCACACACGAATAGGATCATGATGTTTGAGGGTATGCTTTTGTACATATTATATGTAGTATACATGCAACACTACACCATTCAACAAGAAATATGATCAAATAACATCACAATCCGAAGATATAAAGCCTCAAAGTGGTACATCAGGACATGTTCTTCATTTCGGGTTTCCCGAAATGAAGAAACGATTCTGATAAACTACTTTGGGCTTCCTGAACTTGGCAGATCGCGAGATATTTTTGTGATATAATGCGTGAAGTGTGTAGCCAACATGTCGAGAGAATATTTATCCCAAAACATTAACTAAATAACAACACAATCGACAGATCTAGACCTATTAAACCTTGTCGACGTCATGATCATGTGTTTTCTCGGGTTACCCGAAAATGCATTTCATGAACGTCCTACTTAGTTATTCGCCCTTCGAGATCTACGATCTATATATTTAGTAATATAGTGCAATAATATTGTAGTACAAACAATGCAGACTATATCATAGATACATAGATCATTACATAAAATCATAACACGATCGGATCTAAGGCCACGAAGATCTTGTCGCCGAGCCTTCGGGCATGATCAGGTTTTTCGAGAATTGAAAGTCATGGTCGACCAATGAGGTTTGACCACCCATAACTTTCATTCCGAGCAACGATCTGAGCTAGCTAAAAGTTCCAGATTACAGGAACATAACATGCTACAAGATTCAAGCTTTAATCAACAAAAAAGCAGCATATACAAAGATTAAAGAGGCTCGACATTTGCTTGTCGATTAAACAACAAAAAAATTTCCGATTTTCAAAAACTCAAATCAAGATTTTGATGATATGGATCTATCTAAAACCAACCCGGATCGTCATAATAACTTATAAACAACGTGTTCTAACAATAAATTCTAACATCTAACAACAAAATTTTTGATGATGATTCAAGCTAAGGTTTTATACCTTTAATGTCCAAATTCGATTTTGTGTTCTTGATTTGGTATGTATATGGTGATCGTGGGGCTTGTTTGGTGATTTTAGGAGAGAATTTCGTAGGTTTTAAGTGAGAGAGATAAGTGGAGTGTTATTGCAAAAAATAAGTGGGCAAATGAGAGATTTTCTCTCCAATACTATATATATAATGTGTTGGATGCATGTATCTTTGAGATTTGTAGTAGTTCTTTGAGATTGTATGTCACCATTTGTCAACATAGTTGGTTACCAACTCCAACCTATTGTCAAAACCTACTAATGTAGCCAAAATAATACACTTAGGGGCAAAATGGTCATTTGGCATGACAAATTAATGGCATTTTGGTAATTGCCAAACCCTTAGGGTTAGGGGTTTGGTTTAGGGTTTAGGGTTTGAGCCAATTTTAGCAAAAGTCTAGGATTCCAAATTTAGGATTTAACAATTATGGTTTATTACAAAAATAATAATATAAAATAACTAAATTTTTGTTTCTAAAATTTGACAATTTAGGTTTGTTAATTAGATTAATTTTCTAATTACTTTATCTGATAACATTAGGGTTTAGATCATATAATTATCATTGACTTTGCTAATTTAGCAATTAGGGTTTATTCTTTTGGTAATTAGGGTTACCAAATTACTATTAGGGTTTTAATTACTAAATTAGGGTTTTAGTTTAGTAATTAGGGTTTAACAATTTACTAATTAGTTTTAACAATTTGTAATTAGAGTTTACAACTTGTAATTAGGGTTTCTAATTACATTAATCATGATTATTAGAGTTTAATAACATAATTAACCTTGCCACTTAAGCAATTAAGGTTTACAATTATCGATTAGGGTTCTAAAATATCGATTAGGGTTTTAATTTACATGATTTAGGTTTTAATCATTATTTTTAAATCACTAATTAGGTTTATTTATTAAGTGATATAAAACATATTATACATGACCTTTAATCACAATAACACATAATTCTTGACAAATCATACCTCCGGTTTAAATTTCCTATTAGGGTTTATAAAAAATTCGAGATATAATTAGGGTTTTAATTTAATAAGTAGGGTTTTCTAATTATCATATCCTCAAGTAACACATAACATATATCATATAACCCAAATATTTAACGATCAGTAAGTTTCCCATTTAAATTGATAAACAGAGTTAAATCAATTAATGCTTGGTTTAGTCAATATACCATAATTGACCAACCATCAACAATAGATACAATTTTTACAATTACATTATTATAGCCTTTGAAAAATCAAAATATTATAATATTATAATATTATTATCATTCCTTGATCAAAACCCAAAATTAGGGTTTGGATTCCATATCTGATTTATCATTATCATTAAGTTAAAATAATTAACTTAATATCACGAACAAATTTATATAATGAAATAATTATTATAATTATTCTAAAATCATTTCATATATTATTTGAATAATATAAACATATAATTTCATGGAAAATAATTAATAAAACATTTCTAATATAGAATTAATTACTATAAAAATATCACTTATAATAACCAATATTTCTAAAATAAAATTATTTACAATTAATAATGTAATACTTAAATTTTATTTATCAAACATATAATTATAATTACACATTACCTTGGCACATATCATTCATATTTATTTTTAATAAATAAATAAATAAAAAATTTATACGCAAAATTTATGATTTATTTATATAGAAAATATCGGGTTGTTACATTCACCCTCCCTTATAAAGATTCCGTCCCCGGAATCACCACTTTAAAACCTATACCTACGAGGGTACATGACATTCTCAATCATTGCAAGTAGATTTTTATCACTTTAATCAGACTGTTCTTTAACTATTTACGTAAAGCTTGTCTTTCTGATTATACGGAAATTTGATTTCTAAAAGAACTCAAATTCTTCCTTCAAATTTTATTATAAAATTATTTACTATAACTAGAAAAATCATATATATGAAAATAAAAATTATACTGAAAAGTACACGAGTCCCACCGCCACCGCCACATCGTGTCTTGGTCATCATTGAAGACCCTTGCAGAGATTTAAATCGGCTTCTTTGGATGAAGTTGGTCCTGTGATTGCCAAAGTTCATGCTTTTCCCCATGTTCACACTTGCTACCTCCGCTTTCCTTTTGGACGATCTTTTCACCCTATGATCCTTTGATCCGCACGAAAACACCCACCAATTGTCTTAGAATTGGGGCGGGTTGGGAGAGATATGGCCCTCCACCCCACACTTGAAACATGCTGAATTTTCCCTTTAGACATTCCCTAAATGATTTTTCCCACAATTCCCACATTGCACCAACGGCTTCTTATTTACACCTTCTTGTTTTACTGCGCACCCTTCCAAAGTTGTTCACCTTCCTCTTATCCCTCCTATTCCCAGATGTTTGCTTCCACCTTCCCGGTTCCTCAACTTTTCCCTTGTTCCTCCTTTCTTTGTTGTAAAGGCTCATGGCCTCACTTCCTCCTCGTGATAAGTGTTTTCTCCATGAGTCTTTGCAAATGTGAGGGATTTGCAACACTCGCCACCTTGTTGTAGAGCTGGGGTTTTAATCCCACTCAAACCTTCGCGCCTTTCTAGCCTCCGTATCGACTTGATGCGGGGTGAACCTAGCCAATTCATTAAATTTTGCGGCATATTCCTCAACAGTCATATTCTCTTGTTTTAATTCAAGAAATTTTACTTCCATCCTAGCCTGCATCTGCTAGATGAAAAGTAGTTTTCAAAAAGAGTGTTTTAAACCTTTCCCAAGCAACTACACCTTCCCAAATTTCTTGCACTCGATTAAGCTTCCCACCAAAAATTTGCCTCTCCTTCATCATGTAGGTGGCAAAAGAGGTCTTTGCCCTCATTTACCCTAGCTATTACAAACGCCTTTTCTATTTCTTTAACCCAAGTTTGGGCTTCTACAGGTCAGGTTGTACCTCTAAATTCGGAGGTCCTACTGACTTTAAAGTCCTTGAAGTTTGCTAGCGATTGTCCTGTTGGTTCCCAGTAAATATGTCGTTCCACGCTGCATGGCTTGAGCTACCATGTTTGCGAATGCTTGCATTGGATCTGGTTGTGGTTGTCCTTCAACGTTGTTGACAGATTCTTCTGCCCTTTGATTTCGAGTTTGTCGTCGAGGCGGCATTATCTGGTTAAATAAAACATAATTTAACTTACATTCTAAACCTTATCATATAAGTTTAATATATTAAACTTGTTTACACATTACCTTGGCACATATCATTCATATTTATTTTTAATAAATAAAAAAAAAAAATTTATACGCAAAATTTATGATTTATTTATATAGAAAATATCGGGTTGTTACATTAACTGTTGAAATACCCGGTGTTAAAAGTACAGTAATACGCGTGGTTGAATTGTAGCACACGGTATTGAATATTGATGCTTACGTGAGAAGTCACTCAGTTTTGTTCAATTATTGCTACAGTAATTGCTGCATAGTATCTCAGGTTATTTGATTCAATTATTGTCGATGTTTTATATATTATTAAATCAATAATTGAAACGATTCAGTTATTTATATTATTCTTTGCAATATTGACGATGGCTAGAAAGTTCAGTCGAGGAGAGGTTTGGTTACCTAATTGCGCGCCAATAGGGAGAAATCCTTATTGGAAAGCCCCATCTTTCCTGGGAATGATCTGGTTGTTAAATATTACGAATTATAATAATGATGATAAATATTGTTAAAAATATTGAGGGAATTTTTATGAAGTATTTATTGTAATATTTACTTATTATATGAACCCCTATTTACCCATTTTTCAAAATAATCGGTAGAAAGTTATTCAGTATATATATATATATATATATATATATATATATAATTATTATTATATAGAAAGATGTGTAGGTGTGTGCATGTGTATGTGTTGCGTGTGTGTGAGAGATAAGGAAATGGAAGAAAATGGTGGTGGTGGTGTACTGATGTTATATATATATATATATATATATATATATATATATTAGATGTTTTGGTGGGTGTTGTAGACACTCAAAATTTCATTTTTCTGTTACTAACTATGCAGGAGGACAAAATCGTATTTTTTCACACTCCAGAGGTAACTCTGGAGGACCACAACATCAATTTCAACCTCAGAGATAACCCTAAGGATATTCAGAGTCAACAATATGACAACCTCAGAGATAACCTTGAGAAAAGACTGCTACAACTGCGCGAACACTAGAGATAACCCTAGGAGGGGCAAAATGGTCATTTTGCCAACTCAACTTCACTTCAAATCAAATACACTCATGTCAACTCAAATTTCTTCAAAAGAAGTCCCACAAGAACCATATCTTAACTTCGGAGCGCAAACTACGCAAAATAGCTCACCGGATTGCCTGACGAAAACCCGAAAATGCTATTTTGGTCATGGACCCATCTTCCCGGAATCAAAAAAGGGCAAATCCTATGTCATTGTGTAGCTCTCGGAAAGAGCTTTCCAGAATGGTATGACACGCTTCCATCGGACTCCCGGATTGAAAGTTATGAAGGTCCGAGTGAACAACGCATTGTCCGAGTGTACGTACTTTGACACGGCGGGACCCACATTGCTGGTCATCTTTGGCATCCCGAGCAGCTGCAGGTAGACCTGCAGCACCCCCCTCTATATATAGAGGGCTTGGGGTGGCCTTATTTAGAAGAGAAATAGCGAGGAAACCCTGTCCAATTTGCTTTGTGCACACTATAAACTAAGTGCTTTCTTATTTCAAACACTTTTGAGCTTATATTCTGTTATATTTTTACCGGCGGGAGCCTAGTGTTTATCCATTTAAAATTATTGAAGTCTTCTTTGGCAGTCCACTTTAAGCCTTCTTACACACTTTAAAGCATTTCTCTTCATTTTTGCACACACCATTTCTTCACATTGAGAGTCGTGTTGCGTGTGTATGCCCGGACTTCGGTCCGTGGTTTCATTTCAGTTTGTATATATATATATGGGCAAAGGGTCAAAAAAACCCCTGATATTTACCGCAATGTCCCACTTGCACCCTAAACTAATTTTTTCTTCCAAAAGTACCCTTAACGTTACATTTTTTTTTGGTCATCCGTGCTCCTACCAGTTAACAAAAGACAAATCGGGTTAAAATGTGATGACGTTAAGAGAGCTTGAATATAAAATATATTCTAAATAAAATAATATATATCATTTAATCAAAACAAAAAAATACTAAAATTCAAAATAAAAAAAAAACATAACATATTTACATCATTTATTCAAAATAATAAAATTCAAATTAGTTTGTTAACTAATCAAAACAACTAATTAAATAAAATAAGTTGTATAACATATTTACATCATTTAATCAAAATACTAAAATTCAAAACATAAGATATTTACATCAAATACTAATTTAAAAAAAAATACTTAAATATTAATTTAAAAAAAATACTAAAATACTAAAAAAATCAAATTAAAAAAATACTAAAATTCAAATTATTTTGTTAATTAATCAAAGCAAGAAAAATTTAAATTACATCATTAAAATTCTAAAATCATAATACTAAATACTAATTGATATAAAAATTTTAAATTACTAAACTCATAACACTAAATAATATTTTTAAACTATATAAAAATTGATGATGTAATAATCTATACATAATCTATATATGTTATAAATAATATAAATAATTTGATGATGTAATAATCTATACATAACAATATAAGTTATAATTTGATGATGTAATAATATTTTAAAAATGTATTAAAAAATTCAAATTACATCATAATATTTTTAAATTGATATGATTTTAAAAATTAATATTAAAAATTACTAAAATAATCATAATACTCCAGCTTTTGAATTTTAAAAATATTATTTAGTATTATGATTTTAGTAATTTAAGTATTTTAATTAAATGATGTAAATATGTTATACAACTTATTTTATTTAATTAATTATTTTGATTAGTTAACAAAATAATTTGAATTTTATTATTTTGATCAAATAATGTAAATATGTTATGCTTTTTTATTTTGAATTTTGGTATTTTTTGTTTTGATTAAATGATATATATTATTTTATTTAGAATATATTTTATATTTAAGCCTATCACGTCATCACATTTTAACCCCGTTTGTCTTTTGTTAACGACAGGAGCACGGATGACTAAAAAAATGTAACGTTAAGGGTACTTTTGGAAAAAAAAATTAGTTTAGGGTGCAAGTGGGACATTAGGGTAAACATCAGGGACTTTTTTGACTCTTTTATGGACTAACATTATCGAGTTATGCCTCGATTGAGCCTAGACTTATGTCTAGAGTGGTTATTTGCTTTTATATATATATATATATATATATATATATATATATATAAAAACGCATAGAATGTAAAATTCGTGCTCATTGAATAAAGTTTGACACACAGCTTCATATATATATATATATATATATATATATATATATATATATATATATATATATATATATATATATATATATATATATATATACATTTAGTCCTACTGAGTTTACTTAATGGCGCTTGATCGCCTCTTTTACAACTTTCTTTACTTTTTGTCCCTTTGAGTTTATTTCGTGGCGGTTGATTGTTTTGACTTTATTTACATTTCGATCCCCCATGGAGGTGCTTCGTGGTGGTGATCATGTCAATATATATATATTTACTGCTTTATATATATATATATATATATATAACTCGCCATCGCTTTCATATCAATTATGACATCATGTGAGCCTAAGAATCATGTGATCACAGATTCAAATACTAGATCTAGATTCTTGCTCGTGATGGACATTTTTAGTCATGTTGACTTTGTAAATTTATTCACGGTGTTTGGATTTCCTTAGATGGTTTTCATGCCCACGAGGAGTTCGGCATTGCTTTGTATATTATTTTCTTGAAGATTCTTCGCATCTCAAAAATTAAAAGCTATCAAGCCGAACACTTCATAAAAAATGGAAGTGTAAAATGTCTCAATTACTATTGAGTACAAGGGTTTGAAAAACCTCTTTTTACAAATATCACTGCCAT
The DNA here is from genome assembly GCA_020205605.1 of Panax ginseng. NCBI lineage: Eukaryota > Viridiplantae > Streptophyta > Magnoliopsida > Apiales > Araliaceae > Panax > Panax ginseng. The sequence continues at coordinate 58,869,475 of CM035140.1, read as the reverse complement.
ATCTTGTTTAAAACTGAATTTTTACACAAATTCAAACCCTGTGTATATAGGTGCGAACGAGGCCTCGCACTACTTCCGTATAAATAACACATTGACCCACACACACACACACATTCATATAACAGTTTCTTGAAAAGTGGCGGTCACCGTGGTAACACGGATGTCGGGGGGTGCCTACCACCTTCCCTCCGCATAATTATTAAGCCCCCGAACCCTATTGAAACTCGGTTTCACCGACCCGTTTAGCAGTGTCATATCACTGGGTCAATGTGCAAACCTTTTCTCGGTTGTGTTGGTACAACCATATAAAAAAACCAACTGGCGAATCTTAACAGTCCATCGCCGACATGATACATGTCAGACCTTTTTCACTTATTTTTTCAAACAAATCTCACCTAACATGAGAACACCAAAGAACAAGTAACGAAAATGGACAAATAAAAATCCCGACGTCGACATGTGGCGACTCTGCTGGGGACTCCAATAAGAGGGCTTAAGTCACTATTACAATCTTTTTAAAACTATTATATGCTTGTGTGTGGATGTTGCATTAAATTTGATGAATGTGTACGAATGCATTTTTTTACACTACAACATATCTATTTATGATATTAGTACTTCACACATGTCATCATTTTCATAAATGGTGAGACACGTTGTATGTGAATGTATGTTGTGTGGTTCCTCCACCAGGAGGCTATCCTGTCGGTGTTTGATTACTGGACTCGTAGGAAGACTAATTCCAACGAGGCTCAGGAAAGGCACCACCCAAATTCGCTCCAGTTGAAAGACCGGATTAACTTTCCGTCGAGTAAATTACGATGATTTGGGAACCTTCATGCCAAAAAACCTCAAGAGTAACCTAAAATAGGTCAGCCTCTCATAAACCAAACGCGGAGGAAAGTTTCTTCATACTTTCACATATCAATTACTTGTAATTTCATTTCCATGTAAATCTCAATGTAATGGAAAATATGAAGGAATATGTGTACATGTCTTCCCTTTATATCAAAACCTGACATGCTATCTTGTCAAGATGACATCCGTTTCACAGGACGATACTCCTAAATGGACACTGTGACACCCCCAAATCCCGGTACTTCATTACCTCAAGATTTGGTGTTCACTTAATCAAAACATTCATATCTAACTACCCAATCATAATATAATTGAATAATAAAACCTGCCCATACATGATTACATTAATAAAAATATTATCTCCCAAGTTATCTAACCTTTAATTACAATCATTCAAATGCGGAAATTAAATAAATACTTTATTACATCAATCAAATTAAAGTATGATAAATAACTGTCAACATATTACAAGTCTTCAAAACTTGTTCATCTTCCCCTTGCCCTTACTGGTGCTAGGTACATCTACCTTCTCATCATTAGTTGTAATGGTTATATAAGCAAGAGTGAGTAAACAAAGCTCACTTGAAATAAGAATGAATAACTTTACAACATTTGCCAAATAATAGGCTCAATAGAACTGAATGATATGTTTTTATTAACATTCTGAAATATACTATTGAGGGTCTAATGACCATGAACCATGTCCACGGTTATAAGTAATCTTTCAACTTTAACTTTAACAGTCATATGACTATAAGGACTCCACGTACTTAGGGGGATTAATCCTTCGTACAATGTATTGTGCACAAACATTTCAACGCTAAGCGTAAACCCCTAAAAATAGGGTTGTTCATCTCAATATTTAGATTACAAGTCCGCACCAAAGTAAGTTTGGTTTGGATACATTTGAAGGTAATTTGGAGTTCAACGAACATCAACTGAGGATTAGTTGAATAAAATGAAATCACACTATGATATGAATAAATCATTGTGTATTAAAGTTACGCTTTAGGAATAATCTAATAGCATAAATGTTGAATAACTATAATTACCTTGCTTGAACAATATTAAGCCAAGGTTATTTAGAATTGAATACTAAGCGTGCATTACGAATAACAATTTGAACAATAACAACTATTCAACAACAGTATATTAGACTATATAAACTTGCATGCTATTTGACAAGTTAAAGACAAAGATAACTTGCTTAACATCAAAATAAGGTTTAGAAAACTTGTATCATCATGAACAACTAGATATAAAAGCTTGCAAAATTACAGTTGAAATAGGACAAGTAAACTTGCCTAGCAATAAACAAACTAGCTCAACGAAAGTGTAGAGTTAGAAAACTTGCTCAATTATAAAAGTAGAATTAGAGAACTTGCTCAATGTACAAAGATAGGTTTAGAAACTTGCCTCGAGTGTAAGCTATAATATTAACTCACGTTCACCTACATATAGGTTTAGAACCATCATCTATTAGATATACTAACATTCACGTTCCAACACAACACGCATTTCTAGTTAGACTTACTATTTTAGCACAAGTCTTAAGATACCATACAAATATCAAAAATTACAAGTGTTAACCTTCACAACACATGTTTACTATTTATCATGCTCACTAAGTCCTAATATACAACGTTCATCACTTACTAATCATTCAAACTTTGAATCTACTAACCACATAGCACAATTCTGTTTTAGCTATATTAGTACATGTTTATTATACTAACACATCACTAGACCAACGTACGTCGCTATCCAAATCTATGCAGCAGATGAGATACTTCTCGCTTCATATCAATTATTATGCGTAGTATAGCCACACACACAACAAGCAATAAGATAGTTTTTTAGCCTCGGTACCCGGTAGCAATTGCTACCAGTGCATGACTGAAGAACGGCGGACTTGGCATGAAACGATGGCAGCTTTTTAGCCCAACTAACACGAATTTCACCCACCAAACAGTGAAATTAACATGTAAAATAAATATAACAATATCATAAACATGATTGCTAACATATTCAATCAACTAGAACAATTTAACAACAACTAAAACTATTTTAATTTTTCAAAATTCATATTTTTATACAAAAACTCCATTTTTGAGTTTCTTCACAAAAATGAACACTGTGACTTCAATTCTTGTCCAAATTACTTCGTTCAAATTACGTTATGTTCGTTTCTTAATGAACTAGCATAAACAAGCTTCAATTTTCAGTTTAGCATACGAATTGACCATCAAAATTGATACATACACAAGCCATATGATAAATATGCATAAAACATACATTGTCGTTAATTTTTCCTACTGTTAACCGAAATTAGCATGCAATTCTTGTTTAAACATAATCTCTAATCATCATAAACACATGTAATCATCATAATTGAATTATATAGCAACAATTCTACACCTATGAAATTCCAAGAGTATGAAACTTCATGCCGTAAAACTCATATAAGTATATATATATATATATATATATATATATATATATAATGTTAAATCTATGAACAATACCTTCAATTAGCTTGATAATCTCTACTAACACCATTGGAATTGCTTATGAAATCCTCAGGTTTCCTCTCAACTCTCTCTCAATTCTCTCTGAATGTTCTTCTCTCTTTTCTCAGTAACTAGAATGCGTAAAAAGAAAACAATCGATAGCTATAATGCGTAAAAATAAAACTGCTAATCCTTAATATGCCAAACTTAATAACATATCAGTTACAAAACCAACGTATATATTATAAATATATTATATTATATTTTTTTTATTTAAAATTAAAAAGGAAATCCAAAAGCCATAGGCCTTTGTTTGGCAAAAACCATTTAAAAATTAAACACTTAATATCCTTGAACCTTGTTTGGATAAAACTAAATTAAAACTACTTTAATTTATTTTAATAACTCCTTATAATATAGTTATTTGTCACACTTTATTTAATCAAGCTTTCATATTTAATTTAATTAATTCAAATAACAATTAATTAAATAAATCATTTAATCACATAACTCAATACAAATAATTAACCAAATAAAATCAAATCAATTAGACAAATATTTATTCAACGATAAACACACCCATTAAATATTTATATATAATTCAATAAATATTTAATATTACAATTAAAATTCTGGAATGTTACATCATTCCCTCCTTACAAGGATTTTGTCCTCAAAATCACAATTGAAACAATCAATTCGTCATATTTTTCCCTTCTTACAAGGATTCTGTCCCCAGAATTGAAGACACAGATTAAACAAATAACTTAGGGTAATTCTTCATCATTTCAGCTTCGAGTTCCCACGTTGCCTCTTCGACATTGTGGTTTCTCCATAACACCTTCACAGAAGGTATCACTTTATTTTTGAGCACTTGTTCTTTCCTATCGACTATCTGGATAGGAATCTCTTCATAAGACAAATCTTTATCGAATTGCAATGATTCGTACTCGATCACGTGCTTGTAATCGGGTTTATACGGTCGTAACACCGAAATGTGAAAAACATTATGAATAATTTCCAACTCTGGAGGTAGAGATACCTCATAAGCCACTTCCCCCACTCTTCGTAGTATCTCGAAAGGTCCAATAAATCTTGGGCTGAGCTTTTCTTTCTTGCCAAAATGAATTTTCCCTTTCCAAGGAGAAACTTTTAGGAAAACGAAAGTTCCTACTTCAAATTTGCGATTCTGCCTGTGTTGATCGGCATACTTTTTTTTGTCATCTTGGATCACTACCAATCTTGTCTCGATGAGTTTGACAAACTCGGTGATTTGTTATACCGATTTTGGTCCTACCAGTTGGCGTTCACTGACTTCATCCCAACACAGTGGAGTTCTGCACTTTCTGTCGTATAATGCCTCGTAAGGTGGTATGCCGATGCTCGTGTGGTAACTGTTGTTGTAGACGAATTGTGACACCCCCAAATCCAGGAACTTCATTCCCACAGGATTTGGTGCTCAATTATCAAAACTATTACATCTAACAACCCATAATCAAAGGATAAAGACATAATTTAAATAACTTAAACAATAATCTTTTCCATTAAAGGGTTACATCATCATCTCAAAAACAATCCCAGGTAATCTAACCTTAAAATTATTACATCAGTTTGCGGAATACATTATAAAATAAAACAAGTCTTAAAACTTCAAGCATTTAAAACTTTAACTAATTCTTCATCACTTAGACATCTTGCCCTTTCCCTTGCTAGTAGATAGATCATCACCTCTTTCGACTTTAGCTACATTATTTAATTGCAAGAGTGAGCAAACAATTGCTCACTGACATAAAGATAATATAATAACAACATGAGAGTGAATAACGAATACTGAATAATAAAGAACTTGTTCTACGAATCAAAATAGAAAACAAGTTCGAACTTTAATTATCTGAGGGTCTTAAGACCACGAACTATGTCCACGGTGTTTAGGTATTATTACCTTAACCTTAACAGTCATTAGACTATACAGACTCTTCTTAACGTACTCAGGGGGATCAGCCCTTTGTACCATGTATTGTGCATAAACATCTAAACGTTACACGTACAAAATCCCCTATGTTAGGGTTGTTCGTCTTAGTTTGAATTTAGAATTTCCGTACTAAAGAAAGTTTAGTTTGGAACTAGCTTATCAGTGTTTCTAGAATTTTAGAACACTTATTCAAATTCCAACAAATTACAGATTACATCACACATTGGACAAAAACACTTATTCTACATTGTTTTCGTTTCTTAATATATTATCATAATCCACCAATAAATTACAGATTACATCACACATTGACAAGAAATTTGGTACTTTCTAAGCTACTTTATATGAGCATAAACATTGTGATTTTATTTTCTTCCTCAAACCCAATTTACACGAATTTGATACTTCAAACAACATTCATATATGATAATTAATAGATTCTACAACATAATCCACACCATAAATATAATGTTTGAACAAAAACCCACAAAATCAATTTACAGAGAACTTATATAAAACTAAAACTTAATTTTAGAACTACGGGTGAATTTTACCTAAATCCTTGATTGATGAGAAGAAGAATGACAAGGAATTTCTTTCCCCCTTGATACTCCAACTTTCTTAGCACAATTTACAGAGAAAACTCTCCTACCAAGCTCTCTCCACACTCTGATATTTCTTCTTCTCACTAGACCCTTCTCTGAACTTAGCCTTAGAAAGAAAAAAAAACGTGTTGAGATATACTAACTCCCACTTCCCCACTAACGTCAGGTAAAAAGTAAAAAGACGTCAGTTGGGAAAAAGCCAAAGGCCACAAGGCCCTGTTTGGCTACCACATAATTCCCATAAACTAATTTATTTTTATATTATTCTTATTATATAGTTTTAATATCACACCATTAATTTTGATTAATTGGAATAACTTTAGTTTAGCTAGTTTAAATAACTTATAATAATAATAAAATTCTTATTATCAATATATCTTATAATTAATAAATAATTATATATCTAATTTAATTAATAAATTAAACACATCACTTTATTTAATTTATTCATTTAATATTAAACAATTCACTTAATTTAATTAGCTTCTTAAATATTAAGCAATTGATTTAATTTAATTATTTCTGAAAATAAAATAATCATTATTCAAATTAACATTAATCAATTTAGTTACTAAATTAATTCACCACAATTATCAATTATTTATTTTCCTTAATAAACAAATTATTTAAAATATTTATTTAATTCAATAAATATTTAAATTAAATTATAAATTTCTCAATCGTTACATCCTTCACTCCTTAAAAGGATTCTGTCCCCAGAATCACAACTCAAAAAATTTATTTGTTACATTCTTCCCTCCTTAACAAGACTCTGTCCCCAGAATCGCTATACAAGATCAAGAAAACAACTGAGGATAATTCTTCATCATAACGCTTTCAAGTTTCCACGTAGCTTCCTTAGCATTGTGGTTCCTCCAGATTACCTTAATAGAAGGTATCACCTTATTCCTCAGTACTTGCTCTTATCTGTCAACAATTTGAACATGGACTTCTTCTTATGATAAATCTTTCTCAAACTGTAAGGGCTCATATTCTATAACATGCTTATAATCAGGCTTATATGGTCTCAATACCGAGACATGGAAAATATTATGAATATGCTCCAAACAACTTCTTGGCTTGCATCACCGTCAGACAACTTGCTTGTCGAGGTGATTTGCTGCCATAGAACACAACCTTTGACGGAGTCATAAGGTTAACACACTTTCTTTGGCAATCAATCACTGCTCCGTGATTGAATAATCAATCCATTCCCAATATAACATCAAACTCCCCCAATCTAATTGGTATTAAGTCTACCCTCATCTCTTGACCCTTTATAACCACTTTACAATTCTTATATACGAATCAAATAGGAATCACTTCCCTATTTTAAATCTCTATGCTTAAAGGATAATCTAATTCTTCCTAAGGCAAATCTAAGTTTTGAACAAATTCATCTGATATAAATGAACAAGTAGCACCCGAATCAAGCAGTACATAAGCATTAATACCATTAATCAGAATGATACCTGACACCACATCCTTAGACTGAACCGCATCTTGTACGGTCATATTGAAAGTTCTCACTGTAGGTCGGCTTTACTGAGCTGGTCCAGTGATAGTCATTAATACACCACCACCGTTGTTGTTTCCTTTTCCACCACTTGCACTTCCTGCTGGCTTCTTGGGACAATCACGAGCCATGCGATCTTTCGAACCGCAGGTAAAACATGCTCCTTTCCTCGGACTAAAACAGTTCGGTCCAATGTGTCCCTCCTGACCACAGTTAAAACACATTCGCTTTCCCTTCAAACATACCCCTGTATGGTTTTTCCCACAAGTAGCACAAGCTTCAAAATTTTTCTTCTGCTGTCTTCCCGTAGTCGAATTCTCATTCAACTTCCTCTTCTGATTGTTACTTCCAACATTACTCCCACCAGCCTTATTCTCGTTATCATTCTTTCTCTTCTTCTGTTCTTGGTTGTATTCTGTCAAGGCATCGCTTCCACCTTCTGCAATGATTGCCTTTTCAGTACAACCATAAATGTATTCAACTGGAACATTGAAACCTTGCTGTAAAGCCACGGTTTCAATCCTTGTTCGAACCTTCTCGCCTTACGCTCATCCATATTGACTTGATATGTGGCAAACCTTTCCAACTCGTTAAACTTCGCAGCATATTCTGGTACCATCATTGCTCCTTGCTTCAACTCAAGAAATTGCACTTCCAGCTGATTTCGAGAACTCGTTGGAAAGTAAATTTCGAAAAACATTTCCTTGAATCTATCCCACGCTATCACTCCTTGTCCTCCACGAATCTTATTTGCTTGCCACCAGTAGCTAACTTCAGACTTCAGCATAAATGTTGCGAACGCAGTCTTCTGATCTTCATTAACTCTAGCAACATCGAACACCTTCTCCATTTCCATGATCCAGGTTTGGGCTTCCACTAGATTCATAGACCCTTGAAACTCTGGCGGTCCAACCGCTTTGAATTCCTTGAAAGTCGTGACCTGAGCTTGCAGTTGATTCATTAAGTGCACTGTCGATAGAGCTACCAACTGCTGAACCGGATTAGCGTTGGTATCGTTGTTATTATTAGTAGACCCCTCAGGAGGTGCTTACTGACGTGGTTGTCTTCTTCTAGGAGGTATTTTCTGTTAAGATATACGCTTATTAGCTCATTACTCAACTTCTTGGGTATTCAAAGTTTAACTTAAACATTCCAAGATTGAAGCTTTAACACATAACATTTCAAATAAACTCTAATATTTTATTCATTCATAATGTTTTAAAACATACTAAAGATAGCATAACCGCTAAAAACATCCACTTTCCTGAACTAGACAAGTTTCACGATTACATACTCATACTATCCCTTTATTCATCTCAAAATAAGGGATTCACAATTTATTTACTCACATAATTAACCACATATTATTATCACTCTTAATCTATCTTGGCATATTAAGACGTTGTAAGGCCTCTCGACACTCTTCCTCCATGATACGGTACGCCGTCCTACAATCCATCACGAACCACGGCGAGTCTTCAAATTGAGGTGGGTAATAATGGACTCGATCCAGGGCCCTATCAATTGCAGAATTAAAAGCATAATCCATCTCCTTCATCTTGGCTTTATTCACTTGAACTTTAGCCTCAACAGGATCTGCACGTTAATTCGCCTTCATCCAAGTGTCCTCTGCTCTTGTACGCTTAGCTATTTCCTCTTTGAAGTCATCTTTCAACTTCTCCATCTCAGTCTTCATCTTCTCGTTCACTGCCAGCAAGTCTTCATGCTGACCCTTGGTATGAACTAGATCCCATTCCGTGTTTCCAAGTTTTGAATCAAGTTCCTGAATCTCTACATCCTTCTGCTCCAACGCAACGTGATGCATCTCAACCATCTCCTTCAGCTCCTCAACATTATCCTGTAACTCTATGTTACGGTCATACAGAGCATCATACATCTCAGCCGATATAGAGTTTGATGGAAACTCCTCAGGATCCTCCTCATCATCATCATCCTCTATCTCCTCAGGTCTATCCTCCTCGGGATCGGTCACAGGATCATCCTCCTGGATCAACTGTTCCCACACTACATGAATATCCTGGGGTTCGTCATCTCTAGGTACCTGAGGTATCACCTCTCTAGCTGGACTAGATCCTCCTTCGTCAGACATCCTGACAACAAAATATTTTAATTTTTACTTAGTATTTTTGATACTCGCGAGCACATAAGTTATTAACACATAGCACATAATGTCTTATATTATTTAACTTCAATGGATACCTCAATCCATTCCTTCAAACCCAATAAGAGTTAAACACCTCTATATTTTTTAACTTCTTAAAGGCTACTTCCTAAGGTTTCCCCACCCAAGGCTTTGATACCAACCTGTGACACCCCCAAATCCACGTACTTCATTCCCACAAGATTTGGTGCTCACTTATCAAAACTAGTACATCTAACTACCCATAATCAAAGGATAAAGACATAATTTAAATAACTTAAACAATAATCTTTCCCATTAAAGGGTTACATCATCATCTCAAAAATAATCCCAGGTAATCTAACCTTAAAATTATTACATCAGTTTGCGGAATACATTATAAAATAAAACAAGTCTTAAAACTTCAAGCATTTAAATAAACTTTAACTAATTCTTCATCACTTAGACATCTTGCCCTTTCCCTTGCTAGTAGATGGATCATCACCTCTTTCGACTTTAGCTGCATTGTTTAATTGCAAGAGTGAGCAAACAATTGCTCACCGATATAAAGATAGTATAATAACAACATGAGAGTGAACAACGAATACTGAATAATAATGAACTTGTTCTACAAATCAAAATAGAAAACAAGTTCAAACTTTAATTATCTGAGGGTCTTAAGACTACAAACTATGTCCACGGTGTTTAGGTATTATTACCTTAACCTTAACAGTCATTAGACTATACAGACTCTTCTTAACGTACTCAGGGGGATCAGCCCTTTGAACCATGTATTGTGCATAAACATCTAAACGTTACACGTACAAAATCCCCTATGTTAGGGTTGTTCGTCTTAGTTTGAATTTAGAATTTCCGTACTAAAGAAAGTTTAGTTTGGAACTAGCTTATCAGTGTTTCTAGAATTTTAGAACACTTATTCAAATTCCAACAACAAAGGTTTAATACAAGAGTGTATAACTGAACAAGGCTATCAAAGTCAAAGATCAGATATTAACAATATATAACTGGATAAACATGATACACATGCAAAGTACTATGTTCAAAGAAGTAGAACAATCTCATTTGAATCAATGTGTTAGAACAATATACGTTTTGAATAACAATAACAATAAATGAGAATGTAAAACTCATTCGATGTAACGAATTAGGTTATATGAGCTTGTTCAATGTACATAAAAATAGAATCAATAGACTTGCTCAATGAAAGTTTAGGTTTAGAAACTTGCACAATTATAAAAGTAGAGTTAGAGAACTTGCCTTGTTTGTAAGCTACACAAGTGTAAAATAATCTCCAATTACCCTATATACATCATTAAAATTGCAACAACAATTAATTGTATGAACATTAGCTTTGGGGTTTAAACCATCATTTAGGTCATAACCCTAACCTAGAACCTAACCACGTTAGTTAACACCTTAACGATTCTGAAATCACACTGCAAACCTTATCATTTATATTTAACTCTTCAAAACATCACCTTTAGTTTCATTTTATAACTTATTTAAATAATTATCTCAAATCTTTACACTTTGCATTACAACACATTGACATCTGTTATTATAGTTTATATCATGTTTTAACATCATTAACATGCACGCTAAACTAACACAAGTCCATTACACATGACCTACAATTAAACAGACTTCACTGTCTATGACTAGCTACTCACGCTACCGCCATGAGTAAAATATTGGACTATCGGCGTGCGGTACATGCGACACCCATGGCATACGCACGAAAATTTTATGTGCCGCTGCAACGACAATCACGTCAGTAAGGCGGTAGCGCCACATGATGCACCGAGACTCGCTTTTTCTGAGCTCGAAAATGACTCTATTTCGGCCAAAAATACCCAATTCTACAGAACTTCTCCCAAATTCAACGTCTACACCTTGTCATACTATAGTTATACATTCTAAACACCATTTTATATACAAAAACATTACATAAACATCATCTTGAAGAATCAAAACCATATTTTCCCAAATTTCCTCATTTTTATACTTTTAACGAATTTGATTGCCACGAACTCGTTTCTTGATCAATTGTCATAATTCGAACTACATTGTTTTCGTTTCTTAATATATTATCATAATCCACCAACAAATTACAGATTACATCACACATTGGACAAGAAAGTTGGTACTTTCTAAGCTACTTTATATGAACATAAACATTGTGATTTCATTTTCTTCCTCAAACCCAATTTACACGAATTTGATACTTTAAACAACATTCATATATGATAATTAACAGATTCTACAACATAATCCACACCATATACACAACGTTTGAACAAAAACCCACAAAATCAATTTACAGAGAACTTATATAAAACAAAAACTTAATTTTAGAACTAAGGGTGAATTTTACCTAAATCCTTGACTGATGAGAAGAAGAATGACAAGGAATTGCTTTCCCCCTTGATACTCCAACTTTCTTAGCATAATTTACAGAGAAAACTCTCCTACCAAGCTCTCTCCACACTCTGATATTTCTTCTTCTCACTAGACCCTTCTTTGAACTTAGCCTTAGAAAAAAAAATGCGTTGAGATATACTAACTCCCACTTCCCCACTAACGTCAGGTAAAAAATAAAAAGACGTCAGTTGGGAAAAAGCCAAAGGCCACAAGGCCCTGTTTGGCTACCACATAAGTCCCATAAACTAATTTATTTTTATATTATTCTAATTATATAGTTTTCATGTCACACCATTAATTTTGATTAATTTGAATAACTTTAGTTTAGCTAGTTTAAATAACTTATAATAATAATAATAAAATTCTTATTATCAATATATCTTATAATTAATAAATAATTATATATCTAATTTAATTAATAAATTAAACACATCACTTTATTTAATTTATTTATTTAATATTAAACAATTCACTTAATTTAATTATCTTCTTAAATGTTAAGCAATTGATTTAATTTAATTATTTTCAAAAATAAAATTATCATTATTCAAATTAACATTAATCAATTTAGTTACTAAATTAATTCACCACAATTATCAATTATTTATTTTCCTGAATAAATAAATTATTTAAAATATTTATTTAATTTAATAAATATTTAAATTAAATTATAAATTTCTCGATCGTTACACGAATTCCACCAACGGTAAATGTTCTTTCCAGCTCCCTTTGAAATCCATGATGCATGCTCTCAGCATATCTTCCAACGTTTGGATTGTTCGTTCGCTTTTCCCATCTGTTTGCGGATGGTATATTGTACTCATTCACAATTGTGTTCCCATACATTCTTGTAGTTTCTTCCAGAAGTTTGACGTAAATCGCGGATCTTTAGCTGAGACAATTGACACTGGTACTCCATGTCTCGAGACGATCTCTTTAACGTACAATCTTGCCAACTGATCAAGATTGAACCTAATCTTGATTGGTAAAAAGTGCGCTGATTTTGTTAGTCTGTCCACTATCACCCAAATCGCATCGCATCCTCTCTGAGTAGTTGGAAGACCTACCACAAAATCCATTATGATGTGTTCCCACTTCTATTTCGGTATTTCTAACGGTTGAAGTAATCCACTTTGTCTTCGATGCTCGGCCTTGACTCTTTGATATGTCAAGCATTTCGCGACACATTCCGCAACATCCCTTTTCATCTTCGGCCACCAAAAATGTCGCCGCAAATCTTGATACATCTTCGTACTTCCTGGATGAATTGAATATCTTGTGTTGTGTGCTTCGGTCATGATTTCATCTTTAAGCTCTGGTACTGCTAGAACCCAAATTCTTTCCTGGAACCGTAGTAGTCCATCGGTATCGATCTTGTATTTTACATCACTACCCTCAACCACTTTCTCTTTGATCATTTCACATTCTTTATCTTGTATTTGAGCATTCTTCACTTTGTCCACCAAAGTTGGACTAGCTTCTATCTGGTATAATTTTTCGTCGGTTTCTTTTGGAAATTTGATTTCCAACTCTAGCCTTGCCATTTCTAAAATAAGCTCCTCCTGGTTGGTTAACAACATCAATTTTTCCCGACCTTTTTTTCTTAAAGCATCTGCAACCACATTCACTTTTCCCGGATGATAAAAGATCTCACAATCGTAATCTTTTATCAATTCCATCCATCTTCTTTGACGTATGTTTAGGTCCTTTTGTGTGAAAATATACTTCAGACTTTTATGGTCTATGTAGATCTCACATTTTTCTTTATAGAGATAGTGTCTCCATATCTTCAGAGCAAATACTATTGTAGCCAATTCCAAATCATGACTCGGATAACTTTTCTCATAATCCTTTAGTTATCTTGATGCATACGCAATAACTTTGCCGCTCTGCATAAGAACACAACCCAACCCTTTATGTGAGGCATCACTATACACCACAAAGTTTCCTGTACTATATGGTAACGACAGCACAGGTGCCATGCTTAATTTCTTCTTCAAATCCTAGAAACTTTCTTCACATTTCTCCGTCCAAACAAATTTTACAGTTTTCCTTGTCAAATTTGTTAACGGAGTGGCTATCTTGGAAAAATCTTGAATAAATCTTCTATAATAACCGACCAGTCCCAAGAAACTCCTCACTTCTGACGGTGTTTTTGGTTGTTCCCAATTGATTATAGCTTCCACTTTTGATGGATCCACTGAAATCCCATCTTTGTCAATCACGTGCCCAAGAAATTGCACACGATCTAGCCAAAATTCGCACTTAGAGAATTTCGCGTACAATTTTTCCTTTCTTAGTGTTTCCAATGTCAAACGTAAGTGTTCCACGTGTTCTTCTTACGTTTTGGAATACACCAGAATGTCGTCAATGAATACCACTACAAACTTGTCTAAGAATGGTTTAAACACCCTGTTCATCAAATCCATGAATGCAGTAGGGGCATTGGTCAAACCAAAAGACATCACCAGAAACTCGTAATGTCCATACCGAGTTCTAAATGCCGTTCTAGGTATATCCTCCTTCCTCACTTTCAATTGGTGATACCCACTTCTCAAATCTATTTTCAAGAAGTATTTAGTACCCTTCAATTGATCAAACAAGTCATCTATTCTTGGCAACGGGTATTTTTTTTTAATAGTGACTTTGTTTAATTCCCTATAATCAATGCAAAGAAGCATTGACCCATCCTTCTTCTTCACGAATAACACCAGCGCTCCCCACGGTGATACACTTGGTTGAATATACTTCTTGTCTAGCAACTCTTGCAATTATACCATCAGTTCCTTTATCTCTACCGGAGCCATTTTGTACGGGTCCTTTGATATCAGTGTTGTTCCCAGCGCTAGGTCAATCACAAACTCAATTTCTCTGTCAGGCAAAAGTCCTGGCAAATCCTCTGGAAACACATCCCCAAATTCTCTCACCACTGGTATCTCTTCCAGTTTCACACCCTTCTTCTGAGTATTGACTATGTAAGCTAAATAGCCCATACAGCCTTGACTCAACAATTTCTTGGCCTGCATAATCGTTAGACATTTCATTTGTCTAGGCTACTTGCTACCATAGAACACTACCTTTGACGGAGTTATAAGGTTTACACACTTCTTTTGGCAATCAATTACCGCTCCATATTTGAGCAGCCAATCCATTCCCAAAATAACATCTAACTCTCCAAGTCTAATCGGAATCAAATCTACCATCAAGAAATTCTCCTTAATGTTCACCCTACAGTTCTTGTATACGAATCTAACAGGGATTACCTCATTATTCGCAATTTCTATGTTTAAAGGGAAATTCTATTTTTCTCTAGGCAATTCTAACCTCTTAGCAAATTCATCAGAGATAAACGAGCAAGTAGCACCCGAATCAAATAATATATAAGCATTTATATCATTGATTGGGATAATACCTGACACCATATCTTTTGATTGCACAACATCTTGCACAGTCATGTTAAAGGTTCTGGCTGTGGGTTTGTTTGATGTTGTAGGTCCAGCAATGGCCCATGTACCTCCATTGCTTCTGGTTGTCTCTCCAGCCTTGTTCTTAGGCCATTCACGAGCAAAGTGATCATTGGATCTGCACGTGATGCATACGTTCTTCTTTAGTTGAGTGCAATTTGGGGCGATGTGACCCTCCTAGCCACAATTGAAGCATACCCTTTTCCCCATCAAGCACACACCCTTGTGAAACTTCCCGCATGTAGCACATGCTTCAAACTTCTTGTTTTGTTGGTTACCCTACTGGTTTCCAGTACCCACGCTTCCATTCCACTTCCTCTTCAAATTGTTGTTGTTGTTGTTTCCACAACTACCACCTCCATTCTTAATCTCCACCTCATTCTTCTTCTTCATTTGTTCCTGATTGAAATTTTTCACTGCCTCGCCTCCTCCTTCAGCGAGTATTGCTTTCTCCATCACTTCTGCGAAAGTCATCAATTGGAACAGGGAGACCCTACTGTACAACTAGGGCTTCAGTCCTTGTTCAAATCTCTTAGCCTTGCGTTCGTCCGTGCTGACTTGATATGGCGCAAACCTCGTCAACTCGTTGAATTTAGCGGTATACTCAGATACCGTCATCATTCCCTGCTTTAGTTCCAAAAATTATACTTCTAGCTGACTCTTTGTGACACCCCCAAATCCTGGTACTTCATTTCCTCAAGATTTGGTGTTCACTTAATCAAAACATTCATTTCTAACTACCCAATTATAATAAAATTGAATAATAAAAACCTGCCCATACAGGATAAAACTTAAATAAAAATCTCCCAGGTTATCTAACCTTTAACAACAATCATTCAAATGCGGAAATTTAAATAAACTTCATTACAATCTTTAAACCAAAGTCTGAAAGTAAACTATCAAAACTATTACATGTCTTCAGTATTTATTCATCTTTCCTTTTCCCTTACTGGTGCTAGGTACGTCACCCGTTTCAACTTTAGCTATAAGAAATTTTACAAGCAAGAGTGAGCAAACAAGGCCCACTTGAAATAATAATAAATAAATCTTTAAACTTTTACATCAATTGCCAATATTAGGCTCAATAGAACTGAACAATATATTCTATTAACTTTCTGAAAATTATAACATTCACTGAGGGTCTAATGACCACGAATCATGTCCACAGTTATGAGTAATCTTTCAACTTTAACTTTAACAGTCATAAGACTATAAGGACTCCATGTATTTAGGGGGATCAACCCTTCGTACAATGTATTGTGCACAACCATTTCAACGCTAAGCGTAAACCTCTATTAAAAGAGTTGTTCATCTTAGTATTTAGAGTACAAGTCCGCACCAAAGGAAGTTTGGTTTGGATAAGCTTTCAAGGAAATTTGGAATTTATCGAGCATCAACTAAGGAGTAGTTGAATAAGACCAATAACACTATACTATAGAATAATCGTGATTGAATCAATTATAGTAAAATAAAGTCATGCATTAGGAATAATCTAATAGCATACAATTTGAATAACTACAACATACCTTGCTTGAACAACACTAAGCCAAGGTTAATTAGAATTGAATAATAAGCATGCATATCATATATAGTTGTTCATGCTAAACCACAAGTTAAATACAAGAATAACTTACTCCAAATAACTTACATCATTATATTGTAATCGAATTGAAAATAGTAATTGAATTAACAAGATAATAGATTAGAAAACTTGTATCGTCATGAGTAACTAGATACAATGACTTACTCAATAATAGGCAATCTAGCTCTACGAAAGTGTAGAAGAAGCAACTTACAACAATTGTAATTGAATTTGAAAACAATAATGTACCAAATGAAATTAAACTCGCACAATGAAGTTTTGAGTTAGAGAACTTGCTCAATTATAAAATAGAGTTAGAAAACTTGCCTTGCTCGTAGGCTAAACTGAATCAATACGAATCATAATATCCTATAAACATATGTCATCATGACATAGTTAGCCATTACCACTTTACAAACATAATTAAGTACGTTCATCATTTAAAATTTGATTTTTAATCACATAATCACAAGTTAATCTTTAATAACATAATTATTCATAGTATAGAAATACTAACATCAATATTTTACAGTCCTACTATCATCACATAGTGTTTCTTAAAATTTCGTGTACAAAAAGTACAATTGTCGGACCATTCTCTTTAACTTTCATTCATATTTCCACGATTTACACTTTGGTTCATATTTGTTGCAGCTACCTTTGAGATAAGCGTTATGCTCGAGTCACAGGATATAGGTTGGTATTGGGTAGCGATATTTACCAAGCTTTCGAATAAGCGGTATGAACAAAAGCCAAATTGGCCTAAAAGCTCGAATCTAATAGGTGATTAACATGTAATACACATATAGACTTCATATAAACATATTGTGAAGACTTCTAACATGTTTCTACTCATAAAATAACATAAACATCAAATTTACAACACCTAATTTCAATGTTTTTAGTAAAAACTCCATTGTTGACATTTTTAATGAAAATCAACACTGTGATTTTGTTTTTCAATCAAAACAAAAATTTTAAAACATCATAGTTATGATTATACATACTCTATCAATTTCCATAATCAATTTATCAATTTAACAACTAATTAAACCTTAATTTCTATTTTAAATTAAGCCATACTCATATATTTTTCATATGAACACTCTCTAAATATATTTTTCTTCACAAAACACATACATACATGAATTAATTTCTCTATAATCATGCATAAACTCATGAAATAACCTTATAATCAATAATCATACAAAACTATATACATAACAACAATTTAACTTTTATAAAAATTTCACAGAGAACTTTTTGGAAGAAGAAGAAAACTAACTTTTAAAGAAAAGATTAAGCTCCTACCTTTGATTAAGAAGATGATGGTTATTCTCAAGCTTCTTCTCTCCGATTCCTTTCTCAAAAACTCATTAGAATCACTCACTTTCTCTCTCTGAGTTTTCTCAAATTTTCTCTCGTGTTCTTCTTCTTCTTCTCTCTCTCTCCCAACTCTAGTTTACGTATTATCATATAACGTATAATAATAATAATATAGATATTAAGTATAGGATTTTAACTGACATTAGTTATAAAATTTTGAAAATCAAAAGCCATAAGGCTTGTTTGGCTAGGCTTAATAAAATAACTCTTTAATCCTTACACCTTGTTTGGTAAGTCTAACTAAAATAAATGGATTAATCCTTATACCTTGTTTGCTAAAACATCATTAGATTAAAGACTTATTATGCAATAAGACATGTTTGGCAAAAAACTAAATTAAACTCTTTTAATTTATTTTAATAACTCCTTTATAGCAAGGTTATTTGTCACACTTCTATTAAATTAAATAATCAATTTAATCAATTCAAATACTAATCTATTAAATTACTTTCACACATAAATCATTATCACATAAGTATAATTTCTTTTATAATTTTATTCAACCAACTAACACTTTATTTTAATCACAATTCTAATTAAAATATTATAATCCATTTAATCCTTATAAGCTCTCTAGCTTACTTATTAAATTAAATTAGTATATAACCTCATAACAATTAATTTTCTTAGCTCCTAAATTATTTATTCAACAAATAATTAACTAAGCCACATCAACTCAAATTGCCATTAAATACTTATATAATTCAATAAATATTTAATATTGCAAATAAATATTTAATATATATTATTTAATTATTTATTCAACAAATAATTAACTATACCACATCAACTCAAATTGAATAATTATTTATTCAACAAATAATCATATCCATTAAATACTTATATAAATTAATAAATATTTAATATTACACTTTAAAATTCTGGAATGTTACACACTTTGAACGCTCTGGGAAATAGGTCTCGAAAAATATTTCCTTAAACCTATCCCAGGTCATCACCCCTGGCCCTTCACGAGTTTTATTGGCCTGCCACCAATAACTAGCTTCTGCTTTCAACATGAATGTTGCAAAAGCAGTCTTCTGATTATCCCATACCCTAGCGACATCGAACACCTTTTTTATCTCCATAATCCAGGTCTGTGCCTCAACTGGATTCATGGACCCACGTAATTCAGGTGGTCCAACCGCCTTGAAATCCTTAAGCGGTGTACCTTGGTGCTGTGGTTGATTCTGCAACGCTCCTGTCAGTAGCGTCACTAGTTGTTGAACGGGGTTACCATCAACATTGTCATTATTGGTTCCTTTAGTGGTTCTCTGTCGTGGTGGTTGACGTCTGGGAGGCATTTTCTGTTAAAAGACACACTCATTAGATTATTATTCAACTCTTTTAAGTGATTTCTACTTAACTTGCCTCCATAAAAGAAATAACCACATAACACATAACACTTTGAATGAAATAATAACTTTTATTTATTCGTAATCTCTTTAAAAGGATAGCATCTCTGCTATTTACATTAACCTTCTTGAACTACAAAAGTTTCAGTACAACATCATCATCATATCCCATAGGTTACATAACACTTGGGATTTACAATTTATTTAACATTTTACTAATCGCATAACAACTACGACGTTCTACTAAGATACTGTTTAGCCTTACTACGTTCTTCCTCCATGATCCGGAACATTGTTCTGCGATCTAATACATATGATGGCAGCGTCTCAGACTGAAACGGATAACCCATGACCCAATCCTGAGCTCGATTAACCACGGTGTTGAATACTCTATTCATCTCTTCCATCTTTACTCTCTTTGCTTGTGCATCTTTCACTACTATCCCAGCTCGTTGAAACACCTCCTCATATGCCTCTTCGGCTCTTGCCCTCTTAGTAGCTTCTTCCCTCAGATTGTTCTTCAGTTCTGCCACCTCCTCGATTAGTTGTTCTTTCTCTCCTTTTGTCTATTCTAGCTTCTCCTCGACATTAGTCAGTCGTTCCTCACGATCCTGGATCTCATCGTCTTTCTATGTTATTGCAGTCTGATGTTCGGCTACTATCTCTTGCAATTCCTCGACTGTATCCTGAAGTTCCACGTTACAATCGTAGACTTCATCGTACATACGAGCGGCTATCGAGGTTAGTGGAGTCTCTTCCTCCACGTCCTCGTCATCCTCATTCTCATGTGTCAACTCAACGGGATCCTCCTAATCCGTCTCCACATCATCATCCTCCTCTTCAACCACTATGACCAACGGGGCTGACTCCCGTGGCAGTAGTCGTTCCCAAACAACCTGAATGTCGCGAGGCTCCTCCTCTATAGGCATCTGAGGTCCCTCCTCCCTAGCCTGACTGGATTCTCCAACATTAGTCATCCTGACAACAAAATTTTATGTTTCATTTATTAATCATTACTATTCGACACTCACGAGTACATAAGTTATAAACACATAAGCACATAAGTGTTTTATTACTTCTTCCTTAAAATTCAATATGAGTTAATCCCCACTATCTTTTCAAAGGTTACTTTCTAAGGCTTTTCCCCACCTAAGGTTCATAACCTAAAGCTTTGATACCAACTTGTGACACCCCCAAATCCCGGTACTTCATTACCTCAAGATTTGGTGTTCACTTAATAAAAACATTCATATCTAACTACCCAATCATAATATAATTGAATAATAAAACCTGCCCATACAAGATTACATTAATAAAAACATTATCTCCCAGGTTATCTAACCTTTAATTACAATCATTCAAATGCAAAAATTAAATAAATACTTTATTACATCAATCAAATTAAAGTCTGATAAATAACTGTCAACATATTACAAGCCTTCAAAACTTGTTCATCTTCCCCTTGCCCTTACTGGTGCTAGGTACATCTACCTTGTGATGCCCCCAAAATAGGTCCACACGACCCATTCTGAGTCACCAGATATCACACTATAAAAATCAAATACAAACTTCATTTATACAACTGTTGAACTGTCGTATAGAATACGACCACAGTTAACTGTGAGTTTTAATACAAATGTATGTAACTCTCATGGTGCCTCGATCACAACCTTACAATGGTACTTTACATAAAAGTACAGTCAAAAACTGTTTTAAAAACTAAAATCTTTGGGAAGTGCTCAAGAAAACCTTCGTATATGGGAGGCCATGCATCCAGGTTATGATAGATATCATATGTCCACATAATTATCCTTGGTTGACCCAAAAGTCCCCAAAGAAAAACAAGAAGATTACTATCATCTTCTTTCCAATGGTGAGTCTTCTCTTGACATATAATTATCTCCGTTGTCTCCAAGTGAAAATTATATTTCAAATATACTCCAAGATCATATAGGTAGTGTTCGTAGATATACTCAACAAGTGGATGTGCACAACCATAACTTATGATAACACGAGGTTATATGTCATTAGACATCTTGTATGATAGTGGAAAAAACACCCTTCCAACGTTGGGTTCGCCTCACCCTATTTGATTCACCAAATATAACTACTAAATGATGTATAGAATACAACACACTTTTCTATACTGTTTAGGAAGAACCTCCACAGCTAGAGACCACCGTTCTATTCTCTTGTTACCCCCGCTCGACCCAGCTACACTTTTATTACCTGAAAGAAATTGTGAAGCAAAAGGGTGATCACAACTAGCTCAGTAAAGAATATCATGACTAAAGATAATTTAATTATCAATAGCTTTCATTAATAATAAATCAGAGATTTAGAACATATGGTAGATGATAAAACTTTTCAACCATAGTTGCAGCGGAACGAGCAATCCATTAGAAGAGTCAAATAGACCATAAGGTCTATTATCTTCTCTATGTTAAAAGTCCACCAATAATGTTTTAACCTTGTAACATCAATCAACAATTCCTGTCCACAATCATACGAATAACTCATAATCATAATTGTGGGTCTAAATTCCTCTTCGCAACCAGGACGAAGATAATTTTCATCACCTATCTTCACCTGAAACATCAAAAATAATGGTTATACCAAATCAGAATTCCTGCTCATAATCATACTAATAAATTCATCTTTGCACTACGACCAAAGATATTCATTAACAGTTCATCTTTGCACTACAAACCAAAGACATACAACTGTATTTTAGAAGAGTCAAGTAGAGCATGATATCTACTATCTTCTACGAATTAAAAGTGTATAATAAATATTTTATCTCTAAGACTCAGCTTAATAAATAATCCACATCATCGAATCACCCCTGCACTACGGCCAAGGATATTCGTTAATATCACATCCATGAATTTATATTTCATCGCTGAGACTCAACTCGATAATCAATCCATATCACTGAATTATCCATGCACTACGGCTAAGGATATTCGTTAATATCACGACCACGAATTATCCATGCACTACGGGCTAAAGATAATCGTGTTTTCATCAACGGTCATGATCATGCCATAAAACAATTCATCTTTGCACCTTTGGCCAAGAGAATCCATAGCTATAATCATACCAAAAAGCGTCCCATCAATGCACTACGGGCCGATGAGGACTTTTTCCACATCATTTGTAACATTACGATCATGATTATACCGAATAATCCCTGGTCATAATCATACCAAGTCCGTCTATGCACTACGACCAAAGATGACTTTCAACACAATATAAGCATGAGGATGATGACAATGATATAAGCATTAATCAAACGAAAACAAGGATAAATATTAAAGACTTTAAATTTATCCAAATATTATCAATCACTTAATAAACTCATAATCTAATATTATTAATATTATAACAATATTTTAATCACTTCTTAAACTTATAAACAATTTATTTCAATTGTTTACACTTTACTAAATAATGCATTTAATCATTCAAAAATGCCATACTCATAAGATTTCATCACCAATGATCAAATCCCTCATCAAAATCAGATATACCCTATATAGGATTCTCAAGCCATAAAATCCTATTTTTCAATTTTGTTACTTCACATAACATATTTAATTCATTTACTCATAACTAGTTTATTTTCATGAAAAATACCAAATCATTTCAAAAATATTTCGTTTTCGATTTAGCGTAATATAGTCCCATATTGAACATATATTTTTCTCAGAATTTTTAAAATTCATTTACTATTTTTCATATGGCCAAAATAGCCGAATATTTAGACATTTTTTATAAACTGTACTTTTGCCCAAAAATTCCAAAATTTACACAGTATACTCCTGTTATATACTTGTACTCCCAATAAAACTTTCACCAATTTTGGAGTTAACCACAAAGAGTTATAAGGGTTTCCTTTTAAAATAGTATTTTCCTATAAAATCCATAACTCTTAATATATACATCCAAAAATCGCCATTTTTGGACACAATCTAGAAAACTCATCAAATTATAATTTCAAAATTTTCCAGAATTTTTTTAGGGTCAGAAAAATTACGAAACTGCCCTTGACAGAAACCCCTTTTTAATGAAAATACTATTCGCATAAATACGAAGGATCATTCACCATGCATGCGATAATCCACATAGACAGGTTATTCCAATAGAATAATAAAGAATGGGACCAGGTCATGCGTAAACGCACAGACATGATATTCCAAAAGAATAATAAATAATAGAATAATAGAAGAATTTAACAGGCATGCGATAGACCGCACAGACAGGTTATTCCAATAGAATAATAAATAATGGAACCAGGTCATGCGTAAACGCACAGACAAGATGTTCCAACAGAATAATAAATAACGGAACCAGGTCATGCGTAACGCAAAGACATGATGTTCCAACAGAATAATAAAAAAAATGGAATAACGGAAGAATCTCACCATGTATGTGGTACTTCGCATAGACAGATTATTCCAACATAATGATAAAGAATGGAATAACAGAAGAATTTCACCAAGTATAGGGTAGCTCGCGTATACAGGTTATTCCAACAGAATAATAAAGAATGGAATAACATAAATTCTCTTCATGAATACAAAAGAAATAATACCCCTTACGAGTACAACAATATCCCTTACCTAATAAAGAAGAGTACTCCGACGGGTAGGGCGGGGATATACTTGAAGAAAACTTACACTACACTCAAAGCTTTCTTAAACTCTAAAGAAATACGCTCAAGATTATAGAAGAAGAATTCTCTCTCTAGAGTTTTAGTGAATTCGTAAGAAATAATGAAGGAATGAGCTTCTATTTATAGGAGAATGGACTGAATAGTAACTAATTCATAAACGGTCCAGATTGATTTACTTTTAAATGAACGGTCCATATTGATTTACTATGCAGAACACTATGCAGACACTATGTAACACTATGCATAATAAAATATAATATATTCTAATTATTGCCTAATAAAACAAATAACTTTATAAAAGTATTCTGTTTTATATAAAAAGATTTTACTATGCAAAACACTATGCATAATAAAATATAATATATTCTATTTATAGTTTAATAAAACAAATAACTTTATAAAAGTATTTTGTTTTATATAAAAAGATTTTACTATTCAAAACACTATGCATAATAGAATATAATATATTCTAATTATTGTCTAATAAAACAAATAACTTTATAAAAGTATTTTGTTTTATATAAAAAGCTTTTTTGTTTTATTACATTAATAATACTAATAAAACAAAACTCATCATCATTATTATTATTCACACTATTAATCGACCAGGTCGTTCCCAAGAAAGAGGGGGCTTTCCAATAAGGATTTCTCCCTATTGGCGCACAATTAGGTGACCAAACCTCTCCTTGGTAGAACTTCTAGACATCATTAATATTGTAAATAATAATCTTAATAACTTTGTCATCTCAATTATTGATATAATAATATATAAAATATAAACAATAATTGAATCAAATAACATGAGATATTATGCAGCAATTACTATAGCAATTGAACAAAACTGAGTGACTTCTCACGTAAGCATCAATAATCAATATCGTGTGCTACTATGCAACCACGCGTATTACTGTACTTTTACTACCGAGTAGTTCAACAGTTTTAACGGTAAAACTTAAGCCGTTATTTTCATAAAAAATATTTTTATTGTTTTCTCATTCCGAAAATAATTCCGTTGTGGGGTCCACCAATGATTGTACCGTCGTACGGATATTCCCAGATAAAAAGAATATTCCCCGACTAATCGAATATTCTCCAACACAACGAATATTTTATATCAACTTACTTACTTTGCAAAATTTTCACATATTACCCTTAACTTTAAACTTTTATCAATTTAACTATTTACCAAAATAGAAAAATTGAATATTTTTATCTTAAAATTCGGGGTCTCACATACCTTCTCATCCTTAGTTGTAATGGTTATATAAGCAAGAGTGAGCAAACAAAGATCACTTGAAATAAGAATGAATAACTTTACAACATTTGCCAAATAATAGGGTCAATAGAACTGAATGATATGTTCTATTAACATTCTGAAATATACTACTGAGGGTCTAATGACCATGAACCATGTCCACAGTTATAAGTAATCTTTCAACTTTAACTTTAACAATCATATGACTATAAGGACTCCACGTACTTAGGGGATCAATCCTTCGTACAATGTATTGTGCACAAACATTTCAACGCTAAGCGTAAACCCCTAAAAATAGGGTTGTTCATCTCAGTATTTAGATTATAAGTCCGCACCAAAGTAAGTTTGGTTTAGATACATTTCAAGGTAATTTGGAGTTCAACGAACATCAACTAAGGATTAGTTGAATAAAATGAAATCACACTATGCTATGAATAAATCATTGTGTATTAAAGTTACGCTTTAGGAATAATCTAATAGCAAAAATGTTGAATAACTATCATTACCTTGCTTGAACAATATTAAGCCAAGGTTATTTAGAATTGAATACTAAGCATGCATTACGAATAGCAATTTGAACAATAACAACTATTCAACAACAGTATATTACATTATATAAACTTGCATGCTATTTGACAAGTTAAAGACAAGGATAACTTGCTTAACATCAAAATAAGGTTTAGAAAACTTGTATCATCATGAATAACTAGATACAAAAGCTTGCGAAATTACAGTTGAAATAGGACAAGTAAACTTGCCTAGCAATAAACAAACTAGCTCAACAAAAGTGTAGAGTTAGAAAACTTGCTCAATTATAAGAGTAGAATTAGAGAAATTGATCAATGTACAAAGCTATAATATTAACTCACGTTCACCTACATATAGGTTTAGAACCATCATCTATTAGATATACTAACATTCACGTTCTAACACAACACATATTTCTAGTTAGACTTACTATTTTAGCAGAAGTCTTAAGATACCATGCAAATATCAGAAATTACTAGTGTTAACCTTCACAACACATGTTTACTATTCATCATGCTCACTAAGTCCTAATATACTACGTTCATCACTTACTAATCATTCAAACTTTGAATCTACTAACCACATAGCACGATTCTGTTTTAGCTATATTAGTACATGTTTATTATACTAACACATCACTAGACCAACGTACGTCGCTATCCCGAAACTATAGCGATGCAGATTCGCTATGCTTCATATCGATTGTGTGGCGCCATCACACTACACACAAAATTAATCAACATTTTTAACCTTAGCACCAGTAGTAGGCTATGATGCTGGTGTATAGACAGAGGCAGACTATGAATGAGCGATGGCTGTTTTTAGCCTAACTAACACGAATTTCACCTACAAAATAGTGAAATTAACACGTAAAATAAATAGAACAATATCATAAACATGATTGCTAACATATTCAATCAACTAGAACAATTTAACAACAACTAAAACTATTTTAATTTCTCAAAATTCATATTTTCATACAAAAACTCTATTTTTGAGTTTCTTCACAAAAATGAACATTGTGACTTCAATTCTTGTCCAAATTACTTCGTTCAAATTACGTTATATTCGTTTCTTAATGAACTAACATAAACAAGCTTCAATTTTCACTTTAGCATACGAATTGACCATCAAAATTGATACATACACAAGCCATATGACAAATATGCATAAAACATACACTGTCGTTAATTTTTCCTATTGTTAACCGAAATTATCAGGCAATTATTGTTTAAACATAATCTCTAATCATCATAAACACATGTAATCATCATAATTGGATTATATAGCAACAATTCTACACCTATGAAATTCATAGAGTGTGAAACTTCATGTCGTAAAACTCATATAAGTATATATATATATATATATATATAATGTTAAAGTTATGAACAATACCTTTAATTAGCTTGATAATCGCTACTAACACCACTGGAATTGCTTATGAAATCATCAGGTTTCCTCTCAACTCTCTCAATTCTCTCTGAATGTTCTTCTCTCTTTTCTTAGTAACTAGAATGCGTGAAAAGAAAACAACTGATAGCTATAATGCGTAAAAATAAAACTGCTAATCCTTAATACGCCAAACTTAATAACATATCAGTTACAAAACTAACGTATATATTATATTTAATTTAATTTATTTATTTTATTTAAAATTAAAAAGGAAATCCAAAAGTTATAGGGCTTTGTTTGGCAAAAACCATTTAAAAATTAAACACTTAATATCCTTGAACCTTGTTTGGATAAAACTAAATTAAAACTAATTTAATTTATTTTAATAACTCCTTATAATATAGTTATTTGTCACACTTTATTTAATCAAGCTTTCATATTTAATTTAAATAATTTAAATAATAATTAATTAAATAAATCATTTAATCACATAACTCAATACAAATAATTAACCAAATAAAATCCAATCAATTAATTAAATATTTATTCAACGATAAACACATCCATTAAATATTTATATATAATTCAATAAATATTTAATATTACAATTAAAATTCTGTAATGTTACAAACACATTACGTAATACAACTACTACTTGTATCAATATTCCAAACTGGAGGTATTGGGTTCGAATCTGTTCATCAATATATTTTTTGAGATAAAGTTAAATATTCGCCACGTCAGCCCGTCCACATATGATATGTACGTATATATGTGTGTGTGTGTGTGTATATATATATACATATTCTTTTAAAAATTTCTTATCAAACTAAATATAATACTAAACAAATCTCAACATTAAACTAAATATATATAAAGTAACTATGAATATTTTTATATATAAATATTTATAACAAATATTCATATCTAAATTTTATAAATTTTAGATGAAATATTTATAAATAAATATGTGTTTATAAATATTTATATGAATATTTAGAGATAAATTTATAAATATATATATATACATACATATATATATATATATATATATATATATATATATATATTAAAATATTCATAGTTACGTTATATAAATATTCATAGTTACTTTATATATATTTATTTTAATGTGGAGATTTAAGATGCGTATATATATATATATATATATATATATATATATATATATATATATAGTAAGGATCAAGAACATTACCCTTATCTAGCACTCCTCCTTAAATAACACTCTTTTATTAAAACTACGTCGTTTTGGAGCTTCTTTTAAAAGACAAGTGGGGCCATGGGTGGCATTTTTGTAAATAAAAAGAAAGCAAGTGGGACCACTCTTTTAAAAATCTTCAAAGCGACGTAGTTTTAATAAATGAATGCTATTTAAGGGAGAATGCTAGATAAGGAGAATGCTATTGATCCTTGCTCATAGATGGTAATAGAATTTATCTAATACACAAAAAATATAACATAAGAAACAAAAATATCATAACTAAGTTTTAAACCTAAGACCTATGGGTTATTGGGCCATTAAGTTACCACTGAACCATTCTAATTTATTAGTTAACTAAACAAATCTCAACATTAAAGTAAATTCACTACAAGAAATCACACATTTTATGATGAATGTTTTGTCACGCAAATTTTTTTATCACAATTTGTTAATTAATAATTACGAAATTCACGCAATATATCTCAAGAACACTGATTTTTCGGACTATGAGTCATTCGGACCAGTTTCATTCAAACAGTCACCACGAAAAATCCACAATGACTTTTTGGGTGATTCCAATTTCTGCAGTTAGCTTACTTCCAGGGCTTTCTTTTGATATATGGCTCATCTCCTAACTCATTATACACAAAGAGTTATGGATTTTACAAAATCAAGTAGTAAACTATTTTTTCTGAAAATCTTCAGATTTTATTTTTCATTTGATTTCTTGATTTCTTTCCTTTGATTCATGATTATACAAGTTTAAATCATCCAATACTCCAGCATAGACCAATTAAGTTGCACCAATGGTGTGTAAGTTCTTTTTTTAACTCCCTTTTATTAAATTCTCTTTTTTCTTGACTTACAAAATTTTTTATAATCAAATATTAATTTCTCTTTATATCTTGAATTAGAGGGTGTTTGACAATGACTTATAAGTTGGTCAAATTAAGTTACAAGTCATTTGTTATTATTTAGTGTTTGACAATAACTTAAATTTTAATTTTTTTTGACTTATAAGTCATTATTAAATTTTTTCATGCTTCATGTGCTATATCTTTTATGGGAGTAAATGCAAACTCGACCACTAAACTTTAGTGGTTTTTGGGTATTAAGCCCCTTTCTTTCGGTCAACACAACTGAGCCCCTTTCTATTCAAAAATTTGGACTTTGAACCCCCAAGAGCCACATATGCGTTGACCTGATGATGTGTCACACATAGTGCCTACGTGGCAGATCTGACGCGGCATTTTATATTTTAATTTGACATGTGACAGATCTGATGTGGCTTATTTCGAATTTTTCCAAAAATTTGTCTCTCCAAAGGTTTGAACTCGCAACCTCAAGTTTGAAACCTTAGTATATTATATTATATCAGTTGTTATACTGTTGAAAGCTAATGATAATTTATTCTGCATTATCTTAGTCATAATATTTCTTACTGTGCTAGTTGAGCTCACCCATTCTTACATTATTCTCTTCAGGAAATGAGAATATAGCTGGGACTAGTCGGGGAATGGATTGACGGCCCAGATGGTTGCATTAGTAGTACTCACTATTCTGTGAAATAGTGTGATAATAATTGTAATGAGGATGAATTTGAGTTTGAATAGTGTCTAGAAGATAATATTCGTATTAAAACTCTTAGATTATGTTATGTCATATTTTACACGACAGTTGTATAATTAAGTTGTATTTGAATTTTGTACCACGTATCTGGCGACCCAAGATGAGTGATGTATACCTATTTTGTGGGCGTCACAACAACCGATTGCCAAGCATGTTAGTTTGACCCATATTAATGTAATATCAATTTTATCCCTATTTTATTTTATTTTTAAAAAAAAACAAATTTGTAAAAAAGAAGAGTAAGATTCAATGTCACTTTAATTGGCGTTAGAATTTTTATTTTTATTTTTTTAAAGATGAAGTCTTATATACTCCTTCATTTCCAACGCCGATGACAGCGAATAAACATAAAAAAATATTGATATTTGTAAACAAGTAAAAGAGATTAAAGAAATTAAAAAAAAAAAGAGGTTCCAATGTCAGTTAAAGTGATGTTACATCTTACTCTTCTTTTTTACAAATTTTCTTTATAATTTTTTTTTTTAAAAAAAGTTACAATGCCAGTTAGTTTGGCATTGGATCACATTTTTATTTTTTTCAAATTTCTTTAAAAAATAAAACCGTTTTAAAAAAAAATTAAGATAATTTTTTTAAAATTAATTTTTTAAATTTTTTTTTTTAAAGTGGCGTTGGGTTGCCTTTCTGATTTTTAGCCAAAAAATCCAAAAATTCAACGCCGTTTCAAATGGCGACAATAGTTTTTTTCAAATTAGATGTGAGAGTCTTTACTCCCAACGACAGTCGTTGAAGTTTTTATTTTTTTTAAAAATATTCGTTTAAAAATAAAATCTTTTAAAAAAAATTAAAGCTTTTTAAAAAAAAAGTTGACACTCCTAACTTTTTTTAAATATTTCATTTGACAAAGTACAAGAACATTTTAGATTCTTTCATTTGACAAAGTACAAGGACACTTCAGATTCTTCTAACTTAATTTAATGGCTAACATTTCATCCCATATAAAAAAAAATACCGCCTAAATCATCTTTCTCTCCTTTTCTCTTGTTCACATGTCCCCATTCCAAATCCACTTCTCTATTCCTTTCCCTTCCTGATTTCCCCAAAATCAAAACCCCAACTCTACTTTACTCCCTCTCTCTCCCCGATTTCCCCAAAATCAAAACCCCAATCCAGTACTCAACCTTGCCCCTATAGATACTATCCATTGAGTAGCAATGTCTTATAGTTGAATGTTATTCCTTCTTTATGTTGGTAAGTTGTTATGTAATCGATAATTACTTTGAACACTCAATTTCGTTATTATTTAGCCACAAAGTTTTATGTTGTATGTTTTATAATCAAGGCTTAGCTATGTAATAAGATTCTGTAATGTAAATGTCTCTCTGTTTTATAATCAAGGTTTAGCCATCTGCTCGTGTGTGTGGCATCATGTGGTACACAAGTCTGACTTGCTTATATTATGCATACTAGAGGTTGTAAACACCATTTTTCTGGGTAAGATTATATGGTGCCTGGTTTCTGAGATTCCATCATTCCTAATATTGAAAGTGGTAAAACCTTTATGAATTACTTAAGGATCAAGGGTTTATGACTTTGTGTCCAAATGATTGTTGCAGAGGAGGGATAACCTCTTATGTCGTTACTGAGTTCTTGTTGGTTGCTGAATAATTTGGTCATAGTGTCTGAATTCATGTTAATGATTAAATTTTACCTAACGGACTATGTTCACATCTTGAACCCTGTTCAATTATTAGCCTATTCAGCTTCTGTTCATTGAGCTTAAATATTTATTCGCTTTACTTTAGGTGGGGATGGGGTTTCTTGGGAGAGGGGATGAGGGGGCATCTCAGCATTTCCTCTATTCATAGGAGTTACTGTTGTCATTTTTACCACAATTTTTAACTATTTTTTCTACTCTATGTCTGTTGTCATTTTTACCACAATTTCATATTAAGGCTTTTGTGCAATCTTTAGTTTTTTTGGTGGGCTAAACATACAAATGACATGCACTAGAGGCTAGATCCTATAAATTCTTATCTCCTAACACGTGTACGATTTGTTTGTCGGATTGTGAGACTCATTCTCACCTCTTTCTCCATCACTAGGCAACTTTTGTGTTTTTTGTTTGATTTGTTGAAGGCATTGTTGGGTTTATTCTGCTAGTGTGGAGAGCCTCATTCTTTGATAATTTTTGGTCATTAGTGGCAACTAGGTTGTTCCTTTATTTAACTGTGTGAATACACACATCCCCCTCCCCCCATTCCTTGTAACTGTAATGAAATTTAATAAATCTCCATTTGTCTTCAAGATTTTAATAATGCTTTATATTATGGTTACTTGTTAGGTTACACAGTGAACTCAAGCATGTGTTGTCTCTTTTATAATATTTCTTGAAGTTTTTGGAAGATTTTTTCCTCCACTCTTTTAGAAGGTATTCTCAAGTTTCACTATAGCAGCTATTTTGTTTTTCTTCCCAGAAAACAATCATTATTTTGTTATACTAATCGCTTATGACTTTATTAAGTTCTTGCGTTTTGGTCATTATCAATTTGTGCTTCTAAAATTTATAAATTGCTAGGTCGAATACCATCTTTCTGTTTTGATCAGAATTCGATGCAGACTCATTTTTCCTTATTGTTCCCTTATTTTTCAGTTCTCATAAACTTGATTTGTTAACAATTTAACATACTAATGTCACAATTATTACGAGGTTTTGCTATATAACCGCATGCGCTTGATGCCCATAATTGTTGTTTCTTTTATAGATGATTCATTTAGTCGGTGACTACTTTGTTTTCATGATTACATGTCATCTTGTTTACATTAACGTCAGGTGGCCTTAAAGGGACGATTGATACCCAAAAGTGCAGGTTGTAACATCCGGACCGTTGTCGACAATAAGCGGCACATGGAGCGGTATGTCATGTGTGTTTTCTGCATGAAAAGGTCATTTTCATGATGAGACATGCTTGTGTGTGTGGCATCATGTGGTATATAAGTCTGACTTGCTTATATTATGTATACTTTCCATCTGATAAATTTCCTCCGATGTGAAGTTTCAATCTTAACTCCCTAGAACTCTTTAAATGTACTTTTTGTCTTTTACTTTTAAACATATATGACAATAATGAGTAGTAAACAAAATTACATACTACCGTAATATTTATCTTTCTAGAAGAGCAATATGTTTCTTTGAACTCAAAAATAGTTACCATGGTTAAAGCCATCCTAATACGCTTTGGTATTTGGACAAAAGAACGAGATAAGCTCGGAGGCCAAGTGTGGATGCTATTCATGACAAATGAGGTATCTTCTTCATTAACTTTGGCATGCTAGGAGAGTTTTAAGTCTGCGATAAATCCCCTCAACTTCATCCTATTCTATTTCTTTTCATGCCTATTTATGAACATAAGTTAATTCTAAAAGAATTTATTTTTATCCTGTTTAACGAGTTATCGACTGATGGTCAATCTCTAATATCCTGTACCAACAAGGCAATGAAGATCGAGTTTCAAATTGATGACTTTGGAAGTGGAGAGTTCTCACCTTCACAACAGATTATCAATTGAAGAAATCTCTTATGTCATTAACGACTTGAGTTGCGTTGAAATGCATTTGAAGCGGTAGTTCTTAATCGAATATTCACATACAATTTTAGGCGCAGATGAAATCCCATGGCATTTGAAACAGGTTTTGCATAGTATTTTATGACCATATGTTACAGGATCGGGTTTGTTGGATCTGGTAAGGATATGTTTTAAGAACAAGTGTCGAACTTCTTGAACCCCAAATTTAGGATACAAAGTCTCGATTTCAAAAGTGTCCAAATATAGGATACTAATAAGTGTACACGCCAAATTTTTCATTGTTTCTATTTTGGCAAGCTAGAATAAGAATTGGACTTTAGGATGAATTGATTGTTTCTTTTAAATAAGTGAATTATATTTAAATTTTAATCTTATCTTACTTGAAATTGAGTCATAATTTATTTAAAATGTCTAAAATTTAAGAATTGACATCGCATGTCAGGAGTCAGGACCAAAAGGCATTTAATCTTTACAAATAAATTTTGTGAAATTAGTTTTGGAGTACAATCCCAATCAGTACAGTGCTTCTGAGATTACAAACTATTAATCATTAAAAAATGTGACATTCAAGTCATGCTTCAGGGGAAAGTCCTAGGATTTATATTTCAGTTTAATTATTAGTTTCGTGCTTATTTTTTGAAACAACAAATTCTATTGGAATGTTTTAGGAACTCTGATGGATTCTTTACAGCACATTCCCTTTAAACCGGGGAATTGTTTCTCTATATAATTCACACGAAGATGTGTATTATTTGAGTGGTTCTGTTACACTTAAGAATAGTAGTACATCCTTTTCTGGTGCACAAACAAAAATATTAGGAAACTTCTTTTCATAATCGGACACATTATGTCAATAGTGTGACTTAGATTTATATAAACAATGTACTCTTGGTTCACAGGCGGGTGGTTATATCGATTATTGCTATTTAAAACGAAGGTAAAGTGATACATGTATTCCGTTTAAATAGGTGAGATATAAGTTTTTGTATTACTCAACATTATGATTGTTCATTTCTATTTATGTGGAGCCTTGGTTTGGTCGATTGATTTTTGATACCGTTGCTTCACAGATACACGAAGTTATCAATGAAACTTCGCTCACAGAAATCTCAAAATGCGAGATCTCGTAAATCAATTTGAAGGTCGGTGCTTTAAAAGAACATTTAATCTATATTGGGCAAGTCGTACTTGATTATGTTTATTCCATATTTTGATTATAATTATAAGAATGCATACACATAAATATGTACATAATTAGTGACCTAGAATGGGAAGTAATCCTCTCCATTCACCGTAAATAAGTATCATTTGGGTTTATTATCTTTGGAGCATGTGTTATACCACATAATCTAAATTGTGGTTCACGGGTAGTTTTCTTAAATTATATAGTTAAATTATTTTGAGTTGTTTATAAATATAGGCTTAATTTTCAAAAAGTAAATAAGACTTCCTCTATCCAACTTGAAAAATATAGCTGCCTTTCATTTCGGGATGTTTAGAAATGTCGGCCACACTTCAAAATAAATGTATATTTTTTTAATAAAAATAGTCTGGACTACGCATTACCCCATACAAAGTGTAATGTCATCATTATAAGCCTGTAAAATGTCTGTTCACTTGTAACATTATTTATGAGCACCAATTATTATCTTGATCTGTGTGTCAATGTATACCCACCAGGACAAGGTTCACAAAGCACATGCTTGTCTTCTTCAGGATATTTGATTTAGATATTAATTTGGTAGTCAATAAAAAGGGTATTACCCCCTTCCATATCCCTTGATTAGTAAGAAAATAACACAACATTGTTGTCTTTGTGTATTGATTTTGGCACTAAGTGCCTCTGGTGACCTATTTGCTTCATTTTCCTGACTTGCTATTATTTTTAAATATGTGCAGGAAGACTGCTTCAATGACCCACCTTACAATATTGGGTATCAAATTTCTATGCTAAGTTTACGGAAGACAAGGGACAAAATTATGAAGTGTACTCTCTCTATATATGTAGATATATACTTTGATTGAAGAACTGTGGTAGCTTTAGATGGTTAATTGTAAAGATAATGAATGATTATGTAGTGGATGATTTTATTAAGTTAATAATATTTTAGTTTTTTGTATTTTTGCCATTATTTGCTATGGGGACATTGAGCCATTCAGGGACACAAAAAGAATGTCAAATTTTGATTTGGAAACAATATAATTCGTTACCAAAGCAGCATTGAACACGTTTTAATATAGCAACAAATTTTTATATATTTAGCAACAAATTTTCGTTGCTAATGGCATTAAAATATAATATTTGGCAACGAAAAATTAACCTAATAACAACGAAGATGATATTGTTTCTAATACTAAAATAAAAGGAAACATTTTTTATCATTGCAAATCATATCAACTTTCGTTGCACATATAAAGAAACGACAACATATAATGTCGTTGCTAATTGACGACTTTCGTTGCTATTGAAAAATAACCAGCAATAAACATTTTCGTTGTTGATTTAGCATAATGTTGTTGCCAAATAATATAATCTGCAACGAAAATCGTTGCTAAAAAGTTTATATTCCGCAATGAAAGCAAGTTTAGGCAACAATTTTCATAATTTACTGCAACGAAAAATGTCGTTGCAAAATGGTGTCAATTGCAACGAAAATGGATGATCGTTGCAAAAAAAAAGAGTTCATTTCATTGCCAATAAGCAGGCTTTTGCAACGAAATGGGGTTTTTAGCAACGAAATTTTAATTATTCTGCTACAATACATTTTGTTGCTAAAGGATCGATGTATCTGTACGAAAGCAATTTTTTTTTACAAAATGTATTACTTTTGGCAACGAAAAAAATACGTTCATTGCGGAACAATTAGCAACGCTCATTGCGCAATGAAAGATGCAATGACCTTAAAGTCATTGTCAAAACCCTTTTGCAACGAAATTTGGCACCTTTAGCAACGAAAATTAGTTGTTGCTGAAGCCCCATTTTTTTTAGTGAGAAATCCTAGTTCCAGATCCCGCAATGGAAGAAGAGGAAAGAAAAATTAAATAAGACATCGTCAGAATGATGTCCAACGTACGCATCATTGCCCATTATGAACACACAAATAGATACACCCCAGACGATGATTGCCCAGACATAATGGTCATCATTCGGGAAAAGGAGGATGATGACAGCCTGTCCATCACTGAAGTCCACCAGGACTTTGCCCTCGACAATTGAAGCAGCACTCCTTGCATTGGTCAACAAGGGTAAAACGGGCAGAAACTCATTCTGCCTTGTAGATAGTAATAACTGCTTACTTTTTCTGTGCAGTATTAGCAGTTACTTTTGTCATTATATGCTAACACTTTGCGTGATTGAACAATTTCATATATTAAGTGAGTGCATTTTGGTGAAGGACTCTAAAGTTAGATGTACCTAGACTTGCTGATGAGGTGCCTATTCTCCACAGGGACTGTAACTTGGATGTAAAGTTGGACTCAGACTTGATGGAAATACAAGAGGACTATGAGATACCTAAGGAGATCAAAGAATGGGTCGAAGACAAACCCGAGCCAAATCTTGATCAACCTACCTCTTCTAAACCTCGAAACCTTAGAAAACCCCAAATAAATCCAGATTGGTACGGACCTCACTCCAAACCAAAGGAATTACATGGTTACTCTATTGACCCTATTCCAGGATGTGTTTGCATGGTCTCATGAAGACATGATCTGTTTATCCACTGACATTATCATTCATCACCTTCCCATCAAAGGAGGATTCAAGCCAGTAAGGCAGAAGCTCAGGCGATTAAAACCCGAGTGGAGGTTAAAAGTTAAAGAAGAAATTGTGAAACAATTTCAAGCCAGCATCATTATGGTGTCAACATACCCTGAATGGCTATCCAACATAGTCCCCGTGCCCAAACCGAGAGGGAAGGTGCGAGTTTGTATGGATTACAGGGATTTGAATAAAGCTTGCCTCAAAGATAGCTTTCCCGTGTCATTTATCCACATTGTCATTGACAATACTGCTTAATACGACATGTACTCATTTGCGGATTGCTTTGCAGGGTACCATTAAATCATGGTTGCTAAAAAGGATCGTGAGAAAACTGCATTCATCACTCCTTGGGGAACCTTTTGCTATAGACGATTGTCATTCGGCCTCATCAATGCCGGAGCTACCTATTAGTGAGCCATATTGTGACGCCCCCAAATTCGGGTATCTTCCAACCCGATAGATGGTGCTACACGGTGCTATAGTTCACACAAACATTCAATTGAAATGCCTCAAAAGAACGAATATGTCTTATATATATTCAAAATAGTATTAACATTCCCCCAGGTTCTTTATAACCGTTACATTTGTCTTTGTCATAAGATAGAATATTATCATTACAAAACCTATACTATTACATAAGTAATCTACGGGTTCACCTTATCCTTCCCTTTATCCTTGCCGGATTCGTCGATCCATTCGATCTTAGCTGCATTCATATAGTTCAAGAAAGAGTGAGCCTAACTAGCTCAGCAAGTACAACAATTCGGGTAAAATAGCATGCTTGAGACATAGGAATCATATATCTTCAATAACTGAACAATAGTTACGAAGTACTATCGATAATTCAAAATAGAACTTCTTTTTATTCAAAACGTTTTACAACAACAATATTCAGTAAAGCATCAATTCCGGTCCAAGACCATGAGCATTTCATAAATACTTTGAAAAGGACATCCCGACACGAAGTCCGTAAGTCCGGTATAGCTTACGAGCACATCTAGGTGATCAGCCTATAGTACTCTATGTTGATCAACACTACATTCATTAAACGTGTATACGTTTAAGTTGTGGCAACCTTACGTGCATGTCATTTGACGACAAAACAATTTAGCATACTCAGTCTCCTTTTGAAAACCACAACAATATTAGTTTGGTAAATCATTGTCAATACTTTATAGGTTATCAGAAATTCAACATATCATAAGTCTAGCCGAAAGAATTATCTTTGACTTCATTAGACATTAACTCATGTGTAAAAATACATGAATCACAAAGCTTGTCCAGATTGAACTGGAACAAGGGTTAGAATATGTGACGCCCCCAAAACAGGTATACATCACCCATCTTGAGTCGCCAGATATATGGTACATAAATTTAAATACAACTTAATTATACAACAGTCGTGTAAAATACGATAAAACATAGTTGAGAGTTTAAACAAGAATATTGTCATCTAGACAATATCCACACTCAATGGGGTCCTCATTACAATTATTATCACATGATTCCGTAGAATAGTGAGGACTACTAAAGCCATTTATCCTGGACCATCACTCCATTCCCCGACTCGTCCCAACTATATTCTCATTTCCTGAAGAGAAAAATGAAAGAAAGGGTGAGCTCAACTAGACCAGTAAGAAATATTATGACTAAGATAATGCTAAATAAATTATACTTAGCCTTCAACAGTATAACAACTGATAGAATACAATAGACAACAAGTTTTAGATCAACAACAGCAGCGAAAATAAGCAATCCATTAGAAGAGTCAAGTCGAGCATAAAATCTACTATCTTCTATGATTTAAAAAAAGTTTTTCATCAACTTTATCGCTGAGACTCAGCTTAATAAATAAAATCGAATCATCCTTGCACCACGGCCAAGGATATTCATGAAATCATTAATCGTCATGATTATACCGAATAATCCCTGGTCATAATCATACCAACAACTGTCCATCAATGAACTACAGGCCAATGAGGACTTTTACCACATCATTTGCTACATTACGGTCATGATTATACCGAATAATCCCTGGTCATAATTATACCAAGTCCATCTATGAACGTAAGCCAAAGATGACTTTCATCACAATATAAGCATGAGGATGATGACAATGACATAATAATTCAATAAAACAAGTTCAAGGATAAATTTTAAAGATTTATAATTTAATTTATCCAGAAATCAATAACGTCCAAATTGTCAACATGATACTGCTTTGTAGAAAAAAATTCAAGAATAATATTCATGTACCAAAAATAATGTGGACAAAAAAGAAATATATTTTTAGGTGAATAGTACCCCGTGAATAGTACTTCGGGAATAGTACCCCGACACGAAAAGTGTCTCGAATACCCGAGTGAATAATACTAGACTAAATAGTAATTGGGTGAATAGTAATTTATGAATAGTAACTCGTGAATAATACTTCGACACGAAAAGTGCTCCGAATACCCGAGTGAATAATATTAAAGTGAATAGTAATCGGGTGAATAGTAACCCATGAATAGTAACTCGTAAAAGAAAAAATACCAAAGAAAATGATATTTCATGACGAGTACAAAAGAAATGATATCTCATACAAGTATAATAGGATATACGAAACTGTAAATGGATTTTCACCCGACATTCGGTAATCCACGTAGACAGATCATTTCCACAATTTAATAAAGAATGAATACGAAGGATCATTCACCATGCATGTGGTAATCCACATAGATGTGTTATTCCAACGTAATAATAAAGAATGGAACCATGTCATTCACGTAATCCACAGACGCATGTGATATTCCAATGTAATAATAAAGAATGGAACCAAAGTTATGCGTAATCCGCATGCATAGGATATTCCAAATGTAATAATAAAGAATGGAACCAGTCATGCGTAATCCGCATGCAGATAGGATATTCCAACATAATAATAAAGAATGGAATAAAAAAGCGTAATTCACATGACATGCGATAGATCGCATATATACAAAGTTATTCCAATGTAATAATAAAGAATGGAATAATGTAAGAATTTCACCATGTATGCGGTATTTCAGATGTAGACAAAGTTATTCCAACATAATAATAAAGAATGGAATAACAACAAGCTTTCTTCATGAATAACTCTCTTCATGAAAAGAAATAATTACCCTTACCTTAGAAGAAGAAATCGGATATCGGAATAGTGAGGTAGCAGACTTCTTCTTCTTCTTTCTCTATAATTCTCTCTATAATAATTGCTCTTGTGAGACTTAGTGAATCGGTGAGAAATGAAAGAATAATGAGCTTCTATTTATAGGAAAATATAGTTTCGATAATTGCACGCTTTTGGGATCAAAATATTACAAAGATAATACCTTCCTCTTTTCCTTATTTTTAATTTAGTCCTGCAAGTATTATCAAACTTGCACCACCTCCCCTAATAGTAAATCATGTGAATTAATAGTAAATCATGTGACTCAATAGTTCTAAACATGTGAAAAAAATAATTACAGTATAGTACCTTCATCTATACCTCTATTTTTAACTTAGTCATGCAAGTATTATCAATCTTGCACCAACTCCCCTAATAGTAAATGAATGTGAATCAATAGTACACACATGTGAGCATATAGTTATAATCATGTGAATCAATAGCAATTAATTGCTCATTTATCCGATTATTTACCCGATTGGTCAATATAACCTCCAGACATCAATTATTATCGAAATAAATGTCGATTTTCACTAACACTAATAATTCCAACACAATGGAACTATCAATTTCATCTTTAATCAACACAAACTTATTCATCATTAATATTATAATTCACAATATTAAACAACCAGGTCATTCGCAGGAAAGAGGGGGCTTTCCGATAAGGATTTCTCCTTATTGGAGCGCAATTAGGTGACCAAACCTCTCTTTGACAGAACTTCTAGACATTACCAATATTATAAATAATAATATAAATAACTTTGCCGTCTCAATTATTGATTTAATAATATATCATATTATACAGAAGATACTGTGACAATAATTGAATCAATAATATAAGAGATATGATGCAGCAATTATTATAGCAATAATTGAGTATAACTGAGTGACTTCTTACATAAGCATCAATAATCAATACCGTGTGCTACTATGCAACCACGCCAGACATCGTATTTTTTACTACCGGTAGTTCAACAGCTTTTAATTCAAATACTTTCGCCGTTATTTTTATAAAAGATAATTCTATCGCTTTCTAACTACGATAATACATCCATTGTGGGGTCCACTAATGATTGTGCCATCGCATTTGATATTCCCCGACAAAAAGAATATTCCCCACCAAAACGAATATTTTATAACAACTTGCATACTTTGCAAAATTTATAAATATTACCCACAACTATAACATTATATCAAATTCACACCATAATATTTAAAAAAATATTTCGAGAAATTTAAATCTTTATTCATAAAATTTGGGGTCTCACAATCTCCCTCCTTATGAAATTTTGCCTCAAAATTTACGTACGCACTTCGGTATGTCAAGAGATGAGGATACCTTGACTTCATTTCGATTCTAACTCTTGAGGTATAACCTTTGAGTGTTGAATACGATCCTTCTTATCCAAGATTTTAACACGTATCTCCTCATACGTTAAATCTTCTGCTATCTCGTTTAGTTCTAATTTAATAACGTGGTTCGGGTCATCCACATATTTACGTAATACGTGAAAAACGTTATGAACACGCGATATACTTGGCAGTAAAACGAGTCTATAGGCAACAGTTCCTACTCGATCAAGAATTTCAAATGGACAAATTAAATCGAGGGTTGAGATTTCTTCTCTTCATCGATTCTTGCTTCTAAAATAACGCCCTCTTGAACCTTCTTCTTCACATTCATCAGCTCTGAGTCTGTAGCTTGAGTAGATTTAACTTTATCGATTTAAAGTCGGTTCTACTCGTATATTCGTTATCTTCACGTGGGTCCCTAGAGCCTTTAACTCTATCTTCATCATTTGTAAGTTATACGAAATGGGTTTTTGTGTTAACAACATCGCACTCAGAACGATACAATCTTCTACTCAACGCTCATCTACCACGCTCGCTTCTTCCACGATGATATTGAATGGTATAGTCGTAATCTTCAATAAATTTGAGCCAACGCCTTTGGCGCATTATACGCTCGCTTTTGGTTAAAGAAATATTTAAGGGTTTTAGAAATGGATTTTGTATCGGGTCAATACAAAATTCGATTTCACGCTCTAGGGTAGGCTAAGAAGTCTTCAAGAATACGCCGAAATTTATTAACAATAGAAATATCATTCAAAACTGTGACTCTCATCCAAGACTTGGATAACACATGTAATGAAGGTTTCTCCTAACGGAGTTTCAACCGATAAGTCAAAGTCTAATTTCTCCGGAGTCAAATTTAAATGTTGAGCGCAAGCAAGAGAGATAAAAAATTGGTAGAACCGGTATCTAATAAGGTATAGACTTCACAAGAATTTATAATTAACTAACCTGCTAACTAACTTCGTCGTTTACTCGCTTTTGAGAAGTTTACAAAAAACGCTATTCCCGAAACCACCGACTTTTGTTTTGTCCAGATCCGCTTTGGTGCCACCGTCCCAAATTGACTTGACTTTGGTGCACGACAAAAAATCGGGTTAGGTGACCTTCTTTTTCCATAATTGTAAAATGCTTTGACCGCATCATGCAACTTTTGACCGATATGTCCCTCCCTCCGCATTTGAAGCATACAATTGGTGGTCGCTCTCCTTCCTTAAAAACGGTGTTGGTGTTGCGCCTTTCCATCATTGTTGAACCTTCTCTTCTTAAAATTTCCACTCCTATTATCTTGGCCATGATTACCACCAAGTGGTTACCATTCTTGGCATGATAATTTCCCCGATGGTTATCATTGTTCCGATGGTCATTGCCACCGATATGATTATTATCGTGTTGTTGGTCGTTGCCTTTTGTCAGTGCCGACTCATTATCACGCTCCAATAATCGAGCCATATTCACAACATCCTAATATAAACAAAGTTTGTGAGAAATGAGGTATTGACGATATCGAAGTTTCAAACCTCTTAGAAACATTCGCATCATTCGCCCCTCATTATCGACCAAATGGGATGCAAACCGGATAACTCGCAAATTTAGCCTCAGACATGCGACACGGTACCATATTGTTTTGCTTCAACTTGATAAACTCTACCTCCTTCATGTGACGAATACTTTCGGAAAGTACTTGTCGTTGAATAGCTCTTGAACTTCTCCCAAGACATCTTGAGTGGCCAGTCGGTATGCTTTTACGATTTCCACCAAGAATCGCCTCTTCACGCAACATAAAGGTGGCAAAGGAACCTTTTGATCCTCGGAGCATCCCAAGACATCAAATATCTTGGTGATCTGCTTTAACCACGTCTCTGCCTTAAGTGGTTCTGGCTTTCCTAAAAACTCTGGTGGTCCCAGCTCCTTGAACTGCTTAGCGGTGACCAACCGTGGGTTGCCATTATTTCCACCTATATTTTGAACAGAGTCTCTCTCTCACCGATGTTGCATGAATTGAATAAAGCCTCCGAACATCCCATCGCTCATCATTTGATCGGTGTTGTTATTTACCCGAGGATTATTGTCTTCCTGCACATTATCCTGGTATTGATCGTTGGTGACTCAACGGCCTCATGTGCTTCATTCACGATCTCAACATTTTCGATGCCATTTTCAAACATTGTCACAAAAACAAGGGTTAATTAACATATCACATATTATCCCTATACTCGACCGACCAATTAAATACCAAATAAACTTAGGTAGGTCATACTAGTGAAGGAATTCCCCGCCTCTCCCTCCTAGTTCTTGTCTCACATCTCACCAGGATCATATCCCTAAGCTTTGATACCAACCGTGACGCCCCAAAATAATGTATACATCACCCATCTTGAGTCG
The DNA here is from genome assembly GCA_020205605.1 of Panax ginseng. Lineage (NCBI taxonomy): Eukaryota > Viridiplantae > Streptophyta > Magnoliopsida > Apiales > Araliaceae > Panax > Panax ginseng. The sequence goes on along the minus strand of CM035140.1, from coordinate 58,824,702 downwards.
CCAAATACATGGTACATAAATTCAAATACAACTTAATTATACAACAAATGTAAAATACGATAAAACATAATCGAGAGTTTAAACAAGAATATTGTCATCTAGACAATATCCACACTCAATGGTGTCCTCATTACAATTATTATCACATTATTTTATAGTAGAATAGTGAGGACTACTAAAGCCATTTATCCAGGACCATCACTCCATTCCCCGACTCATCCCATCTATATTCTCATTTCCTGAAGAGAACAATGAAAGAAATAGTGAGCTCAACTAGCCCAGTAAGAAATATTATGACTAAGATAATGCAGAATAAATTATCCTTAGCCTTCAATAGTATAACAAATGATAGAATATAATAGACAACAAGTTTTAGATCAATAACTGCAGTGGAAATAAACAATCCATTAGAAGAGTCAAGTAGAGCATAAAATCTATTATCTTCTATGATTTAAAAAACGTTTTTCATCAACTTTATCACGAGACTCAAATTTTAATAAATAAAATCAAATCATCCCCGCACTACTACCAAGGATATTCATGAAATCATCAATGGTCATGATTATAACGAATAATCCTCGGTCATAATCATACCAACAACTCGCCCATCAATGAACTACAGCCAATGAGGACTTTACCACATCATTCGTTACATTACTACTATGATTATACCGAATAATCTCTCGTCATAATCATACCAAGTCCATCTATGCACGTAAGCCAAAGATGACTTTCATCACAATATAAGCATGATGATGATGATGACAATGACATAATAATTCAATAAAACAAGTTCAAGGATAAATTTTAAAGATTTATAATTTAATTTATCCAAAATCAATAACGCCCAAATTGTCAACATGATATCGCTTTATAGAGTAAAAATTCAAGAATAATATTCATGTACCAAAAATAATTTGGACAGAAAAGAAATATATTTTTCTAATTGAATAGTACCCGTGAATAGTATTTCGTGAATAGTATCCCAAATAGTACCCGACGAAAAGTGTCCCGAATACCCGAGTGAATGAATAATACTAGAATGAATAGTAATTGAATAGTAATCATGAATAGTACTTCTACATTTAAAAGTGCCCCAATAATACCCGAGTGAATAATACTAGAGTGAATAGTAACCTATAAATAGTAACTCGTAAAAGAAAAAATACCAAGGAAAATTATATTTCATGACGAGTACAAAAGCAATGATATCTCATACAAGTATAATAGAATGTATGAAACTGCAAATGGATTTTCACCCGCCATGCGGTAATCCACGTAGACAGATCATTTCCACAATTTAATAAAGAATGAATACGAAGGATCATTCACTATGCATGCAATAATCCACATAGACATGTTATTCCAACAAAATAATAAAGAATGGAACTAGGCCATGCCTAATCCATCCATGTATGTGATATTCTAACGTAATAATAAAGAATGAAACCAAAGTCATGCGTAATCCGCATGTATAGGATATTCCAAATGTAATAATAAAGAATGGAACCAGTCATGCGTAATCCGCATGCATGTGATATTTCAAATGTAATAATAAAGAATGGAATAACAACAGAATTCACTGTAAATGCGATGATCACATATATACAAAGTTATTCCAATGTAATAATAAAGAATGGAATAACAGAAGAATTTCACTATGTATGTGGTACTTCACATAGACATGTTATTCCAACATAATAATAAATAATGGAATAACACAAGCTCTCTTCATGAATACGAAAGAAATAATACTCTTTACCTTAGAAGAAACTGGATACTGGAATAGTGAGGAAACAGACTTCTCTTCTTCTTTCTCTCTATAATTTCTCTCTATAATAATTGCTCTTGTGAGACTTAGTGAATTGGTGAGAATGAAAGAATAATGAGCTTCTATTTATAGGAAAATATAGTTTCGATAATTGCACGTTTTGGGGATCGAATTATTACATTATAATACCTTCCTCTTTTCTTTCATTTTTAATTTAGTCCTACAAGTATTATCAAACATGCACCACCTCCCCTAATAGTAAATCATATGAATTAATAGTAAATCACGTGACTCAATAGTTCTAAACTTGTGAAAAAAATAATTACAGTATAGTACCTTCATCTATACCTCCATTTTTAACTTAGTCATGCAAGTATTATCAATCTTGCACCAACTCCCCTAATAGTAAATGAATGTGAATCAATAGTACACACATGTGAACAAATAGTTATAATCATGTGAATCAATAGCAATTAATTGCTCATTTATCCGATTAATTACCTGATTGGTCAATATAACCTCCAGACATCAATTATTATCGAAATAAATGTTGATTTTCACTAACACTAATAATTCCAACACAATGGAACTATCAATTTCATCTTTAATCAACACGAACTTATTCATCATTAATATTATAATTCACAATATTTAACAACCAAAAGATCGCTCCTGAGAAAGAGGGGCTTTCCGATAAGGATTTCTCCTTATCGGAGCACAATTAGGTGACCAAACCTCTCCTCGATGTAACTTCTAGACATCATCAATATTGCAAATAATAATATGAATAATTTTGTCATCTCAATTATTGATTTAATAATATATCATATTATACAGATGATAATGTGACAATAATTGAATCAATAATATGAGAGATATGATGCAGCAATTACTGTAGCAATAATTGAGTATAACTGAGTGACTTCTTACGTAAGCATCAATAATCAATACCGTGTGCTACTATGCAACCACGCGTATTACTATACTTTTACTACCGGGTGGTTTAACTGTAACACTTTCGCCGTTATTTTTATAAAAAGATAATTCTGTTGTTTTCTAACTACGACAATACTTCCATTGTGGGGTCCACAAATGATTGTGCCGTCGTACAGATATTTCCCGACAAAAAGAATATTCCCCGACCAAACGAATATTTTATAACAACTTATATACTTTGCAAAATTTATAAATATTACCCACAACTATAACATTATATCAAATCCACACCATAATATTTAAAAAAAATATTTCGAGAAACTTAAATCTTTATTCATAAATTTTGGGGTCTCACAGAATACTTACCTTTAGCGTCTGCTACAGTTTATAACACGTGCACTTTAGGTCTTTAAGGTCTCTACAGTAGATGATAACATCACATAGCACATTAGGTCATGAATAAACATACATGTTTCCTAAAGAATCTTACCCTTCTTCTCAATCTAATTACGTATTAGATTTGTTATTTATTGGTTTCGGCTTTTCGTTATGTCGTTCTTACTTTCATATACAATTGACTTTCTTTAACCCTAAGCGATCATACTTAAAGCTCAAATATGTCTTAACAATGTTATATTTAGATCCTTAATTAAATGTTCATCAATTACTATTCATGCTCCACATAAAAACCTTCTTTATTATTTAGATCTTATAAAAATGGCATTATAATGCTACGCCAAGAATTCCTCGTTATATCTTGCATGCCTTTGTATCTTATGTTAGAGAACTCGGACTCGGACGTGGCGCGAGTCCCTTTGTTACGGGTCGCGTTGCGGCGTGACTCTCTAGGGGTTGAAGGCCATTTTAGCGTATGGCATGATGACATTTTGCTTGAGTCGCATCATGCGCGCGCTGCATCGTGACAATGCATAATTTTGATGATTTTTCAACTTGTGAGATTCCTGGACTCGTAACTTCTTCGTTATAAGTCCGAATTGGCTCATTCAAGAGCCTACGGTTCAAAAATTACATACTTTACGTGTTCATGCTAGAATTTTATCTATTTGATTTTGTTAACTAAAAATTTACCTATTAGTCCATTTTTAACAAAAACGATAAACGTTCATGAACGTTCAATGCTCGTTTCTTCATTCTAATCAGAATCCGATCATTTTTGAGTCCGCAACTATATAATGCCAAATACGAATTGTCTCCATCGGAAACCAACGTTTCCGAGCTCAAACACAAAATCTGACTTTCATTCCGAGAATTTCACGAATTCGACGATTATCGTCCAATCATTTGAATTCCGGCAAAACTTTATTATTAATGATTTGTTTATCATTCCAACTGGATTCATTTCATTAACTAAACATCTCAACCTACATATTACAACAATTTATCTTTAAATTAGGTCATAACTTATTTCTCATAAGTTCATAACTTAACAAATTCTACCATACAAGATTTTCATTTCCTTATGACTTATTATTGATTTAAGTTCTTTAAGCAATATCTTTACATCTTATGAATCATACCAACTTCTTAAGGTAATCATATGACAAGTTCATCCATGCTCTTCACAAGTCAAATCTTATTTAGGTTTGACTTGCTTATTCCTTACTTATACGGCTTAAGTCCATTAATCATCCATTTCTTAAGTGTTCTCAGCATATATGTTCATTAGGTTACACTTCTCTTATCACCCTACAATGATAGAGATAGAAGATATAAGATCATGAGATCAATTACCTTTTATGACTAGCTTCTCCTTTTTGAAAATCTAGTAATGGAAGGTTGGACTTATAAGTGCTTATTCTCTCTACTAATTAAGTTGCTTTGTAGTGGAAGTTGTTAGATTATTTGAACAAGCAAAATGAAATGTGAGCTTGCTATTTATAGAAGTCTCTAAGCTAGGGCATAATGGTCATTAAAACCTCCCACCTCCTTAACAAACCTCCTTACTATTCCTTCCTTAATGCCCAAGTATACTTGCTACCTACATCAAATACTTGGCCATCACATAAAGGTCTTGGTTATCAAGTTCACCCATGGGTTTCCCCATGGATCCTAATTATCCAATGGATCATAACTTGGGCTTGGGTTAGTTTGTTTAATTTATTTTTGGGCTTGCATGAATTTAGTTTGGGCTTCATATTAACCAACACATAGCTAAACATTACTACTACTTGGGCTTTCCCCTTCAAGCTTAGTGGACTTGCAATTCATACAAGAGTCCATAAGTTTAATTCATTTTGATTTCAAATCCTTAACGTTCTCAAATTAAGTCTGCATGCGAAATATTGTGTTTTCCATACTTAGATTATTATTACATAATCCATCTTACCTCGATATTATAACGTTACGTATTTCTCAGAAGTTTAAAAATAATTCCCGAGCGGAATACGGTGAATAGTATTTTTTAGAAAATTTCTCGGAAAGCTTTTATTTTCGTCTTGAAAATTCAAACACTTTAATTCCTTCACGTAGTTAAAATACTACGATGATTCGACGTTTCTAGGTTATAAAATAACATACATCTTATTCACACGTAATAATAATAAATAATATTATTTTATTCATTATTTAATTCTTTCAAGTATTTTACAAAGGATCCGAATTTCTCGGTCGTTACACATATGACTCTTTTCCACGATCTAATTCATAAAAAAATAATAAAAAAAGAAAAAAAAATTTAAAAATAAAAGAAAAAAAAGAAAAAAGAAAAAGAAAAAAGCTCTTCAACAGGTTCTACAGTTGCTGCCTTACCATTGGCAGGTTCTACAGATGGCTTCAGAGTTTGAAGAAAAATCCTTCCTCCACATTCCTCGGAATAGGAATGATTTTGCGGATGCGCTAGCAACCTTGGCCTCCTTGATCAAAATACATGACAAGGAAGACATGTCAACCCTCACATTTGCCCAACAAAAGGCTCCAGCCTATGGGAAATACATTGGAGAAGTATCGGATGAGCTACCTCCCATCCAGCACCCTTGATATCAACATATCAATGAGCACTTACAAGATAGATCTACACTAGCTGAGGCAAGCCCGACTAAAAGAAGGCTGATCCATCGACTTGCTATGAAATTCTACCTGAGCGGAGATGCACTCTACAAAAGAGATGCAGGACGAGGTCTCCTCAAATATCTGTACGAGGACTAAGCTCAGAGGCTCATGGATGAAATCCATGGGGAAGTATGTGGCCCACACATGAGCGACCCTCTACTTGTAAAGAAAAACCTACAATAGTAAAGTCCAACTATGGCAGTTCAAACAACACGACTTGGTTTTGAAGAAGATCGTTGACAACCAAGCTTAATCTAAAGGAAAATTCGCTCCAAATTGAGAAGGCCCATTTATTGTCAAAGAAGTATTGACAGGAAGCGCTTTCAGATTACAGGAAATGGACGTCGATGAATTTCCGCAACTCATCAATTCGGACACCGTGAAACGGTACTATGTCTGAGGTTACCATCAAGCGAACATCCTGGTTTTGGATCATCAGATTACCAATCAATCTGATTCTTTAACCCTTCATTGCATACAACTTCGCTTCACACTTATCTGCCCCATTAGGGAAAAACACTTTTCTAACCAGCAGCCTAGTTTCGGATCACCAGATCCTTCTTTCCCCGCAGGTTTTCAAAACCTTTCACACTATCCCACAAGGGATTAAACCTTTCACACCTTCAATTTATCCTGTACATAGGATTAAACTTTTCACCTGCAATCCGCCTTATACATGGGGCGAACTACGTCGACCTGATTTCCCCAATATACGGGAGTACGTAGGCAGCCATGTTATATGGTCCGGTCTCACCATAGAAAAAACAAAAACAAACACACTCCTATCCATAACCACATACAAAAACCAGTCCCAAGACACCAAAGATGGTAGGGAATACATACAGATCAATGATCTATTCTAAAAGATCTTGAGACATCTCAATGTCCATCCATCAAGGGGGAGTTTAGAATACATCAAGATCACAAGCCCTGGAGGACAGGCAATTGCCAAACAAGTAACATGGCATAACTAAAAGGGAAGTGAATCAAAACATATTTCCCTACCATAAAATACTATTTGATATATACAATGTGTCCTATACATGACAAAAATAGCTAAGCTAGTCTATGCAGGAAAATCAAAGCTAATCTACAAACCAATGGATAAGCGAGCCATCAAATCTAACGTGGCATCCCTCTCGGAAGAAGGAGGTAATGTTGTGATCTCCTGCCCAAGGGTCTATACACGAGCCAATAAATCTACAACTAACTGCAGGTGATATCTCGGGTAGATATAGCATCATCCCGCTCAGCAACAGTGGTATCTCTATGAGTTAGAGCATCTGTGAGAGCCCCGAATCCGGGTCTCGAATCACCGCGGATCCGATTCAATCAATTCTACAACTATTACTATTTGTGGAAGATATAAACATAAATTGTTTATACAATAAACTTTACACACTTTTCCCGAGGTCGAGTAATCTAAACTTAATACACAATTCATAAATTATTTGACTTATAATAACATTAATATATAATATCGTTACAAATCTAACCGCACACGTATACTAAAGCTAGAACTGTCTTTGTCCTTTCCTTATATCCGACGTATTCGTCTTAATCTACAATGTTTATCATGATATAGCAAGGGTGAGCATAAGTTTGCCCAGCAAGTATAAGTTTATTTAACGATATATCATGATTGAAAGAATTTGAATAATAAGCTGGCTATAATTCAACAATATAGTTGTGAATTAGCATGAACAAATTTTATGACTGAATAAGCATTTAACATGAACAAATATATCTGGACCGAATAGTAATGAAGGTGATCATCCTTTCATACCTGATGAATACATGTCATACGCACATGGTTCAATTTAATAATTCTTAGACATGGCAATCAGAAATGATTAACCATAAGTATAATTGAATAATACAACTCGAGGTCGAGTTAAGAAAGACTTGTCTGAACCATTGATTACCGCTATACAATTTAATAAGCTTTGACTGAACCTAATATATAAATAATATTTATATACAAATTAGAATAATAACACCATAGTATTTAAAATAATCTAAACACATTATCACATAACCCTATCCGTCTATAACACACATAAGACTTAACCTCAAGTCAAACTTTGACAGTCTGAGTCGAGTTCGGTATAATTCTGACATCCCGATGGTTTAAACACTTAACCATTATCTAAGATAATTTATTAACAGTTAAAATATTTTTCGTAAGCTCGTAATAATTTTGAAATAATTATTACTATTTATCATAATTTTTCAATCATTAAAAAATCGTATTTAAATGAATTAAATATCATTTAATTCCTTTATCATTAATATTTATTTAATACTAAATATTAATGAAAATCATAAAATAATATTATAATATATTTATAATATATCAAAGTATTTTAATACCTTATTTAAACCTTTAAATCCATTATCTCGATAATTGCTATTAATATTAGAATATTAATATTTTTATGACAAAATATCAAAAGTTATATTTTATAACTTAAAATATTTTATAACACTTCAATAATTTTTATATGATTTTTAAATCATAAATTCTAATTTTCCATAATTTATTTAATAGATTTATTAAATAACTTAATTATCATTAATATTGATTAATTAATTAAATTCATCACAAAATATTAAAAGTCATTAAAAATAACTTAAAATATTTTCTTATACCATAATATAATTTTTCATGATTTTTCATGCATTAAAATCATTTTAAATAATTTATTTAATATTATAATTAAATAATTTAAATACCATTTATATTCCAAAATATTAATTATTTATGAAATATACTCAAAATAATTAAAAACTAATTTTCGAGACTTTAAAATAATTTTAGGAATTTATTTTGTATTTTTCATAATTAAAAACTATTTATTTTAATTTATTTAATAAATATAATCATTTTCAGAAATTAATTATTAATAAATGGCCCTATAGCGACAGAACCGTCGCTATAAGTGTTCTTGGGCTGTTCTTGAGCCTGCCCAGAAACCCATGTCAGAAAGCAAGGTGCCTTGTTTGACTGTAAATAGATCTGGGTTCCTATCGATTTTTGGGCTTGTTTAAGTGATAGGATTCTAGTACTTCTGTCATACTACAACGAACAATCAATTTCATATCCAAAACATAACAAATCAGAGAGATTCAAGCTGTCCCAAAAATCAGACAACGCTGTTCTTCATTTCTAGGTTTAATTTCTAGAAAATGAAGAACAGACGAGGGTGCTAGGTTTAGGTCCTTATGGTTTGCATTCTGGACTCGGTTTGTGTGATCTAAGAGTTCACACATGTAGTACACATGTCAGTGAACAATTACATATCATCAGATCATAACAAAAACATCACAAGTAATAGATCTAGGCCTGTCAATATCTGATAGAAAACGTGTTCTTGAAGATTTTGGGTTTTCCAGAATCTTCATCCGGGCAGTCGGACAACGATGGTTTGACAACTCATATATTGGATTCCGTTACGGATTAGAGTAATCTAAAGGCATGGCTATGTAGTACTTATACCAGTCTATAAGATCAAAACAATAACTTGGCCAAAACCATAACACACTGCAAGATCTATGACCTTGAAAAGCTTGTCAGAAATTCTGGGAAATTTCTGGGTTGCCCAGAAACAGAGTTCGTGATCGGTCAACGAGGTTTGACCGAGCATAACTAAAGATCTAGACTTGATCCGTCACTGTTTCCAGTTCCAGATCAAAGCCTACATGGCATACTACACATCCAAAACATAAAACACACCAAACATCTAACACAGAAGAATCTAGAGGCCCTGACATATGGCTGTCAGGCCACAATTTCATCTTTTTCTAGATTTCTAAAAATGCTATTTTCGTGCATCTAAGTGTTATGGATCCATGATCCAATAACCCAGATCATTAAAAGACACCCTATTACACAACTTTAAACAACAACTAACATCAAACAACATGGATCACATGATTTCAAAAATTTTGGGTTTATACCTCTTTAGACTTTGATTTTTGAATTTGATCCTTGGATCTATTATTGGAAGGCTAAGAACTGATCCTAGCTTTGATTTTCACACTCTCTCTCTCAGTCCCGAAAATGAAGAGAGAAAATGGTCTTGGAGAAATGAGAAATAAAGTAGCCACTTTCTCTATCTTAATCTATTTATTTGATACAAATGCAATGTACATGGCTGATCGAAGGGGCAAGATAGTTGGTATGTGTCACATGGCTGGTACATAGTTGGTCACCAACTCAAGATATGGCAAGATTTGCAAGCTAACTAATAAAGAATACTAAAAGGGTAAAATGGTCATTTGGCATTTAATTTTAATGGCTAACTTGGCTTTGTCCAAACCCTTATGCTACGTTTGGATTGAAGGAATGGAATAGAGTAGGGAATAGAATAGATGATGGAATGGAATAAGGAAGGGAATTGAATGATTTTTTAATATTCCATGTACGTGTTTGGTTGATGTTATGAATACATCTAAGAATGAAATAAATAATTAGAAAGTGACCTAAATACCCCCAAATGTTCAAATTTAACTTAAATTCAATTTAAATTAAAAAATTACATATAAGGGGTGAGGGTGGGGTGTATACATAATCACATAATATTATTTTTTTTTTGGGTGGGGGTGTGGGTGGGGTGGGAGTGGGTGGGGTGGGGGGTGGGTGGATGGAGTGTATACATAATCACATAATATTATTTTTTTTGCGTGGGGGTGGGGTGGGGGTGGGGGTGGGGATGTGGATGGGGTGGGTTGTATACATAATCACATAATATTATTTTTTTTGTGGGGTGGGTGGGTGGGGTGGGGTGGGATGTATACATAATCATATAATATTATTTTTTTTTGGGTGGGGTGGGGGAGTGGGGGTGGGGTGGGGTGATGGTAAGGGTGTGTACATAATCACATAATATTATTTTTTTTGGGTGGGGTGGGGTGGGGGTGAGGTGGGGGTGGGGGGTGTGGGGGGGGTGTGGGTGTGGGTGGGGTGGGGTGGGGGTGGCTCTCCTCCTCTTTCGCTCGCCTCTGCTCCTCCTCTTTCGCAGATCGATAGATTGATTGAATAAAAGAACATGGAACCCTATTTTATTTTTAAGGGGCATATTTTTCAATTACCTAAAAATAATAGATGGAATAAGTTATTCCTGACCCCCCTTCCAGGAATAAAAATTATAATTTTAAGTTAACACCTATTCCACTAGGAATTCATTATTCCGTTGGAATAAACAAACCAAACAACATCTTTATCATTCCAATGGAATGATTCATTCCATTCTCCCTTCTATTCCATCGATCCAAACGTAGCATTAGGGTTTAGGTTTTAACCCATAGGGTTTAGGGTTTGAGCCTTAGGGTTTAGGGTTTAACCCTTTACAATTTAATTTCTAAGATTTCTGAATTTTAGTTTTAAAAATAGAAAATTAATATTTCTAAATTATAATTAGGATTCTATAATGATATTAAGATTTACGAATCATAAATTCAATCTTGCTAATTAGGATTAATATTTCCTAATAAAAATTTGCTAAAATAGCAATTAGGTCCCTAATTGTAAATTAGGGTTCAAAATCAAAATTAGGGTTTCTAATAATTAGGTTTTCTAATTGTTAGGGTTTCGAGTAAATCATTAGGGTTTTCCCTAATTAGGTTATAATTAATAACGTTAAACCTTATACTAACATTCACATCCCCAAATTAGGGTTTTAAATTCCCGGAACTAAAATTAGGATTTTTAGAACCGGTTTTAGGGTTTCTTATTAATCGATAAAATTTTCGAATTGAACGTTGACGTTCTTAATATAATATTAGCCATTGATATAGATTATCTGGTCAACCCTTGACCCTTAACCACATACTGTACACATATAACCATATACACATAACATATTTACGTATATACTTAATCCTGAATAATTCACCACAGAAATTTTAAATTCCCAAAATTCCTTCTCAGAAATCTTAAATCCATTCACTTATTTTTTGTCTTGGTTTATTATTTAATCTTAATTCAATATTTTAATATTTTATAAATATCCAAATTCTTGGGTTGTCACATTCACCCATTCTTCTAAAAATTTCATCCCCGAAATTTACCTTACACCTTACACTATACACCATACACCATACACCATTCATTCTCATCATCACATGCTACCCAATACATTCCTCACAAGAGTAAAAATTTTGAAATTGTGCTGAGGGGTTATTTTCGCAAAGGTTTTTATGGAAGTTCATCCGCAAACCATCATAACTTACGGTCATAGTGGGTAATTAGCTCGGTTAGCCCGGTATGCCCGGTACTTATTAAGTACTGCTAGTCGAATCTGTTTCTCGTCACTGTCATATGCACAAAAATGTTACCTCAGTCTTATCGGATTCCGCACCAAATAATTTGGTTCGGGAAAATTTCAAAAAATGCTTAGAATTTTCATAAATGTTGGTCTAGTTGAATCAAATAGCTTAGACTCATATCAATAATCAACATCAATCGAATTACAAGTGTGCGTAGCCAAACCCCGTTGGCAATTTAAAAATTTGAAATATTTTTGAGAATGACTTCATGATGATGTACTTGTTAACAGTCCGTTTGATGATGCCGTCATTGTATGACTTTGTCATAACACAACATACAATAGTGGAACAATGATTTTTAGATCGAATTCACACTATGTATTCCTATATTTATAACTCTATCAACTTTTTATCATCTCTACACCAGGTTATGTGGTACATAAGTGATAAATAAAAAAAATATTTTGATATTTCAAATCATTATCGTCTAGCTGAAATAAGTAGCATAGACTATTCTTTAAACCGTTCAAATCTGTTTTATCATCTCAACATGTAACGATTGTGTCGGTCTCCCGAAGTCCACTCTAACACAATGGTCACCCGGAGTGGAGAATAAAAATTTATTTTCAAAAGCACATAGTGCGTATTTAACTTGATGTCAAAAAAATTTTTGAGTCTAGAATAGCTAGAAGATTTGGAAAACTTATGTCTCCACTAATGATAAATTGCTTAGAAATCTATCTATTCCTATTATCCTTAATACACATAACTCTTCCCAGCTCGTCAAATTACACTCATAAGTTCAGGAACTTTCCATAATCATATGAGTTTAAGAACGTGTCCTAGTCAGACCTTTAGCGTCCATTCTCTGAGGGGTTCATAAACATTACATATAATCATGAGTCACGAACGTACCATAAGTATGAGTTTTAAGAACTCGTACTTAACCAGATATTCTCTACCTATAATGTGACACCCCCAAATCCAGGTACTTCGATTCCACAGGATTTGGTGTTCACTGTACAAATATCATCTATCTATCTACCCATAATAAATGCAAACCATGCAATAGATAGAAATAAAATCTTCCCCTTAAGGGTTATAACATCCGAATAATGAAATACAATCCTAGGTTAAACTAACCTTAAACATCTGTGCGGAATGATAAACAAATAAGTCTTAAACAACATCATTAACTCAAGTCTAATGTAACGCCCCCAAAATTAGGTATACATCACCCATCTTGGGTCGCCAGATACATGGTACAGAATTCAAATACAACTTACTAATACAACTGTCGTGTACAATACGAAAAAACATAAACTATGAGTTTGAATAAAATTATTGTTTACTAGAGATTATACAAACTCAAAAGGAGTCCTCATTACAATTATTATCACACTATTTCATAAAATAGTGAGGACTCCTAATGCTATCCTCTGGACCATCACTCCGCTCCCCACTCTAAGTCCCAAATTTATATTCTCATTTCACGAAGAGAACGGTGAAAGAAAGGGTGAGCTCAACTAGCCCAATGAAATATTATGACTAAGATAATGCCAAATAAATTATCATTAGTCTCCAACAATGTTAAACTGATAAAATATAATAGACATCAAGTTTAACTGCAGCGGAACAAGCAATCCATTAAAAGAGTCAAGTAGAAAATAAAATCTAGTATATTTGATGATTTAAAATGTTTTTCATCACTGTTATCGCTGAGACTCAGCTTAATAAATAATCCATATCATGAAATCATCCCTGCACTATAGGCCAAGGATATTCTTTAGTATCACGACCACGAATTATCCATGCTCTACGGGCCAAAGATAATCATGTTTTCATCAACGGTCCTGATCATGCCATAAAACAATTCATCTTTGCACCCTTGGTCGAAGAGAATCCATAGCCATAATCATACCAAAAACTATCCATCAATGCACTACGGGCCAATGAGGACTTTTTCCACATCATTTGTAACATTACAGTCATGATTATACCGAATAATCCCTGGTCATAATCATACCAAATCCATCTATGCACTACATGCCATAGATGACTTTCAACATAATATAAACATGAGGATGATGACAATGATATAAGAATTCAATAAAACAAGTTCAAGGATTAATTTGTCCAGGAACCAATAACGTCCAAATTGTCAACATGATACTGCTTTGTAGAGTAAAATTCAAGAATGCTCAGAAGAATATTTCCACGAAAAGATATTGGATGAAGCGCAAATATCAAGGATATTCCACTAATTTCATGGAGTATAGAAGTCAAAATTTTAATTAACTAAGTATAATACCAAATGGAATAACAAAAGATATCACCATGCATGCGGTACTTCGCATAGACGGTTATTTCAACAGAATAATAATAACGGAACCAAGTCAGGTGAAATTTACACTGACAGAATGTTCCAACAGAATAATAAATGTGGAATAATAAATGATGGAACCAGGTTCGGCGTATAGCACAGACAGGATATTCTGACAGAATAATAAAGACGGAATAATAAAAATGGAACCAGGTCCGGCGTATAGCACAGACAGGATATTCCGATAGAATAATAAAGACAGAATAATAGAAGAATGTCACCAAGTATAGGGTAGCCCAGCGATATCTGAGTTATTCAACGAGAACAATAAAGAAATGGAATAACATAAGTTCTCTTCTTGAATACAAAAGAATAATATCCCTTACCGTAAAATAATACTTGATATACGAGTAGTGAAGTAGCAGAAAACTTTTATTCTATCTCTTTATAGTCTCTCTCTATAGTTTTTCTCTCTAGAGTTCAGTGAATTTGTAAGAAAATAATGAAGGAATGAGCTTCTATTTATAGGAAAATGGAATGCATAGTAACTAATCCATGAACAGTCCAGATTGATATACTTTAATCTGATGGTCCATATTTAAAGAAAAATCTTTTAAATAAAATATAATATATTCTATTTATATAAAAAGATTTTTACTATGCAAACACTATGCATAATAAAATATAATATATTCTATTTATAGAATAACTTTAATAAAGTATTCTGTTTTATATAAAAAGATTTTACTATGCAAAATACTATGCATAATAGAATATAATATATTCTATTTATAGAATAACTTTAATAAAGCATTACTTTTTTATATGAAAAGATGTTTCTATTTTATTACGTGAATAAAACAAAACTTCTAAATCAACAATAATTGAATCAAATAATGTGAGATACTATCGCAACTATTGTAGCAATAATTGAACAAAACCGAGTGACTTCTCACATAAATATCAATAATCAATACCGCAGTTGCTACTATACAACAACACGACATTCTTCGTACTTTTACTATCGATTAGTTCAACAAGATAACAGCAGTAAAACTTCCGCCGTTATTTTCAATAAAATATTTTTGTCGTTTTCTCAATCCGAATGATAATTCCGTTAGAGTCCAAAGAATGATTGTGTCGTTATACGAATATTTCCTGTTTAAAATGAATATTCCCCGACCAATCGAATATAATATGACAACTTGCATACTTTGCAAAATTTATAAATATTACCCACAACTATAACATTATCTCAAATTCACACCATAATATAAAAAAAATTATTTCGAGAAGATTAATTCTTTATTCATAAAATCTGGGGTTTCACAATCTCCCCTCTTTATGGAATTTTGCCCTCGAAATTTATGTACGTACCTGGTATGCCAAACAGGTGAGGATACCTTGACTTCATTTCAGATTCTAACTCTTGAGGTATAACCCTTGAGTGTTGGATACGATTCTTCTTATCCAATATTTTAACACGAGATCTCATACGTTAAATCATCCGCTATCTCGTCCGATTCTAAATTAATATTGTGGTTCGAGTCATCCACATATTTACGTAACATTGATACGTTAAAAATGTTATGAGCACGCGACATACTTGGCAGTAAAACGAGTCTATAAGCCACAGTTCCTACTCAATCGAGGATTTCAAATGGGCCAATTAAATCGAAGGTTGAGATTTCCTCTCTTTAGCAACTCTTGCTTCTAGAATAACGCCCTTTTGAACCTTCTTCTTCACATTCATCAGATTCGGGTATGTAGCTTGAGAGTCTTTAACTTTATCGATTAAAGTCGATTCTAATCGTATATTAGTTATCTTCACAAGGGTTCGTATATTCTTTATCTTCACAAGGGTTTGTATATTCGCACTCGTAAATGCATACGATCTTCTACTCAACACATCAGCTATCACGTTCGTTTTCCCACAATGGTATTGAATGGTACGATCGTAATCTTCAACAGCTCGAGCCAACATCTTTGGCGCATGTTACGTTCGTTTTAAGTAAAGAAATATTTGAGGGTTTAAGAAATGGGTTTTTGTACTGGGGTCAATACAAAATTCGATTTCACGCTCTAGGGGTACGCTAGGAAGTCTTTAAGAATACTCAGGAAATTTATTAACGATACCAACTATGACTTCTATCCCTTAACCTGGATAACACCTCACAAATAATACCTATCAACTTGCCATCTTCATTCACGATGTCGCCTACAGAAAGTCTGGCTTTGGTGCATTCCACACAAGAAAGTCAACAATGAAAGGCTCAAGACTCTTTACATATGGCTTGATATGACAATGATTGACTTTAATGGTTTGGTTGCTTGAATTCGTATAACAGGTTGGTTAGGAATATGAAAGCTAACAACCTTACGAAAAGCATGATGAGTATTTAACCAATCGTTTAAAAAAATCACATCAAAGGCATGTATTTTCAAAGAGATAAGATCGACAGGTAACATGAAAGTGTCGATTTGAATAAAACAAGATTTATAAATAGTAGAGGTAACGAAGGTTTCTCCCAACTGAGTTTAAACAGATATATCAAAGTCTAACTTCTCCGGAGTCAAATTTAAACATTGAGCGCAAATAGGAGAAATAAAAGAGTGAGTAGAACCGGTATCTAACACGGTGTAGACTTCGCAAGAGCTTATGATTAACTCACCCGTGATAATTTTATTCAGGTTCCTCATCATGAGAAAAAAAAACGCTCTCACTTAAACTACCGGCTTTGACTTGTCTGGGACATCCTTTGGCATCACTATCCCAGCTGGACTTGACTTCATCATACGACAAAATCGAGCTAAGTGACCTTCTCTTCCGCAATTAAAACACGTTTTGGATTGCTGTGTACAGTTTGGATGGATGTGTCCCTCCTGTCCGCATTTGGAATATACGACCGGTGGTCGTTCTTCTTCTTTTGAAACGGGTGCTGGTGCCGACGTCTTTACGTTATTGTTGAACCTTCTCTTCTTTAAATGTCTATTCTTATTGTTTTGGCCATGATTACCACCGAAGTGGTTACCATTTCTGACATGTTGATTCCCTCCATGCTTCATCATCACCGCTTTTGATGATCAATTATCACCGTATTATCATTTTTGTTTTGCTCTCTTTTTTGTTATATTGACTCGTTACCGCGCTCCAATAACTGAGCCCTATTTACAACATCTGAGTACAAACACAGTTTATGAGAAATAAGATATTGACGTATCTCCGGTTTCAAACCTATTAAAAACATTCGCGTCATTCGCTCCTCATTATCGACCAAATGGGATGCAAACCGGGATAACTCAAGTAAATTTAGCCTCGTATTATGAACCTGGTCATATTGTTTTGTTCCAATTTGATAAACTCCACTTCTTTCATGTGATGAATGCTTTCGGGAAAGTACTTGTCATTGAACAGCTCTTGGAACTTCTCCCAAGATATCTTGAGTGTGTCAGGCTGGGTACGTTTTACAGATTCCCACCAGTAATTTGCCTCTTCACGTAATATAAAGGTAGCAAAGGGAACCTTGTGTTCCTCGGAGCATCCCAAGATATCAAATATCCTGGTGATTTTCTTTAACCACGTCTCCGCCTTAAGTGGTTCTGGCTTTCCCAAAAACTCCGGTGGTCCCAGCTCCTTGAATTGCTTAGCGGTGACCAACCGTGGGTTACCATTGTTTCCTCCTGCATTATGAACAGGAGCCGCCTTCGCCTGATGTTGTATGAATTCTAAAAAGCTCTTAAACGTATCGTCGTTCGTTAATTGATCAGTGTTGTTCTTTACAGGAGGATTATCGCCATCCTATTGCACAATGTCCTGATTATTGATCTGTGGAGAATCAACAGTCTCATGTGCTCCATTGCTTATCTTAACATTTTTAGATGCCATTTTCAAATACTGCCATTAAACAAGGGTTAAACTAGCGAACTAGCGAACTAGTTCTATTATCTCTATACTCTGACCGACCAATTAAATATCAAATAAACTTAGGTAGGTCAAACTAGCGAAGGAATTCCCCGTCTCTCCCCTCCTAGTTCTATTCTCACATCCTAGCCAGGGATCATATCCCTAAGCTTTGATACCAACTTTGACGCCCCCAAAATTAGGTATATATCACCCATCTTGGGTCGCCAGATACATGGTACAAAATTCAAATACAACTTACTAATACAACTGTCATGTACAATACGACAAAACATAAACTATGAGTTTGAATATAATTATTGTCTACTAGAGATTATAAAAACTCAAAAGGAGTCCTCATTACAATTATTATCACACTATTTCACAAAATAGTGAGGACTACTAATGCTATCCTCTCGGACCATCACTCCGCTCCCCAGACTGCGTCCCAACTATATTCTCATTTCAAGAGAAAATAAAGGAAAGAAAGGGTGAGCTCAACTAGCCCAGTAAGAAATATTATGACTAAGATAATGCCGAATAAATTATCATTAGTCCCCAACAATATTAAACTGATAAAATATAATAGACATCAAGTTTAACTGCAGCGGAACAAGCAATCCATTAAAAGAGTCAAGTAGAAAATAAAATCTAGTATCTTTTATGATTTAAAAGGTTTTTCATCATTTATTATCATTTGAGACTCGACAATAAATAATCCACATCATGAAATCATCCCCGCACTACTGAGGCGGATATTCTTTAATACCACGACCACGAATTATCCATGCTCTCACGGCCAAAGATAATCGTGTTTTCATCAACTATCCCGATCATGTCATAAAATAATTCATCTTTGCACCCTTGGTAGAAGAGAATCCATAGCCATAATCATACCAAAAGCGTCCCATCAATGCATTACGGGCCAATGAGGACTTTTTCCACATCATTTGTAACATTACGATCATGATTATACTTAAATAATCCTCGGTCATAATCATACCAAGTCCATCTATGCATTACAGGCCACATATGACTTTCAACATAATATAAACATGAGGATGATGACAATGATATAAGAATTCAATAAAACAAGTTCAAGAATTAAATTTTCCAGGAACCAATAACGTCCAAATTGTCAACATGATACTGCTTTGTAGAGTAAAATTCAAGAATGCTCAGAAGAATATTTCCACAAAAAGATACTGGATGAAGAGCAAATATCAAGGATATTCCACTAATTTCATGGAGTATAGAAGTCAAAATTTTAACCAACTGAGTATAATAGCGAATGGAATAACAAAAGATATCACCATGCATGCGGTACTTTGCATAGACGGTTATTTCAACAGAATAATAATAACGGAACCAGGTCAGGTGAAATTTACACCGACAGAATGTTCCAACAGAATAATAAATACGGAATAATAAATGATGGAACCAGGTTCGGCGTATTTCTTTTGTCGATCTTGAGCTGCTACCAGTCGTGCTCGGATCACTTTGACTATTTCTGCTATCTGTTGTACCAATTCTGGCCCTAGCAATTATCTTTCGTCAACTTCATCCCAATAAAGTGGAGTTCTACATTTTCTGCCGTATAACGCTTTGTAAGGCGGCATGCCTATACTAGCGTGGTAACTGTTGTTGTAGCCGAACTCTACTAACGGTAGGTGATCATCCCAATTTCCTTTAAAGTCCATCACACATGCTCTTAGCATATCTTCTAATGTTTGAATCGTTCTTTCGCTCTTTCCGTCTGTTTGAGGGTGATAAGTTGTACTCATTCAGAATTGAGTACCCATGCCTTTCTGAAATAATTGATATCGGAACTCCGTGCCTCGAAACAATCTCTTTTACATATAGCCTCGCCAACTGATCTAAGTTGAATCTTATTTTTATCGAAAGGAAGTGTTCGGATTTCGTCAGTCGATCAACGATAACCCATACTGCGTCGTAACCTTTCTGAGTCGTCGGAAGGCCAACCACGAAGTCCATTGTAATATGTTCCCTTTTCCATTCTAGGATCTCTAACGGTTGTAGCAATCCACTTGGTCTCTGATGTTCTGCTTTCACTTTTCTGACAGGTAAGACACTTGGCAACACATTCTGCAACATCTCGTTTTAAATTCGGCCACCAGAAATGTTGTCGAAGATCTTGATACATCTTGGTACTACCAGGGTGAATCGAATATCGTGAACTATGAGCCTCGCTCAAAATTTCTTCATTAATCTCTTGTACTGGCGGTACCCAAATTCGACTCTCAAATCTCAGTATTCCTTCCTTATCCATCTAAAATCTCGGTTCAGTTCCTTCAGATATCTTCTTTGTCACCTTTTTACATTCTTCGTCCTGAAGCTGAGCCTTCTTAACTTTATCCAGTAGGGTTTCACCAGATTGCATCTGAAATAGCTTCTCATCAATTTCCATAGGATACTTCACTTTTAACTCCAGTTTCTCTATTTCTGAAATTAGCTCCTCCTGAGCAGTTAACATCATCAATTTCTCACGACCCTTTCTACTTAAGGCGTCGACAACCACATTTGCTTTACCCGGATAGTATAAAATCTCACAGTCATAATCCTTAATTAATTCCAACCATCTTCTTTGACTCATATTCAAATCCTTTTGTGTAAAAATATATTTCAGACTCTTGTGGTCCGTATATATTTCACACTTCTCCCCGTAGAGATAGTGCCTCCAAATTTTCAAAGCAAAAATAACTGCAGCTAACTCCAAATCATGGGTTGGATATCCCTTCTCGTAATCCTTCAATTGTCGGGATGCATACGCAATGACTTTGCCGTTTTGCATCAGCACACAGCCAAGTCCTTTATGCGACGCATCACTATAAACAACAAAATTTCCGTTATCATCCGGAAGGGATAACACAGGGGCCGTACTCAACCTCTTCTTCAATTCTTGAAAACTTTCCTCACATTTATCCGTCCAAACAAATTTCACATCTTTTCGAGTTAAATTTGTTAACGGAGTTGCGATCTTGGAAAAGTCTTGTATGAACCTTCTATAATATCCTGCCAATCCAAGAAAACTTCTTACTTCCGACGGCGTTCTCGGCTGATCCTAGTTAATCACGGCTTCTACTTTTGATGGATCTACTGAAATTCTATTTTTATCGATCACGTGACCAAGAAATTGTACCCATTCAATCAAAAATTCGCATTTCGAAAACTTGGCGTACAACTTCTCTCTTCTCAATACTTCCAACGTTAATCTCAAATGTTCTTCGTGTTCTTCTTTGGTTTTGGAATATACCAAAATATCATCTATAAATACAACTACGAACTTGTCCAAAAACGGTTTGAACACACAATTCATTAGTCCCATAAATGCTGCAGGAGCATTCGTACGACCAAACGACATTACTAAAAATTTGTAGTGACCATATCGTGTTCTAAACGCTATCTTCGGTACATCCTCTGGCCTCAACTTCAGTTGATGATAACCGCTTCTCAAGTCTATCTTGGAAAAGTACTTTGCTCGCTTTAATTGATCAAACAGATCATCAATCCTTGGTAATGGATATCTATTCTTAATCGTGACCTTATTCAGTTCTTTGTAATCAATACAGAGCCGCATCGGTCCATCCTTCTTCTTCACAAACAACACCGGCGCTCCCCACGGCGATACGCTCGGTTGAATGTACTTCTTGTCTAACAATTCTTGTAGTTATACCATTAATTCTTTCATCTCTACTGGTGCCATTCGGTATGGTGCCTTCGATATTGGAGCAGTTCCTGGCGCCAAATCGATCACAAAATCTACCTCTCTATCTGGTGGAAGTCCTGGTAAATCGTCTGGAAATACGTCGACGAAGTTCCTCACAATCGGAATCTCTTCTACCTTCGGATTATCTTTTCGACTGTCGACTATGTAAGCTAAGTATCCTACACAGCCTTGTCTTAATAACTTCACCGCTCGATCATCATCGTCGGACAACTCGCTTGTCTGGGTGACTTCTTATCATAAACACAACCTTTCCTTTGGCGGTCATAAGGTTAATACGCTTCTTTTGGCAATCAATTCTGACCCGTAATTGAATAACCATCCATTCCCAATATAACGTCGAATTCCCCAAGTCGAATAGGGATAAGATCTACATTCATGATATTACCCTTAATATCCACTCTACAATTCTTATGTACGTACTTAACAGGGATTATTTATCTATTCGCAATTTCTATGTTTATGGGGTAATCCAATTCATTCTTAGGCAAATCTAAATTCTTAGCAAAGTCATCGGATATAAAGGAACAAGTAGCACCCGAATCAAATAATAAGTAAGCATTAACTTTACTGATTGGAATGATACCTGGCACCACATCACGGGATTGAACTGCATCTTGCACCGTCATGTTGAAAGTCCGGGCGGTTGGTCGATTTGTTGTTGTTGGTCCGGTGATGGTTAAGGCATTTCCACTGTTATTTCCCCAATTTCCTCCTGATCTTGACCCTCCCGATCCCTTCTTGGGACAATCTCTTGCCAGATGGTCCTTCGAACCACAAGTAAAACAAGCACCCTTCTTTGGGTTTGGACAGTTTGGTGTTATGTGGCCTTCCTGACCATAATTGTAGCACACTCTTTTTCCTTTCATACAAACTCCCAGATGTGCTTTCCCGCAAGTCGGGCATGCTTCGATTCTTTTCTTGATTACCTTCTTTGATTTCCGATGATGAGTCAGTCGTTCCCACCTTTTCTTACGATTGAAATTTCCACCTCCTGTGCCACTTCCATCGGGCCTTGTTATTAATTTCACCTTCACTCTTCTTCTTCTTCTGATCTTGATTGTACTTGGTCACTGCATCGCTTCCTCCTTTGGCGAGGATGGCCTTTTCCAAAACTCCGGCAAATGTGTTTATCTGAAACATTGATACCTTGTTGTACACCCAAGGCTTTAGTCCTTGTTCGAATCTTCTAGCTTTTCTTTCGTTCGTGTGTACTTGATACGGGGCGAACCTCGCTAACTCGTTGAATTTAGCCGCGTAGTCAGTTACGCTCATGTTTCCTTGCTTTAACTCTAGAAATTGAACCTCCATCTGGTTCTGTGAACTAGTTGGGAAATACATTTCGAAAAACATCTCTTTAAATCTCTCCCACGTAATTACACCTTCACCTCCTCGTACTTTGTTTGCTTGCCACGAATAGCTAGCCTCAGACTTTAGCATAAACATTGCAAAAGCGGTCTTCTGGTCTTCTCTAACCCTAGCAACTTCGAAAACCTTCTCCATTTCCATAACCCACGTTTGAGCCTCGATTGGGTTCATGGAACCTTTGAACTCTGGCGGTCCCACCACCTTGAAGTCTTTAAACGTTGTGTTTGGTGGAGCTTGAGGTTGATTGTTCATTTCTCCAGTCAGTAAGTTAACTAACTGTTAAACGGGATTCGCGTTGGCATTATTGTTATTATTGGTTGACTCTTCCTGAGCCGGTTGATGTTGTTGTCTTCTCCTTGGCGGCATATTTCTGTTAAATAAACACTTATTAGAACTTTATTTATTTCTCTAAATAGTTAAGGCATTACTTAACAATTTAACATATTCATTTAACACATCATCTCAAACAACTTCATATATTTTCATTCAAATCAAAAGTTTTAACATTAAACGATAGCATAACTGCTATTTACATCAACTATCTTGGAATAAAGAATCAACAGGATTTAAAACATTCAAATATTCCTTCATTCATAAACACGTCAGAATTTACATCTAAAACTAATTAAGTTCTTCACATAATTAAATAAATCATATCACTGTCGGTCAAGGTACTGATTAACCTTGCTACGCTCCTCTTCTAAGATGCGATACATCGTCCTGCGATCCATCATGTACAATGGTAGTCCTTCGAATTGGACCGGGTACCTCAAAACTCGATCTTGAGTCTCATTCATTGCCTTATTAAGTATAGAGTACGTTTCCCCAATCTTCGCTTTCTTTGCACGACTATCATCCTCTGCACGATCAGCTCGACGTGATTCTCTTACCCAGCCTTCCTCTGCTATGTTCAGTCTTTCGGAGGTTTCTTTCAGTTCCTTCTTCAGCTTCTCTATCTCCTCGGTATTATCTTCGATTTGACCCTTCTCATGGACCAAATCCCATTCTACATTTCCCAGTCGTGAGTGAAGAGTCGAAATCTCCCTCTCCTTCTCCTCTAGAGTAATCTGCTGAATAATAGCTCGCTCAGTCAGATCCTGCACCTCATCTCGTAACTCAACATTACGGTCGTATAATGTGTCATACATCTCAGCATCAATGGTGTAGCGTGGTAACTCCTTTTCTTCCTCTTCCTCTTCCTCTTCTTCAACAAATTCCTTCTCAAGATCCTCCTCAGGATCAGTCTCGGGCTCATGCTCCTGACCAACAACGGTGATCAATGGAGATGACTCCCTCTGTACCAGCTGCTCCCTAACGACATGAATGTCTCGGGGCTCCTCCTCTGTCGGTACTATAGGTACACGGGGTTCCTTCTCAGTAGGTACTATAGGTACACGGGGTTCTTCCTCCCCAGCTTGACTAGCTTCACCAACATTCGACATCCTGACAACAAAATTTTAAGTTTTAGTTACTAAGTCGTATCATCTAACGCATACTTTAACACATAAGGTCTTTTATTATCTTCAATGAATTACATATATTCATTTCTTATAACTCGATAAGAGTTTTCCATCACTATCTTCTTTCTATAAGGCTATTACCTAAGTTTGTTCCCCCACCTAAGGTTCATAACCTACAACTTTGATACCAACTTGTGACACCCCCAAATCCGGAGTACTTCGATTCCACGGGATTTGGTGTTCACTATACAAATATCATCTATCTATCTACCCATAATAAATGCAAACCATGCAATAGATAGAAATAAAATCTTCCCCTTAAGGGTTACAACATCCGAATAATGAAATACAATCCCAGGTTAAACTAACCTTAAACATCTGTGCGAAATCATAAACAAATAAGTCTTAAACAACATCATTAACTCAAGTCTAACATAAATACATAATCAAATAAAATAACAAGTCTTCATCACTTGCTAACTTTTCCCTTGCCTTTACTAGTGGAAGGTTCATTGGTTCTTTCGTTCTTAACTGCAATGTTATTATTAAGCAAGAGTGAGCACTATTGCCCACAAGTATAACGATGAAATAACAGTATAATAACATGCGAGTAAATCAAAGACATCTGAATAAAAGCTCAACTTTTGAATCAAGAATGAATAACAAGAATCAAAAGATTTCTGAGGGTCATAAGACCTTGAATTATGTCCTAGGTTATCAAGGGTTATACTTGAAACCTTTAACAGTCATAAGACTATGGACCTTTCTACTCGTACTTAGGGGATCGACCCTTAGTACCATCTCATGCACAATATCTTAACGCTAACGCATAAGTAAATCCCTTTGCGGGGTTGTTCATCTCGGTTTGACATTCGAGTCCGCACCAAAGGAAGTTTGGTTTGGATAATTCAATAAGGGTTCTGAAATTTAAAACGTTCATCAACTAAGGACTAGTCGAATCAATAAAGTTCACTAGTCTAATAAGGTTCAACAATAATGATATTCAACTTGAATAATAATCTCAAGAAGTATACAATAGGACAATTATTGTATAACTGAATCATGCTTTGAAAAGATAATCAATCTTTAATATAACCTTTGAATAATAGCAATGATAATTTACTCGAGGTAAATAATAAACTTGAACAATAATGACAAGTAGGGTTAGGAAACTTGCCTCGTGCGTAGAGTACACTTTAACTAAGCACGTTCTTTGAATTTAATCCTACATACCATTCACATTCACAATACCAGTTAATTAAAACTTAACTAATTATCATAAACTCATTCTCTTTGTTTACTTTGATTATTGACTATACTTAGTCAAATTACCACTTTGTCACATAATTTGTACTTCATGAATATCAAGCTAATTATGTATTCAATAATTCAATCCATATGCAATTATGTTATTTACATGTTAAACAACTATTTTAACATCTCATTATACTTCTAACATGTTTACATGTTCATTAAATTAATTTACTAACACATTATTAGACTTAAACATTTTAAAAATTACATTTCTGAACTTTCTAAAGAGTGGCTGTATTTATGCCACTTTTTATATCTGATCTTCACGTTATGCTGCGACGATGATGGCTGCTATTGGGACTTCTTAATTTGTTGGCGTCTGCTGCGGCTTTCGAGACTTATGCGCACTGCTGGCCGGGGACTTCAGCCTCGATTGGCGGCCATGACGCCGAAACTCCAGACTTTGATTCCCAGTTCACGAAGAACACGGAGTTCAGAGAAGAGGACACAAAATGATCATTAATTTCACTAAATTAACATACCCACATGAAATGATTTATACATAATCATTACCCAACATCTATAAAGTGATTTTAACCCATTAAAACACATAATCACAGAATTAAAATCTATAATTTCACTGACTTTGATGTTCTTGAAGGTTTTGAAAATAAAACATGAAAATAGACACTACGGATTCGTTATAACACCAAATTCGTTCATTTAAACTTTGGTCTTTTCGTATCAACATGCATAATAATATACGAGGGTAAAATTTAGGGATAATATATGATCAACACATGAAATACCACGTATAAGGCCATATGGCCAAAACCCAAACTCTGTAATTTATGAAAAACATATACGACATGTGTTTTCATGAAACTGATGATATGGTTTATATAATATATATAATTAAATATGATGTGATGTGCCATAACACATACAAAACCCATAATCGTTACTCCTATCCCAGTTACAGAGGCTTTACAGTATGAATGAAAGCCATTTTCATAAAACTCAAATAACGTAAAAATAGAATTTAGGAAGGAGGAGATTACCCTATAGAGTATAATTTAGTAGGCTTACATTCCTCACTCTCAATTCTCTTTCATAGACTCACAATTTCTCTCTGACAAACTCTCTCTGATTTTCTCTCTGTGAATAGTTTATAGACTTAGCAATAATGAAGAAAGAAAAGGAAGACGTCAATTGAAATAAAGAACTGACGCGATGTGGTCAGTTATCCAATCATGGTAACTGTTCCCAACTCCCAATAAGGCCTTGTTTGGCTAGCAAGAAAAGGTTTCATATCCATTTAATTTAATAAAACTTTTATAATATAGTTTAATTCATGTCACACCCACTTGCACAATAATTCATATATCTTATTTAATATAAATAAAATATAATAACTTCTCATAAATTCACATAGTCATATATTTAATTTCCTCATTAATTAATGTCAAATTATTAAATCTCAAATTAATTATTACATTAATTAAAATAACATCATGCTTAATTAAATATTTCATTTAATTGAATAAGCTCACATAAATACATACTTGAATAATAAATATTCTCTACATTAATTTAATAAATGTAATACATAACTAAATTAATCTACCACAATTGCATCAAATAATTATTTAATCCAATAATTAAATCACCGAAAATATTTATTTACTTCAATAAATATTAAAATTAAATTACAAAAATCTCGTTCGTCACATATAACCTATCTATCTGTTATACACATGAGAAAGGAATCACCCTCTCGACATGAATATAGAAAATAACGCGACACAGATATTTCAATGATTATCAGTGCCAGAAACTAAGTGGTTATCACACCAAGTACAATTTAGCTCCTACGAAGAATCATACAACTTAGCTGCTGACATGAGTCCTCAATTGAAATCCCCACCTAATCTTAACTCCCTTCTCAATACGAATTTCATTCAACTTGTATTCATAATCCTTTCCTGAATTCTTACCCATTCATAGACACACATTAATCTTGCTGTAAACTTTTCAATCATTACTTTGATCCTTCTCCATACTATAACCTTATCAGATCACGGGGTGATCTCATCGTATATATTACGATTCATTTCTATACTATGATCGTTTTGTTTTTCGATCTTCTATCCTGTACTTTTAGTCTGTTAGACTCTTTCTATTCACCATTACTGTTCACTTTTATTATCAGAGTTAGGAAACTCTGTATCTTAAAACTCACCGAGATTCGTCTTTGAATCTTACCGACACACTAACTCTATTTGAGTTAGTACTTATCCTAATCACTGCGATTATTATTCTCAGGTATTCCTACCTAAGGTTCATAACCTACAGCTTTGATACCAACTGTGAGAGCCCTGAATCCGGGTCCCGAATCACCGCGGATCTGGTTCAATCAATTCTAAAACTATTACTATTTGCGGAAGATATAAACATAAATTGTTTATACAATAAACTTTACACCCTTTTCCCCAAGGTTGAGTAACCTTAACTTAATACACAATTCATAACTTATTTGACTTATAATAACATTAATATATAATACCGTTACAAATCTAACTGCACATGTATACTAAAGCTGGAACTATCTTTGACCTTTCCTTGTATCCGACGTATTCGTCTTAATCTACAATGTTTATCATGATATAGCAAGGGTGAGCATAAGTTTGCCCAGCAAGTATAAGTTTATTTAAGGATATATCATGATTGAAAAAATTTGAATAATAAGCTGGCTATAATTCAACAATATAGTTCTGAATCAACATGAACAAATTTTATGACTGAACAAGCATTTAACATGAACAAATATATTTGGACTGAATGATAATGAAGGTGATCAGCCTTTCATACCTGATGAATACATGTCATATGCACATGGTGCAATTTAATAATTCTTAGACATGGCAATCAGAAATGATTAACCATAAGTATAATTGAATAATACAACTCGAGGTCGAGTTAAGAAAGACTTGTCTGAACCGTTGATTACCGCTATGCAATTTAATAAGCTTTGACTGAACCTAATATATAAATAATATTTATATACAAATTAGAATAATATCATCACAGTATTTAAACTAACCTAAACACATTATCACATAACCCTATCCGTCTATAACACTGATAAGTGGGTTTTACACCTACTTATTGGATATTAATTCACGCGAACTAGGCCCATCTCAAATATATTTTAGTGTGTTTTTAGTTGCATTTCATGTTATTTTGCATTGCATTTACTTAAAACTCCTTTGGTGTAAAAGTGCAGGATATGGCATGATTTAGTGATGTAAATGGCATGAGGCTGTTGGATGCATGGCATGAGGATCAATTAGAGTAGGAGGCTAAGCATGGATGGACAAAAGAATGAACAGCAGAACATATCAGTGCAACAGCAGAACTAGAATTACAAGTTATAGAAGCCACGCGGCAGAATGAGCTTGAGGACGCGCACCCGCGCGAGCTCCCGGCTGGATAGACTTTGCACATTTGCAAGTTTGCTTGGCGCTGCGTGAGGATTGCAAAAAGGAGGCGCGCGTCAAGCACGGCGTTAACTACTGACTCTTGACTTTTATTTTAAATTAGAAATTGGAAGCGTAACTATGGGGAGAGTTCGATTAGGTCTTATATATTAGACTTATTATCAGCAATAAAGGGACACCCCCACCCCTTTGGGGAAAAACAAGGAACAAGGGTTTTCTTTCTCTCTTAAATTTTAACATTAGGTTAGAGTAGATTAGCATAGTGATTTCTAGAGTTGATGAGATTGAAGACTTGAAGAAATTGGGAAGCATCAGAGATTCCATCTTGGAGCAGGAGAACAGATTTGCACTTCAATTCTCTACTTTTATCCTCTATTTGTTTCTTATTTGTAATCTTGTGATGTTTATTCAATATCGGATGATAGATTTGATTCAACTATGATTTAAACTCTATTCTGAGATTGCAATGGATTCTATAGATTAGA
This sequence comes from Panax ginseng, assembly GCA_020205605.1. Taxonomy (NCBI): domain Eukaryota; kingdom Viridiplantae; phylum Streptophyta; class Magnoliopsida; order Apiales; family Araliaceae; genus Panax; species Panax ginseng. The sequence continues at coordinate 58,794,620 of CM035140.1, read as the reverse complement.
TTATTTTGATATGTTTCATTCATAGCCTTATTGGTTTCTATGGGTTTGTCTATTAAGATTCATGCTTAATTGCTTAGTTGATTGGCCATCAATTATTGTGATAATCCATATTGACTTGAGAGATGAAGTATGGGTTTAGATCTAATCTTAATAGCTTATGATTGTATATTCTACATTGTGTTGGGATGTATGATTTGTGCTTAGGATAGACATATCTTGGCCTTTTCATTCATTAGTCTATTGAGAACTTGGGATTAAACCCTAATTATTTATAAATCACATAGACATATATTGATTTAGGTAATGTGGGTGTTCATGTGTATTCTATCAATTGTGGATTATATGTGATATGGGTATGGTACATTGAGAGATGGCTGTACTTTACTTTTGTGTTCTCGACTAACAAACTGGTACAATTAGTTTGGCCTAACATGAAGTGTATGGTTTTGAATGAGTCAGTAGATGAAATTGTGATCTAAGGTCTCCATTATCTAGTCTCACTCTAGGAATAGTTAGGTTTATTTAATTTCATAGTTTAAATATAAAAATCAAATCATTCGTTTAAATAAGACTGAGATGGTTATGGGTTAATGCTTGGTGAACTTTATTAGTTAATTCTCTGTGGGAACGATACTTTACTTCCTCTTTATTACTTGTTGACCGTGTATACTTGCACACATATATTGATCGGTAAAATGACCAATAAGTTTTTGGCGCCGTTGCCGGGGAATTATTCTAATAATTTTTTCCAACATTAATTTCAATCAAATTGTTCTGAATTTAAACATATTTTTTTTGTTTTAATTATCTTCTTATATTTCTCTCTTTTCAGGTACCATGGATGACTTTGTTTGTCAATGGCCTTATGCAAATAGGATTCAACCAAGGGACACAAGAACTGAATTACTCAATGTATTTTCGACATTGTCAGCACAAATTTCAACACTTGCGGAGAGGTTGGATGTTCTTGCGGCCCAACATACTTGAGAGATAGCAGTTATATGTGAATATTGTGCTGGCGAACATCCGAGTTATCAGTGCAACATCGGGGTTGGACAAGTACAATTTGGGGGTGATTACTCCAACAGCTATGTTAATCCCACTTATCATCAAGGTTGGGGGTATCACCCATATTATGAATAGAATTGTATCTATCAAGACCAAGACTGCATTCCAAGTCTAACATATCCATCGAATTTCTCATATCCACCTCCAATGCAACAAGAAAAAAATTCAGAGTTGAAGGAATTCATGTCAAGGAGTATAGCAGAAAAGGAATAGATGATAATGAGTCAGGAGTTATCAACCCAGAGTCTTAATCGACAAATGGAACTACTCATTAACTCCTCAATGAATGGTCCTCAATACATGGATTTTGAAACTAAACAAGATAATTCAAGAGTGGAGGATTTGTGGTTCAAGTTTGTAGCATCAACTGAGGAGAAGATGATTGAGCAAGAGAAGTCAATTCAGAATCTACACAATCAAATAAATCAAATACTCGAAGCCTTGAACAATCGCCCTCAAAATAATTGGTGCTATGACATGAATGATGAAACTGGTGGAGAGCCAGAGGTGTTCATGCCACTGATTGAACTGAAAGGAGTGGAAATTGAGAAAACAACTGGGGGTATGGAAAATGAAGATCATGAGCTGACTTGTATAATACCCCAAGTGCCTTCTCAGTTAGAGTTAAAAAATTCAGTGAAATTTGCACACCCATGTCCCCTTGGTAGTCACATCCAAAGCAAGAATTTCTGTGATTATGAGGCCTCTTACAAACCATGGTGGGCCGAGGAAAAGATAATAGAAGAAGAAAATCATGTTGTATCTGTCATGCCTCAATGCAAAAATCTATCCACAGATACAACGGAAGGAGCACCTGGCTATGCAATAGAACTGGGGGCATCATGCACAGGAAATATGCTAGGTTGTTTCAATTCACAGACACACAAGATGGGGAACCTACCTACGCACATTGCAGTTCTAATGGATGGAGGGTTCCTAGCTTATCGTAGAGGAATTGGATAGCGGTGTCAAGAAAAGAGTCCAGCTAACGGACTATAAACCGAGCGCTCGATGGGAGGCACCCCATCCAATCTTTCTCCCTCCTTATTTAATTCTTATTTACATTTCATTATTTAGTAGATGTTAGATATGGTAAGTCTTAATAATAGTTTTATTGTTTCTCCTCTCAGGTTCAATCTAATTGATATAAGCATTCAGAATCAAACAGAAGTGAAACAAAAACTGAAGCTGCTAGAGTACAGGGTCGCACGGCCGTGCCCAACTACAATCAAAACACCGCGCGGCTGCGCCATAGCTCAGTCACAGTAAAAAAATTGCTAAATTTTTAGAATTTCTGACTCAAGCATTAGGATAGTTAGAAGCCCACACTCAGTTTCCAACTATAGAATATCTCAAATTTGCCATCGCCTGATATCCCATTGGATCATGAGGAGGCGAACGAAAAATGACATTGCCACTTAAGGGAGTATTCTTTTACTTTTATTTACAATGAGGGCATAGTTTATTTTAAGTTTTGGGGTATTGGGTTGTAGTGAGTAGTTGTTGCATATAGTTAGTTGCATATAGTTTGATTGTAGGTTTAAGTTGCATAATAGGGGTATTTTAGTATCTTTGTAGTTAAACTTTACATGAAATTTTTTGTTTTTATTTTTCTTTTGTCTTGTTTACTTAATATGTGTTTAGTTGCATAACATTGCATAATCCCAGGCTTTTAGTTAGTTGAATTCTAATTTGGCCAATGATGAAATAGAAATGTGATTGATTTTTGAACTCTGTTGATAACTTAAACTTAGTTATAATTTCATACATGATGTAATCTATGCCTGTTGTTTAGATGTTATCGGGTAGCACGACAATGTTTCTATTTTCTTGTTGGTTAAAATTAGCATGCTTGTCTGCTGATAGAAAAATGTTATTTTTAATGATAGAATTGTGTAGGAAGTGAGTAATGACTATGAAGATACTGAAACTCAATTTTTGGGAACACATGGGTATGCTTGCTTTAAAAAAATAAATAATAATAATAAAAAAAAATGAATAATTACCGTGGCTAGTCTTGTTTCGGGGCCTTTGTTACTTGAGTAGAAATGCCTTGGGGATTGTCTCTACACCTAGCGCCCTAAGGTCTTAATGGTCTGGGAGTCGATGGTTAAAAGCTCGCTAAGGGGTAGCACTGTTAGCCTAATGGAATGAGACATTGCACAGTCATGGGAAATATATATAAAAGAAAAAAAAATCAATAAACGCCACAGGAAAATGCAAAAATCGCCCTCGTGGGTAAAAATAAAGCAGAATAAACCCACTGTTGAACCTTAATTTGTATTGATGTGTTGGAGTAGTTGATCGATGTCTCATTAGTATATGTAGTTCTTGATCTAAACTTCAATTTTCTGTCTTAAGCAATGTAGCATGTGGTATCTTCATCTTTGTCAAGCTTATCTGTGAACACATCACACACACACAACATCTTTATAGCAAGTTAGGATTATCTGATTGTATGTCATTATGCCTTGAGCTTAGTTTAATGCTTTGTTCTTGGATCTTGATATTTCTCTGATGTATATCTTATTGGAATTCATATTTGGCTGAGAATGTGGGATTCATTTGCATAGTAGTGTAGCTTGCATAGCATGTAGATTGCATTATATTGCATTGCTTGAGGGCAAACAATAGTTCAAGTTTAGGGGTATTTGATAAGTGGGTTTTATACCTACTTATTGGATATTAATTCATGCGAACTAGGCCCATCTCAAGTATATTTTAGTGTATTTTTAGTTGCATTTCATGTTATTTTGCATTGCATTTACTTAAAACTCCTTTGGTGTAAAAGTGCAGGGATATGGCATAATTTAGTGATGTAAATGGCATGAGACTGTTGGATGCATGGCTCAAGATCAATTAGAGCGGGAGGCTAAGCATGGATGGACAAAAGAATGAATGTGTGAGAATAGATCAAATGCGAGGGGAACCAAAATTCAAAGTTGCGTAAGCCATGCAGAGAATGAGCTTGAGGGATTGCCTTGCATGAGAAACACCCTACCGACGGACATTATCTGCATCGCAAGTTCATGCGCATGTGAGGATTCCAAAGAAGGGGCGTGCGGCCGCGCTCGACGTTGACTGCAGCTACTGACTTTATTTTAAATTGGAAATTGGAAGCGTAACTGAGGGCAGAATTCGATTAGGTCTTATATATTAGTCTTATTATCAGCAATAAAGGGACACTCCCACCCCTTTGGGGAAAAACAAGGAACAAGGGTTTTCTTTCTCTCTTAAATTTCAACATTAGATTAGAGTAGATTAGCGTAGTGATTTCTAGAGTTGACGAGATTGAAGACTTGAAGCAATTGGGAACCCTAATTATTTGTAAATCAGATAGACATATAGTGGTTTAGGTAATTTAGGTGTTCATGTGTATTTTATCAATTGTGGATTATATGTGATATTGGTATAGTACAATGAGAGATGGTTGTACTTTACTTTTGTGTTCTCGACTAACAAACCGGTACAATTAGTTTGGCCTAACATGAAGTGTATGGTTTTGAATGAGTCAATAGATGAAATTGTGATCTCAGCTCTCCATTATCTAGTCTTACTCTAGGAATAGTTAGGTTTATTTAATTTCATAGTTTAAATATAAAAATCAAATCATTCGTTTAAATAAGACTGAGATGGTTATAGGTTAATGCTTGGTGAATTTTATTAGTTAATTCTCCGTGAGAACGATACTTTACTTACTCTTTATTACTTGTTGATCGTGTATACTTGCACGCATATATTGATCGGTAAAACGACCAGCAAACACAAATAAGACTTAACCTCAAGTCAAACTTTGATGATCGAGTCGGTTCGAGTTAATTCGAATTCGACATCCGCAGGTCTAGTCGGATAAAATTCGAGTTTAAGTTCAATTAAACTATGTCTAAACACTTAACCATTATCTAAGATAATTTATTAACAAACTAAAATTTGAGACCCAGTTTTTATGAATAAATATTTAATTTTTTCGAAATAATTTTTTTAATATTATGGTGTGGATTTGATATAATGTTATAGTTGTGGGTAGTATTAATAAATTTTGAAAAGCACGCAAGTTGTTATATAATATTCGATTGGTCGGGGAATATTCTTTTTTGTCGGGGAATATCCGTACGACGGTATAATCATTGGTGGACCCCTGTCTTTGCGGTCTATCGCATGCATGGTGATTTCTGTTGTTATTCCATTCTTTATTATCCTGTCGGAATATCATGTCTGTGCATTTATGCTAGACCTGGTTCCATTATTTATTATTCGATGAATAATATCACATGCTCGTGCGCTTACGCCTGGGACTGGTTCCATTATTTATTATTACATTGGGAATAACTCGTCATGTATGCGATATCGCATGCATGGCGAATCCTTATGTTATTCCATTCTTTATTATTCTTTGGAATAACTTTGTACATGTGGATTATCACATGCATGGTGAATGATCCTTCATTATTAATTCCTTATTAAATTGTGGAAATGATGCATCTTTACGTGGATTACGCATGGCGAGCAAAAATCCATTTGCGCTTTCATATATTCTATTATACTCGATTGGTTAAAGTTTTGATTTCTATACTCCATGAAATTAGTGGAATATCCTTGATATTTGCGCTTCATGCGATATCTTTTCATGGAAATATTCTTACAGCATTCTTGAATTTTACTTTACAAAGAAGTATCATGTTGACAATTTGGGCGTTATTAGTTCTGGATAAATTAATTCTTTAACTTGTTTTATTGAATTATTATGTCATTGTCATCATCCTCATGCTTATATTATGTTGAAAGTCATCTGTGGCTCATGTAGTGTATGGATGGACTTGGTATGATTATGACCGAGGATTATTCAAGATAATCATAACCGTAATATTACAAATGATGTGGAAAAAGTCCTCATTGGCCGTAGTGCATTGATGGACGCTTTTTGGTATGATTATGGCTATGGATTCTCTTTGGTAGTAGTGCAAAGATGAATTATTTTATGGCATGATCGGGATGTTGATAAAAACATGATTATCTTTAGTCGTAGTGCATGGATAATTCATGGTCGTGATATTAAAGAATATCCTCGGCGTAGTAGTGCGAGGGTGATTTGATGATGTGGATTATTTATTAAAATTTGAGTCCCAAATGATAAAAGCGATGAAAACCTTTTAAATCATAGAAGATAGTAGATTTTATTCCCTACTTGACTCTTCTAATGGATTGCTTGTTCATTGTGTAGTTAAACTTGATAGTTATTATATTTTATCGGTTTAACAACTGTTGAAAACTAATGATAATTTATTACGTATTATCTTAGTCATAATATTTCTTATTGAGCTAGTTGAGCTCACCTTTCTTTCTTTCACCGTTTCTCTTGTGAAATGAGAACGTAGCTGGGACTAGTCGGAGAACAGAGTGATGATCCTAGATGTTTGCATTAGTAGTCCTCACTATTCTGTTATATAGTGTGACAATAAATGTATTGAGGACTCCTTTTGAGTTTTTATACTGTCTAGTAGACAATGTTTGTATTAAAACTCACAGCTCATGTTTTGTCGTATTGTACACGACAGTTGTATTATTAAGTTGTATTTGAATTCTGTACCATGTATCTGGCGACCCAAGATGGGTGATATATACCTAATTTTGGGGGCATCACGGTTGGTATCAAAGCTTAGGGATATGATCCCTGGCTGAGATGTGAGACAAGAACTAGGAGGGGAGAGATGGGGAATTCCTTCGCTAGTATGAACTACCTAAGTTTATTTGGTATTTAATTGGTCGGTCATAGTATAGGATAATATGTGATATATTAATTAACCCTTGTTTTGTGACAGTGTTTGAAAATGGCATATAAAAATGCTGAGATAAGCAAGGAAGCACATGAGACCGTTGAGTCAGCTTAACCAAAAGGTAACGACCAACAACACAATAATAATCGTCACCGGTATATGACCATGACCATCTAACAATGATAACCATCGTGGGGGAAATTATCTTGCCAAGAATGGTAACCACTTCGGTGGTAATCATGGCCAAGATAATAGAAGTTGAAATTTCAAGAAGAGAAGGTCATTTAGCTTGATTTTGTCGTATAATGAAGTCAAGTCTAGATGGGACGGTGGTACCAAAGGCGGATACGGACAAAATAAAGTCGGTGGTTTCAGAAAAAGCGTTTTTTGTGACTTCTCAAAAAAGCGAGTGACCCGAAATCAATTTAGCACCAAGTTAGTTAATTATAAATTCTTGCGAAGTCTATACCTTATTTGATCTGGGTTCACCCATTCTTTTATTTCTCCTACTTGCGCTCAACGATTAAATTTGACTCCGGAGAAATTAGACTTTGACTTATCTGTGGAAACTCCGTTGGGAGAAACCTTCATTACATCCACTGTTTATAAATCTTGTTGATTCAAATCGACAGTTTCACGTTACTTGTCGATCTTATCTCTTTGAAAATACTTGCCTTTGATGTGATTTTAGGGATCGATTGGTTAACTACTCATCATGCTTTTTGTAAGGTTGTTAGCTTTCATATTCCTAACCAACCTGTTATGCGAATTCAAGCAACCAAACCACTAAAGTCAATCATTGTCATATCAAGCCATAAGTAAAGAGCCCCGGTCCTTTCGTTGTTGACTTCCTTGTGTGGAATGCACCGAAGCCAGACTTTCTGTAGGCGACGTCGTGAATGACGATGACAAGTTGATAGGTATCAATGTGACGTACTATCCAAGTCTTGGATGAGGGTCATAGTTTTGAATGATAATTCTATTATTAATAAATTTCCTGACGTATTCTTGAAGACTTCTTAGCCTACCCTAGAGCGTGAAATCGAATTTTGTATTGACCCCAGTACAAAACCCATTTCTTAAACCCTCAAATATTTCTTCAACTAAAACGAACGTAACATGCACCAAAGACGTTGGCTCGAGCTGTTGAAGATTATGATCGTACCATGCAATATCATTTTAGAAGTGTGAACGTAGTAGCTGACGTGTTAAGTAGAAGATCGTATGCGGTTACACGTGCGAATATACGAACCCACATGAAGATAACGAATATACGATTAGAATCGACTTTAATCGATAAAGTTAAAGCCGCTCAAGCTACATACTCAGAGCTGATGAATGTGGTGAAGAAGGTTCAAGAGGTCGTTATTCTAGAAGCAAGAATCGACGAAGAGAGGAAATCTCAACCCTCGATTTAATTGGCCCATTTAAAATCCTCGATCGAGTAGAAACTGTGGCTTATAGACTCATTTTACCGCCAAGTATGTCGCGTGACAATAACGTTTTAAACGTATCGATGTTACGTAAATATGTGGACGGCCCGAACAACATTATTAATTTAGAACCGGACGAGATAGAAGAAGATTTAACGTATGAGGAGATACGTGTTAAAATCTTGGATAAGAAGGATCGTATTCAACACTCAAAGGTTATACCTCAAGAGTTAGAATTTGAAGTGAAGTCAAGGTATCCTCACCTATTCTAAGATACCAAGTAAATGCGTACGTAAATTTCGAGGAGAAATTCCATAAGGAGGGGAGATTGTGAGACCCCAGATTTTATGAATAAATATTTAATTTTCTCGAAATAATTTTTTTAATATTATGGTGTGGATTTGATATAATGTTATAGTTGTGGGTAATATTTATAAATTTTGAAAAGCACGCAAGTTGTTATATAATATTCGATTGGTCGGGGAATATTCTTTTTTGTCGAAGAATATCCGTACGACGGTACAATCATTGGTGGACCCCACAACGGAATTATTGTCGGAATGAGAAAACGACAAAAATATTTTTATGAGAATAACGACGGAAGTTTTACGCGTGGTTGGATAGTAGCACACGGTATTGATTATTGATGTTTACGTGATAAGTCACTCAATTTTGTTTTATTGGTATTATTAATGTAATAAAACAGAAAAACTTTTTATATAAAACAGAATACTTTTATAAAGTTATTCTATAAATAGAATATATTATATTCTATTATGCATAGTGTTTTGCATAGTAAAATCTTTTTATATAAAACAAAATACTTTTATAAAGTTATTCTATAAATAGAATATATTATATTTTATTATGCATAGTGTTTGCATAGTTCTACATAGTGTTTGCATAGTAAAATCTTTTATAAAGTTATTCATTTTATTAGATTATAAATAGAATATATTATATTTTATTTAAAAGATTTTGCTTTAAATATGGATGAAATCAGATTAAAGTGAATCAATCTGACCGTTCATGAGTTAGTTCTATATGCAGATCCAGCTTTTCTATAAATAGAAGCTCATTCCTTCATTATTTCTTACAATTCACTAAAACTCTGTAGAGAGGAAACTATAGAGAGAAAGAAGAAAAGTGTTCTGCTACTTCACTACTTCTATATCCGATGCTCTTCTTCTTAAGGTAGGGGATATTATTTGTTGTACTAAATAAGGGGTATTCTTTCTTTCTTATTCATGAAGAGAACTTACATTATTCCATTCTTTATTATTACATTGGAATAACTTTGTATCATGGGGATACCTATACTTGGTGAAATTCTTACATTATTCCATTCTTTATTATTATGTTGGAATAACTTTTGTTATCTAATCCGCATACATGGTGAAATTCTTCTAATATTCCGTTCTTTGTTATTACATTTTTAATATCACATGCATGCGTTCTGTGGGACTGGTTCCATTATTTATTATTCTATTGGAATAACTTGTCTGTGCGGTTTATCGGATGCATGGTGATTTATGTTGTTATTCCTGTAACGACCCCAAAATTCATACAATTTAATTCTCGACTTCTGTCGTTAATAATACATTTAACCACTAATTTTACATCATTAAACGATAATACAACCATTGAAATATGCGGAATAATTAAAATTTTTTATTACAAACTATCCTCGTTCCCAAAACCTTCAACCTTTACATCTAAATATCTCAGAATCATTTTAATACTACAATAGTTTATATTCCCAAAATAATATTACAATACAACATTAATACATTTACCGAAACATTAGACATGGTTTACAAGAATAACAACTTAGCTAGGATATTAAATCTTCATATATCACTTTTGATCCATAACAATCAAGTAGCACATAGCGTTACCTTCAATTCTTGAATCTGCAAAAATGGTTATTTGCAAGAATGAGCTCGACAGCTTAGCAAAATCTAACAGTTTTCATGCATCACGTAGCACATAATAACATGCTCAACATACAAGAATTATCATAAACAAACATAGCATACATGTTGTAGTTCAAATAACAACTATAAAGATTGAGTTCCTTACTCAATCAACATTCATAATTCAATCATCATAGTCATAGATTGGCTTTCACATTTCATACTTTTGACATATATAATACATCATACACTAAAATTTTAAAGCAGATCATCATCAAGTTCACATAGCAAAAAGGAACTGAAAGACTTGCCTTTACCGGCGTTTTACCAACACGCTAATACTTCGCGTCCTTGCACAACCTACATTGTATGTGAGATTGATAATAAATAAAATCAATACTCAATGTCATGGTCAAATTTATTCTAAGACCTTACTTTATCTTATTATCCTTTATAATGTTATTACAGACATCTAACTATTTTATATGCAACTTGTTTTTATTTTCATTTTCATCACCACACATGCTAGACTATCGCACTTGTAGTTTAATGTGCGTATATCACACCATTTTATTATACCACATTGTTTACATGTTTAATTTTTCTTCATAAATCAAAAATTACCCTTTTCAATTTCTTTCCATTATTATTCTTGTATTATCATCTTTTCATACTTAGATATCCAATATTAGCCATTAGTTAGACACTTTGTATACCAAAGTTTAGAAAACACTATTACTCTTAGGCATTTTATCGAGCACGTTATGTGCACACATAAACTTATCTCAACTCTTGATCTTAAATGGTTAATTATGCATAGAATATGATAACACATATCTATACTCATTACATATGTCAAAACATATTTTTAATCATCAAAATATATCATCACCCAAAATCTTAATTCAAACAGAATTATAAAACTCATCTTCACTATTTCTTTAACAAAATGTTGTTTTCGTTTTTTAACGTAACTTTCGTTAGATTACATGTCCGTTCTTGTTCCTTCTTATATAAAATTAACCCTTATTCAGTGTACTACAACCTCATCTAGGCCTTAAAGTCAGACCCTTATCCATCTAAACCAGATTCTATAATTCATAACCTAGTCTAGAAAATTTCATTTTCTGGACATCCTTACTAAACAATTTATTTCGGACATGATCCGGTCCATAAAATGGCTCAATCTCGAGAGTCAAGCTAGTAAACTTCTATATCTACAACTTTGCAGTTTTAAGTTTCTTCAGATTCAAAACACACGAATTTATATGAATTTTTTCAAACTCGAAAACCGTAATAGCTTTTGATTTTCTACGGACATATTATTTTCCTTACTTTCAGCCTTATTAAAAGCAGACATTGCAAGAAATCTACAAAGAGTTTTCATGTGATTCCACTTTCGAATATAGCTTACTTCCATATCTTCGATTTGATATAAGGCTCACTTTCTAACTCATTATACCCAAGAGATTTGAATTTCACAAGATATGTCCACAATTACTAAAACCTATGAATTTTGTTCTTCAAATTTTCTTTCCATTTCATTTTCTTTCTTGAATCCTCTTGTTTGATTCTTGATAATCCAAGATTAAACCAATACAAACAGATTAAGAATGGTCTACTACCCTAGAACATAAATCTATCTAAAAATTCAAGGATTAAATAAGAGTTTAGAAGTTACCTTCTTCTAACTTTTTTTTTTCTTCTTCTTCTTCTTCTTCTTCTTCTTCTAGCTCATCTCAATTCCTCTATTTCTCTCTATCTCTCTCAATTTCTCAATACAACTTCTACATAACAATTATCTACATTATGAAGAACATAAAAATAAATATTAAAACAAGGAATTTAGATTATAACTTTATTAGTAAGAATTTAAGAGAGAGATGGATGATGGTGATGGGAACTTGTTTTGTCTTCCCAAAGCTTTTCCTTCCTCTTCTTTTCTACCTCTTCTTCTTCTCCTACAACTCTCTCTAACTCTCTTCTTTTTCTTTGTTTTATTTTCTAAAACTAACATACTAACTTGTAGTATATACATATAATATACAATACTAGTAATATATAATATATGTAACTCCTAGTAATTATTAGATATACTAATTACTAGTTAATACATAAAGTTACACCAATTTGAACTTGAAAAGCCTAAGACCATGTTTGGCAAATACTCATTATTTTAATTAATCAATAGCTTAACATCAATCAATCTCATCAAATTGTCACATAATTATATTTACTTGTTAATTATAATTTTGTGTAACAATCATCACATAACTCAATTAATTTAACTATCTCAATTAAATTAGAACTATAACATAAAATTATTGTATTAATTAAATTAAATACTAAATATTCATTTAATTAATCTGCTACACTTAATTACATTACTCTATAATCAAAATAAAATTTATTTATTTAACTCAATAAATAATTCAATTAAATATTTATATATATTAAAATTAATATATAACATTCTCTTCACATCAATTCACATATTCTACAATATATGACATACACATACTCACACCCAACATATCTCATAAATAATACTTTTATTTATAAAATTCTCATTTATAATTTCAAAAAATCTGGGATGTCACATCCTTCCCTCCTTATAAGGATTCCGTCCTCGGAATCACCGAAACCCTACCTTACTCAGGTTTTTCTCAAATCTATTCATTGAATAATTTCAACACATTACCTTAATATAGGTTTTATATTTTCTACTCTCACCATTCTTGATAATAAATTTTTATAAGTTTTATTTCATAACATTTACTTAGACTCAATTATATTTTAGTATTACATATTCTTTGACCCGTTCATTATCTTTCTCTAAGGATCATTGTCATATATTATATGATCAAACTCTCGGGACATTACATTCACCCCTTCTTCTAAGAATTTCGTCCTCAAAATTTTTATTTATTACTCTTCATTCATTCAATCTATCAAAGTAGATTTTTACGTCACTACTTCATTCATTCATTGGTTTCTATAACCACTTTCTTTCCACAAACATCATTCTATAATTATTAAACTTTTCTATTAAAAGTTTCACATTATTCTTTGATAACTCACATCATCTCACTTCAAAATATCTTTTCTCACTTATTCACACATTCATCATCCAATTATTAAGTATTCTCGACTTACTTCTTTCTAAGGAATACTTTCCTTTTTCACTTCCATCTTGCAGAATAATAAGAATCCTCCACAATTGTTCAATAATTGGGAAGTAGTATGAATAACTTAGGAATTTAAAAGATTCCAAATTATGCTGAGGGTCACAAGACCATGAACTCTATTCTCTAGGTTTAATAGTGCTTCACCCCCGGTTCTTCACACTTTAAACCCTCTTTGGCAGAATGTTTATCAATCACAAAGATTGAAAATACCCTCCGCAAGTACTCTAGGTGATCAACCTATTGTGCATGTATTGTATACAAACATTTCAGCGCAAAGTATAAAACTAAGCGCAACCCCTAATAATAGGGTTGTTCATGTCAGCTATTCAACATCTGAATCTACACCAAAATAATTTGGTTTGGCATAAGTTCTCAAGAAACTCTTGAATTTCATGAACATCTTTCAATATTTGTCTAGCTGAATCAAATAGCATAGACCTCTACAACAATTCGGACTTCAACTAAAATATACATATACATACATACATATGTATTCTCATATCTCAATGAAATCTCAAAAATATTTTTATGACGTCATGATACCACACTGTATTTACAGTCCGTTGAGGATTCCGTCATTTGGTGATTTTATCATACTACATCATACCATAGTGGGCTAACGATCCTTAGATCACATCCAACACTAGGTAATACTGTATTGATGACTCCATCGTGTTTATCATCTTTGCACCAGGTTACATGATGCATTAATGATATAAAATACATTTTGATATATTGCAAATCATTTTTGTCTAGCCGAAGCAATTAGCATGAACATCTGAATAACGATATTGTTGTTAAAACTCATTGGTTCCATCATTTGATCCAATGCTTTTCAAGAAAATAGAAGTGTAAACATCAGCACGAAGTCAATAAATTTTGAAAGTCTAGTATAGCTAGTAGATTTAGAGTACCTATGCTTCCACCATCAACTCCACTTTCTATAATGATCCATTGCTTAATAGGTCTATCTATTCCTATCATCCTCAATACTCCATTTACACTTATCTATACCCAGTTCATCAAACTTAACACACATTATGAGTTTAGGAACTTGCCACAATCATATGAGTTTAAGAACTTATCCTAGTCAGACCATAGGCGACCACTCGTTGAGGGGTTCAAAAAACATACCATATAATTATGAATCACGAACCTACCATAAGTATGAGTTTTAAGAACTCGCACCTAACCTTATAATATTCTCTAACTATACTCTACCTATCTGTTATACACATGAGAAAAGAATCACCTTCTCAACAGGAATATAACAAATAGCGCGACACAAACATTCCAATGATTATCAATGTGATAAACTGAGTGCAAGCACAAAACCCTCGCACATACAAAGATTTGTACAACTCAGCCATCACAAGAGTCCTCAATTGAAACCCCACCTAACTCTATCTTGCTCTTAACTTGCTCTTTGCTTGATATAAATTTCTCGTATCACATCATCTATAACTCCTCATGAGTTATCTCGTACTATTTCATAGTACACCATCTTCATAGCATTAAGCTATAATCATTCAAACATTACACACCATCTTTCTTTTATAACTTAAACTGATCACGTCGTGATCTTATTCTATAGTCATCTCTCTTAAAATTCTTTTGTTAACTCGTGATCGTTTTGTTTTATGATCCCCTTTATTTCCTTTCATTTACGACATTATTCGTTATCTTGGCTTTTGGAGTTAGGTAACTCCCATTTCTTATCTATATATCTCTTCAAGGTTCTTCTTTGAATCTTCTTGTTTATATAACAATTCCTGCTTTAAGAATTTCCAACTTCATTACATTGTTCAACATTCCAATAATATTCATACAATAATATTCTCCTTCTCGATCGTTAACAATTCAACTCTAATGTATCTTTACATCATTATTCGATGTTAAACTTAATAAAATGCGGAATAATTTAAACTTTTCTATATTCTTACTTTAATTCCCTGAATCAAAACCTTTATCATCTACATGTCTTTGAATCATATGTAATCCATGATTCACTTTAGCATAGTTAATGTATATATACTTACATAACAAATCGATATCTTTTATACATTGGACAACTCAAACTTTAACTTTATAACTCAACATAAAATATACATCATGAAACATTGAGTACATCTCATGAACCTTAATCATGGTTTAAAGAAATAACAACTTTAGCTAAAATAATAATCTGTGTATTACATTGGATTCATGTCTTTCAAGTACCACATTTTCATCATACGTATCCATTTTCTAAACTTGGTACACATCGAGTCTCTAATAGTTTCAATAGGGTACGCTGAGTGGTTTCCCACAAACAACCAACAAACTAGGTTTCGAGTTGCTAGTTCGTATATACCTCCGCTCCATGAAGGAATCGTTTAGCCCAGATACCATACTTAACTACAACTTTTATTCTTAACTTCTTTATCATTCTCTTCTTATAGACACTGTCTATTTATTACCACCTTACATCCATATTATTGGAGTTTGGTAACCCCATAACTCTGCGAGATTCTTCTTTGAATCCTCTCACGCATGTTTTTAATACCTTCTCTATACGTTTCTTAAATTACTTCTTATTGTTCAAACTCTATTTTAGCTTATGCTTTCATTATATTCACCTTCCTTCTCTAAGGTTATAGCCTAAGGTACACCTACTTAAGGTTTATAACCTATGGCTTTTGATACCAACTATAACGACCCCAAAATTCATACAATTTAATTCTCGACTTGATTAAGTTAATAATACATTTAACCTCTATTTTTACATCATTAAGCGATAATACAACCATTGAAATTTAAGGAATAATTAAAATTTTTTATTACAAACTATCCTCGTTCCAAAAACCTTCAACCTTTACATCTAAATATCTCGAATCATTTTAATACTATAATAGTTTACATTACTTAAAACAATATTACAATATAACATTAATACATTTACCAAACATTAGACATGGTTTACAAGAATAACAACTTAGCTAGGATATTAAATCTTCATATATCACTTTTGATCCATAACAATCAAGTAAAGCACATAACGTTACCTTCAATTCTTGAATCTGCGAAATGGTTATTTGCAAGAATGAGCTCGACAGTTCAGCAAAATCTAACAGTTTTCATGCATCACGTAGCACATAATAACATGCTCAACATACAAGAATAATCATAAACAAACATAACATACATGTTGTAGTTCACATAACAACTATAAAGATTGAGTTCCTTACTCAATCAACATTCATAGTTCAATCATCATAGTCATAGATTGACTTTCACATTTCATACTTTTGACATATATATATACATCATACACTAAAATTTTAAAGCGATCATCATCAAGTTCACATAGCAAAAGGAACCGAAAGACTTGCCTTTACCTATTTACCAACACGCTAATACTTCGCATCCTTGCACAACCTAAAATGTATTGAGATTGATAATAAATAAAATCAATACTCAATGTCATGGTCTAATTTATTCTAAGACCTTACTTTATCTTATTATCCTTTATAATGTCTTTATAGACATCTAACTATTTTATATGAAACTCGGTTTTATTTTCATTTTCATCACCACACATGCTAGACTATCACACTTGTAGTTTAATGTGCGTATATCACACCATTTTATTATACCACATTGTTTACATGTTTATCAAAAATTACCCTTTTCGATTTCTTTCCATTATTATTCTTGTATTATCATCTTTTCATACTTAGATATCCAATATTAGCCATTAGTTAGACACTTTGTATACCAAAGTTTAGAAAACACTATTACTCTTAGGAATTTTATCGAGCGCGTTATGTGCACATTAACTTATCTCAACTCTTGATCTTAAATGGTTAATTGTGCATAGAATATGATAACACATATCTATACTCATTACATATGTCAAAACATATTTTTAATCATCAAAATATATCATCACCCAAAATCTTAATTCAAATAGAATTATAAAACTCATTTTCACAATTTCTTTAACAAAATGTTGTTTTCGTTTTTAACGTAACTCGTTCGTTACATGTCCGTTTTTGTTCCTTCGTATATAGAATTAACCCTTATTAAGCGTACTACAACCTCATCTAGGCCTTAAAGTCAGACCCTTATCCATCTAAACCAGATTCTATAATTCATCAACTAGTCTAGAAAATTTCATTTTCTGGACATCCTTACTAAACAATTTATTTCGGACATGATCCGGTCCATAAAATGGCTCAATCTCGCGAGTCTAGCTAGTAAACTTCCATATCTACAACCTTGCACTTTTAAGTTTCTTCAGATTCAAAACACATGAATTTATATGAATTTTTTCAATGTCAGAAACCGTAACAGTTTTGATTTTCTGGACAGATTATTTTCCCTTCGTACCAGCCTTACTAAAACAGATATTGCAAGAAATCTACAAAGAGTTTTCATGTGATTCCACTTTCAGAATATATCTTACTTCCATATCTTCGATTTGATATAAGACTCACTTTCTAACTAATTATACCCAAAGAGATATGAATTTCACAAGATATGCCCACAATTACTAAAAACCTACGAATTTTGTTCTTCAAATTTTCTTTCTATTTAATTTTTTTCTTGAATCCTCTTATTTGATTCTTGATAATCCAAGATTAAACCAATACAAACAGATTAAGCATGATCTACTATCCTAGAACATAAATCTACCCAAAAAAATCAAGGATTAAATAAGAGTTTAGAAGTTACCTTCTTCTAGCTTTTTTTTTTCTTCTTCTTCTTCTTCTTCTTCTTCTTCTTCTTCTTCTTCTTCTTCTTCTTCTAGCTCATCTCAATTCCTCTATTTCTCTCTATCTCTCTCAATTTCTCAATACAACTTCTACATAACAATTATCTACATTATGAAGAACATAAAAATATAATTAAAACAAGAAATTTATATTTTAACTTTATTAGTATGAATTTAAGAGAGAGATGGAGATGATGATGATGGGGCTTGTTTTGTCTTCTCAAAGCTTTCCCTTATTCTTCTTTTTCATCCTCTTCTTCTTCTCCTACAACTCTCTCTAACTCTCTTCTTCTTTCTTTGGTTTGTTTTCTAAAACTAACATACTAACTTGTAGTATATACATATAATATACAATACTAGTAATATGTAATATATGTAACTCCTAGTAATTATTAGATATACTAATTACTAGTTAATACATAGGTTAAACCAATTAGAACTTGAAAAGCCTAAGACCATGTTTGGCAAATACTCATTATTTTAATTAATCAATAGCTTAACATCAATCAATCTCATCAAATTGTCACATAATTATATTTTCTTGTTAATTATAATTTTGTGTAACAATCATCACATAACTCATCTAATTTAATTATCTCAATTAAATTAGAACTATAACATAAAATTATTATATTAATTAAATTAAATACTAAATATTCATTTAATTAATCTACTACACTTAATTACATTACTCTATAATCAAAACAAAATTTATTTATTTAACTCAATAAATAATTCAATTAAATATTTATATATATTAAAATTAATATATAACATTCTCTTAACTTCAATTCATATATTCTATAATATATGACATACACATACTCGCACCCAACATATCTCATAAATAATACATTTATTTATAAAATTCTCATTTATAATTTCTAAAAATCTGGGATGTCACAATTCCATTCTTTATTATTCATTAGAAATCCATACATGCGTTTATCTTTGGACTGGTTCCATTATTTATTATTGTGTTTAATATACTTTATCGCATTCGTTTACGCAGACACTGTTCCATTATTTATTATTCATTGGGAATAACCAAATTGCATGACGATCTATCGCACGCATGGTGAATCCTTATATTATTCCATTCTTTATTATTCTGTTGGAATAACCTGTCTATGTGGATTATCACATACATGGTCCTTCGTATTAATTCTTTATTAAATTGTGAAAATGATCTGTCTACGTGGATTACCGCATGGCGGGCAAAAATCCATTTGCAGTTTCATATATTCTATTATACTCAGTTGGTTAAAGTTTTGACTTCTATACTCCATGAAATTAGTGGAATATCCTTGATATTTGCGTTTCATCCAGTATCTTTTCATAGAAATATTCTTCTGAGCATTCTTGAATTTTACTCTACAAAGAAGTATTATGTTGACAATTTGGACGTTATTAGTTCCTGGATAAATTAATTCTTGAACTTCTTTTATTGAATTATTATGTCATTGTCATCATCCTCATGCTTATATAATGTTGAAAGTCATCTCGTGGCTTTGTCTTTGCATGGATGGACTTGGTATGATTATGACCAGGGATTATTCGGTATAATCATAACCGTAATGTTACAAATGATTTGGAAAAAGTCCTCATTGGCCCGTAGTGCATTGATGGACAGTTTTTGGTATGATTATGGCTATGGATTCTCTTTGGGCGTAGTGCAAAGATGAATTATTTTATGGCATGATCAGGACCGTTGATTATCTTTAGCCGTAGTGCATGGATAATTCGTGGTCGTGATACTAAAGAATATCCTTGGCCGTAGTGCAGGGGTGATTCGATGATGTGGATTATTTATTAAGCCGAGTCCTAGCGATAAAAGTGATGAAAAACCTTTTAAATCATAGAAGATAGTAGATTTTATTCCCTACTTGACTCTTCTAATAGATTGCTTGTTCCTCTGCAGTTAAACTTGATAGTTATTATATTTTATCAGTTTAACACTGTTGAAGGCTAATGATAATTTATTACGTATTATCTTAGTCATAATATTTCTTCTTGGGCTAGTTGA
This sequence comes from Panax ginseng, assembly GCA_020205605.1. Classification (NCBI taxonomy): domain Eukaryota; kingdom Viridiplantae; phylum Streptophyta; class Magnoliopsida; order Apiales; family Araliaceae; genus Panax; species Panax ginseng. Next base: position 58,774,459 of record CM035140.1, on the reverse strand, counting down.
GCTCACCTTTCTTTCACTTTGTTCTCTTTAGGAAATGAGAACGTAGTCGGACTAACTAGTCGAGAAAAACAGTGTGATGATCCTAGATTTTTGCATTAGTATTCTTCACTATTACATTATATAGTGTGACAATAAATGTATTGAGGACTCCTTTTGAGTTTTTATAATCGTCTAGTAGAGACAATGTTTGTATTAAAACTCACGGCTTCATGTTTTGTCGTATTATACCTATACAGTTGTATTTTTAAGTTGTATTTGAATTCTGTACCATGTATCTGACGACTCAGGATGGGTGATGTATACCTAATTTTGGGGGCGTCACAGTTGGTATCAAAGCTTAGGGATATGATCCCTGGCTGAGATGTGAGACAAGAACTAGGAGGGGAGAGATAGGGAATTCCTTTGCTAGTATGAACTACCTAAGTTTATTTGGTATTTAATTGGTCGGTCATAGTATAGGGATAATATGTGATATGTTAATTAACCCTTGTTCTTGAGCCTGCCCATAAACCCATGTCAGAAAGAAAGGTGCCATGTTTGACCCTAAATAGATCTGGGTTCCTATCGATTTCTGGGCTTGTTTAAGTGATAGGATTCTAGTACTTCTGTCATACTACAACGAACAATCAATTTCATATCCAAAACATAACAAATCAGAGAGATTCAAGCTGTCCCAAAAACTTGACAACGTTGTTCTTCATTTCTGGGTTTTCCAGAATATGAAGAACAGACGAGGGTGCTAGGTTTAGGTCCTTATGGTTTGCATTCTGGACTCGGTTTGTGTGATCTAAGATTTCACACATGTAGTACACATGTCAGTGAACAATTACATATCATTAGATCATAACAAAAACATCACATGTAATAGATCTAGGCCGGTCAATATCTGACAGAAAACGTGTTCTTGAAGATTTTGGGTTTTCCAGAATCTTCATTCGGGCAGTCGGTCAACGGTGGTTTGACCACTCATATCTTGGATTTCGTTATGGATTAGGGTAATCTAAAGGCATGGATATGTAGTACTTATACCAGTCTATAAGATAAAAATAATAACTTGGCCAAAACCATAATACACTGCAAGATCTATGACCTTGAAACGCTTGTCAGAAATTTTGGGAAATTTCTTGGTTGCCCAGAAACAGAGTTCATGATTGGTCAATGAGGTTTGACCGAGCATAACTGAAGATCTAGACTTGATCCGACCCTGTTTCCATTTCTAGATCAAAGACTACATGGCATACTACACATCCAAAACATCAAACACATTAAACATCTAACACAGAAGAATCTAGAGGCCCTGCCATATGGCTGTCAGGCCACAATTTCAACTTTTTCCAGATTTCTAAAAATGCTATTTTCGTGCATCTAAGTGTTATGGATCCATGATCCAACAACGCAGATTATTAAAAGACACCCTATTACACAACTTTAAATAATTACACAACTTTAAACAACAACTAATTAACATCAAACAACATGGATCACATGATTTCCAAAATTTAGGGTTTATACCTCTTTAGACTTTGATTTTTGAATCTGATCCTTGGATTTGTTATTGGAAGGCTAAGAACTGATCCTAGCTTTGATTCTCACACACTCTCTCTCTCAGTCCCGAAAATGAAGAGAGAAAATGGTCTTGGAGAAATGAGAAATAAAGTACCCACTTTCTCTCTTAATCTATTTATTTGATACAAATGCAATGTACATGGCTAATTGAAGGGGCGAGATAGTTGGTATGTGTCACATGGCTGGTACATAGTTGGTCACCAACTCAAGATATGGAAAGATTTGCAAGCTAACTAATAAAGAATGCTAAAAGGGTAAAATGGTCATTTGGCATTTTATTTTAATGGCTAACTTGACTTTGTCCAAACCCTTAGGGTTTAGGTTTTAACCCTTAGGGTTTAGGGTTTGACCCTTAGGGTTTAACCCTTAACTTTGCAATTTAATTTCTAAGATTTCTGAATTTTAGTTTTAAAAATAAAAAATTAATATTTCTAAATTATAATTAGGATTCTGTAATGATATTAAGATTTACTAATCATAAATTCAATCTTGCTAATTAGGATTAATATTTCCTAATAAAAATTTTCTAAATTAGCAATTAGGTCCCTAATTGAAAATTAGGGTTCAAAATCGAAATTAGGGTTTCTAATAATTAGGTTTTCTAATTATTAGGGTTTCCAGTAAATCATTAGGGTTTTCCCTAATTAGGTTATAATTAATAACGTTAAACCTTATCCTGACATTCGCATTCCCAAATTAGGGTTTCAAATTCCCGAAACTGAAATTAGGATTTTTAGAACCGGTTTTAGGGTTTCTTATTAATGGATAAAATTTTCGAAGTGAACGTTGACGTTCTTAATATAATATTAGGGTTTGCCATTGATATAGATTATCTGGTCAACCATTGACCCTTAACCACATACTGTACACATATATAAGCATATACACAAAACATATTCATGTATATACTTAATCCTGAATAATTCACCACAGAAATTTTAAATTCACAAAATTTCTTCTTGAAAATCTAAAATCCATTCACTTATTTTCTGTCTAGGTTTATTATTTAACCTTAATTCAATATTTTACTATTTTATAAATATTCAAATTCTCGGGTTGTCCCAGCATCATCTCTTTAACAGAGCGACATCTCTACCGGAAAGAGCTGTCAATAATATCAAATCCCAAATCCACTTTATGGTACAGAGGTAAAAGCCTCTCGCGATCTCGGCATCTTATCATCTCATTTGTTAAAGCAACTATCCTGCACCATAAGCAATCTTTGAAATTTCAAAATTGGCGACAACCCGATATTGGAAACCTTATAACAAGACTGGGGAAATCTCAGAAACAGCGATAACTCAACACTGGGGCATTTATCAACCATCCTAAAGAGAAAAATGCACCAATCAACACCATCATCATGGTACATCATCATCAAAGGTTTCCTTACATCAGCTCACTGGCAATTCGGTATGATCATTTGGTCTTTTCCAATCATACTGTTCTCAAAATGAACAATCCATATGTGGACGGCCCGAACAACATTATTAATTTAGAACCGGACGAGATAGAAGAAGATTTAACGTATGAGGAGATACGTGTTAAAATCTTGGATAAGAAGGATCGCATTCAACACTCAAAGGTTATACCTCAAGAGTTAGAATTTGAAGTGAAGTCAAGGTATCCTCACCTATTCGGCATACCAAGTACGTACGTAAATTTCGAGGGAGAAATTCCACAAGGAGGGGAGATTGTGAGACCCCAGATTTTATGAATAAATATTTAATTTTCTCGAAATAATTTTTTTAATATTATGGTGTGGATTTGATATAATGTTATAGTTGTGGGTAATATTTATAAATTTTGAAAAGCACGCAAGTTGTTATATAATATTCGATTGGTCGGGGAATATTCTTTTTTGTCGAAGAATATCCGTGCATTTACTATTACACAATCATTAGTGGACCTAGCGGAATTATTGTCGGAATGAGAAAACGACAAAAATATTTTTATGAGAATAACGACGGAAGTTTTACGCGTGGTTGGATAGTAGCACACGGTATTGATTATTGATGTTTACGTGATAAGTCACTCAGTTTTGTTTTATTGGTATTATTAATGTAATAAAAATGAAAAAACTTTTTATATAAAATGAATACTTTTATAAAGTTATTCTATAAATAGAATATATTATATTCTATTATGCATAGTATTTTGCATAGTAAAATCTTTTTATATAAAATGAATACTTTTATAAAGTTATTCTATAAATAGAATATATTATATTTTATTATGCATAGTGTTTGCATAGTTCCTACATAGTGTTTGCATAGTAAAATCTTTTATAAAGTTATTCATTTTATTAGATTATAAATAGAATATATTATATTTTATTTAAAAGATTTTGCTTTAAATATGGACCGTCAGATTAAAGTGAATCAATCTGGACCGTTCATGAGTTAGTTCCTATCTTGATCCAGCTTTTCTATAAATAGAAGCTCATTCCTTCATTATTTCTTACGAATTCACTAAAAAAACTCTGAGAGAGGAAACTATAGAGAGAAAGAAGAAAAGTGTTACTGCTACTTCACTACTTCTATATCCAAACTCTTTTCTTCTTAAGGTAGGGATATTATTTGTTGTACTTTCGTAAGGGGTATTCTTTCTTTCTTATTCATGAAGAGAACTTACATTTATTCCATTCTTTATTATTACATTGGAATAACTTTTGTATCTGTGGATACCCTATACTTGGTGAAATTCTTACATTATTCCATTCTTTATTATTATGTTGGAATAACTTTGTTATGCTAAGTCGCATACATACATGGTGAAATTCTTCTAATATTCCGTTCTTTGTTATTCTCATTTAATATCCTCATCGATCGCTGTTCTGTGGGACTGGTTCCATTATTTATTATTCTATTGGAATAACTTGTCATTCGCAAGCGGTTTATCGGATGCATGGTGATTTCATTGTTATTCACCTGTATCTCGACCCCAAAATTCATACAATTTAATTCTCGACTTACGTCGTTAATAATACATTTAACCACTAATTTTACATCATTAAACGATAATACAACCATTGAAATATGCTAATAATTAAAATTTTTATTACAAACTATCCTCGTTCCCAAAACCTTCAACCTTTACATCTAAATATCTCGAATCATTTTAATACTACAATAGTTTATATTCCCAAAATAATATTACAATACAACATTAATACATTTACCAAACATTAGACATGGTTTACAAGAATAACAACTTAGCTAGGATATTAAATCTTCATATATCACTTTTGATCCATAACAATCAAGTAGCACATATAGCGTTACCTTCAATTCTTGAATCTGCAAAATGGTTATTTGCAAGAATGAGCTCGATGACTTAGCAAAATCTAACAGCTTTTCATGCATCACGTAGCACATAATAACATGCTCAACATACAAGAATTATCATAAACAAACATAGCATACATGTTGTAGTTCACATAACAACTATAAAGATTGAGTTCCTTACTCAATCAACATTCATAATTCAATCATCATAGTCATAGATTGGCTTTCACATTTCATACTTTTGACATATATAATACATCATACACTAAAATTTTAAAGCGAGATCATCATCAAGTTCACATAGCAAAAGGAACTGAAGACTTGCCTTTACTGGCGTTTTACCAACACGCTAATACTTGGCGTCCTTACCTGACCTACATTGTATGTGAGATTGATAATAAATAAAATCAATACTCAATGTCATGGTCAAATTTATTCTAAGACCTTACTTTATCTTATTATCCTTTATAATGTTATTACAGACATCTAACTATTTTATATGCAACTTGTTTTTATTTTCATTTTCATCACCACACATGCTAGACTATCGCACTTGTAGTTTAATGTGCGTATATCACACCATTTTATTATACCACATTGTTTACATGTTTAATTTTTTTTCATAAATCAAAATTACCCTTTTCAATTTCTTTCCATTATTATTCTTGTATTATCATCTTTTCATACTTAGATATCCAATATTAGCCATTAGTTAGACACTTTGTATACCAAAGTTTAGAAAACACTATTACTCTTAGGCATTTTATCGAGAGCACGTTATGTGCACACATAAACTTATCTCAACTCTTGATCTTAAATGGTTAATTATGCATAGAATATGATAACACATATCTATACTCATTACATATGTCAAAACATATTTTAATCATCAAAATATATCATCACCCAAAATCTTAATTCAAAATGTAATTATAAAACTCATCTTCACTATTTCTTTAACAAAATGTTGTTTTCGTTTTAACGTAACTCGTTAGATTACATGTCCGTTCTTGTTCCTTCTTATATAGAATTAACCCTTATTCAGTGTACTACAACCTCATCTAGGCCTTAAAGTCGGACCTTATCCATCTAAACCAGATTCTATAATTCATAACCTAGTCTAGAAAATTTCATTTTCGGACATCCTTACTAAACAATTTATTTCTTGACATGATCCGGGTCCATAAAATGGCTCAATCTCGAGAGTCAAGCTAGTAAACTTCTATATCTACAACTTTGCAGTTTTAAGTTTCTTCATATTCAAAACACACGAATTTATATGAATTTTTCAAAGTCAGAAACCGTAACAGTTTTGATTTTCTGGACATATTATTTTCCCTTCGCACCAGCCTTATTAAAACAGACATTGCAAGAAATCTACAAAGAGTTTTCATGTGATTCCACTTTCAGAATATAGCTTACTTCCATATCTTCGATTTGATATAAGGCTCACTTTCTAACTCATTATACCCAAAGAGATTTGAATTTCACAAGATATGTCCACAATTACTAAAAACCTATGAATTTTGTTCTTCAAATTTTCTTTCCATTTCATTTTCTTTCTTGAATCCTCTTGTTTGATTCTTGATAATCCAAGATTAAACCAATACAAACAGATTAAGAATGGTCTACTACCCTAGAACATAAATCTATCTAAAAATCAAGGATTAAATAAGAGTTTAGAAGTTACCTTCTTCTAACTTTTTTCTTCTTCTTCTTCTTCTTCTTCTTCTTCTTCTAGCTCATCTCAATTCCTCTATTTCTCTCTATCTCTCTCAATTTCTCAATACAACTTCTACATAACAATTATCTACATTATGAAGAACATAAAAATAAATATTAAAACAAGGAATTTAGATTATAACTTTATTAGTAAGAATTTAAGAGAGATGGAGATGATGATGATGGGGCTTGTTTTGTCTTCCCAAAGCTTTTCCTTCCTCTTCTTTTCTACCTCTTCTTCTTCTCCTACAACTCTCTCTAACTCTCTTTTTTTCTTTGTTTTATTTTCTAAAACTAACATACTAACTTGTAGTATATACATATAATATACAATACTAGTAATATATAATATATGTAACTCCTAGTAATTATTAGATATACTAATTACTAGTTAATACATAGGTTACACCAATTTGAACTTGAAAAGCCTAAGACCATGTTTGGCAAATACTCATTATTTTAATTAATCAATAGCTTAACATCAATCAATCTCATCAAATTGTCACATAATTATATTTACTTGTTAATTATAATTTTGTGTAACAATCATCACATAACTTTCATTAATTTAACTATCTCAATTAAATTAGAACTATAACATAAAATTATTGTATTAATTAAATTAAATACTAAATATTCATTTAATTAATCTGCTACACTTAATTACATTACTCTATAATCAAAATAAAATTTATTTATTTAACTCAATAAATAATTCAATTAAATATTTATATATATTAAAATTAATATATAACATTCTCTTCACATCAATTAACATATTCTACAATATATGACATACACATACTCACACCCAACATATCTCATAAATAATATTTTTATTTATAAAATTCTCATTTATAATTTCAAAAAATGCAGGATGTCACATCCTTCCTCCTTATAAGGATTCCGTCCTCGGAATCACCAAACCCTACCTTACTCGGTTTTTCTCAAATCTATTCATTGAATAATTTCAACACATTACCTTAATATAGGTTTTATATTTTCTACTCTCACCATTCTTGATAATAAATTTTTATAAGTTTTATTTCATAACATTTACTTAGACTCAATTATATTTTAGTATTACATATTCTTTGACCCGTTCATTATCTTTCTCTAAGGATCATTGTCATATATTATATGATCAAACTCTCGGGACATTACATTCACCCCTTCTTCTAAGAATTTCGTCCTCAAAATTTTTATTTATTACTCTTCATTCATTCAATCTATCAAAGTAGATTTTTACGTCACTACTTCATTCATTCATTGGTTTCTATAACCACTTTCTTTCCACAAACATCATTCTATAATTATTAAACTTTTCTATTAAAAGTTTCACATTATTCTTTGATAACTCACATCATCTCACTTCAAAATATCTTTTCTCACTTATTCACACATTCATCATCCAGTGTCGTATTCTACGACTTACTTCTTTCTAAGGAATACTTTCCTTTTTCACTTCCATCTTGCAGAATAATAAGAATCCTCCACAATTGTTCAATAATTGGGAAGTAGTATGAATAACTTTCAGGAATTTAAAAGATTCCAAATTATCTTTGAGGGTCACAAGACCATGAACTCTATTCTCTAGGTTTAATAGTGCTTCACCCCCGGTTCTTCACACTTTAAACCCTCTTTGGCAGAATGTTTATCAACACAAAGATTGAAAATACCCTCCGCAAGTACTCTAGGTGATCAACCTATTGTGCATGTATTGTATACAAACATTTCAGCGCAAAGTATAAAACTAAGCGCAACCCCTAATAATAGGGTTGTTCATGTCAGCTTTTCAACATCTGAATCTACACCAAAATAATTTGGTTTGGCATAAGTTCTCAAGAAACTCTTGAATTTCATGAACATCTTTCAATATTTGTCTAGCTGAATCAAATAGCATAGACCTCTACAACAATTCGTACTTCAACTAAAATATACATATACATACATACATATGTATTCTCATATCTCAATGAAATCTCAAAAATATTTTTATGACGTCATGATACCACACTGTATTTACAGTCCGTTGAGGATTCCGTCATTTGGTGATTTTATCATACTACATCATACCATAGTGGGCTAACGATCCTTAGATCACATCCAACACTAGGTAATACTGTATTGATGACTCCATCGTGTTTATCATCTTTGTACTAGGTTACATGATGCATTAATGATATAAAATACATTTTGATATATTGCAAATCATTTTTGTCTAGCCGAAGCAATTAGCATAGACATACGAATAACAGTATTGTTGTTAAAACTCATTGGTTCCATCATTTGATCCAATGCTTTTCAAGAAAATAGAAGTGTAAACATCAGCACGAAGTCAATAAATTTTGAAAGTCTAGTATAGCTAGTAGATTTAGAGTACCTATGCTTCCACCATCAACTCCACTTTCTATAATGATCCATTGCTTAATAGGTCTATCTATTCCTATCATCCTCAATACTCCATTTACACTTATCTATACCCAGTTCATCAAACTTAACACACATTATGAGTTTAGGAACTTGCCACAATCATATGAGTTTAAGAACATATCCTAGTCGTACCATAAACCACCACTCGTTGAGGGGTTCAAAAACATACCATATAATTATGAGTCACGAACCTACCATAAGTATGAGTTTTAAGAACTCGCTTTTCTAACCTTATAATATTCTCTAACTATACTCTACCTTTACATTATACACATGAGAAAAGAATCACCTTCTCAACAGAATATAACAAATTAGCGCGACACAAACATTCCAATGATTATCAATGTGATAAACTGAGTGCAAGCACAAAACCCTCGCACATACAAAGATTTGTACAACTCAGCCATCACAAGAGTCCTCAATTGAAACCCCACCTAACTCTATCTTGCTCTTAACTTGCTCTTTGCTTGATATAAATTTCTCGTATCACATCATCTATAACTCCTCATGAGTTATCTCGTACTATTTCATAGTACACCATCTTCATAGCATTAAGCTATAATCATTCAAACATTACACACCATCTTTCTTTTATAACTTAAACTGATCACGTCGTGATCTTATTCTATAGTCATCTCTCTTAAAATTCTTTTGTTAACTCGTGATCGTTTTGTTTTATGATCCCTTTATTTCCTTTCATTTACTTACATTATTCGTTATCTTGGCTTTTGGAGTTAGGTAACTCCCATTTCTTATCTATATATCTCTTCAAGATTCTTCTTTGAATCTTCTTGTTTATATAACAATTCACCTTTAAGAATTTCCAACTTCATTACATTGTTCAACATTCCAATAATATTCATACAATAATATTCTCCTTCTCGATCGTTAACAATACAACTCTAATGTATCTTTACATCATTATTCGATGTTAAACTTAATAAAATGCGGAATAATTTAAACTTTTCTATATTCTTACTTTAATTCCCTGAATCAAAACCTTTATCATCTACATGTCTTTGAATCATATGTAATCCATGATTCATTTTAGCATAGTTAATGTATATATACTTACATAACAAATCGATATCTTTTATACATTGGACAACTCAAACTTTAACTTTATAACTCAACATAAAATATACATCATGAAACATTGAGTACATCTCATGAACCTTAATCATGGTTTAAAGAAATAACAACTTTAGCTAAAATAATAATCTGTGTATTACATTGGATTCATGTCTTTCAAGTACCACATTTTCATCATACGTATCCATTTTCTAAACTTGGTACACATCGAGTCTCTAATAGTTTCAATAGGGTACACTGAGTGGTTTCCCACAAACAACCAACAAACTAGGTTTCGAGTTGCTAGTTCGTATATACCTCCGCTCCATGAAGGAATCGTTTAGCCCAGTTACCATACTTAACTACAACTTTTATTCTTAACTTCTTTATCATTCTCTTCTTATAGACACTGTCTATTTATTACCACCTTACATCCATATTATTGGAGTTTGGTAACCCCATAACTCTGCGAGATTCTTCTTTGAATCCTCTCACGCATGTTTTTAATACCTTCTCTATACGTTTCTTAAATTACTTCTTATTGTTCAAACTCTATTTTAGCTTATGCTTTCATTATATTCACCTTCCTTCTCTAAGGTTATAGCCTAAGGTACACCTACTTAAGGTTTATAACCTATGGCTTTGATACCAACTATAACGACCCCAAAATTCATACAATTTAATTCTCGACTTCGGTCGTTAATAATACATTTAACCTCTAATTTTACATCATTAAACGATAATACAACCATTGAAATTTAAGGAATAATTAAAATTTTTTATTACAAACTATCCTCGTTCCAAAAACCTTCAACCTTTACATCTAAATATCTCAGAATCATTTTAATACTATAATAGTTTACATTCGCAAAACAATATTACAATACAACATTAATACATTTACCGAAACATTAGACATGGTTTACAAGAATAACAACGTAGCTAGGATATTAAATCTTCATATATCACTTTTGATCCATAACAATCAAGTAGCACATAACGTTACCTTCAATTCTTGAATCTGCAGAAATGGTTATTTGCAAGAATGAGCTCGACAGGTTAGCAAAATCTAATAGTTTTCATGCATCACGTAGCACATAATAACATGCTCAACATACAAGAATAATCATAAACAAACATAACATACATGTTGTAGTTCACATAACAACTATAAAGATTGAGTTCCTTACTCAATCAACATTCATAGTTCAATCATCATAGTCATAGATTGACTTTCACATTTCATACTTTTGACATATATAATACATCATACACTAAAATTTTAAAGCAGATCATCATCAAGTTCACATAGCAAAAAGGAACTGAAAGACTTGCCTTTACCGGCGTTTTACCAACACGCTAATACTTCGCATCCTTGCACAACCTAAAATGTATTGAGATTGATAATAAATAAAATCAATACTCAATGTCATGGTCTAATTTATTCTAAGACCTTACTTTATCTTATTATCCTTTATAATGTCTTTATAGACATCTAACTATTTTATATGAAACTCGGTTTTATTTTCATTTTCATCACCACACATGCTAGACTATCACACTTGTAGTTTAATGTGCGTATATCACACCATTTTATTATACCACATTGTTTACATGTTTATCAAAAATTACCCTTTTCGATTTCTTTCCATTATTATTCTTGTATTATCATCTTTTCATACTTAGATATCCAATATTAGCCATTAGTTAGACACTTTGTATACCAAAGTTTAGAAAACACTATTACTCTTAGGAATTTTATCGAGCACGTTATGTGCACACATTAACTTATCTCAACTCTTGATCTTAAATGGTTAATTGTGCATAGAATATGATAACACATATCTATACTCATTACATATGTCAAAACATATTTTTAATCATCAAAATATATCATCACCCAAAATCTTAATTCAAATAGAATTATAAAACTCATTTTCACAATTTCTTTAACAAAATGTTGTTTTCGTTTTTAACGTAACTCGTTCGTTACATGTCCGTTTTTGTTCCTTCTTATATAGAATTAACCCTTATTAAGCGTACTACAACCTCATCTAGGCCTTAAAGTCAGACCCTTATCCATCTAAACCAGACTCTATAATTCATCAACTAGTCTAGAAAATTTCATTTTCTGGACATCCTTACTAAACAATTTATTTCGGACATGATCCGGTCCATAAAATGGCTCAATCTCGCGAGTCTAGCTAGTAAACTTCCATATCTACAACCTTGCACTTTTAAGTTTCTTCAGATTCAAAACACATGAATTTATATGAATTTTTTCAATGTCAGAAACCGTAACAGTTTTGATTTTACGGGATGATTATTTTCCTTCGTACCAAATTTTACTAAAAGCAGATATTGCAAGAAATCTACAAAGAGTTTTCATGTGATTCCACTTTCAGAATATATCTTACTTCCATATCTTCGATTTGATATAAGGCTCACTTTCTAACTAATTATACCCAAAGAGATATGAATTTCACAAGATATGTCCACAATTACTAAAAACCTACGAATTTTGTTCTTCAAATTTTCTTTCTATTTAATTTTTTTCTTGAATCCTCTTATTTGATTCTTGATAATCCAAGATTAAACCAATACAAACAGATTAAGCATGATCTACTATCCTAGAACATAAATCTACCCAAAAAAATCAAGGATTAAATAAGAGTTTAGAAGTTACCTTCTTCTAGCTTTTTTTCTTCTTCTTCTTCTTCTTCTTCTTCTTCTTCTTCTTCTTCTTCTTCTTCTTCTTCTTCTTCTTCTTCTAGCTCATCTCAATTCCTCTATTTCTCTCTATCTCTCTCAATTTCTCAATACAACTTCTACATAACAATTATCTACATTATGAAGAACATAAAAATATAATTAAAACAAGAAATTTAGATTTTAACTTTATTAGTATGAATTTAAGAGAGAGATGGAGATGATGATGATGGGGCTTGTTTTGTCTTCTCAAAGCTTTCCTTATTCTTCTTTTCATCCTCTTCTTCTTCTCCTACAACTCTCTCTAACTCTCTTCTTCTTTCTTTGGTTTGTTTTCTAAAACTAACATACTAACTTGTAGTATATACATATAATATACAATACTAGTAATATGTAATATATGTAACTCCTAGTAATTATTAGATATACTAATTACTAGTTAATACATAGGTTAAACCAATTAGAACTTGAAAAGCCTAAGACCATGTTTGGCAAATACTCATTATTTTAATTAATCAATAGCTTAACATCAATCAATCTCATCAAATTGTCACATAATTATATTTTCTTGTTAATTATAATTTTGTGTAACAATCATCACATAACTCATCTAATTTAATTATCTCAATTAAATTAGAACTATAACATAAAATTATTATATTAATTAAATTAAATACTAAATATTCATTTAATTAATCTACTACACTTAATTACATTACTCTATAATCAAAACAAAATTTATTTATTTAACTCAATAAATAATTCAATTAAATATTTATATATATTAAAATTAATATATAACATTCTCTTAACTTCAATTCATATATTCTATAATATATGACATACACATACTCAAGCACTGACATATCTCATAAATAATACATTTATTTATAAAATTCTCATTTATAATTTCTAAAAATGCGGGATGTCGAATTCCATTCTTTATTATTATCGTAAATCACATCTATGCGTTTATCTGGGACTGGTTCCATTATTTATTATTGTGTGGAATATCTTTATGCTGCTCATTTACGCCGGACTGGTTCCATTATTTATTATTACATTGGGAATAACTTTTATGCATGCATCACAGATCTATCGCATTTATGGTGAATCCTTATATTATTCCATTCTTTATTATTACATTGGAATAACACATACATGTGGATTATCACATACATGGTCCTTCGTATTAATTCTTTATTAAATTGTGAAAATGATCTGTCTACGTGGATTACCGCATGGCGGGCAAAAATCCATTTGCAGTTTCATATATTCTATTATACTCAGTTGGTTAAAGTTTTGACTTCTATACTCCATGAAATTAGTGGAATATCCTTGATATTTGTGTTTCATCCAGTATCTTTTCATAGAAATATTCTTCTGAGCATTCTTGAATTTTACTCTACAAAGAAGTATTATGTTGACAATTTGGACGTTATTAGTTCCTGGATAAATTAATTCTTGAACTTCTTTTATTGAATTATTATGTCATTGTCATCATCCTCATGCTTATATAATGTTGAAAGTCATCTGTGGCCTGTAGTGCATGGATGGACTTGGTATGATTATGACCAGGGATTATTCGGTATAATCATAACCGTAATGTTACAAATGATGTGGAAAAAGTCCTCATTGGCCCGTAGTGCATTGATGGACAGTTTTTGGTATGATTATGGCTATGGATTCTCTTTGGGCGTAGTGCAAAGATGAATTATTTTATGGCATGATCAGGACCGTTGATTATCTTTAGCCGTAGTGCATGGATAATTCGTGGTCGTGATACTAAAGAATATCCTTGGCCGTAGTGCAGGGGTGATTCGATGATGTGGATTATTTATTAAGCCGAGTCCTAGCGATAAAAGTGATGAAAAACCTTTTAAATCATAGAAGATAGTAGATTTTATTCCCTACTTGACTCTTCTAATAGATTGCTTGTTCCGCTGCAGTTAAACTTGATAGTTATTATATTTTATCAGTTTAACACTGTTGAAGGCTAATGATAATTTATTCTGTATTATCTTAGTCATAATATTTCTTACTGGGCTAGTTGAGCTCACCCTTTCTTTCACTGTTCTCTTTAGGAAATGAGAACGTAGCTGGGACTAGTCAGAGAACAGAGTGATGATCCTAGATTTTTGCATTAGTATTCTTCACTATTCTGTTATATAGTGTGACAATAAATGTATTGAGGACTCCTTTTGAGTTTTTATACTGTCTAGTAGACAATGTTTGTATTAAAACTCACAGCTCATGTTTTGTCGTATTGTACCGACGGCAGTTGTATTTTTAAGTTGTATTTGAATTACATACCATGTCCATTTACTCGGGATGGGTGATGTATACCTAATTTTGGGGGCGTCACGGGTTGGTATCAAAGCTTAGGATATGATCCCCACAGTGAGATGTGAGACAAGAACTAGGAGGGAGATGAGGGAATTCCTTTGCTAGTATGAACTACCTAAGTTTATTTGGTATTTAATTGGTCATCATAGTATAGGGATAATATGTGATATGTTAATTAACCCTTGTTCTTGAGCACCTTACTAAAAACCCATGTCGAAAAGAAAGGTGCCATGTTTGACCCTAAATAGATCTGGGTTCTATCGATTTACGGGCTTGTTTAAGTGATAGGATTCTAGTATTTCATACTACAACGAACAATCAATTTCATATCCAAACATAACAAATCGAGAGATTCAAGTTTGTCCCAAAAACTTGACAACGTTGTTCTTCATTTCGGGTTTTTCGAGAATATGAAGAAACAGAGCGAGAATGCTAGGTTTAGGTCCTTATGGTTTGCATTACGGACTCGGTTTGTGTGATCTAAGATTTCACACATGTAGTACACATGTCGGTGAACAATTACATATCATTAGATCATAACAAAAACATCACATGTAATAGATCTAGCTAGGTCGATATCGATGAAACGTGTTCTTGAAGATTTTGGGTTTTCCAGAATCTTCATTCGGGCAGTCGGTCAACGGTGGTTTGACCACTCATATCTTGGATTTCGTTATGGATTAGGGTAATCTAAAGGCATGGCTATGTAGTACTTATACCAGTCTATAAGATAAAAATAATAACTTGGCCAAAACCATAATACACTGCAAGATCTATGACCTTGAAACGCTTGTCAGAAATTTTGGGAAATTTCTTGGTTGCCCAGAAACAGAGTTCATGATTGGTCAACGAGGTTTGACCGAGCATAACTGAAGATCTAGACTTGATCCGACCCTGTTTCCATTTCTAGATCAAAGACTACATGGCATACTACACATCCAAAACATCAAACACATTAAACATCTAACACGGAAGAATCTAGGGGCCACCGCCGTATGGTACATCAGCCCTGATTTCAACTTTTTCCAGATTTCTAAAATGCTATTTTCAGCATCTAAGTGTTATGGATCCATGATCCAACAACGCAGATTATTAAAAGACACCCTATTACACAACTTTAAATAATTACACAACTTTAAACAACAACTAATTAACATCAAACAACATGGATCACATGATTTCCAAAATTTAGGGTTTATACCTCTTTAGACTTTGATTTTTGAATCTGATCCTTGGATTTGTTATTGGAAGGCTAAGAACTGATCCTAGCTTTGATTCTCACACACTCTCTCTCTCAGTCCCGAAAATGAAGAGAGAAAATGGTCTTGGAGAAATGAGAAATAAAGTACCCACTTTCTCTCTCTTAATCTATTTATTTGATACAAATGCAATGTACATGGCTAATTGAAGGGGCGAGATAGTTGGTATGTGTCACATGGCTGGTACATAGTTGGTCACCAACTCAAGATATGGAAAGATTTGCAAGCTAACTAATAAAGAATGCTAAAAGGGTAAAATGGTCATTTGGCATTTTATTTTAATGGCTAACTTGACTTTGTCCAAACCCTTAGGGTTTAGGTTTTAACCCTTAGGGTTTAGGGTTTGACCCTTAGGGTTTAGGGTTTAACCCTTAACTTTGCAATTTAATTTCTAAGATTTCTGAATTTTAGTTTTAAAAATAGAAAATTAATATTTCTAAATTATAATTAGGATTCTGTAATGATATTAAGATTTACTAATCATAAATTCAATCTTGCTAATTAGGATTAATATTTCCTAATAAAAATTTTCTAAATTAGCAATTAGGTCCCTAATTGAAAATTAGGGTTCAAAATCGAAATTAGGGTTTCTAATAATTAGGTTTTCTAATTATTAGGGTTTCCAGTAAATCATTAGGGTTTTCCCTAATTAGGTTATAATTAATAACGTTAAACCTTATCCTGACATTCGCATTCCCAAATTAGGGTTTCAAATTCCGGCCCTGAAATTAGGATTTTTAACCTGGTTTTAGGGTTTCTTATTAATGGATAAAATTTTGAAGTGAGCGTTGACGTTCTTAATATAATATTAGGGTTTGCCATTGATATAGATTATCCGGTCAACCATTGACCCTTAACCACATCTTGTACATACATATATAAGCATATACACAAAACATATTCATGTATATACTTAATCCTGAATAATTCACCACAGAAATTTTAAATTCACAAAATTTCTTCTTGAAAATCTAAAATCCATTCACTTATTTTCTGTCTAGGTTTATTATTTAACCTTAATTCAATATTTTACTATTTTATAAATATTCAAATTCTCGGGTTGTCACAGCATCATCTCTTTAACAGAGCGACATCTCTACCGGAAAGAGCTGTCAATAATATCAAATCCCAAATCCACTTTATGGTACAGAGGTAAAAGCCTCTCGCGATCTCGGCATCTTATCATCTCATTTGTTAAAGCAACTATCCCAGACCATAAGCAATGCTGGGGAAATTTCAAAATTGGCGACAACCCGATATTGGAAACCTTATAACAAGACTGGGGCAATCTCAGAAACAGCGATAACTCAACACTGGGGCATTTATCAACCATCCTAAAGAGAAAAATGCACCAATCAACACCATCATCATGGTACATCATCATCAAAGGTTTCCTCACATTAGCTCACTGGCAATTCGGTATGATCATTTGGTCTTTTCCAATCATACTGTTCTCAAAATGAACAATCCATATGTGAGGATATTACTCACTCGCGACTTGGTCAACAAAGAGAGTTCCTCATATGAATCCCCGGCAACAACATGCGAAGGGAATGGGGCATTTTCCAATTCCCGGAAAGGGAAGGAGTTTAAGGCGAGATAAAGCCTCTCATCAAAAGAAGGGGAAAATTCTTAAGAAAGTCCTTAACTTGAAATTAGAAGGCCAACGACGAAAGGTCTAGCGAATGAAATCTACACCATCAACATGCCTCAAGTCCTCACAAGTTGAGGCTCCTACACCGAAGGTCAAATCTCGACAGCGAAAGAACGAGTTGCACCCTCCAGGGATGTCAGCAGAATTGAAGCAAGCACCCAACATCGAAAGGAAACTTCAAATCACCTCAAAAAGGGGTGAGCGTAATATCAGGTAGAGTCTGGCAAAGCTAACCTTGGAATATTACTTCAGCGAAGGTGTCAGAAGATCCGGTATGCTAAACCATTGCCATCAATTCAGCGCAACATCAATGCAGTTCAACGATGAAAGCTTCGTGTACCACCATTCGAGTGGGAACCAAAATAGTTTGGCGATCAGCAGGGTAGGCACCGTTGCAAACTACCAGCATATACACCGGGAAGGTTTGGTGATTTCAGAACGTCATCCCCATCAGAGATGTGGAAAACATCTCAACTTATCTTCATCAAACAAGCATCCACGTTACCGATAAAAAGTCAAACCGTTGGAGTTAACACCAGCATGGGCATCAACAATGATCGGTAAAGGTAAAGCGATTTGCAAAAACATTTTAACATTCATCATAACATTCATTACATTGCGATTTGGGAAATGCAAAAAGCGAAGTGCGAAATGCGATATGCGAGTTGCGAAGTGCGATTGGCCAAATGCGAAAAGCGAAGTGCGAAGTGCGATGTGCAATTTCCGAACTGTGATTTACGAAAACACTTTAACATTCATCATAAACATTCATTACATTGCAATTTGCATCATTAGAAATACCTTGTCATATTTCAAGTGTCTAGTAATCTTTATCACGTCTATTCCATTGCATTGCATGAACATGATAAAGAGGGCCATCTGTAGACAATCAAAATTTTGTTTTCCTGTTACTAACTATGCAGGAGGACAAAAGAGTCTTTTTCACACTCTAGAGGAAACCCTGGAGGCCCACAACATCAATTCCAACCTCAGAGATAACCCTAAGGATATTCAGAGTCAACAACATAACAACCTTAGAGATAACCTTGAGAAAAGACTGCTACAACTGCGCGAACACCAGAGATAACCCCAGGAGGGCCAAAATGGTCATTTTTCCAACTCAACTTCACAACAAATCAAATACACTCATTTCAACTCAAATTTCTTCAAAAGAAGTCCCACAAGAACACCTAGAAAGGCTATTTTGGTCATGGACCCATCTTCCCAAAATCAAAAAAGGTTAAATCCTATGTCATTGTGTAGCTCTCAGAAAGAGCTTTCCGGAATGGTATGACATGCTTCCATCGGACTCCCGGATTGAAAGTTATGAAGGTCCGAGTAAACATCGCGTTGTCCGAGTGTACGTACTTTGACATGGCGGGACCCACATTACTGGGCATTTTGGGCATCCCGGGCAGCCACAGGTAGACCTGCGGCACCCCCCTCTATATATAGAGGGCTTGGGGTGGCTTATTTAGAAGAGATATAACGAGGAAACCCTGTTCAATTTGCTTTGTGCACACTATAAACTAACTGCTTTCTTATTTCAAACACTTTTGAGCTTATACTCTGTCATATTTTTACTAGAGGGAGCCTAGATTTCATCCATTTAAAGTTATTAAAGTCTTCTTTGTAAGTCCACTGTAAGCCTTCTTACACAGTTTTAAGCATTTCTTTATATCTTTGCACACACCATTCTTCACATTGAGAGTCGTGTTGCGTGTGTATGCCCAGACTTCGGTCCGTGGTTTCATTTCAGTTTGTATATATATATATATATATTCACATTTACATTTAGTCCCGCCTGGAGTTTACTTCGTGGCGGTTGATTGCTTTTACAGCTTCATTTACATTTCTGATCCCCCATGGAGGTGCTTCGTGGTGGCTGATAATGTCAATATATATATATATAAATATTCTGACAAATTTTTTATATATATATGTAATCGCTACTACTTTCATATCAATTATGCGGCATCATGTGAGCCTAGGAATCATGTGATCACAGATTGATCTCTTTGGATCTAGATTCGTTCTCGTGATGGACATTTTCAACTCGTGGCGACTTGTAAATTTATTCACGGTGTTTGGATTTCCTCGAGATGGTTTTCATGCCCACGAGGAGTTCGACCTTTGCTATGTACATTATTTTCTCAAGATGCTTCGCATCTCGAAAATTAAAAGCAATCAATAGAACACTTAATAAAAATGGAAGTGTAAAAGGTCTCAATTACTATTGAGCACAAGGGTTTGAAAAACCTCTTTTTACAAACATCACTGTCATATCTTGTTTAAAACTGAATTTTTACTATTCAAACCGTGTGTATATAGGTGCGAACGAGGCCTCGCACTACTTCCATATAAATAGCACATTGACCCCTACACACACACATTCATATAACAGTTTTTTGAAAAGTGGCAGTCACCGTGGTAACACAGATGTCGGGGGGTGCCTAACACCTTTCCTCCGCATAATCAAGCCCCTGAACCCTAATGAATCTCGGTTTCACCGACCCGTTTAGCAGTGTCACATCACTGGGTCAATGTGCAAACCTTTTCTCGATTGTTTTGGTACAACCATATAAAAAAACCAAATTAAAATCACCAACATGATACATGTCGGACCTTTTTCACTTGTTTTTTGAAACAAATTTCACCTAACATGAGAGCACCAAAGAACAAGTAACGAAAAGGGACAAATAAAAATTCTGGCGATAAACAAGTGTCTTGATGTTATATGTATATATATATATATATATATATATATATATATATATATATATTAAATGTTTTGATGGGGGGTTTCACGGAAAAAAGAAAAGGAATTGGATGGCTTGGAAAGTCAAGGTGATTATATATATAAATATATATTATAATAAATTTTATTTTTTAAGAAAAATATAATATATTATATTTTATTATGCATAGTATTTGCATAGTGTCTACATAGTGTTTGCATATTAATTTATAAAAAAATTTAGCCGGCGAAAGTTGCGTATATGATTTCTAACAACTGTGCAGTCCGTGAAAATTCTAAATAGTATCCTTTCCATTCTCCTATAAATAGGATGCTTAGTTAGAATTGAAAATCACACCAGAATCAGAGAATTCTTCTTCTATAATATTGAGCATATTTCTTTCAAGTTTTAGAAAGATTTGAGCGTAGAAAACGGTGAAAGTTTTCTTCAAGAATATCCTCGCCCTACCAGTTGGAATACTCTTTTTTTTAAGGTAAGGGATGTTATTTTTGTTCAATATTCGTATGAAATAATATTTTTTTCCATACTCTGTAGTATGTAAGTAATATTATTTCGTTTAAGATTTCGAATTCTATACTCATTTTGTTAAAATTTTGGCTTCTATACTCCATGAAATTAGTAGAATATCCTTGATAGCGCTTCATCCAGTATCTTTTCATGAAAATATTATTCTGAGAATTCTTGAAAAGTTTTAACTTTTTCATGCCGGAGTACTATTCACAGAGTTACTATTCCCAAAATACTATTCACATGAAACTATTCACTCAGTTATTATTGACTCGGTGTACTATTCAAGATAAAAATTAATTTCTTTTTGGTTCAAATCATTTTCGATCAAGGCAGAAACGTGGGTTAAGCAAATTACCAAGATATTTGATGTCTTGGGATGCACGGAGGACCAGAAGGTTCCATTCGCCACCTTTATGTTCCGTGGTGAGGCATATTACTGGTGGGAATCTGTGAAGCGTACCCAGCCTACCGCATTTAACATGTCTTGGAAAATGTTTCAGAAACTATTCAATGACAAGTACTTTCCTGAAAGTATTCATCATATGAGGGAGGTAGAGTTTATTAGACTGGAACAAAACAACATGATTGTGTCCCAGTATGAAGCTAAGTTCGCAGAGTTATCCAATTTTGCACCTCATTTGGTAGAGAATGAGGAACGTATGACGCGGATGTTTCTGAGAGGTCTGAAACCTAAAATTCGGCAATATCTTATTTCTGACAAATTTTCTCTATATTCAGATGTTGTGAACAGGGCTCAATTATTAGAGCGAGATAATGAGTATGTTCAACCGAGGGACCAAAACCAGGGTCATACCGGTGGCACCAGTCATCGGAGCAATGACAACCAGTGGGGAGGAAAATATTCGGACAAAAGCAGTAACCACTCTTGTGGTAATCGTGGCCATAATAGTAGAAGAAGCGAGTCGGAGGGGATTTCAAAAGGAGAAGGTACAACAATGATAACGTGAAGACGTCAGCACCAACATCAACTGTTCCTAGGGGAGGAGAACGATCATCGGTCGTATGTTATAAATGCGGGAAAGAGGGACACATCAGCCTAAACTGCCCACAACAATCCAAGGTGTGTTATAACTATGGAAAGGAAGGTCATATAGCTAGAGCTTGTCTTGTAGCGAAACCAAGTCCAACGGGAATGGTGACTCCAAAGGCTGTCCCGGACAAGACAAAGTCGGTGGTTTCTGGAAGAGCGTTTGTCGTGACTGCCTAAAACGTGAAGAACCTAAACGAGGTGATCCTGGGTAAGCTAATCATAAACTCTTGCGAAGTTTATACCTTATTAGATATCGGTTCTACCCATTCTTTTATTTCTCTTGCTTGTGCTCAACGTTTGAACTTGACTCCGGAGAAATTAGACTTTGACTTATTTGTTGAGACTCCGTTAGGAGAAACTTTCGTTACATCCACTGTTTATAAATATTGCTTGATTCAAGTTGGGACCATCACATTATTTATCGATCTTATTTCTTTGAAAATACTTGCATTTGATATGATTTTAGGGATTAATTGTTTAACCACTCATCATGCTCAAATTGATTATTTTTGTAAGGTTGTTAGTTTTCATATTCCTAACCAACCTATTATCCGAATTCAAGCAACCAAACCACTAAAGTCAATCACTGTCATATCAAGCCATAAAGTCATTCGTTTATTGAAAAACGGATGTTAAGCTTTCTTAGCGCATGTCATGGACTTGAACAAAAATACGTTAGATTTGAATAATATATCTGTTGTTATTGAATATCCTGACGTATTTCCTGAAGAACTTTCCGGTGTACCCCCTGAACGTGAAGTTGAATTTTTTATTAACCTTGAACCTGGTACAAAACCCCTTTCTAAAACCCCATATCGAATGGCTCCTATTGAACTTCAGGAGTTAAAGGTCTAACTACAGGAGTTGTTAGACATCAGTTTCATTCGTCCTAGTAGATCTCCTTGGGGTGCTCCTGTTTTATTCGTAAAGAAGAAAGACGGGAGTTTTTGACTTTGTATTGACTATTGAGAATTGAAACATGTCACCATCAAGAATAGGTATCCACTACCTCACATTGATGACCTGTTCGACCAGTTGCAAGGAGCACAATTCTTTTCAAAGATCGATCTTTGTTCTAGATATCATCAGCTGAAGATTAAAACTGAGGATATTCCAAAGGCTACCTTCAGAACTCGGTATGAGCATTATGAATTCTTAGTCATGTCTTTTGGATTGACTAATGCTCTTGCTGCTTTCATGGATATGATGAACCATGTGTTCAAAGAATATTTGGATCAGTTCTTTGTCATCATTATTGATGACATCCTCATCTATTCTAAAAGCCGTGAAGATCATGAGCGCCATTTGAACCTGGTACTTCAAAGGATTCGTGATAACAAGCTATATGCCAAGCTGAAGAAATTCGAGTTCTGGCTTTAGGAAATAGCATTCCTTGGGCACGTGGTGTTAAAACATAGAGTATTTATTAACCCGGCGAAGATTGAAGCAATACAAAGTTGGGAGCAACCGAAGTCGGTGACCGAAGTACGTAGCTTTCTGGGCTTAGCTGGTTATTATCAAAGATTCATGGAAGGGTTTTCTCGAATCGCTACTCTATTAACTCAGCTGACTCGGAAAGATACAAAATTCGTATGGAGCGAGGAATGCGAGAAGACTTTCAAAGAGCTCAAGAGGAGACTCATTTCGGCACCTGTTCTGACAATACCATCTGGTTCGGATGGATTTGTTATCTACAGCGATGCTTCAGGCAAAGGGTTAGGATGTGTTCTCATGCAACATGGAAAAGTCATAGCCTATGCCTCACGACAACTCAAATAATATGAGAGGAATTATCCTACTCATGATCTGGAGTTGGAAGCAATCGTTTTCGCGTTGAAGATCTGGAGACATTACCTGTATGGGGAGAAAGTGGAGATTTCTACGTATCATAAAAGCCTCAAATATTTCTTCACCCAAAAAGAACTCAACATGCGGCAACGACGTTGGCTCGAGCTGTTGAAAGATTACGATCATACCATCCAATACCATCTTGGAAAATCAAATGTGGTAGTTGACACAATGAGTAAAAGATCATATGCGGGTATGAATACGATATTGTCAATGCAAAGACCCTGTGACAACCCGAGAATTTAGAAAATTTTTAAAATTTTAATTTATTGATTTAAGGTTCAATATTAGAACCTAGACAGAAAATAAGTGTATGCGTTCGATATTTTTAAGAAGGAATTTTGAGTATTTCAAAATTCTGTGAAGGATTTAAGTGAATTATTCAGGATTAAGGGAATTAGCGTTTATGTTCTGTGTATATGTGTGCATGATGTGGTTAAGGGTCAAGGGTTGACCAGATAAACAATATATGTAACAAACCCTGGGTATATATTAAGAACGTTAACGTTCAGTTAGAAAATTCTAGCGATTAATAAGAAACCGGTTCTGGAAACACTAATTTCAGTTCCGGGAATCCGAAACCCTAATTCGGTGTATGAAACCCTAAATTAAAAACTTAATGGCGTAAGTGTAAATAATTATAAGATTAATTAGGGTTAATCTAAATAAATTAGTTAGAAAACCCTAAATTCAAAATTTGAAAACCTAATTTCTGGATTAAAAACCATAATATATAATTAGGGAAAACCTAATTGTTAATTTAATAATTTTAATGTTAATTAGGAAATTCTAATCCTAATTTTCAAGTTATAGTAATTAGAAAACCCTAATCTAATTACGAAACCTAGTTTCTAAATTAGAAAAATTATTTTTTCTATTAGAAACCCTAATTCTTGGGTTGTAAATCCTAATGTACCATTTTGACCCTTAATTGCTTAATTAGCAATTTAATTAGGAAATATTAATCCTAATTAGCAAGATTTAAATTATGATTAATAAATTTTAATTATAATTTAGAAATATTAATTTTTATTTTTTTAAACCTAAATTGGAAACTTTAGAAATTAAATTGCAAGTTAAGGGTTAAACCCTAAACCCTAAAATGGTTCAAACCCTAAATTCAAACCCAAACCCCAAACCCTAAGGGTTTGGCTAATTGACAAAATTGCCATTAAAATCAAAATCAAAATGTCCATAATACCAATATTGAATAATTGAGGGTAACTTGTAATCTTGCCAATATATGGAGTGGTTGAGCAACCCTAAGCATATCATGTGACCAATACCAGCTATCTCAGCCAATTTATCAGCCATGTGCATTGCATGTATATTAAATAAATAGATTAAGAGAGAGAAAGTGGCTACTTTAATTCTCATTTCTCCAAGACCATTCTCTCTTTACAATTTCGAGATATAGAGTGAGAGTAAGTGATAAGTGAAGATAATATCATATCTTAACCATCCATGATCAGCAACAAAGGGTCAGAATCCAAGAATCAAAGCCTCAAAGGTCTTCGGATAAAGCGGTAATCAACGGTTCAGGCAAGTTTGTTTTGCTTAACTCTACTAAGAGTTGTTTTATTCGTATATGCTTATGGTTAATCATTGCTTATTTCCATGTAGAATTTGTACTCTGTACATATTGCATGTATAAGTCAGGTATGAAAGGCTGATCACCTTCATTACCATTCAGTTCAGATACATTTGTTCATGTTATATACTTGTTCAGTCAAAAGTTTGTTCCTGCTAGTTCACAATTATATTTTTGCATTATAGCCAACCAATTATTCAAATCTTTCAATCATGATATATCGTTATATTATTGAACTTAAACTTGCTGGGCAATCCTATGCTCACCCTTGCTATATCATGATAAACATTGCAGATTAAGACGAATGCGTTGGATACAAGGAAAGATTAAAGACAGTTCCAGCGTAAAGTTAATGTGTGCGATTAGAGTTGTAATAAGTATTATATATAATGTTATGAGTTGAATAAGTTATGATTTGTGTATTAAGTTAAGGTTACTAGACCTTGGGGAATAGTGTGTAAAATGTATTGTTTAAACAATTTATGTTTATATCTTCCGTAAATATAATAGTAGTTGTATAGAATGATCTAACCGGATCCGCATTGATTCGGGGCCTCGGATTCGGGGCCCTCACAATTGGTATCAAAGTTGTAGGTTATGAACCTTAGGTAGGAATACCTGAGACTAATAACCGCAGTGATTAGGATAAGTACTAACTCAAATAGAGTTAGTTGGTCAGTAAGATTCAAAGACGAATCTCGGCGAGTTATAAAGATACAGAGTTCCCTAACTCTGATAATAAAGTTGAACAGTAGTGATGAATAGATCGAGTCTAAAAGACTAAAAATGCAGGAATAGGAAATCGTAAAACAAAATGATCAAGACATAGAAATGAATCGTAATATATACGATGAGATCACTCCGTGATCGGATAAGGTTATAGTAAGGAGAAGGATCAAGCGAATGATTGAACAGTTTACAACAAGATTGTTGGGTGTCAGTTGTACTATGAATTGGTACAGATTCAGGAAAGGATTATGAATACGGATTTAATGAAATTCGTATTGAGAAGGGAGTTAGTGTTAGGTGGGGATTTCAATTGAGGACTCGTGTCAGCAGCTGAGTTGTAAGTGTCAGGAATAAACATGTGAATGATATTCCTATTTAATATATGATTTGATTATGATATATATATGAATGAATATACAAGTATGCTTGCATGAAGAAAAGCTGTAAAATCCTTTAATGAAATTCGTATTGAGAAGGGAGTTACAGCTCATTACTAGGCAACGTGCAACCAATGGACAGTTGACACATCACTAAGTATGCAGAGTTAGAAGGAACTGCCATAAAGACAAGTTCAAATCTGCAGACAGTTACCAAAAGATATCGAACCTTTCTCCCTCCCATTTTTAAAACCCTAGAAATCTTTTCAAGAGCAAAATCAGTTAACCTCCAGAGCCTTACCAACCAGACAACCATCTCGCATAAACTTCTCTATATGTAATACCCACATTCTTCAAACTACTCAAAATGGAAAACTGGCAAGTGATTACTGGTATTCAGCTTGGAACAAAATCGTTTGAGAAATCTGAAAAGAAGTTCAGGGACATTCTCGAGCTTGTAAAGAAGCCTGGATTTTCAAAATGCCTTGA
The DNA here is from genome assembly GCA_020205605.1 of Panax ginseng. NCBI lineage: Eukaryota > Viridiplantae > Streptophyta > Magnoliopsida > Apiales > Araliaceae > Panax > Panax ginseng. The sequence continues at coordinate 58,747,058 of CM035140.1, read as the reverse complement.
GGCAAATACTCCAGTCTACTGCAACCTGGTTAAAGAATTCTACTCAAACGTCTCTATAAATTCATAAACTCTTACTACCAAGGTTAAAGGTCAGTCTCTTCAGTTAAAATCTTCTGACCTCAATCAATGCCTAGGTTTTCCTAACCAAGGGCTAAAGAACCTTGACAATGGACACTGAATTAGCAAAGGAAGTTATGGGTATCAAAGAAACCCTAGTTTCAAGGACATGAAGAAGAAGGAGTTTCCTGAGCAATATGAGTTCCTTGCTAAAATAGTTGGAAAGTGCATACTATGTAAGAACACTGCACATGACACAGTGATCGACCAGCAGTTGAAAATCATGTCAGAAATAGTTTTGAAGAAACAAATCGACTTTGGAGCTATCTTGTTTGATCAGATCTCCAAATGGGTAGAGAAGGCTGAGAAGAAGCCCCTGACCAAGGTATTTCATTGGAGGCTGTTGAGTATCATACTGAAGAAAAAGCTAGGGAGAAAGATAAAGGATGATGAGGGAGAAGCCCTAAATGTACACAAGGTGATGTCTCCATAGTTATTTGAAAACTTGAAGAAGAACCCCAAGGAGAACAAAAGGCTGACAGATGGGAGCAGCAGTAGAGCCTCTACTAAGAAAAGGAAGATAGCAGAGACACAGAGCTCTGAATCTGATGACTCTGCAGCAGCTGAAATCACACCAGCCAGGAAGAAATCAAAAGTGGTGAAAAGAGTTGGTGATGTGAAGAAAGCCCAGGCCCCACCAAGGAGAGTCTCCTCCTTGAACAAGAATGAAGAAGAAAAGGTCCAAATTGCTAAAACCACAAAAAGAAGAAGCAGCAGGTTGCTTCAAGGGCCAATCAGCAAGAAAGTTAAGATGGATGACAAACCAGCCTTAGCTTCTCAAATCAATACATCTGTTGAAGAAAGGGACATGGAGTCAGCAGAAGGGGAAGAAACAGAAGATGTAGTCCAGTCCCCATAGTCAGCATCCAGCAATGAGAATGAAGCAGATGTGATGAAGGAAACTGCAGAAAATGCTGAAGAAGAAAAGTGCTCAAGCCCCATGGCCAATCCTCAGAGCAGTCACTCTGATGAAGAAAAATAAATTCATGATGATCAAAGTGCATCCCCAAATGTAATCGCTGACCAACCAAATGAAAAATGGGTGAAAATGCTATTCAAGAAGAAGAAGAAGAATGCTCTCATGATGGCTCAAAAAGTGATGAGGCCAAGAAAGAAGAGTCTGCTCCTGCCAATGCTGATCTCCGAAGAAGTCTATCTGATGAGCAAGAGGAGTCAGAGATTGAAAAAGAAGAAGAGTCAGTGTCTCCATTAATTGAACCTCCACGAAGAAGGAGAAGCTACAGTGCAAAGCCCGGTTGCCTCAAAAGGCACAAAGAACCAATCAAATGCCATCATTGAATTGGTGATGATGAATCAGATCCTCGGGGAGAAGATCTTTGAAGAAGAAGCCAAAGAAGGAAGAAGAAGAAGAATCTAAGGAAAGACTTGTCAAGAAAGTTACGATAATGAAACTCAACAAGAAGGTTTCTCTGTTGAAGATGAGCAAGAAGGATCTGATAATGAAATGCAGCTAGATGAATTCCCTGCTGAAAATAATCAAGAAAGTTCAGGCTCCGAGAGAGAAGAGATTAAAGGAGATTCTGGTTCTACACCTCAAGAAGCAGACGAACAAGAAGATTATCCAGTTCCCTCTCCTGAAAGATTTGACAGAAGTATTGTAGAGGAAGTATCAAATGATCTGACAGATGTTCCAACAGAAATATGGTTCTTTCAGTGGATGCCATGGCTCAAGGCACACACTGAAAAAGATGGAAGCTCCTTCAATTGGTGTTACAAGCAGTTTCAAAGCATAGAACTGGTGGCTCAGAACTTTCCAAAAGTAAAGAAGTTTGCTACCAAACTGATCAAAGACCAGCCTCACTTCAAGGTCTATCGACAAGCTGAAAATCTCTACATCCCCTACGATCGTAGCGTAGATTCTGAAGGAAGAAGGGTCATGACCAAGGAGCTGATCGTAGAGTCTGTTAACTCTACGGCTGATGATGTCCAAGCCCAATCCAAGAAGCCATCTTATGATCAAGCCCTACTATCAGACACTCCATCATCCTCCACAAGCAATTGGTATTCCACGATTGTTCAGATTATCCAAACATTTGAAAATCTGTCCAAAGATGACAATCGTAGAGTCCAATCCATTGCCCAAACTGAAGCTGCCAATCAAGAGGATCAAACTGCTTTGCAGCAGGAATTATAGAAAAGTTCTAATGATTTAAGCAAAAAGATCTCTATGCTCACAAAAGAATCACAGAAGCAGATAGAAGCAGGAGATGATTCTTTCAAGCACAAACTTCAAGCCATCTTCGCTGATGTATCTCTCAAACTACAAGAGAGATATAACATCTATCAGAAGGCCATCAAAGATTAGAAGGCAGAAGCTCTACAAGTTCAGGAGGCCAATGCAAAGCAGATCGAAGCCCTCTCTGACAAGATTGATGATCTGAAACAGTCCTTCTCTGTGCAACTTGAACTCGGACAGCAAGAGCTAAAGTTTGAAGTTGCAAACTCCTCCTACCTGATGGAGCAGCTTATGTCCAACATGGAGCGACTCTCTCAAATGATTGATGACAAAAGGGGAAAAAAAGAGACAAAGAAAGAAGAAGAAGCGAGGGTTAAGGAGAAGAAGTCAAAGAAGAAGGTAGAAGCGGCGGATAAAGAATCATCATCCGAGGGGAGCTGAAGATGATGATACCAAAATCATAGAAGCTGAAAGGAAACCAGATCAGAAAGGTGATGAAGGGGAGCCAAGAAAAGATAGAAGATCATCATCTGAGGGGGAGCAAGAGAAAGAAGCAGAATCAGATGAGTAGCTGATCAACAAGCATCCTGGAAACATACATGGAGCCAAAGAGGTACATCTCTAGTCTGTTAGTATGATCTGGATCCAGGATGTAGAATGTTTGAATATATAATTGCCATATTAATATAAATGACATTCATGATTAACTGTTTAGAAATACAGCTGCTCACTGTATCTAAGATTCATTCATAACATCATATGCACTTATTGTTTTTGTCATAATCAAATAGGGGGAGATTGTCAGGAATAAACGTGTGAATGATATTCCTATTTAATATATGATTTGATTATGATATATATATATATATATATATATATATATATGAATGAATATATAAGTATGCTTGCATGAAGAAAAGCTGTAAAGTCCTTTGATAGATAATAGAAATATATGTATAAGGACTTAGAATGAATTGATCAAATATGTTAGGTTGATCCTACATAAGCAAAACAACTTTGTAAAGTCCTTAAAAAGAAATGATGTACAAGGACTATAAATATAGAAAGATCAAGCTTGTTAGGTTGATCTTATGATGTAATAGATAGGCTTGTCGATCGTTGAAACCTTTGCACTGTGGTGAGTGCCGCCAGAGAGTCGAGTTAACTCGAGAGCTATCGAGGCAGAATAGGAGTATGCAAGATAGTGAGATCTCGGAGTTCGTAGACTTCCAGGGGAAACAAAGAAGGATCTTAGTGTGTCGAGAAGAGCTTCCTTGGGATCGTAGTTTACTGAGGAAGTCATGTTCAGAATCGTAGAGACACCCTGTCTATAAGCCGAACGACCATCTGCCGAAGCCAAGTTTGGAACATAGACTACACTCAGAGTCTTAGAGTCTAGCGATGCCAAAGTCAAGACAAGGATCGTAGGCTACACTCTGAGATCGTAGAGTCCACTGAATGAATGCAGAGATCGTGAGTCGGCAAGATCGGATGAAGACAACAAGCCTGAGGCAAAATTGTAGAGTGTCAAGATCGATCTCGGGATCGTGAGTGTCGGCAAAAAGCCAAAGTCAATCGTGAGTGTGTAGACTACGACTCCAACAGAAGTGCTCAAAATGCTAAGTCAGAATCGTAGAGTAGATACGATTCTTAATGAATGAGCACTCCTAGAATATCCAAAGATACGAAGCCTCTGGTTGGCACTACAATAATGCATTCCATAGTAAGGGAACCAGAGAGCACTCAACGAATGGCATGCAGGCTAACAAAAGATCTAAGCACAAACCCAATCAGAGTTAAGATTGAGGTGTAAGGCCATTCGTGATGAAGTCTTCCACAAGGAGATCCAATGAACACTTCAGCAGCAGACTAAGGAAAAGTCATTAATGCAAGATGGTATCGAAGAGAATGAAGACAACGATCTTGGAAGCAACCAAGATCGTAGTGTTTTCAAACAAAGAAGGAACCGATGGAAGGTGAACCTAGATCTTGGTCAACCTCTGGAGAGAAAGACTAAAGTGATTAAGTGCAAGGTCAGGTTCATTGATGATAAGTGAGCGGAAGATCACCGGAGAAAGCAAAGTCGGAAATGCCACAAATCAAGTGTCTTGATATTGAAGGGGACGAGCAAGGAATTAGGCCATCGATTCGAGAACGATCGAGCAAAAAAAGTATTGAAGCACTTTGCCTGCATACAAGGAAGAGGTTTTCTACATTGAAGATCCAATCAACACTCTTCAGGATCGTAGTGTTAACTCTTCTAAGTCAACGAGAAACACTCAACAAGACACACTACGATCGGTCCTTGAAGACATTCATCGAAATCGTAGAGTTCGAATACTCGAGATCAAGCATTGGCAACGGTTCAATCAAGAGTAATATTCAACAAGTGCTTATTGAGAGCATCAATGCAAAAGGACAACCTCTGATCTAGAAATTAGAAGAGATAAAGTCTTCAACTTTTGCCCAAAGACAAAGAAAGTGATACATCGATAGAAAGGTGTGAAGCAATTGATTTGTAGTGTCAGAAAAAGTATGACATGTCACATCAAGCAGTCTACCTCAAGCAACTTGAGATCTGCGAAGACATTTGAATAGCTACCAACGGCTACTTTCCAATGGAAGAATTGGGAAGATGTATAAATGTAGAAGAGTTTCAAAGATCAACGGCTGCTGGAGTTGTTAGTTTTGGAGAGAAGGTGGACTGATCTAAACCATGTGATAGTGAGTCCGAAGGCTCACTCTACGATCCACCAAGAACACTCAGAAGTCAGATCAAGAAAGAAGTAGAAGTGTGAGTTCTACTATGTAGAAGTGAGAGTTCTACTACTTGAAGAGTGTTCTGAACTGCTGAGAGAAAAGAGAGCATCATGTCATCTGGATGTCCATCATGGGAAGACTCTAAGTACAATAGAGAAGAGCTTATGGTCGTCTTAGGAAGTCCGTCATGGGAAGGCATCGAGTAGCAAGAAGGGAGATCACAAAAGCCATCTTGGTGTCAAGCATGAGAAAGCTTTTAAGTACCTTGCAGAAGAGCTTACAGTCATCTTAGAAGCCTCTCATGTGCAGCCATCAAGTATCAAGGAGAATGATCTTCAAGGCAGTTCATCAAGGGGTCATCCGGAGTAGTTAAGCAACCTAAGAAGCTGAGCATCATACAACACTCAACTGCTCTTCAAGGATGATCAAGCCAAGATGCTAGGGATAGAAGATATTCAGAGCATGAAGACATCTTAACATTAAGACCGCAAGCTCAACAACAAAAAAAAACAATAACTCAACGAAGCTAGGGGCTGAGGGGTCCTTGTCCGGAGGGACTAAATGAAGCGGGGCAAGAGGGTCCTTGTCCCGAGGGACTAAACAAAGCAACGCTAAAGGGTCCTTGTCCAAAGGGACTAAATGAAGTTCCAAGCTCTTTGGGCTTAAAGAGTTCCTAGGGAACTAGAGGAGTCCCAAGGTCACCGGCCTTGAAGAGTTCTTAGTGAATGAAGTCCCAAGGTCAGCTTTGCCTTGAAGGAATCATAGAGATTGTGGTCTTGCCCTTCTTTAGTGGAAATCTCACTAGTTGAAAGCGAAGAGTGGATTAGGAGCTTGAGTCCCTGAACCACTTAAAACCCCTTGTGTCTTTTACATTATGTCATTTACATTATGTCTATAACTGCTATAACTGCTATGTAAGTTCTAACTGCGTACAACTAAACTAACCCTACGAACAATGTATGTATGATTATAAATATATCAATGAAGGGGAATCTTTTACTTATTCCGCTGTGCTTGAAAAGATTCTTATGTTTGTCATACACTCTAATATGAACAATACAACATAAACCAGAAAAGTATTTGAAATAAAAAGGATCTATTCAACCCCCCCCCCCTCTTCTAGATCTATTGTGCCCTCTGGGAACTAACAGTATGATTCCTAGCATGTGTGGGCGGGGAATTGTACTTGGTGTAATAACTACTTAGTTCTAACAATGATAATCATTGAAATGTTTGTGTTGCGTTATTTGATATATGCATGTTAAGAGGGTGATTCCTTTCTCATGTGTATACCAGGTAGATAGGTTATAGGTAAATAATATAAGGTTAAGTACGAGTTCTTAAAACTCATACTTATGTGATATTCTTGATTCATAGTTATATGAAATGTTTATGAACCCCTCAGCGAATGGATGCCAAAGGTCTGACTAGGTCAAGTTCTTAAACTCATATGATTGTGGCAAGTAAATAAACTCATAAGTGTGGTTTGACGAACTAGGTATAGTTGTGTGTAAATGAAGTATTGAGGATAATAGGAACAAATAAATTGTTAAGCAAATGATTATTAGTGGAGACATAAGTTTTCCAACAATCCTAGCTATGCTAGAATTCAAAATTTTGACATCAAGCTAAATACGCACTATGTGCTTTTAAAAAAAATAATATGTAGACTCGTAATAATTTTAAAACGGTTTAAAGTATAGTCTATGCTACTCATTTTAGCTAGACGTAAATGATTTGAAATATCAAAATATCTTTTATTTATCACTCATGTACCATGTAAAGTGGTGCAGAGATGATAAAAGTTGATAGAGTTGTAAATGCAGGAATACTTAGTGCGAATTCGATCTGAAAATCATTATTCCACTATTATATGATGTGTTATGACAAAGTCACTCAATGACGGCATCCTCAAACGGACTGTTAATACAGTACGGCATCATGGCGTCATTCTCAAAAATATTTTCAATAAAATTTAATTTGCCAACGGGGTTTAGCTACACCTAAATAATTCGATTGAATTGAATTATTGATATGAGTCTATGTTATTCGATTCAGCTAGACCAATGTTTATGAAAACTCTAAGTGTTCATTGAAAGAAATTTTTCAAACCAAATTGTTTTGGTGCGGAATCTAATAAGACTGAGGTAAATTATGCGCCCAAGGCGGATAAGAGGAACAAATTGTTCCGACCAGCAGTACTTGATCAGTACAGGGCATATCGGGCTAATCACCCTTTGTGCCTGTAAGTTATGACAGTTTGCGGATGAATTTCCATAAAACCATTGCAAAAATGAAGGACAAATAGTCTATATGACTCCTCAGCAAAATTTGAAAATTTTTACTCTGGTGAGAGGTGTATTGGGTAACATGTGATGATAAGATGTATGGTGTATGGTGTATGGTGTAAGGTGTAAGTTAAATTTCGGGGACGAAATTTTTAGAAGAAGGGGTGAATGTGACAACCCGAGAATTTAGAAAAATTTTAAAATTTTAATTTATTGATTTAAGGTTCAATATTAGAACCTAGACAGAAAATAAGTGTATGCGTTCGATATTTTTAAGAAGGAATTTTGAGGATTTCAAAATTATGTGAAGGATTTAAGTGAATTATTCAGGATTAAGGGAATAAGCGTTTATGTTCTATGTATATGTGTGAATGATGTGGTTAAGGGTCAAGGGATGACCAGATAAACGATATCTGTAACAAACCCTAGGTGTATATTAAGAACGTCAACGTTCGGTTAGAAAATTCTAGCGATTAATAAGAAACCCTATAAACCGGTTCTGGAAACCCTAATTTCAGTTCCGGGAATCCGAAACCCTAATTCGGTGTATGAAATCCTAAATTGGGAACTTAATGGCGTAAGTGTAAATAATTAGAAGATTAATTTGGGTTAATCTAAACAAATTAGTTAGAAAACCCTAAATTCAAAATTGTTAATTTAATAAGTTTAATGTTAATTAGGAAATTCTAATCCTAATTTTCAAGTTATAGTAATTAGAAAACCCTAATCTAATTACGAAACCTAATTTCTAAATTAGAAAAATTATTTTTTCTATTAGAAACCCTAATTCATGGGTTGTAAATCCTAATGTACCATTTTGACCCTAAATTGCTTAATTAGCAATTTAATTAGGAATACTAATCCTAATTAGCAAGATTTAAATTATGATTACTAAATTTTAATTATAACTTAGAAATATTAATTTTTATTTTTTTAAACATAAATTGGAAACTTTAGAAATTAAATTGCAAGTTAAGGGTTAAACCCTAAACCCTAAAATGGTTCAAACCATAAACCCTAACCCAAACCATAAACCCTAAGGGTTTGGCTAATTAAAAAAATTGCCATTAAAATCAAAATCAAAATGTCCATAATACCCTTATTGAATAATTGAGGGTAACTTGCAATCTTGCTAATATATGGAGTGGTTGAGCAACCCTAAGCATAGCATGTGACCAATACCAGCTATCTCAGCCACTTTATCAGCCATGTGCATTGCATGTATATCAAATAAATAGATTAAGAGAGAGAAAGTGGCTACTTTAATTCTCATTTCTCCAAGACCATTCTCTCTCTACAATTTCGAGATATAGAGTGAGAGTAAGTGATAAGTGGAGATAATATCATATCTTAGCCATCCATGATCAGCAAAAAAGGGTCAGAATCCAAGAATCAAAGCCTCAAAGGTCTTCGGATAAAGCGTTATAAATTGCGTAGCGGTAATCAACGGTTCAGGCAAGTTTGTTTTACTTAACTCTATTAAGATTTGTTTTATTCTTATATGTTTATGGTTAATCATTGCTGATTTCCATGTAGAATTCGTACTCTGTACATATTGCATGTATAAGTCAGGTATGAAAGGCTGATCACCTTCATTACCATTCGGTTCAGATACATTTGTTCATGTTATATACTTATTCTGTCAAAAGTTTGTTCCTACTAGTTCACAATTATATTGTTGAATTATAGCCAGCTAATTATTCAAATCTTTCAATCATGATATATCGTTATATTATTGAACTTAAACTTGTTGGGCAATCTTATGCTCACCCTTGCTATATCATGATAAACATTGCAGATTAAGACGAATGCGTCGGATACAATGAAAGATTAAAGACAGTTCCAGCGTAAAGTTAATGTGTGCGATTAGAGTTGTAATAAGTATTATATATAATGTTATGAGTTGAATAAGTTATGATTTGTGTATTAAGTTAAGATTAATAGACCTTGGGGAATAGTGTGTAAAATGTATTGTACAAATAATTTATGTTTATATCTTCCACAAATATAATAGTAGTTGTATAGAATGATCGAACCGGATCCGCGGTGATTCGGGACCTCGGATTCGGGGCCGCCCTCACAGACCCATTTGGTATGACTTGCAAAGAATGGAGATAGTGTTAAAGACTCCAGGGACCCACGTGATGATGTCAAATATACGAGTAGAACCGACTTTAATCGATAAAGTTAAAGTTGCTCAAGCTACGGACATAGAGCTGATGCGTATGAAGAAGAAAGTGCAACAGGTGATATTCCAGAAGCAAAAATCGATGAAGAATGAATACTTCGAGTCAACTCCAGACTTTGTGTTCCTAACGATTCTGATTTGAAGCATAGAATCATGATGGAGGCACACAACACATCGTTTGCAATCCATCCTAGGAGTGCCAAAATGTATCATGATCTTTGATATACATTTTGGTGGAGCAATATGAAGAGAGAGATCGCGGAGTTTATCTCGAGGTGTTTAACTTGTTAACATGTAAAGGCAGAACATCAAGTGCCAAAGGGTCCATTCCAACCACTTGAGATTCCGAAATAGAAGTGGGAACATATTACCATAGATTTTGTTACGGGTCTTCCCAAGGTTTCTCAAGGCATAGATGAGATTTGGGTTATTATTGATAGATTAACCAAGTCTGCTCATTTCTTGCCTATACGGGAGACTTATTCCCTTGAACGTCTTGCTCGTATGTACGTGTATGAGATTATGAGATTGCATGTCATGCCAATATCCATAATTTCAAATCGTGACCCAAGATTCACTTCACGATTTTGGGTTAGCTAACAGAAAGCTATGTGCACGGATTTACTATTCAGTTCGGCCTACCATCCTCAAACGGACGGGTAATCAAAAAAGACTATTTAAACTCTTAAAGATCTATTAAGACTTTGTGTCCTAGATTTCAAAGGGAGTTGGGATAAGCACATACCATTGGTGGAATTCTCCTACAACAATAGTTATCAAGCAAGTATAGGTGTGGCTCCATTCGAAGCATTGTATGGATGAAAGTGTCGCTCTCTAGTATGTTGGGATGATGTGGGAGAAGCAACGTTGTTGGGACCAGAGTTAGTACGTATGACTACCGAGAAGATCCAAATGTTCCAACAACGTATACAAACAGCACAGGATCGACAAAGAGTTATGTAGATCTTCATCGAAAGGACGTGGTATTTAATATTGGGGATCATGTATTGTTACGTGTTGCTCTATGGAAGGGAGTTATAAGATTTGGGAAGAGAGGAAAGCTCAATCCACGATTTGCTGGTCCATTTGAGATTCTTGACCGAATAGGAAATGTGGATATAGACTCGCATTACCTTCAAGCATGTCACGTGTTTACATATCTGTGCTTCGTAAATATGTGAAAGACCCAAACCACATTATTGAGTTAGAACCAGACGAGATAACCGAAGATTTAACGTACGAGGAGGTACCTGTCGAGATCTTGATTATGAAGGAGCATGTCCTACGCACATAGGTTATACCACAAGATAAAGTTTTGTGAAGGAACCATGCTATTAAGGAAATTACCTGGGAGTTGGAATCGGAAATGAAAACGAGGTATCCTCACCTTTTTGAAATACCAGGTACGTACGTCAATTTCGAGGACGAAATTTCATAAGGAGGGGAGGTTGTAAGACCCAACTTTTTATAAATAAAATCGAATATTCTCTAATTATTATTTTGAATAATAAGGTGTTAATTTGATATAATACTTTGGTTATGGGTGAAATGTGCAAATTTCGCAAAATAAGCAAGTGGTTATAAAATATTCATTATTGTCGGGGAATATTCGTTTGGTCATGGAATATTCTTGTTGTCGGGGAATATTCGTATAACGGCGCAACCATCTGTGGGCCCTGTAATGGAAAATGGTCGGATGAAAAAAACGATAAGTTTGAGTTTTTATAAATAACGGCGTAGTTGTTAACGTTAACACTGTTGGAATACCCGGTGGTTAAAATACAGTAATATGCGTGGTTGCATAGTAGCACACGGTATAGCACAATATTTTTGAATTATTGATTCTTACGTAAGAAGGCACTACTCAATAATTATTACAGTAATTACTGTTCAATATTTTATTTTATTAATTCAATAATTGCTACGTTGATATTTTATATTATTGTTGTTTCAATAATTATCAATGCACAGTATTTTCCATTATCAGATCAATAATTCATATTATTTGAATAATATTATTAGATAGCATTATTGGCAATGTCTAAGGAAGTTCTGTCTAGGAAAGGGGTTTGGTCACCTAATTGCGCGCTCTTTCTTGGGAACGAGCTGGTTGTCATAATTGTGATTCTCTAATATTATTTGTGAATAATTAATTATTGATATATATGATAAGGAAATATTTTTTTATGTGGATATAAATGAAGGAATTAATGCTGAGGTGTTTTATCAGTATTTTGTCAGAATAGAGGTATTAACAATCGTTAAATAAATTAATATATTATTAATATTCAAATAATTATAAATATTAATGAAAAATATCCCAAATAGTCAAAAATTAATTTTCATAATTTAAAATAATTTTTAAAACTATTTTTGTTAATTTTTATAATTTATTTTCTATAGCCTATTAAACAGTCGCTATAGCCTATAGTGACAGTAATCGTCGTTGTTAGTGTTCTTGAGCCTCAAGAACACTGACAGGCCGGTTACCAACATGCCAAGTTTGACCGCTTTTAATTTTCAACCAAAATTGTTTCTGGGCTTGTTTGTGCATTGATCTGGTAGTCAGTATGCACCACTACAACTATCAACCAAAACATAGGTCAGACATCAACATATCATGAAGATCTGGGCTTGCAAACATACTGTCAGAGCGTTCCTGGGTTTTCCAGAAACCCAGGTTGTTCGAGTGGACAGTTTCAAGTTCCATTTAATCGGAGTTCAGATCATGATTTTGGTGGTTTTATGGTTCATACATGTAGTATACATGCCAAGGAACAACGAAATATCAATATCTCAGTCCAACAACAAAAGATCCACAGGTTATGACACGGTCAAAACTTGTCAGAAAAATTGCTCAAACTGTTTCTTGGTTTTTCCAGAAATGTAAAATCATTGCGAGTAGTCTACTTTGACCACCTGCTACGATCGACCTATTGTTTAACTACACGATCTAAAGCCATGGAATCAAAGAACATATAACATGCTACAACATAGATATCATAACATCAATATAACACATAACACTTGATAGATCTGGTCGTTACAAAACGTTATCAGACTCGGTTTTTAAATTTCTGGGTTGCCCAGATTTTGACTGGTCATGCCCGGTCAACGGGTTTTGACCAAGAATAAAATGAAATCTAGACATGTGGTGACTGTGTTTATACTTCCAGATCACAGACCACATAACAAACTATCGATCCAAAACTTAAAACAACACAAAACACTAACAAACAAAGATTTACAGCCCCTGACATTACGTTGTCAGACTACTTTTTGAGTTCAAGAACAGTTTTTGAAAAACACCAGTTTAAAGCCATTTGATGCTATAGATCCATGATGGATCATCATAGATCATCTAAAAACATCCTATAACACAAGATTAAAAACAAAAAGTTTCTTAGCATACAAGATCAAATTAGGTCTAGGGGTTTATACCTTCTTGTCCAATCCTTTGATCTTAGATCTCCTTAGCTGATATTGGTGTTTTAGAGAGGTGTTTTATGACTGATACACTTATGATTTTCGTAGGTTTAGGAAAGAGAGAGAGTTGGTGAGAGCTTGAGACCAAATGGCTAATATTTTTGGACTTTCTCTCTCTCAAATATATATATATATATATATATATATATTATGATATGTTGCTAAAATCTGAAGTAATGGACTGATATTGCTGGAGATTTGTAGTCACAAAGTCAATGCGCTTGGTTACCAACTAAAGCTTTAGCAAATTATACAAGTTCAATAATAAAAAATCCATAAAAGGCATTTTGTTCATTGATCTTGTAATTTTAATGGCATGATGGTCAATTGTCCAAACCCTTAGGGTTTAACCCTAAGGTTCTAACCCTTAGGTTTTACAAACTCAAATTCTAGAATTTTCTAATTAGGGTTTTAAAATAAAAAATTAAGAATTTCAAAAATGTAATTAGGGTTTTAAATAGAAATTAATATTTCTAAATTATAATTAGGGTTTTCTAATTATATTAACGTTTGATAATCACTTTAGGCTTGCCAGTTAGGATTAGGGTTTCCTAATTAGGGTTTAGGATTCCTGGATTTAAAATTAGGGTTTCTAACTCAGCATTAGGGTTTCTAAATCTGAGATTAGGGTTTCTAATCTCTTATTAGGGTTTATTAATTTTAAACCTTATTCGATCAATCATTGATCAATTTCTCTATACAGTACAAACAGGTACTCATCAATATAATTATTTTAATTATATTTTATATCGAATCCCTATCTATAATTTAGGGTTAGGGTTTTAAATTCTCAGTTAAGCACAACTCTACTCTTATTTCTCAGTCAATACACAATTGACTAATTCACAAAACCCGTATCATAGGTACATAGTACAATATTAATAGTCAATATTAATATTAAATAAATAATAATAAAAAATTATTCATAAAATTCGGATTATTCGAAATCCCGGGTTATCACGGAGTTATTAAAATAAATTAAAAGAGTTTTAATTCAGTTTTTGCCAAACAAGACTTAATGCTTTTAAGTCTTTATTTTGATTATGTTTTTCCAAACAAGCTGTGACGAACGAGATTTTTGTAAATTAATTTTAATATTTATTTGAATTAAATAAATATTTTCGATGATTTAATTATTAGATTAAATAATTAATTGATGCAATTGTGATAGATTAATGTAATTATATGTGTTACATTTATTAAATTAATGTAGAGAATATTTATTATTCAAATATGTATTTATGTGAGCTTATTGAATTAAATAAAATATTTAATTTATTTAATTATTAATTAGAGATTTAAGAATTTGACATTATTAATCAATGAGAATTTGAATTATGTGACTATGTGAATTAATGAGTAATTATTATATTTTATTTAAATTAAATTAAATAAGATATTGATTTATTTTATGAAGGAGTGTGACATTAATTAAACTATATGATAAAGTTTTATTAAATTAAATGGTTTTTGAAACCTATTCTAGCCTAGCCAAACATGGTCTTAGTGGGAGTTATGGGCAGTTAACCCATGATGGGTAACTGACCATAATGCGCGTCAGTTCCTTTCCTTTATACGTATTCTTTTTTTTTTAATTTCGCTAAGTCCGGAAAAGCAACACCGAGAACCGAGAGAGATTTTAGATGAAATTTGAGAGAATTACAGCGAGAAACTCGATGATTGAAGAAAGCACCTAAGCCTACAATTATAAACTTTATACTCACGGGTAATTTCTCCAAACCCAATTTCTCTTTTACGTCATTAAGATTTTATGAAAATGGCTTTCAAAGTTTTTGTTTAAACCTCTATTTTTGGGAAAGGAGTAATGTTTATGGGTTGTGTATGTATTAATATGTATCAAATCGTATTCAATTATATATTATATAAGTTACCATATCATCAGCGTCATAAAACAAGTCGTATATGTTGCTCAAAACTTACAGAGTACGAGTTATGGCTATATGGCCTTATACGTGAATTTAATGTGTCAAACATAAATGTTTTTTGTAAAATTCCCACTCTTATTTTATTGTGCATGTTGTTACGAAGAGACCAAACCTTAAATGAACGGATTCGGTGTTATAACGAATCCGTAGTATTAATTTTTATGATTTATGTTCAAAACCTTCAAGAACATCAAGAACAGTGAAATTTACATATTTTAATTCTGTAATTATGTGTTTTAAATGGTTAAAGTCACTCTATAAATGTTGGGTAATGATTATATACGAATTCTAACATGTGGGTATGATTAAATTCGTGTAGTAATAATTTAATTGAAGTTTTTTTGGCTGTATTCTGCAATTTTCGCGAATTGCAAAAAACAGTTCTGGTTATGTGGTGGCGTCACGATCTAGTGCCTTAACATCCATGCTTATGAGTATACATGGCACCGCAAGAAATATCATCAGCAACATGACAAAGTACCGAGATACAAAAGTGGCGGCATTTTCCACTCTCCAGAATGTTCAGAAATGAACTATTTTTAAATGTTCAAGTCTAGCAATGTGATAACAACTTAATTTAATAAACATAAAAATATGTTAGAAGTATAATGAGATGTTAAAATAGTTGGTTAACATGTAAATAACATAATTGCATGTGGATTGAATTATTGAATACATAATTAGCTTGTTATTTGCGAAGTGTAAATTATGTGACAATGGATGTGATAAATTGACTAAGTATAGTCATAACCAAAGTTAGACAAAAAGAATGAAGTTTCTATGATTAGTTACGTTATAATTGACTGGTATTGTGAACGTAAATGATATGTAGGATTTAAATCAAGGAACGAGTTTAATTAACGTGTAATCTACGCACGATGCAAGTTTCCTACCCCTATTTGTTATCATTGTTCAAGTTTATTATTTACCTTGAGTAAATTCTCATTACTATTATTCAAGTTCGAATTGTTATATTAAATATTGATTATCCTTTCAAAGTATAAATTTGTTATACAATATTTGTTCTATTGTATACTTCTTTAGATTATTATTCAATTTGAATATCATTATTGTTGAACATTGTTAGACTAGTGAACCTTATTGATTTGACTAGTCCATAGTTGATGAACGTTCTAAATTTTAGAACCCTTATTGAATTATCCAAACTAAAATTCCTTTGGTGCGGACTCGAATGTCAAACTGAGATGAACAACCCTGCAAAGGGATTAATTATGCGTTAGCGTTAAGATATTGTGCACAGTATGGTACTAAGGGCTGATCCCCCTAAGTACGAGAAGAAGAGTCCATAGTCTTATGACTGTTAAAGGTTTCAAGTATAATCCTTGATAACCTAGGACATAGTTCAAGGTCTTATGACCCTCAGAAATCTTTTGATTCTTGTTATTCATTCTTGATTCAAAATTTGAGCTTTTATTTCAGAAGTCTTTGATTCACTCGCATGTTATTATACATTATTTTTTCATTATTTTACTTATGGGAAATAGTGCTCACTCTTGCATAATAATAACATTGAATTTAAAAACGAAAGGTCCGACGAGCCTTCTACTAGCAAAGCCAAGGGCAAGATTAACAAGTGATGAAGACTTGTTGTTTTATATGATGATGTATTTCTGTTTAAGACTTAAGTTAATGATGTTTAAGTCTTAAGTTAATGATGTTGTTTAAGACTTATTTGTTTATGTTTCCGCACAGATGTTTAAGGTTAGTATGACCTGGGATTATGTTTATTATTCAGATGTTGTAAACCCATAAGGGGGAGATTTATTTTTATCTATTGCATGGTTTGCATTTATTATGGGTAGATAGATAGATGATATTTGTACAGTGAACACCAAATCCCATGGAATCGAAGTACCTGGATTTGGGGGTGTCACAAGTTGGTATCAGAGCTGTAGGTTATGAACCTTAGGTGGGGGAACAACCTTAGGTAGCAGTCTTATAGAAAGAACATAGTGATGGAAAACTCTTATCGAGTTCTAGAAAATGAATTTTTGTAATTCATTGAAGATAATAAAAAACTTTATGTGCTTATGTGTTAAATTATGTGCTCACTAGTACGACTTAGTAACTAAAACTTGAAATTATGTTGTCAGGATGTCGGAGGTTGGAGGAACTAGTCGAGCCGGGGAGGAGGAACTCCGAGTACCTATAGTACCTACAGAGGAGGAGCCTAGAGACATTCATGTCGTTAGGGAATAGTTGGTACAGAGGGAGTCATCTCCATTGATCACCGTTGTTGGTCAGGAGCATGAACCTGAGACTGATCCTGAGGAGGATCCTGAGGAAGAATTTGACGAGGAAGAGGAAGAAGAGGAACATACCTGATTATGAGGCAAGATTCAACGAGTTGGCGAGGTTCGCCCCGTATCAAGTACACACGGACGAGAGAAAAGCTAGAAGATTCGAACAAGGACTAAAGCCTTGGGTATATAGTAAAGTATCAATGTTTCAAACTAAACACGCTTTATTTGAGTCTTTGAAAAGGCCATCCTCGCTGAAGGTGGAAGCGATGCGGTGACCAAGTACAATCAAGATCAGAAGAAGAAGAAGAGTGAAAGTGAAGGAAATAACAAGGCTAGTGGAAGTGGCACAGGAGGTAGGAATTTTAATCAGAAGAAAAGGTGGAATGACAACTCATCATCGGGGAATCAACAAGGAAGTCAGAAGAAAAGAATCGAAGCATGCCCGACCTGCGGGAAAGCTCATCTGGGAGTTTGTATGAAGGGAAAAAGAGTGTGCTACAATTGTGGTCAAGAAGGCCACATAACACCTAACTATCCTAACCCAAAGAAGGGTTCTTGCTTCACTTGTGGTTTGAAGGATCATCTGGCAAGAGACTGTCCTAAGAAGGGATCGGGAGGGTCAGGATCAGGAGGAAACTGGGGAAACAACAGTGGAAATGCCTTGTCTATCACCGGACCAACCGCAACAAATCGACCGACCGCTAGGACTTTCAACATGACGGTGCAGGATGCAGTTCAGTCTCGTGATGTGGTGTCAGGTATCATTCCGATCAATAAAATTAATGCTTATGTTTTATTTGATTCAGGTGCTACTTGTTCCTTTATATCCGATGACTTTGCTAATAGTTTATATTTGCTTAAGGATGAGTTGGATTATCCCATGAACATAGAAATTGCAAATAAAGAGATAATCCCTGTTAAGTACATGTATAAGAATTGTAGAGTAGATATTAAGGGTAATATCATGAACGTAGATCTTATCCCTATTCGTCTTGGGGAATTTGACGTTATATTAGGAATGGACTGGTTATTCAATTACGGGGCTGTAATTGATTTCCAAAAGAAGCGTATTAACCTTATGACTCTGTCAAAGGTTGTGTTTTATGGTAACAAGTCGCCTAGACAAGTGAGTTGTCTGACGATGATGCAATCCAAGAAGTTATTAAGACAAGGCTGTGTAAGATACTTAGCTTATATAGTCGATAGTCGAAAAGAGAATCCGAGGGTAGAAGAATACCGATTATGAGGGACTTCGTCGACGTATTTCCAGATGATTTTCCAGGACTTCCACCAGATAGAGAGGTAGATTTCGTGATCGATTTGGCGCCCGGAACTGCTCCAATATCGAAGGCACCATACCGAATGGCACCAGTAGAGATGAAAGAACCAATGGTACAACTACAACAATTATTGGACAAGAAGTACATTCAACCGAAGCGTGACGCGTAGTGGGGAAGCCGTAGGTGTTATTTAATGAAAGAAGGATGGATCGATGCGGCTCTGCATTGACTACAGAGAACTGAATAAGGTCACGATTAAGAACAGATATCCATTACCGAGGATCGACGACCTGTTTGATCAATTGAAGGGAGCGAGATACTTTTCCAAGATAGACTTGAGAAGCGGTTATCATCAACTAAAGGTGAGGCCAGAGGATGTACCGAAGATAGTGTTCAGAATGCGATATGGTCACTACGAATTTTTAGTAATGTCGTTTGGTCTTACGAATGCTCCTGCAACATTTATGGGACTAATGAATGGTGTGTTCAAGCCGTTTTTGGACAAGTTCGTAGTGGTATTTATAGATGACATTTTGGTTTATTCGAAAACCAAGGAAGAACATGAAGAGCATTTGAGATTAACATTGGAAGTATTGAGAAGGGAGAAGTTGTATGCCAAGTTTTTGAAATGCAAATTTTGGATCGATCGAGTGCAATTTCTTGGGCACGTGATCGATAAAAATGGAATTTTGGTAGATCCATCAAAAGTCAAAGCAGTGATTAACTGGGATCAGCCGAGAACGCCGTCAGAAGTAAGAAGTTTTCTTGGATTGGCAGGATATTATAGAAGATTCATTCAAGAATTTTCCAAGATCGCAACTCCGTTAACGAATTTAACTCGAAAAGCTGTGAAATTTGTTTGGACGGAGAAGTGTGAGGAAAACTTTTAAGAATTGAAGAAGAGGTTGAGTACAGCACCTGTGTTGTCTCTTTCGGACGATACAAGAAATTTTGTTGTTTAGAGTGATGCGTCGCATAAAGGACTTGGCTGTGTGCTAATGTAAATCGGCAAAGTCATTGCGTATGCATCACGACAATTGAAGGATTACTAGAAGGGATATCCGACCCACGACTTGGAGTTAGCTGCAGTTGTTTTTGCTTTGAAAATTTGGAGGCACTATCTCTACGGGGAGAAGTAGGAAATATATGCGGACCACAAGAGTTTGATATATATTTTGACACAGAAGGATTTGAATATGCGTCAAAGAAGATTGTTGGAATTAATTAAGGATTACGACTGTGAGATTTTATACCATCCGGGTAAAGCAAATGTGGTTGCCGATGCCTTAAGTAGAAAGGGTCGTGAGAAATTGATGATGTTGACTGCTCAGGAGGAGCTAATTGCAGAAATGGAGAAACTGGAGTTAGAAGTGAAATATCCTATTGAAATTGACGAGAAGCTATTTCAGATGCAGTCTGGTACAACCCTACTAGATAAAGTTAAAGAGGCTCAACTTCAGGACGATGAATGCAAAAAGGTGACAAAGAAGATATCCGAAGGAACTGAACCGAGATTTAAGATGGATAAGGAAGGAATACTGAGATTTGAAAACAGAATTTGGGTCCCGCCAGTACAATAAATTAAGGAAGAAATTTTGAGCGAGGATAATAGTTCACGATATTCGATTCACCATGGTATTACCAAAATGTACTAAGATCTTCGACAATATTTCTGGTGGCTAAATTTAAAACAAGATGTTGCAGAGTGTGTTGCCAAATGTCTGACCTGTTAGAAAGTAAAAGCAGAGCATCAGAGACCAAGTGGATTGCTACAACCGTTAGAGATCCTAGAATGAAAATGGGAACATATTACAATGGACTTCGTGGTTGGCCTTCCGACGACTCAGAAAGGCTACGACGCAGTATGGGTTATCGTTGACCGACTGACGAAATCCGCACACTTCCTTCCAATCAAAATCAGATTCAACTTAGATCAGTTGTCAAGGTTATACATAAAAGAGATTGTTTCGAGGCACGGAGTGCCGGTGTCAATTGTTTCCGATAGGGATCCGCGCTTTACGTCGAACTTTTGGAAACGTCTACAAGAATGCATTGGTACACAGTTGCGAATGAGTTAGTCATATCACCCTCAGACAGATGGACAGACTGAAAGAACAATTCAGACATTGGAAGATATGTTAAGAGCTTGTATAATGGATTTTAAAGGAAATTGGGATGATCACTTACCGTTAGTAGAGTTCGGCTACAACAACAGTTACCACGCTAGTATAGGCATGTCGCCTTATGAAGTATTATACGGCAGAAAGTGCAGAACTCCACTTTATTGGGATGAAGTTGGTGAAAGACAATCTTAGGGCTAGGGCGATTGGTACAATGAGACGGTAGAAATAGTCAAAGTGATCGAACCTGGTGGTAGCGACTTTCAAGATGAGCGGAAGAAATCTGTTGATCCACCGCCGTAAGAATGTTGAATTTGAACCGGGTAGTTACGTGTTATTAAAGGTCTCTCCCTGGAAGGGAAAGATCAGGTTCGAAAAGAAAGGAAAATTAAGCCCAAGATTCATTGGACCCTTTGAAGTACTACGAAGAATCGGAGAAGTTAACGTCTGAGGTAGCCTATCTCCGGACTCAAGAATGTCCACAACGTCTTCCATGTTTCTGTGTTACGAACCTACAAACCCGATTACAAGCATGTAATTGAATAACGAACCCCTACATTTTGAAAAAGACTTATCTTACGAAGAAATTCCGTTCAAATTGTCGACAAGAAAAGAACAAGTTCTCGAAATAAAGTAATACATTACATTAAGGTAATTTGGAGGAACCACAATAACGAAAGAAGCTACGTGGGAACTCAAGAGAATATGATGAAGAATTACCTCATTTATTTACTTAATTTATGTGTATGGCGATTACGGGATGATCTTTGTAAGGGGGGGGGAGAATGTAACGTGTCGAATTTATTGAGTCGTGATTCTAGGAAAAGAATCCTTTTAAGGGGGAAAGATGTGCTGAACGAGATTTTTGTAAATTAATTTTAATATTTATTTGAATTAAATAAATATTTTCGATGATTTAATTATTAGATTAAATAATTAATTGATACAATTGTGATAGATTAATTTAATTATATGTGTTACATTTATTAAATTAATGTAGAAAATATTTATTATTCAAGTATATATTTATGTGAGCTTACTGAATTAAATAAAATATTTAATTAAGCATAATGTTATTTTAATTAATTTAATTATTAATTAGAGATTTAAGAATTTGACATTATTAATCAATGAGAATTTGAATTATGTGACTATGTAAATTAATGAGCAATTATTATATTTTATTTAAATTAAATTAAATAAGATATTGATTTATTTTATGAAGGAGTGTGACATTAATTAAACTATATGATAAAGTTTTATTAAATTAAATGGTTTTTGAAACCTATTCTAGCCTAGCCAAACATGGTCTTAGTGGGAGTTATGGGCAGTTAACCCATGATGGGTAACTGACCATAATGCGCGTCATTCCTTTCCTTTATACGTATTCTTTTCTTTTCAATTCTGCTAAGTCTGGAAAAGCAACACTGAGAGCCAGAGAGATTTTAGAGAGAATTCAGAGAATTCTGTGAGAAACTCAGTGATTGAAGAAAGCACCTAAGCCTACAATTATAAACTTTATACTCTGGGTAATTTCTCCAAACCCAATTTCTCTTTTACGTCATTAAGATTTTATGAAAATGGCTTTCAAAGTTTTTGTTTAAACCTCTATTTTTGGGAAAGGAGTAATGTTTATGGGTTGTGTATGTATTAATATGTATCAAATCGTATTCAATTATATATTATATAAGTTACCATATCATCAACGTCATAAAACAAGTCGTATATGTTGCCCAAAACTTACAGAGTACGAGTTATGGCTATATGGCCTTATACGTGAATTTAATGTGTCAAACATAAATGTTTTTTGTAAAATTCCCACTCTTATTTTATTGTGCATGTTTTTACGAAGAGACCAAACCTTAAATGAACGGATTCGGTGTTATAACGAATCCGTAGTATTAATTTTTATGATTTATGTTCAAAACCTTCAAGAACATTAAGAACAGTGAATTTTACATATTTTAATTCTGTAATTATGTGTTTTAAATGGTTAAAGTCACTCTATAAATGTTGGGTAATGATTATATACGAATTCTAACATGTGGGTATGATTAAATTCGTGTAGTAATAATTTAATTGGAGTTTTTTTGGTTGTGTTCTGCAAATTTTCGCGAATTGCGTAAGCAGCTTTCTAGTTCGCCACCAAGCATGATGCCGATCTCGTGCCTTAACATCCAGTATACATGTAGCCACTGCAGTGTCAGTAGTGCCAAGAGTCCTATTTGCTGACTATCGCCACACGCATGTAGAGTAGTACCGATAAAAGTGAAATAAGCAATGCTCTCCGTAATGTTCGAAATGAACTATTTTTAAATGTTCAAGTCTAGCAATGTGATAACAACTTAATTTAATAAACATAGAAATATGTTAGAAGTATAATGAGATGTTAAAATAGTTGTTTAACATGTAAATAACATAATTTCATGTGGATTGAATTATTAAATACATAATTAACTTGTTATTTGTGAAGTGTAAATTATGTGACAATGAATGTGATAAATTGACTAAGTATAGTCATAACCAAAGTTAGACAAAAAGAATGAAGTTTCTATGATTAGTTACGTTATAATTGACTGGTGTTGTGAACGTAAATGATATTTAGGATTTAAATCAAGGAACGAGTTTAATTAACGTGTAATCTACGCACGAGGAAAGTTTCCTACCCCTATTTGTTATCATTGTTCAAGTTTATTATTTACCTTGAGTAAATTCTCATTACTATTATTCAAGTTCGAATTGTTATATTAAAGATTGATTATCCTTTCAAAGTATAAATTTGTTATACAATATTTGTTCTATTGTATACTTCTTTAGATTATTATTCAATTTGAATATCATTATTGTTGAACATTGTTAGACTAGTGAACCTTATTGATTCGACTAGTCCATAGTTGATGAACGTTCTAAATTTTAGAACCCTTATTGAATTATCCAAACCAAAATTCCTTTGGTGCGGACTCGAATGTCAAACTGAGATGAACAACCCTGCAAAGGGATTAATTATGAGTTAGCGTTAAGATATTGTGCACAGTATGGTACTAAGGGCTGATCCCCCTAAGTACGAGAAGAAGAGTCCATAGTCTTATGACTGTTAAAGGTTTCAAGTATAACCCTTGATAACCTAGGACATAGTTCAAGGTCTTATGACCCTCAGAAATCTTTTGATTCTTGTTGTTCATTCTTGATTCAAAAGTTGAGCTTTTATTTCAGAAGTCTTTGATTCACTCGCATGTTATTGTACATTATTATTTCATTATTTTACTTGTGGGCAATAGTGTTCACTCTTGCGTAATAATAACATTGCAGTTAAGAATGAAAGGTCCGACGAGCCTTCTACTAGCAAAGGCAAGGGCAAGATTAACAAGTGATGAAGACTTGTTATTTTATATGATGATGTATTTCTGTTTAAGACTTAAGTTAATGATGTTTAAGACTTAAGTTAATGATGTTGTTTAAGACTTATTTGTTTATGTTTCCGCACAGATGTTTAAGGTTAGTATGATCTGGGATTATGTTTATTATTCAGATGTTGTAAACCCATAAGGGGAAGATTTATTTTTATCTATTGCATGGTTTGCATTTATTATGGGTAGATAGATAGATGATATTTGTACAGTGAACACCAAATCCCATGGAATCGAAGTACCTGGATTTGGGGGTGTCATACAAGCCTTAGTGGCATTTGAATTTAAAAAAATATATAACTGACGAACGAATTAAACAGAGATATTATGTTTGTCAGTTTTTTTATTTAAGTATTATATGTATCAGGTATATGGGTGTAAGTTACGTACTTTGTTATTTTAAGCCTAAGAGTTATAGATAGCAGAGAAAGAAAATAGGAAAAACTCTAGATAAGTTTGAGAGTGAAATTGGAATAAAAAGGGATTATCAAAGGAGATTATTAAAAACATGTTAGGAACATTAATTGTTGTTTCTGTGAAGTTTATACAACTTGGGTAAGTTGGAATGGTTTTTAGAAAGGAGCTTTTAGGCTAAATTGACTTTGTTTTGTATTCATCATGAACATTGTCTACGTGCAACTGTGCCGTGGTGCCACAGTGCTAGTCCTGTGAAGAAATAGGGCGCTGCAACGCCACTCGATGCCATTGATTAGCGATGCTGAGACGTTCTGCGCACGGCTTGATTACGTGAGTAAGCGAAGCGCCACAATCTGGCAAGAGATCATTGTAGCCGGTTTAAAGTTTTAATCTTAATCTCATGTCGCAATCATATACTAACGTCATGAAGACCGGTCCTTCGTCTGAAACTAGGGTCTTTGCAGCCATGACAGATTTAGCCTCGAAATTTGATTTTTAATATACAAATTTTATAATTATTAATATAGTGTGATTTTATGACTATAAAATGTAATTAATCATATTGTGGTATTGTTATAATACCAAATATGAAAATTATTATTAGTAATTAATGAATTATATGATAACTGAAGATTTGTGTTATTACATTAAAAGTGTGGTTTTATCATGTGGTTAAACCTTAGACTAAAAGGTGTAAATGAAATAGATATTCAGATATTTACCATGATCACGTGGTAACTAATTATGTCATTATGACATGTGTATAGGATATTTGGGAACGTGAGTTATAACTATTTAGCTTACACGCAATGCAAGTTCTCTAACCCTAACTTTATTTGAGCAAGTTTCCAAACCTTACTTTTATATTAAGCAAGTTCTTGAAATATGTTGAGAAAATTTTTAAATTTGTTTCCTTGTTGAAAATTATAACCTTAGCTTACCATTTTGTTCAAGCAAGGTTTATTGTATATTTTCAATGCTTTGAACTTTATTCTTAAAGCATGAACTCGTTACAATATTCATTTATGGTTCATAACTACTCTTTATTACATTGTTGTTGAACCTTTACATTGTCATTGAACCTTTGATTCAACTAATCCTTAGTTGATGAACGTTGAACTCTAAATTACCCTTGAAACTTATCCGCACCAAACTTCCTTTGGTGCGGACTCGTATGTTAAAGCTGATATGAACAACCCTATTATAGGGGATTATTTTCACGAAAACGTTAAAAAGTTTGTGGACAATACATGGTACGTAGGGCTAATCCCCCTAAGTACGAGAAAGAAGGTCCATATAGTCTAAGAACTGTTAAAGGTTCAAGTAGAAATACTTATAACCTGAGATATAGTTCATGGTCTTGTGACCCTCAGATGAATTTTAATATTAGTTCAAGATTATCAATACTATAAAATGTTATTCAATTCAGTTAAACTTATTCATCTCCAGTTATTATGTTTTCATTAAGTGAGCATTTGTTTGGCTCACTCTTGCGTATATATAACCATTGCAGCTAAAATTGAGAATGTTGACGAGCCAACCACTAGCAAAGGAAAAGGTAAGATGAACAAGTGTTGAAGACTTGTTAATTTATTGAGATTTATGTTTTCAGACTTGGTTTAATTATGTGATATAATTAATTAATTTGTTCCGCATTTGATGAAGGTTTTAAGGTTAGACAACCTGGGATTTATTGGATTTAATTATGTAACCCTTTAATGGGAAGATTTATTACTTAAATTTTATTAAATTTGGGTAGTTAGAAATGAAAGTTTGGGCAATGAACACCAAATCTTGTGGGAATGAAGTACCCAAATTTGCGGGTGTCACAAGAGTTGACCTGAAATTCATAAATTCAAGGGTACTTTTGGACAAAAAAAAGAGTATTGAGTGCAACTGGGACATCGGGATAAACATCAGGGGCATTTTTGGACCTTTGCCCATTAAATATATTTTCTCATTTCTAAGTAACATAACAAATTCAATTATAATTATTCGAGTAATAAATATTCGAGTCGGATTTGAGTACGAAACGTTTCGAGTCAAATTCAAGCACCTCCTTGTTCGCTTTGGTTAGATTCGTTTACACCCTTACACACAACACGGCTAATCCATGACTGTAAGAGACTCCATGTTTTGCTCAAATTTCTATTAAGGCCCTCATATCTGACTACATTTATAATTCTGATCTTCATGATAGTAGTACTTTTTAGAAAAGTCCTTATATAGTTATATATAAACTTAAATGATTGAAAAAATTATTGAACTCTAGTCAAATTATCAATAAAACATACAAGTTATCTTGAGTCATGCTACATATGTCAACACATTTATATTAATATAAAGTTAAATTAAAAAGGGACCACACAATATTATTTTATCTCATCGTATGTTGGTCGAAATTCAATTTCGTCATTAGATTTGTCGACATATGTTATATTTTTTTAAACTATTTTTATTGCACCAAAACTATTGAATTCTTAAAAATTGTCAAAAATGATCAGAATTTAATCATATTGTATGTACACGTTAGCAGACACGTCAATTCATATGATCAAAATATATGTGTGTGTGTGTATATATATATATATATATATATATATATATATATATATATATATATATATCTTAAAAAGATAAATATTTTTTAATAAAACAAAAATAAAATATATATTTAATAATTTGACTATAGTCTTCAAAAGATTTTTTTGTCATTGAGTGATGCTAGAGCTCTCAATTTTTTTGTCTCAAAAGTGTCTTAAATAATATGTCACCATAATATTGGTTGGGTAGATCTTATATGATTGACTATGCCATTAAGACCATGTCATGTCATTTGAGACTCATATGAGAACAAAAATTTGAGACCCCTAGTATTACTCTAAGGCTATGTTTATTTGCAAAAAATATATTGTAATTGGACTATTTGTCTTAATTTAATACTATTTCGGACTATTTTATTCCATAACAAGGAATTAATAGCCTTTTAAATAGTCCTATAGACATTTTTTTTTCTTTTCTAAGGCTATTTATGAAGAACTATATAATCTCACGTTGAATGTGATATTAATAGTCTCCCCATTTTAAGCTATCAAATGACTTTAGTTGCTCTTTTAAAACTTAAATAGTGCGAAATAGTATTAAATTAAAAAAAAAATTCAATTCTAAGCATAATTTTTGCAAAAAAAGATGACATTAGTCTTATATATAAGACTAACTTCCAAAACAGTTATTCAATTGTCACATAAACCAATAATTAGGTCCTAATTTTACTGTATTTATAATTTTGACCCTCACGATACTTGTATATAAGCACCAACTTTCAGAAAAGTGTTTCACTGGTCGCATAAAGCACAAAAAAGAATCCCAAATATTAACAAATGGAGAAGAATATGGCCAAGCTTCCGTTAGAATCCAGTTGTGGTTCATCCAGATTAACTTCCGGGTACATTTCAAAACCTTGTTTTCACGTATCGAAGGTCGTGATTTTATGAATTTCATACTACAATCGTTGTGGTTTGTGCTAGTATAACCCTCATTTTCCTGTTGCATGTTATATTTGTGTGTAGATTAGTTTTTTTTTAAAAATAAATAGATAAGGAAGTAGATATGTGTATATTATGATGTGTTCACTTTTTTAGCTCTCTCTGTGTTTTTTTAGTTTTTTTTTGAGTACTTGGTTGTTTTGGGGTAACATATGAAAATTTGACGGTTATGCACTCCCTCCGTCCCAAAATTATGGAGTCAATTAACAAAACCCTAATTCAAAGTCAATGGTTTGGCTAATACAAACAAATATAACATTTATAAACTAACTATAAACTACTAATATTTATCATATTAATTATTTTCAAAACTTAAACGAAATCATGCAAATTGACTTCCAAAGTCGAAATGTATCTCTAATTTTGGACTAGAGGAAGTAGTTATTCAATTGTAGTGATTAGCATGTATACAAGACCGACTTTAACACAAACTAATCATTAAGCATACGCATAAAACATGTATATTAACATGTATACAAGACCGACTTTAAGACAAACTAATCATTAAGCATAAGCATAAAATATGTATATTAACATGCAAACATGTATATTAAATATGAACATTAACACAAACTAATCATTAAGCATAAGCATAAAATATGTATATTAACATGTATATTAAATATGAACAATAAGAAGACTTACATAGAGGTTCCATGGTAGCCTTCCTTTTATTTGCACACCGGTATTTACAAGCAGAGATCAATCCAAGTTTTTCTAAGAACTAAGAGAGCAAAAGAGAAAGAAGAAAACCAAGCCTACTTACAACTGTGGATCGAGTCACTATTTGTACAAGGCTTTGAGCCATAATGATCGTCAGTGGTGCCGTTTCTTATCTAAATTATTAAAGCTTATTAGCTTTATTAAAGTAACTTTATTAAAGTAGCTTTATTAAAGAAATATTATCTTTAGTGGAATTTGTGACAACCCGAATTTTTATAAGTTATTAAAATAAGAATTTAATAAGTAAAATTCTTATTATAAGGTGTATATATTTTGAATTATGTGATTTGGTGTGAAGAGAATTATATATTCATATGTTGGAGAATGTGAGATTTAATAGTTAATTAAACTATTAGAGAAATTAAATAATATTAGTTAATTTAATTAAGTTAAAATTATTTTATGAGATAATATAATTTTAATTGTTATGCCTTGTGGGCAATGAAAATTATTATGAGTTAAGTTTCATAAATAGTATGAATAATTCACTTAATTAAAATAGTGAATTAATACAATAAAGTGAGAAGATAATATATTGCATGAAAATGTAAATGTTAGTATAATGCTAATAAAATATTTATTAAGTACATTAAATATTTTAGTTGGAAACTGTATGGAATAAAATGAATATTTATGGTATTAAATAAATATTTGATGGGATAGTTTATTTAAGTGTGATAAAATAGATGAGATTTATACGTATTTTATTATGCGAGTATAATGGTGATATTCTAATTTAATTAAATAATTAAATTAGAAGATTGAGAATTTGTTAAATAAAGTTATGATGGTTGAATAGAAATTATAATTTGACTGATAAGGTCAATTTTATTTCCTAAGAAATTAAAGGTACATAATCTAGTTTATAATTCTAGTTTATGTGTTCTTGAGTTTCTTTTAAAATTAGAGTTTTGGTTAATAAATTTGTGGGTTGCGATGTTATATATGTTATTAGATATTTATAATTTGATAATGGTCATCTAGAAACAAATTTTCAGAAATCAAATTCATGTATTTATACTAAAGAAGAGGAATTTGGGTTTTGATTGTAATGTGTATTTTGGTGTACTTTGGGACTAAAGTTGATGATGAATTCGTGATGGAAACTTTAAATTGATGGATGATTGTTGTTCTCCTCTATAAAACAAAAATAACATGAACTTGAATCTGATCGAATTGGTTAAGAAGCAATTAATTGGTGAATGATTTCGCTTAACATGTTGAAAATAGGAAAAATTAGTATAAACCAAGTCTCACATCAACTAAATTGAGAACTTTACCCTTTGCTAAACCTATAAATAGAAGGGCTTGACCCTTTGTTTCATTCACCAACAATAAGGCCTCCAATTTTGAGAAAGGCTTTGTTGTGGGAGGACTTTTTATAAAGACCTCCTTAGTTAAATTTTGACGTGGAAGTGCGTAGTCAGTTTGTGGAACTAGTATTTTCAGGTATGTTTCTTATTTAATTTTTGGTAATGTTATTATTTTAAATATTCTATTTAGTTTGTTAGTTAAAGTTGAATTTTAGAAGTTTAGTTAGTTTTGTTAGTAAACTAGTTAGTTTTGTTAGTAAACTAGTTAGTTTACTATGTTTATTTTGGCTTGAAATTTATTATGTAAATGAGTTCTAATAATTGTAATTAGAGATATGGAACCAAGACCTTAGACGAGTCTGATTATGTTAAATAAGACTTATTTATAAAAAAAGTTGGGTTGGAACGAGTCGAGGCGAGTTTTGGATGTCAAAATGAGAAGTCCGAAAAACTAGTGGACTGTTGATCCAAAAACAAAAATTCGGGGTTAGATAGATTGTTTAGAAAATTCTGGGCTTTTGGTATGTTATAGTACACTGAATAAGCTTTCCATAGACTCCGGAATGGACTAATTCCGACTTCGGAGCAAAGAGTTATGGTCATTCAAAGTAGTCACGTCAAAACTGTCTAACCAACTCGGGGCAGTCACCTTGAACTAAGTTTCTGGAATTTCGTGTGTAGAATTTAGAAAAGGTCAAAGAATAAAAGTTGTAGTCCCGGAAGTTAGCTTTGCGTGGACTCAAGAATCGCTCAAAAATGTTTTGAAACGGAAAAGTTATGACTGTTTTAGCGAGAGAAGGTAAAGTTGGGAAAGAATGAAAAAAAGTTTTGAACGCCTCTTTTTGAACACTGTTTTGGGCTGTCTATCTTATTCAAAATGGGTGTCTAATAACTTTTAAAAATAGTTTAATATAATGTTTACAGTATATCCAAAGTTGGATGTCAACGGACTTATGAGATTTAGAGTAAAGTTTACATTACAACTACTATGCGTTGCTATGTGACTAATAATTGATGTGTATGATTATATAATTGTGTAGGGCACGTGAAGTGCAGATAACTGTAAGTTGTTAAACTGTTTTTGGTAAACAACGATCAAGGCAAGTCTTTCAGTTCCTATTTGCTATGTGAATTTGATGATGAACTGTTTGAAATCTTTATTGCAAATAGCATGGTGTGTTATATTAATGTTGAAAGTATGAAATGTTAAATTCAATTTATGACTACGTTGATTGAGTAAGGAACTCAATCTTTATACTTGTTATATGAACTACAACATGTATGTTATGTTGGTCCAATTATTATGAGATGTATATCAGGCATGTGATTATGTGTTGTGTGATGCATGAAAACTGTTAGTTTTTTTGGGTTGTCGAGCTCAACCTTGAAAATAACCACTTTTGCAGGTTAAAGATTTAAGGTAAGTTATGTGTTACTTGAAAGATATGACTCAGATGTGATACTTGAAGCTTTATATACTTTGGCTGAGTTATTAATATTTGAACCATGTTTAAGGTTCCGAATAATGTATAACTGTTGGATTGTAATATC
The DNA here is from genome assembly GCA_020205605.1 of Panax ginseng. NCBI lineage: Eukaryota > Viridiplantae > Streptophyta > Magnoliopsida > Apiales > Araliaceae > Panax > Panax ginseng. Next base: position 58,715,456 of record CM035140.1, on the reverse strand, counting down.
GTTTTGCGATGTAAACTCTTGTACTATTAAAATGATTCTGAGATATTTAGATGTAAAGGTTGAAAGTTTTGGGAACGAGAATAGTTTGTAATAGAAAATTTTAATTATTCCACAAATTTCAATGTTTGTATTATCGTTTAATGATGTAGGATTTGAGGTTGAATGTATTGTTAACAACCGAAGTTGAGAATTAAATTGTATGAATTTTGGGGTCGTTATAGAATTTTCCACCATTCTCCATTATTTCTGAGTGGAGGGTCCCGCCATTTTACTTTTGCCTTTATTCTTCTTTTGGAGTTTGGCGTCTACTCTTTTGTTGATAGCCATCTGAATGCGATCCCACGTGTCTCCTTGAGCATCTTGAGAATTGTTATTTTTGTCTTTTCCAAGTATTATTTTTTGATTTCTGTGTCAAAATCTAAATTATTAGATTCTTCATTATCTTCTTCTATTTCTGAAGAGTCATTGTCACTATGTGTGGATCTGTGTCTGCTGCCTTTGCTGCTGATAGACATACTATCTTCTGAATTCGAAGTTAATTTTTTTGCTAAAATTTCTATGACCATTTTGTTGATTTCTGCCATTGGGGCATTTGGAAACTTCTTTTTGAGAGATTCCTGTAGAGTAATTAAAAGATCTTGAATTTGATTCTCCTTTTGTTGGATTTTGTCTTCATTCTCTTTATTATAGAGATCCTGGAATTTTTTTTGATGTCTGTTTGGATGATTTCAACAGTCTTTAACTGACCATTTTGTCCACCATTTGCAGTAGAATTTCCTTATTAAGGATGGAAGTCCATAATTGAGGCCTTCCTGTTGTTTGGAGCCAAATGTCCAAGTCAAAATCCATGGGAGTTCGTAATTCATAAAGAATTTAAATAGATCTAGTCCTGTTGTGGCAACCCGGGAAAAACCGGATTGTCCAGAATTTAAGTTTAAAGAATTAGTTATTAATAAAATAAATTTTTATTAATATTATTTTGTGATATGTGTTTATTAATCGTTCTAGAACCTAGGATGATTATAAGACGAGTGAATTCTGGCTACGAGCTAGACTGAACGAGTAAAAAATTCCAAAACAAAAATAATAAAAAATTCAGGAACAAAAATTTCCCAAGGAAAAAGATGAAATAAGCACTATTCACCCTACGAAACCTTAAGGGTTAGGGTTTAAATAATCTAAGCCTTTTCGAGAGATCGGCATATCGAAATGACATTCCGTCAAAAGATTTGACGATAAAAGGTTGTGAAAAGTTAAGTTAGCAGATAAAAGTTTTTCTCAAAAAACGTGCAGAAATCGGACAAAATAAAAATGACAAAAAGTATTATTATGTACTATTCATTCGCTTAACTACGTTAGGAGAAAACGTGAAGGAAAAAGCTTATCATCAAAAAGTATTTTTCAGTTTTTCAAAGTTTTGAATAATGCCTAAAAGTTAATATGTAAAAGAAAGACGAAATATCCAAAAATATTTGGATTCCGAGAATCGCAGTTTTCGAACTGTCGGACAAATCCCGAAAGACTGGACATCGAAGCTTCCAGGAGAAGCTTTGTGAATAGTAAGGAGGTGTGAATAGTAAGGAGGTTTGCCAAATGACCAAAACGCCCCTAAACTTTTCTATATAAGCTAAGCTAATTCATTTTTTTTGTTAGTTTTTTGACTAACACATGAAATTGAGAGAGAAAAAGAAAAAGAGAAAGAGAGCTTGGATGCTCAGATTGGAGAAAGAGAAGAAATGTAAAAGCTAGCAAAATGCAAGATTAAGCAAGAGGAAGAAGGAAATGGAAGAAAATCTAAGAAGAAAGGTATTAAAACTTACCTTTAATCTAATTTTTCTTTAGGTTTTATATCGAAATCATATAAATTAATGAAAATAGAAGTAAAAGATGTTAAGAATGATTTTCATATGGTTAAAATCTTGAGAAAACTAAGAACAAAGAATTAGAAGTTTAGTTTATAAATTTCTTAAAAGCTTTCTTAAGGAAGTATGAATTTTGTAATGAATTTGAACGATCTAAATGAATCATATGAACGATTCGGAGAAATAAGTAAGGAATGGTGTTTTATAATACCAAATTCCAAGAAAAAGTGAAATCATAATCAAAATATCAATTACAAATGAAGAACGAACGAAGAATGTTGTTGATGGACAAATTTAAAACAATCATAGTTATGACTTATTATTGATGGACAAGTTTAAAACCATTACGTATAAGTTAGATGCTTATTGCTTGGTTAAGAACGATGTGACACACCCAAATTTAGGTACTTGAAACCCGAACTCGGTGCTTCACAATACCATTTCTATGAGCGGAATAATACTAATAATAATAACAATAATATAAATACCAAACTTAATTTACATATCAGAGTCTAAATCCCCAGGTTTCCAACCTTTAATTCATTACATTACATGATAATAATAAATATCATAGTCTTACTAAAGTCTAATTATTACATAAGATAGTATAGAACTTATTCTGCAACCTTTCCTTTTCCTTTGTTCCTGGAAGAGCTTTCTGGTTGATCACACTTAGCTGAAAATATTTAAGTTAAGCAAGAATGAGCATTTGATTGCCCAGTAAGTAATAGCAACAATAATTATTAACTGAATGAAGTAAATATTTTCTTTGAATAACTCTTCTACAACGAATCAATAGTTGTGAAGTAAGTTGAACCAATAATAACAACATATCAAATCTTATATCAAATTTTTTAAAACTACGTACTGACTATAAATGGAGAGCAGTCGACAGACTATGAACTTTGTTTTAAATTTTCAATAAAGTTTAACAGAACTTCATCTGCAAATCGTCATAACTTACAGGCATGGGGGGTGATCAACCCGTTATGCCCTGTATTGATCAATACCACATGCAAGAAAGATATTATCGTTCATCTTATCTGCCTTTGGCGCACAAAAGTTTTCCCATGTACGGGATTTTCATACTTAGTCGGGAATCCGAACCAAAACAATCTGGTTGGATACAATAAAGTTCTATCTTGTTCAACAATATTTTTAAGTTTGTGTCTAGCCGAATCAAATAGCCTAGACAGCTTTTAGGTCAACATATACATACTGGAAACCAATAAGTATGTATCAACATGTGATTAAATACAATGATTATTTAAGTAAGGACATTTGTCTAACCATATTTAGAAATTAACGAACAGAATAAATATCTGGGTTATACAATAATACTGTGTTGATAAACAATGATCGAATAATTTAAGAACTTAAATGAATACAAATGTTTGGATACATGATCAATAACAATAAAGTTAATAATCTCGCATAACGATACTATAATTCTGAAACTTCCTTACTCATGTCCATTGCATAAAGTAAATGCAAAGTTAGAATACTTGCCTGAGCTGCTGCTTACAATAACGCAACTTAGTTTTATCTTTTATATAAAGACCTATCATTAATAAGATTATTCGTTCGATTAGAATAACATACTATAACTCATAGTACTGCTATTTGCAGTCAGCACATAACCTAATCACATTGTCATATATGTTTAACAGTCATTTGATTATAAACAAATACGTATCTAGTCAAATTATTTAAGTCCAGATCAATTTCTGAAACATTTCGGTGTACCGGCTTTATCAGGTAATTATCGAGTTTAAAACTTTATTCTATATTTTAATAAATGTAAATATTAGTCATATTATTCTTAAATAACTTATAATAATTTTAAAACAATTATTATAATTTATCATGATTTTTTAAACACTAGAATCCATATTAAATAATTTAAAAATTAAATAATTCAATTATCATTAATATTTAAATAATATTAAACTATTAATGAAACTATTGCCAAAATATTAAAGTTATTTTTAATAACTCAAAATATTTTAAAAACATTTTATTACCCTTAAATGATTTTTAAAACAATTAAAATTATTTTTAAATAATTACCATTAAAATTTAATTATTAATTTATTATTTATAAAAATATTAAAAGTCTTTAATTATAATTTAAAATATTTCTAAAACATTTATTTCCATTTTAAATAAATATTAATTCAATAAAACCATTTTTAAACTATTTATTTAATATAATTATTAAATAAATTAATATTAAATTATTAATAAAATTTACCTTTAAATATTGAAAGTTATATTTTATAACTTAAAATATTTTTAAACTATTTATTTTCATTTAAAAGATTTTTCTAATATTAAACTGATTTATTTAATATAATTATTAAATAAATCTAATATCATTAATATTAAATAATTAATGAAATTTGCTTTAAATTATTAAAAGTTATATTTTATAACTTCAAATATTATTAAATTCCTTATTATCAAATAAAATGATTTTAATACAATAAAATCATTTTTAATTAATTATTTGATGCATTTATTAAATAAATTAAATATCAATATCAATATTATTTAAATAAATACTAGTATTTATGGAAAATATGTTAAATTATTAAAAGTTAATTTTATAACTTCAAATAATTTTTGTAATAAACAACATGTTTAAATATTGACTTTAACATTTCATACTTTCGAATACTAGTATAAAATGACTTTAACATGTTGTTTATAAAATTAACTTTTAATAATTTAACATATTTTCCATAAATACTAGTATTTATTTAAATAATATTGATATTGATATTTAATTTATTTAATAAATGCATTATATAAATTAATTAAAAATGATTTTATTATATTAAAAATCATCTATATGTTTAAACATTAAAACCTAACATTTAACATAGGATCAAGGGTCAGATTTTTGTTTAGGGTTTATACCTTTATATGAACAAATCTTGATTCTAGGCTACTGATCTGTTAATGGAAGTCGTGGGGCTGTATTTTGGGACTGATGTGATGCCCCCAAAATTAGGTATACATCACCCATCTTGAGTCGCCAGATACATGGTACAGAATTCAAATACAACTTAATAATATAACTATCGTGTACAATATGACAAAACATAAACTATGAGTTTGAATACAAATATTGTCTACTAGAGATTATACAAACTCAAAAGGAGTCCTCGTTACAATTATTATCACACTATTTCACAGAATAGTGAGGACTACTAATACACCATCTAGGACCATCACTCTGTTCCCCGACTAGTCCCATTTCGTTCTCATTTCACTGAAGAGACATGTGAAAAAGAAAGGTGAGCTCAACTAGCCCAAATGAAATATTATGACTAAAATAATGCGAGAATAAATTATCATTAGCCTTCAACAATGTTAAACCGATAAAATATAATAAACATCAAGTTTAATCTGCAATGAAAAAGCAATCCATTAAAAGAGTCAAGTAGAGAATAAAATCTACTATCTTTTATGATTTAAAAGGTTTTTCATCACTTTAATCGTTGTGACTTCGACAATAAATAATCCACATCATCAAATCACCCCACTACTACGGCCAAGGATATTCTTTAGTATCACGACCACGAATTATCCATGCACTACTGACTAAAAGATAATCATGTTTTTATTCAGCGGTCCCGATCATGCCATAAAACAATTCATCTTTGCACTACGGCCAAAGAGAATCCATAGCCATAATCATATCAAAAACTGTCCATCAATGCACTACAGGCCAATGAGGATTTTTTTTTCACATCATTTGTAACATTAAGGTCATGATTATACCGAATAATCCCTGGTTATAATCATACCAAGTCCATCTATGCACTATAGGCCACAGATGACTTTCAACAAAATATAAACATGAGGATGATGACAATGATATAAGAATTCAATAAAACAAGTTCAAGAATTAATTTAGTCAGGAACTAATAACGTCCAAATTGTCAACATTATACTGCTTTGTAGAGTAAAATTCAAGAATGATTAGAAGAATATTTCCATGAAAAGATACTAGATGAAGCGCAAATATCAAGGATATTCTACTAATTTCATGGAGTATAGAAGTCAAAACTTTAACCAACTGAGTATAATAAAGAATGGAATAACAAAAGAAATAACCATGCATGCGGTGCTTAGCATGATAGACATGTTATTCCAACGAGATACTAAATAACGTAACCCGTGTCAAAGTGAAATTACATGCCGACAGGATATTCCAACGAGAATAATAATAAAAAGATTTTAACCAGTCTCATGTAAAATGCATGCAGCAGGATATTCTAATAGAATAATAAAGATTTTAATCAATCCGGCGTAAACGCATGCATACATGATATTCCAATAGAATAATAAAGATTTTAATCGAATCCCAGTAAGTAAAACGCATGCATAAGATATTCCATTCCAATGAATAGTAAAGACGAATAATAGAAGAATGTCACCAAGTATAGGGTAGATCAGCGTATCACAAAGTTATTCCAATAGAATAATAAGAAATGGAATAACAACAGTTTTCTTCATGAATAAGAAAGAATAACACCCCTTATGAGTACCCTAAATAATATCCCTTACAGTTAAAGAAACTGGATATAAGAGTAGGGAAGTAGCAGAATACTTTTCTATAGCTTCTCTATAATTTTTCTTTCTAGAGTTTCAGTGAATTCGTAAGAAATAATGAAGGAATGAGCTTCTATTTATAGGAAAATAGAATGAATAGTAACTAATTCATGAACGGTCCAGATTGATTTACTTTTAATCGGACGGTCCATATCTAAAGAAAAAGTCTTTTAAATAAAATATAATATATTATATTATATATATATATATAACATTAGATGAAGTTCATGGGCAGAACAATTTGGCAGGTCACGGATGAATTAATTCGCATGCAAGCTATATACATATAATCCCACTAACATTATATATATATATATATATATATATATATATATATATATATATATATAATCATACCATACCAATCCCACCCGAAAAATCAATTCTTCCTTCCCCTTAAGTCAATCTTCACATGCTAAATATATATATAAAATATTATAACACCTATCAAATTCTCCACCATAGCCCATTCACCCATATATAACATATAAAATACTTATTATTCACACACATTACTTTCATTATTTTTTCTTCCCACCACACTACTTTCACCACACTACACGTACACACTTTCAAACCCCCACCCACATTTTCAAACTTCCAGCAATATGTGGTCCCCACCTGTCATCATCATATATATAACACATTCTCTTACACACACACACATTATATATATAATACACTCCACCTTTCCCATCATCCTCCACTAACATTATATAATATATATATATATATATATATATATATATATATATACACACATCACATACATATATATATAAATATATTTTATCTCTCCTTTACGTAATTTTCTCTCACCCCTATTTTCAGATTTCGTACATCACATGTGGGCCCCATATGTGGTCCCCACATGTGGGCCCCACCTTTATTATATAAAATAATTCTGTACTGATTATTTTGAAAAATGGGCAAAATAGGGGGTCCATAAAATAAGCAAAACTGAGTAACTTCTCACGTAAGCATCAATAATCAATATCGTGTACTACTATGCAACCACGCGTATTACTGTACTTTTACTACCGAGTAGTTCAACAGATTTAACGGTAAAACTTCCGCCGTTATTTTCTATAATTTTTTTTGTCGTTTTCTCAATCCGACAATAATTCTGTTGTGGGGTCCACCAATGATTGCGCCGTCGTACGGATATTCCCCGATAAAAAGAATATTTCCCGACCAATCGAATATTATACATCAACTTGCATATTTGCAAAAATTATAAATACTACCCAAAACTATAACATTATCTCAAATCCATACCATAATATTAAAAAAAATATTTTGAGAAATTTAAATCTTTATTCATAAAATCTGGGGTCTCACAATCTCACCTCCTTATGGAATTTCGCCCTCAAAATTTACGTACGTACCTGGTATGCAGAACAGATGAGGACACTTCGTCAGATTCTAACTCTTGAGGTATAACCTTTAAGCGTAAAATATATTCCAGGATTTTAACAGTACATCTTCATACGTTAAATTATTCGCTATCTCGTCTGGTTTTAAATCAATAATGTGGTTCGGTCGTCCAAATATTTACGTAACATCGATACGTTAAAAACGTTATGAACACGCGACATACTTGGCGGTAAAACGAGTCTAATGGCCACAGTTCCTACTTCATCGAGGATTTCTAATGGACCAATTAAATCAAGGGTTGAGATTTCCTCTCTTCGTTGATTCTTACTTCTAGAATAACGCCCTCTTGAACCTTTTTCTTCACATTCATCAGCTCCGGTTGTGTAGCTTAAGCAACTTTAACTTTATCGATTAAAGTCGATTCTACTCGTATATTCGTTATCTTCACGTGGGTTCGTATATTCGCACTTGTAACCGCATACGATCTTCTACTCAACGCGTTAGTTACCATGTTCGCTTTTCCTACGATGGCATTGAATGGTACGATCGTAATCTTCAACAGCTCGAGTCAACGTTCTTGGCGCATGATACGTTCATTTTAGTTGATAAATATTTGAGGGTTTAAGAAATGGGTTTTGTACTGGGGTCAATACCAAATTCGATTTCACGCTCTGGGGTACGCTAAGAAGTCTTCAAGAATACGTTAGGAAATTTATTAACAATAGAAATATCCTTCAAAACTGTGACTCTCATCCTAAAACTTGTATAGTACATTACATTATCAACTTGTCATCGTCATTCACGACGTCGCCTACGGAAAGTCTGGCTTCGATGCATTCCACACAAGGAAGTCAACAAAGAAAGGATCGGGGCTCTTTACTTATGGCTTGATATGATAATGATTGACTTTAGTGGTTTGGTTGCTCTGAATTCGCATAACAGGTTGGTTAGGAGTATGAAAGCTAACAACCTTACAAAAAGCATGATGAATAGTTAACCAATCGATTCCTAAAATCGCATCAAAGGAAAGTATTTTCAAAGAGACAAGATCGACACGTAACGTGAAAGTTTTGATTTGAACAAGATTTATAAATAGTGGAGGTAACGAAGGTTTCTCCCAACTGAGTTTAAATAGACATATAAAAGTCTAACTTCTTCGGAGTTAACTTCAAACATTGAACACAACTAGGTGAAATAAAAGAGTGAGTAGAACCGGTATCTAACACGGTATAGACTTCGCAAGAGTTTATGACTAATATACCCGTGATAATTTTATTCAGGTTCCTCGTCACGAAAAAAAAACGCTCTCTTAAACTACCGGCTTTGGCTTGTCTGGGACATCCTTTGGCATCACTATCCCAGCTGGAATTGACCTCATCATACGATAAAATCAAGCTAGGTGACCTTCTCTTCCGCAATTAAAACACGCTTTGGACTACTGCGTACAGTTTGGACGGATGTGTCCCTCCTGTCCGCATTTGAAACATACGACTGGTGGTCGTTCTTCTTCTTTTGAAACGGGTGCTGGTGTCGACATCTTCATGTCATTGTTGAACCTTCTCTTCTTGAAATGTCAATTCTTATTGTTTTGACCATGATTACCACCGAAGTGGTTACCATTTCTGGCATGTTGATTTCCTCCATGCTTATTGTCACTGCTTTGATGACTGTTATCACCGGTATTATCATTTTTCCGGCTGCTCTCTTTTGGTTGCGTTGACTCGTTATCGCGCTCCACTAACTGAGCCCTATTTATAACATCTGAATACAAACACAATTTATGAGAAATAAGATATTGACGTATCTCTGGCTTCAAACCTCTTCAAAACATCCGCGTCATTCTCTCTTCATTATCAACCAAGTGGGACGCAAATCGGGACAACTCGGAAAACTTGGCTTCGTACTGCGACACGGTCATGTTGTTTTGCTCCAACTTGATAAATTCCACCTCCTTCATGTGACGAATGCTTTCGGGAAAGTACTTGTCATTGAAAAGCTCTTGGAACTTCTCCCAAGACATATTGAGTGCGTCAGGCTGGGTACGTTTTACAGATTCCCACCAGTGATCTGCCTCTTCACGCAACATAAAGGTGGCAAAGGAAACCTTTTGCTCTTTGGAGCATCCCAAGACATCAAATATCTCGGTGATCTGCTTTAACCACACGTCTCTGCCTTAAGTGGTTCTGGCTTTCCCAAAAACTCCGGTGGTCCCAGCTCCTTCAATTGCTTAGCGGTGACCAACCGTGGGTTGCCATTGTTTCCTCCTGCATTATGAACAGGAGTCGCCTTCGCCTGATGTTGCATGAATTCTAAAAAGCTCCTAAACGTACCATTGTTCGTCAATTGATCAGTGTTGTTGTTTACAGGAGGATTATCACCATCCTGTTGCACATTGTCCTGATTATTGATCTGTGGAGAATCAACGGTCTCTTGTGGTCCATTGCTATTCTCAATATTCTCGGAGGTCATTTTCAGATACTGCCACAAAATAAAGGTTAATTGACATGTAACATATTATCCCTATATTCTGACCGACCAATTAAATACAAGATAAACTTAGGTAGGTCATACTAACGAAGGAATTCCCCGTTTCTCCCCTCTAAGTTCTATTCTCACATCTTAGCCAGGGATCATATCCCTAAGCTTTGATACCAACTGTGACGCCCCAAAAATTAGGTATACATCACCCATCTTGAGTCGCCAGATACATGGTACAGAATTAAAATACAACTTAATAATATAACTGTCGTGTACAATATGACAAAACATAAACTATGAGTTTGAATACAAATATTGTCTACTAGAGATTATACAAACTCAAAAGGAGTCCTCGTTACAATTATTATCACACTATTTCACAGAATAGTGAGGACTACTAATACACCATCTAGGACCATCACTGCTTCCCGACTAGTCCCATTCGTTCTCATTTCCTGAAGAGAACAAAGTGAAAGAAAGGGTGAGCTCAACTAGCCTAGTCGAAATATTATGACTAAGATAATGCGTAATAAATTATCATTAGCCTTCAACAAAGGTTAAACCGATAAAATATAATAAACATCAAGTTTAACTACAAATGAACAAGCAATCCATTAAAAGAGTCAAGTAGAGAATAAAATCTACTATATTTTATGATTTAAAAGGTTTTTCATCACTTTTATCATTTGTGACTCAACAATAAATAATCCACATCATCAAATCACCCCTCGCACTACTGACGAGATATTCTTTAGTATCACGACCACGAATTATCCATGCACTACTGACTAAAGATAATCATGTTTTTAAATCAATCGGTCCTGATCATGCCATAAAACAATTCATCTTTGCACTACGGCCAAAGAGAATCCATAGCCATAATCATACCAAAAACTGTCCATCAATGCATTACAGGCCAATGAGGATTTTTTTTCACATCATTTGTAACATTAAGGTCATGATTATACCGAATAATCCCTGGTTATAATCATACCAAGTCCATCTATGCACTATAGGCCACAGATGACTTTCAACAAAATATAAACATGAGGATGATGACAATGATATAAGAATTCAATAAAACAAGTTCAAGAATTAATTTAGTCAGGAACTAATAACGTCCAAATTGTCAACATTATACTGCTTTGTAGAGTAAAATTCAAGAATGATTAGAAGAATATTTCCATGAAAAGATACTAGATGAAGCGCAAATATCAAGGATATTCTACTAATTTCATGGAGTATAGAAGTCAAAACTTTAACCAATTTGAGTATAATAAAGAATGGAATAACAAAAGAAATCACCATGCATGCGGTGCTTGTGCATAGACATGTTATTCCAACGAGAATACTAAATAACGAAACCGGTCGGTGAAATTACCGAAGCGAGATATTCAACAGAATAATAATAAAGAGCGGAACCAGTGTCGGCGTAAAATGCACAGAGACGGGATATTCTAATAGAATAATAAAGATTTTAATCGGTCCCAAGCGAAAAGCGCATGATACATGATATTCCATAGAATAATAAAGACGGAATCGAATCCCATGAAAAAGCATGAACAAGATATTCCAACAGAATAGTAAAGACGGAATAATAGAAGAGTGTCACCAAGTATATGGTAGACCGCGTATACAGGTTATTCCAATAGAATAATAAGCAATGGAATAACAACAGTTTTCTTCATGAATAAGAAAGAATAACACCCCTTATGAGTACAACAAATAATATCCCTTATAGTAAAAGAAACTGGATATAAGAGTAGGGAAGTAGCAGAATACTCTTCTATAGCTTCTCTATAATTTTTCTGTCTAGAGTTTCAGTGAATTCGTAAGAATTAATGAAGGAATGGGCTTTTATTTATAGGAAAATAGAATAAATAGTAACTAATTCATGAACGGTCCAGATTGATTTACTTTTAATCGGACGGTCCATATCTAAAGTAAAATCTTTTAAATAAAATATATTATATTATATTATATATATATATATATATATATATATATATATATATATATATAACATTAGACGAAGTTCACTAGGCGGAAACAATTTGGCGTGTCACGGATGAATTAATTAATGCAAGCTATATACATATAATCTCACTCACATTATATATATATATATATATACATATATATATATATATATATTAATCATACCATACCAATCCCACCCGAAAAATCAATTCTTCCTTCCCCTTAAGTCAATCTTCACATGCTAAATATATATATATAATATTATAACACCTATCAAATTCTCCACCACAACCCACTCACCCATATATAAAATATAAAAATACTTATTATTCACACACATTACTTTCATTATTTTTTCTTCCCACCACACTACACGTACACACTTTCAAACCCCCACCCACATTTTCAAACTTCCACCAATATGTGGTCCCCACCTGTCATAATCATATATATATAACACATTCTCTCACACACACACACATTATATATATAATACATCCACCTTTTCCATCATCCTCCACTAACATTATAATATATATATATATATATATATATATATATACACACACACATCACATACATATATATATAAATATATTTTATCTCTCCTTTGCGTAATTTCCTTTCACCCCTATTTTCAGATTTCATACATCACATGTGGGCCCCATATGTGATCCCCATATGTGGTCCCCACTTTTATTATATAAAATAATTTTCTACCGATTATTTTGAAAAATGGGCAAAATAGGGGGTCCATAAAATAAGCAAAACTGAGTTACTTCTCACGTAAGCGTTAATAATCAATACCGTGTACTACGATGCAAACACGCGTATTACTGTACTTTTACTACCGAGTAGTTCAACAGTTTTAACGGTAAAACTTTCGCCGTTATTTTCAATAAAATATTTTTTTCGTTTTCTCAATCCGACAATAATTATGTTGTGGGGTCCACCAATGATTGCGCCGTCGTACGGATATTCCCCGACAAAAAGAATATTTCCCGACCAATCGAATATTATACCATCAACTTGCATACTTTGCAAAAATTATAAATACTACCCACAACTATAATATTATCTCAAATCCACACCATAATATTAAAAAAAATATTTTGAGAAATTTAAATCTTTATTCATAAAATCTGGGGTCTCACAACTGATATGCTAACAGAATTCGTGGGTTAGAGAGAGAGGGACTTGGTTGAGTATAACTGCACAAATGAACTAAATGAGGAGCTTTCTCTCTCTTGATCTTATATATTACTTGGATGCAATGTATTTGGATGGTGAAATGGTTGAGTTGCTGAGATTTGTAGCATTTGACATTATCTAGAGTTGGTGACTTATCAATATATGGCAAGATTTGCAAGCAAAAAAATCTAAGAATGTGACAAAAAGGGCATTTTGGTCATTAACCTTGAAATTTTAATGGCAAACTTGTCATTTGTCCCAACCCTTAGGGTTCGACCCTTAGGGTTTACAAAAAATATAAATTTTCTAGGATTTTGAAATTAGGTTTAAAAATTAAAATTTAGTTTCTTAATTTTCAAATTAGGATTCCTTAATTAACTTAGGTTTTCTAATTATATAAAACATGATAATTAGGTTTAAGTATTCACTAATTAACATTAGGACTTACAATTAGCAATTAGGGTTACTAAGTTAGAAATTAGGGTTATTAATTTAGAAATTAGGGTTTCTAACTAACCATTAGGGTTTTCTATAATTAGGGTTTTCCTAATTAAAATTAATATCTATAATAATTGACATTAATCACATAACACAATTTTTGACCAATCTTAAACTCCGGTTTGAGTTTTAAATTTTGATTTCTTACAATAATACAAGGTTTTGTCATAATACACCATAATTGACCAACCATTATCTGTCTATACATACAGTACATATTTATAGCACTGAAATATATTTAATATAATATTATTATTCTCATTCCTTATTTCAAATCCAGAATTAGGGTTTAGATTCCATATTTGATATATCTTTCAAATACGTACCATAATTAATTAAATTAAAATAATTAACTTAACTAATTTGAATAAATTCATATAATAAATATTTATTATAATAATTCTAATAATCATTTCATATATTATTTAAATAATATAATAATCATATTTTCAAGGAAAATAAATAATAAAAATATTTCTACTATAAAATTAATTACTATAAGAATATAATTTATAATGATTAATAATTCTTAAAAAAAATTATAATTATTCGTAATAAATATATTTTCATTTATCACAAATATACATACACATTACTTGGCACATATTCCCACCTTTAAAATAAAATAAAATAAAAAAGTATATGCAAAATTTTTTATTTATTTATATAGAAAATATCGGGTTATTACATTCAACCTCCCTTATAAAGATTCCGTCTCCGGAATCACCGTTTCAAAACTTATACCTATTAGGGTACATAGCATACACAGTCATTTCAAGTAGATCTCGATCAAATTCAATCGAATTGATATTTAACTATTCAACATAAAGCTTGTCTATCTGATTAAACGGAAGTTTGATTTCTAAAAGAACTCAAATTCCTCCTTCAAAATTTCTTTATAAAATAATTTGTTATATATAGGAAAATCATATATATATGAAAATAAAAGTTATTCGAATAATACATGGAGTTCCATTCCCAGCTGCCACAGTATCCTAGACCGTCATGTTGAAGACTCTCGCGGTTGATTTTGTTGGTTTGTTGGTTTGTTGGTTGAATTCGGTCCTATGATCACCAGAGTCCCGCTGCCTTTCCCCATGGTTACACTCCCTGCCTCCATTCTCCTTTTCGGATAATCCTTCACCTTATGATCTATTGACCCACACATGAAACACCCACTGTTCATCATTGGGTTGGGGCAGTTGGAAGAGATATGGCCCTCCTACCTGCACTTGTAACAAACAAATTTACCTTTCAGACATTCACCAGAATGGTTCTTTCCACAGTTCCTACATTGCACAGCCTGTTTCTTAACACCTTCCTGCTTGACCTGAATGTTCCCAAAATTATTCCCCTTTCTTTTCACATTTCCACTCCTACTCCCACTATTAGTTTCCACATTTACAGCTCCCTCGACTTTGCCTTTGCTCCTTTTCTCCTTATTGTAGAGGCTCATGGCCTCACTTCCCTCCTCGACAATGATAGCCTTTTCCATGAGGGCTGCAAAAGTGCTTATCTGCAACACTGCCACCTTGTTGTAGAGTCAGGGTTTTAATCCCATCTCAAACCTTCTCGCCTTCCTAGCTTCTGTATCCACTTGATGCAGAGCGAACCTAGCCAACTCATTAAACTTTGCGGCATACTCCGCAATTGTCATGTTCTCCTGCTTTAACTCTAGAAACTTCACCTCCATCCTAGCCTGCATACTAGCTAATAGATAGTTTTCGAAAAATTATGTCTTAAACCTAGCCCAAGTAACTACACCTTCTCCTGCCCTAACTTCATTTGCCTCCCACCAAAATTTAGCCTCCCTTTCATCATATAAGTGGCAAAAGTTGTCTTTTGCCCCTCATCTACCCTAGCAATTATGAATGTCTTTTCTATTTCTTTAACCCATGTCTGGGCTTCTATAGGGTCAGATGTTCCCCTGAATTCTGGTGGTTCGGCTGCTTTAAAATCTTTGAAGTTTGTCAGGCGATTGTCTGGCTAGTTCCTTGCGGCTGGTATTCCCTGCTGCATAGCCTGAGCTACCATGTTTTCAAAGTTTTGCATCGGGTCTTGTTGTTATCCTCCAGCGTTGTTGACAGATTCTTCTGCCCTTTGATTTTGAGTTTGACGTTTTGGCGGCATTATCTGGTTAAATAAAACATTATATATACTTTATTAACTTACATTCTAAACCTTATCATATAAGTTTAATATATTAAACTTGTTTTATTACTCAAACATAGATTCATACTCATTCAACGATTTCAAAATACTTTATATAGCATAGCACATACTGCTATCCCTCTACGATAACAAAAGTCAGGATTTGCAAAGGTTGAGAATATTAAATTACACACGCACATTATCATACATAAATAATCAACTACTAATCTTTGTTATTTCTTACACCTTTTCTTGATTCTGGATAACCTTTCGCCCGATGACCTTCCAACCCACAAATAAAACATGCACCTTGCTTAAACTCGGGACAATGAGGAGATGTATGTCCCTTATAGCCGCAAATATAACGTATCTTTTTCCATTTGTTCTTATCGGATTTTCCTAAGTTGTGGTCTTACATCTTTCTTTTCCCCTTATTGCTCGGAGCTGCACACAATATGTTACTTTTGGCTCCCATTAGATCAATTTTGATTTTAAGCTTATCTTTTTCTTCCATTATTTCTATTAACGCCTTTCGCAACTGACTATTTAATAGCTTTTCTATTTCCCATAACTTTTCCAGAGAAGAAACTTTGTTCCTCAGATTCTGCAGTTCCGTTGATGCTTGATCGGCTCCAACTTCGGTGTCCGGATCACTATCTGTTAGTTCCACCATTTTTGTATCTGGTACTACGTTTTCCAAAATAACCACCTCATTCGATTTGTTTTCATTGTGAGCCTCTATTTCAGCTATTGGCTTCGATATTAGCTCGGGTGAATGGATTTGATCCTTCTTCATGTTATAAGCATATAATAAGCCTTTTCTACCTGACATCTATACACATAAATTATCCTGATTAGCATATAGTATATACACACAGCAAATAATAGTTTTATATAAGTTATCTTTTATTTTGGTTGACGATGAATTTATCCAATTCATCTCCTTTTAAACTCTAAATGAGTTATTTATATTTTCAACATTTCCCTCTATTCTAAGGTTATAGCCTAAAGTCTATCCCACCTAAGGGTTCTAACCCTAAGCTCTGATACTAACCTGTGACGCCCTCAAATTCAGGTACTTGAAACCCAACTCGGTGCTTCACAATACCATCTCAATGAGGGGAATAATATTAATAATAATAACAATAATATAAATACCAAACTTAATTTACATATCAGAGTCTAAATCCCCAGGTTTCGAACCTTTAATTCATTACATTACATGATAATAATAAATATCATAGTCTTACTAAAGTCTAATTATTACATAAGATAGTATAGAACTTATTCTGCAACCTTTCATTTTCCTTTTTTCCTGCCAGAGCTTTCTAGTTGATCACACTTCGTTGAAAACATTTAAATTAAGCAAGAATGAGCATTTGATTGCCCAACAAGTACTAGCAACAATAATTATTAGCTGAAGGAAGTAAATATTCTCTTTGAATAGCACTTCTACAACGAATCAATAGTTGTGAAGTAAGATGAACCAATAATAACAACATATCAAATCTTATATCAAATTTTTTTTAAACTACGTACTGAGTATAAATGGAGAGCATTCGACAGACTACGAACTTTGTTTTAAATTTTCGATAAGGTATAACAGAACTTCATCTGCAAACCGTCATAACTTACGAACACGAAATGATCGATCAGATTATGCCTGTAGATTGATCAATACTATATGCAAGAACGATATTATCGTTCATCTTATCCGCCTTTGGCGCACAAAAGTTTTCCCATGTACGGGATGTTCATACTTAGTCGGGAATCCGAACCAAAAGAATCTGGTTAGATACAATAATGTTCTATCTTATTCAACAATATTTTTAATTTTGTGTCTAGTCGAATCAAATAGCCTAGACAGCTTTTAAATCAACATATACATACTGGAAACCAATAAGTATGTATCAACACGTGATTAAATACAATGATTATTCAAGTAAGGACACTTGCCTAACCATATTTAGAAATTAACGAACATAATAAATATCTGGATTATACAATAATACCGTGTTGATAAACAATGATAGAATAATTTAAGAACTTATATGAATACAAATGTTTGGATACATGATCAATAACAATAGAGTTAATAATTTGGCATAACGATACTATAATTCTGAAACTTCTATACTCATGTCCATTGAATAAAGTAAATGCAAAGTTAGAATACTTGCATGAGCTGCTGCTTACAATAACGCAACTTAGTTTTATCTTTTATATCAAAACCTATCATTAATAAGATCATTCGTTCGATTAGAATAACATATTATAACGCATAGTACTGCTATTTGCAGTCAGCACATAATCTAATCACATTGTCATATATGTTTAGCAGTCATTTGATCATAAACAAATACGTATCTAGTCAAATTATCTATGTTCAGATCAATTTTTGAAATATTTTGGTATACCGACGGCTTTATCGGGTAATTATCGAGTTTAAAACTCTATTCTGTATTTTAATAAATGTAAATATCAGTCATATTATTTTTAAATGACTTATAATAATTTTTAAACAATTATTATAATTTATCATAATTTTTCAAACACTGGAATTATTATTAAATGATATAAAAATTAAATAATTCAATTATCATTAATATTTAAATAATATTAAACTATTAATGAAACTATTGCCAAAATATTAAAGTTATTTTTAATAACTCAAAATAATTTTAAAATATTTTTATTACCCTTAAATGATTTTTGAAACAATTAAAATCATTTTTTAAATAATTACCATTAATATTTAATTATTAAGGTATTATTTATCAAAATACTAAAAGTCTTTAATTATAACTTAAAATATTTTTAAAACATTTATATCCTTTTTAAATGATTTTTAATTCAATAAAACCATTTTAAACTATTTATTTAATATAATTATTCAATAAATCAATATTAAATTATTAATAAAATTTAGCTTTAAATATTGAAAGTTATATTTTATAACTTAAAATATTTTTAAACTATTTATTTTTATTTAAAATGATTTTTCTAATATTAAACTAATTTATTTAATATAATTATTAAATAAATCTAATATCATTAATATTAAATAATTAATGAAATTTGCTTTAAAATATTAAATGTTATATTTTATAACTTAAAATATTATTAAATACCTTATTATCATTTAAAATGATTTTTAATATAATAAAATCATTTTTAATTAATTTATTTAATGCATTTATTAAATAAATTAAATATCAATATTATTAAAATAAATACTAATATTTATGAAAAATATGTCAAATTATTAAAAGTTAATTTGTATAACTTAAAATAATTTTTATAATTTTCAGAAATTAATTTCTATTTTTAAATGATTTCTAGAAAATAAATTAAATAAAATTAAAAAGTCTGTCGCTATAGCCTTTAGCGACAAAAACAGTCGCCTATTGTGTTCTTGAGAAACCTAGATCTTCAAAGTCAGTAGACAAGGGTTCTACTTTGACCAAGCATTAAACCTGGATCTTGATGTTTCTGGACATGATTTTTGGTCAGATCTTGTAGTACTAATGCAACACTACAAGATCCAACAACAAACATGACCAAACAGCATCACACTAAGGAGATCGAAGCATGCAAAGTGGCTATCAGAACTGTTCTTCATTTCTGGGTTACCCATAAATGAAGAACAGTTCGTGAGGCGTACTTTGGGCTTCCACAACTTGCTATTCATGTAATGGTTTTGTGATTTAATGGGTGCAGTGTGTAGCCAATATGTAAGTGAAGAGATCTATCTCATAAAATACATATAACAACAACAGAATCACTAGATCTATACCGGTCAAACCATGTCAAACGACATGATCATACGTTTTCTGGGTTACCTAGAAAACGTATTTCATGATCGTCCGGCTTGGTTTGATCGTCCACTATGATCAACTTGTTTCATGTTTAGGCGATCTAAAAGCTTGAATCAATAGATCATGTAACATACTACAACATGGATACAAGAACAGAATCAAAACAACAAACAACTGACAGATAATGGCTTGACAAAATCTTGTCAAGCACTGATTTTTAGTTTCTGGGTTACCCACAAACTCTATGGTCAAGCTCGGTCAACGGGTTTTGACCATGAATAACTTTCAATCCATGCATGATTTGGTCCTGATTCAAACTTCAGAACACAGATCTCATGACATACTACAACTTTAAACCTTTAAACAACAAAAATCATTAACGATCACTATAAGGTCTGACATTCGTTGTCAAAGAACAAAAAAAATATTTTCCAGATTTTGAAAAACTTCAAATCCGAGCATATAGATGTTATGAATCTAACATCTATCAACCCAGATCATCTATATGGACTATAAACAACATGTTTAAACATTAAAACCTAACATTTAACATATGATCAAGGGTCAGATTTTTGTTTAGGGTTTATACCTTTACATGAACAAATCTTGATAATAGGCTATTGATCTGTTAATGGAAGTCGTGGGGCTTGATTTTGGGACTGATACGCTAAGAGAATTCGTGGGTTAAAGAGAGAGGGACTTGGTTGAGTATAAGTGCACAAATGAACTAAATGAGGAGCTTTCTCTCTCTTGATCTTATATATTACTTGGATGCAATGTATTTGGATGGTGAAATGGCTGAGTTGCTGAGATTTGTAGCATGTAACATTATCTAGAGTTGGTGACTTGTCAATATATGGCAAGATTTGCAAGCAACAAATCTAAGAATGTGATAAAAAAAAGGCATTTTGGTCATTAACCTTGACATTTTAATGGCAAGCTTGTCATTTGTCCCAACCCTTAGGGTTAACAAAAAAATATAACTTTTCTAGGATTTTGAAATTAGGTTTAAAAATGAAAATTTAGTTTCTTAATTTCCAAATTAGGATTCCTTAATTAACTTAGGTTTTCTAATTATATAAAACATGATAATTAGGTTTAAGTATTCACTAATTAACATTAGGTGTGACGCCCCCAAAATAGGTATACATCACCCATTCTGAGTCTCCAAATACATGGTAGAAAATTCAAATACAACTTAATTATACAACTGTAGTGTAAAATACGGAAAAACACAAGCTAAGAGTTTTAATTCGAATATTATCTTCTAGACAATATTCAAACTCAAATGGAGTCCTTATTACATTTATTATCACACTATTTTACTGAATAGTGAGGACTACTAATGCAAACATCTGGACCGTCACTCCGTTCCCCGACTAGTCCCAGCTATATTCTTATTTCCTAAAGAGAACAATGAAAACAAAGGGTGAGCTCAACTAGCCCAGTAAGAATATTATGACTAAGATAATGCAGAATAAATTATCGTTAGCCTTCAACACTATTAAACTGATAAAAAAATAATAAACATCAAGTTTAACTGCAGCGGAACAAACAATTCATTAGAAGAGTCAAGTAGAGCATGATATCTACTATCTTCTATGATTTAAAAAGTTTATCATTAATTTTATCGCTTAGACTCAACTTAATAAATAAACAACATCATCGAATCATCCCTGCACTACGGGCCAAGGATATTCATGTAATCATCAATGGTCATGATTATACCGAGTAGTCCTTGGTCATAATCATACCAACAACTGTCCATCAATGCACTACAGGCAAATGAAGATTTTTACCACATCATTTGTAACATTACGGTCATGATTATACCAAATAATCTCTGGTCATAATCATACTAATCAATAGTACATCTATGCACGTAAGTCACAGATGACTTTTATCACAATATAAGCATGAGGATGATGACAATGATATAAGAATTCAATTAAAAGAAAGCAAAAGATAAACTTTTAAAAATTTATAACTTAATTTATCCAGAATTCAATAATGTCCAAATTGTCAACATGATACTGCTTTGTGGAGTAAAATTCAAGAATAATATTGTATCAAAAATGATATGGACAGCAATAAAATCAATTTTTGTCATGAATAATTCCCTGGGTGAATAGTGTCTGAGTGAATAGTACCTCATGAATAGTACTTCGAGAATAGTACCCCATGAATAGTATTCGTGAATAGTACTTTGTGAATAGTACTCGTGAATAGTACTTTATAAATAGTACCCCGTGAATAGTACTTTGTGAATAGTACCATAAAAATGAATACTCCTCATAGACAGTACTCCGACATGAAAAGCTTAAAATTTAGCAAGAATGTGCAGAAAATATCCTTGCGAAACGATACTAGATGAAGCAAAAATTTCAAGGATATTCTACTAATTTCACGGAGTATAGAAGCAATACTTTAACAAAATGAGGGTATAATCAGGAATACGAGACGAAATAATATTACTCACATACTACAGAGTATGGAAGAAAATATTATTCCTATGAATACTAAACAAAAATAATATCCCTTACTTCTGAAGAAGACTGGATACTGGAATAGTGAGGTAGCAGACTTCTCTTCTTCTTTCTCTCTATAGCTTCTCTCTCTATAATTGCTCTTGTGAGTCTTAGTGAATTGGTGAGAATGAAAGAAGAATGATCTTCTATTTATAGGAAAATATAGTTTCGATAATTACACGTTTTGGGGCTCAAAATATTACAGTATAATACCTTCATCTTTTCCTTCATTTTTAATTTAGTCCTGCAAGTTTTATCAAACTTGCACCACCTCCCCTAATAGTACATCACGTGAATCAAAATTACATTCATGTGAATCAATAGTACACACATGTGAAAAAAATAATTACAGTATAGTACCTTCATCTATACCTCCATTTTAAATTTAGTCATTCAAGTATTATCAATCTTGCACCACCTCCCCTAATAGTACATACATGTGAATCAATAGTACACACATGTGAACAAATAGTTATAAGCATGTGAATTAATAGCAATTAATTGGTCATTTATCTGGTTAATTACCCGATTGGTCAACTTAACCTCCAAAAATCAATTATTATCGAAATAATTGTCGATTTTCACCAACACTAATAATCCCAACACAATGGAAATATCAATTTCATCTTTAATCAACATGAATTTATTCATCATTAATATTATAACTCATAATATTTAACAACCAGATCATTCCCAGGAAAGAAGGGGCTTTCCGATAAGGATTTCTCCCTATTGGCGCTCAATTAGGTGACCAAACCTCTCCTTGACTGAACTTTCTAGACATTGTCAATATTGCAAATAATAATATGAATAACTTTGTCGTCTCAATTATTGATTTAATAATAATAAATATTATGCAGATGATAGTGTGACAATAATTGAATCAATAATATGAGAGATATTATGCAGTAATTACTGTAGCAATAATTGAGTATAACTGAGTGACTTCTCATGTAAGCGTCAATAATCAATACCGTGTGCTACTATGCAACCACGCGTATTATTGTACTTTTACCACTTGGTAGTTCAACAGTTTAACGGTAAAACTTTCGTCGTTATTTTTATAAAAAGATAATTTTGTCGTTTTCTAACTACGACATTACTTCCGTTATGGGGTCCACCAATGATTATGTCGTCGTACGAATATTTCCTGTTAAAACGAATATTCCCCGACCAATCGAATATTATATAACCACTTGCTTACTTTGCAAAATTTTAAATAATACCCACAGCTATAACATTATATCAAATCCACACCATAATATTCAAAAATATATTTCGAGAAAAATTTATCTTTATTTATAAAAGTTGGGGTCTTACAACCTCTCTTCTTATGAAATTTCGTCCTCAAAATTAGGGTGCGTACCTGGTATGTCGAAGAGGTGAGGATACCTTGACTTCATTTTAGATTCTAACTCCCAAGTCATTTCCTCAACATCGTGGTTTCTCCATAAAACTTTAACATGAGGTATAACCTTGGAGCGTAGAATATGATCCTTATTATCCAAGATTTTAACAGGTACCTCCTCATACGTTAAATCTTCCATTATCTCGTCCGGTTCTAATTCAATAATGTGGTTCGGGTCTTTCACATTTTTACGTAACATAGATATGTGAAAAACGTTATGAACACGAGACATACTTAAGCGGTAAGTGGCGAGTCTATAAAGGCATAGCCCTACTCGATCGAGGATTAAAATGGGCCAATGAATCGAGGATTGAGCTTTTGTTTCTTTCCAAATCTCGTAACTCCTTTCCATGGAGCAACACGTAACAACACATGATCTCCAATATTGAATTCAACGTCCTTTCGATGAAGATCAGCAAAACTCTTTTGTCGATCTTGCGAGGTTTTTATACGTTGTCGAATCGTTAGAATATTTTCCGTAGTCATACGTACCAACTCCGGTCCCAACAACGTTGCTTCACCCACCTCATCTCAGCATACTGGAGAACGGCACTTTCTTCTTTACAACGCCTCAAATGGAGCCATGTCAATACTTGCTTGATAACTGTTGTTGTAGGAAAACTCCACCAATGGTAAGAACTTGTCCCAACTTCCTTTGAAGTCAAAGATACAGAGTCTTAATAAATATTCAAGAGTTTGAATAGTCCTCTCTGATCGCCTCGTCTGTTTCATGGATGATATCTTTGAACTAAATCGTAAATCTGTGCCCATAGCTTTTTGCAAACTAACCCAAAATCGTTAAGTGAATCTTGGGTCTCGATCAGAAACTATGGATACTAGCATACCATGCAATCTTACAATCTCATTTATGCACATACGAGCAAGACGTTCAAGTGTATAAATTTCTCGTATCGGTATTAAATGAGCAGACTTGGTCAATCTATCAACAATGACCCAAATCGCATCTATGCCTTGAGAAACCTTGGGAAGACCAGTAACAAAATCCATGGTAATGTGCTCCCACTTCCATTCTGGAATTTCAAGTGGTTGCAATGGACCTTTTGGCACTTGATGCTCCGCCTTGACTCGTTGACAAGTTAGATACCTTGAGATAAACCCCACTATCTCTCTCTTCATATTTCTCTACCAAAATGTATGTCGAAGATCACGATACATTTTGGTACTTCCAGGATGGATTGCAAACGGTGTGTTGTGCGCCTCCATCATGATTTTATACTTCAAGTCAGAATCGTTAGGAACACAAAGTATGGAGTTGACTCGAAGTATTCCTTCTACATCGATTCTTGCTTTCAGAATAGCACCTTCTTGCACTTTCTTCCTCATACACATCAGCTCCAGGTCTGTAGCTTGAGCAGCTTTAACTTTATCGATTAAAGTCGGTTTGACTAGTATATTCGCCATCAGCACATGGGTTCATGGAGTCTTTAACTCTATCTTCATCCTTTGTAAGTCATACAAAATTGGCCTTTGCATTGACAATATCGCACTCATACCCGCATATGATCCTCTACTCAATGCGTCAGCTACTACATTCGCTTTTTCAGGATGGTATTAAATGGTATGATCGTAATCTTTCAATAGCTCAAGCCATCGTCGTTATCGCATGTTGAGTTCCTTTTGAGTGAAGAAATATTTGAGGCTTTTATGATCCGTATAGATCTCCACCTTCTCTCCATACAGGTAATGCCTCCAAATCTTAAGCGCAAAAACGACAGCTGCCAACTCTAGATCATGAATAGGATTATTCCTCTCATATTATTTGAGTTGTCATGAGGCATAGGCTATGACTTTCCCATGTTGCATGAGAACACATCCTAAACCTTTGCCTGAAGCATCACTATAGATGACAAATCCCTCCGCGCCAGATGGTATTGTCAGAACAGGTGCTGAAATGAGTCTCCTCTTGAGTTCTTGAAAACTCTTCTCACATTCCTCGCTCCAAACGAATTTTTTATCTTTTCGAGTAAGCTGAGTTAATAGAGTAGTGATTCGAGAAAACCCTTCTACGAATCTCTGATAATAACCAGCTAAGCCGAGAAAGCTACGTACTTTGGTCACTGACTTAGGTTGCTCCCAGCTTTGAATTGCTTCAATCTTTTTCGGGTCAACAGATATTCCATGATTTGATATCACGTGCCCAAGGAATGCTACTTCCTCAAGCCAGAACTCGCATTTCTTCAACTTAGCATAAAGCTTGTTTTCATAAAGCTTTTGGATTATCAACCTCAAATGTTTCTCATGATCTTCACGACTTTTTGAGTAAATGATGATGTCATCAATAAAGACGACCACAAAGTGATCCAAATATTCCTTGAATACTCGGTTCATCATATCCATGAAGGCAGTAGGAGCATTAGTCATTCCAAAAGATATGACTAGGAATTCGTAATGCTCGTACCAAGTTCTGAAAGCAGTCTTTGGAATGTCATCAGTTTTAATCTTTAATTGATGATATCCGAAACGAAGATCGATCTTTGAAAAGAATTTTGCGCCTTGCAACTGGTCAAACAGATCATCAATACGAGGTACCGGGTACCTATTTTTGATGGTGACATGATTCAACTCCCGATAATCAATACAAAGTCACATACTTCCATCTTTCTTCTTCACGAATAGAACAGGAGCACCCCAAAGAGACGTACTAGGACGAATGAAACCGATGTCTAATAATTCCTGCAGTTGGGTCTTTAACTCCTGAAGTTCAATAGGAATCATTCGATATGGGGCTTTGGAAATGGGTTTTGTACCGGGTTCAAGGTCGATACCAAACTCGATTTCACGCTCCGGGGGTAGTCCAGGAAGTTCTTCGGGGAATATGTTAGGAAATTTATTGACAATAGAAATATCATTCAAATCTGACGTATTTTTGTTTAAATCTGTGACATGGGCTAAGAAAGATTGACATCCGTTTTTCAATAAATGAATAGCTTTATGGATTGATATGATAGTGATTGAATTTAGTGGATTGGTTGCTTGAATTCGCATAATAGGTTGGTTAGGAATATGAAAGCTAACAAACTTACGAAAACAATCAATTTTTGCATGATGAGTAGTTAACCAATCAGTCCCTAAAATCACATCAAATGCAAGTATTTTTATGGAAATAAGATCGACAAGTAATGTGAGGGTACCGATTTGAACAAAACAAGACTTATAAACAGTGGATGTAATGAAGGTTTCTCCCAACGGAGTTTCAACAGATAAGTCAAAGTTTATTTCCTCCAGAGTCAAATTTAAACGTTGAGCGCAAGTAGGAGAAATAAAAGAATGGATAGAACCGGTATCAAATAAGGTATAGACTTCGCTAGATTTTATGATTAGTTTACCCGCGATCACCTCGTTTGGATTCCTCGCTTTTTGGGAGGTTACGACAAACGCTCTCCCTTGAACTACCGGTTTTATCTTGTCTGGAATTGCCTTTGATGCCTCCATCCCAGCTGGACTTGACTTCGGTGCATGATAAAATCGGGTTAGGTGACCTTCTCTTCCATAATTGTAACATGCTTTGGACTGCTGCGTACAGTTTGGACTGATGTGTCCCTCCCCTCCGTATTTGTAACATATGACCAGCGGTCATTTTCCTTCCTTAACAACAGGTGCTGGTGCTGACGTCCTTCCATCATTATTGAATTTCCTCTTCTTGAAATTCCCACTTTTATTATCTTGGCCATGATTACCACCGAAGTGGTTACCATTCTGGCACGTTGACTTTCACCACATTTGTTTTCACCGCTTCGATGACTGCTACCACTAGTATTATCATTTTGTCGGCTGCTCTCTCTTGGTTGAGTTGACTCGTTATCGCGCTCCAATAACTAAGCCATATTTACAACATCTGAATACAAACACAGTTTGTGAGAAATTAGATATTGATGTATCTTGGGTTTCAAACCTCTTAGAAACATCCGCGTCATTCTCTCCTCATTAATAACCACGTGGGACGCAAACTGGGACAACTCGGCAAACTTAGCTTCGTACTGTGACACAGTCATATTGTTTTGCTCCAGCTTGATAAACTCTACCTCCGTCATGTGATAAATACTTTCGGGAAAGTACTTGTCGTTAAACAGTTCTTGGAACTTCTCCCAAGAAATCTTCAGTGCGGTAGGTTGAATATGCTTTATCAATTCCCACCAGTAATCTTCCTCTCCTCGCAACATAAAGGTGGCAAGGGGAACCTTTTCCTCCTCGGAGCATCCCAAGACATCAAATATCTTGGTGATCTGCTTTATCCACGTCTCCGCCTTAAGTGGTTTTGGCTCTCCAATAAACTCTGGTGGTCCCAGCTCCTTGAACTGTTTAGCGGTGACCGTTCGAGAGTTGCCAGTGTTTCCACCTGCATTTTGAACAGGAGCCGTTCTCGCCTGATGTTGCATGAATTGCATAAAGCCTTTGAACATCCCATCATTCATCATTTGATCGGTGTTATTGTTTACCTAAGGATTATTGTCTTCATGTTGGACATTATCTTGGGTATTGATCGTTGGTGACTCAACGGTCTCATGTGCTTCATTGTTTATCTCAACATTTTCGGATGCCTTTTTCAAATACAGCCACAAAACAAGGTTAATTGACATGTCACTTATTATCCCTATACTCTGACCGACCAATTAAATACCAAATAAACTTAGGTAGGTCATACTAGCGAAGGAATTCCCTGTCTCTCCTCTCCTAGTTCTTGTCTCACATCTCAGCCATGGATCATATCCCTAAGCTTTGATACCAACTGTGACGCCCCCAAAATAGGTATACATCACCCATTCTGAGTCACCAAATACATGGTAAAAAATTCAAATACAACTTAATTATACAACTGTCGTGTAAAATATGACAAAACATAAGCTGAGAGTTTTAATATGAATATTGTCTTCTAGATAGTATTCAAACTCAAATGGAGTCCTTATTACATTTATTATTACACTATTTCACTGAATAGTGAGGACTACTAATGCAAACATCTGGACCGTCACTCCATTCCCCGACTAGTCCCAGCTATATTCTCATTTCCTGAAGAACAATGAAAACAAAGGGTGAGCTCAACTAGCCCAGTAAGAAATATTACGACTAAGATAATGCAGAATAAATTATTGTTAGCCTTCAACAGTGTGAAACTGATAAAAAATAAAAAACATCAAGTTTAACTGCAACGGAACAAGAAATTCATTATAAGAGTCAAGTAGAACATGATATCTACAATCTTCTATGTAACGCCCCCAAAATAGGTCCAATCCATCCAACCTATTTTGAGTCGCCAAAAACATGGTACAGAAAATAACTACAACTTTATTACTACAATTGTCGTGCAAAATACAATAACACATATGTTGTGAGTTTTGATACAAATATATACCAACTATGTCTCTGGACACCAAATTTGGATAGCACGTCACAATGGAACCTTACATAAAGGTACAGTCAATAAATGTTTTAGAAATTAAAATCTTTGGAAAATACTCAAGAAAACCTTCGTACATGGGAGGCCATGCGTCTAGGTTATGTTAGATATCATATGCTCATAGAATTATCCTTGGTTGACCCAATAGACCCTAAAGAAAAATGAGAAGATTACTATCATGTTCTTCCCAATGGTGCGTCTTCTCTTGATATATAACTATCTCCACTGTTTGCAATTAAAAATTATATTTCAACCAAACTCCAAGATTATATAGATAGTGCTCGTAGATATACTCATCAAGTGGATGTGAACAACCTTGTCTTATGATAACACGAGGTTGTATGTCATTAGACATCTTATATGATAGTGGCAAAACAACCTTCCAACGTTGGGTTCGCCTCGCCCTATTTGATTCACCAAATATAACTACTAAATGATGTATAAAATACAACACACTTTTCTATACTGTTTAGGGAGAACTTCCACCACTAGAGACCACCGTTCTATTCCCCTGTTACCCCTCCTCGACCCAGCTACACTCTTATTACCTGAAAGGAATTATGAAGCAAAAGGGTGAGCTCAACTAGCCTAGTAAAGAATATCATGACTAAAGATAAATAAATTATCAATAGCCTTAATCAGTAATAAATCAGAGATTTAGAACATATGGTAGATGATAAAAATTTTCAACCACACTTGCAGTGGAACGAGCAATCCATTAGAAGAGTGAAATAGACCATAAAGCCTATTATATTCTCCATGTTAAAAGACCATCAACAATGTTTTATCCCTGTAACATCAATCAACAGTTCCGATCCACAATCATGTGAATAACTCATAATCATAATTGTGGTTCTAAATTCCTCTTCTCATCTAGGACGAAGATAATTTTTATCACATGTCTTTACCTGAAACATCAAAGATCATGGTTATACCAAATCACAGTTCCTGTTCATAATCATACTAATAAATTCATCTTTGCACTACGGGCCAAAGATATTCGTCAACAGTTCATCTATGCACTACTGGCCAAAGATATTCAACAACAAGTCATCTTTGCACTACAAGCCAAAGATATTCAACAACAGATCATCTTTCAACAACAGGCCAAAGATATTCAACAACAGATCATCTTTGCACTACTAGCCAAGATATTAATATTTCAAACAAATATATAATCATTTCAGAATTTATATAAACAATAATTATAACCATGTTGATCAATTCACCTTTGCACTTAAGCTAAAAATATTCAATTATAAATTCAATGGTCATGATCATACCAGTCAACAATTCAACTTTGCACTACTGGCCAAAGAGAACCCATAGCCACGATCATACCAATAATCTACCCATCTTTACACTCAAGTCAAAGAGAAAATTTCATCACTAGGATTATAAAAATGTTATATATGATAATAAAAATAATATGATCAACAACTGCATTTAATTTCAAGAGTAAGATTCATAAATCAACGATAATTTGGTCAGAAAAAGAAACCAATTTTATCGTGAATAGTACCCTGTAAATAGTAACTCATGAATAGTAACTGGTATTCGTACATAGTACTGTATACGTAAATAATGTCATATACGTAAATAGTGCCATATACATGAATAGTGTCGTATAAGTAAATAGTGTCATATACGTGAATAGTATTGTGACAACCCGAGAATTTGAATATTTTTAAAATTTTAAAAAATTGAATTAAGGTTCAAAATTATAACCTAGACAGAAAATAAGTGTATGCGTTTGATATTTTTAAGATAGAATTTTGAGGATTTCAAAATTCTGTGAAGGATTTAGGTGAATTATTCAAGATTAAGGAATATGTGAATATGTTCTGTGTATATGTGTACAATGATGTGGTTAAAAGTCAAGTTGACCGATAAACGATATCTCAGAACAAACCCTAATTATATATTAAGAACTTTAACGTTCGGTTAGAAAACCCTAACGATTAACAAGAAACTCTAGAAACCGGTTCTGGAAACCCTAATTTCAGTTTCGGGAATCCGAACCCCTAATTCGGTGCATGAAACCCTAAATCGGAAACTTAATGGCATAAGTGTAAATAATTATAGGATTAATTAGGGTTAATCTTAACAAATTGGTTACAAAACCCTAATTCCAAATTTAAAACCCTAATTACGGATTTGAAACCCTAATTTGTAAATAGGGAAAAACCTAAGTGTTAATTTAATACTTTTAATGTTAATTAGGATATATTAATTCTAATTTTTAAGTTAAGTAATTAGAAAACCCTAATCTAATTACAAAATCTAATTTCTATTTTAGAAAATTAATTTTCTATTAGAAACCCTAATTTTAGGGTTATAAACCCTAATAACCATTTTGACCCTAATTGCATGATTATGAATTTTAATTAGGAAATACTAATCCTAATTAGTAAGATTTAAAGTATGATTAAGAAATTTTAATATAATTAGAAAATTCTAATTATAATTTAGAAATATTAATTTTTTATTTTGGAAACCTAATTTGGAAATTTTAGAAATTAAATTGCTAAACTTGAGGGTTCAAACCCTAAATCCTAAAAGTTTTCCAAACCCTAAACCTTCCCAAACCCTAAACCCTAAGGGTTTGATCAATTGTCCAAATTGCCATTAAAATAAAAATCAAAATGACCATTTTGCCCTTTGTGTATTTTTATAAAATTGGTGTGTAGGTTTTGATTTTAGGTGAGTTGCTTACCAAAACCTAGCTCTAGCATGTGACTTATATCATCTAACAATTGCCACCTTGCAACTTAGATGCATTGAATCAAAGATATTATATAGATTAAAGGAGAGAAAAGGCTCACTTTTATTTCATTTTTCTCCTAAGCTCTTCTCTCTCTAAATCTGAAATTATAGAGTGAGAGGGAGTGTAAAACAAAGCCAAGATCATGTAATAACAAGCCAAGATCAGATCATCAAGGATCAGTTCTTGAATCAAAGCTCAAAGAAGGTATAAACCCTTATCCTAGAAATCCTTAGATTTGATGTTTAATGTTGTTGTTTGTTGGTTAGATATGTGTTATAGGGTGTCATTTGATGATCTGGGTTGCTAAAACTTAGATTCATATCATTTTGATGCTCGAAATTGAAGATTTCTTAAATCTGCAAAAGTTAGAAATTCGTGATCTGACAGTCATATGTCAGGGCTTTTAGATCGGTGTATGTAAGGTTTTATGTGTGTTTTATGTTATGAACTTGTAGTATGACATGAAGGCTTTAATTGGGAACTGGAATCAAGGTCATATCCTATCTAGATTTCATGTAAGAAGAGGTCAAACCTCGTTGACCGTTCATGGAGACTGAGTTTCTGGGCAACCCAGAAACCCAGATCTCGCCTGACAATATTTTCTTGGCCTCTGATCTTGCCATATTTTCATTGTTTGTCCATGTTGTTGGTTGGATCATGTATACTAATATGCAGGATATACATCTAAGCCTTTAGATTACCAAAATCATAAACCGAAACGGAATTAAGCATGGTCAAACTACGTTGACCAATCAGCCTTAAGAACTTTCTGGAAAACCCAGAAAATTCAAGACCCGATTCCTGATCACTACTTTGACCAGCTTCGATCTCTTTTATTTGGTACTGTTAGAATGCTCTGGTGATATGGTATTGTTCCTTGTCATCAGTACTACAAGTTAGTCACTTTATGTCTCATTAAGAAGTCCTGGAATAGTGAGATACAAGTGCTAAAAGTGAGACCCATGAACTGTTCTTCATTTCTGGGTAACCCAGAAATGAAGAACAGGTCTGATAACAATTTGGAGAGCCTAGATCTCTCGGATCTGTTATATAATGGTCACGAAACTTGATTCAAGTTGTAGTTCTACACTTATACCACACTCTTAATACAAATTACAAGCCCAGAATCAAAAAGAACCTGCATCAATTGTAATATCCGAAACGGAACCTGCATATTTTTTTTATGTAATTTAAGAATTGTTAATAAACAACTTTATATGAAATTTTGGGTGATTTCATTTATTAGATGTATGTGTGTGGTACATATATGTGTTATTTCAAGATATGTGATGACATGTATTTAAATGGTTGGTTTAGTTTTATTTAACTATTTAAATAAAATTAAGTAGGAATTATTCTATTTTATTACGTGGGATGGTATTAAATCATGAAATGGAGTTAGGAGCAGAATTTAGAGATGCGACCGTGGTATTCGAGTCCTAACGTCAAATTAGTCGATTGATCGTAATCACGAAAAAGTGTCACAGTTGACTTTTTGGTCAAAGTCAACCTGTTGACTTTTTTGAGGAAAAAGTCAACTATAAATTTCAGAGATGAATTTGACTAAATGGATAGTCCCTTGACGTCCGGAACGTCGACTTTAGTAGGAATAGATATATGGTTCACAAAGTTTGGTTCCGAAGGGTAAAATAGTCAAATAGCTTATTAATTGATTAATTGATTAAAATAATATATGTATTTTTTTTAATAGAAATCAGCTGAACTGATGGACCCATGAGACTTTTAAATTGGGACAAGGGAGGGAGTATACATATATTACATAATAGCCAGGGTAGAAGTAATTTATTTTATTCCTTAAAACCAAAATTCTTTTTAACTCCCACATTCATTTTCTCTAACTCCCACATTCTACCTATTAATTAACTATATTATTGTATTATTAAGTACTGTGAGTAACTAATCATTAGTGTTGGGGGTTATGGGAGTTGGGGGTTATGGGAATCAAAAGACTAACAAAGTTATACATATATACAAACACACTTTTCTTTTCAGAAAATTCCACCAAGTAAACATGCAGAGAAGTTGAGAGTGATAGATAGTGTGGTAGTATTCTAGAGATCACTTAACAACTAACAAGCAAGGAAGAGGGATAATCAAATTAACGCAAGGAAAATTCATCCAAAAAGGTAAGCTATGAAACTCTCTTTTTCATGTTCTTGAAGAAAAATAGTGAAAAAGCATGTATAGCCATGGTAAATGGTTTATGTTAATTTCGTAAGGCTATGATAATATTGTTGGTTTCTGTTATGAGGAGGATAAGGAATGAAAAGTATGGTTTAAACATGTTTTAATTACATAGAGAATCAAATATTTCATGAATGTATGCGATATGTTGATAAAATGCCTCTTTGAAGTCAATTTGTTCATAGCATGGTAATTTAGTGAGTTGGTTTGTTGTAACATGTTCATATATGTTGGTAGAAGTGATCTGGACAGTAGGAGTCAAGTCCATGCATCCTAGAATCAAAATCACAAAATTTTTCAAAGTTGGTTGAATATGAAATCTGTGATTTTTGGGGTTTTTCGGAGCCTCGAAATCATGGTGTATATGACTCGATTAATGTATGTAATAATTTTATAAAATAGTATGTAACATGAGGTACAACCTGTCCAAATTTCATAGGAAAGGGAGTTAAATTGAGAAAGTTATGAAAATCGTAAGCATGCATGCTGGTAATAAAATCTGCAGAATTCTGGAAATTCCAGAATTTTTTCTAAGTATAAAACAAGTGCTTGCACGCTTTTCTATGCAGTTGGTTTGTGGTCTTAGCATACTAGTTTTATGAATGTTATATTTTTGTAAAATACCTTGATGTATGAAGTTTATTGTGTCCAAGTATCATGGTCATATCATCTTTAGATTAGCGGGAATAAAATCGTAGAGTCAGTGAAAATCGTAGAGTCACTGAAAATCATAGAGTAAACTCTGAAAATCGTAGAGTCAGTGAAAATCGTAGAGTAAACTCTGAAAATCGTAGAGTCAATGAAAATCGTAGAGTAAACTCTGAAAATCGTAGAGTGCAGATAGTAGAGTGAAAATCGTAGAGTCAACACTGAAAATCGTAGAGTCAGTGAAAATCGTAGAGTGAACTCTAAAAATTGTAGAGTGCAAATAGTAGAGTGAAAATCATAGAGTGAACTCTGAAAATTATAGAGTAAAGTTTATATTACAACTACTATGCGTTGCTAATAGTTGATGTGCATGATTATACACTGTGTGTAGGCACGTGAAGTGCGAGATAAGTAAGAAGAGTTAATCTGTTATTGGTAAACAACGATCAAGGCAAGTTTCTTACCCTATTTTTCATTATGAATTTATTCAACTCTTATTCGGTTGATTGCAGCGAGGGTAAGTTTGGGCTTGTGATTAATTAATCATTCGTGCAAGCTCCTTTATTGTAAAGTTCTATAACTTCAATTGAGATGTGAAACGTTATTGATGATTATTCAATTCCTATTGCAACTGCTATACTTTAAAGTTCGTATTCCCTTAATGAACTATATTCAAGCATGCTTTCTAGCTTTCGTCCCAGCTAGATGTTATTGATGCAAACATAGTATATTGTTTAAACAATTCAAATCCTTTGAAGCTATTTGATGTTTACTAATCCAAATTGCTTTGGTGAGGTCTCGTATGAATACTAAGATGAACAACCCGGATAACGGGGTAACTGATGACGGGCATATAGCCCCATTTACGCTTATGCGTTTAAACTTTATAGTTGTGCACAATGTAGGGTACGATAGGCTGATCACCTGGAGTACTTGCAGAGACCGTTTACAATCTATTTGATTATTAAACCATCTGATGGTTTTTGATGAAACAAAGTAATGTTTAGGGTATCTAACACCCCTTAGTATGTTATTGAGAATTCCAGAACTCTTATCTTGATATTCCAGTTTATCTCTTGATATTTATTTCAACCGTTGAGAAATATTCATACTAATGTTTTTACTTCTGATGTATGTTCTCAAACTACTTTATATACTTGCTGGGCAATTTGTGCTCATTCTTGCTTAAACCTTTCAGTTAAGGCTAATAACGCTGAAGGCTCGGGAAAGGACAAAGGAAAGTCTAAGATGAAATGATGAGAGTTATTTATGTAATAATTATATTTCCGCATATGATATGATGTAGCGATAAACGCTAAGTTTAAGTTTTAGTTTATTAAAGGCTGTAAAGACTTGGGACTTTATTTTGAATAAGTATGTAATAGTTAATATTATTATTATTAGAGTTACTTAAATAGATGATGATATATGTTGTATCATGATCACCATGTCCTGTAATCGATGTTACACGGATTTGGGGGCGTCCCAGGTTGGTATCCAAGCAATAGGTTATAAACCTTAGGTGGGGAACCTTAGACTATAACCTTAGGGAAGTTAGTGGAGAAAATAAAGAGATGAACTCATGTAGAGTTCTAGGGGTTGTGTCAAATCTATTTTTCCTAAAAACAAAAACAACTATATTAAAATACTAACCGAGTGAATTTTTTTTCTTGTTTGAAGGATGTCAGGAGAAGAGGAGGTTAGAGATATCCACGTTGTGAGTGAGCAGTTGGTGACAAATTGTACTGAGCTTATAGTCGAGGCAAGAGACTCGACTGACCCAGGGAGTATCCCGAAAGGAAGAGGAGCCCGAGGAGGACTCGGAAGAAGCACCTGAGGATACTTTATTGGATGAGTTGATGGATAGGATTACGGAGTTGGACAACAAGGTCCATGAGTTGAAGGAGCTGTATCAAGGGGAACAGCAAACTGCAGCATTGCTTGAGGCATTGGTGCACCTCCTGACAAGTTACGGGCATCAGACTAGAAGGCGGATAGGCTGGAGGATGAGAAAGAAGCTATTAGGACCCACTTGGGGCATACCATTAATGGGTTAGAGTCGAGGATTTAGAGTCTTCAAACTGACAAGCAGATTATTACCACATTCTGGGGAGAAGAGAGGAGAGACCGTGTTCGGGCTGAGAAGCTAATCATGAAAGTTAGAAGGAGAGGTGAGAGATAAGAAGGTTAAGATAGACAAGATGAAGTATGCATTTAAGTCAAAGACATGGAAGGTTTCAACATAGGGTGAATCATTTTCCAAGTGAGGAGCACCCCTGCTCTAGACGTGTTATAAGCCGAGGGTCGGTAATCGGAGATAGCGGATGAGGAGCATGAGGGCGCGCCATTAGGCGGGCTTTTAGTTTATTATGATGAACTTTTACTATCGGCGATATAGAACGCTTTTATCTTTGAATAATAAGCTTGGTTTCAGTTTTTACCAAGTATGTTGGTTTAAAGTGATGTAAATGGCTTAATGTTATAAGACAATGAAATACCTTGGGTGTTATGTTTATAAATAAATATGTTTTTATTTAAGTATATGATGTGATGATTAAGTCTCTTCTTATCATTGATATATTATGTAGAGTAAGTGATAAGATAATAACATTAAGTTCATTTTAAACAAATAGATGGCTAGAGGAAGATGTCGTCAAACACCCGAGGGGTCAAGCGGTAATGCTGGGGATCCACCGAATCCTATGCAGCAGTTTATAGACATGTTAGTGGGGGCACTTCAGAATCGAACCCCGAATGCCAATAACCCTCTAGTGGCCCAGGTGGCACACTTCAAGGACTTCAAGAGCGTGGGACCCCCTGAGTTCAAAGGAACCACTGAACCCATCGAAGCTCAAACTTGGGTCAAGGAAATCAAAAAGGCGTTCGCTATCGCCCGAGTAGGTGATGATCAGAAAACAATCTTCGCCACTTACATGCTGAAGAGTGAAGCTAACTTCTGGTGGGAGGAAAACCAGACCAGGGCTGGAGAAGGCGTGATACCTTGGGAAGGGTTTAAGAAAAAAATTTTGAGAACTATTTTTCGGTTAGTATGCAGAGTCGCATGGAGATGCAATTCCTGGAGCTGAAGCAAGAAGACATGACGGTACCTCAATATGCCGCAAAATTCAACGATCTGGCGAGGTTTGCGCCTCACCAGTTCGAAACTGAGGAGAGAAAACAAGGAGGTTTGAGCAAGGTCTCAAACCATGGCTATATAGCAGACTCTCTGTGTTACAGACGAAAAGCTTCGTGACTCTCCTGGAGAAAACTATAATCGCTGAGGGCGGAAGTGAGGCCCTGATGAAATTTAATAAGGAAAAAAAGAAGAAGAATGAAGGAGGGAATCGCGGGGAAGGTAGCAGCAGCAGTGGTGCAAACAAGAAGAAGTGGAACAATAACAACAGTAGCAGCAACAATTTCAAATTGAGAAACTCTGGGGGAAAACTAGGGGAAACAAAGAAGAGAACAAAGGCATGTAAGGAGTGTGGAAGGAATCACTCAGGGGCATGTCAAAAAGGAAAGAATGTCTATTTCAACTGCGGGCAAGAGGGGCACAGCTCTCCCAATTGCTCTGCACCAAAGAGAAATGGATGCTTCAACTGTGGAGCATTGGATCATCAGGCAAGGAATTGCCTAAAGAAGAACACAGCAGGAGGAAATGGAGGAAGGGGACCAAGCGGTGGGAATCTCGTGATTAATGGACCACCAACTCAGAATCGACCAACAGCAAGGACTTTCAACATGATGGTTCAGGATGCGGTCGCATCCAGGGACGTGATTTTAGGTATCATTCCGATCAATGATATATCTGCTTACATATTATTTGATTCGGGTGCTACTTGTTCCTTCGTATCGCATGAATTCTCCTAATGATTAAATTTACCCCAGGAAGAATTAAAATATCCTATGAACATAGAAGTTGCTAATAAGGAAATGATTCTCGTTAGCCATGTCTATAGAAATTGTGTTGTAAACATCAGGGGATATAAGTTACCCGTGGATTTAATTCCAATTCAATTAGGAGAATTTGATGTAATTCTAGGAATGGATTGGTTATTTAACCATGGAGAGATGATAGATTGCCAAAAGAAGTGTATAAACCTTAAGACTCCAGATTAGTCTAAGGTAGCATTCTATGGAAGTAGGTCGTCGAGACACTCAAGTTGTCTGACGATGATGCAAGCAAGGAAGTTACTAAGAAAGGGATGTGTAGGATACTTGGCCCATATCATCGATACGCAGAAAGCAGGGATAGAGATGAGACAGATACCAGTAGTGAACGAATTTCCGGATGTATTTCCGGAGGAATTGCCAGGACTTCCACCGGATCGGGAGGTCGAATTCGTTATAGATTTAGTACCGGGGACGACACCGATTTCGAAAGCCCCTTGCAGAATGCCACCGACAGAAATGAAGGAGCTGATGGTACAGTTGCAAGAGTTATTGGATAGGAAGTATATTCAACCGAGTGTGTCTCCTTAGGGAGCACCAATTTTATTTGTGAAAAAGAAGGATGGATCGATGAGACTATGTATTAACTATCGAGAGTTGAACAAGGTGACGATTAAGAACAAGTATCTGTTACCTAGGATAGATGATCTGTTTGATCAACTGAAGGGAGCGAAATATTTTTCCAAGATCGACTTGAGGATGGGATATCACCAATTAAAGGTAAGGAAGGAGGATGTACCTAAGACAGCGTTCAGGACACGTTACGGTCACTACGAGTTCCTGGTGATGTCGTTCGGGTTAACAAATGCGCCAACAACATTTTATGGACATGATGAATCGGGTATTCAAGCAATACTTAGATAAATTCGTAGTTGTGTTCATAGATGATATCTTGATCTATTCTAAGACTCAGGAAGATCATGCTGAACATTTAAGGTTAGTGTTTGAGGCGTTGAGGAAGGATGAGTTATACGCAAAATTCTCGAAGTGTGAATTCTGGTTGGAGAAAGTTCAATTTCTGGGTCACGTGATCTACAAGGACGGGATTTCGTGGATCCAAAGAAAGGTGGAAGCGGTTCGAATTGGGAACAACCAAAGTCACCGAAATCAAGTAAGAAGTTTCTTAGGACCGGCAAAGCTATTATGACGGTTTATCCAAGATTTTTCAAAGATATGGAACGCGTTGATTTAATTTAACGAAGAAGTCAGTAAAATTTGTCTGGACGGAGAAATGTGAAGAGGGATTTAAGGAACTCAAGAAAAGACTGAGTGAAGCACCAGTGTTGTCTTTACCTAACGATACAGGTGACTTCGTGATTTTCGGTGATGCGTCACACAAAGGACTTGGCTGTGTGCTTATGCAACATGGTAAAGTTATTGTGTATACATCGCGTCAATTGAAGGATTACGAGAAGGGATATCCTACCCATGATCTGGAATTGGCGGCAGTAGTATTTGCCTTAAAGATACGGAGGCACTATTTATATGGTGTAAGGTGTGAAATATACACGGACCATAAAAGTCTGAAGTATATTTTCACGCAGAAGGAGTTGAATATGAGACAAAGAAGATGGTTGGAACTTATAAAGGATTACGATTGTGACATCTTGTATCATCCGGGGAAAGCGAATGTGGTAGCAGATGCGCTAAGCATAAAGGGCAGTGGTAGGTTGGCAATGCTAACAGCTCAAGAGGAGTTAATTAAGGAGATGGCTAGATTGGAACTCAAGATAAAAAGTCCAAGAGAGCCAGAGGGGATTTTGTTCGCAATGGAGGCTCATCCGACTCTATTGGACAAAATGAAGGAAGTACAAGGCAGCGATGAGGAATGTGTGAAGGTGAGGACAAGAATTTCAGATGGAGAAGAGCATAAATTCAGTATGGGGGGTGATGGATTATTAAGATTTGAGAAGAGAATTTGGGTGCCAATGGTTATCAATTAAAGGAAGAAATCTTGCAGGAAGCTCATAGCTCAAGTTACTCAATTCACCCGGGAAGCACAAAGATGTATCAGGATCTCCGCCAACATTATTGGTGGCACAATATGAAAAGAGAAGTCGTAGAGTGCGTCAGCAAGTGTTTAACATGCCAGCGAGTTAAAGCGGAACATCAGAAACCGAGCGGGCTACTTCAACCTTTAGAAATTCCAGGATGGAAGTGAGAGCATATCACGATGGACTTCGTGGTAGGACTTCCAACTACGCAGAAGGGTTACGATGCAGTTTGGGTGATCGTTGATCGATTGACCAAGTCGGCGCATTTCTTGCCAATCAAGATCAGATATACCTTGGATCAGTTGGTAAAGCTTTACATCAAAAAGATTATTTCCAGGCATGGGGTACCTATATCAATTGTGTCAGATCGCGATCCGCGGTTCACAGCAAATTTCTGGAGAAGTTTTCAAGAACGCATGGGAACGCAACTGAGGTTGAGCACGGCGTATCATCCTCAAACAGATGGGAAGAGCGAGAGAACTATTCAAATGTTAGAGGACATGCTGAGAGCATGCGTTATGGATTTCAAAGGGAGCTGGGATGATCACCTACCGTTGGTAGAATTTGCGTACAATAACAGTTATAATGTGAGCATTGGTATGCCACCTTATGAAGCTTTATATGGAAGGAAATGTAGAACGCCATTGTGCTGGGATGAAGTGGGAGAACGACAATTGCTAGGGCCAGAATTGGTGCAACAAATTGTAGATGTGATCAAAATAATACGAAGCGAGGCTCGTGACTACTCGAGATCAACGTAAGAAATATGCGAGATCAACATCTAAGCAACAACGAGATTTCGACGCTTCGACTTATGTGTTTTTGAAAGTGTCACCTTGGAAAGGGAAAATGAGATTTGTGAAGAAGGGAAAACTTAGTCCCAGATTCATAGGACCCTTCGAAGTGTTGAGGCGAGTGGGTGAGGTAGCTTATGAAATAGCCTTACCTCCTGAGTTAGAACATGTATACACAACGTGTTCCATGTTTCGCCCCACGATCCTATAACCGTGGATTACAAGCATGTCATAGAGTATGAACCTATTCAGTTTGAAAAGGACTTAACCTATGAAGAGGTCCCATTGCAGATAATCGATAGAAAAGAACAAGTGTTAAGAAATAAGATAATACCTTCTGTTAAGGTATTGTGGAGGAACCACAACGCCGATGAGGCTATGTGGGAACTCGAGGAGAAAATGATGAAAAATTACCCTAATCTTTTTGATTGATGTGTAATGATTCCGGGGAT
The DNA here is from genome assembly GCA_020205605.1 of Panax ginseng. Classification (NCBI taxonomy): domain Eukaryota; kingdom Viridiplantae; phylum Streptophyta; class Magnoliopsida; order Apiales; family Araliaceae; genus Panax; species Panax ginseng. The sequence continues at coordinate 58,673,315 of CM035140.1, read as the reverse complement.
GGAATCCTTTTAAGGGAGGGTGAATGTAATATCCGAGTTTTATTTTTAATTTTTTTTTTAATATTTTTTTTATGTAATTTAAAAATTGTTAATAAACAAATTTATATGAAACTTTTGGGTGATTTCATTTATTAGATGTATGTGTGTGGTACATATATGTGTTATTTCAAGATATGTGATGAGATGTATTTAAATGGTTGGTTTAGTTTTATTTAACTATTTAAATAAAATTAAGTAGGGAATTATTCTATTTTATTATGTGGGATGATATTAAATCATGAAATTTGAGTTAGGAGCAGAATTTAGAGATACTGATTTGTGTATTCAAGTCCTAACGTCCAAATTAGTCGATAGATCGTAATCATGAAAAAATGTCACAATTGACTTTTTCGTCAAAACAACTCATTGACTTTTTTCGACGAAAAAAGTCAACTACGAATTTCAGAGATGAATTTGACTAAACAGATAGTCCCTTGACGTCCGGAACGTCGACTTTAGTAGGAATCGATATATGGTTCGTAAAGTTTGGTTCCGAAGGTTAAAATGGTCAAATAGCTTATTAATTGATTAATTGATTAAAATAATATATGTATTTTTTTTAATAGAAATCAGCTGAACTGATGGACCCATGAGACTATTAAATTGGGACAAGGGAGGGAATATACATATATTACATAATAGCTAGGGTAGATGTAATTTATTTTATTCCTTAAAACTAAAATTCTTTTTAACTCCCACGTTCATTTTCTCTAACTCCCACATTCTTCCTATTAATTAACTATATTATTGTATTATTAAGTACTGTGAGTAACTAATCATTAGTGTTGGGGGTTATGGGAGTTGGGGGTTATGGGAATCAAAAGACTCTAACAAAGCTATACATATATACAAACACACTTTTCTTTTAAGAAAATTCCACTAAGTAAGCATGCAGAGAAGTTGAGAGTGATAGATAGTGTGGTAGTATTCTAGAGATCACTTAACAACTAACAAGCAAGGAAGAGGGATAATCAAATTAACGCAAGGGAAATTCATCCAAAAGGTAAGCTATGAAACTCTCTTTTTCATGTTCTCAAGAAAATAGTGAAAAGCATGTATAGCCATGGTAAATGGTTTATGTTGATTTCGTAAGGCTATGATAATATTGTTGGTTTCTGTTATGAGGAGGATAAGGAATGAAAAGTATGGTTTAAACATGTTTTAATTACATAGAGAATCAAATATTTCATGAATGTATGCGATATGTTGATAAAATGCCTCTTTGAAGTCAATTTGTTCATAGCATGGTAATTTAGTGAGTTGGTTTGTTGTAACATGTTCATATATGTTGGTAGAAGAGATCTGGATAGTAGGAGTCAAGCCCATGCATCCTAGAATCAAAATCACAAAAATTTTCAAAGTTGGTTGAATGTGAAATCTGTGATTTTTGGGGTTTTTCGGAGCCTCGAAATCATGGTGTATATGAATCGATTAACGTATGTAATAATTTTATAAAATAGTATGTAACATGAGGTACAACCTGTCCAAATTTCATAGGAAAGGGAGTTAAATTGAGCAAGTTATGAAAATCGTAAGCATGCATGTTGGTAATAAAATCTGCAGAATTCTGGAAATTCCAGAATTTTTTCTAAGTATAAAACTAGTGCTTGCACGCTTTTCTATGCAGTTGGTTTGTGGTCTTAGCATACTAGTTTTATGAATGTTATATTTTTGTAAAATACCTTGATGTATGAAGTTTATTGTGTCCAAATATCATGGTCATATCATCTTTAGATTAGCGGGAATAAAATCGTAGAGTAAGTGAAAATCGTAGAGTCAGTGAAAATCGTAGAGTAAACTCTGAAAATCGTAGAGTCAATGAAAATCGTAGAGTAAACTCTGAAAATCGTATAGTTAGTGAAAATCGTAGAGTAAACTCTGAAAATCGTAGAGTCAATGAAAATCGTAGAGTAAACTCTGAAAATCGTAGAGTGCAGATCGTAGAGTGAAAATCGTAGAGTCAACACTGAAAATCGTAGAGTCAATGAAAATCGTAGAGTGAACTCTGAAAATCGTAGAGTGCAGATAGTAGAGTGAAAATCATAGAGTGAACTCTGAAAATTATAGAGTAAAGTTTATATTACAACTACTATGCGTTGCTAATTGTTGATGTGCATGATTATACAATTGTGTAGGGCACGTGAAGTGCAGATAGCTGTAAGAGGTTAATATGTTATTGGTAAACAACGATCAAGGCAAGTTTCTTACCTATTTTTCATTATGAATTTATTTAACTCTTATTCGGTTCATTGCAGCGAGGGTAAGTTTGGGCTTGTGATTAATTAATCATTCGTGCAAGCTCCTTTATTGTAAAGTTATATAACTTCAATTGAGATGTGAAACGTTATTGATGATTATTCAGTTCCTATTGCAACCGCTATACTTTAAAGTTCGTATTCCCTTAATGAACTATATTCAAGCATACTTTCTAGCTTTCGTCCCAGCTAGATGTTATTGATGCAAACATAGTATATTGTTTAAACAATTTAAATCCTTTGAAGCTATTTGATGTTTACCAATCCAAATTGCTTTGGTGAGGTCCCGTATGAATACTAAGATGAACAACCCGGATAACGGGGTAACTAATGACGGGCATATAGCCCCATTTACGCTTATGCGTTTAAACTTTATACTTGTGCACAATGTAGGGTACGATAAGCTGATCACCTGGAGTACTTGCAGAGACCGTTTACAATCTATTTGATTGTTAAACCGTCTGATGGTTTTTGATGAAATAAAGTAATGTTCAGGGTATCTAACACCCCTTAGTATGTTATTGAGAATTCCAGAACTCTTATCTTGATATTCCAGTTTATCTCTTGATATTTATTTCAACCGTTGAGAAATATTCATACTAATGCTTTTACTTACGATGTATGTTCTCAAACTACTTTATATACTTTGCCGGGCAATTTGTGCTCATTCTTGCTTAAACCTTTCGATTAAGGCTAATAATAACGAGGGGCTCCTGGGCAAGGACAAAGGAAAGTCTAAGATGAAATGATGAGAGTTATTTATGTAATAATTATATTTCCAAGATATGATGTGATGTAGCGATAAACGCTAAGTTTAAGTTTTAGTTTATTAAAGGTTGTAAAGACTTGGGATTTTATTTTGAATAAGTATGTAATAGTTAATATTATTATTATTAGAGTTACTTAGATAGATGATGATATATGTTGTATCGTGATCACCATGTCCTGTAATCGATGTTACATGGATTTGGGGGCGTCACATCAATCACCGGTCAAACTAGGGACCTTGTACACTGACATGAAGGTCTCAAGAACACCTATAGTGACGGTTCTGTCGCTATAGGGCCCTTTAGCGACGGTTTCTATTTAATTTATTTTATAATTTTCCAGAAATTAATTAAAAATAGAAAAAAATATATTTTAATTATTAAAAATACTAAATAAATTCCAAAAAATTATTTTAAATTCTGAAAAATAGTTTTTAATTATTTAGAGTATATTACATAAATATTTAATATTTTTGGAATATAAATGATATTTAATTTATTTAATTATAATATTAAATAAATGATTTAAAAATGATTTAAATACATAAAAAATCATGAAAAATAATAATATGGTACAAGAAAATATTTAAAGATATTTTAGTGACTTTTAATATTTTGTGATGAAATTCATTAATTAATCAATATTAATGATAATTAGTTTATTTAATAACTATATTAAATAAATTAAGGAAAAATGGAATTAATGCTTTATAAATTATATAAAATGATTTAAGTGTTAGGAAAATATTTTAAGTTATAAAATATAACTTTTGATATTTTGTCATGAAAATATTAATATTTTAATATTAATAGTAATTATCTGATAAAGAAGTTAACTGCTTAAAAATCATATAAAGGTGATTTTAAGGTATTAAAATACTTAATAATATTATAAATATATTATAATATTATGGCATGTATTTCATTAATATATGATAATAAATAAACATTAATGATAAAAGAATTAAGTAGTATTTAATTTATTTAAGTACGTTATTAATTATTTAAAAATCAAGATAAATGATAATAATTATTTAAAAATTATTACGAGACTTTGAAAAATATTTCGACTGTTATTAAAATTATCATAGATAATGGTTAAGTGTTTAGTCAGAGTTTAATTAAACTTAAACTCGATAAAAGCCCGACTAGACCGTTGGGACGTCAGATTTGTGTCAGGTTCAACTCAGACTGTAAAGTTTGACTTGATACCGAGTCATATGTGTGTTATAGACTAATAGGATTATGTGTTATGTGTTTAGGTTATTCTATGTATATATATATATTATAGTATTATATTGTGATGATATTTGTGAAACCCCTGATTTTATGAATAAACAATTAATTTTCTCGAAATAATTTTTTTATATTATGGTGTGAATTTGAGATAATGTTATAGTTGTGGGTAATATTTATAAATTTTACAAAGTATGCAAGTTGTCATATTATATTCGATTGGTCGGGGAATATTCGCTTTAAAAGAAATATTCGCATGCGACGACACAATCATCATCGTGGACCCTACAACGGAATTATTGTCGAATTGAGAATGACAAAAATATTTTATTGAAAATAACTACGAAAGTTTTACCGTTGATACCGTTGAACTACTCGGTAGTAAAAGTACAATGAATCTGGCGTTGTTGCATAGTAGCACACCAGTATTGATTATTGCTATTTATGTGAGAAGTCACCGCTTTTGTTCAATTATTGCTACAATAGTTAATGATAGTATCTCACATTATTTGATTCAATTATTGTTGATTTAGAAGTTTTGTTTTATTCACGTAATAAAATAGAAAAATCTTTTATATAAAATAGAATACTTTATTAAAGTTATTCTATAAATAGAATATATTATATTTTATTATGCATAGTGTTTAGACAAAGAAAAATCTTTTTATATAAATAGAATATATTATATTTTATTTAAAAGATTTTCTTTTAAATATGGACCGCCGATTAAAGTAAATTAATCTGACCGCTCATGGATTAGTTACTATGCAATCCATTTTTCTATAAATAGAAGCTCATTCCTTCATTATTTTCTTACTTAATTCACTAAACTCTAGAGAGAGAAACTATAGAGAGAGACTATAGAGAGATAGAAGAAAAGTTTTCTCGCTACTTCACTACTCTTATATCAAGTATTATTTTACTAGTAGGGATATTATTCTTTTGTATTCAAGAAGAGAACTTCATTATTCCATTTCTTTATTGTTCTCGTTGAATAACTCAGTATACGCTGGCTACCCTATACTTAGTGACATTCTTCTATTATTCTCGCTTTATTATTCGCGCTGTAATATCCCGTCTGCATATATCATGGGACCGGTTCCATCATTTATTATTATGCATTTATTATTCAGTTGGAACATCCTGTCAGTGTGAATTTCACCTGACCTGGTTCCGTTATTATTATTTTGTTGAAATAACCGTCTATGAGAAATACCGCATGCATGGTGATATCTTTTATTATTCCATTCGTTATTATACTCAGTTGATTAAAATTTTGACTTCTATACTCCATGAAATTAGTGGAATATCCTTGATATTTGCGCTTCATCCAGTATCTTTTTGTGGAAATATTCTTCTGAGCATTCTTGAATTTTACTCTACAAAGCAGTATCATGTTGACAATTTGGACGTTATTGGTTCTTGGACAAATTAATTCTTGAACTTGTGTTATTGAATTCTTATATCATTGTCATCATCCTCATGTTTATATTATATTGAAAGTCATCTGTGACCTGTAGTGCATAGATGGACTTGGTATGATTATGATTAGGGATTATTCGGTATAATCATGACCGTAATGTTACAAATGATGTGGAAAAAGTCCTCATTGGCCTGTAGTGCATTGATGGACAGTTTTTTGGTATGATTATGGCTATGGATTCTCTTCGGCCAAGGGTGCAAAGATGAATTGTTTTACGGCATGATCAGGACCGTTGATGAAAACACGATTATCTTTGGCCCTTAGAGCATTGATAATTCGTGGTCGTGATACTAAAGAATATCATTAGCCTGTAGTGCAGGGATGATTTCATGATATGGATTATTTATTAAGCTGAGTCTCAGCGATAACAGTGATGAAAAACCTTTTAAATCATAAAAGATAGTAGATTTTATTTTCTACTTGACTCTTTTAATGGATTGCTTGTTCAGCTGCAGTTAAACTTGATGTCTATTATATTTTATCAGTTTAACATTGTTGGAGACTAATGATAATTTATTTTGCATTATCTTAGTCATAATATTTCTTACTGGGCTAGTTGAGCTCACCCTTTCTTTCACTGTTCTCTTCAGGAAATGAGAATATAGTTGGGACGAGTCGGGGAACGGAATGATGGTCCAGAGGATAACATTAGTAGTCCTCACTAGTTTGTGAAATAGTGTGATAATAATTGTAATGAGGACTCCTTTTGAGTTTGTATAATCTCTAGTAGGCAATAATTGTATTCAAACTCACAGTTTATGTTTTGTCGTATTGTACACGACAGTTGTATTAGTAAGTTATATTTGAATTTTGTACCATGTATCTGGCGACCCAAGATGGGTGATGTATACCTAATTTTGGGGGCGTCACAATATTATTCTAATATTGGAGATCTATATTACTAATATTAGGTCTTCGGATAAGGCGATATAAATTGCGTAGCGGTAATCAACGGTTCAGGCAAGTTTGTTTATACTTAACTCTATTAAGAGTGTTTTATTCGAATAAGCTTATGGTTAATCATTGTTTGGTTTCCATGAATTGTACTCTGCATATATTGCATGTATAAGTCGTATGAAAGGTCGATCACCTTCATTACCGCTTGGTTTCGTATATAATTGTTCATGTATAATACTTGTTCAGTCATAAATTTGTTCCTGCTAGTTCACAATTATATTGTTGAATTATAGCCAACCAATTATTCAAATCATTTCAATCATGATATATCTTTATATTGTTGAATTTAAACTTGTTGGGCAATCCTTATGCTCACCCTTGCTATATCATGATAAAACATTGCAGATTAAGACGAACGCGTCGGATACAAGGAAAGGTCCAAGACAGTTCCAGCTTTAGTTTACGTTTGTAGTTAGAATTATAATAGTAGTGTACATAATGTTATTGTAAGTCAAAAGTTATGAAATGTGTATTACGTTAAGGTTACTCGACCTTGGGGAATAGTGTGTAATGTAATGTATAAACAATTTATGTTTATATCTTTCGCAAATAGTAATAGTTGTATAGAATGATCGAACCGAATCCGAGGTGAATTAGGACCTGGATTCAGGGCCGTCACAGTTGGTATCAGAGCTGTTGGTTATGAATCTTAGGTAGGAATACCTGAGACTAATAACCGTAGTGATTAGGATAAGTACTACTCACATAGAGTTAGTTGGTCGGTAAGATTCAAAGACGAATCTCGGCGAGTTATAAAGATACAGAGTTCCCTAACTCTGATAATAAAGTTGAACAGTAAGTGGTGAATAGATAGAGTCTAAAAGACTAAAAGTACAGTGATAGAAGATCGTAAAACAAAACGATCATAGTATAGAAATAAATCATAACATATACGATGAGATCACTCTGTGATCTGATAAAGTGATAACAGGGATAAGAATCAATCTAATGATTGAAAAGTTTATAGCAAGATTGCTGGTTGTCAGTTGTACTATGAATTGGTACAGATTCATGAAAGGATTATGAATACGAGTTAAATGAAATTCGTATTGAAAAGGGGGTTAGTGTTAGGTGGGGATTCAATTGAGGATTCATGTCGGCAACTGAGTTATATGATTCTTCGTATGTGAGCTGAATTGTACATGGTGTAAAAACCACTTTCCGGCAATGATAATCATTGAAATGTTTGTGTCGCGCTATTTGATATATGCATGTTAAGAGGGTGATTCCTTTCTTATGTGTATAATAGATAGATAGGTCATAGGTAGAGGATATAAGGTTAAGTACGAGTTCTTAAAACTCATACTTATGTGGCATACTTGATTTATAGTTATATGATGTTTATGAACCCCTCAACGAATGGACGCCAAAGGTCTGCCTGGGAAAGTTCTTAAACTCATATGATTATGGCAATTTATGGACGCATAAGTGTGGTTTGACGAACTGGGTATAGTTGTGTGTAATTGGAATATTGAGGATAATAGGAACAGATAGCTTGTTAAGCCAATGATTTTTAGTGGAGACATAAGTTTTCCAAAAATCCTAGCTATGCTAGATTTCAAAATGATTGACCTCAAGCTAAATACGCACTATGTGCCTTTAAAAAATTGTAGACTCGTAATCATTTTTGAAACGGTTTAAAGTATAGTCTATGCCACTTATTTCAGCTAGAAGCAAATGATTTGAAATATCAAAATTTGTTTTATTTATCACTCATGTACCACGTAACCTGGTGGAGAGATGATAAAAATTTGATGGAGTTGTAAATACAGGAATACTTAGTGTGAATTTGATCTAAAATCGTTATTCCACTATTGTATGATGTGTTATGACAAAGTCATACAATGACGGCATCCTCAAACGGACTGTTAATACAGTACGACATCATGACGTCATTCTCGAAAATGTTTTTAAAATTTTAATTGCCAACGGGGTTTGGCTACACCTAAATAATTCGATTGAATTGAATTATTGATATGAGTCTATGCTATTCGATTCAGCTAGACTAATGTTATGAAAACTCTAAGTGTTCATTGAAAGAAATTTCCCGAACCAAATTGTTTTTGTACAGAATCTTATAATAAGATTGAGGTGAACTGTGTTGTTTTGATAAATAATCCAATCAAGTAGAGTAAATATACGCTATACATAATTAATACGTTATGCATGACGTAAGAGTACGATAGGCTGATCACCTAAAGTACTAACAACGGTAGTTTACCTTCTTTGTGATTGTAAACATACCAAGTAATGTATTGTTTTGCGGTATGATCACTACCGTTAAAACTAAGTGTTCATGGTCTATATGACCCCTCAGAACAATTTGAAAACTTTTACTCTTGTGAATGGTGTATTGGGTAGCAAGCGAATGTGTGTGAATGGTGTATGATGAATGGTGTAAGTGTAAGGTAAATTTCAGGGACGAAATTTTTAGAAGAAGGGGTGAATGTGACAACCCGAGAATTTGAATATTTTTAAAATTTTTAAAAATTGAATTATGGTTCAAAATTAGAACCTAGAAAGAAAATAAGTGTATGCATTTGATATTTTTAAGATAGAATTTTGAGGATTTCAAAATTCTGTGAAGGATTTAGGTGAATTATTCAAGATTAAGGAATATGTGAATATGTTCTGTGTATATGTGTACAGTATGTGGTTAAAGGTCAAGGGTTGACCAGATAAACAATATCTGTAACAAACCCTAATTATATATTAACAACTTTAACGTTCGGTTAGAAAACCCTAACGATTAATAAGAAACTTAGAAACCGGTTCTGAAAACCCTAATTTCAGTTCCGGGAATCCGAAACCCTAATTCGGAGCATAAAACCCTAAATCGGGAACTTAATGGCCTAAGTGTAAATAATTATAGGATTAATTAGGGTTAATCTTAACAAATTGGTTACAAAACCCTAATTCCAAATTTGAAACCCTAATTACGGATTTGAAACCCTAATTTGTAAATAGGGAAAAACCTAAGTGTTAATTTAATACTTTTAATGTTAATTAGGATATATTAATTCTAATTTTCAAGTTAAGTAATTAGAAAACCCTAATCTAATTACAAAATCTAATTTATATTTTAGAAAATTAATTTTCTATTAGAAACCCTAATTTTAGGGTTATAAACCCTAATGACTATTTTGACCCTAATTACTTGATTAGCAATTTTAATTAGGAAATACTAATCCTAATTAGTAAGATTTAAAGTATGATTAAGAAATTTTAATATAATTAGAAAATTCTAATTATAATTTAGAAATATTAATTTTTTATTTTTGGAAACCTAATTTGGAAATTTTAGAAATTAAATTGCTAAACTTGAAGGTTCAAACCCTAAATCCTAAAAGTTTCCCAAACCCTAAACCTTCCCAAACCCTAAACCCTAGGGTTTGATCAATTGTCCAAATTGCCATTAAAATAAAAATTAAAAAGACCATTTTGCCCTTTGTGTATTTTTATAAAATTGGTGTGTAGGTTTTGACTTTTAGGTGAGTTGCTCACCAAAACCTAGCTCTAGCATGTGACTTATATCAGCCAACAATTGCCACCTTGCAACTTAGATGCACTGAATCAAAGATATTATATAGATTAAAGGAGAGAAAAGGCTCACTTTTATTTCATTTTTCTCCTAAGCTCTTCTCTCTCTAAATCCAAAATTATAGAGTGAGAGGGAGTGTAAAACAAAGCCAAGATCATGTAATAACAAGCCAAGATCAGATCATCAAGGATCAGTTCTTGAATCAAAGCTCAAAGAAGGTATAAACCCTTATCCTAGAAATCCTTAGATCTGATGTTTAATGTTGCCGTTTGTTAGTTAGATATGTGTTATAAGGTGTCATTTGATGATCTGGGTTGCTAAAACTTAGATCCATATCATTTTGATGCTCGAAATTGAAGATTTCTTAAATACGGAAAAGTTAGAAATTCGTGATCTAGCAGTCATATGTCAGGGCTTTTAGATTGGTGTATGTTAGGTTTTTTGTGTGCTTTATGTTATGAACTTGTAGTATGACATGAAGGCTTTAATTGGGAACTGGAATCAAGGTCATATCCTATCTAGATTTCATGTAAGAAGAGGTCAAACCTCGTTGACCGTTCATGGAGACTGAGTTTCTTGGCAACCTAGAAACCCAGATCTCGCCTGACAATATTTTCTTGGCCTCTGATCTTGCCGTATTTTCATTGTTTGTCCATGTTGTTGGTTGGATCGTGTATACTAACATGCAAGATATACATCTAAGCCTTTAGATTACCAAAATCATAAACCGAAACGGAATTAAGCATGGTCAAACTACGTTGACCAATCAGCCTTAAGAACTTTCTGGAAAACCCAGAAAATTCAAGACCTGATTCCTGATCACTACTTTGACCAGCTTCGATCTCTTTTATTTGGTACTGTTAAAATGCTATGGTGATATGGTATTGTTCCTTGTCATCAGTACTACAAGTTAGTCACTTTATGTCTCATTAAGAAGTCCTGGAACAGTAAGATACAAGTGCTAAAAGTGAGACCCATGAACTGTTCTTCATTTCTGGGTAACCCAGAAATGAAGAACAGGTTTGACAACAATTTGGAGAGCCTGGATCTCTCGGATCTGTTATATAATGGTCACGAAACTTGATTCAAGTTGTAGTTCTACACTTATATTACACTCTTAATACAAATTACAAGCCCAGAATCAAAAAGAACCTGCATCAATCACCGGTCAAACTAGGGACCTTGTACACTGACATGAAGGTCTCAAGAACACCAAGAACACCTATAGCGACGGTTTTGTCGCTATAGGGCCCTTTAGCGACGGTTTCTATTTAATTTAATTATGATTTTCCAGACATTAATTAAAAATAGAAAAAATAGATTTTAATTATTAAAAATACTAAATAAATTCCAAAAAAATTATTTTAAATTCGAAAAATAGTTTTTAATTATTTAGAGTATATTTCATAAATATTTAATATTTTTGGAATATAAATGGTATTTAATTTATTTAATTATAATATTAAATAAATAATTTAAATACATGAAAAATCATGAAAAATAATATTATGGTACAAGAAAATATTTAAAGATATTTTTAGTGACTTTTAATATTTTGTGATGAAATTCATTAATTAATCAATATTAATGATAATTAGTTTATTTAATAACTATATTAAATAAATTAAGGAAAAATAGAATTAATGCTTTATAAATTATATAAAAATGATTTAAGTGTTAGGAAAATATTTTAAGTTATAAAATATAACTTTTGATATTTTGTCATGAAAATATTAATATTTTAATATTAATAGTAATTATCGGATAATGAAGTTAATCTGCTTAAAAAATCATATAAAGGTGATTTTAAGGTATTAAAATACTTAATAATATTATAAATATATTATAATATTATGGCATGTATTTCATTAATATTTGATAATAAATAAATATTAATGATAAAAGAATTAAGTAGTATTTAATTTATTTAAGTACGTTATTAATGATTTAAAAATCAAGATAAATGGTAATAATTATTTAAAAATTATTACGAGACTTTGAAAAATATTTTGACTGTTATTAAAATTATCGTAGATAATGGTTAAGTGTTTAGTCAGAGTTTAATTAAACTTAAACTCGATAAAAGTCCGACTAGACCGTCGGGACGTCAGATTTGTGTCAGGTTCAACTCAGACTGTAAAAGTTTGACTTGATACCGAGTCCTATGTGTGTTATAGACTAATAGGATTTTGTGTTATGTGTTTAGGTTATTTTATTTATATATATATTATAGTATTATATTGTGATGATATTTGTGAAACCCCAGATTTTATGAATAAACAATTAATTTTCTCGAAATAATTTTTTTATATTATAGTGTGAATTTGAGATAATGTTATAGTTGTGGGTAATATTTATAAATTTTACAAAGTATGCAAGTTGTCATATTATATTCGATTGGTCGGGAAATATTCATTTTAAACAGGAAATATTCGTACGACTAAGACAATCATTAGTGGACCCCATAATCTTGGAATTATTGTTTGATTGAGAAAACGACAAAAATATTTTATTGAAAATAACTACGAAAGTTTTACCAGGTTAATCTTGTTGAACTACTTTAGTAGTAAAAGTAAAAGAATACTGCCGTTGTTGCATAAGAGCACACGGTATTGATTATTGATATTTATGTGAGAAGTCACTCGCTTTTTGTTCAATTATTGCTACAATAGTTCTTTGCATAGATCTCACATTATTTGATTCAATTATTGTTGATTTAGAAGTTTTGTTTTATTCACGTAATAAAATAGAAAAATCTTTTTATATAAAATTGAATACTTTATTAAAGTTATTCTATAATTAGAATATATTATATTTTATTATGCATAGTGCCCGCATAGTGTTTGCATAGTAAAAATCTTTTTATATAAATAGAATATATTATATTTTATTTAAAAGATTTTTCTTTAAATATGGACCGTCAGATTAAAGTAAATCAATCTGGATCGTTCATGGATTAGTTTATGCAATCCATTTTTCTATAAATAGAAGCTCATTCCTTCATTATTTTCTTACGAATTCACTGAACTCTAGAGAGAGAAACTATAGAGAGAGACTATAGAGAGATAGAAGAAAAGTTTTCTGCTACTTCACTTCTCTTATATCAAGTATTATATCATTACAGTGTTAACGGTAACGATTACGCCGTTATTTATAAAAACTCAAATTTGTCATTTTCTTCATCCGACAGTTATTCAGTTATAGGGCCCATAAATGGCTGCGCCGTCATACGAATATTCCCCGACAACAAGAATATTCCACGACCAAACGAATATTCCCCGACAACAATAAGTATTTTATAGCCACTTGTTTATTTTGAAAAAAAATCGAATATCACCCTTAACTTTAACTTTTTATCAATTTAACCATTTACTAAATAGGAAAATTGAATACTTTTATTTCATAAAATTCGGGGTCTTACAATCTCTCTCCTTATGAAATTTCATCCTCAAAATTTACGTACTTGGTATTTCAAAGAGTTGAGAATACCATGCTTTCATTTCAGATTCCATCTTCCCTGTCATCATGATTTCTCCATTGCTCATCTCCTGTATTTCAGATATCATTCTAGAATACAACTTCAAAACAAAGGTTAATTGACATATCACAATTTGTCAACTTAAGTAAGAAAATTCAGCTTAGGTAGGACACACACTAGCGAAGAATATTACTCGTCTCTCCCTTCCTAGTTCTAATCCCGGATCTCCGCCAGAGATCATATCCCTAAGCTCTGATACCAAATGTAACGCCCCCAAAATAGGTCCAATCCATCCAACCTATCCTGAGTCGCCAAAAACATGGTACAGAAAACAACTACAACTTTATTACTACAATTGTCTTGCAAACTACAACAACACATATATTGTGAGTTTTGATACAAATATATACCAACTGTGACTCTGGACACCAACTTTGGATAGCACGTCACAATGGCACCTTACATAAAGGTACAGTTAATAACTATTTTAGAAATTAAAATCTTTGGAAAATACTCAAAAAAAACCTTCGTACATAGGAGGCCATGCGTCTAGGTTATGATAGATATCATATGCCCACAGAATTATCCTTGGTTAACCCAATAGACCCTAAAGAAAAATGAGAAGATTACTATCATGTTCTTCCCAATGGTGCGTCTTCTCTTGACATATAACTATCTCCACTGTCTGCAATTGAAAAATATATTTCAACCAAACTCCAAGATTATATAGATAGTGCTTGTAGATATACTCAGCAAGTGGATGTGCACAAACCTGTCTTATGATAACACAAGGTTGTATGTCATTAGAAATCTTGTATGATAGTGGAAAAACACCCTTCCAATGTTGGGTTCGCCTAACCCTATTTGATTCACAAAATATAACTACTAAATGATGTATAAAATACAACACACTTTTCTATACTATTTAGGGAGAACTTCCACCGCTAGAGACCACCGTTCTATTCCCATGTTACCCCCGCTCGACCCAGCTACACTCTTATTACCTGAAAGGAATTGTGAAGTAAAATGGTGAACTCAACTAGCTCAGTAAAGAATATCATGACTAAAGATAAATAAATTATCAATAGCCTTCATCAGTAATAAATCAGAGATTTAGAACATATGGTAGATGATAAAAATTTTCAATCAGAGTTGCAGCGGAACAAACAATCCATTAGAAGAGTCAAATAGACCATAAAGTCAATTATATTCTCCATGTTAAAAGACTACCAACAATGTTTTATCCTTGTAACATCAATCAACAATTCCGATCCACAATCATGTGAATAACTCATTATCATAATTGTGGTTCTAAATTCCTCTTCTCATCCAGAACGAAGATAATTTTCATCTCCTGTCTTTACCTGAAACATCAAAGATCATGGTTATACCAAATCACAGTTTGTAAGACCCCGAATTTTTTTTTAATAAAATGGAATTTCCTCTATTTATTATTTTGAAATAGTAAAGGTTGAATTGATTAATGTCGTTAGTTATGAGTAGAATGCGCGAATATTTTAAAATAATCAGGTGGTTATAAAATATTCATTCTTGTCGGGGAATATTCGTTTGGTCGTGGAATATTCTTGCTGTCGGGGAATATTCGTACGACGGCGCAGTCTTTTGTGGTCCCCATAACGGAAAGCGATTGGATGAAGAAAAAAACAAGTATGAGTTGTTTATAAATAACGGCGTAGTTGTTATCGTTAATACTGTTGGAATACCTGGTGGTTAAAACACAAGAATACGCTGTCTGGCGTTGTTGCCGATGTACTACCAGTATTGCACCAATTATTGATTCTTACGTAAGAAGGCACTACTCAATAATTGTTATAGTAGTTACTATTCAGTATTTTATTTTATTGATTCAATAATTGCTGCGTTGATATTTTATATTACTGTTGTTTCAATAATTGTCACTACACAATATTTTCCATTATCGAAGCTAATAATTCATATTATCCTAATAATATTATTAGAAAACATTATTGGCAATGTCTAGAAAGTTCTCGTCAAGGAGAGGTTTGGTCACCTAATTCTGCCAAGAAGAAGGAGAAATTCTTATTGAAAACCCCTCAGAAGACCCCAAATAATTAATAAATGAAATTTAATTTCCTCTAATTATTATTTTGAAATAGTAAGGGTTGATGTGATTAATGTGGATAGTTATGGGTAAAATACGCAAATATTTCAAAATAAGTAAGTGGTTATAAAATATTCATTGTTGTGTTTGAATATTCGTTTGGTCGTGGAATATTAAATCGTCGGAGAATATTAAATGCGGCGCAGCCTACCATGTGTGGGCCCCATAATGAAAAGCGATTGGAGGAAGAAAACGACAAATATAAGTTGTTTAAAAATAACGGCGTAGTTGTTATCGTTTACACTGTTGGAATACCCGGTGGTTAAAACACAGTAATACGCGTTGTTGCACAGTAGCACACGGTATTGCACCAATTATTGACTCTTACGTAAGAAGGCACTACTCAATAATGGTTACGATAATTCTTTATTCAAAGATTTTATTTTATTGATTCAATAATTGTCAGCGTTGATATTTTATATTGTTGTTGTTTCAATAAATTGTTATTACACAGTATTTTTCATTATCGAAGCAATAATTCATATTATCTGAATAATATTATTAGATAACATTATTGGCAATGTCTAGAAAGTTCTGTCTAAGGAGAGGTTTGGTCACCTAATTGCGCGCCAGTAAGGAGAAATTCTTATTGGAAAGCCCCTCTTTCCTAGGAACTGCCTGGTTGTCAATATTGTGATTCTGTAATATTATTTGTGAATAATTAATTATTGATTCATATGATGAGGAAAATATTGATTTTATGTGGATATAGATGGAGAAAATTTTTAATGTGACAATTGTTGAAAATTGAAATTTTATCTTTTTCTGATAAAATAATTCATTTAAATATATATTATTATATTTTAATAATATAATAATGGTGATATTTTTACAACGAATGTGGGATATATGAGTATCTGAGGAGGAAGAGTATTTTTGTTGCAATAAATGTTTAAAACATGTTAAACATGTCAATGGACCCTATTTATTGACCGAAATTTGATTATAAATTGTAAAATCGCTTTGCTTATGAATTTCGGTCAATTTACATTTGGAATTTGGAAAACTTTCTTCTCGCAAAGTTGTAGAGAATTGAATTTCCTATAACAATTGCGCGAGATTCAATTTTCTGATAAAAGGACTATTTATTATGAATTATTGAAGTTCAAAACTCAAAATAATTGATTTTTGGAAGTTTTAAATATTTATATTAATAAAAACGTTTTTTTTGTTGTGTGGGCAGCCTAGTAGCATGTGTTTAATGATCTGAGATCAGTTGTCAAAGTGGGCGTAGAAGATTATTAAATATATTAATATTATAATAAATTTTCTGCTTTGGTGTTCTAAGCAATTTCCTATAAATAGGTGCTTAGGTTAGAATTGAAAATCACACGGAAATCAAGTTTTCTCTCTATATTATCGAAATTTATTCTTGTGAGTATTTTGAGTATACTTTGAGTATTGCTATACGGTGAAAGTTCAAGATATAGCCTATATCCAGTATTCCAGTTAGAAGTACTGAACTTTCAAGGTAAGGGATGTTATTTTCTTTTCAAATGATATTATTTCTTCAATATCATTATCTTTGAAATATTGGTTGAAAATTTTATCAAATTTGGAACTTTTTCATGTCGGGTTTACTATTCATGAGTTACTATTCACGAAGTTACTATTCATGACTTACTATTCACGAGTTCTTATTCACAAGTACTATTCACGAAAGCGTGAAGATATTTTTTGTGAAATTTCTATCTTTTGGTGTCGAGTTACTATTCACGATATTTACACTATTCACGATATCTGACTATTCACACGAATACGGCACTATTCAATAGAAAAATGAAATTTCTTCTTTTGTCCAAAATATCTATTATGGATACTAGCTTTGATTGTATCCATGTTTTGATCATTCTTGAATTTTACACCACTATGATTATTTTTGAGGTATTTTTGACGTGGATAAAACAAAATACTTAATCCTTAATCCTTAATCCTTGTCATTTTGTTTCAATTGGATTCGCTTTTTAAAAAATATTTTCATCATCCTCGCCTTAAAAGATGAATGATTTATGATGAATATCTTTGGCTCAGAGTGCAAAGATGAGTGATTTCGATGAATATCTTTGGCCCAGTGCAAGATGAATGATTTCGATGAATATCTTTGGCCGTAGTGCAAAGATGAACAGTGTTTAGATGAACATGACCAATCGGTGAATGTCCTTGGCACAGAGTGCAAGGATGAACATTTGATCCCGTATATATATTGATTGATGTTACAGGGATAAAAATAGAGCGATGAACTTTAAAATTCATACATAGAAGATAGTAGTTTGCATTCTCTACTTAACTCTTCTAATGAATTATTATTTCGCTATGAATATTGATTTAAAACTTGTTGTCTATTGTATTCTATTATATTTTTCCTCGTCAAGACTAACGATAATTTTGTTGTATATTATCTTAGTCATAATATTCTTTTTCTGGGCTAATCGAGCTCACCCTTTTCCTTTTTGTTCCATTTTTCTTCTCGTGAGGCGAGAATATAGCAAGTACGAAGTCGGGGTATGGAATGAAAGTTCTAGGGAGAGTTGTTTAGTAGTCCTCACCATTGTTGTAAAATAATGTATCAATAATTATGATGAGGATTTATTTGTATGTGGATATTGTCTAGATGGCAATATCGTATTTAAACTCACAGCTTTACTATTGTAATAATAAAGTTGTAGTTGTTTACATCTGGTGTATTGACAACTCGTAATGGCGGATGTAGACCTATTTTGGGGGTGTCACGGTTGGTATCGAGCTTAGGATATGATCTCCGGCGGAGATCGGGGAATAAAACTAGGAGGGAGAGACAGTAAATCATTCGCTAGTGTGTCCTACCTAAGCTTATTTGATAGTTGGTCAAGATATAGGATATTATGTGATATATTTATTTCCTTAATTAACCCTTGTTTTATGACAAGATTTGAGAATGTCGATTGAGAATATTAACAATGGAAATGAGACCGTGGAGACGCTCAGTACTCACCAACGAGGAGAACGCGATACAGCAGTGGCAATGTTCCTCTTGTGAACAACACCACCGAAAGCGTATGATGAACGAGGGATATTTAGAAGCTTTTTGCGCTCATGCAAAATCGACGAGGGAGACTCGTGTTCAAAACATAGGAGGAAATGATAGCAATTCACGGGTTGTCACACAATGCAGCGAGCTTCAAAGAGTTGGGACCACTGAATTTAAGGGAAGCCGATCCGATCATGGCGAAACATGGGTCAAGCAAATTACCAAGATATTCGATGTCTTGGGATGCACAGAGAAATGAAGGTTCCATTCGCCACCTTTATGTTCCGTGGGAGAGGCGTACTCTTGGTGGGAGTCTCAGAAGCGTACCCATCCAAATTGCGCTTCGGCAAAGATGTCTTAGAGACGTTTGAAACTATTTAATGACAAATACTTTCCCGAAAGTGTTCGTCATATGAAGGAAGTGGAGTTTATTAGACCGGAGCAGAAACAACATGATGATTGTCTCGAAGACGAGCGCGAAATTTGCGAGTTATCCGTGTTTGCACCTCATTTGGTGGAGAATGAGGAACGTATGACGCGGATGTTTCGAGAGGTTTGAAACCCCAAGCATACGTCGATATCTCATCTCTCATAAATTTTCTCTCTATTCGGATGTTGTTAACGTGGCTCAATTGTTAGAACGAGATAACGAAAGTACGGTCCAACCGAGGTACCACAATCGAGGATCATACCGTAGATAGCGATCAACAAAACAACAATAATCGGTGGAGAAAGAAAAAGCGGACAAAAATGGTAACCACTCTAGTGGTAATCATGGCCATGAAAATAGGAGAAAGCGAGTCAGGAGGAGATTTTAAAAAGAGGAGATTCAACAACGACCATGTGAAGACGACAGTGCCAGCAGCAACTGGTTCCAAGGGAGGAGAACGACCAACCGGTCATATGCTATAAATGCGGAAAAGAGGGACATATCACCAAACCGCCCCACAATGAGCCTCGGTATGCTATAATTGTGGAAAGGAAGGACATATCGCTCGAGATTGCACGGTAGCGAAACCTAGTTCAGCGGGGACGGTGACTCAAAAGACTGTCCCAGAAAAGTCAAAGTCAACGGTTCTGGAAGAGCGTTTGTTGTGACCGGTCAAAATTGCGAGGAACCCAAACGAGGTGATCACGGGTAAGCTATTTATAAATTCTTGTGAAGTTTATACTTTACTAGATACCTGCTACCCATTCATTTATCTCTCCCCTTGTGCTCAACGCTTAAACTTGACTCGAGAGAAATTAGACTTTGACCTATCTCTGTGGAAACTCCGTTAGAGAAACTTTCATCACATCCAATCGCTTATAAATCTTGTCTAATCCATGTTGGCACCCTTATCTTACCCGCTGACCTTATCTCTTTAAAGATACTTGCTTTTGATGTGATTTTAGGGATTGATTGGTTAACTACTCATCATGCCAAAATTGATTGTTTTCGGAAGGTTGTTAGCTTTCATATTCCTAAAACAACTTTGTTGTTCAATTCAAGCAACTAAACCATTAAAATCAATCAACGCTATATCTAATCATAAAGCTATTCGCTTATTAAAAAAGCGGATGTCAAGCTTTCTTAGCCCATGTTATGGATTTGAATAAAGACACGCCAAAATTGAATAATATTCCCGTTGTTATTAACTTTCCGACGATTTCAAAGAACTTCCTGGCCTCACCCCGAGCGTGAAGTTGAATTCTTTATTGACCTTGAACTCGCACAAAGCCCATTTCTAAAACCCCATATCGAATGGCTCCTATTGAACTTGGAGTTAAAGGTCCAACTACGAGAGTTGTTGGACATTGGTTTCATTCGGCCCTAGTACATCTCCTTGGGGTGCTCCTGCTTTTATTTGTAAAGAAGAAAGACGGGAGTATGCGACTTTGTATTGACTATCGGAATTGAACCATGTCACTATCAAGAATAGGTATCCTCTACCTCGTATTGATGACTTGTTTGACCAATTGCAAGGAGCACAATTCTTTTCAAAATCGATCTTAGCTCGGATATCATCAATTTGAAGATTAGAACCGAGGATATTCCAAAGACCGCCTTTAGAACTCCTAAGACGGGCATTATGAATTCTTAGTTATGTCTTTCGGATTGACTAATGCTCCTGCGGCTTTCATGGATATGATGAACCGAGTATTCAAAGAGTATTTAGATCGATTCGTTGTTGTCTTTATTGATGACATCCTCATATATTCCAAAAGTCAGAAGATCATGAGCACCATTTGAAGTCGGTACTCCAAAGGCTTCGTGAAAACAAGCTTTATGCCAAGTTAAAGAAATGCGAGTTCGCTTGAGGAAGTAGCATTTCTTGGGCATGTGGTGTCAAAACATGGAGTATCTCGTTGACCCTGAAGATTGAAGCAATACAAAGTTGGGAGCAACCGAAGTCGGTGGATCAAGTACGTAGCTTTTGGGCTTAATTTGGTTATTATCGGAGATTCGTGGAAGGGTTTTCTCGAATCGCTACTCCGCTAACTCATCTAACTCGGAAGGATACAAAATTCGTTTGGAGCGAAGAGTGCGAGAAGAGTTTCCAAGAGCTTAAAAGGAGACTTATTTCTAAGACTGTTTCTAACAATACCATCCGGTTCGGATGGATTTGTTATCTCAAATGATGCTTCTGCAAAGGGTTAGGATGTGTTCTCATGCAACGTGGGAAAGTCATAGCCTATGCCTCGCGACAACTTAAAGAATATGAGAGGAATTATCCTACTCATGATCTAGAGTTAGCGTGATCGTTTCGCTACTTAAAGATCCTGGAGGCACTATCTATATGGAGAGAAAGTGGAGATATATTCGGACCATAAAAGCCTTAAATATTTCTTCACTCAAAAGAACTTAACATGCTGGCAATGACGTTGGCTCGAGCTATTGAAAGACTACGACCACACTATTCAATACCATCCTCGAAAAGCGAACGTGGTAGTGACGCGTTGAGTAGAAGATCATATGCGAGAACGAAAAGCGATGATGTCAAATATCGCGACAGAGTCAACTTTAATAGAAAAGTTAAGGTTGCTCAAGCCACCCAAATCGGCCGAATGATGCATATGAAGAAGAAAGTACAAGAAGGAGATATTCCTGAAGCGAGAATTGATGAAGAAGGAATACTTCGAGTCCACTCCAGACTTTGTGTTCCTAACGATTCTGATTTGAAGTACAAGATTATGATGGAGGCACACAATACACCATTTGCAATCCATCCGGAAGTACTAAAATGTATCGTGATCTTCGACATACATTTTGGTGGAACAATATGAAGAGAGAGATTGCAAAGTTTATCTCAACATGTTTAACTTGTCAACGTGTAAAGGCAGAGCATCAAGTGCCTAAGGGACCATTGCAACCACTTGAGATTCCGAAATGGAAGTGGAACACATTACCATGGATTTCAAGTTCATCGGACTTCCCACGGTTTCTCAAGGCATAAATGCTAT
Organism: Panax ginseng; assembly: GCA_020205605.1. Lineage (NCBI taxonomy): Eukaryota > Viridiplantae > Streptophyta > Magnoliopsida > Apiales > Araliaceae > Panax > Panax ginseng. The sequence continues at coordinate 58,650,965 of CM035140.1, read as the reverse complement.
TTGGGCTATTGTTGATAGATTAACCAAGTCCGCTTTCATTTCTTGCCAATCACAGAGACTTATTCCTTGAACGCCTTGCTCAAATGTACGTAAATGAGATTGTGAGATTGCATGGCATGCCAAGATCCATAGTTTCGGATCGTGACCCAAGATTCACTTCAAGATTTTGGGTTAGCTTGCAAAAAGCTATGGGTACGGATTTAAGATTCGATTCGCATACCATCCTCAAACCAGACGGACAATCGAGAGAGGACTATTCAAACTCTTGAAGATTTATTAAGACTCTATGTCCTAGACTTCAAGGGCGCTTGGGATAAGTATTTACCATTGGTGGAATTCTCCTACAACAACAGCTTATCGTGCAAGTATAGGTGTGGCCCCATTCAAGCATTATATGGACGAAAGTGTCGCTCTCCAATATATTGGGATGAGGTGGGTGAAGCAACATTGTTGGGACCCGAAAGTTAGTACGTATGACTCACCGAAAAGATCCAAATGATTCGACAACGATATACAAAGCGGCACAAGATCGACAAAAGAGTTATGCGGATCTTCATCGAAAGGACGTGGAATTTAGTATAGGGGATCATGTATTGTTGCGAGTTGCTCCATGGAAGGGAGTTACAAGATTTGGGAAGAGAGGAAAGCTCAATCCACGATTTATTGGTCCATTTCAAATTCTTGACCGAGTAGGAAATGTAGCCTATAGACTCGCGTTACCTCCAAGTATGTCTCGTGTTCATAATGTGTTTCACATATCCAGCATTTCAGAAATATGTGAAAGACCCGAACCATGTTATTGAGTTAGAACCCATTTAGATAGCCGAAGACTTAACGTATGAGGAGGTACCTGTCAAGATCTTGGATAGGAAGGAGCATGTCCTACGCCCACGAAGGTCATACCACAAGTTAAAGTCTTGTGGAGAAACCATTCTATAGAGGAAATGACCTGGGAGTTGGAAACGGAAATAAAAGCGAGGTATCCTCACCTTTTCGAAACACCAGGTACGTATGTCAATTTCGAGGACGAAATTTCATAAGGAGGGGAGGTTGTAAGACCCCAAATAATTAATAAATGAAATTTAATTTCCTCTAATTATTATTTTGAAATAGTAAGGGTTGATGTGATTAATGTGGATAGTTATGGGTAAAATACGCAAATATTTCAAAATAAGTAAGTGGTTATAAAATATTCATTGTTGTCGGGGAATATTCGTTTGGTCGTGGAATATTAAATCGCTTTATCGGAGAATATTCGCATGCGACCAAGTAGCGACCATGTGTGGGCCCCATAATGAAAAGCGATTGGAGGAAGAAAACGACAAATATAAGTTGTTTAAAAATAACGGCGTAGTTGTTACCGTTTACACTGTTGGAATACCCGGTGGTTAAAACACAGTAATACGCGTTGTTGCACGGTAGCACACGGTATTGCACCAATTATTGACTCTTACGTAAGAAGGCACTACTCAATAATGGTTACGAAATTACCGCTTCAAGATTTTATTTTATTGATTCAATAATTGTCAAGCGTTGATATTTTATATTGTCATTGTTGTTTCAATAAATTGTTATTACACAAGATTTTTCATTATCGAAGCAATAATTCATATTATCCTAATAATATTATTAGATAACATTATTGGCAATGTCTAGAAAGTTCTCATCTAAGGAGAGGTTTGGTCACCTAATTGCGCGCCAAGAAGGAGAAATTCTTATTGGAAAGCCCCTCTTTCTGAACCGCTCACAGTTGTCAATATTGTGATTCTGTAATATTATTTGTGAATAATTAATTATTGATTCATATGATGAGGAAAATATTGATTTTATGTGGATATAGATGGAGAAAATTTTAATGTGACAATTGTTGAAAATTGAAATTTTATCTTTTCCGATAAAATAATTCATTTAAATATATATTATTATATTTTAATAATATACTAATGGTGATATTTTTACAACGAATGTGGGATATATGAGTATACGAGGAGGAAGAGTATTTTTGTTGCAATAAATGTTTAAAACATGTTAAACATGTCAAGGACCTATTTATTGATCAAATTTGATTATAGCACAGAAAATCGTCTGCTTATGAATTTCTACCAATTTACGCTTGGAATTTGGAAAAACTTTCTTACGCAAAGTTGTAGAAATTGAATTTCCTATAACAATTCAAGTAGATTCAATTTTCTCGATAAAAGGACTATTTATTATGAATTATTGAAGTTCAAGCTCAAAATAATTGATTTTTGGAAGTTTTAAATATTTATATTAATAAAAACGTTTTTTTTGTGTAAGGGGCAGCCCTAGCATGTGTTTAATGATCTCGAGATCAGTTGTCAAAGTGGGCGAGAAGATTATTAAATATATTAATATTATAATAAATTTTCTGCTTTGGTGTTCTAAGCAATTTCCTATAAATAGGTGCTTAGGTTAGAATTGAAAATCACACCAGAAACTGAAGTTTTCTCTCTCTATATTATCGAGCGTATTCTTGTGAGTATTTTGAGTATACTTTGAGTATTGCTATACGGTGAAAGTTCAAGATATAGCCTATATCCAGTATTCCAGTTAGAAGTACTGATCTTTCAAGGTAAGGGATGTTATTTTCTTCTCAAATGATATTATTTCTTCAATATCATTATGCTGAAATATTGGTTGAAACTTTTTATCAAATTTGGAACTTTTTCATGTCGGGGTTACTATTCATGAGTTACTATTCACGAGTTACTATTCATGACTTACTATTCACGAGTTACTATTCACAAGTACTATTCACGAAGCGTGAAGATATTTTTTGTGAAATTTCTATCTTTTGGTGTCGGAGTTACTATTCACGATACAAAGACTATTCACGTGATACGGCACTATTCACTAATAATACTGGCACTATTCATAGAAAAATGAAATTTCTTCTTTTTGTCCAAAATATCTATTATGGATACTAGCTTTGATTGTATCCATGTTTTGATCATTCTTGAATTTTACACCACTATGATTATTTTTGAGGTATTTTTGGACGTGGATAAAACAAAATACGAATCCTTAATCCTTAATCCTTGTCATTTTGTTTCACTGGATTCGTTTCTTTAAAAAAATATTTTTCATCATCCTCAGTCTTAAAAGATGAATGATTTATGATGAATATCTTTGGCCCAGAAGTCAAAGATGAATGATTTCGATGAATATCTTTGGCCGTAGTGCAAAGATGAACAGTGTTTAGATGAACATGACCAATCGGGTGAATGTCCTCGCCACATAGTGCAAGGATGAAAATTTGATCCCGTATATATATTGATTGATGTTACAGGATAAAATAGATTTATGAACTTTAAAATTCATACATAGAAGATAGTAGTTTGCATTCTCTACTTAACTCTTCTAATGAATTATTATTTCACCGCTAATATTGATTTAAAACTTGTTGTCTATTGTATTCTATTATATTTTTCCCGTTGAAGACTAACGATAATTTTGTTGTATATTATCTTAGTCATAATATTCTTTATCGGCTAGTCGAGCTCACCCTTTCCTTTTTGTTCCATTTTTCTTCTCGTGGAGGCGAGAATATAGCAAGTACGAGCCTCTGGTATGGAATGAAAGTTCTAGGGAGAGTTGTTTAGTAGTCCTCACCATTGTTGTAAAATAATGTATCAATAATTATGATGAGGATTTATTTGTATGTGGATATTGTCTAGATGGCAATATCTCGTATTTAAACTCACAGCTTTACTATTGTAATAATAAAGTTGTAGTTGTTTACATGCTGTGTATTGACAACTCGTAATGGGGATGTAGACCTATTTTGGGGGTGTCACACCTCTTTCCCGAGGACTACTGGTTGTCGATTACTTTGATTACAGAATATTATTTGTGAATAATTAATTATTGATTTATATGATGTGGGAAATATTGTTTTTATGTGGATATAGATGGAGAAAATTTTTAAAGTGACAATTGTTAAAAATTGATATTTTATCTTTTCTGATAAAATAATATTTTATTATATTATTATAATATAATAATGATAATATTTTTACAATGAATGTGGGATATATGAGTATATGAGGAGGAAGAGTATTTTTGTTACAAAAGTTGTATAACACATGTTTTGTGTGTCGGTGGACCCCATTTCTTGAATGAAATTTGATTATAGCCTGTAAAATCATCCGTATGTGAATTTCGGTCAATTTTTGTTTGAAATTTGTAAAAACTTTCTTCTGCAAAGTTGTAGAGAATTGAATTTCCCATAAAAATTCGCGAGATTCGAATTTTTTGATAAAAGGGCTATTTATTATGAATTATTGAAGTTCCGAGGTTCCAGAATAATTGATTTTTGGAAGTTTAAAATATTTATAGTTAGAAAAACGTTTTTATTGTTTTGGGTGGCCACCCATGTGTTGCAAATGGCTGAAATCAGATTTTCAAAGTAGGCGTAGGAATTTTTTTTAAAATATTAATATTATATTAAATTTTCTGCTTTGGTGTTCTAAGCATTTTCCTATAAATAGGGTGCTTAGGTTAGAATTGAAAATCACACCAGAAACTAAAGATTTCTCTCTCTATAATATCGAGCGTATTTGTGAGTATTTTAGTACTTTGAGTATTGCTATACGGTGCAAATTCTTTCAGCACTATATCCAGTATTCCAGTCAGAAGTACTATTCTTTCTGAGGTAAGGGATGTTATTTTCTTCTCAAATGATATTATTTCTTCAATATCAATATGCCGAAATATTGGTTGGAAATTTTTATCAAATTTGGAACTTTTTCATGTTGGGGTTAATATTCATGAGTTACTATTCACGAGTTACTATTCATGAGTTACTATTCACGAGTTACTATTCACGAGTACTATTCATGAAGCATAATGATGTTTTTTGTGAAATTTCTATCTTTTGGTGTCGGAATTACTATTCACGTATACGGCACTATTCACAAATATGACATTATTCACAGAAAAATTAAGTTTTCTTCTCTGTGTCCAAGATTGTCTGTTATGATTCCTATCTTTGATTGGATCTATGTTTTGATCTTCATTCTTGAATTTTACTCCAATCTGGTTATTTATGAAGTATTTTTGAACTGGGATTATTTAAAGTACGAATCCTTAATACTTGTTCTTTTGTTTCACTGGATTCGTTTTCTTTAAAATAATTTTCATCATCCTCAGTCCTAAATGATGATATTACTGAATATCTTTGGCCTGTAGTGCAAAGATGAATGATTTCTTGATGAATATATTTGGCTCGTAGTGCAAAGATGAACAGGTATTGAGATGAACATGACCGACTGATTAATATCTTTGGCCCGTAGTGCAAAGATGAATAGGTGTTTAGATGAACATGACCAACTGATGAATATCTTTGGCTTGTAGTGCAAAGATGAATATTTGATTCCAGATATATATTGATTGATGTTACAAGGATAAAATATCGACGATGAACTTTTAAATTCATATATAGAAGATAGTAGTTTGCATTCTCTACTTAACTCTTCTAATGAATTATTATTTCCGCTGCGAAGATTGATTTAAAACTGGTTGTCTATTGTATTCTATTAGATTTTTCTTTGTTGAGGACTAACGATAATTTGTTCTATATTATCTTAGTCATAATGTTCTTTGCTGGGCTAGTTGAGCTCATCCTTTTCCTTGTTGTTCCATTTTTCTTCTCAGGAGGCGAGAATGTAACGAGTACTAGTCAGGGTGTGGAATGATGTTTCTAGTAGTCCTCACTATTCTGTAAAATAGTGTTTTAATAATTGTAATGAGGATTTATTTGAGTGTGGATATTGTCTAGATGACAATATTTGTATTTAAACTGACAGTTTTTATGTTGTATTAATAAAGTTGTAGTTGTTTCTGTACCATGTATTTGGCGACTCAGAATGGGTGTTGTATACCTATTTTGGGGGCATCACACAGTTCCTGTTCATAATCATACTAATAAATTCATCTTTGCACTACGGGCCAAAGATATTCGTCAACAGTTCATCTTTGCACTACTGGCCAAAGATATTCAACAATAGGCCATCTTTGTACTACAGGCCAAAGATATTCAACAACAGATCATCTTTGCACTACAGGCCGAAGATATTCAACAACAAATCATCTTTACACTACTGGCCAAAGATATTAATATCTCAAATAAATATATAATCATTTCAGAATTTATATAAACAATAATTATAACCATGTTGATCAATTCACCTTTGCACTTAAGCTAAAGATATTCAATTATAAATTCAATGATCATAATCATACTAGTCAATAATTCAACTTTGCACTATTGGCCAAATAGAACCCATAGCTACGATCATACCAATAATCTACCCATCTTTACACTCAAGTCAAAGAGAAAATTTCATCACCAAGATTATAAAAATGTTATATATGATAATAAAAACAATATGATCAACAACTGCATTTAATTTCAAGAGTAAGATTCGTAAATCAACGATAATTTGGTTAGAAAAAGAAACCAATTTTGTCGTGAATAGTATCCCGTGAATATTAACTAATGAATAGTAACTCGTATTCGAACATAATACCGTATACGTAAATAATGTCATATACATAAATAGTGTCATATACATGAATAGTGTCGTATACGTAAATAGTGTTATATACGTGAATAGTGTCGTATATGTGAATAGTAACGTATACGTGAATAGTAACCCTGACTCAAAAATGTAGAAATTCCAAAATAACATACATACCAATATTTCAGTATAATGATATTGAAAGAATAACATCATTAGGAAGAAAATAACATCCTTTACTATCCCTTACAATCCCTTACCATAATAATGACAATATCCCTTACCTCAAAAGAGAAGTACTTCTGACTGAAATATCGAATATGACGCTGAAGGAAACTTACACTGAATAGAAATTCTCAAAGTATCTAAATACTCTCAAAAATACGCTCGATAACATAGAGAGAGAAAACTTGTTTCTGGTGTGATTTTCAATTCTAACTAAGCACCCTATTTATAGGAAAATGTTAGAAACAGCAAGCACTTGACCAAGCACTGATGGCTTTACCTGCTACTATTCCTGCCCACCACTTTTGAAATAAAGTTTCAGCACATTTTTTACCAACCAAAGGTGGGGCCCACCAATTCTAGAAATTTCTAAAATTATTTTATCATTTAAACAATAATCAGAAACTTCAATAATTCATAATAAATAGCCCTTTTACCAGAAAAATATAAATTTTATATCCATTCCATACGAAATCGAATTCTCTACAACTTTGTAGCTTTAAGTTTTTCCAAATTCTAAACAAAAAATGTCCGAAATCCACATACGGACGATTTTCAACACCTTTTAAAATTTATAACAAATCATACGTTCATTTTTAACAGTTCAAAATTTGTGGACATATACTCAACTTATATATGTATAACATATTCAAAAATCACATCAATCCAACGGTCGGAATAAAATTATAACTCACGCAATAGAGCTTTAAGAACACTGATTTGATTTTCGGACTATAAGTCCCTCGTACAAGTTTCACTCAAACAGTCACCACAAAAAATTCACAAAGAATATTTGGGTGATTCAAATTTCTACGATTAGATTACTTCCAGGTCTTTCTTTTGATATATGGTTCATCTCCTAACTCATTATACACAAAGAGTTATGGATTTTACAAAATCAAGTAATAAAATAATTTTTCTGAAAAACCAATATTTGGTTCTTCTTTTACTTTCTAGATTTCTCTCATTTGATTCATGCACCGTGAATTTAGTGTTAAAATATCACCATTATTATATAACCACATTATTCATTTATAATGCAATATAATAATATATTTGAAAAAAAATATTTTATCAGAAAAGATAAAATATCAATTTTCAACAATTGACACTTTTCTAAGAATTCCTCCATTCCGACAAAATACTGATAAAATACCCCAGCATTAATTCCTTCATTTATATCCACACAAAATAAATATTTCCCTATCCATCAATTATATTCACATAAAATAAATATTTCCTTATCATATAAATCAATATTTGATTATTCACAAATAATATTACAGAATCACAATTATGACAACCAGGTCGTTCCCAGGAAAGAGGGGCTTTCCGAAAAGGATTTCTCCTTACTAACGCCCAATTAGGTGACCAAACCTCTCATTGACAAAACTTTCCGGACATTGCCAATAATGTTATATATCTAATAATATTATTCAAATAATTTGAATTATTGATCTGATAATGGGAAATAATGTGCACTGACAATTATTGAAACAACAATAATATGAAATATCAACGCAACAATTATTGAATCAATAAAATAAAATATTGAACAATAATTACTATAACAATTATTGAGTAGTGCCTTCTTACGTAAGAATCAATAATTCAAAAATACCGCAAATACTGGTTTCTATCGCAAAACAACACGTATTACTTTACTTTACCCACCGGTATTCCAACAAAGTTAATTCGTAAAGATTACGCCCGTTATTTATAAAAACTCAAATTTGTCGTTTTCTTCATTCGACAGTTATTCTATTATGGGGCCCACAAATGGTTGCGCCGTCGTACGAATATTCCCCGACAACAAGAATATTTCATGACCAAACGAATATTCCCCGATAACAATAAGTATTTTATAGCCACTTGCTTATTTTGAAAAAATTTCACATATCACCCTTAACTTTAACTTTTTATCAATGTATCTATTTACTAAATAGAAAAATTGAATACTTTTATTTCATAAAATTCGGGGTCTTACATTCTATTATTTAAAAAGTTTATCATCAATTTTATTGCTGAGACTCAGCTTAATAAATAAACCATATCATCGAATCATCCCTGCACTACGGGCCAAGGATATTCATGTAATCATCAATGGTCATGATTATACCGAGTAGTCCCTGGTCATAATTGTGACGCCCCCAAAATTAGGTATACATCACCCATCTTGGGTCGCCAGATACATAGTATAGAATTCAAATACAACTTACTAATACAACTGTCGTGTACAATACGACAAAACATAAACTGTGAGTTTGAATACAAATATTATCTACTAGAGATTATACAAACTCAAAAGGAGTCCTCATTACAATTATTATCACACTATTTCACGTAATAGTGATGACTACTAATGCTATCCTCTGGACCATCACTCCGCTTCCCCGACTCGTCCCCAAATATATTCTCATTTCAAGAGAATAAAGGAAAGAAAGGGTGAGCTCAACTAGCCCAATAAGAAATATTATGACTAAGATAATGCGAATAAATTATCATTAGTCTCCAACAATGTTAAAACGATAAAATATAATAGACATCAAGGTTAATCTAGTATGATGAACAAGTAATCCATTAAAAGAGTCAAGTAGAAAATAAAATCTACTATCTTTTATGATTTAAAAGGTTTTTCATCATCATTATCACCGAGACTCAAATTTTAATAAATATTCCACATCATTGAATCACCCCTGCTACTTTTCGACCAAGGATATTCTTTAGTATCACGACTACAATTATCCATGCACTACGGGCCAAGAATATTTGTGTATTCATTAATGGTCATGATCATGCCAACAACCTGTCCATCAATGCACTACGGGCCAATGAGGACTTTTACCACATCATTTTTAACATTACTACTATGATTACAATCAATAATCCTCGGTCATAATCATACCAAGTCAATCTATGCACCATCAGAACCCATGATGACTTTCAAAAAAATATAAATATGAGGATGATGACAATGATATAAGAATTCAATAAAACAAGTTCAAGAATTAATTTGTCCAAGAACCAATAACGTCCATATTGTTAACATGATCTTTGCTTTGTAGAGTAAAATTCAAGAATGCTCGGAAGAATATTTCCATGAAAAGATCTTTGGATGAAGCGTAAATATCAAGAATATTCCACTAATTCCATGGAATATAGAAGTCTAAACTTTAACCAACCGAGTATAATAGAGAATGGAATAACAACGAAATCACCATGCATGCGGTACTTGATGCATGATAAAGTTATTCCAACGAAATAATAATAACGGAACCAGGTCGGTGAAATTACGCATAGCCGCGGGAAGTTCAATGATAATAAAGAATGTAATAACAACGAAATCACCATATATGCGGTGCCATGATGATAGAGTTATTCCAATGAATACTAATAAGGATTTTAATCAGTCCCACAGTAAAACGCATGAATATGATATTCCAATGTAATAATAAAAGGCGAAATCGGTCCGGCGTAAACGCATGCAGACGAGGATATTCCAACAGAATAATAAAGATTTTAAATCGGTCCGGTCCAAAAAGCATGAATCGGATATTCCAACATAATAATAAAGACGGAATAATAGAAGAATGTCACCAAGTATAGGGTAGACCGCGTATACTGGTTATTCCAATAGAATAATAAGAAAAGGAGTAACAACAGTTCTCTTCATGAATAAGAAAGAATAACACCCATTACCGTAAAAGAACTGAATATAAGAGTAGTTAAGTAGCAGAAATCTTTTCTTCTTTTTCTCTATAATTTCCTCTCTCTAGAGTTTCAGTAAATTCGTAAGAAAATAATGAAGGAATGAGCTTCTATTTATAGAAAAATGGAAAGGTACTGTGTAAGGATTTCGAACGAAATAATTCAAGACTTGCGGACTTCATACGCAACAAGTGGGTTGATTGAAATTCAATGAAATCAATCAATTAAAACCAAATATAATATATATATATATATATATATATATATATATATATATATATATATATATATATAAGCCACATGTTGGTTTGAAAAAAAAAACCACTTGTTCCTTTTGAATTCCTCTCCCCGACACCTTACAAACATCAAAATCATATATATATATATATAATACTTCCCACCACCCACCAAAATCTTCCACACTTTATATAATACTAATACTCATTCCACTACTTTTCCATCAAAACCCATTAACACATATAATATATATATATATATATATATATATATATATATATATATATTGAATTATCTTTTACCTAATATTTTGAAAAATGGGTAAATAGGGGTCCATAAAATAAGCAAAACTTCATAAAAATCACCTTAATAATTTTAACAACATTTATCATCTTTATTACAATTCACAATATTAATCGACCAGGTTGTTCCCAGGAAAGAGGGGGCTTTCTAATAAGGATTTTTTCCTATTGGCGCGCAATTAGGTGACCAAACCTCTCCTTGGAAGAATCTCTAGACATCGTTAATATTGCAATTTATAATATTAATAACTCTGTCATTTCAATTATTAATTTAATAATATATCATATATCGACAATAATTGAATCAAATAACGTGAGATACTATGCAACAACTACTATAGCAATAATTGAACAAAACTAAGTGACTTCTCACGTAAGCATCAATAATCAATACCGTGTGCTACTATGAAACCACGCGTATTATTGTACTTTTAACACCGGGTGTTTCAACAGTTAACAGTAAAACTTCCGTCATTATTTTCATAAAGTATTTTTGTCGTTTTCTCAATCCGACAATAATTCCGTTGTGGGGTCCACCAATGATTGTGCCGTTGTACTAATATTCCCTGTTAAAATGAATATTCCCCAACCAATCGAATATTATATAACAACTTGCGTACTTTGAAAAATTAGGGTACGTATCTGGTATGTCGAAGAGGTAAGGATACCTTGATTTCATTTCAGATTCTAACTCCGAAGTCATTTCCTCAACATCGTGGTTTCTCCATAAAACTTTGACTTGAGGTATAACCTTGGTGCGTAGAATATGTTCCTTCTTATCCAAGATTTGAACATGAACCTCTTCATACGTCAAATCTTCCGCTATTTCGTCCGGTTCGAACTCAATAATGTGGTTCGGGTCTTCCACATATTTACGTAACATGGATATTTGAAAAACGTTATGAACACGAGACATACTTGGCGGTAAAGCAAGTTTATAGGCCATAGTTCCTACTCGATCAAGGATTAAAAATGGGCCGATGAATAGAGGATTGAGCTTTCCTCTGTTTCCAAATCTCATAACTCCTTTCCATGGAGCAACACGTAACAACACATGATCACCTATATTGAATTCCACGTCCTTTCGATGAAGATCAGCATAACTCTTTTGTCGATCTTGTGAGGTTTTTATACGTTGCCGGATCGTTTGAATCTTTTCCGTAGTCATTCGTACCAACTCTGGTCCCAACAACGTTGCTTCACCCACCTCATCCCAGCATACTGGAGAACGACACTTTCTTCCATACAACGCTTCGAATGGAGCCATGCCAATACTTGCTTGATAACTGTTGTTATAGGAAACCTCCATCAATGGTAAGAACTTGTCCCAAATTCCCTTGAAATCAAGGACACAGAGGCTTAATAGATCTTCAAGAGTTTGAATAGTCCTCTCCGACTGTCCGTCCGTCTGAGGATGATATGCTGAGATAAATCGTAAATCTGTGCCCATAGCTTTTTGCAAACTAACCCAAAATCGCGAAGTGAATCTTGGGTCTCGATCAGAAACTATGGATACTGGCATACCATGCAATCTTACAACCTCGTTTATGTACATACGAGCAAGACGTTCAAGTGTATAAGTTTCTCGTATCGGTAAGAAATGAGCAGACTTGATCAATCTATCAACAATGACCCAAATCGCATCTATGCCTTGAGAAACTGTGGGAAGGCTGGTAACAAAATCCATGGTAATGTGCTCCCACTTCCATTCTGAAATTTTAAGTGATTGTAATGGACCTTTTGGTACTTGATGCTCCGCCTTGACTCGTTGACATGTTAGACACCTTGAGATAAACAGCACTATCTCTCTCTTCATATTGCCCCACTAAAATGTATGTCGAACATCATGATACATTTTGGTACTCCCAGGATGGATTGCAAACGGTGTGTTGTGCGCCTCCATCATGATTTTATACTTTAAATCAGGGTCGTTAGGAACACAAAGTCTGGAGTTGACTCGATGTATTCCTTTTCATCGATTCTTTCTTCCGGCATAGCACCTTCTTGCACTTTCTTCCTCATATGCATCAGTTCTAGGTCTGTAGCTTGAGCAACTTTAACTTTATCAATTAAAGTCGGTTCTACTCGTATATTCTCCATCATCACATGGGTCCCTGGAGTCTTTAACTCTATCTCCATCCTTTGCAAGTCACACAAAATGGGCCTTTGTGTTGACAATATCGTACTCGTACTCGCATATGATCTTCTACTCAATGCGTTAGCTACCACGTTCGCTTTTCCAGGATGGTATTGGATGGTATGATCATAATCTTTCAACAGTTCAAGCCAACGTCATTGTCTCATGTTGAGTTCCTTTTGAGTGAAGAAATATTTGAGGCTTTTATGATCCTTAAAGATCTCCACCTTCTCCCCATACAAGTAATGCCTCCAAATTTTAAGTGCGAAGACCACAACTGCTAACTCTAGGTCATGAGTAGGATAATTCCTCTCATATTCTTTGAGTTGTCGTGAGGCATAGGCTATGACTTTCCCATATTGCATGAGAACACATCCTAACCTTTTGCTCAAGCATCATCAGTAGATGACAAATCCCTCCGAACCGGATGGTATTGTCGAACAAAATCTTTGAAATGAGTCTCCTCTTGAGTTCTTGAAAACTCTTCTCACATTCCTCGCTCCAACCGAACTTTGTATTTTTTTGAGTCAGCTGAGTTAGTGGAGTAGCGATTCGAGAAAACCTTCTACGAATCTCCGATAATAATAACCAAATTTAAGCCGAGAAAGCTACGTGCTTCAATCATCGATTTAGGTTGCTCCCGACTTTGAATAGCTTCAATCTTTCTTTGGGTCAATGGATATTCCATGACTTAATACCACGTGCCCAAGGAATGCTACTTCTTCAAGCCAGAACTCGCATTTCTTCAACTTGGCATAAAGCTCATATTAACGAAGCTTTTGGAGTATCAGCCTCAAGTGTTGCTCATGATCTTCAAGGGTTATGGAATATATGAGGATGTCATCAATAAAGACGACCACAAAGTGATCCAAATATTCCTTGAATACTCAGTTCATCATATCCATGAAGGCAGCAGGAGCATTAGTCAATCCAAAGGACATGACTAGGAATTAATAATGCCCGTCTTCGAGTTCTCGAAGCCGCCTTTGGAATGTCATCGCTTCTAATCTTCAATTGGTGATATCCTAACGAAGATCAATCTTTGAAAAGAATTTGGCTCCTTATGAATCGGGTCAAACATGTCATCAATACGTGGCAATGGGTACCTATTTTTGATGGTGACATGATTCAACTCCCGATAATCAATACAAATTCGCATACTCCCATCTTTCTTCTTCACGAATAGAACAGGAGCATCCCAAGGAGAAGTACTAGGACGAATAAAGCCAATGTCTAACAATTCCTGCAGTTGAGTTTTTAACTCCTGAAGTTCAATAGGAGCCATTCGATATGGGGATTTAGAAATTGGTTTTGTACCGGTTCAAGGTCGATACAAAAATTCAATTTCACGCCCGGGGTAGGCCGAAGTTCTTCGAGGGAATACGTCGGAAATTCATTAACAATAGAAATATCATTCAAAACTGTCGTATTTTTGTTTAGATCCGTGACATGAGCTAAGAAAGCTTGACATCCATTTTTCAATAAACGAATAGCTTTATGGCTTGAGATGACAATGATTGATTTTAATGGTTTGGTTGTTTGAATTCGCATAATAGGTTGATTAGGAATATGAAAGCTAACAACCTTATGAAAACAATCAATTTTTGCATGATGAGTATTTAACCAATCAATCCCTAGAATTACATCAAATGCAAGTATTTTTAATGCAATAAGATCGACAGGTAATGTGTGGGTACCAACTTGAACCAAACAAGACTTATAAACCGTGGATGTAATGAAGGTTTCTCCCAACGGAGTTTCCACAGATAAGTCAAAGTCTAATTTCTCCGGAGTCAAATTTAAACGTTGAGCGCAAGTTGGAGAAATAAAAGAATGGGTAGAACCGGTATCAAATAAGGTATAGACTTCGCTAGAGTTTATGATAAGCTTACTCGTGATGACCTTATTTGGGTTCCTTTCTTTCTGGGAGGTCACTACAAACGCTCTCCCTTGCACTACTGGCTTTGACTTTTCTGGGACGGCCTTTGGTGCCTCCATCCTAGTTGAACTTGCCTTCGGTGAACGATAAAATCGGGCTAAGTGACCTTCTCTTCCACAATTATAACATGCTTTGGATGGCATTGCGTAGTTTGGACTGATGTATCCCTCTTCTCTGCATTTGAAGCATATGATAGGTGGTCGTTCTCCTTCCTTAACAATGGGTGCTGGTGCTGACGTCTTTCCATCATTGTTGAATCTCCTCTTCTTGAAATGTCCATTTTTACTGTCTTGGCCATGATTACCACCGAAGTGGTTACCATTTCTGGCATGTTGATTCCTCCACGTTTGTTGTCGCCGCAAGCCAATGATGGATACCACCGGTATTTTCATGCTACCTACATTTCTTTCTCTTAGTTATGCTTGACTCGTTATCACACCGCAATAATCGAGCCCTATTTACAACATCTGAGTACAAACACAGTTTATGAGAAATAAGATATTGAAGTATCTCCGGTTTCAAACCTCTTAAAAACATTCGTGTCATTTGCTCCTCATTATCGACCAAATGGGATGCAAACCGGGATAACTCCACAAATTTAACCTCGTATTGCGATACGGTCATATTATTTTGTTCCAATTTGATAAACTCCACTTCTTTCATGTGACGAATACTCTCGGGAAAGTACTTGTCGTTGAATAGCTCTTGGAACTTCTCCCAAGACATCTTGAAAGTGCGTCGTCAGTAATGCTTTTACTGATTCCCACCAAGAATCACCTCTTCACGCAACATGAAGGTGGCGAAAGGAACCTTTACACCTCGGAGCATCCCAAGACATCAAATATCTTGGTGATCTCGCTTTATCCATGCTTCCGCCTTAAGTGGTTTTGGCTCTCCTATAAACTCCGGTGGTCCCAGCTCCTTGAACTATTTAGCGGTGGAGCGTCCGAGAGTTTCGGTGTTTCCACCTACATTTTGGATGAGAGCCGCCTCGCTTTGATGTTGCATGAATTGCATAAAGCCTCCGAATGTATCCATCATTCATCATTTGGTCAAGGTTGTTGTTTGCATGAGGATTGTCGCCTTCGATGCACATTCACCGATTATTGATATGTGGAGACTCAAGGGTCTCTTGTGCTCCATTGCTATTTTCAACATTCTTCTTGATGTCATTTTCGACATCGCCACAAAACAAAGGTTCATTAACATATAACATATTATCCATATACTTTGACCGACCAATTAAATACCAAATAAACTTAGGTAGGTCATACTAGCGAAGGAATTCCCCGTCTCTCCCCTCCTAGTTCTAGTCTCACATCTTAGCCAGGGATCATATCCCTAAGCTTTGATACCAACTGTGACGCCCCCAAAATTAGGTATACATCACCCATCTTGGGTCTCCAGATACATGGTATAGAATTCAAATACAACTTACTAATACAACTGTCGTGTACAATACGACAAAACATAAACTGTGAGTTTGAATACAAATATTATCAACTAGAGATTATACAAACTCAAAAGGAGTCCTCATTACAATTATTATCACACTATTTCACAGAATAGTGATGACTACTAATGCTATCCTCTGGACCATCACTCCGCTCCCCAACTCGTCCCAAATTATATTCTCATTTCACGAAGAGAATAAAGAAAAGAAAGGGTGAGCTCAACTAGCCCAAGAAGAAATATTATGACTAAGATAATGCGTAATAAATTATCATTAGTCTCCAACAATGTTAAAACTGATAAAATATAATAGACATCAAGGTTAATCTGCGGTGAACAAGCAATCCATTAAAAGAGTCAAGTAGAAAATAAAATCTACTATCTTTTATGATTTAAAAGGTTTTTCATCATCAAGTATCGCCGAGACTCAACTTAATAAATATTCCACATCATTGAATCACCCCGCACTTTACTACCAAGGATATTCTTTAGTATCACGACCACAATTATCCATGCACTACGGGCCAAGAATATTTGTGTATTCATTAATGGTCATGATCATGCCAACAACTCGTCCATCAATGCACTACGGGCCAATGAGGACTTTTACCACATCATTTTTAACATTACGGTCATGATTACAATCAATAATCCTCGGTCATAATCATACCAAGTCAATCTATGCACTCAAAAGCCACGTATGACTTTCAAAAAATATATAAATATGAGGATGATGACAATGATATAAGAATTCAATAAAACAAGTTCAAGAATTAATTTGTCCAAGAACCAATAACGTCCATATTGTCAACATGATACTGCTTTGTAGAGTAAAATTCAAGAATGCTCAGAAGAATATTTTTATGAAAAGATACTGGATGAAGCGCAAATATCAAGAATATTCCACTAATTCCATGGAGTATAGAAGTCTAAACTTTAACCAACTGAGTATAATAGAGAATGGAATAACAATGAAATCACCATGCATGCAAGACTTTTGCATAGACGAAGTTATTCCAATGAATATTAATAACGGAACGGTCAAAGTCGAAATTCGCACCGCAAGCGAAGTTCCAACGAATAATAAAGAATGTAATAACAATGTAAATCACCATGTATGTGGTACTTCAGATGAGACGAAGTTATTCCAATGTAATACTAATAAGGATTTTAATCGGTCCGCACAGAAAAAGCATGCATGTGAGGATATTCCAATGTAATAATAAAGACGGAATCACCGATCGGTCCCACAGAAACGCATTGCATGTGATATTCCAACAATAATAATAAAGATTTTAATCGGTCCCACAAAAACGCATGCACCGGATATTCCAACATAATAATAAAGACGGAATAATAGAAGAATGTCACCAAGTATAGGGTAGACCGCGTATACAGGTTATTCCAATAGAATAATAAGAAAAGGAGTAACAACAGCTTCTCTTCATGAATAAGAAAGAATAACACCACCCCGTGTAAAAAAGAACCTAATATAAGAGTAGTTAAGTAAGCGTAAATCTTTTCTTCTTTCTCTCTATAATTTTCTCTCTCTAGAGTTTCAGTGAATTCGTAAGAAAATAATGAAGGAATGAGCTTCTATTTATAGAAAAATGGAATGACACTGTGTAAGGATTTCGGACGAAATAATTCAAGACTTATGAGTTCATACACAACAAGTGGGTTGATTGAAATTCAATGAAATCAATCAATTAAAACCAAATATATATATATATATATATATATATATATATATATATATATATATATATATAAAGCACATGTTGGTTTGAAAAAAAAACCCACTTGTTCCTTTTTGAATTCCTCTCCCAGACACCTTACAAACATCAAAATCGAATATATATATATATATAATACTTCCCACCACCCACCAAAATCTTCCACACACTTTATATAATACAAATACTCATTCCACTATTTTTCCATCAAAACCCATTAACATATATATATATATATATATATATATATATATATATATATATATATATATATATATATATATATATATGAAAAATGGGTAAATAGGGGTCCATAAAATAAGCAAAACTTCATAAAAATCACCTTAATAATTTTAACAACATTTATCATCTTTATTACAATTCACAATATTAATCGACCAGGTCGTTCCCAAGAAAGAGGGGGCTTTCCAATAAGGATTTCTTCCTATTGGCGCGCAATTAGGTGACCAAACCTCTCCTTGGCAGAACCTCTAGACATCGTTAATATTGCAATTTATAATATTAATAACTCTGTCATTTCAATTATTGATTTAATAATATATCATATATCGACAATAATTGAATCAAATAACGTGAGATACTATGCAACAACTACTATAGCAATAAGTGAACAAAACTAAGTGACTTTTCACGTAAACATCAATAATCAATACCGTGTGCTACTATGCAACCACGCGTATTACTGTACTTTTAACACCGGGTGTTTCAACAGTTAACGGTAAAACTTCCGCCGTTATTTTCATAAAGTATTTTTGTCGTTTTCTCAATCCGATAATAATTCCGTTGTGGGGTCCATCAATGATTGTGTTGTTGTACTGATATTCCCTGTTAAAACGAATATTCCCCAACCAATCGAATATTATATAACAACTTGCGTACTTTGCAAAATTTATAAATATTACCCACAACTATTATATCAATTTCATTCCATAATATTCAAAAATAATATTTATAGAAAATTCATCTTTATTCAAAAAGTTGGGGTTTTACAATAATTATACCAACAACTTTCCATCAATGCACTACAGGCAAATGAAGATTTTTACCACATCATTTGTAACATTACGGTCATGATTATACGAATAATCCCTGGTCATAATCATACCAATCAATAATACATCTATGCACGTAAGCCATAGATGACTTTTATCACAATATAAGCATGAGGATGATGACAATGATATAAGAATTCAATTAAAAGAAAATAAAGAATAAATTTTTAAAGATTTATAACTTAATTTATCCAGAATTCAATAATGTCCAAATTGTCAACATGATACTGCTTTGTGGAGTAAAATTCAAGAATAATTGTGACAACCCGAGAATTTAAATATTTTTAAAATTTTAATTTATTGATTTAAGGATCAATATTAGAACCTAGACTGAAAATAAGTGTATGCGTTTGATATTTTTAAGATAGAATTTTGAGGATTTCAAAATTATGTGAAGGATTAAGGTGGATTATTCAGGATTAAGGGAATAAGCGTTTATGTTCTGTGTATGTGTGTACAGTATGTGGTTAAGGGTCAAGGGTTAACTAGATAGATGATATTTGTAACAAATCCTAAGTATATATTAAGAACGTCAACGTTCTGTTAGAAAACCCTAACGATTAACAAGAAACCCTAAAACCGGTTCTGAAACCCTAACTTTAGTTCAGGGAATCCGAAACCCAAATTCGGAAATTAGAAACCCTAATCTGGGAATTTAAATGATAATTATATTGCTTAAGTGCTATTAATTGTAATATTAATTAGGGTAAAGCTTAATTATTTAGCAAACCCTAATTTCAAAGTTTTAAAACCCTAATATATGGATTTGAAACCCTAAATTATAAATAGGGAAAAACCTAAGTGTTAATTAAATAATTTTAATGTTAATTAGAAAATATTAATCCTAATTTTAAAGATATAAGTAATTAGAAAACCCTAATCTAATTACGAAACCTAATTTCTAATTTAGAAAAATTAATTTTTTATTTAAAAACCCTAATTCTGGGTTATAAACCCTAATGACCATTTTGACCCTAATTACTTAATTAGCAATTTTAATTAGGATATACTAATCCTAATTAGCAAGGTTGAATTTATGATTAGGAAATTATAATTATAATTATAGAATCCTAATTATAATTTAGAAATATTAAATTTCTATTTTTAAAAACCTAAATTAGAAATGTTAGAAACTAAATTGCAAAACCTAAGGGTTCAAACCCTAAGGTTTTCCAAACCCTAAACCCTACGGGTTTGGGACAATGTCCATTATGCTATTAAAATAAAATTCCAAATGACATTTTTGCCCTTAGTGCATTATTAATAAGGTTGCTTGCAATCTTGCCAATATATGGGGTTGGTGACCAACCTAGATCAGCCATGTGACTTAAATAAAAGCTATACCAGCTGAAATTTACAGATCTAGCAACATATCAAGCATTATATATTGATTTTGGAGAGAGAAAGTTCATAAAAACTAAGCCAATTTCTCTCAAGCTCTCACCAACTCCTTCTCTCTCTAAAGTCACGAGTTAGACTAGTGTATCAGTCCCTAAAACAGCCAGTAGCAACCATAAGATCAGATTGGAGAGCTAAATTAAAGATTAAAATCAAGAAGGTATAAACCCTAAATTTATTTTTGATCTTGTATGCTAAGATAGAGTTAGTGTTTATGTGTTTAGATGTTTGCTAGAAGATGTTTCATGATGATCTATGATGATCGATCATGGATCCATAGCATCAAAGTGGGTAAAAATGGTGTTTTTCAAAATCTGTCCAAGAACACAAAACGTGACCTGACAACCAAATGTCAATGTCCTTAGATTCGTTTCTGTTTTTGAGTTTTGTTGTTTTAAGGTTGGAATATGTAGCTTGGTATGAGGTCTGTATTCTGCAAAAGAAATCCGAGTCATTAGATGTCTGGATTTGAAGATATAATCGGTCAAAACCCGTTGACCGACGTTGACCGGGCGAATTCTCGGTAACCCAGAAATTCGTTTTCAGTGTCTGACAACATCTTTATGCTCTGTGATCTGTCAGTCATGTTAGTGTTTTGATTATGGGTTGGATCTGGATTATAACCTGTTGTTTTCACTCTAGATCCATGGCCTTATAACTCTTAAACAATCAACAGATCAATCGTAGCAAGTGGTCAAACTAGGCCACTCGCACTGATTTTTGTATTTCTTGAATTTCCAGAAAAGTGTATGAACACGTATTCTGACAAGGTTTGACCGTGTCATACCTTGTGGATCTGTTGTTGTTAAACTGCTGTGTAGTTATAGTAATGTTCCTTGTCATGTCTACTACCAGTGTGAACCATAAAACCACCAATAAATGGGACTTAACGTAGATAAAAATGATCTAGAATGTACCGAGATGAATTGCTGGGTTTCTGGAAAAACCCAAAAACTGTCTGACAATGATTTTTAAGGCACATATCGTCTTGTTAGTTTGTTGTATGACCGAGATGAAGATTATTTCTTGTAGTGTTACATAAACACTACATGATCAATACTTAACTTGAACCGAAAATTTTTGGATTCAAGATAAGAAATGGCCAAACCACGACCCTTGTACACATTTTTCGGCGGTGTTCTTGAGCACCAAGAACACCTAAGACGACAGACAAGTGTCGCTATAGGCTATAGCGACGGGTTTATTTATTTTATTTTCTGAATATTCTGGAAATTATTTAAAAATAGATAAAAAATGGTTTTTAATTATTAAAAATACAAAATAAATTCTGAAAAATTATTTTAAAGTCTGAAAAATAGTTTTTAATTATTTAGAGTATATTTCATAAATATTTAATATTTTTGGAATATAATTGGTATTTAATTTATTTAATTATAATATTAAATAAATGATTTAAAAATGATTTTAATACATGAAAAATAATTTTATGGTATAATAAAATATTTTAAGTTATTTTGAGTGACTTTTAATAGTTTATGATAAAATTCATTAATTAATCAATATTAATGATAATTAATTTATTTAATAACTATATTAAATAAATTATGGAAAAATAGAATAAATGATTTAAAAATCATATGAAAAAGATTTAATCGCTATAAAAATATTTTAAGTTATAAAATATAACTTTTGATATTTTGTCATGAAAATATTAATATTTTAATATTAAAAGCAATTATCGGATAATGAATTTAATTGTTTAAAAATCATATAAAGGTGATTTTAAAGTATTAAAAATACTTTTATATATTATAAATGTATTATAATATTATGTTGAGTATTTCATTAATATTTGATAATAAATAAATATAAATGATAAAAGAATTATGTGGAATTTAATTCATTTAAATACGATATTAATAATTGAAAATTCACGATAAATAATAATAATTATTTGAAAATTATTACGTGATTACGAAAAATATTTCGACTGATAATAAATTATCTTAGGTAATGGTTAAATGTTTAGGCAGAGTTTAATTAAACTTAAACTCGAGTATTGTCCGACTAGACCGTCGGGATGATAAAATTGTGTCGATTTTAACTCAGACTTCAATAGTTTGACTTGATACCGAGTCTTATATGTGTTATAGATTGATAGGGTTATGTGTTATGTATTATGTGATTAGGTTATTCTATGTATATATATATATATATATATATATATATATATATATATATATATATATAATAGTATTATATTATGATGATATTATTCTAATATTGGAGATCTATATTACTAATATTAGGTCTTCGGATAAAGCATTATAAATTGCATAGCGGTAATCTACGGTTCAGGCAAGTTTATTTTTACTTAACTCTACTAAGAATTGTTTCATTCGGATATGCTTATGGTTAATCATTGCTAATTGCCATATATAATTGTACTATGTACATATTGCATGTATAAGTCAGGTATGAAAGGCTGATCACCTTCATTACCGTTTGTTCCAGATATATTTGTTCATGTATAATACTTGTTCAGTCAAAAGTTTGTTCCTGCTAGTTCACAATTATATTGTTGAATTATAGCCAGCATATTATTCAGACTCTTTCAATCATTATATATCGTTATATTATTTAATTTAAACTTGATGGGCAATCCTTATGCTCACCCTTGTAATATCATGATAAAACATTGCAGATAAGGCGAATGCGTTTTGATACAGGAAAAGAATAATGCCAAGTTCAGCTTGGGATAAAATGTGCAGCTAATTTGTAATAGTATAGTTTGATAATAATATATTGTATTAAATAAGTTCTGTATTGTGTATTAAGTTAAGGTTACTCGACCTTGGGGAAAAGTGTGTAAGTTTAATGTATAAACAATTTATGTTTATATCTTCCGCAAATATAGTAATAGTAATGGAATGATCGAACCGAATCCGTGGTGATTCGGGACCTCGGATTCGGGGGCCGTAACAATAATATTGTATCAAAAATGATTTGGACAGCAACGAAATCAATTTTTGTCATGAATAATTCCCCAGGTGAATAGTACCCCATGAATAGTACTTCAGAAATAGTACCCCGTGAATAGGACTTTGTGAATAGTACTCGTGAATAGTACTTTGTGAATAGTACCTGTGGATAGTACTTTATGAATAGTATCCCGTGAATAGTACTTTATGAATAGTACCGTAAAATGAATACTACTCATAGACAGTACTCCGACATGAAAAGCTTAAAATTTAACAAGAATGTGCCGAAAATATCCTTGTGAAACGATACTAGATGAAGCGAAAATTCAAGGATATTCTACTAATTTCACGGAGTATAGAAGCAATACTTTAACAAAATGAGGGTATAATCAGGAATACGTGACGAATAATATTACTCACATACTATAGAGTATGGAAGAAAATATTATTCCTATGAATATTGAACAAAAATAATATCCCTTACTTCTGAAGAAAATTGGATACTGGAATAATGAGGTAGTAGACTTCTCTTCTTCTTTCTCTCTATAACTTCTCTCTCTATAATTTCTCTTGTGAATCTTAGTGAATTGGTGAGAATGAAAGAAGAATGAGCTTCTATTTATAGGAAAACATAGTTTTGATAATTGCACGTTTTGGAGCTCAAAATATTACAGTATAATACATTCATCTTTTCCTTCATTTTTAATTTAGTCCTGCAAGTATTATCAAACTTGCACCACCTCCCCTAATAGTACATCATGTGAATCAATAGTACATTCATGTGAATCAACAGTACACACATGTAAAAAAAATAATTACAGTATAGTACATTCATCTATACCTCCATTTTAAATTTAGTCATGCAAGTATTATCAATCTTGCACCACCTCCCCTAATAGTACATGCATGTGAATCAATAGTACACATATGTGAACAAATAGTTATAAGCATGTGAATTAATAGCAATTAATTGGTCATTTATCCGGTTAATTACCCGATTGGTCAATTTAACCTCCAAAAATCAATTATTATCGAAATAATTGTCGATTTCCACCAACACTAATAATCCCAACACAATGGAAATATCAATTTCATCTTTAATCAACACGAATTTATTCATCATTAATATTATAACTCATAATATTTAACAACCAGATCATTTCCAAGAAAGAGAGGGCTTTCAGATAAGGATTTCTCCCTATTGGCGCGCAATTAGGTGACCAAACCTCTCCTTGACAGAACTTTTTAGACATTGTCAATATTGTAAATAATAATATGAATAACTTTGTCGTCTCAATTATTGATTTAATAACAATAAATATTATGCAGATGATACTGTGAAAATAATTGAATCAATAATATGAGAGATATTATACAGCAATTACTGTAGCAATAATTGAGTATAACTGAGTGACTTCTCACGTAAGCATCAATAATCAATACCGGTATAACTACTATGCAACCACGCCAGATCGTATTTTTTACCACCGGTAGTTCAACGGTTTAACGGTAAAACTTTAAATCGTTATTTTTATACAAAGATAATTCTGTCTTTTTCTAACTACGACAATACTTCCTTTTTGGGGTCCACCAATGATTGTGTCGTCGTACGAATATTCCCCGACCAATCGAATATTATATAACCACTTGCTTACGTTGCAAAATTTGTAAATAATACCCACAACTATAACATTATATCAAATCCACACCATAATATTCAAAAATATATTTCGAGAAAAATTTATCTTTATTCATAAAAGTTGGGGTCTTATATTAGGGCTTACAATTAGCAATTAGGGTTATTAATTTAGAAATTAGGGTTACTAATTTAGAAATTAGGGTTTCTAACTAACCATTAGGGTTTTCTATAATTAGGGTTTTTCTAATTAAAAATAATATCTATAATAATTGACATTAATCACATAACACAATTTTTGACCAATCTTAAACTCCGGTTTGAGTTTCAAATTAGGGTTTCTTACAATAATACAAGGTTTTGTCATGATACACCATAATTGACCAACCATTATCTATCTATACATACAGTACATATTTATACCACTGAAATATATTTAATATAATATTATTATTCTCATTCATTATTCCAAATCTAGAATTAGGGTTTGGATTCCATATCTAATATATCTTTCAAATACGTACCATAATTAATTAAATTAAAATAATTAACTTAACTAATTTTAATAAATTCATATAATAAAGTATTTATTATAATAATTCTAATAATCATTTCATACTATTTAAATAATATAATAATTATATTTTTAAGAAAATAAATAATAAAAATATTTCTACTATAAAATTAATTACTATAAGAATATAATTTATAATGATTAATAACTCTTAAAAAAAATTATAATTATTCAGGTAATAAATATATTTTTATTTATCACAAATATACATACGCATTACTTGGCACATATTCCCACCTTTAAAATAAAAAAAATAAAAACAAATTATATGAAAATTTTCTTATTTATTTATATAGAAAATATCGGGTTATTACATTGATAAAACGTTCACGAAGAACAGATTGAACTTAGCTATAACAAAGTTATGGCGAAAATTTCGTAAAAGACGAAGAGAAAAGTAGAAAGTATGTAAATGAACTCAGATGTGTAGGGTTTCATAAGAATGTAAGAAAACGTAGAAAATGTGAGTCGTGGATTCAAGAACGAACGAATTCCGAGTTCGAATGACCGAATTTCGGATGAACGAATTAAGAACGTTAATAAACGTAAAATGAACGAAGGATGAAATTTAAGCCAATCGAATGGCATGTTAATGGATTCAGAATGAAATTCTGTCCGAGGGAAGTTAAAGTATGTAAGATAAGAAAGAAAAGGGCTTTGGAACGACCTCGTTCTGAGTTATAACGAAGAAGTTATGAGATTTCAAAGTAGGCATCTCAAACATGTTCAACACTTGGAAATTTTTTTTGAGTTTTAGTAATGGCGTTGCAGCGCCAGTTATGCCTTGGGAGGTCAATGGCAAATAATATCCCTGGGAGCTAGCTATCGCTTAGGTAGCATGCATTACTATTTTAACAAAAAGAAGTGGTAAGTATGAATTTCTTTAAGGGAATTTTTCCCGACCGGAGATTTTTATTGTCCAACTTTTTGGATGGTAATTAAGGGGCAAGCATGAATGTAATATCCATGAAGAAAAATATCTATAATGATGATTAAAACCTTGAGTTTGACGATGAAAGGTCAAATAAAGGTTATAAAATGGTGAACATGATTTACGTAACTGATATCTGGGAACCGTGGTCGCGATAAAACGAATGTGTGGTTTAAGACCCCAACTTTTATGAATAAAGATAAATTTTCTATAAATATCATTTTTGAATATTATGGAGTGAATTTGATATAATGTTATAGTTGTGGGTAATATTTATAAATTTTGCAAAGTACTGTGAAGTTGTTATATAATATTCGATTGGTGGGGAATATTCATTTTAACAGAAATATTAAATGCGACTTTACACAATCATTAGTTGACCAACGGAATTATTATCGATTGAAAAAAAAGCGACAAAAATATCTTTTTATAAAATAACGGCGAAAGTTTTACCGTTAACAACAATGTTGGAATACACGTGGTTAAAATCAAGATGTCTGCCGTTGTTGCACATTAGTGCTACACGATATTGCATAGTATTTACGAATTATTGATTCTTACGTGAAAGGCACTACTCAATAATTGTCACAAATAATTACCGTTCAATATTTTATTTATTGGTTCAATAATTGCTTTGCGTTGATATTTTATATTATTGTTGTTTCAATAATTGTCATTTACATGATATTTCCCATTATCGATCAATAATTCATATTATTTGAATAATATTATTAGATAGCATTATTAACAATGTCTAGAAAGTTCTGTCAAGGAGAGGTTTGGTCACCTAATTGCGCGCCAGTAAGGAGAAATCTTTATCAGAAAGCCTCATCTTTCCTGGGAACGGCCTGGTTGTCATTATTGTGATTCTGTAATATTATTTGTGAATAATTAATTATTAATTTGTATGATAAAGAAATATTTATTTTATGTGGACATAAATGATAGATAGGAAAATATTTATTTTATGTGGTTATAAATGAAGGAATTAATGTTGATGTGTTTTATCAGTATTTTGTCGGATTGGAGGTATTAAAAATCAAATCGGTGTTCTTAAAGCTCTATTGCGTGAGTTATAATTTTGATCCGACCGTTGGATCGTTGTGATTTTTGGATATGTTATACATATATAAGTTGAGTATATGTCCACAAATTTTGCACCGTTAAAAATTAACATATGATTTGTTATGAATTTTGTGAGGTATTGAAAATCATCCGTTTGTGAATTTCGGATATTTTCTGTTTGGAATTTGGAAAAACTTTCTTCTGCAAAGTTGTAGAGAATTCGATTTTGTGTGGAATGGACATACAATTCGTATTGTTCTAATTAAAGGGCTATTTATTATAAATTGTTGAAGTTTCAGAAATTAAAATATTTTTTATTAAAATTATGGGTGGGACCCACTTTTGTTTTTGTCAAAACATGTGCTGAGATTTTTTCAAGAATGGCATGCCTTGATAGTCATGGTCTTGGCATGAGTAAGAAAAAAATAAAATAAAATAATATTTTATTAATTTAGTCTCCTATGGCGTTCTAGCATTTTCCTATAAATAGACGTTTAAGTTAGAATTGAAAATCACACCAGAATCAGAGAATTCTTCTTTTATAATCTTGAGCATATTTCTTTAGAGTTTTAGAAAGTTTTGAGCATAGAAAACAGTGAAAGTTTTCTTCAAGAATATCTCCGCTATACCAGTTGGAATACTCTTCTTTTCAAGGTATGGGATGTTATTTTTGTTCAATATTCACTTGAAATAATATTTTCTTCCATACTCTGTAGTATGTAAGTAATATTATTTCGTTTCAGATTTTGAATTCTATACTCGTTTGTTAAAATTTTGACTTCTATACTCCATGAAATTAGTAGAATATCCTTGATATTTGCGCTTCATCCAGTATCTTTTCCTAGAAATATTATTCTGAGCATTCTTGATAAGTTTTAACTTTTTTATGCCGGAGTACTATTCATGGGGTTACTATTTCTGAAGTACTATTCATAGGATACTATTCACTCGAGTACTATTCACCCGGGGTACTATTCATGATAAAAAAAATTAATTCGTTTTCGGTCCAAATATTTTTTGGGTACAATATTATTCTTGAATTTTACTCCACAAAGCAGTATCATGTTGACAATTTGGACGTTATTGATTTCTGGATAAATTAAATTATAAATCTTTAAAATTTTATCCTTGAATTTATTTTATTGAATTCTTATATCATTGTCATCATCTTCATGTTTATATTCTGTTGAAAGTTATCTGTGGCCTGTAGTGCATAGATGGACTTGGTATGATATAACCATGGATTATTCGGTATAATCATAACTGTAATGTTACAAAATATGTGGTAAAAGTCCTCATTGGCCCGTAGTTCATTGATGGACAGTTGTTGGCATGATCATAACCATTGATGAAAACACGAATATCCTTGGCCCATAGTGCATGGATAATTTGTGGTCGTGATACTAATGAATATCCTTGGCCGTAGTGAATGGATGATGTGGATTATTTATTAAGCTGAGTCTCACCGATAAAAGTGATGAAAAACCTTTTAAATCATAGAAGATGGTAGATTTTATGCTTTACTTGACTCTTCTAATGGATTGCTTGTTCCGATGCAGTTAAACTTGATGTTTGTTATATTTTATCAGTTTAACACTGTTGAAGGCTAATGATAAATTATTCTGCATTATCTTAGTCATAATATTTCTTACTGGGCTAGTTGAGCTCACCCTTTTGCTTTCATTGTCCTCTTCAGGAAATGAGAACCTAGCCGGGACTAGTCGGGGAACGGAGTGACGGTCCAGATGATAACATTAGTAGTCCTCACTATTCTTTGAAATAATGTGATAATAATTGTATTGAGGACACCATTTGAGTTGAATACTGTCTAGAAGACAATATTTGTTTTAAAACTCTCAGTTTATGTTTTGTCGTATTTTATACGACAGTTGTATTATTAAGTTGTATTTGAATTTTGTACCATGTATTTGGCGACTCAAGATGGGTGATGTATAACTATTTTTGGGGCGTCCAAATTGGTATATCAAAGCTTAGGATATGATCCCAGCTAAGATGTGAGACTAGAACTAGGAGGCGTAGACGGAAATTCCTTCGCTAGTATGACCTACCTAAGTTTATTTGGTATTTAATTGGTCGATCAGAGTATAGGGATAATATGTTGCATGTCAATTAACCCTTGTTTTGTGGCAGTATTTGAAAATGACATCTGAGAAAGTTGAAAATAGCAATGGTGCACAGGAGACCGTTGAGTCTCCATAGATCAACAATCATGATAATGTGCATCAGGAAGGCGACAATCCTCATGCAAACAACAACACTGACCAAATGATGAACGATGGAATTTTCAGGGGCTTTATGCAATTCATGCAACATCAGGCGAGAGCGGCTCCTGTCCAAAATGTAGGTGGAAACACTTTGAAACTCTTGACTTGGCCACCGCTAAACAGCCTCAAGAGCTGGGACCACCAAGTTTTTGGAGAGCCAAAACCACTTAAGGTGGAAGCGTGGATAAAGCAGATCACCATGATATTTGATGTCTTGGGATGCTCCGAGGATCAAAAGGTTCCCTTTGCCACCTTTATGTTGCGAGGAGAGACAGATTACTGATGGGAATCGGTAAAGCATACTCAACCTGCCGCACTGAAGATGTCTTGGGAGAAGTTTCAAGAACTATTCAACGACAAGTACTTTCCCGAAAGTATTCGTCACATAAAAGAGGTAGAGTTCATCAAGTTGGAGCAGAACAATATTACCGTGTCGTTGTACGAAGCTAAGTTTGCCGAGTTGTCCCGATTTGCGTCTCACTTGGTTGATAATGAGGAGAAAATGACGCGGATGTTTCTAAGAGGTTTGAAACCCGAGATGCGTCAATATCTAATTTCTCATAAACTGTGTGTGTATTTAAATGTTGTAAATAGGGCTCAATTATTGGAGCGCGATAACGAGTCAACCCAACCAAGAGAAAGTAACCGATAAAATGATAATATCAGTGGTAGCAGTCATCGAAGCGGTTACAACAAATGTGGAGGGAATCAACATGCCAGAAATGGTAACCACTTCGGTGGTAATCACGGCCACGACAATAAAAGTTGACATTTCAAGAAGAAGAGATTCAACAATGATGGAAAGACGTCAACACTAGCACCCGTTGTTAAGGAAGGAGAACGACCACCTGTCATATGCTTTAAATGCGAAGGGGAGGGACACATCAGTCCAAATTGCGCGATGCCATCCAAAGCGTGTTATAATTGTGGAAGAGAAGGTCACCTAGCTCGATTTTTTCGTTCACCGAAGACAAATCCAGCTGGGATGGAGGCACAAAAGGCCGTTCTAGAAAAGTCAAAGCAGGTAGTTCAAGGGAGAACGTTTGTTGTGACCTCCCAGAAAGCAAGGAACTCGAACGAGGTCATCACAGGTAATGTGACACCCCCAAATCCGGGTACTTCGATTCCATGGGATTTGGTGTTCACTGTACAAATATCATCTATCTATCTACCCATAATAAATGCAAACCATGTAATATATAGAAATAGAATCTTCCCTTTATAGGGTTACAACATCTGAATCATAAACATAATCCCAGGTTAAACTAACCTTAAACATCTGTGCGGAAATATAAACAATAAGTCTTAAACAACATCATTAACTCAAGTCTAACATAAATACATCATCAAATAAAATAACAAGTCTTCATCACTTGCTAACTTTGCCCTTGCCTTTACTAGTGGAAGGTTCATCGGTTCTTTCGTTCTTAACTGCAATGTTATTAATAAGCAAGAATGAGCACTATTTCCCACAAGTATAACAATGAAATAATAGTATAATAACATGCGAGTGAATCAAAGACATCTGAATAAAAGCTCAACTTTTGAATCAAGAATGAATAACAAGAATCAAAAGAATTCTGAGGGTCATAAGACCTTGAACTATGTCCTAGGTTATCAAGGGTTATACTTGAAACCTTTAACAGTCATAAGACTATGGACCTTTCTTCTCGTACTTAGGGGGATCAGCCCTTTGTACCATACTGTGCACAATATCTTAACTCTAATGCATAAGTAAATCCCTTTGCAGGGTTGTTCATCTTAGTTTGACATTCGAGTCTGCACCAAAGGAAGTTTGGTTTGGATAATTCAATAAGGGTTCTAAAATTTAGAACGTTCATCAACTAAGGACTAGTTGAATCAATAAATTTCACTAGTCTAATAAGGTTCAACAATAATGATATTCGATTTGAATAATAATCTCAAGAAGTATACAATAGGACAATTATTGTATAATTGAATCATGCTTTGAAAAGATAATCAATCTTTAATATAACTTTTGAACTTGAAAAATAGTAATGATAATTTACTCGAGGTAACTAATAAACTGGAACAATAATGACATGTAGGGTTAGGAAACTTGCATCGTGCGTAGATTACACTTTAACTAAGCATGTTCTTTGAATTTAATCCTACATACCATTCACATTCACAATACCAGTTAATTATAACTTAACTAATCATCAACGATTATTCTTTTATCTAAACTTTGGTTATGACTATACTTAGTCAAATTATCACATTTACTGTCACATAATATCACTTCATGAATAATAATTTAATTATGTATTCAATAATTCGATCCACATGCAATTATGTTATTTACATGTTAAACATCTATTTTACATCTCATTATACTTCTAACATGTTTACATGTTCATTACATTAAGTTACTAACACATTGCAAGACTTAACATTTTAAAAATAATATATTCTAAACTTTCTAGAGAGTAATATTTATATTTCACTACTATTGTCTTTCTTGTTTATACATGCAATACATGGCGTCATGCAATTTGGACATAATATTTATGCTATGGCTGTGGTAGTGGTATGGCTTTGAAATCATGGTATTGCATGACATAATGTCTTCTTGACGTGGAAAATAGACAGAGGTAGCCGACGTATGATGACGTGGCGTCTGAGAAGATAGAAATGGCGATTCATGAAAAATCGCAGAACATGCCAATTTCTACCAATTTCTACTCGAATTTAGACATACGCACATGTTATAATTCATGTATAATCATAACCCAACATTTATATAATGACTTTAATCAATTTAAACACTTAATTACAGAATTTAAGCATGCAATTTCGTTGATTTTGATGTTCTTGAAGGTTTTGAAAATAAAACATGAAAATTATCACTACGGATTCGTTATAACAATCAATCCGCTTATTTAAATTTTGGTCTCTTCAGATCAACATGCATAACAACATACGAGTGTAAAATTTAGGGATAATATACGATCAACACATGAAATATCACGTATAAGGCCATATGGCCAAAACCCAAACTCTGTAATTTATGAAAAACATATACGACATGTGTTTTCATGAAACTGATGATATGGTTTACATAATATATATAATTAAATACGATGTGATGTCCCATAACACATACAAAACCCACAATCATTACTCTTATCCCAATTACAGAGACTTTACAGTGTGAATGAAAGCTATTTTCATAAAACTCAAATAACGTAAAAATAGAATTTGGGATGGAGGAGATTACCCTGTAGAGTATAATTTAGTATGCTTAGATTCCTCACTTTCAATTCTCTTTCATAGACTCACAATTTCTCTCTGACACTCTCTCTCTGATTTTCTCTCTGTGATGTTTTATCAGACTTAGTAAAATAATGAAGAAGAGAAAAGAATACGATAATAAGAATTGATCGATCGACAGACTATGGTGTGGGCTTACCCATCATGGGTTAACTGCCCATAACTCCCCCTAAGGCCATGTTTGGCTAGATTAATAGATTACAAAATCATTTAATTTAATAAAGCCTTTATAATATACTTTAAATCATGTCACACCCACTTGCCCAATAATTCATATATCTTATTTAATATAAATAAAATATAATAACTTCTCATAAATTCACATAGTCATATATTTAATTTTCTCATTAATTAATAATGTCAAATTATTAACTCTCTAATTAATAATTAAATTAATTAAATAACATCATGCTTAATTAAATATTTCATTTAATTCAATAAGCTCACATAATTACATACTTGAATAATAATTATTCTCCACATTAATTTAATAAATGTAACACATATAATTAAATTAATCTACCACAATTGCATAAAATAATTATTAAATCTAATAATTAAATCATCGAAAAATATTTATTTAATTCAATAAATATTAAAAATTAATTTACAAAAATCTCGTTCGTCACATCTTTCCCCCCTTAAAAGGACTCTGTCCCTAGAATCACTACTCAATAAATTCGACCCGTTACATTCTCCCCCCTTACAAAGATTATGTCCCCAGAATCGCTTGCAAATAATTAAGTAAATAAATGAGGGTAATTCTTCATCATATTCTCTTCGAGTTCCCATGTAGTTTCTTCAGCGTTGTGGTTCCTCCAAATTACCTTAGAAGGTATAACCTTATTTCTGAGAACTTGTTCTTTTCAGTCGACAATTTGGACAGGAATTTCTTCGTAAGATAAGTCTTTTTCAAATTGTAGGGGTTCATATTCAATTACATGCTTGTAATCGGCCTTGTAGGGTCGTAACACAGAAACATGGAAGACATTGTGGACATTTTTGAGTGCTGGAGGTAAGGCTACCTCGTACGCAACTTCTCCGATTCTACGTAATACTTCAAATGGTCTAATAAATCTTGGGCTCAATTTCCCTTTCTTTCCGAACCTGATCTTCCCCTTCTAGGGAGAGACCTTCAAGAAAACATAACTACATAATTCAAACTCGATATTTTTACGATGTGGATCAGCGTATTTCTTCTGTCGATCTTTAGCAGCTACCAGTCGTGCTCGGATCACTTTGACTATTTATGCCGTCTACTGTACCAATTATGGCCCTAGCAATTGCCTTTCACCAACTTCATCCCAGTAAAGTGGAGTTCTGCACTTTCTGCCGTATAACGCTTCATAAGGCGGCATGCCTATACTAGCATGGTAACTGTTGTTGTAGTCGAACTCTACTAACGGTAGGTGAT
The DNA here is from genome assembly GCA_020205605.1 of Panax ginseng. Lineage (NCBI taxonomy): Eukaryota > Viridiplantae > Streptophyta > Magnoliopsida > Apiales > Araliaceae > Panax > Panax ginseng. The sequence continues at coordinate 58,616,075 of CM035140.1, read as the reverse complement.
CATCCCAATTTCCTTTGAAGTCCATCACACATGCTCTTAGCATATCTTCTAACGTTTGAATTATTCGTTCGCTCTGTCCGTCTGTTTAAGGGTGATAAGCTGTACTCATTCGCAATTGCATACCCATGCATTCCTGAAGACGTTTCCAGAAATTTGATGTGAAGCGCGGATCCCTATCTAAAATAATTAATACCGGAACTCTGTGCCTCGAAACAATCTCTTTTACGTATAGCCTTGCCAACTGATCTAAGTTGAATATTATTTTGATCGGAAGGAAGTGTGCAGATTTCGTCAGTCGGTCAACGATAACCAATACTGCGTCGTAGCCTTTCTGAGTCGTCGGAAGGCCAACCACGAAGTCCATTGTAATATGTTCCCATTTCCATTCTGGGATTTCTAACGGTTGAAGCAATCCACTTGGTCTCTGATGTTCTGCTTTTACTTTCTGACAGGTCAGACACTTGGCAACACATTCTGCAATATCACGTTTTAAATTCGGCCACCAGAAATGTTGTTAAGATCTTGGTACATTTTGGTGCTACTAGGGTGAATCGAATCTCGTGAACTATGAGCCTCGCTCAAAATATCTTCCTTAATTTCTTGTACTGGCAGTACCCAAATTCTACTCTCAAATCTATGTATACCTTCCTTATCCATCTTAAATCTCGGTTCAGTTCCTTCAGATATCTTCTTTGTCACCTTTTTACATTCTTCGTCCTGAAGCTGAGCCTCCTTAACTTTATCCAGTAGGGTTGTACCAGATTGCATCTAAAATAGCTTCTCATCAATTTCCATAGGATACTTCACCTCTAACTCCAGTTTCTCCATTTCTGCAATTAGCTCCTCCTAAGCAGTCAACATCGTCGATTTCTCACGACCCTTTCTATTTAAGGCGTCGACAACTACATTTGCTTTACCCGGATGGTATAAAATCTCACAGTCGTAATCCTTAATCAATTCCAACCATTTTCTTTGATGCATATTCAATTCCTTCTATGTAAAAATATATTTCAGACTCTTGTGGTCCGTATATATTTCACACTTCTCCCCGTAGAGATAGTGCCTCCAAATTTTCAAAGCAAAAACAACTGCAGCTAACTCCAAGTCATGGGTCGGATATCCCTTCTCGTAATTCTTCAATTGTGGTGATGCATACGCAATGACTTTTCCATTTTGCATCGAAGACACAACAAGTCCTTTTATCGCGACGATCACTATAAACAACCAAATTTCATGTATCATCCTAAAGAGATAACACAAAGCCAGATTTAACCTCTTCTTCAATTCTTGAAAACTTTCCTCACACTTATCCGTCCAAACAAATTTCACAACTTTTTCGAGTTAAATTCGTTAGCGGAGTTGCGATCTTGGAAAAATCTTGAATGAATCTTCTATAATACCCTGCCAATCCAAGAAAACTTCGTACTTCAGATGGTGTCCTCGGCTGATCCCAGTTAATCACGGCTTCAACTTTTGATGGATCTACCAAAATTCCGTTTTTATCGATCACGTGACCAAGAAATTGTACTCGCTCGATCCAGATTTCGCATTTCAAAAATTTAGCGTACAACTTCTCCCTTCTCAATACTTCCAACGTTAATCTCAAATGCTCTTCGTGTTCTTCTTTGGTTTTTGAATATACCAAAATATCGTCTATAAATACCACCATGAATTTGTCTAAACACGGCTTGAACACACCGTTCATTAGTCCCATAAATGCTGCAGGAGCATTCGTTAGACCAAACGACATTACTAAAAATTCGTAGTATCGATCACGTTCTCGACAGCTTGTCTTTGGTACATCCTCCGCCTCACCTTCAACTTGGTGATAACCACTCCTCAAGTCTATCTTGGAAAAATATCTTGTTCCTTCAATTGATCAAACAGATCATCGATCCTTGGTAATGGATATCTATTTTTAATCGTGACCTTGTTCGGTTCTCAGTAGTCAATGCAGTCGCATCGATCCGTCCTTCTTTTCATTAAACAACACCGGCGCTCCCACGAGGATACGCTTTCGGTTGAATGTACTTCTTGTCCAACAATTCTTGTAGTTGTACCATTAGTTCTTTCATCTCTACTGGTGCCATTCGGTATGGTGCCTTTGATATTAGAGCGGTTCTGGGCGCCAGATCGATCACAAAATCTACCTCTCTATCCAGTGGAAGTCCTGGAAAATCGTCTGGAAATACGTCGACGAAGTCCCTCACAATCGGTATCTCTTCTACCTTCGGATTCTCTTTTCGACTGTCGATTATGTAAGCTAAATATCCTACGTATCCTGGTCTTAATAACTTCCTGGCCTGCATCATCGTCAGATAACTCGCTTGTCTAGGCGACTTGCTACCATAAAATATAACCTTTGACGGAGTCATAAGGTTAATACGCTTCTTTTGGCAATTAATTACAGCTCCTAATTAAATAACCAGTCCATTTCCAAAATAACATCAAATTCCCAAGTCGAATAGGGATAAGATCTACATTCATGATATTACCCTTAATATCCACTCTACGCTTTATGTATGCATTTCTTAAGGGATTATTTCTCTATTCGCAATTTCTATGTTCATGGGATAATCCAATTCATCCTTAGGTAAATCTAAATTCTTGGCAAAGTCATCGGATATAAAAGAACAAGTAGCACCCGAATCAAATAAAACATAAGCATTAATTTTATTGATCGGAATGATACCTGACACCACATCACGGGATTGAACTACATCTTGCACCATCATGTTGAAAGTCCTGGCAGTCGGTCGGTTTGTTACGGTGGGTCCGGTGATAGTTAAGGCATTTCCACTATTGTTTCCCCGGTTTCTCCTGATCCTAACCCTCTCGATCCCTTCTTAGGACAATCTCTTGCGAGATGGTCCTTTGAACCACAAGTAAAGCAAGCACCCTTCTTTGGGTTAGGACAGTTAGGTGCTATGTGGCCTTCCTAACCACAATTGTAGCACACTCTTTTTCCTTTCATACAAACTCCCAGATGGGCTTTCCCGCAGGTCGGGCATGCTTCGATTCTTTTCTTCTGACTACCTTGCTGATTCCCCGATGATGAGTTGTCATTCCACCTTTTTTCTGATTAAAATTTCCACCTCCTTTGCCACTTCCACTAGCCTTATTATTTACTTCACCTTCACTCTTCTTCTTCTTCTGATCTTGATTGTACTTAGTCACCGCATCGCTTCCACCTTCAGCGAGGATGGCCTTCTCCAATACTCCAGCAAATGTGTTTAGCTGAAACATTGATACTTTACTGTATACCCAAGGCTTTAGTCCTTGTTCGAATCTTATGGCCTTTCTCTCGTCAGTGTGTACTTGGTACGGGGAGAACCTTGCCAACTCGTTGAATTTAGCCGCGTAGTCAGGTACGCTCATGTTTCCCTGCTTTAGTTCCAGAAATTGAACCTCCATCTGATTCTGCGAACTAGTTGGAAAATACATTTCAAAAAACATTTCTTTAAATCTTTCCAACGTAACTACACCTTCACCTCCTCACACTTTGTTTGTTTGCCACCAGTAACTAGCCTCAGACTTCAGCATAAACGTTGCAAAAGCGGTCTTCTGGTCTTCTCTAACCCTAGGAACGTCGAAAAACTTCTCCATTTCCATGACCCACGTTTGAGCCTCAATTGGGTTCATGGAACCTTTGAACTCTGGCGGTCCCACCGCCTTGAAGTCTTTAAACGTTTTGTTTGGTGGAGCTTGAGGTTGATTATTCATGGCTCCAGTCAGTAAGTTCACCAACTGCTGAACGGGATTAGCATTGGCGTTATTGTTATTATTGGTAGACTTTTCCTGAGCCGGTTGACGCTACTGTCTTCTCCTTAGCGGCATATTTCTGTTAAATATACGCTTATTATAAATTTATTTATTTCTCTAAATAGTTAAGGTATTTCTTAACAATTTAACATACTCATTTAACACATCATCTCAAACAACTTGATATATTTTCATTCAAATCAAAAGTTTTAACATTAAACGATAGCATAACTGCTATTTACATCAACTGTAAGACCCCAAATTATTAATAATTGAAATTTAATTTCCTCTATTTATCATTTTGAAATAGTAAGGGTTGATTTGATTAATGTGGTTAGTTATGGGTAAAACGCGCGAATATTTTAAAATAAGCAAGTGGTTATAAAATACTCATTGTTGTCTGAGAATATTCGTTTGGTCGTGGAATATTCTTGCTGTCGGGGAATATTCGTACGATGGCGCAGCCTTGTGTGGGCCCCATAACGGAAAACAATTGGATGGTGAAAACGACAAGTATAAGTTGTTATAAATAACGGCGCAATTGTTACCGTTAATACTGTTGGAATACCCGGTGGTTAAAACACAGTAATACGCGTTGTTGAACAGTAGTACACAATATTGCACCAATTATTGATTCTTACGTAAGAAGGCACTACTCAATAATTGTTACAGTAATTACTGTTCAGTATTTTATTTTATTGATTCAATAATTGCTGCGTTGATATTTTATATTACTGTTGTTTCAATAATTATCACTACACAATATTTTCCATTATCGAAGCAATAATTCATATTATCTGAATAATATTATTAGATAACATTATTGGCAATGTATAGAAAGATCTGTCTAAGGAGAGGTTTGGTCACCTAATCGCGCATGAGAAGAGAAATTCTTATTGAAAGCCCCTCTTTCTCGGAACGGCACAGTTGCGATCTCGTGATTCTGTAATATTATTTGTGAATAATTAATTATTGATTTATATGATGAGGAAAATATTGATTTTATGTGGATATAGATAGAGAAAATTTTTAAAGTGACAATTGTTAAAAATTGATATTTTATCTTTTCTGATAAAATAATATTTAATTAAATTATTATAATATAATAATGGGGATATTTTTACAATGAATGTGGGATATATGAGTATATGAGGAGGAAGAGTATTTTTGTTGCAAAAGTTGTTTAACACATGTTTTGTGTGTTTGTGGACCCATTTCTTAATCGAAATTTGATTATAAACAGAAAATCATCCGTATGTGGATTTCTGGTCAATTTCGCTTGGAATTTGGAAAAACTTTCTTACAGAAAAGTTGTAGAGAATTGAATTTCCTATAAAAAAACGCGAGATTCAAATTTTCTGATAAAAGGGCTATTTATTATGAATTATTGAAATTCCGAAAAAAATTGATTTTTGAAAGTTTTAATTATTTTTAATAACAAAAACGTTTTTTATACTTGGTTGGCATCATTAGCATGTGCAAGGTGGCTGAGTTCAGATCTTAGAATGTGTACGTAGGAATTTAATAATTATATATTAATATTTTATTAAATTTTACTTTGTTTCTAAGCATTTTCCTATAAATAGGGCGCTTAGGTTAGAATTGAAAATCACACCAAAAACTACAGATTTCTCTCTCTTTATCTCTCTATATATCGAGCATATTCTTGTGAGTATTTTAATACTTTGAGTGTTGCTATACGGTGTAAGTTCAAGTCATAGCTTATATCCGGTGTTTCAACTAGAAGTACTGTCTTTACGAGGTAAGGGATGTTATTTTCTTCTCAAATGATATTATTTCTTCAATATCATTATGCTGAAATATTGGTTGGAACTTTTTATCAAATTTGGAACTTTTTCATGTCGGGGTTACTATTCATGAGTTACTATTCATGAGTTACTATTCATGATTTACTATTCACGAGTTCTATTCACGAAGCATGATGATGTTTTTGTGAAATTTTTATCTTTTGGTGTCGGAGTTACTATTCACGTATATGGCACTATTCACAAATACGACATTATTCACAAAAAAATTAAGTTTTCTTCTCTGCGTCCAAGATTGTCTGTTATGATTCCTATCTTTGATTGGATCTATGTTTTGATCTTCATTCTTGAATTTTACTCCAATCTGGTTATTTATGAAGTATTTTTGAACTGGGATTATTTAAAAGTACGAATCCTTAATACTTGTTCTTTTGTTTCACCGGATTCGCTTTTCTTTAAAATATTTTTCATCATCCTCGATCCTAAATGATGATATTCTTGAATATCTTTGGCACGTAGTGCAAAGATGAATGATTTCTTGATGAATATCTTTGGCTCGTAGTGCAAAGATGAACAGGTGTTGAGAAGAACATGACCGACTAATTAATATCTTTGGCCCGTAGTACAAAGATGAGCAGTGTTTAGATGAACATGACGAATTGATGAATATCTTTGGCTTCAGTGCAAAGATGAATATTTGATTCGGATATATATTGATTGATGTTACGAGGATAAAATATCGACGATGAACTTTTAAATTCATATATAGAAGATAGTAGTTTGCATTCTCTACTTAACTCTTCTAATGAATTATTATTTCATTGCTAAGATTGATTTAAAACCGGTTGTCTATTGTATTCTATTAGATTTTTCCTGTTGTGGACTAACGATAATTTGTTCTATATTATCTTAGTCATAATGTTCTTCTTTGGGCTAGTTGAGCTCACCCTTTTCCTTGTTGTTCCATTTTTCTTCTCAGGAGGCGAGAATGTAACGAGTACTAGTCGGGGTGTGGAATGATGGTTCTAGAAGTTGTTCTAGTAGTCCTCACTATTCTGTAAAATAGTGTATTAATAATTGTAATGAGGACTTATTTGAGTGTGGATATTGTCTAGATGACAATATTTGTATTTAAACTCACAGTTTTTATGTTGTATTAATAAAGTTGTAGTTGTTTCTGTACCATGTATTTGGCGACTCAGAATGGGTGTTGTATACCTATTTTGGGGGCGTCACAGTTGGTATCAGAGCTTAGGGATATGGTCTCTGGCGGAGATCGGGGAATAGTACTAGGAGGGGAGAGACGAGTAATCCTTCGCTAGTATGTCATACCTAAGATTATTTGTTGATCAGTTGAACTATATGGTTAATATGTGATATGTTAATTTATTTAATTAATCCTTGTTTTATGGCAGTATTTAAGAATGGCAGCTGAGAATATTAACGGTGGAGTTAAGGAGACCGTGGAAACACCTTTAATCACCAATGAGGAGAACGTGCAACAGGCTGGCAATGTTCCTCCTGTAAACAACACCACTGATCAGACAATGAACGACGGGATGTTTAGGAGCTTTTTGCAGTTCATGTAAAACCAGACGAGGGAGACTCGTGTACAGAATACGGGTGGAAATGATAGCGACGTGCGGCTTGTCAGGGCCAAGCAGTTCAAAGAGTTGGGACCACCAGAATTTAAGGGAAAGCCAGATCCGATCATGGCGGAAACATGGGTCAAGAAAATTACCAAGATATTCGATGTCTTGGGATGCACGGAGAGAAGAAGGTTCCATTCGCCACCTTTATGTTCCGTGAAGCGAGGCAAACTCATCGGTGGGAGTCTCGTGAAGCGGACCCAACTGCCGCCTCTCTGCATGTCTTGGGAAGCGTTTTAGAAACTTTTCAACGAAAAATACTTTCCTGAAAGTATTCGCCATATGAAGGAGGTAGAGTTTATTAGACTAGAACAAAACGACATGACGGTGTCCCAATACAAAACGACATGACGGTTTGCACCTCATTTGGTAGAGAATGAGGAACGAATGACGAGGATGTTTCTGAGAGGTTTAAAACCCGAGATTCGGCAATATCTTATCTCTCATAAATTTTTTTTATATTCAGATGTTGTCAACAGGGCTCAATTATTAGAGAGAGATAGCGAGTACGTTCAACCAAGAGACAAGAGCGACAACCACTCTGGTGGTAATCGTGGCCATGAAAATAGAAGAAGCGAGTCAGGGGGAGATTTTAAAAAGAGGAGATTCAACAATGACACTGCAAAGACGTCAACACCAAAGACAAGCTCGTTTTAAGGAGGAGAAACGACCACCGGGTCATTATGCTATAAATGTGGAAAAGAGGGACACATCATTGGCCCCGCCCACAACATTCAAGGTATGCTATAATTGTGGAAAGGAAGGACATATCGCTCGAGATTATGCGGTGGCGAAACCAAGCCGAGTGGGGATGGTGACTCAAAAGGTCATCCCGAAAAAGTCAAAGTCAGCAGTTCGGAAGAGCGTTTGTCGTGGTCGTCAACATCACGAGAAACCAAACGAGGTGATCACGGGTAAGCTAATCATAAATTCATGCGAAGTTTATACATTACTAGATACCAGTGCTACCCATTCATTTATCTCTCCTGCTTGTGCTCAACGTTTAAACTTGACTCCGGAGAAATTAGACTTTGACCTATCTGTGGAAACTCCGTTAGGAGAAACTTTCATCTCATCCACTGTTTATAAATCTTGTTTGATCCAAGTTGGCACTATCGCTTTACCTGTTGACCTTATTTCTTTAAAGATACTTGCTTTTGATGTGATTTTGGGGATTGATTGATTAACTACTCATCATGCCAAAATTGATTGCTTTCGTAAGGTTGTTAATTTTCATATTCCTAAACAACCTGTTATTCAAATTCAAGCAACCAAACCATTGAAGTCAAACACTTTCATATTAAGCCATAAAGTCATTTGTTTATTAAAAAACGGATGTCAAGTTTTCTTAGCCCATGTTATGGACTTAAACAAAAATACGTCAGATTTGAATGATATTTCTATTGTTAGTAAATTTCCTGATGTATTTCCTGAAGAATTTCTTGGCTTACTCCCAAAGTGTGATATTGAATTTTGTATCGACTTTGAACCCAGTACAAAACCCATTTCTAAAATCTCATGGCTCCTATTGAACTTCAGGAGTTAAAAATTCAACTATAGAATTTGGTACCCGAGCCTTTATCTGGTGACTTCCTTTGTAGAATGCACCGAAGCCAGACTCTCCGTAAGGGATGCCATATTTGTGCGGTAGTAAACTGATAGGTGTCATTGTGACGTGCTATCCAAGATTGGGATATAAGTCACAGTTGAGAGCAACCTAAGTCGATGTCGAAATCGTAGCTTTCTATGCTTAGCTGGTTATTATCGAAGATTTTGTGGAAAGATTTTCTCGAATCGCTACTCCATTAACGCAGCTGACTCGTAGAGATACAAAATTCGAATGGAGCAAGTAATGTGGGAAGAGCTTTGAAGAACTCAATAGGAGACTCATTTCGGCACATGTTCTGAGCATACCGTCCTGGAAAAGCGAACGTGGTAGCTGACGTGTTGAGTAAAAGATCGTATACGAGTACGAATGTGATATTGTCAAAGACCCATTTCATATAACTTACAAATGATAGATATTGAGTTAAAGACTCTAGGGACTCACGTGATGATATACAAATAGAACCGACTTTAATCAATAAAGTTAAAAACGTTCAAGCTACACACCGGAGCTGATGAATATGAAGAAGGAGGTACAAGAAGTTGTTATTCCAAAAGTGAGAATTGGCGAGGTGATGAAAGCTCAAACCTTCGATTTATTAGTCCATTTAAAATCCTAGATCGAATAGGAACTGTGGCCTATAGACTCGTTTTACCGCCAAGTATGACACGTGTTCATAACGTTTTTCACGTATCGATGTTACGTAAATATGTGGACGACCCGAACCATGTTATTGAGTTAGAACCGGACGAGATAGCCGAAGACTTAATGTATGAAGAGGTACCTGTCAAGATTTTGGATAGGAAGGAGCATGTCCTACGTACGAAGGTCATATGACAAGTTAAAGTTTTGTGGAGAAACCATGCTATTGAGGAAATGACCTGGGAGTTAGAAACAGAAATGAAAGCGAGGTATCCTCATCTTTTCGAAACACCAGGTACGTACGTCAATTTCGAGGACGAAATTTCATAAGGAGGGGAGGTTGTAAGACCCCAAATTATTAATAATTAAAATTTAATTTCTTCTATTTATCATTTTGAAATAGTAAGGGTTGATTTGATTAATGTGGTTAGTTATGGGTAAAACACGCGAATATTTTAAAATAAGCAAGTGGTTATAAAATACTCATTGTTGTCGGAGAATATTCATTTGGTCGTGGAATATTATTGTCATTGTCGGGAATATTAAATGCGACACAGTGCGCACTTTCTTATGTGGGCCCATAACGGAAAAAACAATTGGATGAAGAAAATGACAAGTATAAGTTGTTATAAATAATAGCAGTGCGATTGTTACCGTTATCATCTTTGTTGGAATACCCTATGGTTAAAACATAGTAATACGCGTTGTTCAACAAGAAGCACCGGTATTGCACCAATTATTGATTCTTACGTAAGAAGGCACTACTCAATAATTATTACAGTAATTACTATTCAGTATTTTATTTTATTGATTCAATAATTGCTGCGTTGATATTTTATATTAATGTTGTTTCAATAATTGTCACTATACAATATTTTTCATTATCGAAGCAATAATTCATATTATCTGAATAATATTATTAGATAACATTATTGGCAATATCTAGAAAGTTCTGTCTAAGGAGAGGTTTGGTTACCTAATTGCGCACCAGTAAGGAGAAATTCTTATTGAAAGCCCCTCTTTCTCTGGAACTACCGTTGCCCGATCTTGTGATTCTGTAATATTATTTGTGGATAATTAATTATTGATTTATATGATGAGGAAAATATTGATTTTATGTGGATATAGATGGAGAAAATTTTTAAAGTGACAATTGTTAAAAATTGATATTTTATCTTTTCTGATAAAATAATATTTTATTATATTATTATAATATAATAATGGGGATATTTTTACAATGAATGTGGGATATATGAGTATATGAGGAGGAAGAGTATTTTTGTTGCAAAAGTTGTTTAACACATGTTTTGTGTGTCGGTGGACCCCATTTCTTGACTGAAATTTGATTATAGCTTGCAAAATCATCCGTATGTGGATTTCGGTCAATTTCTGTTTGGAATTTGGAAAAACTTTCTTCTGTAAAGTTGTAGAGAATTGAATTTCCTATAAAAATACGTGAGATTCAAATTTTCTGATAAAAGGGCTATTTATTATAAATTATTGAAGTTCTGAAGTTCTGAAATAATTGATTTTTGAAAGTTTTAATTATTTTTAATAACAAAAACGTTTTTTATACTTGGTTGGCATCATTAGCATGTGCAAGGTGGCTGTGTTCAGATCTTAGAATGTGTACGTAGGAATTTAATAATTATATATTAATATTTTATTAAATTTTCTGCTTCGGTGTTCTAAGCATTTTCCTATAAATAAGGTGCTTAGGTTAGAATTGAAAATCACACCAAAAACTATAGATTTCTCTCTCTTTCTCTCTCTATATATCGACCGTATTCTTGTGAGTATTTTAATACTTTGAGTGTTGCTATACGGTGTAAGTTCAAGTCAAAGCTTATATCCGGTTTTTCAACTAGAAGTATTGTCTTTACGAGGTAAGGGATATTATTTTCTTCTCAAATGATATTATTTCTTCAATATCATTATGCCGAAATATTGGTTGGAACTTTTTATCAAATTTGGAACTTTTTCATGTCGGGGTTACAATTCATGAGTTACTATTTATGAGTTACTATTCACGAATTACTATTCATGAGTTACTATTCACGAGTTCTATTCACGAAGCATGATGATGTTTTTTGTGAAATTTTTATCTTTTGGTGTCGGAGTTACTATTCACGTATATGGCATTATTCACAAATACGACATTATTCACAAAAAAATTAAGTTTTCTTCTCTGTGTCCAAGATTATCTGTTATGATTCCTATCTTTGATTGGATCTATGTTTTGATCTTCATTCTTGAATTTTACTCCAATCTGGTTATTTATGAAGTATTTTTGAACTGGGATTATTTAAAGTACGAATCCTTAATACTTGTTCTTTTGTTTCAATTGGATTCGCTTTCTTTAAAATATTTTTCATCATCCTCGACCCTAAATGATGATATTATCGAATATCTTTGGCCCCAGAGTGCAAAAATGAATGATTTCTTGATAAATATCTTTGGCTCGTAGTGCAAAGATGAACAGGTGTTGAGATGAACATGACCGACTAATTAATATCTTTGGCCCGTAGTGCAAAGATGAACAGGTGTTTAGATGAACATGACCAATTGATGAATATCTTTGGCCTGTAGTGCAAAGATGAATATTTGATTCCAGATATATATTGATTGATGTTACTGGGATAAAATATCGACGATGAACTTTTAAATTCATATATAAAAGATAGTAGTTTGCATTCTCTACTTAACACTTCTAATGAATTATTATTTCCGCTGCGAAGATTGATTTAAAACTGGTTGTCTATTGTATTCTATTAGATTTTTCCCTGTTGAGGACTAACGATAATTTGTTCTATATTATCTTAGTCATAATGTTCTTTACTGGGCTAGTTGAGCTCACCCTTTTCCTTGTTGTTCCATTTTTCTTCTCAAGAGGCGAGAATGTAACGAGTACTAGTCGGGGTGTGGAATGATGGTTCTAGAAGTTGTTCTAGTAGTCCTCACTATTCTATAAAATAGTGTATTAATAATTGTAATGAGGACTTATTTGAGTGTGGATATTGTCTAGATGACAATATTTGTATTTAAACTCACAGTTTTTATGTTGTATTAATAAAGTTGTAGTTATTTCTGTACCATGTATTTGGCGACTCAGAATGGGTGTTGTATACCTATTTTGGGGGTGTCACATCAACTATCCTGGAATAAAGAATCCACAGGATTTAAAACATTCAAATATTCTTTCGTTCATAAACACGTCAGAATTTACATCTAAAAACTAATTAAGTTCTTCACATAATTAAGCAAATCATATCACTGCCGGTTAAGGTACTGATTAGCCTTGCTACACTCCTCTTCTAAGATGCGATACATCGTTCTGCGATCCATCATGTACAAAGATAGTCCTTCGAACTGGATTGGGTACCTCAAAACTTGATCTTGGGTCTCATTTATTGCCTTGTTAAGTGTAGAGTACGTCTCCCCAATCTTTGCCTTCTTTGCACGACCATCGTCTTCTGTATGATCAGCTCAACGTGATTCTCTTACCCATCCCTCCTCTGCTATGTTCAGCCTTTCAGAAGTTTCCTTCAGTTCCTTCTTCATCTTCTCTATCTCCTTAGTCTTATCTTCGGTTTGACCCTTCTCATGGACCAAATCCCATTCTACATTTCCCAATCGTGAGTGAAGAGTCGAAATCTACCTCTCCTTTTGCTCGAGAGTAGTCTGCTGAACAGTCATTCACTCAGTCAAATCCCGGACAGTGTTACGTAACTCTACGTTACGATCATATAGTGTGTCATACATCTCAGCATCAACGGTGTACTGTGGTAACTCCTCTTCTTCCTCTTCCTCGTCAAATTCCTCCTCAGGATCAGTCTCAAGTTCATGCTTCTGACCAACAATGGTGATCAATGGAGATGACTCCCTCTGTACCAGCTGTTCCCTAACGACATGAATGTCTCGGGGTTCCTCCTCTATAGGTACTATAGGTACTCGGGGTTCTTCCTCCCCAGCTTGACTAGCTTCAACAACATTCGACATCCTGACAACAAAATTTTAAGTTTTAGTTACTAAGTTGCACCATCTAACGCATACTTTAACACATAAATACATAATATATTTTATTATCTTCAATGAATTACAAAAATTCATTTTTTAGAACTCGATAAGAGTTTTCCATTACAATCTTCTTCTATAAGGCTACTACCTAAGGTTGTTCCCCCACCTAAGGTTTATAACACTGCTCGATACTCAACTTGACACCCCCAAATCCGTGTACTTGATTCCACGATTTGGTGTTCATCAGATAAATATCATCTATCTATCTACCCATAATAAATACAAACCATGCAATAGATAGAAATAAAATCTTCCCTTTATAGGGTTACAACATCTGAATCATAAACATAATCCCAAGTTAAACTAACCTTAAACATCTGTATAGGGAAATATAAACAATAAGTCTTAAACAACATCATTAACTCAAGTCTAACATAAATACATCATCAAATAAAATAACAAGTCTTCATCACTTGCTAACTTTGCCCTTGCCTTTACTAGTGGAAGGTTCATCGGTTCTTTCGTTCTTAACTGCAATGTTATTAATAAGCAAGAGTGAGCACTATTGCCCACAAGTATAACAATGAAATAATAGTATAATAACATGTGAGTGAATCAAAGACATTTGAATAAAAGCTCAACTTTTGAATCAAGAATGAATAACAAGAATCAAAATAATTCTGAGGGTCATAAGACCTTGAACTATGTCTTAGGTTATCAAGGGTTATACTTGAAACCTTTAACAGTCATAAGACTATGGACCTTTCTTCTCATACTTAGGGGATCAAATTTTAGTACCATCATCATGCACAATATCTTAACGCTTAACGTATAAGTAAATCCCTTTGCAGGGTTGTTCATCTTAGTTTGACATTCGAGTCCGCACCAAAGGAAGTTCTGTTTGGATAATTCAATAAGGGTTCTAAAATTTAGAACGTTCATCAACTAAGGACTAGTTGAATCAATAAAGTTCACTAGTCTAATAAGGTTCAACAATAATGATATTCGATTTGAATAATAATCTGAAGAAGTATACAATAGGACAATTATTGTATAACTGAATCATGCTTTGAAAAGATAATCAATCTGTAATATAACATTTGAACTTGAATAATAGTAATGATAATTTACTCGAGGTAACTAATAAACTTGAACAATAATGACAAGTAGGGTTAGGAAACTTGCCTCGTGCGTGGATTACACTTTAACCAAGCACGTTCTTTTAATTTAATCCTACATACAATTCACATTCACAATACCGGTTAATTATAACTTAACTAATCATCAACGATTATTCTTTTGTCTAAACTTTGGTTATGACTATACTTAGTCAAATTATCACATTTACTGTCACATAATATCACTTTATGAATAATAATTTAATTATGTATTTAATAATTCAATCCACATGCAATTATGTTATTTACATGTCAAACATCTATTTTACATCTCATTATACTTCTAACATGTTTACATGTTCATTACATTAAGTTACTAACACATTGCTAGACTTAACATTTTAAAATAATTCATTCTCGAACTTTACGAGAGTGGTATGTACGCCATCAATACATTCTTGGTCTTGTGCATATGATGGCGCTCTGTTAGGACACTTGGCTATTTGTGGCATCGTGGCATCAAGGGCTCGAGTCATGGCATCATGGGCGCCAGATGGCCATTTAACGCTGAAATAGACAGTAGTGGTATTTACATGCACAGGCGTACCAGACATCTGAAATGATGATTCGCGAAAAATCGCAGAACATGCCAATTTCTACCAATTTTTTAATTTCTACTCGAATTTAGACATACCCACATGTTATAATTCATGTTATAATTCATGTATAATTCATGTTAAGCATGCAATTTCACTGACTTTGATGTTCTTGAAGGTTTTGAAAATAAAACATGAAAATTATAACTACGGATTCATTATAACACCGAATCCGTTTATTTAAACTTTGGTCTCTTCGTATCAACATGCATAACAACATACGAGTGTAAAATTTAGGGATAATATACGATCAATACATGAAATATCACGTATAAGGCCATATGGCCAAAATCCAAACTCTGTAATTTATGAAAAACATATACGACATGTGTTTTCATGAAACTGATGATATGGTTTACATAATATATATAATTAAATACGATGTGATGTGCCAAAACACATACAAAACCCATAATCGTTACTCCTATCCCAATTACAGAGGCTTTACAGTATGAATGAAAGTCATTTTCATAAAACTCAAATAACGTAAAATAGAATTTGGGAAGGAGGAGATTACCCTGTAGAGTATAATTTAGTAGGCTTAGATTTCTCACTCTCAATTCTCTTTCACAGACTCACAATTTCTCTCTGACAAACTCTCTCTGATTTTCTCTCTGTGATGTTTTATCAGACTTAGTAAAATAATGAAGAAGAGAAAAGAGAATACGCATAATAAGAATCGACTGACGCGCACTATGGTTAGTTACCCATCATGGGTTAACTACCCATAACTCCCCCTAAGGCAATGTTTGGCTAGATTAATAGATTACAAAACCATTTAATTTAATAAAGCCTTTATAATATAGTTTAAATTATGTCACACCCACTTGCCCAATAATTCATATATCTTATTTAATATAAATAAAATATAATAACTTCTCCTAAATTCACATAGTCATATATTTAATTTTCTCATTAATTAATAATGTCAAATTATTAACTCTCTAATTAATAATTAAATTAATTAAATAACATCATGCTTAATTAAATATTTCATTTAATTCAATAAGCTCACATAATTACATACTTGAATAATAATTATTCTCCACATTAATTTAATAAATGTAACACATATAATTAAATTAATCTACCACAATTGCATCACATAATTATTAAATCTAATAATTAAATCATCGAAAAATATTTATTTAATTCAATAAATATTAAAAATTAATTTACAAAAATCTCGTTCGTCACAGGTAAGCTTATCATAAACTCTAGCGAGGTCTATACCTTATTTGATACCAGTTCTACCCATTCTTTTATTTCTCCTACTTGCGCTCAACGTTTAAATTTAACTCCGGAGAAATTAGACTTTGACTTATCTGTTGAAACTCCGTTGGGAGAAACCTTCATTACATCCATTGTTTATAAGTCTTGTTTGGTTCAAATCGGTACCCTTACATTACCTGTCGATCTTATTTCGTTGAAAATACTTGCATTTGACGTGATTCTAGGGATTGATTGGTTAACTACTCATTATGCTGATTATTTTCGTAAGGTTGTTAGCTTTCATATTCCTATCCAACCTATTATGCGAATTCAAGCAAAAAACCATTAAAATCAATCACTGTCATCTCAAGCCATAAAGCTATTCGTTTATTAAAAAACGGATGTCAATCTTTCTTAGCTCATGTCACGGATTTAAACAAAAATACGTCAATTTTGAATGATATTTCTATTGTTAATAAATTTCCTGACGTATTCCCTGAAGAACTTCCTGGACTACCCCCAGAGCGTGAAATTGAATTTTGGATCGACCTTGAACCTGGTACAAAACCCCTTTCCAAAGCCCCATATCGAATGGCTCCTATTGAACTTCAGGAGTTAAAGACCCAATTATAGGAATTGTTAGACATCGATTTCATTCGTCCTAGTACGTCTTCTTGGGGTGCTCCTGTTCTATTCGTTAAGAAGAAAGATGGGAGTATGCGACTTTGTATTGATTATCGGGAGTTGAATCATGTCACCATCGAGAATAGGTACCCATTGCCACGTATTATGATGATGACTGTTTGACCAGATTGCAAAGGCGCCAAATTATTTTCAAAGATCGATCTTCGTTACGGATATCATCAGTTAAAGATTAGAACCGATGACATTCTAAAGACTGCTTTTAGTACTCGGTACGGGCATTATGAATTCCTAGTCATGTCTTTTGGATTGACTAATGCTCTTGCTGCCTTAATGGATATGATGAACCAAGTATTCAAGGAATATTTGGATCACTTTGTGGTCGTCTTTATTGATGACATCCTCATATATTCCAAAAGCCGTGAAGATCTTGAGCAACGCATGAGGCTAATAATCCAAAAGCTTCGTGAAAACAAGCTTTATGCCAAGTTAAAGAAATGCGAGTTCTGGCTTAAGGAAGTATCATTCCTTGGGCACGTAGTATCAAATCATGGAATATCTGTTGACGAAGAAAGATTGAAGCTATTCAAAGTCGGGAGCAACCTAAATCGATGGATCAAGTCGTAGCTTTCTCGGCTTAATTTGGTTATTATCGAGATTCGTAGAAGGGTGTTCTCGAATCGCTACTCCATTAACTCAGCTGACTCGGAAAGATACAAAATTTAGTTGGAGCGTGAAATATGCGAAGAGTTTTCAAGAACTCAAGAGGAGACTCATTTCAGCACCTGTTCTGATAATACCATCTGGCTCGGAGGGATTTGTCATCTACAGTGATGCTTCAGGCAAAGGGTTAGGATGTGTTCTCATGCAACATGGGAAAGTCATAGCCTATGCCTCTCGGCAACTCAAAGAATATGAGAGGAATTATCCTATTCATGATCTAGAGTTGGCAGATGTTGTCTTCGCACTTAAAATTTGGAGACATTACTTGTATGGGGAGAAAGTGGAGATCTTTACGAATCATAAAAACCTCAAATATTTCTTCACCCAAAAGAAACTCAACATGCGGCGACAACGTTGGCTTGAACTGTTTAAAGATTATGATCATACCATTCAATACTATCCTGGTAAAGCGAACGTAGTAGCTGACGCATTGAGTAGAAGATCATATGCGGGTACGAGTGCGATATTGTCAACGCAAAGGCCCATTTTATATGACTTGCAAAGGATGGAGATAGAGTTAAAAACTCCATGGACCAATGTGATGATGGTGAATATACGAGTAGAACCGACTTTAATCGATAAAGTTAAAGCTGCTCAAGCCACAAACATGGAGCTGATGCGTATGAGGAAGAAAGTGCAAGAAGGTGCTATGTCGGAAGCAAGAATTGATGAAGAAGGAATACTTCGAGTCAACTCCAGACTTTGTATTCCTAACGACCCTGATTTAAAGTATAAAATCATGATGAAGGCGCATAACACACCATTTGCAATCCATCCTAGGAGTACCAAAATGTATCATGATCTTCGACATACATTTTGGTGGAGCAATATGAAGAGAGAGATACACTACAAAAAAATGGGCCTTTAGCAACGATGTTTCGGGCAATGACTTTATAAGTCATTGCTAAAAGTATATGTTTAGCAACGAAATTGTGTTAGGCTTTCACTTTTTGCAACAAAATTCATAAGTCATTGCAAAATTTCGTTGCTAATTCATTGGCAGGAAAAATTTTTGTTAGAACTTCGTTGCAAAATTTTCGGCCACTTGATTTCCCGTCATCGTGGGCAATGAAAGTTTTTTTGTTATTAAAAATGGGGTTTTAGCAACGATTTTTCAGGCAACAACTTTATAAGTCGTTGCTAAAAGTGTATGTTTAGCAATGAAACTTATCCTTCATTGCCGATTGTGTCAGGCTTTTACTTTTTGTAACGAAATTCATAAGTAGTTGCAAAATTTGGAAACAAAATTCGTTAAAAATTCGTTGCAAAATTTCTAACCACTTGATTTCTCCTCATCGTGGGCAACTTAAGTTTTTTTGTTGCTATATTTCGTTGCCTAATATGGACCACATTCATTGGCAACAATTTTTATTTTCGTTGCATATTTTATACAACTTTTTGCAACGACTATTAAAATGTTACCTTAAATTAAGATATTATTATTATTATTATTATTATTATTATTATTGTTATTGTTATTGTTATTATTATTATTATTATTATTTTTATTATTATTATTATTATTATTATTATTATTATTATTATTAGTTATGTACATTTATGTATGTACGTAACCGATCTAAGGAAATGAGATCTGTTTTAATTTGGGGGAAATGATTTGATCAATTATAAATATTAATCCTTGCAAAATAATTGCAATTAGGCCCATGTGCTCGAGTGGTCATTGGATCAATATTCCAAACTGGAGGTCATGGGTTTGAATCTGTTCATCAACATATTTTTGGGAAAAAGTTCAATATTCGCCACGTCAGCCCGTCCACGTGTAAAATAAAAATAATAATAAAATTATTATTATTATTATGGTACTAATCCTGCACAAAATTATTTATGTAAGACCCCAACTTTTATGAATAAAGAATAATTTTCTCGAAATAAATTTTTGAATATTATGGTGTGGATTTGATATAATGTTATAGTTGTGGATAATATTTACAAATTTTGCAAAGTAAGCAAGTGGTTATATAATATTCGATTGGTGGGGAATATTCGTTTTAACGAGGGAATATTAAATGCGACTGACACAATCATTGGTGGACCCTACAAAGGAAGTATTTTCGTATTTTAGAAAACGCATGTAATTATCTTTTATAAAAATAACGACGAAAGTGTTACCGATTAAAACTGTTGAACTACCCTTAGTAAAAGTACGATGTCGTGTGGTTGCATAGTAGCACACGATATTGATTATTGATGCTTACGTGAGAAGTCACTCAGTTATACTCAATTATTGCTACAGTAATTGCTGCATCATATCTCTCATATTATTGATTCAATTATTGTCACAGTATCATCTGCATAATATTTATTATTATTAAATCAATAATTGAGACGACAAAGTTATTCATATTATTATTTGCAATATTGACAATGTCTAGAAGTTCTGTCAAGGAGAGGTTTGGTCACCTAATTGCGCGCCAATAAGGAGAAATCCTTATCGGAAAGCCCCTCTTTCACAGGAACGACACGGTTATTAAATATTGTTAGTTATAATATTAATGATGAATAAGTTGTATTGATTAAATATGAATTTGATAGTTCCATTGTGTTGGAATTATTAGTGTTAGTGGAAATCGACATCTATTCCGATGATAATTGATGTCTGGGGGTTATATTGATAAATCGGGTAATTTATCGGATAAATGAGTAATTAATTGCTACTAATTCACATGCTTATATAACTATTTGTTCACATGTGTATACTATTGAATCACATTCTTGTACTATTAGGGGAGTTGGTGCAAGATTGATAATACTTGCATGACTAAGTTAAAAATGGAGCTATAGTTGAAGGTACTATACTGTAATTAATTTTTTCACATGATTATACTATTGAGTCACATGAATGAACTATTAATTCACATTATTTACTATTATGGGAGGTGGTGCAAGTTTGTTAATACTTGACGGACTAAATTAAAAATGAAGAAAAAAAGGAAGGTATTATACTATAATATTTTGAGCCCCAAAACGTGCAATTATCGAAACTATATTTTCCTATAAATAGAAGCTTCTTCCTTCATTTCTCACCAATTCACAAAAGCTTTAGAGCAATTATTATAGAGAGAAATTATAGAGAGAAAGAAGAAGAGAAATCTAATACCTCACTATTCTAGTATCCAGGTTTTCTAAGGTAAGGGGTATTATTTCTTTCGTGTTCTTGAAGAGAGTTATTGTTATTCCATCCCTTATTATTCTGTTGGAACATCTTGTCTGTTCTTTACGCATGACCTGGTTCCATTATTTATCATTCTGTTGGAACATCATGTATACGTAACTTTTGACGCATGACCCGTTCCGATTAATTATTATTCTATTGGAATATCCCGTCTGCGGCTTTTACGCATGACCTGGTTCCATTATTTATCATTCTATTGGAACATCATATCTGTGCTTTACGCATGATCTGGTTCTATTATTTATCATTTTGTTGGAATATCATGTCTGTGCTTTACGCATGACCTGGTTCCGTTAATTATTATTCTGTTGGAATATCCTGTCTTTGCGTTCTGCATGACTTCAGTTCCGATTATTTATTATTACATTGGAATAACTTGTCTATGCGGTCTATCGCATGCATGGTGATTTCTTTTGTTATTCCATTCTTTATTATACTTCGTTGGTTAAAGTTTTAACTTTTATACTCCATGAAATTAGTGGAATATCCTTGATATTTGCGCTTCATCCAGTATCTTTTCATGGAAATATTCTTCTGAGCATTCTTGAATTTTACTCCTTAAAGAAGTATCATGTTGACAATTTGGACGTTATCGGTTCCTAGATAAATTAATTCTTGAACTTGTTTTATTGAATTCTTATATCATTGTCATCATCCTCATGTTTATATTATGTTGAAAGTCATATGTGGCTTGTAGTGCATAGATGGACTTGGTATGATTATGACCAGGGATTAATCGGTATAATCATGACCGTAATATTACAAATGATGTTGTAAAAGTCCTCATTGGCCCGTAGTGCATTGATGGACAGTTGTTGGCATGATCATGACCATTGATGAATACACGAATATCATTGGCCCGTAGTGCATGGATAATTTATGGTCGTGATATTAATGAATATCCTTGGCCGTAGTGCAGGGATGATGTGGTTTATTTACTAAGCTGAGTCTCAGCGATAAAAGTGATAAAAAAAACCTTTTAAATCATAGAAGATAGTAGATTTTATTCTCTACGTGACTCTTCTAATGGATTGCTTGTTCCGCTGTAGTTAAACTTAATATTTATTATATTTTATCAGTTTAACACTGTTGAAGGCTAATAATAATTTATTCTGCATTATCTTAGTCATAATATTTCTTACTGGGCTAGTTGAGCTCACCCTGCCTTTCACTGTTCTCTTCAGGAAATGAGAACGTGGCGGGACTAGTAGTAGGGGAACAGAGTGATAGTCCAGATGATAGCATTAGTAGTCCCCACTATTCTGTTAAATAGTGTGACAATAAATGTAATGAGGACTCCATTGAGTTTGTATATTGTCTAGATGACAATATTCTTATTAAAAACTCTTAGATTATGTTTTGTCATATTTTACACGATTGTTGTATAATTAAGTTGTATTTGAATTTTGTACCATGTATTTAGCGACTCAAGATGGGTGTTGTATACCTATTTTGGGGGCGTCACAGTTGGTATTAAAGCTTAGGGATATGATCCCTGGCTAAGATGTGAGACTAGAACTAGGAGGGGAGTGACGAGGAATTCCTTCGCTAGTATGACCTACCTAAGTTTATTTGGTATTTAATTGGTCGGTCAGGGTATATGGATAATATGTTGCATGTCAATTAACCCTTGTTTTGTGGCAGTATTTGAAAATGACATCCGAGAATGTTGAGAATAGCAATGGAGCACATGAGACCGTTGAGTCTCCACAGATCAATAATCAGGATAATGTGCATCAGGAAGGCGACAATCCTTATGCAAACAACAACACTGACCAAATGATGAATGATGGAATGTTCAGAGGCTTTATGCAATACATGCAACATCAAGCGAGAGCGGCTCCTGTCCAAAATATAGGTGGAAACACTGGAAACTCTCGGACGGTCACCGCTAAACAGTTCAAGGAGTTGAGACCACCGGAGTTTATTGGGGAGCCAAAACCACTTAATGTGGAAGCGTGGATAAAGAAGATCACCAAGATATTTGATGTCTTGGGATGTTCCAAGGAGCAAAAGGTTCCCTTTGCCACCTTCATGTTGCGAGGAGAGGAAAATTACTGGTGGAAATCAGTAAAGCGTACTCAACCTGCCGCACTTAAGATGTCTTGGGAGAAATTCTAAGAACTATTCAATGACAAGTACTTTCCCAAAAGTATTCGTCACATAAAAGAGGTGGAGTTTATCAAGTTAGAGCAAAACAATATGACCGTATCGCAATACGAGGCTAAATTTGCGGAGTTATCCTGGTTTGCGTCCCACTTGGTTGATAATGAGGAGAGGATGATGCGGATGTTTTTAAGAGATTTGAAACCGGAGATACGTCAATATCTTATTTCTCATAAACTGTGTTTGTATTCAGATGTTGTAAATAGGGCTCAGTTATTGGAGCGCGATAACGAGTCAACGCAACCAAGAGAAAGCGGTAATTTACAGAATGAAAATACCAGTGGTAGCAGTCATCGAAGCGGTGACAACAAACGCGGAGGGAATCAACATGCCAGAAATGGTAACCACTTCGGTGGTAATCATGGCCAAGATAGTAAAAATGGACATTTCAAGAAAAGGAGATTCAACAATGATGGAAAGACGTCAGCACCAGCACCCGTTGTTAAGGAGGGAGAATGACCACCTATCATATGCTTCAAATGCGGAGGGGAGGGGCATATCGATCAAACCGTAAGCGATCTGGATCCAAAGCGTGTTATAATTGTGGAAGAGAAGGTCACCTAGCCCGATTTTGTCGTGCACCAAAGACAAGTCCAGCTGGGATGGAGGCACCAAAGGTCATCCTAGAAAAGTCAAAACTGGTAGTTCAAGGGAGAGCGTTTGTCGTGACCTCCCAGAAAGCAAGGAACCCGAACGAGTTCATCACGGGTAAGCTTATCATAAAATCTAGCGAAGTATATACCTTATTTGATACCGATTCTACCCATTCTTTTATTTCTCCTACTTGCACTCAACGTTTAAATTTGACTCCGAAGAAGTTAAACTTTGACATATATGTTGAAACTTCGTTGGGAGAAACCTTCATTACATCCACTGTGTATAAGTCTTGTTTGATTCAAATCGGTAACCGCACGTTACCTGTTGATCTTATCTCCATAAAAATACTTGCATTTGACGTGGTTCTAGGGATTTATTGGTTAACTACTCATCATACTAAAATTGATTATTTTCTTAAGGTTGTTAGCTTTTATATTCCTATACACCTATTATGCGAATTCAAGCGACCAAACCATTAAAATCAATCACGATCATCTCAAGCCATAAAGCTATTCGTTTATTGAAAAACGGATGTCAAGCTTTCTTAGCTCATGTCACAGATTTAAACATAAATACATTAGATTTGAAGGATATTTCTATTGTTAATAAATTTCCTGACGTATTCCCTAAAGAACTTCTTGGCCTACCCCTAAAGCATGAAGTTGAATTTTGTATCGACCTTGAACCCGGTACAAAACCCATTTCCAAAGCACCATATCGAATGGCTCCAATTGAACTTCAGGAGTTAAAGACCCAATTGCAGGAATTATTAGACATTGGTTTCATTCGTCCTAGTATGTCTCCTTGGGGTGCTCCTGTTCTATTCTTGAAGAAGAAAGATGGAAGTATGCAATTTTGTATTGATTATCGGGAGGTGAATCATGTCACCATCAAAAATAGGTACCCATTGCCACGTATTGATGACTTGTTTGACCAGTTGCAAGGAGCACAATTCTTTTCAAAGATCGATCTTTGTTCTGGATATCATCAGCTGAAGGTTAAAACTGAGGATATTCCAAAGACTACCTTCAAAACTCGGTACGGGCATTATGAATTTTTAATCATGTCTTTTGGATTGACTAATGCTCCTGCTGCCTTCATGGATATGATGAACCGAGTATTCAAGGAATATTTGGATCATTTTGTGGTCGTCTTTATTGATTACATCCTCATATATTCCAAAAGCCGTGAAGATCATGAGCAACACTTGAGGTTGATACTCCAAAAGCTTTGTGAAAACAAGTTTTATGCCATGTTGAAGAAATGTGAGTTCTGGCTTGAGGAAGTAGCATTTCGTGGGCATGTAGTATCAAGTCATGGAATATCTGTTGACCCGGAAAAGATTGAAGCTATTAAAAACTGGGAGCAACGTAAATCAGTGACCGAAGTATGTAGCTTTCTTGGCTTAGTTGGTTATTATCGGAGATTCGTAGAAGGGTTTTCTCGAATCGCTACTCCATTAACTCAGCTGATTCGAAAAGATACAAAATTCGGTTGGAGCATAGAATGTGAGAAGAGTTTTCAAGAACTCAAGAGGAGACTCATTTCAGCACCTGTTCTGACAATACCATTTGGCTCGGAGGGATTTGTCATCTATAGTGATGTTTCAGGCAAAGGGTTAGGATGTGTTATCATGCAACATGGGAAAGTCATAGCCTATGCCTCTCGACAACTCAAAGAATATTAGAGGAATTATCGTACCCATGATCTAGAGTTGGCAGCAGTTGTCTTCGCACTTAAAATTTGGAGGCATTACCTGTATGGGGAGAAAGTGGAGATCTATACTGATCATAAAAGCCTCAAATATTTCTTCACTCAAAAGGAACTCAACATGCGGCAACGACGTTGGCTCGAACTGTTGAAAGATTATGATCATACTATACAATACCATCCTGGAAAAGCGAACGTAGTAGCTGATGCATTGAGTAAAAGATCATATCTGAATGCAGTGCATTATTGTCAACGCAAAGGCCCATTTTTTATGACTTACAAAGGATGGAGATAGTGTTAAAGACTCCAGGGACCCATGTGATGATGGTGAATATACGAGTAGAACCGACTTTAATCAATAAAGTTAAAGTTGCTCAAGCTACAGACCTGGAGCTGATGTGTATGAGGAAGAAAGTATAAGAAGGTGCTATGCCGGAAAGAAGAATCAATAAAGAAGGAATACTTCGAGTCAACTCCAGACTTTGTGTTCCTAACAACTCTGATTTAAAGTATAAAATCATGATGGAGGCGCATGGCCGCACCGCTTTGCAATCCATCTCAGGAGTACCAAAATGTATCGTGATCTTGACATACATTTTGGTGGAGCAATATGAAGAGAGAGATAACAGAGTTTATCTCAAGGTGTTTAACATGTCAACGAGTCAAGGCGGAGCATCAAGTACCAAAAGGTCCATTGCAACCACTTGAAATTCCAGAATGGAAGTGGGAGCACATTACCATGGATTTCGTTACTGGTCTTCCCAAGGTTTCTCAAGGCATAGATGCAATTTGGGTCATTGTTGATAGATTGACCAAGTCTGCTCACTTCTTACCTATACGAGAAACTTATACACTTGAATGTCTTGCTCGTATGTACATAAACGAGGTTATAAGATTGCATGGTATGCCGGTATCCATAGTTTCCGATCGAAACCCAAGATTCACTTCACAATTTTGGGTTAGTTTACAAAAAGTTATGGGCACGAATTTACGATTTAGTTCGGCATATCATCCTCAGACGGACGGACAATCAGAGAGGACTATTCAAACTCTTGAAGATTTATTAAGACTCTATGTCCTTGACTTCAAGGGAAGTTGGGACAAGTTCTTACCATTGGTGGAGTTTTTCTACAACAACAGCTATCAAGCAAGTATTGGCATGGCTCCATTTGAGTAGGAAATGTGGCCTATAGACTCGCCTTACCGCTAAGTATGTCTCGTGTTCATAACGTTTTTCACATATCTATGTTACGTAAATATGTGAAAGACCCGAACCACATTATTGAATTAGAACCGGACGAGATAGCGGAAGATTTAACGTATGAAGAGGTACCTGTTTAAATCTTGGATAAGAAGAATCATATTCTACGCTCCAAGGTTATACCTCAAGTCAAAGTTTTGTGGAGAAACCACGATGTTGAGGAAATGACCTGGGAGTTAGAATTTGAAATGAAGTCAAGGTATCCTCACCTCTTTGACATACCAGGTACGCACCCTAATTTCGAGGACGAAATTTCATAAGAAGGGGAGGTTGTAAGACCCCAACTTTTATGAATAAAGAATAATTTTCTCGAAATATATTTTTGAATATTATGGTGTGGATTTGATATAATGTTATAGTTGTGGGTAATATTTACAAATTTTGCAAAGTAAGCAAGTGGTTATATAATATTCGATTGGTTGGGGAATATTACGTTTTAACGAGGGAATATTAAATGCGGCAGCACAATCATTAGTGGACCCCTAACGGAAGTATTATTCGTACTTAGAAAACGACAAAATTATCTTTTATAAAAATAACTTGACGAAAAGTGTTACCGAATTAAAACTGTTGAACTACCCGATAGTAAAAGTACGATGTCGTGTGGTTGCATAGTAGCACACGGTATTGATTATTGATGCTTACGTGAGAAGTCACTCAGTTATACTCAATTATTGCTATAGTACTTGTTGCGTCATATCTCTCATATTATTGATTCAATTATTGTCACAGTATCATCTGCATAATATTTATTATTATTAAATCAATAATTGAGACGACAAAAGTATTTATATTATTATTTGCAATATTGACAATGTCTAGAAGTTCTGTCAAGGAGAGGTTTGGTCACCTAATTGCGCGCCAATAAGGAGAAATCCTTATCGAAAAACCCCCTCTTTCCTGGGAACGACCTGGTTGTTAAATATTGTGAGTTATAATATTAATGATGAATAAGTTGTGTTGATTAAAGATGAATTTGATAGTTCCATTGTGTTGGGATTACTAGTGTTAGTGGAAATCGACATCTATTCCGATGATAATTGATGTCTAGGGGTTATATTGAAAATAGGGTAATTTATCGGATAAATGAGCAATTAATTGCTACTGATTCACATGCTTATATAACTATTTGTTCACATGTGTATACTATTGAATCACATTCTTGTACTATTAGGGGAGTTGGTGCAAGATTGATAATACTTGCATGACTAAGTTAAAAATGGAGGTATAGTTGAAGGTACTATACTGTAATTAGTTTTTTCACATGATTATACTATTGAGTCACATGAATGAACTATTAATTCACATTATTTACTATTAGGGGAGGTGGTGCAAGTTTGTTAATACTTGCAGGACTAACTTAAAAATAAAGAAAAAGAGGAAGGTATTATACTATAATATTTCGAGCCCCAAAACGTGCAATTATCGAAACTATATTTTCCTATATATAGAAGCTCATTCTTCCTTCATTTTTCACCAATTCACAAAAGCTTTAAAGCAATTATTATAGAGAGAAAGAAGAAAAGAAATCTACTACCTCACTATTCTAGTATCCAGTTTTTCTAAGGTAAGGGGTATTATTTCTTTCGTGTTCTTGAAGAGAGCTATTGTTATTCCATCCCTTATTATTCATTGCTGGAACATCCATGCATGCTTTTACGCATGACTTTGGTTCCATTATTTATCATTCTGTTAGAACATCCTATCTGTGCTTTAAGCATGACCTGGTTCCATTATTTATCATTCTGTTGGAACATCTTGTCTGTGCTTTACGCATGACTTGGTTCCGTTAATTATTATTTTGTTGGAATATCTTGTCTGTGCATTTACGCATGACCTGGTTCCGTTATATATTATTCTGTTGGAATAACCTGTCTGTACGGTCTATCGCATGCATGGTGATTTCTTTTGTTATTCCATTCTTTATTATACTCCGTTGGTTAAAGTTTTGACTTCAATACTCCATGAAATTAGTGGAATATCTTTGATATTTGCGCTTCATCCATTATCTTTTCATGGAAATATTCTTCTTAGCATTCTTGAATTTTACTCCACAAAGCAGTATCATGTTGACAATTTGGACGTTATCGGTTCCTAGATAAATTAATTCTTGAACTTGTTTTATTGAATTCTTATATCATTGTCATCATCCTCATGTTTATATTATGTTGAAAGTCATATGTGTCCTGTAGTGCATAGATGGACTTGGTATGATTATGACCAGGGATTAATCTGTATAATCATGACCATAATGTTACAAATGATGTGGTAAAAGTCTTCATTTTCATGAAAAGATACTGGATGAAACGCAAATATCAAGGATATTCCCCTAATTTCATGGAGTATAGAAGTCAAAGTTTTAACCAACTGAGTATAATAAAGAATGGAATAACAAAAGAAATCACCATGCATGCAATAGACCAAGACAGTGTGTTTATTCCAATGTAATAATAAATAATCGGAACTCAGTCCCAGAAAAACGCATGATGTGATATTCCAACAGAATAATAAAGAATGGAACCAGTCCCGCAGAAATGCATGCAGGCGGATATTCAAAATGAATAATAAAGATCGGAACCAGGTCCGCGTGAAAACGCATGCATGTGATATTTCAATTCCAGAATATTAAAGACCTGGAATAATGTAAGAATTTCACCAAGTATAGGGTAGCCCACGATATACGAGTTATTTCAATGAAATAATAAATAATGGAATAATGAAGTTCTCTTCATGAATACAAAAGAAATAACACCCCTTACATTAGTAGGAGATTGAATCTTTGCGGTAGTGTAGTAATGAATACTCTTCTTCTTTCTCTTTTTCTCTCTATACTTTCTCTCTCTATAGCTTGAATGAATTAAATGAAAAATAATGAAGAACAAGGCCTCTATTTATAGAAGATTTCTAACTTAGCACTTGCAATGTGAAAAGGCAAGCGGCTTGGCGGAGTGATGTGATGTGAAAAGAAAAGTGGTTTGGCGCTTTGTAATGTGAAACACCAAGTGGTTCGGCACTTTGTAATGTGAAACACCAAGTGGTTTGACGCCTGTAATGTGAAACACCAAGTGGTTTGACGCTTGTAATGTGAAACGACAATTGGTTCGACGCCTGTAATGTGAAACCACAATTGGTTCGACGCCTGTAATATGAAACGACAAGTGGTTTGATGTCTGGTAAAGGTAATTACTATTGACGAAAGAGACTCTTAGATGATGACATATGGGCCCCCATAAAATAACAAAATTTACCACAAACGTCTCATAATAGACTCGTTATATACATCAAGGATTGAATAAATATTACCACAAATCATTTTATTTTTAATCAACACATATTTAATCTTTCAACAATTATTAATCATTAATATTATAACTTGTCGTCTCAATTATTGATTTAATAATATAACATATTATAGAGATGATCCTGTGACAATAATTGAATCAATAATATAAGAGATATGATGCAGCAATTATTGTAGCAATAATTGAGTATAACTGAGTGACTTCTCACGTAAGCATCAATAATCAATACTGGTAATGCTACTATGCAACCACAGCGTATTCTTCGTACTTTTTTACTACCAAGTAGTTCAACAGTTTTAACGGTAACACCTCCGCCGTTATTTTTATAGAAAGATAATTTTGTCGTTTTCTAACTACGACAATACTTCCGTTGTGGGGTCCACTAATGATTGTGTCATCGTACGAATATTCCCTAACAAAAAGAATATTCCCCGACCAATCGAATATTATATAACCACTTGCTTACTTTACAAAATTTATAAATACTACCCACAACTATAACATTATATCAAATCCACACCATAATATTCAAAAAATTATTTCGAGAAAATTAAATCTTTATTCATAAAATCTGGGGTCTTACAATCTCCCCTCCTTATGAAATTTCGCCCTCAAAATTTATGTACGTACGTGGTATGCCGAATAGGTGAGGATACCTTGACTTCACTTCAAATTCTAACTCTTGAGGTATAACCTTTGAGCGTCGAATATGATCCTTCTTATCCAAGATGTTAACACGTATCTCCTCATACGTTAAATCTTCTCCTATCTTGTCCGGTTTTAAATTAATAATGTGGTTCGGGTCGCCCACATATTTACCTAACATCGATACGAAAAAAAACATTCTGAACACGCAACATACTTGGCGGTAAAACGAGTCTATATGCCACAGTTCCTACTTCATCGAGAATTTCAAATGGGCTAATTAAATCGAGGGTTGAGATTTCCTCTCTTCGTCGATTCTTTCTTTTAGAATAACGCCCTCTTGAACCTTCTTCTTCACATTCATCAGCTCTGAGTATGTAGCTTGAGCGGCTTTAACTTTATCGATTAAAGTCGATTCTAATCGTATATTCGTTATCTTCACGTGGGTTCGTATATTCGTACTTGTAACCGCATACGATTTTTTACTCAACGCGTCATCTACCACGTTCATACTTCCACGCTGATATTGAATGGTACGATCGTAATCTTCACCAGCTCGAGTCAACGTCTTTGGCACGTTATACGTTTGTTTTAGTTGAAGAAATATTTGAGGGTTTTAGAAATGGGTTTTGTACTGGGGTCAATACAAAATTCGACTTCACGATCTAGGGGTAGGCTAAGAAGTCTTCAAGAATACGTCAGGAAATTTATTAACAATAGAAATATCATTCAAAACTGTGACCCTCATCCAAGACTTGGATAGTACGTCACATTGATACCTATAAACTTGCCATCGTCATTCACGACATCGCCTACAAAAAGTCTGGCTTCGGTGAATTCAACACAAGAAAGTCAACAACGAAAGGATCGGGGCTCTTTATTTATGGCTTGATATGACAATTATTGACTTTAGTGGTTCGGTTACTTTGAATTCGCATAACAGGTTGGTTAGGAGTACGAAAGCTAACAACCTTACGAAAAGCATGATGAGTAGTTAACCAATCGTTTCCAAAAATCACATCAAAGGCAAATATTTTTAAAGAGATAAGATCGACAGGTAACATGAAAGTGTTGATTTGAACAAGATTTATAAATAGTGGAGGTAACGAAGGTTTCTCCCAACTGAGTTTAAACAGATATATCAAAGTCTAACTTCTCCGGAGTTAACTTCAAACATTGAACACAACTAGGTGCAATAAAAGAGTGAGTAGAACCGGTATCTAACACGGTATAGACTTCGCAAGAGTTTATGACTAACATACCCGTGATAATTTTATTCAGGTTCCTCGTCACGAAAAAAAAATGCTCTCTCTTAAACTACCGGCTTTGGCTTTTCTGGGACGGCCTTTGGTGCCTCCATCCTAGCTGAAATTGTCTTCGGTGAATGACAAAATCGGGCTAAGTGATCTTCTCTTCCATAATGATAACATGCTTTGGACGGCATCATGCAGTTTGAACTGATGTGTCCCTCTCCCCCGCATTTGAAGCATATGATAGGTGGTCGTTCTCCTTCTTTAACAACGGGTGCTGGTGCTGACGTCGACGTCTTTCCATCATTGTTGAATCTCCTCTTCTTGAAATATCCATTCTTATTGTTTTGACCATGATTACCACCGAAGTGGTTACCATTTCTGGCATGTTGATTCCCTCCATGCTTATTGTCACCGCTTTGATGACTGTTATCACCAGTATTATCATTTTGCCGGCTGCTCTCTTTTGGTTGGGTTGACTCGTTATCGCGCTCCACTAACTGAGCCCTATTTACAACATCTGAATACAAACACGGTTTATGAGAAATAAGATATTGACGTATCTCCAGCTTCAAACCTCTTAAAAACATCCGCGTCATTCTCTCTTCATTATCAACCAAGTGGGACGCAAATCGGGACAACTCGGCAACCTTGGCTTCGTACTACGACACGGTCATGTTGTTTTGCTCCAACTTGATAAATTCCACCTCCTTCATATGACGAATGCTTTCGGGAAAGTACTTGTCATTGAACAGCTCTTGGAACTTCTCCCAAGACATCTTGAGTGCGTCAGGCTGGGTACATTTTACAGATTCCCACCAGTGATCTGCCTCTTCACGCAACATAAAGGTGGAAAAGGGAACCTTTTGCTCCCCTGAGCATCCCAAGACATCAAATATCTTGGTGATCTGCTTTGACCACGTCTCCGCCTTAATTGGTTCTGGCTTTCCCAAAAACTCTGGTGGTCCCAGCTCCTTGAATTGCTTAGCGGTGACCAACCGTGGGTTTCCATTGTTTCCTCCTGCATTATGAACAGGAGCCACCTTCACCTGATGTTGCATGAATTCTAAAAAGCTCCTAAACGCGTCACAATGTCGTTCAATCAATTGATCGGTGTTATTATTTACGGGAGGATTATCGCCATCTTGTTGCACATTGTCCTGATTATTGATCTGTGGAGAATCAACGGTCTCCTGTGCTCCATTGTTATTCTCAACATTCTCGGATGTCATTTTCAGATACTGCCACAAAACAAAGGTTAATTGACATGTAACATATTATCCCTATATTCTGACCGACTAATTAAATACCAAATAAACTTAGGTAGGTCATACTAGCGAAGGAATTCCTCGTCTCTCCCCTCCAAGTTCTATTCTCACATCCTAGCCAGGGATCATATCCCTAAGCTTTGATACCAACTGTGACGCCCCCAAAATTAGGTATACATCACCCATCATGAGTCGCCAGATACATGGTACAGGATTCAAATACAACTTAATAATACAACTATCGTGTACAATACGACAAAACATAAACTGTGAGTTTGAATACAAATATTGTCTACTAGAGAGTATACAAACTCAAAAGGAGTCCTCATTACAATTATTATCACACTATTTCACAGAATAGTGAGGACTACTAATGCACCATCTAGCACCATCATTCCGTTCCCCGACTCGTCTCAGCTTTATTCTCATTTCCTAAAACGAACAGTGAAAGAAAGGGTGAGCTTAACTAGCCAAGTAAGAAATATTATGACTAAGATAATGCAGAATAAATTATCATTGGCCTTAAACAGTGTTAAACTGATACAATATAACAAACATCAAGTTTAACTGCAGCGGAACAAGAAATCCATTAAAAGAGTCAAGTAGAGAATAAAATCTACTATCTTTTATGATTTAAAAAGGTTTTTCATCACTTTTATCGCTGGGATTCAGCTTAATAAATAATCCACATCATCGAATCACCCATGCACTACGGCCAAGGATATTCTTTAGTATCACGACCATGAATTATCCATGCACTACGGCTAAAGATAATCATGTTTTCATCAACGGTCCTGATTATGCCATAAAACAATTCATCTTTGCACTACGGCCAAAGAGAATCCATAGCCACAATCATACCAAAAACTATCCATCAATGCACTACGGGCCAATGAGGACTTTTTCCACATCATTTGTAATATTACGGTTATGATTACACCGAATAATCCCTGGTTATAATCATACCAAGTCTATCTATGCACTTCGAGAGCCACGAGATGACTTTCAACAAAATATAAACATGAGGATGATGACAATGATATAAGAATTCAATAAAAAAGTTCAAGAATTAATTTATCCAGGACCAATAACGTCCAAACTATCAACATGATCTTGCTTTGTAGAGTAAAATTCAAGAATGCTCGTAAGAATATTTCCATGAAAAGATACTAGATGAAGCGCAAATATCAAGGATATTCCACTAATTTCATGGAGTATAGAAGTCAAAGTTTTAACCAACCGAGTATAATAAAGAATGGAATAACAAAAGAAATCACCATGCATGCGATAGATCGCGGGTAGGTTATTCTAACGAATAATAATGAATGGAACCAGTCCCACAAATGCGCAGACGAGGATATTCAAATGAGAATAATAAAGATCGAACCAGTCCGGCGTAAAAGCGCGCAGACAAGATATTCCAACGAGAATAATAAAGACGGAATAACAGAAGAATTTCACCAAGTATAGGGTAGCCCGCGTATACAGGTTATTCCAACAGAATAATAAATAATGGAATAACAGAAGTTCTCTTCATGAATACAAAAGAAATAACACCCCTTATATTTTTCCCCCAAAATTAGGTATACATCACCCACCTTGAGTCGCCAGATACATCGTACAGAATTCAAATATAACTTAATAATACAACTGTCATGTACAATACAACAAAACATAAACTGTGAGTTTGAATACAAATATTGTCTACTAGAGATTATACAAACTCAAAATGAGTCCTCATTATAATTATTATCACACTATTTCATAGAATAGTGAGGACTACTAATGCACCATCTAGGACCATCACTCTGTTCCCCGACTAGTCCCAGCTACGTTCTCATTTCCTGAAGAGAACAGTGAAAGAAAGGGTGAGCTCAACTAGCCCAATAAGAAATATTATGACTACGATAATGCAAAATAAATTATCATTAGCCTTCAACAGTATAACAACTGATAGAATATAATAGACAACAAGTTTTAGATCAAAAAAGCTGCAATGAATAAACAATCCATTAGAAGAGTCAAGTAAAATATAAAATCTACTATCTTCTATGATTTAAAAGGTTTTCATCACTTTTATCATTTGAGACTCGACAATAAATAATCCACATCATTAACTC
The DNA here is from genome assembly GCA_020205605.1 of Panax ginseng. NCBI lineage: Eukaryota > Viridiplantae > Streptophyta > Magnoliopsida > Apiales > Araliaceae > Panax > Panax ginseng. Next base: position 58,580,767 of record CM035140.1, on the reverse strand, counting down.
ATCCCCGCACTACTGAGGCCAGGATATTTTTAGTATCACGACCACGAATTATCCATGCACTACGGGCCAAAGATAATCGTGTTTTCATCAACGGTCCCGGTCATGCCATAAAACAATTCATCTTTGCACCCTTGGTCAAGAAAATCCATAGCCATAATCATACCAAAAGCATCCATCAATGCACTACGGGCCAATGAGGACTTTTACCACATCATTTGTAACATTACGATTATGATTACAAGAATAATCCACGGTCATAATCATACCAAGTCCATCTATGCACTACAGAGCCCACGGATGACTTTCAACAAAATATAAACATGAGGATGATGACAATGATATAAGAATTCAATAAAATAAGTTCAAGAATTAATTTATCCGAGGAACTAATAATGTCCAAATTGTCAACATGATATTGCTTTGTAGAGTAAAATTCAAGAATGCTCGGAAGAATATTTCCATGAAAAGATACTGGATGAAGCGCAAATATCAAGGATATTCCACTAATTTCATAGAGTATAGAAGTCAAAACTTTAACCAACCGAGTATAATAAAGAATGGAATAACAAAAGAAATCACCATGTATGCGGTGCCGCATAGACGTGGTTATTCAACGAGAATACTAAATAACGGAACCGGTCGGTGTAAATTACATTGCAGACATGATGTTCCAACGAGAATAATAAAGAATGAAATAACAACAGAAATCACCATGCATGCGGTACTTCGCATAGACAGGTTATTCCAAGAGAATACTAATAAGGACGGAATCAGGTCCGGCATAAAACGCACAGACATGATATTCCAACAGAATAATAATAAAGACGGAACCAGGTCCAGCGTAAAATGCACAGACAGGATATTCCAACAGAATAATAAAGACGGAATCAGGTCCAGCGTAAAATGCACAGACAGGATATTCCAACAGAATAATAAAGACGGAATAATAGAAGAATGTCACCAAGTATAGGGTAGCCCGCGTATACAGGTGATTCCAACAGAATAATAAAGAATGGAATAACAGAAGTTCTCTTCATGAATACAAAAGAAATAATCCTCCCTACGAGTACAACAAATAATATTCCCTACCTTGGAAAAATTGGATACTGGAATAGTGAGGTAGCAGACTTCTCTTCTTCTTTCTCTCTATAATTTCTCTCTATCATAATCGCTCTAAAGCTTTTGTGAATTGGTGAGAAATGAAGAAAGAATGAGCTTCTATTTATATAAAAATATAGTTTCGATAATTGCACGTTTTGGGGCTCGAAATATTACAGTATAATACCTTCCTCTTTTTCTTCTTTTTTAATTTAGTCCTGCAAGTATTATCAATCTTGCACCAACCCCCCTAATAGTAAATCATGTGAATCAATAGTACAATCATGCGAATAAATAGTATAATCATGTGAAAAAATTAATTACAGTATCGTACCTTCAACTATACCTCCATTTTTAACTTAGTCATGCAAGTATTATCAATCTTGCACCACCACCCCTAATAGTATAAGAATGTGAATCAATAGTACCCCATGAATAGTAACTCATGAATAGTAACTCATGAATAGTAACTCGTGAATAGTACTCCGACACGAAAAGTGCTCCGAATACCCGAGTGAACAATATAACCTCCAGACATCAATTATCATCGAAATAAATGTCAATTTCCACTAACACTAATAATCCTAATACAATGGAACAATCAATTTTATCTTTACTCAACATAACTTATTCATCATTAATATTATAACTCACAATATTTAACAACCAGGTCGTTCCCAGGAAAGAGGGGGCTTTCCGATAAGGATTTCTCCTTATTAGCGCGCAATTAGGTGACCAAACTTCTCCTTAACAGAACTTCTAGACATTGTCAATATTGCAAATAATAATATGAATAACTTTGTCGCCTCAATTATTGATTTAATAATAATAAATATTATGCGAGATGATCTTGTGACAATAATTGAATCAATAATATGAGAGATATGATCTTGAAATTCTTTGTAGCAATAATTGAGTATAAGCCGAGTGACTTCTTACGTAAGCATCAATAATCAATACCGTGTGCTACTCTTATGCAACCACGCCAGATTCTTATTACTTTACTACCGGGTAGTTCAACAGTTTTAACAATAACACTTTCGCCGTTATTTTTATAAAAGGATAATTATGTTATTTTCTAACTACGACAATACTTCCGTTGTGGGGTCCACCAATGATTGTGTCGTCGTACGGATATTCCCCGACCAAACAAATATTTTATAACAACTTGCATACTTTGCAAAATATATAAATACTACCCACAACTATAACATTATATCAAATCCACTCCATAATATAAAAAATAAAAAATTATTTCGAGAAAATTAAATATTTATTCATAAAATCTAGGGTCTCACAATCTCCCCTCTTTATGGAATTTCTCCCTCAAAATTTACTTGCGTACCTGGAATGCCGAAGAGATGAGGATACCCTGACTTCATTTCAGATCCTAACTCTTGAGGTATAACCTTTGAGTGTTGAATACGATCCTTCTTATCCAAGATTTTAAAATGTATCTCATCATACGTTAAATCATCCGCTATCTCGTCCGGTTCTAAATTAATAATGTGGTTCGGGTCGTCCACATATTTACGTAACATCGATACGTTATGAACACGCGACATACTTGGCGGTAAAATGAGTCTATAAGCCACAGTTCCTACTCGATCGAGGATTTCAAATGGGCCAATTAAAATCGAGGGTTGAGATTTTCTCTCTTCATCGATTCTTGCTTCTAGAATGACGCCCTCTTGAACCTTCTTCATTCATCAGCTCTAAGTATGTAGCTTGAGCGGCTTTAACTTTATCGATTAAAGTCGATTCTAATCGTATATTCGTTATCTTCACGTGGGTTCCTAGATTATTTAACTCTATCTTCATCATTTGTAAGTCGTATAAAATGGGTCTTTGTGTTAACAACATTGCACTCGTAAACGCATACGATCTTCTACTCAACGCGTCAGCTATCATGTTCGTTTTCCCACGATGGTATTGAATGGTACGATCGTAATCTTCAACAGCTTGAGTCAACGTCTTTGGCGCATGTTACATTCGTTTTAAGTAAAGAAATATTTGAGGGTTTTAGAAATGGATTTTGCACTGGGATCAATACAAAATTCAATTTCACGCTCTAGGGGTAGGCTAAGAAGTCTTCAAGAATACGTAAGGAAATTTATTAACAATTGAAATATCATTCAAAACTGTGACTCTCATCCAAGACTTGGGTAACACGTCACATTAATACCTATCAACTTTTCATCGTCATTCACAACGTTGCCTACAGAAAGTTTGGCTTTGGTGCATTCCACATAAGGAAGTCAACAACGAAAGGACCGGGGCTCTTTACTTATGGCTTGATATGACCATGATTGAATTTAGTGATTTGGTTGCTTGAATTCGCATAACAGGTTGGTTAGGAATATGAAAGCTAACAACCTTACGAAAAGCATGATGAGTAGTTAACCAATCAATTCATAAAATCACATCAAAGGCAAGTATTTTCAAAGAGATACGATTGACAGGTAACGTGAAAGTGTTGATTTGAACAAGATTTATAAATAGTGGAGGTAATGAAGGTTTCTCCCAATTGAGTTTCAACAAATAAATCAAAATCTAACTTCTCCGGAGTTAAATTCAAACATTGAACACAACTAGGTGAAATAAAAGAGTGAGTAGAACCGGTATCTAACACGGTATAGACTTTGCAAGAGTTTATGACTAACATACCCGTGATAATTTTATTCAGGTTCCTCGTCACGAAAAAAAACACTCTCTTAAACTACCGGCTTTGGCTTGTCTGGGACATCCTTTGGCATCACTATCCCAGCTGGAATTGACTTCACCATACGAAAAAATCGAGCTAGGTGACCTTCTCTTCCACAATTAAAACACGCTTTGGATTGCTGCGTACAGTTTGGACGGATGTGTCCCTCCTGTTCGCATTTGAAACATACAACCGATGATCGTTCTTCTTCCTTTGAAACGGGTGCTGGTGCTGTTGTCTTTCCATCATTATTGAACCTTCTCTTCTTAAAATTTCCACTTCTATTATTTTGGCCATTATTACCACCGAAGTGGTTATCATTCTTGGCATGATAATTTCCCCCACGATGGTTATCATTGTTCCGATGGCCATTGCCACCGGTACGATTACTATCATGTTGTTGGTTGTTGCCTTTTAGTTGTGCTGACTCGTTATCGCATTCCAATAACTGAGCCCTATTCACAACATCTGAATATAAACAAAGTTTGTGAGAAATGAGGTATTAATTTATATTGGGTTTCAAACCTCTTAAAAACATTCGCGTCATTCGCTCCTCATTATCGACCAAATGGGATGCAAACCGGGATAACTCCACAAATTTAGCCTCGTATTGCGACAAGGTCATATTGTTTTCTTCCAACTTGATAAACTCCACCTCCTTCATGTGACAAATACTTTCGGGAAAGTACTTGTCGTTGAACAGCTCTTAGAACTTCTCCCAAGACATCTTGAGTGCGTAAAGCTGGGTACGTTTTATAGATTCCCACCAGTGATCTGCCTCTTCACGGAACATAAAGGTGGCAAAGGGAACCTTTTGCTCCTCGGAGCATCCCAAGACATCAAATATCTTGGTGATCTGCTTTAACCACGTCTCTACCTTAAGTGGTTCTGGCTTTCCCAAAAACTCCGGTGGTCCCAACTCCTTGAATTGCTTAGCGGTGACCAACAGTGGGTTGCCATTGTTTCCTCCTATATTATGAATAGGAGTGGCCTTTGCCAGATGTTGAATGAATTCTAAAAATCTCCTAAATGTACCGTCGTTCGTCAATTGATCAGTGTTGGTGTTTACAAGAGGATTATGGCCATCCTGTTGCACATTGAGGACTTTTACCACATCATTCGTCACATTACGGTCATGATTATACTGAATAATCCCTGGTCATAATCATATCAAGTCCATCTATGCACGTAAGCCAAAGATGACTTTCATCACAATTTAAGCATGAGGATGATGACAATAACATAATAATTCAATAAAACAAGTTCAAGAATAAATTTTAAAGATTTATAAGTTAATTTATCCTGAACTCAATAACGTCCAAACTGTCAACATGATGCTGCTTTGTAGAGTAAAATTCAAGAATGCTCAGAAAAATATTTCCATGAAAAGATACTTGATGAAGCGCAAATATCAAGGATATTCCACTAATTTCATAGAGTATAGAAGCCAAAGCTTTAACCAACTGGGTATAATAGAATATATGAAACTGTAAATGGATTTTTTCCCGCCATGCGGTAATCCACGTAGACAGATAATTTCCACAATTTAATAAGGAATGAATACGAATGATCATTCACCATGCATGTGATAATCCACATAGACAGGTTATTCCAACAGAATAATAAAGAGTGGAATAACAGAATGATTCACCATGCGTGAAATAGACTGCATAGACATGTTATTCCCAACAGAATAATAAATAATGGAACCAGGTCCGGCGTAAACGCACAAACAGGATATTTTGACAGAATAATAAAGAACGGAATATTAGAAGAATTTCACCATGTATACGGTACTTCGCATAAACAGGTTATTCCAACATAATAATAAAGAATGGAATAACAAAAGCTCTCTTCATGAATACGAAAGAAATAATACCCCTTACGGGTACAACAAATGATATTCCCTACCTTAGAAAACTGAATACTGGAGTAGTGAAGTAACAAAATACTTTTCTTCTTTCTCTCTATAGTTTCTCTCTCTAGAGTTTCAGTGAATTCGTAAGAAATAATGAAGGAATAAGCTTCTATTTATAGGAGAATGGACTGAATAGTAACTAATTCATGAATAGTCCAGATTGATTTACTTTTAAACGGACGGTCCATATTGATTTACTATTAAAACTTAAAGCAACGGTCCATACTGATTTACTATTAAAACTTTCCACCAGCGGTCCATATTGATTTACTATTATATCTTCAACCAACGATCCATATTGATTTACTATTATAACTTCAATCAACGGTCTGAATAATTAGCACATCTCCTTATGGAATAATATTGTACCCAAAAATGATTTGGACCGAAAAGAAATATATTTTACGGGTGAATAGTACCACGTGAATAGTAACTCATGAATAGTAACTCATAAATAGTAACTCGTGAATAGTAACTTATGAATAGTAACTCATGAATAGTAACTCGTGAATAGTAACTCATGAATAGTAACTCGTGAATAGTACTCTGACACGAAAAGTGCCCCGAATACCTGATTGGTCAATATAACCTCCAAACATCAATTATTATCTAAATAAATATCGATTTCTACTAACACTATAATCCCAACACAATGGAACTATCAATTTAATCTTTAATCAACACGAACTTATTCATCATTAAAATTATAACTCATAATATTTAACAACCAGGTCGTTCCCAGGAAAGAAGGGGCTTTCCGATAAGGATTTCTCCTTATTGGCATGCAATTAGGTGACCAAACCTCTCCTTGACAGAACTTCTAGACATTGTCAATATTGTAAATAATAATATGAATAACTTTGTCGTCTCAATTAATTAATAATATAACATATTATGCAGATGATACTATAAGAATAATTGAATCAATAATATGAGAGATAATGCAGCAATTACTGTAGCAATAATTGCGTGTAACTGAGTGACTTCTCACGTAAGCATCAATAATCAATACCGTGTGCTACTATGCAACCACGCGTATTACTGTACTTTTACTACCGGGTAGTTCAACAGTTTTAACGGTAACACCTCCGCCGTTATTTTTATAGAAAGATAATTTTGTCATTTTCTAACTACGACAATACTTCCGTTGTGGGGTCCACCAATGATTGTGCCATCGTACAATATTCCCTGTTAAAACGAATATTCCCCGACCAATCGAATATTATACAACAACTTGCATACTTTGCAAAATTTATAAATACTACCCACAACTATAACATTATATCAAATCCACACCATAAAATATTTCGAGAAAAATTAAATCTTATTCATAAAATTCGGGGTCTTACAATCTCCCCTCCTTATGAAATTTTTCCCTCGAAAGTTATGTACTTACCTGGTATGCCGAATAGGTGAGGATACCTTGACTTCACTTCAAATTCTAACTCTTGAGGTATAACCTTTGAGTGTTGAATACGATCCTTCTTATCCAAGATTTTAACATGTATCTCTTCATACGTTAAATCTTCTGCTATCTCGTCTAGTTTTAATTCAATAATGTGGTTCGGGTCGTCCACATATTTACGTAACGTTGATACGTGAAAAATGTTATGAACACGCGACATACTTTGAGGTAAAACGAGTTCCTACTCGATCAAGGATTTCAAATGGGCCAATAAAATCGAGGGTTGAGATTTCCTCTCTTCATCGATTCTTGCTTCTAGAATAACGCCCTCTTGAACCTTCTTCTTCACATTCATCAGCTCTGAGTATGTAGCTTGAGCGGCTTTAACTTTATCGATTAAAGTCGATTCTACTCGTATATTCGTTATCTTCACGGGGTTTCGTATATTCGCACTTATAAACGCATACGATCTTCTACTCAACGCGTCAGCTACCACGTTCGCTTTTCCACGATGGTATTGAATGATACGATCGTAATCTTCAACAGCTCGAGCCAACGTCTTTGGCGCATGATACGTTCATTTTAGTTGAAGAAATATTTGAGGGTTTAAGAAATGGGTTTTGTACTGGGGTCAATACAAAATTCAATTTTACGCTCTAGGGGTAGACTAAGAAGTCTTCAAGAATACGTCAAGGAATTTATTAACAATATAATTATCATTCAAAATTGTGACTCTCATCCAAGACTTGGATAACACATGTAATGAAGGTTTCTCCCAACGGAGTTTCAACAGATAAGTCAAAGTCTAATTTCTCAGGAGTCAAATTTAAACGTTGAGCGCAAGCTAGAGAGATAAAAGAATGGGTAGAACCGGTATCTAATAAGGTATAGACTTCACAAAAATTTATAATTAACTAACCCGTGCTAACTTCGTTCGAGTTACTCGCTTTTTGAGAAGTCACGAAAAACGCACTTCTTGAAACCACGGACTTTGTTTTGTCCGTATCCGCCTTTGTTACCACCGTCCCAGCTGAACTGGACTTCACTGTACGACAAAATAGGCTAAATGACCTTCTCTTCTTGAAATTTCCACTTCTATTATCTTGGACATGATTACCACCGAAGTGGTTACCATTCTTGGCATGATAATTTCCCCCACGATGGTTATCATTGTTCCGATGGTCGTTGCCACCGGTATGATTATTATCGTGTTATTGGTCGTTACCTTTTGGTTGAGCTAACTCAGCGGTCTCATGTGCTTCATTGCTTATCTCAGCATTTTCAGGTGCCATTCTCAAACATTGTTATAAAACAAAGGTTAATTGATATATCACATATTATCCCTATACTCTGACCGACCAATTAAATACCAAATAAACTTAGGTAGGTTATACTAGCGAAGGAATTCCCCGTCTCTCCCCTCCTAGTTCTTGTCTCACATCTCAGCCAGGGATCATATCCCTAAGCTTTGATACCAACTGTAACGCCCCCAAAACAGGTATACATCACCCATCTTGGGTCGCCAGAAACAAGGTACTGAATTCAAATACAACTTAATAATACAACTATCGTGTACAATATGACAAAACATAAACTGTGAGTTTGAATACAAATATTGTCTACTAAAGAATATACAAACTCAAAAGGAGTCCTCATTACAATTATTATCACACTATTTCACAGAATAGTGAGGACTACTAATGCAAACATCTAGGACCATCACTCTGTTCCCTGACTAGTCCTAGCTACGTTCTCATTTTCTGAAGAGAACAGTGAAAGAAAGGGTGAGCTCAACTAGCCCAGTAAGAAATTTTAAGACTACGATAATGCAGAATAAATTATCATTAGCCTTCAACAGTGTTAAACTGATAGAATATAACAAACATCAAGTTTAACTGCAGCGAAATAAGCAATCCATTAGAAGAGTTAAGTAAGGTATAAAATCTATTATATTCTATGATTTAAAAAGTTTTTCATCAACTTTATCGCTGAGACTCAGCTTAATAAATAAAATCGAATCATCCCTGCTCCATGGCCAAGGATATTCATGTAATCATCAATGGTCATGACTATCTTAGAATAATCCTCAGTCATAATCATACCAACAACAACTCATCCACCACGGGCTAATGAGGACTTTTACCACATCATTCGTCACATTACGGTCATGATTATACCGAATAATCCCTGGTCATAATCATACCAAGTCCATCTATGCACGTAAGCCAAAGATGACTTTCATCACAATATAAGCATGAGGATGATGACAATGACATAATAATTCAATACAACAAGTTCAAGAATAAATTTTAAAGATTTATAAGTTAATTTATCCTGAACTCAATAACGACCAAACTGTCAACATGATATTGCTTTGTAGAGTAAATTCAAGAATGCTCAGAAGAATATTTCCATAAAAAGATACTGGAAGAAGCGCAAATATCAAGCATATTCCACTAATTTTATAAAGTATAGAAGCCAAAGCTTTTACCAACTGAGTATAATAGAATATATGAAATTGTAAATCGATTTTTGCCCGCCATGCGGTAATCCACGTAGACAGATCATTTCCATAATTTAATAAGGAACGAATACGAAGGATCATTCACCATGCACGTGGTAATCCATATAGACAGGTTATTCCAACAGAATAATAAAGAATGGAATAACATAATGATTCACCATGTGTGCGATAGACTGCACAGACAGGTTATGCCCAATAGAATAATAAATAATGGAACCAGGTTCGGCGTAAACGCACAGACAGGATATTCCGACAGAATAATAAAGAACGGAATATTAAAAGAATTTTACCACGTATACGGTACTTCGCATAAACAGGTTATTCCAATATAATAATAAAGAATGGAATAACAGAAGCTCTCTTCATGAATACGAAAGAAATAATACCCCTTACGAGTACAACAAATAATATTCCCTACCTTAGAAAACTGAATACTAGAGTAGTGAAGTAGAAGAATACTTTTCTTTTTTCTCTCTATAGTTTCAGTGAATTCGTAAGAAATAATGAAGGAATGAGCTTCTATTTATAGGAGAATGGACTGAATAGTAACTAATTCATGAATAGTCCAGATTGATTTACTTTTAAACGAACGGTCCATATTGATTTACTATTAAAACTTAAAGCAACGATCCATACTGATTTACTATTAAAACTTTTCACCAGCGGTCCATATTGATTTACTATTATATCTTCAACCAACGATCCATATTGATTTACTATTATAACTTCAATCAACGGTCTGAAAAATTAGCACATCTCCTCATGGAATAATATTGTACCCAAAAATGATTTGGACCGAAAAGAAATATATTTTACGGGTGAATAGTACCCCGTGAATAGAAACTCATGAATAGTAACTCATAAATAGTAACTAGTGAATAGTAATTCATGAATAGTAACTCGTGAATAGTAACTTGTGAATAGTAACTCATGAATATTAACTTATAAATAGTAACTCGTGAATAGTAACTCATGAATAGTACTCCGACACAAAAAGTGCCCCGAATACCCGATTGGTCAATATAACCTCCAGACATCTATTATTATCGAAATAAATATCAATTTCTACTAACACTAATAATCCCAACACAATGGAACTATCAATTTAATCTTTAATCAACACGAACTTATTCATCATTAATATTATAACTCATAATATTTAACAACCGTGTCGTTCGAGAAAGAGGGGCTTTTCAATAAGGATTTCTCCTTATTGGTAGCAATTAGGTGACCAAACCTCTCCTCGATGTAACTTCTAGACATTGTCAATATTGCAAATAATAATATGAATAACTTTGTCGTCTCAATTATTGATTTAATAATATAACATATTATGCAGATGATACTATAACAATAATTGAATTAATAATATGAGAGATATGATCAAAAGAATTCTCATAGCAATAATTGAGTATAACTGAGTGACTTATCACGTAAGCATCAATAATCAATACCGTGTGTTATTATTCAACCACGTGTATTATTGTACTTTTACTACCGGGTAGTTCAACAGTTTTAACAGTAACACCTCCGCCGTTATTTTTATAGAAAGATAATTTTGTCGTTTTCTAACTACGACAATACTTCCGTTGTGGGGTCCACCAATGATTGTGCCGTCGTACAATATTTCCTGTTAAAACGAATATTCCCTGACCAATCGAATATTATATAACAACTTGCATACTTTGCAAAATTTATAAATACTACCCACAACTATAACATTATATCAAATCCACACCATAAAATATTTTGAGAAAAATTAAATCTTATTCATAAAATTCGGGGTCTCACACCTTTTTTCATATTCTTATTCCAATTAAAGTGATATATTATAATGATATCCATTAAAATTAATCAAATTATTATTATAAATATTGTCATTAAAATATGTCATATTTAAAATTTATCTAATAAATAAGATTAGGGAGCCCATTTAATTAAAAGAGTTTAATTAAATAAATAATACCTTATTTTAATTAAATAGGGTTACCTGATATCATTATAAGGTGAGTCTTATATCAGATATCAAGATATACGTAATTCCAACAGTTGAGAGAGTACACTCTTTTTCTATGAGAGATAGAAAAACTAGGGTTTAGCCAACCACCCATCTTCTTAAATCTTTCTTCTTCCTTGGTGGATCACCTCTGGAGGCCAAACAATTGGGTGGCTAACATTGATCAAAGAAAGGAACCAAACTCGGTGGATTCAAGTTGAACGCGAAAAGAATTGGAGGTGAACTTGTACCTGAGGAAGCTCGAATCTTCAAGGGTATGATTCTTATTCTTTATCTTTTCGTTTAATTAATAATTGTGCATAAAGAATGATCCGGGTATATGGTTTGTAAAATTATAAAACACTGATTTTCCACGTTTTCGCTTATTTTGTGCAATTTAATTGCGTGTATGAATATTACAAACCTAACAGTGGCATCAGAACCAAACCTTTATGCGAATTATTAATTGTTCAGATTCGATATGTATATTGATATGTGTTTAGAACAATTTAATTGGGCATAATTTTGTTGTATAAAATTTATATAAAAAATAATTAAAAAAAAAATTAAGGCCGAAATCCTTCTTCTTCTTTTTTCCCGAAAAACTTTAATCGCGAACTAGAAGCACAGAATGTTTTGTCCTTCACGCAAGTCAAGTGGTACTATTTATCAAAATATTAAAAGTCATTAATTATAACTTAAAATATTTTTAATTCATAAATATCCTTTTTAAATTATTTTTAAATTAATAAAACCATTTTTAAACTATTTATTTAATATAATTATTAAATAAATTTAATATCATTAATAATAAATTAATTAATAAAATTTAACTTTAAATATTGAAAGTTATATTTTATAACTTAAAATATTTTTAAATACCTTATTATTATTTAAAAAATTTAATATAATATAATCATTTTTTAATTTATTTAATTCCTTTAGTAATTAACATAATTATCATTAATATTAATTTATTAATAAATTTCATCATAAAATATTAGAAGTCATTAAAAATAACTTAAAATATTTTCTTATATCATAATACATATTAAATAAATTAAATAGCATTAATATTTCAAAAATATTAAATATTTATGAAATTTACTTACAATAATAAAAACTAATTTTCATACTTTATAATAATTTTTAATAATTTATTATGTATTTTTAATTATTTAAAACTATTTTTTCTATTTATTTAATTAACATAATTAATTTCCTAAAATATTTGTCGCTAAAAGGCCTATAATGATTTAAACCTGTCATTATAGGTGTTCTTGAGCTGTTCTTGGCCAATCTAGAAATTCATGTCAGTGAACGAGTGGGCAGGTTTGACTAATAATCATTTACTGTGTGTTATGTTTCTGGGCATGTTGTTGGTCAGATCGTGTAGTGCTAGTATAGGACTACACTATCCAACAACAAACATAGTCATAACAGGCATAACAAAGGAGATCTAGAGCCATGAACAAGCTATCAGAGTTGTTCTTCATTTCTGGGTTACCCAGAAATGAAGAACAGTTCGCCTGTTCATATTTGGGCCTTCACAACTTGCAATCCGTGTATTGTTTTTGTGATATTAGAGTTTCAGTATGTAGACCATATATAAGACAATAGATCCATGACATAAAAATAGTTAACAACATCACATCAAGCAGATATGGACCGGTCAAAGTAGTGGTCAGAAACTGCTTATGAATGTTTCTAGGTTACCCAGAAACTTCATCCGGCAGTTTCGTCCACACCACTTTGACCACTGATTACTTTTATTCAGAGAAGGATATAATGATTCTAGAGGCATGGACATGTAATTGAAAGTTGTATTCACACAAGCCAATCATGTTTGATGATAAAGCATATACTTTGTAACAATCTTATTCATTTATTAATAAAAAGTATTAATTTAATAAAGGCTTTTAATTATCTACTGCTATTTTATAATATGTGATAAACCCAATCTTTTTAAGCAATGCTTTTAGAATAATGATGATGATCATTCTAATGAGATCTAAATTCTTAAAAAGCTTAAATCTAAAATAGTTTCCAATCGTTGGATTACTAAATTGGGAATTAGTGAATCCGGATAGATTGGTACATATGTTGCTTGCTCATTGGATGAGGATGATTGATCTCATGATCATTTGTGTAGAGACACTAAAGCAAGTATGTAGGTGCTTATTAGAGAATAAGTTCAATTGAACGTTGGCTTGCTAAGGAATACCTAATGGAGTTTTACTTGCATGTCAATAGGAATTCTGTAGTGATAGTAGTACAAGTGATCCTTGGACTTGAGATCATCATAGTATCTTGTGTATGATGAGTTATACTTTGACATATTCCTTAAGACTCTTAGGGTATATCAAAGGGTATGCTTGGGTATAATAAGTTGTACATGGAGATAATGTATGATCAATAAAGAATCTACCACTTCTAGTAAAAGAAGAGAAATGTCCTATGTGATTCGATAAATGACAACCCAGTAGTCCTTGGCTAAGGCAGAATGAAATAAGAAATGAGTTTCTAATTTGCATTATTTGGAGTTGTGCATTTAAGAGTCGAAATACATATAATTAAATAAAATAAGACTTGACAGTAATTCCATGTCTTATATTTAATTGGAGCATTGTATGGTGGAAGGATTGAATTGTATGGTAACTATTTACTCAAAGGTTGTTTTATGATTAATGTTGAAATCTATATTATCTGAAAAGTCGTTGATCGCTAGGGAGGCTTATCCCTATTGTAGAATAAATATTATTTATTTAAATAAATTAATTATTTAATTTATTTATTTAAATAAGAGTAGAATTATTCTAATTAATTTATTCACAGCCGGTTTAATATGGAGAACCTAAAAGGTCACACCATAAAAGGAAGAATAATTATTTAAGAAGTTAATGGCATAATCGTAATAATATAGTTAAGTATATTTAATTTAATCTATGGTTATAGAATAAATTAAATAGCTTAATATTTATTATTTAATATTTTAGAAATATTAAATATAAATTAATAAGAGGAGTCTTATTAATATTATTACAATTATTATTATTTTAATTTCTAAAAGAGTTTAGAAATTAATTTAATATAAGTACTCTCATTTATTCCTTACGAGGATTAGGAGGAAAAATTAGTTAAAGGAGTTTAATTAATTATCCCTAATAAGATTAGGGAGCCCATTTAATTAAAAGAGTTTAATTAAATAAATAATACCTTATTTTAATTAAATAGGTTACCCGATATCTTTATAAGTGAGTCTTATATCGATATCAAGATATCGTAATTCCAACAGTTGAGAGAGTACACTCTTTTTCTATGAGAGATAGAAAAACTAGGGTTTAGCCAACCACCCATCTTCTTGAATCTTTCTTCTTCCTTGGTGGATCACCTCTAGAAGCCAAACAATTGGGTGGCTAACATTGATCAAAGAAAGGAACCAAACTCGGTGGATTCAAGTTGAACGCGAAAAGGATTGGAGGTGAACTTGTACCTGAGGAAGCTCGAATCTTCGAGGGTATGATTCTTATTCTTTATCTTTTCATTTAATTAATAATTGTGCATAAAGAATGATCCGGGTATATGGTTTGTAAAATTTTAAAACACTGATTTTCCACGTTTCCGCTTATTTTGTGCAATTTAATTGCGTGTATGAATATTACAAACCTAACGTTGGCATCAGAGCCAAACCGTTATGCGAATTATTAATTGTTCAGATTTGATATGTATATTGATATGTGTTTAGAACAATTTAATTGGGCATAATTTTGTTGTATAAAATTTATTTAAAAATAATAATAAAAAAAATTAAGCCCGAAATCCTTCTTCTTTTTTTTTTTCCCGAAAAACTTTAATCGCGAACTAGAAGCACAGAATGTTTTTCCTTCACGCAAGTCAAGTCGTACTATTTATCAAAATATTAAAAGTCATTAATTATAATTTAAAATATTTTTAATTCATTTATATCCTTTTTAAATTAATAAAATCATTTTTAAACTATTTATTTAATATAATTATCTAATAAATTTAATATCATTAATAATAAATTAATTAATAAATTTTAACTTTAAATATTGAAAGTTATATTTTATAACTTAAAATATTTTTAAATACCTTATTATTATTTAAAAATTTTAATATAATATAATCATTTTTTTAATTTATTTAATTCCTTTAGTAATTAACATAATTATCATTAATATTAATTTATTAATAAATTTCATCATAAAATATTAGAAGTCATTAAAAATAACTTAAAATATTTTCTTATATCATAATACATATTAAATAAATTAAATAGCATTAATATTTCAAAAATATTAAATATTTATGAAATTTACTTAAAATAATAAAAACTAATTTTCACACTTTATAATAATTTTTAATAATTTATTATGTATTTTAATTATTTAAAACTATTTTTCTATTTATTTAATTAACATAATTAATTTTCAAAATATTTGTCGCTAAAAGGCCTATAAATGCATTTAAACCTCGTCATATATAGGTGTTCTTGAGCTGTTCTTGGCCAACCCAGAAATTCATGTCAGTGAACGAGTGGGCAGGTTTGACCAATAATCATTTACTGTGTGTTATGTTTCTGGGCATGTTGTTGGTCAGATCGTGTAGTGCTAGTGTAGGACTACACTATCCAATAACAAACATAGTCATAACAGGCATAACAAAGGAGATCTAGAGCCATGAACAAGCTATCAGAGTTGTTCTTCATTTCTGGGTTACCCAAAAATGAAGAACAGTTCGCCTGTTCATATTTGGGCCTCCACAACTTGCAATCCGTGTATTGTTTTTGTGATATTAGAGTTTCAGTATGTAGACCATATATAAGACAATAGATCCATGACATAAAAATAGTTAACAACATCACATCAAGCAGATATGGACCGGTCAAAGTAGTGGTCGGAAACTGCTTATGAAGGTTTCTAGGTTACCCAGAAACTTCATCCCATAGCTTTAAATCCCACACCACTTTCAACCAATCGATTACTTTTATTCAGAGAAGGATATAATGATTCTAGAGGCATGGACATGTAATTGAAAGTTGTATTCACACAAGCCAATCATGTTTGATGATAAAGCATATACTTTGTAACAATCTTATTCATTTATTAATAAAAAGTATTAATTTAATAAAGGCTTTTAATTATCTACTGTTGTTTTATAATATGTGATAAACCCAATCTTTTTAAGCAATGCTTTTAGAATAATGATGATGATCATTCTAATGAGATCTAAATTCTTAGAAAGCTTAAATCTAAAATAGTTTCCAATCGTTGGATTACTAAATTGGGGATTAGTGAATCCGGATAGATTGGTACATACGTTGCTTGCTCATTGGATGAGGATGATTGATCTCATGATCATTTGTGTAGAGACACTAAAGCAAGTATGTAGGTGCTTATTAGAGAATAAGTTCACTGAACGTGGCTTGCTAAGGAATACCTAATGGAGTTTTTGTGACGCCCCCAAAACAGGTCCATTCCACCCAACTCATTCTGAGTCGCCAAATACATGGTACAAAAATAACTACAACTTCAATAATACAAATGTCGTGTGAAATACGACAATACATATTGTGAGTTTAAATACAGATATTGTCGTCTAGACAATATCCACACGCAAATAAATCTCCATCATAATTATTGATACATTATTTTACAAAAATGGTGAGGACTATTAAACAACTCTCTCTAGAACCTTCATTCCATACCCCGACTCGATCCTGCTATGTTCTCACCTCCTGAGAAGAAAATGGAACAACAAGGAAAAGGGTGAGCTCAACTAGCCCAATAAAGAATATTATGACTAAGATAATATACAACAAATTATCGTTAGTCTTCAACAGGGAAAAATCTAATAGAATACAATAGACAACAAGTTTTAGATCAACATATGCGTGAAATAAAGAAATCCATTAGAAGAGTCACGTAGAAAAAATTTCTACCGCCTTCTAAGGTTTTAAAGTCCGTCATCAATAGTTTATCCTCTAATAACAATCAATATACATCTTTAATCATCTTTGCACTACAGTGCCAAAGATATTCATTTGTATCACCACCGGTTGGTCATGTTCATCTCAACACTGCTCATCTCTTTGCACTACAAAGCCAAAGATATTCATCGATTAATCGCTCATCTTTGCACCTACTGTGCCAAAGATATTCATTTATATCACCATTTAGGACCGAGGATGATGAAAACATTTTTAAAGAAACGAATCTAGTGAAACAAAATGACAAGGATTAAGGATTAAGGATTCGTACTTTGTTTTACCCATGTCCAAAAATACTTGAAAATAATCATATTGGTGTAAAATTCAAGAATGATCAAAACATGGATATAATCAAAGCTAGTATCCGAATAGATATTTTGGACAAAAAGAAAATTTTTATTTTTAGATGAATAGTCTTGTAATAGTCGTGAATAGTGTCGATACGTGAATAGTGCCATATACGTGAATAGTAACCCCACACAACACAAGTTCCAAATTTGATAAAAAGTTCACCAATACTTTGGCATAATGATATTGAAGAAAAATATCATTTAAGAAGAAAATAATACCCTTTACCTCAAAATAACAGCATTTAACCTGAATTTCTAGATAGTCTTGATGTAAACTCGCATCGATATAGCAACACTCAAAGTATACTCACAAATAATACGCCGATAATATAGAGAGAGAAAGAGAGAAAACTTAGTTTACGGTGTGATTCTCAATTCTAACTTAGCCTCTATTTATAGAAAAATGTTAGACGCCAAAAAGGAGACTAAATTAATAAAATATATTATTATTTATTCAAAATTCCTACCCACATGTTTTGAAAACTCTAGCATGCCTTCTTTGGTCAAAAAAACATCACCACCCATTTGCCAACAACCACAAAAAACGTTTTTCTTATATAAAATAATTAAAACTTCCAAAAATCAATTATTTGAACTCCTAACTTCAATAATTAATGATAAATAGCCTTTTGTCGAAAAATTGAATCTCATGGATTTTTATAGGAAATTCAATTCTCTACAACTTTTCGGAAGGAAGTTTTTCCAAATTCCAAATGCAAAATTATCCCAAATCCATAAATGAGCGATTTTACGATTATAATCAATTTTAGGTCAGAATTGTGTCCACCACACACAAAATATATATTAAACATTTAATGCCACAAAATACTCTACCTCCTCATATACTCATATATCCTACATTCATTATAAAAATATCACCAATTAATATATTATTAAAATAATATATTTAAATGAATTATTTTATCGTAAAAAGATAAAATATTAATTTTCAACAATTGTCACATTAAAATTTTCTCCATCTATATCCACATAAAATCAATATCATATAAGTCAATAATTAATTATTCACAAATAATATTATAGAATCACATTACTAACAACCAGGCAGCTCCGGAAAGAGGGGCTTTCCAATAAGAATTTCTCTTTCATTGGCCTTATGATTAAGTGACCAAACCTCTCCTTAGACGTAACTTTCTAGACATTGCCAATAATGTTATCTCGATAATATTATTCAAATAATATGAATTATTGATCCGATAATGGAAAATACTGCATGCGGTGACAATTATTGAAACAAAGAATAATATAAACTAGCAACACAACAATTATTAAATCAATAAAATATTGAACAAGAATTCATCGTAATAATTATTGAGTAGTGCCTTCTTACGTAAGAATCAATAATTCAACAATCATAATACCGTCTGCATCAGATAACTAACCCAGACATCGTGTATTTTAACCACTGTGTAATTCAACGGTGTTAATTGGTAAACAACTACGCCAATTATTTTTAAACAACTTATATTTGTCGCTTTTCTTCTCCAATCGCTTTCAGTTATGGGATCCACGCATGGTCGCTACTTGGTCATTTAATATTCTCTCCGACGATCATTTAATATTCCACGACCAAACGAATATTCCCCGACAAAAATAAATATTTTAATAACCACTTGTTTATTTTGCAAAAATTGCACATTTCACCCATAACCAAAGCATTATATCAAATTACCACCTTATTAATCAAGAATAATAATTAGAGGAAATTCGATTTTTATTTATAAAAATTTGGGGTCTTACAGTTTTACTTGAATGTCAATAGGAATTCCTGTAGTGATAGTAGTACAAGTGATCCTTGGACTTGAGATCATCATTGTATCTTGTGTATGATGAGTTATACTTTGACATATTCCTTAAGACCCTTAGGGTATATGAAAGGGTATGCTTGGGTATAATAAGTTGTACATGGAGATAATGTATGATCAATAAAGAATCTACCGCTTCTAGTAAAAGAAGAGAAATATCCTATGTGATTCGATAAATGACAACCTAGTAGTCCTTGGCTAAGGCAGAATGAAATAAGAAATGAGTTTCTATTTTGCATTATTTGGAGTTGTGCATTAAGAGTCGAAATACATATAATTAAATAAAATAAGACTTGACAATAATTCCATGTCTTATATTTAATTGGGGCATTGTATGGTAGAAGGATTGAATTATATGGTAACTATTTACTCAAAGGTTGTTTTATGATTAATGTTGAAATCTATATTATCTGGAAAGTCGTTGATCGCTAGAGAGGCTTATCCCTATTGTAGAATAAATATTATTTATTTAAATAAATTAATTATTTAATTTATTTATTTAAATAAGATTAGAATTATTCTAATTAATTTATTCACAACCGGTTTAATATGGAGAACCTAAAAGGTCACACCATAAAAGGAAGAATAATTATTTAAGAAGTTAATGGCATAATCGTAATAATATAGTTAAGTATATTTAATTTAATCTATGGTTATAGAATAAATTAAATAGCTTAATATTTATTATTTAATATTTTAGAAATATTAAATATAAATTAATAAGAGGAGTCTTATTAATATTATTTCAATTATTATTATTTTAATTTCTAAAAGAGTTTAGAAATTAATTTAATATAAGTACTCTCATTTATTCCTTATAGGATTAGGAGGAAAAATTAGTTAAAGGAGTTTAATTAATTATCCCTAATAAGATTAGGGAGCCCATTTAATTAAAAGAGTTTAATTAAATAAATAATACATTATTTTAATTAAATAGGGTTACCTGATATCTTTATAAGGTGAGTCTTATATCAGATATCAAGATATACGTAATTCCAACAGTTGAGAGAGTACACTCTTTTTCTATGAGAGATAGAAAAACTAGGGTTTAGCCAACAACCCATCTTCTTGAATCTTTCTTCTTCCTTGGTGGATCACCTCTAGAGGCCAAACAATTGGGTGGCTAACATTGATCAAAGAAAGGAACCAAACTCGGTGGATTCAAGTTGAACGCGAAAAGGATTGGAGGTGAACATGTACCTGAGGAAGCTCGAATCTTCGAGGGTATGATTCTTATTCTTTATCTTTTCGTTTAATTAATAATTGTGCATAAAGAATGATCCGGGTATATGGTTTGTAAAATTTTAAAACACCGATTTTCCACGTTTAAAACTTATTTTGTGCAATTTAATTGCGTGTATGAATATTACAAACCTAACAGTGGCATCAGAGCCAAACCGTTATGCGAATTATTAATTGTTCAGATTTGATATGTATATTGATATGTGTTTAGAACAATTTAATTGGGCATAATTTTGTTGTATAAAATTTATTTAAAAATAATAATAAAAAAAAAAATTAAGCCCAAATCCTTCTTCTTTTTTTATTTCAAAAAAACTTTAATCGCATGAACTAGAAGCACGTAATGTTTTGTCCTTCACGCAAGTCAAGTCGCGTCTTATTTATCAAAATATTAAAAGTCATTAATTATAATTTAAAATATTTTTAATTCATTTATATCCTTTTAAATTAATAAAATCATTTTTAAACTATTTATTTAATATAATTATTAAATAAATTTAATATCATTAATAATAAATTAATTAATAAAATTTAACTTTAAATATTGAAAGTTATATTTTATAACTTCAAATATTTTTAAAATACCTTATTATTATTTAAAAATTTTAATATAATATAATCATTTTTTTAATTTATTTAATTCCTTTAGTAATTAACATAATTATCATTAATATTAATTTATTAATAAATTTCATCATAAAATATTAGAAGTCATTAAAAATAACTTAAAATATTTTCTTATATCATAATACATATTAAATAAATTAAATAGCATTAATATTTCAAAAATATTAAATATTTATGAAATTTACTTAAAATAATAAAAAACTAATTTTCACACTTTATAATAATTTTTAATAATTTATTATGTATTTTTAATTATTTAAAACTATTTTTTCTATTTATTTAATTAACATAATTAATTTTCAAAAATATTTGTCGCTAAAAGGCCCTATAGCGACGAAACTGTCGCTATAGGTGTTCTTAAGATGTTCTTGGCCAACCCAGAAATTCATGTCAGTGAACGAGTGGGCAGGTTTGACTAATAATCATTTACTGTGTGTTATGTTTCTGGGCATGTTGTTGGTCAGATCGTGTAGTGCTAGTGTAGGACTACACTATCCAACAACAAACATAGTCATAACAGGCATAACAAAGGAGATCTAGAGCCATGAACAAGCTATCAGAGTTGTTCTTCATTTTTCAGGTTACCCAAAATGAAGAACATTCACTGCTCATATTTGGGCCTCCACAACTTGCTGTAATCGTGTATTGTTTTTGTGATATTAGAGTTTGATATGTAGACCATATATAAGACAATAGATCCATGACATAAAAATAGTTAACAACATCACATCAAGCAGATATGGACCGGTCAAAGTAGTGGTCGGAAACTGCTTATGAAGGTTTCTAGGTTACCCAGAAACTTCATCCCATAGCTTCGTCCACACCACTTTCACTTAATCGATTACTTTTATTCAGAGAAGGATATAATGATTCTAGAGGCATGGACATGTAATTGAAAGTTGTATTCACACAAGCCAATCATGTTTGATGATAAAGCATATACTTTATAACAATCTTATTCATTTATTAATAAAAAGTATTAATTTAATAAAGGCTTTTAATTATCTATCATTGCTTTTATAATATGTGATAAACCCAATCTTTTTAAGCAATGCTTTTAGAATAATGATGATGATCATTCTAATGAGATCTAAATTCTTAGAAAGCTTAAATCTAAAATAGTTTCCAATCGTTGGATTACTAAATTGGGGATTAGTGAATCCTGGATAGATTGGTACATACGTTAACTTGCTCATTGGATGAGGATGATTGATCTCATGATCATTTGTGTAGAGACACTAAAGCAAGTATGTAGGTGCTTATTAGAGAATAAGTTCACCAACGTGGCTTGCTAAGGAATACCTCTTCGGAGTTTTGTGGCGCCCCAAAACAGCAGTCCATTCCACCCAACTCATTCTCGAGTCGCCAAATACATGGTACAAAAATAACTAAAACTTCAATAATACAAATGTCGTGTGAAATACAACAATAATACATACTTGTGAGTTTAAATACGAGATATTGTCGCTCAGACAATATCCACACGCAAATAAATCCCCATCATAATTATTGATACATTATTTTACAAAATGGTGAGGACTATTAAACAACTCTCTCTGAACCTTCATTCCATACCCCGACTTCGATCCTCGCTATGTTCTCACCTCCCGAGAAGAAAATGGAACAACAAGGAAAAGGGTGAGCTCAACTAGCCCAAAGAAAGAATATTATGACTAAGATAATATACAACAAATTATCGTTAGTCTTCAACAGGAAAAAATCTAATAGAATACAATAGACAACAAGTTTTAGATCAACAAATGCAAAGGCTTGAATAAGAATCCATTAGAAGAGTCACGTAGAGAAAGAATTCTCACTGTCTTCTAAGGTTTTAAAGTCTGTCATCAATAGTTTATCCCCAGTAATAACAATCAATATACATCTTTAATCATCTTTGCACTACTGGGCCAAAGATATTCATTTGTATCACCAGGTTGGTCATGTTCATCTCAACACTGCTCATCTTTTTGCACTTCTGAGCCAAAGATATTCATTTATATCACCATTTAGGACCGAGGATGATGAAAACATTTTTAAAGAAACGAATCCGGTGAAACAAAATGACAAGGATTAAGGATTAAGGATTAGTACTTTGTTTTTACCCATGTCCAAAAATACTTGAAAATAATCATATTGGTGTAAAATTCAAGAATGATCAAAACATGGATACAATCAAAGCTAGTATCCGAATAGATATTTTGGATAAAAAGAAAAATTTTTATTTTTAGATGAATAGTCTTAAATGATAGTGAATAATGTCGATATCGTGAATAGTCTTAGTATCGTGAATAGTAACCCCAACCTAAACAACAAGTTCCAAATTTGATAAAAAGTTCACTAATACTTGGCGTAATGATATTGAAGAAAAATATCATTTAAGAAGAAAATAATACCCACCTCAAAATAACCGTACTTAACTCAATTTCGGTATAGTCTTGTGAGAAACTACGCATCGATATAGCAACACTCAAAGTATACTCACACGAATACGCCGATAATATAGAGAGAAAAGAGAAAACTTAGTTTAAATGTGATTTTCAATTCTAACTTAGCCCTCTATTTATAGGAAAATGTTAGAGCCAAAGGAGACTAAATTAATAAAATATATTATTATTTATTCAAAATTCCTACCCACATGTTTTGAAAACTCTAGCATGCCTTCTTTGGTCAAAAACATCACCACCCATGTGCTAATAACCACAAAAAACGTTTTTCTTATATAAAATAATTAAAACTTCCAAAATCAATTATTTGAACTCCTAACTTCAATAATTAATGATAAATAGCCCTTTTGTCGTAAAATTGAATCTCGCAAATTTTTATAGGAAATTCAATTCTCTACAACTTTTCGGAAGGAAGTGTTTCCAAATTCCAAATGTAAATTATCCAAATCCATAAATGAGCGATTTTACGATTACATAATCAATTTTCGGTCAAGAATTGTGTCCACCGACACACAAAAACATATGTTAAACATTTAATGCCACAAAATACTCTACCTCCTCATATACTCATATATCCTACATTCATTATAAAAATATCACCAGTTAATATATTATTAAAATAATATATTTAAATAAATTATTTTATCGGAAAAAGATAAAATATTAATTTTCAACAATTGTCACATTAAAATTTTCTCCATCTATATCCACATAAAATCAATATCATATAAATCAATAATTAATTATTCACAAATAATATTATAGAATCACATTACTAACAACCAGTGCAGTTCCTGAAAGAAGGGGCTTTCCAATAAGAATTTCTCCTTCTTCGGCGCCATTAGGTGACCAAACCTCTCCTTAGATGAACTTTCTAGACATTGCCAATAATGTTATCGATAATATTATTCAAATAATATGAATTATTGATCCGATAATGGAAAATACTTGTGTGCGGTGACAATTATTGAAACAAAGAATAATATAAACTAAAGACCACAACAATTATTAAATCAATAAAATATTGAACAAAGAACTCACGTAATAATTATTGAGTAGTGCCTTCTTCACGTAAGAATCAATAATTCAACAATCACATGCAATCTACCGTGCTCATCAGACAACCAATGCCAGACATTCACGTATTTTAACCACCGTAATTCAACGGTGTTAATTGTAATAACTACTGTCGTTATTTTTAAACAACTTATATTTGTCGTTTTCTTCCTCCAATCGCTTTCCGTTATGGGACCCACACATATCGGTACTGTCAGCATTTAAATATTCTCGACAAAGCATTTAATATTCCACGACCAAACGAATATTCCCCACAAAAATAAATATTTTAATAACCACTTGTTTATTTTGAAAAAATTGCACATTTCACCCATAACTAAAGCATTATATCAAATTACCACCTTATTAATCAAGAATAATAATTAGAGGAAATTCGATTTTTATTTATAAAAATTTGGGGTCTTACAGTTTTACTTGCATGTCAATAGGAATTCCTGTAGTGATAGTAGTACAAGTGATCCTTGGACTTGAGATCATCATTGTATCTTGTGTATGATGAGTTATACTTTGACATATTCCTTAAGACCCTTAGGGTATATGAAAGGGTATGCTTGGGTATAATAAGTTGTACATGGAGATAATGTATGATCAATAAAGAATCTACCACTTCTAGTAAAAGAAGAGAAATGTCCTATGTGATTCGATAAATGACAACCCAGTAGTCCTTGGCTAAGGCAGAATAAAATAAGAAATGAGTTTCTAATTTGCATTATTTGGAGTTGTGCATTTAAGAGTCGAAATACATATAATTAAATAAAATAAGACTTGACAGTAATTCCATGTCTTATATTTAATTGGGGCATTGTATGGTGGAAGGATTGAATTGTATGGTAACTATTTACTCAAAGGTTGTTTTATGATTAATGTTGAAATCTATATTATCTGGAAAGTCGTTGATCGCTAGGGAGGCTTATCCCTATTGTAGAATTAATATTATTTATTTAAATAAATTAATTATTTAATTTATTTATTTAAATAAGATTAGAATTATTCTAATTAATTTATTCACAGCCGGTTTAATATGGAGAACCTAAAAGGTCACACCATAAAAGGAAGAATAATTATTTAAGAAGTTAATCGCATAATCGTAATAATATAGTTAAGTATATTTAATTTAATCTATGGTTATAGAATAAATTAAATAGCTTAATATTATTATTTAATATTTTAGAAATATTAAATATAAATTAATAAGAAGAGTCTTATTAATATTATTACAATTATTATTATTTTAATTTCTAAAAGAGTTTAGGAAATAATTTAATATAAGTACTCTCATTTATTCCTAATAGGATTAGGAGGGAAAATTAGTTAAGGAGTTTAATTAATTATCCCTAATAAGATTAGGGAGCCCATTTAATTAAAAGAGTTTAATTAAATAAATAATACCTTATTTTAATTAAATAGGGTTACCTGATATCTTTATAAGGTGAGTCTTATATCGTATATCAAGATATACGTAATTCCAACAGTTGAGAGAGTACACTCTTTTTCTATGAGAGATAGAAAAACTAGGGTTTAGCCAACCACCCATCTTCTTAAATCTTTCTTCTTCCTTGGTGGATCACCTCTGGAGGCCAAACAATTGGGTGGCTAACATTGATCAAAGAAAGGAACCAAACTCGGTGGATTCAAGTTGAACGCGAAAAGAATTGGAGGTGAACTTGTACCTGAGGAAGCTCGAATCTTCAAGGGTATGATTCTTATTCTTTATCTTTTCGTTTAATTAATAATTGTGCATAAAGAATGATCCGGGTATATGGTTTGTAAAATTATAAAACACTGATTTTCCACGTTTCCGCTTATTTTGTGTAATTTAATTGCGTGTATGAATATTACAAACCTAACAGTGGCATCAGAGCCAAACCTTTATGCGAATTATTAATTGTTCAGATTCGATATGTATATTGATATGTGTTTAGAACAATTTAATTGGGCATAATTTTGTTGTATAAAATTTATTTAAAAAATAATAATAAAAAAAAATTAAGGCCGAAATCCTTCTTCTTTTTTTTTTCCCGAAAAACTTTAATCGCGAACTAGAAGCACAGAATGTTTTGTCCTTTCACGCAAGTCAAGTGGTACTATTTATCAAAATATTAAAAGTCATTAATTATAACTTAAAATATTTTTAATTCATAAATATCCTTTTTTAATTATTTTTAAATTAATAAAACCATTTTTAAACTATTTATTTAATATAATTATTAAATAAATTTAATATCATTAATAATAAATTAATTAATAAAATTTAACTTTAAATATTGAAAGTTATATTTTATAACTTAAAATATTTTTAAATACCTTATTATTATTTAAAATTTTTTAATATAATATAATCATTTTTTTAATTTATTTAATTCCTTTAGTAATTAACATAATTATCATTAATATTAATTTATTAATAAATTTCATCATAAAATATTAGAAGTCATTAAAAATAACTTAAAATATTTTCTTATATCATAATACATATTATATAAATTAAATAGCATTAATATATCAAAAATATTAAATATTTATGAAATTTACTTAAAATAATAAAAAACTAATTTTCAGACTTTATAATAATTTTTAATAATTTATTATGTATTTTTAATTATTTAAAACTATTTTTTCTATTTATTTAATTAACATAATTAATTTTTGAAAATATTTGTCGCTAAAAATTCTATAAATGTAAACCGTCATATATAGTGTTCTTGAAATGTTTCTCGCCAACCCGTAAATTCATGTCGTTGAACGAGTGGGGCGCAGCTTTGACCAATAATCATTTACTGTGTGTTATGTTTCTGGGCATGTTGTTGGTCAGATCGTGAAGTGCTAGTGTAGGACTACACTATCCAACAACAAACATAGTCATCACAGGCATAACAAAGGAGATCTAGAGCCATGAACAAGCTATCAGAGCTGTTCTTCATTTCTGGGTTACCCAGAAATGAAGAACAGTTCGCCTGTTCATATTTGGGCCTCCACAACTTGCAATCCGTGTATTGTTTTTGTGATATTAGAGTTTCAAAGATGTAGACCATATATAAGACAATAGATCCATGACATAAAAATAGTTAACAACATCACATCAAGCGAGATATGGATAAATTAAGTAGTGGTCGAAGCGCTTATGAAGGTTTCTAGGTTACCCGTAAACTTCATCCCAGCGCTTCGTCCCACACCACTTTGACCATCGATTACTTTTTATTCGAGAAGGATATAATGATTCTAGAGGCATGGACATGTAATTGAAAGTTGTATTCACACAAGCCAATCATGTTTGATGATAAAGCATATACTTTGTAACAATCTTATTTATTTATTAATAAAAAGTATTAATTTAATAAAGGCTTTTAATTATCTACTGCTGTTTTATAATATGTGATAAACCCAATCTTTTTAAGCAATGCTTTTAGAATAATGATGATGATCATTCTAATGAGATTTAAATTCTTAGAAAGCTTAAATCTAAAATAGTTTCCAATCGTTGGATTACTAAATTGGGGATTAGTGAATCCGGATAGATTGGTACATACGTTGCTTGCTCATTGAAGAGGATGATTGATCTCATGATCATTTGTGTAGAGACACTAAAGCAAGTATGTAGGTGCTTATTAGAGAATAAGTTCACTGAACGTGGCTTGCTAAGGAATACCTAATGGAGTTTTACTTGCATGTCAATAGGAATTCCTGTAGTGATAGTAGTACAAGTGATCCTTGGACTTGAGATCATCATTGTAT
Source organism: Panax ginseng (assembly GCA_020205605.1). Classification (NCBI taxonomy): domain Eukaryota; kingdom Viridiplantae; phylum Streptophyta; class Magnoliopsida; order Apiales; family Araliaceae; genus Panax; species Panax ginseng. Next base: position 58,551,814 of record CM035140.1, on the reverse strand, counting down.
CTTGTGTATGATGAGTTATACTTTGACATATTCCTTAAGACCCTTAGGGTATATCAAAGGGTATGCTTGGGTATAATAAGTTGTACATGGAGATAATGTATGATCAATAAAGAATCTACCACTTCTAGTAAAAGAAGAGAAATGTCCTATGTGATTCGATAAATGACAACCCAGTAGTCCTTGGCTAAGGCAGAATGAAATAAGAAATGAGTTTCTAATTTGATTATTTGGAGTTGTGCATTTAAGAGTCGAAATACATATAATTAAATAAAATAAGACTTGACAGTAATTCAATGTCTTATATTTAATTGGGGCATTGTATGGTGGAAGGATTGAATTGTATGGTAACTATTTACTCAAAGGTTGTTTTATGATTAATGTTGAAATCTATATTATCTGGAAAGTCGTTGATCGCTAGGGAGGCTTATCCCTATTGTAGAATAAATATTATTTATTTAAATAAATTAATTATTTAATTTATTTATTTAAATAAGATTAGAATTATTCTAATTAATTTATTCACAGCCGGTTTAATATGGAGAACCTAAAAGGTCACACCATAAAAGGAAGAATAATTATTTAAGAAGTTAATCGCATAATCGTAATAATATGTTAAGTATATTTAATTTAATCTATGGTTATAGAATAAATTAAATAGCTTAATATTTATTATTTAATATTTTAGAAATATTAAATATAAATTAATAAGAGGAGTCTTATTAATATTATTACAATTATTATTATTTTAATTTCTAAAAGAGTTTAGGAATTAATTTAATATAAGTACTATCATTTATTCCTAATAGGATTAGGAGGAAAATTAGTTAAAAGAGTTTAATTAATTATCCCTAATAAGATTAGGAGCCCATTTAATTAAAAGAGTTTAATTAAATAAATAATACCTTATTTTAATTAAATAGGGTTACCCGATATCTTTATAAGGTGAGTCTTATATCGAGATATCAAGATATACGTAATTCCAACAGATTGAGAGAGTACACTCTTTTCTATGAGAGATAGAAAACTAGGGTTTAGCCAACCACCCATCTTCTTAAATCTTTCTTCTTCTTCCTTGGTGGATCACCTCTGGAGGCCAAACAATTGGGTGGCTAACATTGATCAAAGAAAGGAACCAAACTCGGTGGATTCAAGTTGAACGCGAAAAGGATTGGAGGTGAACTTGTACCTGATGAAGCTCGAATCTTCGAGGGTATGATTCTTATTCTTTATCTTTTCGTTTAATTAATAATTGTGCATAAAGAATGATCCGGGTATATGGTTTGTAAAATTTAAAACACTGATTTTCCACGTTTCCGCTTATTTTGTGCAATTTAATTGCGTGTATGAATATTACAAACCTAACAGTGGCATCAGAGCCAAACCTTTATGCGAATTATTAATTGTTCAGATTTGATATATATATTGATATGTGTTTAGAACAATTTAATTGGGCATAATTTTGTTGTATAAAATTTATTCAAAAAATAATAATAAAAAAATTAAGGCTGAAATCCTTCTTCTTTTTGTTTCCCGAAAAACTTTAATCGCGAACTAGAAGCACAGAATGTTTTGTCCTTCACGCAAGTCAAGTGGTACAAGAGAATCAAAAGTATGATTACCTATATATATATATATATATATATATATATATATAATAGTAATCTTATTATATATTATAACTCCTTGCATGTTGGAACTTAGACACAGCAAAGATGGCCCCAGGCAAATCGTTGAAATTTGCTTTGGTTTCATTTTTTAGCCCACTAAAAGTTGAGGCGTTTTTAGCTACCAGTGCTTGCACTATTTATTATTATTTTTTTTTTACAAAATGTTGCTACTTGTGGGTTATGAGGCTTGAACACAAGACTTGTAAGTAAATAAATAAGAGTTCAAATCAACTGAGCTATAACAACTACTTAATTTTAATGCAATCTTCAATATAAAAATATATTTTTATACAAAAATATCATATGCTAATACGGTATTTAACTATTATAGTTGAAGTAAATAATAATTGTAGTTTGAAATTTCTTAATTGATGTGGCTGTTAATAAATCCCATAAAACAAGCTAATTGATTAAATAATGAGATATTGGGTAATGCCTAAAATTATGTTATGCAAATCTTCTGAGAATCAATTTAAATATTCAAAGTGTTAAAATCTTGGCATCTCCAAGTTCCAACCGTGTAAATCTTGAAAATTAATTAGATATCTCTCGGAACAATATTTGTGGAGTCATGAATGCATTTTTAAAAGTTAAATAAATTATATTAATTTTAAAGTATAATTTTAAAAAATCAAATTTGATTATATACTTTGAAAGTAATTTATAATACTATTAAAATTTTAATTGATTGAGATATGTAGTTAATGTAGGTAATTAGAATTATTGTTTATTATAAATTATTTTATTATTTGTAATATTTATTATTATTACTATTTTTGGTGTAACAAGAATTTCCAAAAAAAAAATAGGGAAGAAGCTCATTTGTCGGGTTTGGTGGAACCAACCCGCAACGAGACCTCATATTATCGACTTTAATGAAAACACTGGCCCATTTTTGGCCCAAATAAAGTCCTGGCCCGGCCCTTTCGGCCCGCCGAACCGCCTCTGCCTGTTGCCACCTCTATTGGAACTCCTGTTAACTCATGTATCAAGTTTGCATGGTGGCGTGAATCTTGGATGATGTTACTATATTTTATATATTATATATATATGATATATGATATATGATATATATATATATATAATATATATATTCTTAATAATTTTATAATTAAAATAAAAAAGTTTATTTTAATCTTAAATAAAAAGTTTATTTTAATTTTAAAATTAGATTTCATGCTAACTAATTAGAATTGGAATTGGATTCCATGATAACTAATTGGAGTTGAAATTGAATTCCATGCATGTTTCCTTAAATAAAGGAGTTTATTTAGATTTGAAATAAGATTTCATATTATTCAAAATAAAGGAGTTTATTTGTGAATAGGAAAGAGAATTCGTGTTTCCCTTAAATAAAAGAATTTTTTTTACTTGGAATTGGATTCCATAATTAATTAAAATAAATGAGTTTATTTTGATTAGAGATTTTGATTAAAATAAAATAGTTTATTTTATTCAAAATAGGATAAATTAAAATAAAAGAGGTTTATTTTAATTTGAATTTGGATAAAAATAAAGGAGTTTATTTTGATTCAAAATTAGATTTTATGCTAACTAAATTTGCCCATTAAATGATATATATATATATATATATATATATATATATATATATATATATATATGAATGTTTATTATATATGAGATGAATGTTATTTATTGATGCATATGATGATGTGTATGATAATAAATGAGATTAATTATGGACTATTGACCAATGTGATTGGATTTTATTTAGTTGGATGCATGAATGTATGAGTTTTATTAAATGGGGTCTGCGTACCTCGTCTTCTCTAATTTTCTTAATGTAAATTCTATCTTCCTCCTATGTACTTCCCCTTGACTGCTGATCAAGGTTTCTATTTATTTTAAATAGTTTTGTAATAGGAATAATTAGAATTATTTTGAAGAATTAGAGATCAAGGAGCAAGGAGAGCTTGAAGACCCGTTTGTAATGGAGCCCGGGTTTAAATGTAATAGTTATATTTAAATTTAATTCTTGCACCCCTAGGGTTTGACCTTTTGGTTCACTTGGTGGGTCTAATGAACCAAACTAGAATAAAAGTTCATAATCAATCCGGGTAGAATATTGTATCCTATATGTGTATGCTTATACTATATATATTATATATTATGCAAACATGCTTGCATGTTAATTAATATAATAGCGTATTATATATATATATATATATATATATATATATATATATATATATATATATATATATGTGTGTGTGTGTGTGTGTGTGTGTGTGTGTGTGTGTGTGTGTGTGTGTGTGTGCATTAAACTAAACAAGATGAGACAATTAATAACAAACCCTCAAATATTTTATATTAAGTTATAACGTTCAAAGATATTTGGAATATCGAACGTCGCCTTATAACATGATATAAACAATAGAGTATTAAATATTTAATATGAGTTTGTTGTGCACACACAAGGCAAGTATTAAATATTTAAGATGTTGTTTTTATTACATATGATGTTTATAAGGAATTGAATATTACTGCTTTGTTGTGCACACACAAGGGCTGTAGTTTTCTCTTCACTTATATGGAAATGTTGGGTCTGACTTACTTAAATCATTTTAGTTCGGATGTGCACACACTTGACCTCATTTGTTACAAACCACATCCGTGATATACTGCTAATGATCTCATTTGTTACAAACCACATCCGTGATACCTTATGCAGTCCGATGCAGCCAATTACGGGTCATTACCCTACGTATATCCCGACGGGTTTTAACGTATATATCCTCGACGGGGGTTACAACGTAGATCCCCGACGGCGGTTACAACGCATGCTCATCCGTTGACACACATATCAGCGAAGGTCAAGCAGCCTTGACATCATGATAATCGTTGGAAGCAAACCCAACAGAACATCGTAAACTATCCGATGGCCAGTCGCTGCTACACACGTCAGCGATGGTTACAACGTATATCCCCAACAGGGGTTACAACGTAGATCACCGGCGGGGGTTACAATGCATGCTCATCCGTTGACACACAAATCAGCGAAAGGTCAAGCAGCCTTGACATCATGATAACCGTTGGAAGCAAACCCAATAGAACATTGGAAACCATCCGATGTCCAGCCACTGCTACACACGTCAGCGATGGTAACAACTTGAAGCCCCGGCAGGGGATTACAACGTACATTCAAGCCGTTGACACACATATCAATGAAGGTCATGCAGCCTTGACGTTATCTCAGCTGATAGCGATTTAACCTATCGAAGCTCTAGAGCTATTCGAGGATTTCATGCTTAATTACTCATATTCCCCAGCGGATCCTCGGCGGGGGTCACAACGCAATGTTCCATTGATCTACACAACAGCGGAGGTCAAGCAACCTTGACAATCTACCCAAAGAGTATTAGCCGTTGATTCACACGTCAGTGAAGGTCAAGCAGCCTTGACAGTATATCCCACAGGATTTTTCAATCGTTGATTCACATGTCAGTGAAGTACACGTCAACGAAGGTCAGACGTCCCTGACAACATTTGATGTTGGCTGTAAATCCAACAGAATCTTGACATGACCTGGCGATACAAACCAGGAAAGATCAATGTTATCAAAGAGGATAGATGATGGAATATGTTATACACATCCTCAAATAGACCAAGCTTTATCCCCACAGATCTCTTACACGTAAGAGGTACCTCTTCAGGATCAAGTCGTTATCAAGAACATAGGAAGTTGGTGATAATTCCAACATCAACATCCTAACAGATTCGGATTACACATCAAATCTTGTCAGCATTGCCAATCCCCAGTTGAAGCAACAAGGAGCCAGCAATCATCCCCAGCATGTTGGGCTATAACCCCGTACACATGCATCATACATTTGCATCATGTTGCTACATACAGTACCATGTTTGTCTTGTTATGTTTCAAGTGTCTAGGATTCTTTATCCTACCCATGCATCGCCATGCATGAGTATGATAAAGAGGGGCATCTATAGACACTCGAAATTTTCTGTACACCTGTCACTAACATTGTAGGAGGACAGATTCGTCTTTTAAGAGGGAACCCTGAAAGACAATCCATATCCATACCGAATACTAATGGAAGTTCAGCATCAACCCCAGATCACTCTGGGAGTAACAAATCCAACCTCAGATATAACCCCGAGGCATGCAGATCCAATACCGTAACACACACGGGAGAAGATCGATTAATCTCAGAGATAACCCCGAGGTATCTAGTCTCAGTCCCAACCAAGGGAATGCAGTTTTGGTGATAGCCCCAGAAATGCTTGTTTCAAATGCAACCAGCTTCAATCTTGACGCTCACAACGGCATACCTGTACCAACCCGGTGATAACATCGGGAAGACAGACACACCTCAAAGATGACAATGAGGACCTTCAAAAAATTGCAGTAGTCCAATCTCAGCGAAGCCTGAGCAACGTCTGCTTTATCAGCCCAATCCGGTGATAACACCGATGAGGGGCAACATCGTCATCTCGCCAACGTGATGCCACGCCACGTCGTCTCAACATCTCTACGCAACGATGTCCCACAAGACTAACCAATCCCGAGTGACTATTGTGCGGGGTAACGGATGAAAGTTGAAGCTTGAAGACAGGAGGGCATCGTCTCATCTTCAATGGCTTCGTACAAACTCTAATCCCATGCCATCGTACAACTCTCGACAATGGCGGTCCAAAATAGGTCCTGTATACCTCAAACGGATGTCCGAATTGCACTTCTTAAAGTTCGAGTGGACATTACAGTGCATGAGTGCACGTATTTCGAGACGACGCGACCCAAAAAACCTGGGCCCACCCGGGTTGCCTTTGTTACACCTGCGGCTAAATCGTCTATAAGTAGAGGGCTTGGGCTGCCCATTTTGCAAGAGAAAATGGTGAGGAAGCCCTGACCAATTTGCTCTGCACTCATCCCATGCAGTGTACTTTCTCATTTTAAACACATGTGATCTCATATATAGCCCTTTTGTACCTACAAAAGCAAGAGTTTATCCACTCTAAAGATATAGAACTCTTCTTTGGCAGTCAACTGTAAGCCTTCTCACACACATTAGCGTCTTTCTCTTCATCTCTGCACACACCCTTCTTCACGTTGAGAGTCGTGTTGCGCGCATTTTCCCAGACTTTGGTCCGCGGTTTTGTTTCAGCTTGTATATATATATATATATATATATATATATATATATATTGACTAACATTATCGAGTTATGCCTCGATTGAGCACAGACTTGATGCGAGGCGTTTAATTGCTTATATATATATATATATATGAATTGTGTGTCAAACTTTGTTCGATGAGCCTAGACTTGATGCGGAGCATTTATCGCTTTAATATATATATATATATATATATATATATATATTAACTGTGTGCCTGGACTTGCTTACGATGAGCCCAGATTTTACATACAATACGTTTACTCGCTTATATATATATATATATATATGAACTTTGGTCTGACTCATTTATATGAGCTTGATTTTACATCCTATGCGTTTATTCGTTTATATATATATATATATATACTTATATATATAAAAAGCATTGTCGAACTCGCTCGATGAGCCCGATTTTACATCTGGTGCATTTAAATATATATATATATATATATATATATATATATATATATATATATATATATATATATATATATATATATATATATTCGTCCCACACAGAGTTCACTTAAGTGGTGGTTGATCGCTTTACATATTTCTTTTACGTTTAAATCACGCTTTTGAGTTCTCTTACGTGGCGATTGATCGCTTTATATGACTTTCTTTACATTTTGTCCCGCTTTGAGTTTCCTTCGTGGCGGTTGGCCGTATTCTGACTTTATTTACGTTTACGTCCCTTTGGAGTTTCCTCCGTGGCGATTGATAACTTTTACGCTTTTATTTACATTTCGATCCCCCATGGAGGTGCTTCGTGGTTGGTGATCACATGCATATATATATATTCTGACTTTTATATATACCGCTACATCGCTTTCATACAAATTGCGGTATTATGTGTGCCTAGGAATCATGTTATCACAGATTCAACCCATTGGATCTAGATTCGCTTCCCGTGATGGACATTTCAAATTGTGGCGACTTTGTAAATTATTCTGCGGTGTCTCGAATTTCCTCGGATGGTTTCCATACCCATGAGGAAGTCGGATTATTTTGTATATTATTTTTAAATGGGATGCCTCGATCTCATCAAATAAAATCAATCAAGCCGAACACTTAATAAAATGGGAGTGTAAAAGGTATCAATTACTATTGAGCATCAGGGTTTGAAAAACCTCTTTTATAAAACATCATTGTCATATCTTGCTAAAAACTGAATTTTTACATAAATTCAAACCCTGTGTATATTGGTGCGAACGAGGCATCACACTACTTCCAAATAACAACACATTGAGCCACACACACACATTCAGATAATAGTTTCTTGAAGAGAGGCGGTCACCGTGGTAACACGGATGTCGGGGGGTGCCTAACACCTTCCCTCCGCATAACTAAGTGCCTGGACCCTAATGAATATCGGTTTCACCGCCCCATTTAGCAGTGTCACATCACTGGGTCAATGTGCAAACCTTCTCTCGGTTGTGTTGGTACAACCATTTAAAAAATCAACTGGCGACTCTTAACAGTCCATCGTCGACATTATACATGTCGGACCTTTTTCACTTATTTTTTCAAACAAATCTCACCTAAAATGAGAACACCAAAGAACAAGTAACGGAAAAGGACATCTAAAAATCCCAACGTCGACACTATGAATTGGCAAATGTTGAAATGTTAATAGAACATATCATTCAATTCTATTGAGCCTATTATATGGCAAATGATGTAAAGATATTTATTCTTATCTCAAGTGAGCTTTGTTTGCTCACTCTTGCATATTTATACATTTATTGTAGCTATGAATGAGAAGGTAGATAAACCTACAACTAGCAAAGGAAAGGGAAAAATGTACAAGTGATGAAGACTTGTAATTTTGTTTTATCATTGATGGTAGACTTTTAATAATGATGTGATGTAATAATTTTATTTCCGCACTTGAATGATTGTATTAAAGGTTAGAGAACCTGGAAGATAATGTTTTTATTAAATTAATCCTGTATGGGCATGTTTTTATTATTCAATTTATTATAATTGGGTAGCTAGATATGAATGTTTTGATTACGTGAAAACCAAATCTTGAGGTAATGAATTACCAGGATTTGGGGGTGTCACAAGTTGGTATCAAAGCTTTAGGTTATGAACCTTAGGTGGGGAAAAGCCTTAGGAAGTAACCTTTGAAAAGATAGTGTTGATTAACTCCTATCAAGTTTTTTAAGGAAGAAATAATAAAACACTTATGTGATTATGTGTTTATACTTATGTGCTCGTGAGTGTCGAGTAGTAATGATTAATGATTAAAACTTAAAATTTTGTTGTCGGGGATGACTAATGCCGGAGAATCCAATCAAAGTAGGAGGATAGACCTCGGATGCCTATAGAGGAGGAGCCTCGAGACATTCATGTTAGTTGGGAACAACTCTCGCCACTTGAGTCGACCAGGTTGGTCACGAAGTGGTTGAACGCAAAAGGCGAAGAGATTTGTCTGAGGGGACCAAGCCTGGTTTATCAACAAGAGGTTTCACTATTTCAATTGAAGACTTTCACAGCAGTGATGGAGAAAGCAATACTCGCTGAAGGTGGAGGCGAGGCAGTGACAAAGTTCAATCAGGAACAGAAGAAGAAGAAGAATGAGGTGGAAATCAAGAATAGAGGTTGTGGCACCCCCAAAATAGGTATACATCACCCATCTTGAGTCGCCAAATATATGGTACAAAATTCAAATACAACTTAATTATACAACAGTCGTGTAAAATACGACTAAACATATATTGTGAATTTTAATACAAATATTCTCATCTAGACAATATACAAACTCAATGGGGTCCTCATTACATTTATTATTACACTATTTCATAGAATAGTGAGGACTACTAATACTATCAGCTGGTCCATCACTCCATTCCCCGACTCGTCCCAGCTATATTCTCATTTCCTGAAGAGAACAGTGAAAGAAAGGGTGAGCTCAACTAGCCCAGTAAGAAATATTATGACTAAGATAAAGCAGAATAAATTATTCTTAGTCTTCAATAGTGTTAAATTGATACAATATAACAACCATCAAGTTTAACTGGAACAGAACAAGCAATCCATTAAAAGAGTCATGTAGAAAATAAAATCTACCATCTTTTATGATTTAAAAGGTTTTTCATCATCATTATCATCGAGACTCGACAATAAATAATACACATCATCGAATCACACCCCACACTTTTCTGCCAAGGATATTCTTTAGTATCATGACCACAAATTATCCATGCACTATGGGCCAAGGACATTCGTGTATTCATTAATGGTCATGATCATGCCAACAACTGTCCATCAATGCACTACGGGCCAATGAGGACTTTTTCCACATCATTTGTAACATTACGGTCATGATTACATCGAATAATCCCTGGTCATAATCATACCAAGTCCATCTATGCACTATAGGCCACATATGACTTTCAACAAAATATAAACATGAGGATGATGACAATGATATAAGAATTCAATAAAACAAGTTCAAGAATTAATTTATCCAGGAACCAATAACGTCTAAATTGTCAACATTATATTGTTTTGTAGAGTAAAATTCAAGAATGCTCAGAAGAATATTTCCATGAAAAGATACTGGATGAAGCGCAAATATCAATGATATTCCACTAATTTTATGGAGTATAGAAGTCAAAACTTTAACCAACTGAATATAATAAGAAATGGAATAATAAAAGAAATCACCAGGCATGCGATAGACCGCACATGCAGGTTATTCCAACAGAATAATAATTAACGGAACCGGTCCCAGTAAAAACGCATGCATGAGGATATTCCAATAGAATAATAAAGACGGAATCGGTCCGACGTAAAATGCATGCATGACGATATTCCAACGAATAATAATAACGAATGGAATAACAGAAGAATTTCACCAAGTATAGGGTAGCAGCATATCTGAGTTATTCTAACCGAATAATAAATAATGGAATAACGAAGTTCTCTTCATGAATACAAAAGAAATAATACCCTTACCGTAAAAAGAAACTGAATATAAGAGTAGGAAGTAGCGAGAATACTTTTCTATAGTTTCTTTATAATTTCTCTCTCTAGAGTTTCAATTGAATTAAGTAAGAAATAATGAAGGAATGAACTTCTATTTATAGGAGAATTGAAGGATCTTTGTTTAATTCATTGGTCAAATCATACGCTAGATTTTTTTTAAAACCAAAATTTTATAATATATATATATAATATAACATATGCCATATTAGAAAAAATCTACCACCCATGCATTATTTGTCAAGGTGTTGGCCAATTAAAAGAGAGGAAAACAAAACTATCATATGTCAAGTTGAAAAAAATGGCCTCATTGATAGCATAAGAAATTATTTAGCCAATAAGGTGAAGGCTTTGAAAGAAAATACTACTACCTGCCAACATCACCTACCAGGACCACCACCACCCAATGTTAACATCTAAATATATACTAATATCACCATTAATTCCACCCCCACCCACATATCACACCCCACCCACCATACGCCACTAACATAAAGATAATATATAAATATATATAATCACATGCCTGCAGTACATATATATACGAAAAATTGATATTACTTTCTCCCGACGATTTTGAAAAATGAGAAAGTGGGGGGGGTCCAAATAATACGCCAAACTTTACAACAAATCATGTGGCAATAAATAAACAAAAGCGGTGACTTCTCCGTGAGCATCCATAATCAATACTGGTGTATTTCTTTGTGCAACTACGGCGACATTACTATACTTTTAACACCAGGTGTTTCAACAGTTAACGGTAAAACTTCTGCCGTTATTTTCATAATGTATTTTTATCATTTTCTCAATCCGACAATAATTTCGTTGTGGGGTCCACCAATGATTGTGTCGTTGTACGAATATTCCCTGTTAAAACGAATATTCCCCGACCAGTCGAATATTATATAAAAACTTGCGTACTTTTCAAAATTTATAAATATTACCCACAACTATAACATTATATCAAATTTATTCCATAATATTCAAAAATGATATTTATAGAAAATTCATTTTTATTTATAAAAGTTGGGGTCTTACAATCTCCCCTTCTTATGAAATTTCATCCTCGAAATTAGGGTACGTACCTGGTATGTCAAAGAGGTAAGGATACATTGATTTCATTTTTGATTCTAACTCCCAGGTCATTTCCTCAACATCATGGTTCCTCCATAAAACTTTGACTCGAGGTATAATCTTGGAGCGTAGAATATGTTCCTTCTTATCCAAGATTTGAATAGGAACCTCTTCATACGTTAAATCTTCCGCTATTTTGTCCGGTTCTAACTCAATAATGTGGTTCGGGTCTTCCACATATTTACGTAACATGGATATGTGAAAAATGTTATGAACACGAGACATACTTGGCGGTAAATTGAGTCTATAGGCCACTGTTCCTACTCGATCTAGGATTAAAAATGGGCCGATGAATCGAAGATTGAGCTTTCCTCTCTTTCCAAATCTCATAACTCCTTTACATGGAGCAACACGTAACAACACATGATCTCCTATATCGAATTCCACATCCTTTCGATGAAGATCAGCATAACTCTTTTGTCGATCTTGTGAGGTTTTTATACGTTGACGGATCGTTTGAATCTTTTTCGTAGTCATACGTACCAACTCCGGTCCCAACAACCTTACTTCACCCACCTCATCCCAGCATACTAGAGAACGACACTTTCTTCTATACAACGCCTTGAATGGAGCCATGCAATACTTGCTTGATAAGCATTGTTGTGGGAAAACTCCACCAATGGTAAGAAATTGTCCCAACCTCCTTGGAATCAAGGACACGAGTCTTAATAGATCTTCAAGAGTTTGAATAGTCCTCTCGATTGTCCGTCAGGTCCAAATCGAGGATGATATCTTAGAGAGCTAAATCGTAAGTTTGTGCCCATAGCTTTTTACAAACTAACCCAAAATCATGAAGTGAATCTTGGGTCTCGATCAGAAACTATGGATACTGGCATACCATGCACTCTTACAATCTCGTTTATGTACATATGAGCAAGACGTTCAAGTGTATAAGTTTCTCGTATAGGTAAGAAATGAGCAGACTTGGTCAATCTATCAACAATGACCCAAATCGCATCTATGCCTTGAGAAACCTTAGGAAGATCGGTAATGAAATCCATGGTAATGTGCTCCCACTTCCATTCTGGAATTTCAAGTGGTTGCAATGGACCTTTTGGTACTTGATGCTCCGCTTTAACTCGTTGACAAGTTAGACACCTTGAGATAAACAATGCTATCTTTCTCTTCATATTGCTCCACCAAAATGTATGACGAAGATCATGATATATTTTGGTACTCCCAGGATGGATTGCAAACGGTGTGTTGTGCGCCTCCATCATGATTTTATACTTTAAATCAGGGTCGTTAGGAACACAAAGTCTGGAGTTGACTTGAAGTATTCCTTCTTCATCGATTCTTACTTCTAGCATAGCACCTTCTTGCACTTGCTTCCTCATATGCATCAGCTCCAGGTCTGTAGCTTGAGCATTAACTTTATCGATTAAAGTTGGTTCTACTCGTATATTCGCCATCATCATATGGGTCCCTGGAGTCTTTAACTCTATCTCCATCATTTGCAAGTCACACAAAATGGGCCTTTGTGTTGACAATATCGCACTCGTACTTGCATATGATCTTCTACTTAATGCATCAGCTACCACGTTCGCTTTTCTAGGATGGTATTGGATGGTATGATCATAATCTTTCAACAGTTCAAGCCAACATCATTGTCGCATGTTGAGTTCCTTTTGAGTGAAGAAAAATTTGAGGCTTTTATGATCCGTAAAGATTTCCACTTTCTCCCCATACAAGTAATGCCTCCAAATTTTAAGTGCAAAGACAACATCTGTCAACTCTAGATCATGAGTAGGATAATTCCTCTCATATTCTTTGAGTTGTCACGAGGCATAGGCTATGACTTTTCCATGTTACATGAGAACACATCCCAACCCTTTTCCCGAAGCATCACTGTAGATGACAAATCCCTCCAAGCCAGATGGTATTGTCAGAACAGGTGCTGAAATGAGTCTCCTCTTGAGTTCTTGAAAACTCTTCTCACATTCTTCGCTCCAACCGAACTTTGTATCTTTCCGAGTCAGTTGAGTTAATGGAGTAGCGATTCGAGAAAATCCTTCCACAAATCTCCGATAATAACCAGCTAAACCGAGAAAGTTACGTACTTCGGTCACTGATTTAGGTTGCTCCCAGCTTTAAATTGCTTCAATTTTTGCCGGGTCAACAGATATTCAATGACTTGATACTACGTGCCCAAGGAATGCTACTTCCTCAAGCCAGAACTCACATTTCTTCAACTTGGCATAAAGCTTGTATTCATGAAGCTTTTGGAGTACCAGCCTCAAGTGTTGCTCATGATCTTCACGGCTTTTGGAATAAATAAGGATGTCATCAATAAAGACGACCACAAAGTGATCCAAATATTCCTTGAATACTCGGTTCATCATATCCATGAAGGCAGCAGGAGCATTAGTCAATCTAAAGGACATGACTAGGAATTCATAATGCCCGTACCGAGTTCTAAAAGCCGTCTTTGGAATGTCAGCTTTTCTAATATTCAATTGGTAATATCCGGAACGAAGATCAATCTTTGAAAAGAATTTGGCTCCTTCCAACTGGTCAAATAGGTCATCAATACATGGCAATGGGTACCTATTTTTGATGGTGACATGATTCAACTCCCAATAATCAATACAAAGTCGCATACTCCCATCTTTCTTCTTCACGAATAGAACAGGAGCACCCCAAGGAGAAGTACTAGGATGAATAAAGCCAATGTCTAACAATTCCTCAGAGTTGGGTCTTTAACTCCTCGAAGTTCAATAGAGTCATTCGATATGGGGCTTTGGAAATGGGTTTTGTCTTAGGGTTCAAGGTCGATACAAAATTCAATTTCATGCTCTAGGGGTAGGCCAGGAAGTTCTTCAGGGAATATGTCAGGGAATTTATTAATAATAGAAATATCTTTCAAACCTGACGTATTTTTGTTTAGATCCGTGACATGAGCTTAGAAAGCTTGACATCCGTTTTTTAATAAACAAATAGCTTTATGGCTTGAGATGACCGTGATTTATTTTAATGGTTTGGTCACTTGAATTCGCATAATAGGTTGATTAGGAATATGAAAGCTAACAACCTTACAAAAATAATCAATTTTTGCATGATGAGTAGTTAACCAATCAATCCCTAGAATCACGTCAAATGCAAGTATTTTCAATGAAATAAGATCGACAGGTAATGTGAGGGTACCAATTTAAACCAAACAAGACTTATAAACAGTGGATGTAATAAAGGTTTCTCCCAACGGAGTTTCCACAGATAAGTCAAAGTCTAATTTCTCCGGAGTCAAATTTAATCGTTGAGCGCAAATAGGAGAAATAAAAGAATGGGTAGAACCGGTATCAAATAAAGTATAGACTTTGCTAGAGTTTATGATAAGCTTACCCGTGATGACCTCATTCGGGTTCCTTGCTTTCTCGGGAGGTCACAACAAACGCCTCTCCTCAAGACTACCAACTTTGACTTTTCTCGGGACGACCTTTGGTGCCTCCATTACAATTTGAACTTGTCTTGGTGAACGACAAAATTGGGCTAAATGACCTTCTCTTCCACAATTATAACATGCTTTGGGCTAAGATCGCTGCGAGCTTGGATGATGTGTCCCTCCCTCCATATTTGAAGCATATGATAGGTGGTCGCTCTCCTTCCTTAACAACGGTCTTTGGTGATGACGTCTTTCCATCATTGTTGAATCTCCTCTTCTTGAAATGTCCATTCTTATTGTTTTGGCCTCGATTACCACCGGCGGCTACCATTTATGGCTTCGTTGATTCCTCCACGCTTGTTGTCACCCCTTCGATGATCCTCTCTCATTTGTTATTATCATTTTGTTCGCTACTCTCTTTTTGGTTGTGTTGACTCGTTATCGCGCTCCACTAATCGAGCCCTATTTACAACATCCTAATACAAACACGCTTTATGAGAAATAAGATGTTGACGTATCTCCACTTTCAAACCTCTTAAAAACATCCGCATCATTTTCTCTTCATTATCCACCAAGTGGACGCGAACCGGACAACTCAAAGAAAACTTGGCTTCAGATCGCGATACGATCATATTATTCTTCTCCAACTTGATGAATTCTACCTCCTTCATGTGACGAATACTTTTGGGAAAGTACTTGTCATTGAATAGTTCTTGGAACTTCTCCCAAGACATCTTCGTCTGCAAGGAGTTGAGTATGCTTTTACCGATTCCCACCAAAGAATCGCCTCTCCTCGCAACATAAAAGGCGTGAAGGAACCTTTTTGCTCCTCGAGCATCCCAAGACATCAAATATCTTGGTGATCTGCTTTATCCATGCTTCCGCCTTAAGTGGTTTTGGCTCTCCAATAAACTCGTGGTCCCACTCCTTGAATCGCTTAGCGGTGGCCCGTCAGAGAGTTTCAAAGTGTTTCCACCGCATTTTTGGACAGAGCCGCTTTGCTGTTGTTGCATGAATTGTATAAAACCTCTGAACATTCCATTGTTCGTCATCTGGTCAGTGTTGTTGTTTGTTTGAGGATTGTCGCCTTCCTGATACACATTATCCTGATTATTGATCTGTGGAGACTCAACGGTCTCCTGTGCTCCATTGTTATTCTCAACATTCTCAGATGTCATTTTCAGATACTTCCACAAAACAAAAGGTTAATTGACATGTAATATATTATCCCTATATTATGACCGACCAATTAAATAAAAAAAAACTTAGGTAGGTCATACTAGCGAAGGAATTCCCCGTCTCTCCCCTCCTAGTTCTATTCTCACATCTTAGCCAGGGATCATATCCCTAAGCTTTGATACCAACTGTGACGCCCCCAAAATAGGTATACATCACCCATCTTGAGTCGTTAAATACATGGTACAAAATTCAAATACAACATAATTATACAACAGTCGTGTTAAATACGACTAAACATATACTGTGAGTTTCAATACAAATATTGTCATCTAAAAAATATACAAACTCAATGGGGTCCTCATTACATTTATTATTACACTATTTCATAGAATAGTGAGGACAACTAATACTATCATCTGGTCCATCACTCTATTCCCCGACTCGTCCCAGCTATATTCTCATTTCCTGAAGAGAACAGTGAAAGAAAGGGTGGGCTCAACTAGCCCAGTAAGAAATATTATGACTAAGATAAAGCAGAAAAAAATATCATTAGTCTTCAATAGTGTTAAACTGATGCAATATAACAACCATCAAGTTTAACTGCAGCAGAACAAGCAATCCATTAAAAGAGTCAAGTAGAAAATAAAATCTACTATCTTTTATGATTTAAAAGGTTTTTTATCACTGTTATCGCTGAGACTCAGCTTAATAAATAATCCACATCATCGAATCACCCCTGCACTATGGCCAAGGATATTCTTTAGTATCACAACCACAAATTATCCATGCAATACGGGCCAAGGACATTCGTGTAATCATTAATGGCCATGATCATGCCAACAACTGTCCATCAATGCACTACGGGCCAATGAGGACTTTTCCCACATCATTTGTAACATTACGGTTATGATTACACTGAATAATCCTTGGTCATAATCATACCAAGTCCATCTATGCACTATAGGCCACATATGACTTTCAACAAAATATAAACATGAGGATGATGACAATGATATAAGAATTCAATAAAACAAGTTCAAGAATTAATTTATCCAGGAACCAATAACGTCCAAATTGTCAACATGATACTGCTTTGTAGAGTAAAATTCAAGAATGCTCGGAAGAATATTTCCATGAAAAGATCTTCGGATGAAGCGCAAATATCAAGGATATTCCAAAGAATTTCATGGAGTATAAAGTCAAAACTTTAACCAACCGAGTATAATAAGAAATGAAATAACAAAAGAAATCACCGGGCATGCGATAGATCGCACATGCGAGTTATTCCAATAGAATAATAATTAACGAATCAATGTCCAATAGTAAACGCATGTAAAGGATATTCCAATGATTAATAAAGACGGAATCGGTCCCACAGAAAAGCGTCTGAATAGGATATTCCAATGTAATAATAACGAATGAAATAACGTAAGAATTTCACCAAGTATAGGGTAGCACGTATACGTTATTCCAACCGAATAATAAATAATGGAATAACAGAAGTTCTCTTCATGAATACAAAAGAAATAATACCACTTACCGTAAAAGAAACTGAATATAAGAGTAGGGAAGTAGCAGAATACTTTTCTATAGTTTCTTTATAATTTCTCTCTCTAGAGTTTCAGTGAATTCGTAAGAAATAATGAAGGAATGAACTTCTATTTATAGAAGAATTGAAGGATACTGTTTAATTCATTGGCTGAAATCATACGCTAGATTTTTTTTTTAAAACCAAAATTTTATAATATATATATATAATATAACATATGCCATATTAGAAAAAATCTACCACCCATGCATCATTTGTCAAGGTGTTGGCCAATTAAAAGAGAGGAAAACAAAACTATCATATGTCAAGTTGAAAAAAATGGCCTCATTGATAGCATAAGAAATTATTTAGCTAATAAGGTGAAGGCTTTGAAAGAAAATACTACTACCTGCCAACATCACCTACCAGGACCACCACCACCCAATGTTAACATCTAAATATATACTAATATCACCATTAATTCCACCCCCACCCACATATCACACACCACTCACCATACACCACTAACATAAAGATAATATATAAATATATATAATCACGTGCCTGCAGTACATAAATATACGAAAAATTGATATTACTTTCTCCCGACGATTTTGAAAAATGAGAAAATGGGGGGGGGTCCAAATAATACGCCAAACTTTACAACAAATACTGTGGCAATAATTAAACAAAACTGAGTGACTTCTCACGTGAGCATCCATAATCAATACTGTGTGTCTTCTTTAGAACTACGCTGACATCGCATTTTTAACACCGTGTGTTTCAATGTTAATGGTAAAACTTTTGCCGTTATTTTCATAATGTATTTTTGTCATTTTCTCAATCCGACAATAATTCCGTTGTGGGGTCCACCAATGATTGTGTCGTTTATCTAATATTCCTGTTAAAACGAATATTCCCCAGGCAGCATTTAATATTATATAACAACTTGCGTACTTTGCAAAATTTATAAATATTACCCACAACTATAACATTATATCAAATTTATTCCATAATATTCAAAAATGATATTTATAGAAAATTCGTTTTTATTTATAAAAGTTGGGGTCTTACAGAGGTGGTAGTGGTGGAAACAACAACAACAACTGGAAGAGGAAGTGAAATGGAAACGTGGTTGCTGGTAGCCAGCAGATCAAGAAGTTTGAAACATGTGCTACATGCGGTAAGTTTCATAAGGGTGCGTGCTTGATGGGGAAATGAGTATGCTTCAATTGTGGCCAGGAGGATCACATCGCCCCAAATTGCACACAACCTAAGAAGAATGTGTGCTTCACGTGCGGATCCAAGGATCACTCTGCTCGTGAATGCCCTAAGAAGAAGGATGGAGTGACAACCTGAAGCAATGGAGGTAACAATGGAGGTACACATCAACAAAATCCACAGCTAGAACCTTCAACATGACTGTGCAAGATGATGTGCAATCAAGGGATGTCATGTCAGATGTTATCCCAATCAATGATATTGATGCTTATGTATTATTTGATTCGGGTGCTTTTTGCTCGTTTATCTCTGATGAATTTGCTAAGAAGTTAGAATTGCCTAGAGAAGAACTAAATTTCCCTTTGAACATAGAGATTGTGAATAAAGAGATAATCCTTGTTAGATTCGTACACAAGAACTGTAGGGTGAACATTAAGGAGAATATCTTATTGGTAGATTTAATTTCGATTAGATCGGGAGAGTTTGAAGTTATTTTGGGAATGGATTGGTTGTTCAAATATGGAGCGGTAATTGATTGTCAAAAGAAGTGTGTAAACCTTATGACTCCGTCAAAGGTAGTATTCTATGGTAGCAAATCACCTAGACAAATGAAATGTCTGACGATTATGCAGGCCAAGAAATTGTTGAGTCAAGGCTATGTGGGCTATTTAGCTTACATAGTCGATACTCAGAAAAAGAATGTAAAATTAGAAGAGATACCAGTGGTGAGGGAATTTGAGGATGTGTTTCCAGAGGATTTGCCAGGACTTCCGCCTGACAGAGAAATTGAGTTCGTGATCGACTTAGTGCCGGGGACAGCACCGATATCGAAGGCCCCGTCTGTAAATGGCACCAGAGAGAAATGAAGGAACTGATGGTACAGTTGCAAGAATTATTAGACAAGAAGTATATTCAACCAAGCGTATCACCGTGGGGAGCACCAGTATTATTCGTGAAGAAGAAGGATGGGTCAATTCGTCTTTGCATTGATTATAGAGAATTAAACAAAGTCACTATTAAAAAAAAATATCCATTACCAAGAATAGATGACTTGTTTTAACCAGTTGAAGGGTGCTAAATACTTTTTGAAAATAGATTTGAGAAGTGGGTATCACCAACTTAAAGTGAGGAAGGAGGATATACCATGAATGGCATTCAGAACTTGGTATGGACATTACGAGTTTCTGGTGATGTCTTTTGGTTTAACCAATGCACTTGTTGCATTCATGGATTTGATGAATAGGGTGTTTAAACCATTCTTAGACAAGTTTGTAGTGGTATTCATAGACGACATTCTGGTGTTCTTATGAAGAACGACAAAGTTATTGCATATGCATCAAGACAACTAAAGGATTATGAGAAAGGTTATCCGACTCATGATTTGGAATTGGGTGCAGTAGTGTTTGCTCTCAAGATATGGAGACACTATCTTTATGGAGAGAAATGTGAAATCTACACAGATCATAAAAGTTTGAAGTATATTTTCACACAGAAGGACTTGAATATGCAGGAAAGGAGATGGATGTAATTGATAAAAGATTACGATTGTGAGATATTTTATCACCCGGGTAAAGCGAATGTGGTTGCAGATGCTTTGAGCAGGAATGGACGGGAGAAGTTGATGCTGATAACTACGCAGGAAGAGCTTATTTCAGCAATGGCAAAACTAGAGTTGGAAATCAAATTTCCAAAAGAATACGATGAACGACTATTTCAGATAGATGTCAATCCAACTTTGGTGGACAAAGTGAAGAGTGCTCAACTACAAGATAAAGAATGTGAAACGATCAAAGAGAAAGTGGTTGACGGTAGTGAAGCAAAATACAAGATCGATACCAAAGGACTACTACGGTTCGAAGAATGAATTTGGGTTCCAGTAGTACCAGAGCTTAAAGACGAAATCTTGACCGAAGCACACATAACAAGATATTCGATTCATCCAGGAAGTACAAAGATGTATCAAGATTTGCGGCGTCATTTTTCGTGGTCGAATATGAAAAGATGGTGCTATACTGTACAACATTTCTTTTGGAAATCTATAATTGCTCCATGGTTAATTAACTAATCCATTCCGAGAATTACATTGAATTCTCCTAACTTTATCGGTATTAAATCTACCGATAACTTATAACCACTTACATCTACGTAACAACTCCTATGAATATCTTCAACAGGAATTATCTCTTCGTTTGCTACCTTAATGTTCAAAGGTATAGGCAATTTTTCGGGAAATAATTCTAGTCGTTTAGCAAAATCACATGCTATAAACGAACAAGTAGCAACTGAATCAAATAGCACGTATGCATTTATGTTATTGATCGGAATAATACCTGCAACTACATCCCCTGATGCCACCGCATCTTGGACCGTCATATTAAAAGTGTGGGCCATTGATTTACCTGGCTGAGCTGGACCACTAATAGCCAACTTACCGTTATTAGTTCCCTTATTTCCTTCTGTCCCCTTCTTCAGGAAGTTCTTCGCTATGTGGTTAGTTGATCCACATACAAAACATCCGTGATTTTTCTTTGAATTTGGACAGTTAGGCAAAATGTGCCCTTCCTGTCCACAATTATAACATACTACCTTTCCTTTGAGACAGACTCCTAAGTGAGTCTTCCATGATTTTCTGAGCCTCCATCCTCCTCTTAGAATCCCTTGTTTTACTCCCAGATTCCTAGAGTTAAAGCCCTTCCTCTTTTGACCGTTGCCACTTCCACTGGCTCCCTCAGTCTTGATTCCTCCATCAACCTTACCCTTGTTTTTCTTATCCTTGTGGTACTGGCTGAAAGCCTCATTCCCACCTTCGAAAATTATTGCCTTTTGTAATATGGTTCCAAAAGAAGTACTTTGGAACACATAAATTCAGCTATAGAGCCAGAGTTTCAAGCCCTACTCGAATCTTCTAGCCTTTCTCACTTCAGTGTCCACTTGATGTGGAGCAAATCGTGCCAGTTCATTAAACTTGGCAGCATACTGGGGAACTGTCATATCCTCTTGTTTCAATTCAAGAAACCTCATTTCCATCCTCCCTTACATACTCGTGGGAAAATAGTTCTCGAAGAAAATCTCCTTGAACCTCTCCCACGTTAGGTTTCTCCCACTAGAAGTTGGCCTCTCCTTTCATCAAATAGGTTGCAAAGGCAACCTTTTGACCCTCCTCAACATTTGCTATTACAAATGCTTTCTCGATTTCTTTTACCCAAGTCTGGGCTTCTATAGGGTCTGTAGTTCCTTTGAACTCCGACGAACCTACACTTTTAAAATCCTTAAAAGTAGTAGCTCGTACTACTCCAGGAATCACGGGTACATTAGCCCCCATTCTATTAAATGCAGCCGTTAAAAGATTAACGAACTCCTGCATTGGATTAACCGGACCACCCTCCGGTTGGTTAACATTAGTGCCTTGATTTCGTTGTCTCCTTATTGGCGGCATTTTGCTGTTAAGAAAATAACACATCATTATTACTTTATTCTTGTTAGTTTGTTATTATTTGTAATAAAACAATAACTCATACTCATTACTCAATATATTCCATAAAAAGACTTATATTGATTCATAACTTGTAGTATAACACTACATTGTTTACATTACTCAGCCTTAGCTGATTACATTACCATCCCGCAATTACTTTCCAAAAATTGGGATTTACAAAAGACTACCCTTTGTTATACAAAAGAGGGTTTTACGTCACTACTAGATACATAATATTTACATATCTAAGCTACTCTAGCTATTGCTAGATTATATCTGCCGTAGGGCATTCTCAAAATCTTTGATGGCTAGACCGGCAATAATATCTTTACTGATAGTATGTCGGTCTC
The DNA here is from genome assembly GCA_020205605.1 of Panax ginseng. NCBI lineage: Eukaryota > Viridiplantae > Streptophyta > Magnoliopsida > Apiales > Araliaceae > Panax > Panax ginseng. Next base: position 58,528,731 of record CM035140.1, on the reverse strand, counting down.
ATCTCCGCTTTCTACCTGGATACCCAACTACCGCCATCGGAAATCCACATGAGAACTCCTATGTATATAGGACATCCTCTCCAACTTCCGTTGTTTAGTCTTTAGCTCCTGCTTGAGCTCAAAGACTTCACCTTTCAGCTCTCGGACCTTGTCCTTAGCTAGAATTCTATCATCGTGCTCCTCTTCCCACATTCCTTCCATGCTATTCTTGTCCTCACGGACAGCTTGGAGTTCCTCTTTCAACTCCTTAACCTCGTGGAAGTAATGGACATTCCTATCCAATACTGACATAAACAGTGCCTTCATCGATTCCCCCGTAGACAATTCCTCTGTAGGTGGAACCTGATCAAAGGACATCACGTCCACCTCCTCCTCTAGCATGCCATCAAATATAGACATATAGTCTAAATCGTCCCAGTCTCCAGGACTCGATTGTCACCACCTCTCTTCTCATCGCTACGGGATTTGGTAGTATCTCTACCCGATTAACCGAATCCTCGCTCACTACATGTATATCTCTATACATATCATTTTCTCCTGACATCTACAATAAAACAATATAGTTTGATTAGTACACGTCAGTAAAATAATAGAAAACATAATATAATGCATTTTTATAGGGTTACTTTCCATCTTTTACTTCTTTATTCTTTCTTAAGGGTATGACTTAAGGTTCTATTTCCCCCCTTAAGTTTTATAACCTAGACTTTGATACCAACTTGTAGGGCCCCCAAATCCGGGTATCTTCCAACCCGATAGATGGTGCTATACTGTACAACATTCATACATTCATTCAATTGAAAAGTCTCCAAGAACGAACATAACTTCTATATATTTAAAGTAATATTTACATTTCCCATATTCTATACCCATTACAAAGGTTTTTTGTCATAATAACAATTACATTACAATAATAGACCTATACTATTACAAGACAAACAACAATCATCATTTAGCTTTTCCTTTATCCTTTTTTCGATCCTTCGGACGTTCAGTCTTAGCTGCATTCATATGGTTTAAGCAAGAGTGAGCATAACTAGCTCAGCAAGTATAACAATTCAATAACAACATGTTTGACACATATGAATCGTATATCTTTAATAACTGAATAATAGTTATGAAGTACTATTGATAATTCAAAATAGCACTTCATCTTTCTTTCAAAATGTTTTACAATAATAACAATATTTAGAAAAACATTACTCCGGTCAAAGACCTCGAGTATTCATTCTTTATTGGAAAAGGACAACCCAGAACTAAGTCTGTAAGCCCGATATTACTTATGAGCACTTCTAGGTGATCAGCCTATTGTACTCTATGTTAATCAACACTACATCCATTAAACGTATGCACGTTTAATCATTTGGCAACCTCACGTGCCTGTCGTTTTACCGACAAAACATTTGTTTAACATTCCAGTCTTCTTTTGAAAACCATATCAAGTAATTGACAAAAGATAACAACGTTTGATAATAGATGAATAGATTATCAATAATCCACGCAATATATCAAGTCTAGCCAAAGGAATTGGTTTTAACTTCAACATACATCAATTCATGTGTAAGGATACAAGAATTTCAAAAACTTGTTCAGATTGAACTAAGACAAGAGTTAGAATACTTGCCTTTAGCGTCTGCTACGGTATATTTACTTTATGTTCAAGTCTTTCAAGTCTCTACAATACATGATCACATAATGCCTTACATTAGGTCACATATAATCAAGTATATATATGACTATATCTTACCCTTCATCTCAATCTAATTGTGTATTAGATTTAGTTACTATCTGTTCCGGTTTATCATTATCCTTGCATTTATATTTGACTAGGTTATCTCAACCTTTATACAACATCCTTAAGGTTTAACAAAGTTTAAACAATGTTACATTACATTCCTTAGGTTGTGTTTACTTTTAAATCAATTAACTTTCTTTTCTTTGTAATTAAAAACATTCATTACTATTCTTGTTCGAGGTCATTCAGCAGCGCATTCGGCTTTATACTTACATCTCATCTCACTGCATGCGGCATTAATAATGGCATTGTCCCGAACTTGGTGTCATGTACATGAGTCCCTTACTTGGTGGCGTGTGTTGCGGCGCCACTCTTCAGAAGGTCTTGTACTGTGCATGGCGCTGCGGTGCCACCATTTGTACTACGGTTTTGCTTTGCTGATAAAGCGCTTGCGGTGTGTTTTGACAATTATTACATCATATGCAAGCATGACTAATTGGCCTTAGGGTTGGCTGCTGCGCTAACTCAGGCACCGTAAAAAATTCATCCTTGAATTTTTGTGAACTTCCTGATGCATAACTTCTTCGTTATAAGTCCCGAATTGGCTTGTTTAAAAGCCTACGGTTCACAAATTATGTAATCTACACGTTAATGCAAGAATTTTATCTATTTAACTTCGTTTTCTAAAATTCACCTATTGGTTCATTTTTTAACTAAACGATAAACGTTCGCGGAACGCTCAACGCTTTCGCTTTCTTCGTTCTAAGTCGGAATCGTCATTTTCGAGTCCACAACTCTTAAATTCCAAATATGACTTGTCTCCATCGGAAAACAATGGTTCTGAGTTCAAACACAAAATTTGACTTCTATTCTAAAATTGTATTTAATTCGACGATTATCGTCCCAATCGTAATTTTCTAAAATCTTCATTCTTATGATTTGTTCAACATTACAAATGAATTCCATTCATCATGTGAACATCTCAACATACTTATTACAACAACTTATATTTATTGTTGGATTTTAGACTTATTCCTTCATGAACTTATAACTTGTCAAATTATAAACTACTTAAGATTTAGTTGTTCATGTCTTATGACAATTAAAGTTTCTTAATCATCATACCTTATATGTTCTTAACATATAACTTGACTTAGGTATACATGATACATATGATCATACTAGTTCTTTTACATCTATATCACTTCTCTTAATAAACTCTCATTAAAGTCATAATTTTCATACTAACATTCAAGGTTAACTTATAATAAGTTCATAATTTTTATAAGTTCAAATGACTTATTTCCAACTTTTGTGGCTTAAGTTCCTTGATTACTCATTCTTCTTACTTCTTAACATCCATGTTCCTTAATCCATACTTTTCTTATCAACATATCATGGTAGAGATAGAAGATAAATGGAGAAGAAGTCTTACTCTTTGAAGTCTTTGTAAAGTAGGCTTCTTCTTCTTCTTACAAATGAAAGTAACTTATTGTAGCTTATTCTCTCTAACACTTAAGCACTTTGTAATATGTTGGATTGTTTGAACAAGTAAGAAATTGCTAGCAAGCTTCTTCTATTTATAGAATTTACAAGGTTAGGGTAATTTAGTCATTAAATCCCCCCACCTCCTTTAATCACCTCCTTACTATTCATTACTTGCTAAACACAACTCTTATCTTTTGCTTGGCCAGTACTCCTAAGTCTTGGTCATTACTTCTAACTTGGTCACCACATTAACTTGGTCATCATATTAACCATATTAGTATGGTTTGCCCCATGGGTCAAACAACTCATGGATTCTAGTCTGGGCTTTGATTAATTAACTTATTCATTAATTAATGTTGGGCCTTAACATTTTATTCACTTGGGCTTGTACCAATTGTTAACTAATCTTCCAAGTCCATTAACATTACTTAATACCTATACATATTGTTTATATGTATCATTTTCGTATTCTAATTCATATAGAATAATATATATTATATATTTTTCATTACTTTGATTTTTTATTACATAATCCATCTTACTTTGTCATTCTTATTATTACGTAAATTAAGTCCGAAATTCAAATATTAAATTTTCCATAACTAGATTTTTATTACATAATCCATCTTATTGTTTTTCTATCAAATTTCTCTAAAAACTTTAAATCCTTCATCTTGGAATATTGTTTTCAAAAACTTTTTAATTTATTCTTGGAAATTCAAACACTTTAATTCATTCACGTAGCTCGAATACTATGACATTATAACATCAATAGGTTATACAATGATAACCATCTTGATAACACATAGAATAGAATTTTATTATTATTTAATTTAATAAAAATCATTTTACAATAAGATCTGAATTTCTCGGTCGTTACAGATGAAAGGTGTTTGATAATGGCTCAAGAAATGTGGCACAATTTTTGGCCACAACTATATTAAATTTTAAAATTTAAGAAAATGGTAATTTGGTCATTTGCCTTGTTATTTTAAGGGTATTCTTGTCCATGGTACTTGAATCTAGATTTTAATCACTAGATTTTAAACCTTAAGGTATCCCAAATAATTTCTAGGATTTGAAAAATTAAGATCAAAGTTTAATAAAATTTTAATTATAACTTACTAATTAAAATTAGGGTTTTTAATAGACAATTAGAGTTTTTTTAAAAATACTTAGGGTTCCTTGATATTATTAGGGTTCCCCAAATTATGAATTAGGGTTTCCTAATTAACATAATTATTTACTAAAATAATAATTAGAGTTACCATTTAGCAATTAGGGTTTTAAATTGGAAATTAGGGTTTCTAATTTATAATTAGGGTTTCTAGATTTTAATTAGGGTTTACCTAATTAATTGTTTAATACTAATAATGGTCATAATTCACGTACCATAATTTCCTACCAATCACAAACTCCGGTTTGAGTTACAAGTTAGGGTTTAACGAATTAATGCTACTGTTTTGACATGCCACAACATAATTAACGAACCATTATCTATACGTATATACAGTACATATTTATAGCACTGAAAAATCAAAATATAATTAATATTATATTATTATTCTCATTCCTTGCTCAAAATCCAAAATTAGGGTTTGGATTCCATATCCATTTATTCTTTATATATAACATTATTAATTAAGTTAAAATAATTAATTTAATTAATCTAACATAAATTCATATAATAAAATAAATAGTTATTATAATAATTCTAAAGATCATTTAATATATTATTTAAATATATAATTATATTTTCATGGAAAATAATTAATAAAAACCTTTATATCAGTAAATTAATTATTATAAGAATATACTTTATAATAATCAATAATTCTAAAATAAAATTATTTGTAAACATCCATGTAATAAATATATTTTTATTTACCACATAAATACATATACACATTATCTTGTACAAATCCTCATCATTAAATAAATAAAAAAATTATACGCAAAATTTCGATTTAATTATATAGAAAATATCGTTGTTACATTCACCTCTCCTTATAAAGATTCCGTCCCCTAATCACCGCTTTTTAAAACCTATACATACATGGGTACATAACATACACAATCATTGCAAGTAGATCTCAATCATAAATGATCAAACTGATCTTTAACTATACACATAAAGCTTGTCTATCTAATTCAACGGAAATTTAATTTCTAAAAGAACTCAAATTCCCCCTTCAAAATTTCTTTATAAAATAATTTACTATAAATAGGAAAATCATGTATAAGAAAATAAAAGTTATACAAATAATACCTGGAGTTCCATTTCCAGCTGCCATCGTATCCTAGACAGTCATGTTGTAGACCCTTGCAGTAGATTTTGTTGGTTTGCTCGATGACGTTGGTCCCGTAATCGCTAAAGTCCCGCTGCCCTTGCCAGTAGTCACACTTCCTGCCTCCGTCCTCCTCTTCGGACAATCCTTCACTTTGTACTTAATCGACCCACATAGAAAACATCCACTATTCATCCTAGGATTGGGACAGTTGGGAGAGATATGGCAATCCTGCCCGCACTTATAGCATACGAATTTTCTCTTCAGACATTCTCTAGAGTGGTTCTTTTCACGCTTTCACACTTTGCCATCTACTTCTTAACACCTTCTTATTTCACCCACACACTTCAAAAATTGCTCCCCTTCCTCTTGCTACTACCACTTCTATTTCCACTATTAATTTACGCCTTCCCAACTCCTTCAACTTACCTTTATTCTTCCTCTCCTTGTTGTAGACGCCATGGCCTCACTCCTCCCTCAAAGAATAATATCTTTCTCCATGAGTGTCTACAAATGTAGGAATCAAGAACACCGCCACCTTGTTATAGAGCCGAGGTTTTAATCCCAAATTTCAAACCTTCTCACTTTCCTAGCCTCCGTGATCAATTTGATGCGAGCGAACCTAGCTAACTCATTGAACTTTATGATACTCGCAATAATAGTCATATTCTAATGCTTCAACTCTAAAAATTTCACTTCCATCCTAGCCTGCATACTGGACGAGAATTAGTTTTCGAAAAATAGTGTTTTAAACTTATCCCATGTAACTACACCTTCTCCTGCCCTCGCCTAATTCGCCTCCCACCAAAAATTGGCCTCACCCTTCATCATGTAGGTGGAAAAAGTGGTCTTTTGCCCCTCAGCTGCCCTAGCTATCACGAATGCTTTTTCAATCTCTTTGACCCAAGTTTGGGCTTCAACAGGGTCAGTGGTAACTTTGAATTCTAACGGTCCCACAGCTTTGAAATCTTTAAAGTTTTCCAATCAGTTGTTCGGCGGGTTCCCTACGGCTGGTATTCCCTGTTGCATAGCTTGTGCTACCATATTTGCAAAGTGTTGCATCAGGTCTGCTTGTTGTTGTCCCTCAACGTTATTGACAGACTCTTCTGCCCTTTGATTTCGAGTTCGACGTCTTGGCGGCATTATCTGGTTAAGTAAAATCATAAATTTAACTTAAATTCTAAACATTATCATATAAGTTTAATATATTAAACTTGTTTCATTACTCAAATTTAGATTCATATTCATTTAACGAATACTTTACATATCATAGCACACACTTTTTTAAACATCGCTTATCCCTTTTTGTGACCACAAAAGTCGGGATTTATGGTCTTGACTAATACAAAAATTGAGACCATAACATTACATAGACATACTTATCATATATATTACATTAAACACATCTACACAACAGAGCCTATACTACCTATTCGCTACACCTTTTTCTTGGACAACCTTTCTCCTGATGACCTTCTATCCCACACATAAAACATGCTTTTGGTTTATAGTCGGGACAATACAGAGTGGTATGTCCCTTATAGCCACAAAGATAACATATTCTTTTCCCATTCTTCTTATCGGAGTTTCCTAAGTCATGGTCTTCTATCTTTCTTTTTCCCTTCTTACTCGGAGCTGCACACGATATGTTGCTTGTGGCTCCCATTTGATCAATTTGAATTTTAAGCTTATCTTATTCTTCCATTGTTTCTTTTAATGCCTAACGCAATTGACTATTTAACAGCTTTTCTATTTCCCACAGCTTTCCCAGAAAAGAAACCTTGATCCTCAGATCCTGCACCTCCGTTAATGTTTGATCAGCTTCAACTTTAGTGTCCGAATCACTATCTGTCAGTTCCACCATCTCCGGATCTGGTACTACGTTTTTTATAATAACCACTTCGTCTGAGTTGTTTGCATCATGAGCCTCTATTTCAGCTATTGTCTTCGATATTAGCTTGGGTGTATGAATTTGATCCTTCTTCATGCTATATGCATATAACAAGCCTTTTCCACCTGACATCTACACACATAAACTATCTTGATTAACATATAATATATACACACAACAAATAATAATTTTATATAAGTTATCTTTTATTTTGTTTGATGATGAATTTATTCAATTCATCTCCTTTTAGACTCTATATGAGTTATTTTTTTTGTCAACGATTCCCTCTGTTCTAAGGTTATAGCCTAAGGTCTAGCCCACCTAAGGTTTTTAACCCTAAGCTCTGATACCAACCTGTAAAGCCCCCAAATTCGGGTACTTGAAACCCAAACTCGATGCTTCACGATACCATTTCTATGAGCAGAATAATACTACTAATAATAACAATAATATAAATATCAACTCAATTTACATATCATCAGAGTCTAATCCCAAGGTACGAGTCCTTTAAACATTCATTACATATCATGATAGATAATATATATCATATTTGTCTTAATAAAATAAATTATTACATAAAATAGCATTGCATTCATTCAACAACCTTTCCTTTTCCCTTGTTCTTAGCAGAGCCTTCTGGTTGTTCACACTTAGCTGAAAACATTTAAATTAAACAAGGATGAGCATTTGAGTGCCCAACAAGTAATAACAATTATAAATATTAGCTGAAAGGATTAAATGTTTTCTTTGTACTACCCTTCTACAACAAATTAATAGTTGTGAAGTAATCTGAACCGATAAATATCATAACAACTCTCTATCCAATTTTTTGAAACTACGTACTGACTATAAATGTGACATGTTATGAACATTGCTTTCAATTTTCGAATAGATTTAAATAGAAATTCATCTGCAAACCGTCATAACTTACCGGCATAGGGGGTGATCAGCCCGTTATGCCCTGTATTGATCAACACTACATACAAGAACGATATGATCATTCACTCTGTCCTCCTTGGGCGCATAAATGTTTTCCCTTGATCGGGATGTTCATAATTAGGCTAGAATCCGAACCAAAATAATTTAATTGGATACAAAAAGGTTTTATCTTGTTCAACAATAACTTATAATTCAACATATATATATATATATATATATACTAAAAAAGGTGTATCAAGATGTGATTAAATACAATGATTAACCAAGTGGGGACACTTTTATAACCATATCTAAAAATTAACGAACATAATATATATCTGAATTACAATATAGTACCATGTTGATAATCCATGCTTGAATATCATATATAACAATCGGGTTAATAATCTGATACAATAATAATATAATTCTGAATCTTCTTACTCATGTCCATTGCATATGTTGGGGTTTCGGCACAGAAACGCACAGCGGAAATAAAAATTTTAAAGTAATTTTCGAAACCCTAAAACAGGATCCATACGAAAAATTCAATTAATTCAGAGGTTAGAAATTATACCGATTAAGAAACTGAAATTGATACGATCGAATCTCCAACGCAATCCACGAATTAAGAAATTGGAATTGATACGATCGAATCTCCAACGCAATCCAAACGAGCTGCGTCTCTACGGTATCCACACGAACGCTCCGCGAATCATCCTACGATCTGCAGAAGAAGAAATCGCAGACAGACTAGCCACCAAGGATGAGGATTTTCGTCGTTTTCTCTAGTCTCTCTCTAAGAGCGGCTAGGGTTTTGTATTTTGACGTAAAACCTAAAGTGACCGATATATATCATATATATATAGCGCTTAGGAGGAATTAATCAAAACCTAATATTATTAAAATCCGAATTTATATATATCTTAATTAAGTCTTACTTAATTAATATACCTATATATAAATTATCCTATTAATTTAAATTTGTAATTTAAAATTCTATCAATCATATTGACATATTTAAATCTTTACAATTTAAATTAATTTCCTTTTAATTACGTTCTTTTGTGTGTGACCTATATAGGTTATTATTACGTTGGCAATAATTTTAAAATCATATTATAAAATTATAAACAAAGAAAGCGACATCTAGTAATGCATCACCGCTACCCAAGTAATAATAAGATCGATGATTCGATGCAACCTTTTTTTGACCAATGTTTCAATGTAATTTAATCCTTTTAACCTTAATATCCTAGATTAAACTCAAGTCATGGAATGTGTCATACTCTTCATAATTTAATCTGAAGTTTTCTTGATCAATGAGTAGACTATATGAAACAAATCACTATTTGAGCATGGCCATGCATTTCATAGTTCTACTCAATCAAGAGGCCTATGGATATCACCCATAATATATAGGATGGTTAAATTCCATCTAGATCACTCATATTTCTCACACGATTCATGATGAACCCAATAATCACCTTTATAGTCCACCTATTAAAGGTGACATTTGATGATATCAAAGTACATAAATTCTCGTGTAGTAATATAGCGATTTCAGTGTTGAGTACCATTACATCATTATCACTATGAGAATTGCTAATGACACTTCGCATAATGCTCCATATAGAATTCTCATGGTGGAGTCATCCCAAAGACATCGTTCTCAACATGTACCTATGCATCGACTTAATATCTAATATATTTGTGACCAATGAGATTTTGTCATCAGTCAATCCACATACTAGTCTCAATGCATCATTGTTGTCCCATCAACAATGATACTCGACTAGGGACATTTAAGAACAATGATACTAATTGTAATTATATAATCTCATGTTCAAGTCACATACTTGAAATTATATAATTTGTATCACTATTATAAGGAATTTTATTATGTTAACAATTATATTACGCAGTAAATAAAACCATAATAAAATCATATATTTATTCAATCAAATATAATATCAAAACGTTAAGCAATTATATCAAATAATTGGCCTCTAGGGCATAAACTCTAACACCATAAAGAAAATGCAAAGGTAGAATACTTGCCTGATACGCTGCTTACAATTCGCAACTTAGTTTTATCTTTTATATAACCACCTATCAGTAATAAGATCATTTTACTGATTAGAATAACATATTATAATACATAACACTGCTTATTGCAGTCAACACATAACCTAATCACATTGCCACTTATTTTCAACAATCATTGGATCACAAACAAACACATATCTTATCAAATTATCTAAGTCCAGATCAATTTCTTAAACATGTCGGTGTACCAATAGCTTTATCGGGTAATTATCGAGTCTAAGACTCTATTCTGTAATTCAATATCCGTATGTATCAGTCATATTATTTTTTTTTAAATGACTTATAATAATTTTTAAACATTTATTATAATTTATCATGAATTATCAAACACCGAATCATTATTAAATGATTTAAATATTAAATAATTCAATTATCATTAATATTTAATTAATATTAAACTATTAATGAAATCATTTCCAAAATGTCAAAGTTATTTATAATAACTTAAAATACTATTAAAGTATTGATATTATCCTTAAATGATTTTAAAACATTTAAAATCATTTTTAAATAATTACCATTAATATTTAAATATTAATGTACTATTTATCAAAATATTAAAAGTCATTAATTATAACTTAAAATATTTTTAATTCATTTATATCCTTTTTAAATGATTTTTAAATTAATAAAACCATTTTTGAACTATTTTTTTAATATAATTATTAAATAAATTTAATATCATTAATAATAAATTAATTAATAAAATTTAACTTTAAATATTGAAAGTTATATTTTATAACTTAAAATATTTTTAAATACCTTATTATTATTTAAAATTTTTAATATAATATAATCATTTTTTTAATTTATTTAATTCCTTTAGTAATTAACATAATTATCATTAATATTAATTTATTAATGAATTTCATCATAAAATATTAGAAGTCATTAAAAATAACTTAAAATATTTTCTTATATCATAATACATATTAAATAAATTAAATAGCATTAATATTTCAAAAATATTAAATATTTATGAAATTTACTTAAAATAATAAAAAAACTAATTTTCGGACTTTATAATAATTTTTAATAATTTATTATGTATTTTTAATTATTTAAAACTATTTTTTCTATTTATTTAATTAACATAATTAATTTCCAAAATATTTATCGCTAGTAAGGCTCTATAGCGATTTAAACCGTCGCTATAGGTGTTCTTGAGTCGTTTCGCCAACCCGTAAATTCATGTCGTTGAACGAGTGGGTGTTTTAACCAATAATCATTTCTTCGTATGTTATGTTTACGGGCATGTTGTTGGTCGATCGTGTAGTCTTGTGTAGACTACACTATCCAACAACAAACATAGTCATAACAGCATAACAAAGGAGATCTAGAGCCATGAACAAGTTATCAGAGTCGTTTCTTCATTTCGGGTTACCTGTAAATGAAGAACAGTCACTGCTCATATTTGGGCCTCCACAACTTGCAATCCGTGTATTGTTTTTGTGATATTAGAGTTTCAGTATGTAGACCATATATAAGACAATAGATCCATGACATAAAAATAGTTAACAACATCACATCAAGCAGATATGGACCGGTCAAAGTAGTGGTCAGAAACTGCTTATGAAGGTTTCTAGGTTACCCAGAAACTTCATCCGGCAGTTTCGTCCACACCACTTTGACCATTGATTACTTTTATTCAGAGAAGGATATAATGATTCTAGAGGCATGGACATGTAATTGAAAGTTGTATTCACACAAGCCAATCATGTTTGATGATAAAGCATATACTTTGTAACAATCTTATTCATTTATTAATAAAAAGTATTAATTTAATAAAGGCTTTTAATTATCTACATGATGCTGTTTTATAATATGTGATAAACCCAATCTTTTTAAGGAATGCTTTTAGAATAACGATGATGATCATTCTAATGAGATCTAAATTCTTAGAAAGCTTAAATCTAAAATAGTTCCCAATCGTTGGATTATTAAATTGGGGATTAGTGAATCCGGATAGATTGGTACATACGTTGCTTGCTCATTGGATGAGGATGATTGATCTCATGATCATTTGTGTAGAGACACTAAAGCAAGTATGTAGGTGCTTATTAGAGAATAAGTTCACTGAACGTGGCTTGCTAAGGAATACCTAATGAAGTTTTACTTGCATGTCAATAGGAATTCCTGTAGTGATAGTAGTACAAGTGATCCTTGGACTTGAGATCATCATAGTATCTTGTTTATGATGAGTTATACTTTGACATATTCCTTAAGACCCTTAGGGTATATCAAAGGGTATGCTTGGGTATAATAAGTTATACATGGAGATAATGTATGATCAATAAAGAATCTACCACTTCTAGTAAAAGAAGAGAAATGTCCTATATGATTCGATAAATGACAACCCAGTAGTCCTTGGCCAAGGCAGAATGAAATAAGAAATGAGTTTCTAATTTGCATTATTTGGAGTTGTGCATTTAAGAGTCGAAATACATATAATTAAATAAAATAAGACTTGACAGTAATTCCATGTCTTATATTTAATTGGGACATTGTATGGTGGAAGGATTGAATTGTATGGTAACTATTTACTCAAAGGTTGTTTTATGATTAATGTTGAAATCTATATTATCTGGAAAGTCGTTGATCGCTAGGGAGGTTTATCCCTATTGTAGAATAAATATTATTTATTTAAATAAATTAATTGTTTAATTTATTTATTTAAATAAGATTAGAATTATTCTAATTAATTTATTCACAGCCGATTTAATATGGAGAACCTAAAAGGTCACACCATAAAAAGAAGAATAATTATTTAAGAAGTTAATGGCATAATCGTAATAATATGTTAAGTATATTTAATGTAATCTATGGTTATAGAATAAATTAAATAGCTTAATATTTATTATTTAATATTTTAGAAATATTAAATATAAATTAATAAGAGGAGTCTTATTAATATTATTACAATTATTATTATTTTAATTTCTAAAAGAATTTAGGAATTAATTTTATATAAGTACTCTCATTTATTCCTAATAGGATTAGGAGGGAAAATTAGTTAAAGGAGTTTAATTAATTATCCCTAATAAGATTAGGGAGCCCATTTAATTAAAAGAGTTTAATTAAATAAATAATACATTATTTTAATTAAATAGGTTACTGATATCTTTATAAGGTGAGTCTTATATCGATATCAAGATATACACGTAATTCCAACAAATTTTGAGAGTACACTTTTTTCTATGAGAGATAGAAAAACTAGGGTTTAGCCAACCACCCATCTTCTTGAATCTTTTTCTTCCTTGTGGATCACCTCTAGAGGCCAAACAATTGGGAGGCTAACATCGATCAAAGAAAGGAACCAAACTCTGGTGGATTCAAGTTGAACGCGAAAAGGATTGGAGGTGAACTTGTACTTCTAGGAAGCTCGAATCTTCAAGGGTATGATTCTTATTCTTTATCTTTTTGTTTAATTAATAATTGTGCATAAAGGATGATCCGGGTATATGGTTTGTAAAATTTTAAAACACCGATTTTCCACGCTTCCGCTTATTTTGTGCAATTTAATTGTGTGTATGAATATTACAAACCTAATAAAGGGCATCGTGAGCCAAACCTTTATGCTAATTATTAATTGTTCGATTTGATATGTATATTGATATGTGTTTAGAACAATTTAATTGGGCATAATTTTGTTGTATAAAATTTATTTAAAAAATAATAATAAAAAAAATTAAGGCCGAAATCCTTCTTCTTTTTTTTTTCCCCAAAACTTTAATCGCGAACTAGAAGCACATAATATTTTGTCCTTCACGCAAGTCAAGTGGTACAAGAGAATCAAAAGTATGATTACTTATATATATATATATATATATATATATATATATATATATATATAATATAATAGTAATCTTATTATATATATAACTCCTTGCATGTTGGAACTTAGACTGGCGAAGATGGCCCCTATCATTATCAATGGGGGCTTTGGGCTATTTTTTTTAGCCCACTTTTTTACGGCGTTTTCACTAAAAGTTGGCATTTTTTTTTTTACAAAATGTTGCTACATGTGGGTTATGAGGCTTGAACACACGACTTGTAAGTAAATAAATAAGAGTTCAAACCAACTGAGCTATAACAACTTTTTATTTTTAATGCAATCTTTAATATAAAAATATATTTTTATACAAAAATATCATATGCTAATACGGTATTTAACTATTATAGTTGAAGTAAATAATATTTATAGTTTGAAATTTCTTAATTGATGTGGCTGTTAATAAATCCCATAAAACAAGCTAATTGATTAAATAATGAGATATTGGGTAATGCCTAAAATTATGTCATGCAAATCTTCTGAGAATCAATTTAAATATTCAAAGTGTTAAAATCTTGGCATCTCCAAGTTCCAACCGTGTAAATCTTGAAAATTAATTAGATATCTCTCGGAACAATATTTGTGGAGTCATGAATGCATTTTTAAAAGTTAAATAAATTATATTAATTTTAAAAAATCAAATTTGATTATATACTTTGAAAGTAATTTATAATACTATTAAAATTTTAATTGATTGAGATATGTAGTTAATGTAGGTAATTAGAATTATTGTTTATTATAAATTATTTTATTATTTGTAATATTTATTATTATTACTATTTTTGGTGTAACAAGATTTTGCAAAAAAAAAATAGGGGAAGAAGCCCGCGGGCTGGGCCGGCCCAACCCGGGCCACGGGCCTCATATTATTAGCCCGCCAAAACCTGGCCCATTTTTGGCCCAACCAGAAGGGCCTGACCAAGACTGACTCGGCTCTACCCGCCCGCCTCACTTCTGCTTGCCACCTCTATTGGAACTCCTGTTAACTCATGTATCAAGTTTGCATGGTGGCATGAATCTTGGATGATGTTACTATATTTTATATATTATATATATATATTATATATATATATATATATATATATATATATATATATATATATATATATATATATATATATATACATACTGCTAATATATATATAATATATATTCTTAATAATTTTATAATTAAAATAAAAAGTTTATTTTAATCTTAAAATAAAAAGTTTATTTTAATTTTAAAATTAGATTTCATGCTAACTAATTAGAATTGGAATTGGATTCCATGATAACTAATTGGAGTTAAAATTGGATTCCATGCATGTTTCCTTAAATAAAGGAGTTTATTTAGATATGAAATAAGATTTCATATTATTCAAAATAAAGGAGTTTATTTGTGAATAGGAAAGAGAATTCGTGTTTCCCTTAAATAAAGGAATTTTTTTTACTTGGAATTGAATTCCATAATTAATTAAAATAAAGGAGTTTATTTTGATTAGAGATTTTAATTAAAATAAAATAGTTTATTTTATTCAAAATAGGATAAATTAAAATAAAAGAGGTTTATTTTAATTTGAATTTGGATTAAAATAAAGGAGTTTATTTTGATTCAAAATTAGATTTTATGCTAACTAAATTTGCCCATTAAATGATATCAATATATATATATATATATATATATATATATATATAATGTTTATTATATATGAGATGAATGTTATTTATTGATGCATATGATGATGTGTATGATAATAAATGAAATTGATTATGGACTATTGACCAATGTGATTGGATTTTATTTTAGTTGGATGCATGAATGTATGAGTTTTATTAAATGGGGTCTCACAGACTGCGCCTTCTCTAATTTTTCTTAATGTAAATTCTATCTTCCTCCTATGTACTTCCTCTTGACTGCTGATCAAGGTTTCTATTTATTTTAAATAGTTTTGTAATAGGAATAATTAGAATTATTTTGAAGAATTAGAGATCAAGGAGCAAGGAGAGCTTGAAGACCCGTTTGTAATGGAGCCCGGGTTTAAATGTAATAGTTATATTTAAATTTAATTCTTGCACCCCTAGGGTTTGACCTTTTGGTTCACTTGGTGGGTCTAGTGAACCAAACTAGAATAAAAGTCCATAATCAATCCAGGTAGAATATAGTATTCTATATGTGTATGCTTATACTATATATATTATATATTATGCAAACATGCTGTCAGACGCATGAACATGAATAAGGTCTAAAACGTAAACACAAGCAAAATCTAAACGCATGAACATGCTGTCAGACTTTCCGAGTTACCCAGAAACGTTCGGTTAATGCCGGTCAACGTGGTTTGACCACTAATAACTTTTAACCGGCTTATGATCTGACTTTGATTCCAGATTCAGATCAAAGATCTCATAGCATACTACCAGATCAAAGTTTAAAAACACAAAACTACAAAACAGACTAACATCTACAAGGTCTGACATTAATTGTCAGACAATTTTTTTTTTATTTTTCCAGATTTTGAAGAACATCAAATTCGAGCTTATAGATGTTATGGATCTAACATCTATCAACCCAGATCATCATTACACACTATATTCAACATGTTTTAACATAAAAACACAACATTTAACATGGGATCAATGGACAGATTTTTCAAGCTAGGGTTTATACCTTCTATGAACAATCCTTTGATTCTTGGCTTCTGATCTACTAGTGCATATAGTGGGAACTTGTTTTTGGACTGATCTATTAGTGTATTTCATGGCTTAGAGGGGGAGAGAGTTTGCCTAGGTATTAAAACTCAAATGAGCCAATCTTTGACATTTCACTTACTTTAATTTCCCACTTTTTACTCTTGTGGTTAAAATTGGTGTTATATGGCTTATGTTGGCTGATGAAAGGTGTTTGATAATGGCTCAAGAAACGTGGCACAATTTTTGGCCACAACTATATTAAATTTTAAAATTTAAGAAAAGGGTAATTTTGTCATTTTCTTTGTTATTTTAAGGGTATTCTTGTCCATAATACTTGAATATAGGTTTTAATCACTAGATTTCAAACCTTAAGGTATCCCAAATAATTTCTAGGGTTTGAAAAAATAAGATTAAAGTTTAATAAAAATACTTAGGGTTTCTTGATATTATTAGGGTTCCCCAAATTATGAATTAGGGTTTCCTAATTAAAATAATTATTTACTAAAATAATAATTAGTTACCATTTAGCAATTAGGGTTTCAAATTAGAAATTAGGATTTCTAATTTACAATTAGGGTTTCTAGATTTTAATTAGGGTTTACCTAATTAATTATTTAATACTAATAATGGTCATAATTCACGTACCATAATTTCCTACCAATCACAAACTCCGGTTTGAGTTTCAAGTTAGGGTTTAACGAATTAATGCTACCATTTTGACATGCCACAACATAATTGACCAACCATTATCTATACGTACATACAGTACATATTTATAGCACTGAAAAATCAAAATATAATTAATATTATATTATTATTTTCATTCCTTGCTCAAAATCTAAAATTAGGATTTGGATTTCATATCTGATTTATTCTCTATATAACATTATTAATTAAGTTAAAATAATTAATTTAATTAATCTAACATAAATTCATATAATAAAATAAATAGTTATTATAATAATTCTAAAAATCATTTATTATATTATTTAAATATATAATTATATTTTCATGGAAAATAATTAATAAAAACCTTTCTACTATAAAATTAATTTTTATAAGAATATACTTTATAATAATCAATAATTCTAAAATAAAATTATTTGTAAACGTTCATGTAATAAATATATTTTTATTTACCACATAAATACATATACACATTATCTTGTACAAATCCTCATCTTTAAATTTTTTAAAAAATTTATACGCAAAATTTCTGATTTAATTATATAGAAAATATCGGGTTGTTACAAATATAGTACATTCATCTATATCTCCATTTTCAATTTAGTCATGCAAGTATTATCAATCTTACACCACCTCCCCTAATAGTACATACATGTGAATCAATTGTACATACATGTGAACAAATAGTTATAAGCATGTGAATTAATAACAATTAATTGCTCATTTATCCGATTAATTACCCAATTGGTGAATATAACCTCCATACATCAATTATTATCAGAATAGATGTCGATTTCCACTAATATTTCCAACACAATGGAAATATCAATTTCATCTTTAATCAACACGAACTTATTAATCATTAATATTATAACTCACAATATTTAACAAACAAATCATTCCCAGGAAAAAGGGGGCTTTCTGATAAGGATTTCTCCCTATTGGCGCGCAATTAGGTGACCAAACCTCTCATCGACAGAACTTTCTAGACCTCGTCAATATTGCAAATAATAATATTAATAACTTTGTCATCTCAATTATTGATTTAATAATATAAAATATTATGCAGATGATATTGTGACAATAATTAAATCAATAATATGAGATATATTATGCAGCAATTATTATAGCAATAATTGAGTATAACTGAGTGACTTCTCATGTAAGCATCAATAATCAATACTGCGTGCTACTATGCAACCACGCGCATTAATGTTCTTTTACTATCGGGTAGTTCAACAGTTTAACGATAAAAACTTTCGCCGTTATTTTTATAAAAAGATATTTCTGTCATTTTCTAACTACGACAATAATTTCGTTGTAGGTTCCATCAATGATTGTGTCGTCGTACAAATATTCTATGTTAAAAAGAATATTCCCCGATCAAATGAATATTCCCCGACACAACGAATATTTTATATCAAATTGCTTACTTTTCAAAAATTTTAAATATCACCCTTAACTTTAACCTTTTATCAATTTATCCATTTACTAAATAGAATAACAATTATCAGAAAATTGAATACTTTCATTTCGTAAAATTAGGGGTCTTACAATCTCCCCTCCTTATGAAATTTTACCCTCGAAATTTACGTACCTTGTAGTTCTAAGAGATGAGAATACCTTGCTTTCTTTTCAGATTGTACCTTCCCGGTTATTTCCTCTTATAATGATTTTCCCATTTCTCATCTCCTGTATTTCAGATATCATTCTAGAATATAGTTTCAAAATAAGGGTTAATTGACATACTACATATCATCCCTATACTCTGACCGACTAAATAATTAACAATTAAACTTAGCTAGGTCATAGTAGTGAAGGAATTACCTGTCTCTTCCCTCCTAGTTCTAGTCTCACATCTCAACCAGGGATCATATCCCTAGGCTTTGATACCAACTGTGAAGCCCCCAAAATAGGTATACATCACCCATTTTGAGTCGCCAAATATATGGTACATAAATCAAATAGAAACTTCTTTTATACAATACGACAACAGCGTAGCTTAAAGTTTTTACACAAATATTGTGACGCCCTCGAATCCGGGTCCTCTGACCCCGGTTCAGTCATCACGATAAAATAAAAACATTCACCACTAAACAACATACGATAACTAAAATGCAGAAAATAATAAACGTACGTTGTTCATTCAAAAGGTATTACTAGTCCCAAGATTCGATAAAATTAATACAATCTTTCAAACATACCCTATAATAGTACTTAGGGTTCATATTACATAACAGTAATTTAAATTAAGCATAAGATAAAGTTTGCTCCTGGCGACTATCCTACATCTTTCCTTTACCCTTGTCCTTTCCTAAGGTCTCGGGCTTAGATGCAATATAATTCATGATATAGCAAGGATGAGCAACAAGTTTCCTCAACAAGTTTAAATACAACAATAAGGATATATCATGATGAAAGGAAAATATCTGACAATAAATTCAACAATATGAATATCTGAAGGATTCAAAAATATGAATATTAGAAGCAAAGATAGTGATTGCTTTTAGAATAACTGCTAGTCAACCAGATTTTGAACTATAACACTCCAATGGAATCAATATTAATTGACCCTTTGGTTACTGGCTACAGAATAAGTACTTGAGGGGATCAGCCTCGCGTACACCATGTATATGCATACCATTTAAATCTTCTCTTTGTATCTTATATTAGATACCTGGTACTCCCCTATCATAGAAAAGGGTGTTCTTTTCAGTCTAAGAATCCTTACCATCAATTGGTTTGGATAGCTTTTATAAAATTTCATACGTTTGTCTGACCGAATAAAGGTTCAGACTCTATCTAACATAGTTCAAGAATTATTGAACTTTAAATGATGTACAAGTCCAAGACTGTACGAACTCAAGTGCACTAAGTGCGAATATCAATAATATCGATGTGGGATAATTGTAAAGTAATTAAACCACTTAATAACATGCTTGGAAATAAGATTCAAGCTTAAATGAATAACTTTCAATTTAACAATAACTTGCTCAATACAATATGAGTAGGATAGGAAACTTTCACAAAACTCATAGTTGTGTAAGTTAAGAAACTTGCAACACAATAAAAATAGTGTTCGGATACATGCTCAAGTAAAAGAGTAAGAATTAACAAACTTGCACAACCAAAGAGTGAAGTCCAAGGAAGCTTGCTCAATAATAATTGGAGTCAGTTTAGGGAACTTGCTCAATAAAAGTAGGGTTCAAGGAACTTGAATGTTTGCTCAGCTACAATATAATTCTAGCTTTAACTACTTGCATTGAAACAACCTAACGTTATCAAGTCAATCATTTCAATTAGTTTGTGTAAACTAGTACGCATCGACACTTACAATAATCAAGTATTCACATAGCATGCTTCTTAACACATTACACGGTAGATTGGTCACATATTACAAGATAAAGAGATCATGTAAACATGCCTTAAATTTTAGAACCAAAAACAAAATCTAGCAAACCTGCAGGAGATTTGCTATCAAGCTTTACCGGTCTAGGCTTAGGGATGCACAGGCAACTTCTGTGTCCCTTGGCTGCACTAAGGTTGAGTTCTTCGCTTCCTAACTTCAAATCCAACTCTAACACACCAATTACACATATAATTGAACATACATACATGCTAGAGTTTCACACATAGCACATGATTATACTTGAGTTCAATACCAAAAGTTTAACTTACAAGTTATATGTCATTAAAACATAAAAAGGTCATGTAATCATTTGTGCCTTACAACTTGATCATTCAATACTCAGTAGTCATGATTGTATATAGACAACACATGTATACTTTATTTACATAGTTCATATTTTAGAAATTTCCCTTTCATGACTATGTGTGAATAAGTGAAAACCATATATTAACCAAGTGATGTTTATGCCAATATATCTATAGGCATAATGAGTCCTAATATACATGCTTGCATGGTCATAACGTACTTTACTCATTTCTTGATGACATTAGCTTTCTCATTCTAATTTTCTTTGAATTTTACACTAAGTCAACTTAGCATATACAAGGTATATTAGCATATAGCCCTCATGTATTTACAACATATATTAAAGTCACATATGCATGCTCAAACGGTCAGAACTTACAAGATAAAAGTCTTGGTAAGGTTCACTTTGAAAAGTCTTAAGTTTCTTATCTTTGAAATAGTCTAATCTTTCAATCATGTATGCTAGTGTGTTCAATCACTTTAGTCTTGCATTTCATGTCAATATAAACCATATGAACATTCTCATAAATTCAGAATGCTCACATGATGTTTTCGTGACAAAGTTCACTTTTGAAATCACAAATCTCATTTCAAGACCACAAGTATTATGTCCATTGTAGGTACTAACATGGTTATACTTGTTCATACTACATGTTTATGCTTATATGAGTGTTAAATAGTTTTCATGCTTGCTCTAACCATATACTAACAAGTTAGCACATCAGAAACTAAATAGAACTTATCGTGAGCTAGTGCGGTAGTTCTGGCAAGAATGCTACCGCACCTAAGTACAAATAGGGCTTAACTACGCTTATAGTCAGTATCGTAGACAAAACTTACTCTGTTTTGCAGAGTATCAAATATCAACACTTCTCTTTGATTTAAACATGCTTAATACCAATATTTTAAGAGTTCAAACATGTAAGGCTACTTCCTAAACACATCATGGCATGCCAAATCACTTGATTAACAAATAATTTCAAGGTATTTCAAGAATTTGACAAAACCCATTTCAGGAACACAAGTTAAGATTTTATACCTCTTGGCTTGAATTAGACCCCTCACACACTGAGTATGATTCCAAAATTTCTCAGCAAATTAGGACTCTCAATCTCAGACTTTAACAAACAACAAAAAATTGAATTTGGAGCTTGAATTTATAGAGGAATCATGAACTAGACACTGACATTACCCAAAATTGGAGCCCAAGGTGTAATGGAAGGAAACAAAGGTTAATCAAGAGTGGTTTAACAACTCCGTACCAACTACCTAGCTAGCACATGATCACCTAAGATTAGCCACTTGGAAAATACATAAACTAGCCTTTAGTGCACTATTCATGTACTTGGTGACAATCATTTTGGGACAAGAGAGAAATCTCAGCATACTTGATCAAATAAGGTTTGGTTTGGACACTATAATTCCCATGATGTAATATAAATGTGTAAATGCTACTACACAAGGAAATTTGGGGATTATTTATATACTCACATTATATAACCCATGTACATTAAATACACACAATAAAATAACGTAGTCAATTATTATTGTCCGGGTAGTTTAATAATTATCTCTACTACTCATATAGACATATTATAATATTATATATCAAGTGTACACACATAAATTCTTTTTTCGATTTCTGGAATGCACATATATTAATTTATTTCTGTTTAACAATCACTTATGATTTTATTACACTACTTGATACTCCATATCATTAGAATATATTCTTATTATATGATTCTATACATGCCACACATTACACTAATGTTCTAATTCATTTTCTATAGCGAAACCTAATCGACTCAGATTCGGACACTAATAAGAATTGCTGCCATATTTTTTTGTCTCATTGGACGGCGCAATTGCTACTGATTCCATTATGCAAAAAAAAATAGGTTAGCTTCAAGCCAGTTCCAATTCCTATCACCACATAAGTTTCATATGGGATAATTTAACTTTTTCAATGGTGTTATACCCATACTTGACATAATTCAATATGTTTAACTCTTGCCACCATATTCAAATAAATTGAATATTTAATCATTAAGAATCCTATCAATTCTTGATATCAATCTCTTAGGTTAGTCCACTAATTTAAATAACTATTAGTGACTCCCTTTAATCATTTCATAAATTCACATAACCACATAAGGTTTAAATAAACTCACAAAGCTAACTCATTAAAATTAAATCACATATTTAATTAATAAGGAGTTTCAAATTTGTGGACGTAAATCCCTCCCCCCTTATAAAAATTCCGTCCTCAGAATTGTAAAACTAAGGTTACTCAAATAAAAATGGATAATTCGCTCTCATTTTCTCTTCTAACTCCCACGTAGCTTCTTCTACGGCGTGATTCTCCAGAGAATCTTAACGAAATGGATAATCTTATTCCTCAGCTTATATTCCTTCCTATCTAGTACCTGGAAAGGAACTTCCTCGTACGATAAGTCTTTCTCGACTTGGATTGGTTCATAGGAGATAACGTGCTTGTAGTTCGGTTTATACGACCGTAATACTGACACGTGAAACACGTTGTGAATGTGCTAAAGTTCAGGAGGTAACGCTACCTCGTACGCCACTTCACCGACTCGCCTTAGAATCTTGAACGGTCCTATGAACCTGGGGCTCAACTTGCCCTTCTTCCCAAAATGAATCTTCCGTTTCCAGGGAGATACTTTCAGAAATGCATAGCTTCCTAATTAAAAATCTCTCTTCTTGCAATGTAGGTCTGCATACTTCTTCTGGCAATCTTGAGCTGCTACTAGCCAGGCTCTTATCACCTTGATGATTTCTACCGTCTGTTGTACCAATTATGGTCCTAATAGTCGACGCTCTCCAACTTCGTCCCAGCATAAAGGCATTCTAAATTTTTTCCTATACAGTGCTTCGTACGGCGACATTCTAATACTAGCATGATAACTATTGTTATACGCGAACTCTACTAATGGAAGGTGATCCTCCCAACTACCCTTGAAGTCCATCACACAAGCTCAAAGCATGTGTTCAAGTGTTTGAATTGTTCTATCGCTTTGCCCATCGATTTGCGAATGATACGCGGTACTCATTCGTAGTTGTGTCCCCATTCTCTCTTGAAGACTCTTCCAAAAGTTAGACGTGAATCGCGGATCTCTATCTGATACAATAGATACCGACACCCCATGCCTCGAGATAATTTCTTTGACATAAAATTTGGCTAACTGGTCCAAACTATACTTAATCTTAATCAGTAAAAAGTGAGCTAACTTAGTAAGACGATCTACAATCACCCATATGGCGTCGTGCCCTTTCTACGTTGCTGGAAATCCCACCACGAAGTCCATTGTGATGTGCTCCCATTTCCATTCTGGAATCTCTAATGGTTGTAATAACCCGCTTGGTCGTTGGTGCTCGCGCCTGACTCTCCGACAAGTTAGACATCTACTTACGATTCTCGCAACCTCTCTCTTCATGTTTGGCCACCGTGGTGGCGCGCAAATCTTGGTACATCTTTGTGCTTCCTCGGGTATCGAATATCTCGTACTATGCACTTCTTGCAAAATCTCTTCTCTCGCCTTACGTACTAATTGGACCCAAATTCGTCCTTCAAATCTTAGCAGTCCAGTGCTATCAACCTTAAATTTCAATTTATCCCCTTCAGTCAATCGTTTCTAGATGTTATTGCAATCTTTGTCCTTTTCTTGTGCCTCTTTAACCTTATCCAATAAAGTTGGGCTCGTTGACACTGTAAATAATTGCTCGTCGGTCTCCATCAGATACCTAATTTTCAAGTTTATTCGCTCAAAATCTTTCACCAATTCTTCTTGAATGATCAACCTCAATAACTTCTCTCTACCTTTTCTGCTCAAGGCATCTGCCACTATATTTGCTTTGCCTGGATGGTACATAATCTCACAATCATAATCTTTGATGAATTCTAACCATCGGCACTGACTCATGTTTAACTCTCTCTGCGTGAAGATGTACTTCAGACTCTTGTGATCCGTATATATCTCACACTTCTCGCCATACAAATAATGCTTCCAAATATTCAAGGCGAAAACTACTGCTGCTAACTCTAGGTCATGAGTCAGATATCCCTTCTCATAATCTTTTAGCTGACGTGAAGCTTACGTAATGACCCTGCCGTGTTACATCAGTACATAGCCAAGACCCTTGTGTGACGCATCACTATACACTATAAACCCTCCCGTATTGTCCGGTAAAGCTAACACAGGTGCTTGACTAAGCCTCTTCTTCAATTCTAGGAAACTTTCCTCGCACAATTCCGTCCAAACGAACTTAACTGATTTTCTGGTAAGATTGGACAACGGTGATGCTAATTTTGAAAAATCCTGAATAAATCTTCGATAGTATCCCACCAATCCTAAGAAACTCCAGATTTTTGTTGGCGTCTTCAGTTGCTCCCAATTGATAACCGCTTCTACCTTCACTGGATCCACTAAAACACCATTCTTGTCGATAATGTTCCTTAAAAACTATACTCTTTGCAACCAAAACTCACACTTGGAGAATTTTGCATACATCTTCTCCCTCCTTAATGTCTCCAACACTATCTGAAGATGTTCGTCGTGTTCTTCCTCCATCTCTAAATACACTAGGATGTCATCTATGAATACGACAACAAACATATCCAAATACTATTTGAACACTCTGTTCATCAAATCCATAAATGCTACTGGCGCATTCGTTAATCTAAATGACATTACCATAAACTCAAAGTGTCCATACCGAGTTCTAAATGCCATCTTTGGAATGTCTTCCAGCCTCACTTTTATTTGGTGATAATCGGTTCTCAAGTCAATCTTTGAAAAGTACTTTGTCCCCTTCAACTGATCAAACAAATCGTCTATCCTGGGCAACGGGTACTTATTCTTAATGGTGACCTTGTTCAACTCTCGGTAGTCGATACAAAGACTTAGCGACCCATCTTTCTTCTTCACGAATAAAACTGGTGCCCCCAACGGTGATACGCTCGGTCGAATGTATCCCTTATCTAACAACTCTTGTAATTGAGCCATTAGTTCTTTCATCTCTACCGGTGCCATATGATACGATGCTTTGTATACCAGTGCTGTCCCTGGTGCCAAATCAATGACAAACTCAATCTCTCTATCTGGTGGCAATCCCTGAATCTCGTCTGGGAAGACATCAACGAAATCCCTTATAATATGTATCTGACTCAGTTCACCCTTGACTCGTCGAATATCAATTATGTGAGCCAAATAACCTATACAACCCTTCCTACGCAATCTCTGAGCTTGCACCATTATCAGACAATGAGATTGTCTCGGCGATTTACTACCATAAAATACCACCTTCGACTTATTTCGAGTCTTAAGGTGTACACACTTTTTCTTATAATCTATAACTGCTCCGTGAACCGATAATCAATCCATTCCAAGGATTACATCGAACTGCCCCAAACGAATCAGTATCAAATCGACTTTGAGCTTAAATCCTCGTAATTCAGCATAACAATTCTTATGAATGTATTCTACGGGAATAATTTCCTTGTTCGCTACTTCTACGTTCATAGGGTGTTCTAATCTCTCACGAGGTAACTCTAATTGTTTAGCAAATTCTTTAGAAACAAAAGAGTAGGTAGCACCCGAATCAAATAACATGTATGCATCTATATCATTGATCGGAATGATACCTAACACCATGTCCTTAGACTCCACCGCATCTTGTACGATCATGTTGAACGTTCGTGTCGTTGGTCTATTGGCTTGACTGGCTGGCCTTCCAATGTTTAGCCCATTGTTGTTGTTGTTGCGATTGCCACTAGCTGCATCGCCTTTTTCTTCAGCCAGTCCTTGATTTGATGGTTTGTGGCTCCACACGAGAAACATCCTCCCTTCTGCTTATTCGGACACTGAGGACCCATGTGCCCCGATTGTCCGCAACGATAACAAACACTATTTCCCTTCATGCACTCCCCCGAGTGATTCCTCCCATAGTTGTTGCACTTCATACTTTTCTTAGCCTCCCCCCAGACTTATTACCTCCCGAGGATTGGCTCTCCGTCCATTTACGCTTGTTAGGGTTGCTTCCTCCGCTACTTCCCCCTTTCTGTCCATCCTAATCGGTCTTCTTCTCTTGTTTGAATCGAGCGATGACTTCATTGCCTCCTTCAGCAATGATAGCCATTTCCAAAAGATAAGAGTAAGTCTTAACCTTTAATACATCCACTATTTTCTGTACCCATGGTTTTAGTCCTAATTCGAACCTCCTTGCCTTCCTGGCCTCCGTGTCAACTTGATGTGATGTGAATCGGGCCAACTCGTTAAATCTTGTTGCGTACTCTACGACAGACATACTACCTTTCTTCAGTTCTAGAAACTTAACTTCAATATCCTGTTGCGTATTCTCCGAGAAGTAATTCTCGAGGAATAGCTCCTTAAATCTGTCCCAAGGATTAATTCCCTCGTCTGCTCGTCCCTTATTGGCTTTCCACCAATAATTAGCTTCGCCCTTCATCGTGAAAGTGGCAAAACTCGTCTTCTGTGCTTTGGCCACTCGTGCGACCTCAAATAACTTCTCCATTTCTTCTATCCATGTTTGGGCTTCAATTGGGTCAAAGGTTCCTCGGAACTCCGGTGGTCCTACCAATTTAAAGTCCTTAAAGCTAGCCAAGTGATGTCCTGCTGCTGGTGGGGGTCTATTTTTCATTACCTCAGTTAACAGGTTAACAAAGTTCTGCATTGGATCATCATTTTCCCCTCCGCCATTGTTAACGGATCCTTCCTCCCTCTGATTCCGCTGAAGTCTCCTAGGCGGCATGATCTGAGGAAAGGAAGAAATAATTAGGCTTTATTTGATATGTTATCCATGTTAGCATTAACAAGTTTAAGAAGTCTATCAATCATTTTTTTTAAAATAAACCACTTTAATATCACAATAAAACTCGATGGATTTGCTCATCCCGTCACTTACCTACACTTCTTGAGTTTTTGTACTAAGGTTATAACCTAGGTTTCGCATTCCTAACGTTTATATCCTAAGCTTTGATACCAACCTATGACGCCCCCGAATTCGGGTCCTCTGACCCCGGTTTGGTCATCACGATAAAATACAAACATCCACCTCTAAACAACATACGATAACTAAAATGCGGAAAATAATAAACGTACGTCGTTCATTCAAAAGGTGTTACTAGTCCCAAGATTTGATAACCTTAATACAATCTTTCAAACATACCCTATAATAGTACTTAGGGTTCATATTACATAACAGTAATTTAAATTAAGCATAAGATAAAGTCTGCTCCTGGCGACTATCCTACATCTTTCCTTTACCCTTGTTCTTTCCTGAGGTCTCGGGCTTAGCTGCAATATAATTCATGATATACCAAGGATGAGCAACAAGTTTGCTCAACAAGTTTAAATACAATAATAAAGATATATCATGATGAAAGGAAAATATATGACAAAGAATTCAACAATATGAATATCTGAAGGATTTGACAATATGAATATTAGAAGCAAAGATAATGATTGCTTTTAGAATAACTGCTAGTCAAGTATACTTTGAACTATAACACTCCAATGGAATCAATAATTAATTGACCCTTTAGTTACTGGCTACAGAATAAGTACTTGAGGGGATCAGCCTCACGTACACCATCTATATGTATAACATTTAAATCTGCTCTTTTTAACTTATATTAGATACCTGGTACTCCCCTATCATAGAAAAGGGTATTCTTTTCAGTCTAAGAATCCTTACCATTAATTGGTTTGGATAGATTTTATAAAATTTCACACGTTTGTCTGACCGAACAAAGGTTCAGACTCTATCTAACATAATTCAAGAATTATTGAACTTTAAATGATGTACAAGTCCAAGACTGTACGAACTTAAGTGCACTAAGTGCGAATATCAATAACATCGATGTGGGATAATTGTAAAGTAATTAAACCACTTAATTGCATGCTTGGAAATAAGATTCAAGCTTAAATGAATAACTTTCAATTCAATAATAACCTGCTATATACAATATGAGTAGGATAGGAAACTTTCACAAAACTCATAGTTGTGTAAGTTAAGAAACTTGCAACACAATAAAAATAGTGTTCGGATACTTGCTCAAGTAACAGAGTAAGAATTAAGGAACTTGCACAACCAAATAGTGAAGTCCAAGGAAACTTTCTCAATAATAATTGGAGTCAGTTTAGGGAATTTTCACAATAAAAGTAGGGTTCAAGGAACTTGAATGTTTGCTCAGCTACAATATAATTCTAGCTTTAACTACTTGCGTTGAAACAACCTAACGTTATCAAGTCAATTATTTCAATTAGTTTGTGTAAACTAGTACGCGTCGACACTTACAATAATCAAGTATTCACATAGCATGCTTCTTAACACATTACATGGCACATTGGTCACATATTACAAGATAAAGAGATCATGAAAGCATGCCTTAAATTTCAGAACCAAAAATAAAATCTAGCAAAATCAAGCAGGATTTGCCAAGAATAAGGCTTTGGTCTGAAACTTAGGGGATCTAGCGTAGGCTCATACCGTCCCCTTGCTGCACTCAAGGTTGAGCTGATGCTCTCCTGACTTCAGTCCCACTCTAACACACCAATTACACATATAATTTAATATACATAATGCTAGAGTTTCACACATAACATGTAAAGCCCCCAAACTCGGGTACTTGAAACCCAAACTCGGTGCTTCACGATACCATTTGTATGAGCGGAATAATACTAATAATAATAACAATAATATAAATATCAAACTTATCTTACATTTATCAGAGTCTAATCCCAATTACACAACCTTTACTATAATTCTTTACATGATATATAATACGTATCATTGTCTATATATTGTCTAACTATTACAAAAGATACCATTAAACATGTTATGTTTGCTTTCCTTTTCACTTGTTCTTGTCTGAACCTTCGAGTTGTTCATGCCTAGCTGAAAACATTTAAATTTAAGCAAGGATGAGCATTTGGGTGCCCAGCAAGTAATAACAATTATGAATATAATTAGCTGAAAGAAATAAATGTTTTCTTTGTACATCAATTCTACAACGAATTTACAGTTGTGAAGTAAACTGAACCAATAATAATCACATAACAAATTTATCCCAAATTTTTGAAACTACGTATTGACTATATGTATAGGGTAGTCGATATACTATGAACATTATTTTAAATTTTCGATAAGGTTTAGCAGAACTTCATCTCAGAAACCGTCATAAACTTACTGGTAGCGAGGGTGATCATCCCAATGAGCCTGTGATTGATCAATACTACATTACAAGAATGATAAGATCGTTCACTCATCCGCTTTTGGGCGATAAAAGTTTTCCTGATCGGATGTTCATACTTTAGACTAGAATCCAATAAAAACAATTTGATTGGATACAAAAGGTTTAACTTATTCAACGATATTTCTAAATTTGTGTCTAATCATCAAGTAGCTTAGACGACTTATATATATATATATATATATATATATATATATATATATATATATATATATATATATATATATATATATATATATCAACATGTGATTAAATATAATGATTATCCAAGTGGGGACACTTGTGTAACCATGTTTAGAAATTAACGAACAGAATATATATTTGAATTACCATATACGAACATGTTGATAAACAATGATCGAATATAGAATTTATCACAATTGGGTTAATAATATAGCATAATAATAATATAATTCTAAAACTTCTTTCTCATGTCCATTGCATAAAGGTAATGCAAAGGTAAGATACTTGCCTGATGCGCTGCTTACATTTCGTAACTTAGTTCTATCTTTATATAACACCTATCAGTAATAAGATCATTTGATCGATTAGAATAACATACTATAACACATAGCATCGCTTTATTGCAATTGACCAGACATAACCTAATCACATTGTCACATATGTTCCACAACCATCAATCACAAATAAACACATATCTAATCAAATTATCTAGTTCCGCATCAATTTCAAAAACATGCTTGCAATTATCTTGACGACTTTATTGGTAATTATCGAGTCTAAGACTCTATCATGTAGTTCAATATCTATAAGTATCGGTCATATTATTTTTAAAATGACTTATAATAATTTTTAAACATTTATTATAATTTATCATAATTTTTCAAACATCAAATCATTATTAAATGATTTAAATATTAAACAATTCTATTATCATTAATATTTAATTAATATTAAACTATTAATGAAACCATTGCCAAAATGTTAATGTTATTTATAATAACTCAAAATACTTTTAAAGTATTAATATTACACTTAAATGATTTTTAAAAGAATTAAAATTAATTTTAAATAATTATCATTAATATTAAAGTATTAATGCATTATTTATCAAAATATTAAAAGTCATCAAGTATAACTTAATAATATTTTTAATTTATTTATATCCTCATTAAATGATTTTTAAATAAATAAAACCATTTTAAAACTATTTATTTAATATAATTATTCAATAAACTTAATATCATTTATTATTAAATTAATATCATTAATACTAAATTATTAATTAAATTATCCTTTAAATATTAAAAGTTATATTTTATAACTTAAAATATCTTTAAACAATTTATTTTCATTTTAAAATGATTTTATATTAATAAAATCATTTTTAAATTTATTAATTTAATATAATTATTACATAACCTTAATATCATTAATAATAATTAATTAATGAAATTTACCTTTAAATATTGAAAGTTATATTTTCTAACTAAAAATATTTTTAAATACCTTATTATCATTTAAAATGATTTTTAATATAATAAAATCATTTTTAATTTATTTATTTAATTCATTTATTAAATAACTTAACTATTATTAATATTAATTTATTAATGAAATTTAACACAAAATATTAAAAGTTACATTTATAACTCAACAATATTTTTAAACACTTTATTCTTATTTAAAATAATTTTTATAATATTAAAATCATTTTTATCCAATTTGTTTAATACAATAATTAAATAAATTAAATATCATTAATATTCAAATAATTATAAATATTAATGAAAAATATCCTAAATAATTAAAAGTTATTTTTTATAATTTAAAATAATTTTTAAAACTGATTTTGTAATTTTTAGGAATTTATTTCTATTTTTAATTCATTTTTTGGAAATTAGAAAATTAAATTAATTAAATTTGTCGCTGTAGCCTTTAGCGACGCTTTCTGTCGCTGTTGGTGTTCTTGAGGCTCAAGAACACTGACAGAAAGTGCTAAAGGTACTTACTTTGACCATGATTAATTCACTGAATACGTTGTTTCTGGGTAACCTATGACATGGATATTGAAGTATTAATGTAACACTATAAGTATCAATTAATATCTTGGTCAGATTGCAACACACAAGCAAGATAAAAGCTTTCAAACTAAGTGTAGGATGTGTTCTTCATGTTCTGGGCTGCCCAGAAACATGAAGTCATGGTCAGTCAACGGTATTGATGGCCTTCAATCTTTCAATCTGGTCATACAATAAGTGATCTAAACATCGCTCGAGTAGAAAAAATAACATAGAACATGTATCGAGCACTTATTAGGTTTAAAAATCATGAAGATGAAAGATCTGTGCTCTTAAAATACTTGTCAGACCACTGCCTCAACATTCTGGGTTACCCAAAAAGTAAAGCTTAACGGTTAATGACATTTGACCGATTACTACGATCGATCTGTTGCTTTCTAAGGTTTGCAAATTCCCTGTACTTGTAGTTTGCATGACATACTATAATTAAGATACAACTATAGACCATAAACACGGGTCATAAGAGAGATCAAATCCGGTCAAACCATGTTAGACGACATGTTCTTGATTTTCTAGAAATTCCAGAAAACCATTTTTGTGATCTTTTGTACAGGTTTGATCAGCCACTATTTCCACCTTGTTTAATATTTAGGTGTTATCAAGGCTTTACTTTACAGTCCAAATACCAGGTTACAATCTAGATGCAACAAACAGAACAAAACAACAAACATATGAAAGATCTGGGCCTTTAAACTTCATGTCACAACGATCTGGGCATGTTCTTGACTGCCCAGATTTCCTTCAGTCATGGTCGGTCAACGACCTTTGACCACGAATAACTTTCAAACTAGACATTAAATAACTCTGATTCTTTTTGTAGATTAAAGACTACATAACAAGATACACATAACAACTTAAAAACAACAAAAATCATAATGGACAAAAGATCTGTGGCCACTGACATTTGTTGTCAGATCACAGTTTAACTTTTTTCTAGATTTTGCAAAAACTCAAATCCAAGCCTCTAGATGTTATGGATTCAACATCTAGCAACCCAAATCATCATTAGACACTATAACCAACATGTTTTAACAAAAATTTCAAACATCAAACAACCGAAATTTGGACAGAAATCAAGATAGGGTTTTATACTTTCTATGATCAATCTTTGATTCTGTGCTTTTGATTTGGTTATGGATTTCGTGGGGCTTGGTTTGTGACTGATATTAGCAAAGAATTTTGGAGGTGAGAGCTTGAGAGAGATATGTTGAGTGTTTTTTTAAAAATTGAGCTAGCAAATGAATTTCTCTCTCTCCAAATCTATTTATACAAGTGTATGATGCATGTATTGGCTGCTGAAATGGCTGATATCTGTCAACTTAAGTCACATGGGGTTGTTGGTTTGGTGAACAACTTCACCAAATGTCAAAACCTATACACTAGCTTCAATAATGCATACAAGGGCAATTTGGTCTTTTGTCTTGGAATTTTAAGGGCAATCTTGTAACTTGTCAAACCCTTAGATTTTAACCCTTAGGGTTTAACCCTAAGGTTTAGCACAAATTATAGGATTTTCTAACTAGGGTTTGTAAAAAATAATAATAAAATTTTAGTTTCTAAAAATTGTAATTAGGGTTTCTTAATCAATTAGGATTTTTTTTAATTACTTAACACTTTGCTAATTAGGTTTAAGAGACACTAATTAGCATTACACCTTCCAATTTAGCGATTAGGGTTTACCCTAATCAAATTAGGGTTTATAATAAAAAATATTAGGATTTTCTAAAAATTTAATATTTCTAAATATTAATTAGGGTTTTGAATAATTAAGATTCTCCCTAATTAGGGTTAAGTTTTACTAAATAGTATTTATCTTTCTAATTTAGCAATTAGGATTACCCAATTAGCAATTAGAGTTACAATTAGGAAATTAGGGTTTTAAATTTTTAGCATTTAATATTTCTAATTTATACAATTAGGGTCATCGATATGCAATTAGGGTTTCTTAAATAATAATTAGGGTTTCCTAATTAACCTTAAATTATGCCATACACGACATAATTCAACTGACACAATTACCACACAGTCTTAAATTTCCCAATTGAATTAAAAATAGGGTTAAACAAATTAATGCTAGGGTTTGGTCATAAGATGCCATAATTGACCAACATTATCAGTCCACACATATACAGTACATATTTACAGTACTAAAATAAAATAATATTATAATAAATATCATTAATCACATAACATAATTACTAGATAAATTTTAAAGTCTCATTTGACTTCAACTAGGGTTTATCAGTAACATTAAAATTGTTCCATCAAAACTGATCCTCACATTAACCTTACACACATAACACACCTAATTATAACACTGAAAAATAATAATATAATATTATTATTCTCATTCCTTGATCAAAATCCAAAATTAGGATTTTGGATTCCATATCTGATTTTAACTGCCATATATAACATTAATAATTAAGTTAAAAATAAATAACTTAATTAATCTGAAATAAGTTCATATAATAAAATAAAATAATTATTATAATAATAAAATAATCATTTCATATATTATTTAAATAATATATAATTATATTTTCATGGAAAATAATTAATAAAAATATTTCTATTATAAAATTAATTATTATAAGAATATAGTTTATAATGTGCAATAATTCTAAAATAAATTTATTTGTAAACATTCATGTAATAAATATATTTTTATTTATTACATAATTACATATACACATTATCTTGTACAAATCATCATCTTTAAAATAAAAAAAAAATTATACGCAAAATTTCTGATTTAATTGTATAGAAAATATCGGGTTGATACATTCACCCTCCCTTTTAAGGATTCCGTCCCCGGAATTACCGTTTTAAAACCTATACATACCAGGGTACAAAGCATACACAATCATTACAAGAAGATCTCGATCAAAATTGATCGAACCGATCTTTATCTATTCACATAAAGCTTACCTATCTTCTTAAACAGAAATTTGATTTCTAAAAGAACTCAAATTCCTCCTTCAAAATATCTTTATAAAATAATTTACTATATATAAGAAAATAATATATAAGAAATAAAATTGGTTAGAATAATACCTGGAGTTGAATCCCCGGTTGCTACAGTTTCTTGAACGGTCATGTTGAAGACGCTTGCGGTTGATTTCGTTGGTTTGTTTTTTGATGTTGGTCCCGTTGTCGCCAATGTCCTGCTGCCTTTTCCCGTATTTTAATTCTTTGCCTCCCTTCTCCTTTTTTAACAGTCTTTCACCTTATACTCCATTAATCCACACTTAAAACACATATTGTACATTCTTGCGTTGGGACAGTTATGAGAGATATGTTCCTCCTGCCCATACTTATAGCACAAAAACCTTCTTTTTAAACACACATACTTACCCTTTATCTCCTTTCCTTATCGTATAGGTGGCAAAAGTTTTCTTTTGTCCCTCCGTTACCCTAGTTATCATAAACGCTACTTACTGTGTTCGATTGATCCTCTAAACCCCGACGCGCTCGAAAGGCTTGAAGTCTTTGACGTCATTCGATCGATTATCTGGCCGATCCGCCTTGCATGATCGGTATTCCGCTCGCATAGCTTGATCGTCCCATATTCATAAAATTACAGATTCGGTCCGGTTGTCTTCCAAATTTTGTTTGATGTTCTTCTTCGCGTTTGTATTTCATTTTGTCTCCTCATGCGGCATTATCACAATTTATTCTTTATTCTAAGCTTTATCGTATACGTATAATCATATAACATGAAATTCTATAGTCTGATTATCATGTACTCAAAATATTATATATTTTAAAATTTTGGTTTTCTGCATTAACCAGTACTCATATAATTAACTACTATCTCTATACCAACTTATTTCATTAATCCAACATAAATTCATACTCATATCACTTGACATACCATAACACATATTGTTTTAATCATTCGCTATCCCTTTGTGACTCAAAAGTCAGGAATCGCTGCCACAACTTACACAAAATTTGAAAAATATTACCTTATACAAACATACCTATCATATACATAACATAGAATCATACCTATTCAAGTAATACTAGTACTACTTATTTCTTACGCCTCCACTAAGGATCAATTACTTAGAAATCTGCCTATTCCCATTATCCTTAATAATCCATTCACACCTAACTACGCCTAGTTCGTCCAACTTACCATACATTATGAGTTTAAGAACTCACCACAAACATATGAGTTTAAGAACTCGACATTGACCACATATCCTTTAACTATACTTTACCTATCAGTCATACTATCGTTTTAGGGTCCGGTACTGTACTTTTCAAAACAACCACCTCATTGAGGTAACTTTCAATGTGAGCCTCTATTTCAGCTATTGGCTTTGATATTGGCTTGGTTATGGAGGTTGAATTCTTTTTTACGATTTGAGGGTATCCTAATCCTTTTCTATCTGACATCTACACACAAACTATCATGATTATCACTTAATATATACACACAACAATTAATAGTTTTATATAAGTTATCTTTTATTTGTTTTGACGATGAACTTATTCAATTCATCTCCCTTTTTAAACTCTATATGAGTTATTTGAATTTTCAACATTTTCCTCTGTTCCAAGGTTATAGCCTAAGGTCTAACCCACCTAAGGTTTTTAACCCTAAGCTCTGATACCAACTTGTAAAGCCCCCAAACTCGGGTACTTGAAACCCAAACTCGGTGCTTCACGATACCATTTCTATGAGCGGAATAATACTAATAATAATAACAATAATATAAATATCAAACTTATCTTACATTTATCAGAGTCTACTCCTAATTACACAACCTTTACTATAATTCTTTACATGATATATAATACATATCATTGTCTATATATTGTCTAACTATTACAAAAGATACCATTAAACATGTTATGTTTGCTTTCCTTTTCACTTGTTCTTGTCTGAACCTTCGAGTTATTCATGCCTAGCTGAAAATATTTAAATTTAAGCAAGGATGAGCATTTGGGTGCCCAACAAGTAATAACAATTAT
Source organism: Panax ginseng (assembly GCA_020205605.1). Lineage (NCBI taxonomy): Eukaryota > Viridiplantae > Streptophyta > Magnoliopsida > Apiales > Araliaceae > Panax > Panax ginseng. The sequence goes on along the minus strand of CM035140.1, from coordinate 58,491,075 downwards.
GAATATAATTAGCTGAAAGAAATAAATGTTTTCTTTGTACATCACTTCTACAACGAATTTACAGTTGTGAAGTAAACTGAACCAATAATAATCACATAACAATTTTATCCCAAATTTTTGAAACTACGTATTTACTATATATATAGGGTAGTCGACATACTATGAACATTGTTTTAAATTTTCGATAAGGTTTAGTAGAACTTCATCTGCAAACCGTCATAACTTACGGGCGTGAGGGTGATCATCCAAATGAGCCCTGTATTGATCAATACTACATTACAAGAATGATAAGATCGTTCACTCTGTCCACCTTGGGCGCATAAAAGTTTTCCCGTGATCGGGATGTTTATACTTAGACTAGAATCCAAATCAAAATAATTTGATTGGATACAAAAAGGTTTTAACTTATTCAACGATATTTTTGAATTTGTGTCTAGCTGATCAAGTAACTTAGACGGCTTATATATATATATATATATATCAACATGTAATTAAATATAATGATTATCTAAGTGGGGACACTTGTGTAACCATGTTTAAAAATTAATGAACAGAATATATATCTTAATTACCATATACTAACATGTTGATAAACAATGATCAGATATAGAATATATCACAATAGGGTTAATAATATAGCATAATAATAATATAATTACGAAACTTCTTACTCATGTCCATTGATAAAAAGGAAATGCAAAGGTAAGATATCTTTTTGATCTGCTAACTACGATTCTCAGTAACTTATTTCTATCTTTATATAACACCTATTAGTGATAAGATCATTTGATCGATTAGAATAACATACTATAACACATACCACTGCTTATTGCAGTCAGCACATAACCTAATCACATTGTCACATATGTTCCACAACCATTGAATCACAAATAAACACATATCTAGTCAAATTATCTAGTTTCGGATCAATATCTGAAGCATGTCGGTGTACCGACGACTTTATCGGGTAATTATCGAGTCTAAGACTCTATCCTGTAGCTCAATACCTGTAAGTATCAGTCATATTATTTTTAAATGACTTATAATAATTTTTAAACATTTATTATAATTTATCATAAAATTTCAAACATCTGAATCATTATTAAATGATTTAAATATTAAATAATTATATTATCATTAATATTTAATTAATATTAAACTATTAATGAAACCATTGCCAAAATGTTAAAGTTATTTATAATAACTCAAAATACTTTTAAAGTATTAATATTACACTTAAATGATTTTTAAAAGAATTAAAATCTTTTTTATATAATTATCATTAATATTAAAGTATTAATGCATTATTTATCAAAATATTAAAAGTCATTAAGTATAACTTAATAATATTTTTAATTCATTTATATTCTCATTAAATGATTTTTAAATAAATAAAACCATTTTAAAACTATTTATTTTATATAATTATTCATTAGACTTAATATCATTTATTATTAAATTAATATCATTAATACTAAATTATTAATGAAATTATCCTTTAAATATTAAAAGTTATATTTTATAACTTAAAATATCTTTAAACAATTTATTTTCATTTTAAAATGATTTTTATATTAATAAAATCATTTTTAAATTAATTATTTTAATATAATTATTACATAACCTTAATATCATTAATAATAATTAATTAATGAAATTTACCTTTAAATATTGAAAGTTATATTTTCTAACTAAATATATTTTTAATACCTTATTATCATTTAAAATGATTTTAATATAATAAAATCATTTTTAATTTATTTATTTAATTCATTTATTAAATAACTTAACTATTATTAATATTAATTTATTAATGAAATTTAACACAAAATATTAAAAGTTACATTTATAACTCAACAATATTTTTAAATACTTTATTCTTATTTAAAATGATTTTATAATATTAAAATAATTTTCTCCAATTTATTTAATACAATAATTAAATAAATTAAATATCATTAATATTCAAATAATTATAAATATTAATGAAAAATATCCTAAATAATTAAAAGTTATTTTTCATAATTTAAAATAATATTTAAAACCGATTTTGTAATTTTTAGGAATTTATTTCTATTTTTAATTCATTTGTTGGAATTTAGAAAATTAAATTAATTAAATTAAATCATTTGTAGCCTTTATGCGGACGCTTTTCATCATTTGTTGGTGTTCTTGAGGCTCAAGAACACTGACAGAAAGTGCTAAATGTACTTACTTTGACCATGATTAATTCACTGAATACGTTGTTTCTGGGCAACCTATGACATGGATATTGAAGTATTGATTTAACACTATAAGTATCAATTAATATCTTGGTCAGATTGCAACACACAAGCAAGATAAAAGCTTTCAAACTAAGTGTAGGACGTGTTCTTCATGTTCTGGGCTGCCCAGAAACATGAAGTCATGGTCAGTCAACGGTATTGATGGCCTTCAATCTTTCAATCTGGTCATACAATAAGTGATCTAAACATCGCTCTGAGTAGAGAAAATAACATAGAACATGTATCGATCACTTATTAGGTTTAAAAATCATGAAGATGAAAGATATGTGCTCTTAAAATACTTGTCAAACCACTGCCTCAACATTCTGGGTTATCCAGAAAGTAAAGCTTAACGGTTAATGACATTTGACCGATTACTACGATCGATCTGTTGCTTTCTAAGGTTTGCAAATTCCCTGTACTTGTAGTTTGCATGACATACTATAATTAAGATACAACTATAGACCATAAACACGGGTCATAAGAGAGATCAAATCCGGTCAAACCATGTCAGACGACATGTTCTTGATTTTCTGGAAATTCCAGAAAACCATTTTCGTGATCTTTATGCAGTGTTTGACCAGCCACTACTTCCACCTTGTTTAATATTTAGGTGTTATCAAGGCTTTACTTTACAGTCCAAATACCAGGTTACAATCTAGATGCAACAAAGAGAATAAAACAACAAACATATGAAAGATCTGGGCCTTTAAACTTCATATCAGAATGATCTGGGCATGTTCTTGACTGCCCAGATTTCCTTCAGTCATGGTCGGTCAACGACCTTTGACCACAAATAACTTTTAAACTAGACATTAAATAACTCTGATTCTTTTTGTAGATTAAAGACTACATAACAAGATACACATAACAACTTAAAAAACAACAAAAATCATAATCGCCAAAAGATCTGTGGCCACTGACATTTGTTGTCAGACCATAGTTTAACTTTTTTCCAGGTTTTGCAAAAACTCAAATCCAAGCCTCTAGATGTTATGGATTCAACATCTAGCAACCCAGATCATCATTAGACACTATAACCAAAATGTTTTAACAAAAATTTAAAACATCAAACAACCAAAATTTGGACAGAAATCAAGCTAGGGTTTTATACCTTCTATGATCAATCTTTGATTATGTTCTTTTGATTTGGTTATGGATTTCGTGGGGCTTGGTTTGTGACTGATCTTAGCAAAGAATTTCGGAGGTGAGAGCTTGAAAGAGATATGTTGAGTGTTTGTTTAAAAATTGAGCTAGCAAATGAATTTCTCTTTCTCCAAATCTATTTATACAAGTGTATGATGCATGTATTGGGTGCTGAAATGGCTGATATCTGTCAACTTAAGTCACATGGGGTTATCAGTTTGATGAAAAACTTCCCCAAATGTCAAAACCTATACACTAGCTTCAATAATGTGTCGACGTCGGGATTTTTGGGTGTCCCTTTCCGTTACTTGTTCTTTGGTGTTCTCATTTTAGGTGAGATTTGTTTGAAAAAACAAGTGAAAAAGGTCCACATGTATAATGTCGATGAGGGACCGTTAAGAGTCGCCATTGGTTTTTAAATGGTTGTACCAACACAATCGAGAAATGGTTTGCACATTGACCCGTTGATGTGACAACGATAGGCCAGTCAAACCGCCGAGATTCATTTAGGGTCCGGGACTTGGTTATCTGGGGAAGGTGTTAGGCTCCCACATCCGCAAATGTTATTACTACGGTGATCGCTTCTTTTCAAGAAAATATTATATGAGTGTGTGTGTGTGGGTCAATGTGTTGTTATATGAAAGTTAAAGCGAGGCCTCGTTCGAACCTATATACACAGGGTTTGAATTTATGTAAAAATTCAATTTTTAGCAAGATATGGCAGTGATGTTTTATAAAAGAGGTTTTTCAAACCCTGATGCTCAATAGGAATTGAGACCTTTTACACTCCCATTTTTATTAAGTGATCGACTTGATTGATTTTATTTGACGGATGCGAGGCATTCGTACGAAAATAATATACAAAAATAATGCCGACTTCCTCGTGGGTATGGAAACCATATGAGGAAATTCAGACATCGCAGAATAATTTACAAGTCGCTATAAATTGAAAATGTCCATCACGGAACCGAATCTAGATCCAATGAGATGAATCATGATCACATGATTCCTAAAGCATGTAATATTGCAATTTATATAAAAGCAATAAGGTGTATATATAAAAGCGAAAAATATATATATACATAGGATCACCAACCACGAAGCACCTCCATGGGGGATCAAAATATAAATAAAGTTGTAGATACTACCAACCGCCACGAAGGAAACTCCAAAGTGGACAGTAATGTAAATAAAGTCAAATGCGGTCAATCGCCACGAAAGTAAACTCCAGGCGGTGACGAAAATATAAAGAAAGTCAGAAACTATCAACCGCCACGAAAGGAACTCCAGCAGATAAAACAAATATATATATATATATATATATATATATATATATATAAGAAAAGCAATAAACGCACTCTGATGTAAAATCAGCTCATCGAACATAGTTTCGACCACAGTTCATATATATAAGTATATATATATAAAGTGAGTAAACGCACTGCATCAAGTCAGGCTCATCGAACAAAGTCCTACACACAAATTGATATATATATATATATATATATATATATATATATATATATATATATATATATATATATATATATATACATAAAAGTGAATAAACGCACTGCATCAAGTTCAGGCTCATCGAACAAAGTCCGATGCACAATTAATATATATATATATATATATATTAAAGCAATAAACGCTCCAGATCAAGACTAGGCTCAATCGAGGCATAACTCGATAATGTTAGTCAATATATATAAATATATATATATATATATATATATATATATATATATATATATATATATATATATATATATATATATACAAATTGAAGGAAACCACTTGATCAAAGTCCTGCAAAAGCAAGCAACACGACTCTCAACGTGTAGAAGGGTGTGTGCAAAGATGAAGAGAAAGACTCTAAAGTGTGTGAGAAGGCTTACAGCTGACTGATAAAAAGGGCTTCTATATCTTTAGAGTGGGTAAACACTGGGCTTTTGTGGGTACAAAAGAGGATATATATGAGCTCATAGGTGTTTGAAAGTGGGAATATACACTGTATGGTGAGTGCAGAGCAAATTGTGCAGGGTTTCCCCGTCTTTTTTTCTTAGAAAATCAGCACCCCAGGCCTCATATTTATAGAGGTGGGTGCCGCAGGTCTACCTGTGACACCTAGTAGTAGGTGTACCTGCGGATTCCCGGGGTGCCTGGGCGTGGTCCCCCGCAGTGTCAAAATACGTGATGATATGCTGCTTTCGATTACGCTCATAACTTTCTTTCAATCCGGGAGTCCGATGGAAGCGTGCCATACCATTCTGAAAAGCTTTTTCCGAGAGCTACACAATGATATATGATTTGACCTTTTTTGATTCTAGGAAGATGGGTCCATGACCAAAATGGCATTCCCGGGTTTCCGTCAGGCAGTCCGTTGAGTCCCAAGTTGCTAGAGCAACTACAAAATCATTCCTTTTCGGAGGAATGTGGAGGAAGGATTTTTCTTCAAACTCCGAAGCCATCTATAGAACCTGCCGATGGTAAGGTAGCAACTGTAGAACCTTTTGAAGAGATTTTTTCTTTTTCTTTTTTCTCTTTCTCCTTTTCTTTTCTTTTTATTTTCTTTTTTCTTTTTTCTTTTTCTTTTTTTTCTATTAGATCATTGAAAAGAGCCATATGGCTCACTGATAGGTAGCTCCGGTATTGATGAGGCCGAATGATAATCGTCTGTAGCAAAGGGCTCCCCAAGGCGTGATGAATGAAGTTTTCTCATGATCATCTTCAAAGAACTATGATTTGATGGTACCTCATGAGCAATCAAAGAAAGGAGTACATGTCGTATCGAGCTGTATTGTCAATGAGTATGTGGATGAATGGCACGTGAAAGCTATCTTTGAGGCAAGATTTATTCAAATCTCTGCAATCCACACAAACTCGCACCTCCCTTCCCGGTTTCGGCACGGGGACTATGTTGGATAGCCATTTAGGGTATATTGACATCATGATGATGCCGGCTTGAAATTGTTTCACAATTTCTTCTTTAACTTTTAACTTCCACTCAGGTTTCAATCGCCTGAGCTTCTGCCTGAATGGCTTGAATCCCCCTTTGATGGGAAGGCGATGAATGATAATGTCTGTGTTTAAACCGACCATGTCTTCGTGAGACCATGTAAACACATCCTGGAATAGGGTCAATAGAGTAACCATGTCATTCCTTTGGTTTTGAGTGAGGTATGTACCAATTTTGATTTGTTTGGGGTTTTCTAAGGTTCCGAGGTGTAAAAGAGGTGGTTTGATCAAGATTTGGCTTGGGTTTGTCTTCGACCCATTCTTTGATCTCTTGAGGTATCTTATAGTCCTCTTGTATTTCCATAAAGTCTGAGTTCAACTTTACATCAAAGTTACAGTCTTTGTGGAGAATAGGCACCTCATCAGCAAGTACAGGCACATCTAAATTCAGAGTCCTGAAAAAAAATATGCTTTCACTTAGTATACAACACTGTTCAATCACACAAAGTGTTATCCTGTAATGACAAAAGTAACTGCTAATACTATTAAAAAAAAGTAAGCAGTTATTGCTATCTACAAGGTAGAGAGAGTTTCTTCCTTGTTTACCCTCGTCGACAAATGCAAGGAGTGCTGCTTCAATTATCGAGGGCAAAGTTTTGGTGAACTGCAGTGATGGAGGGGCTATCATCAACCTCCTTCTCCCGAATTATGACCATTACGTCTGGGCAATCATCGTCTGAGGTGTAAGTGTTTGAGAAGTGTTTGTTTGGGTTTTTATTTGGTTTGACCGCACCATTGATGGCTGCCTACGTACTCCTATTGAAGAGGAGATCAGGTCTTTCATAGTTCAGGCTTTGGTTTGAAAAGGTTCAAAGGGGTAAGAGGTGAGAAGAGGGTAGAGATGTTTTTTTGTTTTGTTTTGTTTTTCGTTTTGTTTTTTTTAATGTATTTACATGTATGGAAAATAAAAGGCATACTACGAAGAAAGTGATACCGTTCCAACATTTTCTGGAACTCACAACTTTATCCCCTGGATCTACATATTCTCGGCTAGTTGAGGCCTGATAGTCCAGTTGTCAGTGGTTATGTCGCCTTCAGGGCTCGTGATAGAGGTTACCCCTTGATTCTGAATGTCTTTGCTTGTGGCCATAACTTGATCGCTTCCTGATTTAGTACATTCCTCAGGGACGCTTGATATGGACGCATTGCAAAAAGGGATGAACTCTGGATTCTTTAATGGGTTGGATTCCCCGATAATCTCACCACCTTTTTCTTCATCTATTCCTTCGCCTTCTTCATGGGTTTCAAAGGATTCGACCATGAAATCTCCCTCGAACTGTTGTCACATTTCTTGCAAAGAACTTTCCTTTTTGGTTTTTTCTTCCTTGGAAAGGATTAGTATTTCCTCCACATCATCCAAGGTGATAAGATCAGGAACGTGGTTGATATCTTGGAACCATGGGACGTCTGATGTTGGGAGGGGAATCTCCTTTGGGGATGCCTTTGTCTCTTCTGTCACTTCTTGCATCAGGATCAGTCCACCTTGTGCTCTGGTAGAATTGTCGCTCATAGCCTTCACCTCATTTGAATTGCCTGTCTCGAATGGACATCTTAAGCTTTTTATTTCCTTTTTACCATTTTTGGTCATGGAAATTCTATATCCAAATTTCCCATTTTCAATGAGATCCTCGGATTTTATGTCGCAGCAAGACCAAAGATTCTTCAGTCGTATACCCAAGTGAGTTAGAATGGTAGAGACATATCTTGGTGGAGTCATAACTCTTTATCTTGGGTTTTATAGGAGGCAGCAATTTAGTAATCCTTCCTTTGCTTATCAGAAAGTGTAGCATTTCTTCTTTGGATTTGCTCAGAGGGGTGAATTTTCGGACTCTTTTGGAGGTTGTTTGATCTTTCATCTTTGAGAATTCGCATTCCCTCGATTGGTTCTTCCATTGGCGAGATCTTCTAGCAATTTTATCATCCCTATTTTCTTGTATTTTCAGCCTGCTTTGATCTTCTTCATTTAGCTGGCTCATCGTGGAGTCCTTTTTCTCTTGGCTTTCTGATAGTTGAGTGAAAAATTGCCTTGTTTCCTGATGTTGGCGCACTATCAGTTTAGCCAGCAGGTTCACATGATTCTGGATCGTATCCAATTTTTGCATTACTGGCATACCTTCCTCCGAGTTTTCCCACTTTAGGACATTTGTTATGCGCTTTTGCGGGTATTCCTCCATCCTTCGTATGTACTTACGAATTGGATACATTTCAGCGCTTCCTGACCCGATCATGTTTACTTCTTCCGTATCATGTAGCAACGGAAGGTTGGTGTTGATATTTTGTTGGTCAGGTTGTTCGACCACAATACTGCCACTTTCGGTCAGATTTTGAATCTTATGTTTTAAGGACCAACACTCCTGTGTATCATGTCCTAGAGACCCTGAGTGGTAAGTACATCTCTGGCTTGGATTGTATCTTTTGCTCCCTGGTTCTAGAGGTGGAGCTAGTTCGGTAATTTTCTTGTGATCCATTAATATCGCCAATACATGTTCAAGGGAATCGCCCAGTGGAGTGAATACCCGATTTTCCATTCTTTCAAATTTTCTTTTCCTGTCTGGGTATTGGTTGAATGCATCATATTGTGGAGATGGCAGATTGTCTTGCATTTTCCAAATGGGAGGACTGTAGTTTGGTCTCCTAGCTTGCCCCTGTACAACAAGGGATACATGTTCATTTCCTTTATCGGGTACCCCTTTGGGATCACTCGCATACTTGCCAGTCTATATATGTTTGGCGACTGCTTCCAAGGCAGTGAAGTCTTTAATCTTGCCTGCTTTCAGGCCCATATCTGCCATTTCGCCGTGTTTGATCATTTCCGCAAATGGCTTTCCTATGCCTGCTAGGATCCTCTCATAGTAAGGAGCCTCTTGGATATCAATAAATGTCATTACCATCTCAGTTTCTGTCATTGATGGAATGACTTACGCTGCTAGATTTCTCCACCTTTGGGCATATTCTCGGAAAGATTCAGTACTTTACTTTTTCATTTTAGTCACTTGATATCGATCTAGTGCCATTTGTGACTGAAAATTGTACTGATTTAGGAAGGCGTGGGCCAATTCTTCCCAGTTGTGGATTTTGGCATTGTCAAGTCGAGCATACCAGGCTTTAGCTTCTCCAGTGAGACTCTTTTGAAAAAGTTTCATTCTGAGGCTTTCATTTTCAAAGATAAGATCCCGATTCGCGAAGGTACACTTTTAGGTGCGTATATAGGATCGCTTTGCCCCATTGTATTTTTAAACTCGACTTTGAATTTGGTAGGATATTGAGCCCTTGGGAATATACAGAGATCCGAATAGGTGACACTCCCATAATTTCCGGTCCCTTTAATTGACCAATGGTATCCTCCATTTGTTGGACTTTCTTTCGATATCCCTCAGGTTCTCGATCATCCCCGAGATTTGTGATTTCTTTATTGGAATGAGGTTTAGGTACACTGGTTTCCATCTTTTTACCAATGCCCTCGACCGCTTCACGGTATGAAGGACTCTAGTTGAGTAGGCATTGTCTAGCCCTGCATATTTTTACTTTGTTCTTTTAGAAAGATAACCAATTCTGATATCTGATTCCTTAATCCTTCAAACTCCTCTTGGGAAACAGGAGTAGGATCAGGCTGGCCCGGTGTAGCCATGCCTAACAGTGGGATCAGTGCCTTCCTGGACTTTAAACGGGTAACAGGACCGATTGCTTCCCTGCGAAAGACTTGCATAGTTTAGTCTTTAGGGAATGTGTATAATAACATGATTTGTGATGTGTCCATTTTATGATTTTTATCCTGCAAAACGGATGTCAGCTGTTTGTAGCATGCAAAAAATACGTATGTGTACACATTTCTTCATATTTCTCATTACATGGAGATAGATATGGCATGAATTTGTGTAATTGAAATGAAAACATGAAGAGACTTTCCTCCGTTTTGGGTTTATTAGAGGCTGACCTATCTTAGGTTACTCTCGCGGTTTTTTGGCATGAAGGTTCCCAAATCATCGCAATCTACTTGACGGGAAGTTAATCCAGTCTTTCAACTGGAGCGAATTTGGGTGGTGCCTTTCCTGAGCCTCGGAGAATTAGTCTTCTCACGAGTCCAGTAATCAAACACCGATGGGATAGCCTCCTGGTGGAGGGACCACACAACATACATTCACATACATCGCGTCTCACCGTATGAAAATGATGACATGTGCGAAGCACTAATATCACATGCAGATATGGTGCGAAGCACTAATATCACAGGCAGTTATGGTGCGAAGCACTAACATCACAAGCAGTTATGGTGCGATGCACTAAGTGCAATAAGGAAATGCATTCGTACACATTCATCAAAAATGTAAATGCAACATCCACACACAAGCAGATAACAATTTTGAAAAGATTGTAATAGCGGCTTAAGTCCTCTTACTGGAATCCCCAGCAGAGTCGCCACCTGTCGACGTCGGGATTTTTGGGTGTCCCTTTCCATTACTTGTTCTTTGGTGTTCTCATGTTAGGTGAGATTTGTTTTAAAAAATAAGTAAAAAAGGTCTGACATGTATAATGTCGACGATGGGACTGTTAAGAGTCGCCAGTTGGTTTTTTAAATGGTTGTACCAACACAACCGAGAAAATGTTTGCACATTGACCCAGTGATGTGACATCGATAGATTTGGTTGGCCATAAAACCGAGATTCATTTAGGGTCCGGGGACTTGGTTATCGGGGGAAGGTGTTAGGCACTTCGACATCCGTGTTACCACGGTGACCGCCTCTTTTCAAGAAACTATTATATGAGTGTGTGTGTGTGTGGTCAATGTGTCATATATGAAAGTTGTGCGAGACCTCGTTCAACCTATATACATGTGGTTTGAATTTATGTAAAATTCAATTTTAGCAAGATATGGCAAGCGATGTTTTATAAAAGAGGTTTTTCAAACCCCGATTCTCAATAGGAATTGAGACTTTTACACTCCCATTTTTATTAAGTAATCGGCTTGATTAATTTTATTTGACGAATGCGAGGCATCCGTGCGAAAATAATATACAAAAATAATGCCGATTTCCTCGTGGGTATGGAAACCATCTGAAAAAATTCGCATATCGCAGAATAATTTACAAAAGTCGCCATACTAAAAATGTCCATCACGGAACTCAATCTAGATCCAATGAGATGAATCAGATCACATGATTCCTAAAGCATGTAATATTGCAATTTATATAAAAGCAATAAGCGTATATATATAAAAGCGGTAAATATATATATATACGCATAGGATCACCAACCACGAAGCACCTCCATGTGGGATCGTAAATATAAATAAAGTCAGAGATACGGCCAACCGCCACGAAGAAACTCCAGGCGGATGTAATGTAAATAAAGTCAGAATGCGGTCAATTGCCACGAAGTAAACTCCGAGCGGGGATTAAATGTAAAGAAAGTCAGAAAACTATCAATCGCCACGAAGGGAACTCCAGCGAGACAAAAACAAATATATATATATATATATATATATATATATATATATATATATATATATAAGAAATCAATAAACGCATATAGGATGTAAAATCTAGGCTCATCGAACATAGTTCGACCACGCTTCATATATATATATATATATATATATATATATATATATATATATATATATATATATAAAAGCGAGTAAACGCACTGCATCAAGTCAAGGCTTATCGAACAAAGTTCTACACACAAATTGATATATTTAAGTATATATATATATATATATATATATATATATATATATATATTTATATATATAAAAGCTTAATAAACACACCAGCATCAAGTTCTAGGCTCATCGAACAAAGTCCGATGATAATTAATATATATAAGTATATATATATATATATATTAAAGCAATAAACACTCTGCATCAAGTTCAGGCTCAATCGAGGCATAACTCGATAATGTTAGTCAATATATATATATATATATATATATATATATATATATATATATATATATAATATATATATATACAGACTGGAAGGAAACCACGGACCGAAGTTCGGGAAAAAGCAAGCAACACGACTCTCAACGTGTAGAAGGGTGTGTGCAAAGATGAAGAGAAAGACTCTAAAGTGTGTGAGAAGGCTTACAGCTGACTGATAAAAAGGGCTTCTATATCTTTAGAGTGGGTAAACACTGGGCTTTTGTGGGTACAAAAGAGGCTATATATGAGCTCACAGGTGTTTGAAAGTGGGAAAATACACTGTATGGCGAGTGCAGAGCAAATTGTGCAGGGTTTCCCCGTCTTTTTTTCATAGAAAATCAGCACCCCTAGCCTCATATTTATAGAGGTGGGAGCCACGTGTCTACTCATGGCACCTAGTAGCAGTGTGTACTGCGGGTTGCCGCCTCGTGCCCTGGCAAAGTGGGGTCCCGCCAAGTGTCAAAATATCGTGACGCTGCTTATTCGCTTTGGCCGCTCATAACTTTCAATCCGGGAGTCCGATAGAAGTGTGCCATACCATTCCGGAAAGTTCTTTCTGAGAGATACACAATGATATATGATTTGACCTTTTTTGATTCCAGAAAGATGGGTCCATGACCAAAATGGCATTCCCGGGTTTCCGTCAGGCAGTCCGTTGAGCCGTTTTGCGTAGTCTGCGCTCGGAAGTTAAGATATGGTTCTTGTGGGACTTCCTTTGAATCATTTTGATTTGACATGAGTGTATTTGATTTGAAGTGAAGTTGATTTAGCAAAATGACCATTTTGCCTCTCCCCAAGTTATCTCGATTTTTCGCAGCATAGTAAAAATCGCTTCGTGGTTATCTCGAGGTCAGGTTGGCTTGTTGTTGACTTTGACTATCCTCGATCATCTCCGAGGTTGGCTTGACTTCTATTCCCATGGTTGGGATCGAGACCGGATACCTCGGGGTCATCTCCGAGATTAATCGGTCTTCTCCGGTGTGGTCCCAGATTGTCTCTGCAGCCTCGGGGTTATCTTCGAGGTTGGATTTGGTTACTCTTATTGCGATTCGGGGTTTTATGATGAACTTCCTAGTAGTATCCTAGTATGGATTTGGATTGTCCTTCAGGGTTCCCTCTTAAAAGACGAATCTGTCCTCCTACAATGTTAGTAACAGTAGAAGAAAATTTTGAGTGTCTACATAATGCATACAAGGGCAATTTGGTCTTTTGTCTTGGAATTTTAAGGGCAATCTTGTAACTTGTCAAACCCTTAGGTTTTAACCCTTAGGGTTTAACCCTAAGGTTTAGCACAAATTGTAGGATTTTCTAACTAGGGTTTGTAAAAAATAATAATAAAATTTTAGTTTCTAAAAAGTGTAATTAGGGTTTCTTAATCAATTAGGATTTTTTTAAGTACATAACACTTTGCTAATTAGGTTTAGGAGATACTAATTAGCATTACACCTTCCAATTTAGCAATTAGGGTTTACCCTGATCAAATTAGTGTTTATAATATAAATTTTAGCATTTTCTAGAAATTTAATATTTCTAAATATTAATTAGGGTTTTGAATAATTTAGATTCTCCCTAATTAGGGTTAAGTTTTACTAAATAGTATTTATCTTTCCAATTTAGCAATTAGAATTACCCAATTAGCAATTAAGGTTACAATTAGGACATTAGGGTTTTAAATTTTTAGCATTGAATATTCCTAATTTATAAAATTAGGGTCATCAATATGCAATTAGGGTTTCTTAAATAATAATTAGGGTTTCCTAATTAACCTTAAATTATGCCATACACGACATAATTCAACTGACACAATTACCACATAGTCTTAAATTTCCCAATTGAATTAAAAATAGGGTTAAACAAATTAATGCTAGGGTTTGGTCATAAGATGCCATAATTGACCAACATTATCAGTCCACACATATACAATACATATTTACAGTACTAAAATAAAATAATATTATAATAAATATCATTAATCACATAACATAATTACTAGATAAATTTTAAAGTCTCATTTGACTTCAACTAGGGTTTATCAGTAACATTAAAATTGTTCCATCAAAACTGATCCTCACATTAACCTTACACACATTGCATACCTAATTATAACACTGACAAATAATAATATAAATTATTATTTTCATTCCTTGATCAAAATCCAAAATTAGGGTTTTAGATTCCATATCCGATTTTAATCATCATATATAACATTAATAATTAAGTTAAAATAAATAACTTAATTAATCAAAATAAGTTCATATAATAAAATAAAATAATTATTATAATAATTCTATAATCATTTCATATATTATTTAAATAATATATAATTATATTTTCATGGAAAATAATTAATAAAAACATTTCTATTATAAAATTAATTATTATAAGAATATAGTTTATAATGTGCATTAATTCTAAAATAAATTTATTTGTAAACATTCATGTAATAAATATATTTTTATTTATTACATAATTACATATACACATTATCTTGTATAAATCCTCATCTTTAAAATAAAATAAAAAAATTTTATACACAAAATTTCTGATTTAATTGTATAGAAAATATCGGGTTGTTACATAACACATGATCATACTTGAGTTCAATACAAGTTTAACTTACAAGTTATATGTCATCAAAATATAAAAAGGTCATGTAATCATTTGTGACTTACAACTTGATCATTCAATACTCAGTAGTCAAGCTTGTATATAGACAACACATGTATACTTACTTACATAGTTCATATTTTAGAAATTTCCCTTTCTTGACTATGTGCGAATAAGTGAAAACCATATATTAACCAAGCGAATGCCAATATATCTATAGGCATAATGAGTCCTAATATACATGCTTTCATGGTCATAACGTACTTTACTCATTTCTTGATGACATTAGCTTTCTCATTCTAATTTTCTTTGAATTTACACTAAGTCAACTTAGCATATACAAGGCATATTAGCATATAACTCTCATGAATTTACAACATATTTTAAAGTCACACATGCATGCTCAAACGGTCAAAACTTACAAGATAAAAGCCTTGGTAAGGTTCACTTTGAAAAGTCTTAAGTTTCTTATCTTCGAACTAGTCTAATCTTTCAATCATGTATGCTAGTGTGTTCAATCATTTTAGTCTTACATTTCATGTCAATATAAACCATATTAACATACTTATAAAGTCATAATGCTCACACGATTAGTTCGTGACAAAGTTCACTTTTGAAATCACAAATCTCATTTCAAGACCACAAGTATTGTGTCCATTGTAGGTACTAACATGGTTATACTTGTTCATACTACATGTTTATGCTTATGTGTGAGTATTAAACAGTTTTTATGCTTGTTCTAACCATATACTAACAAGTTAGCACATCAGAAACTAAACAAAACATATCGTAGTCATTTGCTGCGTTCAAGGCAATTGTTGTCTTTACCCTAAGATAAATAGGCGCGATTCATGCCACACCAGATCGAGATGTAAACTTACTGCTTTTGCGCAGTATCAAACATCAACACTTCTCTTTGATTTAAACATGCTTAATACCAACATTTAAGAGTTCAAACATGTAAGGCTACTTCCTAAACACATCATGGCAGGCCAAATCACTTTGATTAACAAAGAATTACAAGTAATTTCAAGAATTTGACAAAACCCATTTCAAGAACACAAGTTATGATTTTATACCCCTTGGCTTGAATTAGACCCCTCATACAGTGAGTATGATTCCAAAATTTCTCAGAAACTTAGGACTATTAATATCTGACTTTAACAAACAACAAAAAATTGAATTTGGAGCTTGCATTTATAGAGGAAGCATGAATTAGACATTGGCATTACCCAAAATTGGAGCCCAGGGTGTAATGGAAGGAAACAAAGGTTAATCAAGAGTGGTTTAACAACTCCTTACAAACTACCTAGCTAGCACATGATCACCTAAGATTAGCCACTTGGAAAATATGTAAACTAGCTTTTAATGCACTATTCATGTACTTGGTTACACTCATTTTGGGACAAGAGAGAAATCTCAGCATACTTGATCAAATAAGGCTTGGTTTGGACACTATAATTCCCATGATGTAGTATAAATGTGTAAATGCTACTACACAGAAATTTGGGGATTATTTATGTACTCACATTATATAACCCATGTACATTAAATACATGCAATAAAATAATGCAGTCAAGTATTATTGTCCGGGTAGTTTCATAATTATCTCTAGTACTACTCACATATGCATATTATAATATTATTTAATATTATATATCAAGTGTACACACATAACTTCTTTTTCCGATTTCTGGAATGCACAAATATTAATTTATATTTTTTAACAATCACTTATTATTTTATTGCACTACTTGATACTCCATATCATTAGAATATATTTATATGATTCTATGCATGCCACACATTACACTAATGTTCTAATTAAGTTTCTATAGTAAATCCTAATCGACTCAGATCGACACCTGGCAAGCAATTGCTTACCATTTGGTATCATTGGGATGGTGCTAATTCTATTTGGTCCTCGGCAAAGCCAAAATAAGTTAGCTTCAAGCCAGTTCCAATTCCTATCACCACATAAGTTTCATATGGGATAATTTAACTTCTTCAATGGTGTTATATCCATACTTGACATAATTCAATATGTTCAACTCTTGCCACCATATTCAAATAAATTTAATATTTAATCATTAAGAATCCTATCAATTCTTGATATCAAACTCTTAGGGTTAGTCCACTAATTTAAATAACTATTAGTGACTCCCTTTAATCATTTCATAAATTCACATAACCACATAAGGTTTAAATAAACTCACAAAGCTAACTCATTAAAATTAAATCACATATTTAATTAATAAGGAGTTTCAAATTCGTGGACGTTACAAATATTGTCACATAGACAATATTCAAACTCAAATGAAGTCCTCATTACATTTATTATCACACTATTTCATAAAATAGTGAGGACTACTATAGCCACAATCTCGGACCGTCACTCTGTTCCCTGACTAGTCCCGGCTATGTTCTCATTTCTTGAAGAGAACAATGAAAGCAAAAGGGTGAGCTCAACTAGCCTAGTAAAAATATTATGACTAAGATAATGTAGAATAAATTATCGTTAACATTCAACAGTGTTAAACTGATAAAATACAATAAACACGGAGTTTAACTGCAGCGGAACAAGTAATTCATTAGAAGAGTCAAGTAGAGCATGATATCTACTATCTTCTATGATTTAAAAAGTTTTTCATCAACTTTATCGATGAGACTCAGCTTATTAAATAAACTACATCATCGAATCATCCCTACACTACGGGCCAAGGATATTCATGTAATCATCAATGGTCATGATTATACCGAATAATCCCTGGTTATAATCATACTAACAACTATCCATCAATGCACTACAGGATAATGAGGACTTTAACCACATCATTTGTAACATTACGGGTCATGATTATACCGAATGATCCCTGGTCATAATCATACCAATCAACATTCCATCTATGCACGTAAGCCAAAGATGACTTTTATCACAAAATAAGCATGATGACGATGATATAAGAATTCAATTAAAAGAAAGCAAATGATAAATTTTTAAAGATTTATAATTTAATTTATCCAGAATTCAATAATGTCTAAATTGTCAACATGATACTGCTTTGTGGAGTAAAATTCAAGAGTAATATTGTATCAAAAATGATTTGGACATCAAAGAAATTAATTTTTGTCATGAATAATTTTTTAGGTGAATAGTACCCGAGTGAATAGTACACTGTGAATAGTACTCCGTGAATAGTACTTTATGAATAGTACTCGTGAATAGTACTTTGTGAATAGTATGACGTGAATAATACCCCGTGAATAGTACTTTGTGAATAGTACCATAAAAATGAATACTACTCACTTTACAAAGATTCTAATTTATGAAAAACTTAAAATTTAACAAGAATGTGCAGAAAATATCCTTGTGAAACGATACTAGATGAAGCACATATTTCAAGGATATTCTATTAATTTCACAGAGTATAAAAGCAATACTTTAACAAAATGAGGGTATAATCAGGAATACGAGACGAAATAATATTACTCACATACTACAGAGTATGGAAGAAAATATTATTCCTTATGAATACTAAAAAAATTAATATCCCTTACACTCTGATTAATATTACTCACATACTTGTGTTCTCGGCCTCTATCGTCTTTTTGTCCCAGCATGCATCCCATGGCATTGTCACTTATGGACATGTACATGAACAGGGGAACATCATCCCTGGGTGGTACCAAAACGGGAGCTTTTACTAGGTTGCTATGATTTGAGAAATAAACCTGCTAATGAATTTGATTCTTCCCAAAAATCCCCGTATTTCCTTCTCTGTTTGAGGAACGGGCATTTCAATGATGGCCTGGATTTTGGTGGGATCCAACTCAATCCCCTTGTGGCTGACTAGGAAACCTAGCAACTTGACTGATTTAACGCCAAAGGCGCACTTGGTTGGATTCAACTTCAAGTTATACTTACACAACCTATTGAAGAGCTTTTTGAGGTGGTCTAAGAGGTCTTCTTCCCTTCGAGACTTGACAATGATATCATCCACGTAGATCTCTATCTCTTTATGCATTAAGTCATGGAAAAGAGCCATCATAGCTCGCTGGCTGTGGCATTGATGAGGCCAAAAGACAACCGTCTATAGCAAATGGTTCCCCAAGGCGTGATGAAAGCAGTTTTCTCACGATCCTCCTCAACAACCATAATCTGGTGGTATCATGCGAAGCAATCCGTAAAGGAGTGCATGCTGTATTGAGCCCTATTGTCAATGAGAATGTGGATAAATGGCATGGGAAAGCTATCTTTAAGGCAAGCTTTATTAAGATCCCAGTAATCCACGCAAACTCGCACCTTTCCTCCAGGTTTAGGTACGGGAACTATATTGGATATCCACTCAGGATATGTGGACACCATGATAATGCTAGCTTAAAATTATTTCACAATTTTTTCTTTAACCTTTAAACTCCACTCAGGATATAATCGCCTGAGCTTTTGCTTGACTAGATTGAATCCCTCTTTCATGGGAAGGTGATGAAGGACAATGTTAGTGGACAAACCCACCATGTCTTCATGAGACCATGCAAACACATCCTGGAATTTGGTTAGTAGTGTAACCATGTCATTCCTCAGGTTTGGAGTAAGGTTTGAACCAATCTGGATTGACTTAGGGCTTTCTATGGTTCCGAGATTGAAAGAAGTAGTCTGATCAAGGTTGGGTTTAGGTTTGTCTTTGACCCATTCTTTGATCTCTTGAGGTATCTCAATGTCCTCTTGTATTTCTATCAAGGCTGAGTCCAACTTTTCATCAAAGTTACAATCCTTGTGGAGAAGATGCATCTTATCTGCAAGTACAAGCACATCTAAATTCAAAGTCCTGAAACAAAATATGCTTTCACTTAATATATGAAACTGTTTAATCATACAAAGTGTTAACATGTACTGACAAAACAACTGCTAATATTGTACAAAAAAGTAAGTAGTTAATGATATCTATAGGGCAGAAGGAGTTTCTGCTAGTTTTACCCTTGTTAACTAATGAAAGGAGTTCCGCTCCAATTGTTGAGGGCAAAGTCCCGGTGGACTACAGTGATGGAGTGGTTGTCATCGTCCTCCATCTCCCAAATGATGACCATTATGTCTGGGCCATCATTGTCTGGGGTGTATCTATTTGTATGCTCATCATGAACAATGATGCAGATGTTGCACATCATCCTGGCGATGTCTTGCTTACGTCTTCGTTCCTCTTCTTCCACTATGGGATCAGGAACTAAGACCACTTTTCCCTTGACAGGTATAGGCTTGGGAAATAACATAGCCATTATATTGGCTGGCACCTTTACCGAAGATTGTGTGGGCTCAGGATTTGCAAGCGGAGATAATCGCCGTGTGGCTGAAAATGAAGGAATCTGATGATGCTTATGAGGATTCCTGTGACTGGAACTAGTAGATTAGCCTAGTCCGGCTATCTCGATTTGACTTGACACTTGAATTGGGCGCTTAATACCCTGATGATCTTTATCTAGCCCTCATCCAGATTGATGACCCAATGACATCATTTCTTGAATAGCTGACATTACTTCGACAGAGATCTTGGGTGTGAGAGGTGGCACCCCAATAGGGTGATAGTGAGTGTTGCTCACCTACAAGGCATGGAAACGGTGACGCCCCCAAAATTAGGTATACATCACCCATCTTGATTCGCCAGATACATGGTACAGAATTCAAATACAACTTAATAATACAATTGTCGTGTACAATACGACAAAACACAAACTGTGAGTTTGAATACAAATATTATCTACTAGAGAGTATACAAACTCAAAAGGAGTCCTCATTACAATTATTATCACACTATATCACAGAATAGTGAGGACTACTAATGCACCATCTAAGACCACCACTCCGTTCCCCGACTCATCCCAGCTATATTCTCATTTCCTGAAGAGAATAGTGAAAGAAAAAGTGAGCTCAACTAGCCTAGTAAGAAATATTATGACTAAGATAATGCAGAATAAATTATCATTATCCTTAAACAGTGTTAAACTGATACAATATAACAAACATCAAGTTTAACTCTACAGCTGAACAAGCAATCCATTAAAAGAGTCAAGTAGAGAATAAAATCTACTATCTTTTATGATTTAAAAGGTTTTCATCACTTTTATCGGCTGGAACTCGACAATAAATAATCCACATCATCAAATCACCCCGCACTTTTCTGACGAGGATATTCTTTAGTATCACGACCACAATTATCCATGCACTACGGGCCAAGAATAATCATGTTTTCATCAACGGTCCTGATCATGCCATAAAACAATTCATCTTTGCACTATGGCCAAAGAGAATCCATAGCCATAATCATACCAAAAACTGTCCATCAATGCACTACAGGCCAATGAGGACTTTTTCCACATCATTTATAACATTACGGTTATGATTATATCGAATAATCCCTGGTCATAATCATACCAAGTCCATCTATGCACTACATGCCACAAATAACTTTTAACAAAATATAAACATGAGGATGATGACAATGATATAAGAATTCAATAAAACAAGTTCATGAATTAATTTATCCAGGAACCAGTAACGACCAAACTATTAACATGATACTGCTTTGTAGAGTAAAATTCAAGAATGCTCAGAAGAATATTTCCATGAAAAGATACTGGATGAAGCGCAAATATCAAGGATATTCCACTAATTTCATGGAGTATAGAAGTCAAAGTTTTAACCAACCGAGTATAATAAAGAATGGAATAACAAAAGAAATCACCATGCATGCGATAGATCAAGCACAAGAAGGTTATTCTAACGAAATAATAAATAACGGAACAAGTCCGCGTAAAAACGCACAAACAGGATATTCCAATGTAATAATAAAGAATGGAACCCGAGTCCCATAAAAAGCGCATGAACGTGATATTCCAATGTAATAATAAAGACTAGAACCGGTCCGTATGTAAAATGCATGTATGTGATATTCCAAATGAATAATAAAGACCGGAATAATGTAAGAATTTCACCAAGTATAGGGTAAAGACGCGTTATCTGAGTAATTCCAATGAATAATAAATAATGGAATAACAGAAGTTCTCTTCATGAATACAAAAGAAATAAATCCCCTTGCATTAGTAGGAGAATGAATACTGCAGTAGTGTAGTAACAGAATACTCTTCTTCTTTCTCTCTTATTCTCCCTATACTTTCTTTTTCTATAGCTTTAATGAATTTGTGACAAATAATGAAGAACTAGGCCTCTATTTATAGAAGATTTCTAGCTTAGCACTTGCAATGTGAAAAGGCAAGCAGCATGACGACTGGTGATGTGAAAAGAAAAGTGGTTTGACGCCTGTAATGTGAAACACCAAGTGGTGTGACGCTTGTAATGTGAAATGACAATTGGTTCGATGCCTGTAATGTGAAACGACAATTAGTTCGACGTCTGTAATATGAAACGGCAAGTGGTTTGACGTCTGGTAAAGGTAATTACTATTAGCGAAAGAGACTCTTAGATGATGACATATGGGCCCCCATAGAATAACCAAATTTACCACAAACGTCTCATAATAGACTCTTTATATACAACAAGGATTGAATAAATATTACCACAAATCATTTTATTTTTAATCAACACATATTTAATCTTTCAACAATTATTAATCATTAATATTATAATTTGTCGTCTCAATTATTGATTTAATAATATAACATATTATACAGATGATACTATGATAATAATTGAATCAATAATATAAGAGATATGATGCAGCAATTACTATAGCAATAATTGAGTATAACTTAGTGACTTCTCACGTAAGCATCAATAATCAATACCGTGTGCTACTATGCAACCACGCCAGATTCATCGTATTTTTTACTACCGGTAGTTCAACAGCTTTTAACAAAGAACACCTCCAACGTTTATTTTTATAGAAAGATAATTTTGTCATTTTCTAACTACGACAATACTTCCATTGTGGGGTCCACTAATGATTGTGTCGTCGTCATTTAATATTCCCCGACAAAAAAAGAATATTCCCCGACTAATCGAATATTATATAACCACTTGCTTACTTTGCAAAATTTGTAAATATTACCCACAACTATAACATTATATCAAATCAACACCATAATATTCAAAAATATAATTCGAGAAAATTATTCTTTATTCATAAAAGTTGGGGTCTTACAGAAACTGACCAGCTCAACTTCCGAATTGAAGTTGATGAGTGGTATGTCACTTTGTTTAGGACTTTCTGGTTCAGCGTTAACCGTGACTAGGCTACCATTAATGATGTATTTAATTTGCCGATGAAGAGTGGAGGGGACGACCCCCGCCATATGAATCCACGGTCTTCCCAATAGCAGGTTATATCCTGAATCTATCTTGAACACGTGAAAAGATACGCAGAATGTATAGGGACCAATCTCAATAGGCAGTTCAATCTCTCCAATAGAATTTTGGCGGGATCCGTCGAAAGCTTTAATAATCGTATGGCTACTTCGGATCCATTTGAGATTGACGTTCATCTTAAGCAAAATAGCATAAGGATAGATATTCAAAGACATACCTCCATCTATCAAAACTCCAGCTAGCATGTACCTGGAGGACAAAATCGCAATGTGCAACGACTTGCAATGACCGGTCCATTCGGGCGGTATGTCATCATCAGTGAAAGATATCACATTGTTGTTAAAAATGTGATCAACCAAATGTTAAAATGTTTCCACATTCACTGATTTCGGCAAGTAGGCTTCTTCCAAAACCTTCAATAAGATCTTCCTGTGATCCTCAAAAGTGAAAACCAAGTCCAGTATTGAAATTTGATATGGAGCTTCTCTTAAGCTTAAAATCATCTTGGCTTCATTATGGCCCATAGTACGGAGGAATTTTTCAATCATCTCTATGGGAATTTTCCCCTTTGATTTGATGGTAGGCTTTATCACCCGTTGGGGAAGATATAGTGGATTTTCCTTCGACACTGCATCAGTCGTATTAGAGGTAGATCCTTCAGCTTCTCCATAATTCAATGGGAATTTTTATAAGCTGATAACATGATATTATGGTCTGAATGGTAAGCTAATTGGCTCTGGTGCAACCACTTTCAAAGGATTGTCAATTCCTTTAAGTTGAATCGCTTGTATTGCGAATGCTTTGACAGTCCCATCAGCCTCAACATATATAACTGCTACCGATCCCTTCCATTTAGTAGGACCAATATTCTCACTCTCACATAACACAGTATCATCGTCTGCCAATTGTAAGACACCGCTGTCAATTAGATTCTGCATAAGGTGGCGGAGTGTCCATCATTATTTTGTGTTGTGACCGCGAGAATGGGAGTGATATTGACATACTCTCTCAGAATTGAACCATCCTAAACGGGGATTAATCGGAGGTAGAAGCGAGGTAATCATTCCTTCATTGATCAGCATCTGAAATATCTCCTCCATAGGTTGGCCCAGGTATGTTAATTCCCTTCTATTGGCAAAATCCCGACGGTGCTTTGGCATTTGCTCTCTTAGCAACCTTGTCCTCTATTGTTTCAATTTCTGAAGGAGATGATGGAGTATTAATAACAAGATGGAGGAGACTAGTATGCTCCTGGCTGACTAATTGGCGTGTGACTTGATGTTCATGGGTCACCAGTTCTGCCAATTGCTCAATTTGTTTACACAGAGCTTCCATATTTCATTCCATCGCAAACTTGAACTTGGCATAATCCCATTTGTCAACACCATCTTTGATGGTATGGGATGATTCACCATTAAAATTGGAACTTTGTCCACTACTCTAATTAATCATATTGACTTCTTCCTCTTTGTGTTGAGGAAGAGGGTTATCTTGTACGTGAGGTTGGTCTGGTTTAGTGACCACAATCTCACCGTTGTCTATCAAATCTTGAATCTTGTGTTTCAAGGCCCAACAATCTTGAGTATCATGTACAGGTGCCCCGGCATAATAAGCACACTTCCGAGTAGCATTGAAACCCATCCCATTCGGGTTGGCTGGTGGAAGAAGAAGTGTGATTTTCTTCTGAGTCGTCAGAAGAGTGAGAATGTTCTCGAGTGAGTCCCCTAAGGGTGTGAACATTCGAGGTCATTTGACTTCTCCACCTTTAGGTAATGGAGGATTTTAAGAATGTGCTTGAAAAGCGGAGTAGTTACTCCTCTAGATAGGCAGATTCCGATTGCCTTTCTGACCTTGTAGTATCAAGGAAACATCCTCCTCTTTCTTTTTATGAACCCTCCAGGGGTTGTTTCCATAAGTTTCGGACTTGATGTGTTAAGAAACAGCTTTAAGGGAAGTTAGGTCTTGAATCTTTCCTGACTTCAATCCCATCTCAGCCATCTCCCCGTGTTTAATCATTTCAGAGAATGGTTTACCAATCCCAGCTAAGACTCTCTCATAAAAAAAGGAGCTTCTTGTATGTCTATGAAGGTCATAACCATTTCTGACTCTGTCATAGAGGGAATAACTTGAGCCGCAAGGTGCCTCCACCTTCGAGCATACTCTCTGAAAGACTCATTGGATTTTTTTTTGACCTTGGTAATCTGGTATTGGTCAGGAGCCATCTTAGACTGGAAGCTGTATTGGGTGATGAAGGCATGAACTAGCTCTTCCCAACTATGGATCTTTGAATTGTCTAATCTGGTATACCACGAACAAGCTTCTCCAGTCAGACTCTTTTGGAACAACTGCATTATGAGCTTCTTGTCCTCTGCAGAAGATCCAAGTTCTCTAATGAACACCTTCAAATATGTGTAAGGATCTCCTAACCCATCATACTTATCGAATTCAGGAGTCTTGAATTTTTCTTGGTAATGAACTCCCGGGAATATACAAAGGTCAGTATATGAGACACTCCCGTGTGCTCCAATTCCTTTGATAGAATAAAGGGTTTCTTCCATTTGAAGGACCTTTTTCTTGATGTCACCGGTGTCTAGATCTCCTTTGAGATGGGTGTTTCTAAGGTTTTTGTTTGTTATCCACTGAAGTTCCGGATTTGTTTTATTCGAACCCTAGGTTCCTCCCGGTGCAGAGGACTCTTTATGTGTGGGCATTTTTGGGCCTTGAGTAGACTGATGTAATTCTTTAAGCAGAACAACCAAATTTTTAATCTGTTTACTTAATCCATTAAATTCTTCGCGGGAAACGGGATTAGACTGGTCAGATGAAGACATGATTGGTTGTAGGCTCGTGGCCTTTTAGGATTTTGAACGGGTACTAAGTCCGATTGTTTCCCTGCGAAAGAGTTGCATAGTTTAGTCTTAGGGAATGAGTAAATGTTTACATGCTATGTGATGTATCTGTTTTAGGAATATTGTCCTGCAAAATAGATGTTAGCTGTTTGTAATACAGGATAACACACAAATATGCCTGTACACATATTTCTTCATATTTCTCATTACATGGAGATGAATATGGAATGAAATTACAAGTAATTGAATTTACGAGTAATTTGAAATGAGAAAGCATGAAGAGACTTTCCTCCGCGTTTGGTTTATCAGAGGTTGACGGGAAGTTAACCCGGTCTTTCAACTGGAGCGAATCTGGGTGGTGCCTTTTCTAAGCCTCGTTGGAAATAGTCTTCCTACAAGTCCAGTAATCAAACACCGACAGGATAGCCTCCTGATGGAGGAACCACACAACATACATTCACATTCAACGTGTCTCATCGTTTATGAAAATGATGACATGTGTGAAGCACTAATATCACAAACAGATATAGTGTAAAGCATTAAGTACAGTAAATATATGCATTCATACACATTCATCATAAATGTGAATGCAACATCTACACACAAGTATATAACAGTTTTGAAAAGATTGTAATAGCGGCTTAAGCCCTCTTATTGGTGTCCCCAGCTGAGTCGCCACCTGTCGACATCGGGATTTTTATTTGTCATTTTTCCGTTCTTGTTCTTTGGTGTTCTCAAGTTAAGTGAGATTTGTTTGAAAAAACAAGTTGTGAAAAGGTCTGACATGTATATGTTGACCATTGGATTGTAAGAGTTGCCAGTTGGTTTTTTAAATGGTTGTACCAACAAAACCGAGAAAAGGTTTGCACATTGACCCAGTGATGTGACACTGCTAAACGGGTCTGTGAAACTGAGATTCATTAGGGTCCGGGGGCTTGATTATGCGGAGGAAAGGTGTTAGGCACCCCCCGACATCCGTGTTACCACGTTGACCGCCACATTTCAAGAAACTGTTAAATGAATGTGTGTGTGTGTGTGTGTGTGTGGGTCAATGTGCAGTTATATGGAAGTTGTAGCACCCCCAAATTCTGGTCCTAAATCACCATGATTTTGGTACCTTAGTACTAACTATTGCGAAAGATATAAACATAAATTGTTTATACAATAAACATTACACAATATCCCCAAGGTCGAGAACCTTACTTAAAACCTGAATCAATATTGTATCTAACATACAATGTTATAATAATACAATACTGTTACAAAGCTAGCTGCACACATATTCCCAAGCTAAACATGGCTTTGACTTTTCCATGTATCCGACATATTCGCCTGAATCTGCAATGTTTATCATGATATAACAAGGGTAAGCAACAAGTTTGCACATCAAGTTTAAGTTCAATAAATTAAGGATATATCATGATGGAAAGATTTTGAATAGTGGTTGGCTAACAATCAACAATATAATTGTGAACTAGCATGGATAAATTCTCATAGCTGAACGAACATTAAACATGAACATATCAATTATATCTGGACCGAATGGTAATGAAGGTGATCAGCCTTTCATACCTGATGAACACATGCAATAGGCACAAAGTGCTATTCAACAATTCATAGACGTGATGTAATCAACAATGATTAATCACAAGTTAAAAGAATAGTTCAAGAAAAACTTTCACAATAAATGAGTATAAGAAACTTGGCTGATCGGTTGATTACCATTACGAAACATAACTTAGCTTTATTTGACGACCTAATATTAATCATATCAATTTCTCAAGTTAGAATAATATCATCACAATATAAAATAACCTAAACACATTACCACATAATCATATTAGTCTATAAAGCATATACGACCTAGTATCAAGTCAAACTATTGCTGTCTGAGTTGAATCCGACACAATTCTGACATCCTGACAGCCCAGTCGGATAACTATCGAGCCTAATATCCATAAGAATCTGTCTAAACGCAACACAATTAACTTAGACAATTAATTATTTAGTCAAAATAATTTTCATAGGCTCATTATAATTTTCAAGTAATTATTGTCATTTATTATGATTTTTCAATCATTAATATCATAATTATATGATTTAAATACAATATAATTCCTTTATCATTAATATTTATTTAATACTAAATATTAATGAAAATCATAACATAATATTATAATATATTTATAATATATCAAAGTAATTTTATACCTTAAAATCATATTTATATTATTTTTCAACCTTTAAATCCATTATCCGATAATTGTCATTAATATTAAATATTAATTTTTTCATGACAAAATATCAAAAGTTATATTTATAACTTCAAATATTTTCTAAACCTTTAAATCATTTTTATATGATTTTTAAATCATTAATTCTATTTTTACATAATTTAATTAATACATTTAGTAAATAAATTAATTACCATTAATATTAATTTATTAATAAAATTCCTCACAAAATATTAAAAGTCAATAAAAATAACTTAAAATATTTTCTTATATCATAATATAATTTTTCATGTTTTTTCATGTATTAAAATCATTTTAACTAATTTATTTAATATTATAATTAAAAAAATTAAATACCATTATTATTCCAAAAATTTAAATATTTATGAAATATAGTCAGAATAATTCAAAGCTAACTTTCAGGCTTTAAAATAATTTTTAGAAATTTATTTAGTATTTTTAATAATTAAAAACCATTTTTCTCTATTTATTAAATAACATAATTAATTTCCATAAATAAACTGTCACTAAAGGGCGCTATAACGACAGAGCCGTCACTATAGGTGTTCTTGAGCCAAACCCAGAAACGCATGACAGTGAACGAGGTAGGTGGTTTGACCAGCTTAATTCCTATGGTCTTGATACTATCTGGGTTTGTATTGGCTTTTGTGACGCCCCCAAAATTAGGTATACATCACTCATCTTGAGTCGCCAGATACATGGTACAGAATTCAAATACAACTTAATAATACAACTGTCGTGTACAATACGACAAAACATAAACCGTGAGTTTGAATACAAATATTGTCTACTAGAGAGTATACAAACTCAAAAGGAGTCCTCATTACAATTATTATCACACTATTTCACGAATAGTGAGGACTACTAATGCACCATCTAGGACCATCACTCCGCTCCCAGGCTGGTCCTAGCTATATTCTCATTTCACGAAGAGAACAATGAAAGAAAGGGTGAGCTCAACTAGCCCAAAAGAAGAAATATTATGACTAAGATAATGCGAGAATAAATTATCATTAGCCTTAAACAATGTTAAACGATACAATATAACAAACATCAAGTTTAAGCTGCGATTGGAACAAGCAATCCATTAAAAGAGTCAAGTAGAGAATAAAATCTACTATCTATTATGATTTAAAAGGTTTTCATCACTTTTATCGCTGGGACTCAACTTAATAAATAATCCACATCATCGAATCACCCCTGCACTACGACCAAGGATATTCTTTAGTATCACGACCACAATTATCCATGCACTACGGGCCAAGAATAATCATGTTTTCATCAACGGTCCTGATCATGCCATAAAACAATTCATCTTTGCACTACTACCAAAAAGAGAATCCATAGCCATAGTCATACCAAAAACTGTCCATCAATGCACTACGGGCCAATGAGGACTTTTTTCACATCATTTGTAACATTACGGTTATGATTATACCGAATAATCCCTGGTCATAATCATACCAAGTCCATCTATGCACTACAGGCCACAGATGACTTTTAACAAAATATAAACATGAGGATGATGACAATGATATAAGAATTCAATAAAACAAGTTCAAGAATTAATTTATCCAGGAACCAGTAACGTCCAAACTGTCAACATGATACTGCTTTGTAGAGTAAAATTCAAGAATGCTCAGAAGAATATTTCCATGAAAAGATACTGGATGAAGCACAAATATCAAGGATATTCCACTAATTTCATGGAGTATAGAAGTCAAAGTTTTAACCAACTGGGTATAATAAAGAATGGAATAACAAAAGAAATCACCATGCATGCGGAACTTCATGAGCGAGTTTATTCCAATGAATAATAATTAATGGAACCGGTCGGTAAATTAAATTAACACCAAGCGGGATGTTCCAAATGAATAATAAAGAATGGAATAACAACAAAATCACCATGCATGCGGTACTTGCGTAGGCAGATGTTATTCCAACGAATACTAATAAAGATTTTAACCGGTCCAAATATTAAAAACGCGTGTAGACGGATTTCAAATGGGTCAATAAAATTGAGGGTTGGATTTCCTCTCTTCATCGATTCTTGCTTCTAGAATAACGCCCTCTTGAACCTTTTCTTCACATTAATCAGTTCCCGGTGTGTACTTGAGCGACCTTTAACTTTATCGATTAAAGTTGATTCAACTCGTATATTTGATATCACCACGTGGGTCCCTAGAGTCTTTAACTCTATCTTCATCATTTGTAAGTCGTACGAAATGGGTCTTTATGTTAACAACATCTAACTCGTAAACACATACGATCTTCTACTCAACGCGTCAGCTACCATGTTCGTTTTTCCTACGATGGTATTGAATGGTACGATCGTAATCTTCAAAAGCTCAAGCCAACATCTTTGGCACATTACACGTTCGTTTTGGGTGAAGAAAATATTTGAGGGTTTTAGAAATGGGTTTTGTACTGGGGTCAATACAAAATTTGATTTCACGCTCTAGGGGTAGGTTAAGAAGTCTTCAAGAATACGTCAGGAAATTTATTAACAATAGAAATATCATTCAAAACTGTGACCCTCATCCAAGACTTGGATTGTATGTCACATTAATACCTATCAACTTGCCATCGTCATTCACGACGTCGCCTATAAAAAGTCTTGCTTCGGTGCATTCCACATAAGAAAGTCAACAACAAAAGGACCAGGGCTCTTTACTTATGGCTTGATATGACAATGATTGACTTTAGTGGTTTGGTTTCTTCAATTCGCATAACAGGTTGGTTAGGAATATGAAAGCTAACAACCTTACGAAAAGCATGATGAGTAGTTAACCAATCGATTCCTAAAATCGCATCAAAGGCAAGTATTTTCAAAGAGATAAGATCGACAAGTAACGTGAAAGTGTCAATTTGAATTAAACAATATTTATAAATATTGGAGGTAACGAAGGTTTCTACTATCGAAGTTTCAACCAATAAGTCAAAGTCTAATTTCTCCAAAGTCAAATTTAAACGTTGAGCGCATGCAAGAGAGATAAAAGAATGGTTAGAAC
The DNA here is from genome assembly GCA_020205605.1 of Panax ginseng. Taxonomy (NCBI): domain Eukaryota; kingdom Viridiplantae; phylum Streptophyta; class Magnoliopsida; order Apiales; family Araliaceae; genus Panax; species Panax ginseng. The sequence continues at coordinate 58,459,682 of CM035140.1, read as the reverse complement.
CGGTATCTAATAAGGTATAGACTTCACAAGAGCTTATGATTAACTAACCTGTGATAACTTCGTTCGATTCCTCGTCACGAAAAACGCTCTCCCTTAAACTACCGAATTTGACTTGTTCGGGACAGTCTTTGGTGTCATCATTACCATTGGAATTGGCTTTCGTTATAGGGCATATTCCACCCTCAACTGCTTCGTCGTACTCCTGCTCCATGATCTGAATTATTAACCTTCGATCCATATCGAATTGGGGTTGACCGCAATGTATAGGGTAATTTAAAACTCGATGCCGGGTTCTCCCAATTACTGTCGAAAAAGAGAAATACATATCATCTATTTTAGCTTTCTTGGATCGGACTTCTCTTTCCACCATATCAACGCGTCGTGTGGCTTTTACCCATGTATCTTTCATTCTCACTCGTTCAGTTATTTCTTCTTTCAGCTTCTCCTTGACATTTGAATTCTCAGATTTTAGCTATAATATCGTATACTCCGTCAAAGAGCGCTCCTGTTTAGCTATCACACCTTGGGTAATACAATTTTGAATTGTTACATTCCTTTGCTCCACGAGCGCCTTCTGTTCTTCAGCCTGCTCTTCTAATTCATGAATACGATTTTGCAATTCTACATTTTGATCAATAAGTTCTTCTAATAAATCCTCCTCAGGTTCCTCTTCTTCCTCACTCTCAGTTGTTACCTTTGCGACTAGCTTGAGTGCAACTTTTAATTCCTCAATCATCACATGGATATCTCTAATCACATTATCTTGGTTGGTGATTAGAGGTGTCTCCACGGTCTCATGTGCTCTATTGCTATTCTCAACATTCTCGGATGTCATTTTCAAATACTGCTACAAAACAAAGGTTAATTAACATATCACATATTATCCCTATACTATGACCGACCAATTAAATACCAAATAAACTTAGGTAGGTCATACTAGCGAAGGAATTCCCATTCTCTCCCCTCCTAGTTCTATTCTCACATCTTATCCAGGGATCATATCCCTAAGCTTTGATACAACTGTGACGCCCCCAAAATTAGGTATACATCACCCATCTTGAGTCGCCAGATACATTGTACAGAATTCAAATACAACTTAATAATACAACTGTCGTATACAATACGACAAAACATAAACTGTGAGTTTGAATACAAATATTGTCTACTGGATAGTATACAAACTCAAAAGGAGTCCTCATTACAATTATTATAACACTATTTCATAGAATAATGAGGACTACTAATGCACCATCTAGGACCATCACTTCGTTCCCCGACTCGTCCCAGCTATATTCTCATTTCCTGAAGAGAACAGTGAAAGAAAGGGTGAGCTCAACTAGCCCGGTAAGAAATATTATGACTAAGATAATGCAGAATAAATTATCATTAGCCTTAAACAGTGTTAAACTGATACAATATAACAAACATCAAGTGTAACTACAGCGGAACAAGCAATCCATTAAAAGAGTCAAGTAGAGAATAAAATCTACTATCTTTTATGATTTAAAAGGTTTTTCATCACTTTTATCATTTGGAACTCGACAATAAATAATCCACATCATCGAATCACCCCTGCACTACGACCAAGGATATTCTTTAGTATTATGACCACAATTATCCATGCACTACGGGCCAAGAATATTTGTGTATTCATTAATGGTCATGATCATGCCATAAAATAATTCATCTTTGCACTACGGCCAAAGAGAATCCATAGCCATAATCATACCAAAAACTGTCCATCAATGCACTACGGGCCAATGAGGACTTTTTCCACATCATTTATAACATTACGGTTATGATTATACCAATAAATCCCTGTCATAATCATACCAAGTCCATCTATGCACTACAGGCCACAGATGACTTTTAACAAAATATAAACATGAGGATGATGACAATGATATAAGAATTCAATAAAACAAGTTCAAGAATTAATTTATCAAGGAACCAGTAACGTCTAAACTGTCAACATGATACTGCTTTGTAGAGTAAAATTCAAGAATGCTCAGAAGAATATTTCCATGAAAAGATACTGGATGAAGCGCAAATATCAAGGATATTCCACTAATTTCATGGAGTATAGAAGTTAAAACTTTAACCAACTGAGTATAATAAATAATGGAATAACAAAAGAAATCATCATGCATGCGGTACTTCGCATAGACAAGTTATTCCAACAGAATAATAATTAACGGAACTAGGTCAAAGAAATTCACAATCAAGCGGGATGTTCCAACAAAATAATAAAGAATGGAATAACAACGAAATCACCATGCATGCGGTGCTTAGATAAAGCAAGTTATTCCAACGAATAATAATTAACGAAACCAGTCAAAGAAATTCACACAAGGCGTGATGTTCCAATGAATAATAAAGAATGGAATAACAACGAAAATCACCATGCATGCGGTGCCCATTATGACGAGGTTATTCCAACGAGAATACTAATAAAGATGAAACCAGTCCTACGTAAAATGCATGTACATGATATTCCAATAGGATAATAATAAAGATTTAAACCGGTCCCACAGAACGCATGCATACATGATATTCCAATGAGAATAATAAAGAATGAAATAATGAAGAATTTTCCCAAGTATAGGGTATCCCACAGATACAAAGTTATTCCTACAGAATAATAAAGAAGGGAATAACAGAAGTTCTCTTCATGAATAAGAAAGAAAGAATACCCCTTATGAGTACAACAAATAATATTCCATACCTTAGAAAGAAGAGTACTTGATATAGAAGTAATGAAGTAGCAGAACACTTTTCTTCTTTCTCTCTATAGTTTATCTCTCTAGAGTTTTAGTGAATTCGTAAGAAATAATGAAGGAATGAGCTTATATTTATAGAAAAATGGACCGCATAGTAACTAACTCATGAATCGGTCCAGATTGATTTACTTTAATCGTGATCCATATTTAAAGCAAAATTTTTAATTAAAATATAATATATTCTATTTATAATCTAATAAAACGAATAACTTTATAAAAGATTTTACTATGCAAACACTATGCATAATAAAATATAATATATTCTATTTATAGAATAACTTTATAAAAGTATTCTGTTTTATATAAAAAGATTTTACTATCACGGGCACTATGCAAACACTATGCATAATAAAATATAATATATTCTACTTATAGAATAACTTTATAAAAGTATTCTGTTTTATTACATTAATAATACCAATAAAACAAAACTGAGTGACTTATCACATAAGCATTAATAATCAATACCGTGTGCTACTATTCAACCATGCGTATTACTGTACTTTTACTACCGAGTAGTTCAACTGTATTAATGGTAAAACTTCCGCCGTTATTTTCATAAAAATATTTTTGTCATTTTCTCATTCCGACAATAATTCCGTTGTGGAGTCCACCAATGATCAGCCACCACGAAGCAACTCCATGGGGGATCGAAAATGTAAATAAAGCTTTAAAAGCAATCAACCGCCACGAAGTAAACTCCGGGCGGGACGAAAAGTAATATATATATATTAAAGCAGTAAATGCACCAGATGTAAAATCCAGGCTCATCGAACAGAGTTCGACACACAGTTCATATATATAAGTATATATATATACAAAAGCAAATAAACGCTCCAGACGTAAGTCTAGGCTCATCAATTAGAGTTCGACACACAGTTCATATATATATATATATATATATATATATATATATAAAGCAATTAAACCCTCCAGACGTAAGTCTAGGCTCATTCGAGACATAACTCGATAATGTTAGTCCATATATAAATATAAATATATATATATATATATATAAACTGAAATGAAACCACGGACCGAATTCCGGGCATACACATGCAAGACGACTCTCAACGTGAAGAATGGTGTGTGCAAAGATGAAGAGAAAGGCTTTAAAGTGTGTAAGAAGGCTTACAGTGGACTGCCAATGAAGACTTCGATAACTTTAAGTGGATGAACACTTGGCTCCTGTCGGTACAAATAGTAGCTATATGAGAGCTCACAAGTGTTTAAAATGAGAAAGAACTCAGTTTAGGGAGTGTACGGAGCAAATTTGACAAGGCTTCCTCGCCTTTTTCTTATACAAATGGCCACCCCAAGCCCTCTATTTTTAGATGGGGGGAGCCGCAGGTGTACCTACGGCTGCCCGGGGTGACCCGGGCTCCGCGGGTCTTCACGTCTCGAAGTACGTGCATGCATGCACTGTGATATCCGTTCGAACTTTCAGAATTGCAATTCGGGCATCTGACTGAGGTATAAAAGACCTATTTCGGACCGCCGTTGTTGAGAGTTACGCAATGACATGGGATTAGAGGTTATACGAAGTCAGGAAGATGGGATCATGCCCTCCGGTCTTCAAGCTTCAAATTCTATCAGTTGCCTTGCGTAATAGTCACTTGGGATTGGACCTCCTTGGTTCTTGTAGGACATTGTTGTGTAGAAATGTATGTATGAGATGTTGAGACGGCGCAATATGGGATCGAGGTGGAAAAATGGCAATTTTACCCCTTACCAGGGTTATCTCCGGCTTGGGCTGATAAAAAAGTCGTTGCTCAAGGTTATCTTTGAGATTGGACTGCTGCAAGTACTGAAGGTCCTCAGGGTTATCTCTGAGGTGTGCATGTCTTCCCGGTGTTATCTCCGGGTCTTGTACTGAGTGCCTCGATGTTAGTGTCGAGGTTGAAGCTGACTGCATGCATTTGAAATAAGCATTTCTTGGGTTATCTCCGGAACTGCAACTGCATTCCTTGGGGTTATCTCCAAGGTTAGGACTGCTATTCCCGGTGTTGTTTCTGGGACTAGGACTGAGCATCTCAGGGTTATCTTCGAGACAGAACTATCCTCTCCGGTGGAATTTCTGGTATTTGAACTGCATCATCTCCCAGGTTTATCTCTGAAAGACGAATCTGCCCTCCTGCAATGTCAGTGACAGGTGTGCAGAAAATTTCGAGTGTCTACATCACTCATGTGGACAGTAATACATGTCATTTAAAACAAATATGGCGATAAAAGTTGACACTGGCTTGAATCTAAACCAGTCTTGGCACTTTGTCGAGTACAACACAAATGCGCCCTCTCATCGATACAAGATAAATCAAGAATCGCACTAGTAGTCAGTTGGAGAAAAATTAACTTTCTACTTTAGAAATTAAATGGAACAATTATGTGATATGTGTGACATTAAACCATGGAATAAAGTACGATATGTTCGACGAAGGAAATATTAAGTGAGCTATAAGTTAATATTAATTGTTAATGGTTGTGATAGAATATTGATTAATTGATAATGGTAATTAATTAATATTATGTGATAATTATTGTTAGCAATATGTCTATAAATATAATAAGAATTATATAGATAATTAACGTGACACCCCAAAATCCGGGTACTTCAATTCCCACAGGATTTAGTGTTCATTGTCCAAACATCATGTATCTATCTACCCATAATAAATTAAAAACCATAAATTAATAGAAATAAATCCTCTCCTTATAGAGTTACAACATCTGAATATAAATACATCAATCCCATGTCAAACTAACCTTAAATCTCAAATGCAGAAACATAAACAAGTATTAAGTCTTACACAACTTAAACATAAGTCTGAAACATAACATAACAAATAAACAACAAGTCTTCATCACTTGTTAACTTTGTCCTTGCCTTTGCTAGTAGAAGGCTCGTCGGAACTTTCGTTCTTAACTGCAATGTTATTATTATACAAGAGTGAGCACGATTGCCCACACGTATAATAATGTAACAATAATATATTAACATGCGAGTGAATCAAAGACTTTTGGAATAAGAAACTCAACTTTTGTATCAAGAATGAATAACAAGAACCAAAAGAACTTCTGAGGGTCATAAGACCTTGAACTATGTCCTAGGTTGTCAAGGGTTATACTTGAAATCTTTAACAGTCATAAGACTATGGACTCTTCTACTCGTACTTAGGGGGATCAACCCTTAGTACCATACTGTGCATAATATCTTAACGCTAAAGCATAAATAATCCCCTATACAGGGTTGTTCATCTTAGTTTGACATTAGAGTCCGCACCAAAGAAAGTTTGGTTTGGATAAATTCAACAAGGGTTCTGAAATTCACAACGTTCATCAACTATGGACTAGTCGAATCAATAAGGGTTCACTAGTCTTAAATGGCTCAACAATAATTATTATCCAATTGAATAAAATTCAACAAAAGTATACAATTAAATAAGTATTGTATGACTAAATTCATGCTTTAAAAAAATTATAGCATCTAATATGAAGTGTTGAACTTGAACAATTAAGAACAAGAGCTTACTCGATATAAAATACAATTCTAAGACTTGATCAATGAGTAATTTAGAATTTAAGGAACTGGCTTAACAACAATAATTTAGAAATAGAATATTTTCTCAATATAAAAGTAAGGTTTAGAAACTTGCCTCTTGCATAAGCTACGATTAATTCACGTTCTTTATGAAATCCTACATAGCAATACATTCACAATACCCATTAATCAATAGTTCGATATACCTATCGAATCCCAACATTGGTCTTTGAATATGTTATTGGACTTTTAAGTCTTATTAATTGATCACATAACGTAAGTTAGTTAACATATTATTATATGCTTGACATGTCTTCATGTTCATTACATTAGGTTTTAAAAACACATTTTCAAAACTTGAACACATAGAAAATTTCTGAAGTTCTGCAGGTAGGGCGCGGGCGCACTACGTTTGTTCTTTGAAGCGGCGGTAGCTTACATTCGATCTTTGGGCTGACCGGCATTTTACTTATCTGACAGACCCAGATTAGCGATTCGCGAAGAACACACAGAACAACCCAAAAATTCTAAATTAAACTAACACGGTCAATTTTAATCCTACCCATGAAGTATAGACTTCACAGAAACATCACACAAAGCCTTTAGCATGATTTTAACACTTTAATTCACGTAATTACACAAATTATAACTTTTAATTTCACTATTTTTCTTATTTTTGTAAAATTTTGATGAAAATATGAATTTCAACATTACAGATTCGTTAATTCATCAAATCCATCCGTTTAAATTCTGATTTGTTCGTTTTAACATACATAAGCATATACAAGTGTAAATTTTTGATACAACTTATGATTAAAGCATTTAATTTGTACGTAAGGGCCATATAGGCCATATATACAACTTTTACACTCTATAACTATAAAAATTCCAATTACTACATATTTATATGGGTTTAGTGTTTGGAAAACATACATAGATGGTAAAAAATATGTTATGATTATATATTATCACGTATCCATACATAAATCATCAATTCATTCAATGGACATGCAATATTTGTTTTATAGAGAACTCAAAACACTTACTAATAAAGAACTTTGATTTTAGTATAATTATGTGAAATTAACCACTCCAATCACATATACCTCATATAGAATTGATTTATGAATGCTAATAAACATATATTATCAGTTTTCTAACACATTGGCCAAAAATTTTAGTTTACAGAGAACTTGGAGTTAGTTTTTCACAAAAATAATAACAACGTAAATTATACATTGGGTTGAAGATATTACCCTGAAGCAATCCTTCAGACTCTTCACTTTCTCCTTTACATCACTCAACTTTTCTCTAATTTCTCTCTGTATTCTCTTTCAGTTAAACTCAGAAATAAAATGCGTCTTCACAATAAAGACTGATTAATGCGCTTCTTAATTGCAGCATGGTGACCAGTTACTTCAATCATGGGTTAACTGCTCCCAACCTCCATTAGGGCTTTGTTTGGCTAACCATTAAAAGACTATTCAAATTTAATTTAATTACTTATAATATAGTTTTAATTATGTCACACCCAATTAAACAATAAATTAAATATCTTATTTAATTTAATGTAAATAAAATATAATAATTTCTCATTAATTCACATAGTCACATAATTAATTTTCTCATTTATTAATTATGTCAAATTATTAATTCTCTAATTTATTATTAAATTAATTAAAATAACATTTATACATTAAATAATCCATTTAATTCAATAGGCTCACCTAAATACATACTTTGAATAATAAAAATTCCTCACATTAATTTAATCAATATAACACCTATAATTACATTAATCTACCACAATTTGATCAATTAATTATTTAATCCAACAATTAAATCATTGAAAAATATTTATTTAATTCAATAAATATTCAAATTAAATTACAAAATCTCGTTCGTCACATCTTTCCCCCCTTAAAGGATTATGTCCCTAGAATCACGACTCAATCAATTTGTCTCGTTACATTCTCCCCTCCCCCCTAAAAAAGATTCTGTCCCCATAATCACTTACACACAATTTAAGTAAATAAATGAGGATAATTCTTTATCATATTTTTTTCGAGTTCCCACGTAGCTTTTTCAGCATTGTGGTTCCTCCAGATTACCTTAACAGAAGGTATTACTTTATTTCTGAAAACTTGTTCTTTCCTGTCGACAATCTGAACAGGAATTTCTTCGTAAGATAAATTTTTCTTGTAATCACATGCTTGTAATCGGGTTTGTAGGGTCGTAAAATTGAAAAATGGAAAACGTTGTCGACATTCTCAAGCGGTAGAAGTAAGGCTACCTCATACGCAACTTCTCCAATCCTTCGTAGTACTTCGAAGGGTCCAATGAATCTTGGGCATAAATTTCCTTTCTTTCCGAACCTAATCTTTCCTTTCTAGGGAGAGACTTTCAAAAACACATAACTACCCGATTCAAACTCAACATTTTTATGGTGTGGATCAGCGTATTTTTTCTGCCTATCTTGAGTTGCTACCAGTCTTGTTTGGATCACTTTGACTATCTTTGTTGTCTGTTGTACCAGTTCTGGACCTAGTAATTGTCTCTCGCCAACTTCATCCCAATATAGCGGAGTTCTGCACTTTCTGCCGTATAAGGCTTCATAAGGTGGCATGCCAATACTAGTGTGGTAACTTTTGTTGTAGCTGAACTCTACGAGCGGTAGATAATTATCCCAATTTCCTTTAAAGTCCATTATATAAGCTCTTAACATATCTTCTACTGTCTGAATTGTTCTTTCAATATGCCCGTCTGTTTGAGGGTGATAAGTCATACTCATTCTTAACTGCGTACCCATGCATTCCTGTAGTCATTTTTAGAAGTTAGATGTAAAGTGTGGATCCCTATCGGAAAACATTGACCCTGGAACTCCGTGTCTCGAAACAATCACTTTTATATATAATTTTTCCAACTGGTCTAAGTTAAATTTGATTATGATCGGAAGGAAATGTGTGGATTTTGTTAGTCGGTCAACGATAACCCATACTGCGTCATAGCCTTTCTGAGTTGTCGGAAGGCCAACCACGAAATCCATCGTAATAAGTTCCCACATCCATTCTGGGATCTCTAACTATTGTAGTAATCCACTCAGCCGCTGATGTTCTGCTTTTACTTTCTGACATGTCAGACATTTGGCAACACACTCTGCAACATGTCGTTTCAAATTTGGCCACCAAAAATGTTGTCGAAGATCTTGGTACATCTTTGTACTACCAGGGTGAATTGAATATCGTGAGCTATAAGCCTAGGTCAAAATGTCTTCCTTAATCTCTGGCATTGACTATACCCAAATTCTATTTTTAAATCTCAGTATTCCTTCACTGTCCATTTTGAATCTCGGTTCAATTCCGTCGGATATCTTCTTTTTCACCTTCTCACATTGTATCTGGAACAACTTCTCATCGATCTCCATAGGATACTTGAATTCCAACTCCAGTTTCTCCATTGCTAAAATTAGCTCCTCCTGAGCAGTCAACGTCATCAATTTCTCCCTACCCTTTCTTCTTAAGGTGTCGACAACCACATTTGCCTTACCCAGATGGTATAAAATCTCATAATCATAGTCCTTAATTAACTCCAACCACCTTCTTTGGCGCATATTCAAGTCCTTATGTGTAAAAATATATTTCAGACTCTTGTGGTCTGTATATATTTCACACTTCTCCCCATAGAGATAGTGTCTCCAGATCTTCAAAGAAAAAACTGCGACAGCTAACTCTAAATCATGGGTCAGATATCCCTTCTCATAATCCTTCAATTATCGTGATGCATACGCAATGACTCTACCGTTTTGCATAAGCACGCATCCAAGTCCTTTATGTGACGCATCACTATAAACCACATGTAGACACTTAGAATTTTCTTCACACCTGTTACTAATATTGCAGGATAGCAGATTCATCTTTCAGAGATAACCCTAAGAGATAGCTCACATCCAGTCCGGATACTACCGAAAGTTCAGCCTTAACCCCGGAACACACACCGGGAGTATCAGGTTCCAACCTCAGAGATAACCCCAAGGCATGCAGTTCCAATACCAGAAATTCCACCGACGAAGACCGATCCATCTCGGAGATAACCCCGAGATATTCAGTTTCAGTCCCAACACTTGGATTAGCAGATACCAACCTTGGAGATAACCCCAATGAATGAAGTTCTGGAGATAACCCAGGAAATGCTTGTTTCAAATACATGCAATCAGCTTCAACCTCGGCACTCACACCGATGCACTCAGTACAAGACCCGGAGATAAAACCGGGAAGACAGGCACACCTCAGAGATGACACTGAGGACCTTTAACACTTGCAGCAGTCCAATCTCAAAGATAACCCTAAGTAACGTCTACTTTATCAGCCCAAATCGGTGAAAACCCCGGTGAGGGGCAAATTCATCATCTTACCACCTTGACGCTACATCGCGCCATCTCAACATTTCATACATACATTTCTACATAGCAATGTCCCACAAGAACAAAGGATATCCAATCTTGAGTGACTATTACGCAGGATAACAGATATAATTTGAAGCTTGAAGACCGGAGGGCATGGTCCCATCGTCCTGACTTCGTACAACCTCTAATCCAAGTCATTGTGTAACTCTCAACAACGGCGGTCCAAAATAGGTCTTACATACCTCAGTCGGATGCTCGGATTGCAATTCTAAAAGTTCGAGCAGACATTACAGAGCATGTGTGCATGTACTTCGAGACAACGGGACCCGCGAAGCCCGGGGCAACCTGGCCAGCCGCAGGTCCCCCCTCTATAAATAGAGGACTTGGGGTGGCCATTTTAAGAAGGAAAAAGGCGAGGAAGCCCTGTCAAATTTGCTCTGTACTCACCCTACACTGAGTGCTTTCTCATTTTAAACACTTGTGAGCTCACATATAGCTACTTTTTGTACCGGAGGGAGCCGAGTGTTCATCCCTTTAAAGATATAGAAGTCTTCTTTGGTAGCCCACTGTAAGCCTTCTCACACACTTTAAAGCCTTTCTTTTCATCTTTGCACACACTATTCTTCATGTTGAGAGTCGTGTTGAGTATGTTTGCCCGAAATTTGGTCCGTGGTTTCATTTCAGTTTGTATATACATATATATATATATACATATATATATTTATTATATATGGACTAACATTATTGAGTTATGCCTCGATTGAGCCTAGACTTCGGGCTGGAGCGTTTACTTGCTTTTATATCTATATACTTATATATATGAACTGTGTGTCAAACTCTGTTCGATGAGCCTGAATTTTACATCCGGAGCGTTTACTTCTTTAATATATATATCATTATATATATCAACTGTGTGTCGAACTCTGTTCGATGAGCCTGGATTTTATATCTGGTGCATTTACCGCTTTTATATATAGATATATATTTACGTTTAGTCCCGCCTGGAGTTTACTTCGTGGCGGTTGACCGTTCTTACAGCTTTCTTTATTTTTCGTCCGGCCTGGAGTTTACTTCCTGGCGGCTGATTGCTTTTATAGCTTTATTTATATTTTTGATCTCCCATGGAGGTGCTTCGTGGTGGCTGATCATGTCTGTATATATATATATATATATATTTATAGCTTTTATATATATACCTGCTTACTGCTTTATTATCAATTGCGGCATCATGTGAGCCTAGGAATCATGTGATCACAGATTCAGTCTAATAGATCTTGATTCGGTTCCCGTGATGGACATTTTTTAGCTGTAAGAAGCTTGTAAATTTATTCACGATGTTTGGATTTCCTCAGATGGTTTTCATACCCACGAGGAGTTCGACACTATTTTGTACATTATTTTCTCGAAGATGCTTCGCATCTCGATAAAATTAAAAACAATCAAGTCGAACACTTAATAAAATGGGAGTGTAAAAGGTTTTAATTACTATTGAGCACAAGGGTTTGAAAAACCTCTTTTATAAAACTTCACGGCCATATCTTGTTTAAAACTGAATTTTAACACAAATTTAAACCCTGTGTATATAGGTGCGAACGAAGCCTCGCACTACTTCCAAATAATTGCACATTGATCCACACACACACATTCATATAACAGTTTCTTGAAAAGTGGCGGTCATCGTGGTAACACGGATGTCGGGGGGTGGCTAACACCTTCCCTCCGCATAATCTAGTCCCCGGACCTTAATGAATCTCGGTTTCACCGACCCATTTAGCAGTGTCACATCACTGGGTCAATGTGCAAACCTTTTCTCGATTGTGTTGATACAACCATATAAAAAATCAATTGGCGACTCTTAATAGTCCATCATCGACATAATACATGTCGAACATTTTTCACTTGTTTTTTTCAAACAAATCTCACCTAACATGATAACACCAAAGAACAAGTAACCGAAAGGGAAAAATAAATAATCCCGACGTCGACAGGTGGTATTACAATCTTTTCAAAACTGTTGTATGCTTGTGTGTGAATGTTGCATTTACATTTATGATGAATGTGTATAAATGCATATATTTTACTGCACTTCAATATATCTATCTGTGATATTAGTGCTTCGCACATGTCATCATTTTCATAAACGGTGAGACATGTTGTATGTAAATGTATGTTGTGTGGTTCCTCCATCACGTGGCTATCATGTCGGTATTTGATTACTGGACTCGTAGGAAGACTAATTCCAACGAGGCTTAGGAAAGGCACCACCCAAATTCGCTCCAGTTCAAAGACCGGATTAACTTCCCGTCAAGTAAATTGCTATGATTTGGGAACCTTCATGCCAAAAAGCCGCGAGAGTAACCTAAAATAGGTCAGCCTCTGATAAACCAAACACGGAGGAAAGTCTCTTCATGTTTTTTAATTACTTGTAAAGTGAATTACTTGTAATTTCATGCCATATCCATCTCCATGTAATGAGAAATATGAAGAAACATGTGTACATACATATTTTTTATTAAAACATGCTATCCTGGATTACAAACAGCTAACATCCGCCTTGCAGGATAATATTCCTAGAATGGATACATAGCATTTAAACATTTACACATTCCCTAAAGACTAAACTATGTAAGTCTTTTGCAGGGAAACAATCGGACCTATCACCCAGTTAAAATCCAAAAAGGCCACGAGCCTACAGTCAATTATGTCATCATTAGACTAGACTTACCTTAATCCAGTTTCTCATAAAAATTTGACATTAAGTAAACAAATCATAGATTTGGTTGTTCTGCTTAAAGAACTACACCGGTCTACTCAGGGTATGAGGATACCCATACATGTTGAATACTCTACACAAGGAGGAACCTAAGGTCCTGATAAAGCCATTACAGAACCTGAACTTCAGTTGGATACGACCAACAAGATTCATGATATCACCCATCTCAAAGGAGATCCAGCCATCGGTGACATTGGGAAGAAAATCCCTCAAATGGAAGAAACCCTTCGTGCAATCAAAGGAATTGGAGCACACGGAAGTTTCTCATATGTTAACCTTTGTATATTCCCTGGTGTTCATTATCAAGAAAAGTTTAAAATGCCTGACTTTGAAAAATATGATGGGTTAGGAAATCCTTACACATATTTGAAGGTGTTCATTAGAGAACTTGGATCTTATGCAGAGGACGAGAAGCTCAGGATGCAGCTGTTCCAAAAAAGTCTTACAAGAGAAGCCAGTTCGTGGCATACCAGATTAGACAACTCAAAGATCAATAGTTGGGAGGAGCTAGCTCACGCCTTCCTCACTCAATACAGCTTCCAGTCTCAGATGGCTCCTGACCGGTACCAGATTACCAAGGTCAAGAAACAGTCTAATAAGTCTTTCAAACAATATGCTCAAAGGTGGAGGTGCCTGGCTGCTCAAGTTATTCCTTCCATGACGGAATCAGAAATGGTCATGACTTTCATAGATAAGAAGCTCCTTTCTATGAAAGAGTCTTACCTGGTATTGGCAAACCATTTTCCGAAATGATCAAGCACGGAGAAATGACTGAGATGGGATTGAAGTCAGGAAAGATTCAAGACCTATCCGCTCTTAAAGCAGTTGCTGAGCACATCCAATCTGGATCTTATGGAAATAACCCCCGGAGGGTCCATAAAAAGAAAGAGGAGGATGTTTCCTTGATACTACAAGGTCAAAAAGGCAGTCAGAATATGCCTATGCAGAGGAGAAGCTACTCCCCTTTTCAAGCACAATCATCAAACCCTATATTGCCAAAAGGTGGAGAAGCAAAGTGCCCTTGAGTGTTCAATGTGACGCCCCCAAATCCGGGTATCTTCCAACCCGACAGATGGTGCTCCACGATACTACATTCCATACAATCATTCCATTGAAATAATAACAAAATGAGTGTAATTACTATCTTTGTATTACATCTGTAATAAATCTTTTCCCAGGTTCATAACCGAATACATTCATTGTTCTTCATAAGTGTATTACATACAAATATACTAGTCTATTACAGGACGATTAGTTGTCCATCTTAGCCTTGCCTTTATCTCTTTTAGAACTCTCAGTTCGTTCGGCTTTAGTTGCGAACATATGGTTCAAGCAAGAATGAGCATAACTAGCTCAGCAAGTCTTAACACAGAATCATATGAATATCACATCAACAATTACATGCTAAATCTCCATATCTGAACAATTATCTACAAAGCATTATGAAATACTTGACTAATACTTCTTATACAACAATTCCCAAGTATATATAATAGCTTAGGAATAATGAACCGGTCAATAGACCATGAACATACTCTTTTCGTTTTCATACTTGAAAAGGATATCCGACATTAGGGCCATCCACCCGTCTTTACTTACGAGCACTTCTAGGTGATCAGCCTATTGTACTCTATGTTGATCAACACTCTTACGTTAAACGTATTTACGTTCAACATTTGGCAACCTCGCGTGCCCATCGAATAATCGATGAAAATACTTTTGTTTGTACATAGATAAAATTACCTTCTCATCCGTACCAAATACTTAACATAAGATAGCGTTAACAGTTCTATATCAACAGACTTGTAGCAAATCAATCAACTCTCAATACTTGTCTAGCCCGAATAAAACAGGCATCGACTCTTTTCTATTTACCATTCATACATTGTATAACATGCATCACGTAAAAACTTGACTAACACGAAGGTCATACAAGCGTTAAGAAAGACTTGCCTTCAAGCGTCTTCGAAAATACAATTCAACTATTCTCAGTCTTTACAGGATCTACATGATACATTCACATAGCACACTGTAATTAGTTATTAAACAAACTAACTTTACAGTTCTAACCAACTTCTTTCTCTTCTATGTTTTATTTGAATTAACATCGTTATTAAAGTCGATTCAATTCTTTATACTTCGTTACGTTTCATTAACGTTCTTACATACTTAACCGACATTTGATCATAAATGGTTAATTACCAACGTTGAACGTCATTCACGGTTCACTGATTACGTCTTTGTGTTCTTCATTTAATTACTATTAAACCTTACTAGATCTTCTTACATTAACACCTTACAAGTGAGTTAAGGTAAGTCTTATAATTTACATTAAGTACCTTCAATATCTTACATTAAGTCTTCATTCAAAATGGAACAAAAACTAACTTGGTCAACCTTTTTCTACTGCCAGCGCTGTGGCGCGACATCCTATGCATTCAAGTGGCGCTGCGGCACCATTCTCCAGAAGTTTTACCCAGACTTGGCGCTGCGGCGCCAGTCCATGTACAAACTCTCGCGCTGCGGGACGAGTCTCCAGACCTTTTTATTTTCTCCCGGCCATAACTGGCGCTGCGACGTGACATATAACACAGGGTTTGGCGCTGCGGCGCTGAACTTGTGCACCAGTTGGCCAAAATAGTTTGGTTTCTTAACGAAACTCCCGGCTTCCTAATTTGTTTGTTTTACATCCGAATTGACCCATTTGAATTCCTACAAGTCAGGAATTACATCCTTTACATGTTTATATAAGAATTTCATATTTCCGAATTCGTTAACTCGGAATTCACCTTTAAGTTCATTTTTAAGCGTTCGTTTAACGTTTCGTCCGTTCAATACTCGTTTTCTTCGTTATAAGTCGGAATGCTACGATTCTTTCGCCAACGACTCTTAATTACCTTATCTCACGTGTTGACATTGGAAACCAACATTTTTAAGTCACACGACAACTTTTGACCTTTAATCCAGACTTTATACGTTTTCGACGTTTAACGTCTATTTCTGTACAATTCGCCATAACTTCGTTACTAATGTTCTCTAAGCCAAATCATATAGAATACTCCACGAACTTCATATCTACATCCTAACCAATCAAGATGCACATACCTTAGCTACAACGGTTTCCAAAACGTTCAATTATAACTAAGTTAACTTTCAAGACTTTCTACGTTTTTAACTTACGATTTCTATTTGGTCATGACTTATAGAGATTGAATCTATGGTAAGTCACTCTCATTCCACCCTACAAGCCATACCCCACCCATTTATGATTCTCCATGATAAAAGAAAACCAAAAGAGATGGAATAAGAATTGAAGAGTATTACCTTAAGAACTCTTAGTGTTCTTGTTGAACTTCTAATAAAAAAGCTTCAAGGTAGAAGAATAGTTTAAGTCTAGCTCTCTTTCTCTCTCAAATATGTTGGACAAGATTTTTAAAACAACAAAAATCCAACCTAAGCCTTGTATATATAGAAAACCAAATGAGGGGCAAAATAATCCAATTCTCCACCTCCTTACACAATTATCACTTTGTCACCAAGTAAAATACTTGGTGACCAAGTGATTCACCTGCCTTGCACACCAAGTGGCCGGCCCACCTTGCCCATGGGTCATCCCTATGGGTTTTACCCATCCCTTAACCCGCCGGTTCGACCCACAGTTTAATTCTTTGGATTGGGCTTGACATTAATAAACATTGGGCTTTAACCAATCTAATATTGGGCCTTAACTTGGGCTTGTATACTTAATTCATTGGGCTTGTTATTAATCCAAGTCGAATTGGATTGGATAAAATCCTTAGCTCATACTCTAATAATACAACTCGTATTCTACGCGTATTATTCACATATTCTCTCCGTATAATATTCATATAATAATCGTATTATACTTCGTACTATTCTTCATATCATACTCATATACATACTAGTATAATACTCATATTCCATACGTATAATAATCGAAACGACTATACACATTACATTTCCCTTTCGGAAACCTCTTTCACAAACCCTTAGGTTTTAAGTCCGCAGGCGAAAACTTCGTTTGCTATAACGGAAATATTATTGGATATTCCATAATATCGTCATATTCTAACATTACGCGTTTCTCAGAATATCAAACCCTAGCTTCGAACGACATCAGATGAATAGTGTTTTTACGCAAACAATCTCAGAAAACCTCCATTTTCATCTTGATAATTCACAACAATTAATTCTAGCACAAAGCCAGAATACTAACCACATCCATATGTTCTAGGTCATAGAACGACCTTCGAACATCTTACTCACATAATAAATCAATTAAATTCATTTAATCCACATAATCAAATAAAAATTTAATTCATTGAGAATTCGAAATTCTCAGGCGTTACATTCACACCCTTAGGGGACTCACTCATGAATATTCTCACTCTTCTGACAACTCAGAAGAAAATTACGCATATTCTTCCACCAGCCAACCCTAATGGGAGGTGTTTCAATGCTGCTTGAAAATGTGCTTATCATGTCGGGGCACCTGGACATGATACTCATGATTGCTGGGACTTGAAACACAAGATCCAAGATTTAATAGACAATGGGGAGATTGTGGTTACCAAACCAGATCAACCTCATGTACAAACCACCCTCTTCCTCATCATAAAGAAGAAGATGTCGACATGATCAGTTGGACTGCTGAACAAAGTTCTAATTTTAATAGTGAATCATCCCAGACCATCGAAGGCGGTGTTGACAGATGGGATTACGTAAAGTTTAAATTTTCTATGGAACGAAAGATGAAAGCTCTTTGTAAGAAAATTGAACAATTGGCAGAACTGGTGACCTATCAGCATCAAGTCACCCACTAGTTAATCAGCCAGGAGTATGCCTATCTCCTTCCTTTTGTTATGAATGCTCCACAATCGCCTTCAGAAAGTGAAGCTATGGAGGATAAAGTTGCAAAAAGAGAAAATGCTAAAGCCCGTCAGGATTTTGTCAATCAAAGGGAATTTATATACCTAGGCCAACTTATGGAGGAGATATTTCAGATGTTAATCAACGAAGGATGAATTTCCTCCCTCTACCTCCAATTAATCCCCGTTCAGGACGGTTCAACTCCGATGGAGTATGTCAATATCATTCACATTCTTGCGGTCATAACACAGAAGAATGATGGGCACTCCGCCACCTTATTCAAAATCTAATTAATAGCAGTGTCCTGCAACTGGCAGGCGATGACACTATGATACTCGAGAGTAGGAATACCTATCCTACTAAATGGAAGGGATTAGTAGCAGTTATATCCGCTGAGGCCGATGAGACTGTCAAGCCATTTTCCATACAAGCAATTCATCTCAAAGGAGCTGTCAATCCTTTAAAAGTGGCTGCACCAGAGCCAATTTCTTTACCCTTCAAACCACAATATCCTATTGTCAGCTTACACAAAGTCCCATTGAATTATGGAAAAGCTGAAGGATCCACATCTCATACTACTGCTACAGTGTCGAAGGAGAATCCACTGTATCTTCCTCAAAGGGTAATGAAGCCCGCCATCAAAGAAAAGGGGAAGATTCCCATTGAGAAAATTGAGAAATTCCTCTACACTGTGGGCCATAATGAAGCTAAGGTGGTTTTAAGCTTAAGAGAAGCTCCACATCAGATCTCAATAATGGACTTGGTTTTCTCTTCCAAGGATCACATGAAGATCTTATTAAAGGTTTTGGAAGAAGCCTATTTGCCGAAGTCAGTGGATGTGGAAAAATTTCATCATTTGGTTGATCACATTTTTAACAACAATTTGATATCTTTCACTGATAAAGATATACCGCCCAAAGGGACCGGTCATTGTAAACCATTGCACATTGCAGTTTTGTGCTCCGGGTATATGGTAGCTGGAGTTTTGATAGATGGAGGTTTGTCTCTGAATATCTGTCCTTATGCCACCTTGGTGAAGATGAACGTCAATCTCAAACGGATCCGAAGCATCCATACTGTTATCAAAGCATTTGATGGATTCCGACGAAATTCTATCGGAGAGATTGAGCTGCCAATTGAGACTAGTCCAAATACATTCAATGTATCCTTTCATGTCCTCAAGATAGATCCAGGATATAACCTGCTATTGGGAAGACCATGGATCCACATGGTTGGAGCCGTCCCTTCTACACTACATCAACAACTCAAATACATTATCAACAATAGTCTAGTCACTGTCAACGCAGAGCCAGAATATCCTGAACAAGGAGTCCTACCCATCATCAGTTTCAATTCAGAAGTTGAGCCGGCCAGTTTTTATACTTTGGAAGTGAGTAACACGTAATACCATCCTACTGGAGCACCACTTCCCGTACCCAAGATTTATGCCGAGGTTATGTCAGCCACTCAAGAAATGATCTCATTGGGTCATCAGCCTGGACAAGGGATTGGTAAAGATTAGTAGGGTATTAAGCACCCGATTCAAGTGTCCAGTCAAACTGGGACAGCCGGACTAGGATATTTTGCCAATTCTAGCCACAAGAATCATCATAAGCATAAGCAGGTTCCTCAAGCTTTCGCCACGAGGCAATTTTCTACACCTGAACCTCATGAGCTGATACAGTCTCCGGTGAAGGTGCCAACCCATGTTATGGCCATGCTGTTTCACAAACAAGTACCATTCAAAGCAAAAGAGTTCCTGATTCCTTATCCTAAAGTGGAAGAAAAGGAACGGAAACATAAACATAACATCGCCTTGATGATGTCAGGCGTACGCATCATTGTCCATGATGAACATACAAACAGATACACCCAGATGATGATTGCCTAGATGTTATGGTCATCATTCGGGAAAAGGAGGACGATGATAGCCCCTCCATCACTGCAGTCTATCAGGACTTTACCCTCGACAATTAGAGCAGCACTCCATGCATTGGTCGACAAGGGTAAAATGGGCAGAAATCCCTTTGCCCTGTAGATAACTTTAATTGCTTACTTTTCTGTACAATATTAGCAGTTATTTTATCAGTACATGCTAACACTTTTGTATGATTAAACCTTTTCATATATTCAGTGGAAACATATTTTGTTTCAGGACTCTGAATTTAGATGTGCATGTACTTGCTGATAAGGTGCCTTTTCTCCACAAGGATTGTAACTTTGATGAAAATTTGGACTCAGACTTGATGGAAATCCAAGAGGACATTGAGACACCTCAGGAAATTAAGGAATTGGTCAAAGACAAACCTAAACCCAACCTTGACCAAACTACTTCTTTCAATCTTAGAACCTTAGAAAGCCCTAAGCTCATCCAGATTGGTTCAGACCTCACCCCAAACAAATGGAATGACATGCTTGCGCTATTAACTCAATTCCAGGATGTGTTTGTATGGTCTCACGAAGACATAGTGGGTTTGCTCACTGACATTGTCCTTCATCATTTTCCCATTAAAGAGGGATTTAAGCCGGTTAGGTAGAAACTCAGGCGATTGAAACCTGAGTGGAGTTTAAAAGTGAAGGAATAAATTGTGAAATAATTTCAAGCTGGCATTATCATGGTGTCTACATATCCGAAATGGATATCCATCGTTGTTCTCGTGCCTAAACTAGGATGAAAGGTGCGAGTTTGTGTGGATTATCGGGATCTGAACAAAGATTGCTTTAAAGATAGCTTTTCTGTACCATTTATCCACATTCTTATTGACAATACTCCTCAATACGACATGTACTCCTTTACGGATTGCTTCGCGGGGTATCATCAAATCATGGTCGCTGAGGAAGATCGTTAGAAAACTGCTTTCATCACGCCTTGGGGAACCTTCTGCTACCGACGATTGTCATTCGGTCTCATCAATGTCGGGGCAACCTATCAGCGAGCTATGATGGCTCTTTTCCACGATTTAATGCATAAAGAGATAGAAATCTACGTGGATGACATCATTGTCAAGTCCCGAAGGGAAGAAAACCACTTAGATCATCTCAAAAAGATTTTCAACAGGTTGCATAAGTACAACTTGAAGTTTAATCCAGCCAAGTGCACATTTGTTGTTAAATCAGGCAAGTTGCTAGGTTTTCTAGTCAGCCACAAAGGGATTGAGGTGGATCCCACCAAAATCCAGGCCATCAAGGAAATGCCCATTCCTCAAACAGAGAAGGAAATACGGGGATTTTTGAGAAGAATCAACTTCATTAGCAGATTTAACTCTCAACTCACAGCAACCTAAAAGCCTATTTTCAAATTGTTAAGGAAGAACTCTTCCATGAAATGGAACGATGAGTGTCAGAAAGCCTTCCTTACAATCAAAGAGCAGCTGGTTAACGCTCATGTTTCTATACCTGTGACAACCCGATAATGTAGAAAAAAATTAAAATTTTAATTAATTGATTTAAGGTTCAATATTAGAACCTAGACATAAAATAAGTGTATGCGTTTGATGTTTTTAAGAAGGAATTTTGAGGATTTCAAAAGTCTGTTAAAGATTTAGGTGAATTATTCAGGATTAAGAGTATACGTGAATATGTTCTGTGTAAATGTTATTATACGTGTACAATATGTGGTTAAGGGTCAAGGGTTCACCAGATAAACGATATATGTGACCAACACTAGATATATATTAAGAACATCAACGTTCGGTTAGAAAACCCTAGTGATTAACAAGAAACCCTATAAACCGGTTCTGAAACCCTAATTTTAGTTTTGGGAATCCGAAACCCTAATTCGAAAATTTGAAACCCTAATATGGGAACTTAACGGAGAATTATATTGCTTAAGTGCAATTAATTATAATATTAATTAGGGTAAAGCTTAATTATTTAGCAAACCCTAATTTCAAATTTAGAAAACCCTAATTTCGGGATTTGAAACCCTAATTTATAATTAGGGGAACCTAAGTGTTAATTTAATATTTTTAATGTTAATTAGGAAACCTTAATCCTAATTTTCAAGTTATAGTAATTAGAAAACCCTAATCTCATTAGGAAATCTAATTTCGAAATTACAAATATTATTTTTCTAATTAAAACCCTAATTCGTGGGTTATAAACCCTAATAACCATTTTAACCCTAATTGCTTAATTAGCAGTTTTAATTATGGAATAATAATCCTATTTAGCAAGATTTAAATTATTATTAAGAAATTTTAATATAATTACAAAATTCTAATTATAATTTAGAAAAATTAATTTTCTATTTTTAAAACCGAAATTCGGAATAGAAATTAAATTGCAAAGTTAAGGGTTAAACCCTATACCCTAAGGGTTCCAAACCCTAAACCCTAAGGGTTTCATCAAATGACAATTCTAGAATAAAAAAATACATGGAAATGACATTTTTGCCCTTTGTTGCATTATTTTACATTACTTGTGTATCTTGCCATATATTGGTTGCTCAACCACCCCATGTGACAGAATTGAATACATATCCAGCAGCTAGAGCTCATCCAATACATTGCATCATAAATATATATAGATTAAAGAGAGAGAAAAGTCCACTTTAAATTTCATTTTTCTCCAAAACCATTCTCTCTCTAGAATTTCGGGACTTAGAGTGAGAAAGAGTGAAAAACCAAACCATGATCAAGCTTTAGCTTTCCATAAACAGAATCAAAAGGCGGAAATTCAAGATCAAGCTTCAAAGTGGTATAAACTCTAATTTTTGTAAATCATGTTAATTTATGTTAATGATTGGTTAGATATGTGTTAGAAGGTGCCTTTTAGAGATCTGGGTTGTTGGATCATGGATCCATAACATCTAGATGCTCGAATCTAAAGATTTCAAAAATCTAGAAAAGTGGAAATATAAGGCCTGACAACCTAATGTCAGGGCCTCTAGATCTTATATGTTAGTGGTTTTGTGTGTTTTATGTTATAGATATGTAGTATGACATATGGACTAGGATCTGAGACTGAAATCAGGTTTAGATCATATTTAAATCTCAAGTTATGAACGGTCAAACCTAGTTGACCGATCACGAAAATGATTTCTGGGCAGCCCAGAAATTTTCAGAAGAGTCTGACAAGTACTTTCAAGGCCTCTGATCTTGCATGTGTTTGATGTTTTAAACGATTTGTTGTTTTGATGCTGTAGTATGGTATAAGGACTACCCAATAATGCTCTTAGAACAACCAGATACATAACTGAATCATAGATAATGGTGGTCAAACGACCGTTGACGAACTGACCGGATGAAGATTCTGGGAAAACCCAGATCTTCAAGGACCGTTTCCTGACCCTTTCTTTGACCAACCTGGATCTTCTTGGGGTGATACTTAATTATAGGATGTTATATTGTTACAGAATTGTTCCCTGGTATCAGGACTACAAGTAGACCATTTAGATAACACTAAGAAAGCAAGTAATCCAACTTATGAAGCGTCAAGGAAGGTATCTGACTGACTTTCTTCATTTCGAAAAAACCGAAATGAAGAACATCTGATAATGACTTTGTGAGGCTTATAGTTTACTGTTATGTTATGGTTTGGGCATAGAACTGAATCGAGGTTGTAGTGTTACATGAATACTACAATCCTAATAAAATTACAAACTTAGAAGTTTGATAACCACGAATCTAGAATCGGTCAAACAAGGTACCTTGGCCACTGACAAAAAATTATGGGTTTCCTCAAGAACAGCTGAAGAACACTTTCAGCGACGGTTGTGTCACTAAAGCCACCTTTAGCGACACTTAAATTCGGAAATCTATTTATTTTAATTAATAAATAGATAAAAATGGTTTTTAATTATTAAAAATACATAATAAATTCAGAAAAAATATTTTAAAGTCTAAAAATAGTTTTAATTATTTGAAGTATATTTCATAAATATTTAGTATTTTTTGAATATAAATAGTATTTAATTTATTTAATTATAATATTAAATAAATTATTTAAAAATGATTTTAATACATAAAAATTATGAAAAATAATATTATGGTATAAGAAAATATTTAAAGATATTTTCGGTGACTTTTAATATTTTAGGATGAATTTCATTAATTAATTAATATTAATGATAATTAGTTTATTTAATAACTATATTAAATAAATTATGGAAAATATAATTAATGATTTATAAATCATATAAAATGATTTAAGTGTTACAAAAATATTTTAAGTTATAAAATGTAACTTTTGATATTTTGTCATGAAATGTTAATATTTTAATATTAAAAGCAATTCTTAGGATAATGAATTTAATTTTTAAAATCTTATAAAGGTGATTTTGAAGTATTAAAAATACTTTGTGATAGTATAAATATATTATAATATTATGATGTGTATTTCATTAATATTTGATAATAAATAAATATTAATGATAAAGGAATTATGTGATATTTAATTCATTTAAATATGATATTAATAATGGAAAATTCATGATAACTGATAATAATTATCTTAAAATTATTACGAGCTTACGAAAAATATTTCGATTGTTATTAAAATTATCTGAGTTAATTTTTAAGTGTTTACGCAGAGTTTAATTGAAATTAGACTCGATAAAAGTCCGACTAGACCGTCGGGATGTTAGAATTGTATCGGGTTCAACTCAGACTACAATAGTTTGACTTAATACCGAGTCTTATATGTGTTATAGACTGATAGGGTTATGTGTTATGTGTTTAGGTTATTTTATGTATATCTATATATATAATAGTATTATATTGTGATGATATTTTTCTAATATTAGAGATCTATATTACTAATATTAGGTATTCGAATAAAGCGTTATAAATTGCGTAGCGGTAATCAACGGTTCAGGCAAGTTTGTTTTTACTTAACTCTACTAAGAGTTGTTTCATTCAGATATGATTATGGTTAATTATTGTCGATTGCCATTGTAGAATTGTACTCTGTACATATTGCATGTATAAGTCAGGTATGAAAGGCTGATCACCTTCATTACCCTTCGGATATATTTGTTCAGTCAAAAGTTTGTTCCTGCTAGTTCACAATTATATTGTTGAATTATAGCCAGCTTATTATTCAGATTCTTTCAATCATGATATATCGTTAAATTATTGAACTTAAACTTGCTGGGTAACTTTCATGCTCACCCTTGTTATATCATGATAAACATTGCAGATTAAGATGAACGCGTTAGATACAAAGAAAGGTTAAAGATAGTTCCAACTTAAAGTTAATGTGTTCGATTAGATTTGTAATAGTTGTATAATAATAATGTTATGTGTTAAATAAGTTATGATTTGTGTATTAAGTTAAGTTTACTCGACCTTGGGGAATAGTGTGTAAAGTTATTGTATAAACAATTTATGTTTATATCTTCCGCAAATATAGTAATAGTGATAGAATGAACGAACTGGATCCGCGGTGATTCTGGACCTCGGATTTGGGGCCCTCACAGTACCTCCCAGGGATGGTGTTCCCCTGTTCATGTACCTGACCATTAATGACAATGCTATGGGATGCATACTGGGGCAGAAAGACGATAGAGGCCAAGAACGAGCTATTTATTACCTCAGCAAAAGATTCAGCAGCAGTGAACACAAGTACACTCTGATTGAGAAAACTTGTTGTGCTTTAGCATGGGCTTCCATGAGGTTACAACATTACCTCCATGGTCACACAACCCATCTCATATCCCGCGTGGATCTTCTTAAGTACGTGTTCGATAGCTTTATCTTCAATTATCTACCGCCTCTAGTTGGCGATTGATCCTACAAAGATTTGACATTATTTATGTGATGCAAAAGTCCATCGAAGGTCAAGGGATTGCAGATCAACTGGCCATCGCACCTGTAGGGGATTACAAACCCTTGGAAACATATTTCCCTGATGAAGGGATTATGGCAGTTCAGCAACACTATCAATACGATGCATGCCGTGCATGGAAAATGTATTTTGATGGAGATATTAACGCAGTAGGCTCTAGAGCTGGAGCAGTTCTAGTTTTTGGTACGGGGGAGCAGAATCCCATCGCCGTCTAATTTTATTTTGTCAACACCAACAACACAGCTGAGTATGAAGGCTGTATTATGGGGTTAAAACTTGCCCGTTCAATGGGTATCAGGCGGTTAACTATCTTTGGGGATTCAGAGTTTGTAATTAAATAATCCACAAGAATCTATCAAACCAAAGAATTACATTTGTTGCCTTATCATTGACAAGTTCTACAGATGGCTTTGGAGTTCTAAGAAATCTTCTTTTCTACACATTCATAGTAATAGGAATGCTTTTGCGGATGCACTAGCAACTTTGACCTCCTTGATTCAAATGCCAGACAAGGAACACATGCCAAGCGTCCTGTTTGCCCTGCACAAGGCATCAGGCTATGGGAACTATGTTGGAGAAGTATCGGATGAGCTACCTCCCATCCACAACCCTTGGTATCAGCATATCAAGGAGTATTTATGAGATGGATCTACACCCGCTGAGGTGAGCCCGACTGAGAAAAGGTGGATCCATCGACTTGCTATGAAATTCTACCTGAGCGGAGATGCACTCTACAAAAGAGATGCAGGATTAGGTCTTCTCATATGTCTGGACAAAGACCAAGCTCATAGGCTCATGGAAGAGATCCATGGTGGAGTATGTGGCCTATATATGAGCAGCCCCCTGCTTGTTAAGAAGATCCTCAGAATAGGACATTATTGGCATACGCTCAAAGCTGAATGTGATGATCACGTCAAGAGGTACTATCAATGCCAAATTCATGGAAATGATATCCACGCCCCTCCAAGGGAACTCCATAATATGAGTTCGCCATGGCCCTTTTAAATGTGGGGCATGGACGTGATCGGGCCCATCTAGCCCAAAGCCAGTAATGGACATCGATTAATATTCACCATGATTGACTACTTCACCAAATGGGTAGAAGCAGTCTCCTTCCCCAAAGTTACTAAAGAAGTCATCATTGCTTTCATCAGAAATAATATTATTTATCGTTATGGACAACCAGAGGTAATTATGTCAGACAATGCTAAGAACCTCAACAACAGATTAATGGAGGAGCTATGCAACAAATTCCATATCAAACATCTTAACTTTGTCATCTACTATTGAAAGATGAATGGTGCTGTTGAAGCGGCTAACAAAACCATCAAGAGGATCATACAAAAGATGTTTTCTAACCACAAAGGATGGCATGACTTGTTTCCTCTTACTCAGTTAGCCTACAGAACTTCAATGCGTACTTCCACTGGGGCAACACCCTACTCATTAGCCTATGGGATGGAAGCACTGCTCCCCATAAAGGTGGAAATGGAATCCCCCAGAGTGTTGATAGAAGCTCAACTGGATGAAGATCAATGGGTACAAGACAGGTATCACCAATTGTCTCTAATAGACGAAAGGCGAATCGCAACTATCTTCCATGGTTAACTATATCAAAAAAGGATCGCTCGATCCTACAATAGAAAAGTCCAGCTACGACAGTTTAAGCAACATGATTTGGTTTTAAAGAAGATACTTGACAACCAAGATCAGTCCAAGGGAAAATTCGCCCCTAACTGGGAAGGCCCGTTTGTTGTCAAGGAGGTACTGACAGGAGGCGCTCTCAGGTTGCAGGAGAAATGGACGGTGATGAATTTCCAAAACTCAGACACTGTGAAATGGTACTATGTCTGAAGTTACCATCAAGCAAACATCCTTGTGTTGGATCATCAGATCACCAGTCATTCCAGTTCTTTAACCCTTCATTATATACAATTCTTTGCCACACTTTGCCCCTCAGGGAAACATACTTTTCGAGCAAGCAGCCTGGTTTCACTACGTTCATACAACTTCGGTTATCCCCCCAGGGATTGAACCTTTCGCACCTACAGTTTATCCTGAAGACGGGATTAAATTTTTCTATGCTTGTAGTTTGTCCTGAAGACGGGATCAAACTTTTTCACACCTGCAGTTTGTCCCAATCATGGGATCAAACTTTCTTCTCCCCGTAGTATAGCCTGCACATGGGATTCATACTTCTCTTCGACTGTGAATCGTCCTGAGGGGCGAACTACGTCGACTTGATCTCCTCTTCAATAGGAGTACGTAGGCAACCATATACTATATGGCCCGATAGCAATAAACAAAAAACAACAAAAACATTTCTGCCGTTTTCTACAAAAACAAAAACCACAAAAACACTTCTCCACCCTTCTTCATCAATAAAGCTTCTACACCCATCTGCCTTTCACATTCAGCGTTAAACCTCTTATACCAGGTTCGAACTACGCAGACCTGATCTCCTCTTCAATAGGAGTACGTAGGCAACCATTTATGGTTTAGTCTAACCCCCTACCAGAAACAAAATACTTGTGATGCAGTACTGGGATCAACCTCCAATTCACAAAATTTCATCGGCTTCAGACCAAACGGATGGAATTACCTAACCTCTCCTCATAAATAGGAGATTTGGCGACCATCTAAGCAGTGGTTGTGCCTCAAAGAGCAACACCAGTCCATAAGAAATGGAATTAACTAGGCTTCTCACAAATAGAAGTACTGGTGACCATCTGTGGTGCGGTCAATCTCAGAGAGGAAAAGCCACACTCCTCTCCACATTTCCATACAGAAACCAGTCCCAAGACACCAAAGATGGTAGGGATACATACAGATCAATGATCCATTTTGAGAAATCCTACGATGTCTCAATGTCCACACATAAAGGATGGGTTCAGAATGCATCAAGATCACAAGCCCTGAAGAAACAGGCAAATATTAAGTAAGTATCAAGGCACAACTGAAAGGGAAGTGAATCAAAATATATTTCCCTACCATACATAATATTGTTTGATATATACAATATGTGTTGTACATGACAAAATGGCAAAGCTAGTCTGTGCAGGAAAATACAAGGCTATCTACGGATCTATATCTATGCGGACTATCAGATCTAACATAGCATCCCTCTCAGAAGAAGGAGGTAACACTGTAAGCTCCTATCCAATGGTATCCACACGAGCTAGCAGATCGGAGGCTAACTACATGGTGGCACGTTGCTTATCAATGTATGCACTCATATCAGCAAGGATGCTAGTCGTAAGGGATCTCACTGAAGTACTGTATGTGACGGAAACATCTCGGGCATATAGAGCAGTATCCCGCTCTACAATCAATGCATCCCTAGCTGATCTAGCCTCATCTCTCTCCAACAGAGCTGCGTTTCTCCCATCAAGAGTTGTCAACATCAAGGCCCTAGCCTGATCTCTCTTAAAGGTCATCAGATACTGTGTTGAATGCTGAGTCATAGTAGCACTCGTAGTGGGAGAATCTATCATAAATGATGGCAACCCAGTAGTCGAATCCTCCTCGATGGGAATATCAGCCTCCTCCATAAGTTCCTCATCGTCGGAATCAGTCCCCTGCACTGTGGATACTACCGCAACCAATGTAGTCTTTGTCTCCATCCATGCGAAATACTCTGCAGAATAACCTGGATGACTGATAGAAAACGCAGCTAGCTCTTGCTGATCCAACCAGGCATATACCCTAGATCTATCCTCTGATGATAAGTGGCGAGAAGCGAATCGCTGACTCGA
Organism: Panax ginseng; assembly: GCA_020205605.1. Lineage (NCBI taxonomy): Eukaryota > Viridiplantae > Streptophyta > Magnoliopsida > Apiales > Araliaceae > Panax > Panax ginseng. The sequence goes on along the minus strand of CM035140.1, from coordinate 58,429,756 downwards.
TGCTCCCTCAAAAAGATGAAAGTCCTGGAACTGGTCAAACTGACATATCATGGCCAGTGGGTGATAAGTAATCACGCCTCTCAATCCAGCAAAAGGAATATAATCCATGCTCGGAGCATGAGTGATGAAGTTGTAGGTTTAACTAAGCCCTGAACACGACAATATAGTAAACGGATCTTCGATTCCGGCTAGGAAAACTGACCAAGATAGCAAACGGATCTTCGATCTGCTGTATTTATCTGACAAGAGTGTTTACGGGCAGCTCGATCATGCTGTACATGTGGTTTATGTAGCTGACCTCAGAGTCTCTGCTATGATCATCGGTATGATGGTGTGACTATCCCTGAGAGCTCTCACTGCCGTGATAACTTATTTTTCCAACTCATCAATATATCGTGGCATATAGACATATGACAGTACGCACAATAGCAGTACATCCACTCTGGCCAGACGCCAATGATCCTCCGATGTGGTGAAATCCCCAGAATATCTTGTATAACTATCCTCATAGCCAAATCTGTCAAACAGAAAACGCTGAGATATAACGTGGCCAGATGTGAGCTCATCCTGCACCACCCTACGCCTCAAGCCAGTAAAGGTTATGAACTATCTACTCATGTCTCCAATCGCCATATGCACGCAAGGTCTGTCTAAGGGCAGAATCATCAAACGTGCATACTCCTCCAAAGTGGGAGTCAACTCATGGGTCCCAAATCGGAAAACATGCCTCTCTAATACCCAGTGCTGCAGCATGCCCTCCACGAATCCTGTGGTAACCTGAAACATCAACAGGGTCATAGTTTGCTACAACAAATGATCTACAATCACCCTATCTGATGGTGACATGCTATCATATCACGATCGTATACCAGATGCCACCAATAATGGTGGGGTATGATCAATACGGCTAACTATCGAAGAAGACATTTGTACGGGCCGTGTCATAAGACCATCCAGGGGTCAATGCTGAATATCTCTGGAAATACATACATATGCATAACATAATACATGCATGATACAATAGATAGAAATATGATATACAGAATGAAAAACTGTACATACATTCCTAAGTATATCATCATCTAATACATCATCTCTGTATAGCTAAAAATACAGGGAAATGGGGCACAGACGCCCTACTACTAACAGAGGTCTATCAAAAGATATAGCGAGAATGAGGCACAGCCACCCAATATCTAACAGAGGCCTATCAAAAGAGATAACGAGAATACACATCAGAAGAAGACAATGGTGTCAATATCTACATCATCAATCCTGTCTACCTGATGTAACTCCTCCTAAGTCACTAGATCTCTATCAACAGGGATGTCAGACCTATACAATGGATGATTTGCACAGGCAAAGCCAAATGGGTCATCTAAGGGGCCAGCGCCTGAGCTGGAAGGATCAAATGAATCTTCCTCTGTCGAATATCTGCCCAAATGCCGGATAAAGAAATGTGCCTGGTCTAGTCGCTGGGTCAAACTGTCAATCTGTGTCAAATGAGTCGGATATCGGACATAGGCTAGCCAATCCATCATCATCACGGATCCTGGAACCATATCCCCCATGAACTGAGTGGTGTGGGACTGGGCTCCAATAGTGCGAGGGGACCACCAACGCTGGAACATCTCCTGAGTGCAGGGACCCTCTGACAATGCAAAACCGTCCAACCGCAACAAAGGGATATCGATGACAGGTGACTGCAACACAGGCAAATGATGCCTGTCAGGAGGCAAGACCGGCATACGGATCTCTCCTACTGTGCCCCTAATAGCATGCTCTCCTAAATAGAGCTCCCATCCTCCATTAGTGAAGAGAGGAACCCTACGGGTGGAAATCACGTACTCGACACCAGTCTGGTACCCATCCTCAAATCCCATGGCCAAATGCTCCCCAGAATAGGGAATCCATGTGATGACATCAGCTGTCAACAACTCCAGCTGTAGGTGGCAATGAGTGAAACCCTTAGCTACTAGGACCTCCACCAGTATGGAATGACGCCATCGCCGTCCTCGTGGATAGGTATCTAAACCTAACACTTTCACATGACACAAATATGGAAGCCTCTTATAGGCCCAAAAATTCCAACAGAAAGGCAAACAAATGCGGTCAGTAAACACTCTTAACCTACATATGGGAAACTATAAGAGAAATACTCACCCGCAAAAATGGGTAGAATCCTAACCAAGCCTCGGTCAAACCGTGCGAACGCATACACATGTCACTGAGGAAATAGGCGAAGGTGTAGGAACCCCAGTCATACTCTCTAATACAGTCCACGTGTCGCGTGGCACTGATCAAAGCGAATGAAACCATAGAAGAGTTATCTACTATAAAGCATCCTCTAATGATCATCAGGAACAATCATCGAAGAATGCGATCCTTGACTCTGACATCATCTGGCATGGGCTCGCTCAATAGTCCACTTAAAGCATCTATGCGTAAAGGACCCCTACGGACGGTCCTGCCCTTGAGTGCCCCGTCTGGAACTCCTAGCAAGGATCTGACGGTAGTAGGGGTAATATCCGCCATGCAAGGCACTGGTGCCCCTCCAAACTCCATACCTGTGATAAACCGCCAATCCATCGACGTCATCATCACCTCATAGTCCAGTAAATGGAGTGACTGAGTCTGGTGAAACCAGCGCTCAGACAATGTCCTGAGGTAACCCCAGGGACAATGGCGGGGAAGGATGCAGAGCCTGGTATATGGAGTGAATGCTGAAGCAGTTCCCTCGAGGCTATATAAAGCCGGGAACCTACATGAAATATAGATCAACATCAAAATCCTTTACTCCTCATCAATAGGAAAGAAGGAAGATCAAGATCTAACATCATACCTCGTTGACATGTAAATACATCTTGGGATGTCAACTCAAATCACCCAGGAGATTTGAGTGATCTAGATGGAATTTAACCCTCCTATGTATTAGGGGTCATATCCATAGGCCTCTTGATTGAGTAGGACTATGAAATACATGACCATGCTCAAATAGTGATTTATTTCATATAGTCTACTCATTGATCAAGAAAAACTCAAATTAAATTATGAAGAGTTTGACACATTACATAACTCGAGTTTAATCTAGGATATTAAGGTTAAAAGGATTAAATTACATTGAAACATTGGTCACGAAAAGGTTGCATTGAATCATCGATCTTATTAATACTTGGGTAGCAGTGATGCATTACTAGATGCTACTCATTGTTTATAATTTTATAATATGATTTTAAAATTATTGTCAATGTAATAATAACCTATAGGGTCACACACATAGAACGTAATTTAAAAAGGAAATTAATTTAAATTATACGGAATTAAATATATCAATATGATTAATAGTATTTTAAATCACGAATTTAAATTAAAAAGGATAATTTGTATATATGTATATTAATTAAGTAAGACTTAATTAAGATATATATAAATTTGGATTTTAATAATATTAGGTTTTGATTAATTCCTCCTAACTTCTATATATATGATATATATCAGTCACTTTAGGGATTACGTCAAAATACAAAACCCTAGCCGCTCTTAGAGAGAGACTAGAGAAAACAATTCCAAAAATCCTCATCCTTGGTGGCTAGTACCGCGGTTCCTTCTTCAGCATATCGTAGGATGATTCGCAGAGCGTTCGTGTGGATACCGTAGAGACGCGGTTCATTTGGATTGCGTTGGAGATTCGATCGTATCAATTCCAGTTTCTTAATCGCGGATTGCGTTGGAGATTCGATTTCTTCAATTTTAGTTTCTTAATCGGTATAATTTCTTACCACTGAATTAATTGTTTTTCGCATGGATCCTGTTTTAGGGTTACAGAATTGCCTTTAAATTGGTTTATTTTAGCTGCATTTTTGTGTCAAAACCCTACAGTGGTATTAGAGCTACTTGCGAAACGATTAATTTAAATTACGTGTTTTATTGTTTTCGATATATATGATATATGATGTTACAATTTTACTGATTTGAAATTGATTATATTGTTTTCGATATATATGATATATGATGATACAATTATGTCGATCTGAAATTAAATATATGATATTCTGTTTGTCGACATATTCTGGTACTATGAATATCAGTGATAGATATGCATGTATATGATGTTCTGTTAATTGTATCTTATATGGCGTAATAACAGTATATAACTTATGCTCTAATTGGATTAGAAGTATGAAGATTCAGTTTAATATGATTAATTGACACTGGACATATATGATATGTACCGGGTGTATTCTTATTATGATTGTTTTGGTGGATTAAATATATGATTCTGAAACTATTTCAGAGATTCGTATGAAACTTTTTCGAGATTCTATCATTAGGACCACCGCTGTGAAGAGACCCCCTGGACCCCCCGTCGTTGCGCACGATGGTCGTGACCCTAATTTGTTATATATTTTTCTTTAATTTTATATAAACTGTTATATGCTTATTATGATATGCATGGTGCACAGTTATGGCCTTTTGACCCATAGGTTAGTGGTTTTTGGTTTTGAAATACTTCTTGCATGTCGTGTCTTTCTATAAATTCTAATGTAATATTCTCTTCTCATCTAAATCCCTTCGAATATAACTCGAGATTTCTTTATGTCATGTAATAATATGTAATCGATGAAGATGACGAGATGGAGAACACGATGGAAAGATGATGATGGAGAGGAGGCACATGCATGAGGAAGATCTAAGGGAGCTACTATTTTGAAGATCTTTTACCACCTTAGATTGACCTTCAATCTTTCATTAGCTTGGAAAGATTGACAGTGCATTGGGCCATAACTATGACACATTTATTTTGCACTTTATTTATGCTTGTATGCGATGTGATATGATAAATAATGTGCATGCTTAATAAGATTAAAATAGGTGAGATCTAAATTAATTTATAAAATCCCTTAATAAATTATTAAGTCTAAATCAGATGCCTTCCAATGAATAACACTCATAAAGACCTTGATCAATAGATGTAGGTTTGCCAAAGCAAAGTACCCTATTTATCTAGGTAAGATGCGATAGGATAATTTTGATATCCAAACTGTTAAAATCATTGGGCCCGACTTAACTAAGTTATCTCAATAGGATTATGGACTTAGAGACATAGAGTTTGGTAGGTACCATTAGATGGACTAGAAACAAATGTTGTTTACCAAACTATCCAAGAGTTATATATGATATAATTGATAAGGGGTTTTCTACCTAAATAATTGTGTTTTAAGAGATTAGCCAAAGCTAACTTAAGGCATAATGAAATATGGATCTTGGCTCACTAGAAAGATTTAATAGAAAATACTTTCTGAATTAATGGTGAGGGCTATTAATTTGAATAAAATAGTGGGAGGTATATTTTGAATGTACTATTATAAATTACATAATATCAACTCTGCAATTTAACTTATTATTTTTGCACTTATAAATTGTAGATATCAATGGCAAACAACAACAACACAAATAGTCTTTCATTATGATCAGTCCTTGAGAAGGACAAGCTGAGTGGAATTAATTTCCTTAACTGACATAGGAACTTGAGGATTGTCCTCAAACAAGAGCTCAATCTATATGTGTAACATTCCAGAATTTTAGAATTTTAAATGTAATTTATAAATATTTATTAATTTATATAAATATTTATTGGATGTGTTATTGATGAATACATATTTGTATTTGTTTAATTTGATTTAAGTTGGTTAATTATTTGTTAAATAATTAATTAATAAGTTAAGGAAATTATTATTATAGTGATATTTCAATTTGATGGATAATTAGTGGTATTGAGTTATGTGATTAAATGATTTAATTAATAAATTGTTATTAGAATTAATTAAATCAAGTATGAAAACTTAATTAATTAGAAGTGTGACAAATAGCTATATTATAAGTGGTTATTAAAATAAATTAAAGTAGTTTTAATTTATTTTGCCAAACAAGGCTTAAATATATTAAGTCTTTAATTTTAAAGAGTTTTGCCAAACAAAGCCTTATAGTTTTTGGATTTTTAAATTTGATTTATTAAATATAAATTAAATAAATAAAATATAAATAATATATAATAAGTTCTCGTAACCGATAATTTATAAAGGACAATTAGTGATGTCGGGTTTTAAAAAAAACGTTTGAGCGTTGCCTTTATTTTATTTCACGTAAAATAGTTTTGGGTCTGATATTGGCTTAAGAGAAAAGAGAACAAAGAATACAGAGAAAAGAATTTGGGAGAGTTCGAGAGAGAAAATGTTGGGATTGCAAAAGCAAATTCTTGAGGTTTTCAAACAAGTTCAGTGGTATTAGCAAGGACTGTCTTAGTAATTGAAGGTATGTTCGTTAACCTTAATATTATATAGATATATGTGTTTATATGGGTTTACGGCATAAAATTTATATGTTCTGTGAATTCTATTTTTTCGAATTATGATATACAACTGAATTATGGTGATTGTATGTGGTTGTAAATATTATAACTAGCATATATATATATATATATATATATATATATTGTATGCTAAAATACGTTCAAAGAGAAACGAAATTGGTTTTACAGTGGACATATGAGGATGAACATGAACATGTTTTGGAGTATAACAAAATTAGTATGTGATTGTATGCTAATTGTGAAATTGAAGCTTATGTATGTTAATTGGGTATGAATTTCAGAGAATCGTACTTTAAAGTAATCAAGTTTGGGTTATTATTGATACTACAGTGTTAAACAACGTTAACAATGGAGTTTTTCTTAATAACAGTGTTTTTAAAGAATTAAGTTTTCTAAAGTAGTTGTTTAATTGTTGGTAATTGTTATGTGGATGATTGTTAACGTTTATGTGTAGTTTACAATGAAGTTATGCATGTTAATTAGTGTTAGAATTCAAGTAATAGACAAAAAAATTAGTTGTTCTGTTCTTCGTGGTTGGGTTTTGCAAGTTTTGGCGCCCCAGCGCCAAAAATGGAGCCCCAGCGCCAAAATTTGTGCCCCAGCACCAAAAGTTCGCACCCTAGCACCAAAGTCAACACTGCAAGCTACCACTCGTTAGTTTAGTTCTCATGTGCCATGGCGAGAGACGAAGTCTGAGTCCTGACGCTTTGGCCTCCTATAGTAAAATGACCATAACTTTCTCATACGAACTCCGATTGAGTTAATTTAAGATGATCCGGAACGAGAACGAGTAGACCTACAACTTTCGTTCCAAAAGACTTTCAATTTGAGGTCTGTAACAGTAGTAAAAAAGGCCAACTTTAGGACTGTTGTGTTTTTGGGGGCAATCGGAGGGCGTCGGGCAGGCACATATGCATGTGTAGTGCTCCTGACAATAAAAGATGACGTTCTAAGTTATAAAACTTGAATGTTAGTAAATATAATGATGCTTAACATTAATAAATGATGTATTAGATAAGTTATTGAAGCATAGTAAGTATACACAAGAGAAGCAAATTGGGCGTGTGACGAATGAACGTCGAAACGTCGTGCCAAGTGTTAACGAACTTAAAAAGTGTTTCAATTCAATTGAAATGAATATTATAGGATATGAAATGGGTTTAATATAAAACCAATAAGTAGTCCTAGTAAGAATTAAGCACTTGAATGAATTTCGATTATGAAATATAGTGAGTCATAAGTCAAAAAGTTAACACAATCTAATTGAACATTATGTGCTAATTAATAGGAATGATTATGAGATGTGGAGTAGAGTTTATATTACAATTACTATGTGTTGTTATGTGACTAATAGTTGATGTGTATGATTATATAATTGTGTAGGGCACGCGAAGTGCAGATAACTGTAAGCTGTTAAACTATTATTGGTAAACAACGATCAAGGCAAGTTTTTCGGTTCCTATTTTCTACGTGGACTTGATGAACTGTTTTAAATTGCATGATATGTTATGCATGTTGAAATCATGAAATGTTAAAGTTAATATATGACTACATTGTTTTGGCTAAGTAATGATGATTGAGTAAGGAACTCAATCTTTATATTTGCTATGTGAATTAAAAGCATGTATGCCATGTTACTTTAATGAGATGTATATCGAACATGTTATTATGTGCTATGTGATGCTTGAAAACTGTTAGACTTTGCTGGGATGTCGAGCTCACTCTTGAAAATAACCACTTTTGCAGGTCAATATTATAAGGTAAAGATATGTGCTAAGTGAGTTATAGAGATCTATATTCACGAAGATTACTTATGTTTTATGAGAAATGTATTTCATATTTTGAACGTAACATGTTGTTGAATTGTAAGTTGAGTTATCCAATATATATGGATATTTAGTTATGATGTAAGACTTTGTATAGTCATTTTGTTGTAACGATTCATGATATAAGATTGAATCAAATAGATGTACTGTAAAGGTTGCGATTCAGGGCAAGAAAGAAGGAAATGTATAAAAGTTTTAAATATTCCGCAATTTTATTAAGTTTAACATCGAATAATGATGTAAAATTAGAGATTTAATGTATGGTTAACGAATCAAAGTCGAGATTTAAATTGTATAGATTTTGGGGAATCAATTACAGATTGGTATCAAAGTTGTAGGTTATAAACCTTAGGTAGGAGTACCGTAGGTTATAACCTTAGAGAAGGAATGTGAAGTTAATGAAAGAATAAGCTCAAATAGAGTTTGAACAATAAGGGATTAAAACTTGCGTGAAAGGATTCAAAGAAGAATCTCGCAGAGTTATAAGGAATATAAATATGGGGTTACCCAACTCCAATAATAAGGATGTAAGGTGATAATAAATAAACAATGTCTATAAAAAGAGAATGATAAAGAAGTTATGAATAGAGAGTTATATCTAAGTGTGGTGCAATTGTACTCTTTAGTAGTTGATGTATGGTATCTGGGCTAAACGATTCCTTCATAGAGCGGAGGTATATACGAACTAGTAACTCAAAACCTAGTTTGTTGGTTGTTTGTGGGAAACCACTCAGCGTACCATATTGAAACTGTTAGAGACTCGATGTGTACCAAGTGTAGAAATGGATACGTATGATTTAAGTGTAGAACTCGAATGAAATTTTGAGCGATGTAAATGAAGTTAGAATTCTTAAAGGAAGAATTGTTATATAAACAAGAAGATTCAAAGAAGAATCTAAGAGATATAAAGATAAGAAATGGGAGTTTCCTAACTCCAAAAGCCAAGATAACGAATAATGTCATAAATGATGAAAAAGGGAAAGAATGAGGATCGTAAAACAAAACGATCACGAGTTAACAAAAGAATTTTAAAGGTGATGAGTATAGAATAAGATCACGACGTGATCTATTTAAGTTATAAAAGGAAGATGGTTTGTATATTTGAATGATTATAGCTTGATGCTATGAAGATGGTGTACTATGAAATAGTACGAGATAAACTCGCGAGGAGTTATAAATGATGAGATACGAGGAATTCGTATCGAGCAAAGAGCAGGTTATAAGTAAGATAGAGTTAGGATGGATTTCAATTGAGGACTCCTGTGATGGCTGAGTTGTACAAATCTTTGTATGGGCGAGGGTTTTGTTCTTGCACTCAGTTTATCACATTGATAATCATTGGAATGTTTGTGTCGCACTATTTGCTATATGCCTGTTGAGAAGGTGATTCTTTTCTCATGTGTATAACAGATAGGTAGAGTATAGTTAGAGACTATTATAAGGTTAAGTGAGAGTTCTTAAAACTCATACTTATGGTAGGTTCGTGACTCATAATTATATGGTATGTTTTTTGAACCCCTCAGCGAATGGACGCCTATGGTCTGACTAGGATAAGTTCTTAAACTCATATGATTGTGACAAGTTCCTGAACTCATAACGTGTGGTAAGTTTGACGAACTGGGTGTAATTAAGTGTGAATGGAGTATTGAGGATGATAGGAATAGATAGACCTATTAAGCAATTGATCATTATAGAAAGTGGAGTTGATGGTGGAAGCATAGGTATTCTAAATCTACTAGCTATGCTAGACTTTCGAAATTTATTGACTTCGTGCTGATGTTTACACTTCTATTTTCTTGAAAAACATTGGATCAAATGATGGAACAATGAGTTTTAACAACAATACTGTTATTCGTATGTCTATGCTAATTGCTTCGGCTAGACAAAAATGATTTGCAATATATCAAAATGTATTTTATATCATTAATGCATCATGTAACCTGGTGCAAAGATGATAAAAACGACGGAGTCATCAATGTAGTATTACCTAATGTTGGATGTGATCTAAGGATCGTCAGCCCACTATGGTATGATGTAGTATGATAAAGTCACAAAATGACGGAATCCTCAACGGACTGTAAATACAGTGCGGTATCATGACGTCATAAAAAGATTTTTGAGATTTCTTTAAGATATGAGAATATATATATATGTATATGTATATTTCGATTGATGTCCGAATTGTTGTAGAAGTCTATGCTATTTGATTCAGCTAGACGAATATTGAAAGATGTTCATGAAATGCATGCGTTTCTTGAGATGTTATGCCAAACCAAATTGTTTTGGTGCAGATTCAGATGTTGAAAAGCTGAGATGAACAACCCTTTTATAGGGGATTACGCGGAGGTGTTGAGATGTTTGTGCACAATACATTGTATGAAGGGCTGATCACCCTAAGTACGAGGAGTCCTTATAGTCTTATGACTGTTAAAGTTTAAGTTGAAAGATTACTTATAACTATGGACATACGCATAACGTTTAAATGTTTGTGCATAATACATCGTACGAAGGGCTTAACACCCCAAGACGGGGTCCTTATAGTCTTATATCATTAAAGTTGAAGTTGAAAGATTACTTGCAATCGTGGATATAGTTCATGGTCTTATGACCATCAACATGATTTGGAATCTTTTAAATTCCTGTTATTCATATCGCTTCCCAATTATTGAGCAATTGTGAAAGATTCTTGATATTCTAAAAGGTGAATGTGGTAAGGATGATATTCCTTAGAAAGAAGTGAGTCGTAGAATGCGACACTGAATGATGAATATGTTGAATAAGTGAGAAAAGAGATTTTGAAGTGAGAAGGATATGAGTTATCAAAGAATAATGTAAAACATTTAATAGAAAAGTTAATAATTGTAGAAAGATCTTTGTGGAAAGAAGTGGTTATAAAACCCAAGGAATGAATATAGTAGTGACGTAAAAATCTATTTTGTTAGATTGAATGAATAAAAATTTCAAGGATGAAATTCTTAGAAGAAAGGGTGCAACTGTAACGACCCCAAAATCTATACAATTTAAATCTCGACTTCGGTCGTTAACGATACATTAAATCTCTAATTTTACATCATTATTCGATGTTAAACTTAATAAAATTGCGAAATATTTAAAACTTTTATACATTTCCTTCTTTCTTGCCCTGAATCGCAACCTTTACAGTACATCTATTTGATTCAATCTTATATCATGAATTGTTACAACAAAATGACTATACAAAGTCTTACATCATAACTAAATATCCATATATATTGGATAACTCAACTTACAATTCAACAACATGTTACGTTCAAAATATGAAATACATTTCTCATAAAACATAAGTAATCTTCGTGAATATAGATCTCTATAACTCACTTAGCACATATCTTTACCTTATAATATTGACCTGCAAAAGTGGTTATTTTCAAGAGTGAGCTCGACATCCCAGCAAAGTCTAACAGTTTTCAATCATCACATAGCACATAATAACATGTTCGATATACATCTCATTAAAGTAACATGGCATACATGCTTTTAATTCACATAGCAAATATAAAGATTGAGTTCCTTACTCAATCATCATTACTTAGCCAAAACAATGTAGTCATATATTAACTTTAACATTTCATGATTTCAACATGCATAACATATCATGCAATTTAAAATAGTTCATCAAGTCCACATAGAAAATAGGAACCAAAAAAACTTGCCTTGATCGTTGTTTACCAATAATAGTTTAACGACTTACGCTTATCTCGCACTTCAAGTGCCCTACACAATTATATAATCATACACATCAACTATAGTCACATAACAACACATAGTAATTGTAATATAAACTCTACTCCACATCTCATAATCATTCCTATTAATTAGCACATAATGTTCAATTAGATTGTGTTAACTTTTTGACTTATGACTCACTATATTTCATAATCGAAATTCATTCAAGTGCTTAATTCTTACTAGGACTACTTATTGGTTTTATATTAAACCCATTTCATATCCTATAATATTCATTTCAATTGAATTGAAACACTTTTTAAGTTCGTTAACACTTGGCACGACGTTTCGACGTTCATTCGTCACACGCCCAATTTGCTTCTCTTGTGTATGCTTACTATGCTTCAATAACTTATCTAATACATCATTTATTAATGTTAAGCATCATTATATTTACTAACATTCAAGTTTTATAACTTAGAATGTCATCTTTTATGGTCAGGAGCACTACACGCAGCATATGTGTACCGCCTCGACGCCTCGATTGCCCCAAAACACAAATAGTCCTAAAGTTGGCCTTTTTTACTACTGTTACAGACCTCAAATTGAAAACCTTTTGGAACTAAAGTTGTAGGTCTACTCGTTCTCGTTCCGGATCATCTTAAATTAACACAATCGGAGTTCGTATGAGAAAGTTATGGCCATTTTACTACAGGAGGCCAAAACCGTCTAACTCAGACTTCTGTCCCCACGCCGTGGCGCTAGAACTAGGCTAACTAAAGGTGGCCAGAAATAAGAAGATTAGTATTGGCAAATTTCAAATATTTGGTAGCGAACTTCAATTGGGGTGCGAATTTTGGCGCTGGGGCGCCAAAACTTGCAAAACCCAACCACGAAGAACAGAACAACTAATTTTTTTGTCTATTACTTCAATTCTAACACTAATTAACATGCATAACTTCATCGTAAACTACACATAAAAGTTAACAATCATCCATATAACAATTACCAACAATTAAACAACTACTTTAGAAAACTTAATTCTTTAAAAACACTGTTATTAAGAAAAACTCCATTGTTAACGTTGTTTAACACTGTAATATCAATAATAACCTAAACTTGATTACTTTAAAGTACGATTCTCTGAAATTCATACCCAATTAACATACACAAGCTTCAATTTCACAATTAGCATACAATCACATACTAATTTTGTTATACTCCAAAACATGTTCATGTTCATCCTCATATGTCCAATCAGAAAACCAATTTCGCTTTCTCTTTGAACGTATTTTAGCATACAACATATATATATATATATATATATATATATATATATGCTAGTTATAATATTTACAACCACATACAATCACCATAATTCAGTTGTATATCATAATTCGAAAAAATAGAATTCACAGAACATATAAATTTTATGCCGTAAACCCATATAAACACATATATCTATATAATATTAAGGTTAACGAACATACCTTCAATTACTAAGACAGTCCTTGCTAATACCACTGAACTTGTTTGAAAACCTCAAGAATTTGCTTTTGCAATCCCAACATTTTCTCCAAATTCTTTTTTCTGTATTCTTTGTTCTCTTTTCTCTTAAGCCAATATCAGACCCAAAACTATTTTACGTGAAATAAAATAAAGGCAACGCTCAAACGTTTTTTTTTAAAACCCGACATCACTAATTGTCCTTTATAAATTATCTACATTCAGAACTTATTATATATTATTTATATTTTATTTATTTAATTTATATTTAATAAATCAAATTTAAAAATCCAAAAACTACAAGGCTTTGTTTGGCAAAACTCTTTAAAATTAAAGACTTAATATATTTAAGCCTTGTTTGGCAAAATAAATTAAAATTACTTTAATTTATTTTAATAACCACTTATAATATAGCTATTTGTCACACTTCTAATTAATTAAGTTTTCATACTTGATTTAATTAATTCTAATAACAATTTATTAATTAAATCATTTAATCACATAACTCAATACCACTAATTATCCATCAAATTGAAATATCACTATAATAATAATTTCCTTAACTTATTAATTAATTATTTAACAAATAATTAACCAACTTAAATCAAATTAAACAAATACAAATATGTATTCATCAATAACACATCCAATAAATATTTATATAAATTAATAAATATTTATAAATTACATTTAAAATTCTAAAATTCTGAAATGTTACATCATTCCCCTCTTATAAGGATTCTGTCCCCAGAATCACAATTCAAACCACTCATTTGTTACAATCTTCCCTACTTACAAAGATTTTGTCCCCAGAATCGAAGACACAAATTAAACAAATAACTCAGAGTAATCTTTCATTATTTTATCTAAATATAGATTTTATATTCTCTACTACATTCATTACTTTAACAAATTCTAGGTTTCATTTCATAACTTTCACTTCATCTAAATATTTTTTGAGTATTATATATCTTTTAACCCATTCATTTCCTTTTCTAAGGATCGTTATCATCAACACTCGGGATATTACAATATGTCCTTGATGGGCCCATTCCTACAGCACCAGCTATCACTGCACCACGTGCGGAGCATAATGCTTAGAAGAAGCATCAACATGATGCTCTGGACGTGAGTTGTGTCATGCTAGCAACCATGAACGCTGAGCTTCAGAAGCAACATGAGTTGATAGATGCTTATGAGATGATAGAGCATCTCAAGAAATTATTCAAAGGGCATGCTCGACAGGAGAGGTATGATACAAGCAATGCGTTGTATCACTGCAAAATGGGTAAACGTGATCAAGTTGGTCCACATGTGCTGAAAATGATTGGGTATATTGAGTACCTTGATAGGTTGGGTTTTTCAATCACTCCGGAAGCCCAAACTGATCTTGTTTTGTAATCTTTGAACAACAGCTACTCTCAATTTGTTATGAACTATCTTATGAATGAAATTGAGAAACCCTTTACTGAGTTGTTCAGCATGTTAAGAACTGCCGAGAACAACATAAAAAAGGCAGGACCCGCTCTCATAATGATGGTGCAAAAGGGGAATGTTAAGGGAAATTGGAAAGGCAAGAAGAAAATAGGATCGAAATCTTTTGCCAAACCCAATTCCAAAACTAAACAAGCTTTAAAACCTAAAGGTGGGGTGGCTAAAGAAGGTGAGTGTCACTTCTGTGGAAAACCTGGACACTGGAAGAGGAACTGTCATGCTTATTTGGAAGAAGTGAAGAAAAGGAAAGGAAATACGACTTCTGATTCAAGTATATATGTTATAGAAGTCAACTTGTCTACTTCTACATCATGGGTATTGGATGCTGGATGTGGTTCTCACATTTGTGTTAATGTGCAGGAACTCCGAAGGAGTAGGACTTTTACGAAAGGAGAGGTTGACCTACGAGTTGGGGATGTAGCAAAAGTTGTTGCACTGGCCGTAGGAACTTATCATTTATCTTTGCCCACTGGGCTAGTTTTAGAATTAGAAGATTATTATTTTGTGCCTGCTATAAGCAAAAACATTATTTCTGTTTCTTGTTTGGACAAGAAAGGTTTTTCATTTATAATAAAGAACAATCGTTGTTTGTTTTACATAAATGATATTTGTTATGGTGTTGCACAATTGTTTAACGGTCTCTATATTCTTGATTTAGAAATGCATATCTATAACATAAATACAAAACGATTTAAATCAAATGATTCAAATCCGACATATCTCTGGCACTGTCGTTTAGGCCATATAAATGAGAAAGGCATATCCAAACTCCATAAAGATGGGTTCATGGATTCATTTGATTTTGAATCATATGAGAAATGCGAGTCTTGTTTATTAGGCAAGATGACTAAAGCCCCTTTCACTAGACACAGTTAACGGGCTAGCGATGTATTGGGACTTATACATAGTGATGTATGTGGACCCATGAGTTCATTAGCAAGAGGTAGGTTTTATTACTTCATTACATTTATTGATTTACTTTAGTAGATATGGATATGTGTATCTTATGAGACACAAATTGAATCCTTTGAAAAGTTCAAGGAATTCAAGAATGAAGTTCAAAACTAATTTGGCGTAAGCATAAAAGCCTTCAATTCGATCGAGGAGGTGAATACTTAAGCCAAGACTTTGATGACCTTCTAAAGGAGTGTGTGTATTATATCACAAATTACTCCACCGAACACCACAATGGAATGGTGTATCTGAGAGGAGGAATCGAACCTTGTTGGACATGGTACGATCAAAGATGAGTCATGCAAATCTTCTAATAAGCTTCTGGGGTCATGCCCTAGAGACAGCTGCATTCACACTTAACCGTGTTCCTATAAAGACGGTTCAAAAGACACCATATGAGATGTGGACTGGGAAACATCCTAGTATGTCGTTCATGAAGATTTGGGGTTGCGAGGCATTCGTAAAACGTCTGGATTCTAACAAGCTCGGACCCAAATCTGACATATTTAATTTTGTGGGATTCCCAAAGGAAACAAAAGGGTATTATTTCTACAAACCTTCTGAGAACAAAGTGTTTGTTGCTCTCGAATCAGTATTTTTCTAGAAAGAGAATTTGTCTCTAAAGGAAACAATTGGGAAGAAAGTAGAACTTCGAAGAAATTCGAGAACCACAAAATATCATTGAACTGAAGTTGGACGTGGCGGAAACCACAAGATATTGTGGAAAGTGAACCTGCTCAAATTACACAAGGCATTCATAGATCTGCTAGGACACGCCATGAGCCTGAGAGATATTATGGATATCTTGTGACTCAAAACGGCGATGTGATGCTCATAGATCAAGATGAGCATGCTTCCTACCAAGAAGCTATGAATGGACCAGATTTTGAGAAATGGCTTGAAGCCATGAAATCTGAGATGGACTCCATGTATACTAACCAAGTATGGACTCTGGTTGATCCACTCGAAGGGGTAAAACTAATCGGGTGCAAGTGGGTTTTCAAGAAGAAAACTGACATGGATGGTAATGTACAAACCTATAAAGGCCGACTGGTAACAAAAGGTTTCAAACAAATTCAAGGTGTTGACTATGATGAAACCTTCTCTCCAGTGGCAATGGTTAAATCCATCAGGATCTTACTTGCTATTGCAGCTTTTTATGATTACGAAATCCGGCAGATGGATGTCAAAACTGCTTTCCTTAACGGAAATCTCCTTGAGGATGTGTATATGACACAACCTGAGGGTTTTGTCACTCCAAATGATGCTGGAAAGGTATGTAAGCTACAACGATCCATTTATGGATTGAAGCAAGCCTCTCGGAGTTGGAATCTTTGATTTGATGAAGCAGTCAAAAAGTTTGGCTTTATTAAAAATGAAGAAGAACCTTGTGTATATAAGAAGGTTAGTGGGAGTCACATTGTATTCCAAGTATTATATGTTGATGACATATTAATTATTGGGAATGACATTCCTTCCTTACATGTTGTAAAAACATGGTTAGGAAAATGTTTCTCCATGAAAGATTTGGGCGATGCTGACTATATTTTAGGTATCAGGATCTATAGAGATAGACCGAGAAAAATGCTCGGCCTAAGTTAATGTACATATATTAATAAAGTGTTGAAACGGTTCAGTATGCAAGAGGCGAAAAGTTTCATTTTTTTAGGATTTTGAAAATCCTATAACTTGAGAGAGAGAGAGAGAGAGAGAAAGAGCTCGGATGAAGAGGGAGAAGGAAGAGTTTGAGCATGAATGCTCAGATCAAAAGTGATCGTGAAATAGAAAAGCTTGCAAATCGCCGGCTTGGTATAACGGAAGAGGATTAAATAAGAACGGTAATCCGAACCCTAGTTTCTTTTAATATTTTCTTTAAGTTTCTATGTTTAAAACATAGCTTAATGAGAATAGGGAGAAGATGATGTTAGAAATGATTTCATATGGTTGAAATCATGAGAAAACGAAGAAATAAGAATTAGAAATTTAGTTTATAAATTTCTTAAGGAAGTATATGATTCGTAAGGATTTTGAGCGATCCGAATGAATTATAAGAACGAGTAGGTGAAATAAGTAAGGAATGATGTTCTATAACATCAAATTCCAAGAAAAAGTAGAATCGTAATCCAAAATATCGATTAAAATGAAGAACCAACGAAGAACGCGAAGAACACGTGAAGAACACGAAGAATGTTGTTGATGGTCAAATTTAAAACCTTCGTAGGATAATTGTTGGTGATGGAAAAATTTAAAACCATCGTAGGATAATTGTTGTTGATGGACAAGTTTAAACCCATTGTGTATAAGTTAGTTGTATATTTCTTGGTTAGGAGCGGTAGAAACGTTCATGAAGAACGGATTAAAACTTATATAGCTATAACGAAGTTATGGCAAAATTTTCGTAAAGGACGAACGAGAATTAAAAAGTTAGAAAATGAACCCGAACGTGTAGAGTTTCATAAGGAAGTAAGAGAACGTAGAAAATGTGAGTCGTAGACTCAAGAACAAACGAGTTCCGAGTTCAGATGACCGAATTACGGACGAACGAACGAAGAGCATTAAAAACGTAAAATGAACAAAGGGTGAAGATCAAGCCAATCGAATGGCATGTAACGGATTTAGAATGAATTTCTGCTCAATGGGTATTAAAGTACGTAAGATAAGGAAGAGAATGACTTTGGAATGACCTCGTTCTGAGTTATAACGAAGAAGTTATGAGATCGTAAAGTACGCGTCTCAAACTTAATGCAAGACTTAGAAATTTTTCTAGGGTTTAAGCTCGGCGCCGCAGCGCCGACTGAGCTTGGAGAAGTAGCTCCGCAGCGCGAACTCGGCCATAAACTTCTGAAGAGTGGTGCCGCAGCACAAGAGATAACAAAGGGTTTGGCGCCGCAACGCCAGACCAATGAATAAGGTGAAGTAGGGCGCAATGTCGAGAGAGAGAGAAGGGCATGGCGCCAAGATGTTGCAGGTCTTGAGGGCAATGCCCAGAAATGAGATTTTTATTTCTCAAATACTGGGGGATGTGCAAGAAAAAAGTATGAACATATAGTTCACCTAAAATAATGCTTAAGAAAGTAAGTTAAACCTTTAGTAAAGGTTGAACGGAAAGATTAAACGAGACTAAAAGAATGTAAACGCGGGTTACGTAACCGATATCTGAGGACCGTAATCGCGATGAACGAACGTGAGGGATTACTATGATTGTGATTCCTTAGATGTTGAGTGACGAAGGTAAGGAGTAACATTTTGATGTTATGTTATGGTAATGAGAGATAAGTGTAAAGTGTATAGACGTTGTGAACGCAACGTTGTTGCGATGAACGATCGGTCTTAGCATACAACGAATGGCATGGCTTAGACATTAAGAATGAATAATGAACATGGGGTTCATGGGTTGGATAACGATGAAAGTAATTGAAACCTTGAGTAAAGGTTAAGTGGGAGATTAAGAGATGAGCAATGTGAATGTCGAATACATAAACGATCCTCGTGAATCATATTCGCGTTGGACAAACATTCTAAGTGAACAATGGTTGTATAACTTGGACGTTAATGAAAGTAGTAAGGAAGATATGAATTATCGTAAAAAGCAATAGCGAACGGTAATAAGAGTAATGAAAGTATGGTGTGAGTCAGATAGAGAATGTTAGAATGAAAGGTAAGTGTTAA
Source organism: Panax ginseng (assembly GCA_020205605.1). NCBI lineage: Eukaryota > Viridiplantae > Streptophyta > Magnoliopsida > Apiales > Araliaceae > Panax > Panax ginseng. The sequence goes on along the minus strand of CM035140.1, from coordinate 58,410,232 downwards.
ACGCTTTAACCAATGTAAGGGTTGAGTGTACATGAATATTAAACGGGAAGAACCTACACTCCGTGTATGGTTTAACCATAAGGTAATGAAGACTACGATTTAACCATGAACGGTGAATAAATTGAGTTAAGGATAATAACGTATAACGTTAAGAAGCCGAGTTAATAAATATAACTGGGACAACGTTCCGAATCAAATGAACCGGACGTTGTAAGGTATGAATAAGTTATTATGAAATGTTTAACGCTATGTCCTCATAGTATTGACATTGAACGATCATTCCGAGTATACAAAAGACTGTATGACTTAGACGATAAAGAATGAATCCTGAGGTATGGCATTTAGTTGCCAGAAAATTGTATGGAATAAGAAGTTGACTTAACGAACATTATAGTCTAATGGTTCGGATAAGTTAAGAGAAGTTAGGTTGTGGTACAATCGTAACTTTGATAGTTGACATATGGGAGCTAGGCTAAACAATTCCTTCAAAGAGCAAAGGTATATACAAAACTGGCAACTGATCATCTAACTCACTGTGTGGGCAGTGTAGATGAGACTGAAACTTGTTTGTTGGTTGTTTGTGGGAAACCACTCAGAGTACCATATGGACTACTAGTAGAGACGCGATGTGTACTGAGTCCTAAAAGGTTATAAGAAGAAGATAAGAATGTAAATCATCAAAGATGATGAACGTTTTGAGTAAGACATCTCTGTAAGTCATGAAGCCGTAAATTGGTAAGGGAAGTTAGTCGCGTAAACTTATTTTACAAGAGTGTGAACCTTAGGAAGTAAAGTTAAGTAAACCAATACGTAAGTCAAGTATATGACTAATTGGTGTACGTGTTATTTCCTTATGTGTTATATAGGGATTTAGAATGAGCGATTCAAATGTAAAGTCATAGTCAATGTATGTAAGGCAAGTTTCCTAACTTCATTCATACTATATGAATGCTAGTTTCTTAAACTTCTCAGATGTTGAACTTGAGAATTTCTGTCTATGTGCATACGTGCTAAGTATGTACAAGGTGGTAGAACGTAAGAGGCCTTGTGCCACAATTTGAACACTTCGGTGTTTCTATGAGATGAACTATTCTATGATTGAACTCTTCAATACAAGTATGTTCGATTTATACATGAACCGTTATTGTTAAGTTTGGGCCAATGATTCTAGCCAGACAAGATGTGTATGAAAAAGGTAGAAGAATGAAAGTATTTAAAAGTGAAAGTGACTGGATGGTTTAAGATGATAGGAATCGAGACTATTCCTATTATTCAAGCTGCTTCATAACATTTGTTCGGTTATCGAAGTTCTAAAAAATGTTTAAACTCTTGAGGTTGTTTGTTCAACTGTTATGACTTGTTGGGCAATTGAATGCTCACACTTGCTTTAAATGAAAAACATTTTCAGCGTACGATGTTAGAAAGACCTTAAGGATCCCGTAAAGATCAAGTTGATCGATATCAAGACGAAGTGTCATTCAGTATATGAATGTGCGTGAAGAGTAATTGAAGACTTGTAATATAGAATGATATAATTAAACTATAGATTAGTTTAATGAACAGTTATGTATCCTTGGTGGCGGATGAAAGTCACTCGTGTAAGATGAAAAGAATAATGTAATTATCATTATTTGTAATGAAAGAGGTTATAAGGTTTTGAGAACTTGGGATTTGAGAATGCATGTCATTATATTTAGCTATATAATGAGATATGTTTGGAAGGAAATGGAATCGTGACGCACGAAGTCCGGGTCTGAAAGTAGACTGGATTTCGGGGTGTTACAGAGTGGTATCAAAGTTATAGGTTATAACTCTTAGGTATGTGTACCTAAGACTATAATCATAGAGAAGAGGATAAGAAAATCGTTGAGTTAAAACGATTAAGGAAGAAGATCACCACGTGATCATAGTAAATCGTAGTAACAAATGAGTTGTTAAACGATGAATGATTTATAGCTAATGCTATGAATGAATGGTACTACAAAGTAGTGCGGAAAGAAGAACTCAGATTGAGTTATAAAGGATAGCATACGAATTAAAGAAAATTCGTATTAAGTAAAGAGAAATTTAGAAGTTGTAAGATTTCAATTGAGGACTCATGTGATGGCTGAGTTGTATGAACCTTTGTTATGGGCAGAGGTTTGTGCTTTGCTATAACAACTGCTCAGTTTATTACAGTGATAGTCATTGGAAATGGTCGCGCTATTAAGATGTATACAACGAGAAGGTGAATCTTTTCTCATGTATATACTTGATAAGTAGAGAACGATAAGGTAGGTGCGAGTTCTTGAAACTCATACTTATGGTAAGTTCGTGACTCGTAATAATATGGTATGTTTTTGAACGTCTCAGCGAATGGACGCCTAAGGTCTATCTGGATGTTCTTAAACTCATACTATTGTGGAAAGTTCCTGAACTCATAATGTGTGGTAAGTTGATGGACTGTACTAAGGTATAGGAATGTTTAGACTGGAAACGAAGTATTTTCAGTAGACTTAGCATTGAAGGTGCTAGAGAAGATTAAGTATTGTCGCAATAAGACAATGAAGGAAGATGGAGAAATAGGATATTCCAAATCATCTAGCTATACTAGATTTTGAAGTTTATTGAAATAGTGCTTATGTGTACATTTCAAAAAGAAAAGAATTGGTTCAACTTTTGGAACCAATGGATTTTAAAAGAGTTGTTCTTTGAATGTCTATGCCAATTTCTTCGGCTAGACAGAAGTTGATTTAAAATATCAAAAGGAATTTTATATCATTCGTGCATTTAATGCAAGGATGGTAAAAAGATGGAGTTGTTAATGCAATTGAACCTAGTGTTGGATGTGATCTTAGGATCAACAACCCGCTATGGTATGATGTGTAATGACGAAGTCCTCAACGTACTGTGAAAAGTACTGTATCATGGCGTCATAAAACGTTTTGATGTATTGCGAAAAGAATTTAAAGATGTAGTCGATGTCAATTGAGTTGACTAGACTAATGCTTCAAGAGATATCCAAAATTTTTGGTATTAAGTCTGAGGTGAACATACCCCGAAATGGGGATATACGATGGGTTGATCACCTACGTATGGAAAGAGGTAGTTTACCTTCTTTGTGATTGTAAACTTACCGTGGAAAGAAATATTTACTACGAAAAAATTTCGTTTAACCTAGTAAGAGTTCATGGTCAATTTGACCCCTCAGCAAAAGTATGAAATGTTTTAAAGGATATTTTATATTCCTCGCTATTCCTTCTACTTCATGATTCTTGATAGGTTATGGAGGTTAGGAATGATGGGAAGATAAGAACTTCTTTGAAGAGAAGTTGAGAAGAAGAGTAAGCTAAAAATTTCGAGGACGAAATTCTGTGAAGAAGGGGAGAATGTGAGAACCCGGGTAAGGGTTTGGTTTTAAAAAATTCCGAGGACGGCATTTTTATAAGGAGGGAAGAATGTAACAACCCAGAATTTTGGTTTAAAGAATTAGTTATTAATAAAATGAATTTTTATTAATATTATTCTGTGCTATGTGTTTATTAATCGTTCTATAACCTAGGATGATTATAAATCGGGAGGATTCTGGCTACGAGCTAGATTGAACGAGTAAGAATTTTCAAAACAAAAATGAAAGTTTTCCGGTAACAAAATATTTTTTGGGGAAAAAGACGAAATAGGAACTATTCATCCGTTTCTGCTTGGAGATTTATTTTGAAATTCCGAGAAGTTAATGATTACGTATAATTCTGAGACGTAATGGAATATTCAATAATATTTCAGTTATGGCAAAAACGAAGTTTTCGCCTGCGGACTCAAAACCTAAGGGTTAGGAAAAGTGAGTTCCGAGAATGTAATGATTACGTATAATAATTAGGGTTGTTATGCGTAAGAAATACGAGTATAATACTAGTTATTATATGAGTATAGTACGAAGATTAGTATGACGTATAATACGAATATCGTACGAATTAAATACAATGAGAATACAATGAATACGAAAAAGGAATGCGTAGAATACAATTAGTCTTAATGGACTTTGAGTTCATGGACTTTGTAGAACCCAATTAGACTTGGATTATGTCAAGACCAACGATTTGTGAAATCAAGCCCAAGATAGGCCCAAGAAGAATTAAGGTTCAGGCCCAAACCAAGAAAAGAATCCACGGATCGAACCGGTGGGTAAACGGATGGGTAAGAACCAATGGGGCAACCCATGGGATGGGCATATGGGCCGGCCACTTGGCCACCAAGTAAGGGAGGAGGCCAAGTTTACTTGGTGGCTAAGTGTTGGAGGAGGTGGGAATAGTAAGGAGGTGGGGGCGAAATGACCAATTTGCCCTAAGCTTTAGTTTTCTATAAATAGGAAGCTAGATTTCATTTTTTTAGGATTTTGAAAATCCTATAACTTGAGAGAGAGAGAGAGAGAGAGAGAGAGAGAGGTCTCGGATGAAGAGGGAGAAGGAAGAGTTTGAGCATGAATGATGGGATCAAAAGTGATCGTGAAATAGAAAATCTTGCAAATCGTCGGCTTGGTATAACGGAAGAGGATTAAAGAAGAACGGTAATCCGAACCCTAGTTTTTTTAAATATTTTCTTTAAGTTTCTATGTTTAAAACATAGCTTAATGAAAATAGGGAGAAGATGATGTTAGAAATGATTTCATATGGTTGAAATCATGAGAAAACGAAGAAATAAGAATTAAACTAAATTTCTTAAGGAAGTATAAGATTCGTAAGGATTTTAAGCGATCCGAATGAATTAAAAGAACGAGTAGGTGAAATAAGTAATGAATGATGTTCTATAACATCAAATTCCAAGAAAAAGTAGAATCGTAATCCAAAATATCGATTAAAATGAAGAACGAACGAAGAACGCGAAGAACATGAAGAATGTTGTTGATGGACAAATTTAAAACCATCGTATGATAATTGTTAGAAAATGAACCAGAACGTGTAGAGTTTCATAAGGAAGTAAGAGAACGTAGAAAATGTGAGTCGTAGACTCAAGAACGAACGAGTTCTGAGTTCGGATGACCAAATTAAGGACGAACGAACGAAGAGCGTAAAAACATAAAATGAACAAATGGTGAAGATCAAGCCAATCGAATAGCACATAATATATTTAGAATGAATTTCTGCTAAATGGGTATTAAAGTATGTAAGATAAGGAAGAGAATGGCTTTGGAACGACCTCGTTCCGAGTTATAACGAAGAAGTTATGAGATCGTAAAGTACGCGTCTCAAACTTAATGCAAGACTTAGAAATTTTTTAAGGGTTTAAGCTCGGCGACGCAGTGCCGACTGAGCTTTGAGAAGTGGCGCCACATAGCGAAATCGGCCATAAACTTCTGGAGAGTGGCGCCGTAGCGCGAGAGATAACAAAGGGTTTGGCGCCGCAGCGCCAGACCAAGGAAGAGAAGGTGAAGTAGGGCGCGCAGCAGCGCGAGAGAGAGGAAGGGACAGCTTGGAGTTCCTTAGCTAGAACTCTATCATCATGCTCCTCTTCCCACATTCCCTCCATGCTAGCCTTATCCTCACGTACAGCTTGGAGCTCCTCTTTCAACTCCTTAACCTCTTGGCAGTAATGGACATTCATATCCAATAGCGACATAAACAATGCCTTCATTGATTCACCCGTAGACATTTCCTCAGTAGGTGGAACCTGGTCCTCTGTAGGTGGAACTTGGTCAAAGGACATCACGTCCACCTCCTCTTCTAGCATGGCATCAAATATAGACATGTAGTTTGATTAGTACATGTATATCTCTATACATATCATTTTCTCCTGACATCTACAATAAAACAATATAGTTTGATTAGTACTCGTCAGTAAAATTAATACAAATACATTACATAATATAATGCATTTTTATAAGGTTACTTTCCATCTTTTACTTCTGTATTCTTTCGTAAGGTTATGACTTAAGGTTCTACTTTCCCCCTTAAGTTTTATAACCTAGGCTTTGATACCAACTTGTAGCGCCCCCAAATTTGGGTATCTTCCAACCCGACAAATGGTGCTATACTGTACAACATTCATACATTCATTCAATTGAAAAGTCTCAAAGAATGAACATAACTTCTATATATTTAAAGTAATATTTATATTTCCAAGGTTCTATACCCGTTAGAAAGGTTCTTTGTCATAATATCAGTTACATTACAAAAATAGACCTATACTATTACAAGACAGTTTAGTAATCTGCCATTTTAGCTTTTCCTTTATCCTTTTTCGATCCTTCTCGGACGTTCAATCTTAGTTTGCATTCATATGGTTCAAGCAAGAGTGAGAATAACTAGCTCAAAGTAAGTATAACAATTTAATAACAACATGCTTGACACATACAAATCTTATATCTTCAATAACTGAACAATAGTTATGAAGTACTATTGATAATTCAAAATAGCACTTCATCTTTTCTTTCAAAATGTTTTACAATAATAACAATATTTAGTAAAACATTCACTCCGGTCAAAGACCTCGAGTATTCATTCTTTATTGGAAAAGGACAACCCGGAAGCAAGTCCGTAATCTCGATATTACTTATGAGCACTTCTAGGTGATCAGCCTATTGCACTCTATGTTGATCAACACTACATCCATTAAACGTATGCACGTTTAAGCATTTGGCAACCTCACATGCCTGTCGTTTTACTGACAAAACATTTGTTTAACATTTCAGTCTTCTTTTGAAAATCATATCAATTAGTTGGCAAAAGATAGCAACATTTGATAATACATGAATAGATTATCAATACATCAAGTATAGCCAAAGGAATTGGCTTAAACTTCAACATACTTCAATTCATGCGAAAGAATACATGAACCTCAAAAACTTGTTTAGATTGAACTGAGACAAGAGTTAGAATACTTGCCTTTAGCGACTGCTATGGTATTTTAACTTTATGTTCAAGTCGTTCAAGTCTCTACAATACATGATCACATAATGCCTTTTATTAGGTCACATATAATCAAGAATGTATATGACTATTTAATACCCTTCATTTCAATCTAATTGTGTATTAGATTCAGTTACTATTCATTCTGGTTTATCATTATCCTTGCATTTACATTCGACTAGGTTATCTCAACCTTTATACAACATCCTTAAGGTTTAACAATGTTACATTACATTCCTTAAGTTATGTTTTCTTTTAATTCAATTAGTTTTCTTTTCTTTGTACTTAGAAACCTTCATTACTATCCTTGTTCTGAGACTGGCACTGCGGCGCCAGCTTTATACTTACATCTCACGCTGTGGCGCGAGCTTATTGTATCACTGTCCCGGACTTGGTGTTGCGGCGCGAGTCCTTACTTAATAAAACGCGATGCGGCGCCACTCTCCAGAGGATTTTGGTACTGTACATGGCGCTACGGCGCCACATATTGTACTATAGCTCGTGTTGCGGCGAACTCTTGCAATGAGGCTCGAAAGCAATCATTACACCGCGACGTGAATCAAAATCATATAGGTTGGCCACATGGCCAAATCAAACCGTAAAACAATTTCAGCTTTGAATTTTTGTGAATTTCCCGGACGCATAATTTCTTCGTTATAAGTCCAAATTGGCTCGTTCAAAAGTCTACGGTTCACAAATTACGTAATCTACATGATCATGAAAGAATTTTATCTATTTGACTTCGTTTGCTAAAAATTCACCTATTGGTTCATTTTTAACGAAAACGATAAACGTTCGTGAACGTTCAACGCTCGTTTCTTCATTCTAAGTCAGAATCTGGTCATTTTCGAGTCTGCAACTCTTAAATGCCAAATATGACTTATCTCTATTAGAAAACCATGGTTCTGTGATCAAACACAAAATTTGACTTCCATTCCGAGAATTTTACGAATTCGACGTTTATCGTCCAATCGTGCAAATTCCGACAATTCTTCATTCTTATGATTTTTTCAACATTACAAATGAACCTCATTCATCATGTGAACATCTTAACATACTTAATACAACAACTTATGTTCATTGTTGGATTTGAACTTATTCTTCATGGGCTTATAACTTGTCAAATTATAGACTACTTAAGATTTGATTATTCATGACTTATGACGATTAGAGTTTCTTAATCATCATATTTTACTTTATATGTTCTTCACATATAACTTTACTTAGGTATATATGATACATATAATCATATAAGTTCTTAATTCACTTCTCTTAATAAACTCATTACAAGTTCATATTTTCATACTTAACATTCAAGGTTAACTTATAATAAGTTGATAACTTTTATAAGTTCAAATGACTTATTGCCAACTTATGTGGCTTAAGTTCATGACTTACTCATTCTTCTTGCTTCTTACCATCCATGTTCCTTAATTCTAACTTTTCTTATCAACCTATCATGGTAGAGATAGAAGATACTTTAGAGAAGAAGTCTTACTTTTGTAGTCTTGGTAAAGTAGCTTGCTTCTTCTTCTTACTTATGGAATGACTTATGTGTAGCTTATTCTCTCTAACACTTAAGCACTTTTGAGATGCTAGATTATTTGAACAACTAACAAATGGCTTGTAAGCCTTCTCTATTTATAGAACTTGCAAAGCTAGGGTAGTTTAGTCATTAAATCACCCACCTCCTCAAGCCACCTCCTTACTATTCATTACTTGGCTAGCACAACTTTTATCCTACACTTGGTCATTACTTCAAAAGTCTTGGTCACCACTCTAACTTGGTCACCACATTACTTGGTCCCCACAATACTTGGTCACCACAATAACCATATCAATATGGTTTGCCCCATGGCTCATACAACTCATGGATTCCATCTTGGGCTTTCATTAACTCATCCTTTGGGCTTTGCATTAATAAACCTAGTTTGTTCATTCATTAATGATTAGGCCTCTCCCTTTAATTCACTTGGACTTGTATTAATTCAATCAATCTTTACAAGTCCATTAGCATTACTTAATACACATACATATAGTTTATGTATTATTTTTGTATTCTAATTCATATAGAAAATATACAATATTTCATTCTTCATACAAACTCGTATAATACTTCGTATTATACTCATTTTCATTACTTTGTACAATACCTAAGTATCATAAAATTATTACTTATTCATTACTAATTCGCCTTACTTAAAGTTTATAAATTAAGTTCATGTTTAATTATTACTTTTTCTATGACTAGATTTTTATTATATAATCCATCTTACCTTGTTATTTCATCATTACGTATTTCTGGAAACTCAAAATTATATCCCGAAAGAAATACCGGATGAATAGTGTTTTTGAAAAATTTCCTAAAACTTTTTTTTTTTCGCCTTGGAAATCCAAACACTTTAATTCATCCACGTAGCTCAAATACTACGACATTCTAACATCAATAGGTTATACAATGACAACCATCTTGATAATGACATGGTATATGATTTTATTATTATTTAATATAATAAAATCATTTTACAATAAGATCCGAATTTCTGGGTTAGTTACATTCTTCCCCTTATAAAGATTTTGTCCCCGTAATCTCGCCTTACTTTAATAAAAATAGATGAGGAAAATTTTTCTTCATCTTTTCTTCTAGTTCCCACGTTGCTTCTTCAGCATCGTGGTTCTTCCATAATACCTTTACTGATGGTATTACCTTGTTCTTCAGAACTTGTTCCTTTCTATCAATGATCTGCATCGGCGACTCTTCATATGTTAAGTCTTTCTCGATATGAATCGGCTTATACTCGATTACATGCTTATAGTCCGGCTTATATGGACGTAATACAGATATGTGAAACACGTTATGTATTCGTTCTAGGTCTGGAGGTAATGCTATCATATAATCTACCTCTCCCACCCGTTTTAACACCTCAAAAGGTCCTATAAACCTTGGACTTAACTTTCCTTTCTTTCCAAAGCGTATCTTTCCTTTCCAGGGAGATACCTTTAGAAACACATACGAGCCCACCTCAAACTCTCGACTTAGTCTGTGTGAGTCCGCATACTTCTTCTGTCTGTCCTGAGCTGTGACGAGACGCATTCGAATTAAATTTACCACATTCGCTATCTGTTGCACCAATTCTGGTCCTAGCATCCGTCGTTCTCCCACCTCATCCCAACATAAAGGTGTTCTGCACTTTCTCCCATACAGAGCTTCGTACGGCAGCATGCCTATGCTTGCATGATAACTGTTGTTATATGCAAACTCTACTAGTGGTAGGTGATCATCCCAACTACCCTTGAAATCCATGACGCACGACCTTAACATGTCTTCAAGCGTCTGAATTGTTCTCTCGCTCTGCCCATCGGTTTATGGATGATAAGCTATGCTTAACCTCAGCTGTGTTCTCAACTGTTCTTGTAAACTCCTCCAAAAATTCGATGTGAATCGTGGATCACGATCTGACACAATCGACACTGGTACTCCATGTCTGGAAATGATTTCCTTAACATAAAGTTTAGCTAACTGGTCTAAGTTATACTTGACCTTAATTGGAAAAAAATGAACCGACTTCATCAACCGGTCCACTATTACCCAAATCGAATCGTACCCTTTTTGCGTCGTCGGAAGTTCCACCACGAAGTCCATCGTGATATGCTCCCACTTCCATTCTGGAATCTCCAATGACTGTAATAAACCACTGGGTCGTTGATGTTCTACCTTAACTTTTTAACAAGTTAAGCACCTACCACATACTCGCTATTTCTCTCTTCATGTTTGGCCACCAAAAACTCTGTCGAAGGTCTTGATACATCTTAGTGCTACCAGGATGTATCGAGTACCTCGAGCTATGAGCTTCTTGTAACACTTTCTCCTTTAATTCTGTCTCATTCAGAACCCAAATTCTTCCTCAAATCTTAATAATCCCTCATTATCAAGATTGTACTTAACATCTTCCTTCTCGGATAACCGCTTCTTCATTTGGTTACACTCGTCCGTCTTGAGTTGTACCTCCTTGACTCTGTCTACGATGGTAGATTGCATCTCCGTCGCAAAGAGTAACTGCCCCAAATAATTCGGCATCTTAACTTATATCTCCATTCTAGCGATCTCTGTTACTAACTCATTTTGAGCCGTTAACATAGACAACCTTTCCCGACCCTTCCTACTTAAGGCTTCGGCAACTACAATAGCCTTTCCAAGGTGATACAGGATTTCACAATCATAATCCTTTATCAACTCTAGCCATCTTCTCTGTCTCATATTCAACTCCTTCTAAGTGAAGATATACTTTAGACTTTTATGGTCCGTATATATCTCACATTTTTCCCCATAAAGATAATGTCTCCATATCTTTAGGGCAAACACTACTGCGGCCAGTTCCAGATCATGAGTAGGATAAACTTTATCATAATCCTTCAACTGCCGAGATGCATACGCAACGACTTTGCCATGCTGCATAAGCACACAACCAAGTCCTTTATGCGAAGCATCACTATATACTACAAAATTTCCTGTGTCATCTGGCAATGATAAAACAGGCACTTCACTTAATCTTTTCTTCAGTTCTTGAAAATTGTCTTCACATTTATCCGTCCATACGTATTTCACCGTCTTCCTTGTTAAATTAGTCAACGAGGTAGCTATCTTAGAAAAATCTTAGATAAATCTTCGATAGTACCCTGCTAACCCTAGGAAACTCCGTACCTTAGTCGGCGTTTTCGGTTGTTCCCAATTCATTACTGCTTCCACCTTCGCTGGATCCACTGAAATCCCCTCTTGGTCAATGACATGACCTAAAAACTGCACCTTTTCCAGCCAAAATTCACATTTGGTGAATTTCGCATATAAATTCTCCTTCTTTAGTGTCTCCAACACTAATCTTAAGTGTTCAGCATGATCTTCTGGCATCTTAGAATAGACTAGAATATCATCGATAAACACCATGACGAACTTGTCTAAATAAAATTTGAACACTCTGTTCATCATATCCATAAATACAGCAGGTGCATTCGTCAACCCAAATGACATCACCAGAAACTTGTAATGACCATAACGAGTCCTGAATGCAGTCTTTGGTACATCTTCCTTCCTAGCCTTCAACTGATGATACCCCGTCCGCAAATCTATTTTAGAAAAATACTTTGCCCCTTTCAATTGATCAAAGAGATCATCGATCCCGGCAATGGGTATTTATTTTTATCGTTAACTTGTTCAACTCCCGATAGTCGATACAAAGTCTTAACGATCCGCCTTTCTTCTTGACAAACAACACCAAAGCTCCCCACGGCGAAACACTCTATTGAATGTACTTTTGTCCAATAGTTCCCGTGAATCGAACCATTAGTTCTTTCATTTCCACCGGCGCCATACTAATGACGATGCCTTTGAGATCGGTGCCGCTCTCGCACAAAGATTCATCATAAATTCGATCTCCCTATCCGTGGTAAACCCAGAACTCACTTGGAAATACATCCATGAATTCGCTTATTATAGGTATTTATTCCATGGTTGCCGCCACTTTCGGGTATCAACAACATGGCATAGGTAACATACACAACCCTTCCTTAAGAGTTTTCTAGTTTGTGTCATCGTAAGGCAACAAGGACGTCCTGGCAATTTACTACCGTAAAATACTACAGGCGGTTGCTTCAACGTCCTGATGCTCACACATTTCTTTTGGTAATCTATAATTTCTCCATGGTTAATTAACCAATCCATTCCGAGAATTACGTCGAATTCTCCTAACTTTATCGGTATTAAATCTATCGATAACTTACGACCACGTACATCTACGTAACAACTCCTATAAATATCTTCAACATGAATTATCTCTTCGTTTGCTACCTTAATGCTCAAAGGTATAGGCAATTTTTCGAGAAATTATTCTAGTCTAGCAAAATCACATGCTATAAACGAACAAGTAACACCCGAATCAAATAGGACGTATGCATTTATATTGTTGATCGGAATAATACACAAGAATTACATCCCCGATGCCACCGCATCTTGGACCGTCATATTAAAAGTGCGGCCATTGATTTCCCCATTGAATGAAGCCGACCACTAATAGCTAACTTCCCGCTATTAGTTCCTTTATTTCCTTCTATCCCTTCTTGGGCAAATCTTTGTTATGTGGTCATTGATCCACATACAAAGCATCCGTGATTTTTCTTCTGATTGGGACAAGAAAAGTAAATGTGCCCTTCCCATCCACAATTATAACATACCGCTTTCCTTTGAGATGACTCCTAAGTGAGTCTTCCCAGCAGTTTCTGAGCCTCCATCCTCCTCTTAGAGTCCCCTTATTTTACTCCTGTATTCCCAGAAGTTAAAGCCCTTCCTCTTCCTCGACCGAGTGCCACTTCCACCGGCTCCCTGGGTCTTGGTTCCTCCATCAACCTTGCCCTTGTTTTTCTTATCTTTGTGGTAATGGCTGAGAGCCTCATTCCCACTTTTGGTAATTATTTCCTTTTCTAGTATGGTTCCAAAGGAAGTACTTTGGAACACGTAGATTCTACTATAGAGCCGTGGTTTCAAGCCCGCGCCGAACCTTCTAGCCTTTCTCGCCTCAAAGGTCAACTTGATGTGGAGCGAATCGTGTCGATTCGTTAAACTTGGCGAAGATAATGGGAACTGCTATATCCCCTTGTCTCAATTCTAGAAACCTCATCTCCATCCTCCTTGCATACTGTGGGAAAATAGTTCTCAAGAAAATCTCCTCAACCTCTCCCACGTTAGGTTTCCTATATCTACCCCTAGCTTTGGTTTGCCTCCCACCGTAAGTTGGCCTCTCCTTTCATCAAATAGGTTGCCAAGGCAACCTTTAACCCTCCTCAACATTTGCTATTACAAATGCTTTCTCAATTTCTTTTACCCATGTCCGGGCTTCTATAGGTCTGTAGTTCCTTTGAACTCCCATGACCTACACTTTTGAAATCCTTAAAAGTAGTAGCTCGTACTACTCCAGGAATCATGGGTACATTATCCCCCGTTCTATTAAATGCGGCCGTTAAAAGATTAACGAACTCCTGCATTGGATTAATCGGACCACCCTCCTATTGGTTAACATTAATACTCGATTTCGTTGTCTCCTTCTTGGCGGCATTTTTTGCATAAGAAAACAACACATTATTATTACTTTATTCTTGTTGGTTTGTTATTATTTGTAATAAAACAACAACTCATACTCATTACTCAACATATTCCATAAAAAGACTTATATTGATTCATAACTTGTAGTTTTAACACTACATTGTTTTCATTACTCAGCCTTAGCTGATTACATTACCATCCCGCAATTACTTTCCAAAAATTGGGATTTACAAAAGACTACCCTTTATTATACAAAAGAGGGTTTTACGTCACTACTAGATACATAATATTTACATATCTATTCTACTCTAGCTATTGCTAGACTACATCTGTCGTAGGGCATTCTCGAAATCCTTGCTGGCCAGACCGGCAATAACATCTCTACTGATAGTTTGTCGGGTCTGCCCTGCTTCTATATGATATCCAGCTACCTGTTGTTGGAAATCTACGTGAGAACTCCTATTTATATAGGACATCCTCTCCAACTTCCTCTTTTTAGTCTTTAGCTCTTGCTTGAGCTCAAAGACTTCACATTTGAGCTCTCGGATCTTGTCCTTAGCTAGAACTCTATCATCATGCTCCTCTTCCCACATTCCCTCCATGCTAGCCTTATCCTCACGGACAGCTTGGAGTTCCTCTTTCAAATCCTTAACCTCTTGGCAGTAATGGATATTCCTATCCAATACCGACATAAACAATGCCTTCATTGATTCCCCAGTAGACATTTCCTCAGTAGGTGGAACCTGGTCCTCTATAGGTGGAACCTGGTCAAAGGACATCACGTCCACCTCCTCTTCTAGCATGCCATCAAATATAGACATGTAGTCTAAATCGTCCGAGTCTCCAGACTCGATTGTCACCAACTCTGGTTCTACTGCTACGGGATTTGTTAGTATCTCTACCCGATTAACTAAATCCTCGCTCACTACATGTATATCTCTATACATATCATTTTCTCCTAACATCTACAATAAAACAATATAGTTTGATTAGTAGTCGTCAGTAAAATTAATACAAATACATAACATAATATAATGCATTTTTATAAGGTTACTTTCCATCTTTTACTTCTTTATTCTTTCGTAAGGTTATGACTTAAGGTTCTACTTTCCCCCTTAAGTTTTATAACCTAGGCTTTGATACCAACTTATAGCGCCCCCAAATTTGGGTATCTTCCAACCCGACAAATGGTGTTATACTGTACAACATTCATACATTCATTCAATTGAAAAGTCTCAAAGAATGAACATAACTTCTATATATTTAAAGTAATATTTACATTTCCTGTGTTCTATACCCATTACAAAGGTTCTTTGTCATAATATCGCTTACATTACAACAATAGACCTATACTATTACAAGACAGTTTTAGTAATCATTTTAGCTTTTCCTTTATCCTTTTTCGATCCTTCTGACGCTCAATCTTAGTTTGCATTCATATGGTTCAACCAAGAGTGAGCATAACTAGCTCAAAGAAGTATAACAATTTAATAACAACATGCTTGACACATACAAATCTTATATCTTCAATAACTGAACAATAGTTATGAAGTACTATTGATAATTCAAAATAGCACTTCATCTTTTCTTTAAAAATATTTTACAATAATAACAATATTTAGTAAAACATTCACTTCGGTCAAAGACCTCGAGTATTCATTCTTTATTGGAAAAGGACAACCCGGAAGCAAGTCCGTAAGCCTGATATTACTTACGAGCACTTCTAGGTGATCAGCCTATTGTACTCTACGTTGATCAACACTACATCCATTAAACGTATGCACGTTTAAGCATTTGGCAACCTCACGTGCCTGTCGTTTTACCGACAAAACATTTGTTTAACATTTCAGTCTTCTTTTGAAAACCATATCAATTAGTTGACAAAAGATAGCAACATTTGATAATACATGAATAGATTATCAATACATCAAGTCTAGCCAAAGGAATTGGCTTAAACTTCAACATACTTCAATTCATGCGAAAGAATACATAAACCTCAAAAACTTGTTCAGATTGAACTGAGACAAGAGTTAGAATACTTGCCTTTAGCGTCTGCTATGATATTTTAACTTTATGTTCAAGTTGTTCAAGTCTCTATAATACATGATCACATAATGCCTTTCATTAGGTCACATATAATCAAGAATGTATATGACTATTTCATACCCTTCATTTCAATCTAATTGTGTATTAGATTCAGTTACTATTCGTTTCGGTTTATCATTATCCTTGCATTTACATTCGACTAGGTTATCTCAACCTTTATACAACATCCTTAAGGTTTAACAATGTTACATTACATTCCTTAAGTTATGTTTGCTTTTAATTCAATTAGTTTTCTTTTCATTGTACTTAGAAACCTTCATTACTATCCTTGTTCTGAGACTGGCGCTACGGTGCCAACTTTATACTTACATCTCGCGCTGTGGTGCGAGCTTATTATATCACCGTCTCCGAACTTGGCGCTGCGTGCGAGTCCTTACTTAATGGGCGTGCATTGCCCACGCCACTCTCCGTGAGGATTTTGGTATCATATACGGCGCAGATGTCGTCACTCTCTAGAGGATTTTGGTATTATACATGAAATATGCATACCACATATTATACTATAGTTCGCATACGATTTAACTCTTGCGAGAGCTCGAAAATCGCTCGCGCTCATGCGACGTGAGTCATTTTGCCTAGGGTTGGCACCGCGGCGCCAACTCTGTGCACCAGAAAATAATTTCAGCTTTGAATTTTTCTGAATTTCCCGGACGCATAACTTCTTCGTTATAAGTCTGAATTGGCTCGTTCAAAAGACTACGGTTCACAAATTATGTAATCTACATGATCATGTAAGAATTTTATCTATTTGACTTCGTTTGCTAAAAATTCACCTATTGGTTCATTTTTAACAAAAACGATAAACGTTCGTGAACGTTCAACGCTCATTTCTTCGTTGTAAGTCAGAATCCGATTATTTTCGAGTCCACAACTCTTAAATGCTAAATATGACTTGTCTCTATTAGAAAACCATGGTTCCGTGATCAAACACAAAATTTGACTTCCATTCCGAGAATTTTACAAATTCGACGTTTATCGTCCAATCGTGCAAATTCCGGCAATTCTTCATTCTTATGATTTGTTCAACATTACAAATGAACCTCATTCATCATGTGAACATCTTAACATACTTAATACAACAACTTATGTTCATTGTTGGATTTTGACTTATTCTTTATGGGCTTATAACTTGTCAAATTATAAACTACTTAAGATTTGATTATTCATGACTTATGACAATTAGAGTTTCTTAATCATCATACTTTACATGTTCTTCACATATAACTTTACTTAGGTATATATGATACATATAATCATATAAGTTCTTAATTCACTTCTCTTAATAAACTCATTACAAGTTCATATTTTCATACTTAACATTCAAGGTTAACTTATAATAAGTTGATAACTTTTATAAGTTCAAATGACTTATTGCCAACTTATGTGGCTTAAGTTCATGACTTACTCATTCTTCTTGCTTCTTACCATCCATGTTCCTTAATTCCAACTTTTCTTATCAACCTATCATGGTAAAGATAGAAGATACTTTAGAGAAGAAGTCTTACTTTTTGTAGTCCTGGTAAAGTAGCTTGCTTCTTCTTCTTACTTATGGAATGACTTATGTGTAGCGTATTCTCTCTAACACTTAAGCACTTTTGAGATGTTAGATTATTTGAACAACTAACAAATGGCTTGTAAGCCTTCTCTATTTATAGAACTTGCAAAGCTAGGGTAGTTTAGTCATTAAATCACCCACCTCCTCAAGCCACCTCCTTACTATTCATTATTTGGCTAGCACAACTTTTATCCTACACTTGGTCATTACTTCAAAGTCTTGGTCACCACTCTAACTTGGTCACCACATTACTTGGTCACCACAATAACCATATCAATATGGTTTGCCCCATGGCTCATACAACTCATGGATTCCATCTTGGGCTTTCATTAAATCATCCTTTGGGCTTTGCATTAATAAACCTAGTTTGTTCATTCATTAATGATTAGGCCTCTCCCTTTAATTCACTTGGACTTGTATTAATTCAATCAATCTTTACAAGTCCATTAGCATTACTTAATACACATACATATAGTTTATGTATTATTTTTGTATTCTAATTCATATAGAAAATATACAATATTTCATTCTTCATACAAACTCGTATAATACTTCGTATTATACTCGTTTTCATTACTTTGTACAATACCTAAGTATCATACAATTATTACTTATTCATTACTAATTAGCTTTTACTTAAAGTTTATAAATTAAGTCCGCAAGCGAATTATTACTTTTTCCATAACTAGATTTTTATTATATAATCCATCTTACCTTGTTATTTTATCATTATGTATTTCTCGAAAATTTAAAATTATATCCCGAGCAAATATCGATGAATAGTGTTTTTCGAAAAATTTCTCGAAAAACTTTTATTTTCGTCTTGGAAATTCAAACACTTTAATTCATCCACGTAGCTCAAATACTACGACATTCTAACATCAATAGGTTATACAATGACAACCATCTTGATAACACATGGTATATGATTTTATTATTATTTAATTTAATAAAATCATTTTACAATAAGATCCGAATTTCTCGGTCGTTACAGTAAAGGTTAAGTGGGAGATTAAGAGACGAGCAATGTGAACGTCGAATACATAAACGATCCTCGTGAATCATATTCGCGTTGGACAAACGTTCTAAGTGTACAATGGTTGTATAACTTGGACATTAACGAAAGTAGTAAGGAAGATATGAATTATCGTAAAAAGCCATAGCGAACGATAATAAGAGTAATGAAAGTACGATGTGAGTCAGATAGAGAATGTTAGAATGAAAGTTAAGTGTTAAACGCTTTAACCAATTTAAGGGTTGAGTGTACATGAATATTAAACGGGCAGAACCTACACTCTGTGTATGGTTTGATCGTAAGGTAATGAAGACTAAGATTTAACCATGAACGGTGAAGAACCTGAGTTAAGGATACTAACGTATAACGTTAAGAAGCCGAATTAATAAGTATAACTTGGACAACGTTCCGAATCGAATGAACCTGACGTTGTAAGGTATGAATAAGTTATTATGAAATGTTTAACGCTATGTCCTCATAGTATTGACATTGAACAATAGTTCCAAATATACAAAAGACTGTATGACTTAGACGATAAAGAATGAATCCTGAGGTATGGCATTTAGTTGCCAGAAAACTGTAAGGAATAAGAAGTTGACTTAACGAACATTATAGTCTAATGGTTCGGATAAGTTAAGAGAAGTTAGGTTGTGGTACAATCGTAACTTTGATAGTTGACATATGGGAGTTGGGCTAAATAATTCCTTTAGAGAGCGAAGGTATATACAAAACTGGCAACCGATCTAACTCACTGTGTGGGCAGTGTAGATGAGACGGAAACTTGTTTGTTGGTTGTTTGTTAGAAACCACTCAGAGTACCATATGGACTACTAGCACATACGCAATGTGTACTGAGTCCTAGAAGATTATAAGAAGAAGATAAGAATGTAAATCATCAAAGATGATCAACTTTTTGAGTAAGACATCTCTGTATGTTATGAAGCTGTAAATTGGTAAGGGAAGTTAGTCGCGTAAACTTATTTTATAAGAGTGTGAACCTTAGGAAGTAAAGTTAAGTAAACCAATGCGTAAGTCAAGTATATGACTAATTGGTGTACGTGTTATTTCCTTATGTGTTATATAGGGTTTTGGAATTAGCAGTTCAGTGCAAGCTATACCTGTGCGTAAGGCAAATTTCCTAACTTCATTCATACTATATGAATGCTAGTTTCTTAAACTTCTCAGATGTTGAACTTGAGAATTTCTGTCTATGTGCATACATGCTAAGTATGTACAAGGTGGTAGAACGTATGAGGCCTTGTGCCACAATTTGAACACTTCGGTATTTCTATGAGATGAACTATTCTATGATTGAACTGCTCAATACAAGTATGTTCGGTTTATACATGAACCGTTATTGTTAAGTCTGGGCTAATGATTCTAGCCAGACAAGATGTGTATGAAAAAGGTAGAAGAATGAAAGTATTTCAAAGTGAAAGTGACTGAATGTTTTAAGATGATAGGAATCGAGACTATTCCTATTATTCAAGCTGCTTCATAACCTTTGTTCGGTTATCAAAGTTCTGAAAAATGTTTAAACCCTTGAAGTTGTTTGTTCAACTGTTATGACTTGATGGGCAATTGAATGCTTACATTTGCTTTAAATGAAAAACATTTTTAGCGTACGATGTTAGAAAGAACTTAAGGATCCCGTAAAGATCAAGCTGATCGGTATCAAGACGAAGTGTCATTCAGTATATGAATGTGCGTGAAGAGAAATTGAAGACTTGTAATATAGAATGATATAATTAAACTATAGATTAGTTTAATGAACAGTTATGTATCCTTGGTGGTGGATGAAAGTCACTCGTGTAAGATGAAAAGAATAATGTAATTATCATTATTTGTAATGAAAGAGGTTATAAGGTTTCGAGAACCTGGGATTTGAGAATGTATGTCATTATATTTAGCTATATAATGAGGTATGTTTGGAAGGAAATGGAATCGTGACGCACGAAGTCCGGGTCTGAAAGTAGATCAGATTTTGGGGCGTTACAAGAGCTCTCAGATTTCCTTCACGGCGCAATATGAAAATGACTTATGAAAGCAACCTGTTGGCATTAAGTAGCCACGGTTGGCCGCAGGTCCACCTACGGCTGCTGCAGGTGTACCTGCAACACCCCTACGTGGGTCTCACCTCTTCGTCTCAGTCCAGTTCGAGTTGCAATGGATTTCTCCTAAGCTGAAAAAGCCAAATCAGGAATAAAAACGCTACGCGATTGAGCGAAATAGCTTGTCATTCTGGTTTTCTTAGACCAAGCCGTGGATCTGTACATCACTCATTGGTATTCACCCGAGCACAAGGGACACTATTCCGATGATCTCAGTTGTTATAAATCACACTCAGCAATACCTTGCGCAGGTCCAATGCCGCCAATTCAGGGTCATCACCCTAATTTTCAAGAAGAACCCCGACGAGGGTTACAACACGTGTTTATCAGTTGATTCACACGTCAACGAAGGTCAAGCAGCTTTGACAGCATGCCCAACAGGGGTTTTTATCCGATAACGTATGTGTCAGCGAAGGTTAGACAGCCCTGACAACACATACTATTGGTAGTAAATCCAACATAACATTAATATGTCCTGGCGATACAAACCAGGGAAGATCAACATCATCGAGGAGGATCGATGATGGGATATGTTATACACATCATCAAACAGACAAAGCTTTATCCCAACAGATCTCTTGTACACAAGAGGCACCTCTTCCAAATTAAGTTTGTATCAAGGATTAAAGACTTTGGTGTCAACCACAACGTCAACATCCTACAAGATTTGGATCACACATCCAATCTGGTTATCGTTGCCATTCCCCGGTAGAAGAAACAGGGAGCCGACAATCATCCCCAGCATGTTGGGCAACAACCCCGAACACATGCATCATACATTTGCATCATGTTGCTGCACTTAGCATCATGTTTATCTTGTTGCATTTCAAGTGTCTAGGATTCTTTATCCTATCCATGCATTACATTGCATGAATATGATAAAGAGGGGCATCAGTAGACACTCGAAATTTTTTGCACACCTGTTACTGACATTGAAAGAGGGCATATTCATCTTTGCAGAGATAACCCTGGGAGAAAGTTCACATCCAGTCCGGATACTACAGGAAGTTCAGCCTCAACCCCGGAACACACACCGGGAGTATAAGGTTCCAACCTCGGAAAAACCCCAAGGCATGCAGTTCCAATACCGAAAATTCCACCAGAGAAGATCGATCCATCTCGGAGATAACCTCGAGATATTCAGTCTCACTCCCAACACTGGGAGTAGTAGATACCAACCTTGGAGATAACCCCAAGGAATGCAGTTCCGGAGATAACCGTATAAATGCATGTTTTAAATACATGCAATTAGCTTCAACCTCAAAGATGACATTGACGACCTTTATCACTTGCTGCAGTCCAATCTCAGAGATAACCCTGATCAACGTCTACTTTATCAGCCCAAATCGGTGATAAACCCGGTGAGGGGCAAAGTCATCATCTTGCCACCTTGACGCCACATCGCGTCATCTCAACATTTCATACATACATTTCTACACAACAATGTCCCACAAGAACCAAGGATGTCCAATCCCGAGTGACTATTACGCAGGATAATAGATAGAATTTGAAGCTTGAAGACCGGAGGGCATGGTCACATCTTCGTGACTTCGTACAACCTCTAATCCCATGTCATTGCGTAACTCTTGACAACGGCGGTCCAAAATAGGTCTTATATACCTCAGTCAGATGCCCGGATTTCAATTCTAAAAGTTTGAGTGGACATTACAGTGCATGCGTGCACGCATTTTTTTAGACGGCCGGGACTCATGAAGCCCGGCAACCCGTCCGTACCCTAGTATGAACTACTGACTGCTAGCCAGTAGTACACTGCGGCTCCCCCTCTATAAATAGAGGGCTTGGGTGGCCATCATTTTAAGAAGAAAAAAGGCGAGGAAGCCCTGTCAAATTTGCTATGTACTCACCCTAGACTGAGTGCTTTCTCATTTTTAAACACTTGTGAGCTCACATATAGCTACTTTTTGTACTGGCGGGAGCCGAGTGTTCATCCCTTTAAAGATATAGAAGTCTTCTTTGGCAACCCACTATAAGCCTTCTCACACACTTTAAAGTCTTTCTCTTCATCTTTGCACACACTATTCTTCACGTTGAGAGTCGTGTTGAGTGTGTTTGCCCGGAGTTCGGTCCTTGGTTTCATTTAGTTTGTATAGACATATATAATTATATATACATATATATTTATTTATTTATTATATATGGACTAACATTATCGAGTTATGTCTCAATTGAGCCTAGACTTCGGTCTAGATCGTTTACCTACTTTTGTATATATATATATATATATATATATATATATATATATGTGTGTCAAACCATGTTCGATGAGCACAGATTTTACATCCTGAGCGTTCTTCGCTTTAATATATATATATATATATATATATATATATATATATATATATATATATATATATTAACGTTAAGTCCCGCCTGGAGTTTACTTCGTGGTGGTTGACCGTTTTTACAGATTTCTTTATTTTTCGTCCCGCCTGGAGTTTACTTCGTGGCGATTGATTTCTTTTACAGCTTTATTTATATTTTTGATCCCCTATGGAGGTGCTTTGTGGTGGCTGATCATGTCTTTATATATATATTTATAGCTTTTAAATATATACCTGCTTACTGTTTTATTATCAATTGTGGCATCATTGGAGCCTAGGAATCATGTGATCACAGATTCAGTCTACTGGATCTAGATTCGGTTCCCGTGATGGACATTTTTCAGCTATAAGCAACTTGTAAATTTATTCACGGTGTTCGAATTTCCTCAGATGGTTTTCACACCCACGAGGAGTTCGACACTATTTTGTACATTATTTTCTCAAAGATGCTTTGCATCTCGATAAAATTAAAAACAATCAATCCGAACACTTAATAAAATGGGAGTGTAAAAGGTCTCAATTACTATTGAGCACAAGGGTTTGAAAAACCTCTTTTATAAAACTTCACTGCCATATCTTGTTTAAAACTGAATTTTTACACAAATTCAAACCCTGTGTATATAGGTGCGAACGAGGCCTCGCACTACTTCCAAATAATTGCACATTAATCCACACACACACACATTCATATAACAGTTTCTTGAAAATAGCACTTCTTTTCATTCAAAACATTTTACAATAATAATATTTAGTAAAACATTAATTCTGGTCTAAGACCATGAGCATTTCATAAGTTATTTAAAAAGGACATCCCGGCACGAAGTCCGTAAGTCCGACATATCTTACGAGCACGTCTAGGTGATCAGCCTATAGTACTCTATTTTGATCAACACTACATTCATTAAACGTGTGTACGTTTAAGTTGTGGCAACCTCACGTGTCTGTCGTTTGACGACAAAACATTTTAGCATACTCAGTCTTCATTTGAAAACCACACCAATCTAGTTTGGTAAAACATTGACAATACATTGATAGATTATAAGAAATCCACATATCGTAAGTCTATCCAAAAGAATTGGCTTTGACTTCATCAGACATTAACTCATGCGTAAGAATACATGAATCACAAAGATTATCCAGATTGATCTGGAATAAAGGTTTAGAATACTTGCCTTTAGCGTCTGCTACAGTTATAACACGTGCACTTTAAGTCTTTAAGGTCTCTACAATAGATGATAACATCACATAACACATTACGTCATGAACAACATACATGGTTCCTAAAGAATCTTACCCTTCTTCTCAATCTAATTACGTATTAGATTTGTTATTATTGGTTCCTGCTTTCCGTTACGTCGTTATTACTTCCGTATGCAATTGACTGACTTCAACCCTAAGTGATCATTATTAAGGTTTAACAATGTATTACCAATGTTACTTCATGTTTATTAAATTTTCTTTCTTTTTATCTTTATAAGCAATCCTCTCTATACAAACCCTAGGGCTGGCGCTATTGTGCCAGCATTCCTTCTCTATGTCGCGCTGTGGCGCCATGCACTAGGGCTAGAGAACCTGGAATAGGCGCTGCGGGGTGAGTCCCCTTAAATTCTGGTAGAGATTGCATGCGCCACCTATTTTGCCTTGAAATTTGGTCATGCCAACTCTCATGCACCGAAACTTTTTCAGTTTTTTAATTTTGTGAAACTCCCGAGCTTGTAACTTCTTCGTCATAAGTTTGAATTGGCTCATTCAAGAGCCTACGGTTCAAAAGTTACATACTCTACGCGTTCATGGACGAATTTTATCTATTTGACTTCGTTAACTAAAAATTCACCTATTAGTCTAGTTTTAACAAAAACGATAAACGTTCGGGAACGTTCAATGCTCATTTCTTCGTTCTAAGTCGGAATCCGGTCATTTTTGAGTCCGCAACTCTATAATGCCAAATAAGACTTGCCTCCATCGAAAACCAACGTTTCCAAGTTCAAAAACAAAATCCAACTTCCATTCCGAGAATTTCACGAATTCGACGATTATCGTCCAATCGTGTGAATTCAGGCAAAACTTCATTACTAGTGATTTGTTCATCATTCAAAATGGATTTAATTCATCAAATAGACATCTCAACCTACATATTACAACAACTTGTCTTTAAATTGGGTTATGGCTTATTCTTCCTAAGTCCATAACTTAAAAAATTATAAATTACAAGATTTCATTCCTTATGACTTATCATTGTTTTAAGTCCTTTAACCAACATTCTTACCTCTTATCAATCATACTAACTTCTTAAAGTAAACATATGACGAGTTCATCATTTTTCTTCATAATTTCATAACTTATTTAGGTTTAAATTACTGATTCATTACTTATACGGCTTAAGTCCATTGCTTATTCACTACTTATGATTTCTTAACTTACATGTTCATTAAGTTACGCTTCTCTTATCACCCTACAATGGTAGAGATAGAAGATAATTTAGAGAAGAAGTCTTACTTTTTGTAGTCTTGGTAAAGTAGCTTGCTTCTTCTTCTTACTTATGGAATGACTTATGTGTAGCTTATTCTCTCTAACACTTAAGCACTTTTGAGATGTTAGATTATTTGAACAACTAACAAATGGCTTGTAAGCCTTCTCTATTTATAGAACTTGCAAAGCTAGGATAGTTTAGTCATTAAATCACCCACCTCCTCAAGCCACCTCCTTACTATTCATTACTTGGCTAGCACAACTTTTATTCTACACTTGGTCATTACTTCAAAGTCTTGGTCACCACTCTAACTTGGTCACCACAATAACCATATCAATATGGTTTGCCTCATGGCTCATACAACTCATGGATTCCATCTTGGGCTTTCATTAAATCATCCTTTGGGCTTTGCATTAATAAACCTAGTTTGTTCATTCATTAATGATTAGGCCTCTCCCTTTAATTCACTTGGACTTGTATTAATTCAATCAATCTTTACAAGTCCATTAGCATTACTTAATACACATACATATAGTTTATGTATTATTTTTGTATTCTAATTCATATAGAAAATATACAATATTTCATTCTTCATACAAACTCGTATAATACTTCATATTATACTCGTTTTCATTACTTTGTACAATACCTAAGTATCATACAATTATTACTTATTCATTACTAATTCGCCTTACTTAAAGTTTATAAATTAAGTCCACAAGCGAATTATTACTTTTTCCATAACTAGATTTTTATTATATAATCCATCTTACCTTGTTATTTTATCATTACCTATTTCTCGAAAACAGAAAATTATATCCCGAGCAAATATCGATGAATAGTGTTTTTCGGAAAATTTCTCGGAAAACTTTTATTTTCGTCTTGGAAATTCAAACACTTTAATTCATTCACGTAGCTCAAATACTACGACATTCTAACATCAATAAGTTATACAATGACAACCATTTTGATAACACATGGTATATGATTTTATTATTATTTAATTTAATAAAATCATTTTACAATAAGATCCGAATTTCTCGGTTGTTACAGTAAAGGTTAAGTGGGAGATTAAGAGACGAGCAATGTGAACGTCAAATACATAAACGATCCTCATGAATCATATTCGCGTTGGACAAACGTTCTAAGTGTACAATGGTTGTATAACTTGGACATTAACGAAAGTAGTAAGGAAGATATGAATTATCGTAAAAAGCCATAGCGAACGATAATAAGAGTAATGAAAGTACGATGTGAGTCAGATAGAGAATGTTAGAATGAAAGTTAAGTGTTAAACGCTTTAACCAATTTAAGGGTTGAGTGTACATGAATATTAAACGGGCAGAACCTACACTCTGTGTATGGTTTGATCGTAAGGTAATGAAGACTAAGATTTAACCATGAGCGGTGAAGAACACGAGTTAAGGATACTAACGATATAACGTTAAGAAGTCAATTAATAAGTATAACTTGGACAACGTTCCGAATCGAATGAACCTGACGTTGTAAGGTATGAATAAGTTATTATGAAATGTTTAACGCTATGTCCTCATAGTATTGACATTGAACAATAGTTCCAAATATACAAAAGACTGTATGACTTAGACTATAAAGAATGAATCCTGAGGTATGGCATTTAGTTGCCAGAAAACTGTAAGGAATAAGAAGTTGACTTAACGAACATTATAGTCTAATGGTTCGGATAAGTTAAGAGAAGTTAGGTTGTGGTACAATCGTAACTTTGATAGTTGACATATGGGAGTTGGGCTAAATAATTCCTTTAGAGAGCGAAGGTATATACAAAACTGGCAACCGATCTAACTCACTGTGTGGCGGCGATGTAGATGAGATGAAACTTGTTTGTTGGTTGTTTGTTAGAAACCACTCAGAGTACCATATGGACTACTAGCACGTATTTAATGTGTAATCTTTGAGTCCTAGAAGGTTATAAGAAGAAGATAAGAATGTAAATCATCAAAGATGATCAACTTTTTGAGTAAGACATCTCTGTATGTTATGAAGCTGTAAATTGGTAAGGGAAGTTAGTCGCGTAAACTTATCTTATAAGAGTGTGAACCTTAGGAAGTAAAGTTAAGTAAACCAATGCGTAAGTCAAGTATATGACTAATTGGTATGCGTGTTATTTC
Organism: Panax ginseng; assembly: GCA_020205605.1. Lineage (NCBI taxonomy): Eukaryota > Viridiplantae > Streptophyta > Magnoliopsida > Apiales > Araliaceae > Panax > Panax ginseng. The sequence continues at coordinate 58,382,515 of CM035140.1, read as the reverse complement.
CTTATATGTTATATAGGGTTTTGGAATTAGCGATTCGGTCTGCAAGCTATACTGTATGCGTAAAGGCAAATTTCTAACTTCATTCATACTATATGAATGCTAGTTTCTTAAACTTCTCGGGATGTTGAACTTGAGAATTTACGTCTACATGCATACGTCTTAAAGTATGTACAAGGTGGTAGAATGTATGAGGCCTTGTGCCACAATTTGAACACTTCGGTATTTCTATGAGATGAACTGTTCTATGATTGAACTGCTCAATACAAGTATGTTCGGTTTATACATGAACCGAATATTATTAAAAGTCAAGGCTAATGATTCTAGCAGACAAGATGTGTATGAAAAAGGTAGAAGAATGAAAGTATTTCAAAGTGAAAGTGGTGAATGTTTTAAGATGATAGGAATCGAGACTATTCCTATTATTCAAGCCGCCCATAACCTTTGTTCTTGCTATCAAAGTTCTGAAAAATGTTTAAACCCTTGAAGTTGTTTGTTCAACTGTTATGACTTGATGGGCAATTGAATGCTTACATTTGCTTTAAATGAAAAACATTTTTAGCGTACGATGTTAGAAAGAACTTAAGGATCCCGTAAAGATCAAGCTGATCGGTATCAAGACGAAGTGTCATTCAGTATATGAATGTGCGTGAAGAGAAATTGAAGACTTGTAATATAGAATGATATAATTAAACTATAGATTAGTTTAATGAACAGTTATGTATCCTTGGTGGTGGATGAAAGTCACTCGTGTAAGATGAAAAGAATAATGTAATTATCATTATTTGTAATGAAAGAGGTTATAAGGTTTCGAGAACCTGGGATTTGAGAATGTATGTCATTATATTTAGCTATATAATGAGGTATGTTTGGAAGGAAATGGAATCGTGACGCACGAAGTCCGGGTCTGGCAGTAAATCCAACATAACATTAATATGTCCTGGCGATACAAACCAAGGAAGATCAACATCATCGAGGAGGATCGATGATGGGATATGTTATACACATCATGAAACAGACAAAGCTTTATCCCCATAGATCTCTTATACACAAGAGGCACCTCTTCCAAATTAAGTTTGTATCAAGGATTAAAGACTTTGGTGTCAACCCCAATGTCAACATCCTACAAGATTTGGATCACACATCCAATCTGGTTATCGTTGCCATTCCCCGGTAGAAGCAACAGGGAGCCGACAATCATCCCCAGCATGTTGGGCAACAACCCCGCACACATGCATCATACATTTGCATCATGTTGCTGCACTTAGCATCATGTTTATCTTGTTGCATTTCAAGTGTCTAGGATTCTTTATCCTATCCATGCATTGCATTGCATGAATATGATAAAGAGGGCATCGATGACACTCAAATTTTTTACACTATTCATCGACATTGAAAGAGGGCATATTCATCTTTCAGAGATAACCCTGGGAGAAAGTTCACATCCAGTCCGGATACTACAGGAAGTTCAGCCTTAACCCCGGAACACACACCGGGAGTATAAGGTTCCAACCTAGGAAAAATACTGAGGCATGCAGTTCCAATACCGGAAATTCCACCGGAGAAGATCGATCCATCTCGGAGATAACCTCGAGATATTCAGTCTCACTCCCAACACTGGGAGTAGTAGATACCAACCTTGGAGATAACCCCAAGGAATGCAGTTCCGAAGATAACCGCAGAAATGCATGTTTTAAATACATGCAATTAGCTTCAACCTCGGCACTCACACCGACGAACTCAGTACAAGACCCGGAGATAACACCGGGAATAAAGGCACACCTCAAAGATGACATTGAGGACCTTTAACACTTGCAGCAGTCCAATCTCAGAGATAACCCTGATCAACGTCTACTTTATCAGCCCAAATCGGTGATAACCCGGTGAGGGGCAAAGTCATCATCTTACCACCTTGACGCCACATCGCGTCGTCTCAACATTTTATACATATATTTCTACACAACAATGTCCCACAAGAACCAAGGATGTCCAATCCCGAGTGACTATTACGCAGGATAACAGATTGAATTTGAAGCTTGAAGACCGGAGGGCATGGTCCCATCTTCGTGACTTCGTACAACCTCTAATCCCATGTCATTCACAGAACTCTCTCACAACCAGGTCAAAAAAGGTCGTCGTATATACCTCGATTGGATGCGGATTGCAATTCTAAAAGTTTGAGTGGACACTATAGTGCATGCGTGCACGTACTTTGAGACAATGGGACTCATGAGCTTGGAAACCCGTCCGACCAAGTAGGTACAACTACTGCCTAGCCGTAGTACACATCTTGGCTCCCCCTCTATAAATAGAGGGCTTGGGTAATATCATTTTAAGAAGAAAAAATGCGAGGAAGCCTATTAAATTTGCTATGTACTCACCCTAGGCCGAGTGCTTTCTCATTTTAAACACTTGTGAGCTCACATATAGCTACTTTTTGTCTTTGGCGGAGCCGAGTGTTCATCCCTTAAAGATATAGAAGTCTTCTTTGGCAACCACTACTATAAGCCTTGTCACACACTTTTAAAGTCTTTCTCTTCATCTTTGCACACACTATTCTTCACGTTGAGAGTCGTGTTGAGTGTGTTTGCGGACTTCTATCAGTGGTTTCATTTTAGTTTGTATAGACATATATAATTATATATACATATATATTTATTTATTTATTATATATGGACTAACATTATCGAGTTATGTCTCGATTGAGCCTAGACTTCGGTCTAGATCGTTTACCTACTTTTGTATATATATATATATATTCTTATATATATGAACTGTGTGTCAAACCATATTCAATGAGCCTGGATTTTACATCCTGAAAGTTTACTGCTTTAATATATATATATATATATATATATATATATATATATATATATATAACGTTTAGTCCCTTTGGAGTTTACTTACGTGGTGGTTGGTTGCTTTTACTGACTTTCTTTATTTTTCGTCCGCTTTGGAGTTTACTTAATATGGCGATTGATTTCTTTTACAACTTTATTTATATTTTTGATCCCCCATGGAGGTGCTTCGTGGTGGCTGATCATGTCTTTATATATATATTTATAGCTTTTAAATATATACCTGCTTACTACTTTATTATCAATTACAGCATCATTGGAGCCTAGGAATCATGTGATCACAGATTCAGTTTACTGGATCTAGATTCGGTTCCCGTGATGGACATTTTTCAGCTATAAAAAGCTTGTAAATTTATTCACGGTGTTCGGATTTCCTCAGATGGTTTTCATACCCACGAGGAGTTCGACACTATTTTGTACATTATTTTCTCAAAGATGCTTCGCATCTCGATAAAATTAAAAACAATCAATCCGAACACTTAATAAAATAGGAGTGTAAAAGGTCTCAATTACTATTGAGCAAAAGGGTTTGAAAAACCTCTTTTATAAAACTTCACTGCTATATCTTGTTTAAAACTGAATTTTTACACAAATTCAAACTCTGTGTATATAGGTGCGAATGAGGCCTCGCACTACTTCCAAATAATTGCACATTTATCCACACACACACATTCATATAACAGTTTCTTGAAAAGCGGTGGTCACCGTGGTAACACGGATGTCGGGGGGTGCCTAACACCTTCCCACCGCATAATCAAGTCCCCGGACCCTAATGAATCTCGGTTTTACCGACCCGTTTAGCAATGTCACATCATTGGGTCAATGTGCAAACCTTTTCTCGGTTCTACTGATACAACCATATAAAAAATAAACTGGCGACTCTTAACAGTCCATCGTCGACATAATACATGTCGGACCTTTTTCACTTATTTTTTCAAACAAATCTCACCTAACATGAGAACACCAAAGAGCAAGTAACGGAAAGGGACAAATAAAAAATCTTGATGTCGACACCAAAAAATTTCATGTGTCATCCGGAAGAGATAACACAGGTGTTGTACTCAGCCTCTTCTTAAGTTCTAGAAAGCTTTCCTCACACTTCTCATTCCAAACTTATTTCACAGCTTTTCTAGTCAAATTTGTCAGCGGAGTTGTGATCTTGGAAAAGTCTTGAATGAATCTTCTATAATATCCTGCCAATCCAAGAAAACTTCGTACTTCTGACGGCGTTCTCAGCTGATCCCAGTTTATCATGGCATCAACTTTGGATGGATCTACTGAAATTCCGTCCTTATCAATCACATGTCCGAGAAATTGTACCCGCTCAATCCAAAATTCATATTTCAAAAACTTGGCATACAACTTTTCCCTTCGCAACGCTTCCAACGTCACGTTCAAATGCTCTTCATGTTCTTCCTTGGTTTTTGAGTATAGCAAAATGTCATCGATGAACACCACCACGAATTTATCCAAAAACGGCTTGAACACTCCATTCTTTAAGCCCATGAATGCTGTAGGAGCATTCGTTAGACCAAATGACATCACTAAAAATTCCTAATGAACACATCGCATTCTGAACACTGTCTTCGATACATCCTCCGGTCTCACCTTCAGTTGATGATACCCACTCCTCAAGTTTATCTTTGAAAAATATCTTGCTCCCTTCAATTGATCAAACAGGTCGTCGATCCTCGGTAATGGATATCTATTCTTAATTGTGACTTTATTCAGTTCTCTATAGTCGATGCAGATTCGCATCATCCCATCCTTCTTCTTCATAAATAATGTGACGCCCCCAAATCTGGGTATATTCAAACCCGAAAGATGGTGCTATACGGTGCTACAGTTCACACAAATATTCAATTGAAATGCCTCAAAAGAACGAATATGTCTTATATATATTCAAAATAATATTAACATTCCCCAGGTTCTTTATAACCATTACATTTGTTCTTGTCATAATATCAAATAGTATTATTACAAACCTATACTATTACATAGGTAATCTACGGGTTTGCCTTAGCCTTCCCTTTATCCTTTCCGGATCCGTCAGTCCGTTCGATCTTAGCTGCATTCATATGGTTCAAGAAAGAGTGAGCCTAACTAGCTCAGCAAGTACAAAAATTTTAGTAAAATAGCATGCTTGAAACAAAGGAATCATATATCTTCAATAACTGAACAATAGTTAAGAAGTACTATCGATAATTCAAAATAGCACTTCTTTTCATTCAAAACATTTTACAATAATAATATTTAGTAAAACATTAATTCTGGTCTAAGACCATGAGCATTTCATAAGTTATTTAAAAAGGACATCCCGGCACGAAGTCCGTAAGTCCGACATATCTTACGAGCACGTCTAGGTGATCAGCCTATAGTACTCTATTTTGATCAACACTACATTCATTAAACGTGTGTACGTTTAAGTTGTGGCAACCTCACGTGCCTGTCGTTTGACGACAAAAATTTTAGCATACTCAGTCTTCATTTGAAAACCACACCAATCTAGTTTGGTAAAACATTGACAATACATTGATAGATTATAAGAAATCCACATATCGTAAGTCTATCCAAAAGAATTGGCTTTTACTTCATCAGACATTAACTCATGCGTAAGAATACATGAATCACAAAGATTGTCCAGATTGATCTGGAACAAAGGTTTTGAATACTTGCCTTTAGCGTCTGCTACAGTTATAACACGTGCACTTTAAGTCTTTAAGGTCTCTACAATAGATGATAACATCACATAACACATTAGGTCATGAATAGCATACATGGTTCCTAAAGAATCTTACCCTTCTTCTCAATCTAATTACGTATTAGATTTTTTATTATTGGTTCCTGCTTTCCGTTACGTTGTTATTACTTCCGGATGCAATTAACTTACTTCAACCCTAAGTGATCATTCTTAAGGTTTAACAATGTATTACCAATGTTACTTCATGTTTATTAAGTTTTTTTTCTTTTTATCTTCATAAGCAATCCTCTCTATACAAACCCTAAAATTTGGCGTTGCGCCAAAGATTCCTTCTCTCTATGTCGCGTTGCGGCGCCATGCACTAGGGCTAGAGAACACAGGTAGTGGTACTGGCTGGGTCCCCTTCACATTCTGGTAAGCATTGCATGCACCACCCTTTTGGCCTTGAAATTTTGCCATGGCGACTCACTCATGCACCGAAACTTTTTCAGTTTTTTAATTTTGTGAAACTCCCGAGCTTGTAACTTCTTCGTTATAAGTTCGAATTGGCTCATTCAAGAGCCTACAGTCCAAAAGTTACATACTCTACGCGTTCATGCACAAATTTTATCTATTTGACTTCGTAAACTAAAAATTCACCTATTAGTCCAGTTTTAACGAAAACGATAAACGTTCGGGAATGTTCAATGCTCGTTTCTTCGTTCTAAGTCGGAATCCGGTCATTTTTGAGTCCGCAACTCTATAATGCCAAATAAGACTTGCCTCCATCAAAAACCAACATTTCCAAGTTCAAACACAAAATCCAACTTCCATTCCGAGAATTTCACGAATTCGACGATTATCGTCCAATCGTGTGAATTCAGGAAAAACTTCATTACTAGTGATTTTTTCATCATTCAAAATGGATTTAATTCATCAACTAGACATCTCAACCTACATATTACAACAACTTGTCTTTAAATTAGGTTATGTCTTATTCTTCATAAGTCCATAACTTAACAAATTATAAATTACAAGATTTCATTCCTTATGACTTATCATTGTTTTAAGTCCTTTAACCAACATTCTTACCACTTATCAATCATACTAACTTCTTAAAGTAAACATATGACGAGTTCATCATTGTTCTTCATAATTTCATAACTTATTTAGGTTTAAATTACTGATTCATTACTTATACGGCTTAAGTCCATTGCTTATTCACTACTTATGATTTCTTAGCTTACATGTTTATTAAGTTACGCTTCTCTTATCACCCTACAATGGTAGAGATGGAAGATATAAGATCATAAGATCATTACCTTGGATGACTGGCTTTGTGACGACCCGAAAATTCTGGTTGTCCAGAATTTTAAGTTTAAAGAATTAGTTATTAATAAAAGGAATTTTTATTAATATTATTATGTGCTATGTGTTTGTTAATTGTTCTATAACCTAGGATGATTATAAATCGGGAGTATTCTCGCCTCTGAGCTAGATTGAGCGAATAAGAATTTTCAAGACGAAAAACGAATGTTTTCCGGAACAAAATATTTTACGGGAAAAAAGACGAAATAGGCACTATTCATCCGTTCTCGCCGGAGATTTATGTTGAAATTCGAGAAGTTATAGATTACGTTTAATTACGAGGCGTGATGGAATATTCAATAATATTTTCGCTTATGGCAAAAGCGAAGTTTTTGCCTGCGGACTCAAAACCTAGGGTTAGGAAAAGTGAGTTCCGAGAATTTTATGATCACGTATTATCATTAGGGTAAAACGTGACGGAAAACGCTTAACGTCGAAAAGTGTTTTTCAGTCTTTGAATATCCGAAGAATACGTAAAAATTAGTAGGAAAAGGAAAGATGAAATATCCAAAAATATTTGGATTTCGAGAATCACGCTTTTAAAAGCTGTTTGACGAAAATCCGAAGATGCGGAACCTGAAACTTACTGGACTAAGTTTCGTGAATAGTAAGGAGGTTAACTAAGGAGGTGGAAGTAGTAAACTTAAGTGTTAAGCAAACTTAAGGGCTAAGTAAACTTAGTGCCTAATTAATGAATAGTAAGGAGGTTTGGGGGCGAAATGACTATTTTGCCCTAGCTTTGGATTTTCTATAAATAGGAAGCTAACTTTCATTTAAATGGGATTTTGAAAATCCTACAACTAGAGAGTTCGGATGGGAGGATGAGAAGGAGAAGGAAGCAGAAAACTTTGCTCGTGAGAAACCTTTGTCTGACGGAAAGAGATTAAATGAGAACGGTAATCCGAAATCTAATCTCTTTTAAATTTTCTTTAAGTTTTTATGTTTAAAAACATAACTTAATGAAGATAAGAGGTAGATAATGCTAGAGATGATTTCATATGGTTGAAATCATAAGAAAATGAAGAAATAAGAATTAGAAATTTAGTTTATAAATTTCTTAAGGAAGTATAAGATTCGTGATGAATTAGAACGGTCCGAGTGAATTATATGAATGACTAGATGAAATAAGTAAGGACTAATGTTCTATAACATCAAATTCCAATAAAAAGTGAAATCGTAATCCAAAATATCGATTAAAATGAAGAACGAACGAAGAACACGAAGAACACGCGAAGAACACGAAGAACGTTTTTGATGGACAAATTTAAAACCATCGTAGGATAATTGTTGTTGATGGACAAGTTTAAAACCATCGCGTATAAGTTTGATTCATATTTCTTGTTTAGGAACGATAGAAACGTTCATGAAGAACGAATTAAAACTTAGCTATAACGAAGTTATGGCGAGAATTTTGAAAAAGTCAAACGAGAATTTGAAAGTTAGTAAATGAACCCGAATGTGTAGGGTTTCATAAGAATGTAAGAGAACATAGAAAACGTGAGTCGTGGACTCAAGAACGAGTAAGTTCCGAGTTCGGATGACAGAATTACGGACGAACGAGCGAAGACCATTAAAAGCGTAAAAATGAATAAAGGGTGAAGATCAAGTAAATTGAATGGCACGTTAATGGATTCAGAACGAAGTTCTATCTGAGGGGTATTGAAATACGTAAGGTAAGGAAGAAAATGGCTTTGGAATGACCTCGTTCCGAGTTATAACGAAGAAGTTATGAGATTTTGAAATCAGCGTCTCAAGCTTGTAAAAGACTTAGAAAAAATTTCTAGGTTTTATGCTCTATTGGCCATGTGCATGAGTCGTGCTTTGGCCAGCCCAGCAGCCATGTAATAAAGGTCCGAAAGACACTACAAGAGTTCGCCACGTATGAACCAGTAGTACAATTTATTAATAGCAAATGGCCAATCCGGGAAGAAAGGAGAGAGAGGTAGGTCGCGCAAAGACTGACACGAGAGAGAAAGAGAGGAAGGATGGCACTTGCATGTGGCAAGTTGAGTAATGTCTGCGAAAATGAAATTTTTAGTTCTCGATTCTTTGGAGGATGTGCAAGAAAGAAATATGAACATAATATTCAACTAATGTAACACTTAATCAAGTGATGTAAACCTTTATTAAAGGCTGAACATATAGATTAAACAACATTAAATGACAAAGAATTTAATCACGGGATTACGTAACCGATATCCGGGGACCGTAGTTGTAATTAACGAACGTGAGGGATTGTTATGGTTGTGATTCCTTAGACGTTGAGTGACGAGGGTAATTAATAACATTTCGATGTTATATCATGATAATGAGAGATAAGTGTGAAGTGTATAGACGCTGTGAATGCAAAATCGTTGCGATGGACGCTTGGTCTTAGCATACAATGATCGGTATGGCTTTGACACTAAGAACGAGTAATGAACATGGGGTTCAAGTAATGGATAACGAAAGTATTAATAAGATATAAATTATCTAGAAAGCCGTAATGAACGGTAATAAGATTAAAGAAAGCCGAATGTGAGTCGATAAGGAATGAATCCAGAAGTATGGAATTTAGTTGCCAGAAAGTCATAAGGAATAAGAAATTGACTTAATCGAACATTGTAGTTTAATAGTTCGTATAAGTTAAGAGAAGTTAGGTTATGATACAATCGTAAGTTTGATGGTTGACATATGGGAGCTGGGCTAAACAATTCCTTCAGAGAGCGAAGGTATATACAAAACTGGCAACCGATCTAACTCACCGTGGGACAAAGGTAGAGATGAGATGGGAACTTGTTTGTTGGTTGTTTGTGGGAAACCACTCGGTACCATATGGACTACTAGTAGAGACGCGCGATGTGTCTTGAGTCCTAGAGAAGTTATAAGAAAAATATAAGAATATAAATCATCCAAGATGATGAATGTTTTGAGTAAGACATCTCCGTATGTCATAAAGCCGTAAACTGGTAAAGGAAGTTGGTCGCGTAAACTTAGGTTACAAGAACGCGAACCCTAAGAAGTAAAGTTAAGTAAACCAATGACGTAAGTTCAATATATGACTAATTGGTGTTTATGTTTTCTCGTTATGTGTTATATAGGAATTGAAATGAACAGTTCGGCGAAAGTTGTAGCTGGGCGTAAGGCAAGTTTCCTAACTTCATTCATATTACATGAATGATAGTTTCTTAAACTTCTCAGATGTTGTACTTGAGAAGTTCTGTCTATGTGCGAATGTGTGATATTTGTACAAGGTGTTAGAATGTATGAGGCCTTGAGCCACAATTTGAACACTTGATTGTTTCTATGATATGAATTGTTACGTGATTGAGTACATTTCAATACAAGTATGTTCTGTTTATACATGAACCTTTATTGCTAATTATGTGCTAATGATTCTAGCCAGACAGGATGTGTATGAAAAAGGTAGAGGGATGAAAGTATTTCAAAGTGAAAATAATTGATGTTTTAAGATGATAGGAATCGAGACTATTCCTATTATTCAAGATGCTTCATAACCTTTGTTCGGTTATGGAAGTTCTAAAGAAATGTTTTAATTCTGAAGTTGTTTGTTCAACTGTTATGACTTGGTGGGCAATTAAATGCTCACACTTGCTTTAAATGAAAAACAATTTTCAGTGAACAAGGTTAGAAGAACTTAAGGATCCCGTAAAAGATCAAGTCGACGGTATCGGAGATGCGTTACCATTCGAAAGGTGAATGGCGAGAAGATCAACTGAAGACTTGTAATTTAAAAAGATAGAATTTAATTATAGACTAGTTTAATGACCTGTTATGTATCCTTGGTGGCGGATAAAAGTCACTCTTGTAAGATGAAATGAATAATGTAATTATCATTATTTGTAATAAAAAAGGTTATAAGGTTTCCAGAACCTGGGATTTAAGAGTGTATGTCGTTATATTTCATTATATAATGATGTAAGTTGGATTAATGATGTACTTGTGACGTACGGAATCCGGGTGTGAAGATAGACCGGATTTCGGGGCGTTACAGGCTTTCTTATTCTTAAAAATCTAACAATGGAAGTTTGACTTAAAAGTGCTTATTCTCTCTAACACTTAAGTTGTTTTATGTTGGATGAAAACTAACAAACTAATAATGAATTGTGAGCTTGATATTTAAAGAGCTTCTAAGGTTAGGGCAAATGGGTCATTAAGACATCCACCTCCTTTACAAACCTCTTTACTATTCACTTACTTAATTATTAAGTAAACTTGCTAACCACACTTATTACTTGGTCATTACATAACATTCTTAGTCATCACAACACTTGGGCACCAAGATTACCCATGGGTTGCCCAATGGATCATAATTACCCAATGGATCATACATGGGCCTACGTTTTAAATTGCTTATCTTATCATTGGGCTTGCATTAATTTACATTGCGCTTCACATTAACCAACACTTGGGCTAAACATTACTATAACTTGGGTTTGCCCCTTAATTCTTATTGGACTTGTACTTCATACAAGATCCACAAATTCCATTTCATTAGGCTATAATCCTTAACGTTCTCAAATTACGTCCGCATGCGAAATATTACATTTTCCATACTTGAATTATTATTATTATATAATCTATCTCACCTCGATATTATAACGTTACGCATTTCTCAGAAGTTCAAAAATAATTCCCGAGCGGAAAATGATGAATAGTGTTTTTTGGAAAATTTCTGGGAAAGCTTTTATTTTTGTCTTGGAAATTCAAACACTTTAATTCCTTCACGTAATTAAAATACTACGACGTTCCGGCGTTTCTAGGTTATAGAATGACATTCATCTTACTAACATATAATAATAAAAAAATAATATTATTTTATTCATTATAAAAGTATTTACAAAAAGGTTCGATTTTCCGGGGCGTTACAAATAACACCGGCGCTCCCCACGGTTATACGCTCGGTTGATAATACTTCTTGTCCAGTAATTCTTGTAGTTGTACCATCAATTATTTCATCTCTACCGGTGCCATTCGGTACGGTGCCTTCGATATTGGAGCCTTTCCTGGCGCCAAATCGATCACGAACTCAACCTCTCTGTCTAGCGGAAGTCCTGGTAAATCGTTCAGAAATACGTCTGTGAAGTCCCCCACTACTGGTATCTCCTCTATTTTTGGATTCTCTTTACGACTGTTAACTATGTAAGCTAGATATCATACACAGCCTTGTCTTAACAACTTCCTGGTATGCATCATCATCAGACAACTCGCTTGTCTAGGCGACTTGCTACCATAAAACGTAACCTTTGACGGAGTCATAAGGTTAATACGCTTCTTCTGACAATCAATTACAACCCCTTAATTGAACAACCAATCCATTCCCAAGATAACGTCAAATTCCCCAAGTCTGAAAATATGAATTTCAATATTACAGATTCGTTAATTCATCAAATCCATCCATTTAAATTATGATTTGTTCGTTTTAACATACATAAGCATATACAAGTGTAAATTTTTGATACAACTTATGATTAAAGCATTTAATTTGTACGTAAGGGCCATATGGGCCATATATACAACTTTTACACTCTATAACTATAAAAATTCTAATTACTACATATTTATATAGATTTAGTGTTTGGAAAACATACATAGATGGTAGAAAACATGTTATGATTATATATTATCATGTATCCACACATAAATCATCAATTCATTCAATGACCATGCAATATTTGTTTTACAGAGAAGTCAAAACACTTACTAATGAAGAACTCTGATTTTAGTGTGATTACGTGAAATTAACCACTCCAATCACATATACATCATATAGAATTGATTTATGAATGCTAATAAACATATATTATCAGTTTCCTAACACATTGACAACAAATTTTAGTTTACAGAGAACTTGGAGTTAGTTTTTCACAAAAATAATAACAACGTAAATTATACATTGGGTTGAAGAGATTACCCTGAAGCAATCCTTCTGACTCTTCACTTTCTCCTTTAAATCACTCAACTTTTCTCTAATTTCTCTCTGTATTCTCTCTAAGTTAAACTCGGAAATAAAATACGTCTTCAAAATAAAGACTGATTAATGCGCTTCTTAACTGCAGCATGGTGATCAGTTACTCCAATCATGGGTTAAATGCTCCCAACCTCCATTAGGGCTTTGTTTGGCTAACCATTAAAAGACTATTCTCATTTAATTTAATTAACCTCTTATAATATAGTTTTAATAATGTCAAACCCAATTACACAATAAATTAAATATCTTATTTAATTTAATTTAAATATAATATAATAATTTCTCATTAATTCACATAGTCACATAATTAATTTTCTCATTTATTAATTATGTCAAATTATTAATTCTCTAATTAATTATTAAATTAATAAAAATAACATATATACATATTAAATAATCCATTTAATTCAATAAGCTCACTTAAATAGATACTTTGAATAATAAAATTCCTCACATTAATTTAATCAATATAACACCTATAATTAAATTAATCTACCACAATTTCATCAATTAATTATTTAATCCAACAATTAAATCATTGAAAATATTTAATTAATTCAATAAATATTCAAATTAAATTATAAAATCTCGTTCGTCACATCTTTCCCCCCTTAAAAGGATTCTGTCCACAGAATCACGACTCAATAAATTCGTCCCGTTACAATTAATGGTTATGGAGATCTATAAATACATTAATCAAGGAAGAATGAATTAATTAATATTGGTGGTAATTAATCAAGGAAGTGTATAATTTATTTATTTGACATAAAACAAATAGGTAAGTTATTAATATAATAAGATTATATTGACTGTTATATGCATATGAGCAATAATTAAAAATATAAAATACAACTATATTATATAGAGTAGTGTGACACTTATGTGACTATACCATATATAGTAACCATGTGTTAAGATTTTATTGAAACTATATGATATGAATACATCCTAAAATGTGTATGTGACAATATGCATGTGGGTAGACATTAAAATAAAATGTACATGAATTATATGTATGATTAATATCAACTACCTTGAAATATTAAATATGTAAATCATATTGTGACATTAAGTTATAGCTAATGTATGGTTGATATATGTATAAAATATAACATGAGAGTAGGAAATTGTATAAGTGTTACAAGAGTACAAAGTTAATTGGCTTGTCCCAAAACTAGTGTCTCATTTGCTCTCATTTTCTCAGTCACGTGAATCACCAAAAAAGGCTAAGGCCTATTGTCTCTTCCTTCTTCCAAGCTTTTCTAGATGATGATTATGGGGGGAGTGGTCATAATGATGCAAATCAACAATCATTTACCAACTCCTTAACCTTCATGCAATCCTTTCATCCATGAGTTTAATTTAGTGAGAGACGGCATTATTGTACGTATATGATTTTTCCTATAAGTATGAACTCTCCTTCTCTAATTTCATTCTTTGAGAATTGCACGGATTAACACTAAAGTATGGTAATGTATTGCTTGAAATATCGAGTTCATTGGATCTTCTGTTTTAAAATCTGCTAAGTGTTGGTCAACTAATATGGCTTAAACTAGTATGCAAGCATGAGTAATGGGTATATATAGATATATTAACTTAATGTGAGCATGTTTAGACTAGCATATATGATTAACGAAGGTGTATAGTTTAAAATAGATTTATAACTTTAGAAAGGGACTTGATATGTATGTATGCCATGTTTATATGCTGACTTTGCAAGCATGTTGGTATGATTTAGAAATGCATGAATAAACCATTAGCTTGGGTTTATGTGATTAGTAAGCAAACATGAACATGTTGGACTAATTAGTAAACTTTACAAATGAAAATACGACTTTTGAAGTGATTGTTAACACACTACTTTGAAAGTTAGAATCTGAAATTTATGAACATGCTGGTGTTATTCTTAGACTTACTCATGTAGTATAAATATGTACATACCATGCTTAGGTATTGTAAATTAAAGTGAAACATAAATGAGGCATATTTTTGAACCCAAAACGATGCTAATTACACATGTGACATGGATACTCATAAGCAAGTCTAATATGATTTTTATAACTACCATGTACATTTAGATAGCAAGCATGATAGACTTTGTGGTTTCATGACCTTGAATGACCTTAACTTGTTGAAATGATCAGTTTGGAATTATATTATGAAAGAAGGAACCTAGATTGACTTGAGAAGCATGAAAGGACCATTAACATGACAAAATATATTATGTATGATCGTTATGTTCAAGCCGGACAGGAACCACAAGGCAACAACTAAGTCTTGGCTTGGCCAGAGGACGGCGCAGCTACGCCGTTCCTAGGCTTAGTTATGGCACAGCTGCGTCAGTCTGGAATCTGAGAGTCTACAATTCTAATTTTGGACAGCTAACTTGTTTGATGCCTATATTGCTAAAAGTGGTTTAAAACCTATTGATACATGTATATATGTGATGATTTAATAATATGATGGTTTATCATGTAAAAGGAAAGTCCATGGGTAAAAAGGACTTAACCTTGAGCATTCTTAATTTACTTATGAAATAACTAGGTATTTAATTCATGATGAATCTATAAGCTAATTTTGTACCATATGTGCATACTTGAATCATGTCAAGCTTGATTAAAGACTGTGTTAGCTAATGAGCATCTTGTACATATAATATACTATAAATAGGATTCGAAAGTGTTGCTTTCTTAACGTGGATAAACTACGCTTAAGGCAAGTATCTGAACTATCCTTTACATTATGCAAGTATCCTAAACTCTTGCATTACTTTATTCAATGGATATCGTAAACAAACCTTATCTCTTTGAATGCAAGTTATCCTACTTATTCGTTCAATTGAGCTAGTATGTTTAAAATGCTTGTGAAAACTATTATTCATGTTGAACTTGGTATTGTTCTTGAATATTGTGAAAATGTCTATATCATTTGATTTGGCTAGACTATATGCATGTTTATAAAACTATCCAAACTAATTAACTGATGTGAAAATCTTGAAAACTGAGTTGAACAACCCTTATGGTCAGATTAAAAGTAGTATGCACACAAGACAATCATGTTTGATGATAAAGCATATACTTTGTAACAATCTTATTCATTTATTAATAAAAAGTATTAATTTATTAAAGGCTTTTAATTATCTACATGATGTTGTTTTATAATATGTGATAAACCCATAGTTTTAAGCAATGCTTTTAGAATAATGATGATGATCATTCTAATGAGATCTAAATTCTTAGAAAGCTTAAAACTAAAATAGTTCCCAATCATTGGATTACTAAATTGGGGATTAGTGAATCCGGATAGATTGGTACATACGTTGCTTGCTCATTAGATGAGGATGATTGATCTCATGATCATTTATGTGGAGACACTAAAGCAAGTATGTAGGTGCTTATTAGAGAATAAGTTCACTGAACCTGGCTCGCTAAGGAATACCTAATGGAGTTTTACTTTCATGTCAATAGGATTTCCTGTAGTGATAGTAGTACAAGCGATCCTTGGACTTGAGATCATCATAATATCTTGTGTATGATGAGTTATACTTTGACTTATTCCTTAAGCCCCTTAGGGTATATCAAAGGGTATGCTTGGGTATAATAAGTTGTACATGGAGATAATGTATGATCAATAAAGAATCTACCGCTTCTAGTAAAAGAAGAGAAATGTCCTATGTGATTCGATAAATGACATCTCAGTAGTCCTTGGCCAAGGCAGAATGAAATTAGAAAGGAGTTTGAAATTTGCATTATTTGGAGTTGTGCATTTAAGAGTTGAAATACATATAATTAAATAAAATAAGACTTGACAGTAATTCCATGTAACATTCCAGAATTTTAAATTATAATAGTAAATATTTATTGATTTATATAAATATTTAATAGATATATTTATTGTTGAATAAATAATTGTTCAATTTGAGTTGATGTGGTTTAGTTAATTATTTGTTGATAAATAATTAAATATTAAATAAATAATTTTTCAATTTGAGTTGATATGGTTTAGTTAATTATTTGTTGAATAAATAATTAAGGAGCTAAGAAAATTAATTATTATGAGGTTATATACTAATTTAATTTAATAATTAAGTTAGAGAGCTAATAATGATTAAATGAATTATAATATTCTAATTGGAATTTGTGATTTAAAATAAAGTATTAGTTGGTTGAATAAAATTATAATTATAAAGGAAATTATAATTATGAGATAATAATTTATGTGTTAAAGTAATTTAAGAGATTAATATTTTAATTGATTATTTAATTAAATAGAAGTATGACAAATAACCTTGCTATAAAGGAGTTATTAAAATAAATTAAAAGAGTTTAATTTAGTTTTGCCAAACATGTCTTAATTCATAATAAGTCTTTAATCTAATGATGTTTTATCAAACAAGGTATAAGGATTAATCCATTTGTTTTAATTAGGTTTACCAAACAAAGTGTAAGGGTTAATGGGTTATTTTTAGTTAGCTAGCCAAACAAGCCTTATGGCTTTTGATTTTCAAAATTTTATAACTGATGTCAGTTAAAATCCTATACTTAATATCTATATTATTATTATTATACGTTATATGATAATACGTAAACTAGAGTTGGGAGAAGAGAAACTCAGAAGAAGAAGAAGAAAGAAAAGAAGAAAAGATAGAGAACTTGAGGGATTCTAGAGAGGATTTGAGAAAGAAATTGGGAAAAGAAGCTTGAGAATCCAAGATAACTATCATCTTCTAAATCAAAGGTAGGAGCTCAATCTTTTTATTGTTATAGTTTAGTTTTCCTCTTCTAAAAGTTCTTTGTAAAAATCTTCATAAAGGATAAATTGTTGGTTATATATGGCTTTATATGATAAATTAGTGTTGTAAAATTATTTTCATTAGTTTATATATGAGCATAGCCAATGAATTGATGTATGTATACAATTTGTGAAGAAAAATATATTACAGAGTGTTCATATGAAAAATATATGAGTATTGCTTAGTTTAAAATGAAATTAAGGTTTGATTAATTGTTAATATATATAAATTGACTATTGAATTTGATAGAGTATGTATAATCATAACCATGGTATTTTGAATTAACTGTTCTGGTTGAAAAACAAAATCACAGTGTTGATTTTTATTAAAAACATCAAAGATGGAATATTTGCCAAAAATATTGAAATTAGGTGTTGTAAATTTGATGTTTATGTTATTTTATGGGTAGAATCATGTTAGAAGTCTTCACAATATGTTTATATGAAGTCTATATGTGTATTACATGTTAATTAGTCTATTAGATTGGAGCTTGTAGGCGATTTGGCTTTTGCTCATCTTGTTCTTGAGCTTGGTTGCCGATTACGGAGTTTGGCGTGTAATGCTTGACAAGAAGATAATCTCGCTCACCGCAAGCCGACGCTTAGCGCCAAGCGCCAACTCGGTCATAATGCCAACCACGATTAATAAATCTGTGGCGCCACAGCGCGAGTTAGCAGAATATTATGACAGTTTTAGTTTATTACACAAATTTTGAAAATAAATGTTATGTTAATAATAGGAATGTTAAATGATGATTTCAGTAGTATTAAACTATGAATGAGTATGTTATCAAGTGATAACTAGTATTAACATAGTTTGATTATGTGAATGGGTAATTTGACCTACATGATGTATGTATTTGTTTATATAGATATAAAATTTTTATAATGACTAATTATGTCATGATGACATATGTATAGGGTATTGATTCAAGTTGTAAGGTTTATCTTGTGCTAAAGGCAAGTTCTCTAACTCTAAAACTTCATTATGAGAGTTTGATTTTGTTGAGTACACTATTATTTTGAATTCAATTGCAATTACACAAATGACTAACTTTGCACTTTCGTAGGGCTAGACGGTTTATTATTGAGAAAGCTCTTGTATCTAGTTGTTCATAGGGATGCAAGTATTCTAAATCGTATATTTAGTATTGAGCAAGTTTCTTTAATATGTAACTTTTTATTTAGCATGAAATCGCTATATTTTCATAATCTAGTGTTGAACAACTCTATTGTTCAATTTACTATTCATTATGCATGTTTGGTATCCAATTCTCAATAACTTTGAATTAATATTGTTCAAAGCAAAATTATGATATGATTATTCAATGTTTATGCTATTAGATTATTCCTAAAGCATGATGTTAATTTACAATTATCAATTCTGTTATGATTATTCCATAGCATACAATTATTTCTTTTGTAATCAACTAATTAGTTGATTCCCGTTGAATTCTAAATTACCCTGTAATGTATCCAAACCAAACTTACTTTGGTGCGGACTTGTATTCTAAATACTGAGATGAACAACTCTTTCAAATGGTTGTGCACAATACATTGTACGAAGGGTTGATCCCCTTAAGTACGTGGAGTCCTTATGGTCTTATGACTATTAAAGTTAAAGTTGAAAGATTACTTATAACTGTGGACATGATTCGTGGTCATTAGACCCTCAGTAGTATGTTTTAAAATGTTAATAGAATCTATCATTCAGTTCTATTGAGCCTATTTCTGGCAATTGTAGTAATGTTACAAAGTTATTCATTCTTATTTCAAGCGAGCCTTGTTTGCTCACTCTTGCATATTATATACTTATTGCAACTAAGGTTGAAAAGGTTAATGAACCTACTACTAGCAAAGGGAAGGGAAAAATGTACAAGTGATGAAGGCTTGTAATAGTTTTGATAGTTTTATTATCAGACTTTGATTTAAAGATTGTAA
The DNA here is from genome assembly GCA_020205605.1 of Panax ginseng. Taxonomy (NCBI): domain Eukaryota; kingdom Viridiplantae; phylum Streptophyta; class Magnoliopsida; order Apiales; family Araliaceae; genus Panax; species Panax ginseng. The sequence goes on along the minus strand of CM035140.1, from coordinate 58,362,909 downwards.
TGAGATTTATTTAATTTTCCGCATTTGAATGTTTGTAATTAAAAGTTAGATAACCTGGGATATTTTTATTTAAGTTTAATCCTGTATGGACAGGTTTTATTATTCAATTTTATTATGAATGGGTAATTAGAAATGAATTTTGATTAAGTGTACACCAAATCTTGAGGAAATGAAGTACCAGGATTTGGGGGTGTCACATTCCATGTCTTATATTTAATTGGGACATTGTATGGTGGAAGGATTGAATTGTACGGTAACTATTTACTCAAAGTTTCTTTTATGATTAATGTTGAAATCTATATTATCTGGAAAGTCGTTGATCGCTAGGGAGGCTTATCTCTATTGTAGAATAAATATTATTTATTTAATTAAATTAATAGTTTAATTTATTTATTTAAATAAGATTAGAATTGTTCTAATTGATTTATTCACAACCGGTTTAATATGGAGAACCTAAAGGGTCACACCATAAAAGAATGAATAATTATTTAAGAAACAAATGGCATAATCGTATTAACAAGTTAAGTATATTTAATTTAATCTATGGTGATAGAATAAATTAAATAGTTTAATATTATTATTTAATATTTTAGAAATATTAAATATAAATTAATAAGAGGAGTCTTATTATTATTATTATTATTATTACTATTATTATTATTTAATTCCTAAAGGAGTTTGAGAATTAATTAATAAAAGTACTCTCAAATATCCTAATAAAATTAGGAGGCTAATTAATTAAAGGAGTTTAATTAATTATTCCTAATAAGATTGGGAGCCTAATTAATTAAAGGAAATTAATTAATTAAAATAAAACTCAATTCCTTAAATGTTAAGGAGGGTTGCCCACATCTATAAATAAAAGGAGTCTTATTATGGGTGAAAGTAGTTGTTGACTTTTTCACAACATACGCAATTCCAAAAGTTGGAGAGTACGTTCTTTTTCTATAGAGATAGAAAACTAGGGTTTAACCAACCACCCTTCTTCTTGAATATTTCTTCTTCTTTAGTGGATCACCTCTAGAGGCCAAACACTTGGGTAGCTAATGTTGATCAAATGAAGAAACTCAACCCGGTGGATTCAAGTTGAACACGAAAAGGATTTGGAGGTGAATTTGTACCTGAGGAAGCTCGAATCTTCAAGAGTATGATTCTCATTCTTTATCTTTTCGTTTAATTAATAATTGTGCATAAAGGATGATCCGGGTATATGGTTTGTAAAATTTTAAAACTCTGATTTTTCACGTTTCCGCTTATTTTATGTAATTTGATTGCGTTCATGAATATTACAAACCTAACAGTGGCATAAGAGCCAAACATTTATGACAAATTATTAATTGTTCAAATTTGATATGTATATTAATATGTGTTTAGAATAATTTAATTGGGCATAAATTGTTGTATAAAATTTATTTATAAAAAAAAAGAAAAAGGAAAAACTATAAACAATTCGCGAGGCCTGTTTCGTGATCCGATTTTTGTTGTTCCTGTTTCCTGCACTACTTAAGGGACTAGTTTGGTTAATATATATGTGCATCATGGATCAGTTTATTCAGGGAAGCTTCAATTAGGAGCTCATTTTTTTTTGTGCCAGTTGTATGTCTCTTTTAGCCAAATGGGCTTGACTTATTAATGCAAGTGTGATGTATATATTATTCCCTCCGTCCCAGGATAAAAGTTTTGGTGGATTTTTTACGCATATTAAGAAAATAAATAAAATGACAAAATTATCCATAATAATGTCATTAAATATTGAGAGAGAATTAGAATAAGAAAAGTATGAGATATTTAATGCTACGGGCATAATAGGAAAAATTGTGTAAAAGTTTGGTTATTAAAAAAAGATGACATTTAACATAGGACAATCCAAAATAATAATAAGGACTTTTATCCTAAGACGGAGGGAGTATATGAGAATTCCTTGAATTGAATGTCCTGTAAAAGCTTTCCTTGAATCACGGATTACGAAAAGCTATCATATAATATATATAATTATTGTAAAATAACTTTTCTCCTGTAAGCTACTATTGCATTATATATATATGATATGTAACTTATATATATAAGTTACGGTTTTATATATATATATATATATATATATATATATATATATATATATAGTATTCTTAAATATTTTATAATTAAAATAAAAGTTTGTTTTAATCTTAAAATAAAAAGTTTATTTTATTTTTAAAATTGAATTGCATGCTAACTAATTAGAGTTGGAATTGAATTCCATGATAACTAATTGGAGTTGAAATTGGATTCCATGTTTTCTTAAATAAAAGAGTTTATTTGTGAATAGGAAAGAGAATCCTAATTTCCTTAAATAAAGGAGTTTATTTAGATATGAAATAAGATGTCATATTATTCAAAATAAAGGAGTTTATTTGTGAATAGGAAAGAGAATCCTAATTTCCTTCAATAAATGAGTTTATTTAGATATGAAATAAGATTTCATATTATTCAAAATAAAGGAGTTTATTTGTGAATAGGAAAGAGAATCTGCGTTTACTTTAATAAAGGAGTTTTTTTTACTTGGAATTAGATTCCATAATTAATTAAAATAAAGGAGTTTATTTTGATTAAAGATTTTGATTAAAATAAAATAGTTTATTTTATTCAAAATTGGATAAATTAAAATAAAGAGATTTATTTTGATTTAAATTTGAATTAAAATAAAGGAGTTTATTTTGATTCAAAATTAGATTTTATACTAACTAAATTTGCCCATTAAATGATATCAATATATATATTGAATGTTTATTATTCATGAGATGAATGTTATTTGTTGATGCATATGGTGATGTGTATGATAATAAATGAGATTGATTATGGACTATTGACCAATGTGATTGGATTTTATTTTAGTTGGATGCATGAATGTATGGGTTTTATTAAATGGGCTCACAGCGTACCTGCCTTCTCTAATTTTCTTAATGCAAATTCTATCTCCTCCTATGTACTACCCCTTGATCACGATCAAGGTTTCTATTTATTTTAAATAGTTTTGTAATAGGAATAATTAGAATTAATTTTGAAAAATTGGAGATCAAGGCAATAGAGCGCTTGAAGACTGTTTGTAATGGAGCCCTGGGTTTAAATGTAATAGTTATATTTAAATATTAATTCTTGCACCCCTAGGGTTTGACCTTTTGGTTCACTTGGTGGCTCTAGTGAACCAAACTAGAATAAAAGTCCATAATCAATCCGGGTAGAATATAGTATTCTATATGTGCATGCTTATACTATATATATTATATATTATGCAAACATGCTTCGCATGTTCATTAATATGACGCGTATTTTATATATATATATATATATGTGTGCATGCGCGCTAAACAAGATGAGACAAATTAATAACAAAACCCTTCAAATTTTTTTATATTAAGTCCTAAGCATTCAAAAATATTTGGAATATCGAACGTCGCCTTCTAGCATGATAAAAATTAATAGAGTATTAAATATTTAATATGAGTTTGTTGTGTCACCACAAGGCAAGTATTAAGTATTTAAGATGTTAATTTATCACATTTGATGCTTATAAAGAAAATTGAACAATATTGTTTTGTTGTGTCACCACAAGGACAATATTTTTCTTTTTTGAATATATGGAGTGCTAGGTTGGACTTAACTTGGATAATTTTGATTCGGATGTGCCACCACTTGATCAAAATAATTTGAGAGGCAAAATAGAAAGAGTTGCATAGTTGATGTAATTGACAAGAGTTGTCTACCTATTTATTTATATATAGTTTGTTGTGTCACCACAAGGCTATATACATTTGAAATGGGATCCTTATTCTCACTAGCAAATCTTTAATTAGATTTTCTTAAACTATATAAGTGAGGGTAATATAGTTTGAAGAAAATAGTGGGAGATACCAATTTAAAATAAGACCTAATTTATTTTGGTAATTAATAAAAGAAAGTATGCTAAAATATTGTTAATTACAAATTCATTTACAGAATTTTACAATGTCTAAATTACTATCACTGCGAAACATATTAGATGCTATTTAACCGGACCGAATAAAATGGATTGGTTAAGGAATTTGAGAAAAGTTCTCACGGCTTAAAAGCTATCTTATGTCCTTAATGCGCCTATCCCTGCAATGGTTGCAGACAATGACTCTGAGGAAGAGATTGCTACTTTTAAAAAGTGGCAAGATGATGCACAGTTGGCTCAATGCATCATGCTCGCATCCATGAGTAACGAGCTTCAGCATCAACATGAAACTGTGGATGCTCCTACTATATTCCTACACATCAAGTAGTTGATGGCGAGGAAAGTAGGACTGATAGATATCAGATATCTAAGGAGCTCTTCCGACCTAGAATGACCGATGACACTACAATACAGATACAAGTCCTAATGATGATCAATTTGATTGAATAGTTAGGACAACGGGTTTTGTCATGGATGGGGAGTTGTGCCAAGATTTGATCTTGCACTCACTCCCGGACTCCTTTCACAATTGTTGTGAATTTTCATATGAACAAGCTAGATATCGGTACGTCATTTTGCTTAACATGTTGAAAAATGTTGAGAGTCACTTTCCAACCAAGAAAGACCATATCTTACTGGTAGGGGCCAAAGGATCTTCTGGAAAGAAGAATGATTCAAAGAAGGTAAATAGAAAGACAAAACAAAGGATAATAAGAACAAAACTGATACGGATAACAAAGGAGTTTGCTTCCACTGTAATAAGCCTTGACACTGAAAAGAAACTGCGAGAAGCATCTTGCAGAGGCTAACCAAAGAAGCTTAGTGAAGTTTCGATAACAAATATAGTTTTTGTTCATGATTAAAATAATTTTTTCTTTAAATCAAGGTTCAACTTGGGTATTGGATACCGACTTTGGTTATCATTAATATAGATTTATGAAGGGACCAAGCAGAAGTAGAAAGCTAAACAAAGATAAGTAATCCTATATATGGGAAATGAAGCAAAGGTTGCTGCATTAGCAATAGGAACTTATTGTTTAGCATTACCTACTGGCAAATCTATTAAGTCAATAAGATATTATTGTTGTAACGCCCCCAAAATAGGTCCAATCCAAACAACCTATTTTGAGTCATCAAAAACATGGTACAGAAAACAACTACAACTTTATTACTACAATTGTCGTGCAAAATACAACAACACATATGTTGTGAGCTTTCATACAAATATATTCCAACTATGACTCATGTCCCAACCATGGACCGCACCTCAAAGTGATACCTTACATAAAGGTACAGTCAATAACTGTTTTAGAAATTAAAATCTTTGGGAAGTGCTCAAGGAAACCTTCGTACATGGGAAGCCATGCGTCTAGGTTATGATAGATATCATATGCCCACAGAATTATCCTTGGTTGACCCAATAAATCCCAAAGAAAAACAAGAAGATTACTATCATATTCTTTCTAATGGTGAGTCTTATCTTGACATATCATTATCTCCACCGTCTCTAATTGAGAATTATACTTCAACCAAACTCCAAGATCATATAGATAGTGCTTGTAGATATACTCAGCAAGTGGATGTGTACAACCTTGTCTTATGATAACATGAAGTTGTATGTCATTAGACATCTTGTATGATAGTAGCAAAACACCCATCCAACGTTGGGTTCGCCTCACCCTATTTGGTTCACCAAATATAACTACTAAATAATGTATAAAATACAACACATTTTTCTATACTGTCTAGGGAGAACTTCCACAGCTAGAGACCATCGTTCTATTCTCCTGTTACCCCCCGCTTGACCCAGCTACACTCTTATTACCATAGTTGCAGCGGAACGAGCAATCCATTAGAAGAGTCAAATAGACCATAAAGTCTATTATCTTCTCCATGTTAAAAGTCCACCAATAATATTTTCTCCCTGTGACATCAATCAACAGTTCTGGTCCACAATTATATGAATAACTCATAATCATAATTGTGGTTCTAAATTTCTCTTCTCATCCAAGATGAAGATAATTTTCATCACCTGTCTTTACCTCAAAAAGACAGTACTTCTGACTAGAATACTGGATATAGGGCTGAAGGAACTTGCACTGTATAGCAACACTCAAAATATCAAAATACTCACAAGAATACGCTCGATAATATAGACAGAGAAAAAGAGAGAAAACTTCAGTTTTTGGTGTGATTTTCAATTCTAACCTAAGCACCCTATTTATAGGAAAATGCTTAGAACACCAAAGCAGAAAATTTAATAAAATATAAATATATTTTCTTAACTTTCCTACGCACACATCTTTAGTCCAACATCAGCCACACACCTCACCAAAAGCCACAAAAACGTTTTTCTTATTAAAATCATTTAAAACTCTAAAAATTAATTATTCCAAAACTTCAATAATTCATCATAAATAGCCCTTTTATCAGAAAACATTGAATCTTATGTCATTCCATAGGAAATTCAATTCTCTACAACTTTGCAGAAGAAAGTTTTTCTAAATTTCAAATAAAAATTGACTGAAATCCACATACGGTCGATTTTACAAGCTATAATCAAATTTTAGTCAAGAAATGGGGTCCACCGACACACAAAACATGTGTTAATCATTTAATGCAACAACAATACTCTTTCTCCTCATATACTCATATATCCCACATTCATTGTAAAAAAATATCACCATTATTATATTATTAAAATATAATAATATATTTAAATGAATTATTTTATCAGAAAAAGATAAAATATTAATTTTTTAACAATTGTCACATTAAAAATTTTCTCCATCTATATCCACATAAAATCAATATTTTCCTCAAAGATATAAATTAATAATTAATTATTCATAAATAATATTACGAAATCACAATAATGACAACCAGGTAGTTCTGTGAAGGGGGCTTTCGATAAGAATTTCTCCTTATTGGCACGCAATTAGGTGACCAAACCTCTTTTTAGACAGAACTTTCTAGACATTTCCAATAATGTTATCTAATAATATTATTCAGATAATATGAATTATTGCTCCGATAATGGAAAATATTGTATAGTGACAATTATTGAAACAACAATAATATAAAATATCAACGCAACAATTATTGAATCAATAAAATAAAATACCGAACAGTAAATACTGTAAAAATTATTGAGAAGTATCTTCTTATGTAAGAATCAATAATTCAAAAATAATGTGTAATACCGTGTGCTACTGTGCAACGACGCGTATAATTGTATTTTAACCACCGGGTATTCCAACAGTGTTAACTGTAACAACTACGTCGTTATTTATAAAAACTTATACTTGTCGTTTTCTTCATCCGATCGCTTTCTTTTATGGGGCCCACACAAGGTTGCGCCGTCGTACGAATATTCCCCGACAAGAAGAATATTCCACGACCAAACGACTATTCCTCGACAGAAATGGGTATTTTATAACCACTTGCTTATTTTGAAAAAATTTCACATATCACCCATAACTTTAAACTTTTATCAATTTAACCATTTACTGAATAGAAAAATTGAATACTTTTATTTTATAAAATTCGGGGTCTTACAATCTCCCCTCTTTATGAAATTTCGCCCTCGAAATTTATGTACCTAGTATTTCAAAGAGTTGAGAATACCTTGCTTTCATTTCAGATTCCATCTTCCTGTCCTCATGATTTGTCCATTGCTCATCTCCTGTATTTTAAATATCATTCTAGAATACAGCTTCAAAACAAAGGTTAATTGACATATCACAATTTGTCAACTTAAGTAAGAAAATTCAGCTTAGGTAGGACACACACTAACGAAGAATTTACTCGTCTCTCCCCTCCTAGTTCTATTCCCTGATCTCCGCCAGAGATTATATCCCTAAGCTCTGATACCAATTGTAACACAGGACACCAACTTGTGTCAGCACCTTACAATGATACCTATCAGTTTGCCACCGCAGAACGGCGTCCCCTACGGAGAGTCTGGCTTCAGTGCATCCCTCATCAACAGGAAGTCACCAGATAGAGGCTCGGGGCTCTTTACTTATAGCTCTGATACCAAATGTGACGCCCCCAAAATAGGTCCAATCCAACCAACCTATTTTGAGTCGTCAAAAACATGGTACAGAAAACAACTACAACTTTATTACTACAATTGTCGTGCAAAATACAACAACATATATGTTGTGAGCTTTCATACAAATATATACCAACTGTGACTCATGTCCCAACCATGGACCGCACCTCACAGTGATACCTTACATAAAGGTACAGTCAATAATTGTTTTAGAAATTAAAATCTTTGGGAAGTGCTCAAGGAAACCTTCGTACATGGGAGGCCATGCGTCTGGGTTATAATATATATCATATACCCACAAATTATCCTTGGTTGATTGATAAACCCCAAAGAAAACGAGAAGATTACTATCATATTCTTTCGAATGGTGAGTCTTCTCTTGACATATCATTATCTCCACCGTCTCTAATTGAGAATTATACTTCAACCAAACTCCAAGATCATATAGATAGTGCTTGTAGATATACTCAGCAAGTGGATGTGCACAACCTTGTCTTATGATAACACAAAGTTGTATGTCATTAGACATCTTGTATGATAGTAGCAAAACACCCTTCCAACGTTGGGTTCGCCTCACCCTATTTGGTTCACCAAATATAACTACTAAATGATGTATAAAATACAACACACTTTTTTATACTATTTAGAGATAACCTCCACAACTAGAGACCACCGTTCTATTCTCCTGTTACCCCCGCTCGACCCAGCTACACTCTTATTACCATAGTTTCAATGGAACGAGCAATCCATTAGAAGAGTCAAATAGACCATAAAGTCTATTATCTTCTCCATGTTAAAAGTCCACCAATAATGTTTTCTCCCTGTAACATCAATCAACTGTTCTGCTCCACAATCATATGAATAACTCATAATCATAATTGCGGTTCTAAATTTCTCTTCTCATCCAAGACGAATATAATTTTTATTACCTGTCTTTACCTCAAAAAGATAGTACTTCTGACTGGAATACTGGATATAGTGCTGAAGGAACTTGCACTGTATAGCAACACTCAAAATATCAAAATACTCACAAGAATACGCTCGATAATATAGAGAGAGAAAGAGAGAGAAAACTTCAGTTTCTGGTGTGATTTTCAATTATAACCTAAGCACCCTATTTATAGGAAAATGCTTAGAACACCAAAGCAGAAAATTTAATAAAATATAAATATATTTTCTTAACTTTCCTACGCACACATCTTTGGTCCAACATCAGCCACACACCTCACCAAAAGTCACAAAAACATTTTTCTTATTAAAATCATTTAAAACTCCAAAAATCAATTATTCCGGAACTTCAATAATTCGTAATAAATAGCCCTTTTATCATAAAAATTTGAATCTTATGTCCTTCCATAGGAAATTCAATTCTCTACAACTTTGCAGAAGAAAGGTTTTCCAAATTCCAAACAAAAATTGACCGAAATCCACATACGGACGATTTTACAAGCTATAATCAAATTTCAGTCAGGAAATGGGGTCTACCGACACACAAAACATGTGTTAATCATTTAATACAATAAAAATACTCTTTCTCATTATATACTCATATATCCCACATTCATTGTAAAAAAAATATCACTATTATTATATTATTAAAATATAATAATATATTTAAATGAATTATTTTATCAAAAAAGATAAAATATTAATTTCTCAACAATTGTCACATTAAAATTTTCTCCATCTATATCCACATAAAATTAATATTTTCTCATCATATAAATCAATAATTAATTATTCATAAATAATATTACGTAATCACAATAATGACAATGACCAGGTAGTTCCGGAAAGAGGGAGCTTTCGAATAAGAATTTCTCCTTCTTGGCGCCAGCAATTAGGTGACCAAACCTCTCCTTAGATGTAACTTTCTAGACATTGCCAATAATGTTATCTAATAATATTATTTAGATAATATGAATTATTGCTCGATAATGGAAAATCTTGTGTAGTGACAATTATTGAAACAACAATAATATAAAATATCAACGTAGCAATTATTGAATCAATAAAATAAAATATTGAATAAGAATTCTTTGTAACAATTATTGAGTAGTGTCTTCGCATGCGTAAGAATCAATAATTCAAATATATTGTGCAATATCGTGTGCTACTGTGCAACGACGCGTATTATTGTATTTTAACCACCGGGTATTCTAACAGTGTTAACGGTAACAACTACGCCGTTATTTATAAAAACTCATACTTGTCGTTTTCTTCATCCGATCGCTTTCCGTTATGGGGCCCACATAAGGTTGCGCCGTCGTACGAATATTCCCCGACAGGAAGAATATTCCACGACCAAACGAATATTCCTCGACAGAAATGAGTATTTTATAACCACTTGCTTATTTTGAAATAATTTCACATATCACCCATAACTTTAAACTTTTATCAATTTAACCATTTACTGAATAGAAAAATTGAATACTTTTATTTTATAAAATTCGGGGTCTTACAATTGTATTCCAGTTCTCATTAGAAATATTATTTCCATTTTATTGTTAGACAATGAAATCTTTGGTATTATATTTAAGAACAATTGTTGTTCTATTTATAATAATAATGTTTTGTATAGAACTGGAATATTACTTAATAGATTTTGTATACTTGACTTACGTGAAAAATAATTTTGCAAATTGAACAAACTAGTATAAGAAAAGGAGATGATTATTCAAAAAGTTGAATGTATGTATTTGCTGAAATACAAGTGTGAATTATTTGAAAGGTTCAAATAATTCTAAAGTGAAACAAATTGGCAAAGTATTAAGATTCTTTGATTAGATCAAGGAATAAATACTTGTATAATAAGTTTCTAGATCATCTCAAATGGTTTTCTCTTAATGGACGCCTCCTGATACGCAATAATTTATTGGTGTATCTGAAAGGAAAAATCGTACCTTGTTGGACATGGTGCGGTCCATAATGATTTTACCGACATTCCAGTATCCTTCTGGGATAATGTTCTAGAAATGGCTGTATATCTACGAAAAAGGTAACCTCAAAATCCGGCCCCAAGACTCCATAAAAGTTATGGACAGGGAGGATTCCTAATCTTAAGTATGTTAAGATAAGGTGTTGTCCAACTTATGTGAAAAGGTTTCAAAGGATAATCTTGGGACAAGATTTGACAAGTACAAATTTGTGGGACATCCTAAAGTAAGTTTAGGGTATATGTTCTATAATCCTACTTAGCAAAAGGTGTTTGTTACGAAACACACTGCCTTCTAAGATAAAGATGTTTATCATTGAAGGGGCTAGTGAGAGGATAATAGATCTTGAAGAGTTCAAGAACCACAAACACTATAAGTCAAATAAGAGGAACCTGTAGATAGACCTATTGTACCACAACCGAATCGTAAATCTGGAATAATACCGAAGATACCTGGGAGGTATGGATTCATCATGGATGATGATGATGAAGATGCACGATCATAGAAGATGATGATCTAGTTACATACGATGAGGTAAGAGTTGTAGACACTCAGAGAAATGGATTGAAGCAAGCTTCTCAAAAATGGAACATTCGCTTTAATGAAATAAATCAAAAGAGTTTGATTTTATCACAAATAAGAATGAACCTAGTGTGTACAAAAGGGTCAGTGGGAGAGTCGTGACATTCCTAGTATTATATGTTGATATACTACGGATAAAGAATGACATACCAATGATCAAATCAGTAAAGATAAAGTTGTCTAAATATTCCTCCATGAATGATTTGGGAAGAGTATATTAATTGGGGATACAAATCTATATAGATAGATTTAATAGGATGCTCGACTTAACCCAATGAACGTATATTCATTTGATGTTAAAGTCATTTAACATGGCAAACTCTATGGGATATCTCATGTTGATGAGCCATGGAGTGTATCTCTCTAAATAGTCCCCAAAGACTCCAAAAAGAGAGATCACATGAGTAAATATCATGTATGCAATGAAATGTACGGGACCTGATGTTGATCAGTCATATTCTGGAGAAGTTCACTGTGAGTTAGTGAAAACATCTTAAAGTACTTAACCAGCACTAAGGATGTGATCATATTCATGGTGGGTCTAAATTAAAACTAGAGGGCTTAACAAACTCAAGTTTTTCAGACAGACCAAGATAGAAAATCCACATTAAGGTAAAGTGTTACCTTGAACGGTGGTGCAGTGAATTGGAAAGGTTCCAAACAGCAAAGAGTTGTTGGTTTAGTGATAAAGACAAAGTATATAGCTATAAATGAAGCTGCAAGTTGATTGTTTGGATGAAAAGTTCATTACAGAACTAGGAAAAGTTCCTAAGTCTCATCTTGGATCTAAACATGTGTTGTGGCACTTTCACTTGATTATAGGAATCATTGAAAGATGGGAAATCACTATAGAGATAGTGGACTCTCAAGAACAACACTACATATCCATTAACTAAAGCTTATCCAACAGCAGGATAATCGTCACTTAGAGAAGAAGGGTATGAGATACCATGACTATTGGCTTTAGTGTAAGTGGAAGATTAAAAGTAGTATGCACACAAGCCAATCATGTTTGATGATAAAGAATATACTTTGTAACAATCTTATTCATTTATTAATAAAAAGTATTAATTTATTAAAGGCTTTTAATTATCTACATGATGTTGTTTTATAATATGTGATAAACCCATAGTTTTAAGCAATGCTTTTAGAATAATGATGATGATCATTCTAATGAGATCTAAATTCTTAGAAAGCTTAAAACTAAAATAGTTCCCAATCATTGGATTACTAAATTGGGGATTAGTGAATCCGGATAGATTGGTACATACGTTGCTTGCTCATTAGATGAGGATGATTGATCTCATGATCATTTATGTGGAGACACTAAAGCAAATATTTAGGTGCTTATTAGAGAATAAGTTCACTGAACGTGGCTCGCTAAGGAATACCTAAAAGAGTTTTACTTGCATGTCAATAGGAATTCCTGTAGTGATAGTAGTACAAGTGATCCTTGGACTTGAGATCATCATAGTATCTTGTGTATGATGAGTTATACTTTGACTTATTCCTTAAGACCCTTAGGGTATATCAAAGGGTATGCTTGGGTATAATAAGTTGTAATGGAGATAATGTATGATCAATAAAGAATCTACCGCTTCTAGTAAAAGAAGAGAAATGTCCTATGTGATTCGATAAATGACATCCCAGTAGTCCTTGGCCAAGGCAGAATGAAATTAGAAATGAGTTTCAAATTTGCATTATTTGGAGTTGTTCATTTAAGAGTCGAAATACATATAATTAAATAAAATAAGACTTGACAATAATTCCATGTCTTATATTTAATTGGGACATTGTATGGTGGGAGGATTGAATTGTACGGTAACTATTTACTCAAGGGTTCTTTTATGATTAATGTTTAAATCTATATTATCTGGAAAGTCGTTGATCGCTAGGAAGACTTATCCCTATTGTAGAATAAATATTATTTATTTAAATAAACTAATAGTTTAATTTATTTATTTAAATAAGATTAGAATTGTTCTAATTGATTTATTCACAACCGATTTAATATGGAGAACCTAAAGGGTCACACCATAAAAGGAAGAATAATTATTTAAGAAGCAAATGGCATAATCGTAATAATAAGTTAAGTATATTTAATTTAATCTATGGTGATAGAATAAATTAAATAGCTTAATATTTATTATTTAATATTTTAGAAATATTAAATATAAATTAATAAGAGGAGTCTTATTGTTATTATTACTATTATTATTATTTAATTCCTAAAGGAGTTTGGGAATTAATTAATAAAAGTACTCTCAAATATCCTAATAAGATTAGGAGGCTAATTAATTAAAGGAGTTTAATTAATTATTCCTAATAAGATTGGGAGCCTAATTAATTAAAGGAATTTAATTAATTAAAATAAAACTCAATTCCTTAATTGTTAAGGAGGGTTGCCCACATCTATAAATAAGAGGAGTCTTATTATGGGTGAAAGTAGTTGTTGACTTTTTCACAACATACGCAATTCCAAAATTTGGAGAGTACGTTCTTTTTCTATAGAGATAGAAAACTAGGGTTTAGCCAATCACCCTTCTTCTTGAATATTTCTTCTTCCTTGGTGGATCACCTCTAGAGGCCAAACGCTTGGGTGGCTAACGTTGATCAAAGGAAGGAACCCAACCCGATGGATTCAAGTTGAACACGAAAAGGATTTGGAGGTGAACTTGTACCTGAGGAAGCTCGAATCTTCAAGGGTATGAATCTTATTCATTATCTTTTCGTTTAATTAATAATTGTGCATAAAGGATGATCCGGGTATATGGTTTGTAAAATTTTAAAACTCTGATTTTCCACGTTTCCGCTTATTTTATGCAATTTGATTGCGTTCATGAATATTACAAACCTAACAAGGGGAGCGTATGTTGTTGGAAACCCTAACACATGAGTAGATTATTACTGTGGTGTTATGCATAACTTAGAATATTGTAGACTGATCATCTATAGTACTTGATTCCTTTGGGTTATCTGTTTAATATTGGTAATTCTAGTAGATGTTCAATAGTCCTTAGTGACTGCTCAGTATAAATTTCTTATCCAGTTGGATACATTGATAGTCTTTGAATTCCTATATATCTGTTGATTTATATTAAATTATCGTTCTTATTTCCTGAATTGTTGATATTCATTATTCATGATATTATTCTGAAACTCTGAACTATCTTAGAGATGATACTTCAATATTTCAAACTCGTGTTATAAAACTCTTTACCCTTGTTGTATATTACTTGATGGGCAATTTGTGCTCATCCTTGCTTATTTAAAACCTTTCAGTTAAGGCGGACTAGGGAAGTGTCTCTGGGAAAGACAAGGGCAAGGCTACCGACTAGCTTGTCCCTTTATGTTTAAGACTATTATGTTGTATTACGACTATTTTTAGACTATGTTTAAGCTTAAGTAAGATTATGTAATAAGTCTTTATTCGATATTATTATGTAATCTATTAAGTACTGTAGGTTGCGAGACTTGGGGAATAATTATAATAAATCATTGTATATTATTCTAAATTAGATCTTTCGTTGTGAATTGTGATATTAGTTATTATGGTATTACCATGAGAACGTGATGAACCAAATTTGAGAGACCAAGTGGCGGTCCGAATTTGGGGGCGTCACAATAATTAATTAAACTCCTTCAACTAATTTTGCCTCCTAATCCTATTAGGAATAAATGAGAATACTTATATTAAATTAATTCCTAAACTCTTTTAGAAATTAAAAATAATAATAATTGTAATAATATTAATAAGACTCCTCTTATTAATTTATATTTAATATTTCCAAAATATTAAATAATAAATGTTAAGTTATTTAATTTATTCTATCACCATATATTAAATTAAATATACTTAACATATTATTATGATTATGTCAATAACTTCTTAAATAATTATTCTTCCTTTTATGGTGTGATCCTTTAGGTTCTCTATATTAAACCTAGGTTACGAATAAATCAATTAGAACAATTCTAATCTTATTTAAATAAATTAATTAAACTATTAATTTATTTAAATAAATAATATTTATTCTACAATAGGGATAACGATCAACGAATTTTTAGATAATATAGATTTCAACATTAATCATAAAAGAATATTTGAGTAAATAGTTACTGTACAATTCAATCCTTCCACAATACAATGTCCCAATTAAATATAAGACATGAAATTACTATCAAGTCTTATTTTATTTAATTATATGTATTTCTATTCCCAAATGCACAACTCCGAATAAATGCAAATTAGAAACTACTTTCTAATTTCATTTCTTCTTGGCCAAGGATTCCTGGGTTGTCATTTATCGAATCACATATGAACTTTCTCTTCTTTTAGTAGAAGTCGTAGATTCTATATTGATCATTCATTATCTTCATATATAACTTATTGTACCCAATCATACCCTTTGATATATCCTAAGGGTCTTAAGGAATAAGTCAAAGTGTAATTCATTATATATAAGATACTATGATGATCTCAAGTCTAAGGATCATTTGTACTACTATCACTATAGAAATTCATATTGACAAACAAGTAAAACACTATTAGGTATTACTTAGTGAGTCACATTAAGTGAACTTATTCCCTAATAAGCACCTACATACTTGCTTTAGTGTCTCCACAGAAATGATCATGAGATCAATCATCCTCATCTAATGAGAAAATAACGTATGTACCAATCTATCCAGATTTACTAATCCCCTTTTTAGTAATCTATTGATTGAGAACATTTTATTTTTAAGTTATCTAAGAATTTGGATCTCATTAGCATGATCTCATCATGATTCTAAAATAATTTCTTAAAACTATGGGTTTATCACATATTATTAAAACAACACCATGTAGATAATAAATTCCTTTAATAATTAATTATTTTATTAAAAAAAAAATAAGATTGCTTACAAAGTATATGCTTTATTATCATACATGATTGGCTTATATGCATACTACTTTCACGAATGATCCCTCTACAAAATCTTAACAAAAGGAATTGTCTCTCTCCTCATAATTCGTCACGACGATCTAAAATTGCATTGGCATGCTTCTCACATGTAAGATCTTCCCAAATCTTATGTAACAGATATTGTGCAGCATGAAATGGATGATATTTATATTTTCATAACATATAAACATGAAAGACATTATGTACATGAGATAACTGCGAAGGAAAAGTCATCCAATATGTCATGTCTATAACTCTCTCAAGAACTTCAAAATGGCCAATGAAACACTAACTAAGCTTCCCTTTCAAAATGAACCTTCGAATTACAGTTTTATAAAATAAAATTAATTTATATTTAATTATTAACACAAATATGGGTTATTACATTCTTCTCCCCTTAAAAACAATTCGTCATAGAATATAGGTACTGGTCCTCTAATGCTAGGAACAACATCAAGTTCGGTTATGAACTTTTTTATCCAAACAGCCTCCTTTGCAGCTTCACTTGTAGCTATGTACTCTGCATATGTCACTGAATCAGCAACTGTTTGCTGTTTGGAACTCTTCCAACTCACTACGCCATCATTTAAGGTAAACATATAACCCGAAACGGATTTACTAACATCTTGGTCCATTTGAAAACTTGAATCCGTAAAGCCCTCTAGTTTCAATTCAGACCCACCGTAGACAAGAAACACATCCTTAGTTCTTCTTAAGTACTGTAGGATATTTTTCATTGCCTTCTAGTGTTCTTCTCCTAGATTCGACTGATATCTGCTTGTTACACTAAGTGTATGAGTGACATCTGGTCTAGTACATATTATACCGTACATGATAGATCATATTGTTGAAGCATAAAGAATCTTACTCATATGGTTTCTCTCCTCAGGTGTCTTTGGGGCCTGTTTCTTGGAGAGATGTATTCCATGGCTCATCGGCATGAGACCTTTTTTGGAATCTTCCATGCTAAACCTCTTTAGCATCGAGTCAATGTACGTTCCTTGGGATAAGCCAAGCGTCCTTTTAGATCTATCTCTATAGATCTTTATCCCCAAAATATAGGATGTTTCTCCCAAGTCCTTCATGGAGAAGTGTTTAGATAACCAGATTTTAATCGATTGTAGTATAGGAATATCATTCCCTATCAATAATATATCATCAACATATAATACAAGGAATGAAACAGCTATCCCACTAACCTTCTTGTACACACATGGTTCATCCTTATTTTTGATAAAATCAAACTCTTTGATTGTCTCATTAAAATAGATGTTCCACCTACGAGAAGCTTGCTTCAATCCATAAATGGATCGTTGTAGCTTACAGACTTGATTTGTTCCAACTTTTGAAACAAATCCCTCTGGTTGTGTCATATACACATCCTCCTCAAGTTTCCCATTGAGGAGGGTCGTTTTCACGTCCATCTGCCTGATTTCGTCATGGTAAGATGCAATCGCAAGAAAAATCCGAATAGACTTCATCATCGCTACTGGTGAGAAGGTTTCATTATAGTTAACGCCTTGTCATTATTTGAAACCTTTTTCGACCAGTCGGGCCTTATAGGTCTCTACCTTGCCATCTGCTCCAGTCTTTCTTTTAAAGACCCATTTACACCCAATAGGCTTAATGCCTTCAGGTGGTGAAACCAAAGTCCAAACTTGGTTTTCATACATGGAGTCCATCTCGAATTTCATGGCTCTGGTCACTTCTCTGAGTCTTTACTACTCATAGCATGTTTGTAATTTAATGGATCATCATCATCTATAATAGTACCTCGTCGTCATCCTCTATGACGAATCCATACCTATCGGATATCTTCGGTACTATTCTAGATTTACAAATAGGGTGTGTTACAATAGGTTCTTCCACTTGGTTAGGTACCTGACTTTGATCCGTAGTATTTTGTGGTTCTTGAACTTATTCAAGAAATATCTTACTCCCACTGACCCCTTCAAGGATAAACTCCTTTTTTCAAGAAGGTAGCATGTTTCTCAATAAACACCTTTTGATCAGTTGGATGATAGAAATAATACCCTGATGTTTCTTTAGGGAATCCTACAAATCTACACTTGTCGGATCTAGTATGTAGCTTATCGTTTTAATTTTTTTTGACATAAGATGGATAACCTCAAGTCTCAACATGCTTAAGATTTGGTTTCGTCCCTATCCATAATTCATATGGGGTCTTAGGGACGGATTTGGTAGGTACCTTGTTAAGTAGGTATGCAGCCGATTCAAGGGCATATCCCCAGAAGGAAACTAGAAGATCGATAAAGCTCATCATGGATCGAACCATATCCAACAATGTTTGATTTCTCCTTTCAGATACACCATTCAGCTGTGTTGTCCCTAGTGGAGTCCATTGTGAGATTATACCAATTTCTTTGAGATAATTAAGAAACTCACCGCTTAAGTATTCACCACTTCGATCTGATCGGAGAATCTTAATACTTTTGCCAGTTTGTTTCTCTACTTCACTTCTAAACTATTTGAACTTTTCAAATGATTCAGATTTATATTTCATTAAATACACATATCCAAATCTTGAGTTATTGCCAGTGAATGTAATAAAATAATAATACCCTCCTCGTACATTCGTTGTCATAGGTCCACATACATCTGTGTGTACCAATACTAACAACTCTGTAACTCTTTCTCCTTTTCCACTAAAAGAAGATTTAGTCATTTTTCCCATGAGACAAGATTCACAAGTTGGATATTATTCACAATCTGATAGCTCTAGGAGCCCATCTTTATGCAACTTGGATAATCTTGTTTCATTAATATGATCAAGTCTATAGTGCAACATATAGGTATAATTAACATCATCTCTTTTCCTTTTATTATTTTGTTCAATTTGAAGTATATTTTCAGGCAAGTCAAGTATATAAAGTCCATTTCGCAAATTACCAACACCATATAAAACATTATTATTATAAATAGAACAATTGTTGTTCTTTATTATAATGTCAAAACCATCCATATCCAATACAGAAATTGAAATAATGTTTCTAATGATATTCGAAACAAAATTACAATTATTTAAATAAATGAAGTTGCCCGTAGGCAATGCTAAACAATAAGTCCCTACAGTTAATGCAACAACCTTTGCTTCATTTCCCACTCGTAGGACGACCTCATCCTTGCTCAGCTTTCTACTTATGACTAGTCCATACATATTATTGTTGGGTTTGGGCACATAAAACGCAGCGTAATATAAACAATTTAAAGTGCAATTTTGAAACCCTAAAACAGGATCCATGCAAAAACTAAATTAATTCAGTGGATAGAAATTTGTACCAATTATTGAAGATAGAATCGATGCGGTCGAATCTCCAACACAATCCAAACGAACTGCGTCTCTACGGTATCCACACGAACGCCCCGCAAATCATCGTATGATCTGCAAAAAAAAAAAAAGAACCGCGGTACTAGCCACCAAGGATGAGGATTTTTGAAACTCTTTTTCTCTAGTCTCTCACTAAGAGTTGCTAGGGTTTTAGGTTATGATTCATTACCTAAAATCGATGCTATATATCATATATATAGTAGTTAATAGGAATTAATCAAAACCCTAATCTAATTAAAATAAAATTCGAATTTATATATATGTATATATCTTAATTAAGTCTTACTTAATTAATATACCTATATATAAATTATCCTATTAATTTAAATTTGTAATTTAAATTATATCAATCATATTGACATATTTAAATATTTATAATTTAAATTAATTCCCTTTTAATTACGTTCTTTGTGTGTGACCTATATATTATTATTATTACGTTGGCAATAATTTTAAAATCATATTATAAAATTATAAACAAAGGAGCGACATCTAGTAATGCATCACCGCTACCCAAGTAATAATAAGATCGATGATTCGATGCAACCTTTTCGTGACCAATGTTTCAATGTAATTTAATCCTTTTAACCTTAATATCCTAGATTAAACTCGAGTCATGGAATGTGTCATACTCTTCATAATTTAATCTGAGTTTTCTTGATCAATGAGTAGACTATATGAAATAAATAACTATTTGAGCATGACCATGCATTTCATAGTCCTACTCAATCAAGAGGCCTATGGATATCACCCCTAATAAATAGAAGGGTTAAATTCCATCTAGATCACTAATATTCCTCACACGATTCATGATGTACCCAATAATCACCTTTATAGTCCACCCTATTAAAGGTGACCTTTGATGATATCAAAGTACATAAATTCTCGTGTAGTAATATAGTGATTTCAGGTCGGAGGACCATTACATCATTGTCACTATGAGAATTGTTAATGACACTTCGCATGCATAATTCTCCACATAGAATTCTCATGGTGGGTCTGTCCAGTACATCGTTCTCTAACACGTACCTATAAATTGACTTAATATCTCATATATTTATGACCAATGAGATTTGGTCATCAATCAATCCATATACTAGTCTTAATGTATCATTTTTGTCCCATCAACAATGATACTTAACTAGGGACATTTAAGAGTAATGATACTAATTGTAATTATATAATCTCATGTTTAATTCAAATACTTGAAACTATATAATTTGTATCACTATTCTAAGGAATTTTATTATGTTAACATTTATATAACGCAGTAAATAAAACCATAATAAAATCATTCATTTATTCAATCAAATATAATATCAACATGTTAAGCAATTATATCAAATAATTGTCCTCTAGGGCACAAACTCTAACAATTATTACATATGTGAGAACCACAGCCAATATCCAAGTAGAAGATTGACTTTCAAAAAAATTAATTTCAATCATAAACAAACCATGATTAGGATTCGAAGCTTCTCCAAGATTTTTTTGCTTTTGCTCTGCAAGATAATCCTTGTTGTTCCTCTTCTAGTGACCCAGCTTGTTGCAATGGAAGCAAATTCCTTTGCTAGCTGGATTAGGTTTCTTTTGATACTTCACTTTTGCCTTACCCTTAACCTTATTGGATTTCTTCTTTTGAGAAGATACCTTGGGCCTCTTCCTTTTCTTGGAAGAATCATTTACTACTAAGACATGGGCCTTCTTGGATGGGAAGTGACCTTCGGCAATTTTCAACATGTTAAGTAATTTAGGCAAGCTAACATCTAACTTTTTCATGTGAAAATTCACAACAAATTATGAGAATGTGTCCGGGAGTGACTGCAAGACCAAATCTTGACTCAACTCCCCATCCATGATGAAACCAAGATGTCCAAGACGTTCAATAAGATTGATCATCTTTAAAACATGACTCTCAGCGGTAGTACCCTCGGTCATCTGAGATCGAAAGAGCTCCTTAGATATTTCATTTCTAGTAGTCCTACTTTGCTCACCATACAGCTCTTGGAGGTGCAGTAGTATAGTAGGAGCATCCATGGTTTCTTGCTGACGCTAAAGCTCATTACTCATGGATGCGAGCATGATGCATTGAGCCACAGATACATCATTTTGCCACTGTTTAAAAGTGGAAATCTCTTCCTCAGAGGCTGTCCCTGCAACGTTTATAGGTACGGGCGAATTTAGGACCTAAGAAATCTTTTCTGCAGTGAGAACAATTCTCAGATTCCTTAACCAGTCCGTGTAATTCGGTTCGATCAGTTTGTTAACATCAAGTATGCTACGCTGTGAAATTTGTGAGTGTGACATTTTCAAAATTTTGTATGTAAAAAGATAATATTTTAACAAATATTCATTTAATTAATTATCAAAATAAATTAGGTCTTATTTTAAATTGGTATCTCCCACTATTTTTTTCAAAGTATATTACCCGCATCTATATAGTTCGGCAAAATCTAATTAAAGTTTTTGCTAGTGAGAATAACGATCTCATTTCAAATGTATATAGCCTTGTGGTGACACAATAAACTATATATAAATAAATAGGTACACAACTCCTTGTCAATTACATCATCATGTAACTCCTTATTTTTGCCTCTTTGATTATTTTGATCAAGTGTTGACACATCCAATCAAAATTATCTAAGTTATGTCTAACCTAGCATTTCCATATATTCAAAAAAGAAAAATATTATCCTTGTGGTGACACAAAAAAACAATATTGTGCAATTTTCTTTATAAGCATCAAATGTGATAAATTAACATCTTAAATACTTAATATTGGTCTTGTGGTGACACAACAAACTCATTAAATATTTAATACTCTATTAATTTTATCATGCTAGAAGGCGACGTTCGATATTCTAAATATCTTTGAATGCTTAAGACTTAATATATAAAAACTTTGAGGGATTTGTTATTATTTGTCTCATCTTGTTTAGCGCACATGCACATATATATATATATTAAATACACGTCATATTATTGAACATGTGAAGCATGTTTACATAATATATATATATATATATATATATATATATATATATATATATATATATATATATATATATATAATACTAGCATGCATACATAGAATACAATATTCTATATGGATTGATTATAGACTTTTATTCTAGTTTGGTTCACTAGAGCTACCAAGTGAACCAAAAGGTCAAACCCTAGGGGTGAAAGAATTAACATTTAAATATACCTATTACATTTAAACTCGAGCTCCATTACAAATGGGACTTCAAGCGCTCATTGCTCCTTGATCTCCAGTTCTTCGAAAAAATTCTAATTAATCCTATTACATTAAACTATTTAATTTAAATAGAAACCTTGATCAATAGTCAAGGGGAAGTACATAGGAGAGAGATAGAATTTACATCAAGAAGAAAATCAGAAAAGACAAGGTACGCAGACCACATTTAATAAAACTTATTCATTCAAGCATCCATTCAAAATAAATCCAATCACATTGGTCAATAGTCCATAATCAATCCCATTTATTATCATACATATCATCATATGTATCAATAGATAAAACATTCATCTCATGAATTAAATCATTCCATATATATATGAATATCATTTAATGGACAATTTTAAGTTGCATGAAATCCAATTTCAAGATTAAAATAAACTCTTTATTTTAATTATTAAATATTATATATATATATATATATATATATATATATATATATATATATATATAATCTGATTCACGCCATGGACTCAAATGAAAAGGATCGAATTTTTAGCGAAATCATTACTAATTTTAAAAGCAAAGCTTCACGAATGATTATTTTTTTTAAATAAATTATATAAAACAAGTTATTCCCAATAAATTATTCTAAATACATACCCATACATATATGGAATCAAAATAATTAATAATTCGCATAAAGTTTGGCTCTAATACCATTGTAAAGTTTTGTGAAAATCAAAGTAGCAATCAAATTGCAAAATTAGCAGAAGCAAAGTAAAATCAAATATAAAATTTATTCACAAACCAATTATTCGGATCATCCTTTATGTATATTATTAATTAAAACGAAGAACATGAAGTTATGGAATCATACCCTTGTAGATACGAGCTTCCACAGGTACGAGTTCAACTCCTACTTCTCCGTGATCTCCTTGAATCTTTGGGTTAGATTCCTTACCTTTGATCAATGTTAGCCACCCAAGTGCATGGCCTCTACAAGTGATCCACTAAGGAAGAAGAATTTTTAAAAAGAATGGTGTATTGGTTAAATCCTAGTTTTTTATCTTTATAGAAAAATGTGGTGTACTCTCCAACATTTGGAATTACATATATCTGATATCTGATATAAGACTCCTCTTATAAAGATATCAGGTAACCCTTGTAAGACCCCAACTTTTTATAAATAAAGATTTAATTTTCTCTAATTATTATTTTGAAATAGTAAGTGGTTGATTTGAAATGTGGTTAGTTATGGGTAAAATTCACAAATATTTTTAAATAATCAAGTGGTTATAAAATATTCATTATTGTTGGGGAATATTCGTTTGGTCGTGGAATATTCTTACTGTCGGAGAATATTCGTACGACGGCGCAGCCTTGTGTGGGCCCCATAACGAAAAGTGATTAGATGAAGAAAATGACAAGTATAAGTTATTTATAAATAACGACGTAGTTGTTACCGTTAACACTGTTAGAATACCCGGTGGTTAAAACACAGTAATACGCGTTGTTGCACAGTAGCCCATGGTATTGCACCAATTATTGATTCTTACATAAGAAGTCACTACTCAATAGTTGTTACAGTAATTACTGTTTAATATTTTATTTTATTGATTCAATAATTGCTACGTTGATTTTTTATATTATTGTTGTTTCAATAATTGTCACTACACAGTATTTTCCATTATCAGATCAATAATTCATATTATTTGAATAATATTATTAGATAACATTATTGGCAATGTCTATAAAATTCTCGCCTCAAGGAGAGGTTTGGTCACCCAATCATGCTACCAAGAAGGAGAAATCCTTATCGAAAGCCCCTCTTTCCCAGAACTGACTGGTCACAATATTGTGATTCTCAGAATATTATTTATGAATAATTAATTATTGATTTATATGATGAGGAAAATATTAATTTTATGTGGATATAGATGGAGAAAATTTTTAATGTGACAATTGTTGAAAATTAATATTTTATCTTTTTCTCGATAAAATAATTCATTTAAATATATTATTATATTTTAATAATATAATAATGGTGATATTTTACAATGAATGTGGGATATATGAGTATATGAGGAGAAAGAGTATTTTTGTTGCATTAAATAATTAACACATGTTTTTGTGTGTGATGGACCCCATTTCTTGACCGAAATTTGATTATAAATTTGTAAAATCGCCTGTTTGGGATTTCTGGCCAATTTCTGCTTTGAAATTTGGAAAAACTTTCTTACAAAGTTGTAGATAATGGAATTTCCTATGGAAAAGACATGAGGTTTGAATTTTTCTGACAAAAGGGCTATTTATTATGAATTATTGAAGTTCCGAAGTTCCAAAATAATTAATTTTTGAAGTTTAAAATATTTTAATTAAGAAAAATGTTTTTTTCATTTGTGGGATATGTGTTAGTGGTTGAATTTAGCTGATGGTGTGCGTAGGAAGATTTGGAAAATTTATATTATTATTATATTAAATTTTCTGTTTTGGTATTCTAAGCATTTTCCTATAAATAGGGTGTTTGTGTTAGAATTGAAAATCACACTATAAACTGAAATCTTCTCTCTCTTTCTTTCTCGATATATTGAGCGTATTCTTGTAAGTATATTGATACTTTGAGTGTTGTTATACGGTGCAAGTTCCCTTCAGCACTATATCTAGTATTCAAGTCAGAAGTACTATCTTTTTGAGGTAAGGGATGTTATTTTTTTTATAAATGATATTATTTCTTTCAATATCATTATGCCGAAATATTGGTACGATTTTTCTTGTGAAATTCTTATCTTTTCATGTCAGGGTTACTATTCATGAGTTACTATTCACGAGTTACTATTCATGAGTTAGTATTCACGAGTACTATTCACGAAGCATGATGATTTTTCTTGTGGAATTTCTACCTTTTAGTGTCGAAGTTACTATTCACGTATACGATACTATTCACGTATACGGCACTATTCACGAATACGACACTATTCACAGAAAAATTAAATTTTCTCTTATGTGTCCAAGATTATCTGTTATGGTTTCTATCTTTGATTGGATCTATGTTTTGATCTTAAATTTTGAATTCTGCTCCACAATAGTTTATTATGGAGTATTTTTGAACATGGATAAACCGAAGTACGAATCCTTACTATTTGTTCTTTTGTCTCACTGGATTTGTTTTCTTTAAAATATATTTTTCATCATCCTCAGCCCTAAATGATGATATTACTGAATATCTTTGGCCTGTAGTGCAAAGATGAATGATTTCTTGATGAATATCTTTGGCCCGTAGTGCAAAGATGAACAGATGTTGAGATGAACATGATCGACTGATGAATATCTTTGGCCTGTAGTGCAAAGATGACTATTTGATTCAAGATGTATATTGATTGATGTTACAGGGGTAAAATATCGGTGATGGACTTTTAAATTCATAGATGATAGTAGATTTCATTCTCTACTTAAATCTTCTAATGAATTGTTGTTTCCGCCGCAGTTGTTGATCTAAAACTTGTTGTCTATTGTATTCTATCAGATTTTTTTCCTGTTGAAGACTAAGGATAATTTGTTGTACATTATCTTAGTCATAATATTCTTACTGGGCTAGTTGAGCTCACCCTTTTCCTTTTTGTTCCATGTTTCTTCTCAGGAGACGAGAATATATATCGAACTAGCTCAAAGTGTGGAGTAATGGTTCAAGACAGTTGTTTTAGTAGTCCTCACTATTTTGTAAAATAGTGTATCAATAATTTTAATGAGGACTCCTTTTGAGTTTGTATACTCTCTATTAGACAGTATTTGTATTTAAACTCATAGTTTATGTGTTGTTGTATTCTGCACGACAATTGTATTAATGAAGTTGTAGTTATTTTTGTACCATGTATTTGGCGACTCAGAATGGGTGATGTATACCTATTTTGGGGGCGTCATAGTTGGTATCAGAGCTTAGGGATATGATCTCTGGCGGAGATCGGGGAATAGAACTAGGAGGGGAGAGACGAGTAAATCCTTCGCTAGTGTGTCCTACCTAAGCTTATTTGTTATTTAATTGGTGGGTCAGAATATAGGGATAATATGTGGCATGTCAATTAACCATTGTTTTGTGGAAGTAAAATGGCATCTGAAGATGTTGAGATAAGCAATAGAGCACATGAGACCGTTGAGTCACCACTGATCAATACCCAGGATAAGGAAGGCAATAACCCTCCTGTAAATAGTAACACCGACCAAATGACGAACGACGGTATGTTTAGGAACTTTCTAGAATTCATGCAAAACCAAACAAGAAAGACTACTGTTCAAAATGCAGGTGGAAACACTGGCAACTCACGGATGGTCACCGCTAAGCAGTTCAAGGAGTTAGACCACGAGTTTTTGGGAAAGCCGTAACCACTTACTGGCAGAGAGACGGGTAAAAGCGTATCAATAAGATATTTGATGTCTTGGGATGCTCAGAGGAGCAAAAGGTTCCTTTCGCCACCTTCATGTTGCGAGGAGAGGCAGATTATTGGTGGGAATCCGTAAAGCGTAATCAGCCTGTCGCACTGAAGATGTCTTGGGAGAAGTTCTAAGAATTGTTCAACAATAAGTACTTTCCCGAAAGTATTCGTCACATGAAGGAGGTAGAGTTCATCAAGCTGGAGCAATACAATATGAACGTGTCGCAGTACGAAGCTAAGTTTGTCGAGTTATCCCGATTTGCATCCCATTTGGTTGATAATGAGGAGAGAATGACGCAAATATTTCTGCGAGGTTTAAAACCCAAAATACGTCAATACCTCTTTTCTCACAAACTTTGTTTATATTCAAATGTTGTGAATAGGGCTCAGTTATTGGAGCGCAATAATGAGTCGGCTCAACTGAAGAATAATGACCAACAACTCGATGATAATCGTACCGGTGGCAACGGTCATCGGAATAATGATAACCATCGTGGAGGAAATTATCATGCTAGAAATGGTAACACTTCGGTGGTAATCATGGCCAAGATAATAGGAAAGATGAGTCAAGTGGAAATTTTAAAAAGAGAAGATTCAACAATGACGGGAAGACGTCGGCACCAACACCATCAACGAATTCTAGGGGAGGAGAAAAACCGCCAGTTAGATGCTACAAATGCGGAGAAGAGGGACACATAAGTCCAAACTATTCACAACCTTCCAAGGTATGTTTTAGTTGTGGAAAGGATGGTCATATAGCTCGAGATTGTCCTGTAGCGAAACCAAGTACAGCGGGGATGGTGACTCCAAAGGCTGTCCCGGACAAGTCAAAGTCAGTGGTTCTTGGAAGAGCGTTTTTTGTGACTTCTCAAAAAGTGAGTAACCCGAATGAAGTTAGCACGGGTTAGTTAATCATAAATTCTTGCGAAGTTTATAACTTATTAGATACCGGTTCTACCCATTCTTTTATCTCTCATACTTGTGCTCAATGTTTGAACTTGACTACTGAGAAATTAGACTTTGACTTATTTGTTGAAACTCTGTTAGGAGAAACTTTCGTTACATCCGATGTTTATAAATTTTGCTTGATTCACATTAGTACCCTCACCCTACCTGTTGATCTTATATCTTTAAAAAATTCTTGAATTTGATGTGATCTTAGGGATTGATTGGTTAACCACTCATCATGCTAAAATTGATTGTTTTCGTAAGGTTGTTAGTTTTCATATTCCTAACCAACCTGTTATTCGAATTCAAGCAACCAAACCACTGAAATCAATCACTGTCATATCAAACCATAAAGCCATTCATTTATTGAAAAATGGATGTCAAGCTTTCTTACCCATGTCATGGACTTGAATACGTCATATTTGAATAAAATTTTGTTGTTAGTGAATTTCCTGACGTATTTCTTGAAGAACTTCCTGGCCTACCCCAGAGCGTGATATTGAATTTTGTATCGACTTTGAACCTAGTACAAAACCCATTTCTAAAATCTCATATCGAATGGCTCCTATTGAACTTCAGGAGTTAAAAACCTAACTACAAGTGTTGGTACCTTAACCTCTATCTGGTGACTTCCTTTGTGGAATGCACTGAAACCAGACTCTCTGTAGGGGACGTCATATTCGTGCGGTGGTAAACTGATAGGTGCCATTATGACGTGCTTTCCAAGATTGGGATATTAGTCATAGTTGAGAGCAACCTAAGTCTGTAATCAAAATACGTAGCTTTCTAGGCTTAGCTGGTTACTATTGGAGATTCGTGGAAGGATTTTCTCGAATCGATACTCTATTAACTCAGCTGACTCGAAAAGATACAAAATTCAAATGGAGCGAGGAATGTGAGAAAAGCTTCTAAGATCTCAACATGCGGCAATGACGTTAGCTCAAGCTGTTGAAAGATTATGACCATACCATTCAATACCATCCTGGAAAAAATGAACGTGGTAGCTGACGCGTTGAGTAAAAGATCGTATGCGTTTACGAGTTCGATATTGTTAACATAAAGACCCATTTCGTACGACTTATAGAAGATGGAGATAGAGTTAAAGATTCCAAGAACCTGCGTGAAGATAACGAATATACGATTATAATCGACTTTAATCGATAAATTTAAAGTTGCTCAAGCTACAGACCTGGAGTTGATGAATATGAAGAAGAAGATGCAAGAAGTCGTTATTCCAAAAGCGAGAATCGGCGATGTGAGGAAAGCTCAAACCTTCGATTTATTGGTCCATTTGAGATTCTCGATTAAGTAGGAACTGTGGCCTATAGACACATTTTACCGCCGAGTATGACGTGTGTTCATAATGTTTTTCGCGTATCGATGTTACGTAAATATGTGGACAACCCGAACCACATTATCGAAAGTTGAAGTTTGATTTAGATAGCAAAAGATTTAACGTTTTTCTGAGAGGAGGTATTAGTCAAGATCTTGGATAGGAAGGAGCATGTCCTACGCATGTCAATTTCGAGGACGAAATTTCATAAGGAGGGGAGGTTGTAAGACCCTAACTTTTTATAAATAAAGATTTAAATTTCTCTAATTATTATTTTGAAATAGAAAGGGGTTGATTTGATTAATGTGGTTAGTTATGGGTAAACTACGCAAATATTTTTAAATAAGCAAGTGGTTATAAAATATTCATTATTTTCGGGAAATATTCGTTTGGTCGTGGAATATTCTTACTGTCGGAGAATATTCGTACGACGGCATAGCCTTGGGTGGGCCCCATAACGAAAAAGTGATTGGATGAAGAAAATGACAAGTATAAGTTGTTTATAAAATAACGGCGTAGTTGTTACCATTAACACTGTTGGAGTACCCGGTGGTTAAAACACAGTAATACGCGTTGTTGCACAGTATCACACGGTATTGCACCAATTGTTGATTCTTACGTAAGAAGTTACTACTCAATAGTTGTTACAGTAATTACTGTTCAATATTTTATTTTATTGATTCAATAATTGCTACGTTGATATTTTATATTATTGTTGTTTCAATAATTGTCACTACACAAGATTTTCCATTATCGGATCAATAATTCATATTCTTTTAGAAAATATTATTAGATAACATTATTGGCAATGTCTAATCAAAGCCCTCTTTCCTTATCGGGAATGTTCTGGTTGTCAATATTGTGATTCTCAGAATATTATTTATGAATAATTAATTATTAATTTATATGATGAGGAAAATATTGATTTTATGTGGATATAGATGGAGAAAATTTTTAATGTGACAATTGGTAAAAATTAATATTTTATCTTTTTGTGATAAAATAATTCATTTAAATATATTATTATATTTTAATAATATAATAATGGTTATATTTTACAATGAATGTGGGATATATGGGTATATGAGAAGAAAGAGTATTTTTGTTGCATTAAATGATTAACACATATTTTGTGTGTCGGTGGACCCCATTTCTTGACTGAAATTTGATTATAGCCTGTAAAATCGTCCGTTTGTGGATTTCGGTCAATTTCTGTTTGGAATTTAGAAATAATTTCTTCTGCAAAGTTGTAGATAATGGAATTTTCTATGGAAAAGATATGAGGTTTGAATTTTTCTGACAAAAGGGCTATTTATTATGAATTATTGAAGTTTCGAAATTTTAAAATAATTAATTTTTGAAGTTTAAAATATTTTAATTAAGAAAAATGTTTTTTCCATTTGTGGGACATGTGTTAGTGGTTGAATTCAGCTGGTGGTGTACGTAGGAAGATTTGGAAAATTTATATTATTATTATATTAAATTTTCTGCTTTGGTGTTCTAAGCATTTTCCTATAAATAGGGTGTTTAGGTTAGAATTGAAAATCACACAAGAAACTGAAATCTTCTCTCTTTCTCTCCGATATATTGAGCGTATTCTTGTGAGTATTTTGATACTTTAAGTGTTGTTATACGGTGCAAGTTCCCTTCAGCACTATATCTAGTATTCTAGTCAGAAATACTGTCTTTTTGAGGTAAGAGATGTTATTTTTTTTATAAATGATATTATTTCTTTCAATATCATTATGCCAAAATATTGGTAAGATTTTTCTTATGAAATTCTTATCTTTTCATGTTGGGGTTACTATTCATGAGTTACTATTCACGAGTTACTATTCACGAAGCATAATGATTTTTCTTGTGGAATTTCTATCTTTTAGTGTCAGAGTTACTATTCACGTATACGATACAATTCACGTATACGCCACTATTCACGAATACGACACTATTCACAGAAAAATTAAATTTTCTCTTATGTGTCCAAGATTGTCAGTTATGGTTTCTATCTTTGATTGGATCTACGTTTTGATCTTAAATTTTGAATTCTGCTCCACAATAGTTTATTATGGAGTATTTTTGAACATGGATAAACCGAAATACGAATCCTTACTATTTGTTCTTTTGTCTCACTGGATTTGTTTTCTTTAAAATATATTTTTCATCATCCTCAGTCCTAAATGATGATATTACTAAATATCTTTTACCCGTAGTGCAAAGATGAATGATTAACTGATGAATATCTTTGGCTCGTAGTGCAAAGATGAACAGGTGTTGAGATGAACATGACCAACTGGTGATACAAATGAATATCTTTGGCCTGTAGTGCAAAGATGACTATTTGATTCAAGATGTATATTGATTGATGTTATAGGGATAAAATATCGATGATGGACTTTTAAATTCATAGATGATAGTAGATTTCATTCTCTACTTAACTCTTCTAATGAATTGTTGTTTCATTAAAGCAGCTTGTTGATCTAAAACTTGTTGTCTATTGTATTTTATCGATTTTTCCCTGTTGAAAACTAAGGATAATTTGTTGTATATTATCTTAGTCATAATATTCTTTACTGGGCTAGTTGAGCTCACCCTTTTCCTTTTTGTTCCATGTTTCTTCTCAGGGGTGTGGAGTAATGGTTCAAGACAGTTGTTTTAGTAGTCCTCACTATTTTGTAAAACAGTGTATCAATAATTTTAATGAGGACTCCTTTTGAGTTTGTATACTCTCTATTAGACAGTATTTGTATTTAAACTCACAGTTTATGTGTTGTTGTATTCTGCACGATAATTGTATTAATGAAGTTGTAGTTGTTTCTGTACCATGTATTTGGTGACTTAGAATGAGTGATGTATACCTATTTTGGGGGCGTCACAACCCTATTTAATTAAAATAAGGTATTATTTATTTAATTAAACTCTTTTAATTAATTGGGCTTCCTAATCTTATTAGGGATAATTAATTAAACTCATTTAACTAATTTTACCTCCTAATCCTATTAGGAATAAATGAGAGTACTTATATTAAATTAATTCCTAAACACTTTTAGAAATAAAAATAATAATAATTATAATAATATTAATAAGACTCCTCTTATTAATTTATATTTAATATTTCAAAATATTAAATAATAAATATTAAGCTATTTAATTTATTCTATCACCATAGATTAAATTAAATATACTTAACATATTATTAGAATTATGTTATTAACTTCTTAAATAATTATTCTTCCTTTTATGATGGTGTGACCCTTTTACGTTCTCCATATTAAATCTCCACATGAATAAATCAATTAGAACAATTCTAATCTTATTTAAATAAATAAATTAAACTATTAATTTATTTAAATAAATAATTTTATTCTACAATGGGGATAAGCCTCCCTAGTGATCAACGACTTTCCAGATAATATAAATTTTAACATTAATCATAAAAAAACTTTTGAGTAAAAAGTTACCGTACAATTCAATCCTTCCACCATAATATATCCCAATGAAATATAAGACATGAAATTACTGTCAAGACTTATTTTATTTAATTATATGTATTTCGATTCTCAAATGCACAATTCTAAATAAATGCAAATTAGAGACTACTTTCTAATTTCATTTCACCTTGGCCAAGAATTTCTGGGTTGTCATTTATCGAATCACATATGACATTTCTCTTCTTTTACTAGAAGTGAGAGATTCTATATTGATCATTCATTATCTCTATATATAACTTATTACACCCAAGCATACCCTTCGATATACCCTAAGGGTCTTAAGGAATAAGTCAAACTGTAATTCATTATATATAAGATATTATGATGATCTCAAGTCTAAAGATCATTTGTACTACTATCAATACAGGAATTCCTATTGACAGGAATTGCTATTAAATAGGGTTGTGATGCCCCCAAAATAGGGGCGTTTTTATAAATAACGGTAAGTAGTTGTTACCATAATTATCTTGTTGGAATACCGGTGGTTAAAACACGATAATCGTGTTGTTGCAGATGGCAGCAGATCACGATATTGCACCAATTATTGATTCTTACGTAAAAAGGCACTACTCAATAATTATTACGCTTATTACTGTTCGAAGATTTTATTTTATTGATTCAATAATTGCTACGTTGATATTTTATATTATTGTTGTTTCAACAATTGTCACTATACAGTATTTTCCATTATCGGAACAATAATTCATATTATCTGAATAATATTATTAGATAACATTATTGGCAATGTCTAGAAAGTTCTCACAAGGAGAGGTTTAGTCACCTAATTGCGCTACCGAAGAAGGAGAAATTCTTATTGAAAGCCCCTCTTCCCTCGAACTACTGGTTGTCATAAATGTGATTCTATAATATTATTTGTGAATAATTAATTATTGATTTATATGATAAAGAAATATTTATTTTATGTGGATATAAATGAAGGAATTTTGCATGAATTATTTGTTGAAAGGTTGGCAATTATTTTTATCCGATAAAATATTATATATTATATATATATGTGTGTGTGTGTGTGTGTGTGTATATATATATATATATAAAAGAATGTGATAAAGATGATCATGGGTGGTGGAATATTTTGCCTGCAAAGATGTGTTTTTCAAACTTTTGTGGGTCCTCAAAGATGCAAAATAAGAAATTGGCAGAGATTGCAAATTGTAATCAAATTCTAAGGTAATACAGTAGCTTTGCCCATTGTTTTCAAAGCTGATTGTTTTTTTTTTCCAGCAAAACTTGATTTTTCTAAGTGGGTTGGTGGATGCTTACAAGTTGCCAATTGTGGGCCCAACTATTGAAGAAAATTGAAGAGTTAGGCAAAAGAAAGGGAGAGGTTAGGTAGGTGGGCAGAGAAAATTAGATAGCCTCGTTTAATTTTTCCTCCGTCTCCTCGCACTATAAAATAGAGGATAGCCCTCCTTCCTCAATCACACCTTCATAAATCGTAAATCCTTATTCTAAAGTATTGTGAGTATTTTTCTTGAGTATAAGAATACTTTGAGCGTAGTTTTCGCAAAGATTTTCTCGTAATAATATCCAGATATTCTAGTCAAATCCAGTTTCTACTAAGGTAAAGGATATTATTTTATTTCAATACTCGTAAGAAATATTATTTTCTTTCATACTCTATAGTATAGAAGGGATTATTTCATTTCATATTCTCTAAATTTGAACTTACTATGGTAAGTATTGCTTCTAAAATTCTCGAAATGATTAGAAATTTCGCTTCATCTAATATCATTTCATAGGAATATTGGTCCGAACTTTTATCAAATTTGGAACTTTTCATGATCGGGTATCGTTCACGAGCAATCGTTTCACTCACGATTCATCGCTCACGAGTCATCGTTCACGATTCTCGATCACGATTCTTCGCTCACTTACTTTTTTCACGGCACTGCTTCACAAAAGAAACAAAATATTTTTTTCTCTTCCAAGTTATCTGTTGTGACCCTTATTCTTGAAATTTAATCCATGTTTTGATCTTCATTCTCAATTTTACTCCACTATAGTTTATTATGGAGTATTATTGATCTTGGATACACTGTAATACGAATCCCTAAAATTTGTCCTTCTGTCTCACTGGATTCGTTATTTAAAATATTTTTCATCATCCTCGGTCCTAAATGATGATATTACTGAATATCTTTTGCCCATAGTGCAAAGATGAATGATTAACTGATGAATATCTTTGGCTCGTAGTGCAAAGATGAACAGGTGTTGAGATGAACATGACCAACTGGTGATACAAATGAATATCTTTGGCCTGTAGTGCAAAGATGACTATTTGATTCAAGATGTATATTGATTGATGTCACAGGGATAAAATATCGATGATGGACTTTTAAATTCATAGATGATAGTAGATTTCATTCTCTACTTAACTCTTCTAATGAATTGTTATTTCCGCTGCAGTTGTTGATCTAAAACTTGTTGTCTATTCTATTTTATCAGATTTTTCCCTGTTGAAAACTAAGGATAATTTGTTGTATATTATCTTAGTCATAATATTCTTTACTGGTCTAGTTGAGCTCACCCTTTTCCTTTTTGTTCCATGTTTCTTCTCAGGGGTGTGGAGTAATGGTTCAAGACAGTTGTTTTAGTAGTCCTCACTATTTTGTAAAATAGTGTATCAATAATTTTAATGAGGACTCCTTTTGAGTTTGTATACTCTATTGCAGACAAGATTTGTATTTAAACTCACGCTTTATGTGTTGTTGTATATTCTTTATTTATAATTGTATTAATGAAGTTGTAGTTGTTTCGCACCATGTATTTGGTGACTCGTAATGGGTGATGTATACCTATTTTAGGGCGTCCACAACCCTATTTAATTAAAATAAGGTATTATTTATTTAATTAAACTCTTTTAATTAATTGGGCTTCCTAATCTTATTAGGGATAATTAATTAAACTCATTTAACTAATTTTACCTCCTAATCCTATTAGGAATAAATGAGAGTACTTATATTAAATTAATTCCTAAACTCTTTTAGAAATAAAAATAATAATAATTGTAATAATATTAATAAGACTCCTCTTATTAATTTATATTTAATATTTCAAAATATTAAATAATAAATATTAAGCTATTTAATTTATTCTATCACCATAGATTAAATTAAATATACTTAACATATTATTACGATTATGTCATTAACTTCTTAAATAATTATTCTTCCTTTTATGGTGTGACCCTTTACGTTCTCCATATTAAACCGGTTGTGAATAAATCAATTAGAACAATTCTAATCTTATTTAAATAAATAAATTAAACTATTAATTTATTTAAATAAATAATATTTATTCTACAATGGGGATAAGCCTCCCTAGCGATCAACGACTTTCCAGATAATATAAATTTTAACATTAATCATAAAAAAAACCTTTGAGTAAAAAGTTACCGTACAATTCAATCCTTCCACCATAATATATCCCAATGAAATATAAGACATGAAATTACTGTCAAGACTTATTTTATTTAATTATATGTATTTCGATTCTCAAATGCACAATTCTAAATAAATGCAAATTAGAGACTACTTTCTAATTTCATTTCACCTTGGCGAAGAATTTCTGGGTTGTCATTTATCGAATCAAATATGACATTTCTCTTCTTTTACTAGAAGTGAGAGATTCTATATTGATCATTCATTATCTCTATATATAACTTATTACACCCAAGCATACCCTTTGATATACCCTAAGGGTCTTAAGGAATAAGTCAAACTGTAATTCATTATATATAGATATTATGATGATCTCAAGTCTAAAGATCATTTGTACTACTATCACTACAGGAATTCCTATTGACAGGAATTGCTATTAAATAGGGTTGTGACGCCCCCAAAATAGGGGCGTTTTTATAAATAATGAAATAGTTATTACAGATTATCTTCGTGTTGGAATACCCGTTGGTTAAAAACACAAGAATGTCGTGTTGTTGCACAAGATAGCACCAGTATTGCACCAATTATTGATTCTTACGTAAGAAGGCACTACTCAATAATTGTTACGCTTATTACTTATTCGGTATTTTATTTTATTGATTCAATAATTGTTTGCGTTGATATTTTATATTATTGTTGTTTCAACAATTGTCACTACACATATTTTCCATTATCTAATAATAATTCATATTATCCTAATAATATTATTAGATAACATTATTGGCAATGTCTAGAAAGTTCACAAGGAGAGGTTTAGTCACCTAATTGCGCTACCAAGAAGGAGAAATTCTTATTGAAAGCCCCTCTTTCTTGGGAACTACTTTTGTTGTCATAAATGTGATTCTCAGAATATTATTTGTGAATAATTAATTATTGATTTATATGATAAAGAAATATTTATTTTATGTGGATATAAATGAAGGAATTTTGCATGAATTATTTGTTGAAAGGTTGGCAATTATTTTTATCCGATAAAATATTATATATTATATATATATATATGTGTGTGTATATATATATATATATATATATATATATATATATATATAAAAGAATGTGATAAAGATGATCATGGGTGGTGGAATATTTTGCCTGCAAAGATGTGCTTTTCAAACTTTTGTGGGTCCTCAAAGATGCAAAATAAGAAATTGGCAGAGATTGCAAATTGTAATCAAATTCTAAGGTAATACAGTAGCTTTGTCCTTTGTTTTCAAAGCTGATTGTTTTTTTCTTCCAGCAAAACTTGATTTTTCTAAGTGGGTTGGTGGATGCTTACAAGTTGCCAATTGTGGGCCCAACTATTGAAGAAAATTGAAGAGTTAGACAAAAGAAAGGGAGAGGTTAGGTAGGTGGGCGGAGAAAAATTAGATAGCTTCGTTTAATTTTTCCTCCGTCCTGCACTATAAATAGAGGGATAGCCCTCCTTCCTCAATTTCTCCTTCATAAATCAGAAATCCTTATTCTAAAGTATTGTGAGTATTTTTCTTGAGTATAAGAATACTTTGAGCGTAGTTTTCTGCAAGATTTTCTCAGAATAATATCCGATATTCTAGTCAAATCCAGTTTCTACTAAGGTAAAGGATATTATTTTATTTCAATACTCGTAAGAAATATTATTTTCTTTCATACTCTATAGTATAGAAGGGATTATTTCATTTCATATTCTCTAAATTTGAACTTACTATGGTAAGTATTGCTTCTAAAATTCCTGAAATGATTAGAAATTTCGTTTCATCTAATATCATTTCATAGGAATATTGGTCTGAACTTTTTATCAAATTTGGAACTTTTCATGACTGGGTCATCGCTCACTGGTCGCTTACTTCATCGCTTCTTTACTTCACGGTCACTTGATCATCGATTCACTTCTGCATCTTGTTCACAAAAAGAACCAAAATATTTTTTTCTCTTCCAAGTTATCTGTTGTGACCCTTATTCTTGAAATTTAATCCATGTTTTGATCTTCATTCTCAATTTTACTCCACTATAGTTTATTATGGAGTATTATTGATCTTGGATACACTGTAATACGAATCCCTAAAATTTGTCCTTCTGTCTCACTGGATTCGTTATTTAAAATATTTTTCATCATCCTCAGTCCTAAATGATGATATTACTGAATATCTTTTGCCCGTAGTGCAAATATGAATGATTAACTGATGAATATCTTTGGCTCGTAGTGCAAAGATGAACAGGTGTTGAGATGAACATGACCAACTGGTGATACAAATGAATATCTTTGGCCTGTAGTGCAAATATGACTATTTGATTCAAGATGTATATTGATTGATGTTACAGGGATAAAATATCGATGATGGACTTTTAAATTCATAGATGATAGTAGATTTCATTCTCTACTTAACTCTTCTAATGAATTGTTGTTTCCGCTGCAGTTGTTGATCTAAAACTTGTTGTCTATTGTATTTTATCAGATTTTTCCCTGTTGAAAACTAAGGATAATTTGTTGTATATTATCTTAGTCATAATATTCTTTACTGGTCTAGTTGAGCTCACCCTTTTCCTTTTTGTTCCATGTTTCTTCTCAGGGGTGTGGAGTAATGGTTCAAGACAGTTGTTTTAGTAGTCCTCACTATTTTGTAAAATAGTGTATCAATAATTTTAATGAGGACTCCTTTTGAGTTTGAATACTCTCTATTAGATAGTATTTGTATTTAAACTCACAGTTTATGTGTTGTTGTATTCTGCACGATAATTGTATTAATGAAGTTGTAGTTGTTTCTGTACCATGTATTTGGTGACTCAGAATGGGTGATGTATACCTATTTTAGGGGCGTCACAACCCTATTTAATTAAAATAAGGTATTATTTATTTAATTAAACTCTTTTAATTAATTGGGCTTCCTAATCTTATTAGGGATAATTAATTAAACTCATTTAACTAATTTTACCTCCTAATCCTATTAGGAATAAATGAGAGTACTTATATTAAATTAATTCCTAAACTCTTTTAGAAATAAAAAATAATAATAATTGTAATAATATTAATAAGACTCCTCTTATTAATTTATATTTAATATTTCCAAAATATTAAATAATAAATATTAAGCTATTTAATTTATTCTATCACCATAGATTAAATTAAATATACTTAACATATTATTACGATTATGTCATTAACTTCTTAAATAATTATTCTTCCTTTTATGGTGTGACCCTTTACGTTCTCTATATTAAACCGGTTGTGAATAAATCAATTAGAACAATTCTAATCTTATTTAAATAAATAAATTAAACTATTAATTATTTAAATAAATAATATTTATTCTACAATGGGGATAAGCCTCCCTAGCGATCAACGACTTTCCAGATAATATAAATTTTAACATTAATCATAAAAAAAACCTTTGAGTAAAAAGTTACCGTACAATTCAATCCTTCCACCATAATATATCCCAATGAAATATAAGACATGAAATTACTGTCAAGACTTATTTTATTTAATTATATGTATTTCGATTCTCAAATGCACAATTCTAAATAAATGCAAATTAGAGACTACTTTCTAATTTCATTTCACCTTGGCCAAGAATTTCTGGGTTGTCATTTATCGAATCACATATGACATTTCTCTTCTTTTACTAGAAGTGAAAGATTCTATATTGATCATTCATTATCTCTATATATAACTTATTACACCCAAGCATACCCTTTGTTATACCCTAAGGGTCTTAGGGAATAAGTCAAACTGTAATTCATTATATATAAGATATTATGATGATCTCAAGTCTAAAGATCATTTGTACTACTATCACTACAGGAATTCCTATTGACAGGAATTGCTATTAAATAGGGTTGTGACGCCCCCAAAATAGGGGCGTTTTTATAAATAATTGACAGTAGTTATTGCTAATTATCTTGTTGGAATACCCGTGGTTAAAACACACGAATACGTGTTGTTGCACAAGATGACACCAGATTGCACCAATTATTGATTCTTACGTAAGAAGGCACTACTCTATAATTGTTACAAAGAATTACTGCTCAATATTTTATTTTATTGATTCAATAATTGTTGCGTTGATATTTTATATTATTGTTGTTTCAATAATTGTCACTACACAGTATTTTCCATTATCAGAACAATAATTCATATTATCTGAATAATATTATTAGATAACATTATTGGCAATGTCTAGAAAGTTTTGTCTAAGGAGAGGTTTGGTCACCTAATTGCGCACCAGTAAGGAGAAATTCTTATTGAAAAGCCCCCTCTTTCCTAGGAACGACGTGGTTGCCAGTATTGTGATTCTGTAATATTATTTGTGAATAGTTAATTATTGATTTATATGATAAGAAAAATATTCATTTTATGTGGATATAGATGGAGAAAATTTTAAAGTGACAATTGTTGAAAAATTGATATTTTATCTTTTCTGAAAAAATAATTCATTTAAATATATTTTTATATTTTAATAATATAATAATGATGATATTTTTACAATAAATGTGGGATATATGAGTATGTGAGGATAAAGAGTATTTTTGTTGCATTAAATGAGTAACACATGTTTTGTGTGTCGGTGGACCCCATTTCTTGACTGAAATTTTATTATAGCATGAAAAATCGTCCGTTTATGGATTTCGGTCAATTTCTGTTTGGAATTTGGAAAATCTTTCTTCTGCAAAGTTGTAGAGAATTAAATTTCCTATAAAATGGACATAAGATTTGAATTTTTCTGATAAAGGGGCTATTTATTTTGAATTATTGAAGTTCCGGAATAATTGATTTTTGAAGTTTTAAATATTTTTTAAAAGAAAAACATGTTTGGTGTGTTTGTGAGACCAACTTGCATGTGTTTGTGGCTGAATTTAGATGGCAAGGTGTGCGTAAGAAAATAATTAATATTTTATTAAATTTTCTGCTTTGGTGTTTTAAGCAATTTCTTATTAATAGGGTGCTTAGGTTAGAATTGAAAATCACACTAGAAACTGAAGTTTTCTCTCTATATATTATCGAGCATATTTTGTGAGTATTTAGATATCTTGAGTGTTGCTATACGGTGTAAGTTCGTTCATCGTTATATCCGACATTCCAGTACTGCTCTTTTGAGGTAAGGGATAGTAAGGGATTGTAAGGAATGTTTTTTCGTAATGATATTATTCTTTCAATATCATTATACCGAAATATTGGTATGAATTTTATTGTGGAAGTTCTACCTTTTTGTGTCGGGATTACTATTCACGTATACGACACTATTCAGGTATATGATATTTTTTATGTATACTATTTTTACGATACGATTACTATTACGAGTAATATTCATGAGTTACTATTCACAAGTTACTATTCACGAGTTCCTATTCACGGGTACTATTCACGACAAAATTGGTTTCTTTTTCTGACCAAATTATCATTGATTTATGAATATTGCTCTTGAAATTAAATGTAGTTGTTGATCCTATTATTTTTATTATCATATATAATATTTTTATAACCCTGGTGATGGAATTTCTCTTTGACTTGAGTGTAAAGATGGGTAAAGTATTGGTATGATCGTGACTATGGGTTCTCTTTGGCCAGTAGTGCAAAGTTGAATTGTTGACTAGTATGATCATGATCATTGAATTTACAATGGAATATTTTTATCTTAAGTGCAAGGTGAATTGATCAACATGCTTATAATTATGGTTTATATAAATTCTGAAATGATTATGTATTTTTTTTGAGATATGAATATCTTTGGCCCAGAAGGTAAAGATGACCTGTTGTTGAATAACTTTGGCATGTAGTGAAAAGATTAACTGTTGATGAATATCTTTGGCCTGTAGTGCAAAGATGAATTTATTAGTATGATTATGAACAGGAACTGTGATTTGGTATAACCATGATTATTGATGTTTCAGGTAAAGACAGGTGATGAAAATTATCTTCGTCTTGGATGAGAAAAGAAATTTAGAACCACAATTATGATTATGAGTTATTCATATGATTGTGGGCCAGAACTATTGATTGATGTTACAGGGAGAAAACATTATTGATGGACTTTTAACATGGAGAAGATAATAGACATTATGGTCTATTTGACTCTTCTAATGGATTGCTCGTTCCGCTGCAACTATGGTTGAAAAGTTTTATCATCTACCATATGTTCTAAATATCTAATTTATTACTGATGAAGGCTATTGATAATTTAGTTATCTTTAGTCATGATATTCTTTACTAGGCTATTTGTGCTCACCCTTTTGCTTCACAATTCCTTTCAGGTAATAAGAGTGTAGCTAGGTAGAAGCGGGGTAACAGAGAATAGAATCTATGGTCTCTAATCGTGGAGGTTCCCCTAAACAAAGATAGAAAAGTGTGTTGTATTTTTTATACATCATTTAGTAGTTATGTTTGGTGAACCAAATACGGTTAGGCGAACCCAACGTTGGAAGGGTGTTTTGCCACTATCATACAAGATGTGTAATGACATGCGACTTCGTGTTATCATAAGACAAGGTTGTGCACATCCACTTGCTGAGTATATCTACAAGCACTACCTATATGATCTTGGAGTTTGGTTAAAGTATAATTCTCAATTAAAGACGGTGGAGATAATGATATGTCAAGAGAAGACTCACCATTGGAAAGAATATGATAGTAATCTTCTCATTTTTCTTTGGGGTTTATTGGGTCAACCAAGGATAATTCTGTGGGCATATGATATCTATTATAACCTAGACGCATGGCCTCCCATGTACGAAGGTTTCCTTGAGCACTTCCCAAAGATTTTAATTTTTAAAACAGTTATTGACTGTACCTTTATGTAAGGTACCATTGTGAGGTGCTGTCCACGGTTGGGTCATGAGTCACATTTGGTATATATTTGTATCAAAACTCACAACATAGGTGTTGTTGTATTTTTCATGACAATTATAGTAATAAAGTTGTAGTTATTTTCTATACCAGGTTTTTGGCAACTCAGAATAGGTTGGTTGGATTGGACCTATTTTGGGGGCGTCACATTTGGTATCAGAGCTTAGGGATATGATCTCTGGCGGAGATCAGGGAATAGAACTAGGAGAGGAGAGACGAGTAAATCCTTCGCTAGTGTGTCCTACCTAAGCTTATTTGTTGGTCAGTCATAATATCGGGATATTATGTGATATGATAATTTGTTCAATTAACCCTTGTTTTGAAGCTGTATTCTAGAATTATATCTGAAATACAGGAGATGAGCAATGGAGAAATCATGATGACAGGGAATATGGAATCTAAAATGAAAGGAAGGTATTCTCAACTCTTTGAAATACCAGGTACGTAAATTTCGGGGACAAAATTTCATAAGGAGGTGAGATTGTAAGACCCTGAATTTTATGAAATAAAAGTATTCAATTTTCTTATAATTACTATTCAATAAATAGTTAAATTGATAAAAGTTTAAAGTTAAAGGTGATATATGTAAATATTTTAAATAAGCAAGTGGTTATAAAATACTCATTGTTGTTTGGAGAATATTTGTTTGGTCGTGGAATATTCTTCCCGCTTGGGAATATTCGTATTTACGGCAGCAGACTTTTTTGGGGCCCTATAACGAAAAGCGTTGGATGAAGAAAATAACAAGTATGCATTTTTTATAAATAATTGCAGAAGTTGTTACTAAGTAATATCGTTGGAATACCCGTTGGTTAAAACACAAGAATACGCGTTGTTGCACAAGAAGATTACCAGATTGCACCAATTATTGATTCTTCTTACGTAAGAAGGCACTACTCAATAATTGTTACAAAGAATTACTGCTCAATATTTTATTTTATTGATTCAATAATTGCTACGTTG
Source organism: Panax ginseng (assembly GCA_020205605.1). NCBI lineage: Eukaryota > Viridiplantae > Streptophyta > Magnoliopsida > Apiales > Araliaceae > Panax > Panax ginseng. The sequence continues at coordinate 58,318,448 of CM035140.1, read as the reverse complement.
ATATTTTATATTATTGTTGTTTCAATAATTGTCACTACACAATATTTTCCATTATCGATCAATAATTCATATTATCCTAATAATATTATTAGATAACATTATTGGCAATGTCTAGAAAGTTCTCGTCTAAGGAGAGGTTTGGTCACCTAATTGCGCTACACAAGAAGGAGAAATTTTATCGAAAGCCCCTCTTCCTCGAACTACGTGGTCACCATTATTGTGATTCTCGTAATATTATTTCCTGAATAGTTAATTATTAATTTATATGATAAGGAAAATATTCATTTTATGTGGATATAGATGGAGAAAATTTTAAAGTGACAATTGTTGAAAAATTGATATTTTATCTTTTTTCTCGATAAAATAATTCATTTAAATATATTATTATATTTTAATAATATAATAATGATGATATTTTTACAATTAATGTGGGATATATGAGTATATGAGGAGGAAATAGTATTTTTGTTACATTAAATGATTAACAACATGTTTTTCATGTGTGTGGACCCCATTTCTTGACCGAAATTTGATTATAGCCTATAAAATCGCCTTGTTTGTGGATTTCTTGGCCAATTTCTGCTTAGAATTTGAAAAACTTTCTTCTTCTCAAAGTTGTAGAGAATTAAGTTTCCTATAGAATGGACATAAGATTTGAATTTTTCTGGATAAAGGGGCTATTTATTATGAATTATTGAAGTTTCAGAATAATTGATTTTTGAAGTTTTAAATATTTTTTAAAGAAAAACATGTTTGGTGTTTTTGTGAGACCCACTTGCATGTGTTTGTGGTTGAATTCGTAATGGCAAGGTGTGTGTGAAGAAAATATATATAATATTTTATTAAATTTTCTGCTTTGGTGTTCTAAGCAATTTCTTATAAATAGGGTGCTTAGGTTAGAATTTAAAATCACACCAAAACTAAAGTTTTCTCTCTATATTATCGAGCATATTTTACGAGTATTTAGATATCTTGAGTGTTGCTATACTAAGTAAGTTCATTCAAAGACTATATCCAATATTCCAAAGATCGCTTTTTTTGAGGTAAGGATAGTAAGGGATTTTAAGGGATCAGAAGGGATGTTTTTTCAGAATGATGTTATTCTTTCAATATCATTATACCAAAATATTGGTATGAATTTTATTGTGAAAGTTCTACCTTTTTGTGTCGGGTTACTATTCACGATATCACGACTATTCACGATACTTACACTATTAATGTATATGACATTTTTACGATACGATATACGATATACTATGTACGTAATTCATGAGTTACTATTCACGAAGTTACTATTCAGAGTTACTATTCATGAGTTACTATTCATGAGTTACTATTTAAGGGTACTATTCACTTATTCAATTTGGTTTTTTTTTTCGACCAAATTATCGCTGATTTATGAATATTGCTCTTGAAATTAAATGTAGTTGTTGATCCTATTGTTTTTATTATCATATATAATATTTTTATAACCCCGGTGATGGAATTTCTCTTTGACTTGAGTGTAAAGATGGGTAAAGTATTGGTATGATCGTGACTATGGGTTCTCTTTGGCCAGTAGTGCAAAGTTGAATTGTTGACTAGTATGATCATGACCATTGAATTTACAATGGAATATTTTTAGCTTAAGTGCAAGGTGAATTGATCAACATGGTTATAATTATGGTTTATATAAATTCTGAAATGATTATGTATTTCTTTGAGATATGAATATCTTTGGCCTGTAGTGCAAAAATGACCTGTTGTTGAATATCTTTGGCCTGTAGTGCAAAGATGAACTGTTGATGAATATCTTTGGCCCGTAGTGCAAAGATGAATTTATTAGTATGATTATGAATAGGAACTGTGATTTGGTATAACCATGATCTTTGATGTTTCAGGTAAAGACAGGTGATGAAAATTATCTTCGCCTTGGATGAGAAAAGAAATTTAGAACCACAATTATGATTATGAAGTTATTCATATGATTGTGGGCGAACTACTGATTGATGTTACAGGTTAAAACATTATTGATGGACTTTTAACATGGAGAAGATAATAGACATTATGGTCTATTTGACTCTTCTAATGGATTGCTCGTTCCGCTGCAACTATGGTTGAAAAGTTTTATCATCTACCATATGTTCTAAATATCTAATTTATTACTGATGAAGGCTATTGATAATTTAGTTATCTTTAGTCATGATATTCTTTACTAGGCTATTTGTGCTCACCCTTTTGCTTCACAATTCCTTTCAGGTAATAAGAGTGTAGCTAGGTAGAGCGGGGGTAACAGGAGAATAGAACGGTGGTCTCTAGCTGTGGAGGTTCCCCCTAAACAGTATAGAAAAGTGTGTTGTATTTTTTATACATCATTTAGTAGTTATATTTGGTGAACCAAATAGGGTGAGGCGAACCCAACGTTGGAATGATGTTTTGCCACTATCATACAAGATGTCTAATGACATGCAATTTCGTGTTATCATAAGACAAGGTTGTGCACATCCACTTGCTGAGTATATCTACAAGCACTACCTATATGATCTTGGAGTTTGGTTAAAGTATAATTCTCAATTAAAGACGGTGGAGATAATGATATGTCAAGAGAAGACTCACCATTGGAAAGAATATGATAGTAATCTTCTCATTTTTCTTTGGGGTTTATTGGGTCAACCAAGGATAATTCTGTGGGCATATGATATCTATTATAACCTAGACGCATGGCCTCCCATGTACGAAGGTTTCCTTGAGCACTTCCCAAAGATTTTAATTTCTAAAACAGTTATTGACTGTACCTTTATGTAAGGTACCATTTTGAGGTGCTGTCCACGGTTGGGTCATGAGTCACATTTGGTATATATTTGTATCAAAACTCACAACATATGTGCTGTTGTATTTTTCACGACAATTGTAGTAATAAAGTTGTAGTTGTTTTCTGTACCATGTTTTTGGCGACTCGTAATAGGTTGGTTGGATTGGACCTATTTTGGGGGCGCACATTTGGTATCGTAGCTTAGGGATATGATCTCCAAGAGATCGTGGAATAGAACTAGAGGGAGAGACGAGTAAATCCTTCGCTAGGTGTCCTACCTAAGCTTATTTGTTGGTCACCATAATATCGGGATATTATGTGATATGCTAATTTGTTCAATTAACCCTTGTTTTGAAGTCAGATTCTAGAATTATATCCTAAAATACAGAGATGAGCAATGGAGAAATCATGATGATGAAGAATATGGAATCTAAAATGAAAGGAAGGTATTCTCAACTCTTTGAAATACCAGGTACGTAAATTTCGGGGACAAAATTTCATAAGGAGGGGAGATTGTAAGATCCTGAATTTTATGAAATAAAAGTATTCAATTTTCTTATAATTACTATTCAATAAATAGTTAAATTGATAAAAGTTTAAAGTTAAAGGTGATATATGTAAATATTTTAAATAAGCAAGTGGTTATAAAATACTCATTGTTGTCGGGGAATATTTGTTTGGTCGTGGAATATTCTTCCGCTTGGGAATATTCGCATTTACGGCTGCAAGCAGCACTTTTGTGGGCCCTATAACGAAAAGCGATCGGATGAAGAAAATAACAAGTATGCATTTTTATAAAAATAACGTAGTTGTTATTTACCATTATCTATCGTTGGAATACCCGGTGGTTAAAACACAAAGAATACGTGTTGTTGCACAAGAAAGTACTACCAGCACGATTGCACCAATTATTGATTCTTACGTAAAGAAGGCACTACTCAATAATTGTTACAAAGAATTACTATTCAATATTTTATTTTATTGATTCAATAATTGCTACGCTGATATTTTATATTATTGTTGTTTTAATAATTGTCACTACACAATTTTCCATTATCGGAGCAATAATTCATATTATCTGAATAATATTATTAGATATAATTATTGGCAATGTCTAGAAAGTTTTGTCTAAGGAGAGGTTTGGTCACCTAATTGCGCACCAAAGAAGGAGAAATTTTATCGAAAGCCCCTCTTCCTGGAGAACTACGTGGTCACCAATGATTGTGATTCTGTAATATTATTTGTGAATAGTTAATTATTAATTTATATTATAAGGAAAATATTCATTTTATGTGGATATAGATGGAGAAAATTTTAAAGTGACAATTGTTGAAAAATTGATATTTTATCTTTTCTGATAAAATAATTCATTTAAATATATTATTATATTTTAATAATATAATAATGATGATATTTTTACAATTAATGTGGGATATATGAGTATATGAGGAGAAATAGTATTTTTGTTACATTAAATGATTAACACATGTTTTGTGTGTCGGTGGACCCCATTTCTTGACTGAAATTTGATTATAGCCTATAAAATCGCCTGTTTGTGGATTTCTTTCCAATTTCTGCTTGGAATTTGAAAAACTTTCTTCTCGCAAAGTTGTAGAATTAAATTTCCTATAGAATGGACATAAGATTTGAATTTTTCTCGATAAAAGGGCTATTTATTATGAATTATCAAGTTTGAATAATTGATTTTGAAATTTTAAATATTTTTAAAAAGAAAAACATGTGTGGTGTGTTTGTGAGACCCCACTTGCATGTGTTTGTGGTCAATTCAGATGGCATAGTGTGTGAAAGAAAAAAATAAATTATATTTTATTAAATTTTCTGCTTTGGTGTTCTAAGCAATTTCTTATTAATAGGGTGCTTAGGTTAGAATTGAAAATCACACCAAAAACTGGAGTTTTCTCTCTCTATATTATCGAGCATAGTTTCTGAGTATTTAGATATCTTGAGTGTTGCTATACGGTGTAAGTTCATTCATCGTTATATCCGACATTCCAGTACTGCTCTTTTGAGGTAAGGGATTGTAAGGGATGTTTTTTTCGTAATGATGTTATTCTTTCAATATCATTATACCGAAATATTGGTATGAATTTTATTGTGAAAGTTCTACCTTTTTGTGTTTGGAGTTACTTATTCACGATACTATGACTATTCACGATACTATTACTATTAAGGTATATGACATTTTTTACGATACTCACGATTTACTATGTACGAATACTATTAGTATTATTCATGAGTTACTATTTATTAGTTACTATTCATGAGTTACTATTTAAGGGTACTGTTCACGACAAAATTGGTTTCTTTTTCTGACCAAATTATCGTTGATTTATGAATATTGCTCTTGAAATTAAATGTAGTTGTTGATCCTATTGTTTTTATTATCATATATAATATTTTTATAACCCTGGTGATGGAATTTCTCTTTGACTTGAGTGTAAAGATGGGTAAAGTATTGGTATGATCGTGACTATGGGTTCTCTTTGGCCAATAGTGCAAAGTTGAATTGTTGACTAGTATGAACATGACCATTGAATTTACAATGGAATATTTTTATCTTAAGTGCAAGGTGAATTGATCAACATGCTTATAATTATGGTTTATATAAATTCTGAAATGATTATGTATTTCTTTGAGATATGAATATCTTTGGCCTATAGTGCAAAAATGACCTGTTATTGAATATCTTTGGCATGTAGTGCAAAGATGAACTGTTGATGAATATCTTTGGCCCGTAGTGCAAAGATGAATTTATTAGTATGATTATGAACAGGAACTGTGATTTGGTATAACCATGATTATTGATGTTTCAGGTAAAGACAGGTGATGAAAATTATCTTCGTCTTGGATGAGAAAAGAAATTTAAAACCACAATTATGATTATGAGTTATTCATATGATTGTGGGCCAGAACTATTGATTGATGTTACAGGGAGAAAACATTATTGATGGACTTTTAACATGGAGAAGATAATAGACATTATGGTCTATTTGACTCTTCTAATGGATTGCTCGTTCCGCTGCAACTATGGTTGAAAAGTTTTATCATCTACCATATGTTCTAAATATCTAATTTATTACTGATGAAGGCTATTGATAATTTAGTTATCTTTAGTCATGATATTCTTTACTGGGCTATTTATGCTCACCCTTTTGCTTCACAATTCCTTTCAGGTAATAAGAGTGTAGCTGGGTCGAGCGGGGGTAACAGGAGAATAGAACGGTGGTCTCTAGCTGTGGAGGTTCTTACTAAACATAGATAAGGGTTTAGAACACTTGCTTTCAGCGTCTTCTACTGTTAATTCACTTCCCTTTTGAGTCTTTATAGATTCTACATTACATAATTACATAGCATACCACATTAGGTCATAAACTATCATTAAGTATTTTCATTAACCTATCTTCTCCTTCTTCTCGGTCTAACTATTCATTTTCTTAACTAACATTCATTAGGTTAGTTAACGTTCATTACGGCTTTATAACATGTTATTGTTATAATTAATCTTATTCATTCAATGCATATGTAATTACTTTTTAAATAAACTCAAACATTCATTCAACGTGCGTACGATTTTCGTATTAATAAACTTACTTCGTGTTTACGTTTTCGTAATCTTTTCGTTGACTTTTAATCGTTAAACTTAAGGTTTTTATAACCCTTTATGCTGTTACTTTAAGTTTTATTAAGGTAATAATTCACCTTCAATCAACTTCCACTTTCTTTATATTTATTTTTATTCTTTATTTCCTCTTGATTAATCTCGGCGTATGTATTTCAGCTTCCCTCTTATATATCGCATCGTAGCAATACTCATCGTTGTTCGATCCGTGTATATAATAAGTAATATTTTCATGTTCATAGGCTTGGGTCACGCTACGACGCCGGCCCTGAGCCTTTAAATTTTTTTATGTTTTCTAATTCCAATCCTTTCTGGGCTCGTAACTTAATCGTTATAAGTCGGAATTGGCTCGTTCAAAAACCATTTTCTCATATACTTTGTATACTACGATTTCATTAGGACAACTTACGTTTTCAAATCCGTTAACACTGAATTCATAGTTTAAGTTCCTTATTACGCGTTTGTTACACGTTCGTGAACTTTCATAACATGTTTCTTTGTTTTAAGTCAAAATTCGACCATTCTTGAGTCCACAACTCTTAAATGCAAAGTGATACTCTACGCTATTGAAAACTAAGGTTTCTGAGTTAAATGGCGACTTTTGACTTTCATTTCGAGAATTTCACGATTTCGACGATTATCGTCTAATCTCGTAAATTTAGCCATAACTTCGTTGCTTGAGATTTTTACTCTGTTCAAAATGGACTCATTCCATTATCCAAACATCCATCATATTAAACAAACATATATCATTTAATCCTATATATGATGGTTTTAAACTTGTCCATGTACAACATATGATAAATTTCATGTGTTCTTCATTAGTTCATATTTATATGATTATGATCCCACTTGTAACATGGTTAATAATGTTTAACGTCCACTAATTGCAATCCTTGTTACTCCTTATGATACATGTTCCACCAATATCCACTTCTCTATCAAAACTACAAATGAAGAGATGAAGATTAATGGTTAAAGATTTATTACATTTGATGTTCTAACTTTTCTTTTTCTTAGATTAATAAGATAGCTCTCACTTCTCTCTCAATAATATTTCTCTAAGATGTTGGTGGAAATTAACAAGCAACAAATGACCAACAAAGCTTCATATATATAGGCTTGGAAAATTGAGGGTTAAAGGGTCAAAATCACTCCACCAACTTAGTATTCCACCTCCTTACTATTCAATGCTTGCAAGCTAAGTCTTCTCCTTTGCTTGGCCACCAAGTTGGCCGACCATGTGCCCCATGGGGGACCCACATGGGTTGCCCCATGGGTTTTTCTCACCCGGTGACCTATTGATTCGATCCACGGGTTTGGTTCTTAGTTTGGGCTTAGGTTTAATTAACTTTAGGCCTAACATTGGGCTTGCATTTAATTGTCTTTGGGCCTTAACATATTTCACTTGGGCTTGCCAAACTCATAACAAAATCCTACTAGTCCATGAATAATGGTTTAAACTTTTTACGTATAATCCTTGTATTCTTCTCGTATACTAGTTCGTATAACATTCAACATATACGTTATGTTATCTTTCATATATAATTATACAATACCTCGTATCATACTCGTATTCATTACCTCGTATAATAACTTTCTTATTATACGATCTTCATTATTCAAATCGTCACTTTCCTTAACATTCTCGAACTTTGTACGCAGGCGAAAAACCGCGTTTGTCATAACTGAATTATTATTAAGTAATCCATCCTTACTTATCATTCTATCGTTATGTATTTCCCGAAAGTTCAAAAATAATTCCCGAGCAGAAAATGGATAAATAGTGTTTTTCAGAGAATTTCTCGGAAAGCTTTTATTTTCGTCTTGGAAATTCAAACACCTTAATTCTATCACGTAGCAATAATACTACGATATTATTCCACTTTTAGGTTATAGAATAACCTTCATCACGCTCACTCGTTATAAATAACATATATTATAATTTTATTCATTAATTATTCAAATAAAATTAGTTTACATTATAATTCGATTTTCTCGATTGTTACATTCTTCCCCCTTATAAAAATTTTGTCCCTAGAATCTCGCTATAAATTATTCAAACAACTAAAGGTAATTTTTCTTCATCTTTTCTTCAAGTTCCCACGTTGCTTCTTCGACATCGTGATTCCTCTATACTACCTTCACCGAAGATATAACTTTATTATTTAGAACTTGCTCTTTTCTATCAACGATTTGAACAGGCATTTCTTCATATGTCAAGACTTTCTCAACATGAATAGGCTCATACTCTATTATGTGCTTATAATCTGACGTATAAGGACGTAACACAGATACATGAAACACATTGTGTATGCGTTCTAAGTCTGGAGGTAATGTTGCCATGTAAGCTACATTTTCTACCCTTTTTAATATCTTGTAAGGTCCTATAAACCTTGGGCTTAACTTTCCCTTATCCCCAAAATACATCTTTCCTTTCCAAGGAGATACCTTTAGAAACATATACGTGCTGACTTCAACCTCTCTTCTCATTCGATGCGGATCTGCATACTTTTTTTGTTTGTCTTGAGCTACTACCAGTAACATTCGTATCAACTTTACTATATCCGCTATTTGTTGCACCAATTCAGGTCCTAGCATTCGACATTCTCCTACTACATCCCAACACAATGGTATTCTGTACTTCCTTCCATATAAAGCTTCATAAGGCGGCATGCCTATGCTTGCATTATAACTGTTATTATATGTAAACTCTACTAACGGTAGATGATCATCCCAACTACCTTTGAAATCCATAACGCAAGATCGTAGAATATCTTCTAATGTTTGAATTATTCTTTCGCTCTGCCCATCTGTCTGTGGATGATAAGTTGTACTTAACTTTAACTGTGTTCCCATATGTTCTTACAAACTCCTCCAGAAATTTGATGTGAATCGTGGATCACGATCTGAAACTATCGAAACGGGTACCCCATGTCTTGAAATAATTTCCTTAACATAGAGTTTAGCTAACTGATCTAAGTTAAACTTGACTCTTATTGGCAAAAAGTGAGTTGACTACGTCAACTAGTCCACTATTACCCAAATAGCGTCGTAACCTTTCTGTGTAGTTGGAAGTCCCATCACAAAATCCATTGTGATATGCTCCCACTTCCATTCTGGAATTTCCAATAATTGTAACAAGACGTTTGGTTGTTGATGTTCGGCCTTAACTTTTTGACAAGTTAAGCACCTACTTATATATTCTGCTATCTCTCTCTTTATGTTTGGACACCAAAAACTCTATCGAAGGTCTTGATACATCTTAGTACTACAAGGATGAATCGAGTACCTTGAACTATGAGCCTCTTGTAATATTTACTCCTTTAATTCTGTTTCACTTAGAACCCAAATTCTTCCTTTAAATCCTAATAACCCCTCATTATCAAGACTATACTTTATCTCATTTTCATTTACTAGTCGTTTCTTCATCTAATCACACTCATCATCTCTGAGTTGTACCTCCTTGACTCTCTCTACAATGGTAGGTCGAGCCTCCGTTGTAAATAGTTTCTGACTCGACTTACTCGGTAACTTCACCTCTAACTCTATTTTAGCCATCTACTTAAGGCGTCGGCAACTTCATTTTCTTTTCCTGGATGATACTAGATATCACCGTCGTAATCCTTTATCAACTCTAGCCATCTTTTTTGTTTGATATCTAAGTCATTTTGTGTAAAGATATATTTTAATTAGACTTTTATGGTTCGTGTATATCTCACATTTTTCACCATATAGGTAATGCCTCCAAATCTTTAAGGCAAATACCACCGCTGCCAGTTCCAAATCATGAGTAGGATAAAATTTCTCATAATCCTTTAACTGCTGAGATGCTTACGCAATGACCTTGCCATGCTGCATGAGCACGCAACCAAGTCCTCTGTGCGAAGCATCACTATAAACTACAAAATTCCCAATATCATCGGGTAAAGATAATACAAGTGTTTCACTCAACCTTTTCTTTATTTCTTGAAAACTATTTTCACACTTCTCAGTTCACACGTACTTCATTGTCTTTCTTGTCAAATTAGTCAACGGAGTAGCTATCTTAGAAACATCTTGGATAAATTTTCAATAGTACCCCACTAACCCCAGGAAACTTCATACCTCTGTTGGTGTTTTCAGTTGTTCCCAATTAATCACTGCTTCCACCTTTGTTGGGTCTACTAAAATTCCATCTCGATCGATAACATGTCCTAAAAACTGCACCCTTTCTAGCCAAAATTCACACTTAGTGAATTTCGCGTATAACTTCTCATTCCTTAGTGTCTTCTAATCTGAGGTGCTCAGCGTGATCTTCCGGCGTCTTAGAATAAACTAGAATATCATCGATAAACTCTATGACGAACCTATCAAAATATTGTTTGAACACTCAGTTAATCATATCCATAAATGCAGCTGGTGCATTCATCAATCCAAATGACATTACAAAACACTCTTAATGGCCGTAACGAGTCCTGAATGTCGTCTTAGGTACATCCTCCCTTCTAACTTTTAACTGATGATACCCCGTTCACAAATCTATTTTAGAAAAATACTTTTCTCCTTTCAACTGATCAAAGAGATCATCGATCTTGGGTAATGGGTATTTATTCTTTATTGTTAACTTGTTCAACTCTCGGTAGTCGATACAAAGTCTCAACTGTAAGACCCCAACTTATTATAAATAAAATCGAATTTCCTCTATTTATTATTGTGAATAATAAGGTATTAATTTGATATAATACTTTGGTTATGAGTGAAATGTGAAAATTTTGCAAAATAAGCAAGTGGTTATAAAATATTCTTTGTTTTTGGGGAATATTCATTTGGTCGTGGAATATTCTTTTTGTCGGGGAATATTCGTACGACGGAGCAGCCATTTGTAGGCCCCATAACGGATAACGGTCGGATGAAGAAAACAAAAAAATTGAGTTTTTACAAATAACGGCGTAGTTTTTACCGTTAACACTGTTGGAATACCCGGTGGTTAAAAATACAATGTCTACGCGTGGTTGCATAAAGAAGACAAGAAGATATTGCCTTTGTATTTTTGAATTATTGATTCTTACGTAAGAAGACACTACTCAATAATTGTTACAGTAATTACTATTCAATATTTTATTTTATTGGTTCAATAATTGCTGCATTGATATTTTATATTATTGTTGTTTCAATAATTATCACTGCACAATATTTCCCATTATCGGATCAATAATTCATATTATTTTAATAATATTATTAGATAGAATCATTGGCAATGTCTAGAAAGTTCTGTCAAGGAGAGGTTTGGTCACCTAATTGCGCGCCAGTAAGGAGAAATCCTTATCGGAATAGCCTGGTTGTCATAATTGTGATTCTGTAATATTTTTTGTGAATAATTAATTATTGATTTATATGATAAGGAAATATTTATTTGATGTGGATATAAATGATGGACTTATTTATTTTATGTGGTTATAAATGAAGGAATTAATGCTGAGGTGTTTTATCAGTATTTTGTTGGAATAGAGGTATTAAAAATCATCCGTTTGTGGATTTCGGATATTTTTTGTTTTGAATTTGGAAAAACTCAAAGCTACAAAGTTGTAGAGAATTCAATTTCGTGCGTAATAGACATAAAATTCGTATTTTTCTGATAAGTGGGTTATTTTTTATGAATTACTGAAGTTTCGGAAAATAAAATAATTTTTATTAAATTATGGGTGGGACCCACTTTTGGTTGGTGTTGAATACATGTGGGCTGCTATTTTTCTTCAAAGATGGCTGGCTTTGAATGAGGTGTGTGTAGAATGGAAGAAAAAAAATAATATTATTTTATTATTTTAGTCTCCTTTGGCATTCTAGCATTTTCCTATAAATAAGCGCTTATGTTAGAATTAAAAATCACACCAGAAACAAGTTTTCTTTCTCTCTATATTATCGAGCGTATTTTTGTGAGTATGTAGATACTTTGAGAATTGTTGTTCGGTACAAGCTTCCTTCGGCTTTATATCCGATATTCCAATCAGAAGTACCGTTATTTTGATGTAAGGGATGTTATTTTCTTCGTATATGATATTATTTCTTTCAATATCATTATGCCGAAATATTGGTCTGAATTTTTTATCAAATTTGGAACTTTTTGTGTCGGGGTTACTATTCACGTATACGGTACTATTCACGTATACGGTACTATTCACGAATACGACACTATTCATTGAAAAATGAAATTTTCTTCTTTTTGTCCAAGATGTCTATTATGGTTACTATCTTTGATTGTATCCATGTTTTGATCTTTATTTTTAAATTCTGCTTCAAAATTGGTTATTATGGAGTATTATTGAACTTGGATAAAACTGTAATACGAATCCCTAATATTTGTTCTTTTATTTCACTGGATTCGTTTTCTTTAAGATATTTTTCATCATCCTCAGTCCTAAATGATGATATAAATATCTTTGGTCTGTAGTGCAAAGATGAATGATTACCCAATGAATATCTTTGGCCGTAGTGCAAAGATGAACATATGTTGAGACCAACTGGTGATACAAATGAATATCTTTGGCCTGTAGTGCAAAGATGAATATTTGATTCAAGATATATATTGATTGATGTTACAGGGATAAAATATTGCTGATGGACTTTTAAATCTTAGAAGATAGTAGAATTATTTCTCTACTTGACTCTTCTAATGGATTGTTGTTTCCGCTGCAGTTGTTGATCTAAAACTTGTTGTCTATTATATTTTATCAAATTATTCCCTGTTGAAGACTAATGATAATTTGTTGTATATTATCTTAGTCATAATATTCTTTACTGGGCTAGTTGAGCCCACCCTTTTCCTTTTTATTCCATTGTTCTTCTCAGGAGGAGAGAATTTAGCAGGAACTAGCCGGGGTATGGAGTGATGCTTCAAGATAGTTGTTTTAATAGTCCTCACTATTTTGTAAAATAGTGTATCAATAATTGTAATGAGGACTCCTTTTGAGTTTTTATACTCTCTATTAGACAATATTTGTATTCAAACTCATAGTATATAAGTTATCGTATTTTGCACGACAATTGTATTACTGAAGTAACCTGTCTTCTCCTTCTTCTCGGTCTAACTATTCATTTGCTTAACTAACATTCATTAGGTTAGTTAATGTTCATTACTACTTTATAACATGTTATTATTATAAGTACTCTTATTCATTCAATGCTTAAGTAATTACTTTTTAAATAAACTCAAACATTCATTCAACGTGCATACGATTTTCGTATTAATAAACTTACTTCGTGTTTACATTTTCTTAATATTTTCGTTGAATTTTAATCATTAAACTTAAGTTTTTAATCACCCTTTATGATGTTACTTTAAGTTTGATTAAGTTAATAATTCACCTTAAATCAACTTCCCCTTTCTTTATATTTATTTTCATTCTTTATTGCCTCTTGACTAGTCTTCGCTCTGCGCACTGGGCTTCCCTTTTATATGTCAATGTCAGTAGCACGACTCAACGATTAAGAATCGGATCCTGCATGGCGCTACGATACCATGTCCATAGGCTTGGGTGGCGTTGCGGCGCCGACCTTGAGCCTTTGAAAAAATTTGAAGTTTTCCAATTCCAATCCTTTCCGGGCTCGTAACTTAATCGTTATAAGTCAGAATTGGCTCGTTTAAAAGCCATTTTCTCACATATCTTGTATACTATGATTTCATTAGGACAACTTACTTTTTCGAATCTGTTAACACTGAATTCACAGTTTAAGTTCCTTATTATGCATTCATTAAACGTTCGTGAACGTTTATAGCTCGTTTCTTCGTTTTAAGTCAAAATTCGACCATTCTTGAGTCCGCAACTGTTAAATGCAAAGTTCTACTATACACCATCAAAAACTAAGGTTTTTGAGTTAAACGGCGACTTTTGACTTTCATTCCGAGAATTTCACGATTACGATGATTATCGTTTAATCTCGTAAATTTCGTCATAACTTTGTTACTTGAGATTTTTACTCCGTTCAAAATGGATTCATTCCATTATCCAAACATCCATCATATTAAACAAACATATATCATTTAATCCTACATATTATGGTTTTAAACTTGTCCATCGACAACATATGATAAATTTTCATGTGTTCTTCATTAGTTCATATTTCTATGATTATGATTCCACTTGTAACATGGTTATTAATTTTTAAGGTCCACTAATAGCCATCCTTCTTACCCCTTATGATACATGGTTCCACCAATATCCACTTCTCTATCAAAATTACAAATGAAGAGATGAAGATTAATGGTTAAAGATGACCTTTGATGTTCTAACTCTTCTTCTTCTTCTTCTTGGATTAATAAGATAGCTCTCACTTCTCTCTCAATAATATTTCTCTAAGATGTTGGTGGAAATTAACCAGCAACAAATGACCAACAAAGCTTCATATATATAGGCTTGGCAAAGTGAGGGTAAAAGGGTTAAAATTACTCCACCTCCTTACTATTCAATGCTTGCAAGAAAAGCTTTCTCCTTTGCTTGGCCACCAAGTTGGCCGGCCATGTCCCCCATGGGGGACCCACCTGGGTTGCACCATGGGTTTTTCTCACCCGGTGACCCATCGGTTCGATCCACGGGTTCGGTTCTTGGTTCGGACTTAGGTTTAATTAACTTTGGGCCTAACGTTGGGCTTTCATTTAATTGTCTATGGGCCTAAACATATTTCACTTGGGCTTGACAAACTCATAACAAAATCCTACTAGTCCATTAATAATGGTTTAAACTTTTAACGTATAATCCTCGTATTCTTCTCGTATACTAGTTCATATAACATTCAACATATACGTTATGTTATCTTTCATATATACTTTTACAATACTTCGTATCATACTCGTATTCATTACCTCGTATAATAACTTTCTTATTATACGATCATCATTATTCAAATCTTCACTTTCCTTAACATTCTCGAACTTCGTACGCAGACAAAAAACCGTGTTTGTCATAACTGAATTATTATTAGGTAATCAATACTAATTTATCATTCTATCGTTATGTATTTCCCAGAAGTTCAAAAATAATTCCCAAGCAAAAATGGATGAATAGTGTTTTTCAGATAATTTCTCGGAAAGCTTTTATTTTTGTCTTGAAAATTCAAACACCTTAATTCTATCACATAGCCATATTACTACGATATTATTCCACATTTAGGTTATAGAATAACCTTCATCACGCTCACTCGTTATAAATAACATATATTATAATTTTATTTATTAATTATTCAAATAAAATTATTTTACATTATTATCCAATTTTCTCGGTTGTTACATATACCTTAGCGAGTCACATTCAGTGAACTTATTCTCCAATAAGCACCTACATACTTGCTTTAGTGTCTCCACACAAATGATCATGAGATCAATCATCCTCATCCAATGAGCAAGCAACGTATGTATCAATCTATCTAGATTCACTAATAACCTTTTTAGTAATCTCATCATGATTCTAAAAACATTGCTTAAAACTATGAGTTTATCGCATATTATTAAAACAACACCATGTATATAATAAATTCCTAAATAATTAATTCTTTTACTAATAAATAAATAAGATTGATTACAAAGTATATGTTGTAATAACCCGATATTTTCTATATAATTGAATAACAAATTTTCGTATAATTTTTTTTTAAAAATAAAGGTGGGGAATATGTACAAGTTAATGTGTATATATATATGTGATCAATAAAATTTATTTATTACATGAATAATTACAAATACTTTTTAGAATTATTGATCATTATAAATTATATTCTTATAATAAATTAATTTTGTAGTAAAAATATTTTTATTCTTTATTTTCCATGAAAATATGATTATATTATTATTTAAACAATATATGAAATAATTATTAGAATTATTATAATAACTAATTTATTATGTGAATTTATTCAAATTTGTTAAGTTAATTATTTTAACTTAGCTAATAATGATATATATGCAAGATAAATCAGATATGGAATCCAAACCCTAATTCTGGATTTGGAATAAGGAAAGAGAATATTAATATTATATTAATTATATTTTGGTCCTATAGATATGTACTGTATGTATAGACTGATAATGATTTGTCAATTATGGTGTAATAGTAAAACCTTAGTATAATTTTGATAAACCCTAATTCGGAAGTCAAATAGGACTTTAAGTTTAGCTAAGATGTTGTTTTATATGATTAATACTTGATCAAGTATGGTAGATTCTATTGCTAATTAGGGAAACCCTAAATTAGTAATTAGAAACCCTAATGACTAGAACCCTAATTTAGTAATTAGAAACCCTAATTACTAAATTAGAACCCTATGTGCTAAAATAGAAACCGTAATTGCTAATTAAAAGCCCAAATGCTAATTAGTAAATTATTAAACCTAATTTCTGGGTCTAAGTACTTAAAAACCTAAACTAATCAAGAAACCATAATTTTCATTTTTTGAAACTAAATTTTTTATTTTTAAACCCTAAATAAAAATCCTAGAAAATCAAATTTTTGACAATCTTAAGGCTAAACCCTAAGGGTCAAACCCTAAGGGTTTACCAAGTTACCAAATGGCCATTAAAATTAAAAGCCAAAAAACCAGTTTACCCTTATTGCATTATTGTATGTAATTTGTAGATCTATCAATAATTGGAGTTTGTGAACCACTTTTGACTTATAATATAACCAAATACTCAGCACATCCGCTATAGAATCAATATATATATAGATCAAGAGATAGAGAGAAAAAATCATTTTCAAGCCCATTTGTTCATCACACTCAACCAAAACACTCTTCACTTCAAACCTACGAAATTCCATTGCTAGATCAGTCACAAAACAAGCCCCACTAACACTCATAACAAATCAGAAGCCTAGAATCAAGAATTGGTTCACAGAGGTATAAAACCTAATTTAGAAATCTGAACTTTGATTCCATGTTAGATCTTGTGTTTTAATGTTTAAACATGTTGTTTATAGTCCATATAGTTGATCTGGGTTGGTAGATTATAGATCCATAACATCTAAGTGCACGAATTTGATGTTTTTCAAAATCTAGATTTTTTTTTAAATGATGTCTGACAACGAATGTCAGACCTCCTAGATCTCAGCCTGTTTATGTTTTTGGCTGGTTAAATGTTTTTGCTTGTAGTATGCTATGAGGTCTTTGATCTAGAACTTGAATCAGGGTCAGATCTGGTTTATATTTCATGTTATTGTTGGTCAAACTCAGTTGACCGAGCATGACTGGACAATTCTGGGTAACCCAGAAACTGCCCAGATCGTGTCTGACAACAACTTTGTGGCTCCAGATCTGTCAGGATTTTGTTTCTTTGTTCTTATTTTTGTATCTAAGTTGTAATATGTTGTTTAGACTACATGTTAATGCCTTAAGATCACCTAAAAGATAAACAGGTTGGACTTAGTGGCCGGTCAAACTAGCCAAGTCGAACACGTTTTCTGTTTTCTATGTAACCTAGAAAACATATGAACGTGTCGTCTGACATGGTTTGACCGGATCATATTTGCATGATGTGTTGTTGTTATATGTGTTTTATGTAATAGATATGTACCCCTACATGTTAGCTACACACTGCAACTCTTAGATCACAAAAACATTACACGTACATCAAGTTGTGGAAGCCCAAATATAACCAGTCGAACTGTTCTTCATTTCTGGGTAACCCAAAAAATGAAGAACTTCTCTGACAGTCACTTTGAAGGCTTTGATCTCGTTAGTGTTTTATTGTTTGGCCATGTTTGTTGTTGGATCATGTGATCTTATACTAGTACTACAAGATGGGATCAATGGGCTAGCCCAGAAACACATTACACACTAATTTGTTGATGGTCAAATGTGGTCACTCGAAACTGGCTTATGAATGTTCTTGAGCCTCAAGAACACCTGAGGCGACACTTTAGGTCGCTAAAGGCTATAGCGACAGACTTTTTAGTTTTAATTAAATTAATTTCCAAAAATCATTTAAAAATAAAAATTAATTTCTGAAAATTACAAAAATTATTTTAAAAATTACTTTAAGTTATAAAAATTAACATTTAATAATTTGTCATATTTTTCATAAATATTAGCATTTATTTTAATATTATTGATATTTAATTTATTTAATAATGCATTAAATAAATTAATTAAAATTAATTTATTATATTAAAAATCATTTTAAATGATAATAAGGTATTTAATAATATTTTATGTTCTAAAATATAACTTTTAATATTTTAAGATAAATTTCATTAATTATTTAATATTAATGATATTAGATTTATTTAATAACTATATTATTTAAATTAGTTTAAAAATAATTTCAATATTATAAAAATCATTTTAAATGAAAATAAATAGTTTAAAATTTTTTGAGTTATAAAAATAACTTTTAATATTTAAAGGCAAGTTTCATTAATAATTTAATATTAATTTATTTAATAATTATATTATTTAAATTAGTTTAAAATGATTTCAATATTATAAAAATCATTTTAAATGAAAATAAATAGTTTAAAAATATTTTAAGTTATAAAATATAATTTAATATTTAAAGACAAGTTTCATTAATAATTTAATATTAATTTATTTAATAATTATATTAAATAAATAGTTTAAAAATGGCTTTATTAATTTAAAAATCATTTAAAAGGGATATAAATGGTTTGAAATTATTTTAAGTTATACTTAATGACTTTTAATAATTTGTTGAATAATACATTAATATTTACATATTAATAGTAATTATTTAAAAATAATTTTAAATATTTTAAAATTCATTTAAGGGTAGTATTAATGTTTTAAAAATATTTTTAGTTATTATAAATAACTTTAATATCTTTGCAATGGTTTCATTAATAGTTTAATATTATTTAAATATTAATGATAATAGAATTATTTAATATTTAAATCATTTAAAAATGATTCCAGTGTTTGAAAAATCATGATAACTTATAATAATTATTTAAAAATCATTATAAGACTATGAAAAATAGTATGACTGATATTTAAAATATCTAAACGAATATTAAATTATAGAATAAAGTTTTAGACTCGATAATTATCCGATAAAGCCGTCGGTACACCGAAATGTTTCAGAAATTGATCTGGACTTAGATAGTTTGACTAGATACGTGTTTATTTGTGATCCAATAACTGTTAAACATATGTGACAATGTGATTAGTTTATGTGCTGACTGCAAATAGCAGTACTATGTGTTATGATATGTATTTCTAATCGATAGAATGATCTTAATAATGATAGGTCTCGATATAAAAGATAAAACTAAATTGTGTAAGCAGCAGATCAGGTAAGTATCCAATCAAATTATTTTGGTTCGGATTCCCGACTATGTATGAACATCCCAAATATGGAAAAACTTTTGCGCGCCTAAGGCGGATAAGATGAACGATAATATCATTCTTGTATGTAGTATTAATCAATACAGGGCACATTGGGATGATCACCCTCGTGCCTGTAAGTTATGACGGTTTGCTGATTAAGTCCTGCTAAACCATAGCGAAAATTGAAAACAAAGTTCATAGTCTGTCGATTGCTCTCCATTTATAGTCAGTACGTAGTTTCAAAATTTTGATATAGAATTGATATGTTGTTATTAGTGGTTCAGCTTATTTCACAACTGTTGATTCGTTATAGAAGTGTCATTCAAAGAAAATATTTAATCCTTTCAGCTAATATTTATTGTTGTTATTACTTGCTGGACAATCAAATGCTCATTCTTGTTTTAAATTTAAATTTTTTCAGTTAAGTGTGATCAACCAGAAGGATCTACCAAGAACAAAGGAAAAGGAAAGGTTGCAGAATAAGTTCTATGCTATCATATATAATAACTAGACTTTAGTAAGACTATGATATTTATTATTAGCATGTAATGTAATGTGATATATTAAAGGTTGGAAACCTAGGGATTTAGAAAACTCTGATATGTAAATTAAGTTTGATATCTATATTATTGTTATTATTCCGCTCAAAGAAATGGTATCGTGAAGCACCGAGTTCGGATTTCAAGTACCTGAATTTGGGGGCGTCACAGGTTGGTATCAAAGCTTTAGGTTAGAAACCTTAAGTGGGGTAGACCTTAGGCTATAACCTTTAGGATAAAGGGAAACAATGAAAATACAAATAACTCATATAGAGTTTAAAAGGAGATGAATTGAATAAAATCATCGTAAAACAAAATAAAAGATAATTTATATAAAACTATTATGTGTTTTGTGTATATATTATATGTTAATCAAAATAATTTTTATGTAGATGTCAGATGGAAAAGGATTAGGATACTCTCAGATTGTAAAGAAGGAGTCAATCTCCATAACCTAGCCAATATCAAAGCCAATAGCTGAAATAGAGGCTTACCTTGAAAGAAACCATAATGAGGTGGTTTTTGTGAAAATTGTAGTATCGGATCCAGAAACGGTAATATAACAGATGGGTAGAATATAGTTAAAGAATATAAGGTTAAGCTCGAGTTCTTAAAACTCATACTTATGGTAAGTTCATGACTCATAATTATATGAAATTTTTGAACCCCTCAGCGAATGGACGCCAAAGGTCTGACTAGGATAAGTTCTTAAACTCATATGATTGTGGTAAGTTCCTGAACTCATAATGTGTGGTAAGTTTGACAAACTTTGTATAATTATGTGTGAATGGATTATTGAGGATAATAGGAATATATAGATTACTAAGCAATTGATCCTTAGTAAAGGCGTAGGAAATAAGTAGTATTAGTATTACTTGAATATGTATGATTCTATGATGTGTATATGATAGTTATGTTTGTGTAATGTAATATTCTCAACTTTTGTATATGTTGTGGCATCGATTCCCCACTTTTGTGTCACAAAGGGATAACGGATGTTTAAAGCAATATGTGTTATGCTATATGGTGTAAAGTACTGTAAATTAGTTGGATGAACATGATTTTATTTAATCAGATAATGCCGCTAAGACGAAAATGAAACCAAATGATAGAAGAACATGTCAACAAATCTGGAGGACAACCAGACCCGATACAGAATTTTGCGAATATGGTCGCTCAAGCTATGCAGAATGGAATACCAGCCGTGGGAAATCAGCCAGATAATCGATTGGCAAACTTCAAAGACTTCAAGGCAGTCGGACCACTAGGATTTAGAGGATCAACTGACCCTATAGAATCATTTTTGATAGCTAGGGTAACGGAGGGGCAAAAGATAGCTTTTGCCACCTATATGATGAAAGGGGAGGCGAATTTTTGGTGGGAGGCAAATCAAGCTACAGCCGGAGAAGGGAGTAGTGGTGGTAGGACTGGAAAAAGGAAAGGAGATAATTTCGGAAATACCGGAAATAGTGCATGAGGTGGAAAGAAATAGGTTGTGCAGTGTGACGCCCCCAAAATAGGTATACATCACCCATCTTGAGTTGCTATATACATGGTACATAAATCAAATACAAACTTAATTATACAACTGTCGTGTAATATACGACAAAACATAGTTGAGAGTTTAAACAAGAATATTTCCTTCTAGACAATATCCACTCTCAATAGAGTCCTCATAACAATTATTATCACAATATTTCACAGAATAGTGAGGACTACTAAAACAACCATCTGGACCGTCAATCCATTCCGTGACTCATCCCAGCTATATTCTCATTTCCTGAAGAGAACAATGACAGATAAGGTGAGCTCTACTAGCCCAGTAAGAAATATTATGACTAAGATAATGCAAAATAATTTATCCTTAGCCTTCAACAGTATAAAAACTTATAGAATACAATAGACAAAAAGTTTTAGATCAATAACTGCAGCGGAATAAGCAATCCATTAGAAGAGTCAAATAGAGCATAAAATCTACTGTCTTTTATGATTTAAAAAGTTTTTCATCAACTTTATCATTGAGACTCAGCTTAATAAATAAAATTGAATCATCCCTGCACCACGGCCAATGATATTCATGTAATCATCAATGGTCATGATTATATCGAATAATCCCTTGTCATAATCATACCAACAACTGTCCATCAATGAACTACAGGCCAAAGAGGACTTTTACCACATAATTCGTTACATTACGGTCATGATTATACCGAATAATCCCTAGTCATAATCATACCAAGTCCATCTATACACGTAAGCCAAAGATGACTTTCATCACAATATAAGCATGAGGATGATGACAATGACATAATAATTCAATAAAACAAGTTCAAGGATAAATTTTAAAGATTTATAATTTAATTTATCCAGAAATCAATAACGTCCAAATTGTCAATATGATACTGCTTTGTGGAGTAAAATTCAAGAATAATATTCATGTACCAAAAATAATTTGGACAGAAAAGAAATATATTTTTTGGGTGAATAATACCCCGTGAATAGTACTTCGGGAATAGTACCCCATGAATAGTACCCTGACATGAAAAGTGTCCCGAATACCCAAGTAAATGATACTAGAGTGAATAGTAATCAGGTGAATAGTAACACATGAATAGTAACTCGTGAATAATACTCCGGCACGAAAAGTGCCTCGAATACCTGAGTGAATAGTAACTGAGTGAATAGTAACCTATGAATAGTAACTCGTAAATAAAATACCAAATAAAATGGTATTTCATGATGAGTACAAAAGAAATGATATCTTATACGAGTATAATAGGATATACAAAACTGCAAATGGATTTTCACCTGCCATGCGGTAATTCACATAGACAGATCGTTTCCATAATTTAATAAGGAATGAATATGAAGGATCATTCACCATGCATGCGGTAATCCACACAAATAGGTTATTCTAACAAAATAATAAACAATGGAACCAGGTCATGTGTAATCCACACAGTAAGGATATTCCAACAGAATAATAAAGAACGGAACCAGGTCATGCGTAATCCGTACAAACAGGATATTCCAACAGAATAATAAAGAATGGAATAACAACAAAATTTACTACATATACGATAGATCAGCATAAAAACAAAAGTTATTCCAATGTAATAATAAAGAATGAAATAACAAACGAATTTCACCATGTATGCGGTACTTCACATAGACAGGTTATTCCAACATAATAATAAAGAATGGAATAACAACCCTTATTGAAAGAAAATAACTCTCTTCATGAATACGAACGAATACTACCCCTTACCTCAAAAGAAGATTGGATACTGGAATAGTGAGGTAGCAGACTTCTCTTCTTTTTTCTCTCCATAATTTCTCTCTATAATAATTGTTCTATAGCTTTAGTGAATTGGTGAGAAATGAAGGAAGAATGAGCTTCTATTTATAGGAAAATATAGTTTCAATAATTACACGTTTTGGGGCTCGAAATATTACAGTATAATATCTTCCTCTTTTCCTTCATTTTTAATTTAGTCCTGCAAGTATTAACAAACTTTCACCACCTCCCCTAATAGTAAATAATGTGAATTAATAGTAAAACATGTGACTCAATAGTTCTAAACATGTAAAAAAAAATAATTACAGTATAGTACATTCATCTATACCTCCATTTTTAACTTAGTCGTGCAAGTATTATCAATCTTGCACCAACTCCCCTAATAGTAAATGAATGTGAATCAATAGCACACAAATGTGAACAAATAGTTATAATCATGTGAATTAATAGCAATTAATTGCTCATTTATCCGGTTAATTACCTGATTGCAATATAACCTCCAGACATCAATTATTATAGAAATAAATGTTGATTTTCACTAACACTAATAATTCCAACACAATGGAACTATAAATTTCATCTTTAATCAACACGAATGTATTCATCATTAATATTATAATTCATAATATTTAACAACCAGGTCGTTCCCATGAGAGAGGGGGCTTTCCGATAAGAATTTCTTCTTATTGGCGCGCAATTAGGTGACCAAACCTCTCCTTGACAGAACTTCTAGACATTGTCAATATTGCAAATAATAATATGAATAACTTTATCGTCTTAATTATTGATTTAATAATATAAAATATTGATACTGTGACAATAATTGAATCAGTAATATGAGAGATATGATGCAGCAATTACTGTAGCAATAATTGAGTATAAGTGAGTGACTTCTTACGTAAGCATCAATAATCAATATTGTGTGCTACTATGCAACCATGCGTATTATTGTACTTTTACTATCGGATAGTTCAACAGTTTTAACGGTAACACTTTCGCCATTATTTTTATAAAAAGATAATTTTGTCGTTTTCTAACTACGACAATACTTCCGTTGTGGGGTCCACCAATGATTATGCCGTCGTACGGATATTCCCCGATAAAAAGAATATTCCTAGACCAAACGAATATTTTATGACAACTTGTATACTTTGCAAAATTTATAAATATTTCCCACAACTATAACATTATATAAAATCCACACCATAATATTTAAAAAAAATATTTCGGGAAATTTAAATCTTTATTCATAAAATTTGGGGTCTCACAATCTCCCCTCATTATGAAATTTCGCCCTCGAAATTTATGTATGTACCTAGTTTGCCGAAGAGATGAGGATACCTTGACTTTATTTCAGATTCTAACTCTTGAGGTATAACCTTTGAGTGTTGAATACGATCCTTCTTATCCAAGATTTTAACACGTATCTCCTCGTACGTTAAATCTTCTGTTATCTCGTTTAGTTCTAATTTAATAACGTGGTTCGGGTCATCCACATATTTACGTAACATCGATACATGAAAAATGTTATGAACACACGACATACTTAGCAATAAGGCGAGTCTATAGGCCACAGTTCCTACTCGATCGAGAATTTCAAATGGGCCAATTAAATCGAGAGTTGAGATTTCCTCTCTTCATCGATTCTTGCTTCTAGAATAACGCCCTCTTGAACCTTCTTCTTCATGTTCATCGACTTGAATCTCAGAATTTGAGCGGCTTTAACTTTATCGATTAAAGTCGATTCTACTCGTATATTTGATATCACCACGTGGGTCGCTAGATTCTTTAACTCTATCTTCATCATTTGTAAGTTATACGAAATGGGTTTTTGTGTTAACAACATCGCACTCATAAATGCATACAATCTTCTACTCAACGCGTCAGCTACCACGTTCGCTCTTCCACTATGATATTGAATGGTATAGTCGTAATCTTCAACAGCTCGAGCCAACGTCTTTGGCGCATAATACATTCGTTTTGGGTGAAGAAAATATTTTAGGGTTTAAGAAATGGGTTTTGTACTGGGATCAATACAAAATTCGATTTCACGCTCTGGGGTAGGCTAAGAAGTCTTCAGGAATACGTCAAGAAATTTATTAACAATAGAAATATCATTCAAAACTGTGACTCTCATCCAAGACTTGGATATCACATGTAATGAAGGTTTCTCCTAACGGAGTTTCAACCGATAACTCAAAGTCTAATTTCTCCAGAGTCAAATTTCAACGTTGAGCGCAAGCAAGAGAGAAAAAAAATGGGTAGAACCGGTATCTAATAAGGTATAGACTTCACAAGAATTTATAATTAACTAACCCGTGCTAACTTCGTTCGGGTTACTCACTTTTTGAGAAGTCATGAAAAATGCTCTTCCTGAAACCACTGACTTTGTTTTGTCCGTATCCGCCTTTGGTTCCACCGTCCCAACTGGACTTGATTTCGCTACAGGACAAAGTTGAGCTATGTGACCTTCTTTTCCATAACTAAAATATACCTTGGAAGGCTGTGAACAGTTTGGACTTATGTGTCCCTCCTCTCCGCATCTATAACATCTAACTGGCGATCGTTCTCCTCCCCTAGAATTTGTTCCTGGTGTTGGTGCTGCTGCCGACGTCTTCTCATCATCGTTAAATCTTCTCTTCTTGAATTTTCCACTTCTACTATCTTGGCCATGATTACCACCGAAGTGGTTACCATTCTTGGCATGATAATTTCCCCCACGATGGTTATCATTGTTCCGGTGGCCGTTGCCACCGGTATGATTATTATCGTGTTGTTGAGGATTATTGTCTTCCTGTTGCACATTATCTTGGGTATTGATCGTTGGTGACTCAACGGTCTCATGTGCTTCATTTCTTATCTCGACATTTTCAGATGCCATTATCAAACACTGCCACAAAACAAGGGTTAATTAACACACCACATATTATCCCTATACTCTGACCGACCAATTAAATACCAAATAAACTTAGGTAGGCCATACTAGCGAAGGAATTCCCCGTCTCTCCCCTCCTAGATCGTGTCTCACATTTCAGCCAGGGATCATATCCCTAAGCTTTGATACCAACTGTGACGCCCCCAAAACAGGTATACATCACCCATCTTGAGTCGCCAGATACATAGTACATAAATTAAATACAAACTTAATTATACAACTGTCGTGTAATATACGGCAAAACATAGCTGAGAGTTTAAACAAGAATATTGCCTTCTAGACAATATTCACTCTCAATGGTGTCCTCATTACAATTATTATCACACTATTTCACAGAATAGTGAGGACTACTAAAACAACCATTTGGACCGTCAATCCGTTCTCCGACTCGTCCCAACTATATTCTCATTTCCTGAAGAGAACAGTGAAAGAAAGGGTGAGCTCTACTAGCCCAGTAAGAAATATTATGACTATGATAATACAAAATAATTTATCCTTAGCCTTCAACAGTATAACAACTTATAGAATACAATAGACAACAAATTTTAGATCAACAACTGCAGCGGAATAAGCAATACATTAGAAGAGTCAAGTAGAGCATAAAATCTAGTATCTTCTATGATTTAAAAAGTTTTTCATCAACTTTATCGCTGAGACTCAGCTTAATAAATAAAATTGAATCATCCATGCACCATGACCAAGGATATTCATATAATCATCAATGGTCATGATTATACCGAATAATCCATGGTTATAATCATACCAACAATTGTCCATCAATGAAATATAGGCCAAAGAGGACTTTTACCACATAATTCGTTACATTACGGTCATGATTATACCAAATAATCATTGGTCATAATCATACCAAGTACATCTATGCACGTAAGCCAAAGATGACTTTCATCACAATATAAGCATGAGGATGATGACAATGACATAATAATTCAATAAAACAAGTTCAAGGATAAATTTTAATGATTTATAATTTAATTTTTCCATAAATCAATAACGTCCAAATTGTTAACATGATACTGCTTTGTGGAGTAAAATTCAAGAATAATATTTATGTACCAAAAATAATTTTGACATAAAAGAAATATATTTTTCGGGTAAATAGTATCCCGTGAATAGTACTTCAGGAATAGTACCTCGTGAATAGTACCCCAACATGAAAATTACCCCAAATATCCGAGTGAATAATATTCAGGTGAATAGTAATTTGGGTGAATAGTAACCCATGAATAGTAACTCGTGAATAATACTCCGACAGGAAAAGTGCCCCGAATACCCGAGTGAATAATAGTAGAGTGAATAGTAACCGGGTGAATAGTAACCCGTGAATAGTAACTCGTAAATAAAATACTAAATAAAATGATATTTCATGACGACTACAAAAGAAATGATATCTCATACGAGTATAATAGAATATATGAAACTGCAAATGGATTTTCACCCGCCATGCGGTAATCCACGTAGACAGATCATTTCTATAATTTAATAAGGAATGAATATAAAGGATCATTCACCATGCATGCGGTAGTCCACAAAGATAGGTTATTCCAACAGAATAATAAAGAATGGAACAAGGTCATGCGTAATCCGCACAGACAGGATATTCCAACAAAATAATAAAGAACGGAACCAGGTCATGCGTAATCCGCATGCATGCATGATATTCCAAATGTAATAATAAAGAATGGAATAACAATAGAATTCACCGGGCATGTGATAGATCAAGATGATAAAAGTTATTCCAATAGAATAATAAAGAATGGAATAATGTAGAATTTCACCATGTATGCGGTACTTCGCATAGATAGGTTATTCTAACATAATAATAAAGAATGGAATAACAACCTTTATTGAAAGAAAATAACTCTCTACATGAATATGAAAGAATAATACCCCTTACCTCAAAAGAAGACTGGATAATTGGAATAAAGGAGGTAGCGTAGACTTCTCTTCTTCTTTTTCTCCATAATTTCTCTCTATAATAATTGTTCTATAGCTTTAGTGAATTGGTGAGAAATGAAGGAAGAATGAACTTCTATTTATAGGAAAATATAGTTTCGATAATTGCACGTTTTGGGGCTCGAAATATTACAGTATAATATCTTCCTCTTTTCCTTCATTTTTAATTTAGTCCTGCAAGTATTAACAAACTTTCACCACCTCCCCTAATAGTAAATAATGTGAATTAATAGTAAAACATGTGACTCAATAGTTCTAAACATGTAAAAAAAAATAATTACAGTATAGTACATTCATCTATACCTCCATTTTTAACTTAGTCGTGCAAGTATTACCAATCTTGCACCAACTCCCCTAATAGTAAATGAATGTGAATCAATAGCACACAAATGTGAACAAATAGTTATAATCATGTGAATTAATAGCAATTAATTGCTCATTTATCCGGTTAATTACCCGATTGGTCAATATAACCTCCAAACATCAATTATTATAGAAATAAATGTCGATTTTCACTAACACTAATAATTCCAACACAATGGAACTATCAATTTCATCTTTAATCAACACGAACTTATTCATCATTAATATTATAATTCACAATATTTAAAAACCAGGTCGTTCCCAGGAAAGAGGGGACTTTTCGATAAGGATTTCTCCTTATTGGCGCGTAATTAGGTGACCAAACCTCTCATTGATAGAACTTCTAGACATTGTCAATATTGCAAATAATAATATGAATAACTTTGTCGTCTCAATTATTGATTTAATAATATAAAATATTGATACTGTGACAATAATTGAATCAATAATATGAGAGATATGATGTTGTAATTACTGTGGCAATAATTGAGGAGAATAGTGAAGGAAAGGGTGAGCTCAACTAGCCCAGTAAGAAATATTATGGCTAAGATAATGCAGAATAAATAATCCTTAGCCTTCAACAGTATAACAATTGATAGAATACAATAAACAACAAGTTTTAGATCAACAACTGCAGCGGAATAAGCAATCCCTTAAAAGAGTCAAGTAGAGCATAAAATCTACTATCTTCTATGATTTAAAAAGTTTTTCATCAACTTTATCGCTGAGACTCAGCTTAATAATTAACATCATCGAATCACCCCTTCACTACGGCCAAGGATATTCTTTAGTATCACGACCATAAATTCTCCATGCACTACGGGCCAAGGATATTCGTTTATTCATCAATGGTCATGATTATACCGAATAATCCCTGGACATAATCATACCAACAACTGTCACACAATAAACTACATGCCAATGAGGACTTTTACCACATCATTCGTTACATTACGGTCATGATTATACTGAATAATCCCTGGTCATAATCATATCAATTCCATCTATGCACGTAAGCCAAAGATGACTTTCATCACAATATAAACATGAGGATGATGACAATGACATAATAATTCAATAAAACAAGTTCAAGTATAAATTTTAAAGATTTATAATTTAATTTATCCAGAAATTAATAACGTCCAAATTGTCAACATGATACTGCTTTGTGGAGTAAAATTCAAGACTAATATTCATGTATCAAAAATAATTTGGACAGAAAAGAAATATAACTTTCGGGTGAATAGTACCCCATGAATAGTACTTCGGGAATAGTACCCCGACACGAAAAGTGTCCCGAATACCCAAGTGAATGATACTAGAGTTAATAGTAATCAGGTGAATAGTAACCTATGAATAGTAACTCGTGAATAGTACTCCAGCACGAAAAGTGCCCCGAATACCCGAGTGAATAATACTAGAGTGAATAGTAACCCGTGAATAGTAACTCATAAATAAAATACCAAATAAAATGATATTTCATAACGAGTACAAAAGAAATGATATCTCATACGAGTATAATAGAATATACGAAACTGCAAATGGATTTTCACCCGCCATGCGGTAATCCACGTAGATAGATCATTTTCACAATTTAATAAGGAATGAATACGAATGATCATTCACCATGCATGTGGTAATCCACATAGACAGGTTATTCCAAAAGAATAATAAAGAATGGAATAACATAAGAATTCACCATGTATGCGATAGACCGCAAATACAGGTTATTCCAACAAAATAATAAAGAATGGAACCAGGTCATGCGTAATCCGCACAGACAGGATATTCCAACAAAATAATAAATAATGGAACCAGGTCACGCATAATCCGTACAGACAGGATATTCCAACAAAATAATAAAGAATTGAACCAGGTCATGTGTAATCCGCACAGATAGGATATTCCAACATATTAATAAAGAATGGAACCAGGTCATGCGTAATACGCATAGACAGGATATTCCAACAGAATAATAAAGAATGGCATAACAATGAATTCGCTGTATGCGATAGATCAAGATGCATAAAAGTTATTCCAATGTAATAATAAAGAATGGAATAACATAAGAATTTCACTATGTATGTGGTATTAGATGGATCAAGTTATTCCAACATAATAATAAAGAATGGAATAACAACCCTTACGAGTATTGAAAGAAAATAACTCTATTCATGAATACGAAAGAATAATACCCCTTACCTCAAAAGAAGACTGGATACTGGAATAGTGAGGTAGCAGACTTCTCTTATTCTTTCTCTCTATAATTTCTCTCTATAATAATTGCTCTATAGCTTTAGTGAACTTGTGAGAATTGAAGGAAGAATGAGCTTCTATTTATATGAAAATATAGTTTCAATAATTGCACGTTTTGGGGCTCGAAATATCATAGTATAATACATTCATCTTTTTCTTCATTTTTAATTTAGTCATGCAAGTATTATAAAACTTGCACCACCTCCCCTAATAGTAAATAATGTGAATCAATAGTAAATCATGTGAATCAATAGTTCTAGACATGGGAAAAAAATAATTACAGTATAGTACCTTCATCTATACCTCCATTTTTAACTTAGTCATGCAAGTATTATCAATCTTGCACCAACTCCCCTAATAGTAAATGAATGTGAATCAATAGTACATACATGTGAACAAATAGTTATAATCAAGTGAATCAATAGCAATTAATTGCATATTTATCTGGTTAATTACCCGATTGATCAATATAACCTCCAGACATCAATTATTATCGAAATAAATGTCGATTTTCACTAACACTAATAATTCCAACACAATGGAACTATCAATTTCATCTTTAATCAACACGAACTTATTCATCATTATTATTATAATCACAATATTTAACAACCAGGTCGTTCCTAGGAAAGAGGAGGCTTTCCGATAAGGATTTCTCTTTATTGGCGCGCAATTAAGTGACCAAACCTCTCCTTGACAAAACTTCTAGACATTGTCAATATTGTAAATAATAATATGAATAACTTTGTCGTCTCAATTATTGATTTAATAATAATAAATATTATGTAGATGATACTATGACAATAATTGAATCAATAATATGAGAGATATGATGCAGCAATTACTGTAGCAATAATTGAGTATAACTGAGTGACTTATCACCTAAGGATCAATAATCAATACCATGTGCTACCATGCAACCACGCGTATTACTGTACTTTTACTATCGGGTAGTTCAATAATTTTAACGGTAACACTTTCGTCGTTATTTTTATAAACAGATAATTCTGTCATTTTCTAACTATGACAATACTTTCGTTGTGGGGTCCACCAATGATTGTGCTGTCGTACTAATATTCCCTGTTAAAACGAATATTCCCCGACCAATCGAATATTATATAACAACTTGCATACTTTGCAAAATTTATAAATACTACCCACAACTATAACACTATCTCAAATCCACACCATAATATTCAAAAAATATTTCGAGAAAATTAAATCTTTATTCATAAAATTTGGGGTCTTACAATCTCCCCTCCTTTTGAAATTTCGCCCTCAAAATTTACGTACGTACCTGGTATGCCGAATAGGTGAGGATACCTTGACTTCACTTCAAATTCTAACTCTTGAGGTATAACCTTTGAGTGTCGAATATAATCCTTCTTATCCAAGATTTTAAAACGTATCTCCTCATACGTTAAATCTTCTGTTATCTCGTTTAATTCTAATTCAATAATGTGGTTCGGGTCATCCACATATTTATGTAACATCGATACGTGAAAAAAAATGTTATGAACACGTGACATACTTGGCGGTAAAACGAGTCTATAGGCCACAGTTCCTACTCGATCAAGGATTTCAAATGGGCCAATAAAATCGAGGGTTGAGATTTCCTTTCTTCATCAATTCTTGCTTCTAGAATAACGCCCTCTTGAACCTTCTTCTTCACATTCATCAGCTCTGAGTATGTAGCTTGCACGGCTTTAATTTTATCGATTAAAGTCAATTCTACTCGTATATTTGATATCACCACGTGGGTCCTTAGAGTCTTTAACTCTATCTTCATCATTTGTAAGTTATACGAAATGGGTTTTTGTGTTAACAACATCGCACTCGTAAACGCATACGATCTTCTACTCAATGCGTCAGCCACTATGTTCGCTCTTCCACGATGATATTGAATGGTATAATCATAATCTTCAACAGCTCAAGCCAACGTCTTTGGCGCATTATACGTTCCTTTTGTTTGAAGAAATATTTGAGGGTTTTAGAAATGGGTTTTGTACTGGGGTCAATACAAAATTCAATTTCACGCTCTAGGGGTAGGCTAAGAAGTCTTCAGGAATACGTCAAGAAATTTATTAACAATAGAAATATCATTCAAAACTGTGACTCTCATCCAAGACTTGGATAGTACGTCACATTGATACCTATCAACTTGCCACCGTTATTCACGACGTCCCCAACGGATAGTCTGGCTTTGGTGCATTCCATAAAGGAAGCCACCGACGAAAGGCTTGGGGCTCTTTACTTATGGCTGGATATGACAATGATTAACTTTAGTGGTTTGGTTGCTTGAATTCGCATAACAGGTTGGTTAGGAATATGAAAGCTAATAACCTTACGAAAAGCATGATGAGTAGTTAACCAATCGATTCCTAAAATCACATCAAAGGCAAGTATTTTGAAAGAGAAAGATCGACAGGTAACGTGAAAGTGTCGATTTGAATCAAACAAGATTTATAAATAGTGGAGGTAACGAAGGTTTTTCATAAAAAAGTTTCAATCAATAAGTCAAAATCTAACTTCTATGGGGTCAAATTTAAACGTTGAGCGCAAGTAAGAGAGATAAAAGAATAGGTAGAACCGGTATCGAATAAGGTATAGACTTCGCGAGAGTTTATAATTAACTAACCCGTGCTAACTTCGTTCGGGTTACTCGCTTTTTGAGAAGTCACGAAAAATGCTCTTCCTGAAACCACCGACTTTGTTTTGTTCGTATCCGCCTTTGGTGCCACCGTCCCAACTGGACTTGACTTCACTACATGACAAAATTGAGCTAGGTGACCTTCTTTTCCACAACTAAAACATACCTTGCTTTCTTTTCGGATTGTACCTTCCCGGTTATTTCTTCTCTATCATGATTTTCCCATTTCTCATCTCCTGTATTTCAGATATCATTCTAGAATATAGTTTTAAAATAAGTGTTAATTGACATATCACATATTATCCCTTTACTCTGACCGGCCAATTAAATACTAAATAAACTTAGGTAGGTCATACTAGCGAAGGAATTCCCCGTCTCTCCCCTCCTAGTTCTTGTCTCATATCTCAGCCAGGGATCATATCCCTAAGCTTTGATACCAACTGTGACGCCCCCAAAACAGGTATACATCACCCATCTTGAGTCGCCATATACATGGTACAAAATTCAAATACAACTTAATTATACAACAGTCGTGTAAAATACGACAAAACATAGCTGAGAGTTTAAACAAGAATATTGTCATCTAGACAATATCTACACTCAATGGAGTCCTCATTACATTTATTGTCACACTATTTTAACAGAATAGTGAGGACTACTAAAGCCATTTATCCTGGACCATCACTCCATTCCCCGACTAGTCCCAGCTATATTCTCATTTCGTGAAGAGAAAAGTGAAAGAAAGGATGAGCTCAACTAGCCCAGTAAAAAATATGATGACTAAGATAATGCAGAATAAATTATCCTTAGCCTTCAACAGTATAACAACTGATAGAATACAATAGACAACAAGTTTTAGATCAACAACTACAGCGGAATAAGCAATCCCTTAGAAGAGTCAAGTAGAGCATAAAATCTACTATCTTCTATGATTTAAAAAGTTTTTCATCAACTTTATCACTGAGACTCAGCTTAATAATTCACATCATCGAATCACCCCTGCACTACGGCCAAGGATATTCTTTAGTATCACGACCACAAATTATCCATGCACTACGGGCCAAGGATATTCATGAATTCATCAATGGTCATGGTTATACCGAATAATCCCTGGTCATAATCATACCAACAACTGTCCATCAATGAACTACATGCCAATGAGGACTTTTACCACATCATTCGTTACATTACGGTCATGATTATACCGAATAATTCCTAGTCATAATCATATCAATTCCATCTATGCACGTAAGGCAAAGATGACTTTCATCACAATATAAACATGAGGATGATGACAATGACATAATAATTCAATAAAACAAGTTCAAGGATAAATTTTAAAGATTTATAATTTAATTTATCCAGAAATCAATAACGTCCAAATTGTCAACATGATACTGCTTTGTGGAGTAAAATTCAAGAATAATATTCATGTACCAAAAATAATTTGGACAGAACAGAAATATATTTTTTGGGTGTATAGTACCCCGTGAATAGTAATTCGAGAATAGTACCCCGACACAAAAAGTGTCCCAAATACCCGAGTGAATGATACTAGAGTGAATAGTAATCTGGTGAATACTAACCTGTGAATAGTACTCTGGCATGAAAAGTGCCCCAAATACCCGAGTGAATAATACTAGAGTGAATAGTAACTGGGTGAATAGTAACCCATGAATAGTAACTCGTAAATAAAATACCAAATAAAATGATATTTCATGACGAGTACAAAAGAAATGATATCTTATATGAGTATAATAGAATATACGAAACTGCAAATGGATTTTCACCCGCCATGCGGTAATCCATGTAGATAGATCATTTTCATAATTTAGTAAGGAATGAATACGAATGATCATTCACCATGCATGCAGTAATCCACATAGACAGGTTATTCCAAAAGAATAATAAAGAATGGAATAACATAAAAATTCACCATGCATACGATAGACCGCACATACAGGTTATTCCAACAGAATAATAAAGAATGAAACTAGGTCATGCGTAATCCGCACAGACAAGATATTCTAACAGAATAATAAAGAATGGAACCAGGTCAATGTAATCCGCACAGATAAGATATTCCAACAAAATAATAAAGAATGGAACCAGGTCATGCGTAATCCGCACAGATAGGATATTCCACAATATTAATAAAGAATGGAACCAGGTCATGCGTAATCCGCACAGACAGGATATTCCAACAGAATAATAAAGAATGGCATAACAACAGAATTCAACAGGTATGCGATAGACCGCACAGACAGGTTATTCCAATAGAATAATAAAGAATAGAATAACATAAGAATTTCACTATGTATGCGGTACTTCTCATAGACGGGTTATTCCAACATAATAATAAAGAATGGAATAAAAACCCTTAAGAGTATTGAAAGAAAATAACTCTCTTCATGAATACGAAAGAATAATACCCCTTACCTCAAAAGAAGACTGTATACTGGAATAGTGAGGTAGCAGACTTCTCTTATTCTTTCCCTCTATAATTTCTCTCTATAATAATTGCTCTATAGCTTTAGTGAATTTGTGAGAATTGCAGGAAGAATGAGCTTCTATTTATATAAAAATATAGTTTCAATAATTGCACGTTTTGGGGCTCGAAATATCACAGTATAATACATTCATCTTTTTCTTCATTTTTAATTTAGTCATGCAAGTATTATAAAACTTGCACCACCTCCCCTAATAGTAAATAATGTGAATCAATAGTAAATCATGTGAATCAATAGTTCTAGACATGGAAAAAAAAATAATTAGAGTATAGTACATTCATCTATACCTCCATTTTTAACTTAGTCATGCAAGTATTATCAATCTTGCACCAACTCCCCTAATAGTAAATGAATGTGAATCAATAGTACATACATGTGAACAAATAGTTATAATCAAGTGAATCAATAGCAATTAATTGCTCATTTATCCGGTTAATTACCCGATTGATCAATATAACCTCCAGACATCAATTATTATCGAAATAAATGTCGATTTTCACTAACACTAATAATTCCAACACAATGGAACACTATCTCAAATCCACACCATAATATTCAAAAAATATTTCGAGAAAATTAAATCTTTATTCATAAAATTTGGGGTCTTACAACATATCTCTCCCAACTATCCCAATCCAAGGATGAACATAGGGTGTTTCTGGTGTGGATTAACGGAGCATAAGGTGAGGGATTTTCCGAAAAAGAGAATGGATGGATGGAGTGTGACTATGGGGAATAGTAGTGGTACACTGGCGATAACTGGACCAACTTCGACTAACAAACCAACAAAATCAATTGCAAGAGTCTTCAGCATGACCGTTCAAGATACTGTGGTAGCTGGGGATGGAACTCCATGTATTATTCGTATAACTTTTATTTTCTTATACATGATTTTCCTATTTATAGTACATTATTTTATAAAGATATTTTGAATGAGGAATTTGAGTTCTATTAGAAATCAAATTTCTGTTTAATCAGATAGACAAGCTTTATGCTGAATAGTTAAAGATCAGTTCGATCAAATTTGACCGAGATCTACTTGCAATAATTGTGTATGCTAGGTACCCTAGTGTGTATAGGTTTTGAAGCGGTGATTCCGCATGGAATCCTTATAAGGGAGGGTGAATGTAATAACCTGATATTTTCAATATAATTAAATAAGAAATTTTTGTATAAATTATTTTTTTTAAAAATAAAGGTGGGGAATATGTACAAGTTAATGTGTATGTATACATGTGATAAATAAAAATTTATTTATTACATGAATAATTACAAATAATTTTTAGAATTATTGATCATTATAAATTATATTCTTATAATAAATTAATTTTGTAGTAAAAATATTTTTATTATTTATTTTCCATAAAAATATGATTATATTATTATTTAAATAATATATGAAATGATTATTAGAATTATTAGAATTATTATAATAACTAGTTTATTATATGAATTTATTCAAATTAGTTAAGTTAATTATTTTAACTTAGTTAATAATACTATATATGCAAGATAAATCGGATATGGAATCCAAACCCTAATTCTAGATTTGGAATAAGGAAAGAGAATATTAATATTGTATGAATTATATTTCTGTGCTATAGATATGTACTGTATTTATAGACTGATAATGATTGGTCAATTATGGTGTAACAGTAAAACCTTGGTATGGAATCCAAACCCTAATTTCAGTTTGCTGGTTATTGCTCCATGAGAGGTTTGGGTGGTTCCTATTCCCCTGGTTGTAGGTGTTTTGGTATGTATTTTATGAATTCGCTTGTGAAGTTCACCGGATGAACCGGATGGATCTTTGGATTAATTATGACCGATCCGAAGGATGATCACCCGCACACAATTCACATACTACCGCAACCTGCTGAACTTAAGCCCCTGTCATAGTATCAAAATTATCATTCATAGTATCAAACTTCTTGGAAAGTGCAAAAATCTGTGCGTGTATAGCTGTCACCCCATCTAATTCCAAAATCCCAGCCGCCTTTGCCTGTATCATTCTTGCTGTGGGCCACTGGTAGTTATTTGCCGACATGATTTCGATCAAATTGCAGGCTTCCTCGTAACTCTTAGCCATGAATGCACTGCCCGACGCCGCATCAATACTAGTTCTGACATTCCCATTTAGTCCGTTGTAAAAGGTGTTCAGTTGCATCCACTTGGGCAATCCATGATATGGGCACTTTCTAAGTAATTCCTTGTAACGCTCCCATGCCTCATATAGTGACTCCCCATTCTACTGCTCAAACATCGTAATGTCATTCCTTATTTTAGCAGTCTTCGCCAGTAGGAAATATTTGGCCAGAAATTTTTGAGCCAAGTCTTCCCACGTAGTAATCGACCCCGGTGGCAGAGAATGTAACCAACTCTTCGCCTTGTCCAGTAAAGTGAACGGGAACAAGCGAAGTCTCACTGCCTCAACCAACACCCCATTGTACTTGAACGTGTCGCACATTTCCAGAAAACTGATTAAATGCTCATTCGGATCGTCGTTTGTCATTCCCCCAAACTGACATGAGTTCTGCATCATCTGAATGGTTCCAGGCTTGATTTCAAAAGTATTCGCAGCTATTGCGGGCCTAGTGATGCACGACTGCAGATCAGTCACCTTAGGTGTTGCAAAATCCCTCAACGCTTTCTGGTCTTCGGCAGCCATCGATTCTTCCTTATCAGAATTTTTGAATTCGTTCTTTGTTTCCTCGATCCACTTACTTAACTCTGAAATTTTCTTTCGATGTCGTCCTCAAAAGGAAGCAAGTCTGGATTTTTTGATCGCGTTTGCATAAACAAAGGTCAAAAACCTGAAATAGGAATAACAAAAAAAAATGTTTAAGTAAAACTGGACTAATTAAACTGATATCGTAAAAATATTAAAATCTAGGCTAAATTGTCCCCGGCAACGACGCCAAAAACTTGTTGGGCAAAATCAATACGCGCAAAACACGCAAGTGTACTTGGTCAACAAGTAATATAGTAGTGAATAAAGTATCGTTCCCACGAGGACAAATTATCAAGAATTTTAACTTCACAATTATCAATTTTCTATTAATCCTAATTATATTAAACTATTCAATTCAATGGTTTTAAATTATAAAAAACTAAATTAATAAATAAATAAACTATCACAAAACAATCACTAATATCAAAATCCAGAATTTCAAACAATTAATAAAGAATTAGACTTATGATTTCACCCTGAGCTTCACTCTGATTTGCAAACCTTTATTCCAACTCAATTTAATATCCCAGTTTATTAATCAAGAACACGAAAGTAATACTAGCCACCTCTCGATGCACTAATACCGTATTAACGTCAATCCACAATTAAGATAGAAATCCGTTAAACACCTAAATCAACCAACTCACTATATCTCTATGTGAACTGCAATTAAAGAAGGTTTAAGCTTAAGTTCTCTATTTGATTACATATGATGTTAAGCATATCTCTACCTTAACAATAATCAAAAATCTGCTATTGACAAAATTCATGACACATGCTATATTAACTAGGTCTAGAATTGAATTTCCTCTCTCGATTCCATTCAAATCCACAAGGAATTGTTGATCAGGAAATTCATAAGTTCACGCTCGAATTAACATAGATAAACTGAGAATATATTATTGAATTGGAAATCAAAGCTATAAAATCATCGTTTCGCCCAAAGATCCATCACAAGTCTAATAAAAGAATTAGTTCATAACGAATGAATTAAAAACTGAATAATATACTGAAAACATCCTTCCAATTACAAACAAAGACTATGAAAAAGAAGAATAATAAAAACCCCTTCACGTAGCCTCGATTTGCAACTGTCACGATAATCTCTGAAAATTACTCCTCCAAAGCTCACTTGAATCCTGGAATTTTATCTTGTAATATGCTCCTTGTGTTGTGTGATTAGTTGTATTCTACGTAATATTCAGCTCTCTCTTTGTTCTAGCCGAAATCTGCTATTATAGAGTCCAGGCGCCCAACAAAAAATCAACAATCCAAGTCACAGCAGAGTTCGAATGTTACGGTCACTCGCCAGATTGGGACCCACTTTGCCATGAAGAGTATAATCGAAAAAAGCTCATACTCGTGAAGCTAGGCTATCTTCTAAAGGATTTTACTTTTCATGAGTTTTCCACTTTTGCTCCAAAACTCCGCCATTCTTCACCACTTGCATCCATGACCACCCTACACATAAAATAACACGAAATGAGTGAAAACGAACACAAAACACGAAGATAACTATGAATTTAAACTTGAAATGAATATCGATTTGTGTATATAAAATCCACTTATCAGATGGCGTGATGTCCCTAGTGGTGATATTAGATGGTGGTGGTGGTGGTGGTGGTGGACTGGTGGTAATTTATGTTTTCAATTAGAGTTTTCTTGATTGTGCTGATATATTGGTCATATGCTATATTGACAAAAACTGTTATTGAGCAGCTGAGACATGGACTTGCAGAGTTCGAGCTAGTATCATCTCCAGTTCTTTCAATTTCAAGCTATAGGTCTCACAAAACTCCAATTAGTTTTCCCAGTTACAACACCCATTTGTTCTTTGCTAGAATCGGGTAAATCCCATATTAGATGGTGGTGGTGGTGGTGGTGGTGGTGGTGGTGGTGCAGGTGGTGGAGTAGGTGGTTCACATGGGTTATTTTATACAATACAATTATTAATAAATAAAACTTATTAATAAAATACACATAATAAATAAATTATCAAATATATATAAAATATTATTTTATACACATCGGATGGTACAATAGCATTTTTATTTTAATTATTTGACACGTCGAAGAAAATATGTCCAATCACAACCCCGCTTGTCTATTTGGCATGTCATCAACTGACGATAGTATAATCGACCCAAAAAACGTAACGTTGAAGGTAATTTTGGACAAAAAAAAGTATAGGGTGCTCAGTAGACATTGAGAAAAATGTCAGGGGTATTTTTGAACCTTATCCTAATAATAATAATAATAATAATAATAATAATAATAATAATAATAATAATAACAACAATAATAGTAGTACTAATTATTATTATTATTATTAGTACTACTATTATTATATTATTATTATTATTATTATTATTATTATTATTATTATTATTATTATTATTATTATTATTATTATTATTATTATTATTATTATTATTATTATTATTATTATTATTATTATTATTATTATTATTATTATTATTATTATTATTATTATTATTATTATTACTATTATTACTTTTATTACTATTATTATTATTGTTATTATTATTATTATTATTATTATTATTATTATTATTATTATTATTATTATTATTATTAGTAGTACTATTATTATTATTATTATTATTATTATTATTATTATTATTATTATTATTATTATTAGTACTATTATTATTATTATTATTGTTATTATTATTATTATTATTAGTACTATTATTATTATTATTATTATTATTATTATTATTATTATTATTATTAGTATTATTATTATTATGATTATTATTATTATTATTATTATTATTATTAATATTATTATTATTATTATTATTATTATTACTTTTATTATTACAATTATTATTATTATTATTATTATTATTATTATATTATTACTTTATTGTTATTATTATTATTGTTTTTATTATTATTAGTACTATTATTATTATTATTATTACTTTTATTTTTATTATTATTAGTAGTAGTAGTAGTAGTAGTAGTACTATTATTATTATTATTATTATTATTATTATCTTAATTTAAGGCAACATGTTAATAGTCATTGCAAAAAGTTGTATAAAATATGCACCGAAAATAAAAATTGTTGCCAATGAAAGTGGTCCATATTAGGCAACGAAATATAGCAACACAAAAACTTTCGTTGCCCACGATGAGGAGAAATTAAGTGGTTAGAAATTTTGCAACATATTTCTAACGATTTTTATTTCCAAATTTTGTAACTACTTATGAATTTCGTTGCAAAAAGTGAAAGCTTGACACAATCTGCAACGAAGGACAAGTTTCGTTTGCTAAACATACACTTTTAGCAATGACTTCTACAGTCATTGCCTGAAAAATCGTTGTTAAAGCCCCATTTTTAGTAACAAAAAAACTTTCGTTGCCCACGATGACGGAAAATCAAGTGGTCGAAAATTTTACAACGAATTTCTAACGAAATTTTTTTCCTCCAATGAATTAGCAACGAAATTTTGAAATAACTTATGAATTTCGTTGCAAAAAGTGAAAGTCTGACACAATCTACAACGAAGGACAAATTTAATTGCTAAACATATACTTTTAGCAACGACTTATAAAGTTGTTGCCCGAAAAATCGTTGTTAAAGGCCCATTTTTTTGTAGTGCATGTTGTTTATAGTCCATTTTGTTGATCTGGGTTGGTAGATGATAGATCCATAACATCTAAGTGCACGAATTTGAAGTTTTTCAAAATCTGGAATTTTTTTTTAAATGATGTTTGACAACGAATGT
Source organism: Panax ginseng (assembly GCA_020205605.1). Classification (NCBI taxonomy): domain Eukaryota; kingdom Viridiplantae; phylum Streptophyta; class Magnoliopsida; order Apiales; family Araliaceae; genus Panax; species Panax ginseng. Next base: position 58,275,689 of record CM035140.1, on the reverse strand, counting down.
CAGACCTCCTAGATCTCAGCCTATTTATGTTTTTGGTTGTTTAAATGTTTTTGCTTATAGTATGCTATGAGGTCTTTGATCTAGAACTTGAATCAGAGTCAGAACTGGTTTATATTTAATGTTATTGTTGGTCAAACTCAGTTGACCAAGCATGACTAGGCAATTCTGGGTAAACCAGAAACTGCCCAGATCGTGTCTGACAACAACTTTGTGGCTCCAGATCTGTCAGGTTTTTGTTTCTTTGTTCTGATTTTTGTATCTAAGTTGTAATATGTTGTTTAGACTACATGCTAATGCCTTAAGATTATGGGTGAAAATGAGCCCGAGTCGATCCGAACATCCTAATGTTTAAGCTCGACTCGGATCAAAAAATTTGTGTTCAGGTTCGACTCGAACTCGAATAGATAATTTATAAGGTTGCTCAAGTTCAGCTCGTAAATTACTCGGTACTACTCGGCTCGGAATTCTTTGATTCGTTTTCACAACGAGTAATTCGCAAACCTTTCTATTCGAGCTCGAGTCTGAGATGGATCACACCAAAATGAGACATAAAGTGAAAACTAAGAAAAACTTCAATTTCATTTATATATAAAAATAAATTTGTTACAAATATTACAATGATAAATTTATAATATTAATTATTCTATGATACAATTTCTAGTAACATCGTAATTCAAAAAATAATTTTAATGACAATATAGGCAATTTGTACAAACCCTTAGGGTTTAACCCTAAGGTTCTAACCCTTAGGTTTTACAAAATCCAATTCTAGAATTTTCTAATTAGGGTCTTAAAATAGAAAATTAAGAATTTCAAATATATAATTAGGGTTTTAAATAGAAATTAATATTTCTAAAGTATAATTAGGGTTTCCTAATTATATTAACACATACTAATCACTTTAGGCTTGCTAATTAGGATTAGGGTTTCCTAATTAGGGTTTTCAATTAGAAAATTTAAAAATTAAAATTTTTAAATTACAATTAGGGTTTCCTAATCAAATTAACATTTACTAAACACATTAGCTCACTAATTAGGATTAGGGTTTCCTAATTACGGTTTTAGGATTCCCGAATATGAAATTAGGGTTTCCCGGCTTTCGATTAGGATTTCTAACTATGCGTTAGGGTTTCTAATCCCGAGATTAGGGTTTATAATCCCTTATTAGGGTTTATTAAATTTAAACCTTACCCGATCAATCATTGATCAAAAAATCTATACAGTACAAACACGTATATATTAATATAATTATTTTAATTATATATTCTATCGAATCCCTATTCAGAAATTAGTGTTAGGGTTTCTAAAGCTGTTAAACACAACTCTACTCTAATTTATTAGTCAATACACAAATTGACCTTCTCGAGACTCGTATCACTGATACTTGTCGCAAAATTAATAATCAATATTAATATTAATAAAAAAAAATTATTCATAAAATTTTAATTATTCGAAATCCCGGGTTATCACAAAATTACTGTCAAGTCTTATTTTATTTAATTATATGTATTTCGATTCATAAATGCACAACTCCAAATAATGCAAATTAGAAACTAATTTTTAATTTCATTCTGCCTTGGCCAAGGACTACTGGGTTGTCATTTATCGAATCGCATAGGACATTTCTCTTCCTTTTTTAGAAGCGGTAGATTCTTTATTGATCATATATTACCTCCATGCATAACTTAATATACCTAAGCATACCCTTTGATATACCCTAAGGGTCTTAAGGAATAAGTCAAAGTATAACTCATCATACACAAGATACTATGATGATCTCAAGTCCAAGGATCACTTGTACTACTATCACTATAGGAATTCCTATTTATAGGAAACTAAAATTATATTAGGTATTCCTTAGCGAGCCACGTTCAGTGAACTTATTCTCCAATAATCACCTACATATTTGATTTAGTGTCTCCACACAAATGATCATGAGATCAATCATCCTCATCGAATGAGCAGGCAACGTATGTACCAATCTATCCGGATTCATTAATCCCCTTTTTAGTAATCCATAGATTGGGAACATTTTAGTTTTTAAGCTATCTAAGAATTTAGATTTCATTAGCATGATCTCATCATGATTCTATATAAAATCATTGCTTAAAACTATGAGTTTATCACATATTATTAAAATAGCACCATGTAGATAAATTAAAGCCTTTATTAGTAAATGAATACTTTTATTAATAAATGACTAAGATTGTTACAAAGTATAGGCTTTATCATCAACATGATTGGCTTGTGTGCATACTACTTTAAGTGTGACCATAAAGATAATGTTGTAATATCATGGAGGCCCATGATAATGCACAACAAGTCTTTTTAATCAAAGTGTACTTGTGCTCACTACTGCTGAATTTTTTTATGAGGTAATAGATAGCTCTTTCTTTGCCTCTATTATCTTTTTGTCCCAGCATGCAGCCCATGGCATTGTCATTGATTCACAGGTACATAAACAGGGGAACGTTATCCCTTAGAGGTACCAAGAAAGAAGCTTTGACCAATTGGTCTTTGATGGAAATAAAGGCTTTTTAACACTCTTCGTTCCATTTCATGGAAAAGTTCTTCCTTAATAACTTGATGATGGGCTCACAAGTTGTTGTGAGCTAGGAGATGAATCTGCTAATGAAGTTAATTCTTCCTAGAAATCCTCGTATTTCCCTCTCTGTCTGGGGCACGGGCATCTTAGTAATGGCTTGGATTTTGGCAGGATCCAGCTCAATGCCTTTGTGGCTAACTAGAAATCCTAGCAACTTGCTTGACTTGACGCTGAAAGCACACTTGGCCAGATTTAGCTTCAAGTTATACTTGCGGAAATGGTTGAAAAGCTTTTTGATATGGTCTATGTGGTCTTCTTCCCTTCGGGATTTGACAATGATGTCATCCACGTAGACTTCTATTTCTTTATGTATTAAATCATGGAAAAGAGCCATCATGGGTCGCTGATAGGTGGCATTGGTATTGATGAGGACGAATGACAACCGTCTGTAGCAAAAGGTTCCCAAGGGAGTGATAAATATTGTCTTTTCCCGGTCCTCTTCAGCAACCATGATCTGGTGGTACCCAGCAAAGCAATCAACAAAAGAGTACATGCCATACTGAGCTGTATTATCTATGAGTATGTGGATAAATGGTACCGAGAAGTTTTCTTTGAGACAAGCCTTGTTCAAATCCCTGTAATCCAAGCATACTAGCACCTTTCTCCGGGTTTAGGTATGAGAACTATATTGGATAGCCACTCAGGGTATGTTGATACCATGCTGATGCTAGCTTTGAATTGTTTCACAATTTCTTCCTTGACTTTCAAACTCCACTCAGGTTTTAATCGCCTAAGCTTCTATTTTACTGTCTTAAATCCCTCTTTTATGGGTAGGAAATGAATGACAATATCAATTGGCAAACCGTTCATGTCTTCATGAGACCATGTAAACACATAATGGAATTGGGTTAATAAAGAAACTGTGTCATTCCTTTTGCTTGGGGTAAGGCCCATGCCAATCTTGATTTGTTTGGGGTTTTATTAGGTTTCGAGGTTAACGGAGGTGGTTTGATCAAGGTTTCATTTGGGTTTATCTTCAACCCATTCTTTGATCTCCTCAGGAACCTCATAGTCCTCTTGCTCAATCTCCATCAAGTCAGAGTCCAACTTTACATCAAAGTTGCAGTCATTGAGAAGAATCTGCATTCCATCAGCAAGTTTAGACAAATTTAACTCTAGAATCCTGAAAACAAAATGCTTTCACTTAATATATGAAACTGTTTGATCATACAAAGTGTTAGCATGGCATCACAAAAGTAATTGCTAATACTGTGTAACAAAAGTAAGCAGTTAATGATATCTTTAGGGCAGAGGGATTTTCTTCCCTTTTTACCCTTTTCAAAAAATACAAGGAGTGCTGCTCCAATTGCAAGGGTCAAGTTCTGATGGACAACTATGATGAAGGGGCGGTTATCATCCTCCTCCTCTTGGATAATGACCATGACATCTGAAAAGTCATCATCTAGGATATCATCATTCATACCCTCTGTATGTACCAGAACATACAACTTTGATAACTATCTCTTTATGTCTTGTTTGCACATTTGATTCCTTTCCTCAATGTCTAGGTCTGGAATGAGGACTTCTTTCCCACTATTTGGTCTGGGCTTAGGAAATAGCATACCCGCCACAAAAACAAGAATTTTCCTTAGAAGCCGTACATAATCTACATCTATAGGTTTAGGCAATACCATTGTAGATAAAGGAATTGATGTATTCTTATGCGGATTCCTGTGACTTGACCCAGAGGAATAGCCTAATTCGACCTTCCCTGTCTAGCTAGGAATTTGAATTGGGCTTTTGATTCCTTGCTGATTCTTTTCTAACCCTTGCCCTGGTTGGAAACCCAAGGATATTATCTCTTGACTGGCTGACATTACCTCAGCGAAAACTCGGGGTTTCAAAGCTGGAGCCCCAATAGGTTGATAATGAGTGTTGCTCACCTCAAGGGCTTGGAAGCTGACACGCTCAACTCTTTCATTGAAACTGATTAGAGGCATATCACTTTAGACAAGATACTCTGGTTTAGCATTGACAGTGACCAGATTATTGTTGATGATATACTTCAGTTGTTGATAAAGAGTGGATAGGAAGGATCCGGCCATATGGATCCAAGGTCTTCCCAACAGTAAATTATATCCTATAGTGATTTTGAGCACTTGAAAGGATATATAGAAGATATGTGGACCGATTTCCACTGGAAATTCAACCTCTCCTACAACATTTCTTCGAGACCCATCGAAGGCTCTTATGACTGTGTGGCTTCTTCGGATCCGGTTGTGATTGATCTTCATTCTTTCCAATGTGGCATAGGGGCAGATGTTCAGGGATTATCCTCCATGTATTAGCACACCTTCGACCACATATCCAGAAGTCATCACTTCTATGTGCAGTGGCTTACAATGACCCGTTCCTTCGAGGGGTATGTCATAATCAGTGAAGGATATCACATTGCTGTTAAAAATGTGATTTACCAGATGATGAAACTTTTTAACATCCACCGTCTTTGGCAGGTGAGCTTCTTCCAATATCTTCATTAAGACCTTCTGATGATCTTCAAAAGAGAATACCAAGTCTAGAATAGATATTTGTTGAGGTGCTTCTTTCAAGCTTCGCACCACCTTGGCTTCATTATATCCCATCTTGTAGAGGAATTCTTCGATTTTTTCCTTGGGGAATTTCCCCTTAGATCTGATGACTGGCTTCATCACTCTTTGAGGAAGATACAACAGGTTTTCCTTGGATACCACAACAGTTGTATTTGACGTTGATCCATAGTTCCATGGGACTTTCTTCGGGCTGGTGATAAGATACTGTTGGTCGAAATCTATATACGCTCACACACAAGTTCTCGTGGTCAACAAGTAATATAATGATAAGTCAAGTATCGTTCCCATAGAGACAAGTATGAATTTAATCCTAACAATTACCAGCTTTATATTAATCCAAATTTTATGAAACTATCAAATTTAATGATTTAAACTATTAAAAACTAAAAATATAAAAAATACCACGCAATCAACAAACTTAAAAACTATAATTTCAAGCAAATGATGGAGAACTAGGCTTATGACTTCACTTTAAGTATCACTCCGATTATTACACCTTATTTCAGTTCCATTCACTACCACAGTTTATTAATCAAGAACACTCAAGTAGAACTAGCCACTTCTCAATGCACTAATACCATATTAACTTAAATCCACAAATTAGATAGAATTAAGCTAAACACCTTAATCAACTCATTCACTATATCTCTATGCGAATTACATTCAAACAAGGTTTAAGTTCATGTTCTCTATCCGATTACATGCAATGTTAAGCATATCTCTAACCTAACATTCATCAAGATTCCATTCAATCACAGAATTCAAGAACACATGCTAAAGTGACTAAGTCTAGATTTATACATCCTCTCTTGATTCCATACAATTCCACACAAAATTGGTGATCAAGCAATTCATAAATTTAAACACAAATCACAATAGATAAACTGAAAGATAGATTATTAAACTGAAATTCAAGGCTACATTGTAATAACCCGATATTTTCTATATAAATAAATAAGAAATTTCACGTAATTTTTTTTTAATTATTTTAAAGGTAGCAATATGTACAAGGTAAAGTGTATATATTTATGTGATAAATAAAATTTATTTATTACATTAATAATTATAAATAATTTTATTTTAGAATTATTGACCATTATAAAGTATATTCTTATAATAATTAATTTTGTAGAAAAATATTTTTGTTATTTATTTTCCATGAAAATATGATTATATGATTATTTAAATATTATAGAAATGGTTATTAGAATTATTATAATAATTATTTTATTATATGAATTTATTTCATTAATTAAGTTAATTATTATAACTTAATTAATAATGGTATGTATATGAAAGATAACTTAGATATGGAATCCAAACCCTAATTCTAGATTTGGAATAAGGAATGAGAATAATAATATAATATTAATTATATTTCAGTGCTATAAATATGTACTATATATACATATTGATAATGGTTGGTCAATTATGTGTATAATGTTAAAACTCTAGCATTAATTTGTTTAACCCTATTTTTAAACTCAAATGGGAGATTCAAGACTGTGTAGTAATTGTGTAATATGATTTATATTGCATATTATAGAATTTGGTGTTAATTAGGAAAACCCTAATAAGTATTTAGAAACCCTAATTATTTGAAACCCTAATTAGTAATTAGAAATCCTAATTGCTAATTTAGTCATCTCAATGCTAATTAGTAAGTCTTTGAACCTAATTTGTAAGTTTAGATAATTAGGAAACCTAATCTAATTAGGAAACCCCAAATTTCCATTTTTAGAAACTTTAATTTTTATTTTAGCTCTAATTGGAATTTTCTAGGAAAACAAATTATAGAACCTTAGGGTTAAATCCTAAGGGTTAGACAATTAGCAAGATTACCATTAAAATTACAAGGTTATGGACCAAAATGCTCTTTTGCACATTCTTTAATTGTTGCTTGTAGATCTAGCCATAACTTTAGTGGTTCAACCACTCTTGACTTACCAATTGACCACATTCTCAGCACATTAGATACAAATCACCAGCCAATTCATTACAACTTGTTATATATAGATTCAAGAGAGAGAAAAGTCACATTTTAGCCATTTTATTCACCAAATACTTAACCAAGCTATCCTCTCAAAAAACATCCGAAATTATCTAGCATATCAGTCCTATATCCAGTCCCTAGTTCATCCACTAACAAATCAGAAGCCTTAGGTTCATGTTTTGCTCAAAAAAGGTATAAAACTCTAACTAAGAATCTGACCCTTAATGATGTGTTAGATGTTATGATTTAGTGTTAAAACATGTTGTTTATAGTGTAAATAGATGATCTGGGTTGCTAGATGTTAGATCCATAACATCTAGAGGCTCGGATTTGATGTTTTACAAAATCTAGAAATTTTTATTTTTGTGGTCTGACAATGAATGTCAGGTCCCCTAGATCTCTTTCTATTTATTTGTTTGGTGTTTTAAATGTTTGAAGTTGTAGTATGTCATGCGGACCCTGTTCTGGAACTTGAATCAGAGCCAGATCTGTTATAGATTGAAAGTTATTGATGGTCAAAGTCGGTTGACCGACCATGACTAAACCTTTTTGAGTAACCCAGAACTTACCCAGATGACTCTGACAAGAAGTTCATGCCCACAGATCTGTCAGTTGTTTGTTTATTTGTTATAGTTGATGTATCCAGGTTGTAATATATTATATGGACTATATTGTTATTCTTTAGATCACCTAAACATCAAATAGATTTAAAATAGTGGTTGGTCAAAGTAGGCGAGATGATCACGACTTGTGTTTTCTGGGTAACCCAGAAAACTTAAGACCGTGATCTTTGACATGGTTTGACCGACTTAGATCGGTTGCATGTAATGTAGTTAGATTCGTTTTATGTATTGGATCTCTTCATTTGCATGTTGGCTACACACTGGAACCACAAAATCACTAAAGCATTGCTTAAATCACAAGTTGTGGAAGCCTAAAGTAGGGCAGTCGAACTGTTCTTCATTTCTGGGTAACCTAGAAAGTGAAGAACAGTTCTGACAGTTTGTTGAAGGGCTCTTATAATGCATCTTGATGATGTATAAACATTATCAATGCTTAAAACATGTTTTCTGTTAGTTACTCTACACATCCCGACGTCTAGAACAAATTTACCATGAACAGATTTCATGCTAGAGGGCCATCAAAAGCGTTGACCGGCCATGACTTTATTTTCTGAGTAGCCCAGAAACGTGAAGAACAGCTTCGACAGCTTGTTCTTGAGCTTAGATTTTGCATTTGGTGCATGTTTTGACCATGTTTGTTGTTGGATCGTGTATTATTACATCAGTACTATAACATCTAAACATTAATTAGACCAGAAACACATTACACACTGAATAATTGATGGTCAAGCATGGTCCCTCGAAATTGGCTATGAATGTTCTTGAGGACTCAAGTACACCTAAGGCAACGCTTTCTGTCGCTAAAGGCTATAGCGACAGTTTAGTTTATTTGAATTAAATTATTTTTCAAAAATCATTTAAAAATAGAAAGTAATTTCTGAAAATTACAAAAATTATTTTAAAAATTATTTTAAGTTATAAAAATTAACTTTTAATAATTTGACACATTTTTCATAAATATTAATATTTATTTGACTATTATTGATATTTAATTTAGTTAATAAATACATTAAATAAATAAATTAAAAATGATTTTGTTATATTAAAAATCATTTTAAATGATAATAAGGTATTTAATAATATAAAACATAACTTTTAATATTTTAAGGCAACTTTCATTAATTATTTAATATTAAAGATATTAGATTTATTTAATACTTATATTAAATAAATTGGTTAAAATGATTTTAATATTATAAAAATCATTTTCAATGAAAATAAAGTGTTTAAAGATATTTTAGGTTATAAAAACATAACTTTCTATATTTTAAAGATAAATTTCATTAATTATTTAATGTTAATGATATTAGTTTTATTTAATAATTATATTAAATAAATGTTGTAAAAATGATTTTATTGATTTAAAAATCATTTAAAAAGGAAATAAATGAATTAAAAATATGTTAAGTTATAATTAATGACTTTTAATATTTTGATGAATAGTACATTAATACTTAAATATTAATGGTAATTATTTAAAAATGATTTTAAGTGTTTTAAAAATCATTTAAGGTTAATATTAATGTTTTAAAATGTTTTGAGTTATTATAAATAACTTTAATATTTTGGGCAATAGTTTCATTAATAATTTATTATTAATTAAATATTAAAGATAATAGAATTATTTAGTATTTAAATCATTTAATAATGATTCCAGTGTTTGAAAAATTATGATAAATTATAATAATTATTTAAAAATTATTATAAGCCACTGAAAAATAATACGACTGATATTTAAAATATTTAGAATAGTATTGTACTACCCGTTAGAGTTTTAAACTCGATATTTACCCGATAAAGCCGCCGGTACATCGAAATGTTTCAGAAATTGATCTGGACTTAGATAGTTTGACTAGATACATGTTTGTTTGTGATTCAATGACTGATATAACTATTATCGATGTCGAGATTTTTTATTTGTCCCTTTCCATTACTTGTTCTTTGGTATTCTCATTTTAGGTGAGATTTATTTGAAAAAATAAGTGAAAAAGGTCCGACATGTATAATGTCGACGATGGACTATTAAGAGTCGCCAGTTGGTTTATTATATGGTTGTACCAACACAACCGAGAAAAGGTTTGCACATTGACCCAAAGATGTGACATCATAAATGTGCCTGAAAAACCGAGATTCATTAGGGTCCGGGGACTGGATTATGCGAAGGGAAGGTGTTAGGCACCCCCCGACATCCGTGTTACCGTGGTGACCGCTACTTTTCAAGAAACTGTTATATAAATGTGTGTGGGGGGGGGTCAATGTGATGTTATTTGGAAGTAGTGCGAGGCCTCGTTCTCACCTATATACACAGGGTTTGAATTTATGCAAAAATTCAATTTTAAGCAAGATATGGCAGTGATGTTTTATAAAAGATGTTTTCAAAACCTTTTGCTCAATAGTAATTGAGACCTTTTACACTCCCATTTTATTAAATGTTTGGCTTGATTACTTTTATTTTCGAGATGCAAAGCATCTGTAAGAAAATAATGTACAAAATGGTTACAAACTCCTCATGGGCATGAAAACCATCTGAGAAAATCCAGATACCGCAAATAAATTTACAAGCTGCTTACAGCTGAAAATGTCCAACACGGGAACCAAATCTAGATTTAGTTGACTGAATCTGTGATCGCATGATTCCTAGGCTCACATGATGCCGTAATTTGTATGAAAGCAGTAAACAGGTATATATATATAAGCTATAAATATATTTATACATATATGATCAGCCACCACGAAGCACCTCCATGGGGGATCAGAAATGTAAATAAAGCTGTAAAAGCCATCAACCGCCACTTGAGGAAACTCTAAAGTGACGGAAAACATAAAGAAAGTCAGACAAGCGATCAACCGCCACGTAAGTAAACTCCGTGAGGGACAAAGTATATATATATATATATATATATATATATATATATATATATATATATATATATATATATGTATAAAAAAGTGGTAAACGCATTTATCAAAATTTAGGCTCATCGAACAAAGTCCTACAACAGCTTAATATATATAAGTATATATATATACTAAAGCGATAGCGCTCCGGATGTAAGTCTAGACTCATTGAATGAGTTCGACACACAGTTCATATATATATATATATGAAAGCAATTAAACGCCTCCGCATATAAGTCTAGGCTCAATCAAGGCATAACTCAATGATGTTAGTCCATATATATATATATATATATATATATATATATATATATATATATATATATATATATATATATATATATATATATATATATACGACTGAAAATAAAACCATGGACCGAAGTTCGGGAAAACACACGCAACACGACTCTCAACGTGAAGAAGGGTGTGTGCAAAGATGAAGATAAAGGCTTTAAAGTGTGTAAGAAGGCTTACAGTGGGATGCCAAAGAAGACTTCTATATCTTTAAAAGAATGAATATTCGGCTCCCGCCGGTACAAAAGTAGTTATATGTGAGCTCACAAGTGTTTAAAATGAGAAAGCACTCAGTGTGTACAAAGCAAATTGGACAGGGCTTCCTCGCCTTTTTTCTTTCTAAAATGGCCACCCCAAGCCCTCTATTTATAAAGGGGGCCGCAGATGTACCTGCTGCTGCCCGGGTTTCCTCAGGGTTCGCGGGTCCCGTTGTCTCGAAGTACGTGTATGCATGCAACGTGATGTCCACTTAAACTTTCAGAATTGCAATCTGGGCATCTAACTGAGGTATGTAAGACCTATTTCAGACCGCCGTTGTCGAGAGGTATGCAATGACATGGGATTAGAGATTGTACGAGGTCAGGAAGATGGGACCATGCCCTCTGGTCTTCAAGCTTCAAATTCTATCCGTTACCCTGCGTAATAATCACTCGGGATTGAACTTCCTTGGTTCTTGTGGGACATTTCTGTGTAGAAATGTATATATGGAATGCTGAGATGGTACGGTGTGGCGTCAAGGTGGCAAGATGATGACTTTACCCCTCACCGGGGTTATCTCCTATTTGGGCTGATAAAGTAGACGTTGCTAAGGGTTATCTCTGAGATTGGACTGTTGGAAGTGTTGACGGTCCTCAGTGTCATCTCTAAGGTGTGCCTGTCTTCCAGGGGTTATGTCTGGGTTTTATACTGAGTGCCTCGGTGTGAGCGCCAAGGTTAAAGTTTATTGCATGCATTTGAAATAAGCATTTCCGGGGTTATATTCGGAACTGCAACTGCCTTCCTTGGGGTTATCACCAAGGTTGGTGAATGCTACTCCCAGTGTTGGGACTGAGACTGAATATCTCGGGGTTATCTCCGAGATGAAACGGTCTTCTCCGGTGAAATTTACGGTATTGTAACTGCATGCCTCGGAGTTGTCTCCGAGGTTAGAACTATTGCTCCCGGTGTGTGTTCCGGGGTTGACACTGAACTTCCGGTAGTATCCAGACTGGATATGAACTGTCTTCCAGGGTTATCTCTGAAAGACGAATCTGCCCTCCTCCAATGTTTGTAACAGGTGTACAAAAAATTTTGAGTGTCTACAGATGCCCCTCTTTATCATATTCATGCAAGGCAATGCATGGATAGGATAAAGAATCCTAGACACTTGAAATGCAACAAGATAAACATGATGCCATGTGTACCAACATGATGCAAATGAATGATGTGTGCATGTGGGGTTGTTGCCCAACATGTTGGGGATGATTGCCGGCTCCCTGTTGCTTCTACCGGGGATTGGCAACGATGTCCTTGCTGACCAGATTGGACGTTTGATCCAATATTTTAGGATGTTGACGTTGGGGCTATCACCAAAGTCCTTAATCCTTGATATAGACTTTACTCTGAAGATGTGCCTCTCGTGCATAAGAGATCTGTGGGGATAAAGCTTTGTGTGTTTGAGGATGTTTATAACATATTCCATCATTAATCCTCCTTGATGATGTTGACCTTTCCTGGTTTGTATCGCCAGGACATGTCCATGTTCTGTTGGATTTACTGCCAATAGTATGTCTTTGTATCGCTCGACCTTCGACGACATGTGAATCAACGGAAACGCCCCCATCGGGCGGTATCGTCAAGGTCGCTGATCTTCGTTGACGTGTGAATCAATGGGAAAACACCATGTTGGGCAGACTGTTAAGGTTGCTTAACCTTCACTAACGTGTGAATCAATGACAAAGCACCCTGTTGGGCAGACTGTCAAGGCTGCTTGACCTTCACTGACGTGTGAATCAATGGATGATACGTGTTGTAACCCCCGCCAAGGAATTGAACCTTAGAATGCGTAATGCCCCCGCCGGGGAATGCGTTGTAACCCCCGCCGGGGTCATGTTTGAGAATTAGGGTGACGACCCTGAATTAGCGGCATTGGACATGCGTAAGGTATTATCGAGTATGACTTGTAATATTTAATATCATCGGCGTAGTGTACGCTATGCTCAGGTGAACACTAATGAGTGATGTGCAGACCCACGGTTCAATCTTAGAAAACCAAGATTGTAAGCCATTTTGCTCAATCGCGTAGCGTTTTTACTCCTGATTTGACCTTTTCAGTCTGTGAGAACTCCTTTGCAACTCGAACTGGACCGAGCTGGAGGGGTGGGACCCACATAGGAGTGCCACAGATACACCTACAGTAGCCGCAGGTGGACCTATGGCCTGTCGTGGATACTAAAGGCCTGCAGGTTACTTTCATAAGTCATTTTCAAGTTGCGCCGCGAAGGAAATACGAGAGCTCTTCTTCAGATCTGCTGAGTTCAGGCGACTTTCTGCAAATTCTATCACCGTACAAGTGTTCTACACTATCCTGGTAACGTATACATGTATTCTTTTCCAGTTTTTATCCGTTGGAAAATGACTTATCACATGAAATGCATCTAAACACATAGTAGTGATTATGTATGCTCAAATAACTTGATAAAAAATATTCAACATAGTAAATGTTAGTATTAAACAATGATGAACATAATAATGTGAAAAAATTTGACTTTTGAGACAGTCAAAATGGCACCTTTTTCTGCTATTTCTTATCTTATTTGAGGACAAATAAGCAAAAGGGAAAAAGGCAAAGTAATCCTGGTATTGAGGTTAACCTTATGGATTGATGACTTCGACTTTTTAATGCATATAGTATGTATATGATTGTGGGCATGTGTGCTACTGAATGGCCACCTAGTCATGCCTATGTGCATGTGGATAGTCCTATTTACAAAGGGGACTATGGAAAAATTTTCCAAAATGTAGGCATTTGATTAATCATGCATTTTTAACTCTACTGTAAACGTATGTTAAAGTAATGCATGCATGCATGTAGTCATAAAATGCATTTTGAAAAGCTTTAGGTTATAAAATACCACACCCTTTCTGAGGTGATTTGGAGACTTGTAGTCCAGACATTATGGATCCAAATCAGCCGAGTAGTTCCCGCAGGACCACTTCTGGTGTACGGAGGAGGGCTTCTGAAGCTCCTCGACCCCGTTCTGTTAGACAGCCTCGTCGATTGGTGGAGGCGGTGATACGTCCAGTCCAGGTTAATGTGCCAGACGTCAAGGACGAGGAGGAGGATGTTTCGGTTGCAGACCCCGCTCCTGCTGCGCATGTTCCCCGTAGGGACCTCTCGAGTATTCAGGTGGCAAACCCAGAGCTTCTGGGTGATTTGAGTAGACATCCCTCGATGTATTTGCATGCCAACGAGGTATGACGTTAGATCTTAATCTTCCTTCTTTCCTATTGATGAGGATTAAAGGGTTTTGATGTTGATCTTCATTTCATGTAGGTTCCTGGCTTTACACAGCCTCGAGGGAACTGGTTCAGCATTCGCTCCATGTACCAGGCTCTTCATCCTGACTATAGAGCGATGATGCATGACTAGGGCTTTGGAGCATTCTTTTCCATCCTTCCCCACCGTTGTCCCTGGGGTTACCTCAGGGCATTGTCTGAGCGTTGGTTTCACCAGACTCAGTCTCTCCATTTGTTGGACTGTGAGGTGATGATGACGCCGATGGATTGGCGGTTTATCACAGGTATGGAGTTCGGAGGGGCACTAGTGCCTTGCACGGCAGACATTACCCCCACTGACGTCTGATCCTTGTTAGGAGTTCTAGATGGGGCGTTCAAGGGCAGGACTGTGCGTACGGGTCCTTTGAGCGTAGGTGCTATGAGTGGGCTGTTGAGTGAGCCCATACTAGCTGATGTCAGAGTCAGGGATCACATTCTTCGGTGATTATTCCTTATGATCATTAGGGGCTGCTTCATAGCAGATAACTCTTCTACGGTGTCGTTCTTTTTGATCAGCGCCACGCGATATGTGGACCGTATAGGAGAGTATGATTGGGGTTCCTATACCTTTGCCTATTTCCTCAGGGGAATGCACATGCGTTCGTAGGGCTTGACCGAGGCTTGGCTAGGATTCTACCCATTCCTGCTGGTGAGTATTTCTCTAGTCATTTCTAATATATAGGTTAAGAGAGTTTACTGATAGCATATGTTTGCCTTTGTGTTGGAAATTTTGGACCTATGAAAGGCTCCCATGTTTACGTCCTGTGAGTGTGTTAGGTTTAGATACCTATCCACGAGGACGGCGATGGCATCATTCTATACTGGCAGAGGTCCCTGTAGCTGAGGGCTTCACTCATTGCCGCCTACAGCTGGAGTTGTGGATAGCTGACATTATTACATGGATTCCCAATTCTGAGGAGCACTTGGTTATCAGATTTGAGGATCGGTACCCGACTGGTGTCCAGTACGTGATTTCCACCCGTAGAGTTCCTCTCTTTACTGATGGAGGATGGGAGCTCTATTTAGGAGAGCGTGCTATTAGGAGCAGCACAAGAGAGATCCATATGCCGATCTTGCCTCCTGCCAGGCGTTATTGGCCCGTGTCATAGTCACCCGTCATTGATATCCCATTGTTGGGTGTTGATGGTTTTGCACTATCAGAGGGTCCCTGCACTCAGGAGATGTTTCAGCATTGGTGGTTCCCTCGTACTATTGGATCCCAGACCTGCGCCACTCAGTTTATGGGGGATATGGTTCCAGGATCCTTGATGATGACGGATTGGCTAGCCTGTGTCCGAGATCCGACTCATATGACACAGATTGACAGTTTGACCCAGCAATTGGACTAGGCACATTTCTTTATCCGACATTTGGGCAAAGATCCGGCAGAGGCAGATTCGTTTGATCCTTCCAGCTCAGGCGCTGGCCCCTCTGATGACCCATTTGGCTTTACCGGCGTAGATCCTCCTTTAGGCATGACATCCCTGTTGATAGAGATCTAGTGACTCAGGAGGAATTACATCAGGTGGACAGGATTGATGATGAAGATATTGACACCATTGTCTTCTTATGATGTGTATTCTCTTTATCTGTTTTGATAGGCCTCTGTTAGCTATTGGGTGGTTGTGCCCCATTCTCGCTATATCTTTTGATAGGCCTCTATTAGTAGTAGGGCGTCTGTGCCCCATTTCCCTGTATTTTTAGTTGTACATAGATGATGTATTTAGATGGTGATATACTTAGGAATATACGTACAGTTTTCCATTCCCTATATCATATTGCCATCTATTATTTGTAATGCATGTATCATGTTATGCATATATATGTAGGTCCAGAGATATTCAGCATTGACCCCTGGATGGTCTTATGATACGGCCTACACATATGTCTTCTTCGACAGTCAGCTGCATAGATCATACCCCACCATTATTGGTGGCATCACGTCTTAGATCGTGGTATGATAGTATGTCACCATCAGACATGGTGACTGTAGATCAGCTGTTGCAGTATAATATGACCCTCTTGATATTTTAGGTTCTCGCAGGATTGTGGAGGGCATGCTGGATCACTGGGTTCTGGAGAGGCAGGTTTTCCGGTTTGGGACCTAGGAGTTGACTCCAACTCTGGAGGAGTATGCACGTTTGACGATGCTGCCACTTGACAGACCTTACATGCACATGACTTTAGGGGACATGAGTCGACGTGATCACATCCGGCCACGTGATATCCCAGCATTTTCTGATTGACAGATTTGGCTCTGAGGATAGCTATGTTCGGTATTCTGGGGATTTCACCATATCAGAGAGAGCCAGTGGCATTTGGCCAGAGTAGATGCATTCTTGATTTGCATAGTGGCGTATGTGTACATCATGCCACGATATATGGATGAGCTGGATATCGGCGTTATTATGGCGGTGAGAGCTCTCAAGGAGGGTCGTACCATTATTCCGATGATCGTAGCAGAGACGTTGCGATCAACCACGTTTTGCAGTACTTACCCTATATAGGTATTTATAGGCAGTTCATTCATGTTATATGTGAAAACCCGAATTTTTATAAGTTATTAAAATAGGAATTTAATAATTAAAATTCTTATTATGAGATATTTTGAGTTTGAGTATGCATATATATGTGCTATATATTTTGAAATATGTGATCTAGTGTAAAGAGAAATATATATTCATATATTGGGAAAGTGAGGTTTAATAGTTGAGTTAACTATTGAAGGAATTAAATGAATTTTGTAATTAATCTTAAATATTTATTGAATTGAATAAATATTTTAAATAATTTATTTATTGAGAAAAATAAATAGTTTATGAAATTGTGGTATAATAATTTAGTTACGTGTGTTGTGATAATTAAGTTAAAGCAAAGGTAAATATTATTCTTTGAAGATTTAAGTTAATGAATTAATTAAATTAAATGAGTTGTTTAATATTAAAGAAAATAAGTAAATTAAATAAAGCGATGTTTAAGTCTAATTTATTAATTAAATTAGATATATGATTATTTATTAATCATTAGAAGAATTATAATAATAAAATTATAATTATTATAATTATCATTGTAAGTTATGTAAATTGGTTACAGGTGTAGCAAATAAAAACTATATAATATAATATTACCAAAATAAATTGGAATGAGGAGTATTGTGTGTAGCCAAACAAGGCCTTGTGGCCTTTGGCTTATTGTAACTGACAAAGACGTATTGTTTGATAACTAAGAAGTACGTGGGTGAAAACCATCCATATCAGTTTATTCTTCGCGTCTTATTTTTCTAAGGTTAGATAACAGAGTATGGAGAGAGAGAGTTTGGTAGGAAGAAAGAAATCCTCTGTAGATTTTGCTAGGGAGTTGGAGTATCAAGGGAAAACAGTTCTCTTCTCAACAAACAAAGATTCAAGGTATAATCTACTCTTATCTTAACTTCTATCTTTGAAAATTTCTATTGGTAGTGGCGTTGGATTGATATATATACATGTATGAAGGGTTTATACTCTATTAATCATCACATGTGGGTGTTGTTTGAGTATCAAATTCTTGAAATTTTGGTTTGTAGGGAGAAAAGTTAATAATAGTGTATGTTTATGAAAAATGGCTTAAGAAAGTATGAAATTTTATGTCTAATATGTGTTATAATCTGTAAATTGGTATTGGATTATGTTAGTATGTTAAGAAACGAAGATAACATAGTTTAAACGAAGTGATTCGGTGTAGAATTGTAATCACAATGATGGTTTTTGTAAAAGATGTCAAAAATGGAGTTTTCATGGAATTTGAGGAAATTAAACTAGTATAATTGTTGTTAAATTTTTCTATGTTGAGGAATATGTTAGCAAACATGTTAGTGATAGTTCTATATCAATTGTTTGTGTTAAATTCACTGTTTGGTGGGTAAAATTCGTGTTAGTTGGCTTAAGATTAGTGTCGTATTCAGGTTCTGCAAAACTTGAACTGGTGTAGCGTAGAGCGCTGACCCTTTAATACGGCAAGCGCAAGCAGTAGAGTCATCAAGAAGAACTAAGGTAATATTAAGCGCGACCGTGCAAGAGTCGATCATGCATGCAGGTGAAGTCTGCTATGTTGGGAGAATGCATATTATGATTTGATGTTTTAATGCATGTGTTCATGATTATTTGTAAGGTCCTTAAATGAATATGTGTACAAGGACTTAGTAATAGATCAAAACTGTTAGGTTGATCTAAGCTTTCAACGTGTATCATTCTGTTAAAGAATGTATAGATAGAAAGATCAAAACTGTTAGGTTGATCTTAAGATGTAATAGATTAGTCTTGAAGAAATCATAGTGCATCAATTTGATCAACATTGCAGAAGTCAAGGCAGAAAACGTAGAGCCTGAAGATCGTAGTGTGCCTACCTTGAAGGAGACTCTTTGGATTTCGTAGAGTGGTCCCAACGATTGCTGAGTTAACTCCACGATCATAGTGTGCTGAAGGAAACAAGAAGTTTACAAGTCAACGATCGTAGTGAGCTCTCGGGAACGTAGAGTCAACAACACGAGCAAGAGAAGATCGTAGTGTGCGAAGGATAAAGGGAAATCGTAGTGCTCTCAACTAATAGCATCGTAGTGTACAAGGATGTAAAAGACACTACGATCTAAATCATAGAACACCACGATCAAAATCGTAGAGCATCATCTGTCTCATGTCAGAAAACGTCGAGCCTTATAATCTGTGTTTTCAACAAGTGAGAAATGGATCCCAGATGCTGCAGTACTCATCAGTCCCAGATTGTATGAAATGTCCTTAGTATGCAAACAAAGAAGCGTATTGAAGAAGCTAAGGATAGTACTATGGATAAGAGGGACAAAACACCTTTTCAGGTGGTAGGTGAGAAAGTAGCCTGCAGTGTCAGTGGGCCAGAATGCAGAATTCAGAAGTTGTGCAGAAATGTCTCCATCACAGTACAGAAAGTTCAGATGCATTTAATGCCACAACGGATGGATCCAACGGATAGTTTTCAACATCACATATATATAGATCAGACCGATGAGAGAAAAAAAAGAAGCAAGCATTAATCAAACAACGTGACAATCTCTCTCAAGCTCAACTCTACGATCTGAGATATTGCAAAGCTTGCTCAGCTACTCAGTTCTTAACGAACCAGTGCTTACACAGCAAATGAGTAGCAATCTTCAAGAACGTAACAACAACCATCAATCAACTGAAGAAGAGTACCAAGTCTGCTGGACTTGAAGAGTTCGTAGTGAACTGTAAGAAAGCCAAGGCTGCTGGACTTGAAGAGTTCAAGAGTGAACTAGAGAAGTTCCTAAACTGCTGGTCTAGAAGGAATCTGTGTGATTCAGAAGATTGTAAAGACATCCTTAGTGAATATCTTACTCGTTGAGTAGAAGAGTGGACTAGGAGCTTTGAGTGCTATGAACCACTTAAAAACAACTGTGTCGTTTACATTCCTGCTATAACTGCTATATCTGCTATAACTGCCTTACTTGCTCATAACTTCATTGCTTGGTAAAGAAGATTAAAACAAATACTAATTCCGCTAAGTTTTAACTGCAGACTTTGGGCATTCATTGTAACTTAGCTTAATGATATGTTAATGTGAGAACCATGTAACAACAAGGTTAAAACAGAGTCGTGTTATGTGGTTAGTAAATTCAAAGTTATGAGAATGATTAGTAAGTTACAAATGCGTTATGTGATAACTTAGTATACACAATGAATGTTAAACAAGTGTTGTGAAGTCAACACTTGGAATTTTTGAAATGTAAATGGTAATGTAAGACTTGTATCGAAATAACAAGTTTAACTAGAAATGAGTATTATGTTGGAAAAAGGATGTTAGTACATTGTGTATTGATTAATAAGAAGGGTTATGAGTTATAGAGTAAAGTTTACATTATAGCTACTATGCGTTACTATGTGACTAATAGTTAATGTGAATAATGACATAACTGTGTAGGAATACACAAAGTGAAGATAAGCTATAAGTAGTTAAGTCGTAGTTTATAAACTACGAATCAGGAAAGTCTTTCAGTTCCTATTTGTTATGTGAACTTGGTGATTAGCTGTTTTAAATCTTTATTGCAAAGAGCATGATGTGTTATATATATGATGAATGTATGAAATGTTAAAGTCAAATTATGACTACGTTGATTGAGTAAAGCATGTTGATTGAGTAAAAAACTAAATCTTTATACTTGTTATATGAAATAAGCTGTATGTTATGATATATGTTTATATATGTTGAGCATGTTATTATATTCTATGTGATGCATGAAAACTCGTTAGATTTTGTTGGTTTGTCGAGCTCAACCTTGCAAATAAAAATTTTTGCGGTGTAAAGGATTGAGATAACACTATGTGGTACTTGAAAGACATGGATCGGAAATAATATACAAAGATGTATTATTTTAGCTAAAGTTGTTATTTCTTTAAACCATGATTAAGGTTCATGAGATGTACTAAATGTTTGATGTATGTATATTTTATATTGAGTTGTAAAGTTAAAGTTTGAGTTATCTTATATAAAGGATATCGATTTGATATTGTAAATATATATTAACTAGTGATGAAGCGAATCATAAAATTAAACTTGATTCAAAGATATGTAAATGATAAAGGTTTTGATTCGGGGAATTAAAGTAAGATGACAATTTTTTTAAATTATTCCGTATTTTATTAAGTTTAACATTGAATAATGATGTAAAATCAGAAGTTAGATGTGTTATTAACGACCGAAGTTGATAATTGAATTGTATGAATTTTGGGGTCGTTACAGTTGGTATCAAAGTTGTAGGTTATAAACCTTAGGTAGGAGTACCTTAGGCTATAACCTTAGAGAAGGAAGGTGAAGATAATGAAAGAATAAGCTCAGATTGAGTTTGAACAATAAGAAGTAATTTAAGAAATTTATAAAGAAGGGATTAAAACATGCGTAAGAGGATTCAAAGAAGAATCTCGCAGAGTTATAAGGAATATGAATGTGGGGTTACCCAACTCTAATAATAAGGATGTAAGGTGATAATAAATAGACAGTGTCTATAAAAAGAGAATGATAAAGAAGTTAAGAATAAAAGTTATATCTAAGTGTAGTACAATCGTACTCTTTAGTAGTTGATGTATGGTATCTGGGCTAAACGATTCCTTCATAGAGCAGAGGTATATACGAACTAGCAACTCGGAACCTAGTTTGTTGGTTGTTTGTGGGAAACCACTCAACGTACCATATTGAAACTGGTAGAGACTCGATGTGTACCAAGTCTAGAAAGTGGATACGTATGATGAAAATGTAGAACTTGAATGAAATGTTGAACAATATAAATGAAGTTGGAAATTCTTAAAGCAGGAATTGTTATATAAACAAGAAGATTCAAAGAAGAATCTTGAAGAGATATGTAGATAAGAAATGGGAGTTACCTAACTCCAATAGCCAAGATAACGAATAATGTCGTAAATGATGAAAAAGGAAAGAAAGGGGATCGTAAAATAAAACGATCACGAGTTAAGAAAAGAATTTTAAGGGAGATGATTATAGAATAAGATCACGACGTGATCTGTTTAAGTTATAGAAGAAAGATGGTCTGTAATGTTTGAATAATTATAGCTTGATGCTATGAAGATGATGTACTATGAAATAGTACAAGAGATAACTCATGAGGAGTTATAGATGATGTGATACGAGGAATTAAGATTGAGAAAGACCAAAAAAAAAAGTTATAGTAAGATAGAGTTAGGAGGGATTTCAATTGAGGACTCATGTGATGGGCCGAGTTGTACAAACCTTTGTATGGGCGAGGGTTTTGTGCTTGCACTTAGTTTATCACATTGATAATTATTGGAATGTTGGTATCGCTATCTATCAATGTATATATGGCGAAAAAGTGATTCTTTTCTCATGTGTATATTTTTGATAGTTAGAACTATTAAGATTAGTCGAGATATTATTAGATTAGGTGCGTTTCTTAAAACTAATGCATATGGTATGTTCGTGACTCATAATAATATGGTATGTTTTGAACCCCTCAGCGAATGGACGCTTATGGTATGACTAGGATAAGTTCTTAAACTCATATTATTGTGGCAAGTCCTGAACTTTCAATGTGCGGTAAGTTTGATGAACTGGGGTATAATTAAGTGTGAATGGAGTATTGAGGATGATAGGAATAGATAGACCTATTAAGCAATGGATCATTATAGAAAGTGGAGTTGATGGTGGAAGCACGAGTATTCCAAATCTTCTAGCTATGCTAGACTTCAAAATTTATTTGACATCACGCTAAATTCGCACTATGTGCCTTTTTAAAAATGAATTTTTACTCTCAACGCATGGTGATAAATGTGTATGTGTGGACTTCGGGACACTGACACATCATTACCTTTTGAGATATGATATCACTAAAACTAATTTTCAAAGATTTTTGAAATGTTTAAAGAATAGTCTATGCTAATATTTCTGCTAGACGAAAATAATTTGAAAATATCAAAATGTATTTTATATCATTAATGCATCATGTAACCTGGTGCAAAGATGATAAAAATGATGGAGTTATCAATGCATAATTACTTACTGTTGGATGTGATCTAAGGATCGTCAGCCCACTATGGTATGATGTAGTATGACAAAGTCACAAAATGACGGGATCCTCAAACGGGCTGTAAATACAGTGCAATATCATGACGTCATAAAAAGATTCTTGAGATTTCTTTAAGATATGAGAATATATATATATATATATGTATATTTTGAATGATGTCCAAATTGTTGTAGAAGGCTATGCTATTTGATTCAGCTAGACGAATATTGAAAGATGTTCATGAAATTCAACCGTTTATTAAAAAGTTATGCCAAACCAAATTGTTTTGGTGCGAGATTCGAGATGTTGAAAAGTCGAGGTGAACAACCTCAGCAAAAGGGGGACATGTTATCGAGAGACAATGGTTCCAAAAGTAACGCATATAGTCGTTATGATGTTAAGATGTAATCGTTGTGCGACGTAGGGAGTATGATAAATGATCACCTAGAGTACTTGCAGAGAGTGTTTTCAATCTTGTGATTGCTAAACATTTTGTTAATAACGGTTTATAGTGGTGATGCAATCATTAAACACAGGGGAAGAGTTCAAGGTCCGTATAGTCTTATATGATCATTAAAGGTTCAAGTTGAGATACTTGATAACCTAGGGATGTAGTTCAAGGTCTTATGGCCCCTCACCATGATTTGGAATCTTTTAAATTCATGTTATTCATATCGTTTCCCAATTATTGAGCAATTGTGGAAGATTATTGTTATTCTGAAAGGTGAAAGAGGAAAGGATGAGAAAATTAAGCAAAATATAATAATTTCAAGAAAGAAATGAAATTCTGAAAAGAAGAGAAATGTGAAACTCTTATAAGAGGAAGATGTGAGGAATATGATGATCTTAGAAAGATCCTTAGAGAAAGAATTTGGTTGAAGAACCTAATGAATGAATAAAGTATTAATATAAAATCTATTTTGATAGATTGAATGAATGAAGATTAATAAATAAAATTTCGAGGACGAAATTCTTAGAAGAAAGGGTGAATGTAATATCCCGAGTGTTTATGATAACGATCCTTAGAAAAGGAAATGAATGGGTTAAAGAATATATAATATTTGATAAAAGACTGTGTTTAATTGAAGGTTATGTAATAAACCCTAAAATTTGTTGAAGAAATGAATAAAGTATAATGATATATATATATATATATATATATATATATATATATATATATTTTGCTAAGTTTTGCTAAGTTAACGTGTTGAAGTTATTCAACGATAATTGTGAAAGAGATTTTGTGAAAACCTTAGTAAGATAGAGTTTCGGTGATTCCAATGACGGAATCCTTATAAGAAGGGAAAGATGTGACAACTCAAATTTTTATAAGTTATTAAAATAGGAATTTAATAATTAAAATTCTTTTTATGAGATGTTTTGAGTTTGAGTATGCATATATATGTGCTATATATTTTGAAATATGTGATCTGGTGTGAAGAGAAATATATATTCATATATTGGGAAAGTGAGGTTTAATAGTTGAGTTAACTATTGAAGGAATTAAATGAATTTTGTAATTAATCTTAAATATTTATTGAATTGAATAAATATTTTAAATAATTTATTTATTGAGAAAAATAAATAATTTATGAAATTGTGGTATAATAATTTAGTTACGTGTGTGATAATTAAGTTAAAGCAAAGGTAAATATTATTCTTTGAAGATTTAATTTAATGAATTAATTAAATTAAATGAGTTGTTTAATATTAAAGAAAATAAGTAAATTAAATAAAGCGATGTTTAAGTCTAATTTATTAATTAAATTAGATATATGATTATTTATTAATCATCGGAAGAATTATAATAATAAAATTATAATTATTATAATTATCATTGTAAGATATGTAAATGGGTTACAGTGTGTAAAATAAAAACTATATAATATAATATTATCAAAATAAATTGGAATGAGGAGTATTGTGTGTAGCTAAACAAGGCCTTGTGGCCTTTGGCTTATTATAATCCGAAGACGTATTGTTTGATAATGGAAGAAATGCGTGGGTGAAAACCATCCATATCAGTTTATTCTTCGCGTCTTATTTTTCTAAGGTTAGATAACAGAGTATGGAGAGAGAGAGCTTGTAGGAAGAGAAATCCTCCAGTAGATTTTGCTAGGGAGTTGGAGTATCAAGGGAAAACAATTCTCTTCTCAACAAACAAAGATTCAAGGTATAATCTACACTAATCTTAACTTCTATCTTTGAAATTTCTATTGGTAGTGGCGTTGGATTAATATATATACATGTATGAAGGGTTTATACTCTATTAATCATCGCATGTGGGTGTTGTTTGAGTATCAAATTCTTAAAATTTGGGTATGTAGAGAGAAAAGTTAATAACAGTGTATGTTTATGAAAAATGGATTAAGAAAGTATGAAATTTTATGTCTAATGTGTGTTGTAATCTGTAAATTGGTATTGGATTATGTTAGCATGTTAAGAAACGAAGATAACATAGTTTGAATGAAGTGACTCGGTGTAGAATTGTAATCACAGTGATGGTTTTTGTAAAAGATGTCAAAAATGGAGTTTTCATGGAATTTGAGGAAATTAAACTAGTAAATTGTTGTTAAATTGTTCTATGTTGAGGAATATGTTAGCAAACATGTTTGTGATAGTTCTATATCAATTTTTTGTGTTAAATTCACTATTTGGTGGGTGAAATTCGTGTTAGTTACCTTAAGATTAAGATATAAAGGTTACGCAAAATTCAAAAGTTACGCAAAACTGAATCAGTGCGTTAGCAGCGGCGGCCAGGTAACAGAATAACCTAAGGTAATATGGCGGCGGCGGCCGCCCATAGTCGATCGCAGAGCGAAGAAATGTCTCTACTACTTCAGCAGACTTTGGACATTCATTGTAACTTAGCTTAATGATATGTTAATGTGAGAACCATGTAACAACAAGGTTAAAACAGAGTCGTGTTATGTGGTTAGTAAATTCAAAGTTATGAGAATGATTTATAAGTTACAAATGTGTTATGTGATAACTTAGTATACACAATGAATGTTAGACTAGTGCTGTGAAGTCAACACTTGGAATTTCTGAAATGTAATTGGTAATGTAAGACTTGTACCGAAATAACAAGTTTAACTAGCAATGAGTGTTATGTTGGAAAAAGGATGTTAGTACATTGTGTATTGATTAATTAGAAGGGTTATGAGTTGTAGAGTAAAGTTTACATTATAGCTACTATGCGTTACTATGTGACTAATAGTTAATATGAATAATGACATAACTGTGTAGGAATACACGAACTGCAGATAAGCGATAAGCAGTTAAGTCGTAGTTCATAAACTACAAATCAGGAAAGTCTTTCAGTTCTTATTTGTTATGTGAACTTGGTGATTAGCTGTTTTTAATATTTATTGCAAAGAGCATGATGTGTTATATATATGATGAATGTATGAAATGTTAAAGTCAAATTATGACTACGTTGATTGAGTAAAGCATAATAATTGTTACAAATAATTACTGCTTCAATATTTTATTTTATTGATTCAATAATTGTTGTGTTGATATTTTATATTATTGTTGTTTCAATAATTGTCACTACATGATTTTCCATTATCGATCAATAATTCATATTATTTGAATAATATTATTAGATAACATTATTGGCAATGTCTAGAAAGTTCTCATCGAGGAGAGGTTTGGTCACCTAATCATACGCCAATGAGAGAAATCTTTATTGAAAGCCCCTCTTTCCGGAACTACTGGTTGTCATAAATGTGATTACCGTAATATTATTTGTGAATAATTAATTATTGATTTATATGATAAAGAAATATTTATTTTATGTGGATATAAATGAAGGAATTTTGCATGAATTATTTGTTGAAAGGTTGGCAATTATTTTTATCCGATAAAATATTATTATATATATATATATATATGTGTGTGTGTGTGTGTGTGTGTGTGTGTGTGTGTGTGTGTATATATATAAAAGAATGTGATAAAGATGATCATGGGTGGTGGAATATTTTTCCTGCAAAGATGTGTTTTTCAAACTTTTGTGGGTCCTCAAAGATGCAAAATAAGAAATTGGCAGAGATTGCAAATTGTAATCAAATTCTAAGGTAATACAGTAGCTTTGTCCTTTGTTTTCAAAGCTGATTGTTTTTTTCTTCCAGCAAAACTTGATTTTTCTAAGTGGGTTGGTGGATGCTTACAAGTTGCCAATTGTGGGCCCAACTATTGAAGAAAATTGAAGAGTTAGGCAAAAGAAAGGGAGAGGTTAGGTAGGTGGGCGGAGAAAAATTAGATAGCCTCGTTTAATTTTTCCTCCGTCCTGCACTATAAATAGAGGGATAGCCCTCCTTCCTCAATCACACCTTCATAAATCAGAAATCCTTATTCTAAAGTATTGTGAGTATTTTTCTTGAGTATAAGAATACTTTGAGCGTAGTTTTCTAAAAAAATTTCTCAGAATAATATCTGATATTCCAGTCAAATCCAGTTTCTACTAAGGTAAAGGATATTATTTTATTTCAATACTCGTAAGAAATATTATTTTCTTTCATACTCCACAGTATAGAAGGGATATTATTTCATTTCATATTCTCTAAATTTGAACTTACTATGGTAAGTATTGCTTCTAAAATTCCTGAAATGATTAGAAATTTCGTTTCATCTAATATCATTTCATAGGAATATTGGTCTGAACTTTTTATCAAATTTGGAACTTTTCATGACTGGGTACTGTTCACTGCATCGTTTCACTTGCCATCGCTCACGGCACTCGCTCACTTCACATTCTTGATCACTATTCTTCGTTCACTTTCCATCGCTCACGGTACTTTTTACAAAAGAAAAAAAATATTTTTTTCTCTTCCAAGTTATCTGTTGTGACCCTTATTCTTGAAATTTAATCCATGTTTTGATCTTCATTCTCAATTTTACTCCACTATAGTTTATTATGGAGTATTATTGATCTTGGATACACTGTAATACGAATCCCTAAAATTTGTCCTTCTGTCTCACTGGATTCGTTATTTAAAATATTTTTCATCATCCTCAGTCCTAAATGATAATATTACTGAATATCTTTGGCCCGTAGTGCAAAGATGAATGATTAACTGATGAATATCTTTGGCTCGTAGTGCAAAGATGAACAGGTGTTGAGATGAACATGACCAACTGGTGATACAAATGAATATCTTTGGCCTGTAGTGCAAAGATGAATATTTGATTCAAGATATATATTGATTGATGTTACAGGGATAAAATATTGATGATGGACTTTTAAATATTAGAACATAGTAGAATTCTTTCTCTACTTGACTCTTCTAATGGATTGTTGTTTCCGCTGCAGTTGTTGATCTAAAACTTGTTGTCTAATATATTTTATCATATTTTTCCCTGTTGAAAACTAATGATAAATTGTTGTATATTATCTTAGTCATAATATTCTTTACTGGGCTAGTTGAGCTCACCCTTTTCTTTTTTTTCCATTTTTCTTCCCAGGAGGTGAGAACATAGCAGGAACTAGCCGAGGTATGGAGTGATGGTTCAGGATAGATGTATTAATAGTCCTCACTATTTTGTAAAATAGGGTATCAATAATTGTAATGAGGACTCCTTTTGAGTTTGTATACTCTCTAGTAGACTATATTTGTATTCAAACTCACAGTATATGTGTTGTCGTATTTTGCACGACAATTGTATTACTTAAGTTGTATTTATTTCTGTACCATGTATTTGGCGACTCAGAATGGGTGATGTATACCTATTTCGGGGGCGTCACAATGTTGATTGAGTAAGGAACTCAATCTTTATACTTGTTATATGAACTGTAGCATGTATGTTATGATAGTCCAATGTTTAAGAGATATATGTTGAGCATGTTATTATATACTACGTCTTGCATGAAAACTGTTAGATTTTGCTGGGCTGTCGAGCTCAACCTTGCAAATAACCATTTTTACAGGTTAATGATTGAAGATAACACTATGTGCTACTTGAATGAAGTGGATCAGAAATAATATACGAAAAATGTATATTTTAGCTAAAGTTGCTATTTCCTTAAACCATGATTAAGACTCATGAGATGTATTAAATGTTTTATGATGTATAGTTTAATATTGAGTTGTAAAGCTAGAGTTCGAGTTATCTGATATATAAAGGTTATCGGATTGAATTGTAAAATTTGATATGATAACAATGATAAAGCGAATCATAAAATAAGATTGATTCAAAGACATGTAGATGATAAAGGTTTTGATTCAGGGAATTAAAGTAAGAAGACATAAAATTTTAAATTAATCAGCATTTTATAAAGTTTAGCATCGAATACTGATGTAAAATCAGAAGGTAGATGTGTTATTAACGACCAAAGTTGAGAATTAAATTGTATAAATTTTGGGGTCGTTACATTATACGTGTGGTTTATATAAAACCTCAAATTTTATGAAATGAAAGTATTCAATTTTCTTATAATTTAGTAAATGGTTAAATTGATAAAATGTTAAAGTTAAGGGTGATATGTGAAAATTTTTTAAAGTAAGCAAATGGTTATAAAATATTCGTTTGGTCGGAGAATATTCTTTTTGTTGGGGAATATTCGTACGATGGCACGCTCATTGGTGGACCCCACAACGAAAGTAGTGTCAGAGTTAGAAAACGACGAAAATGTATTTTTATAAAAATAACGACGAAAGTTTTATCGTTAAACTGTTGAACTACCCAGTGGTAAAAGTACAGTAATACGCGTGGTTGCATAGTAGCACACGATATTGATTATTGATGCTTATGTGAGAAGTCACTCAGTTATATTCAATTATTGCTACAATAATTGCTGCATAATATCTCTCATATTATTGATTTAATTATTGTCACAGTATCATCTTCATAATATTTTATATTATTAAATCAAAAATTGAGACGACAATATTATTATTTGCAATATTGACAATGTCTAAAAAGTTCTATTGAAGAGAGGTTTGGTCACCTAATTGCGGGCCAATAGGGAGAAATCCTTATCGGAAAGCCCCCTCTTTCTTGGGAATGATCTGGTTGTTAAATATTGTGAGTTATAATATTAATGATGAATAAGTTCATATTGATTAAAGATAAAATTGATATTTTCATTGTGTTGGGATTATTAGTGTTGATGGAAATCGATATTTATTTCGATAATAATTGATGTTTGGAGGTTATATTGACCAATCGAGTAATTAATCGGATAAATAAGTAATTAATTGCTATTAATTTACATACTTATAACTATTTGTTCACATGTATGTATTATTGATTCACATGCATGTACTATTAGGCGAGGTGGTGCAAGATTGATAATACTTGCATGACTAAATTAAAAATAGAGGTATAAATGAAGGTACTATACCGTAACTATTTTTTTCACATGTATAAACTATTGATTCACATGAATGTACTATTGATTCACATGATGTACTATTAGGTGAGGTGGTGCAAGTTTGATAATACTTGTAGGACTAAATTAAAAATGAAGGTATTATACTATAATATTTCGAGCCCCAAAACGTGCAATTATCGAAACTATATTTTCCTATAAATAGAAGCTCATTCTTCTTTCATTCTCACCAATTCACTAAGACTCACAAGAGCAATTATAGAAAGAGAAGCGATAGAGAGATAAACTTTAGAGAGAAAGTAGAAGAGAAGTCTTTTACCTCACTATTCCAGTATTCAGTCTTCTTCTGAGGTAAGGGGTATTATTTCTTTCGTATTTATAAGGGATATTATTTTGTTCAGTATTCATAGGAATAGTATTTTGTTCCATACTCTGTAGTGTGAGTAATATTATTCTGTCTCATATTCCTGGTTATACCCTCATTTTGTTAAAGTATTGCTTCTATACTCCGTGAAATTAGTAGAATATTCTTAAAATTTATGCTTCATCTAGTATCGTTTCACACGGATATTTTTAGCACATTCTTGTTAAATTTTAAGCTTTTCATTCCGGAGTACTGTCCATGAGTAGTATTCATTTTTATGGTACTATTCACAAAGTACTATTCACAGAGTACTATTCATGGGTACTATTCATAAAGTACTGTTCATGAGTACTATTCATAAAGTACTATTCGCGGAGTACTATTCCCAAAGTACTATTCACGAGGTACTATTAATAACTTAAAATATTTTTAAATCATCAATATTCTATTTAAATGATTTTTAAAATAATTAAAATCATTTTTAAATCATCACCATTAATATTTAAATATTAATGAAATTATTATCAAAATATTAAAAGTCATTAATTATAACTTAAAATATTTTTAATATATTTTTCTCATTTTAAATAATTTTTAAATCAATAAAATCATTTTTAATTCATTTATTTAATATAATACTTAAATAAATCTAACATCATTATTATTAGTTTATTAATGAAAATTCTCCAAAAATATTGAAATTTATATTTTATAATTCAAATATTTTCTAACACTTTATTCTCATTTAAAATTATTTTAAATCAATAAAATCAATTTTTAACTTATTTATTTAATATGATAATTAAATAAATCTAATATCATTAATATTAAATTATTAATGAAAATTCTTCAAAAATATGAAAAGTTATATTTTATAACTCAAAACATTTTTAAACACTTTATTCTTATTTAACATGATTTTAATATATTAAAATCATTTTTCTCTAATTTATTTAATACACTAATTAAATAAATTAAATACCATTAGTATTCAAATAAATATAAATATTAATGAAAAATATCTCAAATTATTAAAAGTTAATTTTCATAATTTAAAATAATTTTTAAAACCATTTTTGTAATTTTTAGAATTTATTTCCTATTTTTAAATAATTTCTAGAAAATCAGAAAATAAATATATTAAAAGCCGTCGCTATAGGCCTTTAGCGACACAAAGCGTCGCTGTTGGTGTTCTTAAGCTCAAGAACACTGACAGTCGGCCTTAACATGAACCTTACTTTGACCATTCATGATTTTCAGTTAATACATGTTCTGGCCCATTTCAAACTCAGATCTTGTAGTGTTTATGTAGCACTACAATTATCACCAACCATCTAGGTCATATATCAACATATCATGAAGATCTGGGCTAGCAAATATGTTGTCAGAGTGTTTCTGGGTTTTCCCAGAAACCCGGCAGTTCGTGGTGCCATATTCAAGCTCACTAATCTTAGTGTTCTGATCCTAAATAAATTGTTATTAAGGTTCAAATATGTAGTTCACATGTCAAGGAACAACACTAAAGCACAAATCGGTCCAACAACAAAACAATATTCAGATTTAACTCGGTCAACCGCTGTCAGAGAGCGTGTTCTTTATGTTTTTGGAAAATCCCAAAAATGCAAATCAGTGCAAGTGGCCTACTTTGACCACTTGCTACGTTCGATATGTTGATTGTTTGTGGGATCGTAAGTTATGGGTCTACAGTCCATATTACCAGCTATAAGATGTACATAACAACAACATCAAATCACATATTACCGGACAAATCAAGAAGCTTAAAGATGTTGTCAGACTCAGTTTTATACTTTTTGGGCTACCCAGATTTATACTCGGTCATGGTCGGTCAACCGACTTTAACCGATTATAACTTGAGATCTAGACATTCAACAATTGTAAATCCACATCCAGGTAAAAGACAACATGACAGAGTATAGATTAAAGCTTTAAAACAACAAAAATCATCAACGAACAAGAATATGTGGCACAAAATTTAACATAGATCATCTAAAAACATCATATAACATAAAATTTAACACTTAAACACAAAATGTTTTCGGAGGTCTTGGTGAGAGAGAGAGAGAGTAGGTGAGAGCTTAGGAACAAATGGCTTAAAATTTTGGACTTTCTCTCACCCAAATCTATATATATTGTGATATGTAGCTTAGATATGATGTGTTGTCTAGTTTTTGATGGCAGTATTAAGTCACAATGTCAACATAGTGGCTCAACAACTAAAGGTCTTTGCTATTTTTACAAGTTACCAATTAAAGAAAATGAAAAAGGGCATTTTTGTCATAAACATTATATTTTTAATGGCATACATGACATTGTCCAAACCCTTAGGGTTTAACCCTAAGGTTCTAATCCTTAGGTTTTAAAACTTTAGTTTCTAGGATTGTTTTCTAATTAGGGTTTTAATTAGAAAATTTAAAATTTTAAAACTATAATTAGGGTTTCCTAATTAAATTAGATTTTTCTAATTATATTAACGTTTAATAAACACATTAGGCTTGCTAATTAGGATTAGGGTTTCCTAATTAGGGTTTAGGATTCCCGGATTTAAAATTAGAGTTTCCCAGCATACGATTAGGGTTGCTAACTGCGCGTTAGGGTTTCAAAATCTGAGATTGGGATTTCTACTCTCTTATTAGGGTTTATTAATTTTAAACCTTATCCGATCTATCATTGATCAAAAATTCTATACCGTACAAACACATACATATTAATATAATTATTTTAATTATATTTTCTATCGAATCTCTATCCATAACTAGGGTTAGGGTTTCTATTCTCCGTTAAGCACAACTCTACTCTTAATTTATTAGTCAACACCCAAATTGACTAAGTCTCGCAGTTCGTATCACAGATACATAACACAATAATGATTATTAATAATAATATTAATAAAAAAAATTATTTGTAAAATTCGGATTATTCAAAATCCCGGGTTATCACATTCACCCCTCCTTAAAAGGATCATGTCCTAGGAATCACCGCTTTCTTATTCTCAACAATCTTTTAAAGTTGTATCATCAATTCATTCTTAACAACATAATATTAATTTGTGTCTCAAATTCTAACCTGTGACTTGGATCGTATAAAACAAAACAAATCACAACAATATATAACTCGTATTTCTCGCGTAATTTAATTTCTAACCGAACTCGTTACCTGTCGCCTTTTCATGGGCAGCTGATGTATCTGGAACTTTCATGCTAAAAGTGAATGATGCTGGTCTTCCCTGCTGAGCTGATTCTTTGATCCATAGTGTTCCTCTGCTGGTTCCCTTATTCATCCTCTTCTTTGGGCAAACACTCACCAGATGATCGATTGATCCACAAGCAAAACAACCTCGTGTCTTCTTTGGAATGGGACACTTGGGAGACATGTGTCCCTCATGGCCACAGTTGAAACAGACTCCTTTTTTCTTCAAACAAACTCCTTGATGATGCCTCCCTCAAACTACACACGGCGCACCTTTTTTCCTAATCTCTACTGGATTATTTCCTGAATTAATATCGCCATCCCTCTTACGTTTATTAAGATCCCTGCCTCCATTACCACCTATCATATTATTTCCTTCAGCCTCCTTTCTTTGTTCTTGACTATTCTTCAATACAGCTTCCATTTCTCCCTCAGCGATAATGGCTTTTTCTAATAAAGTTGAAAATGAATTAATTTATAGCACATCTAACTTCTCGAGTACCAACGATTTCAATCCGTTCCTAAAACATCATGCTTTAAGCTCCTTAATGTCCACTCGATGTGGAGCAAATTTTGCTAACTCGTTGAACTTGACAAAATATTTTGTCACTGTCATATTCTTCTGCTTCAGATTCAAAAATTATTCTTCCATATTTCCCTTTAGATCTCCCTTCCTTGGCAGCATTATCTGATAAAAATCTTACATTAATTCTCTTTCTCTATACAAATTCTTATTAATAACACAATAAGAATAAAAAAAAAATCTCATATAATCGCATATTTATTCAAATAGCACACAGTACATTTAGCTCCTAACATATAGCACTATCCCTTTTTAAATAATATCGGGATTAACAACACAAATTTAAACAAAAGTTGTAATTCTTCGACTTTAAACAAAAAGTAATAATTCTCTATTCACACATAACTATTCCCAGTTCATCAAACTTACCACACCTAGGGGTTAAGGAACTTACCACAATTATATGAGTATATGAACTTATCCTAGTCAGACCTTTGGCGTCCATTCGCTAAGGGGTTCAAAATATTTCAAATATTTATGAGTCATGAACTTACCATAAGTATGAGTTTTAAGAACTCAAAAAATAATCTTAATCTTATATTCATATAGAGAATAAAGATTTCATTCATACAAACATATATATTTACGTATGTTCACACATCGTTCGTGATATTACTATCGTTAATATCACACACTATCAAAAGATACTATCGCTTAAACTTAAAACTATCTACCGTCCACTCCCTTCACCAGTCGTCTTCTTACTGGGACACTTATTACATCCGTGACACGGTCTCCCACATGAAAAACACTTTCTCATATTCGGCTTAGGAAAATGTAGGGAAATATGTCCTTCCTGCTTACAATTGAAGCACACGTTCTTCCACATCATGCATTCTCCCATGTGAGTCTTTCCACACTTGCTGCAGACTTGTTTCTTCTTCGGGTTTGAATGTTCAGAATCATCGATGTCGTTGTCCCTCTTTCTCTTATTCTTGCCCTTCTTGCTGGTTCCTTCAGACGATCCACCACCTTCAGCTTTCATTTTGTCCACCTGTACCTTCAACTCGTTTTGTTCTTCAGTCATCTCGCGTAACGCTCGCTCCATCTTCAATAATTCCTCCAAGAGAAATACTTTACATTGGAGTTCTTGGACTTCTATAGATTCTTGATCTTTCTCTCCAACTTTGGTCTTATTCCATTTCTCCACCTTAGCTTCTTCGGACTCTGCCTCCTCATCACCACTCAGATACACCTCTGGCTAATCGTCATGATTGCTCCCCAGATTGACCATAGGTTCATCTTCTCCCACCTTTTCAACTGATATGCTTTCGCGCTGGCACCTCGGCCACTAGCACTGGTGCAATAGCCGCTAGCATCTCTGCACTCATTTCATCTTCTCTAGACATCCTACAATCAGTCTAAATGACTTGATTAATACTTCTCCAGTACGAACTTCTCACACTATGTGTCCACATATCTGACCATCGATATATTTCGGCAATCCCTCACTTAGTACTCTAAATGAATTTTCTTTATCTCGCGTATGGTTATAATCCTAGGGTTTTCCCCACCCCACTTAAGATTTATAACCTATAGCATTGATAACAACCTGTGACACCCCCAAATTAGGGTTACCTGACCACCGAGTTTGGTGTTCACGATCCACAATATAAATAACATTTAACTACCCATTTAATTTATAAATTAGAACATACACTTCATTAACTGATATAGTTAATACATTACCCCAAGTTCTCTAACCTTAACAATACAAACATACCCTTTAGTTATACAAAAAGGGTTCACAAATACAACATAATAATAATATTCATAAAATTATGTTATCACTATGCCTTTGCCTTTGTTCTTCACATCACCTCCCGCTACATCGTCCCTAGCTGAAAAGTTTTATTTAACAAGGGTGAGCAACAAATTTACCCCGCAAGTTAAGATATACAATGAATGTATAAGTATCAGAATAATAGACTATCTATTTTGATAGAATGACACCAAAGTTTGGGGTACTTTGAAATAGCTGAACAAATCTCTAATTACTAACAAGTCTTCTCACAATCAATGCAACACAATAATTTGATAACGAAAGAGTATAACGCTTTCAAAGTTTCTACGATATTCTATTGAATAATCAAGAATCAATTCTACGCAATAACAAAGTGGAATGTTTTCTAAATTTATGTTGAGCGATCCCTTGGATCTAGAACTTCTCTACTCGGGTACCTATCAAATATTTACTTTGATATATACGCAGGTGTATCAGATAACTATAAAGATTAACCATACCCCTCTGCAAGTATAACAAGTGATCAGCTTTATTATACCCTATATTATGTATAATACTTAAAAGTGTGCAATGGTCAAATATACGGCCTAAAATGTTCCCTTTATATAAAAGGTTGTTCTTCTCAGTCTTTGAATCATAATTTAATTTAACAAAGAAATATAATGATTTCAATATCTAATCACTTCTCTTCTCTTCTCTTCTTAAACCTATCAAGTTTTCTTTTTCGATATAGTCGAAACAATTGACATCGATCTATCAATAATAATTAAATTCTCTTATCTTCTTGAACCTATCAAGTTCTAACTAATGTTCGTCTAGCCAAAACAATTAGCTAAGACATGTTTCAATATGATTAAACAATAGACAAAATTTAACTGTACTATTTGAAATCAATAATACTTCTATAGATGTGAATATCCAACAACAGTTATTCTACAAGTATATTCTCAGAATCACTAATTCAATTTAAATTAATAAACATGCACTAACTGCGAATAATCAACAATAAATTCCTGGACGTGGTCTAATCATCAATAATTAACCACTATAATAATTGAATAAATATAACTCAAGGTTGAGTTAGGAAACTTGACTTCCGCGTTAATTACTGCTACACAATATACTTATCTGCGTTTGAAATACCTATAATCACAATATCGGTCTTACAATTAGCACAATAATTCAGAACACACAATACTATAATTTACAGTCCATACTTCTCCTTGACACATTACCACATAGTCACATCATTGTTTAATACCTATATAAACACATATCAATTCTAACTAGTTCGGTCTGGTTGGACTTCAGTCTATTCTCGGCGTTCTGGTCACCCTATCCAACAATTAACACATTTATTGTCAATTGGATTTGGTCTCTAAGTTTCAATATTTTTTTAGATAAGCCGTATATCATTTATAATATTTTTCGGAAGCTTTTAATAATTTATAAACAATTATTATAATTTATAATAATTTTTCAAATACTGTAATCATTTTTAAATGATTTAAATACTAATTAATTCCATTATTATTAATATTTAATAATATAAAAATATTAATAAAATACTTGTCAAAATATTAAAGTTATTATTAATAACTTAAAATATTTTTAAATCATCAATATTCTACTTAAATGATTTTT
This sequence comes from Panax ginseng, assembly GCA_020205605.1. Taxonomy (NCBI): domain Eukaryota; kingdom Viridiplantae; phylum Streptophyta; class Magnoliopsida; order Apiales; family Araliaceae; genus Panax; species Panax ginseng. Next base: position 58,237,749 of record CM035140.1, on the reverse strand, counting down.
AAAATAATTAAAATTATTTTTAAATCATCACCATTAATATTTAAATATTAATGAAATTATTATCAAAATATTAAAAGTCATTAATTATAACTTAAAATATTTTTAAATCATTTTCTAATTTTTAAATAATTTTAAATCATTAAAATCATTTTTAATTCATTTATTTAATATAATACCTAAATAAATCTAACATCATTAATATTAGTTTATTAATGAGAATTCACCAAAAATATTGAAATTTATATTTTATAATTCAAATATTTTCTAATACTTTATTCTCATTTAAAATAATTTTTAAATCAACAAAATCACTATTTTAACTTATTTATTTAATATGATAATTAAATAAATATAATATCATTAATATTAAATTATTAATGAAAATTCTCTAAAAATATGAAAAGTTATATTTTATAACTCAAAACATTTTTAAACACTTTATTCTCATTTAAAATAATTTTTAATATATTAAAATCATTTTTTCTAATTTATTTAATACATTAATTAAATAAATTAAATACCATTAATATTCAAATAAATATAAATATTAATCAAAAATATCTAAAATTATTAAAAGATAAATTTTCTTAATTTAAAATAATTTTTAAAACCATTTTTGTAATTTTTAGAATTTATTTTCTATTTTTTTAAATAATTTCTGGAAAATCAGAAAATAAATATATTAAAAACCGTAGCTATAGGCCTTTAGCGACACAAAGCGTCGTTGTTGGTGTTCTTGAGCTCAAGAACACTGACAGCCGGCCTTAACAGGAACCTTACTTTGACCATTCAAGATTTTCAGTTAATACATGTTCTGGCCCATTTCAAACTCAGATTTTGTAGTGTTTATGTAGCACTACAATTATCACCAACCATCTAGGTCATATATCAACATATTATGAAGATCTGGGCTAGCAAATATGTTGTCAGAGTGTTTCTGGGTTTTCCCAGAAACCCAGCAGTTCGTGGTGCCATATTCAAGCTCAATAATTTTAGTGTTCTGATCCTCAATAGATTGTTATTAAGGTTCAAATATGTAGTTCACATATCAAGGAACAACACTAAAGCAACAAATTGGTCCAACAACAAAACAATATTCAGATTTAACTCGGTCAACCGCTGTCAGAGAGCGTGTTGTTCAAGTTTCTGGAAAATCCCAGAAATGCAAATAAGTGCAAGTAGCCTACTTTAACCACTTGCTACGTTTGATATGTTGATTGTTTATGGGATCGTAAGGCATGGGTCTACAGTCCATATTACCAGCTACAAGATGTACATAACAACAACATCAAATCACATATTATCGGATAGATCAAGAAGCTTAAAGATGTTGTCAGACTCAGTTTTATACTTTCTGGGTTACCCAGATTTTTACTCGATCATGGTCGGTCAACCGACTTTAACCGATTATAACTTGAGATCTAGACATTCAACGACTGTAAATCCACATCCAGGTAAAAGACAACATGACAGAGTATAGATTAAAGCTTTAAAACAACAAAAATCATCAACGAACAAGAATATGTGGCTCCTACCATTAGCTTGTCAGACCACAAAATCTAATCTTAGACAGTTTTGGAAAAAACTCAATTTTAAAGCACTTTGATGCTATGGATCCATGATGGATCAACATAGATCATCTAAAAACATCATATAACATAAAATTTAACACTTAAACATAAAATGTTTTCTAAGCATGTAAGATCAAAATAGGTTATAGGTTTTAGGTTTTAGGTTTATACCTTTATGTTCTAAATTTTTGATCTTTGATCTCCAATCTGATCTTGGGTGATCTAGGGCTGTTTAATTAACTGATCTACTAATGAATTTTGGAGGTCTTGGTGAGAGAGAGAGAGTAGGTGAGAGCTTAGGAACAAATGGCTTAAATTTGTGGACTTTCTCTCTCCCAAATCTATATATATTGTGATACATAGCTTACATCTGATGTGTTGGCTAGTTTTTGGTGGCAATATTAAGTCACAATGTCAACATAGTGGTTCAACAACTAAAGGTCTTGGTATTTTTACAAGTTACCAATTAAAGAAAATGAAAAAAGGGCATTTTTGTCTTTAACATTATATTTTTAATGGCGTACTTTACATTGTCCAAACCCTTAGGGTTTAACCCTAAAGTTCTAATCCTTAGGTTTTAAAACTTTAGTTTCTAGGATTGTTTTCTAATTAGGGTTTTAATTAGAAATTTTAAAATTTTAAGACTATAATTAGGGTTTCCTAATTAAATTAGGTTTTTTTAATTATATTAACATTTAATAAACACATTAGGCTTGCTAATTAGGATTAGGGTTTCCTAATTAGGGTTTAGGATTCCCAGATTTAAAATTAGGGTTTCCCGACATACGATTAGGGTTTCTAATTATGCGTTAGGGTTTCAAAATCTGAGATTAGGGTTTCTAATCTCTTATTAGGGTTTATTAATTTTAAACCTTATTCGATTTATCATTGATCAAAAATTCTATACCGTACACACACATACATATTAATATAATTATTTTAATTATATTTTCTATCGAATCCCTATCCGTAACTAGGGTTAGGGTTTTTATTCTCCGTTAAGCATAAATCTACTCTTAATTTATTAGTCAATACCCAAATTGACTAAGTCTCACAGTTCATATCACAGATACACAACACAATAATGATTATTAATAATAATATTAATAAAAAAAATTTATTCGTAAAATTCAGATTATTCGAAATCCCGGGTTATCACATTCACCCCTCCTTAAAAGGATTATGTCCTCAGAATCACCCCTTTATTATTCTCTACAATCTCTTAAAGTTGTATCATCAATTCATTCTTAACAACACAATATTAATTTGTGTCTCAAATTCTAACCTGTGACTTGGATCGTATAAAAGAAAACAAATCACATCAATATCTAACTCGTATTTCTCGCGTAATTTAATTTCTAACCGAACTCGTTACCTGTCGCCTTTTCTAGGGCAGCTGTTGTAAGACCCCGAATTTTATGAAATAAAAGTATTCAATTTTCCTATTTAGTAAATGGTTAAATTGATAAAAAGTTAAAGTTAAGGGTGATATATGAATTTTTTTTACAATACGCAAGTGGTTATAAAATATTCATTGTTGTCGGGGAATATTCGTTTAGTCGTGGAATATTCTTTCCATGCGGGAATATTCGTATGCACTAGTAGCCATGCATTTGTGGGCCCCATAACGGATAACTGTCGGATGAAGATAATGACAAAATTGAGTTTTTATAAATAACGGCGTAGTTGTTACCATTAACACTATTGGAATGCCCAGTGGTTAAAATATAGTAATACGCGTGGTTGCACAGTAGCACACGGTATTACACAGTATTGTTGAATTATTGATCCTTACGTAAGAAGGCATTACTCAATAATTGTGATAATAATTATTGTTCAATATTTTATTTTATTGATTCAATAATTGCTGCGTTGATAGTTTATATTATTGTTGTTTCAATAATTGTCATTGCACAGTATTTCTCATTATCAGATCAATAATTTATATTATTTGAATAATATTATTAGATAGCATTATTGGCAATTTCTAGAAAGTTCTGTCAAGGAGAGGTTTGGTCACCTAATTGCGCGCCAGAAGGAGAAATCCTTATCGAAAAGCCCCCTCTTTTCCTCGAACTACCGTCATTGTCATAAATGTGATTCTGTATTATTTGTGAATAATTAATTATTGATTCATATGATAATGAAATATTTATTTGATGTGGATATAAATGATGGATTTATTTATGTGGTTATAAATGAAGGAATTAATGTTGAGGTATTTTATCGGTATTTGTCGGTTTGAGGTATTAAAAGATCAAATCGATTCTTCTTAAAGATCTATTATGTGAGTTATAATTTTGATCCGACCGCTGGATCGTTGTAATTTTTGGATATGTTATACATATATAAGTTGAGTATATGTTCACAAATTTTGAACCGTTAAAAATGAACGAATGATTTGTTATGAATTTTAAGAGGTGACTGATTCGAAAATTAGGTTTATAAATGATTTTAGTGAAAAATTCTAGAAATGGGTGGGCCCCACTTTTGGTTGTTGGGGAAGATGGCTGATTTTTGGTGGGTGGAATAGTAGCAAGTAAAGCCATCAGGTAGCAGGTCAAGTCTGCTTCGGTGTGCTAACATTTTCCTATAAATAGAGGGCTAAGTTAGAATTGAAAATCACACCAGAATTCATAAGTTTTCTCTCTTTTTCTCTCGAGATTATCAAGTGTATTTTGTGAGTATTTAGATACTTGGTGAGTTGCTATTCATCAGTGCAAGTTTTCTTCAGCGTCATATCCGATATCTAGTCAGAAGTGCTGCTCTTTTGAGGTGAGGGATAGTAAGGGATTTTAAGGGTTGTTGTGTTTTTCAGTTTCGTAATTTTTCAGACCTTCAAAATTTTGGAAAAATTTAAAATGATAATTTGATGAGTTTTCTTGATTGTGTCCAAAAATGGCGATTTTTGGATGTATAGATTAAGAGTTGTGAATTTTATGAGAAAAGACTATTTTAAAAGTAATCACTTATAACTCCTTGTGGTTAACTCCAAAATTGGTGAAATTTTTATTGGGAGTACATCTATATAACATCAGTATACTCTGTGAATTTTGGAATTTTTGGATAAAATTACAATTTTTGATAAATATCTAAATATTCAGCTGTTTTGGCCATATGAAAAATAGTAAATAATTTTTAAAAATTCTAAGAAAAATATATGTTCAATATGGGACTATATTCTACTAAATCTCAGAAAAGAAAATTTGTTTGTACTGATTTGGTATTTTTCATGAAAATGGACTAGTTATGAGTAAATGAATTAAATATGTTATGTGAAGTAAGAAAATTGGAAAATAGGATTTTATGGCTTGAGAATCCTATATGAGGTATGTGCAGATTTTTGATGAAGGTTTTGGTTATTGGTGATGAAATCTTATGAGTTTGGAATTTTAAGATGATTAAATGCATTATTTAGTAAAGTGTAAACAATTAAAATAAATTGTTTATAAATTTAAGAAATGTTATTTCAATATCATTATACTGAAATATTGGTATAGATTTTATTGTAGAATTTCTACCTTTTTGTGTCGAGTTTACTATTCATGAGTTACTATTCAACAGTTATTATTCATAAGTTACTATTCACGAGTTACTATTCACAAGTTACTATTCACGGGTACTATTAATGACAAAAATTGGTTTCTTTTTCTGACCAAATTATCGTTGATTTATGATTGTTGCTCTTGAAAATAAATACAGTTGTTGATCATATTGTTTTTATTATCATATATAACATTTTTATAACCCCGATGTTGAATTTCTCTTTCACTTGAGTGTAAAGATGGGTAGATTATTGGTATGATCGTGACTATGGGTTCTCTTTGGCCAGTAGTGCAAAGATGAATTGTTAACTGATATGATCATGACCATTGAATTTATAATTGAATATCTTTAGCTTAAGTGTAAAGATGAATTGATTAACATGGTTATAATTATTGTTTATATAAATTCAAATGATTATATATTTCTTTTAGATATGAATATATTTGGCTCAGAGTGCAAATATGAATCTGTTGAGGAATATCTTTGGCCCAGAGTGCAAAGATGAATTATTGATGAATATCTTTGGCCCGTAGTGCAAAGATGACCTGTTGTTGAATATCTTTGGCCTGTAGTGCAAAGATGACCTGTTGTTGAATATCTTTTGCCTGTAGTGCAAAGATGAAATGATAATGAATATCATTAGCCTGTAGTGCAATGATAAATTATTGATGAATATCTTTGGCTCGTAATGCAAAGATGACTTGTTGTTGAATATCTTTGGCACAGAGTGCAAAGATGATTTGTTGATGAATATCTTTGGTTCGTAATGCAAAGATGACTTGTTGATGAATATCTTTGGCCGTGAGTGCAAAGATAAATTTATTAGTATGATTATGAACATGAATCGTGATTTGGTATAACCATGATCTTTGATGTTTCGGTGATGAAAATTATCTTTGTCCTAGATGAGAAAAGGAATTTAGAACTACAATTACGATTATGAGTTATACATGTGATTGTGGACAGGAATTGTTGATTGATGTTACAGGGATAAAACATTGTTGGTGAACTTTTAACATGGAGAAGATAATAGATTTTATGGACTATTTGACTCTTCTAATGGATTGCTCGTTCCGCTGCAACTATGGTTAAAAAGTTTTATCATCTACCATATGTTCTAAATCTCTGATTTATTACTGATGAAGGCTATTGATAATTTAATTATCTTTAGTCATGATATTCTTTATTGAGCTAGTTGTGCTCACCCTTTTGCTTCACAATTCCTTTCAGATAATAAGAGTGTAGGCTGGGTTAGAAGCGGGGGTAATGTGGGAATAGAATGGTGGTCATCATTTAGTAGTTATATTTGGTGAATCAAATAGGGTGAAAGCGAACCTAACGTTGGAAGGGTATTTTGCCACTATCATACAAGATGTCTAAAGACATACAACCTCGTGTCATCATAAAGATGTGGTTGTGCACATCCACTTTCTTGAGTATATCTACGCCAAGACTACCTATATGATCTTGGTGTTTGTTTGAAGTATAATTCTCAATTAGAGACAGTGGAGATAATGATATGTCAAGAGAAGACTCATCATTGGAAAGAATATGATAGTAATCTTCTCATTTTTCTTTGGGGTCCATTGGGTCAACCAAGGATAATTTTGTGGCCATATGATATCTATCATAACCTGGAAGCATGGCCTCCCATGTACAAAGGTTTCCTTGAGCACTTCCCAAATATTCTAATTTCTAAAATAGTTTTTGACTATACCTTTATGTAGATATCACTGTGAGGTGTTGTCCACTGATGGGACATTTGTCACATTACGGTTGGGGACACGAGTCACAGTTGGTATATATTTGTATCCAAACTCACAGCATATGTGTTGTTGTATTTTTCATGACAATTGTTGTAATAAAGTTGTAGTTGTTTTTTGTACCATGTATTTGGCGACTCATAATAGGTTGGGTGGATTGGACCTATTTTGGGGTTGTCACAGCTGCTGCATCTAGAACTTTCATACTAAAAGTGAATGATGTTGGTCTTCCCTGCTGAGCTGATTCTTTGATCCATAGTGTTCCTCTGCTGGTTCCTTTATTCATCCTCTTCTTTGGGCAAACACTCACCAGATGATCAATTGATCCACACGCAAAACAACCTCATGTCTTCTTTGGAATGGGACACTCGGGAGACATGTGTTCCTCATGGCCACAGTTGAAACAAACTCCTTTTTTCTTCAAACAAACTCCTTGATGATGCTTCCCGTAAACTACACATGGCGCACCTTTCTTCCCAATCTCTACTGAAATATTTCTTGAATTAATATCACCATCTCTCTTATGTTTATTAAGATCCATGCCTCCAATACCACCTATCATATTATTTCCTTCAGCCTCCTTTCTTTGTTCTTGACTATTCTTCAATACAGCTTCCATTTCTCCCTCAGCGATATGGTTTTTTCTAATAAAGTTGAAAATGAATTAATTTGCAGCACATCTAACTTCTCGAGTACCAACGATTTCAATCCGTTCCTAAAACATCGTGCTTTAAGCTCCTCAGTGTCCACTCAATGTGGAGCAAATTTTGCTAACTCGTTGAACTTGATAAAATATTTTGTCACTGTCATATTCTTCTGCTTCAGATTCACAAATTATTCTTAAATATTTCCCTTTAGATCTCCCTTCCTTGGCGGCATTATCTGATAAAAATCTTACATTAATTCTCTTTCTCTATACAAATTCTTATTAATAACACAATAAGAATAAAAAAAAATTCTCATATAATCGCATATTTATTCAAATAGCACACAGTACATTTAGCTCCTAACACATAGCACTATCCCTTTTTAAATAATATCGGTATTGACAACACAACTTTAAACAAAAATTGTAATTCTTTGACTTTAAACAAAAATTAATAATTCTCCATTCACACATAACTATTCCCAGTTCATCAAACTTACCACACCTAGGGGTTAAGGATCTTGCCACAATTATATAAGTATATGAACTTATCCTAGTCAGACGTTTGGCGTCCATTCGCTAAGGGGTTCAAAACATTTCATATAATTATGAGTCATGAACTTACCATAAATATGAGTTTTAAGAACTCAAAAAATAATCTTAATCTTATATTCATATAGAGAATAAAGATTTCATTCATACAAATATATATATTTACATATGTTCACACATCGTTCTTGATATTACTACCATTAATATCACACACTATCAAAAGATACTATCGCTTAAATTTAAAGCTATCTACCGTCCACTCCTTTCACCAGTCTTCTTCTTACTGGGACACTCGTTGCATCCGTGACCCGGTCTCCCACATGAAAAACACTTTTTCATATTCGCCTTAGGAAAATGTAGGGAAATATGTCATTCCTGCTTACAATTGAAGCACACGTTCTTCCACATCATGCATTCTCCCACGTGAGTCTTTCCACACTTGCTATAGACTTGCTTCTTCTTCGGGTTTGAATTTTCAGAATCATCGATGTCGTTGTCCCTCTTTCTCTTATTCTTGCCCTTCTTGTTGGTTCCTTCAGACAATCCACCACCTTCAGCTTTCATTTTGTCCACCTGTACCTTCAACTCGTTCCGTTCTTTGGTCATCTCGCGTAACGCTCGCTCCGTCTTCCACAATTCCTCCAAGAGAAATACTTTATTCCGGAGTTCTTGGACTTTTACAGATTCTTGATCTTTCTCTCCAACTTTGGTCTTATTCCATTTCTCCACCTTAACTTCTTCGGACTCTACCTCCTCATCTCCACTCAGATACACCTCAGCATAATCATCATGATTGCTCCCAAGATTGACCATAGGTTCATCTTCTCCCACCTTCTCAACTGATTCGCTTATACCGGCACCTCGACCATCGCACCTTTGGTGCAACAATGTACCAAACATCTCCGTACTCATTTCATCTTCTCCAGACATCCTACAATCAGTCTAAATGACTTGATTAATACTTCTCCGGTACGAACTTCTCACACTATGTGTCCACATATCTCACTATCGATATATTTCAGTAATCCCTCACTTAGTACTCTAGATGAATTTTCTCTATCTCGCGTATGGTTATAATCATAGGGTTTTCCCGACCCCGCTTAAGGTTTATAACCTACAGCTTTGATACCAACCTGTGACACCCCCAAATTCAGGTTACCTGACCACCGAGTTTGGTGCTCACGATCCACAATATAAATAACATTTAACTACCCATTTAATTTATAAATAAGAACATACACTTCATTAACTGATATAGTTAATACATTACCCAAGGTTCTCTAACCTTAACATTACAAACATACCCTTTAGTTATACAAAAAGGGTTCACAAATACAACATAATAATAATATTCATAAAATTATGCTATCACTATGCCTTTGCCTTTGTTCTTCACATCACCTCCCGCCATTTCGTCACTAGCTGAAAAGTTTTATTTAGCAAGGGTGAGCAACAAATTTGCCCCGCAAGTTAAGATATACAATGAATGTATAAGTATCAGAATAATAGACTATCTATTTGGATATAATGACACCAAAGTTTGGGGAACTTTGAAATAGCTGAACAAATCTCTAATTACTAACAAGTCTTCTCACAATCTATGCAACACAATAATTTGATAACGAAAGAGTACAACGCTTTCAAAGTTTCTACCATATTCTATTGAATAATCAAGAATCAATTATATGCAATAACAAAGTGGAATGTTTTCCAGATTTATGCTGAGCGATCCCTTGGATCTAGAACTTCTCTTCTCGGGTATCTATCAAATATTTACTTTGATATATACACAGGTTTATCAGATAACCATAAAGATTAAATCATACCCCTCTGCAAGTATAACAAGTGATCAGCTTTATTATACCCTATACTATGCATAATACTTAAAAGTGCGCAGTGGTCGAATATACGGCCTAAAATGTTCCCTTTATATAAAAGGTTGTTCTTCTCAGTCTTTGAATCAGAATTTGATTTAACAACGAAATATAATGATTTCAATATCTAATCACTTCTCTTCTCAAATCTATCAAGTTTTCTTTTTCGATCTAGTCGAAATAATTGACATCGATCTATCAATAATAATTAAATTCTCTTCTTTTCTCTTCTCTTCTTGAACCTATCAAGTTCTAATAAATGTTCGTCTAGCCAAAACAATTAGCTAAGATATGTTCAATACGATTACACAATAGACAGAATTTAACTATACTATTTGAAATCAATAATACTTCTATAGATGTGAATATCCAACAACAGTTATTCTACAAGTATATTCTCAGAATCACTAATTCAATTTAAATTAATAAACATGCACTAACTGCGAATAATCAACAATAAATTCTTGGACGTGGTCTAATCAACAATAATTAACCACTATAATAATTGAATAAATATAACTCAAGGTTGAGTTAGAAAACTTGCCTTCCGCGTTGATTACTGCTACACAATATTCTTATCTGTGTTTGAAAGACCTATAATCACAATATCGGTCTTACAATTAGCACAATAATTCACAACACATAATACTGTAATTTACAATTCATACTTCTCCTACACACATTACCACATAGTCACATCAGTGTTTAATACCTATATAAACACTTATCAATTCTAACTAGTTCGGTTTAGTTGGACTTCAGTCTATTCTTGGTGTTCTGGTCACCCTATCCGACAATTAACACAATTATTGTCAATTAAATTTGGTCAATAAGCTTCAATATTATTTTAGATAAGTCGTATATCATTTATAATATTTTTCGGAAGCTTTTAATAATTTATAATCAATTATTATAATTTATAATAATTTTTCAAAAGCTGTAATCATTTTTAAATGATTTAAATACTAATTAATTCCATTATCATTAATATTTAATAATATAAAAATATTAATGAAATACTTGTCAAAATATTAAAGTTATTATTAATAACTTAAAATATATTTAAATCATCAATATTCTACTTAAATGATTTTTAAAATAATTAAAATCATTTTTAAATCATCACCATTAATATTTTAATAGTAATGAAATTATTATCAAAATATTAAAAGTCATTAATTATAACTTAAAATATTTTTTTAAAATCATTTTTCTCATTTTTAAATGATTTTTAAATCAATAAAATCATTTTATATAATACCTAAATAAATCTAACATCATTAATATTAGTTTATTAATGAGAATTCTCCAAATATATTAAAATTTATATTTTATAATTCAAATATTTTCTAACACTTTATTCTCATTTAAAATGATTTTTAAATCAATAAAATTATTTTTTAACTTATTTATTTAATATGATAATTAAATAAATATAATATCATTAATATTAAATTATTAATGAAAATTCTCCAAAAATATGAAAAGTTATATTTTATAACTCAAAAACATTTTTAAGCACTTTATTCTTATTTAAAATGATTTTTAATATATTAAAATCATTTTTCTCTAATTTATTTAATACACTAATTAAATAAATTAAATACCATTAATATTCAAATAAATATAAATATTAATGAAAAATATCTGAAATTATTAAAAGTTAATTTTCATAATATAAAATAATTTTTAAAACCATTTTTTGTAATTTTTAGAATTTATTTCCTATTTTTTAAATAATTTCTGAAAAATCAGAAAATAAATATATTAAAAACCGTTGTTATAGGCCTTTAGCAACACAAAACGTCGTTGTTGGTGTTCTTGAGCTCAAGAAAATTGACAGCCGGCCTTAACAGAAACCTTACTTTGACCATTCAAGATTTTCAGTTAATACATGTTCTGGCCCATTTTAAACTCAGATCTTGTAGTGTTTATGTAGCACTACAATTATCACCAACCACCTAGGTCATATATCAACATATCATGAAGATCTGGGCTAACAAATATGATGTCAGAGTGTTTATGGGTTTTCCCAGAAACCCAGCATTTCGTGGTGCCATATTCAAGCTCACTAATCTTAGTGTTCTGATCCTCAATAGATTGTTATTAAGGTTCAAATATGTAGTTCACATGTCAAGGAACAACACTAAAGCAACATATCGGTCCAACAACAAAACAATATTCAGATTTAACTCGGTCAACCGCTGTTAGAGAGCGTGTTCTTCAAGTTTCTAGTAAATCCCAGAAATGCAAATCAGTGCAAGTGGCCTACTTTGACCACTTGCTATGTTCGATATTTTGATTGTTTATGGGATCGTAAGGCATGGGTCTACAGTCCATATTACCAGCTACAATATGTACATAACAACTGAAAGTAATATGCACACAAGCCAATCATGTTTGATGATAAAGCATATACTTTGTAACAATCTTATTCGTTTATTAATAAAAAGTATTAATTTATTAAAGGCTTTTAATTATCTACATGATGCTGTTTTATAATATGTGATAAACCCATATTTTTAAGAAATGCTTTTAGAATAATGATGATGATCATTCTAATGAGATCTAAATTATTAGAAAGCTTAAAACTAAAATAGTTCCCAATCATTGGATTACTAAATTGGGGATTAGTGAATCCGGATAGATTGGTGCATACGTTGCTTGCTCATTGGATGAGGATGATTGATCTCATGATCATTTGTGTGGAGACACTAAAGCAAGTATGTAGGTGCTTATCGAGAATAAGTTCATTTGAACGTGGCTCGCTAAGGAATACCTAATGGAGTTTTACGTGCATGTCAATAGGAATTCTGTAGTGATAGTAGTCTGAAGTGATCCTTGGACTTGAGATCATCATAGTATCTTGTGTATGATGAGTTATACTTTGACTTATTCCTTAAGACCCTTAGGGTATATCAAAGGGTATGCTTGGGTATAATAAGTCGTACATGGAGATAATGTATGATCAATAAAGAATCTACCACTTCTAGTAAAGAAGAGAAATGTCATATGTGATTCGATAAATGACAACCGAAGAGTCCTTGGCGGCGCGTAATGAAATTAGAAAAGAGTTTCTAATTTGCATTATTTGGTGTTGTGCATTTAAGAGTCGAAATACATATAATTAAATAAAATAAGACTTGATGAAGAATTCCATGGCTTATATTTAATTGGGACATTGTATGGTGGAAGGATTGAATTGTCGGTAACTATTTACTTAAAGGTTCTTTTATGATTAATATTGAAATCTTTATTATCCGGAAAGTCGTTGATCGCTAGGAGGCTTATCCTATTGTAGAATAAATATTATTTATTTAAATAAATTAATAGTTTAATTTATTTATTTAAATAAGATTAAAATTATTCTAATTGATTTATTCACAATCGATTTAATATAGAGAACCTAAAGGGTCGCACCATAAAAGTAGAATAATTATTTAAGAAGTTAATGGCATAATCGTAATAATAAGTTAAGTATATTTAATTTAATCTATGGTGATAGAATAAATTAAATAGCTTAATATTTATTATTTAATATTTTGAAAATATTAAATATAAATTAATAAGAGGAGTCTTATTATTATTATTATTATTATTATTATTATTATTATTATTATTATTATTATTTAATTTCTAAAGGAGTTTGAGAATTAATTAATAAAAGTACTCTCATATAATCGTAATAAGATTGGGAAGTTAAATTAATTAAAAGATTTTAATTAATTATTCCTAATAAGATTGGGAGCATAATTAATTAAAGAAATTTAATTAATTAAAATAAAAACTCAATTCTTTAATTGTTAAGGAGAGTTGTCCACATCTATAAATAAAAGGAGTCTTATTATGGGTGAGTGAGTTGTTGACTTTTTCACAACAGACGTGATTTCAATAGTTGGGAGAGTACATTTTTTCTATAGAGATAGAAAACTAGAGTTTTACCAAACACCCATATTCTTGAATTTTTGTTATTCCTTGGTGGATCACCTCTAGAGGCCAAACACTTGGGTGGCTAACGTTGATCAAAGGAAGGAACCAAAACCGATGGATTTAAGTTGAACGCGAAAAAGATTGGAGGTGAACTTGTACCTGAGGAAGCTCGAATCTTCAAGGGTATAATTCTTATTCTTCATATTTTTGTTTAATTAATAATTGTGCATAAAGGGTGATCCGGGTATATGGTTTGTAAAAATTTAAAACTCTGATTTTTACACGTTTCCGCTTATTTGTGCAATTTGATTGCGTTCATGATTATTACAAACCTAACAGTGGCATCAGAGCCAAACCTTTATGCGAATTATTAATTATTTTGATTTGATATGTATGTTGATATACGTTTCGAACAATTTAATTGGGCATAATTTGTTATATAAAATTTATTTTTAAAAAAAAACAAAAAAAAAACTGTTTTTTGAAAAAACATGATCTCGCTGTTTTTTTTTTGTTCCATCAGTTAGTGGCCGTGGTCACCATCATATATATAATGATTATATTGCAAATTGATTTCTTATATCATATATATATATACTAACATGGTTTCATGTGCTGGATTATATCTAGGTATATATATATATAGATACTAAATGCACGGATTTCGTGGCCCCTGAAGATTCCATGTAATTTTGTTACACCAAATGTTGCTGCACCAAATGAATTTTGTTACAGGAGATTCAAAGTTTTTTTTTCTCGTTAATATATATATATATATATATATATATATATAATTCTTAATTATTTTATAATTAAAATAAAAATTTATTTTAATCTTAAAATAAAAGGTTTATTTTAATCTTAAAATAAAAAGTTTATTTTAATTTTAAAATTGAATTTAATGCTAACTAATTAGAGTTGAAATTTGATTCCATGATAACTAATTGGAGTTGAAATTGGATTTCATGTTTCCTTAAATAAAGGAGTTTATTTAGATATGAAATAAGATTTCATATTATTCAAAATAAAAGAGTTTATTTGTGAATATGAAAGAGATTCCGTGTTTCTTTTAATAAAGGAGTTTTTTTTACTTGAATTGGATTCCATAATTAATTAAAATAAAGGAGTTTATTTTGATTAAAGATTTTGATTAAAATAAAATAGTTTATTTTATTCAAAATTGGATAAATTAAAATAAAAGAGATTTATTTTGATTTAAATTTGGATTAAAATAAAGGAATTTATTTTGATTCAAAATTAGATTTTATACTAACTAAATTTGCCCATTAAATGATATCAATATATATATTGAATATTTATTATTCATGAGATGAATGTTATTTATTGATGCATATGGTGATGTGTATGATAATAAATGAGATTGATTATGGACTATTGACCAATGTGATTGTATTTTATTTTAGTTGGATGCTTTAATGTATGGGGTTTATTAAATGGGGTATACGTACCTCGTCTTCTCTAATTTTTTCTTAATGTAAATTCTAACTCCCTCTTGACTGTTGATCAAGGTTTCTATTTATTTTAAATAGTTTTGTAATTTGAATAAATAGAATTAATTTTGAAGAATTAGAGATCAAGGAGCAAGGAGCGCTTGAAGACCCATTTGTATTGGCGCCCGAGATTTAAATGTAATAGTTATATTTAAATTAATTCTTGCACCCCTAGAGTTTGACCTTTTGGTTCACATGGTGGCTCTAGTGAACCAAACTAGAATAAAAATTCATAATCAATCAAGGTAGAATATAGTATTCTATATGTGCATGCGTATACTATATATATTATATATTATGCAAACATGCTTCGCATGTTCATTAATATGACGCGTATTTTATATATATATGTGCGTGCATGCTAAACAAGATGAGATAAATTAATTACATGCAAACCCCTCAAATTTTTTATATTAAGCCCTAAGCGTTCAAAGATATTTGGAATATCGAATGTCGCCTTCTAGCATGATAAAATAATATAGTATCAAATAATTATTATAAGTTTGTTGTGTCACCACAAGGTTTATCTTAATTCTTTGAGATGTTAATTTTATCACATTTGATGCTTATAAAGAAAATTAAACAATATTATTTTGTTGTGTCACCACAAGGATAATATTTTTCTTTTTTGAATATATGGAATGCTAGGTTGGACTTAACTTAAATCATTTTAGTTCGGATGTGCACACACTTGACCATTATGATCTAAGAGGCAAAATACAAGGAGTTGCATAGTTGATGTAATTGACAAGAGTTGTCTACCTATTTATTTATATATAGTTTGTTGTGTCACCACAAGGCTATATACATTTGAAATGTGATCCTTATTCTCAATAGCAAATCTTTAATTAGATTTTGCCGAACTATATAAATGAGGGTAATATAGTTTGAAGAAAATAGTGGGAGATACCAATTTAAAACAAGACCTAATTTATTTTGGTAATTAATAAAAGAATGTATGTTAAAATGTTGTTAATTATAAATTCATTTACATAATTTTACAATGTCTAAATTACTATCACTGCGAAGCATATTAGATGCTATTTAACCGGACCGTATTAAATGGATTGGTTAAGGAATTTGAGAATAGTTCTCATGGCTGAAAAGCTATCTTATGTCCTTAATACGCCTATCCTTGCAATGGTTGCAGACAATGCCTCTGAGGAAGAGATTGCTACTTTTAAAAAATGGCAAAAGATGCACAGATGGCTCGATGCATCATGCTCGCATCCATGAGTAACGAGCTTGAAATACAAGATAAAACTATGGATGCTCCTACTATACTCCCTGCGTCGCCAAGTAGTTGATGGTGAGGAAAGTAGGGGCGATAGATATCGAGATATCTAAGGAGCTCTTCCGATCTAGAATGACCGATGACACTATAGTATAGATAAAAGTCCTTAATATAATCAATTTGATTGATCAATTAGGACAACGGGTTTTATCATGGATGGAGAGTTGAGCCAAGATTTGATCTTGCACTCACTCCCGGACTCCTTTCACAATTGTTGTGAATTTTTCATATGAACAAGCTAGATATCAGCCTCGTTGATTTGCTTAACATGTTGAAAAATGTTGAGAGTCATTTTCCAACCAAGAAAGACCATGTCTTACTAGTAGTGGTCAAAGGATCTTCTGAAAAGAAGAACGATTCTAAGACGGTAAATATAAAAGGCAAAAACAAAGGATAATAAGAACAAAAACTGATGCGGATAGCAAAGGAGTTTGCTTCCACTGCAATAAGCCTGGACACTGGAAAGAAACTGCAAAAAACATTTTGCAGAGGCTAACCAGAAGAAGTTTAGTGAAGTTTCGGTTACAAATACGATTTTGTTCATGATTTAAAATAAATTTTTCTTTAAGTCAAGGTTCTACTTGGGTATTGGATACCGGCTTTGGTTATCATAAATATAGATTTATGAAGGGATCAAGTAGAAGTAGAAAGCTAAATAAAGATAAGTAATCCTATGTGTAGGAAATGTAGCAAAGGTTGCTACATTAGCCATAGAAACTTATAGTTTAGCAATGCCTACGGGCAAGTCTATTAAGCCAATAAGTTGTTATTGTATTCCAGTTCTTGTTAGAAATATTATTTCCATTTTATTGTTGGATAATGAAACCTTTGGTATTATATTTAAGAACAATTGTTGTTCTATTTATAATAATAATGTTTTGTATAGAGCTGAAATATTACTTAATGGATTTTGTGTACTTGACTTACGTAAAAATATATTTTGCAAATTGAACAAACTAGTATAAGAAAATGAGATGATCATTCAAAGAGTTGAATGTGTGTATTTGATGAAATACAAGTGTGAATTATTTGAAAGGTTCAAAGAATTCAGAAGTGAAACAAATTGATAAAGTATTAAGATTCTTTGATCTGATCAAGGAATAAATACTTGTGCAATAAATTTCTAGATCATCTCAAATGATTTTCTCATAATGGACGCCTCCTGATATGCAATAATTGATTGATATATCTGAAAGGAAAAATCGTACCTTGTTGGACATGGTACGGTCCATAATTATTTTATCGACATTCTAGTATCCCTATAGGGTCATGCCCTAGAAATGGCTCCATATCTACAAAAAGGTAACCTCAAAATCTGGCCCCAAGACTCCATAAAAGTTATGGACAGGGAGGATTCCTAATCTTAAGTATGTTAAGATAAGGGGTTGTCCAACTTATGTGAAAAGGTTTCAAATGATAATCTTGGGACAAGATTTGACAAGTGTCGATTTGTGGGACATCCTAAAGTAAGTTTAGGGTATATGTTCTATGATCCTACTTAGCAAAAGGTGTTTGTTGCGAAACACGCTGCCTTCTAAGATAAAGATGTTTATCATTGAAGGGGCTAGTGGGAGGATTATAGATCTTTAAGAGTTCAAGATCCACAAAACACTATAAGTTAAATAAGAGGAAGTTGTAGATGGACCTATTGTACCATAACCGAATCGTAAATCTGGAATAGTACCGAAGATACCTATAAGGTATGGATTCATCATAGATGATGATGATGAGGTGCACATCATAGAAGATGATGATCCAGTTAAATACGATGAGGTAAGAGTTGTAGACACTCAGAGAAATGAATTGAAACAAGTTTCTCAAAAATGGAACATTCGTTTTGATGAAATAATCAAAAGAGTTTGATTTTATCAAAAATAATTAAGAATGAACCTAGTGTGTACAAAAGGGTCAGTGGGAGCGTCGTGACATTTCTAGTATTATATGTTGATATACTACGGATAAGGAATGACATACCAATGCTACAATCAGTAAAGATAAAGTTGTCTAAATATTCCTTCACGAATAATTTGGGAAGAGTATCGTTATTGGGGATACAAATCTATATAGATAGATTCAAGAGGATGCTCAACTTAACCCAACGAACGTATAATCATTTGATGCTAAATTCGTTTAGCATGGGAAACTCCAAGAGATGTCTCATGTTGATGAGCCATGGAGTGAATCTCTCTTAATAGTCCCCATAGACTCATAAAAGAGAGATCGCATGAGTAACTTTCATGTATGCAATGAAATATACGAGACCTGATGTTGATTGGTCATATTCTAGAGAAGATCACTGTAAGACAGTGAAAAACATCTGAAAGTACTTAACCGACACTAAAGATGTGATTAAAATTCATGGTGGGTCTAAATAAAACTAGAGGGCTTAACAGACTCAAGTTTTTTCAGACAGACCAAGACAACAGAAAATTCACTTTAAGGTAAAGCGTAACTTTGAACGGCGGTGCAGTGAATTGGAAAGGTTTCAAACAGCAAGAAGTTGTTGGTTTAGTGATAAAGACAAAGTATGTAGATGTAAATGAAGCTGCAAGTTGATTGTTTGGATAAAAGTTCACTACAGAACTAGGAATAGTTCCTAAGTCTCATCTTGGATCTAAACATGTGTTGTGTGACAACCCCAAAATAAGTCCATTCCATCCAACCCATTCTGAGTCGCCAAATACATGGTACAGAAAACAACTACAACTTTATTACAACAATTGTCATGCAAAATACAACAACACTTAAACTGTGAGTTTAAATACAAATATATACCAACTGTGACTCATGTCCCAACCGTGGACAACACCTCATAATGACACCTTACATAAAGGTATAGTCAAAAACTGTTTTAGAAATTAAAATCTTTGGGAAGTGCTCAAGGAAACCTTCGTACATGGGAGGCCATGCGTCTAGCTTATTATAGATATCATATGCCCACAAAATTATCCTTGGTTGACCCAATAGACCCCAAAGAAAAACGAGAAGATTACTATCATATTCTTCCCAATGGTGTGTCTTCTCTTGACATATCATTATCTCCACCGTCTCTAATTGAGAATTATACTTCAACCAAACTCCAAGATTATATAGGTAGTGCTCGTATATATACTCGAAGAAGTGGATGAGAACATCCTGTGCTTTATGATGTCACGAGGTTGTATGTCATTAGACATCTTGTATGATAGTGGCAAAACACCCTTCCAAGTTAAATTCACCTCACCCTCAACATCTATGAACCACCGCTTCTATTCCCTTGTTATTCTCCAGCTTGTCCCAAATACACTTTTATTACACCGAAAGGAATTGTGAAGCAAAAGGGTGAAAGCACAACTAGCTTAGTAAAGAATATCATGACTAAAGATAAATAAATTATTAATAGCCTTCAACGATATAAATCGTAGATTTAGAACATATGGTAGATGATAAAACTTTTCAACCATAGTTGCAATGTGAACGAGCAATCCATTAGAAGAGTCAAATAGACCATAAAATCTATTATCTTCTCCATGTTAAAAGTCCATCAACAATGTTTTATCCCTGTAACATTAATCAACAATTCATGTCCACAATCACGTGTATAACTCATAATCGTAATTGTAGTTCTAAATTCCTTTCCTCATCCAGGACAAAGTTAATTTTCATCACCTGAAACATCAAAGATCACGGTTATACCAAATCACAGTTCATGTTCATAATCCTACTAATAAATTCATCTTTGCACTACGGCCAAAGATATTCATCAACAAGTCATCTTTGCACTACAGGCCAAAGATATTCATCAATAAGTCATCTTTGCACTATAGGCCAAAGATATTCATCAATAAGTCATCTTTGCACTACATGCCAAAGATATTCAACAACAAGTCATCTTTGCACTACAGGCCAAAGATATTCATTAACAAGTCATTTTTGCACTACATGCCAAAGATATTCAACAACAGGTCATCTTTGCATTACGAGCCAAAGATATTCATCAGAAATCATTCATCTTTTACTCTGGGCCAAAGATATTCGGTTATATCATCATTTAGACCGAGGATGATGCAAAATATTTTAAAGAAAAGCGAATCCAAATGAAACAAAAGAATAAATATTAAGGATTCGTACTTTAAACAACCCAAGTTAAAAAATACTTCATAAATAGCCAGAGTGGAGTAAAATTCAAGAATGAAGACCAAAACATAGATCCAATCAAAGATAGGAATCATAACAGACAATCTTGGACACAGAGAAGAAAACTTAATTTTTCTGTGAATAATGTTGTATTTGTGAATAGTGTCGTATACGTGAATAGTAACTCCGACACCAAAAGATAGAAATTTCACAAAAATATCATCATGCTTCGTGAATAGTACTCGTGAATAGTAACTCGTGAATAGTAATTCATGAATAGTAACTCGTGAATAGTAACTCATGAATAGTAACCCTGACATAAAAAAGTTTCAAATTTGATAAAAAGTTCAAACAAATATTTTGGCATAATGATATTGAAGAAATAATATCATTTATGAAGAAAATAATCTCCCTTACCTCAAAAAGAATAGTACTTCTGACTGGAATACTAGATATAGTGCTGAAAGAACTTGCACTGTATAGCAATACTCAAAGTACTAAAATACTCACAAAATACGCTTCGATATTATAGAGAGAAATAGAGAAAACTTGGTTTACGGTGTGATTTTCAATTCTAGCCTAAGCACCCTATTTATAGGAAATTGCTTAGAACACCAAAGTAGAAAATTTAATAAAATATAATAATTATTAAAATTTGTCTACGCCAACCTTTGAATCCAGATTTCAGCATGCTTAACAACACATGAGCCCACCAACCAACCACAAAATCGTTTTTCTTTTAAAACAAATTTAAAACTTTTTTTAAAAATAATTATTTCTGAACTTCAGAACTTCAATAATTCTTAATAAATAGCCCTTTTATCAGAAAATTCGAATCTCGCATTTTTTTATAGGAAATTCAATTCTCTACAACTTTGCATAAGAAAGTTTTTCCAAATTCCAAATAGAAATTGACCGAAATCTACATACGGACGATTTTACAAGCTATAATTAAATTTCAGTCAAGAAATGGGGTCCACCGACACACAAAACATGTGTTAATCATTTAATGCAACAAAAATACTCTTCCTCCTCATATACTCATATATCCCACATTCATTGTAAAAATATCACCATTAATATATTATAATATATTCAAATGAATTATTTTATCAGAAAAAGATAAAATATTAATTTTCAACAATTGTCACATTTAAAATTTTGTTCCATCTATATCCACATAAAATCAATATTTTCCTCATCATATAAATCAATAATTAATTATTCACAAATAATATTACTGAGAATCACAATCTTGTGACTAGTAGTTCCTCGGTGAAGAGGGGGCTTTCCAATAAGAATTTCTCTATCTTTGGCCAAGAATTAGGTGACCAAACCTCTCCTTAGACAGAACTTTGTAGACATTGCCAATAATATTTTCTAATAATATTATTTTGATAATATGAATTATTGCTTCGATAATGAAAAATACTGTGTAGTGACAATTATTGAAACAACAGTAATATAAGATATCAACGTAGCAATTATTGAATCAAAAAATCTTTGAATAATTCTTACCGTGAACAATTATTGAGTAGTGCCTTCTTACGTAAGAATCAATAATTGGTGCAATACCGGTATTATTATTCTTGTGCAACAACGCCAGATTCTCGTATTTTAACCACCGGGTATTCCAACGATGTTAATTGGTATAACTACGCCATTATTTATAAAAACTCCATTTTGTCATTTTCTTCATCCGATAGTTATTCTGTTATGGGGCCACTACTACAAAATACTAAATACACAACGCTTAAAAGACAACGTTTTTTTTTTCCTACAACGTTTTTAAAAAAAACGTTGTAGATATATATGCAAAAACGTTATCTATTTAAAAGGGTATTTTTTTTATTTTAACTAGATAACGTTTTTTTTTTAAAAACGTTGTCTATCTAAAAAACCCGGAGGAAAAAAAATACAAGGAAGCTAAAATTTGAAATTAAAACAAGGTTCCTATCTCTGTACTCTCACGCTCTGTGATGTTGGTTTTATGCAGATGAGTTCTTCTCTCCTTTTCCCTTCCATTTCTCCTCAAAATCTCGCCATTTTTGAAGCTTCAGAATCGTTGAGGAGCTTTAATTCGATTTGTTTCACGGGTTTGAAGCATGGAATTCGAGGTTTTGGTTTGAGAAATTTGGATAAATCTAGGGCTTTTATGATCATCATCAGCCGAATCGGACAAAGTTAGGGCTTCTCACATACTCGTAAAGCACCAAGGTTCTCGGCGTAAGGCTTCTGGAAGGATGCGAAGGTCGAGTTATATAGCAACACCACTTCAGAGCTACTGCCGCTCTCGGCTCAAATCCCTTCGTGAAGACATCGTTTACAGCAAGGCTAAGTTCAAGGACGTCGCATCTCGTTACTCCGATTGCAGCTCCTCCAAGCGCGACGGTGATCTCGTTCAGTATATTTACATCCAGTTAGGGTTTCATTGATCTGTATTTGGCTTATTTTTTTAATATGAATGCTTGCGTGAGACTGTTACCAATTAATTTCATATGTAAACTCACTCTCTCTGGATTATTCATTCAACTTTGTTCATTGTTAGATATTGTTGCTTTTCTATTTTTATTCTGCTTGTTTCACTTCCTTAACTATATATTACTAACGAGTGGCCCAGTTGGATCCTGAATAGAGTTCCACCATCTGATGCTCCTCCAGGGATTTCAGATTTATCTGGTAGTGATTCCACCATCTCAGAGTTAGTGGCAGAGATGAAACCCAGGTACATGATGATTAATTGTCAGAGGCAATAATTATACATGATAATTTTCTTTATTATTGTTAAAATTAGGCTTCCAGATCTGATTCAGTTGCGAATATTATTGGAAGATCTAAATTGATTCAGTTGCGAATATTATTCATTCATATCTATCTGATTCAGTTGCGAATACATGATGATCCACATTTTTTGACTGTGCCTAGATCCACAATCTTCCAAATGTGCTTATAGCTTAAGCAAAGAATGATAATAAACTGTCCTGATGAAAGGTTGTATTAATCTGAATTAATATAAGTACATATAAGCAATTTTATCAACATCCTTGATAAGTAGATCACATGCAAAAGAATAAAAGAAAGGTCTGATTTTTTAAACTCAAAAGTGTAATATAAAATTTATTTAATACAATAATAAATATTATAAATTATTTAAACAATATTATTAATCATAAAAATATTAATTGTTTTACAAAACCTTCAACCCACCCACATACATAATCGTGTCTTCCTACATATATATATATATATATATATATATATATATATATATATATATATATATATATATATATATACAAACAATTATTTGTGTTAATTTATTGTTATGAAAATGCAAAGGCAGTAGTAGTAGTTTTAATTTGTTAAGTTCAACCATATATAATATGGCCGCACAATCCAGACAGACAAAATATATGCATGCAAAAAGAAGATTGAAGACTGTTCTGAGATGTATATTTTATTAAAATTTTAATAGTATTACAAATTAGTATTATTAATTAATTATCTATATTAACTACATATCTTAATTATAATTTTAATTATAGTTAAAATATATTGAAGATTACATTAAAACAAATAGTTGTTGTAGGCTGGGTTGGTTTGAACTCTTATTTATTTACTTACAAGTCTTTGTTCGTTGCCCCTACAAATAGCAAAATTTTATTTAAAAAAAAAAAAAAAACTCACCACGTGCCAGCCCAAACGCCTAAGTTTCCATAAATTTGGGTGGGCTAAAAAGTTAAGCCAAAGCCCAATTTTACGACACCACCACGGGCACAAGCCAATTTTGCTGATCTACTCCCAAATCTCATTGGGTCATTTACAATAATATACAACATTTAGAAAGTAATTACACTATTAGTGCACTTATAAAATATTTACACAATTAATACGCTTTCTATATTTATTTACAATATTAGTGCAATTAGGATTCCTTAATTTAGGAAATTAGTATGCAATTAGGATTCAATTCACAATAATAAGGAAACCTAAAATCAAGGAGAAATAACTACCATAATTAATAATTCAAATTCAAATATCTTGGATCTAACAACAAATTCAAATACAAAAATAATAATTAAAATTCAAATATTCAAAGTTTGGCAACGTCATCTTCCTCCTCCCCTTCGCCACCGCTTCAACACCATGGACGCCGATCTCCTCATCCATTACGGCCACAGCTGCCATTGTGACTAAGGTTGATTTAGTCCAAAAATTAAAAGGAGAAAAAGATAAATTTTAGTGTAGTTGGTATCCAAATATTTATACAAAGGTAACCATTTTAGTTTTTGTGGGTAACCAAGAGAAATTTCAGTGCAGTTGGTAACCAAAACTTTCAAAGGTAACAATTTTTGTTTTTGTTGGTTACATTTGTATTAAGGTTTAATACTAATCAAGATTATGGGAAAAAAAATCTATAATAGATTTTTTTTTAATTAATTGGTAACCCAATAAAACTGAATTGGTTACCTTTGTATTAAGGTTTGGCTACCAACTGTATTATAAAAAAAAATCTACAATATTCTTTTTTTAATTAATTGGTAACCCAATAAAACCGAATTGGTTACATTTGTATAAAGTGTTAGCTATAGATTTTTAAAAAATAAATTAGAAATTTAATAACACTGAATTGGTTACCTTGGTATGAATGTTTGGCTACCAAATCGTATTATAAAAAATCATGCAAAGAATCGTATTATGAAAAAAAATCGCAGGTGGAGGATGACGTTAACAAGTTGGGACTGTCTAGGTTAATGGTGGAGGATGGCGATAATGGTGGATGAGGGCGGAGGAGAAGGGCGTTAATGGTGGAGGAGGGCGAAGGATGGCGTTAACAAGTTGTGACTGTTAATGGTGGAGGAGGAGAAGACTGACAAAGGCGAAGGAAGCGTGATTTTAATTAAGGAAAGAGGAGGTGTGCTATATAATTTACTTATTAATTACTTAATTTAATAAGTAAATCAATATTAATCTCCTAAATTAAGGAATCCTAATTACATACTAATTCCCTAAATTAAGGATTCCTAATTGCACTAATATTGTAAATAAATATAAAAGTGTATTAATTGTGTAAATATTTTATGAGTGAACTATTGTTGTAATTATTTTTAAAAATGTAATATAATATGTAATTGTTCCAATCTCATTTTCTCATAATCCATACCATTGCAACCTCCCAAATCTTGATTTCGAACCTCGAATAGCTACTTTAGAGCTTTGCAATCCACAAATTTCCTCCAATTTTACTCTATCGAGGTCGATCTTACAACTGTGAGGGACAACCCTAGCTTTTGTCGAACTCTATTTTCAAAAGCTTGCTTTAGTAACGCAAATTGTCTTCCTTGTATTTCACTTGTATTTAGTAAATATTCAGTATATATTAATAGTATATACACTTAAATCGTATAAAATAGCATTTTTGGTGCCACGTCAACATTCAGGTGTGTTTTTTGGCCGAAAAAGTTTTTTGGGTCACTTTTGTTTACTTAAGTGTACTTAGAGTATGCTAATATAAGGTTTAAAATATTAGGATCACAACTGTAAAAAGGGTCATAGTTCGAGGGACAAGTGTATTTAATCCTAATAAATATGTTGGTATGATAGATGTACACGTCACATTATATAATCAAATTTTAATTATTTTTGATATTTTTTAAAAGTTGAATAATTTTTAGTGCAACAAAAATAGTTTACATATTTTTTTATAGTTGGAAAAGTGTTCTATAGTTTTTTAGTCGGTAAATCCATAGGAAACTAAATTAAAAATTCTTACTTGGAATATACAAGTAACAGATAAAAAGGGAAAATTTGAATATAAAAAGACAAATAAAAATGAACGAAAGAAGTACTCCCTCCGTCCCATAGTTATAGGTTGATTTTCCATTTTAGGATGTCCCAATATATAGGCTACTTACTATTTATAAAATTTAGTTGGTTCATTGTTTTACTTTTATGCCCTTATAATAAATATTCAACCATTATTTTTTTTTGAAGAAACAACATTCAATGTCATTATTATTATCATCACATTTAATGTTGTTGTATTCTCAATAAAAGAATTCAATTTTTTAGGCTCAATAAATGAATTTGGAATAACAAACATTTTGTGATTGGTTGAAAGTTTATGTAGATTAAAATGATCAATTAAGTTGAGAGTTTCAATGTGATAAATAAGGAATAATTAATTTATTCATTAATTCCATATTGAGGGGTATATGTGGAAAATTTTTGTTAAAATTGCCACTTAAACTGGTTTTCTTAAACTATGTGCCAAAAGAAATCAGCCTATAACTATGTAACGGAGGGAGTATTAAACACGTAATTTTAATATTGATCTGTTTAATCTAATACTCCTACATTTCTTTCTTAATTAATGTTTCAGGAGAAAATATAAATATTAAAAAATATAATTAATGATTTATCTAAATGATCCAAGTTGATATAAAATGAAATAGAAATAAATTTGTATTTAATGTACGAATGATATGAGAAATTAAGACGGCATATATTAATGATTTTTTGAAATATAAAAATGGCATACTATAAAAATAAACAAATTTCAATTTCTAAAAAGTAAATCAAAAAAATGAATTTGACACAACATGATAAATTCCTCTAATATGAACCAACCATCAAACTAAAGCGATGGATGCAAGAGAATTATTCAATTGTTGAATTTATGATGCTTATTGGAGGAGGGAAAAGGGCAGTTAATTGCCTCTCGTGCACTCAAAAACAAGTAGTCATGTATGGAAACTCCATGGAAATAGTACTCCACGTAAATTCCCCGCAAATCCCGTAGGAAAATCAAGCATCAAATTACACAGCTTTGACTGGACCCCACCAAATTTTATGAAGAAAAAGACTCGTTGGTGTGGGCTGGCTGCCAAAGTTGTTACCGCGAGAAATAAAATATTTTTATATTTAGAATTTGTGATAAAAATATTTTTATACGAAATTAAAATGACATTTAAGTGTACAATTATAAAAGTTATACTCCATTAAATAAATAAAATGGAAAATTAAGCAAAAAATATATGGTATAGGCTTTTAATTTATTTCAACAATTTAACAACAAAATTATAGATTGTGTTTTTGATCAAAAGTATTTTATTTAAAATTAGAAATATTTTGTTTATGTCTGAAGTACTTTTAGGAAAAAAACTATTCATTAAAAATACTTTTGGAAGGTCACTAAATACTAAAATCAAGAAGTTAGGAGATTTTTTGAGTGAATTAAAATTATTTTTAAATTAAAAATAAAAAATATTTTGGAGTTTGATAACTCTCCGAAAACACTTTTAAAGAGTAGAGTTTAGGGTTCAAAAGCATTTTTAATTGAGGTTGAACATTTATAATACTTTTAGTTGAAGCCAAAATTTTGGATTTTAAGCTAATGCATTTTTGATAAAAACAAATATAAAATTATTCTTAAATAATTAAAAACAAATAATATCTCATACCACACAAACACAATTAACTTAAATTTGTTATTAATACGTTCAAAAGTATTATTATAAGGTATGTAACTATATATTATTTCAACTTTCTTATACAATACTTTTACTAAAAAATTGATAATCGATATTGTCATAATAAATAATAAATGTAATTTAAAGTGTTAAGTGTCATTAAAATAATTATAAAAGTGTCTATACATATATTTATACTCTAAAAATATTATTTATGATTGTTTATGACTATTAATAATATAAGAAAATATTATGAGAGCAATAAGTATTATTTATAATTTAAAGTATATTAAGACAAATGTAAAAAGGTAGACAACATAAATATCTTACCCTTACATTATTGACCGTCTTATTTATATTCTAATAATATTAATAATTAACCTTTTATGTATTTTATCTCATTAGATTACACCACACCACACAACACCGTTGAGCGGTTTGAGCCAAACAGACGCAGCACAGCCAAACGGGATCTTAGTAGCCCCTTTTTTCTCTCTCTTTCCCATAGAAAAATCAAAATTATACCACACGCACTCTCTTTCTTTTTCGTCAAGACTACCCAAAATTATACCCTTTCTCTTATTCTTTATTCTTTCTCTAATGTCACCCAATTGTCTTCGTCTGCTACCTCCTCCCCCTCTCTTCTGAGTATACCACCTTAATTTAGCTACTATTTTCAGCTCCCTTTACTCAACTCAACTGGGTATTTCTCTAATCTGAGTAATTCTCTGTTAGCAGAACCTAAAGATCCCTTTTCATGAAAGACCCATTTTGTTTCTAGAGATTTCTGTCTATATGTATATATATTTTTTAATTAGTGTGATTATTATATGAGTATAAAATTTTCAAATCATCCATTTCTTGTGACAACAGACAATTCTGAACATGGTACTAAATCCAAGCAGCAAAAGTTATGATAATTGTAGTTTTGTACCCATATCTCATTTTAAGGCATCCTTCCTTGACGGAGCAGAGCTAGAATTTGGTCTTAAAAGGGGGTGAAGGACCTAAAGGTGCTATTATATTTCTCTCCTTGCAATCTTTTTGAAGTTTCTATTTGTTGTACTTTTTTTTTAATCTTAGTTCTAACTTGTGTTGTTAAATCTATCAATATTTTCAGTAGAGCAGAGCTAGAGTTTGGTCTTAAAAGGGGGTGAAGGACCTGAAGGTGCTACTATATTTCTCTCTTCTTACAATCTTTTTGAAGTTTCTATTTGTTGTACTTTTTTTTTATCTTAGTTCTAATTTGGGTTGTTAAATCTATCAATATTTTCAATACCCACTTTTTTATGGGTTAATTTATTTAATTTTTGATTTTGAAATATCAGGTTAAGTTCTATGCAAGGTCATTCAGAAATTTGTAGATATGGAATGCAAAAGTAGAAAGAGAGGCCTAGCAATTACAAATGTAGAGTCTTTTATTCATATCTGATAATCAATACACTATCATTCAAGATGCACAAGCAAATGATGGGATCTGTTGGATTCCTTATAATGGTGTTCTGTTCAGTTCTGTATCTCTTGTGAGGCAAGAAAATTGTCATCAGAACCAAAAAGTAATGAAAATGAGGTTATGGGACTAATTTTCCTTCAAGAAATCCTCAGTTTTTTAGATCCAAATGGGTTTTTGACCAATTGGGTTTCTTCTTCTTCAACCCCATGTTCATGGAATGGCATTTTTTGCTCATTAGATGGCAGAGTTACAGAGCTGAATCTCACCAACTTTGGGCTTATTGGCCATCTTCAGCTTTCTCAGCTCATGGGTTTGCCTAGTCTTTCTCATCTTTATTTTAGTGGCAACTTCTTTTCTGGTAATCTTCATCAGTTCTCGTGCTAGTTCTTGCAGATTTGAGATTCTTGATTTGTCAGCCAATAACTTTTCTGAACCACTTGATTTGAAGTCATTGTTACTCTCTTGTGTAGCCTCTTATTTCTCTTAATCTTTCAAGAAATTCAATCCCAAGTGGTAGTTTAAAAATTTGGTTCTTCTTTATTGCAGCTTGACCTATCTAGAAACAGATTTGGGATTTATCCTCTTGACTGAATCTCTCTCTATTGCCAGAACTTGAATCTGCTTAATTTTTCAGACAATAAGCTGACTGGAAAGTTAAGTTAGCTCTCTCTCTCTTGCAAAAATCTTTCCATTTTTGATCTCTCTTACAATTTGTTGTCTGGTGAAATACCTCCCAGTTTTGTGGCAAATTCACCGTCTACCCTCAAGTTTCTTGATCTCTCACATAACAACTTCACTGGAAACCTTTAAATCTTGAATTTGGAACTTGCCACAAACTTACTGTCCTCAATCTTTCTCATAATAGGCTATTAGCAACTGGTTTTCCAGCTGGTTTGCTAAATTGCCAGTTTCTTGAGACTTTAGACCTCAGGTACAATGCCATTCATTTGAAGATTCCAGGGGTCTTGTTAGGGAATCCTCAAGGAGCTTAGGCAGCTTTCTTTAGCTCAAAATCAGTTTTTTGGGAGATTCCACCAGAGTTGGGTAACACTTGCAGGACTCTTGAGGTGCTTGATTTATCTTGGAATCAGTTAATTGAGCAGCTTCCTTCCACATTTGCATTGTGTAGTTCACTTGTTAGCCTTGATCTTGGTAACAATCAGCTTTCTGGAGATTTTCTAACCACAGTTATAAGTTCTCTCCCAAGTTTGAAGTATTTGTATGTACCATTTAACAACATTACTGGTCCTGTGCCTTTGTCTCTAACCAATGCTACTCAGCTTCAAGTTCTAGATCTAAGCTTCTAATGCTTTTATTGGGATAATACCTTCTGACTTTTGCTCATCAAAACATCATCTGCCCTGGAAAAATTACTTTTTGCCAACAATTATCTCACAGGGACAATACCATCAGAGCTTGGAAACTGCAAGAATTTGAAAACTATTGATCTTAGCTTCAATAACCTTACTGGTTCAATTCCCATGGAAATTTGGACCTTGCCATATATTACAGACATATAGTAATGTGGGCTAACAAGCTCACAGGCAAAATCCCAGAAGGAATTTGCATCAATGGAGGAAATCTTCAGACCCTTGATTCTCAACAACAATCTTGTCACTGGAAACATTCCAAGGTCCTTTGTCAATTGTACTAATTTGATTTGGGTTTCTCTTTCCAGTAATCAGTTATCAGGGAAATCCCTGCTGATATTAGGGAATCTCCTTAATCTTGCTATCCTTCAATTGGGAAACAATTCACTTACTGGGGCAATTCCATCAGGGCTAGGTAAGTGTAAGAGCCTCATTTGGCTCGACTTGAATAGCAATGACTTAACAGGTTTCCATCCCCCGAGCTTGCTCTCAATCTGGTCTTATTGCCCCTGGACCTGTTTCTGGAAAGCAGTTTGTATTTGTGAGAAATGAGGGTGGGACTGCATGCAGAGGTGCTGGAGGATTAGTTGAATTCCAGGTATTCGGGCAGAAAGGCTAGAAAATTATCCTATGGTTCACTCTTGTCCATCAACAAGAATATACTCTGGCCTGACAGTTTATACTTTTGCAAGCAAAGGCAGCATGATCTATCTTGATCTTTCCTACAATTCCTTGTCAGGAACTATACCTGAAAGCTTTGGTTTTTTGAGCTTTCTGCAAGTGTTGAATTTGGGACACAATAATCTAACTGGAAATATCCCCTTCAGCTTTGGGGGTTTAAAACTTGTTGGAGTTCTTGATCTGTCTCATAATAATCTTCAAGGATTCATCCCAGGCTCATTAGTAGGTCTCTCATTTCTCAGTGATCTTGATGTGTCCAACAACAATCTCACTGGGCTTGTCCTTCAGGAGGTCAGCTGACTACTTTCCCTGCTTCAAGATATGAGAATAATTCTGGCCTTTGTGGAGTTCCTTTGCCTGCTTGTGCTCTCAGGAAATGGACTACGCCCATCAGGATCTAATAACCGAGGCAAGAAGCCATCAGTGGCAACAGGGTGGTCATTGGCATTGCAGTCTCTCTTTTCTGTATTATCTTTCTTACATGTGCACTTTACAGGATAAAGAAGTATCAGCGGAAGGAGGAACAAAGAGACAAATACATTGAAAACCTCTGGCAGTAGCAGCTGGAAACTCTCCAGCGTTCCTGAGCCTCTAAGCATCAATGTTGCCACATTTGAGAAACCATTGAAAACTGACTTTTTCCCATCTGCTTGAAGCTACCAATGGTTTCAGTGCAAATAGCTTAATTGGGTCTGGAGGATTTGGTGATGTTTACAAGGCCCAATTAGGAGACGGCGTTGTTGTTGCAATCAAGAAACTCATACATGTTATTGGCCAGGGAGATAGAGAATTTATGGCTGAAATGGAAACTATAGGGAAGATCAAACATAGAAACCTGGTTCCCTTGTTGGGTTACTGCAAGATTGGTGAGGAGAGGCTTTTAGTATGCGAGTTCATGAAATGGGGAAGTCTAGAGTCTGTTCTTCATGAGAGGACCAAAGGAGGGGGTTTAAAGATTGATTGGGCTGCTAGAAAGAAAATTGCCATAGGTTCAGCTAGGGGACTAGCATTTCTTCACCACAGTTGCATACCTCACATTATCCACCGTGATATGAAGTCTAGTAATGTCCTTCTTGATGAAAACTTTGAGGCTCGGGTTTCTGATTTTGGAATGGCAAGACTAGTGAATGCTCTCGAAACTCATCTCAGTGTTAGTACTCTTGCCGGAACTCCTGGTTATGTCCCCCAGAGTATTACCAAAGTTTCAGGTGCACAGCAAAGGGGATGTCTATAGTTATGGAGTTGTTCTACTAGAGCTTCTCTCGGGCAAGAGGCCAATAGATCCATCTGAGTTTGGTGATGACAACAATCTTGTTGGTTGGGCAAAACAGATGCATAAAGAGAAAAGAGTTCATGGGATACTGGATCCTGAATTACTAATGCATAAATCTGGTGAAGCTGAACTTGTACCATTATCTAAAGATTGCCTTTGAGTGCCTGGATGACAAAGCTTTCCGGAGGCCAACTATGATTCAAGTGATGACCATGTTTAAAGAGATTCAGATGGATTCAGAAAGTGATATTCTTGATGGCTTATCTGTCCAAAATTCAGTAATTGAGGAATCTCTAGAATAAGAACCTAAGCTGATCACATCTGTGCATCATTGGATGAAAACAATCTGCTCTTTTCTAGATTCTGCCATGGTCAGATTATTACAACGAATTTCTATAAACAGAGATGGATCTATTCTTCATATTTTCACACTGTAAATAATAGAATACTGAAGAATGCACAAGTCGTGGAAAAGGGCAAGGAGAACAAGCAAGTGGAGTCTTAATCAGTCACCTTAATTCGGATAACTTCATTTTATCTCCACTGGTTAGTGTCTCCATTAGCAATGGCTTCAAATTTTCCTTTACCATTTACTTTTGGTTTCTGTCAAAATTTTGCTAATATATGTTGCAATTTGGTTGTTTTAGTTGCCAATTTTTATTGTCAATAGAAATCTAGGAAATTAGAATAGCTTTCATTATGTAAAGAAGTTAGCTGGTAGGAAATAGCTCTTTTTGATAATCAAGTCAAGAGAGATTTCATTTGTATTTAATGAGTAGCATTTGCGAGGCTTATGCTAACATAAACTAAATTTGACAAGTACATTATAAATGTGCGCGTGTATGTATTTATGTATATCATGTGGGAATTTGATTATGAACCACATCTTTTTTGACCTTTTGCTTTACTTGCAAGTTACAGCAGGTTTTGGAGCAGATTGCATGTTTGCATGCTAGTTGACAAACTTTGGAGCTTGCGAAAACTGACTGAAGTGGTTGTAAAGATTAATGAAGTGTGTACTTTTTCTAGCTCATATATGGGTTTCGTTTATAAATCAGAACTAGTTATAGAGACAATTTTCTGCTGAAATGTACATGTATTCTCAAGCCAAATCTGCACATCAATGTCACAGTAAGAGAGCCTCCAGTCGATGTGCCTAACTTTGTTAGTTTCAACAAGAAAATAGCATTAGTTAATTGCAATTTAACTATCTGATTAGCTTACCCTCATTGTTGAGCCTGTTAGTGTGTCTGCAGAAATAGATTTGCATACTTCAGTTCCATTTTGGCATTTCATTATTCGTGTTTCTTTTTGCCATCAAACAACATAAGTGAAATTTCGCTGTCATCAAATAGTCAGGCAGAAATAGATTCATGGTTCTCTCTTTTGCATGGTCGAATCGTAAATCCAGAGTTGTTGAGAATATCGCAAGGCTCATATACATTCATTTGGAACCACTCAAAAGGTTAACTTGTGACTAAGGTGTTGGTTCATTAGAGCATATATATTTAATCTTTTTTTGTGTTTTGACGTGAAACTTTTTAAGCACGCGATATTTTTACGGGATAATTTTTGTTGATTTTTTTCTTATTTTTTATTTTTTTGGTGGTATTACTCAGGACTCTGAAGTTTAGTGATGGTTTTGCAGGGCCAAGAAAAAAACGTTGACACAGTTTTGTGCTTGTCAAAGTGATATGCTCTTTGGCATGCATATTATTATGTTCGGTGCATGTTGTTAAATTTATATTTGTTTGTAAGGATTATACTTAAATATGATTATTAAAATAATGCTACAGATACAAATTATTTTATAAATTGTTGATGTGACATATTTCACCTCAGTATATTGATCAACAAATTGTTTTAATGTAGTCTTTGGTCCCACACAATATGCTGAGGTGAAGTATGTCACATCAATAGTTTGTACGTAAATTGTTTGTAAAATAGTTTGTCTCTAGCATTATTCTTGACTATTAATAGCCTATAATTCTGGGATTATAATTCATGAGATTATAATGTCAAGACTATTAATCCTAATATTATAAATTCGGAATTATAATATCTGGTTGAACATGGTATTAAATAATTTCCTATATTATGTCATTTTATAATTCTTGGATTAATAGTCTCAAGTCTAAATTTAAAAATAAACAAGATACTTGGTTTGTGTTTGTTTGCAAGGATTATAATCACAAGGTTATGTTCGTTTGCAATGATGATATTTGGGATATAAATAGTAATCTCAAATATCTTGTTTGTTTTCAAATCTGGACTTAGGACTATTAGTTTAGGGATTATAAAATGACTTAATATAGAGGATTATTTAATAGGGGAGCACTATTTTCACGTGTTTTTGATATTTTCACATGGTTCCTTCATGTGGTGAGACTCACTGCATACTCATGTGAGAGAGGATTATGTGAAACCCACTGTATGACGGTGATTACCTTAACAATTATGCATATCCCAATAACAATCATCAGAATTGAGGGTATCACCCGAAGTTTTCATGGAGTCATACTCAACAAGATCAATTATATGCTCCAAGTTCAACATACCCACCGGAGTTCTCGTTTCCACCTCTAGTACAGTAGGAAGAAAATTCAAATTTAGAGGAGATTCTGTCCAAGTTCATAGCTACAAGTGAGGAGAGGAGGATTAGTCATGAGATATCGAGTCAAATTTTTGCGAAGCAGATGGAACAACTATTCAATGCCTCGAATATTTGTCCTCAATACACTTGGCCCATGACATGGATCCCAAGATTAATGGAGAGGCCGAACCAAATCTACAACTGGATGTGCTAAATGATGTTGATGTTGAAAGAGATGATACAGTTGGAGACTAGGAAAAGGAGGTCGGCAAAGATCTAACTGTGAGTTCCATCGAAGATGAGCCGATTTTGATAGTGTCCTATGTGTCTTCTTTACCAAAATTCAAGGATCTGGGTTATTTTGCAAGACCGTGCCTAATTGGTAATCATGTCGTCGGTAAAGCTCTTTGTAACATGAGAGCTAGTATTATTTTGGAGCCATGGTGGGATGAGAAGGAAAAGATAGAAGAAGAGTTAGTTGTGTTTGACACGCTTAAATGCCACAATCTATTCAAAGACAATTGGAAAAAAGCCTAGCTACTTGAAGTTCTTACGAGGGATCCTATCTAAAAAGAGCGTGCTAGGTGAATTTGAATCAATGGCCCTTTATGTTGGGAATCTCTTAAAAGATACATTGCTAATAATGGATGGAGGATTCCACAATTTTCGAAGGGAATTTGGATAGAAAACATTCAAGAAGTCATGTTGAGACTATAAAACAAGTGCTTTTTGGGAGGCAACCAAAGTTCAATTTTTAGTTTTTGTTTATATTTATTTTATTAGGTTTTATATTAGTAAATTTGCATTTATTTGGGATTTAATAAAATTGCTTCTATTTTGGGTTTACAGGTTAATTATTTAAGTCAAATTCAAGTGTGGTGCCCAATTTGTTCCAATATGCTTAGCCTACTCTCCAAACTTAGCGGGCAATGAGGAAGATGTTATATTTTCAGGGAAGTCTTCTGCTTTACTTTTTTCTATTTCAACCATTAAGGACAATGTCTAGTTTAAGTTTGGGGGCATTTTAGTGTCAAGTGGCATATAGTTAGTTATTTGCATGGTAGTTTTTTATTTTTGTGTGTTAGGATTGTGTTGCATTTAGTTTGCATAATACACGTTAGTTATTTACATATTCATATATGTTGCATTAGAATGTGTTCATGTAGTATAATTGCATTCTTACATGAATCTGTGCGATGAGTTGGTATGGTCTTGACTTGGCCAATAAGGAGATTAGTATTTTATGTTAATTTGAATAGAATTAATAGTTTGTGCTTACCTCTAAATTGAGTCATGATGGTAATCTAAGTTTGTCAGAAGCTTGTGTAACTGATTAGAACGTAGATTTGCTTATTTTAACTGATTTGGATCAAAGGAGTTCATAATTATCTTCTGGGGGGGGGGGGAAATTGACGTTCAAATGTTAATGAAATTTGTAAATGTTGTCAGGAAGGCTAAAAGAAACTAAATAAACAAGTTTGGGGGAATCTATAGGGCATAGATATTTAAAAAACAGGAAAAAAAATCAAAAAAAGGAAAAAAAATAGAAAAATCAATAAAATAAACAAATATATTTAAATATTATTATATTGACTTGTTTGGTTCTGACCTTTACTACTCGAACGAGTAAGCCCTAGGGAATGTTGTCAGGAATAAACATGTGAATGATATTCCTATTTATATATGATTTGATTATGATATATATATGAATGAATATGCAAGTATGACTGCATTAAGAAAAGCTGTATAGTTCTTTGATAGATAATAGAAACATATGTACAAGGACTTAGAATGAATTGATCAAAAATGTTAGGTTGATCCTACATAAGCAAAACAACTTTGTAAAATCCTTAAAAAGAAATGATGTAAAATTACTATAAATATAGAAAGATCAAACATGTTAGGTTGATCTTATGATGTAATAGATAGACATGTCTGATCGTCGAGCACTGCACCAGAAATCGTAATCTGCCAGGAGAGTCAAGGAAAACTCGAGAGCTATCGAGGCAGAATCGTAGTCTGCAAGATAGTAGATCTCGGAGTTCGTAGACTGTCAGGAGAGACGAGGAAAGATTGTAGTGCGTCGAGTAGAACTTCCTCAGAGCCGTAGTCTGCTGAGGAAGTCATGTTCAGAATCGTAGAGACAACCTGCCTACGAGCCAACCAAGCATCTGTCGAAGCCAAGTCAAGAATCGTAGACTATACTCAGAGTCGTAGAGTCTACTAATCGTATCAGAGGCAGAGATCGTAGTAGAGCAAGATCAGATGAAGACAACAAGCACAACGACTGAAATCTTAGAGTGTCAAGATCTGATTTCAGAGTCGTAGTGTCTGCATGACAATAGTGAATCGTAATCGTAGAGTGTAGAACTAAGACCTCAACAGTTGTGCTCACAATGCCAAGGCAGAATCGTAGAGCAAATACGATTCTCAACAAATGAGCACTCCCAGAATATCCAAAGGAACGAAGCCTCTGGTTGGTACTGCAAAGATATATCCCACCTAAAGGAAACCAGAGAGCACTTAACGAATGACATGTAAGCTAACAAAAGATCTAAGCACCAACTCAATCAACATCTAGATTGAGTTGTGAAGCCATTCGAGATGAAGTCTTCCACAAGTTGATCATAAGAAGACTTCAGTAACTGACTAAGGAAAGTCAGCAGATGTAGTAGCTGTCAAGTAGTAAGATGACAACGATCTTGGAAGTAACCAGGATCGTAGTGTTTGCCAAACAAAGAAAGAACTGATGGAGTGCACACAGAGATACTGGTCAGCTTCTGAAGAACAAGGCTAAAATGATTAAGCATTGGGTCAGTCCATTGATGATAAGTGAACGGGAGATCACAAGGAGAAAGCGAGCTGGACACGCCACAAATCTGAAGTGTCTTGCGATTCAGAAGGGGACAGAGTAAGGAGTCAAACCATCAATATCTAAGAACAATCGAAGCAAACAGAAGTGTTGAAGCACTGAACAATAGAAGGAAGAGGTGTTCTACACTGAAGATCAAATGAACACTCTTCAAAGATCGTAGTGTTGTCTCTACGTGTCAAATGAGCAACAGTCCACAAGACACTACGATCAGGTCCAAGAAAGCATGCATCAGAATCGTAGAGTTCGGTCATCCGAAGAATGAAGCATTGGCAACGGTTCAATCTGAAGGTTGGTATTAGGACAAGAGCTTATTTAGAGCATCAATGCAAAAGGACAACCTCTGATCAAGAAATCAAGAGGAGGAAATAAAGACGTTGACCTGCCCAAGACATCAGAGTGACATCTCTGACAGGGTAGGTGAAACAGTAGACTGTAGTGTCAAAAAGTCAGAAAAGGAGATGTCATGTCACATCTGCAGTCTACACCAAATAATTCGAGATCTGCGAAGCAAATCAAAAAGCTTTCAATGACTACTTTCCAACGGGAAGATTGGGAAGGAGTATAAATCAACAAAGCTTCCAAGATCAAGAGTTGTTGATGATTGCTATGTTGCAGAATCGTTGAGTTGGTAGAATTCTAATGTTGACTCTACGAGTTCCACCTGAGCTTAACATAACAAGTCTCAGTGACAGTGAGACTACGAAGGTGGAAGTGAAGCATCTTTGAAGAAGGACTTGAACAGATCAAAGCTTCACTCAACAAAGATGAGATTGCCACCTGAGAGCCGAGAAGGACAAGAAGATAGCATTCAAAAGAGTGGCAAAGCACAAGGCAGATCCTAAGAGCCACTCTATGATTCACCATGAACCTAAAGCTGAACCAGAGCAAATGCAGAACCATGTCTGCCAAGATGTTAAGAAGGGTTTACAAAATGGCGATGGTGCACAACTGATACTATATGAAGATGAGCAGAACAGAAGAAGATCAGCTGCACCAAAAAAGATGTGGTTCAGACTCGAAGTAGAATGCAAAGAGGACCACACCAATCTGCTAAGTACAAAAGATGATCAAGCTTAAAGACATCTTAGCAGCTCAGCATCAACAACACCAACAAACAACAACAAGAAGAAGCCAGGGCCTGAGGGGTCCTTGTCCGGAGGGACTAAATGAAGTTCCAAGCCTGCTCGGCTTGAAGAGTTCTTAGGGAAATAGAGAAGTTCCAAGGCTGATGGCCTTAAAGAGTTCTTAGTGAACTGAAGTTCCAAGGCTGCTGGCCTTGAAGTAATCTTAGTGATTTAGGGTGCTGCCCTTCCTTAGTGGAAATCCTGCTAGTTGAAAGCAGAAGAGTGGATTAGGAGCTTGAGTCTCTGAACCACTTAAAACCCCTTGTGTCCTTTACTTTATGTCATTTACATTATGTACATTAACTGCTATAACTGCTATGTATGTTTTAACTACTTACAACCGAACTAACTCTAAGAACAATGTATATATGATTATGAATATATCAATGAAGATGATCTTTTACTTATTTCGATGTGCTTGAAAAGATTCTTATGTTTGTCATATGCTAATTCATGAGCAATGCAAAATAAACGAGAAAAGTATTTGAAAATAAAAGGATCTATTCAACCACCCCTTCTAGATCTATATTGTGCCTACTGGGAACTAACAGATGTCTCTACCTAAAACCTTCTGATTTGGGAGTTGTTGGTCGAAAGTTCGCTAAATGGGTAATTTTGAAAAGTCTAAGAGAATCAGACATTGCACAGTCAAGTGTTAGCACAGGGGTGAAGCGTAACACGCACTTATGAAGAAATGAAGTAGGAATAAAACTTCATAAGGAACCTAATGCTTGGTAAATATGTGATTTTGGCTGGAATTATTGTGTTTACGGAAATAGTTGCTTTGAATGGTGAATTTTGCCTCGTAAGAAGTAAATTATGAAATTCAGTTTGATCTATAGTTGGTTGAAGCTAGTAAATGATCACACACACACACTACATGAGCTATGATGGGTTTAGATTTCTGAATTGATTCCATTTATTGGTTTGCATTGATGAGATGTTCTATTTGCGCTTCTTGAGGATATCTCTCAGGTATGTTGTTGAAACTCATACTACTTTGTTGCCAAATTTATAGGATTGTAGAGTATATTTCAAATGTGCATCGTATTTGGTTTTGTTATGCATAGCATTGGTTTGTTTTGATTGAGGAGAAACAAAGATTCAAGTTTTGGGGCATTTTATGAGTGAGTTTATACTTGTAATTTGAGTACTTTTGACTTGATGATTTGTGATTTTTCGAGTATTTTCTGTTCCTATTTATATGTTTTTGTATTTTTTTTAGGAAATGAAGTTGGAAGTCATTTGGTTGCATTTTAGTTAAATTGGAGCTTTTAGGTTGCATTTTAGTCAAATTGGAGAAGCATTGCAATTTTCAGCTTTTAGGCAAGTTGACCTTCGGAGCTTCAATTGAGGTTTGGACTGTGGTTGAGTTTCGAAATGTGAAAATGGTCTTAATGATGTTGTAGAGGACGTCTCAAAATTTTCAGAAAGTTATGGTGGTAAATAATCCGAGTTCGTTTGGGTCTCCAAATAGTGTGTCAAAGTACAGTTAGTTGGAGTTGGATTCATGTTCGAATATCTTTTGGTAAAATGGTTATAACTTGAGATCCGGGAGAAGTTACGGGACGATTCTCCTGTCAAATCGAAGAGGACGAAATTTTCTACAATATGGTGCACAACGCCAGGGCGCTATCTAGAGCGCAGGTGTGCTGGTCACAGTGTTCTAAAAGGCGCTAGAGGGAGACGAACGGCTAGGGGGGGCCTAGTGCTTAGGGGGCCTAGGAGAGATTTTTTATTTTAATTCAATTTTAATATTTTATCTTACATTATTCTAACAAAAAATAATATAAAGAAAAACAATCTATAATAAAAGCATTTGCTTAAAGTTTAAACACATCCATATAGCCAATTTCAAAGTTTAAACACAAACATGCAATTGTTCAAAGTTCAAACACAAACAAATAATTAAAAATACAAACTAAGTCTTCATCCCCATATCTCTCTATATCTCTAACTCTTCTTTTTCATATCCCTCCAAGATAATGTCTTCATCACACTCATACTCCTCATCTCCCTCTTCTTCTGTGTCATCATCAGACACAAAATCTTCTTCATGAATTTCTCTTACTCTAACATTTCTACTACTTCTCCAAGGCTCTAGCACGCTATTCACTCCGGATGCTTCACCAACCGCCTCCCAATTAAGGCCCAAACAACCTTCAACGTCATCACCACCACCTTCAACAATCCATCCTTGCACTGTTGAAACATCACTTGTTCGTAGCATATCTACTTTCCTATGTTTCTCCTGTTTCTTTTTGTTGTTAAGCCTTGCATTAAATTGGACATAGACTAGATTGTTCAACCTTGTTGTGTCTAGTCTATTCCTTTTCTTTGTATGAATCTATAAAAAATGATTTTTTTAAAAAAAAATCAAAAAATTATATATTTATATTAGATTTTACTTAATAAACCACAACCATTTACTAGTTACTATATACTTGATAGTTGATACTTACCCCCCTCAAAAGTACTCGAATTTCTCTCACACCCGGATGAACTAGTAATCAACGAAAGAATCCTTGTTGCCATCCTTTGCAAGTTGGGTGTACTATTGCCATAATTGGACCACCATCCAACTAGTCATTAAAGATTTTAATTATTAACAAATATTTTAACAAGTATAAATAGTAAAGAAAGATTAAAAAATAAATATTTATACCCGGATTATAATTATCATCATTTGTTGCACATCTTGCCGCCGCTAAAGGTCTTCCAAACACACTCTTTTTTTTTCTTATACTTCAACAACTCCGTATTTATGACAAGACTTTGCATATCGAAGTCATCGGGAAAGAACTGCTCAACACAAGTAAACATCACATCCATGACAAGTGGATCACTTTGTGTGCTAGAATCTTTAAAGAAGTAATAAGGGTTCAATAGGTAGACAGTAGAATGCAATGGACTATCAAGTCGGTCTTTGGCTTTAGCATCGATAATCACGAGAATGGGACGATAATTAGTCTCGTTATTTTTGAATGCCTCTTTGATATTTTCCTTTACTTTTTTGAGTTCTCCATATAAAAAACCCATTGATGGCTTTCGGTCTCCATCAATAAGGCGAAACACCTTTACCAATGGAGCAAACACTTTCAAGCATAGTGTTACTCCATTCCCTTAGTATTTGTCTACCATTTGCATTGATCCCATTCACTACTAGTAAACATATACCTCAACTTCTCTTTCTTTTCCATCAAACTTTGCAAAGTCAAGAAAGAAGTTGCAAATCTAGTAGCGCCAGGCCTCACTATATCTCTCTTTTTTGTATGCTTTCTCATCAATGCCAATGTCTTGTGATGTGCATAAATAAAGATAGTAAATGTCTTTGCTTTCTCAATCACTCCCTTAAAATTTGGTAGCTTGCTAATTCCTTCAAGCATGAGGTTCAAAGTGTGAGTGGCATAAGAAGTCCAAAACATATGTGGCCTCTTTATCATTAACAAGTCCGTCGTGACCATGTTGTGTGAAGCATTATCAATAACAACTTGCACTACATTTTGTGGCCCAACTTGTTCAATGAAATCATCAAAATATTTGAAAATATATTCTCCAGTGTGTGCTTCCTCAGAATCTTCTTTAAAAGAAAGAAAAGTTGTTCCATCTTTGCAATTCACACACAAATTCATGATACTTCTTCTTTTTCTATCGGTCCAAGCATCAATCATGATAGAACAACCATTGAAAGACCATTCCTCTTCTTACTTCTTGAGTGACTTCTTAGTCCTCTCTACCTCCTCTTTCTATAATGGCTCCCTTAGTTGGTATTGGCTTGGAGGTTGGTAACTCGGGCCATATTGACCAACCGCCTCACAAAACCTCTTGAAGCTGTCACAGTCGATATCTATAAAAGGAATACTGACTTCATACACCCATCGAGCCATGTATTGATGCACATTATGCGTCATTTCCTTCCAAAGTTCATCATTGATATTTTGTTTTCATAGCTTTTTACTTGCACTCATCGAAGAATCATGATTTATGGCCGATGCAAATTTATCCATAGCCCCAATAAATTGTGATCTTTTTCTTGACCCTGTCACTTCAATTTCTTCTTCTCCCTCTTCATCAATTATATTAACCTCTTTTCTATTTTCTTCAATCTCTTTCTTTTTCTCTTGCTTCTTCCTTTTTACTTCTTCTAATGCGGCTTTACACTTTTCTTTATCTTCATCAGTAGCCTTTGGGCACGGTATAGTATTTCTCGTAATTTGCACGATATGTTGTTTAATTCTATAAACCCCTCCGCTAATACAATGTCCACACAACTTGCATTTCACCTTATCGATATTTTTAGGATTAATCAACATCCCATAGTCCCATCCAACGTCATTTGATGCACGTTTCAATTGTGATTCACGTACAATGGCGGAATTAGATGCTCCCAAAGAAAGAATTTGTGCCATTGAAAGTTTGAAATAAACCTACAAATTTCACTATAGAAGGCAGAAGCAACAAACAGAGGCAAAATAAGTAAGATATTCTCATTTTTATTGATAAACATAGACTAATAGTTTGATAGTTTATTGAATTTACTAAATTTTACTGAATGCATAACAAAATAAATAAAAAATATGATAGTCTGATACTCTTAAATTTAGCATCGTAATTTTATTATTGTATGACAATTAATATTTTTATTTTTAAGGAAAAACATTTATAGGTTACAACTTTTGCATAGTGGGTTTATATATAGAAGGCTGAAGGTAGATGCAAAATTTC
This sequence comes from Panax ginseng, assembly GCA_020205605.1. Lineage (NCBI taxonomy): Eukaryota > Viridiplantae > Streptophyta > Magnoliopsida > Apiales > Araliaceae > Panax > Panax ginseng. The sequence continues at coordinate 58,193,380 of CM035140.1, read as the reverse complement.
AATCTCATTCTCTGTTTATATTTCTTTGTGCAAAACAGAGGCAAAGGAAAACAGAGGCAGATGTGTCACAACTCACAACCTTATAAGTCACATGCATCAAGAATTAAGATATCAAACCAAAAAATTAGGAAGAAGAAATTACTGCGATCGCGATGGAGTGGTTGTGGTAGTCGTCATTTGTGATGGAGTGGAGATGTGGCGTGGCGATCGCCTCTCTTCTTCTTCTTCTTCTTCTTCTTTTCTTCTTCAATAATGGTTCTTCTTCACTCTTCATTAATGGTGATGCGTTATTAAGAGAATGGAAGAAAAGAGATGACTGATGAGTGATGGGTGTTAAACTTTATCTTTGGCTTTGAGTAAAGATCTAATGTATACACCCTCACCACAAAGATTATAAGCTATCAATTATGTATTGTCATCATGCACGTGTTGAAATTTATGCCATCACGTATTTCTTCTTAAAAAATGTAAATAAATGTTATTTTTAAAATTAGTGTGAATTTATTTGAATGAGACATTTGATATTATTAATTACGAAATTAGTTTTATTTGTGTAATTTTTCAATATTGAGGATTTAAAGAAAATGACAAATACTATATGCTAAGTATGGTGTATGGCTAACTGTTAACATATCTTTAACGTATTAGTTTTATTCATAAACAAGATTGTTATTAAATAATAAAATTTAAAATTTCAAGAATTCAATTTAATATTAAAACTTAAGAAACAAAACATAAATTTAAGAATTAATATATATATATATATATATATATATATATATATATATATCCATTGGTATTACATGAAATAATTAAATTGTAAAATTAGTGTTACTACTTACTAGTATCTTCATATATATACTTCTTTTCTCTAAAAAATTTAAATAAATGTTATTTTTAAAAATTAGTGTGAAGTTTATTGAATGAGACATTTGATATTATTAATTATGAAATTATTTTTATTTGTGTAAGCTTCAAAATTGATGACTTAAAGAAAATGACAAATATCATATGCTAAGTATGACTAACATATCTTTAATGTATTAGTTTTATTCCTAAACAAGATTATTATTAAATAATAAAATTTAAAATTTCAAGAATTCAATTCAATATTATAACTTAAGAAACAAAACATAAATTTAAGAATTAATATATATATATATATATATATATATATATATATATATATATATATATATATCCATTACATGAAATAATTAAATTATAGAATTAGTGTTACTACTTAAATAAATGCTATTTTTAAAATTAGTGTCAAGTTTATTGAATGAGACATTTGATATTATTAATTATGAAATTATTTTTATTTGTGTAATCTTCAAAATTGAAGAAAAAAAGGAAATGACAAATACCATATGCTAAGTATGGCTAACATATCTTTAACGTATTAGGCTATTAGTTTTTACTTTTATTCGGAAAAAAGATTGTTATTAAATAATAAAATTTAAAATTTCAAGAATTCAATTTCATATTAAAACTTAAGAAACTAAACATAAATTTAAGAATTAATATATATATATATATATATATATATATATATTGTTTGAAATAATTAAATTATAGAATTAGTGTTACTAGTAAGTAGTAACTAGTAAGTAGTATCTTCATATATATAATTATATACGTATTTCTTCTCTCTCAAAATTTAAATAAATATTATTTTTAAAAATTAGTGTAAAGTTTATTGAATGAGACATTTGATATTATTAATTATGAAATTATTTTTATTTGTGTAATTTTTAAAATTGAGGACGTAAAAAAATGACAAATACCATATAATTTGAGTATATGACTAACATATCTTTAATGTATTAGTTTTATTCATAAACAATATTGATATTAAATAATAAATTTAAAATTTTAAGAATTCAATTCAATATTAAAACTTAAGAAACTAAACATAAATTTAAGAATTATTTTGAATTAAACTAAATATTACAAATGTATCATCATTTATATAATTTGAAGTTGGTACAAGTTCAAAAAATTACAACTATAATAAAATTATCCATTTTGACTTTATCTTGTTCACTTCTTGTTGTGATTTGATATGCTACAACCTGCATAAAGAATATGGTAAATCATTAGAAAAATAAATATATCAAGATCTAGTTTCGGTAGTAATTATAAAAAAAAATCCCCACCTAGGCCCCGCCTAGCCCGCCTTCCCGCCTAGGCATCGCCTAATTGGCTGAAGTGCTTTTTTTACCGATTTGGCTTTAGGCGTAGCGCCAGGCCCCCGCCTAGGGCCTAGGCCGATTTTTAGAACACTGGTTGGTCAGCAAAAAGGGTTTGATGAGTTTATGGGTTGCAAAGGAAAGAAGGCTGATTTCTATTCTGATTAGGATTTGGTTAAGGAATTTGACTTGTAATGTGACGCCCCCAAAATTAGGTATACATCACCCATTCTGAGTCGCCAGATACATGGTACAAAATTCAAATACAACTTCATTTATACAACTGTTGAACTGTCATATAGAATACGACCACAGTTAACTGTGAGTTTTAATACAAATGTGTGTAACTCTCATGGTGCCTCGACCACAACCTTACAATGGTACATTATATAAAAGTATAATGAAAAACTGTTTTAGAAACTAAAATCTTTGGGAAGTGCTCAAGGAAACCTTCGTACATGGGAGGCCATGCGTCCAAGTTATGATAGATATCATATGTCCACAGAATTATCCTTGGTTGACCCAAAAGTCCCCAAAGAAAAACAAGAAGATTACTATCATCTTCTTTCCAATGGTGAGTCTTCTCTTGACATATAATTATCTCCGTTGTCTCCAAGTGAAAATTATATTTCACATATACTCCAAGATCATATAGGTAGTGTTCGTAGATATACTCAGCTAGTGGATGTGCACAACCATGTCTTATGATAACACGAGGTTGTATGTCATTAGACATCTTGTATGATAGTGGCAAAACACCCTTCCAAAGTTGGGTTCGCCTCACCCTATTTGATTCACCAAATATAACTACTAAATGTTGTATAGAATACAACACACTTTTCTATATTGTTTAGGGAGAACCTCCACAGCTAAAGACCACTGTTCTATTCTCCTGTTATCCCCGCTCGACCCGGCAACACTCTTACGACAACACTCTTATTACCTGAAAGGAATTGTGAAGCAGAAAGGGTGAGCACAACTAGCCCAGTAAAGAATATCATGACTAAAGATAATTAAATTATCAATAGCTTTCATCAATAATAAATCAGAGATTTAGAACATATGGTAGATGATAAAAATTTTCAACCATAGTTGCAGTGGAACGAGCAATCCATTAGAAGAGTTAAATAGACCATAAGGTCTATTATCTTCTCTATGTTAAAAGTCCACCAATAATGTTTTATCTATGTAAAATAAATCAACAGTTCCTGTCCACAATCATATGAATAACTCATAATCATAATTGTGGTTCTAAATTCTCTCTTATAACCGTGATGAAAGATAATTTTCATTACCTATCTTCACCAAACATCAAAAATCATGGTTATACCAAATCAGAATTCCTGCTCATAATCATACCAATAAATTCATCTTTACACTACATGCCAAAGACATACAACTGTATTTTAGAAGAGTCAAGTAGAGCATGATATCTACTATCTTCTACGAATTAAAAGTGTATAATAAATATTTTATCATTGAGACTCAGCTTAATAAATAATCCACATCATCGAATCACCCCTGTACTACGGCCAAGGATATTCGTTAATATCACATCCATGAATTTATATTTCATCGCTGAGACTCAGCTCGATAATCAATCCATATCACTGAATTATCCATGCACTACGGCTAAGGATATTCGTTAATATCACGACCACGAATTATCCATGCACTGCGGGCTAAAGATAATCGTGTTTTCATCAACGATCATGATCATGCCATAAAACAATTCATCTTTGCACCCTTGGCCGAAGAGAATCCATAGCCATAATCATACCAAAAAACTGTCCATCAATGCATTACGGGCCGATGAGGACTTTTTCCACATCATTTGTAACATTACGGTCATGATTATACCGAATAATCCTTGGTCATAATCATACCAAGTCCATCTATGCACTACGGCCAAAGATGACTTTCAACACAATATAAGCATGAGGATGATGACAATGATATAAGAATCAATCAAATAAGATAAATGATAAATATTAAACATTTATAATACAATTTATCTAGTGTTCAATAATAACCAAATGTTATCAATCACTTAATAATCTCATAATCTAATATCATTAATATTATAACAATATTTTAATCATTACTTAAACTTATAAACAATTTATTTCAATTATTTACACTTTATCAAATAATGCATTTAATCATTCAAAAATGCCATACTCATAAGATTTCATAATCAATGATCAAACCCCTCATCAAAATCTGCATATACCCTATATAGGATTCTCAAGCCATAAAATCCTATTTTTCAATTTTATTACTTCACATAACATATTTAATTTATTTATTCATAACTAGTTCATTTTCATGAAAAATACCAAATCAGTCCCAAAAATATTTCTTTTCTAGGATTTAGCAGAATATAGTCCCATCTTGAACATATATTTTTCTCAAAATTTTTAAAATTTATTTACTATTTTTCATATGGCTAAAACTGCCGAATATTTAGATATTTATCATAAATTGTACTTTTGTCCAAAAATTCCAAAATTTACAGGGTATACTCATGTTATATACATGTACTCCCAATAAAAATTTCACCAATTTTGGAGTTAACCACAAGGAGTTATAAGGGTTTACTTTTAAAATAGTCTTTTCCCATAAAATCCATAACTCTTAATCTATACATCCAAAAATCACCATTTTTGGACACAATCTAGAAAAATCATCAAATTATCATTTCAAATTTTTTCAGAATTTTTGAGGGTCAAAAAAATTATGAAACTGCCCCTGGAAGAAACCCTTTTTAATGAAAATACTATTCATATGAATACGAATGATCATTTACAATGCATGCGGTAATCCACATAGACAAGTTATTTCAACAGAATAATAAAGAATGGAACCAGTCATGCGTAAAGCACACGCATGTGATATTCCAATGAATAATAAATAATGAAATAATGTAAGAATTCACCAGTGCATGCGATATAATCGCATGCACGCACGGTTTATTCCAACAAAATAATAAATAATGGAACCAGTCCAGTAAATAGAAACGCATTGCATGGATGATATTCCAACAAAGATAATAAAGAATAGAATAATAGGAGAATTTCACCAAGTATAGGGAAGTCCACATATACAAAGTTATTCCAATGAATAATAAAGAATGGAATAATGTAAGTTCTCTTCATGAATACAAAAGAAATAATACCCCTACCTTAAGAACAAGAGTACTAGATATATAAGTAGTGAAGTAGCAGAATACTTTTCTTCTTTCTCTCTATAGTTTATCTCTAGAGTTTCAAATGAATTAAGAAGAAATAATGAAGGAATGAGCTTCTATTTATAGAAAAATAGATCGCATATAAGAATTAACTCATGAAACTATCCAGATTGATTTACTTTAATCTGACGGTCCATATTTAAAGCAAAATCTTTTAAATAAAATATAATATATTCTATTTATAATATAATAAAACGAATAACTTTATAAAAGATTTTACTATGCAAACACTATGCAGGCACTATGCATAATAAAATATAATATATTCTAATTATTGTCTAATAAAACAGATAACTTTATAAATGTATTCTGTTTTATAGAAACAGATTTTACTATTAGCCTAATAAAACAAATAACTTAATAAAAGTATTCTGTTTTATATAAAAAGTTTTTCTGTTTTATTACATTAATAATACCAATAAAATAAAACTGAGTGACTTATCACATAAGCATCAATAATCAATACCGTATGCTACTATGCAACCACGCCAGACATCGCATTTTTTTTAACACCGGGTGTTTAAAACAGCTTAATCTTAAAAAACTTCCACCGTTATTTTTATAAAAATATTTTTGTCGTTTTCTCAATCCAACAATAAATTCGTTGTGGGGTCCACCAATGATTGTATGCGTTGCATTTGGATATTCCCCGACAAAAAGAATATTCCCCGACTAATCGAATATTCCCAGACACAACGAATATTTTATATCAACTTGCTTACTTTGCAAAAAAAAAAATCACATATTACCCTTAACTTTAAACTTTTATCAATTTAACCATTTACCAAAATAGAAAAATTGAATACTTTTATTTCATAAAATTCGGGGTTTCACATGTAATCTATTAATACATGATGCGAGGTATAGAATAAGAGATGGATTAGATATATTAGATTAGATTAAATACTCCATTAGATTAGAAAATAAACCCTAGTTTATATTGGATTGTTAGAGATTGAAGTAACTTAGAGATCATTGAAGATCAAGAGCAAGAGCAAGAGCAAGATGGGAGCATCAGATTTGCAGACAACAAATTTTATTCTTTACTCTACTTTTATTTTTATCTTTTAATGTTTATTCAATTGTGGATTCTAGACTTTAATTCAATAACAATGAACTAAATCTCTTATTTAAGTTTGCAATGGATCTTATTTCTTAGCTTATTTTAGTATGCTTCTTTATTAATTATTGTGATATATTCTAGGGATTGTCTATTATGATTCCTACATAATTGATTAATATCCTGATCAACAATTACTGTGATAATTTATATGAATTTGGGAGATAAAATATAAATTTAGATATGATTATAATAACATGTGATTGTGTTTTCTGCACACGATTTGTGTTTAGGATATGGACATACCTTTACGTCGCATGTAATCTAATAAGGGAACATGTGTTTTAAATCCTCTTTAATTGTAATTCACATAGGAATATAGTGAATTAGTTGATTAGGGTATTTAATTCAACTCTATCAACTGTTGATATGTTTGTAATGCAACTAACGGTGGTTATAAATACTAATGAGTTCTTGATTAACAGTCTAGAATAGGGAGCATAATTAATAAGAAGCGTGTTGATCTAAATGAAACAATAAGTAAAGTTGTAATCTTAAATCTCCATAATTTGATTTTAAACTAGTGGTAATTAGGATTTAGTTGTATTAATTATTTTAAAGCACAAATCTTAAATCAATTGTTTAAATAAAATTGATTTGGTTAAGAGTTAGCACTTGGTAATTTTTATTAAATAATTCCTCGTGGGAACGATACTTTTCTTATCACTTTATTACTTGTTGACCAAGTATACTTGCGTGTTGTGTGTAACTAGATTTTACTCAACATACTCTCGCTTGGTTTATTTCTCGATTGAGTGTTGTCGTTCCACTTACGCTTGTTAGAGTTACTACCTCCACTACTACCTACCATATTACTTCCTCCAATCTTCTTTTTCTTCTGCTCCTGATTGTACTTTGATACAGTTTCACTTTCTCCCTTGACGATGATTGCTTTTTCTAATAGAGACGAAAAATGTATCAATTTGCAACACTACTACCTTGCTGAATACCCATAGTTTTAATCCATTATCAAACCTTCGCGCCTTTCGTGCCCCAGTGTCCACTTGATGTGGAGCGAATCTAGCTAGCTCATTGAATTTGGCGGCGTATTATGAAACTGTCATATTATCCTGCTTTAACTCTAAGAATTTAATCTCCATTCTTGCTTGCATACTTGGCGAGAAGTAATTCTCAAAAAATAGTTATTTGAATCTTCCCCATGCTATAACTTTTGCTCCGGCCATATTCTGATTTGATTCCCACAAGAAATTCGCCTCACCCTTCATCAAATAAGTAGCAAAAGCCGTCTTCTGCTCCTCCGTAACTCTCGTAATAACGAATGCTTTCTCCATTTCCTTTTCCAAGTTTGAGCTTTGATTGGGTCCGTGGTTCCCTTGAACTCCGGCGGACCTACTTCCTTAAAGTCCTTAAAATTCACCAAACGATTATCTAGTGGATTTCATGTGGCTGATGCTCTATTTCGCATTGCGTGTGCTAACATATCTACAAAGTTCTGCATCGGGTCTTCTTGATCTCCTGCATTTTTAACGAATTCTTCCACTCTTCGGTTTCATGGTTCTCTCCTTGGTGGCATTGTATGTGCGTAATACAAATTCTTGTTATTACCTTATCACTGATCATTCAATACTTATTATTAAAACATTCAAGTCCTTTCCAACACTTAATAATTTAAAATATTTCTTATATACTTATATTCATATTCAACCAGCTCATAGTACTTTACATCATATAGCGCATAATACTATAAACATTTACTATCTCTTTGTAACAGCAAAAGTTGGGATTTACAACTATTACACCACTTATACTAGAGTTAGAACTTATATAAGTTCTCTCGATATTCATACAAAAGTTAAGATTACATCCATATAGATATATATGCATATACCTACCCAGCATATATGATACTATATTCTTAAGATATTATCTTACTTCAAAAGGTTCCTATCCTTCAGACTTAATTCTTTTTTTCGTCCACTTCCTTCACCTGTCTTCTTCTTCGGACAATTTCGGAACTGATGACCTTTTTATCAGCAAAAAAAACATCCTCCCTTATTAGGTTTAGAACAATTGGGAGCGATATGCCCTTTTTGTCCGCAATTATATATAACACACATTCTTACCCTTCATACATTCCCCAAAATGTTTCTTTCCACAGTTAATACATGCCTTCTTCTTCGGTTGTGAATTTCGTGAGTTGTTGTCACTGTCATTGTTCCATTTCCTTTTATTATAATTCTTCTTTTTCTCCTTTCTTAAAACTTCAGACGATATATTGTACTCAGCTCTCTTCCCATCGACTTGTGCCTTCAACTCATTACGTTCTTCTGTTAATTCACATAATGTCCTTTCCATTTTCCACATTTATTCCAGGTAAAACACCTTATTTCTTAGTTCTTGAACTTCCGCGGATGCTTGACCATCTACGATTAATACTCTACCTTTTTCTCTATCTTCTGTCTCTATTTCTGGCTCTACCTTAGCCTATTTGGAATCTACTTCTTCTTCTTCATTCGATTCCATCTCGGGGTACTCGTCATGATCGTTTCCTAGGATTTACCACATGTTCGTCTTTTAAGACTTCCTCAATTGACTCACTTTGAGCTGCCACCTCGGCTAATGGCATTGGTGCAGCTGCTAACATCTCAGTAACCACCCGGGTTTCTCTAATTTCATCATCTCCTGACATCCTACAATCATTTTTAAACAACTTAATTAGTACATTACTAGTAAACATAATCGGTAATTATTAAATATCAACATCTTACTATTGATGAATTTCCTCAAACCATCACTTAGAACTCCAAATGAGTTTTCATATCTTTCTTGCGGTTATATTCCTAAGGCTTTCCCCCCACTTAAGATTTATAACCTACAGCTTTGATACTAACCTGTGACGCCCCCAAATTCGGGTCCCTTGAACCTCGAATTCGTTGCTCACGATATATCATACACAACATATTTATCTACTTATTCCTTATGAATTACATCATTCATTACATTAACTTAATACAAAATATATAATCATCTGGGTCTTATTAACCTTAACATTACATACCTAATAATACAAAAGGCTTGAGTCAAAATATAATATAATATTCATTACACAAATGACCCTAGTCGGTCTCCTTTGCTTTGCCTTTGTTCTTAGAACCTTCGGCTTCCTCGGCTTTCGCTGAAAAGTTTTATTTTAAGTAAGGGTGATCAACTAATTTACTCAGCAAGTTAAAACGTACAATAAAAGATATATCATGAATAGAAGAGTAACTTTATAGAACTTTAACAATATTCAAAAGAGTGTGAAGTAGCTGATCAATAAATCATTTTCTATAAAAGTATTTTCTTAAATTTCATGCTGAATAACATATCAAGAATGAAAGAGTTAAATTATTTCGAAGTTTCAACAATACCAAGTTGATTTTAATGAATTAGCAATACTGTAACGATATTCAATAAAGAGGGATATTCCCAGATTTCATGCTGAGTGATCTCAGTGGATCATGAACTGCTAGAGGATCATCGGTTAATTATAATGAATGCCTCAAGAGTATCAGTTAACCGTAAAGATTAAATCATACTTTTCTGCAAGTACGTAAGGGGATCAGCCTCATTGTACCCGTGATTATGCATAATACTCAAAAATAGCGCGTCGATCGTTCTCCAACAATAAAGTTCACCTTGTTTAATAATGGTTGTTCATCTTAGTCTTACATCATGAGTATGTACCATAACAATATGGTTTAGATCGATTTTAAAGAAATGCTATGATGTTAACCTATAATGTCAATATTGATCTAGCCGAAATAACTGACATAAATCTTTCAATAACAAATTAGTTCATAAGTAATATAATGCTTCATCAATTATTAGTCTAGCCGAAACAAGTGGCATTAACGTAATAAATAATCAATTAAGGTATAATTGAATTTTAAATATAACTTGAACACTTGTACAAATGTAAAAGATTTGTATAAGTTCTAGGAGTTATTTAAAGTAAGATCGTTGAACAAATTTAGAATTTCAAACATTATGAAACAATTATAAGAATGAATGTAAGAACTTGCATATCAATAACAACTTGCACATTGTGCGAATATCAATAATATCATAGATGCGGAATAATCAACAATAATTATCCACTAATATGTTTAAAAAATAATAACTCAAGTTTGATTTAGGGAACTTGCATTGATTGTTGATTACTGTTACACAATCTAATTCTTTTGAAAGACTTGTCATTAGTAAGATTGACATTTCAATTAGCATAACATATCTTTTAACTTTTAGCACTACTACTTGAATAATAAATCATCATGTAATCACATAATTAAACATTTGATAATAACTTACTCATTAGTAATATTATCATCCTTAGAAAATATTTCTATCACTTAATCATTAAACTCTCGCCTACTATTATCAATCTTAATAATATTTTATTCTTTTCTTAGTATTATTAATCAATTAATAATACTTTAATCACTTTGCTAATATTATTAACCACTTAATAATATTTTAATCGCCTTTCTAATTTTAATAATATTTTACTTGTCTTCTAATGTTATTAACATTTTAATAATATTTTAATCAATTTAATAATAATTTATGCACTTCCTAATATAATTATTCATTTAATAATATTTTAATCCCTTATTGATATTATTAATCATTTAATAATATCTTAATCACTTACTAATATTATTAATCTCTTAATAATATTTTAATCCTTTATTAATATTATTACTATGTAATAATATTTTAATCATTAACTAATATTATTAATCCTTTAGTAATATTTTAATCATTTAGTAATACTTTTACTTCTTTACTAATATTATTAACCATTTAATAATATTTTAATTATTATCTAATATTATTAATCATTTAATAATATTTTAGTTATTTAATATTTTTAGTCATTTAATAATATTTTGACTTAATATTATTAATCCTTTAATAATATTTTAATCTAATATTATTAATCACTTAATAATATTTTAATTTAGTTTTAATATAATATTATTAATCATTTAATAATATTTTAATCATTTAATATTATTAATCATATAATAATATTTTAATTTAATCTAATATTATTAATCACTTAATAATATTTTAATCTAAATATTATAAATTTCATAAATATTTTAATATAATATTATTACTCTTTTAATAATATTATAATAATTTATTTAACTTATAAACAATTAAATTTAATTGTTTATCATTTACTATATCATTTATTTAACAACCTAAAATGTCATAAATATAAAATTTTATTGAAAATGACCAAAATACCCTCCAAAACTCTGGTCATATCATTTTAAGGATTTTTTAGCCATAAAATCATATTTTCACAATTTTTAACATTACATAATTTAAATTATCCATTTATTCATAACTCAAACATTTACATAAAAAATACCAAAACATCTCTGAAAATATTTCTTTTCTAGAAAACATTAGAACATGATATTTAATGATCACATAATTTTCTTGCATTTTTCCAATTTTGTTTACTATTTTTAAATGGTTCAAAACAATCAGAACTTGCAACATTTATCACAAATTGAAATTTTGCCCAAAAATTATGAAATTTTCATGGTATACTCTTGTTATGAACTTCTACTTCCAGTAAAAATTTTACAATTTTTGGAGTTGCACACAAAGAGTTACCATACACTTTTAAAATAATTTTTTCTTGTAAAAATCATAACTTGAGTTCTAGACATCCAAATATAACCATCTTTGGACTGAACCTTGTTAACTCATCATACTAAAATGCCACAAAATTTTAGAATTTTTAGAGCAACTAAAATTGACGAAACTGTCCCTAGATCAAACTGGCCAGTAGCATATTTTTTGGCTCTAGTTTTTATTTTTTCTAGCAGGATAGTTTTGGCCAAAACAGTTACCATTTCATGCTCAGATATCCTTTTTGAGTGCTACGACTTGGGTTTGAAAGCTAACTCATATATCTAACATCCCTCTTTAACGAATCATAAAAAGGATGTGTAGATTTTAAATGGTAATCATTCAAAGTTCAAGAAAACAAGGGTTTTCTAACCCTTAATTAGAAAACTAGGGGTTTCTAACCCTTGGAAAACTAGTTTTCTTTTCTTTCTTTAAGCTTTTTAACACCCAAAATTGTTAGATCTATATATAAAACACTCTTTAATATGTAGATCCAATGTTTTTGAGTTTAAAAATATAAGATTTTTATCTCATCAAACCATCAAAAGAATGTAAATGAAAGAAATGAAAGAAAATGAACTAAAATTTTAATAAGTAAGGAAATGAGGGGTTTTTTTTATAGTTAGTCAAAATACATGTATATAACATATGTATGTATTTACAAATCTCTCCAATATCTTGCATATCTAAAGAATTTCAAAGGCTATGAATTTAGTTTAATGAGGCTAGAAGAGTTGGTGTAATAGGTTGCAAGGTGGCTAAAAATTTACTGCCCATGTGACTAAAAATCCTTGCAAAATCCGGACCTTCCCCCTTGTTTTGCCCAATTTTTGATTTTTCTTTTATTGTTTAATTTTCTTATTTATTTATCTAGAAGATCCATTTTAAATGGGCTAGGTTTTGGGCCACTCCATTAAATTATTTGGGCTCCCATTTAATTTATTTGGGTCGCTTGAATTAGCATAGGTCCAGCATCTTACCCTAATTATTTAATTAGGGTTTCTAATCTACTCATTTTGATTTTTAAATAATTACTCATGTAAATTTAAATGGATAACCCAATTAAGCTTTCTTTAATTAGGTTTACAATAAATAATAAATTGGGACAATAAAATTAATCTCTTAAGTTAGTATGTATTTTAAATACTAAATTTTTTCAATACCATAACCCTTAGGTTATTTAATTCACATGCCTAACATATAATATTAGGTTATATAGTATTCTTTTAATTATCTTTATATATAACAAATAAATATATACATATTTACAATATATATTTATTTAATCACATACATATCTCACATGAGTCACACAATATTTACCATCATTGATAAATAATTATTATATTTATTTAATCACATATTCATTCTTTATATGTCACAACGTGTTCAATACATTGATAAATAATATAATATTCTTATTTCTTGGCTTTTCTTTTTGTTCCACTAATTTATTAACTTAATTAGCCATAATTGGCTTGATGAGTTATTACACATTCATATAATCACTTTATATAAGTCATATCAATTAATCACTTAAAGATATAAATCTTTTCATTTACCATTCAAGGCCAATATTCAAGTTATGTTAATTTATACATGAAGTGGTCTTACTTTTTCTTTAATCAATTTGATTATCCATCTTGGGTTCCTCTTCATTTCTTAGTTAACTTAAATTAAATAAATTAAATAACTTACTTAATTCTCATCACATATTCACTCATATTCTTAAAGTAAATAAAATAATAATAATAAAAATTTATTCATAAAAATATACATATTGTCGACGTTGGGGATTTATCTTTTCCTATGTGTTTATACCCTTTCTATCTCGCTAGGTTGATTAATTTATTTAAAGGGTGAGATTTTGGAAAAGGACCGACATAAATGTTGATGGTTTGAAAAAAAATGATTTTAATGATTGGGGCCGAATTAGACAGAGCCGTCAATTGGTATGAGTTTAAATGGTTGTACCAACTCAACCGGAGTTTTGAAGGTTTTCGAAATATGCCCCAGTATGTGACTCTATTTAATTGGTCTGGAACTCGAGATTCATAAAGTTTGGGGGCTTGCTTAAGCGAGAAAAAGGTGTTAGGCACCCCCCGACTTCCGTGGAACACGGTTACTGCTACTTTTTTTATTCCCTAAGCATGTGTTGTGTATGTGTGTGTGTGTGATTTGAGCTTTGAAAAAAAATGTTTTAGTGATTTATTTTGAAAGTCGTGTTGTGCCTCTTTGGACCTATGTACAAAGGGTTTGACTTACAAAAAGTTCATTTTTTAGCAAGTATATAAAAGTGATATATTGGAAATCTGGTTTTCAAACCTTTCGACAAATAGGAATCGAGGCCTTTTGATACTTCTAATTTTATTCTAGATTCTTCTTGATTTGAATTTATTTAAGATGCAAAGCATCTTTGACAGTATTAAAATAAATATCTACAAGGGTCGGGCTCCTTATGGGCATGAAAGCCATCGAAGTAAACCTGAGCACCACATACATGATATTCACTATATTGGGGCCTTAAATCCAAAAACCATTTTAAGACCATAGATTACATGTACAAAGAGATTGCAAGCTGGTTGTACAATTTAAACCAGTCCATCAGGGGAACAGGATCTAGATCCATTGATTGAATTGTCGACCATGTGGCTCCTAGGCTCACATGATATCATTTAAAGCTTGCAAGATATATATTTCAGCATAATATATACATATATTTACAAATTTGGCTAAACAAGTGATTTATTGATTAAATTCTTGTACGAGTGTAACAAAGCTTCCCGTTTCCTCTAGATACAAATCTAAGGTCGCGTGGTCTCACTAATATTTACAAAACAAGAAAGTAAACTAGATTGACCTAGATCTTAGCCAATCTAGCTCAATGGGTCAAGCTACAAAGCTTTTGGACCGGTTAAATGCTAGATATGGCCAAATCTAGGAAGATCTAGTCAATACACTTTAAATATTGACTATTTACACAAAAATGAAGGGTTAAAACTTAGATCTATGTGTGACGCCACCAAAATTAGGTATACATCACCCTTTCTGAGTCGCCAGATAGATGGTACAAAATTCAAATACAACTTCATTTATACAACTGTTGAACTGTCGTATAGAATACGACCACAGTTAAATGTGAGTTTTAATACAAATGTGTGTAACTCTCATGGTGCCTCGACCACAACCTTACAATGGTACATTACATAAAAGTATAATGAAAAACTGTTTTAGAAACTAAAATCTTTGGGAAGTACTCAAGGAAACCTTCGTACATGGGAGGCCATGCGTCCAGGTTATGATAGATATCATATGTCCACAGAATTATCCTTGGTTGACCCAAAAGTCCCCAAAGAAAAATAAGAAGATTACTATCATCTTCTTTCCAATGGTGAGTCTTCTCTTGACATATAATTATCTCCGTTGTCTCCAAGTGAAAATTATATTTCACATATACTCCAAGATCATATAGGTAGTGCTCGTAGATATACTCAGCTAGTGGATGTGCACAACCATGTCTTATGATAACACGAGGTTGTATGTCATTAGATATCTTGTATGATAGTGGCAAAACACCCTTCCAAAGTTGGGTTCGCCTCACCCTATTTGATTCACCAAATATAACTACTAAATGTTGTATAGAATATAACACACTTTTCTATACTGTTTAGGGAGAACCTCCACAGCTAAAGACCACTGTTCTATTACCCTATTATCCCCGCTCGACCCGGCAACACTCTTACGACAACACTCTTATTACCTGAAAGGAATTGTGAAGCAGAAAGGATGAGCACAACTAGCCCAGTAAAGAATATCATGACTAAAGATAATTAAATTATCAATAGCTTTCATCAATAATAAATCAGAGATTTAGAACATATGGTAGATGATAAAAATTTTCAACCATAGTTGCAGTGGAACGAGCAATCCATTAGAAGAGTCAAATAGACCATAAGGTCTATTATCTTCTCTATGTTAAAAGTCCACCAATAATGTTTTATCCATGTAAAATAAATCAATAGCCTCTCATCCACAATTATATGAATAACTCATAATCATAATTGTGGTTCTAAATTCCTTTTCGCAACCAGGACGAAGATAATTTTCATTACCTATCTTCACCTGAAACATCAAAAATCATGGTTATACCAAATCAGAATTCCTGCTCATAATCATACCAATAAATTTATCTTTGCACTACATGCCAAAGACATACAATCGTATTTTAGAAGAGTCAAGTAGAGAATGATATCTACTATCTTCTACTTAATTAAAAGTTTATAATAAATATTTTATCATTTGAGACTCAACAATAAATAATCCACATCATCGAATCACCCCTGCACTACGGCCAAGGATATTCGTTAATATCACATCCATGAATTTATATTTCATCCTTGAGACTCAGCTCGATAATCAATCCATATCAATCAATTATCCATGCACTACTACTAAGGATATTCGTTAATATCACGACCACGAATTATCCATGCACTACGCAACAAAGATAATCGTATTTTCATCAACGGGTCATGATCATGCCATAAAACAATTCATCTTTGCACCCTTGGCCGAAGAGAATCCATAGCCATAATCATACCAAAAATTGTCCATCAATGCACTACGGGCCAATGAGGACTTTTTTCACATCATTTGTAATATTACGGTCATGATTATACCGAATAATCCCTGGTCATAATCATACCAAATCCATCTATGCACTACGGCCAAAGATGACTTTCAACACAATATAAGCATGATGATGATGACAATGATATAAGAATCAATCAAATGAGATAAATGATAAATATTAAACATTTATAATACAATTTATCTAACGTTCAATAATAACCAAATGTTATCAATCACTTAATAATCTCATATCATTAATATTATAACAATATTTTAAGTATTTTTTAAACTTATAAACAATTTATTTCAATTGTTTACACTTTATCAAATAATGCATTTAATCATTCAAAAATGACATACTCATAAGATTTCATAATCAATGATCAAATCCCTCATCAAAATCTGCATATACCCTATATAGGATTCTCAAGCCATAAAATCCTATTTTCCAATTTTATTACTTCACATAACATATTTAATTCATTTACTCATAACTAGTTCATTTTCATGAAAATACCAAATCAATCTCAAAAATATTTCTTTTCTGGGATTTAGCAGAATATAGTCCCATCTTGAACATATATTTTTATCAAAATTTTAAAATTCATTTACTGTTTTTCATATGGCTAAAACTGCCGAATATTTAGACATTTATCATAAATTGTACTTTTGTCCAAAAATTCCAAAATTTACAGGGTATACTCCTGTTATATACATGTACTCCCAATAAAAATTTCACCAAATTTGGAGTTAACCACAAGGAGTTATAAGGGTTTACTTTTAAAATAGTCTTTTCCCATAAAATCCATAACTCTTAATCTATACATCCAAAAATCACCATTTTTGGACACAATCTAGAAAACTCATCAAATTATCATTTCAAATTTTTTCAGAATTTTTGAGGATTAAAAAAATTACGAAATTGCCCCTGGCAGAAACCCCCTTTTAATGAAAATACTATTCGTATGAATACGAAGGATCATTTACAATGCATGCGGTAATCCACATAGATAGGTTATTTCAACAGAATAATAAAGAATGGAACCAGGTCATGCGTAAACACATAGACATGATATTCCAACAGAATAATAAATAATAGAATAACAGGAGAATTTCACCAAGTATAGGGAAGTCCACAGTATACAAAGTTATTCCAATGTAATAATAAAGAATAGAATAACAGAAGTTCTCTTCATGAATACAAAAGAAATAATACCCCCTACCTTAAGAAGAAGAGTACTAGATATATAAGTAGTGAAGTAGCAGAATACTTTTCTTCTTTCTCTCTATAGTTTATCTCTCTAGAGTTTCAGTGAATTCGTAAGAAATAATGAAGGAATGAGCTTCTATTTATAGAAAAATGGACTGCATAGTAACTAACTCATAAACGGTCCAGATTGATTTACTTTAATCTGACGGCCCATATTTAAAGAAAAATATTTTAAATAAAATATAATATATTCTATTTATAATCTAATAAAACAAATAACTTTATAAAAGATTTTACCATGCAAACACTATGCAGGCACTATACAAACACTATACATAATAAAATATAATATATTCTAATTATTGTCTAGTAAAATGATAACTTTATAAAAGTATTCTGCTTTTATATAAAAAGATTTTACTATTAGCCTAATAAAACGAATAACTTTATAAAAGTATTCTGCTTTATATAAAAAAAAATTATGTTTTATTACATTAATAATACCAATAAAACAAAACCGAAAGTGACTTATCACATAAGCATCAATAATCAATACTGGTGTGCTACTATGCAACCACGCCAGACATCGCATTTTTTAACACTGTGTGTTTCAACAATTAACAGTAAAACTTCCGCCGTTATTTTCATAAAAATATTTTGTCATTTTCTCGATCCGATAATAATTCCGCTAGGGTCCACCAATGATTGTATCGTCGTCTGATATTCCCTAAAAAGAATATTCCCAATAAATCGAATATTCCCGACACAACGAATATCTTATATCAACTTGCTTACTTTGCAAAAAAAAAAAATTCACATATTTTTCTTAACTTTAAACTTTTATCAATTTAACCATTTACCAAAATAGAAAAATTGAATACTTTTATTTCATAAAATTCGGGGTCTCACACTATGCATAACCAAACAATATATATATAGCGTTTATATAGACACTAAAACAGTAAAAGAGGACAAATGTGAGAAGATCTTACAGTATGGTGCTAAAACTACATAACGAATGGCTATAAGCTTTTAAAAATTGATTTTAGCTGGTGAAAACTTGATATGTTGAAGTTTATATGTATATAAGTGTTTACAAATGAGATTTACAGAGTTTAGATGAAGATTTGGGTCGTTTCTCTCTTAGAACTTTCAGATTTCCTCTCTCCTAAGCCTTCTCTCTTTCTGAAATCTATTGAAAAATGAGCTGGGGGTCTAATATTTAAAAACCCGGCCAACCGCAAGTAGACCCGCGACAGCCACATGTGTACTTGCGACTGGGCCTGGTGGGCCCCGCCGCCTCAAAGTTCATTCCCTCGATCGACGTGTTGTCTACTAAAACCTTCATAACTTGCAATTCGGGAATCCGATGGAGATGTGTCATACCATTCTGGAAAGCTCTTTCTGAGAGCTATGCAATGACATAGGGCTTTCCCTTTTTTGTGTATGAGAAGATGGTTCCATGAGCAGAATAACATTTCCAGGTCTTTGGAAGTAATCCATTGAGTTGCCTTCTTGCAGCTTGTACTCAAGATTCTTCGCGATAGCTTTCGTTGTGACCTTTATTTGTGGTATTTGGATGATCATTGTTTATGTTTTGTTGTCAACATTACCTCTCCCCGAGGTTGTCTCTAGGGTTGAGGTGGCTTTTGACTATCCCTCAAGGTTGTCTCCGGGGTTTGATTGCCGTTGATTATGTTTTTTCCTTGGGGTTATCTCTGAGGTTTGATTTGATGTTCCATGGGGTTGTCTCTAGGGTTTAATTGTTACTGTAGTCCTCCGGGGATGTCTTCGAGGTGTAAAAAGATGCGTTCCCCCTCCTGTATGGTTAGTCCAAGGAAAGCAAAAATTTTGAGTGTCTACAGATGCCCCTCTTTATCAATTTTATGCAATGCAATGGAATGAACATGATAAAGATTACTAGACACTTGAAATATGACTAGATGCATCTATTGATGAAATGCAATGCAATGAATGGTATGATGAATGTTAAAATGCTTTAGCAAATTGCATCGCACATCGCACTTCGCAAATTGCAAATCTTAATTCACATATCACATTCCGCACATCGCACATCGCACTTCGTATTTGGCCAACACAAATCGCACTTTGCAAATCGCATATCAAGTCATGTATCACATACCATCATATATTATTGATGCCTTCATTAGAGATAACATCAACATTTTATATCATCGATCTTTCTCGATACTGATTTGACAAAGATAAACTGAATTGCTGCTATCCCCATACGCTCTCAATAGATCTGCTGGGGATAATATTTTATGGCTGAGACCACCGGACCTTCTTGATGCCTACGTTGGGTCTGACACCAACATTTTGACTTTTAATTATATAAGAGGTTGTTTAATGATCACCATCGAGGATTAATGCCGATGCCTATGCTGGGGCTGACTCCAACTGTGAGACCCCAAATTTTATGAATAAAGATTTAATTTTCTCGAAATATTTTTTTTATATTATGGCGTGGATTTGAAATAATGTTATAGGTGTGGGTAATATTTATAAATTTTGCAAAGTAAGGAAGTGGTTATAAAATATTCGATTGGTCGAGGAATATTCTTTTTGTCGGGGAATATCCGTACGACGACACAATTATTGGTGGACCCCACAACGGAATTATTGTCGGAATGAGAAAACGACAGAAATATCTTTTTATGAAAATAACGGCGGAAGTTTTACCGTTAACTTTTGAACTACCCGGTAGTAAAAGTACAGTAATACGTGTGGTTGCATAGTAGTACACGATATTAATTATTGGTGCTTACGTGAGAAGTCACTCAGTTTTACTCAATAAGTGTTACAGTAATTATTGTTCAATATTTTATTTTATTGGTTCAATAATTGCTGCATTGATATTTATATTATTGTTGTTCAATAATTGTCACTGCACAGTATTTCCCATTATCAAATCAATAATTCATATTATTTGAATAATATTATTAGATAGCATTATTGGCAATGTCTAGGAAGTTCTCATCGAGGAGAAGTTTGGTCACCTAATTGCGCCGCCCGATGAAGGAGAAATCCTTATCTAAAGCCCCTCTTTCCGGGAGCGACCTAGTTGTCATAATTGTGATTCTCAGTAATATTATTTGTGAATAATTAATTATTGATTTATATGATAAGGAAATATTTATTTTATGTGGACATAAATGATAGATAGGAAAATATTTATTTTATGTGGTTATAAATGAAGGAATTAATGTTGAGGTGTTTTATCAGTATTTTGTCGGATTGGAGGTATTAAAAATCAAATCGGTGTTCTTAAATCTCTATTGCGCGAGTTATAATTTTGATCCGACCGTTGGATCGTTGTGATTTTTGGATATGTTATGCATATATAAGTTGAGTATATGTCCACAAATTTTGAACCGTTAAAAATCAACGTATGATTTGTTATGAATTTTAAGAGGTGTTGAAAATTATCCGTTTATGGAATTCGGATATTTTCTGTTTGGAATTTGAAAAACTTTCTTCTGCAAAGTTGTAAAGAATTCGATTTCGTGTGGAATGGACATAAAATTCGTATTTTTCTGATAAAAGGGATATTTTATATAAATTACTGAAGTTTCGAAAAATAAAATTATTTTTATTAAAATTGGGTGGGACCCACTTTTGTTTTTAACATGTGGGTTGCTAAAAAATTTCAGAAATGGCATGCTGGCTTTCAACAAAGGATGCGTGGAAGGAAGAAAAATAAAATTATAATTTTATTATTTAGTCTCCTATGGCGTTCTAGCATTTTCCTATAAATAGGCGCTTAAGTTAGAATTGAAAATCACATCAAAAACAAGTTTTCTTTCTCTCTATATTATCTAGCGTATTTTTGTGAGTATTTAGATACTTTGAGAGTTGCTATTCAAAGGAAAGTTTCCTTGACTTTACAAATAGATATTCCGATCGTAACTCATCATTATTTTGAGGTAATGGATGTTATTTTCTTCGTAAATGATATTATTTTCTTCAATATCATTATGCCGAATTATTGATATGAGTTTTATTATGGAATTTCTACCTTTTTGTGTCGAGGTTACTATTCACGTATACGACACTATTCACGAATATGACACTATTCACCGAAAAATGAAATGTTCTCTTTTTCGTTCCAGATATCTATTATGGTTACTATCATTGATTGTATCCATGTTTTGATCTTCATTCTATACTTGTTTTGTTAAAATTTTGGCTTCTATACTCCATGAAATTAGTAGAATATCATTGATATTTGCGCTTCATCCAGTATCTTTTCATGAAAATATTATTCTGAGCATTCTTGATAAGTTTTAACTTTTTCATGCCGGAGTACTATTCACGGGGTTACTATTCCCAAAGTACTATTCACGGGATACTATTCACTCGAGTACTATTCACCCGAGGTACTATTCATGACAAAAAAATTGATTACTTTTCGGTCCAAATCATTTTTGATACAATATTATTCTTGAATTTACTCCACAAAGCAGTATCATGTTGACAATTTGGACGTTATTGATTTCTGGATAAATTAAATTATAAATCTTTAAAAATTTATCCTTGAACTTGTTTTATTAAATTCTTATATCATTGTCATCATCCTCATGTTTATATTCTGTTGAAAGTCATCTGTGGCCTGTAGTGCATAGATGGACTTGGTATGATTATGACCAAGGATTATTTGGTATAATCATGATTGTAATGTTACAAATGATGTGGTAAAAGTCCTCATTGGCCCGTAGTGCATTGATGGATAGTTTTTGGTATGATTATGACCATGGATTCTCTTCGGCCAAGGGTGCAAAGATGAATTGTTTTATGACATGATCATGACCGTTGATGAAAACATGATTATCTTTGGCCCGTAGTGCATGGATAATTCATGGTCGTGATGCTAAAGAATATCATTGGCCCGTAGTGCAGGGATGATTCGATGACGTGGATTATTTATTAAGATGAGTCTCAGCGATAAAATTGATGATAAATCTTTTAATTCATAGAAGATAGTAGGTTTTATGCTCTACTTGACTCTTCTAATGGATTGCTTATTTCGCTGCAGTTGTTGATCTAAAACTGGTTGTCTATTATATTCTATCAGTTGTTATACTGTTGAAGGCTAAGGATAATTTATTCTGCATTATCTTAGTCATAATATTTTTTACTGGGCTAGTTGAGCTCACCCTTTCTTTCACTGTTCTCTTCAGGAAATGAGAATATAGCTGGGACTAGTCGGGGAATGGATTGACGGTCCAGATGGTTGCATTAGTAGTCCTCACTATTCTGTGAAATAGTGTGATAATAATTGTAATGATGACTTATTTTGAGTTTGAATACTGTCTAGAAGACAATATTTGTATTAAAACTCACATCTCATGTTCTATATTTAAGTTCTGTACCATGTATTTGGCGACTCGGAATGGGTGATGTATACCTATTTTGGGGGCGTCACAGTTGGTATCAAAGCTTAGGGATATGATCCCTGGCTGAGATGTGAGACAAGAACTAGGAGAGGAGAGACGGGAAATTCCTTCGCTAGTATGACCTACCTAAGTTTAATTGGTATTTAATTGGTCGGTCAGAGTATAGGGATAATATGTGGCATGCCAATTAACCATTATTTTGTGGCAGTATTTAAAAATGGCATCCGAGAATATTGAGAATAGAAATGGAGCACAGGAGGCCGTTGAGTCACCACAGATCAATACCCAGGATAATGTGCATAGGGGTGTTAACGAGTCGAATCTCAGCGAACACCTTAATGCTCAGATTCGGCTCGACTCGAAAAAATTGAGCTCGAATTCGACTCAGATTCGATAAGGGATTTATTTTTTTGCGCCAGATTCGACTCGGATCATTACTCGAACCTACTCGGCTCGTATGTACTCGACTCGTTTACAAAGCGAGTTACTCATGAGCCTTCAAATCGAGTTTCGAATATGAACCATGTCACTTAAAATTGAACCACTACATACTAAATTGGTTACTTAACTAATATTTATATATAAAAAAAATTCACTTTTATTTATGTATTGAAATTATAAAGAATGTAATATAAATTGACATTTAATTCATTGGTTTATTCAAGTACAAGTTTACACAAATTCATACTACATTTTATAAATTATAAAGATTGATACAAATATCACATATTTAGCTTACTAGCATGGATCAGACCAATATTCAAATATGATCCATCGAGCAGGTATCGAGTATGGTTTGAGAAAAAGAAATACTCGAACCTTAATATGAGCGAACACTGGTCTGCTCGAGTTCGACTCGTGTATCATTAAATAGAAAACGAGTATGGATCAGATTCGACTCGGA
Organism: Panax ginseng; assembly: GCA_020205605.1. Lineage (NCBI taxonomy): Eukaryota > Viridiplantae > Streptophyta > Magnoliopsida > Apiales > Araliaceae > Panax > Panax ginseng. The sequence continues at coordinate 58,168,997 of CM035140.1, read as the reverse complement.
TCAACTTCGAATTCGAGCTTTGGATCATATTTTTGAGCCGATCTTGAGTCGAGTACCGAACTACTTGGCTCGGTTATCACCCCTAAATGTGCAACAGGAAGAAAATAATCCTCAGGTAAACAACAACGATCAAATGATGAACGATGGAATGTTTAGAGGCTTTATGCAATTCAGGCAACATCAGGCAAGAGCGGCTCCTGTCTAAAATGTAGGTGGAAACACTGGAAACTCTCGGACGGTCACTGCTAAACAGTTCAAGGAGCTGGGACCACCGGAGTTTATCGGAGAGCCAAAACCACTTAAGGCAGAGACGTGGATAAAGTAGATCACCAAGATATATGATGTCTTGGAATGCTCAGAGGAGCAAAAGGTCCCATTCTCCACCTTTATGTTGCGTGAAGAAGAAGATCACTGGTGGGAATCTGTAAAATGTACCCAGCCTGACGCACTCAAAATGGCTTGGGAGAAGTTCCAAGAACTGTTCAACGACAAGTACTTTCCCGAAAGTATTCATCACATGAAAGAGGTAGAGTTCATCAAGTTGGAGCAGAACAATATGACCGTGTCGCATGACGAAGCTAAGTCTCCACGAAAGTTATGCTGGGTTTGCGTCTCACTTGGTTGATAATGAGGAGAGAATGACGCGGATGTTTCTAAGAGGTTTGAAATCCGACATACGTCAATACCTAATTTCTCACAAACTGTGTTTGTATTCAGATGTTGTAAATAGGGCTCAGTTATTGGAGCGCGATAACGAGTCAACCCAACCAAGAGAAAGCAGCCGGCAAATCGATAATACCAATGGTAGCAGTAATTGAAGCGGTGACAACAAACGTGGAGGGAATCAATATGCCAGAAATGGTAACCACTTCAGTGGTAATCATGGTCAGGATAATAGGAAAGGTGAACTAAGTGAGAACAACTTCAAGAAGACAAGGTTCAATAATGATGGAAAGACAGCGGCACCCATTTCCAAGGAAGAAGAATGACCACCGATCGTATATTTCAAATGCAGACAGGAGGGACACATCCGTCCAAACTGTACGCAACAACCCAAAGCGTGTTTCAATTGCGGAAGAGAAGGTCACTTAGCTCGATTTTGTCGTGTAGTGAAGTCAAGTCCAGCTGGGATGGTGACGCCAAAGGATGTATCAGACAAGTCAAGTCGGTAGTTTAAGTGAGAGCATTTGTCAAGGAACCCGAATGAAGCTATCACGGGTAAGTTAATGATAAACTCTTGAGAATTTTATACCTTATTCAATATCGGTTCTACCCATTCTTTTATTTCTCCTACTTGCGCTCAACGTTTAAATTTGACCCCAGTACAAAACCCATTTCTAAAACCCTCAAATATTTCTTCACCCAAAACGAACGTAACATGCGCCAAAGACGTTGGCTCGAGCTGTTGAAGATTACGACCATACCATTTAATATCATCGTAGAAGAGTGAACGTGGTAGCTGACGCGTTGAGTAGAAGATCGTATGCAGTTACGAGTGCGACATTGTTAACACAAAGACCCATTCGTATGACTTACTCTAGAGACCCACGTGATGATGTTAAATATACGATTAGAACCAACTTTAATCGATAAAGTTAAAGCCGCTTAGGCTACAGACTCAGAGCTGATGAATGTGAAGAAGAAGGTTTAAGAGGGCATTATTCTAGAAGCAAGAATTGACGAAGAGAGGAAATCTCAACCCTTGATTTAATTGTTCTATTTGAAATCCTCGATCGAGTAGGAACTATGGCCTATAGACTCGTTTTAACGCCAAGTATGTCGCGTGTTCATAACATTTTTTTTTTCGTATCGATGTTATGTAAATATGTGGACGACCCGAGCCACATTATTGAATTAGAACCGGACGAGATAACAGAAGATTTAAAATATGAAGAGGTACCTGTTAAAATCTTGGATACGAAGAAACATATTTTACGCTCAAAGGTTATACCTCAAGAGTTAGAATCTGACGAGGTATCCTCATCTGTTTGGCATACCAGGTACGTACGTAAATTTTGAGAAAAAAATTTCATAAGGAGGGGAGATTGTGAGACCCCAAATTTTATAAATAAAGATTTAATTTTCTCAAAATATTTTTTTTATATTATGGTGTGGATTTGAGATAATGTTATAGTTGTGGGTAATATTTATAAATTTTGCAAAGTAAGCAAGTGGTTATAAAATATTCGATTGGTCGGGAAATATTCTTTTTGTCGGGAAATATCCGTACGACGTCACAATCATTGGTGGACCCCACAACGGAACTATTGTTGGAATGAGAAAACGACAGAAATATCTTTTTATGAAAATAACGATGAAAGTTTTTGTAAAAACTCGATATTTTCTATGTAAATAAATAAGAAATTTTGCATATAATTTTTTTTTTAAAGATGGGAATATGTTGCAAGTAATGTGTATGTATATATGTGATAAATAAATTTTATTTATTACATAAATAATTTCAAATAATTTTATTTTAGAATTATTGATCATTATAAAGTATATACTTATAATAATTAATTTTATAATAGAGATGTCTTTATTATTTATTTTCTATGAAAATATGATTTTATATTATTTAAATAATATATGAAATGGTTATTGGATTTATTATAATTACTATTTTATTATATGAATTTTAGTTCAGATTATAAGGTAATTATTTTAACTTAATTAATAATGTTATATATGAAAGATAAACCAGATACGGAATCCAAACCCTAAATTTGGGTTTTGATCGAGGGATGAGAATAATAATATAATATTAATTATATTTTGATTTTTCAGTGATATAAATATGTATAGTATATGAGTAGACTGATGTCACTACAAAAAAATGGGGCTTCAGCAAGAACAATTTTGGATTTTCGCTGCTAAAAGGTGCCAAATTTCGTTGCTAAAGGTTTATGGCAACGACTTTCATTGTCGTTGCGTCTTTTCGTTACTGGCAGAATGAGCGTTGCTAATTGTTCCAAGAATCGAACGATTTTCTTCGCTGCCAAAAGTAATACATTTTGCAACGAAATTTGGCTTTCGTACAGATACATCGATCCTTTAGCAAAAAAATGTATTGTTGCAGAATAATTAAAATTTCGTTGCTAAAAACCCCATTTTGTTGCAAAAGCCTGCTAATTGACAACGAAATGAACTCTTTTTTTTTTGCAACGACCTGCATTTTCGTTGCAATTGACACCATTTTGCAATGACATTTTTTGTTGCAATAAATTATGAAAATTGTTATCTATGCTTGCTTTCGTTGCGGAATGTAAACTTTTTAGCAACGATTTTCGTTGCTGATTATATTATTTGGCAACGACATTATGCTGAATCAGCAACGAAAATATTTGTTGCTGGTTATTTTTCAATAGCAACGAAAGTCGTTGATTAGTAACGACATTATATGTTGCCGTTTCTTTATATGTGCAACGAAAGTTGATATGATTTCCAACGATAAAAAATGTTGCCTTTTATTTTAGTATTAGCAACAATATCATCTTCATTGTTATTAGGTTAATTTTCCGTTGACAAATATTATATTTTTAATGCCATTAGCAACGAAAATTTGTTGCTAAATGTATAAAAAAATGTTGCTATATTAAAACTTGTTCAATGCTTTGGTAACGAATTATATTGTTGCCAAATCAAAATTTGACATTCTTTTTGTGTACCTGGCTGGCTCAATGTCCCCATAGCAAATAATGACAAAAATACAAAAAACTAAAATATTATTAACTTAATAAAATCATCCTCTACATAATCATTCATTATCTTTATAATTAACCATCTAAAACTACTACAGTTCTTCAATCAAAGTATATATCTAGATATATAGAGAGAGTACACTTCATAATTTCGTCCCTTGTCTACCGTAAACGTAGCGTACGTAAAATTTGATACCCAAAGATTGTAAGGCGAATCATAGAAGCGCCTTTCAAGATATATTTAAAAATAATAGCAAGTCAGAAAAATGAAGCAAATAGATCACCAGAGGCACATAATTTCGCTATAGCCTTTTTATATTTAAAAAAAAATTAATTAATAATGCACATATTTATTGAACAAACAAATACAATGTAAAATAAAACATTAAAAAAATATATATATATCATTTAATGTTATTCACATCACAATACACCATCTAAATACTTAACATCTAACATATTACAGAAAGTTTAAGTCCATAGAAGACAAATTTTGTAAAGGAAGAACATCCATGTTGAGCTGAAACAGGTGTCATGAGTGTTTTGAACATCCACTAATGCCATTTGTTGTACTACAACCAAACCTACAAGAGAGTTTCATAAGAACACTTTCTTGTTGTGATCAAAATCCATCCAACACAGTAGGAGATACAATGTACAAGCACAAATCCACATCTAAGCTTATATACCTTGTTCTTCTTTTTCAGAATACAGGATAACCTTAGACCGGACATAACCAAAACTTATGAAAGAGTCAACATATATAAGTTGATATGACCGGTCAAAAAAATATTTAAGTTTTTGCACAGAATGTCAGCATTAGATATAACATTTTGCAAAAAAAAAATAAAGATAAAATGGACAACAAATAAAAAAAGAAAAAAAAACATATAAGATTTGGTAAATTTTCTAATGACGTGTAGACTAATCAGATAATAAACCATTTTGGCTAGTTATGCAATCTTTCCAAGAACCAGTATAACTGTTTTAACAATTTGCCTTCATGCTTTTGATTTTTATATGCTATATAATAACAGATCAAAGCATACTCATTCTCGGCTCAGTCAAGTAAGAAATAACTACATCAGGCTATAGCACTAAGAGTCACAATCACCTATTCTTTCTCTTTTTTTTGCCACACAAAGAACCTAGACACCAATTAAGAAAAAAGTGACTGACTAAGAAATCTTTATATATCGATGTGCATCATAATCTCCGACCCTACTGAAAAATATTAAAATATACCTTCAACACAAAGTATGTGATTTCCTTTACAGCCCTGTAATCACCTTTTGATGCTAAAACGACAATAAACAAATGCTAGCTAAAAACAAAGAATACTAGCTCTTTCGATAATCATTTCATTACAAAATGGATACCACATTATACCGATTACTTTCCAAATTTTACATGAATTGACTATAAAAACAGAATATTATGGAGTGACTAGTAAGAGTCAAACTACACCTATTGAGCTACCACGGCATCTCGTGGATTATCAGGTTCAGGAGAAGAAAGTAATGCCTGTATTAAAAGGAGAGTTGTCTTAATGGTGAGTGTTGGGCTCCATTGGTGCTTCAGGATATCTAGGCATATAGCTCCACTTTGACTACTGATATTAGGGTGCCTTCAACAAGGAAAACACAGACAAATATATTCAAGGAATAATTATCCGGGATCTCAATTGGCCAAATTTCAATTACTATAATAAAATCGATCGTGTTTAGTATGAAATTTTCAGAAGCAACAGATTGCAAATGACTCTAATATTTTAAATGGAACACAAAAGTAATATAATCTTGTACATAATTGAGAATTATTCATGTATATTTATGCTTATTCTAAATCAACAAAAAATAATTTATTAGAAATAGAGAGAAGATACATAAGATGAGACTAGCCCTCCTGCAGAACATCATGCAAGAATACCCTCCAATCTTTATATACATCTGATCTGGCACACAAGGAAGAAAGAAAAAGTGACTTGTCCCAAAATAGATAAAGGATAAATAAATTCTTGAAAAAGTTAGATTCATTGGGCACCAAACAGGGAAATAGTCTATATCAAAATCTTAAAATTAAATCTAGTGTTGAGATAATTCAGATGTTCAGTAATATATACACAAACGCGCACACACACTCACACTCACACTCACACACTATATGAATGTGAAGCAGTAACATTATGTTGCAAAACCATGGATTGTGAGTTAGATAAAAGTGTCATTTCAGTTTAACAGAAACATAAATTGCAAACAAGGTCAAAGAAAATGTCGAATGTTCCCTGGTGTGATATGTTATCTTCTCATTCTAGTACAAACAGAAGTTTTCCTTCAGAAGATAACTTAATCTCTCTTGGCGAATGTTTGATTGCCTCTTTTTCAGCAACTTCTTTTTCATTTTATATAATGCTAGGAAACTTAAATTTGAAAGTTAGAGCAGCATATGAGCAAGATTTCATACAAGGATTAAAACTAAAGTAAAAATGGTTTGCTATATGACAAAAGTTGAGACAATTGTTACATAATTTTAACATATTTATTTACACTGACATATATAGGATGACAGGACATAGCTGTGTAGAGTAGTCATCATTGAAATCCTATACATCCACAAAATATAGAACAATAATATATATAATGTAAGTGAACCTTAACATAACAGTAAGGATAAGCCAAGTGACCCTCTAAACAAAAACCATAATCATAATGCCAACCACCTAAACAAAAAAGAGACATAATCATGAAAGACAAACTCACTGCTAGAGAGAAAACACGAAATCAGCAGATGTTTTTATTCTGAACATTGCCTCAAAGCCAACATTCTTAGAATTCAAAAGACAGTATGAACTTCAATTCTTCAGCCTTAACATTGAGCAGTCAAAGTTCAGTCATAAAGGTTTCTGTTCTTAACACACTGAAATCAATAAATATACTTGGACCATTTAAATTCCAACATAATGAATCAGAAAAGACAGAAAGCAGAGGTTCAACTCACAGCCATTGCTTTCAAAATTGTCCGAAGCTCAGCCCCATCAGTTCTGTTCACAAAGGACTGATACTTTACAAGAACCGCATCAGAGTTCTGGTCAAATGTCATAGCATTCTCCATAAACCTTACAAGCACCTCTTGAATCTACAAACCCAAATCCAATTCCTCTAAATCGCAAACTCAACAAAAATCACCACAAAATCACTACCAATAAATAAATAAGTAAATCTGATAATAGGCAAACTTAAGGTAACTAAAACAACATAATTATGTTTATTGAGTTCACACGCATGAATTATTCAGTTAAACTCCTAAATTAAATTACCATCCAAAATTTGTAAAGCAAGCAAAAAAACAAAGTCTGAAGACAAACTAAAACATGAAAAATTACTTTTCCCTCGATATTCTCAGCACTCAAACAGAATTCGAGTTCACCAACCTCTTCGAAGCACTCCATCCACTCCTTCCTCAATAAGCGAAAAACCACTGGCTCTCTCCCCTCTTCCTCCTCCCCAGCATTGTCTCGAATTCGCAACGCAACCTTCAATTCTCTCACCGCCTCCGCTGCCTCAACCACTCTTCCCGCCCTAAGCTCCTCCTTAGTAAATTTCAGCTTCTCAGTCAATTCCAAAATTAACTTCATCAATTCCAACAACTCCTTCTCCTTAGCCTCTTTCCTCTTAGTGCTAATCTCTCCAATTACGTCTCGGATCTCGGCATCGATCGGATTGTTCGAAATCAGCCGGAGAAGGTCGGTAACTTGAACGGAGATGTGTTCGGACCTGGAAACGGCGTCGGAGCATTGGGAGAAGAGAGAATAAAAGTCATCGAGCGGTAGGTCGTGGTGGCTGGACGCCTCTTCAATTTTAGGTTTGTCAGATCACCAAATTTTTTGTATATTAGGAGAAAGCAGAATTTCCTAAATTATATTTAACTTTGAGAATTATATTTTTTTATTCAAATTTTCTTGAAATATACTCTTCTTTTAATTAAATTATGTAATTTAAGAATAATTTTTATAAATTAAAAAAAACTTTATTTTTTTAAAAAAAAGCTTTATTTTTTTTAAAAAAGATTTTATTTTTAAACGAATATTTTTAAAAAAAAAAAAACTTCAACAACTACCGTTGGGAATAAAGGGTTTCACATTTAATTTGGGAAAAACTACTGAATGCTTGAATTTTTGAATTATTTTTTTTGCCTACAAATCAGAAAGGCAACCAACGCCACTTAAATTTTTGTTTTAAAAAAATGAATTAAAAAAAATTATCTTAATTTTTTAAAACAATTTTATTTTTTAAAAGAAATTTGAAAAAAATAAAAATGTGATCCAATGCAAACTAACCAGCATTGTAACTTTTTTTAAATTTTTTTATAAAGCAAATTTGTAAAAAAAAAGAGTAAGATGTAGCATCACTTTAACTGACGTTGGAATCTCTCTCTTTTTAATTTCTTTGATCTCTTGTTCTTGTTTACAAACATCAATATTTTTTAATGTTTATTCCCTGTCATCGGCGTTGAAAATGAAGGAGTATATAAGACTTCAGCTATAAAAAAATTAAAATAAAAATTCTAACGCCAATTAAAGTGACGTTGCATCTTACTCTTCTTTTTTTATAAATTTGTTTTATTTAAAAAAATAAATAAAATAGGGATAAAATTGATATTACATTAATATAGGTCAAACTAACTTATTATGAATGACTTATAAGTCATTTTAAATAACTTTATTAAGTTTTAGTTCATAAAACATAATAAATTTTTCTTCATCTTTTATGTTTTCTCTTAGAACTGATAGTATTATAATTTAACTTTATAATATATTTGAAAAAAAAGAAGATAAAATGAGAACTAGGAATAGCTAGGGGTATACCATTACTATTCTTTTTTTATGTTTTATTTTTGAACTTAAAAATATGTTCATGATTTAAGTTACTCTCTCCGTCTAAGAATAAAAGTTCTTATTATTTTATGTAATCTCAAGTTAAATATTTATTTATGTAAGACCCCAACTTATTATAAATAAAATTGAATTTTCCTTTATTCATTATTCTAAATTAATAAGGGTTAATTTGATATAATTCTTTGGTTATGGGTGAAATGTGCAAAGTTTACAAAATAAGCAAGTGGTTATAAAATATTCATTATTGTTTGGAATATTCGTTTGGTCGTGGAATATTCTTTTTGTTTGAATCTCTCACGTACTACGGCCAAGTAAATCATTGGTGGGCCCATAACTAAAAACTATTGGATGAAGGAAAACGACAAAGATTGAGTTTTTAAATAACGACGTAAATTGTTACCGCTAACATTGTTGGGTTACCCGGTGGTTAAAATACAAGAATACGCGTGGTGCGTCGCATAAAGAAGATTACCTGTATTGCATAAAGATTATTGAATTATTGATCCTTACGTAAGAAGGCACTACTCAATAATTGTTACGTGAGTTACTGCTCAATATTATATTTTATTGATTCAATAATTGTCAAGCGTTGATATTTTGTATTCTTTGTTGTTTCAATAATTGTCATTACACAAGATTTTCCATTATCAAATCAATAATTCATATTATTTGAATAATATTATCGATAACATTATTGGCAATGTCTAGAAAGTTCGCTCAAGGAGAGGTTTGGTCACCTAATCATGCTACCAAGAAGAGAGAAATCCTTATCGAAAGCCCTCTTCCTGAACTACCGGTTGTCAGATCTTGTGATTCTCAGTAATATTATTTTTAAAATAATTAATTATTGATTATTATGATAAAGAAAATATTTATTTTATGTGGATATAAATGGAAAAATTTTAATGTGACAATTGTTGAAAATTAATATTTTATCTTTTTCTCGATAAAATAATTCATTTAAATATATTATTTTAATAATATATTAACTTGGTGATATTTTTACAATGAATGTGGGATATATGAGTATATGAGGAGGAAGAGTATTTTTGTGGCATTAAATGTTTAATATATGTTTTGTGTGTTTGTGGACACAATTCTTGAATCAAAATTGATTATAGATCGTAAAATCGTCTGCTTTGTGGATTTCATTCAATTTCATTTGGAATTTGGAAAAATTTTCTTCAGAAGTTAGAGAATGGAATTTCCCATGGAAATTGCATGAGTTTTGAATTTTTCTGATAACCGAGCTATTTTCTACTTAATTGTTGAAGTTTCAAAAATAAAATAATTTTTATTAATTTATGGGTGGGACCCACTTTTTGGTTGGTGGAATAACCATGTAATGCTTTTTTCTTCCAAGTTGGTCATTTAATTGATCCGTAGAGAAAATTTTGATTAATAATAATATTATTTTATTATTTAGTCTCCTTTATGCTCTAACATTTTCCTATAAATAGAGGGCTAAGTTAGAATTGAAAATCACACCGTAAACTAAGTTTTCTCTCTAAATTATCGAGCGATTCTTGTGAGTATACTTTGAGTGTTGCTATACTATATTGGGTTTCACAAGACTATACCGAAATTCAAATGTAAGTACGGTTATTTTGAGGTAAGAGGTATTATTTTCTTCTTAAATGATATTTTTCTTCAATATCATTATGCCAAGTATATTGGTGAACTTTTTTATCAAATTTGGAACTTGTTGTGTTGGGGTTACTATTCACGATACTAAGACTATTCACGATACTCGACACTATTCACGAATACTGTGACTATTCATCGAAAAATAAAATTTTTTCTTTTTGTTCAAAATATCTATTCGGATACTAGCTTTGATTGTATCCATGTTTTGATCATTCTTGAATTTTACACCAATATGATTATTTTCAAGTATTTTTGGGCATGGGTAAAACAAAGTACTTAATCCTTAATCCTCATGTCATTTTGTTTCACCGGATTCGCTTTTTAAAAATGTTTTTCATCATCCTCACCCTAAATGGTGATATAAATGAATATCTTTGCCCCAGTCAAAAGATGAACGATTAATCGATGAATATCTTTGGCCCATGAGTGCAAAGATGAACAGTGTTGAGATGAACATGACCAACCGGTGATATAAATGAATATCTTTGGCACAGAGTGCAAAGATGATTAAAGATGTATATTGATTGTTATTACAGGGATAAACTATTGATGATGGACTTTTAAACCTTAGAAGATAGTAGAATTCTTTCTCTACGTGACTCTTCTAATGGATTGTTGTTCGCCGCATTTATTGATCTAAAACTTGTTGTCTATTGTATTCTATTAGATTTTTCCCTGTTGAAGACTAACGATAATTTGTTGTATATTATCTTAGTCATAATATTCTTTACTGGGCTAGTTGAGCTCACCCTTTTCCTTTTTGTTCCATTTTTCTTCTCAGGAGGTGAGAACATAGCAGGATCGAGTCGGGGTATGGAGTGATGGTTCTAGAAAGATGTTTTAGCTGTCCTCACTATTTCTGTAAAATAGTGTATGAATAATTAATGAGGACTTATTTGGGTGTGTATATTGTCTAGAAGACAATATTTGTATTCAAACTCACAGTTGTATTGTCGTATTCTACACGACATCCAGTATTGTCAAAGTTGTAGTTTGCTTTCTATACCATGTATTTTGGCACTCGAATGGGTGTTGTATACCTATTTTGGGGCGCCACAGCTTGGTATCGAGCTTAGGATATGATCTCTGGCGAGATCGGGAATAGAACTAGGAGGGAGAGACGAGTAAATCCTTCGCTAGTGTGTCCTACCTAAGCTTATTTGTTGGTCGGTCATAATATAGGATATTATGTGATATGTTAATTTGTTTAATTAACCTTGTGTTTTATGGCGCGATTTAAGAATGGTCACGAGAACGTTAACAATGGAGTTTATGAGACCGTGGAGACGCCTTTAGACTCACCAACGAGGAGAACGTGCAACAGTCGTGGCAATGTTCCTCCCCGTGAACAACGCCAAACGAGCAAATGATGAACGACGGGATATTTAGTAGCTTTTTGCGCTTCATGCAAAATCGACGAGGAGACTTGTGTACAAAATACGGGAGGAAATGATAAGAACGCAAGGGTTTGTCACGGCAAACAATTCAAAGAGTTGGGACCACCGATTTCCATGGAAAGCCGGATCCGATCAAGGCGTAAACGTGGGTCAAGCAAATTACCAAGATATTCGATGTCTTGGGGTGCACGGAGAGAATAAAAGGTTCCATTCGCCACCTTTATGTTTTGTGGTGAAGCAGATTACTGGTGGGAATCTGTGAAGCGTACCCAGCCAGATGCACTTAACATGTCTTGGGAAAGATTTCAGAAACTGTTCAATGACAAGTACTTTCCGTAAAGTATTCGTATATGAAGGAGGTAGAGTTTATTAGACTCGAACGACAACAACATGACGATCTCAAGACGAGGCAAGGTTCGCAGAATTATCCAGGTTTGCACCTCATTTGGTGGAGAATGAGGAACGAATGACGCGTATGTTTCTGAGAGGTCTAAAACCAGAGATTCTTCAATACCTTATCTCTCATAAGTTTTCTCTGTATTCAGATGTTGTCAACAAGGCTCAGTTATTAGAGCGAGATAGTGAGTATACTCAACTGAGGGACCACAACCAGGGTAGTCATCAGAACGATGATAACCAGCTAGGAGGAAAGAATATGGACAAAGGCGGTAACCACTCAGGTGGTAATCGTGGACATGATAATAGGAAAGGTGACTCAAGTGGAAATTTCAGAAAGAGAAGATTCAACAATGACGGAAGACATCAACAAAGAAGACCAAAGACCAACAACAAATGCTAGGAGAGGAGAACGATCGCCAGCTTAAATGTTACAAATGCGGAAGGAGGGACATATCAACCCAAACCGTCCCACAACAATCCAAGGTATGTTACAACCGTGGAAAGAAAGGCCACATCGCCGAGATTGTACTATCGCGAAACCAAGTTCAAGAGGGAGTGGTGATTCCAAGGGTCATCCGGATAAGTCGAAATCACGGTTCTCGGAAGAAGCGTTTTGTCGTGATCGACAAAACGTGAGGAACCCAAACGAGGTGATCACGGGTAAGCTAATCTTGAATTCTTGCGAAGTTTATACCTTACTAGATACCGGTTCTACCCATTCTTTTATCTCTCCCGCTTGTGCTCAACGCTTAAACTTGACTCGAGAAATTAGATTTTGATTTATCTGTTGAAACTCCGTTGGGTGAAACCTTCGTTACATCTACGCTTTATAAATCTTGCATGATCCAAGTTGGCACTATCACATTACCTGTTGATCTTATCTCTTTAAAGATACTTGCTTTTGATGTGATTTTAGGAATTGATTGATTAACCACTCCTCATGCCAAAATTGATTGTTTTCGTAAGGTGGTTAGTTTTCATATTCCTAACCAACCTGTCATACGAATTCAAACCACTAAACCACTAAAATCACCATCGTCATATCAAGCCACAAAGCTATTCGCTTATTGAAAAACGGATGTCAAGCTTTCTTAGCCCATGTTATGGATTTGAATAAAGACAAGTCGATTTGAATAATATTTACGTGGTTAGAGAATTCCCGATGTATTTCTGAAGAGCTTCCGATCTACCCCGTAACGTGATGTTGAATTCTTTATTGACCTTGAACCGCATACAAAGCCCATTTCTAAAACCCCATATCGAATGGCTCTATTGAACTTCGTGAGTTAAAAGTCCAACTACAGAATTATTAGATATCGGTTTCATTCGCCCCTAAGACGCCTCCTTGGGGTGCTCCTATTTTATTCAGTGAAGAAGAAAGACGGGAGTATGCGACTTTGTATTGACTATCGAGAATTGAACCATGTCACCATCAAGAATAGGTATCCGCTACCTCGCATTGATGACCTGCTTCGACCCGCCATAAGGAGCGCAATTCTTTTTCAAAGATCGATCTTCGCTCGGATATCATCACCAAGATTAAAACCGAGGATATTCCAAAGACTGCATTCGTGACTCGATACGGGCATTATTAATTCTTGGTCATGTCTTTTGATTGACTAATGCTCCCGCCGCTTTTTTCATGGATATGATGAACCGTGTATTTAAGGAATATTTGGATCTGCTCGTTGTTATCTTTATTGATGACATCCTCATCTATTCCAAAAGCCGTGAAGATCATGAGCACCATTTGAAGTCGGTACTACAAAGACTTCGTGAACACAAGCTTTATTCCAAGTCAAGAAATGCGAGTTCGGCTTGAGGAAGTAGCATTCCTTGGGCACGTGGTGTCAAAAAACAAGGAGTATCTGTTGACCCGTGAATATTGAAGCAATACAAAGTTGGGAGCAACCAAGTCGGTGGATCAAGTACGCAGCCTTTCCGGGCTTAGTGGTTATTATCGAGATTTGTGGAAGGATTTTCTCGAATCGCTACTCAGCTTAACTCACCGACTCGGAAGGATGCAAAATTCTTATGGAGTGAGGAATGCGAGAAGAGCTTCCAAGAGCTCAAGAGAGACTCATTTCAAGACTGTTTCGACAATACCATCCGGTTCGGGATGGATTTGTTATCTACAACGATGCTTCGCAAGGGGTTAGGATGTGTTCTCATGCAACATGGGAAAGTCATAGCTTATGCCTCACGACAACTCAAAGAATATGAGAGGAATTATCCTACTCATGATCCGAGTTAGCGGCAATCGTGTTTTGCGTTGAAGATATGGAGACACTACTTGTAGACGGGGAGAAAGTAGAGATTTATACGGATCATAAAAGCCTCAAATATTTCTTCACCCAAAAAGAACTCAACATGCGGCAAACGACGTTGGGCGGAGTCATTAAAAGATTACGATCACACTATTCAATATCATCTTGGAAAAGCGAATGTAGTAGTAGCGATTAAGTAGAAGATCATATGCAAGTACGAAAAGCGATATTGTCAACGCAAATGCCCATTTCAGTGACTTGAAAAGGATGGAGATAGAATTAAAGACTTGTGGACCCACATAATGATGGCGAATATACAAGTAGAACCGACTTTAATCGATAAAGTTAAAGCTGCTCAAGCTACGGACCTGGGGCTGATGCGTATGAAGAAGAAAGTGCAAGAAGGAGCTATTCCGGAAGCAAGAATTGATGAGGAAGGAATACTTCGAGTCAATTCTAGACTTTGCATTCCTAACGATTCTGACCTGAAGCATAAAATCATGATGGAGGCACATAACACCCCGTTTGTAATCCATCATGGGAGTACCAAAATGTATCATGATATTCGACATACATTTTGGTGGAACAATATGAAGAGAGAGATTGCGAGTTTATCTCAAGATGTTTAACTCCATCAACGTGTAAAGGCGAGCATCAAGTTCCAAAAGGTCCATTGCAACCACTTGAGATTCCTAATGGAAATGGGAACACATTACTATGGATTTTGTTACGTGTCTTCCCAAAGTTTCTCAAGGCGTAGATGCAATTTGGGTTATTGTTGATAGATTAACCAAGTCTCGCCCATTTTTACCGATACGCATCGCGAGACTTATCCCTTGAACGCCTTGCTCAGATGTATGTGAATGAGATTATACGATTGCATGGCATGCCAAGATCCATAGTTTCGGATCGTGACCCGAGATTCACTTCAAGATTTTGGGTTAGCTTAGAAAGCTATGGGCACGGATTTCTTTATTGGCTTCAAAGATACCATCCTCAAATGGATGGACAATCGAGAGGACTATTCAAACCCTTGAAGATCTATTAAGACTCGTGTTCTAGATTTCAAAGGAAGTTGGGATAAGTACTTGTCATCGGGTGGAATTCTCTTACAACAACAGCTTATCAAGCAAGTATAGGCATGGCTCCATTTGAGGTGTTGTATATGACGCGAAAATGTCGCTTCCGAAGATTTGGGACGAGGTGGGAGAAGCAACATTGTTGGGACCAGAATTAGTACGCATGACTACAGAAAAGATCCAAATAATTCGACAACGTATTCAAACTTCACAAGATCGACAAAAGAGTTATGCTGATCTCCATAGAAAGGACGTGGAGTTTAATATTAGAGATCATGTATTGTTACGTATTGCTCCATGGAAAGGAGTTACAAGATTTGGGAAAAGAGGAAAGCTCAATCCAAGGTTTGTTGGTCCATTTGAGATTCTTGACCGAATAGGAAACGTAGCCTATAGACTCGCGTTACCTCCAAGTATGTCTCGTGTTCACAATGTATTCCACATATCTATGCTTCAGTAAATATGTGAAAGACCCGAACCACATTATTGCATTAGAACCGCATTTAGATAGTCAAGATTTAACCTACGAGGAGATACCTGTTGAGATTTTGGAGAGGAAAGAGCATGTCTTACGCACGAAGGTTATACCACAAGTTAAGGTTTTGTGGAGAAACCATGCAATTGAGGAAATGACATCGAGTTGAATCGGAGATGAAAGCGAGGTACCCTCACCTTTTTCGATATACTAGGTACGTACGTCAATTTCGAGGACGAAATTTCATAAGGAGGGGAGGTTGTAAGACCCCAACTTATTATAAATAAAATTGAATTTTCCTTTATTTATTATTCTAAATTAATAAGGGTTAATTTGATATAATTCTTTGGTTATGGGTGAAATGTGCAAAGTTTACAAAATAAGCAAGTGGTTATAAAATATTCATTATTGTCGGGGAATATTCGTTTGGTCGTGGAATATTCTTTTTGTTTGGAATCTCCGTCATGACTGGCGCAAGCATCATTAGTGGGCCCCATAACGGAAAAAATCGGTTGGATGAAGAAAAAGCGACAAAGATTGAGTTTTTTAAATAACGACGTAAATTGTTACCGATTAACATTGTTGGGTTACACAGTGGTTAAAATACGATACGCTATGGTTGCAAAGCAAGACATTACCAGATTGCACAATTATTGAATTATTGATCCTTACGTAAGAAGGCACTACTCTCAATAATTATTACAATGAGTTATTTATTCAATATTATATTTTATTGATTCAATAATTGTTTGCGTTGATATTTTGTATTCTTTGTTGTTTCAATAATTGTCATTACACGATTTTCCATTATCAAATCAATAATTCATATTATTTGAATAATATTATCGATAACATTATTGGCAATGTCTAGAAAGTTACGCCTAAGGAGAGGTTTGGTCACCTAATTGCATGCTACCAAGAAGAGAAATCCTTATTGAAAGCCCCTCTTTCCGGGAACTACTTTGGTTGTCGATCTTCGTGATTCTCAGTAATATTATTTTAAAATAATTAATTATTGATTATTATGATAAAGAAAATATTTATTTTATGTGGATATAAATGGAGAAAATTTTTAATGTGACAATTGTTGAAAATTAATATTTTATCTTTTTCGATAAAATAATTCATTTAAATATATTATTTTAATAATATATTAACTATGATATTTTTACAATGAATGTGGGATATATGAGTATATGAGGAGGAAGAGTATTTTTGTGGCATTAAATGTTTAATATATGTTTTGTGTGTCGGTGGACACAATTCTTGACCAAAATTGATTATAGATCGTAAAATCGCTTGCCTGCTTGTGGATTTCGGTCAATTTCGCTTTGGAATTTGGAAAACTTTTCTTCTCAGTAAGTTGTAGAGAATGGAATTTCCCATGGAAATTGCATGAAGTTTTGAATTTTTCTCGATAACCGAACTATTTTCTACTTAATTATTGAAGTTTCAAAAATAAAATAATTTTTATTAATTTAAGGGTGGGACCCACTTTTTGGTTGGTGGAATAACCATGTGGTTTGCTTCTTTTCTTCCAAGTTGGTTTTAATTGATCAAAAGAGGTGGCGAGGAAATTTTGATTAATAATAATATTATTTTATTATTTAGTCTCCTTTGGCGTTCTAACATTTTTCTATAAATAGAGGCTAAGTTAGAATTGAAAATCACACCGTAAACTAAGTTTTCTCTCTTCTCTCGAAATTATCGAGCGTATTCTTGTGAGTATACTTTGAGTGTTGCTATACGGTCTTGGGGTTTCACAAGACTATACCTGAAATTCAAATCAAAATACGGTTATTTTGAGGTAAGGGGTATTATTTTCTTCTTAAATGATATTTTTTCTTCAATATCATTATGCCGAAGTATTGGTGAACTTTTTTTTATCAAATTTGGAACTTGTTGTGTTGGGGTTATTATTCACGATACGGACTATTCACGATACGACACTTATTCACGAATCGACCTTATTCAATTTAAAAATAAAAATTTTTCTTTTTGTTCAAAATATCTATTCGGATACTAGCTTTGATTGTATCCATGTTTTGATCATTCTTGAATTTTACACCAATATGATTATTTTCGAAGTATTTTTGGACTTGGGTAAAACAAAGTACGAATCCTTAATCCTTAATCCTTGTCATTTTGTTTCACCGGATTCGCTTTCTTTAAAAATGTTTTTCATCATCCTCGGTCCTAAATGGTGATATAAATGAATATCTTTGGCTCGTAGTGCAAAGATGAACGATTAATCGATGAATATCTTTGGCTCAGAGTGCAAAGATGAACAGTGTTGAGATGAACATGACCAATTGGTGATATAAATGAATATCTTTGGCTCAGAGTGCAAAGATGATTAAAGATGCATATTGATTGTTATTACAGGGATAAACTATTGATGATGGACTTTTAAACCTTAGAAGATGAGAGAATTCTTTCTCTACGTGACTCTTCTAATGGATTGTTGTTCACCGCATTTATTGATCTAAAACTTGTTGTCTATTGTATTCTATTAGATTTTTCCTGTTGAAGACTAACGATAATTTGTTGTATATTATCTTAGTCATAATATTCTTTATCGGGCTAGTTGAGCTCACCCTTTTCCTTTTTGTTCCATTTTTCTTCTCGTGAGGTGAGAACATAGCGAGGATCGAGTCGGGGTAATGGAGTGATGGTTCTAGGAAGATGTTTTAATTGCCCCTCACTATTTCGTAAAATAGTGTATGAATAATTAATGAGGACTTATTTGGGTGTGTATATTGTCTAGAAGATAATATTTGTATTCAAACTCACAGTTGTATTGTCGTATTCTACACGACATCTGTATTGTCAAAGTTGTAGTTTGCTTTCTATACCATGTATTTTGGCGACTCAGAATGGGTGTTGTATACCTATTTTGGGGGCGTCACAATTTATATTAATTAATATATTTTTTATAATGATTTATGCGTAATATCCTTAGTATTAAATGTCATAATTTTATTATTTATAAATATTTATATAATATCACTAGTCATGTATAGAAATATATGCAATTAGATGAGAACTTAAATATGAATAATTTTATCATTTGACATTTTTTTTAAAATTCGCATAAAATCAATCATCACTTTCATTCTCGGAGTGAGAGAGTACTTGTAAGTATATCCTACTTCTATCTAGAAATAGGAAACATTGGGAAGCATAGATATAATAATTAGGTTTGATGAGGTTGTGTTTATTTGGGTTGGAGGCCCGGAACTAACATGCTTGGCAATTGATTGTCACGAGTACTATTTCAACAACCATAATTTATACTGTTGATCACAACATTTGATGACACGGATTGAAATGGATTTCCCCATGCCTCTACAAGCTATAGAGACATGAGAAATTACTCATTTGCCCCTCATTTGCTTATGTGCTACACTGTCTACCGCTAATAGTTATAGCGGTAGTTTAGTTAACTAATAAATTAGAATGGCTCAGTGGTAGCTTAATACCCCAATAACCCATAGGTCTTAGTTTCAAAATCTAATTGTGATATTTTTACTTTTTATGTTATATTTTTTGTGTATTAGATAAATTCTATTACCATATATATATATATATATATTTATAAATTTATCTCTAAATATTCATATAAATATTTATAAACAAATATTCACATAAATTTATCTTTAAAATTTATAAATAAATATTTATTTATAAATATTTCATCTAAAATTTATAAAATTTATGTATGAATATTTGTTATAAATATTTATATGAATATTTGTTTATATATATATATATATATATATAAATATTCATAATTACTTTATATATATTTAGTTTAATGTTGAGATTTGTTTAGTATTTTATTTAGTTTGATAAGAAATTTTGAAAAAATATGTGTATATATATATATATATATATATACACACACACACACACACACACACATCATATGTGGATCTGGCCGACGGCGTGTAATATTAAACTTTATCCCAAAAAAGTATGTTAATGGACAAATTCGAACCCAAGACCTCCAGTTTAGAATATTGATCCAATGACCACCCAAGCACCTAGACCTAGTTGCTATTATTTTGCAAGGATTAGTATTTAGTACTGTTATTATTATTATGATATCATTATTATTATTATTATTATTATTATTATTATTATTATTGTAACTTTTATTATTATTATTATTCTTCTTATAATTAATACTATTATTATTATTATTATTATTATTATTATTATTATTATTATTATTATTATTATTATTATTATTATTATTATTATTACTTACTACTACTACTACTACTACTACTACTACTACTACTACTACTACTACTACTACTACTATTATTATTATTATTGTTATTATTAGGATAAATCACTTTTTGGTCACCGTATCTTGTGGTCCCATTTTTATTGTGGTTACCAAGCTTTTTTTTATTACAATCGAATAACTCAGATTCTCAAAATTACAAAATGGTCATTCTGTTCGATTTTTGTCCAAAAATTGACTTTTCTTGTCGAC
The DNA here is from genome assembly GCA_020205605.1 of Panax ginseng. Classification (NCBI taxonomy): domain Eukaryota; kingdom Viridiplantae; phylum Streptophyta; class Magnoliopsida; order Apiales; family Araliaceae; genus Panax; species Panax ginseng. Next base: position 58,148,631 of record CM035140.1, on the reverse strand, counting down.
CGCATCATGCCGTTATTTTTGCTAACGTGGCCCGTTATTTGTTGACGTGGAGGGTTAAAAATTTTCTTAAAGAAAATGTTGCTAACAAGTATCGAACTTTAGACCTCTTCAAACTAGAAGCTTTATATTCCAACAAAAGACATTGTAACAACTTTCTACCATACTTAAATTTATGTAACGCTAATATTTAAGCTAACTAGCATCATTTCTAGGAATTATTATAATAATAATAATTGTAATAATAATAATAATTATTATAATAATAATCACAGTTGACCAAAAAGGATAATACATAATCGTAGTATTACAATAATAATAATAATAATTTTAAATAATAATAAAATAATAAAATAATTATTGTAATTAAATAATTTTTAAAATAATAATAATTAGTGTAATAATAAAATAATTATTGTAATAATAACTATAATAATAATTATTGTAATAATAAAATAATAATTATTGTAATAATAATAATTAATTTAATTATTGATATTATTATAATAATAATAATAATTATTATTACGCAATACAAATAAGCCATGCGCTTCGGTGCTTGTAAAATTACTTCCCCATGGCCATACTCGATCTTGATGTGACTAATTTAAGTATTAAAAATATTAATTTTATTACAATTTTTTATATTAATTATTTAAATTTAAATTACATTTATTTTACTTATATTTTTTTTTGCAACGAAGGAATTTTTCTTTAAAAGTTAAAATAGAGCAATAAATACTTTGTGAAGAGCCTAAAAAATGTAGAAACAATAACATTAATTTATGGATCCAAAGTTTGTAAGTTTTAATTATTTTAATCGCGAACTTTGTTCCATTATATTACTACACTAACAAGAGGGTACATGTCAAGTTTCCGCAGGAGACATATGCATGGGACTTTGGAATGAAAAAAATATTGATACTTTTAACACGTAATTAATGTAGAAGAGAATAATAATAATAATAATAATAATAATGATAAAAAGAAAGTAAAATACGCTAGCTTTTGTTCATGAAATTTATTATTAATAAGTTAAATTAACGTCTTTCAATTTAACGCATTTATGTTCATGAAATTTATTATTAATAAGTTAATTTAACTTATTAATAATTTATTGAATTATTATTCTATAAATTAACGCCTTTCATAAAATTTTAATTATTTAAAATTAATTATTATTATTACAATAATAATTATTACAATTATTATTATTATTACAATTATTATTATCTCATCTTCACATGCATATAAACGATACTAGGTGGTTTAAATATTAGTGTTACATAAATTTTAGCATAATAGGGAGTTGGTCAAGTGGCTTTTGTTAGAATATAAGATTTCTAGTTTGGGGAGGTCTAGAGTTCAACACTCAATAGCAACATTTTCTTAAACAAAAAAATTTAAGTCAAGCCTTCTGCCCTCCACGTCAGCAAATAACGGGCCACATCAACAAAAAAAAATGGGTCAGTATGCACAGTCAACATTTTCGTCAAATTTTTGGACGGAAATCGAATGGAATTACCATTTTGTAATTTTTGAGAGTACATTTATTCGATTGTAACAAAAAAAGTTTCGGTAACCACAATAAAAATCGGACCCCAGTACAGGGACCAAAAAGTGATTTATCCCGTTACTATTATTATTATTATTATTATTATTATTATTATTATTATTATTATTATTATTATTATTATTATTATTATTATTATTACTGTTATTATTATTACTACTACTACTGTTATTGTTTGTGACGCCCCCAAAATAGGTCCATTCCACCCAACCCATTCTGAGTCGCCAAATACATGGTACAAAAATTACTACAACTTTATTATTACAACAGTAAAACTGTGAGTTTGAATACAAATATTATCTTCTAGACAATATCTATACTCAAATAAATCCTCATTAATTATTCATACACTATTTTACAGAAATAGTGAGGACAGCTAAAACATCTTCCTAGAACCATCACTCCATACCCCGACTCGATCCTGCTATGTTCTCACCTCCTGAGAAAAAAAATGGAACAACAAGGAAAAGGGTGAGCTCAACTAGCCCAGTAAAGAATATTATGACTAAGATAATATACAACAAATTATCGTTAGTCTTCAACAGGGAAAAATCTAATAGAATACAATAGACAACAAGTTTTAGATCAACAAATGCAAATAAAATAAAGAATCCATTGAAAGAGTCACGTAGAGAAAGAATTCTACCGCTTCTAAGATTTAAAAGCCCATCATCAATATTTTATCCCCGTAATAACAATCAATATTCATCTTTGCACTACAGCCAAAGATATTCATTTATATCACCAAATTGGTCATGTTCATCTCAACACTGCTCATCTTTGCACTACGGGCCAAAGAGATTCATCGCTTAATCATTCATCTTTGCACTACAGGCCAAAGATATTCATCAAGTATCACCATTAAGGATTGAGGATGATGAAAAACACTTTAAAGAACGAATCCAGTGAGATAGAAGGACAAATATTAGGGATTCGCTTAACAGCTTTATCCAAGATCGATAATACTTCATAATAAACGATTTTGAAGCGTAACTCAAAAATAACGATCAAAACATGGATACAATCAAAGATAGTAGCCAAAATAGACATCTTGGAAAAAAAGAAAAATTTTCATTTTTCTATGAATAAAGGTCATAGATATCGTGAATAAAGGCCAGATACGTGAATAGTAACCCCGACACAAAAGATAGAAATTTCACAAAAAAACATCTTCACGCTTCGTGAATAGTACTCGTGAATAGTAACTCGTGAATAGTAACTCATGAATAAGAACTCATGAATAGTAAATCGTGAATAGTAACTCATGAATAATAACCTCGACATGAAAAAAGTTCCAAATTTGATAAAAAGTTCAACCAATATTTTGGCATAATGATATTGAAGAAAATAATATCATTTGCGAAAAGAAATAACATCCTTTACCTCAAAATAACCGTATTTCCGATCAATTTCTAGATATAGTCTTGTAAACTCGCACCGTAAAGCAACACTCAAAGTATACTCACAAGAATACGCTCGATAATATAGAGAGAGAAAGAGAGAAAACTTAGTTTCTGGTGTGATTTTCAATTCTAACTTAGCCTCTCTATTTATAGGAAAATGTTAGAACGCCAAAGGAGACTAAATTAATAAAATATATTATTATTTATTCCAAATTCCTACCCACATGTTTTGAAAACTCTAGCATGCCTTCTTTGGTCAAAAACATCACCACCCATGTGCCAACAACCACAAAAAACGTTTTTCTTATATAAAATAATTAAAACTTCCAAAAATCAATTATTTGAACTCCTAATTTCAATAATTCATGATAAATAGCCCTTTGTCGTAAAATTCAATCTCACGTATTTTTATAGGAAATTCAATTCTCTACAACTTTGTAGAAGGAAGTTTTTCCAAATTCCAAATGTAAATTATCCAAATCCATAAATGAGAGATTTTATATACTATAATCAATTTTCTATTAAGAATTGTGTCCACCGACACACAAAACATATGTTAAACATTTAATGCCACAAAATACTCTACCTCCTCATATACTCATATATCCCACATTCATTATAAAATATCACCGTTAATATATTATTAAAATAATATATTTAAATGAATTATTTTATCGTAAAAAGATAAAATATTAATTTTCAACAATTGTCACATTAAAAATTTTCTCCATCTATATCCACATAAAATCAATATCATATAAATCAATAATTAATTATTCACAAATAATATTATAGAATCACATTACTAACAACCAGTGCTTCTCAGAAAGAGGGGGCTTTCCAATAAGGATTTCTCCTTACATCATGCCAATTAGGTGACCAAACCTCTCCTTAGATGTAACTTTCTAGGCATTACCAATAATGTTATCTCGATAATATTATTCAAATAATATGAATTATTGATTTGATAATGGAAAATACCGTAATGACAATTATTGAAACAACAAAGGATACCAAATATCAACGCAAAGAATTATTGAATTAATATAATATTGAATAAGAATTATTGTAACAATTATTGAGTAGTGCCTTTTCACGTAAGGATCAATAATTCAACAATACTTGCGCAATACCGTGTAAAGCATCGCGGCAATCACGCATATTATCGTATTTTAACCACCGGGTATTCCAACAATTAAAAATGGTAACAACTACGCCAAGTTATTTTTAAACAACTTATATTTGTCGCTTTCTTCCTCCAATCGCTTTCCGTTATATGGGGCCCACATATGGTCGCTACTCCGTCAGCATTTAATATTCCCAAACAAAGATTTAATATTCCACGACACCAAACGAATATTCCCCACAAACAATGAATATTTTATAACCACTTGCTTATTTTGTAAAATTTGTGCATTTTACCCATAACTAACCACATTAATCAAATCAACCCTTACTATTTCAAAATAATAAATAAAGGAAATTCCATTTTATTTATAAAAAAATAAAATTCGGGTCTTACAACCTCCCTCCTTATGAAATTTCGTCCTCGAAATTGACGTACGATACTGTGTGTGTTTCAAAAGTTGAGGATACCTCGCTTTCATTTCTATTTCCAACTCCTGTGTCATTTCTTCAATAGCATGGTTTCTCCACAAAACTTTAACTTGTGGTATAACCTCGGTACATAGGACATGCTCCTTTATATCTAATATCTTGACAGGTACCTCTTCGTACGTTAAGTCTTCAGCTATCTCGTCTGGTTCTAACTCAATGATGTTATTCGGGTCGTCCACATATTTACGTAACATCAGTACGTAAAAAATGTTATAAACACGCGACATACTTGGTAGTAAAGCGAGTCTATAGGCCACGGTTTCTACTCGATCGAGAATGAATTAATAAATCGAAGGTTTGAGCTTTCTTCTCTTCATTGACTCTTACTTCTAGAATAACGCCTTCTTGCACCTTTTTCTTTATATTCATCAGCTTCAGGTTTGTAGCTTGAGCGGCTTTAACATTATCGATTAAAGTCGATTCTACTCGTATATCATCACGTGAGTCCCTAGAGTCTTTAACTCTATCTTCATCATTTGTAAGTTATACGAGATGAGTCTTTGACAATATCGTACTCAGCATCAGATACGATCTTTTACTCAACACGCCGCCTACCACGCTCGCTTTTCCGGAGGGTATGGTCGAACATGTGCCTCAAATGAGTCTCTTCTTAAGTTCTTCGAAGCTCTTCCCACATTCCGTGCTCCATTCGAATTTTGTATCTCTACGAGTCAGCTGAGTTAATGGACTAGCGATTTGAGAAAATCTTTCCACGAATCTCCGATAATAACCAACTAAGCCTAGAAAGCTACATATTTCGATTCTCGACTTAGGTTGCTCTCAATCAGAACTCATATCCCAATAATGACACCTATCAGTTTACTCTCGCACTTAATATGGCGTCCCCTACGGAGAGTCTGGCTTCGGTGTATTCCACAAAGGAAGTCATAAGATAGAGGCTTGAGTATCAACTTCTATAGTTGGGTTTTTAACTCCTGAAGTTCAATAGGAGCCATTCGATATGAGATTTTAGAAATGGGTTTTGTACCGGTTCAAAGTCGATACAAAATTCAATATCACACTTTGGGAGTAGGCCAAGAAATTCCTCGAAATACGTCAGAAATTCACTAACAACAAAAAATATCATTCAAATCGACGATTATTGTTCAAGTCCATAACATGGCTAAGAAAGCTTGACATTAGTTTTTCAATAAACAAATAGCTTTGTGGTTTGATATGATGTTGTTTGACTTCAATGGTTTGGTTGCTTAAATTCAATAACAAAGTTTGCTTAGGAATATGAAAACTAACAACCTTACAAAAGCAATCAATTTGGCATGATGAGTAGTTAACCAATCAATCCCTAAAATCACATCAAAAGCAAGTATCTTTAAAGAAATAAGGTCAACGTGTAATGTAATGGTGCCAACTTGGATCGAATAAGATTTCTAAACAACGGATGTAATGAAAGTTTTTCCTAACGGAGTCTCCATAAATAGGTCAAAGTCTAATTTCTCCGTAGTCAAGTTCAAACGTTGAGCGCAAGCAAGAGAGATAAAAGAATGGGTAGAACCGGTATCTAGTAAGGTATAAACTTCGAAAGAATTATAATTAACTAACCCGTGTTAAACTCATTCGGGTTCTTCGTATTTTGACCGGTCACGACAAACGCTCTTCCAGGAACCGTTGTCTTTGACTTTTCTGGGACATCCTTTTGAGTCACCATTCCTACCGGATCTGGTTTCGATCTGCTGCATAATCTCGAAAGCGATGTGGCCTTCTTTTCCACAGCTTGTAACATACCTTGGATTGTTGTGGACGCTTTGGGTGATATGTCCCTCCTTCCCGCATTTGTAACATCTAACTGGCGGTCGTTCTCCTCCCCTAGCATTTGTTGTTGGCGCTGGTGCTGCTGTTGATGTCTTCCCGTCATTGTTGAATCTTCTCTTTCTGAAATTTCCACTTGAGTCACCTTTCCTATTATCATGTCCACGATTACCACCACCGAGTGGTTACCGCTTTGTCCATATTCTTTCCTCCTCGCCGGTTATCATCGCTCGATGACTACCTCGGTTGTGGTCCCCTCGGTTGAGTATACTCACTATCTCGCTCTAATAATCGAGCCATGTTGACAACATCCGAATACGAGAGAAAACTTATGAGAAATGAGGTATTGATTTAATTTTGTTTTTAGACCCTCGAAACATACGCGTCATCGCTCCTCATTTTCCACCAAATGAGGTGCAAACCTCGACAACTCATAAACTTCGCCTCGTCTTTGAGACACACCGCCATGTTACTCTGCTCGATCTAATAAACTCCACTTCCTTCATATAGACGAATACTTTCTGGAAAGTACTTGTCATTGAACAGTTTCTGAAATCTTTCCCAAGACATGTTAAGTGCATCTGGTTGGTACGCCTTCACGATTCCCACCAAAGAATCGCTTCACCACACGAAACATAAAGGTGGCGAATGGAACCTTCTGCTCCTCCGTGCATCCCAAGACATCAAAATTTTGGTAATTTTCTTGACCCACGTTTACGCTGATCGATCCGGCTTTCCATGGAAATCTGGTGGTCCCAACTCCTTGAATCGCTTGGCTATGACAGATGCATCAAGCGCTGCCATCATTTCCACCCGTATTTTGTACACATGAGTCTCCTCGTCTGATTTTTGCATGAACTGCAAAAAGCTCCTAAACATTCCATCGCTCATCGTTTGTTCGGTGAGTGTAATTTACAGAGGAATATTGCCTTCCTGTCAGACGTTCTCTTGGTTTTGCGACTAAAGGTTGTTCCACAGCCTCATAAACTCCATTGTTAACGCTTCTCGCAGCCCATTCTTAAATATCGCCATAAAACAAGGGTTAATTAAACAAATTAACATATCACATAATATCCTATATTATGACCACCAACAAATAAGCTTAGGTAGGACACACTAGCGAAGGATTTACTCGCCTCTCCCTCCTAGTTCTATTCCCGGATCTCCGCCAGAGATCATATCCCTAAGCTCGATACCAACCGTGACGCCCCCAAAATAGGTCCATTCCACCCAACCCATTCTGAGTTGCCAAATACATGGTACAGAAATTACTACAACTTTATTATTACAACAGTAAAACTGTGAGTTTGAATACAAATATTATCTTCCAGACAATATCTATACTCAAATAAATCCTCATTAATTATTCATACACTATTTTACGAAATAGTGAAGACAGCTAAAACATCTTCCTAGAACCATCACTCCATACCCCGACTCGATCCTGCTATGTTCTCACCTCCTGAGAAAAAAAATGGAACAACAAGGAAAAGGGTGAGCTCAACTAGCCCAGTAAAGAATATTATGACTAAGATAATATACAACAAATTATCGTTAGTCTTCAACAGGGAAAAATCTACTAGAATACAATAGACAACAAGTTTTAGATCAACAAATGCAGCGAAAATAGCAATCCATTAGAAGAGTCACGTAGAGAAAGAATTCTACTGTCTTCTAAGATTTAAAAGTCCATCATCAATATTTCATCCTCAGAATAACAATCAATATTCATCTTTGCACTACAGCCAAAGATATTCATTTATATCACCAATTGGTCATGTTCATCTCAACACTGCTCATCTTTTGCACTACGGGCCAAAGAGATTCATCGCTTAATCATTCATCTTTGCACTACAGCCAAAGATATTCATCAAGTATCACCATTAAGGATCGAGGATGATGAAAAACATTTTAAAGAACGAATCCAAAGAGATAGAAGGACAAATATTAGGGATTCGCTTAACAGCTTTATCCAAGATCGATAATACTTCATAATAAAAACGATTTTGAAGCGTAACTCAAAAATAACGATCAAAACATGGATACAATCAAAGATAGTAGCCAAAATAGACATCTTGGACAAAAAGAAAAATTTTCATTTTTCTATGAATAGTGGCCGTATTCGTGAATAGTGGTCAGATACGTGAATAAAGGATATCGTGAATAGTAAACCCGACACAAAAAAGATAGAAATTTCACAAAAAACATCTTCACGCTTGTGAATAGTACTCATGAATAAGAACTCGTGAATAGTAACTCATGAATAGTAACTCGTGAATAGTAACTCTCATGAATAGTAACCCCGACATGAAAAAGTTCCAAATTTGATAAAAAGTTCAACCAATATTTTGGCATAATGATATTGAAGAAAATAATATCATTTATGAAAAGAAATAACATCCTTTACCTCAAAATAACCGTATTTCCGATCAAATTTCTGTATAGTCGATGTGAAAACTCAAGATCAGTATAGCAACACTCAAAGTATACTCACAAGAATACGCTTCGATAATATAGAGAGAGAAGAGAGAAAACTTAGTTTCGTGTGTGATTTTCAATTCTAACTTAGCCCTCTATTTATAGGAAAATGTTAGAACGCCTGAAAGGAGACTAAATTAATAAAATATATTATTATTTATTCCAAATTCCTACCCACATGTTTTGAAAACTCTAGCATGCCTTCTTTGGTCAAAAACATCACCACCCATGTGCCAACAACCACAAAAAACGTTTTTCTTATATAAAATAATTAAAACTTCCAAAAATCAATTATTTCTAACTCCTAACTTCAATAATTCATGATAAATAGCCCTTTTGTCGAAAAATTCAATCTCACGTATTTTTATAGGAAATTCAATTCTCTACAACTTTATAGAAGGAAGTTTTTCCAAATTCCAAATGAAATTATCCGAAATCCATAAATGAGAGATTTTATACTATAATCAATTTTCTATTCAAGAATTGTGTCCACCGACACACAAAACATATGTTAAACATTTAATGCCACAAAATACTCTACCTCCTCATATACTCATATATCCCACATTCATTATAAAATATCACCGATAATATATTATTAAAATAATATATTTAAATGAATTATTTTATCGTAAAAAGATAAAATATTAATTTTCAACAATTGTCACATTAAAAATTTTCTCCATCTATATCCACATAAAATCAATATCATATAAATCAATAATTAATTATTCACAAATAATATTATAGAATCACATTACTAACAACCAAAGCGCTTCCTGAAAGAGGGGGCTTTCCAATAAGGATTTCTCCTTACTTGGCGCAAGCAATTAGGTAACCAAACCTCTCCTTGACAGTAACTTTCTAGGCATTGCCAATAATGTTATCTCGATAATATTATTCAAATAATATGAATTATTGATTTGATAATAGAAAATCTTGTGTAATGACAATTATTGAAACAACAAAGATACCAAATATCAACGCAAACAATTATTGAATCAATATAATATTGAATAAAGAATTCATCGTAACAATTATTGAGTAGTGTCTTCTTACGTAAGGATCAATAATTCAACAATCTCAGTGCAATACCGTGTACAGCTTTGTGCAACCACACATATTACATCGTATTTTAACCACCGGGTATTCCAACAAAGGTAAACTGTAATAACTACGCCTGCTTATTTTTAACAACTTATATTTGTCGCTTTCTTCCTCCAATCGCTTTCCGTTATGGGGCCCACACACGGTCACTACCATCGCATTTAATATTCCCCGTGCAAGATTTAATATTCCACGACCAAACGAATATTCCCCACAACAATGAATATTTTATAACCACTTCCTTATTTTGTAAAATTTATGCATTTAACCCATAACTAACCACATTAATCAAATCAACCCTTACTATTTCAAAATAATAAATAAAGGAAATTCCATTTTATTTATAAAAAAAAAATTCGGTCTTACATTGTTATTATTATTATTAGTACTATTATTATTTTGAATGTTGTTATTATTATTATTATTATTATTATTATTATTATTACTACTACTGTTATTGTTATTATTATTACTATTATTATTATTGTAGCTGTTATTATTATTATTATTATTATTATTGTTATTATTATTATTATTACTATTATTATTATTATTATCTTAATTTAAGGCAACATTTTAATAGTCGTTGCAAAAAGTTGTATAAAATATTCAACGAAAATAAAAATTGTTGCCAATGAATGTGGTCCATATTAGGCAACGAAATATAGTAACAAAAAAACTTTCGTTGCCTACGATGAGGAGAAATCAAGTGGTTAAAAATTTTGCAACGAATTTCTAACGAATTTTGTTTCTAAAATTTGCAACTACTTATAAATTTTGTTGCAAAAAGTGAAAGCCTGACACAATCTGCAACGAAGGACAAGTTTCGTTGCTAAACATACACTTTTATAAGTCGTTGCCTGAAAAATCGTTGCTAAAGCACCATTTTTAGCAACAAAAAAACTTTTGTTACCCACGATGACGGGAAAGCAAGTGGCCGAAAATTTTGCAACGAATTTCTAGCGAAATTTTTTTCCGCCAATGAATTAGCAATGAATTTTTGCAACGACTTATGAATTTTGTTGCAAAAAGTGAAAGCCTGACACAATCTGCAACGAAGGACAAATTTTGTTGCTAAACATATACTTTTAGCAACGACTTATAAAGTCGTTGCCCGAAAAATCGTTGCTAAAGACTCATTTTTTTGTAGTGTGTTGGTCAGGCAATTCTGGTGTATCACGACAAACCCTAGTAATACTGTCATAAACCCTAATTGGAAACTCAAAATTGGAATTTAAGATCGGTCAAGAATGGTGTTATATGAATTGAGTAGCGTATTATAGAATTTTGTTAATTAGGAAAAACCCTAACTAATATATAAAAACCCTAATTTACTATTAATTAGAAACCCTAATTTGCTAATTAGGAACCCTAATTATTAAAACTAGAAACCCTAATTATTATTTTAGTAAATTAAATTGGTAATTTGGGAACCCTAATGATGTTAAGGAACCCTAATTATTTAAAACCCTAAATTCTATTAAAAACCCTAATTTAATTAGTGTGTTTAAAATTAAAATTTTATTACATTTTAATTTTAATTTTTCAAACCCTAGTAATTGTTTGGGAAACTTTAAGATGTAAAATCTAGTAATTAAACCCAAGATTCAAGCACCTTGGACAAGAATACCATTGAAATTAAAACACAAATGACCATTTTACCCTTTTGGTCCCATTTGGTGAATTATTGTTAGCCAAATTTAGCAATATCTTGCTAGCCACCCTAGTCTACCTAGCTATGAACCTACAAGCTATAAATCTCAGCTACTAATAGCCAAATTTATTACATATCAATATAGATATAGATCAAGAAAGAAAAAGTCTCATATTTTACATCATTTGTGCTTTTTTCTCATCCAAGACTCTCTCTCTCTAAAACCCACGAAATTTCCTTGCTAGATCAGTCATAAATCAAGCCCCACGATCACACTTAACAAATCAGAAGTCAGAATCAAGAACTTGTTCATAAAAAAGGTATGAACCCTAGAAGAAATCTGATCTTGATCAAAGTGTTAGATGTTAGTTTTTTTTTTGTGTTAAACATGTAATATGTAGTATATAATGATGATCTGGGTTGCTAGATGTTAGATCCATAACATCTAGAGGCTCATATTTGAAGTTTTTAAAAATCTGGAAAACTATATTTTTGTGACTGACAATCGAATGTCAGGTCTGGTAGATCTCTGGCTGTTAATGATTTTAGTGTTTTTAATATTTGAACATGTAGTGTGCTATGAGGTCTGTAATCTAGAACTTGTAGTAGTACCAGATCATTCTTAGAATGTCAGATAATCATGGTCAAAGGTCGTTGACTGACCATGACTTTCTAAAAACTAGGCAACCCAGAAAGTATAAAACTGAGTCTGACAACATCCTTTAGCTTCTTGATCTATCAGGTAATAAGTGATTTGATGTTGTTGTTATGAACATGTTGTAACTGGTAATATGGACTGTAGACCCATGCCTTAAGATTCCATAAACAATCAACAAATCAAATGTAACAACTGGTCAAAATAGGCAACTTGTACTGATTTTACATTTCTGGGAATTTCCAGAAACATGAAGAACAACTTTCTGACATAGGTTGACCGAATTAGATCTTTTAACTGTGATGTTGAATTACTGATTTGTTGTTATAGTAATGTTCCTTGTCATGTATACTATATATTTGAACCATTAAACGACATAAATCATGAACATAACATAAAGAAAATCGAGCATGAAAGTGATAGGATGAACTGCTGGGTTTCTGGGAAAACCCAGAAACGTTCTGACAAGAACTTGTTGAGCCGAGATCGTTTTGATTAATTATGTTTAGCTTTGAACATAGATTGAAACATGTTGTATGTTGGTTACTTTAGATAGCCCGACGAGCAGAACACATTTACCTTGAACAGATTTCATGATAGAGGGCCATCAAAAGCGTTGACCTGCTACGACTTTATTTTCTAAATGCACCCGAAACGCCAAAAAATTTCTCGATGAAATTTGTTCTTGAGCTTAGATCTTAGAGATGATGTATGTTTTGACCATGTTTGTTGTTAGATTGGGTAGTGTTACATCGAGATTATAATATCGAACCATTAACTGACCGTAAACACATTACACAAGGAATGATTGATGGTCAAACAAGCAAGCTCGAAACCGAGCTTTGAATGCCCGGGCTTCTCAAGAACACCTAAGGCGACACTTTTCATCGTCAGCCAAAGGGCTTTAAAGTGACAGACTTATTATAATTAATTAATTTAATTTCTAAAATTATTTAAAAATAGTAAATAAATTAAAAAATTACAAAATAGTTTTAAAAATTATTTTAAGTTATAAAATTAACTTTTAATAATTTGACATATTTTTCATAAATATTAATATTTATTTGGATATTTTTGGTATTTAATTTATTTAATAAATGCATTAAATAAATTAATTAAAAATGATTTTATTGTATTAAAAATCATTTTAAATAATAATAAGGTAATTAATAATATTTTAAGTTACAAAACATAACTTTTAATATTTTAAGATAAGTTTCATTAATTATTAAATATTAATGATATTATATTTATTTAGTAATTATATTAAATAAATTAATTAAAAATTATTTTAATAATATAAAAATCATTTTAAATGAAAATAAATAGTTTAAAAATATTTTAAGTTATAAAATATAACTTTTGATATTTAAAGGTAAATTTCATTAATAATTAAATATTAATGATATTAAACTTATTTAATAATTATATTGGATAAATAAATTAAAAATAGTTTTATTGATTTAAAATCATTTAAAAAGGATAAAATGAATTAAAAATATTTTTAAGTTATAATAAATGACTTTTAATATTTTGATAAATACTAAATTAATATTCTAATATTAATGGTAATTATTTAAAATAATTTTAAATATTTTAAAAATTATTTAAGGGTAATATTAATACTTTAAAAATATTTTAAGTTATTATAAATAACTTTAATATTTTGATAATGGTTTCATTAATAATTTAATATTAATTAAATATTAATGATAATAGAATTAGTTAATATTTAAATCATTTAATAATGATTCAAATGTTTGAAAAATCATGATAAATTACAATAAAAATTATTATAAGTCAATTAAAAATAATATGACTGATATTTTGAGTTATTGAACTACATGATAGAGTTTTAGACTAGATAAATACCCGATAAAGTCATCGGTACACCTAAATATTTCAGAAATTGATCTAGACGTATATAATTGGACACAATAAGTGTTTGTTTGTGAACCAATGACTGATAACATATATGACAATGTGATTAGGTTATGCGCAGAATGCAAATAGCAGTACTATGTGATATGATATAAAATTCTAATCGAACGAATGTTCATATTACTGATAGGTCGCTGTATAAAAGATTAATCTAAGTCGCGTTATTGTAAGCAGCAGCTCAGGCAAGTATCTGAACTATTCTTTACATTGTGCAAGTATCCTAACCTTGCATTTCCTTTATGCAATAGACATGAGTAAGAAAGTTTCAGAATCATATTATTGTGCCAGATTATTAACTCTATTGTTATTGATTATGTATCCAATTATTCATATTCATACAAGTTCTTAAATTATTCGATCATTGTTTATCAACACAATATTACTGTATATTTCAGATATTTATTCTGTTCGTTAATTCTTATAAAGGGTTAGACAAGTGTCCCCACTTGGATAACCATTGTATTTAATCACATGTTGATACATACCTATTGAGTTCCGGTATATATACATTAATTAAAAGTTGTCTAAGCTACTTGATCCAACTAGACATAGATTTAGAAATATTGTTGAGAAAGATAGAACTTTATTGTATCCAACCAGATTGTTTTGGTTCAGATTCCCGACTAAGTATGGATATCCCGAACATGGGAAAACTTTTGTGCACCTAAGGTGGATAGAGTGAACGATAATATCGTTCTTGCATGTAGTATTGATCAATACAGGTCATAACGGGCTGATCACCCCCCGTGCCCGTAAGTTATGACGTTTTACAGATGAATTTCTGTTTAACCTTTTCAAAAATAGAAAATAATGTTCATAGTATGTTGACTGATCTCTAGTTATAGTCAATACGTAGTTTCAAAAATTTCATATGGAAGTGATATGTTATTATTATTGGTTCAGCTTACTTCACAACTGTTGATTCGTTGTAGAAGTGTCTTTAAAAGAAAATATTTAATTCTTTCAGCTAATATATATTGTTGTTATTACTTGCTGGGCAATCAAATGCTCATTCTTACTTTAAATTTAAATGTTTTCAGCTAAGTATGATCAACCAGAAGGTTCAGGCAAGAACAAGGGGAAAGGAAAGCTGTTCTCGAATGAGTTTTATAATATTCTATGTAATAGTTAAAGTTTATTAAGACAATGATATTTATTATCTATAATGTAATGAATGTTTAAAGGTCGCGTACCTGAGATTTAGACTTTGATATATGTAAATTAAGTTTGATATTTATATTATTGTTATTATTATTAGTATTATTCCGCTCATAGAAATGGTATTGTGAAGCACCGTGTTCGGGTTTCAAGTACCTAAATTTGGGGGCGTCACAGTTTTATCGTTAACTGTTGAACTACCCGGTAGTAAAAGTACAGTAATACGCGTGGTTACATAGTAGCACACGGTATTGATTATTGGTGCTTACGTGAGAAGTCACTCAGTTTTACTCAATAATTGTTACAGTAATTACTGTTTAATATTTTATTTTATTGGTTCAATAATTGCTGCGTTGATATTTTATATTATTGTTGTTTAATAATTGTCACTGCACTGTATTTCCCATTATCAGATCAATAATTCATATTATTTGAATAATATTATTAGATGACATTATTGGCAATGTCTAGAAAGTTATGTTAAGGAGAGGTTTGGTCACCTAATTACGCGCCAGTAAGGAGAAATCCTTATCGGAAAGCCCCCTCTTTGCTGGGAACGACCTGGTTGTCATAATTGTGATTCTGTAATATTATTTGTGAATAATTAATTATTGATTTATATGCGTAGACGCTCAAAATTTTTTGCACACTTGTCACTAACGTTGCAGGAGGACAAATTTGTCTTTCAAGAGGGAACCCTGGAAGACAGTCCATATCCATTCTGGATACTACCGGAAGTTCAACATCAACCCCAGAACACACACTGGGAGTAACAACTCCAACCTCGGAGATAACCCCGAGGCGTGCGGATATAATACCAGAACACACACCAGAGAAGACCGATTAATCTCGGAGATAACCCCGAGGTATCCAGTCTCAGTCCCAATCATGGGAATAGCTACCAACCTTGGTGATCACCCCAAGGAATGCAGTTCCGGCGATAACCTCGGAAATGCTTGTTTCAAATGCAACCAGCTTCAATCTCGGCACTCACAACGAGACACCCAGTACCAACCCAGAGATAACACCGGGAGGACATGCACACCTCAGAGTTGACACTGAGGACTTTCAACACTTGCAGTAGTCCAATCTCAGCGAAGCCTTGAGCAACGTCTGCTTTATCAGCCCAAACCGACGATAACACCGGTGAGGGGCAACCTCATCATCTTTCCAATGCGATGCCACATCACGTCGTCTCAACATTTTATACAGACATCTCTACACAAATGATGTCCCACAAGAATCAAGGAAAACCAATCCCGAGTGACTATTGTGCGAGGTAACTGATAGAATTTGAAGCTTGAAGACCGGAGGGCATCGTCCCATCTTCAATGACTTCGTGCAAATTCTAATCCCATGCCATTGTACAACTCTCGACAACGGTGGTCTGAAATAGGTCCTGTATACCTCAATCGGATGCCCGGATTGCAATTCTGAAAGTTCAAGCGGACATTACAGTGCCCGAGTACACGTACTACGAGATGATCCGACCCGAGAAACCCGGGGCAACCCAGGTAGCCTCAGGTACACCTGCGGCTCCCCCCCCTCTATAAATAGAGGGCTTGGGGTGGCCATTTTAAGAAGAGAAAGAGCGAGGAAGCCCTGTTAAATTTGCTCCGTACTTGCAATATACTGAGTGCTTTCCCATTTTAAACACTTGTGAGCTCACATATAGCTACTTTTGTACCAGCGGGAGCCGAGTTTCATCCACTTTAAAGATATAGAAGTCTTCTTTGGCAACCCACTGTAAGCCTTCTTACACACTTTAAAGCCTTTCTCTTCATTTTTGCACACACCCTTCTTCACGTTGAGAGTCGTGTTGCGTGTGTTTGCCCGGACTTCGGTCCGTGGTTTTATTTCAGTTTGTATATACATATATATATATATATTATATATATATAGATATTTATATATATGGAGTAATATTATCGAGTTATGCCTCGATTGAGCTGAACTTGATCTCGGAGAGTTTACTTGCTTTAATATATATATATATATATATATATATATATATATATATATATATATATATATATATATATATATATATATATATATATATATATATATATATATATATATTAACTGTGTGTGAACTTGGTTCGATGAGCCTGAGACTTTGATGCAAAAGTGCGTTTACTCACTTTTATATATATATATATATATACTTATATATATGAATCATTGTTTCGAACTCGCTCGATGAGCCCAATTTTATATCCTATGCGTTTACTAAGCTTATATATATATATATATATATATACTTATATATATATGAATTGTTGTCGAACTCTGTTCGATGAGCCTGAATTTTATATCCGGTGCGTTTATTGCTTATATATATATATATATATTCGTCCCACCTAGAGTTTACTTTGTGGTGGTTGATCGCTTTTACAGCTTTCTTTACGTTTCGTCCTGCCTGGAGTTCACTTTGTGGCAGTTGATTGCTTTGTACAACTTTATTTACATTTTGTCCCGCTTGGAGTTTCCTCCATGGCGGTTGATAGCTTTTACAGCTTTATTTACATTTTCGATCCCCCATGGAGGTGCTTCGTGGTTGGTGATCATGTCTGTATATATATATTTACAGCTTTTATATATATACCGCTATCGCTTTCATACAAATTACGGTATCATATATACTAGGGAATCATGTGATCACAGATTCACTTATTGGATCTAGATTCGATTCCGTGATGGACATTTTCAAATTTATGTGACTTGTAAAAATTATTCTCATGGTGTCTCGAATTTCCTCAGATGGTTTTCATACCCACGAGGAAGTCAGTATTATTTTGTACATTATTTTCTTATAGATGCTTCACATCTCGAAAATAAAATCAATCAAGCCGAATACCTAATAAAATGGAAGTATCAAAAGGTCTCAATTACTATTGAGCATCAGGGTTTGAAAAACCATTTTTATAAAACATCACTGCCATATCTTGTTATAAACTGAATTTTTATATAAATTCAAACCTTGTGTATATAGGTGCGAACGAGGCCTCACACTACTTCCAAATAATAGCACATTGACCCACACACACACACACATTTAGATAATAGTTTCTTGAAAAGAGGCGATCACCATGGTAACACAGATGTCGGGGGGTGCCAAACATCTTCCCTCCGCATAACCAAGTCCCCGGACCCTAACAAATCTCGGTTTCACCGACCCGTTTAGCAGTGTCACATCACTGGGTCAATGTGCAAACCTTTTCTCGGTTGTGTTGGTACAACCATTTAAAAAACCAACCGACGTCTCTTAACAGTCCATCGTTGACATTATACATGTCAGACCTTTTTCACTTATTTTTTTAAATAAATCTCACCTAAAATGAGAACACCAAAGAACAAGTAACGGAAAGGGACATTCAAAAATCCTGACGTCGACTGGTGGCGACTCTGCTGGGGACTCCAATAAGAGGATTTAAGCCGATATTATAATCTTTTCAAAACTGTTATCTGCATGTGTGTGGATGTTGCATTTATATTTATGATGAATGCGTACGAATGCATTTACTTATTGCACTTAGTGCCTCGCACCATATCTGTTTGTGATATTTGTGTTTCGCACATGTCATCATTTTCATACGGTGAGATGCGATTTATGTGAATGTATGTTGTGTGGTGCCTCCACCAGGATCTATCCCATCGGTGTTTGATTACTGGACTCATGGGAAGACTAATTCCCCGAGGCTCAGGAAAGGCACCACCCAAATTCGCTCCAGTTGAAAGACCGGATTAATTTCCCATTGAGTAAATTGCGATGATTTGGGAACCTTCATGCCAAAAAGTCATGAGAGTAACCTAAGATAGGTTAGCCTTTGATAAACCCAAAACGGAGGAAAGTCTCTTCATGCTTTCTCATTTTAATTACTTGTAAAGCACAAATTACTTATAATTTCATCCATATATATCTCCATGTAATGAGAAATATGAAGAAATATGTACACATACATATTTAGATTGACATGCTATAAACAGCTGACATCCGGTGTTGCAGGATAAAATTCCTAAAACGAACGCATCACATAACATGTTAATTTACATTCCCTAAAGACTAAACTATGCAAGTCTTTCACAGGGAACCAATTGGACCTACTACTCGGTCAAAATCCAAAAAGGCTGCAGGACTACAGTCAATCATGTCGTCATCTGACCAGACTGACCTTAATCTAGTTTCTCGCAAAGAATTTGATGGATTAAGAAAACAAATTATAGATTTGGTTGTTCTACTCAAAGAACTACACCAGTTTACTCAGGGTCAAAAAATACCCGTACATGCTGAATCCTCTACACAAGGGGGAAACTAGGCCATTACAATACCTGAACTGCAGTTGGATACGACCAACAAAACTCATGATACTGCCCAGCTCACAGGAGAAACAGACACCGGCAACATTAAAAAGAAAGTCCTTCGTTCTATCAAAGGAATTGGAACACACGGGAGTGTTTCATATGCTGACATTTGCATTTTCCCTGGTGTTCATTATCCATAAAAGTTTAAAACTCCTGACTTCGAAAAATATGACGGGTTAGGAGATCCGTATACACATTTGAAGGTGTTTATTGGAGAACTTGGATCTTATGCAGAGGACGAAAAGCTCAGAATGCAACTATTCCAGAAGAGTCTAACTGGAGAAGCCCGTTCGTGGTACACAAGATTAGACAACTCAAAGATCCATAGCTGGGAAGAGCTAGCACACGACTTCCTCATTCAATATAGCTTTCAGTCTCAGATGGTTCCTGATCGGTATCAAATTACCAAGATCAAGAAAATTCTAACGAGTCTTTCAGAGAGTATGCTCAAAGGTGGAGACGCCTGGCTGTCCAAGTTATTCCTTCCATGATAGAATTAGAGATGGTCATGACTTTTATAGACATACAAGAAGCTCCTTTGTATGAAAGAGTTTTAGCCGGCATCGATAAACCATTTTCTGAAATGGTCAAACATGGGGAGATGGCTGAGATGGGATTGAAGTCTGGAAAGATTCAAGACCTAGTCGCCTTAAAGTCATTCTTGATCACATCCAATCCGAAAATTATGGAAACAACCCCCGGAGGGTCCATAAAAATAAAGAGGAAGATGTTTCCACGATACTACTGAGGTCAAAAAGGCAATCGAACATGCCTATTCAAAGGAGAAACTACACTCCCTTTCAAGCACAGTCTTCGAACCCTCCAATACCAAAAGGTGGAGAAGTCAAACGCCTCGAGTGTTCACACCTTAGGGGACACTCTCGAGAACATTCTCACTCTTCCGATAACACGTAGAAGAAAATTACGATCTTCTTCCACCAACCGAATTTCTAATGGATGGGGTTTCAATGTTGCTTTCGAAATGTGCTTATCATGCCGGGGCACCTGGACATGATACTCAGGATTTTTGGGCCTTGAAACACAAGATCCAAGACCTGATAGACAACGGTGAGATCGTGGTCACCAAACCAGATCAGCCTCACGTGGAAGACAACCCTCTTCCTCAACACAAAGAAGAAGAGGTCAACATGATCAATTGGAGCAATGGACAGAGTTCCAATTTTAACTGTGAATCTTCCCAGACCCTCAAATACGGTGTTGACAAATGGGATTATGCCAAGTTCCAGTTCACAATGGAACGAAAGATAAAAGCTCTATGTAAGTAAATTGAGCAATTGGCAGAATTGGTGACTTATCAGCATCAAGTGACACGTCAAATAATCAGCCAGGAGCATGCCAGTCTCCTACCTCTTATCATGAATATTCCCTCGTCACTTTCAGAAAATGAAATGCTGGAAGATAAAGTGACAAAGAGAGCAAATGCCAAAGCCCATCGGGATTTTGCCAACAAAAGGGAATTCACTTATTTAGGCCAACCTATGGAGGAAATCCTTTAGATGTTAATCAATGAAGGAAGGATTAGTTCCCTTCTACCTCCAATCAACCCCCGTTTAGGACGGTACAATTCTGATGGAGTATGTCAATATCACTCCCATTCTCGCTGTCACAACACAGAATAATGCTGGGCACTCCGCCACCTCATCCAAAATCTGATTGACAGTGGTGTCTTGCACCTAGTAGACGATGATACTGTGTTACATGAAAGTGAGAATACATGTCCTACTAAGTGGAAGAGTTTGGTAGAAGTCATATCCACTGAAACTGATGGGGCTAACAAATCACTCACAATGCCAATAATTCAACTCAAGGGAAGCAACAATCCTTTGAAAGTGGCGACTCCTTGAGCCCAATCAACTTGCCGCATGATGCAGCACAATATCCTATTGTTAGCTTGCGCAAGGTTCCGTGGAATTATGGAGAAGGTGAAGGATCCACCTCACATACAACTGTTACAGTGTCGAAGGAAAATCCAATGTATCTTCCCCAACGGGTGATGAAGTCTACCATTAAATCAAAGGGGAAAATACCCATGGAGAAGATTAAAAAATTCCTCCGCACTATGGATCATAACAAAGCCAAGGTGGTTTTAAGCTTAAAAGAAGCTCCACAATAAATATCAATTTTGGACTTGGTCCTAACTTCCGAGGATCACCGGACGATCTTGCTGAAGGTTTTAGAAGAAGCCTATCTACCAACATCAGTTGATACAGAAAAATTTCAACATCTGGTTGATCACATTTTCAACAACAATGTGATATCCTTCACTGATGATGACATGCCACCCGAGGGGACGGGTCATTGCAAGCCGTTGCACATTGAGGTCTTGTCCTTCGGATACATGCTAGCTGGAGTCTTGATAGATGGAGGTTCATCTCTAAATATCTGTCTATACTCTACCTTGGTGAAGATGAATATCAATCTCAACCGACTCTGGAGTAGCCATACTATCATTAAAGCTTTTGATGGAGCCCGCAAAAATTCAGTCAGAGTAATTGAACTGCCAATCAAAATTGGTCCCCACACATTCTACGTATCTTTCCACGTACTCAAGATAGATTCGGGATACAACCTGCTCTTGGGATGACCTTGGATTCATATGGCAGGGGCAGTCCCCTCCACCCTTCATCAGCAGTGGAAATACATTATCAACAATAGCCTAGTCACGGTCAACACTGAACTAGAGTGTCCTCAACATGGGGACATGCCATTCATCAATGCTAATGAAGATGTTGAACCGGTCAGTTTTCATGCCTTGGAAGTAAACAATACCTAATACCATGCTATTGGAACGCCATTTCCCAAGCCCAAGATTTCTGCCGAGGTCATGTCGGCTACTCAAGAAATTATGTCATTGGGTCATAAGCCGGGACAAGGGTTGGGTAAAGATTGCCAGGGTATCAAGTACCCAATTCAATTAACCAAGCAAACTGGAACAGCTGGACTAGGCTTTTCTGCCAGTTCTAGTCATAGGAATCCTCATAAGCATCAGCAGATTCCTTCAGCTTCAACCATGCGGCGTTTATCTTCACCTGCAAACTCTGAGTCCGCACAACCTCCTGTAAAGGTGCCAGCTAGTATCATGACTATGTTATTTCCCAAGACGGTACCGATAAAGGAGAAAGAAGTCTTTATTCCAAATCCCGCAGTGGAAGAAGAGGAACTAAGAATCAAGCAAGACATCATCCGAATGATGTCAGGCATATGCATCATCGTTCATGATGAACATATAAACAGATACACCCTAGACGATGATTGCCCAGACGTAATAGCCATTATTCGGGACAGGGAGGATGATGACAATGCCTCCATCACTGTAGTCCACCTGGACTTTGCCCTTGCCAATTGGAACAACACTCCTTGCATTGGTCGACAAGGGTAAAATGGGCAGAACTCTTTCTGCCCTGTAGATATCATAACTGCTTACTTTTCTGTATAGTATTAGCAGTTTATTTTGCCAGTATATGCTAACACTGTGTATGATCAAAACACTTCATATACACTAAGTGAAAGCATATTTTGTTTCAGGACCCTGAATTTAGATGTGCATCTACTTGCTGATACGGTGCCTCTTCTCCATAAGGATTGTACCTTTGATGTAGAGATGAATTCAGCCTTGATGGAAATACAGGATGCCATTGAGGTGCCTCCAAAAATTCAAGAATGGGTCAAAGATAAACCTAAACCCAACCTTGACCAAACCACTTCTTTCAATCTCGGAACCTTAGAAAGCCCTAAGTTAATCCAGATTGGTTCAGACCTTACCCCAAACCAAAGGAATGACATGGTTACACTATTAATCCAATTCCAGGATGTGTTTGCATGGTCTCATGAAGACATAGTGGGTTTGTCCATTGCCATTGTTCTTCGTCGCCTTCCCATTAAAGATGGATTTAAGCCAGTCAGGAAAAAGCTCAGGCGATTGAAACCTGAGTGGAGTTTAAAGGTAAAAGTCGAAATTGTGAAACAATTTCAAGCTGTCATCATCATGGTGTCCACATATCCTGAGTGGATATCCTACATTGTTCCCGTGCCTAAACCCGGAGGGAAGGTGCGAGTTTGTGTGGATTACCGGGACTTGAACAAAGCTTGCTTAAAAGATAGCTTTCCCGTGCCATTTATCCACATTCTCATTGACAATATTGCTCAATATGACATGTATTCCTTTTCTAATTGCTTTGCGGGGTACCATCAGATCATGGTTGTTGAGGAATATCATGAGAAAATTGCTTTCATCACGCCTTGGGGAAACTTTTGCTATAGACGGTTGTCATTAGGCCTCATCAATGCCGGAGCCACCTATCAACGAGCTATGATGGCTCTCTTCCATGACTTAATGCACAAAGAGATCGAGATCTACGTGGATGACATCATTATCAAATCCCGGAAGGAGGAATACCACTTAGACCATCTCAGAAAGTTGTTCAACAGGTTGCGTAAGTACAACTTGAAGTTGAATCCAGCCAAGTGAGCTTTTGGCGTTAAATCAGGCAAGTTGCAAGGATTTCTAATCAGCCACAAAGGGATTGAGCTGGATCCTACCAAAATCTAGGCCATCACGGAAATGTCCATTCCTCAGACAGAAAAGGAAATACATGGATTTTTGGGAAGAATCAACTTCATTAGCAGGTTTATCTCTCAACTCATAGCAACCTGTGAGCCAATCTTAAAGCTATTAAGGAAGAACTCCTCCATAAAATGGAATGATGAGTGCCAGAATGCCTTCCTCACAATTAAAGAACAACTAATTAAAGCTCCCGTTTTGGTACCACCCAGGGATGATGTTCCCCTGTTCATGTACCTGTCCATAAGTGACAATGCCATGGGCTGCATGTTGGGACAGAAAGACGATAGAGGCCAAGAATGAGCTATCTATTACCTCAACAAAAGATTTAGCAACAATGAACACAAGTACACTTTGATCGAGAAAACTTGTTGTGCTTTAGCATGGGCGTCCATGAGGTTACAACATTACCTCCATGGTCACACAACCCATCTTATATCCTGCGTGGATCCTCTTAAGTACGTGTTCAATAAACCCATGTTAAATTGCCGGTTGTCCAGATGGCAGTTGATCCTACAACAATTTGACATCGTATATGTGACTCAAAAGTCCATCAAAGGTCAAGGAATTGCTAATCAATTGGCCGCCGCACCTTTAGGGGTTTTCAAACCCTTGGAAACGTATTTCCCCGATGAAGGAGTAATGACATTCAAAGAATACCATCGATCGATATGCACCAATCATGGAAGATGTATTTTGATGGAGTACATTAATATGGAAGGTTCTGAATCGGGCAGTTCTAGTATCTCGCACGGGGGCGATATCTCATCACCGCGTCAAATTGTAGTTTGTCAGCACCAACAACACAGCTGAGTATAAAGGCTGTCTCATGGGGCTAAAACTTGCCTGTTCAATGGGCGTCAGACGGTTAACTGTCTTTGGAGATTCAGAGTTGGTAATCAGACAATCCACCATAATCTATTAAACCAAGGAACTACATTTGTTGCCTTACCATCGGAAAGTTTTACAGATGGTTTTGGAGTTCGAAGAAATCTCCTTTCTACACGTTCCTTGTAATAGGAATGACTTTGCGGATGTGTTAGCAACTTTGGCCTCCTTGATTCGCATATCAGACAAGGAACACTTGCCAAGCGTCACAATTTCCCTGCACAAGGCCCCAGCCTATGGGAACTACATTGGAGAAGTATCAGATGAGCTACCTCCCATCCAACATCCTTGGTATCAGCATATCAAAGAATATCTACGAGATGGATCTACACCCGCTGAGGCGAGCCCGACTGAGAAAAGGCGAATCCATCGAATTGCTATGAAATTCTACCTGAGTGGAGATGCGCTCTACAAAAGAGATGCATGACAAGGTCTCCTTAGATGTTTAGACAAAGATCAAGCCCAAAGGTTTATGGATAAAATCCATGGTGGAGTCTGTGGCCCCCACATGAGTGGCCCCCTCCTTGTCAAGAAAGTCCTCAAGACAGGACATTATTGGTTATCTCTCAAAGCTAACTGCAATGACCACGTAAGGAGATGTTATCAGTGTCAGATTCATGGGAATGCTATACACGCCCCTCCACGGGAACTCCACAACATGAGTTCACCTTGGCCCTTCTCAATGTGGGGAATGGACGTTATTGGACCCATTCAACCTAAAGCCAGTAATGGACATAGATTTATCTTCACCATGATCGACTACTTCACCAAGTGGGTAGAGGCAGCCTCCTTCACCAGTGTTACCAAATAAGTCATCACTGCTTTCATCAGAAACAATGTCATTTGTCGATATGGACAACCAGAGGTGATTGTGTCAGACAATGCTAAGAACCTCAACAACAAAATGATGGAGGAATTATGCAGTAAATTCCACATCAAACATCTTAACTCTGTCATCTATCATCTGAAGATGAATGGTGCTGTTGAAGCGGCTAACAAAAACATCAAGAAGATCATGCAAAAGATGTCCGCCAACCACAAAGATTGGCACGACCTGTTCGCTTTACTCTGTTAGCCTACAGAACCTCAATGCGTACTTCCACTGGGGCAACCCCCTACGCATTAACCTATGGGATGGAAGCAGTGCTCCCCATAGAAGTTGAAATGGAATCCCTCAGAGTGTTAATAGACGCTCAGCTAGATGAAGACCAATGGGTACAAGACAGGTATCTCCAATTGTCTCTAATAGACGAAAGGCGAACTGCGACTATCTTCTAGGATCAGTTATATCAGCAAAAGATCGCCAGATCCTATAACAAAAAAGTCTAGCTTCGGCAGTTTAAACAACATGACTTGGTTTTGAAGAAGATCATTGACAACCAATATCAATCTAAGGGAAAATTCGCTCCTAACTGGGAAGGACCGTTTGTTGTCAAGGAAGTATTGACAGGAGGCGCTCTCAGATTGCAAGAAATGGACGACGATGAATTTCCACAACTCATCAACTCGGACGCCATGAAACGATACTATGTCTGAAGTTGCCATCAAGCAAACATCCTGGTGTTAGATCATCAGATCACCAGTCATTCCGGTTCTTTAACCCTTTACCACATACAACTCTCTTCCACACTTTTCCCCTCAGGGAAACATACTTTTCAAGCCGACAACCTGGCTTCTCTGCATTCCTACGATTTAGGTCATCCCACTACGGATTGAACCTCTCGCATTTGCAGTTTGCCTACCCATACATGGGATCACGCTTTTCCACTCGCCCTGAGGGGCGAACTACGTTGACCTGATCTCCTCTTCAATAGGAGTACGTAGGCAACCATTTCATATGGCCTGATCGCAATAAAACAAAAATAACAAAAACATTTCTACCCTCTTCTCTTCACAAAAACAAAAACAAATTCCTACACCATTTCTTCCACATACAGCGTTGAACCTCTTACACCAGGTTCGAACTACACAGACCTGATCTCCTCTTCAATAGGAGTACGTAGGCAGCCATTCATGGTGCGGTCTCACCCCCTACCAAAACACAAACCCTTGTCAGTTGGTACTGTGATCATCTTTCAATCCACTACATTTCATTGGCTTCAGACTAAAGGGATGGAAATACCTGAACTCCTCCCAAATAGGAGATTCGGCGACCATCTAAGCTGCGGTCATACCTTGAAGAGAAAAACCAATCCATAAGAGATGGAATCAACTAGTCTTCTCCTAAATAGAAGTACTGACGACCATCTATGGTGCGGTCAATCTCAGAGAGGAAAGCCAAATTCCTCTCCACATTTCCATGCAGAAACCAGTCCCAAGACACCAAAGATGGTAGGGATACATACAGATCGATGATCCAATCTAAACTGTCCAGAGACATCTCAATGTCCATCCATCCAGGAGGAATTCAGAATACATCAAGATCGCAAGCCCTGAAGCAGCAGGCAAAATATCAAGCAAGTAGCAAAGCATATCTAAAAGGGAAGTGATCAAAAATATATTTCCTTGTCATATATATATAATGCTATTTGATATACACAATGTAAAGTGTATATGACAAAATGTCTAAGCTAGTCTGTGCAGGAAAATACAAGCCCATTTACAAGTTAGGGTAAATGCGAGCTAACAAGCCCAACATAGCGTCCCTCTCAGAAGAAGGAGGCGAAGCTGTGGTCTCCTGTACAAGAATATCCACATGACCCAACAGATCTGCAACCATCTGCATGGTAACCATATGCTCATCAATGTAAGTGCTCATCTCTGCGATCATGCCAGTGGTAAGGGACCTCACTACAGTACTTTCTATAACGGCTACATCCCAAGCAGTTATGGCACTATCCCGCTCAACTATCACTGCATCTCTGGTTGATCTGGCCTCATCCTGCTCAACAACAGTGACATCTCTGCGAGCTAATACCTCGTCTCTCTCTAACAGAGCTGCATCTCTCCCATCAAGGGCAGTCAACATCAAGGATCGAGCCTGATCTCTCTCGAAGGTCATTTAATGAAGAATCTGCTCAAAGTACTGTGCTGAGTGCTGAATCACAACAATACTGGTACTGGGAGAATCTAGAAGAGATGCTGGCAATCCAGCACCTAGCCCCTCCTCGATGTGGAAATCGATGTCCTCCATGGGCTCTACATCATCTGACTCACTATCCCAGTCTTCGTGGATACTACCGCAATGGAGATAAAATCTCTGTCTCCATCCATGCGGAATACTCTGCAGAACAACCTGGATGACTAATAGAAAAATCAGCTATCTCACGCTGATCCCAACATACATACACACGGGATCGGTCCTCTACTGAAAGATAGCGAGAAGCTGAACGCTGACCTATCGCCCCCTCGAAAGGATGAAAGTCCCGGCCCGGTCAAATCATGCGACATCACGGCCAGCGGGTGATAAGTAGTCACACCCCTCAAACCAGCCAGAGGGAGATAATCCATGCCCAGGGCATGAGTAATAAAGCTGTAGGGTGAGCTGAGCCCCGAGCACGACAATATGACAAATGGATCTCTGATATCCGCCAAGAATATGGACCAAGACATAGCATCTATACACTCCGATGGCTGAAAGGAGTATGACATGGCTATATCATGGGTGAACCAATACCCATGCCATTTAAGAGTGCCAATCGGTCTCAAGTGGGACATAAAACACACATATAGCATGACCATCGAGTCAGCGCGTGAACACTCCACATGATAAGTGCAAAGAAGAGGTGGTGGTAATCGCAGGTCTTCTATAATCATCGGTATAATGGTACGACCCTCCCTGAGAGCTCTCACTGCCATGAAGACTGCAATGTCTATCTCATCCATGTATCGTGGCATATAGACATACGACATCACACATAATAGCAGTACATCAATCCTGGCTAGACTGTGACGACCCCAAAATAGGTCCAATCCAACCAACCTATTCTGAGTCGCCAATAACATGGTACAGAAAACAACTACAACTTTATTACAACAATTGTCGTGCAAAATACAACAACACATATACTGTGAGTTTGGATACAAATATATATCAATCTGTGACTCATGTCCCAACCGTGGACAAACACCTCATAATGACACCTTACATAAAGGTATAGTCGAAAACTGCTTTTAGAAATTAGAATCTTTGGGAAGTGCTCAAGGAAACCTTCGTACATGGGAGGCCATGCTTCTAGGTTATGATAGATATCATATAGCCACAGAATTATCCTTAGTTGACCCAATAGACCCCAAAGAAAAATGAGAAGATTACTATCATATTCTTCCCAATGGCGAGTCTTCTCTTGACATATCATTATCTCCACTGTCTCTAATTGAGAATTATACTTCAACCAAACTCCAAGATTATATAGGTAGTGCTCGTATATATACTCAGCAAGTGGATGAGCACAACCCTGTCTTATGATGACACGAGGTGGTATGTCATTAGACATCTTGTATGATAGTGGCAAAACACCCTTCCAACGTTGGGTTTGCCTCACCCTAGTTGATTCACCAAATATAACTACTAAATGATGACCACCATTCTATTCCCCTGTTATCCCCCGCTCGACCCAACTACACTCGTATTACCTGAAAGGAATTGTGAAGCAAAAGGGTGAGCACAACTAGCTCAGTAAAGAATATCATGACTAAAGATAAATAAATTATCAATAGCCTTCAACAGTAATAAATCAGAGATTTAGAACATATGGTAGATGATAAAACTTTTCAACCATAGTTGTAGCGGAACAAGCAATCCATTAGAAGAGTCAAATAGACCATAAAGTCTATTATCTTCTCCATGTTAAAAGTCCACCAACAATGTTTTATCCCTATAATATCAATCAACAATTCCTGTCCACAATCACATGTATAACTCATAATCGTAATTGTGATTCTAAATTCCTCTTCGCATTCAGGACGAAGATAACTTTCATCACCTGTCTTTACCTGAAACATCAAAGATCATGGTTATACCAAATCACAGTTCCTATTCATAATCATACTAATAAATCCATCTTTGCACTACGGCCAAAGATATTCATCAACAGACCATCTTTTGCACTACTGGGCCAAAGATATTCAACAACAGTCATCTTTGCACTCACGTGCCAAAGATATTCATCGATTAGGTCATGTTCATCTAAACACTGCTCATCTTTGCACTCTTTGGCCAAGGTATTCATCGAAATCATTCATCTTTGCGCTCTGAAGCCAAAGATATTCGATTATATCATCATTTAGGACCGAGGATGATGAAAATATTTTAAAGAAAAAAGCGAATCCATTGAAACAAAAGAATAAATATTAAGGATTCATATTTCACTATATTCCATGTCCAAAAATACCTCATAAATAATCATAGTGGAGTAAAATTCAAGAATGATCAAAACATGGATACAATCAAAGCTAGTATCCAGAATAGATATTTTGGACAAAAAGAAGAAAATTTTATTTTTCGGTGAATAGTGCCGTATTCGTGAATAGTGCCGTATACGTGAATAGTAACTCCAACACCAAAAGATAGAAATTTCACAAAAACATCATCACGCTTCGTGAATAATACTCGTGAATAGTAACTCGTGAATAGTAACTCATGAATAGTAACTCGTGAATAGTAACCCCGACATGAAATTTTTTTAAATTTGATAAAAAGTTCAAACCAATATTTCAGCATAATGATATTGAAGAAATAATATCATTTGAGAAGAAAATAACATCCCTTACAATCCCTTACCTCAAAAAGAATAGTACTTACGATGGAATATCGGATATAGTCTTTGAAAGAACTTGCAATAGTATAGCAATACTCAAAGTACTAAAATACTCACAAAATACGCTCGATATAATAGAGAGAGAAAGAGAGAGAAATCTTTAATTTCTGGTGTGATTTTCAATTCTAACCTAAGCACCCTATTTATAGGAAAATGCTTAGAACACCAAAGTAGAAAATTTAATAAAATATTATTATTATTATAAAATTTTCACGCCAACCTCTTGACAACCGATTTTTCAAAGACATTCCAACAACCAAAATCATCAAAAAACGTTTTTCTCAATTAATTTATTTAAAACTCCAAATAATAATAATTAATTATTCTAACTTCAATAATTCATAATAAATAGCCCTTTTATCGTAAAAATTCAAATCTCATTTTTTTTTATAGGAAATTCAATTCTCTACAACTTTACAGAAGAAAGTTTTTTCAAATTCCAAAAAGAAATTGACCAAATCCATAAACGGCAATTTTACAGGCTATAATCAAATTTCAATCAAGAAATGGGCCCACGACATGTTTAACATGTTTTAAAACCAACTTTTCAACAAAAAATACTCTTTCTCCTCATATACTCATATATTCCACATTCATTGTAAAAATATCATTATTATTATATTATAATAATATAATAAAATATTATTTTATCATAAAAGATAAAATATCGATTTTCAACAATTGTCACTTTAAAAATTTTCTCCATCTATATCCACATAAAATGAATATTTTCTTTATCATATAAATCAATAATTAATTATTCACAAATAATATTACGTAATCACAATCATCGACAAACCGTGTAGTTCCTGGAAAGATGGGGCTTTCGAATAAAGATTTCTCCTTCTTCGGCGCAAGAATTAGGTGATCAAACCTCTCCTTAGATGTAACTTTCTAGACATTGTCAATAATGTTATCTAATAATATTATTCAGATAATATGAATTATTGCTCCGATAATGAAAAATACTGTGTAGTGACAATTATTGAAATAACGAAGAATATAAAAATCAACGCAATAATTATTGAATCAATAAAATAAAATAATTTGAACAATAATTACTTTGTAACAATTATTGAGTAGTGCCTTCTTACGTAAGAATTAATAATTGGTGCAATACCGCAGCTACTTGTTCAACAACGCGTATTCATCGTGTTTTTTAATCACCGGGTATTCCAACAAAGATATTAATTGTAACAATCTGCGCCATTTTTTATAAACAACTTATACTTGTCGTTTTCTTCATCCAATCGCTTTCCGTTATGGGGCCCACAAAAGACGCGCACATCGCATTTAATATTCCCCGACAAAGAAAGAATATTCCACGACCAAACGAATATTCTCCAACAACAATGAGTATTTTATAACCACTTGCTTATTTGAAATATTTATGATTTTACCCATAACTAACCACATTAATCAAATCAACCCCTACTATTTCAAAATAATAAATAGAGAAAATTAAATCTTCATTTATAAAAAGTTGGGGCCTTACATAGACGCCAATGATCCTCCGGTGTGGTGAAATCCCCAGAATGTCGTGTATAACTATCCTCAGAGCCAAATCTATCAAACAAAAAATGCTGGGATATAACGTGGCTCGATGTAAGCTCATCCTGCACCACTCTGTGCATCAATTCAGTGAGGGTCATGAACCGTCGACTCATGTCCCCCAAAGCCATATGCACGCAAGGTCTGTCCAGCGGCAGCATCGTCAACCGTGCATACTCCTCCAGAGTCGGAGTCAACTCATGGGTCCCAAATCAGAAAACTTTCCTATCCGATACCCAATGCTCTAGCATGCCATCCACAAATCCTGTGGGAAACTGAAACATCAACAGGGTCATATTATGCTGCAACAAATGATCTACGGTCACCCTGTCTGATGGTGACATGCTATCATACCACGATCGCATACCCGATGCCACCAATGATGGTGGGGTATGATTAATACAGCTAACTATCGAAGAAGACATCTGTATGGACCGTGTCATAAGACCATCCAGGGGTCAATGCTGAATATCTATGAACATACATACATATGCATAACATGATACATGCATTGCAGATAATAGATGGCAATATGATATAGGGAATGAAAAACTGTGCATACATTCCTAAGTATATCAACATCTAATACATCATCTCTGTAAAGCTATAAATACAGGGAAATGGGGCACATACGCCCTACTACTAACAGAGGCCTATCAAAAGATATAGCGAGAATGGGGCACAACCACCCAATAGCTAACAGAGGCCTATCAAAAGATATAACGAGAATACACATCAGAATAAGACAATGGTGTCAATATCTACATCATCAATCCTGTCCACCTGATGTAACTCCTCCTGAGTCACTGGATCTCTATCAACAGGGATGTCAGGCCTATATAGAGGAGGATCTGCGCCGACAAAACCAAATGGGTCATCTGAGGGGCCAGCGCCTAAGCTGGAAGGATCAAACGAATCTGCCTCTGCCGGATCTCTGCCCAAATGTCGGATAAAGAAATGTGCCTGGTCTAGTCATCGGGTCAAATTGTCAATCTGTGTCACATGAGTCGGATCTCGGACACAGGCTATCCAATCTGTCATCATCACGGATCCTGGAACCATATCCCCCATGAACTGAGTGGTGCGGGACTGGGCTCCAATAGTACGAGGTAACCACCAACGCTGGAATATCTCCTGAGTGCAAGGACCCTCTGATAATGTAAAGTCGTCAAACCCCAACAATGGGATGTCAGTGACGGGTGACTGCGATGCAGGCCAATGACGCCTGGCAGGAGGCAAGATTGGCATACGAATCTCCCCTGTGGTGCTCCTAATAGCACGCTCTCCTAAATAGAGCTCCTATCCTCCATCTGTAAAGAGAGGAACTCTCCGGGTGGAGATCACATACTCGACGCCAGTCGGGTACCCATCCTCAAAACTGATGGCCAAATGTTCCCCAGAATAGGGAATCTATGTGATGATATCAGCGGTCAGCAACTCCAGCTGCATGCGACAGTAAGTGAAACCCTCAGCTACAGGGACCTCTGCCAAAATGGAATGATGCCATCGTCGTCCTAGTGGAGTATCTAAACCTAACACACTCACAGGACGCAAGCATGGGAGCCTCTCGTATGCCCAAAACTGCCGACACAATGGCAAAACATCTGCAGTCAGTAAACACTCTTAACCTATAAATGGGAAATGACAAGAGAAATACTCACCAACAGAAATGGGTAGAATCCTAGCCAAGCCTCAATCAAACCCTGTGCGCGTATACGCATTCCCTGGAGGAAATAGGCAAAGGTGTAGGAACCCCAATCATACTATCCAATATGGTCCAAATGACGCGTGGCGCTGATCAAAGTGAATGACACCTTGGAAGAGTTATCTGCTATGAAGCAGCCTCTAATGATCATCGAGAACAATCATTTGAAGAATGCGATCCCGACTCGACATCATCGTGCATGGGGCTCACTCAAAAGCCCATTTCATAGCATCTACGCCAAAGGACCCGCATTTTACGATCCCCTTTTTGAGCGCCTCCGCCAAAACTCCTAACAAGGATCTGACGGTAGTAGGGGTAATATTCTCCATGCAAGGCACTGGCTCCCCTCCAAACTCCATACCTATAATAAATCGCCAATCCATCGGCGTCATCATCACCTCACAGTCCAACAAATGGAGTTACTGAGTCTGATGAAAGCATCGCTCAGACAATGCCCTGAGGTAACCCCAGGGACAACGACGGGGAATGATGAAATAGAATACCCCAAATCCCCAATCATGCACTACCACTCTGTAATCAGGATAAAGAGCCTGATACATAGAGTGTATACTAAACCAATTCCTCGAGGCTGTGTGAAGCAGGGAACCTGTATGAAATACAGATCAACATCAAAACCCTTTAATCCTCATCAATAGGAAAGAAGGAAGATCAAGATCTAACGTCATACCTCGTTAGCATGCAAGTACATCGAGGGATGTCTGCTCAAGTCACCCAAAAGCTCTGGGTTTCCCACCTGAATATAAGGGAGCTCCCTACGGGGAACATGTGCAGCAGGAGCGGGGTCCTCAATCGGAATATCCTCGTCCTCATCCTCAACGTCTGGCACGTCAGCCCGGACTGGACGAATCACTTCCTCCACCAATCGACGAGGCTGTCTGACAGAATGGGGTCGAAGCACTTCAGAAGCCCTCCGCCATATACCAGAAGTGGTCCTGCGGGAACTACTCGGCTGATCCGGATCCATAATATCTGGACAACAAGTCTCCAAATCACCTTAGAAAGGGTGTGGTATCTTCTAAACTGGAGTTTTTAATGCATCTTATGACTATATGCATGCATGCATTTACTTTAACATACAATAGAGTTAAAATGCATGACTACCTAATGCCCACATTTTGAAATTTTTTGCCATAGTTCCCTTTGAAAACATGACTATCCACATGCACATAGGCATGACTAGGTGGCCATTCAGTAGCACACCTGCCCCAAAATCATATACATAATATATGCATTAAAAATCAAAATCATCAATGCATAAGGTTAACCTCAATATAAGGAGTACTTTGCCTTTTTACCTTTTGCTCATTGGACCTCAAATATGACAAAAATAACAGAGAAAGGTGCCAATTTGACTGTCTCAAAAATAAAATTTTTTTACATCATTATGTTTAGCATGGTTTAATACTAACATTTACTATGTTGAATATTTTTTATCAAGTCATTTGTGCATACATAATCACTACTATGTGTTTAAATGCATTTCATGCGATAACTCATTTTCCAACGGACAAAAACTGGAAAAAATACATGCATACGTTACCAGGATAGTGCAGAACACTTGTACGGTGATAGAATTTGCAGAAAAGAGCCCAAACTAAGCAGATCTGAAGGGGAGCTCCGGATTTTTCTTCGCGAGGCAAGTTGAAAGTGACTTGTGAGACCAACCTGCAGGATATTAATATCCACGGTTGGCCGCAGGTCCATCTATGGCTGAAGCAGGTGTACCTGTGGCACCCCTATGTGGGCCCCACCCCTCCAGCTCGGTCCAGTTCGAGTTGCAAAGGAGTTCTTGCGGACTGAAAAAGTCAAATCGAGAATAAAAATGCCACGCGATTGAGCAAAAAAGCCTATAATCTTGGTCTTCTCAGATGGAACTTTGAGTCTGTACATCACTCATTGGTAGTCACCCGAACACGAGGTATACCCTGCCAATGATCTCATTTGTTACAAATCACATCCGGCAATACCGTGTACAAGTCCAATGCCTCCAACTCCGGGTAATTACCCTAAAGATCAACGTGATCCCCAACGGGGGTTACAACGTGGATTCCCAACAGGGGTTACAATGTGGATCCCCGATGGGGGTTACAACGTGAATCCCCGACAGGGGGTTATAACGCACATTCAGCCATTGACACACATATCAACGAAGGTCAAACAACCTTAATGTTATCTCAGCGGAAGACGATTAAACCTATCGAAGCTCGAGAGCTATTCGAGGATTTCATGCTCGATTACTCATATTCTCCAGCGGATCCCTAACGGGGGTTGCAACACGTTCTGCCGTTGATTCACACGTCAACGAAGGTCAAGCAACCTTAACAAATTTTCCCCATGTGGTTCTTTTTCACCCGTTGATTCACATGCCGGTGAAGTACACGTCAACGAAGGTCAGGTAGCCCTAACGACATTTGCTGTTGGCAGTAAATCCGACAGAATCTTGACATGTGATAAGTGGGTTTTATACCTACTTATTGAGTACCAATTCACGCGAACTATGCCCATCTTAAGTATATTTTAGTTTGTTTTAGTTGCTACGGCCTAATTTGGTGGAATTAGAGGGCATGAGGCCAACGGACGTATGAAGCGGGGCACAAGCTATGGATGCGTGGCATGAGGATAAAGTGGAGCAGGAGGCTAAGCAGGGATGAACAAAGGAATGAGCAAAGAAGCATCGATTCTGACATCGTAACTAGGGATCACGATTCACGAAAGCTTCGCTGCCGCCATGACAGACAAGCTTGGAGACGTATACCCACGTGAGCACCCTACCGACATCATGACACTGCTCGCAAGTCGCATGGCCGCATGAGGATTACATTTGGGGAGCCTACACAACATGCGATCTTTACTAATGCCTTGAAATTTTATTTTAATTTTGAATTTTTAAGGGTTGTAATTGGTTTTAAACGATTTCTGACTGGTGTTAGAGGAGGATTATTCAGAATTATTCATTTTGACGTATTTTTCATCTTGAAACTAGGGTTTACACTGGGAGAGAGATTCCAACGTAGAAAGAATGTGACACCCCCAAATCCTGGTACTTCATTTCCTCAAGATTTGGTGTTCACTTAATCAAAACATTCATTTATAACTACCCAATTATAATAAAATTGAATAATAAAACCTGCCCATACATAATTAAACTTAAATAAAAATCTCCCAGGTTATCTAACCTTTAACAACAATCATTCAAATGCGAAAATTAAATAAACTTCATTACAATCATTAAACCAACGTCTGATAATAAAACTATCAAATCTATTACAAGTCTTCAGTACTTGTTCATCTTTCCTTTTCCCTTATTGGTGCTAGGTACGTCACCAGTTTCAAGCTGTAAGAAATTTTACAGGCAAGAATGAGCAAACAAGGCCCACTTGAAATAACAATAAGTAAATCTTTAAACTTTTACATCAATTGCCAATATTAGGCTCAATAGAACTGAACAATATATTCTATTAACTTTCTAAAAATTTTAACATTCACTGAGGGTCTAATGACCACGAATCATGTCCACAGTTATAAGTAATCTTTTAACTTTAACTTTAACAGTCGTAAGACTATAAGGACTCCACGTGCTTTAGGGGATCAACCCTTAGTACAATGTATTGTGCACAACCATTTCAACGCTAAGCGTAAACCTCTATTAAAAGAGTTGTTCATCTCAGTATTTAGAGTACAAGTCCGCACCAAAGGAAGTTTGGTTTGGATAAGCTTTCAAGGTAATTTGGAATTCAATGAACATCAACTAAGGAGTAGTTGAATAAAACTAATAACACTATACTATAGAATAATCGTGATTGAATCAATCATAGTAAACTAAAGTCATGCTTTAGGAATAATCTAATAGCATACAATTTGAATAACTATAGTATACCTTGCTTGAACAACACTAAGCCAAACAGTAATTGAATTAACAAGATAATAGATTTGAAAACTTGCTCAAGATTAAACTATAAGATTTGGGATACTTATATCGTCATGAGCAACTAGATACAATGACTTACTCAATAATAGGCAATCTAGCTCTACGAAAGTGTAGAGGTAGCAACTTACAACAATTGTAATTGAATTTGAAAACAATAATGTACCAAATGAAATTAAACTCGCACAATGAAGTTTTGAGTTAAAGAACTTGCCTTTAGCACAAGCTAAACCCTTACCACTTGAATTTCAATACCCTAAACATATGTCATCATGACATAATTAGTCATTATCAACATTTTATATCTATATAAACAAATATATACATCATATGGGTTAACTTACCCATTCACATAATCAAACTATGTTACAAATAAGTAACACTTGATAACATGTTCATTCATAGTTTAATACTACTGAAATCGTCATTTAACATTCCTATTATCAACACATAACATTTATTTTCAAAGTTCGTGTAATAAACTAACACTATCAGACCATTACGCTTAACTTTCATGACTGGCTACTTTATTTCATACACTGGTTGGTATTTATGCCATGTCCGAGTCACATATCCATTGATTGGTACTGTGACACAATGACGTCAAGGCCATGATGCGAGATTTGTCTTCTTTGAGTATTACCATGTGCTAGAGTCGAACTTCGGCGACCAAGCTCGACAACAGCATGAACAAAAGCCAAATTGGCCTAAAAGCTCGAATCTAATTGACTGATTAACATGTAATTTACACATAGACTTCATGTAACCATATTGTGAAGACTTCTAGCATGTTTCTACCCATAAAATAACATAAACATCAAATATACAACACCCAATTTCAATGTTTTTGGTAAAAACTCTATTTTTGATATTTTCAATGGAAATCAACAC
The DNA here is from genome assembly GCA_020205605.1 of Panax ginseng. NCBI lineage: Eukaryota > Viridiplantae > Streptophyta > Magnoliopsida > Apiales > Araliaceae > Panax > Panax ginseng. The sequence continues at coordinate 58,109,594 of CM035140.1, read as the reverse complement.
TGTGATTTTGTTTTTCAATCAAAACAGTAAATTCAAAACACCATAGTTATGATTATACATACTTTATCAAATTCAATAATCAATTTATCAATTTAACAACTAATTAAACCTTAATTTCTATTTTAAATTAACCATATTCATATATATTTTCATGTAAACACTATAATATGGTTTTCTTCACAAAACACATACATACATGAACTAGTTTCTCTGTAATCATCTTATAATCAATAATTTATCATATAACCATAAACACTATCAATTTATCTTTTTATACAATTTCATAGAGAACTTTTTGGAGGAAGAAGAAGATAACAAAATTTTAAGGAAAAATGTTTGGATGATACCTTGTATGCTAGATGATGAAGGTTTTCCTTTCTATGATTCTTTCTTGCAATTTCTTTTATCAAAACCTGTTAGGACTTCTCTCAATTTCTCTATAGTTTTCTTCTTCTATCCATTTTCTTCTTCTGAGTTTTCTTTCTTCCTAACTCTAACATACGTAGAATAATATAACGTATATAGTAATAATAGATATATTAAGTATAGGATTTAACTGACATCAGTTATAATATTTTGAAAATCAAAAGCCATAAGGCTTGTTTGGCTAGGCTTAATAAAAATTAACTCATTAACCCTTACACCTTGTTTGGTAAACCTAATTAAAACAAATGGATTAAATCCTTATACCTTGTTTGCTAAAACATCATTAGATTAAAGACTTATTATGCAATAAGACATGTTTGGCAAAAACTAAATTAAACTCTTTTAATTTATTTTAATAACTCCTTTATAGCAAGGTTATTTGTCACACTTCTATTAAATTAAATAATCAATTTAATCAATTCAAATACTAATCTATTAAATTACTTTCACACATAAATCATTATCACATAATTATAATTTCCTTTATAATTTTATTCAACCAACTAACACTTTATTTTAATCACAATTCTAATTAAAATATTATAATCCATTTAATCCTTATAAGCTCTCTAGCTTACTTATTAAATTAAATTAGTATATAACCTCATAACAATTAATTTTTCTTAGCTCATTAATTATTTATTCAACAATTAAATAACTAACCCACATAAACTCAAATTGAACAATTATTTATTCAACAATAAACATATCCACTATATATTTATATAAATCAATAAATATTTAATATTTAATATTTAATTATTTAATCAACAAATAATTAACTATACCACATCAACCCAAATTGAACAATTATTTATTCAACAATAAATCTATATATAAATCAATAAATATTTAATATTACACTTTAAAATTCTGGAATGTTACAAGGAAGCCGAAACTTTACTTTTCTACTTCTTGGGATTCTCTACCAGAGTGGATATTTTTATTAGTATTTTTGCTGGATGTTTATGAGGATTTGAATGTTACTAGTGGATTATATTCAGCAATTGGGTTTGATCGTTTCTGTCTTTCATCTTTCAATTGTTTGTTTATTAGCCATGTTTAGCGTTGATCCCATAATGGCTTTTGGTTAAGTCATGAACTAAACTCCATTATGGGATTCTAACGGATTTTAATATGTAGTTTGATTGCATGCTTGAATGCTAGATTATTTTACATATCATTTGGGATTTCTATCATGATTTTTTTTGTATGTATGAATGCTTGATCACCATTCGTTTCAGTACTTGTATGGAATTGACAATGAACATGCGAGTATGGATTGTAATCATGATAAAGATACGTGATATGGGGGGTGCATTTTATATGGCTTGTGTATTTCGTGAACCAGATAGACATATACTATTTCACCGTATGAGTTAGAATAAGGGCTTGTACTTAAATTCAATATGGTTGCAATTTCACATAGACATATAGTGATTTTGGTTATATTGATGATTACATAGAGTCTATCACTTGTGGATGATGTGTAAGTAGGTCATAGTGCATTGAAAAATGGCTATGACTCTTTTAGTGCTCTTGGTTACTTTCCTATGATATGTGAACAAGTCATGCATGATAGTAGTGATTAAATGAAATATTAAATGAAGTTAGGATCCCATTACTTTCAGATTTGATTTATTACATCTTTATTCTTGTTTTAATCGTTATTCGCGACCAGAGTAACAAACCAATCATATTCATTAGTTTGAGCATATAAATATAGTGATTTAATTGATGCATAGTAATTTAAATTAAACAACTTTCTCTGTGGGATCGATACTTTACTTGCTCTGTATTACTTGTTTACACATGTATGCTTGCATGAGTTAGAGCTCTTTTGTTATAACTAAAAAAAAAGAGGCAACAAGTTTTTGGCACCGTTGCCAGGGAAAGGCATTTAAATTATTATTATTATCATTAGTTTTAAGCTATATTGTATGACTTAGACAAATCCATTCTTATCTCATTTCCATTTTTGTTTTTGTTTCAGGAACTTGTATAAATTTTTTTGCGCACACGGTCATCCAACCCCGACTTAACACCTATTCAAGACAACATAAACGTGAGAGGTTGGAAAGCGAGTGTTCGTAGGAATTTACAAGCACAGTTAGAAAGTACCACAGCTAATATGGCAGCCGAGGTACAAGGAGAAGAGCAAAGAGAGGAGCATAGGGCTCTGAAGGAATATTCCATGCCCAATATTAATGGATTACAGTCTAGCATCGTCAGACCAGCGATAGTAACCAATACATTCGAGATAAAAATGGGCACTATTCAGATGGTACAAAATTCGGTACAGTTTGGGGGTGCCGCTACAGATAATCCGAATGAACACCTGTTGAGTTTCATCAAAATTTGTGATACATTCAGATACAACGGTGTGATGGAGGATGCTATCAGACTTAGGCTATTCCCATTCTCATTGAGGGACAAAGCAAGAAGTTGTCTTCATTCTTTGCCAACAAGATCTATAACTACATGGGAGGACTTAGCACATAAATTCTTAGCCAAGTTCTTCCCAATGGCTAAGATTGCAAAGATGAGGACAACTATCTCTCAGTTTGAACAACAACAGGGCGAATCCTTATATGAAGCATGGGAGAGATATAAAGAGATGTTGAGAAAGTGTCCACATCACGGTATGCCAGACTGGATGGTGATCAACTCATTTTATAATGGATTGGGATGGCAGTCGAGACCGATTGTAGATGCAGCTGCAGGAGGGGCATTATGGGCAAAAAGCTATGAGGAAGCCTATAACCTTATCGAGACAATGGCATCAAACGATTTTCAGAATCCTACATCTCGAATGCCACAGCCTAAGGTTGCAGGTGTGTTGGAAGTAGATGCTATCACGCAGTTGTCATCACAGATGGTAGCCATGGCGAAGAAAATATATACATTAGCAGAAGGTAAAACGAAGATGATTGCTTTTGTATGTGAGATTTGTGCGGGGTCACACTCAACAGATCAATGTGCTATCAGCTCAGATTCGGTACAGTATGTGAGCAATTATAGAAAAGACCAAGTTCAGTTTCAGAACACATACCACCCCAACAACCGAAATCATCCAAACTTTAGTTGGTCAAATAACCAAGGGAATCAGCAGAATCAGTTTCAAACAAATAATCAGTTTTAGACACAACCAGCGTAGTCACAGTTTAATCCTAGACCACCTTTTTCGCCGGGATTTTCGCAACAACAACATCACACTCTAGCTGTACCTCAACAAGATAAGAAATCAGAAATGGAGGAGATGATGATGAAATACATGGCAAATACAGAAGTTATGATCAAAAGCCAAGCAGTGGCTATTAAGAATCTGGAAACTCAGATGGGGCAGATGGCGAACATGCTTACCAATAGGCCCCAGGGTTCATTGTCGAGTAATACAGAAACAAATCCACGAAGAGAAGGGAAGGAACAGTGTCAAGCTATCACATTGAGATATGGGAAAAACACCGTAGACACTGCAAGTCGTGCGCTCGCGCCCAATTATCTTCGAGGAGGACGCGCTGATCAGCCATGAAAAAGAAAGGATCGATTGCTAAAGAAGACAATCTGGAAAAATATGAGGTTCAACAGGAAGAGAAAGATAAAGCAGGTTCAGAGGAGAAGCTTAAAAGTTCAGTACCGCCAATTCACCGTCAAGTTCCGTATTCGCAAAGATTAAATAAGCAAAGGGAAGACAAACAATTCAACAAGTTTTTGGAGATATTTAAAAAGCTGCAAATCAATATACCTTTCGCCGAGGCATTAGAACAAATGCCAAGCTATGCAAAGTTCATGAAGGGTATACTATCAAGGAAGAGGAGATTAGATTTAATTTGAGACGAGTGGCCTTGATGCGGAAAGAATGCAGCAAAGATTGCAAAGACATAAGTTACCTCCGAAGCTGAAAGATTCAGGCAGTTTCATAATCCCGTGCACAATCGGGAAGATGAAGTTTGAAAAGTGTTTATGTGATCTTGGGGCAAGCATAAATTTGATGCCCTTATCAGTATTTAATCAGTTGGGATTACCAGAGCCAAGGCCAATAAACATTTCTTTGCAGCTAGCTGACAGATCCATCACGTATCCATGGGGAATTGTTGAAGTTGTATTAGTGAAGGTGGACAGATTTATCTTTTCGGCTGACTTCATCATTTTGGACTACGAGGAAGATAAAAGTATACCAATTATACTGGGGAGACCATTCTTAGCCACAGGCAGGACTTTGATAGACGTGCAAAAAGGGGAACTCATGATGCATGTACATGATCAGGAGGTGACCTTTAACGTCTTTAAGGCGATGAAGTTCCCAATAGATGAAGAAGAATTCTTCCGGGTTGATGTGGTGAACCGGGTTCTAAATGATGAATTACAGAGTAAAGTGGATTGTGAACCATTGAGAAGTATCATTGCTGAAAATTCAGATGTGGAGGATGAGGTATTAAACAAATTTGTTCAATATCTGGATACCACTCCACAGTATGGAACCATTGCAGTATGTGATAAGTTTCCAGACAAACATCTTAAAGTGAATGGCCAGAGATTGAAGAGTGATGCTGGTGGTGAGGTGGACAGAAAGAAATGCACCTCAACTCGTTCTTTAACTTGAAATTCAGAGACAGTCAAGCTAATTGACTATAACTTAGCGCTTGATGGGAGGCAACCCATTATTTCTATCTCTATTTTTTATTTTATTCAGTTTAAATTGTTTTAGTTGGTTCATCTTAGTCTCATTATTGATAGTTTGTAGGAGTTGCATAATTAAGTGTGTAGCAAGATTTGCATTGAGAATGAGTGAAACATGTTAGAGAGTATGTGGTTAGAATTCATGTTTTAACATAGTGCTTTAATACCGATGTAGGTACACCAATTGAAGTCATCACGATTAGGCAGTTTGGAAGCAAACTCGATGAAGACAGAAGCATGCTCGCATCTGTAGCAAGAATGGAAACAACACAGACCATGCTACCGCCATACACAAATTAAAACCTCATGCAATGCGCGTGCGACATCAGACATGGAAAAATTTTGAAGTGTAAAAACGTGATGGATATCAGTTGGACTCTCATTTGCAATCAAAACAGAAGAACAAACACATTGTCTCTCCATAACTCACGTCTCTATCTCTCTATCAGTTACAAATTGAAGCCGTACATCTCTCAATCACATATCCATGATTCTCTCCACGTTCAAAACTCAAACCCACACTTTCATCCAATTACAATATATAACTAGGGTTTCTATTTGGTTGGGCAGAACGAATTTGGGGAGTAATATCATCATTTGTTTCTTCTTCCTTCTCAGTCATTCCATCTGTGCAATCTTTATCAACTGCAAATGGGGCCTAAGCGAGCATGCTCTATTTCATCTTTTTCTTCATCCTCCTCGGGCAGTCAAGGGGAGGATATTTTTGAGCACACTAAGTTTCTCAACTTGGAAGCTCAGCAGGAGTATTACCGCATTGTGGCGAAGACATTTATCAAGGAGCGCAGTTTTAAACCAGAGGGGCAAGATGGGCAATTATGTGCCATGATTCATGAGAGAGGCTGGGGTGGACTGACTGCCACTCCCACGCCCATTCCGATGAGCATAGTCCGCGAGTTTTATGCCAATGCCAAGGTCACCATGAGCGGTATAGCTTTGGTTTGCGGTGTTGAGATAGATTACAGACCCCGTGCCATCCGCACCATGTTTGGACTTACCGATACACCGCCAACGGGGGCTGCTAATTGGGTCACCGGTGCACATTCGGAGACAGACATGGAGTTGGTTATTGCTGAATTATGCCTGTCTGGCACGAAATGGACCTATAAAGTCGGCACGAATCAACCTCGCATATTCCCAGCCGCCGTCCTGAACCGCTATGCAAAGGCGTGGAATCTGTTCATATGTGCCAAGCTCATGCCTTCCTCTCATCAGCACGAGATCACAGCGGAGAGGGCAATTATTCTATGTGGTATAATCACCGGGAAATACATTGACATTGGTCATCTTATCCATCAGAATATGCTGCGCTATCTGCGGGGAGGCACCATTGGGAGCATTCCACACGCATCAGTGGTTGCTATGCTATGTGCTAATCAGGGATGCAACTGGGGCAACGAACAAATGCAATACCCAAGTCAGGACATAACTCATGCCACAATTGCAAAATTTGAGGATTGGGCTGGAGGTGTACCACACCCACGCGGATTAGGATTTATCATTCAGCCTACTTTTCCAGAGCCACCACAGCAGCCCCCTCAGACAGATGAGGCAAGCCCGTCCACGCAAGCACATGCCACCCATGGTGATCGCCAGCTCCGAAGGTTGGAGCGAAAAGTCGATGCTATGTACGATAATCTGCACGCGTTGCATTTAAAACTCACGAGGGCCTTGTTTGAGCTTTTTAAGATTAAGGAACGACGCTGGAATGGCCTCAGTTTGGGACAACAGTGCAATATCCACCACCAGATTCACCACTCGAGGAGGGTGGTTATAACATTCCATAATTTTAAAGTGTAATATTAAATATTTATTAATTTATATAAGTATTTAATGGATATGATTAATTGTTGAATAAATAATTGTTCAATTTGAGTTAATGTGGTTTAGTTAATTATTTGTTGAATAAATAATTAAATATTAAATATTTATTTATAATATTAAATATTTATTGAATTATATAAGTATTTAATGGCAATTTGAGTTGATGTGATTTAGTTAATTATTTGTTGAATAAATAATTAAGGAGCTAAGAAAATTAATTGTTAGGAGGTTATATACTAATTTAATTTAATAATTAAGTTAGGGAGCTAATAATGATTAAATGAATTATAATATTTTAATTGGAATTTGTGATTAAAACAAGGTGTTAGTTGGATTAAATAAAATTATAATTATAAAGAAATTATAGTTTTGTGATAATGATTTATGTGTTAAAGTAATTAAATAGATTAGTATTTGAATTGATTAAATTGATTATTTAATTAAATAGAAGTGTGACAAATAACCTTGCTATAAAGGAGTTATTAAAATAAATTAAGGGAGTTTAATTCAGTTTTGCCAAACAAGGCCTAATGCCTATTAAGTCTTTTATCTAATTGTGTTTTACCAAACAAGGCATAAGGATTAATGGGTTATTTTATTAAGATTAGCCAAACAAGCCTTATGGCTTTTAAATTTCAAAACTTACATAACTGATATCTAGAGTTATATTATATAATTAATATATATTATTACTATATACGTTATATTTTCTAGTACGTATGTTAGAGAGAAGAAAGAACTCAGTTGAAGAAAAAGAGAAGAAGAAGAAGAAAACTAGAGAGAATTTGAGAGAAATCCTAACAGGTTTGAGAAAGGAATTGGAGAAAAGAAGTTTGATAATCAATAGTATCCATCATCTTTTTAATCAAAAGTAGGAGCTTAACCTTTTCTTTAAAAGTTTAGTTTTCCTCTTCCCAAAAAGTTCTCTGTGAAATTTTATAAAAGATAAATTGATGGTGTTTATGGTTATATGATAATTATTGATTATAAGATGATTACATGAGTTTATATATATGATTATAGAAAAACTAGTTTATGTATGTATGTGTTTTGTGGAAGAAAATATATTACAGTGATTACATGAAAATATATATGAATATGGCTTAATTTAAAATAGAAATTAAGGTTTAATTAGTTGTTAAATTGATAAATTGATTATGGAAATTGATAGAGTATGTATAATCATAACTATGATGTTTTGAAATTTCTGTTTTGATTGAAAAACAAAATAACAGTGTTGATTTTCATTAAAAATGTCAACAATGGAGTTTTTGCCAAAAACATTGAAATTGGGTGTTGTAAATTTGATGCTTATGTTATTTTATGAGTAGAAACTTGTTAGAAGTCTTCACAATATGTTTATATGAAGTCTATATGTGTATTACATGTTAATCAGTCTATTAGATTCGAACTTTTAGGCCAATTTGGCTTTTGTTCATGCTGTTGCCGAGCTTGGTCGCCGAAGTTTCGACTCTGGCGCGCGCAAAGACCAATCAATAACTCATGACTCGTGTCATAAATACTTGACTCAAATACCAACCACAAAGTGTAAACTATGAAATAAGCAGTCATGAAAGTTAGCGAGAATGTTCTGACAGTTTTGTTTAAGTATACAAATTTTGAAAATAAATGTTATGTGTTAATAATATGAATGTTAAATGATGATTTCAGTAGTATTAAACTATGAATGAGCATGTTATCAAGAGTTAATTAGTATTAACGTAGTTTGATTATGTGAATTGGTAATTTAACCTACATGATGTATATATTTTGTTTATATAGATATAAAATGTTGGTAATGACTAATTATGTCATGATGACATATGTATAGGGTATTGATTCAAGTTGTAAGGTTTAGCTTGTGCTAAAGGCAAGTTCTCTAAATCAAAACTTTATTGTGCGAGTTTAATTTCATTTTGTACATTATTGTTTTCAAATTCAATTACAATTGTTGTAAGTTGCTACCTCTATACTTTCGTAGAGCTAGATTGCCTATTATTGAGTAAGTCATTGTATCTAGTTGCTCATGACGATACAAGTATCCCAAATCTTATAGTTTAATCTTGAGCAAGTTTTCTAATCTATTATCTTGTTAATTCAATTACTGTTTTCAATTCGATTACAATATAATGATGTAAGTTATTTGGAGCAAGTTATTCTTGTATTTAACTTGTTGTTTAGCATGCACAACTATATATGCTATGCATGCTTATTATTACAATATAGTGAATTTTTAAACGACTTTTGAGTATTTTGGAAAATATCAGCTGAGATATAATGTTTTACACAATGCAATTCATAATGATGTTTAAATGATTTCGGTTTGCACGAATGTGTTCACAATCACTTGTAGGTATAAGAAGGATGTGTTGCATTGCTCGATAGAAAATGTTGTTTTAAAAAGGGAAATATGTAGAAAGTGAACTTAGACGGTTTATAACATTGATTTTTAAACTTTGGGAAAACATGGGTATCTATGTATAAAAAAAATAATAAAATATAGTAATAACGTGGCTAGTCTTATTTCGGGGCCCTGGCTACTTGAGTAAGTACGCCCGAGGGGATTGTCTCTACACCTAGCGCCCTAAGGTCTTTCATGGTCTGGGAGTCGTTGGCTGAAATCTCGCTAAGGGGTAGCAGTGTTGCCTAATGGAGTAAGACATTGCACAGTCATGTGATAAAAAAAAAATAGCAATAAACACCGCCGAAAAGTGCAAAAATCATTCTCGTGAGTAAAAATAAAGCAGTTAAGCCCATTGTTGAACCTCAGTTTGTTTTGATATGTTGGAATAGTCTTTGTTGTATATGTATACATGAATCTTGATTTAAATTATAATTTTCTGTTTTGAGCAATATAGCATGAGTATTCTTTGCTTAAATCAAGTTTTGGTGAATATAACACACACACACACACAATATATCTATAGCATTTATGAATTATCTAAGTGTATGACATTATGCCTACAGTTTGGTTTCAATCTGTATTCTTGAATCTAGAAAAAATTCATTTGAGGCAATTTGGACCAATTTACGTGATAAATTTGGACAATGTGAGATTAGTTGCATCATAATTTAGTTGCATAGTAATATAGCTGCATTTTCATTGTTCATTAGTATGCATTGCTTGAGGGCAAGCAACAGTTCAAGTTTGGGGGTATTTGATAAGTGGGTTTTATACCTACTTATTGAGTACCAATTCACGCGAATTATGCCCATCTCAAGTATATTTTAGTGTGTTTTAGTTGCATTTCATGTTAGTTTGCATTGCATATACTTAAAACTCATTTTGGTGAAAAAGTGCAAGCTATGACCTAATTTGGTGGAATTAGAGGACACGAGGCGAACGGACGTATGAAGCGGGGCACAAGTTGTGGATGCGTGGCATGAGGATAAAGTGGAGCAGGAGGCTAAGCAGGGACGAACAAAGGAATGACCAGCAGAATGATTAGTTGCGCAATGCAGTAACCGTGGATCATACAGATTCTGCGAAGCCGCCATGGTACCTGCAAAGAGACAAGCTTGGAGACGCTTGCGCCGTCACGAACAACCTGCTGGACATGATGACACACTGCACGTCACGCGTCCGCGCGTGGATTAAACTAGGGGAGCGCACGGCCGCGCGCGATGCTGACTAATGTTGAGCTGTTTATTTTGATTTTGAATTTTTAAGGGTTGTAATTGGTTTTAAACAATTTCTGACTGGTGTCAGAGGAGGATTATTCAAAATTATTCATTTTGACGTATTTTTCATCTTGAAACTAGGGTTTACACTGGGAGAGAGATTCCAACGTAGAAGGAAGCCGAAACTTTACTTTTCTACTTCTTCTTGGGATTCTCTACCAGAGTAGATATTTTTATTAGTATTTTTACTGGATGTTTATGAGGATTTGAATGTTACTAGTGGATTATATTCAGCAATTAGGTTTGATCATTTCTGTCTTTCATCTTTCAATTGTTTGTTTATTAGCCATATTTAGCATTGATCCCATTATGGCTTTTGGTTCAGTCATGAACTAAACTCCATTATGGGATTCTAACGGATTTTAATATGTAGTTTGATTGCGTGCTTGAATGCTGGATTGTTTTACATATCATTTGGGATTTCTATCATGATTGTTTTGCATGTATGAATGCTTGATCACCATTCGTTTCAGTACTTGTATGGAATTGACAATGAACATGCGAGTATGGATTGTAATCATTATAGCATGCGTATATGGGGTTGTTTTATATGACTTGTGTATTCCGTGAACCAAATAGACATATAATGTTTCACCGTATGAGTTAGAATAAGGGCTTGTACTTAAATTCAATATGGTTGCAATTTCACATAGACATATAGTGATTTTGGTTATATTGATGATTACATAGAGTCTATCGCTTGTGGATGCTGTGTAAGTAGGTCATAGTGCATTGAAAAATGGCTATGACTCTTTTAGTGCTCTTGGCTACTTTCCTATGATATGTGAACAAGTCATGCATGATAGTGGTGATTAAATGAAATATTAAATGAAGTTAGGATCCCATTACTTTCAGATTTGATTTATTACATCTGTATTCTTGTTTTAATCATTATTCGCGACCAGAGTAACACACCAATCATATTCATTAGTTTGAGCATATAAATATAGTGATTTAATTGATGCATAGTAATTTAAATTAAACAACTTTCTCTGTGGGATCGATACTTTACTTGCTCTGTATTACTTGTTGACACATGTATGCTTGCATGAGTTAGAGCTCTTTTGTTAGAACTAAAAAAAAGAGGCAACAACATGTCCTGGCGATACTAACCAGGAAAGGTCAACGTCATCAAGGAGGATCGATGATGGAATATGTTATACACATCCTCAAGCAGACCAAGCTTTATCCCCACAGATCTCTTACACATAAGAGGTACATCTTCAGGATTAAGTCGTTATCAAGGATCCAGGAATTTGGTGATAACCCCAACATCAACATCCTAACATATTCGGATTACACATCCGATCAGGTCATAGTTACCAATCCCCAGTTGAAGCAACATGGAGCCAGCAATCATCCCCAACATGTTGGGCAACAACCCCGTACACATGCATAATACATTTGTATCATGTTGCTACATATAGTATCATGTTTGTCTTGTTGCATTTCAAGTGTCTAGGATTCTTTATCCCACCCATGCATTGCATTACATGAGTATGATAAAGAGGGGCATCTGTAGACACTTGAAATTTTCTACACACCTGTCACTAACGTTGCAGGAGGACAAATTTGTCTTTCAAGAGGGAACCCTGGAAGATAGTCCATATCCATTCTGGATACTACCAGAAGTTCAACATCAACCCCAGAACACACACTGGGAGTAACAACTCCAACCTTGGAGAGAACCCCGAGGCGTGTGGATACAATACCGGAACACACACCAGAGAAGATCGATTAATCTCGGAGATAACCCCGAGGTATCCAGTCTCAGTCCCAATCATGGGAATAGCTACCAACCTTGGTGATCACCCCAAGGAATGCAGTTCCGATGATAACCCCGAAAATGCTTGTTTCAAATGCAACCAGCTTCAATCTCGGAGATAACACCGGGAGGACAGGCACACCTCAGAGTTGACACTAAGGACTTTCAACACTTACAGTAGTCCAATCTCGGTGAAGCCACGAGCAACGCGTCGCTGTCAAATTTCAAACCGTGATAACATCCGGTGAGGGCAACCTCGTCATCTTGACAACGCGATACCATATCACGTTGTCTCAACATTTTATACACACATCTCTACACAAACGATGTCCCACAAGAATCAAGGAAAACCAATCCCGAGTGATTATTGTACGGAGTAACGGATATAATTTGAAGCTTGAAGATCGGAGGGCATCGTCCCATCTTCAATGACTTCGTGCAAACTCTAATCCCATGCCATTGTACAACTCTCAACAACGGCTGTCTGAAATAGGTCCTGTATACCTCAATCGGATGCCTGGATTGCAATTCTAAAAGTTCGAGCGAACATTACAGTGCCTGAGTGCACATACTACGAGACGACCCAACCCGAGAAACCCGGGGCAACCCGGCAAATCAGTACACTGCGGGTGGCCATAGTAGTACACTTTATGGCCCCCTCTATAAATAGAGGGCTTGGGGTGGCCATTTTAAGAAGAGAAAGAGTGAGGAAGCCTTGTCAAATTTGCTCCGTACTTGCAATATACTGAGTGCTTTTCCATTTTAAACACTTGTGAGCTCACATATAGCTACTTTTGTACCGGCGGGAGCCGAGTTTCATCCACTTTAAAGATATAGAAGTCTTCTTTGGCAACCCACTGTAAGCCTTCTCATACACTTTAAAGCCTTTCTCTTCATCTTTGCACACACCCTTCTTCACGTTAAGAGTCATGTTGCGTGTGTTTGCCCGAACTTCGGTCCGTGGTTTTATTTCAGTTTGTATATACATATTATATATATATATATATATATTTATATATATGGACTAACATTATCGAGTTATGCCTCGATTGAGCCTAGACTTTGGTAGGGAGCGTTTACTTGCTTTAATATATATATATATATTTATATATATTAACTGTGTGTCGAACTTTGTTCGATGAGCCTGAACTTTGGTGCAAGTGCGTTTACTTTAATAATATATATATATATATATATATATATATATATATATATATATATATAAACTATGTGTCGAACTTGGTTCGATGAGCCTGAACTTGATTCGGTGCGTTTACTGCTTATATATATATATATATATATATATACTTATATATATGAATTGTTGTCGAACTCATTAGATGAGCCTAGATTTTATATACAGTGCGTTTACTCGCTTATATATATATATATATATATATATATATATATATATATATATATATATATATATATATATGAATTGTTGTCGAACTACATTTCGATGAGCACGGATTTTATATCCTATGCGTTTATTGATTATATATATATATATATATATATATATATATATATATATATTTCGTCCCCACAGAGTTTACTTACATGGTGGTTAATCGCTTTTACACTTTTCTTTACGTTTCATCCTCGCTGAGTTCACTTCGTGGCGTGGCGCTTGATTGCTTTATACGACTTTATTTACATTTTGTCCCTTTGGAGTTTCCTCCGTGGCGGTTGATAGCTTTTACAACTTTATTTACATTTTGATCCCCATGGAGGAGCTTCGTGGTTGGTGATCATGTCTCGATATATATATTTACTGACTTTTATATATATACCGCTATCGCTTTCATACAAATTATGGTATCATATGCGCTTAGGAATCATGTGATCACGCATTCAACCTATTGGATCTAGATTCGGTTCGTGATGGATATTTTCAAATTTATGGCGACTTGTAAATTATTCTGCGGTGTCTAAATTTCCTCAGATAGTTTTCATACCCACGAGGAAGTCAGTATTATTTTGTACATTATTTTCTTACAGATGCTTCGCATCTCGAAAAATAAAATCAATCAAGCCGAATACTTAGTAAAATGGAAGTATCAAAAGGTCTCAATTACTATTGAGCATCAGGGTTTGAAAAACCTTTTTTATAAAACATCACTGCCATATCTTGCTATAAACTGAGTTTTTACATAAATTCAAACCTTGTGTATATAGGTGTGAACGAGGCCTCGCACTACTTCCAAATAACAGCACATTGACCAACACACACACACACATTCAGATAATAGTTTCTTGAAAAGAGGCGATCACAAGTAGTAACACGGATGTCGAAGTGCCTAACACCTTCCCTCCGCATAACCAAGTCCCCGGACCCTAATGAATCTCGGTTTCATCGACCCAATTAGCAGTGTCACATCACTTGGTCAATGTGCAAACCTTTTCTCTGTTGTGTTGGTACAACCATCTAAAAAACCAACTGGCGACTCTTAACTGTCCATCGTCGACATTATACATGTCAGACCTTTTTCACTTGTTTTTTCAAACAAATCTCACCTAAAATGAGAACACCAAAGAATAAGTAACGGAAATGGACATTCAAAAATCCCGACGTCGACAATATGATAAGGAAATATTTATTTTATGCGGACAAAAATGATAGATAGGAAAATATTTATTTTATGTGGTTATAAATGAAGGAATTAATGTTGAGGTGTTTTATCAGTATTTTGTCGGATTGGAGGTATTAAAAATCAAATCGGTGTTCTTAAAGCTCTATTGCGTGAGTTATAATTTTGATCCGACCTTTGGATCATTGTGATTTTTGGATATGTTATACATATATAAGTTGAGTATATGTCCACAAATTTTGAACCGTTAAAAATTAATGTATGATTTGTTATGAATTTTTAGAGGTGTTGAAAATTGTCCGTTTGTGGAATTCGGATATTTTTTGTTTGGAATTTGGAAAAACTTTCTTCTACAAAGTTGTAGAGAATTAGATTTCGTGTGGAATGGATATAAAATTCATATTTTTCTGATAAAAGGGCTATTTTATATGAATTACTGAAGTTTCAGAAAATAAAATGATTTTTATTAAAATTGGGTGGGACCCACTTTTGTTTTTAACATGTGGGTTGCCAAATAATTTCAGAAATGGCATGCTGGCTTTCAACAAAGGATGCGTGGAAGGAAGAAAAATAAAATTATTATTTTATTATTTAGTCTCCTTTGGCATTCTAGCATTTTCCTATAAATAGACGCTTAAGTTAGAATTGAAAATCACACCAGAAACACATTTTCTTTTTCTCTATATTATCGAGCGTATTTTTGTGAGTATTTAGATACTTTGAGAGTTGCTATTCAGTGCAAGTTTCCTTTGGCTTTACATCCGATATTCCGATCAGAACTACTGTTATTTTGAGATAATGGATGTTATTTTCTTCGTAAATGATATTATTTTCTTCAATATCATTATGCCAAATTATTGGTATGAGTTTTATTGTGGAATTTCTACCTTTTTGTGTCAGGGTTACTATTCACGTATACGGCACTATTCACGTATACGACACTATTCACGAATACGATACTATTCACCGAAAAATGAAATGTTCTCTTTTTCGTCCCAGATGTCTATTATGGTTACTATCATTAATTGTATCCATATTTTGATCTTCATTCTATACTTGTTTTGTTAAAATTTTGGCTTCTATACTCCATGAAATTAGTAGAATATCCTTGATATTTGCGTTTCATCCAGTATCTTTTCATGAAAATATTATTCTGAGCATTCTTGATAAGTTTTAACTTTTTCATGTCGAAGTACTATTCACGGGGTTACTATTCCCAAAGTACTATTCATGGGGTACTATTCACTCGAGTACTGTTCACCCGGGGTACTATTCATGACAAAAAAATTGATTACTTTTCGGTCCAAATCATTTTTGATACAATATTATTCTTGAATTTTACTCCACAAAGCAGTATCATGTTGATAATTTGGACGTTATTGATTTTTGGATAAATTAAATTATAAATCTTTAAAAATTTATCCTTGAACTTGTTTTATTGAATTCTTATATCATTGTCACCATCCTCATTTTTTTATTATGTTGAAAGTCATCTGTGGCCTGTAGTGCATAGATGGACTTGGTATGATTATGACCAGGGATTATTCGGTATAATAATGACCATAATGTTACAAATGATGTGGTAAAAGTCCTCATTGGCCCGTAGTGCATTGATGGACAGTTTTTGGTATGATTATGGCCATGGATTCTCTTCGGCCAAGGGTGCAAAGATGAATTATTTTATGGCATGATTATGACCGTTGATGAAAACATGATTATCTTTGGCCCGTAGTGCATGGATAATTCGTGGTCATGATACTAAAGAATATCCTTGGCCCGTAGTGCAGGGATGATTCGATGATGTGGATTATTTATTAAGTTTGAGTCTCAAATGATAAAATTGATGATAAATTTTTAAATCATAGAAGATAGTAGGTTTTATTCTCTACTTGACTCTTCTAATGGATTGCTTATTCCGCCGCAGTTGTTGATCTAAAACTGGTTGTCTATTATATTCTATCGGTTGTTATCTTCGTTGAAGGCTAAGGATAATTTATTCTGCATTATCTTAGTCATAATATTTCTTACTAGGCTAGTTGAGCTCACCCTTTCTTTCACTGTTCTCTTCAGGAAATGAGAATATAGCTAGGACTAGTCAGGGAATAGATTGACGGTCCAGATGGTTACACTAGTAGTCCTCACTATTCTATGAAATAGTGTGATAATAATTATAATGATGACTTATTTTGAGTTTGAATACTGTCTAGAAGACAATATTTGTATTAAAATTCACAGCTCATGTTGTATATTTAAGTTTGTATTTAAGTTCTGTACCATGTATTTGGTGACTCAGAATGGGTGATGTATACCTATTTTGGGGGCATCACACCAACGATTTGGATTTTCATTGGGTTGATGTCGATGCTTACGTTGGGGTTGACTCCAACAATTTGGAGTTACATTGGGTTGATGTCAATGATTACGCTAGGGCTGACTCCAACGATTTAGATTTTCATTGGGTTGATGCCGATGCTTAAACTGGGGCTGACTCCAGCGGTTTGGATTTCCATCAGGTTGATGTTATGCTTACGTTGGGGCAGACTCCAACGGTTTAGATTTCCATCGGGTTAATGCTGATGCTTACGTTGAGGCAAACTCCAATAGTTTGGATTTCCATCTGGTTGATGTCAATGCTTACGTTGGGGTTGACTCCAATGTTTTGGATTTCCATCGGGTTGATGTCGATGCTTATGCTGGGGCTGACTCTAACGGTTTAGATTTTGATTGGGTTGATGCCGATGCTTACGCTGGGGCTTACTCCCGCAGTTTGGATTTCCATCGGGTTGATGCCAATGCTTACGTTTGGGCTGACTCCAACGGTTTACAATATCAGACATCCAGATATCTTTGTTGAAGTAGTTTCCAACGACTTACACCACCGGACAGTCTCGATGCCTACCATATCGGTAGTTTATAAAGGCTTACATCATCTAATAATCTCGATGCCTACCCTGTCGGTAGTTTACAATGGCTTACATCATCGATTGAACTTGATGCCTACCCTGTCGGTAGTTTACAACGGTTTACATTAACGAGATGATGATCTCGATGCCTAACCTGTCGGTAGT
This sequence comes from Panax ginseng, assembly GCA_020205605.1. Taxonomy (NCBI): domain Eukaryota; kingdom Viridiplantae; phylum Streptophyta; class Magnoliopsida; order Apiales; family Araliaceae; genus Panax; species Panax ginseng. The sequence continues at coordinate 58,091,538 of CM035140.1, read as the reverse complement.
TTACAACGGCTTACCTCATTGAATGATCTTGATGTCTACCTTGTCGGTAGTTTACAACGGTTTACATCATCGGATGATCTCGATGCCTACCATGTCGGTAGTTTACAATAGTTTACCTCATCAGATGATCTCGTTGCCTACCCTGACGGTAGTCTACAAAGGCTTACCTAATCAGATGATCTCGATGCCTACCCTGCCGATAGTTTACAATGGCTTACAATATCGAACATCGCGATATCTTCGCTGAAGTAGTGTTCAACGACTTACACCATTGGATCCTTCCCGATGCCTACCCTACAGTAGTTTACATCTTTTTCTTTTGTGTTTAACCGTTAGATTGATAGATTTTATGTTAAATAAGTTTAAATGCAATATATCAAATATGTATGCATAGATGACTTAATGAAATGAATGGGTTTAACAAATGTTTGTATTTTACCATGATGAACATTCTGATGTGAAAAATTCAATTTTTTTCAAAAATAATTTTCAACGAATTTGGGCTAGTTAGCCCTCCTATTTTAGGAAAAATGAGCATGAAGTTGTCATGACTATATTTTTAATTGCCATGTGTAATTTGACTTCCATTGTGGGCTGAATTTAATGTTTACATTTATACATTCGTGGGTTGTGATGGTGTGCCTATGAAAGGCCACCTGGTCATGACTATGTGTATGTGGATATCCTCTTTTAATAGGGGAGACTCTGGTGAAGAAATTTTCACGAGTCTGGGCATTTAATATTCATGCATATTGTAGACACTCGAAATTTTTTGCACACCTATCACTAATATTGCAGGAGGACAGATTCGTCTTTCAAGAGGGAACCCTAGAAGACAGTTCATATCCATTTCGGATACTACCGAAAGTTCAGTATCAACCCCAGAACACACTGGGAGTAACAATTCCAACCTCTGAGATAACCCCGAGCCGTGCAGATCCAATACCGAAACACACACCGGAGAAGACCGATTAATCTCGGAGATAACCCCAAGGTATCCAGTCTCAGTCCCAATCATGGGAATATCTACAAACCTTGGTGATCACCCCAAGGAATGCACTTTCGGCGATAACCCTGGAAATGCTTGTTTCAAATGCAACCATCTTCAATCTCGGCGCTCACAACGAGACACCCAGTACCAACCCATGGATAACACCGGGAGGACAGACACACCTCAGAGTTAAAACTGAGGACCTTCAACATTTGCAGCAGTCCAATCTCATTAATAACCCTGAGCAAGGTCTGCTTTATCAGCCCAAACTGGCAATAACTCTGGTGAGGGGAAAAGGCATCATCTCTCTACTCTAAAGCCATATCACGCCGTCTCAACACTTCATATACACATCTCTACACAATGATGTCCCACAAGAATTAAGGAAAACCAATCCCGAGTGATTATTGTGCAGGGTAACGGATAGAATTTGAAGCTTGAAGACCGGAGGGCATCGTCCCATCTTCATGACTTCATACAACCTCTAATCCCATGCCATTGTACAACTCTCAACAACGGCAGTCCGAAATAGGTCCTATATACCTCAGTCGGATGCCCGGATTGCAATTCTGAAAGTGTGAGCGGACATTGCAGTGCCTACGTACACGTACTATGAGACAACCTGACCCAAGAAACTCGGGGCAACCCGGGCAGCCTCAGGTACACCTGCGGCTGGCCGTAGGTACACCCGCGGCTGGCCGTAGGTACACCTACGGCTAGCCGCAGGTACACCTACGACTCCCCCCCTCTATAAATAGAGGGCTTGGGGTGGCCATTTTAAGAGGAGAAAGAGCGAGGAAGCCTCACAAATTTGCTCACTTGACTTGCAATATCTTCGAGTGCTTTCCCATTTTAAACACTTGTGAGCTCACATATAGCTACTTTTGTACCGGCAGGAGCCGAGTTTCATCCACTTTAAAAATATAAAAGTCTTCTTTGGCAGCCCACTGTAAGCCTTCTCAAACACTTTATAGCCTTTCTCTTCATCTTTGCACACACCCTTCTTCACGTTGAGAGCCGTGTTGCGTGTGTTTGCCCGAACTTTGGTCTGTGGTTTTATTTCAGTTTATATATATATATATATTTATATATATATATATATATTTATATGTGACGCCCCCAAAATAGGTATACAACACTCATTCTGAGTCGCCAAGTACATGGTACAGAAACAACTACAACTTTATTAATACAACATAAAAACTATGAGTTTAAATACAAATATTGTCATCTAGACAATATCCACACTCAAATAAGTCCTCATTACAATTATTAATACACTATTTTACAGAATAGTGAGGACTACTAGAACAACTTCTAGAACCATCATTCCACACCCCGACTAGTACTCGTTACGTTCTCGCCTCCTGAGAAGAAAAATGGAACAACAAGGAAAAGGGTGAGCTTAACTAGCCCAGTAAAGAACATTATGACTAAGATAATATAGAACAAATTATCGTTAGTCCTCAACAGGGAAAAATCTAATAGAATACAATAGACAACCATTTTTAAATCAATCTTCACAGCGGAAATAATAATTCATTAGAAGAGTTAAGTAGAGAATGCAAACTACTATCTTCTATATATGAATTTAAAAGTTTATCGTCGATATTTTATCCTTGTAACATCAATCAATATATATCTGAATCAAATATTCATCTTTGCACTACTGAAAGCCAAGATATTTATCACCGGGTCATGTTCATCTAAACACTGCTCATCTTTTGCACTGGGCCAAAGATATTAATCGATCATGATGTACATCTCAACACTGCTCATCTTTGCACTACTGAGCCAAAGATATTCATCAAGAAATCATTCATCTTTGCACTACAGGCCAAAGATATTCATTAATATCATCATTTAGGACTGAGGATGATGAAAAATATTTTAAAGAAAACGAATCCAGTGAAACAAAAGAACAAGTATTAAGGATTCGTACTTTAAATAATCCCAGTTCAAAAATACTTCATAAATAACCAGATTGGAGTAAAATTCAAGAATGAAGATCAAAACATAGATCCAATCAAAGATAGGAATCATAACATACAATCTTGGACCCAGAGAAGAAAATTTAATTTTTCTGTGAATAATGTCGTATTTGTGAATAGTGCCGTATACGTGAATAGTGCCGTATACGTGAATAGTAACTCCGACACCAAAAGATAGAAATTTCACAAAAAACATCATCATGCTTCGTGAATAGTACTCGTGAATAGTAACTTATGAATAGTAACTCATGAATAGTAACTCATGAATAATAACTCATGAATAGTAACCCCGACATGAAAAAGTTCCAAATTTGATAAAAATTTCTAACCAATATTTCGGCATAATGATATTGAAGAAATAATATCATTTGAGAAGAAAATAACATCCCTTACCTTAGAAAGAATAGTACTTCTGACTGGAATACTGGATATAGTGTTGAAAGAACTTGCACCGTATAGAAATACTCAAAGTACTAAAATACTCACAAATACGCTCGATATTATAGAGAGAGAAAGAGAGAGAAATCTTTAGTTTCTGGTGTGATTTTCAATTCTAACCTAAGCACCCTATTTATAGGAAAATGCTTAGAACACCATAGCAGAAAATTTAATATAATATTAATATTTAAAAAACATTTCCTACGCCTACTTTGAAAATCTGATTTCAGCCATTTGCAACACATGGGGGGCCAACCAAAATAATAAAAACGTTTTTCTAACTATAAATATTTTAAACTTCCAAAAATCAATTATTCTAGAACCTCGGAACTTCAATAATTCATAATAAATAGCCCTTTTATCAGAAAATTCAAATCTCACGACTGTCTATAGGAAATTCAATTCTCTACAACTTTGCAGAAGAAAGTTTTTCCAAATTCCAAACAGAAATTGACCGAAATCCACATACGGATGATTTTACAGGCTATAATCAAATTTCAATCAAGAAATGGGATCCACCGACACACAAAACATGTGTTAAACAACTTTTGCAACAAAAATACTCTTCCTCCTCATATACTCATATATCCCACATTCATTGTAAAAATATTATCATTATTATATTATAATAATATAATAAAATATTATTTTATCAGAAAAGATAAAATATCAATTTTTAACAATTGTCACTTTAAAAATTTTCTCCATCTATATCCACATAAAATCAATATTTCCCTCATCATATAAATCAATAATTAATTATTCACAAATAATATTACAGAATCACAGTACTGACAACCAGGCCGTTCCTAGGAAAGAGGGGGCTTTCCAATAAGAATTTCTCCTTACTGGCGCGCAATTAGGTGACCAAACCTCTCCTTAGACAGAACTTTCTAGACATTGCCAATAATATTTTCTAATAATATTATTCAGATAATATGAATTATTGCTTCGATAATGGAAAATACTGTGTAGTGACAATTATTGAAACAACAGTAATATAAAATATCAACGCAACAATTATTGAATCAATAAAATAAAATACTGAACAGAACTACTGTAACAATTATTGAGTAGTGCCTTCTTACGTAAGAATCAATAATTGGTGCAATACCGCGTGCTCATCTTGTGCAACAACGCCAGACATCGTGTTTTTAACCACCGGGTTATTCCAACAATATTAATGGTAACAACTACGCCGCTATTTATAAACAACTCATACTTGTCTTTTCTTCATCCAATCGCTTTCAAGTTATGGGGAACACAAAAGATCGCTACCGTCACGCACTAATATTCCCGACAAAGCTAAGAAAGAATATTCCACGACCAAACGAATATTCCCCGATAACAATGAATATTTTATAACCACTGTTTATTTTAAAATATTCGCGCATTCTACTCATAACTAACCACATTAATCAATTCAACCCTTACTATTTCAAAATAATAAATAGAGGAAATTCCATTTTATTAAAAAAAAATTTGGGGTCTTACAACCTCCCCTCCTTATGAAATTTCGTCCTCGAAATTGACGTGACGCATTCTGGTGTTTCAAAAGATGAGGATACCTCGCTTTCATTTCCGTTTCCAACTCCCAGGTCATTTCTTCAATAACATGGTTCCTCCACAAAACTTTGACTTGTGGTATGACCTTTGTGCGTAGGACATGCTCATTCCTATCAAAAATCTTGACAGGTACCTGTTCATCTCAACACCTGTTCATCTTTGCACTACGAGCCAAAGATATTCATCAAGAAATCATTCATCTTTGCACTATAGGCCAAAGATATTCAGTAATATCATCATTTAGGACTGAGGATGATGAAAAATATTTTAAAGAAAATGAATCCAGTGAAACAAAAGAACAAGTATTAAGGATTCGTACTTTAAATAATCCCAGCTCAAAAATACTTCATAAATAACCGAGTTGGAGTAAAATTCAAGAATGAAGATCAAAACATAGATCCAATCAAAGATAGGAATCATAATGCATAATCTTGGACACAGAGAAGAAAACTTAATTTTTCCGTGAATAATGTCGATTTGTGAATAAAGGTCAGATATCGTGAATAGTGCCGATACGTGAATAGTAACTCAAACACCAAAAGATAGAAATTTCACAAAAAACATCATCATGCTTCGTGAATAGTACTCGTGAATAGTAACTCGTGAATAGTAAATCATGAATAGTAACTCGTGAATAGTAACTCATAAATAGTAACCCCGACATGAAAAAGTTCCAAATTTGATAAAAATTTCCAACCAATATTTCGGCATAATGATATTGAAGAAATAATATCATTTTAGAAGAAAATAACACACCTTACCTCAGAAAGAATAGTACTTCTGACTGAAATACTGGATATAGTGCTGAAAGAACTTGCACCGTATAGCAATACTCAAAGTACTAAAATACTCACAAATACGCTCGATAGTATAGAGAGAGAAAGAGAGAGAAATCTTTAGTTTCTGGTGTGATTTTCAATTCTAACCTAAGCACCCTATTTATAGGAAAATGCTTAGAACACCATAGCAGAAAATTTAATATAATATTAATATTTAAAAAACATTTCCTACGCCTACTTTGAAAATCTGATTTCAGCCATTTGCAACACATGGGGGGCCAACCAAAACAATAAAAACATTTTTCTAACTATAAATATTTTAAACTTCCGAAAATCAATTATTCTAGAACCTCGGAACTTCAATAATTCATAATAAATAGCCCTTTTATCAGAAAATTCAAATCTCACGTATTTGTATAGGAAATTCAATTCTCTACAACTTTGCAGAAGAAAGTTTTTCCAAATTCCAAACAGAAATTGACCGAAATCCACATAGGAATGATTTTACAGGCTATAATCAAATTTCAGTCAAGAAATGGGGTCCACCGACACACAAAACATGTGTTAAACAACTTTTGCAACAAAAATACTCTTCCTCCACATATACTCATATATCCCACATTTATTGTAAAAATATTATCATTATTATATTATAATAATATAATAAAATATTATTTTATCGTAAAAGATAAATTATCAATTTTAACAATTGTCACTTTAAAAATTTTCTCCATCTATATCCACATAAAATCAATATTTCCTCATCATATAAATCAATAATTAATTATTCACAAATAATATTACGTAATCACAAGATCGACAACTAGGTAGTTCTAGGAAAGATGAGGCTTTCCAATAAGAATTTCTCCTCATCTTGGCGCGCAATTAGGTGACCAAACCTCTCCTTAGATGTAACTTTCTAGACATTGCCAATAATGTTTTCTAATAATATTATTCAGATAATATGAATTATTGCTTCGATAATGGAAAATCTTGTGTAGTGACAATTATTGAAACAACGAGAATATAAAATATCAACGCAATTATTGAATCAATAAAATAAAATATTGAATAAGAATTCACCGTAATAATTATTGAGTAGTGCCTTCTTACGTAAGAATCAATAATTGGTGCAATACCGCAGTGCTACTCGTAACAACGCAGACATTCGTGTTTTAACCACCGGGTATTCCAATAGTATTAATCTTGAATAACTACTACTGTTATTTATAAACAACTCATACTTGTCTTTTTCTTCATCCAATCGCTTTTCGTTTTGGGGACCACTAAAGACTGCGCCGTCGCACGAATATTCCCCGACAGCAAGAATATTCCACGACCAAACGAATATTCCCCGACAACAATGAATATTTTATAACCACATGTTTATTTTAAAATATTCGCGCATTCTACTCATAACTAACCACATTAATCAATTCAACCCTTACTATTCCATTTTATTAAAAAAAAATTCGGGGTCTTACAACCTCCCCTCCTTATGAAATTTCGTCCTCGAAATTGACGTATGTACCTAGTGTTTCGAAAAGATGAGGATACCTCGCTTTCATTTCCGTTTCCAACTCCCAGGTCATTTCTTCAATAACATGGTTCCTGCACAAAACTTTGACTTGTGGTATGACCTTTGTATGTAGGACATGCTCCTTCCTATCAAAAATCTTGACAGGTACCTCCTCGTACGTTAAGTCTTCTGCTATCTCGTTCGGTTCTAACTTAATAACATGGTTCGGGTCATCCACATATTTACGTAATATCGATACGTGAAAAATGTTATGAACACGTGTCCTACTTGGCGGTAAAACGAGTCTATAGGCCACAGTTCCTATTCGATCTAGGATTTCAAATGGACTAATAAATCGAAGGTTTGAGCTTTCCTCACCTCGCCAATTCTCACTTTTAGAATAACAACTTCTTGTACCTCCTTCTTCATATTCATCACTCGGGTGTGTGTAGCTTGAACGCTTTTTAACTTTATCGATTAAAGCCGGTTTCTACTTGTATATCATCACGTGAGTCCCTAGAGTCTTTAACTCTATATCTATCATTTGTAAGTTATATGAAATGGGTCTTTGACAATATCGCATTCGTGCATCAGATACTGATCTTTTACTCAACACGCCGGCTACCACGTTCGCTTTTCGAGGATGGTATGGTCGTAACATGTGCGAAATGAGTCTCCTATTGAGTTCTTTTTGAAGCTCTTCCCACATTACTTGCTCCATTCGAATTTTGTATCTCTACGAGTCACCGTTAATGGAGTAGCGATTCGAGAAAATCTTTCCACAAAATCTTCGATAATAACCAAATAAAGCATGAAAGCTACGTATTTCGATTCTTGACTTAGGTTGCTCTCAACTTTGACTCATATCCCAATCTTGGATAAACGTCACAATGACACCTATCGGTTTACTACCTTACGAATAATATGGTGTCCCCTACGAGAGTCTCGGCTTCTTGCATTCCACAAAGGAAGTCACCAGATAAAGGCTCGTACCAAATTCTATAGTTGAATTTTTAACTCCTCAAGTTCAATAGAGCCATGAGATTTTTAGAAATGGGTTTTGTACCGGTTCAAAGTCGATACAAAATTCAATATCACACTTTGGGAGTAAGCCAAGAAATTCTTGAAAATACGTCAGAAAGTCAATAACAACAGAAATATTATTCAAATCTGACGTGTCTTTATTCAAATCCATAACATGGGCTAAGAAAGCTTGACATCCGTTTTTCAATAAACGAATAGATTTATGACTTGATATGAAAGTTTTTGACTTCAATGGTTTGGTTGCTTGAATTGAATAACAAAGTTGCTTAGGAATATGAAAACTAACAACCTTACGAAAGCAATCAATTTTGGCATGATGAGTAGTTAATCAATCAATTCCCAAAATCACATCAAAAGCAAGTATCTTTAAAGAAATAAGGTCAACAGGTAATGCGATGGTGCCAACTTGGATCAAACAAGATTTATAAACAGTGGATGTGATGAAAGTTTCTCCTAACGGAGTTTCTACAGATATGTCAAAGTCTAATATTTCTCCGAGTTAAGTTTAAACGTGAACAAAAAGAGGAGAGATAAATGAATGGGTAGCACCGATATCTAGTAATGTATAAACTTCGCATGAATTTATGATTAGCTTACCCGTGATCACCTCGTTTGGGTTCCTAGCATGTTGACGATCCACGACAAACGCTTCTTCAAGAACCGCTGACTTTGACTTTTTCTCGATGACGACTTTTGAGTCACCATCCCCACTGGGCTTGGTTTCGCTACCGCATAATCTCGGCGATATGTCCTTCCTTTCCACAATTATAGCATACCTTGAACTGTTGTGGACAGTTTGGGCTGATGTGTCCCTCTTTTCCACATTTATAGCATACGACCGGTGGTCGTTCTCCTCCCTTAAAACCAGTAGCTGCTGGTGCTGACCTCTTCGCAGTGTCATTGTTGAATCTCCTCTTTTGAAAATCTCCCCCCGACTCGCTTCTTCTATTTTCATGGCCACGATTACCACCAGAGTGGTTGTCGCTCTTGTTCGTATTTTTCTTTCTCCGCTGGTTATCGTTGTTCTGATGACTGCTGTCACCGGTATGATCCTGGTTGCGGTCTCTTGGTTGAACGTACTCACTATCTCGCTCTAATAATTGAGCCCTGTTGACAACATCTGAATATAAAGAAAATTTATGAGAGATAAGATATTGCCGAATCTCGGGTTTTAAACCTCTCAGAAACATCCTCGTCATTCGTTCCTCATTCTCTACCAAATGAGGTGCAAACCTGGATAACTCTGCGAACTTCGCCTCGTATTGGGACACCATCATGTTGTTTTGTTCTAGTCTAATAAACTCTACCTCTTTCATATGGCGAATACTTTCAGGAAAGTATTTTTCGTTGAAAAGTTTCTGAAACGTTTCCCAAGACATGCGGAGTGCGGTAGGCTGGGTACGTTTCACAGACTCCCACCAGTAGTCTGCCTCGCCACGGAACATAAAGGTGGCGAATGGAACCTTCTGTTCCTCCGTGCATCCCAAGACATCGAATATCTTGGTAATTTGCTTGACCCATGTTTCCGCCATGATTGGATCCGGCTTTCCCTTAAATTCTGGTGGTCCCAACTCTTTGAACTGCTTGGCCGTGACAAGCCGCGCGTTGCTATCATTTCCACCCATATTCTATACACGAGCCTCCCTCGTCTGGTTTTGCATGAACTGCAAAAAGCTCCTAAACATCTCGTCGTTCATTGTCTGATCAGTGGTGTTGTTTATAGGAGGAACATTGCCAGCCTGTTGCACGTTCTCCTCATTGGTGATTAAAGGTGTTTCCACGGTCTCATTAACTCCACCGTTAATATTCTCAGCTGCCATTCTTAAATACTGCTATAAAACAAAGATTAATTAAACAAATTAACATATCACATATTAACCATATAGTTCGACTGATCAACAAATAAGCTTAGGTATGACATACTAGCGAAGGATTACTCGTCTCTCCCCTCCTAGTACTATTCCCCGATCTTCGCCAGAGACCATATCCCTAAGCTCTGATACCAACGGTGACGCCCCCAAAATAGGTATACAACACCCATTCTCGAGTCGCCAAATACATGGTACGTAAAACAACTACAACTTTATTAATACAACATAAAAGCGTGAGTTTAAATACAAATATTGTCATCTAGACAATATCCACACTCAAATAAGTCCTCATTACAATTATTAATACACTATTTTACAGAATAGTGAGGACTACTAGAACAACTTCTAGAACCATCATTCCACACCCCGACTAGTACTCGTTACATTCTCGCCTCCTGAGAAGAAAAAATGGAACAACAAAGAAAAGGGTGAGCTCAACTAGCCCAGAAGAAAGAACATTATGACTAAGATAATATAGAACAAATTATCGTTAGTCCTCAACATGGAAAAATCTAATAGAATACAATAGACAACCAGGTTTTAAATCAATCTTAGCAGCGAAATAATAATTCATTAGAAGAGTTAAGTAGAGAATGCAAACTACTATCTTCTATATATGAATTTAAAAGTTCATCGTCGATATTTTATCCTTGTAACATCAATCAATATATATCTGGAATCAAATATTCATCTTTGCACTACAGGCCAAAGATATTCATCAGTTGATCATGTTCATCTAAACACCTGTTCATCTTTGCACTACGGGCCAAAGATATTAATCAGTCGGTCATGTTCATCTCAACACTGTTCATCTTTGCACTACGAGCCAAAAGATATTCATCAAGAAATCATTCATCTTTGCACTACGTGCCAAAGATATTCAAAGAATATTATCATTTAGGACCGAGGATGATGAAAATATTTTAAAGAAAAGCGAATCCAAAGAAACAAAAGAACAAGTATTAAGGATTCGTACTTTAAATAATCCCAGTTCAAAAATATTTCATAAATAACCAGATTGGAGTAAAATTCAAGAATGAAGATCAAAACATAGATCCAATCAAAGATAGGAATTATAATAGACAATCTTGGACACAGAGAAGAAAACTTAATTTTTCTGTGAATAATGTCGTATTTGTGAATAGTGCCGTATACGTGAATAGTGCCGTATACGTGAATAGTAACTCAAACACCAAAAGATAGAAATTTCACAAAAAAACATCATCATGCTTCGTGAATAGTACTCGTGAATAAGAATCGTGAATAGTAAATCATGAATAGTAACTCGTGAATAAGAACTCATGAATAGTAACCCCATATGAAAAAAGTTCCAAATTTGATAAAATTTCCAACCAATATTTCTAAGATAATGATATTGAAGAAATAATATCATTTTAGAAGAAAATAACACACCTTACCTCAGAAAAAATAGTACTTCTGACTGGAATACTGGATATAGTGCTGAAAGAACTTGCACTGTATAGCAATACTCAAAGTACTAAAATACTCACAAATACGCTCGATATTATAGAGGGAGAAAGAGAGAGAAATCTTTAGTTTCTGGTGTGGTTTTCAATTCTAACCTAAGCACCCTATTTATAGGAAAATGCTTAGAACACCATAGCAGAAAATTTAATATAATATTAATATTTAAAAAACATTTCCTACGCCTACTTTGAAAATCTAATTTTAGCCATTTGCAACACATGGGGGGCCAACCAAAACAATAAAAACGTTTTTCTAACTATAAATATTTTAAACTTCCAAAAATCAATTATTCTAGAACCTCAGAACTTCAATAATTCATAATAAATAGCCCTTTTATCAGAAAATTCAAATCTCACGTATTTTTATAGGAAATTCAATTCTCTACAACTTTACAGAAGAAAGTTTTTCCAAATTCCAAACAGAAATTGACCGAAATCCACATACGGATGATTTTACAAAGCTATAATCAAATTTCAACAAGAAATGGGGTCCACCGACACACAAAACATGTTTAAACAACTTTTGCAACAAAAATACTCTTCCTCCTCATATACTCATATATCCCACATTCATTGTAAAAATATTATCATTATTATATTATAATAATATAATTAAATATTATTTTATCAAGAAGAAAGATAAAATATCAATTTTTAACAATTGTCACTTTAAAAATTTTCTCCATCTATATCCACATAAAATCAATATTTCCCTCATCATATAAATCAATAATTAATTATTCACAAATAATATTACGTAATCACAATCTTCGACAACCAGCCGTTCCTAGGAAGAGGGGCTTTCCAATAAGAATTTCTCCTTCTTGGCGCAATTGATTAGGTGACCAAACCTCTCCTTAGACAGAACTTTCTAGACATTGCCAATAATATTTTCTAATAATATTATTCAGATAATATGAATTATTGCTTCGATAATGGAAAATACTGTGTAGTGACAATTATTGAAACAACAGTAATATAAAATATCAACGCAAACAATTATTGAATCAATAAAATAAAATCTTCGAATAAGAATTCACCGTAACAATTATTGAGTAGTGCCTTCTTACGTAAGAATCAATAATTGGTGCAATACTGCAGTGCTATCTTTATGCAACAACGCGTAGACATCGTGTTTTAACCACCGGGTATTCCAATAGTATTAATTGTAACAACTACTGCCAAGTTATTTATAAACAACTCATACTTGTCTTTTCTTCATCCAATCGCTTTCCGTTATGGGGACCACAAAAGATGCGCCATCGCATTTAATATTCCCAAGCAAGTGAAGAATATTCCACGACCAAACGAATATTCCCACAACAATGAATATTTTATAACCACTGCTTATTTTAAAATATTCATGCATTACTACTCATAACTAACCACATTAATCAATTCAACCCTTACTATTTCAAAATAATAAATAGAGGAAATTCCATTTTATTAAAAAAAAAATTAGGGGTCTTACATAAATATTTATATATATGGACTAACATTATCGAGTTATGCCTCGGTTGAGCCTGAACTTGATGCAGAGTGTTTATTTGCTTTTATATATATATATATATATATATATATATATATATATATATATATATATATATATGAACTGTGTGTCGATTTTGTTCGATGAGCCTAGACTTTGGTGCGAGGCGTTTACTACTTTAATATATATATTTATATATATTAATCGTGTGTGTCGAAATACATTCGATGAGCCCGGATTTTACATCCTGCATTTACTTATTATATATATATATATATATATATTATATATATATATATATATATATATATATGAATCGTTGTCGAACTCATTCGATGAGCACAGATTTTACATCCGTGCGTTTTATCGCTTATATATATATATATATATATATATATATATATATATATATATATATATATTCGTCCCCACCAGAGTTTACTTATTGGTGGTTGATCGCTTTTACAACTTTCTTTACGTTTAAATCACGCTTTGAGTTTACTTCGTGGAAGTTGATTGCTTTGTACAACTTTATTTATGTTTCGTCCCGCCTGGAGTTTCCTCCGTGGCGGTTGATAGCTTTTACAACTTTATTTACATTTCTGATCCCCCATGGAGGTGCTTCGTGGTTGGTGATCATGTCTGAATATATATACTTACAACTTTTTTATATATACCTGCTTACTGCTTTCATACAAATTACGGTATAATGTGCGCCAAGGAATCATGTGATCACAGATTCAGCCTATTGGATCTAGATTCGGTTCTCGTGATGGACATTTTTAGCTATAAGCAACTTATAAATTATTCTGCGGTGTCTGAATTTCCTCAGATGGTTTTCATACCCACGAGGAAGTTGGCATTATTTGTACATTATTTTCTTATAGATGCTTCGCATCTCAGAAATAAAATCAATCAAACCGAACATTTAATAAAATGGAAGTGTAAAAGGTCTCAATTACTATTGACCATCAGGGTTTGAAAAACCTCTTTTACAAAACATCACTGCTATATCTTGCTAAAAACTGAATTTTTACATAAATTCAAACCCTGTGTATATAGGTGCAAACGAGGCCTCGCACTACTTCTAAATAAAAGCACATTGACCCACACACACACAATTCAGATAACAGTTTCTTGAAAAGAGGCGGTCAGCGTGGTAACACGGATTTCGGGGGGTGCCTAACACCTTCCCTCCGCATAATCAAGTCCCCGGACCCTAATGAATCTCGGTTTCACTGACCCGTTTAGCAGTGTCACATCACTGGGTCAATGTGCAAACCTTTTCTCGGTTGTGTTGGTACAACCATTTAAAAAATCAACTGGTGACTCTTAACAGTCCATCGTCGACATAATACATGTCGGACCATTTTCATTTATTTTTTCAAACAAATCTCACCTAAAATGAGAACACCAAAGAACAAGTAACGGAAAGGGACAATTAAAATCCCGACGTCGACAGGTGGCGACTTTCTTTGGGGACCCCAAAGAAGAGGACTTAAGTCGCTATTACAATTTTTTTCAAAATCATTATCTCCGCTTGTGTGTGGATGTTGCATTTACATTTTGATGAATGTGTACGAATGTATTTACTTATTGCACTTAGTGCCTCGCACCATATCTGCTTGTGATATTAGTGCTTCACACATGTCATCATTTCCATATGGTGAGACGCGATGTATGTGAATGTATGTTGTGTGGTCCCTCCACCAGGAGGCTATCCTATTGGTGTTTGATTACTGGACTCGTAGGAAGACTAATTCTCGCGAGGTTTAGGAAAGGCACCAACCAAATTCGCTCCAGTTGAAAGACCAGATTAAATTCCCGTTGAGTAAATTGCGATGATTTGGGAACCTTCATGCCAAAAAGCCGCGAGAGTAACCTAAGATAGGTCAGCCTCTGATAAACCCAAAATAGAGGAAAGTCTCTTCATGCTTTCTCATTACTCGTAAATTCATTTCATATCTATCTCCATGTAATGAGAAATATGAAGAAATGTGTACACATACATATTTAATTTAACATGCTATCCTATATTACAAATAGCTGACATCCGTTTTGCAGGATAAAATTCCTAAAATGGACACATCACATAGCATGCTATTATACACACATTCCCTAAAGACTAAACTATGTAAGTCTTTCGCGGGGAACCAATCGGACCTACTACTACCCAATAAAATCCAAAAGGTCAGAAGCTTCTGATCAATCATCATGTCGTCATCTGACCAGATTGACCTTAATCCAATTTCTCGCAAAGAATTTGACGGATTAAGCAAACAAATTACAGATTTGGTTGTTCTACTCAAAGAACTACACCACTCTATTCAGGGTCCAAAGATACCCGTACATGCTGAATCCTCTACACAAGGGGGAACCCAAGTCATTACAATACCTGAACTGCAGTTGGATACGACCAACAAAACTCATGATGCCGCCCATCTCACAGGAGATCAAGACACCGACGACATCAAAAAGAAAGTCCTCCAAATGGAAGAGACCCTTCGTGCTATCAAAGGAATTGGAATACACGGGAGTGTTTCATATGCTGACCTTTGCATTTTCCCCGATGTTCATTATTTAGAAAAGTTTAAAACTCCTGTCATAACTTTCATAGACATACAAGAAGCTCCTTTCTATGAAAGAGTTTTAGCCGGAATCGGTAAACCATTTTCTGAAATGGTCAAACATGGGGAGATAGCTGAGATGGGATTGAAGTCCAGAAAAATTCAAAACCTAGCTGCCCTTAAAGCTGATGCTGATCACATCCAATCCAGAAATTATGGAAACAACCCCCGGAGGGTCCATAAAAAGAAAGAGGAAGACGTTTCCCTAATACTGCAGGGTCAAAAAGGCAATCAGAACATGCCTATTCAATGGAGAAACTACACTCCCTTTCAAGCACAGTCTTCGAACCCTCTAATACCAAAAGGTGGAGAAGTCAAACGCCTTCGAGTGTTCACACCCTTATGGGACACACTCGAGAATATTCTCACTCTTCTGACAATGCAGAAGAAAATTACGCATCTTCTTCCACCAGTCTGCCCTAATGGACAGGGTTTCAATGCTACTCGGAAATGTGCTTATCATGCCGGGGTACCTGGACATGATACTCAGGATTGTTGGGCCTTGAAACACAAGATCCAAGAACTGATAGACAATGGTGAGATCGTGGTCACCAAACTAGATCAGCCTCACATTCAAGACAACCCTCTTCCTTAACACAAAGAAGAAGAGGTCAACATGATCAATTGGAGCAATGGACAGAGTTCCAATTTCAACTGTGAATCCTCCAAAACCCCCAAAGACGGTGTTGACAAGTGGGATTATGCCAAGTTTCAGTTCGCAATGGAACGTAAGATGAAAGCTATATGCAAGCAAATTGAGCAATTGGTAGAACTTGGTGACTTATTAGCATCAAGTGACATGCCAATTAGTCAGTCAGGAGCATGCTAGTATCCTTCCTCTTTTCATGAATATTCCCTCGTCATTTTCAGAAAATGAAATGCTGGAACACAAAGTGACAAAGAGAGCAAATGCCAAAGCCAGTCGGGATTTTGCCAACAGAAGGGAATTCACATATTTGGGCCAACCTATGGAGGAAATCCTTCAGATGCTAATCAATGAAGGAAGAATCACTTCCCTTCTACCTCCAATCAATCCCTGTTCAGGACAGTACAATTTTGATGGAGTATGTCAATATCACTCCCATTCTCGCGGTCACATCACAGAAGAATGCTGGGCACTCCGCCACCTTATCCAGAATCTCATTGACAGCGGTGTCCTGCAACTAGCAGACAATGGTACTATGCTACGTGGGAGTGAGAATACCTGTCCTACTAAGTGGAAGAGTTTGGTAGCAGTCATATCCACTGGGACTGATATGACTAACAAATCACTCATAATACCATCAGTTCGACTCAGAGGAAACAACAATCCTTTGAAAGTGGCCGCTCCCAAGCCAATCAACTTAGCATGCAGAGCACAATATCCTATTGTTAGCTTGCATAAAGTGCCATGGAATTCTGGAGAAGGTGAAGGATCCACCTCACATACAACTGCTACAGTGTCGAAGGAAAATCCACTATATCTTCCCCAACGGGTGATGAAGTCTACCATCAAATCAAAGGGGAAAATACCCATGGAGAAGATTGGAAATTTCCTCTGCACTATGGGTCATAACGAAGCCAAGGTGGTTTTAAGCTTAAGAGAATCTCCACACCAAATTTCAGTTTTGGACTTGGTCCTAACTTCCGAGGATCCCCGGACGATCTTGCTGAAGGTTTTAGACGAAGCCTATCTACCAAAATCAGTTGATACGGAATAATTTCAACACTTGGTTAATCAAATTTTCAACAACAATGTGATATCCTTCACTGATGATGACATACCGCCCGAAGGGACCGGTCATTGCAAGCCATTGCATATTACGGTCTTGTCCTCCGGATACATGCTAGCTGGAGTCTTGATAGATGGAGGCTCATCTCTAAATATCTATCCATACGCTACCTTGGTGAAGATGAATATCAATCCCAACCGAATCCGGAGCAGCCATACAGTCATCAAAGCTTTTGACGGAGCCCGCCGGAATTCGGTCAGAGTAATTGAATTCCCAATCGTAATTGGTCCCCATACATTCTGCGTATCTTTCCACGTACTCAAGATAGATTCAGGATACAACATGCTCTTGGGACGACCATGGATTTATATGGAAGGGGCAGTCCCCTCCACCCTTCATCAATAGTTGAAATACATTATCAACAATAGCCTAGTCACGGTCAACGCTGAACCAGAGTGTCCTCAACACGGGGACATGCCATTCATCAATGCCAATGCAGATGTTGAACCGGTCAGTTTTCATGCCTTGGAAGTAAGCAATACCTAATACCATGCTATTGGAACACCATTTCCTGAACCCAAGATTTCTGCCGAAGTAATATCGGTTACTCTAGAAATGATGTCATTGGGTCATCAACCGGGACAAGGGCTGGGTAAAGATCGCCAGGGTATCAAGTACCCAATTCAATTAACCAAGCAAACTGGAACAGCTGGACTAGGCTATTCTGCCAGTTCTAGTCATAAGAATCCTCATAAGCATCAGCAAATTCCTTCAGCATCAAGCACGCGGCGTTTATCTTTGCCTTCAAACTCCGAGTCCGCACAACCTCATGTAAAGGTGCCAGCTAGTATTATGGCTATATTATTTCCCAAGTCGGTACCGGTGAAGGAGAAAGAAGTTTTTGTTCCAGATCTCGCAATAGAAGAGGAGGAACGAAGAATCAAGCAAGACGTCATCCGGATGATGTCAGGCATACGCATCATCGTTCATGATAAAAATACAAACAAAAACACCCCAGATGATGATTGCCCAGACGTAATGGCCATCATTCTGGAGAAGGAGGATGATGACAACCCCTCCATCACTGCAGTCCATCCGGACTTTGCCCTTGCCAATTGGAGAAGCACTCCTTGCATTGGTCAACAAGGGTAAAACGAGCAGAACCTCTTTCTGCCATATAGATATCATAACTGCTTACTTTTCTGTACAATATTAGCAGTTTATTTTGTCAGTATATGCTAACACTGTGTATGATCAAAACATTTCATTTATACTAGTGAAAGCATATTTTGTTTTAGGACCCTGAATTTAGATGTGCTGTGCCCTTTGCGTCATTTTGCCTCTTCTCCACAAGGATTGTACCTTTGATGTAGAAATGAATTCAACCTTGATGGAAGTACATGAGGACATTGAGGTGCCTCCAGAAATTTAAGAATGGGTCAAAGACAAACCTAAACCCAACCTTGACCAAACCACTTCTTTCAATCTCGGAACCTTAGAAAGCCCTAAGTTAATCCAGATTGGTTCAGACCTTACCCCAAACCAGCGGAATGCCATGGTTACGCTATTAACCCAATTCCAGGACGTGTTTACATGATCTCATGAAGACATGGTGGGTTTGTCCACTGACATTGTTCTTCATCGCCTTCCCATTAAAGAGATATTTAAGCTAGTCAAACAAAAGCTTAGGCGATTGAAACCTGAGTGGAGTTTAAAGGTAAAAGAAGAAATTGTGAAACAATTTCAAGCTGGCATCATCATGGTGTCCACATATCCTGAGTAGATATCCAACATTGTTCCCGTGCCTAAACCCGAAGGGAAGGTGCGAGTTTGCGTGGATTACCGGGACTTGAACAAAGCTTGCATAAAAGATAGCTTTCTCGTGCCATTTATCCACATTCTCATTGAAATACTGCTTAATACTGCATGTATTCCTTTGCTGATTGCTTTGTGGGGTACCATCAGATCATGGTTACTGAGGAAGATCGTGAGAAAACTGCTTTCATCACGCCTTGGGGAACCTTTTGCTATAGATGATTGTCATTCGGCCTCATCAATGCCGGAGCCACCTATCAGTGAGCTATGATGGCTCTCTTCCACGACTTAATGCACAAAGGGATTGAGATCTACATGAATGACATCATTGTCAAATCCCGAAAGGAGGATGACCACTTAGACCATCTCAGAAAGCTATTCAACAGGTTGCGTAAATATAATTTGAAGTTGAATCCAGCCAAGTGCGCCTTTGGCATTAATCAGGCAAGTTGCTAGGATTTCTAGTCAACGACAAAGGGATTGAGCTGGATCCTACCAAAATCCAGGCGATCACGGGAATGCCCATTCCTCAGACAAAGGAGGAAATACGGGGATTTTTGGGAAGAATCAACTTCATTAGCAGGTTTATCTCTCAACTCATAGCAACCTGTGATCCAATCTTCAAGTTGTTAAGGAAGAACTCCTCCATGAAATGGAATGATGAGTGCCAAAATGCCTTCCTCACAATTAAAGAAAAACTAGTCAAAGCTCCCGTTTTGGTACCACCCAGGGATGATGTTCCCCTGTTCATGTACCTGTCCATAAGTGACAATGCCATGGGCTGTATGTTGGGACAGAAAGAAGATAGAGGCCAAGAATGAGCTATTTATTACCTCAGCAAAAGATTCAGCAACAGTGAACACAAGTACACTCTGATTGAGAAGACTTGTTGTGCTTTAGCATGGGCGTCCATGAGATTACAGCATTACATCCATGGTCACACAACCCATCTCATATCCCGCGTGGATCTTCTCAAGTACGTGTTCAATAAACCCATGTTAAATTGCTGGCTATCCAGATGGCATTTGATCCTACAACAATTTGACATCGTATATGTGACGCAAAAGTCCATCAAAGGTCAAGGAATTGAAGATCAACTGGCTGCTGCACCTTCAGGGGATTTCAAATCCTTGGAAACATATTTCCCCGATGAGGGGGTAATGACAGTTCGGCAACACCATCAGTACGATACACGCCAAACATGGAAGATGTATTTTGATGGAGTTGTTAATATGGAAGGTTCTGGAGCTGGAGCAGTTCTAGTATCTGGTATGGGGGAGCAGTATCCCGTCGTTGTCAAATTGCAGTTTGTCAGCTCCAATAACACAGCTGAGTATGAAGGCTGTCTTATGGGGCTAAAACTTTCCCGTTCAATGGGCATCAGGCAGTTAACTGTCTTTGGAGATTCAGAGTTAATAATCAGACAATCCACCGGAATCTATCAAACCGAGGAACTACATTTGCTGCCTTACCATCAACAAGTTTTACTGATGGTTTTGGAGTTCAAAGAAATCTCCTTTCTACACATTTCTCTTAATAGGAATGAGTTTGCAGACGCATTAGCAACTTTGGCCTCCTTAATTCGAATATCAGACAAAGGACACTTGCCAAGCATCACAATTTCCTTGCACAAAGCCCCAACCTATGGGAATTACGTTAGAGAAGTATCGGATGAACTACCTCCCATCCAGCATCCTTGGTATCAACATATCAAGGAATACCTACGAGATGGATCTACACCCGCTGAGGCGAGCCTGACTGAGAAAAGGCGGATCCATCGACTTGCCCTAAAATTCTACCTGAGTGGAGATGCGCTCTATAAAAGAGATGCCGGACTAGGTCTCCTCAGATGTTTAGACAAAGATCAAGCCCAAAGACTTATGGATGAAATCCATGGTGGAGTGTGTGGCCCCCTCCTTGTCAAGAAAGTCCTCATGATAGGACATTATTGGCTATCTCTCAAAGCTGATTGCAATGACCACGTCAGGAGATGCTATCAGTGTCAGATTCATGGGAATGCTATACACGCCCCTCCAAGGGAACTCCATAACATGAGTTCACCTTGGCCCTTCTCAATGTGGGGGATGGATGTTATCGGGCCCATTGAGCCTAAAGCCAGTAATGGACATCGATTTATCTTCACCATGATCGACTACTTCACCAAGTGGGTAGAAGCAGCCTCCTTCCCCAGGGTTTCCAAAGAAGTCATCATTTCTTTCATCAAAAACAATGCCATTTGTCGATGTGGACAACCAGAGGTGATTGTGTCAGACAATGCTAAGAACCTCAACAAAAAAATGATGGAATAATTATGCAGTAAATTTCAAATCAAACATCTTAACTCTGTCATCTATCATCTGAAGATGAATGGTGCTGTTGAAGCAGCTAACAAAAACATCAAGAAGATCATGCAAAAGATGTCCGCTAACCACAAAGATTGGCTTTACCTATTGCCTCTTACTCTGTTAGCCTACAGAACCTCAATGCGTACTTCCACTGGGGCAACCCCCTACGCATTAACCTATGGGATGGAAGTCGTGCTCCCCATAGAAGTAAAAATGGAATCCCTCAGAGTGTTGATAGACACTCAGCTGGATGAAGATCAATGGGTTCAAGACAGGTATCACCAATTGTCTCTAATAGACGAAAGGTGAACTGCAACTATCTTCTATGGTCAGTTATATCGACAAAGGATCGCCAGATCCTACAACAAAAAAGTCCGGCTAGGGCAGTTTAAACAACATGACTTGGTTTTGAAGAAGATCCTTGACAACCAAGATCAATCTAAGGGGAAATTCGCTCCTAACTGGGAAGGCCCATTTGTTGTCAACGAAGTATTGACAGAAGGCGCTCTCAGATTGAAAGAAATGGACGTCGATGAATTTCCACAACTCATCAACTCGGACGCCGTGAAATGGTACTATGTCTGAAGTGACCATCAAGCAAACATCCTGGTGTTGGATCATCAGATCACCAGTCATTCTGGTTCTTTAACCCTTTACCACATACAACTCTTCCACGCTTTGCCCCTCACGGAAACATACTTTTCAAGCCAGTGTTGGTTGATTTCGCAATCAAAGAATATGTTCAAGTATACACGGTCAACAAGTAATAAAGTGATAAGAAAAGTATCGTTCCCACAGAGAATCTTAATTAATAAATTCCAACTACTAGCACTATATCAACCCAATTTTATTTAAACAATGATAAATTATGATTTTCTAAAATATTACAACTAAATTAAACAATTAAAGATATTATTCTAAAATAAGCAAATAAATAAACGCAGATTTGAATATCGATTTCTGATAAATAAGGATTAAGACTTCAATATCCCCAATTATGAACTATAACTCAATTACCCAATTATCCCAATTATTATGTCTACTGAATTGTTAACAGGAATTCTCAAATGTCAAAAGTCCTTTTCCAAGTAATCAACTGACTTCTATTTAATCCAGATTAATCTTGCTATATTCCTATGCAAAACAAGTGAATTAAACTCTTTCAATTCCAATTCCTTATGTGTTACATGCGGTGAAAAGATATTTCCATTCAATTCACAAACCTAATTATTCACTGTGCAAATAAATAAGTTACACGTTATCAAACCCAGTTCTAACCCTAGAATTCCTCTTTCAATTCCTTCTAGAGTAACACGGTAATTATTGGCCAAATAATTAATCACTAGATGCAAGGCATGATAAACAATTCACTTCAACATAAATAATTGGAATAAATTGAATAACTAATTTATAGCCATAAAAGGTTCAATTGAAATCTTAATAAAAGAATTAGTTCATAACGGAAATAAAAACAAATAATCGTTCGCAAATCATCCTTAAAGAATTACAAATTGAAAATAAAGAGAAGAATAAGAAAACTCTGTAGCCAATCCTTAGTCTTCAAGTAATCCTTGTGTAGCCTCCAATGAATGAATGATTAGATGAATGATTAGATGATAGCCCTAATTTCAGCACTTAATTTCTTTTTATATCTCACCCACACTCCTAATCCAATTAGGCTTTAAACAACAACCAATTGAGGGGAACGAAAAAGTCAACGCACGCGTCCCTAGTTAACATCATGCGACCAGTACCTTTGACCGGATTTGAATCGAGCTAAAAGCGCCCGTGACCATGATGTCGGAAATTACTAGAATGCCCTTTTTAAGCTTAAAATCTCCAAACGCTCCTATCGCTCCCGATTCTGCAAAATATCACATAAACACAGTAAAGATATCCCTAAATGACTCAAGAATATAACTATTTAAGTCCAGGTATACCCGATTTATGGGTATATTACCCAATCATCAAATACCCCCAAACTTAAATCGTTGAATGTCCTCAAGCAACAAACACAAAACAACACAAAAATTAACTACCATGCAAATGCAAACTATCTATATGTTTTTAATTCCAGCAATTCAATAGCTCAGGTATATCTATAGGCCTCAGAAAAATCACAAAAACATGCTAATACATCATGTTAAAGCAGATCGATAATATCCCAACAACCAATGAATCTGAATTTGTTATGACTGATATTGTGAGTGTCTGTTCAACAACCATGCTAACCCATGAAAGGCAAAAATATGAAAGATAATAAATTTCTTAGTAAGCTTCATACAGTGTAAACTTGAGAACTCATCGAATATACTTGTTTCAACTGAAATCCAACAATTACCCAAATTCAAGAGTCAAAATGGAATGCTTATGCTTTTCTGTTCTCTTTTTTTTTTCATAACGGGGGCATTTTGCACTTTTCTCGCATTATTTTTATTTTCACATTTTTTTATATATACATAAATGACTGTGCAATGTCTCATCCCATTAGGCTAACAGTGTTACCCCTTAGCGAGCTTTTGACCAACGACTCCCAGACCATAAAAGACTTTAGGGCGCTAGGTGTAAAGACAATCCCCTCGGGCGTACTTGCTCAAGTAACAAAGGCCCCGAAACAAGACTAGTCACCATGTATACCCTTTTTTTCCCAAATATTTTTCCCCCAAACTCGAGTTTATGTATAAATTCAGTCTTCACTAGCTATTTAAATTGTCCCTTCATTTCACTAGTAATCATCCTTTAGAACTCTATTATCTAACCATTTAAACTATCATAGCCAACATGGTCATTTTTCAAAGTGCTATCCTATAATATCAGTGTCAACCAGATAAAGATTCAAATCATGTCAAGAAAATCATATCACTGACTCAACAATCGTTACTAGACTTGTTCATGCAATTCTAATTTCATCATTGGCCCCCAAATACCCGTACTATCAAAAGTTGGAATTAACATGCAATTCTAAATGCAACATTAAACTAACAATCACAAACCAAATCCACAAACTATAATAAACTACAACTAAAAATTAACTACTACCCCCAAACTAATCTAGAGCAATGTCCTCATGCGAGAAATAAGGCAAAATAAAACAGAGGACTTCCCTGACGAGCTTATTCCTCGGGTGGAGCATCCTCATCCTCGCTCATCTCTTGATCGGAAGGGGGAAATACTGGCAGAACTGGAGCAGTTGGGAAATGGCTGAGTTGAACGCCCGGATGTGATTGGACGGTCAGTGCATTATGTGCTGCAAATTGGTTAACTAAAAATTTAAAAATCACGTCTTGACGTTCCGACAAAGCATACATTCTGGGACTCCATGTTGTAGAACCAGCCGTCTATCTCCCGCTGGACTGCTTCGGGGACCACACCACGATGAGCTGCTGTAGATGGACCATAAGTAGTTGGAGCCTGAGGTGGTGGGGCTTGTGTAGGTGCAACTTGGGGAATTATGAAACCCAATCCCCTAGGGTGATTTGCCCCACCCGTCCACACTTTATACCGGCTGATCAACTTGTGGTCCAAAACTGGCATATGCGTTTGGATCATTTCATCCGATTTCCATTTCACCCCAAACTTTGCACATAGAACACAAATTAACGATGGATGGGGTAAACCTCCTGTGGTTCCTCCTCTAGATGCTAGGAGAATGGATTGCTGAATCACGTGGCCGACATCTATTTGCAAGCCTTGAATGATAAAATATAGCAGCACCGCTCTTTCTTTTGTGACATGGCTCACATGTGTGCATGACATGAGTTTGGCACAGATGAAGGCATACCACGCCTTCCCATATAGACTGAGGTTAGAATGGGGTAAGTCATGCTATCGCGCTCATACACTGTCCATGTGGTGCCCGGTTGACACAACTCTCGGATTATCTTCTCATAATCTGGACCTTGGCTCAGAAGCCCTGCATACTCGTCGTTAAGATCTTCCAAATCCATTTGATAGCACCCATTTATGTCATCTTCCCCGATTTCAACGGTTTTTCCCCTAACAAACACTTTATAGTGATCGTGTTCTGGAACGTTGGCATAAAATTATTTCACGAGTGCAATCACTGCCGGGTCAGGTTGTTCGGTTAGGGAGAACTAGTTTCTTTCAGCTATTATGACTGCTATTTCCCCATCTTTGGTTTGGTCGGGCCGTAGACCACGTTCGGGGACGAGTGAGCGGGTAGCCATGCGGTTATAGCGTTCTTGTGCCTCGGCGGAGACAAATCGTCGGCTATCAAATCTCGGAGGAGCCGAGGCGGAACCAGAACCGTCTCCACGTTGTCGTTTTGAAGTCATTGAGAAATTTCTGCAAAAAATGTACAAGCACAAGTATTAGACTTGAGTGTATGGCGCATATGTAAAAATTACCCGCATGTCCACCCCCAAACTTCAAAATAAATAGCTATGAAGTGCGTGAGATACCCACGAGATGTGGCGTGTAACAAGTAGCACAAGCACATACGCGTTCATAAGGGATATGCATGCCTTAACAAGAGATATAACATTAATTTTCATTGAGGTATTACATCAAACACTTTGGAAGCATGTTATAAGTCTATTTGAAAAATCCTAATATTATAGCGATCCAACCTTACATTGTTCCATCACGATGTGTATACAACATAAGCATCCCAATCAGACGTGATTTGCACAATTACCCAATGGAATAGCGACCCGAAAATGATAATGTGCACAATAGTTAAAGAGAAGATGAATCAAAGTGGATATTAACTCACAATTGTGTCATTATTGTATGCAATTCAGAAATTGTGATACAACAGAGAGTGGATCGTAATACAAAGCATACCTTGGACATGTGTGTAACAGACAGAATTTAGTGGCACGAGAATGACCGGATTGCAGATGTGGAACCCCTTGAATGATTAATTAGATATATGAAGATGGATTGGGGAGGTAGTTAACAAAGAGAATTGAAAATGGTGCAAAAGAAGGGGGAACCTGTATGTGGGTTACAAGGCGGAATAAACCGAATAGACTTATAACGTAAATTGGAAGTTCAAACTGGAGCCAGCGTCGGGGGCGCTGGCGTGTGCACTGGATCGAGCGCCGGGGCGCTGAGAGTCAGAAGCTTCAAGAGGATCTCAACGTCGGGGCACTGTGGCATGACTTATGAGTAATTTTTTGCCGGGGCTGAGTAGTCGAGCTGGACCTCGGCGTGGCGGTGTATCAATCCCTTATATGTTGGTAGCGGGCGCTGGACTGACTTAACCTTCGCCTTAGCGTCGGGGCACTGAGAAAGGCTTATAGTTGAGCGCCGTGGCGCTGAACATTCTAGCACGCTTGGCCTGATTGAAATTACTGCTCAGCTGTAACCCAAGGAAAGTGCATGATGTCAAATAAAATAAAATAAAATAAGAATGAAAAATAAAATACGAGAAAATAAAATAAAAATAAAAAACTAATAAAAAAATAAAAATAAAAATAAATAAATAACTAAATAAAAATAAAATAAAAATAAAACTCTTGGGGTTGCCTCCCTATAGCGCTTGGTTTACAGTCGTCAACCCGACTTGTCGGTGTTGCTCAATTGTCCACTGGTTCGGAGAGGTACATGACCGTAACTTGACGTTCGATGGGTCCACTCCAATAATGTTTCAAACGTTGGCCGTTAACCTTGAATGTATGTTTTGAATTCGGTTCCTCAACTTCAATGTTTCCGTGTGGAGCGACAGATATAATCACAAATGGTCCGGACCACCGGGATTTCAATTTTCCAGGAAATAGACGCAAGCGGGAGTTGAACAGTAATACTTGTTGGCCCGGTTTAAATGTCCGATCGAGAATTTTCTTATCATGCCAGGCTTTCATCTTCTCCTTGTAAAGTTTTGCATTTTCATACGCATTAAACCAGAATTCATCCATCTCGTTCAACTGCAGTAACCTTTTCTCACCAGCTGCTTGTAGATCGAAGTTAAGTTTCCGTATGGCCCAGTGTGCACTGTGTTCTAACTCCACCAGGAGGTGGCACGCCTTTCTGTATACCATCCGATAAGGTGACATACCGATTGGATTCTTATATGCTGTTCGATACGCCCATAGAGCATCGTCAAGACGCAATGACCAATCTTTTCGTGACGGATTGACCACTTTTTCCAGGATCCGCTTGACCTCCCTATTTGAAACCTTCGCTTGACCATTGGTTTGGGGATGATATGCTATAACAATTTTATGACGAACCCCATGCTTTACAAGCAATTTTGTGAACTGCTTGTTACAGAAGTGAGATCCCTCATCACTTATTATCGCTCTCGGTGTCCCAAATCGTGTGAAGATGTTTTTATTTAAAAATCAGAGAACAACGTTGGCATCATTCGTGGGTAACGCTGCGGCTTCTACCCATTTGGAAACATAATCAACCGCCAACAAAATATACTGATTATTGAAAGATGATAGGAAAGGTCCCATAAAATCAATTCCCCATACGTCGAACAGTTCAACCTCTAAGATTGTGTTGAGTGGAATTTCATTGCGCTTGGAGATATTGCCCACACGTTGTCATCGATCACACTTCAGCAGAAATAGGTAAGCGTCCTTTAAAAGAGAAGGCCAGAAAAATCCTGCTTGTAGCACTTTTGCTGCTGTTCGATCGCCGGAATAATGACCTCCGTAATCTAAGGAGTGACAATGGCCTAATATGTTATCCATTTCCTCATGAGGCACACATCATCGTATCATTTGATCTGCACAAGCCTTAAACAGAAACGGTTCATCCCAATAGTATTGCTTCACGTCATGGAGGAACTTCTTTCGTTGTTGTGAGGTCAAATCCGATGGTAATACTTTGGCAACCACGTAATTCACATAATCAGCATACCAAGGCAATATTGTGGTTACTCAGAATAGTTGCTCATCCAGAAATTTTTCATTAATCAATATGTTGTCTTCCTTCTGTACTTCTGCGTTTTCCAACCGAGAAAGATGATCCGCCACTTGATTTTCTATACCTTTTCTGTCCCGGATCTCTAGATCAAATTCTTGTAACAACAGTAACCACCGTATTAATCACGGTTTTGCATCCTTCTTCTCAATCAGATATTTAATGGCAGAATGATCAGTGTAGACAATTACCTTGGTGCCAATAAGATAAGCTCTGAATTTGTCGAAGGCAAATACCACTGCAAGTAACTCTTTTTCGGTGGTTGTGTAGTTTAACTGGGCATCCGTCAATGTCTTACTAGAGTAGTAGATAGTGTGAAAAATCTTGTTGTGACGTTGTCCCAACATCGCTCCCATCTAACGTAGTCATTTTGGCGTACATCACATCAATTGAATCAGTAAACACCAATCGGGCGCCACAATAATTGGAGCAAAGACCAATTTCTTCATTAATACCTCAAATGCTTCGATACATGACTGATCCATTTTGAACTGTACATCTTTCTCCAAGAGGGAACATAAAGGCTATGAGATTTTGGAGAAGTCCTTAATAAATCGTCTGTAGAAACCCGCATGTCCCAAGAAGCTCCGAATTCCTTTTACAGATGATGGAGGAGGCAGTTTCTCAATTGTCTCAATCTTTGCTCTATCCACCTCTAATCCGGATGCAGAGACCTTATGCCCAAGTAATCCCTTCTTGCACCATAAAATGACATTTTTCCCAGTTAAGCACCAGGTTAGTCTCCACGCACCGCTTTAACACTAAAATCAGATTTGTCAAACATAAATCAAAGCTATCCCCGAACACAAAAAAGTCATCCATGAATACCTCCAAATTTTGTTCGACCATGTCGGAGAAGATTGCCATCATACATCGTTGGAAGGTCGCCGACGCATTACATAAACCAAAAGACATGCGCCGGAATGCAAACGTACCGTATGGACATGTGAACGTGGTCTTTTCTTGATCTTCTGGAGCTATGGAAATTTGATTATACCCGGAATATCCATCCAGCAGACAGTAGAATTGATGTCCCGCTAATCTGTCCAACATTTGATCGATAAACGACAAAGGGAAGTGATCCTTGCGTGTGGCTTTATTCAACTTGCGGTAATCCATACATACTCTCCAACCTGTAATAGTTCTAGTCGGGATGAGGTCATTAGCTTCATTCTTCACCACTGTCATACCCCCTTTCTTCGGTACGCAATGTACAGGACTTACCCACGAACTGTTTGAGATTGGGTAAATAATACCGGCATCCAACCATTTTATAATTTCCTTTTTCACCACATCTTTCATAATAGGATTTAACCTTCTTTGCATCTCAATGGTTGGTTTTGACCCCTCTTCCATTAAACTCCTATGCATACAAAAAGATGGGCTAATACCTCGAATATCCGCTATAGTCCACCCAATCGCTGTTTTGAACTCGCGCAGAACCCGTAACAATTTTTCCTTTTGGGTGTCAGTTAACTCTGTCGAAACAATAACTGGTAGAGTCGAATCTTTCCCCAGATAAGCATACTCAAGATGAGAGGGAAGTGGCTTTAATTCTAACACCGGTGGCTCTTCTATCGAGGGTTTGCACTTTTTACCTTCCTTTTCGGGCCTATCAAGCGTGTCGAATGGTTGATTATTTTTCCGGTAGAATGATGATGTGTCTAGCCATTTGATTTGCTCAATGTCCTCATCAATACTATAGTCGTCTATTCCGAACAACATGGATTCTATCGAATACTCTGAGTAATTACCGTAAATCTTGTGATTAACTAACTCATCCATTAAATCCACCATGACACTCACCTTTTCCCTCTGGATAAGACATTGATTTAAACACATTAAAAGTGACCTATTGATCTTCAACTCACATTGTCAATTCTCCTTTCTGTACGTCGATCAAAGTTCTCCCTGTTGCTAATAATGGTCGCCCGAGAATGATGGGAATTTCCTTATCTGCTTCACAATCCAAGATAACGAAAATCTTTGGGAAGATGAATTTATCCACCCTTACTAATACGTCTTCAACGATACCTCGTGGATATAGCGGCGATCGGTCCGCCAATAATAAACGATATTTGTCCGGTTTTGGTGCCTTGAGTCGGTATTCGTAGATGGTGATAATGGCATTAAATTAATCTTTAAAATCACACAGTGCACTCCCCAAAAACTGATTATCAATGTCGCACAGAATAGTAAAACTACATGGATCTTTCAACTTCGGAGGCAACTTTTGCGGATAATTCTTGTTGCATACTTGATTAAGCGCTCTTTGTTTCAAAATCACCCAGTTTCATTTTCTTTGACAACACATCCTTCATGAACTTAACGTAGCTTGGCATTTGTTCTAAAGCTTCGGCAAATGGGATGTTGATATGCAGTTTTTTAAAAATATCCAAAAATCTTGAAAATTGCTTATCTAACTTGGATTTCTGAAATCTCTACGGATATGGTATGGGTGGCATTGTGATAGTTGGTTCCGGTGCATTCTGCTCTACGCTTTAATCTTTATCTTTCCCGGTTTCCACAACTTCTTCTATTTCAGCTGTTGCGTTGTTCCCCTTTTCCTTATCCTTAATTGTTTCTTGCAAATCCTTCCCATTGCGTAAAGTTATTGCCTTGCAATGCTCGTTTCTGCTCGGATTTATTTCTGTATCACTTGGGAGTGTTCTTAGTGGATGGTTATTCAATGCATGTGCTATTTGCCCCACTTGATTTTCCAGATTCTTTAACAATGCCCCATGGCTTTGCAAAGTCAGCTCTACTTGATTCATTTTCTTGTCTTGTTCCTCCTTCCTTTTGTCAGATGCTCTAATGAATTTTTATAATGCTTCTTCCCAACTTGGTTTCCTTTCTGGTTGTTGTTGAGTCTGATTTTGGAATCCGGAGGTGTTTTGCTGTCTAGGTGCTTGAGCTGCACCTTGATTGTTACTCCATGAAAACCCCAGATGATTTTTCCAACCTGGATTATAAGCATTTTGAATCGGATACGGTTGAGTTGATCGATTATAATTTCCTCTGTTGTCTTGATTCGAAATTTATGGCACATTGATCCGTAGCATGACCCCAAAGACACAATTCACAAACCATCGCTACTCTTTGTGTGGCTTGTGGGCCGCCATATTTCCATATGCTTAGCTATTGCGGTCACTTGTCTTTATTAATCTTGTCATCGCGTCCACTTCATACTTTCCGATGCTTTGGATGATTAGACCTCGTCATGGGCCATCGATAGTTTTTGGTGGCCATTGTCTCTAACAATTGATCGCCTCATCAAAACTCTTGGACATGATCGCTCCTCCCGCTTCGCATCAATACTAGACCTCGTGGGCGCGTGCAAACCATCACAAAATATCCCTAATTGCATCCACTGCGAGAATTCCATGATGAGGGCACTTACGAGCATATCCTTGAACCTTTCCCACGCCTCATATAATGACTCTGAATCAAATTGTGCGAAAGTATGAATATCGTTTAAGTAGTTTTGCTTGAAACTTTTGGTGGGAAGAACTTAGCTAAAAATTTTGAGCTAAGTTATCCCAAGTGGTGATTGAGCCAGGGAGGCAAAGAGTGTAACCACTTTCCGTGCTTTATCTTTTAAGTAAACGGAACATCCTCAACCTTGTAGCATCTTCCGATACATTGTTAAATTTGAAGGTATCACAAACTTCCAAGAAACTCAAGATATGCTCATTAGGATCATCTATCGAGTTACCCCCAAACTAACATGTATTCTGTAGCATCTGAATTGTTCCCGGTTTTATCTCGAAACTGTTCGCATTGATTGCCGGCCTCTTAATACTCGACTATAAATCCGTGACATTACATGGCGTAATCCCTAAGTGATTTATGTTAGTTCTGCGCCATGTTCACGGGTATTTCTGATGCGCCGTTCTTCTTCCAAATGTATAACCTCACTATTCAAACGCACTTTCCAGAACTTTTTTTCGATGTCGTCTATATGCGGAAAAAGTTCCTCTTTAGCCTTCGATCTAGTGTGCATACATACAAAATTCCTCGCCAATCCAAGAAGAAAAATAAATAACGTTTAAATTAAGACCGAATTGATTATAACTAATATGAAATTAATATTAATAAAATTCCCGTGAATCTTACCCCAAAAACTTGTTGGTTGATTTACATGAATCAAAGAATACGTGCAAGTATATATACGGTCAACAAGTAATAAAGTGATAAAAAAATATCGTTCCCACGAGAATCTTAATTAATAAATTCCAACTACTAGCACTATATCAACCCAATTTTATTTAAACAATGATAAATTATGATTTTCTGAAATATTAAAACTAAATTAAACAATTAAAGATATTATTCTAAAATAAGCAAATAAATAAACGCAGATTTGAATATCGATTTCTGATAAATAAGGATTAAGACTTCAATATCCCCAATTATGAACTATAACTCAATTACCCAATTATCCCAATTATTATGTCTACTGAATTGTTAACAGGAATTCTCAAATGTCAAAAGTCCTTTTCCAAGTAATCAACTGACTTCTATTTAATCCAGATTAATCTTGCTATATTCCTATGCAAAACAAGTGAATTAAACTCTTTTAATTCCAATTCCTTATGTGTTACGTGCGGTGAAAAGATATTTCCATTCAATTCACAAACCTAATTATTCACTGTGCAAATAAATAAGTCACACATTATCAAACCCAGTTCTAACCCTAGAATTCCTCTTTCAATTCCTTCTAGAGTAACACGGTAATTATTGGCCAAATAATTAATCACTAGATGCAAGGCATGATAAACAATTCACTTCAACATAAATAATTGGAATAAACTGAATAACTAATTTATAGCCATAAAAGGTTCAATTGGAATCTTAATAAAAGAATTAGTGCATAACGGAAATAAAAACAAATAATCGTTTGCAAATCATCCTTAAAGAATTACAAATTGAAAATAAAGAGAAGAAGAAGAAAACTCTATAGCCAATCCTTAGTCTTCAAGTAATCCTTGTGTAGCCTCCAATGAATGAATGAATAGATGAATGATTAGATGATTGAATAGATGATAGCCCTAATTTCAGCACTTAATTTCTTTTTATATCTCACCCACACTCCTAATCCAATTAGGCTTTAAACAACAACCAATTGAGTGGGCATGAAAAAGTCAACGCACGCGTCCTTAGTCAACATCTGGCACGATCCAAATACCTTTAAACCTTTGGATTTGAATCGAGTGGCCGCCCGCTTCGATGCTAGAAATTACCAGAAACCAGTTCTAGCTTAGCTCAAACAATTACCAAGGTTCAGGTTCCGAAAAGGGTATTCATGCTCACTTCTTTTGTGTGTTTTTTTTTCATTAACGGGGGCTCTTTACCCTTATTTTTCCATCTTTTCTTTATTTCATTTTTTAGATAGATGGTTGGTGAGTGCGTTTTACGCTCCATCTCACGCTTGTGTTTATGGGGAGTATTTCTTCTCAACCCACCACAAGACTCAACTAATTTCCAATATTTTTTTTAACAGCTTATATACCCCAATCTTCCCCCAAACTTAGGTTCATGCCTATCTTTATCATTTTTTCATTTATACTAGCACTATCCTTTAGAAAATCTTTATGTAACAATTTGAACTAATCCATTAACACATATGTTATTAACGTGCTATCCTTATTATACTAATTTCAATCAGAACAAGATCCACATCATAATAGAAACTGCATCAAGATTCTTATAGTTAGTAATATACTTGTCTACATAATTTCAGTTTCATCATTGGCCAATAATCACATATACGATCTAATAACTGGATTCATGCAACTATATGCAAAAGAGATACTTTTTTTTTTTTTTTTTTTTGAAAACGACAATTATAAACGACTTAAAAGCATGAAACAGAACCCCCAAACTTAAAACAAGTAATGACCTCATTACGCCAAAATAATTCAAAGAAAAGTATGAGGCCTTCCTTGTAAACAAATCACTGCTCATCGTCGTCCGCTGGAAGATATGTAGGCAAATTGGGAGGAATGGGCATGATTACTTGAGTTGCAGTTGGATTGCAGCGGGAGAACGCATCAGCAAGTGTGTTGAATTCTTTTGCATTGTACTGATGCATTAAATCTTGACGTTGAGCCAACCATAGAAATTGATTCCTAGAAGTCCTCGGTGTTGGCTTCTGCCTTGGTTCTGCTGTCGCTGGGGGTGAGGGTTGTCGGATCATAATATAGCCTTCGCCGCGTGGATGAGATCCCGCCCTTTCCCAAGCCTTATATTTCTCAATTGTTGCATAATCAATGATTGCCATTGGGTGTTGGATTGGTTCGGTAGGCTGCCACTGCACTCCCATTTTTCGGCACAAGTTACTGATTAAGAATCCGTGCAACAAACCTCCAGTAGTGCTTCCGCGTAACACCCGGTCAATGGACTCTTGAATACATTCCCCGACATCGACATTATAGAAAGCAATTGAGTTGTCCATATGGAAATGGTGATGTACAATCCCATACAATAGCCGAGCTTGTGCCTTAGTGACCTCGATTCGATGGCGCGTGTAGCATTAATCGAACACATAAAAATGCATACCAAGCTTTTCCATATCGACTAAGCGCAGAGTGTGGGAAACTTATCTTTTCATTTGTTCCGGTTTGAATGACCCATTGAGTACCCGGTTTGCATAGTCTAACAATCAACTCGTCTAGCTTGGGCAATCCATCTTCGTATCTATCATCTTATGGTTCCTCTAACCCAAAATACTAATTAATAGCATCGGCGTGAAATGCCACCAGTTTCCCCCGGACCATGACTACGTGATTGAAATGTTCCATTGCATTTGCGTAAAACTCTTTCACTATGTTGATTGCCGCTGGAAGTGGTTGTTCAACCAACTGAAACCAATTCCGCTCCACAATTTGCAAAGCCATGTCGCCATCCAAATTAGCATTCGGCTTCAACCCACGTTCGAGAACTAATGTTTTCTTGTCAATGGTTGACTTGAATCGGTCAGCGGCCCTCTCACTAACAAACCTATTATGGTCATATTGAGGCCTAGCAGTAGAGGAGGATGGGTGTTGCCTTTTATTGGATGACATGGTAGTTTGTGGAGTGAATAGGTTCAAGGTTTGGTTCAGGATTTTTATCGAATAGTTGGTGGGCGAACTGAGTTTTTCCCCAAAATAGGTTACGTGGTGTAATCTTGCTAGCCAAATTATGAACACAAACACCAATTCCCAAATTGTTCTACTTACTTGCTATTCAGAATAGAGAAGAAGATCAGGTAAGAGGCAAGATGTGATTCCTTGCACTAATGGAGTTTCCTGGTTTGAGTATGTCTCCCCAAGTGATTGAATTTTGGTGTAAGGTATGTAATGGATGTAGGATTTTCTTGTAGTGTATAGTTGATATGAATTGGGTGATTGTAGTTGGAGTTTATATAGGAGAAGGAAATCCAACGTGAGTTGGAAGATGGAAGGTGAGTGGGTATCAATGGAATAGAAGTTGAAGTGGGGAAGGAATTATGGGGTGTTATCATGATTGTTGGAGTTAATGAGGGTTGGAATTTGGAGTGGTGTAGGAGAAGTGGAAGAATTCTATTTGGTGAAGGAGAGGTGGACGAATTTTATTTGGTGAAGGAGAGGCAAGGTCATAGTTTTGTATTCAATTAGGCGTCTAGGATTTAAACGCAGCGCGACCCGCGCTGTGATAAGGCTGGAGATAGTGCGGTCATCGCTAGTGGGTCGAGGTCTTCGAATGAATCATCAGCTGCCCAGTATGCATATTAGTCTTTAGAGCGTGGTCGGTAGCTAGTAGAAGCGAGATATAGTAACACTGGCGTGCCTCGCACTAGGTATGGCTTATGAAGAGCGCGTCTAGCACTATGTAGCTAGGGGTCGAGATCCATAAGCGTGGCTTCTTACCGAGAATAAACAAGACATTAACGAGAGAATAGCGCACCAATCTTTGTGTTGACGGCGAATTAGCGCGCCCAGCGCTGCATGTCATGATGGTCTGGTCTTGTAGCGTGCCCCGAGCTCAGTCTGTATATTGGACAGCTCGGCACGCACTGTGATAGCAGAAATGACTTCCTTCTTCATCCTACGAATTAATCAGAATTGATGTAAAAATTCTACAAAAATAAATTATCTATAAAAAGAAAAGGTAAAACAAAAAGAAATAGTGTAGAACATGGGTTGCCTCCCAAGTAACGCTAGTTTTAACGTCGTAAGCCCGACGATGACTCTCGTGTCACTAAGCATCAGCTAGGGTAATGTTGTCGGCATCCCAGTTCGTATCTCCGCCCCAATAATGCTTTATCCGTTGACCATTGACCATGAATGTCTTCAATGGATTTTGGCTGTAGAGTTCGATTGCGCCATGTGGAAACACGGTTTTGATGGTGTATGGTCCTGACCATCTTGACTTAAGCTTACCGGGGAACAACCGCAAACGAGAGTTGAACAACAATACTGATTGCCCCGGTTCGAAAGTTCTGTGCATAATTTACTTGTCGTGCCATTTCTTAACATTCTCCTTGTACAGTTTAGCATTCTCGTATGCCTGAAGTCGGAATTCATCGAGTTCGTTTAGTTGTAGTAATCTTTTTTCCCCTACATCTGCTTGATCGAAGTTTAGTTTCTGAATGGCCCAGTATGCCTTGTGATGTAGCTCGACTGGTAGGTGACACGCCTTTCCGTACAGTAGTTGATATGGTGACATACCTATTGGCGTCTTATAAGAAATCCGGTATGCCCATAATTCATCATCTAACCGAAGCGACCAATCCTTTCGAGTCGGGTTCACCACTTTTTCCAGAATTTTCTTTACCTCTCTGTTTGATACCTCAGCCTGTCCATTTGTTTGAGGGTGATATGCTGTAGCCACCTTGTGGTTAACCCCATACTTAGCCAATAGAGCTGTAAAAGACTTATTGCAGAAGTGACTACCTTCGTCACTGATTATTGCTCTTGGCGTGCCAAACCTCTTGAAAATGTTTTTCTGTAGGAATTTGAGGACCACCTTGGCATCGTTGGACGGTAGGGCTGCAGCTTCAACCTACTTCGAGACGTAATCCACCGCGAGTAGAATATATTTATTGCTCAAAGACGAAGGGAATGGCCCCATGAAATCGATGCCCCATACATCAAAGATTTCCACTTCAAG
Organism: Panax ginseng; assembly: GCA_020205605.1. Taxonomy (NCBI): domain Eukaryota; kingdom Viridiplantae; phylum Streptophyta; class Magnoliopsida; order Apiales; family Araliaceae; genus Panax; species Panax ginseng. The sequence continues at coordinate 58,053,832 of CM035140.1, read as the reverse complement.
AATTGTTTGTAGGGGCATCTCATTCCGTTTAGAGATGTTTCCCACCCTTTGGCATCTATCACATGTTTTCACAAATTGGTGGGCGTCTTTAAACAATGTTGGCCAATAAAACCCGGCTTGAAGCACTTTTGCCGCGGTGCGCTCACTCCCATAATGTCCCCCATATGCCGATGAGTGGCATTCCTGCAGTATGTTGTGCACTTCACTATAGGGGACACACCTTCTAATCATCTTGTCGGCACACTGTTTGAATAAATAAGGCTCATCCCACATGTACCACTTGACGTCATGAAGAAACTTCTTTTTCTGTTGTCGTGTAAGATCAAGGGGAAGCATGTTGCTCACCAGATAATTCGCGAAGTCTGCAAACCAAGGAATTTCTGCATTTAACCCAAATAGTTGCTCATCTGGGAATGACTCGTTGATTGCACATCTATCTTCTTCCTTTTTCTCTGGATTTTCCAGTCTTGATAAATGGTCGGCAACTTGATTCTCCGTCCCCTTTCTATCTTTAATTTCTAAGTCAAACTCTTGGAGTAGGAGAATCCATCGGATAAGGCATGGCTTAGCATCTTTTTTTGCTATTAGGTACCGAATTGTTGAATGGTCCATGTAGACTATCACCTTAGTCCCGATCAAGTATGCCTGGAATTTGTCAAACGCGTACACTACTGCAAGCAATTCCTTTTCTGTGGTATTGTAATTCATTTGAGTCTCTGTGAGTTTTTTGCTTACATAGTATATGGCGTGAAACACCTTGTCTCGTCTTTGGCCCAAAATAGCCCCAATCGCATAGTCGCTTGCATCACACATAAGCTCGAATGGCATATTCCCGTCCGGTGCTACTATCACTGGGGCTGCAGTTAATTTCTTCTTTAACAACTCAAACGTTGACTTGCATTCCACAGTAAAACTAAAAGGAACATCCTTCTCTAAAAGACTGCATAGAGGTTTTGCAATCTTAGAGAAATCTTTTATGAACCTCCTGTAGAACCAAGCATGCCCTAGAAAACTTCTAATACCCTTAATGAGCTCGATGGAGGCAGTTACTTGATCGTATCCAACTTTGCTTTGTCCACTTCCAATCCGTGAGTCATCACCTTATGGCCCAAAATTATGCCTTCTTCAACCATGAAGTGGCATTTTTCCCAATTGAGTATGAGGTTTGTATCCTTACATCGTTGCAATACCATGACCAGATTCCCTAGGCAAGTATCAAAGTTGTCTCCATAGACCGAGAAATCGTCCATGAAGACTTCAATATTTTGATCCTCCATATCTAAAAAATGGCCATCATACACCGTTAGAAAGTTGCAGGTGCATTGAATTACCCGAATGACATCCTCCTGAATGCAAATGTGTCGTAAGGGAATGTAAATGTTGTCTTCTCTTGATCCTCAGGAGCGATGGCGATCTGGTTATAGCCCGAGTATCCATCCAATAAACAGTAGTACTTATGTCCCGCTAATCTGTCTAACATTTGATCAATAAAGGGTAGCGGGAAATGATCTTTTCGGGTTGCCTTATTCAACCTCCTATAATCGATGCACACCCTCCATCATGTCACTGTTCTTATTGGAATTAACTCGTTGTCCTCATTCTGTATCACAGTCATTCCCCCCTTTTTCGGCACACAATGAACCGGACTAACCCATTTACTGTCGGAAATTGGATATATGATACCGGCATCCAATAATTTCAGAATTTCCTTCGTTACCACTTCCTTCATAATTGGGTTAAGTCGACATTGATGCTCCACCGACGGTCTCGCATCATCCTCCATCAGAATCTTGTGCATGCAGAATGACGGGCTAATTCCCTTTATATCCGTAATCGTCCAACCAATCGCTGATTTGTGATCCCTAAGCACCCTCATCAACTTTTCTTCCCGCAATTCGTTAAGTCAAGTTGAGAAATAATCTGAGTAAAGAATTTGAATTGCCTAAGTACGCATACATGAGATGTTTAGGGAGTGGCTTAAGTTCCAATGTTGGTGGCTCCTCCAATGACAGTTTCAGTTTTTCTGTAGCATTTTCCTCCGTGTGCAAAGGTTCAAACGGTGCTCTAAATCTGCTAACTCGTGGCAATGAGTCTAGCATCTGTAAGAAGTCCATAAATTCTGGGTCGTCCTTTTCTTCATCCCCCAGTAAGGTTGTTTCTAATGGATCATTGACCAAACTCTTGCTCATATCTTCACTGATGATTTTCTCAATTAAATCCATCCAAAAACATTCTTCCTCATCCGTAGGGAATTTCATGGCCTTGAACACATTAAATTTGATTTCTTGATCTTAGACTCTCATAGTAAGTTCTCCTTTTTGCACGTCTATGAGTGTCCTTCTCGTAGCCAAGAAAGGTCTCCCTAGGATAATCGGTATGTTCTTATCCTCCTCGAAATCTAGAATGATAAAGTCTATAGGGAATATAAACTTATCCACTTTAACCAGAATGTCCTCAACTATGCCTCTCGAATATGTGACTAACCTATCCGCTAACTGCAATGAAATATTCGTAGGCTTTGGCACGGGCAAACCCAATTCTGTGTATATTGACAATGGCATGAGGTTCACACTCGCCCCTAAATCACATAAATATTTGTTAAACGACATTTTTCAGATCGTGCATGGGATAATAAAGCTCCCAGGGTCTTTAAGTTTTGGTGGTAGCTTCTGTTGTAACACCGCACTACACTCCTATGTTAGTGCCACTGTTTCAAATTCTTCCCATTTCTTTTTCCTCGACAAAATTCCTTTCATAAACTTCGCATAACTCGGGATTTACTCTAGGGCCTCCGCGAATGGGATGTTAATCTGGAGTTTCTTGAACACGTCTAAAAACCTTGCGAACTGCTTATCTGACTTCTATTTTTGAACCCTCTGTTAAAACGGTGGTGGAGGATAAACAATTGGCTTATTGTTTAACTTTATTTCCTCGTCCTTGTTACCTTCCACCACGTTACCGTCATCCACTTTTTCCTCCGGTGTCGCTGAATTTTCTGCATGATTACCCCCGAGATGTTTTCCACTTCTCTACATAACTACTTGACATTGCTCATGACTACCCTTCGGATTTCTCTTAGTGTTGCTAGGTAATGTTCCTTGAGGTCTATTATTCACTGCTAATGCCAGCTGTCCAATCTGATTTTCCAAATTCTTGATCGCCATCTCTTTACTTTTCATTACCATTGCTTGATTTTTTATTGTTGCCTCACTACTAGTTATGAACTTCGACACCATTTCCTCGAAATCTGATTTCCTTTCCTGATGTTGAACCAGTTGTTGGTGACTCTGAAAACCAAGGGATATGATGGTCGTGGAGCTTAAGTTTGCTGATTATTGCTTCATGAGAAGTTTGGGTGGTTCTTATTCCCCTGGTTGTAGGTGTTTTGATATGTATTTTGCAAAATTCTGTTGTAGTTGCCTATGAACTGGACGGATACTGGGTTAATTGTTCATTGATCTGTAGGATGATCACCCGCACACAATTCACATACTACCGTAACCTGCTGAACTTGAACCCCTGTCATAGTATCAAACTTCTTGGACAATGCAGAAATCTATGCTTGTATAGCTGTCACCCCATCTACTTCCAAAATCCCAGCCGCCTTTGCCCATGTCATTCTTGCTGTGGGCCACTGGTAGTTATTTGCCGCCATGGTTTCGATCAAATTATAGGCTTCCTCGTAACTCTTAGCCATGAATGCACCGCCCGACGCTGCATCAATACTGGTTCTGACATTCCCATTTAATCCATTATAAAAGGTATTCATTTGTAGCCATTTGGGCAATCCATGATGCGGGCACTTTCTAAGTAATTCCTTGTAACGCTCCCATGCCTCATATAGCTACTCCCCATTCTGTTGCTCAAACATCATTATGTCATTCCTCAATTTAGCAGTTTTCGCCGGTGGGAAAAATTTGGCAAGAAATTTTTGCGCCAAGTCTTCCCACATAGTAATCGACCCAAACGACAGAGAATGTAACCAACTCTTCGCCTTGTCCCGTAAAGTGAACGGGAACAAGAGAAGTCTCACTGCCTCATCCGACACCCCATTGTACTTGAACGTGTCGCACATTTCCGTAAAATCGATTAAATGCTCATTCGGATCGTCATTTGCCATTCCCCAAATGGAATCAATTACTCGATCATCCGAATGGTTCCGGTGCTTGATTTCAAAAGTATTCGCACTATTGCGAGCCTAGTGATGCTCATTGCAGATCACCACCTTAGGTGTTGCAAAATCCCTCAACGCTTTCTGGTCTTCGGCAGCCATTGTTTCATCCTTATCAGAGTTTTCGAATTCGTTCCTCATTTTTTCGATCCACTTACTTAACCTTTGAAATTTCCTTTCAATGACGTCCTCAAAAGGCAACAAGGCTGGATGTTTAGATCGTGTTTGCCTAAACCAATAGCAAAAACCTGAAATAGGAAAAACAAAAACAAAAAATTGTTTAAGTAAAACTGGACTAATTAAACTGATATCGTAAAAATATTAAAATCTAGGCTAAATTATCCCCGGCAACGGCGCCAAAAACTTGTTGGGTAAAATCGATACGCGCAAAACACGCAAGTGTGCGTGGTCAACAAGTAATATAGTAGTGAATAAAGTATCGTTCCCACGAGGACAAATTATCAAGAATTTTAACTTCATAATTATCAATTTCCTATTAATCCTAATTCTATTAAACTATTCAAATCAATGGTTTAAAATTATAAATACTAAATTATTAAATAAATAAACTATCACAAAACAATCACTAATATCAAAATCCGGAATTTCAAACAATTAATGGAGAATTAGACTTATGATTTCATCCCGAGTTTCACTCTAATTTTCAACCCTTTTATTCCCACTCATTTCAATATCCAAGTTTATTAATCAAGAACATGAATGTAATACTAGCCACCACTTGATGCACTAATACCATATTAACTTAAATCCACAATTAAGATAGAAACAAGTTAAACACCTAAATCAACCAACTCACTATATCTCTATGTGAACTGCAATTAAAGAAAGTTTAAGCTTAAGTTCTCTATCCGATTACATGTGATGTCAAGCATATCTCTACCTTAACAATAATCAAAAATCTGCTATTCACAAAATTCATGATACACCACCCTTCTCGCCCTTCGATTCTGCAATCTTCGTAGAATTAATCCCCTTCTTTCTTTCCTCCAAGCTCTTATTCTTCCCAAAATCTAGATAATCAAAGTGTGTCTAGCTATCCCTCCATTATTCCATACTTAGCATAAAAGTAGTCTCAATTCAGCTCCATACATCAATCCTAATCCAACTCTAACTCTCCTAAAAAGAAATCAAGTGGAGACATGAATCCTTTTCAAAATCCACCACTCAATAGTCAAAGACTCCCACAAAATAAACTAACAACCATCCCACACTCCTAATATTATCACATTACATAAAGAATTATTAGTTCCCAACGTAGCCCAACTTCTAGCACAAAATCAAATCTCGCCCAATAAAAACCCCGACGCAGTGCGCCCCGCGCCAAGAAACACATACCAACAACACACCAAGCTAGCGCCCCTGAATAGTTGACTTTCGTTCCAAAGACGCCCACACCATGTTCTATATCTTGACAATGGCGCCCAATGAATGTAGTCAGAAACTCCAAGATTGCTCAAAATCTCCTTCCAATTGTAACATTTTTGATAGGCCCATGGATTATTCTGCAACAAGCAAACAACCTATCAAAAGTAACATGAAATTACAAAAACTAACAATATATCAAGTTAAACGAACATAAATCGTAGGTTAAAAACCTACTCATCAGAAGCCCTCCTCCGTACACCAGAAGTGGTCCTACGGGAACTAATCGGCTGATCCGGATCCGTAATATCTGGACAACAAGTCTCCAAATCACTTCAGAAAGGGTGTGGTATTTGCTGACTTGGAGCTTTTCAAAATGCATTTTATGACAATATGCATGCATGCATTACTTTAACATACATCTAAAGTAGAGTTAAAAATGCATGAATAATTAAATGCCTACATTTTGAAATTTTTTGCCATAGTCCCCTTTGTAAATAGGACTATCCACATGCACATAGGCATGACTAGGTAGCCATTCAGTAACACACCTGCCCTAAAGTCATATACATAATATAGGCATTAAAAATCAAAAAACATCAATCTATAAGGTTAACCTCAATACCAGGAGTACTTTGCCTTTTACCTTTTGCTCATTTGTCCTCAAATAGGATAAGAAATAGCGGAGAAAGGTGCTAATTTGACTGTCTCAGAAGTTAAATTTTTTCACATCATTATGTTCAGCATGGTTTAATACTAACATTTACTATGTTGAATATTTTTTATCAAGTCATTTGAGCATACATAATAACTACTATGTGTTAAGATGCATTTCATGCGATAATTCATTTTCCAACGGATAAAAACTAGAAAAAAAAATACATGCATACATTACGAGGATAGTGCAGAACACTTGTACGGTGACAGAATTTGCAGAAAATTGCCCGAACTCAGCAGATCTGAAGGAGAGCTCTCGGATTTTTCTTCGCAATACAAGTTGAAAGTGACTTGTGAGACCAACCTGCAGGATATTAATATCCACGGTTGGCCACAAGTCCATCTGCGGCTGAAGCAGGTGTACCTGCGGCACCCCTATGTGGGCCTCACCCCTCCGGCTCGGTCCAGTTTGAGTTGGAAAGGAGTTCTTACCGACTGAAAAGGTCAAATCGGGAATAAAAACGCTACGCGATTGAGCAAAACAGCCTGCAATTATGGTTTTCTCATATGAAACTTTGAGTCTGTACATCACTCATTGGTAGTCACCCAAACACGAGTGAAATGCAACTGTTATAATGATGTCAAGGCTGCTTGACCTTCATTAATGTGTGTGTCAATGGATGAACACGCGTTGTAACCCCCGTCGGGGATCATGTTGACCTTTAGGGTAATGACTCGGAATTTGGCGGCATTGGACCTGTACAAGGTATTTGCCGAATGTTATTTGTAAAAAATGAGAAGACCAGTGAGTAATGTACAGATTACCAATGAGTGATGTACAGACTCAAAGTTAAAGGTAACAACTACACCGTTATTTATAAAAACTCAAACTTGTCATTTTCCTTCATCCGATCATTTTCTGTTATGGGGCCCACAAATGGCTGCGCCATCGTACGAATATTCTTCGACAACAAGAATATTCCCCGACCAAATGAATATTCCCCGACAATAATGAATATTTTATAACCACTTACTTATTTTGCAAAACTTGCACATTTCACTCATAACCAAAGCATTATATCAAATTAACACCTTATTATTCAAAATAATAATAAGAGGAAATTCTATTTTTTTAAATAAAAAGTTGGGGTCTTACAACCTCCCCTCCTTATAAAATTTCATCCTCGAAATTGACGTACGTACCTAGTGTTTCGAAAAGGTGAGGGTACCTCGCTTTCATTTCCGAATCCAACTCCTAGGTCATTTCCTCAATATCATTGTTCCTCCATAAAACTTTGACTTATGGTATAACCTTTGTGCGTAGGACATGCTCCTTCCTATCCAAGATCTTGACAAGTACCTCCTCGTACGTTAAATCTTCGGTTATCTCGTCTGGTTCTTCCTCAATAATTTGGTTTGGGTCTTTCACATATTTACGTAGCACAAATATGTGAAACACATTATGAACACGAGACATACTTGGAGGTAATGCGAGTCTATAGGGCCACATTTCCTATTCGATCAAAAATCTCAAATGGACCAACAAATCGTGGATTGAGCTTTCCTCTCTTTCCGAATCTTATAACTCTCTTCCATGGAGCAACACATAACAATACATGATCCCCAATATTAAATTCCACATCCTTTCGATGAAGATCCACATAACTCTTTTGTCGATTATGTGCCGTTTGTATACGTTGTTGGATCATACGTACCAACTCTGGTCCCAATAACGTTGCTTCTCCCACCTCATCCCAACATATTGGAGAGTGACACTTTCATCCATACAATGCTTCGAATGGAGCCACACCTATACTTGCCTGATAACTGTTGTTGTAGGAGAATTCCACCAATGGTAGGTACTTATCCCAACTCCCTTTGAAATCTAGGACACAGAGTCTTAATAGATCTTTAAGAGTTTGAATAGTCCTTTCTAATTTCCCTTCCGTTTGAGGATGATGTACCGAACTGAATCGTAAATCTGTGCTCATAGCTTTCTGTAAACTAACCCAAAATCGTGAAGTGAATCTTGGTCCACGATCCGAAACTATAGATACTGGCATGCCATGCAATCTCACAATCTCATTTACGCAAATATGAGCAAGACGTTCAAGGGAATAAGTCTCCCGTATCGGAAAGAAATGAGCAAACTTGGTTAATCTATCAACAATAACCCAAATCGCATCTATGCCTTGAGAAACCTTGGGAAGACCCGTAACGAAATCCATGGTAATGTGTTCCCACTTCCATTTCAGAATCTCAAGTGGTTACAATGGACCCTTTAGCACTTGATGCTCCGCCTTTACACGTTGACAAGTTAAACACCTCGAGATAAACTCCGCGATCTCTCTCTTCATATTGCTGCACCAAAATGTATGTCGAAGATCATGATACATTATGGTACTCCCAGGATGGATTGCAAATGGTGTGTTGTGTGCCTCCATCATGATTCTATGCTTCAAGTCAGAATTGTTAGGAACACAAAGTCTGGAGTTGACTCGAAGTACTCCTTCTTCATCGATTCTTACTTCTAGAATAACACCTTCTTGTACTTTGTTCTTCATACGTATCATCTATGGGTTTTTGTCTTGAGCAGCTTTAACTTTATCGATTAAAGTCAGTTCTACTCGTATGTTTGATATCATCACGTAGTTATTTGGAGCCTTTAACTCTATCTCCATCCTTTGTAAGTCGTACAAAATGGGTCTTTGTGTTAACAACATCGTACTCGTACCCACATACGATCTTCTACTTAATGCGTTAGCAACCACGTTTGCTTTTGCAGGATGGTATAATCGTAATCTTTTAATAGCTCAAGCCAACGTCGTTTCCGCATGTTGAGTTCTTTTTGGGTGAAGAAATATTTAAGGCTCTTATGATCCGTAAATCTCCACTTTCTCCCAATACAGGTAGTGTCTCCAGATTTTCAACGCGAAAACGACTGCTGCCAACTCCAGATCATGAGTAGGATAATTCCTCTCATATTCTTTGAGTTGTCGCGAGGCATAGGCTATGACTTTCCCATGTTGCATGAGAACACATCCTAACCCTTTGCCCGAAGCATCGCTGTAGATAATAAATCCATCCGAACCAGATGGTATTGTCAGAACAGGTGCCAAAATTAGTCTCCTCTTGAGCTCTTGGAAACTCTTCTCGAATTCCTCGCTCAATACAAATTTTTTATCTTTCTGAGTCAGCTGAGTTAACGGAGTAATGATTCGAGAAAATCCTTCCACGAATCTCCGATAATAACCAGCTAAGCCCAGAAAGCTACGTACTTCGGTCATCGACTTTGGTTGCTCCCAACTTTTTATTGCTTCAATCTTCGCCGGGTCAACAGATACTCCATGTTTTGACATGACGTGCCCAAGGAATGCTACTTCCTCAAGCCAGAACTCACATTTCTTCAGCTTGGCATATATCTTATTTTCACGAAGCCTTTGAAGTACCAGCTTCAAATGACGCTCATGATCTTCACGGCTTTTGGAATAGATGAGGATGTCATCAATAAAGACAACAATGAACTGATTTAAATATTCCTTGAACACACAGTTCATCATATCCATGAAAGCAGCAGGAGCATTAGTCAATCCAAAAGACATGACTAAGAATTCATAATGCCCGTACCGAGTTCTGAAGGCAGTCTTCGGAATATCCTCAGTTTTAATCTTCAGCTGATGATATCCAAAACAAATATCGATCTTTGAAAAGAATTGTGCTCCTTGCAACTGGTCGAACAGGTTATCAATGCGAGGTAGCGGATACCTTTTCTTGATGGTGACATAGTTCAATTCCCGATAGTCAATAGAAAGTCGCATACTCCCATCTTTCTTCGTTACGAATAAAACAAGAGCACCCCAAGGAGATGTACTAGGACAAATGAAACCGATGTCTAACAACTCTTGTAGTTGGACCTTTAACTCCTGAAGTTTAATAGGAGTTATTCGATATGGGGTTTTAGAAATGGGTTTTGTACCAGGTTCAAGGTCAATAAAGAATTCAACTTCACATTCTGGGGGTAGACCGAGAAGTTCTTCAGGAAATACGTAAGAAAATTCACTAACAACAGAAATATTATTCAAATCTGACGTATTTTTGTTCAAGTCCATGACATGGGCTAAGAAAGCTTGACATCCATTTTTCAATAAACGAATGACTTTATGGCTTGATATGACAGTGATTGACTTTAGTGGTTTGGTTGCTTTAATTCGTATAACAGGTTGGTTAGGAATATGAAAACTAACAACCTTACGAAAATAATCAATTTTGGCATGATGAGTGGTTAACCAATCAATCCCTAAAATCACATCAAATGCAAGTATTTTCAAAGAAATAAGATCGACAGGTAATGTGATGGTACCAACTTGAATCAAGCAAGATTTATAAACCGTAGATGTAATGAAAGTTTCTCCTAACGGAGTTTCAACAGATAAGTCAAAGTTTAATTTCTCCGGAGTCAAGTTCAAACGTTGAGCACAAGCAGGAGAGATAAAAGAATGGGTAGAACCGGTATCTAATAAGGTATAAACTTCGCAAGAGTTTATGATTAGCTTATCCGTGATCACCTCGTTCGGGTTCCTCACGTTTTGGGCAGTCACGATAAACACTCTTCCAGGAACCACTGACTTTGACTTGTCTGGGATAGCCTTTGGAGTCACCATCCTCGTTGGACTAAGTTTTTCTACAAGACAATCTCTAGCTATATTAACTTCCTTTCCACAGTTATAACACACCTTGGATTGTTGTGGGCAGTTTGGGCTGATGTGTCCCTCTTTCCCGCATTTATAACATACGACCGGTGATCGTTCTACTCCCCTAAGAACAGTTGATATTGGTGCTGACGTCTTCACATTGTCATTATTGTACCTTCTCTTTTTGAAATCTCCCCCCGACTCGCATCTTCTACTATCATGTCCACGATTACCACCAGAGTGGTTACCACTTTTGTCCGGATACTTTCCTCCCCGCTGGTTGTCATTGCTCCAATGACTGCTGCCACCGGTATGACCCTGGTTGTGGTCCCTTGGTTGAACATACTCATTATCTCGCTCTAATAATTGAGCCCTATTTACAACATCTGAATATAGAGAAAATTTGTGAGAAATAAAATATTACCGAATCTCGGGTTTCAGACCTTTCAGGAACATCCGCGTTATACGTTCCTCATTCTCTACCAAATGAGGTGTAAACCTGGATAACTCTGCGAACTTAGCCTCGTACTGAGACACAGTCATGTTGTTCTGTTCCAGTCTAATAAACTCTACCTCCATCATATGACGAATACTTTCATGAAATTACTTGTCATTGAACAATTTTTGAAATGTTTCCCAAGACATATTGAGTGCGGCTGGCTGAGTACGCTTCATAGATTCCCACTAGTAATCTGCCTCACCACGGAACATAAAGGTGGCGAATGGAACCTTCTGTTCCTCCGTGCTTCCCAAGACATCAAATATCTTGGTAATTTGCTTAACCCATGTTTTCGCCTTAATCGGATCTGACTTTCCCAAAAATTCTGGTGGTCCCAACTCTTTGAGCTGCTTGGCTGTGACAAGTCGCGCGTTACTATTATTTTTTCCCGTATTTTGTACACGAGTCTCCCTTGTCTGATTTTGCATGAACTGCAAAAAGCTTCTAAACATCACATCATTCATCGTTTGATCAGTGTTGTTGTTTACAGGAGGAACACTGTCGTCCTATTGCGCGTTCTCCTAGTTGGTGATTAAAGGTGTCTCCACGGTCTCATTCACTCTATTGTTAATATTTTCAGCTGCCATTCTCAAATACCGCCACAAAACAAGGGTTAATTAAAGAAATTGACATACCACATAATACCCTTATATTCTGACCGACCACAAATAAGCTTAGGTAGGACACACTAGCGAAGGATTTACTTGTCTCTCCCCTCCTAGTTCTATTCCCCGATCTTTTCGAGGCCAGATCCCTAAGCTCGATACTAATCATGGTGGCCCCCAAAATAGGTATACTCCACCTATTCTGAGTCTCCAAATACATGGTACAGAAAACAACTACAACTTCATTATTACAATTGTAGTGCAAAATACGACAACACATATACTGTGAGTTTAAATACAAATATTATCTAATAGACAGTATTCAAACTCAAAAGGAGTCCTCATTACAATTATTATCACACTATTTTACAAAATAGTGAGGACTACAAAAACAACCGACTGGAAACATCACTCCATACCTAGACTAGTTCCTGTTATATTCTCGCCTCTTAAGAAGAAAAATGGAACAAAAAGGAAAAGAGTGAGCTCAACTAGCCCAGTAAAGAATATTATGACTAAGATAGTTTAGAAAAAATTATCGTTAGCCTTCAATAAATCAGATAAAATATAACGGACAACCAATTTTAGATCAATATTCGCATCAAAAATAACAATTCATTAGAAGAGTTTAAGTAGAGAATGAAATCTACTATTATTTATGAATTTAAAAGTCCATCATCAATATTTTATCCCTGTAATGTCAATCAATATACATCTTGAATCAAATATTCATCTTTGCACTACGGGCCAAAGATATTCATTTGTATCACCAGTTGGTCATGCTCATCTCAACACATGTTCATCTTTGCACTACGAGCCAAATATATTCATCAGGTAATCATTCATCTTTGCACTACAGGCCAAAGATATTCAGTTATATCATCATTTAGGACTGCGGATAATGAAAATATTTTAAAGAAAACGAATCCAGTGAGATAAAAGATCAAAGATTAGGGATTCGTACTTCGGTTTATCCATGTTCAAAAATACTCCATAATAAATTATAGTTGAATAAAATTCAAGAATGAAGATCAAAACATGGATACAATCAAAGATAGTAACCATAATATACATCTTGGAGAAAAGAAGAGAAAATTTCTTTTTTCTGTGAATAGTGCCGTATACGTGAATAGTAACCCCGACACGAAAAGGTAGAAATTCCACAAGAAAAATCATACTTCATGAATAATACTCGTGAATAGTACCGTATTCGTGAATAGTGCCGTATACGTGAATAGTGTTGTATACGTGAATAGTAACCTCGACATGAAAAGGTAGAAATTTCACAATAAAATTTATACCAATATTTCGGCATAATGATATTGAAAAAAAAATATCATTTACGAAGAAAATAACATCCCTTACCTCAAAAGAACAGTACTTCTGGCTGAAATATGGAATATAATACTGAAGGAACTTTCACTGAATAACAACTCTCAAAGTATCTAAATACTCATAAAATACACTCGATAATATAGAGAGAGAAATCTTATGATTCTGGTGTGATTTTTAATTCTAACTAAGCACCCTATTTATAGGAAAATGCTTAGAACACCAAAACAGAATAAAATAATATTTTATTAAAAAAATTTATGCCCACCACAATTGATCAAATTTCAGCACACCACAATGGGGCTCACCAAATTCAGAAATTCCACACCAACAAAAAGTGGGGCACACCATGTTTTTAATAAAAAATATTTATTTCCGAAACTTCAATAATTCATAATAAATAGCCCTTTTATCAGAAAAATATGAATTCTATGTCCTTTCCGTATGAAATTTAATTCTCTACAACTTGGTAGACGAAAGTTTTTCCAAATTCTAAATAGAAAATGACTGAAATCCACATACGAATGATTTTTAATACCTCCATTCCGACAAAATACTGATAAAACACCTCATCATTAATTCCTTCATTTATATCCACATAAAAATAAATATTTCCTTATCATATAAATCAATAATTAATTATTCACAAATAATATTAATACAGAATCACAATTATGACAACCAGGTCGTTCACAGGAAATAGGGGGCTTTCCGATAAGGATTTCTCCTTACTGGCGCGCAATTAGGTGACCAAACCCCTTTTCTAAACAGAAATTCCTTAGACATTGCCAATAATGCTATCTAATAATATCATTCAAATAATATGAATTATTGATTTGATAATGAGAAATCTTGTCTGATGACAATTATTAAAACAACAATAATATAAAATATCAACGTAGCAATTATTGAATCAATAAAATAAAATATTGAATGAAGAATTCAGTAACAATTATTGAGTAGTGCCTTCTTATGTAAGAATCAATAATTCAAAAATACTGTGCAATACCGCTGGTGCCTTCTTTGTGCAACCACGCCAGACATCTTATATTTTAACCATAGGGTATTCCAACAGTGTTAACAGTAACAACTACACCGTTATTTATAAAAACTCAAACTTGTCGTTTTCCTTCATCCGACCGTTTTCCGTTATGGGGCCCACAAATGGCTGCGCCATCATACGAATATTTTTCGACAGCAAGAATATTCCACGACCAAACGAATATTCCCCGACAACAATAAATATTTTATAACCACTTGCTTATTTTGTAAAATTTGCACATTTCACCCATAACCAAAGCATTATATCAAATTAACACCTTATTATTCAAAATAATAATTAGAAGAAATTTAATTTAATTTATAAAAAGTTGGGGTCTTACACATGCGATAGCCAAGCTTCCCGTTCCCTCTAGATACAGATCTAGGGTCACGTTGTTGCTTAATATTTACAAAAAAAAACTAGAAAGAAAACTAAATTTAAATAAATCTTTGCCATTCTAGCTCAACGCTTCCAATTTTACAACTTCTGAACCAATTAAAAGTTAGATATGGCTAGATTTAGATAAATCTAGTCCACATATTTAAATATTATTGATTTACATTTAATGAACAATTAAAACAACGATTTAAACACATTAAATAGTTAATATATATATATATATATATATATATATATATATATATATATATATATATATATATATATAAGCGAGAAAAGCTTCAAATCTGAAAAAATCTTACGATATCTTTGAAGAAGGCTTGTGCCACTTTTGGAGCTTGAAAACTCAGTTTCCACAGGTTAAAATTTGATATGTCGTAATATATATGTATACAAGTGTTTAGAAAGAAGAATATTGAAGTTTGGAATACTATAGGAGGGGTTAAGAGCTAAATTGGATAAAGTTTTCTCTCTTTTCCTCCTTTTTTCTCTTTCTTTATGGCTGATTTTGGAGCTTGAAAACTCAGTTTCCACCGGTTAAAATTTGATATGTCGTAATATATATGTATACAAGTGTTTAGAAAGAAGAATATTGAAGTTCGGAGTACTATAGGAGGGGTTAAGAGCTAAAATCGATAAAGTTTTCTCTCTTTTCCTCCTTTTTTCTCTTTCTTTATGGCTAATGGTGTGACACCCCCAAGTTCGGGTACTTCATTCTCTCAAGATTTGGTGTTCACTTGATAAAACATTCATGTCTAACTACCCAATCATAATAAAATTGAATAATAAACCTTCCCATTAAATGATTACATTAAAATAAAAATCTCCCAGGTTATCTAATCTTCAAATACAAACATCATATGCGGAAAAATTATTAAATAAATTCATTACAATAATTAAAATAAAGGCTGACAACAAAATTTCAACATGTTTACAAATCTTCAATACTTGTTCATCTTTCCTTTCCCTTTGCCGGTGCTAGGTACATCGACCTTCTCAACTTTAGCTGTAATATTTATATAAGCAAGAGTGAGAAAACAATGCTCACTTGAAATAATAATGAATAAAACTTTACAACAATTGCCAAATAATAGGCTCAATAGAACTGAACAATAGGTTCTATCAATGATAATCAAAATTTGAATCATATATATGAGGGTCATAAGACCACGAACTATGTCCATAGTTATAAGTTCAACTTAAACTTTAACAGTCATAAGACTATTGGGACTCCTCGTACTTAGGGGGATCAACCCTTCGTAAAATATATTGTGCATAAACATTTCAACGCTATGCGTAAATTATCCCCTACAATAGGGTTGTTCATCTCAACATTTAGAATACTAGTCCGCACCAAAGTAAATTTGGTTTGGATAGGTTTCAAGGTAATTTAGGTTTAACGAACATCAACTAAGGATAGTTGAATAAAAAGGTAATCACATTATGCTATAGAATAAATCACAAGTGAATCAACAATGCATACTAAGGTCATGCTTTAGGAATAATCTAAGAGCATAAGCATTGAATAACATAACATACCTTGCTTGAACAATATTAAGCTAATGTTATTTAGAATTGAGTACTGAGCATGCATAACAAATAATAATTGAACGATAAAATTTGTTTTATATTAGTATATTAGAATGTAAAAACTTGCATGCTAAATATAAAGTTAAAGATTAGAGAAGCTTGCTCAATATCAAAAGATAAGGTTTAAGAGCTTGCACACCATAAATAGAGTTACGAAAATTGTACAAAGAAGTTTATAGTTAGAAAGCTTGCATAATCGTAAACAAACTAGAGACAAGAAACTTGCTCAATATAAGAATAAGGTTTAGAAAACTAGCTCAACGAAACAAGTTAAAAACAAGAATAACTTGCTCAATATAATCGAGATAGGGTAAGTAAACTTGCCTTGCGTGTAGGGTAAACCGTAATAATTCGATTCACAATATCCTATACACATATCACCATGACATAATTAGTCATTACAAATACTCTATATATAAATAAGTATCTATTTCATGTACGATTTGATTTTTAACCACATAGTCGAGTTACATGAATAAAATAATAATAACACTCGTTAGGTATTGTGGGCCCAGGTGCAAAATTAGGGTTCACATGACCTAATTAAATTAAATGCACAATTAGGGTTCCACGACATCATTAAATGCGCAAATTAGGGTTCACATAACCTAATTAAATGAAGACGGATAAGTCAGAAATAAAAAGGCTTGTGACTACCCGAAAATTCGAATCGTCCAAAATTTAGGTTTAAAGAATTAGTTATTAATAAAAGGAATTTTTTATTAATATTATTATCTGCTATGTGTTTATTAATCGTTCTATAACTTAGGATGATTATAAGTCAGGAGTATTCTGGCTACGAGCTAGTCTGAGCGAGTAAGAATTTTCAAGACGAAAACAGAAGTTTTCCGGGAATAAAATATT
Organism: Panax ginseng; assembly: GCA_020205605.1. Lineage (NCBI taxonomy): Eukaryota > Viridiplantae > Streptophyta > Magnoliopsida > Apiales > Araliaceae > Panax > Panax ginseng. The sequence goes on along the minus strand of CM035140.1, from coordinate 58,036,599 downwards.
TTCGGGGGAAAAGACGAAATAGGCACTATTCGTCCATTTCAGCTCGGAGATTTATTTTGAAATTTCGAGAAGTTATAGATTACGTTTAATTTTGAGACGTGATGGAATATTCAATAATATTTCAGGTATGGCAAAAACAAAGTTTTCGCCTGCGGACTCAAAACCTAGGGTTAGGAAAAGTGAGTTCCGAGAATTTTAATGATTTCGTATAATAATTAGGGTTATTATGCGTAAAGAAATACGAGTGTAATACTAGTTATTATACGAGTATAGTACGAAGATTATTACGAAGTATAATATGAATATCGTACGAGCTATATACGAAGAAAATACGAGAATACGAGAATGAGATGCGTATAATACGATTAGTCTTAATGGACTTTGAGTTCATGGACTTTGTATAATCTAATTGGACTTGGATTATGTCAAGCCCAATGTTTTGTGAAATCAAGCCCAAAATAGGCCCAATAAGAATTAGGGTTAAGGCCTAAACCAAGAAAAGAAACCGCGGATCGAACCGATGGGTAAACGGATGGGTAATAACCAATGGGGAAACCCATGGGGTGACCCATGGGGCAAGAGGGGCGGCCACTTGGCCACCAAGTAAGGGTGGAGGCCAAGTTTACTTGGTGGCTAAGTGTTGGAGGAGGTGTGAATAGTAACTTTAGGGGCGAAATGACTATTTTGGCCGTAGCTTTGAAAATCTATAAATAGGAAGCTTAATTTCATTTTTTTTATTTTGAAAAATCCTCTCACACTTGAGAGAGAGAGAGAGAGAGCTCGGATGGGAAGGAGAAGGATGAGGAATAGATCGCCCGCGTACAAACTTTGTCCGACGGGAGAAGATTAAAGAAGAACGGTAATCCGAACCCTAGTTTCTTCTAATATTTTTCTTTAAGATTTCTATGTCAAAAAAAAACATAGCTTAATGAGATTAAGGAATAAAAGAAGATTGGAATGATTTCATATGGTTGAAATCATGAGAAAAGAAGAAATAAGAACTTAGAAATTTAGTTTATAAATTTCTTAAGGAAGTATAAGATTCGTAGCGAATTTGAACGATCCAAGTGGATTATATGAAAAGTAGGTGAATTAAGTAAGGAATGGTGTTCTATAACATCAAATTCCAATAAAAAGTGAAATCATAATCCAAAATATTGATTAAAACAAAGAACGAACAAAGAATACGAAGAACACGCGAAAAACACGAAGAACGTTGTTGATGGACAAATTTAAAACCATCGTAGTTTAATTGTTGTTAATGGACAAGTTTAAAACCATCGCGTATAAGTTATTTGCATATTTCTTGGTTAAGAATGGTAGAAACGTTCATGAAGAACGGATTAAAACTTAACTATAACGAAGTTATGGCGCAAATTTCATAAAAGTCAAACGAGAATTAGAAAATTAGTAAATGAACCCAAGTGGGTAGGGGTTCATAAGAAAGTAAGAGAACATAGAAAACGTGAGTCATGGACTCAAGAATGAACGAGTTCCGAGTTCGGATGACCGAATTACGGACGAACGAACGAAGAACATTAAAAATGTAAAATGAACAAAGGGTAAAAATCAAGCCAATCGAATGGCACGTTAATGGATTTAGAATGAATTTCTGCTCAATGGGTATTAAAGTACGTAAGATAAGGAATAGAATGGCTTTGGAACGACCTCGTTCCGAGTTATAACGAAGGAGTTATGAGATCGCAAAGTAAGCATCTCAAAACATGATTTAACACTTAGAAAAATTTCTAGGGTTTTGTCTCGGCGCCGCAGCGCCGGATAGACTGTGAGAAGTGGCACCGCAGAGTGAGCTCGGCCATAATCTTCTGGAGAGTGGCGTCACCGCGCGAGAGATAACAAAGGACTTAACACCGCAGTGGCCTTGACCGAAGAAGAGAGAGAGAGAAGTAGGTCGCTACCAGTAGGCGAGAGGAAAGGAAGGTCATGGCCAACATGGCATACTGATGCAATGCAGGCAATGCCCAGAAATGAGAATTTATGTGCTCAAGTACTGGGGGATGTGCAAGAAAGAAATAGTAACATGTAGATCACGTAACATAACACTTATGCAGGTGAGTTAAACCTTTAGTAAAGGTTGAACATAAAGATTAAACGAGATTAAAAGAATATAAACGCGGGTTACGTAATCGATCCGGGGACCGTAGTCGCGATGAACGAACGTGATGGATTGCTATGGTTGTGATTCCTTAGACATTGAGCGTTGAGGGTAATGAACATGGGGTTCGTATAATGGATAGAGAAAGTATTAATAAGATGGGAATTATCAAGAAAGCCGTAACAAACGGTATTAAGATTAATGAAAGCCAAATGTGAGTCGATAATGAAATGATTTAGTTGTCAGAAAGCCGTAAGAAATAAGAAATTGACTTTAACGAACATTAAGTTTAATGGTTCGGATAAGATAAGAATATAAATCATTCAAGATGATGAACATTTTGAGTAAGACATCTTCGTATGTCATAAAGCCGTAAACTGGTAAAGGAAGTTAGTCGCGTAAACTTATATTGCAAGAACGTGAACCCTAAGAAGTAAAGCTAAGTAAACCAATGCATAAGTTCAATATATGACTAATTGGTGTTTATGTTTTCTCCTTATGTGTTATATAGGAATTAAAATGAGCAGTTCAACGTATGTTGTAGCTGGGCGTAAGGCAAGTTTCCTAACTTCATTCATATTACATGAATGCTAGTTTCTTAAACTTCTCAGAGGTTGTACTTGAGAAGTCTTGTCTATGTGCATATGTGCGATGTATGTACAAGGTGGTAGAATGTATGAGGCCTTAAGCCACAATTTGAACACTTTGGTGTTTCTATGATATGCATTGTTCTGTAATTGAGCTGTTCAATACAAGTATGTTCTGTTTATACATGAACCGTTATTGTTAAGTCTGTGCTAATGATTCTAGCCAGATAGGATGTGTATGAAAAAGTTAGAAGCATGAAAGTATTTCAAAGTGAAAATGACTGATGTTTTAAGATGATAGGAATCGAGACTATTCCTATTATTCAAGCTGCTTCATAACCTTTATTCGATTATAGAAGTTCTAAAGAAATGTTTTAATTTTGAAGTTGTTTGTTCAACTGTTATAACTTCCTGGGCAATTGAATGCTCACACTTGCTTTAAATGAAAAAAACAATTTTTAGCGAACAGGGTTAAAAGAACTTAAGGATCCCGTAAAGATCAAGCTGACGGTCTCCAGATGAATTGTCATTCAGAGTGTGAAGGTAGCGAGAAGATCAAGTGAAGACTTGTAATTTAGAAATATGAATTGAACTCTAGACTAGTTTAAGGAACTGTTATGTATCCTTGGTGGCGGATAAAAGTCACTCTTGTAAGATGAAATGAATAATGTATTTATTATTATTTGTAATGAAAAAGGTTAAAAGGTTTCTAGAACCTGGGATTTGAGAGTGTATGTCGTTATATTTCAGTATATAATGATGCATGTTGGATGAATGATGTACTCATGACGTACGAAATTCGAGTGTGAAGATAGACTGAATTTCGGGGCGTTACAGGGCTAGACCCGGGAGAAGCCTCCACGTGTCCCAAGGAAGAAGGCTCGTGGAGGCGGCTTGTTTTGGGAATTGATTGAGGGATTGGATTGGTGGCTAGAAGGAGAGGGCGATATGGGCATTATTCTAATGACTAAAGGGTATTTCTGGAATTTCCCTGAAGACATGTGCCTGGCATTTGATTACTTAAATTCCAGGAAGCTCTATAAATACCCCTTCCATTCTATGAAAAAAGGGACCTCTCTTCAGACTCAGGACTTAGACTCTTGGACGATCAAAGGACTTAGACATTCTCTCTCAACACTCAAGAAGACTCTTGGAATCCCAATAACCCTAATAAGGTTTTCGGATTCTAGGAGTGGAAGGACTTAAGAAGAAGGCTCTTGGAATCCCAATAACCCTAATAAGGTTTCCAGATTCTAGGGGTTCTGCCATGCGTCATTGGAGTAATCTCTCACCTGTCATTCTCCACTCTCCAATTAATAAATCAATTCTGTGCTCTTCGTGGATTTCTCTCCTCCTCTGCTAACACGAAACCCTAACTAGCAAGGCACGATTTCCTTACCCACATTTATTTGGCGACTCTGCTAGGGAGGTGTAGAATTCGTGAAGGGTATGCCCACAACTCGGAGTGGGAGAACTACAGGAAGAACTACTTCACCAACAAATAGCATTACCTCACCTGGTCTAGTTCCAAGGAAAGTAAGTCAAGCTTTCCAAGGCGTGAATCTAAATATCGATTAACCCATCCTTGAAGATGCTTCGGAAGGAAGTTCAACATCACCATACATGGCTGAGAAACAACTAAAGAATGTCAGGCAGACAGGCGCGAGAAGGAAAATCGAGGAAGAAAGAGGAGAGCAGGCAAATGCTGTGCAACTGGAGATGCTCAAGGCGTTGAAGGAAGCACGGGAAGAACAAGGGATGATGATGGCTATGATGATGGAGATGCAGATGAAGCAAGAGGAAATGGGAAATGCCAACAGTTGATGCAGATTCCCGCTTTTAAGGCCATGTTCCCAGAAAATTTACAAGGAGAACCGGCAGGAGTAGAGGACAGCAACAACGATAGCTACAATAAGGAGAATCAGACATCACCTCCATTGATGGAGAATCAGTCCATTCCAATCATCCACTTGGAACCTCAAAACAGTGGTGACGCGCCAAAACCCAGACTGGAAGTCAGCCAGCCTAAGAGAAACATCATTCTGACCACTATCCCCATATTTTCACAAGTACAGATGCCAACCATCCAAAGCCTCGTTCAACAAACCGGCCCACAAGCACAACAAATACAGAATTTACATGATATCAGTGTACATCAACCAATTTTTGTGCCACAAAGAGTCCATAACGTGAGCCAATATGTGACAAAGGATGATATGATCGATGTGATCAATCAACTTAACAGGCAGACATCCCAACCTTCGGAGTTAGACTTTACTCCACCTTACCCGGCATATATTCGACGACAACCCTACCCGACAGGGTATATCGAGCATCCCCCACAATTTCCAAAATACAATGGGGAGAAAGGAAATGCCAGGGAACACATTGCCAGGTTCATGGAGTTAATGTCTCCGTGGTTTGGATATGATGAAAGGAACAATCACAATTTGTTGATAAGGGAATTCAACAAGACTTTGACGGATAATGCCTTCAGTTGGTACTAAAACTTGGAGAAGGGATCAGTCCATGATTGGGATGATCTAAAATTGCAATTTTTTAAGAAATTTTTCTATGTGCAGAAACAAGTAACCATCATAGAGCTCATGCGATTCAAGCAGAAGCCAAATGAGGAGCTGTCAGATTGCATGGATAGGTTCAGGGCCCAAGCACAGAAGTGTGTAGAACCAATTGAAGAAAAGAACTTGGTTAGCATATGCAACAATGGAGCTTTAGACGCCTTCAAGCCCCACCTCATTACCAAGGCGTGTGATTCATTTGTGACCCTCTCATCTTTTGCACAAGACTTGGGGGGAATCATGACATTTTCTACCAGTCATGCGATGGATACATGGAAGAACAAGAGGACAACAACTGTGGCTTTGGTGGATTCTCAGTCAAAACCACAAGGGGGAAAGAGAGAGAAAAATAAGAAATTTGAACGAAGCAAAGAAAAACATGGGGACAAGTATACCAGAATGCCAGTTCCGGAGGCTATCACATGCAGCGAGAAGGCATTCAGGAGCATATACGAATAATGGGTCGAGCACGGAGTGGTGAAACTTCCAAGGCCCCGATTGGTTGTAACGGAAGAAATGAAAAGAAGACCAGACTTCTGTGTATACCACCAATACACAGGACATTCCACTATGGACTGTTACAGTCTGCGGAGGATATACCATGAGAAACTGGCGGCCAAGGAGGTTGAATTAGGAGAAGAAACATGTAACACTATCACCCATGGTGTAGTCCCGGAAGTCAAAAACTCAAATACTGGCTCTACGTACCATCGAAAAAACTCTGAACTACAGACGAATTAAAAATCCACCCAAGATGGGGGTCCACCAAAAATGGTGGTTTAAGTCCTCAGGAATATCCCTTTCCAAGTAAATTGGATGACCAAGGGAAGAGTCACAAGAATTGACGACTAAAAAAAACCAAAGATGGTGGTCCACTCTAAACTGTGGTCAAGTCCTCGTAGACTGCACTTGCCAAGAAATTGGACAACCCAAGTGACGAGACACCCGATTTCAAGTCCTTGTAGACTGTACTTGCTAAGAAATTGGACGACCTAAGTGACGAGGTACCCGATTTCAAGTCCTCATAGACTACATTTGCCAAGAAATTGGATGACCCAAGTGACGAGGCACCCGAGTGTTACACTTTATCATCAAAAGTGAATGAGGCACCTGACTATAAGTCCTCAGACCCAAAATGTTATACTTTCAACTTTAATAAAAGTAATTGAGGCGCCTGAGTATAAGCCCTCAACCCCAAAAAAGTTAAATTTTATCTCTAAAAGTGATGAACGTTATGCTTTTGCCGACAAAAGCAAGATTTATTATATGAAATGTTATGATTTTCGTTAAAAGTAATTTGATTATCAATAAATTTGTCAAACTTTCACTTATACTTGATTATTTTTTCTGATTTATAAAAAAAATACAAAAAAAAGAATAGGAAAGTATAGATTCAAGTGTTAGTTTGTATGAAATATATGCACATGATTTTCTGATACAGGAAATGAAAAAAAAAACTACGAAAGTTCATGATCTAAAGGCCATGACCTATCGAATTGAAGAGAGAGGAATACCTAAAGCTTGGTCTTTGTGGCTATCAGGTCTTCGAGGCTAACAGGCCTTCGAGGCTATCAGGCCTTCGAGGCTATCAGTAGGTCTGCTATGCTATCAGCAGGTCTTCAAGGCTATTTTCTAGGCTTCGATGCTATCAGGTCTTTAAGGCTATCAGGCCTTCGAAGCTATCAGGCCTTCGAAGCTACCAACAGGTGTGACAAACGAGATTTTGTAATTTAATTTTAATATTTATTGAATTAAATAAATATTTTTTGATGAATTAATTATTAGATTAAATAATTAATTGATGAAGTTGTGGTAGATTAATTTAATTATATGTGTTATATTTATTAAATTAATGTGGAGAATAATTATTATTCAAGTATGTATTTATGTGAGCTTATTGAATTAAATGAAATATTTAATAAAGCGTAATGTTATTTTAATTAATGTAATAATTAATTAGAGATTTAATGATTTGACATTATTAATAAATGATAATTTAATTATTTGACTATGTGAATTAATGAGAAATTATTATATTTTATTTAAATTAAACTAAAATAAGATATTTGATTTATTGTGCAATTGAGTGTGATATGATTTAAACTATAGTATAGGAGATTAATTAAACTAATTAGAAGGGTTATTTATGTTAAAGCCAAACAAGGCCCTAAGGGGAGTTATAGCAGTTAACCCATGATGGGTAACTGAACTCTATAATGCGTCAGTTCTTATTCTTTTATATACGTCTTCTTCCTCCTGTTATTTCTAAGTCTAGCAAAGCATCACATAGAGAGATTGAGAAATTGTTGAAGGAGAGTGTGAGTTGTGTGATTTAAAGGATTAATTGAGAAAGATTTCAATTCTACTCATTCACACTTTGGGTAATCTCTTCAACCTAATTTCTCTTTTTACGTCATTAAGATTTCATGAATATGGCTTTCAATTTTTCTGTTAAAATCCCTACAATTGGAAATTTCTTTGATTATGGGGTTGTGTATGTGTTAAGGTGTATCATATCGTATTTGGTTATATATATATATTATATAAACCTTGTCATCAGTTTCATAATATTATAATGTATATTATTGCTTCAAAATTACAGAGTATGGAATATGGCCATATGGCCCTTATACGTGATTTTAATATGCCAAACATAAATTGTTTTGTAAAATTCACACTCATATATGATTATGCATGTTTAAACGAAGGAATTAAACTCCAAATAAACAGATTTGGTGTTATAACAAACCCTTAATGTTGATTTTCATATTTTGTATTGAAAACTCCCAAGAAAATCAAGAACTGTAAATTATATGTTTTGATTATGCAAAATTATGTGTTATAACTTGTTAAAAGCATGCTAGAAGAGTTAAGTAACAGTTATATGTGTATTATTATGTTTGGGTATAATTAAATTCGTGTAAAAATAAGTTGATTAGAGTTTTGTTGGCCATGTTCTGCAATTTTCGCCAATTGCAAAACTGAAACTGGAGTCTCGCGCCGCGGCGCCAACTCCAGATCTAAAACTCGCGCCACAGCGCCACCACGCCACAACGCCAAGTCTCAAGCCGTAACGCCACGTTGCCGCAGCGCGAAGACCAAATATAACGGTGGCGCTGCAGCGCCACTTAGCAAAATGGTCCAGAAATGAACTTTTAAAATGTTTAAGTCTAGTAATGTGTTGGTAACCTAACCTAATGAACATAAAATTAGGTTAAATGTATAATGAGGTGTTAAAATAAATTCTTAACATGTCAATAACATAATTTCATGTGAATTGATTTATTGAATGCATAATTAGCTTTTATGCGTAAAGTGTAAATTGTGTAACAATGAGTATGATAAATTGACTAAGTATAGTCATAATTAGAATTAGACAAAAAGAATGAACTTATGATGACTAGTTAAATTATAATTAATTATAGTTGTGAATGGAAATGATATGTAGGATTAAATTCAAGGAACGTGTTTAATTAACGTGTAATCTACGCACGAGGCAAGTTTCCTAACCCTACTTGTTATCATTATTCAAGTTTATAAATCCAGTTCAGTTTGTTATATTAAAGATTTTCTATCTTTTCAATACAATACTTGTTCTATTGTATACCTCTTGAAATTGTTATTCAATTTAAATATCATTTATTGTTGAACCTTATTAGACTAGTGAACCCTTATATGATTCGACTAGTCCATAGTTGATGAACGTTCTAAATTTCAAAACTCTTATTGATTTATCCAAACCAAACTTCATTTGGTGCGGACTTTAATGTCAAACTGAGATGAACAACCATGTATAGGGATTACATATGCGTTAGCGTTAAGATATTATGCACAGTATGGTACTAAGGGCTGATCCCCCTAAGTACGAGTAGAAGAGTCCATAGTCTTATGACTGTTAAAGGTTTCAAGTATAACCCTTGATAACCTAGGACATAGTTCAAGGTCTTCTGACCCTCAAAAATCTTTGATTCTCGCATGTTATTATATTGTTATTTCATTATTATACTTGTGGGCAATCGTGCTCACTCTTGCGTAATAATAACATTGCAGTTAAGAACGAAAGGTACGACGAGCCTTCTTCTAGCAAGGGCAAGGGCAAAGCTAATAAGTGATGAAGACTTGTTATTAAATTCTAAAAATGTTATTGTTAAGACTTGATGTTGTTTAAGACTTATTATTTGTTTATATTTCCGCACATATGTTTAAGGTTAGTTTGACCTGGGATTGTATTTATTATTCAGATGTTGTAACCCCATAAGAGGAGGATTTATTTCTATCTATTGCATGGTTTGCATTTATTATGGGTAGATAGATAGATGATATTTTTACAGTGAACACCAAATCTCGTGGAATTTAAGTACTCGGATTTGGGGGTGTCACAAGTTGGTATCAAAGCTGTAGGTTATGAACCTTAGGTGGGGGAACAACCTTAGGTAATAGCCTTATAGAAAGAACATAGTGATGGAAAACTCTTATCGAGTTCTAAGAAATGAATTTCTTTAATTCATGGAAGATAATAAAAGACTTTATGTGCTTATATGTTAAATTATATGCTCACTAGTACGACTTAGTAACTAAAACTTAAAATTATGTTGTCAGGATGTTGGATGTTGGAGGAGCTAGTCGAGCTGGGGAGGAGGAACCCCGAGTACCTACAGTACCGAAAGAGGAGGAGCCCCGAGACATTCATGTCGTTAGGGAGCAGTTGGTACAGAGAGAGTTATCTCCATTGATCACTGTTGTTGGTCAGGAGCATGAACCTGAGACTGATCCTGAGGAGGAAGAAGAGGAGTTTCCACCGCGCTCCATTGATGCTGAGATGTACGACGCGTTATACTACAATAATGTAGAGTTATGAGACACTGTCTAGGATCTGACTGAGCGGGCGATTATTCATTGATTACTCTCGAAAGCGTAGGAGAGGAAATTGAGACTCTTCACATGGACCGGAAATGTAGAATGGGATTTGGTCCACGAGAAGGGTCAAACCAAGGATAAGACCGAGGAGATAGAGAAGTTAAAGAAGGAACTAAAGGAAAGCTCTGAAAGGCCGATCATAGCGCGGAGGAGAGGGTAAGAGAATCACGTCGTCTTGACCTTGCGGAAGAGGATGGTCGTCTGCAAAGAAGGCTAAGCTTAGAGACGTACTCTACACTCAATAGTCTGATGGATGAGGCTCGGGGATCGAGTGTTGAGGTATCCAATCCAATTCGAAGGACTACCATCATACATGCTGGATCGTAGAACGATGTCTCACATCATGGAAGAAGAGCGTAGCAAGGCTAATCAGCGCCTTAGCAGGCAGTGATAGAAATTGTGAAATTATGTGAAAAACTTATTTGGTTTTTATATGTAAATTCCGATGTGTTTATGAACGAAAGAATATTTTAATATTTTAAATCCTGTAGATTCTTTATCTCGGGATGGATGATGTAAATAGCAGTGATGCTATCGTTTGATGTTAAAACTTTTGATTTAATTAAATATATTAAGTTGTTTGAGATAATGTGTTAAATAATTATATTAAATTGTTGAGTTAAGCCTTAACTATTTAGAGAATTTAATAGAGATTTAATAAGCATATATTTTAACAGAAATATGTCGCCAAGAAGAAGACAACAACGTCAACCAGCTCAAGAAGGATCTACTAATAATAACAATAACGCCAATGCTAATCCTATTCAGCAATTGGTTAACTTACTAGCTGGAGCAATGAATAATCAACCACAAGCTCCACCAAATACTATGTTTAAGGATTTCAAGGCAGTGGGACCGCCAGAGTTTAATGGTTCCATGAACCCGATTGAGGCTCAAACGTGGGTTATGGAAATGGAGAAGGTTTTCGATGTTGCTAGAGTTAGAGAAGACTAGAAGATCGCTTTTACAATGTTCATGCTGAAATCTGAAGCCAGTTATTGGTGGCAAGCAAACAAGATCCGTGGAGGTGAAGGGGTGATTACTTGGGAGAGATTTAAAGAGATGTTTTTCGAGATGTATTTCCCGACCAGCTCACAGAACCAAATGGAGGTTCAGTTTCTGGAGTTGAAGCAAGGGAATATGACCGTACCAAATTATGCGGCTAGATTCAACGAGTTGGCAAGGTTTGCCCCGTATCAAGTACACACGAATGAGAGAAAAACAAGAAGGTTTGAACAAGGACTGAAGCCCTGGGTATATAACAAAGTATCAATGTTTCAGCTAAACACTTTTGTTGGAGTACTGGAAAAGGCCATCCTCGCTGAAGGTGGAAGTGATACGGTGACCAAGTACAATCAGGATCAGAAGAAGAATAAGAAGACTGAAAGTGAAGGAAATAACAAGGCTAGTGGAAGTGGCACAAGAGGTGGTAATTTTAATCAGAAGAAGAGGTGGAATGACAACTCATCGTCGGGGAATCAGCAAGGAGGTCAGAAGAAGAGGATTGAAGCATGCCCAACCTGCAGGAAAGCTCATCTGGGGGTTTGTATAAAGGGAAAGCGGGTGTGCTACAATTGTTGTCAGGAGGGCCACATAGCACCTAACAGTCCTAACCCAAAGAAGGGTGCCTGCTTCACTTGTGGTTCAAAGGATCATCTAGCAAGAGACTGTGCAAAGAAGGGATCTGGAGGGGTAGGATCAGGAGGAAACCAGGGAAACAGCAGTGGAAACGCCTTGACTATCACTGGACCAACCGCAACCAACCGACCGACCGCCAGGACTTTCAACATGACAGTGCAGGATGCAGTTCAGTCTCGTGATGTGGTGTCAGGTATCATTCCGATCAATAAAATTAATGCTTATGTATTATTTGATTCGGGTGCTACTTGTTCCTTTATATCCGATGACTTTGCTAAGAACTTAGATTTGCCTAAGGATGAGTTGGATTACCCCATGAACATAGAAATTGCGAATAGAGAATAATCCCTGTTAAGTACATAAATAAGAACTGTAGAGTGGATATTAAGGGTAATATCATGAATGTAGATCTTATCCCTATTCGACTTGGGGTATTTGACGTTATCTTGGGAATGGACTGGTTATTCAATTACGGTACTGTAATTGATTGCCAAAAGAAGCGTATTAACCTTATGACTCCGTCAAAGGTTGTGTTTTATGGTAGCAAGTCGCCTAGACAAGCGAGTTATCTGATGATGATGCAGGCCAGGAAGTTGTTAAGACAGGGCTGTGTAGGATATTTAGCTTACATAGTCGACAGTCGTAAAGAGAATGCGAAAGTAGAGGAAATACCGGTAGTGAGAGACTTCGTCGATGTCTTTCCAAACGATTTTCCAGGACTTCTGCCAGATAGAGAGGTTGATTTCGTGATCAATTTGGTGCCATGAACGACTCCAATATTGAAAGCATCGTACCGAATGGCACCGGTAGAGATGAAAGAATTAATGGTACAACTACAAGAATTACTGGACAAGAAGTACATTCAACCTAGCGTATCGCCGTGGGGAGCGCCGGTGTTGTTTGTGAAGAAGAAGGATGGAACGATGCGGCTCTGCATTGATTATAGAGAATTGAATAAGGTCATGATTAAGAATAGATATCCATTATCGAGGATCGATGATCTGTTTGATCAATTGAAGGAAGCAAAATATTTTTCCAAGATAGACTTGAGGAGTGGTTATCATCAACTGAAGGTGAGGCCAGAGGATGTACCGAAGACAGCATTCAGAACGCGATATGGTCACTACGAATTTTTGGTAATGTCGTTTGGTCTAATGAATGCTCCTGCATCATTTATGGGACTAATGAATGGTGTGTTTAAACCGTTTTGGACATGTTCGTAGTGGTATTTATAGATGATATTTTGGTATATTCAAAAACCAAGGAAGAACATGAAGAGCATTTAAGATTAATGTTGGAAGTGTTGAGGAGGGAGGAGTTGTATGCGAAGTTTTCGAAGTACGAATTTTGGATTGAGCGGGTGCAATTTCTTGGGCACATGATCGATAAAAACGGAATTTTGGTAGATCCATCCAAAGTCGAAGCCATGATTAACTGGGATCAGCCGAGGACGCCGTCGGAAGTACGAAGTTTTCTTGGATTGGTAGGTTATTACAGAAGGTTCATTCAAGACTTTTCCAAGATTGCGACTCCGTTAACGAATTTAACTCGAAAAGCGGTGAAATTTGTTTGAACGGAGAAGTGTGAGGAAAACTTTCAAGAATTGAAGAAGAGGTTGAGTACAACACCTGTTTTGTCTCTTCCAAACGATGTATGAAATTTTGTTATTTATAGTGATGCATCGCATAAAGGACTTGGCTGTGTACTGATGTAAAATGGCAAAGTCATTGCGTATGCATAACGACAATTGAAGGATTACGAGAAGAGATATTCGACCCACGACTTGGAGTTAGCTGCAATAATTTTTGCGTTGAAAATTTGGAGGCACTATCTCTACGGGGAGAAGTGTGAAATATATACAGACCACAAGAGTCTGAAAATATATTTTTACCCAGAAAGAGTTGAATATGCGCCAAAGAAGGTGGTTGGAGTTAATTAAGGACTACGACTGTGAGATTTTATACCATCCGAGTTAGGAAAATGTCGTTGTCGATGCCTTAAGTAGAAAGGGCCAGGAGAAGTTGATGATGTTGACCGCTCAGGAGGATCTAATTTCAGAAATGGAGAAATTAGAGTTGGAAGTGAAGTATCTTATGGAAATTGATGAGAAGCTATTTCAGATGCAATCTGGTATAACTCTACTGGATAAAGTTAAGGAGGCTCAACTCCAGGACGATGAATGCAAGAAGGTGATAAGGAAGATATCGGAAGGAACCAAACCAAGATTTAAGATGGATAAGGAAGGAATACTGAGATTTGAGAGCAGAATTTGGGTACTACCAGTACCAGAGATTAAGGAAGACATTTTGAGTGAGGCTCATAGCTCACAATATTCGATTCACCCTGGTAGTACCAAGATGTATCAAGATCTTCGACAACACTTCTAGTGGCCAAATTTGAAACGTGATGTTGCAGAATGTGTTGCCAAGTGTTTGACCTGGCAGAAAGTGAAAGCAGAACATCAGAGACCAAGTGGGTTACTACAACCGTTGGAGATCCCAGAATGGAAATGGGAACATATTACAATGGACTTCGTGGTTGGCCTTCCGACGACTCAGAAAGGCTACGACGCAGTATGGGTTATCGTTGATCGACTGACGAAATCCGCACACTTCCTTCCAATAAAAATCAGATTTAACTTAGATCAGTTGGCAAGGTTATATGTAAAAGAGATTGTTTCGAGGCACGGAGTACCGGTGTCAATTATTTCTGATAGGGATCCACGCTTTACATCAAACTTCTGGAAACGTCTACCGGAATGTATGGGTACGCAATTGCCGATGAGAACGGCATACCACCCTCAAACAGATGGACAGAGCGAAAGAACGATTCAAACATTAGAAGATATGCTAAGAGCCTGTGTGATGGACTTTAAAGGAAATTGGGACGATCACCTACCGCTTGTAGAGTTTGGCTACAATAACAGTTACCACCCTAGTATTGGCATGCCGCCTTATGAAGCGCTATACGGCAGAAAGTGCAAAACTCCGCTTTACTGGGATGAAGTTGGCGAAAGATAATTACTAGGGCCAGAATTGGTACAACAAACCACAGAAATAGTCAAAGTAATCTGAACACAACTAGTAGCAACTCAAGATAGGCAGAAGAAATACGCCGATCCATATCGTAAAAATGTTGAGTTTGAATCGGGTAGTTATGTATTCTTGAAGGTCTCTCCCTAGAAGGGGAAGATCAGGTTCGGAAAGAAAGGAAAATTAAGCCCAAGATTCAATGGACCATTTGAGATACTGCGAAGAATCGGAGAAGTCGCGTATGAGGTAGCCTTACCTCCAACACTCAAGAATGTCCACAACGTCTTCAATATTTCTGTTTTACGACCCTACAAACATGATTACAAGCATGTAATTGAATACGAACCCCTGCATTTTGAAAAAGACTTATCTTACGAAGAAATTTCGGTTCAAATTGTCGACAGAAAAAAACAAGTTCTCAGAAATAAAGTAATACCTTATGTTAAGGTAATTGGCAGGAACCACAACGCTGAAGAAGCTACGTGGGAACTCAAAGAGAATATGAGGAAGAATTACCCTCATTTATTTACTTAAATTATGTGTAAGCGATTTTGGGGACAGAATCTTTGTAAGGGGGGAGAATGTAACATGTCAAAATTATTGAGTCGTGATTCTGGGGACAGAATCCTTTTAAGGGGAAAAAGATGTGACAAACGGTATTTTGTAATTTAATTTTAATATTTACTGAATTAAATAAATATTTTTTGATGAATTAATTATTAGATTAAATAATTAATTGATGAAGTTGTGGTAGATTAATTTAATTATATGTGTTATATTTATTAAATTAATGTGGAGAATACTTATTATTCAAGTATGTATTTATGTGAGCTTATAGAATTAAATGAAATATTTAATAAGCATAATATTATTTTAATTAATGTAATAATTAATTAGAGATTTAATAATTTGACATTATTAATAAATGAGAATTTAATTATTTGACAATGTGAATTAATTAGAAATTATTATATTTTATTTAAATTAAACTAAAATAAGATATTTGATTTATTGTACAATTGGGTGTGACATGATTTATACTATAGTATAGGAGATTAATTAAAATAATTAGAAGGGTTATTTATGTTCAAGCCAAACAAGGCCCTAAGGGGAGTTATAGCAGTTAACCCATGATGGGTAACTGACCTCCACAATGCGTCAGTTCTTATTCTTTTTATATACGTCTTCTTCCTCCTGTTATTTCTAAGTTTAGCAAAGCATCACATAGAGAGATTGAGAAATTGTTGAAGGAGAGTGTGAGTTGTGTGATTTAACGGATTAATTGAGAAAGATTTCAATTCTACTCATTCACACTTTGGGTAATCTCTTCAACCCAATTTTTCTTTTTACGTCATTAAGATTTCATGAATATGGCTTTCAATTTTTCTGTTAAAATCCCTACAATTGGAAATTTCTTTGATTATGGGTTTGTGTATGTGTTAAGGTGTATCATATCGTATTTGATTATATATATATATATATATATATATATATATATATATATATAAAACCTTATCATCAGTTTCATAATATTATAACGTATATTATTGCTTCAAAATTACAGAGTATGGAATATGGCCATATGGCCCTTATACGTGATTTTAATATGCCAAACATAAATTGTTTTGTAAAATTCACACTCATATATGATTATGCATGTTTAAACGAAGGAATTAAACTCCAAATAAACAGATTTGGTGTTATAACAAACCCTTAATGTTGATTTTCATGTTTTGTATTGAAAACTCTCAAGAAAATCAAGAACTGTAAATTATATGTTTTGATTATGCAAAATTATGTGTTATAACTTGTTAAAAGCATGCTAGAAGGGTTAAGTAACAGTTATATGTGTATTATTATGTTTGGGTATAATTAAATTCGTGTAAAAATAAGTTGATTAGAGTTTTGTTGGCCATGTTCTGCAATTTTCGCGAATTGCGAATCTGAGTCTCAGTCTCATGCATTGCGCCACCATCCGCCACAACACTGAAGTCTCAAGTCACAGCATACGTCATGCATTGTACAAGACCAAATATAACTGATGTAAACTACATTTTCCACTTAGCAGAATGGTCCAGAAATGAACTTTTAAAATGTTTAAGTCTAGTAATGTGTTGGTAACCTAACCTAATGGACATAAAATTAGGTTAAATGTATAATGAGGTGTTAAAATAAATTCTTAACATGTCAATAACATAATTTCATGTGAATTGATTTATTGAATGCATAATTAGCTTTTATGCGTAAAGTGTAAATTGTGTAACAATGAGTATGATAAATTGACTAAGTATAGTCATAATTAGAATTAGACAAAAAGAATGAACTTATGATGACTAGTTAAATTATAATTAACTATAGTTGTGAATGGAAATGATATGTAGGATTAAATTCAAGGAACGTGTTTAATTAACGTGTAATCTACGCACGAGGCAAGTTTCCTAACCCTACTTG
Source organism: Panax ginseng (assembly GCA_020205605.1). Lineage (NCBI taxonomy): Eukaryota > Viridiplantae > Streptophyta > Magnoliopsida > Apiales > Araliaceae > Panax > Panax ginseng. The sequence goes on along the minus strand of CM035140.1, from coordinate 58,019,279 downwards.
TTATCATTATTCAAGTTTATAAATCCAGTTCAGTTTGTTATATTAAAGATTTTCTATCTTTTCAATATAATACTTGTTCTATTGTATACCTCTTGAAATTGTTATTCAATTTAAATATCATTTATTGTTGAACCTTATTAGACTAGTGAACCCTTATATGATTCGACTAGTCCATAGTTAATGAACGTTCTAAATTTCAAAACTCTTATTGATTTATCCAAACCAAACTTCATTTGGTGCGGACTTTAATGTCAAACTGAGATGAACAACCATGTATAGGGATTACATATGCGTTAGCGTTAAGATATTATGCACAGTATGGTACTAAGGGCTGATCCCCCTAAGTACGAGTAGAAGAGTCCATAGTCTTATGACTGTTAAAGGTTTCAAGTATAACCCTTGATAACCTAGGACATAGTTCAAGGTCTTATGACCCTCAGAAATCTTTGATTCTCGCATGTTATTATATTGCTATTTCATTATTATACTTGTGGGCAATCGTGCTCACTCTTGCGTAATAATAACATTGCAGTTAAGAACGAAAGGTACGATGAGCCTTCTTCTAGCAAGGGCAAGGGCAAAGCTAATAAGTGATGAAGACTTGTTATTAAATTCTAAAAATGTTATTGTTAAGACTTGATGTTGTTTAAGACTTATTATTTGTTTATATTTCCGCACATATGTTTAAGGTTAGTTTGACCTGGGATTGTATTTATTATTCAGATGTTGTAACCCCATAAGGGGAGTATTTATTTCTATCTATTGCATGGTTTGCATTTATTATGGGTAGATAGATAGATGATATTTATACAGTGAACACCAAATCCCGTGGAATTTAAGTACCCGGATTTGGGGGTGTCACAGCAGGTCTTCGAGGCTATTAGTAGGTCTTCAAGGCTATCAGGTCCTTCGATGCTATCAGGCCTTCGAAGCTATCAGCAGGTCTTCGAGGCTATCAACAGGTCTTCAAGGCTATCAGGTCCTTCGATGCTATCAGGCCTTCGAATCTATCAGGCCTTCGAGGCTATCAGCAGGTCTTCGAGGCTATCAGCAGGTCTTCGAGGCTATCATGCCTTCGAGGCTTTCATGCCTTCATGGACTTCTTGGTTCTTAATGACTTCTTGATTCTAAAGAAAAGAGAAATTCCAAGAGAGGGTAAGAAAGATTAAATCGAGGATTTTCAAAATATCCCAGGAAAGCTCCTCTAAGGTTCACCCTTCTAAGGTTTTCTCCCCTAGAGGTTCCCTTTCCTAGGACTTTCATTTTTTGAGGCTTGCAAAACATCAAGCCCCGCGAAGTTTTCAGACACTGGAATCAAGACTTCGACACTTAAAATATTTTGCGCGATCATCTCACCAAAGGCGTGACTCACGTGCAGGGGGCAAATGCTTACCAATAGATGGCATAGACATCTTCCAGAGTAAAGCTGCATTCACCCCAAGTAGTGATGAGCTTGCATATAGAAGAACACTATGGTCCTATTGGATACGAATGTTTCTATACATAGTTGGATGCAAGAAGAATGTTATCTATCCACATAATCAGCATTCCTAAGTAGCTCATCGATCCAATGTTGTTATTCTTGAAGGTGGTTAGATGAATCAGACAAGAAGTCATCCCAACCTCCACAAGCTACTGCATATAGAAACAAGCCTTCCTTCTCTAGTGGATGAAGAGTTGTATGGTCATAAGGCTGGACTTGCTTCCAAAAGACGTCGAAAAGACCAAAGGAGGGGAGCCCTTCCGCAATCATTGAGAAATGGGGCCTCCTTGGTTGTTCCCAAGTCGAAGTGCTCACCATGGAAAAAAGAAAAGTCTGAGAGTTAAGCTTCAAAACACCTGAAAAGAAGAAGAAATAATGTCAGAAAGTGTTAGAAGTCATAAATATGGAAGAAAAAATTTCCTGAAAATTTTCGAAAAAACTTCGGACGGTCAAAAGGCATCCTTCGGATCCTTAAGAAATCAATTATGTGTAAATTTAAACCTAATCAGTTAACATAGTCATTTTATAGTGTTATCCTGATTATACCAGTTTCAAATAGACAAAGATTTAGATTATGATAAGAAATTACATCAAAGCCTTTACAGTCAATACTATTCTTGTCTACAAAATTCCATTCTCATCATTGGCCCAAAAAAACGTTTACCATCTAAAAGCTGGAATCATGAAAATATGACTAAATGCAACATAAAAACAGTAAACAACTAATATTTTTGAGATTTTTGATTTTACGTTTTTTATATAACTCAACAACAACAAAAACTATTATTTTCACAACTAAACTACTAAACTACAAACACATAACTACACTATACTACTGATGCAGCTAACATAAATACAAATATGAACTAACATGCACTAACCAATGAAAAACTAACTAACACATACAAACTAACATATGACATACTCAACATAAACAGAAACTAAACATTAAACAAATTCTAAGACTCCCCCAAACTTAACATAAACAATTTCCTCATTATTTAAAATATAGCGTTAAGGCACAAGAAGACTTCTCTGTAGCAGCTAAGCAGGAGGTGGCACCTCTTCAACGTCAGAATCTGATGTTGGATAGCTTGGTAATGGCTGTGGAACTGGGAACTAGAACTGGTCAGTAGAGTTGGGATTTATTCTTGCAAATGCCTCTGCCAAAGAAGCATTGAAAGCATTTTGTGTGGAAAAGGTATAATCTTGTTGTGCTGTTATTCTCTTCAACTTCCTATCCTTCTGTCTCTCTCTCTCTCATCAATATGTCACTATATTCTTCTAAACTGAGTGATGAACAAATATTTTGTGGACCGATGACCCCTTGCAGCCTCCTTAGTTCCCTCAGACATCTCATAAACTTTAAATTTATCATCCTCAGAGCTATCTTCAATTTCTTCCTCTTCAGGAGCATCAAGAAATATAAACCCCAGTCCTCTAGGATGAGACTCTCCTCTAGCCCAGACTGAGTATCGAGCAATCAGATGTGAGTCTAGCAACTGGAGTGGCTGCTGCACAGGTTTATCCGTTGACCATCAAACTCATGACTGTCGACACAGTCCACATATAAGGGAGGGGTATGACAACCCCCCAGAGAATGGCCCGCACAAATAGCGTCTGACCAAGAAACTAATGATGGAACTTACATCAATATCAAAGTCCTTCACAATTGCATACATGAGTAACACCTTTTCTTTAGTCACCTCACTTGGTGTGTGTGGATGGAAACAGTTTCACGCAAAGAAAGGCATGCCAAATCTTGCCATACATACTCAAATCCTTGCTTATGAACAGGTTCCCACCTTTTTCTCCTTTTATCCACGTGGTGCTTGACTTTGATATCTCAGGAAGTATCTGATCATAATTGGGGTTGCTATCTCGTAGGTGAGCATACTGACAGACAGTTTAGGCTTGCATATTGTAGAATTCATTAATCTCCTCAGGACTGAATGGTACTTGTTTGCTAATAAATGCAATAAATGATGGTTTATCATCTACATTTGCATAGAACTCCTTCACAATTGTTACTACGACAGGGTCTGGTTGATCCGTGAACGTGTCCCAACCTTGTTCATTAGTTTTTCGCCTTATTTTCCCATTCAAAGAATCCGGCCTCAACCCTTTCTCTGGTATCAAAGCCTTCAGTGTAAAGTACTCATATTTGTCAGCCGCTAAGGCATTGACAAATTTTCTTTGTCAAAGGTTCGGGTTGATGGTGAGGACCCTTCGTCCCGTTGACATTTAACCGGTGTTTTCGGTACCAATGTATCACAATGCAGTTTACAATCTCCCCCAAACTATCATTTGTGCAATTCCTCAAGCACTTGGCATGCGTATGCCACAAAGAACCACAATGTATGCCAAATTGAAGAATAATTACCAATTACGATGAATTATGACTGAAGATGCTTCCCACACTGATTAATTTGCTCTGTGATGATATTGAAGTGGTGGATTACTGATTGCAGAGCTTTTCCCCTCTTTCTTTGCTTGAAAACTGAAACTGATGAGAAACCCTTGATTTTGTGCTTGAAAATCTGAAATTTGATGTGTATATGGTGTAGGATGGGAGAGATTGGGGTTTGGTTTATATATAGGATTGTAGTAGAGGACAGATTTAGTGGAGAGTAGATGTTTATGGGGCGAAATCATGGGTATTATGGGTCTTTAGGTTTGGTTATGTGATATGGGAGTGGAGAAGGCATGATCTGCATTAAACTTTTAAAAACAGGACTCCCATACCCCCGCCGGGGTGGGGTCTTTTTGCCTTCAAAAGCCCGCCAGGGCGGGTAGATACAGAGAGCCCCTAGCCGAGGCGAGCATGTCAGGCCTAGAATACCCCTGCTGGGGTGGGCATCTACTTCCTGCATGACTTCTGGTTTTCTGCTATTTTGTCCTGCACGTGTGTACAACTTTCTCCTTTGTTCCTGAAAACCAGTAAAACCCGTGATTTAAGTAAATTGCAGACAAATTGAGCAAGAACGTATTAAGTAGTCACACAATAACAAGCTAATTAACTACTAACCTATAAATTGCAAAAATTTGAACTATTGAATACTAACACTATTACTAAGCTACTGAATTATGCAATATGAAACTAAATATTGTAAATAACTAGAAAAATGGGTTGCCTCCCAATGAGCACTTGTTTTTAAGTCTTTCAGCCTATTTACTCCCTGTGTCATGGCGTATCGACAAGAGTGATCGCAGTGGCTTGATTATCGATGTCACCACCCTAATAATGCTTTAGACGTTGCCCTTTGACTTTGAATGTTTCTAGTGGATTCCTACTATATAGTTCAACAGCGCCATGTGGGTAGACTGTTTTGATGGTGAATGTCCCGGACCATCTTGCTTTGAGTATCCCGGGAAATAATCTCAGTCGAGAGTTATATAATAACACAGCTTGGCCCGGTTCAAACTTCATATTCACAATCTTCTGATCATGCCACTTCTTGACCTTTTCTTTATAAAACTTAGAGTTTTCGTAAGCTTGCAGACGAAACTCATCCAGCTCATTAAGTTGCAGCAATCTTTTCTCGCCCACAATTGTTTGATCAAAATTCAACTTCTGAATGGCCCGGTATGCTTTGTGTTGAAATTCAACTGAGAGGTGACATGCTTTCCCGTATACAAGTTGATACGGAGACATACCAATTAGTGTCTTGTATGATGTGCGATATGCCCATAAAGCGTCATCCAATTTTAGAGACCAGTCCTTTTTGTTCGGATTTACTACTTTCTCTAAAATTCTTTTAACCTCTTTATTTGAAACTTCAACTTGGCAACTCATTTGGGGATGATAGAACGTCGCAATCCTGTGATTGACCCCATATTTTGCCAAAAGAGCTGTAAAGAACTTATTACAGAAGTGACTTCCCTCGTCACTTATAATTTCTCTTGGCGTGCCAAATCTCATCAAGATGTTTTTCTGTAGGAATTTCAAAACAACTTTGGCATCATTCGTAGGGAGTGCTACAACTTCAACCCACTTTGATACATAGTCCACAACTAGCAGGATGTATAGATTGTTGTATGAAGGCAGAAAAGGTCCCATAAAGTCAATCCCTCACACATCGAAAATTTCAACTTCTAAGATTGTGTTGAGCGGCATCTTATTCCTTTTTGATATATTTCCCACCCTTTGACATCTATCACAACATTTTACGAACTGGTGGGCATCTTTGAACATAGTAGGCTAGTAGAATCCTACCTGAAGAACCTTTACCGCTATTCGCTCACTTCCATAGTGTCCCCCATATACAGATGCGTGGCATACGTGTAAGATGTTATTAGCTTCACTGTGGGGCACACATCTACAAATCATCTTGTCCGCGCACTGTCTGAACAGATAAGGCTCATCCCACATATACCACTTGACATCATGTATGAATTTCTTTTTCTTCTGATGTGTCAAGTTTAGAGGAAAGATCTTGCTCACCAAGTAGTTAACAAAATCTGCATACCATGGAAATTCTAGATTTACCCCAAACAATTGTTCATCCGAAAATAACTCATTGATCAAACACGTATCTGCCTTGTCTTTATCTAGATTTTCCAACCTCGAAAGATGATCAGCTACTTGATTTTCTGTCCCCTTCTTATCCTTGATTTCTAAATCAAACTCTTGAAGGAGTAGAATCCAACGAATAAGCCTAGGCTTTGCATCATTCTTGGAAATTAGATAACGACTCGCCGAGTGGTCCATGTATACAACAACCTTTGTTCCTATCAAGTATGAGTGAAATTTTTCAAAGGCATACACGATCGCAAGTTACTCCTTCTCGATAGTTGTGTAGTTCAATTGTGCATCCGTGAGGGTTTTACTTACATAGTATATAGCATGAAATATCTTATCTCGACGTTGTCCCAAATAGCCCCTACCGCGTAATCGCTAGCATCACACATCAATTCAAATGACATCATCCAATCTGGTGCTATGATTACGAGAATCGTTGTCAACTTCTTCTTCAACTGTTCAAAAGTTGTCAAACATTCTTCATCAAACCTAAAAATTTCTTCTTTCTCTAAAAGACTACATATTGGTTTTGCAATCTTTCAGAAATCTTTGATAAATCGGCGGTAGAATCCAGCATGCTCGAGAAAACTGCGAATTCCTTTAACTTAGGTCGGAGGTGGAAGATTCTCAATTGTTTCTAGGTTCGCCCAGTCTACTTCCAACCCTTTCGCAGAGACTTTGTGCTCACGGATGATTCCTTCTTCGACCATGAAATGCCATTTTTCCCAATTAAGCACAAGATTGGTTTCCACGCAGCGTTTCAAGACCATAACCAGATTCTCAAGATAACTATCAAAAGTATTCCCATATACTAAAAAGTCATCCATAAAAACTTCAACATTACGCATCACCATGTTTGAAAATATCTCCACCATACATCTCTGAAAGGTCGTCGGTGCATTACACAGCCCGAATGATATCCTCCTGAAAGTAAAGGTGCCATATGGGTAAGTGAATGTAGTCTTCTCTTGATCTTCAGGGGCAATGACTATCTGATTATACCCTGAATACCCATCCAACAAGTAATAATACTCATGTCCGATTAAACGGTCCAACATCTGATCGATGAAAGGTAAAGGGAAGTGATTATTCCGGGTTGCCTTGTTGAGCTTGCTATAATCCATGCATACCCTTCAGTCGGTCACTGTCCTCGTTGGTATCAATTTGTTATCTTCATTAGTCCCAACTATCATCCCACCTTTCTTTGGTACACATTGCACTGGGCTCACCCACGAACTGTCCGAGATAAGGTAGATTATCACAGCATCCATCCATTTCATAATCTCTTTCTTCACAACTTCTTTCATAATTGGGTTGATCTTTCTTTACTGTTCCACTATCGGTTTTGCCTCCTCTTCTAAGAGTATCTTGTGTATACAGAATGACGGGCTTATTCCCTTAATGTCAGCAATTGTCCATCCTATCGCAGACTTGTACTCTCGAAGAACCTTCAACAACGTCCTTTACTACAAATCATTAAACGCAGATGCAATAATAACATGTAAAGTATCTGAATTACCCAAAAATGCATACCTGAGGTGTTTAGAAAGAGGCTTTAGCTCAAGAGTGGGTGGTTCCTCAAGTGAGGGTTTCATCTGTGCCGATGCTTTCTCTTTTGTATGTAATGGCTCGAATGACACTTTGAATCTACTCACTCTAGGTAATGCATCCAACATATACAAATAGTCCAAAAATTCCAGATAATCCAAGTCAGCATCTCCTAGCAAAGTGTTTTCTAACAGATCCCTGTCCAAACCTTGAATCAAGTCTTCATTAACCATCTTTTCGACCACATCCATTCTGAAACACTCTTCCTCATCTGTAAGGAATCTCATAGCTTTGAACACATTGAACTTCACCTTTTGGTCTTGTACTCTCATCATTAACTCTCCTTTTTGCACATCAATGAAAGTCCTCCTTGTTGCCAAGAATGGCCTCCCTAAGATAATAGGAATGTTCTTGTCTTCTTCATAATCCAGAATGATGAAATATGCTGGAAATATAAACTTATCCACCTCTACTAGAATAACTTCAACAATCACCCTCGGATAAGTAACTGATCTATCCGCCAACTGTAGTGAGATGTTTGTTGGTTTCAGTGCCGACAAACCCAACTGAGTGTACACAGATAATGGCATGAGATTCACACTCGCACCCAAATCATACAAACATTTGTTGAAGGCCATGTTCCCAATTGTGCAAGGAATGGTAAAACTCCCTGGATCCTTCAACTTTAGAGGTAGCTTCCTGTGAAATACAACACTACATTCCTTCGTCAATGCAATAGTCTCATAATCTTCTAACTTCTTCTTCCTCGACAAAATACCCTTCATAAACATTGCATTGCTCGACATCTGTTCTAGGGCTTCTATGAACGGAATATTAATTTGTAACTTCTTGAAGATTTCTAAAAACTTTGAGAACTATTTATCTAATTTCTATTTTTGAAGTCTCTGCTGAAACGGTGGTAGAGGATAGACAAATGGTTCAACATCTGCCTGATTCTTATCCACTTTCCTGTCTTCACCCTATTTCTCTTCAACCAAATTTTTTGCACTTTCTTTCACATCTTTGCTTGGTAGATTTTCTGCACTTTGTCCTTAAGATGTTTTCCACTTCGTCCCTGAAGATGTTTTCCACTTCTTAATGTGATTGCTTGACACTGGTCATGATTTCCCCTTGGATTCTTCTCAGTGTCACTTGGTAAAGTCCCTTGAGGTCAGTTATTCAATGCCAACGTAAGTTGTCCAATTTGATTTTCCAAGTTCTTAATCGATGTTGCTTGCGTTTTCATAGCCGCCTCATTACCAGATATATACTTCAACAATAGCTCTTCTAAATCTGACTTTTTCTCATGTCGTGGAGCTGACTATTGATGCTGATTTTGGAAACCGGGGGGATAAGATGATCGTGGAGCTTGCTGATTTTGATTATTACTTCACGCAAAGTTCGTATGGTTCCTTACCCCCGGGTTGTAGGCATTCTGATATAGATTAGGAGGTATTCTATTATAGCTACCTACAAATTGAATTACTACTGGATTGATAGCACACTGCTCTGTCGGATGTTTCCCCACACATAATTCACATACATACGCCACCTACTGAACATGTACTCTTGTGAGGGCATCCATTTTCTTTATTAACGCTAAAATTTGAGCAGCTAAAGCCTTCATTCCATCTACCTCTAACACTCCAGCTGCCTTAAGTTGTGTCATTCTTGCTATTGGCCACTGGTAGTTATTAGCTGCCATTATTTCAATTAAGTCATACACCTCCTCAAATATTTTAGCCATAAAAGCTCCCCCTGACGCTGTATCTATACTAGTACGAAGATTACCATTCAACTCGTAGTAGAAGGTGTTCATCTGCAGCCACTTAGGTAATCCATGATGCAGACACTTTCTCAATAATTCCTTATACCTTTCCCAAGCTTCATACAGAGACTCCCCATGCTGCCGTTCAAATGTTGTAATCTCATTCCTCATCTTCGTAGTCTTTGTCGGTGTGAAAAATTTAGCTAAAAACTTCTAAGCTAGGTCATCCCAAGTAGTGATTGATCCTGACGGTAGTGAATGCAACCAGCTTTTTGCCTTGTCACGTAGTGTGAATGAAAACAAACGTAGCCCAACTTCATCATCAGATACCCCATTTTACTTGAAGGTATCACAAATCTCCAGATAGCTAACCAGATGCTCGTTCGGGTCATCAGTTGCTAATCCCCCAAATTGTACTGAATTCTGTATCATCTGAATAGTGCCAAGCTTGATCTCAAAGTTATTCGTTGTAATTACAGGCCTGGTGATGTCCGACTAAATTTTAGTGACCCTGGGTGTAGCATAGTCCATAAGTGCCTTCTGATCCTCTACAGCGGTACTTTTTTACTTATCAAAATTCTCCCGAGTTTCCTTAATCCACTTACTCAACCTCTGAAACCTTCTTTTGATGTCTTCCTCGTAAGGAAGCAAATCTAGTTTCTTTGACCGAGTTTTCATGCACTAAGTAAGAGAACCTGAAACAAGAAATAAAATAAAAACAAAAAGAATAATGTTTTACTAAAACTGATCTAATTAAACTGATATTGAAAGTAATAAAATCAATAATCTAATCACGACAGCGGCGCCAAAAACTTGTTGGGTGTAATCTAATTAAGCACGACACGTAAGTATACGTGATCAACAAGTAATATAATGATAAGTTGAGTATCGTTCCCACAGAGACAGAAATCAATTTTAATCTAACAATTACCAACTTTGTATTATTTCAATTTTATTAAACAAACCGATTTAATGATTGAAAATAATGAAAAACTAATAAACAAAAATCAAATCAAATCAAATCAACTAACTACCGCAAATTTTAATTAGATATTGGAGAATTAAGCCTACAACTTCACTTATGCTTCACTCAGATTATAACACTTCTTTTTAATCCAATTAACTATTCCAATTCATTAATTAAGAACACGAAAGTAGGAATAGCCATCTCTCAATGCACTAAACTCATATCAACTTAAATCCACAGATGATAGAATTAAGTCAAACACCTTAATTAACTAATTCACTATATCTCTATGTAAAATACAATTAAAGAAGGTTTAAATCCCAAGTTCTTAAACAATTACATGTGATGCATATGTATATCTCTATCCTAAACATAAATCATGAATTACAACAAAACGCAGAAATCACAAACATATGCTATTATGACTAAGTCTAAAATCATACTTCATCTCTCGAATTCATACAAGTTCACATAGAATTGGTGATCAAGCAATTCATAAATTATGCACAAATCATATTTGATGAACTAAAAATTAGCTTTATTGAATTGAAATCAAAGCATGATAATCCTCATTTCACTTAAAGATACATTATAAGCTTAATAAATTAAATTAGTTCATAACTAATGAAATAAACACTGAATAGATTAAAGAAATCAACATCCTAATTATATAACTGAAATTAAAGAACAAGAATAGTAACAGAACCACCATTTTCTTCACTCCAATTTGTAATCTTCGTGTTCCTTGCTCCTTTGCTCTGTCCCTCCACAATCTTCATAAATTAGGGCTTGAAAGTTGTTCTTGATTGATGAATTGATGAATCCCCCTTCAAAGTTGGTAAAGTCTCTTCTTATGTATCTAAAAACAACCTCTTTTCAGTCACAAACGCGTCCAAATTCCATAAATCCACGCCACAACTGTAGTAGAATAGCATCATAATTCTTCTTTCTTGGCCGCGCACCCCCGCTCCGGTGGGGTATTAAGTTTCTACATAATGTAAACCCCAGCCCCAGTGGGGTGTTTCTTTGTAAAAGGGCCCGCCCCGGTGGGCTATACTATGTATTTATGCTAATTTTCTTGCTTTGCATGATGATTCCTGCCACATTGCCACCATCCTTGCCTTAGCTAACATATATTATCTGTGACGCCCCCAAAATAGGTATACATCACCCATCTTGGGTCGCCAAATACATGGTACATAATACAAATACAAACTTAATTATACAACAAGAGCTGAGAGTTTTTACACGAATATGGTCTCATAGACATTATCCAAACTCAAATTCAATCCTCATTGCATTTATTAGCACACTAAATAGTGAGGATTTCTAAAACAGCCATCTCGGACCATCACTCCATTCCCTGACTAGTTCCGGCTACGTTCTCATTTCCTGAAGAGAACAATGGAAGTAAAAGGGTGAGCTCAACTAGCCCAGTAAAAAATATTATGTCTAAGATAATGCAGAATAACTTATAATTAGCCTTCAACAACGTTAAATTGATAGAATATAATCGACAACAAGTTTAATTGCAGCGGAATAAGCAATCCATTAGAAGAGTCAAGTAGAGCATGATATCTACTATCTTCTATGATTTAAAAAGGTTTTTCATCAATTTTATCGCTGAGACTCAGCTTAATATATAAACCACATCATCGAATCATCCCTGAACTACGGGCCAAGGATATTCATATAATCATCAATGGTCATGATTATACCAAATAATCCATGGTCATAATCATACCAATCAACAGTCCATCTATGCACATAAGCCAAAGATGACTTTCATCACAATATAAGCATGAGGATGATGACAATGATATAAGCATTCAATTAAATGAAAGAAAATGATAAATTTTAAAGATTCATAATTTAATTTATCTAGTATTCAATAATGTCCAAATTGTCAACATGATACTGCTTTGTGGAGTAAAATTCAAGAATAATATCCATGTATCAAAAAAAAATTGGACAGAAAATAAATCAATTTTTTGGGTGAATAGTAACCCGTGAATAGTACTTTGTGAATATTAACCCGACATGAAAAGTACTCCAAATACCTGAGTGAATAATATTTAAGTGAATAGTAATTGGGTGAATAGTAACCCATGAATAGTACCCCGAGATGAAAAGTGTCCCGAATATCCGAGTGAATAATATTATAGTGAATAGTAACCGGGTGAATAGTCCCGAGCGAAAATATAGATATTTAATAGGAAAGTTCAGATCAATATTCCAATGAAACGATACTGGATGAAGCGCAAAACTTCAAGGATATCCCACTAATTTCAGGAATTATAGAAGCAATACTTACCATAGTAAGTTTAGATTTAAGAATACGAAAAGAAATAACATACAAAACTGCAAATGGATTTTCACCCGTCATATAGTACGTAATCCGTGTGGACAGGTTATTCCGACATATTAAAGGATGAATACAAAAAGTAGTATTCCTTATGAATACGAAAGAAATAATATCCCTTACCTTATTAGAAGGCTGGATACTGCAATAGTGAAGTAGCAGAATACTCTTCTTCTTGCTCTCTATAGTTTCTCTCTCTCTATAGTGTCTCTTGTGAATCTCAGTGAATTGGTGAGAATGAAAGAAGAATTAATCTTCTATTTATAGGAGAATGGACTAAATATTAACTTATTCATGAACGGTCCGGATTGATTTACTATTAGAACAGACGGTCCATATTGATTACTATTAAAACCATAACCGACGGTCTAGATTGATTTACTTTTAAAACCACCACCGACGGTCCAGATTGATTACTTTTAAAAGCACCATCAACTATCCAGATTGATTTACTATTAAAACCACCACCGACGGTCCATATTGATTTACTATTAAAACCATCATCAATGGTCCAGATTGATTTACTATTAAAACCACCACCGACTGTCCAGATTGATTTACTATTAAAACTACCACCGACAGTCCAGATTGATTTACTATTAAAACCACCATCAATGGTCCAGATTGATTTACTATCAAAACCACCACCAATGGTCCATATTGATTTAACTTATTACACTTTGGTACCCCTAAAGTTTTCCATGTTTCCATTATTCCCCTCTAACTTTTGTAATTCACTTATCTTCAATAAACACATTCTTAATACTTCAACAATTATTCATCACTAATATTATAACTCACAATATTTAACAACCAGATCATTCCCAGGAAAGAGGGGGCTTTCCAATAAGGATTTCTCCTTATTGGCGAGCAATTAGGTGACCAAACCTCTCATCGACAGAACTTTCTAGACATTGTCAATATTGCAAATAATAATATGAATAACTTTTGTTATCTCAATTATTGATTTAATAATATAAAATATTATGCAGATGATATTGTGACAATAATTGAATCAAATAACGTGAGATACTATGCAACAATTATTGTAGTAATAATTGAGTAAACTGAGTGGCTTCTTACGTAAGCATCAATAATCAATACCGTGTGCTACTATGCAACCACGCGTATTACTTTACTTTTACCACCGGGTAGTTCAACAGTTAACGGTAAAACTTTTGTCGTTATTTTTATAAAAAGATATTTTTGTCGTTTTCTAACTACGAAAATACTTCCGTTGTGGGGTCCACCAATGATTGTACCGTCGTACGAATATTCCCTGTTAAAACGAATATTCCCCGACACAACGAATATTTTATATCAACTTGCTTACTTTGCAAAATTTTCAAATATCACCCTTAACTTTAACCTTTTATCAATTTAACCATTTATTAAATAGAATAATAATTATAAGAAAATTAGATACTTTCATTTCATATAATTCGGGGTCTTACAACCTCCCCTCCTTATGAAATTTCATCCTCGAAATTGGTGTACGTACCTGGTATGACGAAGAGGTGAGGATACTTTGATTTCATTTCAAATTCTAACTCCCAGGTCATTTCCTCAACATCGTTGTTTCTTCAGAAAACATTGACTTGAGGTATAATCTCAGAGCGTAGAATATGTTCCTTCTTATCCAAGATTTTAATAGGTACCTCTTTATACGTTAAATCTTCCGCTATTTCGTCCGATTCTAACTCAATAATGTGGTTTGGGTCTTCCACATATTTACGTAACATAGATATGTGAAAAACATTATGAACATGAGACATACTTGGCGGTAACGCAAGTCTATAAGCCACAGTTCCTACTCGATCGAGGATTTTGAATGGCCCAATGAATCGAGGATTGAGCTTTCCTCTCTTTCCAAATCTTGTAACTCTTTTCCATGGAGCAACACGTAACAACATATGATCTCCCACATTGAACTCCACATCCTTTCGATGAAGATCAACATAACTCTTTTGTCGATCTTGTGAGGTTTTTATACGTTGTCAGATTATTTGAATCTTTTTCGTAGTCATATGTACCAACTCCGGTCCCAACAACGTTGCTTCACCCATCTCGTCCCAGCATACTGGAGAACGACACTTGCATCCGTATAACGCCTCAAATGGAGCCATGCCAATACTTACTTGATAACTGTTGTTGTAGGAGAATTCCACTAATGGCAAGAACTTGTCCCAACTTCCTTTGAAGTTAAGGACACAGAGTCTTAATAAATCCTCAAGAGTTTGAATAGTCCTCTCCGACTGCCCGTCTGTTTGAGGATGGTATGCCGAACTAAATCGTAAATCCGTGCCCATAGCTTTTTGCAAACTAACCCAAAATGGTGAAGTGAATCTTGGGTCTCGATCAGAAACAATGGATACTGGCATGCCATGCAGTCTTACAATCTCATTTATGTACATACGAGAAAGACGTTCAAGTGAGTATGTTTCTCGTATAGGTAAGAAATGAGCAGACTTGGTCAATCTATCAACAATGACCCAAATCGCATCTATGCCTTGAGAAACCTTGGGAAGACCAGTAACGAAATCCATGGTAATGTGCTCCCACTTCCATTATAGAATTTCAAGTGGTTGTAATGGACCTTTTGGCACTTGATACTCCGCCTTTACTCGTTGACAAGTTAGACACCTTGAGATAAACTCTGCTACCTCTCTCTTCATATTGATCCACCAAAATGAATGTCGAAGATCACGATACATTTTGGTACTCCCAGGATGGATTGTAAACTGTGTGTTGTGCGCCTCCATCATGATCTTATACTTTAAATCAAGGTCGTTTGGAACACAAAGTCTGGAGTTCACTCGAAGTATTCCTTCCTCATCAATTCTTGCTTCCGGAACAGCACCTTCTTGTACTTTCTTCTTCATACGTATCAGCTCCAGGTCCATAGCTTGAGCAGCTTTAACTTTATCAATTAAAGTCGGTTCTACTCATATATTTTCCATCATTATGTGGGTCCCTGAAGTCTTTAACTCTATCTCCATCCTTTGCAAGTCATACAAAATGGGCCTTTGCGTTGACAATATCGCACTCATACCCGCATATGATCTTCTACTTAATGCGTCAGCTACCACGTTCGCTTTTCTAGGATGGTATTGAATGGTATGATCATAATCTTTCAACAGTTCAAGCCAACGTCATTGCCGCATATTGAGTTCCTTTTGAGTGAAGAAATATTTGAGGATTTTATGATCCGTATAGATCTCCACTTTCTCCCCATACTGGTAATTCCTCCAGATTTTAAGTGCGAAGACGACAGCTGCCAACTCTAGATCATGAGTAGGGTAATTCCTCTCATATTCTTTGAGTTGTCGTGAGGCATAGGCTGTGACTTTCCCATGTTGCATGAGAACACATCCTAACCCTCTGCATGAAGCATCACTGTAGATGACAAATCCCTCCGAACTAGATGGTATTGTTAGAACAGGTGCTGAAATGAGTCTCCTCTTGAGTTCTTGAAAACTCTTGTCACATTCTTCGCTCCAACCGAATTTTGTATCTTTTCTAGTCAGCTGAGTTAATGGAGTAGCGATTCGAGAAAATCCTTCCACGAATCTCCGATAATAACAAGTTAAGCCCAGAAAGCTCTGTACTTCGGTCACTGACTTAGGTTGCTCCCAGCTTTGAATTGCTTCAATCTTTGTCGGGTTAACAGATATTCCATGATTTGATATCACGTGCCCAAGGAATGCTACTTTCTCAAGCCAGAACTTGCATTTCTTCAACTTGGCATATAATTTGTTCTCATAAAGCTTTTGTAGTATCCGCCTCAAGTGTTGCTCATGATCTTCACGACTTTTGGAGTAAATGAGAATGTCATCAATAAAGACAACCATAAAATGATCTAAATTCCTTCAATACTCGGTTCATCATATCAATGAAGGCGGTAGGAGAATTTGTCAATCCAAAAGACATGACTAGGAATTCATAATGCCCATACCGAGTTCTGAAAGCAGTCTTTGGAATGTCATCAGTTTTAATCTTTAACTGATGATATCCGGAATGAAGATCGATCTTTGAAAAGAACTTGGCACCTTGCAACTGGTCAAATAGGTCATCAATGTGAGGCAACGGGTACCTATTTTTGATGGTGACGTGATTCAACTCCCGATAATCAATACAAAGTTGAATACTCCCATCTTTCTTCTTTACGAATAGAATAGGAGCACCCCAAGGAGACGTACTAGGACGAATGAAACCGATGTCTAACAATTTTTGTAGTTGGGTCATTAACTCCTGAAGTTCAACAGGAGCCATTCGATATGGGGCTTTGGAAATGCGTTTTGTACCGGGTTCAAGGTCGATACAAAATTCAATTTCACGCTCTGGGGGTAGGCCAGGAAGTTCTTCAGGGAATACGTCAGGAAATTTATTAACAATAGAAATATCATTCAAGACTGACGTATTTTTGTTTAAATCCGTGACATGAGCTAAGAAAGCTTGACATCCGTTTTCAATAAACGAATAGCTTTATGGATTGAAATGACAGTGATTGACTTTAATGGTTTGGTTTCTTGAATTCGCATAATAGGTTGGTTAGGAACATGAAAGCTAACAACCTTACGAAAACAATTAATTTTAGCATGATGAGTAGTCAACCAATCAATTCCTAAAATCACATCGAATGTAAGTATTTTTAAAGAGATAAGATCGACAGGTAACGTGCGGTTACCGATTTGAATCAAACAAGACTTATAAACAGTGGATGTAAAAAAGGTTTCCCCCAACGGAGTTTCAACCGATAAGTCAAAGTCTAATTTCTCCGGAGTCAAATTTAAACGTTGAGTGCAAGTAGGAGAAATAAAAGAATGGGTAGAACCGGTATCAAATAAGGTATAAGCTTCATAAAAGTTTATGATTAGCTTACCCGTGATCACCTCATTCGGATTCCTTACTTTTTGGGAGGTTATACAAACGCTCTCCCTTGAACTACTGGTTTTGTCTTGTCTGGGACGACTTTTGATGCCTCCATCCCAGCTGGACTTGACTTTGGTGCCCAACAAAATCGGGCTAGGTGACCTTCTCTTCCATAATTGTAACATACTTTGGACTGATGTGTCCCTCCCCTCCGCATTTATAACATACGACCGACGGTCGTTCTCTTTCCTTAACAACAGGTGTTGGTGCCGACGTCTTTCCATCATTATTGAATCTCCTCTTCTTGAAATTTCCACTTCTATTATCTTGGCCATGATTACCACCGGAGTGGTTACAATTTCTGGCATGTTGATTCCCTCCACGTTTGTTGTCACTGCTTCTATGACTACTACCATTGGTATTATCGACTTGTTGGTTGCTCTCTCTGGGTTGGGTTGACTCATTATCGCGCTCCAATAACTGAGCCCTATTTACAACATCTGAATACAAACACAGTTTATGAGAAATTAAGTATTGACGTATCTCGGGTTTCAAACCTCTTAGAAACATCTGCGTCATTCTCTCCTCATTATCAACCAAGTGGGGTATGGCCCAGGACAACTCAAAGAAACTTAGCTTTGTCTTTGTGACACGGTCATATTGTTTTGCTCCAACTTGATAAACTCCACCTTCTTCATGTGACGAATACTTTCGGGAAAGTACTTGTCGTTGAACAGCTCTTGGAACTTCTCCCAAGACATTTTCAATCTGGCGGAGTTGAGTCGCTTCTGATTCCCACCAAGTCTCGCCTCTCCTCACAACACATGAAGGTGGCAAAGGGAACCTTTTGCTCCTTGAAACATCCCAAGACATCAAATATCTTGGTGATCTGCTTTATCCACGTCTTCGCCTTAAGTGGTTTTGGCTCTCCAATAAACTCCGGTGGTCCCAGCTCCTTGAATCGCTTAGCGGTGACCGTCCAGAGTTACTAGTGTTTCCACCGCATTTTGGATGGGAGTCTCTCGCTTTGATTGTGTATGAATTGTATAAAGCTTCTGAACATCCCATCGTTCATCATTTGATCGGTGTTGTTGTTTACCTGATAATTATTGTCTTCATGTTGCACATTATCCTGGGTATTGATCGTTGGTGACTTAACGGTCTCATGTGCTTCATTGTTGGTCTCAACATTTTCAGATGCCATTTTCAAACACTACCGAAAAAAAAGGGTTAATTGACATATCACATATTATCCCTATACCTTGATCGACCAATTAAATACTAAATAATCTTAGGTAGGTCATACTAGCGAAGGAATTCCCCGTCTCTCCCCACCTAGTTCTTGTCTCACATCTCAGTTAGGGATCATATCCCTAAGCTTTTATACCAACTGTGACGCCCCCAAAATAGGTATACATCACCCATCTTGGGTCGACATATACATAGTACATAATACAAATACAAACTTAATTATACAACAAGATCCGAGAGTTTTTACACGAATATTGTCTCATAGACAGTATCCAGACTCAAATTCAATCCTCATTACATTTACTATCACACTAAATAGTGAGGATTTCTAAAACAGCCATTTCGGACCATCACTCCGTTCCCCGACTAGTTCCAGCTACGTTCTCATTTCTTGAAGAGAACAATGGAAGTAAAAGGGTGAGCTCAACTAGCCCAGTAAGAAATATTATGACTAAGATAATGTAGAATAAATTATCATTAGCCTTCAACAATGTTAAACTGATAGAATATAATCGACAACAAGTTTAATTGTAGCAGAATAAGCAATCCATTAGAAGAGTCAAGTAGAGCATGATATCTACTATCTTTTATGATTTAAAAAGGTTTTTCATCAATTTTATCGCTGAGACTCAGCTTAATAAATAAACCACATCATCGAATCATCCCTACACTACAGGCCAAGGATATTCATGTAATCATCAATGGTCATGATTATACCGAATAATCCCTGGTCATAATCATACCAATCAACAGTCCATCTATGCACATAAGCCAAAGATGACTTTCATCACAATATAAGCATGAGGATGATGACAATGATATAAGCATTCAATTAAATGAAAGCAAATGATAAATTTTAAAGATTCATAATTTAATTTATCCAGTATTCAATAATGTCCAAATTGTCAACATGATACTGCTTTGTGGAGTAAAATTCAAGAATAATATCCATGTATCAAAAATATTTTGGACAGAAAAGAAATCAATTTTTCGGGTGAATAGTAATCGGGTGAATAGTACTTTGTGAATAGTAACCCGACATGAAAAGTACCCCAAATACCCGAGTAAATAATATTTAAGTGAATAGTAACCGGGTGAATAGTAACCCGTGAATAATAACTCGTGAATAGTACCCCAGCATGAAAAGTGTCCCGAATACCCGATTGAATAATATTATAGTGAATAGTAAGCGGGTGAATATTAACCCGAGAATAGTACCCCGGGTGAAAATATTGATATTTAGTAGGAAAGTTCAGATCAATATTCCAATGAAATGATACTGGATGAAGCGCAAAACTTCAAGGATATCCCACTAATTTCAGGGATTATATAAGTAATACTTACCATAGTAAGTTTTGATTTAAGAATATGAAAAGAAATAACATACGGAACTACAAATGGATTTTCACTCGTCATACGGTACGTAATCCGCGTAGACAGGTTATTCCGACATATTAAAGGATGAATACTAAAAGTAGTATTCCTTATGAATACGAAAGAAATAATATCCATTACCTTAGTAGAAGGTTGGATACTGCAATAGTGAAGTAGCAGAATAGTCTTCTTCTTGTTGTCTATAGTTTCTCTGTTTATAGTGTCTCTTGTGAATCTCAATGAATTGGTGAGAATGAAAGAAGAATTAAGCTTCTATTTATAGGAGAATGGACTAAATAGTAACTTTTTCATGAACGGTCCAGATTAATTTACTATTAGAACGGACGGTCCATATTGATTACTATTAAAACCACAACCGACGGTCCAGATTGATTTACTTTTAAAACCACCATTGACGATCCAGATTGATTACTTTTAAAACCACCATCAACGGTCCAGATTGATTTACTATTAAAACCACCACTGACGGTCAAGATTGATTTACTATTAAAACCACCACCGACGGTCTAGATTGATTTACTATTAAAACCACCATTTACTCATCCAGTTGATTTACTATTAAAACCACCATCAATGGTCCAGATTGATTTACTATTAAAACCGCCACCAATGGTCCAGATTGATTGAACTTATTACACTTTGGTACCCCTAAAGTTTTCCAAGATTGCATTATTCCTCTCTAACTTTTGTAATTCTCTTATCTTCAATAAACACATTCTTAATACTTCAACAATTATTCATCACTAATATTATAACTCACAATATTTAACAACCAGATCATTCCCAAGAAAGAGGGGGCTTTCAATAAGGATTTCTCCTTATTGGCGCCGCAATTAGGTGACCAAACCTCTCCTCGATGAACTTTCTGTATACATTGTCAATATTGCAAATAATAATATGAATAACTTTGTTGTCTCAATTATTGATTTGATAATATAAAATATTATGCAGATGATACTGTGACAATAATTGTATCAAATAACGTGAGATACTATGCAACAATTATTGTAGCAATAATTAAGTAAACTGAGTTGCTTCTTACGTAAGCATCAATAATCAATACCGTGTGCTACTATGCAACCACGCGTATTACGTTACTTTTAGCACCGGGTAGTTCAACAGTTAACGGTAAAACTTTCGCCGTTATTTTTATAAAAAGATATTTCTGTCATTTTCTAACTACGAAAATACTTTCGTTGTGGGGTCCACCAATGATTGTACTGTCGTACGAATATTCCCTGTTAAAACAAATATTCCCCGATACAATGAATATTTTATATCAACTTATAATTTAGGGACTTACATTATCCCTGCACAAAAACACATACAAAACATATAAAACCTCACAAAAATAAATGGATTAAACACTATTTAAGTCTGAATAAGCATCCGATTCGTAGGTATGAAACCCACTCATCACCAATCTAGTAAATTGCGATGATCTGGGGACCTTCATGGCAAAAAGCCACAAGGGTAGCCTAAGATAGGCCAGCCTCTGATAAATCAAACGCAAAGGGAAGTCTATTCATACCTTCCCCTTTCAATTACATGTAATTTCAATTCCATGTCAATTCCATGTCAATGTAATGGAAAATATAAAGGAATATGTAAATATGCATTCCTTTTTCATATCAAGACATGTCATGCTATCCTGTTATACAAACAACTGACATCTGTTTTGCAGGAGAACATTAACACACTCCTAAAAATAGACACATTGTATAACATACAGTATCTCCATGTTTTCCCAGACTAAACTACGTAGTCTTTTTGTAGGGAAACGATTGGTCCCGTTTCCAGTTCAAAGTCCAAAAAGGCACTAAGCCCACCATCAGACATGGCTACAAGTGCCCAGCCTGATCCTACTCCTATTTCCCGCGAGGAGTTTGAAAGAATTGAAGAATCAAATAACAAAGTTGACTGTTCTTTTGAAAGAACTAAAAAAATCAACTCATGGTCCATAAATACCCATCCAAATTGAATCCTATGCATAGAGAGGAATCCAGGGTCCGGACAGAGAAGTCCCAGTACTTGAGTCTCAAACCGAGAAGTCCAACAAAATCCCTAAAATCACCCATCTTAAAGAAGATCAAGACACCGGTGATATTCATAAAAAGGTTCAGCAAATGGACAAGACCATTTGGTCCATCAAAGGAACTGGAACACATGAAAGCGTTACCTATTCAGACCTTTGTATCTTCGTCGTGGTTCATTATCGGGAAAAATTCAAGGCTCTCGATTTTGAGAAATATGATGGATTGGGAGATCCCTACACTTACTTAAAAGTGTTCATTGGAGAACTCAGATCCTACACCGAGCATGAAAAACTGAGAATGCAGTTGTTTTAGAAGAGTCTAACTAGAGAAGCCAGAGCATGGTACACCAGATTGGATAAATCCAAAATCCATAGATGCGAGGAGTTAGCCCATTATTTCCTCAATTAATACAACTTTCAAACTCAAATGGCTCCAGACAGGTATCATATTACCAAAGTCAAGAAGCAAGTCAATGAGTCATTCAGAGAGTATGCCTAAAGATGGAGGCGTTTGGTTGCTCAAATAATCCCATCCATGACAGAAACTGAGATGGTGATGACCTTCATAGATATTCAAGAAGCTCCATTTTATGAGAGGGTCCTAGCAGGTATAGGAAAACATTTCTCAGAAATGATCAAGCATGGAGAAATAACAAAGATGGGGTTAAAATCTGGGAAGATTCAAGACTTCACCACTTTAAAAGCCGTAGTTAACCATATCCAAGCTGGAAGTTATGGGAAAAACCCCCAGAGGGTCCATAAGAAGAAGGAGGAGGATGTCTCCTTGATACAGAAAGATAAACTCAAAAAGGTAATCAAAACTTGCCTATTCAAAGGAGAAACTATTCTCCTTTTCAAGCACAATCTTCGAATCCTCCCTTGCCAAAAAGTGGAGAAGTCAGGCATTCAAGAGAGTTCACACCCTTGGGGGACTCATTGGAAGACATTTTCAAACTTCTGATAACTCAGAAGAAAATTACTCATCTCCTTCCACCAGCCAATCTAAGTGGAAAGGTCTCCAATACCAACAAAAAGTGTGCTTACCATTGTGGAGCTCCAGGCCACGACACCTAAGATTGTTGGGCCCTTAAGCATAAGATCCAGGACTTAATAGATAGTGGTGAGGTCATGGTGATAAAGACCAAACAACCACATGTTCAAGATAACCCTCTCCCTCAACACAAGGAGGAGGATGTTAACATGATCAACAAAGGAAGTGGAGAGAGTTCCAATTACCTCAAATATGTGGGTGGTTCTCCCCAAACTAGCAAAGATAATTCCGATAAGTAGGATTATTCAGAGTTCCAGTTTATAATAAAACGGGAGTTAAAGTCAATCGATGAACATGCCAATCAACTGGCAGAACTGGTGATACATCAACACCGTGTCACACGGCAGTTGTTTAGTCAGGAGCATACAAGTCTCCTCTCCCTTATCACAAAAAATCAACCACAGACCCAAGAGAATGAAACCTTAGAGGAAAAGCTTGCAACAAAAGCAAGAGCCCAAGGTCGTCAGGACTTTGCTAACAAAAGGGAATTCACCTATTTGGGCTAACCGATGGAAGAAATCTTGCAGATGCTGATCAATGAGGGAAAAATCACAGCACTGCTACCCCTAGTCAATCCACATTCAAAGAGATTTGATGCTACCAGGGTATGTCAATACCACTCCAATACTCGTGGTCACAACACTGAAGGTTGCTGGGCACTCCATCATCTTATCCAAAATATGATTGACAGCGGTGACTTGCAAATGGCAGACGATGACACCGTATTTCCTGAGAGTGGGAAAACATTTCCTCCAGGAGTGCAAAGATGGAGGGAACTCATAGCCGTCATATCCTCTGATGGAGAATTGTTTGCAACACCCCTTAAAATTTAAACAATCAATATCAAAGGAGTTGAAAACCCTTTGAACGTGGCTGCACCAGAACCACTGATATTGTCATTTAGGCTGCAATATCCTATCACCAGCCTGAAGAAAGTCCCATGAAACTATGGGGAGGTTGAAGGATCAACATCAAATACAACTACTGCGATATCTAAGGAAAATCCACTATATCTCCCTCAGTTTTTTTTCACATCAATACGTTCAACATAGTAAAATATAAGCATTTGCTAAGTCTAATCATTTTTATCAACTCATTTAAAGCATGCATATTTGCTATATTGTGTTTAGAAGCATTCTATATGAAATGTAACATTCTAACGGTCAAAACTTGAAAAGAAAACATGTAAACATTACCGGAGTAGTGCAGAACGTTTTTACGGTAACGAATTTTGCAAAAAGCAGCCCAAACTCAGTAGATCTGAAGAAGAATTTTCAGATTTTATATATGGTTCAACTTGAAAATGACTTGTGAAAGGCCAGGGGGTATAAGTAAACCCAATAGGAGCCGCGGGTCAACCCGTAGTAGCCGCAGGTCTACCTACGACCAGCCAGGGTGGTCCCTACCCCCTTTGGCTTGATCAAATTTGAGTTATAACGGAGTTCCCGGAAGCTGAAAAGTCAAATCAGGAAAAAAGGTTCTACGCGATTGAGTGGAAAGGGCTTGAAACCCAGAAACACGATGTCAAACTGTGGAAATCTGGAAATTCAGCGTAAACCATTGCCGACAACTCCAGTGTAACATCGGGTAAGATCTGGTGATGTAAGCTGTTGAGGACTACTTAAACGAAGGTTAGAGTGATTGACAGTGTAAACCGTTGGTGACAACTCCAACGTAGCATCGGGAAAGGTCTGATGATATAAGTCATTGAAAACTATTTCAACAAAGGTCAAAATGATTAATAGTGTAAACCGTTGGCAACAAATCTAGTGTATCATCGGGAAGGGTCCAATGATGTAAGCCGTTGAAAACTACTTCAACGAAGGTCAAAATAATTGACAGTGTAAACCATTGGCAGAAACTCCAGCGTAGCATCGGGAAGGGTTCGGTGATGTAAGCCGTTAAGAATTGCTTCAACGAAGGTCAGAGTATCTGATATTTCAAACTATTGGCGACAACTCCAGCGTAACATCAAGAAGGGTCCGATGATGTAAGCCATTGAGAATTGCTTCAACGAAGGTCAGAGTATCGGATATTTCAAACCGTTGGTGACGACTCCAGCGTAACATCAAGAAAGATCTGAGGATGAAAACCGTGGAAAACTATATTCCTCGGAGAGGACCGATGATGGAATCTATTTTATAAATTCCCAGCCGAGGCACTGTGAAGGTTCGAAGATTTTTTGACCATTTTAAACTACTGTTCAAGTAGGCACCAAGGAAATTTGGTGATGGTCAACCTTCACAAAACTACCATTTGAGTAGGTATTATGAGGATGTTGTGGAAGCAATCAATAAAAGTTCTATCTCTAGCAGAACTATCAACATCAACCTGATAAAAAGCCCAGGCGATGGTGACAATCCTAGCGTAACGGCAGGAAGAATCTAATTATGACAACCAAGGTGAGCTATCATCAGGATAAAAATCAATAATCCCCAGTGAGTCACTCGCAAAAAGAGAGGAACATCCCCAATAGAGGTAAAGTCAGAAAGCGTATCTAAAGATAAAGAACGTTGGTGACAAATCCCGACGTCGAATTCAGAAAAGTCCAGTGGTATCAGCCATATAAAAATCTCCCCATCAGGGATCTTGAAAACATCTCTACAACATGACGTCAAATTAGTCTCAATGGCACTGACGGACATTTTAAACCGTTGTCTTCAACCCAATGTAGCATCGGGAAAGAATCGGTGATGAAAGCTTTGTAAACTACCTTTCGAGTAGACATCAAGGCAGTTCAGTGGAGACCATCATTGACAACTCCATACCCAGTAGAAATGGCGGATGCATCAGTGATAAAATATCGTTGGAAGTAATTTTAAACAAAAATGGTCAGACTCCATAATATCATATTATGTTGCAATTCATGACATCATTTAATCTTTTCATATTTCAAGTGTCTAGTAATATTTATCCTGTTCATTCCATTATATTGCATAAACATGATAAAGATGAGCATCTATAGACACTCAAAATTTTGTATTTCTATTACTAACCATGCAAGAGGACATAATCATCTTTTGTCTTCCAGAGATAACCTTGGAAGTCAAAATCATTAAGTTAAACCCCGGTGACAACCCTAGGAGATCAAGTCAAACCCTTCTAAAAACCTCGGGAGATCAAATCAAACCCTGATGACAACCCCGGGAGATCAAGTCAAATCCCGGGAGATCAAATCAAACCCCATTGACAACCCCACTAGATCAAGTCAAACCCTGGTGACAACCCTGGAAAATCAAATCAAACCCCGATGAAAACCCCGGTAGATCAAGACAAACCCCGGTGACAACCCCAGGAGATAAAGCTAAAACCTGGTGACAACCCCGGGAAACAACGAACCAACCTTAGAGATAACCTTGAGGACTGACAAAAGTCAACAACAGGCCATTCTTGGAGACTACCCTGAGAAAAAATAGTTGCAACTACATCAAACTCGGAGACAACTCGGAGGGGCAAAATATTAATTTTGCCAACTTAACATCAAATCAAGTCAAATCACTGCTATGAAGGTCATACAGAACCATAATGTCAATCCCGAGTGAAAACATCACAAGACAGCTAAACAGACGAACTGCGAAGACTCCAAGATCTGGTCATGGACCCATCTTCCCAAATTCGGATAAGTTCAAACCTATATCATTGTGTAGCTCTCAAAAAGGGCTTTCCAGAAAGGTATATCACGTCTCCATCGGACTCCCGGATTTAAAGTTATAAAGGTTTGAGCAGACTGCGCGTTGGTCCGATTGCACATACGTTAAGACAACAGGACCCACGGGGTCGGGCCCACCCGGGTCAGCCGTGGGTAGACCCGCGACTATTTTGGTCTATAAATAGAGCCCCCCCATAAGCCATAAAAAGAGAGAAAAAAAGAGGAGAAGAGAGGGAATTCTGCCCATTTCAGCTTTTAACCCCTCCTACAGTGTTTTAAACTTCGATATTCTTCTTTGTAAACACTTGTATACATATATATTACAATATATCAAGTTTTAACCGGTGGAAACTGAGTTTTCAAGCTTCAAAAAAAGTTTAAATCCTTCCTCACTACACAGTTTAATATTTTTTCCGATCCGAGGCTTTTATACGCTTTATATATATATATATATATATATATATATATATATATATATATATATATATATATATATGGGGTTCCATCCACGAATCGATTGTTGTGGAGCAACCCCTTTTTTGGCTTGTGATTTTTTTTTGCTCTAGCCAAAATTTCAATAAGCCAAAAAAGGGTTGCTCCACAAAGAATCGTTGTTGTGGATGGAACCCCTATATATGTATATTAATATTAATTGTTTACTATGATTAAATATCAGTTTTAACTGTTCATTCAATGTAAAGTTGTAATAATTAAATCTGTGGACTAGATTTATCTATATCTAGCCATATTTAACTTTCAATCGGTTCAAAAGTTGTAAAACTGGAACCGTTGAGCTAGAATGGCTAAGATTTATTTAGATCTAGTTTTCTTTCTATTTTTGTATATATTAAGCAACAGCGCGATCCTAGATCTGTATTTAAAGGAAGCTGAAAGCTTTGACTACGCTCATGCAAGGATTTAACTGGTGAATCCTTTATTTTGCGACATTTAGATTAAATATCTATTTTATTTTAGTATATTTGTTATGCAGGCTATTCATATGATATTATGTGAGCCTAGGAGCCACAGGATCTAAGATCCAGCTAACGAATCTAGATTTGGTTCCCATGATGGACCCTTTTTCAGTTGTACAGCTAGCTTGTAAATTATATGTGTGGTGATCGGACATACTTTGTCGAAGATGCTTCGCATCTCGAGAATAAAATCAAAATAATCCGAATACAGAATAAAATGGAAGTATCAAAGGCCTCAATTACTATGTGAGCATAAGGGTTTGAAAACCTATTTTCAAAACATCATTTATGTATATTTTGCTTAAAATTGGACTTTTATACAAGTCAAACCTTTTGTATATAGGTGCAAAAGAGGCATAACACTACTTCCAAATAAAGCACATAGGCTCAATTAACTGCAACACACAAACATTTCAAATAAATTAGGAGATTGAAAATACGCAGTAACCGTGTTTTCACAGAAGTTGGGGGGTGCCTAACACCTTCCTCCCCACTTAAGCAAGTCCTCGAACTCTATGAATTTCGGTTTCCAAGGCTTGTTAAACAGAGTCCAATAATTGGACCTTTTTGCAAAACCTTTCATAAACCCGGTTGAGTTGGTACAACCATTTCACTATTACCAACTGACGGCTCTAAAAAAATCAATATTTTCAAATCGTCGACATTTAATGTCCGACTCTTTTGTCAATTTCACGCTTTCAAACCAAATTCGAACCACATAGAAAACAGAAAGGGTAAGAAATATTTAAAAGATAAATTCCAAAAAGAAATTTTTTTTGACGTCAACATGTACCATATAATAAGTGAGTTAACTGAAATAAATTAAAAAGGCAACCTATAAGGACTAGCCAAATATGGCCTTGAGAACGTGGGATCAATTGAGGCATGATACACTTAACTGATACCCACGTATATGTCAGTTATATTATATACGTATATTAACTTTATATCAGTCATTTGCAAAGTCTGAGAAAAACAGAGCATAAAGAATTTGACAGAGATACTGAGAATCAAGGAAGGAAGTGGAAGATTAATAGAGGAATTCTACATCATCTGTAACGCCCGAGAAAATCAGATTTTTATGAGAATTAAATTTTTATTTGATTATGTTGATTAAATGAATTTAATTGATTATTTATAGGAGTAAACTGTTTAAAGGTCGTTATATGACCTAGATATGTCGGAACGCCATAGTATTTTGGCTACGTGGTAGAATTAAAGTGTTTGAATTTCCAAGATGAAAATAAAAGCTTTCCGAGAACTTTTTTGAAAAACACTATTCACGCTTTTCTGCTCAGGAATTATTTTTGAACTTCCGAGAAATACGTAACGATAGAATATCGAGGTATGATGGATTATCCAATAATATTTTAGTTATGGAAAACACAGTTTTTCTCCTGCGAACTTAAAACCTACCGAGAAGGAATTTAAATGTGTATAATGAATTAAAGCGATGATCGTATAATACGTATGTATTGTACGAGGTAATGAATACTAGTATGATACGAGGTATTATATGAATATGTATGAATGATGATATGTCATATACGAATGAGTATATGAGATTTATACGTAAAGAATACATACTAAGGCTTTAAGCCAATGGGATTTAACTTGTAGGATTGTGTAGGAAATAGTAAAGTCCAATGGGAATTGATAAGGCCCAAATATAGGAATGAATAAGTCCAATTGAAATTAAAGGTTAAGGTCCAAAGAGAATTAATGACCAAGCCCATGTGTTTATTAAATGCAAGCCCAAAAGTATAAGTTAAGTTAGTTAAGCTAAAGGCCCAAAGAAAGAACCTATGGGTTATTGGATGATTAAAATCCATGGGGCAACCCATTGGTGATCCAAAGTGATAAGCAAGTAAAGTGGTTATGTGTGGTGAACAAGTAATTAAATTGATGATCAAGTAAGCTTAATGGCTAAGTAAGTGTGGTGCTCAAATAAGCTTGATGGTTAAGCATTGGATAAGTGTTGTGATAACCAAGAAAATAGTGTGGTGACCAAGTAAACGTAGAGGCAAAGTAAAGTGCTTATACTTGGTGGCTAAGCAAGAGATAAGTTAATTGAATAGCAAGTATACTTAATGCTAAAGTAAATGTGGAGGCTCAGTTAACTTAGTATTTAAGCTAGGAATAGTAAGGAGGTGGAATGGCTTATTGACCATTAAGCCCTCATCTAGGATTTCTTATAAATAGAAGAGGTCCTAGCTCATTTGTTGGTTGTTAGATTTTCTACCAATAACTTATAGCTTATTGAGTAGAGAGAAAAAGCTAGAAAAACTAGTCTTTCATAGTTCAAGAAAGAAGAAGAAGATTAAAGCTTAGCCAAGTAATCTTCAAGGGTAAGATCCTAAACCATGATTCTCCTTCTCTTCCATTGTTAGAGAAGTGGGTAGTGGTAGAAGTTGTATTATAAGGAGAAGTAGGAATGGCTAATCAAAAGACTTAAGCCATAATTAAGTCATGTTGTAAGATAAGCAATAAATGAAGTTATGAACCAAGGAAGAATTTGTAGGAACTTGTAACATGTTTACATGAATGAAGTTAGTATGATAAAAGGATGTAAGAATGATGGTTAGAAGTCATAAACTATCATAAGTCAAGAGATATAGAATCATAAGTAGTTTATACTTTTATAAGTTATAAACTCATGAAGAACAAGTAATAACTTATCATGAATATAAGTTAAGGATATATGTATGTTAAGATGTTAGTATGTTGGATAAAATCCATTTAAAGCGATGAACAAATCATAAGTAACGAAGTTATGCCAGAACTTACACGATTAGACGATAATCGTCGACTTCGTGAAATTCTCGGAATGGAAGTCAAATTTTGAATTTGAGCTTGGAAACATTGTTTTTCGATGGAGTATAGTCTCTTTTGGAATTCTAGAATTGCGGACTCAAAAATGACCGAATTCCGACTTAGAACGAAGAAATTATCGTTTTCGTTAAAAATGGACTAATAGGTGAATTTTTAGCTAACGAAGTCAAATAGATAAAATTCTTACACGAACATGTAGAGTATGTAATTTATGAACCGTAGGCTCTTGAACGAGCCAATTCAGACTTATAATGAAGAAGTTATGAGCCTGGGAATCTCACCTAAAAAAAATATGTCAAAAAATTCTGAGGCACAGTAGTCCATGCCAAAAGACGACTCAAGGCGAAAAGGCTCAGCGCCACAGTGAGAGGTCGAAATCATAGTCCATCGTTAGTTGGCAATCGCATCGCTGCTAATATCGAAGGAGATGAAATACTTGTACCGTGAGCGAGTCCTACGTATAGAACACCGCACTGCATGATCGAGTTATAGAAACAAAAAGTCAAGCGCCAAGCATGATGCAAAGACTTAGTGAAGGATAGAGAGGAATGTTTTAGAATGTAAAGTAAAGGAAAAGTGAAGAAATAGTAAATTAAATTCTTAATCAACTTAATGTAACATCATTTAGGATGTAGAACCTTAAGTAATACACTAGAGATTGAAACAAAGAATAATTTAAACGAAGAACGTGAAAGGTAATTAAGTAAACCATGAATTGTATTCAACGTTGGTACTTGACCAATAACGATCGAGTTTTCGATTAATAATATAAGAACGTTAGTAAGCCGTGAGGAAGGATAATTAACTCGAAACGAGTTGTATTAATGAACTAATTTCAGTTAAGTTATAGAAGAGAACGAAGTTGGTAAGAACGATGTAAATTATAACGGCAAGCTGGAACCAATAATACCAAATCTAATACATAATTAGATTAAGAAGAAGGGTAAGATTCATTAGGAACCATGTATGTTCATTCATGACCTAATGTGGTATGTTATGTGGTTATGTGTTATAGAGACTGTAAAGACTCAAAGGAAAAGTAATTTTACTGTAGCAAACGCTGAAGGCAAGTTTTTCTTAAACGCTTGTCTAACCTCCGTGTTAGCCAAGTTTTCTGTGATTCATGTCCTGAAATGCATGAATTGTTTTAAAGAAAGAGTCGATGCCAATTTTAACTCGGCTAGACTAATCTTGAAGAGTTGATTGATTTGTTTATAAGTCTTTCGATATAGAACTGTTAGTGTTATCCTATGCCAAGTATTTGGTACGGATTCAAAGGTAAATTTGTCTATGAAAAAACAAATATATTTTCATCGATTATTCGATGGGCACGCGAGGTTTCCAAAACTTAAACGTAAATACGTTTAACGGATGAATGCTGATCAACATAGAATACTATAGGCTGATCACCTAGGAGTGCTTGTAAGTAATGTCGGATGTACGGCCATAGTGTCAGGATATCTTTTTCATTTATGAAAATGAAAAGAGTATGTTCATGGTGTAACAACCCGATATTTTCTATAAAATTAAATCAGAAATTTTGCGTATAAATTTTTTTTATTTATTTTAAAGATGAGGATTTGTAAAAGATTGTAGACACTCAAAATTTTCTGTACTACTGTTACTGACATTGTAGGAGGACAGATTCGTCTTTTAAGAGAGAACCCTGAAAGACAATCCAAATCCATACCGGATACTACCGGGAGTTCAGCATCAACCCCAGATCACACTCTGGGAGTAATAGTTTTAACCTCGGATATAACCCCGAGACCTGCAGATACAATACTGGAACACACACCGGAGAAGACCGATTAATCTCAGAGATAACCCCGAGGTATCCAGTCTCAGTCCCAACCATGGGAATAGCCACCAACCTTGGTGATAACCCCAAGGAATGCATTTTTGGAGATAACCCCAAAAATGCTTGTT
Organism: Panax ginseng; assembly: GCA_020205605.1. Classification (NCBI taxonomy): domain Eukaryota; kingdom Viridiplantae; phylum Streptophyta; class Magnoliopsida; order Apiales; family Araliaceae; genus Panax; species Panax ginseng. The sequence goes on along the minus strand of CM035140.1, from coordinate 57,986,641 downwards.
TCAAATGCCATCAGCTTCAATCTCGGCGCTCACAACGAGATACACTGTACCAACCCGGCAATAACATCGGGAAGACAGGCACACCTCAAAGATGACAATGAGGACCTTCAAACAATTACAGCAGTCCAATCTCAGCGAAGTATGAGCAACGTCTGCTTTATCGGCCCAATCCGACGATAACACCGATGAGGGACAACATCGTCATCTCGTCCAACACAATGCCACGTCACGTCTCTACGCAATGATGTCCCACAAGATTAACCAATCCCGAGTGACTATTGTGTGGGGTAACGGATGAAAGTTGAAGCTTGAAGACCGGAGGGCATCGTCACATCTTCAATGACTTCGTATAAACTCTAATCCCATGCCATCGTCTGACTCTCGACAAACGGCGATCCGAAATAGGTCCCAGATACCTCAAAGCGGATGTCCGGATTGTACTTCTAAAATTTCAGTGGACATTACAATTGCCTTAAGTGCACGTGCTTGAGACGATGACCGACCGACAAATCGGGTGACCCGACCCGCCTCTGGTACACCTCTGGCTCACCAAGCAGTACACTACTGCGCTCATATTGCCTATAAATAGAGGGCTTGGGGTGCTAATTTTTAAGAGAAAAAGACGGAAACCCCGCACACAATTTGTTCTCTTTTCGCACATACGATTATTTTCCCACTTTTAAACACCTGTGAGCTCATATATAGCCCCTTTTGTACCCACAAAAGCTAGTGTTTACCCACTCTAAAGATATAGAAGTCCTTTTTATTAGTTAGCTGTAAGCCTTCTCACACACACTTTAGAGTCTTTCTCTTCATCTTTGGACACACCCTTCTATACGTTGAGAGTCGTGTTGCTTGCTTTGGCCCGAACTTCGGTCCGTGGTTTCATTCCAGTCTGTATATATATATATATATATTATATACATATACTTATATATATATATATATTGACTAACATTATCGAGTTATGCCTCGATTGAGCCTAGACTTTGGTTTGGAGCATTTACTTTCTTTTCTATATATATATTTATATATCTGAACTGTGTGTCAAACTTTGTTCGATGAGCCTAGACTTCGGTCTGGAGCGTTTATTGCTTTAATATATATATATGTACATTTATATATATTAACTGTGTGTCGGACTCTGTTCGATGAGCACAGATTTTATATCCGATGCGTTTACTATTTTATATATATATATATATATATATATATATATATATATATATATTATATATCTCTCTACTGAGTTTTCTTCATGGCAGTTGATCTCTTTATAGCTTTATTTATGTTTTGTCCCGCCTGGAGTTTCCTCCATGGCGGTTGATAGCTTTTAACAGCTTTATTTACATTTCTGATCCCCCATGGAGGTGCTTCATGGTTGGTGATCATGTCCGTATATATATATTTACCGCTTTTATATATATATACCTGCTTATTGCTCTTATACAAATTGCAACATTCTGTGCGCCTAGGAATCATGTGATCACAGATTCATCCCATTGGATCTAGATTCGGTTCCCGTGATGGACATTTTTCAGCTGTAAGCAGCTTGTAAATTATTCTGCGATGTCTGAATTTCCTCAGATGGTTTCCATACCCACGAGGAAGTCGGCATTATTTTTGTATATTATTTTCGTACGGATGCCTCGCATTCGTCAAAATAAAATCAATCCAGCCGATCACTTAATAAAAATGGGAGTGTAAAAGGTCTCAATTCCTATTGAGCATCAGGGTTTGAAAAACCTCTTTTATAAAACATCACTGCCATATCTTGTTAAAAACTGAATTTTTACATAAATTCAAACCACAATATATATAGGTTCGACGAGGCCTCGCATGACTTCCATATAACAACACATTGACCCACACACACACACACCACACTCGGATAATAGTTTCTTGAAAAGAAGCGGTCCTTAGTGGTAACACGGATGTTGGGGTGCCTAACACCTTCCTCCCACATAACCAAGTCCCCGGACCCTAAACGAATCTCGGTTTTGCCGACCCGTATATCAGTGTCACCTCACTGGGTCAATGTGCAAACCTTTTATCGGTTGTGTTGGTACAACCCTTTAAAAAACCAACTGGCGACTCTTAACAGTCCCATCGTCGACATTATACATGTCAGACCTTTTTCACTTGTTTTTTCAAACAAATCTCACCTAAAATGAGAACACTAAAGAACAAGTAACGGAAAGGGACACCCAAAAATCCCGACGTCGACAGGTGGCAACTCTTCTGGGGACTCCAGTAAGAGGACTTAAGCCGCTACTACAATCTTTTCAAAGTTGTTATCTGCTTGTGTGTGGATGTTGTATTTACATTTAATGAATGTGTATGAATGTATTTCTTTGTTGCACTTAGTGCTTCACATCATATCTACGTGTGATGTTAGTGCTTCGCACTATAAACTGCTTATGATATTAGTGCTTCACACATGTCATCATTTCATACGGTGAGACGCGATGTATGTGAATATATGTTGTGTGGTCCATCCACCAGGAGGCTATCCCGTCGGTGTTTGATTATTGGACTCGTGAGAAGCTTTGATTCTCTCGAGGCTCGGAAAGGCACCACCCAAATTCGCTCCAGTTGAAAAAGCGGATTAACTTCCGTCTAGTAGATTGCGATGATTTGGGAACCTTCATGCCAAAAAAGCGTGAAGAGTAACCTAAGATAGGTCACCTCGATAAACCCAAAAGCGGAGGAAAGTCTCTTCATGCTTTCATTTCAATTACTTGTAAACACAATTACTTGTAATTTCATTCCATATCTATCTCCATGTAATGAGAAATATGAAGAAATGTGTACACATACATGCTACAAAAACAAATGACATCCGTTTATGCGGGATAAAAATTCCTAAAATGGACATATCACATAACATGTTATTATATACATTCCCTAAAGACTAAACTATGCAAGTCTTTCGCGAGGAATCAATCGGACCTACTACCCGTTCAAAAGTCCAAAAGGCAACAGCCTCTGATCAATCATGTAATCGTCATCGACCAGGTGAACTTAATCCGATTTCTCTTAAAAAGAATTGACGGATTAAGAAAACAAATTCTGATTTGGTTGTTCTACTCAAAAGAATTACACCACTACACAGTATGTCGAAAATACCAGTACATCTTTGAATCCTCCACACGAGGAGGAATCCGGTCATTACCATACGAAACCACAGTTGGATACGACCAACAAAACTCATGATGCTGCCCATCCTACTGGAGATCCAGACAATGGTGACATCAAAAAGAAAGTCCTCCAAATGGAAGAGACCCTTCGTGCTATCAAAGGAATTGGAACACACGGGAGTGTTTCATATGCTGATCTGTGTATTTTTCCTGGGGTTCATTATCTGGAAAAATTTAAAACTCCTGACTTTGAAAAATATGATGGGTTAGGAGATCCTTAAACACATTTAAAGGTGTTTATTGGAGAACTTGAATCTTATGCAAAGGACGAAAAGCTCAGAATGCAATTGTTCCAAAAGAGTCTAACTGGAGAAGCCCGTTCGTGGTACACAAGATTATATAACTCCAAAATCCATAGTTGGGAAGAGCTAGCACATGCCTTCCTCACTCAATATAGCTTTCAAACTCAGATGACTCCTGATCGGTATCAAATTACCAAGATCAAGAAACAGTCTAATGAGTCTTTCAGAGAGTATGCTCAAAGGTGGAGACGCTTTGGTACGCCCAAGTTAGTCTGTCATGATGAATCGAAAATGGTCATGACTTTCATAGACATACAAGAAGCTCCCTTTTATGAGAGAGTTTTAGCCAGCATCGGCAAACCATTTTCTGAAATGGTCAAGCATGGGGAGATGGCTGAAATGGGGTTGAAGTCAAGAAGGATTCAAGACCTAGTCGCACTCAAAGCTATTGCTGATCACATCCAATCTGTAAATTATGGGAACAACCCCTGGAGGGTCCATAAAAAGAAAGGGGAAGATGTTTCCCTAATACTACAGGGGCAAAAAGGCAATCAAAACATGCCTATTCAAAGGAGAAACTACACTCCCTTTCCAGCACAGTCTGCAAACCCTCTAGTACCAAAAGGTGGAGAAGTCAAACGCCATCGAGTGTTTACACCCTTAGGGGATACCCTCGAGAACATTCTTAATCTTCTGACAACACAGAAGAAAATTACGCATCTTTTTCCACCAGCCAGCCCTAATGGACGGAGTTTCAATGCTGCTACGAAATGTGCTTATCATGCCGAGGCACCTGGACATGATACTCAAGATTGTTGGGCTTTAAAACACAAGATCCAGGACCTAATAGACAACGGGGAGATCGTAGTCACCAAACCCGATCAGCCTCATGTACAAGACAACCCTCTTCCTCAACACAAAGAAGAAGATGTCAACATAATCAATTGGAGCAATGGACAAAATTCCAACTTCAGCTGTGAATCTTCCCAGATCCTCAAAGACGGTGATGATAAATGGAATTATTCCAAGTTCCAATTCACAATGGAACAAAAGATCAAAGCTCTCGGCAAACAAATTGAGCAATTGGCGGAACTGGTGACTTATCAGCATCAAGTGACTTCGTGATTAATCGACCGAGAGCATGCCAGTCTCCTACCTATTGTCATGAATATTCCCTCGTCACTTTCAGAAAATGAAATGTTGGAAGACAAAATGACAAAGAGAGCAAATGCTAAAGCCCGTCGGGATTTCGCCAACAAAAGGGAATTCACCCATCTGGGCCAACGTATGGAGGAAATCCTTCACATGTTAATCAAAGAAGGAAGGATCAGTTCACTTCTACTTCCAATCAACCCCCGTTCGGGACGGTACAACTCTGATGGAGTATGTCAATACCACTCCCGATCCCGTCATATAGCGAGAAGAATCTTTGGGCACTTCGCCACCTTATTCAAAATCTAATCGACATGAGTGTCATGCGCTTAGCCTAATGACGATAATAATGTGTTACGTGCAAGTGAGAGAATCGCGAGCCCTACTAAGTGGAAAAGCATGGTAGCGATCATATCCACTTTGGCCGATGGGATTAATACATTGCTCACAATGCCAACAATTTAACTCAAGGAAGAAACAATCCTTTGAAAGTGGTCAGCTCAAGCCAATCAACTTGCCGCAAAAGCAGCACATATCTGTTAGCTTGCATGAGGTTCCGTGGAATTATGGAGAAGGTGAAGGATTCACCTCACATACTGCTGCAGTGTCGACGGAAAATCCACTGTATCTTCCCCAACGGATGATGAAACCTACCAATAAATCAAAGGGGAAAATACCCATAGAGAAGATTGAAAAATTCCTTCGCACTATGGGTCATAATGAAGCTACGGTGGTTTTAAGCTTGAAAGAAGCTCCACAACAAATATCAATTTTGGACTTGGTCCTCACTTCCAAAAATCACCGGAAGGTCTTGTTAAAGGTTCTAGAAGAAGCCTATCTCCCGACATCAGTGGATACGGAAATGTTTCAACATATAGTTGATCACATTTTCAACAACAATGTGATATGTTTCACTGATGATGACATACCATTCGAAGGGACTGGTCATTGCAAACTGTTACACATTGCGGTCTTATCCTCCAGATACATGGTAGCAGGAGTCTTAATAGGTGGAGGTTCCTCTCTGAATATTTGCCCATATGCTACCTTGGTGAAGATAAATATCAATCTCAACAGAATTCGGAGTAGCCACACGATCATCAAAGCTTTTGATGGAGCCCGTTGTAACTCGGTCGGAGTAATTGAGCTGCCAATCGAAATTGGTCCTCACACATTATGCGTATCTTTCCATGTGCTCAAGATAGATTCGGGATACAACCTGCTCTTGGGAAGACCATGGATTCACATGGATGGGGCAGTCCCCTCCACTCTTCACCAACAATTGAAATACATTATCAACAATAGCCTGGTCACAGTCAACGCTGAACCGGAGATTCCTCAGCACGGAGACATGCCGTTCATCAATGTCAATGCAGATGTAGAACCAGTCAGTTTTCATGCTTTAGAAATAAGCAACACCCAATACCATGCTATTGGAGCACCATTGCCCGAACCCAAGATTTCTTCCGAGGTAATGTCAGCTACTCAAGAAATGATGTCATTGGACCATAAACCGAGACAAGGGTTGGGTAAAGATTGCCAGGGTATCAAGTACCAAATTCACTTAACCAGGCAAGCTGAAACAGCTGGGCTAGGCTATTCTGCCAGTTCTAGTCACAGGAATCCTCATAAACATCAGCAGATTCCTTCAGCTTCAACCATGTGGTGTTTATCTTTGCCTTCAAACTCTGAGTCCGCACAACCTCCCGTAAAGGTGTCAGCCAATGTAATGGCTATGTTATGTCCCAAGCCGGTACCGGTGAAAGGAAAAGAAATCTTTGTTCCAAATCCCATAGTGGAAGAAGAGGAACGAAGAATCAAGAAAGACATCATATGGATGATGTCCGGTATACGCATCATCGTTCATGATGAACATACCAACAAATACACCCCAGACAATGATTGCCCAGACGTAATGGCCATCATTCGGGACAGGGAGGATTATGATAATCCCTCCATCACTGCGGTCCACCCGGACTTTACCCTTGCCAATTGGGACAACATTCCGTCAACAAGGGTAAAACGGGCAAAAACTCTTTCTGCCCTGTAGATATAATAACTGCTTACTTTTTCTGTACAGTATTAGCAGTTTATTTTGCCAGTATATGCTAACACTGTATATGATCAACACATTTCATATATACTAAGTGAAAGCATATTTTGTTTCAGGACTCTAAACTTAGATGCTTTGTGCTTTACGTCGATGCCTCTCTACACAAGGATTGTACCTTTGATTTAAAGATGTATTCAGCCTTGATGGATATACAGGATGACATTGAGGTGCCTCCAAAAATTCAAGAATGGGTAAAAGACAAACCTAAACCCAACCTTGATCAAACCACTTCTTTCAATCTCGGAACCTTAGAAAGCCCTAAGTTAATCCAGATTGGTTCAAACCTTACCCCAAACCAACGGAATGACATGGTTACGCTATTAACCCAATTCCAGGATGTGTTTGCATGGTCTCATGAAGACATGGTGGGTTTGTCCACTGACATTGTCCTTCATCACCTTCCCATTAAAGAGGGATTTAAGCCAGTCAAGCAGAAACTCAGGCGATTGAAACCTGAGTGGAGTTTAAAAGTGAAAGAAGAAATTGTGACACAATTTCAGGCTGGCATCATCATGGTGTCTACATATCCTGAGTGGATATCCAACATCGTGCCTGTACCTAAACCTGGAGGGAAGGTGTGAGTTTGCGTGGATTCTGGGACTTGAATAAAGCTTGCTTAAAAGATGACTTTCCGTGCCATTTATCCACATTCTCATGTACAATCTTTAGCTTGATACGACATGTACTCCTTTGCCGATTGCTTTGCGGTACCATCGGATCATGGTTGCTTAGGAAGATCGTGAGAAGACCGCTTTCATCACTCCTTGGGGAACTTTTTGCTATAGGCGGTTGTCATTCGGCCTCATCAATGCTGGGAGCTACCTATCAACGAGCTATGATGGCTCTTTTCCATGACTTAATGCATAAAGAGATTGAGATCTCGTGGATGACATCATTGTCAAGTCCGGGAAGGAGGATGACCATATAGACCATCTTAAAAAGTTGTTCAACGAGTTTGCGTAAGTACAACTTGAAGTTGAATCCACTAAAATGCGCCTTTGGCGTTAGATCAACAAAATTGCTAGGATTTCTAATCGACCACAAAGGGATAGAGTGGATCCCGCCAAAATCCAAGCCATCAACGAAATGCCCATTCCTCGAGACGAAAAGGAAATACGAGGATTTTTGGGAAGAATCAACTTCATTAACGGGTTTATCTCTCAACTCACGAAGAACTCAGTGAGCCAATCTTCAAGCTATTAAGGAAGAACTCCTCCATAAAATGGAATGATGAGTGCCAGAATGCCTTCCTTACAATCAAGAAACAGCTAGTCAAAGCTCCTGTGTTGGTACCACCCAGGGATGATGTTCCCCTGTTCATGTACCTGTCCATAAGTGATAATGCCATGGGCTGCATACTGGGACAGAAGGACGATAGAGGCTAAGAACGAGCTATCTATTACCTCAGCAAAAGGTTCAGCGGCAGTGAACACAAGTACACTCTGATCAAAAAGACGTGTTGTGCTTTAGCATGGGCTTCCATGAGGTTACAACATTACCTTCATGGTCACACAACCCATCTTATATCCCGTGTGGATCCTCTCAAGTACGTGTTCAACAAACCTATGTTAAATTGCCGACTATCCAGATGGCAGTTGATCCTACAACAATTTGACATTGTATATGTGACTCAAAAGTCCATCAAAGGTCAAGGAATCGCGGATCAATCGGCCGCCGCACTTTCGAGGGATTTCAAACCCTTGAAACATATTTCCCCGATGAAGGAGTAATGACAAGGCAAACAACACCATCGATGCGATCTGCGCTAATCATGGAAGATGTATTTTGATGGAGTATTAATATGGAAGGTTACGGAGCGGAGCGATTCTAGTATCTGCGGGGAGCATCATCCCGTCGCCATCAAATTACAGTTTGTCAGCACCAACAATACGGCTGAATATGAAGGCTGTCTCATGGGGCTAAAACTTGCCCGTTCAATGGGCATCAGGCGGTTAACTGTCCTTAGAGATTCGTAGTTGATAATCAGACAATCCACCAGAATCTATCAAACCAAGGAACTACATTTGCTGCCTTACCGTCGGCAGGTTATGAAGATGGCTTTGGAGTTCAAAGAAATCTCCTTTCTACACATTCCTCGTAATACGAATGACTTTGCGGATGCATTAGCCACTTTGGCCTCCTTGATTCGCATATCAGATAACGAACACTTGCCAAGCGTCACAATTTCCCTGAACAAGGCCCCAACCTATGGAAATTACGTTGGAGAAGTATCGGATGAACTACCTCCCATCCAACCTCCTTGGTATCAACATATCAAGGAATATCTGCGAGATGGATCTACACCCGATGAGGCGACCCTGACTGAGAAAAGGCGGATCCATCGACTTGCTATGAAGTTCTACTTGAGTGGAGATGCGCTCTATAAAAGAGATGCAGGACTATGTCTCCTCAGATGTCTAGACAAAGATCAAGCCCAAAGGCTTATGGATGAAATCCATGGTGGAGTCTATATTTATGAGTGGCCCCCTCCTTGTCAAAAAAGTCCTCAGGACGGGACACTACTGGCTATCTCTTAAGGCTGATTGCAATGACCACGTCAAAAGATGTTATCAGTGCCAAATTCATAGGAATGTTATACACGCCCCTCCGCGGCAACTCCATAATATGAGTTCACCTTGGCCCTTCTCAATGTGGGGAATGGACGTTATCGGGCCCATCGAGCCTAAAGCCAGTAATGCTCACCGATTTATCTTCACCATGATCGACTACTTCACCAAGTGGGTAGAAGCAGCCTCCTTCCCCAGGGTCACTAAAGAAGTCATCATTGCTTTCATCAGAAACAATGTCGTTTGTCAATATGGACAACCAGAGGTGATTGTGTCAGACAATGCCAAAAACCTCAACAACGAAATGATGGAGGAATTATGCAGTAAATTCCACATCAAACATCTTAACTCTGTCATCTATCGTCTGAAGATGAAAGGTGTTGTTGAAGCGGCTAACAAAAATATCAAGAAGATTATGCAAAAGATGTCCGCCAACCACAAAGATTGGCCTGACCTATTGCCTCTTACTCTGTTAGCCTACAGAACCTCCATGTGCACTTCAACTGGGGCAACCCCCTACGCTTTAACCTATGGGATGGAGGCAGTGCTCCCCATAGAAGTTGAGATGGAATCTATCATAGTATTGATCGACACTCAGCTGGATGAAGACCAATGGGTACAAGACATGTATCACCAATTGTCTATAATAGACGAAAGGCGAACCGCAGCTATCTTCTATGGTCAGTTATATCAGCAAAGGATCGCCAGATCCTACAACAAAAAAAGTCCCACTCTCTGCGATTTAACAACATGACTTGGTTTTGAAGAAGATTCTTGACAACCAAGATCAGGCTAAAGGAAATTTCGCTCCTAACTGGGAAGGCCCGTTTATTGTCAAAGAAGTATTGACAGGAGGCGCTCTCAGATTTCAAGAAATGGACGGCGATGAATTTCCCCAACTCAGACACCGTGAAATGGTATTATGTCTGAAGTAACCACCAAACACCCTGGTGCATCATCATCAGGTCACCAGTCATTCCGGTTCTTTAACCCTTTACCACATACAACTTATCTACACTTTGCCCCTCAGGGAAACATATAGTTCAAGCCAGCAGCCTGGCTTTCTCCTCTGAGTTCCTACAACTTAGGTCATCCCACCGCGGATTGAACCTCTTCCGTTTGCAATTTGGCTACCCATTCCTGGGATCAAACTTTTCACCTGCAGTTTATCCTCAACCTAGGATTAAACTTTCTTTTCCCCGCACTCTAACCTGCACATGGGATTACACTTTTCTTCTACATACGAGGGCGAAACTCGTCGACTTGATCTCCTCTTCAATAGAGAGTGCGTAGGCAATCATTTCATATGGCCCGGTCATGATAAAACAAAAACAACAAAACATTTTGCCCTTACATAAAACAAAAACAACCAAAACATTCCTACACCATGTCGACCATATCGATTGTTGAACCTCTTACACGGTTAGAACTACATGAGACTGATCTCCTCTTCAATAGGAGTACATAGGCGACCATTCATGGTGCGATCTCACCCTCTACCAAAAAACAAACCATTGTCGGTGGTGTTGGGATTCTCTTTCAAACCACTACATTGCATTCTACCTGGACCAAAGGGATGGAATTACGAACTCCTCCCAAATAGGAGATTCGGCGACCATCTAAGTTGCGGTCATACCTCGAAGAGCAACACCAAACTATAACAGGTGGAATTAACTAGGCTTCTCCTAAATAGAAATCTTGGCGACCATCGTAGTACTAGTCAATCTTAGAAAAAGCCACACTCCTCTACGTTCTCCATTCAAAAACAAGTCCCAAGACACCAAAGATGGTAGGGATACATAGATCGATGATCCATTTTGAACTATCCAGAGATAACTCAATGTCCATCCACCAAGGAGGAATTCAGAATACATCAAGATCACAAGCCCTGAAGCAGCAGGCAAAATATCAAGCAAATAGCAAGGCATATCTAAAAGGGAAGTGATCCAAAAATATATTTCCCTGTCATATATAATGCTATTTGATATATATTCAATGTAAACTGTACATGACAAAATGGCCAAGCTAGTCTGTGCAGGTAAATACAAGCTCATCTACAAGTTAGGATATATGCGAGCTAACAAGCCCAACATGGCGTCCCTCTCAAAAGACGGAGGCGAGGCTGTGGTCTCCTGTACGAGAATATCCACACGACCCAACAGATCTGCAGCCATCTGCATGGTGACCATATGATCATCAATATATGCGCTCATCTCTGTAATCATGCCAGTGGTAAGGGATCTCACTGCAGTACTATCTGTGATAGCTATATCCCGGGCAGATATAACACTATCCCGCTCAACTATCATTGCATCTCTAGCTAATATAGCCTCATCCCACTCAATAACAGCGGCATCTCTACGAGCCAATGCCTCGTCTCTCTCTAATAGGGCGGCGTCCCTCACATCAAGAGCAGTCGACATCATAGATCTAATCTGATCTCTCTCAAAAGTCATCAGATGAAGACTCTGCTCTAAGTACTGTGCCGAGTGATGAATCACAAAAGTACTGGTACTAGGAGAATACAGAAGAAATGTTTGCAACCCAGCAGCGGTATCCTCCTCGATGTAGGTATCAATGTCCTCCATAGGCTCTACATTGTATAACTCGGTCTCCGGTACTTCAAATACTGTTGCAGCCGATAAAAACTCTGTCTCCCTCCATGCGGAGTACTCTGCGGAATAACCGGGACGACTGGCAGGAAAAGCAGCTAGTTCACACTGATCCCAGCAAGCGTATACACGATATCGGTCCTCGGCTGAAAGGTATCGAGAGGCTGAACGCTGACCTGTCGCCCCCTCGAAAGGATGAAAATCCTGGAATTGGTCAAACTGCGACATCACGGCCAATGGGTGATAAGTAGTCACGCCCCTCAAGCCAGCCAAAGGGAGGAAATCCATGCCCAGAGCATGAGTAATGAAGCTGTATGGTGAGCAAAGCCCCTAGCACAGCAATATGCTAAATGGATCTCTGAAATCTACCAAAAATGCGGACCAAGACTGAGTATCTGTACACTCCGATGGCTGAAAGGAATATGACATAGCCACATCATGGGAGAAACAATACCCATGCCGTCTAAGGGTACCAACTGATCGCAAGTGTGACATAAACCACACATACAAATGGCCAACTCCCAATAAACACGCTTTGTGACGGTAAATCTCTCTGCGATGGGATCTTGATCGCGAGGTCTCTGCCATGATCATAGGTACAATGGTACAACCCTCCCTGAGAGCTCTCACGGCCATGATAAATCCTATATCTATCTCATCCATATACCACGGCACATACACGTATGACAGTACACATAGCATCAGTACATCAACTCTGGCCAAACGCCAATGATCCTCCGACGCGGTGAAATCCCCGGAATGTCGTGAGTAGCTATCCTCCGCGCCAAATCATCAATACGAAAAAGCGCCGAGAGATCACGTGGCGGATGTCGACTCATCATCTGCCTTTGCTCTCGCCTCAATCCTGTGAGAGTCATGAATCGTCTACTCATGTCTCCCAAAGCCATGTGCACGCAAGGTCTGTCTAAGGGCAGCATTGTCAAACGTTCATACTCCTCTAGAGTAGGAGTCAACTCATGGGTGCCAAAACGGAATACCTGCCTATCTGGTAGCCAATGCTCTATCATCTCGTCCACGAATCCTGTAGGAACCTGAAATGTCAAAAGGGTCATGGTATGCTGTAGCAACAGATCTACAGTCACCCTATCTGGTGGTGACATGATATCGCATACCGATCGCGATACCCAATGCCACCACTGACGGTGGGGTATGATCTATACGACTAACTGTTGAAGAAGACATATGTGCGGGCCGTGTCATAAGATTATCTAGGGGTCAATGCCGAATATCTCTGGACATACATACATATGCGTAACATGATACATGCATAATAGATAATGGATGGCAATATGATATAGGGAATGAAAAACGGTGCATACATTCCTAAATATATCATCATCTAATACATCAGCTCTATACAGCCACAAATACATGAAAATAGGGCACAGACGCCCTACTACTAACAGAGGCCTATCAAAAGATATAGCGAGAATGGGGAACAGCCACCCAATATCTAATAGAGGCCTATCAAAAGATATAAAGAGAATATACATCAGAAGAAGACCAGGGTCTCGATGTCCACATCCTCAATCCTGTCCACCTGATGTAACTCCTCCTGAGTCACTAGATCTCTATTAACAGGGATGTCAGGCCTATAAAGAGGAGGATCTGCGCCAGCAAAATGAAATGGGTCGTCTGAGGGGCGGCACTTGAAATGGAAGGAACAAATGACTCACTTCTCTGCCGGGATCTACGCCCAAATGCTTAGAATAAATACATGTATGCGGTCCAACTGCCGGGTCAAACTATCAATCTGGGTGGATGAGTGGGAGCTCGTACACAAGCCACCCAATCCGTCATCATCAAAGATCCTAGAACCATGTCCCCCATAAACTGTGTGGCATGGGACTGGGCCCCAATAGTGTGAGGGAGCCACCAACGCTGGAATATCTCCTGAGTACATGGACCCTCGGATAAATCAAAACCGTCAACTCCCAATAATGGAATATCCGTAACGGGTGATCGTGTGATGCGAGCCAATGGCGCTTTGAAAGGTAAGATCGGTATCTGAATCTCCCTGTGGTACCCCTAATAACACGCTCTCTAAATAGAGCTCCCACCTCCATCTGCGAGAGAGGAAATCTTGGTGGAAATCAAATACTCTACTCCAAAGAGGGTGTCCATCCTCAAAATCGATGGTTAAATGATCCCCCAGTATATGGAAGCCATGTGATGGCGTCGACCATTAACAACTCCAACAGCATACTGGCAGGTGGAGCGAAGCCCTCGAATCTGAGGGACCTCTTGCAAAATAGAATGGTACCATCGTCGTCCTCGTGGATAGGTATCTAAGCCTAACACACTCATGGGACGCAAACATGGGAGCCTCTCATAGGCCCAAAACTGCCAACACAATGGCAAAACATCTGCTATCAGTAAACACTCTTAACCTATAAATGGGAAAAGACAAGAGAAATACTCACAACCAGAAATGGGTAAAATCCTAGCCAAGCCTCGGTCAAACCCTGTGAGCTCAGACGCATGCCCCGGAGGAAATAGGCAAAGGTGTAAGAGCCCCAGTCATACTCTCCTATACGGTCCACATCGCGTGTGGCGCTGACCAAAGCGAAAGATACCGTGGAAGAATTATCTGCTATAAAGCAGCCTCGAACGATCATCAGGAACAATCGCCGCAGAACGCGATCCCTGATCCTGACATCATCAGGCATGGGCTCACTCAATAGCCCACTCATAACATCTACGCTCAAAGGACCGAGCAGACGATCCCGCCTTTGGCGCCTCTGTGGAACTCCTAATAAGGATCGGCGGCGACAAGGGGTAATATTCGCCATGCAAGGCACTGGCTCCCCTCCAAACTCCATACCTGTGATAAATCACTAATCCATAGGCATCATCATCACCTCGCAATCCAGCAGATAGAGTGACTGAGTCTGATGAAACTATTGCTCAGACAATGTCCTGAGGTAACCCCAGGGACAACGACGGGGAAGGATGGAGAAAAATGCCCCAAATCCCCACTTATGCACTATCGCTTTATAGTCAGGATGAAGCGCCTGATACATGGAGTGAATGCTAAACCAGTTCCCTCGAGGCTATATAAACTCGGAACATGCATGAAATGCAGATCAACATCAATACCCTTTAATCCTCATCAATAGGAAAGAAGGAAGATCAAAGTCTAACGCCATACCTCGTTAGCATGCAAATACATCGATGGATGTCTGACCAAATCACCCAGCAACTCTGGGTTCACCACCTGAATACTCAGAAGCTCCCTGCGATGGACATGTGCAGCAGGAGCGGGATCCTCAATCGGAATATCTGCATCCTCGTCTTCAACGTCAGGAACATCTACCTGGACAGGATATATCACAGCCTCCACCAACCGACGAAATTTGTTTGTGCCGAAACGGGGATGAGGTACTTGAGAATCCCTCCGCCGTCGCGCGTATGGTCTTCTTGTAGAACCGCTCGGTGATCCGGATCCATCAATATCCGGACAACCGGTCTCAAATCACCTCGAGAAAGGGTGTGGTATTTCTTTACAGGAGCTTTTAAATGCATCTATGACTATATGCATGCATGCATTTACTTTAACATATAACAGAGTTAAAATGCATGACTACCCAATGCCTATATTTGGAAAAATTTCGCCATAGTCCCCTTTGAAAATAGGACTATCCACATGCATGCATTCATGTCTAGGTGGCCATTCAGTAGCACACCTGTCCCAAAGTCATATACCTGATATATGCATTAAAAATCAAAAACATCATGCATAAGGCCAACCTCAATGCTAGGAGTATTTTTCCTTTCTACCTTTTGCTCATTGGACCTCAAATAGGACAAAAAATAGCAGAAAAAGGTGTCAATTTGACTGTCTCAAAAGTCAAATTTTTTCACATCATTATGTTTAGCATGGTTTAATACTAACATTTACTATGTTGAATATTTTTTATCAAGTCATTTGTGTATACATAATCACTACTATGTGTTTAGATGCATTTCGTGCAATATCTTACAATCCAACGAACAGAAACAGGAAAAAATACATGCATACGTTACCAGGATAGTGTAGAACACTTGTACGGTGACAAAATTTGCGACGGCCGAACTTCAACTCAAAGATCTGAAGATGGCTCGCGGTTTTCTCTTTGCGAAGCAAGTTGAAAATGACTTGTGAGACCAATCTGCTGCTGGAATTTATCATCCATGATTGGCCACAGGCCCACCTGTGGCTGCAGCAGGTATACCTGCGACACTCCTATGTGGGTCCCACCCCTCTGGCTCAGTCTAGTTCGAGTTACAAAGGAGTTCTTATGGACTAGAAAGGTCAAATCGGGAATAAAAATGCCACGCGATTGAGCAAAACAACATACAATCCTGGTCTTCTCAGATGAGACTTTGAATCTGTACATCACTCATTGGTAGTCACCCGAACACGAGGTATACCCTGCTAATGATCTCATTTGTCTCAAATCACATCCGGCAATACCTCGTACATGTCCGATGCCGCCAACTCCGGGTCGTTACCCTAAATGAGTCCCCGACGGGGGTTACAATGTATATCCCTAACGAGGGTTACCACGTATATCCCCGATGGGGGTTACAATGTGAGTCCCCGATGGGGGTCACCACGTATGTCCCCGACGGGGGTTACAACATATGTCCCTGACGAGGGTTACAACGTGAGTCCCCGACGGGGGTTACAACGTATATCCCCGACGGGGGTTACAACGTGAGTCCCCGACGGGGGTTACAACGTATGTCCCCGACGGGGGTTACAATGTGAGTCCCCGACGGGGGTTACAACGTAGATCCCCGGTGGGGGTTACAACACGTTCATCTGTTGACAATTCTATCAACGAAGGTCAAGCAGCCTCGACATTATTTCAGTCGATGGAAGGTAAACCCATCGAAGCGTTGAGAACCGTTCGATAGCTGCATACGTACTCATGCATCCCCAGTAGATCCCCGACGGGGGTTACAACATATATCTCCGATGGGATTAGCAACGCATGCTCAGCTGTTGACACACATATCAATGAAGGTCAAGAAACCTTGACGTCATTTCAGCCGATAGCATTTAAACCTATCAGAGCTATAGTGTTATTTGAGGTTCTCATACCCAGCTACTCATATTCCCCAACGGATCCCCGGCGGGGGTCACAACGCAATTCTCCATTGATCTACATGTCAGCGAAGGTCAAGCAACCTTGACGATCTCCTCATAGAGTTTCAGCCGTTGATTCACACGTCAGCGAAGGTCAAGCAACCTTGACAGTATGCCCCACAGGATGTTTTAGCCGTTGATTCACATCGTCAGCGAAGGTCGAGCATCCTGGCGGCATTTGTTGTTGGCGATAAATCCAATGAGATCTTGACATATTACGGCGATACTAACCGTGAAAGGTCAACATTATCAAAGAGGATAGATGATGGAATATGTTATACACATCCTCAAAGCGGATCAAGTTTTATCCCCACAGATCTCTTACACATAAGAGGTACACCTTCAGGATCAAGTCGTTATCAAGAACACACGAATTTGGTGATAACTCCAACATCAACATCCTAACAGATTAAACTTGCACATCGATCTGGTCGATGTGCCAATCCCGATTGAAGCAACGAGGGCCAAAGAATCATCCCGACATGTTGGGCCACAACCACGTACACATGCATCATACATTTGCATCATGTTGCTATCCATAGTACCATGTTTATCTTTTTGCGTTTCAAGTGTCTAGGATTCTTTATCCTACCCATGCATCGCCAATGCCTGAGTATGATAAAGAGGGGCATCTATAGACAATTGAAATTTTTTGTACTACTGTTACTGACATTGTAGGAGGACAGATTCGTATTTTAAGAGAGAACCCTGAATGACAATCCAAATCCATATCGGATACTACCGAGAGTTCAGCATCAACCCCAGATCACACTCTGGGAGAACAGCGATTCAACCTCGAGATATAACCCCGAGACCTGCGATACAATACTGGAATACACACGAGAAGAAGAGATTAATCTAGGAGATAACCCCGAGGTATCCGGTCTCGGTCCCAACCATGGAATAGCCACCAACCTTGGTGATAACCCCAAGGAATGCGATTTGAGAGATAACCCGGAAATGCTTGTTTCAAATGCCATCGACTTCAATCTCGGTGCTCTGGCGAGATATACTTTATACCAACCCGACAATAACATCGGGAAGACAGGCACACCTCAAAGATGACAATGAGGACCTTCAAACAATTACGCGATCCAATCTCGGTGAGTATGAGCAACGTCGCGCTTGATCGGCCCAATCCGGCGATAACACCGGTGAGGGACAACATCATCATCTCGTCCAACACAATGCCACATCACGTCTCTACGCAACGATGTCCCACAAGATTAACTAATCCCGAGTGACTATTATGCAACGTAACGGATGAAAGTTGAAGCTTGAAGACCGGAGGGCATCGTCCCATCTTCAATGACTTCGTACAAACTCTAATCCCATGCCATCGTACAACTCTCGACAACGGCGGTCCGAAATAGGTCCTGTATACCTCAAAACGGATGCCCAGATTGCACTTCTCAAAATCCAAGTGGACATTAAAGTGCCTGAGTGCATGTACTTCGAGACGACCCCACCCGACAAACCCGGGCAGACCCGACCCGCCTCTGGTACACCTGCGGCTCAGCCGTAGGCCGCAGGTACACCTGCGGCTCATATTGCCTATAAATAGAGGGCTTGGGGTGCTGATTTTTAAGAGAAAAAGACGGGGAAACCCTACACAATTTGCTATGCACTCGCCATATAGTGTATTTTCCCACTATTAAACACATGTGAGCTCATATATAGCCCCTTTTGTACCCACAAAAGATAGTGTTTACCTACTCTAAAGATATAGAAGCCCTTTTATCAGTCAGCTGTAAGCCTTCTCAGACACACTTTAGAGTCTTTCTCTTCATCTTTGCACACACTCTTCTATACGTTGAGAGTCGTGTTGCTTGCTTTGGCCCAGACTTCGGTCCGTGGTTTCATTCCAGTCTGTATATATATATATATATTATATATACATATACTTATATATATATTGACTAACATTATCGAGTTATGCCTCGATTTAGCCTAGACTTCGGTTTGGAGCGTTTACTTGCTTTTCTATATATATATTTATATATATGAACTGTGTATCGAACTTTGTTCGATGAGCCTAGATATATATATATATATATATATATATATATATATATATATATATATATATATATATATATATATATATATATATATATATATAAGCGTGTGTGGGACTACATTCGATGAGCACAGATTTTATATCCTATAATGCGTTTACTAATTATATATATATATATATATATATATATATATATATATATATATATGAATGTGGTCGGACTACATTACGATGAGCACAGATTTTAAATCCAGAATTGCATGTTCGATGAGCACAGGATTTTACATCCGGTGCATTTATTACTATATATATATATATATATATATATATATATATATATATATATATATATATATATATATTCGCCTCTGCCTGAGTTTTCTTAAGTGGCGATTGATCGCTTTTACAACTTTATTTATGTTTTTTGTCCACTTTGGAGTTTCCTCTCGTGGCGGTTAATAACTTTTTAACAACTTTATTTACATTTCTGATCCCCCATGGAGGTGCTTCGTGGTTGGTGATCATGTCCGTATATATATATATATATATATATATATATATATATATATATATATATATATATATATCCGCTTTTATATATATACTGCTTATTGCTCTTATACAAATTGCAACATTCTGTGTGCCTAGGAATCATGTGATCACAGATTCATCCCATTGGATCTAGATTCAGTTCCCGTGATGGACATTTTTCAGCTGTAAGCAGCTTGTAAATTATTCTGCGATGTTTGAATTTCCTCAGATGTTTTCCATACCCACGAGGAAGTCAACATTATTTTTGTATATTATTTTAAATGGGATGCCTCATATTTCACAAAATAAAATCAATCCAATGATCACTTAATAAAAATGGGAGTGTAAAGGTCTCAATTCCTATTGAGCATCGAGGTTTGAAATCCTATTTTATAAAACATCACCTTTACCATATCTTGTTAAAAAGCTGAATTTTATATAAATTCAAACCCACATGTATATAGGTTCGAACGAGGCCTCGCACAACTTCCATATAACAACACATTGACTTCCCACATATACACACACACACACACTCGGATAATAGTTTCTTGAAAAGAGGCGGTCACCGTGGTAACACGGATGTCGAGAGTGCCTAACACCTTCCTTGGCATAACCAAGTCCCAAACCCTAAGCGAATATCGGTTTCACTGAGCACAGATATCGATGTCACCTCACCTGGGTCAATGTGCAAACCTTTTATCGGTTGTGTTGGTACAACCCTTTAAAAAACCAATGGCGACTCTTACTTAATTCCATCCATCGCGACATTATACATGTCGGACCTTTTTCACTTATTTTTTCAAACAAATCTCACCTAAAATGAGAACACCAAAGAACAAGTAACGGAAAGGGACACCCAAAAATCCCGACGTCGACAAAAATAATGTGTATATGTATTTATGTGATAAATAAAAATATATTTATTACGTGAATATTTACAAATAATTTTGTTTTAGAATTATTGATCATTATAAATTATATTCTTATAATAATTAATTTATAGTAGAAATGTTTTTATTAATTACTTTCCATGAAAATATATGATTTATATTATTTAAATAATATATGAAATGGTTATTAGAATTATTATAATAATTATTTTATTTTATTATATGAATTTAATTTATATTAATTAAGTTAATTATTTTAACTTAATTAATAAAGGTATATATGCTAGATAAATCAGATATGGAATCTAAACCCTAATTTTAGATTTTTATCAAGGAAGAGAATAATATTATTATATTATTATTTGTTAGTGTTATAAATATGTATGCTATGTGTGTAAGGTTTATCCGGGGAGCAGTCTTATTATAACCTGTAAAACCCTAATTTTACTGATAAACCCTAGTTTTGAAGTTAAGCGAGACTTTAAAATCTGTCTAGTAATTATGTTATGTGATTAATGACATTAATTATAATATTATATTATTATTTGTCAGTGTTATAGATGTGTACTGTATCTGTGTGGAATAATTTTAATGTATCATGACCAAACCCTAATATATATTAATTTATCTAACCCTACTCTAAAACTTAAATGGGAGATCCAAGACTGTGTAATGATTGTGTAATGTGATTTATGTTGCGTAATATAGAATTTAAATGCTAATTATTGAAAACCCTAATTAGTAATTAAAAACCCTAATTTTGAAAACCCTAAATAATATTTATAAACCCTAATCTTTTATATAAACCCTAATTTGCTAATTAGATAACCCTAATTGCAAAATTAGAATGTTTAATCTTAATTAGTGGAACTAAACCTAATTAGCAAGTTCTATATATTTAGAAACCTAAACTATATTAAGTACCCCTAATTACAATTTTTAGAAACTAAAATTTTATTTTATTTTATTTTACAAACCCTAAACTAGAAATGTTTCAATTTTATGCTAAACCTTAGGGTTAAACCCTAAGGGTCAAACCTTAAGGGTTAGACCAATGACTAAAATGCCATTAAATTCTTAAGGCTAATGACAATTATACCCCTCTTGAATTATTTGAGCTTACTTGAAGATCTAGACAAATTGAGTGGTTGACCAACTTCTACCAACCCCATGTGAGCAATCAGTCTATATCTCAACCATATACATTGTATTATCATGTATATATAGATTGAAAGAGAGAGAAAGTTCACTTTTAGTTTATTTGTACACCAACTCACTACCAAGTCCCTCTCTCTCTAACCAACGAAATTGGCAAGTATTTCAGTCCCATATTTAAGCCCCGCCAACACATATAGCAAATCAGAAGCTTTGAATCAAGAAATTGTCCAAGAAAGGTATAAACCTAAACTAAAATTTTTGATCTTGTATGCTATAATGGATTTGTGGTTTTTATGTTTAATCATGTTTTATAAGGTGTTAGTCAATGATCTGGGTTGGTATTTAGTGGATCCATAACATTTAAATACACGAAATTGGTGTTTTCAAAAATCTGGAAAAAATTATTTTTGTGGTCTGACAACGAATGTCAGACCTTATAGATCAAAGGCTGTTAAGTGTTTTTGTTGTTTTATGTTTTGGATCAATAGTCTGGTATGCGGTCTTTGTTCTGAAAGTGAAATCTCGATCATTTGATGTTTAGACTGCGAGTTATTCTTGGTCAAAACCCATTGACCGGGCATGACCAGTCAAATTCTGGGTAACCCAGAAATGGGTTTTTCAGCATCTGACAATATTTTTGCAAACCTTGATCTGTCAGTTGGTTATGTGTTTTGCTGTTGTTATTTAAACCGGTTTATAGTCTGTTACGTATTCTTCAGTTTCATGTTCCTAGATCACTTTGATAAACAACATACTAACAATAATCGATGGTCAAAGTATCCTTCTCGACCTAATTTGAAGTTTCTGGAATTTCCAGAAACTGTTAGAACAAAGCTTCTGACAGCGTTTGACCAAAGGATAATTTGTGATCACTTGAATCAAGACCAGAACATAGAAATAATCTACCCCAAAAATGGACGCTCGAAGCTGCTGGGTTTCTGGGTTACCAAGAAAACCCAGATTTCGTCTGACAACAACTTTGAAGGTTCATATCTTGCTTGTATGTTGTAATCTGAACCCGATCTTGCGTGATAGTTGTAGTACTACAATAGTACTACAAGGCCAATATCTTACCGTGTCCAAAAACATTATAATCTAACAGAATTTGTTGGTCAAACGAGGCACCTTACTAACTGTCTATCAGACTCAAGAACATGAAGAACAACTCAAGAACACCTATAGAGACAGTTTCGTCGCTATAGGGCCCTTTAGCGACAAATATTTTCAGAAATTATTTGTTTTAATTAAATAAATAGAAAAAAATAGTTTTAAATTATTAAAAATACATTATAAATTATTAAAAATTATTTTAAAGTCAGAAAATTAGTTTTATTTATTTTAAATATATTTTATAAATATTTAATATTTTTAGAATATTAAAGGTATTTAATTTATTTAATTATAATTTAAAATAAATTATTTAAAAATAATTTTAATATGAAAAATCATTTAAAATTATATTATGATATAAGAAAATATTTTAAGTTATTTTTAATGACTTTTAATATTTTGTGATGAAATTTATTAATAAATTAATATTAATGATAATAAATTATTTAATAAATAAATTAAATAAATAAATTAAAATTGATTTTACTATATTAAAAATTATTTTAAATAATAATAAGGTATTTAAAAGTATTTTAAGTTATAAAATATAACTTTCAATATTTAAAGGTAAATTCCATTAATTAATTATTATTAATGATATTAAGGTTATTTAATAATTATATTAAATAAATTAGTTTAAAATGATTTTATTATTATAAAAATCATTTAAAATGAAAATAAAGTGTTTAAAGATATTTTAAGTTATAAAATATAACTTTTAATATTTAAAGGATAATTTCATTAATAATTTAATATTAATGATTATTAATTTATTATAAATGATATTAGAGTTATTTAATAATAATATTAAATAAATAATTTAAAAATGGTTTTATTGATTTTAAAATCATTTAAAAGGAAATAAATGGATTAAAAATATTTTAAGTTATAATTAAGGACTTTTTATATTTTGATGAATAAGACATTAATAATTAAATATTAATGGTAATTATTTAAAAATGATTTTAATTCTTTTAAAATCATTTAAGGATAATATTAATACTTTAAAAGTATTTTGAGTTATTATAAATAATATTAACACTTAGGCAATGGTTTCATTAATGGTTTAATATTAATTAAATATTAATGTTAATAGAATTGTTTAATATTTAAATCATTTAATAATGATTTCGATGTTTGAAAATTCATCATAAATTATAATAATATTTTAAAATTATTATAAGTCATTTAAAAATAATATGACTTATACTTACAGATGTGGAATTACATGATAGAGTCTTAGACTCGATAATTACCTGGTAAAGTCGTCGGTATACCGACATGTTTCAGAAATTAATCCGGACGTAGATATTTTGATTGTATTAATGTTTATTTGTGATTCACTAACTGATGAATATGTGTGACAATGTGATTAGGTTATGTGTTGATTGCAATAAGCAGTACGATATGTTATTCTAATCAGTAAAATGATCTTATTACTGATAGGTTGCTATATAAAAGATAAATCTAAGTTGCGTATTGTAAGCAGCAGACCAGGAAAGTATCCTACCTTTGCATTTCCTTTATGCAATGGACATGAGTAAGAAGATTCAAAATTATATTATTATTGTACTAGATTATTAACCCTATTGTCGTATATATAATATCCGATCATTATTTATCAACATGATATTATATTATATAACTCATATATATATTACATTTAGTTAATTTCAAATATGGTCATACAAGTGTCCTCACTTGGTAATCATTGTAATTAAACACATGTTCATATATATATATATATATATATATATATATATATATATATATATATATATATATATATATATATAAGTATATCTAAGCTATTTGATCGACTAGATCTGATTTAGAAATATCGTTGAATATGATAAAACCTTTTTGTATCCAATCAAATTGTTTTGGTTCGGATTTCAAACTAAGTATGAACATCCCGATCAAGACTGGTAGCATCTCAAGATATGAAAAAGAAATACGCCGATCCACACCGTAAAAATATTGAGTTTGAATCGGGTAGTTATGTGTTCTTGAAGGTCTCTCCCTGGAAGAGAAAGATCAGGTTCGGAAAGAAAGGGAAATTAAGCCCAAGATTCATTGGACCCTTTGAGGTACTACGAAGAATTGGAGAAGTTGCGTATGAGGTAACCTTACCTCCAGCACTCAAAAATGTCCACAACGTTTTCCATGTTTCCGTGTTACGACCCTACAAACCCGATTACAAGCATGTAATTGAATATGAACCCCTATATTTTGAAAAAGACTTATCTTACGAAGAAATTCTTGTTCAAATTGTCGACAGAAAAGAACAAGTTCTCAGAAATAAAGTAATACCTTCTGTTAAGGTAATTTGGAGGAACCACAATGCTGAAGAAGCTACGTGATGAAGAATTATCCTCATTTATTTACTTAAATTATGTGTACGCAATTCTGAGGACAGAATCTTTGTATGGGGGGGGGGAGAATGTAATGGGTCGAATTGATTGAGTCGTGATTCTTGGGACATAATCCTTTTAAGGGGGGAAAGATGTGACAAACGAGATTTTATAAATTAATTTTAATATTTATTAAATTAAATAAATATTTTTTGATGATTTAATTATTAGATTAAATAATTAATTGATGAAGTTGTGATAGATTAATTTAATTATATGTGTTATATTTATTAAATTAATGTGGATAATTTTATTATTCAAAGTATGTAATTATGTGAGTTTATTGAATTAAAAGAAATATTTAATAAGCCTAATATTATTTTATTTAAATTAATAATTAATGGGAAAAGTAATAATTTGACATAATTAATAAATGAGAAAATTAAGTATATGACTATGTGAATTAATGATAAATTATTATATTTTGTTTAACTTAAATATTTTATTTATTTTATAAAGGGGTGTGACATTATTAAACTATAATATAAGCAGTTTATCAAAATAAATGGGTTTGAGTTTTAAGAATGACCAAACAAGGCCTTAGGGGAGGTTGATAGCAGTTAACCTATGATGGGTTAACTGACCACCACAATTGCGCTCAGTGTTTTTATAAATTTAATACGTCGTCTTCTTCTTTCATTTGTCTAAGTCTAGAAAAGGAAAATCAGAGAGAATTAAGAAATTTTGAGGGAAATTGTGAGTGTGTGATAAAACAAGTATCTGAAAAAGGATCATCAAGGATCGTCTCTACTAATCTATACTCTGGGTAATTCCTTTAACCAATTTCAAATTACGTTGTTATATTTTTATGAAAATGGTTTTCAAATTCTGTAAAAGCTCTATAATTGAAAAAGAGTAATGATTAAGTGTATATACGTGTTAATATGTTATCATAACATGTTTAACTATATCTTGTATGTTTTCATAACATCAAATTCATAGAGATTTGTCGTATATAGTTTCTTAAAGTTGCAGAGTATAAAATATGGCCATATGGCCCTTACGGATGAATTTTATGTGTTAAATCATATGTTGTATCATAAATTTATATTGAATATGATTATGTATATTAAAATGAAGGAATCAAACTTCGAATGAACAGATTCAGTGTTATAACGAACCCGTAGTGTTGATTTTTATGTTTTGTATTCAAAAACTTTCAAGAACATCAAGAACAGTAAAATTACATGTGTTGATTTTGTTAATTATGTGTTTTAACTTCTTAAAATCATACTAGAAGGGTTGAGTAGTAGTTATATGTGTATTACAGTGTTTGGATATGTCTAAATTCGTGTAAAAATAAATTAATTGGAGGTTTTGGCAATGTTCTGCAACTTTCGCGAATTGCGAATCGGATCGCTTCGGCCATGCCAGCCGCTAAAGGCTTTAGCCACGGCTACCATCAAGGCCGAGAACAAGCATAACAGTGGCGCCGTAGCACCACTATGCAGAATGGCCAGAAATGAAAATTTTCTAATTGTTCAAGTCTAAGAACGTGATAGTAACCTAATCTAATGTATATAAGAATATGTTAGACGTATAATGAGACGTTAAAATAGATTCTTAACATGTCAATAAGACATTTACATGTTGATTGAATTATTGAACGCATAGTTAGATTATTGTTCATGTAGTGTGATATAATGTGAAAACAAGTGTGGTAATTGGACTAAGTATAGTTATAACCCGAGTTTAAACAAAAAGAATGAACTTCTGATGACTAGTTACGTGATAATTAACTGGTATTATGAATGTAAATGGTATGTAGGATTAAATTGAGGAATGTGTATAATTAACGTGTAATCTACGCACGAGGCAAGTTTCCTAACCCTACTTGTTATCGTTATTCAAGTTATAAACTTACATCGAACAAATTCTCGTTATTATTAATCATGTTCAATTTTGTTATATTAAAGATTACTAATATTTCCAAAGTATGATTCTGTTATACAATACTTATTCTATTGTATACTTCTTGAGATTATTATTCGATTTAAATATCAGTTATTATTGAACCTTGTTAGACTAGCGAATCTATAATGATTTGACTAGTCCTTAGTTGATAAACGTTCTAAATTTTAGAACCCTTATTGAATTATCCAAACCAAACTTCCTTTGGTGCGGACTCTAATGTCAAACTAAGATGAACAACCTCAGATAGGGATTACTTATCGTTAGTGTTAAGATATTGTGCATGTATGGTACTAAGAATTTGATCCTCAGATATACGAGTAGAAGAGTCCATAATCTTATGATTGTTAAAGGTTTCAAGTATAACCCTTGATAACCTAGGACCTAGTTCAAGGTCTTATGACCCTCAGAAATCTTTTGATTCTTGTTATTCATTCTTGATTCAAAAGTTAAGTTTTTATTTCCAGAAGTCTTTGATTCACTCGCATGTTATTATATTGTTATTTTATTATTATACTTGTGGGCAATCGTGTTCACTCTTGCATAATAATAATATTGTAGTTAAGAACGAAATGTCCGACGAGCCTTCTACTAGCAAAGGCAAGGGCAAGATTAACAAGTGATGAAGACTTGTTGTTTTATGTGATATTGAATTTATGTTTTAGACTTATGTTGATGTTGTGTAAGATTATAAATTGTTATGTTTCCGCAGTTAAGATTTAAGGTTAATATGACCTGGGATTGATGTAATTATTTCAGATGTTGTAACTTCTTAAGGAGAGGATTTATTTTTATCTATTTATGTTTTCATTTATTATGGGTAGATAGATGTATGATGTTTGTATAGTGAACACCAAATCATGTGGGAATCATAGTACCCGGATTTGGGGGTGTCATAGGTTGGTATCAAAGCTATAGGTTATGAACCTTAGGTGGGGGAACAACCTTAGGTAGTAGCCTTATAGGAAGAACATAGTGATGGAAAAATCTTATCGAGTTCTAAGAAATGAATTTCTTAATTCATTGAAGATAATAAAAGACTTTATGTGCTAATGTGTTAAATTATGTACTCACTAGTATGACTTAGTAACTAAAACTTAAAACTATGTTGTCAGGATGTCGAAAGTTGGAGGAGCTAGTCGAGCTAGGGAGGAGGAACCCCGAGTACCCACAGAGGAGGAGCCCCGAGACATTTATGTCGTCAGGGAGCAGTTGGTACAGAGAGAGCCATCTCCGTTGATCACTGTTGTTGGTCAGGAGAATGAGCCTGAGACTGATCCAGATGAGGATCCTGAGGAGGAAGAAGAGTAGTTTCCACCAAACTCCATCGATGCTGAGATGTACGACGAGTTATATGATCGTAACGTAGAGTTACGTGACACTGTCCAGAATCTGACTGAGCGGGCTATTATTCAGCAGATTACCATCGAGCAGAAGGATAGGGAGGTTGTGGCTCTCACACACGTCTAGGAAATATGGAGTGGGATTTGGTTCACAAGAAGGGTCAAACCGAGGAGAAGTCCGAAGAAATAGAGAAATTGAAGAAGGAACTGAAAGAGGGCTTAGAAAGGCTGACCATAACAGAGGAGGGCTAGGTAAGAGAGTCATGTTATGCTGATCTTGCAGAAGAGGATTGTCGTGCGAAGAAGGCTAAGCTTGGGGAGATGTATTCTACTCTTCAAAATGCAATGGATGAGGCTCAGGTTCGAGTTATGAGATACCCAATTCATTTCAAAGGACTACCATCGTACATGCTAGATCGCCGGATGATGTCCCGAATCATGGAAGAAGAACGTAGCAAGGTTATTCAGCGCCTTAACAGGTAGTGATAGGATTTGTTTAATTATGTGAAAACTTATCTGATATTTAGATGTAATTCCAATGTGTTATTAAACAAAGGAATATTTTAATGTTTTTAAATCCTGTGGATTTTTTATCTCGGGATAGTTGATGTAAATAGCAGTGATGCTATCGTTTGATGTTAAAACTTTCAATTAGAATATATATATATATATATATATATATATATGTGTGTGTGTGTGTGTGTGTGTGTGTGTGTGTGATTATGTTAGATTGTTGAGTTAAGCCTTAACTATTTCGAGAATTTAATAAAGATCTAATAAACATATATTTGTAACAGAAATATGCCGCCGAAAAGAAGACAGAACCGTCCAACAAGCTCAAGAAGAACTGATGAATAACAATAACAACAACAACGCCAATGATAACCCCGTTCAGCAATTGGTGAACTTATTAACCGGAGCGATGCATAATCAACCTCAAGCTCCACTGAATACTACGTTTAAGGATTTCAAGGTGGTGGGACCGCCAGAGTTTAAAGGCTCCATGAACTCGATAGAAGCTCAGACTTGGGTTATGGAGATGGAAAAAGTTTTTGATGTCGCCAGAGTTAGGGAGGACCAGAAAACCGCCTACGCAACGTTCATGCTAAAATCCGAAGCTAGTTATTGGTGGCAAATAAATAAGGTCCGTGGAGGAGAAGGTGTGATTACCTGGGAGAGGTTTAAGGAGATGTTTTTCGAGATGTATTTCCCGACCAGCTCATAGAACCAAATGGAGGTCCAGTTTCTGGAGTTGAAACAGGGGAATATGTCAATGCCAGACTATGTTGCAAAATTCAATGAGTTGGCTAGGTTTGCCACATATCAAGTGCACACAGATGAGAGAAAAGCAAGAAGGTTTGAATAAGGACTGAAGCCCTAGTTGTATAGTAAAGTTTCATTGTTTCAACTGAAGACGTTCGCTAGAGTATTCGAGAAAACCATACTCGCTGAAGGTGGAAGTGATGTGGTAACCAAATTCAGGATCAGAAGAGGAAGAAGAGTGAAAATGAAGGAATTAACAAGGGTAGTAGAAGTAACACGGGAGGTGGTAACAATCAGAAGAGAAGGTGGTCTGACAACTCATCAATTAGAAATCAGCAGGGAGGTCAGAAGAAGAGGATCGAAGCGTGCCCGACATGCGGGAAAGCTCATTTGGGTGTGTATATAAAGGGTAAACAAGTGTGCTACAATTGTGGTCAGGAAGGCCACATAGCACCTAACTGTCCTAACCCAAAGAAGGGTGCCTGCTTCACTTATGGCTCAAAGGGTCATCTTGCAAGGGACTGTCCTAAGAAGGGATCTGGAGGGGAAGGACCAGGAGGAAATAGAGGAAATAGCAGTGGAAGCGCCCTGACTATCACAGGACCAACCGCAACCAACCGACCGACCGCCAGGACATTCAACATAACGGTGCAGGATGCAGTGCAATCTAGTGGTGTGGTGTCAGGTATCATTCTGATCAATAAAGTTAATGCTTATGTATTATTTGATTCGGGTGCTACTTGTTCATTTATATCCGATGACTTTGCTAAGAACTTAGAATTGCCTAAGGATGAGTTAGAACACCCCATGAACATAGAAATTGCGAATAGAGAAATAATCCCTATTAAGTACGTACATAAGAACTGTAGAGTGGATATTAAGGGTAATATCATGAACGTAGATCTTATCCCTATTCGACTTGGAGAATTTGACTTTATTTTGGGTATGGACTGGTTATTCGATTACGGGGCTATAATTCATTGCCAGAAGAAGCGTATTAACCTTATGACTTCGTCAAAGGTTGTGTTTTATGGTAGCAAATTGCCTAGACAAGCGAGTTGTCTGACGATGATGCAGGCCAGGAAGTTGTTAAGACAAGGTTGTGTAGGATATTTAGCTTACATAGTCGACAGTTATAAAGAGAATCCGAAAGTAGAGGAGATACCAGTAGTGAGGGACTTCACCGACGTATTTTTGGATGATCTGATAGGACTTCCTCCAGACAGAGAAGTTGAGTTCGTGATCGATTTGGCGCTAGGAACGGCTCCAATATCGAAGGCACCTTACCGAATGGCACCAGTAGAGATGAAAGAATTAATGGTACAACTACAAGAATTACTGGATAAGAAGTACATTCAACCGAGCGTATCGCCATGGGGAGTGTCGGTGTTGTTTGTGAAGAAGAAGGACGGGACAATGCGACTTTGCATCGACTATAGAGAACTGAATAAGGTCACGATTAAGAATAGATATCCATTACCGAGGATCGACGACCTGTTTGATCAATTGAAAGGAGCGAGATACTTTTCAAAGATAGACTTGAGGAGTGGTTATCATCAATTGAAGGTGAGACCAGAGGATGTACCGAAGACATCGTTCAGAACACGATATGGTCACTACGAACTGGGATCAGCCGAGAACGCCATCGGAAATACGAAGTTTTCTTAGATTGGTAGGATATTACAGAAGATTCATTCAAGATTTTTCCAAGATCGCAACTCTGTTAACGAATTTGACTTGAAAAGCTGTGAAATTTGTTTGGACGGATAAATGTGAGGAAAGCTTTCAAGAATTAAAGAAGAAGTTGAGTACAGCACCTGTGTTGTCTCTACCGGATGATACGGGAAATTTTGTTGTTTATAATGATGCATCGCATAAAGGACTTGGTTGTGTGCTTATGCAAAATGGTAGAGTCATTACGTATGCGTCACGACAATTGAAGGATTATGAGAAGGGATTTTCGACCCACGACTTGGAGTTAGCTGCAGTAGTTTTTGCTTCGAAAATCTGGAGGCACTATCTCTATGGGAAAAAATGTGAAATATATACAGACCACAAGAGTCTGAAATATATTTTTACACAGAAGGACTTGAATATGCGCTAAAGAAGGTGGTTGGAGTTAATTAAGGACTATGATTGTGAGATTTTATACCATCCGGGTAAGGAAAATATGATTACCGACGCCTTAAGTAGAAAGGGTCGGGAGAAATTGATGATGTTGACTGCTCAGAAGGAGTTAATTTCAGCCATGGAGACGTTGGAATCGAAAGTAAAGTATCCTATGGAAATTGATGAGAAGTTATTTTAGATGCAATTTGGTACAACCCTACTGAATAACGTTAAGGAGGCTTAACTTCAAGAGGAAGAATGTAAAAAGGTGTATAAGAAGATATCCAAAGGAACCGAACCGAGATTCGAGATGGACAAGGAAGGAATACTGAGATTTGAGAGCAGAATTTGGGTACCACCAGTACTAGAGATTAAGGAAGACATTTTGAGCGAAGCTCATAGCTCACGATATTCGATTCACCCTGGTAGTACCAAGATGTACCAAGATCTTAGACAATATTTTTGGTGGCCATATTTGAAACGTGATGTTGCAGAGTGTGTTGCCAAGTGTCTGACATGTCAAAAAGTGAAAGCAGAACATCAGAGGCCGAGTGGGTTGCTACAACTGTTGGAGATCATAGAATGGAAATGGGAATATATTACGATGGACTTCGTGGTTGGCCTTCCGACAACTCAGAAAGGCTATAATGCAGTATGGGTTATCGTTGACCGATTGTTGAAATTCACACACTTCCTTCCGATCAAAATCAGATTCAACTTAGATCATTTGGCAAGGTTATATGTGAAAGAAATTGTTTCTAGGCACGGAGTTCCGGTGTCAATTGTTTTCGATAGGGATCCGCGCTTTACATCAAACTTCTGGAAACGTCTATAGGAATGCATGGGTACACAATTGCGAATGAGTACGGCATATCACCCTCAAACAGATGAGCAGAGTGAAAGAACGATTCAGAAATTAGAAGATATGTTTAGAGCTTGTGTAATGGACTTTAAAGGAAATTGGGATGATCACCTACCGCTCGTAGAGTTCAGCTACAACAACAGTTACCACGCTAGTATTGGCATGCCGCTTTATGAAGCGTTATACGGCAGAAAGTGCAGAACTCTGCTATACTGGGATGAAGTTGGTGAAAGATAATTACTAGGCCTAGAATTAGTACAGTAGACAGCAGAAATAGTCAAAGTGATTCGAACAAGACTGGTAGCAGCTCAAAATAGGCAGAAGAAATACGCCGATCCACACCGTAAAAATATTGAGTTTGAATCGGGTAGTTATGTGTTCTTGAAGGTCTCTCCCTGGAAGAGAAGATCAGGTTCGGAAAGAAAGGGAAATTAAGCCCAAGATTCATTGGACCCTTTGAGGTACTACGAAGAATCGGAGAAGTTTCGTATGAGGTAGCCTTACTTCCAGCACTCGAAAATGTCCACAACGTTTTCCATGTTTTCGTTTGACGACCCTACAAACCCGATTACAAGCATGTAATTGAATATGAACCCCTATATTTTGAAAAAGACTTATCTTACGAAGAAATTCCTGTTCAAATTGTCGACATAAAGGAACAAGTTCTCAGAAATAAAGTAATACCTTCTGTTAAGGTAATTTGGAGGAACCACAATGCTGAAGAAGCTACGTGATGAAGAATTATCCTCATTTATTTACTTAAATTATGTGTAAGCAATTCCGAGGACAGAATTTTTGTAAGGGGGGGAGAATGTAATGGGTCGAATTGATTGAGTCGTGATTCTTGGGACATAATCCTTTTAAGGGGTAAAGATGTGACAAACGAGATTTTGTAATTTAAATTTAATATTTATTAAATTAAATTAATATTTTTGATGAAATCCGTACTTAAATTTCACATGATTTGGTGTTCATTGTATAAATATCATCTATCTATCTACCCATAATAAATGCAACCTATGCAATAGATAGAAATAAATCCTCCCTTATGGGGTTACAACATCCTAATAATAAATACAATCCCAGTCAAACTAACCTTAAACATCCAAATGCGAAAACATAAACAAATAATAAGTCTTAAACAACATCAAGTCTTAACAATAACATTCTTAAAAATTAAATAACAAGTCTTCATCACTTATTAGCTTTGCCCTTGCCTTTGCTAGTAGAAGGCTCATCGTACCTTTCGTTCTTAACTGCAATGTTATTATTACGCAAGAGTGAGCATGATTGCCCACAAGTATAAAAATGAAATAACAATATATAATAACATGCGAGTGAATCAAAGACTTCTGAAATAAAAGCTCAACTTTTGAATCAAGAATGAATAACAAGAATTCAAAAGATTTCTGAGGGTCATAAGACCTTGAACTATGTCCTAGGTTATCAAGGGTTATACTTGAAACCTTTAATAATCATAAGACTATGGACTCTTCTACTCGTACTTAGGGGGATCAACCCTTAGTACAATACTGTGCACAATATCTTAACGCTAAACGCATAAGAAATCCCTATCTGAGGTTGTTCATCTCAGTTTGACATCAGAGTCCGCACCAAAGGAAGTTTGGTTTGGATAATTCAATAAGGGTTCTGAAATTTAGAACGTTTATCAACTATGGACTAGTCGAATCAGTTAAGGGTTCGCTAGTCTAATAAGGTTCAACAATAAATGATAATTAAATTGAATAAGAATCTTAAGAGGTATACAATAGAACAAGTATTGTATAACAGAATCATACTTTGAAATGATAGATAATCTTTAATATAACAAACTGAACTTGATTTATAAACTTGAATAATGATAACAAGTAGGGTTAGGAAACTTGCCTCGTGCGTAGGCTAAACGATTACTACTTCCGTTCACCACAAATCCTACACACATACCATATGTATTCACGACATTCATTAGTTACATTTTCACTTAATTATTTAATATAAACTCCACTTTATTTAACAAATCATTACCCTTCTAATTTAATTACTTAATTAAATTAGAATATTTTCATTCTCTTACTATTATTACACTCGAATAAATTATTTCATAATAATTTCCATCGAATATTTATTTTATTCCATAAATATCTCAATTAAAATATTTACTTTATTTTATAAATATTTTAATAATAATTTTCATCGAATATTTATTTTATTCCATAAATATCTCAATTAAAATATTTACTTTATTTTATAAATATTTTAATAATAATTTTCATCGAATATTTATTTTATTCCATAAATATCTCAATTAAAATATTTAATTTATTTTATAAATATTTTAATAATAATTTTCATCAAATATTTATTTTATTCCATAATATCTCAATTAAAATATTTAATTTATTTTATAAATATTTTAATAATAATTTTCATCGAATATTTATTTTATTCCATAAATATCTCAATTAAAATATTTAATTTATTTTATAAATATTTTAATAATAATTTTCATTAAATATTTATTTTATTCCATAATATCTCAATTAAAATATTTAATTTATTTTATAAATATTTTAATAATAATTTTCATCGAATATTTATTTTATTTTTTTTTATTATTTTATTATTTTTTTTTTTTTTTTATTTTTTATTTTATTTTATTTCACGTAAGGGTAATTTAGTTTGGTAACGTGCACGAAGGCGGGGGTTTACCAGACTTCGATTTCGCGGTTTAGTCAGTTAAGAACATAACAAGGCCAAATTAGGCCAAAAATCAATCACAAGTAAAATTATACGTTTTGTGAAGAACACAGAATATGGCCAGAACTTCCAATTAGTTTATTTTTACACGAAATTAGACATGCCCAAACAATGTAATACATATATGATCACTACTTAACCCTTCTAGCATGATTTTAACATGTTAAAACACATAATTTTGCATAATCAAAACATATAATTTACTGTTCTTGATTTTCTTGAGATTTTTCAATACAAAACATGAAAATCAACATTAAGGGTTCATTATAACACCAATTCTGTTTATTTGGAGTTTGATTCCTTCGTTTTATCATGCATAATCATATATGAGTGTGAATTTTACAAAACAATTTATGTTTGGCATATTAAAATCACGTATAAGGGCCATATGGCCATATTCCATACTCTGTAAATTTTGAGGCCATAACATACGTTGTAATTATGAAACTGATGATATGGGAATCTATATTATATATAATCAAATACGATATGATACATCTTAACACATACATGCACATAATCCTTACTCTTTCCAACTTACAGAGACTTTACAGTAAACTTGAAAGCCATTTTTATAAAAACTTAAACAACGTAAATTTAAAATTTGGGAAGGAGGAGATTACCCAAAGCGTATAATGTAAATTCACAGGAGATGAATTCCTTCTCAACTCTTCTTCAATCACAATTCACTTAACAATTCTCTCAAATTCTCTCGACTCTCAATTTACTCTAAAATGAAGAATATTAGAATAATGCCAATCGAGTTTTATATGCGTGAGTTGAGGTCAGTTACTCCATACGTGGTTTAACTGCCCCCAACTCCTCTTAAGGCCTCATTTGGCTAGCCTTAAAGGCTTATATCAAGTTAATTTAATAAAACCTTTATAATATAGTTTGAAAACATGTCACACCCTTTATAAAATAAATCAAATATCTAGTTTAATTTATTTTAAATAAAATAAAATAATTTCTCATTAATTCACATAGTCGCATAATTGAATTTCTCATTCATTAATAATGTCAAATTATTAAATCTCTAATTAATTATTAAATTAATTAAAATAACATTAAGCTTATTAAATATTTCTTTTAATTCAATAAGCTCACATAAATACATACTTGAATAATAAATATTCTCCACATTAATTTAATAAATATAACACATATAATTAAATTAATCTACCACAACTTCATCAATTAATTATTTAATCTAATAATTAAATCATCGAAAATATTTATTTAATTCAATAAATATTAAAATTAAATTATAAAAAATCTCGTCATGTTTAACATCTTTTCCCCCAAATTAAAAATCATCAGATTATGTCCCCGAATCACGACTCAATAAATTCGACCTGTTACATTATTCTCCCCTCAAATCACACTCAATATTCTTACATCCCCCCTTATCGCTATTACATAATTTAATTTAAGTAAATAAATGAGGGTAATTCTTCATCATATTCTCTTCGAGTTCCCACGTAGCTTCTTCAGCTTTGTGGTTCCTCCAAATTACCTTAACAGAAGGTATTACTTTATTTATGAGAACTTGTTCTTTTCTGTCGACAATTTGAACGGGAATTTCTTCGTAAGATAAGTCTTTTTCAAAATGTAGGGTTCAGATTCAATTACATGCTTGTAATCGGGTTTGTAGGGTCGTAAAAAGCGAAAACATGGAAGACGTTGTGGACATTCTCGAGTCTTTGGAGGTAGGGCTACCTCATACGCGCAACTTCTCCGATTCTTCGCAGATTTTTCAAATGGTCCAATGAATCTTGGGCTTAATTTTCCTTTCTTTCCGAACCTGATCTTTCCCTTCCTGGGAGAGACCTTCAAGAATACATAACTACCCGATTTAAACTCAACATTTTTACGATGTGGATCGGCATATTTCTTCTGCCTATCTTGAGCTGCTACCAATCGTGTTCGAATTACTTTGACTATTTCTTCTGCCTCTTTGTACCAATTACGCCCTAACAACTGCTCTTCACCAACTTCATCCCAAAGAAAGCGAGTTCTTCACTTTACTTCGTCAGATAACGCTTCATAAGGCGGCATGCCAATACTAGATTGGTAACTATTATTGTAGCCGAACTCTACTAACGGTAGGTGATCATCCCAATTGCCTTTAAAGTCCATTACACAGGCTCTTAGCATATCTTCTAATGTCTAAATCATTCTTTCACTTTGTCCATCTATCTGAGGGTGATATGTTGTACTCATCCGTAATTGCGTACCCATGCATTCCTGTAGACATTTCCAGAAGTTCGATGTAAAGTGCGGATCCCTATCAGAAATAATTGACACCGGCACTCCGTGCCTCGAAACAATCTCTTTTACATATAACCTTTCCAACTGATCTAAGTTGAATCTGATTTTTATCGGAAGGAAGTGTGCGGATTTCGTCAGTCAGTCAACGATAACCCATACTGCGTCATAACCTTTCTGAGTCATCCGAAGGCCAACCACGAAGTCCATTGTAATATGTTCCCATTTCCATTCTAGGATCTCCAACGGTTGTAGCAACCCACTTGGTCTCTGATGTTCTGCTTTCACTTTCTGATAGGTCAGACACTTGGCAACACATTCTGCAACATCACGTTTCAAATTTGGCCACCAGAAGTGTTGTCGAAGATCTTGATACATCTTGGTACTACCAGGGTGAATTGAATATCGTGAGCTATGAGCCTCACTCAAAATGTCTTCCTTAATCTCTGGTACTGGCGGTACCCAAATTCTGCTTTCAAATCTCAGTATTCCTTCCTTATCCATCTTAAATCTTGGTTTGGTTCCTTCGGATATCTTCCTTATCACC
Organism: Panax ginseng; assembly: GCA_020205605.1. Lineage (NCBI taxonomy): Eukaryota > Viridiplantae > Streptophyta > Magnoliopsida > Apiales > Araliaceae > Panax > Panax ginseng. The sequence goes on along the minus strand of CM035140.1, from coordinate 57,948,414 downwards.
TTTTTGCATTCATCGTCCTGAAGTTGAGCCTCCTTAACTTTATCCAGTAGGGTTGTACCAGATTGCATCTGAAATAGCTTCTCATCAATTTCCATAGGATACTTCACTTCCAACTCCAGTTTCTCCATTTCTAAAATTAGCTTCTCCTGATCGGTCAACATCATCAACTTCTCCCGACCCTTTCTACTTAAGGCGTCAGCAACGACATTTGCCTTACCCGGATGGTATAAAATCTAACAGTCGTAGTCCTTAATTAACTCCAACCACCTTCTTTGGCGCATATTCAAGTCCTTCGTGTAAAAAATATATTCCAGACTCTTGTGGTCTGTATATATTTCACACTTCTCCCCGTAGAGATAGTGCCTCCAGATTTTCAAAGCAAAAACTACTGCAGCTAACTCCAAGTCGTGGGTTGGATACCTCTTCTCATAATCCTTCAATTGTCGTGATGCATACGTAATGACTTTGCCACTTTGCATCAGCACACAACCAAGTCCTTTATGCGACGCATCACTATAAACAACAAAATTTTTTGTATCGTCCGGAAGAGACAACACAGGTGCTGTACTCAACCTCTTCTTCAATTCTTGAAAGCTTTCCTCACACTTCTCCGTCCAAACAAATTTCACGGCTTTTCGAGTTAAATTCGTTAACGGAGTTGCGATCTTGGAAAAGTCTTGTATGAATCTTTTGTAATATCCTGCTAATCCAAGAAAACTTCGTACTTCCGACGGCGTCCTCGGCTGATCCCAGTTAATCACGGCTTCGACTTTGGATGGATCTACTCGAAATTCGTTTTTATCGATCACATGCCCAAGAAATTGCACCCTTTGATCCAAAATTCGCATTTCAAAACTTGGCATACAACTTCTCCTCCTCAACACTTCCAACGTTAATCTCAAATGCTCTTCATGTTCTTCCTTGGTTTTGAATAAACCAAAATGTCGCCTATAAATACCACTACTGAACTTGTCCAAAATGGTTTGAACACACCATTCATTAATCCCATAAATGTTGCGGGAGCATTCGTTAGACCAAAGGACATAACCAAAAATTTGTAGTGACCATATCGTGTTCAAACGCCTGTCTTCTTGGTACATCCTCGGGTCTCACCTTCAATGATGATAACCACTCCGGAAGTCTATCTTGGAAAATATTTTGCTCCTTTCAATTGATCAAATGGATCATCGATCCTCAGAATGGATATCTATTCTTAATCGTGACCTTTATTCAGGTTCTCTCTCAATCAATGCAGAGCCGCATCGTTCCATCCTTCTTCTTCACAAACAACACCGGCGCTCCCCACCCACGATACGCTCTAGGTGAATGTACTTCTTGTCCAAAGAATTCTTATAGTTGTACCATTAATTCTTTTATCTCTACCGGTGCCATTCGATGACGGTGCTTTCGATATTGGAGTCGTTCATCGCACCAAATCGATCACGAAATCAACCTCTCTCCGGCGAAAAGTCCCGGCAAATCATTTGGAAGACATCGATGAAGTCTCTCACTACCCAGATTTCCTCTACTTTCGGATTCTCTTTACGATTGTCGACTATGTAAGCTAAATATCCTACACAGCCCTGTCTTAACAACTTCCTGGCCTGCATCATCGTCAGATAACTCGCTTGTCTAGGCGACTTGCTACCATAAAACACAACCTTTGACGGAGTCATAAGGTTAATACGCTTCTTTTTGCAATCAATTACGCCCCCGTAATTGAATAACCAATCCATTCCCAAGATAACGCCAAATTCCCCAAGTCGAATAGGATAAGATCTACGTTCATGATATTACCCTTAATATCCACTCTACGCTTCTTATATGTATTACTTAACAGGGATTATTTCTCTATTCACAATTTCTATGTTCATGGGGTATTCCAACTCATCCTTAGACAAATCTAAGTTCTTAGCAAAGTCATCGGATATAAAGGAACAAGTAGCACCCGAATCAAATAATACATAAGCATTAACTTTATTGATCGGAATGATACCTGACACCACATCACGAGACTGAACTGCATCCTGCACCGTCATGTTGAAAGTCCTGGCGGTCGGTCGGTTGGTTGCGGTTGGTCCTGTGATAGTCAAGGTGCTCCCACTGTTGTTTCCACGGTTTCCTCCTGATCCTGCCCCTCCAGATCCTTTCTTAGGACAGTCTCTTGCCAGATGATCCTTTGAACCACAAGTGAAGCAGGCGCCCTTATTTGGGTTAGGACAGTTAGGTGCTATGTGGCCCTCTTGACCACAATTGTAGCACACCCGCTTTCCCTTCATACAAACCCCCAGATGAGCTTTCGCGCAGGTTGGGTATGCTTCAATCCTCTTCTTCTGACCTCCTTGCTGATTCCCCATTGATGAGTTGTCATTCCACCTTTTCTTCTGATTAATATTACTACCTCCTGTGCTACTTCCACTAACCTTGTTATTTCCTTCACTTTCACTCTTCTTCTTCTTCTTCTTCTTCTTCTTCTTGTTCTTGGTCACCGCTTCTCGCTTCCACCTTCCACCTTCAACGAGGATGGCCTTTTCTAAGACTCCAAAGAAAAGTGTTTAAATTTGAAACATTGATACTTTTCTATATACCCAAGGCTTCAGTCCTTGTTCAAACCTCCTTGCCTTTCTCTCATCCGTGTGTACTTGATACGGGGCAAACCTCGCCAACTCGTTGAATCTAGCCGCATAATCAGGTACGGACATATTCCCCTGCTTCAACTCCAGAAACTGAACCTCCATTTGGTTCTGTGAGCTGGTCGGGAAATACATCTCAAAGAACATCTCCTTAAACCTTTCCTAGGTAATTATACCTTCTCCTCCACGGACCTTGTTTGCTTGCCACCAGTAACTGGCTTCAGATTTCAGCATGAACGTTGCAAAAGCGGTCTTCTGGTCTTCTCTAACTCTAGCAACATCGAAAACCTTCTCCATTTCCATAACCCACGTTTGAGCCTCAATCGGGTTCATGGAACCTTTAAACTCTGGCGGTCCCACCGCCTTGAAATCTTTGAACGTAGTATTTGGTGGAGCTTGAGGTTGATTATTCATTGCTCCAGTTAGCAAGTTCACTAACTGTTGAACGGGATTAGCATTGGCGTTATTGTTGTTATTTGAAGATCCTTCTTGAGCTGGTTGACGTTGTTGTCTTCTTCTTGGCGGCATATTTCTGTTAAAATATATGCTTATTAAATCTCTATTAAATTCTCTAAATAGTTAAGACTTACTCAACAATTTAATATAATTATTTAACACATTATCTCAAAAAACTTGATATATATTCATTCAAACCAAAAGTTTTAACATCAAATGATAGCATTACTGCTATTTACATCCATTATCCTGAGATAAAGAATCATGAGATTTAAAATATTAAAATATTCCTTTGTTCATAACCACATCGGAATTTACATCTAAATACTAGATAAGTTTATCACATAATTAAACAAATTCTATCACTGTCTGTCAAAGCGCTGAATAGCCTTGCTACGCTCCTCTTCCATGATGCGAGACATCGTCCTGCGGTCCAGCATGTACGATGGTAGCCCTTCGAACTGGATTGGGTACCTCAAAACTCGATCCTGGGCCTCATCCATTGCCTTATTAAGTGTAGAGTACGTCTCCCCAAGCTTAGCCTTCTTTGCACGACCATCCTCTTCCGCAAGGTCAGCACGACGTGACTCTCTTACCCAGCCCTCCTCTGCTATGATCAGCCTTTCAGAGCTTTCCTTCAATTCCTTCTTCAACTTCTCTATCTCCTCGGTCTTATCCTCGGTTTGACCCTTCTCGTGGACCAAATCCCATTCTACATTTCCTAGTCGTGAGTGAAGAGTCTCAATCTCCCTCTCCTTACGCTCGAGTAATCATTGAATAATCGCCCGCTCGATCGATCCTGACATGGTGTCACGTAACTCTACGTTACGATCATATAACTCGTCGTACATCTCAGCATCAATGGAGTGCGGTGGAAACTCCTCTTCTTCCTCTTCATCTTCCTCCTCGGATCCGTCTCAGGTTCATGCTCCTGACCAACAACAGTGATCAATGGAGATGACTCTCTCTGTACCAACTGTTCCCTAACGACATGAATGTCCCGGGGCTCCTCCTCTGTAGGTACTGTAGGTACTTGGGGTTCCTCCTCCCCAGTTCGACTAGTTCCTCCAACATCCGACATCCTGACAACAAAATTTCAAGTTTTAGTTACTAAGTCGTACTAGTGAGCACATAATTTAACACACAAGCACATAAAGTCTTTTATTATCTTCAATGAATTACAGAAATTCATTTCTTAGAACTCGATAAGAGTTTTCCATCACTATGTTCTTTCCATAAGGCTACTACCTAAGGTTGTTTCCCCCACCTAAGGTTCATAACCTAAAACTTTGATACCAACCTGTGACACCTCTAAATCCAGGTACTTAAATTTCCACATGATTTAGTGTTCACTGTACAAATATCATCTATCTATCTACCCATAATAAATGCAACCCATGCAATAGATAGAAATAAATGCTCCCCTTATGGGGTTACAACATCTTAAAAAATAAATACAACCCAGGTCAAACTAACCTTAAACATCTGTGTGAAAACATAAACAAATAATAAGTCTTAAACAACATCAAGTCTTAACAATAACATTCTTAAAAATTAAATAACAAGTCTTCATCACTTATTAGCTTTGCCCTTGCCTTTGCTAGTAGAAGGCTCATCGTACCTTTTGTTCTTAACTGCAATGTTATTATTACGCAAGAGTGAGCATGATTGCCCACAAGTATAAAAATGAAATAACAATATATAATAACATGCGAGTGAATCAAAGACTTCTGAAATAAAAAGCTCAACTTTTGAATCAAGAATGAATAACAAGAATTCAAAAGATTTCTGAGGGTCATAAGACCTTGAACTATGTCCTAGGTTATCAAGGGTTATACTTGAAACCTTTAACAGTCATAAGACTATGGACTCTTCTACTCGTACTTAGGGGATCAACCCTTAGTACCATAATGCACAATAATATCTTAACGCTTAACGCATAAGAAATCCCTATCTGGGTTGTTCATCTCGGTTTGACATCGAGTCCGCACCAAAGGAAGTTTGGTTTGGATAATTCAATAAGGGTTCAAAATTTAGAACGTTCATCAACTATGGACTAGTCGAATCGTTAAGGGTTAGCTAGTCTAATAAGGTTCAACAATAAATGATAATTAAATTGAATAAGAATCTTAAGAGGTATACAATAGAACAAGTATTGTATAACAGAATCATACTTTGAAATGATAGATAATCTTTAATATAACAAACTGAACTTGATTTATAAACTTGAATAATGATAACAAGTAGGGTTAGAAAACTTGCCTCGTGCGTAGGCTAAACGATTACTACTTCCGTTCACCACAAATCCTACACACATACCATATGTATTCACGACATTCATTAGTTACATTTTCACTTAATTATTTAATATAAACTCCACTTTATTTAACAAATCATTACCCTTCTAATTTAATTACTTAATTAAATTAGAATATTTTCATTCTCTTACTATTATTACACTCGAATAAATTATTTCATAATAATTTCCATCGAATATTTATTTTATTCCATAAATATCTCAATTAAAATATTTACTTTATTTTATAAATATTTTAATAATAATTTTCATCAAATATTTATTTTATTCCATAAATATCTCAATTAAAATATTTACTTTATTTTATAAATATTTTAATAATAATTTTCATCGAATATTTATTTTATTCCATAAATATCTCAATTAAAATATTTAATTTATTTTATAAATATTTTAATAATAATTTTCATCAAATATTTATTTTATTCCATAATATCTCAATTAAAATATTTAATTTATTTTATAAATATTTTAATAATAATTTTCATCGAATATTTATTTTATTCCATAAATATCTCAATTAAAATATTTAATTTATTTTATAAATATTTTAATAATAATTTTCATCAAATATTTATTTTATTCCATAATATCTCAATTAAAATATTTAATTTAATTTATAAATATTTTAATAATAATTTTCATCGAATATTTATTTTATTTGATTTTTATTATTTTTTTTATTTTATTTTTTTTTTTACGTAAAATGTAATTTAGTTTAGTAACGCATGCACCAAAGCGGGTTTACCTGCACTCGATTCTCTCCAGATTTTGCGTTCAGTGAACATAACAAGGCCAAATTAGGCCAAAAATCAATCACAAGTAAAATTATACGTTCTGTGAAGAACATAGAATATGGCCATAACTTCCAATTAATTTATTTTTATACGAAATTAGACATGCCCAAACACTATAATACATATATGATCACTACTTAACCCTTTTAGCATGATTTTAACATGTTAAAACACATAATTTTGCATAATCAAAACATATAATTTACTGTTCTTGATTTTCTTGAGATTTTTCAATACAAAACATGAAAATCAACATTAAGGGTTCATTATAACACCAATTCTGTTTATTTGGAGTTTGATTCCTTCGTTTTATCACGCATAATCATATATGAGTGTGAATTTTACAAAATAATTTATGTTTGACATATTAAAATCACGTATAAGGGCCATATGGCCATATTCCATACTCTGTAAATTTTGAGGCCATAACATACGTTGTAATTATGAAACTGATGATATGGGAATCTATATTATATATAATCAAATACGATATGATACATCTTAACACATACATGCACATAATCCTTACTCTTTCCAACTTACAGAGACTTTTACAATGAAACTTGAAAGCCATTTTTATAAAAACTTAAACAACGTAAATTTAAAATTTGGGAAGGAGGAGATTACCCAAAGCGTATAATGTAAATTCACAGGAGATGAATTCCTTCTCAACTCTTCTTCAATCACAATTCACTTAACAATTCTCTGAATTCTCTCTGACTCTCAATTTACTCTAAAATGAAGAATATTGTAGAATAATGCCAATTGAGTTTTTATACAGCAGAGTTGAGGTCAGTTACTCCATACATGGTTTAACTGCTCTCAACTCCTCTTAAGGCCTCATTTGGCTAGCCTTAAAGGCTTATATCAAGTTAATTTAATAAAACCTTTATAATATAGTTTGAAAACATGTCACACCCTTTATAAAATAAATCAAATATCTAGTTTAATTTATTTTAAATAAAATAAAATAATTTCTCATTAATTCACATAGTCGCATAATTGAATTTCTCATTCATTAATAATGTCAAATTATTAAATCTCTAATTAATTATTAAATTAATTAAAATAACATTAAGCTTATTAAATATTTCTTTTAATTCAATAAGCTCACATAAATATACTTGAATATAAATATTCTCCATAATTTAATAATAAATATTCTCCACATTAATTTAATTTTTAATAAATATAAATCATATATAATTAAAAATATTAATCTACAAAAAATCTCGCTCATCAATTAATTATTTAATCTAATTAATCTTGAATTCGAAATATTTCTTGATTTATTTAATTTACCAATAAATATTAAAATTAAATTACATTACAAATTGTTCAAGTCTAAGAACGTGATAGTAAACTAATCTAATGTATATAAGAATATGTTAAACGATATAATGAGACGTTAAAATAGATTCTTAACATGTCAATAAGACATTTACATGTTGATTGAATTATTAAACGCATAGTTAGATTATTGTTCGTGTAATGTGATATTATGTGAAAACAAGTGTGGTGATTGGACTAAGTATAGTTATAACCCGAGTTTAAACTAAAAGAATGAACTTCTGATGACTAGTTACGTGATAATTAACTGGTATCATGAATGTAAATGGTATGTAGGATTAAATTGAGGAATGTGTATAATTAACGTGTAATCTACGCACGAGGCAAGTTTCTAACCCTACTTGTTATCGTTATAAAAGTTATAAACTTACATCGAGCAAATTCTCATTATTATTAATCTTGTTCAATTTGTAATATTAAAGATTACTAATCTTTTCAAAGTATGATTCTGTTATACAATACTTATTCTAGTGTATACCTCTTGAGATTGTTATTCGATTTAAATATCAGTTATTGTTGAACCTTGTTAGACTAGCGAACCTGTAATGATTCGACTAGTCCTTAGTTGATAAACGTTCTAAATTTTAGAACCCTTGTTGAATTATCCAAACCAAACTTCCTTTGGTGCGGACTCTAATGCCAAACTAAGATGAACAACCCTGTATAGGGGATTACATATGCGTTAGCGTTAAGATATTGTGCACAATATGGTACTAAGGGCTGATCCCCCTAAGTAATAGTAGAAGAGTCCATAATCTTATGACTGTTAAAGGTTTCAAGAATAACCCTTGATAACCTAGGACCTAGTTCAAGGTATTATGACCCTCATAAATCTTTTTATTCTTGTTATTCATTCTTGATTCGAAAGTTGAGTTTTTATTTCCAGAAGTCAGTGATTCACTGCATGTTATTATATTGTTATTTCATTATTATACTTGTGGGCAATCGTACTCACTCTTGTGTAATAATAACACTGCAGTTAAGAACGAAAGGTCCGACGAGCCTTCTACTAGCAAAGGCAAGGGCAAAATTAACAAGTGATGAAGACATGTTGTTTTATGTGATGTTGAATTTATGTTTTAGACTTATGTTGATGTTGTGTAAGATTATAAATTGTTATGTTTCCGCAGTTAAGATTTATGGTTAGTATTACCTGGGATTGATGTAATTATTTCAGATGTTGTAACTCCTTAAGGAGGGGATTTATTTCTATCTATTTATGTTTTCATTTATTATGCGTAGATAGATGTATGATGTTTGCATAGTGAATACCAAATCATGTGGGAATCATAGTACCCGGATTTGGTGGTGTCACAAGAATTCCTAAGCTATTATATATGTTATGGAATTGTTGTTATGAAATGAGAGGTGCTAGTCAATGTTTCATAATACTTCATAACTATTGTTTAGTTATTGAAGATATACTATTCCTATGTTTCAAGCATGTTGTTTAAAAGAAATTGTTGTACTTGTTGAGCTTGTTATGCTAACTCTTTCTTGAACCATATGAATGCAGCTAAGGACGAGCGAACAAAGGTTTCCAGTAGAGTTAAAGGCAAAACAAAGATGACTGATTAGTTTATCTTGTAATAGACTAGTAAGTGTATGTATTATATTATGATGAACAAAGAATGTAATGGTTTCAGAACCTGGGAACGAGATTTATTATTATTAATGTAATAAGAATGTTGTTGATTCACTCAGTTTGATGTGGTTTCAATAGAATGAATGTACAGTTATGAGTACCATGTAGAACCATCTGTCGGGTTGGAAGATACCCGGATTTGGGGGCGTCACAGGTTGGTATCAAAATATTAGGTTATTAAACTTAAGGGGGGAAGAACCTTAGGCTAATAACCTCATTAAGGAATGAAAACTCCGAAGGAAATAAACTTGAGCTTTACTTGAGTTGAATGACTTAATAAGGTATTGAGAAAACTCAGTACCGAAAGATGTAAAAGATGGAAATTAAGCCTAAATAAATTAAATGTGATTTGTGCTTATACTATTGTGTATTAAGTAATAATCAACATGTTATGTGTTATTGTAGGATGTCGATCGATAGCTTGATGTATAGAGATATACACGCAGTGAGCGGAGAGTTTGTGAACAGAGTAGAGCATGTACCCATGCCAGTGGCGGGGGTACTATTAGGTATTCTAGAGGAGTCGGAGCCAAATGAGTATTTTTCTGAGGAAGACTACTCCGAGGGAGATGTAGCTTTGACATCATACCTTGATATGATGGTCTATTAGGAGGAAGAAATGGAGGTAACATTGGTTAATACGGTGGTACCTACTCAGGAGTCAACACCTCCAGATGCAATGAGAGCATTGTATCTGGAAGTTCTTGACAGGAATGTGCAACTGAGTACAGTTGTGCAGAATTAGAGTGAAGAGATTAGTTATCTCCATGAAGCTAAGATGTCTGCAGAAGCAGATTTTGAGTCCAAGCACGATAAACAAGTGCTTATGACAGAGCAGGCTAAGGACTATAAGGAAGAGGCTGATGAGCTTCGTAGGAAACTGGTTGAGAAAGACCAGAAGATAGCACGGATGTCTTACATCCATAAGAGTACTCATAAGAATTTCAAGAAGATAGTTGCTTGTTATTCCATTGAGTCGGGACATACTCGACATACGATTAGTCGGGATACTGTAGCGAAGATTGCGAATGAAAAATACGAGGACGCTGTTATGCATTATTAGAAGTCTAGAGTGATAAATATGTGGGTAGTGACGTAAAAACACTCTTTTGTATATAAAAAAGGGTAGTCTTTTTGTAAATCCCAACTTTTGTGAAGTTAAATTGCGGGATAGAAATGTAACAACTTTTGATTATGAAAGAAAATTCTAAACTATGAAGAAGCATATGAATATAATGAAGTTTTCATTTAATATGCTTTGTTATGGTATGAGTTATGGTTTGGTGAATAATAACTAAGTAAGTAAATAGATAATAATGAAAATTTATTAGAAAATGCCGCAAAGGAGAAGATAACGTAATCAGAAAGAAGAGTCACGTAACGATAATCAAGGGGGTAGAGTACCCACGGGACCTAGGGTAGCCAGAACGACTACCTTTAAAGAGTTTAAAAGCGTAGGTCCACCGGAGTTCAAATGAACGACGGACCCATTAGAGGCCCAAACATGGGTGAAAAAAAAATAGAGAAGGCGTTTATTATTACAAATGTAGTTGAAGCGCAAAAGACTTCTTTTGCGACTTACATTAAAAAAGGTGAAGCCAACTTTTGGTCGGAGGCTCACCAAGGTGGGGTTAGAACATATGAGGTAACATGGGAATAATTCAAGAAGGTTTTCTTTGAGAATTATTTCCCTACAAAGTATGCCATGGAGGATTGAGATTAAGTTCTTAGAACTTAAGAAAGGGGACATGACGGTTGCCCAATACGAGGCCAAATTCAATGAATTGGCAAGATTTTCTCCACCTCAAGTGGACACTGAAGAGAGGAAGGCTCATAGGTTTGAGCAGGGCCTGAAACCCTGGCTCTATAGTAGGATTTTGGTGTTCCAGAATGTTTCCTATGAGACCATTCTGGAGAAGGCGATTATAACAGAAGGTGGTAGTGAGGCGTTGACTCAATACCACAAAGAGAGAAAGAATAAGAGCAAGGGAGAGGGAGGAACCAAGGCAGAGAATGCTAGTAGTAGTATGCTAAAAAGAAAAATTTTTAACTCCGAGAATACTGGAGTGGGGCAAGGGGATCCTAAGCGTAGGATCGAGGTGTGTAAGATATGTGGAAAGACTCATCTAGGAGTATGTCTGAAAGGGAAATTGGTTTGCTATAACTGTGGACAGGAGGGTCATATATCACCCAATTGTCCTAATCCTAAGAAAAACCATGGATGTTTTGTATGTGGGTCGTTGAACCACATGGCAAGAAATTGCCCATAGAAGGGGTCGGAGGAAAGTAAAGGTGTAAGTAGTTGTAAGTTAGCCATTACTGGACCACTATCGTCGGGTAGACCTATGGCTCGTACTTTTAATATGACGGTCCAAGATGCTGTTGCATCAGCGAATGTAGTAGTAGGTATCATTTCAGTCAGTACAATGAATGCTTATGTGTTGTTTGATTGGAGTGCTACTTTTCTTTTATACCATGAGAATGTGCTAAGTGATTAAGTTCATTTCCGAAAAGGATTATAAATACCTTTAAACGTTAAGGTAGAGAATGAGGAAATAACTTTCGTTGATTATATTCGTGGAAATTGTTTCATGGATATAGAGGGAAGTAAGTGTCGGTAGATAAGTACCGATAATGTTGAGAAAATTTGAAGTAATTCTCGGTATGAATGGGTTGATTAATCATAGAACTTTAATAAATTGTTAGGATAAAAGTATGAATCTTCGGTTTTCTAAGAAAACCCAAGGTAGTAATTTACAGTAACAAATCATCATGACTCTCTTATTGTCTAACCATGACGCAAGCTAGGAGGATGTTAAGGAAGAGGATGAGTCGTTATATTTGCGTATCGACTGACGTAAGAGGAGTAAGTTAGCGGGTAAGAATAAATACACATGGCCTAGGATCGATGATCTATTCGATCAGTTGAAATGGGCAAAGAATTTTTTTCTAAAATAGACTTGCGTACGGGGTATTGTCGGTGGAACGTAAGGAAGGATGGGGTACTTAAGATGATGTTCAGAACTCGTTATAGTTATGACAAGTTCTAGTTATGTCATTTGGGTTAACTAATGTGCGGAAGCCAGACTTTCCGTAAGGGACACTGAGCAAGTCGGTGGTAAGCTGATAGGTTCTCTTGTGAGGTGCTATGGTTGAAGTACCATTAGCGTCACAGAGTGTTCAAATAATATTTGGACAAGTTGTCGTAATGATCATTTGTGATATTTTAGTCTATTTTAAGATCTAGAAGATCACGCTGAACATTTGAAATAGTGCGAGAAACATTACGGAGGAAGAAGTTGGATACGAAATTTATTAAGATTGAATTTTAGCTTAAAAGATATACAGATTTGTTATTGATAAGTATGTTGGGAATGAGATGTGAGGAAATAGTTTTCAGGAACTAAAAGGAAGGTTAATTGAGGCACCTGTATTATCTTTATCAGATGATACATGGAATTTTGTAATGTATCTCGATGTTTTGCATAGATGATGGAGTTGCATGCTCATGTAGCATGGCAATGTCATTGTGTGTGCATCACGCCAGTTAAGGGATTATAAGAAGGTCTATCCTACTTATGATCTAGAATTGGCAGTTGTAGTTTTTGAATTAAAAATCTGAAGATAGTTAGTATACAGGGAGAAGTGTGAGATATACACGGACTCTAAGAGTCTGAAATATATCTTAACACAAAAGGAGTTTAATATAAGGTAGAGAAAGTAATTAGAAGGGATAAGAGATTACGACGGTGATATGTTATATCATTCAGGGGAAGTTAACGTAGAAGTCGACGCATTAAGTAGGAAGGGTAGGGAAAAGCTATCGATGTTAATAACTCGTAATGAGTTAATAACGGAGATGGTAAGATTAGAGTTAGAAGTTAAATTACGGAAAGAAGTGGTAGGAATGTTATTCACATTGTAGACTCAATCCACAATAATGGAACGAGTTAAGTAAGTACAACTAGGTAATGGGGAATGTAAGTGAATGAAGAAGAAGATGCGGGATGAAGAGAAGATCAAGTATCATCTCGTTTTGAAGGAGGAATTTGAGTTTCATAGAATTTCGAATTAAAAGAAGAACTAATAACAGGAAGATAGCGTAATGTGTTAGTAAGTGCTTAACTTCCAATTCAGATTATTGATAGGAAGGGACAAGTTCTGTGAAATAAGATAATACCTTTGGTGAAGGTGAAATGAAAGAACCACAATGTCGAAGAAGCATTGTGGGAACTTGAGATTAAAATGATGGAAAATTTTTCCTCATTTGGTTACGTAATTGTAGCGAGATTCTGGGGACATAATCTTTATAAGGGGGGAAGAATGTAACGCCCGAGAAAATCGGATTTTTATGAGAATTAAATTTTTATTTGATTATATGGATTAAATGAATTTAATTGATTATTTATAGGAGTAAGCTATTTAAAGGTCGTTCTATGACCTAGATATGTCGGAACGTCGTAGTATTTTGGCTACGTGGTAGAATTAAAGTGTTTGAATTTCCAAGATGAAAATGAAAGTTTTCCGAGAAATTTTCTGAAAAACACTATTCACGCTTTTTTGCTCGAGAATTATTTTTGAACTTCCGAGAAATACGTAACGATAGAATATCGAGGTAAGATGGATTGTCCAATAATATTTTAGTTATGGCAAACACATTTTTTCGCCTACGGACTTAAAACTTAACGGGTAGGGAAAGTGATTTCCGAGAAGGAATTTAAATGTGTATAATGAATTAAAGCGATGATCATATAATACGTATGTATTGTACGAGGTAATGAATACTAGTATGATAAGAGGTATTAAATAAATATGTATGAATGATGATATGTCATATACGAATGAGTATATGAGATTTATACGTAGAGAATACATACTAAGGCTTTAAGCCAATGGGATTTGACTTGTAGGATTGTGTAGAAAATAGTAAAGTCCAATGGGAATTGATAATGCCCAAATATAGGAATGAATAAGTCCAATTGGAATTAAAGGTTAAGGTCCAAAGAGAATTAATGACCAAGCCCATATGTTTGTTAAATGCAAGCCGAAAAGTATAAGTTAAGTTAGTTAAGCTAAAGGCCCAAAGAAAGAACCTACGGGTTATTGGATGATTAAAACCCATGGGGAAACCCATTGGCGATCCAAAGTGATAATCAAGTAAAGTGCTTATGTGTGGTGAGCAAGTAATTAAATTGATGATCAAGTAAGCTTAATGGCTAAGTAAGTGTGGTGCTCAAATAAGCTTAATGGTTAAGCATTGGATAAGTGTTGTGATAACCAAGCAAAGAGTGTGGTGACCAAGTAAACCTAGAGGCTAATTAAAGTGCTTATACTTGGTGGCTAAGAAAGAGATATTTTAAGTGAATAGCAAGTATACTTAATGCTAAAGTAAATGTGGAGGCCAAGTTAACTTAGTATTTAAGCTAGGAATAGTAAGGAGGTGGAATGGCTTATTGACCATTGAGCCCTCATCTAGGATTTCCTATAAATAGAAGAGGTCCTAGCTCATTTGTTGGTTGTTAAATTTTCTACCAATAACTTATAGCTTATTGAGTAGAGAGAAAAAGCTATAAAAGCTAGTCTTTCATAGTTCAAGAAGTAAGAAGAAGATTAAAGCTTAGCCAAGTAATCTTCAAGGGTAAGATCCTAAACCATGATTCTCCTTCTCTTCCATTGTTAGAGAAGTGGGTAGTGGTAGAACTTGTATGATAAGGAGAAGTAGGAATGGCTAATCAAAAGACTTAAGCCGTAATTAAGTCATGTTGTAAGATAAGCAATAAATGAAGTTATGAACCAAGGAAGAATTTGTAGGAACTTGTAACATGTTTACATGAATGAAGTTAGTATGATAAAAGGATGTAAGAATGATGGTTAGAAGTCATAAAATATCATAAGTCAGGAGAAATGGAATCATAATTAGTTTATACTTTTATAAGTTATAAACTCATGAAGAACAAGTAATAACTTATCATGAATATAAGTTAAGGATATATTTATGTTAAGATGTTAGTATGTTGGATAAAATCCATTTTATGTGATGAACAAATCATAAGTAACAAAGTTATGCCGGAACTTACACGATTAGACGATAATCGTCGAATTCGTGAAATTCTCGTAATGGAAGTCAAATTTTGACTTTGAGCTCGAAAACGTTGGTTTTCGATGGAGTATAGTCTCTTTTGGCATTCTAGAGTTACAAACTCAAAAATGACTGAATTCCAACTTAGAACGAAGAAACGAGCGTTGAACGTTCACGAACGTTTATCATTTTCGTTAAAATGGACTAATAGGTGAATTTTTAGTTAACAAAGTCAAATAGATAAAATTCTTGCATGAACACGTAGAGTATGTAATTTGTAAACCGTAGGCTCTTGAACGAGCCAATTTGGACTTATAACGAAGAAGTTATGAGCCCGGGAATCTCACCTAAAAGAAAATCTGTCAAAAATTTCTGAGGCATAGAGTCTGCGCCGCAGCGCGACTCAAGGCAGAAAGGCCCGTGCCGCAGCACAAGGCTGAGCCATAGTCCATTGTTAGTTTGCGCCGCAGCACGACTAATATCGAAGGAGATGGTGCCATGAGCGTCGTGAAATGAAGTTCTACGTCACAGAACACCATGCATGTACAGCAAATGCCAGGTTAGAAACAAAAATCGGAGCCGCAACGCCAGCACTAGGTGAAGGATAGAGAGGAATGTTTTAGAATGTAAAGTAAAGGAGAAGTGAAGGAAGAGTAAATTAAATTCTTAATCAACTTAATGTAACATTATTTAGGATGTAGAACCTTAAGTAACACAATAGAGGTTGAAAGAAAGAATAATTTAAATGAAGAACGTGAAGGGTAATTAAGTAAACAATGAATTTTATTCAACGTTGGTACTTAACCAATAACGATCGAGTTTCGATTAATAATATAAGAACGTTAGTAATCCGCGAGGAAGGATAATTAACTCGAAACGAGTTGTATTAATGAACTAATTTCAGTTAAGTTATAGAAGAGAACGAAGTTGGTAAGAACGATGTAAATTATAACTGCAAGCCGGAACCAATAATAACAAATCTAATACATAATTAGATTGAGAAGAAGGGTAAGATTCATTAGGAACCATGTATGTTCATTCATGACCTAATGTGGTATGTTATGTGGTTATGTGTTGTAGAGACTGTAAAGACTCAAAGGAAAAGTAATTTTACTATAGCAGACGCTAAAGGAAAGTTTTTCTTAAACGCTTGTCTAACCTCCGTGTTAGCCAAGTTTTCTGTGATTCATGTCCTGAAATGCATGAATTGTTTTAAAGAAAGAGTCGATGCCAGTTTTAACTCGGCTAGACTAATCTTGAAGAGTTGATTGATTTCTTTACAAGTCTTTCGATATAGAACTGTTAACGATATCTTATGCCAAGTATTTGGTATGGATTCAAAGGTAAGTTTGTCTATGAACAAACAAATGTATTTTCATCGATTATTTGATGGGCACGCGAGGTTGCAAAAATTTAAACGTAAATACGTTTAACGGATGAATGTTGATCAACATAGAGTACTATAGGCTGATCACCTAGAAGTGCTCATAAGTAATGCCAGATGTACGACCTTAGTGCTGGGATGTCCTTTTCATGTATGAAAATGAAAAGAGTATGTTCATGGTCTTTTGACCTGTTCAGAATTCCTAAGCTATTATATATGCTGTGGAATTGTTGTTATGAAATGAGAGGTGCTAATCAATGTTTCATAATACTTCATAACTATTGTTCAGTTATTGAAGATATACTATTCCTATGTTTCAAGCATGTCGTTTAAAAGAAATTATTGTACTTGCTGAGCTTGTTATGCTCACTCTTGCTTGAACCATATGAAAGCAGCTAAGGACGAGCGAACCAAGGTTTGCAGTAGAGTTAAAGGCAAAACGAAGATAAATGATTAGTTTATCTTATAATAGACTAGTAAGTGTATGTATTATATTATGACGAACAAAGAATGTAATGGTTTCAGAACCTGGGAACGAGATTTATTATTATTAATGTAATAAGAATGTCGTTGATTCATTTAGTTTGATGTGGTTTCAATAGAATGAATGTACAGTTATGAGTACTGTGTAGCACCATCTGTCGGGTTGGAAGATTCCCGGATTTGGGGGTGTCACATCATTTAACAAGGTTTAAACAAGGGATTGAAGATATATAATCTACCTTATATTCCTAGTTGTTTTGGTCTTGAGTTTTCTTTCAAAAATTGGAGACTTGGTTGATGAATTGATTAGATAGTTGTTATATGTGTTAATATGTATATATAATTTGTGATATTTTGTCTAGAAACAATTTTCAGATATTAAATTTGCATGAAATAGGTTTTAAAGTAAAGATTTTAGTTTTTGTGAATATATGTACAAAAAGCTGACTTAAAAGTCAAAATTAGTGTTCAATTCTTGTTGTAAACTGTAAATTGATTATGGCTTGTGTAAATATATTAAGAAACAAAAAGAATACAAGTTACATGAACTAATTAGGTTAAGAATTGAAGTTTTTGTGATATGATTCGCTAAATATGTCAAATTTGGGAAAATAACAAAATACATGGTTTTAATTCTTCAAATTTAGATGTTTTAGTTGTTTCTATTGTTGAATTGGTTCTATGCATGCTTGGTGTTGTTTTTGTGAAGTCTATATCATTTCGGTATACTTAATTTAGTGTTTTGTGTGTTAAAAGTTGAGTTTTTGGCCTGGAGGCATGTCTATCCGCGAGTTGCAGAGTTCAAGTTTGGGGACCTTTGACCTGACAAAATTTTCCTATTATTAAATCTCGCTCGACGAGAAATACAAAGGAGCTGTTTGGTTTTGTGTTTATTTCAAACCATAGCATGATGAGTTAACCTAACTTAATGAACATAAAAAGATGTTAAACATAATATATGATGTTACAACAGGTTGTGGTTGTATTGTAATATCAAACGTGAAGATTATAAGTTAGGAATTAAAACGTTATACAACTTATTGTTTTTAAGGATTGGAAGTATGATTTAAATGTTACAACCTCAAGTTATATGCTAGTAAAGATTTCAGTTTGTGTTATGTGGTTAATATGATTAAACCTAAAGTTAAATAATGTGAGATGGATGTTTAACTAAGTAATTTAGTCATGTTATGGCTAATTGAGATTATGATTCTAAATGACATATATGTAGGGTTAATTTGAGAACGTGAATTGTAATTTATAGCTTACACACAAGGCAAGTTTCCTTACCCTATCTTGATTACAATTACACAAGTTCCCTAACTCTAAACTTTCATTGAGAAAGTTCTTAAATATTGTTCTTATATTGAACAAGTTCTTACTTATGTTTCTAGTTATTCAAAGCTTAGATTATTTAAGTTCATGATTCAAAATGAGATGTTCTAATTCTTTTGAAGTAATACTTCAGTTGTACAATTGAGATTCAATCTTTGATTTGAATATCGATTATATTATCGTATTGAACCTTTGAATGCTAGTGAGCCCTTTTTGATTCGACTAGTCCATAGTTGATGAACGTTCTAAAATTCTAGAACTATTGTTGAAGCTTATCCAAACCAAACTTCCTTTGGTGCGGACTCTTATTGAAAACTAAGATGAACAACCCTATTATAGGGGATTATATTATGTGATAGTGTTAAGATGTTTGTGCACAATACATGGTATAATGGGTTGATCCCCCTCAGTATATAAGAAGTAAGGTCCATATAGTCTTATGACTGTTAAAGGTTTAAAGTAGAAATACTTAACAACCTATGATATAGTTCATGGCCTTGTGACCCTCAGATATACTTTTGATCTTGTTATCTATTCTTGATTCAAAAGTTGAGCTTTTTATAATTCAGTATCCACTGATTAATCTCGTATGATTATTATTGTTATTGTTATAATTGTGGGTAATTGTTTGCTCACTCTTGCATAATAATATTGCAACTAAGGTTGAAATAATTGACGAGTCATCCACTAGTAAGGGCAAAGGCCAGATGAACAAGTGATGAAGACTGGTTAATTGTTATTTGTGAATGTTTATGTATAAGACTTATTTATTTTGTTATATTCCCGCGTTGATGTATTTAAGGTTAGATTACCTAGGATTGATTTGTTTAAGATACTACACCCTTTAATGGGAGGATTTCTATTTTAGTTATGAATTTTATTCATATCCTTATTTATGGGAAGTTAGTTATGCTTTAATCAGACAGTGAACACCAAATTCTGTGGAAATGAAGTACCCGGATTTAGGGGTGTCACAGGTTGGTATCAGAGCTTTAGGTTATGAACCTTATGTGGGGAAACCTTAGGTAATAGCCTTATAGGAGATCAAGAACATAGTGGTGATAAACTCTTATCGAGTTCTAAGAAATGAATTAAGGAATTCATTGAAGATAATAAACAACTTTATGTGCTATGTGCTTATGTGTTAACAACCTATGTGCCGCGAGTAGTACCGAGTAATAATTAAAACTTAAAACTTTATTGTCAAGATGTCTGATGTTGGAGGATCTAGTCAGCTTAGGGAGGATGAGCCCCGAGTAGCTAGAAAGGAGGAGTCCCGAGACATCTATACCGTCTAGGAGCAATTAGTATAGAGAGAGCAATCTCCATTGATCACTATTGTGGGTTGGGAGCATTAGCCTGAGACTTATCCGAAGGAGGACCTTGAGGAGGAAGAAGAAGATGAGGAGGAAGCGGATCTTGAAGAGTTCCCTCCGAACTCTATTGCAGCTGGGACATATGATGAGCTATGTGACTATAACATGGAGTTACAGGATAGGGTCAAGGTGTTAGAGGAGCTGGCAGATATACGTCAACCACCATAGGGCAAAAGGATGACACGATCCAAGATCTTGATGAACGTCTTGGAAACGTGGAGTGGAAGCTAGTTCAAGCAGAGAGTCAGAAAGATCAACTACTGACTGAGATTGAGAAGATGAAGGGTGATATGAGAAAGGAGTCTACTAAGCGGGTGAGAGTTGAAGATGCTTGGATGAAGGCTTCACAGCGTACAGATTGTCCTGAAGACAAGGTTAGGGAAAAGAAGGTTAGGATTAATGAGATGGACTACGCTTTCCATTCGGCAATTGTTAGGGCCCATGAGCGAGTATCTTTTATTATCCAAAATAGTTTGAAGATTTGCCATGGTACATGCTGGGCCGTAGGACGATGTTTCGTGTTATGGAGGAAGAGCATAGAGAAGTTGCGCGACGTCTTAATCTTAATAGATTGTGATAAGTAGAGTAATATGTCATGTGAATCATTATTAGAGTTAGTAGATGTAAGTCCCGAATGTTGATATAAATAATGATAATATGATAATGTAATCCTGAAACTTTATCTGTTCAGGAAAGTTGATGTAAATACTAGTGATGCTATTATTTTCTATGTTTTAAAACGATGAATGAACAAAATATCGAATTTTATTGAAATGTTATGTGATAAGTGATAATTTTAAGATGTTTAAGTTAAGTCTTGAATACTTAAGAAATTGAGTAATGATCTAATAAGCGTATATCTTAAACATAAAATGTCTCCTAGAAGAAGACAACCACGTCAACAACCACCCCTTGAGGGGTCTACTAACAACAACAATAATGTCAACGATAATCCTGTTCAGCAGTTGGTAATCCTCTTAGCTGGAGCACTTGTGAATCAGTCGCAAACTTAAGCTACATCATTTAAAGACTTCAAAGTGGTAGGACCGCTAGAATTTATGGGTTCCATGAATCCGATTGAAGACCAGACTTGGGTGATGGAGATGGAGAAATTATTCGACGTTGCTAGGGTCAATGATGACCAGAAAACTGCTTTCGCAATCTTTATGCTAAAGTTAGAGGCCAGCTACTGGTGGAAAGAAAATAAGATCCGAGGAGGATAGGGTATAAGTATATGGGAAAGGTTTAAGGAGATGTTCTTCGAGATGTAATTTCCAACGAGCTCGCGTACCCAGATGGAGGTCCAATTCTTGGAGCTGAAGTAGGGTAATATGTCTGTACCAGAATATGCTGCGAAATTTAACGAGTTGGCAAGGTTTGCAACTTATCAAGTGAATACGGATGAAAGGAAGGCAAGAAAGTTTGAATAAGGACTGAAGCCCTGGTTATATAATAAGGTTTCAATGTTCCAGTTGAACACTCTTGCAACATTTTTGGAAAAGGCAATCATCGCAGAAGGTGTAAGCGATGATTTGATAAAGTATAACCAAGAACAGAAGAAGAAGAAGAAGAAGAAGAAGAAGAAGAAGAAGAAGAAGAAGAAGAGAGTGAAAATGAGAACAACAAGGCTAATGGCAGCACTGGTGGTGGTAACAATCAGAAGAGGAGGTGGAGTGATAGTGCGTCTACCGAAAATCAACATGGGAGTCAAAAAACGAGGGTGGAGGCTTGTGTTACCTACAAAAAGAATCACGTGGGGGTATGTATGAAGGGGAAGAGGGTCGCATAGCACCAAATTGCCCTAATCCTGAGAAGGGTGCTTGTTTCACTTGCGGGTCAAGGGATCATCTGACTTGGGAATGTCCGAAGAAGGCAGTAGAAGAAGCAAGAGTATGTGGAAGTAGGGGAAAACGGTGGTAGCACCTTGACTATCACTGGATCTACGCCATCAAACTGACCCACCGCTAGAACTTTCAACATGACCGTGCAGGATGCTGTGCAGTCAAAGGATGTTGTGTCAAGTATCATTTTGATCAATAGTATTAATGCTTATGTATTATTTGATTTTGGTGATACTTGTTCATTTATATCCGATGATTTTGCTAAGAATTTGGACTTGCCTAAAGAGGAATTAGTTTACCCTTTGAACATAGAGATTGCGAATAGGGAGGTAATTCATGTTAGGTTTATACACAAGAACTTTAGGTGAATATTAAGGGCCACGAGATGATGGTAGATTTAATTTAGATTAAACTTGGGTAATTTGACGTTATTTTTGGAATGGATTGGTTATTCAATTATGGGGCGATAATTGATTGCCAAAAGAAGTGTGTTAACCTTATGACTCCGTCAAAGGTAGTGTTTTATGGCAGCAAGTCCCCTAGACAAGCGAGTTGTCTGACGATGATGCAAGCTAGGAAGTTGTTGAGACAAGGTTGTGTAGGGTATTTAGCCTACATAGTCAATACTCGAATAGAGAGTCCAAAATTGGAGGAGATACATGTCGTTAAGGACTTTGTAGACATATTTGAAATTGATTTTCCAAGACTTCCACCAGATAGGGAAGTGTAGTTCGTGATCTATTTGTCTCCAGGAACTGCCCCAATATCGAAGGCCCCGTACCGTATGGCTCCGGTGGAAATGAAAGAATTGATGGTTCAACTGCAAGAACTATTAGATAAGAAGTATATTCTGCCGAGCGTATCACCCTGAGGAGCGCCGATGTTATTCATTAAGAAGAAGGATGGGTCGATGCGACTTTCCATTGACTATAGAGAGTTAAACAAGGTCACGATTAAAAATAAGTATCATTTGCCAAGGATCGATGACTTATTTGATCAGTTGAAAGGAGCAAGGTATTTCTCGAAGATAGATTTGAGAATTGGATATCATTAGTTGAAGGTGAAGAAACAAGATGTACCAAAGCCAACATTTAGGACTCGTTATGGTCACCCCGAATTTCTGGTGATGTCATTTGGTCTAACGAATGCACCTGCAACATTTATGGACCTAATAAATAGGGTATTTAAACCATTCTTAGATAAATTTGTGGTAGTGTTCATCGACGATATTTTGGTGTATTCTAAAATCAAGGAGGAACATTTGGAATATCTGAAGGTAATGTTAGAAGCATTAAGACGAGAGAAGTTATATGCTAAGTTTTCAAATTTTTAATTAGGGATAGAGCGTGTGGAATTTCTTGGGCATGTGATTGACAAGGACGAAATTTCAGTAGATCCATCAAAAGTTGAAGCTGTGATGAATTGGGATCAGCCAAAGACACCGTCGGAAGTAAGGATTTTCCTAGGGTTGGCAGGTTATTACAGAAGATTCATATGGGAGTTTTCCAAAATCATTACTCTGTTGATGAATTTTACTAGGAAGGCTGTAAAGTTCATTTGGATGGAGAAGTGTGACGAGAGTTTTCGAGAATTGAAGAAGAGGTTGAGTACGGCACATGTGTTGTCTTTATCGGATAGCATAGGACATTTTGTGATGTATAGTGATGCATCACATAAAGGACTAGGTTGTGTGATTATGCAGAACGGTAAGGTCATTGCGTATGCATCATGACAATTGAAGGACTATGAGAAGTGGTATCCGACCAATGATTTGGAATTGGCTACTGTGGTATTTGCCTTGAAAATTTGGAGGCACTATCTCTATGGGGAAAGTGTGAAATATACACAGACCATAAGAGTCTAAAGTATATCTTTACACAGAAGGATTTAAATATGCATCAGAGGAGATGGTTAGAGCTGATTAAGGATTACGACTGTGAGATATTATACCATCCAGGTTAAGCTAATGTGGTTGTCGATGCCTTAAACAGAAAGGGTCGGGAGAAATTAATGTTGTTAACTGCTCAGGAGCAGTTGGTAAATGAAATGGCTAAGTTGGAGTTAGAAGTTAAAAATCTGAAGGAGTCGAATGAAAAACAGTTTTAAATAGGAATCGACCCAAATTTAGTGGATAAGATGAAGGAAGCACAACTTCATGATGAGGAGTGTGAGAAAATCAAAAAAAGAGTAACTAAAGGTGAAGACACAAAATTCAAAGTCGATAATGAGGGATTGCTGTGATTTGAGGGGAAAATTTGGGTTCCGCCAGTACCGGAAGTAACGGAGGAAATTTTGAGTGAGGCTCATAATTTGAGGTATTCAATTCACCCGGGGAGTACGAAGATGTACTGGGATCTCCGACAACATTTCTGGTGGCTAATATATGAAAAGGGACGTTACTGATTCTCTGGCAAAGTGTTTGACATGTCAGAAGGTTAAAGCAGAACATCAGAGGCAGAGTGGGTTGTTACAACCGTTGGAAATATTAGAATGGAAATGGGAGCATATCATGATAGATTTTGTGAGACACCGAATTTTATGAAATAAAAGTGTTCAATTTTTTTTTTCCATTTTGGTAAATAGCACGGTATTGATTATTGATGCTTATGTGATAAGTCACTCAGTTTTGTTTTATTGGTATTATTAATGTAATAAAACAGAAAATCTTTTTATATAAAACAGAATACTTTTATAAAGTTATCTGTTTTATTAGACAATAGTTAGAATATATTATATTTTATTATGTATAGTGTTTGAATAGTAAAATCTTTTATAAAGTTATTCATTTTATTAGATTATAAATAGAATATATTATATTTTATTTAAAAGATTTTTCTTTAAATATGGACCGTCAGATTAAAGTAAATCAATATGGACCGTTCATGAGTTAGTTACTATGCAGTCCATTTTTCTATAAATAGAAGCTCATTCCTTCATTATTTCTTACGAATTCACTGAAACTCTAAAGAGAGAAACTATAGAGAGAGTTCTTCTTCTATAATCTTGAGCGTATTTCTTTAGAGTTTAAGAAAACTTTGAGCATAGTGCAAGTTTTCTTCAAGTATATTCCCGCCCTACTAGTCGGAATACTTTCCTTTTTAAGGTAGGGGATATAATTGTCGTACTCGTAAAGGATATTATTATTATTTATTATTACTGTTGGAATAACTTTTGTATCGTGGGTTACCCTATAATTGGTGAAATTCTTACATTATTTCATTATTTATTATTACATTCGGAATATCACATGCATGCATTTACTGTGGGACTGGTTCCATTATTTATTATTACGTCGAAATATTACATTTTCAGGCGTTTTTACGTCGGACTGGTTCCATTCTTTATTATTACATTGGGAATAACATGTGGTGCAGATCTATTGCACGCATGGTGAATCATACATTATTCCATTCTTTATTATTACATTGGAATAACTTTTGTCATGTGGATTACCACATGCATGGTGAATGATCCTTCGTATTTATCTGAATAGTATTTTCATTAAAAAGGGTTTACGCGAAAGGATTCGTAATTTTTCTGACCCTCAAAAATTTTGAAAAAATTTGAAATGATAATTTGATGAGTTTTCTAAATTGTTTTGGATGTATAAATTAAGAGTTATGGATTTAATGGGAAAAGACTATTTAAAAGTAAACCCTTATAACTCTCTATAAATTTCGGAATATTTGGACAAAAGTACAATTTATGATAAATGTCGAAATATTCGGCAGTTTTAGCCATATTAAAAATAGTAAATGAATTTTAAAAATTAAGAGAAAATATATATTCAAGATGGGACTATATTACGCTAAATCCCGAGAAAAGAAATATTTTTGGGGTGATTTGGTATTTTCATGAAAATGTACTAGTTATGAGTAAATGAATTAAATATGTTATGTTAAGTAATAAAATTGGAAAATAGGATTTTATGGCTTGAGAATCCTATATAGGGTATATCTGATTTTTGATGAGGATTTGATCATTGATGATGAAATTTTATGAGTATGGCATTTTGAATGATTAAATGCATTATTTGATAAAGTGTAAACAATTGAAATAAATTGTTTATAAGTTTAAGAAATGATTAAAATATTGTTATAATATTAATGATATTACATTATGAGATTATTAAGTGATTGATAACATTTGGTTATTATTGAATATTGGATAAATTGTATTATAAATGTTTAATATTTATCCTTTATCTCATTTGTTTGATTTTTATATCATTGTCATCATCCTCATATTTATATTATGTTGAAAAAATCATGGCACATGGTGCATAGATGGACTTGGTATGATTATGACCGAGGATTATTCAAAGATAATCATGGTAGTAATGTTGCAAATGATGTGGAAAAAGTCCTCATTGGCCCGTAGTGCATTGATGGACAATTTTTGGTATGATTATGGCTATGGATTCTCTTCGGCCAAGGGTGCAAAGATGAATTGTTTTATAGCATGATCAGGACCGTTGATAAAAACACGATTATCTTTGGCCCGTAGTGCATGGATAATTTGTGGTTGTGATACTAATGAAAAAGTCCTCATTGGCCCGTAGTGCATTGATGGACAGTTTTTGGTATGATTATGGCTATGGATTCTCTTCGGCCAAGGGTGCAAAGATGAATTGTTTTATGGCATGATCAGGACCGTTGATGAAAAAACGATTATCTTTGGCCTGTAGTACATGGATAATTCGTGGTCGTGATACTAATGAATATCATTGGCCTGTAGTGCAGGGATGATTCGATGATGTGGATTAATTATTGAGCTGAGTCACATCGATGAAATATTAATTCATGGATGTGATAATAATGAATATCTTTGGCCGTAGTGCATGGATAATTCAGTGATATGGATTGATTATCAAGATAAGTCTCAGCGATGAAATATAAATTCATGGATGTGATATTAACGAATATCCTTGGCCGTAGTGCAGGGGTGATTCGATGATGTGGATTATTTATTAAGCTGAGTCTCAGCGATAAAATATTTATTATACACTTTTAAATGCGTAGAAGATAGTAGATATCATGTTCTACTTGACTCTTCTAAAATACAGTTGTATGTCTTTGGCATGTAGTGCAAAGATGAATTGTTAATGAATATATTTGGCTGTGGTACAAAGATGAATTTATTAGTATGATTATGAGCAGGAATTCTGATTTGGTATAACCATGACTTTTGATGTTTCAGGTGAAGATAGGTGATGAGAATTATCTTCGTCCTAGTTGCGAAAAGGAATTTAGAACCATAATTATGATTATGAGTTATTGATATGATTGTGGACAGGAACTGTTGATTTATTTTACATGGATAAAACATTATTGGTGGACTTTTAACATAGAGAAGATAATAGACCTTATGGTCTATTTGACTCTTCTAATGGATTGTTCGTTCCGCTGCAACTATGGTTGAAAAGTTTTAACATCTACCATATGTTCTAAATCTCTGATTTATTATTGATGAAAGCTACTGATAATTTAATTATCTTTAGTCATGATATTCCTTCTTTGGGCTAGTTGTGCTCACCCTTTACGCTTCACAATTCCTTTCGGGTAATAAGAGTGTTCTTAGTAAGAGTGTTCTTAGAATTCGAGCCGGGGATAACGAGGGAATAGAATGAGTGGTCTCTAGTGTGGAGGTTCTCCTTAAAACAAAGATAGAAAAGTGTGTTGTATTCTATATAACATTTAGTAGTTATATTTGGTGAATCAAATAGGGTGAGGTGAACCCAACTTTGGAAGGGTGTTTTGCCACTATCATACAAGATGTCTAATGACATACAACCTCGTGTTATCATAAGATAGGGTTGTGCGCATCCACTTGCTGAGTATATCTACGGGCAATACCTACATGATCTTGGAGTTGATTTAAAATATAATATTCACTTGGAGACAATGGAGATAGTTATATGTCAAGAGAAGACTCATCATTGGAAAAAAGATGATAGTAATCTTCTCATTTTTCTTTGGGGTCTATTGGGTCAACCAAGGATAATTCTGTGGGCATATGATATCTATTATAACCTAGACGCATGGCCTCCCATGTACGAAGGTTTCCTTGAGTACTTCCCAAAGATTTTAGTTTCTAAAACAGTCTTTGACTATACTTTTATGTAAAGTACCATTGTAAGGTTGTGGTCGAGGCACCATGAGAGTTACATACATTTGTATTAAAACTCACAGTTAACTGTGGTCGTATTCTATACGACAACTAAACAATTGTATAAATGAAGTTGTATTTAAATTTTGTACCATGTATCTGGTGACTCAGAATGGGTGATGTATACCTAATTTTGGGGGCGTCACAGATTTCATGGTAGATCTTCCAACGACTCAGAAAGGTTTTGACGCAGTTTGGGTTATTGTGGATCGACTGACGAAATCAGCACATTTCTTAACGATCAAGATTAGATTTAACTTAGATCAGTTGGAAAAATTGTATGTGAAGGAAATTTCTTCAAGACACGGTGTTCCAGTGTCTATAGTTTCTGATCAAGATCCACGTTTTACATTGAACTTTTGGAAGCAATTACAGGAATGCTTGGGAACGTAGTTGAGAATGAGTACGACGTATCATCCTCAAACTGATGGGCAGAGTGAGAGGACAATTCAGACGTTGGAAGATATGTTAAGAGCTTGTATCATGGATTTCAAGGGAAATTGGGATGATCATCTAACCTTGGTGGAATTTGCTTACAATAATAGTTACCACACAAGTATTGGCATGCCGCCTTACGAAGCGTTGTACGGCAGAAAATGCATGACTCCATTGTGTTGGGATGAAGTCGGTGAACGTCAACTTCTAGGATCAGAATTGGTACAACAGATCATCAAAATTGTAAAGGTCATTAGGATAAGATTGATAGTTGTTCAGGACAGGCAGAAGAAAAATGTTGATCAACACCGACAAAATCGAGAATTTGAATATGGTAGTTTCGATTTTTTGAAAATGTCTCCCCGAAAGGGAAAGATCTGATTTCGCAAGAAAGAAAAACTGAGCCCGAGGTTCATTGGACCCTTTGAAGTTTTGAGAAGGGTATGTGAAGTCGCATATGAGGTAGCCTTACCTCCCGCATTAGAACATATACATAACATTTTTTATGTTTCAGTGTTACGACTATACATGCCTGATTACAAACATGTTATAGAATATAAACCCCTGCAATTTGAAAAAGATTTATCTAACGAAGAAATTCCTGTTCAGATAGTTGACAGGAAAGAACAAGTACTCAGAAATAAAGGAATACCTTCTGTTAAGGTAATCTGGAGGAACCACAATGCTAAAGAAGCCACGTGGGAACTCGAAGACAAAATGGTGAAATATTATCCTCAGTTATTTGCTTAATCTGTGTGTAGCGATTCTGGAAACAAAATCCTTTTAAGGAGGGAAGGATGTGACAAACGAGATTTTTTTAATTTATTTTAAATATTTATTGAATTAAATATTTTTGTTGATTAATTTATTGATTTAAATAAATATTTGACGGAATTGTTGAGGATTAATTTGAGTAAAATTTATACATTACTTCAATTAATGAGTAAATGTTATACATTAATTAAATTAATGTGGAATAATTTTATAGTTCGAAGTTCGAATCTAATTGGGATTATTAAATTAAATGAGTTTTTAAATAATTATTATGTTGTTCTAATTAATTTAATAATTAATTAGAGATTAAATGATTTGTTATAATTAATAAATAAGAATTTTATTTATGTGGTAATTTGATTTAATGAGTAATATGGGTTTTAAATTATTTGAATTTAAATAATGTAATTTGATTAATTAAAGTGTGACATTTGTAACATATAATAAGTGAGTTAATTAAAATAAATTAAAAAGGGAACCTTTAAGGACTAGCCAAATATGGCCTTGAGAACGTGGGATCAGTGATGAGTAGGTTATTAACCTACGATTTAACCTTATTTAGCTTGATATATTGTTAGTTTTTGAGATTTTTCATGTTACTTTTGATGGATTTTTGCTATGTGTGCAGGAGAGTAGGTTGATGATGGTTAAGAATTAACATGTGAAGAAATTTCTATAATTTGGACATTCTACATCATCGGTATGGCCTAGGCGCCATATATCAGATAGAGAAACTGGCACGCATGCTGCATGAAGAATACATCTGCGCAGACTTAAGCGTGGGCATGCGCTCAATAATGAAGGACCCGACGCCTTGGCGCCGTCGATCGACGAGGAAGTTCTTTGAGTTGGTTATATATGCATGAAATTGAGTTTTACTTGGAACTATGACTTCTTTATGTAATAGGGTCAAGTTAGGAGTGTGACAAGGAGGTTATTTCATAGTAATTGGGATATTTGGAACTAAAAACTTGTTTGGTAAAAAAAGGAGTTTAATCTTGATTAGAATTTCCAATTGGATTGGATGTGATGACTTTGATATGGATTGGGATTAAATTTGGTTCAGGCATAGGAATTAGTTATGACAACTAGAGGAGGACCAGAGGGAATCTAACAATTGAATTACAATTTTGAGAGCCCTAATTGAGAGAAGATAATTGGAGGAACAAAGCAAGGAAGGTGATTTCACGAAGATTGCAGAATTGAAGGCCAAGAAGGGTGGTGTATTACTATTTTTTTTTTAAATTCAGTTCTTGTAATTGGGATGATAATTTCTTTACTTTATTCAGTTTTTAATTTATTAATTATGAACAAAATTACTTTTTAGGCTTGCAATGGATCTTTAGTGTTCAAATGATAATTATCATGCCTTGATTTGAGTTTAATAAACTATCAATTCAGTTTATCTATTGTGATTCATATTTAATTTATGAATTGCTTCATAAAAATTTTTATTTGGATTTGTATGGATTCTAGAGATGATGTATGAATCTAGACCTAATCGCAATAGCATGTGTTCTTGAATTTTGTGTTTACATGGAATTTTGATGAGTGTTAGGATAGAGATATATACCTAGCATCGCATGTAATCGGGTAAAGAACTTGTAATTTAAACTCTTTTTAATTTTAATTCACATAGAGATATAATGATTTAGTTAATTAGGGTGTTTGGCTTAATTCTATCTAATTTGTGGATTTAAGTTAATACGATGTTAATGCATTGAGAGATTTCTAATTCTACTTAAGTGTTCTTGATTAATAAACTGAGATAGTGAATTGAACTAGAATAAGGTGTGATAATTGGAGTGAGACTTAAAGTGAAGTTGTAAGCTCAATTCTCCATTATTTACTTGAAATTACGGTTATTAAGTTGTGTTGGTTGGTTTGGATTTTTAATTTATTAGTTTTTATTAATTCTAATCATTAATTCGATTAGTTTAATAAAATTGGAATAATATAAATTGGTACTTGTTAAATTAAAATTCACACTAGTCTCTGTGGGAACGATACTTTTCTTATCATTATGTTACTTGTTGATCACGTATACTTGCGTGCTGTGCATAATTAGATTTTACCCAACACGTTTTTGGCGCCATTGCCGGAGACTAGTTTAGATTTTAATATTTTTAAATATCAGTTTAATTAGTTCAGTTTTACTTGCACAAATTTTCTTTTGTTTTATTCTTTCTTGTTGCAGATTTTTGGGCTTAGTGTATGCAAAATCGGTCTAAGAAGCCAGACTTGCTTTGTTTCGAGGACGAGATATCGAGAAAAGGTTTCAAAGGTTGAGTAAGTGGATTAAGGATACTAAGGAGAATCTTGATAAGGAAGAAACTATGGCCGCAAAAGATCAGAAAGCGCTGAGGGATTAAGGTACTCCCAAGGTGATTGAGCTTCAGTCGAGTATCACCAGGCCGACGATTGCTGCAAATACTTTTGAGATCAAGCCTGGGACCATACAGATGATACAGAACCTAATACAATTCGGGGGATTAGCCGACGACAATCCAAACGAGCATTTAGTCAGTTTTTTGGAAATTTGTGACACCTTCAAATACAATGGGGTGTCAGATGATGCAGTCAGACTTCGCTTGTTTCCGTTAACACTGCGAGACAAGGCGAAAGTTGGTTACACTCTCTACCGTTGATAAGTAGGTTTTATACCTACTTATTCGGTATCTATTACTTGAATTAGTTGCTTAAACCTATGTTTCTTAGTTACTTTTCATATATTTTATGTTATTTTGTAGGCTATTGATAAGTGGGTTTTATACCTACTTATTGGATATCAATATATGCGAACTATGCCTATCTTAAGTACATTTTAGTGTGTTTTTAGTTGCATTTTGTTTATTTTGCATTGCATGTACTTAGAACTCCCTTTGGTGTAAAAGTGCAGGATATGACATAAGTTGGCGATGGTGAGTGGCATGTGATCAATGAAGGCACAACATGAGGATAAAGTGGAGTAAGGAGACTAAGCATGGGTGGACAGAAGAATGAACAACACAAAAGACTGAGCAGCAGGACAGAAATAGTAGCAACAGTAAAACTAGAATCAACAATGTAGAAGTCGCGCGGCCGCGCGGTTATAGAGGCTTGAGGACGCGCGCCTGCGCGATCACTTGGTTTAGCTAGACTTTACACACGCATGCCGGCGCGAAGAATACAAAGGAGGAGCGCCCGCCCGTGCGCGATGACTGATGATGCTGAGCTGTTTTATTTTAATTTTTAATTTTAAGGGTTGTAATTAATTAAAAACAATTCTGACTAGTGTCAGACGTATCATTCAGTAGTTTTACGTGTTTTTCATATTGGTAACTAGTGTTTACACTTGGAGAGAGTTCCATTAGAGAACGAAGCATAATCTCTATATTTTTCTACTTCTTCTGTTGGATTTCAATCACTATGGAAAACTATTGTTCTTTGTTGGATTTTAATGTGGAATTGAACGTTATTATTGGATTATAATCATCAATTGGGTTTGATCGATTCTATCCCTTATCTTTCAATTGTTTGTTTATTGTCCATGTATTGCTTTGATCCCATAATGGCTTTTGGTTCAGTCATGAGCTAAACTCCATTATGGGATTCTATCGGATTTTAATATGTAGTTTAATTGATTGCTTGAGTTCTGGACTGGTTTACATATCATAAGGAATTTCTATCATGGTTGGTTTGCATGCATGAATGCTTGATCACCATTCGTTTTCAGTACTTTTATGGAATTGAAAAATAATATGCGAGTATGGATTGTAATCATGATAGCATGCGTATATGGGGCTTTTTTGCATAGCTTTGTATTTCGTGAACTAGATAGACATATATTGTTTCACCGTATGAGTTAAAATAAGGGCTTGTGCTTAAATTTAATATGGTTGCAATTTCGCATAGACATATAGTGATTTTGGTTATATTGATGATTACATGGTGTCTATTGCATGTGGATACTGTGTAAGTAGGTCATAGTACATTGAAAAATGGCTATGTCTATATTAGTGTCCTTGGCTATTTTCATGTGGTATGTGAACAATTCTTGCATGATGGTGGTAATTAGATGAAGTATTAAATGAAGTTAGGATCCCATTATTTCCATATTTGATTCATTACCTTATTATTCTTGATTTAGTCATTATTTACAATTAGAGCAATTCACAATTATAATAATTAGTTTAAACATATAAAATATAGTGATTTAATTGATGCATAGTGGTTTTAATTAGATAACTTTCCCTATGGATCGATACTCGACTTACTCTGTATTACTTATTGACGCATGTATACTTGCATGAGTTAGAGCTCTTTTGTTATAGCTAAAAAAAATAGGCAACAAGTTTTTGGCGCCGTTGCCGGGGAAAGGCGTTTAAATTTTTATTATTATCATTAGTTTTAAGCTATATTGTATGACTTAGACAAATCTAATCTTATCTCATTTCCATTTTTTTTGTTTGTTTTTATTTTTGTTTCAGAATTTGTATGTATAAATTTTTTATGCATGACGATCATCCAACCTCGACTTAACACTGCTTTCAGACAACATAAACGGGAGAGGTTGGAAAGCAAGTGTTCGTAGAAATTTACAAGCACAGTTAGAGGGTACTACATCTAATATGGCAGCCGAGGGACAAGGAGAAGAGCAAAGAGAGGAGCATAGGGCTCTGAGAGAATATTCCATGCCTAATATTAATGGATTACAGTCTAGCATAGTCGAATGATAGCGATTATACATTAGAGATAAAAATGGGCACTATTCAGATGGTGCAAAATACGGTTCAGTTTGGGGGTGCCGCTACAGATGATCCGAATGAACACTTGTTGAGTTTTATTAAGATATGTGACACGTTCAGATATAACGGGGTGGCGAAGGATGCTATCAGACTGAGGCTATTTCCGTTCTCATTGAGGGATAAAGCGAGAACTTGGCTTCATTCTTTGCCAGCAGGATCTATAACTACATGGGAGGACTTAGCACAGAAGTTCTTAGCCAAGTTTTTCCCAATGGCTAAGACTGCAAAAATGAGGACAACAATCTCTCAGTTCGAGCAACAATAGGGTGAATCCTTATATGAGGCATGGGAGAGATACAAAGAGATGCTACGGAAGTGTCTGCACCATGGAATGCCAGATTGGATGGTGATCAACACATTCTATAATGGATTGGGATGGCAGTCTAAACCGATTGTAGATGCAGCTGCAGGAGGGGCATTATGGGCAAAGAGCTATAAGGAAGCCAATAACCTTATCGAGACAATGGCATCAAACGATTTTCAAAATCCTACATCTCGGATGCCATAACCCAAAGTTGCAGGTTTGTTGGAAGTGGATGCTATTACTCAGTTGTCGACACAGATGGCAGCTATGGCGAAGAAAATAGATACAATAGCCGAGAGAAAAACAAAAACAGTTGCCTTCGTATGTGAAATTTGTGCGGGGTCACACTCGACAGATCAATGTGCTATCAGCTCAGAGTCGGTACAATGTGTGGGAAATTATAGGAAAGACCAAGGACAGTTTCAGAACACATACAACCCCAACAACCACAATCATCCAAATTTCAGTTGGTCAAATAACCAAGGGAATTAGTAGAATCAGTTTCAGCCGAACCAACAATTTCAGCCACAGCCATCTCAGCCACAGTTTACACCAAAACCACTGTTTCCACCGGGATTTTCTCAACAACAACATCACACTCCATCTGCACCTTCGCAAGAAAAGAAATCAAAAATGGAGGAGATGATGTTGAAGTACATGGCAAACACTTAGGTTATGATCAAAAGCTAAGCAGTGGCTATTAAAAATTTAGAAACTCAGATGGGGCAAATGGCAAGCATGCTTAACAACAGGCCCTGGGTTCATTCTTAGAGTAATCTGAGAGACAAATCCACGAAGAGACGGGAAAGAACAAATTGCTGCTTGATCACATTGAGGTCCAGGAAAAATATTGTAGACACTAAAAAGTCGCGCCACACTTCTAATTATACTAAGGAGGTCACATGAGGCGCGAGCATGCAATCACGAGAAAGAAAATCTGGAAAATTCTGAGGTTTAGCATGAAGAGAAAGATAAAGCAAGGTCAGTTGAGAAGCTTATGAGTTCAGTACAACCAATTCACCCTCAGGGTACCGTATCCGCAGAGATTGAATAAGCAGAGGGAAGATAAATAGTTCAGCAAATTCTTGGAGGTATTTAAAAAGCTACAGATCAACATACCTTTCGCCGAGGCATTGGAATAGATGCCAAGTTATGCAAAGTTCATGAAGTGTATATTGTCAAGGAAGAAGAGATTAGACGAGTTTGAGATAGTAGCCTTGACAGAGGAGTGCAGTGCAGTGCTTCAGCAGAAGTTACCTCCGAAGCTGAAGGATCCGTGCAGTTTCACAATTCCATGCACGATCGGAAAGATGAACTTTGATAAATGTTTGTGTGATCTTGGGGCAAGTATCAATCTGATGCCCTTGTCATTGTTCAATCAGTTGGGATTACCGGCTCCAAGGCCGAGAAACATTTCGTTGCAGTTAACTGACAGATCCATCACATATTCACGGGGAATTGTTGAAGATGTATTGGTGAAAGTGGACAAATTTATCTTTCTGGCTGACTTCATCATTTTGGATTACGAGAAAGATAAAAAATATACCAATCATACTGGGGAGACCATTCTTAGCCACAAGAAAGACTTTGATAGATGTGCAGAAGGGGGAACTCACTATGCGTGTTCATGATCAAGAGGTCACCTTTAATGTCTTCAAAGCCATGAAGTTTCCAGCAGAGGAAGAGGAATGTTTCCTGGTTGATTTGGTGGATCAGGTCATAAATGATGAAGTACAAAGTCTAGTAGATGATGATCCTTTGAGGAGTGTAATTACTGAAAATTCAGATTTGGAGGACGAGGAACTTGATGAACTTGTGCAATATCTGGATACTACTCCACAAGTCAAAAAATTTAGAACACCTGTCGAGCCATTGACAAAAGCTGGAGAATCCTCAGTAAAATTAAAGCCATCTCTTGAGACACCTCCAGAACTTGAATTAAAACCACTTCCAGAACATCTCAGGTACGCATTTTTAAATAAAGATTCAAAGCTACCTGTGATTATTTCTTCTGCACTAACATCTTTTCAGGAAGAAAAACTGCTATGAGTGCTTCGAGAGTTCAAATCAGCTATTGGATGGACCATAGCAGATATCAAAGGGATCAGCCCTTCGTTTTGCATGCATAAGATCCTGATGGCAGATGGGAGTAAGCTGTTGGTTGAGCAGCAAAGGAGACTTAATCCGATAATGAAAGAAGTGGTTAAGAAAGAGGTAATTGAAATGGTTTGGATGCGGCATAATCTATCCGATCTCGAGACGGTTCATGGGTGAGCCAGGTCAAGGTGTCTCTCAAGAAGGGTGGCATGACCGTCGTAACTAATGAGAATAATGAGTTGATTCTAACGCGAACAGTGACGGGGTGGAGAGTCTGCATGGACTACCGCATTCTAAATAAAGCTACGAAGAAAGATCATTTTCCACTACCATTCATTGATCAGATATTGGACAGATTAGTAGGTCATGAGTACTATTACCTTCTGGACGGATATTTGGGCAACAATCAAATTGTGATAGCTCCAGAAGACCAGGAAAAGACAACCTTCACATGTCCTTACAGCACTTTCGCTTTCAGAAGGATGTCCTTCGGGTTGTACAATGCTCCAGCCACCTTTCAGAGATGCATGATGGCTATATTTTTAGATATAATGGAGCAGAATGTGGAAGTATTTATGGATGACTTCTCAGTCTTCGGGGACTCGTTTGATCTATGCCTTGAGAATTTGGTGATGGTTTTGAAGATGTGTGTTGAGACACATTTAGTGTTGAACTGGGAAAAGTGCCATTTTATGGTACAAAAAGGAATCATACTGGGACACAAAGTTTCGAAGAATGGACTCAAGGTGGATAGGGTGAAGCTGGAGACTATTGAAAACTTGCCACCACCTACTTCAGTAAAAGGTGTTCGCAGTTTTCTGGGACATGCAGGTTTCTACCGCAGATTCATCAAGGACTTCTCCAGGATAACTAAGACACTATGTAGTTTATTGGAGAAGGATGCACAGTTTAACTTTGATGAGGCTTGTGTGTCGGCTTTTAAACACTTAAAAGGGAAACTAACTTCAGCACCAGTGATTACCGCACCAGATTGGGATTTGCCATTTGAGCTGATGTGTGATGCCAGTGATTACGCCGTAGGGGCTGTTTTGGGTAGAGGAAAGAGAAGATTTTTCATGTGATTTATTATGCCAGCAAGACCCTTACAGATACACAGTTGAATTACACCACCACAGAGAAAGAGTTATTGGCAGTGGTGTATGCCTTTGATAAATTTCGAGCATATCTGATTGGTACAAAGGTGATTATGTACAGGGATCACGCGGTAATTTGACATTTAGTGGCAAAGAAGGATGCAAAGCCCCGTTTGATCAGATGGATTTTATTACTGCAGGAATTTAATTTGGAAATCAAGGACAGAAAGGGCACTGAAAACCACGTGGCGGACCACTTATCGCGATTAGAGAATCCGGAGAGGAAGGCAGACGATAAAGTTATGATCAATGAATCCTTTCCAAATGAGCAGTTGATTGTGGTGAAAGGGGAAGTGCCATGGTTCGCAGACTTCACGAATTATTTGGTGAGTAAGACGGTACTTTCTGACTTGGTGGGTTATCAAAAGAAGAAATTTCTGCATGATGTCAAATGGTATATATGGGATGAGCCTTATTTGTTTAAATAGTGTTCTGATCAAATGATAAGAAGGTGTATTCCGTATAGCGAGACCGAGGGATTTTACAGGATTGTCATTCTTCGGTGTATGGCGGTCACTATGGGGGAGAGCGAACATCGGCTAGAGTACTACAAACAGGATTCTACTGGCCAACAATTTTCAAGGATGCCTACAGTTTTGTCCAGAAGTGTGATAGATGTCAGAGAGTGGGAAACATCTCAAAAAGAAATGAAATGCCCTTGAATACTATCCTCGAAGTAGAAGTTTTTTATGTGTGGGGGATTGATTTCATGGGACCATTTGTTTCTTCCTGTGGTAACCTCTACATCTTGCTCGCAGTAGATTATGTCTCAAAATGGGTAGAAGTGGAAGCTCTTCCGACAAATGATGCCAAGGTAGTCCTCAGGTTTTTACATAGGAGTATCTTCACTAGGTTTGGGACTCCGAGGGCCACCATCAGTGACGAAGGCAGTCATTTCTGCAACAGGCAGTTTACAGCTTTGTTAGCTAAGTATGGGGTGACCCATCGCATTGCTACAACTTATCACCCACAAACGAATGGCCAAGCTGAAGTGTCGAATTGAGAAGTAAAAAGAATCCTTGAAAAGGTTGTGAATCCCACAAGGAAGGATTGGTTGTTAAAGTTGGATGATGCAGTATGGGCCTATAGGACTGCATACAAAACTCCGTTGGGCATTTCACCTTTTCAGCATGTGTATGGAAAAGCCTATCCCCTTCTTATGGAGCTAGAGCATAAGGCATATTGGGCAATTCGGAAGATCAATTTTTATTTAAAAGCTGTAGAGGAGAAACGCCTACTCCAACTCAAT
Source organism: Panax ginseng (assembly GCA_020205605.1). Classification (NCBI taxonomy): domain Eukaryota; kingdom Viridiplantae; phylum Streptophyta; class Magnoliopsida; order Apiales; family Araliaceae; genus Panax; species Panax ginseng. Next base: position 57,909,750 of record CM035140.1, on the reverse strand, counting down.
GAGTTGGATGAATTCAGATTACAGACATATGAGAATTCAAAGCTGTACAAGGAAAAAGTGAAGAAATGGCATGACCGAAAGATCATTGATAGAACATTTGAGCCGGGACAAAGGGTTTTGCTTTATAACTCTAGACTGAAACTTTTTCCCGGGAAGCTAAAATCGAGATGGTCAGGGCCATTTACAGTGAAGACTGTCTTTCCGTATGGTGCAATTGAAGTATATGATAAGTTTCCGGACAAGCCTTTTAAGGTGAATGGACAGCGACTGAAGCATTACTTTGGTGGTGAGGTGGACAGACAGAAAGTCACCTCAACTCTTACTTCGACGTGAGATTCAGAGACAGTCAAGCTAATTGACTATAACTTAGCGCTTGATGGGAGGCAATCCATTATTTCTAGCTCTATTTTCTCTTTATTTATTTAGTTAGGTTGATTTTATTAGTTCATCTTCATTTTCAGTGTGATAGATTATTGTGTTTTGCATAATTGAGTGTGTAGCTGAATTTGCATTGAGAGGTGTTAGATGTAGTATAGAGTTTATTTGGTCATTCATGTTTACTCAGTAATTCATACCTTAACAGTGTGTATTGATGTCTATGTAGGTATCCTGGAATAAATTCAACAAGGATCTGCAATACTGGAGATGACAGTTAGCAGTACAGGGAGCAGGGTCGCGCAACCGTGCAAAAATAATAGCACAAGACCGTACGCCCGCGCGTCATGCCTGCCAGACCACAATTTCCACTCACAGCACTGCATGCAAGCCCATTTAAAATAAGCGTCACACACACGATGACCTATTAATCAAGGCGAAAATATTTTAAGTTTAAATAACAGATGTTGTGGCTTATTTGGACTCTCATTGTTAAATAACAGAGATCACAATCACTTTCTCCCCTCCACACGCACGTCTCTTCCTCTTTATCAGTTACAAAATTGAAGTCGTGCATCTCTCAGCCATCACCCACGAATTTTCCATATTCAATATTCAAACCCACGATTGATTGCTCGAGTATAAAACCTAGGGTTTCAGAGTGGGCGTGTAAGGTAGTTTGGGGGTTATTCGTTCTTCGACTAGCACTCATCCTCAAGAAAATTTTCATCTTCAACATTCAAATCATCTGCATTCTCTCTATCATCTGCAAGTGGGTCCCAAACGCGCACGTTCCATCTCTCCTTTCGATTCCTCATCCTCTAGTACCCAAGGAGAGGATGACGTGAACCACACGAAATTTATCAGTCGGGAGGCACAAATAGAATATTATCGAATCGTGAACAAATCATTCGTGAAGGAACGAGGATTTAAGCCTGACAAGCAAGATGGCCAACTATGGAATATGATATGAGAAAATGGTTGGGTTGGTTTGGCTGCAACTCCTATGCCTATTCCCATGGGGGTTGTTCGAGAGTTCTACGCGAATGCTAAGGACATAAAGGGAGGAATAACGCTGGTTCGAGGAGTGCAAGTGGATTTTTTCCCTCTAGCGATCCGAGCAGTTTTTAGAATAAATGACGCACCACCGACTAGGTCTGCTAATTGGATCGAAGGTGCACATCTAGAAACAGATTTAGAATTAGTAATTGCTGAATTGTGCATTCCAGGAACAAAGTGGAATTATAAAGCAGGAATGAATGAGCCTAAAACTTTTCCAACGTCCGCCTTGAATCGATATGCCAAAGCATGGAATCTGTTTATCTGCGCCAAGTTAGTTCCGTCATCTCACCAGCATGAAATAACCACTGAGTGGGCTATCATTTTGTGGGGCATCATCAAAGCCAAGTACATTGACGTAGGCCAACTAATTCATCAAAACATGATGCGTTATTTACAGGGAGCACTACGGGGGGTATTCCACATGCGTCTGTGGTAGCCATGCTTTGTGCACAACAAGGAGTCCAGTGGAATAACGAGAAGATGCAGAACCCGAGCCAGGACATCACCCATACAACTATTGCCAAGTTCAAGGATTGGATGGGTGGTGAACCGCATCCGAGAGGATTAGGTTTTATCATTCAGTCCACATTCCCAGAGCCACCATAGTAGCCCTCTTAGCCAGATGAACAGGGCCCATTAACCCAAGTTCCCTTTTCTACTGGGGATCGACAGCTCCGAAGGTTGGACGAAAAGTCGACGCCATGTACAACATTTTTTTAGTATTTGCAACGGGGTTCACGAGGTCATTGGTAGAGGCTTTTGCACAGCAGGCTAGGGGACAATGCTAGAGTGGCCTCAGTTCGGGACAGTTGTGCCATATCCACCACCAGATTCACCACCCGAAGAGGGTGGTGCGGCTGATCATTAGGGGAGTTTTCTTTACCCTTTACCTTCATTCACTCGGACATTGAATATTATAAGTTTGGGGGTATTGGGGTAGTAGTATAGTTGCACATAGTATCTGCATGTTAGTTTAGTACTTGCATTTAGTATTTGCATGTTTAGTTTACATTTTGCATGCTTATGTTGCATATAGTAGTTTCTTGTCAAAATTTTTGTTTATTATGTGTGTATGTTTAGTTTGCATGTCTCACAAAGTCTAACGTTATGGAAATTTTGTCTAGCCAATGATGATAATGAATTTGGAAGGATTTTTGAGTATTTTGGATAACATGAGCTGAGATATAATATTTTACACAAAGCAATTCATAATGCTGTTTAAATGCTTTCGGTTTGCACGGCTCGATAGAAAATGTAGTTTTAAAAAGGGAAATATGTGGAAATTGAACTTAGACTGTTTAAAACATTGATTTTCAAACTTTGGGAAAACATGGGTATGCTATGTATAAAATAAATGGCACAAATAGCAATAACGTGGCTAGTCTTATTTCGAGGCCCTGGTTACTTGAGTAAGTACGCCCGTAGGGGTGTCTTAACACCTAGCGCCCTAAGGTCTTTCATGGTCTGGAAGTCGTTGGTTGAAAGCTTGCTAAGGGGTAGCAGTGTTTGCCTAATGGAATAAGGCATTGCACAGTCATTCAAAAAAAAGAAAAGAAAAATAGAAATAAACACCGCGGGAAAGAGCGAAAATCGTTGTAGACACTCGAAATTTTCTGTACTGCTGACACTAACATTGCAGGAGGACAGATTCGTCTTTTAAGAGGGAACCGTGAAAAGCAATCCGTATCCATATCGGATACTACCGAAAGTTCAGCATCAACCCCGGAACACACACTGGGAGTAACCAATCAAACCTCGGATATAACCCCGAGGCGTGCAGATCCAATACCAGAACACACACTGGAGAAGACCGATTAATCTCAGAGATAACCCTGAGGTATCCAGTCTCAGTCCCAACCATGGGAATAGCCACCAACCTTGGTGATAACCCCAAGGAATGCAGTTTCGGCGATAACCCCAAAAATGCTTGTTTCAAATGCGACCAACATCAATCTCGACGCTCACAACGAGATACTCTGTACAAACCTGGAGATAACCTAGGGAGAAAAGACACACCTCAAAGATGACAATGAGGACCTTCGACAAATGCAGCAGTCCAATCTCAGCGAAGCTCTGAGCAACGTCTGCTTTATCAGCCCAATCCGGCGATAACACCAGTTAGGGGAAACATCGTCATCTAGCTAAAGCCATGCCACGTCGTCATACACATCTCTACGCAATGATGTCCCACAAGACTAACCAATCTCGAGTGAGCATTGTGCGGGATAACGGATAGAATTTGAAGCTTGAAGACCAGAGGGCATCGTCGCATCTTCAATGACTTCGTACAAACTCTAATCCCATGCCATTGTACAACTCTCGATAACGGCGGTCCGAAATAGTTCCTGTATACCTCAATCGGATGCCCGGATTACACTTCTTAAAGTCCAGTGGACATTACAGTTCTGAGTGCACGCGTTTACGAGACGACCAACCCAAAAACCCGCCCCTCTGGGTTGCCTGAATACACTGCGGCTCGGTAGTAGTACACATCTTGACTCCATCCTCTATACATAGAGGGCTTGGGGTGCCCATTTTGCAAGAGAAAAAATACGAGGAAGCCCCGCCTAATTTGCTCTGAACTCACCCCATGTAGTGTACTTTCTCATTTTAAACACTGTGAGCTCATATATAGCCTCTTTTGTACCTACAAAAAGCCAAGTGTTTACCCACTCTAAAGATATAGAAGTCTTCTTTGGTAGTCAACTCGTAAGCCTTCTCACACACTTTAGAGTCTTTCTCTTCATCTCTTGCACACACCCTTCTTCACGTTGAGAGTCGTGGTTATGGCGCATTTGCCCGGACTTTGGTCCGTGGTTTTGTTTCAACTTGTATATATATATATATATATATATATATATATATATATATATATATATATATTTATATATATTGACTAACATTATCGAGTTATGCCTCGATTGAGCCTGAACTTACATCCCGGTGCATTTTTTTGCTTTTCTATATATATATTTATATATATGAATCATGTCGAACTTTGTTCGATGAGCCTGAACTTGATGCCCGTGCATTTACTTCTTTAATATATATATATATATATATATATATATATATATATATATATATATATATATATATATATATATATATAAGCGTGTGTGGGACTTTGTTCGATGAGCCTCGATTTTACATCCTAGTTTGCTATTTATCGCTATATATATATATATATATATATATATATATAAACTGTGTCGAACTACATTTCGATGAGCCCGATTTTACATCCCATGCGTTTATCACTTTTATATATATATATATATATATATATATATATATATATATATATATATATATAATCTGTGGTCGAACTCGCTTCGATGAGCCTCAATTTTACATCCTATGCGTTTATTCGCTTTTATATATATATATATATATATATATATATATGTTGTTGTCGAACTCATTGATGAGCTGAGATTTTATATCCAATGCATTTTTCGCTTATATATATATATATTTTTTTTTCGTCCCACCTGGAGTTTAATTCGTGGTGGTTGATCGCTTTTACCGCTTTCTTTACGTTTCGTCCTGCCTGGAGTTCACTTCGTGGAAGTTGATTGCTTTGTACAACTTTCTTCACATTTTGTCCCGCCTGTAGTTTCCTCTCAGTATGCGGTTGATAGCTTTAACTTTATTTACATTTCGTCCCGCTTGGAGTTTCCTCTGTGGCGGTTGATAGCTTTTACAATTGTATTTACATTTATGATCCCCCATGGAGGTGCTTCGTGGTTGGTGATCATGTCCGTAGTATATATATATATATATATATATATATATATATATATATATATATATATTTACTGACTTTTATATATATACCATCATCGCTTTCATACAAATTGCGGTATCTTGTGCGCCTAGGAATCATGTGATCACAGATTCAACCCATTAATCTAGATTCGGTTCCTTTGATGGACATTTTCAGATGTAAGCAGCTTGTAAATTATTCTGCGGTGTCTGAATTTCCTCAGATGGTTTCCGTACCCATGAGGAAGTCAGCATTATTTTGTACATTATTTTCGTACGGATCCCTCGCATCTATAAAAATAAAATCAATCAAGCCGAACACTTAATAAAATGGGAGTGTAAAAGGTCTCAATTACTATTGAGCATCAGGGTTTGAAAAACCTCTTTTATAAAACATCACTGCCATATCTTGCTTAAAATTGAATTTTTACATAAATTCAAACCCTATGTATATAGGTGCGAACGAGGCCTTGCACTACTTCCAAATAACAGCACATTGACCCACACACACACATTTAGATAATAATTTCTTGAAAAGAGGCGGTTACCGTGGTAACACGGATGTCAGGGGGGGGTGCCTAACACCTTCCCTCAAGATAACCAAGTCCCTGACCCTAATGAATCTCGGCTTTCATCGACCCGCTTTAGTAGTGTCACATCACTTTGGTCAATGTGCAAACCTTTTCTCGGTTGTGTTGGTACAACCATTTAAAAACCAACTAGTGACTCTTAACAAATTCATCGTCAACATTATACATGTCTCTGACCTTTTCACTTGTTTTTTCAAACAAATCTCACCTAAAATGAGTACACCAAAGAACAAATGTAACTGAAAGGGACATCTAAAAATCTCGACGTCGACAGTGTGGCTCACTTTGCTAGGACTCCAAGAAGAGGACTTAAGTCGTTATTACAATCTTTTCAAAATCATTATCCGCTTGTGTGTGGATGTTGCATTTACATTTGATGAATGTGTACGAATGCATTTCTGTTTTCACTTAGTGCTTCACCATAACTTCTTAGTGATATTAATGCTTCACACATGTCATCATTTTCATACACGCTGTGAGACGCGATGTATGTGAATGTATGTTGTGTGGTCCTCCACCGAGGAGGCTATCCGTCGGTGTTTGATTCTTGGACTCGTGAGAAGACTAATTCTCCGAGGCTCGGAAAGGCACCACCCAAATTCGCTTAGTTGAAAGACCTGATTAACTTCCCGTCGCCAAGATTTACGGTGATTTGGGAACCTTCATGCCAAAAAAGCCATGAGAGTAACCTAAGATAGGTCACCTATATATAAACCCAAAACGGAGGAAAGTCTCTTCATCCGCTCTTATTTCAATTACTTGTAAACACAATTACTTGTAATTACATTCTATATATATCTCCATGTAATGAGAAATATAAAGAAATGTGTACACATACATATTTTAAGTAACATACTACAAACAGCTGACATCCGTTTTGCAGGATAAAATTCCTAAAATGGACACATCACATAGCATGTTATTATACACTCCCTAGAGACTAAACTATGCAAGTCTTTTGCAGGGAACCAATTGGACCTACTACCTGGTCAAAGTCCAAAAAGGCCACAGGCCTACAGTCAATCATGTTGTCATCTGACCAGACTGAACTTAATCCAGCCGCAAAGAATTCAACGATTAAGAAAGAAAATTACAGATTTGGTATTACGCTCAAAGAATTACACCACTAATCGTGGTCCAAAATATACAGTACATCTTTCAATCCTCCACACAAGGAGGAACCCATGTCATTACAATACCTGAACTGCAGTTGGATACGACCAACAAAACTCATGATGCTGCCCATCCCATTGGAGACCCAGACACTGATGACATCAAAAAGAAAGTCCTTCAAATGGAAGAGACCCTTCGTGCTATCAAAGGAATTGGAACACACGGGAGTGTTTCATATGCTGATCTTTGCATTTTCCCTGCTGTTCATTATCCAAAAAAGTTTAAAACTCCTGACTTTGAAAAATATAACGGGTTAGGAGATCCTTACACACATTTAAAAGTGTTTATTGGAGAACTTGGATCTTATGCAGAGGACGAAAAGCTCAGAATGCAGTTGTTCCAAAAGAGTCTAACTGGAGAAGCCCGTTCATGGTACACAAGATTAGACAACTCTGAGATCCATAGCTGGGAAGAGCTAGCACATGCTTTCCTCACTCAATACAGCTTTCAATCTCAGATGGCTCCTGATCGGTATCAAATTACCAAGATCAAGAAACAGTCTAACGAGTCTTTCAGAGAGTATGCTCAAAGGTGGAGATGCCTGGCTACCCAAGTTAGTCCTTCCATGACAGAATCAGAGATGGTCATGACTTTCATAGACATACAAGAAGCGCCTTTCTATGAAAGAGTTTTAGCCGGCATCGGCAAACAATTTTCTGAAATAGTTAAACATGGGGAGATGGTTGAGATGGGATTGAAGTCCGGAAAAATTCAAGACCTAGCTGCCCTTAAAGATGTTGCTGATCACATCCAGTCCGGAAATTATGGAAACAACCCCCTTAGGGTCCATAAAAAGAAAGAGGAAGATGTTTCCCTGATACTACAGGGTCAAAAAGGTAATCAGAACATGCCTATTCAAAGGAGAAATGACACTCTCTTTCAAGCACAGTCTGCGAACCCTCGAATACCAAAAGGTGGAGAAGTCAAACGCCCTCGAGTGTTTACACTCTTGGGGGATACCCTCGAGAACATTCTCAATCTTCTGACAACACAGAGAAAATTACACATCTTCTTCCACTAGTCAGCCCTAATGGATGGGGTTTCAATGCTGCTCGGAAATGTGTTTATCATGCCGGGGCACTTGGACATGATACTCAGGATTGTTGGGCCTTGAAACACAAGATCCAGGATCTGATAAACAATGGGGAAATCGTGGTCACCAAACCAGATCAGCCTCACGTTCAAGACAACCCTCTTCCTCAACACAAAGAAGAAGAGGTTAACATGATAAATTGGAGTAATGGACAGAATTCCAATTTCAACTGTGAATCCTCCTAGACCCTCAAAGACGGTGATGACAAATGGGATTATGCCAAGTTCCAATTCATAATGGAACGAAAGATAAAAGCTTTAGGTAAACAAATTGAACAATTGGCAGAATTGGTGACTTATCAGTATTAAGCGACTAGTCAATTAATCAGCCAGGAGCATGCCAGTCTCCTACCTCTTGTCAGGAATATTACCTTGTCGCTTTCAGAAAATGAAATACTGGAAGACAAAGTGACAAAGAGAACAAATGCCAAAGCCCGTCGGGATTTTTCCAACAAAAGAGAATTCACCTATCTGGGCCAACTTATGGAGGAAATCCTTCATATGTTAATCAATGAAGGAAGGATCAGTTCCCTTTTACCTCCAATCAACCCCCGTTCAGGGCGGTACAACTCTGATGGAGTATATCAATATCACTCCCGATCTCATGGTCACACAAAGATGTAAGAATGTTGGGCACTCTGCCACCTTATCCAAAATCTAATTGACAGTGGTGTCCTGCGCCTAGCGGACGACGATACTGTGTTACGTGCAAGTGAGAATTCAGGTCCTATTAAGTGGAAGAGTGTAGTAGCAGTCATATCCACTAAAACTGATGGGGTTAACAAATCACTCACAATGCCAATAATTAAACTCAAGGGAAGCAAAATCCTTTGAAAGTGGTCGCCCCCGAGCCAATCAACTTGTCGTGCAGAGCACAATATCCTATTGTTAGCTTGAGCAAAGTTCCGTGGAATTATGGAGAAGGTGAAGGATCCACCTCACATACCACTGCTACAGTGTCGAAGGAAAATCCACTGTATCTTCCCCAACGGGTGATGAAGTCTACCACCAAATCAAAGGGGAAAATACCCATGGAGAAGATTGAAAAATTCCTCCGCACTATGGGCCATAATGAAGCCACGGTGGTTTTAAGCTTAAAAGAAGCTCCACAACAAATATCAATTCTGGATTTGGTCCTAACTTCTGAGAATCACCGGAAGGTCTTGGTTGGAAGGTTTTAGAAGAAGCCTTTCTACCAACATCGTTGACACGGAAAAATTTCAACATCCGGTTGATCACATTTTCAACAACAATGTGATATCCTTCATCGATGATGACATACCGCCTTAGGGGACCTAGGTTATTACAAACCGCTGCACATCATGGCTTTCGTTGTCCTTTGGATACATGCTAGTTGAGTCTTGATAGATGGAGGTTCATCTCTAAATATCTGTCCATACGCTACCTTGGTGAAGATGAATATCAATCTCAACCAAATTTGGAGTTGCTATACTATCATCAAAGCTTTTGATGGAGCCCGTCGGAATTCGGTCGGAGTAATTGAACTGCCAATCGAAATTGGTCCTCATACATTCTGCGTGTCTTTCCATGTACTCAAGATAGATTCAGGATACAACCTTCTCTTGGGATGACCATGGATTCATATGGCAGGGGCAGTCCCCTCCACTCTTCATCAATAGTTGAAATACATTATCAACAATAGCTTGGTCACGGTCAACGCTGAAGCAGAGATTCCTCAGCATGGAGACATGCCATTCATCAATGCCAATGTAGACGTTGAACCATTCAGTTTTCATGCTTTGGAAGTAAGGCAATACCCAATACCATGCTATTGGAATGCCATTGCCAAACCAAAATTTTTTTCCGAGGTAATGCTTCTGCCACTCAAGAAATGATGTCATTGGGTCATAAACTGAGACAAGGGTTGGGTAAAGATTGCCAGGGTATCAAATACCCAATTTGATTAATCAAGCAATCTGAAACAGCTGGACTAGGCTACTCTGCCAGTTCTAGTCACAGGAATCCTCATAAGCATCAGCAGGTTCCTTCAGCTTCAACCATACGGCGTTTATCTTCGCCTTCAAGCTCTGAGTCCGCACAACCTCCTCAGAAAGGTGCCACCAAAGGTCATGGCTATGTTATTCCCCAAGCCGCATGCAGGTGAAGGAGAAAGAAGTCTTTGTTCCAAATCCCGCAGTGGAAGAAGAGGAACGAAGAATTAAACAAGACGTCATCCGAATGATGTCAGGCATACGCATCATCGTTCATGATGAACATACCAACAGATACACCCTAGACGATGATTGCCCGGACATAATGGCCATCATTCGGGACAGGGAGGATGATGACAATCCCTCCATCACTGCAGTCCACCCGGACTTTGCCCTTGCCAATTGGAACATCACTCCTTCTATTGGTCGTCAAGGGTAAAGCGGGCAGAAATTCTTTCTGCCCTGTAGATATAATATCCGCTTACTTTTCTGTACATTATGAGCAGTTTATTTTGCCAGTATATGCTAACATTGTGTATGATCAACACATTTTATATATACTAAGTGAAAGCATATTTTGTTTCAGGACTCTGAATTTAGATGTGCATGTACTTACTGATACGATGCATCTTCTCCACAAGGATTGTACCTTTGATGTAGAGATGAATTCAACCTTGATGGAAATACAGGATGACATTGAGGTGCCTCCAGAAATTCAAGAATGGGTCAAAGACAAACCTAAACCCAACCTTGATCAAACCACTTCTTTCAATCTCGGAACCTTAGAAAACCCTATGTTAATCCAGATTGGTTCAGACCTTACCCCAAACTAACGGAATGACATGGTTACGCTATTAACCCAATTCCAGGATGTGTTTACGTGGTCTCATGAAGACATGGTGGGTTTTTCCACTGACATTGTCCTTCATCGCCTTCCCATTAAAGAGGGATTTAAGCTAGTCAAGCAAAAGCTCAGGCGATTGAAACCTGAGTGGAGTTTAAAGGTGAAAGAAGAAATTGTGAAACAATTTCAAGCTGGCATCATCATGGTGTTTACATATCCTGAGTGGATATCCAACATTGTGCCCATGCCTAAACTCGGAGGGAAGGTGCGAGTTTGCGTGGATTACCAGGACTTGAACAAAGCTTTCTTAAAAGATAGCTTTCCCGTGCTATTTATCCACATTCTCATTGACAATACTGCGCAATACGACATGTACTCCTTTGCTGATTGCTTTGCGGGGTATCATCAGATCATGGTTACTGAGGAAGATCGTGAGAAAACTGATTTCATCACGCCTTGGGGAACCTTTTGCTATAGACGGTTGTCATTCGGCCTCATCAATGCCAGAGCTACCTATCAATGAGCTATGATGGCTCGTTTCCATGACTTAATGCACAAAGAGATCGAGATCTACGTGGATGACATCATTGTCAAATCCCAAAAGGAGGATGACCATATAGACCATCTCAAAAAGTTGTTTAACAGGTTGCGTAAGTACAACTTGAAGTTCAATCCAGCTAAATGCGCCTTTGGCGTTAAATCAGGAAAGTTGCTAGGATTTCTAGTCAGCCACAAAGGGATTGAGCTGGATCCTGCCAAAATCCAAGCCATCAAGGAAATGCCCATTCCTCAGATAGAAAAGGAAATACGGGGATTTTTGGGAAGAATCAACTTCATTAGCAGGTTTATCTCTCAACTCACAGCAACCTGTGAGCCAATCTTCAAGCTATTAAGGAAGAACTCATCAATGAAATGGAATGATGAGTGTCAAAATGTCTTCCTTACAATTAAAGAACAGCTAGTCAAAGCTCCTATGTTGGTACCACCCAGGGATGATGTTCCCCTGTTCATGTACATGTCCATAAGTGACAATGCCATGGGTTTCATGCTGGGACAGAAAGATGATAGAGGCCAAGAATGAGCTATCTATTACCTCAGCAAAAGATTCAGCAGTAGTGAACATAAGTACACTCTGATCGAAAAGACGTGTTGTGATTTAGCATGGGCTTCCATGAGGTTATAACATTATCTCCATGGTCACACAACCCATCTCATATCCCACGTGGATCCTCTCAAGTACGTGTTCAACAAACCCATGTTAAATTGATGGCTGTCCAGATGGCAGTTGATCCTACAACAATTTGACATCGTATATGTGACTCAAAAATCCATCAAAGGTCAAGGAATCCCGGATCAACTGGCCACTGCACCTTCAGGGGATTTGAAACCCTTGGAAACATATTTCCCCGATGAAGGAGTAATGACAGTTCAACAACACCATCAGTACGATACGCGCCAATCATGGAAGATGTATTTTGATGGAGCTGTTAATCTGGAAGGTTCTGGAGCTAGAGCGCTTCTAGTATCCCAGATGGGGAATAATATCCCATCGCCACAAATTAAATTACGCTTTATCGGCACAAATAATACACCAGTATGAAGGTTGTGTCATGGGGCTAAAACTTGCCCGTTCAATGGGCATCACGCGGTTAACTATCTTTGGAGATTCAGAGTTGGTAATCAGACAATCCACTAGAATCTATCAAACTAAGGAACTACATTTGCTGCCTTACCATCGGCATGTTTTGAAGATGGCTTTGGAGTTCGAAGAAATCTCCTTTATACACGTTCCTCGTAATAGGAATGACTTTGCAGACGCAGTAGCAACTTTGGCCTCCTTGATTCGTATATCAGATAAGGAACACTTTCCAAGAGTCACAATTTCCCTGCACAAGGCACCAGCCTATGGGAATTATGTTGGAGAAGTATCGGATGAGCTACCTCCCATCCAACATCCTTGGTATCAGCATATCAAGGAATACCCACGAGATAGATCTACACCCGCTGAGGCGAGCCCGACTGAGAAAAGGCGGATCCATCGACTTGCTATGAAATTCTACCTGAGTGGAGATGCGCTCTACAAAAGAGATGCAGGACTATGTCTCCTCAGATGTCTAGACAAAGATCAAGCCCAAAGGCTTATGGATGAAATCCATGGTGGAGTCTATGGCCCCCACATGAGTGGCCCCCTCCTTGTCAAAAAAGTCCTCAGGACGGGACACTACTGGCTATCTCTTAAGGCTGATTGCAATGACCACGTCAAAAGATGTTATCAGTGCCAAATTCATAGGAATGTTATACACGCCCCTCCGCGGCAACTCCATAATATGAGTTCACCTTGGCCCTTCTCAATGTGGGGAATGGACGTTATCAGACCCATTGAGCCTAAAGCCGGTAATGGTCATCGATTTATCTTCACCATGATCGACTACTTCACCAAGTGGGTAGAAGCAGCCTCCTTCCCCAGGGTTACTAAAGAATTCATCATTGCTTTCATTAGAAACAATGTCTTTTGTCGATACGAACAACCAGAGGTGATTGTGTCAGACAATGCTAAAAACCTCAACAACAAAATGATGGAGGAATTATGCAGTAAATTCCATATCAAACATCTCAAATCTATCATCTATCGTCCAAAGATGAATGGTGTTGTTGAAGGGGCTAACAAAAACATCAAGAAGATTATGCAAAAGATGTCTGCCAACCAAAAAGAATGGCCGGATCTATTGCCTCTTACTCTGTTAGCCTACAGAACCTCAATGCGCACTTCCACTAGGGCAACTCCCTACGCATTAACCTACTGGATGGAAGCAGTGATCCCCATATAAGTTGAAATGGAATCCCTTAGAGTGTTGATAGACGCTCAGCTGGATGAAGACCAATGGGTACAAGACAGGTATCACCAATTGTCTCTGATAGACTAAAGGCAAACCGCAGCTATCTTCCATGGTCAGTTATATCAACAAAGGATCGCCAGATCCTACAACAAAAAAGTCCAGCTACGGCAGTTCAAACAACACGACTTGGTTTTGAAGAAGATCCTTGACAACCAAGATCAATCTAAGGGAAAATTCCCTCCTAACTGGGAAGGCCCATTTATTGTCAAAGAAGTATTGACGGGAGGTGCTCTCAGATTATAAGAAATGGACGATGATGAATTTCCACAACTCATCAACTCGGACACCGTGAAACGGTACTATGTCTGAAGTAACCAGTAAACACCCTGGTGTTGGACCATCAGATCACTAGTCATTTCGGTTCTTTAACCCTTTACCACATACAACTCTTCCACACTTTGCCCCTCAGGGAAACATACTTTTCAAGCCAGCAACCTGGCTTCTCTGCGTTCCTACGACTTAAGTCATCCCACTATGGATTGAACCTCTCGCGTTTGCAGTATGGCTACCCATACATGGGATCAAACTTCTCATACCTGCAGTTTATCCTCAACCTAGGATTAAACTTTCTCCTCCCCGCAATCTGACCTGCACATGGGATTACGCTTTTCCACTCGCCCTGAGGGGCGACCTACGTCGATCTGATCTCCTCTTCAATAGGAGTACGTAGGCAACCATTTCATATGGCCCGGTCGCAATAAAATAAAAACAACAAAAATATTTCTACCCTCTTCTCCTCCATAAAACAAAAACAACAAAAACATTCCTACACCATTTCAGCCATATACATCGTTGAACCTCTTACACCAGGTTCGAACTACGCAGACCTGATCTCCTCTTCAATAGGAGTACGTAGGCAACCATTCATGGTTCGGTCTCACCCCCTACCAAAACACAAACCCTTGTCAGTTAGTACTGGGGTCATCCTTCAATCCACTACATTTCATTGGCTTCAGACCAAAGGGATGGAATTACCTGAACTCCTCCCAAATAGGAGATTCGGCAACCATCTAAGATGCGGTCATACCTTAAAGAGAAACACCAATCCATAAGAGATGTAATTAACTAGGCTTCTCCTAAATAGAAGTGTTGGCGACCATCTATGGTGCGGTCAATCTCAGAGAGGAAAGCCACACTCCTCTCCATATTTTCATACAGAAACCAGTCCCAAGGCACCAAAGATGGTAGGGATACATACAGATCAATGATCCATTCTAAAATATCCAGAGAAAACTCAATGTCCATCCACCTAGGAGGAATTCAGAATATATCAAGATCACAAGCCCTGAAGCAGCAGGCAAAATATCAAGCAAGTATTCAGGCATATCTAAAAGGGAAGTGATCAAAAATATATTTCCCTGCCATATATATAATGTTGTTTGATATACACAATGTAAACTGTACATGACAAAATGGCTAAGCTAGTCTGTGTAGGTAAATACAAGTCCATCTATAAGTTAGGATATATGCGAGCTAACAAGCCCAACATGGCGTCCCTCTTAGAAGAAGGATGTGAAAATGTGGTCTCCTGTACGAGAATATCCACACGACCCAACAGATCTGCAGCCATCTGCATGGTGACCATATGATCATCAATATATGCGTTCATCTCTGCGATCATGCCAGTGGTAAAGGATCTCACTGCAGTAATATCTATGATGGCTACATCCAGGGCAAATATAACAGTATCCCGCTCAACTATCACTGTATCTCTGGCTGATCTGTCCTCATCCCGCTCAGCGACAGCGACATCTCTGTGAACTAATGCCTCGTCTCTCTCTAATAGAGTTGCATCCCTCCCATCAAGGGCGGTCGACATCATAGATCGAGCCCGATCTCTCTCAAAGGTCATCGATGAAGACTCGCTCTAAGTATTGTCTTTGAGTCTTTGAATCACAACAAAGATCTTGTCATCGGGAGAATTAGAAATGTCGGAAACCCAAAGAATGGACTCCTTCTCAAGGTGGGAATTGATGTCCTCCATGGGCTCTACATCATCTGACTCACTATCCGGTACTGCAGATACTGTTGCAGCCGATAAAATCTCTGTCTCCATCCATGCGGAATACTCTGCAGAACAACCCGGATGACTGACAGAAAAAGCAGCAATCTCCCGCTGATCCCAATAAGCATATACACGGGATCAGACTTCTGCTGAGAGATATCGAGAAGCTGAACGTTGACCTATCGCCCCATCGAAAGGATAAAAATCCTGAAACTGGTCAAACTGTGACATCACGGCCAATGGGTGATAAGTAGTCACGCCCCTCAAACCAGCCAGAGGGAGGTAGTCCATGCCCGAAGAATGAGTAATGAAGCTGTATGGTGAGCTAAGCCCCGAACACGATAATATGCTGAATGGATCTCTGATATCTGCCAAAAATGTGGACCAAGACAGAGCATCTATACACTCCGATGGCTGAAAGGAGTATGACATGGCTACATCATGGGTGAACCAATACCCATGCCATCTAAGAGTGCCAATCGGTCTCAAGTATGACATAAACCACACATATAGCATGACCGAACTCCCAGTGAACACTCATGTCGGATAAGTGCAAAGAAGAGAGGATGTCAACCATGAGGTCTCTCGCTACAATCATAGGTATAATGGTACGACCCACCCTAAGAGCTCTCACCGCCATGATGACTCTGATGTCTATCTCATCCATGTACCGTGGCACATAGACATACAACAAAGACGCATAACAACAAAGACATCATCCCTCGCCAAACGCCGATGATCCTCAAAGTGCGGTGAAATCCCCGAAATGTCGTGAATAGCTATCCTCCGAGCCAAATCTATCATACATAAAATGCTGGGATATCACGTGGCCAGACGTCAGCTCATCCTGCACTACTCATCAATCCAAAGTGAGAGTCATGAACCGCCTACTCATGTCTCCCAAAGCCATATGCCGCAAGAGTCCATCTAATGGCGAGATCGTCAATCGTCTATACCCTCCAAAGTAGAGTCAACTCATGGGTCCCGAATCGGAAGACCTGCCTATCCGGTAACCAATGCTCTAGTATCCCGTCCACAAACCCTGCGAAAACCTGAAACATCAATAAGGTCAAGGTATGCTGTAGTAAATGATCTACAATCACCCTGTCTGGTGGTGACATGCTATCATACTATGATCTCATACCCAATGCCACCAATGATGGTGGGGTGTGATCTAAACGTCTAACTGTCGAAGAGGACATCTGTGCTGGCCATGTCATAAGACCATCCAAGGGTCAATGGCGAATATCTCTGGACATACATACATATGCATAACATGATACATGCATAGCAGATAATAGATAGAAATATGATATAGGGAATGGGAAAACTGTGCATGCATTCCTAAGTATATCATCATCTAATACATCATCTCTGTACAGCTACAAATACAGGGAAATAGGGCACAAACGCCCTACTACTAACAGAGGCCTATCAAAAGATATAGCGAGAATGGGGTACAACCACACAATATCTAACAGAGGCCTATCAAAAGATATAACGAGAATACACATCAGAAGAAGACAATGGTGTCGATGTCCACATCATCAATCCTGTCCACCTGATGTAACTCCTCCTGAGTCATTGGATCTCGATCAACAGGGATGTCAGGCCTATATAGAGGAGGATCTGTGCCGGCAAAACCAAATGGGTCATCTGAGGGGCCAGCGACTGAGCTAGAAGGATCAAATGAAGCCGCCTCTGCTGGGTCTCTACCCAAATGCCGGATAAATATATGTGTCTGGTCCAACTGCCGGGTCAAACTATCAATCTGTGTCATATGAGTCGGATCTCGGACACAAGCTATCCAATCCGTCATTATCACGGATCGTGGAACCATATCCCCCATAAACTGTGTGGTGCGGGACTGGGCTCCAATAGTACGAGGGAACCACCAATGCTGGAACATCTCTTGAGTACATGGACCCTCTGACAATGCAAAACCGTCAACCCCCAACAATGGGATATCAGTGACGGGTGACTGTGATACAGGCCAATGACGCCTGGCAGGAGGCAAGATCGGCATACAAATCTCCCATGTGGTGCTCCTAATAGCACGCTCTCCTAAATAGAGCTCCCAACCTCCATCTGTGAAGAGAGGAACTCTCCTGGTGGAAATCACGTACTTGACTCCAGTCGGGTATCCATCCTCAAAGCCGATGGTCAAGTGTTCCCCTAAAATTAATAGGGAATCCATGTGATGGTGTCACCGTCAAAGACTCCATTGCATCTGGCGAGTGAGTGAAGCCCTCACTCTGAGGGACCTCCGGCAAAATGGAATGATGCCATCGTCGTCCTCGTGGATAGGTATCTAAACCTAACACACTCACAGGATGCAAGCATGGGAGCCTTTCATAGGCCCAAAATTGCCAACACAATGGCAAAATATCTGCTATCAATAAACACTCTTAACCTATAAATGGGAAATGACAAGAGAAATACTCACCAGCAGAAATGGGTAAAATCCTAGCCAAGCCTTAGTCAAACCATTTGAGCGCATACGCATGCCCTAGAGGAAATAGGCAAAGGTATAGGAACCCCAATCATACTCTCCAATATGGTCCACATGATGCGTGGCACTAATCAAAGCGAACGACACCGTAAAAGAGTTATCTGCTATGAACCAGCCTCTAATGATCATCAGGAACAATCACCGCAAAATGCGATTCCTGATTCTGACATCATCAGGCATGGGCTCACTCAAAAGCCCGCTCATAGCATCTATGTTCGAAGGACCTGAACGAACAGTCCTGCCTTTGAGCGCCTCTATCGAAACTTCTAACAAGGATCTAACGGAAGTAGGGGTAATATTCGCCATGCAAGGCACTGGCTCCCCTCCAAATTCCATACCTGTGATAAATCGCCAATCCATCGGCATCATCATCACCTCGCAATCCAACAGATGGAGTGACTGAGTCTGATGAAACCATCGCTCAGACAATGCCCTGAGGTAACCCCAGGGACAACGATGGGGAAGGATGGAGAAGAATGCCCCAAATCCCCAATCATGCACTACAGCTCTATAGTCAGGATGAAGCGCCTGGTACATGGAGTGAATCTTTGAAGCAGTTCCTCGAGGTCATGTAAACCCGGAACACGCATGAAATGCAGATCAACATCAAAACCCTTTGCTCCTCATCAATAGGAAAGAAGGAAGATCAATATCTAACGTCATACCTCGTTGGCATGCAAGTACATCGATGGATGTCTGCTCAAATCACCTAGAAGCTCTAGGTTCGCCACCTGAATACAAGGTAGCTCCCTACGAGGAACATGTGCAGCAGGAGTAGGATCCTCAATCGGAATATCTGCATCCACGTCCTCAACGTCTGGCATGTCTGCCTGGACTGGACGAATCACGGCCTCCACCAATCGACGAGGCTGTCTGACAGAATGGGGACGAGGCACTTCAGAAGCCCTCCGCCGTATACCAGAAGTGGTCCTACGGGAACTGCTCGGCTAATCCGGATCCATAATATCTAGACAACAAGTCTCCGAATCACCTCAAAAAGGGTATGATATTTCCTTACCTAGAGCTTTCTAAAATGCATTTTATGACTATATGCATGCATGCATTTACTTTGACATACAATAGAGTTAAAATGCATGACTACCCAATGCCTATTTGAAATTTTTTTGCCATAGTCCCCTTTGAAAATAGGACTATCCACATGCACATAGGCATGTCTAGGTGGCCATTCAGTAGCACACATGCCCCAAAGTCATATACATGATATATGCATTAAAAATTAAAATCATCATGCATAAGGTTAACCTCAATATCAGGAGTAATTTGCCTTTCTACCTTTTGCTCATTGGACCTCAAATAGGACAAAAAATAGCAGAAAAAGGTGCCAATTTGATTGTCTCAAAAGTCAAATTTTTTCACATCATTATGTTCAGCATGGTTTAATACTAACATTTACTGTGTTGAATATTTTTTAGCAAGTCATTTGTGCATACATAATCACTACTATGTGTTTAGATGCATTTCATGCGATAACTCAAAATCCAGCGAATAAAAACTAGAAAACAATGCATGCATACGTTACCAGGATAGTGTAGAACACTTGTACGGTGACAGAATTTGCAGAAAATAGCCCGAACTCAGCAGATCTAAAGGAGGCTCATGGATTTCTCTTCGCGCAATAAGTTGAAAATGACTTGTGAAACCAACCTGCTGGATTATATCATCCACGGTTGGCCGCAGGCTCATCTGCGGCTATAGTAGGCATACCTGTGGAACCCCTATGGGGGCCCCACCCCTCCAGCTCGGTCCAGTTCGAGTTGCAAAGGAGTTCTTGCGGACTAGAAAGGTCAAATCGGGAATACAAACGCCACGCGATTGAGCAAAACAACATGCAATCCTGGTCTTCTCAGATGAAACTTTGAGTCTGTACATCACTCATTGGTAGTCACCCGAACACGAGGTATACCCTGCCAATGATCTCATTTGTCACAAATCACATCCGTCAATACCTTATACAGGTCCGATGCCGCCAACTCCAGGTTATTACCCTAAATGAGTCCCCAACGGGGGTTACACCGTGAGTCCCTGGCGGGGGTTACAACGTGAGTCCCCGACGGGGGTTACAACGTGAGTCCCCGACGGGGGTTATAATGTGAGTCCCCGACGTGGGTTATAACGTGAGTCCTCGGCAGGGGATTACAACGTACATTCAAGCCGTTGACACACATATTAACGAAGGTCAAGCAGCCTTGACGTTATCTCAGCCGATAGCGATTAAACCTATCAGAGCTCTAGAGCTATTAGAGGATTTTAGGCTCGATTACTCATATTCCCTAGCGGATCCTCGGCGGGGGTCACAACGCAATGTTTTGTTGGTCTACACGATAGCAGACGTTAAGCAACCTTGACAATCTACCCATAGAATGCTCCGTGGATTCATACGTCAGCGAAGGTTAAGCAGCCTTGACACTATATCCCACAGGATTTTTCAGCCATTGATTCACTTGTCGGTGAAGTACACGTCAGCGAAGGTCAGACATCCCTGACAGCATTTGTTATTGGCAGTAAATCTAGCAGAATCTTGACATATTCTGGCGATACCAACTAGGAAAGGTTAATGTCATCAAAGAGTATAGATGATGGAATATGTTATACACATCCTCAAACATATCAAGCTTTATCCCCACAGATCTCTTACACATAAGAGGTACATCTTCAGGATCAAGTCATTATCAATGACCCAGGAATTTGGAGATAACCCCAACATCAACATCCTGACAGATTCGGATTACACATCAAATCTGGTCATCATTGCCAATCCCCAGTTAAAGCAACAGGGAGCCAGCAATCATCACCAACATGTTTAGGCTACAACCCTATACACATGCATCATACATTTGCATCATGTTGATACATACAGTACCATGTTTGTCTTGTTCATTTCAAGTGTCTAGGATTCTTTATCCTACCCATGCATCGCCATGCACGAGTATGATAAAGAGGGGCATCTGCAGACACTCAAAATTTTTTGTACTACTGACACTAACATTGCAGGAGGACAGATTCATCTTTTAAGAAGGAACCTTGAAAGGCAATCAATATCGATACCGGATACTACCGGAAGTTCAGCATCAACCCCGGAACACACACTGGGAGTAACCAATCCAACCTCGGATATAACCCCGAGGCGTGTAGATCCAACACCGGAACACACACTGGAGAAGACCGATTAATCTCGGAGATAACCCTGAGGTATCCAGTCTCAGTCCCAACCATGGGAATATCCACCAACCTTGGTGATAACCCCGGAAATGCTTGTTTCAAATGCGACCAGCTTCAATCTCGGCGCTCATAATGAGATACTCTGTACCAACCTGGAGATAACCCCGGGAGAACAGACACACCTCAAAGATGACAATGAGGACCTTCGACAAATGCAAGACAGATCCATCTCGGTGAAGCTCTGAAAGCAACGTCTGCTCATCGGTAATCCGTGATAACACCGGTTAGGGGCAACATCGTCATCTAGCCAAAGCCATGCCACGTCGTCATACACATCTCTACACAACGATGTCCCATAAGACTAACCAATCCCGAGTGACCATTGTGCGGGGTAACGGATAGAATTTGAAGCTTGAAGACCGGAGGGCATCGTCCCATTTTCAATGACTTCGTACAAACTCTAATCCCATGCCATTGTACAACTCTCGAAAACGGCGGTCCAAAATAGGTCTTGTATACCTCAATTGGATGCCCGGATTGCACTTCTGAAAGTCCGAGTGGATATTACAGTGCCTAAGTGCACGTACTACGAGACGACCCGACCCGAAAAACCCGGGCCCTCCCGGGTTGCCTCTGGTACACCTGCGGCTCAGTCGTAGGTACACCTGCGACTCCATCCTCTATAAATAGAGGGCTTGGAGTGCCCATTTTGCAAGAGAAAACGGCGAGGAAGCCCTGCCCAATTTGCTCTGCACTCACCCCATGCAGTGTACTTTCTCATTTTAAACACGTGTGAGCTCATATATAGCCTCTTTTGTACCTACAAAAGCCAGTGTTTACCCACTCTAAAGATATAGAAGTCTTCTTTGGCAGTCAACTATAAGCCTTCTCACACACTTTAGAGTCTTTTTCTTCATCTCTGCACACACCCTTCTTCACGTTGAGAGTCGTGTTGCGTGTGTTTGCCTTTACTTGGTTCGTGGTTTTATTTTAGTTTGTATATACATATACCTTTATATATATTTATTTATATATATTGACTAACATTATCGAGTTATGCCTCGATTGAGCCTGAACTTGATGCAGTGCATTTTTTGCTTTTCTATATATATATATATATATATATATATATATATATATATATATATATATATATATATATATATATATATATATATATATATATATATATAATCTGTGTGTGTCAACTTTGTTCGATGAGCCTGAACTTGATGCAGTGCGTTTCTTTGTTTTAATATATATATATATATATATATATACTTATATATATTAACGTGTGTGGACTTTTTTTCGATGAGCACAGATTTTACATCCTATATGCGTTTACTAAACTTATATATATATATATACTTATATATATAAAGCTGTTGTCGAACTCATTCGATGAGCACTGATTTTACATCCGGTGCGTTTACTTGCTTTTATATATATATATTTATATATATGAGCGTAGGTCGGACTACGGTCGATGAGCTTTTGGATTTTACATCCGGTGCGTTTATTCGCTTATATATATATATATACTTATATATATGAGAACTGTTGTCGAACTCATTACGATGAGCACAGATTTTACATCCGGTGTGTATATCTCTTTATATATATATATATATATATATATATATTAATCCCACACAGAGTTTACTTACGTGGTGGTTGATCGCTTCTTTGCTTTCTTTACGTTTAAATCCCGCTTAAGTTCACTTATTGGCGATTGATTGCTTTGTCTGACTTTTTTTAATTTTGTCCCTTTGGAGTTTTCTCCGTGGCGGTTGATACTTTTATGACTTTATTTACATTTCTGATCCCTCATGGAGGTGCTTCGTGGTTGGTGACCATGTCTGTATATATATATTTATAGTTTTTATATATATACCTGCTTACTGCTTTCATACAAATTGCGGTATCTTGTGCGCCTAGGAATCATGTGATCACAGATTCAAATTTATTGGATCTAGATTCGGTTCCGTGATGGACATTTTCAATATGGCGACTTGTAAATTATTTTGTGGTGTCTGAATTTCCTCAGATGGTTTCCATACCTATGAGGAAGTCGGCATTATTTTGTACATTATTTTCGTATGGATGCCTCGCATCTGTAAAAATAAAATCAATCAAGCCGAACACTTAATAAAATGGGAGTGTAAAAGGTCTTAATTACTATTGAGCATCAAGGTTTGAAAAACCTCTTTTATAAAACATCACTGCCATATCTTGCTCAAAATTGATTTTTTACATAAATTCAAACCCCTGTGTATATAGGTGCGAACGAGGCCTCGCACTACTTTCAAATAACAGCACATTGACCCACACACACACACATTCAGATAATAGTTTCTTGAAAAGAGGCGTTCACCGTGGTAACACGGATATCGGGGGGTGCCTAACACCTTCCCTCCGCATAACCAAGTCCCCGGACCCTAATGAATCTCGGTTTCACCGAATTGGTTTAGCGATGTCACATCACTGGGTCAATGTGCAAACCTTTTCTCGGTTGTGTTGGTACAACCATTTAAAAAACCAACTGTCGACTCTTAACATTCCATCGTCGACATTATACATGTCGGACCTTTTTCACTTATTTTTTCAAACAAATCTCACCTAAAATGAGAACACCAAAGAACAAGTAACGAAAAGGGACATCTAAAAATCCCGACGTCGACAATCGCCCTCGTGAGTAGCAATAAAGCAGTTAAGCCCATTGTTGAACCTTAGTTTGTTTTATTATGTTGGAACATTCTTTGTTGCATAAGTATACATGAGTCTTGATTTAGACTATAATTTTCTGTTGTGAGCAGTTTAGCATTTGTATTCTTTGCTTAAATCAAGTTTTGGTGAGCACAACACACACACACAACATCTCTATAGCATATATGAATTATCTGAGTGTATGATATTATGCCTATAGTTTGGTTTGAATTTGTATTCTTGAATCTGGAAAAATTCGCTGAGGCATTTTGGACTGAAATTATGTAATAACTGGAACAATGTGAGACTAGTTGCATCATAATTTAGTTGCATAGCATGTAGTTGCATTTTCAGTGTTTTATGTATATACATTGCTTGAGGGAAAGCAATAATTCAAGTTTGGGGGTATTTGATAAGTGGGTTTTATACCTACTTATCAGATATCAATTCACGCGAGCTACGCCTATCTTAAGTACATTTTAGTGTGTTTTTAGTTGCATTTTGTTTATTTTGCATTGCATGTACTTAGAACTCCCTTTGGTGTAAAAGTGCAGGATATGACATAAGTTGGCGATGGTGAGTGGCATGTGATCAATGAAGGCACAACACATGAGGATAAAGTGGAGCAAGGAGAGACTAAGCATGGGTGGATGTAAGAATGAACAAAGACAAAAGATCGAAAGCGTGAGGGACATAAACAGTAGTAGCAGTAAAACCAGAATCAACACTGCAGAAGTCGCGTGGTTATAGAGGCTTGAGGACGCGCACCCGCGCGATCACTTGGTTTAGCCAGACTTTACACACGCGCGCCCGTGCGAAGAATACAAAGGAGGAGCGCGCGCTCGCGCGTGATGACTGATGCTGCTGAGATGTTTTATTTTAATTTTTAATTTTAAGGGTTGTAATTAATTAAAAACAATTCTGACTGGTGTCAGACGAATCATTCAGTAGTTTTACGTGTTTTTCATATTGGTAACTAGGGTTTACACTTGGAAAGAGTTCCATTGGAGAACGAAGCATAATCTCTATATTTTTCTACTTCTTCTATTGGATTTCAATCAATGTGGAAAACTATTGTTCTTTGTTGGATTTTAATGTGGAATTGAACGTTAGTATTGTATTATAATCAGCAATTGGATTTGATCGATTCTATCCCTTATCTTTCAATTATTTGTTTATTGTCCATATATTTCTTTGATCCCATAATGACTTTTGGTTCAGTCATGAGCTAAACTCCATTATGGGATTCTAACGGATTTTAATATGTAGTTTAATTGATTGCTTGAATGCTGGACTGTTTTACATATCATAAGGAATTTCTATCATGGTTGGTTTGCATGCATGAATGCTTAATCACCATTCGTTTTTAGTACTTGTATGGAATTGAAAAATAACATACGAGTATGGATTGTAATCATGATAGCATGCGTATATGGGGCTGTTTTGCATAGCTTTGTATTTCGTGAACCAGATAGACATATATTGTTTCACCGTATGAGTTAAAATAAGGGCTTGTGCTTAAATTCAATATGGTTGCAATTTCGCATAGACATATAGTGATTTTGGTTATATTGATGATTACATGGTGTCTATTGCATGTGGATACTGTGTAAGTAGGTCATAGTACATTGAAAAATGGCTATGTCTATATTAGTGTCCTTAGCTACTTTCCTGTGGTATGTGAACAATTCTTGCATGATGGTGGTAATTAGATGAAGTATTAATTGAAGTTAGGATCGCATTATTTCCAAATTTGATTCATTACCTTATTATTCTTGATTTAGTCGTTATTTGCAATTAGAGTAATTCACAATTATAATCATTAGTTTAAGCATATAAAATATAGTGATTTAATTGATGCATAGTGGTTTTAATTAGGCAACTTTCCCTGTGGATCGATACTCGACTTACTCTGTATTACTTGTTGACGCATGTATACTTGCATGAGTTAGAGCTCTTTTGTTATAGCTAAAAAAAAGAGGCAACAGCTATGACATAACATTGGCATGAAGAAGCAAGGAAAAGCAATTCAAACATCTTTTGGACAAAAATATACAAACAAGTGCAAGAAGGGAAGATTTCAAGGCTTTTAACACCATGTGGGATGCATGTTCTTGGCTTGGAACTTGGATTTTATTGTAGGTCTACTTCTTAGCTTTCTGTAACATCTTGAATCGTCCAAATCGGAGTTCGGATGCGAGAGTTGTGGCCTTTTTATCAACAAAGATCAAAGTTAAGAGTTGGCATGCTTGCCATTTACATAATATCTATTTCAAGCTCGATTTCCGCCTTGATCCAGCCCTAATCTGTCAATTGTCAAAGAATGAAAGTTGTAGATCTCGTCGATATCTCCGATTTGATAGGTGGCAGGCCCTGTCCTAACGGATCAAAGGTTATGCTTGTTTTACCAAAGGACGTCGCAGACGAGAAATGCAGAGTAAGCGGGACCATGCTATACACAATGTAGCAGACCATTTGGGCCACCGAATTTCGCCACTATATAGCGCAGGCGCGCCCAAAATGGCCTCGGGTATCCATTAGAACTATAAATACATGATGAGAGGCATAAAAGAGGATATATATATAGGCTAGTTTTGGAGGATTCCATTAGATTAGATTATAGTAGATTAGGAGCAAAACCCTAGTTCTTATGAGATTTGGAGATTGAAGCAACTTGTAGACCATTGAAGATTCAAAGTAGGAGCGAGGAAGGAGCCTCAAATCTGCAGACAACAGATTCTATCTTCTTATTTTCTTCTATCTTTGTCTTTTAATGTGCATTCAAGTGTGGATTCTTAGTTTTAATTCAATGAACTAATTTTTTGTTTGAGATTACAATGGATTTTATTATGTAGTTTATTTTAATATGTTTCACTATCAATTATTATGTTCTATTGTGAGGATTGTCTATTGTGATTTGGAATTAATTGCCTAGAAAATAATTACCATGATAATCTATATGAACTCGAGAGATGAAGTTTAGATTTAGATATGATTATGAAAGCATGTGTTTGTGATTTCTGCATAGATGGAATTCATGATTCGTGTTTAGGATAGAAATATGCCTTTATGCCATATGTAATTTTATAGAGAACTTGTCCTTTGAATCCTTTTTAATTGTAATTCACATAGAGATATAGTGGATTAGTTAATTAGGGTGTCTTTCTTAATTCTAACATCTGTGGATTTAAGTGAGTATGGGTATTATGCATCGAGATGTGGTTTTATCTGCTTTTGTGTTCTTGATTAACAATTCAGGATAGAGAATAATTGATGAGAAGTGTATTAATTTAAATGAAGCAATAAGTGAAGTTGTGATCTTAAATCTCTGTAACCTTAATTTAACTAGTGGTAATTAGAATTAGTTTACTTATAAATTGAAATTCATTCGTTTAAATAAGATTGAGTTGGTCACGGGTTAGTACTTTGTGATTTTTATTAATAATTCCTCGTGGGAACGATACTCTACTTTCACTTTATTACTTATTGACCACGTATATTTGCGTGTTGTGCGTAATTAGATTTTATCCAACAAGTTTTTGGCGTCGTTGCCGGGGAATTAGTTTAATAATTTCTGCCAATATTAGCTTCAATCAAATTAGTCTTACTTTAAACAACTTTTCTTTCTTTATTTTTATTGGTTATTTAATTCTCTTTCTATTTTTTCTTTCTTTCTTTTCAGATACCATGGCAAAGTTTAATTATCAATGGCCGTATACGAGAATGACTCAGCCAAGGGGAGCAGGGATTGATGGTCTTAATGCATTTTTTGCTTTATTAGCGCAGCTTGAGACACTTTCGAGGACGTTAGACGTTGTTGCAGTCTAACGTAATCGAAGGATAGCAGTTAATTGCAATTATTGTGCTGGTAATCATCCGAGTCATCAATGCACCGTTAGTTTTGGGTCGGGACAACACGGTGGTGAATACCTCAATGATTATACATATGTTAATTATCATCAAGTTTGGGGGTATCACCCGGATTCTTCAGGAATCTACATTTATAATGACCAATATTACTCTCCAAATCCATCATACACACCGATATTTTCATGTCCACCTCCATTGCCACAAGATGAAAAGCCAAATCTGAGGGATGTAATATTGAAGGGAATAGCAAACCTAGAGGAGATGAGGATTAGCCAAGAGTTGTCAACCAAAAATTTTAATAATCGGATGGAACAACTCGTCACTACCTCAACTAATGGTCCTCAATACATGGCTTCTGAGACTGAGACAGATAATTCAAGGTTGGAGGAATTGTTGTCCAAGTTTGTAGCATCGAATGAGGAGAGGATGATTAATCAAGAGATGACAATTCAAAATCAAGAGATATCAATTCAAAATCTGCAGAACCAGATGGATCAAATGTTCAAAGCCTTGAACAATCGCCCTCCAAACAATTGGTTCTATGACATGGATGATGAAACTGATGGAGAGCCAGAAGTGTACATGTCACTGGATGAACTAAAAGAAGTGGACATTGTAGAGACAAGTGGGGATAATGAAAACAAGGTCGGTGAAGAACTAACCGTGAATACCAACGAAGATGAGCCGATTTTGATAGTGACCCATGTACCTTCTCCACCAAAGATCGAGGATCCAGTGAATTTTGCACAACCATGTCCCCTTGGTAGTCACATCCCAAGCAAAGATTTCTATGATAATGAGGCCTCTTACAAACCATAGTGGAATGAGGAAGATAAAATAGAAGAAGAAAAACACGTTGTATTTTTCATGCCTCAATGCAAAAATCTATTCACAAATGTGACGGGAGAAGCACCTAGCTATGCAATGGAAATGGGGATATCATGTACAAGAAATATGCTAGGTGGCTTAAATTTGAAAACTCTCATGAAGGGGAACCTACCAACGCACACTGCAGTTCTAATGGATGGAGGGTTCCTCAATTTTTGTAGGAGAATTGGATAGAGAATTGAAGAAGTCAGGCTGAGACTATAAAACAAGCGTTTATTGGGAGGCAACCCAAGTTTAATTTTTATTTTTAGTTTTTATTGGGTTTTATATTATTAGTTAATAAATTTGCATTTATTAGGATTTAATAAACATGCTTCTATTGTGTTTACAGGTTATTCAAGTCAAACTCAAGTATGGTGCCCAATTTATTCCAATGTGTCTGGCCTATTCTTTAGACTTAGCAGGCAAGGAGGAAAATGATGTATTTTCAGGGAAGTCCTTTCTTTTAATTTTTTCTATCTTAGTCATTGAGGACAATGTCTAGTTTTAAGTTTGGGGGGCATTTTAGTGTCGTATTCCATATAGTTAGTTATTTACATTGTAGTTCATATAGCTACATTTAGTTTTTGCATTCAGTTTCTTAAAATAAAAATAAAAAAATAAAAATTTTGAAAAATTGAAAATTTGAAAAATTAGTAGTTAGTTTACTATGTTTATATAGCATTTAGTACATCTTGCATGAGTCCAGCTGTTTGATATTTACAGTTTTTTGTAGGCCAATGATGAGATTGGAATTGGGTAGACAAGTATAATACTGACTATTAGAGCTTTGATGTGATTTCTTGTTATGAATTGAGTCTTTTTCTATTTGAAACTATTATAATAAGGATATCACAGTAAAAACAACTTGTTAATTGATTAAGTTTAAATTGATACATAATGGGACTCTAAAGGATAATGCTAGTTTGAATGAAAGAATGACAAAAATAAGTAGTGATTGCTTAAGTTAGACAATAATCTAAGTTTGGGGGAATATTTGGGGTATATAAGCTATAAAAAAAAGAAAAAAAGAAAAAAAGAAAGTATGAATAAACATTGTGGCGTGCTTGTCTAGTTTTGTGGCCTTTGTTACTTGAGTAAGTAAGCCCGAGGGGATTGTCTTTACACCTAGCGCCCTAAGGTCTTAATGGTCTAGGAGTCGTTGGTCGAAAGCTCGTTAAGGTAGCATTGAAAAGCTTAAGGGAATAAGACATTGCATAACTATGTACATATAAACCAAAAGAAAAAAAATGAATAAAACGGGAAATAAGAGCAGAAAGTCCCTGTAGACGAAAAATGAAGCATAAGTATCCGAGTTGGACCTTCGATATTAGTAATTATTTAATTCTAGTTGGATCTAGCTTATTTTTAGATTTCTTGAGTTTACACTGTATGATGCCTTCGAAGAGACTTATGTGTTAAATTTGATTTTATATCAGTTAACATTGTTGTGCAGCATACACGCACTATATTAGTGATAACAGTCTAAGATTTGATGATTGACTGGGAAGTTAATGATTTGTTTTGATATGATGTATTATCATGTTTACTTGATTTCTCTAAGGCCGATTGAATAGACTTGTTTCTGTCATTACTGCTGGATTCGTAGGCATGTAGACTAGTTGCATTGCATAGCATTGTTGTTTTGTATTTTTGCTTGAGGACAAGCAACTGTTTAAGTTTGGGGGTATTTGATAAGTAGGTTTTATACCTACTTATCCGATATCTATTACTTGAATTAGTTGCTTAAACCTATGTTTCTTAGTTACTTTTCATATGTTTTATGTTATTTTGTAGGCTATGACATAACATTGGCATGAAGAAGCAAGGAAAAGCAATTCAAACATCTTTTGGACAAAAATATGCAAGCAAGTGCTAGAAGGGAATATTGCAAGGCTTTTTAAACCAAGTGGGATTCATGTTCTTGGCTTGGAACTTGGATTTTATTGTAGATCTACTTGTTAGCTTTTCAGAACATCTTGAATCGTTCCAATCGGAGTTCGGATGCGAGAGTTGTGGCCTTTTTATCAACAAAGATCAAAGTTAAGAGTTGGCATGCTTGCCATTTACATAGCATCTATTTCAAGCTCGATTTCCGCCTTAAGACAGCTCGAATCTGTCAATTGTCAAAGAATGAAAGTTCTAGATCTCGTTGATATCTTCGATTGGATAGATGATATGTCCCGTAACTCCTAGTGGATCAAAAGTTATGTCTGTTTTACCAAAGGACGTCGCAGTAGATAATTGAGTAGTGCGGACCGAGCTATACACAGCGTGGGGCGCGCTGGGCCACCAAAGTTTCTGCCACTGTAGCGCGGGGTGCACCCAAAATGGCCTAGGAACGGCACGGGGCACGCTGGTTGGCGAGGGGACAGTTGTTTTGGGTTATTTAGTGTCCAATTTGAGCTAGAATAGGATTCTTAGTTGCCTAATTTGCTATGGTATCCATTAGAACTATAAATACATGATGAGAGGCATAAAAAAAAAATATATAGGCTAGTTTTGGAGGATTCCATTAGATTAGATTATAGTAGATTAGGAGCAAAACCCTAGTTCTTATGAGATTTGGAGATTGAAGCAACTTGTATACCATTGAAGATTCAAATTAGGAGCTAGGAAGGAGCTTCAAATCTGCAGACAACAAATTCTATCTTCTTATCTTCTTCTATCTTTGTCTTTTAATGTGTATTCAAGTGTGGATTCTTAGTTTAAATTCAATGAACTAATTCTTTGTTTGAGATTACAATGGATCTTATTGTGTAGTTTATTTTAATATGCTTCGCTATCAATTATTATGTTTTATTGTGAGGATTGTCTATTTTGATTTGGACTTAATTGCCTAGCAAACAATTACTGTGATAATCTATATGAACTCGAGAGATGAAGTTTAGATTTAGATATGATTATGAAAGCATGTGTTTGTGATTTCTGCATAGATGGAATTCATGATTCGTGTTTAGGATAGAAATATGCCTTTATGCCATATGTAATTTTATAGAGAACTTGTGCTTTGAATCCTTTTTAATTGTAATTCACATAGAGATATAGTGGATTAGTTAATTAGGGTGTCTTACTTAATTCTATCATCTGTGGATTTAAGTGAGTATGGGTATTATGCATCGAGATGTGGTTTTATCTGCTTTAGTGTTCTTGATTAATAATTCAGGATATAGAATAATTGATGAGAAGTGTATTAATTTAAATGAAGCAATAAGTTAAGTTGTGATCTTAAATCTCCGCAATCTTAATTTAACTAGTGGTAATTAGAATTAGTTTACTTATAAATTGAAATTCATTCGTTTAAATAAGATTGAGTTGGTTACGAGTTAGTACTTGGTGATTTTTATTAATAATTCCTCGTGGGAACGATACTTTAGTTTCACTTTATTACTTGTTGACCATGTATACTTGCGTGTTGTGCGTAATTAGATTTTACCCAACAATCGCCAGGGTCGATTACTACATAGGATGACCTTGCTCAAAAGTTCTTGATAAAGTTTTTCCCCACCAGCAAAGACTTCAAAGATGAGAAAGGAGATCACTATGTTTGAGCAGCAGCATGGGGAGTCATTATATGAGGCAAGAGAAAGGTATAAGGAACTACTCAGAAAGTGCCCATATCATGGATTACCTAAATGGTTGCAGATGAACACGTTCTACAATGGGTTAAGTAGTAATCTCAGAACTAGCATAGATGTAGCTTCAGGTGGAGCATTCATGGCTAAGAGTTATGAGGAGGCGTATGAGCTAATAGAAACAATGGCGGCTAACAACTACCAGTGGCCCACAACGAGAATGGTACATCCTAAGGTAGCTGGGGTGTTAGAGGTAGATGGGGTAACGGTGTTAGCGGCACAAATTTCAGCACTATCAAAGAAGGTGAATGCTTTGTCAGGTGCACAAACTCAGCAGATTGCTTTTATTTGTGAATTGTGTGAGGGGGAACATCCTTCGGAATAGTATGCCATTAACCAAGCATCATTACAATTTGTGGATAACTACAAAATGATTCCGCAGAACATGTATCAGAATGCCTACAATATGAGGAATAGGTGTCGACGTCGGGATTTTTTATTTATCCCTTTTCTGTTCTTTCCTTTTGGTGTTCTCATGTTAGGTGAGATTTGTTTGAAAAAAATAAGTTGTGAAAAGGTCCGACATTTATATGTCGAAGATTGGACTGTAAGAGTCGCCAGTTGGTTTTTTAAATGGTTGTACCAACACAACCGAGAAAAGATTTGCACATTAACCCAGTGATGTGACACTGCTTAACGGGTCTGTGAAACCGAGATTCGTTAGGGTCTGGGGACTTGATTATCCGGAGGGAAGGTGCTAGCCACCCGCCGACATCCGTGTTGCCACGGTGACCGCCACTTTTCAAGAAACTATTATATGAATGTGTGTGTGTAAGACCCCAACTTTTTATAAATAAAATCAAATTTCCTCTATTTATTATTGTGAATAATAAGGTGTTAATTTGATATAATACTTTGGTTATGGTAAAATGTGCAATTTTTTGAAAATTAAGCAAGTGGTTATAAAATATTCATTTTGTCGGGGAATATTCGTTTGGTCGTGGAATATTCTTGCCGCGTCGAGAATATTAAATGCGAAAGGCGCAAAATGACCATTTGTGGGCCACATAACGGATAACTGTCAGATGAAGAAAACGACAAGTTTGGGTTTTTATAAATAACGGCGTAATGGTTTCTGTTAACACTGTTGGAATACCCGGTGGTTAAAATCTGATGTCTGGCGTGGTTGCACAAAGAGCACACCAGATTGCACGTATTTTTGAATTATTGATTCTTACGTAAGAAGGCACTACTCAATAATTGTTACAGTAATTGTTATGTTGATATTTTATATTATTATTGTTTCAATAATTGTCACTACACAGTATCTCCATTTTTAGATCAATAATTTATATTATTTGAATAATATTGTTAGATAGCATTATTGGCAATATCTAAGGAAGTTATGTCTAGGAAAGGGGTTTGGTCATCTAATTGTGCGCCAATATGGAGAAATCCTTATTGGAAAGCCCCCTCTTTCCTGGGAACGACCTGGTTGTCATAATTGTGATTCTGTAATATTATTTGTGAATAATTAATTATTGATTTATATGATAAGAAAATATTTATTTTATGTAGATATAAATAATGGATATATTTATTGTGGTTATAAATGATGGAATTAATGTTGAGGTATTTTATCAGTATTTTGTCGGAATGATGGTATTAAAAATCATCCGTATGTGAATTTCGGGCATTTTTCATTTGGAATTTGGAAAAACTTCAACTTACAAAGTTGTAGAGACTTTAATTTCTTATGGAATAGGCACGAGATTCAATTTTTTCTGATAAAATGACTATTTATTATGAATTATTGAAGTTTCGGAAAATAAATGTTTTTATTAAAATTATGGGTGGGACCCATTTTTGTCATTTGTTGGTGTAAATGTGCTGAATTGGTTTTTCAAAAGTGGTGGGCTGAAAATTAATCAAAGTGGCGTGCTTGAAATGGTGTTAAAATATTAATATTTTATTATTTAGTCTCCTTTGGCGTTCTAGCATTTTCCCATAAATAGGAGGCTTAGTTAGAATTGAAAATCACACCAGAAACAAGTTTTTTTTTTCTCTCTCTCTCAATATATATATATATATTATCGAGCGTATTTTGTGAGTATTTAGATACTTTGTGAGTTGCTATTCAGTGCAAGTTTCCTCAAACCTTATACCTGATATTTCAGCCGGAAGTACTATTCTTTTAAGGTAAGGGATGTTATTTTCTTCATAATGATGTTATTCTTTCAATATCATTATCCCGAAATATTGATATGAATTTTATTGTGAAATTTCTACCTTTTTGTGTCGGGATTACTATTCATATATACAACACTATTCACATATACGTCACTATTCACGAATACGACACTATTCTTCGAAAAATGAAATTTTCTCCTTTTTGTCTAAGATGTCTATTATGGTCACTATTCACAGACTAGAAGCTCATTCAAGAGCAAAACTGTAAACTCAATTGACAAGCCTCTGCAATTGCTTCACATGGATCTATTAGGGCCAATTCCAACAAAAAGCCTTGGAGGGAAGAGATATTCATTGGTTGTAGTGGATAACTACACCAGATTCACATGGGTGTTCTTTCTAAACTCAAAAGATGAAACAAGCTTGTGACGACCCCAAAATAGGTCCATTCCATCCAACCCATTCTGAGTCGCCAAATACATGGTACAAAAAACAACTACAACTTTATTACAATAATTGTCGTGCAAAATACAACAACATAAATGCTATGAGTTTTGATACAAATATATACCAACTGTGACTCATGTCCCAACCTTGGATAGCACGTCACAATGACACCTTACATAAAGGTACAGTCAAAAATTGTTTTAGAAATTAGAATCTTTGAAAAGTACTCAAGGAAACCTTCGTACATGGGAGGCCATGCGTATAGGTTATGATAGATATCATATTCCCACATAATTATCCTTGGTTGACCCAAAAGACCCCAAAGAAAAATGAGAAGATTACTATCATATTCTTTCCAATGGTGAGTCTTCTCTTGACATATCATTATCTCCACTGTCTCTAATTGAGAATTATACTTCAAACAAACACCAAGATCATATAGGTAGTGCGCATACATATACTCAGTAAGTGGATTTGCACAACCCTGTCTTATGATAACACGAGTTTGTATGTCATTAGCATCTTGTATGATAGTGGCAAAACACCCTTCCAAAGTTGAGTTCACCTCACCCTATTCGGTTCACCAAAATTAAATATCAAATGACGTATATAATACGACACACTTATTTAAAGTCTCAATAAAATTATTTTCATACTATTTAGGGAGAACCTCCACAGCTAGAGACCACCGTTCTATTTCCCCGTTACCCTCGCCAAACCCAAATTAAACTCTTATTTACCCGAAAAGGAATTGTGAAGCAAAAGGGTGAGCACAACTAGCCGATAGAAAGAATATCATGACTAAAGATAATTAAATTATCAATAGCCTTCATCAAGAATAAATCATAGATTTAGAACATATGGTAGATGATAAAACTTTTCAACCATAGTTGCGGTATGAACGAAGCAATCCATTAGAAGAGTCAAATAGACCATAAAGTCTATTATCTTCTCCACATTAAAATTCCACCAACAATGTTTTATCCGTAACATAACATTAATCAATGGTTCCTTTCCACAATTATATGAATAACTCATAATCATAATTGTAATTCTAAATTCCTCTTCGCATCCAGGACGAAGATAATTTTCATCACATGTCTTTACCTGAAACATCAAAGATCATGGTTATAACAAATCATAGTTCCTGTTTATAATCATACTAATAAATTCATCTTTGCATTACGGGCCAAAGATATTCGTCAACAGTTCATCTTTGCACTACTGGCCAAAGATATTCAACAACATATCATCTTTGCACTACAGGCCAAAGATATTCATATCTCAAAGAAATATATAATCATTTCAAAATCTATATAAACCATAATTATAACCATGTTGATCAATTCACCTTTGCACTTAAGCTAAAAATATTCAATTGTAAATTCAATGGTCATGATCATACCAGTCACAATTCATCTTTGCATTACTGGCCAAAGAGAACCCATAGTCATGATCATACCAATAATCTACCCATCTTTACACTTAAGTCAAAGAGAAATTTCTTCACCAGGATTATAAAAATGTTATATATAATAATAAAAACAATATAATCAACATATAGATTTAATCTCAAGAGTAATATTCATAACTCAACTATAATTTGGTTAGAAAAAGAAACCAATTTTATTGTGAATAGTACCCATGAATAGTAACTCATGAATAGTAACTCGTGAATAGTAACTCGTGAATAGTAACTCGTGAATAGTAGCTCATGAATAGTACTCCATATTCGTATATAGTACCGTATACGTAAATAATGTCATATACGTAAATAGTGCCATATACATGAATAGTGCCGTATACGTGAATAGTAACCCCGACTCAAAAAGGTAGAAATTTCACAATAAGATCCATACCAATATGTCAGTATAATGATATTGAAAGAATAACATCATTATGAAGAATATAACATCCCTTAATATCCCTTATCCCCTTACCTCAATAGAAAGCAAAGACTTCATTTGGATATCGGATATGACGTTGAAGGAAACTTGAACTGATGAATAGCAACTCACCAAGTATCGAAATACTCATAAAATACACTCGATAATCTAGAGAGAGAAAGAGAGAAAACTTGTTTCTGGTGTGATTTAAAATTCTAACTTAGCCCTCTATTTATAGGAAAATGTTAGCACGCCGAAGCAGACTTAACCTACAACCTGATGGCTTTACCTGCTACTATTCCCACCCACCACATTTGAAAATTCAATTGAGCACATTTCTCACCAACCAAAAGTGGGGCCCACCAATTATAGAATTTTCCACCAAAATCATTTATAACCTAATTTCTGAATCAGTCACCTCCTAAAATTCATAACAAATTATACGCTCATTCTTAACGGTTCAAAATTTGTGGACATATACTCAACTTATATATGTATAACATATCCAAAAATTACAACGATCCAACGGTCGGATTAAATATTATAACTCACACAATAAAGCTGTAATAACACCAATTTGATCTTTTAATACCTCCAATCCGACAAAATACTGATAAAACACCTTAATATTAACTCCTTCATTTATAACCACATAAATAAACCCATCATTTATATCCACATCAAATAAATATTTCCTTATCATATAAATCAATAATTAATTATTCACAAATAATATTACGAATCACAATAATGACAACCAGCGGGTTCCTCGGGAAAGAGGGCTTTCAATAAGAATTTCTCCTCATCGGCGCCGCAATTAGGTGACCAAACCTCTCCTTGATGTAACTTTATAGACATTGCCAATAATGCTATCTAATAATATTATTCAAATAATATGAATTATTGATCCGATAATAGGAAATATCATGCGATGATAATTATTGAACAACAATAATATAAAATATCAACACGCGATTATTGAATCAATAAAATAAAATATTGAATAATAATTACTCGTAACAATTATTGAGTAGTGCCTTCTTACGTAAGAATCAATAATTCAACAATACCGTGTACTACTTCTTGTGAAACCACACGTATTCATCGTATTTTAACCAACGGGTATTCCAATAGTGTTAATTCGGTAATAACTACGCCAATTATTTATAAAAACTCAAATTTGTCGTTTTCTTCATCCGATGCTTATTACATTATGGGCCCACAAATGGATGCGTATCGTCATTTAATATTCCCGACAAAAAGAATATTCCACGACCAAACGATTATTCCCTGACAACAATAAGTATTTTATAGCCACTTGCGTATTTTGAAAAAAATTCATATATCACCCTTAACTTTAACCTTTTATCAATTTAACTATTTACTAAATAGAAAATTTGAATACCTTTATTTCATAAAATTCGGGGTCTTACAAAGCTCCCAACTAATCAAGATGTTTAGACTGGTGATGAACAAGAAAAGGGAGAAAATCAAGGCTATAAAGAGTGATCATGGTAGAGAATTCGACTTCTCTGAGATGGACCAGTTCTGCACAGACAATGGCATCAGTCACAACTTCTCAACTCCACGAACTCCTCAGCAAAACGGAATAGCTAAGAGAAAGAACAGAACATTGATAGAGGCTAGAAGAACTCTACTAGCAGCAGCCCGTCTACCTAAATAATTCTTGGTAGAAGCCGTAAACATTGCATTCTACACTCAAAACAGATCTCTTGTGCACTCTACGTTAAACAAGACTCCCTACGAACTGTGGAAAGGAAGAAAGCCAAGTGTTAGCTACTTTCATGTATTCGGTTGTGCATGCTATATTCTCAACGATGGAAAATAGTATCTGACAAAGTTCCAACCCAAGTCAGACGAAGGAATCCTTCTCGGATATGCCACAGACAGTAAGGCTTATAGAGTGTTCAATAAGAAGACGCTGAATGTTGAAGTCTCGATTCACATCATCTTCGATGAAACAAACTTGGACAAAACAATATCTCATGACACTATGAATGAGACAGTTGAGCTCAACACCACGATCATAGTCCCAGAAAATGAAATCGTCGAGCAAGGAGAGGAGATCGTAGAGAGAACTACGCCAGACAACGAACCTCCACATCAAGAAGCAGAAATTGATCTTGAAGATCTCAGACAAGAAGTAATCGGGTCAGATGTTCCAACATGAAACATATGGGCAAAAGATCACACTCAAGACCTAATCATTGGAGATCTAAATGCAAGAGTCAAGACAAGAGCTGCCACCCAAAATTAGTGTTTTTGTCTAAGCTTTCTGTCATAAATGGAACCAAAGAAGATAGAAGATGCTATGGAAGACTCAAGTTGGATAGAAGCCATGCAAGAAGAACTAAATCAGTTTGAAAGAATCAAAGTATGGAGATTAGTTCCAAGCCTAAGAAGCCATCCAGTAATTGGAACCAAGTGGGTCTTCAGAAATAAGATGGATGAAGAAGGAGTAATAACAAGGAATAAGGCAAGACTAGTGGCCAAAGGTTACTCTCAAGAAGAAGGCATTGACTACGACGAGACCTTCGCACATGTTGCTAGATTAGAAGCTATTAGGATATTCCTTGCCTTTGCTGCCCACATGCAATTCAAAGTCTTTTAAATGGATGTTAAAAGTGCATTCCTGAATGGTGAACTTCACGGAGAAGTAAATGTGGAGCAACCTCCAGCTTTCATCAATCCAACTCTCTCTAATTATGTTTATAGATTAGACAAAGCCTTATATGGTCTTAAACAAGCACCTAGAGCATGGTATGAAACATTAACTAACTTTCTTATTGAAAATGGTTTCACTAGAGGTAGAGTAGATACCAAATTATTTCTTAGAAAGACCAAAGACAAAATCATATTAGTTCAAATATATGTTGATGATATTATCTTTGGCTCTACTAATGAAAACTGCGTAAGAGATTTGCCAAGCTTATGCAGAGCAAGTTCAAAATTAGCATGATGGGTGAGCTGAATTTCTTTCCTGGATCACTATTGCTCCAGCAACCAAGCTTGACAAATATGAGAAAGGTGAAAGTATTGATATAACTTAATACAGAGGTATGATAGGCTCTCTTCTTTATCTAACTGCCAGTAGACCAGACATAATGTTTGCAACATGCATATGTACTAGATTCCAAGCTAATCCTAAGGAATCACACTTAACAGGTGTAAAAAGGATTTTCAGGTATCTCAAAGGCATGCCTCACTTGGGACTTTGGTATCCCAAGGAGTCCTCCTTTGAACTGACAGGATATCTGAGATCTTTGATTTTGCAGTGTCAGCAAAATAGATAGAAAAAGTACCAGTGCCACCTGTCAATTGCTAGGAAACAAACTTGTGTCTTGGTTTAGCAAGAAGCAAAACTCAAGATTCTACCTCAACAAAGAAGGTTTTTAATACATTGTTCTTTGGCATTCTTTGTGCTCAAATCTTGTGGATGAAAAATTTGCTAGCAGACTATGGGTTTGATTTTAAATCTATACTTTTTTTATTGTGATAACACAAGTGCCATATCAATAACACACAATCTTGTCATGCATTCTAGGACTAAGTATATAGAAATAAGATATCATTTTATTAGGGATCATGTTCAAAATGGAACCATATCCTTACAATACATCCTTACTGAAAATCAACTTGTTGATGTCTTTACAAAGCCTCTAGATGAATCTAGATTTAATAAATTGATAAGTGAGTTGGGCATGCTAAATCTACAACCATAAACTCCATGCTCTAGTTTACGCTAACCATGTAGATATAAAGGATATGTTCAAAATCGTAGAGGTGGCTAAAGAAGGACCACAATTGTATAGCTTCCTCGATATGACAAAGAAACATCTTGTGATGACAACATTCCTAACAAATTCAAGCAATCCCTCTGATAAGCGCCTCAGGAACAAACCTGATCCTTAGTTCATTTTAAAATGTTGGCCCTTCTTGAGCTACCTTAACCTAAAAGGAATGCTAAGTCAAAGTTCATCACAAGGACCAAGACAGACAACATTCGTAGAGCAGATTCAGCAGCAACCTCAACGATCGTAGTGCAACCTCAACGATCGTAGTCCTCCCAAAGGATACACTGGCTCAAGGGGAGCTAGGGGCAGATCAGTATTTTCCACATCACTTAAAATCGTGGAGCCAAGCAAAACTTGACACATGCCCAACTATACAAATCGAGGGGAGGGAAGTTACAAGTACAGTTTGAAAATGTCCTTTTTGAAAACTCACCTCAGAAGTTCAAAAAGCTTATTCATCTCTATCTCTCTACCAGCAAAAACCATAGCTTTCAGAAATGCTCAACCAACCTCAGTGCAAGAAAATCAACAGCGGGTTCAAATGTTATCTCTGGTTACCGACTCTGCTTCGACGAGTTCAAGACAACTAACCCTCAATTTCACAAAATTTTGTCTTTTCTGAAGAAACCTGCTCTTGAAGAAGCTTTGGGCATCATCACATGGATCTACCCGAAGCTGGTAAAAGAATTCTACATCAATGAGGCCTTTGAGAATGATGTTATCACCACAAGGGTCAAGGGGGAACAAATTAAACTCAAAGTTGAAGATGTAAACCTAGCATTAGGTTTTAAATCAAATGGACTTCTATCTATAGAGGTCATCGACTTTCATGAAGGTCTAAAGAAGATGCATCACAAAAAGTTCCAGACCGTCAAGGGATATAAGAAGAAAGAGTTTCCCCAAAGGTATGAGTTTTTAGCTGATATTGTTGGGAAATGCATATATTATAAGAGCTCTGGCTATGACTCTATGAATGAAGTTCAACTGAAGCTCATGACAGCAATCTATTTTGGGATTCAACTCAACTATGGGGCCCTACTCATCGATTGGATTAGAAAGTGGATACTCAGTTTAAAGAAATCAAAGAGCTCTACAAAGATGCTCTATGGGCAGTTTATAAGCATCATCCTACAATCAGCACTGGGTGACAAAATTGTGGATAATGAAGGCGACTCTATCAATCCCAATAGAAAGATGACCCAGAAGCTGTTTCAAAATTTGAAAAGAAATCCAGCAGAAAATGTCAGAATGATGTCTGAATCCAGTGGAAGGACTGGTGAAGCGAAGGAGTCTGGGCTACCAGGAAATATGTCAGTGGTGAAGGAAACTAATGAAGAAGAAGAAATTAATAAAGAGGAACCCATTGTTTTTGTTAGAAAAAGTAAGGGAAAGAGGAAAATGAAGGCGCGGACAACAGATGAACCTCAAGGCTCAACCACGGATGCACCTCAAGAGAGTTCAGGTACTGAAACTCTGAAGAAAATGAGGGAAAAGAACAGCAGTCTGAGGAAGAAGACAACAGAGCTACAATCTCTCAGCTACTTAATAAGGGAAAACACATCCATAAGTCAATGAAGTCTTCATTCTCTTTGATCGTAGAGTCACTACCGATCGTAGAGTCCAGACTTGACATCACTCAAGAAGAGGATGCTGCAACAGCTTCTCAGCCTGATCAAACTTTTAGAGCTGAAGTTGAAGAGAATGCTGAGGATGTGGCTCAGCCTAGGAAGACAAAGAGAAAACTTGTCAAGAAATACATTCTTGTCAATGAAGGAATATTAAAGGAGGAAGACAGAAGAATAGATGCTGAGAATGAGCTACTCGAAGCTATTAAAGAGAATACAACTCGAATTGAGGGGGAGCTTCCTGAAGTTCTTGAACTAGAGAATGCTCTAGCTGAGGAGGAGCTGCTTGAAGTTCAAATAGATGATCAAATTGAGGGGGAGCCTCGCGAAGTCACTATGACAAAGAAGACTACAGCTGAAGAGGAACTACAAAAAGATTATCATGAACCTCCCTCAGTTCTTCAAGTGGTCTTAGCTTCTGAAGCCGAAGAAATGGAAACGGTTGAAGCTATGGAGGTAGAGAAAGAAGAAGAACAAAGAAGAGAAATGGAGATGATTGATTTGGTGGAAATTTCAAATGAAGACAGGGAAGAAGAAGAGGATGACAAAGTTGAAATTATCGTAGTTGGCTGGGATGGGTATAGGAGAGCCAACTATAATCAATTATTCTATTATTTTCATATGATGCCCTTTCACAGAGCCCAAATCCTCAACTCTTGGGATCACATGTTCTGGACCTTCAAAGCTTATCCAGCAATCTCTGTGCTAGCTCATGGATTCCCAGGCAACTTCACTTTTGACCGAAAGCTGGTCACTAACGGTCCCTCTTCAGAAAATGGGCGAGAGGTATAATATATTCTCATCTCTTTCAGGGTTAGTCACTGTCCACCATCAACCTTCAACCAATTCTACGAATTGCCAAGATGGTTGGAAGTGATACTCCATCCACTAAATCAATTTCCAGTTACAGAATCCCAACATTCTGTAACTGATGAACCAAATATGACTAATTTTGTGTTGATCCAGTCTCCTACCATCTCTCAATCTACGATTATTGATCCAAATCCAATCGTAGAGTCACCTCCTCTTAAGACTCAACGTCACATGTGACGCCCCCAAATCCCGGTACTTCATTACCACAAGATTTGGTGTTCACTTAAATAAAAACAATCATATCTAACTACCCAATCATAATAAAAATTGAATAATAAACCTTCCTTTAAGGGATTACATTAATAAAATCTCCCAGGTTATCTAACCTTTATATACAATCATTCAAATACGGAAAATAAATAAACTTCATTACAATCATTCAAACTAAAGTCTGATAATAAAATATCAAAATGATTACAAGTCTTCAGTACTTGTTCATCTTTCCATTTCCCTTACTGGTGCTAGGTACGTTGACCTTCTCTACTTTAGATGTAATATTTATATAAGCAAGAGTGAGCAAATAAGGCTCACTTGAAATGAAATTGAATAAAAATTTACATTAACTGCCAAATAATAGGCTCAATAGAACTGAACAATATGTTCTATTAACATTCTGAATTATACAAGTGAGGGTATAATGACCATGAACCATGTCCACAGTTATAAGTACTCTTTCAACTTAAACTTTAACAGTCATAAAACTATAAGGACTCCACGTACTTAGGGGGATCAGCCCTTCGTACAATGTATTGTGCACAAACATTTCAATGCTAAGCGTAAACCCCTAATAATAGGGTTGTTCATCTCAGTATTTAGATTACAAGTCCGCACCAAAGTAAGTTTGGTTTGGATATGTTTCAAGGTAATTTGGAATTCTACGAACATCAACTAATTAGGATAAGTTGAATAAAAGGGTAATCACATTATGCTATGGAATAAATCTTAAGTGAATTAACATTGTATATTAAAGTTATGCTTTAGGAATAATATAAGAGCATAAATATTGAATAACTATAACATACCCTGCTTGAACAATAATAAGCCAAGGTTATTTAGAATTGAATATTAAACATGCATAACGAATAACAATTTGAGCAATAAAAACTATCCAACATCAGTATATCAGATTATATAAACTTGCATGCTAATTAACAAGTTAAAGACAAGAATAACTTGCTCAACATCAAAATAATGTTTAGAAAACTTGCATCATCATGAACAAACTAGATACAAGAGCTTGCGAAATTATAATTGAAATAGGACAAGTAAGCTTGCACAATAATAAACAAACTAACTCAACAAAAGTGTAGAGTTAGAAAACTTGCTCAAAGATAGTTTAGATACTTGC
Organism: Panax ginseng; assembly: GCA_020205605.1. Classification (NCBI taxonomy): domain Eukaryota; kingdom Viridiplantae; phylum Streptophyta; class Magnoliopsida; order Apiales; family Araliaceae; genus Panax; species Panax ginseng. Next base: position 57,865,095 of record CM035140.1, on the reverse strand, counting down.
ACAATTATAAAAGTAGAGTTAGAGAACTTGCCTCGAGCGTAAGCTATAATATTAAAACTCATGTTCACCTACACACAGTATTAGAACCACAATATCTATTAGATATACTAACATTCACTTTCCAGCATAACACGAATTTCTAGTTAAACTTGTTATTTCAGTACAAGACTTACATTACCATTAACATTTCTGAAATTCCAAGTGTTGACTTCACAACACTTGTCTAACATTCATTGTGTTACTAAGTTATCACATAACGCATTTGTAACTTACTAATCATTCTCACTACTTTGAATTTACTAACCACATAACACGACTCTGTTTAACCTTGTTGTTACATGTTTATTATACTAACACGTCATTAGACCAAGGTATGCTACTATCCTTAATCCGCAGCAGAAGTGAAGTCTCTCCTCGATTCGTAAATGGGCGTCTTTGCATCATACATACTTGTGCTTGAATTGACGCAGAACATTGCTTAAGCCTACGCACACGCTTTTTAGCCTTGGCACCGGTAGCATTGCTATTGGTCTTGCGCAGACATAAAATAGAGACAAGAAAGGAGCGATGGCCGCTTTTAGCCCAACTAACACGAATTTTACCCACCAAACAATAATATTAACACATACAATTGGTATAGAACTATCACAAACATGTTTGTTAACATATTTAACCAATTAGAACAATTTAACAACAACTTAAACTAGTTTAATTCCTCAAATTCCATGTTTTCATATGAAAAACTCCATTTTTGAGTTTCTTCACAAAAATCATCATTGTAATCTCAGTTCTATACCAAATCACTTCGTTCAAACTACGTTCTCTTCTTTTTTTTAATGAACTAGCACAAACAAGACTCAATTTACAGTTTCACATACAAATTGACCACTAAAATTGGTACTTACACAAGCCATATGAAAAATACTCATTGTAATTTACTTTTCCTTCTTTTAAACGAAATTAGCATGCAATTCGTTGTTTAAATATAAACTCAAACATAATCAACACATATAATCACCACAATTCAATTGTATAGCAACAATTCAACAAAAATCGAATTATATATATATATATATATATATATACACACACACACACACACTAAGGTTATGTAAAAATACCTTTAAATTGCTTGCAATTCTTGCTATCACCACTGAATTTTGTTTGGAAAACTCAGGAATTCTCTCTCAACTCCCTCTCAATTCTCTGTATTCTCGTAAGCTTAGCAACTAGTTTATGCGTAAAAAAACAAACTGATAGCCATAATAATACACACACTAATTGGAATATCAGTTACACCCTAAACGTATATGTTATAAATATAGTATATTTATTATTTAATTATTTTATTTACTTTATTTAAAAATCTAAAATCAAAAATCCCAAAAGCCATAAGGCTTTGTTTGGCAAAAAGTCTTTAAAATAAAGACTTAATATTTTAAGCCTTGTTTGGGTTAAATCAATTTAAAACTACTTTAATTATTTTAATAAACCATTTAGTTTATAATTTATAATCACATAGTATTTATTTGGATTTCCATATCCAACATTAATCAAATAAATTAATTATACATACTATATTTTAAATAAAAATTCCACTTAAACGATTATCACAAAATTATAATTATATTTAATAATTTAACATACCACTTTAAATTATAAAATTAAAACAACAATATAACATCTCATGTTATATTACCACTCTCTAAATTACAAATTAATTTAATTTAGAATATTATCTAATAAATTTAATTCATAAATATTTACTAATAATAACCACATCAATAAAAATATTTATTTCATCAATTTCAACAATAAACACATCCAATAAATATTTATATAATTCCATAAATATTTAAAATTACAAATTGAAATTCCGGATTGTTACATCCTTCCCTCCTTACAAGGATTTTGTCCCCAGAATCACAACTTAAACAATCAAATCGTCACATTCTTCCATTCTTACAAAGATTCTGTCCCGAGAATCGAAGACACAGATTCAACAAATAACTCAGGGTATTTTTCATCATTTCAGCTTCGAGTTCACACGTAACCTCTTCGACATTGTGGTTTCTCCATATCACCTTCACAGAAGGTATCACTTTATTCCTGAGCACTTATTCTTTCCTGTCGACTATCTGGATAGGAATCTCTTCATAAGACAAATCTTTACTGAACTGCAACGGTTCATACTCGATCGCATGCTTGTAATCGGGTTTATATGGTCGCAACACCGACATATGAAAAATGTTGTGCGCATGTTCTAATTCTGGAGGTAAAGCTACTTCGTAAGCCACTTCTCCCACTCTTCGTAGTATCTCGAAAGGTCCAATAAACCTTGGGCTGAGCTTTCTTTTCTTACCAAAATGAATTTTCCCCTTCCAAGGAGAAACTTTCAGAAAAAAAAAAATTCCTGCTTCAAATTCGCAATTCTGCTTGTGTTAATCAACATACTTCTTCTGTCGATCTTGAGTAGCTACCAGTCTTGCTCTGATAAATTTGATAACTTCAGCGGTCTGCTGTACCAGTTCTGGGCCTAACAGTTGACGTTCACCAACTTCATCCCGGCATAGTGGAGTTCTGCATTTCGTTCCGTATAATGCCTCGTAAGGCGGTATGCCTATGCTTGCGTGGTAACTGTTATTATAGGCGAATTATACTAATGGTAAATGATCGTCTCAGTTTCCTTTGAAATCCATGATACACGCTCTAAGAATATCCTCTAACGTCTGGATTTTTCATTCGCTTTGCCCGTCGGTTTGCGGGTGATATGTTGTACTCATCCTCAGTTGCGTTCCCATGCATTCTTACAGTTTTTTCCAGAAATTTGACGTGAATCTCGGATCTCTATCTGATACTATTGACACTGGAACTCCATGTCTTGATACGATCTATTTGACGTATAGTTTTGCCAGTTGATCAAGATTAAATCTAATCTTTATGGGCAAAAAGTGTGCTGATTTCGTTAATCTATCCACCACCACCCAAATCGCATCGTACCCTTTCTGAGTTGTTAGAAGACCTACCACAAAATCCATTGTGATATACTCCCACTTCCATTCCGGTATTCCCAACGGCTGATGTAATCCCCTTGGTCTTTGATGCTCGGCCTTCTCTCTCTGATATGTCAAGCACCTTGCAACGCATTCTGCAACGTCTCTTTTCATATTTGTCCACCAAAAATGTCACTGCAAATCTTGATACATTTTCGTACTTCCTGGATTAATCGAATATCTTGAGCTATGAGCTTCTGTTAAGATTTCGTCTTTAATCTCCGGTACTGTTGGAACCCAAATTCTTCCCTCGAATCTCAGTAACCCTTCAGTATCGATCTTGTATTTTGCATCACTACCCTTAACCACTTTCTCTTTGATCCTTTCACATTCTTCGTCTTGTAGTTGAGCATTCTTCACTTTGTCCACCAAAGTTGGACTAACTTCCATATGGTATAATTTTTCGTCGGATTCTTTTGGAAATTTGATTTCCAACTCTAGCCTTGTCATTGTTGAAATAAGCTCCTCCTGAGTGGTTATCAGCATCAACTTTTCTCGAACTTTCATGGTTAAAGCATCTGCAACCACATTTGCTTTGCCTGGGTGATAAAAGATCTCACAATCGTAATCTTTTATCAATTCCATCCATCTTCTTTGACGTATGTTCAGGTCCTTCTGTGTGAAAATATACTTTAGCCTTTTATGGTCTGTGTAGATCTCATATTTTTCGCCATAGAGATAGTGTCTCCATATCTTCATAGCAAATACTACTACAGCCAACTCTAAATCATGAGTCGGATACCCTTTCTCATAGTCCTTCAGCTGTCTTGATGCATATGGAATAACCTTGTTGTTCTGCATAAGAACACAACTCAATCCTTTATGTGAGGCATCACTATACACCATGTTGACACTCAAAATTTTCTCAGACACTCGCCACTAATAAACGATGCGGAGGATGATTCGTCTTCAAGAGGGACCCTGAAGACAGTTCATATCCATTCCGGATACTACCGGAAGTTCATCATCAACCCCGGAACACACACCGGGAGTAATAATTCCGACCTCGGATATAACCCCGAGGCGTCCAGATCCAATACCGGAACACACACCGGAGAAGACCGATTAATCTCGGAGATAACCCCGAGGTATCCAGTCTCAGTCCCCAATTATGGGAATAGCTACCAACCTTGGTGATCACCCCAAGGAATGCAGTTTCGGCGATAACCCCAAAAATGTTTGTTTTAAATGCAACCAACTTCAATCTCGGTCCTCACAATGATGTACTCAGTACCAACCCAAAGATAACATCGGGAGGACAGGCACACCTCAGAGATGACACTGACGACCTTCAACAATTGCAACAGTCCAATCTCAGCGAAGCCCTAACCAACGTCTGCTTTATCAGCCCAAACCGGTGATAACACCGCTGAAGGGCAACATCGTCATCTCGTCAACACGATGACACGTCATGTCGTCTCAACATTTCATACACATATCTACACAACGATGTCCCACAAGAATCAAGGACAACCAATCCCGAGTGACTATTGTGCTGGGTAACGGATAGAATTTGAAGCTTGAAGACCGGAGGGCATCATCCCATCTTCAATGACTTCATACAAACTCTAATCCCATGCCATTGTACAACTCTCGACAACGGTGGTCCGAAATAGGTCATGTATACCTCAATCGGATGCCCAGATTGCACTTCTGAAAGTTCGAGCATACATTACAGTGCCCGAGTGCACGTACTATGAGATGACCCGACCCGAGAAACCCGGGGCAACCCAGGTAGCCTCTGGTACACCTACGGCCTGCGGCTCCACCCTCTATAAATAGATGGCTTGGGGTGGCCATTTTGCAAGAGAAAACGACAAGGAATCTCTACCTAATTCGCTCTATACTCACCCCATACGGAGTATTTTGTCATTTTAAACACTTGTGAGCTCATATATAGCTACTTTTGTACCCACAAAAGCCAGTGTTTACCCACTTTAAAGATATAGAAGTCTTCTTTGGCAGCCCACTGTAAGCTTTCTCACACACTTTAAAGTCTTTCTCTTCATCTTTGCACACACCCTTCTTCACGTTGAGAGTCGTGTTGCGTGTGTTTGCCCGGACTTCGGTTCGTGGTTTTATTTCAGTTTGTATATACATATACCTTTATATATATTTATTTATATATATGGACTAACATTATCGAGTTATGCCTCGATTGAGCCTAGGCTTCGGTCTGGAGCGTTTATTTGCTTTTATATATATATATATATATATATATGAACTGTGTGTCAAACTTTGTTCGTAGAGCCTAGACTTGATGCAGGCGTTTATTTAATAAATATATATATATATATATATATATATATATATATATATATATATATATGTGTTTATATGTTTATATATATGAACTGTGTGTCTGGACTGCTCGATGAGCCCGATTTTACATCCAAAGTCGTTTACTCGCTTTTTATATATATATACTTATGTATATGAACTATTGTCGAACTCTCGCTCGATGAGCCTTGTACTAAACTTATATATATATATATATATATATATATATATATATATATATATATATATATATGAACTGCTGTTTCGAACTCGCTCGATGAGCTAGATTTTACATCCGGTGCGTTTATTGCTTATATATATATATATATATATATATATATATTTCATCCCACACAGGTAAACTTCGTGGTGGTTGATCGCTTTTACTGACTTTATTTACGCTTTTGTCCTCGCTTGAGTTCACTTCGTGGCGCTTGATTGCTTTAATACAACTTTATTTACATTTTGTCCCTTTGAGTTTCCTCCGTATGGCGGATAGCTTTTTACTGACTTTATTTACATTTTTTTGATCCCCATGGAGGTGCTTCGTGGTCAGTGATCATGTCTCGTATATATATATTTACAGACTTTTATATATATACCGCTATCGCTTTCATACAAATTATGCGTATCATATGCGCTTTTAGGAATCATGTGCGCCTATGAATCATATGATCACAGATTCAACCTATTGGATCTAGATTCGGTTCCCGTGATGGACTTTTTCAGCTGTAAGCAGCTTGTAAATTATTCTGCGATGTCTGAATTTTCTCAGATGGTTTCCATACCCATGAGAAAGTCGACATTATTTTGTACATTATTTTCATACTGATGCCTCGCATCTGTAAAATAAAATCAATCAAGTCGAACACTTAATAAAATGGCAGTGTAAAATGGCTCAATTACTATTGAGCATCAGGGTTTGAAAAACCTCTTTTATAAAACATCACTGCCATATCTTGCTAAAAACTGAATTTTTACATAAATTCAAACCCTATGTATATAGGTGCGAACGAGGCCTCGCACTACGTCCAAATAACGGCATATTGACCCACACACACACACACATTCAGATAATAGTTTCTTGAAAAGAGGCGGTCACCGTGGTAACACGGATGTCGGGGGGTGCCTAACACCTTCCCTCCGCATAACCAAGTCCTCGGACCCTAATGAATCTCGGTTTCATCGACCCGTTTAGCAGTGTCACATCATCGGGGTCAATGTGCAAACATTTTTTCTTGGTTGTGTTGGTACAACCATTTAAAAACCAATCAAAGTACTCTTAACAATCCATCGTCGACATTATACATGTCGGAACTTTTTCACTTGTTTTTTCAAACAAATCTTACCTAAAATGAGAACACCAAAGAACAAGTAACGGAAAGGGACAACTAAAAATCCCGACGTCGATAGGTGGCGACTCTGCTGGGAACTCCAGTAAGAGGACTTAAGCCGCTATTACAATCTTTTCAAAACTGTTATCTGCTTGTGTGTGGATGTTGCATTTACATTTATGATGAATGTGTACGAATGCATTTTCATATTGCACTTAGTGCTTCGCACCATATCTGCTTGTGATATTAGTGCTTTGCACATGTCATCATTTTCATACGGTGAGACGCGATGTATATGAATGTATGTTGTGTGGTCCTCCACCAGAGGCTATCCTGTCTTGTGTTTGATTATCGGACTCGTGGAAGACTAATTTCCGAGGCTCGGAAAGGCACCACCCAAATTCGCTCCAGTTCAAAGACCGGATTAATTTCCCATTGAGTAAATTGCGATGATTTGGGAACCTTCATGCCAAAAAGCCATGAGAGTAACCTAAGATAGGTCAGCCTCTGAAAAACCCAAAATGGAGGAAAGTCTCTTCATACTATCTCATTTTAATTACTTGTAAACACAATTACTTGTAATTTCATTCCATATCTATCTCCATGTAAATGAGAAATATGAAGAAATGTGTACACATACATATTTTAATGCTACAAACAGCTGACATCCATTTTGTATGATAAAATTCCGAAAATGGACACATCATATAGCATGTTATTGTACACATTCCCTAAAGACTAAACTATGCAAGTCTTTCACAGGTAACCAATCAGATCTACTACCCGGTCAAAATCCAAAAAGGCTGCAAGTCTACAGTCAATGATGTCATCATCTGACCAGACTGACCTTAATCTAGTTTCTAGCAAAGAATTCGACGGATTAAGCAAACAAATTACAGATTTGGATGTTCTACTCAAAGAACTACACCAGTCTACTCTGGGTCCAAAAATACTCGTACATGCTGAATCCTCCACACAAGGGGGATCCCAGGTCATTACAATACCTAAACTGCAATTGGATATGACCAACAAAACTCATGATGTTGTCCATCCCACTAGAGATCCAGACACCGGTGACATCAAAAAGAAAGTCCTCCAAATGGAAGAGACCCTGCGTGCTAACAAAGGAATTGGAACACACGGGAGTGTTTCATATGCTGATCTTTGCATTTTCCCTGGTGTTCATTATCCAGAAAAGTTTAAAACTCCTGACTTTGAAAAATATGATGGGTTAGGAGATCCTTACACACATTTAAAGGTTTTTATTGGAAAACTTGGATCTTATGCAGAGGACGAAAAGCTCAGAATGCAGCTGTTCCAAAAGAGTCTAACTGGAGAAGCCCGTTCGTGGTACAAAAGATTAGACAACTCAAAAGTCCATAGCTGGGAAGAGCTAGCACATGCTTTCCTCACTCAAGAAACAGTCTAACGAGTCTTTCAGTCTCAGATGGCTCCTGATCGGTATCAAATTACCAAGATCAAGAAACAGTCTAACGAGTCTTTTAGAGAGTATGCTCAAAGGTGGAGACGACTGGCTGCCAAAGTTAGTTCTTCCATGACAGAATCAGAGATGGTCATGAATTTCATAGACATACAAGAAGCTCCTTTCAATGAAAGAGTTTTAGCCAGCATCGGCAAACCATTTTCTGAAATGATCAAACACGGGGAGATGGTTGAGATGGGTTTGAAGTCCGAAAAGATTCAAGACCTAGCTGCCCTTAAAGCTGTTGCTGATCACATCCAATCTGGAAATTATGGAAACAACCCCTGGAGGGTCCATAAAAAGAAAGATGAAGATGTTTCCCTGATACTACAGGGTCAAAAAGGCAATCAGAACATGCCTATTCAAAGGAGAAACTACACTCCCTTTCAAACACAATCTTCGAACCCTCCAAGACCAAAAGGTGGAGAAGTCAAACGCCCTCGAGTGTTCACACCCTTAGGGGACACACTCAAGAATATTCTCACTCTTTTAACAACACAAAAGAAAATTACACATCTTCTTACACCAGCCAGCCCTAATGGACGGGGTTTCAATGCTGCTCGAAAATGTGCTTATCATGCCGGGGCACCTGGACATGATACTCAGGATTGTTGGGCCTTGAAACACAAGATCCAAGACCTGATAGACAATGGTGAGATCGTGGTCACCAAACCAGATCAGCCTCACGTTTAAGACAACCCTCTTCCTCAACATAAAGAAGAAGAGATCAACATAATCAATTGGAGCAATGGACAGAATTCCAATTTCAACTGTGAATCCTCCCAGACCCTCAAAGACGGTGTTGACAAATGGGATTATTCCAAGTTTCTGTTCATAATGGAACGAAAGATGAAAGCTCTATGCAAGCAAATTGAACAATTGGCAAAATTGGTGACTTATCAGCATCAAGTGACACGTCAATTAATCAGTCAAGAGCATGCTAGTATCCTTCCTCTTTTTCATGAATATTCCCTCGTCACTTTCAGAAAATTAAATGTTGGAAGACAAAGTGACAAAGAGAGCAAATGCCAAAGCCTGTCGGGATTTTGTTAACAATAGGGAATTCACATATTTAGGCCAACCTATGGAGGAAATCCTTCAGATGTTAATCAATGAAGGAAGGATCAGTTCCCCTCTACCTCCAATCAACCCCCGTTCAGGATGGTACAATTCTGATGGAGTATGTCAATATCACTCCCATTCTCGCTGTCCACGGCCCGTAAGAATGTTTGGGCACTCCGCCACCTCATCCAAAATCTAATTGACAAGGTATCTTTCACACCTAGCGGACGATGATATTGTGTTACGTGCAAGTGAGAATAGATGTCCTACTAAGTGGAAGAGTTTGGTAGCAGTCATATCCACTGAAACTGAGGGGGCTAATAAATCACTCACAATGCCAATAATTCAACTCAAGGGAAGCAACAATCCTTTGAAAGTGGCCGCTCCCAAGCCAATCAACTTGTATTACAGAGCACAATATCCTATTGTTAGCTTGTGCAAGGTTCCATGGAATTATGGAAAAGGTGAAGGATCCACCTCACATACAACTGTTGCAGTGTCGAAGGAAAATCCACTATATCTTCCCCAACGGGTGATGAAGTCTACCACCAAATCAAAGGGGAAAATACCCATAGAGAAGATTAAAAAATTCCTCCGCATTATGGGTCATAACGAAGCTAAGGTGGTTTTAAGCTTAAGAGAAGCTCCACATCAAATGTCAATTTTGGACTTGGTCCTAACTTCTGAGAATCACCGGAAGATCTTGCTGAAGGTTTTAGAAGAAGCCTATCTACCAACATCAGTTGATACGGAAAAATTTCAACATCTGGTTGATCACATTTTCAGCAACAATGTGATGTCCTTCACTGATGATGATATACCGCCCGAGGGAACCGGCCATTGCAAGTCGTTGCACATTGCTAGCTAGAGTCTTGATAGATGGAGGTTCATCTCTAAATATATGTCCATACGCTACCTTGGTTAAGATGAATATCAATCTCAATCGACTCCGGAGTAGCCATACCATCATCAAAGCTTTTGATGGAGCCCGTCGAAATTCGATCGGAGTAATTGAACTGCCAATTGAAATTGGTCCCCATACATTCTGCGTATCTTTCCACGTACTCAAGATAGATTCGGGATACAACCTGCTCTTGGGACGACCTTGGATTCATATGGCAGGGGCAGTCCCCTCCACCCTTCATCAGCAACTGAAATACATTATCAACAATAGCCTAGTCACGGTCAACGCTGAACCGGAGTGTCCTCAACACGGGGACATGTCATTCATCAATGCCAATGCAGATGTTGAACCGGTCAGCTTTTATGCCTTGGAAGTAAGCAATACCCAATACCATGCTATTGGAACGCCATTTCCCGAACCAAAGATTTTTGCTGAGGTAATGTCGGTTACTCAAGAAATGATGGCATTGGGTCATCAGCCGGGACAAGGGCTGGGTAAAGATCTCCAGGGTATCAAGTACCCAATTCAATTAACCAAGCAAATCGAAGCAATTTGGACTAGGCTATTCTGCCAGTTCTAGTCATAGGAATCCTTATAAGCATCAGCAGATTCCTTCAGCTTCAAGCGAGTGGCGTTTATCTTCGCCTTCAAACTCTGAGTCTGCACAACCTCCTATAATGGTGCCAGCCAGTATCATGGCTATGTTATTCCCTGCTTCGCATGATTGGTGAAGGAGAAAGAAGTCTTTGTTCCAAATCCCACAGTGTAAGAGGAGGAACGAAGAATCAAGCAAGTCGTCATCTGAATGATGTCAGGCATACGAATCATTGTTCATGATGAACATACCAACAGATACACCCCAGACGATGATTGCCCAGATGTAATGGCCATCATTCGGGACAGGGAGGATATGACAATCCCTCCATCACTGCAGTCCACCTTGACTTTGCCCTTGCTAATTGGAACAAAGACTCCTTGCATTGGTCGTCAAGGAGTAAACAGCGTAAACTCATTCTCGCCTCAGAGATATCATAACCGCCTTACTTTTACATCAGTATTAGCGCGCTTATTTTGCCAGTATATGCTAACACTGTGTATTATCAAAAAATTTCATATATACTAAGTGAAATCATATTTTGTTTCGTGATCCTCACGAATTTAGATGTGCATGTACTTGCGTCACGGTGCCTCTTCTCCACAAGGATTGTACCTTTGATGTAGAGATGAATTCACCTTGATGGAAATACGAGGATGACATTGAGGTGCCTCCAGAAATTCAAGAATGGGTCAAAGACAAACCTAAACCCAACCTTGATCAAACCACTTCTTTCAATCTCGGAACCTTAGAAAGCCCTAAGTTAATCCAGATTGGTTCAGACCTTACCCCAAACCAACGGAATGATATGGTTACGCTATTAACCCAATTCCAGGATGTGTTTGCATGGTCTCATGAAGACATGGTGGGTTTGTCCACTGACATTGTCCTTCATCGCCTTCCCATTAAAGAGGGATTTAAGTCAGTCAAACAAAAACTCAGGCGATTAAAACTTGAGTGGAGTCTAAAGGTGAAAGAAGAAATTGTGAAACAATTTCAAGCTGGCATCATCATGGTGTCTACATATCTTGAGTGGATATCCAACATTGTTCCCATGCCTAAACCCGGAGGGAAGGTGTGAGTTTGCGTGGATTACCGGGACTTGAACAAAGCTTCCTTAAAAGATAGCTTTCCCGTGCCATTTATCCACATTCTCATTGATAATACTGCTCAATATAACATGTACTCCTTTGCTGATTGCTTTGCTGGGTATCATCAGATCATGGTTGTTGAGAAAGATCGTGAGAAAACTACTTTCATCACGCCTTGGGGAACCTTTTGCTATAGATGGTTGTCATTCGGCCTCATCAATGTCGGAGCCACCTATCAGCGAGCTATGATGGCTCTTTTCCACGACTTAATGCACAAAGAGATCGAGATCTACGTGGATGATATCATCGTTAAATCCCGAAAGGAGGATGACCATCTAGACCATCTCAAGAAATTGTTCAACAGGTTGCGTAAATACAACCTGAAGTTGAATCCAGCTAAATGCGCCTTTGGCGTTAAATCAGGAAAGTTGCTAGGATTTCTAGTCAGCCACAAAGGGATTGAGCTGGATCCTGCCAAAATCCAAGCCATCACGGAAATGCCCATTCCTTAGACAGAAAAGAAAATACGGGGATTTTTGGGAAGAATCAACTTCATTAGCAGATTTATCTCTCAACTCACATCAACCTGTGAACCAATCTTCAAGTTGTTAAGGAAGAACTCCTCCATGAAATGAAATGATGAGTGGCAGAATGCCTTCCTCATAATCAAAAAATAGCTAGTCAAAGCTCTCGTGTTGGTACCGCCCATGAATGATGTTCCCCTATTTATGTACATGTCCATAAGTGACAATGCCATGGGCTTCATGCTAGGACAGAAAGACGATAAAGGCCAAGAACGAGCTATCTATTACCTCAGCAAAAGATTCAGCAGTAGTGAACACAAGTACACTCTGATCAAAAAGACATGTTGTGTTTTAACATGGGCTTCCATGATGTTACAACATTACCTCCATGGTCACAAAACCCATCTCATATCCCGCTTGGATCCTCTCAAATACGTTTTCAATAAACCCATGTTAAATTGTTGGTTGTCCAAATGGCAGTTGATCCTACAACAATTTGACATTGTATATGTGACTCAAAAGTCCATCAAAGGTCAAGGAATTGCGGATCAATCGTCACGCACCTTCGAGGATTTCAAACCCTTGAGACATACTTCCCGATGAGGGAATAATGATGATTCAAAGAACACCATCAAGATGATATACGCCAAGACATGAAGATGTATTTCGATGGAGTCATTAATATGGAAGGTTCTCGAGCCGGAGCAATTCTAGTATCTGCACGGGAGAGCGATTCCGTCGTCATCAAATTGCAATTTGTCGGACTAACAACACAAATTGAGTATGAAGGTCGCTCTCATGGGGCTAAAACTTGCCTGCTCAATGGGCATCGGTGCGGTTACTCGTCTTTGGAGATTCAGAGTTGGTAATCAGACAATCCACCAGAATTTATCAAACCAAGGAACTACATTTACTTCCTTACCATTGGCAAGTTTTACAGATGGTTTTAGAGTTCAAAGAAATCTCCTTTCTACACGTTCCTCGTAATAGGAATGACTTTGCGGACGCGTTAGCAACTTTGGCTTCCTTGATTCGCATATCAGACAAGGGACACTTGCCAAGTGTCATAATTTCCCTGCACAAGGCCCCAGCCTATGGGAATTACGTTGGAGAAGTATCGGATGAGCTACCTCCCATCCAGCATCCTTGGTATCAACATATCAAGGAATATCTACGAGATGGATCTACACCCGCTGAGGCGAGCCCGACTGAGAAAAGGTGGATCTATCGAATTTCTATGAAATTCTACCTGAGTGGAGATGCGCTCTACAAAAGAGATGCAGGACTAGGTCTCCTCAGATGTTTAGACAAAGATCAAGCCCAAAGGCTTATGGATGAAATCCATGGTGGAGTTTGTGGCCCCCATATGAGTGGCCCCCTCTTTGTCAAGAAAGTCCTCACGACATAACATTATTGGCTATCTCTCAAAGTTGATTGCAATGACCACGTCAAGAGATGCTATCATTGCCAGATTCATGGGAATGTTATACACGCCCCTCCAAGGGAACTCCATAACATGTGTTCACCTTGGCCCCTCTCAATGTGGGGGATGGATGTTATCGGGCCCATTGAGCCTAAAGCCAGTAATGGACATCGATTTATCTTCACCATGATCGACTACTTCACCAAATGGGTAGAGGCAGCCTCCTTCCCCAGGGTTACCAAAGAAGTCATCATTGCTTTCATCAGAAATAATGTCATTTGTCGATATGGACAACTAGAGGTGATTATGTCAGACAATACTAAGAACCTCAACAACAAAATGATAGAGGAATTATGTAGTAAATTCCACATCAAACATCTTAACTATGTCATCTATCATCCGAAGATGAATGGTGTTGTTGAAGCGGCTAATAAAAACATCAAGAAGATCATGCAAAAGATGTCCTCCAATCACAAAGAATGGCCTGACTTATTGCCTCTTACTCTGTTAGCCTACAGAACCTCAATGCGCACTTCCACTGGGGCATCCCCCGACGCATTAACCTATGGGATGGAAGCAGTGCTCCCCATAGAAGTTTAAATGGAATCCCTTGGAGTGTTAATAGACGCTCAGCTAGAGGAATACCAATGGGTACAAGACAGGTATCACCAATTGTCTCTAATAGACGAAAGGCGAACCGTGGCTATCTTCCATGGTCAGTTATATCAACAATGTATCGCCAGATCCTACAACAAAAAAGTCCGGCTACGAAAGTTTAAACAACATGACTTGGTTTTGAAGAAGATCATTGGCAACCAAGATCAATCTAAGGGAAAATTCGCTCTTAACTGGGAAGGTTCGTTTGTTGTCAAGGAAGTATTGACAGGAGGTGCTCTCAGATTACAAGAAATCGACGGCGATGAATTTCCACAACTCATCAACTCGAACCCCATGAAATGGTACTATGTCTGAAGTTGCCATCAAGCAAACGTTCTAGTGTTGGATCATCATATCACCAGTCATTTTGGTTCTTCAACCATTTACCACATACAACTCTTCCACACTTTGCCCCTCAGGGAAACATACTTTTCAAGCCAGCATCCTGGTTTCTCTGCGTTCCTACGACTTAGGTCATCCCACCACGGATTGAACCTCTCGCATTTGTAGTTTGGCTACCCATACATGTGATCAAACTTCTCATACCTGCAGTTTATCCTCAACCTAGGATTAAACTTTCTCCTACCCGCACTCTGACCTGCACATGGGATTACGTTTTTCCACTCGCCCTGAGGGGTGAACTACATTGACCTGATCTCCTCTTCAATAGGAGTACGTAGGCAACCATTTCATATGGCCCGGTAGCAATAAAACAAAAACAACAAAAACATTTCCACCCTTTTCCTTACAAAAAAAACAAAAACAACAAAAAAAACATTCATACACCATTTCTGCCATATACAGCGTTGAACCTCTTACACCAGGTTCGAACTACGCAGACCTGATCACCTCTTCAATAGGAGTACGTAGGCAGCCATTCATGGTGCGGTCTCACCCCCGGCCAAAACATAAACCCTTGTTAATTTGTACTGGGATCATCTTTCAATCCACTACATTTCATTGGCTTCAGACCAAAGGGATGGAATTACCTGAACTCCTCCCAAATAGGAGATTCGGCGACCATCTAAGTTGCGGTCATACCTTGAAGAGCAACACCAATCCATAAGAGATGGAATTAACTAGGCTTCTCCTAAATAGAAGTATTGGCGACCATCTGTGGTGCAGTCAATCTCAGAGAGGAAAGCCACACTCCTCTCCACATTTTCATGTAGAAACCAGTCCCAAGACAACAAAGATGGTACGGATACATACAGATCGATTATCCATTCTGAACTATCCAGAGACAACTCAATGTCCATCCATCCAGGAGGAATTCAGAATACATCAAGATCGCAAGCCTTAAAGCAGCAGGCAAAATATCAAGCAAGTAGTAAAGCATATCTAAAAGGGAAGTGATCCAAAATATATTTCCCTGTCACATATATATAATGTTATTTGATATATACAATATAAACTGTATATGACAAAATGGCTAAGCTAGTCTGTGCAGGAAAATACAAGCTCATCTACAAGTCAGGGTATATGCGAGCTAACAAGCCCAACATGGTGTCCCTCTCAAAAGAAGGAGGCGAAGATGTGGTCTCCTGTACGAGAATATCCACATGACCCAACAGATCTGCAACCATCTACATGGTGACCATATGCTCATCGATGTAAGTGCTCATCTCTGCAATCATGCCAGTGGTAAGGGACCTCATTGTGACACCCCCAAATCTGGTACTTCCATTTCCACAGGATTTGGTGTTCACTGTACAAACATCATTCATCTAACTACCCATAAATAAATGCAAACCATGCAATAGATAGAAATAATAATAAATCTCCCCTTATGGGTTTACATCAACTACATAATAAACATATCCCAGGTTAAACTAACCATAAACATCTGTACGGAAATATAAACAATAAGTCTTAAGTAACATCAATTCTAATTACATCACATAAATAATCAGTCTTCATTACTTGGTAAGCTTGCCCTTGCCTTTACTAGTGGAAGGTTCGTCTGCCCTTTCATTCTAAACTGCAATGTTATTATTACGCAAGAGTGAGAACGATTGCCCACAAGTATAACAATATAACAATGAATAATAACATGCGAGAGAAATAATAACTTCTAGAATAAAAGCTCAACTTTTGAATCAAGAATGAATAACAAGAATCAAAAGATTTCTGAGGGTCATAAGACCTTGAACTATGTCCTAGGTTAACAAGGGTTATACTTGAAACCTTTAACAGTCGTAAGACTATGGACCTTTCTACTCGTACTTAGGGGGATCAGCCCTTATTACCATACTGTGCATAATATCTTAACGCTAACGCATAAATAAATCCCTTTGCAGGGTTGTTCATCTCAGTTTGACATTCGAGTCCGCACCAAAGGATGTTTGGTTTGGATAATTCAATAAGGGTTCTGAAATTTAGAACGTTCATCAACTATGGACTAGTCGAATCAATAAGGTTCACTAGTCTAATAAGGTTCAACAATAATGATATTCAAATTGAATAATAATCTCAAGAAGTATACAATAGAACGAATATTGTATAACAATTTCATATTTTGAAAGGATAATAAATCTTTAATATAACAATTCGAACTTGAATAATAGTAATGAGGATTTACTCAAGGTAAATAATAAACTTGAACAATGATAACAAGAAGGGGTAGGAAACTTGCCTCATGCGTAGATTACACTTTAACTAAGCACGTTCTTTGAATTTAATCCTACATACCATTCACATTCACAATACCAGTTAATTATAACTTAACTAATCATCATAAACTCATTCTTTTGTCTAATTCGAATATTGACTATACTTGTCAAATTACCACTTTGTCACATAATTCACACTTCATGAATAACAAGCTAATTATGTATTCAATAATTCAATACACATTCAATTATGTTATTTACATGTTAAACATCTATTTTATCATCTCATCATACTTCTAACATTTTTACATGTTCATTAATTAAGTTAATAACACATTGCTAGACTTAATCATTTTACAAAAATTTCATTTCTGAACTTTACGGAGGTGGTATTGTATTAATCTGTTACACTTAGTCTTGTATGGCATTTGGTAAGTAGCCATTGAACACAACATATATACTGCATATTGGAAACTTGGCGATGCGGCGCAATGGCGCTACGGTGCGGATGTTTAGGCATGAGATGAGAGCGGCATACATGGCCGAACGAATCAGAACTGCTCAATTTCGCGAAAATTGCAGAACACAGCCAAAAACTCCAATCTAAAATATTACTACAGGAATTTAGACATACCCACATGATATAATTTATACATAATCATTACCCAATATTTATAGAATTGTTTTAACCCATTAAAACACATAATCACAGAACTAAAATATGTGAATTTCACTGACTTTGATGTTCTTGAAGGTTTTGAAAATAGTTCATGAAAATTGACACTACGGATTCGTTATAACACCGAATCCGTTCATTTAAACTTTGGTCTCTTTGTATCAACATTCATAATAAAATAAGGGTGTAAATTTTACGAAAACATTTATGTTTGACTTACTAAAATCACGTATAAGGCCATATGGCCATAACCCAAACTCTGTAATTTTGCAGCAATCATATACGACATGTTTTCATGAATTTGATGATATGGTTTACATAATATATATAATTAAATACGATGTGATATGTCATAACACATACACAACCCATAATCATTACTCCCATCCCAATTACAGAGGTTTAAACCAAAAACTTTGAAACCCATATTCATGAAACTTAACAACGTAAAATAGAAATTGGGAAAGAGGAGATTACCCTGTAGAGTATAAATTAGAAGATGATCAATGATGATCCTTTCACAAGTATTTGATTGATTGCACACTCACAATCTTTTCTCAATCTCAATTTCTCTCTCTGAACTCTAGATTATGCTCTGCTTGTTTTCTAGACTTAGGAATGATAAGAAATAAAAGAAGATGTCGTATACAAATGAACTGACGCGTTGAGGTCAGTTACCCATCATGGGTAACTGCTCTCAACTCCTTCTAAGGCCATGTTTGGCTAGTAAGAGTAAATTACAAAACTATTTAATTTAATAAAGCTTTATCATATAGTTTAAATCATGTCACACCCATACACAATAACTCAATTATATTATTTAATTTAATATAAAATAAATATAATAATTTCTCATAAATTCACATAGTCACATAATTAAATTTCTCATTAATAAATAATGTCAAATTATTAACTCTATAATTAATAATTAAATTAATTAAAATAACATCATGCTTAATTAAATAATTCACTTAATTCAATAAGCTCACATAAGTACATACTTGAATAATAAATATTCTCTATATTAATTTAATAAATGTAACACATATAATTAAATTACTCTATCACAATTGCATCAATTAATTATTTAATCTAATAATTAAATCATCAAAAATATTTATTTAATTCAATAAATATTAAAATTCAATTACAAAAATCTCGTTCGTCACATCTTTCCCCCCTTAAAAGGATTCTGTTCCCAGAATCACGACTCAATAAATTCAACCCGTTACATTATCCCCTCCTTATAAAGGTTTTGTCCCCAGAATCGCTTACACATAAATTAAGTAAATAAATGAGGGTAATTCTTCATCATATTATTTTCGAGTTCCCACGTAGCTTCTTCAGCGTTGTGGTTCCTCCAAATTACCTTAACAGAAGGTATTACTTTATTTCTGAGAACTTGTTCTTTTCTGTCGATAATTTGAACAGGGATTTCTTCGTAAGATAAATCTTTTTCAAAATGTAGGGGTTCGTATTCAATTACATGCTTGTAATCGGCTTTGTAGGGGCGTAAAACAGAAACATGGAAGACATTGTGGACATTTTCGAGTACTGGAGGTAGTGCTACCTCGTACGCAACTTCTCTGATTCTTCGAAGTACTTCAAATGGTCCAATGAATCTTGGGCTCAATTTCCCTTTCTTTTTGAACCTGATCTTTCTCTTCCAAGGAGAGACCTTCAAGAAAACATAACTACCTGATTCAAATTCGATATTTTTACGGTGTGGATTAGCGTATTTCTTCTGTCGATCTTGAGCTGCTACCAGTCGTGCTCGGATCACTTTGATAATTTCTGCTGTCTGTTTTACCAATTCTGGCCCTAGCAATTGTCTCTCACCAACTTCATCCTAGTAAAGCGGAGTTCTGCATTTTTTACCGTATAACGCTTCGTAAGGCAGCATGCCAATACTAGCGTGGTAACTGTTGTTGTAGCCGAACTCTACTAATGGTAGGTGATCATCCCAATTTCCTTTAAAGTCCATCACACAGGCTCTTAGCATATCTTCTAATGTTTGAATTGTTCTTTCACTCTGTCCGTCTGTTTGAGGGTGGTATGTTGTACTCATTCGCAATCGCGTACCCATGCATTCATGAAGACGTTTCCAGAAATTCGATGTGAAGCGCGGATCCTATCGGAAACTATTGACACCGGCACTCCGTGTCTCGAGACAACTTCTTTTACATATAACCTTGCCAACTGATCTAAATTGAATCTGATTTTGATTCGAAGGAAGTGTACGGATTTCGTCAGTCGGCCAACGATAACCCATACTGCGTCGTAGCCTTTCTGAGTCGTCGGAAGGCCAATCACGAAGTCCATTGTAATATGTTCCCATTTCCATTCTGGGATCTCTAACGGTTGTAGCAATCCACTCGGTCTCTGATGTTCTGCCTTCACTTTCTGATAGGTCAGACACTTGGCAACACATTCTGTAACATCACGTTTTAAATTCGGCCACCAGAAATGTTGTCGAAGATCTTGGTACATTTTGGTACTACCAGGGAGAATCGAATATCGTGAACTATGAGCCTCATTCAAAATGTCTTCCTTAATCTCTATGATTGGTGGTACCCAAATTCTACTCTTGAATCTCAGTATTCCTTCCTTATTCAGCTTGAATCTTGGTTCAATTCCTTCAGATATCTTCTTTGTTACCTTTTTACATTCTTCGTCCTGAAGCTAAGCCTCCTTTACTTTATCTAGTAGAGTTGTACCAGATTACATCTAAAATAGCTTATCATCAATCTTCATAGGATACTTCACTTCCAACTCCAGTTTCTCTATTTCTACAATTAACTCTTCCTCAGCAGTCAACATCATCAATTTCTCACGACCCTTTCTACTTAAGGCGTCGGCAACCACATTTGCTTTACCCGGATGGTATAAAATCTCACAGTCGTAATCCTTAATTAATTCCAACCATCTTCTTTGACGATATTCAAATCCTTCTGCGTGAAAATATATTTCAGACTCGTGTGGTCCGTATATATTTCACACTTCTCCCCGTAGAGATAGTGCCTCCTAATTTTCAAAGCAAAAATAACTGCAGCTAACTCCAAGTCGTGGGTTGGGTATCCCTTCTCATAATCCTTCAATTGTCGTGATGCATACGCAATGACTTTGCCGTTTTGCATCAGCACATAGCCAAGTCCTTTATGCGACACATCACTATAAACAACAAAATTTCCTGTATCATCCGGAAAAGATAACACAGGGGTCGTACTCAACCTCTTCTTCAATTCTTGAAAACTTTCCTCACACTTATCCGTCCAAACAAATTTCACAGCTTTTCGAGTTAAATTCGTTAACGGAGATGCGATCTTGGAAAAGTCTTGTATGAACCTTCTATAATATCCCGCCAATCCAAGAAAACTTCTTACTTCTGACGGTGTTCTCGGCTGATCCCAGTTAATCACGGCTTCGACTTTAGATGGATCTACCGAAATTCTATTTTTATTGATCAAGTGACCAAGAAATTGTACTCGTTCAATCCAAAATTCGCATTTTGAAAACTTGGAATACAACTTTTCCCTTCTCAATACTTCCAATATTAATCTCAAATGCTCTCCGTGTTCTTCTTTGGTTTTCAAATATACAAAATATCGTCTATAAATACCACTACGAACTTATCCAAAAATGGTTTGAACACACCATTCATTAGTCCCATAAATGTTTGCAGAGCATTCGTAAGACCAAACGACATTACTAAAAATTCAGAAGTGACCATATCGCGTTACAACGCCGCCTTCTTGACATCCTCCGGCCTCACCTTCAGCTTGATGATAACCGCTTCTCAAGTCTATCTTGGAAAAATATCTCGCTCCCTTCAATTGATCAAACGGGTCGTCGATCCTCGGTAATGGATATATGTTCTTAATCGTGACCTTATTCAGTTCTCTGTAGTTAATGCAGAGCCGCATCGATCCGTCCTTCTTTTTCATAAATAACACCGGCGCTCCCCACGGCGATACGCTTGGTTGAATGTACTTCTTGTCCAGTAATTCTTGTAGTTGTACCATTAGTTCTTTCATCTCTACTGGTGCCATTCGGTATGGTGCCTTCGATATTAGAGCAGTTCCGGGCGCCAAATCGATCACGAAGTTTACCTCTCTATCTGGTGGAAGTCCTGGCAAATCGTCTGGAAATACGTCGACGAAGTCCCTTACAATCTGTATTTCTTCTACCTTCGGATTCTCTTTTCGACTGTCGACTATGTAAGCTAAGTATCCTACACAGCCTTGTCTTAATAACTTCATGGCCTGCATCATCGTCAGATAACTCGCTTGTCTAGGCGACTTGCTACTATAAAACACAACCTTTGACGGAGTCATAAGGTTAATACGCTTCTTTTGGCAATCAATTACAGCCCCGTAATTGAATAACTAGTCCATTCCAAATATAACGTCAAATTCCCCAAATCGAATAGGAATAAGATCTACGTTCATGTATTACCCTTAATATCCACTCTAAAGTTCTTATGTACGTACTTAACAGGGATTATTTCTCTATTCGCAATTTCTATGTTCATGGGGTAATCCAATTCATTCTTAGGCAAATCTAAATTCTTGGCAAAATCATCGGATATAAAGGAACAAGTAGCACCCGAATCAAATAAAACATAAGCATTAATTTTATTGATCGGAATGATACCTGACACCACATCACGGGACTGAACTGCATCATGTACCGTCATATTGAAAGTCCTGGCGGTTGGTCGGTTTATTACGGTTGGTCCGGTAATAGTTAAGGCATTTCCACTGCTATTTCCCCGGTTTCCTCCTGATCCTGACCCTCTCGGTCCCTTCTTAGGACAATCTCTTGCCAGATGGTCCTTTGAACCACAAGTAAAGCAAGCACCCTTCTTTGGGTTAGGACGATTAGGTGCTATGTGTCCTTCCTGACCACAATTGTAGCACACTCTTTTTCCTTTCATACAAACACCCAGATAGGCTTTCCCGCGGGTCGGGCATGCTTCGATTCTTTTCTTCTGGTTTCCTTGTTGATTTTCCGATGATGAGTTGTCATTCCACCTTGTCTTCTGATTAAAATTTCCACCTCCAGTGCCACTTCCACTAGCCTTGATATTTACTTCACCTTTACTCTTCTTCTTCTTCTGATCTTGATTGTACTTGGTCACCGCATCGCTTCCACCTTCAGCGATGATGGTCTTTTCCAATACTCCAGCAAATGTGTTTATCTGAAACATTGATACTTTGTTGTACACCCAAGGTTTTAGTCCTTGTTCGAATCTTCTGGCCTTTCTCTGGTCCGTGTGTACTTGATACGAGGCGAACCTCGCTAACTCGTTGAATTTTGCCGCATAATCAGGTATGCTCATATTTCCCTGCTTCAATTCCAGAAATTGAACCTCCATTTGGTTCTGCGAGCTAGTTGGGAAGTACATCTCGAAAAACATTTCTTTAAATCTCTCCCAAGTAATTACACCTTCACCTCCATAAACTTTGTTTGCTTGCCACCAATAGCTAGCTTCAGACTTCAGCATAAACGTTGCAAAAGCGGTCTTCTGGTCTTCTCTAACCCTAGCAATGTCGAAAACCTTCTCCATTTCCATAACCCACGTTTGAGCCTCGATCGGGTTCATGGAACCTTTAAATTCTGGCGGTCCCACCGCCTTGAAATCTTTAAACGTAGTATTTGGTGGAGCTTGAGGTTGATTATTCATTGCTTCAGTCAGTAAGTTAACCAACTGCTGCACGGGATTAACATTGGAATTATTGTTGTTATTTGTTGACTCTTCCTGAGCTGGTTGACGTTGTTGTCTTCTTCGAGGCGGCATATTTCTGTTAAGAATAATATATGCTTATTAAATCTCTATTAAATTCTCTAAATAGTTAAGACTTAACTCAACAATTTAATATAATCATTTAACACATCATCTCAAACAACTTAATATATTTAATTTAAACTAAAAGTTTTACACCAAACGATAGCATAACTGCTATTTACATCCACCATCCTGAGATAAAGAATCCACAGGATTTAAATATTAAAATATTCCTTCGCTCATAAACATATCGAATTTACATATAAAACTAACTAAGTCTTTCACATAATTAAATGATTATATCACCGTCATCAAGGTGTCAATAGCCTTGCCACGCCCTCTTCCATGATACGAGACATCGTCCTGCGATCCAGCATGTACAATGGAAGTCCTTCGAACTGGATGGGGTACCTCAAAACTCGATCATGGGCCTCATCCATTGCATGATTAAGTGTAGATTATGTCTCTCCAAGCTTTGTCTTCTTTGCACGACCATCCTCTTCCACGAGATCAGCACGACGTGACTCTCTTACCCAGCCCTCCTCTGCTATGGCAAGCCTCTCTGAACTCCCTTTCAGATCCTTCTTCAACTTTTCTATCTCTGCGGTCTTATCTTCGGTTTGACCTTTCTCATGGACCAAATCCCATTCTACATTTCCCAGTCGTGAGTGAAGAGTCGAAATCTCTCTCTCCTTAGGCTTGAGAGTAATCTGCTGAATAATAGCTCGCTCAGTCAGATCCTGCACCTCATCTCGTAACTCCACGTTACTACGGTCAGATAATGTGTCGTACATCTCAAAGATCGATGGAATGTCGTGAAACTCCTCTTCTTCCTCTTTCTCATCAAAGTCTCCCTCAGGATCCTCCTCAGGATCTGTCTCAGGTTCATGCTCCTGACCAACAACGGTGATCAATGGAGATGACTCCCTATGTACCAACTGTTCCCTAACGACATAAATGTCTATGGGCTCCTCCTCTGTAGGTACTGTAGGTACTCGGGGTTCCTCCTCCCCTGCTCGACTAGTTCCTCCAACGTCAGACATCCTGACAACAAAATTTCAAGTTTTAGTTACTAAGTCGTACTAGTGAGAACATATATTAATACATAAGCACATAAAGTCTTTTATTATCTTCAATGAATTACGAAAATTAATTTCCTAGAACTCGATAAGATTTTTCCATCACTATGTTCTTTCTATAAGGCTACTACCTAAGGTTGTTCCCCCACCTAAGGTTCATAACCTACAGCTTTGATACCAACTTGTGACACCCCCAAATCCGATACGTCCATTTCCATAGGATTTGGTGTTCACTGTACAAACATCATTCATCTAACTACCCATAAATAAATGCAAACCATACAATAGATAGAAATAATAATAAATCTCCCCTTATGGGTTTACATCAACTACATAATAAACATATCCCAAGTTAAACTAACATTAAACATCTGTGCGGAAATATAAACAATAAGTCTTAAGTAACATCAATTCTAATTACATCACATAAATAATCAATCTTCATTACTTGCTAAGCTTGCCCTTGCCTTTACTAGTGGAAGGTTAAATCTCATTTCTTTTCGTTTTTAATCGCAATGTTATTATTACGCAAGAGTGAGCACGATTGCCCACAAGTATAACAATATAACAATGAATAATAACATGCGAGAGAAATAATAACTTCTGGAATAAAAGCTCAACTTTTGAATCAAGAATGAATAACAAGAATCAAAAGATTTCTGAGGGTCATAAGACCTTGAACTATGTCCTAGGTTAACAAGGGTTATACTTGAAACCTTTAACAGTCATAAGACTATGGACCTTTCTACTCGTACTTAGGGGGATCAGCCCTTAGTACCGTAATGTGCACAATATCTTAACGTTAATGCATAAAATCCCTTTACAGGGTTGTTCATCTCAGTTTGACATTCGAGTCCACACCAAAGGAAGTTTGGTTTGGACAATTCAATAAGGGTTCTGAAATTTAGAACGTTCATACACTATGGACTAGTCGAATCAATAAAGTTCACTAGTCTAACATGGTTCAATAATAATGATATTCAAATTGAATAATAATCTCAAGAAGTATACAATAGAACAAATATTGTATAACAATTTCATATTTTGAAAGGATAATAAATCTTTAATATAACAATTCGAACTTGAATAATAGTAATGAGGATTTACTCAAGGTAAATAATAAACTTGAACAATGATAACAAGTAGGGGTAGAAACTTGCCTCGTGCGTAGATTACACTTTAACTAAGCACGTTCTTTGAATTTAATCCTATATACCATTCACATTCACAATACCAGTTAATTATAACTTAACTAATCATCATAAACTCATTCTTTTGTCTAATTCGAATATTGACTATACTTAGTCAAATTACCACTTTGTCACATAATTCACACTTCATGAATAACAAGCTAATTATGTATTCAATAATTCAATACACATTCAATTATGTTATTTACATGTTAAACATCTATTTTATCATCTCATCATACTTCTAACATTTTTACATGTTCATTAATTAAGTTACTAACACATTGCTAGACTTAATCATTTTACAAAAATTTCATTTCTGAACTTTCTTGAGAGTGGCTACATACTATTACACTGTTACATTTTGGTCTTCATTATGGCGCCATACTGCATGCCATGCTACAACATATATATTGCGCGATTGAAATTTGGTGATGCGGTGCGGTATGGCATATGATGCGGATGTTTAGGCATGAGATCGCCGCTGTATGCGCATGAACAGAAAACTGCTTACGCAATTCGCGAAAATTGCAGAACACAGCCAAAAACTCCAATCTAAAATATTACTACAGGAATTTAGACATACCCACATGATATAATTTATACATAATCATTACTCAATATTTATAGAATGGTTTTAACCCATTAAAACACATAATCACAGAACTAAAATATGTGAATTTCACTGACTTTGATGTTCTCGAAGGTTTTGAAAATAGTTCATGAAAATTGACACTACTTGGATTCGTTATAACAATCGAATCCGTTCATTTAAACTTTGGTCTCTTTGTATCAACATGCATAATAAAATAAGGGTGTAAATTTTACGAAAACATTTATGTTTGACTTACTAAAATCACGTATAAGGTCATATGGCCATAACCCAAACTCTGTAATTTTGCAAAGAATCATATACTTACATGTTTTCATGAATTTGATGATATGGTTTACATAATATATATAATTAAATACGATGTGATATGTCATAACACATACACAACCCATAATCATTACTCCCATCCCAATTACAGAGGTTTAAACCAAAAACTTTGAAACCCATATTCATGAAACTTAACAACGTAAAATAGAAATTGGGAAAGAGGAGATTACCTCAGAGAGTATAAATTAGAAGATGATCAATGATGATCCTTTCACAAGTATTTGATTGATTTCACACTCACGATCTTTTGTCAATCTCAATTTCTCTCTCTCGAACTCTAGATTATGCTCTCGCTTGTTTTTTCTAGACTTAGGAATGATAAGAAATAAAAGAAGACGTCAGATACAATGAATCGACGTTGTTGAGGTCGGTTACCCATCATGGGTAATCGCTTCTCAACTCCTTCTAAGGCCATGTTTGGCTAGTAAGAGAGTAAATTACAAAACTATTTAATTTAATAAAGCTTTATCATATAGTTTAAATCATGTCACACCCATACACAATAACTCAATTATATTATTTAATTTAATATAAAATAAATATAATAATTTCTCATAAATTCACATAGTCACATAATTAAATTTCTCATTAATAAATAATGTCAAATTATTAACTCTATAATTAATAATTAAAATAACATCATGCTTAATTAAATAATTCACTTAATTCAATAAGCTCACATAAGTACATACTTGAATAATAAATATTCTCTATATTAATTTAATAAATGTAACACATATAATTAAATTACTCTATCACACTTGCATCAATTAATTATTTAATCTAATAATTAATCATCAAAATATTTATTTAATTCAATAAATATTAAAATTCAATTACAAAAATCTCGCTTAATTACTTCTTTCCCTTAAAAGGATTCTCATCCCCGAATCACCACTCAATAAATTCAACCTGCTACATTCTCCCTCCTTATAAAGATTTTGTCCCTCGTAATCGCTACACATACATTAAGTAAATAAATGAGGGTAATTCTTCATCATATTATCTTCGAGTTCCCACGTAGCTTCTTCAGCGTTGTGGTTCCTCCAAATTACCTTAACAGAAGGTATTACTTTATTTCTGAGAACTTGTTCTTTTCTGTCGACAATTTGAACAGGGATTTCTTCGTAAGATAAATCTTTTTCAAAATGTAGGGGTTCATATTCAATTACATGCTTGTAATCGGCTTTGTAGGGGCGTAAAACAGAGACATGGAAGATATTGTGGACATTTTCGAGTACTGGAGGTAGTGCTACCTTGTACGCAACTTCTCTGATTCTTCGAAGTATTTCAAATGGTCCAATGAATCTTGGGCTCAATTTCCCTTTCTTTCTGAACCTGATCTTTCCCTTCCAAGGAGAGACCTTCAAGAAAACATAACTACCTGATTCAAATTCGATATTTTTACAGTGTGGATTAGCGTATTTCTTCTGTCGATCTTGAGCTGCTACCAGTCGTGCTCGGATCACTTTGACAATTTCTGCTGTCTGTTGTACTAATTCTAGCCCTAGCAATTGTCTCTCACCAACTTCATCCTAGTAAAGCGGAGTTCTGCATTTTTTACCGTATAACGCTTCGTAAGGCGGCATGCTAATACTAGCGTGGTAACTGTTGTTGTAGCCGAACTCTACTAATGATAGGTAATCATCCCAATTTCCTTTAAAGTCCATCACACAGGCTCTTAGATTATGCTCATAAATTCACATAGTCACATAATTAAATTTCTCATTAATAAATAATGTCAAATTATTAACTCTCTAATTAATAATTAAATTAATTAAAATAACATCATGCTTAATTAAATAATTCACTTAATTCAATAAGCTCACATAAATACATACATGAATAATAAATATTCTCTACATTAATTTAATAAATGTAACACATAATTAAATTAATCTATCACAATTGCATCAATTAATTATTTAATCTAATAATTAAATCATCGAAAATATTTATTTAATTCAATAAATATTAAAATTTAATTACAAAAATCTCGCTCATCACACTCATCGCAAGATTATATCTCGTGATTTGCCACACATCCTCCCAGCAGATATGGCACTATCCCGCTCAACTATCACTGCATCTCTGGTTGATCTAGCCTCATCCCGCTCAACAATAGCGGCATCTCTGTGAGCTAATGCCTCGTCTCTCTCCAATAGAGCTGCGTCTCTCCCATCAAGGGCAGTCAACATCATAGATCGAGCCTAATCTCTCTCAAAGGTCATCAGATGAAGACTCTGCTCAAAGTACTATGTTGAATGCTGAATCACAACAGTACTGGTACTAGAAGAATCCAAAAGAGATGCTGGCAACCCAGCACCTGGCTCGTCCTTGATGTGGGAATCAATGTCCTCCATGGGCTCTCCCTCATCTAACTCACTATCTGGTACTGTGGATACTACCGCAACCGATAAAATCTCTGTCTCCATCCATGCGGAATACTCTGCAGAACAACCTGGATGACTAACAGAAAAATTAACTATTTCACGCTGATCCCAACATGCATACACACGAGATCGGTCCTCTGCTGAAAGATAGCGAGAGGCTTAACACTGACCTATCGGCCCCTCGAAAGGATGAAAGTCCTAAAACTGGTCAAACTACGACATCACGGCCAACGGCTGATAAGTAGTCACGCCCCTCAAACCAGCCAGAGGGAGATAGTCCATGCCCGGAGCATGAGTAATAAAGTTGTAGGGTGAGCTGAGCCCCGAACACGGTAATATGACAAATGGATCTTTGATATCCGCCAAAAATATGGACCAAGACATAGCATTTGTACACTCCGATGGCTGAAAGGAGTACGACATGGCTATATCATGGGTGAACCAGTTCCCATGTTGTCTAAGAGTGCCAATCGGTCTCAAATGTGACATAAATCACACATATAGCATGACCGAGCTGCCCGTGAACACTCCTGTCGGATAAGTGTAGCAGTAGGTGGCTGACCGCAGGGTCTCTGCTATGATCATCGGTATAATGGTACGACCCTCCCTAAGAGCTTTCACCACCATGATGACTCCGATGTCAATCTCATCCATGTATCGTGGCATATATACATACGACAGTACGTACAACAGTAGTACATCAACCCTGGCTAGACGCCAATGATCCTCCGGTGCGGTGAAATACCCGGAATGTCGTGAATAACTATCCTTAGAGCGAAATCTGTCAAACAGAAAATGCTGAGATATAACGTGGCTCGATGTAAGCTCATCCTGCACCACTCTGCTCCTCAATCCAGTGAGGTTCATGAACCGTCGACTCATGTCCCCCAAAGCCATATGCACGCAAGGTCCGCTCCAATGGCAAAGATCGCCAACCGTATATCGCTTCTCCGTAGTAGGAGTCAACTCCTGGATCCCAAATTGGAAAACCTGCCTATCTGATACCCAATGCTCTAGCATGCCATCCACAAACCCTGCGGGAACCTGAAACATCAACAGGGTCATGCTATGCTGCAACAAATAATCTACGATCACCCTATCTGATGGTGACATGTTATCGTACCACGATCGCATACCCGATGCCACCAATGATTGTGGGGTATGATCAATACGGCTAACTGTCGAAGAAGACATCTGTACGGGCTGTGTCATAAGACCATCCAGGGGTCAATGCTGAATATCTCTGGACATACATACATATACATAACATGATAATGCATAGAAGATAATGGATAGCAATATGATATAGGGAATAAAAAATTGTGCATACATTCCTAAGTATATCAACATCTAATACATCATCTCTGTACAGCTACAAATACAGGGAAATGGGGCATAGACGCCCTATTACTAACATATGCCTATCAAAAGATATAGCGAGAATGGGGCACAGCCACCCAATATCTAACAGAGGCCTATCAAAAGATATAACGAGAATACACATCAGAAGAAGACAATGGTGTCAATATCTACATCATCAATCCTGTCCACCTGATGTAACTCCTCTTGAGTCACTGGATCTCTATCAATAGGGATGTCAGGCCTATATAGAGGAGGATCTACGCCAGCAAAACTGAAAGGATCATCTGAGGGGCCAGCGCCTGAGCTGGAAGGATCACACGAAGATGCCTATGCCGGATCTCTGCCCAAATGCCGGATAAATATATGGGCCCCACCCCTCTGGCTTGGTCCAGTTCGAGTTGCAAAGGAGTTCTTACGGACTAAAAAAGTCAAAACGGGAATAAAAACGCTACGTTATTGAGCAAAACAACATACAATCCTGGTCTTCTCGGATGAAACTTTGAGTCCGTACATCACTCATTGGTAGTCACCCGAACACAAGGTATACCCTGTCAATGATCTCATTTGTTACAAATCACATCCGGCAATACCTTGTACAGGTCCAATGCCGCCAACTCTGGGTCATTACCCTAAAAGATCAACGTGATCCCCGACGGCGGTTACAACGTAGATCCCCGATGGGGGTTACAACGTAGATCCCCAACGGGGGTTAAAACATAGATCCCCAATAGGGGTTACAACGTGAAGCCTCGGCAGGGGATTAAAACGTATATTTTAGTCTTTGACACACATATCAATGAAGGTCAAGTAGCCTTGACGTTATCTCAACCGATGGCGATTAAACCTATCGGAGCTATAGAGCTATTCAAGGATTTTATGCTTGATTCCACATATTCCCTAGCGGACCCCCGGCGGGGGTCACAATGCAATGTTCCATTGATTAACACGTCAGCGAAGGTCAAGAAACCTTGATAATCTACCCACAGAGTATCAACCGTTGATTCACACGTCAGCGAAGGTCAAGCAGCCTTGACAGTCTACCCCATAGGGTTTTCATCCGTTGATTCATATGTCGGTGAAGTATATGTCAACGAAGGTCAGGCATCCCTGACAGCATTTGATGTTGGCAGTAAATCCAACAGAATCTTGACATGTCCTGGCGATACCAACCAGGAAAGGTCAATGTTATCAAGGAGGATTGATGATGGAATATGTTATACACATCCTCAAACAGACCAAGCTTTATCCCCACAGATCTTTTACACATAAGAGGTACATCTTCAGGATTAAGTCGTTATCAAGGATCTAGGAATTTGGTGATAACCCAAACATTAATATCCTAACAGATTCAGATTACACATCAAATCTAGTCATCATTGCCAATCCCCAATTGAAGCAACAGGGAGCCAGCAATCATCCCCAGCATGTTGGGCTACAACCCCGTACACATGCATCATACATTTGCATCATGTTGCTACATATAGTACCATGTTTGTCTTGTTGCATTTCAAGTGTCTAGGATTCTTTATCCTACCCATGCATTGCCTTGCATGAGGATTATAAAGAGGGACATCTGTAGACACTCAAAATGTTTTATACACCCGTCACTAACAGTGCAGGAGGACAGATTCATCTTTCAAGAGGGAACCCCCGAACACACACCGGGAGTAACAATTCTGACCTCGAATATAACCCCGAGGCGTGCAGATCCAATACCGAAACACACACCGGAGAAGATCGATTAATCTCGGAGCCCCGAGGTATCCAGTCTCAGTCCCAATCATGGGAATAGCTACCAACCTTGGTGATCACCCCAAGGAATGCAGTTTCAGCGATAAACCCAAAAATGCTTGTTTCAAATGCAACCAGCTTCAATCTCGATGCTCACAACGAGGTACTCAGTACCAACCCAGAGATAACACCGGGAGAATAGGCACACCTCAGAGATGCCACTGAGGACCTTCAACAATTATAGCAGTCCAATCTCAGCGAAGCCCTGAGCAACATCTGCTTTATCAGACCAAACCGGTGATAACACCAGTGAAGGGCAACATCGTCATCTCGCCAACACGATGCCACGTCACGTCATCTCAACATTTCATACACATATCTACACAACGATGTCCCACAAGAATCAAGGAAAACCAATCCCAAATGACTATTGTGTAGGGTAACAGATAGAATTTGAAGCTTGAAGACCAGAGGGCATAGTCCCATCTTCAATGACTTCATACAAACTCTAATCCCATGCCATTGTACAACTCTTGACAACGGCGGTCCGAAATAGGTCATGTATACCTCAATCGGATGCCCGGATTGCACTTCTGAAAGTTTGAGCGGACATTACAGTGCCCGAGTGCACGTACTACGAGACGACCTGACCCGAGAAACCCAGGGCAGCCCGGGTAGCCTCTGGTACACCTACAGCCGAGCTGCAGGTACCCTCTATAAATAGAGGGCTTGGGGTGGCCATTTTGCAAGAGAAAACGACGAGCAAGCCCAGCCCAATTTGCTCTGTAGTCACCCCATACGGAGTATTTTCTCATTTTAAACACCTGTGAGCTCATATATAGCTACTTTTGTACCCACAAAAGCCAGTGTTTACCCACTTTTAAGATATAGAAGTCTTCTTTGGCAGCCCATTGTAAGCCTTCTCACACACTTTAAAGTATTTCTCTTCATCTTTGCACACACCCTTCTTCACGTTGAGAGTCGTGTTACGTGCATTTACCTGGACTTTGGTCCGTGGTTTTATTTCAGTTTGTATGTACATATACCTTTATATATATTTATTTATATATATGGACTAACATTATCGAGTTATGCCTCGATTGAGTCTAGGCTTCGGTCTGGAGCGTTTATTTGCTTTTATATATTTATATATATATATATATATATATATATATATGAACTGTGTGTCAAACATTGTTCGATGAGCCTAGGCTTCGGTCTGGAGCGTTTATTTGCTTTTATATATATATATATGAACTGTGTGTCGAACTTTGTTCGATGAGCCCGACTTCTATGCGAGCGCGCTCATCGCTTTAATATATATATATATATATATATATATATATATATATATATATGTTTATATATATATGAACCGTATGTGTCGACTCTTTTCGATAAGCCCGGATTTTATATCCTATATGCTTACTCGCTTTTATATATATATATTATATATATGAACTGCTGTCGAACTCGCTTCGATGAGCTTGAATTTTACATCCGGTCGCGTTTACTCGCTTTTATATATATACTTATATATATGAATCGTTGTCAACTCGCTCGATGAGCCTGATTTTACATCCGTGCGTTTATTGCTTTTGTATATATATATATATATATATATATATATATATATATATATATTTTCATCCCACCTGGAGTTTACTTCGTGGTGGTTGATCGCTTTTACAGCTTTATTTACGTTTTGTCCTTCCTGGAGTTCACTTCGTGGCAGTTGATTGCTTTTTACAGCTTTATTTACATTTTGTCCCGCCTGGAGTTTCCTTCGTGGCGGTTGATAGCTTTTACAGCTTTATTTATATTTTTTGATCCCCCATGGAGGTGCTTCGTGGTTGGTGATCATGTCTGTATATATATATTTACAGCTTTTATATATATACATGCTTACTGCTTTCATACAAATTGCGGTATCATGTACGCCTAGGAATCATGTGATCACAGATTCAGCCTATTGGATCTAGATTCGGTTCCCGTGATGGACATTTTCAACTGTAAGCATCTTGCAAATTATTCTGCGATGTATGAATTTCCTCAGATGGTTTATATACCCACGAGGAAGTTGACATTATTTTGTACATTATTTTCGTACTGATGCCTCACATCTGTAAAATAAAATCAATCAAGTCGAACACTTAATAAAATGGGAGTGTAAAAGGTCTCAATTACTATTGAGCATCAGGGTTTAAAAAACCTCTTTTATAAAACATCACTGTCATATCTTGCTAAAAACTGAATTTTTACATAAATTCAAACCCTGTGTATATAGGTGCGAACGAGGCCTCGCACTACTTCCAAATAACGGCACATTGACCCACACACACACACATTCAGATAATAGTTTCTTGAAAAGAGGCGGTCACCGTGGTAACACGGATGTCGGGGGGGTGCCTAACACCTTCCCTTCGCACAATCAAGTCCCTGGACCCTAATGAATCTCGGTTTTACCGACCCGTTTAGCAGTGTCACATCACTGGGTCAATGTGCAAACCTTTTTTCGGTTGTGTTGGTACAACCATTTAAAAAACCAACTGGCGACTCTTAACAGTCCATCGTCGACATTATACATGTCGGACCATTTTCACTTGTTTTTTCAAACAAATCTCACCTAAAATGAGAACACCAAAGAATAAGTAACGGAAAGGGACAACTAAAAATCCCGATGTCGACACACCAAAAAGTTTCCCGTATTATCTGGTAATGACAACACAGGTGTCGCACTTAATTTCTTTTTCAAATCTTGAAAACTCTCTTCACATTTCTCCGTACAAACAAATTTTACAGTTTTCCTTGTCAAATTGGTTAGCGGAGTGGCTATCTTGGAAAAATC
The DNA here is from genome assembly GCA_020205605.1 of Panax ginseng. Lineage (NCBI taxonomy): Eukaryota > Viridiplantae > Streptophyta > Magnoliopsida > Apiales > Araliaceae > Panax > Panax ginseng. The sequence continues at coordinate 57,830,070 of CM035140.1, read as the reverse complement.
TCGAATAAATCTTCTATAATAATCGGTAAGTCCGAAGAAACTCCTCACCTCCGACGGTGTTCTTGGTTGTTCCCAATTGATTACAGCTTCCACTTTTGATGGATCCACTGAAATCCCATCTTTGTCAATCACGTGCCCAAGAAATTGTACACGATCTAGCCAAAATTCGTACTTAGAGAATTTTGCGTACAACGTTTCCTTTCTTAGTGTTTCCAACATCAAACATAAGTGTTCCACGTGTTCTTCTTAAGTTTTGAGATACACCAGAATGTCATCGATAAATACCACTATAAACTTGTCTAAGAATGGTTTAAACACCATGTTCATCAAATCTTTGAATGCAACAGGGGCATTGGTCAAACCAAAAGACATCTCCAGAAACTCGTAATGTCCATACTGAGTTCTACATGTCGTTCTAGGTATATCCTCCTTTCTTACCTTCAATTGGTGATATCCACTTCTCAAATCTATTTTCGAGAAGTATTTAGCACCCTTCAATTGATCAAACAAGTCATCTATTCTTGGCAACGGATATTTGTTTTTAATAGTGACTTTGTTCAATTCCCTATAATCAATGCAAAGACGCATTGACCCATCCTTCTTCTTCATAAATAACACTAGCGCTCCCCACGGTGATACACTTGGTTGACTATACTTCTTATCTAACAGTTCTTGTAATTGTACCATCAGTTCCTTCATCTCTTGTGACACCCCCAAATCCGGGACTCTTTCAACCCGACATATGGTGCTCCACGGTGCTACAGTTCACACAAACATTCAATTGAAATGCCTCAAAAGAACGAATATGTCTTATATATATTCCAAAACAATACTATCATTCCCCGAGTTCTTTATAACCGTTACATTTGTTCTTGTCATAATATCAAATATTATCATTACAAACCTATATTATTACATAGGCAATCTACACGTTCACTTTAGCCTTCTCTTTATCCTTGTAGAATCCTTCGGTCCATTCGGTCTAAGCTGCATTCATATGGTTCAAGCAAGAGTGAGCATAACAAGCTCAGCAACTACAACAATTTCATTTTTTAAAAGCATGCTTGAAACATAGGAATCGTATATCTTCAATAACTGGATGATAGTTACGAAGTACTATCAATAATTCAAAATAGCTTTCCTTTTTCTTTCAAAACATTTTACAATAACAATATTCATCAATTCATCAATTCTAGTTCAAGACGTGAATGTCTTATAGTTTCTTTGAAAAGGACAACCCGGCACGAAGTCCGTAAGTTCGACATAGCTTACGAGTACATCTAGGTGATCAACCTATAGTACCCTATGTTGATCAATACTACATCCATTAAACGTGTGTACGTTTAAGTTGTGGCAACCTCACGTGCCCATCGAATACTCGATGAAAATACATTTGTTTATTCATATTCAAGCTTACCTTGAATCCGTACCAATTAGTTGGCGTAGGATAGCGTTAGCAATTCTATATTGAAAGACTTGTAAACAGTTCAATCAATCTATCAAGATTAGTCTAGCCGAGCTAAAACTGGCATCGACTCTTTCTTCAAAACCATACATGCATCTCATAATTTGAATCATTTGAAAACCTGGCTAACACGAAGGTTAGACAAGGGTTTAAGAAAAAAAACTTGCCTTCAGCGTCTGCTACAGTACAATTACGTTTCCTTTGAGTCTTTACAGTCTCTACAATACATAATCGCATAACATACCACATTAGGTCATGAATGAACATACATAGTTCCTAAAGAATCTTACCCTAATTCTCAATCTAATCCAGTATTAGATTTATTATTATGGGTTCCGGCTTTCCGTCATTCTTTTACATCATTCTTACTAACTTCGTTCTCTTCTAACACTTAAGTGAAATTACTTCATTATTACAACTCGGTTCCAGTTAATTATCCGTCCTCACGGCTTATTAACGCTCTTTACGTTATTTAAGCGAAACGCGATCGTCATTGATTAAGTACGTTTATTGCATACCGTTTGTGTTCATCTTCCATTGACTTTCTTTAACCCTAAGTGATCATACTTGGGGTTCAATTATAACTTAATAATGTTTGATTAAGTTCTTTAACTCATTGTTAACAATTCCCATTCATGTTCCACTTGTAAACATTCTTCATTGTGTATGTTTTAAAATATCGGCTACTGCCACGGTAGATTCCTTTTGTTAAGCCCACCATACGCTTCCCATTAAGGCTTGGAGACCGGACTCGGCGCTGCGGCGTGAGTCACTTTGTTAACTATCGCATCATGCACGAGCTTGCGTTGTCTCTAAAGCTCACTTTGGTGACTGCGCGCTGCAATATTTAAGCTTGAGTCGTACAGCAGTCATGACTCGAGCCACGAATAGTTTTGATAGATTTTCAACTTTATGAGATTCCCTGACTCAGAATCTCTTCAAGTTATAAGTCCGAATTGGCTCGTTCAAAAGCCTATGGTTCACAAATTACGTACTCTATGCGTTCATGCAAGAATTTTATCTATTCAACTTCGTTTGCTAAAATTTCACCAATTAGCCCCTTTTTAACGAAAATGATAAACGTTCGTGAACGTTCAACGCTCGTTTCTTCGTTCTAATTCGGAATCCGGCCATTTTCGAGTCCGCAACTCTATAATGACAAATACGACTTGTCTCCATTGAAAACCAATGTTTCCAAGCTCAATATCAAAATTGGACTTCCATTTCGAGAATTTCACGAATTCGACGATCGTCGTCTAATCGTGTGAATTCTGGCGAAACTTCGTTACTTGAGATTTTTAAAGCATTTCACTTGGATTCAATCCATTATACTATCATCTTGACATACATATTACAACATCTTATTTTCATGTGAAATCATTACATGTTCTTCATGAACTTATTTACTTATTAAAGTATAATATACTTAATTTTATTGCTTATGACTTATTAATGAGTTAAGTCCTTTAATAATTATTCTTACCTCTTTTTATCATACTTGTACCATTAATGTAAACATGTTACAAGTTCTTACAAGTTCTTATTAAGTTCCTACTAACTTCATCACCATTATCTCATGACAAGTTCTTACAAGATCTTCATAAGTTCATAACTTATATAAGTAGAAATGACTTATTCATAACTTATTACGACTTAAGTCCATTAACCATTCATTCTTACCCTTCCTTAGCATGCTAGTTCTACCAATACCCCTTCTCTATCAATAGAAGAGAGAAAGAAACATGGTTTAAGATCACTTACTATTGAATAACACTTGGTAAATCTTTGTTCTTCTTTCTTGCTTCTTGAATCTCAAAGACTAACTCTCTAGCTTTTGTAACTTTTTCTCTCTAACCAATAAGCTATAAGTTATTGGATGAAAATCTCACAAAAGGAAGTATAACTTATATGTGCTTATTCTCTCTACCAAATAAGCTCTCCTCTTAGGTTGGATGAAAAACTAACAACCAACAAATGAATGCTTAAGCTCTCTATTTATAGGACATCCTAGGTTAGGGCATAAGGGTCATTAAGCCACTCCACCTCCTTACTATTCCAAGCTTAGTAACCAAGTAAACTTGGTCCCCACATTTACTTGCTCACCACATAAGTTATCCATTGCTTAGCCCTTAAGTCTCTTGCTAATCACAACACTTGGTCACCACACTTACTTAATCATTAAGTATACTTGCTCCCCACAACACTTAGTCCTTAAGTTTACATTGTCATCACTTATAAACACTTTGTGTGATCACCACACTAACTTAGCTTCTAAGTTTACTTGCTCCCTAATTTGGATCATCCATGGTTTGCCTCATGGGTTTAAACCAACTCTTAACCCATTGGATATTTACTTTGGGCCTTAGCTTAATTAACTTACTTAATCATTTGGGCTTCTAGCATAATTTTACTTTGGGCTTGTAATTAAACAAACATTGGGCTAACATTAATAAATTCACATTGGACTTAACCATTCAATACTTGGGCTCACATAATACTTAACAAATCCTACCAATTCTACAAATTCAATACATTGAGCTTAAAGCCTTATAACGTATAATCACGTATTCATCTTGTATTCACCTCGTATATTTATTCAACATATACGATATACCATCATTCATACGTGATTTCATATAATACCTCGTATCATACTCAGATTCTTCTCTACCTCGCATAATACCTACGTATTATACAATCATCGCTAATTCATTAATCACATTACATTTCCTTCTCGAAAGTCACATTTCCTAAACGTTAGGTTTTAAGTCCACAGGCAAAATATTACATTTTCCATAACTAAAATATTATTGGATATTCCATCTCACATCAATATTCTATCGTTACGTATTTCTCGGAAGTTCAAAAATAATTCTCGAGCAGAAATGCGTGAATAGTGTTTTTTAGAAAATTTCTCGGAAAGCTTTTATTTTCGTCTTGGAAATTCAAACACTTTAATTCTACCACGTAGCCAAAATCCTACGATGTTCTAACATTTCTAGGCCAGAGAATGACGTTCGATTAGCTTGCTCCATAAATAATTTATTAAATTCATTTAATAAAAATAAAAATTTAATTCTCAAAAATTCGATTTTCTCAAGGCATTACACTCTTCCCTCCTTATAAGGATTCTTTCCCCAGAATCTCGCTAATAATACTTACACCACAGAGGATATTTTTCCTTTATTTTAATCTCGAGTTCCCACAATGCTTCTTCGACATTGGGGTTCTTCCATTTCACCTTCATCGAAGGTATTATCTTTTCACACATGACTTATCACTTCCTGTTAACAATTTGAGTTGGATGTTAAACACTTAATAACACATTACAATATCTTCCTTTTATTAGCTCTTCTTTTAACGTTAAACTTATTTGGAACTCAAATTCCTCCCTCAAAAAAAGACTATACTTAGTCTTCTACTTATCCTGCCTCATCTTCTTCATTACTTACATTCCTCCTTACCTAGTTGTACTTCATTAAATCATTTCATTAACGTGCATTGGGTCTACGTTTTAAATAACAATTCTACCCCTTCATTCCGTAATTTAACTCCTAACTCCGATCTTACCATTTCCGTTATTAACTCCTTCTGAGTTGCTAACATCGATAGCTTTTCCTTACCCTTCATACTTAACGCATCGGTTTCTACTTCTACCTTCCTTAAATGATATAAGATATCATAGTCCTCCCCCTACTGCATATTCAACTTTTCCTGTGTGAAGATATATTTCAGACTCTTAAAGTCTGTGTATATCTCACACTTCTCCCCATATAAATACTATCTTCAGATTGTTACTTCAAAAACTACAACTGCCAATTCTAGATCATAAGTAGGATAGACCTCCTCATAATCCTCTAACTGGCGTGAGGCATACACAATGACATTGCCATGCTATAAGAGCACGCAATCATGTCATCTATGCGAACATCGAGATATACTACAAAATTCCCCGTATCATCTGATAAAGATAATACAGGTGTCTTACTTAATCGTCTTCAATAATCCTGTGACACTAATGGTACCTTCAACCATAGCACCTCACAAGAATATCTATCAAATTGGCCACCGACCTGATTGGCGCCACTTACAAAAAAACCTACTTCCGCACATTAGTCAACCTAAATGACATAACCAGAAACTTGGCATAACCATAACGAATTCTTAACGTCATCTTAGGTACCTCCTCCTTCTTCCTTACTTCCAACCGACTATACCCCATACATACATCTATCTTTATAAAAAATTCTTTTTGCCCTCTCAATCCACCAAATAGATCATCGATCCTGGGCCATGGGTATTTATCCTTAACCGTTATCTTACTCCTATTACGATAGTCGATATGCAACCATAACAACTCATCCTCTTCCTTAACATCAACCTAACTTGTGTCATGGTTCGACAATAATAATGTCGCGGTATTTTAATACCGTAAATTACTACCTTAGATTTTTCTGAGAAAACTAAAGGTTCACACTTTTCTTATAACTATTTGTTATAGCTCTATGGTTAATCAACCCATTCATACCAAGAATTTCCTCAAATTCTCTCAACATAAACAGTACTTATCTACTGATACCTACTTACTTCGATTATCCATGAAATAATTTTCATGAATATAATTTAACGAAAGTTATTTCCTCCTTCTCTACCTTAATGTTTTAAAGGTATTTATAATCCCTTCTAGACAGACTCCTAGATGAGTCTTTCCACCTGTCTTACACACCTTAATCCTACACTTAGGATCCCCTTGTCCCACTCCAGTATCCCCGGAGTTAAAAAAATTTCGTCTTGGGCATACTGCCAATGGCATTCTCTGCCTTGGTTCGTCCCTCTCTCTTGCTCTCATTCTTTCCCTCTTTGTGGTATTGAGTCTGCAATTCACTACCATCTTATGCTACAATCACCTTCTCCAGAATGATCCCATAGAAAACACTCTAGATCACCAAAATCCCACTATAGAGCTAGGGTCTCAGGCCCTGCTCCAATCTACGAGCCTTCACCTCCTCGTTGTCCACGTGATGTGAAACAAACATTGCCAATTCATTTGAATTTGGTTGCGTACTGGGGAAATATCATATCCCCTTGCTTAAGTTCTAAGAATTCAATAACTATCCTCCCTCACATATTTGTAAGAAAATAATTCTCAAAGAAAACCTTCTTGAATTGTTTCCACGTTACTGCATCTGTTCTAACCCCACCCTGGTGAGCCTTCTACCAAAAGTTGGCTTTACTCTTCCTTAGGTAAGTCACAAAAGAAAACTTCTGTGGCTCACCACATAAGTTATCCATTGCTTAGCCCTTAAGTCTCTTGCTAATCACAACACTTGGTCACCACACTTACTTAATCATTAAGTATACTTGCTCCCCACAACACTTAGTCCTTAAGTTTACTTTGTCATCACTTATAAACACTTTGTGTGATCACCACACTAACTTAGCTTCTAAGTTTACTTGCTCCCTAATTTGGATCATCCATGGTTTGCCTCATGGGTTTAAACTAACTCTTAACCCATTGGATATTTACTTTGGGCCATAGCTTAATTAACTTACTTAATCATTTGGGCTTCTAGCATAATTTTACTTTGGGCTTGTAATTAAACAAACATTGGGCTTACATTAATAAATTCATATTGGACTTAACCATTCAATACTTGGGCTCACATAATACTTAACAAATCCTACCAATTCTACAAATTCAATACATTGAGCTTAAAGCCTTATAACGTATAATCAATGTATTCATCTCGTATTCCCCTCAGATATTTATTCAACATATACGATATACCATCATTCATACGTGCACTCATATAATACCTCGTATCATACTCAGATTCTCTACCTCGCATAATACCTACGTATTATACAATTATCGCTAATTCATTAATCACATTACATTTCCTTCTCGAAAGTCACATTTCCTAAACGTTAGGTTTTAAGTCCACAGGCAAAATATTACATTTTCCATAATCTGAAATATTATTGGATATTCCATCTCACATCAATTCTATCGTTACGTATTTCTAAAGTTCAAAAATAATTCCCGAAAGCGTAAATGCGTGAATAGTATTTTTCTAAAATTTCTCGGAAAGCTTTTATTTTCGTCTTGGAAATTCAAACACTTTAATTCTACCACGTAGCCAAAATCCTACGATGTTCTGACATTTCTAGACCAGAGAACGATGTTTGATTAGCTTGCTCCATAAATAATTTATTAAATTCATTTAATAAAAATAAAAATTGAATTCTCAAAAATTCGATTTTCTCGGGGCGTTACATCTCTATCGGAGCCATTCTGTACGGGGCCTTCGATATTGGAGTCGTTCTTAGTGCTAAGTCTATCACAAACTCAATCTCTCTGTCAGGCAAAAGTCCTGGAAAATCCTCCGGAAACACATCTACAAATTCCCTAACCACTGGTATCGCTTCTAGTTTCACACCCTTCTTCTGAGTATCGACTATGTAAGCTAAATAACCCACACAGCCTTGACTCATCAACTTCTTGGCCTGCATAATTGTCAAACATCTCATTTGTCTAGGCGATTTGCTACCATAGAAAACTACCTTTGACGGAGTCATAAGGTTTACACATTTCTTTTGGAAATCAATTACCGCTCCATAATTGAACAGCCAATCCATTCCCAAAATAACATCAAACTATCCAAGTCTAATCGGAATTAAATCTGCGATCATGGTATTCCCCTTAATAGTCACCCTACAGTTCTTGTATACTAACCTAACAGGAATTACTTTCTTATTCGCAATTTCTATGTTTAAAGGAAAATTCAATTCTTCACTAGGTATTTCTAACTTCTTAGCAAATTCATCAGATATAAACGAGCAAGTAGCCCCCGAATCAAATAATACATATGCATTTATATCATTGATTGGGATAATACATGACACCACATCTTTTGATTGCACAATCATGTTGAAGGTTCTAGATATGGGTTTGTTTGATGTTGTTGGTCCAGTAATGGCCCATGTACCTCCACTGCTACCTCCATTATTTCTTGTTATCTCTCCAGCCATCTTCTTAGGGCACTCACGAGAAAAGTGATCCTTGGACCCGCATGTGAAGCAAACGTTCTTCTTAGGTTGAGTGCAATTTGGGGCGATGTGACCCTCCTGGCCACAGTTGAAGCATACTCGTTTCCCCATCAAGCACACACCCTTGTGAAACTTCCCGTATGTAGCACAGCTTTGAACTTCTTATTTTGTTGGTTACTCTGCTGATTTCTAGCACCCACATTTCCATTCCATTTTCTCTTCAGGTTACTGTTGCCGTTTCCACTACTACCCCCTCCATTCTTAATCTCCACTTCATTCTTCTTCTTTTTCTGTTCTTGATTGATCTTAGTTACAGCCTCGCCTCCACCTTCAGCGAGAATTTCCTTCTCCATTATCACGCAAAACATCTTCGGTTGGAACAGGGAGACCCTCTTCAGACAAACAGGCTTCAAATCCTGCTCAAACCTCTTCGCCTTGTGTTCGTCTGTGCTGACTTGATATGGCGCAAACCTCGCCAACTCGTTGAATCTTGCGACATACTCAGACACCATCATCGTTCCCTACTTTAGTTCCAAAAAATGCACTTCTAGCTGACTCTTTGAACTCTCTAGGAAATAGGTCTCGAAGAATATTTCCTTAAACCTATCCCAGGTCATAATCCCTTGACCTCCTCGAGTTTTATTGGCCTGCCACCAATAACTAGCCTCTACTTTCAATATGAATGTTGCAAAAGCAGTCTTCTGATCTTCCCCTACCCTCGCAACATTGAATACCTTCTCTATTTCCATGATCCACATTTGTGCCTCCAGGGGATTCATGAACCCACGAAATTCAGGTAGTCCAACCGCCTTGAAATCCTTAAATGTTGTTCCTTGATTTTGAGGTTGATTCTGCAACGCTCCTGTTAGTAACATCACTAGCTGTTGAACGGGGTTAGCATCAACATTGTCATTATTGGTTCCTTCAGTGGCTCTCTGTCATGGTGGTTGACGTCTTGGAGGTATTTTCTGTTAAAATATACACTCATTAGATTATTACTCAACTTCTTTAAGTATTTTCTACTTAACTTGCCTCCATAAAAGAAATAATCACATAACACATAACATTTTGAATAAAATAATGACTTTTATTTATTCATAATCTCTTTGAAAATATATAACAATAGCATCCCTGCTACTTACATTACTTTCCTGAACTACTAAAGTTTTAGGACAACATCATCATCATATCCCATAGGCTAAATGTCACTAGGGATTTACAAATTATTTAACATTTTATTAATCGCATAACAACTACGATGTTCTACTAAGATACTGCTTAGCCTTACTACGTTCTTCCTCCATAATCCGGAACATTGATCTGCAATCTAATATGTATGATGGCAGCGTCTCGAACTGAATTTGATAACCCATGACCCGATCTTGAGCTCGATTAATAACGGTGTTGAATACACTATTCATCTATTCCATCTTCATTCTATTGGCTTGTGCGTCTTTCACTGTTATCCCAGCTCGTTGAAAAGCTTCCTCATATGCGTCTTCGGCTCTTGGCCTCTTAGTAGCTTCTTCCTTCAGCGTGTTCTTCAGTTCTGCGATCTCCTCGATCAGCTGTTCCTTCTCTCCTTCAGTATGAACCAGCTTCTCTTCGACATTGTTCAAACGTTCATCTCGATCCTGGATCTCATCGTCCTGCTGTGCCATTGAGGTCTATTGCTCACCTACTATCTCTTGTAACTCCTCGCTAGTATCCTGAAGTTCAACGTTGTGGTCGTAGACTTCATCATACATACGAGCAGCTATCGAGTTCAGTTGAATCTCTTCCTCCTCATCCTCCTCATCCTCATTCGCCTGCGGCAGCTCAACGGGATCTTCATCATCTGTTTCTATATCTTCATCATCATCTTCAACCAATGTGACCAACGGGGCTGACTATCGTGGCAGTAGTTGTTCCCAAACCACCTGAATGTCACGAGACTCCTCTTCTCTAAGCATCTGAAGTCCTTCCTCCCTAGCCTGACTGGATTCTCCGACATTAGTCATCCTGATAACAAAAATTTTAAGTTTTCATTATTAATCATTACTAATCGACACTCACAAGCACATAAGTTGTAAACACATAAGCACATAAGTGTTTTATTACTTCTTCCTTAAAACTCGATAAGAGTTTATCACCACTATCTTTTCAAAGGTTACTTCTTAAGGCTTTTCCCCCACCTAAGGTTCATAACCTAAAGCTTTGATACCAACTTGTGACACCCCAAATCCCGGTAATTCATTACCACAAGATTTGGTGTTCACTTAAATAAAAACATTCATATCTAACTACCCAATCATAATAAAAATTGAATAATAAACCTTCCCTTAAGGGATTACATTAATAAAATCTCTCAGGTTATCTAACATTTACATACAATCATTCAAATGCAGAAAATAAATAAAATTCATTACAATCATTCAAAATAAAGTTTGATAATAAAATATCAAAATGATTACAAGTCTTCAGTACTTGTTCATCTTTCCCTTTCCCTTACTGGTGCTAGGTATGTCGACCTTCTCAACTTTAGCTATAATATTTATATAAGCAAGAGTGAGCAAACAAGGCTCACTTGAAATGAAATTGAATAAAACTTTACATTAACTGCCAAATAATAGGCTCAATAGAACTGAACAATATGTTCTATTAACATTCTGAATTATACAACTGAGGGTCTAATGACCACGAACCATGTCTACAGTTATAAATACTCTTTCAACTTAAACTTTAACAGTCATAAGACTATAAGGACTCCACATACTTAGAGGGATCAGCCCTTCGTACAATGTATTGTGCACAAACATTTCAACGCTAAGCGTAAACCCCTAATAATAGGGTTGTTCATCTCAGTATTTAGATTACAAGTCCGCACCAAAGTAAGTTTGGTTTGGAAATGTTTCAAGGTAATTTGGAATTCAACGAACATCAACTAAGGATTAGTTGAATAAAAGGGTAATCACATTAAGCTATGGAATAAATCTTAAGTGAATTAACATTGTATATTAAAGTTATGCTTTAGGAATAATCTAAAAGCATAAATATTGAATAACTATAACATACCCTGCTTGAACAATATTAAGCCAAGGTTATTTAGAATTGAATATTAAACATGCATAACGAATAGCAATTTGAACAATAAAAACTATCCTACATCAGTATATCAGATTATATAAACTTGCATGCTAATTAACAAGTTAAAGACAAGAATAACTTGCTCAACATCAAAATAAGGTTTAGAAAACTTGCATCATCATGAACAAACTAGATACAAGAGCTTGCAAAATTATAATTGAAATAGGACAAGTAAGCTTGCACAATAATAAACAAACTAACTCAACGAAAGTGTAGAGTTAGAAAACTTGCTCAAGGATAGTTTAGATACTTGCACAATTATAAAAGTAGAGTTAGAGAACTTGCCTCGAGCGTAAGCTATAATATTAAAACTCACGTTCACCTACACATAGTATTAGAACCACGATATCTATTAGATATACTAACATTCACTTTCCAACATAACACGCATTTCTAGTTAAACTTGTTATTTCAGTACAAGTCTTACATTATCATTTACATTTCAGAAATTCCAAGTGTTGACTTTATAAAACTTGTCTAACATTCATTGTGTATACTAAGTTATCACATAAAGCGTTTTTAACTTACTAATCATTCTCACAACTTTGAATTTACTAACCACATAACAAGACTCTGTTTTACCCTTGTTGTTACATGTTTATTATACTAACACATCATTAGACCAAGGTATGTTGCTATCCCAGAACTGCAGCAGCAGCAGAAGTCTCTCACTTTAGTTCAGTGATATGCATAAATTATGCCATACACACAAAGCTTAGAACCGACAAGAATTATGCTAAATAAGAATCTTGCTGAGCTTTTTAGCCTTGGTACAAATAAGATTCTCATGCAAAAGCAGTGATGAAATAGAGAGACAAGAAGGAACAAGAGCTGCTTTTAGCCCAACTAACACGAATTTCACCCACCAAACAGTAATATTAACACATACAATTGGTATAGAACTATCACAAACATGTTTGCTAACATATTTAACCGATTAGAACAATTTAACAACAACTTAAACTAGTTTAATTCCTCAAATTCCATGTTTTTATATGAAAATTCCATTTTTGAGTTTCTTCACAAAAATCATCATTGTAATCTCAGTTCTATACCAAATCACTTCGTTCAAACTATGTTCTCTTCGTTTTTTAACGAACTAGCACAAACAAGACTCAATTTACAGTTTCACATATAAATTGACCACTAAAATTGGTACTTACACAAGCCATATGCAAAATACTCACTGTAATTTACTTTTCCTTCTTTTAAACGAAATTAGCATGCAATTCCTTGTTTTACATACAAACTCAAACATAACCAACATATATAATCACCACAATTCAGTTGTATAGCAACAATTCAACAAAAAAACCAATTCACGTAATATATAAATTATGCCGTAAACTTATATATATATATATATATATATATATATATATATATATATATATATATATATATATACTAAGGTTATGTAAAAATACCTTTAAATTGCTTGCAATTCTTGCTATCACCACCTAATTTTCTTTGAAAACTCAAGAATTCTCTCTCAACTCCCTCTCAATTCTTTTGTATTCTCTTAAGCTTAAAGAACTAGTTTATCGTAAAAAACAAACCGATAGCCATAATAATACACACACTAATTGGAATATCGCCACACCTAAACGATATGTTATAAATATAGTATATTTATTATTTATTTTATTTTATTTAAAATTCAAAAATCAAAAATCCCAAAAGCCATAAGGCTTTGTTTGGCAAAAAGTCTTTAAAATAAAGACTTAATATTTTAAGCCTTGTTTGGGTTAAATCAATTTAAAACTACTTTAATTATTTTAATAAACCATTTAGTTTATAATTTATAATCACAAAGTATTTATTTGGATTTCCATATCCAACATTAATCAAATAAATTAATTATACATACTATATTTTAAATAAAAATTCCACTTAAACAATTATCACAAAATTATAATTTCATTATAATTTTATTTAATAATTTAACATACCACTTTAAATTATAAAATTAAAACTAAAATATAACATCTCAAAGTTATATTACCACTCTCTAAATTACAAATTAATCTAATTTAGAATATTATCTATTAAATTTAATTCATAAATATTTACTAATAATAACCACATCAATAAAATATTTATTTCATCAATTTCAATAATAAACACATCATATAAATATTTATATAATTCCATAAATATTTATAATTACAATTTGAAATTCTGGATTGTTACATCCTTTCGTCCTTACAAGGATTCTGTCCCCAGAATCACAACTTAAACAATTAAATCGTCACATCACATACATGCTCCTCCATCAGATATCCCTTCCTCATCAACGAATAACTATTTCGATCTTGATCTTGCTCTCTACAATATGCAAGATCAATATACTAGAGCCTCTCCTCCAAATAACCAGCAACTCCTTGAGCTTATCTCAGATCTTCCTACCAAAACGGAGTTATCTAAAGCATCTCAAAAGGTGACCAAGGACATTCAAGAAGATCTTAAAGTTCACTCGGACCTTGTTCATCTGAGGATGACTCATTTGATTGATGTTGCCAACACCCTCCCCAGCAATCTGAGTACTGAGCTTACAAAGAAGCTTAGGGAGATCTTAAAGGAAATGATTCAGAGTATCAATGAAAGGGATCAAATTCACTTTCAGGCTGCCAAGAAACACAGGAAAGCAGTACTCCTTCTGCAAAAGACTCAAGAATCCCAAAATACTCTTATGACGGAAAGTCTCACAAGTCTATGAACCTCAATGAAAGAATTCCAAGTTTTTTCCATGGGTCAAATGCAACAAACAGAAACTGTCTTGGCCATTCTACAAAAGAAGGAATCTCGAACTGATTCTCTGGTACAAGAAAATTGAGAAGACATTTCCCAATCCAGAAATCAGCTCCACGAGCTCGTCCAAGGCATGACTCGACTATCTGAAGACATTCGAACCCTTGATGTTGACATAAAGGGGGAGAATAAAGGGTCAGGAGAAAAAGGCAAAGACAGAGGCAAAATCATATCTCAATCTTCAAGGAGCCCTCCCTCAAGACAGCCTCGCCATCAGACTCTACGATCCGAGCTCAAAAGGAGTTCAGGGCCATCTCCAAGCTCAAAAGGAGTAACCACTATTGGCCTAAACTTGCCAATTGAGATCATGCATTCATGAACAGACACGATCATGGAGAACATCTAAGTCAAAGCGAGATGGAAGACATTGCATGGAGAGACGAAGTCAGCAGGAGAAGGAGAGTTGCAGAGTATACCAATCCTCTAAGGAACAAAAGGTAGAAGAAATAGAGATAAGTTGGAACTCATTTCTTATTGATGTAACTAAGCTTAATTGTAATATTTGTCTTTACAAACATCAATAAATTCATGCTTATTCTCTAGAGATTTCAGTTAATCACTGAAACACTAAGTCATATTTACTTTCTAGCAACTACATCTAGAAATTAATAATCATGATAAAAATCTCCTTGATTATGTCAACATCAAATAGGGGGAGATTGTTGGGAGATTGCATATTTAAATTTGATGTTGAAAGTAAATATTCATGATTATATGTAAAGTCCTTCAAGGAATACATATACAAGGACTTAGTGGTAGATCAAACTTATTAGGTTGATCTGAGCTTTAATGTTTATCATTCTGTAAATGAATGTATAGAAGAAAAGATCAAAGTTGTTAGGTTAATCTATGTCTTGAAATGTAATAGATAGGCTTCAACAAAATCGTAGTCTATCGAGCCAATCAAGATATTGTAGAAGCCAAGGTAAAATCGTAGAGCAACGAGAAATCGTAGTCTGTCTGCTTTGGAGGGCCTCTCCCGGAATCGTAGAGTGGTCCAAACGATTGTCGAGCTAACTTAGAGATCGTAGTGTGTTCTCGGAAGCGGAGAGTTTGCAAGTTATGCAAGTGAAGATCGTAGTGTACCAGTACTTAAGAGAACTCGTAGTGTTCTCATTTACTAGTGTTGAATCAAGCACCAAGGTGGCAAGACACCACGATCATGATCGTAGTGTATCATCTATCTGCATCATAAGCATTGAGCCTTGTCCATTTGTTTAAGAATAAAAGTCAACAAATGAGGAATGCATTATAGACGTTGAGACTATCAGGAATCCCAATGACACAACACTCATCCTTAGAATATAACAAAGAGACGTATTGAAGAAGCTAAGGAAAGTACTATGGGTCAGCAGAAAACACCTTTTCAGGTGTTAGGTGAGATAGCAGTCTGTTGTATTAGTGGGCCAGACAGCAAATCAGAAGATGTGCAGAAAGTCTCTATCAGTGCTCAGAAATATCAAATACAATTAATGCTTCAACGGATGTCTTCCAATGGATGCATTTCAAAGACACCTTATATGCAAAATAGAAGAAGATGCAAGGAAGAAGCAAGCATACAACTAAACGCTGAAGAACACTTAACACCCAACTCTACGATCTGAAAAGAAAGCTTGCTCAGCTACTCAGTTCTTTTGAACACTAGCTTAACGGCAACTGAGTAGCCTCATTTAAGAACTCAACTATCTTTAAGTGAAGTAAGAAGTTCCAAGTCAGAAGGACTTGAAGAGTTCAAAGTGAACTAAGAAGTACTAAGTCTGCTGGACTTGAAGAGTTCTAAAGTGAACTAAGAAGTTCTAAGACTGCTGGTCTTTAAGGAATCTGTGAGATTCAAAGATTGTAAAGATATCCTTAGTGGATTTCTTACACAAGGAGTAGAAGAGTGGACTAAGAGCCTTGAGTGCTTTGAACTACTTAAAAACATTGTGTCTCTTATATTCTTGCCATAACTATTATATCTGTCATGACTGCTTATATCCCATTAACTCATTTCATCTTAAAGGAAAAAAAAATAAATCTCAAATTCCATTGTGATTAAATCATTATCAAATCTAACAAGTATTTTCGAAAAGAATTTTAAAATATTTATTCAACCCCCCTTCTAGATAACTATTGTGCCTCTAGGAACTAACAGTTATATGTGTTAATATGTATATATAATCTATGATATGTTGTCTAGAAAAGATTTTCAGAAATCAAATTTGTATGAAATAAGTTTTAAAGTAAAGATTTTAGTTTTTATGAATATATATACAAAAGGTTGATTTAAAAGTCAAAATTAGAGTTCAATTCATATTGTAAACTGTAAATTGATCATGACTTGTGTTAATGTATTAAGAAACGAAAAGAATGCATGTTATATGAACTGATTTTGTTAAGAATTGAAGTTTTAGTGATATGTTTCGCTAAATATGTTAAATTTTGGGAAAATAGCAAAATACATGGTATTAATTCTTCAAATTTAGATGTTTTAGTTGTTTTAATTGTTGGAATGGTTCTATGCATGCTTGGTTCTCGACCCAAAGAGAAATACAGAGAAGGAACATAGTATATGATGTTATAACAGGTTGTTGTTGTATTATAATATCAACTGTGAAGATTATAAGTTAGTAATTAACAAGTTATACAAATTAATGTTTGTAAGGATTGGAAGTATGATTTAAATTCTATAACCTCAAGTTATACGCTAGTAAAGATTTCAGTTTGTGTTATGTGGTTAATATGATTAAACCTAGAGTTAAATAATGTGAGATGGATGTTTAACTAAGTAATTTAGTCGCGTTATGGCTAATTAAGATTATGATTCTAAATGGCATATATGTAGGGTTAATTGGAGAATGTGAATTATAATTTATAGCTTACGCACGAGGAAAGTTTCATTACCCTATCTTGATTATAATTACACAAGTTCCCTAACTCTAAACTTTCATTGAGTAAGTTCTTAAATCTTGTTCTTATATTGAACAAGTTCTTACTTTTGTTTCTAGCTATTCAAAGCTTAGATAATTCAAGTTCATGAATCCAAATGAGATGTTCTAATTCTTTTGAAGTAATACTTCAGTTGTATAATTGAGATTCGATCTTTGATTTAAATATCAATTATTATCATATTGAACCTTTGAATGGCTAGTGAACCCTTATTGATTCGACTAGTCCATAGATGATGAGCGTTCTAAAATTCTAGAACTATTTTTGAAGTTTATCCAAACCAAACTTCCTTCCGTGCGGACTCTTATATCAAAACTGATATAAACAACCCTATTATAGGGGATTATATTACGCAATAGCGTTAAGATTTTTGTGCACAATACATAGTACAAAGGGCTGATCCCCCTAAGTACGAGAAGTAAGGTCAATATAGTCTTATGATTGTTAAAGGTTTAAAGTAGAAATACTTGATAACCTAGGACATAGTTCATGGTCTTGTGACCCTCAGATGTACTTTTTGATCTTGTTATCTATTCTTGATTCAAAAGTTAAGCTTTTTATCATTTAGTATCCATTGATTACTCTCGTATGATTATTATTGTTATTGTTATACTTGTGGGTAATTGTTTGCTCACTCTTGCATAATAACATTGCAGGTAAGGTTGAAAGAATTTACGAGTCATTGTTGATCGATTTCGCAATCAATGAATACGTGCAAGTATACACGATCAACAAGTAATAAAGTGATAAAAAAAAGTATCGTTCCCACGAGGAATTATTTAATAAAAATCACCAAGTACTAATTCTTAACCAAACAAATTTTATTTAAAAAATCTCAAATCGTGATTTTTCTAATTAAGAAAACTAAATTAACCAATTAAAACTAGGTTACTTTATAAATGAATTCAAATAAATAAAGGCTAAGACTCCAATATCCCCAATTATGAACTATAAACCAATTATCCAATTATCCCAATTATTATGTCTATTGAATTGTTAACAGAAATTCTCAAATGCCAAAAGCCCTTTCTCAAGTGATCATTTGCCTTCTATTTAATCCAAGTTAATTTTTCTATATCCCTATGAAAAATAATTAAATTAAACTCTTTACAATCCCAATTCCTTATGTGTTACATGCGGTAAATAGATATTCTCATTCTATTCACAAACCTAATTATTCACTGTGCAAATAACTAAGTCACATGTCATCATGCCTAGTTCTAACCCTAGAATTTCTTTCCCAATTCCTTCTAGAGTAACAAGGTAATTACTGATCAGATAATTAATCAATAAGCATAAGGCAAAATAAACAACTCAATTTGACACAAATAATTGGAATATAATGAATAACTAATTCATAGCCATAAAAGGTTCAATTAAAATCTTAACAAAAGAGTTAGTTCATAATTAATGAATTAAAACCAAGAATCCACAATTGAATAGACATTGAAAGATAAAAGTATGATAAGAGAAGAGAATAGAATCTATTGTCAGCAAATCTGATGCTCCCCTCTTGCTCCTGCTCTTGATCTTCAGTGTTCTTCAATTTGCTTCAATCTCCAATGGCTAATTAAGAACTAGAGTTTATATTCTAATCTAATGGAGTGTTTTATCTAAGCTAAGCTATGTAATCTCCCTCTATTTTATGCCTTACATCATGTATTTATAGGTTACAAGTCCAATTTTTAGCTTAGGAACAAACTCAATCCTATTTGGAGTCAAAAAGGTGTCAAAATTCGCCCAAAAATGCGTCCAAGCCTTCCTGGGTCTCTTCCCCAAAGCCCAGTAATAATGGGCACGGGCTCAAAAACTATGCTCCCAGTAGCCCCATTACCGGGCATAGGCCTAAAATGGGTGCCCCGGCGCTGCCACTTTTTTGACATTTTCTACTCCGACATCCTTTAGGAAAATGGCCATAACGTCTTCGTCTGAACTCCGATTTCGATGATTCAAGATGATCCGGAAAGAGGAGAAGTAGATCTAAAACTTTCATTCTTTGAGAGTTTCGAAATAAGGTTTCGAGAAATACTCAAATTGGCTCTGAAGTGACTGCTGTGTAAATGGCAAGCCAAAAACGTGCATCTAGGCACCCCAAACGTCGATCCAAGTAACTTTTGTCCCAATTCCTACAAAACAACATAAAACATGCATGAATGGACACAAAAAATTAAAAACTATTCTAAAAGACTTGAGAACAACAATAAATTAAGCCCGAACGTATCCAATTCATGTGTATAAAACTCACTCATCAGTCATCCATTAGTAAGGGCAAAGGCAAGATGAACCAGTGATGAAGACTTGTTAATTTTTATTTGCGAATGTTTATGTATAAGACTTATTTATTTGGTTATGTTTCCGCATTGATGTATTTAAGGTTAGATTACATGGGATTGATTTATTTAAGATGGTGTAACCCTTTAATGGGAAGATTTCTATTTTAGTTATGAGTTTCATTCATATCCTTATTTATGGGTAGTTAGATATGCTTTAATTGGACAGTGAACACCAAATCAGGTGGAAATGAGGTACCTGGATTTGGGGGTGTCACAGTAACTCATGCGATCTCTCTTTTATTGGGGAAAATTTGGAGAGATACACTTCATGGCCCATCATCATAAGACATCTCTTGGACTTTTCCATGCTAAACGCATTTAGCATCGAATGAATATACATTTCTTGGGTTAAGATGAGCATCCTTTTAAATCTATCTATATATATATTTATATCCCCAATTTAGAGAATGTTCCTCCCAAATCATTCATGGAGGAATGTTTAGAAAACATTTATCTTTACTGATTGTAGCACTGGTATGTCATTCCTTATTCGTAGTATATCAACATATAATACTAGGAATGTCACGGTGCTCCCATTTTTGTACACACTAGGTTCATTCTCGTTTTTGATAAAATCAAACTCTTTTGATTGTCTCATCAAAATGAATGTTCCATCCTTGAGAAGCTTATTTCAATACATAAATGTATTGTTGTAGCTCATATACATGATTTGCTTTAACCATTGAAACAAATCCATCTGGTTGTATCATACATACATTCTCCTCTAATATATTTATTCAGGAAGGGCGTCTCCACGTCCATTTACCAGATTTAGTAATACTAAGTTGCAAGCACAAGTAAACTCCAAATGGACTTGAGCATTACTATCGGTAATAAGATTTTATCACAATCAACTCCTTGACTTTATATGAAACCTTTTAAATATGTCTTGTTTTATAGGTCTCTACCTTGCCATTTGCTCTAAAGATCCATTTCGAATTTTATGGCCATCTGTCATTTCTCTGAGTGTCTTACAACTCTTAGCCTCATCGTATGTAACTAGATCATCATCTTTCATCATTTTCATCTATGACGAATCCATACCTCCTAGGTATCTTTGGTACTATTCTAAATTTACGATTCAGTTGTGGTACAATAGGTCTATCTATAGGTTCCTCCTTTTTGACTTATAGTGCTTTGTGTTCTTGAACTATTCAAGATCGATTATCATCTCACTATCCCCTTCAATGATAAACATATTTATCTTAGAAGGCAGTGTGTTTCGCAACAAACACCTTTTATTCAGTAAGATTATAGAACATATATACCCTAAACTTACTTTAGGATGTCCCACAAATTTGCACTTGTCAAATTTTCTTTCAAGTTTATCCTTTTGAAACATTTTCATATAAGTTAGACAACCCCTTATCTTAACATACTTAAGATTAGGAATCCTCCCTATCCATAACTCTTATGGAGTATTGGGGCCGAATTTTGAGGTTACCTTTTTTGTAGATATGTAGTCATTTCTAGGGCATTACCCCCAAAAGGATATTGAAATGTCAGTAAAATCATTACGGACCCCACCATATCCAACAAGATACAATTTTTCCTTTAAGATCATACATCAATTGCATATCAGGAGGCGTTCATTGTGTGAGAAAACCATTTGAGACTGTTAGGTTTTATGAAGATCAAAGACGGAATCAAATTTCAAAATTAGCGGAAGCAGAGTAAAATAAGATTTTAAAATTTTTCATAAACCAATTATCCGGATCATCCTTTATGCATATTATTAATTAAAACGAAGAATAAGAAGTTATGGAATCATACCCTTATAGATACGAGCTTCCACATGTACGAATTCAACTCCTACTTTTTCGCGATCTCCTTGAATCTCTAGGTTAGATTCCTTTCCTTTGATCAATATTAGCCACCCAAATGTATGGCCTCTAGAGGTGATCCACCAAGGAAGAATAATATTCAAGAAGAAGGGTGGTTTGGCTAAAACCCTAGTTTTCTTTCTCTATAGAAAAAGGGGTGTACTCTCCAACTATTGGAATCACGTATATATGATATCTGGTATAAGAATCCTCTTATAAAGATATCAGTTAACCATTTTTAGGGTATTATTTAATTAATTAAACTTCTTTAATTAATTAGGCTCCCTATTCTTATTAAGGATAATTAATTAAATTTGTTTAATTAATTTGCCTCCTAATCCTATTAGGATTAAATAAGAGTACTTATATTAAATTAATTCTCAAACATCTTTAAAAATTAAAATAATAATAATGGTAATAATATTAATAAGACTCCTCTTATTAATTTATATTTAATAGTTCCAAAATATTAAATAATAAATATTAAGTTATTTAATTTATTTAATTTATTCTATCACCAAAGATTAAATTAAATACACTTAACAAATTATTACGATTATGCCATTAACTTCTTAAATAATCATTCTTCCTTTTATAGTGTGACCCTTTAGGTTCTCCATATTAAACCGGTTGTGAATAAATTAATTAGAACAATTATAATCTCATTTAAATAAATAACTTAAACTATTAATTTATTTAAATAATATTTATTCTACAATAAGGATAAGCTTCCTTAGCGATCAACGACTTTTCAGATAATCTAGATTTCAACATTAATAATAAAAGAACCTTTGAGTAAATAGTTATCGAACAATTCAATCCATCCACCATACAATGTCCCAATTAAATATAAGACATGGAATTATTGTCAAGTCTTATTTTATTTAATTATATGTATTTCGATTCCCAAATGCATAACTCCGAATAAATGCAAATTAGAAACTACTTTCTAATTTCATTTCACCTTAGCCAAGGATTCCTGGGTTGTCATTTATCGAATCACATAGGACATTTCCCTTCTTTTATTAGAAGTGGTAGATTCTTTATTGATCATTCATTATCTCCATATATAACTTCTTACACCCAAGCATACCCTTTGATATACCGTAAGGGTCTTAAGTAATAAGTCAAAATTCATTATACATAAGATACTATGATGATCTCAAGTCTAAGGATCATTTGTACTACTATCAATACAGGAATTCCTATTGACAGGAAAATAAAACTCCATTAGGTATTCCTTAGCGAGTCACGTTCAGTAAACTTATTCTCCAATAAGCACCTACATACTTGTTTTAGTGACTCCACACAAATGATCATGAGATCAATCATTATCATCCAATGAGCAAGCAACGTATGTACCAATCTATCCGGATTCACTAATACCTTTTTTAGTAATCCATTGATTGAGAACATTTTACTTTTAAGCTATCTAAGAATTTAGATCTCATTAGCATGATCTCATCAAGATTCTAAAAGTATTGCTTAAAACTATGGGTTTATCACATATTATTAAAACAGCACCATGTAGATAATAAATGCATTTAATAAATAATTTTTTTATTAATAAATAAATAAGATTAATTACAAAGTATATGCTTTATCATCATACATGATTGGCTTGTATGCAAACTACTTTCAATCTCTCAATTGCACTAAAGTCAATCGCCATGGTATCTCATATTCATCTTCTCTAAGTGACGATCGAACTGTTGTTGTGTTAACGCTTTAGTAAATGGATCTGCAATATTTTCTTGAGAGTCCACACGCTCCAAGGTGACATCTCCTCTTTCAATGATCTCTCTGATCAAATGAAACCGCCGCAACACATGTTTAGATTTCTGATGAGACCTAGGTTCCTTAGTGTAACGGGACGAATTGATTGAATCGTGATTCTGAGGACGGAATCCTTTTAAGGGGGGAAAGATGTGATGAATGAGATTTTGTAATTTAAATTTTCTATATTTATTGATTTACATAAATATTTTTTGATGATTTAATTATTGGATTAAATAATTAATTGATGAAATTGTGGTAGATTAATTTAATTATATGTGTGATATTTATTAAATTAATGTGGAGAATTTTTTATTATTCAAAGTATGAATTTATGTGAGCTTATTGAATTAAATGAAATATTTAATAAGCATAATGTTATTTTAATTAATTTAATAATTAATTAAAGATTTAATAATATGACATAATTAATAAATGAGAAATTTAATTTTATGACTATGAGAATTAAGGAGAAATTATTATATTTTATTTAAATTAAATAAGATATTTGATTTATTGTGTAAATAGGTGTGACAGTATTAAACTATAGTATAAGTGGTTTATCAAATTAATGGGAAAACTTTCTAATAAGTGAACCAAACAAGGCCTTAGTGGAGGTTGAGGGCAGTTAACCCATGATTGGTTAACTGACCACAACTGCGTCAGTTTTATAAATTATACGTCTTCTTCTTTCATTTTATTTTTCTAAGTCTGACAAAAACTAGTCAGAGAGAAATTGAGAAATTGTTGAGGGAATTGTGAGTGTGTGATTGAAGAAGTATCTGGGAAAGGTTTCATCTCTACTAATCTATACTCTGGGTAATCTCTTCAACCCATTTTAATTTTACGTCATTGAAGTTTTTATGAAAAATGGCTTTCAAGTTTCTGTTAAAATCTCTGTAATTGGAAAGGGTAGAGATTATGTGGATAGATGTGATAATATGTTATCATAGCATATTTTACTATATATTGTATGTTTCCATAGCATCAATTTCATAAAAATATGTCGTATATAGTTTCTTCAAAGTTACAGAGTATAAAATATGGCCATATGGTCCTTACGTACAAATTAAATACGTTAATCATATGTTGTATCATAAATTTACACTAGTGTATCCTTATGTATGTTAAAACGAGGAAATCAAACTTTGAATGGGCAGGTTTGGTGTTATAACAACCCGTAGTGTCAATTTTCATGTTTTATTTTCAAAACTTTCAAAAACAACAAGAACAGTGAAATTATATAATTTGATTCAAGTAATCGTGTGTTTTAACTTGTTAAAATCACTCTATAAAGGATGGATAATAATCATATATGAATTATAATATTTGGGTATGCTTAAATTAATGTATGAACAAGGAAATTGGAAGTTATGGTCATATTCTGTGTTCTTCATAGAACGTATAATTGAACTTGTGAGAGATTTTTTTGCCTAATTTGGCCATTTTATGTTCATGAATCGCAGAATCGAGTGCAGGTAACTTTCAGCCCGTACGCAAGCTACTAAACTAAATTACCATACATCCTACGGGCAAAAAAAAATAATAATAATAATAATAATAATAATAATAATAATAATAATAATAATAATAATAATAATAATAATAATAATAACAACCCGTAGTGTCAATTTTCATGTTTTATTTTCAAAACTTTCAAAAACAACAAGAACAGTGAAATTATATAATTTGATTCAAGTAATCGTGTGTTTTAACTTGTTAAAATCACTCTATAAAGGTTGGATAATAATCATATATGAATTATAATATTTGGGTATGCTTAAATTAATGTATGAACAAGGAAATTGGAAGTTATGGTCATATTCTGTGTTCTTCATAGAACGTATAATTGAACTTGTGAGAGATTTTTTTGCCTAATTTGGCCATTTTATGTTCATGAATCGCAGAATCGAAGTTCTGGTAACTTTTGCCCCTAATGCTACTAAACTAAATTACCACCCGGCAAAAAAAATAATAATAATAATAATAATAATAATAATAATAATAATAATAATAATAATAATAATAATAATAATAATAATAATAATAATAATAATTAATTAAAATATTTATCAAATAAAATGAATATTTTAATTGAGATATTTATGGAATAAAATAAATATTCGATGAAAATTATTAATTAAAATATTTATCAAATAAAATGAATATTTTAATTGAGATATTTATGGAATAAAATAAATATTCAATGAAAATTATTATTAAAATATTTATAAAATAAATTAAATATTTTAATTGAGATATTTATGGAATAAAATAAATATTCGATGAAAATTATTATTAAAATATTTATAAAATAAAGTAAATATTTTAATTGAGATATTTATGGAATAAAATAAATATTCGATGGAAATTATTATTAAAATATTTATCAAATAAAATAAATATTTTAGTTAAAATATTTATAGAATAAAATAAATATTCGATGGAAATTATTATGAAATAATTTATTCGAGTGTAATAATAGTAAGGGAATGAAAATATTCTAATTTAATTAAGTAATTAAATTAGAAGGGTAATGATTTGTTAAATAAAGTGGAGTTTATATTAAATAATTAAGTGAAAATGTAACTAATGAATGTCGTGAATACATATGGTATGTGTGTAGGATTTGTGGTGAACAAAAGTAGTAATCGTTTAGCCTACGCACGAGGCAAGTTTCCTAACACTACTTGTTATCGTTATTCAAGTTATAAACTTACATCGAGCAAATTCTTGTTATTATTAATCATGTTCAATTTGTTATATTAAAGATTACTAATCTTTTCAAAGTATGATTCTGTTATACAATACTTATTCTATTGTATACCTCTTGAGATTGTTATTCGATTTAAATATCAGTTATTGTTGAACCTTGTTAGACTAGCGAACCCTTAATGATTCGACTAGTCCTTAGTTGATGAACGTTCTAAATTTCAGAACCCTCGTTGAATTATCCAAACCAAACTTCCTTTGGTGCGGACTCTAATGTCAAACTGAGATGAACAACCCTGTATAGGGGATTACTTATGCGTTAACGTTAAGAAATTGTGCACAGTATGGTACTAAGGGCTGATCCCCCTAAGTACGAGTAGACGAGTCCATAGTCTTATGACTGTTAAAGGTTTCAAGTATAACCCTTGATAACCTAGGACATAGTTCAAGGTCTAATGACCCTCAGAAGTTCTTTTGATTCTTGTTATTCATTCTTGATTCAAAAGTTTAGTCCTTATTCCAGAAGTCTTTGATTCACTCGCATGTTATTATATTGTTGTTTCATTATTATACTTGTGGACAATCGTGCTCACTCTTGCGTGATAATAATATTGCAGTTAAGAACGAAAGGTCCGACGAGCCTTCTACTAGTAAAGGCAAGGGAAAGATGAACAAGTGATGAAGACTTGTTGTTACTATGATTATGTATTTATGTTTTAGACTTATGTTAATGTTGTGTAAGACTATTAATTATTTATGTTTCCGCATTTGAGATTTAAGGTTAGTATGACCTGGAATTTATGTATTATTTCAGATGATGCAACTCCTTAAGGAGAGGATTTATTTCTATCTATTTATGCTTTCATTTATTATGGATAGATAGACATATGATGTTGTATAGTGAACATCAAATCATGTGGGAATTGAAGTACCCAAATTTGGGGGTGTCACACTTAGCCTATGCAACAGCTCCGTGTTGTCATAGAATAAAAGTACTGGTCCTCTAATGCTGGGAACCACACCAAGTTCAATTTTGAATTTCTTCATCCAAACAGCCTCCTTTGCAGCTTCACTTGCATTTATGCACTCTGCCTCTGTTACTGAATTAGCAATTGTTTGCTATTTGGAACTCTTCCAACTCACTGCGCCATCGTTTAAGGTAAACACATACCCCGAAACGGATTTACTGTCATCTTGGTCTATTTAAAAACTAGAGACTGTGAAGCCCTCTAGTTTTAATTCAGACCCACCGTAGATAAGAAATACATCTTTAGTTCTTCTCAAGTATTACATGGCTCATCGGCATGAGACCTCTTTTAGAATCTTCCATGCTAAACCTCTTTAGCATCGAGTCAATGTACTTTCCTTGGGACAAGCCAAGTATCATTTTAGATCTATCTCTATATATCTTTATCCCCAAAATATAGGATGCTTCTCCCATGTCCTTCATGGAGAAGTGTTTAGATAACAAGATTTTAATCCATTGTAGCATAGAAATATCATTCCCTATCAATAATATATCATCAACATATAATACAAGGAATGAAACAGCGCTCCCACTAACCTTCATGTACACACATGGTTCATCCTCATTTTTGATAAAATCAAACTCTTTGATTGTCTCATCAAAATGAATGTTCCACCTACGAGAAGCTTGTTTCAATCCATAAATGGATCGTTGTAGCTTACAGACTTGATTTGTTCTAACCGGTTAAACAAATCCCTTTGGTTGTGTCATATACACATCCTCCTCAAGTTGCCCATTGAGGAAGGCTGTTTACATGTCCATCTGCCAGATTTCATAGTCGTTGTAAGATAAAATCGCAAGCAAAATCCGAATGGACTTGAGCATTGCTATTGGTGAGAAGGTTTTGTCATAGTCAACTCCTTGTCTTTGTTTGAAACCTTTTGTGACCAGTCGGGCCTTATAGGTCTCTACCTTGCCATCTGCTCCACTCTTTCTTTTAAAGACCCATTTACACCCAATAGGCTTAATGCCTTCAGGTGGTGAAATCAAAGTCTATACTTGGTTTTCATACATGGTGTCCATCTTAATATCATGGCTTTTTGCCATTTCTCATAGTCTTTACTACTCATAGCATGTTCATAATTCAATGGATCATCATCATCTATGATGTGTACCTCATCATCATCTTCTATGACAAATCCATACCTATCAAGTATCTTCGGTACTCTTCCAGATTTACGAATAGGGTGTGGTACAGAAGGTATCTCTACTTGGACAGGTTCATCCAATTAATATGTAGTGGTTTGTGGTTCTTGAATTTCTTCAAGATCTATTTTCGTCCCACTGGCCCCTTCAAGGATAAACTCCTTTTCCTAGAAGGCAACATGTTTGGCAACAAACACCTTTTGTTCCATAGGAAGAGGGATATTCAAAAAGAAGGGTAGTTTGGCTAAAATCCTAGTTTTCTTTCTCTGTAGAAAAAGGGGCGTACTCTCCAACTATTGGAATCACGTATATATGATATCTGATATAAAACTCATCTTATAAAGATATCAGTTAACCCTTTTAGGGTATTATTTAATTATTTAAACTCCTTTAATTAATTATTAATTAATTAGGCTCCCTAATCTTATTAGGGATAATTAATTAAACTCTTTTAATTAATTTGTATCATAATCCTATTAGGATTAAATGAGAGTACTTATATTAAATTAATTCCCAAACTTCTTTAGAAATTAAAATAATCATATTGTAATAATATTAATAGGACTTCTCTTATTAATTTATATTTAATATTTCCAAAATATTAAATAATAAATATTAAGATATTTAATTTATTCTATCATCATAGATTAAATTAAATACACTTAACAAATTATTACGATTATGTCATTAACTTCTTAAATAATCATTATTCCTTTTATGGTGTGACCCTTTAGGTTCTCCATATTAAATCGGTTGCGAATAAAATCAATTAGAACAATTCTAATCTTATTTAAATAAATAAATTAAACTATTAATTTATTTAAATAATATTTATTCTACAATAAAGATAAGCCTCCTTAGCGATCAACGACTTTCCAGATAATATAAATTTTAATATTAATCATAAAAGAACCTTTGAGTAAATAGTTACCGTACAATTCAATCCTTCCACCATACAATGTCCCAATTAAATATAAGACATGAAATTACTATCAAGTCTTATTTTATTTAATTATATGTATTTCGATTCCCAAATACACAACTCCGAATAAATGCAAATTAGAAACTACTTTCTAATTTCATTTCACCTTGGCCAAGAATTCCTGGGTTATCATTTATCGAATCACATAGGACATGTTTCTTCTTTTACTAGAAGTGGTAGATTCTTTATTGATAATTTATTATCTCCATATATAATTTCTTACTCCCAAACATATCCTTTGATATACCTTAAGGGTCTTAAGTAATAATTCAAAATGTAATTCATTATAAATAAGATTCTATGATGATCTCAAGTCTAAGGATCATTTATACTACTATCACTATAGGAATTCTTATTGACAGGCAAGTAAAACTCCATTAGATATTCCTTAGTGAGTCACATTCAGTGAACTTATTCTCCAATAAGCACCTACATACTTCCTTTAGTGTCTCCACACAAATGATCATGAGATCAATCATTCGCATCCAATGAGCACGCAATGTATGTACCAATCTATCCGGATTCACTAATCCCCTTTTTAGTAATCCATTGATTGAGAACATTTTAGTTTTAAGTTATCTAATAATTTAGATCTCATTAGCATGATCTCATCATAATTCTAAAAGCATTGCTTAAAACTATAAGTTTATCACATATTATTAAAACAGCACCATGTAGATAATAAATGTCTTTAATAAATAATTCTTTTATTAATAAATAAATAAGATTGATTACAAAGTATATGCTTTATCATCATACATGATTGGCTTATATGCATACTACTTTCAGAGATGATCTAGAAACTTATTACACAAGTATTTCTTCGTCGATCCAATCGAAGAATACTATTACTTTATCAATTAGTTTCACCTCTGAATTCTTTGAACTTTTCAAATGATTCAGACTTGTATTTCATCAAATACAAATATTCAACTATTTGAATGATCATCCCCTTTTCTTTTACTAGTTTGTTCAATTTGCAAAATTATTTTCATGTGAGTCAAGTATACAAAGTCCATTAAAAAATCTTCTAGTTCTATACGAATCATTATTATTATAAATAGAACAACAATTGTTCTTAAATATAATACAAAAAATTCATTGTCCAATCAACAAAAATGGAAATAATGTTTCTAATGAGAACTGGAATACAATAACAACTTATTGACTTAATAGACTTGTCCATAGGCAGTGCTAAATGATAAGTTCCTACAGCTAATACATCAACATTTTCTCCATTTCCCACTCATGGGATGACCTCATCCTTGTTCAATTTGTCTACTTACCTTGGTCCCTCGTGATAAATCAGATTTATGAGAACCACAATTCTAGATATCTAATACCCAAGTAGAAATTTAACTTACAAAAAGATTTATTTCAATAAAAAAAATATGTATCTGTAATCGAAGCTTCACTAAGCTTCTTCTGGTTAGCCTCTGCAAAATGTTTCTCACAGTTTCCTTTTCAATGTCCAATATCTAATACCCAAGTAGAACTTGGGTATGAGCTTGAGTTTGATCCGGAAGATGAATTTTAGAAGGTTAATATGACGTTTGAGTAAAAAGAGTTAGGAAAGCCATAGAGCTAGCGTTAAAAGATGTCGTGACTCAAGACTTTACCGCATGACTTGCAGATGTAGAGTAGAGATTATCTCAGTTAAAATATTAAAGAGGATAGTTATTAGTTATTAACGAGAATGCACATGAATGGCTAGGGAAAGGAGTCAACAAAGCGGGCGAAAGCTGAGGACGCATGGATGGAGGCTTCTAAATGCATAGAACGTGTTGAAGACAAGTCAAAGAGTGCCAAGTGAATGATGGAACTTAGCATTCAATCTTCCACTCTCCTGATGATTCATATCGTGGAGCAAGAGCGAAATGAAGCTGTATAACGTGGACTGTTCTTGTAGATTGCAAGAAAAACAATAAGATGATATATAAAACATGATTAAAAAAAATTAATAGATGTAAATCCTAACTTTTGAATTAAATAGTGGGATGTGATGAAGTAATCCTGGAATTTTATTATTTCGGGATAAATAATATAAATAGCAGCAAGGCTATTTTATTTTGTGTGGTAAATAAATAAAGTATTATCATTGTTTATTAAGATATATTATGTGTTATCTATAAGTGGTTAAGATAAGTTTGAAAATCTTAATGTGTGGATGATTGATGATCTAATAGTTCAAGTTGTAAATAGTAAGATGTCGCCTAGAAGAAGACAACAACATCAACAGAGCCCCAAGAAAAATGTATACAATAGGGAAGCTAACGCAAATCCAGTGCCACAATTGGTGAATTTGTTGGTGGGAGCACTGGCAAATCAACTGAATATCTGGCTGTATAATCAAATCTCGATGTTCCAACCAAATTCATTTACAACAGGGTTGGAAAGAAAGATTGATGTAGACGGGGAAGGTAATACGCTGGCATACAATCAAGAGCAGAGGGGAAAGAAGAGTGAAGATGATAAGGTGGGTGATAGTTATATCGGTAACGCTCGAAAAAGAAAGTGGGACAATAATATTAACGCTGAAAATCAGCAAGGGAAGGAAAAGAAGAAGGTGGAGGCATGTAGCAACTGTCGAAAGAAACATGTAGGTGTTTGTTTGAGGGGAAAAAGGGTGTGCTTTAATTGTGGATCAAAGGATCACATTGCACCAAAATGTTCAAGACCGAGGAAGAGAACCTGCTTCACGTGTGGATCGAAGGAGCACTTGGCTCGAGGTTGCCCAAAGAAAGCGGTAGGAAAAGCAAGTGGAAGGAAAGGGGGCAGTGCCAAACTGATTATTGTAGAGTCAACTCCGTCGTGTCGACCAACTGCACAATCATCCAACATGAAGTTCCAGAACGCAATGCAAGGTATGGTTCTGATCAGTTATCTATACGGCTGCGTGTTATTTAATTTAACCGCCACTTGTTAATTTATGCCTAATGAATTTGTTTAGAAACTAGATTCGCCTCAGGAAGAGTTAGACTATTCCCTAAAAAAATTAGAAAGTGGGAATAATGATTCCTTTTAAGTTGATGTGTAGAATTGCCGTGTTGTATTAAAGGCCACATGTTAAACCATGTGGTGATAAGTCATTGTCATAGAAAGCGCATAAACCTTAAGACTTTGAAGAAGTCAAAAGTAGTATTTTATTCTTTTAGTTGCAAGACGTCTGTACGGTAGAATTATTTATCGATGTTGTAAAACAAGAAGTTATTAAGAAAACAATCGGTGGGTTATATGAAGAGCAAGATAGTTACTTAGTTAGTTAAATTGACGAGGAAATCGGTAGAATTTATATGGGCAGGAAATTATGAAGTGAATTTTCAAGAATTGAAGAAGAATTTAGTATGGCACCTATGTTGTCTCTACCAGATAGTACAAAAAACTTTATGTTGTATAGCGACACATCATACAAAGTATTAGGCGGTGTGTTTAGGCAGAACGATAGGGTCATTTCTTATGCATCGCGTTAGTTAAAATTTTTATGTGAAAGGGTATTCGACTCACGATTCAGAGTAGAGGTATTAGTGATTGCCCTGAGGATTTAACGATGTTATTTTGAGTAGTAGTGTGATATATGAAAAGGCAGAAGAGAAGCTTTTCAGATGAAAAATAGTACAACTTTGTTGGATAGAGTTAAAGAAGACTAGTCAGATGAAGGAAGTGTCAATTCAAAATCGATACTGAAAGATAGTTGAAATTAGAAGGAAGAAACTAGGTTTCGCTAATACCAGGAATTGAAAATGAAGTTTTGTATAAAATTTATATATTGAATCAACTAGGAAGCACAAAATTATATATTGCCATCGATATTACTATTTGTGGCAAGATATAATGATATATTTTTGGTATGTCAAAGTTAGCATATTATATATCGAACAGTGTGTGAAGTTATGTCTTAATGAAATCGTTTCAAGACATGATGTTTCTTTGTTAATTGTGTCAAACCGAGATTCACGATTTACATCGAATTTTCAAAAGGGTTTGCAAGAACGTGTGGAACGCAATTAGAGATAAGTATGTCATATCGTTTGCAAATTGATTGCCAAACTAAAAGGAGGTCCAAACATCGAAAGGCGTGTTTAGCGCACTAGAAGTTTTCGATAATGTCATGCGAGGAATCCACATTGAGCAAGTTATGGATAAGTTAGAAATAATTTCAAAGTAAGGTTATGAACCCCTCAAATGAACCCGATATTTTCTATATAAATAAATCTTAAATTTAGTATAGAAACATTGATGATGGTTTTTTTTTTTTTTTTTTTTTCATTTCTATGAGATGATGAGGATTTGTACAAGATTATGTATATCCAGTATTTATGTGGTAAATAAAATATAAATTTATTATATGAATATTTTCAAGTAAATTATTTATTTTAAAATATATATTTATTACATGAGAATTATTGATTATTATAAAGTATATTTTTATAATAATTAATTTTAAGATAAAAATGTTTTTATTTATTTTCCATGAATATATAATCATATATTATTTAAATAATATATGAAGTGATTTTTAGAATAAATATAATCATTATTTTATTATATGAATTTTTGTACAGATTATTAAGTTAATTATTTTACCTTAATTATTAAGGTTAAATATGAAAGAATAATCGATATGGAATCCAAACCCTAATTTTGGATTATTGTCAAGGTATGAGAATAATAATATAATATTACTTATATTTTGATTTTTCAAAGCTATGAATATGTACTTGATGTCCAGATATTGTTAATGGTTGGTCAATTACGTTGTATTTTGACCCAAACCCTAAGAATAATGTTAAACCCTAATTTGAGATCCAAATTAGAGTATGAGATTGTTTTATAAGTATGTAATATTAATTATGTCGTATTATTTAATGTATTAATTAGGTAAACCCTAATTAAAATTCGAAACCCTAATTGCTATAATTAGTAACCCTAATTTGAAATTTGAGTTTGAGATTGTTGGTGAGTATGTATAATGTGATTAATTAACAAGTATTGTGATTATAATTATTAAATTTAGAAACCCTAAATTGTTAAACCCTAATTACTAAACTAAAACCCTAATATTTAGAAAACCCTAATAGTAATTTGGTAACCCTAATTACCAAAAGAATAAATCCTAATTGCTAAATTAGCAAAGTCAATGATAATTATATGGTCTAAACCCTAATGTTCATGTAATTACAAACTTAATTAATTAACAATATTTATTTTTCAAAATTTTAGAAACTAAAAGTTATTTAATTTTATTTATTTAATGTTATTTATTTAGTGTGCAAACCCTAAATTGGAAATTCTAGATTTTTGTTTACCCAAATTGGCTCAAACCCTAAACCCTAAATCAAACCCTAACCCTAAGGGTTTGTAAGTTACCATTTTGCCATAAAATGAATTATCAAAGGACCAAAATGCCCCTAAGTGCATTAAAGAAGCTACTTGTAGGTTTTGACAATAGGAGAAAGTTGTTCACCAAATCAACAACTCCCAACAACTCAATATGCACGAATTTGACAGCAAATCAGCTGCTAGATCAGTCCATACATGCATCAAGTTGCCTATAAATAGATTTAAGGAGAGAGAAAGTGGAGTTGGTTACTAAAAATTGCACAACATTCATACTAACACTCTCAATCCCCAAACCTCCGAAAATATATAGTATATCGCACCCATTATCAAGCCCCACGAAATCCAACAACAAATCAATAGCCGTAAATCAAGAATTGAGCATAAAAGGTATGAAACCCTAATTCAAAATCATTCCAATTTTCTATTGTTAGATGTTATGTTTGGGTGTTAGAATATGTTGTTTATAAGATATTATGATGATCCGGGTTGGTATTTATCAAGTCCATAACATTAAAGTGCTCAAATTAAAGATTTTCAAAATCTGAAATTTTTAAAGGAGGCGCCCCGACAACGAATGTCGTCGTGTAGATCTCTCAGAGGTGTTTGATTTTTGTGTTATAAGTGTTGAATATGGTAGTCGCTTATGAGATCTTTGCTCGGATCAAGAATCGCACCTAGATCAGCTTGTAGATTATAAGTTATAACCTGGCCAAAGGTCGCCGACCAACATCGATCGGGCCATTTCGGTAACCCGTAAAGAGCCCGTAAAGCTCCGACAAGTTTTTAAATGGCTTGAATCGATAGCTTGTTTGATGTATCGCTATGGTTCTTGTATCTAAGTTGTAGTATGTTTGTTAGACTACATCATCATGCCTTAATATCACTTATTTCGTAAATGGGTTGATTTTATGGACTATCAAACTAGCAAGGTCGAAGCTCGTTTCTCTCGCTTTCCGGGTAACCCGTAAAACATATGAACATGTCGATCGACATGGTTCGACCGAGTCATAACTTTTGGATTCTGCTCATGTTAGTTGTATTTTATGTAATAGATCTACTCTCTTGCATGCTAGCTACAACCTCACCCTTTATATCACAAGAACAGCCATGTGTCAGCACGTTATAGTCGATCAAAGTGGTTTATTGAATCGTTTTTCATTTCGGGCAACCTGTAAAATGAAGAACAACTTCGACAAAGATCTTGGAACGCTTAGATCTAGCTTATGTTAGGTTGTTAGATCATGTGGTCTATTAGAACATGTAGTCTTGAACTTTGTCTACAAAATCTAGCTTTTGTATTTCTCGTAAACACAATATACAGAGAATTAAAGTGGGTCAAATACGCCACTCTAAGAATCACGCCATGTAAGAAGATCTGGGTTTAAGTATGAACATGAAGAACACCTATATGATTTTTCGCCTGCCGCTATAGGTGGCCTTTAGCGATGCATGCATTAATATTTTCCTAAAATTAATTAATAATTATAGAAAATTAGTTTTAAATTATTAAAATACAAAATAAATTATTAAAAATTATTTTAAATTCTAAAATTAGTTTTTAATTATTTTAAATATATTTCATAAATATTTAATATTTTTGAATATTAAAAGTAATTAATTTATTTAATTATAATATTAAATAAATTATTTAAAAATGATTTTAATTCATGAAAAATCATTTAAAATTATATTATGATATAAGAAAAATATTTTAAGTTATTTTAATAACTTTTAATATTATGTGATAATTTTCATTAATAAATTAATATTAATGATAATTAAGTTATTTATTAAATGAATTAAATAAATGAATTAAAAATGATTTTATTATATTAAAAATCATTTTAAATAATAAAAGGTATTTAAAAATATTTTAAGTTATAAAATATAACTTTTAATATTTAAAGGTAAATTTCATTAATTAATTATGATTAATGATAATAAAGTTATTTAACACTTATATTAAATAATTTAGTTTAAAAATGATTTTATTATTATAATAATCATTTTAAATAAAAATAAAGTGTTTAGAGATATTTTAAGTTATAAAATATAACTTTTAATATTTAAAGAATAATTTCATTAATAATTTAATATTAATGATATTTATTTAATGATTAATGATATTAAATTTATTTAATAATTATATTAAATAAATAGTTTAAAAATGGTTTTATTTATTTAAAAATCATTTAAAAAAAGGATATTAATGATTTAAAAATATTTTAAGTTATAATTATTGACTTTTAATATTTGTATAATTAGTTCATTAATATTTAAATATTAATGGTAATTATTTAATAATGATTTTAAATGTTTTAAAAATCATTTAAAGGTATTGTAAATACTTTAAAAATATTTTGAGTTATTATACATAACTTTAATATTTTGGCAATGGTTTCATTAATAATTTAATATTGATTAAATATTAATGATAATAGAATTGTTTAATACTTAAATCATTTAATAATGATTCTATATTTCAAAAATTATGATAAATGATAATAATTATTTAATAATTATTATAAGGCCATGAAAATAAGTGTGACTAATATTTAAGTTATCTAATCGATATTGTGATACGTAATAGAGTCTTAGACTCGATTATTACCCGAAAAGTCATTTCAGAGACCGGCATGTTTCGTAAATTGATCCTGACTTAGATAATTGGCTAGATAAATGTTTATTTGTGATTCAATGGTTGTTAAAGATCAGTGTGGCAATGTGATTAGAATGTGTCGATCGCAATAAAGTCAAAGTGTTATGTGTTACGTTATGATATACTAATCAAGAAATGATCCGATTAATGATAGTGATTTCATAAAAGATAAAACTAAGTTGAGAATAGTAAGCGTGTAGATCAAAAAAGTATCCTAACTTTGTATTTTCTTTACGCAATGGATGTAAGTGAGAAGTTCGTAATTATTGTTATTATTGTACGTATTGTTGCCTATATAATATATGCCCATTGATTATCAACATGTTAGTATATGATAATTCTGATTAATATATTCTGCTCACATTAATTTATAAATGATTATACAAGTGTCCCCACTTGGACAATCATTGTATTTCATCGCATGTTGATACCCCTTTGATATAAATATATGTTGAATTATATAAGACCTTTGTTATGAAAACCCGATAGATATGAACATCCCGAAAATGGGAAAATTTTATGCGCCCAAGGCGGACAGAGCGAACGATAACATCGCTCATGTAAATGTAGTATTGATCAATACAGGTACAACAGGCCGATCACCCTCCGCACTGTAGTAAGTCATGACTTTTTGATGAACTTCTCGCTTAAACCTTTTTGAAAATGAAAAATAATGTTCATGGTGTGTCACAAAACCCCATATACAAATAATACGTAGTTTCAAAAGTTTGAAAGAGGGTTGTTATGAATTATTATTGGTATAGATTACTTCACAACTACCGACTAGTCAGAAGAAGATATTATAAAGAAAACATTTAAATTCTTTCAAATTTATATATATATATATACTACTTGTCAAGCACTCAAATGCTCATCCTTGCTTAATTTAAATGTTTTCAACTAAGTGTGAAGGACCGTAAAGTTCAAAGCCGAGACAAAGGAAAAGGAAAGCTAACCAAATAAGAATCATGGCAAGATTTTGTAATAGTTTTATTAGATTATGAAGACTATGATATATATATATATATATATATATATATATATATATATATATATATATATATGACATGTAATGAATGTTTAAAGGTTACGTACTTGGGAGAATGACTCGATGTATATGTAAACTTAAGTTAAGTTTTATATTATTGTTATTATTATTAGTATTATTCCGCTCATAGAAATGGTATCGTGATGTACCGAAGTTCGGGTTTCAAGTATCCGGATT
The DNA here is from genome assembly GCA_020205605.1 of Panax ginseng. Lineage (NCBI taxonomy): Eukaryota > Viridiplantae > Streptophyta > Magnoliopsida > Apiales > Araliaceae > Panax > Panax ginseng. Next base: position 57,791,667 of record CM035140.1, on the reverse strand, counting down.
CGGGGACCTCACAAATGGTATCGAGCTATAGGTTAGAAACCTTAGGTAGGTTAGACCTTAGGCTATAACCTTAGAACATGTAGGGAAACGTTGAAAATATAAATAACTCATATAGAGTTTAAAAAGAGATGAATTGAATCAATTCATCGTCAAACAAAATAAAAGATAATTCATACAAAACTATTATTCGACTATGTGTATATATAATATATGCTAATCAGATAATTGATGTGTGTATGTCGTGAAAAAGGATTAGATACCCCGGATCATAAAGAAGGAGCTACTATCGGCCAATAATGGAAATAAAGCTCACGATGAAACAAACTCGCATTTAGGTGGTTATCGTGGAAAACATAGTACCAGATCCTAAATAGTGGATCCGATGTATAATGATTCGCACCCTAAAGTCGAAGTCGATCAAGCATCATTGAGATGCAAGAATTGAGGAACAAGGTATCTTCTCTAGAAGGGTTGTGGAAGATAGAAAACCGCTAATACCAATTTCAGGCCAAGCGCTAATAGAAACAATGGAAGAGCAGGATAAGCTTCAAATCCAAATCAATCGATGGGAGCCTCAAGCAACACTTCGTGCAAATTCCGAGAGATAAGGGAAAAGGAAGGTAGAAGACCATGATTTAGGAAAACCGGGAAGAAGAAATGGAAAAGAATATGTTATCCTTATGGTTATGAAGGGCATACCACTGATTGTCCCGACTATAAACGGGGAGCATGTTTTGTTTGTGGAAAAGAAGATCATCAAAAAGCAAGAAGTCATTCCAAGAAAGAAGACTTAGTAAATAGGTAGTATAGGTTATGTCGTAAAGCATGTTTAATATAATATGTGTGTTTAGTTTGTCCGTAATGCATTATTATAAAACTTTTGTACAAGCTGGTGAAGTAAATCCCACTTTTGTAGTCACAATGGGATGACTGATGTTTAAAGCACTATGTGCGCTGTGATATGTAAAGTATTTTGAAAGCAATGAATGAATATGAATCAAAGTTTGAGTTATGAAACAAGTTTAATAAGTTTAAACTTATATGATAAGGTTTAGAATGTAAGTTAATGTATGGTTTTTACTTAACCAGATATAATGCCGCCAAGACGCCAAACTCAAATCGTAGGGCTAAGAGTCTCACAACAACGTTGAAGGACAACAACAAAGCGGACCCAATGCAAAGAGTTCATGAATATGGTAGCTCAAAGCATGCAACAAGGGAACCAAATGGATAATTATTTGGCTAATTTCAAAGACTTTAAGGTCAGAGAACCACCGAATTCAAAGGTACAACCGACCTTCAGAAGCCCAAACTTGGGTTAAAGAAATTGAGAAGGCGCTTGTAATAGCTAGGGTAGTAGCGAGGGGCAAAGACCTCTTTTGCCACCTACATGATGAAGGGTGAGGCAAATTTCTTGTGGAAGCGAATCGATGAGGCGGGGAGCAGTGTGGTAACAATGGGATAGATTTAAGACCTTATTTTTCGAGAATTATTTTTCACTTAAGACGCAGTGCTAGAATGGAGGTAAAATTTCCGAGTCAAGCAAGGGATATGTCGGTGGCATGAATATGCCGCCGAAATTTAATGAGTTAGTTAGGTTTGCTCCGCATCAAGTCGATACTGAGGCTAGGAAGGCTAGGAGATTTGAGCCGGGATTAAAACCTTGGCTCTATAATAAGGTGGCAAAGGTTGCAGATCCCAACATTTGCAAAAGACTCATGGAGAAGGCGATAATTGCAGAGAGAGAGGAAGTGAGGCTATGAGCCTCTACAATAAGGAGAAGAAAAAAAAGGGCAAGGTCGAGGGAGCCGAGAAGGTGAGAATTAATAGTGGAAGGAGGCCGATGGAAAAGAAAGGAAACTACTTTGGAAACGTGCAGCAGAAGCAAGAGGAGTGAAAAGCAGTGCGCTTCAAAGGCAAGACATGTGGAAAGAACCACTCCTAGAATGTTTAAAAGGAAAATTTGTGTGTTATAAGTGCGGGCAGAGGGTCACATCTCTCCCAACCGCCCAAATCCTAGAATGAACAAAGGTTTGTTTTATTTGTGGATCGCTGAGCATAGGGTTAAGGATTGTCCAAACAGAGGGTAGAGGCCGGTAGTGTGAATATTGGTAAGGGTAGTGGAACATTAGCAATCACGGACCGACATCATCGAACAAACCAACAAAGTCAACATCAAGGGTCTTCAACATGACTTGCTCAAGACACGGTGGCAAAATGGCAATGCAAAGCATCTGTAATATTCAATAACTTTTATTTGCATGAATTAGAATTTTTCTATTTATAGTAAATTATTTTATAAAGAATTTTGAGGGAGAAATTTGAGTTCTTTTAGAAATCAAATTTCCGCTTAATCGTAAAGACAAGCTTAATGTGATTAATTAAAGATCTGCCTCGATTAGAGTTAATCGAGATCTATTTGCAAGATTGTGTATGCTATGAACCCGCTTATGTGTAGGTTTTAAGTGGTGATTCCGGGGACTAATCCTTATAAGGAGGGTGAATGTGACAACCCGATATTTTCTATATAAATAAATCTTAAATTTTATGATAATAATTTTTTTTTTTTTTAAGGATGAGGATTTGTACAAGATTATGTGTATATGTATTTATGTGGTAAATAAAATATATTTATTACATGAATATTTTCAAGTAAATTTATTTTAGAATTATTGATTATTATAAAGTATATTTTTATAATAATTAATTTTAAGATAAAAATGTTTTATTTATTTTCCATGAATATATAATCATATATTATTTAAATAATATATGAAGTGATTTTTAGAATAAATATAATCATTATTTTATTATATGAATTTTTGTACGATTATTAAGTTAATTATTTTACCTTAATTATTAAGGTTAAATATGAAAGAATAATCGATATGGAATCCAAACCCTAATTTTGGATTATTGTCAAGGTATGAGAATAATAATATAATATTACTTATATTTTGATTTTTCAAAGCTAATGAATATGTACTAGATGTCCAGATTGTTAATGGTTGGTCAATTACTTGTATTTTTGACCCAAACCCTAGTAATATCAAAAGTAAACCCTAATTTGAGATCCAAATTAGAGTATGAGATTGTTTTATAAGTATGTAATATTAATTATGTCGTATTTTAATGTATTAATTAGGTAAACCCTAATTAAAATTCTGGAAACCCTAATTGCTATAATTAGTAACCCTAATTTGAAATTTGAGTTTGAGATTGTTGGTGAGTATGTATAATGTGATTAATTAACAAGTATTGTGATTATAATTATTAAATTTAGAAACCCTAAATTGTTAAACCCTAATTACTAAACTAAAACCCTAATATTTAGAAAACCCTAATAGTAATTTGGTAACCCTAATTACCAAAAGAATAAATCCTAATTGCTAAATTAGCAAAGTCAATGATAATTATATGGTCTAAACCCTAATGTTCATGTAATTACAAACTTAATTAATTAACAATATTTATTTTTCAAAATTTTAGAAACTAAAAGTTATTTAATTTTATTTATTTAATGTTATTTATTTAGTGTGCAAACCCTAAATTGAAATTCTAGATTTTTTTTTACCCAAATTGGCTCAAACCCTAAACCCTAAATCAAACCCTAACCCTAAGGGTTTGGTAAGTTACCATTTTGCCATAAAATGAATTATCAAAGGACCAAAATGCCCCTAAGTGCATTAAAGAAGCTACTTGTAGGTTTTGACAATAGAGAAAGTTGTTCACCAAATCAACAACTCCCAACAACTCAATATGCACGAATTTGACAAAAATCAAATTTTAGATCACCCATACATGCATCAAGTTGCCTATAAATAGATTTAAGGAGAGAGAAAGTGGAGTTGGTTACTAAAATTGCACAACATTCATACTAACACTCTCAATCCCCAAACCTCCGAAAATATATAGTATATCGCACCCATTATCAAGCCCCACGAAATCCAACAACAAATCAATAGCCGTAAATCAAGAATTGAGCATAAAAGGTATGAAACCCTAATTCAAAATCATTCCAATTTTTGGTTGTTAGATGTTATGTTTGGGTGTTAGAATATGTTGTTTATAAGATATTATGATGATCCGGGTTGGTATTTATCAAGTCCATAACATTAAAGTGCTCAAATTAAAAGATTTTCAAAATCTGAAATTTTTAAAGGAGGCGCCCCGACAACGAATGTCGTGTCGTAGATCTCTCGTAGGTGTTTGATTTTTGTGTTATAAGTGTTGAATATGGTAGTTTGCTATGAGATCTTTGCTCGGATCAAGAATCGCACCTAGATCATTGTAGATTATAAGTTATAATCCTGGCCAAAGGTCGCTGACCAACATCGATCGGGCCATTTCGGTAACCCGTAAAGAGCCCGTAAAGCTCGACAAGTTTTTAAATGGCTCAATCGACAAATTGTTTGATGTATCGTTATGGTTCTTGTATCTAAGTTGTAGTATGTTTGTTAGACTACATCATCATGCCTTAATATCACTTATTTCAGAAATGGGTTGATTTTATGGACTTCGAACTAGCAAGGTCGAAGCTCGTTTCTCCGCTTTCCGGGTAACCCGTAAAATATATGAACATGTCGACGACATGGTTCGACCGAGTCATAACTTTTGGATTCTCGCTCATGTTAGTTGTATTTTATGTAATAGATCTACTCTCTTGCATGCTAGCTACAACCTCAACCCTTTATATCACAAGAATAGCCATGTGTCAGACGTTATAATCGATCAAAGTGGTTATTTAATCGTTTCTTCATTTCGGGCAACCTGTAAAATGAAGAACAAACCGACAAAGATCTTGGAACGCTTAGATCTAGCTTATGTTAGGTTGTTAGATCATGTGGTCTATTAGAACATGTAGTCTTGAACTTTGTCTACAAAATCTAGCTTTTGTATTTCTCGTAAACACAATATACGAGAAATTAAAGTGGGTCAACACGGCCACTCTAAGAATCGCCATGAAGATCTCTGGGTTTAAGTATGAACATGAAGAACACCTATATGACGGTTACTCTGCTGCTATAGGTGGCCTTTAAATGACAGATGTATTAATATTTTCCTAAATTAATTAATAATTATAGAAAATTAGTTTTAAATTATTAAAATACAAAATAAATTATTAAAAATTATTTTAAATTCTCAAAATTAGTTTTTAATTATTTTAAATATATTTCATAAATATTTAATATTTTTGAATATTAAAAGTAATTAATTTATTTAATTATAATATTAAATAAATTATTTAAAAATGATTTTAATTCATGAAAAATCATTTAAAATTATATTATGATATAAGAAAAATATTTTAAGTTATTTTAATAACTTTTAATATTATGTGATAATTTTCATTAATAAATTAATATTAATGATAATTAAGTTATTTATTAAATGAATTAAATAAATGAATTAAAAATGATTTTATTATATTAAAAATCATTTTAAATAATAAAAGGTATTTAAAATATTTTAAGTTATAAAATATAACTTTTAATATTTAAAGGTAAATTTCATTAATTAATTATGATTAATGATAATAAAGTTATTTAACACTTATATTAAATAATTTAGTTTAAAAATGATTTTATTATTATAATAATCATTTTAAATAAAAATAAAGTGTTTAGAGATATTTTAAGTTATAAAATATAACTTTTAATATTTAAAGAATAATTTCATTAATAATTTAATATTAATGATATTTATTTAATGATTAATGATATTAAATTTATTTAATAATTATATTAAATAAATAGTTTAAAATGGTTTTATTTATTTAAAAATCATTTAAAAAAAAAAAAGGATATTAATGATTTAAAAATATTTTAAGTTATAATTATTGACTTTTAATATTTGTATAATTAGTTCATTAATATTTAAATATTAATGGTAATTATTTAATAATGATTTTAAATGTTTTAAAAATCATTTAAAGGTATTGTAAATACTTTAAAAATATTTTGAGTTATTATACATAACTTTAATATTTTGGCAATGGTTTCATTAATAATTTAATATTGATTAAATATTAATGATAATAGAATTGTTTAATACTTAAATCATTTAATAATGATTCTCGATATTTCAAAAATTATGATAAATGATAATAATTATTTAATAATTATTATAAGGCCATGAAAAATAAAGTGACTAATATTTAAGTTATCTAATCGATATTGTGATACGTATTAGAGTCTTAGACTCGATTATTACCTCGAAAAGTCAGCTCAGTGAATCGGCTATGTTTCGTAAATTGATCCTGACTTAGATAATCGGCTAGATAAATGTTTATTTGTGATTCAATGGTTGTTAAAGATCAGTGTGGCAATGTGATTAGGAATGTGTCGACTCGCAATAAAAGTTGTTATGTGTTACGATATGATATACTAATCAAGAAATGATCCGATTAATGATAGGTGATTTCATAAAAGATAAAACTAAGTTGAGAATAAGTAGCAGCCAAGATCGTGCAAAGTATATCCTAACTTTGTATTTTCTTTATGCAATGGATGTAAGTGAGAAGTTCGTAATTATTGTTATTATTGTACGATTGTTGCTTCTATATTATATATGCCCATTGATTATCAACATGTTAGTATATGATAATTCTGATATATATATATTCTGCTTCACATTTTCTAGAAATGATTATACAAGTGTCCCCACTTGGATAATCATTGTTTTTCATCGCATGTTGATACCCCTTTGATATAAATATATGTTGAATTATATAAGACCTTTGTTATGAAAACCCGATGATATGAACATCCCAAAATGGGAAAATTTTATGCTACCAAGTGATGACAGAAATGAACGATACACATCGTTCATGTAAATGTAGTATTGATCAATACAGGGTACAACAGGGCCGATCACCCTCCGTGCCCGTAAGTCATGACGGTTTACAAATGAACTTCTGTTTAAACCTTTTTGAAAATGAAAAACAATGTTCATGGTATGTCACAGAAACCCCATATACAGTCAATACGTAGTTTCAAAAGTTTGAAAGAGGGTTGTTATGAATTATTATTGGTACAGATTACTTCACAACTACTGACTAGTTGTAGAAGATATTATAAAGAAAACATTTAAATTCTTTCACAATTTATATATATATATATACTACTTGGGCACTCAAATGCTCATCCTCGCTTAATTTAAATGTTTTCAACTAAGTGTGAAGGACCGTAAAGTTCAAAGCCGAGACAAAGGAAAAGGAAAGCTAACCAAATAAGAATCATGGCAAAGATTTGTAATAGTTTTATTAGATTATGAAGACTATGATATATATATATATATATATATATATATATATATATATATATATATATTATGACATGTAATGAATGTTTAAAGGTTACGATTGGGAGAATGACTCGATGTATATGTAAACTTTAAGTTAAGTTTTATATTATTCGTTATTATTATTAGAGTTCGGGTTTCATTCCGGATTCTCATACCAATGGTATCGTGAAGGTGATATGGACCGAAGTTCTTCAAACCTAAATGATTTCCAAGTTATTTGTTTTATCGGATAGAGACGTTTGGGTGTGTGCTGCTTGGGTTAAGTTATTATACGTAAAAATCATTTGGCCTAAGTCTACCGAGGAAGAAGAGAATAGAATTACAAAGAACTTGAGAGAGAATTGAGAGAAAACCTAAGCAATTTCAGTGTTTAGCAAGGGATTATCAAGCAAATTGAAGGCATGTTCTATAACTTTGATATTATATATGTATATGTATGAATACGACATAATTTATGTGTTCTGCGAATCCAAAGTTTTAAGTTGATGATTATACAACTGAGTAGTTGTATGTGTTTATGATGTTAGAGTATGTAGTTGGGCATGAATTGGTATGTTAATTTCGGATAAAAGGAAGGAAAAGTAATCATAGTATATATTTTTCATATGGTTTGTGAAAGTACAAAACTCGATGGTTAATTTGTATGATAAACTGTAAATTGAAGCTTGATTATGTTAGTTCATTAAGAAACGAGTATAACATAATTGGAAGGAAGTGATTTGGCCAAGTACTGAATTCATAGTGATGGTTTTTAGAATGAATATCAAAAATTGAGTTTTTTGTTTGAAAATATGAATTTTGAGAAATTAAAATAGTTTTAGTTGATGAAAAATTATTTTAATTGGTTGAAAATGTTAACAAACATGTTTACAATGGTTTTGTATCAATTATACATGTTGATATTGTCAGGAATAAGCATGTGAATGATATTTCTATTTAATATATGATTTGATTATGATATATATATATATATATATGCAAGTATGCTTACATTAAGAAAAGCTGTAAAGTCCTTTGATAGAAATAGAAATATATGTACAAGGACTTAGAATGAATTGATGAAATATGTTAGGTTGATCCTACATAAGCAAAACAGCTTTGTAAAGTCCTTAAAAAGAAATGATGTACAAGGACTATAAATATAGAAAGATCAAGCTTGTTAGGTTGATCTTATGATGTAATAGATAGGCTAGTCTGATCGTCGAAAGCCTTTGCACTGAAGTCGTAGTCTTCCAGGTGAGTCAAGGTTAACTCGAGAGCTATCGAGGCAAAATAGGAGTACGCAAGATAGTAGATCTCGGAGTTAAGTAGAGCGCCAGGGAAACGAAGAAGGATCGTAATGTATCGTGTAGAGCTTCCTCAAGATCGTAGTGTCTTTGAGGAAGTCATGTTCGAAATCGTGAGAGACACCTTTCTGGTAAAGCCAAATAGTCATCTGCCGGCCAAGACAAAATGTAGACTACACTCAGAGTCGTAGAGTCTACTGATGCCAAAGCCAAGTCAAGGATCGTAGATCACACTCTGTGTTCATAGAGTCTATTGATTACATGAAGCAAGATCAGATGAAGACAACAAGCACAAGGCAGAAATCGTAGAGTGTCAAGATCTGATCTCGGGATGGTAGTGTCTGCACTGCACCAAGAAATTTGAATTGTAGAGTCTTGAACTCTACGACCTCAACAGAAGTGCTCACAGTGCCAAGGCAAAATCGTAGAGCATATACGGTTCTCAACAAATGAGCACTCCCAGAATATTCAAAGGAACGAAGCCTCTGGTTCAAGCTGCAAGCTACATCCAAGGAAACCAGAGAGCACTCAACGAATGGCATGCAGGCTAACAGAAGATCTAAGCACCAACCCGATAAGCATCAAGATTGAGTTGTAAGGCCATTCGTGATGAAGTCTTCCACAAAGAGATCCAAAGAAGACTTCAGAAGCTGACTAAGGAAAGTCAGCTAATGCAGTAACTATCAAGTGAACAGAAGACAACGATCTTGGAAGCAACCAAGATCGTGAGTGTTCTGAAACAAAGAAAGAAGCGATGGAAGGTGAACCAGATATCTTTGAGTCGACCTCACGAAGAGCAAGGCTAAAGTGATTAAGTGCAGGGTCAGTTCATTGATGATAAGTGAACTGGAGATCACAAGGAGAAAGTAAGATGGACGCGCCACAAATCTGAAGTGTCTTGATATTCAGAAGGGGACCAAAGCAAGGAATTAGGCCATCAGTCTCTGAGAACAGTTGAGGCAAACAGAAGTATTGAAGCACTGCACAATACAAGGAAGAGGTGTTCTACATTGAAGATCCAATCAACACTCTTCAAAGATCGTAGTGTTAACTCAACCAGTCAATGAGCGACACTCAACAAGACACTACGATCAAGTCCTTGAAGACGTGCATTAGAATCTTAGAGTCCGAATAACTGAAGACTGAAGCATTGGCAAAGGTTCAATCTGAAGGGTAATATTCGGACAAGTGCCTATTGAGAGCATCGATGCAATAGGACAACCTCTGATCGAGAAATCAGAAAGAGGTAATAAAGTCTTCGACCTGTCCAAGACAATAAAAGTGATACATCTGACAGGGTAGGTGAAACAGTAGATTGTAGCGTCAGAAAAAGTCTGGCATGTCACATCAAGCAGTCTACCTCAAGCAACTCAAGATCTGTGAAGAGATTTGAATAGACTTCAACGGCTACTTTCCAATTGAAGGATTGGGAAGAAGTATAAATGAGAAAGATCTTCCAAGATCAAAGGTTGCTGGAGTTGCCGAGTTTGGAGAGAAGGTGGACTGATCTAAACCATGTGAAATAGTGAGTCCAAAGGCTCACTCTACGATCCACCAAGAACACTCAGAAGTTAGATAAAGAAAGAAGTAGAAGTGTGAGTTCTACTATGTAGAAGTGAGAGATCTACTACATGAAGAGTGTTTTGAACTGCCGAGAGAAAGAAGAGCACTATGTCATCTTGATGTCCATCATGGGAAGACTCTAAATACAATATAGAAGAGCCTACAGTCATCTTAGCAAGTCCATCATGAGAAGGCATCAAGTAGAAAGAAGGAAGATCACAAATGCCATCTTAGTTTCAAGCATGAGAAAGCTTCTAAGTACCTAACAGAAGAGCTTACAGTCATCTTGGAAGCCTATCATGTGCAGACATCAAGTACCAAGGAGAAGGATCTTCTAGGAAGTTCATAAAGGGGTCATCCAAAGTGGTTGAGTAACCAAAGAAGCTGAGCATCAGGCAACACTCAGCTGTACTTCAAGGATGATCAAGCCAAGTCACTAAGTATAGAAGATGTTCGAGCATGAAGACATCTTAAGCGACTCGAAAGACCGACTCCAACAACAACAAACAAACAACTCAACAAAGCCAGGGCCTGAGGAGTCCTTGTCCGAAGGGACTAAACAAAGCAGGGCCAGAAGGGTCCTTGTCCGGAGGGACTAAACGGAGTCCCAAGGCTGCTGGCCTTGAAGAGTTCTTAGTGAACTGAAGTCCCAAGGCTGCTGGCCTTGAAGGAATCTTAGTGATTCAGGGTATTGCTCTTCCTTAGTGGAAATCCTGCTAGTTGAAAGCAGAAGAGTGGATTAGGAGCTTGAGTCTCTGAACCACTTAAAACCCCTTGTGTCTTTTACATTATGTCATTTACATTATGACTATAACTATTATGTATGTTTTAACTGCTTACAACTAAACTTACTCTACGAACAATGTATGTATGATTATGAACATATCAATGAAGGGGATCTTTTACTTATTCCGCTGTGCTTGAAAAGATTCTTATGTTTGTCATATGTTAATTATGAACAATATAATATAAACCAGAAAAGTATTTGAACTAAAAAGGATCTATTCAACCCCCCCCCCCCTTCTAGATCTATTGTGCCCTCTGGGAACTAACAATTGGTATCAGAGCAGGTTCTCATGCTATATTCAAAAGCTAATCGCTTTGAGTCTGATCCCAGGCACTAACATTGTTCTAAACTTAGTTTAGTAGTAAGTAACTTGTTATATGCAGATGAGCTCACATGTTGGAAATATTGTGTATAGGTTAAATGTGTATATACACACAAGTCGCTCAGATTGGTCCATGGTCTCTATTGATACATCAACAAGACCAATCCTAGCTTGCAGTCAATCTTGTAGTCCTAAGACCAGATGAGAACACTCAAGAGACGTCAATGACAAAGAGTCAAGCACCCACCAGTCTGAAAGATGAAGAAGCCATACATGCTAAGAAATGCTTATCGAGAGAAGAAGAAGATCTTCTCAAACTTATGTCAGCCAACCAGCGGATGGGTGCAAACTCACATCGACTAAAGGATGTCAAAGATCTTAATCTTTGAGATTCTCTTGGCCTATATCTTCAAGACCACTCTTGATTGATTAAAGGCCGTGAAGAGCAATAAGTCATCAGGGAGCAAAAAGTAAAGCTATGCTCATCAATACCTAAACTTCATTATATCCGAGGTAAATGATTTATTTAGTAACTAACAATAAAAAGTGCGGTTCCTCACTATTATAAATGTATACATCATAATTGCATCTTCTTATGAACTATAACAAAGATACATCAAGGAGTCATAATCTGCCTAAAAAGGTGAAGAGAGAAAGTAACCTGAGGATGGAAACTCAAATGACCATAAACTTTCTCTCCATCCAAGTTTTAGGTTGAAGATGACATCTTGAAGGAAATCTGAAATGGGTCATAAGAGCATCACAGGCCTAATGAACTTTATGTGAAGTAATCTTTGCTGATGGGTTAGTATGTATGTACAAGCCTATGTTCTAAGTGTTTGACAACACACAGAGCATGATCAGTTTTGCAAGAGGATCTTGCTGATTCGCAGAAACTGATCACCTCAATGAATCAACTAGATACTCCTAAATCGTAGAGTTAATTCTCACTCTGTGAACACTTAAACATTATGAACATAACCCAGTGAATGATGAAACCATCATAGATAGAGGGTGTGTCATTAGATGCCAAATCCTACACATACTCACCATCATGCATCTCAAAATGTATTATCATAAGATAGGTGCATGCTTGAATATGTCTGTTGGTGATAAATATGATGATTATCCAAATAAGAGGAACAGGGGTTTAGAAAACTAACCTAGCAGGACTCATTTAATTATGGGTACCAAAAATAGAAATATATTTAAACCTGCAGGTACTTGGTCAGTCTGACCACACTAAGGAATGATGAAACAGAAGACTTCAGTCAAGAAGACTCAACCAGCAAAAGGCTAAGGACAATACAGAGATGATTCTGATAGAGTTCCTATCTGTCCAAGCCTGTCCTTGAAAACCCTCTGAGCTAACCAGAATGGAGCTCATATGGCTGCTAATCTGTATATATAAGCAAGCCATTCAGCCAAAGAAGGAAAAGGTCTTATGTGCTCAAAAGCCAGTCAAAGAATGCTATATGGGAAGAATCCTCAAGGAAGCTCACAACAGAAGATTATCGAGCATCATTCAAGAGGAACTTATTGCGAGAGCAGAACTTCACAAACACAACTGTCAAAGAAGACTACGTTCGTAGTGCTATCAAATAATCGTACAGTGATCAGTCCTGAAAATACTCATCTCTACGATATAAGGAAATCTAAGTATTGATGGAGATTCCAATGGGAGGAGATATCAAGCAAATTTGCCTTCAAATGAATTTGAAGAAGAGGGAATCACATCTATCTGGGAAGACAGCATCAACAATGGGGGAGCAATGATCTATTAAGGAACAACAGCACTGAGATATACTATGAAAAGTTGTACCAGCTACAGAGTCCCAAAACTTTGTGGCTGTCAAAACAAATGAAAATCCATAGTCAGTAGGAACGTCTCAAAACGTACTAATGGTATCCCTTCAGCCACCCAACCCATAATCGTGAAGTGCCTACGATCAAACATATGATCGTAGTGTAAGAAGCAGGAGGACACCATGATTTCAGCAATGCATTTGTCTAAAAATTTGGTAGAAGACCTCCCACTTTCGAAAAGGGTCGAATGAGATGTCATTACAAATCACTGCTATAGTATTCCATTTGGAAAGCGCCTCAGGGACAAACCTGACCCTTAGCTCACTAAGAGGTTGGCCCTTCCTGAGCTACCTTAACCAAGAAGGAATGTTTGATCTAGTTCTTCTCAAGGACCAAGTCAGTCAACGATCGTAGAGTTGAGATTGAAGACAACTAAATGATCGCAGTACAATCTCAACGATTGTAGTGTTACCTCAACGATCGTAGTACAACCTCAGCGATCGTAGAATACAACTCGACGATCGTAGTCCTACCAAAGGGTACTCCAGTTCACAAGGAGCTTGGAAATGAGATATTTTCTAAACTATTCAAGTTAAGGAGATTAGTTCGAATACATCAGTGATTGAGCTATGCTGCATCAAAGTAAGGAGAAAAGACAAAGCCATCCACTGCAGCATCTCTCAAAAGTTGATCGTTGAGTCAACCAAGGGAATCGTAGAGTCCATAGCTGCCTTATCATGCCACTCTACGAATCAAAAGGTCAACGGTCAGAGCCACGTCGTTTAAATGACTACTCTTCTAAAAGGAAACATCTAACTGAAAAGTTATGGGGATTTACAGCTCATTACTGGGCAACGTGCAACCAATGGACGATTGACACATCAACGATTATCTGAGAGTTAGAAGGAACGCCTTAAAAGACAATTTCAAATCTACAAACAGATTACCAAAAGCTATCAAACCTTTCTCCCTCCCATTTTCAAACCCTAAAATCCTCTCAAGAGCCAAAATCAGTTAACTCTGCACCAGCAGAAATCACACCAGCCAGAAAGAAATCAAAAGGTGTGAAGAAAGCTGGTGATGTGAAGAAAGCCAAGGCCCCACCAAGGAGTCTCTCCATCAAAGAAGAAAGAGCTCTAACTGTTGAAACAACAAAGAGGAGAAGCAACAGGCTGCTTCAAGGTCCTATCAACAAGAAAGCTAAGGTGGAAGACAAACCAGCCTCAGCTTCCCAAAATAGTACCTCTCTTTGAAGAAAGGGGCGTAGAAATCGAGGAAGAAGAGAAGGAAAGCAGATGTCAAGGCCGAGTCCTCATGAGATCGAGATCCAATGAAAGAAGAAGAAGCTGGATTAATGTATGGAAATTCAGTATCTGCTGAAGAAGAGAAATGTGCAAGCCCAGTGGCTAATTCTCAGAGTAGTCACTCTGATGATAAAGAAGAAATCCAAGATGACCAAATTGCATCCCCAAATGCAACTGCCTTAATAACCCAAGATGATAGGTCAAGTAATGCTGTGTCTGAAGAAGAAGAACTTTCCCCCACCAATCCAGATAGCCACCTTGCTTAATCAAGAGTTGATGAGATGACAGAAGAAGAGTCTGTTCCTGCCAGTGCTGAACCTCAAAGAAGTCTGTCTGCTGAACCAGAGAAGTCAGAGTCTGAAGAAGAAGAAGAGTCTGACTCTCCCAAACCTAAACCTCCAAGAAGAAGGAAAAGCTACAGACTGCAAGCCAAGTTTGCCTCCAAAAGAAGCAGTGGTCAATCAAATGCCATCATTGAATTAAGTGATGATGAGTCCATATCCCGGGGAGAAAATCTTTGAAGAAGAAACCAACAATGAAGAAGATGAATCAAAGAAGATCTTCTTGAAGAAGGTTACGAGAATGAAATCGTGAGAGGAATTCTCTGTTGAAAATGATCAAGAAAGTTTAGGCTCCGAGAGAGAAGAGATTGAAGAAGATTCTGGTTCTGTACCTCAGAAAGCAGACAAACAAGAAGATTGTCCAGTTCTCTCTCCTGCAAGATTTAGCAGAAGGATCGTAGTGGAAGTGTCAAATGATCTACCAGATGCTCCACCAAAGAGATGGTTCTTCCAGTGGATGCCATGGCTCAAGGCCCACACTGAAAAAGATGGAAGCTCCTTCAGTCGGTGTTACAAGCAGTTTCCAAGTCTGGAGCTGGTAGCTCAAAAATTCCCAAGGGTGAAAAGTTATGCTACAAAAATGATCACAAACCAGCCTCACTTCAAGGTCTATCGACATGCTGGAAATCTCTACATCCCCGACGATCGTAGAGTGAATTCTGAAGGACGAAGAGTTATGACCAAGGAGCTGATCGTACAGACTGTTCACTCTACTGCTGATGATGTTCTAGCCCAAAACAAAAAGCCTCCTTATGCTCAAGCACTACTATCAGATATTCCCTCATCCTCAACCAGTGATTGGAACTCAACAATTATTCAGATTCTCCAGACTTTCAAAAATCTGTCTAAGGATGAAAATTGTAGAGTCCAAACTGATGCTCAACCAGCTGCTGCCCAACAAAAGGATCAAATTACTTTGGAGCAAGAACTACAAAAGAGTTCTGATGATCTAAGCGAGAAGATATCTCATTCATTTGAAGAATCACGAAGTAGACGATGCAAGAGACAATTCCTTCCAAAGACAAGCTTCTTGACTACTATGGTTGATGTATCTCTCAAACTCAAAGAGAGACAACATCTATCGAGAAAGGCCATACAAGATCAAAAGATCGATGCTCTCTGAGTTCGAAAGGCAAATGAAGAGCAGATTCAAGCCTTATCTGACAAGATTGATGACCTAAAGCAGACTTTCTTTCACGGTCTGACTTGAGTGGGCAAAGAGGAACTCAAGTTTGAAGTTGCCAACTCCTCCTACCTAATGGAAGCAAACTTATGTCCAACATGGGCGCTTCTTTCAAATGATTAATGACAAAAGGGGGAGAAAAAGAGGCATAGAAAGAAGAGGAGCAAGAGGCACTCAAGGAAGAGCGAGAGGTTAAGGAGAAGAAGTCAAAGAAGAAGAAAGCGGTGCAGATAAAGAGTCATCATCGAGGGGGAGCCGGAAGATGATGATAACAAGATTGCAAAAAGTCGAGGGGAGCATGATCGAGAAAGATCTTGATGAGGAACCAAGCAAAGACGTAAGGTCATCATCCTGAGGGGAACAAGAGCAAAAAGAACAAATAGTCGAGTAGCTGATCAACAAGCATCCTGGAAACATACATGAGCCAAGGAGGTACATCTCTAACCTGTTAGGTATGTTCTGGATCCAGGATGTAGAATGTCTGAATATATAAATTGCCATATCAATATAAATGACATTCATGATTATCTGTTTTAGAAATACAGCTGCTCACTGTATATAAGATTCATTCATAACATGCATATGCACTTATTGTTTTTGTCATAATCAAATAGGGGGAAATTGTCAGGAATAAGCATGTGAATGATATTCCTATTTAATATATGATTTGATTATAATATATATATATATATATATGAATGAATATACAAGTATACTTGCATTAAGAAAAACTGTAAAGTCCTTTGATAGATAATAGAAATATATGTACAAGGACTTAGAATGAATTGATCAAATATGTAAGGTTGATCCTATATAAGCAAAACAGCTTTGTAAAGTCCTTAAAAAGAAATGATGTACAAGGACTATAAATATAGAAAGATCAAGCTTGTTAGGTTGATCTTATGATGTAATAGATAGGCTAGTCTGATCGTCGAGCACTGCACCAGAAGTCGTAGTCTGCCAGGTGAGTCAAGGTTAACTAGAGAGCTATCGAGGTAGAATAGGAGTATGCAAGATAGTAGATCTCGGAGTTCCTAGACTGTCAGGGGAAACGAAAAAGGATCGTAGTGTATCAAGTAGAGCTTCCTCAGGATCGTAGTGTGCTGAGGAAGTCATGTTCAAAATCGTAGAGACAACACCTTTCTGGCCCGTAGGTCATCTGCCAAGCCAAGATAGAAACGTAGACTACACTCAGAGTCGTAGAGTCTACTGATGCCAAAGCTAAGTCAAGGATCGTAGATCACACTCTGGGTTCGTAGAGTCTATTGATTACATGCAGAGATCGTAGTCAAGCAAGATCAGATGAAGACAACAAGCACAAGGCAGAAATCGTAGAGTGTCAAGATCTGATCTGGGGATCGTAGTGTCTGCACCAGCTGGAGCTGAATCGTGGAGTACAGAACTACGACCTCAACAGAAGTGCTCACAGTGCTAAGGCAGAATCATAGAGCATATTCGGTTCTCAACAAATGAGCACTCCCAGAATATCCAAAGGAACGAAGCCTCTGGTTCAAGCTGCAAGCTACATCCAAGGAAACCAGAGAGCACTCAACGAATGGCATGCAGGCTAACAGAAGATCTAAGCACCAACCCAATAAGCATCAAGATTGAGTTGTAAGGCCATTCGTGATGAAGTCTTCCACAAAGAGATCCAAAGAAGACTTCAGAAACTGACTAAGGAAAGTCAACTAATGCAATAGCTATCAAGTGAACAGAAGACAACGATCTTGGAAGTAGCCAAGATCGTAGTGTTTGCCAAACAAAGAAAGAACTGATGGAAGGTGAACCAAGATACTGGTCAGCCTCTGAAGAGCAAGGCTAAAGTGATTAAGTGCAGGGTCAGTTCATTGATGATAAGTGAATGGGAGATCACAAGGAGAAAGTAAGATGGACGCGCCATAAATCTGAAGTGTCTTGATATTCAGAAGGGGACCAGAGCAAGGAATTAGGCCATCAATCTCTGAGAACAGTTGAGGCAAACAGAAGTATTGAAGCACTGCACAATACAAGGAAGAGGTGTTCTACATTGAAGATCCAATCAACACTCTTCAAAGATCATAGTGTTAACTCAACCAGTTAATGAGCAACACTAAACAAGACACTACGATCAAGTCCTTGAAGACGTGCATCAGAATCTTAGAGTCCGAATAACTGAAGACTGAAGCATTGGCAAAGGTTTAATCTGAAGGGTAATATTCGGATAAGTGCTTATTGAGAGCATCGATGCAATAGGACAACCTCTGATCGAGAAATCAGAAAGAGGTAATAAAGTCTTCGAACTGCCCAAGATAATAAAAGTGATACATCGGCGGGTAGTGGTGAAACAAGATGACCTATGCGTCAGAAAAAGTATGACATGTCACATCAAGCAGTCTACCTCAAGCAACTCGAGATCTGTGAAGAGATTTGAATAGCCTTTAATGGCTACTTTCCAACGGAAGGATTGGGAAGAAGTATAAATGAGAAAGAGCTTCAAAGATCAAAGGTTGCTAGAGTTGCTGAGTTTGGAGAGAAGGTGGACTGATCTAAACCATGTGAAACAGTGAGTCCGAAGGCTCACTCTACGATCCACCAAGAACACTCAGAAGTTAGATAAAGAAAGAAGTAGAAGTGTGAGTTCTACTATGTAGAAGTGAGAGATATACTACATGAAGAGTGTTCTGAACTGCCGAGAGAAAGAAGAGTATTATGTCTTCTTGATGTCCATCATGGGAAGACTCTAAGTACAATAGAGAAGAGCCTACAGTCATCTTAGCAATTCCATCATGAGAAGGCATCAAGTAGCAAGAAGGAAGATCATAAATGCCATCTTGGTGTCGAGCATGAGAAAGCTTCTAAATACCTAACAGAAGAGCTTACAGTCATCTTGGAAGCCTATCATGTGCAGCCATCAAGTACCAAGGAGAAGGATCTTCTAGGCAGTTCACAAAGGGGTCATCCGAAGTGGTTGAGTAACCAAAGAAGCTGAGGATCAGGCAACACTCAGCTGCACTTCAAGGATGATCAAGCCAAGCTACTAAGTATATAAGATGTTCAGAGCATGAAGACATCTTAGCAGCTCAGCACCGACTCTAACAACAACAAACAAATAACTCAACAAAACCAGGGCCTGAGGGGTCCTTGTCCGAAGGGACTAAATAAAGAAGGGCCAGAAGAGTCCTTGTCCGAAGGAACTAAACGGAGTCCCAAGGCTGCTGGCCTTGAAGAGTTCTTAGTAAACTGAAGTCCCAAGGCTGCTGGCCTTGAAGGAATCTTAGTGATTCAGGGTGCTGCCCTTCCTTAGTGGAAATCCTGCTAGTTGAAAGCTGAAGAGTGGATTAGGAGCTTGAGTCTCTGAACCACTTAAAACCCCTTGTGTCTTTTACATTATGTCATTTATATTATGTGCTATAACTGCTATAACTGCTATGTATGCTTTAACTTCTTACAACTAAACTTACTCTACGAACAATGTATGTATTATTATGAATATATGAATGAAGGGGATCCTTTACTTATTCCGTTGTGCTTAAAAAGATTCTTATGTTTGTCATATGTTAATTATGAACAATATAATATAAACCAGAAAAGTATTTGAAATAAAAGGATCTATTCAACCCCTCCCCCCCCCCCCTTCTAGATCTATTGCGCCCTCTGGGAACTAACAGATATTACTGTCTATTGGGTGAAATTTGTGTTTGTTGGGCTAAAGTCGGCTACTGTTCATTAGCCTTCTCCGCGTCTGTCTGTCGACCACAGTAGCTACTGCTGGCAAGCCAAGGCAAAAAAGGCGCGATTCTTGGGTCCCAAGCCTTTGTATGTACAAATTGTGTATACCCTAGTTTGAGATGTTGAAGTCTGCTGCTGCTGCAGATTCTATTTTACCCTATACATGGACTAATGATGTGTTAGCATGTCAAACACGTTACGACAATATTAAAACAACATAGTGTTATGTGGTTAGTGATTCTAAAGTTATAAGAAGTTGGTAAACTATGAAAATGACATGTTGTGATTTATTGAGAATGAGGATTAGTAAATAAGTATTATGAAGGTTAACACTTGAAATTTTTGATATTTATATAGTACCATAAGACTTGTACTAAATTAACAAGTTTAGCTATAAATGGGTGTTATTTTGGAAGTGGATGTTAACATGTCTAATAGATATTGTGATTGCACCAAAATGTATTAGTGAGTTTCAGTTTTGTGTTATGTGGTTTATTTATATGGTTAGACCTTAAACTAAAGGTTATAACATAACTAAGATGAGAAATGAATCTATAAGGTTAATGTGTATGTGGCTAATTGATGTGATGATCCTAATGGTATATGTAGGATATTGGAGTACGTGAATTATAATTGTATAGCTTACGCAAAAGGCAAGTTCCCTAACCTATGTTACTTTATTATTCAGCAAGGTTACTTTTCACTATTACGTTATACTTATGCAAATTCTCTAACTCTAACCTCTTGTTTAACGATTTATTGCCATGTGAATTCTTTAACTCTCATTTAATTATTGAACAAGTTAGTTAATCTTTATTTATTTATTTCAAACGAGATTACCTTGTTTATTCAAAGCAAGTAATGTTGTTTATTCAGTTACTAATAAATGTCGTTTGATCTTCGTTCTCCAATATCATTGTACTATCTTACATTATTGTACCAAACTCTAAGTTGTCTAGCGATTCTTTACCAATTCAACTAATCCTTAGTTGATGAATTTTCTAAACTCTAAATTTCCCTTGAATTCAACCCAAACCAAACTTTCTTTGGTTTGCATATGTACTCACACAAATTTTGAAAGCATGTTGTCGATGATAACATTTGTTCAATTTAGAAATTGTAATACTCTAGCTCTTATTGATTCATTGATATACCTTATTCATGAAGATATTATAATCAAACTCTTGAATGGTTATTTATTTCTATTTGATTCAACCAATACTTGGTTGATGAGCATTCTAAAGATCTAGAATTCCTTGGAACCTAATTCCCAACCAAACTTCATTTGGTTCGGAACCTGATGATCTAAGTTGAGATGAACAACCCTATTATAAGGGGATTATTTTAGAAATATGCAATGGCATTAAAATGTTTGCGCAATACATAGTACAAAGGGATGATCACCTGGAGTACGGAATGATGGTCCATATAGTCGTTTAGACTGTTAAAGGTTACAGTAGAAACACCTGTTAACCTAGGAAGAAGATGATGATTATAGTCTTTTAGATTGTTAAAGGTTAAAATATAAATACTTGAAACCTAGAGTATAGTTCGTGGTCTTGTGACCCTCAGTGTATTCTTTGATGATGATATCTATTATTAATTTAATATTCATTATTCCTTTGAACTCATAGTTGTTGAATTAAATTTTATTGTTCCGGTAAGAATACTTTACCATTGAAAACTCAATGAATTATCATTTATAAACCTTTATTGTATATTATACTTCTTGTGGGCAATTGTTTGCTCACTCTTGCATAAAACAATGCATATGAAGTTAAGAAGTTTGAAGAGCTTTCTACAAGCGGGGGTAAGGACAGAGTGCTTAATTAGACGACAACGTTTAAGTTATCTTTTGTTTATGAAGCTTATGTACTAGATTTAATTATGATCATGTTTTAATTTCTGCTGATGATTGTATTAAAGGTTAGATGACCTGGGATTTATCTTGAGATTATGTAACCCTTGATGGGAGATTTATTATTTAAGCTTTTGAGTTTAATTATATCCTTTGTTTGTGGGTAGTTAGTTATAATTTATTTGGACAGTGAACATCAAATCTATGGAATTGAAGTATCCGGATTTGGGGGTGTCACAGTTTCCACCCCTACTCAAATCTTCTTGTCTTTCCCCTCCTTATTAACCACTTAAGGTGGAACATAGTTAGCCAGTTCATTGAACTTAGCAGAGTATTGGGGATCTAACATATTCGTCTACTCTACTTTCAAAACTCGCATTCTCATGTTATCACTTTCACTATAATTCCTTACTTGATCTGCAATTACTAGATGCCTTCTCTCTTGCTCAATCTCTGATTGAACCTTTAACAACAAAGTGGTATCCCTAAACTTATGAGGTCCCACACTCTTAAAAATTCTTTAAAAAGTGACTACTTTCTCAGATAGAGGATTTACGTTCACTCCGATGAAATTTCTATTACATGCCTCCATTAGGAGGTCTATAATTTACTGCTTTGGGTTCTCTTGACCATTATACTCATTTATTATTAGGAGTTTCTCCTTCTTGTGTTCTTTATATTACATAACTTCTTCTTAACGACTTTCCTCCTTAATGAAATATTTTATTATTATTTCATTTCTTATCTTAAAGCATTTTTATTTTAATGCTAATACATACTCATTACATAGCACATATAATAAATATGTTATATTAATATGCTTCTTATAATTCATACTTCTTACATCATTATAGCTTCTATTATTTATAATTTTTATAGCACTTGCTGCCATTTACAATCTTATAGCACTTACTGCTATTTACTATCTTATAGCACTTACTGCTATTTATACCATACGTTCTCTATTGCTTATCAAAAATAAGAGCTACATAGTTATTCCATAATTTATATTAAAGTTGCGACTTACACAAGATATCCCGATATTTATACAAAAGTTGGGATTCAGATCATTACACACACACACACACACGCGCGCACACACACACACACACACATATATATATATATATACATTCTGATATACATATACTGTAAAGACCGAGAAATTTTACTTAGTTTAAAATTATAGTATGCTTGAATATTATTGAATAAAATAAGATTTTATGAATATTGCTCTATTTTGTAAGACCCCGAATTTTATGAAATAAAAGTATTCAATTTTTCTTATAATTACTATTCAGTAAATGGTTAAATTGATAAAAGTTAAAGTTAAGGGTGATATATGAAAATTTTTTCAAAATATGCAAGTGGTTATAAAATACTCATTTCTATCAGGGAATATTAGTTTGGTGCGTGGAATATTCTTTACGTAGGGAATATTAAATGCAATGGTAGCGACCATTTAGGGCCCCATAACAGAATAAGCTGTTGGATGAAGAAAAGGACAAAAAGGGAGTTTTTATAAATAACTACGTAGTTATTCACAAATAACACTTGTTGAAATACCGGTGGTTAAAACACGATGTCTACGCGTTGTTGCACAAGATGGCACGCAGTATTTCACCAATTATTGATTCTTACGTGAAGAAGGCACTACTCAATAATTGTTACGATAATTACTATTCGATATTTTATTTTATTGATTTAATAATTCTTTGCGTTGATATTTCATATTCTTTATTATTTTAATAATTGTCACTACACAAGATTTTCCATTATCGAAGCAATAATTCATATTATTTGAATAATATTATTAGATAGCATTATTGACAATGTCTAGAAAGTTACATCTAAGGAGAGGTTTGGTCACCTAATTGCGTGCGATGAGAGAAATCCTTATTGGAAAGCCCCTCTTTCTGAGGCTATGCGTTTGTCGATATTGTGATTCTGTAATATTATTTGTGAATAATTAATTATTAATTTATATGATGAGGAAAATATTCATTTTATGTGGATATAGATGGAGAAAATTTTTAAAGTGACAATTGTTGAAAATCGATATTTTATCTTTTCTGATAAAATAATATTTTATTATATTATTATAATATAATAATGATGATATTTTTACAATGAATGTGTGATATATGAGGAAGAGTATTTTTGTTGCATTAAATGATTAACACATGTTTTATGTGTCGGTGGACCCCATTTCTTGACTGAGATTTGATTATAGCCTATAAAATCGTCCGTATGTGGATTTCGGTCAATTTCTGTTTGGAATTTGGAAAAACTGTCTTCTGCAAAGTTGTAGAGAATTGAATTTCCTATACAAAGACGCGAGATTCGAATTTTCTGATAAAAGGGCTATTTATGATGAATTATTAAAGTTCTGAAGTTCCGAAATAATTGATTTTGGAAGTTTTAATTGTTTTAATTAACAAAAACGTTTTTTTTTTGTTTGTTTTGTGGGCATCTTTATTATGTGCAAGGTGGATGAGATCAGTTGATAAGTGGGCGTAAGAAATTGTAATAATAATAATATTATTATATTAAATTTTCTGCTTTGGTGTTCTAAACAATTTCCTATAAATAGGTGCTTAGGTTAGAATTGAAAATCACACTAGAAACTGAAGTTTTCTCTCTATTTCTCTCTCTATATTATCGAGTGTATTCTTGTGAGTATTTTGATATCTTGAGTGTTGATATACGGTGCAAGTTCGTTCAGCGTTATTCTAGTCAGAAGTACTGCTCTTTTGAGGTAAGGGATAGTAAGGGATTGTAAAGGATAGTAAGGGAGATTATTTTCTTCATAAATGATATTATTTCTTCAATATCATTATGCCGAAATATTGGTTTGAATTTTTATCAAATTTGGAACTTTTTCATGTCGGGGTTACAATTCATGAGTTACTATTCACGAGTTACTATTCATGATTTACTATTCATGAGTTATTATTCACGACGGGTTACTATTCATGAGTTATTATTCATGAGTTACTATTCACGAGTTACTATTCATGAGTTACTATTCACGGGTACTATTCACTACAAAATTGGTTTTTTTTTCAAACCAAATTATAGTTGATTTATGAATATTACTCTGGAGATTAAAACTATGTATTGATTATATTGATTTTATTATCATATATAACATTTTTATAACCCTGATGTTGAAATTCTCTTTCACTGGAGTGTAAAGATGGGTAAATTATTGGTATGATCATGACTATGGTTCTCTTTGGCGATGGTGAAAAGTTGAATTGTGGTATTTGGTATGATCATGACCATTGAATTTATAATTGAATATCTTTAGCTTAAGTGCAAAGGTGAATTAATCAACATGGTTATAATTATTGTTTATATAAATTCTGAAATGATTATATATTTCTTTGAGATATGAATATCTTTGGCAAAGATGTCTTATTGATGAATATCTTTGGCATGTAGTGCAAAGATAATATAAATGAATATCTTTGGCCCGTAGTGCAAAGATGACTTGTTGTTGAATATCTTTGG
Organism: Panax ginseng; assembly: GCA_020205605.1. Lineage (NCBI taxonomy): Eukaryota > Viridiplantae > Streptophyta > Magnoliopsida > Apiales > Araliaceae > Panax > Panax ginseng. The sequence goes on along the minus strand of CM035140.1, from coordinate 57,766,688 downwards.
CTTGTAATGCAAAGATGAATGATTTCTGATGAATATCTTTGGCTCGTAATACAAAGATGACCCGTTGTTGAATATCTTTGGCCCGTAGTGCAAAGATGACTTGTTGTTGAATATCTTTGGCATGTAGTGCAAAGATGAACTGTTGATGAATATCTTTGGCCGTGGTGCAAAGATGAATTTATTAGTAGGATTATGAACATGAACTGTGATTTGGTATAACCATGATCTTTGATGTTTTAGGTGATGAAAATTAACTTTGTCTTGGATGCGAAGAGAAATTTAGAATCACAATTATGATTATGAGTTATTCATATGATTGTGGACCAGAACTGTTGATTGATGTTACAGGGATAAAACATTGTTGGTGGATTTTTAAAATAGAGAAGATAATAGACTTTATGGTCTATTTGACTCTTCTAATGGATTGCTCGTTCCGCTGCAACTATGGTTGAAAAGTTTTATCATCTACCATATGTTCTAAATCTCTGATTTATTACTGTTGAAGGCTATTGATAATTTATTTATCTTTAGTCATGATATTCTTTCTTGAGCTAGTTGTGCTCACCCTTTCACTTCACAATTCCTTTCGGGTAATAAAAGTGTAAATTTGGGTCGGCGGGGGGATAACAGAGAATAGAATCGGTGGTCTATAGCTGTTGAGGGTGAGGTGAACTTAACTTGGAAGGGTGTTTTGCCACTATCATATAATATGTCTAATGACATACAACCTCATGTCATCATAAGACAGGGTTGTGCTCATCCACTTGTTGAGTATATTTACAGCACTACTATATAATCTTGGTGTTTGTTTGGAGTATAATACCCAATTAGAGAGCAAATGGAGATAATGATATGTCAAGAGAAGACTCACCATTGGGAAGAATATGATAGTAATCTTCTCATTTTTCTTTGGGGTCTATTGGGTCAACCAAGGATAATTTTGTGGCCATATGATATCTATCATAACTTAGACGTATGGCCTCCCATGTACGAAGGTTTTCTTAAGCACTTCCCAAAGATTCTAATTTCTAAAACAGTTTTTGATTATACCTTTATGTAAGGTGTCATTGTGACGTGCTATCCAAGTTGGTGTCCAGAGTCACAGTTGGTATATTTTAATATCAAAACTCCCAACATATGTGTTGTTGTATTTTGCACGACAATTGTTGTAATAAAGTTATAGTTATTTTCTGTACCATGTATTTGGCGACTCATAATGAGTTGGATGGAATGGACCTATTTTGGGGTCGTCACATATTTGATGTGTTAAAAGTGAATTTTTTGTGGTGGAATGAAATTATGTGATAGAATTTGTGACTTTTAGGATCGTATGAGAAAATAAAAAAAATTGGAGAAAAAATCGAAAAATCATTATTCATCCGAAAACGCAAAAGTGTTTTTTTTCAATTATTCAAAAAGCGTTCAAAAGTTAATATGACGAGAAAAGACAAAATTTCAAATAAATTTGAAAATGAAAAACGTAGTTTTAGCTTGCGTAACAGATTTTAGGAAGTTAACAAAGAAAAATAAGCGAAGAATGCGAAAGTTATGCAATAGAAAGAGAAAACTAGTTGGAGAAATTTGGTAAAACCTTTCCCACAAGTTAATCGAAGCCTAGGAATAATTTTTTTAGCAATGTATGACTTTTTATCAGTAAAGGTCAATTAAATTGAAAGAATAATACATGTATAAATATAAAGGTATTAAAAAGGAATATGCCAAGAATATGCCAAAACACATTCCAAATATATTCCATTTGGCTAAGTTAAGTATAACATATTCCAAGAATATGTTATAGCAAATGTGTAATAAGCCATGTTAAGTTAGAAAAAGACCAATATGCCCTAACTTTGAAAATCCTATAAATGCCACTCCTTTCTCTTCATTTTCTTCACCCATTCACAAATCTACAAAGAGAAACTCTAGAGAATTTATTAGAGGAAGTGAGAGCTCAGGAATTATACGCGGAAAGATGAGGAAACGTTAAATCAAACTATCATTAATTAAAAACGATCAATCAAAGAGGTAAGAACGAAAAACTTAAACCTTTTATTTATTTAAAAGCTTTGTAGTATGTTAATTGAAGTGCTTTGTTGGTGGTTGGATGATTTGTAATGAATTATATGAATGATCCGGAGTAATAAGGAAGAACTAGTGGAATAAATCACTGTTAATTTATATGAAAAGTGGAATCGTTGTTAAAATAATGAACGAAATAAAGAATGAATGAAAAATGTAATAATATTCATTAAGCGAGCCATTTGAATCATTGTTCATGGTTTAAATAATGAAATCTGGGAGGATGATTATATGTCTAACTAAAATATATGATTTTTCCAAGTGGAACGGATTAAAAACGTACTATAACGAAGTTATGACAGAAATTTAGGTAAAAGACGCTAACGTTGAAATCGTAGTTCAAAATGATTTCTGAACGAATTGTTAATGGTAGTTAATGATTTGTAATTGTTAGTTCCAAGAGGCACAATATTTATCTAAAAGGGGGGGTTGAATAGATATTTTTAGAATTTGTCTTTTTCAAAATACTTGTCAGATTTGTTAATAAATTAACCACAGGAGAATATATGATTTGTTTGTTCCCCAAGATAAACCAAGTTAATAAGTGATAAGCAGTTATTACAGATATAGCAGTTATAGGAAGAATATAAAAGACGCAGTAATTTTAAGTGGTTCAGAGCACTCAAGGATCCTAGTCCACTCATCTACTCCTCGAGTAGGAAATTCCCTAAGGATATCTTCATAATCTTTGAATCACTTAGATTCCTTCAAGACCAGCAGTCTTAGAACTTCTTAGTTCACTTAGAACCCTTCAAGTCCAGCAGACTTGGAATACACTTAACGAGAGTTGAGTTCTTGGGTAGTGCTACTCAGTTGCTGCTAAGCATATGTTCGAAAGAACTGAGTAGTTGAGCAAGATTTCTTTCTAGATCATAGAGTTGAGCGTTGAGTGTTCTTCACCTTTTGTTGTGTACTTTCTTGCTTATTTCATCTATGTCTGATTTGAATATAAAGGAGCCTTTGAAATATGTCCGTTTGAAGGCATCCGTTGAAGCATTAAATGCATCAGACATTTCTGAGCACCGATAGTGACTTCCTAAAAATATGTTGTTCAACCATCTGACCCACTGACACGATAAACTGCTATCTCACCTAACACCTAAAAAGATGTTTTCAACAGGTATGCGGTCCTTTTTTTAGCTTCTTCAATATGCTTCTTCGATATATACTAAGTATTAGTGTTGCACCATTGGAATTCCCGAAAGCCTCAACGTCTATAATTCATTCCTTATTTATTGTATTTTACCCTGTAAATAAATGGACAAGGCTCGATGCTTCTGATGCTGACAGAAGATACACTATGATCATGATCGTGTTGTCTTGTAATATTCGTGCTTGATTCAGCCTGATATAAGAGAACACTACGATTTCTCTTAAGCACTGGTAGACTACGATCTTTACTTGCTTGTTTTGCAGACTCTACGCTTCCGAGAGCAGACTACGATTCTTGACTTGTCTCGGCAGGTGCTTGGACCAACTTTACGATTCTGAGTGAGGCCCTCTAAAGCAGACTACGATTCTGTAGCAACTTTCTCAATACTTTACGCTTCTGCCTTGGCTTCTGTAATTTCTCGGCTGGCTCAATAGACTACGATTCTGTTGATGCCTATCTATTTCTCGGCTGGCTCACCCATCATACTCATTTCAAACTTGCTCTGCATAAGCTTGGAAAATCTCTTGCACATATTTTCATTAGTAGACCCAAAGATAATATCATCTACATATATCTTAACTAATAAGACTTTATTTTTGTGCTTCTTGAGATATAATGTGGTATCTACTCTACCTCTAGTGAAACCATTTTTAATAAAAAAAAAAGTTAGTTAGTATTTCATACCATGCCCTAGGTGCTTGTTTAAGTCCATATAAGGCTTTGTCTAATCTATAGACATAATTAGAGAGAGTTGGATTAATGAAACCTAGAGGTTGCTCCACATATACTTCTTCTTGAAGTTCACCATTCAAAAATACACTCTTGACATCCATCTGAAAGACTTTGAACTTCATGTGGGCAGCAAAGACAATGAATATCCTTATAGCTTCTAGTCTGGCAACAGGTGCGAAGGTCTCGTCGTAGTCGATGCCTTCTTCTTGGGAATAACCTTTGGCCACTAGTCTAGCCTTGTTCCTTGTGATTACCCCATCTTCATCCATTTTGTTTCTGAAAACCCATTTACTGCTATAACTGGGTGACTTCTTGGTCTAGGAACTAATCTCCAGACTTTATTTCTTTCAAACTAATTTAATTTCTCTTGCATGGCTTTTATCCAACTCGAATCATCCATAACATCTTCTATCTTCTTGGGTTCCATTTGGGATAGAAAGCTCAGATAGAAACACCCATTCTGGGTGGCAGATCTTGTCTTGACTATTGCATTTGGATCTCCAATTTTCAGATCTTGAGTGTTAACTCTTGCCCATTTGTTCCTTGTTGGAACATCTATTTTGGTGCCTTCTTGTCTGAATTCTTCAAGATCAACCTCTGTCTCTTAATGTAGAGGTTCGTCGTCTACGATCTCTTCTTCAAGCTCGACGATTTCATCTTTTGGGGCTGCGATCGTGGTGTTGAGCTCGACCACCTCGTTCGTAGTTTCTGAGTCATCAATCGTAGTATCTTGAGGCACAGATTTTTCTAAGTCTGTTTCATTGAAGATGATGTGAATCGAGACTTCAACACTTAGCGTCTTCTTGTTGAACACTCTATAGGTCTTGCTGTCTATGGTATATCCAAGAAAGATTCCTTCATTTGACCTGGGTTAAAACTTAGTCAGATATTGTTTTCCATTATTGAGAATGTAACATGCACAACCGAACACATGGAAATAACTGACATTTGGCTTTCTTCCTCTCCACAGCTCGTAGGGAGTCTTCTTTAATGTAGAGTGAACAAGAGACTTGTTCTAAGTGTAGCACGCAGTGTTGACAGCTTCTGCCCAGAAGTATTCAGGCAGATGAGCTGATGCTAGTAGAGTCCTTCCAGCTTTAATCAGCGTTCTGTTCTTTCTTTCAGCTACTCCATTTTGCTGAGGAGTTCGTGAAGCTGAGAAGTTGTGGCTGATGTCATTGTCTGCGCAAAACTGATCCATCTCAGAGAAGTCGAATTCTCTTCCATGATCACTCCTTATAGCCTTGATCTTTTCTTCTTTTTCGTTTATCACCAGCTTGAACATCTTGATAAGTTGAGAGCTTGTCTCATCCTTAGAATTTAGAAAGAACACCCATGAAAATCTGGTGTAGTCATCCACTACGACCAATGAGTATCTCTTCCCTCCAAGGCTTGTAGTTGGAATTGGCCCAAATAGATCTATGTGAAGTAACTGTAGGGGCTTATAAATTGAGTTGATCATTTTTCCTTTGAATGAACTCCTAGTTTGCTTTCCGAGCTGATAGCCTTTCTTTGACGAAGCTAAGCTTGGGTAAACCTGTTACTAGATCTTTGGAGGCCAATTTTGACATACTCTTGAAGTTAAGATGAGACAACCTTCTATGCCATAGCTAGCTCGTTTCTTCAGAGGATTTAGCAAGAAAGCATATGGTCTCATCAAAACTTAGTTGAGCAAGATTAACAGTGTAGACGTTCCCTTCTCTGGTTTCGGTCAGCTTTATAAAAGAGGTCTTCAGATCTCTAACTTGACACTGATTGTTGAGCAAGGTGACTTGATGACCCTTGTCGTACAGTTGAATTATGCTCAGAAGATTGTGTTTTAACCCTTCCACATAGGCTACTTTGTTGAAGGTCACTACACCATTCCCAGCTTAGCCATATCCTTTTGTTTTTCCAGAGCCATTGTCTCCAAAGATGACTGTAGGACCCTCCTTTTTTGTAAAGTTAGACAGAAGGGCTTTGTTTCCGGTCATGTGCCATGAGCATCCACTTTTCAGATACCAAGTTGTGATCGTGGAGCTCTGTTCCTACAGTAAGGTTAAACTCTCATTTTGGTACCCAGAATTGCATGGGTCCTACCTTGTTAGTACCCTTGGGGACCCAAATCTGCTTGACTTTGGATTTAATATACAGAGGATTATTGTAATATATTGCAGCCTTATGATCATTTTTATCACATACAAAACATCTAGCATGATGCATGCATGTGTGTGTGTGGATTCTTTCTCCATTCGGGCTTATGTGGATTCTTGGTAGTCTTCCCTTTATACTGATTCTTATTTTTTCATATATCCTTATGATTTATGATTTGTTAAGAGTGAAACTTAACTCTACTATTCTTTCCTGGTTGGTTCGTGGCATTGATTTTACTCGACTCTACGATCCTTTGAGTTTGGAGAGTAGTGACTAAGTTACTCTTCTCTTTTCTGAACCCTAGGCCAGCATGGGATCCGTTATGTCTTGGAACATGGATTGGATCAGAAGAGAAGGGATGGACTGGTTCTTCCTTCTGTAAGGATTTCACAAATGTAATGCTTCTATTAAAATTTGAAACACTACTAATGTTAGTTTCCTTTAGCTTTTCCACATATAGTACTAGGTAGATTCCCTAAAACCTAAACATATTCTGTCAGATGCACTTCTCTGACTGGAGATCAGGGAGTCCATAGATGAAGAAGATCTATTCCACATTAAGATTATCTTTTCTATTTCATCAATCTTAGAGGTTAGATTTGACTCTCTTTGTGCGTTAAGTTCATTGGTCTGTCTTAAGAGTTTATTCTCAGCCTCAAATTTAGAGAGAGAGATAGTACTTAGTAGAGTTGTCTCCTGTTCTTCTTGAACTTTCTCTTTCTCTTTTTGAAGAAAAGAATAATCTTTAGACAGAACTCTGAACCACTTCATGTATTGATGCAAATCAGTTGTTATGCCATGTAGTGCATTTCTTAAATCATCAATATCTACATCAGGAAAGTTAAAGTCGAATACCTCGTCGATACTTACTTCATGATGGTCAGTGTTTTTCTTGTCCTTTGCATTTTTGGCCATTAGACACAGATTTGCTACTTGAGGTTCTTCATCATCTCCAGACTCAAGAGTTGTGTCGTTGTCTGAGTCACTCCATGATCCTCCGGCTAGAAGACCTTTGTCTTTCTTCTGGAGCCTTTTTTTGCCTTTGAACTCCTTCTTTGGATTTGTTCTCCTCTTGAGCTCTTCTCTAAGAGGTCTGTTGCAGTTTGCAATAAAATTTTCAGGCTTTTTGCAGTTGTAGCATAGGTCGTTAATCTGCTCCTAGCTATTGTTGTTGTTGAATTTCTTAGGTATGTTGGTTCTGCCTTTTCGCATGAATCTTTTGAGTCTTCTTACCAGCATTGCAATATCCTCGTCATCATCTTCCTCAGAGTCAGAATCATTTTCAGCATGAGCTTTGGAGATGGTTTATGTTGCTTTGAAAGCAACTCCTTTGTCCTTCTTTCTTCCTTCTGATAGAGTCTCCGCTCGATAGGTCAGCTCTAGTTCATAAGTAAGAAGGTTGCCATAGAGTTGTTGAACAGCCATTTCATGGAGATTCTTTGACTCTCTGATGGCAATAGTTTTAGCATCCCACTTGCTTAGTAAAGCTCTCATGAACTTTATGATTAGATCTTTGTTTAGATAGATCTTTTCAAAAGCTCGAAGAGAGTTAAGCAGCACATTGAATCTTTCATAAGTGGAAGTGACGTTTTCTCCTAGTATATGAGTGAATATTTCATACTGTTGAGTCAGAAGAGATTTCTTGTTTTCTCTGACTTCTTCAGTTCCTTCGTGCATGATAAGCAATGCTTCCCAGAATTCCATGGCAGAATTCTTTTTTTGAACAAATCATCTTCTAAAGACTAGAACAAAATGTTCTTGGCCTTTTTGTCTAGTTGAACAGCTTTCTTCTCGTTGTCAGTCCATTATGATTTAATCTTGATTTGAACTCTATTTGGATCATCAGGAGTTGGTTCAAGTTTTGTTGGAACGTAGGGCCCATTTAGAACAGTTTCAAATAGCTCTTTATCTATTAAGTCCATGTAGGCTTGCATACGAACTTTCCAGTTGACAAATTTGTCTTTATTGCACATTGGTGGCTTGCTGCCTCCTCCAGTCTTGGACTCGCTTATCAGGTGTGCCATTGGATCTACTTAAGCTTTGTAGGCTGATTGAGAGAACCTGCTCTGATACCAATTGTTAGTTCCCACAGGCATAATAGTTATCTAGAAGGGGGGTTGAATAGATATTTTTAGAATTTTCTTTTTCAAAATACTTGTCAGATTTATTAAAAAATTAACCACAACGGAATATATGATTTGTTTGTTCCCCTTTAAGATAAACCAAGTTAATAGGTAAGCAGTTATGACAGATATAGCAGTTATAGAAAAAATATAAAAGACGCAGTGATTTTAAGTGGTTCAGAGCACTCAAGGCTCCTAGTCCACTCTTCTACTCCTCGAGTAGGAAATCCACTAAGGATATCTTTACAATCTTTGAATCACTTAGATTCCTTCAAGACCAGCAGTCTTGGAACTTCTTAGTTCACTTAGAACCCTTCAAGTTCAGCAGACTTGGAATACACTTGACGAGAGTTGAGTTCTTGGGTAGTGTTACTCAGTTGTTGTTAAGCATATGTTCGAAAGAACTGAGTAGCTGAGCAAGCTTTCTTTCTAGATCATAGAGTTGAGTGTTCTTCAACTTTTGTCGTATACTTGCTTGCTTGTTGCATCTGTGTCTAATTTGTATATAAAGGAGCCTTTGAAATATGTATGTTTGAAGGCATCCGTTAAAGCATTAAATGCATCAGACATTTCTGAGCACCGATGATGACTTCCTGGTAATATGTTGTTCAACCGTCTGACCCACTGACATGGCAGACTGCTATCTCGCTTAACACCTGAAAAGATGTTTTCAGCAAGTATGCAGTCATTTCCTTAGCTTCTTCAAACGCTTCTTTGATATATACTAAGGATTAGTGTTGGATCATTGGAATTCCCGAAAGCCTCAACGTCTATAATCCATTCCTCATTTGTTGTATTTTATCCTGCAAACAAATGGACAAGGCTCGATGCTTCTGATGCTGACAGGAGATACACTACGATCATGATCGTGGTGTCTTGTCATATTCGTGCTTGATTCAGCCTGATAAAAGAGAACACTACGATTTCTCTTAAGCGCTGGTAGACTACGATCTTTACTTGCTTATTTTGCAGACTCTACGCTTTCGAGAGCAGACTACGTTTCTTGACTTGGCTCGGCATCCGCTTGGACCAACTCTACGATTCTGAGTGAGGCCCTCCAAAGCAGACTACGATTCTGTAGTAACTTTCTCGATACTCTATGATTCTGCCTTGGCTTCTGCAATTTCTCGGCTGGCTCGACAGACTACGATTTTGTTGATGCCTATCTATTACATCTCAAAATAGATCAACCTAACAACTTTGATCTTTTCATCTATACATTCATTTACAGAGTTATAAACATTAAGCACAGATCAAACCTAACAATTTTTGATCTATCACTAAGTCCTTGTACATGTGTTCTTTTGAAGGACTTTACATATAAGCATGTTTATTTACTTTCAACATCAAATTTTAATATGCAATTCCCTATAGTAATAACAAAGATTTCATGGGGGGAAACATAAACATAAATAAAATTGAGTCGTGGGCTCGAGAATGAACTCATTCCGGCTACGGATGAGAAAGTTACGAAATTTGAAATTTTAAAACGTAAAGAACGCGGAGTTGAAAAAAACTGAGCGACACTAGATTTTTGAGCCAATTAAAAGGCTTGTTAGGAAATCCAAAAAATTATTCTGTCCAGGGAGATTTGAAGTGTGCAATGAAAGCTAGATTTTGGCACAGGAATGGATTCATTCCGATGTTGGATGATGAAGTTACGGGTTTACGAAGTGAGCTTCAGGATCATTTATGCAGAAAATGAACTTGGGCAACAAAACTCCCATATCGGCGCCACAACGCCGTAGATTCTATCTAAAAAAGCAGCGCTTTCTAAACGCCCAAGTATAGAAGCTACCCTAAATTTCAAAGTACCATAGAAGACCGGCAATAAGGCCAAACCCGATTCAAGTTGAGGCGCAAAGTGGTTTCCTTGCCAACACAGAAAGGAAGGGAATGTAAACAACAATTAAACACGTAAATTGAAACAGACTTAAACTAGTAACTTGTGAATTAGTTAAGTACAAGATATAACACATAGGAATTCCTAGTGACCATTGAATTTGACAAACATGAATAAAAAGTGAATTATTAGATTTTCCCTTTATCACTTTCCCTTGTAATCATACTAATGACAAGAAAAATCACTAAGACAACAAAGATTGGAGCTTTTCTATAACACACGAATAAGAAATCAATTGGGAAAAAATAGAACCATACACAATTTTATAGCAATAAATAAATTAATAAAACATGAGTTCGAAAGAATAAAAAAAGGTAAACTAAAATTTTGAGAAAGATTATTAATAAAATAAAAACAAAAACTTTCTGCAAATAACTAATGAAACTAGATAGTGAGAGGGGAAAAAAGTGTAATGATTAATTAAGAAAATTGTACCTCTTATACACTGGCAATGGATATCGAGCAGACAAAGAGATTTCAATGTTCGTACGAGAAAGAAAGTTGAAATAACATAAGGAACAAACCCTCTAAAAAACCCAAATTGCAAAGAGACTTAAATGGGTCACATAAAACCTAAAAATCGTCCAAGGTCAAAACCCAGAACGGGTACATGGATAATGGTTAAGGGTTTATCGAATCGAAGTCGAGATATGTTGATTCTTGGTCTCCGTGTTGCTTGATTCGATTTTTTTGAGCTAGGTTACTTAATTCAGAGATTGGATTTTTTTTTGGAGCGACTAGCTTCGATTTGTTTTGGAGAGATCGAACAGAGGTTGGGTTTTGTTTTTGATTTGGGGAGAACAACACCTTCAGAATATTTTGTTTTGGAGAAAACGGAAGTTGGGTTTTGTTTAAATAAGTATTTCACTTCAGGGGGAATGCTTAAGATTCTTCCTCATATATATGTATACACACATACGGTCCAGATTTTAAGCTTACCCCTTATCTAACATACCTTGCATGTCCCCCTTTAGCGACGGACCGGGTGACGGTTCGGTCCATCGCTATATATAGAACCGTCGTCTTAACTTTTAGCGACGGACAACATATAGCGACGGATAACATATAACGATGGGCCGAACTATCGTCTGATCCGTCGCTAAAAAGAGATATGCAAAGATCCGGACCGTATATATATATATATATATATATATATATATAATAATTATTTTATTTAGACCTACCTTGTCATTAAAATAGGGTAAAAAAATCAAAATAAACTTTTTGAAGGTATATTCTTTCAAAACAAATATTTGCCCAGTTTCTATAATTTTTGCACGTTTAGAAGTGTAATTTTTTAATGAGTCTTCATTTATAAATAAAATATCCTTATTTTGGGGAATGCGAATAAAAGTATAATGAATTCTCACAATCAACTTGAAGTACAGAATCAAAACCAATGGAGTCACATTAACAGTGATATATTATAATAGTTGTTGATAAATGCGCACACACATTATATTGATAGTTGCAAACCGACATTTAAATAATAACTAATCTATCCTTAAAAAATACTTGTCAATTCATATATTTACCATATGTTCATTTTGCCCATTAACCTATTAAACTTGCAAGAAAAAACACAATATTAAAAGATAAATTAATACAACCATTCTATTAGATCTTTCCAAAAAAATACTTCATTAATTCAACAATTTTTGAATGATTTATATGTGTTATACAATTCAATAAATTTTGTATTAGCAAACCTCAAAGTTTGTATAAGAATAATAAATCTTCATGTAGTAGGAAACTTGGGACCAAATCAAAAACAATGTAAAGTAGTGAGTTTAGACGCATTAGATTACTTTTGTTAAACTTCTTTTCTCATAATCAGAATCAAATAAATAAAAAATGGAAGATGAATTTAGTACTCGTATGCTTCCAAATAAATGGTCTCAATAACTTGTTCTCTTTTTGTCTTTCTTCAAGACCATATGTACACTACACAGTATGAATATTTAGGTGGTCTTCATCTCATTAATATATATATATATATATATATATATATATATATACCCGGACCTGATCAAAAAACGGACCCCAAATTTTATTTATTTTTTTGTTTTTTTTTTTAAAATAACTAAAAATATATATATTTAATATTTTATGGAACTGAAATTTTTCCATAATACAATGTTTTGGGGGTGATTTGAATACCTATACCAAAAATGGTGAGTACGATCACAGATGAGACTATACATACATGTTTTTGTTATACGCACCCAAATCACGCCCAAAACACTGTACATTATGAAAAAATTTCAATTCCATAAAATATTAATTATTTTTTTTAGTTGTTTTAAAAAAAAAGCAAAAAAAAAAAGTCCGAACGGGACTAAAATCCGGACGTCCGAACTGGAACCGGACTCTATATATATATATATAGACAGAGAGAGAGAAAGAGAGAGAGGAGAGAGATGGAGTGATATATAGCAAATTTTTGTTATACTTTAACAAATTTATGTTTGACTATAAAAGACATAAACGAAACAAAATTAATTTTTTAAACCCTCCATCACTATTATAAGCGGATATCACTTTTTTCCCTCTAAAATTCACGTTGTCCATTTCTCTTATAGACGGATTGAAGATTGATCATTTGTCTAAATAGTATCATATAGACGATTGAAGATTGATTTGTCCGAATAGAATCATAACAAGTATATGAGCTGATATAAGTTTAGTTGTTACAAGCTAATTGGAAGTGACAGCTATCCAAAATAATACACATTTGTTAGTCACGTTAGTAATAATTTTTTTGCAGAAGCAGAAATACAATAAAATTCAGAAAAGAATTCTATATTGATATTAAAGTAAAACCCAAAATAAAATAAAACAAATTTAACCTTGGACGTTGAACAGACTAGAAAATTGTAGCTTTGAGGACTGTAAGAACAGTTTCCTTAAGACAATATTTGGCCGTGGCAGAACAAATTGTCTCCCAGGATACAACAAAGCTTTGAAGCAAACTCTACCGTGTGTAAAAAAATTATCACCGAACAAGAAGGAAGAACAAAGAAGAAGGCCTAAACTATTTTTTCCCCACTATTTTTTTTCCCACTATTTTCCCCAAAATCCACCCTTCTTACATCATGAGAGAATAATCTTATAACAAGAGTTAAGTTCGTAACTGCCAAATATCCAATTAATTCCATCATTGATGTCCATTAAGCCTTCATAAAGTAGGCCATCAATTTCTCATTCATACCATCCGTTTCTCAACAATTTCTCATTCATACAATTGTGAATGAAATAATTTTAGACATGATAGACACTTGTTAATGAAAATTTTCAGTTCAGCGTCAGAGGTTAAATTTTTATTTCGGTTTTTATATAAATTCTTAAAAAAATATTATTACTAACGTTATAACAATCTTAAAACTTTTTTTTTTTTTGTTAATCTTTTATTAAGTTGCAGATTATACCTTTGCTTTGGAATACCTTGACTTGGTTTTTTACTTGGGTATTTCTTGGTTAATACTCACTTGGACCGATTACGGAATAATTAAATAATAATATGTTTCTATTCAAAAGATTTGTTGTTTGTTGTTTTTTTTAGACTAACTTGATGCATTTGTATTTTCGAATGAATATTATTCACGAGAATGAAATTGTTCCAAGCGGTCCACGAACAATCTAGGTTACGGTTCACGAGAATGGCACCGATGGACGAGAATGTATCTGGTTCACGAGAACATTGGTTACGGTCCTATATCTGAATACGATTTCCAGATTGCATCTCACTTTAACCATACCGATCGATCACACAATGAAAAACGAGAAAAATTCACTGGTGTGAATTTTAAGACTTGGCAACAAAAAATATTGTTTTACCTTACTATCTTTGAATTTGGCTAATTGCTTGAAGGATGATCCTCCTATTATCAAAGATGATGAGGTGGATAATGTCACACTTCTGATCGATTGAGGCATGGAAACAATCGATTTCCTTTTTCGTAATTACATTTTGAGCAGTCTAAGCGATGCACTTTATAGTGTATACAGTTATTAAGAAAAGCAACAAAGGAACTTTGGGAATCCTTGAATGAGGAAATCTGGATCGAGGAGGATCTTTGGCGCTAAGAAATTTTTAGTGTGCCAATTCACGAATTTCAAATGGTTGATTCAAAAGCTGTTGTGAATCAAGTTTAAGAACTCGGTGATTATCCATGGGATTCATGCTGAAGCGTGTAGTAATTAGTGATTCTTTTCAAGTGGCTTGTATTATTGAAAAGTTACCACAGTTAGAAAGACTTCAAAATTACCTTAAGCATAAGCGAAAGGAGATGACAGTTGAAGAACTAATTGTTAGACTTCGTATTGAGGAAGACAACAAAGGCTCAGAGAAGAAATTCTCCAACGTCATGTCTGCTGTGACAAAGATTCTTTTGCTGAAATGGTTCCCAGCAAGAATGGGGAGAAGCTCTATATGGACAATGCTGCAACTTCCAAGATCAAAGGAAGTGGTACTATAATTCTGAAGATGACTTCGGGAAATGAAGTGACTTAGAAGAATGTTCTGTATCTTCCTAAAATTAGGAAGAATCTTGTATCTGGTAGCCTCCTAAGCACTCATGATTTTAGGATGGTATTTGAATCGGACAAGTTTGTTTTGTCAAAAGGGGGAATGTATATGGGAAAGGGGTATGTTTGTAATGGCATTTGGAAAATTAATGCCATCTCTAGTAAGTCCAATGCAATGATTAATAATAAGTGTAATACTTCTTCTGCTTATATCATTGAGTCACTTAATTTATGGCATGGTAGACTTGGACATGTAAATTATAATACCCTACGTAGGTTAATTAATTTACAACATATTCCAACATTCCAAATTGATCGTAAACATAAATGTGAAATTTGTGTTGAATCAAAATTAACAAGATCTTCATTTCATACAGTTGAAAGAAATACAAGAACCACTTGATCGATACATAGTGATGTATGTGATTTAAAATTTATACAAAACAAGGGAGGTAATAAATTTTTTATCACTTTCATTGATGATAGTACAAAATATTGCTATGTATATTTGCTTAAAAGCAAAGATGAAGCTTTAGAAAAATTTTTTCTGTATAAGCAGGAAGTTGAAAACCAACTTAATAAGAAAATTAAGGTGGTAAGGAGTGATCGTGGTGGTGAATACGTTGAACCATTTGGTAAGTTCTGCTCCCAACATGGTATTATTCATGAGGTTACACCACCTTACTCCCCTCAATCTAATGGGGTAGCTGAAAGCAAGAATCGTCTGAAAGAGATGATGAATGAGATGCTAAACAGTTCTGGGTTGCCACAAAACATATGGGGGGAAGCTGTCTTATCAGCTAATTACCTTTTAAATAAGGTGCCTCGTAAGAAATTAGACAAGACACCACATGAGTTGTGGAAAGGAAGGAAACCTTCCTATAACTACTTAAAAGTGTTGGGGTGTCTTGCAAAAGTTTTCGCTCTGTTGCCAAAGAAAATAAAAATAGGTCCAAAGACGGTGGATTGTATTTTCATTGGTTATGCGATTCCACGATGTATATATCGGTTTCTTGTTCATGATTCTAAGAATCATGATATACACAAGAACACATTCATGGAATCAAAGAATGCTTCATTCTTTTAACACATTTTTTCCATGCAAACGTGAAGAGATTTAATCGGGTTCTAAACGATCTCTTGAGATTGTTAATCAAGACAGTCAAGACATTCAACATAAAGTTGAAGTAGAAGGAAATGAAGAGGTAGAGCTTAGAAAGTAGTAAAGGGCATGGGTTGAAAAATCTTTTGGACCGGACTTTCTAACCTATATATCTTAGAGGTTGAACCTCGGAATTACAGATCGGTTGTAAATTCAATGAGATAGTCCTTTATGGAAAGAGGCTATAAGAAGTGAAATTGATTCCATTATGCAAAATCATACACAGGAATTAGTGGACCTTCCTGCAGGGAGCGAAACCACTAAGTTCTAAATGGATTTTCACGGAAAATGAAAGCGGATGGAACAATTGATAAGTACAAGGCCGATTGGTTATAAAAGGATATGAGACAAAAGGAAGGCCTTGATTACTTTGATCGTATTCTCGATTAATAAGAATAACCTCTATTAGGATGATACTTGCTATTGCCGCTTTACAGAATCTCGACGTACGTCAAATGGACGTTAAAATAGACTTTCTAAATGGAAATCTTGATGAAGAGATCTACATGGAACAACCTGAAGGTTGTGTAGTTCGAGCCGAGAAAGAAAAAAGTTTGTAAATTAGTGAAGTCCTTATATGGACTAAAGCAAGCACACAAAATAATGGCATAAGAAATTTGATGATGTCATGATGGCTAATGGCTATAATATAAACGAATGTGACAAATGTATTTATGTCAAAATCACAAACAAAGGATATGTTATTCTGTGTTTGTATGTTGACGACATACTGATTGTGGGTAGTAATGAAAATATGGTGAAGAATACTAAGGACATGTTAAACTATAAGTTTGATATGAAAGATATGGGACTAGCTGATGTGATTTTGGGAATCCAAATCAAGCGTTCACCTAATGGTTTCATTTTAACCCAGTCACATTACGTGGAGAAGATACTTGGGAAGTTCAGGAAGGATGATTCTAGTGAAGCTAGAACTCCTCTAGACATCAGCTAACATCTCTGTAAAAACAAAGGTGAAAGCGTTGACCAAGTAGAATCGCAGGGTTATAAGCGATCGATGTATCTCATGACTTGTACAAGACCTGATATTGCTTTCACTATAAACAGTTTAAGCAAATACAAGAGTAATCCAGGGGATAACCACTGGAAAGCTATCGTTAGGATACTTTGGTATCTAAGATACACTCGTAATTATGGTATTTGCACTTATCTGAGAGAGAACTGCGGTATTAGAAGGATTCTCTAATGCTAGTTGGATTTACGATATAAAGAACTCCAAAGGTACAAGTGGATACGTGTTCACTTTGGGAGGAGGGCGCGATGTCACCGAAATCCTCAAAATGACGATCATAACCGGATCCATGATGGAGTCTGAGTTTGTAGCTCTGGATAAAACCGGAGAAGAAGCCGAATGGTTACGAAACTTCTTGGAGGATATTCCTGAATGGCCTAAGCCTGTGCACACAATTTGTTTATATTGTGATAATCAAGCATCGATTAAAAGAGCACGAGCGTGATGTATAACAGTGAAATCGAAGATACGTGCGTCGTCGTCACAATACCGTTAGGCAACTGATCACAATGGGGGTTATCTCTGTTGATTATGTAAAATCAAAGGATAACATTGCGGATCCGCTAACCAAAGGTTTAAACCGAGATCAAGTTGAAACGACATCAAGAAGAATGGGATTGATGGCCATAAATATTTAAAGGTTCTATGTGAAGGAAAACCCAACCTTGTTGACTGGAGATCCCAGAATCTAGGTTCAATGGGACAACCTAATTGCATAGACAATGTATTATCATTGTAGGGGGTTTAACCCTTATATGTAAACAATGATATGAAATCGGATAAGGTTAAGCTATGCTTTTAATGATTCTTGTGTGTCAATAATCTGATCAAAAAGATAAAATCACCTATGTGAGAATGAAGTGAGGTCGCTTCAAGGAAAACTAATGAGTTTAGTTCTCTTAAATTCTTCCAGAACCAGGAGATGTTCACGACCATAATGAACATAACCATGAGAACCAAAACCGTGTTATGTTGGTATTTGTGTGAGGTATATCATCGTTTACACAAACGGCAGAATAGTTCAAGGACATCACGTCTACTAGTCAACCAGTAAGGTAAATACACTTCACAAGGGAAGGTTCAAGGGTTGATGCCTACCTATCCTATGCTAATATCAACTGTAGAGAGTTATCACCACATCAAATTCCTTTGTTTTTAATTTTTATTCACGTGGGGGATTGTTGAGAAACGGATGGTATGAATGAGAAATTGATGGCCTACTTTATGAAGTCTTAATGGACATCAACGATGGAATTAATTGGATATTTGGCAGTTATGAACTCAACTCTTGTTATAAGATTATTCTCCCAGGATGTAAGAAGGGTGATTGTTAGCCACGTTAGTAATAATCTTTTTACAGAAGCAGAAATACAATAAAATTCAGAAAAGAATTCTATATTGATATTAAAGTAAAACCCAAAATAAAATAAAACAAATTTAACCTTAATACAATGGACGTTGAACAGACTAGAAAATTGTAGCTTTGAGGACTGTAAGAACAGTTTCCTTAAGACAATATTTGACCGTGGCAGGATAAATTGTCTCCCAGGATACAACAAAGCTCTGAAGCAAACTCTACCATGTGTAGAAAAATTATCACCGAGCAAGAAGGAAGAACTAAGGAGAAGGCCTAAACTTATTTTTTTCCCCACTATATTTTCCTTTATCTATCTAGGAGAAGGATCATCTTCTTTTAAAGAGTTGAGATATCCAACAAAGAATTAAACATGTAATTAACTCCATCAATGATGTCCATTAAGCCTTCATAAAGCCAACCATCAATTCTCATTCATATTTCATCCGTTACTCAACAATTTCCATCCGTTACTCAACAATCCCCCACATGAATGAAAATTGAAAATAAAGGAATTCGATGTGGTGATAACTCTATACAGTTGATATTAGCATAGGATAGGTAGGCATCAACCCTTGAACCTTCCCTTGTGAAGTGTATTTACCTTACTAGCTGACTAGTAGACGTGATGTCCTTGAACTATTCTGTCGTTTGTGTAAACGATGATATACCTCACATAAATACCAACATAACACGGTTTTGGTTCTCATGGTTATGTTCATTATGGTCATGAACATCTCCTGGTTCTGCAAGAATTTAAGAGACCTAAACTCATTAGTTTTCCTTGAAGCGACCCCACTTCATTCTCACAAAGGTGATTTTTTACACACGTTAGCCACGTTAGTAATAATCTTTTTGCAGAAGCAGAAATACAATAAAATTCGGGAAAGAATTCTATATTGATATTAAAGTAAAACCCAAAATAAAATAAAACAAATTTAACCTTGGACGTTGAACAGACTAGAAAATTGTAGCTTTGAGGACTGTAAGAACAGTTTCCTTAAGATAATATTTGGCCATGGAAGGACAAATTGTCTCCCAGGATACAATAAAGCCCTGAAGCAAACTCTACCGTGTGTAAAAAATTATCACCGAGCAAGAAGGAAGAACAAAAAAGAAGGCTTAAACTATTTTTTCCCCACTATTTTTTTTCCCACTATTTTCCCCAAAATCCACCCCCTTCTTACATCCTGGGAGAATAATCTTATAACAAGAGTTGAGTTCGTAACTGCAAAATATCCAATTAATTCCATTATTGATGTCCATTAAGCCTTCATAAAGTAGGCCATCAATTTCTCATTCATACCATCCGTTTCTCAACAATCCCCCACGTGAATGAAAATTGAAAACAAGGAATTCGATGTGGTGATAACTCTCTACAGTTGATATTAGCATAGGATAGGTAGGCATCAACCCTTGAACCTTCCCTTGTGAAGTGTATTTACCTTACTGGTTGACTAGTAGACGTGATGTCCTTGAACTATTCTGCCGTTTGTGTAAACGATGATATACCTCACACAAATACCAACATAACACGGTTTTGGTTCTCATGGTTATGTTCATTATGGTCGTGAACATCTCCTGGTTCTGGAAGAATTTAAGAGAACTAAACTCATTAGTTTTCCTTGAAGCGACCCCACTTCATTCTCACATAGGTGATTTTATCTTTTTGATCAGATTATTGACACACAATAATCATTAAAAGCATAGCTTAACCTTATCCGATTTCCTATCATTGTTTACAGATAAGGGTTAGACCCCCTACAATGATAATACATTGTCTATGCAATTAGGTTGTCCCATTGAACCTAGATTCTGGGATCTCCAGTCAACAAGGTTGGGTTTTCCTTCACATAGAACCTTTAAATATTTATGGCCATCAATCCCATTCTTCTTGATGTCGTTTCAACTTGATCTCGGTTTAAACCTTTTGGTTAGCAGATCCGCAATGTTATCCTTTGATTTTACATAATCAATGATATAACCCCATTGTGATCGGTTGCTAATTAGGTATTGTGACGACGACGCATGTGTCTCGACTTACCGTTATACATCACGTTCTGTGCTCTTTTAATCGATGCTTGATTATCACAATATAAACAAATTGTGTGCACAGGCTTAGGCCATTCAGGAATATCCTCCAAGAAGTTTCGTAACCATTCGGCTTCTTCTCCGGTTTTATCCAGAGCTACAAATTCAGACTCCATTGTGGATCTGGTTATGATCGTTTGCCTTGAGGATTTCCAGGACACTGCTCCTCCTCCCAAAGTGAACACGTATCCACTTGTACCTTTGGATTTCTTTATATCAGAAATCTAACTAGCATCAGAGAATCCTTCTAATACTGCAGGTTCTCTCGTATAGTGTAGTCCATAATTACGAGTGTATCTTAGATACCGAAGTATCCTAACGATAGCTTTCGAGTGGTTATCCCCTGGATTACTCGTGTATTTGCTTAAAGCATTACGATGAAAGAAATATCGTCTCTTGTACAAGTCATGAGATACATCGATTGCCTATAACCTCACGTATTCTACTTGGTCAACGCTTTCACCTTTGTTTTTACAGAGATGTTAGCTGATGTCTAGAGGAGTTCTAGCTTCACTAGAATCATCCTTCCTGAACTTCCCAAGTATCTTCTCCACGTAATGTGGTTGGGTTAAATGAAACCATTAGGTGAGCGCTTGATTTGGATTCCTAAAATCACATCGAATAGTCCCATATCTTTCATATCAAACTTAGAGTTTAACATGTCCTTAGTATTCTTCACCATATTTTCATTACTACCCACAATCAGTATGTCGTCAACATACAAACACAGAATAACATATCCTTTGTTTGTGATTTTGACATAAATACATTTGTCACATTCGTTTATATTATAGCCATTAGCCATCATGACATCATCAAATTTCTTATGCCATTGTTTTGGTGCTTTCTTTAGTCCATATAAGGACTTCACTAATTTACAAACTTTTCTTTCACGGCACGAACTACCTGACAACCTTCAAAGTTGTTCCATGTAGATCTCTTCATCAAGATTTCCATTTAGAAAGTCTATTTTAACGTCCATTTGACGTACGTCGAGATTCTGTAAAGCGGCAATAGCAAGTATCATCCTAATAGAGGTTATTCTCGACACTGGAGATTACGTATCAAAGTAATCAAGGCCTTCCTTTTGTCAATATCCTTTTATAACCAATCTGGCCTTGTACTTATCAATTGTTCCATCTGCTTTCATTTTCTGTGTGAAAATCCATTTAGAACTTAGTGGTTTCGTTCCCAGAGGAAGGTCCATTAATTCCCATGTATGATTTTGTATAATGGAATCAATTTTACTTTTTATAGCCTCTTTCCATAAAGGACTATCTGTTGAATTTACAACCTGACTGTAATTCTGAGGTTCAACCTCTAGCATATAGGTTAGAAAGTCTGGTCCAAAAGATTTTTCAACCCTTGCCCATTTACTTCTTCTAGGCTCTACCTCTTCATTTCCTTCTACTTTAACTTCATGTTGAATGTCTTAACTATCTTCATTAACAGTCTCAAGAGATCGTTTAGAACCCGATTCAATCTCTTCACGTTTGCATGGAAAAATGTGTTCAAAGAATAAAGCATTCTTTGATTCCATGAATGTGTTCTTGAGTATATCAGGATTCTTAGAATCATGAACAAGAAACCGATATGCGTTACTGTGAATCGCATAACCAATGAAAATACAATCCACCGTCTTTGGACCTATTTTCATTTTCTTTGGCAACGGAGCCAAAACTTTTGCAAGACACCCCCACACTTTTAAGTAGTTATAGGAAGGTTTCCTTCCTTTCCACAACTCATGTGGTGTCTTGTCTAATTTCTTACGAGGCACCTTATTTAAAAGGTAATTAGGCGATAAGATGACTTCCCCCACATTTTTTGTGGCAACCCAGAACTGTTTAGCATCGCATTCATCATCTCTTTCAGAGTACGATTCTTGCGTTCAGCTACCCCATTAGATTGAGGGGAGTAAGGTGGTGTAACCTCATGAATAATACCATGTTGGGAGCAGAACTTACAAAATGGTTCAACGTATTCACCACCACGATCACTCCTTACCACCTTAATTTTCTTATTAAGTTGGTTTTCAATTTCCTGCTTATAAAGAACAAATTTCTCTAAAGCTTCATCTTTGCTTTTAAGCAAATATACATAGCAATATTTTGTACTATCATCAATGAAAGTGATAAAGAATTTATTACCTCTCCTTGTTTGGATAAATTTTAAATCACATAAATCACTATGTATCAGATCAAGTGGTTCTGTATTTCTTTCAACTGTATGAAATGAAGATCTTGTTAATTTTGATTCAACACAAATTTCACATTTATGTTTACGATCAATTTGGAATGTTGGAATATGTTGTAAATTAATTAACCTACGTAGGGTATTATAATTTACATGTCAAAGTCTACCATGCAATAAATTAAGTGACTCAATGATATAAGCAGAAGAAGTATTATTCTTATTATTAATCATTGCATTGGACTTACTAGAGATGGCATTAACTTTCCACATGCCATTACAAACATACCCCTTTCCCACATACATTTCCCCTTTTGACAAAACAAACTTGTTCGATTCAAATACCATCCTAAAACCTTGAATGCTTAGGAGGCTACCAGATACAAGATTCTTCCTAATTTCAGGAACATACAGAACATTCTTCAGAGTCACTTCTTTTCCTGAAGTCATCTTCAAAATTACAGTACCACTTCCCTTGATCTTGGAAGTTGCAGCATTGTCCATATAGAGCTTCTCCCCATTCTTGCTGGGAACCATTTCAGCAAAAGAATCTTTGTCACAGCAGACATGACGTGTGGCACCAGTATCCAGCCACCATTCCCTTGGATTTGAGTCAACGAGGTTGACTTCAGAAATCATAGCACATAAGTTGATGTCAGATACATCTCTAGCAATTTCTTCCACAACATGTGCTTCATTAGGCTTCAACTTTCTAGGCAGCCTACATTCAGAGGACTTGTGCCCCTCCTTGTTGCAATTGTAGCATTTTTCAATGAATTTTGGTTTCTTGGAAATGCCACCCTTAGGACCCAGTTTGGACCCAGATTGAGGTTTTTTCCCTTTCTTGGAATCTTTATTGACCTCCACCACATTCACCCCTAGCCTCCAACCAACCGAGGCAACGTTGGAGAATTTCTTCTCTGAGCCTTTGTTGTCTTCCTCAATACGAAGTCTAACAATTAGTTCTTCAATCGCATCATCTCCTTTCGCTTATGCTTAAGGTAATTTTGAAGTCTTTCCAACCGTGGTAACTTTTCAATAATACAAGCCACTTGAAAAGATTCACTAATTACATACGTTCAAAGCATGAATCCATGGATAATCAATTTGGAGTTCTTGAACTTGATTCACAATGAGTTTTGGAATCAACCATTTGGAAATTCGAGAATTGGCTCACTAAAAAATTTCTTAAGCGCAAAGATCCTCGTCTGTATTTCCTATCCAAGGATTCCCAAAGTTCCTTTGTCGTTTTCTTATCTGTATATCTTACATATAAAGTGCATCGCTTAGACTGTTCAAAATGGAATTACGTGAAGGAAATCAGATTGTTTCCATGCCTCAATTGCATTGTAGGCGGTGATATTATCCACCTCATCATCTCTGATAACAGGAGGATCATCCTTCAAGCAATTAGCCAAATTCAGCATAGTAAGGTAAAACAACATCTTTTGTTGCCAAGTCTTAAAATTCACACCAGTGAATTTTTCTGGTTTTTCGCTGTGATTGACTGGTATGGTTTGGCGGGGAGCTGCAATCTGGAAACCAGACCCGTATATAGGACCATAACCAATGTTCTCATGAACCGATATCGTCATCCATCTATGTTACATTCAGAACGTAACCTAGATTGTTCTGTGGACCAGTTGGAACAATTTCATTCTCAGGAATAATATTCATTCTGAAAATACAAACAGACTAAGTTAGTCTAAAAAAAAACAACAAACAAAAACTGTTTTGAATAGGAAACATATTATTATTTAATTATTCCAGCACGGTCCAAGTGAGTATTAACCAAGAACAGTCCAAACAAGGGGAGGTCTTGTATTTATTTGACATAAATACATTTGTCACATTCGTTTATATTATAGCCATTAGCCATCATGACATCATCAAATTTCTTATGTCATTGTTTTGGTGCTTGCTTTAGTCCATATAAGGACTTCACCAATTTACAAACTTTTCTTTCCTGGCCTGGAACTACACAACCTTCAGGTTGTTCCATGTAGATCTCTTCATCAAGATTTCCATTTAGAAAGTCTGTCTTAACGTCCATTTGACGTACGTCGAGATTACGTAAAGCGACAATAGCAAGTATCATCCTAATAGAGGTTATTCTCGACACTGGAGAATACGTATCAAAGTAATCAAGGCCTTCCTTTTGTCTATATCCTTTTATAACCAATCTGGCCTTGTACTTATCAATTGTTCCATCTGCTTTCATTTTCTGTGTGAAAATCCATTTAGAACTTAGTGGTTTCGTTCCCAGAGGAAGGTCCACTAATTCCCATGTATGATTTTGCATAATGGAATCAATTTCACTTCTTATAGCCTCTTTCCATAAAGGACTATCTGTTGAATTTACAACCTGACTGTAATTCTGAGGTTCAACCTCTAGCATATAGGTTAGAAAGTCTGGTCCAAAAGATTTTTCAACCCTTGCCCATTTACTTCTTCTAGGCTCTACCTCTTCATTTCCTTCTACTTTAACTTCATGTTGAATGTCTTAACTATCTTCATTAACAGTCTCAAGAGATCGTTTAGAACCCGATTCAATCTCTTCACGTTTGCATGGAAAATGTGTTCAAAGAATAAAGCATTCTTTGATTCCATGAATGTGTTCTTGAGTATATCAGGATTCTTAGAATCATGAACAAGAAACCGATATGCGTTACTGTGAATCGCATAACCAATGAAAATACAATCCACCGTCTTTGGACCTATTTTCATTTTCTTTGTCAACGGAGCCAAAACTTTTGCAAGACACCCCCACACTTTTAAGTAGTTATAGGAAGGTTTCCTTCCTTTCCACAACTCATGTGGTGTCTTGTCTAATTTCTTACGAGGCACCTTATTTAAAAGGTAATTAGCTGATAAGACAGCTTCCCCCCACATTTTTTGTGGCAACCCAGAACTGTTTAGCATCGCATTCATCATCTCTTTCAGAGTACGATTCTTGCGTTCAGCTACCCCATTAGATTGAGGGGATTAAGGTGGTGTAACCTCATGAATAATACCACGTTGGGAGCAGAACTTACAAAATGGTTCAACGTATTCACCACCACGATCACTCCTTACCACCTTAATTTTCTTATTAAGTTGGTTTTCAATTTCCTGCTTATAAAGAACAAATTTCTCTAAAGCTTCATCTTTGCTTTTAAGCAAATATACATAGCAATATTTTGTACTATCATCAATGAAAGTGATAAAGAATTTATTACCTCTCCTTGTTTGGATAAATTTTAAATCACATAAATCACTATGTATCAGATCAAGTGGTTCTGTATTTCTTTCAACTGTATGAAATGAAGATCTTGTTAATTTTGATTCAACACAAATTTCACATTTATGTTTACGATCAATTTGGAATGTTGGAATATGTTGTAAATTAATTAACCTACGTAGGTATTATAATTTACATGTCAAAGTCTACCATGTACAATAAATTAAGTGACTCAATGATATAAGCGGAAGAAGTATTATTCTTATTATTAATCATTGCATTGGACTTACTTAGAGATGGCATTAACTTTCCACATGCCATTACAAACATACCCCTTTCCCACATACATTTCCCCTTTTGACAAAACAAACTTGTTCGATTCAAATACCATCCTAAAACCTTGAATGCTTAGGAGGCTACCAGATACAAGATTCTTCCTAATTTCAGGAACATACAGAACATTCTTCAGAGTCACTTCTTTTCCTGAAGTCATCTTCAAAATTACAGTACCACTTCCCTTGATCTTGGAAGTTGCAGCATTGTCCATATAGAGCTTCTCCCCATTCTTCTTTGGGAACCATTTCAAAGAAAAGAATCTTTGTCACAATAGACATGACGTGTGGCACCAAAGATCCGACCACCATTCCTTGGATTTGAGTCAACGAGGTTGACTTGAAATCATAGCACATAAGTTGATGTCAGATACATCTCTAGCAATTTCTTCCACAACATGTGCTTCATTAGGCTTCAACTTTCTAGGCAGCCTACATTCAGAGGACTTGTGCCCCTCCTTGTTGCAATTGTAGCATTTTTCAATGAATTTTGGTTTCTTGGAAATGCCACCCTTAGGACCCAGTTTGGACCCAGATTGAGGTTTTTTCCCTTTCTTGGAATCTTTATTGACCTCCACCACATTCACCCTAGCCTCCAACTGGCGGGCAACGTTGGAGAATTTCTTCTCTGAGCCTTTGTTGTCTTCCTCAATACGAAGTCTAACAATTAGTTCTTCAACTGTCATCTCCTTTCGCTTATGCTTAAGGTAATTTTTGAAGTCTTTCCAACCAGGTGGTAACTTTTCAATAATACAAGCCACTTGAAAAGATTCACTAATTACCATCGTTCAAAGATGAATCCCATGGATAATCAATTTGGAGTTCTTGAACTTGATTCACAACAGTTTTTGGAATCAACCATTTGGAAATTCGAGAATTGGCTCACTAAAAATTTCTTAAGCGCCAAACATCCTCCGTCTGTATTTCATTCAAGGATTCCCAAAGTTCCTTTGCCGTTTTCTTAATACTGTATACACTATAAAGTGCATCAGTTAGACCGTTCAAAATGGAATTACGGCAAAGGAAATCAGATTGTTTCCATGCCTCAATTGCATTGTAGGCGGTGATATTATCCACCTCATCATCTCTGATAACAGGAGGATCATCCTTCAAGAAATTAGCCAAATTCAGCATAGTAAGGTAAAACAACATCTTTTGTTGCCAAGTCTTAAAATTCACACCAGTGAATTTTTCTGGTTTTTCGCTTTGATTGACAGGTATGGTTTGGCGGGGAGCTGCAATCTGGAAACCAGACCCGTATATAGGACCATAACCAATGTTACGTGAACCCGATCGTTACATCCATCCGGTGCCATTCTCATGAACCAAACCTAGATTGTTCATCGACCAGGTTGGAACAATTTCATTCTCAAGAATAATATTCATTCTAAAAATACAAACATACTAAGTTAGTCTAAAAAAAACAACAAACAAAAACTGTTTTGAATAGGAAACATATTATTATTTAATTATTCCAGCACGGTCCAAGTGAGTATTAACCAAGAACAGTCCAAACAAGGGGAGGTCTTGTATTTATTTGACATAAATACATTTGTCACATTCGTTTATATTATAGCCATTAGCCATCATGACATCATCAAATTTCTTATGTCATTGTTTTGGTGCTTGCTTTAGTCCATATAAGGACTTCACCAATTTACAAACTTTTCTTTCACGGCACGGAACTACACAACCTTGAGTTGTTCCATGAGATCTCTTCATCAAGATTTCCATTTAGAAAGTCTCGTCTTAACGTCCATTTGACGTACGTCGAGATTACGTAAAGCGACAATAGCAAGTATCATCCTAATAGAGGTTATTCTCGACACTGGAGAATACGTATCAAAGTAATCAAGGCCTTCCTTTTGTCTATATCCTTTTATAACCAATCTGGCCTTGTACTTATCAATTGTTCCATCTGCTTTCATTTTCCGTGTGAAAATCCATTTAGAACTTAGTGGTTTCGTTCCCAGAGGAAGGTCCACTAATTCCCAGGTATGATTTTGCATAATGGAATCAATTTCACTTCTTATAGCCTCTTTCCATAAAGGACTATCTGTTGAATTTACAACCTGACTGTAATTCTGAGGTTCAACCTCTAGCATATAGGTTAGAAAGTCTGGTCCAAAAGATTTTTCAACCCTTGCCCATTTACTTCTTCTAGGCTCTACCTCTTCATTTCCTTCTACTTTAACTTCATGTTGAATGTCTTAACTATCTTCATTAACAGTCTCAAGAGATCGTTTAGAACCCGATTCAATCTCTTCACGTTTGCATGGAAAATGTGTTCAAAGAATAAAGCATTCTTTGATTCCATGAATGTGTTCTTGAGTATATCAGGATTCTTAGAATCATGAACAAGAAACCGATATGCGTTACTGTGAATCGCATAACCAATGAAAATACAATCCACCGTCTTTGGACCTATTTTCATTTTCTTTGGCAACGGAGCCAAAACTTTTGCAAGACACCCCCACACTTTTAAGTAGTTATAGGAAGGTTTCCTTCCTTTCCACAACTCATGTGGTGTCTTGTCTAATTTCTTACGAGGCACCTTATTTAAAAGGTAATTAGCTGATAAGACAGCTTCCCCCCACATTTTTTGTGGCAACCCAGAACTGTTTAGCATCGCATTCATCATCTCTTTCAGAGTACGATTCTTGCGTTCAGCTACCCCATTAGATTGAGGGGATTAAGGTGGTGTAACCTCATGAATAATACCACGTTGGGAGGAGAACTTACAAAATGGTTCAACGTATTTCACCACCACGATCACTCCTTACCACCTTAATTTTCTTATTAAGTTGGTTTTCAATTTCCACCTTATAAAGAACAAATTTCTCTAAAGCTTCATCTTTGCTTTTAAGCAAATATACATAGCAATATTTTGTACTATCATCAATGAAAGTGATAAAGAATTTATTACCTCTCCTTGTTTGGATAAATTTTAAATCACATAAATCACTATGTATCGAGATCAAGTGGTTACGTATTTCTTTCAACCGTATGAAATGAAGATCTTGTTAATTTTGATTCAACACAAATTTCACATTTATGTTTACGATCAATTTGGAATGTTGGAATATGTTGTAAATTAATTAACCTACGTAGGGTATTATAATTTACATGTCAAAGTCTACCATGCAATAAATTAAGTGACTCAATGATATAAGCAGAAGAAGTATTATTCTTATTATTAATCATTGCATTGGACTTACTAGAGATGGCATTAACTTTCCACATGCCATTACAAACATACCCCTTTCCCACATACATTTCCCCTTTTGACAAAACAAACTTGTTCGATTCAAATACCATCCTAAAACCTTGAATGCTTAGGAGGCTACCAGATACAAGATTCTTCCTAATTTCAGGAACATACATAACATTCTTGAGTCACTTCTTTTCACAAGTCATCTTCAAAATTACAGTACCACTTCCCTTGATCTTGGAAGTTGCAGCATTGTCCATATAGAGCTTCTCCCCATTCTTGCTGGGAACCATTTCAGCAAAAGAATCTTTGTCACAGCAGACATGACGTGTGGCACCAGTATCCAGCCACCATTCCCTTGGATTTGAGTCAACGAGGTTGACTTCAGAAATCATAGCACATAAGTTGATGTCAGATACATCTCTAGCAATTTCTTCCACAACATGTGCTTCATTAGGCTTCAACTTTCTAGGCAGCCTACATTCAGAGGACTTGTGCCCCTCCTTGTTGCAATTGTAGCATTTTTCAATGAATTTTGGTTTCTTGGAAATGCCACCCTTAGGACCCAGTTTGGACCCAGATTGAGGTTTTTTCCCTTTCTTGGAATCTTTATTGACCTCCACCACATTCACCCTAGCCTCCAACTGGCGGGCAACGTTGGAGAATTTCTTCTCTGAGCCTTTGTTGTCTTCCTCAATACGAAGTCTAACAATTAGTTCTTCAACTGTCATCTCCTTTCGCTTATGCTTAAGGTAATTTTGAAGTCTTTCCAACCGGTGGTAACTTTTCAATAATACAAAGCCACTGAAAAGATTCACTAATTACTATCGTTCGTATGAATCCCATGGATAATCAATTTGGAGTTCTTGAACTTGATTCACAACAGTTTGGAATCAACCATTTGGAAATTCGAGAATTGGCTCACTAAAAATTTCTTAGCGCTTGATCCTCCTCGATCTGTATTTCCGGTCAAGGATTCCCAAAGTTCCTTTGCTTTTCTTAATCTTGTATACACTATAAAGTGCATCGAGTTAGACCGTTCAAAATGGAATTACTAAAAGGAAATCAGATTGTTTCCATGCCTCAATTGCATTGTAGGCGGTGATATTATCCACCTCATCATCTCTGATAACAGGAGGATCATCCTTCAAGAAATTAGCCAAATTCAGCATAGTAAGGTAAAACAACATCTTTTGTTGCCAAGTCTTAAAATTCACACCAGTGAATTTTTCTGGTTTTTCGCTTTGATTGACAGGTATGGTTTGGCGGGGAGCTGCAATCTGGAAACCAGACCCGTATATAGGACCATAACCAATGTTCTGTGAACCAGATACGTTCTGTCCATCGGTGCCATTCTGTGAACCAGAACCTAGATTGTTCTGTCGACCAGTTGGAACAATTTCATTCTCAAGAATAATATTCATTCTAAAAATACAAACATACTAAGTTAGTCTAAAAAAAACAACAAACAAAAACTGTTTTGAATAGGAAACATATTATTATTTAATTATTCCAGCACGGTCCAAGTGAGTATTAACCAAGAACAGTCCAAACAAGGGGAGGTCTTGTATTTATTTGACATAAATACATTTGTCACATTCGTTTATATTATAGCCATTAGCCATCATGACATCATCAAATTTCTTATGTCATTGTTTTGGTGCTTGCTTTAGTCCATATAAGGACTTCACCAATTTACAAACTTTTCTTTCACGGCACGAACTACACAACCTTGAGTTGTTCCATGTAGATCTCTTCATCAAGATTTCCATTTAGAAAGTCATCTTAACGTCCATTTGACGTGCGTCGAGATTACGTAAGCTGCGGCCATAGCAAGTATCATCCTAATAGAGGTTATTCTCTAACCTTTGGAGAATACGTATCAAAGTAATCAAGGCCTTCCTTTTGTCATATCCTTTTATAACCAATCGGCCTTGTACTTATCAATTGTTCCATCTGCTTTCATTTTCATTGTGAAAATCCATTTAGAACTTAGTGGTTTGCTCCCGAGGAAGGTCCACTAATTCCCATGTATGATTTTGCATAATGGAATCAATTTCACTTCTTATAGCCTCTTTCCATAAAGGACTATCTGTTGAATTTACAACTTTGATTTGTAATTACGAGGTTCAACCTCTAGCATATAGGTTAGAAAAGTCCGGTCCAAAAGATTTTTCAACCCTTGCCCATTTACTTCTTCAGGCTCTACCTCTTCATTTCCTTCTACTTTAACTTCATGTTGAATGTCTTAACTATCTTCATTAACAGTCTCAAGAGATCGTTTAGAACCCGATTCAATCTCTTCACGTTTGCATGGAAAAATGTGTTCAAAGAATAAAGCATTCTTTGATTCCATGAATGTGTTCTTGAGTATATCGAGTTCTTAGAATCATGAACAAGAAACCGATATATCGTTCTCGTGAATCGCATAACCAATGAAAATACAATCCACCGTCTTTGGACCTATTTTCATTTTCTTTGGCAACGGAGCCAAAACTTTTGCAAGACACCCCCACACTTTTAAGTAGTTATAGGAAGGTTTCCTTCCTTTCCACAACTCATGTGGTGTCTTGTCTAATTTCTTACGAGGCACCTTATTTAAAAGGTAATTAGCTGATAAGACAGCTTCCCCCCACATTTTTTGTGGCAACCCAGAACTGTTTAGCATCGCATTCATCATCTCTTTCAGAGTACGATTCTTGCGTTCAGCTACCCCATTAGATTGAGGGGATTAAGGTGGTGTAACCTCATGAATAATACCATGTTGGGAGCAGAACTTACAAAATGGTTCAACGTATTCACCACCACGATCACTCCTTACCACCTTAATTTTCTTATTAAGTTGGTTTTCAATTTCCTGCTTATAAAGAACAAATTTCTCTAAAGCTTCATCTTTGCTTTTAAGCAAATATACATAGAAATATTTTGTACTATCATCAATGAAAGTGATAAAGAATTTATTACCTCTCCTTGTTTGGATAAATTTTAAATCACATAAATCACTATGTATCAGATCAAGTGGTTCTGTATTTCTTTCAACTGTATGAAATGAAGATCTTGTTAATTTTGATTCAACACAAATTTCACATTTATGTTTACGATCAATTTGGAATGTTGGAATATGTTGTAAATTAATTAACCTACGTGAGGGTATTATAATTTACATGTCAAAGTCTACCATCAATAAATTAAGTGACTCAATGATATAAGCAGAAGAAGTATTATTCTTATTATTAATCATTGCATTGGACTTACTAGAGATGGCATTAACTTTCCACATGCCATTACAAACATACCCCTTTCCCACATACATTTCCCCTTTTGACAAAACAAACTTGTTCGATTCAAATACCATCCTAAAACCTTGAATGCTTAGGAGGCTACCAGATCTGAGATTCTTCCTAATTTGGGAACATACAGAACATTCTTGAGTCACTTCTTTTCACTGTCATCTTCAAAATTACTGATTACCACTTCCTTGATCTTGGAAGTTGCGGCATTGTCCATATAGAGCTTCTCCCCATTCTTCTTTGGGAACCATTTCAAAGAAAGAATCTTTCATCAAAGAGACATGACGTGTGGCACGATATCCGACCACCATTCCTTGGATTTGAGTCAACGAGGTTGACTTGAAATCATAGCACATAAGTTGAT
This sequence comes from Panax ginseng, assembly GCA_020205605.1. Classification (NCBI taxonomy): domain Eukaryota; kingdom Viridiplantae; phylum Streptophyta; class Magnoliopsida; order Apiales; family Araliaceae; genus Panax; species Panax ginseng. The sequence continues at coordinate 57,733,791 of CM035140.1, read as the reverse complement.
GTCGGATACATCTCTAGCAATTTCTTCCACAACATGTGCTTCCATTAGAAAACTTCAACTTTCTAGGCGACCTACATTGGGAGGACTTGTGCCCCTCCTTGTTTGCAATTGTAGCATTTTTCAATGAATTTTGGTTTCTTGGAAATGCCACCCTTGGACCCAGATTTGGACCCAGTTGAGGTTTTTCCCTTTCTTGGAATCTTTATTGACCTCCACCACATTCACCTAGCCTCTAACTCTGGCGGAACAACGTTGGAGAATTTCTTCTGAGAGCCTTTGTTGTCTTCCTCAATCTGAAGTCTAACAATTAGTTCTTCAATTGTCATCTCCTTTCGCTTATGCTTAAGGTAATTTTGAAGTCTTTCCAACGGTGGTAACTTTTCAATAATACAAGCCACTTGAAAAGATTCACTAATTACCATCGTTCAAAGATGAATCCCATGGATAATCACCGAGTTCTTGAACTTGATTCTGTGAGTTTTGGAATCAACCATTTGGAAATTCGGGAATTGGCTCACTAAAAATTTCTTAAGCGCTGACATCCTCGTCTCTGTATTTACGGTCCAAGGATTCCCAAAAGTTCCTTTGTCGTTTTCTTATCTTTGTATACACTATAAAGTGCATCAGTTAGGCCGTTGAAAATGGAATTACAATGAAAGGAAATCAGATTGTTTCCATGCCTCAATTGCATTGTGGCGGTGATATTATCCACCTCATCATCTCTCGATAACGGAGGATCATCCTTCAAAAATTAGCCAAATTCGACATAGTAAGGTAAAACAACATCTTTTGTTGCCAAGTCTTAAAATTCACACCAGTGAATTTTTTTGGTTTTTCGCTTTGATTGGCGTTATGGTTTGGCGGGGAGCCGATGATCGAAACCGGACAAGTATATAGGACCATAACCAATGTTACGCTGAACCGGATCGTTACGTCATCCGGTGCCATTCATGAACCGAACCTAGATTGTTACATCGACCCGGTTGGAACAATTTCATTCTCAAGAATAATATTCATTCTAAAAATACAAACATACTAAGTTAGTCTAAAAAAAACAACAAACAAAAACTGTTTTGAATAGGAAACATATTATTATTTAATTATTCCAGAACGGTCCAAGTGAGTATTAACCAAGAACAGTCCAAGTAAGAAAACCAAGTCAAGGTATTCCAAAGCAAAGGTATAATCTGCAACTTAATAAAAGATTAACCAAAACAAAAATACAATAAAATTCGGAAAAAAAATTCTATATTGATATTAAAGTAAAACCCAAAATAAAATAAAACAAATTTAACCTTAATACCATGGACGTTGAACAGACTAGAAAATTATAGCTTTGAGAACTGTAAGAACAGTTTCCTTAAGACAATATTTGGTCGTGGCAGGACAAATTGTCTCCCAGGATACAACAAAGCTCTGAAGCAAACTCTACCGTGTGTGGAAAAATTATCACCGAGCAAGAAGGAAGAACTAAGGAGAAGGCCTAAACTTATTTTTTTTTTCACTATATTTTCCTCTATCTATCTAGAAGAAGGATCATCTTCTTTTAAAGAGTTGAGATATCCAACAAAGAATTAAACATGTAATTAACTCCATCAATGATGTCCATTAAGCCTTCATTAAGCCAACCATCAATTCTCATTCATATTTCATCCGTTACTCAACAATTTCCATCCGTTACTCAACAATCTTAAGACAATATTCATTTTTGTTTTGGTTAATCTTTTATTAAGTTGCAGATTATACATTTGCTTTGTAATACCTTGACTTAGTTTTCTTATTTGGGCTGTTCTTGGTTAATACTCACTTGGGCCCGTCTTTGAATAATTAAATAATAATATGTTTCTATTCAAAAGCAGTTTTGTTTGTTGTTTTTTTTTTTAGACTAACTTAGTATGTTTGTATTTTCGAATGAATATTATTCACGAGAATGAAATTGTTCCAACCGGTCCACGAACAATCTAGGTTACGTTCACGAGAATGGCACCGTAAACCAGACGAGCGTGTCTCGGTTCACGTAACATTGGTTACAGTCCTATATACTGGTCTGGTTTCAGATTGCGACTCAGCTTCGCAAACCATACCTGCCATCGATCCACAAAAAAACCGGAAAAATTCACTGGTGTGAATTTTAAGACTTAACAACGAAGATCTTTATTTTACCTTACTATCTTTGAATTTGGCTAATTGTTTGAAGGATGATCCTCCTATTATCAAAGATGATGAGGTGGATAATGTCACCGCCTACAATGTAATTGAGGCATGGAAACAATCTGATTTCCTTTGTCGTAATTATATTTTGAACGATCTAACTGATGCACTTTATAGTGTATACACTATTAAGAAAACGGCAAAGGAACTTTGGGAATCCTTGGACCGAAAATACAGATCAGAGGATGCTGGCGCTAAGAAATTTTTAGTGAGCCAATTCCTGAATTTCCAAATGGTTGATTCCAAAACTGTTGTGAATCAAGTTCAAGAACTCCAAATTGATTATCCATGGGATTCATCTTTGAGCGATGGTAATTAGTGAATCTTTCCAAGTGGCTTGTATTATTGAAAAGTTACCACCTGGTTGGAAAGACTTCAAAAATTACCTTAAGCATAAGCGAAAGGAGATGACAGTTGAAGAACTAATTGTTAGACTTCGTATTGAGGAAGACAACAAAGGCTCAGAGAAGAAATTCTCCAACGTTGCCCGCCAGTCTGAGGCTAGGGTGAATGTGGTGGAGGTCAATAAAGACTCCAAGAAAGGGAAAAAACCTCAATCTGGGTCCAAACTGGGTCCTAAGGGTGGCATTTTCAAGAAACCAAAATTCAATGGAAAATGCTACAATTGCAACAAGGAGGGGCACAAGTCCTCTGAATGTAGGCTGCCTAGAAAGTTGAAGCCTAATGAAGCACATGTTGTGGAAGAAATTGCTAGAGATGTGTCTGACATCAACTTATGTGCTGTGATTTCTGAAGTCAACCTCGTTGACTCAAATCCAAGGGAATGGTGGCTGGATACCGGTGCCACACGTCATGTCTGTTGTGACAAAGATTCTTTTGCTGAACTGGTTCCCAGCAAGAATGGGGAGAAGCTCTACATGGGCAATGTTGTAACTTCCAAGATCAAGGGAAGTGGTACTGTAATTCTGAAGATGACTTCGGGAAAAGAAGTGACTCTGAAGAATGTTCTGTATGTTCCTGAAATTAGGAAGAATCTTGTATCTGGTAGCTCAAGCAAGCACTCATGGTTTTAGGATGGTATTTGAATCGGACAAGTTTGTTTTGTCAAAAGGGGAATGTATGTGGAAAAGGGTATGTGTTTAAAATGGCATGTGAAAAATTAATGCCATCTCTAGTAAGTCCAATGCAATGATTAATAATAAGAATAATACTTCTTCTGCTTATATCATTGAGTCAATTTATGGCATGGTAGACTTGGACATGTAAATTATAATACCCTACGTAGGTTAATTAATTTACAACATATTCCAACATTCCAAATTGATCGTAAACATAAATGTGAAATTTGTGTTGAATCAAAATTAACAAGATCTTCATTTCATACAGTTGAAAGAAATACAGAACCACTTGATCTGATACATAATGATGTATGTGATTTAAAATTTATACAAACAAGGGAAGGTAATAAATTTTTTATCACTTTCATTGATGATAGTACAAAATATTGCTATAATTGTTTTATTAATTAAAATTATGTACATCATTTTCATAATATGTATATAGGCAAGACTTTGAGACAAATTAACCGGACAAAGTACGCATAATATGGAAACACTACACATAATATGGACATTTGAACGGTCTTCATTTGTCCATATCTCTCTCTCTATATATATATATATAAACAGTTGTTATGTAGCAAGACTTGTGACTAATACGGCTACATGTTGCCCTTGGTCGCTCCGCATTAGAATGCAAAAGCGTCTAACGAATTATTCCAACTCAATCTCTCATATATCTATTGGTTAGCTTGTCGAGAAATAATAATATAAATAACAGAGTTTTCGATTATTTTAGGTGGTTGACATTATCAGAGTAAAAATGTTATCGTCAGAAATATAATTATTACTAAAATAAGTGTAAAAACGTTACTAAATGTATATTTGTTATGCTTATGTCGCTGGACAAAATCGTCGCTAAACTAGTCATCATAGAATCTGAATTATTGCGATAGTTCAGAACCGTCGCTATAACCCGGTTCAGACCATATGACGATGGGTTTAACGACGATTTTGTCCGTTACTAAATATAATCATAGGAAGCAGACTGTTTGTTATCATAATATAATTTTTGTTTTGAACCTTACTTTATAGTTCATACAATACTTTGACAAGTTTTATTTTTTCCCTAAAACTTTTTTTTTTAAGAAATAAAAGGAAATATCAGTTTCATGTTTATACTTTCTTTCCCGAATAAACAGAACTTGAGAAATTACTTAATATTATGTCTGCTCATAATAAAAAGTCTCATTTGTTATATTTTTAATATGTAGAAAAGAGTCAATTTCTTTGATGATAATATAAAATGAGACAATATTTTAAAATTATTGTAATATTTTTATTATCACGCCACTATTATTAAATAAACACTTGTCTAATTAGGTGTGAACATTGAATAATAATTCCTACTTAAAAAAATTGTGCATATTGAATTGTGTATTGTTTTAAGATTCGATAGTATGATAGATCATGTTATCATATAGTGGGGATAAAAATTGACAAGAGTTAATTCAAAATTTAAATTGGAGTAGTTGAACCAAAGATTTAGCTTATCAAACTAGCTTGCAAGATCTAACAAGAGGAAAATCAAAAATTGGATACAATTTTTAATTTTATTAATCAATTTTGGGTGAAGAATTACTTGAAAGTTTTCAAATTTATTTATTCTATATGTAGTAAAATGTCAACAACTCATGGAATTTAAAGTGAGTCATGCTTACTAAATTGGGATGAATGTTCTATATTTAAGTGGGGAAAAATTGATATGTGTCTAAGTTTAACTCATTGAACAGGATAAATTCGTTTGGCAGAACAATTCAACAGAGTAAAACTTTAAAATTAAGTATTTAAAAGTTCTTCTAGTGAGTAAGGATTTTACCTACAAAAGCACTCTTGAGAAAAGCTAAAAATCTATGTTTTTGACGAAAGTACTTTTGACCGAAGTACAATACTACAATTTTGTCCTTAAATTGTTGGAATTTTTTTTTAAAAAAATTCCATATCACACACTTTTGGAAAATTTTTATTTTTTAAAAATATTTTTAAGGTTACATAACCAAACATTGTTTAACCTTCTTGTTAAAGTACTTATATCCAAAAAAAAAATAATTTAAAAATACTATAATAAATTGTATTAATTCGTCAAACAAATACAATATTAACTGTGATGCCCTCAAAATAGGTCCATACAACTCATTTTGAGTTGTCAAATACATGGTACAGAATTAAAATACAAACTTCATTTATATAATTGTCGACGTTGGAATTTTTTGGATGTCCCTTTCCGTTACTTGTTCTTTGGTGTTCTCATTTTTAGGTGAGATTTGTTTGAAAAATAGGTGAAAAAGGTCCCAACATGTATGATGTAATGATGGAGATGATGAAGAGTCGCCATTGATTTTTTAAATGGTTGTAACACAAATGAGAAAAGGTTTGCACATTGACCCAGTGGTGTGACACTAATATACGGGTCGGTGAAACCGAGATTCGTTTAGGGTCCGGGGACTTGGTTATGCGGGGGGGAAGGTGTTAGGCACCCCCCGACATCCGTGTTACCACGGTGACCGCCTCTTTTCAAGAAACTATTACCTGAGTGTGTGTGTGTGTGGATCAATGTGATGTTATATGGAAGTTGTGCGAGGCCTCGTTCGAACATATATACACATGGTTTGAATTTTTGTAAAAATCGGTTTTTAGCAAGATATGGCGGTGATGTTTTATAAAGAGGTTTTTCAACCACGATGCTCAATAGGAATTGAGACCTTTTACACTCCCATTTTATTAAGTGATCGGCTTGATTGATTTTATTTGACGGATCACGCGAGGCATCCGTCACGATATCTTGAAACTTCCTCGTGGGTATGAAAACCATCGAGGAAATTCGACACCGAGAATAATTTACAAAGTCGCTTACATTTGAAAATGTCCATCACTAAACCGAATCTAGATCGAATGGGATGAATCTGTGATCACATGATTCTAAAGCGCCTGAAATCTTGCAATTTGTATGAAAGCGATGGCGGTATATATATATAAAAAGTTATATATATATATATATATATATACAAACATGATCACCAATCACGAAGCACCTCCATGGGGATCGAGAAATATAAATAAAAGCGTAAGCTGATCAAGCGCCACAAAAAAACTCCAGAGCGGGATTGAAAATAAATAAATTTATATATATATATAAAAGCAATAAACACCGGATGTAAAATCCAGGCTCATCGAACAGACTTCGACCACAGTTCATATATATATATAAGTATAAATATATATATATAAGCGAATAAATGCACCGGATATAAAATCCGGGCTCATCGAACATAGTTAAACACGATTAATATAATATATATATATATATATATATATATATATATATATATATATATATATAAAGCGATAGCACGCTCGAGACCAAAGTCTAGGCTCATCGAACAAAGTTCACACACGATTCATATATATATATATATATATATATATATATATATATATATATATATATATATATAAAAAAAGCAAATAAACGCTCGGGCCAAAGTTCAGGCTCAATCGAGGCATAACTTTCGATAATGTTAGTCAATATATATATATATATATATATATATATATATATATATATATATATATATCTGATGGAATGAAACCACGAATGAAGTTCGAGGCAAAAGCAAGCAACACGACTCTCAACGTGTAGAATGGTGTGTGCAAAGATTAAGAGAAAAACTCTAAAGTGTGTGAGAAGGCTTACAGTTGACTGCTAAAAAAGGCTTCTATATCTTTAGAGTGGGTAAACACTGGCTTTTGTGGGTACAAAAGAGGCTATATATGAGTTCACAGGTGTTTAAAAGTGAAAAAATACACTTTGTATGGGCGAGTCTTGGAGGCCAGGTTGTGCAGGGTTTCCGTCTTTTTTCTTAGAAAATCAAGACCCCAAGCCCTCTATTTATAGAGGGGGAGCCAGCAGTCTACCTACACGTACCTAGTAGCAGTGTACTGCTGGCTGCCGTGGTGCCCCGGGCGGTGTGGGTCCCGCCGTGTCGAGAAATACGTCTGCTACTGCTTATTTCGATCGCTCATAATTTTCAATCCGGGAGTCCGATGGAAGCGTGTTATACCATTCCGAAAAGCTCTTTCCGAGAGATACACAATGACATATGATTTGACATTTATTGATTCCAGAAAGATAGGTCCATGACCGAAATGGCATTCCCGGGTTTCCGTCAGGCAATCCGGTGAGCCATTTTGTGTAGTTTGCGCTCCGGAGTTAAGATATCGCTCTTGTGGGACTTCCTTTGAAGTATTTTGAGTTTTAATGAGTGTATTTGATTTGAAGTGAAGTTGAGTTGGCAAAATGACCATTTTGCCCCTCCCGGGATTATCTCCGGTTTTCGCGCAGTTGTAGCAGTCGTTTCTCAGGGTTATCTCTGAGGTTGACTTGATGTTGACTTTGACTGTCCTCAGGATTATCTCTGAGATTGGCTTGACCTCCTGGGGCTATCTCCAGGCTTTGATCTTGATCCTCTGGGGTTATCTCCGAGGTTGAAATTGACTTTCCCGGGATTATCTCCGGGGTTAGAACCTAATTTCCTGGGGCTATCTCCGGGGTTGGAAACTAGATCTCCCGGGGTTATCTCCGGGTTTTGAAGTTGATGTCGTAGTCCTCCAGGGTTATCTTTGGAGTGTGAAAAAGACATTTTTGCCCTCTTGCATGGTTAGTAACAGGAGAAAAAAATTTCAAGTGTCTACAATAATTATTAACTGTCGTGTAAAATACGACAAAACATAAGTTATGAGTTTTAATACAAATATTGTCTTGTAGACAATATCCAAACTCAAATAAAGTCCTCATTAGAATTATTATCACACTATTTTTCAGAATAGTGAAGACTACTATAACAACCATCACTCCATTCACTGACTAGTCTCAGCTATATTCTCATTTCCTGAAGAGAACAATGAAAGAAAAGGGTGAGCTCAACTAGCCCTGTAAAGAATATTATGACTAAGATAATACATAATAAATTATCCTTAGTTCTCAAAAAAGATAAATCTGATAGAATACAATAGACAACGAGTTTTAGATCAACAACTGCAACGGAAATAGCAATCCATTAGAAGAGTTAAGTAGAGCATGATGTTTACTATCTTCTATTATTTAAAAGTCCATCATTAATATTTTATTTTTGTAACACCAATTAATAATTATTTCCAATCAACGAATTATCTATGCATTACGGGCCAAAGATAATCGTTAACATCACCAATGGTCATGATCATGCGAAACACCTGTCCATCTATGCACTACGGGCCAAAGAGGACTTTCACCACAAACCTTTATCTGTAACATTAAAGGTCATGTTTATACCAATACACAATTCATGATCATAATCATACCAATCAACAGTTCATTTTTGTACTACGGGCCAAAGATGACTTTCAGCACAATATAACCATGAGGATGATGATAATGATATAAAAAAATCAATCAAGTGAAATCAATGATAAATATTAGAGATTTATAATTCAATTTATCCGGAGTTTAAGAAACTGTCCAAATTGTCAACATTATAATTAATTGTGGAGTAAAATTTAATAATGATATTCATATATCAAAAATAATTTGGACAGAAAAGAAATCAATTTTTTTGTGAATAGTACCCCGATTGAATAGTACCCCGAATAAAAATATTAAAATTTAATAAGAAGGTTCAGACAAATATTTGAGTGAAACGATAGTAGATGAAGAGCAAAACTCAAGGATATTCTATTAATTTCAGGAATTATAGAAGCAATACTTATCAAAGTAAGTGTAGATTTAGGAATATGAAACGAAATAATATCACTTACATACTATAGAGTATGGAAGAAAATAATATTCCTTACGAATATTGAACAAAAATAATATTTTTTACGAATATTGAACAAAAATAATATCTCTTACCTTAGTAGGAGAATAAATATGACAAATATAACAGAGATATTCTTGAGAAAATCTTTCACTATTAGTAACACTCAAAGTATTCTTATACTAGAAAGAAATACGCACAATATTATAGAAAAAAAATTGTCTAATTCTGGTGTGATTTTCATTTGTTAACTAAACATCCTATTTATAGGAGAATGACATGACGCTATTTAAATATAATCATGGACGCACAAGAAAAAAAATTACGGACAAAGTTCACGGACGAATTCGGCAAAATTTTGATTTTACTATTCATCACTGTGTAATAAAATATTCTAATAAAAGAAAAACTTTAAATAAAATATAATATATTCTAATTATAATATAATAAAATAAATAACTTTATATATATTATAAAAAGTATTCTGCTATATAAAAAATGTTTTATGTTTTATTACTATAATAATAATAATAAAATAAAATTGAGATAACTTTCTACCGACGGTTTGACAAATTGGCATATTAAGGGTCCATGGAATAATAAGCCAAACTTACAACAAACGCTTCATAAATATCTACCACAAATCACTTATCTTCAATCAACTCATTTTTAATCTTTCAACACTTATTTATCATTAATATTATAACTCACAATATTGACAACCAGATTATTCCCAAGAAAGAGGGGACTTTCCGATAAGGATTTTTCTTTATTGGCGCACAATAATAATATGAATAATTGTGTCGTCTCAATTATTGATTTAATAATAAAAAAATAATATGCAGATGATACTGTGACAATAATTAAATCAATAATATGAGATATTATGCAATAACTAATGTTGCAATAATTGAATAAAAATGAGTGATTTCTTACGTAAGCATCAATAATCAGAGATCTTTATGCAATACGATTGTCTTCTTATCTGACAACGCGTATTCATCGTACTTTTATCACCGGTATCTCAACAGCTTTAACGGTAAAAGTCTTGCTGCGTTATTTTATGAAAATATTATTTTGTCACTTTCTATATCCTACGATTATTCCGTTGTAGGGTCCACTTAATGATTATTGGCAAATCGTCACGAAATATTTCTGATAAAAGGAATATTCTCCGACCAACCGAATATTTTATGACAACTTGCTTACTTTGCAAAATTTGCACATGTCACCCATAACTATAGCATTATATCAAATCAATACTTTATTATTCAAAATAACATTAAGAGAAAATTAAATTTTTATTCATAAAAAGTTAGGGTCCTACATTAACTTTATGAACACAAATTATATACAAAAAGATATGCACAAATTGAATAAAAAAGAGAAAAAAATATTAAAAAATTATATTAAATATTTTATATATTTTTATTGACATGTAAATCCTATTATTGATGCACAATTTTTGTATATAGTTTGTGAGCCAAGCATTTTTCTTAGCTATTGAGGAGTATATTAAGAACATTTTATCAATAGGATAAATTCTTCTAAATTTAGTAAAAGGCCCCAAAACCCAGCCCAATGCCATGATTTAGCAGTTGAATAATACTGATGTAATCAATGGATGGACAGATAACTGTGTTAAACTTTCCTCTCTCCCCAAAGATTCCATCTTTATATGGTCCACCATAACACTCAATCAATCCCACTTTTTTATCATTTACTTCTTTTGTGATTTTCTCATCATCAACCGTATTTTGTACCAAGACATTTTGGAGAGAGAACTAATTGACAGGAAGGGTGGATTTTTTTACCCTTTTCCCCTTTTTTGTTTTGAAGAAATGGTAAACTTATTAAGCAGTAAGAAAAGGGTCTCCTTCATATCATCTTAGTTTTGAATGTGTGTTGTTATCAGGTACTCAACATGATAATCTTGGTCACCATTTATAATGATTAAGTAATTCTGTTCTGTTTCAATTTTTTGCCCTTTTCTCTTTTTTGTTTCTGTGACTCTCAATTTGGGTTTTTTTTTGGGATCACCAATGGTTCTTTGTTCAATTTCAGGTACACCCATTTTTGTATCTGATGATGATGGTCCATGTAAATAAATTCTTTTAAATTCACCACAGATATAGTGATGCCTAACTTTGAAAGTTATTAGATCTTAATTGGGCTGTGGATTTTTAATAAATGGGGTCCATTTCATCAGTGACTTCTTGTCTTGGATCTTTTCAGCTTTCAGAATTTGTTGATTTACTATATATATGAAGCTTGGATTTTCATTTTGATATTATTTATCATTTTGTATGGAAAATCAGAATGAAGATGTGCTAGTTGACAAATTTAATGGTCTCTGTATGGGATTTTTTCAGGAATTATGATTGATGAATTGGTCCTTACTAATTAAGTCTTTGATGATTACTATTTTCTTTTCTTATTTTAGATGGTGTTGATTCTTGAAAAAACTTCCAGTGTGGTCAGTTACTACTTTTATGAGTTAATATGCAAAGTAAATCTTTGTTTCGTTGAGCGAGAGAAGGGGGAGGTGGGGATTAGTTAAAATTTTCTTCTTTAATTCAATGCAATTCCCTTTCACCAATATGGCCTGCTCGATTCGCCGTAAAATGGTACCTAATGTCTCCTGGAAAATTATTTTCTAAAAGGCTTCGTATTAGTTGATGAATAAACTGCTTCAAATTGGAATGAAATTTGTCATATTGAGCCAAAGGTGATGTAGTTTATATTTTTGTTTTCTTTAGGAAGATGGTTTTATGTGAAAAAAAATGTTTTATTAAAATATGGAAACTATTTGAGGTCCTTGGACACGTATGATTGTAATTATATACAGGTTCTAAACGATATTATGGATTTGTCATACTGAATTGTGTTTCTTTCTGCTTTTGGATATGATATAAAATCTTTTGGGTGTCGTGTTCTATGTTGTAATCATGTGCATTTATCACTGTTCTAAAGGATATTTATGGATTTGGACTGAATTGTGTTTCTTTCTGCTTTTGTATATGATATAAAAGCTTTCAGGTGTCGTGTTCTACATTGTAATCATGTACATTTCTCATGGTTCTAACTGATATTATGGATTTGTGAGACTGAATTGTGTTTCTTTCTGTTTTGGTATATGATATAAAAGCTTTCAGGTGTCATGTTCTAGTCCTTGAGTATGTTCTGACCTGATTTTAGTTGATTAACATTACATTTATCATGGGTGGATTTGATGATCATGTTGCAATAATTGGAGATTGGATGCTTCCGAGTCCTAGCCCGAGGACTTTTTTCTCATCGATGTTGGGTGATGAAATATCTGGATCAATGGGTGATGATAAAAGTGGGGCCCTCTTTCCGGGTAATGAAGAGCATAATATGTTGGTAAATGCTGATGGAAAGGACAGGGAACAAACTGATGCAGCTCATTGCTCAACTAATCCAGGTCCATTCTCTGAGCAAAAAATGAGTTCACGTGGAGGCCTTTTAGAAAGGATGGCAGCCAGAGCTGGTTTTAATGCTCCCAGGTTAAATACTGAAAGCATCAGACCTGCTGACCTTTCACAGAACTCTGAAATTCGGTCTCCTTACTTGACAATTCCGCCTGGTCTCAGTCCAACTACCCTGCTAGATTCCCCTGTTTTCCTTTCAAACTCACAGGTAAGATTTGAAATTTTGATACCATTTTGTTAACACGTCGGCATTTGTCCTTTCTTTTCAGGACAATCAATGAAGATTATCTGAGTGCTAGCTAGATATATGAAATCTGTTTTCTTAGATGCATAAACAAGGGGCAAGTGGGAGCATATCCCATTGTTTATACTTAAGAAATCCTTTCTAAAAATTGAGTTGTCACAACTTAAAGATACATTGAGTGCCTACAGACTGTGCTAGAGAAATACATTGTAGAAATCTATCTATTCAGAACTTTGAAATACTGTTTTAATGTTTAAGTTTATGGTTTTTCAAATTTTTGGTGTGTTTGATCATTTTACTCTCTATCCCCTTTCTTTTTATAGTTTAAGTAATCTATATATCTGATGAAACTGGATGTGCTCCAATGATGTGATGTTTGCCGCCACTCCCTTCATCGTGATTAACGAGTACTTTGAGTTTTCAAAAAAGGAGGTATATACAACTATACCATTGAATGTGATAATGGCCCCATCATTGTAACAAACCCTTTTCTTCGATTGATGTAATGAATTTTCATATGCTGATGGGAGCCATTTTAGCCCTATGATTTGGATGGTATTCTTAGTTCAACCAATGCTTTGGCTGCAGCAGAAGCATGTTTTACATCACATGAGAATTTATGTTCTTTTCTTTTAACTGGTGCAGGTCAATGCTAAGTCTTGATTTATGTACTTTATTTTTAAAGTTAGTATTACTAGATTTGGAAAGTTAACATCTATTAAATTATTACATACCTTTTTTGATATATGTTATGATGATGAGGTAAGAAGCTGTGCAGCTCATATACTAAAGCAAATATTTACTGCTATTTCATATACCAAGACCTGTCTGTGTTGCAAGATTTTTCTCATCTTTGACAACAAGTTACTTTCTGGCTCATGGGTTCCTTGCCTATCTCAGTATTATTTTCTCTTCATAATTGTACGATCCATACAATCATAGTGAAAGTTGAATGTATTCAATTTTGACATAGTTCTAGCCCATTCTGAAGACTTATTTCCGAATCTGTCCTGCTGCAGGTTCAGCCATCTCCAACGACAGGGAAACTCCCATTTGCTTCTAGCGGCAATGGTCGAAGCTCCATGTTTATGATGGGGGGGCCTGATAAGAGTAAAGACAATTTCTTGGAGAATATGAATACTTCAACCTTTGCATTCAAGCCCGTTGCAGAATCCAGTCCTTCCCTTTTTCTCGGTGCAGTAAGCAAAGTAATCATACTCTGACAATCCTCATCTTAAATGGGGCAAAACATATATTGCCTATTTGTATTAGAAAATGTCCCTATCTCTCACATGCATGCGTGCCTGTAAAAAGACACATAATAGTCATGCTTGCGCATCACGAAGAAATTGTATCATAATTATTATTTGATCAATAGAGATCTAAAACATCTTTAAGGCTGTGTTTAAATCTGTTATTTGATGCTTAAAAAGTCTGCTTGCACTTGAAAAGTGAAGAATTCGTCAGCACTAAAATGATTCGTATTGCAATAAGAAGATAAGTTGCCTATTTTTTTTGTTCTTAAGTTCTGTTTTTCTTTTCCTTTTGCATGAATAGGGAGCTCCATCCACTCTTCCTCAGCAATCTTTTCCTGGTACAGAGATTTCAGTTCAATCAGAGAACTCGTATCTGCCTTCAAGTGTAGAACCCGGAAAAGCTAACTCTCTGAGTGGAATCGCATGGCATTTTCAGGCAGACTTCTCCCAATCAACATCTGAAAAAGATACTGGGGGTAATAATATCTCAGCAGAACATAGGGCTTTTGATACTGTTGCTGGTAGTGCAGACCATTCTCCACCTCTGGACGAGCAGCAAGACGAGGATGCAGATCAACGGGTAAGTGGAGATTCAAATGTGGGTAATGTTCCGGCTGAGGATGGGTATAATTGGAGGAAATATGGACAGAAACAAGTAAAGGGTAGTGAGTATCCACGAAGTTATTACAAGTGCACGCATCCAAATTGTCCAGTCAAGAAAAAAGTGGAGCGATCTCATGAAGGTCACGTTACAGAGATAATCTATAAGGGGGCCCATACTCACTCCAAACCTCCATTAAATCGTAGATCGGCTATTGGATCCTCAAACACACTAAGTGATATGCAGCAGGAAATCACTGAACAAGGTGGATCTGGTGTCGATGGCGATCAAATTTGGACAACCATGAAAAAGGGAACCACTTCTGGTGCCTTTGATTGGAGGCACGATAATCTTGAGGTGACATCATCAGAAGCATTAGGGCCTGAATGCTGCAATACTTTTACCACTCCACAGGCTCAAAATGGTTCTCAATTAGAATCGGGGGATGCGGTGGATCGCTCTTCTACGGTTTCTAATGATGCAGACGAAGATGATGGCGGAACACATGGCAGTTTATCATTAGGTTATGATGGTGAAGGAGATGAATCCGACTCAAAGAGAAGGTCAGTTACTTTTATCATTTTGGTATATATACCGAACAATATATGGTGAATAATCATGAGAATGTTTTTTTTTCTTTTTATAATCTAGGAAAGTGGAAGCTTATGCCGCTGAAGTAAGTGGAGCCACCAGAGCTATCAGAGAGCCTCGAGTTGTGGTACAAACAACCAGTGAGGTGGACATTCTTGATGATGGATATCGCTGGCGCAAGTATGGGCAGAAAGTTGTGAAAGGAAATCCAAATCCAAGGTAATCGTCATCATATAATTTTCTTTAATTCTCTCATGCAGACTTTGATGCATAATACTGCTTCCGTTCCAAAATAGAAATGATAGTAAAAAAGTAATGGCAAATTAGAAACTTTATCATGCAACTTTATACACTAGCCAATTCGACATCAAATTTGTTGTCCCATTCCTTCTTGTTTCATTTGTTGTCCCATCCCATGTATTGCTCTCTACGTAATTTTTATTTAGTTACAAAGTAATTGTAGATAAATAGATAAGGATTAGGTGACTACAATGTATAGGAGTGGGACAGCATATGAAACAGACAATGTGACAGCATAATTTGACTCGGTACTAAAATAGAAATGTATATTTCTAATCTTGGAACGGACTAAAAAAGAAAAATGTATCTCTAATTTTGGAACACCACCCTAGAATGAATTGCAATACTGCAATCAGAAATGATGTGCTACTTCTTTAATAATGCAGGAGTTACTATAAATGCACGAATGGAGGCTGCACTGTAAGGAAACATGTGGAAAGGGCATCTCATGATCTTAAATCAGTGATAACAACATATGAAGGAAAGCACAATCATGATGTTCCTGCTGCTCGCAACAGCAGCCATGCTAATTCCTGGTTTTCCAACAGTGGGCCATCACAATCTGCTGCTGCTGTTCAAACTCAGGCCCACAGGCCCGATCCATCGCAAGTTCAGAACAACATGGCACGGTTCAAAAGGCCTCATTCACTCGGCTCATTCGGGTTACCTGGAAGGCAACAGCTGGGACCTCCCCACGGCTTCGGGTTTGGAATGAACCAACCGGGCTTAGACAATTTGGGAATGGCCGGATTGGGTCCTAACCAAGGTAAGATGCCTGTTCTGGCCTATTTTGGACAGCTGCCGCGGCCCACGAATGAAATGTGCTTTATGTTGCCGAAAGGAGAACCAAAGGTGGAGCCCATGTTGGAACCTGGTTTGAACCTTTCCAATGGCTCATCAGTCTATCATCAACTTATGAATAGGTTACCCCTTGGACCTCAGATGTAGATTTTTGTTGGGCTTGAAACCTTCTCTCTCTCTCTTTTTCTTTTCATTTTTTTAATTTAAGAAAAAAAAGAGTAGGAAGCTTAACTTTATATATATATATATATATATATATATATATATATATATATATATATATATATATATATATATTCTGTATGGTCCTTTTAATGTGCTGCAGCTTGTTGATTCTTTTATTTTATTTTGAATTATTAATCAGAAGGTTTATAATTTATATATCAATTTTCTGTCTTTTTTATGTGCAAGATGGAATCATTAAGGCCATAAGCGAGTTTTAAGCTGGACTTTGTATTATTGAAAAGTTCCCTTTGAACTTCTTTGTGATAGTATAGTCATGCAAGTCCAGAAGTTACATATAGTAGATACATGTTTGAATCTGGTGGAAAATTACTAAATCGAAACTTTTAGGCTTGCAAGAAGATTTTGTAAATTACTATAGAGAGAAGTCAAATGATAAGGACTCATTTTATAAATTACTCACCAATCGTTGGAATTAGGTCTGATAAAATATGATTATAGGTTGGTTTTGGTTTTCAAATATGGTTATGGTTCTATTTAAGAACTAAAATCATATTAACAATTTTTAATATGGGTTATGTGGGTTGGAACCATATGGTTATGGTTAAAAATCATATTAACCATTTTAAGATGTTTTGACTTTTAAACAAAATTTTTAAAAAATGAAATTAATATATATTATAGATAGAGAGACGAATATAAGGGGTGGGTAGGTGGGGTGGGGGTGGTGGGTAGGGTCGGGTAGAGGGTGGGTGATGTATACATAATCGCAATATTAAATTTTTTGGGCGTGGGGGGTGTATACATAATCACATAATATTATTTTTTTGGTGGAGGTGTGGGTGGGTGGGTGGGGTGGGTGGGTGGGATAGGGGTGAGGGGTATGGGTAGGGGTAGGGGTAGGGGTGGGGGTGGGTAGTGTATACATAATCACATAATATTTTTTGGTGGGGTGGGGTGGGGTGGGGGTGGGGGTGGGGTAAGGGTGTATACATAATCACATAATATATTTTTTGGTGGAGGTGGGGACTGGGTGGCGTGGGGTGGGGTGGGGTGGGGGTGGGGGTGGGGTGGGGTAAGGGGTGTATACATAATCACATAATATATATTTTTGGTGGGGGTGGGGTAGGGGGTGGGGGTAAGGGGTGTATACATAATCACATAATATATTTTTTTGGTGTGGTGGGGTGGGGTGGGGTGGGGTGGGGGTGGGTGGTTGAGCTTCTTGAATATGTAAATATGGGTGGAAAGAACTTTTGATTTGGATTTGGAATAAAATATGGGTCGAAAAATGGTTAACCGGGTTGAAATTATATTTCTTTTTAAAAATATGGTTCCAAACTTTAACCGACCCAAATAAATAAAAACAGTTAACCAATCCATTTAATTTCAGTTAATATGAGTTGACCCAATAATTAACCAATTATATTGCCAAGTCTAATTAGAATAAGGGCAATGCTTGTTGTGGAAGGTTGTACCGAGCCCATATTTTTTATTATTATTATTATAAGGTATTAATGTGGTTGGATTGGCTATTAGCATTTGTAACAATAGCAAACACACTGCATCTTTTTTGGTCGTTGGGTTTGAAATAAGTTGTTAATAATTAAGATGTAACACGCACTAAACACAGCAAACATTACTAGTAGCTGCTTTTATAGTTTATAACAATCACAACTGTTGTTAAAAATTGGGAATTAATATTTTCACAAAAAAATATTGATATTTTTACAAGCCTCCTCATATGAATAGTGATTAAACTCCATCTTTATGTGAGTGAAATCTTGTGGAAATATCATTTTTTCCTTATAAAAATAGTAACTCCATAAAAAAATTTGTATTTGTTTAGAATTTTAAGATCTCGTAAATTGATCATAAAAAGTTAATATATCTTAAATTTTGAAACGAATGGATTAGTTAAGAAATATTGTATGAATAGCCAAAAGAGGTGCTATTCCGGTATATGTGGAGTACTTAAAATTGGTGAGTAAAAAAATATCACGTGTAAGACTCAACTTTTGAATAAAGATTAAATTTTTTCAAATATATTTTTGAATATTATGGTGTGAATTTGATATAATGTTATAGTTGTGGGTAATATTTACAAATTTTGCAAAAGACATGCAAGTTGTTATATAATATTCGATTTATTCGGAAATATTATTCGTTTTAACGGGGAATATTAAATGCAACTGGCACAATCATTGGTGGACCCCATTAACGGAATTATTGTCGGATTGAAAAACGACAAAAATACTTTATGAAAATAACGGCGGAAGTTTTACCGTTAACTGTTGAAACATCCGGTGTTAAAGAAATCTGATATCTGGCGTGGTTGCATAGTAGCACCTGCGGTATTGATTATTGATGCTTACGTGAGAAGTCACTCGGTTATACTCAATTATTGCTACAAAGATAATTCTTTGCGTCATATCTATCATATTATTGATTCAATTATTGTGACAGTATCATCTGCATAAAATATTTTTTATTAAAGCAATACTTGAGACGACAAAGTTATTCATATTATAAATTGTAATATTTATAATGTCTAGAAGTTCTGTCAAGGAGAGGTTTGGTCACCTAATTGCGCGCCAATAGGGAGAAATCCTTATTGGAAAGCCCCCTCTTTCCTAGGAACGACCTGGTTGATAAATATTGTGAGTTATAATATTAATGATGAATGTTGTTCGGAGTTGAATTTGGAGACGCGACGTGATGTTTGAGTCCAGAACGACGAAATTAGTAAAAATAGTATATAAACACAAAATTTTTCGGGATTCACTATTTGGTGGTCAAAAAGTCACTATTTGGTCAAAAATTTCAAAATTTATATTTTTGATAAAAATAGTTTCATTATGTTGGAATTGTTTGTGTTAGTAAAAATTGACATTTATTTCGATGATAATTGATGTCTAGGGGTTATATTGATAAATCGGATAATTTATCGGATAAATGAGCAATTAATTGCTACTAATTCACATGCTTATATAACTATTTGTTCACATATGTGTACTATTGAATCACATTATTTACTATTAGGGGAGTTGGTGCAAGATTGATAATACTTGCATGACTAAGTTAAAAATGGAGGTATAGATGGGGGTACTATCTTTGTAATTAAATATTTTCACATGATTATACTATTGATTCACATGATTGAACTATTGATTCACATTATTTACTATTAGGGGAGTTGGTGCAAGATTGATAATACTTGCGGGACTAAATTAAAATGAAAAAAAAGTTGGAGGTATTGTTATTTAATTTTTCGAGTCCCAAAAACGTGCAATTATCGAAACTATATTTTTCTATAAATAGAAGTTCATTCTTCCTTCATTTCTCACTAATTCACAAAAGCTTTAGAAGCGATTATTATAGAGAGAAATTATAGAGAAAAGAAGAAGAAAATCTATTTACCTCACTATTCCAAAGATATCCAATTTTTTCTAAGGTAGGGAGTATTATTTCTTTCTTATCTATGAAGAGAACTTCATTATTCCATTCTTTATTATTCGTTGGAATAACTTTTGTATCTGCTGCTACCCTATACTTGGTGAACTTCTTACATTGTTCCATTCTTTATCATTCATTTGGAACATCCTGTGCATGCGTTCTACGCCGGACACAGTTCCGCCTTTATTATTACATTTGGAATATCACATGCATGCGTTTTTGTGGGACTGATTCCATTCTTTATCATTACATTTGGAACATCACATGCATGCGTTCTCTACCGGGGACTGGTTAAAATCTTTATTATTCATTGGAATATCACATGCATGCGTTTTCTACTGGACTGATTAAAATCTTTATTATTCTCATTAGAATAACTTTTGCTGTCTTGATTTATCGCATGCTGGTGATTTCTTTTGTTATTTCATTCCTTATTATACTCGGTTGGTTAAAGTTTTGACTTCTATACTCCATGAAATTAGTGGAATATCCTTGATATTTAAGGCTTCATCCATATCTTTTCATGAAAATATTCTTACGAGAATTCTTGAATTTTACTCTACAAAGCGATATCATGTTGACAATTTGGGCGTTATTAGTTCTGGATAAATTAATTCTTGAACTTGTTTTATTGAATTCTTATATCATTGTCATCATCCTCATGTTTATATTTTTGTTTGAAAGTCATCTGTGGCCTATAGTGCATAGATGGACTTAGTATGATTATGACCGAGGATTATTCGATGTAATCATGACCGTAATGTTACAAATGATGTGGAAAAAGTCCTCATTGGCCCGTAAAACATTGATGGACAGTTGTTGGCATGATCATGACCATTATTGAATACACAAATATTCTTGGCCCGTGAGTGCATGAATAATTGTGGTCGTGATACTAAAGAATATCCTTGGCCGTAGTAGTGCGGGGTGATTCGATGATGTGGATTATTTATTAAAATTTGAGTCCCAACGATAAAAGTGATGAAAACCTTCTAAATCATAAAAGATAGTAGATTTTATTCTCTACTTGACTCTTTTAATGAATTGCTTGTTCATTATGATTAAACTTGATGGTTGTTATATTGTATCGGTTTAACATTGTTGAAGGCTAATGATAATATATTCTGCATTATCTTAGTCATAATATTTCCTACTGGGCTAGTTGAGCTCACCCTTTTACTTTTATTGTTCTCTTCAGGAAATGAGAACGTAGCAGGGACTAGTTGGAGAACGGAGTGACGGACCAGATGATAGCATTAGTAGTCCTCACTATTCTGTGAAATAGTGTAATAATAATTGTAATAAGGACTCCTTTTGAGTTTGTATAATCTTTAGTAGACAATATTTGTATTCAAACTCACAGTTTATGTTTTGTTGTATTGTACACGACAGTTGTATTATTAAGTTGTATTTGAATCTATGTACCATGTAAGTGGCGACCCAAGATGGGTGATGTATACCTATTTTGGGGGCGTCACAGTTGGTATCAAAGCTTAGGGATATGATCCCTGGCTAAGATGTGAGACTAGAACTAGGAGGGGAGAGACGGGGAATTCCTTCGCTACTATGACCTACCTAAGTTTATTTGGTATTTAATTGGTCAGTTAGAGTGTAGGGATAATATGTTTCATGTCAATCAACCCTTGTTTTGTGGCAGTATTTGAAAATGGCATCCGAGAATGTTGAGAACATCAATGGAGCACATGAGACCGTTGAGTCTCCACAGATCAATAACCAGGATAATGTGCATCAGGAAGGCGACAATCCTCATGCAAACAACAACACTAACCAAATGATGAACGATGGAATGTTCCGAGGCTTCATGCAACATCAGGCGAGAGCGGCTCCTGTTTAAAATGCAGGTGTAAACACAGGAAACTCTTGGACGGTCATCGCTAAACAGTTCAACGAGCTGGGACCACCGGAGTTTATTGGAGAGCCAAAACCACTTAAGGCGGAAGCATGGATAAAGCAAATCACCAAGATATTTGATGTCTTGGGATGCTCCGAGGAGCAAAAGGTTCCCTTTGCCACCTTTATGTTGCGTGAAGAAGCGATTCTTTGGTGGGAATCTATAAAAGCGTGCCGACTGGCCTTTTCAAGATGTCTTGGGAGAAGTTCCAAGAGTTGTTCAACGACAAGTACTTTCCGAAAGTATTAAATCACATGAAGGAGGTGGAGTTTATCAAGTTGGAACAAAACAATATGGCCAGTCGTAAAGATGCGAGGCTAAATTTGCGGATGTTGTAAATAGGGCTCGATTATTGGAGCGCCAGAACGAGTCAACGCAACCAAGAGAAAGCAAAAGCGGCATGAAAATACTAGTGGTATCGATCCATCGAAGCGGTGACAACAAACGTGGTGGGAATCAACATGCCAAAATGGTAACCACTTCCGGTGGTAATCATGGCCAAGACAGTAAAAATGAACATTTCAAGAAAAGGAGATTCAATAATGATGGAAAGACGTCAGCACCAGCAACCATGGTTAAGGAAGGAGAACGACCACCTATCATATGTTTCAAATGCGGAGGGAGGGACATATCGGTCAAACTGCAGCGATGCCATCAAAGCGTGTTATAATTGTGGAAGAGAAGGTCACTAGCCCAATTTTATCGTTCACCAAAGACAAGTTCGACTAGGATGGAGGCACCAAAGGCCGTCCCCGAAAAAGTCAAAGCCCGTGGTGCAAGGAGAGCATTTGTTGTGACCTCCCGAAAAGCAAGGAACCCGAAAGAGGTCATCACGGGTAAGCTTATCATAAACTCTAGTGAAGTCTATACCTTATTTGACACCTTAGTTCTACCCATTCTTTTATTTCTCCTACTTGCGCTCAACGTTTAAATTTGACTCGGAGAAATTAGACTTTGACTTATCTGTGAAACTCCATTAGGAGAAACCTTCATTACATCCACTTTGTTTATAAGTCTTGTTTGATTCAAATTGGTAACCGCACGTTACCTGTCGATCTTATCTCCTTAAAAATACTTGCATTTGACGTGATTCTAGGGATTGATTGGTTAACTACTCATCATGCTAAAATTGATTGTTTTTGTAAGGTTGTTAGCTTTCATATTCCTAATAAACCTATTATTCGAATTCAAGCGACCAAACCATTAAAATCAATCACGGTCATCTCAAGCCACAAAGCTATTCGTTTATTGAAAAACGGATGTCAAGCTTTCTTAGCTCATGTCACGGATTTAAACAAAAATACGTCAGATTTGAAGGATATTTCTATTGTTAATAAATTTCCTGACGTATTCCCTGAAGAACTTCTGGCCCTACCCCGGCGCGAAGTTGAATTTTGTATCGACCTTGAACCCGGTACAAAACCCATTTCCAAAGCCCTATATTGAATGGCTCTATTGAACTTCGTGGAGTTAAAGACCCAATTGCGAGGAATTGTTAGACATTAGTTTCATTAAATCTAAAGACGTCTCCTTGGGGTGCTCTGTTACTATTCGTGAAGAAGAAAGATGGGAGTATTCGACTTTGTATTGATTATCGGGAGTTGAATCATGTCACCATAAAAAATAGGTACCCATTGCCACGTATTGATGATCTGTTTGATCAGTTACAAGGAGCACAATTTTTTTCAAAGATCGATCTTCATTCTGGATATCATCAGTTGAAGGTTAAAACTGAGGATATTCCAAAGACTGCCTTCAAAACTCGTTATGAGCATTATGAATTCTTAGTTATGTCTTTTGGATTGACTAATGCTCCTGCTGCCTTCATGGATATGATGAACCGAGTATTCAAGGAATATTTGGATCATTTTGTGGTCGTCTTTATTGATGACATCCTCATATATTCCAAAAGCCGTGAAGATTATGAGAATCACGTGAGGCTGATACTCCAAAAGCTTTGTGTAAACAAGCTATATGCCAAGTTGAAGAAATGCGAGTTCTGGCTTGAGAAAGTTGCATTCCTTGGGCACGTGATATCAAGTCATGGAATATCTGTTGACCCAAAGAAAGATTGAAGCTATTCAAAGTGGGGAGCAACCTAAATCGATGGCCAAAATCGTAGCTTTCTCGGATTAGTTTGGTTATTATCGGAGATTCGTGGAAGGATTTTCTCGAATCGCTACTCCATTAACTCAGCTGACTCGAAAAGATATAAAGTTCGGTTGGAGTGAGGAATGTGAGAAGAGTTATCAAGAACTCAAGAGGAGACTCATTTCAATTTTGTTACGACAATACCATCCGGTTCGGAGGGATTTGTCATCTCTGATGATGCTTGAGCAAAGGGTTAGGATGTGTTCTCATGCAACATGGGAAAGTCATAGCCTATGCCTCAAGACAACTCAAAGAATATGAGAGGAATTATCCTACTCATGATCTAGAGTTGGCAGCTGTTGTCTTCGCACTTAAAATTTGAAGGCATTACTTGTATGGAGAAAGTGGAGATCTTTACGGATCATAAAAGCCTCAAATATTTCTTCACTCAAAAGGAACTCAACATGCGACAACGACGTTGGCTTGAACTGTTGAAAGATTATGATCATACCATCCAATACCATCCTGGAAAAGCGAACGTGGTAGCTGACACATTGAGTAGAAGATCATATGCGGGTACGAGTGCAATATTCACAACACAAAAGCCTATTTTGTGTGACTTGAAAAGGATGGAGATAGAGTTAAAGACTCCAAGGACCCATGTGATGATGGCGAATATACGAGTAGAATCGACTTTAATTGATAAAGTTAAAGTTGCTCAAGTTACAGATCTGGAGCTGATGCGTATGAGGAAGAAAGTGCAAGAAGGTGCTATGCCGGAAGCAAGAATCGATGAGGAAGGAATACTTCGAGTCAAATCCAGACTTTGTGTTCCTAACGACCCTGATTTAAAGTATAAAATCATAATGGAGGCGCACAACACACCGTTTGCAATCCATCCTGGGAGTACCAAAATGTATCGTGATCTTCGACATACATTTTGGTGTAGCAATATAAAGAGAGAGATAGCAGAGTTTATCTCAAGGTGTTTAACTTGTCAACGAGTCAAGGTGGAGCATCAAGTACAAAAAGGTCCATTGCAACCACTTGAAATTCCAGAATGGAAGTGGGAACACATTACTATGGATTTCGTTACTGGTCTTCCCAAGGTTTCTCAAGGCATAGATGCAATTTGGGTCATTGTTGATAGATTGACCAAGTCTGCTCATTTCTTGCCTATACGAGAAACTTATACACTTGAACATCTTGCTCGTATGTACATAAACGAGATTGTAAGACTGCATGGTATGCCAGTATCCATAGTTTCTGATCGAGACCCAAGATTCACTTCAAGATTTTGGGTTAGTTTGCAAAATTCTATGGGCGCAATTTACGATTTAGCTTCTAAGCATATCATCCTCGATTTGACGGACGAGGCGATCGGGAGAGACCATTCAAAATCTTGAAGATCTATTAAGACTTTGTGTCCTTGACTTCAAGGGAAGTTGGGATAAGTTCCTACCATTGGTGGAGTTTTCCTACAACAACAGTTATCAAGCAAGTATTGGCATGGCTCCATTTGAGGCGTTGTATGGAAGAAAATGTCGTTCTCCAATATGCTGGGATGAGGTGGGTGAAGCAACTTTGTTGGGACCAGAGTTGGTACGTATGACTACGAAAAAGATTCAAATGATTCAACAATGTATAAAAACCTCACAAGATCGATAAAAGAGTTATGCTGATCTTCATCGAAAGGACGTAGAATTCGATATTGAGATTATGTGTTGTTACGTGTTGCTCCATGGAAAGGAGTTACAAGATTTGGAAAGAGAAGAACGCTCAATCCTCGATTCATTGGCCCATTTTAATCCTTGATCGAGTAGAAATCGTGGCCTATAGACTTGCGTTATCATTATGTATGTCTCGTGTTCATAACGTTTTTCACATATCTATGTTATGTAAATATGTGAAAGACCCGAATCACATTATTGAATTAGAACCAGATGAGATAGAGGAAGATTTAACGTATGAAGAGTTTCCTGTTAAAATCTTGGATAAAAAGGATCATATTCTACGCTCTAAGGTTATACCTCAAGTCAAAGTTTTGTGGAGAAACCACGATGTGGAAGAAATGACCTGGGAGTTAGAATCTGAGATGAAATCAAGATATCCTTACCTCTTCGACATACCAGGTACGCACCCTAATTTCGAGGATGAAATTTCATAAGAAAGGGAGGTTGTAAGACCCCAACTTTTTGAATAAAGATTAAATTTTCTCGAAATATATTTTTGAATATTATGGTGTGGATTTGATATAATGTTATAGTTGTGGGTAATATTTACAAATTTTGCAAAGTACGCAAGTTGTTATATAATATTCGATTGGTCGGGAATATTCATTTTAACAGGGGAATATTCGTACAACGACACAATCATTGGTGGACCCCACAACGGAATTATTATTTGATTCGAAAAAACGACAAAAATACTTTTTGAAAATAACGGCGGAAGTTTTACTGTTAATCTGTTGAAACACATGGTGTTAAAAGTACGATGTCTGGCGTGGTTGCATAGTAGCACACGATATTGATTATTGATGCTTACGTGAGAAGTCACTCAGTTATACTCAATTATTGCTACAGTAATTGCTGCATCATATCTATCATATTATTGATTCAATTATTGTCACAGTATCATCTGCATAAAATATTTTTATTAAATCAATACTTGAGACGACAAAGTTATTCATATTATAAATTGCAATATTTACAATATCTAGAAGTTCTGTCAAGGAGAGGTTTGGTCACCTAATTAAGCGCATGATAGGAGAAATCCTTATTGAAAGCCCCTCTTTCTTAGGAACGACACGGTTGATAAATATTGTGAGTTATAATATTATTGATGAATGTTGTTCAAGTTGAATTTGGAGACACGGACGTGATATTTGAGTCGTAATGACGAAATTAGTAAAATAGTCTATAAACACAAAATTTTTCGGGATTCACTATTTGGTCAAAAAGTCAACAGTTGACTTTTTTGGGAAAAGTCAAACTTCGAAATTTCAAAATTTATATTTTTGATAAAAATAGTTTCATTATGTTGGAATTGTTTGTGTTAGTGAAAATCGACATTTATTCCGATGATAATTGATGTCTAGGGGTTATATGATAAATCGGGTAATTTATCCGGATAAATGAGCAATTAATTGCTACTAATTCACATGCTTATATAACTATTTATTCACATATGTGTACTATTGAATCACATTATTTACTATTAGGGGAGTTGGTGCAAGATTGATAATACTTGCATGACTAAGTTAAAAATGGAGGTATAGATGGAGGTAATATACTGTAATTCATATTTTTCACATGATTATACTATTGATTCACATGATTGAACTATTGATTCACATTATTTACTATTAGGGGAGTTAGTGCAAGATTGATAATACTTGCAGGACTAAATTAAAAATGAAAGAAAAGTTGGAGGTATTGTCTTGGTAATTTTTCGAGCCCCAAAACGTCAATTATCGAAACTATATTTTCCTATAAATAAAGCTCATTCTTCCTTCATTTCTCACCAATTCACAAAAGCTTTAGAGCGATTATTATAGAGAGAAATTATAGAGAGAAAGAAGAAGAGAAATCTGCTACCTCACTATTTCAGTATCTAGTTTTTTCCAAGGTAGGGAGTATTATTTCTTTCTTATCTATGAAGAGAACTTATGTTATTCCATTTTTATTATTACATTGGAATAACTTTGATCATGAGCTACCCTATACTTGTTGAAATTCTTCCATTGTTCCATTCTTTATCATTCTGTTGGAACATCATGTATGCATGCGTTCTCACGGGACTGGTTCCGCCTTTTATTATTACTCGTTGGAATATCCCGCCTTTGTGCATTTCTGCCGGGACTGATTCCATTCTTTATCATTCATTTGGAACATCACATGCATGCGCGTTCTACTCCTGACTGGTTCCGTCTTTATTATTCTCGTTGGAATATCCTATTCATGCTTTTTACGTGGGACTGATTAAAATCTTTTTATTATTACATTGGAATATCCTCATGCATGCGTTTCTGTAGGACTGATTCCGTCTTTATTATTTTGTTGGAATATCCTATCTGTGCGTTTTACGCCGGACCTAATTCCGTTATTTATTATTCTGTTGGAATAACCTGCATGTGCGGTCTATCGCATGCCTGGTGATTTCTTTTGTTATTCCATTCCTTATTATACTCAGTTGGTTAAAGTTTTGACTTCTATACTCCATGAAATTAGTGGAATATCCTTGATATTTGCGCTTCATCCAAAGATCTTTTCATGGAAATAATCTTCTGAGCATTCTTGAATTTTACTCTACAAAGCAGTATCATGTTGACAATTTGGACGTTATTAGTTCCTGGATAAATTAATTCTTGAACTTGTTTTATTTAATTCTTATATCATTGTCATCATCCTCATGTTTATATTTTGTTGAAAGTCATCTGTGGCCTATAGTGCATAGATGGACTTAGTATGATTATGACCGAGGATTATTCAATTGTAATCATGGCCCGTAATGTTACAAATGATGTGGAAAAAGTCCTCATTGGCCCGTAGAGCATTGATGGACAGTTGTTGACATGATCATAACCATTATTGAATACACAAATATTCATGGCCCGTAGTGCATGGATAATTGTGGTCGTGATACTAAAGAATATCCTTGGCTGTAGTGCAGGGGTGATTCGATGATGTGGATTATTTATTAAGCTGAGTCCCATCGATAAAAGTGATGAAAAACCTTTTAAATCATAAAAGATAGTTGATTTTATTCTCTACTTGACTCTTTTAATGAATTGCTTGTTCCGCTGCAGTTAAACTTGATGGATGTTATATTGTATCAGTTTAACACTGTTGAAGGCTAACGATAATATATTCTGCATTATCTTAGTCATAATATTTCCTACTGGGCTAGTTGAGCTCACCCTTTTACTTTTATTGTTTTCTTCAGAAAATGAGAACGTAGCAGGGACTAGTTGGGGAACGGAGTGACGGACCAGATGATAGCATTAGTAGTCCTCACTATTCTGTGAAATAGTGTAATAATAATTGTAATAAGGACTCCTTTTGAGTTTGTATAATCTTTAGTAGACAATATTTGTATTCAAACTCACAGTTTATGTTTTGTCGTATTGTACACGACAGTTGTATTATTAAGTTGTATTTGAATCTATGTACCATGTAAGTGGCGACCCAAGATGGGTGATGTATACCTATTTTGGGGGCGTCACAACATGGGCCAGAGAAAGCCAAAAATTGAATGGAATGAAATGACACATTTATGTTATCGTATCACACCATTCACTATCATCATTATGTGGGAATGCTGGTGAATGGTTTTGTACAGATTATTACTGGTGTGTATTCTATGTTCCAGGATTGAAGAACAATTTAATGAGCATTGGTTATATAGCCGAGAGGGGACTTGCAATCCTCATACACAGAGGAACTTGCAAAATTTATTATCCTAAGAGAGGGCTAATTATGAAGGCTAAAATGTCCTCGAATCAAATGTCCAAACTTTTTGCTTAAACACAATTGAAGGAGGAAGCTTGTTTCAATTCTTTCATGGAAGATCTAGCTCAACTTTGGCACTGCATGTATGCTCATCTGAGCTTCAGTGGTCTGAAAATTCTTCTACAAAAGGGGATGGTGAGAGGACAACCTCGTTTTGAAATCTTGTCAAAAGTATGCGAAGACTGTTTGGTGGGAAAGCAACAGAAAGATCCATTTCCTAAGGAAGGCAGATGGAGAGCTTCTCAGATTCTTGAACTGGTGCATGCTGATATATGTGGACCAATTAGCCCTATGTCCAACAGCAACAGAAGGTACATGATTAGCTTTATTGATTATTATAGTCAAAAAGTTTGGGTTTATTTTTTGGTTGAGAAGTAATAAGCATTTATTTCTTTCAAAAAATATAAGAATCGTGTTGAAAATGAAACTGGTTCGAATATAAAAGGTCTTCGTACTAATCGTGGGGGTGAGTTCACATCACTTGAATTCACTAATTTTTTTTTAGTGAGAATGGTATTCGAAGATAATTAACAGCTCCATATACTCCTCAACAAAACGGTGTTGCAGAGAGGAAAAATTGAACTATCATGAATATGATTTGAAGCATGCTTTCAGGGAAGAAGATTCCAAAAACATTCTGGCCTGAAGCTGTGAATTGGACAGTTCATGTTCTCAACATGAGTCCAACTCTTGTAGTAAGGAACAAAACTCCAGAAGAAGCTTGGAGCGAATTCAAAACATCTGTGGATCACTTCATGGAGTTTGGGTGTATATCTCATGTACATATTCCTGATTGCAAGAGGATAAAGCTCAATGATAAAAGTGTAAGATGTGTTTTACTTGTAGTTAGTGAGGAATCCAAGGCATATAGGTTGTATGATCCCATTTCTCAGAAGATTATAGTAAGTAGAGATTGAAAGTAGTATGCATACAAGTTAATCATGCATGATGATAAATCATATACTTTGTAAAAAATCTTATTTATTTATTAATAAAAGTGTTAATTTACTAAAAGCATTTGATTATCTACATGGTCCTGTTTTAATAATATGTGATAAACCCATAGTTTTAAACAATGCTTTTAGAATCATGATGGGAGCATGCTAATGAGATCTAAATTCTTAGATAGCTTAAAAACTAAAATGTTCCCAATCAATGAATTACTAAAAAGGGGATTAGTGAATCCAGATAGATTGGTACATACGTTGCTTGTTCATTGGATGAGAATGATTGATCTCATGATCATTTGTGTGAAGACACTAAAGCAAATATGTAGGTACTTATTGGAGAATAAGTTCACTAAACGTGACTCGCTAATGAATACCAAATAGAGTTTTACTTGCATGTCAATAGGAATTTCTGAAGTGGTAGTAGTACAAATGATCCTTAGACTTGAGATCATCATAGTATCTTGTATATAATGATTTATACTTTAACTTATTCCTTAAGACCCTTAGGGTATATCAAAGGGTATGCTAGGGTATAATGAGTTATATATGAAGATAATGAATGATCAATAAAGAATCTACCACTTCTAGTAAAAGAAGAGATATGTCATATGTGATTCGATAAATGACAACCCAGGAATCCTTGGCCAAGGTGGAATGAAATTAGAAAGTAGTTTCTAATTTGCATTTATTCAGAGTTGTGCATTTAGGAATCAAAATACATATAATTAAATAAAATAAGACTTGACATTAATTCCATATCTTATATTTAATTGGGACATTATATGGTGGAAGGATTGAATTGTACGGTAACTATTTACTCAAATGTTCTTTTATGATTGATGTTGAAATCTATATTATTTAGAAAGTCGTTAATCGTTAAGTGGCTTATCCTTATTGTAGAATAAATATTATTTATTTAAATAAATTAATAGTTTAATTTATTTATTTAAATGAGATTAGAATTGTTCTAATTGATTTATTCACAACTGATTTAATATGGAGAACCTAAAGGGTCACACCATAAAAGGAAGAATAATTATTTAAGAAGTTAATGACAAAATCGTAATAATATGTTAAGTGTATTTAATTTAATCTATGGTTATAGAGTAAATTAAATAGCTTAATATTTATTATTTAATATTTTGAAAATATTAAATACTCCCCCCGTCTCATGATAAAAGTCCTTAGTACTATTTTGGGTATTCCCATGTTAAATGTTAACTTTCTTTTAATAACTAAACTTTTACACATTTTTTCCTATTATGCCTCTAGCATTAAATATCTCATACTTTTCTTATTCTAATTCTCTCTCAATATTTAATAAGTATGGAGAGATAATGTTTTGAATTGAATAGCTAGAAAGTCACTCTTTCACTTACATTGAAAATAATCAATGACATATTATTATGGGCAATTTTGTCATTTCATTCCTCTTCTTAATATGCGTGAAAAGTCCACAAGGACTTTTATCATGGGACGAAGGGAATATAAATTAATAAGAGGGGTCTTATTAATATTATTATAATTATTATTATTATTTTAATTTCTAAAGGAGTTTAGGAATTAATTTAATATTAGTACTCTCATTTATTCTAATAAGATTAGGAGGCAAATTAATTAAAAGAGTTTAATTAATTATCTCTAATGAGATTAGGGAGCCTAATTAATTAAAAGAGTTTAATTAATTAAATAATACCCTATTTTAATTATATTAAAAAGGGTTAACAGATATCTTTATAAGCGGAGTCTTATATCAGATATTAGATATACGTGATTCCAATTGTTGGAGAGTACGCCCCTTTTTCTACAGAGATAGAAAACTAGGGTTTTAGCCAATACACCATTCTTCTTTCTTGATGGATCATATGTAGAGGCCATACACTTGGGTGGCTAACATTGATCAAAGAAAATGAATCTAACCCGGAGATTCAAGAAGATAGCGGAGAAGTAGGAGTTGAACTTGTACATGTGGAAGCTCGTATCTACAAGGATATGATTCTAATTCTCCTTCTCCTTTTATAGATTGATAATCAAGCACAAGACTGATCTTGGTTTATGGTTTGTAAGATAATTTTAAAATCTGTTTTATTACGCTTCCGCTTCGTTTATGTGATTTGATTCCATATACTTGTTTCTAGCACACCTAATAGAGATGTAGTGTTTGAAGAAGACAATAGTTGGGATTGGGACAAAAGTCACGAGGAAGCTATTTTGACCGACTTGGATTTGGGCGACAATGACAATGACACAGAACCATATGCAACTGCTGGAAATAGAGATGTTGCAAGTGTTGAAAATGGAGATGATGCTGAAATTGATGGCTTGAATGGGTCAGATGAAGGAAATTCATCTAGCTCAAATGCAGATCTTTCACTTGAATCTCATGAACACAAGCTGAGAAGGCAACCTAATTGGATGGAGGAATATGTAAGTGGAGAAGGTTTATCTAAAGAAGAAGACATGACAAATTTAACCATGTTTACAGGCAATGATTGTAAGACCCCAATTTTTTATAAATAAAATCGAATTTCCTCTAATTATTATTGTGAATAATAAATGTGTTAATTTGATATAATACTTTGGTTATGGGTGAAATGTGCAAATTTTGCAAAATAAACAAGTGGTTATAAAATATTCATTTTGTTGGAGAATATTCGTTTGGTCGTGGAATATTCTTCTTTGTTTGGAATATTCGCATGCATACCACACGACCCATTATTGGGCTCCATAACGGAAAACGGTTGGATGAAGATAACGACAAGTTTGAGTTTTTATAAATAACGACGTAGTTGTTACCGTTAACACTGTTGGAATACCCGGTGGTTAAAGTACAGTAATACGCGTGGTTGCACAATAGCACACGATATTGCACAATATTTTTGAATTATTGATTCTTACGTAAGAAGACACTACTCAATAATTGTTACAGTAATTACTGTTCAATATTTTATTTTATTGATTCAATAATTGCTACGTTGATATTTTATATTATTGTTGTTTCAATAATTGTCACTGCACAATATCTCCATTATCAGATCAATAATTCATATTATTTGAATAATATTGTTAGATAACATTATTGGCAATGTCTAAGGAAGTTCTGTCTAGGAAAGGGGATTGGTCACCAAATTGTGCGCTAATAAGGAGAAATCTTTATCGGAAAGCCCCCTCTTTCCTGGGAACGACCTGGTTGTTATAATTATGATTCTGTAATATTATTTATGAATAATTAATTATTAATTTATATGATAAGAAAATATTTATTTTATGTGGATATAAATGATGGATATATTTATTTTATGTGGATATAAATGAAGGAATAAATGCTGAGGTGTTTTATCAGTATTTTGTCAGAATAGAGGTGTTGAAAATCGTCCGTATGTGGATTTCGGTCATTTTTCGTTTGAAATTTGGAAAAATTTAAACTTACAAAGTTGTAGAAAATTGAATTTCCTATGGAATAGACATGAGATTTGAATTTTTCTGATAAAAGGGCTATTTATTATAAATTATTGAAGTTTTAGAAATTAAATGTATTTATTAAAATTGGGTGGGACCCACTTTTGTTTGAAAACATGTGGGCTGCAATTTTTTTTTTCAAAAATGGCTGGCTTGCTTATTCAACAAAGGAGGAGGCTTGCTTATTATTTTATTAATTTAGTCTCCTTTGGCGTTCTAGCATTTTTCTATAAATAGGTGCTTAGGTTAGAATTGAAAATCACACCAGAAACATAAGTTTTCTCTCTCTATATTATCGAGCATATTTTTGTGAGTATTTAGATACTTTAAGAGTTGCTATTCATTACAAAGTTTCCTTCGACTTTACATCCGATATTCCGATCAGAAGTACTGTTATTTTGAGGTAAGGGATGTTGTTTTCTTCATAATGATGTTTGTAAGACCCCAACTTTTATGAATAAAGATGAATTTTCTATAAATATTATTTTTGAATATGATGGAATGAATTTGATATAATGTTATAGTTGTGGGTAATATTTATAAATTTTGCAAAGTACGCAAGTTGTTATATAATATTCGATTGGTCGGGGAATATTCGTTTTAACAGGAAATATTCGCATAACTAAGACAATCATTGGTGGACCCATAATGTAATTATTGCCGGATTGAAAAACGACAAAAATATCTTTTTATAAAATAACGACAAAAGTTTTACCGTTAACACTGTTGGAATACCTGGTGGTTAAAATACAGTAATACGCGTTGTTGCATAGTAGCACACGGTATTGCACAGTATTTTTGAATGATTGATTCTTACTTAAGAAGGCACTACTCAATAATTGTTATAGTAATTATTGTTCAATATTTTATTGGTTCAATAATTACTGCGTTGATATTTTATATTATTGTTGTTTCAATAATTGTCACTGCACAGTATTTCCCATTATCAAATCAATAATTCATATTATTTGAATAATATTATTTGATAGCATTATTGGCAATGTTTAGAAAGTTCATCGAGGAGAGGTTTTGTCACCTAATTAATTGCGCACAAGAAGGAAAAATCCTTATTGAAAGCCCCTCTTTCTCGAACTACACGGTTGTCATTATTGTGATTCTGTAATATTATTTGTGAATAATTAATTATTGATTTATATGATAAGGAAATATTTATTTTATGTGGACACAAATGATAGATAAGAAAATATTTTTTCTTAGTGGATTTAAATTGAGGAATTTTTAGCATGTGACATTTGTTGAAAGTTGGTATTTTATCTTTTCTGATAAAATAATTCATTCAAATATATTACTATAATATTACATTATAGTAGTATGATGTGATTATATAATAGTATGTTTTTGATAAACTGAGTGGTAGCATTATTATAGTAAATTCATGGTATAAAAGTAAAAGGAGGTGGAAGAGAACAAATTGAATTTGAATTCCTGTGATGCAAGCGATGATGTCATCAGATGATGAGGTAAGCGATGATGTTATCGGACGATGAGGTAT
Organism: Panax ginseng; assembly: GCA_020205605.1. Classification (NCBI taxonomy): domain Eukaryota; kingdom Viridiplantae; phylum Streptophyta; class Magnoliopsida; order Apiales; family Araliaceae; genus Panax; species Panax ginseng. Next base: position 57,698,390 of record CM035140.1, on the reverse strand, counting down.
GCAATGATGTATTATGATCGATGACGTCAGCGGTGATGTCATAAATTATGGTGAAAAGACTATTTTACCCTTACTCTGTCAAGCCTATAAATAGAAGCTCATTTCTTCATTATTTTTCACCAATTCATTCAAGCTATAGAGAGAGAAAGTATAGAGAGAATAAGAGAGAAAGTAGAAGAGTATTCTATTGCTACACTATTGCAGTATCCAATCTCCTACTAAGGTAAGGGGTATTATTTCTTTTGTATTTATGAAGAGAACTTCTATTATTCCATTCATTATTATTCTGTTGGAATAACCTGTATACACGGACTACCCTATACTTGGTGAAATTCTTCTATTATTCCATTCTTTATCATTCTGTTGGAACATCCTGTCTGTACTTTACGCATGACCTGATTCCATTATTTATCATTCTGTTTGAACATCCTGTCTGTGCTTTACGCATGACCTGGTTCCGTTAATTATTATTCTATTGGAATATCCTATCTGTATGCGTTCTGGCATGACCCGTGCCCGTTATTTATTATTCATTGGAATAACTCATGCTGCAAGCGATCATCGCATGTCTGGTGATTTCTTTTGTTATTCCATTCTTTATTATACTCAGTTGGTTAAAGTTTTAACTTCTATACTCCATAAAATTAGTGGAATATCCTTGATATTTGCGCTTCATCTAGTATATTTTCATGGAAATATTCTTTTGAGCATTCTTGAATTTTACTCTACAAAGAAGTATCATGTTGACAATTTGGACGTTATTAGTTCCTGGATAAATTAATTCTTGAACTTGTTTTATTGAATTCTTATATCATTGTCATCATCCTCATGTTTATAGTCATCTGTGGCCTGTAGTGCATAGATGGACTTGGTATGATTATGACCAGGTATTTATCTGTATAATCATGACCGTAATGTTACAAGTGATGTGGTAAAAATTCTCATTGGCCGTAGTGCATTGATGGACAGTTGTTGGCGTGATCAAGACCATTGATGAATACACAAATATCCTTGGCCCATAGTGCATGGATAATTTGTGGTCGTGATACTAATGAATATCCTTGGCCGTAGTGCAGGGATAATGTGGATTATTTATTAAGCCGAGTCTCACTGATAAAAGTAATGAAAAACCTTTTAAATCATAGAAGATAGTAGATTTTATTCTCTACTTGACTCTTCTAATGGATTTCTTGTTCCACTGCAGTTAAACTTTATGTTTGTTATATTTTATCAGTTTAACACTGTTGAAGGCTAATGATAATTTATTCTGCATTATCTTAGTCATAATATTTCTTACTGGGCTAGTTGAGCTCACCCTTTTGCTTTCATTGTTCTCTTTAGGAAATGAGAACGTAGCAGGGACTAGTCGGGGAACGGAGTGACGGTCCAGATGATATCATTAGTAGTCCTCACTATTCTATGAAATAGTGTGATAATAAATGTATTGACGACTTATTTTGAGTTTGAATACTGTCTAGAAGACAATATTTGTATTAAAACTCATAGCTCATATTGTATATTTAAGGTTGTATTTGTATTCTGTACCATGTATTTGGTGACTCAAAATAGGTGATGTATACTTCTTTTGGGGGCGTCACAATGTTATTCTTTCAATATCATTATACCGAAATATTGGTATGAATTTTATTGTGAAATTTCTATATTTTTCATGTCGGGGTTACTATTCACGTATACAATACTATTCACGTATAGGGCACTATTCACGAACACGACACTACTTACAGAAAAAATGAAAATTTCTTTTCTTTGTCCAAGTTGTCTATTATGGTTACTATCTTTAATTGTATGCATGTTTTGATCTTCTTTCTTTAATTTTGCTCCACAATAGATTATTATAAGATATTTTTTAACTTGGATAAACTAAAGTACGAATCCCTAATCTTTGATCTTTTATCTCACTGGATTTATTTTCTTTAAGATATTTTTCATCATCCTTAGTCCTAACTGATGATATTACTGAATATCTTTGGCCTGTAGTGCAAAGATGAATGATTAACTGATGAACATCTTTGGCCCGTAGTGCAAAGATGAACAAATGTTGAGATGAACATGACCAACTGGTGATACAAATGAATATCTTTGGCCTGTAGTGCAAAAATGAATATTTGATTCAAGATGTAAATTGATTGATGTTACAGGGATAAAATATTGATGATGTACTTTTAAATCTTAGAAGATAGTAGAATTCATTATCTACTTGACTCTTCTAATGGATTGCTATTTCCACTGCAGTTGTTGATCTTAAACTTGTTGTCTATTATATTCTATCAGATTTTTACCTGTTGAAGACTAATGATAATTTGTTGTATATTATCATAGTCATAATATTCTTTATTGGGCTAGTTGAGCTCACCCTTTTCCTTTTTGTTCCATTTTTCTTCTCAGGAGGTGAGAACATAGCAAGAACTAGCCGGGGTATGGAGTGATGATAGTTGTTTTTGTAGTCCTCATTATTTTGTCAAATAGTGTATCAATAATTGTAATGAGGACTCCTTTTGAGTTTGTATACTGTCTATTAGATAATATTTGTATTCAAACTCACAGTATATGTGTTGTCGTATTTTGCACGACAATTGTATTAATAAATTTGTATTTGTTTCTGTACCATGTATTTGGCGACTTAGAATGGGTGATGTATACCTATTTTGGGGGCGTCACAGTTGGTATCAGAGCTTAGGGATATGGTCTCTGGCGGAGATCGGGGAATAGAACTAGGAGGGGAGAGACGACAAGTTTGAGTTTTTATAAATAACGGTGTAGTTGTTACCGTTAACACGGTTGGAATACCCAGTAGTTAAAGTACAGTAATACGTGTGGTTGCACAGTAGCACGCGGTATTGCACATTATTTTTTAAATATTGATTCTTACGTAAGAAGGCACTACTCAATAATTGTTACATAATTACTATTCAATATTTTATTTTATTGATTCAATAATTGCTACGTTGATATTTTATATTATTGTTGTTTCAATAATTTTAACTGCACAGTATCTCCATTATCAGATCAATAATTCATATTATTTGAATAATATTGTTAGATAGCATTATTGGCAATGTCTAAGGAAGTTCTGTCTAGAAAAGGGGTTTGGTCACCTAATTGCGCGCCAATAAGGAGAAATCCTTATCGGAAAGCCCCCTCTTTCCTGGGAACGACCTGGTTGTCATAATTGTGATTCTGTAATATTATTTATGAATAATTATTATTGATTTATATGATAAGGAAAGATTTATTTTATGTGGATATAAATGATGGATATATTTATTTTATGTGGATATAAATGAAATAATAAATGCTGAGGTGTTTTATACGTATTTTGTCAGAATAGAGGTGTTGAAAATCGTCCATATGTGGATTTCGGTGATTTTTCGTTTGGAATTTTGAAAAACTTAAACTCACAAAGTTGTAGAGAATTTAATTTCTTATGGAATAGACATGAGATTCAATTTTTTTTTTTGATAAAAGGGCTATTTATTATGAATTATTGAAGTTTCAAAAATTAATTGGGTGGGACCCACTTTTGTTTGAAAACATGTGGGCTGTAAATTTTTTTCAGAAATGGCTGGCTTGCTTATTCAACAATGGAGGAGGCGTGGAAGAAAAAAAATTATTATTTTATTAATTTTGTCTCCTTTGGCGTTCTAGCATTTTCCTATAAATAGGTGCTTAGGTTAGAATTGAAAATCACTCCAGAAACATAAGTTTTCTCTCTCTATATTATCGAACGTATTTTTGTGAGTATTTAGATACGTTGAGAGTTGCTATTCAGTGCAAAGTTTCCTTTAACTTTACATTTGATATTCCGATCAGAAGTACTGTTATTTTGAGGTAAGGGATGTTATTTTCTTCTAAATGATGTTATTCTTTCAATATCATTATACCAAAATATTGGTATGGATTTTATTGTGGAATTTCTATATTTTTCATGTCGGGGTTACTATTCACGTATACGGCACTATTCACGAATACGACACTATTCACAGAAAAAATGAAGTTTTCTTTTCTTTGTCCAAGTTATCTATTATGGTTACTATCTTTAATTGTATCCATGTTTTGATCTTCATTCATGAATTTTGCTCCACAACTGATTATTATAAGGTATTTTTGAACTTGGATAAACTAAAGTACGAATCCCTAATCTTTGATCTTTTATCTCACTGGATTCGTTTTCTTTATGATATTTTTCATCATCCTCAATCCTAAATGATTATATTACTGAATATCTTTGGCCTATAGTGTAAAGATGAATGATTAACTGATGAACATCTTTGGCCCGTAGTGCAAAGATGAACAGGTGTTGAGATGAACATGACCAACTGGTGATACAAATGAATATCTTTGGCCTGTAGTGCAGAGATGAATATTTGATTCAAGATGTATATTGATTGATGTTACATGGACAAAATATTGATGATGGACTTTTAAATTATAGAAGATAGTAGAATTCATTATCTACTTGACTCTTCTAATGGATTGCTGTTTTCGCTACAGTTGTTGATCTAAAACTTGTTGTCTATTATATTCTATTAGATTTTTTCCTGTTGAAGACTAATGATAATTTGTTGTATATTATCATAGTCATAATATTCTTTACTGGGCTAGTTGAGCTCACCTTTTTCCTTTTTGTTCCATTTTTCTTCTCAGGAGGTGAGAACATAGCAGGAACTAGCCGGGGTATGGAGTGATGATAGTTGTTTTAGTATTCCTCACTATTATTTAAAATAGTGTATCAATAATTGTAATGAGGACTCCTTTTGAGTTTGTATACTGTCTATTAGACAATATTTGTATTCAAACTCACAGTATATGTGTTGTCGTATTTTACACGACAATTGTATTAATGAAGTTGTATTTATTTCTGTACCATGTATTTGGCGACTCAGAATGGGTGATGTATACCTATTTTGGGGCGCACACAATTGGTATCGAGCTTAGGGATATGGTCTCTAGCGGAGATCGGGGAATAGAACTAGGAGGGGAGAGACGAGTAATCCTTCGCTAGTGTGTCATACCTAAGCTTAATTGGTTGGTCAGTCGGAGCATATGGTTAATATGTGATATGTTAATTTGTTAATTAACCCTTGTTTTATGGCAGTATTTAAGAATAGCAGCTAGAAATATTAACAATGGAGTGAATGATACAGTGGAGACACCTTTAATCACCACCCAGGGGATCGTGCAACAGGAAGGCAATATTCCTCATGTAAATAACACTACCAAACAAATGATGAATGATGGGATGTTTAGAAGCTTTTTGTAGTTCATGCAAAATTAGACGAGGGAGACTCGTGTACAAAATACGGGTGGAAATGATAGCAATGCGCTGCTTGTCACAGCCAAGCAGTTCAAAGAGTTGGAACCACCAGAATTTATGGGAAAGCCGGATCCGATCAAGGCAGAAACGTGGGTCAAGCAAATTACCAAGATATTCGATGTCTTGGGATACACGGAGGAACAAAAGGTTCCATTCGCCACCTTTATGTTCCGCGGTGAGGCAGATTACTGGTGGGAATCTGTGAAGCGTACCCAGCCTGCCGCACTTAACATGTCTTGGGAAATATTTCAGAAACTGTTTAATGACAAGTACTTTCCTGAAAGTATTCGTCATATGAAGGAGGTAAAGTTTATTAGATTGGAACAAAATAACATGACTGTGTCCCAGTACGAGCCGAAGTTCGCAAAGTTATCTAGGTTTATATCTCATTTGGTAGAGAATGAGGAACGAATGACGCGGATGTTTCTGAGAGGTCTAAAATCAGAGATTCGGCAATATCTTATCTCTCATAAATTTTCTTTATATTCAGATGTTGTAAACATGGCACAATTATTAGAGCGAGATAATGAGTATGTTCAACCGAGGGACCACAACCAGGGTCATACCGGTGGCAACAGTCATCAGAGCAATGAAAACCAACAGGGAGGAAAACATTCGGACAAAAGCGGTAACCACTCTGGTGGTAATCGTAGCCATGATGGTAGAAGAAGCAAGTCAGGGGGGATATTTCAAAAAGAGAAGGTACAACAATGATAACGTGAAGACGTCAGCACAAACATCAGCTGTTTCTAGGGGAGGAGAACGAACATCGGTCATTTATTATAAATGCGGGAAAGAGGGTCACATTAGCCCAAACTGCCCACAACAGTCCAAGGTGTGTTATAACTGTGGAAAAGAAGGCCATATAGCTAGAGATTGTCTTGTTACAAAACAAAGTTCAACGGGGATGGTGACTCCAATGGCTGTCCCGGACAAGTCAAAGTCGGTGATTCCTAGAAGGGCATTTATCGTGACTGCCCAAAATGTGAGGAATCCGAATGATGTGATCACTGATAAGCTAATTATAAACTCTTGCGAAGTTTATACCTTATTAGATACCAATTCTACCCATTCTTTTATCTCTCCTGGTTTTGCTCAATGTTTGAACTTGACTTCGGAGAAATTAGACTTTGACTTATTTGTTGAGACTCCGTTAGGAGAAACTTTCATTACATCTACTGTTTATAAATCTTGCTTGATCCAAGTTGGTACCATCACATTACCTGTGGATCTTATTTCGTTGAAAATTCTTGCATTTGATGTGATTTTAGGGATTGATTGGTTAACCACTCATCATGCTAAAATTGATTATTTTCGTAAGGTTGTTAGTTTTTATATTCCTGACCAACCTGTTATGCGAATTCAAACAACAAAACCACTAAAGTCAATCACTGTCATATCAAGCCAGAAAACTATTCGTTTATTGAAAAACGAATGTCAAGCTTTCTTAGCCCATGTCACGGACTTGAACAAAAACACGTCAGATTTGAATAATATTTCTGTTTTTAGTGAATTTCCTGACGTATTTCCCGAAGAACTTCCCGGTCTACCCCCAAAACGTGAAGTTGAATTCTTTATTGACCTTGAACCTGGTACAAAGCCCATTTCTAAAACCCCATATCGAATGGCTCCTATTGAACTTCAGGAGTTAAATGTCTAACTTCAGGAGTTGTTGGACATCGGTTTCATTCGTCCTAGTACATCTCCTTGGGGTGCTCCTATTTTATTCGTAAAAAAGAAAGATGGGAGTATGCAACTTTGTATTGACTACCGGGAATTGAACCATGTCACCATCAAGAATAGGTATCCGTTACCTCGCATTGATGACTTGTTCGACCAGTTGCAAGGAGAACAATTCTTTTCAAAGATTGATCTTCGTTCTGGATATCATCAGCTGAAGATTAAAATTGAGGATATTCCGAAGACTGCCTTCAGAACTCGATACGAGCATTATGAATTCTTAGTCATGTCTTTTGGATTGACTAATGCTCCTGCTGCTTTCATGGATATGATGAACCGTGTGTTCAAAGAATATTTGGATCAGTTCGTTGTTGTCTTTATTGATGACATCCTCAACCATGAAAATCATGAGCACCATTTGAACCTGGTACTGCAAAGGCTTCATGATAACAAGCTATATGCCAAGCTGAAGAAATGCGAGTTCTGGCTTGAGGAAGTAGCATTCCTTGGGCACGTGGTGTCAAAACATGGATTATCTGTCGACCCAACGAAGATTGAAGCAATACAAAGTTGGGAGCAACTGAAGTTGGTGACCGAAGTACGTAGCTTTCTGGGCTTAGCTGGTTATTATCGGAGATTCGTGGAAGGATTTTCTAGAATCGCTACTCCGTTAACTCAGCTGACTTGAAAAGATACAAAATTCGTATGGAGTGACGGATGCGAGAAGAGTTTCCAGGAGCTCAAGAGGAGACTTATTTCGGTACCTGTTCTGACAATACCATCTGGTTCAGATGGATTTGTTATCTACAGCGATGCTTCAGGCAAAGGGTTAGGATGTGTTCTCATGTAACATGGGAAAGTTATAGCCTATGCCTCACGATAACTCAAAGAATATAAGAGGAATTATCCTACTCATGATCTGGAGTTGGCAGCAGTCGTTTCGCGTTGAAGATCTGGAGACACTACCTGTATGGGGAGAAAGTGGAAATCTATACAGATCGTAAAAGCCTCAAATATTCCTTCACCCAAAAGGAACTCAACACGCGGCAACGATGTTGGCTCGAGTTGTTGAAAGATTATGACCATACCATCCAATACCATCCTGGAAAAACAAACGTGGTAGCTGACGCATTGAGTAGAAGATCATATGCGGGTACGAGTGCAATATTGTTAACACAAAGGCCCATTTTGTATGACTTGCAAAGAATGGAGATTGAGGTAAAGGCTCCAAGTACCCACGTGATGATATCAAACGTACGAGCAGAACCGACTTTAATCGATAAAGTTAAAGCTGCTCAAGCTACGGACATGGAGCTGATGCGTATGAAGAAGAAAGTGCAAGAAGGTGCTATTCCAAAAGCAAGAATCGATGAAGAAGGACTACTTCAAGTCAACTCCAGACTTTGCGTTCCTAACGATTCTGACTTGAAATATAGAATCATGATGGAGGCATATAACACACCATTTACAATCCATCTTGGGAGTACCAAAATGTATCATGATCTTCGACATACATTTTGGTGGATCAATATGAAGAGAGAGATCGCGTAGTTTATCTCGAGGTGTTTAACTTGTCAACGTGTAAAAGCGGAGCATCAAGTGCCAAAGGGTCCATTTCAACCACTTGAGATTCCAAAATGGAAGTGGGAACACATTACTATGGATTTTGTTATGGGTCTTCCCAAGGTTTCTCAAGGCATATATGCGATTTGGGTTATTGTTGATAGATTAACCAAGTTTGCCCATTTCTTGCCTATACGGGAGACTTATTCCCTTAAACATCTTGCTCATATGTACGTGAATGAGATTGTGAGATTGCATGGCATGCCAATATCTATAGTTTCGGATTGTGACCCAAGATTCACTTCACGATTTTGGGTTAGCTTGTAGAAAGCTATGGGCATGGATTTACGATTCAGTTTGGCATACCATCCTCAAACAGATGGACAATTAGAGAGGACTATTCAAACTCTTGAAGATCTATTAAGACTCTGTATCCTAGATTTCAAAGGGAGTTGGGATAAGAACCTACCATTGGTGGAATTCTCCTACAACAACATTTATTAGGCAAGTATAGGCGTGGCTCTATTCGAGGCGTTGTATGGATGAAAGTGTCGCTCTCCAGTATGTTAGGATGAGGTGGGAGAAACAATGTTGTTGGGACCAGAGTTGGTACGTATAACTACAAAAAGATCCAAATGATTCGACAACGTATACAAACCGCACAGGATCGACAAAAGAGTTATGCGGATCTTCATCGAAAGGACGTGGAATTTAATATTGGGGATCATGTATTGTTACGTATTGCTCCATGGAAGGGAGTTACAAGATTTGGGAAGAGAGGAAAGCTCAATCCAAGATTTGTTGGTCCATTTGAGATTCTTGACCGAATAGGAAATGTGGCCTATAGACTCGCATTACCTCCAAGCATGTCTCGTGTTCATAATGTTTTTCACATATCTATGCTTCATAAATATGTGAAAGACCCGAACCACATTATTGAGTTAGAACCGGACGAGATAGCCGAAGATTTAACGTACGAGGAGATACCTATTAAGATCTTGGATAGGAAAGAGCATGTCCTACGCACCAAGGTTATACCACAAGTTAAGGTTTTGTGGAGAAACCATGCTATTGAAGAAATGACCTGGGAGTTGGAATCAGAAATGAAAGCGAGGTATCCTCACCTTTTTGAAACACCAGGTATGTACGTCAATTTCGAGGACGAAATTTCATAAGGATGGGAGGTTGTAAGACCCCAACTTTTTATAAATAAAATCGAATTTCCTCTAATTATTATTGTAAATAATAAAGGTGTTAATTTGATACAATACTTTGGTTATGGGTGAAATGTGCAAATTTTGCAAAATAAGCAAGTGGTTATAAAATATTCATTTTGTCGGAGAATATTCGTTTGGTCGTGGAATATTCTTACTGTCGGGGAATATTCGTATTTACAACAAGCAACCATTTAGGGGCCCCATAACGAAAAAATGGTTTTGGATGAAGATAACAACAAGTTTGAGTTTTTATAAATAACGGCAGAATTGTTACCAAGTAACAACGCTGGAATAATACCTGTGAGTTAAAGTACAAGAATACGCTATGGTTGCACAAGAGAAGACACCTGATTGCACATCATTTTTGAATTATTGATTCTTACGTAAGAAGGAACTACTCAATAATTGTTACAGTAATTACTATTCAATATTTTATTTTCTTGATTCAATAATTGCTACGTTGATATTTTATATTATTGTTGTTTCAATAATTTTCACTGCACAGTATCTCCATTATCAGATCAATAATTCATATTATTTGAATAATATTATTAGATAGCATTATTGGCAATGTCTAAGAAAGTTCTATCTAGGAAAGGGGATTGGTCACCTAATTGCGCGCCAATAAGGAGAAATCCTTATCGGAAAGCCCCCTATTTCCTGGGAACGACCTGGTTGTCATAATTATGATTCTGTAATATTATTTATGAATAATTAATTATTGATTTATATGATAAGGACATATTTATTTTATGTGGATATAAATGATGGATATATTTGTTTTATGTTGATATAAATGAAGGAATAAATGCTAAGGTGTTTTATCAGTATTTTGTCAGAATAGAGGTGTTGAAAATCGTCCGTATGTGGATTTCAGTCATTTTTCGTTTGGAATTTGGAAAAACTTAAACTTACAAAGTTGTAGAGAATTTAATTTCCTATGGAATAGACATGAGATTCAATTTTTTCTGATAAAGGGTTATTTATTATGAATTATTGAAGTTTCAAAAATTAAATGTTTTTATTAAAATTGGGTTGGACCCACTTTTGTTTGAAAACATGCGGGCCGTAAATTTTTTTCAGAAATGGCTGGCTTGCTTATTCAACAAAGGAGGAGGCGTGGAAGAATTTTTTTTTATTATTTTATTAATCTAGTCTCCTTTGGCGTTCTAGCATTTTCCTATAAATAGGTGCTTAGGTTAGAATTGAAAATCACACTAGAAACATAAGTTTTCTCTCTCTATATTATCGAGCGTATTTTTGTGAGTATTTAGATACTTTGAGAGTTGCTATTCAGTGCAAAGTTTCCTTCAACTTTACATATGATATTCCGATCAGAAGTACTGTTATTTTGAGGTAAGAGATGTTATTTTCTTCATAATGATGTTATTCTTTCAATATCATTATACCAAAATATTAGTATGTATTTTATTGTGGAATTTCTATAGTTTTCATGTCGGGGTTATTATTCACGTATACGTCACTATTCACGTATATGACACTATTCACGAATACGGCACTATTCATAAAAAAATGAAATTTTCTTTTCTTTGTCCAAGTTGTCTATTATGGTTACTATCTTTGATTGTATCCATGTTTTGATCTTTATTCTTGAATTTTGCTCCACAATTGATTATTTTAAGGTATTTTTGAACTTGGATAATGTAACGCCCGAGAATTTCAAATTTTGAATTAATTAAATTTTTATTTGATTATGTGAATTAAATGAATTTAATTGATTTATTCTGTGAGTAAGATGTTCGAAGGCTGTTCTATGACCTAGAATATACGAATGTGGTTAGTATTCTGGCTTGGTGCTAGGATTAATTGTTGAGAATTATCAAAACGAAAATGAAGGTTTTCCGAGAATGTTTACGTAAAAAAACTATTCATCCAATTTCATTTGAAGCTTAGGTTGGAAATTCCGAGAAACGCGTAATGATAGAATAGGAAGATACTATGTAATATCCAATAACATTCTGTTATGGCAAACAAAGTTTTCGCCTGCGGACTTAAAACCTAAGGGTTGTGAAAGAGATTTCCGAAAGGGAAAATGCAATGCGTATAGTTGTTTCGAATATTATACGTATGAAATACAAGTATGGTATGAAGAATAGTATGACGTATAATACGAATATTGTATGAGTATTAAACGAAAAGAATACGTGAGTTATACGCGTAGAATACGAGACGTATTAATGGAGTATGAGTTAGGGGTTGGTATAATCTAATTGGATTTAAAACCAATAGCAAGCCCAATGAATTATATAAGCAAACCCAAGTCAAGGCCCAATACAAATTAATGTCAAGCCCAATCCAAGAAATTAAACCGCAGGTCAAACCGGTGGGTCATGGGATGGGTAAAACCCATGGGGCAACCCATGGGATGATCCAAGGGGAAGTGGGCCGGCCACTTGATGGCCAAGCAAGGTAGCAAACTTGCTCACCAAGTACTTTACTTGGTGGCTAAGTTGCAAAGGAGGTGGAATAGTAAGGAGGTGGGGGAAATGGACCATTTTGCCCCTTAGTTGGTTGCCTATAAATAAAAAGCTTGGGTTGAGCTTTTGTTGCTTTGAAAATCTTGTTCAACCTATATTGAGAGAGAGAAAGAGTTAGAAACACTTAATCCTTCTACTTCCAAGCAAACCTTTAGACGTTTATCAAGAACGTGAATTACTTCAAAGGTAAATTCTCATAAACCGTAATCTTCATCTTTTTCGTTTTCTTTCTCGTAGAAGAATCGTAGATTGGTGGAGCATGTTTATAGAGGAGATATAAGGATGTCTATTAATGACCAAATCATTGATAGGTCATGACTAAATAGAAATCGTAAGTATTTACGTAAGTTAAAAACCGTAGAAAGTCTTGAACGTGAGCTTAGTTATGAATGAACGATTTGAAAACTGTTATAGCTAAGGAATGTGCATATTGTTTGGTTAGGATAACTTAGATGAATCAATGGAGTTTTCCATTTGATTTGGCTTATAGAACACAAGTAACGAAGTTATGGCAAATTTTGCGAAAATAGATGTTAAACGTCGAAAACGTAAAAATCTCGGATTAATGGTCAAAAGTTGCCGTGTGACTTGAAAATGTTGGTTTCCAATGTCAACACGTGAGATAAGGTAATTAAGAGTCGTTGGTGAAAGAATCGTCGCATTTCGACTTATAGCGAAGAAAACGAGTATTGAACGATCGAAAAACGTTAAACGAACGCTTAAAAATGAACTCAAAGGTGAATGCCGAGTTAACGGATTTGAAAATGTGAAATTCTTATATGAACACATAAAGGATGTAATTTGTGAGTTGTAGGCTTTCGAATGGGTTAATTCGGATATAAAACGAAGAAGTTATGAAGCCGTGAGTTTCGTTAGAAAACCAAACTGCTTTTTATTAACTGTTCATCAAAAGGCCAGCAGTTGCCAAACCATTAATAAATGGTCGCTACCACAGGTTGAATCCGCAAAACTATCGGTGAGTGGCGCACAAAATGAGTTTATACTAGAGTTTTATACAACAGTCAATATAGTGTAAAAAATGTTGACCAAGTTAGGTTTTTGTTCCATTTGAATGTAGACCTAAGGTAAGACATTGAAGGTACTTAATCTACATAATAAGACTAAACTTATATCACTTATAAGGTGATAATATAAGAAGAGTTAGTAAGGTTTAATAGAAATTAAACGAAGAATGCGAGAACGTAATAAGTAAACCGTAAATGACGTTCAACATTGGTACTTAACCAATAATGATCGAATGTCGGTTAGTAACGTAAAAACGTTAACGAACCGTAATGAAGTATAGAAATTCGAATCGACTTTAATAACGAAGTTAATTCCAATAAGACATAGAAGAGAAAGAAGTTGGTTATAGACAATAAAGGTAGTTTGTTTTATAACTAATTACAGTGTGCTATGTGAATATATCATGTAGATCCTATAAAGACTGAGAATTGTTGAATTACCTATTCAAAGACGCTTGAAGGCAAGTCTTTCTTAAACGCTTGTCTAACCTTCGTGTTAGCCAAGTTTTATGTGATGCATGTTATACAATGCATGAATGGTTTTAAAGAAAGAGTCGATGCCTATTTTAACTCGGCTAGACTAATATTGAAGAGTTGATTGATTTGATTACAAGTCTTTTGATATAGAACTGTTAACGCTATCCTATGCCAAGTATTTGGTACGGATGAGAAGGTAAGTTTGTCTATGTACAAATAAAAGTATTTTTCATCGATTATTCGATGGGCACGCGAGGCTGACAAATTGTTAAGCGTAAATGCGTTTAATGTAAGAGTGTTGATCAACATAGAGTACAATAGGCTGATCACCTAGAAGTGCTCGTAAGTAAAGACGGATGGATGGCCTTAATGCCGGATGTCCTTTTCAAGTATGAAAACGAAAAGAGTATATTCATGGTCTATTGACCGGTTCATCATTCCTAAGCTATTATATATACTCTGGAATTGTTGTTATGAGAAGTACTAGTCAAATGTTTCATAGTGCTTCATAGTTAATTGTTCAAATATTGAAATAAAGCATGTAAATGTTAAGGTGATATTCATATGATCCTTTGTTAAGACTTGCTGAGCTAGTTATGCTCATTCTTTCTTGAACCATATGTTTGCAGCTAAAGTCGAACGAACTGAGAGTTCTAAGCGAGATAAAGGCAAGGCTAAGATGGATAATTAATCGTCCTGTAATAGATTAGTGTATTTGATTGTAATATACTTATGAAGAACAACGAATGTATTCAGTTTATGAACCTGGGAAAGGATTTATTACAAATATACTACAAAGATAGTAATTACACTCATTTTGTTGTTATCTCAATGGAATGATTGTATGGATTGTAGTATCGTGGAGCACCATTTGTCGGGTTGGAAGATACCCGGATTTGGGGGCGTCATAGGTTGGTATCAAAGTATTAGGTTATAAAACGTAAGGGGGGAAGAACCTTAGTCTAATAACCTCGTTAGGAAAGGAAGAGTCCGAAGAAAGTTAACTCGAGTCAAATGAGTTAATAAGGTATTGAGGAAACTCAGTACCGAAAGATTTAAAAGATGAAAAGTAACCCTAAATGGATTAAATGTGATTTATGCTTATATTATTGTGTATTATATACTAATCAATTTGTTATGTGTTATTGTAGATGTCGGTCGATAGCTTGATGTATAGGGATATACATGTGGTCAACGAGGAGTCCATGAATGTGGTTGAGAGACAAAGATATGTGCCTATAGCGTACATATACCGTAGTGATTCGGAAGAGTCGAGCCCGAGGAATATTACTCGGAGGAGGATTATTCTGAGGAGACCATGGGAATAACATCATATCTGAATATGATGATAGATGTGGAGGATGACATGCAGGTGACATCGATTAATACGGTGATGTCTGCCCTAGAGTCGACACCAACAGAGACTATGAGGGCGATGTACCTCTCAAAGGTGCTTGGATCAGAATGTGCAATCGCACAATGTGGTGCAAAGATTTAGAAGGAAGAGATCAAAGATCTCTACGGTGCGAAGAGTCTGCAGTGTCGATCTATGAGATAGAGCATGATGAGAAAGTACTCATGACTGACAAGTCTAGGGACTATAAGAATGAGGTCATAGAACTTCGTGAGAAACTGGCTAAAAAAGACTTGAAGATAGCACGAATGTCATATATAAATGATAGTGCACATGAGGATTTAAAGCTTAAGATAGCTTGTTATTCTATTGAGTTGGGACAAACTCGACATACTATAAGTCGAGATATTGTGTCGATTCTAGCGAACAAGAAGCATGAAAATGCTGTTAGGCAGTATTAGGATTTAGTATGGTACATACTTTTGTGTAGTGACGTAAAACCCTCTTTTGTATAATTAAAGGGTAGTCTTTTTGTAAATCCCAATTTTTTTGTGGAAGTCAATCGCGGGATATATATGTAATAGCTTTTGGGCTATGGAAAGTAACTTGTAAATAGTTCTGATCTATAAAGAAGCATTTTAATATAAGGAAGTTTTTTTTATATGCTTTATTGTGTATGAGTTATTGTTCAGTTGTTGGACGACTAATAACGAAGTAAGGAAAATAAGTAATAACGGAACTTTATTTATTTAATCAGAAATGCCGCAAAGAAGAAGACAACGTAACCAAGAGGCGGAATCGCATAATGATAACCGGGGGGGGGGGGGGGGTCCTAATAACCCAATGCAAGAGTTCATTAATTTATTAACGGCTGCATTTAATCAAGCTGGGGGTAGAGCACCCGCAGGGCCTAGGGTAGCCCGAATGACTACCTTTAAAGAATTTAAGAGTGTAGGTCCACCCGAATTTAAGGGAACAACGGACCTAATGGAGGCCCAAACATGGGTCAAGGAAATAGAAAAGGCGTTTATTATTACAAACGTAGCTGAGGCGTAAAAGACCTCTTTTGCGACCTACATGATGAAGGGGTAAGCTAACTACTGGTGGGAGTCTCACCAAGGTGGGGCCGGAATAGGTGCTGTTACATGGGTACAGTTCAAGAAGGTATTCTTTGAGAACTACTTGTTATCTGTAATATATAGTATTATTACATATATAAATATAATATTAAAATTTATGTAGAACATAAATAAATTATAAAATGAGTAACAAATAAATCCGAGTCCTTTGAATTCACAAAGTCTCCTTAAAGCAAATTTATTCCCTCATTGGTGCTAAGGATTAAATGAATAATTGCTTCCCAAGATAAAACGGATTTCCAGTTCTTAATTAGAAGCACTTCAAAATTAAGAACATATCGAACCAAATTATATGTTATGTACTGAAATTATATGAATATTAATGATGCATGCATGAAGAAACATTGGGAAAAAACTTACTGCACAGTTAACAATTTTGCGCAGAACGAGAACGAGAATATACTTAAGAACTGAACGGGAATTTACTGCAGAACGAGGAACGAAAAATATTTTCTGTAGAACGGGAAATGTTTTAGGAACGGGAGAAAAACTTATCCAGGAACGGGATCCCACATTATTTATTTATAGAATACATTTATTACCGTTCGGTGCAACTGTCATCAAAACTACGTAGTATTGATATAACTTAAACAAAATCTGATAAATATATTAAACAAAATTTGTCTAAAAAGTTATATATCATGACCCACCCACCCACTCACCCGCCTTGAACTCCCGAGCACCTCCAGAGCCCAAGCCCAAGCCCTACCGACCGTCGGATGGATTTGGATGCATGGGCACAAGGCCTGTGGGTTTAAACCATGCCTTGGCTAGGTCCTCTCCCTTCCACAAAAGTGGGGTGCCCCTTGGGGCCCTTCCCATTGAGCAAACATCCCATATATAAAGACTTCAATTTTCCCTCTAATGTCCTATGTGGGACTTTTGCAATTTTCAATAATCAAGTAGGTGACTTTGAAGTTAATTTTCTCATTCAATTCTTAATAGATTTGAACACATAAATATACCAAGTTATACTCCTCGTTGAGGAGAACGCATTTGTGCAAAAACTCGACATTTACGGAATGTGGGTCCCTCATTTAATTGAGCCTCAAAATGCTCTAATATTTAATGTTTCAAATACCATTTCCAACAATCCCCCACATGAATGTAAAATTGGCTTTATATCATATAGAAAAAAAAATATGTTATGAATATGTCGACACTAGTTTGAGTACATGAGAAAAGATACTTTATTGGGTTAAGTAGCCTAGTGGCTTTGAACTTGCCCTAGTAAATTCTATCTGATTTACTTGGCTAATCGGTAGACATGATGTCTTTGAACTGTCAGCTTTTCGTGTAAACCAAGACAATAGAATTCACAAAATATATCTTCAGACATAATTGGTTCTCACGTTTGTGTTAATTTTGGCCTTGAAACACCTCTTGGTTCCGTAAGTATATTAGAGAATTCAGCCTTCAAAATTCTCACAAAAGTGGCCCCCTTCTTACTCATGTAGGTGACTTCTATCAAGAGTATCCTGCAATACCCCACTTGAACATATTTCAAGATATAAAAATCATTAAAAGAGTAACTTATCCTGATTCTTGCGGCAGATGTGCACTGTCTCATAATAGGAATGGTTAGAAGTAAATCTCTCCTCAGTGCTTTACTGAGTACTACATAGTTCTGTTTGCCCATTGAACCTAGATCTTGGGATCTCCAGTCATCTAGGTTGGGTTGCCACTATGATGACTCTTATTTAAAAAGTAGGCTTTAAACCCATTCCCTTCGATGATTTTTCCACTTGTTCTCTTGTTAAACCTTTTGTACTCGGATCCGCAATATTATCTTTTGACTTAACATAGTCAATTGAGATAATTCTATTTGAGAGCAATTGTCTAAAGATATTATGTCTTCATCGTATATGGCGTGACTTACTGTTATATAAATGACTCTGTGCTCTTCTAATTGCTGATTGGCTATCACAATGTATACATATAGCTGGCACAGGTCTTGACCAATTTGGAATATCCTCTAAGAAATTATGAAGCCACTCTGCTTCTTCTCCAGCTTTGTCTAAAGCAATGAATTCTGATTCCATTGTAGACCTTGCAATACACGTTTGTTTTGAGGATTTTCAAGATGCCGCTGCACCTCCAAGGGTAAAGACATATCCACTTGTGGATTTCGAGTCTTTATTATCAGATATCCAATTAGCATCACTATATCCTTCCAATACTGCTGGATATCTTATATAGTGAAGTCTATATTTTTGAGTATGTTTTAAACATCCTAAAACTCTCAAAATTGCTTTCCAGTGATCTTTACCTGGATTACTCGTATACCTACTTAGCTTACTTATCGAATAAGCTATATCTGGTCTAGTACAGTTCATGACATACATTAAACTGCCTATTATACTAGAATATTCTAGTAGAGATATGTTATCACCTTCATTTTTGGCTAAATGAAGATTTATATCAACTGGGGTCTTATTTAGAATTATATTATACTTGTTAAAATTTTCAAGTATTTTTTCAATGTAATGAGTTTGAGATAATATAATTCCATCAGATGTTCTAGAAATCTTGATTCCTAATATTATATCTGCAGCCCCCAAGTCTTTCATGTCAAATCTATTTGACAACATACGTTTGGTAGAGTTGATAACTTCATTGTTACTACCTATGATTAGCATATCATCCACATAAAGACAAACAATGACATATTCCTTTTGAGTACTTTTGACATAAACACATTTGTCACACTCATTGATTTTAAATCTATTTGTTAACATAACATTATCAAATTTCTCGTGCCATTGTTTTGGTGCTTGTTTTAATCCATACAAGGATTTAACAAGTTTGCATACTTTCTTCTCTTGTCCAGGAGCTATGAAACCTTCGGGTTGTTCCATATATATTTCTTCATCTAATTCACCATTTAAGAATGCAGTCTTTACATCCATTTGATGTATTTCAAGTCTATTTAAAGATGCTATTGCTATTAGCATCCGAATAGATGTAATTCTTGTAACAGGTGAATAAGTGTCGAAATAATCCAATCCTTCCTTTTGTCTATAGCCTTTAACAACAAGCCTTGCTTTATATTTATCAATTGAACCATCAGCCTTCATCTTCTTTTTGAAGATCCATTTATACCCAAGGGTTTGGAACTAGGTGGAAGGTCCACCAATTCCCATGTATGATTTTTCATGATGGATTCAATTTCACTATTTATTTCTTCTTTCCAATGAGAAGCATCTGGAGTGGATATTGCCTCTTTGTACGTTTGAGGATCATTTTCTAACAAAAATGTTAGAAAATCCGGGCCAAAAGACGTTGAAGTCCTTGCCCTTTTACTACGTCTAGGTTCATCCACTATAGACTCTTTGTCTATATTTTCAGGATTTATACCAGTAGCATCCAAAGGTCTTTTGTATGAATTTATATCTTTATTTCTATTATATGGAAATACATTCTCTAAAAACGATGCATCTCTAGATTCAATAAATGTATTAACATGAATATCAGGAATTTCAGATTTATGAATAAGAAAGCGATAAGCACTACTGTTATTTACATAACCAATGAATACACAATCAATTGTTTTTGGTCCTATCTTAACCTTTTTAGGTTTAGGAACCATTACCTTTGCTAGACACCCCCACACTCGTAAGTATTTATAGCAAGGTCTATGACCTTTCCATAATTCATAAGGTGTTTTGTGAGTTTTCTTATGAGACACTTTATTAAGAATATAATTGGCAGAAAGCAAAGCTTCCCCCCACAAATTCTGGGGTGCTCCAGAACTGTTTAACATAGCATTCAACATTTCTTTCAATGTTCGGTTCTTGCGTTCAGCAATACCGTTAGATTGAGGTGAATAAGGAGCGGTAGTTTGGTGAATAATACCATGAGTAGAGCATATCTATTCAAATGATGATTCATATTCACCACCTCTATCGCTTCTTATTGCTTTAATCTTTTTGCTAAGTTGATTTTCAACTTCATTTTTATAAAGTTGAAACATTTCTACAGCCTCATCTTTGCTTCTCAGCAAATATACATAACAATATCTTATGCAATCATCAATAAAGGTTATGAAATATTTTTTCCCACCTCTTGTTTGCACAAACTTTAAGTCACATATATCTGTGTGAATTAAATATAGAGGTTCAATTTTTCTTTCAACAGAATGAAAGGGTAATCTTATCATTTTTAATTCCACACAAATTCCACATTTATGTTTTAGATTAATATCAAATTTAGGCAAGAACTCTAAATTAATTAATCTACGCAAAGTATTATAATTAACATGTCTTAATCTAGCATGCCATATATTTGAAGATTCTAACAAGTAAGCAGAAGAATTAATTTTATTATTATCAATAGACTTTGGTACAACAGTCATAACATTCATCTTAAAGAGTCCATCATTCTTGTAGCCCTTTCCTACAAACATATCATTTTTAGTAAGTACAAATTTATCAGACACAAACACCAACTTGAGGCCATTCTTGCTAAGTAGTGACCCAGAAACTTGATTTTTGCGGATATCTAGCACATGAAGCACTTCATTCAAAGTCAGTTCTTTGCTAGATGTCATTTTCAGTACAATCTTTCCACGTCCTTCAACCTTTGAACTTGAGGAGTTCCCCATGAAGAGTTGATCATCATTTTCTACTGGTTTGTAAGTAGAAAACATCCATTTGTTGGAACAAATGTGGCGAGTAGCCCTAGTGTCCACGTACCATTCTTTAGGGTTTCCTACCAAATTACATTCAGATACAACTGCAGAAAGATTAATGTCTGAAATATTTTCAAAAAGCTTTTCCAGTTCTGTCACATTTACTTGAGGGTTTTGTTCTTTCTTGAACTTCTTTGGCTTGCGACATTCATTTGATTTATGTCCCGGAATGCCACAATTGAAGCATTTGCCTTTGAATTTCTTCTTGGCCTTGAAGGTATCTTTGCCTTCACGCTTCCTTTTGTTGTTGTTTGGTATTTGTTCTACCACATTTGCCTTTGCTTCAATGAAGTTTTTCCCAGTCTTCTTCTCAGATACTCGATTGTCCTCTTCAATCCTAAGTCGCACGATCAATTCTTCAAGATTCATCTCCTTGCGTTTATGCTTTAGATAATTCCTGAAGTCTTTCCATGATGGTGGAAGTTTTTCAATCATTGCTGCAACTTGGAATGAATCACTTAATGACATTCCTTCTGAATGAATGTCATGTAGAATTACCTGTAATTCTTGAACCTGAGTGATAACTGCTTTAGAATCTACCATTTTATAATCAAGAAATCTACCGACTATGAATTTTTTCATGCCAGCATCTTCAGTTTTATATTTCTTGTGTAAAGATTCCCAAAGTTCTTTTGCAGTTTGAATTGTACAATATACATTATATAATGTATTATCTAAACCATTCATCACATAATTTCTACAAAGAAAATCTGCATGTTTCCATGCATCAACTGCAGCCACCTTTTCCTTGTCAATTTCTCCTTCAACAAGAGTAGGACAATCCTCTTGTAGAAACCTTGCCAAGTTCAGTGTTATAAAATAGAAGAGCATCTTTCGTTGCCAACGCTTGAAATCAGTTCCATTGAACTTTTCAGGCTTTTCTCCATGAGACATACTTACGGCAGGAATGGTGCTAGTAGATGTCATTTCTGTTATTCAAGATTAAAATTATTAATAAATAAAAACAAATTTCTATTATACTAGATTTAACAGAGTTTAAACATCAATTTTTTTTTTATAAAATTCAAACAATAAATTTTTGTTTACAGAATTTTTGTGGACAAATTATATTTACAACTTTAGTTTACTGACTTGTTGTAACCAAAGGTTGGACACGTATTAACAATCAGAATAACAGAATATTAACATGGCATGAAATTTATATAATAACAGAATAAACATAAATATTTAATGCAAAAAGTTAATCCGTAACTTAAACATTAAATCAACCATATAATATGTAATGACAATCTACGTAATAACATACTACGTAATATTATAATAATAATATTATAGTATTACTTAACCTGTTTATTTAAATAAACAGTTTATTTTATAATAACAGTAATTAAATATAATAGAATCATGTAAAAATATAATGTATATCAAAGTTTTCGGCACTTCTTAATATATGTATCATAAAAGAACAGTACTCATGTTTGCAGAAATGAAAGTATATCATACACGTGTAAACCATATGAAAACATGCACTCAAATGGGATAGTGAGAGAAGACAAGACAACAAACAGGAACATAATAAAGTAGTAACTAATTACTGATTATAGAATTACAACTTATTGTTATTATACAAGTACATATCATTTAACTGCATTCAAACATATTAATATGCAATCAAGTTCTAAAATTCTGTTAGTACAGAAAATTTGTTTTATCAACGATTTTCTGTTCTATTAAATAATATAAATTAAATGCTACTATATTTAGAGAAGATATAAATTTAATTTAAGATTGTTATCTGTAATATATAGTATTATTTAATATATATAAATATAATAATAAAATTTATGCAAAACATAAATAAATTATAAAATGAGTAACAAATAAATCCGAGTCCTTTGAATTCACAAAGTCTTCTTAAAACAAATTTATTCCCTCACTGGTGCTAAGGATTAAATGAATAATTGCTTCCCAAGATAAAACAGATTTCCAGTTCTTAATTAGAAGCACTTCAAAATTAAGAACATATCGAACCAAATTATATGTTATGTACTGAACTTATATGAATATTAATGATGCATGCATGAAGAAATATTGGGAAAAAACTTACTGCACAGTTAACAATTTTGCGCAGAACGGGAATGGGAATATACTTAAGAACGGAATGAGAATTTATCTTTGAAGCAGGGAACAAAAATATTTTCTCGAGCGGAAATGTTTTAGAGCGGAGAAAAACTTATCCAGGAACGGGATCCCACATTGTTTATTTATAGAATAAATTTATTACTGTTGGGTGCAACTGTCATCAAAACTACGTAGTATTGATATAACTTAAACAAAATTTGATAAATTTATTAAACAGATTTTGTCCAAAAAGTTATATATCATGACCCACCCACCCACTCGCCTTTAACTCGAGCCCCCGGGCCATCGAATCTGACAGACGGGGGCATGACGCAGCGTGTGGGTTTGAACCATGCTTGGCTAGGTCCTCTCCTTCTTCAAAAGTGGGGTGCCCCTTGGGGCCCTTCCCATTGAGCAAACATCCCATATATAAAGACTTCAATTTTCCCTCTAATGCCCTATTTGGGACTTTTGCAATTTTCAACAATCAAGTAGGTGACTTTGAAGTCAATTTTCTCATTCAATTCTTAATGGATTTGAACACATAAATATACCAAGTTATACTCCTCGTTGAGGAGAACACATTTGTGAAAAAACCCGACATTTACGGAATGTGGGTCCCTCATTTAATTGAGCCTCAAAATGCTCTAATATTTAATGTTTCAAATACCATTTCCAACACTACTTCCCTATAGTATGCAAGGGAGGATGGAGATTAAATTCCTCGAACTTAAACAGGGGGACATGACTGTTCCCCAATACGCTGCCAAATTCAATGAATTGGCATGGTTTGCTCCACACCAAGTGGACACGGAGGAGAGGAAGGCTCGTAGGTATGAGCAAGGCCTAAAACCCTGGCTCTATAGTAGAATATTAGTTTTCAGAGTGCTTCCTACGGGACCATTCTGGAAAAGGCGATAATAGCGGAGGGTGGTAGTGAGGCATTGGCCCAATACCATAAGGATATAAAGAATAAAAGTAAAGGAGAGGGAGGAAATAAGGCAGAGGTTGCCAGTGGTAGTGGCAATATGCCTAAGAGGAAAAATTTTAACCTTGGGAATACTGGGGTGAAACAAGGGGATCCTAAACGTAGGATGGAGGCATGCAAGACATGCGGCAAGACTCATCTGGGAGTCTGTCTGAAGGGGAAAATGGGTTGTTATAATCGTGGGATGGAGGGGTCACATATCTCCCAATTGTCCTAATCCTAAGAAAAGCCGGTCGTTTTGTTTTGTTTTATGGGTTTGGTGGACCACATGGCAAGAAATATCCCAAAGAAAGGGGCGGAGGGTAGTAAAGGTTACGTAGTGGCAATTTGGCCACCATCGGACCAACACCATCATTAGGGTAGACCCTCACCCAACGCGTTTAATATGATCGTCCCAAGATGCAACATCATCGATGTAGTAGTAGGTATCATTCCAATCAATGAAATAAATGTATACGTGTTATTTAACTCGTGTGCTACTTGTTCTTTTATAGCATGTGGATTTGCTAAGCAATTGGGATTAAATCCTGAAAAGTTAGAATACCTTTAGACGTTAAGGTAGCAAACGAGGAGATAATTCCCATTGAACACATTCCTATAAATTGTTTCGTAGATATCAGGGGTAATAGATTATCGGTAGATCTTTTACCGATAAGGTTAAGGGAATTCGATGTGATTCTCGGTATGGATTGATTAATTAACCATAGAGCAATAATAGATTGTCATAGAAAGAATGTGAACTTAAGACTTTCTAAGAAACCTGAGGTGATGTTTTATGGTAATAAATCACCGGGACGTTCTTGTTGTCTAACCATGACACAAGCTAGGAAGATGTTGAAGAAGGGGTGTAAGGGTTATTTGTGTCATGTGGTGGATACCCAAAGAGTGGGAACATCATTGGAACAGATAACGGTAGTTCAAGAACTCGTGGATGTATTTCTGGAAGAGTTACCCGGTATTCCGCCAGATAGGGATATAGAATTCGTGATTGATTTATTGCCGGGTACGGCACCAGTTTCAAAGGAACCATATAGGATGGCACCAATTGAGATGAAGGAGTTAATGATTCAGTTACAGGAACTGTTAGATAGAAAGTACATTCAACCGAGTGTGTCTCCGTGGGGAGCACCGATATTATTTGTAAAGAAGAAGGACGGATCGTTACGACTTTGTATCGACTATCGAGAGTTGAACAAGTTAATGATTAAGAATAAATACCCGTTGCCCAGGATCGATGATCTATTTGATCAGTTGAAAGGGGCAAAGTATTTTTCTAAAATAGATTTATGAACGGGGTATCATCAACTGAAAGTGAGGAAGGAGGATGTACCTAAGACGGCGTTCAGAACTCGTTACGGGCATTACGAGTTTCTGGTCATGTCCTTTGGGTTGACAAATGAGCCAGCCGCATTCATGGATATGATGAACAGAGTGTTCAAACAATATTTGGACAAGTTCGTTGTAGTGTTCATTAATGATATTATAGTCTATTCTAAGACGCTGGAAGATCATGCTGAACATCTAAGAATAGTGTTGGAAACACTACGGAGGGAGAAGTTGTATGCAAAATTCACTAAGTGTGAATTTTGGCTTGAACGAGTAGAGTTTCTAGGACATGCTATAGACAAAGATGGCATATCCGTAGATCCAGCGAAGGTGGAAGTGGTGAATTAGTGGGAACAACTGAAAATGCCAACCGAGGTTAAGAGTTTTCTGGGGTTAGCGGGATACTATAGAAGGTTCATTCATGACTTTTCTAAATTAGCTACTCCGTTGACAAATCTGACAAGGAAGTCGGTGAAGTATGAGTGGACAACAAAGTGCAAAAATAGTTTTCAAGAATTAAAAAGGAGGTTGAGTGAAGCACCTGTATTATCCTTACCAGATGATACCGGGAATTTTGTAGTTTATAGCGATGCTTCGTATAGAGGACTAAGTTACGTGCTCATGCAGCATGGAAAGGTCATTGCGTATGCATCACGTCAGTTAAAGGATTATGAGAAGGTCTATCCTACTTATGACCTAGAATTGGCAGCTGTAGTGTTTGATTTAAAAATATGGAGACATTATTTATACAGGGAAAAATGTGAGATATACACAGACCATAAAAGTCTGAAATATTTCTTCACACAGAAGGAGGCATAGAAGGTGGTTAAAATTGATAAAAGATTATGACTGCGATATCTTATATCATCCGGGGAAGGCGAATGTAGTAGCCGACGCGTTAAGTCGAAAAGGTAGGGAAAAGTTGTCAATATTAACGACTCAGAATGAGTTAATAACAGAGATGGCTAGGATGTAATTAGAAGTTAAGTTGCCAATGGAAACAACAGAAATGTTATTTTCAATAGATACTCGACCAATAATAGTGGAACGGGTTAAGGAAGTACAGATAAGTACTGAAGAATGCGGGCGTGTGAAAAAGATAATGAAGGATGACGTGAAGACTAAGTATAACCTTGATAAAGAAGGTTTACTTCATTTTGAAGGAAGGATTTGGGTTCCAAATAATTCTGAGTTGAAAGAAGAGATTGTGTGTGAGGCTCATAGTACGAGGTACTCGATACATCCTGGTAGTACTAAGATGTATCAAGACATTTGTCAGAACTTTTGGTGGCTGAGCATAAAAAAGGAGATTGCAGAGTACGTTAGTAAGTGCTTAACTTGTCAGAAAGTTAAGGCTGAACACCAAAGGCCGAGTGGATTGTTGCAGCCACTAGGGATTCCAGAGTGGAAATGGGAGCATATCACCATGGACTTTGTGGTGGGACTTCCAACGACGAGAAAAGGATATGATGCTATTTGGGTAATAGTGGACCAGTTAACTAAATCGGCTCATTTTCTACCAATAGGAGTTAGGTATAACTTAGACCAGTTAGCAAAGCTTTATGTAAAAGAAGTCATTTCTAGACATGGAGTACCTGTTTCGATTGTGTCCGATCGGGATCCACGATTCACGTCGAGCTTTTGGAGGAGTTTACAAGAGCAAATGGGAACGTATTTGAGATTGAGTACGGTGTATAATCCACAGATAGATGGACAAAGTGAACGAACAATTCAAACGCTAGAAGATATATTAAGATCTTGCGTTATGGATTTCAAGGGAAGTTGGGACGAACATCTACCTTTGGTAGAATTCGCTTACAACAATAGTTTTCATGCTAGTATAGGCATGCCACCTTACGAAGCGTTGTATGGAAGGAAGTGCAGAACACCACTTTGCTGGAATGAAGTAGGTGAACGTCAAATGTTGGGACCTGAAATGGTACAACAAACGGTAGACATGGTTGAGCTAATACGAACTCGATTAGTAGCAGCTCAAGATAGACAAAGGAAGTATGCAGATCCTCATCGAGAGAAGAGGAAGTTTGAAGTAGGTTCATATGTTTTTCTAAAAGTATCGCCCTGGAAAGGGAAGATACGTTTTGGAAAGAAAAGGAAGTTAAGTCCAAGGTTTGTAGGACCTTTTGAGATTTTACGAAGGGTAGGAGAGGTACCTTATGAAGTAGCCTTACCTCCAGAAATGGAAAGAATACACTATGTGTTTCACGTGTCTGTGTTGCGTCCTTATAAACCGGACTACAAGCACGTAATAGAGTATGAATCTATTCAAGTAGAAAAAGACTTAACGTATGAAGAACTTCCGATTCAGATTATTGATAGGAAGGAACAAGTCTTGAGAAATAAAGTAATACCTTCAGTAAAGGTAATTTGGAGTAACCACGATGCTGAAGAAGCAACGTGGGAGCTCGAAAGTAAAATGAAGGAAAAGTTCTCTCATTTGTTTATGTAAGAATATCGAGATTCTGGGGACATAATCCTTATAAGGAGGGAAGAATGTAACGCCCGAGGATTTCAGATTTTGAATGAATTAAATTTTTATTTGATTATGTGAATTAAATGAATTTAATTGATTTATTCTGTGAGTAAGATGTTCGAAGGTCGTTCTATGACCTATAATATACGGATGTGGTTTGTATTATGGCTTGGTGCTAGGATTAATTGTTGAGAATTATCAAAACAAAAACGAAGGTTTTCCGATAATGTTTACGTAAAAACACTATTCATCCAATTTTGTTCGAAGCTTAGGTTTGAAATTCTGAGAAACGCATAATGATAGAATAGGAAGATATTATGTAATATCCAATAATATTCTGTTATGGCAAACGAAGTTTTCGTCCGCGGACTTAAAACCTAAGGGTTGTGAAAGAGATTTCCGAAAGGGAAAATGCAATGTGTATAGTTGTTTCGAATATTATACGTATGAAATACAAGTATGGTATGAAGAATAGTACGACATATAATACAAATATTTTATGAGTATTAAATGAAGCGAATACGGGAGTTCTACGCATAGAATACGAGATGTATTAATGGAGTATGAGTTAAGGGTTGGTATAATCTAATTGGATTTAAAACAAATAGCAAGCCCAATGAAATATATAAGCAATCCCAAGTCAAGGCGCAATACAAATTAATGTCAAGCCCAATCCAAGAAATTAAACCGTGGGTCGAACCGGTGGGTCATGGGATGGGTAAAACCCATGGGGAAACCCATGGGATGATCCAAGGGGAAGT
Organism: Panax ginseng; assembly: GCA_020205605.1. Classification (NCBI taxonomy): domain Eukaryota; kingdom Viridiplantae; phylum Streptophyta; class Magnoliopsida; order Apiales; family Araliaceae; genus Panax; species Panax ginseng. The sequence continues at coordinate 57,669,764 of CM035140.1, read as the reverse complement.
GGGCCGACCACTTGAGGCCAAGAAAGGTAGCAAACTTGCTCACCAAGTATGTTACTTGGTGGCTAAGTTGCAAAGGAGGTGGGGGAAATGGACCATTTTGCCCCTTAGTTGGTTGCCTATAAATACAAAGCTTGGATTGAGCTTTTGTTGCTTTGAAAATCTTGTTCAACCTATATTGAGAGAGAGAAAGAGTTAGAAACACTTAATCCTTCTACTTCCAAGCAAACCTTTAGACGTTTATCAAGAACGTGAATTACTTCAAAGGTAAATTCTCATAAACCGTAATCTTCATCTTTTTCGATTTCTTTCTCGTAGGAGAATCGTAGATTGGTGGAGCATGTTTATGGAGGAGATATAAGGATGTCTATTAATGACCAAATCATTGATAGGTCATGACCAAATAGAAATTGTAAGTGTTTACGTAAGTTAAAAACCGTAGAAAGTCTTGAACGTTAACTTAGTTATGAATGAACGATTTGAAAACCGTTATAGCTAAGGAATGTGCATATTGTTTGGTTAGGATGACTATGATGAATCAATGGAATTTTCCATTTGATTTGGCTTATAGAATACGAGTAACGAAGTTATGGCGAATTTTGAGAAAATAGACGTTAAACGTCGAAAATATAAAAATCTCGGATTAATGGTCAAAAATTGCCGTGTGACTTAAAAATGTTGGTTTCCAATGTCAACACGTGAGATAAGGTAATTAAGAGTCGTTGGTGAAAGAATCGTCGCATTCCGACTTATAACGAAGAAAACGAGTATTGAACGGTCGAAAACGTGAAACGAACGCTTAAAAATGAACTCAAATGTGAATTTCGAGTTAACGGATTCGAAAATGTGAAATTCTTATATGAACACGTAAAGGATGTAATTTGTGAGTTGTAGGCTTTCGAATGGGTCAATTCGGATATAAAACGAAGAAGCTATGAAGCTGTAAGTTTCGTTAGAAAACCAAAAGCTTTTGCTTTATAACCGGTGCACAAGAAGTGGTAAATATGCCACCAAACCAAAGTATAATGGTCGTGTCTGTAATGTCCCTAGAGTTTGAGAATATAGTATATGATAATGATCCTTAGGGAAAGGTAATGAACGGGTCAAAGAATATGTAATACTCAAATATAATTGAGTCTAAGTAAAGGTTATGAAATAAAACTTACAAGAATTTGTTATGAAGAATGGTGGTAGTGGTAATAAATAAAACCTATATTAGGGTGATGTGTTGATGATATTCAACGATAAATTTTGATAAGAGATTTGGTGAAAACCGTGTAAGGGAGGTTTTAAGTTGATTCTGAGGACGGATTCTTATAAGGGAAAAGATGTGATAACCCGAATTTTTATAAGTTATTAAAATAAGAATTTAATAATTAAAATTCTTATTATGAGATATTTTGAGTTTGAGTATGTATATATACGTATATATATTTTTGAAATATTTGATCTGGTGTGAAGATATATATATATATATATATATATATATATATATATATATATATACACACACACACACACACATATATATATATATATATATATATATATATATATATTCATATATTGGAAAAGTGAGGTTTAATAGTTAAGTTAACTATTGAAGAAATTAAATGAATTTGGTAATTATTTTAAATATTTATTGAATTAAATAAATATTTTAAATAAATTATTTATTGAGAAAAAATAAATAATTTATGAAATTGTGGTATAATAATTTAGTTATGTGTGTATGATAATTAAATTAAAGCAAAGGTAAATTTTATTCTTTAAAGATTTAATTTAATTTAATGAATTAATTAAATTAAATGAATTATTTAATATTAAAGGAAATGAATAAATTAAATAAAGTGATGTTTCTAATTTATTAATTAAATTAGATATATAATTATTTATTAATTATATGTATAATGATAATAAGATTTTTTATTATTAATATGAGTTATTTAAATTAACTAAACTATGTTATTTAAATTAATCAACTAAGGGTGTGACATGAAACTATATAATATAAGATAATATAAAAATAATTTAGTTTGGGGGGAAAAAAGGTGGTAGCCAAACAAGGCCTTGTGGCCTTTGGCTTGTTCAACTGACGTCTTTTGTTTTTTTCTAACGAAAGAGTACGTGGGGTGGCCAGTTTCTTATACGCATCTTATTTTCTAAGGAGAAATAACAGAGGTTTAGAAAGAGGGCTTGGAAGAAGAGAAGAAATACAGTGAAAATTGAGAGATTAAGCCTATGAGATTTTGGCCAAGAGGAAGGAGATTCACCATCTTTTTGCTAAACCTATAATCTAGAGGATTAAAGGTATAATGTATCTTAATTTTCTTTGCAATACCTATTCTCTGTTAATTGGAAATTTTGTTGGATAGGGTTAAGATGTCGAATTCTATGTTTGTATGTTGTTGCTAAACTTGTTAGTTATCATCTATAATCCTTGGTTGATGTTTAAATTTGTGAGAATTGGTTTGTAGGAAGAAAGGTAAAATAGCAGTGTTTATATTATAGAATATGGCTTAGAAAGTACAAAATTTCATGGTCAATACTTGTTATAATCTATGAATTGATGTTGGATTATGTTAGTATGTGAAGAAATGAAAGCGGCGTAGTTTAAATTGTGTCAATTGATTAAGAAACGAAGCTGTGGCGATCGTATTCGCTAAAAGTGTTAAAACATGAAAATAGAGTATGAACATGTATTTTGGGTCAAATTTTAGGTTGGTTAACATTTTTATAAATAGTTAGAATTCTAGTATGTTGTAGTTCTATGAATTAAGAATCCATAGAATCGAAAACGGACTAATTTGGATGTGTATAACTCAAGTTATGAAGATTAGTAGGAGAAAAAGGGTCAAAAATCACGAAGAATGTAGCTTGAGTCCGTGTTACTGCTTTGCAAAGAGTTACTACGTGTGCCCTAAGTCATTTGAGGCGAATATGTTTTGTAGGGCGCAGTTGCTTTTGTCTAAGGCTTAATTAAGCAATTGCTACCAAAGTATGTCAGGTGTGACTACTTTGACCTATTTTAGCAAAATAGGCATAACATTTTCATACAAACTCCGATTGATATGATTCAAGATGATCCGGAACGAGGACGAATAGACCTACAACCTGTATTCTTTAAGTTTTTCAATTTGAGGTCGGGAACATGGGTCAAAATGGTCATTTGTAGGACTGTTGTGTTTTCAGAGGCAATCGGAGGGCGTCGAGCATGCACATATGCAAGTGTAGTGCTCTTGACGACAAAAGATGTTGTTCTAAGTTATATAACATGAATATTATGAAGTATAATGATTTTTAACATTAATAAATGATATATTAGATAAGTTGTATACGCATACCAAGCACACACAAGATAGACAAATTGGGCGTGTGACGAATAAACGTCGAAACGCTGTGATAAGTGATAATGAATGTAAAAAGTGTTTTAAGTCAAATGAAATGAACATTATAAGGTATGAAATGGGTTTAATATAAAACCAATAATGATTCCTAGCAAGACTTAAACACTTGAATGAACTTCGAATATGAAATATAGTGAGCTATAAGTCGAAAGTTAACACAATAAAATTGAACACTGTGTATTGATAATAGGAAGGGTTATGAGATGTAGAGTAAAGTTTGCATTAAAACTACTATTCGTTGCTATGTGACTAATAGTTAATGTGAATGATTATATAATTGTGTAGGGCACGTGAAGTGCAGATATTTGTAAGCTGTTAAACTGTTATTGGTAAACAACGATCAAGGCAAGTCTTTCAGTTCCTATTTGCTATGTGAATTTGATTGTTTTAAATCTTTATTGCAAAGAGCATGATGTGTTATATATATGTTGAATGTATGAAATGTTAAAGTCAACTTATGACTACGTTGATTGAGTAAAGCATGCTGATTGAGTAAGGAACTCAATTTTTATACTTGTTATATGAACTGTAACATGTATGTTATGTTAGTCCAATGTTTATGAGATATATGTTGAGCATGCTATTATGTGCTACGTGATGCATGAAAACTGTTAGATTTTGCTGGGCTGTCGAGCTCAACCTTGCAAATAACCATTTTTGCAGGTTAAGGATTGAAGGTAACACTATGTGCTACTTGAATGATGTGGATTAGAAATAATACATGAAGATTAATATTTTTAGCTAAAGTTGTTAAGATTCATGAGATGTACTAAATGTTTTATGATGTATAGTTTTCTGTTGAGTTGTAAAGTTAAAGTTTGACTTATCTGATATGCAAAGGTTATCGAATTGAAATTTAAAATTTGATATAATAATTGTGATGAAGTGAATCATGGATTATATATGTTTCAAAGACATGTAGATGATAAAGGTTTTGATTCAGGGAATTAAAGTAAGAAGATAGAAAAGTTTAAATTATTCCGCATATTATTAAGTTTAACATCGAATAATGATGTAAAATCAGAAGGTAGATGTGTTATTAACGACCGAAGTTAATAATTAAATTTTATGAATTTTGGGGTCGTTACAGTTGGTATCAAAGCTGTAGGTTATAAACTTTAGGTAGGAATACCTTAGGCTATAACCCTAGAGATGAGAGGTGAAGATAATGAAAGAATAAGCTCAAATAGAGTTTGAACAATAAGAAGTAATTTAAGAAATTTATAGAGGAAGGATTAAAACATGTGTGAAAGGATTCAAAGAAGAATCTCACCGAGTTATAAGGAATATGAATGTAGGGTTACCCAACTCCAATAATAAGAATGTAAGATGATAATAAATAGACAATGTCTATAAGAAGAGAATGATGAAGAAGTTAAGAATCAAAAAGTTATATTTAAGTATGGTACAATTGTACTCTTTAATGGTTGATGTATTGTTTCTGGGCTAAACGATTCCTTCATAGAGCGGAGGTATATACGAACTAGCAACTCGGAACCTAGTTTATTGGTTGTTTGTGGGAAACCACTCAACGTACCATATTGAAACTATTAGAGACTCGATGTGTACTAAGTATAGAAAGTGGATACGTATAATGAAAATGTGGAACTCAAAGGAAATGTTGAGCAATGTAAATGAAGCTAGAAATTCTTAAAGTAAGAATTATTATATAAACAAGAAAATTCAAGGAAGAATCTTGAAGAGATATAAAGATAAGAAATGGCAATAGCCAAGATAACGAATAATGTCGTAAATGATGAAAAAGGAAAGAAAGAGGATCGTAAAACAAAACGATCACGAGTTAATAAAAGAATTTTAAGGGAGATGATTATTATGATTATAGAATAAGATCACGACGTGATCTGTTTAAGTTATAAAAGAAAAATGGTCTATAAGGTTTGAGTAATTATAGCTTAATGCTATGAAGATGATGTACTATGAAATAATACGAGATAACTCACGAGGAGTTATAGATAATGTGATATGAGGATTTCGTATCGAGCAAAGAGCAAGTTAAGAGTAAGATAGAGTTAGGTGGGATTTCAATTGAGGACTCATGTGATGGCTGAGTTGTACAAACCTTTGTATGTGCGAGGGTTTTGTGCTTGCGCTCAGTTTATCACATTGATAATCATTGGAATGTTGGTGTCGCGCTATCAATGTATATGTGGCGAAAAGGTGATGCTTTTCTCATGTGTATATTTGATAGTTAGAAACTATTAAAATTAGTAAGATATTAATAGGATTAGGTGCGGTTCTTAAAACTTATGCATATAGTAAGTTCGTGACTCACAATAATATGATATGTTTTGAACCCCTCAGCGAATAGACGTATATGGTCTGACTAGGATAAGTTCTTAAACTCATACTATTGTGGAAAGTTCCTGAACTTCCAATGTGCGATAAGTTTGATGAACTATACTGGGGTATAGATAAGTTATGAATGAAGAATTGAGGATTATGGGAATAGATAGAATTATTAAGCAATGGATCAGTATAGAGAATGGAGACATAGGTTTTCCAAATCTTCTAGATTTGCTAGACTTTCAAAAATTTATTGACTTCGTGCCGATGGTTTTACTTTTAATTTTTGAAAAATGTTGGATCACACTAGTGAACCAAAGAATTTTTAAAATAGTCCTATTATTCGCGTATCTATGCTGTTTGTTTCGGCTAGAAAAAAAAATTATTTTTAAATTTTAAAATACCTTTTAACTATATGTATCGGGTGATATGATAAATGATGGAGTCATCAATGAAATGGAACCTGGTGTTGGATGTGATCATATGATCGTCAGCCCACTATGGTGAGATGTAGTATGACAACGTCATAATCATGACGCCATAAAAAAATTTGAGATTTCTTTAAGATATGAGAATATATATATATATATATGTATATATATATATATATATATGTGTGTGTGTGTGTGTGTGTGTTGATGTCCAATTGATGTCCGAATTGTTGTAGAAGTCTATGCTATTTGATTCAACTAGACTAATATTGAAAGATGTTCATGAAATTCAAGCGTTTCTTGAGAAGTTATGCCAAACCAAATTATTTTGGTGCGGATTCGGATGTTGAAAAAAGTCGAGGTGAACAACCTTGTAAAAAGGACATGTTATCGAGACAATGGTTCCGAAAAGTAACGATATATAGTCGTTCACGATGTTAAGATTTAATACGTTGTGCACGATGTAGGGTGCGAAGAGTTGATTACCTAAAGTACTTGTAGAGAGTTTTTCGATTCAGTGATTGCTAAACATTCTCATTAAAGATGGTTTATTGTGATAATGTCTTGTTAAACACGGAGAAGAGTTCAAGGTCCCAGTATAGTCTTATGATTGTTAAAGGTTCAAGTCGAGATACTTGATAACCTAGGGACGTAGTTCAAGGTCTTATGACCCCTTAGCATGATTTGGAATCTTTTAAATTCCTGTTATTCATATCACTTCCCAATTATTGAGAAATTTTGGAAGATTCTTGTTATCCTGAAAGGTGAAAGTGGAAAGGATGAGAAAAATTAAGCAAAACATAATAATTTCAAGAAGGAAATGAAATTCTAGAAAGAAGAGAAAGGTGAAACTCTTAAAAGAGGATGAGGTGAGGAATATGATGATCTTAGAAAGATCCTTAGAGAAAGAATTTGGTTACATAACCTAATGAAAATATAGATATTAACATAAAATTTATTTTGATAAATGGAGTGAATGAAAATTAGTAAGTCCAAAATTTCGAGGACGAAATTCTTAGAAGAAGGGGTGAATGTAATGTCCCAGGAGTTTGAGAATATAGTATATGATAATTGTAGACACTCGAAATTTTCTATTTACTACTGTCACTAACATTGCAGGAGGATGATTAAATCTTTTTCGAGAGGAACCACGAAAGACAATCCAAACCCGTCTGGGATACTCACCGGAAGTTCAACATCAAACCCCGGATCGCGATGCAGGGAGTAACAAATCCAACCTCGGAGATAACCCCGAGGATCTGCAGATCTGAATATCGAACTCACACTTTGAGAAGACCGATTAATCTCGGAGATGACCCCAAGGTATCCAGTCTCAGTCCCAACCATGGGAATAGCCACCAACCTTGGTGATGACCCCAAGGAATGCAATTTCGGAGATAACCCCGGAAATGCTTGTTTCAAATCGACCCGACTTCAATCTCGGCGCTCTCTGGCGAGATCTGCATTGTACCAACCCGACAATAACATCGGGAAGACAGGCACACCTCAAAGATGACAATGAGGACCTTCAACAATTGCAGTAGTCCAATCTCAGCGAAGTCTGAGCAACGTCTGCTTTATCAGCCCAATCCGGCGATAACACCGGTGAGGGGAAACATCGTCATCTCGTCAAACACGATGCCACATCACATCTCTACGCAACGATGTCCCACAAGGCTAACAAATCCTGAGTGACTATTGTGCGGGGTAACGAATGAAAGTTGAAGCTTGAAGACTGGAGGGCATCGTCCCATCTTCAATGACTTCGCACAAACTCTAATCCCATGCCATCGTACAACTCTCGACAACGGCGGTCCGAAATAGGTCCTATATACCTCAAACGAATGCCCGGATTGCACTTCTGAAAGTTCGAGTGGACATTATAGTGCCTGAGTGCACGTATTTCGAGACGACCCGACCCGAAAAAACCCAACCAACAGGGTTACCTCTGTACACACTACGGCTCATTAGCAGTACACCTATGACTAATATGCCTATAAATAGAGGGCTTGGGGTGCTTTGATTTTAAAGAGAAAAAAACGCGGAAACCACACAATTTGCTTCGCTTTTCGCCCATCTGATGTATTTTCACATTTTAAACACACAGTGAGCTCATATATAGCCTCTTTTGTACCCACAAAAGCCGGTGTTTACCCACTCTAAAGATATAGAAGCCTTTTTTATCGATCATTTGTAAGCCTTCTCACACACTTTAGAGTCTTTCTCTTCATCTTTACACACCTTCTACACGTTGAGAGTCGTGTTGCTTGCTTTTACCGGACTTGATCCAGTGGTTTCGATCGATCTATATATATATATATATATATATATATACATATATATTATACTAACATTATCGAGTTATGCCTCGATTGAGCCTAGACTTTGATGCAGGAAGCGTTTACTATATATTATATATATATATATATATATATATATATATGAATTGTGGTGAACTTTGTTCGATGGGCCTGAACTTGATGCAGATGCGTTTCTTGCTTATATATATATATATATATATATATATATATATATATATATATATATATATATATATATGGTGGACTACATTCGATGAGCCCGAGTTTTATATCCTGCATTTACTATTATATATATATATATATATATATATATATATATATATATATATATATATATATATATATATATATATATTATATATATAACTGTGGTCAAAATACATTACGATGAGCACAGATTTTACATCCTATGCGTTTATTGCTTTTAGATATATATATATATATATATATATATATATATATATATATATATATATATATATATTTATTGTCGCCCTACTGAGTTTCCTTACGTGGCGAGTTGATACGCTTTTATGGCTTTATTTATATTTCTGATCCCCCATGGAGGTGCTTCGTGGTTGGTGATCATGTCTGTATATATATATTTATAGCTTTTATATATATATATATATATATATATATATATATATACCTGCTTACTTCTTTCTTATAAATTGTAGCATTCTGTGCTCCTAGGAATCATGTGATCACAGATTCATCCCATTGGATCTAGATTCGGTTCCCGTGACGGACATTTTTCAGCTGTAAGCAGCTTGTAAATTATTTTGCGGTGTCTGAATTTCCTCAGATGGTTTCCATACCCACGAGGAAGTCGGCATTATTTTTGTATATATTATTTTCGTACGGATGCCTCGCATCCGTCAAATAAAATCAATCGAGCCGATCACTTAATAAAATGGGAGTGTAAAAGGTCTCAATTCCAATTGAGCATCAGGGTTTGAAAAACCTCTTTTATAAAACATCACTGCCATATCTTGCTAAAAAATAGAATTTTTACATAAATTCAAACCCTGTGTATATAGGTTCGAACGAGGCCTTGCACAACTTCCATATAACAAAGACATTGACCCACACACACACACACACACACGGATAATAGTTTCTTGAAAAGAGGCGGTCGTGTGGTAACACGGATGTGGGGGGTGAGTGCTAACACCTTCCCCAGCATAACCAAGTCCCCGGACCCTAAATCGAATCTCGGTTTCACAGGCCCGTATATCGATGTCACATCAACTTGGGTCAATGTGCAAACCTTTTCTCGGTTGTGTTGGTACAACCATTTAAAAAACCAATGGCGACTCTTAACGGTCCATCGTCGACATCATACATATGGGACCTTTTCACTTGTTTTTTAAACAAATCTCACCTAAAATGAGAACACCAAAGAACAAGTAATGAAAGGGACATCCAAAAATCCCGGCGTCGACAGGTGGCGACTCTGCTGGGGACACCAGTAAGAGGACTTAAGCCGCTATTATAATCTTTTCAAAACTATTATCTTCTTGTGTGTGGATGTTGCATTTATATTTTGATGAATGTGTACGAATGCATTTCCTTATTGCACTTGTGTACTTCGCACCATAAGCTAACTTGTGATGCTAGTGCTTCTTAACTTGCTTGTGATATAACTTCTCTTGTGATATTAGTGCTTTCACATGTCATCATTTTCATACGGTGAGACCGCGATGTATGTGAATGTATGTTGTGTGGTCCCTCCACCGGAGGCTATCCGTCGGTGTTTGATTCTTTGGACTCGTGAGAAGACTAATTCTCCGAGGCTCGGAAAGGCACCACCAAATTCGCTCCAGTTGAAAGGCCGGATTAACTTCCGTCCTAGTAGATTGCGATGATTTGGGAACCTTCATGCCAAAAAGCAGCGAGAGTAACCTAAGATAGGTCGACCTCGATAAACCCAAAAGCGGAGAAAGTCTCTTCATGCTCTCATTTCAATTACTTGTAAACACAATTACTTGTAATTTCATTTCATATCTATCTCCATATAATGAGAAATATGAAAAAATGTGTACACATACATGCTACCAATAAAAAGTGACATCCGTTATGCGGAGGATAAAATTCCTAAAATGGACACATCACATAGCATGTTATTATATACATCCCTAAAAGACTAAACTATGCCAGTCTTTACGTAGAGAATCAATCGGACTTCTACCCGTTCAAAGTCCAAAAAGCGAACGAGCCTATATATCGATCATGTCATCATCCGACGGGTGAACTTAATCCGGTTTCTATGAAAAATTTGTGGATTAAGCAAACAAATTACTGATTTGGTTGTTCTACTCAAAAATTACACCGATCTACACAGGGTGAAAAAATACCCGTACATCTTGAGCCCCCCCACACGAGGAGGAATCCGGTCATTACCATACCTAAAACCACGATTGGATCGACGAACAAAACTCTTGATCTTGCCCATCCCTTTGGAGATCCGGAACCTTTGGTGACATCAAAAGAAAGTCCTCCAAATGGAAGAGACCCTTGGCGCTATCAAAGGAATTGGAACACACAGGGAGTGTTTCATATCTTGATCATGTATTTTTCACTGGTGTTCATTACCTAGAAAATTTAAAACTCGACTTTGAAAAATATGACGGGTTAGGAGATCCTTACACACATTTAAAAGTATTTATTGGAGAACTTGGATCCTATCTGGAGGATGAAAAAAGCTCGAGAATGCAATTGTTCCAAAAGAGTCTAATGGAGAAGCTTGGTTAAGTGGTACACAAGATTAGACAACTCCAAAATCCATAGCTGGGAAGATCTAGCACATGCCTTCCTCACTCAATATAGTTTACAAACTCAGATGGCTCCTGATCGATATCAAATTACCAAGATCAAGAAACAGTCTAACGAGTCTTTCAGAGAGTATGCTCAGAGGTGGAGATGTCTGGCTGCCCAAGTTAGTCCTGCCATGACAGAATTAGAAATGGTCATGACTTTCATAGACATACAAGAAGCTCCCTTCTATGAGAGAGTTTTAGCTGGCATCGACAAACCATTTTCTGAAATGGTCAAGCATGGGGAGATGGTTGAGATGGGATTGAAGTCAGGAAAGATTCAAGACCTAGATGCACTCAAAGCTATTGCGGATCACATCCAATCTGGAAATTATAGGAACAACCCGGAGGGTCCATAAAAGAAAGAGGAAGATGTTTCCACGATACTACGAGGGCAAAAAAGGCAATCAAAACATGCCTATTCAAAGGAAAACTACACTCCCTTTCCGGCCACGATCTGCAAACCCTCCAATACCAAAAGGTGGAGAAGTCAAATGCCCTCAGTGTTTACACCCTTAGGGATACCCTCGAGAACATTCTTAATCTTACGACAACACGAAGAAAATTACGCATCTTCTTCCACGAGCCAACCCTAATGGGCGGGGTTTCAATCTTTGCTAGGAAATGTGCTTATCATGCTTAGGGGCACTGGACATGATACTCGAGATTGTTGGGCCTTGAAACACAAGATCCGGGACCTAATAGACAATGGGGAGATCGTGGTCACCAAACCCGATCGACCTCACGTTCAAAGACAACCCTCTTCCTCAACCAAAGAAGAAGAAGAGTCAACATGATTAATTGGAGCGATGGGCGGAGTTCCAATTTGGTTGTGATTCCTCCCGACCATCAAAGGCGGTGATGACGGATGGGATTATGCCAAGTTCCGATTCACAATGGAGCGAAAGATGAAATCTCTCTGCAAATAAATTGAACAATTGGCGGGCGGTGACTTATCGGCATCAAGTGACTCGTCAGTTAATCGACCGAGAGCATGCCGGTCTCCTACCTATTATTGTCATGAATATTCCTCGTCACTTTAAGAAAATGAAATCTTTGGAAGACAAAGTGACGAAGAGATCAAATGCCAAAGCCCATCGAGTTTCGCCAACAAAGGAAATTCACCTATCTGGGCCATCCTATGGAGGAAATCCTTCATATGCTAATCAATGAAGGAAGGATTAGTTCCCTTCTACCTCCAATCAACCCCCGTTCAGGACCGTACAACTCTGATGGAGTGTGCCAATATCACTCCCAGTCTCGTGGTCACAACACAGAAGAATGTTAGGCACTCCGCCACCTTATTCAAAATCTAATCGACAGTGGTATCCTAAGCCTAGCGGACGATAATACTGTGTTACGTGCAAGTGAGGATTCGAGTCCTACCAAGTGGAAGAGTGTGGTAGAAGTCATATCCACTGAAACTGATGGGATTAATACCTTACTCACAATGCCAACACTTCAACTCAAGGGAGGAAACAATCCTTTGAAAGTGGCCGCTCTCGAGCCAATCAACTTGCCATGCAGAGCACAATATCCTATTGTTAGCTTGCGCAAGGTTCTGTGGAATTATGGAGAAGGTGAAGGATCCACCTCACATACAATTGCTGCAGTGTCGAAGAAAAATCCACTGTATCTCCCCCATCAGGTGATGAAGCCCACCACCAAATCAAAGAGGAAAATACCCATGGAGAAGATTGAAAAATTCCTCTGCGCTGTGGGTCATAATGAAGCTACGATGGTTTTAAGCTTGAAAGAAGCTCCACAACAAATATCAATTTTTGACTTGGTCCTAACTTCCGAGAATCATCGGAAGGTCTTGTTAAAGGTTCTAGAAGAAGCCTATCTCCCGACATCAGTGGATACAGAAAAGTTTCAACATATGGTTGATCACATTTTCAACAACAATGTGATATCCTTCACTGATGATGACATACCATCCGAAGGGACAGGTCATTGCAAGCCATTGCACATTGCGGTCTTGTCCTCCGGATATATGGTAGCTGGAGTCTTAATAGATGGAGGTTCCTCTCTGAATATCTGCCCATATGCTACCTTGGTGAAGATGAACATCAATCTCAACCGAATTCGGAGTAGCCATACTATCATCAAAGCTTTTGATGGAGCCCGACGAAATTCGGTCGGAGTAATTGAGCAACCAATCAAAATTGGTCCTCACACATTCTGCGTATCTTTCCATGTGCTCAAGATAGATTCGGGATACAACCTTCTCTTGGGATGACCATGGATTCATATGGCTGGGGCAGTCCCCTCCACTCTTCCCCAACAGTTGAAATACATTATCAACAATAGCCTGGTCACAGTCAACGCTGAACCAGAGATTCCTCAGCATGGAGGCATGCCATTCATTAATGCCAATGCCGATGTGGAACCAGTACGCTTTCATGCTTTGGAAATAAGCAACACCCAATACCATGCTATTGGAGCACCATTGCCCGAACCCAAGATTTCTGCCGAGGTAATGTCGACCACTCAAGAAATGATGTCGTTGGGTCATAAACCGGGACAAGGGTTGGGTAAAGATTGCCAGGGTATCAAGTACCCAATTCACTTAACCAGAAAAAACTGGAATAATTTGGGCTAGGCTATTACGCGATTCTAGTCACAGGAATCCTCATAAACATCAGCAGATTCCTTCAGCTTCAACCATGTGGCGTTTATCTTCGCCTTCAAACTCTGAGTCCTTACAACCTCCCGTAAAGGTGCCAGCCAATATAATAGCTATGTTATGTCCCAAGACGGTAACAGTGAAAGGAAAAGAAATCTTTGTTCCAAATCCCGCAGTGGAAGAAGAGGAACGAAGAATCAAGCAAGACGTCATCCGAATGATGTCAGGCATACGCATCATCGTTAATGATGAGCACACCAACAAATACAGCCCAGACGATGATTGCCCAGATGTAATCGCCATCATTCGGGACAGGGAGGATGATGATAATCCCTCCATCACTACAGTCCACCCAGACTTTGCCCTTGCCAATTGGAACAGCGTTCCTTGCTTTGGTCGACGAGGGTAAAATGGGCAGAACTCTTTCTGCCATGTAGATATAATAATTGCTTACTTTTCTGTACAGTATTAGCAGTTTATTTTGCCAGTATATGCTAACACTGTGTATGATCAACACATTTCATATATACTAAGTGAAAGCATATTTTGTTTCAGGACTCTGAATTTAGATGTGCATGTACTTGCGGATATGATGCCTCTCCTACACAAGGATTGTACCTTTGATGTAGAGATGAATTGACCTTGATGGATATCTGAGGATGACATTGAGGTGCCTCGAGAAATTCAAGAATGGGTCAAAGACAAACCCAAACCCAACCTTGATCAAACCACTTCTTTCAATCTCGGAACCTTAGAAAGCCCTAAGTTAATCCAGTTGGTTCGGACCTTACCCCAAACCAGCGGAATGACATGGTTACGCTATTAACCCAATTCGGGATGTGTTTGCATGGTCTCATGAAGACATGGTGGGTTTGTCCACCGACATTGTCCTTCATCGCCTTCCCATTAAAGAGGGATTTAAGCGGTCAAGCGAAACTCGGACGGTTGAAACCTGAATGGAGTTTCAAAGTGAAAAAATAAATTGTGAAATAATTTCAAGCTGGCATCATCATGGTGTCTACATATCCTGAGTGGATATCCAACATCGTGCCCGTACCTAAACCTGGAGGGAAGGTGCGAGTTTGCGTGGATTACCAGGATTTGAATAAAGCTTGCTTAAAAGACAGCTTTCCCGTGCCATTTATCCATATTCTTATTGACAATCTGTGCAATACGACATGTACTCCTTTGCTGATTGCTTTGAGGGGTACCATCAGATCATGGTTGCCGAGGAAGATCGTGAGAATACTGCTTTCATCACTCCTTGGGGAACCTTTTGCTATAGACGGTTGTCATTCGGCCTCATTAATGCCGGAGCTACCTATTAACGAGCTATGATGGCTCTTTTCCATGACTTAATGAACAAAGAGATCGAGATCTACGTGGATGACATCATTGTCAAGTCCTGGAAGGAGGATGACCATATAGACTATCTCAGAAAGTTGTTCAACAGGTTGCGTAAGTACAACTTGAAGTTGAATCCAGTTAAGTGCGCCTTTGGCGTTCAATTAGGCAAGTTGCTAGGATTTCTAGTCAGCCACAAAGGGATAGAGATGGATCCTGCCAAAATCCAAGCCATCACTGAAATGCCCATTCCTCAGACAGAAAATGAAATACGGGGTTTTTTGGGAAGAATCAACTTCATCGGCGAGTTTTATCTCCCACTCACAAACAACTTTGTGAGCCAATCTTCAAGCTATTAAGGAAGAACTCCTCCATGAAATGGAATGATGAGTGCCGAGAATGCCTTCCTTATAATCAAGAAACAACTAGTCAAAGCTCCCGTGTTTGGTACCACCCGAGGATGATGTTCCCCTGTTCATGTACACATCCATAAGTGACAATGCCATGGGCTACATCTTTGGAAACGGAAAAGACGATAGAGGCGAAGAATGAGCTATCTATTACCTCAACAAAAGGTTGAAGACGGTGAACACAAGTACACTCGATCAAAAAAGGCGTGTTGTGCTTTAGCATGGGCTTCCATGAGGTTACAACATTACCTCCATGGTCACACAACCCATCTCATATCCGTGTGGATCCTCTCAAATGCGTGTTTAACAAACCTATGTTAAATTGTGTGGGTACATCCCGGATGGCGATTGATCCTACAATAATTTGACATCGTATATGTGACTCAAAAAGTCCATCAAAGGTCAAGGAATCGTGGATCAATGGCGGCGCATTGCACCTTGAGGATTTCAAACCCTTGGAAACATATTTCCTAGATGAAGGAGTAATGATAGTGCGACAACATCATCGATCGATACACGCCAATCATGGAAGATGTATTTTGATGGAGTTATTAATATGGAAGGTTACGGAGCTGGGCGGTTCTAGTATCGTCTGGGGAGCGATATCCGTCGTAGTCAAATTACGGTTTATCGGCACAAACAATACGGATGAGTATGAAGGCTGTCTCATGGGGAAAAAACTTGCCCATTCAATGGGCGTCAGGCGGTTAACTGTCTTTGGAGATTCGGAATTGGTAATCAAACAATCCACCGAAATCTATCAAACCAAGGAATTACATTTGCTGCCTTACCATCGGCAGGTTTTGAAGATGGCTTTGGAGTTCGAAGAAATCTCCTTTATACATGTTCCTCGTAACAGGAATGACTTTACGGGCGCATTAGCAACTTTGGCCTCCCTGATTCGCATATCAGACAAAGAACATTTGCCGAGTGTCACAATTTCCCTGCACAAGGCCCTAGCCTATGGGAATTACGTTGGAGAAGTATCGGATGAGCTACCTCCCATCCAACATCCTTGGTATCAGCATATCAAGGAATATCTGCGAGATGGATCTACACCCGCTGAGGCGAGCCCGACTGAGGAAAGGCAGATCCATCGACTTGCTATGAAGTTCTACCCGAGAGGAGATGCGCTCTACAAAAGAGATGCAGGACTAGGTCTCCTCAGATGTTTAGACAAAGATCAAGCCCAAAGGCTTATGGATGAAATCCATGGCGGAGTCTATGGCCCCCACATGAGTGGCCCCCTCCTTGTCTAGAAAATCCTCAGTTCGGGACATTATTGGCTATCTCTCAAAGCTGATTGCAACGACCACGTCAAAAGATTCAATCAATGCCAGATTCATGGGAATGCTATACACGCCCCTCCATGGGAACTCCACAATATGAGTTCACCTTGGCCCTTCTCAATGCGGGGAATGGACGTTATCGGGCCCATTAAGCCTAACGCCAGTAATGGTCATCAGTTTATTTTCACCATGATCGACTACTTTACCAAGTGGGTAGCAACAGCCTCCTTCCCCAGGGTTATTAAAGAAGTCATCATTGCTTTCATCAGAAACAATGTCGTTTGTCGATATAGACAACTAGAGGTGATTGTGTCAGACAATGCCAAGAACCTTAACAACAAAATGATGGAGGAATTATGCAGTAAATTCCACATCAAACCTCTCAACTCTGTCATCTATCATCCGAATATGAACGGTGCTGTTGAAGCGGCTAACAAAAACATCAAGAAGATTATGCAAAAGATGTCCGCCAACCACAAATATTGGCCTGACCTATTGCCTCTGACTCTATTAGCCTACAGAACCATGATGCGTACTTCAACTGGGGCAACCCCCTACGCTTTAACCTATGGGATGGAAGCAGTGCTCCCCATAGGAGTTGAGATGGAATCTCTCAGAGTGTTGATCGACGCTCAACTGGATAAAGACCAATGGGTACAAGACAGGTATCACCAATTGTCTCTAATAGACGAAAGACGAACCACGGCTATCTTCCATGGTCATTTATATCAGCAAAGGATCGCCAGATCCTACAACAAAAAAGTCCGGCTACGGCAGTTTAGACAACATGACTTGGTTTTGAAGAAGATTCTTGACAACCAAGATCAGGCTAAAGGAAAATTCGCTCCTAATTGGGAAGGCCCGTTTATTGTCAAGGAAGTATTGACAGGAGGCGCTCTCAGATTGCAAGAAATGGACGGCGATGAATTTCCCCAACTCATCAACTCAGACGCCGTGAAATGGTACTATGTCTGAAGTAATTTGCAAACACCTTGATGCATAATCATCAGGTCACCAGTCATTCTGGTTCTTTAACCCTTTACCACCTACAACTTTCCTACACTTTGCCCCTCAGGGAAATGTACTCTTTAAGCCAGCAGCCTGGCTCTCCTTTGCGCTCATAAAACTTAGGTCATCCCACCGCAGATTGAACCTCTTGCGTTCGTAGTTTGGCTACCCATACCTGGGATCAAACTACTCATAGATGCAGTTTATCCTCAACCTAGGATTAAACTTTCTCCTCCCCGCACTCTAACCTGCACATGGGATCACGCTTTTCTTCTCGCCGTGAGGGGCGAACTACGTCGACCTGATCTCCTCCTCAATAGGAGTACGTAGGCAACCATGTTACATGGCCCGATCGCAATAAAACAAAAACAACAAAAACATTTCTACCCTTACAAAAACAAAAATAACCAAAAACATTCCTACACCATGTCAGCCATATACAGCGTTGAACCTCTTACACCAAGTTCGAACTACGCAGACCTGATCTCCTCTTCAATAGGAGTATGTAGGTAGCCATTCATGGTGTGGTCTCACCCCCTACCAAAACACAAACCCTTTTCAGTTGGTACTGGGATCATCCTTCAATCCACTACATTTCATTTGGCTTCAGACCAAAGGGATGGAATTACCTGAACTCCTCCCAAATAGGAGATTCGGCGAACATCTAAGCTGCGGTCATACCTTGAAGAGCAACACCAATCCATAAGAGATGGAATTAACTAGGCTTCTCCTAAATAGAAGTACTGGCGACCATCTGTGGTGCGGTTAATTTCAGAGAGGAAAACCACACTCCTCTCCACATTTCCATCCAGAAACCAGTCCCAAGACACCAAAGATGGTAGGGATACATATAGATCGATGATCCATTCTGAACTATCCAGAGACAACTCAATGTCCATCCACCCAGGAGGAATTCAGAATACATCAAGATCACAAGCTCTGAAGCAGCAGGCAAAATATCAAGAAAATAGCAAGGCATATGTAAAAGGGAAGTGATCCAAAAATATATTTCCCTGTCATATATAATGATGTTTGATATATATACAATGTAAACTGTACATGAAAAAATGGCTACGCTAGTCTGTGCAGGTAAATACAAGCTCATCTATAAGTCAGGATATATGCGAGCTAATAAGCTTAACATGGCGTCCCTCTCAGAAGACGGAGGCGAAGCTGTGGTCTCCTGTATGAGAATATCCACACGACCCAAAAGATCTGTAGCCATCTGCATGGTGACCATATGATCATCAATATATGCGCTCATCTCTGCAATCATGCCAGTGGTAAGGGACCTCATTGCAGTATTATCTGTGATGGCTACATCCGGCGGATATAGCACTATCCCGCTCAACTATCACTTGCATCTCCTGGTGATATAGCCTCATCCCGCTCTCAACAACAGTGGCATCTCTGCGATCTAATGCCTTGTCTCTCTCCAATAGAGCGGCGTCCCTCACATCAAGAACAGTCGACATCATAGATCGAATCTGGTCTCTCTGAAAGGTCATCAGATGAAGACTCTGCTCTAAGTACTGTGCCAAGTGCTGAATCACAAAGGTACTAGTACTAGGAGAATCTAGAAGAAATGCTAGCAACCCAACAGCGGGCTCCTCCTCGATGTAGGTATCATGTCCTCCCTAGGCTCTGCATCGTCTGACTCACTATCCAGTACTGCGAATACTGCTGCAGTCGATAAAATCTCTGTCTCCATCCACGCGGAATACTCTGCAGAATAACCAGGATGACTGACAGAAAAAGCAGCTATCTCACGTTGATCCCAACAAGCATACACATTGGATCGGTCCTCTGCTGAGAGATATCGAGAAGTTGAACACTGACCTATCGCCCCCTCGAAAGGATGAAAATCCTGGAACTGGTCGAACTGCGACATCACGGCCAATGGGTGATAAGTAGTCACGCCCCTCAATCCAGCCAGAGGGAGGAAATCCATGCGGAGCATGAGTAATGAAGTCAGATGGTGAACAAAGCCCGAAACACGACAATATGCTAAATGGATCTCTGATATCTGCCAAAAATGCGGACCAAGACTGAGCATCTGTACACTCCGATGGCTGAAAGGAGTATGACATGGCCACATCATGGGAGAAGCAATACCCATGTCGTCTAAGGGTACCAACCATTCTCAAGTGTGACATAAACCACACGTCTGACATGACCAAACTCCCCATGAACACTCACATGGGATACGTTGCAAATAGGATGCCGACCGCAGGGTCTTTGCTACGATCATAGGTATAATGGTGCGACCCTCTCTCACAGCCATAATAACACCAATGTCTATCTCGTCCATATATCATGGCATATAGACATCTGACGATCGCATACAATGATTAGTACATCAACTCTGGCCAAATGCCAAAGGTCCTCCAGTGCGGTGAAATCCCCGGCATATCGTGAATAGCTATCATCTGAGCCAAATCTGTCATATAGAAAACGCTGGGAGATCACATGGCTAGATGTCAGCTCGTCCTGCACTACTCTGCGCCTCAATCTTGTGAGAGTCATGAATCGTCTACTCATGTCTCCCAAAGCTAGATGCACGTAAGGTCTTTCTAAAGCGCAAAGCGAATCACAAACGTCCGCTCTAGCATCCGTCTACAATCCTGCGGGAACACGAAAAGGCAATAAAGTTATGGTATCTTTGCGAAGAATCGATCTCACGGTCACCCTATCAGGGGTGACATGTTATCGTACTGCGATCGCATACCTAATGCCACCAGCGACGGTGGGGTATGATCTATCTGACTAAGCTCGTCGAAGAAGACATCTGTGCGGGCCGTGTCATAAGACCATTCAGGGGTTAATGCCGAATATCTCTGGACATACATACATATGTGCATAACATGATACATGCATAACAGATAATGGATGGCAATATGATATAGGGAATGAAAAATGGTGCATACATTCCTAAGTATATCATCATCTAATACATCAGCTCTGTACAGCTACAAATACAGGGAAATGGGGCACAACCGCCCTACTACTAACAGAGGCCTATCAAAAGATATAGCGAGAATGGGGAACAACCACCCAATATCTAACAGAGGCCTATCAAAAGATATAACGAGAATATACATCAGAAGAAAACTAGGGTCTCGATGTCTACGTCCTCAATCCTATCCACCTGATGTAACTCCTCCTGAGTCACTGGATCTCTATCAACAGGGATGTCAGGCCTATAAAGAGGAGGATCTGCGCCGGAAAAACCTAATGGGTCGTCTGAGGGGCCAGCGCTTGAGCTGGAAGGAACAAATGACTCCGCCTCTGCTGGATCTCTTCCCAAATGCCAGATAAATATGTGTGCCTGATCTAACTGCCGGGTCAAGCTATCAATCTGGGTCATATGAGTCGGAGCTTGGACACAAGCTACCCAATCCATCATCATCAAAGATCCTGGAACCATATCCCCTATGAACTGCGTGGCGCGGGACTGGGCTCCAATAGTGTGACGGGACCACCACTGCTGGAACGTCTCCTGAGTACATGGACCCTCTGATAATGCAAAACTGTCAACCCCCAACAATGGGATATCAGTGACGGGTGACTGTGATACGTGCCAATGACGCCTGGCAGGAGGCAAGATCAGTATACGAATCTCCCCTGTAGTGCTCCTAATAGCACACTCTCCTAAATAGGGCTCCCAGCCTCTATCAGTGAAGAGAGGAACTCTCCTGGTAGAGATCAAATACTCGACTCCGGTCGGATGTCCATCCTCAAAGCCGATGGTCAAATGCTCCCCTGAATAGGGAATCCATGTAATGGTACCCCCGTCAATCGAACTCCAAATGCACATCTTGGCGATGAGTGAATCCTTCACTCTGGGACCTCCGGTAAAATAGAACGGTGCCATCGTCATCCTCGTGGATAGGTATCTAAACCTAACACACTCACAGGATGCAAACATGGGAGCCTCTCATAGGCCCAAAATTGCCAACATACTGGCAAAACATCTACTATCAGTAAACACTCTTAACCTATTAATGGGAAAAGACAAGAGAAATACTCACCAACAGAAATGGGTAAAATCCTAGCCAAGCCTCGGTCAAACCCTGTGAGCGCATGCACATGACCCAGAGGAAATAGGCAAAGGTGTAAGAGCCCCAGTCATATTCTCCTATACGGTCCACATCGCGTGTGGCACTGACCAAAGCGAAAGATACCATGGAAGAGTTATCTTCTATGAAGCAGCCTTGAATGATCATCAGGAACAATCACCGCAGAACGCGATCCCTGATCCTGACATCATCAGGCATGGGCTCACTCAATAGCCCGCTAATAGCATCTACGCTCAAAGGACCTGAATGGACAGTCTTTCCTTTGAGCGCCTCCGCCGGAACTCCTAATAAGGATCTGACGGCAGTAGGGGTAATATTCGCCATGCAAGGCACTGGCTCCCCTCCAAACTCCATACCTGTGATAAATCACCAATCCATAGGCGTCATCATCACCTCACAATCCAGCAGATGGAGTGACTGAGTCTGATGGAACCATCGCTCAGACAAAGCCCTGAGGTAACCCCAGGGACATCGATGGGGAAGGATGGAGAAGAATGCCCCGAATCCCCACTCATGCACTACCGCTCTATAGTCAGGATGAAGCACCTGGTACATGGAGTGAATGCTAAACTAGTTCCCTCGAGGCTGTGTAAATCCTGGAACCTGCATGAAATGCAGATCAACATCAGAACCCTTTAATCCTCATCAATAGGAAAGAAGGAAGATCAAAGTCTAACGCCATACCTCGTTAGCATGCAAATACATCGATGGATGTCTGCCCAAATCACCCAGCAACTCTGGGTTCACCACCTGAATGCTCGGAAGCTCCTTGCGAGGGATATGTGCAGCAGGAGCGGGATCCTCAATCAGAATATCCGCCTCCTCGTCCTCAACGTCTGGAACACCTACCTGGACAGGACGTATCACGACCTCCACCAACCGACGAGGCTGTCTGACAGAACGGGGACGAGGCACTTCAGAAGCCCTCCGCCATACGCCAGAAGCGGTCCTGTAAGAACTGCTCAGGTGATCCGAATCCATAATATCTGGACAACAAATCTCCAAATCACCTCAGAAAGGGTGTGGTATTTCCTTACCTGGAGCTTTTTTAAAATGCATTTATGACTATATGCATGCATGCATTTACTTTAACATATAATAGAGTTAAAATGCATGACTACCCAATGCCTACATTTGAATTTTTTTTGCCATAGTCCCCTTTGAAAATAGGACTATCCACATGCACATAGGCATGTCTAGGTGGCCATTCAGTAGCACACCTGCCCCAAAGTCATATACATAATATATGCATTAAAAATCAAAATCATCATGCACAAGGCCAACCTCAATGCTAGGAGTACTTTGCCTTTCTACCTTTTGCTCATAGGACCTCAAATAGGACAAAAAATAGCAGACAAAGGTGCCAATTTGACTGTCTCAGAAGTCAAATTTTTTCACATTATTATGTTCAGCATGGTTTAATACTAACATTTACTATATTGAATATTTTTTATCAAGTTATTTGTGCATACATAATCACTACTATGTGTTTAGATGCATTTCGTGCGATAACTCACAATCTAATGGACAGAAACTGGAAAAAATACATGCATACATTACCAGGATAGTGTAGAACACTTATGCGGTGTGAAAATTTGCGTAAAGCGGCCCGAACTTCAATGAGATCTGAAAATGGCTCGCGGTTTTCTCTATGCGAAGCGAGTTAAAAATGACTTGTGAAGACCAGCCTGCAGGATTTATGATCCACGCCTAGCCGCAGGCCCACCTGCGGCTACAGCAGGTGCACCTGCGGCTCCCCTATGGGGGTCCCACCCCTCCAGCTCAGTCCAGTTCGAGTTGAAACGGAGTTCTTATGAACTAGAAAGGTTAAATCGAGAAGAAAAACGCCACGCGATTGAGAAAAACTGTATACAATCCTGGTCTTCTCAGATGAGACTTTGAATTTGTCCAGCACTCATTGGTAGTCACCTAAATACAAGGTATACCCTACCAATGATCCCAGTTGTCACAAATCACATACGGCAATACCTTATACAGGTTCGATGCCGCTGACTCTGGGTCGTTACCCTCTGTATATCCCCGACGGGGGTTACAACGTGAGTCCTCGACGAGGGTTACAACGTAGATCCCTGATGGGGGTTACAACACGTCCATCCGTTGACACATCTATCAACGAAGGTCAAGCAACCTTGACGTTATTTCAGCCGATGACAAGTAAACCCATCGAAGCATTGAGAGCTGTTCGATAATTGCGTACGTACTCATAAGTCCCCAGTAGATCCCCGACGGGGATTACAACGTGAAGTCACGGCATGGGATTACAACGTATATTCAAACCGTTGACACACATATCAATGAAGGTTAATCAACCTTGACGTCATTTCAGCTGATAGCGATTAAACCTATCAGAGCTCTAGAGCTATTCGAGGTTTTTATACCCAACTGCTCGTATTCCCCAGCGGATCCCCGGCGGGGGTCACAACGCAATGCTCCATTGATCTACACGATAGCGAAGGTCAAGCAACCTTGACAATCTATTCACAGAGCCTCAGCCGTTGATTCACACGTCAGGGAAGGTCAAGCAGCCTTGACAGTATATCCCATAGGATTTCTCAGCCGTTGATTCATATGTCGGTGAAGTACACGTCAACGAAGGTCAGGCATCCCTGACAGCATTTGCTATTGGCAGTAAATCCAGCAGGATCTTGACATACGTTGGCGATACTAACTAGGAAAGGTCAACGTTATCAAAGAGGATAGATGATGGAATATGTTATACACATCCTCAAACAGATCAAGCTTTATCCCCACAGATCCCTTACACATAAGAGGTACATCTTCAGGATCAAGTAATAATAAAAAACACAGGGATTTGGTGATAACTCCAACATCAACATCCTAACAGATTCAGCTTACACATCGAATCTGGTTAGCATTGCCAATCCCCAGTCGAAGCAACAGGGAATCAACAATCATCCCCAGCGTGTTGGGCTACAACCCCATACACATGCATCATACATTTGCATTATGTTGCTATCCATAGTACCATGTTTGTCTTGTTGCGTTTCAAGTGTCTAGGATTCTTTATCCTACCCATGCATCGCCATGCATGAGTATGATAAAGAGGGGCATCTGTAGACACTCGAAATTTTCTCTACTACTGTCACTAACATTACAGGAGGACAGATTCGTCTTTTAAGTGGGAACCCTGAAAGATAATCCAAACCGTCTGGGATACTATCGGAAGTTCAAAGATCAAACCCGGATCGCGATGCAGGAGTAACCAAATCCAACCTCGGAGATAACCTCGAGGCCTGCATATACAATACCGGAACTCACACCGGAGAAGACCGATTAATCTCGTAGATGACCCCGAGGTATCCAGTCTCAGTCCCAACCATAGGAATAGCCACCAACCTTGGTGATGACCCCAAGGAATGCAATTTCGGAGATAACCCCGGAAATGCTTGTTTTAAATGAAGCCAGCTTCAATCTCGGCGCTCACAATGAGATGCACTGTACCAACCCGGCAATAACATCGGGAAGACAGGCACACCTCAAAGATGATAATGAGGACCTTCAACAATTGCAGCAGTCCAATCTCAATGAAGTCTGAGCAACGTTTGATTTATCAGCCCAATCCGGCGATAACACCGGTGAGGGGCAACATCGTCATCTCGTCAAACACGATGCCACATCACGTCTCTACGCAACGATGTCCCACAAGGCTAACCAATCCCGAGTGACTATTGTGCGGGGTAACGGATGAAAGTTGAAGCTTGAAGACCGGAGGGCATCGTCCCATCTTCAATGACTTCGCACAAACTCTAATCCCATGCAATCGTACAACTCTCGACAACGGCGGTCCGAAATAGGTCCTATATACCTCAAACGGATGCGGTTGCACTTCGAAAGTTCGAGTGGACATTACGATTGCTGAGTGCACGTGCTTGAGACGACCGACCCAAAAAAATTCCTGCCAACCCGGTTTCCTCTCTACACCACACCTGCGGCTAATATGCCTATAAATAGAGGGCTTGGGGTGCTAATTTTTAAGAGAAAAAAGACGGGGAAACTCTGTACAATTTGCTCCGCACTCGCCCATATAGTGTATTTTCACATTTTAAACACCTGTGAGCTCATATATAGCCTCTTTTGTACCCACAAAAGCCAATGTTTACCCACTCTAAATATATAGAAGCCTTCTTTATCGATCAAATTGTAAGCCTTCTCACACACTTTAGAGTCTTTCTCTTCATCATTGCACACCCCTACTACGTTGAGAGTCGTGTTGCTTGTTTTTACCGAACTTGGTTCGTGGTTTCATTTCATCTGTATATATATATATATATATATATATATATATATATATATATATATATATATATATATTAACTAACATTATCGAGTTATGCCTCGATTGAGCCTAGAACTTGGTTTGATGCGTTTACTCACTTATATATATATATATATATATATATATATATATATATATATATATATATATATATATATATATATATATATATGAATGTGGTGGGACTACATTAGATGAGCACAGGTTTTATATCCGGTGCATTTACTCACTTATATATATATATATATATATATATATTATACTTATATATATAATTGTGAGCTGGAACTACATTCGATGAGCCCTAATTTTACATCCGGTATATTTATTGCTTATATATATATTTATTTTTAAATCACCTTTTGAGAGTTTCCTTCGTGGCAGTTGATCGCTTTTATGGCTTTATTTACATTTTTGATCCCCCATGGAGGTGCTTCGTGGTTGGTGATCATGTGCGTATATATATATTTACTGACTTATATATATATATACCGCTATCGCTCTTATAAATTAAAGATTTTGTGTGCACCTAAGAATCATGTGATCACGGATTCATCCCATTGGATCTAGATTCAGTTCCCATGATGGACATTTTTTAGCTGTAAGCAGCTTGTAAATTATTCTGCGGTGTCTGAATTTCCTTAGATGGTTTCCATACCCACGAGGAAGTCGACATTATTTTTGTATATATTATTTTCGTACGGATGCCTCGCATCCGTCAAATAAAATCAATCAAGCCGATCACTTAATAAAATGGGAGTGTAAAAGGTCTCAATTCCTATTGAGCATCAGGGTTTGAAAAACCTCTTTTATAAAACATCACTGCCATATGTTGCTAAAAAACAGAATTTTTACATAAATTCAAACCCTGTGTATATAGGTTCGAACGAGGCCTTGCACAACTTCCATATAACAAAGACATTGACCCACACACACACACACACTCAGATAATAGTTTCTTGAAAAGAGGCGGTCGCCGTGGTAACACGGATGTCGGGGGCTAACAACACCTTCCCCAAGATAACCAAGTCCTCGGACCTAAATGAATCTCGGTTTCACCGGACCCGTATATCAGTGTCACATCACTGGATCAATGTGCAAACCTTTTTTCGGTTGTGTTGGTACAACCATTTAAAAAACCAACTGGCGACTCTTAACAGTCCCATCGTCGACATCATACATGTCAGACCTTTTTCACTTGTTTTTTCAAACAAATCTCACCTAAAATGAGAGCACCAAAGAATAAGTAACGGAAAGGGACATCCAAAAATCCCGACGTCGACAATAATGATCCTTAGGGAAAGGTAATAAATGGGTCAAAGAATATGTAATACTCAAATATAATTGAGTCTAAGTAAAGGTTATGAAATAAAACTTACAAGAATTTGTTATGAAGAATGGTGGTAGTGGTAATAAATAAAACCTATATTAAGGTGATGTGTTGAGGATATTCAACGATAAATTTTGATAAGAGATTTGGTGAAAATCGAGTAAGGGAGGTTTCGTTGATTCCGAGGATGGAATCCTTATAAGGGGGGAAAGATGTGACAACCCGAATTTTTATAAGTTATTAAAATAATAATTAAAATTCTTATTATGAGATGTTTTGAGTTTGAGTATGTATATATACGTGTTATATATTTTGAAATATATGATCAATGTGTGAAGGGATATATATATATATATATATATATATATATATATATATATATATATATATATATATATATATACATATATTGGGAAAGTGAGGTTTAATAGTTAAGTTAACTATTGAAGAAATTAAATGAATTTGGAAATTATTTTAAATATTTATTGAATTAAATAAATATTTTAAATAAATTATTTATTGAGAAAATAAATAATTTATGAAATTGTGGTATAATAATTTAGTTATGTGTGTATGATAATTAAATTAAAGCAAAGGTAAATTTTATTCTTTGAAGATTTAATTTAATGAATTAATTAAATTAAATGAATTATTTAATATTAAAGGGAATGAATAAATTAAATAAAGTGATGTTTCTAATTTATTAATTAAATTAGATATATAATTATTTATTAATTATAAGTATAATGATAATAAGATTTTTATTATTAATATGAGTTATTTAAATTAACTAAACTATGTTATTTAAATTAATCAACTAAGGGTGTGACATGAAACTATATAATATAAGATAATATAAAAATAATTTAGTTTGGGGGGGGGGAAGGTGGTAGCCAAACAAGGCCTTGTGGCCTTTGGCTTGTTCAACTGACGTCTTTTGTTTTTTTCTAACGAAAGAGTACGTGGGGTGGCCAGTTTCTTATACGCATCTTATTTTCTAAGGAGAAATAACAGAGGTTTAGAAAGAGGGCTTGGAAGAAGAGAGGAAATACAGTGGAAATTGAGAGATTAAGCCTATGAGATTTTGGCCAAGAGGAAGGAGATTCACCATCTTTTTGCTAAACCTATAATCTAGAGGATTAAAGGTATAATGTATCTTAATTTTCTTTGCAATACCTATTCTCTGTTAATTGGAAATTTTGTTGGATAGGGTTAAGATGTCGAATTCTATGTTTGTATGTTGTTGCTAAACTTGTTAGTTATCATCTATAATCCTTGGTTGATGTTTAAATTTGTGAGAATTGGTTTGTAGGAAGAAAGGTAAAATAGCAGTGTTTATATTATAGAATATGGCTTAGAAAGTACAAAATTTCATGGTCAATACTTGTTATAATCTATGAATTGATGTTGGATTATGTTAGTATGTGAAGAAATGAAAGCGGCGTAGTTTAAATCGTGTCAATTGATTAAAGAAAGGAAATTTGTATGATATCGTATTCGCTAAAAGTGTTAAAACATGAAAATAGAGTATGAACATGTGTTTTGGGTCAAATTTTAGGTTGGTTAACATTTTTATAAATGGTTAGAATTCTAGTATGTTGTAGTTCTATGAATTATGAATCCATAAAATCGAAAATGGACTAATTTGGATGTGTATAATTCAAGTTATGAAGATTAGTAGGAGAAAAAGGGTCAAAAATCGCGAAGAACAGTAGCTTCAGGTCCTGTTTCTGCTAATGGGCATACCTGCGCTGTACCCTAAGTCATTTGGGGTGCAGCTGCGCTATAGGGTGCAGCTGCGCTGTGCCCAAGGCTTAATTGGACGCAGCTGTGCCCAAAGTATGTCAGGTGTAACTGCTTTGACCTGTTTTAGTAAAATAGGTATAACGTTTTCATACAAACTCCGATTCAGATGATTCAAGATGATCCGGAACGAGGACGAGTAGACCTACAACTTTTATCCTTTAAGGGTTTCAATTTGAGGTTGGGAACAGGGGTCAAAATGGTCATTTATAGGACTGTTGTGTTTTCGGATGTAATCGGAGGGCGTCGGGCATGCACATATGCAAGTGTAGTGCTCTTGATGACAAAAGATGTTGTTCTAAGTTATAGAACATGAATATTATGAAGTATAATGATGCTTAACAGTAATAAATGATATATTAGATAAGTTGAATACGCATACCAAGCACACACAAGAGAGACAAATTGGGCGTGTGATGAATAAATGTCGAATCGCCGTGATAAGTGATAATGAATGTAAAAAGTGTTTTAAGTCAAATGAAATGAACATTATAAGGTATGAAATGGGTTTAATATAAAACCAATAATGATTCCTAGCAAGACTTAAACACTTGAATGAACTTCGAATATGAAATATAGTGAGCTATAAGTCGAAAGTTAACATAATAAAATTGAACATTGTGTATTGATAATAGGAAGGGTTATGAGATGTAGAGTATAGTTTACATTACAACTACTATTCGTTTCTATGTGACTAATAGTTAATGTGAATGATTATATAATTATGTAGGGCATATGAAGTGCAGATATCTGTAAGCTGTTAAACTGTTATTAGTAAACAACGATCAAGGCAAGTCTTTCAGTTCCTATTTGTTATGTGAATTTGATTGTTTTAAATCTTTATTGCAAAGAGCATGATGTGTTATATATATGTTGAATGTATGAAATGTTAAAGTCAACTTTTGACTACGTTGATTGAGTAAAGCATGCTGATTGAGTAAGGAACTCAATTTTTATACTTGTTATATGAACTGTAACATATATGTTATGTTAGTCCAATGTTTATGAGATATATGTTGAGCATGCTATTATGTGCTACATGATGCATGAAAACTTTTAGATTTTGCTGGGCTGTCGAGCTCAACCTTGCAAATAATCATTTTTGCGGGTTAAGGATTGAAGGTAACACTATGTGCTACTTGAATGACGTGGATCAGAAATAATACATGAAGATTAATATTTTTAGCTAAAGTTGTTAAGATTCATGAGATGTACTAAATGTTTTATGATGTATAGTTTTCCGTTGAGTTGTAAAGTTAAAGTTTGACTTATCTGATATGCAAAGGTTATCGAATTGAAATGTAAAATTTGATATAATAATTGTGATGAAGTGAATCATGGATTATATATGTTTCAAAGACATGTAGATGATGAAGGTTTTGATTCAGGGAATTAAAGTAAGAAGATAGAAAAGTTTAAATTATTCCGCATATTATTAAATTTAACATCGAATAATGATGTAAAATCAGAAGGTAGATGTGTTATTAACGACCGAAGTTAATAATTAAATTTTATGAATTTTGAGGTCGTTACAGTGTCACAGCACCGAATCCGGGCAAAACTACTGAAGAGTGGCGCCACAGCGCCGAGTTTATACTAGAGTTACTGCGTCGCAATGCCGGCAGTGTAAAAATGTTGACCAAGTTAGGTTTTTGTTCCATTTAAATGTAGACCTAAGGTAAGACATTGAAGGTACTTAATGTACATAATAAGACTGAACTTAAATCACTTATAAGGTGATAATGTAAGAAGAGTTAGTAAGGTTTAATAGAAATTAAACGAGGAATGCAAGAACGTAATAAGTAAACCGTAAATGACGTTCAACGTTGGTACTTAACCAATAATGATCGAATGTCGGTTAGTAACGTAAAAATGTTAACAAACCGTAATGAAGTATAGAAAGTCGAATCAACTTTAATAACGAAGTTAATTCCAATAAGACATAGAAGAGAAAGAAGTTGGTTATAGGCAATAAAGTTAGTTTGTTTGATAACTAATTATAATGTGCTATGTGAATATATCATGTAGATCCTGTAAAGACTGAGAATTATTGAATTATCTATTCAAAGACGCTTGAAGGCAAGTCTTTCTTAAACATTTGTCTAACCTTCGTGTTAGCCAAGTTTTATGTGATGCATGTTATACAATGCATGAATGGTTTTAAAGAAAGAGTCGATGCCTGTTTTAACTCGGCTAGACTAATATTGAAGAGTTGATTGATTTGATTACAAGTCTTTCGATATAGAACTGTTAACGCTATCCTATGCCAAGTATTTGGTACGGATGAGAAGGTAAGTTTGTCTATGTACAAACAACAGTATTTTTCATCGATTATTCGTTGGGCACACGAGGCTGACAAATTGTTAAGCATAAATGCATTTAACGTAAGAGTGTTGATCAACATAGAGTATAATAGGCTAATCATCTAGAAGTGCTTGTAAGTAAAGACGGATGGATGGCCTTAGTGCCGGATGTCCTTTTCAAGTATGAAAACGAAAAAAGTATGTTCATGGTCTATTGACCGGTTCATCATTCTTAAGCTATTATATATACTCTGGAATTGTTGTTATGAGAAGTACTAGTCAAATGTTTCATAGTGCTTCATAGTTAATTGTTCAAATATTGAAATAAAGCATATAATTGTTAAGGTGATATTCATATGATCCTTTGTTAAGACTTGCTGAGCTAGTTATGCTCATTCTTGCTTGAACCATATGTTTGCA
Source organism: Panax ginseng (assembly GCA_020205605.1). NCBI lineage: Eukaryota > Viridiplantae > Streptophyta > Magnoliopsida > Apiales > Araliaceae > Panax > Panax ginseng. Next base: position 57,637,552 of record CM035140.1, on the reverse strand, counting down.
GCTAAAGTCGAACGAACTGAGAGTTCTAAGTGAGATAAAGGCAAGGCTAAGATGGATAATTAATCGTCCTGTAATAGATTAGTGTATTTGATTGTAATATACTTATGAAGAACAACGAATGTATTCGGTTTATGAACCTGGGAAAGGATTTATGACAAATGTAATATAAAGATAGTAATTACACTCATTTTGTTGTTATCTCAATGGAATGATTGTATGGATTGTAGTATCGTGGAGCACCATTTGTCTGGTTGGAAGATACCCAAATTTGGGGGCGTCACAGATAAACTAAAGTACGAATCCCTAGTCTTTGATCTTTTATCTCACTGGATTCGTTTTCTTTAAGATATTTTTCATCATCCTCAGTCCTAAATGATGATATTACTGAATATCTTTGGCATGTAGTGCAAAGATGAATGATTAACTGATGAACATCTTTGGCCCGTAGTGCAAAGATGAACATGTGTTGAGATGAACATGACCAACTGGTGATACAAATGAATATCTTTGGCCTGTAATGCAAAGATGAATATTTGATTCAAGATGTATATTGATTGATGTTACAGGGACAAAATATTGATGATGGACTTTTAAATCTTAGAAGATAGTAGAATTCATTATCTACTTGACTCTTCTAATGGATTGCTGTTGCTGCAGTTGTTAATTTAAAACTTGTTGTCTATTATATTCTATCAGATTTTTCCCTGTTGAAGACTAATGATAATTTGTTGTATATTATCATAGTCATAATATTCTTTACTGGGCTAGTTGAGCTCACCCTTTTCCTTTTTGTTCCATTTTTCTTCTCAGGAGGTGAGAACATAGCAGGAACTAGCCGGGGTATGGAGTGATGATAGTTGTTTTAGTAGTCCTCACTATTTTGTAAGATAGTGTATCAATAATTGTAATGAGGACTCCTTTTGAGTTTGTATACTGTCTATTAGACAATATTTGTATTCAAACTCACACTATATGTGTTGTCCTATTTTGCACGATAATTGTATTAATGAAGTTGTATTTATTTCTGTACCATGTATTTGGCGACTCAGAATGGGTGATGTATACTTATTTTGGGGGCGTCACAATGATCCAGTTTTATTCGAAGAGGCAATAAAAGATGCAGTGTGAAGAACAACGATGGATGTGGAGATTGAAGCTATAGAAAAAAATGATACTTGGGAATTAATGAATTTGTCTATTTGGGCAAAGAAAGTTGGTCTAAAATGGGTGTATAAGACCAAACTCAATGAAAATGGTAAGGTGGAGAAGTACAAAGCAAGTTTGGTTGCAAAGGGTTACACCCAAAAACATAGTGTGGACTACACTTTGGTTTTTGTACCTGTAGCACGTTTGGAGACAGTTCGAATGGTAGTTTCTCTTGCATCTCAGAAAAGGTGGACGATTTGTTAGCTAGATGTAAAGTCTGAAAGTGGTATGCACACAAGTCAATCATGTTTGATGATAGAGCATATACTTTGTAACAATCTTATACATTTATTAATAAAAGAATTGTTTAATTAAAGGCTTTTAATTTATCTACATGGTGTTGTTTTATAATATGTGATAAACCCATAGTTTTGAGCAATGCTTTTAGAATCATGATGATGATCATGCTAATGAGATCTAAATTCTTAGATAGCTCACTAACTAAAATTGTTCCCAATCGTTAGATTACTAAAAAGAGGATTAGTAAATCTGGATAGATTGTTACATACGTTGCTTGCTCATTGGATGAGGATGATTGATCTGATCATTTGTGTGGAGACACTAAAGTAAGTATGTAGGTGCTTATTGGAGAATAAGTTCACTGAACGTGGCTCTCTAAGGAATACCTAATGAAGTTTTACTTGTCTGTCAATAGGAATTTCTGTAGTGATAGTAGAACAAGTGATCCTTAGACTTGATATCATCATAGTATCTTGTGTATGATAAGTTATACTTTGACATGTCCCTTAAGACCCTTATAATATATCAAAGGGTATGCTTGGGTGTAATAAGTTGTACATGGAGATAATAAATGATCAACAAAGAATCTACTGCTTCTAGTAAAAGAAGAGAATGTCCTATGTAATTCGATAAATGACAATCCAGTAGTCCTTGGCCAAGACATAATGAAATTAGAAAGGAGTTTCTAATTTGCATTATTTGGAGTTGTGAATTTAAGAATCGAAATACATATAATTAAATAAAATAAGACTTGACAGTAATTTCATGTCTTATATTTAATTGGCACATTGTATGGTGGAAGGATTGAATTGTACGGTAACTATTTACTTAAGGGTTCTTTTATGATTAATGTTAAAATCTATATTATCTGGAAAGTCGTTGATCGCTAAGGAGATTTATCCTTATTGTAGAATAAATATTATTTATTTAAATAAATTAAATAGTTTAATTTATTTATTTAAATAAGTTTAGAATTGTTCTAATTGAATTTTTCACAAACGGTTTAATATGGAGAACCTAAAGGGTCACACCATAAAAGGAAAAATATTTATTTAAGAAGGAAATGACATAATCGTAATAATAAGTTAAGTGTGTTTAATTTAATCTATGATGATAGAATAAATTAAATAATTTAATATTTATTATTTAATATTTTGAAAATATTAAATATAAATTAATAAGAGGAGTCTTATTATTATTATTATTATTATTATTATTTAATTCCTAAAAGTGTTTGAGAAGTAATTAATAAAATGTACTCTCATATATTCCTAATAAGATTAGGAGACTAATTAATTAAAAGAGTTTAATTAATTATTTTTATAGAATTAGGAGCCTAATTAATTAAAACAAAACCATATTCTTAAATTATTTAGGAGTGTTGCCTACATCAATAAATAAGAGGAGTCTTATTTTGATTAGGAGTTAATGCTGACAATTCCAAGAGTTGAGAGAGTACACAATATTTTATAGAGATAGAATTAAGATTTTGTCAAATAGCCATCTTCTTGAATACTTATTCTTCCTTGGTGGATCACCTCTAGAGGCCAAACACTTGGGTGACTAACGTTGATTAAATGAAGGAATCAAATCCGGTGGGTTCAAGTTGAACATGAAAAGAAATTGGAGCTAAACTCGTACATAAGAAAGCTAGTTTCTACAATGGTATGAATATGATCTCCATCTCTTTTTTATCTAATTAATAATTGTGCATAAAGAATGATCCCGATATATAGTTTGTAAAATTTTAAACTATGTTTTTTCACGCTTCCGTTCTATTTATGTAATTTGTTACATGTTCATGGATATTACAAACCTAACAGTGGTATCAAAGCCAAACTTTATGCGAGTTATTAATTGTTTTGATTCGATATGTATGCTGATATGTGTTTAGAATAATTTTATTGGGTATAATTATTGGCAAATAATCATGTTTTTGGAGAAAAGCAGCACAATTCGCGAATTGGGAAAACAAATTCAAGATCGGCACCGCATGCACGATCGATTGCTTTCAATCACTTGGTACAACTCGTGACGCCCCCAAAATTAGGTATACATAACCCATCTTGAGTCACCAGATACATGGTACAGAATTCAAATACAACTTAATAATACAACTATCGTGTACAATACGACAAAACATAAACTATGAGTTTGAATATAAATATTGTCTACTAGAGAGTATACAAACTCAAAAGGAGTCCACATTACAATTATTATCACACTATTTCATAGAATAGTGAGGACTACTAATGCACCATCTAAGACCATCACTCCGTTCCCCGACTTGTTTTAAATTATATTTTCATTTCACAAGAGAACAAAGGAAAGAAAGGGTGAGCTCAACTAGCCCAAAGAAGAAATATTATGACTAAGATAATGCGTAATAAATTATCATTAGCCTTAAACAGTGTTAAACTGATACAATATAACAAACATCAAGTTTAACTGCAGCGGAACAAGCAATCAATTAAAATAGTCAAGTAGAGAATAAAATCTACTACGTTTTATGATTTAAAAGGTTTTTCATCACTTTTATCGCTGGGACTCAGCTTAATAAATAATCCACATCATCGAATCACCCCTGCACTACGGCCAAGGATATTCTTTAGTATCACGAACATAATTATCTATGCACTACGTGCCAAGAATATTTGTGTATTCATTAATGGTCATGATCATGCCAACAACTGTCCATCAATGCATTACGGGCCAATGAGGACTTTTTCCACATCATTTGTAATATTATGGTCATGATTACACCGAATAATCCCTGGTCATAATCATACCAAGTCCATCTATGCACTATAGGCCACAGATGACTTTCAACAAAATATAAACATGAGGATGATGACAATGATATAAGAATTCAATAAAACAAGTTCAAGAATTAATTTATCCGGGAACCAATAACGTCCAAATTGTCAACATGATACTGCTTTGTAGAGTAAAATTCAAGAATGCTCAGAAGAATATTTCTATGAAAAGATACTGGATGAAGCACAAATATCAAGGATATTCCACTAATTTCATGGCGTATAGAAGTCAAAACTTTAACCAGCTGAGTATAATAAGGAATGGAATAACAAAAGAAATCATCAGGCATGCGATAGACCGCACATGCAGGTTATTCCAACAGAATAATAATTAATGGAACCAGTCCCACAGAAATGCATGAGATGGGATATTCCAACGTAATAATAAAGACGGAATCCAGTCCGGCGAAACGCGCCTAAACAGATATTCAACGAACAATAAAGACGGAATCGATCAGTCCGTGTAAAACGCATACATACAAGATATTCCAACAAAATAATAAAGATTTTAATCGGTCCCATGTAAAAACGCATGTATATGATATTCCAGCAATGAATAATAAAGACGGAATCGGGTTCGCCGAAAAGCGCATGCATGACGAGGATATTCCAATGTAATAATAACGAATGGAATGACAGAAGAATTTCACCAAGTAAAGGGTAGCCCGCGTATACAAGTTCTTCCAACAGAATAATAAATAATGGAATAACATAAGTTCTTTTCATGAATACAAAAGAAATAATACTCCTTATGAGTACAACAAATAATATCCCTTACCATAAAAGAAACTGGATATAAGAGTAGGGAAGTAGCAGAATACTTTTCTATAGTTTCTCTATAATTTCTCTCTCTAGAGTTTCAGTGAATTCATAAGAAATAATGAAGGAATGAACTTCTATTTATAGGAGAATTGAAGGGGTACTGTTCGATCACGAGTACACCGAATGATAATTTCACGGATGAAATTGTAGCTGTCATGGATGTTATGCGCACGAATCTGATTTACCGACATCAAGTAAAACAAAAATAAAATAATATATATATATATATATATATATATATAAGCACATGGTGCTTTGAAAAAAATAACACTTCTCTCCACGATAATTCCTATGACATTTGTTTTCCCCGCCAAAAGTATTACATATCAATAATAGTCGTACACCCCTTCCTGCCAAATTTCAACATTTCCTATACATATATATAAATAATACATAAAGTATTCTATCATGTGATCCCCCCCCACCAACCTCAATCATGCCACCGTATATATATATATATATATATATATATATATATATATATATATATATATATATATAACTTTCTACCTGTTATCCCGAAAATAGGTAAATGGGGGTCCATAAATAAGCATCATATATCGTGGCAATAATTAAACAAAATGCAGAATGACTTATCACGTAAGCATCAATAATTAATACCGTGTGCTACTATGCAACCACGCCATTATTCTTTATCGCACTTTTAACACCGGGTGTTTCAACAGCTTAATCTGTAACACTTCGCCGTTATTTTCATAAAGTATTTTTTGTCGTTTTCTCAATCCGACAATAATTTCGTTAATGGGGTCCACCAATGATTGTCTTGGTTGTCACGAATATTCCTGTTAAAACGAATATTCCCCGACCAATCGAATATTATATAACAACTTGCGTACTTTGCAAAATATATAAATATTACCCACAACTATAACATTATATCAATTTCACTCCATAATATTCAAAAATAATATTTATAGAAAATTCATCTTTATTCAAAAAGTTGGGGTTTTACAACCTCCCCTTCTTATGAAATTTCGCCCTCGAAATTAGGGTACGTACATGGTATATCTAAGAGGTAAGGATACCTTGACTTCATTTCAGATTCTAACTCCCAGGTCATTTCCTCAACATCGTGGTTTCTCCACAAAACTTTGACTTGAGGTATAACCTTGGAGCGTAGAATATGTTCCTTCTTATCCAAGATTTGAACAGGAACCTCTTCATACGTTAAATCTTCCGCTATTTCGTCCGGTTCTAACTCAATAATGTGGTTCGGGTCTTCCACATATTTACGTAACATGGATATATGAAAAATGTTATGAACACGAGACATACTTGGCGGTAAAACGAGTCCATAGGCAACAGTTCCTATTCGATCGAGGATTAAAAATGGGCCGATGAATCGAGGATTGAGCTTTCCTCTCTTTCTAAATCTCGTAACTCCTTTCCACGGAGCAACTTGTAATAACACATGATCTCCTATATCAAATTCCACGTCCTTTCGATGAAGATTAGCATAACTCTTTTATTGATCTTGTGAGGTTTTTATACGTTGCCGGATCATTTGAATCTTTTTCGTAGTCATACGTACCAACTCCAGTCCCAACAACGTTGCTTCACCCACCTCATCCCATCATACTGGAGAATGACACTTTCTTCCATACAACCCCTCGAATGGAGCCATGCCAATACTTGCTTGATAACTATTGTTGTAGGAAAACTCCACCAATGGTAAGAACTTGTCCCAACTTCCCTTGAAGTCAAGGACACAGAGTCTTTATAGATCTTCAAGAGTTTTAATCATCCTCTCCGACTGCCCGTCCGTCTGAGGATGATATGCCGAGCTAAATCGTAAATCCGTACCCATAGCTTTTTGCAAACTAACCCAAACTCTTGAAGTGAATCTTGGGTCTCGATTAGAAACTATGGATACTGGCATACCATGCAATCTTATAACCTCGTTTATGTACATACGAGCAAGACGTTCAAGTGTATAAGTTTCTCGTATTGGTAAGAAATGAGCAGACTTGGTCAATCTATCAACAATGACCCAAATCGCATCTATGCCTTGAGAAACTTTGGGATGACCGGTAACAAAATCCATGGTAATGTGCTCCCACTTCCATTCTGGAATTTCAAGTGGTTGCAATGGACCTTTTGGTACTTGATGCCCCGCCTTGACTCGTTGACACATTAGACACCTTGAGATAAACATCGCTATCTCTCTCTTTATATTGCTCCACCAAAATGTATGATGAATATCATGATACATTTTGGTACTCCCAGGATGGATTGCAAACGGTGTGTTATGCGCCTCCATCATGATTTTAGACTTTAAATCAGGGTCGATAGGAACACAAAGTCTGGAGTTGACTCAAAGTATTCCTTCTTCATCGATTCTTGCTTCCGGCATAGCACCTTCTTGCACTTTCTTCCTCATACGCATCAGTTCCAGGTCTGTAGCTTGAGTAGCTTTAACTTTATCAATTAAAGTCGGCTCTACTCGTATATTCGCCATCATCACATGGGTCCCTGGAGTCTTTAACTCTATCTCTATCCTTTGCAAGTCACACAAAATGGGCCTTTGCGTTGACAATATCGCATTCGTACTTGCATATGATCTTCTACTCAATGCGTTAGCTACCACGTTCGCTTTTCCAAGATGGTATTGGATGGTATGATTATAATCTTTCAACAGTTCAAGCCAACGTCGTTGTCGCATGTTGAGTTCCTTTTGAGTGAAGAAATATTTGAGGCTTTTATGATCCGTAAAGATCTCCACTTTCTCCCCCATACAAGTAATGCCTCCAAATCTTTAGTGCGAAGACAACAACTGCCAACTCTAGATCATGAGTAGGATAATTTCGCTCATATTCTTTGAGTTACCGTGAGGCATAGGCTATTACTTTCCCACGTTGCATGAGAACACATCCTAACCCTTTGCCCGAAGCATCACTGTAGATGACAAATCCCTCCGAACCAGATGGTATTGTCAGAACAGGTGCTGAAATGAGTCTCCTCTTGAGTTCTTGAAAACTCTTCTCACATTCCTCGCTCCAACCGAATTTTGTATCTTTCCGAGTCAGCTGAGTTAATGGAGTAGCGAGTCGAGAAAATCCTTCCATGAATCTCCGATAATAACCAGCTAAACCGAGAAATCTACGTACTTCGGTCACTGATTTAGGTTGCTCCCAGCTTTAAATAGCTTCAATCTTTGCTGGGTCAATAGATATTCCATGACTTGATACCACGTGCCCAAGGAATGCTACTTCCTCAAGCCAGAACTCACATTTCTTCAACTTGGCAAAAAGCTTGTATTCACAAAGCTTTTGGAGTATCAGCCTCAAGTGTTGCTCATGATCTTCACGGCTTTTGGAATAAATAAGGATGCCATCAATAAAGACGACCACAAAGTGATCCAAATATTCCTTGAATACTCGGTTCATCATATCCATGAAGGCAGCAGGAGCATTAGTCAATCCAAAGGACATGACTAGGAATTCATAATGCCCGTACTGAGTTTTGAAAGCCGTCTTTGGAATGTCATCGGTTCTAATCTTCAATTGGTGATATCCGGAACGAAGATCAATCTTTGAAAAGAATTTGGCTCCTTGCAACTGGTCAAATAGGTCATCAATACGTGGCAATGTGTACCTATTTTTGATGGTGACATGATTCAACTCCCGATAATCAATACAAAGTCCCATACTCCCATCTTTCTTTTTCACGAATAGAATAGGAGCACCCTATGAGAAGTACTAGGACGAATGAAACCGATGTCTAACAATTCCTGTAGTTGGGTCTTTAACTCCTGAAATTCAATAGGAGCCATTAGATATGGGGCTTTAGAAATAGGTTTTGTACCAGGTTCAAGGTCGATACAAAATTCAATTTCATGCTCGGGGTAGGCCGAAGTTCTTCTTCGAGAATACGTCAGGAAATTCATTAACAATAGAAATATCATTCAAAACTGATGTATTTTTGTTTAGATCCGTGACATGAGCTAAGAAAGCTTGACATCCGTTATTCAATAAACAAATAGCTTTATGGCTTGAGATGACAGTGATTGATTTTAATGGTTTGGTTGCTTGAATTCACATAATAGGTTTGTTAGGAATATGAAAGCTAACAACCTTACGAAAACAATTAATTTTTGCATGATGAGTAGTTAACCAATCAATCCCTAGAATCACATCAAATGCAAGTATTTTCAATGAAATAAGATAGACAGGTAATGTGAGGGTACCGAATTGAACCAAACAAGATTTATAAATAGTGGATGTAATGAAAGTTTCTCCCAATGGAGTTTCCACAGATAAGTTAAAGTCTAATTTCTCTGGAGTCAAATTTAATCGTTGAGCGGAAGTAGGAGAAATAAAAGAATGGGTAGAACCGGTAACAAATAAAGTATAGACTTCGCTAGAGTTTATGATAAGCTTATCCGTGATGACATCATTCGGGTTCCTTGCTTTCTGGGAGGTCACAACAAATGCTCTCCCTTGCACTACCGGCTTTGACTTTTCTGGGACGGCCTTTGGTGCCTCCATCCTGGCTAAACTTATCTTCGGTGAACGACAAAATCGAGCGAAGTGACCTTTTCTTCCACAATTATAACATGCTTTGGACGACATCGTGCAATTTGGACTGATGTGTCCCTCCCCTCCGCATTTGAAGCATATGATAGGTGGTCGTTCTCCTTCCTTAACAATGGGTGCTGGTGCTGACGTCCTTCCATCATTGTTGAATCAACTCTTCTTGAAATGCCCATTCTTATTGTTTTAGCCTTGATTATCACCGAAGTGGTTACCACATCTGGCATGTTGATTCCCTCCACGCTTGTTGTCACCGCTTCGATGACTGATCTCATTGGTATTATCATTTTGCCGACTGCTCTCTTTTGGTTGCGTTGGCTCGTTATCGCGCTCTACTAACTGAGCCCTATTTACAACATCTGAATACAAACACAGTTTATGAGAAATAAGATGTTGACGTATTTTCGGCTTTAAACCTCTTAAAAACATTTGCGTCATTCTCTCTTCATTATCCACCAAGTGGGATGCAAACCGAGACAACTTGGCAAACTTCGCTTCGTATTGCGACACGGTTATATTATTCTGCTCCTGCTTGATAAACTCTACCTCTTTCATATGACGAATACTTTCGGGAAAGTACTTGTCATTGAATAGTTCTTGGAACTTCTCCCAAGACATCTTTAGTGCGGCAGGTTGAGTACTTTTTACCGATGCCCACCAATAATCTGCCTCTCCTCGTAACATAAAGGTGGAAAATGGCACCTTTTGCTCCTCGGAGCATCCCAAGACATCAAATATCTTGGTGATCTGCTTTGTCCATGCTTCCGCCTCAAGTGGTTTTGGCTCTCCAATAAACTCCGGTGGTCCCAGCTCCTTGAACTGTTTAGCGATGACCGTCCTATAGTTTCCAGTGTTTCCACCTGCATTTTGGACAGGAGCCGCTCTTGCCTGATTTTTCATGAATTGTATAAAGCCTCTGAACATTCCATCGTTCGTCATCTGGTCAGTGTTGTTGTTTGCGTGAGGATTGTTGCCTTCTTGATGCACATTATCCTGATTATTGATCTGTGGAGACTCAACGGTCTCCTGTGCTCCATTGCTATTCTCAACATTCTCGGATGTCATTTTCAGATACTGCCACAAAACAAAGGTTAATTAACATATACCGACCAATTAAATACCAAATAAACTTAGGTAGGTCATACTAGCGAAGGAATTCCCCATCTCTCCCCTCCTAGTTCTAGTCTCACATCTTAGTCAGGGATCATATCCCTAAGCTTTGATACCAACTGTGACGCCCCCAAAATTAGGTATATATCACCCATCTTGAGTCGCCAGATACATGGTACAAAATTCAAATACAACTTAATAATACAACTGTCATGTACAATACGACAAAACATAAACTGTGAGTTTGAATACAAATATTGTCTACTAGAGAGTATACAAACTCAAAAGGAGTCCTCATTACAATTATTATCACACTATTTCATAGAATAGTGAGGACTACTAATGCACCATCTAAGACCATCACTCCGGTCCTTGACTCGTTCCAGCTATATTTTCATTTCCTGAAGAGAACAGTGAAAGAAAGGGTGAGCTCAACTAGCCCAGCAAGAAATATTATGACTAAGATAATGCAGAATAAATTATCATTAGCCTTAAACAGTGTTAAACTGATACAATATAACAAACATCAAGTTTAACTGCAGCGGAACAACCAATCCATTAAAATAGTCAAGTAGAGAATAAAATCTACTACGTTTTATGATTTAAAAGGTTTTTCATCACTTTTATCGCTGGGACTCAGCTTAATAAATAATCCACATCATCGAATCACCCCTGCACTACGACCAAGGATATTCTTTAGTATAACGAACATAATTATCTATGCACTACGGGCCAAGAATATTTGTGTATTCATTAATGGTCATGATCATGCCAACAACTGTCCATCAATGCATTACGGGCCAATGAGGACTTTTTCCACATCATTTGTAATATTACGGTCATGATTACACCGAATAATCCCTGGTCATAATCATACCAAGTCCATCTATGCACTATAGGCCACAGATGACTTTCAACAAATTATAAACATGAGGATGATGACAATGATATAAGAATTCAATAAAACAAGTTCAAGAATTAATTTATCCGGGAACCAATAACGTCCAAATTGTCAACATGATACTGCTTTGTAGAGTAAAATTCAAGAATGCTCAGAAGAATATTTCTATGAAAAGATACTGGATGAAGCACAAATATCAAGGATATTCCACTAATTTCATGGAGTATAGAAGTCAAAACTTTAACCAGCTGAGTATAATAAGGAATGGAATAACAAAAGAAATCATCGTGCATGCGATAGACCGCACAAAAAGTTATTCCAACAGAATAATAATTAATGGAACCAGTCCCACAGAAAATGCATAGGCGGGATATTCCAACGTAATAATAAAGACGAAATCGGTCCCATGAAAAACGCGCACAAACAGGATATTCCAATGTAATAATAAAGACGGAATCAGTCCGACGAAAAACGCATATACGTGATATTCCAACGGAGTAATAATAAAGATTTTAATCAGTCCGTAAAACACATGAGCGTGATATTCCAATGTAATAATAAAAAGACGGAATCGTGTTCTGCAGAAAACGCATTGCATAGACATGATATTCTAACAGAATAATAACGAATGGAATGACAAAAGAATTTCACCAAGTAAAGGGTAGCTCATGATCTGGTTCTTCCAATGTAATAATAAATAATGGAATAACATAAGTTCTCTTCATGAATACAAAAGAAATAATACTCCTTATGAGTACAACAAATAATATCCCTTACCATAAAAGAAACTGGATATAAGAGTAGGGAAGTAGCAGAATACTTTTCTATAGTTTCTCTATAATTTCTCTCTCTAGAGTTTCAGTGAATTCGTAAGAGATAATGAAGGAATGAACTTCTATTTATAGGAGAATTGAAGGGGTACTGTTCGATCACGAGTACACCGAATGATAATTTCACGGATGAAATTGTAGCTGTCATGGATGTTATGCGCAAGAATCTGATTTACCGACATCAAGTAAAACAAAAATAAAATAATAAATATAATAAGAATCTGATTTGCACATGGTGCTTTGAAAAAAATAACACTTCTCTCCATGATAATTCCTATGACATTTGTTTTCCCCGCCAAAAGTATTACATATCAATAATAGTCGTACACCCCTTCCTGCCAAATTTCAACATTTCCTATACATATATATAAATAATACATAAAGTATTCTATCATGTGATCCCCCCCCCACCACCCTCAATCATACCACCGTATATATATATATAACTTTCTACCGGTTATCCTGAAAATAGGTAAATGGGGGTCCATAAATAAGCATCATATACTGTGGCAATAATTATACAAAACTGAATGACTTATCACGTAAGCATTAATAATTAATACCGTGTGCTACTATGCAACCACGTGTATTCTCGCATTTTAACACCGGTGTTTCAACAGTTAACAGTAAAACTTCCGCCGTTATTTTCATAAAGTATTTTTTTATCGCTTTCTCAATCAAGCAATAATTCCGCTAATAGGGTCCACCAATGATTGTGTTGTTGTACGAATATTCCTCATTAAAATGAATATTCTCCGACCAATCGAATATTATATAACAACTTGCGTACTTTGCAAAATATATAAATATTACCCACAACTATAACATTATATCAATTTCACTCCATAATATTCAAAAATAATATTTATAGAAAATTCATCTTTATTCAAAAAAGTTGGGATTTTACACCAACTCCAATTTTTTTGGAAGTGATGACGTGGCGTCGCAGCGCCAAAATCCGGTACATTCACAGCGCCGCAATGCCACTAATCAGAAAATAAATAAATTATTTATTTATTAATTTAATTTCTAATTGAAATAAAAGGTTTATTTTAAATTGAAATTGGATTCCATGTTTTTCCAGTAGTTCTAATTTAAAATAAAGATATTTATTTTGAATTGGAATATGATTCCATGTTGATTGAATAAATGAGTTTATTCACATATATAATAGGATTCCATGTTTCCTAGAAGAAATGAGTTTATTCACATATGAAATAAGATTCCATGTTTCCTAAAATTAAATATGTTTAATTTTGATAAGGAATATGTTCAACATATTTTTTATTAGCAATTTTAAGTTAAAATCAAGGAGTTTATTTTGTTAGTTCCCAGTAGGCACAATAGATCTAGAAGGGGGGGGGGGGGGGTTGAATAGATCCTTTTTAATTTCAAATTCATTTCTCTTTTATTTTGTATTGCTATTAAATTAGCATATGACAAACATAAGAATCTTTTCAAGCACAACGGAATAAGTAAAAGATCCCCTTCATTGATATATTCATAATCATTTACATACATTTTTCGTAGAGTTAGTTCGGTTGTAAGCAGTTAGAACATACATAGCAGTTATAGCAGTTAATGGATATAATGTAAATGACATACTGTAAAAGATGCAAGGGGTTTTAAGTGGTTCAGAGACTTAAGCTCCTAATTCACTCTTCTGCTTTCAACTAGCAGGATTTCCACTAAGGAAGGGCAGCACCCTGGATCACTAAGATTCCTTCAAAGCCAGCAACCTTGGGACTTCAGTTCACTAAGAACTCTTCAAGGTCAGCAGCCTTGGAACTCCTCTAGTTCCCTAGGAACTCTTCAAGCCCAACAGGCTTGGAACTTCATTTAGTCCCTTCGGACAAGGACCCCTCAGGCCCTAGCTTCTTGTTGAGTTGTTTGTTTGTTTATTAGAGTTGATGCTGAGCTGCTAAGATGTCTTTATGCTTTGAACATCTTCTATACTTAGCAGCTTGGCGTGATCATCCTTGAAGTGCAGTTGAGTGTTGCATGATGCTCAACTTCTTCAGTTACTTAACCTCCTCTGATGATCCCTTGATGAACTACCTTGAAGATCATTCCTCTTGATACGTGATGGCTGCACATGATTGGTTTCTAAGATGACTGTAAGCTCTTCTGCTAGGTACTTAGAAACTTTCACATGTTTGCCACCATGATGGCGTTTGTGATCTCCCTTCTTGATACTTGATACCTTCTCGTGATGGACTTTCTAAGATGACTGTGAGTTCTTCTCTATGGTACTTAGAGTCTTCCCATGATGGACATCAAGATGACATGACGCTCTTCTTTCTCTCGGCAGTTCAGAACACTCTTCATGTAGTAGAACTCTCACTTCTACATTATAGAACTCTCACTTCGACTTCTTTCTTTGTATGTCTCTAAGTGTTCTTGGTGGATCGTAGAGTGAGCCTTCGGACTCACTATCTTACATGGTTTAGAACTGTCCACCTTTTCTTCAAACTCGGCAACTCCAACATTCCTAGATCTTTGAAGCTCTTCCTGATTTACACTCCTTCCCAATCCTTCCGTTGGAAAGTAGCCGTTGAAGGCTATTCAAATATCTTAACAGATCTTGAGTTGACAAAGGTAGACTACTGATGTGAAAAGTTATACTTTCTCTGAAACTGTAGTCTACTGTTTCACCTATCCCATCAGAGATGTCACTTTAATGTCTTGGGCAGGTCGAAGACTTTATTTCCTCCTTCTAATTTCTCGATCAGAGGTTGTCCTTTTGCATCGATGCTCTTAATAAGCTTTTGTACAAATATCAACCTTCAGATTGAACTGTTGTCAATGCTTCAATCTTTTGCCATTCGTACTCTACGATTCTGATGCATGTCTTCAAGGACCTGATCGTAGTGTCATGTTGACTGGTAGAGACAACACTACAATCTTGAAGAGTGTTGATTGGACCTTCAATGTAGAACATCTCTTCCTTTTCTTGTGAATTACTTCAACACTTCTATTTGCCTCATCAGCTCTCAGATACTAATGACTTAACTTCTTTGTTCTGGTCCCTTCCGAATAGTAAGACACTTCAGATTTGTGGCGTGTCCAGCTCGCTTTCTCCTTGTGATCTCCCGTTCACTTATCATCAATGGACTGACCCAATGCTTAATCACTTTAGCCTTGTTCTTCAGAAGTTGTCCAGTATCTCTGTATGCATTTCATCAGTTCTTTCTTTGTTTGGCAAACACTACGATCCTGGTGGCTTCCAAGATCGTTGTCTTCTGTCTTGTTGACAGCTACTGCACTTGCTAACTTTCCTTAGTCAGTCACTGAAGTTTTCTTCTGATCTCCTTGTGGAAGACTTCATCCTGAATGGCTTCACAACTTAATTAGGATGCTGATTGGGTTGGTGCTTAGATCATCTGTTAGCTTCCATGCCATTCGTTGAGTGCTCTCTGGTTTCCTTTATGATGGGATATATCTTTGCAGTGCCAACTTGAGGCTTCATTCCTTTGGATATTCTGGAAGTGCTCATTTGTTGATAATCGTATTTGCTCTGCGATTCTGCCTTGGCATTGTGAGCACATCTGTTGAGGTCGTAGTTCTGCACTCTACGATTCTGCTTTGGCTGTGCAGACACTACGACTCCGAGATTAGATCTTGACACTTTACGATTTCGGCCTTGTACTTGTTGTCTTCATCTGTTCTTGCTCGACGACGATCTCTGCACGTACTCAATAGACTCTACGACTTAGAGTGTAGTCTACGATTCTTGACTTGACTTTGGCATCGATGGTATGCATTTCTCGATTGTAGTCTACGTTTACGGCTTGGCTTGGCGGATACTTTCGGTCGGCTACCAGAGGCGCGGTATCTATACGATTCTGAACATGACTTCCTCAGCAGAATTCGGCTCTGAGGATGTTCTACTCAACACACTACGATCCTTCATCGTTTCTCCTGGCAGTCTACGAACTCCGAGATCTACTGTCTTGCAGACTACGATTTTGCCTCGACAACTCTCGAGTTTTCCTTGACTCTCTTGGAAGACTCCGATTTCTGGTGCAGTGCTCGACGATCAGACAAGCCTATCTATTACATCATAAGATCAACCTAACATGCTTGATCTTTCTACTTTTATTGTCCTTGTACATCATTTCTTTTTAAGGACTTTACAAAGTTTTTTTGCTTATGTTGGATTAACCTAACAAACTTGATCAATTCATTCTAAGTCCTTGTACACATGTTTCTATTATCTATCAAAAGACTTTACAGCTTTTCTTAATGCAAGTATACTTGCATACTCATTCATATATATATCATAATCAAATCATATATAAATAGGAATAACATTCAGATGCTTATTCCTGATAATCTCCCCCTATTTGATTATAACAAAAATAATAAGTGCATATGCATGTTATGAATGAATCTTATATACAGTGAGCAGCTTTAGTTTTCTAAAATAAATAATCATAAATGTCATTTATAATGATATGGAATTTAATACACTGACATTTTACATCCTGGATCTAGAACATACCTAACTAGTTAGAGATGTACCTCTTTTGGCTCCATGTATGTTACCAGGATTCTGCTAATCAGCTAATCATCTATTTGGCCTTCTTTCTTCTGCTCCCCTTGAGATATGGACTTTCCTGCTTTGCTTTGTTCCCCGCAGATGTATGCTTCTCTTCTCCTTCTGGCTCCCCTTCAGCTTTGGCATACTTAGGTTCATCATTCTTCGGCTCCCCCTCAGAAGACGACTCTGCCTCTTCTTCTGCTGTCTTCTTGTTTGCCTTCTTCTTCTCTCCTTTCCTTCTGCTCTTCTTTGAGTGCCTCTTGCTCCTCCTCTTCCTATGCCTCTTTTTCTCCCCCTTTTTGACATTAATCATTTCGGAGAGCTGCTTCATGTTGGACATAAGCTGCTCCATCAGGTAGGAGGAATTACCAACTTCAAACTTGAGTTCCTATTGGCCTAGCTCGAGTTGCACTGAGAAAGACTGCTTTATGTCGTCAATCTTGTCAGAGAGGGCTTGGATTTGCTCTTCATTGGCCTTCTGTGCTCGTAGAGCTTCTGCCTTCTGATCATGCATGACCTTCAGATAGAAGTTATCTCTTTCTTTGAGTTTGAGAGATACATTAGCCATAGTGGCTTCAAGTTTGTTTTGGAATGAATTATCTCCTACTGCTGTCAGCTTCTGTGACTCTTCAGTGAATAAAGATATTTTCTCACTCAGTTCATCAGAGTTTTTCATCAGCCCCTTCTCCACAGATACTTGATCATCTGGTTGAGCAGTCTCCTGTCGAGCATTAGATTTTCAAAGGTGTTGAGAATCTAAAGAATCATTGAGTTCCAATCACTGGTTGAGGATGAAGGAATGTCTGTCAATAGTGCTTGAGTAGATGGAGGTTTATGATACTCTATGATCATCTCCTTGGTCAAGATCCTTCTTCCTTCAGAGTCCACTCTACGATTGTAAGGGACATAGTGATTTCCAGCATGACGATAGACTTTGAAGTGGGGCTGGTTTGTGATCAATTTGGTGGAAAACTTCTTCACCCTTGGGATGTTTTATGCTACCAGCTCCATGCTTGGAAAGTGAGAGTAGCACCAGCTAAAGTAGCTTCCATCCTTTTTAGTATGGGCCCTTAGCCATGGCATCCATTGGAAGAACCATCTCATTAGCAAGTCATCAGGATTATAGAGAATGGTCGTGCAGTTTAGCTCCATGTTATTCCAGTTTTTAGCTATATCAAAGATAGTCATTCTTACCACCTTGAGCTGCTCATCTCCATAGTTCACCCATCTTTCTGGTGGAGCTTCTGGTGGTTCATTCGAGACTTCTACCACTATTCTCCTGGTGAATTTTGCTGGAGAGAGGACATGATGGAGTTATGGTTCCTCTGATTCCTAATTTTCAGAATTGGAGTCATTCTTCATTTCTTCTCTTTTAGAGCCTGAACTATCTTGATCATTTCCAACAGTGAATCCTTCTTGCTGCATTTCATTTTCAGAACCTTCTTTAGCAAGATCTTCTTCTAATTCATCTTCTTCACCACTTGTTCCATCTTTAGTACTTTCATCCTTTGATACAGACTCATCATCACTTAGTTCAATGATAGCATTGGAGTGATCACTGCTCCTTTTAGAGGCCAATTTGGCTTGCAGTCTGTAGCTCTTCCTTCTTCTTGGAGGTTTAATTTTGGGAGAGTCAGACTCAAAAGATTTTGGTTCATCAGATGAGCTTCCTTGGGGTTCAGCAAGGGCAGGGGCAAACCCTTCTTCTTTGGACTTATCACCTTTTGAGCCATCACGGTGGCTTTCAGGATTGAAATGGGCATGTTCTTCTTCTCTTGAAATAGCATTGTCTGACCCATTATATGAGCTTGTTGGGGCAGTTGCATTTGGGGATGGAGTTGGGTCATCTTGAATCTCTTCTTCATCAGCAGAGTGACTGCTCTGAGGATTAGCCATAGGGCTTGAGCATTCCTCTTCATCAGCAGATGCTGAATTTACATTCATTAATCCAGCTTCACCTTCACTGCTGGATTTTGTCTGTGGGGACTCAGCCTTGAGATTGTCAGTTGCCTTTTCTTATTCCGATTCTGCATCCTTCTCTTCATCAGATGTACTATCTTGGAAAACTGAGACTGGTTTGATTGTCACCTTGGCTTTCTTGCTGGATGGCCCTTGAAGTAATCTGTTACTTCTCCTCTTTATTGTTTCAGCAGTTAGGGCTCTTTCTTCTTCAACCTTGTCTTTGATGGAGAGACTCCTTGGTGGGGCCTTGGTTTTCTTCACACCTCTGGATTTCGTCTTGGCTGGTGTGGTTGCTATTGGTACAGAATCATCAGACTCAGAGATTTCTGCCTCTTCTGCCTTCCTCTTCTTTGCAAAGGCCCTGCTGCTCCTCCCAGATGTCAGCCTTCGGTTCTCCTTGGGGTTTTTCTTCCAATTCACAAATAGTTGTGGAGACATCACTTTGTGAATGTTAAGAGGCTCTCCTTCATCATCCTTGATCTTGCCTCCTAGCCTCTTCTTCATTACAATGCTCAGCAGTCTTACATGAAACACCTTTGTCAGAGGTATTTCTGTAGACTTCTTTAGCTCAGCCTTTTTTACCCACTTGGAGATTTGATCAAACAGAATAACTCCAAAGTTAATTTGTTTCTTCAGAACTATCGCTGACATTATCTTCAATCACGATCAAGCACGCGATCATGTCGAGATCCTCTTGCATAAAATACATTTGCCCACTATCTCTGCAAGGAACTCGAACTCTTCTGGAAATTCCTTCTTCTTTATGTCTTTCAGACTAGGGTTCCTTTGGTACCCCATGATCTCCTTTGCTTGTTCCGTATCAACATCATCAAGGCTCTTCAGTCCTTGGTTAGGAAAACCTACGCATTGATTGAGGTTAGAAGATTTTAGCTTTAGAGACTGACCTTTGACCTTGGTAGAAAGGGAACCGGAGTGTATGGAAGCATTTGAGTAGAAATCTTTAACCAGGTCAACATATACTCGAGTGCTTGCCTCAAGACATTATGAGAATATAGCTTTCTGTACAAGTTCGAGAATGTCTGTGAACTTCTTTTCGGATTTCTCAAACGACTTGGTTTCGAGCTGAATGCCAGTGATAACTCGCTAATCTTCCATTTTAATAGTTCAAGGAATACGGGTGTTTGATTCAGAGGGTTTGTTGAGAGATGACTGATTGTGATTTGGGTGAGCTTCTGGAAGGTTAATTAATTTTGGCTTTTGAGAGGATTCTAGGGTTTGAAAAGTGGGAGGTAGAAAGGTTCGATGGTTTCAGATAACTGTTTGTAGATTTTGAATTTGTCTTAATGACAGTTTCTTCTAACTCTGCATAATCAGTGAGGTGTCAATCAACCATTGGTTGCACGAAGTCTAGTAATGAGCTGTAACTTCCCATAACTTTTCAGTTAGATATTTCATTTAGGAGAGTAGACGTTTGATTGATGTGGATTGACCATTGACCTTTTTGGTTCGTAGAGTGGCATGATAGAGCAGCTATGGACTCTACGTTTTCCTTTGTTGAGTCAACGATCAACTTTTGAGAGATACTGCAGAGGATGGTTTTGACATTAATCCTCATCTTGATGCAGCATAGATTGATAACTGATGTATTCGAACTTGTCTCCTCAGTATCTGAATGGTTGAGTAATTGTCCCATTTCTCAAGCTCCTCGTGAACTAGAGTATACTCTGGTAGGACTGCGATCATCGAGTCTGCTTCTACGATCGTTGAAGTTATATTACTATCGTTGAGTTCTCTCAAACTCTACTCTGCAATCGTTGACTGTCTTGGTCCTTGAGATGAATTTGATCAAGAAATTCTTTTGGGTAAAGGTAGCTCAGGAAGGGCCAACCTCTTAGAGTGAGCTAAGGGTCAGGTTTGTCCCTGAGGCGCTTTCCAAATTAAGTACTTTAGGAGATATTTGCACTGACATCTCTTTTGACCTTTTTTGTTGGGGAGGTCCTCTACCAACTTTGGACAATTGTATTTGCTGTAATCGTGGTGTCCTCCTTCTTTTACACTGCGATCAGATGTTTGATCATAAGCACTCCACGATTTTGAGTTGGGTGGCTGATAGGTTATCAGTAGTACGCTTTGAGACATTCCTACTGACTATGGATCTTCATTTGGTTCATCAGCCACACAGTTTTGATACTCTATAGCTGGTACATTGCTTCATAGTATATCTCAGTGTTGTTGTTTCTTAACAGATCACTGCTCCCCCATGGTTGATGCTGTCTTCCTAGATAGACGTGATTCCCTTTACTTTAGGTTCATTTAAAGGCAGCCTCGCATATCTCCTTCTGACTGGAATCACAATTATCACTTAGATCTCCTTGTATCGTAGGCATGTATATTTTCAGGACTGATCACTCTATGATCTTTTGACAGCACTACGAACGTAGTCTTCTTTGACAATCTTGTGCGTGTGAAGTTCTGCTCCCGTAATGAGTTCCTCTTGACTGATGCTCGATGATCCTCTGATGTGAGCTTCCTTGAGGATTCTTCTCATATAGCATT
This sequence comes from Panax ginseng, assembly GCA_020205605.1. Lineage (NCBI taxonomy): Eukaryota > Viridiplantae > Streptophyta > Magnoliopsida > Apiales > Araliaceae > Panax > Panax ginseng. The sequence continues at coordinate 57,616,052 of CM035140.1, read as the reverse complement.
CTTTGCTTATTTTTGAGCACATGTGATCCTTTTTATCTTTGGTTGAATGGTTTTGCTTCTATATATAGATTAACAGCCATGTGAGCTCCATTCTTGGTTAGCTCAGCGGGTCTTCAAGGATAGGCTTGGACATATAGGTGTTTTATTAGAATCTCTTCTGAACAGTCCTTAGCCTTCTGCTGGTTGAGTCTTCTTGATTGAAGTCTTCTGCTTCAGCGTTCCTTAGTGTGGTCAGACAGACCAAGTACCTGCAGGTTAGATACATTTCTATTTTTGGTACCCATAATTAAATGGGTCCTGCTAGGTTAGTTTTCTAAACCCCTGTTCCTCACATTTGGATAATCATCACATTTGTCATTTTAATAACACATTTCATCATTTGATGAGTTATGTTCACAATGTTTGAGTGTTCACAGAGTGAGAATTAACTCTACGATTTATGTGTATCTTGTTGATTCATGGAGGTGATCAGATTTTGTAAATCATCAAGATACACTTGTAGAACTGATCATACTCAGTGGGTTATCAAACACTTAGAACATAGGTTTATACATACATACTAACCCATCAACAATGATTACTCCACATAAAATTACTTTGGCTTGTGATGCTCTCATGACCCATTTCAGATTTCCTTCAAGATGTCATCTTCAACCTAAAACTTGGATGGAGAGAAAGTTTATAGGTATTTGAGTTTCCATCCTCAGGGTACTTTCTCTCTTCACCTTTTTAGGTAGATTATGACTCCTTGACAAATACTGTTACAGTTCATAAGAAGATGCATTTATGATGTACACATTTATAATAGTGAGAAACCATACCTTTTTACTGTCAGTTTCTAAACAGTCATTTACCTTTAATATACGGAGTTTAGGCATTGATGTGCATAGCTTCATATTTGCTCCTGACAGCTTATTGCTCTTGTGGCCTTTAATCAATTAGTCGTGGTGTTGAAGATGCAGCCTGAGAATCTCAACATCTTTAGTTTTTTGACATCCTTCAGTTCACAAATTTGCACCCAGCTGCTGGTTGGCCAGACACATGTTTGAGAAGAACTTCTTTCTTCTCTGGATAAGCATTTCTTAGCATGTATGGCCTTTTCATCTTTCAGGCTGGTGGATGCTTGGCTCTGTGTTGTTGATGTCCCTTGGGCTATCTCGTCTGATCTTCAGACTACAAGATTGACTGCAGGTTAGGATTGGTCTTGTTGATATAATGTTTGAGAACATGGACCAATCTGAGCAGCTTCAAGTGTAAATACACATTTACCTGTACACAATATTTCCAACGTGTGAGCTCATCTGCATATAACTGACCACTAAACAAAGTTTAGAACAATGTTTGTGCCTGAGATCAGACTCAAAGCGATTAGCTTTTGAATATAGCATGAGAACCTGCTCTGATACCAATTATTAGTTCCTAGTAGGCACAATAGATCTAGAAGGGGGGGGGGGGGGGGTTGAATGGATCCTTTTAAATTTCAAATTCTTTTCTCTTTTATTTTGTATTGCTATTAAATTAGCATATGACAAACATAAGAATCTTTTCAAGCACAACGGAATAAGTAAAAGATCCCCTTCATTGATATATTCATAATCATACATACATTGTTCATAGAGTTAGTTCGGTTGTAAGCAGTTAGAACATACATAGCAGTTGATGGACATAATGTAAATGACATAATGTAAAAGACACAAGGGGTTTAAGTGGTTTAGAGACTCAAGCTCCTAATCCACTCTTTTGCTTTCAACTAGTAGGATTTCCACTAAGGAAGGGCAGTACCCTGAATAACTAAGATTCCTTCAAGGCTAGCAACCTTGGGACTTCAGTTCACTAAGAACTCTTCAAGGCCAGCAGCCTTGGAACTCCTCCAGTTCCCTAGGAACTCTTCAAGCCCAGTAGGCTTGGAACTTTATTTAGTCCCTTCGGACAAGGACCCCTCAGGCCCTAGCTTTTTGTTGAGTTGTTTGTTTATTTGTTGGAGTTGGTGCTGAGCTGCTAAGATGTCTTTATGCTCTGAACATCTTCTGTACTTAGCAACTTGGCATGATCATCCTTGAAGTTCAGTTGAGTGTTGCATGATGCTCAAACTTCTTGATTCTCTCAACCTCCTCCTCGATGATCCCTTAATGAATTGCCTTGAAGATCATTCCTCTTGATATGTGATGGCTGCACATGATTGGTTTCTAAGATGACTGTAAGCTCTTCTGCTAGGTACTTAGAAACTTTCTCATGTTTCCCACCATGATGGCGTTTGTGATCTCCCTTCTTGATACTTGATGCCTTCTCGTGATGGACTTGCTAAGATGATTGTGATTTCTTCTCTATGGTACTTAGAGTCTTCCCATGATGGACATCAAGATGACATGGCACTCTTCTTTCTCTCGGCAGTTCAGAACACTCTTCATGTAGTAGAACTCTCACTTCTACATTATAGAACTCTCACTTCTACTTCTTTCTTTGTATGTCTTTAAGTGTTCTTGGTGGATCGTAGAGTGAGCCTTCAGACTCACTATATTAAATGTTTTAGAACTGTCCACCTTTTCTCCAAACTCGACAACTCCAGCATTCCTATATCTTTGAAGCTCTTCCTGATTTATACTCCTTCCCAATCCTTCCGTTGGAAAGTAGCCGTTGAAGGCTATTCAAATATCTTCACAGATCTCGAGTTGACAGAGGTAGACTGCTGATGTGATAAGTCATACTTTCTTTGACACTGCAGTCTACTGTTTCACCTATCCCATCAGAGATATCACTTTAATGTATTGGGCAGGTCGAAGACGTTATTTCATCCTTCTGATTTCTCGATCAGAGGTTGTCCTTTTGCATCGATGCTCTTCATAAGCTTTTGTACAAATATCAACCTTCAGATTGAACCGTTGTCAATGCTTTAATCTTCAGCCATTCGTACTCTACGATTCTGATGCATGTCTTCAAGGACCTGATCGTAGTGTCATGTTGACTGGTGGAGACAACACTATGATCTTGAAGAGTGTTGATTGGATCTTCAATGTAGAACACCTCTTCCATCTCTTGTGCAGTACTTTAACACTTCTGTTTGCCTCATCAGCTCTCAGATACTGATGACTTAACTTCTTTGTTCTGGCCCCTTCTTAGCAAGACACTTCAGATTTGTGGCGTGTCCATCTCGCTTTCTCCTTGTGATCTCCCGTTCACTTATCATCAATGGACTGACCCAATGCTTAATCACTTTAGCCTTGTTCTTCAGAAGTTGTCCAGTATCTCTGTATGCACTTCATCAGTTCTTTCTTTTTTTGGCAAACACTACGATCCTGGTGGCTTCCAAGATCGTTGTCTTCTGTCTGCTTGACAGCTACTGCACTTGCTGAATTTCCTTAGTCAATCATTGAAGTCTTCTTCTGATCTCCTTGTGGAAGACTTCATCCTGAATGGCTTCACAACTAAATTAGGATGCTGATTGGGTTGGTGCTTAGATCTTCTGTTAGCTTGCATGCCATTCGTTGAGTGTTCTCTGGTTTCCTTTATGATGGGATGTATCTTTGCAGTGCCAACCATAGGCTTCATTCCTTTGGATATTCTGGAAGTGCTCATTTGTTGAGAATCGTATTTGCTCTACGATTCTTCCTTGGCATTGTGAGCACATCTGTTGAGGTCGTAGTTTTGCACTCTATGATTCTGCTTTGGCTGTGCAGACACTACGACTTCGAGATCAGATCTTGACACTTTATGATTTCGACCTTGTGCTTATTGTCTTCATCTGTTCTTGCTCGACTACGATCTCTGCATGTACTCAATAGACTCTACGACTCAGAGTGTAGTCTACGATCTTTGACTTGACTTCGGCATCAATAGACTCTATGACTCAGAGTGTAGTCTACGTTTCTGGCTTGGCTTTGGCAGAAACTCGGTCGGCTCATAGGCAGACTGTCTCTACTATTCTGAACATGACTTCCTCAGCAGACTTCGGCTCTGAGGAAGTTCTACTCGACACACTACGATCCTTCATCATTTCTCCTGGCAGTCTACGAACTCCGAGATCTACTATCTTGCAGACTACGATTCTGCCTCAACAACTATCGAGTTTTCCTTGACTCTCCTGGAAGACTCCGATTTCTGGTGCAGTGCTCGATGATCAGACAAGCCTATTTATTACATCATAAGATCAACCTAACATGCTTGATTTTTCTACGTTTATAGTCCTTGTACATCATTTCTTTTTAAGGACTTTATAAAGTTGTTTTGCTTATGTAGGATCAACCTAACAAACTTGATCAATTCATTCTAAGTCCTTGTACACATGTTTCTATTATCTATCAAAGGACTTTACAACTTTTCTTAATGCAAGCTTACTTGCATATTCATTCATATATATATATATATATATATATATATATATATCATAATCAAATCATATATAAATAGGAATAACATTCACATGCTTATTCCTGACATATTTTGTACTTGAATTTGGATTCATTATTAATTAAAATAAAAGAGTTTATTTTGATTTGGAATTTGATTAAAAATAAAGGAGTTTATTTTTATTCAAAATTGGATAAAATAAAATAAAGGAGTTTATTTTGATTTTGAATTTTGATTAAAATAAAGGGGTTTATTTTAATTCAAAATTGGATTTTATGCTAACTATAATTGCCCATTAAATCAATATCAATGTATATATTGAATGTTTATGATGCATGAGATGAATGTTATTTTTGTTGATGCATATGATGATATGTATGACAATAAATGGGATTGATTATGGACTATTGATCAATATGATTTGATTTTATTTTAGTTGGATGCATGAATGTATGTGTTGTATTAAATGGGGTATGCGTACCTTGTCTTCTCTAGTTTTTCTTGTTGTAAATTCTACCTCCCTCCTATGTACTGCCCCTTGACTGCAGATCAATGTAAATAGTTATGTAATAGGAATTATTAGAATTAATTTTGAAGAATTGGAGACAAAGGAGCAAAGAGCGCTTGAAGACCCGTTTGTAATAGAGCCCAGGTTTAAATGTAATAGTTATGTTTAAACTTAATTCTTGCACCCTATGGTTTGACCTTTTAGTTGACTTGGTTACTCTAGTGAACCAAACTAGAATAAAGTCCATAATCAATTCGGGTAGAATGTAGTATTCTATAATTGCATGCTTATACTATATAGATATTATATATTATGTAACATGCTTCTCATGTAAATTAATATGACACGTATTTTATATATATATATGTGTGTGTGTTTGCTCACTAAACAAGATGAGATAATTAATAACAAACCCCTCAAAGAAATTATATTAAGTCTGAAGCGTTCAAAGATATTTAGAATATCAAACGTCGCCTTATAGCATGATAAAAATAATAGAGTATCAATTAATTATTATAAGTTTGTTGTGTCGCCACAAGGTTTATCTTAAATTTTTGAGATGTTGTTTAATCACATTAGATACTTATAAATAGATTGAACGATGTTGTTTTGTTGTGTCGCACAAGGACAATGTTTTTCTTTTGAATATATGAAAGTGCTAGGTTGGACTTAACTTGGATAATTATGATTCAGATGTGTCGCACTTGATCATAATAATCTAAGAGGCAAAATACAAGGAGTTACAGGATGATGTAATTGACAAAAGTTGTCTACCTATTTACTTATATATAGTTTCTTGTGTCACACAAGGTTATATACATTTGAAATGGGATCCTTAATGTCACTAGCAAATCCTTAATTAGATTTTGTCGAACTATATAAGTGAGGGTAATATAGTTTGAAGAAAATATTAGGAGATACCAATTTAAAACAAGACCTAATTTATCTTGGAAATTAATAAAAGAATGTATGCTATAATGTTATTAAATTACAAATTCATTTACAAAATTTTATATTGTCTAAATTATAATCATTGCGGAGTATATTAGATGCTAATTAACCAGACCAAATTTAACGAATTGATTAAGAAAATTGACAATAGTTCTCACGGTTGAAAAACTATCTTATGCCCTTAATATGCCTATCCATGAAATGGTTGTAGACAATGTCTCTGAGGAAGAGATTGCTACTTTTAGAAAGTGGCAAGATGATGCATAGTTGGCTTAATGCATCATGCTTGCATCCATCAGTAACGAGCTTCAGCGTCAAGATGAAACTATGGATGCTACTACTATATTTCTGCACATCAAGTAGTTGATGGTGAGAAAAGTAGGACTGATGGATATCAGATATCTAAGGAGCTCTTTAGATCTAGAATGACCGATGACACTACAATACAGACAAAAGTTCTTAACATGATCAATTTGATTGAATAATTAGGACAACATGTTTTGTCATGGATGGAGAGTTGAGCCAAGATTTGATCTTGTAGTCACTCCCAGACTCCTTCTCACAATTGTTGTGAATTTTCACATGCACAAGCTAGATTTCAACCTCGCTGATTTGCTCAACATGTTGAAAACAGTTGAGAGTCACTTTCCAACCAAGAAAGACTAAGTCTTACTGGTAGGGGCCAAAGGATCTTCTGAAAAAAAGAACAATTCAAAGAAGGTAAATAGAAATGCAAAAATAAAGGATAATAAGAACAAAAAATTGATATGGATAACAAAGGAGTTTGCTTCCACTGCAATAAGCCAAGACACTGGAAAGAAACTGTGAGAAATATCTTGCAGTGGCTAGCTATAAGAAACTTAGTGAAGCTTTGGTTACAGATACAATTTTGTTCATGATTGAAATAAATCTTTTTATAAGTCAAGTTTTTACTTGGGTATTGGATACCGACTTTGGTTCTCATAAATACAAATTTATGAAAGGACCAAGAAGTAAAAAGCTAAAAAAGGGATATATAATCTTATTTTGGGGAATGGAGCAATTGTTGGTCCATTAACTGTAGGAACATATTGTTTAGCACTGCCTACAGACAAGTCTATTAAGTCAATAATTTGTTATTCTATTCTAGTTCCCGTTAGAAACATTATTTCTATTTTTAAGGTGTAAATTAAGTAGACAACTCATAATCACATGCCAATATATTAAGGTGTAAATCTACAATCCCTTTTTCAATTTCATATAGATAACCAAAATCATCACTAATTTCTTAGTAAAAATCATTAAGCATGAATATATTAATCGAAACCATATGGTGTCGACCAAAGAGAAAAGAAATTCAATTCAAATTAACAAAGGGTTCCATTATAACCTTAGAACCAATAATAGTTCATAGCTCTTAAACTAAACATTAATAGCAATATAAACAACATTGATGGATTACAAAATCAAGGGAAACAAATGGATAAGAATAAACTTTGTCAAAGCTTCTTCAGTCTCCAAGAATTCCAATTCATTCAAGCTTTCCAATCCATTTTGCTAACTTCTCTTGAGCTTAAAGGAATCCCAAACATCTCTCTAATATACCTAAACTATATGTACAAACATAAACTACTAGGAAATGGAGAGAAAAATACAAAAGAGAGAGAGAAAACTAAGTCCCAGAGAGGGATAATGAGAGATCTTTATAAGGAGGCTGACCCCCCCTTTATATCCATGTGTTTCTTTATTTAGCTAGGTCAAAACCAGCTCTTGTTTGCCTGGGAACAGGAGGTGGCGCTACAGTACCAAGATTAAGCCTTGGAGCGGCGTGACAGGGCTGAGTCAGCACATTAGGTCAATAAGTGGCATTGCCATTTCAGGTTTATAAGGATCTGGTCTTTGCAGGTACTGTGATGATGTCACAATTAGCGATTAGGGGCATTACAGGTACTGCCGAGTTTAAGCTTTGGCATAAAGCGTAGAGTCTTGCCGATGTAGGAAAATTGATAGTTTTGCCCTTGCAAGCTGGAAAAGACCTAATAAGCCCTGCAACACATAGATTAAGCAAAATAATACCAAAATAATATTAAAGATATATAAACTATGAAGATCAATCACTTTCTTAAACAATAACAAATCCGATTATTCTAAACAATCCAAAAATTTAAATTATAATTTTAAATATTTATTGAATTATATAAATATTTAATTGGTGTATTTATTGCTAAATAAATATTTGTTTAATTTGAATTGATTAATTATTTATGTGTTAAATAAATAATTAATGAGTTAAGGAAATTATTATTATATTGATATTTCAAGTTGATGGTTAATTATTTGTATTGAGTTATGTGATTAAATAAATTATTTAATTAATGGTTATTTGAATTAATTAAATTAAATATGAAAGCTTGATTAAATAAAGTGTGACAAATAACTATAGTATAAGGAGTTATTAAAATAAATTAAAGTAGTTTTAATCTAGTTTTACCCAAACAATGCTTAAGGATATAAATTCTTTAAAATTTAAATGGTTTGCCAAACAAGCCTTATGACTTTTGATATATTTCTAATTTATAAAATAAATAAAATAAAATAAATAATAAATATAACGTATTGATGTTGTAGACGTTATTTTGATAACCGATGATGGCTATTAAGGCCATATCAACAGTGTTTTCTTATGTTATGCATACTAGCTATCGTAACTTCATTCTAGTTACATTTAGGCAATAGAGAGAATTGAGACTTGAGAGAATTTGAGAGAGAGCTTGTGCAGAGAAGAACAATTCCAGTGTGTAGCAAGGATTTCTGTTAAGAAGAAAAAGGTATGTTCTATACTCTTATTATGCATATATGGGTTTCTACGACAAAATTTTTCTATGCTCTGTGAATTCTATTTCTTCCGAATTGTTGTTATGTAATTAAGTTATGGGGGTTATACATGTTTATAGTGATTAGATATGGTGTTTAAACAATAATCGCATGCAAATTTTGGGTTTACAGTAGGAAGAAATAATGTCAGTATATGTATTTCTTATGTGGCTTATGTAAGTAACAATTATGATGATCATTAGTGTGTGAAATTGAACTATGAATATGTTAGTTAGTTTGTTAAGAATTACAGAGAACTTAGTTCAAAAGAATCAAATTGGTGTATCATTATGATTACAAAGGTTCACTGTGTCAAGAAATATCAAAATGGAGTTTTTGGTTTTAAAATATGCTATTCTAGTATTTAATTTTTTTAGAATAATGGTTTAAGTTGTGTTAATTTAGTATTTGTATGCTTGGTGAAGTTTATGTGTAATTTACATAAGTTATACATGTTAATTGGTGTTAGAAATTAAGACATAGTAGCTTGGTTTAGTTTCTGGTTTTGGGTGTCCTGTAATTCGGAGCCTCAGCGCCAAATTTTGCACTCAACACAAATTTTGTAAAAAATAGGCTGCCAAGTTCATGCCAAATACCGAATTCATCACCCAAGACCGAATTGCGCCCTGCGCACATGTCTCATACCACCAAGACTGAAAAGTGGTTTGGGTCGGACAATTTTGACCTCCTGTAGTAAAATGGCCATAACGTTTTCATACGAACTCCGATTGAGGTGATTCAAGATGATTCGGAAAGAGGACAAATAGGCCTATAACTTTTATTCTTTAAGGATTTCAATTTGAAATCGTTATGAAGGGTCAAAATTGCCATCTTTAGGACTGTTGTGTATTTGGATCCAATCGAGGGCGCTCGATGATTCGCGAATGCAAGTGCAACCTTTGTGTATTAGTATAACTTAATGATAACATGTTGGACATGTAATAGGATGTTGTATCAAGTTGTTAATGTGTATGTGGTGCAATGACATGATCACTTAAGTAGTTGTAATAAAGCTAAAAAGTAATGTTCATGAAAAGATGTGATGTTGTTTAAACTTAAACTTAGTAGCTATACTAAGAGTAATAAAGTAACTCATAAAGGTAATATTAGTGTAACTAATGTGTATTGTCAATACATATGGTATGTGTAGGACTTGGGGTGAACGTGAGTAGTAATTGTTTAACCTACGCACGAGGCAAGTTCTCTAACTCTATTTTTATAATTGTGCAAGTATCTAGCTATCTTTGAGCAAGTTTTCTAATCTATTATCTTGTTAATTCAATTACTGTTTTCAATTCGTTTACAATATAATGATGTAAGTTATTCTGGAGCAAGTTATTCTTGTATTTAACTTGTTGTTTAGCATGCACAACTATATATACTAATGTCGAACATTTCTATCGTTCAAATTGCTATGCATGCTTAGTATTCAATTCTAATTAACCTTGGCTTAGTATTGTTCAAGCAAGGTATGCTATAGTTATTCAAATTGTATGCTATTAAATTATTCCTAAAGCATGACTTTAGTTTACTATGATTGATTCAATCACGATTATTCTATATTATAGTGTTATTGGATTTATTCAACTACTCCTTAGTTGATGTTCGTTGAATTCCAAATGACCTTGAAAGCTTATCCAAACCAAACTTCCTTTGGTGCGGACTTGTACTCTAAATACTGAGATGAACAACCCTATTGTTATGATTAGGGGTTAACTTACGCATAACGTTAAAATGTTTGTGCACAATACATTGTACGTAAGGGTCGATCCCCAAAGTACGAGGTCCTTATAGTCTTATGATCATTAAAGTTGGAGTTGAAAGATTACTTGCAACTCGTGGATTTAGTTCATGGTCTTACGACCCTCTCGATGATGTATATTTTCCATATTTTGGGATTTCAGTTTCTGATTATTGTTGATAGAGTACTATTCACTTTTGATGAGCCTATTTCGACAGTTATTATTGTTATACTCCTATTGATTCCATGTTATATCCAGTGAGCAATTGTTTTGCTCACTCTTGCATATTTAAAAACTCATTGCAGCTAAAGAAGAGAAGGTAGGTGAACCTTCAACTAGCAAAGGAAAGGGAAAAATGTACAAGTGATGAAGACTTGTAATAGTTTTGATAGTTTTATTATCAGACTTTGATTTAAAGATTGTAATGAAGTTTATTTAATTTTCCGCATTTGAATGTTTGTAATTAAAGGTTAGATAACCTGGGAGATTTTTATTTAAGTTTAATTCTGTATGGGCAGGTTTTCTTTTATTATTCAATTCTATTATGATTGGGTAGTTAGAAATGAATGTTTGATCAAGTGAACACCAAATCCTATGGGAATGAAGTACCTGGGTTTGGGGGTGTCACAAGTTGGTATCAAAGCTTTAGGTTATGAACCTTAGGTGGGGGAAAAGCCTTAGGAAGTAACCTTCGAAAAGATAGTAATGATAAACTCTTATCGAGTTTTAAGGAGGAAGTAATAAAACACTTATGTGCTTATGTGTTTACAACTTATGTGCTCGTGAGAGTCGAGTAGTAATGATTAGTAATTAAAACTTAAACTTTGGTTGACAGGATGACTAATATAGGAGGATCCAGTCAAGCTAGGGAGGAAGGACTTCAGATGCCTAGAGAGGAGGAATCTCGTGACATTCAAGTGGTTTGGGAACAACTACTTCCACGAGAGTCAGCCCCATTGCTCACGGTGGTCGAAGATGATGATGATGATGTAGAAACAGATGAGGAAGATCCCGTGGAGCTGCCACAGATGGATGAAGAGGACGAGGAGGAAAGGATTCCACTTAATTCGATAGTGGTCATATATATATGATGAGGTGCATGACCATTAATGTGGAACTTCAAGATACTATCGAGGAGTTACAAGAGATAGTAGAATGAACAATGCACCTCAATGGCACGTATGACGATGAGATCCGTGGATCGAGAAGAACGACTGAACAATGTTGAAGAGAAGCTGGTTCACACTGAAGAAGAGAACGACCAAATGAGAGCAGAGGTTGCAGAGTTGAAGAGTAAGTTGAGAGAAGAATCTGCAAAAAGGGCAAGAGCCGAAGACGCGTACAGTGAAGTTTATCAACAAGCCGAAATAGCAAAGGGAGACGCACAAGCAAAGAGAAGGAAGATGGAATAAATGTATAACGTTTTCAACATCGCGATCAATCAATCTCAAGACCGTGTCATGGGTTATCCAATTCAGTTCGAAACACTACCCTCGTTCATACTAGATCGTCGAACCATGTTCCGAGTTATGGAAGAAGAGCATCGTAAGGCTTTGCAGTATCTTAATAGGACATCGTAGGGAGTGTACTTGAATTATGTTATGATAAATAAATTGTAAATCTCAAGTGTTATGAAACCTATGGGATATTATGATGATGTCCTGAAACTTTAGTAGTTCAGGAAAATAATGTAAATAGCAGTGATGCTATTGATATGATGTTTTCAAAGAAGTTATGAATAAAAGTTATTATTTTCTTTTATCCAAAGTGTTATGTGTTATGAAGTGATTACTTTTATGGGGGGCAAGTTAAGTAGAAATTACTTGAAAAGAGTTGAGTAATAATCTAATGAATGTATTTTTAAAAGAAAATGCCTCCAAGACGTCAACCACCTCATCGAGAGAACCACCGGCGGAACCAACAACGATAATCTGTCAAGCTAACTCCGCTCAAAGAACCGGGTGACGCATCGACAGTGTGCACTTGACAAAATCAATCGCAGAATCGACCTCAGAACCAAGGTGCTACGTTTAAGGACTTCAAGGCGGTTGGACCACCAGAATTCCGTGGATCCATGAATCCAGTTGAAGCACAAACTTAGATCTTGGAAATTGAGAATGTGTTTGATGTTATGGGAGTAGGGGAAGGTCAGAAGACTGCTTTTGCAACATTCATGTTTAAAGCAGAGGCTAGTTATTGGTGGCAGGCCAATAAAACTCGGGAGGGACCAGGAATTATGAATTAGGATAGGTTCAAGGAGATGTTCTTCGAGACCTATTTCCCAGAGAGTTTTAAAAGCCAGTTAGAAGTACAGTTTTTAGAACTTAAGCAGGGAATGATGACGGTGTCGGAGTATGCCGCGAAATTCAATGAGTTGGCGAGGTTTGTGCCATATCAAGTCAGCACAGACGAACGCAAGGCGAAGAGGTTTGAGCAGGGACTAAAGCCCTGGTTGTTTAGTAGGGTTTCTTTGTTCCAGTTGAAGACGTTTGCAGCCGTGATGGAAAAGGCAATTCTCACCGAAGGTGGAGGCGAGGCTGTAACCAAGTTCAATCAAGAACATAAAAAGAAGAAGAATGAAGTGGAGGTGAAGAATGGAGGTGGTGGTAATGGAAATGGTAACAACAACTTGAAAAGAAAGTGGAATGGAAATGTGGGTGTTGGGAATCAGCAAGGTAACCAACAGAATAAGAAGTTTGAAGCATGTGCTTCATGCGGGAAGTTTCACAAGGGTGTATGCTTAATGGGGAAACGAGTATGCTTTAATGTGGCCAGGAGGGTCATATCGCCCCAAATTGCAATCACCCCAAGAAGAATGTTTACTACACTTATGGGTCCAAGGATCACTTTGCTCGTGAGTGCCCCAAGAAGAAAAACTGAGAAACAACGGAAGCAAGGAGGAAGAAGAATGGAGGTACTTGGGCTATTATCGACCGACGACATCAACCAAACCCACGTACCGTAACCTTCAACATGACTGTGCAAGATGTTGTGCAATCAAAGGATGTGGTGTCAGGTATTATCCCGATCAATGATATTGATGCTTATGTATTATTTGATTCGGTGCTACTTGCTCATTTATATTTGATGAATTTGCTATGAGATTAGGATTGCTTAGTGAAGAATTGAATTTCCTTTAAACATAGAAATTACGAATAAGGAAGTAGTTCTCATTAGGTTCGTATATACAAGAACCGTAGGGTGAATATTAAGGGAAATATTTTGATGGTAGATTTGATTCCGATCAGGCTAGGAGAGTTTGATGTTATTTTGGGAATGGATTGGTTGTTCAATTATGGAGCGATAATTGATCGCCAAAAGAAATGTAAACCTTATGACTCCATCAAAGGTAGTATTCAATGGTAGCAAATCGCCTAGATAAATGAGATGTCTGACGATTATGCAGGCTAAGAAGTTCTTGAGTCAAGGCTGTGTGGGTTATTTAGCTTACATAGTCGATACTCAGAAGAAGGGTGCGAAACTGGAAGAAATACCAGTAGTTAGGGAATTTGTGGATGTGTTTCCGGAGGATTTGCCAGGACTTCCGCCTGACAGAGAGATCGAGTTCGTGATCGACTTAGCGCCAGAACCGCCTCGATATCAAAGGCCCCAGATGTAATGGCTCCGGTGGAGATGAAAGAACTGATGGTACAACTACAGAGTCATTGGACAAGAAATACATTCAATGAAAGTGTGTCACCGTGGGGAGCACCGTGTTATTCAGAAAGAAGAAGGATGGGTCAATGCGCTCTTTGCATTGATTATAGGGAGTTAAACAAAGTCACTATTAAGAATAAATATCCATTTTCGAGAATAGATGACTTGTTTGATCAATCAAGGGCGCTAGATATTTCTCTAAAATAGATTTGAGAAGTGGGTATCATCAACTCAAGGTAAGAAAGGAGGATGTACCAAAGACGACATTCAAACTCCTGCATGGACATTACGAATTTTTGGTGATGTCTTTTGGTTTGACAAATGCCCTCGCAGCTGCTTCATGGATTTGATGAACAGGGGTGTTTAAACCATTCTTGGACAAGTTTGTGGTGGTGTTCATCGATGATATTTTGGTGTACTCTAAAACTCAAGAGGAACATGTGGAACACTTACGCCTAACGCCGGAGACGCTAAGAAAAGAAAAGTTGTATGCGAAATTCTCTAAATGTGAATTTTGGTTGGAACGTGTACAATTTCTTGGGCATGTAATTGACAAGGATGGAATTTCAGTGGATCCATCAAAGGTCGAAGCTGTGATAAATTGGGAACAACCAAGAACTCCATCAGAAGTAAGAAGTTTCTTAGGATTAACAGGGTATTATAGAAGATTTATCCAGGATTTATCCAGGATTGCCACTCCATTGACAAATTTGACGAGAAAATCTGTAAAATTTGTTTGGACGGAGAAGTGTGAAGGAAGTTTTCAGGAATTGAAAAAGAAGCTAAGTATGGCACATGTGTTGTCATTACCAGATAATATAGGAAATTTTGTGGTGTATGGATGCCTCACACAAAAGGATTAGGATGTGTCCTTATGCGTAATGGGAAAAGTCATCGCAGATGCATCAAGACAATTGAAAGACTACGAAAAAGGGTATCCGACTCATGATTTAGAGTTGGAGGCGGTTGTGTTTGCTCAAGATATGGAGACACTATCTCTACGGAGAGAAATGTGAGATTTACACGCACCATAAAAAAGTCTCAAGTATATTTTCACACGTATGACCCGAACATGCGTCAAAGAAGATGGATGGAACCGATAAAAGATTATGATTGTGAGATCTTTTATCATCCAAGAAAAGCAAACGTGGTTGCAGATGCCTTGAGTAGGAAAGGCAGGGAAAAGTTGATGTTGTTAATCGATAAGGAGGAGCTTATTACAAAGAATGTCAAGGTTAGAGTTGAAAATCAAATTTCCAAAAGAATCATGAAAATTGTACTTTGATGGAAGCTACCAAACTTTGGTGGACAAAGTGAAGAATGCTCAACTGCAGGATGAGGAATGCAGAAAAATAAGAGAAAGTGTGGTCGAGGGAAAAGAAATAAAGTACAAAGTTGATACCGAGGGGATGCTGAGATTTGAAGGACGGATATGGGTTCCAACAGTACCAGATATTAAAGAAGACATCTTGACCGAAGCTCATAACTCAAGATATTCGATTCATCCAGGAAGTACGAAGATGTATCAAGATTTGCGACGACATTTTTGGTGGCCAAATATGAAAAGAGACGTTGCAGAATGCGTTGCAAAGTGCTTAACATGTCAGAGAGTCAAGGCCGAGCATCAAAGACCAAGCGGGTTACTTCAACCGTTGGAGATACCGGAATGGAAATGGGAACATATCACAATGGATTTTGTGGTAGGTCTTCCAACAACTCAGAAAGGATACGATGCGATTTGGGTGATAGTGGACAGATTGACAAAATCTGCACACTTTTTGCCAATAAAGATTAGATTCAATCTTGATCAGCTGGCAAAACTATATGTTAAAGAGATCGTTGCAAGACATGGAGTTCCAGTGTCAATTGTGTCAGACAGAGATCCGAGGTTCACATCAAACTTCTGGAAGAGACTACAAGAATGTATGGGAACACAGTTGCGAATGAGTACGGCATATCATCCGCAAATAGATGGCCAAAGCGAATGAACGATTCAGACATTGGAAGATATGTTGAGAGAATGCGTCATGGATTTCAAAGGAAGCTGGAATGAACAATTACCGTTGGTGGAATTTGCCTACAATAACAGTTACCACGCTTAGCATCGGTCGTGATGCCGCCTTACGAAGCATTATACTACAGAAGAAGTGCGAACTCCACTGTCTTTGGGACGAAGTTCATGAACGTCAACTGTTAGGACCAGAACTGGTACAACAAACTGCTAAGGTTGTCCAACTCATCAGAACAAGATTGATAGTCGCTCAAGATGCATAAAAGAAATATGTTGATCAACACGCATAAAGATCGTGCATTTGACATAGGAAATTACGTATTCCTAAAAGTTTCTCCTTGGAAGGGGAAAATTCGATTTGGTAAAAAGGGGAAACTAAGTCCGAGGTTTATTGGACCCTTTGAAGTGCTGAGGAAAGTTGGAGAGGTAGCTTACGAGGTAGCTCTACCTCCAGAATTGCAAAACATTCATAATGTTTTTCACGTGTCGGTGTTACGACCGTATAAATCTGATTACAAGCACGTAATTGAGTACGAACCATTGCAGTTTGAGAAAGACTTGTCCTATGAAGAGATTCCTATCCAGATAGTCGACAGGAAAGAACAAGTGCTCAGGAATAAAGTGATACCTTCTGTGAAGGTGATATGGAGGAACCACAATGTCGAAGAGGCTACGTGGGAACTCGAAGCTGATATGATGAAGACCTGGTGTGCTATGTTTCATCGAACTTCCTAACCATCTCTATGGTTTTAGTTATTTGTTTAAACACACAGTGCTCATCGACCTCTTCCAAGGTATGACAAACATATCTCTATGATCCACCCAATAGGGAATAGAATGTGAACACCCAAGCTTATTACACATGTTTATGCGAATTAACCATAACAAGGATTTAAAGCATAGGTTTTCAATTAGATCACACATGGTGTACAGATATATGTCTATCATATACACAAATTATATAGTCGAATCAGGTAGACAACCCATAATCAAATGCCAATATATAAAGGTGTAAATTGTGACGCCCCCAAAACAGGTATACATCACCCATCTTGGGTCGCCAGATACTGTAACAATCCAAAAATTTAAATTATAATTTTAAATATTTATTGAATTATATAAATATTTAATTGGTGTATTTATTGCTAAATAAATATTTGTTTAATTTGAATTGATTAATTATTTATGTGTTAAATAAATAATTAATGAGTTAAGGAAATTATTATTATATTGATATTTCAAGTTGATGGTTAATTATTTGTATTGAGTTATGTGATTAAATAAATTATTTAATTAATGGTTATTTGAATTAATTAAATTAAATATGAAAGCTTGATTAAATAAAGTGTGACAAATAACTATAGTATAAGGAGTTATTAAAAATAAATTAAAGTAGTTTTAATCTAGTTTTACCCAAACAATGCTTAAGGATATAAATTCTTTAAAATTTAAATGGTTTGCCAAACAAGCCTTATGGCTTTTGATATTTCTAATTTATAAAATAAATAAAATAAAATAAATAATAAATATAACGTATTGATGTTGTAGACGTTATTTTGATAACTGATGATGGCTATTAAGGCCATATCAGTTTGTGTTTTCTTATGTTACGCATACTAGCTATCAGAACTTCATTCTAGTTGTGTTAGGCAATAGAGAGAATTGAGACTTGAGAGAATTTGAGAGAGAGCTTGTGCAGAGAAGAAATAATTCCAAAGGTGTAGCAAGGATTTCATAAGAAGAAAAGGTATGTTCTATACTCTTATTATGCATATATGGGTTTCTACGAAAAAATTTTTCTATGCTCGTGAATTCTATTTCTTCCTAATTGTTGTTATGTAATTGCTATGGGGTTATACATGTTTATAGTGATTAGATATGGTGTTTAAAAAACAATAATCACATGCAAATTTTGGGTTTACAGTAGGAAGAAATAATGTCAGTATATGTATTTCTTATGTGGCTTATGTAAGTAACAATTATGATGATCATTAGTGTGTGAAATTGAACTATGAATATGTTAGTTAGTTTGTTAAGAATTACAGAGAACTTAGTTCAAAAGAATCAAATTGGTGTATCATTATGATTACAGTGTTCACTGTGTCAAGAAATATCAAAAATGGAGTTTTTGGTTTTAAAATATGCTATTCTAGTATTTAATTTTTTTAGAATAATGGTTTAAGTTGTGTTAATTTAGTATTTGTATGCTTGGTGAAGTTTATGTGTAATTTACATAAGTTATACATGTTAATTGGTGTTAGAAATTAAGACATAGTAGCTTGGTTTAGTTTCTGGTTTTGGGTGTCTCAGTAATTCGAGCCCTCAACGCCAAATTTCATGCCCAAATACCAAAAATAGGGCAGAAGTTCATGCCCAAATACTCAAATTGAATCATGCCCCAAGACCGCCCGTCTTGCTCACCCCCAAATGGAAAAAGTGGTTTGGGTCGGACAATTTTGACCTCCTGTAGTAAAATGGCCATAACGTTTTCATACGAACTCCGATTGAGGTGATTCAAGATGATTCGGAAAGAGGACAAATAGGCCTATAACTTTTATTCTTTAAGGATTTCAATTTGAAATCGTTATGAAGGGTCAAAATTGCCATCTTTAGGACTGTTGTGTATTTGGATCCAATCGGAGGGCGTCAGGATTCGAGAATGCAAGTGCAACCCTTTGTGTATTAGTATAACTTAATGATAACATGTTGGACATGTAATAGGATGTTGCATCAAGTTGTTAATGTGTATGTGGTGCAATGACATGATCACTTAAGTAGTTGTAATAATGCTAAAAAGTAATGTTCATGAAAAGATGTGATGTTGTTTAAACTTAAACTTAGTAGCTATACTAAGAGTAATAAAGTAACTCATAAAGGTAATGTTAGTGTAACTAATGTGTATTGTCAATACATATGGTATGTGTAGGACTTGGGGTGAACGTGAGTAGTAATTGTTTAACCTACGCACGAGGCAAGTTCTCTAACTCTATTTTTATAATTGTGCAAGTATCTAGCTATCTTTGAGCAAGTTTTCTAATCTATTATCTTGTTAATTCAATTATCGCTTTCAATTCGACTACAATATAATGATGTAAGTTATTCGAGCAAGTTATTCTTGTATTTAACTTGTTGTTTAGCATGCACAACTATATATACTAATGTCAAACATTTCTATCGTTCAAATTGCTATGCATGCTTAGTATTCAATTCTAATTAACCTTGGCTTAGTATTGTTCAAGCAAGGTATGCTATAGTTATTCAAATTGTATGCTATTAGATTATTCCTAAAGCATGACTTTAGTTTACTATGATTGATTCAATCACGATTATTCTATAGTATAGTGTTATTGGTTTTATTCAACTACTCCTTAGTTGATGTTCGTTGAATTCCAAATTACTTGAAAGCTTATCCAAACCAAACTTCCTTTGAGATGAAGATGAACAACCCTATTGTTATGATTAGGGTTAACTTACGATAACGTTAAAATGTTTGTGCACAATACATTGTACGTAAGGGTCGATCCCCCTAAGCACGAGGTCCTTATAGTCTTATAATCATTAAAGTTGGAGTTGAAAGATTACTTGCAAATCGTGGATTTAGTTCATGGTCTTACGACCCTCGGTGATGTATATTTTCCATATTTTGGGATTTTAGTTTCGATTATTGTTGATAGAGTACTATTCACTTTTGATGAGCCTATTTTGACAAAGCTTATTATTGTTATACTCTGTTGATTCCATATTATATCCAATGAGCAATTGTTTTGCTCACTCTTGCATATTTAAAAACTCATTGCAGTACTAAAGAAGAGAAGGTAGGTGAACCTTCAACTAGCAAAAGGAAAGGGAAAATGTACAAGTGATGAAGACTTGTAATAGTTTTGATAGTTTTATTATCGACTTTTGATTTAAAGATTGTAATGAAGTTTATTTAATTTTCCGTATTTGAATATTTGTAATTAAAGGTTAGATAACTCGGGAGATTTTTATTTAAGTTTAATCTCTATATGGTGTGTTTTCTTTTATTATTCAATTCTATTATGATTGGGTAGTTAAAAATGAATGTTTGATCAAGTGAACAAATCTGTGGGAATGAAGTACCTGGTTTGGGGGTGTCACATATATAAGAAGAACAAATACAACTTAATTATACAACGATGGACAAAACATAGGCTTTGAGGGTCATCTAGACAACATCCACACTCAATGGAATCCTCATTACATTTATTATCACACTATTTCACAGAATAGTGAGGACTACTAATGCACCATCTAGGACCATCACTCCGTTCCCCGACTAGTCCTAGCTACGTTCTCATTTCCTGAAGAGAACAGTGAAAGAAAGGGTGAGCTCAACTAGCCCAGTAAGAAATATTATGACTAAGATAATGTAGAATAAATTATCATTAGCCTTCAACGGTGTTAAACTGATAAAATATAATAAACATCAAATTTAACTGTAGCGGAACAAGCAATCCATTAGAAGAGTCAAGTAGAGAATAAAATCTACTATCTTCTATGATTTAAAAGGTTTTTCATCACTTTTATCACTGAGACTCAGCTTAATAAATAAAATCGAATCATCCCTGCTCCACTGCCAAGGATATTCATGTAATTGTCAATGGTCATGACTATACCGAATAATCCAAGGTCATAATCATACCAATAAATGTCCACCAATGAACTACAAGCCAACTGTGACGCCCCCAAAACAGGAATACATCACCTATTCAGAGTCACCATATACATGGTACTTAATACAAATACAAACTAATTATACAATAGTCGTGTAAAATACGACAAAATATAAACTGCGAGTTTGAATACAAATATTGTCTACTAGAGAGTATACAAACTCAAAAGGAGTCCTCATTACAATTATTATCACACTATTTCACGCGAATAGTGAGGACTACTAATGCACCATCTAGGACCATCACTCCGCTTCCCAGACTCGTTCCAAATATATATTCTTATTTCCAGAAGAGAACAAAGAAAGAAAGGGTGAGCTCAACTAGCCCAGTAAAAAATATTATGACTAAGATAATGCAGAATAAATTATCATTAGCCTTAAACAGTGTTAAACTGATACAATATAACAAACATCAAGTTTAACTGCAGTGGAACAAGCAATCCATTAGAAGAGTCAAGTAGAGAATAAAATCTACTATCTTCTATGATTTAAAAGGTTTTTCATCACTTTTATCGCTGAAACTCAGCTTAATAAATAATCCACATCAGCAAATCATTCCTGCACTATAGCCAAGGATATTCTTTAGTATCACGACCACTAATTATCCATGCACTACGGGCCAAAGATAATCATGTTTTCATCAACGGTCCTAATCATGCCATAAAACAATTCATCTTTGCACCCTTGGTCGAAGAGAATCCATAGCCATAATCATACCAATAACTGTCCATCAATGCACTACGGGCCAATGAGGACTTTTTCCACATCATTTATAACATTACGGTCATGATTATCTAGAATAATTCTGGGTCATAATCATACCAAGTCCATCTATGCACTACAAAATACATATGACTTTCAACATAATATAAACATGAGGATGATGACAATGACATACTAATTCAATAAAACAAGTTCAAGAATTAATTTATCCAGGAATCAATAACGGTCAAATTGTCAACATGATACTGCTTTGTGGAGTAAAATTCAAGAATGCTCGGAAGAATATTTCCATGAAAAGATCTTTGGATGAAGCGCAAAATATCAAGGATATTCCACTAATTTCATGGAGTATAGAAGTCAAAACTTTAACCAACTGAGTATAATAAAGAATGGAATAACAAAATAAATCACCAGGCATGCGATAGATCTCACAGACGAGTTATTCCAATGAATAATAAATAACGGAATCAGTCCCACCAGTAAAAGCGCATGCACAAGGTATTCCAATGAGAATAATAAAAGGCGGAATCGGTCCCACGTAAAAAAGCGCAAAGCGGGATATTCCAATGTAATAATAAAAAGCGGAACTAGGTTGATAAAAAAGCATACATATAGGATATTCTAACGAATAATAAAGATGAACATCGTCCCAAGATAGAAACGCACCGACGTGGATATTCTAATCTGAATAATAAAGAGCGGAACCCGAGTCCAAATAGTAGAATGCATGTACATGATATTCCAACAGAAGAATTTCACCAAGTATGTGGTACTTCGCATAGACAGGTTATTCCAACATAATAACAAAGAATGGAATAACAGAAGTTCTTTTCATGAAGATGAAAGAAAGAAATAATACCCCTTTCGAATACAACAAATAATATTCCCTACCTTGGAAAAACTGGATACTGGAATAGTGAGGTAGCAGACTTCTCTTCTTCTTTCTCTCTATAATTTCTCTCTATAATAATTGCTCTAAAGTTTTTGTGAATTGGTGAGAAATGAAGGAAGAATGAGCTTCTATTTATAGGAAAATATAGTTTCGATAATTGCACGTTTTGGGGCTCGAAATATTACAGTATAATACCTTCCTCTTTTTCTTCATTTTTAATTTAGTCCTGCAAGTATTATCAAACTTGCACCAACTCCCCTAATTGTAAATAATGTGAATCAATAGTAAATCACGTGACTCAATAGCTCTAATCATGTGATAAAAATATTTACAGTATAGTACCTCCATCTATACCTCCATTTTTAACTTAGTCATGCAAGTATTATCAATTTTGCACCAACTCCCCTAATAGTACAAGAATGTGATTCAATAGTACACAAATATGAAAAAAATAGTTATATAAGCATGTGAATTAGTAGCAATTAATTGCTTATTTATCCGATAAATTACCTGATTTATCAATATAACCCCCAGACATCAATTATCATCGGAATAGATGTCGATTTTCACTAAGACAAACAATTCCAACATAAGGAAACTATTTTTATCAACAATATAAATTTTGAAATTTTGAAGTTTGACTTTTCCTGAAAAAGTCAACTGTTGACTTTTTGACCAAATAGTGAATCCCGGAAAATTTTATGTTTATAGACTATTTTTACTAATTTCATCGTTCTGGATTCAAATTTCACGTCCTCGTCTCCAAATTCAACTCTGAACACAACTTTAATTTTAATAACATTCATCATTAATATTATAACTCACAATATTTAACAACCAGGTCGTTCCCAGGAAAGAGGGGGCTTTTCGATAAGGATTTCTCTTTATTGGCGCGCAATTAGGTGACAAAACCTCTCCTTGACAGAACTTCTAGACATTGTCAATATTGCAAATAATAATATAAATAACTTTGGCGTCTCAATCATTGGTTTAATAATATATCATATTATGCAGATGACACTGTAACAATAATTGAATCAATAATATGAAAGATATGATGCAAAGAATTCTTTGTAGCAATAATTGAGTATAACCGAGTGACTTCTCACGTAAGCATCAATAATCAATACCGTGTGCTACTATGCAACCACGCCAGATTCTTTGTACTTTTAACACCGGGTGTTTCAACAGATTAACTGATGAAAACTTTCGTAGTTATTTTTATAAAAATATTTTTGTCGTTTTCTCAATCCGAAATGAATAATTCCGTTCTTGGGTCTACCAATGATTGTCTGCGAGTCATACGGATATTCCCAAACAAAAAGAATATTCCCAGACCAATCGAATATTATATAACAACTTGCGTACTTTGCAAAATTTATAAATATAACCCACAACTATAACATTATATCAAATCCACACCATAATATTTAAAAAATTATTTTGAGAAAATTAAATATTTATTCATAAAATCTGGGGTCTCACAATCTCCCCTCCTTATGAAATTTTGCCCTCGAAATTTACGTACGTATTTGGTATGCTAAACAGGTGAGGATACCTCGACTTCATTTAAAATTCTAACTCTTGAGGTATAACCTTTGAGTGTTGAATACGATTCTTCTTATCCAAGATTTTAACACGTATCTCCTCAAACGTTAAATCAGCCGTTATCTCGTCCGGCTCTAAATTAATAATGTGGTTAGGGTTGTCCATATATTTACGTAACATCGATACGTTAAAAACGTTATGAACACGCGACATACTTGGCGGTAAAATGAGTCTATAAGCCACAGTTCCTACTCGATCGAGGATTTTAAATGGGCCAATTAAATCGAGGGTTGAGATAACGCCTTCTTGAACCTTCTTCTTCACATTCATCAGATTCGGATGTGTAGCTTGAGCGGCTTTAACTTTATCGATTTAAAGTCGATTCTACTCGTATATTTGATATCACCCCGTGGATCCTTAGAGTCTTTAACTCTATCTTCATCATTTATAAGTTAAACGAAATGGGTTTTTGTGTTAACAACATCGCACTCGTAAACGCATACGATCTTCTACTCAACGCGTCAGCTACCACGTTCGCTCTTCCACGATGATATTGAATGGTATAGTCATAATCTTCAATAGCTCGAGCCAACGTCTTTGGCACATTATACGTTCGTTTTAAGTAAAGAAATATTGAGGGTTTTAGAAATGGGTTTTGTACTGGGGTCAATACAAAAATTGATTTCACGCTCTAGGGGTAGGCTAAGAAGTCTTCAAAAATACGCCAGGAAATTAATTAACAATAGAAATATCATTCAAAACTGTGACCCTCATCCAAGACTTGGATAACACGTCACATTGATACCTATCAGCTTGCCACCGTTATTCACGATGTCTCATACAGAAAATCTGGTTTTGGTGCATTCCACACAAGGAAGTCACCAGATAAAGGCTCGGGGCTCTTTACTTATGGCTTGATATGACCATGATTGACTTTAGTGATTTAGTTGCATGAATTCGCATAACAGGTTGGTTAGGAATATGAAAACTAACAACCTTACGAAATGCATGATGAGTAGTTAATCAATCGATTCCTAAAATCACATCAAAGGCAAGTATTTTCAAAGAGATACGATCGACAGGTAACGTGAAAGTGTTGATTTGAACAAGATTTATAAATAGTGGAGGTAATGAAGGTTTCTCCCAACTGAGTTTCAACAGATAAATCAAAATCTAACTTCTCCGGAGTTAAATTCAAACATTGAACACAACTAGGTGAAATAAAAGAGTGAGTAGAACCGGTATCTAACACGGTATAGACTTCACAAGAGTTTATGACTAGAATACCCGTGATAATTTTATTCAGGTTCCTCGTCACGAAAAAAAATGCTCTCTTAAACAACCGGCTTTGGCTTGTCTGGGACATCCTTTGGCATCACTATCCCAGCTGGAATTGACTTCACTATACGACAAAATCGAGCTAGGTGTCCTTCTCTTTCGTAATTAAAACACGCTTTGGATTGCTGCGTACAGTTTGGACGGATGTGTCCCTCCTGTCTGCATTTGAAACATACGATCGATGGTCGTTCTTCTTCCTTTAAAAGCAGGTCTTTGTGTCTTTCTTGTCTTTCCATCATTATTGAACCTTCTCTTCTTGAAATTTCCATTTCTATTATCTTAGCCATGATTACCACCGAAGTGGTTATCATTGTCCCGATGGCCATTGCCACTGGTACAATTATTATCGTGTTGTTGGTCGTTGCCTTTTGGCTGTGCTAACTCATTATCGCGTTCCAATAACTGAGCCCTATTCACAACATCTGAATATAAACAAAGTTTGTGAGAAATGAGGTATTGGCGTATATTGGGTTTCAAACCTCTTAAAAACATTCGCGTCATTCGCTCCTCATTATCGACCAAATGGGATGCAAACCGAGACAACTCGGCAAACTTAGACTCGTACTGCGACACAGTCATATTGTTTTTCTCTAGCTTGATAAACTCCACCTCCTTCATGTGACAAATACTTTCGGGAAAGTACTTGTCGTTGAACAGCTCTTGGAACTTCTCCCAAGACATCTTGAGTGTGTCAATGCAGGTGCGTTTCTGATTCCCACCAAAGAATCGCCTCTTCACGCAACATAAAAGGTGGCAAAGGAACCTTTTGCTCCTCACGAGCATCCCAAGACATCAAATATCTTGGTGATCTGCTTTAACCACGTCTCCGCCTTAAGTGGTTCTGGCTTTCCCAAAAACTCCGGTGGTCCCAGCTCCTTGAACTGCTTAGTGGTGACCAACCGTGGGTTGCCATTGTTTCCTCCTGCATTATGAACAGGAGCCGCCTTCGCCTGATGTTGCATGAATTCTAAAAAGCTCCTAAATGTACCGTCGTTCGTCAATTGATCAGTGTTGTTATTTACAGGAGGATTATCGCCATCCTGTTGTACATTGTCCTGATTATTGATCTGTGGAGACTCAATGGTCTCCTGTGCTCCATTGGTATTCTCAACATTCTCGGATGTCATTTTCAAACACTGCCACAAAACAAGGGTTAATTAACATATCACATATTATCCCTATACTACGTGAGACCAATTAAATATCAAATAAACTTAGGTAGGTCATACTAGCGAAGGAATTCCCCATCTCTCCCTCCTAGTTCTTATCTCACATCTCGACCATGGATCATATCCTAAGCTTTGATACCAACCGTGGCGCCCCCCAAAATGTGAATACATCACTTATTACGAGTCGCCAAATACATGAATGCTGAATACAAATACAAACTAATTATACAACGATGCGTGTAAAATACGACAAAACATAAACCTGTGAGTTTGAATACAAATATTGTCTACTAGAGAGTATACAAACTCAAAAGGAGTCCTCGATACAATTATTATCACACTATTTCACGAGAATAGTGAGGACTACTAATGCACCATCTAGGACCATCACTCCGATCCATGACTCATTCCACTATATTCTCATTTCACGAAGAGAACAGGTGAAAGAAAGGGTGAGCTCAACTAGCCCAATAAAAAATATTATGACTAAGATAATGCGAGAATAAATTATTATTAGCCTTAAGCAATTGTTAAACTAATACAATATAACAAACATCAAGTTTAATCTGCGGTGGAACAAGCAATCCATTAGAAGAGTCAAGTAGAGAATAAAATCTACTATCTTCTATGATTTAAAAGGTTTTTCATCACTTTTATCATTGAGACTCGACAATAAATAATCCACATCAACCAAATCATCCCCGCACTTTCTGACCAATGATATTCTTTAGTATCACGACCACGAATTATTCATGCACTACGGGCCAAAGATAATCATGTTTTCATCAACGGTCCTGATCATGCCATAAAACAATTCATCTTTGCACCCTTGGCCGAAGAGAATCCATAGCCATAATCATACCAAAAACTATCCATCAATGCACTACGGGCCAATGAGGACTTTTTCCACATCATTTGTAACATTACGGTCCATGATTATCTTAATAATTCACATAAATCATACCAAGTCCATCTATGCACTACAGCCACGAGATGACTTTCAACATAATATAAACATGAGGATATGACAATGACATAATAATTCAATAAAACAAGTTCAAGAATTAATTTATCCAGGAATCAATAATGTTCAAATTGTCAACATGATACTGCTTTGTGGAGTAAAATTTAAGAATGCTCAGAAGAATATTTCCATTAAAAGATACTGGATGAAGCGCAAATATCAAGGATATTCCACTAATTTCATGAAGTATAGAAGTCAAAACTTTAACCAACTGAGTATAATAAAGAATGGAATAACAAAAGAAATCACCGGGCATGCGATAGCCCGCATGACGGGTTATTCAAATGTAATAATAAATAACGGAATCGGTCCCAAGAAAAACGCATGCATACATGATATTCCAATGAGAATAATAAAGACGAAACCAGTCCAACATAGAGCATACGCATGCATGGATATTCCAATGTAATAATAAAGAATGGAATAACGAGAAGAATTACACCAAGTATGCGGTGTGCTTGCATAGCGAGTTATTCCAACATAATAACAAAGAATGGAATAACAGAAGTTCTCTTCATGAAGACGAAAAAAAGAAATAATACCCCTATCGAATACAACAAATAATATTCCCTACCTTGGAAAAACTGGATACTGGAATAGTGAGGTAGCAAACTTCTCTTCTTCTTTCTCTCTATAATTTCTCTCTATAATAATTGCTCTAAAGCTTTTGTGAATTGGTGAGAAATGAAGGAAGAATGAGCTTCTATTTATAGGAAAATATAGTTTCGATAATTGCACGTTTTGGGGCTCAAAATATTACAGTATAATACCTTCCTCTTTTTCTTCATTTTTAATTTAGTCCTGCAAGTATTATCAAACTTGCACCAACTCCCCTAATAGTAAATAATCTGAATCAATAGTAAATCATGTGACTCAATAGTTCTAATCATGTGATAAAAATAATTACAGTATAGTACCTCCATCTATACCTCCATTTTTAACTTAGTCATGCAAGTATTATCAATTTTGCACCAACTCCCCTAATAGTACACACATGTGAACAAATAGTTATATAAGCATGTGAATTAGTAGCAATTAATTGCTCATTTATCCGATAAATTACCTGATTTATCAATATAACCCCCAGACATCAATTATCATCGGAATAAATGTCGATTTTCACTAACACAAACAATTCCAACATAATGAAACTATTTTTATCAACAATATAAATTTTGAAATTTCATAGTTTGACTTTTCCCGAAAAAGTCAACTGTTGACTTTTTGAACAAATAGTGAATCCCAGAAAATTTTGTGTTTACAGACTATTTTTACTAATTTCATCGTTCCGGATTCAAATATCACGTCTTCGTCTCCAAATTCAACTCCGAACACAACTTTAATTTTAATAACATTCATCATTAATATTATAACTCACAATATTTAACAACCAGGTCGTTCCCAAGAAAGAGGGGGCTTTCCGATAAGGATTTCTCTTTATTGGCGCGCAATTAGGTGACAAAACCTCTCCTTGACAGAACTTCTAGACATTGTCAATATTGCAAATAATAATATAAATAACTTTGCTATCTCAATCATTGGTTTAATAATATATCATACTATGCAGATGATACTGTAACATTAATTGAATCAATAATATGAAAGATATGATGCAGCAATTACTGTAGCAATACTTGAGTATAACTGAGTGACTTCTCACGTAAGCATCAATAATCAATACCGTGTGCTACTATGCAACCACGCGTATTCTTCTTGTACTTTAACACCGGGTGTTTCAACAGTTAACGGTAAAACTTCCGCCGTTATTTTCATAAAGTATTTTTTATCATTTTCTCAATCCGACAATAATTCCGTTGCGGGGTCCACCAATGATTGTACCGTTGTACGGATATTCCCTGACAAAAAGAATATTCCCCGGCCAATCAAATATTATATAACAACTTGCTTTCTTTGCAAAATTTATAAATATAACCCACAACTATAACATTATATCAAATCCACACCATAATATTTAAAAAATTATTTTGAGAAAATTAAATATATATTCATAAAATCTGGGGTCTCACACCAATGAGGACTTTTACCACATCATTCGTCACATTACGGTCATGATTATACCGAATAATCCCTGGTCATAATCATACCAAGTCCATCTATGCACGCAAGCCAAAGATGACTTTCAACATAATATAAACATGAGGATAATGACAATTCAATAAAATAAGTTCAACAATAAATTTTAAAGATTTATAAGTTAATTTATCCTGAACTCAATAACGTCCAAATTGTCAACATGATACTTTGCTTTGTCTTGATAGAAAATTCAAGAATGCTCAAAAGAATATTTCCATGAAAAGATACTAGATGAAGCGCAAATATCAAGGATATTCCACTAATTTCATGGAGTATAGAAGCCAAAGCTTTAACCAACTGAGTATAATAGAATATATGAAACTGCAAATGGATTTTCACTCGCCATGCGGTAATCCACGTAGATAGATCATTTCCATAATTTAATAAGGAATGAATACGAAGGATCATTCACCATGCATGTGGTAATCCACATAGACAGGTTATTCCAACAGAATAATAAAGAATGGAATAACAGAAGGATTCACCATGCGTGCGATAGATCACATGATGTGAGTTATTCCCAACGAATAATAAATAATGGAACCCGGTCCCAAGAACGCGCTTGACGGGATATTTCAACGAATAATAAATAATAGAACCCGAGTCGGTAATAAACGCATACAGACGAGGATATTCCGACAGAATAATAAAGAACGGAATACTAGAATAATTTCACCATGTATGCGGTACTTCGCATAAACATGTTATTCCAACAGAATAATAAGAATGGAATAACAGAAGAATTTCATAAAGTATAGGGTATCCCGCGTATACAGGTTATTCCAACAGAATAATAAAGAATGGAATAATAGAAGTTCTCTTCATGAATAAGAAAGAAAGAATACCCCTTACGAGTACAACAAATAATATCCCCTACCTTAGAAGAAACTGGATATTGGAGTAGTGAAGTAGCAGAATACTTTTCTTCTTCCTCTCTATAGTTTCTCTCTCTAGAGTTTCAGTGAATTCGTAAGAAATAATGAAGGAATGAGCTTCTATTTATAGGAGAATGGACTGAATAGTAACTAATTCATGAACGGTCCATGTGACGCCCCCAAATTCGGGTATCTTCCAACCCGACAGATGGTGCTCCACTATACTAACATCCATACAATCATTCCATTGAAATACAACAAAATGAAAGTAATTACTATCTTCTTATTACAATCAAAGTATAATCCTTCCCAGGTTCATAAACCGGTTACATCGTTCATTGTTCATAATGTATAATACATACAAACTCACTAAACTATTACACAATGCCTAAACATCCATCTTAGCTTTGCCCTTATCATTCTTGGCATTCACAGTACGTTCATCTTTAACTGCAGTTATATAATTCAAGCAAGAAGTGAGCATGACATATTTCGAAGAAGTTTAATCAAGGATAACAGAATACCACATTCATGAATTATATAACAATTCCAACATAACTGAACAATAGTTATGAAGTATTCTGAATCAATAATACTTTAACAGTTCATAACATCAATTCCCAAAGTATAGAATAGATTAGGAATTCTGAACTGGTCGATAGACCATGAAAAGTAAATTTTAGTTTTCATACTTGAAAAGGAGTCCACAGCACTAAGGCCATTCATCCGTATAACTTACGAGCACTTCTAAGTGATCAGCCTATAGTACTCTATATTGATCAACACTATATTCATTAAACGTATTTACGTTTAATATTTTTGGCAAACTCGCGTGCCCATCGTATAATCGATGAAAAATACTTTTGTTTGTTCATAGACAAACCTTACCTTCACGTCCGTACCAATTACTTGGCATAGGATAGCGTTAACATTTCTATATAGAATGATATGAATAATAATCAATCTATATCTTACGAATAGTCTAGCTGAGTTAAAATCTGGCATCGACCCTTTCTTTAAAATAAGTCTTGCAATTCAGTGCAACGAATCACATAAAACTTGGCTAACATTGAAGTTAGACAAGCGTTAAGAAAAACTTTGCTTTCAAATACGTCTTCAAATAACTTACTCGACTGACCACAACCTTTACAGAATCTACATGATATATTCACATAGCTCACTGTAATTAGCTATCAAACAACTATTCACATTGTTCCTACAAGCTTCTTTCTCTTCTATGTCTGTGTTAACTTAATATCTTTATTAAAGTCAACATGACTTATTACCCTTTGTCCCGGTGTATCACTCTATTGACGTTTATTAATCGGACTCAAACATCGTTGATAAGGTACCAACTTTGTTCGTTGTACATATCTTGTTAACATTCATTACATTCCTAAGTTTCATACTCTATACCTTAGTATAGGTAATATAGGATTAGTCTTTGTACTTTCTTTGAGTATATAAACTCAACTCAAGTAGGTCCCGAAATAACTGAAGTTCAAAACCTAAGTTACTATCAAAACATCAACTTCGTATTTGCATTTGAGTCTCCGTATTCTTTATTTTTTCTAGCCATAATCGGCGGCTGCGGTATTATTGACTTTTCACACTCAGTCAGCGCCCATTGACTGAGACCTCGATCTTAGATTCTCGGCATTTTGAAAACTTTGTGCGAATTTCCCGGGGCCATAACTTCTTCGTTATAAGCCCAATTTGGTCCGTTCAAAAGCCTACACGTCATAAATGACATACCCTACACGTTCATATAAGAATTCAACAATTTTGAATCCGTTAACTCAGAATTCACTATTGAGTTCATTTTATATACGTTCGTAAACGTTAATGAGCATTCAATGCTCGTTTTCTTTGTTCTAAGTCGGAATCCGACGATTCTCAAACCCACAACTCTTAATCACCCTATCTCACGTGTTGACATTGAAAACCAACGTTTTCAAGTCTTACGGTAACTTTCGACTACCAATCCGAAATTTATACGTTTTCGACGTTTAACATCTATTTCCGTAAAATTTGCCATATCTTCGTTACTAGGGTTCTCTAGGCCAAATCACATGGAATACTCCATGAACTTCATATCTACATCCTATTCAAGCAAGATGCAACTACTAACGAATTGATGGAGTCCAATCGTTTATACACGATCAATCTCAACTACCAATTTTTTCATGGTTCAAAACTATTTCAAACCTTATGATCCTTATAATCTCATGACTTATAGAGATTGAATCTATGGCAAGTCATCTTTAATCTCTCATACAAGGCATATACCACCCATCTATGATTCTCCAATACAAAAGAAAAATCAAAAAGAGATGGAGAATGAAGAACAAGAAGTATTACCTTAAGTTTCTTAAAAATCTCTTGGAAGAATAAAGGTTAAAGCTTCCCAAGTGAAGGACATATAAGTCTAGCTCTCTTTTCTCTCTCAAATGATATAGGTTGGCAAGTTGAAAAACTCACAAATGAAGCAACCTAGCCTCATATTTATAGGAAATTAGAATGGAGGGCATAATGGTTAATAAACACCACCTCCTTACTATTCATGTGTGGTCACCAAGTAAAACACTTGGTGACCAAGCCTTATGCTTGGCTTCCACACCAAGGTGGCCGGCCCACCTCCTTTTTTGACATCCCATGGGTTGCCCCATGGGTTTTACCCATTGGGTGACCCACCGATTCGACCCACGGTTCGGTTTTAATGAATTGGGCTTAACTAAATAAACATTGGGCCTTGACTTGGACTTAACTCATCCATCTCATTGGGCTTAGTCATTCAATTGATTGGGCTAATCATAATCCAATACAAGTGAATTACTCATTGATACATAGATTAATCCTATGATACGCATTGTATTCTACACGTACAATTCACGTATTCCCTTTGTATACCATACGTACAATAATCGTATTGTACCACGTATTTACTCAACGTATTATACATAGATACTAACTAGCATCACCAATTGTATAACACTTGAATTAAACCTAACGTCATTCCTTCTACGCATATTATTTCCTTCTCGAAAATCAATATACTCAACCCTTAGGTTTTAAGTCCGCAGGCAAAAATTGCATTTTCCATAAATGAAATATTATCAGATATTCCAACTCGTCACGATATTCTATCATTACGCGTTTCCCGAAATTTCAAAATAATTCCCCGAACAGAAACGGATGAATAGGGTTTTTACGGAAGTTTCTCAGAAAACAATTATTATCGTCTTGGAAATTTCAAACAACTATTTCTAACACGTAGCCAGAATACTAACCACGTTAGCACATTCTAGGTCATAGAACGACCTTCACATAGCTTACTCACAAAGAAATCAGTTAAATTCATTTAATTCACATAATCAAATAAAAATTTAATTGTCATAAAAATCTGATTTTCTCGGGCGTTACATTCTCTCCCCCTTATAAGGATTCTGTCCCCAGAATCTTAGCTTATAATTACATAAACAAATGAGGAAAATCTTCCATCATTTTACTTTCGAGCTCCCACGTTGCTTCTTCAGAATTGTGATTTCTCCATAACACCTTCACTGAAGGTATGACCTTATTTCTTAAAACTTGTTCCTTCCTATCAATAATTTGAATTGGAAGTTCCTCATAGGACAAGTCCTTCTCTATCTGAATTGATTCATACTCTATCACGTGTTTATAGTCCGGTTTATAAGGGCCTTGACATCGACACACATGAAACACATTATGAATGCGTTCCATCTCTGGAGGTAAGGCTACTACATACGCTACCTCCCCTATTCTTTTTAAAATCTCAAAAGGTCCTACAAACCTTGGACTTAACTTCCCTTTCTTTCCAAAATGTATCTTCCCTTTCCAAGACGATACTTTCAGAAAAACAAAAGATCCTACATCGAATTCTCTATTCTCTCTGTGAGGATCTGCATACTTCCTTTGCCGGTCTTGAGCCGCAACTAATCGAGTACGTATTAACTCTACCATGTCTGCCATCTGCTGAACCATCTCAGGTCCCAACATCCGACGTTCACCCACCTCATCCCAACACAATGGAGTTCGGCACTTCCTCCCATACAACGCTTCATAAGGCGGCATGCCTATACTAGCGTGAAAACTATTGTTGTACGAAAATTCCACCAACGGTAGAAATTCGTCCCAACTCCCTTTGAAATCCATAACGCAAGATCTTAACATATCTTCAAGCGTTTGAATTGTTCACTCACTCTGACCATCCGTCTGAGGATGATACGCCGTACTGAATCTTAACTGCATTCCAATTTGCTCTTGCAAACTTCTCCAAAAGTTCGATGTGAATCGTGGATCACGATCTGACACGATCGAAACAGGTACTCCATGTCTGGAAATAATTTCCTTGACATACATCTTAGCTAACTGATCTAGGTTATACCTAACTCCTATTGGTAGAAAATGAGCCAATTTTGTCAATCGATCCACTATCACCCAAATAGCATCGTATCCTTTTCTGGTTGTTGGAAGTCCCACCACAAAGTCTTTCTAGCGGTTGTAACAACCCGCTCGGTCGTTGATGTTCAGCCTTAACTTTTTGACAAGTTAAGCACCTACTAACATATTCTGCTATCTCCCTCTTCATATTCAGCCACCAAAAGTTCTGACGAAGGTCTTGATACATCTTTGTACTACCGGGATGTATCGAGTACCTCGAACTATGGGCCTCCATCATAATTTCTTCTTTTAATTCGGGATCATTAGGAACCCAAATTCTTCCCTCAAAACGAAGTAATCCCTCCTTATCGAGGTTATACTCAGTCTTTTCTTCGTCTTCTATTCTTTTCTGCATCTGCTTGTACTCCTCATTGCTCAATTGTACTCCCCTAACCCGCTCCACTATGGTAGGTTGGGTTTCCATGGAAAATAACATCTCTACCACTTCCTCCGGTAACTTAACTTCTAGCTCCATTTTTGCCATCGCTGTTACCAACTCATTTTGAGTTGTTAACATTGATAATTTCTCTCTACCCTTCCTACTTAGCGCATCGGCTACTACATTTGCTTTCCCCGGATGATATAAAATATCACAATTATAATCTTTTATTAACTCTAACCACCTTCTTTGTCTCATGTTCAACTCCTTCTGTGTGAAGATATATTTCAGACTTTTGTGGTCCGTGTATATCTCACATTTCTCACCATAAAGATAATGTCTCCATATCTTTAGGGCAAAAACTACAACTGCCAATTCCAGGTCATAAGTAGGATAGACCTTCTCATAATCCTTCAATTGACGTGACGCATACGCAATGACCTTGCCATGCTACATGAGCACGCAACCCAGTCCTTTATGCGAAGCATCGCTATACACTACCAAATTCCCTGTATCGTCTGGTAAGGACAATACCGGTGCCTCACTTAACCTCTTTTTTAACTCTTGAAAATTGTTCTCACATGTTTCAGTCCACATATACTTCATTGACTTTCTTGTCGACGTTAGCGGAGTAGCTAATTTAGAAAAGTCCTAATGAACCTTCTATAGTATCCCGCTAACCCCAGAAAACTCCGAACCTCAGTTGGCGTCTTCGGTCGCTCCCATTCGTTAACTACTTCTACCTTTTTCGGATCTACGGAAATCCCATCCTTATCAATAACATGCCCTAGAAACTGCACCCTCTCAAGCCAAAATTCACAATTTGTGAATTTCGCATACAACTTTTCCTTCCGTAGTGTCTCCAACACTATTCTTAAATGTTCTGAATAATCTTTTGGCATCTTTGAATAGACTAGAATATCATCAATGAACACTACGACAAACTTGTCGAAATATTATTTGAACACTCTGTTCATCATATCCATAAATGTGGCTGGCGCATTAGTCAACCCAAATGACATTACCAGAAACTCGTAATGACCATAACGAGTTCTGAATGCCGTCTTAGGTACATCATCCTTCCTCACCTTTAACTGATGAAACCCCGTGCGCAAGTCTATTTTAGAAAAATACTTTGCCCCTTTCAACTGATCAAATAGATCATCGATCCTGGGCAAAGGGTATGTATTCTTAATCGTTAACTTGTTCAACTCTTGATAGTCGATACAAAGTCTTAACGACCCATCCTTCTTCTTTACAAATAACACTGGTGCTCCCCAAGGAGACACACTTGGTTGAATGTACTTCCTGTCTAATAGTTCTTGTAATTCAACCATTAACTCCTTCATTTCGACTGGCGCCATTCGATATGGTGCCCTTGAAACTGGTGACGTTCCCGGTAACAGATCAATTACAAACTCCACCTCCCTGTCCGGTGGAATACCCGGTAACTCCTCCAAAAATACATCCGCGAACTCTTGCACAACAGGTATCTGATCCAAGGATGTTCCCACTCTTTGGGTATCCACCACATGGCATAGATAACCTACACACCCTTTTCTTAACATCTTCCTAGCTTGTGTCATAAACAAACAACAAGAGCCTCTCGATGAATTACTATCGAAGAACACTACCTTGGTTTTCTTAGAAAGACGAAGGTTTACACTTTTCCTATGGAAATCTATAATCGCCTTATGGTTCACTAACCAATCCATACCAAGAATTACGTCAAATTCTTTTAGCCTTAACGGTACCAAATCTACTGATAACTTATTCCCTCTAATTTCCACGCAACAATCCTTATGAATATGTTCAATGGGGATTATCTCCTTGCTCGCTACCTTAACATCTAAAGGTATAGGTAACTTTTCAGGGATTAAACCTAATCGCTTAGCAAATTCACATGCTATAAAAGAACAAGTAGCACCCGAGTCAAATAGCACATAAGCATTTATCTCATTGGCGAGGAAGGATACCTACATTACCACATCTGTTGATGCAACCGCATCTTGAATAGTCATATTAAACGCGTTTGAAATGAGGGTCTACCCACCGATGGTGTTGGTCCAAAGAATGGCTAATTTACCACTACGTAACTCTTATTCCCCTCTAAACCCTTCTTCGGGCAATTCCTTGCCATGTGGTCCATTGACCCAC
Organism: Panax ginseng; assembly: GCA_020205605.1. Lineage (NCBI taxonomy): Eukaryota > Viridiplantae > Streptophyta > Magnoliopsida > Apiales > Araliaceae > Panax > Panax ginseng. The sequence continues at coordinate 57,578,630 of CM035140.1, read as the reverse complement.
AGACAAAACACCCCTGTTTTTTCTTAGGGTTAGGACAATTGGGTGAAAAATGCCCCTCCTACCCACAGTTGTAGCATACTGCTTTCCCCTTTAAACAGACTCCAATGTGAGATTTTTCGCATGTCTTACATGCTTCCGTTCTCCTTTTGGGATCTCCCTGCTTTACCCCGGTATTCCCGGGATTAAAACTCTTCCTCTTTGGCAAGTTGCCGCTTCCGCTGGCAACTTCAGCCTTATTACCTCCTTCTATCTTACTCTTAATCTTTTGCTCTTTGTGGTACTGAGACAAAGCCTCACCACCACCTTCAGCTATTATCACCTTCTCTAGAATGGTCTCGTAGGAAGCACTCTGGAAAACCGATATCCTACTATAGAGCCAGGGTTTTAAGCCCTGCTCAAATCTACGCGCCTTCCTTTCCTCTGTATCCACCTGATGTGGAGCAAATCTCGCCAATTAGTTAAACATGGCGGCATACTGGGGAACTGTCATATCCCCCTGCTTAAGTTCTAGGAACTTAATTTCCATCCTACCCTGTATGCTAGTAGGGAAATAGTTCTCGAAGAAAACCTTCTTAAATTGTTCTCACGTAACAGCCTCTGTCCTAGCCCCACCCTGGTGAGCTTCCCACCAGTTGTTAGCTTCCCCCTTCATCATGTAAGTCGCAAAAGAAGTATTTTGTGCCTCACCTATGTTTGTTATCACAAACGCCTTTTCAATATCTCTAATCCATGTCTGGGCTTCTAGTGGATCCGTCGTTCCTCGGAACTCGGGAGGACCCACACTTTTAAAGTCCTTAAAGGTAGTTGTTCTTGCTACCCCAGGAGCTACAAGAATCCCACCCCCCACTTGGTTAAATGCAGCCGTTAATAATTTAATGAACTCTTGCATAGGGTTGTTAGGACCCCCCTGATTTTCATTATGAGACTCGGCCTCTTGGTTCCGTTGTCTCCTTCTCGGCGGCATAATTCCGATTAAATAAATAAAGCTTCGTTATTATCTATTTAACTACTCGGTTATCATTTTAAATTAACAACAACCATTCATACCACAACAAGCATGTTATATAAAAACTTCATTATATAAATATGCTTTCATAGTCAAAACTATTTACATCAGGTTCCATTAGCCAAAAGCTATAACATACTATCTCGCGATCGCCTTCTTACAAAAGTTGGGATTTACAAAAAGACTACCCTTAGTTATACAAAATAGGGTTTTACGTCACTACTTATATACCAAAAAGATCTAGTGATCTACTAACACTGTCGAACATCATTTTCATATTTCTGATTTGCCAGAATCGACACTATATCTTGACTTATGGTATGTCGAGTCTGCCCAGACTAAATAGAATAACAAGCAATTTTCAGCTTGAAATCCTCATGAGTGCATTCATAGATGTATGACATCCTAGCTATTTTTTGGTCTTTCTCAACCAGTTTCTGTTGTAGCTCAAGGACCTCATCCTTATAGTTATGAGACTTATCAGTCATAAGCACTTTTTCATCGTGCTCTGACTCAAAGTCTGCCTCTGCAAATTCTTTCGCCTCATATAAGGCATTTATTTCCTCAATCTGTGCCTCTACCTGAGTACGCAAGTGCGCATTCCCATCCAACACTGCCAGATACAATGCTCTAGTTGCATCCAGAGATGTTTGGCTCCACAGTAGTAACAACACAGTGTTAATCGATGTCACCTCCATTTCTCCTCCACATCTAGCATCTCGTTAAGGTATGATGCTAATCCCATAGTCTCCTCAGAGTTTTCCTCCTCAGAGATGTACTCCTCAATGTCTGAGTCTTCTAGTACAACTATCGGTACCTCTGCCACTGGCATTGGTACAATCTCAACTTGGTTAACTGAGTCCTCACTTATCATTTCCACGTTTCTAAACATCAAGCTATCGATTGACATCTACAAACACATAACACGTTGATTAGTACATAATACACAATAGTATAAGCACAAATCACATTTAATATCTTTAAGATTAATTTTCATCTTTTAATTCTTTCGATACTGAGTTATCTCAATATCTTCTTCATTCAATGGACTTGAATTTCATTCCTCAGACTTTACCTTCCTTACGAGGTTATTAGCCTAAGGTTTTCCCCCCTTAAGTTTTATAACCTAAGGCTTTGATACCAACCTGTGATGCCCCCAAATTCGGGTATCTTCCAACCCGACATGATGGTGCTCCAATCAGTCTTAACATCTATACAATCATTCCATTGAAATACAACAAAATGAAAGTAATTACTATCTTCTTATTACAATCAAAGTATAATCCTTCCCAGGTTCATAAACCGGTTACATCGTTCATTGTTCATAATGTATAATACATACAAACTCACTAAACTATTACACAATGCCTAAGCATCCATCTTAGCTTTGCCTTTATCATTCTAGGCATTCATAGTACGTTCATCTTTAACTGTAGTTATATAATTCAAGCAAGAAGTGAGCATAATGATACCGGCAAAGTTTAATCAAGGATAACAGAATACCACATTCATGAATTATATAACAATTCCAACATAACTGAACAATAGTTATGAAGTATTATGAATCAATAATACTTTAACAGTTCATAACATCAATTCCCAAAGTATAGAATAGATTAGGAATTCTGAACCGGTCGATAGACCATGAATAGTAAATTTTAGTTTTCATACTTGAAAAGGAGTCCACAGCACTAAGGCCATTCATCCGTATAACTTACGAGCACTTCTAGGTGATCAGCCTATAGTACTCTATGTTGATCAACACTACATTCATTAAACGTATTTACGTTTAATATTTTTGGCAAACTCGCGTGCCCATCGTATAATCGATGAAAAATACTTTTGTTTGTTCATAGACAAACCTTACCTTCACGTCCGTACAAATTACTTGGCATAGGATAGCGTTAACATTTCTATATAGAATGACATGAATAATAATCAATCTATATCTTACGAATAGTCTAGCCGAGTTAAAATCTGGCATCGACCCTTTCTTTAAAACAAGTCTTGCAATTCAGTGCAACGAATCACATAAAACTTGGCTAACATTGAAGTTAGACAAGCGTTAAGAAATCTTGCCTTTCAGCGTCTTCAAATAACTTACTCGACTGACCACAGCCTTTACAGAATCTATATGATATATTCACATAGCACACTATAATTAGCTATCAAACAACTATTCACATTGTTCCTACAAGATTCTTTCTCTTCTATGTCTGTGTTAACTTAATATCTTTACTAAAGTCAACTTGACTTATTACCCTTCGTCCCGGTGTATCACTCTATTGACGTTTATTAACTGGACTCAAACATCGTTGATAAAGTACCAACTTTGTTCGTTGTACATATCTTGTTAACATGCATTACATTCCTAAGTTTCATACTCTATACCTTAGTATAGGTAATATAGGATTAGTCATTGTACTTTCTTTGAGTATATAAACTCAACTCAAGTAGGTCCCAAAATAACTGAAGTTCAAAACCTAAGTTACTATCAAAACATTGAATTCGCACTGTGGCGCCACATCAGAAGCATTCTAGTGGCGGCTGCCCTTCACTCTCTCCGGAGGTTTTGCGGGACTTGGCTGTTGCGCGTGAGTCCATGAACAAACTCTCGTCTTTGCCAGTGAGTCTCCGCACCTTTTTTATTTTTTACGGCCATAATCGGCGACTGCGGCATGGCATTTACACTACGTCAGCCATGGCTGCGAGACCTCGATTTTATTCTCGTGCAGCTTTTAAAACACACATGTGAATTTCCGGTAAGTAACTTCTTTGTTATAAGCCCGATTTGGTCCGTTCAAAAGCCTACATGTCATAAATGACATACCCTACACGTTCATATAAGAATTCAACACTTTCGAATCCATTAACTCAAAATTCACTATTGAGTTCATTTTATATACGTTCGTAAACGTTAATAAGCGTTCAATGCTCGTTTTCTTCGTTCTAAGTCGGAATCCGACGATTCTCGAACCCATAACTCTTAATCACCCTATCTCACGTGTTGACATTAAAAACCAACATTTTCAAGTCTCATGGCAACTTTTGACTACCAATCCGAAATTTCTACGTTTTCGACGTTTAACATCTATTTCCGTAAAATTCGCCATATCTTCGTTACTAGGGTTCTCTAGGCCAAATCACATGGAATACTCCATGAACTTCATATCTTCATCCTATTCAAACAAGATGCAACTACTAGCGGATTGATGGAGTCCAATCATTTATACACGATCGATATCAACTACCAATATTTTTATGGTTCAAAACTATTTCAAACCTTATGATCCTTATAATCTCATGACTTATAGAGATTGAATCTAATGTAAGTCATCTTTAATCTCTCATACAAGGCATATACCACCCATCTATGATTCTCCAATACAAAAAGAAAAATCAAAAAGAGATGGAGAATGAAGAACAAGAAGTATTACCTTAAGTTTCTTAAAAATCTCTTGGAAGAATAAAGGTTAAAGCTTCCCAAGTTAAGGACTTATAAGTCTAGCTCTCTTTTCTCTCTCAAATGATATACGCTGGCAAGTTGAAAAACTCACAAATGAAGCAACTTAGCCTCATATGTATAGGACATTAGAATGGAGGGCATAATGGTCAATAAACACCACCTCCTTACTATTCATGTGTGGTCACCAAGTAAAACACTTGGTGACCAGGCCTTATTCTTGGCTTCCACACCAAGGTGGCCGGCCCACCTCCTTTTTTGACATCTCATGGGTTACCCCATGGGTTTTATCCATTGGGTGACCCACCGATTCGACCCACGGTTCGGTTTTAATGAATTGGGCTTAACTAAATAAACATTGGGCCTTGACTTGGACTTAACCCATCCATCTCATTGGGCTTAGTCATTCAATTGATTGGGCTAATCATAATCCAATACAAGTGAATTACTCATTGATACATAGATTAATCCTATGATACGCATCGTATTCTACACGTACAATTCACGTATTCCCTTTGTATACCATACGTACAATAATCGTATTGTACCTCGTATTTACTCAACGTATTATACATAGATAGTAACTAGCATCACCAATTGTATAACACTTGAATTAAACCTAAAGCCATTCCTTCTACGCATATTATTTCCTTCTCAAAAATCAATATACTGAACCTTTAAGTTTTAAGTCCGCAGGCGAAAACTGCATTTTACATAAATGAAATATTATCAGATATTCCAACTCGTCACGATATTCTATCATTACGCGTTTCCCAGAATTTCAAAATAATTCCTCGAATAGAAATGGATGAATAGTATTTTTACAAAAATTTCTCAGCAAACAATTATTATCGTCTTGGAAATTTCAAACAACTATTTCTAACACGTAGCCAGAATACTAACCAGGTTAGCACATTCTAGGTCATAGAACGACCTTCACATAGCTTACTCATAAAGATATCAATTAAATTCATTTAATTCACATAATCAAATAATAATTTAATTGTCATAAAAATCTGATTTTCTCGGGCGTTACAGTCCAGATTGATTTACTTTTAAATGGACGGTCAATATTGGTTTACTATTAAAACTTAAAGCAACGGTCCATACTGATTTACTATTAAAACTTTAAGCCAGCGATCCATATTGATTTACTATTATAACTTTCCACCAGCAATCCATATTGATTTACTATTATATCTTCAACCAACGGTCTGAAAAATTAGCACATCTCCTCATGGAATAATATTGTACCCAAAAATGATTTGGACCGAAAAGAAATATATCTTACGGGTGAATAGTACCCCGTGAATAGTAACTCATGAATAGTAACTCGTGAATAGTAACTCATGAATAGTACTCCGACACGAAAAGTGCCCCGAATACCCGATTGAACAATATAACCTCCAGACATCAATTATTATCGAAACAAGTGTCGATTTCCACTAACACAAATAATTTCCAACACAATGGAACTATAAAATTCATCTTTAATTAACACGAACTTATTCATCATTAATATTATAATTCACAATATTTAACAACCAGGTCGTTCCCAGGAAAGAGGGGGCTTTCCGATAAGGATTTCTCCTTATTGGCGCGCAATTAGGTGACCAAACCTCTCCTTGACAGAACTTCTAGACATTGTCAATATTGCCAATAATAATATGAATAACTTTGCCGTCTCAGTTATTGATTTAATGGTATATCATATTATGCGGATGATCTTTATAACAATAATTGAATCAATAATATGAGAGATATGATCACGACAATTATTGTAGCAATAATTGAGTATAAGCGAGTGACTTCTCACGTAAGCATCAATAATCAATCACAGTGTCTACTTATGCAACCACGCGTATTACTATACTTTTACTACTAAGGGTAGTTCAATGTTTTAACGGTAACACCTCCATAGTTATTTTTATAGAAAGATAATTTTTTCGTTTTCTAACTACGACAATACTTACATTGTGGGGTCCCACCAATGATTGTCTTGATAAATACAATATTCCCTGTTAAAATGAATATTCCCCGACCAATCGAATATTATACAACAACTAGCATACTTTGCAAATTTTGTAAATACTATCCACAACTATAACATTATATCAAATCCACACCATAATATAAAAAAATTAATTCGAGAAAATTAAATATTTATTCATAAAATCTGGGGTCTCACAATCTCCCCTCCTTATGGAATTTCGCCCTTGAAATTTACGTTCATACCTGGTATGTTGAAGAGGTGAGGATACCTTAACTTCATTTCAGATTCTAACTCTTGAGGTATAACCTTTGAGTGTTTAATACGATCCTTCTTATCCAAGATTTTAACACATATGTCTTCATACGTTAAATCTTCTACTATCTCGTCTAGTTTTAATTCAATAATGTGGTTTGGGTCATCCACATATTTACGTAACATAGATACGTCAAAAACATTATGAACACGCGACATACTTGGCAGTAAAACGAGTCTATAGGCCACAGTTCCTACTCGATCAAGGATTTCAAATGGGTCAATAAAATCGAGGGTTGAGATTTTCTCTCTTCATTGATTCTTGCTTCTAGAATAACGCCCTCTTGAACCTTCTTAATTCTTCACATTCATCAGCTTCGGGTGTATAGCTTGAGCGGCTTTAACTTTATCGATTAAAGTCGATTCTACTCGTATATTCGTTATCTTCATGGGGGTTCGTATATTCGCACTTGTAAATGCATACGATCTTCTACTCAACGCGTCAGCTACCAAGTTCGCTTTTCCACGATGGTATTGAATGATATGATCGTAATCTTCAACAGCTCGAGCCAACGTCTTTGGCACATTACACGTTCGTTTTGGGTGAAGAAAATATTTGAGGGTTTTAGAAATGGGTTTTGTACTGGGGTCAATACAAAATTCGATTTCATGCTCTAGGGGTAGACTAAGAAGTCTTCAAGAATACGTCAAAAAATTTATTAACAATAGAAATATCATTCAAAACTGTGACCCTTATCCAAGACTTGGATAGTACATCACATTGATACCTATCAACTTGTCATCGTCATTCACGACGTCGCCTATAGAAAGTCTGGCTTCGGTGCATTTCACACAAGGAAGTCAACAACGAAAGGATCGGGGCTCTTTACTTATGGCTTAATATGACAATGATTGACTTTAGTGGTTTAGTTGCTTGAATTCGCATAACAGGTTGGTTAGGAATATGAAAGCTAACAACCTTACGAAAAGCATGATGAGTAGTTAACCAATCAATTCCTAAAATCACATCAAAGGCAAGTATTTTCAAAGAGATAAGATCGACAGGTAACGTGAAAGTGTCGATTTGAATCAACAAGATCAATAAACAGTGGAGGTAACGAAGGTTTCTACTATCGAAGTTTCAACTAATAAGTCAAAGTCTAATTTCTTCGAAGTCAAATTTAAACGTTGAGCGCAAGCAAGAGAGATAAAAGAATGGGTAGAACCGGTATCTAATAAGGTATAGACTTACATGAAATTTATAATTAACTAACCGTGATAACCCGTTGGGTTACTCACTTTTTTGAAAGTCACGAAAAAACGCTCTTCTTAAACCACCAACTTTGTTTTGTCCAGGATCATCCTTTGGTGCCACCTTCCCAATTGGGACTTGACTTTGGTGCATGACAAAATCGGGCTAAGTGACCTTCTTTTCCACAATTATAACATGCTTTGGATTTGCATCACACGATTTGGGTGATGTGTCCCTCCCTCGCATTTGTAACATCTGACCGTGGTTGTTCTCCTTCCTTAACAACGGTCTTTGGTCTTTGTTGTCTTTCCATCATTATTGAACCTTCTCTTCTTGAAATTTCCACTTCTATTATCTTGACCATGATTACCACCGCAGTGGTTACCATTCTTGGCGTGATAATTTCCCCCACGATGGTTATCATTGTTCCGATGGCCATTACCACCGGTACGATTATTATCGTGTTGTTGGTCGTTACCTTTTGGTTGTGCTGAATCATTATCACGCTCCAATAACTGAGCCCTATTCACAACATCTGAATATAAATAAAGTTTGTGAGAAATGAGGTATTGACGTATATCGGGTTTCAAACCTCTTAGAAACATTCGCGTCATTCGCTCCTCATTATCGACCAAATGGGATGCAAATCGGGATAACTCGGCAAACTTAGCCTCGTACTGCGACACGGTCATATTGTTTTGTTCCAACTTGATAAACTCCACCTCCTTCATGTGACAAATACTTTCGGGAAAGTACTTGTCGTTGAACAGCTCTTGGAACTTCTCCCAAGACATCTTGAGTGCGTCAGGCTGGGTACGTTTTACAGATTCCCACCAACAATCTGCTTCTTCATGCAACATAAAGGTGGAAAAGGGAACCTTTTTCTCCTCGGAGCATCCCAATACATCAAATATCTTGGTGATCTATTTTAACCACGTCTCAGCCTTAAGTGGTTCCGGCTTTCCCAAAAACTCCGGTGGTCCCGGCTCCTTGAAGTGCTTAGCGGTGACCGACCGTGGGTTGCCATTGTTTCCACATGCATTATGAGCAGGAGTCTCTCTCGCCTGATGTTGCATGAATTGCATAAAGCCTCTGAACATCCCATCGTTCATCATTTCATCGGTGTTATTGTTTACACGAGGATTATTGTCTTCTGTTGCACATTATCACGGATATTGATCGTTGGTGACTCAGCGGTCTCATGTGCTTCATTGCTTTATCCCAACATTTTGGATGCCATTTTCAAATATTACCACAAAACAAGGGTTAATTAACATGTCACATATTATCCATATACTCGACCACCAATTAAATACCAAATAAACTTAGGTAGGTCATACTAAGCGAAAAATTCCCGTTTCTCCCTCTAGTTTTTGTCTCACATCTCGGCCGGGGATCATATCCTAAGCTTTGATACCAACTGTGGCGCCCCCCAAACAAGTATACATCACCCATCTTGGGTAGCGCCAGGATACAAGTCTTGAATACAAATACAACTTAATTATACAACGATCGTGTAAAATCTGACGACAAAACATAGATTTGTGAGTTTTAATACAAATATTGTCATCTAGACAATATCCACACTCAATGGAGTCCTCATTACATTTATTATCACACTATTTCACGAAAATAGTGAGGGACTACTAATGCACCATCTAGGACCATCACTCTATTCCCCGACTAGTCCCACTCGTTCTCATTTCACGAAGAGAACATTGAAAGAAAGGGTGAGCTCAACTAGCCCGATAAGAAATATTATGACTAAGATAATGCGAGAATAAATTATCATTAGCCTTCAACGAATGTTAAAGCGATAAAATATAATAAACATCAAATTTAAGCTGCGGTGGAACAAGGAATCCATTAGAAGAGTCAAGTAGAGAATAAAATCTACTATCTTCTATGATTTAAAAGGTTTTTCATCACTTTTATCATTTGAGACTCGACAAATAAATAAAATCGAATCATCCTGCTCCACGGCCAGGATATTCATGTAATCATCAATGGTCATGACTATCTTAGAATAATCCACGGTCATAATCATACCAACAAGCGTCCACCATGAACTACAAGCCAATGGGACTTTTACCACATCATTACGTCACATTACGGTCATGATTATCTTAATAATCCTGTTATAATCATACCAAGTCCATCTATGCACGTAAGCCAAAGATGACTTTCAACATAATATAAGCATGAGGATGATGACAATTCAATAAAAAAACAAGTTCAAGAATAAATTTTAAAGATTTATAAGTTAATTTATCCACGAACTCAATAACGTCCCAATTGTCGACATGATCTTTTGCTTTGTGCGATAAAATTCAAGAATGCTCGGAAGAATATTTCCATGAAAAGATACTTTGGATGAAGCGCTGAAAATATCAAGGATATTCCACTAATTTCATGGAGTATAGAAGTCAAATCTTTAACCAATGAGTATAATAGAATATATGAAGCTATGAAATGGATTTTCACCCGTAAATGCGGTAATCCACGTGAAATGAGATCATTTCCACAATTTAATAAGGAATGAATACAAAGGATCATTCACCATACATGTGGTAATCCACATAGACAAGTTATTCTAACAAAATAATAAAGAATGGAATAACAGAAGGATTCACCATGCGTGCGATAGGCTACCTGCAGACGAGTTATTCTCAACGAGAATAATAAATAATGGAACCAATCCGGCGTAAATGCATGCAGACGGATATTCAAGGAATAATAAATAATGGAACCGGTCGGCGTAGCGCACATACGAGGATATTAAAATGAATAATAAATAATGGAACCGGAATTCAAAAAATCGTAAGCATTACGATATGATATTAAAATAGAATAATAAAGAAATGAAATACTAGAAGAATTTCACCATGTATGCGATACTTAGCATAAGCAGTTATTCAACGAGAATAATAAGAATGGAATAACAGAAGAATTTCACCAAGTATAGGGTATCCCGCGTATACAGGTTATTCCAACAGAATAATAAAGAATGGAATAACAGAAGTTCTCTTCATGAATAAGAAAGAAAGAATACCCTTTACGAGTACAAAAAATAATATCCCTACCTTAGAAAAACTGAATACTGAAGTAGTGAAGTAGCAGAATACTTTTCTTCTTTCTCTCTATAGTTTATCTCTCTAGAGTTTGAATGAATTAAGTAAGAAATAATGAAGGAATGAGCTTCTATTTATAGGAGAATGGAATGAATAGTAACTAATTCATGAGCGGTCTAGATTGATTTACTTTTAAGCGGGACGGTCCATATTGGTTTACTATTAAAACTTAAAACAACGGTCCATACTGATTTACTATTAAAACTTTAAACCAACGATCCATATTGATTTACTATTATAACTTTCCACCAGCGGTCCATATTGATTTACTATTACATCTTCAACCAACGGTCTGAAAAATTAGCACATCTCCTCATGGAATAATATTGTACCCAAAAATGATTTGGGCCGAAAAGAAATATATCTCTTACGGGTGAATAGTACCCTTGAATAGTAACTTGAATAGTAACGTGAATAGTAACTCATGAATAGTAACTTCATGAATAGTAACTCATGAATAGTAACTTAGTAACTTTCGTGAATAGTACTTTGACACGAAAAGTGCCCCGAATACCAGGTTGAACAATATAACCTCCAGATATCAATTATTATCGAAACAAGTGTCGATTTCCACTAACACAAATAATTTCCAACACAATGGAACTATAAAATTCATCTTTAATCAACACAAACTTATTCATCATTAATATTATAATTCACAATATTTAACAACGAATTGGATTTCTTAGGAAAGAGGGGCTTTCGATAAGGATTTCTCCTTATTGGCGCGCAATTAGGTGACCAAACCTCTCCTTGACAGAACTTCTAGACATTGTCAATATTGCCAATAATAATATGAATAACTTTGCCATCTCAATTATTGATTTAATAATATATCATATTATGCAGATGATATTATAACAATAATTGAATCAATAATATGAGAGATATGATGCAACAATTACTGTAGCAATAATTGAGTATAATTGAGTGACTTCTCACGTAAGCATCAATAATCAATATGGTGTGCTACTATGCAACCACGCATATTACTGTACTTTTACTACCAGGTAGTTCAACAGTTTTAACGGTAACACCTCCGTAGTTATTTTTTTATAGAAAGATAATTTTGTCGTTTTCTAACTAAACACAATACTTACATTAATGGGGTCCACCAATGATTGTGTCGTCGTACAATATTCCCTATTAAAATGAATATTCCCCGACCAATCGAATATTATACAACAACTAGCATACTTTGCAAAATTTGTAAATACTATCCACAACTATAACATTATATCAAATCCACACCATAATATAAAACAATTATTTTGAGAAAATTAAATATTTATTCATAAAATCTGGGGTCTCACATAAATATACAATCCTTCTTTGAATTTCATATAGATTACCAAAATCATCACTAATTTTTTAGCAAGAATCATCAAGCATGAATATATTGATCCAAACCATATAGTGCCAACCAAAGAGATAATATATTTAATTCAAATTAACAAAGGGTTCCATTATAACCTTAGAGCCAATAATTAGGTCATAGCTCTTAAACTAAACATTAGTAGCAATATAAACAACATTGATGGATTACAAAATCAAAGGAAACAATTGGATAAGAATAAACTCTGTAAAAGATTCTTCAGTCTCCAAGAATTCCAATCCTTTCAAGCTCTGTAATCTGTATTGCTGGCTACTCTTGAGCTTCAAGGAATCTCAAACATCTCCCTAATCTACCTAAACTAAATGTACAAACATAAACTATAAGGAAATGGAGAGAAAATTACAAAAGAGAGAGAAAATTAAGTCCCAGAAGGGGATAATGAGAGATCTTTATAAGGAGGTTGACCCACCCCCCCTTTGTATCTATGTGTTTCTTTATTTAGCTAGGTCAAAACCAAACTCTTGTTCTGCTTATGAATCGGAGGTGGCGGCTAAGCAAATACCAAGATTAAGCCTTGGAGCTGGCGGCCAGTGACAACGAGTCGACACATTAGGTCATAAGTGGTATTGCATTTCAGCAGCTTATAAAGGATCTGGAGGCGCTAACTGTGGCATGATGATGTCATAGTTAGCCAGTTAGGGGCATTGCAGCGTTAGGTTTAAGCTTGGCATAAAGTATTTGTAGTGCGGTGTAGGAAAATTGAGCAGTTTTCCTTACAATTTGGAAAAAGACCTAATAAGCCCTGCAACACATAGATTAAGCAAAATAATACCAAACTAATATTAAAGCTATATAAACTATGAAGATCAAGCACTTTCTTAAGTAATAACAGATCCGATTCGCGGGTATAAATCCCACTCATCATCTGAGACTTTGTATACGCTTAAGTCTTATTCGAAACGTAATAACGTAAGTGTGATTAATCTAGTTATATTTAATTATCAAAGAAAATAAATGGATAACGAATGGTATCGAAGGTGCTACAAGATAAGGTCATAACTTCACCCCACACTGGTATTTTATCAAACACCTGGTGTACTATGTTTCATCGAACTTCCTAACCTTCTCTCTATGGTTTTAGTGGTCACAACAGTTTTTTGACTAAGAACACACAAGTGCTCATACACCTCTTCTGAGGTATGTACAAACATATCCTCTCTAGATCCACCTGATAGGGAATATAACAGAAAAGAACACCCAATCTAGGCAATAATCCTACACATGTCTATGCGAATTAACCATAACAAGGATTTAAAGCATAAGTTTTCAATTAGATCACACATGGTGTACAAATATATGTCTATCATATACACAAATTATACAGTCAAATCAAGTAGACAACTCATAATCACATGCCAATATATCAAGGTGTATATCTACAATCCTTCTTTCAATTTTATATAGATTACCAAAATCATCACTTATTTCTTAGCAAGAATCATTAAGCATGAATATATTGATCCAAACCATATGGTGCCAACCAAAGAGATAATATATTTAATTCAAATTAACAAAGGGTTCCATTATAACCTTTGAGCTAATAATTAGTTCATAGCTCTTAAACTAAACATTAGTAGCAATATAAACAACATTAACGGATTACAAAATCAAAGGAAACAAATGGATAAGAATAAACTCTGTCAAAGCTTCTTCAGTCTCCAAGAATTCCAATCCTTTCAAGCTCTCCAATCCATATTGCTAACTATTCTTGAGCTTCAAGGAATCCCAAACATCTCCCTAATTTACCTAAACTAAATGTACAAACATAAACTATAAAGAAATGGAGAGAAAATTACAAAAGAGAGAGAAAATTAAGTCCAAGAAGGGGATAATGAGAGATCTTTATAAGGAGGTTGACCCCCCCCCCCCCTTTGTATCCATGTGTTTCTTTATTTAGCTAGGTCAAAACCAGCTCTTGTCTGCTTGGGAATCAGGAGGTGGCTGCTGCTGCGCAAATTAAGCCTTGGCGGCCTTGGCAGTAGCTAGTCGACACATTAGGTTAATAAGTGGCTGCATTTCAGGTTTATAAAGGATCTGGGCGCTTACAATGTTATTTGTGATGATGTCACAGATTAGCGATTAGGGACCTGCGATTACTAGGTTTAAGCTTGGCATAGGCGTTGTAGTGCCAGTGTAGGAAAATTGATAGTTTTGCCCTTGCAAGCTGGAAAAGACCTAATAAGACCTGTAACACATAGATTAAGCAAAATAATACCAAACTAATATTAAAGCTATATAAACTATGAAGATCAAGCACTTTATTAAGCAATAACAGATCCGATTCGCGGGTATAAATCCCACTCATCATACCGACTTTGTATCGCTTAAGTCTTATTCGAACAACAGAATAACAGAAGTGTGATTAATCTAGTTATATTTAATTATCAAAGAAAATAAATGGATAACGAATGATATCGAAGGTGCTACAAGATAAGGTCATAACTTCACCCCACACTGGCATTTTATCAAACACCTGGTGTACTATGTTTCATCGAACTTCCTAACCTTCTCTCTATGGTTTTAGTGGTCACAACAGTTTTTTGACTGAGAACACACAAGTGCTCATACACCTCTTCCGAGGTATGTACAAACATATCCTCTCTAGATCCACCTGATAGGGAATAGAACAGAAAAGAACACCCAAGCTAGGCAATAATCCTACACATGTCTATGCGAATTAACCATAACAAGGATTTAAAGCATAAGTTTTCAATTAGATCACATATGGTGTACAGATATATGTCTATCATATACACAAATTATATAGTCGAATCAAGTAGACAACTCATAATCACATGCCAATATATCAAGGTGTAAATCTATAATCCTTCTTTCAATTTTATATAGATTATCAAAACCATCACTAATTTCTTAGCAAGAATCATTAAGCATGAATATATTGATCCAAACCATATGGTGCCAACCAAAGAGATAATATATTTAATTCAAATTAACAAAGGGTTCCATTATAACCTTTGAGCTAATAATTAGTTCATAGCTCTTAAACTAAACATTAGTAGCAATATAAACAACATTGATGGATTACAAAATCAAAGGAAACAAATGGATAAGAATAAACTCTGTCAAAGCTTCTTCAGTCTCCAAGAATTCCAATCCCTTCAAGCTCTCCAATCCATATTGCTAACTACTTTTGAGCTTCAAGGAATCCCAAACATCTCCCTAATCTACATAAACTATATGTACAAACATAAACTGTGACAACCCCAAAATAGGTCCATTCCATCCAACCTATTTTGAGTCGCCAAATACATGGTACAGAAAATAACTACAACTTTATTACAACAATTATCGTGCAAAATACAACAACACATATGCTATGAGTTTGGATACAAATATATATCAACTGTGACTCTCATCCCAACCTTGGATAGCACGTCACAATGACACCTTACATAAAGGTATAGTCAAAAACTGTTTTAGAAATTAGAATCTTTGGGAAGTGCTCAAGGAAATCTTCGTACATGGGAGGTCATGCTTGTAGGTTATTATAGATATCATATGTCCATAGAATTATCCTTGGTTGACCCAATAGACCCCAAAGAAAAACGAGAAGATTACTATCATATTCTTTCCAATGGTGAGTCTTCTCTTGACATATCATTATCTCCACTGTCTCTAATCGTGAATTATACTTCAAACAAACACCAAGATTATATAGGTAGTGCTCGTAGATATTCTCAGCAAGTGGATGTGCACAACCCTATCTTATGATGACACGAGGTTGTATGTCATTAGACATCTTGTATGATTGTGGCAAAACACCCTTCCAACGTTGGGTTTGCCTCACCCTATTTGATTCACCAAATATAACTACTAAATGATGACCACCGTTCTATTCCCCTGTTACCCCCGCTCGACCCAGCTACACTCTTATTACCTGAAAGGAATTGTGAAACAAAAGGGTGAGCACAACTAGCCCAGTAAAGAATATCATGACTAAAGATAATTAAATTATCAATAGCCTTCATCAGTAGCAAATCAGAGATTTAGAACATATGGTAGATGATAAAAATTTTCAACCATAGTTGTAGCGGAACGAGCAATCCATTAGAAGAGTCAAATAGACAATAAAGTCTATTACCTTCTCCCCATTAAAAGTCCACCAACAATGTTTTATCCCTGTAACATTAATCAACAGTTCCTTTCCACAATTATATGAATAACTCATAATCATAATTGTAATTCTAAATTCCTCTTCGCATCCAGGACGAAGATAATTTTCATCACATGTCTTTACCTGAAACATCAAAGATCATGGTTATACCAAATCACATTTCCTATTCATAATTATACTAATAACTTCATCTTTGCACTACGGCCAAATATATTCGTTAACAGTTCATCTTTGCACTACTGGCCAAAGATATTCAACAACATGTCATCTTTGCACTACGGGCCCAAGATATTCATCAACAATTCATCTTTGCACTATAGGCCAAATATATTCATCAATAGTTCATATTTGCACTACAGGACAAATATGTTATTATTTCAAAGAAATATATAATCATTTCAGAATTTATATAAACAATAATTATAACCATGTTGATCAATTCACCTTTGAACTTAAGTTAAAGATATTCAATTATAAATTCAATGGTCATGATCATACCAGTCAACAATTCAACTTTGTACTACTGGCCAAAGAGAACTCATAGTCACGATCATACCAATAATCTACCCATCTTTACACTCAAGTGAAAGAGAAATTTAACATCAGGGTTATAAAAATGTTATATATGATAATAAAAACAATATGATCAACAACTGCATTTATTTTTAAGAGCAACAATCATAAATCAACGATAATTTGATCAGAAAAAGAAACCAATTTTTGTCGTGAATAGTACCCATGAATAGTAACTCGTGAATAGTAACTCATGAATAGTAACTCGTGAATAGTAACTCATGAATAGTAACTCGTGAATAGTACTCTGTATTCGTACATAGTACCGTATATGTAAATAATTTCATATACGTAAATAGTGCCATATACATGAATAGTGCCGTATACGTGAATAGTAACCTCGACTCACAAAGGTAGAAATTCCACAATAAGATCTATACTGTTATAAAACATTAGCGAAGTGTATAAATATACTCTTATAATTGCTGCATAAATTTAGAGAGAATAAGCAAGAAAAAAGAGTGAGAAATTCTTCAGAGAATTCTTATTTTTCTTCATTCAACATCACTTCCTTTTATAGGAAATGAAAGGAGGAGTCACGGGAGAGAAGAATAATTCACGGACGGAAGAAAGGAGAAGGAGAAAGGGAGAGGGAGAGTCACGGGATGATCCCTCATAATAAGGGAATCACTTTATAACACTTCCCCTGATTCCCTACTATAGAAGATTATGTCTCATTAAAAACCTTGTTAAGAAAACCCAGTGGGAAAAACTTAACGAAGGGAAAAAGAGTACATATCATTTATATAAATATCTTAATTGACTGCCTCGTTAAAACCTTGTCAGGAAAAACCCATTGGGATAACCGTGACTAAAGAAAAAGAGTACAGTCTTTCCCTCAAAAGGATTTCATTACTCCTTGATGAAATGTTGTCATAAGTCTTTCAGTCGACACATTCTGATCCTTTTCTGAAGTTTTGCAAACGTTGCATATGGTAGCGACTTTGTGAATAAGTCGGCTAGATTATCACATGATCGAATTTGATGCACATCAATATCACCCTTTTTTTGTAGCTATGTTTGAAGAAGAATTTAGGTGAAATGTGCTTTGTTCTATCTCCCTTGATGTATCCTCCTCTAAGTTGAGCAATGCATAAGCGTTATCCTCATACAGAATTGTAGGAATGTCTTTGATTGATGGTAATCCACATGACTTTTGAATATGCTGAATAATTAATCTCAACCAAACACACTCTCTGCTTGCTTCATGTATAGCGAGAATATCTGAGTGATTTGAAGATGTAGCTGTCATGGTTTTCTTTGTGGATTTCCAGGATATAGTCGTGTCACAATATGTAAATACATAACCTGTTTGTGATCTTCCATTATGTGAATCTGATAAATATCCTGGATCGGCATATCCAACCAATTGCGACGTTGAATTTCTTGGATAAAATAACTCAAGATCTATACTTCCACGGAGGTATCTCAAAATGTGTTTGATCTCATCCCAATGTCTCTTAGTCGGAGAAGAACTGTATCTTGTTAACAAGTTGACAGCAAAAGTAATATCAAGTCGTGTACAGTTTGCAAGATATATAAGATGCGACGAACGAGATTTTTGTAATTTAATTTTAATATTTATTTAATTAAATAAATATTTTTTGATGATTTAATTATTGGATTAAATAATTATTTGATGCAATTATGGTAGATTAATTTAATTATATGTGTTACATTTATTAAATTAATGTGGAGAATAATTATTATTCAAGTATGTAATTAATTGAGCTTATTGAATTAAATGCAATATTTAATTAAGCATGATGTTATTTTAATTAAATTAATTATTAATTAGAGAGTTAATAATTTGACATTATTAATTAATGAGAAAATTAAATATATGACTATGTGAATTTATGAGAAGTTATTATATTTTATTTATATTAAATAAGATATTTGATTTATTGTGCAAGTGGGTGTGACATGAATTAACTATGTGATAAAGTTTTATTAAATTAAATGATTTTTGAAACCTATGCTAGCTAGGCAAACATGGCACTAAAGGGAGTTGGGGCCAGTTAACCCATGACTCGGTAACTGACCACCAACGTCGATTATTCATTATTTAGTTTACGTATTCTTTTATTTCTTCTTCATTATTTGCCTAAGTCTTGAAAACATAACAGAGAGAAATCTGAGAGAAAGAGTTGAGAAGTTAGAGTTGTTAAGAGGATTGTGAGAGTCATCTCGAGAAGGAATTCATCTTCCATTAATTATACTACGGGTAATTCTCCTTCCCAAATTCTATTTTATGTCATTAAGTTTTTATAAGAAAATGGCTTTCAAAGTTTCTGTAAAAGCCTCTTGTGATTGAGAAAGGAGTAATATTTATGAGTTATTTATGGGTTAAGATGTATCAAATCGTATTTTATATATATATATATATATATATATATATATATATATATATATATTTTCATGATTCCATATCATCGGTTTCATAATATTACATCGTATATGATTTCTACAAAATTACAGAGTACGGGTTTTGGCCTTATGGCCTTATACGTGATATTTTATGTAAGACCCCGATTTTTTTTTTAATAAAATGGAATTTCCTCTATTTATTATTTTGAAATAGTAAGGGTTGAATTGATTAATGTGGTTAGTTATGAGTAAAATGCGCGAATATTTTAAAATAAATGGTTGGTTATAAAATATTCATTGTTGTCGGGAATATTCGTTTGGTCGTGGAATATTCTTCTTTGTTTGGGAATATTAAATGCGACAGTAGCGGTCTTTTTTTGTGGTCCCCATAACGAAAGCGATTGGATGAAGAAAAAGACAAGTATGAGTTGTTTATAAATAACGGTAGTAGTTATTCACAGATTATCTTGTTGGAATACCCGGTGGTTAAAACACGATGTCTGGCGTTGTTGCACAAGATAGCACTGCGGTATTGCACCAATTATTGATTCTTACGTAAGAAGGCACTACTCAATAATTATTACGATGAGTTCTTTATTCGATATTTTATTTTATTGATTCAATAATTGCTTTGCGTTGATATTTTATATTCTTTATTATTTTAATAATTGTCACTACACAAGATTTTCCATTATCGAAGCAATAATTCATATTATCTGAATAATATTATTAGAAAACATTATTGGCAATGTCTAGAAAGTTACATCTAAGGAGAGGTTTGGTCACCTAATTACGCGCAGTGAGGAGAAATTCTTATTGAAAGCCCCTCTTTCCGGAGGAGCGGCACAGGTTGTCGATCTTTGTGATTATGTAATATTATTTGTGAATAATTAATTATTAATTTATATGATGAGGGAAATATTGATTTTATGTGGATATAGAGCGGAGAAAATTTTTAAAGTGACAATTGTTAAAATTGATATTTTATTTTTACGATAAAATAATATTTTATTATATTATTATAATATAATAATGATAATATTTTATAATGAATGTGGGATATATAAGTATATGAGGAGGAAGAGTATTTTTGTTGCAAAAGTTGTTTAACACGTGTTTTGTGTGTCGATGGACCCCATTTCTTGACTGAAATTTGATTATAGCCTGTAAAATTATCCGTATGTTGATTTCGGTCAATTTCTGTTTGGAATTTGGAAAAACTTTTTTTCTGCAAAGTTGTAGAGAATTGAATTTCCTATAAAAAGTCGCGAGATTCGAATTTTCTAATAAAAGGGCTATTTATTATGAATTATTGAAGTTCCGAGGTTCCAGAATAATTAATTTTTGGAAGTTTAAAATATTTATAGTTAGAAAAATGTTTTTATTGTTTTGGTTGGCCCCCCATGTGTTGCAAATATTAATATTATATTAAATTTTCTGCTTTGGTGTTCTAAGCATTTTCCTATAAATAGGGTGCTTAAGTTAGAATTGAAAATCACATCAGAAACTAAAGATTTCTCTCTCTATAATATCGAGTGTATTTGTGAGTATTTTAGTACTTTGAGTATTGATATACGGTGCAAGTTCTTTCAGCACTATATCCAGTATTCCAGTCAGAAGTACTATTCTTTCTGAGGTAAGGGATGTTATTTTCTTCTAAAATGATATTATTTCTTCAATATCATTATGCCGAAATATTGGTTTGAAATTTTTATCAAATTTGGAACTTTTTCATGTTGGGATTACTATTCACAAGTTACTATTCACGAGTTACTATTCATGAGTTACTATTCATGAGTTACTATTCACGAAGCATGATGATGTTTTTTGTGAAATTTCTATCTTTTGGTGTCGGAGTTACTATTCACGTATACGGTACTATTCACAAATACGATATTATTCACAGAAAAATTAAGTTTTATTCTATGTGTCCAAGATTGTCTGTTATGATTCCTATCTTTGATTGAATCTATGTTTTGATCTGCATTCTTGAATTTTACTCCAATCTGGTTATTTATGAAGTATTTTTGAACTGAGATTATTTAAAGTACGAATCCTTAATACTTGTTCTTTTGTTTCACTGGATTCGTTTTCTTTAAAATATTTTTCATCATCCTTAGTCCTAAATGATGATATTACTGAATATCTTTGGCCTGTAGTGCAAAGATGAATGATTTCTTGATGAATATCTTTGGCTCGTAGTGCAAAGATGAACAGGTGTTGAGATGAACATGACCGACTGATTAATATCTTTGGCCCGTAGTGCAAAGATGAACAGGTGTTTAGATGAACATGACCAACTGATGAATATCTTTGGCATGTAGTGAAAAGATGAATATTTGATTCCAGATATATATTGATTGATGTTACAGGGATAAAATATCGACGATGAACTTTTAAATTCATATTTAGAAGATAGTAGTTTGCATTCTCTACTTAACTCTTCTAATGAATTATTATTTCATTGCGAAGATTGATTTAAAACTGGTTGTCTATTGTATTCTATTAGATTTTTCCCTGTTGAGGACTAACGATAATTTGTTCTATATTATCTTAGTCATAATGTTCTTTACTGGGCTAGTTGAGCTCACCCTTTTCCTTGTTGTTCCATTTTTCTTCTCAGGAGGCGAGAATGTAGCGAGTACTAGTCGGGGTGTGGAATGATGGTTCTAGAAGTTGTTCTAGTAGTCCTCACTATTCTGTAAAATAGTGTATTAATAATTGTAATGAGGACTTATTTGAGTGTGGATATTGTCTAGATGACAATATTTGTATTTAAACTCACAGTTTTTATGTTTTATTAATAAAGTTGTAGTTATTTCTGTACCATGTATTTGGCGACTCAAAATGGGTGTTGTATACCTATTTTGGGGGCATCACAGTTGGTATCAGAGCTTAGGGATATGGTCTCTGGTGGAGATCGGGGAATAGTACTAGGAGGGGAGAGACGAGTAATCCTTCGCTAGTATGTCATACCTAAGATTATTTGTTGATTAGTCGAACTATATGGTTAATATGTGATACGTTAATTTGTTTAATTAATCCTTGTTTTATGGCAGTATTTAAGAATGGCAGCTGAGAATATTAACGGTGGAGTTAATGAGACCGTGGAAACACCTTTAATCACCAATGAGGAGAACGTGCAACAAGATGGCAATGTTCCTTCTGTAAACAACACCACTGATCAGACAATGAACGACTGGATGTTTAGGAGCTTTTTGCAGTTCATGCAAAACTAGACGAGGGAGACTCGTATACGTAATACTGGTGGAAATGATAGCAACGCCGCGACATCATCATAGCCAAGCAGTTCAAAGAGTTGGGACCACCGAATTTAAGGGAAAGCCAAATCCGATCATGGGCGGAAACATGGGTCAAGCAAATTACCAAGATATTCAATGTCTTGGGATGCACCGGAGAACAGAAGGTTCCATTCGCCACCTTTATGTTCCGTGGCGAGGCGGACTCTCATCGGTGGGAGTCGTGAAAGCGTACCAACTTCCCGCCGCACTCCAAGATGTCTTGGGAAGCGTTTATAAACTTTTCAACAAAAAATACTTTCCCGAAAGTATTCGCCATATGAAAGAGGTAGAGTTTATTAGACTAGAACAAAACAACATGGCCATTTGTGTCCCAATACGAGGCGAAGTTCGCGAGTTATCCAGTTTGCACCTCATTTGGTAGAGAATGAGGAGCGAATGACGAGGATGTTTCGAGGGTTTAAAACCCGAGATTGAAAGAATATCTTATCTCTCATAAATTTTCTTTATATTCGGATGTTGTCAACAAGGCTCAATTATTAGAGCAAGATAATGAAAATACGTTCAACCAAGAGACCGCAACGAGGATCATACCCAGGTGGCGGTGATCATTAGAACAACGATAACCAAAGAGAAAGAAAAATATCTGAACAAGGCGACAACCACTCTGGTGGTAATCGTGGCCACAAAAAAATAGAAGAAGCGAGTCGGGGAGATTTTAAAAGAGGAGATTCAACAATGACACTGCGAAGACGTCGTCACCAAAGAGTAACCGGGTTTAAGGAGAGAGAACGACCACCGGGTCGTATCTATAAATATGGAAAAGAGGGACACATCATTGGTGTCCCACAACAGGTTCAAGGTATGCTATAATTGTGGAAAGGAAGGACATATCGCTCGAGATTATGCAGTGGCGAAACCAAGCCCGAGTGGGGATGGTGACTCAAAAGGTGTCCCGAAAAAGTCAAAGTCAACGGTTCTGGAAGAGTGTTTGTGCGGATGGTGGTCAACATCACGAGGAACCCAAACGAGGTGATCACGGGTAAGCTAATCATAAATTCATGCGAAGTTTATACATTACTAGATACCGGTGCTACCAATTCATTTATCTTTCTTGCTTGTGCTCAACGTTTAAACTTGACTCCGGAGAAATTAGACTTTGACCTATCTGTGGAAACTTCGTTAGGAGAAACTTTCATAACATCCACTGTTTATAAATCTTGTTTGATCCAAGTTGGCACCATCGCATTACCTGTTGACCTTATTTTTTTTAAAGATACTTGCTTTTGATGTGATTTTGGGAATTGATTGATTAACTACTCATCATGCCAAAATTGATTGCTTTCGTAAGGTTGTTAGTTTTCATATTCCTAAGTAACCTGTTATTCGAATTCAAGCAACCAAACCATTGAAGTTAAAAACTTTCATATCAAGTCATAAAGCTATTCGTTTATTGAAAAACGGATGTCAAGCTTTCTTAGCCCATGTTATGGATTTGAGTAAAGACACGTCAGATTTGAATAATATTCCTATTGTTATTGACTTTCCTGATGTATTTCCTGAAGAATTTCTTGGCTTACTCCCAAAGTGTGATATTGAATTTTGTATCGACTTTGAACCCGGTACAAAACCCATTTCTAAAAATCTCTTGGCTCCTATTGAACTTCAGGAGTTAAAAATTCAACTATTGAATTTGGTACCCGAGCCTTTATCTGGTGACTTCCTTTGTGGAATGCACCGAAGCCAGACTCTCCACAGGGGACGCCATATTCGTGCGGTAGTAAACCGATAGGTGTCATTATGACGTGTTATCCAAGATTGGGATATGAGTCACAGTTGAGAGCAACCTAAGTCAGTAATCGAAATACGTAGCTTTCTATGCTGGTTATTATCGAAGATTTTGTGGAAAGATTTTCTCGAATCGCTACTCCATTAACGCTGCTGACTCGTAGAGATACAAAATTCGAATGGAGCAAGTAATGTGGGAAGAGCTTCGAAGAACTCAATAGGAGACTCATTTCGGCACATGTTCTGACCATACCATCTTGGAAAAGTGAACGTGGTAGCTGACGTGTTGAGTAAAAGATCGTATATGAGTACGAATGTGATATTGTCAAAGAACCATTTCATATAACTTACAAATGATAGATATAGAGTTAAAGACTCTAGGGACTCACGTGATGATATACAAGTAGAACCGACTTTAATCGATAAAGTTAAAAACGTTCAAGCTACACACCGGAGCTGATGAATATGAAGAAGGAGGTACAAGAAGTTGTTATTCCAAAAGCGAGAATTGGCGAGGTGAGGAAAGCTCAAACCTTCGATTTATTAGTCCATTTGAAATCCTAGATCGAATAGGAACTGTGGCCTATAAACTCGTTTTACCGCCAAGTATGACACGTGTTCATAACGTTTTTCACGTATCGATGTTACGTAAATATGTGGACGACCCGAACCATGTTATTGAGTTAGAACCCAAGGCGAGATAGTCAAAGACTTAACGTCTGAGGAGGTACTGTCAAGATTTTTGATAGGAAGGAGCATGTCCCTACGCCTGAAAAGGTCATACCACAAGTCAAAGTTTTGTGGAGGAACCATGCTATTGAAGAAATGACATGGGAGTTGGAAACGGAAATGAAAGCGAGGTATCCTCATCTTTTCGAAACACCAGGTACATACGTCAATTTCGAGGACGAAATTTCATAAGGAGGGGAGGTTGTAAGACCCCGATTTTTTTTAATAAAATGGAATTTCCTCTATTTATTATTTTGAAATAGTAAGGGTTGAATTGATTAATGTGGTTAGTTATGAGTAAAATCTTGTGAATATTTTAAAATAAGCAGTGGTTATAAAATATTCATTGTTGTCGGGGAATATTCGTTTGGTCGTGGAATATTCTTGCTGTCGGGGAATATTCGTACGACGGCGCAGTCTTTTGTGGTCCCCATAACGAAAAGCGATTGGATGAAGAAAAAGACAAGTATGAGTTGTTTATAAATAACGGCGTAGTTGTTACCGTTAATACTGTTGGAATACCCGGTGGTTAAAACACGATGTCTGGCGTTGTTGCAATAGCACGGTATTGCACCAATTATTGATTCTTACGTGAAGAAGGCACTACTCAATAATTGTTACGATGAATTCTTCGCTTCAATATTTTATTTTATTGATTCAATAATTGTCAAGGTTGATATTTTATATTCTTTGTTGTTTCAATAATTGTCACTACTGTCGTATTTTCCATTATCGAAGTAATAATTCATATTATCTGAATAATATTATTAGAAAACATTATTGGCAATGTCTAGAAAGTTACATCTAAGGAGAGATTTGGTCACCTAATTGCGCTATGAAGGAGAAATTCTTATTGAAAGCCCCTCTTTCTCAGGAGCGGCACGGTTGTCGATCTTTGTGATTATGTAATATTATTTGTGAATAATTAATTATTAATTTATATGATGAGGGAAATATTGATTTTATGTGGATATAGACGAAGAAAATTTTTAAAGTGACAATTGTTAAAAATTGATATTTTATTTTTTCTGATAAAATAATATTTTATTATATTATTATAATATAATAATGATAATATTTTTATAATGAATGTGGGATATATGAGTATATGAGGAGGAAGAGTATTTTTGTTGCAAAAGTTGTTTAACACATATTTTGTGTGTCGATGGACCCCATTTCTTGACTGAAATTGGATTATAGCCTGTAAAATTATCCGTATGTTGATTTCGGTCAATTTCTGTTTGGAATTTGGAAAAACCATTTTTCTGTAAAGTTGTAGAGAATTGAATTTCTATAAAAAGTCGCGAGATTCGAATTTTCTGATAAAAGGGCTATTTATTATGAATTATTGAAGTTCCGAGGTTCCAGAATAATTAATTTTTGGAAGTTTAAAATATTTATAGTTAGAAAAACGTTTTTATTGTTTTGGTTGGCCCCCCATGTGTTGCAAATGGCTGAAATCAGATTTTCAAAGTAGACATAGGAAATATTTTTTAAATATTAATATTATATTAAATTTTCTGCTTTGGTGTTCTAAGCATTTTCCTATAAATAGGGTGCTTAAGTTAGAATTGAAAATCACATCAGAAACTAAAGATTTCTCTCTCTATAATATCGAGCGTATTTGTGAGTATTTTAGTACTTTGAGTATTGATATCTGACGTTGCAAGTTCTTTTCAAAGACTATATCCGATATTCGATCGGAAGTACTATTCTTTTTAAAGAGGTAAGGGATGTTATTTTCTTCTAAAATGATATTATTTCTTCAATATCATTATGCCGAAATATTGGTTGGAAATTTTTATCAAATTTAGAACTTTTTCATGTCGGGATTACTATTCATGAGTTACTATTCACGAGTTACTATTCACGAGTTACTATTCACGAGTTACTATTCACGAAGCATGATGATGTTTTTTGTGAAATTTCTATCTTTTGGTGTCGGAGTTACTATTCACGTATACGGTACTATTCACAAATACGACATTATTCATAGAAAAATTAAGTTTTATTCTCAGTGTCCAAGATTGTTTGTTATGATTCCTATCTTTGATTGGATCTATGTTTTGATCTTCATTCTTGAATTTTACTCCAATCTGGTTATTTATGAAGTCTTTTTGAACTGAGATTATTTAAAGTATGAATCCTTAATACTTGTTCTTTTGTTTCACTGGATTCGTTTTCTTTAAAATATTTTTCATCATCCTTAGTCCTAAATGATGATATTCTTTGAATATCTTTGGCACAGGTGCAAAGATGAATGATTTCTTGATGAATATCTTTGGCTCGTAGTGCAAAGATGAGCAGTGTTGAGATGAACATGACCGACTGATTAATATCTTTGGCCCGTAGTGCAAAGATGAACAGGTGTTTAGATGAACATGACCAACTGATGAATATCTTTGGCATGTAGTGCAAAGATGAATATTTGATTCCAGATATATATTGATTGATGTTACAGGGATAAAATATCGACGATGAACTTTTAAATTCATATTTAGAAGATAGTAGTTTGCATTCTCTACTTAACTCTTCTAATGAATTATTATTTCATTGCGAAGATTGATTTAAAACTGGTTGTCTATTGTATTCTATTAGATTTTTCCCTGTTGAGGACTAACGATAATTTGTTCTATATTATCTTAGTCATAATGTTCTTTACTGGGCTAGTTGAGCTCACCCTTTTCCTTGTTATTCCATTTTTCTTCTCAGGAGGCGAGAATGTAACGAGTACTAGTCGGGGTGTGGAATGATGGTTCTAGAAGTTGTTCTAGTAGTCCTCACTATTCTGTAAAATAGTGTATTAATAATTTTAATGAGGACTTATTTGAGTATGGATATTGTCTAGATGACAATATTTGTATTTAAACTCACAGTTTTTATGTTGTATTAATAAAGTTGTAGTTGTTTCTGTACCGTGTATTTGGCGACTCAGAATGGGTGTTGTATACCTATATTGGGGGCGTCACATTTTATGTATTGATCGTATATTATCCCTAAATTTTACACTTGTATATTATTATGTATGTTGATACGAAGAGACCAAAGTTTAAATAAACGGATTCAGTGTTATAACGAATCCGTAGTGATAATTTTCATGTTTTATTTTCAAAACCTCCAAGAACATCAAAGTCAGTGAAATTCATATATTTTAGTTCTGTGATTATGTGTTTTAATGGTTTAAAACCATTCTATAAATGTTGGGTTATGATTATACATGAATTATAACATGTGGGTATGATTAAATTCGTGTAGTGATAATTTAATTGGAATTTCTTTTGCTGTGTTCTGCAATTTTTGCGAATTGCGAGCAGTTTTCAGTTCATACGGCACCGATTAACGCTTAAGCCTGCGCAGCAGCATATCATATACTACCAAGATCGCAACGCCAAGACTTAGTATAAAAAAGTGGCAATATGACATACCACTCTGCGAAATGTCCGTAAATGAAATATTTTTAATATTCAAGTCTAGCAACGTGATTTAATGAACATAAAACTATGTTATAAGTATAATGAGATGTTAAAATAGATACTTAACATGTAAATAACATAATTACATGTTGATTGAATTATTGAATATATAATTAGCTTGTTATTCATGGTGTGTAAATTATGTGACAAAGTGGTAAATTAACCAAGTATGGTTAATAATCAAAGTAGACAAAGAGAATGAGTTTATGATGATTAGTTAAGTTATAATTAACTGGTATTATGAATGTGAATGATATGTAGGATTAAATTCAAAGAACATGCTTAGTTAAAGTGTAATCTACGCACGAGGCAAGTTTCCTAACCCTACTTGTCATTATTGTTCAAGTTATTAGTTACCTCGAGTAAATTATCATTACTATTATTCAAGTTCAATTGTTATATTAAAGATTTATTATCTTTTCAAAGCATGATTCAGTTATACAATAATTGTCCTATTGTATACCTCTTGAGATTATTATTCAAATCGAATATCATTATTGTTAAACCTTATTAGACTAGTGAACTTTATTGATTCAACTAGTCCTTAGTTGATGAAACGTCTAAATTTCGTAACCCTTATTGAATTATCCAAACCAAACTTCCTTTAGTGCGGACTCGAATGTCAAACTAAGATGAACAACCCCGCAAAGTGATTTACTTATGCGTTAGCGTTAAGATATTGTGCACGATGATGGTACTAAGGGTTGATCCCCTAAATACGAGTAGAAAGGTCCACGATCTTATGATCATTAAAGGTTTCAAGTATAACCCTTTGTAACCTAGGACACAGTTCAAGGTCTTATGACCCTCAGAAACCTTTTGATTCTTGTTATTCATTCTTGATTCAAAAGTTAAACTTTTATTCAGATGCCTTTGATTTACTCGCATGTTATTATACTGTTATTTCATTGTTATACTTGTGGGCAATAGTGCTCACTCTTGCTTAATAATAACATTGCAGTTAAGAACGAAAGAACCGATGAACCTTCCACTAGTAAAGGCAAGGGCAAGTGATGAAGACTTGTTATTTTATTTGATGATGTATTTATGTTAGACTTGAGTTAATGATGTTGTTTAAGACTTATTGTTTATATTTTCGCACAGATGTTTATGGTTAGTTTAACCTGGGATTATGTTTATGATTCAGATGTTGTAACCCTATAAAGGGAAGATTTTATTTCTATCTATTGCATGGTTTGCATATCTTATGGGTAGATAGATATATGATATTTGTACAGTGAACACCAAATCCCGTGGAATTGAAGTACCCGGATTTGGGGGTGTCATAAGTTGGTATCAAAGCTGTAGGTTATGAACCTTAGGTGGGGGAATAACCTTAGGTAGTAGCCTTATACAAAGAAGATAGTGATGGAAAACTCTTATCGAGTTATAAGAAATAAATTTATGTAATTCATTTAAGATAATAAAAGACCTTATGTGTTTATGTGTTAAAGTATGCGTTAAATGATACGACTTAGTAACTAAAACTTAAAATTTTGTTGTCAGGATGTCGAATGTTGGAGAAGCTAGTCAAGCTGGGGAGGAAGAACCCCGTGTACCTATAGTACCTACTGAGGAGGAACCCCGTGTACCTATAGTACCAACAGAGGAGGAGCCCCGAGACATTCATGTCATTAGGGAGCGGTGGTGTGCGAGAGGAATCATCTCCATTGATCACCGTTGTTGGTCGGGGAGCATGAACTCGAGGCCCATCCCGAGGAGGATCCCGAGGAGGAATTTGTTGAGGAAGAGGAAGAGGAAGAAGAGGAGTTACCACGGTACACCGTTGATGCTGAGATGTATGACACGTTATACGATCGTAACGTGGAGTTACGAGAAGAGGTCCAGGATTTGACTGAGCGAGCGGTTATTCAGCATATTACTCTAGAGTAGAAGGAGAGGGAGATTTCGACTCTTCACTCTTGACTGGGAAATGTAGAATGGGATTTGGTCCATGAGAAGGGTCAAACCGAAGATAAGACCGAGGAGATAGAAAAACTGAAGAAGGAATTGAAGGAAACCTCCGAAAGACTAAAAATAGCAGAGGAAGGCTAGGTAAGAGAATCACGTCGAGCTGATCGTGCATAAGATGATGGTCGTGCAAAGAAGGCGAAGATTGGGGAGACATATTCTACACTTAACAAGGCAATGAATGAGACCCAAGATCGAGTTTTGAGGTATCCAATCCAGTTCAAAGGACTTTTTATACATGATGGATCGCAGGACGATGTATCGCATCTTAGAATAGTAGCGTAGCAAGGCTAATCAGTACCTTGACCGACAGTGATATGATTTGTTTAATTATGTGAAGAACTTAATTAGTTTTAGATGTAAATTCTGACGTGTTTATGAACGAAGGAATATTTTAATGTTTTAAATCCTGTGGATTCTTTATTCCAGGATAGTTGATGTAAATAGCAGTGATGCTATAGTCCGATGTTAAAACTTTTGATTTAAATGAATATATATCAAGTTGTTTGAGATGATGTGTTAAATGAGTATGTTAAATTGTTAAGTAATGCCTTAACTATTTAGAGAATAAATAAAGTTCTAATAAGCGTTTATTTAATAGAAAAATGCCGCCAAGGAGAAGACAACAACGTCAACCGGCTCATGAAGAGTCAACCAATAATAACAATAATGCCAACACTAATCCCGTTCAGTAGTTAGTGAACTTACTAACTGGAGCCATGAATAATCAACCGCAAGCTCCACCAAACACAACGTTTAAAGACTTCAAGGCGGTGGGACCGCCAGAGTTCAAAGGTTCCATGAACCCAATCGAGGCTCAAACGTGGGTTATGGAAATGGAGAAGGTTTTCGACGTTGCTAGGGTTAGAGAAGACCAGAAGATCGCTTTTGCAACGTTTATGCTGAAGTCTGAGGCTAGATATTGGTGGCAAGCAAACAAAGTGCGAGGAGGTGAAGGTGTAATTACTTGGGAGAGATTTAAAGAAATGTTTTTTGAGATGTACTTCCCAACTAGCTCACAGAATCAGATGGAGGTTCAATTTCTGGAACTGAATCAGGGAAACATGAGTGTACCTGACTAACGGCTAAGTTCAACGAGTTGGCAAGGTTCACCCCGTACCAAGTACACACTGACGAGAGAAAAGCCAGAAGATTCGAACAAGGACTAAAGCCTTGGGTGTACAACAAGGTATCAATGTTTCAGCTAAACACGTTTGCTGGAGTACTGGAAAAGGCCATCCTCGCTGAAGGTGGGAGCGATGCAGTGACCAAGTACAATCAAGATCAGAAGAAGAAGAAGAAGAAGAAGAGTGAAGGTGAAATTAATAACAAGGCCAGTGGAAGTGGCACAGGAGGTGGAAATTTCAATCAGAAGAAAAGGTGGAATGACAGCTCATCATCGGGGAATCAGCAAGGTAGTCAGAAGAAAAGAATCGAAGCATGCCCGACTTGCAAGAAAGCCCATCTGGGAGTTTGTATGAAAGGAAAAAGAGTGTGATACAATTGTGGTCATGAAGGCCATATAACACCAAACTGTCCAAACCCAAAGAAGGGTGCTTGTTTTACTTGTGGTTCGAAGGACATCTGGCAAGAGACTGTCCCAAGAAGGGATCGGGAGGGTCAGGATTAGGAGGAAACCAGGGAAGTAACAGTGGAAATGCCTTAACCATCACCGGACCAACCACAATAAACCGACCAACCGCCTGAACTTTCAACATGACGGTGCAAGATGCAGTTCAATCCCGTGATGTGGTGTCAGGTATCATTCCGATCAATAAAATTAATGCTTATGTTTTATTTGATTTGGGTGCTACTTGGTCCTTTATATCCGATGATTTTGCCAAGAATTTAGATTTGCCTAAGAATGAATTGGATTACCCCATAAACATAGAAATTGCGAATAGAGAAATAATCCATGTTAAGTACGTACATAAGAACTGTAGAGTGGATATTAAGGGTAATATCATGAACGTAGATCTTATCCCTATTCGACTTGGGGAATTTGACGTTATTTTGGGAATGGACTAGTTATTCAATTACGGGGCTGTAATTGATTGCCAAAAGAAGCGTATTAACCTTACGACTCCGTCAAAGGTTGTATTTTATGGTAACAAGTCACCTAGACAAGTGAGTTATCTGACGATGATGCAGGCCAAGAAGTTATTAAGACAAGGTTGTGTGGGATACTTAGCTTACATAGTCGACAGTCGAAAAGAGAATCTGAAGGTAGAAGAAATACCGATTGTGAGGGACTTCGTCTACGTATTTCCAGACGATTTACCAGGACTTCCACCAGATAGAGAGGTAGATTTCGTGATCGATTTGGCGCCCGGAACCGCTCCAATATCGAAGGCACCATACCGAATGACACCAGTAGAGATGAAGGAATTAATGGTACAATTACAAGAATTGTTGGACAAGAAGTAAATTCAACCGAGCGTATCGTCGTGGGGAGCGCCGGTGTTATTTGTGAAAAAGAAGGACGGATCGATGCGGCTCTGCATTGACTACAGAGAACTGAATAAGGTCACGATTAAGAACAGATATCCATTATCGAGGATCAATGATCTGTTTGATCAGTTGAAGGGAGCAAGATACTTTTCCAAGATAGACTTGAGAAGCGGTTATCATCAACTGAAGGTAAGGCCAGAGGATGTACCGAAGACAGCATTTAGAACGTAATACGGTCACTACGAATTTTTAGTAATGTCGTTTGGTCTAACGAATGCTCCTGCAGCATTTATGGGACTAATGAATGGTGTGTTCAAGCTGTTTTTGGACAAATTCGTGGTGGTATTTATAGATGACATTTTGGTTTATTCGAAAACCAAAGAAGAACACGAAGAGCATTTGAGATTAATGTTGGAAGTATTGAGAAGGGAGAAGTTGTATGCCAAGTTTTTGAAATGCGAATTTTGGATTGAACGGGTACAATTTCTTGGTCACGTGGTCGATAAAAACGGAATTTCGGTAGATCCATCAAAAGTCGAAGCCGTGATTAACTGGGATGAGTCGAGAACGCCGTCAGAAGTAAGAAGTTTTCTTGGATTAGCAGGATATTATAGAAGATTCATACAAGACTTTTCCAAGATCGCAACTCCGTTAACGAATTTAACTCAAAAAACTGTGAAATTTGTTTGGACAGATAAGTGTGAGGAAAGTTTTCAAGAATTGAAGAAGAGTTTGAGTACGGCCCCTGTGTTATCTCTTCCGGATGACACAGGAAATTTTGTTGTTTATAGTGATGCGTCGCATAAAGGACTTGGTTGTGTGCTGATGCAAAACGGCAAAGTCATTGCGTATGCATCACGACAATTGAAGGATTATGAGAAGGGATATCCGACCCATGACTTAGAGTTAGTCTGCAGATTGTTTTTGCTTTGAAAATTTGGAGGCACTACCTTACTACGGGGAGAAGTGTGAAATATATACGGACCATAAGAGTCTCGAAATATATTTTCACGCAAGGATTTGAATATCGTCAAAGAAGGTGGTTGGAGTTAATTAAGGACTATGGTGTGAGATTTTATACCATCCGGGTAAGGAAAATGTGGTTCTTAGGCGCCTTAAGTAGAAAAGGTCGGGAGAAATTGATGATGTTGATTTGCTCGGGAGGAGCTAATTACGTAAATGGAGAAACTGAGTTGGAAGTGAAGTATCCCGTGGAGATCGATGAGAAGCTATTTCGGATGCAATCTGGTACAACTCTACTAGATAAAGTAAAGGAGGCTCAACTTGGGGATGATGAATGCAAAAGGTGACAAAGAAGATATCTCAAGGAACCGAACCAAGATTTAAGATGGATAAGGAAGGAATACCGAGATTTGAGAGTAGAATTTGGGTACCACCAATCACAGAGATTAAGGAAGATATTTTGAGCGAGGCTCATAGTTCACGATATTCGATTCACCCTGGTAGTACCAAGATGTACCAAGATCTTCAACAACATTTTTGGTGGCCAAATTTAAAACGAGATGTTGCAGAATGCGTTGCCAAGTGTCTTACCTGTCAGAAAGTGAAAGCAGAACATCAAAGACCAAGTGGGTTGCTACAACCATTAGAAATCCCAGAATGGAAATGGGAACATATTACAATGGACTTCGTGGTTGGCCTTCCGACTACTCAGAAAGGCTACGATGCAGTATGGGTTATCGTCCGACTGACAAAATCTGCACACTTCCTTCTGATCAAAATAAGATTCAACCTAGATCAGTTGGCGAGGCTATATGTAAAAGAGATTATTTTGAGGCACAGAGTTTCGGTATCAATTGTTTCAGATAGGGATCCGCGCTTCACATCAAATTTCTGGAAATGTCTTCCGGAATGCATGGGTACGCAGTTGTGAATGAGTACAGCTTATCACCCTCAAACAGACGGACAGAGCGAACGAATAATTCAAACGTTAGAAGATATGCTAAGAGCCTGTGTGATGGATTTCAAAGGAAATTGGGATGATCACCTACCATTAGTAGAGTTCGGCTACAACAACGGTTACCACGCTAGTATTGGCATGCCGCCTTACGAAGCGTTATATGGTAGAAAGTGCAGAACTCCACTTTACTAGGATGAAGTTGGTGAGAGACAATTGCTAGGCCCATAATTGGTACAGCAGACGGCAGAAATAGTCAAAGTGATCCGAGCACGACTGGTAGCGGCTCAAGATCGACAAAAGAAATTCGCTGATCCACATCATAAAAATATCGAGTTTGAATCAGGTAGTTATGTTTCTTGAAGGTCTCTCCCTGGAAGGGGAAAATCAGGTTCAAAAAGAAAAGAAAATTGAGCCCAAGATTCATTGGACCCTTTGAAGTACTGAGAAGAATCGGAGAAGTTAAATGTCTTTAGGTAGCCTTACCTCCAAAGACTCGAGAATGTCCACAACGTCTTCCATGTTTACGTATTCTACGACCCTACAAGGCCGATTACAAGCATGTAATTGAATATGAACCCCTACATTTTGAGAAAGACTTATCTTACGAAAGAAATTCCCCGTCCAAATTGTCGATCGAAAAAGAACAAGTTCTCGAAATAAAGTTATACCTTCCATTAAGGAAATTTGGAGGAACCACAACGTGAAGAAGCTACGGGGAACTCAAGAGAATATGATGAAGAATTACCCTCATTTATTTTCTTAATTATTTGTAAACGATTCGGGGATGAATCTTTATAAGGGGGGGAGAATGTAACAGGTTGAATTTATTGAGTCGTGATTTTGGGGATGTAATTCTTTTAAGGGGGAAGATGTATTGAACGAGATTTTTATAATTTAATTTTAATATTTATTGGATTAAATAATTATTTAATGCATTTGTGGTAGATTAATTTAATTATATGTGTTACATTTATTAAATTAATGTGGAGAATAATTATTATTCAAGTATGTAATTAATTGAGCTTATTGAATTAAATGAAATATTTAATTAAATATGATGTTATTTTAATTAAATTAATTATTAATTAGAGAGTTAATAATTTGACATTATTAATTAATGAGAAAATTAAATATATGACTATGTGAATTTATGAGAAGTTATTATATTTTATTTATATTAAATAAGATATTTGATTTATTGTGAAAGTGGGTGTGACATGAATTAACTATGTGATAAAGTTTTATTAAATTAAATGGTTTTTGAAACCTATGCTAGCTAGGAAAACATGGCACTAAAGGGAGTTGGGGCCAGTTAACCCATGACTGGGTAACTGACCACCAACGCGTTAGTTGTTCATTATTTAGTTTACGTATTCTTTTATTTCTTCTTCATTATTTGCCTAAGTCTAGAAAGCATAACAGAGAGAAATATAGAGAAAGAGTTGAGAAGTCAGAGTTGTTAAGAGGATTGTGAGAGTCATCTGAGAAGGAATTCATCTTCCATTAATTATACTCTAGGTAATTCTCCTTCCCAAAATCTATTTTATGTCATTAAGTTTTTATAAGAAAATGGCTTTCAAAGTTTCTGTAAAGCCTCTGTGATTGAGAAAGGAGTAATATTTATGAGTTATTTATGGGTTAAGATGTATCAAATCGTATTTTATATATATATATATATATATATATATATATATTTCATGATTCCATATCATCAGTTTCATAATATTACATCGTATATGATTTCTACAAAATTACAGAGTATGGGTTTTGGCCTTATGGCCTTATACGTGATATTTTATGTATTGATCGTATATTATCCCTAAATTTTACACTCGTATATTATTATGCATGTTGATACGAAGAGACAAAAGTTTAAATAAACGGATTCGGTGTTATAACGAATCCGTAGTGACAATTTTCATGTTTTATTTTCAAAACCTCCAAGAACATCAAAGTCAATGAAATTCACATATTTTAGTTATGTGATTATGTGTTTTAATGGGTTAAAACCATTCTATAAATGTTGGGTTATGATTATACATGAATTACAACATGTGGGTATGATTAAATTCATGTAGTGATAATTTAATTGGAATTTTTTTGGTTGTGTTCTGCAATTTTCGCGAATTGCGTATCAGCAGTTAATTGGTAACCACCACGGGCCCATCAACGCTTATATCTGCAAGCGCAATGATGCCAGGATGTCCAAATTACATGTCAAGAAGACTTAAAATACAAAAGTGGTAGGCCACAATACCATTCTCAGAATGTCCGTAAATGAAATATTTTTAATATTCAAGTCTAGCAACGTGATAGCAACTTGATATAATGAACATAAAACTATGTTATAAGTATAATAAGATGTTAAAATAGATACTTAGCATGTAAATAACATAATTACATACAGATTGAATTATTGAATACATAATTAGCTTGTTATTCATGATGTGTAAATTATGTGACAAAGTGGTAAATTAACTAAGTATAGTTAATAATCAAAGTAGACAAAGAGAATGAGTTTATGATGATTAGTTAAGTTATAATTAACTGGTATTGTGAATGTGAATGGTATGTAGGATTAAATTCAAAGAATGTGCTTAGTTAAAGTGTAATCTACGCACGAGGCAAGTTTCCTAACCCTACTTGTCATTATTGTTCAAGTTATTAGTTACCTCGAGTAAATTATCATTACTATTATTCAAGTTCAATTGTTATATTAAAGATTTATTATCTTTTCAAAGCATGATTCAGTTATACAATAATTATCATATTGTATACTTCTTGAGATTATTATTCAAATCGAATATCATTATTGTTAAACCTTATTAGACTAGTGAACTTTATTGATTCAACTAGTCCTTAGTTGATGAACGTTCTAAATTTCAGAACCCTTATTGAATTATCCAAACCAAACTTCCTTTGGTGCGGACTCGAATGTCAAACTGAGATGAATAACCCTGCAAAGGGATTTACTTATGCGTTAGCTTTAAGATATTGTGCATAGTATGGTACTAAGGGCTGATCCCCCTAAGTACGAGTAGAAAGGTCCATAGTCTTATGACTGTTAATGGTTTCAAGTATAACCCTTGACAACCTAGGACATAGTTCAAGGTCTTATGACCCTTAGAAATCTTTTGATTCTTGTTATTCATTCTTGATTCAAAAGTTGAGCTTTTATTCAGATGCCTTTGATTTACTCGCATGTTATTATACTGTTATTTCATTGTTATACTTGTGGGCAATAGTGCTCACTCTTTCTTAATAATAACATTGCAGTTAAGAACGAAAGAACCGATGAACCTTCCAATAGTAAAGGCAAGGGCAAGTGATGAAGACTTGTTATTTTATTTGATGATGTATTTATGTTAGACTTGAGTTAATGATGTTGTTTAAGACTTATTTTTTATATTTCTGCACAGATGTTTAAGGTTAGTTTAACCTGGGATTATATTTATGATTCAGATGTTGTAACCCTATGAAGGGAAGATTTTATTTCTATCTATTGCATGGTTTGCATTTATTATGGGTAGATAGATAGATGATATTTGTACAGTGAACACCAAATCTCGTGGAATTGAAGTACCCGAATTTAGGGGTGTCACATAAGAGCACCTATTGCACTTAGGTATGGAATTTCATGTCCAAGAACTTCTTCCCCACTTTCTAGAGGCCGAAATGGATCTTTATCAACTTCTAAAGATCGAACAACCATTGGGGTAGTCAAAGGATGAGCTTTATCCATATGAAAATGACTGAGAATCTTTTCAGCATATGTGGATTGATGAACAAAAATTCCAGATGCTAAATGCTCCACTTGTATTCCTAAACAGAAATTTATCTTTCCAAGATCTTTCATTTCAAATTCATCTTTTAAATAAGTAGCAGTTCTTGTGAGTTCTTCAGGAGTACCTACAAGATTCAAATCATCCACATATACAACAATAATGGAAAATCCACTTTGTGATTTCTTACTAAAAACACATGGACATACTTGATCATTTATATATCCATCTTTTATTAAATAATCACTAAGTCGATTATACCATATACGACCAGACTATTTCAACCCATACAATGAGTGTTGTAACTTGATTGAATATATGTGATGTGGCCTTTGTGATTCAGCCATTTTCAATCCTTCAGGGATTCTCATGTAAATCTCACTGTCAAGTGAGCCATATAGGTATGCTGTTATAACATCCATCAGACGTGTTTCCAAACCTTCCATGGTTGCCATACCTATCAAAAAACGAAAAGTGACTCCATCCATTACTGGAGAGTATGTATCCTGATAATCAATACCAGGTTTTTGTGAAAACCCTTGAGCTACAAGTCAGGTTTTGTATCTCATAATTTCATTTTTCTCATTTCGTTTTCATACAAATACCCATTTGTTTCCAACCGGGATTACACCCAGCGGTGTTTGGACTACTGGTCCAAATACTTCTCTTTTTAATAGAGATTGTAGCTCAGTTTGAATAGCATCTTTCTATTTTGGCCAATCTTTTCTTTTCCGACATTCTTCCACGTTTTGTGGTTCAGGATCCGTGTCAGGAATCAAAGTAATATCCGATGCTATAAAGAAAGCAAATATAACATCAATCATGACTTTGCTTCGATCCCATATTTTCTCATCATGTACATAATTTATTGAGATCTCTTGGTGTTCATCTCTTATCCCTTCACTGAGATTTTGAACCTCTTCTGGGGCTATTCCCACTCTTGGAATAAGTGCTACTTCTGGAGCGGGTATTCCTTCTGGGATTCCCTTATTTGCTTTTGATTTTCGTGGTACAGTGTCTTTTGCACCAACCGGTCTTCCACGCTTCTGGCGTGGTTTAGATTCTTCTATTACCTTATTCGTCAATTCTCCAGGAATTGATTTTTCAATAGGTATTTCTATCCTTGCTGGAGTATTCACTGCAGGTGTATGTGACTTTATCACTTTTCTAGCATCATTAAATGCATCTGGCATTTGATTTGCAATATTTTGTAAATGAATAATTCTTTGAACTTCAATTTCACATTGTCCTGTACGAGGATCAAGTGAATTTAAATCTGATGCATTCCATGATATTTTAGAGGGTTTTTTATTTAAAACTTTTCCTCCTTTTAATGGTGGAAATACAGATTCATCAAAATTACAATCTACATAACGTGCAGTAAAAACATCTCCAGTTAAAGGTTCAAGATATCTGATAATAGAAGGAGAATCAAAACCAACATAAATACCTATTCTTCGTTGGGCTCCCATTTTAGTTCTTTGTGGAGGTGCAATTGGAACATATACTGCACTTCCAAAAACTCAGAAGTGTGATATGTTGGGTATCTGTCCAAGAACTAACTGTAGAGGAGAGAATTTATGAAGAGCCGTTGGTCTTACTCGAATGATAGCTACAACATGAAGAATTGCATGACCCCAAACTGAGGTAGGTAAGTTAGCCCTTAACATTAATGGTGGTGTAATTAGTTGAAGTCTTTTTATTAAGGATTCAGCTAAGCCATTTTGTGTATGAATATGAGGAACGGAATGCTCAATGGAAATTCCAATAGTCATACAAAAATCATTAAAAGTCATTGATGAAAATTCAGCTGCGTTATCAAGTCGAATTGACTTGATTGAATGATCCGGCAACTGAGCCCGTATCTTGATTATTTGAGCAAGAAGTTTTGAGAAGGCAAAATT
This sequence comes from Panax ginseng, assembly GCA_020205605.1. Lineage (NCBI taxonomy): Eukaryota > Viridiplantae > Streptophyta > Magnoliopsida > Apiales > Araliaceae > Panax > Panax ginseng. The sequence goes on along the minus strand of CM035140.1, from coordinate 57,537,780 downwards.
TTGAGAAGAGAGAAGACAAACATGAGACCATCTAGTTGAAGCATCTATTAAAACCATGAAATATCGAAATGGGCCAGACAATGGTTGAATAGGTCCACAAATGTCTCCTTGAATTATCTCTATGAATTTTGGGGCTTCTTTATAAACTTTTACTGGTGATGGTCGAACAATTAATTTTCCTCGAGAACATGCAGCACAAGGAAATTCACTACTAGGAAAAACCTTTTTATTTTCGAGAGGATGACCAGTAGAATTTTCAATAATATGACGCATCATAGAAGTACCTGGATGACCGAGTCTTTCATGCCAAAGTATAAAGAATTTGGGATCTATGATTTTTGGAATCATAACAATATGAGACTCAATTGCTCTAATTTTCATAGTATATAATCCAGAAGAAATTGAATGAAGTTTTTCTAAGATATTCTTTTTTCCAGAAATAGTAGAAGTAATAAGAAGATATTCATTATCATTCTCATTGGTTGTTTCAATGTGAAAACCATTTAGTCGAATATCTTTAAAACTAAGCAAATTTCTTCTTGATTTACTAGAATATAGAGCATTTTTGATAAAAACTTGTGTCTCATTTGGTAGCATGAAACTAGCTTTTCCAAATCCCTCGATTAAATTTGATGTGCCAGAGATAGTTCCTACATTTCCATTAGCTTTGATTAGTTGTGAAAAATATTTATCACTTTGAAGGATTGTATGAGTTGGTGCACTGTCTGCCAAACATATATCCTCCATATCCATTAAAGATGGTCTGACACATATAAAAACATAAGAAAAGTTACACTTCAAATATAATTTTATTCATGATAAACACATACCACATATAGAATGAAAACTAATAATATTATACATGCAGGATGTTTAATTAAAACAAGAAATTAAACGATATCCCAAAAGATACTTTCAGAAGGTTCAGTAATATCAACAACTTTTTCCTCATTGTTTCATTCATTGGTGGATCATCAACAATATTCAATTGATGATTAACAAAGTTTGTTTCACCTTCTCGATTACTTTGTTCTTTTGAGACTCACGGAATAAATTAGCCGGATGCCTCGACGCATTTGCAGTGCACGCGACCAATGCCCTTTTATCCACACCTAAAACAAACATCTGGTTTGTTCTTTATCGGTGCTGCATTTTCTTTATTTTTACCCGACCCAGACACTTGCCACTTCTGGTGGCCTGAATTGTCGCGGTTTTGGAATTTATTGTTATGATGGCCTCGTTTATTCTTTTGTCCCCAAGGCTTCTTATTATATGACCATCTATTGTCACATTTATTCTTCTAGAATGACGTGCTGTTAATATCTGGCAATGGGGTAGCACCCGTTGGCCGTACTTGATGGTTTTTCAACAACAATTCATTATTCTTTTCTGCAACAAGGAGGATAGACAATAAGTCACTGAATTTTGTGAACTTACTCTGTCTATATTATTGCGACAGAATCATGTTGGTGGGATGAAAAGTTGAGAGCGTTTTCTCTAACATTTGGGTTTTAGAAACTGGATCTCCGCATAAAGCCAAAGTAGAGGTCATTCTATAAACATTGGAACTATATTCCGAAATTGATTTGTAATCTTGTAGCCTTAAATTAAGCCACTCAAATTTGGCATTAGGGAGAACAACCAATTTTTGGTGATCAAATCTTTCCTTCAGTTATGTCCATAAAGATATAGGATCTTTGACTGTTAAATACTCACTCTTTAATCCTTCATCAATATGGTGACGAAGAAAAATTATGGCTTTTGCATTTTGTGTCGGAGTTGATGTATTTCCTGATTCAATGGTCTTTTCTAACTCATTTGCACTAAGGTGCAATTCTGCATCAAGTGCCCAAGCCAAATAGTTGTCTCCAGAGATTTTAAAAATAGAAAAATCTATTTTTGCCAAGTTTGTCATCTATTCTGGTTAAAACACAATTATTATTTATTAAAATAATAAATAAGTGCATGTATGATATATATATATATATATATATATATATATATAAATAAACTAAATCACGACTTCAAGTGGTGATAAAGTGCAAATATAAATAATATAAATATTCTTATATTTATGTTATTAGCATAATGCAAATGGATCTTCAACTGACATGTGGTTATTCGCATAGACAAGTTATTCCAACAGGAATAATAAAAAAATGAAATAATGTATGATTCACCATGTAATGCGATAGATCGCACGTACATGTTATTCCCAATGTAATAATAAATAATGGAACCGTGTCATGCGTAAACGCATGCAACGTGATATTCCGGCGAATAATAAATAATGGAATCGGTCCCACAGTAAACGCATGCATGTGATATTCGAGACGAGAATAATAAATAATGGAATAACAGAAGAATTTCACCATGTATAGGGTAGTCCGCGTATACAGGTTATTCCAACAATTTAATAAGAAATGAATACAAAGGATTATTCACCAGGTATATGATATTTCACATATACCGGTTATTCCCATAATTTAATAAGCGGTAAAAAGGTTCCCACCAAGTCTTGTAAGATCAACAAGAATAGATGGTACCATTGTAAATAACATAATTTAAATGCAATTATAAGAATAAAATTATATTATTGGCGGCATAGCCCAACCTGTAGTATAATAATAGATTGCAAGAATTTAATTTTACCATCTCAGTTGGTTAGAGCTTCGTGCTGATAACGTGTTATAAAACTTTAGCGAAGTGTATAAATATACTCTTATAATTGCTGCATAAATTTAGAGAGAATAAGCAAGAGAAAAGAGAGAGAAATTCTTCAGAGAATTCTTATTTTTCTTCATTCAACATCACTTCCTTTTATAGGCAATGAAAGGAGGAGTCACGGGAGAGGAGAATAATTCACGGACGGAAGAAAGGAGAAGGAGAAAGGGAGAGGGAGAGGGAGATTCACGGGATGATCCCTCATAATGAGGGAATCACTTTATAACACATACCAATATGTCAGTATAATGATATTGAAAGAATAACATCATTATGAAGAATATAACATCCCTTACTATCCCTTACCTCAAAAGAGCAGTACTTTTGACTGGATATTGGATATGACGCTGAAGAAAACTTGCACTGATGAATAGCAACTCACCAAGTATCTAAATACTCACAAAATACACTCGATAATCTAGAGAGAAAAAGAGAGAAAACTTATGTTTCTGGTGTGATTTTCAATTCTAACTTAGCCCTCTATTTATAGGATAATGTTAGCATGTCGAAGCAGACTTGACCTGCAACCTGATGGCTTTACCTGCTACTATTCCACCCACCAAAAATCAGCCACCATCCCCAACAACCAAAAGTGGGGCTCACCCATTTTTAGAATTTTCCACCAAAATCATTTATAAACCTAATTTCTGAATTAGTCACCTCTTAAAATTCATAACAAATCATTTGTTCATTTTTAACGGTTCCAAATTTGTGAACAAATACTCAACTTATATATGTATAACATATCCAAAAATCACAACGATCCAACTACGATTAAAAATTATAACTCACACAATAAAGTTGTAAGAACAACGATTTGATCTTTTAATACCTCCAATCGACAAAATACTCGATAAAATACCTCAACATTAATTCCTTCATTTATAACCACATAAATAAATCCATCATTTATATCCACATCAAATAAATATTTCATTATCATATAAATCAATAATTAATTATTCACAAATAATATTACGTAATCACAATAATGACAACCAGCGGCTTCCCGGAAAGAGGGCTTTCCGATAAGGATTTCTCATTCTTGGTGCCAAGAATTAGGTGACCAAACCTCTCCTTGTGAACTTTCTAGACATTGCCAATAATGATATCTAATAACATTATTCAAATAATATGAATTATTGATATGATAATGGAGATCTTTATGCGTTGACAATTATTGAAACAACAATAATATAAAATATCAACGCAGACAATTATTGATTCAATAAAATAAAATATTGAACATTAATTATCAGAATAATTATTGAGTAGTTCCTTCTTACGTAAGAATCAATAATTCAAAATACTGCGTGCAATCTTGTGTCTTCTTCGTGCAACAACGCCAGACATCAGTATTTTAACCACCAAGTATTCCAACAAAGGTTAATAGTGAATAACTACTTCTGTTTATTATTTATAAAAACTCAAATTTGTCTTTTTCTTCATCTGACAGTTATTCTGTTATGGGACCCACATATGGCTGCGCCGTCGTACGAATATTCTCCGATAGAAAGAATATTCCACGACTAAACGAATATTCCCCGACAATAATGAATATTTTATAACCACTTCCGTATTTTGAAAAAAAATTCATATATCACCCTTAACTTTAACTTTTATTAATTTAACCATTTACTGAATAGTAATTATAAGAAAAATTGAATACTTTTATTTCATAAAGTTCGGGGTCTTACAATCTCCCCTCCTTATGAAATTTCGTCCCCGAAATTTACGTACCTGTTATTTCAAAGAGTTGAGAATACCTTGCTTTCATCTCAGATTCCATCTTCTCTGTCATCATGATTTCTCCATTACTCATCTCCTGTATTTCAGCTATCATTCTAGAATACAGCTTCAAAACAAAGGTTAATTGACATATCAAAATTTGTCAACTTAAGTAAAAATTTCAGCTTAGGTAGGACACACACTAGCGAAGTATATTACTCGTCTCTCCCTTCCTAGTTCTAATCCCCGATCTCCGGCAGATATCATATCCCTAAGCTCTGATACCAAATGTGACAACCCCAAAATAGGTCCATTCCATCCAACCTATTTTGAGTCACCAAATACATGATACAGAAAACAACTACAACTTTATTACAACAATTGTCGTACAAAATACAACAACACATATGTTGTGAGTTTGGATACAAATATATACCAACTGTGACTCTCATCCCAACCTTGGATAGCACGTCACAATGACACCTTACATAAAGGTATAGTCAAAAACTATTTTAGAAATTAGAATCTTTGGGAAGTGCTCAAGGAAACCTTTATACATGTGAGGCTATTCTTTTAGGTTATTATAGATATCATATGTCCACAGAATTATCCTTGGTTGACCCAATAGACCCCAAAGAAAAAGAAGATTACTATCATATGCTTTCCAATGGTGAGTCTTCTTTTGACATATCATTATCTCCACTGTCTCTAATCGTGAATTATACTTCAAACAAACACCAAGATTATATAGTTAGTGCTCGTACATATTCTCAGCAAGTGTATGTGCACAACCCTGTCTTATGATGACACGAGGTTGTATGTCATTAGACATCTTGTATGATAGTGGCAAAACACCATTCCAACGTTGGGTTTGCCTCACCCTATTTGATTCATCAAATATAACTACTAAATGATGGCCACCGTTCTATTCCCCTGTTACCCCCGCTCGACCCAGCTACACTCTTATTACCTGAAAGGAATTGTGAAACAAAAGGGTGAGCACAACTAGCCCAGTAAAGAATATCATGACTAAAGATAATTAAATTATCAATAGCCTTCATCAGTAGTAAATCAGAGATTTAGAACATATGGTAGATGATAAAAATTTTAACCATAGTTGCAGCGGAACGAGCAATCCATTAGAAGAGTCAAATAGACAATAAAGTCTATTATCTTCTCCCCATTAAAGGTCCACCAACAATGTTTTATCCCTGTAACATTAATCAACAGTTCTTTTCCACAATTATATTAATAACTCATAATCATAATTGTAATTCTAAATTCCTCTTTGCATCCAGGACGAAGATAATTTTCATCACATGTCTTTACCTGAAACATCAAAGATCATGGTTATACCAAATCACATTTCCTGTTCATAATCATACTAATAACTTCATCTTTGCACTACGACCAAATATATTCGTCAACAGTTCATCTTTGCACTACTGGACAAAGATATTCAACAACATGTCATCTTTGCACTACGGGCCAAAGATATTCATCAATAATTCATATTTGCACTACAGGCCAAATATATGATTATCTCAAAGAAATATATAATCATTTCAGAATTTATATAAACAATAATTATAACCATGTTGATCAATTCACCTTTGCACTTAAGCTAAAGATATTCAATTATAAATTTAATGGTCATGATCATACCAGTCAACAATTCAATTTTGCACTACTGGCCAAAGAGAACCCATAGTCACGATCATACCAATAATCTACCCATCTTTACACTCAAGTGAAAGAGAAATTCAACATCAGGGTTATAAAAATGTTATATATGATAATAAAAACAATATGATCAACAACTGCATTTATTTTCAAGAGCAACAATCATAAATCAATGGTAATTTGGTCAGAAAAAGAAAACAATTTTTGTCGTGAATAGTACCCGTGAATAGTAACTTGTGAATAGTAACTCATGAATAGTAACTCATGAATAGTAACTCATGAATAATTACTCAAATATTAAATACATAGTCAAGTATAGTATGTAAATAATGTCATATACGTAAATAGTGCCATATACATGAATAGTCGTCTACGTGAGTAGTAACTAACGACTCAAAAAGGTAGAAATTCCACAATAAGATCCATACCAATATGTCAGTATAATGATATTGAAAGAATAACATCATTAAGAAGAATATAACATCCCTTAATATCCCTTACTATCCCTTACCTCAAAAGACCAGCACTTTTGATTGGATATCGGATATGACGCTGAAGGAAACTTGCACTGATGAATAACAACTCACCAAGTATCTAAATACTCAAAAAATACACTCGATAATCTAGAGAGAAAAAGAGAGAAAACTTATGTTTCTGGTGTGATTTTCAATTCTAACTTAGCCCTCTATTTATAGGAAAATGTTAGCACGCCAAGCAGACTTGACCCTAAACTTCGGATGGCTTTACCGCTACTATTCCACCCACCAAAAATCAGCCACCATCCCCAACAACCAAAAGTGGGGCTCACCCATTTTTAGAATTTTCCACCAAAATCATTTATAAACCTAATTTCTGAATTAGTCACCTCTTAAAATTCATAACAAATCATTTGTTCATTTTTAACGGTTCCAAATTTGTGAACAAATACTCAACTTATATATGTATAACATATCCAAAAATCACAACGATCCAACGGTCAGATTAAAAATTATAACTCACACAATAAAGTTGTAAGAACACTGATTTGATCTTTTAATACCTCCAATCTGACAAAATACTGATAAAATACCTCAACATTAATTCCTTCATTTATAACCACATAAATAAATCCATCATTTATATCCACATCAAATAAATATTTCATTATCATATAAATCAATAATTAATTATTCACAAATAATATTACATAATCACAATAATGACAACCAGGCAGTTCCCAGGAAAGAGGGGGCTTTCCGATAAGGATTTCTCCTTACTGGCTCGCAATTAGGTGACCAAACCTCTCCTTGACAGAACTTTCTAGACATTGCCAATAATGATATCTAATAATATTATTCAAATAATATGAATTATTGATATGATAATGGAGATACTGTGCAGTGACAATTATTGAAACAACAATAATATAATAATACGCAGCAATTATTGATTCAATAAAATAAAATATTGAGCGATAAATTATCAGTAATAATTATTGAGTAGTGCCTTCTTACGTAAGAATCAATAATTCAAAATATTGTGCAATACTGCAATAGCTATCATGCAACAACGCTGCGTAATCTTATTTTAACTACCGTGTATTCCAACAAAGGTTAATTAGTGAATAACTACGCCTGCTTTATTATACAAACTCAAATTTGTCGTTTTCTTCATCCGATAGTTATTACATTATGGGGCCCACAAATGGTCGCACCGTCATGCATTTAATATTCCCCGGAGTAAAGAATATTCCACGACTAAACGAATATTCCCAAACAACAATGAATATTTTATAACCACTTGCATGTATTTTGAAAAAAAAATTTCATATATCACCCTTAACTTTAACTTTTATCAATTTAACCATTTACTGAATAGTAATTATAAGAAAAATTGAATACTTTTATTTCATAAAATTCGGGGTCTTACATAAACAACTAGGAAATGGAGAGAGAGAGAAAACTAAGTCCCAGAAGGGGATAATGAGAGATCTTTATAAGGAGGCTGACCCCCCCTTTATATCCATGTGTTTCTTTATTTAGCTAGGTCAAAACCAGCTCTTATGCACTGAATGGAGCGGAGGTGGCAGCTTTGCCAAAGATTAAGCCTTGGAGTGGCACTATAACGCTGAGTCAGCACATTAGGTCAATAAGTGGCGCTCTGGCGCCAGATTTAAAGGATCTGGTATTGCAATGATGTGATGATGTCACGATTAGCGGTAAAGGCGTTTAAAATATGAGTTTAAGCTGGCATAAAACCTTTCTTGTGTAGCCACGGTAGGAAAATTAATATTGTTGCCCCTACAAGCTGGAAAAGACCTAATAAGCCCTGCAACACATAGATTTAGCAAAATAATACCAAAATAATATAAAAGCTATATAAACTACAAAGATCAAGCACTTTCTTAAGCAATAAAGGATCCAATTCGCGTATATAAATCCCAGTCATCATTAGGGAAGGTTTCAAGAGGTGTCCTTATGAGTATACTTCGTTCATCAAAGCGAGAAAAAGGAGGTAAAATTTTAATTATTTGTCTCTATGTTGATGACTTAATTTTTATGGGCAATGATGAGTATATGTTTGTTGAATACTAAAATTCTATGATGCGTGAGTTCGACATGACAGACCTTAGAAAAATGAGATATTTCCTTGGTATAGAAGTGATGTAAAGATGAAAGGGCATTTTTGTAATACCTGGTAAAATAAATAAATATTGAATAATAAAAATTATTTTGTTTTAAAACATATTAATTGGACTTTGTTTTTATTTGGGTTAAATTGTATTTAAATTATGTGGACTATAATAAGTAGGGAATTTCATTAAATTGGGCCTTAAAACTAATTTGGTTTAATTCATATTTGGGTAATATTAAATCCTATTATAATAAAAAAAAATTAATAAGATATTTTAATAAATAAATAGATAAATAAAACCTAATTCTACTGGGCATTAGTTTCGATATGTAAAAGAACAAAAGAAGAGGAGCAACGTCGACAAAGGAACGAAAGAGGAGAAATTAGATTCTTTTTTGCAATACATGTAAGTCTCTACCTGAGTTGTTATTAAAATTAATGGTGAAGTGCAACTGTTGGTCGGAAAATCGATCACTAAACACGCGCAAGGAAACGCAGTCTAACAAGTAATATAGTGATAAGTAGAGTGTCGTACCCACGAGGAACTATGACTAATATTTACCAAGTACCGACTTTGCATCGCTAAAGTCTTATTTGAACAGCAATAAATGGAAGTGTGATAAATCTAGTTATAACTAATTAACAAAACAAGTAAATAGATAATGAATGGTAATCGAAGGAATTACAAGCTAAGGTTACAACTTCACACCACTCAGGCATTCTGTCGAACACCTAGCGTGCTATGCTTCATCAAACTACCTACCCTTCTCACTTTGGTCTTAATGGTCACGACAATTTGTCGACCGAGAACAAACAGGTGCATATGCACCTCTGTTGAGGTATGCACAAACATATCCTCTCCAGATCCACCCAAAAGGGAATAGAACAGAAAAGAGCGTCCAAGCTAGATACAATCCTACACATGTCTATGCGAATTAATCATAACAAGGATTTAAGCATAAATTCTCTATTAGATCACACGTGGCGCACAAATATATGTCTATTCTATGCATAACTTATGCAGTTGAAATCCACAATCACATGCCAATATATTTAGGTGTAAATCTATAATCCTTCTGTCGATATCATGTATATTACCAAAATCATCACTAATGTCTTAGCGAGAATCATTAAGCACAAATATATTAAACCAAATCATATGGTGCCAACCAAAGAGATAAGATAGTCAATTTAAATAACAAAGGGTTCCATTATAACCTTAGAGCCAATATTTAGTTCATAGCTATTGAACAAAATACAAGTAGCAATAAAGATAACATTTATAGATTACAAAATCAGAGGAAATAAATGGATAAGAATAAACTCTGTCAAAGCCCTTCAATCTCCAAGCATTCCGCTCAAATCAAGCTTTCCAATCCGTGTAGCTCACTGCTCTTGTCGCTCCAAGAAAATCCCAAACTTCTCCATAATCTATATTTACAGAAATTAACTAAGAACTAGAGAGAGAAATACAGAAGAAAAGAGAAAAACTAATCTATCCTAAGCTAAACTATGTGAATATATGATATAGGATGTCTGATGAGATCTGTATTATAGAGGCTGGGCATAATATATATCTCAGTTCCCTTCAAGCTAAGTCAAAATTAAGCCTTTCTTTGTCTGCAGCACATCAAGCTACGCACTCTGGTGGCAAGGGCTATAGACCTATGGGTGGTATTTAGTTCCATGTTAGTTTGGAAAAATAGGAGCTCATGACTGCAACACATCATTACCATAAAGGATAAGTGGCGTTATACCGGAAGGTGACATCAAGAAGGACACGGAGGTGGTATTTGCATACTGAGATATAGGCTAGGCTTTGGCTCCGTGGCGCGGCTATATATAAAATAATCATTTTGCCCCTGAATGCTAGAAACCACCTGTAAATCCATGCAATACGTCGATTGAGCATAATAACAATATTATCATATAAAACAATATAAAATCTACGAGATCAGGCCACTATTTAAGTCATAAAGTATCCGATTCGCGGGTATAAATCCCACTCATCAAATACCCCCAAACTTAAGTCTTTGCTTGTCCTCGAGCAAACTATCCACACAACATTAACAATAGTAAAACACACACGAAAGAAAAATAAAACTGTATACTAGTATCATGGCTTCTAAGCTCGATCATAGCTACTCCCAAAGAACAGGGCAAACACATATATGAATAAGGGTTCATTCAATTTTAAGCATAAGACTGTATTCGATCTATTCTATGTGTGTGTGTGGAGACCAATCGTCTTAACTAATTATAGCTCAAATAAGTTCGCACAGTCGATTGTTAATACCAATAAGCAAAATCTGTAACTTAAACATTCAACAAACATTAAGAATAAGACGCAAGTGCAGGAAAAGATCAAAAGACTCTAGCATGAAGACAGTAAAATTTGACTCGAACAGTCCTTAATTACCTTAAGCTATTCAGAACTACCCTTTAATGAGCTTTTGATCAGTGACTCCCAAGCCAGACGACTTTAGGGAACTAGGTGTAGAACACCCTTATGAATCTAATAACTCGAGCAGTAAAGGCCACGTAATCAACATAAGCCAACTGAGACTTTACAAAAAAAATGAAGATTATTCGGCGAGTGCATTTTATGCTCCATCTCAACACCGGTCCTGCATTTATGGGCGAGTGCATTTTGCGCTCCATCTCGACCCACCGTAAAACTTTTGATATTAACTCTTCTTTTCTATTTTTATTCTCATTTCAATAAAAAAAAATTATTATTATTTTTTATATGTCAACATGCCAGAATCCAAGATCCAAAACTGTATAAACGTCTAAGCCTTTTATTACCTTGCAAAAATGAAAGTTTATAAGAGTGAACAAACTCTCAAAGCAATAAACACATGAACTGAATTCAAAACAATAACTCGTTAACACAATTAGTCGGTGCTTGCTAAGAAGGACGGATCAATAATAGTCTAAACTTATCTATTGAATAACCCCTAGCTCATACATACTTGACACTACTCTAAGAGATAGACATAATTACTTGGCGCTTGTCATCAGCCACAATCAAAAAATAATGATAAATATAACACCCTTGCTAAATAACAACTCAAAATAGGGTAAAAAGGCCATTCACATGGCACAAGCATCTAAATCTGTATAAGCCCCAAAAAGATGGCTAAAAATCACAATCATGCTAATAATAATCAAAGCTTAATAAATAAAAACCAAAAACAGTTTATGGCATCCATAATAATAAAAATCCAAAATATAATCCCACAGTTCAAAATGACTTCACCACAATACTGATAATAAATACATAACAAAGTACTAAATATGCAACCTAACATGGCAGTAGACAGAAATAAATAGATAATAACCCAAAAAACCCCTAAACTTAAGGTGAGCAATGCCCTCATTGCTAAATATATATCAATCGATACAAAAGGGCTTCCCTGAAGATCGCTCACTCGGCAGCGGCATCATCCTCGTTAGCTTCGGCGGGCGGTGATGGTGGAGGGTATGGTGGGAAGACAAGAGGCTTTAGGAACTGGTATGGCATGAACTCAGCGTTCTCGCCATAATAGTCGGTGTATCTACTCTGCATCGTGTTTACCAGCTCAGCCTGGTACATCATAGCTATATCCTGCCTCTAAGCCACTGCTGCTATGTGCCTGTGCTGCCTCCGAGCCTCGGCGTCATGCTTTTAATGCAGCAAGGTAAGGGATGCCATGATGTGTACCAGTATTGGCTCTGTTGTAGGAGGTGGTGCTGTAGGTGGCCCGTAGCCTTCACCTCTGACATAAGACTCTGCCCCGTCCCACACATTAAAGCGTGAGATCATCTGATGGTCAATGACATACATGGGCGGAAGAGCTATCTCTTCAGTCCCCCAATGGATACCTAACCTCTTGCATAGCCGGGTGATCAGGGATGGATGTGGGAGACCCGTAGTGACGGTGCTCTTGATCGCCTTCATGATGGACTCGTGGATGAGAACACCGATGTCCACGTTCAGGCCTGTGACAATAAAAAATAAGAGGATCGCTCTGTCCTTGGTTACGTCGCTCAGATGACGGGTCGAAATCATATTGGCACATATGAAGCTGAACCACACCTTCCCATAGCGACTGAACGCTGAAGTCGGGAAACTGGTCTTTTCACCCGTATAGTCGTTTTTCTTCCATGCGGTCCCGGGCTTGCAGAGCCTCCTAATGATATCCTCGAGGCCATAGCTGCGGAGTCCCGGCTCCATATAATCCCTGCCCTCGTAGTTGGGTGTGGCAAACAATGCGTTGATAGCTTAGCTTCCAAAAGCCAATGACTTCCCCCTTACTTGGACAACAGAAGGACCCTCGGCACTAGCATTGGCGTAGAACTTCTGAACCACATAAATGATTACCGATTTGGGTGACCTTATGAAGTGAATCCACTGACGTCTCGTAATCATGGCCACCAACTCGCCATCCTTTTTATTCGACCTCAAACCCCGCTCAGGAATCAGACTGCGCGCGGCAAAAGAACTTTTATACCTTTTCCAGGCCTCCTCATTGATGAACTTGGTGTTGTCCCAAGCCGTTGATGGTGATGCAGACGATGATCCTCCCATACTAAGGCGTTACGTCTATTTGGTATTTTAGTTGGTTTGGTTAAAAAAAACAGTCCCTAAGAAGTGCCAAAATTCCCCCAAACTTAGGCCAAATAAACCCAACAATTTCCAAAGCCAAACAACCCAATTTAGTCAACTTATTGGCTCATATAATTTATCATACACCTTGCGTGTGTTCTTAAAACCAAACTTGGACAGCCTTTGGTAGCAATTTCTCAAACCAGATTTGCGTTTGTGGAAATCACCCAAATCAACAGAGAAAAACCAACCCAAACAATAAAAACATTTACTGTTTATGATAGAATAAAAATCCCAAAATACCTTGGTGGACTACCCTAACAATGGCAGTCGACTGGGCAGACCTTAGTTGTGTAGTCGATTTGGGGCCAATTTATATATTGGTAAGTGTAGAGCAGAAATCGACTGGATTGTTGAGGAGTTGTGCTACTCGATCAACTGCTAAGGATGTTGGGGTGGGGCTATGGTTGGTGTGCTTGTGCTCCTTAGTGCTGCCGAATCTGTCGAGAAAGAGGAGGGGTGTTGGTTTAAAACCGCTGGCTTAAAATGTTTTTAAAAGTAAGATTTAAACTTGTGTGTGGCCGCTTGCCGCTTACCTTTGGTTAGCGGCCATGGTGGCCAAATTAGCGATGGGCAAGGCTCATTGCCAATTATTATGACCTTTACTATCCTTTCTCTCTTGGCACTGCGGCGCGAGGTGGAGATTTTGGAAATTGAACATGGCACTGCGGCGCGAGTTGCAATATACTTGTTGGCGCCGCGAAGCGAGGACCATTTTCTGTGTTTTCCCTGCACAAAAGCCATATATTAGCTAACATATATTACACAGATATATCAGGATAAATAACGTTTTGGTCACTGTACTAGGGTCCGATTTTCATTGTGGTTACCGAAACTTTTTTTGTTACAATCAAATAATTGTACTCTCAAAAAATTACAAAATGGTCATTCCGTTCGATTTTCGTCCAAAAATTTGATGGAAATGTTGACTGTGCATATTAACCCGTTATTTTTGCTGACGTGTCCCGTTATTTGCTGATGTGGAGGGTAGAAGGCTTGCCTTAAAAAATTTCTTAAAGAGAATGTTGATAACAAGTGTTGAACTCTAGACCTCCCCAAACTAGATCCTTATATTCTAACAAAAACCACTGGACCAACTACCTATTATGCTAAAATTTATGTAACACTAATATTTAAACCACCTAGCATCGTTTATATGCATGTAAAGATGAGATAATAATAATTGTAATAATAATAATTGTAATAATTGTAATAATTATTATTGTAATAATAATACTAAATTTTAAATAATTAAAATTTTAAGTAATAATTAAAAATAACATATAAAACGAGAATAAAATACTACTCCCTAAATCCTATAAAAGATGTCTTAAATATATTTTTCACATAATTTAAGAAAAGTAAAATTAAATGATAGAGACTAAATAAATTCCCCTTATATATATTCACAGTAGAATCTACACATAAGTATACTAAAGATTTTCTCTTATATTTTAACAAAAAAAAGAAAAAGTAGTATAACCTACTTAATGACTTTTGGGAGTAAAATAAATCTTTTCCGTGAAGCAGCCAACATAAAACACACATGTTTTATAATAGAAAAAAAAGAGAAAAAGAAATGGAAAATTGCAATAAACACTGCGGGAAAGTGCAAAAATCGCCCTCGTGAGTAAAAATAAAGCAGTTAAGCTCATTGTTGAACCTTAGTTTGTTTTGATATGTTGGAATAGTCTTTGTTGCATATGCATACATGATTCTTGATTTAAACTATAATTTTCTGTTTTGAGCAATTTAGTATGTATATTCTTTGCTTAAATCAAGTTTTGGTGAACATAACACACACACACACACACAGCATATCTATTGTATTTATGAATTATCTGAGTGTGCGACATTATGTCTATAGTTTGGTTTGAATCTATATTCTTGAACCTGGAAAAATTCGCTGAGGCATTTTGGACTGATTTTCTGTGATAGCTGGAACAATGTGAGACTTGTTGCATCATAATTTAGTTGCATAGTAATATAGTTGCATTTTCATTGTTCATTAGTATGCATTGCCTGAGGGCAAGCAACAGTTCAAGTTTGGGGGTATTTGATAAGTGGGTTTATACCTACTTATGGAATACCGATTCACGCGAACTATGCCCATCTCAAGTACATTTTAGTGTGTTTTAGTTGTATTTCATGTTATTTTGCATTGAATTTACTTAAAGCTCATTTTGGTGAAAATGTGCAGGAAACGGCCTTATTTGGTGGAATTAGAAGGCACGAGGCGAATGGACGCATGAAGCGAGGCACGAGCTGGAATATGTGTGGCATGAGGATCAAGTGGAGCAGAAGATTAAGCGTGGATGGACAAAGGAAGGAGCAACGAAATAGATCGATTCGCGATGTGAGAACCGTAACCCAAAATGCAGAAGACGCGGTAGTGCTTGGTTGACAAGCTTGAAGCGTACAGCGTGCGTGAGCACCAATTGGAGAACATTACACACTGCAAGTCGCACGCCTTGCGTCGCGGATTACGATGATTAGCCTAGCCTGCCATGCGATGCGATTACTATAGTCTTGATTTGTTTTATTTTAATTTTTAATTAAAAGGGTTGTAATTGGTTTAAAACGATTTCTGACTGGTGTCAGAGGCATCATTATTCAAATTTTACGTATTTTACATTTGAAAACTAGGGTTTACACTCTGAGAGATTCCAACGTAGAGCGAAGCTTAAACTCTACTCTTCTATTTCTTCTTGGGATTTTTTATCATTGTGGATTATTATTATTATTTTACTGGATTTATATGAGGATTTGAATGTTAACTTTGGTCCATAATCAGCAATTGGGTTTGATCGTTTCTATCCTTCATCTTTAAATTTTTTGTTTATTAGCCATGTTTAGCCCTGATCCCATAATGGCTTTTGGTTCAGTTATGAACTAAACTCCATTATGGGATTCTAACAGATTTTAATATGTAGTTTGGTTGCATGCTTGAATGCTAGACTGTTTTACATATCATATGGGATTTATATCATGATTGTTTTGTATGTATGAATGCTTGATCACCATTCGATTTCAGTACTTGTATGGAATTGACAATGAACATGCAAGTATTGATTGTAATCATGGTAGCATGCGTATATAGGGCTGTTTTATATGGCTTGTGTATTTCGTGAACCAGATAGATATATAATGTTTCACCGTATGAATTAGAATAAGGGCTTGTGCTTAAATTCAATATGGTTGCAATTTCACATAGACATATAGTGATTTTGGTTATATTAATGATTACATAGAGTCTATCGTTTGTGGATGATGTGTAAGTAGGTCATAGTGCATTGAAAAATTGTTATAACTCTTTTAGTGCTCTTGGCTACTTTCCTGTGATATGTGAACAAGTCTTGCATGATAGTGGTGATTAAATGAAATATTAAATGAAGTTAGGATCCCATTACTTTCATATATTAATTTACTACATCTTTATTATTGTTTTAATCATTATTTGCGATTAGAGTGACAAACCAATCATAGTCATTAGTTTGAGCATATAAATATAGTGATTTAATTGATGAATAGTAATTTAAATTAGACAACTTTCCATGTGGGATCGATACTTTACTTGCTCTGTATTACTTGTTGACACATGTATGCTTGCAGGAGTTAGAACTCTTTTGTTAGAACTAAAAAAGAGGCAACAGTACACGTCAACAAAAGTCAGGCATCCTCGACGACATTTGTTTGTTGGCGATAAATCAACGAATCTTGACATGTCCTGGCGATACCAACCAGGAAAGGTCAATGTTATCAAAGAGGATCGATGATGGAATATGTTATACACATCCTCGAACAGACCAAGCTTTATCCCCATAGATCTTTTACACATAAGAGGTACATCTTCAAGATCAAGTCGTTACCAAGAACCCAGGAATTTGGTGATAACCCCAACATCAACATCCTAACAGATTCAGATTACACATCAAATCTGGTAATCATTGCCAATCCCCAGTTGAAGCAACAGGGAGCCAGCAATCATCTCCAGTATGTTGGGCTACAACCCCGTACACATGCATCATACATTTGCATCATGTTGCTACATATAGAACCATGTTTGTCTTGTTGCATTTCAAGTGTCTAGGATTCTTTATCCTACCAATGCATCGCATTGCATGAATATGATAAAGAGGGGCATCTGTAGACACTCGAAATTTTTTGTACACCTGTCACTAACATTACAGGAGGACAGATCCATCTTTCAAGAGAGAACCCTGGAACACAGTTCATATCCATTCCGGATACTACCGGAAGTTCAACATCAACCCCGGAACACACATCGGGAGTAACAATTCCAACCTCGGAGATAACCCCGAGGCATGCAGATCCAATACCGGAACACATACCAGAGAAGACCGATTAATCTCAAAGATAACCCCGAGGTATCCAGCCTCAGTCTCAACCATTGGGAATAGTTACCAACCTTGGTGATAACCCCAAGGAATGCAGTTTCGGCGATAACCCCGAAAATGCTTGTTTCAAATGCAACTAGATTCAATCTCGACACTCACAACGAGATACTCAGTACCAACCCGGAGATAACACCGGGAGGACAGGCACACCTCAGAGTTGATACTGAGGACCTTCAACAATTGCAACAGTCCAATCTCAGCGAAGCCTTGAGCAACGTTTTCTTTGTCAGCCCAAACCGGCGATAACACCGGTGAAGGGAAACCTCGTCATCTCGCCAACACTATGCCACGCCACGTCATCTCAAATATTTCATACAGACATCTCTACACAACGATGTCCCACAAGAATCAAGGAGAACCAATTCCGAGCGACTATTGTGCGGGGTAACGGATAGAATTTAAAGCTTGAAGACCGGAGGGCATCGTCCCATCTTCAATGACTTCGTATAAACTCTAATCCTATGCCATTGTACAACTCTCGACAACGGCAGTCCGAAATAGGTCCTGTATACCTCAATCGGATGCCCGGATTGCAATTCTGAAAGTTTGAGCGGACATTACAGTGCCCAAGTGCACGTATTATGAGACGACTTAACCCGAAAAACCCAGGGTAACCCGGGTAGCCTCTGGTACACCTGCGGCTTAGCCGCAGGTACACCTGTGGCTCCACCCTCTATAAATAGAGGGCTTGGGGTAGCCATTTTGTGAAGAAAAAAGAGTGAGGAAGCCCTGTCAAATTTGCTCCATACTTGCAATATACTGAGTGCTTTCCCATTTTAAACACATGTGAGCTCATATATAGCTACTTTTGTACTTACAAAAGCCAGTGTTTACCCACTTTAAAGATATAGAAGTCTTCTTTGGCGTGCTACCGTAAGTCTTCTCACACACTTTAAAGCCTTTCTCTTCATCTCTTTTACCCTTCTTCACGTTGAGAGTCGTGTTGCGTGTGTTTGCCAGGACTTCGGTCCGTGATTTTATTTCAGTTTGTATATATATATATATATATATTTATATATATGGACTAACATTATCGAGTTATGCTTCGATTGAGCCTAGACTTCTATATATATATATATTAACTGTGTGTCGGACTCAATTCGATGAGCCTGGATTTTACATCCGGTGCGTTTACACGCTTATATATATATATTTATATACTTATATATATGAACTGTTGTCGAACTATGTTCGATGAGCCTGGATTTTACATCTGGTGCGTTTACTCGCTTTTATATATATATATATATATATATATACTTATATATGAACTATTTTTGAACTCTGTTCGATGAGCCTAGATTTTACATCCGGTGCGTTTATCGCTTATATATATATTCGTCCCACCTGGAGTTCACTTCGTGGTGGTTGATCGCTTTCTGACTTTTTTTTACGTTTAAATCACCTGGAGTTCACTTCATGGCGATTGATTGCTTTGTACTTTATTTACATTACTGTCTCGCCTAGAGTTTCCTCCGTGGTGGTTGATAGCTTTACTGACTTTATTTACGTTTAAATCACTTTGGAGTTTCCTCCGTGTAGCGGTTGATAGCGTTCTGACTTTATTTACATTTCTGATCCCCATGGAGGTGCTTCATGGCTGGTGATTATGTCTGTATATATATATTCTGACTTTTATATATATACCTTCTTTCGCTTTCATACAAATTACGGTATCATATGCGCCTAGGAATCATGTGATCACAGATTGACTTTATTGGATCTAGATTCGGTTCCGTGATGAACATTTTCAATTTATGGCGACTTATAAATTATTCTGCGGTGTCTGAATTTCCTCGGATGGTTTCCATACCCATGAGGAAGTCGGCATTATTTTGTATATTATTTATTTGCACGGATGCCTCGCATCTGTAAAATAAAATTAATCAAGCCGAACACTTAATAAAATGGAAGTGTAAAAGGTCTCAATTACTATTGAGCATCAGGGTTTGAAAAACCTTTTTTATAAAACATCATTGCTATATTTTGCTAAAAACTGAATTTTTACATAAATTCAAACCCTGTGTATATAGGTACGAATGAGGCCTCGCACTACTTCCAAATAACAGCATATTAACCCACACACACACACATTTAGATAATTGTTTCTTGAAAAGAGGCAGTCACCGTAGTAACACGGATGTCGGGGGGTGCCTAACACCTTCCCTCCGCATAAGCAAGTCCCCGGACCCTAATGAATCTCGGTTTCACCGACCCGTTTAGCAGTGTCATATCACTGGATCAATCTGCAAACCTTTTCTCGGTTGTGTTGATACAACCATTTAAAAAACCAACTGGCTTCTCTTAACAGTCCATCGTCGACATTATACATGTCGGACCTTTTTCACTTATTTTTTCAAACAAATCTCACCTAAAATGAGAACACCAAAGAACAAGTAACGGAAAGGGACATTCAAAAATCCTGACGTCGACATTAGTATGTACTGACAAAACAACTGCTAATACTGTACAGAAAAGTAAGTAGTTATGATATCTACAGGGCAGAAAGAGTTCCTTCCCATTTAACCCTCGCCAACCAATGCAAAGAGTGTTGCTCCAATTGTCGAGGGCAAAGTCCTGGTGGACTACAGTGATGGAGAGGTTGTCATCGTCCTCCTTCTCCCAAATGATGACCATTACATCTGGGAAATCATCGTCTGGGGTGTATCTATTTGTATGTTCATCATGGATAATGACATGCATGCCTGACATTATTCTGACGATGTCTTGCTTAATTTTTCATTCCCCCTCTTCCACCTTGGGGTCTGGAACAAAGACTTTTTTCTCCTTTACCGATATCGGCTTGGGAAATAATATAGCCATTACGCTGGCTAGCACCTTTACAGGAGGTTGTGAGGACTCAGGATTTATAGGTGGAGACAATCGTCGAGTAACTGAAGCTGGAGGGATCTGATGATGCTTATGTGGATTCTTGTGGATTTGGGCCATCGCGAATAGCCCAACCAGCTATCCTTTGGTTGATCATCTTGAATCGGGTGCTTAATACCCTGATGACGTTTACCCAGCCCTTGTCCCAGCTGATGACCCAAAGATATCATTTCTTGAGTAGCCGACATTACTTCGGCAAAAATCTTAGGTGTAAGAGGTGGCGCCCCAATAGGGTGGTAGTGAGTGTTGCTCACCTCCAGGGCATGAAAACTGACCGGCTCAACTTGTGAATTGAAACTGATGAGGGGTATGTCACTTTGTTTAGGACATTCCGGTTCAGCATTGACTGTGACTAGGCTGTCATTAATGATGTATTTCAATTGCTGATGAAGAGTGGAGGGGACAGCCCCAGCCATATGAATCCACGGTCTTCCCAATAGTAAGTTGTATCCTGAATCTATTTTGAGCACGTGAAATGATACGCAGAATGTATGGGGACCAATCTCGATTGGTAGCTCAATCACTCCAACTGAATTTCGGCGGGCTCCGTCGAAAGCTTTGATAATCGTATGGCTACTTCGGATGCATTTGAGATTGACGTTCATCTTCAGCAAAGTAGAATAAGGATAGATATTCAGAGATGACCCTCCATCTATCAAAACTCCAGCTAGCATGTATCCGGAGGACAAAGCCACGATGTGCAACGACTTGCAATCACTGGTCCCTTCGGGCGGTATGTCGTCATCAGTGAAGGATATCACATTGTTGTTAAAAATGTGATCAACCAAATATTGAAATTTTTCCCCATCCACTGATGTCGACAAGTAGGCTTGTTCCAAAACCTTCAGTAAGATCTTCTTGTGATCCTCTGAAGTTAAAACCAAGTCCAGGATTAAAATTTGGTGTGGAGCTTCTCTTAAGCTTAAAACCACTTTGGCTTCGTTATGACCCATAGTGCGGAGGAATTTTTCAATCTTCTCCATAGGTATTTTCCCTTTTAATTTGATGGTAGACTTCATCACCCGTTGGGGAAGATACAGTGGATTCTCCTTCGACACTGCAACAGTTGTATGAGAGGTGGGTCCTTCAGCTTCTCCATAATTCCATGGGACTTTTTGTAAGCTGATAACAGGATATTGTAGTCTGAATGGTAAGTTGATTGGCTTTGGAGCAGCCACTTTCAAAGGATTGTCAACTCCTTTGAGTTGAATTGCTTGTATTGTGAAAGGTTTGACAGTCCCATCAGCCTCAGCAGATATAACTGCTACCAGTCCCTTCCATTTAGTAGGACAAGTATTCTCATTTTCCAATAGCACAGTATCGTCGTCTGCTAGTTGCAGGACACCGCTATTAATTAGATTTTGAATGAGGTGACGGAGTGCCTAGCATTCTTCCGTGCTGTGACCGCGACAATGGGAGTGATATTGACATACTCCATCAAAATTAAACCGTCCTGAACGGGCATTAATTAGAGGTAGAAGGGAAGTGATCCTTCCTTAATTGATTATCATCTGAAGTATCTCCTCCATAGGTTGGCCTAGGCATGTAAATTCCCTTCTATTGGCAAAATCACAACGGGCTTTGGCACTTGCTTTCTTCGTCACTTTGTCTTCCAGTGTTTCTTTCTCTGAAGGTGACGAGGGAGTATTCACAACAAAAGGGAGCAGACTAGCATGCTCATGGTTGACTAATTGGCGTGTGACTTGATGCTGATAGGTCACCAGTTCTGCCAATTACTCAATCTATTTACACATAGCTTTCACCTTTCGTTCCATTACAAACTGGAACTTGGCATAATCCCATTTGTCAACACCGTCTTTGATGGTCTGGGATGATTCACCGTTAAAATTAGAACTCTATCCACTACTCTAATTAATCATGTTGACCTCTTCCTCTTTGTGTTGAGGAAGAGAGTTGTCTTGTACGTGAGGTTGATCTGGTCTAGTGACCATGATCTCACAGTTGTCTATTAAATCTTGGATCTTGTGTTTCAAGGCCTAACAATCTTGAGTATCATGTCCAGGTGCCCCGGCGTGATAAGCACATTTCTGAGCAGCATTGAAACACCCCCCATTAGGGTTAGCTGGTGGAAGAAGATGCGTAATTTTCTTCTGAGTTGTTAAAAGAGTGAGAATGTTCTCGAGCGAGTCCCCTAAGGGTGTGAACACTCGAGGGCGTTTGACTTCTACATTTTTTGGTAATGGAGGGTTTGAAGATTGTGCTTGAAAGGGAGTGTAATTTCTCCTCTGGATATGCATGTCCTGATTACCTTTTTGACCATGTAGTATCAAGGAAACGTCCTCCACTTTCTTTTTATCCGGGGGTTGTTTCCATAATTTCCAGACTGGATGTTCTCAGCAATAGCTTTAAGGACAGCTAGGTCTTGAATCTTCCCTAACTTCAATCCCATCTCAGCCATCTCCCCATGTTTAATCATTTCAGAAAATGGTTTACCAATGCTTGCTAAGACTCTTTCATAGAAAAGAGCTTCTTGTATGTCTATGAAGGTCATGACCATTTCTAATTCCGTCATGGAAGGAATAACTTGAGCAGCAAGGCGCCTCCACCTTTGAGCATACTCTCTGAAAGACTCATTGGACTTGCTTCTTGACCTTGTAATCTGGTGCAGTCCAGAGCCATCTCGATGGAAGTTGTATTGAGTGAGGAAGGCGTGAGCTAGCTCCTCCCAACTATGGATCTTTGAGTTGTCTAATCTGGTATACCACGAACGGGCTTCTCTAGTCAGACTCTTCTAGAATAGCTGCATCCTGAGCTTCTCGTCCTCTGCATAAGATCCAAGTTCTCAAATGAACACCTTCAAATGTAGGTGTAAGGATCTCCTATCCCATCATATTTTTCGAAGTCAGGAGTTTTAAACTTTTTCTGGATAATGAACCCCAGGGAATATACAAAGGTCAGCATATGAGACACTTCCGTGTGCTCCAATTCCTTTGATAGCACGAAGGGTTTTTTTCCATTTGAAGGACTTTCTTTCTGATGTCACCGGTGTCTGCATCTCCTTTGAGATGGGTGGTATCATGAAATTTGTTGGTCGTATCCAACTAAAGTTCAGGTTTTATAATGGCTTTATCAGGACCTTGGGTTCCTCCTTGTGTAGAGGATTCAGCATGTATAGGTATCCTCGTACCCTGAGTAGACTGGTGTAGTTCTTTAAGAAGAATAGCTAAATCTATGATTTGTTTACTTAATCCGTCAAATTCTTTATGAGAAACTGGATTAAGGTCAGTCTAGTCTGATGACGACATAGTTGACTATAAGCTGGTGGCCTTTTTGCATTTTGATTGGGTAATAGGTCTGATTGCTTCCCTGCAAAAGACTTGCGTAGTTTAGTCTTTAGGGAATGTGGAAATGTTTACATGCTATGTATCCGTTCTAGGAATATTATCCTGCAAGGCGGATGTTAGCTGTTTGTAATAGCATGTTAATTTAAATATATATGTACACATGTTTCTTCATATTTCTCATTACATGGAGATGAATATGGAATGAAATTACAAGTAATTGACTTTACGAGTAATTTGAAATGAGAAAGCATGAAGAGACTTTCCTCCGCGTTTGGTTTATCAGAGGCTGGCCTATCTTACATTACTCTTGCAGCTTTTTGGCATGAACATTCCCAAATCATCGCAATTTACTCGACGGGAAGTTAATCCGGTCTTTCAACTGGAGTGAATTTGGGTGGTGCCTTTCCTGAGCCTCGTTGGAATTAGTCTTCCTACGAGTCCAGTAATCAAACACCGACAGGATAGCCTCCTGATGGAGGAACCACACAACATACATTCACATACAACGTGTCTCACTGTTTATGAAAATGATGACATGTGTGAAGCACTAATATCACAATTAGATATAGTGTAAAGCATTAAGCGCAGAAAAATATATTTGTCCCTTTTCGTTACTTGTTCTTTGGTGTTCTCATGTTAGGTGAGATTTGTTTGAAAAAATAAGTGAAAAAGGTCCGACATGTATAATGTCGACGATGGATTGTTAAGAGTCGCCAGTTGGTTTTTTATATGGTTGTACCAACACAACCGAGAAAAAGTTTGCACATTGACCCAGTGATGTGACACTGCTAAACGGGTCAGTGAAACCGAGATTCATTAGAGTCCGGGGACTTGATTATGCGGAGGGAAGGTATTAGGCACCCCCCAGACATCCGTGTTACCATGATGACCGCCTCTTTTCAAGAAATTGTTATATGAGTGTGTGTGTGTGTGTGTGGGTCAATGTGCTGTTATTTTGGAAGTAGTTCGAGGCCTCATTCGCACCTAATATACACAGGGTTTGAATTTTTGTAAAAATTCAGTTTTAAACAAGATATGGCAGTGATGTTTTATAAAAGAGGTTTTTCAAACCCTTGTGCTCGATAGTAATTAAGACCTTTTACACTCCCATTTTTATTAAGTGTTCGGCTTGATTGTTTTTAATTTTCGAGATGCGAAGCATCTTCGAGAAAATAATGTACAAAATAGTGTCGAACTCCTCGTGGGTATGAAAACCATCTGAGGAAATCCAAAGACCGTGAATAAATTTACAAGCTGCCTACAGCTGAAAATGTCCATCACGGGAACCGAATCTAGATCTAGTAAACTGAATATGTGATCACATGATTCCTATGCTCATATGATGCCGCAATTGATAATAAATCAATAAGCATGTATATATATATATATATATATGTTGTAAATATATATATATATACAGACATGATCAGCCACCACGAAGCACCTCTATGGGGGATCAGAAATGTAAATAAAGTCAGAAAAAGCAATCAACATACGGAGTAAACTCAGTAGGACGAAAAAGTAAAGAAATTTGTAAAGACGATCAACCGCCAAGAAGTAAACTCCAGGAGGGATTAAATGTAAATATATATATATATATATAAGAGGTAAACGCATCAGATGTAAAATCCAGGCTCATCGAACAAAGTCTGACACACAGTTGATATATATAAGTGTGTGTGTGTATATATATATATATATATTAAAGCAGTAAATGCTCCGGATGTAAAATCATGGCTCATCGAACAGAGTTCGATACACAGTTCATATATATATACGAAAGCAAATAAACGCTCCAGACCGAAGTCTAGGCTCAATCGAGGAAAAAATCGATAATGTTAGTCCATATATAAAAAAATATATAATTATATATATATATATATACAAACTAAAATGAAATCACGGACCGAAGTCTGGGAAAACACACGCAACACGACTCTCAATGTGAAGAATGGTGTGTGCAAAGATGAAGAAAAAGTCTTTAAAGTGTGTGAGAAGGCTTACAGTGGGCTGCCAAAGAAGACTTCTATATCTTTAAAGGGATGACTACTCGGTTCCCGCCGGTACAAAATAGAAGCTGTATGTGAGCTCACAAGTGTTTAAAATGAGAAAGCACTCAGTGTAGGGTGAGTACAGAGCAAATTTTACAGGGCTTCCTCGCCTTTTTCTATTCCAAAATGGCCACCCCAAGCCCTTTATTTATAGAGGGGGAGCCATAGGTGTACATGCGGCTGCCCGAGGTGCCCCGGGCTTTGCGGTTCTCGCCGTCTCAAAGTACGTGCATGCATGCACTATAATGTCTGCTCGAATTTTTAGAATTACAATTCGAGCATCCGACTGAGGTATGTAAGACCTATTTCGGACCGCCGTTGTCGAGAGTTACGCAATGACATGGGATTAGAGGTTGTACAAAGTCAAGAAGATGGGACCATGCCCTCCGGTCTTTAAGCTTCAAATTCTATCTGTTGGCCTACGTAATAGTCACTCGGGGTTGGACATCATTGGTTCTTATGGGACATTGTTGTGTAGAAATGTATGTATGAAATGTTGAGACGGCGCGATGTGGCGTCAAGGTGGAAAGATAACGAATTTTCCCCTCACTGGGGTTATCGCCGATTTGGGTTGATAAAGCAGACGTTGCTCAGGGTTATCTCTAAGATTGGACTGATGCATGTGTTGAAGGTCCTCAGTGTCATCTCTGTGGTGTGCTTGTCTTCCCGGTGTTACCTCCGGGTCTTGTACTGAGTGCTTCGGTGTGAGTGCCAAGGTTGAAGCTGATTGCATGCATTTGAAACATGTGTGGGATGATGGAGGAGAAGTTGGGAGTTCGTGGGTTGGATGTGCGAAAGAGTGGGTATTTTAGTTAGAGGAGAAGAAAAGAAGTGGAGATGTGGGGCTTTCAATTTCTGAATCAGTTATAAGCTCTTCGGGTTCCTATACCCCCACCCTGCCGGGGGGTAATGTACTACAGATGCCTTCCCCGATGGGGGGTATTCTATTTTTGAGCCAAGACCCCCACCTGGGCGGGGGGTATCCTTCATAAATTGTCCGCCCCAGCGGGGGGTATTCTGCTCCTGACTTTACTTTTTTCAATTTCTTGCATCCAACACATATCTAAGAACTTCCCAAGTACCTAAAACACAGTGAAATTGTAAGTATAAGATAACATCATGAACATTGCATATGTAATGTCGAATTAACTAGTAATCATGACTCAACTAACTTCCTAATGAACTGAACTAAACTTACTCAATACTAAACTTATACTCTAAACTCCAAATTGACTATCATACTTAAAAATACTGGAAATGAAAGTACAATTGGGTTGCCTACCAATTAGCGCTTGTTTTTTAGTCTTTTAGCCTGACTACTCCATGTTTATGGCGCATTAGCAATTATGATTACGGTGGCTTCATTGTCGATGTCTCCACCCTAGTAATGCTTCAATCGGTGACCATTGACTTTAAATATCTCAAGTGGATTCCTACTATATAGTTCAATGGCGCCATGTGGGAAAACCTTCTTAATCATGAATGGCTCCGACCATCGGGATTTAAGCTTCCTTGGGAATAACCGCAGTCGTGAGTTGGAAGAGTAATATTGATTGTCCCGGTTCAAACTTCCTCTGCATAATCTTTTGGTCGTGCCACTTCTTAACTTTCTCTTTATACAGCTTTGAGTTCTCATATGCTTGCAGTCGAAACTCGTCGAGTTCGTTCAATTAGAGCAATCTTTTCTCTCATGCAGCTGCTTGGTCAAAATTGAGTTTCTAAATGGCCCAATATGCTTTATTTTGTAATTCCACCGGGAGGTGACACGCTTTCTCGTAGACCAATTGATACGGAGACATCCCAATTGGTGTCTTGTATGTTGTCCTGTAAGCCCATAGTGCATCATCCAATTTTAGAGACCAATCTTTTCTGCTTGGATTTATTACCTTCTCTAAAATTTTCTTGACCTCTCTATTGGAAACCTCAACTTGACCACTCGTTTGGGGGTGATATGTCATAGCCACCCTATGATTAACCCCATACTTTGTTAAGAGAGTTGTAAATGATTTATTGCAGAAGTGACTACCCTCATCACTTATAATTGCCCTGGGTGTGCCAAACCTTGTAAAGATATTCTTCTGTAAGAACTTGAGAACCACCTTGGCATTATTTATGGGGACTGCTACGGCTTCGACCCATTTTAACACATAATCTACAACTAGTAAGATGTATATGTTATTGAATGAAGGAGGAAATAGTCCCATTAAATCCATTCCACATACATCGAACATCTCTACTTCCATGATAGTGTTTAGTGGAATTTCATTCCTCTTTGATATATTGCCCACCCTTTGGCATCTGTCATAGGTTTTGACAAACTGGTGGGCATCCTTAAACACAATAGGCCAATAGAATCCTAATTGAAGTACCTTGGTTGTTGTCCACTCACTACCATAATGTCCCCCATACGCAGATGAATGGCATTCGTGTAGAATATTATTCACTTCACTATACGACACACACCTCCGAATCATCTTTTCTGCTAACTGCAACGATATGTTTGTAGGCTTCGGAGCTGGTAAACCAAATTCAGTATAAATAGATAATGACATGAGGTTTACACTTGCCCCCAAGTCACATAAACACTTTTTGAAGGCCATGATACCGATCGTGCAAGGTATTGTAAAACTCCTTGGATCCTTCAACTTTGGATGTAACTTTCTCTGTAAAACTGCACTACATTCCTCTGTCAAAGCTATCGTTTTGTAATCCTCTAACTTTTTCTTCCTTGACAGAATACCCTTCATGAATTTGGCATTTGCTCTAGGGCTTCTGCAAAAGGGATATTGATTTGAAGTTTTTTGAAAACTTCCAAAAACTTAGAAAATTGTTTATCTAATTTCTGTTTTTGGACCCTCTACTAAAACGGTGATGGAGGATACACAACTGGCTCAACATCTGATTTGCTCTTATCCCCTTGCTTTTCCTCCTCCTGTTTCTCTTCAACCACTTTGTCTTCATTCTCTTTGACATCCTTCTTAGCTAAATTTTCTATAATTTTCCCTTCAAGATGTTTTCCACTCCTCAAAGTGATTGCTTGACACTGCTCATGATTTCCATTTGGATTCTTTTCTGTGTCACTAGGTAGAGTCCCCTGCGGCCTATTATTCAGTGCTAAGGCTAGCTGTCCCATCTGATTTTCTAAGTTTTTGATGGCCATTGCTTGTGATTTCATTGCCGACTCGTTTCCAAATATATATTTCAACAAAAGCTCTTCTAAATCTGTTTTCTTCTCTTGATGCTGAGCTACTTGCTGATGCTGATTCTGGAACCTCGGGGGATAAGAAGGTCGCGGAGCCTGCTGATCTTGATTGTTACTCTACGAAAAGTTGAGATGGTTCCTATTCCCCGGGTTGTAGGAATTTTGATACATGTTCTGCGGAACCCTATTTTAGCTGCCCACAAACTGTACTGATGTTGGGTTGATGGCACACTGTTCTATAGGGTTTTCTCATGCACATAACTCACAAACATATGCCACCTACTGTGGTTGTGCACCTGTCAGAGCATCCATTTTCTTTGATAAGGCTAAAATTTGTGCCGCCAACGCCGTTACCCCGTCTACCTCTAATACCCCAGCTACCTTGGGTTGTGTCATCCTTGTTGTAGGCCCCTGGTAGTTATTAGCTGCCATATTGTTTCTATTAACTCATATGCCTCCTCATAGCTCTTAGCCATAAACACTCCACCCGAAGCTGCATCTATGTTTGTCCTAAGATTCCCATTTAACCCGTTGTAGAACGTATTCATCTGCAGCCATTTAGGTAGTCCATGATGAGGGCACTTTCTGAGTAGTTCCTTGTATCGTTCTTGTAACAATCCAGAATTTTAAATTGTAATTCCAAATATTTATTGAGTTATATAAATATTTTAATTGATGTGTTTATTGTTGAATAAATATTTGTTTAATGTGATTTTATTTGATTATTTATTTGTTAAATAAATAATTTATGAGTTAAGGAAATTAATTATCATGAGATAATATTCTAATTTAAATTAAGAATTAAGTTAGAGAGTTTATAATGATTAAATGAATTATTATAATAATATTTTAATTTGACTTTGTAATTAAAATGATGTGTTTAATTTATTAAAAAATTATAATTATAAAGAAAATTATAATTTTGTTTTATTGATTTATATGGTAAATTTATTTAATAAATTATTATTAGAATTAATTAAATTGAATATTAAAATTTAATTAAATAAAGTGTGACCATAAACTATACTATAAAGGAGTTATTAAAATAAGTTAAAGGAGGTTAATTCAGTTTTGCCAAACAAGGCTTAATGAATGTAAAGTCTTTAATTTAAATAGGTTTTACCAAACAAGGCATAAGGATTTTAAGTTGTTAATTTTTAAAGTAGTTTAGCCAAACAAGCATTATGGCTTTTAATTTTCAAAAATAAATATAACTGATATCATTTACAGATATATTTATATTATATAATTAATACCTATTATATTATACGTTATATTTTTCTAAGTACGTAAGTTAGAGAAGGGAGAAAGAACAGAGAAGAAGAAAAAGAAGAGAAAGAAGAGAAAGAAGAGAGAAAATAGAGAATTTGAAAGAGTAATTGTGGGAAGGAGTTTTGATAATCAAAGTGTGGTTATCATCTTCTAGATAACCTAAACAAGAAAGCAAAGGTATAATCCTACCCTTTTCTTTTCAAAGTTTTAGTTTTATTCTATTCAAAAGTTCTCTGTAAAAAAAATTTATGTGAGGGTTTAATTATTTGTTATATAGTTTTTATATGATACTTAGTTCATATAAAATTATTTTCATGGGTTTATAGATGATGTATAGTAAATTGATTCATCTAATATATTTTATTATGGAGGAAATCATATTACAGTAAGTTTACATTAACATATGTTGAATATGGTTTAAACTAGAATATTAATTGGTGTTTAATTCATTGTATAAAGTATAAATTGACTATTGGATGTGAAAGTACATGAAGAAACAAAAACAAAGCATTTTTAATTAACTGTTTTGGTTGAAAAACAAAGTCACAGTGATGATTTTCACTAAGAATGTCAAAAAGTGGAGTTTTGGCAAGAATAGTAAAATTAGAGGTCTTAAATTTGATGTTTATATTGTTATATGGGTAAAATCATGTTAAGAGACCTTAAATTATGTTTGTGTGAGGTCTATGTTGATTTTACGTGTTAGTC
This sequence comes from Panax ginseng, assembly GCA_020205605.1. Classification (NCBI taxonomy): domain Eukaryota; kingdom Viridiplantae; phylum Streptophyta; class Magnoliopsida; order Apiales; family Araliaceae; genus Panax; species Panax ginseng. The sequence goes on along the minus strand of CM035140.1, from coordinate 57,506,536 downwards.
TGGTTCTTAGAAAGTAACTTGTAGGCCAAATTGGCTTTGTTTATGTTCTTCCCGAAGCTGGTAGCCAGAAACTGTACTTCGACACCGCAGTGCCTCCTCGTAGTACAAGTTTTGCGTCGCAGCGCCAATGCCGCACCGCAGCGCCAAGTATAGGCATGTGCCTCGCACCGCAGCGCCGTTCCCAGTGTAAACTAGGGCGCCGCAGCGCCGGTTAGCAATATGGCTAAAAAGGTTGTTTTTATTATACAAAAATCTATAAATTGTTGACAAAGTGAAATGTTAGGACTGTTAAAATGTGATTTTTATATTATGGTGATATATAACCAAGAGTACGGATATTATTAATAATTAATGAGTTATGTTAATAGTATAACTTGACTATATGATTAAAAACCAAGCCATATGTCGACGTCGGGATTTTTATTTGTCCCTTTTCGTCACTTATTCTTTGGTGCTCTCATGTTAGGTGAGATTTGTTTGAAAAAACAAGTGAAAAAGGTCCGACATGTGTAATGTCGACGATGGACTGTTAAGAGTCTCCAGTTGGTCTTTTATATGGTTGTACAAATACAACCGAGAAAAGGTTTGCACATTGACCCAGTGATGTGACACTTCCAAACGGGTCGGTGAAACCGAGAATCATTAGGGTCCGGGGACTTGATTATGCGGAGGGAAGGTGTTAGGCACCCCCCGACATCCGTGTTACCACGGTGACCGCCTCTTTTCAAGAAACTATTATATGAATGTGTGTGAGTGTGTGGATCAATGTGCAATTATTTAGAAGTAGTGCGAGGCCTCGTTCGCACCTATATACACATGGTTTGAATTTTGTGTAAAAATTCAGTTTTAACAAGATATGGCAGTGATGTTTTATAAAAGAGATTTTTCAAACCCATGTGCTCAATAGTAATTGAGACCTTTTACACTCCCATTTTATATTAAGTGTTCGGCTTGATTGTTTTTAATTTTCAAGATGCGAAGCATCTTCGGGAAAATAATATAAAAAATAGTGTCGAACTCTTCGTGGGTATGATAACCATCTGAGGAAATCCGAACACTGTGAATAAATTTACAAGTTGCTTACATCTAAAAATGTCCATCACGGGAACCGAATTTAGATCCAGTAAACTGAATCTGTGATCACATGATTCCTAGGCTCACATGATGTCGCAATTGATAATAAAGCAGTAAGCAGGTATATATATAAAAGCTATAAATATATATACAGACATGATCAGCCACCACGAAGCACCTCCATGGGGGATCAAAAATGTAAATAAAGCTATAAAAGCAATCAACCGCCACTGAGTAAACTCCAAGCAGGATGAAAAATAAATAAAGTTGTAAAGACGGTCAACCGCCACGAAGTAAACTCCAGGCGGGACTGAATGTAAATATATATATAAGCGGTAAACGCATCGGATGTAAAATCCAAGCTCATCAGACAAAGTCCGACAACAGTTGATATATATACAAATATATATATATATATATATATATTAAAGCAGTAAATGCTCCAGATATAAAATCTAGGCTCATCGAACAGAGTTTGACACACAGTTCATATATATATATATACAAAAGTAAATAAACGCTCCAGACCGAAGTCTAGGCTCAATCGAGGCATAACTCGATAATGTTAGTCCATATATAAAAAAATATATATATAAGTATATATTTATATATGTACAAAATGAAATAAAACCACGGACCGAAGTCCGGGCTAACACATACAACACGACTCTCAACGTGAAGAAAAGTGTGTGCAAAGATGAAGAGAAAGGCTTTAAAGTGTGAGAGAAGGCTTACAGTGGGCTGCCAAAGAAGACTTCTATATCTTTAAAGAGATGAACATTCGACTCCCGCTGGTACAAGAGTAGCTATATGTGAGCTCACAAGTGTTTAAAATGAGAAAGCACTCAGTATAGGGAGAGTACAAAATGGCTACAAGGGCTTCCTCGCCGTATTCTGTTACAAAATGGCCACTCCAAGCCCTCTATTTATAGAGGGGGAGAGCCGCAGGTGTACATGCGGCTGGCCGGGTTGCCCCAAAGTACGTGCACGCATGCACTGTAATGTCCGCTCGAACTTTCAGAATAAAAATACGGGCATCCGACTGAGGTATGTAAGACCTATTTTGGAACGCCGTTGTCGAGAGTTACGCAATGACATGGGATTAGAGGTTATACAAAGTCAGGAAGATGGGACCATGCCCTCCGGTCTTCAAGCTTCAAATTCTATCTGTTATCCTGCGTAATAGTCACTCGGGATTAGTTTTCCTTGGTTATTGTGGGACATTGCTGTGTAAAAATGTATGTATTGAAATGTTGAGATGACATGATGTGGCGTCAAAGTGGCAAGATGACGACTTTACCCCTCAAGGGGTATCCGGTTTAAATTTGTAAGCGACGTTGCTTTCGAGGTTATCTCTCGAGATTGACCTGCTGCAAGTGTTGAAGGTCCTCAGTGTCATCTGTGAGGTGTGCCTGTCTTCCCGGTGTTATCTCTGGGTCTTGTACTGAGTGCCTCGGTGTGAGTATCGAGGTTAAAGCAGATTGCGTGCATTTGAAACAAGCATTTTTGGGGTTATCGTCGGAACTTCATTCCTTGGGGTTATCTCCAAGGTTGGTAGCTGCTACTCCAGTGTTGGGACTGAGACTGAATATCTCAGGGTTATCTCCGAGATGGATTGGTCTTCTTCGGTGGAATTTTCGGTGTAGGAACTGCATGCCTCGGGGTTATCTCCGAGGTTGGACCTGTTGTTCCTGGTGTGTGTTCCGGGGTTGAGGCTGAACTTCCGGTCATATCCGAACTGGATGTGAGCTGTCTTCCAAGGTTATCTCTAAAAGACGAATCTGCCCTCCCATAATGTCAGTGATAGGTATGCAAAAAATTTCGAGTGTCTACACCATACATGATGTAGATACTTAATTGTATATGGAGTATATGTAGTAACTAATTATGTCATGATGACATGTGTATAGGATATTGTGAATCAAATTATTACGGTTTAGCTCACACACAAGGCAAGTTTCTTAACTCTAATTTTATATTGTGCAAGTTTTCTTTACCCTATCTTGTTTACAATTGAGCAAAGTTTTCGAACTCGAACATGTACTAGAGTTTGTTCTATTTACTCTTATATTGAGCAGGTTTCTATTGTTCAACTTGTTATTGGTTATGTATGTTAAATAATTCAATTCTATTACTAAACCAAAATTCTAGCCTTAGCTTAATATTGTTCAAGCAAGGTATGTTACGTTATTCAATGCCTATGCTTTTAGTTCATTTCTAAAGCATGACTTATATATACAATGTTGATTCACTTATGACTTATTCCATATCATATTATTATTACATTTTATTCAACTAATCCTTACTTGATGTTCGTTCAACTCTAAATTACCTTGAAACTTATCCAAATAGAACTTACTTTGGTTCGGACTTGTATTCTAAATACTGAGATGAACAACCCTATTACAGGGGATAATTTATGCAAATTGTTTAGATGTTTGTGCATAATACATTGTACGAAGGGATGATCCCCCTAAGTACGAGAAGTCCCTACGGTCTTATGACTGTTTAGGTTTAAGTTTAAAGAATACTTATAACTTTGGACATAGTTCGTGGTCTTGTGACCCTCAGATATATATTATTCATGATTATCATGATTATCATTGATAGAAAATATTATTCAGTTCTATTGAGCCTATTCATTTGGCAGTTGTTATGTTATATTATTCATTGTCACTTCAAGTGAGCATTTGGTTGCTCACTCTTGCTTATATAAATATTACTGCTAAAGCTGAGAAGGTCGATAAACCTACCACCAGTAAAGGGAAAGGAAAGATGAACAAGTATTGAAGACTAGTAAACCTGCTGACTTTTATATTGTCAGATTTTACTTTAAATATTATGATGTAGTTATTTAATTTTCCGCACTTGATATTTGTATTTAAAGGTTAGATGACCTGGGAGATTTTTATTGAACTTATTGATGTAATCCTTTAATGGGAAGGTTTATTGTTAAATTTTATTATATTTGGGTAGTTAGAAATGGATGTTTATATCAAATGAACACCAAATCTTGTGGGAATGAAGTACCCAGATTTGGGGGTGTCATAAGTTGGTATCAGAGCTTTAGGTTATGAACTTTAGGTGTGGGAAATGCTTTAGAGAGTAACCTTTGAAAAGATAGTGGTGATAAACTCTTATTGAGTTTTAAGAAAGAAGTAATAAAACACTTATGTGCTTATGGGATTTCAACGTATGTGCTCGTGAGTGTCGAGTAGTAATGCTTAGTAATTAAAATTCAAAATTTTGTTGTCAGAATGGCTAATGTAGGAGAATACAGCCAAGCTAGGGAGGAAGGACCCCAGATGCCTAGAGAGGAGGAGCCTCATGACATTCAGGTGGTTTGGGAACAACTACTGCCACGAGAGTCATCTTCGTTGGTTACAGTGGTTGAGCAGGAAGGTATACCTGATGAGGATAATAAGGTAGAGACGGATGAGGAGGACCCCATTGAGCTACCATAGTCGGATAGGGATGAGGATGATGAGGAAGAAGAGTTTCCACCAAACTCAATTTAAGCCCGTATGTACAACGAGGTATACGAGTGTAATGTGGAATTGTAGGATAGAGTCGAGGAGTTGGAAGAGATAGTAGCTGAACAACAGACCTCGATGGCATAAAAGGACGACGAGATCCGAGACCTAGATGGACGTCTAAGTAATGCCGAATGGAAACTGATTCACACTAAAGGAAAGAACGAGCAAATGATAGAGGAGATCGCGGAGTTGAAGAACAAATTAAAAGAAGAATCCGGCAAGAGAGTAAGAGTTAAAGACGAGTTTGAGAAAACTTCTCAACGTGCAGGACTAGCAGAGGGGGAAGCACAAGCAAAGAAGATACAGATGGAGGAGATGAATAATGTATTCAACACCGTGATTAATCGAGCTCAAGATCGAGTTATGTATTATCTGATTCAGTTTGAGACGTTGCCGTCGTACATGTTAGATCGTAGAACAATGTTCTGTATTATGGAAGAAAAACGTCATAAGGCTACACATCATCTTAGTAGGACATCGTAGGGAATGTACCTGATATGCGATTAATAATATGGTAAATAAGATGTAAATCCCTAATGATATGTAATCAATGGGATATGATGTTGATGTTATCCTGAAACTTTAGTAGTTTAGGAACGTAATGTAAATGGCAGTGATGATATTGTTCTTATGTTTTCTAAAAGATTATGAATAAATAAAAGTTAATATTTTATTCAAGGTGTTATGTGTTATGTGATGATCTTTTATGGTGTGCAAGTTAAGTAGAAAATACTTAAAAGGAATTGAGTAATAATCTAATAAGAGTATTTTAATCAGAAAATGCCTCCAAGAAGACGACAACCACAACAACAAACCCCTGAAGGATCTACCAACAACAACAACACTAAAGCTAACCTAGTTCAGCAGTTGGGGACACTTCTGACAGGAGCACTGTAGAATCAAGCGCAGAATCAAGCTGCAAGTTTTAAGGATTTCAAGGCGGTTGGACCACCAGAATTTTGTGGAACCATGAATCCGGTTGACGCACAGACCTGGATCATGGAAATAGAGAAGGTATTTGATGTCGCTAGGGTTGGTACGAACTAGAAGACTTCTTTTGCAACATTCATGCTGAAAGAAGAGGCCAGTTATTAGTGGCAAGCCAATAAAACTAGAGGAGGTCAAGGAGTGATGACTTAGGAAAGGTTCAAAGAAATATTATTTGAGACATACTTCCCAGAGAGTTTAAATAATCAGATGGAAGTGCAGTTTTTAGAGCTGAAGCAGGGCACAATGACTGTGTCAGAATATGTAGTAAATTTCCATGAATTGGAGAGGTTTGTGCTATATCAAGTGAACACAGATGAGCGCAAGGCGAGGATGTTTGAACAGTGACTGAAGCCCTAGTTGTATAGTAGAGTCTCCCTGTTCCAGTTGAAGACGTTTACAGCGGTGCTTGAGAAGGCAATTCTCGCTGAGGGTGGAGGCGAGGCTGTGCCAAAATACAATCAAGAAAAAAGAAAGAAGAAGAATGAGGGTAAAAGTAAGAATGGTGGTAGTGATGGTGGAAATGGCAGTAGTAACTTGACGAGGAAGTGGAACGCGAGTGTTGGTATTAGAAGCCAATAAGGTAGCCAGCATCAAAAGAAGTTTGAAGCATGTACTACATGCGGAAAGAATCACATTGGCATGTGTTTAAGGGGTAATCGAGTATGCTTTAACTTTGGCCAGGAGGGTCACATTGCCCCAAAATTCCATCAACCAAAGAAGAATGTTTGCTACACATGCGGGTCAAAGGATCATTTTGCTCACGAGTGCCTTAAGAAGAAAGTTGGAGAGACAACATGAAGTAAGGGAGGTAGCAGTAAAGGTACATTGACCATTGTTGGACCAACATCATCAAACAGACCCACAACCAGAACCTTTAACATGACTATGCAGGATGTTGTACAATCAAAGGATGTTGTGTCAGGTATTATCCCAATCAATGATATAGATGCTTATGTATTATTTGATTCAGGTGCTACTTGCTCGTTTATATCTAATGAATTTGCTAAGAGGTTAGGATTGCCTAGCGAAGAATTGAATTTCCCTTTAAACATAGAAATTGCAAATATAGAGGTGATTCATGTTAGGTTAGTACACAAGAATTGTAGGGTGAATATTAAGGGGAATGTCATGATAGTAGATTTAATCCCGATTAAACTTGGAGAGTTTGATGATATATTGGGAATGGAGTGGTTATTCAATTATAGAGCGGTAATTGATTGCCAAAAGAAATTTGTAAACCTTATGACTCCGTTAAAGGTAGTTTTCTATGGTAACAGATCACCTAGACATACTATATGTCTGACGATTATGCAGGCCAAGAAGTTGTTGAGTCAAGGCTATGTAGGATATTTAGCTTACATAGTCGATACTCAGAGGAAGGGGGTGAAATTGGAAGAGATACCAGTGGTTAGGGAATTTGTAGATGTATTTTTGGAGGATTTGCCAGGACTTCTGACTGACAGAGAGATCGAGTTCGTTATCGATTTGGCGCCAAGAACTGCTCCGATATCGAAGGCCTCGTACAGAATGGCTCCGATAGAGATGAAGGAACTGATGGTACAGTTGCAGGAGCTGTTCGATAAGAAGTATATCCAACCTAGTGTATCACCGTGGGAGCACCGGTGTTATTCATGAAGAAGAATGATGGGTTAATGCGTCTTTGCATTGATTATAGGGAATTAAAGAAAGTCACTATTAAGAATAAATATCCGTTGCCAAGAATAGATGACTTGTTTGACCAATTGAAGGGTGCTAGCTACTTCTCGAAAATAGATTTGATAAGTAGGTATCATCAATTAAAGGTAAGGAAGGAGGATGTACCTAGAATAGCATTCAGAACTCGGTATGGACATTGCGAGTTTCTGGTAAGGTCTTTTGGTTTGACCAACGCCCCTGCTACATTCATAGATTTGATGAACAGGGTGTTTAAACCATTCTTAAATAAGTTTGTGGTGGTATTCATAAATGATATATTGGTATACTCAAAATCTCAAGAAGAACAAGTGGAACATTTACATTTGACGTTGGAGACGCTAAGAAAGGAAAAGTTGTACGTGAAATTCTCTAAGTGTGAATTCTGATTAGAACGTGTACAATTACTTGGACATGTGATTGATAAAGATGAAATTTCAATGGATCCATCAAAAGTTGAAGCCGTAATCAATTGGGAAGAACCAAGGACACCATCGGAGGTGAGGAGTTTCTTGGGATTGGTCGGCTATTATAGACGGTTTCTTCAGGATTTTTCCAAGATTGCCACTCCGTTAACAAATTTGACAAGGAAAGATGTAAATTTTGTTTGGACGGAGAAGTGTGAAAAGAGTTTTCAAGACTTAAAAATGAAGTTAAGTGTGGCACCTGTTGTGACGTCCCCAGATCTGGGTCCCGAATCACCACGGATCTGGTTCAATCAATTCTATAACTATTACAGAAGATATAAACATAAATTGTTTATACAATACATTTACACACTAACCACAAGGTTGAAAACCTTCACATAATACCTGAACCAATATTCTATCTAACATAAAATGTTATTATCATACTATACTATTACAATTTAGCTGCACATATAATCCCAAGCTGAACTTGGATTTGACTTTTCCTTGTATCCGACGTATTTGCCTTATCTGCAATGTTTTTCATGATATAGCAAGGGTGAGCAACAAGTTTGCCCAGCAAGTTTAAGTTCAATAAATTAAGGATATATCATGATGGAAAGATTTTGAATAATAGCTGGCTAACATTCAACAATATAATTGTGAACTAGCATGGACAAATTTTTATAGCTGAACGAACATTGAACCTGAACATATCAATTATATCTGGATCGAATGGTAATGAAGGTGATCAGCCTTTCATACCTGATGAATACATGCAATATGCACTGGGTATGATTCAACAATTGATAGACATGGTAATCAGTAATGATTATCCACAAGCATATTTGAATAAATAACTCAAAGTTGAGTTAAGTAAAACTTGCATGTTCGGTCAACTACTGTTACGCAATTTATCTAGCTTTGCCTGAAGACCTATTATAAATAATATTGATCTATAAATTAGAATAATATCATCACAATATATTATATATATATATATATATATATATATATATATATATATATATATATATATATATTCATAGAATAACATAAACACATAACACATAACCCTATCAGTCCACAAATTACCTAAGACTCGATATCAAATCAAACTATTTCAGTCTGAGTTGAGACCAATATAATTTCGACATCCCGACGGCCTAGTCGGATAAAACTCGAGCATAATATCATTAAGACTCGGTCTAAACTGGTTCACAAATATCTTAGATAATTTATTATCAGTCAAAATAATTTTCATAAGCTCATAATAATTTTGAAGTAATTATTATCATTTATCATGATTTTTCAATCATTAATATCGTATTTATCTAATTAAATACCACTTAATTTCATTATCATTATCATTAATATTTATTTAATATTAAATATTAATGGAAATCATAACATAATATTATAATATATTTATAAGATATCAAAGTATTTTTAATGCCTTAAAATAATATTTAAATGATTTTTAAACCTTTAAATCCATTATCCGATAATTGCCATTAATATTAAATATTAATATTTTTATGACAAAATATCAAAAGTTATATTTTATCACTTAAAATATTTTTATAATACTTAAATCATTTTATATAATTTTTAAATCATTAATTCTATTTTTCCATAATTTATTTAATATATTTATTAAATAAATTAATTACCATTAATATTAATTTATTAATTAAATTCATCACAAAATATTAAAAGTCATTAAAAATAACTTAAAATATTTTCTTATACCATAATATAATTTTTCATAATTTTTCAAGTATTTAAACCATTTTTAAGTAATTTATTTCATATTATAATTAAATAAATTAAATACCATTAATATTCCAAAAATATTAAATATTAATGAAATATATTCAAAATAATTAAAATCCATTTTCAGGCTTTAAAATAATTTTTAGAAATTTATTAAGTATTTTTCATTATTAAAAACTATTTAATACTAATTATTTAATAAAAATAATAATTTTCCAAAATTAATTGTCGCTAAAGGGCCCCTATAGCGACGAAACTGTCGCTATAGGTGTTCTTAAGTGTTCTTGAGCCTACCCGAAAACTCATGTCAGAGTTCGAGGTGCTCACTTTGACCAGTTCTAGATTCATTATCATTAAGTTTCTGGTTTATCTAAAGTGTTAATGTTGTAGTATTTATGTAATACTACAACCACAATTTCATTTCATAGCTAAACTGCAACAGATCCAGAAGATATAAATCACCAAACATGCTGTCAGAAGCTTTTCTTCATTTCTAGGTTACAAAGAAATGAAGAACAGGTCAGGGTTACTACTTTGAATCCTCATATTTTGTATCTTGGGTCTCGTTTGTGTGATTACAAGGTTTAATCATATAGACTATATGTCAAGAAACAATTATATAACATAATATCAACTTAACAACATCACCAGCGTAAGATCTGGACCGGACAAAGTAGGCCAGAAAAATTGTTCTTGAACATTTCTGGAAGACGGTCAACCCAAGTTTGACCTTGTATAACTTTGATTCCGTTAAGAATCTATGTAAGACCCCAACTTTCTCAAATTATATTTTTGAATATTAAGGTGTGAATTTGTTATAATGTTATAGTTGTAGGTAATATTTATAAATTTCGCAAAGTAAGCAAGTTGTTATAAAATATTCGTTTGGTCATGGAATATTCTTTTTGTCTGGAAATATTCGTACGACGACACAATCATTAGTGGACCCCACAACAGAATTATTGTCGAAGTTAGAAAAAGACAAAATTATCTTTTTATAAAAATAACGGCGAAAGTTTTACCGTTAATTGTTGAAATACCCGGTGGTAAAAGTACAGTAATACGCGTGATTGCATAGTAACACACAATATTGTACAATATCTTGGATTATTGATGCTTACGTAAGAAGTCACTACTCAATAATTGTTATAGTAATTACTGTTCAATATTTTATTTTATTGATTCAATAATTGCTACGTTGATATTTTATATTATTGATTCAATTATTGTCATTGTGAAGTATTTCAAATTATCAAATCAATAATTCATATTATTTGAATAATATTATTATTTGCATTGTTGACAATATCTAGAAAGTTCTGTCGAGAAAAGGGATTTGGTCACCTAATTGCACGCCAATAGGGAGAAATCCTTATCGGAAAGCCCCCTCTTTCTTGGGAATGACCTGGTTGTCGATATTGTAATTTTGTAATATTATTTGTGAATAATTAATTGTTGATATATATGATAAGAAAATATTTATTCAATGTGAATTTAAACTGAGGAATTTTAGCATGTGACATTTGTTGAAAGTTGGTATTTTATCTTTTTCGATAAAATAATTCATTCAAATATATTATTATAATATTACATTATAGTAGTATGATGTGATTATATAATAGTACGTTTTTATAATTTGAATGGTAACATTATTATAGTAAATTCATGGTATAAAAGTAAAAGGAGGTAAAAAAGAACAAATTGAATTTGAATTCCTATGATGTAAGCAATGATGTCATCGGACGATGAGGTAAGCGATGATGTAATATGATAGATGATGTCAGCGATGATGTCATAAATTATAACGAAAAGACTATTTTACCCTTACTCTGTCAAGCCTATAAATAGAAGCTCATTTCTTCATTATTTTTTACCAATTCATTCAAGCTATAGAGAGAGAAAGTATAGAGAAAATAAGAGAGAAAAGAATAAAAGTATTCTGTTACTACACTATTGCAGTATCCAATCTCCTACTAAGGTAAGGGGTATTATTTCTTTCGTATTCGTAAGTGATATTATTCTTGTTCAATATTCGTAAGAAATAATATTTTCTTCCATACTCTGTAGCATGTAAGTAATATTATTTCGTTTCATATTTCTAATTCTACACTTATGTTGATAAGTATTGCTTCTATACTCCATGAAATTAGTAGAATATCCTTGATATTTGCGCTTCATCCAATATCTTTTCATGAAAATATTATTCTGAGCATTCTTTATAAATTTTAATCTTTTCATGTCGGGGTTCTATTCACCGGTTACTATTCTCGAAGTACTATTCACGAGAAAAACAGATTTCTTTTCTGTCAAAATTATTTTTTTATACAATATTATTCTTGAATTTTACTCCACAAAGCAGTATCATGTTGGCAATTTGGACATTATTGAATTCTGGATAAATTGAATTATAAATCATTAAAATTTATCCTTGCTCTCATTTAAATTGAATTCTTATATCATTGTTGTAAGACCCCAACTTTTATGAATACAGAATAATTTTTTGAATTATATTTTTGAATATTATGGTATTGATTTGATATAATGTTATAGTTGTGGGTAATATTTATAAATTTTTCAAAGTACATGAAGTTGTTATATAATATTCGATTGGTGGGGAATATTCATTTTAACGGGGAATATTAAATATTAACTACACAATCATTGTCGGATTGAGAAAACAGCGAAATACTTTATAAAAATAACTATTGAGGTGTTTCCGTTAAAACTGTTGAACTACTCGGTAGTAAAAGTGCGATGTCTGGCGTGAATTGCACGCAGTACACGGTATTGATTATTGATGCTTATGTGAGAAGTCACCATTTATACTCAATTATTACTACGATAATTCTTTGCATCATATTTCTCATATTATTGATTCAATTATTATTACGATTATCATCCGCATTATATGATATATTATTAAATCAATAATTGAGGCGGCAAAGTTATTCATATTATTATTTGTAATATTGACAATGTCTAGAAGTTACATCGAGGAGAGGTTTGGTCACCTAATTGCGTGCCAATAAGGAGAAATCCTTATCGGAAGCCCCTCTTTCACAGGAGCGACACAGTTTGTTAAATATTGTGAATTATAATATTAATGATGAATAAGTTCGTGTTGATTAAAGATGAATTTTATAGTTCCATTGTGTTGGACTTATTTGTGTTAGTATAATTGATGTCTGGAGGATATATTGTTCAATTGGGTATTAGGGACACTTTTTCGTGTCGAAGTACTATTCACGAGTTACTATTCATGAGTTACTATTCATGAGTTACTATTCACGAGTTACTATTCATAAGTTACTATTCATGAGTTACTATTCACGGGGTACTATTCACTCGTAAGATATATTTATTTTTGGTCCAAATCATTTTTGGATACAATATTATTCCATGAGGAGATGTGCTTTAATTTTCGAATAGTTGGTTGAAGATATAATAAATAAATCAATATGGACCCATTGGTGGAAGTTATAATAGTAAATCAATATGGATCGCTGGTTTAAAGTTTTAATAGTAAATCAGTATGGACCGTTGTTTTAAGTTTTAATAGTAAACTAATCTGGATCATCCGTTTAAAGTAAATCAATCTGGACCGTTCATAAGTTAGTTACTATGCAGTCCATCCTTCTATAAATAGAAGCTCATTCCTTCATTATTTCTTACGAATTCACTGAAACTCTAAAGAGAGAATTATAAGAGAACCTATAGAAAAGTATTCTGCTACTTCCCTACTCTTATATTCAGTTTCTTTTACGGTAAGGGATGTTATTTGTTGTACTCATGAAGAGAACTTATGTTATTCCATTATTTATTATTCTCATTAGAATAACTTTTGTATCTGTGAGCTACCCTATACATGGTGACATTCTTCTAATATTACTTCTTTTTATTATTTTGTCGAATATCACATCTGCATGCGTTTCTGTTGGGACACAGTTCCATTATTTATTATTACGCCGAATATCACATGCATGCGTTTACTGGCGGACTGGTTCCATTATTTATTATTTTGTTGGAATATCATATGCATGCGTTTACATGGGACTGGTTCCATCCTTTATTATCTTTGTTGGAATAACTCAGCCATGCGGTCTATCGCATGCATGGTGATTTCTTTTGTTATTCCATTCTTTATTATACTCAGTTGGTTAAAACTTTGACTTCTATACCCATGAAATTAGTGGAATATCTTTGATATTTGCGCTTCATCCAGTATATTTTCATGGAAATATTCTTCTGAGCATTCTTTAATTTTACTCTACAAAGCAGTATCATGTTGACAATTTGGACGTTATCAGTTCCTAGATAAATTAATTCTTGAACTTGTTTTATTGAATTCTTATATCATTGTCATCATCCTCATGTTTTTATTTTGTTGAAAATCATATATGGCCTGTAGTGCATAGATGGACTTGGTATGATTATGACCAGGGATTATTCGGTGTAATCATGACCATAATGTTACAAATGATGTGATAAAAGTCCTCATTGGCCCGTAGTGCATTGATGGACAGTTGTTGGCATGATCATAACCATTAATGAATACATGAATGTCCTTGGCCCGTAGTGCATGGATAATTTGTGGTCGTGATACTAAAGAATATCATTGGCCGTAGTGCAGGGGTGATTCGATGATGTGGATTATTTATTAAAATTTGAGTCCCAAATGATAAAAGTGATGAAAAGCCTTTTAAATCATAGAAGATAGTAGATTTTATTCCTACTTGACTCTTCTAATGGATTGCTTGTTCTGTTGCGATTAAACTTGATAGTTATTATATTTTATCAGTTTAACACTGTTGAAGGCTAACGATAAATTATTCTGCATTATCTTAGTCATAATATTTCTTACTGGGCTAGTTGAGCTCACCCTTTCTTTCACTGTTCTCTTCAGGAAATGAGAACATAGCTAGGACTAGTCGGGGAACAGAATGATGGTCCTAGATGGTGCATTAGTAGTCCTCACTATTCTGTGAAATAGTGTGATAATAATTGTAATGAGGACTCCTTTTGAGTTTGTATAATCTCTAGTAGACAATATTTGTATTCAAACTCATTGTTTATGTTTTGTCGTATTGTACACGACAGTTGTATTATTAAGTTGTATTTGAATTCTGTACCATGTATCTGGCGACTCAAGATGGGTGATGTATACCTAATTTTGGGGGCGTCACAATTGTGATTATCATCATGCTTATATTATGATGAAAGTCATCTTTAGCCGTAGTGCATAGATGGGCTATTGATTGGTATGATTATAACCAGGGATTATTCGGTATAATCATGACCCGAAATGTTACAAATGATGTGATAAAAGTCCTCATTGGCCCGTAGTGCATTGATGGACAGTTGTTGGTATGATCATGACCATTGGTGATACTAATGAATATCATTGGCCCGTAGTGCAGGGATGATTCGATGATGTGGATTATTTATTAAGCTGAGTCTCAGCGATAAAACTGTTGATAAACTTTTTAAATCATAGAAGATAGTAGATATCATGTTCTACTTGACTCTTCTAATGGATTGCTTGTTCCACTGCAGTTAAACTTGATGTTTATTATATTTTATCAGTTTAACACTATTGAAGACTAACGATAATTTATTCTACATTATATTAGTCATAATATTTCTTACTGGGCTAGTTGAGCTCACCCTTTGCTTTCATTGTTCTCTTCAGGAAATGAGAATATAGTTGGGACTAGTCGGGGAACGGAGTGACGGTCCAGATAGGTGACTATAGTAGTCATCACTATTATGTGAAATAGTGTGATAATAATTATAATGAGGACTTTATTTGAGTTTATATACTCTCTACGAGACATTATCTGTGTTGAAACTCTTAGCTTCGTTTTGTCATACTGTATCAAAGAAGTTTGTATTTAAATTATGTATTATTTGGCGACTCAAGATGGGTGATGTATACCTATTTTGGGGGGCGTCACAGTTGGTATCAAAACTTAGGGATATGATCCCTGACTGAGATGTGAGACTAGAACTAGGAGGGGAGAGACGGGTAATTCCTTTGTAAGTATGACCTACCTAAGTTTAATTATTATTTAATTGGTCGGTCATAATATAGGGATAATACGTGGCATGTCAATTAACCCTTGTTTTGTGGCAGTGTTTGAAAATGGCATCCGAGAATGTTGAGATTAGCAATGGAGCACAGGAGACCGTTGAGTCACCACAGATCAATACCTAGGATAATGTGCATCAGGAAGACAATAATCCTCAGGTAAACAACAACACTGACCAAATGATTAACGACGGAATGTTCAGAGGCTTTTTGCAGTTCATGCAACATCAGGCGAGAGAGACTCCTATCCAAAATACAGGTGGAAACACTGGCAATTCACAGATTGTCACCGCTAAGCAGTTCAAGGAACTAGGACCACCGGAGTTTTGGGGAGAGACAAAACCACTTAAGGCGGAGGCGTGGATAAAGCAGATCACCAAGATATTTGATGTCTTGGGATGCTCTGAGTAGCAAAAGGTTCCCTTTGCTGCTTTAATGTTGCGAGGAGAGAAGCGATTCTTGGTGGAATCGGAATCAGTAAATGTACCCACTCTGCCTTGACCAAGATGTCTTGGGAGAAGTTCCAAGAACTGTTCAACGACAAGTACTTTCCCAAAAGTATTCGTCACATAAAGGAGGTGGAGTTTATCAAGCTGGAGCAAAACAATATGACCGTGTCACAGTACGAAGCTAAGTTTGTTGAGTTGTCCCGGTTTGCATCCCACTTGGTTGATAATGAGGAGAGAATGACGCGGATGTTTCTCAGAGGTTTGAAACGTGAGATACGTCAATACCTAATTTCTCACAAACTGTGTTTGTATTCTGATGTTGTAAATAGGGCTCAGTTATTGGAGCGCGATAATGAGTTAACCCAACCAAGAGAGAGCAGCCAACAAATCGATAATACCAGTGGTAGCAGTCATCGAAGCGGTGACAATAAACGTGGAGGGAATCAAAATGCCAGAAATGGTAACCACTTCGGTGGTAATCATGGCCAAGATAATAGAAGTGAAAATTTCAAGAAGAGGAATGTGACACCCCCAAAATTAGGTATACATCACCCATCTTATGGCTTGATATGACAATGATTGACTTTAGCGGTTTGGTTTCTTGAATTCACATAACAGGTTGGTTAGGAATATGAAAGCTAACAACCTTACGAAAAGCATGATGAGTAGTTAACCAATCGATTCCTAAAATCGCATCAAAGGAAAGTATTTTCAAAGAGATGAGATCGACAGGTAACGTGAAAGTGTCGATTTGAATCAAACAAGATTTATAAATAGTGGAGGTAACGAAGGTTTCTCCCAACTTAGTTTAAACAGATATATCAAAGTCTAACTTCTCCGGAGTTAACTTCAAACATTGAACACAACTAGGTGAAATAAAAGAGTGAGTAGAACCGATATCTAACACGGTATAGACTTCGTAAGAGCTTATGATTAACTTAACCATGATAATTTTATTCAGGTTCCTAGTCACGAGAAAAAAAATGCTCTCTCTTAAACTACCGGCTTTGGCTTGTCTGGGACATCCTTTGGCATCACTATCCCAGTTGGACTTGACTTCACCATACGACAAAATCGAGCTAGGTGACCTTCTCTTCCGCAATTAAAACACGCTTTGGATTGTTGCGTACAGTTTGGACGGATGTGTCCCTCTTGTCCGCATTTGAAACATACGACCAATGGGCGTTCTTCTTCCTTTGAAACGGGTGCCGATGCCGACGTCTTCACATCATTGTTGAACCTTCTCTTCTTAAAATGTCCATTCTTATTATCTTGGCCATGATTATCACCGAAATGGTTACCATTCTTGGCATGATAATATCCCCACGATAGTTATCGTTGTTCCGATAATGAATTGCCCTTTGGTATGATTATTATCGTGTTGTTGGTCGTTGCCTTTTGGTTGTGCTGACTCATTATCGCGCTCCAATAACTGAGCCCTATTCACAACATCTGAATATAAACAAAGTTTGTGAGAAATGAGGTATTAACGTATATCGGGTTTCAAACCTCGCAAAAACATTCGCGTCATTCGCTCCTCATTATCGACCAAATGGGATGCAAACCGGGATAACTCCGCAAACTTAGCCTCGTACTGCGACACGGTCATATTATTTTGCTCCAGCTTGATGAATTCTACCTCCTTCATGTGACGAATACTTTCAGGAAAGTACTTGTCGTTGAATAATTCTTGGAACTCCTCCCAAGACATCTTGAGTGCGTCAAGCTGGGTACGTTTTACAAATTCCCACCAATGATCTCCTTCTTCACGCAATATAAAGGTGGCGAATGGAACCTTTTGCTCCTCTGAGCATTCCAAGACATCAAATATCTTGGTAATCTGCTTTATCCATGTCTCCGCCTTAAGTGGTTCTGGCTTTCCCAAAAACTCCGGTGGTCCCAGCTCCTTAAACTGCTTAGCGGTGACCAACCGTGGGTTACCATTGTTTCCACCTGCATTATGGATGAGCCCTTTCGCTGTTGTTGCATGAATTGCTCCTTAAACTGCTTAGTGGTGACCGTCCGAGAGTTATCAGTATTTCTACCTGCATTTTGGACAGGAGCTGCCTTCGCCTGTTGTTGCATGAATTGTATAAAGCCTCTGACCATCCCATCATTCACCATTTCATCGGTGTTATTGTTTTCATGAGGAGTATTGTCCTCTGGTTGCACATTATCCTGATTATTGATCTGTGGAGACTCAACGGTCTCCTGTGCTCCATTGATAATCTCAACATTCTCGGATGCAATTTTCAAACACTGCCACAAAACAAGGGTTAATTAACATATCACATATTATCCCTATACTTTGACCGACCAATTAAATACTAAATAAACTTAGGTAGGTCATACTAGCGAAGGAATTCCCTTCTCTCCCCTCCTAGTTCTTATCTCACGTGTTAGCCAGGGATCATATCCCTAAGCTTTGATACCAACTGTGACGCCCCAAAATTAGGTATACATCACCCATCTTGGGTCATCGGATACATGGTACAAAATTCAAATACAACTTACTAATACAACCTAATGGTACAA
The DNA here is from genome assembly GCA_020205605.1 of Panax ginseng. Classification (NCBI taxonomy): domain Eukaryota; kingdom Viridiplantae; phylum Streptophyta; class Magnoliopsida; order Apiales; family Araliaceae; genus Panax; species Panax ginseng. Next base: position 57,487,989 of record CM035140.1, on the reverse strand, counting down.
TACGCCAAAAACATAAGCTGTGAGTTTGAATACAATTATTGTCAACTAGAGATTATACAAACTCAAAAGGAGTCCTCATTACAATTATTAACACACTATTTCACGTAATAGTGAGGACTACTAATGCTATCCTCTGGGCCGTCACCTCGCTTCCCACTAGTCCTCGCTTTATGTTCTCATTTCCTAAAGAGAACGATTGGAAAGAAAAGGTGAGCTCATCTAGCCCAAGAAGAAATATTATGACTAAGATAATGCAGAATAAATTATCATTAGTCTCCAACAATGTTAAACCGATAAAATATAATAAATATCAAGTTTAACTGCAGTGAACAAGCAATCCATTAAAAGAGTCAAGTAGAGAATGAAATCTACTATCTTTTATGATTTAAAAGTTTTCATCATTTTTATCATTTGAGACTCATTTCAATAAATAATCCACATCATTAAATCATCCCCGCACTACGGTGCCCTAGGATATTCTTTAGTATCACGACCACGAATTATCCATGCACTACGGGCCAAAGATAATCGTGTTTTCATCAACGGTCCCTGATCATGTCATAAAACAATTCATCTTAGCTCCTTGGTAGAAGAGAATCCATAGCCATAATCATACCAAAAAGCGTATGCAAAGAATGCACTACGGCCAATGAGGACTTTTAATTTTCACATCATTTGTAACATTACGATCGTGATTATACCGAATAATCCTCGGTCATAATCATATCAAGTCCATCTATGCACTTTCTGAGGCCACAGATGACTTTCAACATAACATAAAAATGAGGATGATGACAATGATATAAGAATTCAATTAAACAAGTTCAAGAATTAATTTGTCCAGAACCCAATAACGTCCAAATTGTCAACATGATACTTCTTTGTAGAATAAAATTCAAGAATGCTCGGAAGAATATTTCCATGAAAATAATGGATGAAGCGCAAATATCAAGGATATTCCACTAATTTCATGGAGTATAGAAGTCAAAATTTTAATCAACCGAGTATAATACTAGAATGAAATAACAAAAGATATCACCATGTATGCGGTACTTATTGCGTAGGCGGTTATTCCAACAAAATAATAATAACGGAACCGAGTCGGTGAAATTCACAAAGCGGGATGTTCAAACGAGAATAATAAATGCGAATAATAAATGATGGAACCGAGTCCTATAGATAGCACGTAGAGCGGGATATTCAAGCGCGAATAATAAAGACGGGATAATAAAAATGGAACCAGTCCCAAGGCGTATAGCATGAGACGGATATTACGGCGAATAATAATAAAAATGTAATAATAGAAGAATGTCACCAAGTATAGGGTAGCAGCGTATCTGAGTTATTCAATGAAACAATAAAGAAATGGAATAATGAAGTTCTCTTCTTGAATACAAAAGAATAATATCCCTTCATCGTAAAATAATACTTGATATAAGAGTAGTGAAGTAGCAAAAACTTTTCTTCTATCTCCTATAGTCTCTCTCTATAGTTTCTCTCTCTAGAGTTCAATTGAATTAAATGAAAAAATAATGAAGGAATGAGCTTATTTATAGGAAAATGGAATGCATAAGAACTAATCCATGAACGGTCCAGATTGATTTACTTTAATCGACGGTCCATATTTAAAGAAAAATCTTTTAAATAAAATATAATATATTCTATTTATATAAAAAGATTTTTATTATGCAACCACTATCTTGGGCACTATGCAAACACTATGCATAATAAAATATAATATATTCTATTTATAGAATAACTTTAATAAAGTATTCATTTTTATATATAAAAGATGTTTCTATTTTATTACGTTAATAATACTGAATAAAACAAAACTTCTAAATCAACAATAATTGAATCAAATAATGTGAGATACTATGTCGTAGAACTATTGTAGCAATAATTGAACAAAACCGAGTGACTTCTCACATAAATATCAATAATCAATATCGTGTGCTACTATGCAACAACGCGTATTCTTCATACTTTTACTACTGAGTAGTTCAACAGTATCAACGGTAAAACTTCCGCCATTATTTTCAATAAAATATTTTTGTCATTTTCTTAATTAAACAATAATTCCGTTATGTGGTCCACTTAATGATTGTCTTGGTCGTCTTTAATATTTCTGTTTAAACCGAATATTCCCCGACCAGTCGAATATAATATGACAACTTGCATACTTTGCAAAATTTATAAATATTACCCACAACTATAACATTATCTCAAATTCACACCATAATATAAAAAAATTATTTCGAGAAAATTAATTCTTTATTCATAAAATCTGGGGTTTCACAAGGAAATTCAATAATGACGGAAAGACGTCAGCACCAACACCTGTTGTTAAGGAAGGAGAACGACCGTCAGTCGTATGTTATAAATGAAGAGGGGAGGGACACATCAGTCCAAACTGTATGCAGCAGTCCAAAGTATGTTACAATTATGGAAGAGAAGGTCACCTAGCCCGATTTTGTCGTGCACCAAAGTTAAGTCCAGCTGGGATTGTAACGCCCCGAAATCCAGTCTATCTTCACACCTGGATTCCGTACGTCACGAGTACATCCTTCATCCAACATACTTCATTATATACTGAAATATAACAACATACACTCTCCTATCCCAGGTTCTGGAAACCTTATAACATCTTTTATTACCAATAATGATAATTACATTATTCATTTCATCTTACAAGTGTGACTTTTATCCACCACCAAGGATACATAATAGTTCATTAAACTAGTCTATAATTCAATTTCATCTTTTTACATTACAAGTCTTCACTTGATCTTCTCGCTCATTCACCTTCTGAAGGGTACATCATCTGGATACCGTCAGCTTGATCTTTACGGGATCTTTAAGTTCTTCTAACCTTATTCGCTGAATATTGTTTTTTTATTTAAAGTAAGTGTGAGCATTCAATTGCCCAGCAAGTCATAACAATTGAACAAACAACTTCAAGAGTTTAAACATTTCTTTAGAACTTCTATAACCGAACAAAGGTTATGAAGCAGCTTGAATAATAGGAATAGTCTCGATTCCTATCATATTAAAACATCAGTCACTTTTATTTTGAAATACTTTCATTCCTCTACCTTTTTCATACACATCATGTCTGCCTAGAATCATTAACACAGACTTAACAATAACGGTTCATGTATAAATAGAACATACTTGTATTGAATAGCTCAATCATAGAACAGTGCATATCATAGAAACACCCAAGTGTTCAAATTGTGGCTCAAGGCCTTATACGTTCTACCACATTGTACAAATATCGCACATTCACACATAGACAAAACTTCTCAAGAACAACATCTGAGAAGTTTAAGAAACTAGCATTCATGTAATATGAATGAAGTTAGGAAACTTGCCTTACGCCATACTTACGACTTACTACCGAATCGCTCATTCCAATTCCTATATAACACATAAGGAGAAAAAATAAACACCAATTAGTCATATATTGAATTTATGCATTGGTTTACTTAACTTTACTTTTTAGGGTTCGCGTTTTTGTAATATAAGTTTACGCGACTAACTTCCTTTACCAGTTTTGACATGCGAAGATGTCTTACTCAAAACGTTCATCATCTTGGATGATTTATATTCTTATCTTCTTTTTATAAATTTTCTAGGACTCAGCACACATCTCTTCTCTACTAGTAGTCCATATGGTACTCTGAGTGGTTTCCCACAAACAACCAACAAACAAGTTCCCGTCTCATCTACACTGCCATCACAGTGAGTTAAATTGGTTGCCAGTTTCGTATATACCTTCGCTCTCTGAAGGAATTGTTTAGCCCAGCTCCCATATGTCAACCATCAAAGTTACGATTGTACCACAACCTAACTTCTCTTAACTTATACGAACTATTAAACTATAATGTTCGATTAAGTCAATTTCTTATTCCTTACGGCTTTCCGGCAACTAATTGTCATACTTCAGGATTCATTCCTTATCGACTCACATTCGGATTTCATTAATCTTATTACTGTTCATTACGGCTTTCTTGATAATTCATATCATATTTAATACTTTCGTTATCCATTACATGAACCTCAGGTTCATTACTCGTTCTTAGTGTCGAAGCCATACCGATCATTGTATGCTACGACCGATCGTCCATCGCAACAACGTGGTGTTCACTGCGTCTATACGCTTCACACTTATCTCTCATTATCATGACATAACATTGAAATGTTATTCATTACCCTCGTCACTCAACGTCTAAGGAATCACAATCATAGCAATCCCTCACGTTCGTTCATCGCGACTATGGTCCCCGGACATCGATTACATAACTTGTGATTATATTCTTTGTCATTTAATCTCGCTTAATCTTTACGTTCAACCTTTAATAAAGGTTTAAGTCATTTTCTTAAGTGTTATTTTAGGTGAACTATATGTTTATATTTCTTTCTTGCACATCCCCTAGTAATTGAGCACTTAAAATCACATTATTGGATCTTGCTTGCACTTTTGCACCAGTAGGCCATGCGCCGGTTCCTTCTTTATCTCTCGTATTTGCAATGCGTGTTAGCACAGACATGGCTCCCCTGGTGCAGCGTTTGTGGCGCCCACATTACAAGGCGTGGTTGGTGTCGCGGTGCCAAGCCCTAATTCTTGAAAATTTTTGCTAAGTCTTTAATCGTTTTGAGACGCTTACTTCCCGATCTCATAACTTCTTTAATATAACTCAGAACGAGTTCATTCCAAAGCCATTCTCTTCCTTATCTTACGTACTTCAATACCCCTCAGATAGAACTTCATTCTGAATCCGTTAAAGTGCCATTCAATTGGCTTGAACTTCATTCTGAATCCGTTTTTAACGCTCTTCGTTCGCTCGTCCGTAATCCGGTCATCCGAACTCAGAACTCGTTCGTTCTTGAGTCTATTACTCACGTTTTCTACATTTTATTACATTCTTATGAAACCCTACACGTTCGGGTTCATTTACTAACTTTCTAATTCTCGTTCGTCTTTTACAAAATTTCGCCATAACTTCGTTATAGCTAAGTTTGAATTCATTCCTCATGAAAGTTTCTACCGTTCCTAACCAGGCAAGAAGCAACTAACTTATACACGATGGTTTTAAACTTGTCCATCAATAACAATTATCCTACGATGGTTTTAAATTTGTCCATCAACAACGTTCTTCGTGTTCTTCGCGTGTTCTTCGTGTTCTTCATTCGTTCTTCATTTTAATCGATATTTTGGATTACGATTTCACTTTTTATTGGAATTTTATGTTATAGAACACCATTCCTTACTTATTTCACCTACTTATTCATATAATCAACTCGGATCGTTCTAATTCATTACGAATCTTATAGTTCTTTAAGAAATTTATTAACTAAATTTCTAATTTCTTATTTCTTCTTTTCTCATGATTTCAACCATATGAAATCCTCTCTAACCTTATCTACTTCTTATCTTTATTAAGTTATGCTTTTAAACATAAAAACTTAAAAAAAAATATACGAGATAAGGTTTCGGATTACCTTTCTCCTTTAATCTTCTCCCGTCGGACAAAGTTTGTACGCGGGCTAGCCTTTCCTCCTCCTCCTCCTCTCATCCGAACTCTCTCTCTCCCAAGTGTCTTAGGATTTTCAAAATCCCAAAACAAAGAAATGAGCTTCCTATTTATAGAAAACCAAAGTTAGGGGTAATTTAGTCATTTCGCCCCCCTTAACCTCGTTACTATTCATTACTTAAGCCCTAAGTTTACTTAGCCTCCACACTTACTTAGCTATTAAGTCTTCTTAGCCCTTAAGTTTACTTAGCTCTTAAGTCTTCTTAGCCCTTAAGTTAAGCACTTTACTTAGCTATTAAGCATAAGTACTTTACTTAGCTATTAAGTTTATTTAGTCATTACTTAACTTATTATTTACTTAGCCATTAAGACTAATCGTATTCTACGCATCTCATTATGTATTCTCTTATTCTCTTTGTATTTAATTCGTACGATAATCGTATTATACATCGTATCAATCCTCTTTCTATACTCGTATTCCTCACGCATAATAATCCTAATTATTATACGTAAACATTAAATCCTCGGAACTCACTTTTCCTAACCCTTAAGTTTTGAGTCCGCAAGCGAAAACTTCGTTTTTGCCATAACTGAAATATTATTGAATATTCCATCACGTCTCAAAATTATACATAATCATTAAAGTCTCGGAATTTCAAAATAAATCTCCGAGCAGAAACGGATGAATAGTGCCTATTTCGTCTTTTTCCCCCAAAAAATATTTGTTCCCGAAAAAATTTCATTTTCGTCTTGAAAATTCTTATTCGTTCAATCTAGCTCGTAGCTAGAATACTCCTTACTTATAATCATCCTAGGTTCTAGAACGATTAATAAACACATAACATAGAATAGTATTAATAAAAATTAGTTTTATTAATAACTAATTCTTTAAACCTAAATTCTGGACAACCCGAATTTCCGGGTCGTCACACTCTTCCCTCCTTATAAAAATTCCGTCCTCGGAATTTCTTAAAACCACACCCTTGCCCGGGTCCTCACATTCACCCCTTCTTCACAGAATTTCTTCCTCGAAATTTTAGCCTACCCTTCTTCTCAAATTCCCTTCAACGAAGTTCTTATCTTTCCCTCATTCCTAACCCCCATAACCTATCAAGAATCACGAAGCAGAAGGAATAACGAGGAATATAAAATTTTCTCTTAAAAAATTTCATACTTTTGCTGAGGGGTCAAATCGATCATGAACTCTTACTAGGTTAAACAACATTTCGACGTAAGCCCTTCTTTAACGGTCAGTTTACAATCACAAAGAAAGTAACTACCTCTTCCATGTTCTCCTCAGACTAAATCATTAGATTCCGCTCCAAAACAATTTGGTTTGGCACAAGTTCTCAAAGAAAGCTCAATGACATACCATTTGTCTAGGCGAATCAAGTAGCTTAGACCATACCAATAAATTGGATTTCAACGTGAAACCTTCGTTTAGTCAACTCAATTGACGTCGACTACTTCTTTAAATTCTTTTCACAATACATCAAAACGGTTTATGACGTCCATGATACTGTGATTTTTTTTTACAAGACGTTGAGGACTTCGTCGGTTGAGTGACTTCGTCATTATACATCATACCATAGCGGGTTGTTGATCCTAAGATCACATCCAACACCTGGTTCAATTGCATTAATAACTCCATCCTTTTACCATCCTTGCAACAAATAAACGGATGATATAAAATTCATTTTGATATTTCAAATCAATTTCTGTCTAGCCGAAGCAATTGGCATAGACATACCAAGAATAGCTCTTTTAAAATCTGTTGGTTCCAAAAGTTGAACCAATTCTTTCTTTTTCAAAATGTACATATCAGCATGAGTTCGATAAAGTTCAAAATCTAGCATAGTTAGATGACTTGGAATATCCTATTTCTCCATCTTCCTTTATTGTCTTACTGCGACAATACTTAATCTTCTCTAGCACCTTCAATACTAAGCCTACTGAAAACAACTCATTTTCAGTCTAAACATTCCTATACCTTAGTACAGTCCATCAACTTACCACACATTATGAGTTCAGGAACTTTCCACAATAATATGAGTTTAAGAACATCCAGACAGACCATAGGTGTCCATTCGCTGAGACGTTCGAAAACATACCATATTATTATGAGTCACAAACTTACCATAAGTGTGAGTTTCAAGAACTCGCACATACCTTATCGTTCTCTACTTATCAAGTATATACATGAGAAAAGATTCACCTTCTCATCATATACATCTTGATAGCGAGACCAATCCCAATGATTATCACTGTAATAAGTTAACCAGTTGTTACACCAAGCACAAACCTCTGCACATAACAAAGGTTCATACAACTTAGCTATCACGTGAGTCCTCAATTGAAATTTTACAACTTCTAAATCTCTCTTTACTTAATACGAATTTTCTTTAATTTGTATGCTATCAGTCACATCTCAATCTAAGTTCTTCTTACCGTACTACTTCGTAGTAGTATTCATTTATAGAATTTGCTATAAATCATTCATCGTTTAACAGCTCATTTGTTATTACGATTCACTATGATCACATGGTGATCTTTTTATCCTTCTCTCTACGATTATAGTCTTAGGTACTCCTAGCTAAGGTTTATAACCTATCAGCTCTGATACCAACTTGTAACGCCCCAAAATCCAGTCTATCTTCACACCCGAATTTCGTACGTCACGAGTACATCCTTCATCCAACATACATCATTATATACTGAAATATAACAACATACACTCTCATATCCCAGGTTCTGGAAACCTTATAACCTCTTTTATTACCAATAATGATAATTACATTATTCATTTCATCTTACAAGAGTGACTTTTATCCGCCACCAAGGATACATAATAGTTTATTAAATTAGTCTATAATTCAATTTCATCTTTTTACATTACAAGTCTTCACTTGATCTTCTCGCTCATTCACCTTCTAAAGGGTACATCATCTGGATACCGTCAGCTTGATCTTTACGGGATCTTTAAGTTCTTCTAACCTTATTCGCTGAATATTGTTTTTTTATTTAAAGTAAGTGTGAGCATTCAATTGCCCAGCAAGTCATAACAATTGAACAAACAACTTCAAGAGTTTAAACATTTCTTTAGAACTTCTATAACCGAACAAAGGTTATGAAGCAGCTTGAATAATAGGAATAGTCTCGATTCCTATCATATTAAAACATCAATTACTTTCATTTTGAAATACTTTCATTCCTCTACCTTTTTCATACACATCCTGTCTGGCTAGAATCCTTAACACAGACTTAACAATAACGGTTCATGTATAAAAAGAACATACTTGTATTGAGCAGCTCAATCACAGAATAGTGCATATCATAGAAACACCCAAGTGTTCAAATTGTGGCTCAAGGCCTAATATGTTCTACCACATTGTACAAATATCGCACATTCACACATAGACAGAACTTCTCAAGTACAACATCTAAGAAGTTTAAGAAACTAGCATTCATGTAATATGAATGAAGTTAGGAAACTTGTCTTACGCCCAGCTACAGCTTACGCTGAACTGCTCATTCCAATTCCTATATAACATATATGGAGAAAACATAAACACCAATTAGTCATATATTGAACTTACGCATTGGTTTACTTAACTTTACTTCTTAGGGTTCGCGTTCTTGCAATATAAGTTTACGCGACTAACTTCCTTTACCAGTTTACGGCTTTATGACATTCGAAGATGTCTTACTCAAAACGTTCATCATCTTGGATGATTTATATTCTTATCTTCTTTATATAAATTCTCTAGGACTCAGAACACATCGCTTCTCTGCTAGTAGTCCATATGGTACTCTGAGTGGTTTCCCACAAACAACCAACAAGCAAGTTTCCGTCTCATTTACACTGCCATCATAGTGAGTTAAATCGGTTGCCAGTTTCGTATATACCTTCGCTCTCTGAAGGAATTGTTTAGCCCAGCTCCCATATGTCAACCATCTAAGTTACGATTGTACCACAACCTAACTTCTCTTAACTTATACGAACTAGTAAACTATAATGCTCGATTAAGTCAATTTCTTATTCCTTACGGCTTTCCGGCAACTAATTGTCATACTTCAGGATTCATTCCTTATCGACTCACATTCGGCTTTCATTAATCTTATTACTGTTCATTACGGCTTTCTTGATAATTCATATCCTATTTAATACTTTCGTTATCCATTACATGAACCTCAGTTTCATTACTCGTTCTTAGTGTCGAAGCCATACCGATCGTTGTATGCTACAACCGATCATCCATCGCAACAACGTGGTGTTCACTGCGTCTATACGCTTCACACTTATCTCTCATTATCATGACATAACATTGAAATTTTATTCATTACCCTCGTCACTCAACGTCTAAGGAATCACAATCATAGAAATCCTTCACATTCGTTCATCGCGACTACGGTCCCCGGACATCGGTTACGTAACTCGTGATTATATTCTTTGTCATTTAATCTCGCTTAATCTTTACGTTCAACCTTTAATAAAGGTTTAAGTCATTTCCTTAAGTGTTATTTTAGGTGAACTATATGTTCATATTTCTTTCTTGCACATCCCCTAGTAATTGAGCACTTAAAATCACATTATTAGATCTTGCCACCACTGCAGCCATGGCCACCGATTCCTTCTTTATCTCGTGTCTTATTACACGAGTTAGCGAAGACATGGCTCTTCGTCTTGCACTCTGGTAGCCACATTATGAGGCGTGGTTGGCATCGCGGCGCCAATTCCTAATTCTTGAAAATGTTTGCTAAGTCTTTAATCGTTTTGAGACGCTTACTTCCCGATCTCATAACTTCTTTATTATAACTCGGAACGAGGTCGTTCCAAAGTCCTTCTCTTCCTTATCTTACGTACTTCAATACCCCTCAAATAGAACTTTGTTCTAAATCTGTTAACATGCCATTCGATTGGCTTGATCTTCACGCTTCGGTCATTTTTACGTTTTTAACGCTCTTCGTTTGCTCGTCCGTAATCCGGTCATACGAACTCGGAACGCGTTCATTCTTGAGTCTATGTCTCACGTTTTCTATATTCTATTACATTCTTATGAAACCCTACACTTTCGGGTTCATTTACTAACTTTTTAATTCTCGTTCGTCTTTTACGAAATTGCACCATAACTTCGTTATAGCTAAGTTTGAATTCATTCCTCATGAACGTTTCTACCGTTCCTAACCAGGCAAGAAGCAACTAACTTATACACGATGGTTTTAAACGTGTCCATCAGTAACAATTATCCTATGATGGTTTTAAATTTGTCCATCAACAACGTTCTTCGTGTTCTTCGCGTGTTCTTCGTGTTCTTCATTCTTTCTTCATTTTAATCGATATTTTGGATTATAATTTCACTTTTTATTGGAATTTGATGTTATAGAACACCATTCCTTACTGTTTCACCTACTTATTCATATAATCAACTCGAATCGTTCTAATTCATTACGAATCTTATACTTCTTTAAGAAATTTATTAACTAAATTTCTTATTTCTTATTTCTTCTTTTCTCATGATTTTAACCATATGAAATCCTCTCTAACCTTATCTACTTCTTATCTTTATTAAGTTATGCTTTTAAACATAAAAACTTAAAAAAAAATATACGAGATAAGGTTTCGGATTACCTTTCTCCTTTAATCTTCTCCCGTCGGACAAAGTTTGTACGCGGGCTAGCCTTTCCTCCTCCTCCTCCTCTCATCCGAACTCTCTCTCTCCCAAGTGTCTTAGGATTTTCAAAATCCCAAAACAAAGAAATGAGCTTCCTATTTATAGGAAACCAAAGTTAGGGGTAGTTTAGTCATTTCGCCCCCCTTAACCTCGTTACTATTCATTACTTAAGCCCTAAGTTTACTTAGCCTCCACACTTACTTAGCTATTAAGTCTTCTTAGCCCTTAAGTTTACTTAGCTCTTAAGTCTTCTTAGCCCTTAAGTTAAGCACTTTACTTAGCTATTAAGCATAAGTACTTTACTTAGCTATTAAGTTTACTTAGTCATTACTTAACTTATTATTTACTTAGCCATTAAGACTAATCAAATTCTACGCATCTCATTATGTATTCTCTTATTCTCTTTGTATTTAATTCGTACGATAATCGTATTATACATCGTATCAATCCTCTTGCTATACTTTCAGATTCCTCACTCATAATAATCCTAATTATTATAATGTAAACATTAAATCCTCTAACTCACTTTTCCCTAACCCTTAGGTTTTGAGTCCGCAAGCGAAAACTTCATTTTTGCCATAACTGAAATATTATTGAATATTCCATCACGTCTCAAAATTATACATAATCATTAAAGTCTCAGAATTTCAAAATAAATCTCCGAGCAGAAACGGATGAATAGCGCCTATTTCGTCTTTTTTCCCTGAAAAATATTTTGTTCCCGGAAAAATTTCATTTTCGTCTTTGAAAATTCTTATTCATTCAATCTAGCTCGTAGCCAGAATACTCCCTACTTATAATCATCCTAGGTTCTAGAAAGATTAATAAACACATAGCACAGAATAGTATTAATAAGAATTAGTTTTATTAATAACTAATTCTTTAAACCTAAATTTTGGACAACCCGAATTTCTGGGTCGTCACAGGGATGGAGGCATCAAAGGTCGTCCCAGATAAGATAAAACCGGTAGTTCAAGGGAGAGAATTTGTCGTAACCTCCCAAAAAGCGAGGAATCCAAACGAGGTGATCACGGGTAAGCTAATCATAAACTCTAGCAAAGTCTATACCTTATTTGATACCGGTTCTACCCATTCTTTTATTTCTCCTACTTGTGCTCAACGTTTAAATTTAACTCCGGAGAAATTAGACTTTGATTTATCTGTTAAAACTCCGTTGGGAGAAACCTTCATTACATCCACTATTTATAAGTCTTGTTTGATTCAAATCGGTGTACAATGCGTTACTCGTCGATCTTATCTCTTTGAAAATACTTGCATTTGATGTGATTTTAGGGATTGATTGGTTAACTACTCATCATGCTAAAATTGATTATTTTCGTAAGGTTGTTAGTTTTCATATTCCTAACCAACCTACTATATGAATTCAAGCAACCAAACCACTAAAGTCAATCACTGTCATATCAAGCCATAAAGCTATTCTTTTATTGAAAAACGGATGTCAAGCTTTCTTAGCCCATGTCACGGATTTAAATAAAAATACGTTAGATTTGAATGATATTTCTATTGTTAATAAATTTCCTGACGTATTCCCTGAAGAACTTCTTAGCCTACTGTTGCCTCTTTTTTAGTTCTGATAAAAGAGCTCTAACTCATGCAAGTATACATGCGTCAACAAGTAATACAGAGTAAGTCGAGTATCGATCCACAAGGAATTAACTAATAAAATTTACCAAGCATTAACCCATAACCATTTCAGTCTTATTTAAATGAATGACAATATATTTTATATTTAAACTATGAAATTAAATAAACCTAACTACTTCTAGAGTGAGACTAGATAACGAAGACATGAGATTACAATTTCATCTATTGACTCATTCAAATCCATACATTTCATGTTAAGCCAAACTAATTGTACCGGTTTGTTAGTCGAGAACACTAAAGTAAAGTATAGCCATCTTTCAATGCACCATACCCATATCACATATAATCCACAATTGATAGAATACACGTGAACACCCACATTACCTAAATCACTATATGTCTATGTTATTTACAAATAATTAGGGTTTAAGCCCAAGTTCTCAATTGACTACGAGTGGTGCTTCGGTATATGTCTATCCTAAGCACAAATCATACATCCCATCACAACGTAGAATATACAATCACAAGCTATCAAGATCAGATCTAAACCCATACTTCATCTTTCAAGTTCATATAGGTTATCACAGTAATTGATGGCCAATCAACTAAGCAATTAAGCATGAATCTTAATAGACAAATCCATAGAAATCAATAAGGCTAACAATGAAACATATCAGAAATAACTAATCAATAGAAGTTAAGTCATAATTAAATTAATGCTATTATCCAAATATTGAAGACACGTCATGAGATACAATAAGCAATCAAAGAGAGAATAAGGATAGAGAATTGTAGTGCAAATCTGTTCTCTTGAGCCAAGGTTGAATCTCTAATGATTTCCAATTGCTTCAAGTCTCCAATCCAATCAACTCTAGAAAATACCTACACTAATCTACTCTATTCTATTATTGAAATTCAAGAGAGAAGAAGACAATAGCTTCAGCCCCCAAGGGGTGGAATATGTTTTCATCACCATAATATGTCTAATATATAAGCCCTAATTGAATCCCTCCCTCCGTTACGCGTCAATTGCACCGTTTAATGAAAAGTCAGCTTTGGTCAACACCCGAAGTCGCGCGACCACGCAAGAATTGGCCTAAGTTAGGCGGCCTATGCCGTGAAAAGTTGAAAATCGCATCTTTTTCCCTCTCATAAGTCAGCAGCATTGCAGAGATTCGCCTTCCCGCGCGCGGTGATGATTTTCTCGCTGCGGTGTGCTCGGTAAATGGCCATAACTTTTGATCCGGGAAGAAATACGGGGCCTGTCACCTATCAAATCGAAGATATCGACGAGCTCTACAACTTTAATTCTTTGAGGATTGAGAAATACGGGCCGGATGAAGGGTGAAATCGAGCTGGAAGGGACTGCTATGAAAATGGCTAACCAAAACAGCGAAGTTTGACGTCCGTTGGTACAACTATCATAACTCTTGCATCCGAACTCCGATTAGAGCAATTCAAGATGTTCCAGAAAGCTACAAAGACGCTCTACAATGTAGTCCAAGTTCCAAGCCAAGAACATGAAGTAACATGAAAGCCCAAATGATGTCCGGATTGTGCCTTTTCTTTGCATTTTCTTTGCTTTTCCTTACCAATAATCGCTCACACCGCTCCCAAACGTATAACCTACAAAATGAACACAAAATGCATGAAAAGTAACTAAGACACATGAATATAAGCAACTAATTCAAGTAAAAGATATCGGATAAGTGTATAAAAAATCCATTTATCACCTACCCCCAGAGCGAGAAATCAAATTTTGTATCGACCTTGAACCCGGTACAAAACCCATTTCCAAAGCCCCATATCGAATGGCTCCTATTGAACTTCAAGAGGTTAAAACCCAACTGTAAGAATTGTTAGACATCGATTTCATTCGTCCTAGTACGTCTCCTTGGGGTACTCATGTTCTATTCGTAAAGAAGAAAGATGGAAGTATGCGACTTTGTATTTACTATCGGGAGTTGAATCCTGTCACCATCAAAAATAGGTACCCATTACACCGAATTGATGACTTGTTTGACCAGTTGCAAGGTGCTAAATTATTTTCAAAGATCGATCTTCATTCCAGATATCATCAGTTAAAAGTTAAAACTGATGACATTCCAAAGATTGCTTTCAGAACTCGGTACGGGCATTACGAATTCCTAGTTATGTCTTTTGGATTTACTAATGCTCCTGCGGCCTTCATGGATATGATGAACCGAGTATTCAAGGAATATTTAGATCATTTTGTTGTTATCTTTATTGATGACATCCTCATATACTCCAAAAGTCATGAAGATCATGAGCAACACTTGAGGCTAGTACTCCAAAAGCTTCGTGAAAACAAGCTATATGCCAAGTTGAAGAAATGTGAGTTCTGGCTTGAGGAAGTAACATTCCTTGGGCACGTGATATCAAATCATGGAATATCTGTTGATCCGGCAAAGATTGAAGACATTCAAAGCTGGGAGTAACCTAAGTCATATACCAAAGTGCGTAGCTTTATGGGATTAGCTTGTTATTATCGGAGATTCGTGGAAGGATTTTCTCGAATCGCTACTCCATTAACTCAGTTGACTCGAAAAGATACAAAATTCGGTTGAAGCGAGGAATGTGAGAAGAGTTTTCAAGAACTCAAGAGGAGACTCATTTCAGCACATGTTCTGACAATACCATCTGGTACGGAGGGATATGTCATCTACAGTGATGCTTCAGGCAAGGGTTTAGGATGTGTTCGCATGCAACATGGGAAAGTCATAGCCTATGCCTCGCTATAACTCAAAGAATTATCCTACTCATGATCTAGAGTTGGCAGATGTCGTTTTCGCACTTAAAATCTGGAGGCATTACCTGTATGGGGAGAAAGTTGAGATCTTTACGGATCATAAAAGCCTCAAATATTTCTTCACTCAAAAGGAACTCAACATGCGGCAACGACGTTGGATTGAACTGCTGAAAGATTATGATCATACTATTCAATACCATCCTAGAAAAGCGAACGTGGAAGCTGACGCATTGAGTAGAAGATCATATGCGGGTATGAGTGCGATATTGTCAACGCAAAGGCCCATTTTGTATGACTTGCAAAGGATGGACATAGAGATAAAGACTCCAAGGACCCACATGATGATGGAAAATATACGAGTAGGACCGATTTTAATTGATAAAGTTAAAGTTGCTCAAACTACAGACCTGGAGCTGATGCGTATGAAGAAGAAAGTGCAAGAAGGTGCTATTCCGGAAGTAAGAATTGATGAAGAAGGAATACTTAGAGTCAACTCCAGACTTTGTGTTCCTAACGACTCTGATTTGAAGTATAAGATCATGATGGAGGCGCACAACACACCATTTGCAATCCATCCTGGGAGTACCAAAATGTGTCATGATATTCGACATACATTTTGGTGGAGCAATATGAAGAGAGAGATAGCAGAGTTTATCTCAAGGTGTTTAAAATGTCAACGTGTCAAGGCGGAGCATCAAGTGCCAAAAGGTCCATTACAACCACTTGAAATTCCAGAATGGAAGTGGGAGCACATTACCATGGATTTTGTTACCAGTCTTCCCAAGGTTTATCAAGGCATAGATGCAATTTGGGTCATTATCGATAGATTGACCAAGTCTGCTCATTTCTTACCTATACGAGAAACTTATACACTTGAACGTCTTGCTCGTATGTACATAAATGAGATTGTAAGACTGCATAGTATGCCAGTATCCATAGTTTCTGATCGAGACCCAAGATTCACTTCACGATTTTGGGTCAGTTTGCAAAAAGCCATGGGCACGGATTTACGATTTAGTTTGGCATATCATCCTCAGACGAACGGGCAGTCGGAGAGGAATATTCAAACTCTGGAAGATCTATTAAGACTCTGTGTCCTTGAATTCAAAGGAAGTTGGGATAAGTTCTTGCCATTGGTAGAATTCTCCTACAACAACAGTTATCAAGCAAGTATCGGAATGGCTCCGTTCGAGGCCTTGTATGGAAGGAAGTGTCATTCTCCAGTATGCTGGGATGAGGTGGGTGAATCAACATTTTTGGGACCGAAATTGGTACGTATGACTACAGAAAAGATTCAAATGATCCGGCAACATATGAAGACCTCACAAGATTGACAAAAGAGTTAAGATGATCTTCATCGAAAGGACGTGGAATTCAATGTTGAAGAACATGTGTTGTTACGTGTTGCTCCATGGAAAGGAGTTATAAGATTTGGAAAGAGAGGAAAGCTCAATCCTCGATTCATTGGCCCATTTGAAATCCTTGATCGAATAGGAACTGTGGCTTATAGACTTGCCTTACCGCCAAGTATATCTCGTGTTCATAACGTTTTTCACATATCCATGTTATGTAAATATGTGGAAGACCCGAACCACATTATTGAGTTGGAACCAGACGAGATAGCGGAAGATTTAACATACGAAGAGGTACCTATTAAAATCTTGGATAAGAAGGAACATATTCTACACTCCAAGCTTATACCTCAAGTCAAAGTTTTGTGGAGAAACCACGATGTTGAGGAAATGACCTGGGAGTTAGAATCTGAAATGAAATCAAGGTATCCTCACCTCTTCGACATACCAGGTATGTACCCTAATTTCGAGGATGAAATTTCATAAGAAAGGGAGGTTGTAAGACCCCAACTTTCATAAATAAAGAGTAATTTTTCTCGAATTATATTTTTGAATATTAAGGTGTGAATTTGTTATAATGTTATAGTTGTAGGTAATATTTATAAATTTTGCAAAGTAAGCAAGTTGTTATAAAATATTCATTTGGTTGGGGAATATTATTTTTGTATGGGAATATTCGTACGATGACATAATCATTGGTGGACCCCACAACAGAATTATTGTCGGAGTTAGAACATGACAAAATTATCTTTTTATAAAAATAACGACGAAAGTTTTACCGTTAACTGTTGAAATACCCGGTAGTAAAAGTACAGTAATACGCGTGATTGCATAGTAGCACACGGTATTGTACAGTATCTTGGATTATTGATGCTTATGTAAGAAGTCACTACTCAATAATTGTTATAGTAATTACTATTCAATATTTTATTTTATTGATTCAATAATAGCTACGTTGATATTTTATATTATTGATTCAATTATTGTCATTGTGAAGTATTTCAAATTATCAAATCAATAATTCATATTATTTGAATAATATTATTATTTGCATTATTGACAATGTCTAGAAAGTTCTGTCGAGGAAAGGGGTTTGGTCACCTAATTGCACGCCAATGGGAAGAATTTTTTATCGAAAAGCCCCCTCTTTCCTGGGAACGACCTAGTTGTCGATATTGTAATTTTGTAATATTATTTGTGAATAATTAATTGTTGATATATATGATAAGAAAATATTTATTCAATGTGGATTTAAACTAAGGAATTTTAGCATGTGGCATTTGTTGAAAGTTGGTATTTTATCTTTTTCGATAAAATAATTCATTCAAATATATTATTATAATATTACATTATAGTAGTATGATGTGATTATATAATAGTACGTTTTTATAATTTGAATGGTAACATTATTATAGTAAATTCATGGTATAAAAGTAAAAGGAGGTAGAAGAGAACAAATTGAATTTGAATTCCTATGATGTAAGCGATGATGTCATCGGACGATGAGGTAAGCGATGATGTCATCGAACGATGAGGTAAGTGATGATGTAATATGATCGATGATGTCATAAATTATGGCAAAAAGACTATTTTACCCTTACTCTGCCAAGCCTATAAATAGAAGCTCATTTCTTCATTATTTTTCACCAATTCATTCAAGCTATAGAGAGAGAAAGTATAGAGAATAAGAGAGAAAGAAGAAGAGTATTACATTACTTACACTATTGCGGTATCCAATCTCTACTAAGGTAAGGGGTATTATTTCTTTTATATTCGTAAGTGATATTATTCTTGTTCAATATTCGTAAGAAATAATATTTTCTTCTATACTTTGTAGTATATAAGTAATATTATTTCGTTTCATATTTCTAATTCTACACGTATGTTGATAAGTATTGCTTCTATACTCCATGAAATTAGTAGAATATCATTGATATTTGCGCTTCATCCAGTATCTTTTCATGGAAATATTATTCTGAGCATTCTTGATAAATTTTAATCTTTTCATGTCGGGGTACTATTCATGGGTTACTATTCCCGAAGTACTATTCATGGGGTACTATTTACTCGGTCACTATTCACGACAAAAATTGATTTCTTTTTTATCCAAATTATTTTTTTATGCAATATTATTCTTGAATTTTACTCCACAAAGCAGTATCATATTGACAATTTGGACATTATTGAATTCTGGATAAATTGAATTATAAATCTTTAAAATTTATCCTTGCTCTCATTTAAATTGAATTCTTATATCATTGTCATCATCCTCATGCTTATATTGTGATGAAAGTCATCTTTGGTCGTAGTGCATTGATGGGCTGTTGATTGGTATGATTATGACTAGGGATTATTCGGTATAATCATGACCCGAAATGTTACAAATGATGTGGTAAAAGTCCTCATTGGCCCGTAGTGCATTGATGGACAATTGTTTGTATGATCATGACCACTGGTGATAATAATGAATATCATTGGCTCGTAGTGCAAGGATGATTCGATGATATGGATTATTTATTAAGTTGAGTCTCAGCGATAAAACTGTTGATAAACTTTTTAAATCATAGAAGATAATAGATATCATGCTCTACTTAACTTTTCTAATGGATTGCTTGTTCCGCTGCAGTTAAACTTGATGTTTATTATATTTTATCAGTTTAACACTATTGAAGACTAACGATAATTTATTCTGCATTATCTTAGTCATAACATTTCTTACTGGGCTAGTTGAGCTCACCCTTTGCTTTCATTGTTCTCTTCAGGAAATGAGAATATAGCTGGGACTAGTCGGGGAACAGAGTGACGGTCCAGATAGGTGGCTATAGTAGTCCTCACTATTATGTGAAATAGTGTGATAATAATTGTAATGAGGACTTTATTTGAGTTTGTATACTTTCTACGAGACATTATCCATGTTGAAACTCTCAGCTACGTTTTGTCATACTGTATCAAAGAAGTTTGTATTTAAATTCTGTACCATGTATTTGGCAACTCAAGATGGGTGATGTATACCTATTTTGGTGGCGTCACAATCTAGGTGATCTAAAGGCTTAGATATGTAGTCCATATGCCAGACTACAACATCAATACAACAAATTGGCCTAACTATTAAACCATAGCAAGATCTAGTGTAAGACCCCAACTTTTATGAATAAAGATTAACTTTTCTCAAAATATATTTTTGAATATTATGGTGTGAATTTGAGATAATGTTATAGTTGTGGGTAATATTTACAAATTTTGCAAAGTAAGCAAGTGGTTATAAAATATTCGATTGGTCGGGGAATATTCATTTTAACAAGGATTATTCGTACTACGACACAATCATTGGTGGACCCCACAAACGGAATTTTTCGGAGTTAGAAAACGACAAAATTATCTTTTTATAAAAATAACGACGAAAGTTTTACCGTTAAACTGTTGAGCTACCCGGTGGTAAAAGTACAGTAATACGTGTGGTTGCATAGTAGCACACGGTATTGATTATTGATGCTTACGTGAGAAGTCACTCAGTTATACTCAATTATTTGCTACAGTAATTGCTTCATAATATCTCTCTGATTATTAATTCAATTATTGTCACAGTATCATCTGCATAATATTTATTATTATTAAATCAATAATTGAGACGACAAAGTTATTCATATTATTATTTGCAATATTGACATTGTCTAAAAAGTTCTGTCGAGGAGAGGTTTGGTCACCTAATTGCGTGCCAATAGGGAAAAATCCTTATCGGAAAGCCCCTCTTTCCTGGGAATGATCTGGTTGTTAAATATTGTGAGTTATAATATTAATGATGAATAAGTTTGTGTTGATTAAAGATGAAATTGATATTTTCATTGTGTTAGGATTATTAGTGTTAATGAAAATCGACATTTATTTCGATAATAATTGATGTCTAGAAGTTATATTGACCAATCGGGTAATTAATCGGATAAATGAGCAATTAATTGCTATTAATTCACATGTTTATAACTATTTGTTCACATGTGTGTACTATTGATTCACATGCATGTACTATTAGGGGAGGTGGTGCAAGATTGATAATACTTGTATGACTAAATTAAAAATTGAGGTATAGATGAAGGTACTATACTGTAATTATTTTTTTCACATGTATAGAACTATTGATTCACATGAATGTACTATTGATTCACATGATGTACTATTAGGGGAGGTGGTGCAAGTTTGATAATACTTGTAGGACTAAATTAAAAATGAAGGAAAAGATGAAGATATTATACTGTAATATTTCGAGCCCCAAAACGTGCAATTATCGAAACTATATTTTCCTATAAATAGAAGCTCATTCTTCCTTCATTCTCACCAATTCACTAAGACTCACAAGAGCAATTATAGAGAGAGAAGCTATAGAGAGAAAGAATAAGAGAAGTCTGCTACTTCGCTATTCTAGTATCCAGTCTTCTTCTGAGGTAAGGGATATTATTTTTTTCAGTATTCATAAGGAATAATATTTTCTTCCATACTCTGTAGTATGTGAGTAATATTATTTCATCTCGCATTCCTGATTATACCCTCATTTTGTTAAAGTATTGATTCTATACTCCGTGAAATTAGTAGAATATCCTTGAAATTTGCGCTTCATCTAGTATCGTTTCACAAGGATATTTTCTGCACATTCTTGTTAAATTTTAAGCTTTTCATGTCGGAGTACTGTCCATGAGTAGTATTCATTTTTACGGTACTATTCACAAAGTACTATTCACAAAGTATTATTCACGTGTACTATTCATAAATTACTATTCACGAGTACTATTCATGGGGTACTATTTCTGAAGTACTATTCACTCGGGTACTATTCACTCGAAGAATTATTCATGACAAAAATTGATTTCTTTGTTGTCCAAATCATTTTTGATACAATATTATTCTTGAATTTTACTCCACAAAGCAGTATCATGTTGACAATTTGGACATTATTGAATTCTGGATAAATTAAATTATAAATCTTTAAAAATTTAACCTTTGCTTTTTTTTAATTGAATTCTTATATCATTGTCATCATCCTCATACTTATATTATGATAAAAGTCATCTGTGGCTTACGTGCATAGATGTACTATTGATTGGTATGATTATGACAATGGATTATTCGGTATAATCATGACCCGTAATGTTACAAATGATGTGGTAAATGTGACGCCCCCAAAATTAGGTATACATCACCCATCTTGGGTCGTCAGATACATGGTACAAAATTCAAATATAACTTACTAATACAACTGTCATGTACAATACGACAAAACATAACTGTGAGTTTGAATATAATTATTGTCTACTAGAGATTATACAAACTCAAAACGAGCCTCATTACAATTATTAACACACTATTTCACAGAATAGTGAGGACTACTAATGCTATCCTCTGGACCGTCACTCCATTCCCCGACTAGTCCCTGCTATGTTCTCATTTCCTGAAGAGAATAGTGAAAGAAAGGGTGAGCTTAACTAGCCCAATAAGAAATATTATGACTAAGATAATGCAGAATAAATTATCGTTAGCCTTCAACAATGTTAAACTGATAAAATATAACAACATCAAGTTTAACTGCAACGGAACAAGCAATCCATTAAAAGAGTCAAGTAGAGAATAAAATCTACTATCTTTTATGGTTTAAAAGGTTTTTCATGACTTTTATCGCTGGGACTCAGCTTAATAAATAATCCACATCATCGAATCACCCATGCACTACGGCCAAGAATATTCTTTAGTATCATGACCACAAATTATCCATGCACTACAGCCAAGGACATTCGTGTATTCATTAATGGTCGTGATCATGCCAACAACTGTCCATCAATGCACTACGGCCCAATGATAACTTTTACCACATCATTTGTAACATTACGGTCATGATTACAATCAATAATCCTCGGTCATAATCATACCAAGTCCATCTATGCACTACAGAATACGTAGATGACTTTCAACATAATATAAACATGAGGATGATGACAATGATATAAGAATTCAATAAAACAAGTTCAAGAATTAATTTATCCAGGAACTAATAATGTCCAAATTGTCAACATGATACTGATTTGTAGAGTAAAATTCAAGAATGATCAGAAGAATATTTCCATGAAAAGATACTGGATGAAGCGCAAATATCAAGGATATTCTACTAATTTCATGGAGTATAGAAGTCAAAACTTTAACTAACTGAGTATAATAAAGAATGGAATAACAAAAGAAATCACCATGCATGCGGTACTTCGCATAGACAGGTTATTCCAACAGAATAATAATAACGGAACCAGGTCAGGCAAAATTTGCACCAACGGGATGTTCCAACATAATAATAAAGACGGAACCAGGTCCGGTGTAAAACACACAGACATGATGTTCCAACAAAATAATAATAAAGACGGAACCAGGTCCGGTGTAAAACACATAGACATGATGTTCCAATAGAATAATAGAAGAATGTCACCAAGTATAGGGTAAACCGCGTATACAGGTTATTCTAATAGAATAATAAGCAATGGAATAACAACAGTTCTCTTCATGAATAAGAAAGAATAACACCCCTTACATTAGTAGTAGATTGAATACTGCAGTAGTGTAGTAACAGAATACTCTTCTTCTTTCTCTCTTATTCTCTCTATACTTTCTCTCTCTATAGCTTGAATGAATTCGTCAAAAATAATGAAGCACTAGGCCTCTATTTATAGAAGATTTCTAGCTTAGCACTTGAAATGTGAAAAGGCAAGTGGCTTGACGACTGGTGATGTGAAAAGAAAAGTGGTTTAACGCTTGTAATGTGAAACGACAATTGGTTCGACGCCTGTAATATGAAACGGCAAGTTGTTTGACGTCTGGTAAAGGTAGTTACTATTGACGAAGGTAATTACTATTGATGAATCTATTGACGAAGGTAATTACTATTGACAAAGGTAATTATTATTGACGAAGATAATTACTATTGACGAAGAGACTCTTAGATGATGACATATGGGCCCCCATAAAATAACCAAACTTACCACAAACATCTCATAATAGACTCTTTATATACATCAAGGATTGAATAAATATTACCACAAATCATTTTATTTTTAATCAACACATGTTTAATCTTTCAACAATTATTAATCATTTATAACTTGTCGTCTCAATTATTGATTTAATAATATAACATATTATACTGAGATGATACGGTGACAATAATTGAATCAATAATATAAGAGATATGATCAAGTAATTATCGTGCTAAATAATTGAGTATAGCCGAGTAACTTCTCACGTAAGCATCAATAATCAATACCGTGTAGTACTACTATGCAACCACGCATATTCTTGTACTTTTACTAACGTAGTTCAGCAGTTTTAACGGTAACACCTCCGCCGTTATTTTCATAAAAAGTATTTTTGTCGTTTTCTCAATCCGACAATAATTACATTATTAGGGGTCCACCAATGATTGTGCTTGTCGTCATTTAATATTCCCCGACAAAAGAATATTCCCCACCAAACGAATATTTTATAACAACTTGCTTACTTTGCAAAATTTATAAATATTACCCACAACTATAACATTATATCAAATTTACTCCATAATATTCAAAAATAATATTTATAGAAAATTCATCTTTATTTATAAAAGTTGAGGTCTTACAGTAAAAGTCCTCATTGGCCTGTAGTGTATTGATGGACAGTTGTTGGTATGATTATTGTGACGCCCCCAAAATAGGTCCACACGACCCATTCTGAGTCGCCAAATATCACACTATAAAAATCAAATACAAACTTCATTTATACAACTGTTGAACTGTCGAACAGAGTACAACCACAGTTGAACTGTGAGTTTAAATACAATATTGTCTCATAGACATTATCCAAACTCAAATTATTACAATGCCATATAAAATACAGCAGCAAATATTTCAAGACCCCAAAGAAGAACGAGAAGATTACTATCATGTTCAGTCTAATGAGGTGCATTTTTGACGCTTTCAAAGTCGGGTTCTCATCACCCTATTGTTGTTCACCAAAATTAATTATTAAGTGACGTATAAAATACGACACACACATCTTAGGTTCTTAATACAATTATATATTGCACGTCATGCCGTTTTATATGTATTGAGAAACTTCGACAGTCTCGAACCATCACACTATTTCCCTGTTATCCCCGCTCGACCCAGCTACACTCTTATTACCTGAAAGGAATTGTGAAGCAAAAGGGTGAGCTCCGCTAGCCCAGTAAAGAATATTATGACTAAGATAATTCATTTATCAATAGCCTTCATCAGAATAAATCAGAGATTTAGAACATATGGTAGATAATAAAAGATTTCAACCATAATTGCAGCGGAATCAATAATCCATTAGAAGAGTCAAGTAGAACATAATTTCTACTATCTCCTTCAAATTAAAAGTCCATCGTTAATATTTCATTCTTGTAATACTCATCAATAGTTCTTTGTGGTACCCAAGACAAAGAGAACTTGCATCTCCTGTCTTCACCTGAACCACTAAAGATTATAGTTAAATTCACAATTCATATTTATAATCATGTAAATCAACAGTTTCTCCTTGCCATAAAGGCTTAATAGAACGTTTACTCAATATCCTTACCCCAAAGGCTAAAGATATTCAAATGTACTAACAATGATCATACCAATCAGTTGTCTATCTTTACACTATGGGCCGAAGATATTCAACTATAAAACTAATGGTCATGATCATACCAATCAATTGTCTGTTAGTGCACTATAGCCAAAGACATACAACTGTTAACTAATGGTCATGATCCTACCAATTACATCATCGAATTATCCATGCACTACGGGCCAAGGATATTCGTTAGTATCACCAGTGGTCATGATCATGTCATACACCTGTCCATCTTTGCACTACGGGCCAAAGCTATCAATCAACAGCCTGTCTTTTTGCACGTAAGCCAAAGATATACAATTGTAAAATCAATAATCAATACCATCTTTGCACGTAAGCCAAAGATATACAATCATAAAACCAATAATCAACAGTCCATCTTTGCACGTAAGTCAAAGATATACAATCGTAAAACTCATAATCAATAGTCCATCTATGCACTACAGGCCAAAGATGACTTTCATTACAATATAAACATGAGGATGATGACAATGATATAAGCATCAATCAAACAGAATCAATGATAAATATTAAAGACTTTAAATTTATCCAGAGTTTAAAAAATATCCAAATTGTCAACATGATACTGCTTTGTGGAGTAAAATTCAAGAATAATATCCATGTATCAAAATAATTTGGACAAAAAAGAAATAAATTTTTTGGGTGAATAGTACCCCATGAATAGTACTTCAGGAATAGTAACCCGTGAATAGTAACCCCGGCATAAAAAGTGCCCTGAATACCCGAGTGAATAATACTAGACTGAATAGTAATCGAGTGAATAGTAACTCGTGAATAGTAACTCGTGAATAGTACTTTGCATCAAAAGTGCCCCAAATACCCGAGTGAATAATATTATAGTGAATAGTAATTGGGTGAATAGTAACTTCGTGAATAGTACCTGTGGTGAAAATATTGATATTTAATAAGAAAGTTCATATCAATATTCCAATAAAAGATATCTTGGATGAAGCGCCAAAACCCACGGATATTCCACTAATTTCAAAGATTATAGAAGCAATACTTACCATAGTAAGTTTAGATTTAAAAATATGAAAAGAATTTATATACGAAAACTGCAAATGGATTTTCACTTGTCATATGGTACGTAATCCGCGTAGACAGGTTATTCCGACATACTAAAGGATGAATACAAAAAATAGTATTCCTTATGAATACGAAAGAAATAATACCCCTTACGAATACAACAAATAATATCCCTTACCAAACGAAAATAGCATCCCTTACCAACCGAAAATAACATCCCTTGTAAGACCCCAACTTTTATAAATAAAGATGAATTTTCTATAAATATTATTTTTGAATATTATGGAGTAAATTTGATATAATGTTATAGTTGTGGGTAATATTAATAAATTTTTCAAAGTAAGCAAGTTGTTATAAAATATTCGTTTGGTCTGGGAATATTCGTATGACTCAAGACAATCATTGGTGGACCCTACAACGGAATTATTGTGGGAATGAGAAAACGACAACAAAAATACTTTATGAAAATAATAAATGAGGTGTTATCAAGAAAACTGTTGAACTACCCTTAGTAAAAGTACAAGAATATCTGGCGTGGTTGCACAAAGAGAGTATGCTACCGGTATTGATTATTGATGATTACGTGAGAAGTCACTCACTATACTCAATTATTGCTACGAAGAATTGATGCATCATATCTCTTATATTATTGATTCAATTATTGTCACAAAGATTATCATCAGATAATATGTTATATTATTAAATCAATAATTGAGACGACAAGTTATAAATGATTAATAATTGTTGAAAGATTAAACATGTGTTGATTAAAAATAAAATGATTTGTGGTAATATTTATTCAATGATGTATATAAAGAGTCTATTATGAGACGTTTGTGGTAAGTTTGGTTATTTTATGGGGGGCCCATATGTCATCATCTAAGAGTTCTTCGTCAATAGTAATTACCTTCGTCAATAGTAATTACCTTCATCAATAGTAATTATCTTCGTCAATAGTAATTACTTTCGTCAATCAATAGTAATTCCTTCGTCAATAGTAACTACCTTTACCAGACGTCAAACAACTTGCTGTTTCATATTACAGGCGTCGAACCAATTGTCGTTTCACATTACAGGCGTCAAACCACTTTTCTTTTCACATCACCAGTTGTCAAGCCACTTGCCTTTTCACATTTCAAGTGCTAAGCTAGAAATCTTCTATAAATAGAGGCCTAGTGCTTCATTATTTTCACGAATTCATTCAAGCTATAGAGAGAAAGTATAGAGAGAATAAGAGAGAAAGAAGAAGAGTATTCTCACACTACACTAATGCGATATTCAATCTACTACTAATGTAAGGGGTGTTATTCTTTCTTATTCATGAAGAGAACTGTTGTTATTCCATTGCTTATTATTCTGCTTTGAATAACTTTTGTACGCTGGTTTACCCTCTACTTGGTGACATTCTTCTATTATTCTATTGGAACATCCTATCATGTGTTTTACACCGGACCGTTCCATCTTTATTATTATTATTCTTTGGAACATCCTCGTCATGTGTTTTACACCGGACTGGTTCCGCTCTTTATTATTATTACATTGGAATATCTTGTCGGTTGCAAATTTTGCTCGACTTTGGTTCCGTTATTATTATTACGTTGGAATAACTTTGTCATGCTGCGGTACCGCATGCATGGTGATTTCGTTTTGTTATTCCATTCTTTATTATACTCAGTTGGTTAAAGTTTTGACTTCTATACTCCATGAAATTAGTATAATATCCTTGATATTTGCACTTCATCCAGTATCTTTTCATAGAAATATTCTTCTGATCATTCTTGAATTTTACTCTACAAAGCAGTATCATGTTGACAATTTGGACATTATTAGTTCCTGGATAAATTAATTATTGAACTTGTTTTTATTGAATTCTTATATCATTGTCATCATCCTCATGTTTATATTATGTTGAAAATCATCTGTGGCCTGTAGTGCATAGATGGACTTGGTATGATTATGACCATGGATTATTCGGTGTAATCATGTCCGTAATGTTACAAATGATGTGGTAAAAGTTATCATTGGGCCGTAGTGCATTGATGGACAGTTGTTGGCAAGATCATGACCATTAATGAATACACGAATGTCCTTGGCTGTAGTGCATGGATAATTTGTGGTCGTGATACTAAAGAATATCCTTGGCCGTAGTGCATGGGTGATTCGATGATGTGGATTATTTATTAAAGTCGAGTCCCAAATGATAAAAGTCATGAAAAACCTTTTAAATCATAAAAGATAGTAGATTTTATTCTCTACTTGACTCTTTTAATGGATTGCTTGTTCCGTCATGCTTAAACTTGATGTTGTTATATTTTATCAGTTTAACACTATTGAAGGCTAACGATAATTTATTCTGCATTATCTTAGTCATAATATTTCTTACTGGGCTAGTTGAGCTCACCCTTTCTTTCACTGTTCTCTTCAGGAAATGAGAACATAACAGGGACTAGTCGGGGAACAGAGTGATGGTCTAGAGGATAGCATTAGTAGTCCACACTATTCTGTGAAATAGTGTGTTAATAATTGTAATGAGGACTCCTTTTGAGTTTGTATAATCTCTAGTAGACAATAATTGTATTCTAACTCACAGTTATGTTTTGTCGTATTGTACACGACAGTTATAGTAGTAAGTTGTATTTGAATTTGGTACCATGTATCTGACGACCCAAGATGGGTGATGTATACCTAATTTTGGGGGCGTCACAGTGAATAGTACTTCGAAAATAGTACCTCGTGAATAGTACCTCAGAATGAAAAGTGTCCCAAATACCCGAGTGAATAATATTCTAGTAAATAATAACCGGGTGAATAGTAACTCGTGAATAGTACTCTGGCACGAAAAATGTCCCGAATACCCGAGTGAATAATATTCGAGTGAATAGTAATTGGGTGAATAGTAACCCATAAATAGTAACTCATTAATATTACTCCGTGAATAGTACTCATAAAAGGAAAATATAAAAGAAGACAATATTCCATCACGAGTACAAAAGAAATGATATCTCATACGAGTATAATAGAATATACGAAACTGCAAATGGATTTTCACCCGCTTATATCAGTAATCCACGTGAGCAGCATCATTTCCACAATTTAATAAAGAATGAATACGAAGGGTCATTCACCATGCATGCGGTAGTCCCTGTAGACAGGTTATTCTAACAGAATAATAAAGAATGGAATAACAGAAGAATTTCACCATGCATAAGGTAGTCCTCATAGATAGGTTATTCTAACAGAATAATAAAGAATGGAATAACAGAAGAATTTCACCATGCATACTGAGAAGTCCATAGATCATGAGTTATTCCAATGTAATAATAAATAATGGAATAACGTAAGAATTTTACCATGCATACGGTGAGTCCACAGATACAAAAGTTATTCCAATGTAATAATAAAGAATGGAATAACAACCCTTACGAGTATTGAAAGAAAATAACTCTCTTCATGAATACGAAAGAAATAATTGTTGAGCTCACCCTTTCTTTCACTGTTCTCTTCAGGAAATGAGAACATAGCAGGGACTAGTCGGGGAACGGAGTGACGGTCTAGAGGATAGCATTAGTAGTCCTCATTATTCTATGAAATAGTGTGTTAATAATTGTAATGAGGACTCCTTTTGAGTTTGTATAATCTCTAGTAGACAATAATTGTATTCAAACTCACAGTTATGTTTTGTCGTATTGTACACGATAGTTGTATTAGTAAGTTGTATTTGAATTTTGTACCATGTATCTAACGACCCAAGATGGGTGATGTATACCTAATTTTGGGGTCGTCACAGTTGGTATCAAAGCTTAGGGATATGATCCCTGGCTAAGATGTGAGAATAGTACTAGGAGGGGAGAGACGGGGAATTCCTTCGCTAGTATGACCTACCTAAGTTTATGTGGTATTTAATTGGTCGGTCAAAATTTAGGGATAATATGTTACATGTCAATTAACCTTTGTTTTGTGGCAGTATCTGAAAATGACATCCGAGAATGTTGAGAATAGCAATGGAGCACAGGCGACCGTTGATTCACCACATATTAATAATCAGTATAATGTGCATCAGGAAGGCGACAATCCTCATGCAAATAACAACACTGACCAAATGGTGAATGATCAAATGTTCAGGGGCTTTATGCAATTCATGCAACAAAGAAAGTAGAGCGGCTCCGTCCAAAATGCGGTGGAAACACTAGAAACTCTCAAGCACACCGCTAAATGCTTCAAGGAGCCGACCACCAAGTTTAAGGGAGAGCCAAAACCACTTATGGCGGAAGCATGGATAAAGCAGATCACCAAGGTATTTGATGTCTTGGGGTG
The DNA here is from genome assembly GCA_020205605.1 of Panax ginseng. Taxonomy (NCBI): domain Eukaryota; kingdom Viridiplantae; phylum Streptophyta; class Magnoliopsida; order Apiales; family Araliaceae; genus Panax; species Panax ginseng. Next base: position 57,457,052 of record CM035140.1, on the reverse strand, counting down.
CTCCGAGGAATAAAAAGTTCCCTTTGCCGCCTTTATGTTGCGCGGAGAGGCAGATTACTGGTGGGAATCGGTAAAACGTACTCAACCTGCCGTACTAAAGATGTCTTGGGAGAAGTTCCAAGAGCTGTTCAATGACAAATACTTTCCCGAAAGTATTCGTCACATGAAGGAGGTGGAGTTTATCAAGTTGGAATAAAACAATATGACCGTGTCGCAATACGAGGTTAAATTTGCGGAGTTATCCCGGTTTGCGTCCCACTTGGTGGATAATGAAGAGAGAATGACACGGATGTTTTTAAGAGGTTTGAAGTCGGAATACGTCCAACATCTTATTTCTCATAAACTGTGTTTATATTCAGATGTTGTAAATAGGGCTCAGTTAGTGGAGCGCGATAACGAGTCAACGTAACTTAAAGAGAGCAGCCAGCAAAATGATAATACCAGCGAGAGCAGTCATCGAAGCGGTGACAACAAGTGTGGAGGAATCAACAAAGCGAGAATGGTAACCACTTCAAAGGGTAATCAGGGCCAAAACAATAAGAATGGACATTTCAAGAAGAGGAGATTCAACAATGATGGAAAGACGTCAGCACCAGCACCTGTCGTTAAGGAAGGAGAACGACCACCTATCATATGTTTCAAATGCGGAGGGGAGGGGCACATCAGTCCAAACTGCGCGATGCCGTCCAAAGCATGTTATAATTGTGGAAGAGAAGGTCACTTAGCCCGATTTTGTCGTTCACCGAAGATAAATTCAGTTAGGATGGAGGCACCAAAGGTCATTCCCGAAAAAGTCAAAACCTAGAGTGCAAGGGAGAGCGTTTGTTGTGACCTCCCGAAGCAAGGAACCCGAATGAGGTCATCACGGGTAAGCTTATCATAAACTCTAACGAAATCTATACTTTATTTGATACCGGTTCTACCCATTCTTTTATTTCTCCTACTTGCGCTAATCGATTAAATTTGACTCCAAAGAAATTAGACTTTGACTTATCTGTGGAAACTCCGTTGGGAGAAACCTTCATTACATCCACTGTTTATAAGTCTTGTTTGGTTCAAATCGGTACCCTCACATTACCTATAGATCTTATTTCATTGAAAATACTTGCATTTGACGTGATTCTAGGGATTGATTGGTTAACTACTCATCATGCAAAAATTGATTGTTTCCGTAAGGTTGTTAGCTTTCATATTCCTAATCAACCTATTATGCGAATTCAAGCGACCAAACCATTAAAATCAATCACGGTCATCTCAAGCCATAAAGCTATTCATTTATTGAAAAATGGATGTCAAGCTTTCTTAGCTCATGTCACAAATTTAAACAAAAATACGTCAGTTTTGAACGATATTTATATTGTTAATAAATTTCCTGACGTATTCCCCGAAGAACTTCCTGGCCTACCCCCTGAGTGTGAAATTGAATTTTGTATCGACCTTGAACCCGGTACAAAACCCATTTCCAAAGCCCCATATCGAATGGCTCCTATTGAACTTCAAGAGTTAAAAACCCAACTGTAGGAATTGTTAGACATTGGCTTTATTCATCCTAGTACTTCTCCTTGGGGTGCTTCTGTTCTATTCGTGAAGAAGAAAGATGGGAGTATGTGACTTTGTATTGATTATCGGGAGTTGAATCATGTCACCATCAGAAATAGGTATCCATTTCCACGTATTGATGACCTATTTGACCAGTTGCAAGGAGCCAAATTCTTTTCAAAGATTGATCTTCGTTCCGGATATCACCAATTGAAGATTAGAACCGATGACATTCCAAAGACGGCTTTCAGAACTCGGTACGGGCATTATGAATTCTGTAATAACTCGAGATTTTCTAAATAAAATAAATAAGAAAATTTGCGTATAATTTTTTTTTATTTAATGACGAGAATAAGTGTCTAGTAATGTGAACGATAAATACGAATATATTTATTTCTTTAAAAATTAGAAATAATTTTGGAATTATTAATTACTACAAATTATATTTTTATGGTAATTAATTTACGTAGCGTAAATGTTTTATTAATTATTTTCCATGATAACATGATTGGAAATAATATATGAAGTGATAATTAGAATTTATATAATATATATTTTATTATATGAATTGTTCGTAATATTTAAATCAAGTATTTTAACTTGATATACGAAAGAGAAGTCGATATATGAGATCCAAACCCCGAATTGGGATTGTGATCAAGAGATGAGAATAATAATATTATATTATTGTTATAATGATTTTACAAAGACAATAATTATATATCGTATGTAAGTGACAGATAATATTGAGCAATGACGATCAATTAGGTCATATAGCATATTATCGTCTTTGTGAAACCCTAATTATTAAACTTCCATTTAGATATGACTAAGTAGTGATTTGTGTATATGAAGGTTATCGTGTATAAGATGTCAGTAATTAGAAGAAAACCCTAATTATCATTGTATGTCGATAATTAGACAAACCCTAATTATTACAACCCTAATCCATTGAAGTTAGAGACCGTAATGACTATGTTAGAACATACACGTATAATTAGAGAACCCTAATGGTCAATTAGAAACCCTAATTGATGGCGTTAAGAAACCCTAATTAGAAAATCCTAATTTTCTATAAAAACCCTAATTTAAAATTATCGGGTTTAATTACGATGTTATTGTATAAATATTTTAATTTACCAAAGGATAGAAAGTAATTGATAAATAATAAGAATTACCATCTAGTGATTAAATATTACATTTAATTGCCATGTACAAGAATGCCCATGAAATTATATGCGAAATTACCAAAATACCCTTTTGTCCATCTTAGTGCATTATTTGTGCATTATTGTGCTACCAATCCCACCAAATCCGGCCAACCACTCCATAATTATTATGTGAGCTCAATTATGCCAGCCATATAAGCATCCAAGACAATCTAAGGGTCTATATATAGAGATTGAAGGAGAAATAATGAAAACACACTCTAATATTTTCTAAACTCTCTAGCCACACTCTCTCAAGCTCTAGCCAACGAAATTCTCTTACCCATAAGCTCCTAATCAAATCCCAACCATTACAAACAACAAATCAGAAGCATCAAAGCCAAAAAAATCAAAAAATCGGTTGTAAAAGGTATGAAATTCTCTAATTTTGAAATCCTTCGATTAGATGTTAATTGATGCAATTGATTGTTTAAAGTAGTGTAATAGGGAGTCTATTAATGTTCTGGGTTGTTAAATTCAGGACCCATAACATCAAAGTGCACGAATTTGAAGATTTAAACAAGTTGGAAAACCAAATTACATTATTTTTTTCACCAAATGTCGAGGCTATAACTCTTTGTTAGATCTCGAGTTTTGTTGTTTAAAAGTTGTTATAGGTAGCCCGATATGTGGTCTTTAAACTCCAAAAGGAATCAGTGTCTATATCTATTGTATATCGGGATTTATAAGCGATCAAAGTGGGTTGATGGCGTTGACCTACTGCTTTTTCAAACCCGTAAAATATTCTAAGTGTCCAGGAATTTTTTTTTGGCAAATGTCAGGCCTTATATCTCGGTCATCTTTAATGTGTTTTGTGTTCTAAAGGTTGATATGTGTAGCTTGTTATGTGGTATTTAATCTCCAAAACAAATCAGGTCTATATGTTACACGATCACCAAGTTATAGAGGTCCAAAGTAGGCACCTCAAGTCATTTTTAAATGAAGAACGACTTTTGGCAGACTACTTTGAGGTTCGATTCTCCCATCATCTGATGTTTCTTAGAGGTTATGATTGTTGGTAATTGTAGTATTGTATTTCCTCTACAAGACCCAATTTATAGATTGTCCAAATTCGCTAAGATGAGAGAGTTATTCACTTGGTCAAAGTAGGCCACCTTGGTTCGCCTTATGAAGATCTCGGTAGGCTCAAGAACACCTATAATGACACTTCGTCACTATAGGGGCCTTTAGCTTACGCTTTAATTATTTTAATTTCGATTTTCCTAAAAATGATTTAAAAATTAGAAAAATTAGATTTTAATTATTAAAAATACCAAATAAATTATGAAAAATTATTTTAAAGTCTAAAAAATAGTTTTTAATTATTTTGAGTATATTTCATAAATATTTAACATTTTTGGAATATAAAGGTATTTATTTATTTAATTATAATATTAAATAAATGACTTAAAAATAGTTTTAATTCATGAAAAATCATGAAAAATTATATTATGGTATAAGAAAATATTTTAAGTTATTTCCCATGACTTTTAATATTTTGTGATGAATTTCATTAATTAATTATATATTAATGATATTAAAGTTATATTAAATAATTTAGTTTAAAATGATTTTAAAATTATAAAAATCATTTTAAATGAAATTAAGGTATTTAAAAATATTTGAAGTTATAAAATATAACTTTTAATATTTAAAGGATAATTTCATTAATAATTTAATATTAATGATATTAAGATAATATTAATGATATTTAGTTTATTTAATAATTATTATTAAATAAATAGTTTAAAAATGGTTTTATTTATTTAAAAATCATTTAAAGAGGATATTAAGGATTTAAAAATATTTTAAGTTATAATTAATGACTTTTAATATTTGATGAATAGTACATTAATATTTATATATTAATGGTGATTATTTAAAATGATTTTAATTGTTTTAAAAATCATTTAAGGGTAATATAAATGTTTTAAAATAGTTTGAGTTATTATAAATAACTTTTATATTTTGGCAATGGTTTCATTAATAGTTTAATATAAATTAATTATTAATGATAATGGAATTGTTTAATGTTTAAGTCATTTAATTATGATTCGATGTTTGAAAGTTATAAATTTACCAAACTAGTTTGATTGTAGAGAACCTGCATGAAGTCGAGATTTGATGAAGAGCACCCATAGTAACAGTTATATCACTATAAGCCCTTGAGTGACAGATTTAATTTATTTTAAAATTTTCAATTTCTGGAAAATTCGAAAATGATTAAAAGTAAAATGTTTGATATTTACAAATGTTGAGGTATAGGATAAGAGTCTTAGACTCAGTATTTACCCGATAAAGTCAGATGACGCAAACAAATGTCGAATTCTATAATAGAAAAAAAAAAAGGCTCAGAAGAGCATGGATGAGATATTTGAAAAATGTATAAAATATTTCAAGTATAGAATATGAACTAAAAGTATGATCACTGCGATTATGTGATGACGTGATTAGACTATGTGCTGACTGTAATAGACAGTACTATGTGTTATGATATATTGTTCTAATCGAACGAATGATCTGATTATTGATAGGTTGTGATAAAGAGATAAAACCTAAGTTGAGATTTGTAATCAGCGAATCAGGCAAGTATCTTACCTTTGCATTTCCTTTATGCAATGGACATGAGTAAGAAGTTTCAGAATTTTTCTATTCCTGTACAGATTATGTACGCTTTGATTATCAACATGTTAGCTCAGATATATATTCTGTTAAGTTGATTTCTAAATGGTTATACAAGTGTCCCCACTTGGATAATCATGGCATTTATTCACATGTTGATACACTTTTTCAATTACCCGTATACATATATGTTGAATTACATATTATTGTTGAGCAAGATTAAAACCTTCTGCTTGGAAACCGTGCATGTATGAACATCCCGATAATGGGAAATTTTTATGCGCTTTCCAGACAAAGGGGAGCGATGAATTTCGCTCAAGTTATGTAGTATTGATCATCTACAGGTACAACGGGTCATCACCCTCCGTGTCTGTAAGTTATGACGGTTTGATGAATTTCGCTAAACCTTTTCGAAAATGAAAACCATGTTCATAGTATGTTTCTTAAACCCTATTCATGGATGGAGCCTCATTTCAAGAATTTGAAATAGAGTTGTTATGTGAATTTTTATCAAGATGATTACTTCACAACTTTCTATTCGTTGTAGAAGTGTTATGTAAAGAGAATACTTATATTCTTTCAAACTTATATATATAATTGCTATTACTTGTTTGGGCACTCAAATGCTCATCCTTGCTTAAACTAAATGTTTTCAATTCACAGACGATCGAACCAAGGCTCGTACACGAACAAGGAAAAGAAAAGCTATTCAATGAGATTTAGTATGAGTTAATGGTTATAGTTAGTAAAGACAATGGAATCTATTGTCAAGTATTGTAAGGAATGTATTTGAAGGTCACGTGCACAGGGAAAGTAAACTTTGATGTATGTAAATTAAGTTCAATTATATTATTATTATTTAGTATTATTCACTTTAAAGAAATGGTATCGTGGAGAACCGAGTTCGGCTTTCAAGTATCCGGATTTGGGGTCGCCACAAAGTTGGTATCAAAGTCAGAGGTTATAAACGTTAGAATGCGAAACCTAGGTTATAACCTTAGTAGAATGGATAACGAAAGTTAAGATAGATATTCAATGGACGAAGAACTCTGGTGAAGAATTATAACCTTAGTAGAATGGATAACGAAAGTTAAGATAGATATTCAGTAGACGAAGAACTCTGGTGAAGAGTTATAACCTTAGTAGAATGGAGGGACGAAAGTTAAGATAGATATTCAAAGGACCATGAGACGGGAAGTACTCGGTGAGAAGTTATAGGATATGATGAGTTGAAGAGATTCATCGAGTTTTAGTGGTACTAAATAAAATATTACTTCATTTTAATGATGAATATATTTTATTTCAGTAATGATGTTGTCTCGTTTATTGTGGTCATAGGATGGATGACGAAAGTCAAAAAAGTAATTCATTGACCCAAGAGACGATGGACTCTAGCGAGGAGTACACAAACAAAGGAGATGATAAGAGATTTGATAGTTAGAACTATTTACTTAAAGGTTAGAGCCGAGCAAGCGAGAGCACGTAATCGTACTTTCCATTTCTAACAAAGAAGACAAGGATGCTTTTCACCAACACGATAAATTAGCCGAAAGTTACGAGAGAGGTTGGAGCAGAGAGAGATACGAGATAGATAAATTGAAGGTTGAGATAGAAGCCAAAGACACCAGGATATATACCTTGGAGCAGGCTTTAGACATCGCCTTTATGCGATTTGATGCGAAGTGGATGGAGCTGCCTTTCGGCAGAGAGAGATAGGCGTTGATGTGTTTATAGAGATGGATTGAATAAATTCATCGTCAAACAAAATAAGAGACAACGATATAGAACTCTTGATTCTTTGTGTATATATACTACATGCTAATCGGGTAACTTATGTATGTAGATGTCTCATGAAAAGATATGTGGAATAAGAAGGATCGATCCATACCCCAGAGCTAATATCGAGGCCACAAATTAAATAGAAGCTTACCAAGAATCCAAATCGGACGAGGTGGCTATAGTGGAAAACGTAGTATCGATCCGTAAATGGTGGATTTGACAGATAGTGATTCGTATACTAAAGTTGAAGTCGCTCACATCAACGAAAAGTGCGTGAGATCCGGAGAACAAGGTTTCTTCACTAGAAAGGTTGTGGGAGATAGAAAAGTTGCTTAATATTCAATTGCGAAAAGCATTAAAAGAAACAATGGAAGAGCAAGATAAGCTCAAAATCCAAATTGATCAGATGGGAGCCTCAAGCAACACTCCGTGTGCAGCTCCGAGAGGTAAAGGAAAAAGAAAGATAGAAGACCCTGAGGTAGGAAAACCTAATAAGAAGAAAGGGAAGAAGATATGTTATGTTTGCGGACGTGAGGGACATACCTCTCATTATTGTCCTTATTTAGAACCAGGTTCATGTTTTGTTTGTAGGAGGAAAGGCCATCAAGCGAAAAGATGTCCAAGAAAAAGATTTAGGTTATGTTGAGTAGATGTAATGTGTATGATAAGTGATGAACTATTTTCAACTTTTGTGTTGATCAAGTTTATAAATCCCGACTTTTGAGTCACAAAGGGATAGCAGATGTTTAAAGCAATATGTGCTATGGTATGTTAAGTTCTATTAATGTGAAGTGCTATGGTTGGAAGTACCATGAGTGTCACAAGTTGGATTAATGAAGTAAGTTGTTATAAAGGTAGCAGATATTTATCTGAATATTGGTTAATATAGTAAACCAAGTTTCAAAATTTAATATTTTGGAATATATGATTATTTGAGTAGAAAATTTTGTGTTATATATCGAACGTATACGATGAGGCTTAGAATGTAAGGAAATGAAGAATAATTTATGATTATGTCACCGAGACGAAAACGAAAACCAGCCGCGAAAGATCAACCAGATAATCGAACGTCGAACGCCAAAGACTTTAAGGCAATCCTATTGTTAGGGTATAGAGGATTAAGTGACTCAGTAGAAGCGTTTATGATAGTTAGGATAACGGAAAGGGCAAAAGACAAATTTTATCACCTATACGATAAAAGGAAAATGAGATAAAGAAAAAGTTTGTGTGCTTTGTGTGAGGGCAGAAGAGACATATCTCTTCCAATTGTCCCAATTCAAGAATGTATAGCGAATGTTTTATTTGTGAATCAATGGAGTATAAGATGAAAGAGTATAAGGTGAAAGATTATTCAAGAAGGAGAAGTGAGATAAGGAATGTGAATACGAGAAATGACAGTAAGATATAGGCGACAATGAAACCAATTTCAACAAACAACCCAACTGCGAGGGTCTACAACATGACTACAGACAGATACAAGTGGGCAAACCGAAATGTAACTCCGTGTGCTATTTGAATAACTTATGTGTCTTATATGATTTTCCTCAGATATATACATATAGTAGATTACTTTATTAAAGAAATTTTGAGGAAGGAATTTGAGTTCTTTTAGAAATCAAATTTCGCATTTATCGAATAGACAAGCGTTATGAAGAATAATTAAAGATCGGCCTCGATCAAGTATGATTGAGATCTACATACAATGATTATATGTGCTATGTACCCTTTTATGCTTATGAGTTTTAGAAATGCGGTGATTCCTGGGGACTAATCCTTATAAGGGAGGTGAATGTAATAACCCGAGATTTTCTAAATAAAATAAATAAGAAAATTTATGTATAATTTTTTTTTATTTAATGACGAGAATAAGTGTCTAGTAATGTGAACGATAAATACGAATATATTTATTTCTTTAAAAATTAGAAATAATTTTGGAATTATTAATTACTACAAATTATATTTTTATGGTAATTAATTTACAGAAGCGTAAATGTTTTTATTAATTATTTTCCATGATAACATGATTGGAAATAATATATGAAGTGATAATTAGAATTTATATAATATATATTTTATTATATGAATTGTTCGAATATTTAAATCAAGTATTTTAACTTGATATACTGAAAGAGAAGTCGATATGAGATCCAAACCCCGAATTGGGATTGTGATCAAGAGATGAGAATAATAATATTATATTATTGTTATAATGATTTTACAAAGACAATAATTATATAATTGTGTATAAAGTGAATGACGATAATATTGAAAGCAATGATGATACCAATTAGGTCATAGCATATTATCGTCTTTGTGAAACCCTAATTATTAAACTCGATTCTTTAGATATGACTAAGTAGTGACTGTGTATATGAAGGTTACTGTATATAAGATGCTCAGAATTAGAAGAAAACCCTAATTATCATTGTATGTCGATAATTAGACAAACCCTAATTATTACAACCCTAATCGGTTGAAGTTAGAGACCGTAATGACTATGTTAGAACATACACAGATAATTAGAGAACCCTAATGGTCAATTAGAAACCCTAATTGATGGCGTTAAGAAACCCTAATTAGAAAATCCTAATTTTCTATAAAAAACCCTAATTTAAAATTATCGGGTTTAATTACGATGTTATTGTATAAATATTTTAATTTACCAAAGGATAGAAAGTAATTGATAAATAATAAGAATTACCATCTAGTGATTAAATATTACATTTAATTGCCATGTACAAGAATGCCCATGAAATTATATGCGAAATTACCAAAATACCCTTTTTGTCCATCTTAGTGCATTATTTGTGCATTATTGTGCTACCAATCCCACCAAATCCGGCCAACCACTCCATAATTATTATGTGAGCTCAATTATGCCAGCCATATAAGCATCCAAGACAATCTAAGGGTCTATATATAGAGATTGAAGGAGAAATAATGAAAACACACTCTAATATTTTCTAAACTCTCTAGCCACACTCTCTCAAGCTCTAGCCAACGAAATTCTCTTACCCATAAGCTCCTAATCAAATCCCAACCATTACAAACAACAAATCAGAAGCATCAAAGCCAAAAAATCAAAAATCGGCTTGTAAAAGGTATGAAATTCTCTAATTTTGAAATCCTTCGATTAGATGTTAATTGATGCAATTGATTGTTTAAAGTAGTGTAATAGGGAGTCTATTAATGTTCTGGGTTGTTAAATTCAGGACCCATAACATCAAAGTGCACGAATTTGAAGATTTAAACAAGTTGGAAAAACCGAATTCTGTTATTTTTTTTCACCAAATGTCAGAGGCTATAACTCTTTGTTAGATCTCGAGTTTTGTTGTTTAAAAGTTTTTATAGGTAGCCTGATATGTGGTCTTTAAACTCCAAAAGGAATCAGGTCTATATCTATTGTATATCGATTTATAAGCAAATAAAGTGGGTTGACCAAAGATTGACCTACTGCTTTTTCAAACCCGTAAAATATTCTAAGTGTCCGTGAATTTTTTTTGGCAAATGTCGTGCCTTATATCTCTGGTCATCTTTAATGTGTTTTGTGTTCTAAAGGTTGATATGTGTAGCTTGTTATGTGGTATTTAATCTCCAAAACAAATCAGTCTCTATATGTATTACTTGATTAAGAGTTATTTAAGGTCAAAGTAGGTTGACCAAGATTGACGTAAAAAATTCTCAGCAAATTTCTAAATTTTCTAAGTGTTAATTTTTCTGACAAGGTTTGACCACACTTTATCTGCTTGATTTCTTGTTGTTATGATGATGTTAAGTGTTAGCGTTGTAGTCCTACATGTTGTCTACACACTAGAAGTGATAGAGCACAAAAATGTTACACGATCACCAAGTTATAGAGGTCCAAAGTAGGCACCTCGAAGCTGTTTTTCGTGAAGAACAGCTTTGGCAGCTACTTTGAGGTTCGATTTCTCCCAGATCTGATGTTTCTTAGAGGTTATGATTGTTGGTAATTGTAGTATTGTATTTCCTCTACAAGACCCAATTTATAGATTGTCCAAATTCGTTAAGATGAGAGAGTTATTCACTTCACCACCAAAGTAGGCCACCTTGCCTCGCCTTATGAAGATCTCTGGTAGGCTCAAGAACACCTATATAGCGACATACTTCCGCCACTATAGGGCCTTTAGCTTACGCTTTTAATTATTTTAATTTCGATTTTTCAAAAATGATTTAAAAATTAGAAAAATTAGATTTTAATTATTAAAAATACCAAATAAATTATGAAAAATTATTTTAAAGTCCTAAAAATAGTTTTTAATTATTTTGAGTATATTTCATAAATATTTAACATTTTGGAATATAAAAGGTATTTATTTATTTAATTATAATATTAAATAAATGACTTAAAAATAGTTTTAATTCATGAAAAAATCATATTATGGTATAAGAAAATATTTTAAGTTATTTTCCATGACTTTTAATATTTTGTGATGAATTTCATTAATTAATTATATATTAATGATATTAAAGTTATATTAAATAATTTAGTTTAAAAATGATTTTAAAATTATAAAAATCATTTTAAATGAAATTAAGGTATTTAAAAATATTTGAAGTTATAAAATATAACTTTTAATATTTAAAGGATAATTTCATTAATAATTTAATATTAATGATATTAAGATAATATTAATGATATTTAGTTTATTTAATAATTATTATTAAATAAATAGTTTAAAAATGGTTTTATTTATTTAAAATCATTTAAAGAGGATATTAAGGATTTAAAATATTTTAAGTTATAATTAATGACTTTTAATATTTGATGAATAGTACATTAATATTTATATATTAATGGTGATTATTTAAAATGATTTTAATTGTTTTAAAAATCATTTAAGGGTAATATAAATGTTTTAAAAATAGTTTGAGTTATTATAAATAACTTTTATATTTTGCAATGGTTTCATTAATAGTTTAATATAAATTAATTATTAATGATAATGGAATTGTTTAATGTTTAAGTCATTTAATTATGATTCCGATGTTTGAAAGTTATAAATGGCCAAACTAGTTTACTCAGAGAACCTAAGTTATGAAGTCCAGTGATTTGATGAAGAGCACCCATAGTAATAAATTATATCACTATAAGCCCTCGAGTGATGATTTAATTTATTTTAAAATTTTCAATTTCTGGAAAATTCGAAAATGATTAAAAGTAAAATGTTTGATATTTACAAATGTTGAGGTATAGGATAAGAGTCTTAGACTCAGTATTTACCCGATAAAAGTCAGCTTGACGCCGACAAATGTCGTAATTCTATAATAAAAGAAAAGGCTTCTGTAAGAGCATGGATGAGATATTTGAAAAATGTATAAAATATTTCAAGTATAGAATATGAACTAATAGTATGATCACTGCGATTATGTGATGACGTGATTAGACTATGTCTTGAATGTAATAGACAAAAGATTATGTGTTATGATATATTGTTCTAATCGAACGAATGATCCGATTATTGATAGGTTGTGATAAAGAGATAAAACCTAAGTTGAGATTTGTAATCATTTAATCGTGTAAGTATCTTACCTTTTGCATTTCCTTTATGCAATGGACATGAGTAAGAAGTTTCGAATTTTTCTATTCCCCGCATGATTATGTACGCTTTGATTATCAACATGTTAGCTCGTATATATATTCTCGTTAAGTTGATTTCTAAATGGTTATACAAGTGTCCCCACTGGATAATCATGGCATTTATTCACATGTTGATACACTTTTTCAATTACCCGTATACATATATGTTGAATTACATATTATTGTTGAAAGCAAGATTAAAACCTTTCTGGTTTGGAACCGTGCATGTATGAACATCCCGATAATGGGAAAAATTTTTATGCTTTTATGGACAAAGGGTGAGCGATGAATTTCGCTCAAGTTATGTAGTATTGATCAATACAGGTACAATCTGGCCGATCACCCTCCGCGTCTGTAAGTTATGACTTGGCCATGGATGAATTTCGCTAAACCTTTTCGAAAATGAAAACCATGTTCATAGTATGTTTCTTAAACCCTATTCATGGATGGAGCCTCATTTCAAGAATTTGAAATAGAGTTGTTATGTGAATTTTTATCAAGATGACATTACTTCACAACTTTCTATTCGTTGTAGAAGTGTTATGTAAAGAAAATACTTATATTCTTTCAAATTATATATATAATTGCTATTATCACTTGGCACTCAAATGCTCATCCTTGCTTAAACTAAATGTTTTCATTCGTTTATTTGATCGACCAAGGCTCGTGCACCTAACAAGGAAAAGAAAAGCTATTCGAATGAGATTTAGTATGAGTTAATGGTTATAGTTAGTAAGACAATGGAATCTATTGTCAGGTATTGTAAGGAATGTATTTGAAGGTCACGTACCTGGGAAAGTAAACTTTGATGTATGTAAATTAAGTTCGAATTATATTATTATTATTTAGTATTATTCAGCTTAAAGAAATGGTATCGTGGAGAACCGAGTTCGGGTTTCAAGTATCCGGATTTGGGGTCGCCACAAATTCCTAGTCATATCCTTTGGATTGACTAATGCTCCTGCTGCCTTCATGGATATGATGAACCTAGTATTCAAGGAATATTTGGATCACTTTGTGGTCGTCTTTATTGTTGACAACCTTATTTATTCCAAAAGCCGTGAAGATCATGAGCAACACTTGAGGCTGACACTCCAAAAGCTTCGTGAATACAAGCTTTATGCCAAGTTGAAGAAATGCGAAGTAGCATTCCTTAGGCACGTAGTATCAAGTCATGGAATATCTATTGACCCAGCAAAGATTGAAGCAATTCAAAGCTGGGAGCAACCTAAATCAATGACCGAAGTACGTAGCTTTCTCGGTTTAGCTGGTTATTATCGGAGATTCATGGAAGGATTTTCTCGAATTTCTACTCCATTGACTCAGCTGACTCGGAAAGATACAAAGTTTGGTTGGAGCGAAGAATGTGAGAAGAGTTTTCAAGAACTCAAGAGGAGACTCATTTCGGCACCTGTTCTGACAATACCATCTGGCTCGGAGGGATTTGTCATCTACGGAAAAGTCATAGCCTATGCCTCAAGACAACTCAAAGAATATGAGAGGAATTATCCCACTCATGATCTAGAGTTGGCAGCTGTTGTCTTCGCACTAAAGATTTGGAGGCATTACTTGTATGGGGAGAAGGTGGAGATCTTTACGGATCATAAAAGCCTCAAATATTTCTATACTCAAAAGGAACTCAACATGCGACAACGATGTTGGCTTGAACTGTTGAAAGATTATGATCATAACATCCAATACCATCTTGGAAAAGCGAACATGGTAGCTGACGCATTGAGTAGAAGATCATATGCAAGTACGAGTGCGATATTGTCAACGTAAAGGCCCATTTTGTGTGACTTACAAAGGATGAAGATAGAGTTAAAGACTCCAGGGACCCATGTGATGATGGGGAATATACGAGTAGAACTGACTTTAATCAATAAAGTTAAAGCTGCTCAAGTTACAGACCTGGAGCTGATGCGTATGAGAAAGAAAGTGCATGAAGGTGCTATGCTGGAAGCAAGAATCGATGAAGAAGGAATACTTCGAGTCAACTCCAGACTTTGTGTTCCTAACGACCCTAATTTAAAGTATAAAATCATGATGGAGGCGCACAACACACCGCGCTTGCAATCCATCTTGGGAGTACCAAAATGTATCATGATATTCAATCATACATTTTGGTGGAGCAATATGAAGAGAGAGATAGCGTTGTTTATCTCAAGGTGTCTAACTTTTCAACGAAGTTAAAGCGAGCATCAAGTACCAAAAGGTCCATTGCAACCACTTGAAATTCCGTAATGGAAGTGGGAGCACATTACCATGGATTTCGCTACCGGTCTTCCAAAGGTTTCTCAAGGCATAGATGCGATTTAGGTCATTATTGATAGATTGACCAAGTCTGCTCATTTCTTACCGATCTGAGAAACTTATATACTTGAACGTCTTGCTCAGATGTACATAAACGAGATTGTAAGATCGCATGGTATGCCTAAGATCCATAGTTTCCGATCGAGACCCAAGATTCACTTCACGATTTTGGGTTAGTTTGCAAAAAGCTATGGGCACAGACTTACGATTTAGCTTTCGGCATATATCATCCTCGACTTTTACGGACAATGAGAGAGACTATTCAAACTCTTGAAGATCTATTAAGACTCTGTGTCCTTGATTTCAAGGGAAGTTGGGACATGTTCTTACCATCGGTGGAGTTTTCCTACAACAACAGCTTATCGCAAGTATTGGCATGGCTCCATTCGAAGCGTTGTATGGAAGAAAGTGTCGCTTCTCCAAAGATCTTTGATGATGAGGTGGGTGAAGCAACGTTGTTGGGACCGGAGTTGGTACGTATGACTACTAAAAAAGATTCAAATGATCCGATAATGTATAAAAACCTCACAAGATCGACAAAAGAGTTATGATGATCTTCATCAAAAGGACGTGGAATTCGATATAGGAGATCATGTGTTGTTGCGTGTTGCTCCATGGAAAGGAGTTACGAGATTTGGAAAGAGAGGAAAACTCAATCCTCGATTCATCTACCCATTTTTAATCCTTGATCGAAAGGTGAATCGTGGCCTATAGACTCGCTTTCCGCCAAGTATGTCTCAGTGTTCATAACGGTTTTCACATATCCATGTTACGTAAATATGTGAAAGACCCGAACCACATTATTGAAGTTAGAACCGACGAAATAGCGAAAGATTTGACGTATGAAGAGGTTCATGTTCAAATCTTGGATAAGAAGGAACATATTCTACGCCTGAGGTTATACCTTCAAAGTTTTGTGGAGAAACCACGATGTAGAGGAAATGACTTGGGAGTTAGAATCAAATGAAATCAAGGTATCCTTACCTCTTCGACATACCAGTGCACGTACCCTAATTTCGAGGGCTAAATTTCATAAGAAGGGAGGTTGTAAGACCCCAACTTTTTATAAATAAAGATGAATTTTCTATAAATATTATTTTTGAATATTATGGAGTAAATTTGATATAATGTTATAGTTGTGGGTAATATTTATAAATTTTGCAAAAGTAAGCAAGTTGTTATAAAATATTCGTTTGGTCTGGGAATATTCTTTTTGTCGGGGGAATATTCGATGACGACAAGACAATCATTAGTGGACCCCACAACGGAATTATTGTCGGATTGAGAAAATGACATAAATACTTTATGAAAATAACTACGGAGGTGTTACCGTTAAAACCTGCTTGAACTACTCAAGAGTAAAAGTACAAGAATATCGCTGCGGTTGCATAAGTAGCACACTGTGTATTGATTATTGATGCTTACGTGAGAAGTCACTCATCTATACTCAATTATTGCTACAAAGAATTGCTACATCATATCTCTTATATTATTGATTCAATTATTGTCACAAGATCATCCAGATAATATGTCATATTATTAAATCAATAATTGAGACGACAAGTTATAAATGATTACTAATTGTTGAAAGATTAAACATGTGTTGATTAAAATAAAATGATTTGTGGTAATATTTATTCAATCCTCGATGTATATAAAGAGTCTATTATGAGACGCTTTGTGGTAAGTTTGGTTATTTTATGGGGGCCCATATGTCATCATCTAAGAGTCTCTTCAATCAATAGTAATTACCTTCGTCAATAGTAATTACCTTCATCATAGTAATTACCTTCGTCAATAGTAATTACCTTCATCAATAGTAATTACCTTCGTCAATAGTAACTAACTTTACCAGACGTCAAACAACTTGCCGTTTCATATTACAAGCGTCGAACCAATTGTCGTTTCACATTACAGGCGTCAAACCATTTTTCTTTTCACATCACCAGTCGTCAAGTCACTTGCCTTTTCACATTTCAAGTGCTAAGCTAAAAATCTTCTATAAATAGAAGCCTAGTGCTTTATTATTTTTCACGAATTCATTCAAGCTATAGAGAGAGAAAGTATAGAGAGAATAAGAGAGAAAGAAGAACAGTATTCTGTTACTACACTACTGCAATATTCAATCTACTACTAATGTAAGGGGTGTTATTCTTTCTTATTCATGAAGAGAACTGTTGTTATTCCATTGCTTATTATTCTGTTGGAATAACCTGTATACGCAGTTTACCCTATACTTGGTGATACTCTTCTATTATTCTGTTGGAACATCCTGTCTGTGTGTTTTACATCGAACCTGGTTCCGTCTTTATTATTATTCTATTGGAACATCCTGTCTGTGTGTTTTACACCGGACCTGGTTCCGTCTTTATTAGTATTCTGTTGGACCATCCTGTCTGTGTGTTTTACACCGCACCTGGTTCTGTCTTTATTATTCTGTTGGAACATCCTGTTGGTGCAAATTTTTCCTGACCTGGTTTCGTTATTATTATTCTCGTTGAATAACTCGCCTATGCGCGGCACCGCATGCATGGTGATTTCTTTTGTTATTCCATTCTTTATTATACTCAGTTGGTTAAAGGTTTGACTTCTATACTCCATGAAATTAGTAGAATATCCTTGATATTTGCGCTTCATCCAGTATCTTTTCATGGAAATATTCTTCTGATCATTCTTGAATTTTACTCTACAAAGCAGTATCATGTTGACAATTTGGACATTATTAGTTCCTGGATAAATTAATTCTTGAACTTGTTTTATTGAATTCTTATATCATTGTCATCATCCTCATGTTTATATTATGTTGAAAGTCATCTGTGGCCTGTAGTGCATAGATGGACTTGGTATGATTATGACTAGGGATTATTCGATGTAATCATGACCGTAATGTTACAAATGATATGGTAAAAGTTATCATTGGGCCGTAGTGCATTGATGGACAGTTGTTGGCATGATCATGACCATTAATGAATTCACGAATGTCCTTGGCTGTAGTGCATGGTTATTTGTGGTCGTGATACTAAAGAATATCCTTGGCCGTAGTGCATGGGTGATTCGATGATGTGGATTATTTATTAAACTGAGTCCCCACGATAAAAGTCATGAAAAACCTTGTAAATCATAAAAGATAGTAGATTTTATTCTCTACTTGACTCTTTTAATGGATTGCTTGTTCCGCTGCACTTAAACTTGATGTTGTTATATTTTATCAGTTTAACACTGTTGAAGGCTAACGATAATTTATTCTGCAATATCTTAGTAATAATATTTCTTACTGGGCTAGTTGAGCTCACCCCTTCTTTCACTATTCTCTTCAGGAAATGAGAACATAGCAGGGACTAGTCGGGAACGGAGTAACGATCCAGAGGATAGCATTAGTAGTCCACACTATTCTGTGAAATAGTGTGTTAATAATTGTAATGAGGACTCCTTTTGAGTTTGTATAATCTCTAGTAGACAACAATTGTATTCAAACTCACATTTATGTTTTGTCGTATTGTACACAACAGTTGTATTAGTAAGTTGTATTTGAATTTTGTACCATGTATCTGATGACCCAAGATGAGTGATGTATACCTAATTTTGGGGGCGTCACATCCCTTACCTTAGTAGAAGATTGGATACTGCAAAAGTGAAGTAGCAGAATACTCTTCTTCTTTCTCTCTATAGTTTCTCTCTCTATAGCTTCTCTTGTGAATCTCAGTGAATTGGTGAAAATGAAAGAAGAATTAAGCTTCTGTTTATAGGAGAATGGACTAAATAGTAACTAATTCACTTTAACGGTCCCGCATTGATTCACCATTAGAAAGGACGGTCCAGATTGATTACTATTAAAACCACAACCGATTTGTCCCGCATTGATTTACTTTTAAAACCACCACCGACGGTCCAGATTGGATTACTTTTAAAACCACCACCGACGGTCCAAATTGATTTACTATTAAAACCACCACCAACGGTCCAGATTGATTTACTATTAAAACCACCATCAATGGTACAGATTGATTAACTATTAAAACCACCACCAATGGTCCAGATTGATTTAACTTATTAAACTTTAGTACCCCTAAAGTTTTCCAAGTTTGCATTATTCCCCTCTAACTTTTGTAATTCACTTATCTTCAATAAACACATTCTTAATACTTCAACAATTATTCATCATTAATATTATAACTTATAATATCGACAACCAGATCATTCCCAGGAAAGAGGGGGCTTTTCGATAAAGATTTCTCCTTATTGGAGCGCAATTAGGTGACCAAACCTCTTTCCTCGACAAAACTTTCTAGACATTATCAATAATATAAATAATAATATGAATAAATGTATTGTCTCAATTATTGACTTAATAATAAAAAATATTATGCGAGTGATACTGTGACAATAGTTGAATCAAATAACATGAGATACTATACAACAATTACTGTAGCAATAATTGAGTAAACTGAGTGGATTCTTACGTAAGCATCAATAATCAATACCGTGTACTACTATACAACTATGCGTATTACTGTAGTTTTACCAACGGTATCTCAACAGTTTAACGGTAAAACTTTTGTCGTTATTTTTATAAAAAGATATTTCTGTCATTTTCTAACTCCGACAATTATTCCGTTGTGCGGTCCACAAATGATGGTGTCGTCGTACGGATATTCCCTGACAAAAAGAATATTCCCTGACACAACGAATATTTTATATCAACTTGATTACTTTGCAAAATTTTCAAATATCACCCTTAACTTTAACCTTTTAACAATTTAACCATTTACTAAATAGAATAACAATTATCAGAAAATTGAATACTTTTATTTCGTAAAATTCGGGGTCTTACACACATGACCCATTCTGAGTCGCCAAATATCACACTATAGAAATCAAATACAAACTTTATTTATACAACTGTTGAACTGTTGTGCAGAGTACGACATCACATAAGCTGTGAATTTTAATACAAATATATGTAACTCTCATGGTGCCTCGACCACAACACTTTACAATGGTACTTTACATAAAAGTACAGTCAATAATCATTTTAGAAATTAAAATCTTTGGAAAATGTGACGCCCCCAAATTTAGGTACTTGAAACCCGAACTCGGTGCTTCACGATACCATTTTTATGAGCGAAATAATACTAATAATAATAACAATAATATAAAAATCAAACTTAATTTACATATATCAGAGTCTAATCCCAAGTACGCAACCTTTACTATAATTTTTTACATGATAGATAATGCATATCATTGTCTTAATACAGTTTAACTATTACAAAAGATATCATTAAACATATTCTGTTTGCTTTCCTTTTCACTTGTTCTTGTCTGAACCTTCGGGTTAATCATGTCTAGCTAAAAACATTTAAATTTAAAACAAGAATGAGCATTTGGGTGCCCAGCAAGTAATAGTAATTATAAATATTCGCTGAAAGAATAAATGTTTTCTTTATACATCACTTCTACAATGATTCAATAGTTGTGAAGTAAACTAAACCGATAATAATAACATAACAACTCTATATCACATTTTTGAAACTACGTATTGACTATAAATAGGGTTAAGGTGACATTCTATGAACATTGTTTTCTATTTTTGAAAAGGTTAAACAGAACTTCATCTACAAACCGTCATAACTTACGGACACGAGGGTGTACATCCCATGGGCCTCAGATTGATCAATCATCGCATGTAAGAACGATATTATCGTTTCACTCTGTCTCGCCATTAGTAGCATAAAAGTTTTCCCTTGTTCGGATGTTCATACTTAGTCGGGAATCCGAACCAAAACAATTTAATTGGATACAAAATGGTTTTATCATATTCAACGATATTTCTAAATCTGTGTCTAGCTGATCAAATAGCTTACATGGCTTTTCATTAATGTATACATACGGGGAATCAATAAATATATATAAATATATCAACATGTGATTAAATACAATGATTATCCAAGTGAGGTCACTTGTATAACCATATTTAGAAATTAACGAATGTAATAAATATATCCTCAATTATATAATAATACCATATTGATAAACAATGATCGATACATAATATATATAACAATAGGTTAATAATGCACAATAATAATATAATTCTCAAACTTTCTTACTCATGTCCATTGCATAAAGAAAATGCAAAGGTAGGATACTTGTTCTGTCTCCGGCATTCTAATACGCAACTTAGTTTTTATCTTGTGTATAACAACCTCATCAATAATAAGATCATTTTACTGATTAGAATAACATACTATAATGCATAAGACCGCTTATCATAAATAAAGACATAACCTAATCACCTTGTCACACATATTCAACAGTCATTGAATCCCTAATAATCATTAATACAGTCAAAATATCTAAGTCCATATCAATTTCTGAAACATGTCGGTGTACCGACGGCTTTATCGGGTAATTATCGAGTCTAAGACTCTAGCCTGTAGTTCAATATTTGTAAGTATCAGTCATATTATTTTTAAATGACTTATAATAATTTTTAAACATTTATTATAATTTATCATAAATTTTCAAACATTGGAATCATTATTAAATGATTTAAATATTGAATAATTCTATTATCATTAATATTTAATTAATATTAAACCATTAATAAAACCATTGCTAAAATCTTAAAGTTATTTATAATAACTTAAATACTTTTAAAACATTAATATGAACCTTAAATGATTAAAAATCATTTTAAATAATTACCATTAATATTTAATTATTAATGTACCACTTATCCAAATATTAAAAGTCATTAATTATAACTTAAAATATTTTTAACTCATTTATATCCTTTTTAAATGATTTTTAAATTAATAAAATCATTTTAAAACTATTTATTTAATAAAATTATTAAATAAATTTAATATCATTAATATTAAATTAATATCATTAATATTAATTTATTTATGAAATTACCCTTTAAATATTAAAAGTTATATTTTATAACTTAAAATATCTTTAAACACTTTATTTTCATTTAAAATGATTTTTCTAATATTAAAATCATTTTTAAACTAATTTATTTAATATAATTATTAAATAAATATAATATCATTAATATTAAAATATTAATATTTTTATGACAAAATATCAAAAGTTATAATTTATAACTTAAAATATTTTTATAACCTTTAAATTATTTTCATATGATTTTTAAATCATTAATTCTATTTTCATAATTTATATAATATATTCAATAAATAACTTAATCATCATTAATATTAATTAATTATTTAAATTCATCACAAAATATTAAAAGCCATTAAAAATAACTTAAAATATGTTCTTATACCATAATATAATTTTAATGATTTTTTAGTATTAAAATCATTTTAAACTAATTTATTTAATATTATAATTAAATAAATTAAATACCTTTAATATTTTTTAAAAATATTAGATATTTATGAAATGTATTCAAAATTATTAAAAATTATTTTTTGGACTTTAAAATAATTTTTAGGAATTTAATTTGTATTTTTAATAATTTAAAACTATTTTTTTTCATTTAATAAATAAAATAATTGATTTTAGAAATTATATGTCGCTAAAAGTGGCTTTAGTGACAAAACTGTTGCTGATTGTGTTCTTCAGCAAACCTAGATCTTCAATGTCAATACACAAGGTACCTACTTTGACCTATTATAGATCTTTGGTTATCACGATTCTAGCCTTGCTAATGTGTTGGTATTGTAGTATAACTGTAATACTACCATTAACAATCGATATCATTGACATAACACAACAGATCGGAGAGTTATGGGCCCTCAAATCCTTTGTCAGAGCTGTTCTTCATTTCTGGGTTTTCCAGAAATGAAGAACAGTTCATACTGCCTTCTTTCAATTATTATAACTTGATGTACAAGTCTGATTTATGTGATCTAATACGTTCAGTGTATAGACAACATGCAAGTGAACAAATATAACACATAACATAGATCTAACAACAACAAACAAAGTAGATCTTGTTCGGCAAAAACATTGTCGTAATATTTGTTTAAATCTGTTCTCGAAATTCCAGAAACCCAACTTCGTGATCGAGTGACCCACTTTGACCACATACTACTTTGATCATGTTTGTGATATAAGGAATATTAAGGCATGGATCTATAGTCCATACAGCACACTACAATATGGTTACACTAACATCAACAAAAGGCTTAACATCTGACAGATCAAAGCTTTTAAAAATCTTGTCGATTAATCGCTTAAGACTTTTTGGTTACCTGTAATTCGTCTGGTCATGCCCTACCAACTAAGTTTTGACCGATTATAACTTCAAGTCTACAACAGATCTGACTCCAAATCAAGTTCTATATCAAAGCTCTCATAACATACTACAAGATCAAACACTTGAACAACAAAAACATATAACATACAAATATCTATGAGGACTGACATTTGACTGTCAGACATAAAAAAAAAATTCCAGATTTTATAAAACATCAAATCTGAGGCTATAGATGTTATGGATCTAACATCTATCAACCCAGATCACTTAATTAGACTCCATACAACATGTTTAAACATTAAAACATAAAATCTAACATGGAATCAAAGTCAAAATTTTCAACTAGGGTTTATACCTTTCTTAAGCTATGCTTGAATCTGGCCTTCTGATCTGATAATGGTAATCGTGGGGCTTTGTTTGGGAGCTGATATACTACTATATTTCGTGAGTATAGAGAGAGAGAGGCTTTGGTTGGTTGATTGCTAATGAATGAGCTAATTTATTAGATTTTCTCTCTCTTGATCTATGTAAATGATGGTAAAATGTATATGGTTGGTATATAATAGCTGATATGTTGGAATATTTTTTTTGGTCACATGGAGTTGTTGTAACATTCTAGAATTTTAAATGTAATATTAAATATTTATTGATTTATATAAATATTTAATGGATGTGATTATCGTTGAAAAAATATTTGTTCAATTGATTTAATTTTGTTTAGTTAATTATTTATTAAATAAATAATTGATGAATTAAGGAAATTATTATTATATTGATATTTCAATTTAAATGATTAATTATTTGTATTGTGTTATGTGATTAAAGGATTTATTTAATTAATTGTGATTTGCATTAATTAAAATAAATATGAAAGCTTGATTAAATATAGTGTGACAAATAACTATATTATAATGAGTTATTAAAATAAATTAAAGTAGTTTAATTTAGTTTTAACAAACAAGGCTTAATATATTAATTCTTTAATATTTAAAGGGTTTTGCCAAACAAGCCTTATGGCTTTTGAGATTTCTAGTTATTTAAATTAAATTAAATAAATAAATAAAATAATAAATATAATATATTTATATTATATACGTTTATGTTGGTAACCGATATATTTAATATATGTATTAAGGCCATATCAGTTTTTCATTTTGGTTATTACGCATACTGGCTATCAAAGCTTCATTCTAACTTTGCTAGTCTAGAGGCAATAGAGAGAACTGAGAGTTGAGAGAAATTGAGAGAAAGCTTAGGATTTTGCAACAATTCCAGTGATCGTAGCAAGAATTACACACTAATTGAAGGTATGTTCTACAACTTGGATATTATATATATGTTTATGAGTATTACGACAAACTTTTATATAATCTGTGAATTTCAAATTGTTGAATTATTGCTATACAATGGGATTACTTGTGATTATGTGAGTATATGATGATAGAGATTATGTATAAACAACAATTGCATGCGAAATTCGTATGACAGTAGTAGAAATAATGTCAGTGTATATATGTTTTCATGTGTAGCTATGTAAGTATCAATTTTGAGGGTCAAATTGCATGCTAAAATGTTAATTGAGTTTTGCTTATGTTAGTTCAATGAGATACGAGCATAACGTAATTGGAATGGAGTGATTTGGCCAAATAATGAATTCACAGTGATGATTTTTGGGATGAATATCAAAAATTGGAGGTTTATGTGGAAAACATGAAAATTGAGAAATTAAAATAGTGTTAGTATGTGTTAAATTGTGTTAAGTGATTGTATATGTTAGCAATCATGTTTATGATAGTTGTATATTTATTTTACGTGTTATTATCACTGTTTGATGGGTGAAATTCGTGTTAGTTGGCTTAAGAAAAGTGTCGTGGCTCGCTTCATAAAAACCTGGTTCTCAAGAAAGTCATGCGGCCAAGCTGAGAAATTTAGTAACAAAGGCGCAGCCTATCGTAAGAACACGCCAAGATCCCCATATAAAACTCGTAAGTCACAAGGCTGAAAGTGGCCATTTTCGCATTAATCAAGTATGTTTATTCTGCAGACTTTGGTCGTTCTTTGTGGCTTAACTAAAAGTTATGGTAATGTGTCCAACATGTAACAAAAAGGCTAATACAGAGTTGTGTTATGTGGATTATGAATTCAAAATTGTAAAAGTGATTTTTAAATAAAGAACGTGTTATGTGGTGATTTAGTATACATAATGAAAGTTAGACAAGTGTTACAAAGTAAAACTCTTAGAGTTTTTGAAATGTAAATGGTAATGATCATGTTATGGTATGTTAGCATATCTAATAGGTGTTGTGGTTCTAAAATTATGTGTAGGTGATCGTGAGTTTAATTTTATAGCTTACGCTCGAGGCAAGTTTTCTAACTCTACACTTTCGTTGAGCTAGTTCATTTATTACATTGTGCAAGTTTTCTAACTCTACATTTTCGTTGAGTTAGTTCTATTATTACATTGATTCATTCTAACTTGTTTACAATTAAGCAAGTTTCTTAAGTTCTATTATTGTGTAATGAGCATAGTTTTTGAACTCTCGTCTCTATTATTAAACTGTTTTAATTCCTTGCATGAGATAATACATTGTTGGGCAAGTTTTTAGTTTCCAGCTTGCTATCAGTTAAATGTACGTTCAAGAATATCATTCTAATGACCTTAGCTTATTTTACTATTCAAGCAAAGGTTAACCATTTTATTCATTCTATTGAATACTTATGCTCTATAGTTATTTCAAGCATGAGTTAGATATGTAGAATAAGTTCATTTATGATTCTCAAATGTTCTAAGTTATGTTGTTATTAAACAACTGTTGTATTATAACACATTGTTGATTCAACTAGTTCCCTAGTTGATAATCATTAAACTTTAATTACCCTCGAAAGCTTATCCAAACCAAACTTTCTTTGGTGCGGACTTGTACTATAAATACTGAGATGAACAACCCTGTGTTTAGGGGTTTACGCTTAGTGTTGAAATGGTTGTGCACAATACATTGTATGAAGGATTGATCCCCCTAAGTACGTGGAGTCCTTATAGTCATATGACTGTTAAAGTTAAAGTTGAAAGATTACTTATAATTGTGGACATGGTTCATGGTCATTTGACCCTCAGTAGTATATTTAAGAATGATAATAGAACAAATCATTAAGTTCTATTGAGCCTATGAATTGGCAAATGTTGAAATGTTAATAGAACCTATCATTCAGTTCTATTGAGCCTATGAATTGGCAAATGTTAAAATGTTAATAGAACCTATCATTCAGTTCTATTGAGCCTATTATTTGGCAAATGATGTAAAGATATTTATTCTTATTTCAAGTGAGCTTTGTTTGCTCACTCTTGCATATTTATACATTTATTGCAGCTATGGTTGAGAAGGTAGATAAACCTACAACTAGCAAAGGAAAGGAGAAAATGTACAAGTGATGAAGACTTGTAATTTTGCTTAAATCGTTATGATGATAGACTTTTAATAATAATGTGATGTAATAATTTTATTTCCGCACTTGAATGATTGTATTAAAGGTTAGAGAACCTGGGAGATAATGTTTTTATTAAAGTAATCCTGTGTGGGCAGGTTTTTATTATTCAATTTATTATGATTGGGTAGTTAGCTATGAATGTTTTGATTACGTGAACACTGAATCTTGAGGTAATGAAGTACCAGGATTTGGGGGTGTCACAAGTTGGTATCAAAGCTTTAGGTTATGAACCTTTGGTGGGGAAAAGCCTTAGGAAGCAACCTTTGAAAAGATAGTGGTGATTAACTCTTATCGAGTTATAAGGAAGAAATAATAAAACACTTATGTGATTATGTGTTTATACTTATGTGCACGTGAGTGTCGAGTAGTAATGATTAAAATTAAAACTTAAAATTTTGTTGTCAGGATGACTCATGTCGGAGAATCCAGTCAGGCTAGGGAGGATAGACCTCAGATGCCTATAGAGGAGAAGCCTCGCAACATTCAGGTTATTTGGGAACAACTCATCGCCACGGAGTCACCTCTGCTGGTCACAAAGGGTTGAAGATGAGGATGATGATGTGGAGACGGATGAGGAGGATCCTGCTGAGTTGCCACAGGAGGATGAGGATGATGAGGACGAGGAGGAGGAGACTCCACTAGCCTCGATAGCTGCTCGAATGTATGATGAAGTCTATGACCATAACGTGGAACTTCAGGATACAATCGAGGAATTGCAAGAGATAGTAGCTGAACAACAGACTGCAATGACACAGAAAGATGATGAGATCCAAGATCGTGAGGAACGACTAACTAATGTTAAGGGGAAGCTAGAACAGACTGAAGGAGAGAAAGAACAACTGATCGAGGAGGTCGCTGAATTAAAGAATAAGCTAATGGAAGAAGCTACGAAGAGGGCAAGAGCCGAGGACGATATGAGGAGATGTTTCAACGAGCCGGATAGCAAAGATGAAAGACGCATTGCAAAAAGAGAATGAAGATGGAAGAGATGAATAGAGTATTCAACACCGTGGTTAATCGAGCTCAAGATCGGGTCATGGGTTATCCGATTCAGTTCGAGACACTGCCATCATACGTATTAGATCGCAGAACAATGTTTCGGATTATGGAGGAAGAAAGTAGTAAGGCTAAGCAGTATCTTAGTAGAACATTATAGTTGTTATGCGATTAGTAAATGCTAAATAAATTGTTAATCCCAAGTGTTATGTAACCTATGGGATATGACGATGATGTTGTCCTGAAACTTTTGTAGTTCAGGAAAGTAATGTAAATAGCACTGATGCTATTATTTTATGTTCTCAAAGAGGTTATGAATAAATAAAAGTTGTTATTTTATTCAAAGTGTTACGTGATTATGTGGTTATTTCTTTTGTGGAGGCAAGTTAAGTAGAAATTACTTAAAAGAGTTGAATAATAACCTAATGAGTGTATTTTTAAACAGAAAATGCCTCCTAGACGTCAACCACCATGACAGAGAACCAACAAAGGAACCAACAATAACGACAATGTTGATGCTAACCCGCCAACAATTAGTGACGCATTATCGACAGAGCGCTGCGTAATCAACCACGTAACCAAGGAACAACGCTTAAGGAGTTCAAGCGGTTGGACCACCCGAATTTCAGGGGCCGTGAATCCAATGAGGCACGACTTGGATTATGGAGATAGAAAAGGTGTTCGATGTTACTAGGGTATGGGATGATCGTAAGATCGCTTTCGCAACATTCATGTTGAAAGCAGAGGCTAGTTATTGGTGGCAGGCCAATAAAACTCGAGAAGGTCCAGGGATGATTACCTGGGATAGGTTTAAGGAGATATTCTTCGAGACCTATTTTCCCGAGAGTTCGAAGGGTCACCGAAGTGCGCTTCGAATCAAGCGAGTGGAACGATGACTTTCGGTATCCAAGTATGCCGCTAAATTCAACGAGTTGGCGAGGTTTACGCCTTATCAAGTCAGCACGGACGAATGTAAGGCGAAGAGATTTGAATATGGACTGAAGCCCTGGTTGTACATTAGGGTTTCCCTATTTCAATTGAAGACTTTCGCAGCAGTGATGGAGAAAGCAATACTCGCTGAAGGTGGAGGCGAGGCAGTGACAAAGTTCAATCAGGAACAGAAGAAGAAGAAGAAGAATGAGGTGGAAATTAAGAATGGAGGTGGTAGTGGTGGAAACAACAACAACAACAACTTGAAGAATAAGTGGAATGGAAACGTGGGTGCTGGAAACCAGCAGGGTAACCAGCAAAACAAGAAGTTTGAAGCATGTGCTACATGCGGGAAGTTTCACAAGGGTGCGTGCTTGATGGGGAAACGAGTATGCTTCAATTGTGGCCAGGAGGGTCACATTGCCCCAAATTGCACTCAACCTAAGAAGAACATGTGCTTCACGTGCGAATCCAAGGATCACTTTGCTCGTGAATGCCCTAAGAAGAAGGATGGAGTGACAACCAGAAGCAATGGAGGTAACAATGGAGGTACAACATCAAAGAAACCCACAGCTAGAACCTTCAACCTGAATGTACAAGATGATGTGCAATCAAAAGATGTGGTGTCAGGTATTATCCCAATCAATGATATTGATGCTTATGTATTATTTGATTCTAAAAGTGCTACTTGCTTCGCTTATCTCTCGATGAATTTGCTAAGAGGTTAGAATTGCTGTAGAAGAACCAATTTCCTTTGAACATAGAAATTGCGAATAAAGAGATAATCCCTGTTAGATTCGTACACAAGAACTATAGGGTGAACATTAAGGAGAATATCTTGATGGTAGATTTAATTCCGATTAGATTGGGAGAGTTTGATGTTATTTTGGGAATGGATTGGATGTTCAAATATGGAGCGGTAATTGATTGCCAAAAGAAGTGTAAACCTTATGACCCCGTCCAAAGGTAGTATTTTATAGTAGCAAGTCGCTTGCAGAAAATGAAATGTCCGACGATTACGCAGCCAAGAAATTGTTGAGTCGAGGTCACAGGGCTATTTAGTGACATAGTCGATACTCAAAAAAAGAATGTGAAACCGAAGAGATACCATTAAGAAATCTTATGTGGGCTATTTTTTTGTTGCTATATTTTGTTGCCTAATATAGACCACATTCATTGGCAACAATTTTTATTTTCGTTGCATATCTTATACAACTTTTTACAACGACTATTAAAATGTTGCCTTAAATTAAGATAATCCCAATAAGCATGTTTTTGTAAGACCATATTCTAGATTTGGAGAATTGTGAAAAAATATTCATATTTAGTATTTAAAATTATATCCTAATGCGAAATATATTCAAACATGTGACCTATCATTTGAAACTTTACCATTCGACTTTAGAAATGAACACAAGTTATCTGTTAATATCTTGCAAGGATTAATATTTATATCAAAATATGAGATTTCCCACATATATTTCTTTCTTCTCATTCACTACATACCATTAATATAATCTCAAGAAGTTATATACTACAATAATAATAATAATAATAATAATAATAATAATAATAATAATAATAATAATAATAATAACAACAATAACAATAATAATAATAATAATAATAATAATAATAATAATAATAATAATAATAATAATAATAATAATAATAATAATAATAATAATAATAATAATAATAATAATAATAATAATAATAATAATAATAATAATAATAATAATAATAATAACAACAACAACAATAATGTTGTGGTGTAAAGTTTTTTAACTCCCATTTTCAAATTCTCCTTTTTCGACTTGTAGATTTTTTTTATAATCAAATATTAATTTCTCTTTATATCTTGTATTAGAGGGTGTTTGGCAATGACATATAAGTTGGTTAAACTAAGTTATAAGTCATTTGTTATTATTTAGTGTTTGACAATAACTTAAATTTTAACTTTTTTTTACTTATAAGTCATTATTAAAAAAAATTTTCATGCTTCATGCTATATATTTTTATTATTATTACTATTACTATTATTATAATTATTATATTTATAATTATTATTTTTATTACTATTATTATTATTACTATTATATATTAATTTTATTATTATTATTATTAATTATTATAATCTTATAATTATTAATTTTATTATTATTAATTATAATTATTATAATAATTTTCTATTATTATTATTATTATTATTATTGTCATTTGTTGTTTCTTATTATTATTATTATTATTATTATTATTATTATTATTATTATTATTATTATTATTATTATTATTAATTATTATTATTATTATTATTGTTGTTATTATTATAGTAATTATAATTATAATTATAATTGTTAGTATTAATTATAATTATTATTACTATTACTATTACTATTATTATAACTACTACTACTATTATTATTGTTATTATTAATCATTATTATAATTACTATTATTATTCCTATTACTATTATTATTATTATTATTATTATTATTATAATTATAATAATTATTATTACAATAATTATAATAGAACTAATAATAAAAAAACTTGGTAGGCCAATTGGGGCTTTTTAAAAATAAAATAAAATAATGCTCCACTTGAGAATTGAACTCTAGACCTCTCACTCTCCTTAAACAAATTCTCAAACCAACTAAGCTATAAGGATTTTTTTATTATAAAGTTAGTTACCCGACACTAAAATACTAAAAATACTAATTACATATTTACATCAAATACTAAAATACTAATTAAAAAATACTAAAATACTAAAATTCAAATTATTTTGTTATATAATCAAAAGAACAAAATTCAAATTACATCATTAAAATACTAAAATCATAACATATTTACATCATTTACATCATATCATAACATATTATCATATTTACATATTTACATCATTTACATCATAACATATTTACATCATTTATATCAAAATACTAAAATTCAAATACTAAAATACTAAAATTTTACTCAAATACTAAAATTTTACCATAGTTGTATAACTAAATATCAAAATACTAAAAGTCAAAATACTAAAAGTCACTTTACAGATTAAAATAATAATTACATATTTACATCAAATACTAAAAATACTAATACTTTTTTAAAAATACTTTTTTTTTGTAAAGAGAAACATTTATATATTTATAGATGATAGTAAAATTTATTTAATGCATAAAAAATAAAAAAACTGCCAAAATACTAAAAGTCATGAAACTGTTTTTTTAATAAATAAAAAAACTGCCAAAATGACATAGTTTTGATAGACTATACACAAATAAATTATACACGGTTGTGTATGACCATATTACTCTATATATTAACTTACCAAACTATAATTATTAATTTGTTACAATTTTTTTACTTAAAAAACTTAATTGTGATATCGAGAGGCAGGAGCAATAGACAATATAATTTTGAAAAAAAAATTATATATTCAATGTAAACAGTTGTTAGGAGTACTATTCATGCAACCATCATCTCTATCGTTAATCAATATAATTAATGGTTTGAGATTGAAAAAATAAATTTTTGTCGCTAAAATTGTAGTGGCGATGTAATTACACTTACTAATCTACTAAAGTAAGTGTAATTCATCGTCGCTACAACTTGTAGCGGTAAGACTTTTATTTTTTTCAAACTCAACTATTAATTATATTGATCAATGATGAAAAATGATGGAGATGATGGTTGTTGGAATAAGTACTCCTAACAACCGGTTGCCATGAATTGGAACTCATATATATATATATATATATATATATATATATATATATATATATATATATATATATATATATAGGTATTAGCTTTTACAAATTTTATACTTTCAAAATTTACTTGCGATAACGAGGAGGCAATAACATGGATAATATAATTTTATTATTAAAATGTGTTAGGTTCAATTAATTTAGAATTAATGAACTATACTTTAAAATTCATTATTTTTTCTTATTCTATTTATAATTTTAATTAGTGCATTCATTTAAAATTAAAATTTAGAATTTCAAAAATGATAAAAAGTTATTTGAATATTAATTTAGATTATTGATTATTGTATTTATTAAAAATAAATAAATTAACATTCATTCATTAATACTATACTTTAACACTCATTATTTTTTTTTTATATTCTAGGTATATTTATAATTAAAGTATTCATTTTAAAATTTAATATTTTAAAAATAATAAAAACTTATTCAATTATAAATTAAAACATTAATCAAGATATTTATTAAAAATAATAAAATTAACATTCATTTATTTACAAATATAATAATATAAAATAAAAAAATTTGCCAAAAATAAGAAAATAAATGAAAAATATATTTAGTTATTTTTTTTAATTAATATCAAATTATTTTTTGTTTAATTATTTACAAATATAATAATATAAATTAGAAAACTTTGCCTAAAACAAAAAAAATAAATGAAAAATATATTTAATTTTTTGTAATTAATATCAAATTAATTTTTGTTTAATTATTTACGAATATAATAATATAAATTAAAAAAGTTGGTCAAAAAAATTTAAAATTAAATGAAAATTATATTTATTTTTTAAAAAAATTTCAAATAAATTTTTATTTAATTCTTTACCAATATAATAATATAAATTAAAAAATTGGTCAAAAAATAAATAAATAAAATATTTTTTTTAATAAATATCAAATAAATTTTAATTTAATTCTTTACCAATAGAATAATATAAATTAAAAACACATAATTTCATCTGAATTTGCTCCAGATCTTTTATCTCAAATCCCTCAACTCTGAAAAACCTAAACTTGATTTCCGATCTGAAGGATCTCGCCTCTTCTCGCTTGGACTCGATCAAGCGCCAGTTAGATCGCTCACACTCGGAGATTCTCAAGGACATTGAGGCTTTTCAATCTCGTCTTCATAAACGATTCAAGGTCTCTATAACTCTTTGTTGATATAATTGTATATGCTTCTGTGTGCGCGCCGATAGTTTGATTCTGAATTCCGACATATAATCTTTATCAAATCACTTTTCCCTCTGTAGAATCAGAATTGTGCAAGGATGTGATGAGATCTGTATTTTATCAACTCTGTAGAAGCAGAATTAGTAACAACGTCTGAAGTATTTCAAGTGTTAAGACTAGAAATCATTTTGTTGAGTTGACATAGTTTGAAAGGAAGGTTGCTTTAATTGTAGCTCTGTTCTGAGATTACTTCTCATATATAAATTCATATTCTCATTTTGATCAGCACCATTCTTCATCATTATGTGTATATTTGAGCTGACAAGTAGTATGCTGCATGTGAATTATTGTCCTTTGTCTCTTTTTTCCACCTAAAGCCATCTACTATCAATATTCAAACTTATCTGAAGACAGAAGCCAGCTGAAGGAAGGCTTCAAAACTTGCAAAGAGGGTATTATTTTTTATTTTTTTCATATATTAATAGTGATGAATTTCATTTTAATGGATGAATATAAATGATTAGCAGAGGGCTGTATTAAACAATCTTACTACTTTGTCAGGTAATTGTTTGTCTTGATGTGAGGACAAATGATAAAGGTGATCTTGTTGAACTTTTGATATATAGCAACTTGCCATGAGGGTACGAGTGTATCAAAAAATGAGTTATCATTTATAATGCTTATTTGATTGCACCACCAATGTTTTGGTAATCAATTATTATTATTATATCATAAAAGTACTTGTATGCATGTGTTTAATTGTGTACATAAAGGTGCATTCGGATGGATAATTTTCAGTATAGCAAAACTCTTTGTTTATATGATTACTCTGTTTGTTACTTTGGACCACAAGAGGAGGAGGTACCATGTTTCTTTGCAAAAGTTTTACTCATGCCTAACTTTCTATCATCAGGTTACTGCCAAAAGTTGATTCAATTCTGCAATTCCACAAGCATCCTCGATTTCAACATTTATCAATGAAGTATCGGTCCTAGTCAAGTAAGTGACAAATAGTTCACACAAATGTGTTTACATTATATATGCTTGCTGATATATGTGTGTGCATAGGCTTTAGGCCGAGAGTGATATCATTTGTTGTGAGCAGAATGGTGAATTCAGAGTTGCAGCTGAAGCAGTTTGGTTGTAAGCTTACAATAAGAAAGAAGGAAGCTTTGAAGCCAGAAGCCTCTGCTGTCGTCACAATGCCACCCCATTATGTATTTCCAACTCAACTGCCGACGAGCCAAATCAGCGCTCCTTCCACGTCAAGTTCCCCAGCCCCTACTTCAGCTCCTGTAACTAAGTTGCCTGCTCCTGCAAAATCAAGTGATTCATCTCATCCGCCACTGAAATACCCCATGGCTGGAACTTTTTACCGGTCTCCTGCACCTGGAGAACCACCATTTGTTTTAGCAAGGATTTCTTCTATTTTTAAATAATGAAAAAGAACATTTTCATAACTACGGGCATCCTTTATTGATCTACATTTCTGCAGGTTGGAGATGAAGTGCAGAAAGGCCAGGTCATTTGGATTATTGAGGCCATGAAACTGATGAATGAAATTGAAGTACGTACCTCTTATCATAAATTAGTCGATGCTACCACTTTTTCCAAGTTCATCCCTTGCAATTCTTTTGATGAAATACATCTTGTTCTTACTGTTCAACTAATTCTTCGCTTGGGAGGATTTCTGTTCCTTATGGGCTATTAGTTCTCTATTTTCATTCCCCTTCCTTCTGCGAATATAATTGCATACGAGTAAGAAAGTGAGTGGCTCTAGATTATTAGGATAAACTTTGCTGCGTACAGTCTAATCAATCCCTTGTAGTGTAAATATAATTCTTTTGAAATCAACCCAGAAAATAAAATTACGGTCTAAATTGTTGTGTCAGGTTGATCAATCAGGAACCGTAGCCGAGGTACTAGTAGAGGATGGAAAGCCAGTTAGTGTGGACTTGGTAATATCTCGCTCCTTATCGAACACGCACACACACACACTTGCATATGGATTTTGTATCTGATGTCCATTTTTTCCATTCTGCAGCCTCTGTTTGTCATTGTTCCTTGAAGAACTTGTATAAAGATTTTCCATAGGCTGAATCTGTTCTTTTTGAAGGTTTCTAAAAATACTCACACTTATGGCCCCTTTATTCGTGACATGTATATCATCAACCCAATAACAGTTAAAAGTTTGGACTGTGGCCATGGGATGGCATGGCATGGCATGTTCCGATATTACTGTTTTTTATTTTGTCTCTCTTGATCCATACAGGTAATGAGTAAAAATTTGGAACCGGTGGTGTCTATGGTTTTGAACTCATTTCAAGATCCCCAGCCTCGTGTATGGTGGACAGCTGTTAATGCAGTTGGTCAATTGTCCACTGATTTGGGTCCTGACTTGCAAGTTAAATATCATCATCTGGTGCTGCCAGTATTAGCTGCAACCATGGATGACTACCAAAATCCCCGAATTCAGGTTTGTGGGATATATTGATTGGTATTTTTCTGCCTCATTGAGAATTGTATGTATATGTTCTTTAGCATTGCAATTATTTTGCGACAATTTTGGATTTACTCGATCTGTGTAAAATCTGAACCAACGAGAGATATCCTCTCATAAAAATCATGACATTGCTCATTAGGATTGTGAATTGTATTATGTTGGAGCCTTGAATTTGTACCTTGATTCTGTAGGATCGTGTTAGTCTTTTCTCCCTTCACTCTGCTGCTAACATGATCTATTTCATCCATTAGCATTTGTGTTGTATGTTGCAGGCGAATGCTGCTTTAGCAGTGCTAAATTTCAGCAAAGTTGTACACCAGAGATCCTGACACCATACTTGGACGGGATTGTAAGCAAATTGCTTGTACTCTTACAGGTATACCATTGTCCAGAGTACCAACATCACGTCAACTAGGGGCACATAGATCATTATCTTTACTAAACTTTTTTTATCTTTGCTTAATTGCACACTTGCATGAATCAATGGTAGAAAATTTGTATATATGCGACTTGAGCTATTTTCCATTCTGTTAGCAACATCTTACGAAGTTTGATTGTAAAGATGATGAATGATCATGTATCGATGTATCGGATGATTTTATTTAATTAATAATATTTTAGTTTTTTTTTTTGTATTTCTGTCATAATTTGTTATGTGGTTATTGAGACATAATTTTTTTGTTTATAAAATAATTTTGACATTCATTACATAACAAAAGAAAAGACAATAATTCAATAATTTTAATATAGCAATAATTTTTTATACATTTAGCAACAAATTTTCGTTGCTAATGACTTTAAAAATATAATATTTGGCAACGAAAAATTAACCTAATAACAACGGAGAGGATATTGTTGCTAATACTAAAATAAAAGGTAACATTTTTTATCGTTGCAAAACATATCAACTTTCATTACACATATAAATAAACGGCAACATATAATGTCGTTGCTAATCGTCGACTTTCGTTGCTATTTAAAAATAACCAGCAATAAACATTTTCGTTCTTTGATTCAAAGATAATATCGCTACAAATAATATAATCAAGAACGAAATCGCTTTAAAAAAGTTTACATTCATAAACGAAAGCAAGCTTAGGCAACAATTTTCATAATTTACTGCAACGAAAAATGTCGTTGCAAAATGGTATCAATTGCAACGAAAATACATGGTCGTTGCAAAAAAAAGGGTTCATTTCGTTGCCAATTAGCAGGTTTTTGCAACGAAATGAGGTTTTTAACAACGAAATTTTAATTATTCTGCAACAATACATTTTGTTGCTACAATGTATGTATGTGTTTTTCATGTGTAGCTATGTAAGTATCAATTTTGAGGGTCAAATTGCATCCTAAAATATTAATTGAGTTTTGTTTATGTTAATTCAATGAGATACGAGCATAAGGTAATTGGAATGGAGTGATTTGGCCAAATAATGAATTCACAGTGATGATTTTTGGGATGAATATCAAAAATTGGAGTTTTATATGAAAAACATAAAAATTGAGAAATTAAAATAGTGTTAGTAGTTGTTAAATTGTGTTAAGTGATTTTATATGTTAGCAATCATGTTTATGATAGTTGTATATTTATTTTACGTGTTATTATCACTGTTTGATGGGTGAAATTCGTGTTAGTTGGCTTAAGAAAAGTGTCGTGGCTCGTTTCTCGCAAAACTGGTCTTCAAGTCGCACCATTTCGCGCCATGATCCCCATATAAAACTCGCTTCTGCCGCTGAAAGTGGCCATTTTCGGTTAATCAAATCATTTATTCTCTGACTTTTGGTGGTCGTTCTTTGTGGCTTAGCTAAAGGTTATGGTAATGTGTCCAACATGTAACAACAAGGCTAATACAAAGTTGTGTTATGTGGATTATGAATTCAAAATTGTAAAAGTGATTGGTAAATCAAGAACGTGTTATGTGGTGATTTAGTATACATAATGAAAGTTAGACAAGTGTTGCGAAGTAAAACACTTAGAGTTTCTGAAATGTAAATGGTAATGATCATGTTATGGTATGTTAGCATATCTAATAGGTGTTGTGGTTCTAAAATTATGTGTAGGTGATCGTGAGTTTAATTTTATAGCTTACGCTCTAGGCAAGTTTTCTAACTCTACACTTTCGTTGAGCTAGTTCATTTATTACATTGTGCAAGTTTTCAAACTCTACATTTTCGTTGAGTTAGTTCTATTATACATTTATTCATTCTAACTTGTTTACAATTAAGCAAGTTTCTTAAGTTCTATTATTGTATAATGAGCGTAGTTTTTAAACTCTCGTCTCTATTATTAAACTGTTTTAATTCCTTGCATGAGATAATACATTGTTGGGCAAGTTTTTAGTTTTCAGCTTGCTATCAATTAAATGTACGTTCAAGAATATCATTCTAATTTTATAAGACTCGAACCTTAGCTTATTTTACTGTTCAAGCAAAGGTTAACCATTTTATTCATTCTATTGAATACTTATGCTCTATAGTTATTTCAAGCATGAGTTAGATAAGTAGAATCAGTTCATTTATGATTCTCAAATGATCTAAGTTATGTTGTTATTAAACAACTGTTGTATTATCAAGCATTGTTGATTCAACTAGTTCCCTAGTTGATGATCATTAAACTTTAATTACCCTCGAAAGCTTATCCAAACCAAACTTTCTTTGGTGCGGACTTGTACTCTAAATACTGAGATGAACAACCCTATGTTTAGGGGTTTACGCTTAGCGTTGAAATGGTTGTACACAATACATTGTACGAAGGATTGATCCCCCTAAGTACGTGGAGTCCTTATAGTCATATGACTGTTAAAGTTAAAGTTGAAAGATTACTTATAACTGTGGACATGGTTCATGGTCATTTGACCCTCAGTAGTATATTTAAGAATGTTAATAGAAAAAATCATTCAGTTCTATTGAGCCTATGAATTGGCAAATGTTGAAATGTTAATAGAACCTATCGTTCAGTTCTATTGAGCCTATGAATTGGCAAATGTTGAAATGTTAATAGAACCTATCATTCAGTTATATTGAGCTTATTATTTGGCAAATGATGTAAAGATATTTATTCTTATTTCAAGTGAGCTTTGTTTGCTCACTCTTGCATATTAATACATTTATTGCAGCTATGGTTGAGAAGATAGATAAACCTACAACTAGCAAAGGAAAGGGAAAAATGTACAAGTGATGAAGACTTGTAATTTTTCTTAAATCGTTATGATGATAGACTTTTAATAATGATGTGATGTAATAATTTTATTTTCGCACTTGAATGATTGTATTAAAGGTTAGAGAACCTGGGAGATAATGTTTTTATTAAAGTAATCCTGTATGGGCAGGTTTTTATTATTCAATTTATTATGATTGGGCAGTTAGCTATGAATATTTTGATTATGTGAACATCGAATCTTGAGGTAATGAAGTACCAGGATTTGGGGGTGTCACAGTTGTTAGATTTGTTTACCAACTCCCATCTTGGCAAGATACACAAGTAATGTCCAATAATGCAATAAGGGCATTTTTGTCATTTGGCTAACCAATTTAATGGCAATCTTGTAACATGGCCAACCCTTAGGGTTTAACCCTTAGGATTTAGAACAAAAATTATAAGACTTCTGGTTAGGGTTTAAAATATAAAATTTTAGTTTCTAAAAATTGTAATTAGGGTTTCTTTAATTAACATAGGTTATCTAATTTCATAGAATTGAATATTAGATTTAAGTTTCACTAATTATCATTGAGATTGCTAATCTAGCAATTAGGGCTCCAATTGAATAATTAGGGTTACTAATTCTAACAATTAGGGTTATTAATTTAAATAATTGGTTTTCTAGAAATTAATATTTCTAAATATTAATTAGGGTTTACCTAATCAATATAAAATTCTATAATACTTAACCTTAATCATACCAACATAGTTACATAACAGTCTCGAACTCAACTTGAGTATTAAATTAGGGTTTCCATTTAGCAATTAGCTAATTATTGTTTAAGGTTTATAATTTAAGAAATTAAGGATTTAATTTACAGTTAGGGTCTCTTATAATTAGGGTTTTCCTAATTAGCATCAAATCTTTATAATACATATCATACACCACATAACACAGTGACTTAACAGATTTTAAAGTCTCATTTGACTTCGAAACTAAGGTTTAATAGTAATATTAGGGTTTGGTCATAATACATCATAATTGACCAACCATTATCACTACGACATTACATATTTATAACACTGAAAAATTAAAATATAATTAATATTATATAATTATTCTCATTCTTTGATCAAAATCCAAAATTAGGGTTTGGATTCCATATCTGATTTATCTTTCATATATAATAATAATAATTAAGTTAAAATAATTAACTTAAATAATCTCGAACTAAAATTCATATAATAAACTAATTATTATAAAAATTCTATAATCTTTTCATATATTATTTAAATAATATAATAATCATATTTTCATGGAAAATAAATAATAAAATATTTCTACTATAAAATTAATCATTATAAGAATATAATTTATAATGATCAATAATTCTAAAATAAAATTATTTGAAATTATTTATGTAATAAATAAATTTTATTTATCACATAAATACATACACATTACGACACATATTCTCACCTTTATAATAAATAAAAAATTTATACGCAAAATTTCTGATTTAATTATATAGAAAATATCAAAGTTATTACGTAAAATGCTTAAGAAAACCTTCGTATACATGGGAGGCCATGCATCTAAGTTATGATAGATATCATATGATTCGAGAATTATCCTTGGTTGAATCTAATAGACCCCCAAAGAAAAAAAAGAGAAGATTATCGTCATGTTCTTTCCAATGATGAGTCTTCTCGACATATAATTACCTCCATTGTCTCCAATTGAGAATTATATTTCAACCAAACTCCAAGATTATATAGGTAGTGCTCATAGATATAATCAGCAAGTGCATGTGCACAACTCTGTCTTATGATAACATGAAGTCGTCTGTCATTAGACATCTTGTATGATAGTG
The DNA here is from genome assembly GCA_020205605.1 of Panax ginseng. Taxonomy (NCBI): domain Eukaryota; kingdom Viridiplantae; phylum Streptophyta; class Magnoliopsida; order Apiales; family Araliaceae; genus Panax; species Panax ginseng. Next base: position 57,415,872 of record CM035140.1, on the reverse strand, counting down.
GCAAAGCACCATTCCAAAGTTGGGTTCACCTCACCCTATCCGGTTCACCAAAATCAATAGTTAAAATGACGTATAAAATATGACACACTTATCTAAAATTCTCAATAAAACTATTTCCATACTGTTTTAGGGGAAACCTCAACAGCTATAGACCATCATTCTATTCCCATGTTACCCCTGCTCGACCCAGCTACAGTCTTATTACCTGAAAGGAATTGGAAAGCAAAAGGGTGAGCACAACTAGCCCAGTAAAGAATACCATGACTAAAGATAATTAAATTATCAATAGCCTTCGTCAGTAATAAATCAGAGATTTAGAACATATGGTAGATGATAAAACTTTTCAACCATAGTGGTAGCGGAACGAGAAATCCATTAGAAGAGTCAAATAGACCATAAAGTCTATTATCTTCTCCACGTTAAAAGTCCACCAACAATGTTTTAGCCCTGTAACATCAATCAACAGTTCCTTTCCACAATCATGTGAATAACTCATAATCATAATTGTGATTCTAAATTCCTCTTCGCACCCAGGACGAAGATAATTTTCATCACCTGTCTTTACCTGAAACATCAAAGATCATGGTTATACCAAATCACAGTTCTTGTTCATAATCATACTAATAAATTCATCTTTGCACTAGGCCAAAGATATTCATTAACATTTCATCTTTGCACTATAGGCCAAAGACATGCAACTGTATTTTAGAAGAGTCAAGTAGAGAATGATATCTACTATCTTCTACGAATTAAAAGTTTATTATCAATATTTTATTGCTGAGATTCAGCTTAATAAATAATCCACATCACCAAATCATCCATGCACTACGGGCCAAGGATATTCATTAGTATCACGACCACGAATTATCCATGCACTACGAGCCAAGGATATTCGTGTTTTCACCAATGGTCATGATTATACCGAATAACTGTCCATCAATGCACTACGGGCCAATGAGGACTTTTACCAAATCATTTGTAACATTATGGTCATGATTATACCGAATAATCCCTGGTCATAATCATTCCAATTAACAATCCATCTATGCACGTAAGCCAAAGATTACTTTCATTACAATATAAGCATGAGGGTGATGACAATGATATATATAAGAATTCAATTAAAAGAAAGCAAAGGATAAATTTTTAAAGATTTATAATTTAATTTATCCAGAATTCAATAATGATCAAATTGTCAACATCATACTCCTTTGTGGAGTAAAATTCAAGAATAATATTGTATCAAAAATGATTTGGACCGAAAAAATATATATTTTTGTCATGAATAGTACTCCGTGAATAGTACCCTATGAATAGTACTTCAGGAATAGTACTTCAAGAATAGTAATTTGTGAATAGTACTCATGAATAGTACTTCATGAATAGTACTTTGTGAATAGAACCAGTGAATAGTAACTCGTATTCATAAATAGTACCATATACATGAATAGTGTCGTATACGTGAATAGTACATATGAATAGTACTTCGTGAATAGTACTCATAAAAGGAAAATACAAAAGGAAATGATATTCCATGACGAGTACAAAAGAAATGATATCTCATACGAGTATAATAGAATATACAAAACTGCAAATGGATTTTCACCCGACATGAGGTAATCTACGTAGATAGATCATTTCCACAATTTAATAAAGAATGAATACGAAGGGTCATTCATCATGCATGCGGTAGTCCGCGTAGACAGGTTTTTCCAACAGAATAATAAAGACTGGAATAATAGAAGAATTTCACCATGCATGCGGTAGTCCACGTAGACAGGTTATTCCAACAGAATAATAAAGAATGGAATAACAACCCTTACGAGTATTGAAAGAAAATAACTCTTTTTATGAATACGAAAGAAATAATACTCCTTACGAATATTGAATGAAAATAATATTCATACGAATACGAAAAATAATATCTCTTTAGAATATAAAATAAATAATACCCCTTACCTCAGAAGAAGACTGGATACTGGAATAGTGAAGTAGCAGACTTCTCTTATTCTTTCTCTCTATAGCTTCTCTCTCTATAATTGCTCTTGTGAGTCTTAGTGAATTGGTGAGAATGAAGGAAGAATGAGCTTCTATATATAGGAAAATATAGTTTCGATAATTGCACGTTTTGGGGCTCGAAATATTACAGTATAATACCATCATTTTTAATTTAGTCCTGCAAATATTATCAAACTTGCACCACCTCCCCTAATAGTACATCACGTGAATCAATAGTACAATCATGTGAATCAATAGTTTTATACATGTGAAAAAAATAATTACAGTATAGTACCTTCATCTATACCTCCATTTTTAATTTAGTCATGCAAGTATTATTAATCTTGCACCACCTCCCCTAATAGTACATGCATGTGAATCAATAGTACATACATGTGAACACATAGTTATAAGCATGTGAATTAATAGCAATTAATTGCTCATTTATCCGATTAATTACCCGATTGGTCAATATAACCTCCAGACATCAATTATTATCAGAATAGATGTCGATTTCCACTAACACTAATAATCTCAACACGATCAAAATATTTTTATCAAAAATTTCATTTTTGAATTTTCGAAGATTGACTTTTTCTAAAAAAGTCAACTATTAACTTTTTGACCAAAAAGTCAACTACAGTAAATTTTGTGTTTATAGTCTATTTTTATTAATTTCACCGTTCTGGACTCAAATATCACGTCAGTATCTCCAAATTCAACTTCGAGCTCAAATTTGATTTTTAATAACATTCATCATTAATATTATAACTCACAATATTAACAACCAGATCGTTTTCAGGAAAGAGGGGGCTTTCCGATAAGGATTTCTCTCTATTGGCACGCAATTAAATAACCTAACCCCTTTTCTCGAGAGAATTTCTAGACATCGTCAATAATGTAAATAATAATATGAACAACTTGTCATCTCAATTATTGATTTAATAATATAAAATATTATGCAGATGATACTGTGACAATAATTGAATCAATAATATGAGAGATATGATACAGCGATTACTATAACAATAATTGAGTATAACTAAGTGAATTCTCACGTAAGCATCAATAATCAATACCGTGTGCTACTATGCAACCACGTGTATTACTGTACTTTTATCATCGATTATTTTATGACAACTTGCTTACTTTGAAAATTTTTCACATATCACCCTTAACTTTAACCTTTTATCAATTTAACCATTTACTAAATAGAATAATAATTATAGGAAAATTGAATACTTTCATTTCATAAAATTCAGAATCTCACAATTATAACCAGGGATTATTCGGTATAATCATGACCATTGATGATTACATGAATATCCTTGGCCGTGGTGCAAGGATGATTCGATGATGTGGTTTATTTATTAAGCTGAGTCTCAGTGATAAAGTTGATGAAAAACCTTTTTAAATCATAGAAGATAATAGATATCATGCTCTACTTGACTCTTCTAATGGATTGCTTGTTCCGCTGCAGTTAAAATTGATGTTTATTATATTTTATTAGTTTAACACTGTTGAAGGCTAACGATAATTTATTCTGCATTATCTTAGTCATAATATTTCTTACTGGGCTAGTTGAGCTCACCCTTATTTCTTACTGGGCTAGTCGAGGAATAGAGTGACGGTCTGAGATGATGGATATAGTAGTCCTCACTATTTTATGAAATAGTGTGATAATAAATGTAATGAGGACTTCATTTGAGTTTGAATACTGTCTATGCGACAATATTCGTGTAAAAACTCTAAGCTACGCTTTTGTCGTATTGTATAAAAGAAGTTTGTATGTGATTTATGTACAATGTATTTGGCGACTCAGAATGGGTGATGTATACCTATTTTGGGGGAGTCACAGTTGGTATCAAAGCTTAGGGATATGATCCCTGGCTGAGATGTGAGATAAGAACTAGGAGGGGAGAGACGGGAAATTCATTCGCTAGTATATCCTACCTAAGTTTATTTGGTATTTAATTGGTCGGTTAGAGTATAGGGATAATATGTGACATGTCAGTTAACCCTTGTTTTGTGGTAGTGTTTGAAAATGGCATCTAAAAATGTTGAGATCAGAAATGAAGCATATGAGACCGTTGAGTCACCAACGATCAATACCCAGGATAATGTGCAACAGGAAGACAATAATCCTCAGGTAAATAATAACACCGATCAAATTATGAATGATGGGATGTTCAGAGGCTTTATGCAACTCATGCAACATCAGGCGAGAGCGGCTCCTGTTCAAAATACAAGTGGAAACACTGCCAACTCTCGGACAGTCTCTGTTAAATAGTTTAAAGAGCTGGGACCACCAGAGTTTATTGGAGAGCCAAAACCACTTAAGGCAGAGACGTGGATAAAGAAGATCACCAAGATATTTGATGTCTTGGGATGCTCCGAGGAGCAAAAGGTTCCCTTTTCCACCTTCATGTTGCGAGGAGAGGCAGATTACTGGTAGGAATCTGTAAAGCGTATTCAACCTGTCGCACTGAAGATGTCTTGGGAGAAGTTCCAAGAACAGTTCAATGACAAGTACTTTCCAGAAAGTATTCGTCACATGAAGGAGGTAGATTTTATCAAGCTGGAGCAAAACAATATGAACGTGTCACAATACGAAGTTAAGTTTGCTGAGTTGTCCCGGTTTACGTCCCACTTGGTTGATAATGAGGAGAGAATGACGCGGATGTTTCTAAGAGGTTTGAAACCTGAGATACGTCAATACCTAATTTCTCACAAACTGTGTTTGTATTCAGATGTTGTAAATAAGGCTCAGTTATTGGAGCGCGATAATGATTCAACCCAACCAAGAGAGAGCAGTCGACAAATCGATAATACCAGTGGTAATAGTCATCGAAGCGGTGACAACAAACGTGGAGGGAATCAACATGCCAGAAAAGGTAACCACTTCGGTGGTAATCATGGCCAAGATAATAGAAGTGGAAATTTCAAGAAGAGGAAATTCAATAATGATGGAAAGACGTCAGCACCAACACCTGTTGTTAAGGAAGGAGAACGACTGTCGATCGTATGTTACAAATGCAGAGGGGAGGGACACATCAGTCCAAACTGTACGCAACAGTCCAAGGCATGTCATAATTATGGAAGAGAAGGTCACCTAGCCCGATTTTATCGTGCACCGAAGTCAAGTCCAGTTCGGATGGAGTCATCTAAGGCCGTTCCAGACAAGACAAAACTGGTAGTTCAAGGGAGACCGTTTGTCGTAACCTCCCAAAAAGTGAGGAATCTGAACGAGGTGATCGCGGGTAAGCTAATCATAAACTCTAGCGAAGTATATACCTTATTTGATACTAGTTCTACCCATTCTTTTATTTCTCCTACATGCGCTCAACGTTTAAATTTGACTCCGAAGAAATTAGACTTTGACTTATCTGTTAAAACTTCATTGGGAGAAACCTTCATTACATTCACTGTTTATAAGTCTTGTTTGGTTCAACTCGGTACCCTCACATTACATGTTGATCTTATTTCCTTAAAAATACTTGCATTTGATGTGATTTTAGGGATTGATTGGTTAACTACTCATCATGCAAAAATTGATTATTTTCGTAAGGTTGTTAGCTTTCATATTCCTAACCAACATATTATGCGAATTCATGCAACCAAACCACTAAAGTCAATTACTGTCATATCAAGCCATAAAGCTATTCGTTTATTAAAAAACGGATGTCAAACTTTCTTAGCCCATGTCAGGGATTTATATAAAAATATGTCAGATTTGAATGATATTACTATTGTTAATAAATTTCCTGACGTATTCCCTGAAGAACTTCCTGGCCTAGCCCAAGAGCGTGAAATTAAATTTTGTATCGACCTTGAATCCGGTACAAAACTCATTTCCAAAGCCCCATATCGAATGGCTCCTATTGAAATTCAAGAGTTAAAAACCCAACTGCAGGAATTTTTAGACATCGGTTTCATTCGACCTAGTACGTCTCCTTGGGGTGCTCCTGTTCTATTCGTGAAGAAGAAAGATGGAAGTATACAACTTTGTATTGATTATCGGGAGTTGAATCATGTCACCATCAAAAATAGGTACCCGTTGCCTCGCATTGATGACCTGTTTGACTAGTTGCAAAGGGCCAAATTCTTTTCAAAGATCGATCTTCGTTTTGGATATCATCAGTTGAAGATTAAAATTGATAACATTCCAAAGACTGCTTTCAGAACTCGGTACGGGCATTACGAATTCCTAGTCATGTCTTTTGGATTGACTAATGCTCCTGATGCCTTCATGAATATGATGAACCGAGTATATAAGGAATATTTGGATCACTTTGTGGTCGTCTTTATTGATGACATCCTCATTTACTCCAAAAGCCGTGAAGATCATGAGCAACACTTGAGGCTGATACTCCAAAAGGTTCGTGAAAACAAGTTCTATGTCAAGTTGAAGAAATGTGAGTTATGGCTTGAGGAAGTAGCATTCCTTGGGCACGTAATATCAAATCACAGAATATCTATTGACCTTGACAAATGAATCGACTAAAAGTACGAAAATCTTTTCTCGGCATAGTCGGTTATTATCGGAGATTCGTAGAGAAGGGTTTTCTCGAATCACTACTCCATTAACTCAGCTGACTCGAAAAGATACAAAATTCGGTTGGAGCGAGGAATGTGAGAAGGGTTTTCAAGAACTCAAGAGGAGACTCATTTCAACTGCTACGACAATACCATCCGCTCTCGGAGGGATTTTGTCATCTCTGATGATGCTTCAGGCAAAGGGTTAGGATGTGTTTTCATGAAACATGGGAAAGTCATAGCCTATGCCTCACGATAACTCAAAGAATATGAGAGGAATTATTCTACTCATGATCTAGAGTTGGCAGCTATCGTTTTTGTGCTTAAGATTTGGAGGCATTACCTATATGGAGAGAATGTGGAGATCTATACGGATTATAAAAGCCTCAAATATTTCTTCAGTCAAAAAGAACTCAACATGCGGCAACGACGTTGGCTCAAACTGTTGAAAGATTACAATTATACCATTCAATACCATCCGAGAAAAGTGAACGTAGTTGCTGACGCATTGAGTAGAAGATCATATGCGGGTACGAGTACAATATTGTCAACGCAAAGGCCCATTTTGTATGACTTACAATGGATGGAGATAGAGTTAAAGACTCCAGGGACCCATGTGATGATGATAAATATATGAGTAGAACCGACTTTAATCGATAAAGTTAAAGCTGCTCAAGCTACAGACCTGGAGCTAATGCATATGAGGAAGAAAGTGCAAGAAGGTGCTATTCCGGAAGCAAGAATCGATGAAGAAGGAATACTTCGAGTCAACTCCAGACTTTGTGTTCCTAACGATTCTGACTTGAAGTATAAAATCATGATGGAGGCGTACAACACACCGTATATAATCCATCCTGGGAGTACCAAAATGTATCGTGATCTTCGACATACATTTTGGTGGAGCAATATAAAGAGAGAGATAGCGGGGTTTATCTCAAGGTGTCTAACTTGTCAATGAGTCAAGGCAGAGCATCAAGTTCCAAAAGGTCCATTGCAACTACTTGAAAATTCCAGAATAGAAGTTGGAGCACATTACCATGGATTTCGTTACTGGTCTTCCCAAGGCATAGATGCGATTTGGGTCATTGTTGATAGATTGACCAAGTCTGCTCATTTCTTACCGATGCGAGAAACTTTTATACTTGAATGTCTTTCTCATATGTATATAAATGAGATTGTAAGATTGCATGGTATGCCAGTATCCATAGTTTCTGATCGAGACCCAAGATTCACTTCGCGATTTTGGGTTAGTTTGCAAAAAGATATGTGTGCGGATTTACGATTTAGTTCGGCATATCATCCTCAAACGGATGGGCAGTCGGAGAGGACTATTCAAACTCTTAAAGATTTATTAAGACTCTATGTCCTTGACTTCAAAGGAAGTTAAGACAAGTTCTTACCATTGGTGGAGTTTTCCTACAACAACAGTTATCAAGCAAGAATTGGCATGGCTCCATTTGAGGCGTTGTATGGAAGAAAGTGTCGTTCTCTAGTATGTTGGGATGAGGTGGGTGAAGCAACGTTGTTGGGACCGGAGTTGGTACGTATGACTACGGAAAAGATTCAAACGATCCGACAACGTATAAAAACGTCACAAGATCGACAAAAGAGTTATGATGATCTTCATCGAAAGGACGTAGAATTCAATATTGGAGATCATGTGTTGTTACGTGTTGCTCCATGGAAAGGAGTTACGAGATTTGGAAAGAGGGGAAAGTTCAATCCTCGATTCATTGGCCCATTTATAATCCTCGATCGAGTAGGAACTGTGGCCTATAGACTCGCATTACCGCCAAGTATGTCTCGTGTTCATAACGTTTTTCATATATCTATGTTAGTAAATATCTGAAAGACTTAAACCACATTATTGAATTAGAACCGAACGCGATATCGAAAGATTTAACATATGAAGAGGTACCTGTTAAAATCTTGGATAAGAATGATCATATTCTACGCTCCAAGGTTATACCTCAAGTCAAAGTTTTATGGAGAAACCACGATGTTGAGGAAATGACCTGGGAGTTAGAATCTGAAATGAAGTCAAGGTATCCTCACTTCTTCGACATACCAGGTACGCAACCTAATTTTGAGGACGAAATTTCATAAGAAGGGGAGGTTATAAGACCCCAACTTTTATGAATAAAGATTAATTTTTTTCGAAATATATTTTTGAATATTATGGTGTGGATTTGAGATAATGTTATAGTTGTGGGTAATATTTACAAATTTTTTAAAGTAAGGAAGTGGTTATAAAATATTCGATTGGTTGAGGAATATTCGTTTTAACAGGGATTATTCGTACTACGACACAATCATTGGTGGACCCCACAAACGGAATTTGTCGGAGTTAGAAATCGACAAAATTATCTTTTTATATAAATAACGACGAAAGTTTTACCGTTAAACTGTTGAACTACCCGGTGGTAAAAGTACAGTAATACGCGTGGTTACATAGTAGCATACTGTATTCATTATTGATACTTACGTGAGAAGTCACTCAGCTATACTCAATTATTGCTACAGTAATTACTGCATAATATCTCTCATATTATTGATTCAATTATTGTCACAGTATCATCTGCATAATATTTATTATTATTAAATCAATAATTGAGATGACAAAGTTATTCATATTATTATTTGCAATATTGACAATGTCTAGAAAGTTCTGTCGAGGAGATGTTTGGTCACCTAATTGCGCGTCAATAGGGAGAAATCCTTATAGGAAAAGCCCCTCATTCCTGGGAATGATCTGGTTGTTAAATATTGTGAGTTATAATATTAATGATGAATAAGTTCGTGTTGATTAAAGATGAAATTGATATTTTCATTGTGTTAGGATTATTAGTGTTAATGAAAATCGACATTTATTTCGATAATAATTGATGTCTAGAAGTTATATTGACCAATCGGGTAATTAATCGGATAAATGAGCAATTAATTGCTATTAATTCACATGTTTATAACTATTTGTTCACATGTGTGTACTATTGATTCACATGCATGTAGTATTAGGGGAGGTGGCTCAAGATTGATAATACTTGCATGACTAAATTAAAAATGGAGTTATAGATGAAGGTACTATACTGTAATTATTTTTTTTACATGTATAGAACTATTGATTCACATGAATATACTATTGATTCACAAGATGTACTATTAGGGGAGGTGGTGCAAGTTTGATAATACTTTCAGGACTAAATTAAAAAAAAAAGGAAAAGATGAAGGTATTATACTGTAATATTTTGAGCCCCAAAACATGCAATTATCGAAACTATAATTTCCTATAAATAGAAGCTCATTCTTCCTTCATTCTCACCAATTCACTAAGACTCACAAGAGCAATTATAGAGAGAGAAGCTATAGAGAGAAATAATAAGAGAAGTCTGTTACTTCACTATTCCAGTATTCAGTCTTCTTCTGAGGTAAGGGATATTATTTTTTTCAGTATTCATAAGGAATAATATTTTCTTCCATACTCTATAGTATTTGAGTAATATTATTTCTTCTCGTATTCCTGATTATACCCTCATTTTGTTAAAGTATTGCTTCTATACTCCGTGAAATTAGTAGAATATCCTTGAAATTTGCGCTTCATCTAGTATCGTTTCACAAGGATATTTTCTGCACATTCTTTTTAAATTTTAAGCTTTTCATGTCGGAGTACTGTCCATGAGTAGTATTCATTTTTACGATACTATTCACAAAGTACTATTCACAGGGTACTATTCACAAAGTACTATTCACGGGTACTATTCACAAATTACTATTCACGAGTACTATTTACAAAGTACTATTCACGAGGTACTATTCACTCGGGTACTATTCACCCGGGGAATTATTCATGACAAAAATTGATTTCTTTGCTGTCCAAATCATTTTTGATACAATATTATTCTTTAATTTTACTCCACAAAGCAGTATCATGTTGACAATTTGGACATTATTGAATTCTAGATAAATTAAATTATAAATCTTTAAAAATTTATCCTTTGTTTTCTTTTAATTGAATTCTTATATCATTGTCATCATCCTCATGTTTATATTGTGATAAAAGTCATTTGTGGCTTACGTGCATAGATGTACTATTGATTGGTATGATTATGACCAGGGATTATTCGGTATAATCATAACCCATAATGTTACAAATGATGTGGTAAAAGTCCTCATTGGCCTGTAGTGCACTGATGGACAATTGTTGGTATGATTATAACCAGGGATTATTTGGTATAATCGTGACCATTGATGATTACATGAATATCTTTGGCCGTGGTGCAGGAATGATTCGATGATGTGGTTTATTTATTAAGCTGAGTCTCAGCGATAAAGTTGATGAAAAACCTTTTTAAATCATAGACGATAGTAGATATCATGCTCTACTTGACTCTTCTAATGGATTGCTTGTTCCACTGCAGTTAAACTTGATGTTTATTATATTTTATCAGTTTAACACTTTTGAAGGCTAATGATAATTTATTATGCATTATCTTAGTCATAATATTTCTTACTGGGCTAGTTGAGCTCACCCTTTTTCTTTCATTGTTCTCTTCAGGAAATGAAAACGTATCCGGGACTAGTCGGGGAACAGAGTGATGGTCCGAGATGGAGGATATAGTAGCCCTCACTATTTTATGAAATAGTGTGATAATAAATGTAATGAGGACTTCATTTGAGTTTGAATACTGTCTATGAGACAATATTCGTGTAAAAACTCTAAGCTACGCTGTTGTCGTATTGTATAAAAGAAGTTTGTATTTGATTTATGTACCATGTATTTGGCGACTCAGAATGGGTGATGTATACCTATTTTGGGGGCGTCACAGTTGGTATCAAAGCTTAGGGATATGATCCCTGGCTAAGATGTGAGACAAGAACTAGGAGGGGAGAGGCGGGAAATGCATTCGCTAGTATGTCCTACCTAAGTTTATTTGGTATTTAATTGGTCGGTCAGAGTATGGATAATAAGTGACATGTCAATTAACCCTTGTTTTGTGGTAGTGTTTGAAAATGACATCTGAAAATGTTGAGATTAGCAGTGAAGCACATGAGACCGTTGAGTCACCAACGATCAATACCCAGAATAATGTGCAACATGAAGACAATAATACTCAGGTAAACAATAACACCGATCAAATGATGAATGATGGGATGTTCAGAGGCTTTATGCAATTCATGCAACATCAGGCGAGAGCGGCTCCTGTTCAAAATGCAGGTGGAAACACTAACAACTCTCGGACGGTCTTTGCTAAACAATTCTAAGAGCTGGGACCACCGGAGTTTATTGGAGAGCCAAAACCACTTAAGACTGAGACGTGGATAAAGCAAATCACCAAGATATTTGATGTCTTGGGATGCTCTGAGGAGAAAAAGGTTCCCTTTGCCACCTTCTTGTTGTGAGGAGAGGAAGATTACTTGTGTGAATCTATAAAGCGTACTCAACCTGCCACAGTGAACATGTCTTGGGAGAAGTTCCAAGAACTGTTCAACAAAAAGTACTTTCCCGAAAGTATTCGTCACATGAAGGAGGTAGATTTTATCAAGTTGGAGCAAAACAATATGACCGTGTCACAGTACGAAGCTAAGTTTGCCCAGTTGTCCCGGTTTACGTCCCACTTGGTTGATAATGAGGAGAGAATGACGTGGATGTTTCTAAGAGGTTTGAAACTTGAGATACATCAATACCTAATTTCTCACAAACTGTGTTTGAATTCAGATGTTGTAAATAGGGCTCAGTTATTGGAGCGCGATAATGATTCAACCCAACCAAGAGAGAGCAGCCGATAAATTGATAATACCAGTGGTAACAGTCATAGAAGCGGTGACAACAAATGCGGAGGGAATCAACATGCCAGAAATGGTAACCACTTCGGTGGTAATCATGGTCAAGATAATAGAAGTGGAAATTTCAAGAAGAGGAAATTCAATAATGATGGAAAGACGTCAGCACCATCACCTGTTGTTAAGGAAGGAGAACGACTATCGGTCGTATGTTACAAATACAGAGAGGAGGGACACATTAGTCAAAACTATACTAACCAGTCTTAAGCATGTTACAATTGTGGAAGATAAGGTCACCTAGCCCGATTTTGTCGTGCACCAAAGTCAAGTCCAGCTGCGATGGAGGAATCAAAGGCCGTTCCAGACAAGACAAAACCGGTAGTTCAAGGGAGAGCGTTTGTCGTAACCTCCCAAAAAGCGGGAAATCCGAACGAGGTGATCATGAGTAAGCTAATCATAAACTCTAGCGAAGTATATACCTTATTTGATATCAGTTCTACCCATTCTTTTATTTCCCCTACTTGCGTTCAACGTTTAAATTTGACTCCGGAGAAATTAGACTTTGACTTATCTGTTGAAACTTCGTTGGGAGAAACCTTCATTACATTCACTGTTTATAAGTCTTGTTTGGTTCAACTCGGTACCCTCACATTACCTGTCGATATTATTTCCTTAAACATACTTGCATTTGATGTGATTTTAGGGATTGATTGGTTAACTACTCATCATGCAAAAATTGATTGTTTTCGTAAGGTTGTTAGCTTTCATATTCCTAACCAACCTATTATGTGAATGCATGAAACCAAACCACTAAAGTCAATCACTGTCATATCAAGCCATAAAGCTATTCATTTATTGAAAAACGGATGTCAAGCTTTCTTAGCCCATGTCACGGATTTAAATAAAAATACGTCAGATTTGAATGATATTTCTATTGTTAATAAATTTCCTGACGTATTCCCTAAAGAACTTCTTGGCCTACCCCCAGAGCGTGAAATTGAATTTTGTATCGACCTTGAATGTGGTACAAAACCAATTTTCAAAGCCCTATATCGAATGGCTCCTATTGAACTTCAGGAGTTAAAAACCCAATTGTAGGAATTGTTAGGCATCGGTTTCATTCGACCTAGTACGTCTCCTTGGGGTGCTCATGTTCTATTAGTGAAGAAGAAAGATGGAAGTATGCGACTTTGTATTGATTATCGGGAGTTAAATCATGTCACCATCAAAAATAGGTATCCGTTGCCTCGCATTGATGACCTGTTTGACTAGTTGCAAGGTGCCAAATTCTTTTCAAAGATCGATCTTTGTTCTGGATATCATCAGTTGAAGATTAAAACTGATGACATTCCAAAGACTACTTTCAGAACTCGGTACGGGCATTACGAATTCCTAGTCATGTCTTTTGGATTGACTAATGCTCCTGCTGTCTTCATGGATATGATGAACTGAGTATTCAAGGAATATTTGGATCACTTTGTGGTTGTCTTTATTGATGCCATCCTCATTTACTCCAAAAGTCGTGAAGATCATGAGCAACACTTGAGGCTGATACTCCAAAAGCTTCGTGAAAACAAGTTATATGCAAAGTTAAAGAAATGCGAGTTCTGACTTGAGGAAGTAGCATTCCTTGGGCACGTAATATCAAATCACGGAATATCTGTTGACCGGACAAAGATTGAAGCAATTCAAAGCTGGGAGAAACCTAAGTCGATTCTGCATCAAGTACGTAGCTTTCTAAACAGCTAGTTATTATCGGAGATTCGTAGAAGGGTTTTCTCCAATCACTACTCCATTAACTCAGCTGACTCGGAAAGATATGAAATTCGGTTGGAGAGAGGAATGTGAGAAGAGTTTTCAAGAACTCAAGAGGAGACTCATTTCAGCACCTATTCTGACAATACCTTCTAGCTCGGAGGGATTTGTTGTGACGCCCCCAAAATAGGTCCACACGACCCATTCTGAGTCGCCAAATATCACACTACAGAAATCAAATACAAACTTTATTTATACAACTGTTCAACTGTCGTGCAGAGTACGACAACACATAAGCTGTGAGTTTTAATACAAATATATATAACTCTCGTGGTGCCTTGACCACAAAACCTTACAATGGTACCTTACATAAAAGTATAGTCAATAACTGTTTTAGAAATTAAAATCTTTGGAAAATACTCAAGGAAACCTTTATACGTGGGAGGTCATCTAGGTTATGATAGATATCATATGTCCACAGAATTATCCTTGGTTGACCCAATAGTCCCCAAAGAAAAACAAGAAGATTGTTATCATCTTCTTTCCAATAATGAGTCATCTCTAGACATATAATTATCTCCATTGTCTCCAATTGATAATTTTACTTCAAACAAACTCCAAGATTATATAGGTAGTGCTCGTAGATATACTCAGCAAGTGGATGTGAACAACCCTATCTTATGATAACACGAAGTCGTCTGTCATTAGACATCTTGTAAGATAGTGGCAAAAACGCCCTTCCAAAGTTGGGTTCACCTCACCCTATTTGGTTCACCAGAATCAACGGTTAAAATGACGTATAAAATATGACACACTTATCTATAATTCTCAATAAAATTATTTCCATACTGTTTTAAGGGAAACCTCAACAACTATAGACCACCGTTATAATCCCCTGTTACCCCCGCTCGACCCAGCTACACTCTTAATACCTGAAAGGAATTGTGAAGCAAAAGAGTGAGAACAAATAGCCCAGTAAAGAATATCATGACTAAAGATAATTGAATTATCAATAGCCTTCCTCAATAATACATCAGAGATTTAGAACATATGGTAGATGATAAAAGTTTTCAACCATAGTTGCAGCGGAACGAGCAATCCATTAGAAGAGTCAAATAGACCATAAAGTCTATTATCTTCTCCACGTTAAAAATCCACCAACAATGTTTTATCCTTGTAACATCAATCAACAATTCCTGTCCACAATCAGGTGAATAACTCATAATCATAATTGTGATTCTAAACTCCTCTTTGCACCTAGGACGAAGATAATTTTCATCACTTGTCTTTACCTGAAACATCAAAGACCATGGTTATACCAAATCACAATTCCTATCTATAATCATACTAATAAATATTACCCACAACTATAACATTATTCCCCGACCAAACGAATATTTTATAACAACTTGCTTACTTTGCAAAATTTATAAATATTACCCACAACTATAACATTATATCAAATTTACTCCATAATATTTAAAAATAATATTTATAGAAAATTCATCTTTATTTATAAAAGTTGGGGTCTTACAGTAAAAGTCCTCATTGGCCTGTAGTGCATTGATGGACAGTTGTTGGTATGATTATTGTGACGCCCCCAAAATAGGTCCACACTGTGACGCCCCCAAAATAGGTCCACACGGCCCATTCTGAGTCGCCAGATATCACACTATAAAAATCAAATACAAACTTCATTTATACAACTGTTGATCTGTCGTACAGAGTACGACCACAGTTGAACTGTGAGTTTTAATACAATATTGTCTCATAGACATTATCCAAACTCAAATTATTACAATGCCATATAAAATACAGCAGCAAATATTTCAAGACCCCCAAGAACAACGAGAAGATTACTATCATGTTCAGTCTAATGAGGTGCACTTTTGACGCTTTCAAAGTCGGGTTCTCATCACCCTATTGTTGTTCACCAAAATCAATTATTAAGTGACGTATAAAATACTACACACACATCTTAGGTCCTCAATACAATTATATATTGCACGTCATGCCGTTTTATAATGTATTGAGAAACTTCGACAGTCTCGAACCATCACACTATTTCCCTGTTATCCCCGCTCAACCCAGCTACACTCTTATTACCTGAAAGGAATTGTGAAGCAAAAGAGTGAGCTCCGCTAGCCCAGTAAAGAATATTATGACTAAGATAATTCATTTATCAATAGCCTTCATTAGAATAAATCATAGATTTAGAACATATGGTAGATAATAAAATATTTCAACCATAATTGCAGCAGAATCAATAATCCATTAGAAGAGTCAAGTAAAACATAATTTCTACTATCTCCTTCAAATTAAAACTAATCAGTTGTCTATCTTTGCACTATGGGCCGAAGATATTCAACTATAAAACTAATGGTCATGATCATACCAATCAATTGTCTGTCAGTGCACTATGGCCAAAGACATACAACTGTTAACTAATGGTCATGATCCTACCAATTACATCATCGAATTATCCATGCACTACGGGCCAAGGATATTCGTTAGTATCACCAGTGGTCATGATCATGTCATACACCTGTCCATCTTTGCACTACAGGCCAAAGCTATCAAGCAATAGTTCGTCTTTGCACGTAAGCCAAAGATATACAATTGTAAAATCAATAATCAACAGTCCATCTTTGCACGTAAGCCAAAGATATACAATCGTAAAACCAATAATCAACAGTCCATCTTTGCACGTAAGTCAAAGATATACAATCGTAAAACTCATAATCAATAGTCCATATATGCACTACAGGCCAAAGATGACTTTCATTACAATATAAACATGAGGATGATGACAATGATATAAGCATCAATCAAACAGAATCAATGATAAATATTAAAGACTTTAAATTTATCCAGAGTTTAAAAAATATCCAAATTGTCAACATGATACTGCTTTGTGGAGTAAAATTCAAGAATAATATCCATGTATCAAAATAATTTGGACAAAAAAGAAATAAATTTTTTGGGTGAATAGTACCCCGTGAATAGTACTTCAGGAATAGTAACCCGTGAATAGTAACCCCGGCATAAAAAGTGCCCCGAATACCCGAGTGAATAATACTAGACTGAATAGTAATCGAGTGAATAGTAACCCGTGAATAGTAACTCGTGAATAGTACCTTGGCATCAAAAGTGCCCCAAATACCCGAGTGAATAATATTATAGTGAATAGTAATTGGGTGAATAGTAACCCGTGAATAGTACCCAGGGTGAAAATATTGATATTTAATAAGAAAGTTCATATCAATATTCCAATAAAAAGATACTGGATGAAGCGCAAAACCCACGGATATTCCACTAATTTCAAAGATTATAGAAGCAATACTTACCATAGTAAGTTTAGATTTAAAAATATGAAAAGAATTTATATACGAAAACTGCAAATGGATTTTCACTTGTCATATGGTACGTAATCCGCGTAGACAGGTTATTCCGACATACTAAAGGATGAATACAAAAAATAGTATTCCTTATGAATACGAAAGAAATAATACCCCTTACGAATACAACAAATAATATCCCTTACCAAACGAAAATAGCATCCCTTACCAACCGAAAATAACATCCCTTGTAAGACCCCAACTTTTATAAATAAAGATGAATTTCCTATAAATATTATTTTTGAATATTATGGAGTAAATTTGATATAATGTTATAGTTGTGGGTAATATTAATAAATTTTTCAAAGTAAGCAAGTTGTTATAAAATATTCGTTTGGTCGGGGAATATTCGTATGACGACACAATCATTGGTAGACCCCACAACGGAATTATTGTGGGATTGAGAAAACAACAAAAATACTTTATGAAAATAACGTCGGAGGTGTTACCGTTAAAACTGTTGAACTACCCGGTAGTAAAAATACAAGATGTCTGGCGTGGTTGCACAAAGATAGCACACCTGCAGTATTGATTATTGATGATTACGTGAGAAGTCACTTTCAATTTATACTCAATTATTACTCTACAATAATTGCGCATCATATCTCTTATATTATTGATTCAATTATTGTCACAAGATCATCTCATAATATGTTATATTATTAAATCAATAATTGAGACGACAAGTTATAAATGATTAATAATTGTTGAAAGATTAAACATGTGTTGATTAAAAATAAAATGATTTGTGGTAATATTTATTCAATGATGTATATAAAGAGTCTATTATGAGACGTTTGTGATAAGTTTGGTTATTTTATGGGGGCCCATATGTCATCATCTAAGAGTCTCTTCGTCAATAGTAATTACCTTCAAATAGTAGTAATTACCTTCATCAATAGTAATTATCTTAAATCGATAGTAATTACCTTCGTCAATAGTAATTACCTTCATCAATAGTAATTACCTTTGTCAATAGTAACTACTTTACCAGACGTCAAACAACTTGTTGTTTCATATTACAGGCGTCGAACCAATTGTCGTTTCACATTACAGGCGTCAAACCACTTTTCTTTTCACATCACCAGTTGTCAAGCCACTTGCCTTTTCACATTTCAAGTGCTAAGCTAGAAATCTTCTATAAATAGAGGCCTAGTGCTTCATTATTTTCACTTAATTCATTCAAGCTATAGAGAGAGAAAGTATAGAGAGAATAAGAGAGAAAGAAGAAGAGTATTACATTACTAAACTACTGCGGTATTCAATCTACTACTAATGTAAGGGTGCTATTCTTTCTTATTCATGAAGAGAACTGCTTGTTATTCCATTGCTTATTATTCATTTGAATAACTTTTGTATCTGTGGTTTACCTCTACTTGGTGACATTCTTCTATTATTCTATTGGAACATCACATGCATGTGTTTTGCACCCACCAGTTCCATCTTTATTATTATTACGTTGGAACATCCTATACTGTGTGTTTTACACCTGACTTCGGTTCCGTCTTTCTAATTATTCTGTTGGAACATCTTGTCGGTTGCAAATTTTTCCCGACTGGTTCCGTTATTATTATTACTGTTGGAATAACTTTGTCTATCTGCATCTGCATGCATGGTGATTTCTTTTGTTATTCCATTCTTTATTATACTCGGTTGGTTAAAGTTTTGACTTCTATACTCCATGAAATTAGTAGAATATCCTTGATATTTGTGCTTCATCCATATCTTTTCATGGAAATATTCTTACGATCATTCTTGAATTTTACTCTACAAAGCGATGATCATGTTGACAATTTGGACATTATTAGTTCCTGGATAAATTAATTCTTGAACTTGTTTTTATTGAATTCTTATATCATTGTCATCATCCTCATGTTTCTATTATGTTGAAAGTCATCTGTGGCTTGTAGTGCATAGATGGACTTGGTATGATTATGACCAGGGATTATTCGGTGTAATCATGACCGTAATGTTACAAATGACGTGGTAAAAGTCCTTATTAGCCGTAGAGCATTGATGGACAGTTGTTGGCATAATCATGACCATTGATGAATACACGAATATCCTTGGCCCGTAGTGCATGGATAATATGTGGTCGTGATACTAATGAATATCCTTGGTCAGTAGTCTGCGGGGATGATGTGGTTTATTTATTAAAATTCGAGTCCCAAATGATAAAAGTGATGAAAAACCTTTTAAATCATAAAAGATAGTAGATTTAATTCTCTACTTGACTCTTTTAATGGATTACTTGTTCCGCTGCAGTTAAACTTGATGTTGTTATATTTTATCAGTTTAACACTGTTGAATGCTAACGATAATTTATTCTGCATTATCTTAGTCATAATATTTCTTACTGGGCTAGTTGAGCTCACCCTTTCTTTCACTGTTCTCTTCAGGAAATGAGAACATAGCAGGGACTAGTCGGGGAACAGAGTGACGGTCTAGAGGATAGCATTAGTAGTCCTCACTATTCTGTGAAATAATGTGTTAATAATTGTAATGAGGACTCCTTCTGAGTTTGTATAATCTCTAGTAGACAATAATTGTATTCTAACTCACAGTTATGTTTTGTCGTATTGTACACGACAGTTGTAGTAGTAAGTTGTATTTGAATTTGGTACCATGTATCTGACGACCCAAGATGGGTGATGTATACCTAATTTTGGGGGCGTCACAGTGAATAGTACTTCGAAAATAGTACCTCGTGAATAGTACCCCGACATGAAAAGTGTCCCAAATACCCGAGTGAATAATATTCTAGTAAATAATAACCGGGTGAATAGTAACTCGTGAATAGTACTCTGGCACGAAAAATGTCCCGAATACCCGAGTGAATAATATTCGAGTGAATAGTAATTGGGTGAATAGTAACCCATAAATAGTAACTCATTAATATTACTCCGTGAATAGTACTCATAAAAGGAAAATATAAAAGAAGACAATATTCCATCACGAGTACAAAAGAAATGATATCTCATACGAGTATAATAGAATATACGAAACTGCAAATGGATTTTCACCTGCTATACTGTAATCCACGTAGACAGATCATTTCCACAATTTAATAAAGAATGAATACGAAGGGTCATTCACCATGCATGCTTGTAGTCCGCGTGAGCGGAGTTATTCTAACGTAATAATAAAGAATGGAATAACGAAAGAATTTCACCATGCATACGGTAGTCCGCATAGACAGGTTATTCTAACAGAATAATAAAGAATGGAATAACAGAAGAATTTCACCATGCATACGGTAGTCGCATATCTACAGTTATTCCAATGAGAATAATAAATAATGGAATAACGTAAGAATTTCACCATGCATACGGTGAGTCCGCATTATCAAAGTTATTCCAATGTAATAATAAATAATGGAATAACGAAGAATTTTACCATGCATACGGTGAGTCCACATACTGAGTTATTCCAATGTAATAATAAAGAATGGAATAACAACCCTTACGAGTATTGAAAGAAAATAACTCTCTTCATGAATACGAAAGAAATAATACCCCTTAAGAATATTAAACGAAAATAATATTCATACGAATACGAAAAATAATTTCTCTTCAGAATATGAAATAAAATAATACCCCTTACTAATACAACAAATAATATCCCTTACTAATACAACAAACAATATTCCTTACCTCAGAAAAAGACTGGATACTGTAATAGTGAAGTAGCAGACTTCGCTTCTTCTTTCTCTCCATAGCTTCTTTCTCTATAGCCTCTATCTCTATGATTACTCTTGTGAGACTTAGTGAATTGGTGAGAAATGAAGGAAGAATGAGCTTCTATTTATAGGAAAATATAGTTTCGATAATTACACGATTTGGGGCTCAAAATATTACAGTATAATACCTTCCTCTTTTTCTTCATTTTTAATTTAGTCCTACAAGTAATATCAAACTTGCACCACCTTCCCTAATAGTAAATCATGTGAATTAATAGTTCATTCATGTGACTCAATAGTATAATCATGTGAAAAAACTAATTACAGTATAGTACCTTCAACTATACCTCCATTTTTAATTTAGTCATGCAAGTATTATCAATCTTGCAGCAACTCCCCTAATAGTAAATCATGTGAATCAATAGTACACATATGTGAACACATAGTTATAAGCATGTGAATTAATAGCAATTAATTGGTCATTTATCCGATTAATTACCCGATTGGTCAATGTAACTTCCAGACATCAATTATTATTGAAATAAATGTCGATTTCCACTAACAATAATAATTCCCATACAATGGAACTATCGATTCATCTTTAATCAACACGAACTTATTCATCATTAATATTATAACGCACAATATTTAACAACCAGGTCATTCCCAGGAAAGAGGGGGCTTTCCGATAAGGATTTCTTCCTATTGGCGCGCAATTAGATTATCTAACCTCTCCTTGACAGAACTTCTAGACATTGTCAATATTGCAAATAATAATATGAATAACTTTGTCGTCTCAATTATTGATTTAATAATATAACATATTATGCAGATGATATTGTGAAAATAATTGAATCAATAATATGAGAGATATGATGCAACAATTACTGTAGCAATAATTGAGTATAACTGAGTGACTTCTCACGTAAGCATCAACAATCAACATCGTGTGCTACTATGCAACCATGCGTATTACTGTACTTTTATCACCGATTATTTTATGACAACTTGCTTACTTTGAAAATTTTTCACATATCACCCTTAACTTTATCCCTTTATCAATTTAACCACTTACTAAATAAAATAATAATTATAAGAAAATTGAATACTTTCATTTCATAATTTTGGGATCTCACATTTGTCATCTACAGTGATGCTTCAGGCAAAGGGTTAGGATGTGTTCTCATGCAACATGGGAAAGTCATAACCTATGCCTCACGACAACTCAAAGAATATGAGAGGAATTGTCATACTCATGATCTAGAGTTAGCGTGATCGTTTTTACATATAAGATTTGGAGGCATTACCTGTATAGAGAGAAGGTGGAGATATATACGGATCATAAAAGCCTCAAATATTTCTTCACTCAAAAGGAACTCAACATGCGGCAACGACGTTGGCTCGAACTGTTGAAAGATTACGATCATACCATTCAATACCATCCTAGAAAAGCGAACGTAGTAGTTGACGCATTGAGTAGAAGATCATATGCGGGTACGAGTGCGATATTGTCAATGCAAAGGCCCATTTTGTATGACTTACAAAAGATGGAGATAGAGTTAAAGACTCCAGGGACCCATGTGATGATCGCGAATATACAAGTAGAACCGACTTTAATCGATAAAGTTAAAGATGCTCAAGCTATAGACCTGGAGCTGATGCGTATGAGGAAGAAAGTGCAAGAAGGTGATATTCTGGAAGCAAGAATCGATGAAGAATGAATACTTCGAGTCAACTCTAGACTTTGTGTTCCTAACGATTCTGACTTGAAGTATAAAATCATGATGGAGGCGCACAACACACCGTTTGCAATCCATCCTGGGAGTACCAAAATGTATCATGATTTTCGACATACATTTTGGTGGAGCGATATGAAGAGAGAGATAGCCGGGTTTATCTCAAGGTGTCTAACTTGTCAACGAGTCAAGGAAGAGCATCAAGTGCTAAAAGGTCCATTGCAATCACTTGAAATTCCAGAATAAAAGTGGGATCACATTACCATGGATTTCGTTACTGGTCTTCCCAAGGTTTCTCAAGGTATAGATACGATTTGGGTCATTGTTGATAGATTGACCAAATATGCTCATTTCTTACCGATGCGAGAAACTTTTACACTTGAACGTCTTTCTCATATGTACATAAACGAGATTATAAAATTACAAGGTATGCCAGTATCCATAGTTTCTGATCGAGACCCAAGATTCACTTCACGATTTTGGGTTAGTTTGCAAAAAGCTATGGGCACAAATTTAAGATTTAGATCGGCATATCACCCTCAAACGGATGGGCAGACGGAGAGGACTATTCAAACTCTTGAAGATTTATTAAGACTCTGTGTCCTTGACTTCAAACGAAGTTGGGACAAGTTCTTACCATTGGTGAAGTTTTCCTATAACAACAGTTATCAAGAAAGTATTGGCATGGCTCCATTTAAGGCGTTGTATGGAAGAAAGTGTCGTTCTCTAGTATGCTTGGATGAGGTGGGTGAAGCAATGTTGTTGGGACTAGAGTTGGTACATATGACTACGAAAAAGATTTAAACGATCTGACAACGTATAAAAACCTCACAAGATCGACAAAAGAATTATGATGATCTTCATTGAAAGGACGTGGAATTCAATATTGGAGATCATGTGTTGTTACGTGTTGCTCCATAGAAAGGAGTTACGAGATTTAGAAAGAGGGGAAAGCTCAATTCTCGATTCATTGTCCCATTTATAATCCTCGATCGAGTAGGAATCGTGGCCTATAGACTACCTTTACCTTGAAGTATGTCTCGTGTTCATAACGTTTTTCACATATCTATGTTACGTAAATATGTGAAAGACCCAAACCACATTATTGAATTAGAACCGCATTTAGATAGCGTAAGATTTAATATATGAAGAGGTACTGTTAAAATCTTGGATAAGAAGGATCATATTCTACGCTCCAAGGATATACCTCAAGTCAAAGTTTTGTGGAGAAACCACGATGTTGAGGAAATGACCTGGGAGTTAGAATCTGAAATGAAGTCAAGGTATCCTCACCTCTTCAACATACCAGGTACGCAACCTAATTTTGAGGGCAAAATTTCATAAGAATGGGAGGTTGTAAGACCCCAACATTTATGAATTAAGATTAATTTTTCTCGAAATATATTTTTGAATATTATGGTGTAGATTTGAGATAATATTATAGTTGTGGGTAATATTTATAAATTTTTCAAAGTAAGCAAGTGGTAATAAAATATTCGATTGGTCGGGGAATATTCATTTTAACAAGAATTATTCGTACTACGACACAATCATTGGTGGAACCCCCAAAACAGAATTTGTCGGAGTCAGAAAACGACATAATTATCTTTTTATAAAAATAACGGCGAAAGTTTTACCGTTAAACTGTTGAACTACCCGGTGGTAAAAGTACAGTAATACACATGGTTGCATAGTAGCACACTGTATTGATTATTGATGCTTACGTGAGAAGTCACTCAGTTATACTTAATTATTGCTACAGTAATTGCTGCATAATATCTCTCATATTATTGATTCAATTATTGTCACAGTATCATCTGCATAATATTTATTATTATTAAATCAATAATTGAGACGATAAAGTTATTCGTACTATTATTTGCAATATTGACAATGTCTAGAAATTTCTATCGAGGAGAGGTTTGGGCACCTAATTGCGCGTCAATAGGAAGAAATCCTTATCGAAAAGCCCCTCTTTCCTGGGAATGTTCTAGTTGTTAAATATTGCGAGTTATAATATTAATGATGAATAAATTCATGTTGATTAAAGATGAAATTGATATTTTCATTGTGTTGGGATTATTAGTGTTAATGGAAATCGACATCTATTTCGATAATAATTGATGTCTAGAGGTTATATTGACCAATCGGGTAATTAATCGGATAAATGAGCAATTAATTGCTATTAATTCAAATGCTTATAACTATTTGTTAACATGTGTGTACTATTGATTCACATGCGTGTACTATTAGGGGAGGTGGTGTAAGAAGTATAATACTTGCATAACTAAATTAAAAATGGAGGTATAGATGAAGGTACTATACTGTAATTATATTTTTCACATGTATAGAACTATTGATTCACATGAATGTACTATTGATTCACATGATGTACTATTAGGGGAGGTGGTGCAAGTTTGATAATACTTGCAGGGCTAAATTAAAAATGAAGGAAAAGATGAAGTTATTATATTATAATATTTTAAGCCACAAAACGTGCAATTATCGAAACTATATTTTCCTATAAATAGAAGCTCAGTCTTCCTTCATTCTCACCAATTCACCAAGACTCTAAAGAGCAATTATAGAGAGAGAAGCTATAGAGAGAAAGAAGAAGAGAAGTCTGATACTTCACTATTCTAGTATCCAGTCTTCTTCTGAGGTAAAAGGATATTATTTTTTTCAGTATTCATAAGGAATAATATTTTCTTCCATACTCTGTAGTATGTGAGTAATATTATTTCGTCTCGTATTCCTGATTATACCCTTATTTTGCTAAAGTATTGCTTCTATACTCCGCGAAATTAGTAGAATATCCTTGAAATTTGCGCTTCATCTAGTATCGTTTCACAAGGATATTTTCTGCACATTCTTGTTAAATTTTAAGCTTTTCATGCCGGAGTATTGTCCATGAGTAGTATTCATTTTTACGGTACTATTCATAAAGTACTATTCACGGGGTACTATTCATAGGTACTATTCACAAAGTTCTATTCACGAGAACTATTAACAAAATACTATTCACGGGATACTATTTTTGAAGTACTATTTATGGGGTACTATTCACTCCGGTACTATTCACCCGGGAAATTATTCATGATAAAAATTTATATCTTTACTGTCCAAATTATTTTTGATGCAATATTATTCTTGAATTTTACTCCACAAAGCAGTATCATGTTGACAATTTGGACATTATTGAATTCTGGATAAATTAAATTATAAATCTTTAAAAATTTATCTTAATTCTTATATCATTGTCATCATCCTCATGCTTATATTGTGATAAAAGTCATATGTGGCTTACATGCATAGATGTACTATTGATTGGTATGATTATGACCAGGGATTATTCGGTATAATCATGACCCGTAATGTTACAAATGATGTGGTAAAAGTCCTCATTGGCCTGTACTGCATCGATGGACAGTTGTTGGTATGATTATAACCAGGGATTATTCGATATAATCATGACCATTGATGATTACATGAATATCTTTGGCCGTGGTGCAGGGATGATTCGATGATGTGGTTTATTTATTAAGCTGAGTCTCAGCGATAAAGTTGATGAAAAACCTTTTTAAATCATAGAAGATAATAGATATCATGCTCTACTTGACTCTTCTAATGGATTGCTTGTTCCGCAGTTAAACTTGATGTTTATTGAATTTTATCTGTTTAACACTGTTGAAGGCTAACGATAATTTATCCTGCATTATCTTAGTCATAATATTTCTTATTGGGCTAGTTGAGCTCACCCTTTTGCTTTCATTGTTCTCTTCAGAAAATGAAAACGTAGCCGGGACTAGTCGGGAAACAGAGTGGCGGTCCGAGATGGTGGTTATAGTAGTCCTCACTATTTTATGAAATAGTGTGATAATAAAATGTAATGAGGACTTCATTTGAGTTTGAATACTGTCTATGAGATAATATTCGTGTAAAAACTCTAAGCTACGCTGTTGTCGTATTGTATAAAAGAAGTTTGTATTTGATTTATGTACAATGTATTTGGCGACTCAGAATAGGTGATGTATACCTATTTTGGGGGCGTTACATCTAGGGTCTCAAAAGTTACTGTCAGACCATTCTGGGTTTCTGGGATACCCAGAAACCAGTTGGTCAATGTCGGTTAACGCACTTTGACTTCTTATAACTTTCAATCTACACATGATCTGGGTTTGATTTAAGTTCCAGATCGAAGCTCTTACAACATACTACAAGTCTATAACTTAAAAATTTAACAAACAACTAACACAAAGATATTTAGAAGCCCTGACATGTGAGTGTCAGACAACATTTTTTCAGTTTTCCAAATTTTTGAAAATTTGATTTTCGAGTACTTTGATGTTATGGATCTAGAATCTAACAACCCAGATCACTAAATGACACCCTCTAACATAACTTTAAACAACAACAAACAACATGGATCACATAGATTTCTAATTTTAGGGTTTTTATACCTTTCTAGCCTTGATCCTTGATTCTGATCATGATGATCTGATCTTTGAGAGTTAAGTGTTTATATGGACTTAACTTTTCATTCACTCTCACTCCCAAATCCCGAATTTAGAGAGAGAAAAGAGGTTGGCTAGCTTGCTAAGTAAAGTGAAGTTTTTCTCTCTTTAATCTATAAATAAATTTGATACAATGAATATAACTAATCTAGAAGGCTGATGGCTAGAGTTTTTTGCACATGGGGTGGATAGAGTTGTTAAGCAACTAAAGTGTTTGGAAATTACTACAAGTTTCCTATTAAAGAATGCAACAAGGGCACTTTAGTCTTTTAGCTAGCAAATTTAATGGTAATTTGGTCTTTTGATCCAACCCTTAGGTTTAACCCTAAGGTTTCTAGAAAAATAAATTCTAGGATTTCTAATTTAGGTTTTAAAATAGAAATTTAAGCTTTCTAATTTATAATTAGGGTTTCCTAATTACTTAGACTCGAACATTAGGATTAAGGATTCCTAATTTAGCAATTAGGGTTCCTAATTTAGCAATTTAGGGTTTCCAATTAGAAATTAGGGTTTCTAATAATTAGGGTTTTTAATTAATCATTAGAGTTTTCCCTAATTAGGTTATAATTAATAACACTTAAGCATTTGAATTCCCAATTTAGGGTTTTCTAATTCCGAATTAGGGTTTCAGATTTCCAAAACTAAAATTAGGGTTTCCATAACCGGTAATAGGTTTTCTAGCTGATTAATGTTTTCTAACTCAACGTTGGCGTTCTTAATATAATATTAGGGTTTGCCACTGATATAGGTTATCTGGTCAACCCTTGACCCTTAACCACATAATGTACACATATACAACCATATACACAGAACATATACACTTATACCCTTAATCCTGAATAATTCACCACAAAAATTTTAAATTCACAAAATTCCTTGTCAAAACTATCAAATCCATACACTTATTTTCTATCTAGATTTATTATTTAACCTTAATTCAATTTTTTAAGATTTTAATAAATATCCAAATTCTCGAGTTGTCACATTCACTCCTTCTTCTAAAAATTTCGTCCCCGAAATTTACCTTACACCTTATACCTTGCATCATTAGCCATTCATTCTCATCATTACATGCTACCCAATACACCACTCACCAGAGTTAAAATTTTGAAATTGTGTTGAGGAGTCATATAGACCATGAACTTCTGAGGTTTATAGGTATTACTACCCTTGACCTATTTCAATTAAGAAAAAAATACTCCACCCCTTACAAAGGTTAATTAACAGTATGTTTACAATCACGAAGAAGGTACTGTTACTAGTACGTATATTTTAATCATTTCTCGCGAATATTCTTGCTATTGAATAATTTTATCCAATTTGCACAGTTCACCTTAGTCTTATCATAGAATTATGCACCAAAACAATTTGGTTCGGGAAAATTTTCAAAGAACGCTTAGAGTTTTCAAAACGTTGGTCTAGCCGAATCGAATAGCTTAAACTCATATCGAAAATCAATTTCAAATGAAATATTAAGGTATAGCCAAAACCCCGTTGGCAAATTAAAATTTTGAAAATTGTTCGAAAATGACGTCATGATGTCGTACTGTATTAACAGTCCGTTTAAGGATGTCGTCATCGAGTGACTTTATCATAACACATTATACAATAGTGGAATAACGATTTTTGATCAAATCCAACACTAAGTATTCCTATATTTACAAAACTATCAACTTTTTATCATCTCTGCACCAGGTTACATGGTACATAAGTGATAAATAAAATATATTTTGATATTTCAAATCATTATCGTCTAGCTGAAACAAGTACCATAGACTATTCTTTAAACCGTTCAAAAATCAATGCAATTTAGTTTTATCATCTCAACAAGTAACAATGTGTCGGTGGCCCAAAGTCCACGCATACACAATGGTCACCAGAAGTTGAGAATAAAAATTTATTTCAAAAAGGCACCTAGTGCGTATTTAGCTTGATGTCAAAAAATTTGAAGTCTAGCATAGTTAGGAGTTTTGAAAAACTTATGTCTCCCCTAATAATCCAATGCCTAATAATACTATCTATTCATATTCTCCTCAATACTTTATTCACACTTAGTTCTACCTAGTTCATCAAACTTACCACACTTATGAGTTCAGGAACTTGCCACAATCATATGAGTTTAAGAACTTGTCCTAGACAGACCTTTGGCGTCCATTCGCTGAGGGGTTCATAAACATTTCATATAATTATGAGTCACGAACGTACCATTAGTATGAGTTTTAAGAACTCGAACTTAACCTTATATTCTCTACCTATAACATATCTATCTGTTATACACATGAGAAAAGAATCACCTTCTTAACAGGTATATATCAAATAGCGCAACACAGACATTTCAATGATTATCAGTACCAGAAACTAAGTGGTTTTTACACCAAGTACAATTCCCCGCCCATAACAAGGAATCATACAACCCAACTGCTGACATAAGTCCTCAATTGAAATCCCCACCTAATCTTAACTCCATTCTCAATACGAATTTTGTTTAATCTGTATTCATAATCATTTCCTGAATCTGTACCAATTCATAGACACACAACAATCTTTGCTGTAAACTTTTTAATCATTCGCTTGATTCGTCTCTATACTATAACCTTATTAGATCACGGGGTGATCTCATCGTATATATTACGATTCATTTCTATACTATGTTCGTTTTGTTTTACGATCTCATTTCCTTGTACTTTTAGTCTTTTAGACTCTATCTATTCATCACTATTGTTCACCTTTATTATCAGAGTTAGGGAACTCCGTGTCTTTTATAACCCGCCGAGATTCATCTTTGAATCTTACCGATTGACTAACTCTATTTGAGTTAGTACCTATCCTAATCACTACGGTTATTAGTCTCAGGTAACCCTACCTAAGGTTTATAACCTACGGCTCTGATACCAACTGTGACGTCCCCAGATCTGGGTCCCGAATCACCGCGGATCTGGTTCAATCAATTCTATAACTATTACGGAAGATATAAACATAAATTGTTTATACAATACATTTACACACTAACCCCAAGGTCGAAAACCTTCACATAATACCTGAACCAATATTCTATCTAATATACAATGTTATTATCATACTATACTATTGCAATTTAGTTGCACATATAATCCCAAGCTGAACTTGACTTTGAATTTTCCTTGTATCCGACGTATTCGCCTTATCTGCAATGTTTTTCATGATATAGCAAGGGTGAGCAACAAGTTTGCCCAGCAAGTTTAAGTTCAATAAATTAAGGATATATCATGGAAAGATTTTGAATAATAGCTGGCTAACATTCAACAATATAATTGTGAACTAGCATGGAAAATTTTCATAGCTGAACGAACATTGAACATGAACATATCAATTATATCTTGACCGAATGGTAATGAAGGTGATCAGCCTTTCATACCTGATGAATACATGCAATATGCACTGAGTAAGATTCAACAATTCATAGACATGGTAATCAGTAATGATTATCCACAAGCATATTTGAATAAACAACTCAAAGTTGAGTTAAGAAAAACTTGCATGTTCAGTCGATTACTGTTATGCAATTTATCTAGCTTTGCGTGAACACATATTATAAATAATATTGATCCATAAATTAGAATAATATCATCATAGTATATTATTATTATTATTATTATTATTATTATTATTATTATTATTATTATTATTATTATTATTATTATTATTATTATTATATTCACGGAATAACCTAAACACATAACACATAACCCTATCAGTCCACAAATTACCTGAGACTCGGTATCAAATCAAACTATTTCAGTCAGAGTTGAAACCAACACAATTTCGACATCCCGACGGCCTAGTCGGATAAAACTCGAGCATAATATCATTAAGACTCGGTCTAAACTAGTTCACAAATATCTTAGATAATTTATTATCAGTCAAAATATTTTTCATAAGCTCATAATAATTTTCAAGTAATTATTATCATTTATCATGATTTTTCAATCATTAATATCGTATTTATCTAATTAAATACTACTTAATTTTATTGTCATTAATATTTATTTAATATTAAATATTAATAGAAATCATAACATAATATTATAATATATTTATAATATATCAAAGTATTTTTAATACCTTAAAATAATATTTATATGATTTTTAAAACCTTTAAATCCATTATCCGATAATTACCATTAATATTAAATATTAATGTTTTTATGAAAAAACATCAAAAGTTATATTTTATAACTTAAAATATTTTTATAATACTTCAATCATTTTATATGATTTTTAAATCATTAATTCTATTTTTCCATAATTTATTTAATATATTTATTAAATTAATTAATTACCATTAATATTAATTTATTAAATAAATTCATCACAAAATATTAAAAGTCATTAAAAATAACTTAAAATATTTTCTTATACCATAATATAATTTTTCATGATTTTTCAAGTATTAAAACTATTTTTAAGTAATTTATTTAATATTATAATTAAATAAATTAAATACCATTAATATTCCAAAAATATTAAATATTAATTAAATATATTCAAAATAATTAAAAACCCATTTTCAGGATTTAAAATAATTTTTAAAACTTTTTAAGTATTTTTCATAATTAAAAACTATTTAATACTAATTATTTAATAAAAATAATAATTTTTGAAATTAATTGTCGCTAAAGGACCCCTATAGCGACGAAACTGTCGCTATAGGTTTTCTTGAGTGTTCTTGAGCCTTCCCAGAAACTCATGTCAGAGTTCGAGGTGCTCACTTTGACCAGTTCTAGATTCATTATCATTAAGTTTATGGTTTATCTAAAGTGTTAATGTTGTAGTATTTATGTAATACTACTACCACAATTTTATTTCATAGCTAAACTGCAACAGATCCAGAAGATATAAATCACCAAACATGTTGCCAGAAGTTGTTCTTCATTTCTGGGTTACCCAGAAATGAAGAACAGGTCAGGGTTACTACTTTGAATCCTCATATTTTGTATCCTGGGACTCGTTTGTGTGATTACAAGGTTTAATCATGTAGACTACATGTCAAGGAACAATTATATAACACAATATCAACTTAAGAACATCACCAACGTAAGATCTGGACCGGTCAAAGTAGGCCAGAAAAACTGTTCTTGAACATTTCTGGAAAACCTAGAAATGTTCATAGGCAGACGGTCAACCCAAGTTTGACCTTGTATAACTTTGATTTCGTTAAGCATATGGGTGATCTAAAGGCTTAGATATGTAGATCATATGCCAGACTACAACATCAATACAACAAATTGGCCAAACTATTAAACCACAGCAAGATTTAGGGTCTCAAAAGTCACTGTCAGACCATTCTGGGTTTCTGGGCTGCCAAGAAACCAATTGGTCAATGTCGGTCAACACACTTTGACTGCTTATAACTTTCAATCTACACATGATCTGGGCGTGATTCAAGTTCCAGATCCAAGCTCTTACAACATACTACAAGTCTATAACTTAAAACTTAACAAACAACTAACACAAAGAGATCTAGAAGCCCTGACATGTGAGTGTCAGACAATATTTTTCTAGTTTTCTATATTTTTGAAAACTTGATTTTCGAGTACTTTGATGTTACGGATCTAGAATCTAACAACCCAGATCACTAAATGACACCCTCTAACATAACTTTAAACAACAAACAACATGGATCACATAGATTTCTAATTTTAGGGTTTTTATACCTTTCTATCTTTGATCCTTGATTCTGATCATGATGATCTGATCTTTGAGAGTTAAGTGTTGATATGGACTTAACTTTTCATTCACTCTCACTCCCAAATCCTTAATTTAGAGAGAGAAAAGAGGTTGGCTAGCTTTCTAAGTAAAATGAAGTTTTTCTCTCTTTTTGATCTATAAATAAATTTGATACAATGAATATAACTAATCTAGAAGGCTGATGGCTGGAGTTTTTTGCACATGAGGTAGATAGAGTAGTTGAGCAACTAAAGTGTTTTGCAATTACTACAAGTTTCATGTTAAAGAATGCAACAAGGGCACTTTAGTCTTTTAGCTAGCAAATTTAATGACAATTTGGTCTTTTGATCCAACCCTTAGGGTTTAACTCTTAGGGTTTGATCTTTAGGGTTTGATCCTAGGGTTTTTAAAAAAATAAATTCTAGGATATCCAATTTAGTTTTTAAAATAGAAATTTAAGCTTTCTAATTTATAATTAGGGTTTCCTAATTACTTAGACTCGAACATTAGGATTAAGGATTCCTAATTTAGCAATTAGGGTTCCTAATTTAGCAATTTAGGGTTTCCAATTAGAAATTAGGGTTTCTAATAATTAGAGTTTCTAATTAATCATTAGGATTTTCCCTAATTAGGTTATAATTAATAACATTTAAGCCTTTGAATTCCCAATTTAGGGTTTTCTAATTCCCAAATTAGGGTTTCCAGAACCGGTAATAGGTTTTCTAGCTAATCGCTAACGTTTTATAACTGAACGTTGACGTTCTTAATATAATATTAGGGTTTGCCACAGATATAGGTTATCTGGTCAACCCTTGACCCTTAACCACATAATGTACACATATACAACCATATACACAGAACATATACACTTATACCTTTAATCCTGAATAATTCACCACAAAAAATCCTTGATTTCATTACCTCAAGATTTGGTGTTCACTTAATCAAAACATTCATATCTAACTACCCAATCATAATAAAAATTGAATAATAAACCTTCCCTTAAAGGATTACATTAATAAAATCTCCCAGTGTTATCTAACCTTTAAGTACAATCATTCAAATGCAAAATTAAATAAATACTTCATTACATCAATCAAATTAAAATCGATAAATAATCACAACATATTACAAGTCTTCAATACTTGTTCATCTTCCCTTTCCCTTCTCGGTGCTAGGTACATCTACCTTCATCTTTAGTCAGAATAGTTATATAAGCAAAAGTGAGCAAACAAAGCTCACTTGAAATAAGAATGGATAATCTTTACAACATTTGCCAAATAATAGGCTCAATAGAACTGAATGATATGTTCTATTAACATTCTGAAATATACTACTGAGGGTCTAATGACCACGAACCATGTCCACAGTTATAAGTAATCTTTCAACTTTAACTTTAACAGTCATAAGACTATAAGGACTCCATGTACTTAGGGGGATCAGCCCTTCGTACAATGTATTGTGCACAACCATTTCAACGCTAAGCGTAAACCCCTAATAATAGGGTTGTTCATCTCAGTATTTAGATTACAAGTCCGCACCAAAGTAAGTTTGGTTTGGATACACTTCAAGGTAATTTGGAATTCAACAAACATCAACTAAGGATTAGTTGAATAAAATGAAATCACAATATGCTATGGAATAAATCATAAGTGAATTAACATTGTGTATTAAGGTTATGCTTTAGGAATAATCTAATAGCATAAATATTGAATAATTATCACTTACCTTGTTTGAACAATATTGAGACAAGGTTATTTAGAAGTGAATACTAAGCATGCATAACGAATAACAATTTGAACAATAAAAACTATTCAACAAAAGTATATTAGATTATATAAACTTAAATGCTATTTGACAAGTTAAAGACAATAATAACTTGCTTAACATCAAAATAAGGTTTAGAAAACTTGCATCATCATGAACAAACTAGATACAAGAGCTTGCATGAAATTACAGTTGAAATAGGACAAATAAACTTGCATAACAATGAAAAAACTAGCTCAACGAAAGTGTGGAGTTAGAAAACTTGCTCAATTGTAAAAGTAGAATTAGAGAACTTGCTCAATATAAAAAGATAAGTTTAGAAACTTGCACAATTATTATAAAACTTGCCTTTTAGCGTAAGCTATAATATTAAACTCACGTTCACCTATATATAGGTTTAGAATCACCATCTATTAGATATACTAACATTCACATTCCAACATAACACGATTTCTAGTTAGACTTATTATTTTAGCACAAGTCTTAAGCTACCATACAAATATCGTAAATTACAAGTGTTAACCTTCACAACACTTGTTTACTAATCATCATGCTCACTAAGTTCTAATATACCACGCTCATCACTTACTAATCATTCAAACTTTGAATTTATCAATTACATATCATGGTTCTGCTTTTAACCTTCTTACTACATGTTTGACACATTAACATAACCTTAGACCAAGTGGTAAGGCTTCCCAAAATCAAGCAGAAGAAGAGAAAGAGGCTCGCTCAGATCATGTCGTAGTATGGCAATATGCATACATAATAATAATAAGAACTTTATAAGCTGCAGCTTTTTTTTTCATTGGCACCAAATAAGCAATTGCTACTGGTACACAGATAATAATAGAGTCACCTATGAATAATGGCCAAATTTTAGCCCAACAAACACGAATTTCACCCACAAAACAGTAATATTAACATATAAAATAAATATAAAACTATCATAAACATGATTGCTAACATATTCATCCATTAGAACAATTTAACAACAACTAAAACTATTTTAATTTCTCAAATTTCATATTTTCATACAAAAACTCCATTTTTTGAGTTTCTTCCACAAAAATCAACACCGTGAATTTCAATTCTTGTCCAAATTGCTTCATTCAAATTACGTTATCTTCTTCTTTCTTAATGAACTAGCATAAACAAGACTTCAATTTGCAGCTTAACATATGAATTGACCATCAAAATTGATACTTACATAATCCATATAAGAAAAATTCATATAAAACACACATTCGTTTTTTTTTATTGTTAACCTAAATTAAAGCATGCAATTTCCTTATTTAAACATAAACTCTAATCATC
Organism: Panax ginseng; assembly: GCA_020205605.1. NCBI lineage: Eukaryota > Viridiplantae > Streptophyta > Magnoliopsida > Apiales > Araliaceae > Panax > Panax ginseng. The sequence goes on along the minus strand of CM035140.1, from coordinate 57,379,688 downwards.
ATAAACACATATAATCATCATAATTACCATTATATATTTAATTTAAACATTTTGAATTCACAAGAGTATAAAAATTATATGTCGTAAATTCATATATATATATATATATATATATATATATATATATATATAAAGGTTTAGATAAAATACCTTCAATTATTTTCAAAATCCTTGCTAAATCACTAATTTGTTTGAAAAATTCTCAAGCTCTCTCTCTCAATTCTCTCTCTCTCTCAAAATCTTCTTCTCTTCTCTCTTTCTCAAGAGAAAGACTAACTCTTAACCGATAAAACAACGTAAAAAAAACCGATATAAATTAAAATACTAATAATAATTAGGATATCGCTTATAAAATAACGATATTATATTATATATTATATTTATTATTTATTTTTTTATTTATTTTATTTATATAATTCAAAATTAAAAAATCCAAAAGCCATAAGGCTTTGTTTGGCAAAAACCCTTTTAAAATAAAAGACTTAATATACTTAAGCCTTTGTTGGGTAAACTCAATTAAAACTACTTTAATTTATTTTAATACTCCTTATAATATAGTTATTTGTCACACTATATTTAATTAAGTTTTCATACTTAATTAATTAATTCAAATAACAATTATTAAATAAATCATTTAATCACATAACTCAATACAAATAATTAACCATCAAATTGAAATATCAATATAATAATAATTTCTTAACTCATTAATTATTTATTTAACAAATAATTAACCAAATAAAATCAAATCAATTAAACAAATATTTATTCAACGATAAACACATCCATTAAATATTTATATAATTCAATAAATATTTAAACATTACAATTAAAATTTCGAATGTTACATCATTCCTTCCTTACAAGGATTCTCGTCCCTCGTAATCACAATTCAAACAATCAAATCGTCACATTCTTCCCTTCTTACAAAGATTCTGTCCCTCGTAATCAAAGACATAGATTAAACAAATAACTCAAGGTAATTTTTCATCATTTCAAATTCGAGTTCCCACGCTGCCTCTTCTTCGACATTGTGGTTTCTCCATATCACCTTCATGTAAGGTATCACTTTATTTCGAGCACTTGTTCTTTCCTCGTCGACTATCCTAATAGGAATCTCTTCATAAGACAAATCTTTATCGAATCGCAATGGTTCATACTCGATCACATGCTTGTAATCGTTTTATACTGATCGTAATATCAAAAATGTGAAAAACATTATGAACGTTTTCCAACTCGAGGTAGAGCTACCTCATAAGCCACTTCCCCACTCTTCGTAGTATCTCGAAAGGTCCAATAAACCTTGGGCTGAGCTTTCCTTTCTTGCCAAAATGAATTTTCCCTTCCAAGGAGAAACTTTTAGGAAAACGAAATTTCCTACTTCAAATGCATGATCTTTTCTGTGTTGATCAAAGATACTTTTTCTGTCTCTGCCTTGGGTCATTACTAATCTTGTCCCGATGAGTTTGACAACCTCAAAGCAGCTTTGTTGTACCAGCTCGTCCTAATAAATATTCACCGACTTCATCCCAAAGACAAAGGAGTTCTCACTTTCATCAGATAATGCCTCGTAAGGCGGCATGCCGATGCTCGCGTGGTAACTGTTGTTGTAGGCAAATTCCACCAACGGTAAATGTTCTTCCCAAATTTTGAAATCCATGATGCATGCTCTCAAAGATATCTTCCAACGCTTGATTGTTCGCTCACTTTGCCCTTTGCTATTTGTGGATGGTATGTTGTACTCATTCACAATTGTGTTCCCATACATTCTTGTAGTCTCTTCCAGAAGTTTGATGTAAATCACGGATCTCTATCTGACACCATTGACACTGGCACTCCATGCCTCGAAATGATCTCTTTAACGTACAACCTTGCCAACTGATCAAGATTGAACCTAATCTTTATTGGTAAAAAGTGCGCTGATTTTGTCAGTCTGTCCACTATCACCCAAATCGCATCGCATCCTCTCTGAGTAGTTGGAAGACCCACCACAAAATCCATTGTGATGTGTTCCCACTTCCATTCCGGTATTTGTAACGGTTGAAGTAATCCGCTTGGTCTTTGATGCTCGGCCTTCACTCTTTGACATGTCAAGCTTTTCACGACACATTCTCGCAACGCCTCTTTTCATGTTCGGCCACCAAAATGTCGCCAAAATCTTGATACATCTTCGTATTTCCTCGATGAATCGAATATCTTGTGTTGTGTGCTTTGGCCAAGATTTCGCCTTTAATCTCTAAAGTACTCATTGAACCCAAATTCTTTCCTCGAATCGTAGTAGTCCTTCTAGATCGATCTTGTATTTTACATCACTACCTCAACCACTTTCTCTTTGATCGTTTCACATTCTTTATCTTGTAGTTGAGCATTCTTCACTTTGTCCACCAAAGTTGACTAGCTTCTATCCGTATATAATTTTTTTCATCATCGGTTTCTTTTGAAATTTTGATTTCCAACTCTAGCCTTGCCATCTCCGAAATAAGCTCTTCCTTAGTTGTTAACAACATCAATTTTTCCCGACCTTTTCTCGCTTAAAGCATCTCGCAACACATTCGCTTTTTCTTCGATGATAAAAGATCTCACAATCGTAATCTTTTATCAATTCCATCCATCTTCTTTGACGATATTTCAGTCCTTCTGTGAAAAATATACTTCAAACTTTTTATGGTCTCGTAGATCTCACATTTTTCTCCATAGAGATAGTGTCTCCATATCTTCGTGAGCAAATACTATCTGCAGTAGCCAATTCCAAATCATGAGTCGATAACCTTTCTCATAATCCTTCAGTTTGTCTTGATGCATACGCAATAACTTTTGTCGCTCGCATAAGAACACAACCCAACCCTTTATGTGAGGCATCACTAAACACCACAAAGTTTCCTCATACTATCCGGTAATGACAACACAAAAAGCCACACTTAATTTCTTCTTCAAATCTTGAAAACTCTTCACATTTCTCCGCCCAAACAAATTTTACCGCTTTCTTGTCAAATTTGTTAATGGAGTGGCTATCTTAGAAAAATCTTGAATAAATCTTCTATAATAACCGGCCAGTCCCAAGAAACTCCTCACTTCCGATGGTGTTCTTGGTTGTTCCCAATTGATTACAGCTTCCACTTTTGATGGATCCACCGAAATCCCATCTTTGTCAATCACGTGCCCAAGAAATTGTACACGATCTAGCCAAAATTCGCACTTAGAGAATTTTCATGATAACTTTTCCTTTTTTAGTGTTTCCAATGTCAAACGAAAGTGTTCCACGTGTTCTTCTTTGAGTTTTGGAATACACCAGAATGTCATCGATAAATACCACAACAAACTTGTCTAAGAATGGTTTAAACACCTTGTTCATCAAATCCATGAATGCAGCAGGGGCATTGGTCAAACCAAAAGACATCACCAAAAACTCGTAATGTCCATACCGAGTTCTGAATGTCGTTCTAGGTATATCCTCCTTCCTCACTTTCAATTGGTGATACCCACTTCTCAAATCTATTTTCGAGAAGTATTTAGCACCCTTCAACTGATCAAACAAGTCATCTATTCTTGGCAATGGGTATTTGTTTTTAATAGTGACTTTGTTTAATTCTCTATAATCAATGCAAAGACGCATCGACCCATCCTTCTTCTTCACGAATAACACCAGCGCTCCCCACGGATGATACGCTTGGTTGAATATACTTCTTATCTAACAGCTTCTGCAATTGTACCATCGGTTCTTTCATCTCTACCGAGCCATTCTCAGACGGGGCCTTCGATATCGGTGTTGTTCCCCGCGCGCTTAAGTCGATCACGAACTCAATTTCTCTCACAAAGTGTCCCGCAAAATCCTCCGAAAACACATCTCAAATTCCCTCACCACCGGTATCTCTTCCAATTTTACACCCTTCTTCCGAGTATCGACTATGTAAGCTAAATAGCCCACACAACCTTGACTCAACAATTTCTTGCCTCGCATAATCGCTTTACATTTCATTTGTCTAGGCGATTTGCTACCATATAGAATACTACCTTTGATGGAGTCATAAGGTTTACACACTTTTTTTGGCAATCAATTATCGCCCATATTTGAATGTACCAATCCATTCCCAAAATAATCAAAACTCTCCAAGTCTAATCGAATCAAATCTACCATCAAGATATTCTCCTTAATGTTCACCCTACGCTTCTTGTATACTAATCTAACAGGATTACTTCCTTATTCGTAATTTCTATGTTCAAAGGAAAATTCAATTCTTCACTAGGTAATTTCTAACCTCTTAGCAAATTCATCGATATAAACGAGCAAGTAGTAGCACCAATCAAATAATACATAAGCATTTATATCATTGATTGGGATAATACCCGACACCACATCTTTTGATTGCACAACATCTTGCATACCATGTTGGTTGAAGGTTTCTAGTCATGGGTTTGTTTGATGTCAGAGGTCCAAAGAATGGCCCATGTACCTCCACTATTACCTCCATTGCTTCTTGTTGTCTCTCCACCTTTTTTTAGGGCATTCACGAGCAAAGTGATCCTTGGATCCGCACGTGAAGCACATGTTCTTCTTAGGTTGAGTGCAATTTGGGGCGATGTGACCTCTCCGCCCACAATTGAAGCATACATGCTTTCCCATCAAGCACGCACCCTTGTGAAACTTCCCGCATGTAACACATGCTTCAAACTTCTTATTTTGTTGTTACCCCGCCGTTTCCAAAGACCCACGCTTCCATTCCACTTCCTTCTTCAAATTGTTGTTGTTGTTGTTTCCACTACTACCACCTCCATTCTTAATCTCCACTTCATTCTTCTTCTTCTTCTTCTTCTTTTCGATTGAACTTTGTCACCGCCGCCGCCCACCTTCAAATAGTATTGCTTTCTCCATCACACGCTAAAGTCTTCAATCGAACAGGAGACCTCATCAGATAACAACTAGGGCTTCAATCCTATTCAAACCTCTTCATCCTTGCGCTCGTCAGCGTATGACTTGATATGGCGCAAACCTCGCCAAACTCGTTGAATTTAGCGATACTCAGATACCATCATCGCTCCTCGCTTTAGTTCCAAAAATTGCACTTCTAGTCGACTTTTTTCAACTCTCTCGGGAAATAGGTCTCAAAGAATATCTCCTTAAACCTATCCTGTGTCATCACCTTGCCCTTCACGAGTTTTTATTGGCCTGCCACCAATAACTAGCCTCTGCTTTCAAAATGAATGTTGCAAAAGCAGTCTTCTGGTCATCCCCTACCCTAGCGACATCAAACACCTTTTCTATCTCCATAATCCAGGTCTGTGCCTCGACTGGATTCATGGACCCACAGAATTCAGGTGGTCCAACCGCCTTTGAAATCCTTAAACGTTGTACCTTGGTTCTGTGGTTGATTCTCGCAACGCCTCACAAGAAATGTCACTAGTTGTTGAACGGGTTAGCATCAACATTGTCATTATTGGGTTCCTTCAAAGGGTTCTCTCGTCGTGGTGGTTGACGTCCGGGAGGCATTTTCTCGTTAAAATATACACTCATTAGATTATTATTCAACTTTTTTAAGTAATTTCTACTTAACTTGCCTCCATAAAAGAAATAACCACATAACACATAACACTTTGAATAAAATAATAACAACTTTTATTTATTCATAATCTCTTTGAAAATATAAAACAATAGCATCACCGCTATTTACATTACTTTCCTAACTACAAAAGTTTCAGACAACATCATCATCATCATATCCCATAGTTACATAACACTTTTGATTTACAATTTATTTAACATTTTATTAATCGTATAACAACCCTAAGATGTTCTACTAAGATACTCCATAGCCTTTCTACGCTTTTCCTCCATGATCCTAACATTGTTCTCGCGATCTAACACGTATGATGGCGGCGTCTCTCGAATCGAATCGATATCCCATGACCCGATCTTGAGCTCGATTAATCATGGTGTTGAATACTTTATCCATCTCTTCCATCTTCATCCTCTTTGTTTGTGCATCTTTCATCGCTATCCCGGCTCATTGAAAAGCTTCCTCATATGCGTCTTTCGACTCTTGCTCTTAGTAGCTTCTTCCTTCACTTTGTTCTTCGCCTCGACCACACCTCCTCGATCAGCTTGTTCTTTCTCTCCTTCAAGGTGTACTAGCTTCTCCTCGACATTAGTCACTGCTCATCACGATCTTGGATCTCGCCGCCTTCTTCGTGTCATTCATTGCGTTTGTTGTTCAACTACTATCTCTTGCAATTCCTCGACTTTATCCTCGAAGTTCCACGTTACTACAGAGAGACTTCATCGTATATACGAGCGCCTTTATCGAGGTTAGTGGAGTCTCTTCCTCCTCGTCCTCGCTCATCCTCATCCTCCCGTGGCAACTCAATGGGATCCTCCTCATCCGCTTCCACGCCATCATCCTCCTCTTCAACCATCGTGACCAACGGGCCGACTCTCGTGGCAAGTAGAGTTGTTCCCAAACAACTCAAATGTCGCGAGGCTCCTCCTCTATAGGCATCCGAGGTCCTTCCTCCCTAGCCCGACCGGATTCTCCATACATTAGTCATCCCGACAACAAAATTTTAAGTTTTAATTATTAATCATTACTACTCGACACTCACGAGCACATAAGTTATAAACACATAAGCACATAAGTGTTTTATTACTTCTTCCTTAAAACTCGATAAGAGTTTATCACCACTATCTTTTCAAAGGTTACTTCCTAAGGCTTTTTCCCCACCTAAGGTTCATAACCTAAAGCTTTGATACCAACTTCAGGACACCCCCAAATCCCTTGTATTTCATTACCTCAAGATTTGGTGTTCACTTAATCAAAACATTCATATCTAACTACCCAATCATAATAAAAATTGAATAATAAACCTTCCCTTAAGGGATTACATTAATAAAAAAATCTCCCAGGTTATCTAACCTTTAAATACAATCATTCAAATGCGAAAATTAAATAAATACTTCATTACATCAATCAAATTAAAGTCTGATAAATAACTGTCAACATATTACAAGTCTTCAATACTTGTTCATCTTCCCTTTCCCTCATCGGTGCTAGGTACATCTACCTTTTCATCCTTAGCTGTAATAGTTATATAAGCAAGAGTGAGCAAACAAAGCTCACTTGAAATAAGAATGAATAAACTTTACAACATTTGCCAAATAATAGGCTCAATAGAACTGAATGATATGTTCTATTAACATTCTGAAATATACTACCGAGGGTCTAATGACCACGAACCATGTCCACAATTATAAGTAATCTTTCAACTTTAACTTTAATAAATATAAGACTATAAGGACTCCACGCACTTTGGGGATCAACCTCTTCAGATAATGTATTGTGCATAACATTTCAACGCTAAGCGTAAACCCCTATAATAGGGTTGTTCATCATCTCAAGATTTAGATTACAAGTCCGCACCAAAGTAAGTTTGGTTTGGATACACTTCAAGGTAATTTGAATTCAAATCTAACATCAACTAAGGATTAGTTGAATAAAATGAAATTACAATATGTTATAGAATAAATCATAAGTGAATTAACATTGTGTATTAAGGTTATGCTTTAGGAATAATCTAATAGCATAAATATTGAATAACTATCACTTACCTTGCTTGAACAATATTGAGCCAAGGTTATTTAGAAGTGAATACTAAACATGCATAACGAATAGCAATTTGAACAATAAAAACTATTCAACAACAGTATATTAGATTATATAAACTTGCATGCTATTTGACAAGTTAAAGACAATAATAACTTGCTTAACATCAAAATAAGGTTTAGAAAACTTGCATCATCATGAACAAACTAGATACAAGAGCTTGCGAAGTTACAGTTGAAATAGGACAAGTAAACTTGCATAACAATGAACAAACTAGCTCAACGAAAGTGTGGAGTTAGAAAACTTGCTCAATTGTAAAGTAGGATTATAGAACTTGCTCAATATAAAAAGATAAGTTAGAAACTTGCACAATTATTATAATAGTAGAGTTAAAGAACTTGCCTCGAGCGTAAGCTATAATATTAAACTCACGTTCACCTACATATAGGTTTAGAATCACCATCTATTAGATATACTAACATTTACATTCCAACATAACACGCATTTCTAGTTAGACTTATTATTTTAGCACAAGTCTTAAGCTACCATACAAATATCAGAAATTACAAGTGTTAACCTTCACAACACTTGTTTACTAATCATCATGCTCACTAAGTTCTAATATACCACGTTCATCAATTACTAATCTTTCCAAACTTTGAATTTATCAATTACATATTATGGTTCTGTTTTAACCTTCTTACTACATGTATAACACTTAATCATAACCTTAGACCAAGTGGTAAGTTTTCCAAAATCAAGCAGCAGAAAGGCAGGAGGCTCACTTTTATCGATGTATACATTAATGACTTAATACACTTGCATAATTGCAATAGCATTTTTTTTATCACCAAGTAATTGCATTTGAGCACAGAAATGAAGAGATTCTGACTATGAACAAAGAGTTCGACTTTTAGCCCAACAAACACACAATTTCACCCACAAAATAAAGAATATTAACATATAAAATAAATATAAAACTATCATAAACATGATTGCTAACATATTCATCAATTAGAATAATTTAACAACACTTAAAACTATTTTAATTTCTCAAATTTCATATTTTCATACAAAAACTCCATTTTTGAGTTTCTTCACAAAAATGAACACCGTGAAACACAATTCTTGTCCAAATTACTTTCATTCAAATTACATTATCTCGCTTTCTTAATAACTAGCATAAACAAACCCAATTTGCGTTTAACATATGAATTGACCATCAAAATTGATACTTATAAAAGCAATATGAAAAATATATAAACAAACAATATAATATCTTCCTTTTTAATCTAAATTAGCATGCAATTTCTTATTTAAACATAAACTCTAATCATCATAAACACATATAATCACCATAACCAATTATATACCCAAATTCATCAATTTGAAATTCACAAAACATAAACTAAAACTATGTCAGTATAAATATATATATATATATATATATATATATATATATATATTGAGGTTAGATAAAATACCTTCACGTATCTTGAAATCCTTGCTAATTGCGCAATTTGTCTCTCTTAATTCTCTCAAGCTCTCTTCTCAATTCTCTCCAAAGATTTCTTCTCTCTCTCTCTCTAAGATAGCCAATAAAGACTAACTTAAGCGTAAACAAAAAAAACCGATATAATCTAAATAATCATAATAACTTAACATATCGCTTATAAAATAACGATATATAATTATAAATATATTATATTTATTATTTTAATTTATTTTATTTATATAATTCAAATTTTGAAAATCCAAAAGTCATAAGGCTTTGTTTGGCAAAACGCTTTAAAATTAAAGACTTAATATATTTAAGACTTGTTTGGGTTAAATCAATTTAAAACTACTTTAATTATTTTAATACTCCTTATACTATAGTTATTTGTCACACTATATTTAATCAAGCTTTCATACTTAATTTAATTAATTCAAATAACAATTAATTAAATAAATCATTTAATCATATAACTCAACACAAATAATTAACCATCAAATTGAATTATCAATATAATAATAATTTCATTAACTCATTAATTATTTATTTAACAAATAATTAACCAAATAAAATCAATTCAATTAAACAAATATTTATTCAATGATAAACACATCCATTAAATATTTATATAATTCAATAAATATTTAATAATATAATTAAAATTTTGGAATATCCATATAGAAGTTAGTCCAACTTTGGTGGACAAGGTAAAGAATGCTCAACTACAAGATGAAGAATGTGGAAAAATCAAAGAGAAAGTTGTTGAGGGTAGTGAAGTAAAATACAAGATCGATACCGAAGGACTACTAAGATTCGAGGAAAGAGTTTGGGTTCCGGCAGTACCAGATATTAAAGACGAAATCTTGACCGAAGCTCATAACTCAAAATACTCAATTCATCCGGGAAGTACGAAGATGTATCAAGATTTACGACGGCATTTTTGGTGGCCAAACATGAAAAGAGATGTTGCAGAATGTGTCACGAAATGCTTGACATGTCAAAGAGTCAAAGTCGAGCATCAGAGACCAAGCGGATTACATCAACCGTTGGAAATACCATAATAGAAGTGGGAACACATCACAATGGATTTTGTGGTAGGTCTTCCAACTACTCAGAGAGGATACGATGTGATTTGGGTGATAGTGGACAGGCTGATGAAATCAGCACACTTTTTGCCAATAAAGATTAGATTCAATCTTGATCAGTTGGCAAATTTATACGTTAAGGAGATCGTTTCAAGACATGGAGTACCAGTGTCAATTGTGTCAGATAGAGATCCGCAATTCACGTCAAACTTCTCGAAGAGACTACAAGAATGCATGGGAACACAACTGAGAATGAGTACGGCGTACCATCCGCAAACAGATGGCCAAAGCGAACGAACAATCCAGACATTGGAAGATATGCTCAGAGCATGCATCATGGATTTCAAAGGGAACTAGGATGAACATTTACCATTGGCAGAATTTGCCTACAAAAATAGTTACCACGCAAGCATCGGCATGCCGCCATACGAAGCATTGTACGGCAGAAAGTGCAGAACTCCACTATGCTGGGATGAAGTCGGTGAACGTCAACTATTAGGACCCAGAATCGGTATATAGAAATCACCGAGGTTGTCAAACTCATCAGGACAAGATTAGTAGCTGCTCAAGACAGACAGAAGAAGTATGTTGATCAACACAGACAAGATCGTGAGTTCGATGTAGGAAATTATGTGTTCTTAAAGTTTCTCTTTGGAAGGGAAAAATTCGTTTTGGTAAAAAGGGTAAGCTAAGCCCGAGGTTTATTGGACCCTTCGAGGTGCTGCGAAGAGTAAGAGAGGTGGCTTATGAGGTAGCTCTACCTCCAGAGTTGGAACAAGTTCATAATATATTTCATGTTTTGATTACGAATCAGAGTAAACCTCGATTACAAGCATCGTGATCGAAACGAACCATTACAGTTCGATAAGGACTTGTCTTACGAGGAAATTCCTATCCAGGTAGTTGACAAGAAAGAACAAGTGCTCAGGAATAAAGTAATACCTTATGTGAAGGTGGTATGGAGGAACTACAATGCTGAAGAAGCTACGTGGGAACTCGAAGATAAAATGATGAAAAGCTACCCTGAGTTATTTATTTAATCGGTGTCTTCGATTCTGGGGACAAAATCCTTGTAAGAAGGTAAGAATGTGACGAATGATTTGTTTGAGTTGTGATTTTGGGGACAGAATCCTTGTAAGGAGGGAAGAATGTAACAATCCAAAATTTTATATTGTAATTCCAAATATTTATTGAGTTATATAAATATTTTAATTGATGTGTTTATTATTGAATAAATATTTGTTTAATGTGATATGATTTGATTATTTATTTGTGAAATAAATAATTTACGAGTTAAGGAAATTAATTATCATGAGATAATATTCTAATTTAAATTAATAATTAAGTTAGAGAGTTTATAATGATTAAATGAATTATTATAATGATATTTTAATTTGACTTTGTAATTAAAATGATGTGTTAATTTATTAAAGAAAATTGTAATTTTATTGTATTGATTTATGTGGTAAATTAATTTAATAAATTGTTATTAGAATTAATTAAATTGAATATTAAAATTTAATTAAATAAAGTGTGACCATAAACTATACTATAAAGGAGTTATTAAAATAAATTAAAGGAGGTTAATTCAGTTTTGCCAAACAAGGCTTAATAAATGTTAAGTCTTTAATTTAAATAGGTTTTACCAAACAAGGCATAAGGATTTTAAGTTGTTACTTTTTAAAGTAGTTTAGCCAAACAAGCCTTATGGCTTTTGATTTTCAAAAACAAATATAACGGATATCAGTTACAGATATATTTATATTATATAATTAATACTATTATATTATACGTTATATTTTTCTAAGTACGTAAGTTAGAGATGGGAGAAAGAACAGTGAAGAAGAAAAAGAAGAAAGAAAAGAGAGAATTCTAGAGAGATTTTGAAAGAGTAATTGTGAGAATGAGTTTTGATAATCAAAGTGTGGCTATCATCTTCTAGATAACCTAAACAAGAAAGCAAAGGTATAATCCTACCCTTCTACTTTTCAAAGTTTTAGTTTTATTCTATTCAAAAGTTCTCTGTAAAAAATTGTGTGAGGGTTTAATTATTTGTTATATAGCTTTTATATGATAATTGGTTGATATAAAATTGTTTTCATGGGTTTATAGATGATGTATAGTAAATTGATTCATGTAATATATTTTATTATGGAAGAAATCATATTACAATAAGTTTACATTAACATATGTTAAATATGGCTTAAACTATAATTTAAATTGGTGTTTAATTCATTGTATAAAGTATAAATTGACTATTGGTTGTGAAAGTGCATGGAGAAACAAAAACTAAGCATTTTTAATTAACTGTTTTGGTTTAAAAACAAAGTCACAGTGATGATTTTCACTAAGAATGTCAAAAAGTGGAGTTTTGGCAAGAACAGTGAAATTAGAGGTCTTAAATTTGATGTTTATACTGTTATATAGGTAAAATCATGTTTAGAGACCTTAAATTATGTTTGTGTGAGGTCTATGTTGATATTACGTGTTAGTTTGGTTCTTAGAAAGTAACTTGTAGGTCAAATTGACTTTGTTTGTGTTCCTCCCGAGTCGGGTCGCTTGAATCAGACTTGTAGCATGAGTCACTTTTAGTAGTAAGTTTACAGTTTTGCATATAGTATGCCAACGCCACCATATGAAGACCAAGTATAGGCATATAAGTTACAGCATTGCTAGCTTCTGTAAACTAGAAACTAGGGCACCGCAGTCACTTGCTAGCGATATGGCCGAAAAGGTTGTTTTTATTATACAAAAATCTGTAAATTGTTGACAAAGTGAAATGTTAGGACTGTTAAAATGTGATTTTTATATTATGGTGATATATGACCAAGAGTAAGGATATTATTAATAATTAATGAGTTATGTTAATAGTATAACTTGGTTATATGATTAAAAACCAAGCCATACATGATGTAGATACTTAATTGTATACGGAGTATATGTAGTAACTAATTATGTCATGATGACATGTGTATAGGATATTGTGACGCCCCCAAAATTAGGTATACATCACCCATCTTGAGTCGCCAGATACATCATACAGAATTCAAATACAACTTAATAATACAATTGTCGTGTACAATACGACAAAACATAAACTGTGAGTTTGAATACAAATATTGTCTACTAGAGAGTATACATACTCAAAAGGAGTCCTCATTACAATTATTATCACACTATATCACAGAATAGTGAGGACTACTAATGCACCATCTAGGACCATCATTCCGTTCCCCGACTCGTCCCAGCTATATTCTCATTTTCTGAAGAGAACAGTGAAAGAAAGGGTGAGATCAACTAGCCCAGTAAGAAATATTATGACTAAGATAATGCAGAATAAAATATCATTAGCCTTAAATAGTGTTAAACTGATACAATATAACAAACATCAAGTTTAACTGCAGCGGAACAAGCAATCCATTAAAAGAGTCAAGTAGAGAATAAAATCTACAATCTTTTATGATTTAAAAGGTTTTTCATCACTTTTATCATTTGGGACTCGACTTATAAATAATCCACATCATCGAATCACCCCTGCACTACGGCCAAGGATATTCTTTAGTATCACGACCACAATTATCCATGCACTACGGGCCAAGAATATTTGTGTATTCATTAATGGTCATGATCATGCCAACAACTGTCCATCAACGTTCTACGAGCCAATGAAGACTTTTACCACATAATTTGTAGCATTACGATCATGATTACACCGAATGATCCCTGGTCATAATCATACCAAGTCCATCTATACACTACAGGCCACAGATGACTTTCAACAAAATATAAACATGAGGATGATGACAATGATATAGGAATTCAATAAAACAAGTTCAAGAATTAATTTATCCAGGAACCAATTACGTCCAAATTGTCAACATGATACTGCTTTGTAGAGTAAAATTCAAGAATGCTCAGAAGAATATTTCCATGAAAAGATACTGGATGAAGCACAAATATTAAGGATATTCCACTAATTTCATGGAGTATAGAAGTCAAAGTTTTAATCAACTGAGTATAATAAGAATGGAATAACAAAAGAAATCACCATGCATGCGATAGACCGCACAGGAAGGTTATTCCAACAGAATAATAAATAATGGAACCAGGTCCGGCGTAAAACGCACAGATAGAATATTCCAACAGAATAATAAAGACTGGAACCAAGTCCAGTGTAAAACGCACACATAGGATATTCCAACATAATAATAAATACTGGAACCAGGTCCGACGTAAAACGCAAAGACAGGATATTCCAACAGAATAATAAAGAATAGAATAACAGGAGAATTTCACCAAGTATAGGGAAGTCCGTGTATACAGGTTATTCCAACAGAATAATAAAGAATGGAATAACAGAAGTTCTTTTTAGGAATACAAAAGAAATATAACCCCTTACATTAGTAGGAGATTGAATACTGCAGTAGTGTAGTAACAGAATACTCTTCTTCTTTCTCTCTTATTCTCTCTATACTTTCTCTCTCTATAGCTTGAATGAATTCGTGAAAAATAATGAAGAACTAGGCCTCTATTTATAGAAGATTTCTAGCTTAGCACTTGCAATGTGAAAAGGCAAGTGGCTTGACATTTAATCGATGATGAAAAGAAAAGTGGTTTGACGCTTGTAATGTGAAACACCAAGTGGTTCGACGCCTGTAATGTGAAACGACAATTGGTTCGACGCCTGTAATATGAAATGGCAAGTGGTTTGACGTCTGGTAAAGGTAATTACTATTGGCAAAAGAGACTCTTAGATGATGACATATGGGCCCCAATAGAATAACCAAATTTATCACAAACGTCTCATAATAGACTCTTTATATACATCAAGGATTGAATAAATATTACCATAAATCATTTTATTTTTAATCAACACATATTTAATCTTTCAACAATTATTAATCATTAATATTATAACTTGTCGTCTCAATTATTGATTTAATAATATAACATATTATATGAGATGATCTTGTGTGACAATAATTGAATCAATAATATAAGAGATATGATGCAACAATTATCAGTAGCAATAATTGAGTATAATTGAGTGACTTCTCACGTAAGTATCAATAATCAATACTGCGTAGCTACTATACAACCACGCCAGACATCGCATTTTTTACTACCGGGTAGTTCAACGGTTTAACGGTAACACCTCCACCGTTATTTTTATAGAAAGATAATTTTGTCGTTTTCTAACTACGACAATACTTCCGTTGTGGGGTCCACCAATGATTGTGTCGTCATACGAATATTCCCTGACAAAAAGAAAATTCCCCGACCAATCAGATATTATATAACCACTTGCTTACTTTGCAAAATTTGTAAATATTACCCACAATTATAACATTATATCAAATCAACACCATAATATTCAAAAATATAATTCGAGAAAATTATTCTTTATTCATAAAAGTTGGGGTCTTACAACCTCCCCTTCTTATGAAATTTCATCCTCGAAATTAGGGTACATACCTGGTATATCGAAGATATGAGGATACCTTGACTTCATCTCAGATTCTAACTCCCAAGTCATTTCCTCCACATCGTGGTTTTTCCACAAAACTTTGACTTGAGGTATAACCTTGGAGCATAGAACATGATCCTTCTTATCCAAGATTTTAATAGGTAACTCTTCATACGTTAAATCTTCCTCTATCTCGTCTAGTTCTAACTCAATAATGTAGTTCGGGTCTTTCACATATTTACGCAACATAGATATGTGAAAAATATTATGAACATGAGACATACTTGGTGGTAAGGCGAGTCTATAGGCCACAGTTCATACTCGATCGAGGATTAAAAATGGGCCGATGAATCGAGGATTGAGCTTTCCTCTCTTTCCAAATCTCGTAACTCCTTTCCATGGAGCAACACGTAACAACACATGATCTCCTATATCGAATTCCACATCCTTTCGATGAAGATCAGCATAACTCTTTTGTCGATCTTGTGAGGTTTATATACGTTGCTGGATCGTTTGAATCTTTTCTGTAGTCATACGTACCAACTCCGGTCCCAACAATGTTGCTTCACCCACCTCATCCCAGCATACTGGAGAATGACACTTTCTTCTATACAATGCTTCGAATTGAGCCATGCTAATACTTGCTTGATAACTGTTGTTGTAGGAAAACTCCACCAATGGTAAGAACTTGTCCCAACTTCCCTTGAAATCAAGGACACAGAGTCTTAATAGATCTTCAAGAGTTTGAATAGTCCTCTCCGACTATTCGTCCGTCTGAGGATGATATACCGAGCTAAATCGTAAGTCTGTGCCCATAGCTTTTTGCAAACTAACCCAAAATCGTGAAGTGAATCTTGGGTCTCGATCAGAAACTATGGATACTGGCATACCATGCATTCTTACATTCTCATTTATGTACATACGAGAAAGACGTTCAAGTGTATAAGTTTCTCGTATCGGTAAGAAATGAGCAGACTTGGTCAATCTATCAACAATGACCCAAATCGCATCTATGCCTTGAGAAACTTTAGGAAGACCGATAACGAAATCCATGGTAATGTGCTCCCACTTCCATTCTAGAATTTCAAGTGGTTGCAATGGACCTTTTGGTACTTGATGCTCCGCTTTAACTCATTGACAAGTTAGACACCTTGAGATAAACAACATTATCTCTTTCTTCATATTGCTCCACCAAAATGTATGACGAAGATCATGATACATTTTGGTACTCCCAGGATGGATTACAAACGGTGTGTTGTGCGCCTCCATCATGATTTTATACTTTAAATTAGGGTCGTTAGGAACACAAAGTCTGGAGTTGACTCGAAGTATTCCTTCTTCATCGATTCTTGCTTCCTAAGATAGCACCTTCTTGCACTTTCTTCCTCGGACGATCGGCTCCAGTGCAGTAGCTTGAGCAGCTTTAACTTTATCGACTAAAGTTGGTTCTACTCGTATATTCGCCATCATCACATGGGTCCCTGAAGTCTTTAACTCTATCTCCATCCTTTGCAAGTCACATAAAATGGGCCTTTGCGTTGCCAATATCGCACTCGTACTTGCATATGATCTTCTACTCAATGCGTCAGCTACCACGTTCGCTTTTCCAAGATGGTATTGGATGGTATGATTATAATCTTTCAATAGTTCAAGCCAACGTCGTTGTCGCATGTTGATTTCCTTTTGAGTGGAGAAATATTTGAGGCTTTTATGATCCGTAAAGATCTCCACTTTCTCCTCATACAACTGTTGACTTTTTGACCAAAAAGTGAATCCCGAAAAATTTTGTGTTTATAGACTATTTTTACTAATTTCGTCATTCTGGACTCAAATATCACGTCCGTGTCTCCAAATTCAACTTCGAACAACATTCATCAATAATATTATAACTCACAATATTTATCAACCAGGTCGTTCCCAAGAAAGAGGGGGCTTTCCAATAAGGATTTCTCCTGTCATGCCGCAATTAGGTGACCAAACCTCTCCTTGATGTAACTTCTAGATATTGTAAATATTGCAATTTATAATATGAATAACTTTGTCGTCTCAAGTATTGATTTAATAAAAAATATTTTATGCAGATGATACTGTGACAATAATTGAATCAATAATATAATAGATATGATGCAAAGAATTATCGTAGCAATAATTGAGTATAACAGAGTGACTTCTCACGTAAGCATCAATAATCAATCATGTGTCCTACTATATGACCCACGCCAGATTCTTGTACTTTTAACACCATGTGTTTCAACAGCTTAACGGTAAAACTTCCGCCGTTATTTTCATAAAGTATTTTTTGTCGTTTTCAATCCGACAATAATTCCGTTAATGGGGTCCACCAATGATTGTGTCGTTGTACGAATATTCCTGTTAAAATGAATATTCCCCACCAATCGAATATTATATAACAACTTACATGACTTTTGCAAAATTTGTAAATATTACCCACAACTATAACATTATATCAAATCCACACCATAATATTCAAAAATATATTTCGAGAAAATTTAATCTTTATTCAAAAAGTTGGGGTCTTACAACCTCCCTTTCTTATGAAATTTCATCCTCGAAATTAGGGTGCGTACCTGGTATGTCGAAGAGGTAAGGATATCTTGATTTCATCTCAGATTCTAACTCCCAGGTCATTTCTTCCACATCGTGGTTTCTCCACAAAACTTTGACTTGAGGTATAACCTTAGAGCGTAGAATATGATCCTTTTTATCCAAGATTTTAACAGGAAACTCTTCATACGTTAAATCTTCCTCTATCTCATCTGGTTCTAATTCAATAATGTGATTCGGGTCTTTCACATATTTACATAACATAGATATGTGAAAAACGTTATGAACACGAGACATACATGACGGTAACGCAAGTCTATAGGCCACAGTTTCTACTCGATCAAGGATTAAAAATGGGCCAATGAATCGAGGATTGAGCGTTCTTCTCTTTCCAAATCTTGTAACTCCTTTCCATGGAGCAACACGTAACAACACATAATCTCCAATATCGAATTCTACGTCCTTTCGATGAAGATCAGCATAACTCTTTTATCGATCTTGTGAGGTTTTTATACATTGTTGAATCATTTGAATCTTTTTCGTAGTCATACGTACCAACTCTGGTCCCAACAAAGTTGCTTCACCCACCTCATCCCAGCATATTGGAGAACGACATTTTCTTCCATACAACGCCTCAAATGGAGCCATGCCAATACTTGCTTGATAATTGTTGTTGTAGGAAAACTCCACCAATGGTAGGAACTTATCCCAACTTCCCTTGAAGTCAAGGACACAAAGTCTTAATAGATCTTCAAGATTTTGAATGGTCCTCTCCGACTGCCCGTCCGTCTGAGGATGATATGCCGAGCTAAATCGTAAATTCGTGCCCATAGAATTTTGCAAACTAACCCAAAATCTTGAAGTGAATCTTGGGTCTCGATCAGAAACTATGGATACTGGCATACCATGCAGTCTTACAATCTCGTTTATGTACATACGAGCAAGATGTTCAAGTGTATAAGTTTCTCGTATAGGCAAGAAATGAGCAGACTTGGTCAATCTATCAACAATGACCCAAATTGCATCTATGCCTTGAGAAACCTTGGGAAGACCAATGCTTGAAATCCATAGTAATGTGTTCCCACTTCCATTCTGGAATTTCAAGTGGTTGCAATGGACCTTTTTGTACTTGATGCTCCACCTTGACTCGTTGACAAGTTAAACACCTTGAGATAAACTCTGCTATCTCTCTCTTTATATTGCTACACCAAAATGTATGTCGAAGATCACGATACATTTTGGTACTCCCAGGATGGATTGCAAACGGTGTGTTGTGCGCCTCCATTATGATTTTATACTTTAAATCAGGGTCGTTAGGAACACAAAGTCTGGATTTGACTCGAAGTATTCCTTCCTCATCGATTCTTGCTTCCGGCATAGCACCTTCTTGCACTTTCTTCCTCATACGCATCAGCTCCCAGATCCAGTAACTTGAGCAACTTTAACTTTATCAATTAAAGTCGATTCTACTCGTATATTCGCCATCATCACATGGGTCCTTGGAGTCTTTAACTCTATCTCCATCCTTTTCAAGTCACACAAAATAGGCTTTTGTGTTGTGAATATTGCACTGCATTCCCGCATATGATCTTCACTCAATGTGTCGCCTACCACGTTCGCTTTTCCGGGATGGTATTGGATGGTATGATCATAATCTTTCAACAGTTCAAGCCAACGTCGTTGTCGCATGTTGAGTTCCTTTTGAGTGAAGAAATATTTGAGGCTTTTATGATCCGTAAAGATCTCCACTTTCTCCATACAAGTAATGCCTTCAAATTTTAAGTGCAAAGACAACAGCTGCCAACTCTAGATCATGAGTAGGATATTTCCTCTCATATTCTTTGAGTTGTCGCGAGGCATAGGCTATGACTTTCCCATGTTGCATGAGAACACATCCCAACCCTTTGCCCGAAGCATCAATGTAGATGACAAATGCCTCCGAGCTAGATGGTATTGTCAGAACAGGTGCCGAAATGAGTCTCCTCTTGAGTTCTTGAAAACTCTTCTCATATTCTTCGCTCCAACCGAACTTTGTATCTTTCCGAGTTAGCTGAGTTAATGGTGTAGCGATTCGAGAAAATCCTTCCACGAATCTTCGATAATAACCAGCTAAACCAAGGAAGCTACGTACTTCGGTTACTGATTTAGGTTGCTCCCAACTTTTAATAGCTTCAATCTTTGCCGGGTCAACATATATTCCATGACTTGATACTATGTGCCCAAGCAATGCTACTTCCTCAAGCCAGAACTCGCATTTCTTCAACTTGGCATAAAGCTTGTATTCACGAAGCTTTTGGAGTGTCAGCCTCAAGTGTTGCTCATGATCTTCACGGCTTTTGAATAAATAAGGATGTCATCAATAAAGACGCGACCACAAAGTGATCCAAATATTCCTTGAATACTCGGTTCATCATATCCATGAAGGCGGCGAGGAGCATTAGTCAATCCAAAGGACATGACTAGGAATTTATAATGCCCGCATCGAGTTCTCGGAAGTCGCTTTGGAATGTCATCTGTTCTAATCTTCAATTGGTGATATCCTAATGAAGATCAATCTTTGAAAAGAATTTGGCTCCTTGCAACCGGTCAAACAGTCATCAATACGTGGTAATGGGTACCTATTTTTGATGGTGACATGATTCAACTCCCAATAATCAATACAAAGTCGCATACTCCCATCTTTCTTCTTTACGAATAGAACAGGAGCACCCCAAGAAGACGTACTAGGATGAATAAAGCCAATGTCTAACAATTCCTGCAGTTGGGTCTTTAACTCCTGAAGGTTAATAGGAGCTATTCGATATAGGGCTTTGGAAATGGGTTTGGTACCAGGTTCAAGGTCGATACAAAATTCAATTTCACGCTCTGGGGGTAGGCCAGGAAGTTCTTCAGGGAATACGTCAGGAAATTTATTAACAATAGAAATATCGCTTCAAAACTCGACGTATTTTTGTTTAAATCATGATATGAGCTAAGAAAGCTTGACATCCGTTTTTCAATAAACGAATAGCTTTATGGCTTGAAATGACCGTGATTGATTTTAATGGTTTGGTCGCTTGAATTCGCATAATAGGTTGGTTAGGAATATGAAAGCTAACAACCTTACGAAAACAATCAATTTTTGCATGATGAATAGTTAACCAATCAATCCCTAGAATCACGTCAAATGCAAGTATTTTCAATGAAATAAGATCGACAGGTAATGTGAGGGTACCAATTTGAACCAAACAAGACTTATAAATAGTTGATGCAATGAAGGTTTCTTCCAACGGAGTTTCCACAGATAAGTCAAAGTCTAATTTCTCCGGAGTCAAATTTAATCGTTGAGCGCAAGTAGGAGAAATAAAAGAATGGGTAGAACCGGTATCAAATATAGTATAGACTTTGCTAGAGTTTATGATAAGCTTACCTGTGATGACCTCATTCGGGTTCCTTGCTTTCTGGGAGGTCACAACAAACGCTCTCCTTGCACTACCGGTTTTGACTTTTCTAGAATGGCCTTTGGTGCCTCCATCCTAGCTGAACTTGTCTTCGGTGAACGACAAAATCGGGCTAAGTGACCTTCTCTTCCACAATTATAACATGCTTTGACTCAAGATCATCAGCAGCTTGGGGCCGATGTGGCCTCCCTCCGCATTTGAAGCATATGATAGGTGGTCGTTCTCCTTCCTTAACGACAGGTGCTGGTGCTGATGTCTTTCCATCATTGTTGAATCTCCTCTTCTTAAAATTGCCATTCTTATTGTTTTGGCCCTAATTACCACCGAAGTGGTTACCACTTCTGGCCTGTTGATTTTCTCCACGCTTGTTGTCACCGCTTTGATGACCGCTTCACCGGGTATTATCATTTTTCCCGCTACTCTTTTTGGTTGCGTTGACTCGTTATCGCTACCCACTAATCGAGCCCTATTTACAACATCTCTAATACAAACACGCTTTATGAGAAATAAGATGTTGACGTATCTCCACTTCAAACCTCTTAAAAACATTCGCGTCATTTTCTTCATTATCCACCAAGTGGGGACGCAAACCGGACAACTCGACAAACTTTGCTTCGTCTTCGCGACACGGTCATATTATTCTGCTCCAACTTGATGAATTCCACCTCCTTCATGTGACGAATACTTTCGTGAAAGTACTTGTCGTTGAATAGTTCTTGAACTTCTCCCAAGACATTTTCGATCAAAGGCGAAGTTGAGTACGCTTTACCGATTCCCACCGATGAATCAGCCTCTCCTCGCAACATAAAGGCGATAAAGGGAACCTTTTGCTCCTCGAGCATCCCAAGACATCAAATATCTTGGTGATCTTCTTTATCCATGCTTCCGCCTTAAGTGGTTTTGGCTCTCCAATAAACTCTGGTGGTCCGAGAGTTTTTAGTGTTTCCACCTACATTTTGGACAGGAGCCGCTCTCGCCTGTTGTTGCATGAATTGCATAAAGCCTCTGAACATTCCATCATTCATCATTTGGTCAGTGTTGTTGTTTGCATGAGGATTGTCGCCTTCCTGATGCACATTATCCCGATTATTGATATGTGGTGAATCAACTATGCGCTTTGTGCTCCATTGCTATTCTCAACATTCTCGGATGTTATTTTCGATCATCGCCACAAAACAAAGGTTAATTGACATGTAACATATTATCCCTAAATTCGAATCACCAATTAAATACTACATAAACTTAGGTAGGTCATACTAGCGAAGGAATTCCCCGCCTCTCCCTCCTAGTACTATTCTCACATCCTAGCCAGGATCATATCCCTAAGCTTTGATACTAACCGTGACGCCCCCCAAAATTAGGTATACATCACCCATCTTGAGTGGCGGATACATCGCATGTAATTCAAATACAACTTAATAATACAATTGTCGTGTACAATACGACAAAACATAAACTGTGAGTTTGAATACAAATATTGTCTACTAGAGAGTATACAAACTCAAAAGGAGTCCTCATTACAATTATTATCACACTCTATCACAGAATAGTGAGGACTACTAATGCACCATCTATGACCATCACTCCGTTCCCCGACTCATCCCAGCTATATTCTCATTTCCTAAAGAGAACAGTGAAAGAAAGGGTGAGATCAACTAGCCCAGTAAGAAATATTATGACTAAGATAATGCAGAATAAAATATCATTAGCCTTAAACAGTGTTAAACTGATACAATATAACAAACATCAAGTTTAATCGCAATCTAACAAGCAATCCATTAAAAGAGTCAAGTAGAGAATAAAATCTACTATCTTTTATGATTTAAAAGGTTTTTCATCACTTTTATCGTTGGGACTCAGCTTAATAAATAATCCACATCATCGAATCACCCCTGCATTACGGCCAAGGATATTCTTTAGTATCACGACCACAATTATCCATGCACTACGGGCCAAGAATATTTGTGTATTCATTAATGGTCATGATCATGCCAACAACTGTCCATCAACGTTCTACGAGCCAATGACGACTTTTACCACATCATTTGTAACATTACGGTCATGATTATACCGAATGATCCCTGATCATAATCATACCAAGTCCATCTATACACTACAGTCCACGGATGACTTTCAACAGAATATAAACATGAGGATGATGACAATAATATAGGAATTCAATAAAACAAGTTCAAGAATTAATTTATCCAGGAACCAATAACGTCCAAATTGTCAACATGATACTGCTTTGTAGAGTAAAATTCAAGAATGCTCAGAAGAATATTTCCATGAAAAGATACTGGATGAAACGCAAATATCAAGGATATTCCACTAATTTCATGGAGTATAGAAGTCAAAGTTTTAATCAACTGAGTATAATAAGAATGGAATAACAAAAGAAATCACCATGCATGCGATAGACCGCACAAAAAGTTATTCCAATGAATAATAAATAACGAAATCAGTGTCCAGCGTAAAAAACATGCATGTGATATTCCAACAGAATAATAAAGATCGGAATCTGTGTCCCAAGTAGAAACGCATGCATAAGATATTCCAATGTAATAATAAATAATGGAACCAGTCCCACAGAAAACGCACAAACAGGATATTCCAACAGAATAATAAAGAATAGAATAACAGGAGAATTTCACCAAGTATAGGGAAGTCCGTGTATACAGGTTATTCCAACAGAATAATAAAGAATGGAATAACAGAAGTTCTTTTTAGGAATACAAAATAAATATAACCCCTTACATTAGTAGGAGATTGAATACTGCAGTAGTGTAGTAACAGAATACTCTTCTTCTTTCTCTCTTATTCTCTCTATACTTTCTCTCTCTATAGCTTGAATGAATTCGTGAAAAATAATGAAGAACTAGGCCTCTATTTATAGAAGATTTCTAGCTTAGCACTTGCAATGTGAAAAGGCAAGCGGCTTGACGATTGGTAAATGACAATTGGTTCGACGCCTGTAATATGAAACGGCAAGTGGTTTGATGTCTGGTAAAGGTAATTACTATTGGCGAAAGAGACTCTTAGATGATGACATATGGGCCCCCATAGAATAACCAAATTTATCACAAACGTCTCATAATAAACTCTTTATATACATCAAGGATTGAATAAATATTACCACAAATTATTTTATTTTTAATCAACACATATTTAATCTTTCAACAATTATTAATCATTAATATTATAACTTGTCGTCTCAATTATTGATTTAAAAATATAACATATTATATAGATGATACTGTGACAATAAGAGATATGATGCAACAATTACTGTAGCAATAATTGAGTATAACTGAGTGACTTCTCACGTAAGTATCAATAATCAATATCGTGTGCTACTATGCAACCACGCCAGACATCGTACTTTTTTACTACCGGGTAGTTCAACAGTTTTAATTGTAACACCTCCGTCGTTATTTTTATAGAAAGATAATTTGTCGCTTTTCTAACTACGACAATACTTTCGTTAGGGGTCCACCAATGATTGTGTCGTC
Organism: Panax ginseng; assembly: GCA_020205605.1. Taxonomy (NCBI): domain Eukaryota; kingdom Viridiplantae; phylum Streptophyta; class Magnoliopsida; order Apiales; family Araliaceae; genus Panax; species Panax ginseng. The sequence continues at coordinate 57,354,532 of CM035140.1, read as the reverse complement.
GCATTTAATATTCCTGCATAAAAGAATATTCCCAGAGCCAATCGAATATTATATAACCACTTGCTTACTTTGCAAATTTTGTAAATATTACCCACAATTATAACATTATATCAAATCAACACCATAATATTCAAAAATATAATTCGAGAAATTATTCTTTATTCATAAAAGTCGGGGTCTTACAACCTCCCCTTCTTATGAAATTTCGTCCTCGAAATTAGGGTACATACCTGGTATTGTCAGACTTTATTTTAAATATTGTGATGTAGTTATTTAATTTTCCGCACTTGATATTTGTATTTAAAGGTTAGATGACCTGGGAGATTTTTATTGAACTTATTGATGTAATCCTTTAATGGGAAGGTTTATTGTTAAATTTGATTATATTTGGGTAGTTAGAAATGGATGTTTATATCAAGTGAACACCAAATCTTGTGGGAATGAAGTACCCGGTTTTGGGGGTGTCACAGTTCCCATGCCTCATATAAAGACTCCCCATGCTGCTGCTCAAACATGGTGATCTCGTTCCTCATCTTTGCAGTTTTAGCTGGTAGAAAAAACTTAGCCAGGAACTTCTGAGCGAGGTCATCCCAAGTAATTATTGATCTCGGCGGTAGAGAATGTAACTAACTCTTCACCTTGTCCCGTAGTGTGAACAGGAACAAGTGAAGTCTGACTATGTCATCTGACACCCCATTGTATCTAAAGGTGTCACATATTTCTAAAAAGCTAACGAAGTGCTCATTCGGATCGTTGTTGGCTAATCCCCCAAACTGAACTGAGTTCTGAATCATCTGAATCATCCCAGGCTTAATCTCAAAAGTATTTGTATCAATCGTCGGCCTGGTGATACTCGACTGAAGCTCAATTACCTTAGGAGTAACATAATCCCTCAGCACTTTTTGATCTTCTGCAGCCATTATTTCTTCATTCCCAAAGTTCTCAAAGTTTTTCCTAGTGTCTTTAATCCACTTACTTAGCCTTTGAAATCGTTTCTCGATATCATCCTCAAAACGAAGCAAGTCTGGCTTCTTAGACAGAGTTTGCATAAACTAACTCCAAGAACCTGAAACAAGAAAGGGCAAAACAAAAGAAAATTTTGTTTAAGTAAAACTAGACTAATTAAACTGATATTGAAAAATGTTAAAGTCAATACTAGTCCCCGGCAACGGCGCCAAAAACTTGTTGGTCGAAATCTAATTACGCTCACACGGAAGTACACGTGGTCAACAAGTAATATAATGATAAGTACAAGTATCGTTCCCACGGAGAATAGTATGAAATTAATCCTAACAATTACCAGCTTTCTATTAATCCAAATTTTATTAAACTATTCAAATCAATGATTATGACTATTAAAAACTAATAATATTAAAAATACCAAGCAATCAACACAACTAAAAACTCGTAACTTCAAGCAAATATTGAAGAATTAGGCTTACAACTTCATTTTAAGTCTCACTCCGATTATTACACCTTAATCCAATTCAATTCACTATCTCAGTTTATTAATCAAGAACACTTAGGTAGAATTAGTCATCTCTCAATGCACTAATACCGTATTAACTTAAATCCATAAATTAGATAGAATTAAGTCAAACACCCTAATCAACTAATTCACTATATCTCTATGTGAATTAAAATCAAATAAGGTTTAAGTTCAAGTCATCTGCCCGATTACATGCGATGTTAAGCATATCTCTACCCTAACATTCAACAAGATTCCATTTAAACAAGGAATTCAAGAACACATGCTAATGTAATTAAGTCTAGATTCATTCATCATCTCTCGAATCCATACAAATCCACACAGAATTGGTGATCAAGCAATTCATAAAGTAAGCACAAATCACAATAGATAAATTGAATGGATAGATTATCAAACTGAAATTAAGGCTACACAATCATCGTTCAACCTTAAAGATCCATCATAAGCCTAATAAATAACTTAGTTCATCATAAATGAAATAAAAACTGAAATCATAAAAGAATCCATCATCCCAATTACAATAATTGAATTAAAGAAATAGAATGAATACAAAACCACCCTTCGATCTTCTTCTCTCCAACTTGCAATCTTCGTGACTCTGACTTTCAATTCTTTCCTCCAATGCTTGTAATACCCGAGAATTTCCACGTATTATTAAATGAATATATTAATGGAAATAATATTTATGGGAATATAAGTGTTATTGTTTTATGAGTTGGTTAATGCATTTGATTTATATTAGATCAATGTGTATTAAGAAGTGTGAGTTGTCAATGAGAATTGTGAAATGCCTTGTGTGGCATATTGTGAAACGAGTAAATCCATTAAGCGAGTTAAAACGAGAATTGGGAAGATTAATTAGATTGATCATGAAATTTCATGTAGTTAATAAATACGCTCTTAGACTTGTAATATTACTCATGTGGATAGTAATTCATGTCGTATAAAATGAGTTTAGCGATGAAAATTGACACGGGCTGAAGCTAAACCAGTCTTAGAGATCGGCAGGAGCCAAAAGACAACAATTGCGCATCCTAGAAGCACAAACTTATAGCAAAGAACGCCAATGAATCGATTGATCTTTGGTTATTTTTTTCTACTTTGGAAATTAAATGGAACAATTATGTGATATGTGTGACATTGATAAACCATGAATTAAAGTATGTTACGTCCGATAACGGAATTGTTAAATGATTAATTAATATTAATTAATTATGGTGGAATATTGATTACTTGGTAATTAATTAATAATATATGATTATTATTATTTGCAATATATCTATAAATATAATAAGAATTTTATCGATAATTAAGGGTTATGAAAATCCATAATTTCTTCAATAAGAAGTGGATTAAATTAATATAGATGGTAATTAATCAAGGAAGTGAATAAATTATTTACTTGACATAAATAAGTAAGTTAATTATGTGCATGTGAACAATAATAAAACTATACTATATTGTGTAGTGTGACAATTATGTGACTATATATTAAGTTTTATGAAGCTATATTGTATGAAGCAATGTGATTAAGCATATTAAAATTATATGGTATAAATATATCATGAAATGTGTATGTAACAATATGCATATGGGTAGACATTAAAATAAAATATACATGGATTATATGTATGTGGCATAACATCTACTACCATGAAATATTAAACTATACTAAAACATTAAGATATAGCTCATGTATGGAGAATGTGTATATAAAATATAACATAAGAGTAAGAAAGTGTATAAGTGTTACATGAGTGCTGAGTTAGTAGAAGTGTCCCAAAATGAGTGTCCCATTTGCCTCATTTCTCAGTCACGTATAAACCAAAAAGGCTATGGCATATTCCTTCTCCAAGCTTTGCTAGACTATGATCATGGAGGGAGTGGGCATAATGATGCAAATCACCAACCCATTTACCAACTCCTTGTTAACCTTCATACAATTCTTCCATTCTTTGGTTTGATTTCTTAGACAATGGCTTGGCATGGACAATGGAATTTCTATAAAATGAACCCTTCCCTTCATTCTTTGTGTTGCTTGAGTTGGCTGAAAATTTCTAAGAGATTGAGAGCATTCTAGGACATTGGGAGTTTATTAGGAGCAAGCTAATTCATAATTGCAAAGGTATCAACTTCTTGCATCTTCAGTTTCTGTTAAACAGAGTTCTTGAACTCTTGAAATTTAACTTTTTGATTTCATGGAATTGGATGTTAATAAGGTTGGGTAATGTCTATATAGTTGTTATATGACCATATAAGCATGTTTAAACGTTTACAAAAGTGTTTAGAAACGAATTCATGAGTAATTTTTGTGTTTGGGCTAAACATTTGCCGACGCCAAATCTGCTCTCTTTGAACTGTGACGTATGCAATTGCTACCAGAGATAATCCGAGGCGCAGCAAGAGCCTACGCCTGGATCCTCGAGTTCGCTTTTGAGCTTATGTTTTACAATATGTTATAGTACTATGACTTATAATAGCATGCAAACATTGTAAGGAGTATGTATAGAGATATGAACTTAATGCGGGCATGTTTTACTAGATTCGCATGATTAACAAAAAGGTGTAACTTAAAATGAATTTGAGAACTTTAGAAACGAACTTGCAAGTATGAATGACTTATTTATGTACTGACCTTGCAAGCATGTTGGTATTGTTTAGAAATGCATGAATAACCCGTTAACTTGTGATTATATGATTCGTAAAAGAGCATGATCGTATGGAACATAGTATTAAGCTTTACAAAAGAAATTATGACTTTTAAAGTGAATGTTAACACACTACTTTGAAAGATAGACTCTGACTTTTATAAACATGTTCGGCGATACTCTTAGACTCACTCATGTAATATAAACGTATATATACCATGATTCTGTATCATATTTCAAGAAAAGCATAAACGAAGCATATTTTCAACCAAAGCGGTGCTAATTACACATATGTATTATGAATACTCACAAGCATGCCTAATATGAGTTTTATAATTATCTTGTATGTTTAGAGAGCAAGCATGAAAAGACCTTTAACATAAAAAATATAACATGTGTGATTGTTTTGGTCAAGCCGGACAGAAACCACAAGGCAAGTAAATTTTAGTCTAGCTTAGCCAGTTGGATTGACAAATTCTTGTGGACGTCCCTAAAGCTTAGCATATAAAGAATTGCTACTGCATGCAAATTATATATAGCTTCTATTTTTGAACTGATGTTTGAAGCATGCCTATATGATTACTTTAACTTGTAATATATGACTAATATGCTAGGTAATGTTTTAAGAAGCATGTTATATGATAGAGACAAAGGTTTATCATAATTTCCAAATGTCAAGTCCAAAGAATATTTTTCAAGTAATAAAGCAATCAAGACGTTGTTGTATTTGTGATGACTTACAAACTGAATTGTGTTATGAGAATACAGGATAAGTAATGTGTATGAAGTGATAACTAAGTTAGACATTTATGTGTACGTTGAACTTACCTATATATGTTAGCTAATGCACATCTTGAACATATAATACGCTATAAATAGGATTCAAAAGTGTTGATTTCTTAACGTGGATAAACTACGCTTAAGGCAAGTATCTGAACCCTACTTTACATTGTGAAAGTATTCTAACCCTTGCATTACTTTATTCGATGAATATCGTAAGCTTATCTCATTAAATGAGCTATTATGTTAAACTCTTGAGGAAAACTACTATTCATGCGAACTTAGTATTGTTCTTGAATATTGTTAAAGTATCTATGCCATTTGATTCGGCTAGATTATATGCATATTTATAAAACTGTCCAAACCAATTGATTGGTGCGAAAATCTTGAAAACTGAGTTAAACAACCCTTAAGGTAAGGGGAATGTATGTTATGGAAACCCTGACACATGAGTATATTATTATTGTGGTGTTATGCATAATTTAAAGTATTTTAGACTGATCATCTATAGTACTTGATTCTTTTGGATTATCAGTTTAATATTGGTAATTCTAGTAGATGTTCAATAGTTCTTAGTGACTGCTCAGTAAAAATTGTGATCCAGTCGGATACCTTGATCGTCTTTGAATTCATATATATCTGTTGATTTTTATTGAATTATTGTTCTTGCTCCAAGAATTGTTAATATTCATTATTCATGATTTTATTCTGAAACTCTGAACTATCTTAGAGATGATACTTCGATATCTCAAACTTGTGTTATAAAACTCCTTACCCTTGTTGTATATTACTTGCTGGGCAATTTGTGCTCATTCCTGCTTATTTAAAACCTTTCAGTTAAGGTGGAACAGGGATTTGTCTCTAGGAAAGACAAGGACAAGGGCAAGGCTACTGACTAGCTTGTCCCTTTTATGTTTAAATTTATTATGTTATATTAAGACAATTTTTAGACTATGTTTAAGCTTAAGTAGAATTATGTAATATATAAGACCCCAACTTTTTGAATAAAGATTAAATTTTCTCGAAATATATTTTTGAATATTATGGTGTAGATTTGATATAATGTTATAGTTGTGGGTAATATTTACAAATTTTGCAAAGTACGCAAGTTGTTATATAATATTCGATTGGTCGGAAATATTCGCTTTAACGAGGAATATTCGTATAACGACACAATCATTGGCGGACCCCATTAACGGAATTATTGTCGGATTGAAAAACGACAAAATACTTTATGAAAATAACGGTGAAGTTTTACGTTAACTGTTGAAACACCCTTGTTAAAAATACAATAATACGCTGGTGGTGCATAGTTGCAGTACCTGTGATTGATTGTTGATGCTTACGTGAGAAGTCACTCGGTTATACTCAATTATTATTACGATAATTGTTGCATCATATCTATCATATTATTTATTCAATTATTGTCACAAGATCATCTCGCATAAAATGTTTTTATTAAATCAATACTTGAGATTTACAAAGTTATTCATATTATAAATTACAATATTTACAATGTCTAGAAGTTCTGTCAAAGAGAGGTTTGGTCACCTAATTGCGCGCCAATAGGGAGAAATCCTTATTGGAAAGCCCCCTCTTTCATGGGAACGACCTGGTTGATAAATATTGTGAGTTATAATATTAATGATGAATGTTGTTCGGAGTTGAATTTGGAGACGCGAACGTGGTATTTGAGTCTGGAACGACGAAATTAGTAAAAATAGTCTATAAACACAAAATTTTTCGGGATTCACTATTTGGTCAAAAAGTCAATAGTTAACTTTTTCGGGAAAAGTCAAACTTCAAAATTTCAAAATTTATATTTTTGATAAAAATAGTTTCATTATGTTGGAATTGTTTGTGTTAGTAAAAATCGACATTTATTCCGATGATAATTGATGTCTAGGGGTTATATTGATAAATCGGGTAATTTATCGGATAAATGAGTAATTAATTGCTACTAATTCACATGCTTATATAACTATTTGTTCACATATGTGTACTATTGAATCACATTATTTACTATTAGGGGAGTTGGTGCAAGATTGATAATATTTGCATGACTAAGTTAAAAATAGAGGTATAGATGGGGGTACTATACTGTAATTCGTATTTTTCACATGATTATACTATTGATTCACATGATTGAACTATTGATTCACATTATTTACTATTAGGGGAGTTGGTGCAAGATTGATAATACTTGAAGGAATAAATTAAAAATGAAAGAAAAGTTGGAGGTATTGTACTGTAATTTTTTGAGCCCCAAAACGTGCAATTATCGAAACTATATTTTGCTATAAATAGAAGCTCATTCTTCCTTCATTTCTCACCAATTCACAAAAGCTTTAGAGCGATTATTATAGAGAGAAATTATAGAGAGAAGAAGAAGAGAAATCATACCTCACTATTCCAAAGATCCGCTTTTTTTCCAAGGTAGGGAGTATTATTTCTTTCTTATCCATGAAGAGAACTTCATTATTCCATTCTTTATTATTCATTGGAATAACTCAGATATCGCCAAGCTACCCTATACTTGGTGAAATTCTTCTGTTGTTCCATTCTTTATCATTCATTGGAACATCCTATCACATGCGTTCTGCCAACCCGGTTCCGCTCTTTATTATTCTGTTGGAATATCCATCGCTGCATGCGTTTTACGCCGGACCGATTCCATTCTTTATCATTACATTGGAACATCCTCGTGCACAGGCATTCTACGCCGGACTGGTTCCGCTCTTTTATTATTCTGCTGAATATCCTGTCATGCGCGTTTCTGCCGGACCTAATTCCGCCTTTATTATTTTGTTGGAATATCCCGTCCATGCATTTTACGTCGGACTGATTACATCTTTATTATTTTGTTGGAATATCCCGTCTGCATGCGTTTTACTGCCGGACTGATTCTCGTATTTATTATTTTGTTGGAATAACCAAACATGTGTGGTCTATCGCATGCCCGGTGATTTCTTTTGTTATTCCATTCCTTATTATACTCGGTTGGTTAAAGTTTTGACTTCTATACTCAATGAAATTAGTGGAATATCCTTGATATTTGCGCTTCATCCAAAGATCTTTTCATGGAAATATTCTTCCACGAGCATTCTTGAATTTTACTCTACAAAGCAAAGATCATGTTGACAATTTGGGCGTTATTAGTTCCTGGATAAATTAATTCTTGAACTTATTTTATTGAATTCTTATATCATTGTCATCATCCTCATATTTATATTTTGTTGAAAGTCATCTGTGACCTATAGTGCATAGATGGACTTGGTATGATTATGACCAGGGATTATTCGGTGTAATCATGATCGTAATGTTACAAATGATGTGGAAAAAGTCCTCATTGGCCCGTAGAGCATTGATGGACAGTTGTTGGCATGATAATGACCATTATTGAATACACAAATATTCTTGGCCCGTAGTGCATGGATAATTATGGTCGTGATATTAAAGAATATCCTTGGCCGTAGTGCAGGGGTGATTCGATGATGTGGATTATTTATTGTCAATCCCAAATGATAAAAGTGATGAAAAACCTTCTAAATCATAAAAGATAGTAGATTTTATTCTCTAATTGACTCTTTTAATGGATTGCTTGTTCTCATCAGTAGTTAAACTTGATGGTTGTTATATTGTATCGCTTTAATATCATTTGAAGGCTAACGATAATATATTCTCGCATTATCTTAGTCATAATATTTCCTACTGGGCTAGTTGAGCTCACCCTTTTACTTTTATTGTTTTCTTCAGAAAATGAGAACGTAGCAGGGACTAGTTGGGGAACGGAGTGACGGGCCAGATGATAGCCTTAGTAGTCCTCACTATTCTGTAAAATAGTGTAATAATAATTGTAATAAGGACTCCTTTTGAGTTTGTATAATCTCTAGTAGACAATATTTATATTCAAACTCAGAGTTTATGTTTTGTCGTATTGTACACGACAGTTGTATTATTAAGTTGTATTTGAATCTATGTACCATGTAAGTGGCGACCCAAGATGGGTGACGTATACCTAATTTTGGGGGCGTCACATAATAAGTCTTTATTCGATATTATTATGTATTCTATTAAGCACTGTAGGTTGCGAGACTTGGGGGAATAATTATAATAAAACCTTGTATATTATTCTAAATTAGATCTTTCGTTGTGAATGTGTGATTTTAGTTATTATGGTATTACCATGAGAACGTGACGAACCGAATTCGAGTGACCAAGTGGCGGTCAGTGTAATAACCCGATATTTTCTATGTAAATAAATAAGAAATTTTGCATAAATTTTTTTTAAAAAAGATGGGAATATGTGCCAAGTAATGTGTATGTATATATGTGATAAATAAAATTTATTTATTACATGAATAATTTCAAATAATTTTATTTTAGAATTATTGATCATTATAACGTATATACTTATAATAATTAATTTTATAGTAAAATATATCTTTATTATTTATTTTCTATGAAAATATGATTTTATATTATTTAAATATTATTTAAAATGATTATTGGAATTATTATAATTACTATTTTATTATATGAATTTTAGTTCGATTATTAAGTTAATTATTTTAACTTAATTAATAATGTTAGATATGAAAAATAAATTAGATATGGAATCCAAACCCTAAATTTGAGTATTGATCAAGGGATGAGAATAATAATATAATATTAATTATATTTTAATTTTTCAGTGCTATAAATATGTTATGTAAATGTGTAGACTGGTAATGGTTGGCCAATTATGGTAAATTATGTCATAACCCTTATATCGTGTTATTAAACCCTAATTGTTAAACTCAGTTATGAGTTTAAGACTGAGTAGTACTTGTGGTATATGAATTTTATTGCGTATTATAGAATTTCTGTTAATTAGGAAAAATCCTAATTAATATTTGAAAATCCTAATTTAAAATTAGAAACCCTAATTTGCTAATTAGGAACCCTAATTGCAAATTTTAGAAACCCTAATTATTATTTTAGCAAATTGAATTGTTAATTTGGGAACCCTAATGATGTTAAGGAACCCTAATTATTTAAACCCTAATTTTCTATTAAAAACCTTAATTTCAATTAAAAATCCTAATTTAATTACTGTGTTTAAAATTAAAATTTTATTTCACTTTAATTTTAATTTTTCAAACCCTAGAAATTATTTGGGAAACCTTAAGATTTAAAATCTAGTGATTAAACCCTAGATTCAAGTACCTTGGACAAGAATACCCTTGAGATTAAAATAAAATTATCATTTTACCCTTTTGTCTTATTTGTTGAATTATTGCTAGCCAAATCTTTGCAAATCTGGCCAGCCACCCCGTAGACCTAGCTATGAGCTAAGATTACCAGCACATGATCAGCCATTACAAATTCATTGCACCAATTGATATATAGAATTCAAGAGAGAGAGAAAAATCACATTCAAGCTCATTTTGTACAAACACTCATCCAAGACTTTCTCTATCTAAAACCCACGAGATTGCCTTTCTAGATCAGTCATAAAACAAGCCCAACGAATTCCTCTAACAGATTAGTAGCCAAGAATCAAGAGTTTGCTCATAGTGAGGTAAAAACCCTAAAAGAAATCTGATCCTTAATCTGATGTTAGATGTTATGTTTTAGTGTTAAAATATGTTGTTTATGGTGTACAATGATGATCTGGGTTGATAGATGTTAGATCCATAACATCTACAGGCTCAGATCTAGAGTTTTTCAAAATCTGGAAATTTTTGTTTTTGAGCCTGACAGTCAAATGTCAGACCCCACAGATCTTTGGTCGGTTATGACTTTTTTTTGTTTTTAACTTGTTATGTGTAGCTTGTAATGTGGTCTTTAATTTGCAAAAAGAATCAGAGTCATTTGATATATAGATTGGTAATTATTAACGGTCAAAAGTCGTTGACCGGCATTGACCTGGCCTTTTCTGGGCAACCCAGAAAGTCATCACCAGAGTCTGACAATGTTCATAGCCCCAGATCTTCCAGTTGTTTGTTGTATTGTTCTTCTTGTTGTAATAGAATTGTAGTATGTTATAAGGACTTCGTGTTTATGCTTTAAAACCTCCTGAACATCAAATAGATTTAACGTAGTGGCTGGTCAAAGTAGGTAAAACGATCACGTTTTTTGTATCTGGGTAACCCAGAAAACAGATGAACACTGATCTCTGACTGCCTTTGACCGGCTTACATTTGCTTGATCTGTTGTTTTTATCTGTGTTATATATAATAGATCTATAGTATTACATGTTAGCTACAATCTGGAATCATTAGATCACATAGAGCAAACTCACAACGCGAGATATAAGGATCCAAAGTAGCATACTGCTCGCTTCTTCATTCGAAAACCCGAAATGAAGAAAGAACTCGGCTGATTTTCCTCGAGCCCTCGGATCTTTCTTATTAATGATGTTTAGACTTGAAAACTACTTTCATAATGTATCCGGTTAGGTTTACTTCAAGGCCCGACGTCTAGACCAACCATATCATCAACAAATTTCATGTTAGAAGGCCACAAAGGGCGTTGACCGGCCATGACCAGATTTTCTGGGCAGCCCAGAATCATGATGAACACGCCTGACAGCTAATTCAAAGCTTAATAACTTTTGATTGTGATGAAGTATGACCTGGATATTTGTTGTTTCATGCAGTGTTACATTAACACTACAAGAGCTGGCCATTAGTTAGCCCAGACACATAGTAGACACTGAATTAAGCTTGGTTAAAGTAGGCTACTCGAAACTGACTTTAAATATCCTGGGTTTCTCAAGAACACCTAAGGCGACAAATTATGTCGCCAAAGGGCTTTAGCGACAGACATATCAAAATTAATTAATTTAATTTCTAAAAATCATTTAAAAATAGTAAATAATATTATAAAAATCATTTTAAATGAAAATAAATAGTTTAAAAATATTTTTAAGTTATAAAATATAACTTTTGATATTTAAGGGTAAATTTCATTAATAATATAATATTAATGATATTAAGTTTATTTAATAATTATATTAAATAAATAGTTTAAAAATGGTTTTATTGAATTAAAAAATCATTTAAAAAGGAAATAAATGAATTAAAAATATTTTTAAGTTATAATAAATGACTTTTAATATTTTGATAAATAGTAAATTAATATTCTAATATTAATGGTAATTATTTAAAATGATTTTAAATGTTTTAAAAATCATTTAAGGATAATATTAATACTTTAAAAATATTTTGAGTTATTATAAATAAATATTTTGGCAATGATTTCATTAATAGTTTAATATTAATTAAATATTAATGATAATGGAATTAGTTAATATTTAAATCATTTAATAATGATTCCAGTGTTTGAAAATTCATGATAAAGTATAATAATTATTTAAAAATTATTATAAGGCTATGAAAAATAATATGACTGATATTTAAAATATCTAAACGAATATTGAACTACACACTAGAGTCTTAGACTCGATATTTACCCGATAAAGCCATCGGTACACCAAAATATTTCAAAAATTGATCTAGACTTAAATAAATTGACTAGATATGTGTTTGTTAGTGAATCAATAACTGTTAAACATATGTGACAATGTGATTAGGTTATGTGCTGACTGCAATTAGTTGTACTATGTAATATGATATATTATTCTAATTGAACGAATGATCTTATTACTGATAGGTCGCTGTATATAAGATTAATCTAAGTTGCGTTATTGTAAGCAGCAGCTCAGGCAAGTATCCTACTTTTGCATTTACTTTATGTAATGGACATGAGTAAGAAAGTTTCAGAATTATATTATTATTGTGCCAGATTATTAACTCAATTATTATTGATTATGTATCCAATCTTTGTATTCATACAAGTTCTTACATTATCCGATCATTGTATTATTGTTTAATTTAGATATTTATTTTGTTCGTTAATTCGTATATAGGGTTAAACAAGTGTCCCCACTTAGATAACCATTTTATTTAATCATATGTTGATACATACTCATTGATTTCGAGTATGTATACGTTGACTTAAAAGCCATCTAAGCTATTTGACCAGCTAGATGTAGATTCAGAAATATCGTTGAATATGATAAAACCTTTTTGTATCCAATCAAATTGTTTTGGTTCGGATTCCAGACTAAGTATGAACATCCCGAACACGGGAAAACTTTTATGCACCCAAGGTGGACAGAGTGAACGATAATATCGTTCTTGCATGTAGTATTGATCAATACAAGGTATAACAGGCTGATCACCCCCGTGCCTGTAAGTTATGACGGTTTATAGATAAATTTTTGTTTAACCTTTTTGAAAATAGAAAACAATGTTCATAGTATGTTGACTGATCTCCAATTATAGTCAATACGTAGTTTCAAAAATTTCAGATGGAAGATTATGTTGTTATTATTGGCTCAGCTTACTTCACAACTGTTGATTCGTTGTAGAAGTGTCTTTCAAAGAAAACATTTAATTCTTTCAGCTAATATATATTATTGTTATTACTTGCTAGGCAATCAAATGCTCATTCTTGCTTTAAATTTAAATTTTTCAGCTAAGTATGATCAACCAGAAGGTTCAGGCAAGAACAAGGGGAAAGGAAAGTTGTTCGAATGAGTTTTATAATATTCTATGTAATAGTTAAAGTTTATTAAGACAATGATATTTATTATCTATGATGTAATGAATGTTTAAAGGTCGCGTACCTGGGATTTAGACTTTGATATATGTAAATTAAGTTTCATATTTATATTATTGGTATTATTATTAGTATTATTCCGCTCATAGAAATGGTATCGTGAAGCACCGAGTTCGGGTTTCAAGTACCCGGATTTGGGGGCGTCACAAGTTGGTATCAAAGCTATAGGGTTAGAACCTTAGGTGGGATCGACCTTAGGCTATAACCTTAGGACAGGGGGAAAACGTTGAAATTACAAATAACTCATATAGAGTTTAAAAGGAGATGAATTGAATAAATTCATCGTTAAACAAATAAAAGATAAAACTTATAAAACTATTATTTGTTGTGTGTATATACTATTTACTAATCAAGATAAGTTGTGTGTAGATGTCAGGTGGAAAAGAATTAGGATACTCTCTGATCGTAAAGAAGGAGCCGATATCAAAGCCAAAAGTTGAAATAGAGGCTCATAGTGCAGACAACCTTGATGAGGTAGTCGTATTGAAAAACGTAGTACCAGATCTGGAAATGATGGAACTGACAGATAGTGATTCAGACACTAAAGTTGGAGTTGATCAAACATCAACGGAGGTACAGAATCTGAAGAACAAGGTCTCTTCTCTAGAAAAGCTGTGGGAAATAGAAAAGCTACTAAATAACCAATTGCGAAAGGCGTTAATAGAAACTATGGAAGAACAAGACAAGCTTAAAATCCAAATTGATCAAATGGGAGCCGGAAGCAACAAATCGTGTGCAGCTCCGAGCAAGAAAGGGAAAAGAAAGATGAAAGACCGTGACTTAGGACATAAGTAGGATTAGTAGTTGATTATGTATGTTTGATAATGTATGGGTGTAATGTAATATTCTCAAACTTTTGTATAAGTTATTACAGTAATTCCCGACTTATGTGGTCACAAAGGGATAATAGTATGTGTTATGTTATGTAAAGTAGTTTGAATTGATGAATACGAATCTATGTTTCATTAATGGAATAAGTTTTGAATAAAAACTCTGTGTTACATGTTAAACCTATACAATAAGGTTTAGAATGTAAGTTAAATTTATGATTTTATGTAATCAGATAATGCCGCCAAGACGATAAACACGAAATCATAGGGCAGAGAAATCTGTCAACAACGCTGAGGGACAACAGCAAGACCCAATGCAAAACTTTGCAAACATGGTAGCTCAGGCTATGCAGCAGGGAATACCTAAGTTCAAAATATAAGTAACACAATGCTTATGGATATTAGTTTCAAATCTTTCAAATTTTCTTTAAAAGTCATTCTAGACCAAGCTAACATAAGTTTATCATAAGCAAAGAAACTTTAAATCACATCTCATGCTCATTTGTACACATAACTCAGTCATATGCATATGCTATAAAGGTAGAACTTAAATATCATAAGTTTCATCAAGTTCGTTTTTAAAGTTTCAAGTTTTCTTAAAAAATATATGTAAAAACAACTAAAGCAACTTATGATATGCAAAGGGACTCTAGACTACATGTTAGACCTATTCTCATGCATGACTAAGTTAAACCATCATGTTAGAGATATCATATTACAACAAAAAGTCAATGATCGATTCGGTGCACACAAGACAAACATTGCGATGTTGTGTCTTTGTGGGAGCTGCGGTCAATTGGGTCGCTCCAGATAGTTTCGAAATAGCGATTTTTGCAGTGACAAAGAAAGGTGTCTTGTCTCGTTAAGGGCGAAGTACGCCCTTCCTGGATAACTCCAGGAACGACTTTGCTTCTACAGAACTCAGAAACCAAACTACAAATCATTTAATTTAACATGCTTAAGCCAACCATATTGATTCCATATGTACGTATAAGCTCTATTAACATCTCAATATCAATTCATAGTTCAACTAACAAGTTATTCATACTAATTAATTTATCAAACTTACAATATCACCAAAATTATCCATTCTTTCATCATAATCACATAATTAACTATACATTGCTATTCTAAACTGATTCCAACTTATAGAAACATAGAGGAGAAGAAGTTAGTACCTTTGAAGAAATCTCCTATATTGCAAAATACTCATTGTTCTTAATGTAAGATCAAAATGCAAGAGCTTTCTTGAAATTTCTCTATAATCCCTCAACTCACCTTATCCCTCTTGTTATCAGAACTCTAGCAGAAAGTTAACAAGCTTTACGAGATGAATTAGGGTCTCTATTTATAGGAAAATCATTACCCAACAATCTAGTCATTAACCAAAGGAAAAAGGGAAGTTGGTGGAAAGAATTACCAACTCCCTACCTAACCATGTACTCCTTCATCATATGCCCACATGGGTTTGCTTGCTAGCCAAAAAGGAAGAAAAGATCAACACTTTGACAAGGGGGAAGGGCTGAAATGTTTGGGGAGGGAGTATTACTCTAAGTCACATTTTTATTTTGCTATTAAACATTATGCTAAATCATGTCACCTATACACATATATGTAAATATACCCACATATATAAGTATACTTATATTTTAAATATACGCTAATATATATTCATATATTCCATGTACATTGAGTTAGTCCAATAATATTAGAATTTGGTTAGAATATAAATTAGTTGGGTACTCACAACCCATTATTTTCCACAAGACTTATTCTTCAATTTACACATAAATATCATAATTAATAATTAATATAAACTTTTATTTTCTCAAAATTTATTCTCTTCCATAATTTTTACATACACATTTAATTGATTCACCATGAACTATTATGTCACACAAGGCTCAATTATTCAAGCTTAAGATTCTTATCACAATATAATCTTACTTGGTGATTTATTTAATATTATAATCTTATTCTTAATATCCCTTATTGTATTACATGTAAGAGGCAATTTATTGCATTAACTATTTATATGTTTACACAACGCATATATTTGCATATAACATATAAATAATTAAATAATAATAATAATAATAACAACAACAATAACAATAATTCTTCATTACATTATTTAATCATTTCCTCATTAATTAAATGAAGGAATTACTTAATCCACATTTATGCCACACTAGGCATACAACATAAGCTTAATTAAGTTCATTATCATTTTCACCACATTCCTTGATATCACATACTTAATTCAATTTAATTGAATTACCACATTTCAAGATACACATAAATATATATGTATTCAACATAAATATTCAAATATTTTTATTTTCATTACTAATATAAAAACAAATTCACGGTGTCGACATCGGGATTTTTGGATGTCCCTTTCCGTTACTTGTTCTTTGGTATTCTCATTTTAGGTGAGATTTATTTGAAAAAACAAGTGAAAAAGGTCCGACATGTATGATGTCGATGATGGGACTGTTAAGAGTCGCCAGTTGGTTTTTTAAATGGTTGTACCAACACAACTGATAAAAGGTTTGCACATTGACCCAGTGATGTGACACTGATATACGGGTTGGAAAAACCGAGATTCGTTTAGGGTCCGAAGACTTGGTTATGCGGGGGGAAGGTGTTAGGCACCCCCCGACATCCGTGTTACCACGGTGACCGCATCTTTTCAAGAAACTATTATCTGAGTATGTGTGTGTGTGGGTCAATGTGCTGTTATATGGAAGTTGTGTGAGGCCTCGTTCGAACCTATATACACAAGGTTTGAATTTATGTAAAAATTCAGTTTTTAGCAAGATATGGCAGTGATGTTTTTTTAAAAGAGGTTTTTCAAACACTGATGCTCAATAGGAATTGAGACCTTTTACACTCCCATTTTTCATTATGTAATCGGCTTGATTGATTTTATTTGACGAATGTGAGGCATCCGTACGAAAATAATATACAAAAATAATGCCGACTTCCTCGTGGGTATGAAAACCATCTGAGGAAATTCAAACACTGCAGAATAATTTACAAGCTGCTTACAGCTGAAAATGTCCATCACAAGAACCGAATTTAGATCCAATGGGATGAATCTGTGATCACATGATTCCTAGGCTCACAAAATACTGCAGTTTATATAAAAGCAGTAAGCATGTATATATATAAAAGCTATAAATATATATATATGGACGGGATCACCAACCACGAAGCACCTCCATGGGGGATCAGAAATGTAAATAAAGCTGTTCAAAGCTATCAACCGCCACGGAGGAAACTCCAGGCGGGAAGAAACATAAATAAAACTATAAAACGATCAACTGCCACGAAGAAAACTTCAGGAAAGACGAAAATATATATATATATATATATATATATATATCAGTAAATGCACCGGATGTAAAATCCAGGCTCATCGAACAGAGTTTGACCACAGTTCATATATATAAGTATATGTATATATATAAAAGCGAGTAAACGCACCGGATATAAAATCTAGGCTCATCGAGATGAGTTCACCACGCTCATATATATATATATATATATATATATATATATATATAAGCTTAATAAACGCATTCTAGGATATAAAATCTGCACTCATCAATGAAGAGTCCAAACCACAATTCATATATATAAATATATATATATATATATATAAGCGAGTAAATGCACCAAACCGAAGTTTAGGCTCATCGAACAAAGTCCGACACACAGTTCATATATATAAATATATATATATATAGAAAAGCAAGTAAACGCTCCAGACCGAAGTCTAGTCTCAATCGAGGCATAACTCGATAATGTTAGTCAATATATATATAAGTATATGTATATATAATATATATATATATATATACAGACTAGAATGAAACCACGGACCGAAGTCCGGGCAAAAGCAAGCAACACGACTCTCAACGTGTAGAAGGGTGTGTGCAAAGATGAAGAGAAAGACTCTAAAGTGTGTGAGAAGGCTTACAGCTAACTGATAAAAAAGGCTTCTATATCTTTAAAGTAGGTAAACACTGGCTTTTGTGGGTACAAAAGAGGCTATATATGAGCTCACAGGTGTTTGAAAGTGGGAAAATACACTTATGTATGAAAAGTGCAGCAAATTATCACGGGGTTTCCGCCTTTTTTCTCTTAAAAATCAGCACCCCAAGCCCTCTATATATAGGCAATATGACCTGTGGCTCAGCCGCAGGTGTACCAGAGGTGGGTCGGGTCGTCTCGAAATACGTGCACTTAGGCACTGTAATGTCCACTTGGATTTTCAGAAGTACAATCCGGGCATCCATTTGAGGTATACAGGACCTATTTCGGATAGCCGTTGTTGAGAGTTGTATGATGTCGATGATGGGACTGTTAAGAGTCGCCAGTTGGTTTTTTAAATGGTTGTACCAACACAACCGATAAAAGGTTTGCACATTGACCCGAAGATGTGACAACGATATACTGGGTTAAGCGAAACCGAGATTCGCTTTAGGTCCGGGGACTTGGTTATCGCGGGGGAGGTGTTAGGCACCCCCCAACATCCGTGTTACCACGGTGACCGCCTCTTTTCAAGAAACTATTATCTGAGTATGTGTGTGTGTGGGTCAATGTGATGTTATATGGAAGTTGTGCGAGGCCTCGTTCGAACCTATATACACAGGGTTTGAATTTATGTAAAAATTCAGTTTTTAGCAAGATATGGCAGTGATGTTTTTTTAAAAGAGGTTTTTCAAACCCTGATGCTCAATAGGAATTGAGACCTTTTACACTCCCATTTTTCATTAAGTGATCGGCTTGATTGATTTTATTTGACGAATGTGATGCATCCGTACGAAAATAATATACAAAAATAATGCCGACTTCCTTGTGGGTATGAAAACCATCTGAGGAAATTCAGACACCGCAGAATAATTTACAAAACAAGCTTCTACAATGAAAATGTCCATCACGGGAACCGAATCTAGATCCAATGGGATGAATCTGTGATCACATGATTCCTAGGCTCACAAAATACTGCAGTTTATATGAAAGCAGTAAGCATGTATATATATAAAAGCAATAAATATATATATATAGACGGGATCACCAACCACGAAGCACCTCCATGGGGGATCAGAAATGTAAATAAAGCTGTTAAAAGCTATCAACCACCACGGAGGAAACTCCAGGCGGGAAGAAACATAAATAAAACTATAAAACAATCAACTGCCACGAAGAAAACTCCGGAAGGATTTAAAATATATATATATATATATATATATATATATATATAAAAATCAGTAAATGCACCCGGATGTAAAATCAGTGCTCATCGAATGTAGTTCACCACAGTTCATATATATAAGTATATGTATATATATAAAAGCGAGTAAACGCATATTATATATAAAATCTAGGCTCATCGAATAGAGTTCGACCACAGTTCATATATATAAGTATATATATATATATATATATATATATATATATATAAGCGAATAAACGCACCGGATATAAAATCCAGGCTCATCGAACAGAGTCCGACTACAGTTCATATATATAAATATATATATATATATATAAGCGAGTAAATGCACCAAACCGAAGTTTAGGCTTATC
This sequence comes from Panax ginseng, assembly GCA_020205605.1. NCBI lineage: Eukaryota > Viridiplantae > Streptophyta > Magnoliopsida > Apiales > Araliaceae > Panax > Panax ginseng. The sequence continues at coordinate 57,334,514 of CM035140.1, read as the reverse complement.
GAACAAAGTCCAACACACAGTTCATATATATAAATATATATATATATATAGAAAAGCAAGTAAACGCTCCAGACCGAAGTCTAGGCTCAATCGAGGCATAACTCGATAATGTTAATCAATATATATATAAGTATATGTATATATAATATATATATATATATACAGACTGGAATGAAACCACGGACCGAAGTTCGGGCAAAAGCAAGCAACACGACTCTCAACGTGTAGAAGGGTGTGTGCAAAGATGAAGAGAAAGACTCTAAAGTGTGTGAGAAGGCTTACAACTGACTGATAAAAAAGGCTTCTATATCTTTAGAGTGGGTAAACACTGGCTTTTGTGGGTACAAAAGAGGCTATATATGAGCTCACAGGTGTTTGAAAGTGGGAAAATACACTATATAGCGAGTGCAGAGCAAATTGTGCAAGGTTTCCCCGTCTTTTTTCTCTTAAAAATCAGCACCCCAAGCCCTCTATTTATAGGCAATATGACCTGCGGCTGAGCCGCAGGTGTACCAGAGGCGGGTCGGGTCGTCTCGAAGTACGTGCACTCAGGCACTGTAATGTCCACTTGGATTTTCAGAAGTTCAATCCGGGCATCCGTTTGAGGTATACAGGACCTATTTCGGACCGTCGTTGTTGAGATTGTACGATGGCATGGTATTAGAGTTTGTACGAAGTCATTGAAGATGGGACGATGCCCTCCGGTCTTCAAGCTTCAACTTTCATCTGTTGCGTAGAGACGTGACGTGGCATCGTGTTGGACGAGATGACGATGTTGCCCCTCACCGGTGTTATCATCGAATTGGGCTGATAAAGCAGACATTGCTCAGACTTCGCTGAGATTGGACTGCTGCAATTGTTGAAGGTCCTCATTGTCACCTTTGAAGTGTGCCTATCCTCCCGATGTTATTGCCGGGTTGGTGCAGTATATCTCGTTGTGAGCGCCGAGATTGAAGCTGGTCGCATTTGAAATAAGCATTTCTGGGGTTATCGTCGAAACTGCATTCCTTGGGGTTATCACCAAGGTTGGTGGCTATTCCCATGGTTGGGACTGAGACTGGATACCTCGGGTTATCTCCGAGATTAATCGGTCTTCTCCGGTGTGTGTTCCGGTATTGTATCTGCAGGTCTCGGGGTTATATCCGAGGTTGGAACTGTTGCTCCCAGAGTGTGATCTAGGGTTGATGCTGAACTCCCGGTAGTATCCGGTATGGATTTGGATTGTCTTTCAGGGTTCTCTCTTAAAAGACGAATTTGTCCTCCTACAATGTTAGTGCAGTGGTACAGAAAATTTTGAGTGTCTACAGATGCCCCTCTTTATCATACTCATGCATGGCAATGCATGGGTAGGATAAAGAATCCTAGACACTTGACACGCAACAAGATAAACATGGTACTATGGATAGCAACATGATGCAAATGTATGATGCATGTGTACGGGGTTGTAGCCCAACATGCTGGGGATGATTCTTGGCTCCCTGTTGCTTCAACCGGGATTAGTATCTTGACCGGATCTGATGTGTGGCCAGAATCTATTAGGATGTTGATGTTGGAGTTATCACCAAATTCACATGTACTTGATAACGACTTAATCCCGAAGATGTACCTCTTATGTGTGAGAGATCTGTGGGGATAAAGCTTAATCTGTTTGAGGATGTGTATAACATATTCCATCATCTATCCTCTTTGATAATGTTAACCTCTCCTAGTTAGTATCGCCAGAATATGTCACGATTCTCATTGGATTTATCGCCAACAACAAATCTTTGTCGAGGATGCCTGACCTTTGTTGACGTGTGAATCAATGGCTGAAACATCCTATGGGATATACTGTCAAGGTTGCTTAACCTTTGCTGACGTGTGAATCAACGGCTGAGACTCTGTGAGGAGATCGTCAAGGTTGTTAGACCTTCGCGGATGTGTAGATCAATGGAGCATTGCGTCGTGACCCCCACCGAGGGTCCGCTGGGGAATATGAGTAGATGGGTATGAGAACCTCAAATAGCTCTATGGCTCTGATAGGTTTAACCACTATCTGCTGAAATGACGTCAAGGTTGCTTGACCTTCGTTGATATGTGTGTCAACGACTGAATCATGCGTTGCTACTCCCGTCGGAGATATATGTTGTAACCCCCATCGGGAATCTACTGGGGATGCATGAGTACGTACGCAACTATGGAACGGTTCCCAATGCTTCGATGGGTTTACTTGCCATCGGCTGAAAGAATGTCAAGGCTGCTTGACCTTCGTTGATAGAAATGTCAACGGATGAACGTGTTGTAACCCCCACCAGGGATCTACGTTGTAACCCCCGTCGGGGACCTACGTTGTAACCCCCGTCGGGGACCTACGTTGTAACCCCCGTCAGGGACCTACGTTGTAACCCCCGTCGGGGACCTACGTTGGGTAATGACCCGGAGTTGGCGGCATTGGACCTGTAAGAGGTATTGCCGGATGTGATTTGTGACAAATGGGATCATATCAGTTATCTTAGATGTTGATCACACACACACGCTATACCAGTAATAGTTGTTCAAGAATTGAGAATTAATACGTAATTGTGGAATGGGTTTGATAATTTGTACTGTACAGTTGCTTGTTTTCTCTGAGGCCGATGGAATAAGTTAGTTATGCGATGTTGTTGGATTTTTAGGCATTTAGATTATTATTGCATTTCATTGTATTGCATGTAGTTGTTTTGTGCTCGGGGACTAGCACGGTTTAAGTTTGGGGGATTTTGATAAGTGGATTTTATATACACGAATCGATATTCATTTCAAGTATAATTTCGTAGTTATTTTCATGTTTTGTGTTCGTTTTTACTCGTTTCATGATATTTTATGTGTAGGGTGGTCATGGATGCAATTGGTATGGAAAGGCGGTCTTTTTGGAGCAAAACTTAAAAAAAAATTGGAGCCTTGGAATTTTGAAGTCAGTGGCCATGCCGCCACGGCGCTTTTTTTATACTGTATTCTCTCCACGTAGGGGGGTCCGTTCAAGAACTTTCCTGTTTGGTTTCAACTTCTGTTGGGGCTCGATTTTGTGGGTTTTGGCTGGTACGTTTGGACTCTAATAAAAGGATCATCCAACAGAACAGAGGGGGGGCTGGCTTCTACTTAGAACAACAACAATCTTATAACAAAAAAAAAGGAAGAATTCAAGAGCGATTTCAAGGATTGAAGAGCGAACGTTGGAGGAGTAATTTTCAGAGATTGTCACGACGGTTGCAAATCGAGGCTACGTGAAGGGGTTTTCCATAATTCTTCTTCTATTTCATCTATTTGTAATTGGGATGATGTTTTTAACAAATTATTCAATTTTTAATTCATTTGTTATGAACTAATTTACTTATTAGACTTGTGATGGATCTTTGGGCGTAACGATGATTCTGTAACTTTGATTTCCAATTCAATAAGATATTTTCAGTTTATCTATGTTAATTTGTGCGTGAATTTATGAATTGCCTGATCAACAGTTCTTAGTGGATTTGAAAGGATTCGAGAGAGGAGATTCGAATCTAGACCTACTTAAGATAGCATGTGTCATGAATTATGTCAATAGCATATTTGTGATTATTGTTAAGGTAGAGATACGCTTGACATCGCATGTAATCGTATAGAGAGCTTAAACTTCAACCTTTTTTATTGCAGTTCACATAAAGATATAGTGAGTTGGTTAATTTAGGTGTTTAACGGATTTCTATCTTAATTGTGGATTAATGTTAATATGGTATTAGTGCATCGAGAGGTGGCTCTTACTACGTTCGTGTTCTTGATTAATAAACTGGAATATTGAATTGAGTTGGAATAAATTCCAAGGTTTAAAAATCAGAGTGAAGCTCAGGGTGAAATCATAAGTCTAATTCTCCATTAATTGTTTGAAATTCCGGATTTCGTTATTGGTGACTGTTTTGTGATAATTTAATTATTTGTTCATTTATTTTATTTTTTTATTTTAAAAACCATCGAATTGATTAGTTTAATAAAATTAGGGTTAATACAAAATTGATAATTGTGAAGTTAAGATTCTTGATATTTTGTCCTCGTGGGAACGATACTTTATTCACTACTATATTACTTGTTGACCACGTGCACTTGCGTGTTTTTAAGCGTATTGATTTAAATCAACAAGTTTTTGGCGCCGTTGCCGGGGAACAATTTAGCTGAGATTTTAATTTTTTTTTTTACAATATCAGTTTAATTAGTCCAGTTTTACTTAAATATTTTTATTTTTGTTTTCTCTATTTCAGGTTTTCGACATTGGTTTATGCAAACACGATCTAAACATCCGGACTTGCTACCTTTTGAGGGCTTACATTGATGCGATTTTCAAAAGTTGAGTAAGTGGATTGAGGAAACGAGGAACGAATTCGAAAATTCTGATAAGGAAGAAACGATGGCTGCCGAAGACCAGAAAGCGTTGAGGGATTTTGCCACACCTAGGGTGACTGATCTGCAGTCGAGCATTACTAGGCCTGCAATAGCCGCGAACACTTTTGAAATAAAGCCTGGGACTATTCAGATGATGCAGAACTCATGTCAGTTTGGGGGAATGGCAAACGATGATCCGAATGAGCATTTGATCAGTTTTCTGGAAATGTGAGACACGTTCAAGTACAATGGGGTGTCGGATGAGGCAGTGAGACTTCGCTTGTTCCCATTCACTTTACGGGACAAGGCGAAGAGTTGGTTACACTCTCTACCACCGGGTTCGATCACTACGTGGGAGGATTTGGCTCAAAAATTTCTTGCCAAATTTTTCCCACCGGCGAAGACTGCGAAAATGAGGAATGGCATCACAATGTTTGAGCAGCAGAATGGAGAGTCACTGTATGAGGCATGGGAGAGATACAAGGAATTACTCAGAAAGTGCCCACATCATGGATTGCCCAAGTGGCTACAAATGAACACCTTCTATAACGGGTTACATGGAAATGTCAGAACTAGCATTGATGCGGCATCGAGCGGTGCATTCATGGCGAAGAGTTACGAGGAAGCCTACAATTTGATAGAAACAATGTCGGCAAATAACTACCAGTGGCCCACAGCAAGAATGACACAGGCAAAGGCGGCCGGGATCTTGGAATTAGATGGAGTAAAAGCTATACAAGCAACTCTTTCTGCACTATCCATGAAGTTTGATACGATGAATGAGAGGGTGAATACGTTAGCAGGGGCTCAAGTTCAACAAGTTCAGTAGGTTATGGTAGTATGTAAATTGTAAAAGTGTGATCATCCGATGTAGCGAGCAGTAATAAATCCAAAGATCCGCTCAGCCATAGGCAACTACAAATGTAATTCCGTAAAATACCTACCAAAACACACCTACAACCGGGGAATAGAATCACCCAAACCTCTTATGGAGCAATAATCAAGAAACTCAAGCTCCACGACCATCATATCCCCTGGTTTTCATAGTCATCCACAATAGATTCAACAGCAGGATAGGAAATCCGATGGGGAGGAATCATGGGCAAGGTACATGACTAGCAACGATTTGGCTATGAAGAATCAAGCTATTGCTATCAAAAATATAGAGAATCAGATAGGTCAAATTGCATTGGCATTGAATAATAGACCACAAGGAACATTACCTAGCGACACCGAAAGAAATCCGAAGGGTAATCATGAACAATGTCAAGCAGTTATGTTGAGAAGTGGAAAACACCTAGGTGGGAATAGTGCAGAAAATTCAGCAACTCCGGAGGAAAAAGTTGATGACAGTGACGCAGTAGAGGGGAACAAAACCGAGGAACCCAAGCTAAACAGTGAGCCGATTATTTTTCCTCCACCGCCGCTTTCAAAGAGAGGGTCCAAAAAACGTAAATCGATAAGGCGGTTTGCAAAGTTTTTAGATGTGTTCAAGAAACTCCAGATTAATATCCCATTCGCAGAGGCCCTAGAACAAATGCCGAGTTATGCGAAGTTTATGAAGGGGATTTTGTCTAGGAAGAAGAAATGGGAAGACTTCGAAACAGTGGCACTAACAGAGAAGTGTAGTGCAGTGTTACAGAAAAAGCTTCCACCAAAACTCAAAGACCCGGGGAGCTTTACTATCCCGTGCACGATCGGGAAGATGTCGTTTAACAAGTGCTTATGTGATTTGGGGGCGAGTATAAACCTGATGCCATTATCAGGATATTCAGAATTGGGTTTGCCCGTGCCAAAGCCTACGAATATTTCATTGCAGTTGGTGGATAGGTTAGTCACATATCCGAGAGGCATTGTATAGGACATTTTGGTAAAAGTGGATAAGTTTATATTCTCTGCAGATTTTATCATACTGGATTTCGATGAAGATAAGAACATCCCCATCATCCTAGGGAGACCTTTCTTGGCCACGGGAAGGATACTCATAGATGTGCAAAAAGGAGAACTTACAATGGGGGTCCAAGATCAAGAAGTAAAATTCAATGTGTTCAAGGCCATGAAATACCCCACGGACAAGGAAGAGTGTAATCGAATGGATTTAATTGAGAAAATTACCAGCGAAGATATGGGAAAGAGTTTGATCAACGATCCGTTAGAAACAACCTTACTGGGGGATGAGGAAAAAGATGACCCAGAATTTGTGGACTTATTACAGATGCTAGACTCATTGCCACGAGTTAGCCGATTTCGAAACATCTAAGTTGAACCTTTGCACACCGGAAGACAGATTCTTGAGAAAAATTAAAACCATCATTGGAGGAGCCACCAACATTGGAACTTAAGCCACTCCCTAAACATCTCAGGTATGCGTATTTAGGCGATTTAAATTCTTTACCTGTAATTAATTCTGCTGCACTTAACGAATTACAGGAAGAAAAGTTGTTGAGAGTGCTTAGGGATCACAAATCAGCGATTGGATGGACGATCGCCGATATAAAAGGCATTAGCCCATCATTTTGCATGCACAAGATTCTGATGGAGGATGATGCAAGTCCATCGGTGGAGCATCAACGTCGATTTAACCCAATCATAAAGGAAGTGGTCAAGAAGGAAATTCGGGTTATTGGATGTCATTGTCATATACCCAATTTTCGACAAAGAAATGGGTAAGTCCGATTCATCAGGTGCCTAAGAAAGGGGGAATGATGGTAATTCAGAATGAGGACAACGAGTTAATTCCAACAAGGACAGTAACAGGTTGGAGGGTGTGCATTGATTACAGGAGATTGAATAAGGCAACTCGGAAGGATCATTTCCCGCTACCTTTTATCGATCAAATGTTAGATAGATTAGCGGGACATGAGTTTTACTGCTTATTGGATGGATATTCGGGATATAATCAGATTGCTATCGCTCCTGAGGATCAAGAAAAGATAACATTCACTTGCCCTTACTTGCACCTTTGCATTCGTGAGAATGTCATTCTGATCGTGTCAATGCACCCAAGAACTTTCCAAAGAAGCAAGATGATGGCTATTTTCTCGGATATGGTGGAGAAGAACGTTGAAGTCTTCATGGACGATTTCTTAGTCTATGGAAACACTTTTGACACTTGCTTAGAGAATCTGGTCATGGTATTGCAGTGGTGTAAGGATACAAACCTCATAGTGAATTGGGAAAAATGCCACTTCATGGTTGAAGAGGGCATAATTTTGGGACATAAGGTGTCGGCTCAAGGGTTGGAGGTGACAAGGCAAAGTTGGACACGATCGAGAAACTACCTCCACCGAGCTCAGTTAAGGGTATTCGCAGTTTTCTGGGGCATGCTGGGTTCTACCGGAGATTCATAAACACTTCTTTAAGATTGCAAAACCTCTATGCAGTCTTTTAGAGAAGGATGTGACTTTTACCTTTACTGCAGAATGCAAGTCCGCGTTTGAATTATTGAAGAAGAAATTAACTACATCCCCCGTGATAGTCGCACCAGACTGGAAAATGCCATTCGAACTTATGTGTGATGCAAGCGACTACGTGGTTGGGGCTGTTTTGGGCCAAAGACGAGACAAAGTGTTTCACGCCATATATTATGCAAGCAAAACACTCACAGAGACTCAAATGAACTACACTACTACGGAAAAGGAATTGCTTTCAGTGGTATACGCGTTCGATAAATTCCGAGCATATTTGATCGGGACTAAGGTAATAGTCTACACGGACCATTCGGCTATTTGGTACTTAATAGCGAAAAAAGATGCAAAGCCACACCTTATCTGATGGATTCTCCTAATTCAAGAATTTGATTTAGAAATTAAAGATAGAAAGGGGACGAAGAATCAAGTTGCCGATCATTTGTCAAGGCTGGAAACTCCGAAGATAAAGGATGAAGATAGATGCGTGATCAGCCAGACATTCCCGGATGAGCAGTTATTTGGGTTGAATGCAGAATTTTCGTGGTATGCAGACTTAGCGAATTATGTGGTAAGCAAGATGCTCCCACCGGATCTCACACGACAACAAAAAAAGAAGTTTCTGCATGATGTCAAGTGGTACATGTGGGATGAACCGTACTTATTCAAACAAGGTGCCGATAAGATGATTCGACGATGTATCCCATATAGTGAAGTCCATAGCATATTACAAGAATGCCATTCATCGGTGTACGATGGACATTACGGGAGTAAGCGCACCGCGGCGAAAGTTCTTCAATCCGGGTTTTATTGGCCTACGGTGTTCAAAGACGCCCACCAATTTGTGAAAACATGTGATCGATGCCAAAGGGTGGGAAACATATCGAAACGGAATGAGATGCCCCTACAAACAATTTTTGAAGTGGAAATCTTTGATGTATGGGGCATCGATTTCATGGGACCATTCCGTCGTCTTTGAGTAATCAGTATATTCTGCTCGCAGTGGATTACGTATCGAATTGGGTTGAAGCTGCAGTACTACCATCTAATGATGCCAAGGTGGTCCTTAAGTTTTTACAGAAAAACATTTTCACGAGGTTTGGCACGCCAAGAGTAATAATCAGTGATGAAGGCAGTCACTTCTGCAATAAGTCATTTACAGCTCTTTTGGCTAAGTATGGGGTCAATCACAAGGTGGCTATAGCGTATCACCCTCAAACTAATGGGCAAGCCGAGGTATCGAATGAGAAGTTAAGCGGATATTGAGAAAGTTGTAAATCCGAAGCCTGAAAGATTGGTCACTTCGATTGACGACGACATGGGCGCATCTGAATCGCATACAAAACACCAATCGAGATGTCGCCAGATCAACTCTTGTATGGAAAGGCATGTCACTTAATGGGTGGAGCTACATCACAAGGCTTATTGGGCAATACAGAAACCGAATTTTGATCAAGCCACCAGAGAGAAAAAGAGGCTACTCCAACTAAATGAGCTCGATTTAATTCCGCCCCAAGCCTCACGAGAATGCCAAGTTATACAAAGAAAAAGTTAAAAGATGGCACGACCAGAAAATTGTGCAACGAACATTCGAGCCGGGTCAAGCAGTCCTCTTGTTCAATTCACGGCTGCGTTTGTTCCCCGGAAAGCTTAAATCGAGATGGTCGGGACCATTTACTATAAAACGAGTATTTCCTCATGGCGCCGTTGAACTCTACAGTCGTAATCCGCTAGAAACGTTCAAAGTCAATGGTCAACGGATAAAACACTACTGGGGAGGCAAGTCGAATTGGGACGCCGACAACATCATCCTCGCCGATACACAATGAAATAGGGAGTAGTCAGGCTGAACGACTTAAAATCAAGCGCTAATTGGGAGGCAACCCAACCTTTCTTTATTTTCATAGTTCACGCTTAATTTGTTAGATATAGTTTATGAAGCGAGAGTTAGGACTTGTCAATTACTAAATTTTGCTAAAATCTTTTGAAAAGTACTAAAAATCTCACCGAAACTCCAAGTCATCATTTATCTAACGATTGCTTGTTTTTTTGGTTTCAGGAGAGGTCTAACATTACTCAGAGCAACAATGCTTACACGCAATGGAGGAATATCGGAAAATTTTCCATCTCAAAAATTTTTTGACCAAAAATTTAGTTATAAGGCTAGCTTCTTGAAGTGACTTTTTTGATTTAGACCATCACACGGGAAGTGGGGTCCTAATTCTCAAGCAGACGTGTTCTTTTAAATGGCACGCCCAACCACTTCCCCTCACTCAAAACCTCCGCTATTTTTTTGCCTTCCTCTCCTCAACACAACCCACGACCCTAAACAACTACTACCACCATTACCACTACCTAAATCAGCTTTACCCACCTTCTACCCACGCCTTCCACACACTTACTTCAATCACGCCCACCACTTTCTCTACCCTACATCACCTCTATATAAACCCTAACCCATACCTCCAATCTTCATCACCATAAATTTCAGCTTCTTCACGAAATTGGGGAACATATAGCACAATTGAAAGTAAGTTGCATTCCCTGTGCGTTTTCATCTTCTCTCCACTGACATTCCATAGAAAAAACCTAAGTTTGGGGGAAGACCAGGCTGTGCACGCAAAGTGTTTGACAGATTGACTGAACCAAATTTTCGGGAGAGGAAGTGGTTACTAGCAAGAGTTCATTGCTGAAATGCAATGGCATCTCAACCAACACCCAAACGCCAACGGGGGGCGAGTTCAAGTGCCGCTCCACCGCCAACCACGTATGACCGCCAAAAATTTGTGAGTGCCGCCGCCGCCAACCATTACGAGTACATGCAATCTAAGGCACTTACACCAGAACGTGGCTTGGCCCCCGAGGGCAATGATGGGGAGATGATGTCCCAAATTCATGTAAAGGGGTGGCTTAAATTCATCGAACATCCCAGCACTTCGTGGTCAACCTCACAAAGAATTCTATGCAAACACCAAGACAAAGCTCCTTTCAAAGCGCTTTGTGGGGGTCGGATGGTTCCATTCAAAGGATGACGCTTATTAATGCGTATTATCAAAAGCGGGTGCCACGCCATTGTCAAGATGCCCAACCGAGGGATTTTGACCCAAATTATGAGGAGGTTATTACAAATATGACAAAGTCGTGCACATCTTGGACCAAAGGCGTAAAGGGCGAATCTGTTTAATAGCAAGGACTTGAGCTTGTATGGAAAGATATGGTACGCATTTTATGTGCGAAAATTGCTTCCATCCCAACACACTTCGACGCTACTAAAGAGAAGGCGCATATCATTATACGCCATTGTGCAAGATTTCCATATCGACGCTTGGGGCCATCATTAATTTCTCCATCCGTCGGTGCTTACGGGAAAATTTTTCGGGCGGATTGCCACACCCTTCACTGATTTGTGCATTGTACCGTAACGCCGGGGTGCGTTATTCTGATGATGAGCCCACTCAACCGCCGCTTGCTTTGCTTGATTCGAGATTGATTGCGCGGTATTCGGTGTGGCCTGGAGGCGAGTCACATCCACGGGGTCTGGGCTTTATTTTTCCATCGGCGTCGGAAGACGAAGTTGATGCCGACGATACCTTGGGAGATGAGGATGAAACAATGGGAGATCAAGGAACCGAAAGCGAGTCCCGCAGATCGAGGCATTTTCTAGTACTCGCCTCGAGTTCCGTAATCAAATGAATGCGCATAATAGGGCAAAGACGACGAAATGAGGCGATTGGCAATGCGCCAAGATCATATGTTCGATGCAATGAACGCGTTTTTCGCCTCATTCAACACAACACTTCGTAGTTTTAACCCGACGCCCCCAATTTCCGTATCAACAACAACCCTGTCCTTTACCTCGATTTCCTCCTAGTGATTCTCGATGAGGAAGAGCACCAACCACCGCCTGCACTTAGACAACAATTCAGTGGAAGTCCTCTTGCATTTTATTTTTATCCAATGAGGGCATTGTCTTATTTCAGTTTGGGGGAGTTATTTGTTTAGTTGCATGTATGCATTTTTTTAAAAAAAATTATTTTGCATAGTAGTTAGGATTTTGCATTAGGTATTTGCATTGTTTTCATATTGTATCTAAAAAAAACAAAAAAAAAATTGTAGTTAAATAGTTAGTTTGCATATGTCCAATGGTGACGCATTCTACAGGTTATTCTAGTCAATGATGAGATTGTGAACAAGTTAACCAATATAGTATGGATTATTAGAACTGTGATGTAATTACTGTTATGAATCGATTATTGGACTTGTTTGAAACTGTTATACAAAGGGTAGCACTAATAACTTATTTGTTGACCGGTTAGTTCAAATTGATACATAAAGGGTTTCTAAAGGATAGTGCTAGCATGAACCAAAAAATGACAAGGATAGGCAGTGAAGGCTTAAATTAGGCAAGAAGCTAAGTTTGGGGGGATATATGCGGGATATATCAGTTAAAAAAACTGAAATATGTTGAGTCTTGTGGTGGGTTGAGGTGAAGCACTCCCCATGAACACAAGCGTGAGATGGAGCGTAAAACGCACTCACCAACCATCTATGAAAAAAAAAATATAAGAATAAAACGGGAAAAGTGCAAAAAGCCCCCGTATAGAAAAAAGAAAACAAAAAGAGAAAGTATAAGTATCCTGCATGTACCCGTAAATTTGGTTAAGTTTAATTTTAGTTGAATCGTGCCTATCTTTGAGATTTTTAAGTTTGCACTGTATAATTCCTTCTAAGAAGTTGTTTATGTATTGAATTTGGGTTCATATCAGTTATCTTAGATGTTGATCACACACGCACGCTTATACCAAAGAATAGTTGTTCAAGAATTGAGAATTAATACGTAAATGTGGAATGGGTTTGATAATTTGTACTTTGTCATAATTGCTTTGTTTTCTCCGAGGTCGATGGAATAAGTTAGTTATGCGATGTTGTTGGATTTTAGGCATTTAGATTGTTATTGCATTTCATTGTATTGCATGTAGTTGTTTTGTGCTTGGGGACTAGCACGACGGCTTAAGTTTGGGGATTTTGATAAGTGGATTTTATATACACGAATCGATATTCATTTCAAGTTTAATTTCAGTAGTTATTTTCATGTTTTGTGTTCGCTTTTACTCGCTTCATGATATTTTATGTGTAGGGTGGTCATGGATGCAATTGGTATGGAAAAGCGGTCTTTTGGAGCAAAACTTAAAAAAATTGAGCCTTGAATTTTGAAGTCATACATACATCACGGGGGGGTGACTTTTTTTAGATACTGTATTTTCACGGCCAGGGGTCCCATTTCAAAGAACTTTCCTGTTTGGTTTCAACTTCTGTTGGGGCTCGGTTATGTGGGTTTTGGTTGGTGCGTTTGGACTTTAATAAAAGGATCATCCAACAAAACAGAGGGGGGTTGGCTTCTACTTAGAACAACAACAATCTTATAACAAAAAAAAGGAAGAATTCAAGAGCGATTTCAAGGATTGAAGAGCGAACGTTGGAGGAGTAATTTTTAGAGATTGTCACGACGGTTGCAAATCGAGGCTACGTGAAGGGGTTTTCCATAATTCTTCTTCTATTTCATCTATTTGTAATTGGGGTGATGTTTTCAATAATTTATTCAGTTTTTAATTCATTCGTTATGAACTAATTTACTTATTAGACTTGTGATGGATCTTTGGGCGTAACGATGATTCTGTAACTTTGATTTCTAATTCAATAAGATATTTTCATTTATCTATGTTAATTTGTGCGTGAATTTATGAATTGCCCGATCAACAGCTTCTTAGTGGATTTGAAAGGATTCGAGAGAGAGATTCAATCTAGACCTAGTTAAGATAAAGATATATGTCATGAATTATGTCAATAGCATATTTGTGATTATTGTTAAGGTAGAGATACGCTTGACATCGCATGTAATCGTATAGAGAGCTTAAACTTCAACCTTTTTGATTGCAGTTCACATAGAGATATAGTGAGTTGGTTAATTTAGGTGTTTAACGAATTTCTATCTTAATTGTGGATTGATGTTAATATGGTATTAGTGCATCGAGAGGTGGCTCTTACTACGTTCGTGTTCTTGATTAATAAACTGGAATATTGAATTGAGTTGGAATAAATTCCAAGGTTTGAAAATCAGAGTGAAGATCAGGGTGAAATCATAAGTCTAATTCTCCATTAATTGTTTGAAATTCCGGATTTCATTATTGGTGACTGTTTTGTGATAATTTAATTATTTGTTCATTTATTTTTTTTATTTATTTTAAAAACCATCGAATTGATTAGTTTAATAAAATTAGGGTTAATACAAAATTGATAATTGTGAAGTTAAGATTCTTGATATTTTGTCCTCGTGGGAACGATACTTTATTCACTACTATATTACTTGTTGACCACGTGCACTTACGTGTTTTTAAGCGTATTGATTTAAATCAACAGGCGTTAGACTTTATCCTCCTTCTTTCCTATTGATGAGGATTAAAGGGTTCTGATGTTGATCTGCATTTCATGCAGGTTCCAGGTTTTACACAGCCTCGAGGGAACTGGTTTAGCATCCACTCCATGTACCAGGCGCTTCATCCTGATTATAGAGCAGTAGTGCATGAGTGGGTATTTGGGGCATTCTTCTCCATCCTTCCCCGTCGTTGTCCCTGGGGTTACCTTAGGGAATTGTCTGAGTGATGGTTTCATCAGACTCAGTCACTCCACCTGCTAGATTGCGAGGTGATGATGACGCCTATGGATTGGCGATTTATCACAGGTATGGAGTTTGGAGGGGAGCGAGTGCCTTGCATGGCGAATATTACCCCTACTGCCGTCAGATCCTTATTAGTTATTCCGGCGGAGGCGCTCAAAGGTAGGACTGTCCGTTCAGGTCCTTTAAGCGTAGATGTTATGAGCGGGCTATTGAGTGAGCCAATGCCTGATGATGTCAGGATCAGGGATCGCGTTCTGCGGTGATTATTCCTGATAATCATTCGAGGCTGCTTCATAGCAGATAACTCTTCCACGGTATCTTTCGCTTTGGTCAGCGCCACACGCGATGTGGACCGTATAGGAGAGTATGACTGGGGCTCTTACACCTTTGCCTATTTCCTCCGGGGCATGCGTCTGCGCTCACAGGGTTTGACCGAGGCTTGGCTAGGATTTTACCCATTTCTGATGGTGAGTATTTCTCTTATCTTTTCCCATTCATAGGTTAAGAGTATTTACTGATAACAGATGTTTTGCCATTGTGTTGGCAGTTTTGGGCCTATGAGAGGCTTCCA
Source organism: Panax ginseng (assembly GCA_020205605.1). Lineage (NCBI taxonomy): Eukaryota > Viridiplantae > Streptophyta > Magnoliopsida > Apiales > Araliaceae > Panax > Panax ginseng. The sequence goes on along the minus strand of CM035140.1, from coordinate 57,319,489 downwards.
TGTTTGCGTCCCATGAGTGTGTTAGGCTTAGATACCTATCCACGAGGACGACGATGGCACCATTCTATTTTGCTAGAGGTCCCTGTATCTGAGGGCTTCGCTCACTGCCATATACAGCTGGAGTTACTGACGGCTGACGCCATCACATGGCTTCTATACCCAGGGGATCATTTGACCATCGGTTTTGAGGATGGACACCCTACTGGAGTAGAGTATTTGATTTCCACCCAGAGATTTCCTCTCTTCACAGATGGAGGCTGGGAGCTCTATTTAGGAGAGCGTGCTATTAGGAGCACCACAGGGGAGATTCGTATACCGATCTTGCCTCCTGTCAGGCGTCATTGGCCTATATTACAGTCACCCATCACGAATATTCCATTGTTGGGAGTTGACAGTTTTGATTTATCCGAGGGTCCATGTACTTAGGAGATATTCCAGCGTTGGTGGCTCCCTCGCACTATTGGGGCCCAGTCCCATGCCACAGTTTATGGGGGACATGGTTCCAGGATCTTTGATGATGACGAATTGGGAGGCTTGTGTCCGAGATCCGACTCATCTGACCCAGATTGATAGTTTGACCCGGCAGTTGGACCAGGCACATGTATTTATTCTAAGATTTGGGCGTAGATCCAAAGAGAAGTGAGTTATTTGTTCCTTCCAAATTTTAGGTGCAAGCCCCTCGACGACGACCCATTTGGTTTTGTCGCAAGCAGATCCTCCTCTTTATAGGCCCGACATCCCATTGATAGAGATCCAAATGACTCAGAGGAGTTACATCGTGTGGACAGGATTGAGGATGTGGACATCGAGACCCTGGTCTTCTTCTGATGTATATTCTCGTTATATCTTTTGATAGGCCTCTATTACTAGTAGGGCATTTGTGCCCCATTTTCATGTATTTGTAGCTGTACAGAGCTGATGTATTAGATGATGATATATTTAGGAATGTATGCACCGTTTTTTCATTCCCTATATCATATTGTCATCCATTATATGTTATGCATGTATCATGTTATGCATATATATGTATGTCCAGAGATATTTGGCATTGACCCCTGGATGGTCTTATGACACGGCCCGCACAGATGTCCTCTTCGACAGTTAGCCGTATAGATCATACCCCACCGTTAGTGGTGGCATTGGGTATGCGATCGTGGTACGATAGCATGTCACCACATGACAGGGTGACTATAGATCTGTTGCTGCAGCATACCATGACCCTTTTGGCATTTCAAGTTCCTGCAGGATTCGTGGACGAGATGATAGAGCATTGGCTACCAGATAGGCAGGTATTCCATTTTGGCATCCATGAGTTGACTCCTACTCTGGAGGAGTATGCACGTTTGACGATGCTGCCCTTAGACAGACCTTGCATGCACATGGCTTTAGGAGACACGAGTAGACGATTCATGACTCTCACAGGATTGAAGCGCAGAGTAGTGTAGGATGAACTGACATCTGGCCACGTGATCTCTCAGCGTTTTCTATATGACAGATTTGGCGCGGAGGATAGCTACTCACGACATTCTGGGGATTTCACCGTGTCAGAGGATCATTGGCGTTTGGCCAGAGTTGATGTACTGATGCTATGTGTACTGTCATACGTGTATATACCGCGGTATATGGATGAGATAGATATAGGAGTTATCATGGTCGTGAGAGCTCTCAGGGAGGGTCGTACCATTGTACCTATGATCGTGGCAGAGACCCTGCGATCAGCATCCTACTGCAGTACTTACCCGTCAGGAGTGTTCACTGGTAGTTCGGTCATGTTGTATGTGTGGTTTATGTCACACTTGCGACCAGTTGGTACCCTTAGACGGCATGGGTATTGCTTTTCCCATAATGTGGCTATGTCATACTCCTTTCAGTCATCGGAGTGTACAGATGCTCAGTCCTGGTCTGTATTTTTGGCAGATATCAGAGATCCATTTAGCATATTGCTATGCTCGGGGCTTTGCTCACCATACAGCTTCATTACTCACGCTCCGGGCATGGATTTCCTCCCTCTGGCTGGCTTGAGGGGCGTGACTACTTATCACCCATTGGCCGTGATGTCACAGTTCGACCAGTTCCAGGATTTTCATCCTTTCGAGGGGGCGATAGGTCAGCATTCAGCTTCTCGATATCTCTCAGCAGAGGACCGATCCCGTGTGTATTCTTGCTGGGATCAGCGTGAGCTAGCTGCTTTTCCTGCCAGTCATCCCGGTTATTTCGCAGAGTACTCTGTATGGATAGAGACGGAGGTTTTATCGGCTGCAGAAGTATTTGCAGTACCGGAGAGCGAGTTATACGATATAGAGCCTATGGAGGACATTGATACCTACATCGAGGAGGATCCCGCTGCTGGGTTGCCAGCATTTCTTTCGGATTCTGCCAAGATCAAAGATTTTTTGTGATTCAAAGACTCGTAGACAAGATTTAGAGCGAGTCTTCATCCGATGACCTTTGAGAGAGATCAGATTCGATCTTTGATGTCGACTGCGCTTGATGTGAGGGACGCCGCCCTATTAGAGAGAGACGAGACATTGGCTCGTAGAGATGCCACCGTCGCTGAGCGTGATGAGGCCAGGTCAGCCATAGATGCAGTGGTAGTTGAGCGGGATATCGCCATATCTGCCCGGGATGTGGTCATCATGCAGATAATCTTGCAATGAATTCCCTTACCACTGGTATGATCGCAGAGATGAGCGCTTATATTGATGAGCATATGGTCATCATGCAGATGGCTACAGATCTGTTGGGTCGTGTGGATATTCTCACCCAGGAGACTACAGTTTTACCTCCTTCATCTGAGAAGGACGCCATGTTGGTCTTGTTAGCTCGCATGTACCCTGACTCGTAGATGAGCTTTACATTCACCTGCACAGACTAGCTTTGCCATTTTGTCATGTACAGTTTACATTGTATATATATCAAACAACATTATATATGACAGGGAAATATATTTTTGGATCACTTCCCTTTTAGATATGTCCTGCTATTTGCTTGATATTTTGCCTCGCCGCTTGTGGCTTCGACCTTGATGTATTCTGAATTCCTCCTAGGTGGATGGACATTGAGTTGTCTCTAGATAGTTTAGAATGGATCATCGATCTATGTATCCCTACCATCTTTGGTGTCTTGGGACTTATTTTTGAATGGAGAATGTGGAGATGGGAGTGGCTTTCCTTTCTGAGATTGACCGCACCACGATGGTCGCCAAGATTTTCTATTCAGGGAGAAGCCTAGTTGATTCCACCTCTTATGGGTTGGTGTTGCTCTTCAAGGCATGACCATGACTTAGATGGTCGCCGAATCTCCTATTTGGGAGGAGTTCGTAATTCCATCCCTTTGGTCCGGGGCCAATGAAATGTAGTGGATTGAAGGATGATCCCAAGATCAAATGACAATGGTTTGTGTTTTGGTAGGGGTGAGACCGCACCATGAATGGTCGCCACGTACTCCTATAGAAGAGGAGATCAGTCTGCGTGAGTTCGAACTCAGTGTAAGAGGTTCAACGTCAGATACTGGCGAAAATGGTGTAGGAATGTTTTTGGTTGTTTTTGTTTTATGTAAGGGGAAGAGATGTTTTTGTTGTATTTGTTTTATTGTGACCAGGCCATACGAAATGGTTGCATACGTACTCCTATTGCAGAGGAGATCAGGTCAACGTAGTTCGCCCCTCAGGGTGAGACGAAAAGCGTAATCCCACGTGCAGGTCAGAGTGCGGGGAGGAGAAAGTTTAATCCTTGGTTGAGGATAAACTGTAGTTGAAAAGTTTGATCCCAGTAATGGGTAGCCAAAATATAAACGCAAGAGGTTCAATCCGCGGGGGGATGACCTGAATTGTATGAGCGCGAAGGAGAAAGCCAGGCTGCTGGCTTGAAGAGTATGTTTCCCTGAGGGGCACAGTGTAGGAAAGTTGTAGGTGGTAAAGTGTTAAAGAACCGGAATGACTGGTGACCTGATGATTATGCATCAGGGTGTTTGCTGGTTACTTCAGACATAATACCGTTTCACGGTGTCTGAGTTGATGAGTTGTGGAAATTCATCGCCGTCCATTTCTTGCAATCTGAGAGCGCCTCCTTTCAATCCTTCCTTGACAACAAACAGGCCTTCCCAGTTAGGAGCGAATTTTCCTTTAGCTTGATCTTGGTTGTCAAGAATCTTCTTCAAAACCAAGTCATGTTGTTTAAATTGCCGTAGCTGGACTTTTTTGTTGTAGGATCTGGCGATCCTTTGCTGATATAACTGACCATGGAAGATAGTCGCGGTTCGCCTTTCGTCTATTAGAGACAATTGGTGATACCTGTCTTGTACCCATTGGTCTTCATCCAGCTGAGCGTCGATCAACACTCTGAGAGATTCCATCTCAACTTCTATGGGGAGCACTACTTCCATCCCATAGATTAAATCGTATGGGGTTGCCCCAGTTGAAGTACGCATGGAGGTTCTGTAGGCTAACAGAGTCAGAGGCAATAGGTCAGGCCAATCTTTGTGGTTGGCGGACATCTTCTGCATAATCTTCTTGATGTTTTTGTTAGCCGCTTCAACATCACCGTTCATCTTCGGACAATATATGACAGAGTTAAGATGTTTGATGTGGAATTTACTGCATAATTCCTCCATTATTTTTTGTTGAGGTTCTTGGCATTGTCTGACACAATCACCTCTGGTTGTCCATATCGATAAACGACATTATTTCTGATGAAAGCAATGATGACTTCTTTAGTAACCCTGGGGAAGGAGGCTGCTTCTACCCACTTGGTAAAGTAGTCGATCATGGTGAAGATAAACCGATGACCATTACTGGCTTTAGGCTCAATGGGCCCGATAATGTCCATTCCCCACATTGAGAAGGGCCAAGGCGAACTCATATTGTGGAGTTCCCGTGGAGGGGCGTGTATAGCATTCCCATAAATCTGACACTGATAGCATCTTTTGACGTGGTCGTTGCAATCAGCTTTGAGAGATAGCCAATAATGTCCCGTCCTGAGGACTTTCTTGACAAGGAGGGGGCCACAGACTCCACCATGGATTTCATCCATAAGCCTTTGGGCTTGATCTTTGTCTAGACACCTGAGGAGACCTATTCCTGCATCTCTTTTGTAGAGCGCATCTCCACTCAGATAGAACTTCATAGCAAGTCGATGTATCCGCCTTTTCTCGGTCCAAAGCTCGCGCCAAATGTGTAGATCCATCTCGCAGATATTCCTTGATATGCTGATACCAAGGAGGTTGGATGGGAGGTAGCTCATCCGATACTTCTCCAACATAATTCCCATAGGCTGGGGCCTTGTTCAGGGCAATTATGACGCTTGGCTAGTGTTCCTTATCTGATATGCGAATCAAGGAAGCCAAAGTTGCTAATGCATCTGCAAAGTCATTCCTATTACGAGGAATGTGTAGAAAGGAGATTTCTTCGAACTCCAAAGCCATCTTCAAAACCTGCCGATGGTAAGGCAGCAAATGTAGTTCCTTGGTTTGATAGATTCCGGTGGACTGTCTGATTACCAACTCCGAATCTCCATGGACAATTAACCGCCTGATGCCCATTGAACAGGCAAGTTTTAGCCCCATGAGACAGCCTTCATACTCAGCCGTATTGTTGGTGCTAACAAACTGTAATTTGACGGCAACGGGATACTGCTCCCCCGTACCAGATACTAAAACTACCCCAGCTCCAGAACCTTCCATATTAATAGCTCCATCAAAATACATCTTCCATGATTGGCGAGTATCGATCGATGATGTTGTTCTTTGACCGCATCATTACTCCTTCATCGTGGAAATATGTTTCAAGGGTTTGAAATCCTCGAAGGTGCAAATGGCGATTGATCCGCGATTCCTTGACCTTTGATGGACTTTTGAGTCACATATACGATGTCAAATTGTTGTAGGATCAACTGTCATCTAGACAGTCGGCAATATAACATGGGTTTGTTGAACACGTACTTGAGAGGATTCACGCGGGATATGAGATAGGTTGTGTGGCCATGGAGGTAATGTTGTAACCTCATGGAAGCCCATGCTAAAGCACAACACGTCTTTTTGATCAGAGTGTACTTGTGTTCACTGCTGCTGAACCTTTTACTAAGGTAATAAATAGCTCGTTCTTGGCCTCTATCATCTTTCTATCCCAGTATGCAGCCCATGGCATTGTCACTTACGGACAGATACATGAACAGGGGAATATTGTCCCTGGGTGGTACCAAGACAGGAGCTTTGACTAGCTGTTTCTTGATTGTAAGGAAGCATTCTGGCACTCATCATTCCATTTCATGGAAGAGTTCTTCCTTAATAGCTTAAAGATTGGCTCACAGGTCGCTGTGAGTTGGGAGATAAATCTGCTGATGAAGTTGATTCTTCCCAAAAATCCCCGTATTTCCTTCTCTGTCTGAGGAATGGGCATTTCAGTGATGGCTTGGATTTTTGCAGGATCCAGCTCTATCCCTTTGTGGCTGACTAGAAATCCTAGCAACTTGCCTGATTTAATGCCAAAGGCGCACTTAGCTGGATTCAACTTCAAGTTGTACTTACGCAACCTGTTGAACAACTTTTTAAGATGGTCTATATGGTCATCCTCCTTCCGGGACTTGAAAATGATGTCATCCACGTAGATCTCAATCTCTTTATGCATTAAGTCGTGGAAAAGAGCCATCATAGCTCGTTGATAGGTAGCTCCGGCATTGATGAGGCCGAATGACAATCGTCTATAGCAAAAAAGTTCCCCAAGGAGTGATGAAAGCAGTTTTCTCATGATCTTCCTCGGCAACCATGATCTGATGATACCCCGCAAAGCAATCAGCAAAGGAGTACATGTCGTACTGCGCAGTATTGTCAATGAGAATGTGGATAAATGGCACGAGAAAGCTGTCTTTTAAGCAAGCTTTGTTCAAGTCCGGGTAATCCACGCAAACTCGCACCTTCCCTCCAGGTTTAGGCACGGGCACAATATTGGATATCCACTCAGGATATGTAGACACCATGATGATGCCAGCTTGAAATTGTTTCATAATTTCTTCTTTCACCTTTAAACTCCACTCAGGTTTCAATCGCTTTGAGTTTTACGCTGACCGCTTAAATCCCTCTTTGATGGGAAGGCGATGAAGGACAATGTCAGTGGACAAACCCACCATGTCTTCATGAGACCATGCAAACACATCCTGGAATTGGGTTAATAGTGTAACCATATCATTCCGTTGGTTTGGGGTAAGGTCTGAACCAATCTGGATTAACTTAGGGCTTTCTAAGGTTCCGAGATTGAAAGAAGTGGTTTGATCAAGGTTGGGTTTGGGTTTGTCTTTGACCCATTCTTGAATTTCTGGAGGCACCTCAATGTCATCCTGTATATCCATCAAGGCTGAATTCATCTCTACATCAAAGGTACAATCCTTGTGTAGGAGAGGCATCGTATCCGTAAGTACAGGCACATATAAATTCAGAGTCCTGAAACAAAATATGCTTTCACTTAGTATATATGAAATGCGTTGATCATACACAGTGTTAGCATATACTAGCAAAATAAACTGCTAATACTCTACAAAAAAGTAAGCAGTTATTATATCTACAGGGCCGCTTTACCCTCGTCGACCAAAGCAAGGAATATTGTTCCAATTGGCAAGGGTAAAGCCCGGGTGGACCGCAGTGATGGAGGGATTGTCATCATCCTCCCTGTCCCGAATGATGGCCATTACATCTGGGCAATCATCGTGCTGGGTGTATCTGTTGGTATGTTCATCATGAACGATGATGCGATATCTGGGACATCATCTCAGATGACGTCTTGCTTGATTCTTTGTTCTTCTTCTTCCACTGCGGGATTTGGAACAAAGATTTCTTTCTCCTTCACTGATACCGGCTTCGGAAATAATATAGCCATTACATTGGATGGCACCTTTACGGGAGGTTGTGCGGACTCAGAATTTGAAGGAGAAGCTAAACGCCACGTGGTTGAAGTCAAGGAATCTGGCGATGCTTATGAGGATTCTGTGACTAGAGTCATGTATAGCCTAGCCCAAATTGCTCCAAATTGCTTGGTTAATCGAATGGGGTACTTGATACCCTGGCAATTTTTACCCAACCCTTGTCCCGGTTTATGACCTAACGACATCATTTCTTGAGTAGCCGACATTACCTCGGCAGAAATTTTGGGTTCGGGCAATGGTGCTCCAATAGCATGGTATTGGGTATTACTTATTTCCAAAGCATGAAAACTGACTGGTTCAACGTCTGCATTGGCATTGATGAACGGCATGTCCCCGTGCAGAGGAATCTCCGGTTCAGCGTTGACTGTGACCAGGCTATTATTGATGATGTATTTCAATTTGTTGGTGAAGAGTGGAGGGATCGCCTTCATATATGAATCCATGGTCGTCCCAATAGCAGGTTGTATCCCGAATCTATCTTGAGCACATGGAAAGATACGCATAATGTGTGAGGACCAATTTCGATTGGCAGCTCAATTACTCCGATCGAATTTCGCGGCTCCATCAAAAGCTTTGATGATAGTATGGCTATCTCGAATTTAATTGAGATTGATGTTCATCTTCACCAAGGTAAGCGTGTGGGCGATATTCGTGAGAGGAACCTCCATCTATTAAGACTCCGACCACCATATATCCGGGAGGACAAGACCGAATGTGCAACGGTTTTGCAATGACCGGTCCCTCTTGCAGATGTCATCATCGATGAAGGATATCACATTATTGTTGAAAATGTGATCAACCATATGTTGAAATTTTTCTGTATCCACTGATGTCGGGAGATAGGCTTCTTCCAAAACTTTTACCAAGACCTTCCGGTGATTCTCGGAATTTAGGACCAAGTCCAAAATTGATATTTGTTGTGGAGCTTCTTTCAAGCTTAAAACCACCATAGCTTCGTTATGACCCACAGCGCGAAGGAATTTCTCAATCTTCTCCATGGGTATTTTCTCCTTTGATTTGGTGGTAGACTTCATTACCCGATGGGGGAGATACAACGGGTTTTCCTTTGACACTATAGAAGTTGTATGTGAGGTGGATCCTTCACCCTCTCCATAATTCCATGGAACTTTACGCAAGCTAACAATAGGATATTGTGCTCTATATGGCAAGTTGATTGGCTCGGGAGCGGCCACTTTCAAAGGATTGTTTCCTCCTTTGAGTTAAATTGTTGACGTTGTGAGTAAGGCATTAATCCCATCATCTTCAGTGGATATGACTGCTACCACACTATTCCACTTAGTAGGGCCTGCATTCTCACTTGCACGTAACACAGTGTCGTTATCTGCCAAGCGCAGTACACCACTGTCGATTAGATTTTGAATAAGGTGGCGGAGTGCCCAGCATTCTTATGTGCTGTGACCACGAGACTGGGAGTGATATTGACATACTCCATCAGAGTTGTACCATCCCGAAAATGGGTTGATTGGAGGTAGAAGGGAACTAATCCTTCCTTCATTGATTAATATATGAAGAATTTCCTCCATAGGTTGGCCCAAATAGGTGAATTCCCTTTTGTTGGCGAAATCCCGACGGGCTTTGGCATTTGCTCTCTTCGTCACTTTGTCTTCCAGTATTTCATTTTGTGAAAGTGACGAAGGAATATTCATGAAAATAGGTAGGAGACTGGCATGCTCCTGGCTGATTAATTGCTGAGTCACTTGATGCTGATAAGTCACCAGTTCCGCCAATTGCTCAATTTGTTTGCCGAGAGCTTTGATCTTTCATTCCATTATGAATTGGAACTTGGCATGATCCCATTTGTCATCACCGTCTTTGAGGGTCTAGGAAGATTCACAGCTGAAGTTGGAACTCTGTCCATTGCTCCAATTGATCATGTTGACCTCTTCTTCTGTGTTGAGGAAAAGGGTTGTCTTGTACATAAGGTTGATCGGGTTTGGTGACTACGATCTCCCCATTGTCTATCAGGTCCTGGATCTTGTGTTTCAAGGCCCAACAATCCTGAGTATCATGTCTAGGTGCCCCGGCATGATAAGCACATTTCCTAGCAGCATTGAAACCCCGTCCATTAGGGCTGGCTGGTGGAAGAAGATGCGTGATTTTCTTCTGTGTTGTTAGAAGATTTAAAATGTTCTCGAGGGTATCCCCTAAGGGTGTAAACACTCGATGGCGTTTAACTTCTCCACCTTTTGGTACTGGAGGGTTTGCAGACTGTGCTGGAAAGGGAGTGTAGTTTCTCCTTTGAATGGGCATATTTTGATTGCCTTTTTGCCCCTGTAGTATCAGGGAAACATCTTCTTCTTTCTTTTATAGACCCTCAGGGGTTGTTCCCATAATTTCAGATTGGATGTGGTGCTGCAATGCGACTTTGAGTGCGACTAGGTCTTGAATCTTTCCGACTTCAATCCCATCTCTACCATCTCCCCATGTTTAACCATTTCAGAAAAATGGTTTGCCGATCTTGAGCTAAAACTCTCTCATAGAATGGAGCTTCTTGTATGTCTATGAATGTCATGACCATTTCTGATTCCATCATGGTAGGACTAACTTGGCGCGCCAAAGCGTCTCCACCTTTGAGCATACTCTCTGAAAGACTCGTTAAACTGCTTTCTTAATCTTGGTAATTTGATCTGGATCAGAGCCATCCGAGTTTGAAAACTGTATTGAGTGAGGAAGGCATGTGCTAGCTCTTCCCAGCTGTGGATTTTGGAGTTGTCTAATCTTGTGTACCACGAACGGGCTTCTCCAGTTAGACTCTTTTGGAACAATTGCATTCTTAGTTTTTCATCCTCTGCATAGGATCCAAGTTCTCCAATAAATACTTTTAAATGTGTATAAGGATCTCCTAACCCGTCATATTTTTCAAAGTCAGGAGTTTTAAATTTTTTTGGGTAATGAACACCAGGAAAAATACACAGATCAGCATATGAAACACTCCCGTGTGTTCCAATTCCTTTGATAGCGCGAAGGGTCTCTTCCATATGGAGGACTTTCTTTTTGATGTCACCAAATCTCGGATCTCCGATTGGGATGGGTAGCATCAAGAGTTTTGTTGGTAGTATCCAACTGTGGTTCAGGTATGGTAATGGCCTGGATTCCTCCTTGTGTGGAGGGCTCAGTATGTACGGGTATTTTCTGACCATGTGTAGACTGGTGTAATTCTTTGAGTAGAACAGCCAAATTTGTAATCTGTTTACTTAATCTATCGAATTCTTTGTGAGAAACTGGATTAAGTTCAGTCTGGTCGAATGACGACATGATTGACTGTGGGCCTGTTGCCTTTTTGGACTTTGACCAGGTGATAGGTCCGATTGATTCCCTGCGAAAGACTTGCATAGTTTAGTCTTTAGGGGAGGTGTATAATAACATGCTATGTGATGTGTTCGTTTTAGGGATTTTATCCTGCAAAACGGATGTCAGCTGTTTGTAACATGTATGTGGACACATTGCTTCATAATTCTCATTACATGGAGATAGATATGGAATGAAATTACAAGTAATTGTGTTTTACAAGTAATTAAAATGAGAGTATGAAGAGTCTTTCCTTTGTTTTGGGTTTATCAGAGGCTGACCTATCTTAGGTTACTCTCGCGGCTTTTTGGCATGAAGGTTCCCAAATTATCGCAATCTACTTGACGGGAAGTTAATCCGGTCTTTCAACTGGAGCGAATTTGGGTGGTGCCTTTCCTGAGCCTCGGAGAATTAGTCTTCTCACGAGTCCAGTAATCAAACACCGACGGGATAGCCTCCTGGTGGAGGGACCACACAACATACATTCACATACATCGCGTCTCACTGTATGAAATGATGACATGTGCGAAGCACTAATATCATAAGCAGTTTATAGTGCGAAGCACTAACATCACACGTAGATATGATGCGAAGTACTAAGTTCAATCAAGACATGCATTCGTACATATTTCATCCAATGTAAATGCAACATCCACACACAAGCGGATATATAGCTTTGAAAATATTGTAATAGCGGCTTAAGTCCTCTTCTTTGAGTCCCAGTGATCGCCACCGTCGACGTCGCCGGGATTTTTGGATGTCCCTTTCCGTTACTTGTTCTTTGGTGTTCTCATTTTAGGTGAGATTTGTTTGAAAAAACAAGTGAAAAAGGTCCTATACATGTATGATGTCGACGATGGACCGTTAAGAAGAGTCGCCATTGGTTTTTAAATGGTTGTACCAACACAACCGATAAAAGGTTTGCACATTGACCCAGTGATGTGACACTGATATACGGGTCGGCAAAACCGAGATTCGTTTAGGGTCCGGGGACTTGGTTATGTCGGGGGAAGGTGTTAGGCACCCCCCGACATCCGTGTTACCACGGTGACCGCCTCTTTTCAAGAAACTATTATCTAAGTGTGTGTGTGTGCGGGTCAATGTGCTGTTATATGGAAGTTGTGTGAGGCCTCGTTCGAACCTATATACACAGGGTTTGAATTTATTTAAAAATTCAATTTTTAGCAAGATATGGCAGTGATGTTTTTTTAAAAGAGGTTTTTCAAACCCTGATGCTCAATAGGAATTGAGACCTTTTACACTCCCATTTTTCATTAAGTGATCGGCTTGATTGATTTTATTTGACGAATGCGAGGCATCCGTACGAAAATAATATACAAAAATATGCTGACTTCCTCGTGGGTATGAAAACCATCTCGAGGAAATTCGAGACCTGCATCGAGAATAATTTATGTTCATTTACAATTTGAAAATGTCCATCACGGAACCGAATCTAGATCCAATGGGATGAATTTGTGATCACATGATTCCTAGGCTCACAAAATATCATAGTTTATATGAAAGCGATGGCGGTATATATATATAAAAAGTCAGTAAATATATATATACGAGACGGGATCACCAACCACGAAAGCACCTCCATGGGGGATCGAAAATATAAATAAAGTCATTAAAAAGCTATCAACCGTCACGGAGGAAACTCCAAAGTGACGAAACATAAATAAAACTATAAAGCGATCAACTGCCACAAAGAAAACTCCAGGCGGATTTAAAATATATATATATATATATATATATATATATATAATCGATAAATGCAATCTTGGATGTAAAATCCGTGCTCATCGAATGTAGTCCTATTACAATTCATATATATAAATATATATATATATATATATAAGCGAGTAAATGCACCAAACCGAAGTTTAGGCTCATCGAACAAAGTCCGACACACAGTTCATATATATAAATATATATATATATATATATATAAAAGCAAGTAAACGCCTCGAATCAAAGTCTAGGCTCAATCGAGGCATAACTCGATAATGTTAGTCAATATATATATAAGTATATGTATATATAATATATATATATATAGACTGGAATGAAACCACGGACCGAAGTCCGGACAAAAGCAAGCAACACGACTCTCAACGTGTAGAAGGGTGTGTGCAAAGATGAAGAGAAAGACTCTAAAGTGTGTGAGAAGGCTTACAGCTGACTGATAAAAAAGGCTTCTATATCTTTAGAGTGTGTAAACACTGGCTTTTGTGGGTACAAAAGAGGCTATATATGAGCTCACAGGTGTTTGAAAGTGGGAAAATACACTCTATGGCGAGTGCAGAGCAAATTGTGCAGGGTTTCCCCGTCTTTTTTCTCTTAAAAATCAGCACCCCAAGCCCTCTATTTATAGGCAATATGACTGCTGGCTCACCAAGCAGTGTACCAGACCAGAAGCGGTCGGGTCGGCCGGGTTTGTTGGGTCGGTCGTCTCGAAATCACGTGCACTCGAGCAATTGTAATGTCCACTGGATTTTAGAAGTGCAATCCGGGCATCCGCTTGAGGTATACAGACCTATTTGGACCGCCGCCGTTGTCGAGAGTTGTCTGATGGCATGGGATTAGAGTTTGTCTGAAGTCATTGAAGATGGAACGATGCCCTCCGGTCTTTAAGCTTCAACTTTCATCCGTTACTCGCACAATAGTCACTCGGGATTGGTTAGCCTTGTGGGACATCGTTAAACAGAGACGTGACGTGGCATCGTCGTGTTGGGCGAGATGACGATGTTGCCCTCACCGGTGTTATCGCGGGATTAATGATAATGAGACGCTGCTCGAACTTCACCGAGATTAAAGCTACGCAATTGTTGAAGGTCCTCATTGTCACCTTTGAAGTGTGTCCATCCTCCCGATGTTATTGCCGGGTTGGTGCAGTATATCTCGTTGTGAGCGCCGAGATTGAAACTGGTCGCATTTGAAACAAGCATTTCCGGGGTTAATAAACCTTAAATCCTAGTTAATAAATTGTAAACTCTAGTTAATAAAGTCAAACCCTTATTGTGATTAACATCCGCTAATATTAATAGCGAACGGTCGATTTTTTACCGCTCGCTACAATTAGTAACGGATGTCGATTTTCATTTTCTAATCATGGTCGTTCTTTATTATTTTCAATGGTATAGATGGTGTATACCCTATAAATTCATAAATGTATGCTATGGATCATTATCATATATATATATATAGTCCGGATCCAGTCTGGACTCCCGCATTTTCTTAAAATACGAACTTTTCTTATTTATTTTTTTTGCTTTTTTTTTCAAAACAACTAAAAAAAATTTAATATTTTATGGAACTGGAATTTTTACATAAAACAGTGTTTTGGATGTGATTTGGATACGTATAACAAAATAGGTATGTACAGTCTATGCAGACCGTACATACAATTTTTGGTATAGGTATCCAAATCACACCCAAAATATTGTATTATGAAAAAAATTTAGTTCCATAAAATATTAAAAAAAAATTAGTTGTTTTAAAAAAAAGCAAAATAAAAATAAAAATATAGGGTCCTAATTTTCTCTCATCGTGAGTCCTGGACCGATCTATTTTCTATATATATATATATATATATATATATATATATATATATATAGGAGCCCTTCCATAGCAACCTTGGGTTCTTTGAGTACTATCTGACACCCTCTTTTTATCTAGATTGATAAAATGAATTGATGGTGAGATTAGCTTTTGTATTTGATAAAGCCAAGACGAGGTTGTTGTGCCTAATTATTCACTGTCTGAACTTCTATTTTAATAAGTGAATATTAACTTGTCGATTATAGTTATAAAAGTGAATATTTATTATTAAAATAATCGGTACGTCTGGATGATCTACTGGTGGTACATTTTTTTTAATTTTTTATTTCTCCCGTACTTGCAGACAGCTCATACGGCTGGCATTAAAATAATAAAATAATTAAGTAAATCTGGTTGATCTGGTACTGGTACATTTTTTTTTAATTTTATTTTTATTTTTCCTACTTGAATGCAGAGGCTCATCTGGTGGCATTAAAATAATAAAAAATAATCCGGCAATCTGAAGTTAATACTTATCTGGTACATTTTTTTTTTTAATTTTATTTTTATTTTTCCGTAGGTATAGGCTCATCTACCGGCATTAAAATAATAAAATATCCGGTAGACAATTGATCTGGTTAGTACATTTTTTTTTTTTATTTTTTTTTTTCCCGGTAAATTATAGGCTCATCTGGTGACATTAAAATAATAAAATATCCGTGATACAGTGGTGATCTGGTGGTATTAAAAATTGAAAAAAAAAAAACTAAATCTGACTTATCACTACCGGTATTAAAAATTGAAAAAATAATTTTAATCAAGCAATTATTTCTTCTAAACAGATTCGAACTTCATGACCTCAAACTCCAAACACTCGTCGTATATGACCACCCAGAGCACCACACGGGCCTGGTACATTAATTTCAACCAAGGATATGTCTTTATATTAAAACTTCACCATCCCCAAAAATCTATATTCTTGCATTATTATTATATTACGATTTATTATTATTAATAAGTCTATATAATACATATGGGGTTTGATATTTAGAAATAAGTTAATATCTATATTTATTAAGCAATGATTATTAATAATGATTTTATATATTAAGCAATGATTTTATTATTAAGAAATGATTTTATTATTAATAAAACTAGTTCAATTAGTCTAATAAGTAATGATGATAATTTTTCAAGTCATTTCGGAAATTAATTTACTTATCGAATTTATAAAAGTAATGAAGTATTATTATAATAATAATAATGTGATTATCAATATTAGAAGTGCACGAATATACCAATACTAGTCTTTGCATAACATTAAGAGGAATAGTACATATTACATGTTCATTTTCATAAAAAAAACATAGAATGATTAATACAATGGCGCTTTATATCTCGGAGGAAGTAATCTTCTTGGATTTCTTGTAGAGCTCCCATGCGGACGCGATAACGAAAGATCGTGTGACATCTTCCAAGGACCACTTCTCTTGAAAATATTACCATTGGCCCTAACGAAGCAATCAACATACTTGCGGACAAAAATGCCACGATCTGCGTGGTTGTGTTGTTTGATCGAATCTTTAAGGTGCACTTGCAGTAGGATTACCGTTTGGGCCACTCACGCATCGGATTACCATTTCATAAACAAAATGGTATCAAATGTACTGCATGTACAAAGTAGTTGGTTAATAATTTTTTAATATTAAAGACATTATAAAATTAAAATATTTTAAAACTAAACATACTGCATGACTTTAATGAATTACAGGTACATTTCATGTAACTTAATATACTTAGTGTCATTGTAGTGAGGGTCAATTATGGTAACCATCCAATCTTCAATGCGAATAGGAATAAGACAAAATGGCGTTGATTGGTACTACACACCTAAGCATGAATATGTATTTGCATTAGTGTAAAAAGGTGGACCAACATCTTGGTTAACATACGGATCGCAAAAAACTCCATGTAGTATTCACGTTAGTTACATGGCACATAGCCCCCCTTAAGATCATGAAGAATGAATTCATGAAACCAAATTGGGACCACCTTTGTATTCCCCGCGACCTGTAGTATTCCTCTCTCTCTCTCGTAGCAACAACATATAAGCATCGATGACATGCTCGAATATCCAACTCCCAGGCCCTAAGGATTGCACTGCATTGTGTTCTAATTCATATAACTGGCGCGGATGTGATAAAGGATATAAATCCCTTCTACGGTGCCACCGTTTCCAAACATATGTTTATTTACAAATGTCTCCTTCCATCTTTAAGTCTTTTGGATAAGGACCCTTTTGGTCCATAAGAGATGTGGTCTCCGCATCTTGTACACGATTGAGACCCAAATGTACATTATTATTATATAGCAATAATAATTAAAACCATCACTATTAACATAACTATATATACCTTTTGTGAACTAGATCCCTTGGCGTCGAAAAGTCCATGTAAATGAAGACTTGGTTGGAATGTAACACTCCTCATAGGTTTGGAAGGTTGGAATGTAACACTCCTCGTAGGCTTGGGTGGTGGGAATGGAGCTCTCCTCGATTACTTGTGGGGTGGGTATGTAGCTCTCTTGTACAACATAATCAGGTTTGTTTCCCAAGCCCTTCATTGAGTTGTGTGTATTGGGATTTGTGTTCCAAAATTTGTGGGACCCCCACAGCCGAGGTATTTGTTTACCTCTTGCTTGAAGTCGTATAGAGCGTATTGGAAATCCCAATTATTTTTTTGCAAAACAAACTCGAGAGGCAGCTGAGTAAGTACTGAAAATTTATCAAGTAACGACTTTGCACTCTCAACCTGTCATGTAAGATAAACACAAATAAATATTATTAACAATAAATATGAATAAATGTAATATTAAGTATTTACTCCAATACATGATTTATTAAAGAAGAATATAATTTATACCATTTGAATAAGGTGTTGTTGGTTGTAAATGGCCCGAGGCTCATAACAACTATCGTGGTCGCTTGCCTATCGAGGTCGGTGAATTTTCCAACGTGTAATTTTCCTATACCAGACCATGTAATCATCTATTGGGACATAATCAGCAATTTCAGTTTGTTGTCCTTCGAGATGATCCATGTATGCCTCCCACATCGAAAAATATATTCCCTCTCGAGGCCATACGATCCTCGACATCAATAAATTTAAACTTTTCTCCTTCCTAAGGTCACCGTGGTTTTTGGTGGGTGATGGTATGCCTTGCATGAACCCGAACTGTCTCATCACACGATCCGGCATCGAAATTCCACAATATCAAAGTGGATCAAGGGACCCCACGGATCCCAACAATCTGCCTTCAAAATTAAATCCACTGATATCATCATCCCACATTATGTAAGGCCGCCAAACCACATCCCACATGGACTTAATATCTAACTCCCCTCGGTAAAATGACAAATGGTGATGGGGATTCTCACGTCTACCAGGGTAACTGTGGGCTCCAAAATAGGACCATGCTAAAGCCCTAGGTAACCATAAGGATGATTGTGGCCAAGGGTTTGGCTTTCCAATACTTACACGCTCATAAGCCCAAATTTGTAACAATGTAACACAACCATTAATGTATTTAACTCCTTTCCTAGTAGCAGTATATAAAGATCTATACAAATATGATAACATTGTCGCGCCCCAAGAGTAAGTTACACAATCTTCAGCGTTGGCAATAAAAGACATATATCGTGGGTGCACACTATTTCTATTCCTATTAGGGAATAATATTGCCCCACACAACCACAATATGTATGCCTTTGTGTGTCACCCTACAACATCTTTACTTGCATTCTCGGGACAATTATTAAAATGTTCGTGCAACCACACTAATGAAATTGCACTGCGTTTTTTTGAACTAAAATATTCACCAGCTAATTTATCTCCAAAACAATCCCTAAAATAATTCAAATTGGTGACAGCAAGGGGACCCGTTAAGGGCTTTCCCACCACCGGTAACCCAAAAATAAAGTGAACATCCTCTAACGTGATTGTTATTTCTCCACAGTTTAAATGAAAAGTATTGGTCTCCGGGCGCCATCTCTCGACTAAGGCAGATATCAGACCAAGATCAGTTTGGTGTACAACACCTTGATAACTAAATACTCCAAATCCACATTTATCTAAAAGGATTTTTTGTTCTTTTGTCAAAGCCCACTGATTATATTTACGATCGGTTATATTGATTGAGCTTAGTTTTCCCTATCTCTCCCATGATATATGTCATCGATACATGATCTTGTTGATCATGCGAAACACTGGATCAATTGGCCCATATTCCCAACTATCCATCTTTTACCTAAAAAATACATCAATTCCATATTAGTATTAAGATGCATGACAAAATCAAGTTGAAAGTAACATCTTTGCAAAAAATATTAGTATTAAGATACATATTAGTATCAAATGTATCAAAAATATATCAAAAATGTATCAAATGTATCAAATATATCAAAAATATATCAAATGTATCAAAAATGTATCAAATGTATAAAATATGTATCAAATATATCAAAAATGTATCAATTATCACAAATGTATCAAAAATATATTAAAAATATATTAAATGTATCAAATATATAAAAAATGTATCAAATGTATAAAATGATTTCTTAATAATAAAATCATTGCTTAATATATAAAATCATTACTAATAATCATTGCTTAATAAATATAGATATTAACTTATTTCTAAATATCAAACCCCATATGTATTATATAGACTTATTAATAATATTTGTTTAAGTAATATAATAATAATGCAAGAATATAGATTTTGGGGGATGGTGAAGTTTTAATATAAAGACATATCCTTGGTTTGAAATTAACATCTAGGCCCGTGGTGCTCGGGGTGGTATATGGCGTGTGTTTGGAGTTTGAGGTTGCGAGTTCGAGTGCATTTTAGCGACAAGTTGCTTGAATAAAATAATTTTTTTTAACGATGGCTAGTACACATTTAATTTTTTTTTTAACGGTAAATAACGAGGCTTATATGGTAAGTAAATAGAATGAAACTTGTAGTATTAAAAAGCTTTTCCAACGTGGTACATTTTTTTTTTTATTTTTTTTTAGTAAGAGCTTGTCTAGTTGATATTTTTTTTTTTTTTTTACAAATAGGAAGAGCTTGTATTTTTATAATTTTTATTTGCTATTTTTATAAAAAAATAAAGAATATAAAATATTTTATAACAAATAAAGAATATAAAATATTTGCTTATTTGTTATAAAAATATTTTATAACAAATAAAGAATATAAAATATTTTATAACAAATAAAGAATATAAAATATTTGCTATTTTTATTTGCTATTTGTTATTAAAATATTTTATAACAAATAAAGAATATAAAATATTTGCTATTTTTATTTGCTATTTGTTATTAAAATATTTTATAACAAATAAAGAATATAAAATATTTGCTATTTTTATTTGCATTTGTTATAAAAATATTTTATAACAAATAAAGAATATAAAATATTTTATAACAAATAAAGAATATAAAATATTTGCTATTTTTATTTGCTATTTGTTATTAAAATATTTTATAACAAATAAAGAATATAAAATATTTTTATAAAATAGCAAATAAAAAATTATAAAAATATATTTTTATAAAATAGGATATTATTTTTTATTTGAATTATAATTCTTTATTTGTTATTAAATGAAAGAGTTAATATCTATATTTATTATTATCCCCTCTAATATTTTTTTCTTATTTTTGTAAAAATATGTCCAATTAGTCTAATTAATATATTAAAATAAATATCATTCTTTAATAAAATATAAAGTGATCATTATAAATCTTGCATTATTTTGTTGTTATTATACGAAAATAATAACAACAACGATAATAACTTGCATACATAATATCACGGTGATAACATGCATTAATGACAACAAAAACAAATACATGCATGGTATTATATCCCTTTAATTCGATAATAAATCGTTGATAAAAAATAACACCAATGAAACTATTAAAAAGCTGAACAAATAACAATAAATAAAAACTTACTTGTTGAAGTTTTTTGCTCCTCTCTTCAAAATACTCCTCTCTCTCTCTTATTTTTTTATTTTATCTAGCTTGGCAAGTGAACTTTAGTTTGAACAACATATGTTCTCAATAGGCGTTTAAATAAGGTGAGTAAGTCCCAATTACATGAATTATTTTAGGACCAAATTCAAACATTAATCTTTATTATGGGTCACGACTTTTTATATTTCAGAGCTTGAAGGTGTTCTTTCCAGGAGGCAATGTGGCGAGAAAAAGAAGTCAAACATGGCGAAAAAAAAGTTTTGTTGCTTTGCTTTCGTAGATGCAGGCTTCAATTGGTTTACCCTTTGTTGTTTTGTTTCTTTTATTATATTATTAATAAAACCTGCTGGCCGGTAGAGGCTATACCGGCTTATATGAAAAAAAATTATATTATTAATAAAAAAACCGTTCTAATGCAGACTATATAACTTCTTGAAATGAAATTTTTTTTTCTTTTAAATGACTCGAACCCGTGACCTCAAGCACCAATCCCTCGTCAAATGACCACCCGAGCACCACGGGCCTAGCTGTTTTATTTTACCTTGAATTTGTATATATCTTAAAACAGTTCATTTCCCCCCAAATTAAATTTCTCAATATTTTATTATTATTATTATTATTATTTATTATTATATAAAGCCGCTCCATATTATGTAATTGAGTATAAAAGCATTTTTTTTTTATTTTATTACCATTATTATTATTATTATTATTATTATTATTATTATTATTATTATAAAAGTTGTATCGGTTTGGTCTTTTTACCTTTAAATATTGTCGGAGAAAATTTCTATTTTCTCAAGTTATCTTCTTATCCTTCCATAGAATTTGTTCTCGATATTATTTTCTCTTTTCACCTCTACTCATAATTTGTTTCATCTTGTTGCCCACTTTCACTTGAGAAAAATCAAGTTGAAGTTACGATCGAGCAAAATTCATCACTATTATTCACAAGTAAGTTTTTCAAAATGTCATATAATACATCCGAATTTGTCGGTGAAGTTAAAAGTAATAAATCGATATTGTTCCGTGCGTTGGTCAATTATTTTGTACGTTGGAAGAGGTTGAATATTTTATAGATCATATGCTCGCAAAAAATGGATTTGAGATTAGAATTGCAACTAGTCATAAACATGCTAATCTGAATGATATCGGATCTAGCGGTATGTATGTAAGAAAGCGGTACACCAATTGTTGGCAAGAGTTTACACGATGATGAAGATAGTAGTAATAAAATAAATAGACGAGAGAGACTCGATAGGGATGAACAATGTGCAAAGCTAGAATATATGTTGTCCACAATAAGAAAGAAGACAATTAGCGTATTTCTCTTTGTTGAATTAGAGCACAATCATCATCTTAGTGACCCCCACCAAAGTAGATTTGATCGAGACTCACGAAATATTACTCTATTGCAAGAAATTTAATTGACACTTTAAATAAGTCCCAGATTGGTCCTAGTAAGATGATGAATGTTTTGAGCACAATGGGAGGTGGTTTGCAAAATGTTCCTTTCTCTACGCCAATGTTGAAAATGTGGTGCGAGATTTAAGGCGTGATTCTGCGAGATGAAAATGATGCACAAGTTTCTTTGTCAATCATTTGAACAAACTTGCATCCGGAAGTGCCGACAAATTTTTTTTCGAGTGAAACCCGGTGAAAACAACCGCGTAGCTTGTATTTTGTGGGTTGACACCGATCAAGGTTTATGTATCAACTTTTCGGAGCGTTGTTACATTTGATAGTACATCTGGGACAAATAAGTATGGCATGCCATTTGTTCCATTCTTGGGGTCAACCACCATTATCGATCTATATTGTTTGGATTTGCCTTTATTCTGAGGGCGAGGCGAGAGGACACTTTCGTTTGGGTTTCTGAGACATGGCTTGAAGCCATGGATCGCAAGGCACCTACAACCATCATCAACGATCAAGGCAGAGCCATGAGTAATGCTATTGCTCTTGGTACTTCCAACTAGTCATCATTTATTGTGTTCTTGGCATATTAGCAATAAATTTCCTAAAAAATTGCATCATGTTTATTATGAGCACCCATCGTTCAAAAATGATTTTAACAATTTGTGTGTATAACTCATTGTCCATCGAGGAATTTGAAAAGCGTTGGCATATTACGATAAGTTCCTATGAATTGTATACTAATGAATGGCTTGGAAGTTTGTATGATGTCTGACGAAATGGATTCCAGCATATGAAGAGATATTTTGCATGCGGAATGACTACCCTTTGGAAGAAGCGATAGCATGAATGCCTTTTTTGATGAGTATGTTAATGCATCAACGGTATGCTATGTTTTGTCTTACTTGAGTCAAAAGGATGTAGAAAAGGCAGTTTATCGAGGAGAGGAAGGCCGACTACATAACAAAACATCGTAAAAGGATTATGGTACTTTCGGTTCATCTTTAGAAGTTCATCTTTGCACAAGTGTACACAAAGAGATGTTTAGAGCGTTTCCAACGTCAATTAAATCGATTCCATGAAATACAATGTTCATAAACTTAGTGAGATGTGTGTCACGATACTAAGGTTTATCACGATTATATATCTCTGATGCTGGCGAAAAGTGGTGGAAGATATAAAGAAGTTGTCAACAATCGACAATTTGGGATCGATAACATATAAGCGCCAAATGTTTTCTCACTCTGGTGAATTATGCGAGCACATCTTGAGATATTTCACGACAAAAGTATTTCACAAATACTGACCGGCCATGATCCTTCATCGGTGGACAAGAGACGCGAACAAAAGCAATGGTGAAGACTTACTCTTTAACTCCACATCTGGCGATTTGAACAAAATCAAGCAATGCGCTATAATCATTTGATGGGTGATTACCAGGAGTTAGCGAGCAAAGCGGCTTGCTCAGTCCGAGGTTACAAAACTGTTCTTAAACTGAATGCACGAGGAAAAGAGTTGGTTGACCAGTATGATCCGGATGAGAATATTACTGAACTGGCAGATGACGACATTGATTGCACAGTTGGAGATCCAAATCATGATATGGGATACGATAATGGCGATGAAGATCACGAGAGGTGGAAGAAGAAGAAGAGTTTTTGCCGCCTAATATTTCTCAAACAAAGGGCCGCAAAAAACAATCTAGATTCAAGAGTGCACTCGAGAAAATCATTCCTTCTAAGACTCATCGAAAATGTGCAATTTGTGGCTTTGAAACCGACCACGATAAGCGAAATCACTATCGAGTGCTAGGGATTCCTGAGCCAAAAAATAGGGCGTCGGTTGTATTAATCATTCTATGTTTTTTTTTATTTTATGAAAATGAACATGTAATATGTACTATTCCTCTTAATGTTATGCAGTACTAGTATTGATATAATCTGTACTTCTAATATTGATAATCGCATTATTATAATTATAATAATACTTCACTGCTTTTATAAATTCGATAATCACATTATTATTATACTTCACTAGTTTTATTAATAATAAAATCATTGCTTAATATATAAAATCATTACTAATAATCATTTCTTAATAAATATAGATATTAACTTATTTCTAAATATCAAACCCCATATGTATTATATAGACTTATTAATAATATTTGTTTAAGTAATATAATAATAATGCAAGAATATAGATTTTGGGGGATGGTGAAGTTTTAATATAAAGATATATCCTTAGCTAAAATTAACAGACTAGGCCGAGTGGTGCTTGCGGGTGGTGGTCATATGGCGTGTGTTTGGAGTTTGAGGTTGCGAGTTCGAGTGCATTTAGCGACAAGTTGCTTGAATAAAATACAAGTAGTATGGTAGTGACAAAGTGTCTTAAGTGATTTTTTTTTTCAATTTTTAATACCGGTAGTATGAGCACATGCATTATTAAGTAGTATAAGCTATTACTGCAATTTGTTAAAAAAATTAAAGATGTACCAAATTACATTTAAAAAAAAAAATATTTTATTCAAGCAACTTCTTTGCTAAAATGACTCGAACTCATGACCTCAAACTCCAAACACACGTCATATGACCACCCGAGCACCACTGGCTGGTTGTTAATTTCAACCAAGGATATGTCTTTATATTAAAACTTCACCATCCCCAAAATCTATATTCTTGCATTATTATTATATTACTGAAACAAATATTATTAATAAGTCTATATAATACATATGGGGTTTGATATTTAGAAATAAGTTAATATCTATATTTATTAAGCAATGATTATTAGTAATAATTTTATATATTAAGCAATGATTTTATTATTAAGAAATGATTTTATACATTTGATACATTTTTTTATATATTTTATACATTTGATACATTTTTAATATATTTTGATACATTTTGATTGATACATTTTGATAATTGATATTTTTGATAATTGATATATTTTTGATACATTTGATATATTTTGATATATTTTATATATTTTGATATATTTGATACATTTGATACATTTTTGATATATTTTGATACATTTGATACAATTGATACAAAATATCAAAAAATGTATCAAATGTATCAAAAATATATCAATTATCAAAATATATCAAATATATCAAAATGTATCAAATGTATCAAAATTGTATCAAATGTATCAAAAATATATCAAAATGTATCAAATGTATCAAATATATCAAAATATATCAAAATGTATCAAATGTATCAAAAATATATCAATTATCAAAATGTATCAAAATATATATCAAAAAATGTATTAAATGTATCAAAAATATATTAAATGTATCAAATATATCAAAAATATATCAAATGTATCAAAATATATCAAATGTATCAAATGTATCAAAAATGTATCAAATATATCAAAAATATATCAAATATATCAAAATATATCAAAATGTATCAAATGTATCAAATATATCAAAATATATCAAATGTATCAAATATATCAAAATGTATCAAATGTATCAAATAAATCAAAAATATATCAAATGTATCAAAATATATCAAAATGTATCAAATGTATCAAAATATATCAAATGTAAATCAAATATATCAAATGTATCAAATATATCAAATGTATCAAAATGTATCAAGTATATCAAAAATATATTAAATGTATCAAAAATATATCAAAATGTATCAAATATATCAAATATATCAAAAAATATATCAAATGTATCAAAAATGTATCAAATATATCAAAATATATCAAATGTATCAAAATATATCAAATGTATCAAATATATCAAAATGTATCAAATGTATCAAATATATCAAAATATATCAAATGTATCAAATATATCAAAAATGTATCAAATGTATCAAATATATCAAATGTATCAAAAATATATCAAAATGTATCAAATATATCAAAATGTATCAAATATATCAAATATATCAAAATATATCAAATATATTAAAAATATATCAAATGTATCAAAAATATATCAAAAAAGTATCAAATATATCAAAAATGTATCAAATGTATCAAATATATCAAAATGTATCAAATGTATCAAAAATGTATTAAATGTATCAAAATTGTATCAAATATATCAAAAATATATAAAAATGTATCAAATATATCAAAATGTATCAAATGTATCAAATATATCAAAAATGTATCAAATATATCAAAATTGTATCAAATGTATCAAAATATATCAAATATATCAAAAATGTATCAAATGTATCAAAATGTATCAAAATTGTATCAAATGTATCAAAATATATATATCAATGATCGAAAATGTATCAAAATATATCAAAATGTATCAAATGTATCAAAATATATCAAAATATATATTAAATGTATCAAATATATCAAAAATATATCAAATGTATCAAAATGTATCAAATATATCAAAAATATATCAAATGTATCAAAAATATATCAAAAATGTATCAAATGTATCAAATATATCAAAAATATATCAAATGTATTAAATATATCAAAATGTATCAAATGTATCAAAATGTATCAAATATATCAAAAATATATCAAATGTATCAAAAATATATCAAAAATATATCAAATATATCAAAAATGTATCAAATGTATCAAATATATCAAAATATATCAAATGTATCAAAAATGTATCAAATGTATCAAAATTGTATCAAATGTATCAAAAATATATCAAAATGTATCAAATATATCAAAATGTATCAAATGTATCAAATATATCAAAAATATATCAAATGTATCAAAATTGTATCAAATGTATCAAAAATATATCAAATGTATTAAATATATCAAAAATGTATCAAATGTATCAAAAATATATCAATTATAAAAATATATCAAAATATATCAATTATAAAAATGTATCAAAATATATCAAAAATGTATCAAATGTATCAAAAATATATCAATTATCAAAAATGTATCAAATGTATCAAATATATCAAAAATGTATCAAATGTATCAAAATTGTATCAAATGTATCAAAAATATATCAAAATGTATCAAATGTATCAAATATATCAAAAATATATCAAATATATCAAAAATGTATCAAATACATCAAAAATATATCAATTATCACAAATGTATCAAAAATATATTAAAAAAATGTATCAAATGTACAAAATATATAAAAAATGTATCAAATGTATAAAATCATTTCTTAATAATAAAATCATTGCTTAATATATAAAATCATTACTAATAATCATTGCTTAATAAATATAGATATTAACTTATTTCTAAATATCCAACCCCATATGTATTATATAGACTTATTAATAATATTTGTTTCAGTAATATAATAATAATGCAAGAATATAGATTTTGGGGGATGGTGAAGTTTTAATATAAAGACATATCCTTGGTGAAATTAATGACTAGGCAAGTGGTGCTTTCGGGTGGTCATATGACGTGTGTTTGGAGTTTGAGGTTGCGAGTTCGAAGTCATTTTAGCGACAAGTTGCTTGAATAAAATAATTTTTTTTTTAACGGTAAGCTAGTACACTTTTTTTTTTTTTACAAATTGTAAGAGCTTGTCCCTTGGTACATTTTTTTTTTTGTAGTAAGAGCTTGTCCTCATTGGTATATATATATATATATATTTTTTTTTTTTACGTTAGTAAGAGCTTGTCCCTATTGGTATTTTTTTTTTTTTTCAAAGGAAGAGCTTGTATTTTATAATTTTTATTTGCTATTTTTATAAAAATAAAGAATATAAAATATTTTATAACAAATAAAGAATATAAAATATTTGCTATTTTATTTGCTATTTGTTATAAAAATATTTTATAACAAATAAAGAATATAAAATATTTTATAACAAATAAAGAATATAAAATATTTGCTATTTTTATTTGCTATTTGTTATTAAAATATTTTATAACAAATAAAGAATATAAAATATTTTTATAAAAATAGCAAATAAAAATTATAAAAATATATTTTTATAAAATAGGATATTATTTTTATTTGAATTATAATTCTTTATTTGTTATTAAATGAAAGAGTTATAAAAATAACAAATATTTTATTTGGAATAGCAAATAAAGAACTTGAGAGCTTGTGCTGTAGTAAGAAGTTGTCTTAGGTTTGGATTTGTTTTTTTTTTTTTTTTTTTTTTACAGTAGTAAGAGCTTGTCCCGTTTGAATTTTTTTTTTTGTTTTTACTACTAAAGAGAGCTTGTAGCGGTTTGAGTATTTTATAAAAAAGGCACTGACGATCAAATTTGTCTTAGGTCGGGCATTATTTAATATTAAAATTCATTTTATTTCAATAAACCGACATGTTGACTATGGTGGGGTCCTCATATTAAAATAAAAGCCGAATTACAAGTTGTGCTTGGCTTAGGATATTATGTTTCATCTCGTCACCATCAATTCATTTTATCAATCAGATACAAAAGGGGTGTTGCGACAAAGACTCACAATGAATCCCACATATATGGAAGGGCTCCATATATATATATATATATATATATATATATATATATATATATATATATATACACATTAACACAATGAATAGTTGAAATTCTTTAAAAGGTAAAAGATTCTCAAATTTGAAATAATTTATCCACTCCCTTTCTAAATTGTTTTTACGCCATACTATACTATACACCTAGTCACCTAGTCACTTATATCTCTAATTCCCCTAGTTAAATAAAGCATTATTTTCTTAACATATTAAAATAAATTAAACAAAATACAAGATAACATGCTTAAATGAACAACTTAAAAATTTAGCACTTCCTTAAAAACAAATCGTAGTGTCATATTATATCATAATTACTTAATTATTATTTTAGTTAAATTTGTCAAACTGTTTATAATACGTATTTATCTTATTTAAATTTTGTGTCAAATTTGTCAATCTTTTTATGATGCAAAATCATTTATACTCGAGACTAAGGTCACGTTTGATTGTAATTTAATGCATTTTAATAACAGTAGAGAAAAAAACTTTCTTATATCCTATTGTCAGCTCCCTGTTTGCAAAAAAAATAATCAAGCTATCATTTCTTAATGCATTTTAACAGTCTATATTTTTGTTTTAAGAGACCATCTGAATAGTTTAGACTCATATTTGTATCTTATTGATAGACTCAGCAAACCACGTAGGTAGAAGCGGGTAGACCAAAATTGCCTTAGAGTTTTGGTGGGCTAGAAATGTGAGGCCCTTTAATTATTTTTTTTGTAAACACTTTGCTACACCAGAAATAATAATAATAATAATAATAAATATTAAAAATAATAAAATGAACAACAAAGAATAAAGCTACAAGTCCCGAAGCGAAATATGAAGCCATTTCTACTTCTCCTTTTATAATATATAAAATTATAATCGTTGGAGATGCAAAATGATTTTATTAAATCCATTAGAAAGCTAAAACATGTGAAAAACAATTGATTTGATCCAAGCAAGTCATTATTACCGTTAGATCCGATGATCATGACTATATTAAGGCACCAATCATGCTTATCGTTGTAATAATAAAACGAACAACAAAGAATAAAGCTACAAACACGATTAATTAATTACCTACATTAACTACATATCTCAATCAATTAAAATTTTAATAGTATTATTAATTAATTACCTACATTAACTACATATCTTAATTATAGTTTTCAATTATAGTTAAAATATATTGAAGATTGCATTAAAAACAAATAATTGTTGTAGCTCAGTTGGTTTGAACTTTTATTTATTTACTCACAAGTCTTGTATTCAAGTCTCACAACCCACAAGTAGCAATATTTTATTTTTTTTAAAAATAAGTTGCGGGCCACGGGCCGGGCCAAAAACACCCACACTTTCATGAACTAAACAACTGAAGTCTAACGCCCGGCCCGCGGGCCTGGGCCTCTTTTGCCATGTCTAGAGGCATTAAGAGAAAAAAATGTTATCCCAACTTTGTACATTAATATATATTAAGAGGTTAACTAATGAATTTGGACGGACATTAATGAATTTGGGTTTACATGAGCAAAAGTTATATGGGCTGAAAATTAAATAGGCTGTAAATGGGCGGTTACAAATGAATATAGGCGGATATGAGTTGCGCATATAATCAATCCTAATAAACATTGAACCACCAAACATCTTACCACCGGCGCTTGAGGAGGTCCGTTCTCAAGTCTCGTAAGCTGGGTTCTAGATGTTGTCAATTAACCCCTCTATGATCCTCTTCTCCTAATGGGAGTACTTGAAATATCAATAATATTTTGTAACAGGATCAAGTTTTGCTGTTATGTTAAATTGGTTGCAGTTGTCCGTTAGTCATGTTGCAGTTGTCTTTTTTTTTCTTCCTCTCTCTCTAATATTTATTGTTTCTATCTAAAAGAATATACTGTTTCTTAATTTGAAAGTATTTACTTCTCCTTCAATTTTATTGAGAATCGTGAATCAGAATTTAAGTTTTAACTCGGAAATCGGGTAAAAGAACAAAGCTTTAAGCTTGTATGAACTAATTGAAAATATTATACTCCCTCCCTCTCCCGGAATAAAAGTCTTTATTACTATTTTTGAGTAGTCCATGTTAAATGTTCACTTTCTTTTAATAACCAAATTTTTACACATTTTTTTCTATTATGCCCGTAACATTAAATATTTCATACTTTTCTTATTCTAATTCTCTCTCCATATTTAATGATATTATTATGGACAATTTTATCATTTTATTTCTCTTCTTAATATGTGTGAAAAGTCTACCAGAATTTTTATCCTGAGACGGAGGAAGTATTAAATTAAAATATGAATGGGTCTCAATGGACAACCCATGTCCACCCACATGGATATGGGCTAAAAAATTTATAATTTTCATGTGATAAGTAATAACCTGCACCTATTTAATCTGAGCAATTATGCGCGGCGCGTTGAGTTTAAACCATGGTTTTAAATTTTAGATCGGACTGTCGATCATACCAATAAAAATTGGAACCTATCTATATTTTGATCTGATTTGGACCACTTAATCGGCTTTGGTCAAAAAATAGTTGACTCGGTTGACCACCAATCGAACTAGTGGTTCATCTAGTAAAATCAGTTAGTTGACCCGTTTTTAAATTAATATTTTTATCAAAAAAGTTTAATATTAAAATTAGCCACTTTTAGTAATATTGTAACTCAACTTTATAATATTTTATTCATAAAAAACGAGATTTTTTAAACTTTTATTAATTACTAATAATATATTTTTTTATATATTAAGACATTCACATGGTAACTTTTTCGATTCAATGACGGTTTAAGTATGAAACCATGATTTAAACACATTTTGTCACGCTTACCTCTAAGAGAAAATCCAATGGGGGTGCTATAATTGGTTCTATAGTCAAATTATAGCACCAAATGCCAAAAACTCATATCCAACCCACTTCTATAATTAGTTCTAAAATAACAAAATACTATACTTGGTTCTAAATATAGAACCAAGGATGACTATAGTCATCCTATAACAATAATAATAATAATAATAATAATAATATTAATAATAATAATAATAATAATAATAATAATAATAATAATAATAATAATAGTAATTATAATAATAGTAGTAGTAATAAAAATAAAAATAATAATAACACTAATAATAATTATAATTATAATACTAATGATAATAATAATAGTAATAATTTTAATAATAATAATTTATTACAATAATTATAATAATAATAATAATAATTATAATAATAATAGTAATACTTTTAATAATAATAATAATAGTAATAATTTTAATAATAATAATTTATTACAATAATTATAATAATAATAATAGTAATAATTTTAATAATAATAATAATACAATAATATTAATTATAATAATATTAATATTAATAACAAAAATAATAACAATAATAATAATTATAATAGTAATTATTATTATTATAACTATAATAGTAATAATAATAATAATAGTAATTAACCATGAGATGGAAGGAAAGTTAGTTAAATTTGAAATAATTTGGTGCTAAAATAGAACCAACCATTGGAGACTGGGTTCTATTTTAATACCAAAAAGCACTTTTTAGTGCCAAAATATAGCAATAACTATAGTCATTTTGACATTACCATTAGATTTGCTCTAATCATGCATTCTAGTTTTCGGGTGCTAAATTATGTTCTCTAATAAGCTGGCAAAACATAGGCCAGGACTTGACAAATTTTACTTTGAGTTCGGTTTTCAAACCCATACCAATAGACTAAAAATATTCAGACTGGGTCGGGGCCCATTTAGGTTTGGTGTTGTAATTATGTGAAGCGGGGTAAATGCAAAATATTAGGCAGGCGCCAACATTCGAAAAGTAACGAAAACATTTTCGCGCCGCTTCGCTTACCAAATCCCGAAAAGGCAAAAAAATTTGGTTTAAATATGCAGAAACAAGCTGATATCAGAGAGGGAAAACCCAAAACATAACAAGATTTTTCTTGCAGATTGGCGATCCGATTTTGTGTATTTGAATATTGATTTTGTTGGATCTTTTGACCCAGAAAATGGGATCTTCGGCTCTCTTAGAAACCTCAGCAACTGATGCTGGTAACTTTCTCCTCCTTTCTGTATACTTATGTATGTAAATATATGTGTGAAAATATGAAATGATTTCTCCTATTTGCGGATTTCTTCATATACTGGCAGGAATATGTGTGATGGGTCTTTTTGTTGTTGCTCAAGTTTATAATTAAGTGTTTTAAGTCATAACTAATGATGGGTTGGATTTAGTCATATACAGGCAGAAATATGTGTAATGTGTATTTTTGTTGTTGCTTATATTTCTGTGATTTAAGTGTTTGAGCCATTTGTAATGATGGGTTGGATTTGTTCATACACAGGCAGAAATATGTATGATGGGTTTTTTTGTTGTTTCTTAAATTTCTTTGATTTAAGTGGAGCCATTAGTAAAGGGTTGCAATTAAGAAGGCAAAGTTAATGAAATAATTGAACGCATTGGGTTTATTTGGATTTGTTTCCTATAATTTCTATATGTACATCATAATGGGACAATGAGAGTTACGAATTTGGAAGCCGGTAAATTGAATTGAAGCATTGTTAGCAAAAATTACTATGTTTTTTATTTATCAATAAATTAATTTTTTTTATTGATGGTTTTAATTTATCCTCAAAAATTAAATCAACATCAATGATGAAATTATTTTTGTCATATATGTTACCAGACGACTTTGATAAATAGGTTGTTAAATAGACTAGTACCTCTGTTACACGGACTCGGATGGAGTGTCCGGTTGAATACCATATTTTGAAGAGTTCCACACAAGTACTCCTCAATTTTTGCCAATTTTTTATACTACAATGAAGTGTTTGGGACTCATATCTTTGTCCGAGTGTCGAGGGTTGGACTCGGGTACTTTAGGGAAAAGTGAAGAGTTCTTATAACAAAGGTTGGTACTTGTCAATGAATGTAGTGGAGCAGTACATAAATATACATTCATTCTTTTGTAGGAATACCTCAATCCCAATATTAGAGCCTTCTTTTGAAATTTGTAATAATTTTAAAGTACGGTTCGACGTCTTATAAAAAATTGCAGTGGAACTGGTCTCTTGTACTGAGATGTTCCAAAGGGGATAGTTGGAATCTCAATTTCGGATGGAGGGGGGTAGTTGGCGTAAAATGAGTTAAATGGAAAAAGAAGAATCTAGATGGTAAATTTGGAACTTTAAATTAAATAGTGTTGGCTCACATGCTGTTTTTGGTTTTCCGCTCATGGTTTGCATTTCAACTTCTATACCTACTTGGCTACTTTTAAGTGAATGCTTATTATGGTGAAATCTTAGGTTCTGTCCAATTTTAATTGGTTGCTTGGAAAGTAGATGAAATTAAAAATTCACTTGGGGATATTGGAGCTATTTTATGTGTTTAGATGAGATAATATCAACTTAGCCTGTGCCTCATATTTAACATCATTGGAAATAAGAAACAAATGCCTGTATACGATATTTAATCAAATTAGGGGATGTGCAGTTTACCAATAGGAAAGTATAACTGAGTGAATTGGGTAATTAGTGTGTTTTCAATTAAAGTTTTTGCTATGGTTCGCATGTAATTTTGTTGTTAACTCCATCATAAATAAGCTCATTTGCAACTTCTATTTGTTTATGATATGATATTTGCATTCATTTATAATTATTGATGTAAGAAACTTTCTTTTATGATTCCTTACGATGTATTATGTTGTAACCTGTGCTGGTATATTTTCTTATCTAAAATAGTGCTTTCAGCAGTTTGTAAATTTGTTGGATTTTTTCCCTTCCTTTTCCTTAATTAGCAGATGCCTTTACAAACAATACTATTTTTTTATTACTGTCCTTATCTTGTCTACTTTTTCATCTATAGTGCATTAGGATTGGCTTAAACATAATTTTTGTTATGGCACCTGTTGTTGAATCTTAACATTTGTTCTTGTACCTGATTTTAAATGGCTCTACATTATAGGCCTTAAAAAGAAGAAAAGTAAACTAAATTCTGCAGTTTGTGGTTCTGAGAAGGCAGCAGTAAGTGGCCAAAAAGAAAGGAAAAGAAGTGTTTCACAGAGTAGTGAGGGGCTTGTTGGTTCTCGTAAAATGCCAAAGCGAGCTGCTGCTTGTTCAGATTTCAGGGAGAAGTCTGTTCACATCTCTAAAAAATCATCAGTTATTGAAACAAAGGACCAGTGTGTAGAAGAAGAGGCTGTGGCTGTGAGGCTGACTGCTGGACATGATGATGGCAGGCCATGTAGGAGACTAACTGATTTCATTTTCCATGATTCCGATGGACTGCAACAGCCCTTTGAAATGTTGGAAGTGGACGATGTGTTTATCTCAGGCCTGATTTTGCCTCTTGAGGAAAGCTCTCAAAAAGAGAAGGAACAAAGTATCAGATGTGAGGGCTTTGGGCGGATTGAAACCTGGGCTATATCTGGTTATGAAGATGGAGCTACAACAATATGGGTTTCAACTGATATTGCTGACTATGATTGTGTAAAACCCTCTGCTAGTTACAAGAAGCTCTATGAGCATTTCTTTGCAAAAGCTAGTGCTTGTATTGAAGTATACAAGAAACTGTCAAAATCTTTTGGAGGAAATCCTGACTTGAGCATTGATGAGTTGCTTGCTGGGGTTGTTCGTGCAATGAGTGGTATGAAGTGCTTCTCTGGTGGGGTATCTATTAAAGATTTCATTATTTCTCAGGGTGAGTTCATTTATAACCAACTTGTTGGGTTGGATGAGACATCTAAGAAGACTGATCAGCAATTTGTTGAACTACCTGTCCTCGGTGCCCTCAGAGATGAGAGTAGCAAGCGTGGAGATTCTTCACAAGGAAGAGCTACATTCTCAAATGGAAGTTTAACAATTGGTCCAAAAATTAAAGATAATGATATCAAAAAGGAACAGTCTGATTCGAATGTTTGTGCAACAGAGGAAGATGAAGATGTGAAAATGGCAAGATTGTTGCAGGAAGAAGAGAATTGGCACTCGATGAAGCAGAAGAAAAATCAGGGTTCAAGCACTTTGTCGAGTAAATATTACATAAAAATCAATGAGGATGAGATTGCCAATGACTATCCTCTACCTGCATATTACAAGACAGCTAACCAAGAAACAGACGAGTATATAATCTTTGGTGGCATTGATATGTGTGATACTGATGAATTGCCTCGAAGTATGCTTCATAATTGGGCATTATACAACTCAGACTCAAGGCTCATTTCCTTGGAGCTTCTTCCAATGAAACCCTGTGCTGAAATTGATGTCACCATATTTGGGTCAGGGATGATGGCTGAGGATGATGGAACTGGATTCCATCTTGATGCTGTCTCAAATCATTCTTCCTCAAGTGGTCCAGGGACACAAGAGGTTGATGGAATTCCAATTTATTTAAGTGCAATAAAGGAATGGATGATTGAATTTGGATCCTCAATGGTTTTCATATCGATACGCACAGATATGGCCTGGTAAGCTGCATCCATTATCATTCTAAAATATTTTTGTCATATTCTTTTTCTCTTACTACTGTCTCATGAATGTATGGAAGATATCTGATCAGTATTCACATTCATCTTTCTTACTTGTACGGTAACATTTGGTCAGACACTATCTACTAGTCAAGAAAGCATTGCAAACAAATTGTTAAGTGTCATTGGACACAGATTCAAGTGAAGGGATTTATGTTTATATACAGCACACACTGATAAGGGCTTGTTATGCTATTTAGAATAGGTCAAGTTAAAAATGAACAGTAAAAGAACCACT
This sequence comes from Panax ginseng, assembly GCA_020205605.1. Classification (NCBI taxonomy): domain Eukaryota; kingdom Viridiplantae; phylum Streptophyta; class Magnoliopsida; order Apiales; family Araliaceae; genus Panax; species Panax ginseng. The sequence goes on along the minus strand of CM035140.1, from coordinate 57,283,024 downwards.
TGCAAAAATTGTGTTATTTGTACCGATCAACAAGGGTTAATTGTTAGCTATCTTCTTTTTAATATATTAAGTCTGAATTATATTAAGGGGATTTTTTTATATTTGCATTGTGGCTGAATGGTTTATTTTTTTGTCAATTTTTACAGGTATAGGCTTGGTAAGCCATCAAAGCAGTATGCTCCCTGGTATGAACCAGTTCTCAAAACTGCTCGGCTTGCAATAAGCATTATTACATTGTTAAAGGAGCAGACTCGGGTTTCTCGTCTTTCTTTTGCGGATGTCATCAAAAGGGTTTCTGAGTATGGAAAGGGCAATCCTGCTTACATTTGTTCTATTCCAGCAGCTGTAGAGAGATATATAGTTGTGCATGGACAGATAATCTTGCAGCAATTTTCAGAATTTCCTGATCAGAAGATTAAAAAGTGTGCATTTGTTATTGGTCTTTCCAAAAAAATGGAAGAAAGACACCATACTAAATGGTTAGTGAAGAAGAAGGTTGTGCAGAGGGATGAACCAAACTTAAACCCTAGAGCAGCAATTGCACCTGTGACATCTAAGAGGAAGGCTATGCAGGCGACAACAACCAGACTGATCAACAGAATCTGGGGTGAGTTCTACTCAAATTACTTGCCAGAAGATACGAAAGAGGGAAGCAATTCTGAAGTAAAGGAGAAAGATGAAGCTGATGAGCAAGAGGAGAATGAAGAGGAGGATGAGGAGGAAACATTAATAGTTTCTGAAGAAACCCACACACCTAGCTCAGTATTAAGACGGTTGAAATCATGTTCAAAAAGCAAGGAAATAAGATGGGATGGGAAGCCTGTGGGTGAAACATCTTCTGGAAAGGCTCTATATAAACAGGCCAAAGTACATGGAAATGTGGTTGCTGTTGGGAGTGCTGTTCTGGTAGAAGTTGATGACTCTGCTGAACTTCCAGTCTTCTATTTTGTGGAGTACATGTTTGACGATTTGAATGGAACAAAAATGTGTCATGGAAGAGTGATGCTACAAGGATCACTAACTGTTCTTGGAAACACAGCTAATGAAAGGGAGGTATTTCTTACAAATGATTGCATGGATTTTGAACTGGCCGATGTTAAACAACCTGTTCTCGTGGATATTCGGTCAATGCCTTGGGGACATCAGCACAGAAAAGTAAATGCAAATGCTGATAAAATTGATAGAGCAAGAGCTGAAGAACGGAAAAGGAAAGGATTGGAAATTGAATACTACTGCAAAAGCTTGTATTGGCCTGAGAGAGGTGCTTTCTTTAGTCTTCCTGTTAATAGTATGGGTCTTGGGTCTGGTGTCTGCCAGTCCTGCGAATTAGAGAAAGCTCGCTGTGAAAAAGAAACTTTTACGGTGAATACATGCAAGACAAGTTTTGTGTACAAGGAAACTGAATATTCTATTCATGATTTTGTATATGTGAGTCCCCATCACTTTGCCGAAGAAAGAGTGGAGAATGAAACCTTCAAAGGTGGAAGAAATGTGGGACTGAAGGCTTATGCTATATGCCAGTTGCTTGAAATTGTTGTTGAGAAGGCACCTAAACAAGCTAAAATAAATTCTACTCAGGTTAAAGTTAGGAGGTTTTTCAGACCAGAGGACATCTCAGCTGAGAAGGCGTATTGTTCTGATATTCGAGAGGTAGGAGCAATTTTATAATTTAGAAACTTTTGAAATGTCTCCTTAAGGTACTTTCCATGTATTATCCCGTTCTTCTAATGATATTCTGTCTAGATTACCCTATGTTATTAATTCTGTTGTACTTTCCTTCATGATTCTTGCCTTATGCTTTTCTTATGACTATTATGGCTGGCATTCACAGGTTTATTATAGTGAGGAAACACATTGCCTACCTGTTGAGACAATTGAAGGGAGATGTGAAGTGAGAAAGAAGCATGACCTTCCATCATGTGATGCTCCTACTATATTTGAGCATGTATTCTTTTGTGAATATCTGTACGATCCTTCTAAAGGGTCTCTCAAGCAGGTAAAAACATTTTGCATTTTTATCCAATATGCATTCTAATTAATGTTTGTTGATTTGTATTGAATAATTAACTTATTACATTGCGTTGTGAACTAGTTTCATCCTGCAAATAGATCTCTTTGTTACTATCTATCGCATTATCCAATAACACTTTTGTTAATTTTCTTTAAAACTCATTCATGAATAGTTGCCGTCAAACATCAAATTGAGGTATTCGACTGGGAAGGCTTCCCATGATGTAGAATTCAGAAAGAATAAGGGCAAGTGTAAAGAAGGAGAGAATGATTTAGATGATGACAAATTAAAAGAAAATCGTTTGGCTACTCTAGATATTTTTGCTGGTTGTGGTGGCCTTTCTGAAGGATTGCAGCAGTCAGGTGTCATTTCATCTCTCTCTCTCTCTCTATTGTATACCAAGAAGTTATATTGCCAATTTTTAGTGAATGGAATTGATGATTGATTATGTGCTGATTTAAATTGAAGGTGTCTGTTTAACAAAGTGGGCAATTGAATATGAAGAGGCTGCTGGAGATGCATTTAAACTAAATCATACGGAGTCATTGATGTTTATTAATAACTGCAACGTTATCCTAAGGTGAATACTTTTTCTAATATAGTCTCTCTCCTCTCTCAAGAATCAGGATCCATAAACTGGTTTTAATGCAGGGCTGTCATGGATAAGACGGGAGATGCAGATGACTGTATTTCAACTCCAGAGGCCGTAGAATTAGCTAAATCACTAAGTGAGAAGGAAATTGAAAATTTACCACTGCCAGGACAGGTGGACTTTATCAATGGAGGGCCCCCATGTCAGGTTTGTGAAGCTTTTGGCCTGTTTTCTTAAGATATAAAGCTGGGAAATTCCATAGGTAACTTCATGTTACGCATTTGCTGTGTCATTGTAGGGATTTTCTGGAATGAACAGATTTAACCAGAGCACTTGGAGTAAAGTCCAATGCGAGATGATTTTAGCATTCTTATCTTTTGCTGATTATTATCGGCCAAAGTATTTCCTCCTTGAGAATGTGAGGAACTTTGTGTCTTTCAATAAAGGACAGACCTTCCGTCTAGCCATAGCTTCACTTCTTGAGATGGGTTATCAGGTGGATCTTACTAAAGAAGATTAATTTATGAACTTCAATCTTTTGTTTTTGTTTTTTAATTTTTGGAAGTAAATAATGTTAACTCGTTTCTTCTGTACTCAGGTGCGGTTTGGTATACTAGAAGCTGGAGCTTATGGAGTTCCTCAGTCTAGGAAGCGAGCATTTATATGGGCAGCATCTCCGGAAGAAACTCTCCCAGAGTGGCCAGAGCCGATGCATGTCTTTGCTGCACCAGAGTTGAAAGTCAGCTTACCAGGAAACATGCACTATGCTGCTGTCCGGAGTACTGCAGCTGGGGCACCATTTAGAGCAATGACTGTTAGGGATACAATAGGAGATCTTCCAATGGTTAGCAATGGGGCATCCAAGACAAATTTAGAGGTACTTCAATAGTTCAATAAATAATCTTTTGCCAAGCCAGAATTTATTTTCTAAGAAAATCTGGTGTGATTGATTTGCTGTTCACTATTTGGCTTATGCCTTCTTAATCTTTCATATGCAGTATCAAAGTGATGCCATCTCATGGTTTCAAAAGAAAATTCGAGCAAGCATGATGGTCTTGACGGATCACATATCAAAAGAAATGAATGAGCTTAATCTCATTCGTTGTCAGAGAATTCCAAAACGGCGAGGTGCTGATTGGCATGACCTTCCTGATGAAAAGGTATCATCATAGCCAATTAAATGTGTAATTATTCAGATATAGAGATTGTATCTAGTACTTTACATGTTTCTTATTGCAAGCAGGTCAAACTGTCTTCTGGGCAAGTAGTTGACTTGATACCATGGTGCCTGCCAAATACTGCCAAGAGGCACAATCAGTGGAAGGGGCTATTTGGAAGGTTGGACTGGGAAGGAAACTTTCCAACTTCTATTACTGATCCCCAGCCAATGGGTAAGGTGGGAATGTGTTTTCACCCTGACCAGGACAGGATTGTTACAGTTCGAGAATGTGCACGTTCCCAAGTAAGTTTACTTTCTAATTTTGTTTATTGATTTACCAAGAAGCACAAATATGGGTGCGGGGATATGAGGATTCACCAAATTTCAAAATGCGGGGATGCGGGTGTGAGGGGATTTGACATATTTTTATTATTAAAAACTTAAAACATTTATATGTCTATATACACACACACACAAAACATTCAACAAAATAGATGCTACGGGAGAAAAAAACAAACAAATACTTTAATGTTTTGAAGTCATAAAAATAACAAAAATAATCATAGATCTCAATTATAAGGGAGGAGAGAATCTCTAAGAGTTCCTAAGAATAGGAGTATCCAATGTGGGGATATTATGCCAGTTTGTTATGGTAACTAAGAATCCTTACTTGCTAGTTGATTTATTGTAGAAAGAAAGATTGATTTGGGTTAATCATTGATACTTTTTGCTCTCATTTACATTGATTTATATACACAAGTTTACAATGTAATAATCCCTAATTTATAGTTATTCTATTCTAATTTACAGCAATGTATACACATTGATTATGGGTTAAGATTGACTACAATTATGGGACAAGATTGTATTTTCTAACATTTATTTATCAAGCATCATAACTAGGCAGGAAGATATGAGATGTGAAAATGAACCAAGGAAAATGTTAATATGGATTTGTGCATTGTTTAGGGATCATAAACAAAGAAAATTTAAGCTCAAGAAAGCCTAGGAAAAGGTTCAAATGTAAAAGTTTGAATTAAATGGCACACATAGCTTTTGAGATTTATGAATCATTTTGCAAGAATGGCCTAACAGGTATAGTATAGGATAAATCAGGCCACTTAAATTAATCTAGTTGTGGGATGTCTGTAATTTTCTTGTTATTCCTTACAAAAGCCCAAACAAATTATATCCAAGGGTGTAATTTTCTATTTTTGAACCCTAATTTAACATATTGAAATGCCTTTGATCAGTTATAAAGAGGTGTGCCTGTTCCTTTCCCCCACAAGTATTTCAGTGCTATTATTAAGTTGGTTATTTTGTGAAGGTTCTTTGGGGTTAAATGTTTTCTCACTTATTACTACAGGGATTCCCAGATAGCTATCAGTTTTATGGCAACATTCTACACAAGCACAGACAAATTGGAAATGCTGTTCCTCCTCCTTTGGCGTATGCCCTGGGCAGAAAACTCAAGGAAGCATTGGAGAGTAAGAGGTCGATGTAGGATGTCATTTTTCACATTCTTGCTAGTATGATCGGAATGCCCGAGTAATATAGGTATAGTTAAATTCTATTCTTCATGCTTTTTCTTGCAGTAGCAGTAAATAGAAATTGTATAGGTGACTTGGTGCATTTGGATTGACAAATGAGAACAATTTGTATAACTCATCGGCCAAGCTGTTTAAGTGATATATTCTCCCTTTTTATTGATCTTCTGGTAGTTTACAACTTTATCTTGTACTTGACCCAACCCACATATGGTGAGTGCTTGATTTCTTCAAATTGCTCTGTGTGTTCACTTTGCTATTGTTCAGGATATTTTAATATTGTAGGGCCTTCGGAATTGCACTGTATTTTCTGGTTTTGAGTTCTGGGATGCCATTTTTGTGAGTGTTGACCTTTTATCCAGTAGTTCTAAGTAGAGTTGTGAATGAGTCGAACCGAGCCAAACTTTGATTTGTCAAGCTTGTTAAAAGTTAAACAAGCCGAATTGAGGTGAGATGTGTTTCAGATTTAGTGTATGAATTCAACTGGTTTAGTAAATGAGTAGAGCTCAAGCTCGAGTTGGGCCTACGTGAGTTTGGTTTAACATTTTTATTATAAAATTTTTAAAAATAACTAATTAAATACTAAACGACGTAGGTTTACTTGAGCTAGGACTATATGAGCTGGACTTGAGTTTGAGACCACATTATTTGAGTTTGGCTTGTTTAACTAAATGGGAATAGGACTTTGTTTGAGCTTTGCTCGTTTAACGAGCTCGAATTCGACTTGGTTTGCGGGCAGCCTACTCCAAAGGAAGAAAAGGGCATGTTGTCTAGTAGCTGGTTAACTCTCTTTCTAGGAATCATTGCACTTTTTAAACATAATTTAGGCGTGATAAGGTTCAAAAATGTTGCTGATGTTTACCCCGATATTTCACTTGCATCTTAAATTATTATTTTTTTCAAAAGTACCTTTAAAGTTATATTTTTGGGTCGTCCGTGCCTCTGTCGTTAACAGAAGACAAACGGGGTTAAAATTTTGCTGACGTGGCTGACACATGGAGACTTAAATATAAAACATATTCTAAATAAAACAATATATATATCATTTAATCAAAACAAAAAATACTAAAATTCAAAATAAAAAAAGCATAACATATTTACATCATTTAATCAAGATACTAAAATTCAAATTATAATTAAATAAAATAAGTTGTATAACATATTTACATCATTTAATCAAAATACTAAAATTCAAAACATAACATATTTACATTAAATACTAATTAAAAAAATACTAAAATACTAATTAAAAAAAATATTAAAATACTAAAAAATATCAAATTTAAAATACTAAAATTCAAATTATTTTGTTAATTAATCAAAACAACAAAAATTCAAATTATATCATTAAAATTCAATTTTTTTAACGTTAATATTTTGAATATTACTAAATAACATTATCAATTTTTATATCAATTATATCAATTAGTATTTTAAAAATAACGTTATTTAGTATTGATAACAATTATATCAATTAGTATTGATATAAAAAATTGATAACGCTTATTTAGTATTTTGAATTTTAAAATATATTATTTAGTATTATGATTAACGTTACAAAATTGATAACAAAATTAACGTTAATATTTTTAGTATTTTAAAATTCAACTAATTACATCATCAAAAAATTAGCGTTAATTAGTATTTTGATGATTAACGTTAATATTTTCAAATTTCAAAATTCAACTAATTCAAAAATTCAAAATAATTAACATTAATTCAACTAAAAGCATCAAAAAATAATTAACGTTAATATTTTTTACTAAATAACGTTAATTATTTTGAATTAGTTGAATATTTTAAAATTAAAAAATTCAACAAAATAATATTTTTAAAATTCAAATTAACGTTAATATTTTTTGATAATTTTAGTATTTTAATGATGTAATTTGAATTTTTGTTGTTTTGATTAATTAACAAAATAATTTGAATTTTTTTTATGATTTTAGTATTTTTTTAATTTGATTTTTTTAGTATTTTAGTATTTTTTTTATTAGTATTTGATGTAAATATGTTATGTTTTGAATTTTAGTATTTTGATTAAATGATGTAAATATGTTATACAACTTATTTTATTTAATTAGTTGTTTTGATTAGTTAACAAAATAATTTGAATTTTAGTATTTTGATAAAATGATGTAAATGTTATGATTTTTTTATTTTGAATTTTAGTATTTTTTTTTTGTTTTGATTAAATGATATATATTATTTTATTTAGAATATGTTTTATATTTAAGCCTCCATGTGTCGGTCATGTCAAATGAAATTTTAACCCTGCTTGTCTTCTTCATTAACTGGCGAGGCACGCACGTCTTGACCAAAAAATATAACATTAAGGGTACTTTTGAAAAAAAAAATTAGTTTAAAGTGTAAGTGAGATATCGGAGTAAACATCAAGGGTATTTTTGGACCTTTGCCCTAATTTAGGCTCTTCCAAGTAGACCGACAAGCGAAGTGGTAAAAAAAGGCCTTAATTTTGGCGAAGCTACATTTGTTAAGCCCGTAGGTGGTCATGGTTGAAGCTTAATTACCACCACATGAGCTTTTTTCTTTTTTTTTTGGAAAATCTTGATACACCAAAAATAATAATAATAATAATAAATATTAAAAATAATAAAATAATTTACAATAAAAATTCAAATCCAATGCTGGTGAATATGTATAAGCATTTAATTTCTTAACAAAAAGAAATACTACTACTACTACTATTCCTACTGTTAAAAAGTGAAATATGGAAGGTCAGGTTTTGGACTGAGCACAAAGATAACAACATATTTCGAAACTAATAATTATTAGTTTTAAATTAAACAACATATTTTGGAACTAGTAATACATTTTAAATTAAACTTCACTCCCATCACTGTAATTAATACTAACATATAGATAATTTTAAATTTTAATAATTATATTATCTAACTTAAATTAATAATTATTAGTTTTATACTTTGAAATTAAAGAACTATTTCGAAAGTTCATGCAATTGTAATTGTTTGTGAGCGTGAGTAAAGATATATAAAGGATATATTGAGGGAATAAACATTTTCACCAATAAAATTAAAAGTGATATCAATAGTTGTTGTAATTCAGTTGGTTTGAACTCTTATTTATTTACTTACAAGTCTTGTTTCAAGCCCCACAAGTAGCAAAATGTTATTTAAAAAAAAAAATTCACGGGCCACGGACCGGGCCAAAATCGCCCAAGTTTCCATGGGCTAAAAAAGTTAAGCCCAAAATCCAATTTTTACGGGCCAGCCCGACCCAGCTCGCGGACCTGGGCCAATTTTGCGAGGTCTACTTCCAAGTTCTCATTGTCACCTTGATTAAAAGAAAATCTCTTCTCTTTTAATGGTAAAAAAAAATACAAAACTTACGCTCCTATTTGTACACTTTTTGTAACTCTGTTCCTAAAACCTTATTTTTTTGCTAAGTTGATCCCCCAAGGTACTTATCTAATTTTGTGTTAAAAAAAACTCACTGCCTTGACAAAATTGTTAGAAAATAGAAAAAGATAGAAATGCAACTTTATAGAACTTTTCATCAGCTTCAAGAACGCCTTGTCATAAAACCAAGCAACCTACAGTCACAACAATGTATTAGCATCCCAGCAAATTCTAAGGAATAATTTATGAGGGGTTTGTTTAGAGCTGAATTAAGTTGAATAGTTGAATCGGTCAGTAATTTAATGCGCTTGTTTTGAATAAAAATCGTCTGAATAACTGAATCGGTCAGATTTTTGGGTAGAATGACCAAGTGTATTTTTTTTGGCTGAATGACTGCTAAATGAAGTATTTTATGTTAGAATTAGATCACACACACGCACACGACAGTAAAGAAATAACACAGAGATTTACGTGGTTTCTCAATTTGGATAGTCCACGGGTGCGGCATTCCTTTTGTTATTCAACCTGCTGAGTTCCATAGGGCTTTACAATAGACAGTATTTATAACTATTATTCATATTCCAACCCTAATTCACATTATAGCCTAAATACCCATAATGTCCTTGTAAATATCGAATCATAAAATTGATGTCCGCCTACCGACATGGCTCGCGCCGCTTTTAGACTGCCAGTGGTGTGCCTCACGCTAGTGCTGCAGTGTCTTGTTAGCACCCCGTGGCCGCCTCCTGCGCTACTCACAAGCCTCAGATCAGCGCCGCCCACACTTGTCTTGCGTAAACTCCAGATCAGATTATCGAGGGGCTCGCTTGCACCCCCTAACCTTCGATTCACAACCTAATGGGCTAGTGCTTCACTCTACTATGCTCGACACTCGACCTTTTTCAGGAACTTTTCAGTTATGAGTCACAAGTTACAGCATTATATTTTATTTTTTTTACAATATTAACTATTATATTAAGTAATATTAAATAAATTTACAGCAATTTGAATATTTTCAGAAGGGTAAAATAATAAAAATAAGATGTTTCAGACATGTCAATTATCAAACAATTTTTTCATTAAATATTCAGAATTCTGCTTCATTCAGATTAAACACTCAGAGCTATTTTATATAATTTTATCAAACACACCTAAGTTATTCCCAAAGAATATACAAATCAACAAATCATACGCCCTTCAATCCTTTTTATTTAACTTTTGAGACTTTATTTCTTTTTTATTTGTCTTTTATAATTTCTAAGGAATAATTTATGACTCAGTTTCTCATATTTATTCTTACACATTTTGCTCAAACAAACAATTATCAAAGACTTACAATTGAAAATTAGTAATATGTTTATTGTTTTTGTTGTTTTTAATTTAATATTTAGTTTTTAGTTTCAATATTTTGAATTTATACATAGTAATTTAGAATTAAAAAATGAGTGAAACTTGAAAGCCTAAACTTGGTGTTTAAGTAATTCTATATGACATAAAATTGTTCTAAATTAATAAGTTACCATCATGGTTTTTTATTTTTAATGGTAACTTAAATTTTAATAACTATATATAAGTGATAGATTTTAACATTGATTAACTAAACATCTCTTATCTGAAATAAAATTAGTAATTAAATTTTAATCATTAATATATTTTGTAATATATATTACACTTTTTAATATTAATTATTATTTTCTCATAATATTATTAATTATTATTTTCTCATAATATTATTTTCCTATATATTTAATATATAGTTATTTAGTAATAAAATTGTTGTAAAATAATAAGTTACCATTATGACTTTTAGTTTTAAAAGTGATATACACATTTTTTATACATTTTAATAATTTCATCTTTATTAATTTATATGTTTATTTTATTTAATTAATACATTTTATTTTATTTTATTTTGTAGGCTTTGTCTTGTTTATCTTGATATTGATAAATAAGTAAAATATAATTTTCAAACTTTTAAAGATGAAAAAGGACTATTGGAAAATTATCATAAAGAAGTTATAGTTAAATTAGAGATAAAGAGATAAAAGGGAAAAGAAGATCAAGTTCAAGAAACTTAAATTATGACACAAATTTAGCCCTTTGTTCCTTCTTTGAATTGTATTTTTCGTTACAACAAGTGGAAGGAACTAGCTGATTGGGTGATATCTTCACTTTACTTTATTAGTTCAATCTCTGCCAATGCGTTATTAATATTCATTAATTCTTACACAATTACAGTAGCATGCTTGTAGTACAGAGTTTAAGTGTTTCCTTTTATTAGAATTCATGTGTTAGTATATTATATAATAATAATTATTATTATAGTTTAACTTTTATTCATGAAACTATTATTAATAATTTTAATTTTAATAATTTTAAATTCTATGTCTAACTAAAGTTGTATACTAGGAATATGATGAAACTTGGTATTTCATAATAATATTTTCTTTTTGTTTCGATATTAATGCCTAATTGTTTACTCTTTTATTTTTACATTCACGCAAAATTCGTTGTGTTTCCTGTATTAATTACGTGATTTAGATAAGTTATAGTTAATCTGTAAATTTTTCATAACTTATGCTTACTCATATTAATATAAGAATCATCTTTATTTAAAGAGAATGGAAAATAATTTGGGAATTAATTTGAAAAATAAGAAATTGTTTATTATGTTAGTATTTTATGGATTCGGATTCCTAGGTAGTTTTTCCCATTACTAGTTTTCATTATTAATTTTTAGTTTGCATAATTTAATTGTTAATCATCTCCTCTATATTTATTTCTAATTTGCCTGAAATATTAATTAAGTATATATTAAAGAATTGATTTAGTCTCTGTGGTTCGACATGCACTTGTCAAATCTACAATAAACGTTGTGTACTTGCAGTTACTAATTTTTATCACATCAAGTTTTTGACACCGTTGTCGGGGACTAAAATTAATTTTTTATCCCTTAATTTTTATTTCTTCGAATTAGTTTTTAGCATTAATATTATTTTTATTATTTTTCAAGATTATCGAAGCAGATAGAATGAACGAAAAGATAAAGATTTTGTTGCTGCACTTTTCTTGGTACTTCGTATCTCCATATTTTTAAAAAATAAAAATAAAAATAGTAGTTTAGTTTATTATTATTTTTAGTTTTACTATTAATTAAAAAGTAATTGTGACGCCCCTAAATTCAGGTGCTTGAAACCCGAATTCAGTGCTTCACGATACCATTTCTTTGAGCGGAATAATAATAATAATGTCATAAATATCATACTTAATTTACATATCAGAGTTGTCTAAATCCTAGGTACACGACCTTTAAAACATTTCATTACACGATAGATAATAATTAATATCATCTTAATAAAGTCTAAATATTACATAAGATACTATAAAGTTTATTCTGCTAGCTTTCCTTTCCCCTTGTTCTTGGCAGAACCTTCTGGTTGCTCATACTTAATTGAAAATATTTAAATTAAGCAAGAATGAGCATTTGAGTGCCCAGCAAGTAATAACAAACAATAAACATTAGCTGAAAGGATTAAATATTTTCTTTGAATGACACTTCTACAACGAAGCAATGGTTGTGAAGTAAACTGAAGCAACACTAAACAATGTCACAATTCTATTTCAAATTTTGAAACTACATACTGACTATAAATGGTGAGCAGTCGACAGACTATGAACTTTGTTTTTAATTTTCGATAAAGTTTAACAGAATTCATCCGCAAATCGTCATAACTTACAGGCACGGGGGGTGATCAGCCCGTTATGCCCTGTATTGATCAATACTACATACCAGAACGATATTCTCGTTCATCTTATCCGCCTTAGGCTCACAAAGTTTTCCCATGTTCGAGATGTTCATACTTAGTCGGGAATCCGAACCAAAAAAATTCGGTTGGATTTTAATAAAGTGCTATCATGTTCAACAATATTTTTAAATCCGTGTCTAGCCGAGTCAAATAGCTTAGACGACTTTTAATTAAAGTATACATAAAATCAACAAGTATGTATCAACATATACGATAATTATCCAAGTGAGGACACTTGCATAACCATACTTAGAAATTAACAACAGAATGTATATATCTGAATCTTATAGTAATACTGTACTGATAAACAATGAACGAATAAAGTTCGAGATCTTGCACTATATAAAGGATAGTTCAAATACTTGCACAATGTAATTTGAGTGCGGTTAAGAAACTTGCTTACGATATCCGTTGAATAAAGTAAAACAAGAGTTTAGGATACTTGCATGAATACTATGATTAATAACAATAACGTTTAAAAGCTTGTATAACCGGAATATAATTTAGTAACTGACTTACACATATTTATTGCATAAATAGATATAAAGAGTAAAGATACTTGCCTTAATCGTAGTTTATCCACGTTAATAAATCAATCACTTTCGAATCCTATTTATAGCGTATTATAAGAACAAGATGCTCATTAGCTAACACATTCTTTATTCAAGTTTGACATGATTCTAATATGCACATATGGTACAAAATCAACTCATAGGTTTATCATGAAATCAAGTATCCAGTTACTTCATAAGCCAATTAAGAATGCTCAAATTTAAGATCTTTTCATCCATGGACTTTCATTATATAAAGCAAATACTATCTTATTACTTAATCCTCACATATATACATGCATCAGTAGGTTTGAAACCATTTTTAGCAATATATGCATCATACAAGTTAACTGTCCAAAATTAGATTGCAGAAACTTAGATTCCAGATTGGCGTAGCTGCGCCATGGCTAAGCCTAGGGCCGGCGCAGCTGCGCAGCCCTCTGGCCAATCCAAGACTCAGCTGTTGCCTTGTGGTTTCTGTCCGGTTTGAACACGACCTTCATTAATAATATGTTTTGTCATGTTAAAGGTCTGTTTATGCTTCTCAAGTCAATCTAGGTTCTTTCTTTTATATCATGGTTCTAAGTTTAAACAGTTCAACAAGTTAAGGCCATTCAAGGTCGTGAAACCACAAAGTCTAACATGCTTGCCTTTTAAACATACAAGATAGTCGTATAACTCATATTAGGCATGCTTGTGAGTATTCATATCACATATGTGTAACTATTCTAGTTATTATTTTGAAAGCATGCTTTATTTAGTTTTAACTTGATTTCACAACTCTTAACTTAGTAGATATATATGTATGATACTTTAGTAAGTCTAAAAGTACCATCAACCATGCCCATACAAGTCAGATTCTAACTCTCAAGGTAGTATGTTAACATTTTCGTTCAAAGTTCGTATTTTCATTAGTAACCTTACTAATAATTCCAATACGTTCATGCTTTCTTATGAATCATATAAACATAAGTTAATGGTCTATTCATGCATTTCTAAATCATACCAACATGCTTGCAAAGTCAACATATAAACATGGTATACATACATATCAAGTTCCTTTCTAAAGTTCTAAATTCATTTAAACTACACACTTTGTTAATCATGTATGCTAATCTAGTAAAACATGCTCTTATTAAGTTAATATACTTGTATATACCCATTACACATGTTTGCATGCTAGTTTAAGTCATAATAATATACCAACACTTAGCAGATTGTAAAATGTAAAAACAAAATCGAACTCAGAGTCCCAAGAAATTGCTACATTTACGGCTGCTTTCTTAATCATCCGTGGCAATTGCTGGCATGTATGCCGTTTCGAGCCAATAACGATGCGCTTCTAGAAAACTAGCCCAACCATAGAATTTATTCATGAATTCATTTCCAATCAATCATATAACAGTTTAAACATACCTATATGGTCATATAACAACTATATAACCATTACCCAACCTCATTATCATCCAATTTAATATAATTTAGAATTTGAGAATTCAAGAATGGAAATTTAACAGAAACTAAAAATGAAGAACAAGTAAGAATTTTATACCTTTGTAATTAGCTTGGTAATTCACACTTCTTCTACTGATATGTATACAATCACTCACTCTATCTAAGATTTCAATTCCACTCCTTAGCAATTCTCAGCAATGGAAATTAGAAGGAGATGAGTTGTATTTATAGAGAAACAAAAACACAGACAATGCATATATACATCAAATTAAACCAATGAGAATGTTAGATTACATGACGGTTAAGAGAGAATTGGTAAATGGTTGTTGGAGATCATCATCATAGCCACTCCCCCCATAATCATAAGCTAGAAGGAGCTTGGAAGAAAAGAAGAACATAGGCCTTAGCCTTTATGTTTTACACGTGAAGGAGAAATGAGGAGCAAATGGGACACTAATTTGGGACAACCCAATTACTCATCAATCTTGTAATACTAGACTATACACTTATACACAAACCTTATTCTTATGTAGTATTGTATACACATAACAACTATACATTAGTTATAACTTAATGTCACAATATGATTTACATATTTAATATTTTAAGGTAGTAGATGTAATATGGAAATTTAACATACATATAGTACATGTATATTTTATCACACCGGTATACTTTATTAAAATAATAGTTTACAATATGTTCATGGTATATTATTTTAATATATACCCACATACATATTGTCACATACACCTTTCATGATGTATTCATATCATATAGTTTCAATAAACCTTAATATATGGTTACTATATATAGTATAGTCTCATAAGTGTTATACTACACTATATAATGCAGTTGTAATCCATATGTATATAATATATTTAATTATTGCACTCTCTCACATAACAGTCAATGTAATCTTATTATATTAATAACTTACTTATTTGTTTTATGTCAATTAGATAAATTATTTATCGATTAATTAACAATAATATTAATTAATCCTTTCCTCATTGATTAATTTCCATAACAATTAATATAAATTAATCATTCACTTAATAATTCATTCGTTGATTAAAATCAACATAGCGTACTTTTATCCTATGGTTTATTAATGTTACACATATAACAAAATGTTCCATTTTATTTCTAAAGAAGAAAAAATAATTTTCTCCAACTGACCACTAGCTAAGCGCAATTGCCGCCAGCTTTATACTATTGAATGGTGCGGTACAATTGCCGCATTCTCGACAACGATGTCAAGACTGGTTTAGCTTCAAGCTAGTGTCAAACTCCATCGCCATACTCGTTTTACACGACATGAATTAATGTCCACACGAGTGATATTGCAAATCTAAGAGTGTACTCATTAACTATATGAAATCACATGATCAAACACGATTAATCTTCCTAATTCTCTTTTTAACTTACTTAGTGAATTTCCTCATTTCACAATATACTACACAAGGCATTTCACAATTCTCATTGTCAATTCCACACTTCTCAATACGTATTAATCTAATACGAATCAATTTGAATTATTCAACTTACAAAACATTAACACTTATATTCACATAAATATTTCTTTCTATTAATATGTTCATTTAATAAGACGTGGAAATTCTCGAGTATTACATCACTTATCATAATAATCCTAATAATCATATTATATATACAATAATCATATTTTCATGGAAAATAAATACTAAATATTTTTATTACAAATTAAGTTTATTATAAGAATATAATCTATAATGATCAATAATTCTTAAAAAGAAATTATTTATAATTATTCATGTAATAAATAAATTTTATTTATCACATATATACATATACTTTACTTTGCACATATTCCCACCTTTATATATATATAAAAATTTATATGCAAAATTTCTTATTTAATTATATGGAAAATATTGGGTTATTACAGTAATTGTCGCATTCATGCATTCACTCACGTAGAGCACATCCTGTTAAGTTTTTATTTTATTTTGTCAAATATAAATTGTGGTGAATGTTGAAGAATTGAGGTATGTCAAATTTCTATTTCTTTTGTAATTCACATAATTTTAGGAAATTTTAGTTGTTTACAGTTTTTATTTATTTATTTATTTTATTTGTGTATTTTCATTTTAAATCTAACATTAATGGCAAAAACCCGTAACAAGATAAGGTGAAGATTTCATCACCCTTCTTTGGCCCACAAACAATCCAACTTGCATTTTGCATAATCTTTAATAAAACCAAGTAAATGGTAGCCCCTAGGACCCTCAAGTTCAATTAGGAAAAGAGACTCCAAAAGGAAGCTAAATTTTAAATTAATCAAACTACTGGTGTCTAGACAAGTGGTTCAAAAGACAAACGCCTCAAAGATGTGGTTATTCAATTAGTCACTGTATCCACTAGGTATTCAAGTAAAACTCCATTAGGTATTCCTTTAGCGAGTCACGTTTAGTGAACGTATTCTCCAATAAGCACCTACATAATTGCTTTAATGTCTCCACACAAATGATTATGTGATCAATCATATAGTCTCTTCCTAAGAGCAAGCAAAGTATGTACCAATATATCCGGATTCACTAATTTCCTTTTTTAATAATCCAATTATTAGGAACAATTTTAGTATATGAGCTATCTAGAATTTAGATCTCATTAGCATGATCATCATCATGATTCTAAAAGCATTGATCAAAATTATGAGTTTATCACACTTAGTATAACATCATGTAGATAACGAAAATTGTGACGCCCCCAAAACAGGTATACATCACCCAATTTGGGTCACCAAATATATGGTACTGAATATAAATACAAACTTAATTATACAACATGAACTGAGAGTTTTTACACGAATATTGTCTCATAAACAATATCTAAACGCAAATTCAATCCTCATTACATTTATTATCACACTAAATAGTGAGGATTACTAAAACAGCCATCTCGGACCATCACTCCGTTCCCCGACTAGTCCCGGCTATGTTCTCATTTCCTGAAGAGAATAATGAAAGAAAAAGGGTGAGCTCAACTAGCCCAATAAGAAATATTATGACTAAGATAATGCAGAATAAATTATCGTTAGCCTTCAACAGTGTTAAACTGATAAAATACAGTAAACATCAAGTTTAACTGCAGCAGAACAAGCAATCCATTAGAAGAGTCAAGTAGAGCATGCTATCTACTATCTTCTAAGATTTAAATAGTTTATCATCAATTTTATCACTGGGACTCAGCTTAATAAATAAACCACATCATCGAATCATCCCTGCACTACGGGCCAAGGATATTCATTAGTGTCACGTCCACGAATTATCCCTGCACTACGGGCCAAGGATATTCGTGTAATCATCAATGGTCATGATCATGCCAAAAACTATCCATTAATGCACTACGGGCCAATGATGACTTTTATCATTTGTAACATTATAGGTCATGATTATACCGAATTATCCCTGGTCATAATCATACCAATCAACAGTCCATCTATGCACTACGGCCAAAGATGACTTTCATCACAATATAAGCATGATGATGATGACAATGATATAAGAATTCAATTAAATGAAAGCAAAGGATAAATTTTAAAGATTTATAATTTAATTTATCCAGAATTCAATAATGTCCAAATTATCAACATGATACTGCTTTGTGGAGTAAAATTCAAGAATAATATCCATGTATCAAAAATAATTTGGACAGAAAAGAAATAAATTTTTTGGGTGAATAGTACCCCGTGAATAGTACCCCGACATGAAAAGTGTCCCAAATACCCGAGTGAATAATATTTAAGTGAATAGTAACCTGTGAATAGTACCCCGGTATAAAAAGTACCCCGAATCCCCGAGTGAATAATATTCGAGTGAATAGTAATTGTGTGAATAGTAACCCGTGAATAGTACCCCGTGTGAAAATATTGATATTTAATAAGAAAGTTCAGATCAATATTCCATTGAAACGATACTGGATAAAGCACAAAACTCAAGGATATTCCACTAATTTTAGGGTTTATAGAAGCAATACTTACTATAGTAAGTTTAGATCTAAGAATATGAAAAGAAATAACATACGAAACTGCAAATGGATTTTCACCGTCATGCGCGATGCGTAATCCGCGTGAGCAAGTTATTCCGACATATTTAAAGGATGAATACTAAAAATAGTATTCCTTATGAATACGAAAGAAATAATACCCCTTATGAATACAACAAATAATATCCTTTACCTTAGTAGAAGACTGGATACTGCAATAGTGAAGTAACATAATACTCTTCTTCTTTCTCTCTATAGCTTCTCTTGTGAGTCTTAGTGAATTGGTGAGAATGAAAGAAGAATTAAGCTTCTATTTGTAGGAAAATAGACTAAATAGTAACTAATTCACGGATGGTCCAGATTGATTTACTATTAAAACCGACGGTCCATATTGATTTACTATTAAAACCATAACCGACGGTCCAGATTGAAACCACCACCGACGGTCCAGATTGATTTATTAAAACCACCACCTGCGGTCCAGATTGATTTACTATTAAAACCACCACCGACAGTCCAGATTGATTTACTATTAAAACCACCACCGACGGTCCATATTGATTTACTATTAAAGTCACCACCGACGGTCCAGATTAATTTACTATTAAAACCACCATTAATGGTCCGGATTGATTTACTATTAAAACCACCATCAATGGTCCAGATTGATTTGCTATTAAAACCACCATCAATGATCCAGATTAATTTACTTATTACACTTTGGTATCCTAAAGTTTTCCAAGTTTACATTATTCCCCTCTAACTTTTGTAATTCACTTATCTTCAATAAACACATTTTTAATATATTAACAATTATTCATCATTAATATTATAACTCACAATATTTAACAACCAGATCATTCCCAAGAAATAAGGGGCTTTCCGATAAGGATTTCTCCCTATTGGCGTGCAATTAGGCTACCAAACCTCTCCTCGACAAAACTTTTTAGACATCGTCAATATTGCCAATAATAATATGAATAACTTTGTCGTCTCAATTATTGATTTAATAATATAAAATATTATGCATATGATACTGTGACAATAATTGAATCAATAATATGAT
This sequence comes from Panax ginseng, assembly GCA_020205605.1. Taxonomy (NCBI): domain Eukaryota; kingdom Viridiplantae; phylum Streptophyta; class Magnoliopsida; order Apiales; family Araliaceae; genus Panax; species Panax ginseng. Next base: position 57,263,428 of record CM035140.1, on the reverse strand, counting down.
AGATATTATACAGCAACTACTATAGCAATAATTGAATAAACTAAGTGGCTTCTTACGTAAGCATCAATAATCAATACCGCGTGCTACTATGAAACCACACGTATTACTGTACTTTTACGACCAGGTATTTCAATAGTTAACGGTAAAACTTTTGCCGTTATTTTTATAAAAAGATATTTCTGTCATTTTTTAACTCCGAAAGTTATTCCGTTGTGAGGTCCACCAATGATTGTGCCATCGTACGAATATTCCCTATTAAAACGAATATTCCTCGACCAATCTAATATTTTATATCAACTTGCTTACTTTGCAAAATTTTTACATATCACCCTTAACTTTAACCCTTTATCAATTTAACCATTTACTAAATAAAATAATAATTATAAAAAAATTGAATACTTTTATTTCATAAAATTCGGGGTCTTACAATCTCCATTCCTTATGAAATTTTGCCCTCGAAATTTACGTACGTACCTGGTATATCGAAGATGTGAGGATACCTTGATTTCATTTCAGATTCTAACTCCCATGTCATTTCCTCAACATCATGGTTTCTCCACAAAACTTTGACTTGAGGTATAACCTTGGAGCGTGGAATATGCTCCTTCTTATCCAAGATCTCGACAGGTACCTCCTCATACGTTAAATCTTCGGCTATTTTTTCTGGTTCTAATTCAATAATATGGTTCGGGTCGTCCACATATTTACGTAACATCGATATGTGAAAAATGTTATGAACACGCGACATACTTGGCGGTAAAGTGAGTCTATAGGCCATAGTTCCTACTCGATCGAGGATTTTAAATGGACCAATAAATTGAGGGTTTGAGCTTTCCTCACTTCATCGACTCTTGCTTCTAGAATAACGCCTTCTTGAACCTTCTTCTTCACATTCATCAGTTCGGAGTCTGTAGCTTGAGCGGCTTTAACTTTATTGATTAAAGTTGATTCTAATCATATATTCACTATCTTCACGTAGGTTCTTGGAGTCTTTAACTCTATCTTCATCTTTTGTAAGTCGTACAAAATGGGTCTTTGTGTTAACAATATCGCACTCGTAAACGCATACGATCTTCCACTCAATGCGTCAGCTACCACGTTCGCTTTTCTAGGATGGTATTGAATGGTATTATTGTAATCTTTCAACAGCTCGAGCCAATGTCTTTGGCTCATGTTACATTCGTTCTGGGTGAAGAAATATTTGAGGGTTTTGTACCGGGTTCAAGGTCGATACAAAATTTGATTTCACGCTCTGGGGTAGGTTAGGAAGTTCTTCGGGAAATACGTCAGGAAATTTATTAACAATAAAAATATCATTCAAATCTGACGTATTTTTGTTTAAATCTGTTACATAGGCTAAGAAAGCTTGACATCCGTGTTTCAATAAACGAATAGCTTTATGGCTTGATATGACAGTGATTGACTTTAGTGGTCTGGTTGCTTGAATTTTCATAATAGGTTGGTTAGGAGTATGAAAGCTAACAACCTTACCAAAATAATCAATTTTTGCATGATGAGTAGTTAACCAATCAATCCCTAAAATCACATCGAATGCAAGTATTTTCAAAGAGATAAGATCGACAGGTAACGTGAAAGTGTCGATTTGAATCAAATAGGATTTATAAACAGTGGATGTAACGAAGGTTTCTCCCAACGAAGGTTCAACAGATAAGACAAAGTCTAATTTCTTCGGAGTTAAATTTAAACATTGAGCGCAAGTAGGAGAAATAAAAGAATGGGTAGAGCCATTATTAAATAAGGTATAGACTTCGCAAGAGTTTATGATTAGCTTACCCGTGATAACTTCGTTTGGGTTCCTCGTCAAAAAAACTCTCTCTCTTAAACTACAAATTTTGACTTGTCTGGGGCATCCTTTGGCGTCACCATCTCAGCTGGACTTGACTTCACTACACGACAAAATCGAGCTAGGTGACCTTCTCTTCCGCAATTGTAACACGCTTTGGACTACATCGTCTAGTTTGGACTGATGTGTCCCTCCCCTCCGTATTTGAAGCATATGATCGGTGATCGTTCTCCTTCCTTGAAAATGGGTGCTGGTGCTGCTGTCTTTCCATCATTGTTGAACCTTCTCTTCTTGAAATTGTTCTCACTTAGTTCACCTTACCTATTATTTTGGCCATGATTACCACAGAAGTGGTTACCATTTTTAGTATGATAATTTCCTCCATGATGGTTATCGTTGTTCCGATGGTCGTTGTCACCAGTACGATTATTATCATGTTGTTGGTCGTTACCTTTTGGTTGGGCTGAGTCATTATCACGCTCTAATAACTGAGCCCTATTCACAACATCTGAATATAAACAAAGTTTGTGAGAAATGAGGTATTGACGTATTTCGGGTTTCAAACCTCGCAGAAACATTCGCGTCATTCGCTCCTCATTATCTACCAAATGGGATGCAAACCGAGATAACTTCGCAAATTTAGCATCATACTGCGATACGGTTATATTGTTTTGCTCCAGCTTGATGAATTCAACCTCCTTCATGTGACGAATACTTTGGGGAAAGTACTTGTCATTGAACAATTCTTGGAACTTCTCCCAAGACATATTGAGTGCGGCAGGCTGGGTACGTTTTACAGATTCCCACCAGTAATCTGCCTCTTCACGCAACATAAAGGTGAAAAAAGGAACCTTTTGCTCCTCAAGCATTCCAAGACATCAAATATCTTGGTAATCTGCTTTATCCACGTCTCTGCCTTAAGTGGTTCTGGCTTTCCCAAAAACTCCGGCGGTCCCAGCTCCTTGAACTGCGTAGCGGTGACCAGCCGTAGGTTGCCGGTGTTTCCACCTGTATTTTGAACATGAGTCTCTCGTTTGGTTTTGTATAAATTCAAAAAAAGTTCCAAAATATACCATCGTTCGTCATTTGGTCGGTGTTGTTGTTTACACGAGGATTATTGCCTTCCTGATGCACATTAACCTATGTATTGATCGTTGGAGACTCAACGGTCTCATGTGTTTCATTGCTTATCTCGACATTTTCAGATGCCATTTTCAAACACTGTCACAAAACAAGGGTTAGTTGACATACCACATATTATCCCTATACTCTGACCGACCAATTAAATAACAAATAAACTTTGGTAGGTCATACTAGCGAAGGAATTACCCGTCTCTCCCCTCCTAGTTCTAGTCTCACATCTCAGCCAGTGATCATATCCCTAAGCTTTGCTACCAACTGTGACTCCCCCAAAACAAGTATACATCACCCATCTTGGGTCGCCAAATACATGGTACTGAATACAAATACAAACTTAATTATACAACATTAGTTGAGAGTTTTTACATGAATATTGTCTCATAGACAATATCCAAACTCAAATTTAATCCTCATTACATTTATTATCACACTAAATAGTGAGGATTACTAAAACAGCCATCTCGGACCATCATTCTATTTCCCGACTAATCCCGACTATGTTCTCATTTCTTGAAGAGAATAATGAAAGGAAAAGAGTGAGCTCAACTAGCCCAATAAGAAATATTATGACTAAGATAATGCAGAATAAATTATCGTTAGCCTTCAACAGTGTTAAGCTGATAAAATATAATAAACATCAAGTTTAACTGCAGCGGAACAAGCAATCCATTAGAAGAGTCAAGTAGATCATGATATCTACTATCTTCTAAGATTTAAACAGTTTATCATCAATTTTATCGCTGTGACTCAACTTAATAAATAAGCCGTTCATCGAATCATCCCTGCACTACGGGCCACGGATATTCATTAGTGTCACGTCCACGAATTATCCTTGCACTACGGGCCAAGGATATTCGTGTAATCATTAATGGTTATGATCATTGTTGGGTAAAATCTAATTACGCACATCACGCAAGTATACGTGGTCAACAAGTAATATAATAGTAAGTAGAGTATCATTCCCTCAGAGACTTAGCAAGAATTTAATTTCACAATTACCAATTTCCTATTAATCCTAATTTTATTAAACCAATCAATTTCCAATTTATAAATAAAAGTATTAGAAAGATTAAAATCACCAAACAATCAATAAACACTAAAAATTGAATTTTCAAACAAATAATGGAGAATTAGGCTTTCGACTTCACTCTAAGCATCACTCTGATTTTTACACCTTTATTCTAGTTTAACTCACTATCTCGGTTTATTAATCAAGAACACGTATGTAGCACTAACCACCTCTCGATGCACTAATACCGTATTAACCCAAATCCACAATTAAGATAGAATTACGTTAAACACCTTAATCAGCTAACTCACTATATCTCTATGTGAATTACAATTAAAGAAGGTTGAAGTTCAAGCTCTCTATCTGATTACATGCGATGTCAAGCATATCTCTACCCTAACATTCATCAAGATTCTGTTCATTCACATAAATCAAGAACACATGCTATATTAATTAAGTCTAGTCTTGTATTTCATCTCTCGAGTTCATACAAGTCCACAAAGAATCGTTGATCATGCAATTCATAAATTCACGCTCAAATTAATATAGATAAACTGGATAATAGCTTATTAAACTGAAATCAAAGATTACATAATCATCGTTCCACTTAAAGATATGTCTTAAGCCTAAAAAGTAATTAGTTCATAATAAACGAAATAATAACTGAATAAATTAAAGATAACATCTTCTCAATTACAAATATAAACTAAAGTAGAAGAATAATGCAGAACACCCTTCACTTTAGCCTTTATCCGTAATCGATATGATCGTTCTTCAAAATCTTCACTCCGTTGCTCAATATAAAATTCTGTAATTAATCTTCGTTAATTGCTTTGCATGACACTGATTTCGTTGTTTGTTGAGAAATATTTATCCAACCACTAAGTTCTGGCCGAAATCCCATGCTAATCAGAGTCCCAAAGCTATCCAAGTCCCACAATCCATGTTCCAGCAGTGTCGAGGTACGATAGGAGAGCCAAAATTCGGGACCCCCCCGCCCCGGTGGGGGTATGTGCATAGGAAATGCCCGCCCCGACGGGCTAGGCCACTGCTAACTGGAATGAAGATCCCCCGCCCCAGTGGGGGTGTAGAGGTAAAATAGGCCCGCCCCGGCGGGGGTGTATTCTGCTTCCTGACATGCTTGAATTTCATGCTTGCTTCCAAAATTGCTCCAAATGACTCCCTTCTTTTGTAGCTTGCCAACCAACCATCCTACACATAAAAATAACAATAAACAAGTACAAATGCACATGAAAACAAGGAATTAACAATGATTAAGCTTGAAATGAAAATCGATTCGTGGATATAAAATCCACTTATCAAAATCCCCCAAACTTAAACCGTGCTAGTCCTCGAGCACAAAACAAACTACATGCTATGCAATGCAATGCAATGAGATGTACTATATCTAATTATCTGTCTAAGAATCCAACAGTATCACATAATCCAATTTATTCCTTCGGCCTCAGAAAAATCAAGCAAACATTACAACACTTCATATTAAAACCAATCAATAACTTCTTATCAATCCTTGAATCTTATACTGTCATCACTAATATAGTGTGTGTGTGATCAACATCTATGCTAACTGATATTAATTCAAATTCAACACATAACCAATCTCGTATTAGGAATCATACAGAATAAACTCAAAAATTTTAAAAACAAACAAGTTCCAACTAAAAGCAAACATTTACCAAGAATAGGGGTTCGAATAGGGTATTCATGCTCTTTTTTTTTCATTGATGGGAGCTCTTTGCCTTTATTTCCCTACTTCTCTTTATTTTTCTTTTCTTTCTTTCTTTTTTTAGATTTTTAGATAGATGGTTGGTGAGTGCGTTTTACGCTGCATCTCACGCCTGTGTTTATGGAGAGTATTTCTCCACAACCCACCACAAGACTCAACTAGCTTTTATTTTCTTTGTTTTTTCTTTTTCTGAAGCTTATATACCCTACTTTTCCCCCAAACTTAGGTTCTTGCCTAATTTGTCGTATTTACTGCCTATTCTTGTCATTCTTTTATTTATACTAGCATTATCCTTTAGAAACTATCTATGTATCAATTTAAAATACTCAATCGACACATATGTTATTAGCGTTCTAACCGATTTATACCATTTTCAAACAAGAATACGATCCAAATCATAACAGAACCTACATCAAGGTTCTAATAATTAGTGATGTATTTGTCAACTTAACCTCTAATTTCATCATTGGCCACAATAAAATGAACTACAACACTACTGAATATATGTAACACAACACAATTCTAATTAATTTTTTTATTTTTTTTTATATATATGGCATAACATAACAAGATGCAACATAGCAAAAATGCAGAATTAACAAAACTAATTATGCACCTAAGATAGTATGCAATTATATGATTATATGAATACAACATCACAAATCCTTAAACTAACATGCACTACAAATGCAACACTACTAATGCATGCAAACAAATAATGCAAAATAAAATCTAACTCCCCCAAACTTAAAAATTACAATGCCCTCATTGGATAGATATAGCAGTAAAAATCTGAGGACTTCCCTGTAATCACTTTAGGCCTGGGGTGGTGGTGTGTTGTGTTCTTCTTCTTCCTCCGAATCACTTGGTGGAAAGCGTGGCATTTGACCCGGTAGCTGGTATGGAAACTGGGCAGTAGGATTGAAGCTTTGGAGCGTCGTGTTCAATGATGCGAACGACAAGTTTATTGCATCAAACATATGGTCTTGTCTCGCTGCGAGCCGCCCCATCTCCCTTCGTGCTGCTTAGTTGCGCTCCTCCATTTGTGGCTGAAATGCAAGAAACTGAGGGATAGATATGGCGTCAGAAGATGGTGTCGCCTTAGTTCCTTACTCTCCCATAGTCTCGTCCTCATCATCCGAGGTGTCTTCAGCGTCAGCTTCGTCCTCCGAAGCTGATGGAAATACAAATCCTAACCCTCGAGGATGTGATTCACCTCTAGCCCACACCGAATACCGCAGTATCATTCTGGAATCTAGTAGCTGTAGCAGCATTTGAGTGGGTTCATCATTAGACCATCGAACACCTGCTTGGCGACACAACCCATATATGGGTGTGGCAAGCCGCCCGAAAAATTACCCGTAGGCATCGGCGAATGGAAAAACTGATTATGGCTCCGACGTCGATGATGAAGTCTTACACAATTGCATATAGAAGTAGTGCCTTCTCCTTGGTCACATCAGAGGTATGCGTGGATGGAAACAGTTTAGCACATAAAAAGGCATACCATATCTTTCCATACCGATTGAGATCCTTGCTATGAAAAACTGTGCCTCCTTTTTGACCCTTTATCCATGTTGTTCCCGGCTTAGTCATTTCTTTGAGAACCGCCTCAAAGTTAGGATCGAAATCACGCAAGTGAGCATATTGGCATTGTCGAGCACGCGTAACTGATAATACATGTTGATGGCATCGACACTGAATGAGACCAATCTACTCCGCACAAAAGCATTGAAAGGTGCCTTGTCCTCGGCGTTAACATAAAATTCTCGAACCACATTTACCACAGCGGCCTTGGGCTCCTCCGTGAATTTGTTCCATCCTTTTTGATAAATCTGTTGCATCATCTCACCATCGACATGGTCTGGTGCCAACCCCCGCTCTGGTGTGAGTGCTTTTGTAGACATGTAGTCATATCGGTCGGCGGCGGCGACACTAACGAATTTCCGTCGGTCGAAGGTCCGTGTCGGTTGTGCGGGTCTTGAACTTCCTCCTCTTTGTCATTTTGATGCGGGTTGAGATGCCATTGAATTCTGGAAGCTTAGACAACAATATCTCCCCCCAAAATTGGTTCACACAAACTGTCAAACACTTGATGTGCACAGTGATGTAATCCCCCAAAACTTGATGATCTTTGTGGCAATTATGGTGAGAGAAGATGAAGAACCAGTTCAATTGTGACTCACACTCAATTGCTATACACTTTCCTCAGTAATTTGCTTAATTCATAGCTTTTGGAGATGTAGATGGAAGGATGTGGTGAACTTGGGTCAAGAGGATAGGTTTATATAGAGGTGGTGTGATGGAGAAATTTAGGAGTAATGGATTGATGGATTGAAGTAGTGGGAAATGTAATGTAGTAGGGTAATGGAGTTACAATTACCTCATTCGTGAGAGAGTGGGTATAATGGATTGAGAGCTGTGGGGGATGAGAAGTAGTGGAGATATGAAGTGGGAAGTAATTCTTTGAAACCGCTATACAAATTCCAGACCCAGCCTGACCCAGGGTTTAGTCTTTTAGGGCCCTACTAGCGGCATGTACTCTGCAAACTGAGCTATGTTCTCTTCTTTTCTTTCATGTTACTCCACTTAATGAGTATTTAAATATGCTGTAAGCCATGAAACATATACGTGAGTATATTGTTGATCATTCCGAGCATGGTTGAGAGCTTAACAAGACTCATACAATATAATAACTACTTAATGAACTTATTATATATCACTAATTATGCTAAACTATAATTTGACAGTTATGATTAAAAATATGAAAAATAAAAGTACGATTGGGTTGCCTCCCAATTAGCACTTGATTTTAAGTCATTCAGCCTGACTACTCCCTGTTTCATCCCGGATCGGTTGGGCTATTCACGGCATGATGTTTATTTATCGCATAACACCAACATTGTTGTATTGCATGTCCATTCACTTGCATGTTGGATGATGAATTTGACTTTCTATCCTCGATTAACGCCTTAAGACCACTATCCTCTTTGCAATCCCTGAACTTGACGCGTGTAGACTTCTCGAGCAACTCGCACTCTTCCTTGGCAGTCAGGATTGGGATTTCCTTGAACACTTTCACCTTAACTACCTGATCAAACACTTTTATAATCAGTTCTCCGTTAGGCACGTCAATCAGTGTTCGTCCAGTCGCCAGGAATGGTCGTCCCAAAATGATAGGGATGTTTTTATCTTCCTCAAAATCTAATACCACAAAAATTGTTGGGAAGATCAATGAATCAACTTTGACCAATACGTCTTCAACTATTCCTAATGGGTATGTTAATGATCTATTGGCGAGCTGTAGACTAATATTGGTTGGTTTTGCTTCCTTTAACCCCAGCTTTCGATAAATGGACAGTGGCATAAGGTTTATACTCGCTCCTAGATCGCATAGAGCTCTCCCTACATCTTGATTGCCAATTGCACAAGGAATTGTAAAACTTCCCGGATCTTTCAATTTAGGAGGAAGCTTTTTTTGTAGTATTGCACTATATTATTCGGTCAACGCCACTATTTCAAAGTCATTGACCTTGCGTTTCTTTGACAGTATGTCTTTCATGAACTTGATATAATGTGGCATCTGCTCAAGTGCTTCGACAAATAGAATATTAATGTGTAATTGTTTGAATATATCCAAAAAACTTCAAAAACTGGTTCTTCAACTTGTCACTTTTTGGCCTTTGAGGAAAGGGTGCATGTGGTGTAACTTTAATTTATTTATCTTCTTTTTCCACCATTTTCTTTGTATATTTCTTTTCAATTTCCTTCTCTTCGTCCTCACATTCTTCTACTGTACTGGCTTTCTTATCCAATTTAGAAGTCAACTCCGTACCGCTCCTGAGCGTAATAGCGTTACACTGCTCGTGATTTCCCTTTGGATTCTTTTCCGTATCACTCGACAAACGTTCCTTGAGGCCTGCTGTTTAAAGCAAAAGCTATTTATCCCATCTGATTTTCCAAATTCTTGATGGCTATTTCATTGTTTTTCATGGCCATTGCTTGATTTTTCATGGCTACCTCGTTGCTCGTTATGTACTTTGATAACAACTCCTCTAAATCTGATTTCCTCTCTTGATGTTGAGCTGCTGGTTGTTGATTCTAAAATCCTGGGGGATACGACGGGCATGGGAATTGATGATTCTGATTATTATTCCACTACAAATTAGGCTGGTTCCTATTCCCCTGATTATATGTATTTTGGTATACATTTTGTGGAATTTTGTTGTAGCTACCCACAAATTGTACTGGCTCTGGGTTGATTGCACAGTGATCCGTCGGATGTTCCCCCATGCACAATTCATAAATAACCGTAACTTGCTGTGTCTGTCCTCCTGACCAAACGTCGAACTTCTTGGAGAGTGATGAAATTTGCGATGTTATTGTCGTCACTCCATCTACTTCTAACACTCCAGCGACTGTAGGTTGTGTCATTCTTGTCGTGGGCCACTGATAGTTGTTAGCAGCCATTGTCTCTATCAACTGATATGCCTCCTCATAGTTCTTTGCCATAAAAGCTCCCCCTGACGCTGCGTCAATACTGGTCCTGAGATTCCCATGTAGTCCGTTGTAAAATGTATTCATCTGTAACCACTTAGGCAATTCATGATGTGGGCATTTTCTTAGCAATTCTTTGTATCTCTTCTATGCCTCGTACAATGACTCCCCATGTTGCTGATCAAACATGGTAATTTCGTTCCTCATCTTTGCAGTTTTTGCTGGAGGGAAGAATTTTGCTAGAAATTTCTGAGCCAGGTCATCCCATGTCGTTATCGAACCCGCTGGTAGAGTGTAACCTACTCTTCGCCTTGTCCAGTAGAGTGAATGGGAACAAGCGAAGTTTAACTGCTTCATCCGACACCCATTGAACTAGAAAGTGTCACATATTTCCAAAAAACTGATCAAATGCTCGTTAGGATCGTCATTTGCAAGTCCGCCAAACTGAACCGAGTTTTGGATCATTTAAATCGTCCCAGGCTTGATTTCAAATGTATTCGCAGACTATTGCGAGTTCGGTGATACTCATTGCGCACTTTCGATCACTTTGGGTGTAGCAAAATCCCTCAACGCTTTCTAGTCTTCGGCAGCCATTGCTTTTTCTTTGTCAGAATTTTTGAAGTCGTCCCTTGTTTCCTTGATCCACTTACTTAACCTCTGAAACCTTCTCTCAATATCGTCCTCAAAAGGAAGCAAGTCTGGATTTTTGGATCGAGTTTGCATAAACCAACTTCAAAAATCTGAAATAAGATTAACAAAACAAAAACAAAAAGTGTTTAAGTAAAACTGGACTAATTAAACTGATATTGCAAAATAATAAAATCTATACTAAAGTCCCCGGCAATGGCGCCAAAAACTTATTTGGTAAAATCTAATTACACACAACATGCAAGTATATGTGGTCAACAAGTAATATAATAGTAAGTAGAGTATCGTTCCCTCAGAGACTTAGCAAGAATTTAATTTCACAATTACCAATTTTCCTATTAATCCTAATTTTATTAAACCAATCAAATTCCAGTTTATAAATAAAAGTATTAGAAAGATTAAAATCACCAAACAATCATTAAACACTAAAAACTGAATTTTCAAACAAATAATGGAGAATTAGGCTTTCGACTTCACTCTAAGCATCACTCTGATTTTTACACCTTTATTCCAGTTTAACTATAAGACCCCAACTTTTATGAATAAAGATGAATTTTCTATAAATATCATTTTTGAATATTAAGGAGTGAATTTGATATAATGTTATAGTTGTGGGTAATATTTATAAATTTTGCAAAGTACGCAAGTTGTTATATTATATTCGATTGATCGGGGAATATTCGTTTTAATAGGGAATATTCGTACGACGACACAATCATTGGTGGACCCCACAACGTAATTATCGTCAGAATGAGAAAACGACAGAAATATCTTTTTATGAAAATAACGGCGGAAGTTTTATTATTAACTGTTGAAATAACCGGTGTTAAAAGTACAGTAATACGTGTGGTTGCATAGTAGCACACGATATTGATTATTGATGCTTACGTGAGAAGTCACTCAGTTTTACTCAATTATTGTTACAGTAATTACTGCGTAGTATCTCACGTTATTTGATTCAATTATTGTCAATATTTTATATATTATTAAATCAATAATTGAGATGACAAACTATTCTAATTATTATATGCATAATTAACAATGTCTAGAAAGTTCTGTCGAGGAAAGGGGTTTGGTTATCTAATTGCGCGCCAATAGGGAGAAATCCTTATTGGAAAGCCCCCTCTTTCTTTGAAACAATCTGGTTGTTAATATTGCAAGTTATAATAATATGAATAAAGGTTGTTAAAAATATTGAGGGGATTTTTATGAAGTATTTGATGTAAATTTTGCTTATTTTATGGACCTCCATTTACCCATTTTTCAAAATAATCGGTAGAAAATTATTTTATATAATAAATGTGGGGGCCACATGTGGGGCCCACATGTTGAAAAATGAATGTCAGGAGGAGAAGTCTTGGAATTGTCATGGGTGGAGTTAATTTTAAACGACATGTGTTAATATATATATATATATATATATATATATATATATATATTATAATAAGTTTTGTTTGTTATGAAAAATAGAATATATTTAATTTTATTGAATATTATATTAATAATTTGAAAATTTTGGACGACGGAAGATTTTTTTCGCTATTCGTGAATTTTTGAATTGCATCCGTGATAAAACAGTACCCCTTCCATTCTCCTATAAATAGGATGCTTAGTTAGAATTGAAAATCACACCAGAATCAGAGAATTCTTCTTCTATAATCTTGAGCGTATTTCTTTAGAGTTTAAGAAAGCTTTGAGCGTAGAAAACAGTGAAAGTTTTCTTCAAGAATATATCCACTATACCAGTTGGAATACTCTTCTTTTTAAGGTAATGTATGCTATTTTTATTCAATATTCGCTTGAAATAATATTTTCTTCCATACTTTGTAGTATGTAAGTAATATTATTTCGTTTCAGATTTCAAATTCTATACTCATTTTGTTAAAGTTTTGGCTTCTATACTCCATGAAATTAGTAGAATATCCTTGATATTTGCGCTTCATCTAGTATCTTTTCATGGAAATATTATTCTGAGCATTCTTGATAAGTTTTAACTTTTTCATGTCGGAGTACTATTCACGGAGTTACTATTCTCGAAGTACTATTCACGGGATACTATTCACTCGGTTACTATTCACCTGGGATACTATTCATGATAAAAATTGATTCATTTTTAGTCCAAATCATTTTTGGTACAATATGATTCTTGAATTTTACTCCACAAAGAAATATCATGTTGACAATTTGGACGTTATTGTATTCTGGATAAATTAAATTATAAATCTTTAAAAATTTATCATTTGCTTTCTTTTAATTGAATTCTTATATCAACGTCATCATCCTCATGCTTATATTATGTTGAAAGTCATCTGTGGCCGTAGTGCATAGATGGACTTGGTATGATTATGATCAGGGATTATTCAGTATAATCATGACCATAATATTACAAATGATGTGATAAAAGTCCTCATTGGCCCGTAGTGCATTGATGGACAGTTTTTGGCATGATCATGACCATCGGTGAAAACACGAATATCCTTGGCCCGTAGTGCATGTATAATTTCTGGTCGTGATATTAATGAATATCCTTAGCCGTAGTGCAGGGGTGATTCGATGATGTGGATTATTTATTAAGATGAGTCTCAGCGATAAAACTGTTGATAAACTTTTTAAATCATAGAAGATAGTAGATTTCATGTTCTACTTGACTCTTCTAATGGATTGCTTGTTCCGCTGCAGTTAAACTTAATGTTTATTATATTTTATCAGTTTAACATTGTTGAAGGCTAATGATAAATTATTATGCATTATCTTAGTCATAATATTTCTTACTGGGCTAGTTGAGCTCACCCTTTGCTTTCATTGTTCTCTTCAGGAAATGAGAATATATGTGACGCCCCCAAAATAGGTATACATCACCCATCTTGAGTCGCCAAATACATGGTACAAAATTCAAATACAACTGTCGTGTAAAATACGACAAAACATAAACTGAGAGTTTTAATACGAATATTGTCTCCTAGACAGTATTCAACTCAAATGGAGTCCTCAATATATTTATCATCACACTATTTCATAGAATAGTGAGGACTACTAATGCTATCATTTGGATGAAATCACTCCGCTCCCCGACTAGTCCGACTCGTTATCATTTTACGAAGAGAACAATGAAAGCAAAAGGGTGAGCTCAACTAGCCCGATGAAGAAATATTATGACTAAGATAATGCGAGAATAATTTATCGTTAGCCTTCAACGATGTTAAACGATAAAATATAACAAACATCAAGTTTAAGCTGCGGTGAACAAGCAATCCATTAGAAGAGTCAAGTAGAGCATAAAATCTACTATCTTCTATGATTTAAAAAGATTTTTCATCACTTTTATCGCTGAGACTCAGCTTAATAAATAATCCACATCATCAAATCACCCCTGCACTACGGCAAAGGATATTCTTTAGTATCACAACCACAAATTATCCATGCACTACGTTAACGACCCCAAAATTCATACAATAATATTCTCCTGTAAAAACCCCAAAATTCATACAATAATATTCTCCTTCTCGATCGTTAACAATACACTTTACTTTATCTTTACATCATTATTCGATATTAAAAACACTAAAAATGCGGAATATTTAAAACTTTTATACATTTCCTTTTGTATTGCCCTAAATCGCAACCTTTACATTACCTCTCTTTGATTCAAATTTATATCATGAATCGTTACAACAAAATGACTATACAAAGTCTTACATCATAAATAGATATCCATATACACCGGATAACTCAATTTAAAATTCAACAACATGTTACATTAAAAATCTTATATACATTTCTCATAAAACATAAGTAATCTTCGTGAATATGGATCTCTATAACTCACTTAGCACATATCCTTTTACCTTAATTCCTTGACATAAAAGTGGTTATTTGCAAGAGTGAGCTCGACATTGAACAAAATCTAACGAGCTTCATGCATCACATAGCACATAATAACATGCTAAACATACATATCATAATAATTAAAGTAACATGGCATACATACTTTTAATTCACATAGCAAATATAAAGATTGAGTTCCTTACTCAATCCTCCTTATTAACCAAAACAATACTGATCATAAATTGACTTTAACATTTCACGATTTCAACATGTATAACATATCATGCAATTTAAAATGAGTTCATCAAGTTCACGTAAAAATAGGAACCGAAAGACTTGCCTTGATCGTTGTTTACCAATAATGATTTAACGAGTTACGATTATACGCACTTCACGTGTCCTACACAATTATATAATCATACACATCAACTATTAGTCACATAACAACATATAGTAATTGTAATGTAAACTCTACTCCACATCTCATAATCTTTCCTATTAATTAACACACAATATTCAATTAGATTGTGTTAACTTTTTGACTTATGACTCATTATATTTCTTCTTAGTCAAACTCGAAGTTCATTCAAGTGGTTAAGTCTTGCTAGGACTACTTATTGGTTTTATATTAAACCCATTTCATATCCTATAATATTCATTTCAATTGAATTGAAACACTTTTTAAGTTGAATAACACTTGGCACGGCGTTTCGACGTTCAATCGTCACATGCCCGATTTGCCTCTCTTGTGTATGCTTACTATACTTTTATAACTTATCTAATACATTATTTATTAATGTTAAGCATCATTATATTTACCAACATTCATATTTTTTTAACTTAGAATAACATCTTTTATCGTCAGAAGCACTACACATGCATATGTGCATGCCCGACGCCCTCCGATTGTCCCTGAAAACACAACAGTCCTAAAGATGACCATCTTGACTATTGTTACAGACCTCAAATTGAAACACTTAAAGAACGAAAGTTGTAGGTCTACTCGTTCTCGTTCCGGATCATTTTGAATCACCTCAATCGGAGTTCGTATGAGAAAGTTATGGCCATTTTACTAAATGAGGTAAAAAGCTGTCGAGCCAGAGTTACATTAAAACAGCACATACGAGAACTAGGCTAACCGATGGCGGCCGGGCGCTGAAACTTCGATCTTTGGCGCAATTTTGGCTACTGAAGGCACAAAACTTGCAGAACCCAACCATCGGAGAACAGAACGACTAAATTTCTAGCTATAACTTAATTTCTAACACTAATTAACATGTATAACTTATGCCAATTACACATATACAAATTACCCAACATGTATATACTAATTTAAACCACTAAACAACAATCACATAAAACTTAATTCCTTGAAAACCATATTTTAAACCCAAAAAGTCCATTTTTATACTTCTAGACACTGTGAACACGATAATCATAGTTTATAAACCAATTTTAATTCCTTGAGACTACGATTCTCTGAACTTCATAACAAATCAATATACTCAACGTTAAATTCCACGGTTAGCTAATAGTCAATTAGTCATTTATTACCAAGCCATGTTCATGCTTATCTTTACTGTAAAACCAATTTCGTTCATGTTCATGTTCATGCTAGTTATAACAATACAACCACGTACAATTACCATAATTCAGTTGTATTGCCTAATTCAGAACATAGAATTCACAAAACATAGAAATTTTATGCCGTAAAACTCATACATATACATATATCTATATAATATTAAGTTTAAAACACATACCTTCAATTACTAAGATAATATTTGCTAACTCCACTGTAATTCGTTTGAAACTGCAAGAATTCTCTCTCAATCCTCTCACAAATATTCTGTAACTTTCTTTCCTTTCTCTGAAAATCGTTTCTGAAAATTCCTGTTTTCTTTCTTAGGCTTAAGCCATATACAATATAAATAATATAAAATAAAACTAACGAACATCTTTTTCAAACGTTTTAAAACCGATGCCACTAATGGCCTTATTAAAATAACGGTTATCAATTTAATATATATTTTATTTATATTTTGTTTAATTTAATTTATATTATTAATAAATCAAATTTAAAAATCCAAAAGTCATAGGGCTTTGTTTGGCAAAATTATTTAAAACTTAAAGACTTAATATATTTAAGCCTTGTTTGGCAAAATAAATTAAAACTACTTTAATTTATTTTAATAACCACTTATAATAAAGTTATTTGTCACACTTCTTTTAATTAAGTTTTCATACTTCATCTAATTAATACCAATAATAATTTATCAATTAAATCATTAAATCACAAAACTCAATACAAATAATTACCCATCAAAATGAAATATCAATATAATAATTCATTTAATCAATATAAACTCTCTAATTTAATTATTAAATTAAATTAGAACATTATCCATAATTATTAATTTCTTTAACTCATTTATTATTTTTAAACAAATAATTAACCAAATCAAATCAAATCAATTAAAAAAATTTATTCAACGATAAACACATCCATTAAATATTTATATAATTCAATAAATATTTAAATATTATAATTAAAAAATCTGGATTGTTATATCATTCCCTCCTTACAAGGATTCTGTCCTCAGAATCACAACTCAAACTACTCACTCGTTACAATCTTCCCTTTACTTACAAAGATTACATCCCCGAATCGAAGACACAAAATTAAACAAATAACTCGAGTAATCTTTCATCATTTTATCTAAATATAGATTTTATATTTCCTACTACATTCATTACCTTAATAAATTCTAGGTTTCATTTCATAACTTTCACTTGAACTCAATTATATTCTGAGTATTATATTCTTAACTCATTCATTTCCTTTTCTAAGTATCGCTATCACAAACACTCAGGATATTACATTCACCCTTTCTTCTAAGAATTTCGTCCTCAAAATTTTATTTATTAATCTTCAATCTATCAAAAATAGATTTTACGTTAATACCTTATTCATTCATTGGATTCTATAACCACTTCCTTTCCACAAAGATCTTTCTACAATTATTAACTTTTCTATTAAAAGTTTCAAATTATTCTTTGATAACTCACATCCTTCTCACTTCAAAATCTCTTTTCTCACTTATTCAACATATTCATCATTCGATTATCGCATTCTACGACTTACTTCTTTCTAAGGAATACTTTCCTTTTCACTTCCTTCCATCTTGCGAATAACAAGAATCTTCCACAATTGTTCAATAATTGGGAAGTAGTATGAATAACTCAGGAATTTAAAAGATTCCAAATCATGCTTAGGGTCACAAGACCTTGAACTCTATTCTCTAGGTTTAATAGTGCTTCACCCCCCCGGTTCTTCACACTTTAAACCCTCTTTGGCAGAATGTTTATCAAACACAAAGACTAAAAAAACCCTCCACTCATACACTAGGTGGCCAACCTATTGTACCACTACGTTGGGCCGCAACGTAGTATTTTGTAACGACTATATGCGTTATGCTTACTTAGGGTGTTAAGCCCTTCGTACTATATATTGTGCACAAACATTTCAGTGCAAAGTATAAACTAAGCGCAACCTCTAATAAAAGAGTTGTTCATCTCAAAATTTAGAGTGAAAGCATTCAACTGAGGGTCTAATGACCACGAACCATGCCCACAATTATAAGTAATCTTTCAACTTTAACTTTAACAATCATACGACTATAAGGACTCCAAGGTACTTAGGGATCACCTTCGTATATGTATTGTGTGTTCAAAACATTTCAAATATGAAAGTATAAACTAAAGCTTAAATGTGACAAACGAGATTTTTGTAATTTAATTCTTAATATTTATTGAATTAAATAAATATTTTCGATGATTTAATTATTAGATTAAATAATTAATTGATGCAATTGTGATAGATTAATTTAATGATATGTGTTATATTTATTAAATTAATGTAGAAATTTATTATTCAAAGTATGTAATTATGTGAGTTTATTAAATTAAAAGAAATATTTAATAAGCCTAATATTATTTTATAATTAATGAGAAAATTAATTATATGACTATGTGAATTAATGAGAAATTATTATATTTTATTCAAATTAAATTAAATAATATATTTGAATTATTGTATAATTGGACGTGACACGATTTAAACTATAGTATAAGAGAATCATTAAATTAAATGGTTTTGGAATCTATTAATGCCAGCCAAACAATGCCCTAAAGGGAGTTAATAGCAGTTAACCCATGATGGGTAACTGACCTCCACATTGCGTCAGTTCTTTATTTTATACGTCTTCTTTATTTCATTTTTTCTAAGTCTGAAAAATAGTTAGAGAGAATTAGAGAATTTATAGAGAGAATTCAGAGGATTTTTGTGAGAAACTCTGTGATTTGAAGAAGCTTTTGAAAAAAGGGTTTTATCTCTACTCATCTACGCTTTGGGTAATTTCTTCAACCCAATTCTTAATTGCGATGTTTAAGTTTTTTTAGAAAATGGCTTCACGTTTTGTTAAAAAAACTCTGTGAATGGGAAAAAGGTATGATTATGGGTTTGTGTGTGTGTTAAGATGTATCATATCGTATTTGATTATATATATTGTATAAACCATATCATCAGTTTCATGAAAATACATCGTATATTGTTGCTACAAAAATTACAGAGTATAAAATATGGTCATATGGCCTTACGTACCAAATTTGATACGTCTATCATAGGTTATATCATAAATTTACACTTGTATGTTATTATGCATGTTGATACGAAGAGACCAAACTTTAAATAAACAGATTTGGTGTTATAATGAACCCTTAATGTTGATTTACATGCTTTGTTTTCAAAACCTTCAAGAACATCAAGAATAGTAAAATACTTGTGTTGATTTTTGTTAATTATGTGTTTTAACATGTTAAAATCATGCTAGAAGGGTTAAGTAATGATTATATGTGTATTACAATGTTTGGGTATGTCTAATTTCGTATTAAAATAAATTAATTGGAGGTTTTGGCCATGTTCTGCAATTTTTCGCGAATTGCAGAATCTATTCTTTGAATTAATTGCGTCGTGGCGCCAGTCTCGTGTCTTAATACTGCGTCTGCAGTGCATACCACCACCGCCATTGTTAAGAGTCCGGTCACAGTCATGAGTCAGCAAGCATGACAAAGCACGATATAATGATGGCGCCATAGCCCACTCTCCAGAATGTTCAGAAACAAATTTTTTAAAGTGTTCAAGTCCATGAATGTGATGTTAACCTAATCTAATGAACATAAAAATTTGTTAAGAGTATAGTGAGATGTTAAAACAGATTATTAACATGTTAATAACATAATTGCATGTGGATTGAATTATTGAGTGCATCATGAGCTTATTAGTTGTGAAATGTATTATGTGACAATAAGTGTGATAATTTGACTAAATATAGTCATAACCAAAGTTTAGACAAAAGAATGAACTTATGATGATTAATTATATTATAATTAACTAGAGTTATGAATGGAAATGGTATGTTGGATTATATCGAAGAACGTGTATAATTAACGTGTAATCTACGCACGAGGCAAGTTTCTTAACCCTACTTGTTATCATTATTCAAGTTTATAAATCAAGTTCAGTTTGTTATATTAAAGATTATCTATCATTTCAAAGTATGATTCTGTTATACAATACTTGTTCTATTGTATACCTCTTAAGATTTTATTCAATTTAATTATCATTTATTGTTGAACCTTATTAGACTAGCGAACCCTTAATTGATTCGACTAGTCCATAGTTGATGAACGTTCTAAATTTCAGAACCCTTATTGAATTATCCAAACCAAACTTCCTTTGGTGCGGACTCTTATGTCAAACTGAGATGAACAACCCTGTATAGGGATTTCTTATATGTTAGCGTTAAGATATTATGCACAGTATGGTACTAAGGGCTGATCCCCCTAAGTACGAGTAGAAGAGTCCATAGTCTTATGACTGTTAAAGGTTTCAAGTATAACCCTTGATAACCTAGGACATAGTTCAAGGTCTTATGACCCTCAAAAATCTTTTGATTCTTGTTATTCATTCTTGATTCAAAAGTTGAGTTTTATTTCAGAAATCTTTGATTCTCGCATGTTATTATATTGTTATTTCATTATTATACTTGTGGGAAATCGTGCTCACTCTTGCGTAATAATAACATTGTAGTTAAGAACGAAAGGTACGATGAGCCTTCTACTAGCAAAGGCAAAGGCAAAGCTAATAAGTGATAAAGACTTGTTATTTAATTTTTAGAATGTTATTGTAAAGACTTGATGTTGTTTAAGACTTATTTGTTTAAGGTTAGTTTGACTTGGGATTGTATTTATTATTCAGTTGTTGTAACCCCATAAGGGGAGGATTTTATTTCTATCTATTGCATGGTTTGCATTTATTATGGGTAGATAGATAGATGATATTTATGCAAAGAACACCAAATCATGTGGAAATTTAAGTACCCGGTTGGGGGTGTCACAGTTAGTATCGAAGTCAGAGGTTATGAACCTTAGGTGGGGAACAACCTTAGGTAGTAGCCTTATAGGAAGAACATAGTGATGGAAAACTCTTATCGAGTTCTAGGAAATGAATTTCTGTAATTCATTGAAGATAATAAAAGACGTTATGTGCTTATGCGTTAAGTTATGTGCTCACTAGTACGACTTAGTAACTAAAACTTGAAATTGTGTTGTCAGGATGTCTGATGTTGGAGGAACTAGTCGAGCTGGGGATGAGGAGCCTCGAGTACCTACAGTACCGACAGAGGAGGAGCCCCAAGACATTTATGTCGTTAGGGAGCAGTTGGTACAGAGAGAGTCATCTCCATTGATCATCGTTGTTGGTCAGGAGCATGAACCTGAGACTGATCCTGAGGAGGATCCTGAGGAGGAAGATGAAGAGGAAGAAGAGGAGTTCCCACCGCACTCCATTGATGATGAGATGTACGACGCGTTATACGACAATAACGTAGATTTACGAGACAATGTCTAGGATCTGACTGAGCGGACGATTATTCAGCAGATTACTCTCGAGCAGAAGGAGAGGGAAATTGAGACTCTTCACACATAACTGGGAAATGTAGAATGGGGTTTGGTACACGAGAAGGGTCAAACCGAGGATAAGACCGATGAGATAGAGAAGTTGAAGAAGGAACTAAACGAAAGCTCTGAAAGGCTGATCATAGCAGAGCAGGGCTGGGAAAGAGAATCACGTCGTGCTGACCTTGCAGAAGAGGATGGTCATGCAAAGAAGGCTAAGCTTGGGGAGACGTACTCTACACTCAATAGTGCAATGGATGAGGCTCAGGATCGAGTGTTGAGGTATCCAATCCAATTTGAAGGACTACCATCGTACATGCTGGATCGTAGAATGATGTCTCGCATCATGGAAGAGGAACGTAGCAAGGCTATTCAACGCCTTAACCAGTAGTGATAGGATTTGTTTAATTATGTGAAAACTTATTTGGTATTTAGATGTAAATTCCGATGTGTTTATGAACGAAGGAATATTTTAATACTTTAAATCCTGTAGATTCTTTATCTCGGGATAGATGATGTAAATAGCAGTGATGCTATCGTTTGATATTAAAACTTTTGATTTAATTAAATATATCAAGTTGTTTGAGATAATGTGTTAAATAATTATATTAAATTGTTGAGTTAAGTCTTAACTATTTAGAGAATTTAATAGAGGTTTAATAAGTATATATTTTAACAGAAATATGCTGCCAAGAAGAAGACAACAATGTCAACCAACTCAAGAAGGATCTACTAATAACAACAATAACGCCAACGCTAATCCTGTTCAGCAATTGGTTAACTTACTAGCTGGAGCAATGAATAATCAACCTTAAGCTCCACCAAATACTACGTTTAAGGATTTCAAGGCGGTGTGACCGCCAAAGTTTAAAGGTTCCATGAACCCGATTGAGGCTCAAACGTGGGTTATGGAAATGGAAAAGGTTTTCGATGTTGCTAGAGTTAGAGAAGACCAGAAGATCGCTTTTGCAACGTTCATGCTGAAATCTGAAGCCAGTTATTGGTGGCAAGCAAACAAGATCCGTGGAGGTGAAGGCGTGATTACTTGGGAGAGATTTAAAGAGTTTTTTTTTGAGATGTTTTTCCCGACCAGCTCACAGAACCAAATGGAGGTTCAGTTTCTGGAGTTGAAGCAGGGGAATATGACCGTACCAGATTATGCGGCTAGATTCAACGAGTTGGAGAGGTTTTCCCTGTATCAAGTACACACGGATGAGAGAAAAGCAAGAAGGTTTGAACAAGGATCAAGCCACGGGTATATAGCAAAGTATCAATGTTTCAAATTAAACACTTTTCTTTGAGTCTTCGAAAAAACCATCCTCGTTTGAAGGTGGAAGCGATGCGATGACCAAGTACAATCAGGATCAGAAAAAGAAGAAGAATGAAAGTGAAGGAAATAACAAGGTTAGTGGAAGTGGCACAGGAGGTGGTAATTTTAATCAGAAGAAAAGGTGGAATGACAACTCATCATCGGGGAATCAACAAGGAGGTCAGAAGAAGAGGATTGAAGCATGCCCGACACATGGGAAAGCTCATCTGGGGGTTTGTATGAAGGGAAAGCGGGTGTGCTACAATTGTGGTCGAGAGGCCACATAGCCCCTAATCCCCTAACCCAAAGAAGGGTGCTGCTTCACTTGTGGTTCAAAAGATCATTTGGCAAGAGACTGTCCTAAGAAGGGATCTGGAGGGGGCGGATCGGGGAGGAAACAAGGAAACAATGAAGGAAACTCCTTAACTATCACTGGACCAACCGCAACCAACCGACCGACTGCCAGGACTTTCAACATGTCAGTGCAGGATGCAGTTTAGTCTCGTGATGTGGTGTTAGGTATCATTCCGATCAATAAAGTTAATGCTTATGTATTATTTGATTCGGGTGCTACTTGTTCCTTTATATCCGATGACTTTGCTAAGAACTTAGATTTGCCTAAGGATGAGTTGGATTACCCCATGAACATAGAAATTGCAAATAGAGAAATAATCCCTGTTAAGTACATACATAAGAACTGTAGAGTGGATATTAAGCGAATTTCGGCACTGGGGCGCCGAAACTTGCAGAACCCAACCATCAGAGAACATAATAACTAAATTTCTAGCTATAACTTAATTTCTAACACTAATTAACATGTATAACTTATGCCAATTACACATATACACATTATCCAACATGCATATACTAATTTTAACCACTAAACAATAATCACAGAAAACTTAATTCCTTGAAAACCATATTTTAAACCCAAAAAGTCCATTTTTATACTTCTAGACACTGTGAACACGATAATCATAGTTTATAAACCAATTTTGATTCCTTGAGAATACGATTCTCTCGAACTTCAATAACAAATCAATATACTCAACGTTAAATTCCACGGTTAGCTAACGAAATAATTACTCATTTATTACCAAGCCATGTTCATACTTATCTTTCTTTGTAAAACCAATTTCGCTTCATGTTCATGTTCATGCTAGTTATAACAATACAACCACGTACAATTACCATAATTCAGTTGTATTGCCTAATTCAGAACATAGAATTCACAAAACATAGAAATTTTATGCCGTAAAACTCATACATATACATATATCTATATAATATTAAGTTTAAAACACATACCTTCAATTACTAAGATAATATTTGCTAACTCCAATTGTAATTAGCTTTAAAAGCGCAAGAATTCTCTCTCAATCCTCTCACAAATACTCAGAACTTTCTTTCCTTTCTCTCAAAAATCGTTTACGAAAATTCACTTTTTTCTTTCTTAGGCTTAAGCCATATACAATATACATAACATAAAATAAAACTAACGAACGTCTTTTTCAAACGTTTTAAAATCGATGCCACTAACGGCCTTATTAAAATAGCAGTTATCAATTTAATATATATTTTATTTATATTTTGTTTAATTTAGTTTATATTATTAATAAATAAAATTTAAAAATCCAAAAGCCATAGGGATTAATTTGGCAAAATTATTTAAAACTTAAAGACTTAATATATTTAAGTCTTGTTTGGCAAAATAAATTAAAACTACTTTAATTTATTTTAATAACCACTTATAATAAAGTTATTTGTCACATTTCTTTTAATTAAGTTTTCATACTTAATCTAATTAATACCAATAACAATTTATCAATTAAATCATTAAATCACAAAACTCAATACAAATAATTACCCATCAAAATGAAATATCAATATAATAATTCATTTAATCAATATAAACTCTCTAATTTAATTATTAAATTAAATTAGAACATTATCCCATAATTATTAATTTCTTTACCTCATTAATTATTTATTTAACAAATAATTAACCAAATCAAATCAAATCAATTAAACAAATATTTATTCAACGATAAACACATCCATTAAATATTTATATAATTCAATAAATATTTAAATATTATAATCAAAAAAATTTGGATTGTTACACTACGGGCCAAGGATATTCGGGTATTCATCAATGGTCATGATAATGCCAACAACTGTACATCATTAATGCACTACGGGCCAATGAGAACTTTTACCACATCATTTGTAACATTACGGTCATGATTATACCGAATAATCCCTGGTCATAATCATACCAAGTCCATCTATGCACTACAGGCCATAGATGACTTTCAACATAATATAAACATGAGGATGTTAAGAATTCAATAAAATAAGTTCAAGGATAAATTTTTAAAGATTTATAATTTAATTTATCCAGAAATCAATAACGTCCAAATTGTCAACATGATACTGCTTTGTGGAGTAAAATTCAAGAATAATATTTATATCAAAAATGATTTGGACCAAAAAGAAATCAATTTTTGTCATGAATAGTACCCCGGGTGAATAGTAATCGAGTGAATAGTACCCGTGAATAGTAACTTCAGGAATAGTAACCCCGTGAATAATACCCCGACATGAAAAAGTTAAAACTTATCAAGAATGTTCAGAATAATATTTCCATGAAAAGATACTAGATGAAGCACAAATATCAATGATATTCTACTAATTTCATGGAGTATAGAAGCCAAAACATTAACAAAACGAGTATAGAATTTGAAATCTGAAACGAAATAATATTACTTACATACTACAGAGTATGGAAGAAAATATTATTTCAAGCGAATATTGAACAAAAATAACATCCATTACAACTGTTGAACGAAAATAATATTCCAACGAATATTTAACGAAGATAATATTCCTACGAATATTGAACGAAGATAATACTCTTTATGAATATTGAACGAAAATAATATTAATACGAATACGAAAAATAATATCTCTTCAGATTATGAAATAAATAATACCCCTTACCTCAAAAGAATAGTACTTCTGGCTGAATATCGAATATAACGCTGAAAGAAACTTGTATTGAATAACAACTCTCAAAGTATCTAAATACTCACAAAAATACACTCCACAATGTAGAGAGAAAGAAAACTTGTTTCTGGTGTGATTTTCAATTCTAACTTAAGCATCCTATTTATAGAAAAATGCTTAGAACACCAAAGCAGAAATTTTAATAAAATAATATATTTATAAAACAAATTCACACCCACCTCTTGACAATCTGAATTCAGCATGTTTACAACACCTTTGGGGACCACCCCAATTGCAAAAAATGTTTTTATTAAAAAAAATAATTAAACTTCAAAAATCAATTATTTCGGAACTTCAATAATTCATAATAAATAGCCATTTTATCAAAAAAATTCGAATTTTATGTCCTTCCATAGGAAATTCAATTCTCTACAACTTTGTAAGTTTAAGTTTTTCCAAATTCCAAATGTAAATTGACCAAAAATCCACATACTGAAATCGAATTTACGATTATAATCAAATTTCAGTCAAGAAATGGGGTCCACCAGCACACAAAACATGTGTTAAACATTTTTTATAACAAAAATACTCTTCCTCCTCATTTATTCATATATCCCACATTCATTGTAAAAATATCACCATTATTATATTATTATAATATAATAATATATTTAAATAAATTATTTTATCAGAAAAGATAAATTATCAATTTTCAACAATTGTCACATTAAAAATTTTCTCCATCTATATCCACATAAAATGAATATTTTTCTTATCATATAAATCAATAATTAATTATTCACAAATAATATTACAGAATCACAATATTGACAACTAGGCTGTTCCTAGGAAATAGGGGGCTTTCCAATAAGGATTTCTCCTTACTGACGCGCAATTAGGTGACCAAAACTCTCCTTAGATAGAACTTTCTAGACATTGCCAATAATGCTATCTAATAATATTATTCAAATAATATGAATTATTGATCTGATAATGGAAAATATTGTGCAGTGACAATTATTGAAACAACAATAATATAAAATATCAACGTAGCAATTATTGAATCAATAAAATAAAATATTGAACAATAATTACTGTAACAATTATTGAGTAGTGTCTTCTTACGTAAGAATTAATAATTGGTTCAATACCGTGTGCTATTGTGCAACAACGCATATTACGGTGTTTTTAACCACCAGGTATTCCAACAGTGTTAACGGTAACAATTATGCCGTTATTTATAAAAACTCAAACTTGTCGTTTTCTTCATCCGACCGTTTTTCGTTATGGGGCCCACAAATGGTTTACGTAGTTCGTATTTAATATTCCCAAACGTAAAAGAATATTCCACCCACCAAACCTAATATTCCCCGATAACATGAATATTTTATAACCACTTGCTTATTTTGCAAAATTTATAAATATTACCCCCAGCTATAACATTATATCAAATTTACTCCCTAATATCAAAAAAAGATTTTGAGAAAATTAAATCTTTATTCATAAAATTCGGGATCTCACAATCTCCCCTCCTTATGAAATTTCGCCCTTGAAATTTACATACGCACCTGGTATGCCGAAGAGGTGAGGATACCTCGTCAAATTCTAACTCTTGAGGTATAACCTTTGAGCGTAGAATATGTTTCTTTTTAACTAAGATTTTTAACTGGTACTTCTTCATACGTTAAATCTTCCACTATCTCGTCTGGTTTTAAATCAATATTATGGTTCGGGTCGTCCACATATTTACGTAACATCGATACGTGAAAAACGTTATGAACACGCGACATACTTGGCGTTAAAACGAGTTTATAGGCCACAGTTCCTACTCGATCGAGGATTTCAAATAGAACAATTAAATCAAGGGTTGAGATTTTCTCTCTTCGTCAATTCTTGCTTCTAGAATAACTCCCTCTTGAACCTTCTTCTTCACATTCATCAGCTCTGAGTCTGTATCCTAAGTGGCTTAAACTTTATCGATTAAAGTTGGTTCTAATCGTATATGTAACATCATCACGTGGGTCTCTAGAGTAAGTCGTACGAAATGGGTCTTTGTGTTAACAATGTCACACTCGTAACTGCATACGATCACCTACCCAACGCGTCAGCTACCACGTTCGCTCTTCTACGATGATATTGAATGGTATGGTCGTAATCTTCAACAGCTCGAGCTAACGTCTTTGGCGCATGTTACGTTCGTTTTGGGTGAAGAAATATTTGAGGGTTTTAGAAATGGGTTTTGTACTGGGGTCAAATTTAAACGTTGAGCGCAAGTAGGAGAAATAAAAGAATGGGTAGAACCGGTATCTAATAAGGTATAAATTTTGCAAAAATTTATGATTAACTAACCCATGATAACTTCGTTCGGGTTCCTCGACAAACGCTATCACTTAAACTACCGACTTTGACTTGTCTGGGACATCCTTTGGCGTCACTATCCCAGCTGGACTTAACTTCACTACATGACAAAATTGAGCTAGGTGACCTTCCCTTCTGCAATTAAAGCACGCTTTGGGTTGCTGCGTATAGTTTGGACGGATGTGTCCCTCATGTCCGCATTTGAAACATACGATAGGTGGTTATTCTCCTTCCTTAACAACGGGTGCTGATGCTGACGTCTTTCCATCATTGTTGAATCTCCTCTTCTTGAAATGTCCATTCTTATTGTCTTGGCCATGATTACCACCGAAGTTGTTACTATTTCTGGCATATTGATTCCCTCCACGTTTATTATCACCGCTTTGATGACTGCTACCACTGATATTATCATTTTGTCGGCTGCTTTCTCTTGGTTGGGTTGACTTGTTATCTCTCTCCAATAACTAAGCCCTATTTACAACATAGGAATACAAACACATTTTATGAGAAATTAGATATTGACGTATCTCAGGTTTCAAACCTCTTAGAAACATCCGCGTCATTTTCTCCTCATTATCAACCAAGTGAGACGCAAACCGGGATAACTCGACAAACTTAGTTTCGTACTGCGATACGGTCATATTGTTTTGCTCCAACTTGATGAACTCTACCTCTTTCATGTGACGAATACTTTCGGGAAAGTACTTGTCGTTGAATAGTTCTTGGAACTTCTCCCAAGACATCTTCAGTACGGGAGGTTGAGTACGCTTTACTGATTCCCACCAGTAATCTGCCTCCCCTCGCAACATAAAGGTGGCAAAGGGAACCTTTTGCTCCTCGGAGCATCCCAAGACATCAAATATCTTGGTGATCTTCTTTATCCACGTTTCCGCCTTAAGTGGTTTTGGCTCGCCAATAAACTCCGGTGGTCCCAGCTCCTTGAATTGTTTAACGGTGACCGTCCGAGAGTTTCCAGTGTTTTTACCTACATTTTGGACAGGAGCCGCTCTCGCCTGATGTTGCATGAATTGCATAAAGCCTATGAACATTCCATCGTTCATTATTTGATCGTTGTTCTTTACCTGAGGATTATTGTCTTCCTGTTGCACATTATCCTGGGTATTGATTTGTGGTGACTCAACGGTCTCCTGTGCTCCATTGCTATTCTCAATATTCTCGGATGTCATTTTCAAATACTGCCACAAAACAAGGGTTAATTGACATGCAACATATTATCCTTATACTCTTACCGACCAATTAAATACCAAATAACTTAGGTAGATCATACTAGTGAAAGAATTCCCCGTCTCTCCCCTCCTGTTCTTGTCTCACATCTCAGCTAGGGATCATATCCCTAAGCTTTGATACCAACTATGACGCCCCCGAAATAGGTATACATCACCCATCTTGAGTCGTCAAATACATGGTCAAAATTCAAATACAACTTAATAATACAATTATTGTGTAAAATACAACAAAACATAAACTGAGAGTTTTAATACGAATATTGTCTCCTAGACAGTATTCAACTCAAATGGAGTCCTCAATATATTTATTATCACACTATTTCATAGAATAGTGGGGACTACTAATGCTATCATTTGGACCGTCACTCCGTTCTCCGATTAGTCCCGGCTACATTTTCATTTCCTGAAGAGAACAATGAAAGCAAAAGGGTGAGCTCAACTAGCCCAGTAAGAAATATTATGACTAAGATAATGCAGAATAATTTATCGTTAGCCTTCAACAGTGTTAAACTGATAAAATATAACAAACATCAAGTTTAACTGTAGCGGAACAAGCAATCCATTAGAAAAGTCAAGTAGAGCATAAAATCTACTATCTTCTATGATTTAAAAAGGTTTTTCATCACTTTTATCACTGAGACTCAGCTTAATAAATAATCCACATCATCGAATCACCCCTGTACTATGGCCAAGGATATTCTTTAGTATCACAACCACAAATTATCCATGCACTACGGGCCAAGGATATTCGGGTATTCATCAATGGTCATGATCATGCCAACAACTGTCCATCAATGCACTACGGGCCAATGAGGACTTTTACCACATCATTTGTAACATTACGGTCATGATTATACCGAATAATCCTTGGTCATAATCATACCAAGTCCATCTATGCATTACAGGCCATAGATGACTTTCAACATAATATAAACATGCAGATGATAAGAATTCAATAAAACAAGTTCAAGGATAAATTTTTAAAGATTTATAATTTAATTTATCCAGAAATCAATAACATCCAAATTGTCAACATGATACTGCTTTGTGGAGTAAAATTCAAGAAAAATATTATATCAAAAATAATTTGGACCGAAAAGAAATTAATTTTGTCATGAATAGTACCCCGAGTGAATAGTAACCGAGTGAATAATAACCCCGTGAATAATACCCCGACATGAAAAAGTTAAAACTTATCAAGAATGTTCAGAATAATATTTTTATGAAAAGATACTAGATGAAGCACAAATATCAATGATATTCTACTAATTTCATGGAGTATAGAAGCCAAAACTTTAACAAAACGAGTATATAATTCAAAATCTAAAACGAAATAATATTACTTACATACTACAGAGCATGGAAGAAAATATTATTTCAAGCGAATATTGAACAAAAATAACATCCATTACAACTGTTGAACGAAAATAATATTCCAACGAATATTTAACGAAGATAATATTCCTACGAATATTGAACGAAGATAATACTCTTTATGAATATTGAACAAAAATAATATTCATACGAATACGAAAAATAACATCTCTTCAGAATGTGAAATAAATAATACTCCTTACTTCAAAAGAATAGTACTTCTGGCTGAATATCAGATATAACGCTGAAAGAAACTTGCATTGAATAACAACTCTCAAAATATCTAAATACTCACAAAAATACGCTCGACAATGTAGAGAGAAAGAAAACTTATTTCTGGTGTGATTTTTAATTCTAACTTAAGCATCCTATTTATAGGAAAATACTTAGAACACCAAAGTAGAAAATTTAATAAAATAATATATTTATAAAACAAATTCACGCCCACCTCTTGACAATCTGAATTCAGCACGTTTACAACACATGTGGGGCCCACCCAATTGCAAAAAATGTTTTTATTAAAAAAAAAATAAACTTCAAAAATCAATTATTCCGGAACTTCAATAATTCATAATAAATAGCCATTTTATCAGAAAAATTTGAATCTTATGTCCTTCCATAGGAAATTCAATTCTCTACAACTTTGTAAGTTTAAGTTTTTCCAAATTCCAAACAGAAATTGACTGAAATCCACATACGAACGATTTTACAGGTTATAATCAAATTTCAGTCAAGAAATGGGGTCCACCAACACACAAAACATGTGTTAAACATTTTTTATAATAAAAATACTCTTCCTCCTCATTTATTCATATATCCCACATTTATTGTAAAAATATCACCATTATTATATTATTATAATATGATAATATATTTAAATGAATTATTTTATCAGAAAAGATAAAATATCAATTTTCAACAATTGTCACATTAAAAAATTTCTCCATCTATATCCACATAAAATGAATATTTTCCTTATCATATAAATCAATAATTAATTATTCACAAATAATATTACAGAATCACAATATTGACAACCAGGCTGTTCCCAGGAAATAGGGGACTTTCCAATAAGGATTTCTTCTTACTGGCGAGCAATTAGGTGACCAAACTTCTCCTTAGAAAGAACTTTCTAGACATTGTCAATAATGCTATCTAATAATATTATTCAAATAATATGAATTATTGATCTGATAATGGAAAATATTGTGCAGTGACAATTATTGAAACAACAATAATATAAAATATTAACGTAGCAATTATTGAATCAATAAAATAAAATATTGAACAGTAATTACTGTAACAATTATTGAGTAGTGCCTTCTTACGTAAGAATCAATAATTGGTGCAATACCGTGTGCTACTGTGCAACAACGCATATTACTGTGTTTTTAACCACCGGGTATTCCAACAGTGTTAGCGGTAACAATTATGATGTTATTTATAAAAACTCAAACTTGTCGTTTTCTTCATCCGACCGTTTTCCGTTATGGGGCCCACAAATGGTTGCGCCGTCGTACGAATATTCCCCAACAAAAAGAATATTCCACGACCAACCGAATATTCCCCGACAACATGAATATTTTATAACCACTTGCTTATTTTGCAAAATTTATAAATATTACCTCCAACTATAACATTATATCAAATTTACTCCTTAATATCAAAAAAATATTTCGAGAAAATTAAATCTTTATTCATAAAATTCGGGGTCTCACAATATAGCTGGGACTAGTCAGGGGACGGAGTGGCGGTCCAGATGGTAGCTTTAGTAGTCCTCACTATTCTATGAAATAGTGTGACAATAATGTAATGATGACTTATTTTGAGTTTGAATACTCTCTAGAAGATAATATTTGCATTAAAACTCATAGCTCATGTTGTATAATTAAGTTTGTATTTGTATTTGGCGACTCAGAATGGGTGATGTATACCTATTTTGGGGGCGTCACATTAACTCACTATCCCAGTTTATTAATCAAGAACGCGTATGTAGCACTAACCACCTCTCGATGCACTAATACCGTATTAACCCAAATCCACAATTAAGATAGAATTACGTTAAACACCTTAATCAACTAACTCACTATATCTTTATTTGAATTACAATTAAATAAGGTTGAAGTTCAAGCTCTCTATCTGATTACATGCGATGTCAAGCATATCTCTACCCTAACATTCATCAAGATTCTGTTCATTCACATAAATCAAGAACATATGCTATATTAATTAAGTTTAGTCTCGTATTTCATCTCTCGAGTTCATACAAGTCCACAAAGAAACGTTGATCAGGGAATTCATAAATTCACGCTCAAATTAATATAGATAAACCGGACAATAACTTATTAAACTGAAATCAAAGATTACATAATCATCGTTCCACTTAAAGATCCGTCTTAAGCCTAAAAAGTAATTAGTTCATAATAAATGAAATAATAACTGAATAAATTAAAGATAACATCCTCTTAATTACAAATATAAACTAAAGTAGAAGAATAACGCAAAACACACTTCACTTTAGCCTTTATCTGTAATCGATATGATTATTCTTCAAAATCTTCACTTCGTTGCTCAATATGAAATTCTGTAATTAATCTTCGTTAATTGCTTTGCACGACACTGATTTAGTGGTTTTTTGGGCAATATATATCCAACCACTAAGTTCTGGCCAAAATCCCATGCTAATCAGAGTCCCAAAGCTATCCAAGTCCCATAATCCATGTTCCAAAGTGATTAATCGAGGTAAGATAGAGAGCGAATTGGGATCCCCCTTTCGACGCAGGGTATGTGCCAGAAATGCCACCCGCTTGAACGGGCTAGGCCATCGCTAATCGGAATGAAGATCCCATTTCAAATGGGTGTAAAATAAAATAGTCCCATACGGTGGGGTGTATTCTGCTTCCTAACATGCTTGAATTTCATGATTGCTTCCAAAATTGCTCCAAATGACTCCCTTCTTTTGTAGCTTGCCAACCAACCATCCTATACATAAAAATAACAATTAACAAGTAAAAATGCACATGAAAGCAAGGAATTATCAATGATTAAGCTTGAAATGAACATCGATTCGTGGATATAAAATCCACTTATCAATCATGCCAACAATTGTCCATCAATGCACTACGGGCCAATGAGGACTTTTATCATTTGTAACATTATAGGTCATGATTATACTGAATTATCCCTGGTCATAATCATACCAATCAACAGTCCATCTATGCACTACGACCAAATATGACTTTCATCACAATATAAGCATGATGATGATGACAATGATATAAGAATTCAATTAAATGAAAGCCAAGGATAAATTTTAAAGATTTATAATTTAATTTATCCAGAATTCAATAATGTCCAAATTATCAACATGATATTGCTTTGTGGAGTAAAATTTAAGAATAATATCCATGTATCAAAAATAATTTGGACAGAAAAGAAATAAATTTTTCTGGTGAATAATACCCCGTGAATAGTACCCTGAGTGAAAATATTGATATTTAATAAGAAAGTTCAAATCAATATTCCAATGAAATGATACTGGATGAAGCGCAAAACTCAAGGATATTCCGCTAATTTCAGGGTTTATAGAAGCAATACTTACCATAGTAAGTTTAGATCTAAGAATATGAAAAGAAATAACATACGAAACTGCAAATGGATTTTCACCTGTCATGCGGTATGTAATCCGCGTAGACAGGTTATTCCGACATATTTAAAGGATGAATACAAAAAATAGTATTCCTTATGAATACGAAAGAAATAATACCCCTTACGAATATAACAAATAATATCCCTTATCTTAGTAGAAGACTGGATACTGCAATAGTGAAGTAGCAGAATACTCTTCTTCTTTCTCTCTATTGTTTCTCTCTTTATAGCTTCTCTTATGAGTCTTAGTGAATTGGTGAGAATGAAAGAAGAATTAAGCTTCTACTTATAGAAAAATGGACTAAATAGTAACTAATTCACGGACGGTCCAGATTAATTTACTATTAAAACGGACGGTCCATATTGATTACTATTAAAACCACAACCGACGGTCCATATTGATTTACCATTAAAACCATAACCGACGGTCCAGATTGATTTATTAAAACCACCACCTGCGGTCCAGATAGATTTACTATTAAAACCACCACTGGCGGTCCAGATTGATTTACTATTAAAACCACCACTGACGGTCCAGATTGATTTACTAGTAAAACCACCACCGACAGTCCAGATTGATTTACTATTAAAATCACCACCGACGGTCCAGATTGATTTACTATTAAAACCACCATTAATGGTCCAGATTGATTTACTATTAAAACCACTATCAATGGTTCGTATTGATTTGCTATTAAAACCACCATCAATGGTCAATATTAATTTACTTATTACACTTTGGTACCTTAAAGTTTTCCAAGTTTACATTATTCCCCTCTAACTTTTGTAATTCACTTATCTTCAATAAACACATTTTTAATATATTAACAATTATTCATCACTAATATTACAACTCACAATATTTAACAACCAGATCATTCCCAGGAAAGATGAGGCTTTCCGATAAGGATTTCTCCCTATTGGCGCGCAATTAGGTGACCAAACCTCTCCTCGACAGAACTTTCTAGACATCATCAATATTGCCAATAATAATACAAATAACTTTGTCGTCTCAATTATTGATTTAATAATATAAAATATTATGTAGATGATACTGTGACAATAATTGAATCAATAATATGAGAGATATTATGCAGCAACTACTGTAGCAATAATTGAATAAACTGAGTGGCTTCTTACGTAAGCATCGATAATCAATACCGTGTGCTACTATGCAACTACGCGTATTATTGTAATTTTACCACCTGGTATTTCAACAATTAACGGTAAAACTTTCGCCGTTATTTTTTATAAAAAGATATTTCTGTTGTTTTCTAACTCCGACAGTTATTCCGTTGTGGGTCCACCAATGATTGTGTCATCGTACGAATATTCCCTGTCAAAACGAATATTCCCCGACCAATCGAATATTTTATATCAACTTTGCTTACTTTGCAAAATTTTCACATATCACCCTTAACCCTTTATCAATTTAACCATTTACTAAATAAAATAATAATTATAAGAAAATTGAATACTTTCATTTCATAAAATTCGGGGTCTTACAAAAATGCCTTTAATAAATTAATTCTTTTATTAATAAATGAATAAGATTACAATATATATGTTACATCATATCAAATATGATTGGCCTACGTGTATACGACTTTCAATCTCCCACTTGTACTAAAGTCAATCGCCATGATATCTAATACCCTTCTTCTCTAAGTGACGATCATCCTACTGTTAGATAAAGTTTCAGTAAATGGATATGCTATGTTGTTCTTGAGATTCCACTATCTCTATAGTGACTCTCCTCTTTCAATGATTTTTCTAATCAAATAAAAGTGTCGCAACACATGTTTGGATCTAAGATGAGACTGAAACTATTCCTAGTTTTATAATGAACTTTTCATCCAAATAATCAACTTGCAGCTTCATTTACAACTATATACTTTGTCTTTGTTACTAAACCAACAACTCTTTACTGTTTGGAACTTTTCCAATTCATTTCACCACCATTTAAGGTAACGATTTACCCTAAAAGTGGATTTGTTGTCGTCTTGGTCAGTCTGGAAAATTTGAGTTTATTTACCCCTCTATTTTTAATTCAGACCCACCATGAATCATGATCATATCCTTAGTGTTGGTTAAGTACTTTATGATATTTTTCACTATCTTATAGTGATCTTATCCAGAATATGACCGATCAACATCAGGTCTCATATAATTCCATTGCATTCATGATAACAATTCATGCGATTTCTCTTTTATTAATGAGGACAATTTAGAGAGACTCGTCATCTTGAGACCTCTCTTAGAGTTTGTCATGCTAAACGCCTTTAACATCGAATGAATATACGTTCCTTGGGTCAAGCCAGACATCTTTTTAAGAAAGAATTTCCAGCAATAATAATCTCTTGGATTTAAAAACTTTTGAACTACAAAACTTCATGCAATCCTACATGTAATTTCAAATGGACTTTTATCCAAACTGGGCAAACATTTAATAAACAATCTATTTTATTTTCAATAAACCCTTACCAATTTAGCCCTAAACATAATCAATCATGTTAATTAAATAACCTACATAAACAAGAAATTATCATCATTCAAATCACAGAGAATCAAAACTAACATTCTTCCCCTTTTTGACGATGACAATATATTTTACGTGTCTTGAACACCCACTGTCTAGCACCCATTTATGTGATGGTACTTTAGCTTTTAAGCATACCTATTAAACAAAGAAGTAGCTCATCGTTTTGGTACCCAAATCTGTTTGGGACCGATTTTGTTAGTAGCAAATAATTCATTTTTCTTTACCCACAATTGTTTTATTTTTATTTTATTACAATTTGTATCAAAATGTCCTTTTAAACCACATTTTTTGCAAGTAACAATAGATGAGAAATAAAAAGGCTTGTTCCTTGGTTTATTATTTATTACTTTAATTTCATTAGTAGTGCTTTTTATGTTCTTAATAGGATTGTACCCAATTCCTTATTTATCTAGGCTTGACCTTTGAGCACCCAACATTATATTTAAATTCTCATCTCCTTGAACAAATTTTGCAAGATCCCTTTTTAATGAAACTATTTCTTTCTCATTATTATTTTACATGTTTACTATTTTTCCATCTTAAATGCATCAATACATGTATCTCTTATTTTTAAACTTCCTTTTAAATTATCATTTTCCTTTTTAAGATCATTATATTCTTCATTTAATTTGTTTGCACGATTATATAAAATTTTATTATAGTTATCTAGATAGTTAATTTTAGCATTTAACTTGGATACTTCACTTGATGTGCAATATTTAACTATTTCTTAATTTTCTTCAATTAAAGT
This sequence comes from Panax ginseng, assembly GCA_020205605.1. Lineage (NCBI taxonomy): Eukaryota > Viridiplantae > Streptophyta > Magnoliopsida > Apiales > Araliaceae > Panax > Panax ginseng. Next base: position 57,225,503 of record CM035140.1, on the reverse strand, counting down.
CTACTTCTTTCATTAAATCATTTATCCAATTTTTTAAATGAGTATTTTTCTCTTTAATACGAATATTTTCATTCTTTAAAACAAGATAATCGAAAAATAGTAATTTCACCAATTTTAGAGTTTACCGATTTCTGATTGCTTAATCCGGTGAAGCACAATTGTGTAGTTTCATCATCTTGGTCTTCATGTTCGGATTCTTCGTCACTCCATGTCATTAATGATTTTCCTTTTGAAATGTTTGCTTTGTTCTTCCTTTTCAATTGGAAATATTCTATTTTAAAGTGACATGACCTTCCACATTTAAAATAGGTTTTCTCTTGTGACTTTTGCTTGAAATCTTTCTTTTTGTTGAATGTTTGCCTTGGAGCTTTGATTTGTTCTTCTTTCTAATCAGCTCTCTCAATTTACGAGTCATCATAGCTATTTCCTCATCAGAGTCTTCATCGTCACCTTCCACATTACCTTCAGTTTGTAAAGCTAAAATCTTCTTTTTTGGTCCCTCAACTTCTTCATCATACCTCTTTAGTTGGTTTTCAAATTCTTCCAGCTCTCCAAATAAAGTGAGAGTTTTCATATATAGTACTGGTTTTTGTTAAGTCTTGAAGAGTCATAACCTTTGGTGCGAACCGTTTGGGCATGACTCTAAGTATCTTTCTGTTTATTTCCCTTTGATCAATTTTTTGGTCGAGCATACTTGAAGAATTCATCAGGGTGAGGAATCTAGCTTGAGCTTCTTTGATTGATTCATTCTTTTCTAATTTGAAGAGCTCATATTCTTGCATTAATATGCTTAGCTTCACTTCTTTCACCTTAGTAGTTCCTTCATGGCTCATGATGATTGTATCCCAAATTTCTTTTGCAGTAGTACATGCAGAAATTTTTTCGATTTCAACTTGAATCATACCACTCAGCAGCGTGTTCATGGATTTGGAGTCATAGGATACCATATATGATTCATTATGATCCATTCTATGAGTCTTGGTCTACCATCATCATGTCTAGGAATGACATGTCCATTTTTAACAACCCACCATTCCCATGGGTCTCGGTTGAGATAGATTTTTATTCTGAACTTCCAGAAGTTGAAGTTCTCACTTCCGAGCAACAAAGGTGGTCGGCTTGTGGATTGACTTTCTTGAAAAGGTGTGCCATAGGATCATTCCTTACGACCGACAAAGATCAATATTAGTAGAGTCTTGCTCTGATACCAAATGTAATTCTATAAATAAGCACACATAGAGGGGGTGAATAGGTATAAATACCAAAAGTGATCTACAATGGTCAATTTTTAATTTTTCTGCTACAAGTTATAATTGGACAGGTTAACCCTGTCTGTTTTAGTATATCTTCTTCGTCAGTTATAATCAGATATGATACCTTGTCTATTTTAGTGTATCTTCAAGCACAAACCTGAACTAAAAATGCAGATTAAAGAAAAGAGCAGAACAAAATCACACCAAAATTTTTATGTGGTTCAGCCCCTAGCCTCTAGTCTAGTGGTGTACATCCACATCCAATACCAAATGGTATTGGATACACTTTTTATTAAACTTAATATTCAAAAGATTACACAGAAAAACTCCCTATACAAAGAAGATCGATTCTAACTTGGACACCTTTGTCCCCTTGCACCTATACAACTTCTCTCACCACTGAGACTTTGATGCTTCCTTTGTACAGACTAACGATTACAAACACTACAAAAATAAGGGGCATTGGGGATGGGATCATTGCCGATGGCAACATCCCTGTCGAGAATAAGGTCAATGTCGACGGGCTAGCCGTCGCCAATGTATGTCATCAGTAATGACCTTATTATTTGGCGCCAGACTTTCCCGGTGGAGGGAAAACTTATTGGCGACGGGAATAATTTTAACATCGACGGGAACACCGTCGGTAGTGACTCAATCTCGATGGGATCATTATCGACGGTATATCCGTCGAGAATGAGTCTTATATTTTAAACCCTGGTTCGACGACAACGATTATTTTTTACATTCCCTCTCTTAATTTTCTCGTTCCCTCGCAATTTGGCCATTTTGCCCCAATTAATTTTAAGTTAGAATAACTCAATTAATTCTCAACTAGCTCAATTGATTTGCCCAATTGAATCTGGTTCCTAATTCAGTCATCAGCCGCATCCCCGTTGTGACGAACGAGATTTTGTGTAATTAATTTTAAATATTTATTGAATTAAAAAATATTTTGTGGATTTATTTATTGAGTTAAATATATATTTGATGGTATTGTGGTAGATTAATTTAATTAAATTAAATGTGTTACATTAATTAAATTAATGTTGGATAATGTTATAGTTCAAAGTGTGAATTTAATTGGGATAATTAAATTAAATGAGATATTAAATAACTATAATGTTGTTCTAATTAATTTAATAATTAATTAGAGATGCATTGATTTGTTAGAATTAATAAATGAGAATTTTAATTATGAGATAATTTGATTTAATGAGTAATATTGCCTTTTATTTAATCAAATCTAAACAATGTTATTTGATTAATTAAAGTGTGACGAATAAACTATATAATAAACAAGTTAATTAAAATAAATGGAAAAGAGTCTTTTAAAGGCTAGCCAAACATGGCCTTATGAACATGGGAGCAGTTAAGTGCATAATATCCTTAACTAACACCCATGTTGTGCCAATTATTATATTATACGTATAATAAGTTTATATTAGTTCATTTGGTTAAGTCTGAGAATACAACACAGAGAGAAAAGAGAGAGAGAGTTTGAGAGAATTTGAGATTTAGGAAGAAGATTGGAGAATCAAAGGAGGGTTTTCGATCATCTAAACAATAAAGCAAGGGTAACTTCTTAATCTTAATCTCAAACTTGAAATTTATGTTTCTTTAAGTTTTCTCCATGAACGTATATTTTAAGTTCTCTGTTATTTGAGTCTCATGATTAAATGGTTGAAAAGTAGTTTGTAATCATTAATATGCATGTATAATCTACTATATGATGTTTATAAACTATTTTAGAGTAATTAATTCATGAAATTATGTTTAAAATAAAGTTTTGAAGTTTAAAGAGAAATATGTATGAATATGGCTTAAATGTATGAAATTTGATGATTAATTTGTATATTAATTGGTAAATTGATGATGGATTATGTTTATACATTAAGAAACGAAAAGAATAAAATTTGTATAGATTGATTTGATTGAAAAACGAGTTCATAGTAATTGAATTCGTAAAGGATGTATAAAAATGGAGTTTTTACAAAAACAGTGAATTTTATGGGTTTTAATTTGGTTTTTTAAGTTATTAAAACCATGCTAGAAAGGTTGGGTTATAATTTTGTATGAATATTAAGGTCTGGGTATGTTTAAATTGTTATATAAACAAAGAAATTGGAAGTTTTTGGCCTTATTTTGTGTTCTTCGCGAACTGCAGTAACTGAAACTACTCCGCGACGCCTCTTAGAAGGCTTAATTGCACGCCACAACACATGTACTAGGCCTTTTAGCAGTGCCTGCAGTGCCAGTTTTAAGCCTGTGGGGCAACGTTGCAGCGCCACTCTGCAGTTTTGCCCATAAAATTTTAATTAATTGCTCAAGTCCAGAAAATGAGATGTAAACTTAATCTAGTGAATATAAAAGGATGTTAATCATAGTATATGATGTTATAACTGATGATTGGGTAATATACCCATGAATTATTGTATTCTCAAGTCGTTTAGTAGAATTTTTATTGTGATTTGTGATTATTTTGCAGATTCAGGAAACGCAGGGGCATATTGGGCATTTGAGCTAAAAAGGGGCAAATCTATAATTTTTTAGTTCCAGTGCCGGGGAGCTTTATCTAGTGTTATTCCCAGCACTGGGGTGTGATTTCTATTGACCAGACGCGCGTTGACCAATAGTTTGACTTGCACAATGGGAGGTTATTTGAGAAGTTGATTTGGACTACGATTGTGGTACAATGTGAAGAGTATATAAAGTTTATTTTGCTGAATTAAAAGCTATCTACCACAATTGAAGACTAAGCAAGGGATGACTTGAAGATTGAAGGATTGGCTCTAGAGTTTTCTTCTTCTTCTATTTTTCAATTGGTGTAATTCCTTAAGGATGTTTTGCTAAAGATTGTTGGTTTTAAATTCTGTCATGAACTAATTTCATTCATTAAGATTTCAATTGAACCTTTTATGTCTATGAATTAGTTATTCAATTTATTCCAATTATTTATGTCAAAGTGAGTTGTTTATCTTGTCTTGTGCTTATTGATTAATTATTTGGCCAATAATTACCTTGTCACTCTAGAAGGAATTGGAAGATGAGATCTAGGGTTAAAATCGGGCATGATAACATGTATGCTTAATTATTTGCATGATGAATAATTAGGGTTGTGAATGGAATAAGAATATCTGTTCATTGCATGTAATGCGTTGGGAATTGGAATTTAATGCGTTTAATTTAATTGTTTTACATAGGAATATAACAAAATTAATTGGATTAAATAGAAGTTAATTGATCACTTGGAAAAGGGCTTTTGACACTTGAGAATTCCTGTTAACAATTCACTAGGCATAATAATTGGGATAATTGGATAATTGATTTATAGTTCATAATTGGGGATATTGGAGTCTTAATATTTAATTATCTGAATTCATTCGTTAAAATCTTAGTTTTATTTATTTGATTTATTTTTAGAATAATCTCTTTTAATTGTCTAATTTATTTTTCTTATTTTGAAAAATCACACTTTATGGTTGTTTGAATAAAATTGGATTGATATAGTGCTAGTAGTTGGAATTTATTGATTAGAATTCTCTGTGGGATCGAAACTTTATCTTATCACTCTATTACTGGTTGACTGTGTACACTTGCACAAATTCATTGATTGTGAAATCAACCAACAATAACAGATTATGGTTGGATTGTAATATCAAATATGAAGATTGAAAGTTAGCAATTAACAAGTTATATAGCAATTGGAACTTAATGTTGTAAGGATTGTAAGTGTGATTTAAGTGACTACAACCTCATGTTATAAGCTAGTAAAGATTTTAGTTTGTGTTATGTGATTGATTAATATTGTTAGACCTTAAGCTAAATGTTATAACTTAACTAAAGTGGGAATTAAACCTATAAGGTCGATGTAAGTATAACTAATGGATGTTATGATCCTAATGGTATGTGTGAGTAGGTAAACGAGAACTGTAATTTTATAGCTTATGCATGAGGCAAGTTCTCTAACCCTAGACTTTCTTTGAGCAAGTTTCTTAACTTTACTTTTTAATTGAGCAAGTTCCTAAATCTTACTTTTACATTGTGTAAGTTTCCAAGTTTATAAGTCCTATCCCTATATTGAGCAAAGTCTTACTCTTGTTTATTCAAGTTCATGATTTCAAATGAGATGTTCTAATTCTTCTAAAATAATACTTCAGTTATACAATGTTTATTCAACTGTATACCTTTGACATTCACTATTTGATTTGAGTATCAATTATATTATTGAACCTTGAATGACTCCATAGTTGATGAGCATTCTAAATTTTAGAACTTCTACTAAAGCTTATCCAAACCAAACTTTCTTTGGTGCGGATTCTGATGTCAAATTAAGATGAACAACCCTTTATAGGGGATTATATTATGCGATAGCGTTGAGATGTTGTGCACATATATGGTACTAAGGGCTGATCCCCCTAAGTACGAGAAGTAAGGTCCATATAGTCTTATGACTGTTAAAGGTTTAAAGTAGAAATACTTGATAACCTGGGACATAGTTCATGGTCTTGTGACCCTCAGATGTACTTTTGATTCTTGTTTTCTAATCTTGATTCAAAAGTCGAGCTTTCTATTATCCAGTATCCCTTGTTTATTCGCATGTTATTATTATTAATATTGTTATACTTGTGGGCAATCGTTGTCCACTCTTGCATAATAACATTGCAGCTAAGGTTGAAAGGATTGATGAGCCATCTACTAGTAAAGGCAAAGACAAAGTGAACAAGTGATGAAGATTTGTTTATATTTATTTGAGAATGCTGATGTTAAGACTTGTTTGTTTATGATGTTTCCGCATTTGATGTAGTAAGGATAGATAACCTGAGATTATTATTATTTATGATGTTATAACCCCTATGGGAGGATTTCTATTTCATTTATGAGTTTCATTTATTTTTGGGTAGTTAGATGTGTTATTTATTTTGATGCTTACGTGATAAGTCACTCAGTTTTGTTTTATTGGTATTATTAATGTAATAATACATAAAATCTTTTTATATAAAACAAAATACTTTTATAAAGTTATTCTATAAATAGAATATATTATATTCTATTATGCATAGTGTTGCATAATGTATACTGCATAGTGTTTTGTATAGTAAAATCTTTTTATATAAAAATGAATACTTTTATAAAGTTATTCTATAAATAGAATATATTATATTTTATTATGCATAGTGTTTGCATAGTGCTGAATAGTATTTTGCATAGTAAAATCTTTTATAAAGTTATTCGTTTTATTAGATTATAAATAGAATATATTATATTTTATTTAAAAGATTTTGCTTTAAATATGGACCGTCGATTAAAGTAAATCAATCTGACCGTTCATGAGTTAGTTACTATCTGCGATCCATTTTTCTATAAATAGAAGCTCATTCATTCATTATTTCTTACGAATTCACTGAAACTCTAGAGAGATAAACTATAGAGAGAAAGAAAAAAAAGTATTCTGTTACTTCACTACTCATATATCCAGTACTCTTCTTCTTAAGGTAAGGGATATTATTTGTTGTACTCGTAGGAAATATTATTTGTTGTACTCATAAGGGGTATTCTTTCTTTCTTATTTATGAAGAGAACTTCTGTTATTCCATTCTTTATTATTTTGTTGGAATAACTTTGTATCATGGGATACCTATACTTGGTGAAATTCTTACATTATTTCATTCTTTATTATTACTGTTGGAATATCCTCGTCATGCATGCGTTTCGCCGGACACAGTTCCGCTTTATTATTATTACATTGGAATATCACATGCATGCGTTTTCTGGGACCTAGTTCCGCCTTTTATTGGTATTACATTGGAATAACTTTGTCTTTGCTAAATCTGCATGCATGGTGATTTCATTGTTATTCCATTCTTTATTATTCATTGGAACATCCTGCTTGGTGTGAATTTACTTTGACTTTGATTCCGTTAATTATTATTCTGCATTGAATAACTTGCCTACATCTGATACTTACCGCATGCATGGTGATTTGTTTTGTTATTCCATTCTTTATTATACTCAAATTTGGTTAAAGTTTTGACTTCTATACTCCATGAAATTAGTGGAATATCCTTGATATTTGCGCTTCATTCAAGATATGTTTTCATGGAAATATTCTTACGAGCATTCTTGAATTTTACTCTACAAAGCGAATCATGTTGACAATTTGGACGTTATCGGTTCTAGTTAAATTAATTCTTGAACTTGTTTTATTGAATTCTTATATCATTGTCATCATCCTCATGTTTATTTTTTGAAAGTCATCTGTGGCACATAGTGCATAGATGGACTTGGTATGATTATGACCGAGGATTATTCGGTATAATTATAACCGTAATGTTACAAATGATGTGGAAAAAGTCATCATTGGCCCGTAGTGCATTGATGGGCGCTTTTTTGGTATGATTATGGCTATGGATTCTCTTTTGGTAGTAGTGCAAAGATGAATTATTTTATGGCATGATCGGGACCATTGATGAAAACATGATTATCTTTAGTAGTAGTGCATGGATAATTCGTGGTCGTGATCTTAAAGAATATCCTTGGCTGTAGAAATGCAGGGATGATTTGAGGATGTGGATTATTTATTAAGTCGAGTCTCGTCTCAACGATAAAAAGTCATGAAAAACCTTTTAAATCATAGAAGATAGTAGATTTTATTCTCTACTTGACTCTTCTAATGGATTGCTTGTTCCGCTCTTGATTAAACTTGATGTTTGTTATATTTTATCGATTAACAATTGTTGAAGGCTAATGATAATTTATTACGCAATTTCTTAGTCATAATATTTCTTACTGGGCTAGTTTAGCTCACCCTTTCTTTCACTGTTCTCTTTAGGAAATGAGAATATAGCTGGAACGAGTCGGGGAACGGAGTGATGGTCCTAGATGGTGCATTAGTAGTCCTTACTATTCTGTGAAATAGTGTGATAATAATTGTAATGAGGACTCCTTTTGAGTTTGTATACTCTCTAGTAGACAATATTTGTATTCAAACTCACAGTTTATGTTTTGTCGTATTGTACACGATAGTTGTATTATTAAGTTGTATTTGAATTCTGTACCATGTATCTGGCGACTCAAGATGGGTGATGTATACCTAATTTTGGGGGCGTCACAGTTGGTATCAAAGCTTAAGGATATGATCCCTGGCTAAGATGTGAGACTAGAACTAGGAGGGGAGAGACGGGGAATTCCTTTGCTAGTATGACCTACCTAAGTTTATTTAATATTTAATTGGTCAGTCAGAGTATATAGATAATATGTGATATGTTAATTAACCCTTGTTTTGTGGCAGTATTTGAAAATGGCATCTGAAAATGTTGAGATAAGCAATGGAGCACAGGAGACTGTTGATTCTCCACAGATCAATAATCAGGACAATGTGCACTAGGATGGCGATAATCCTCCTGTAAACAACAACACTGATCAATTGACGAACGATGGTACGTTTTCGAGCTTTTTAGAATTCATGCAACATCAGGCGAAGACGGCTCCTGTTCATAATGCAGGAGGAAACAATTGCAACCCACGGTTGGTCACCGCTAAGAAATTCAAGGAGCTGGGACCACCAGAGTTTTTGGGAAAGCCAGAACCACTTAAGGCGAAAACGTGGTTAAAGAAGATCACCAAGATATTTGATGTCTTGGGATGCTCCAAGGAGCAAAAGGTTCCTTTTGCCACCTTTATGTTGCGTGAAGAGGCGAGATCACCGGGTGGGAATCAGAAAAGCGTACCCAAATTTGGCCTTTTCAAGATGTCTTGGGAGAAGTTCCAAGAGTCATTCAATGACAAGTACTTTCCGAAAGCATTCGTCACATGAAGGAGGTGGAATTTATCAAGTTAGAGCAAAACAACATGACCAGTGTCGCGATCTGAAGCCAAGTTTGCCGAGTTATCCCGATTTGCGTCCCACTTAGTTGATAATGAAGAGAGAATGACGCGAATGTTTTTAAGAGGTTTGAAGCCGGAGATACTTCAATATCTTAACTCTCATAAACTGTGTTGTATTCAGATGTTGTTAATAGGGCTCAATTATTGGAGCGCGATAATGAGTCAACCAAACCAAAAGAGAGCGGTAAATGAAAAAATGATAATATCGATGATAATTGATCATCAAAGCGGTGACGATAAGCATGGAGGAATCAACATGTCGAAATGGTAACCACTTGATGGTAATCATGGCCAAAAACAATAAGAATGGACATTTCAAGAAGAGAAGGTTCAAGAATGACGTAAAGACGTTGGCACCAGCACCCGTTTCAAAGGAAGAAGAATGACCACCGGTCGTATGTTTCAAATGTGGACAGGAGGGACACATCCGTCCAAACTGTACGCAACAATCCAAAACGTGTTTTAATTGTAGAAGAGAAGGTCACCTAGCTCGATTTTGTCATATGGTGAAGTCAATACCAGCTGGGATAGTGATGCCAAAGGATGTCCCAGACAAGCCAAAGCCGATAGTTTAAGAGAGAGCATTTTTTTTTTGTGACGAGGAACCTGAATAAAATTATCTCGGGTATGTTAGTCATAAACTCTTGCGAAGTCTATACCGTGTTAGATACCGGTTCTACTTACTCTTTTATTTCACCTAGTTGTGTTCAATGTTTGAAGTTAACTCCGGAGAAGTTAGACTTTGATATATCTGTTGGGAGAAACATTCGTTACCTCCACTATTTATAAATCTTGTTCAAATCAACACTTTCACGTTACCTGTCGATCGTATCTCTTTGAAAATACTTGCCTTTGATGTGATTTTAGGAATCGATTGGTTAACTACTCATCATGCTTTTTGTAAGGTTGTTATCTTTCATACTCCTAACCAACCTGTTATGCGAATTAAGGCAACCAAACCACTAAAGTCAATCATTATCATATCAAGCCATAAGTAAAGAGCCCCGATCCTTTCGTTGTTGACTTCTTTGTGTGGAATGCACCGAAGCCGAACTTTTCGTAGGGGACGTTGTGAATAACGGTGACAAGTTGATAGGTATCAATGTGACGTGCTATCCATGTCTTGGATGAGAGTCATAGTTTTGAATGATATTTCTATTGTTAATAAATTTCCTGACGTATTCTTGAAGACTTCTTAGCCTACCCCTAGAGCGTGAAATCGAATTTTGTATTGACCCCAGTACAAAACCCATTTCTAAAACTCTCAAATATTTTCTTCACCTAAAATGAACGTGTAATGTGCCAAAGACGTTGGCTCGAGCTGTTGAAGATTACGATCGTACCATTCAATATCATCGTGGGAAAAATGAACGTGGTAGCTGACGCGTTGAGTAGAAGATCGTATGCGTTTACGAGTGTGATGTTGTTAACACAAAGACCCATTTCGTATAACTTACAAATGATGGAGATAGAGTTAAAGACTCTAGGGACCCACATGAAGATAACGAATATACGATTAGAATCGACTTTAATCGATAAAGTTAAAGCCGCTCAAGCTACATACTCAGAGCTGATGAATGTGAAGAAGAAGGTTCAAGAGGGCGTTATTCTAGAAGCAAGAATCGACGAAGAGAGGAAATCTCAAGCCTCAATTTAATAAGCCCATTTAAAATCCTAGATCGAGTAGGAACTGTGGTCTATAGACTCGTTTTACCGCCAAGTATGTTGCGTGTTCAGAACGTTTTTAACGTATCGACGTTACGTAAATATGGGGACGACCCGAACCACATTATTAATTTAGAACCGGACGAGATAGCAGAAGGTATGAGGAGATACGTGTTAACATCTTGGATAAGAAGGATCATATTCGACGCACAAAGGTTATACCTCAAGAGTTAGAATTTGAAGTGAAGTCAAGGTATCCTCACCTCTTCGACATACCAGGTACGTACGTAAATTTCGAGGGCGAAATTTCATAAGGAGGGGAGATTGTGAGACCCCAGATTTTATGAATAAAGATTTAATTTTTTCAAAATATTTGTTTTTAACATTATGGTGTGGATTTGAGATAATGTTATAGTTATGGGTAGTATTTATAAATTTTGCAAAGTATGCAAGTTGTCATATTATATTCGATTGGTCGGGGAATATTTTATCGGGGAATATTAGATGCGACACAATCATTAATGTGGACCCCACAACGGAATTGTTGTCTGATTGAGAAAACGACAAAAATATTTTATGAAAATAACGGCGGGAGTTTTACCGTTAATACTGTTGAACTACTCGGTAGTAAAAGTACAGTAATACGCGTGGTTGCATAGTAGCACACGATATTGATTATTGATGCTTACGTGATAAGTCACTCAATTTTGTTTTATTGGTATTATTAATGTAATAATACATAAAATCTTTTTATATAAAACAAAATACTTTTATAAAGTTATTCTATAAATAGAATATATTATATTCTATTATGCATAGTGTTGCATAGTGTCTGCATAGTGTTTTGTATAGTTAAATCTTTTTATATAAAACAGAATACTTTTATAAAGTTATTCTATAAATAGAATATATTATATTTTATTATGCATAGTGTTTGCATAGTGCCTGCATAGTATTTGCATAGTAAAATCTTTTATAAAGTTATTCGTTTTATTAGATTATAAATAGAATATATTATATTTTATTTAAAAGATTTTGCTTTAAATATGGACCGTCAGATTAAAGTAAATCAATCTGGACCGTTCATGAGTTAGTTACTTATCTGATCCATTTTCTATAAATAGAAGCTCATTCATTCATTATTTCTTACGAATTCACCAAACTCTAGAGATAAACTATAGAGAGAAAGAAAAAAAGTATTCTTACTTCACTACTCATATATCCAAATTACTCTTCTTCTTAAGGTAAGAGATATTATTTGTTGTACTCATAGGGAATATTATTTGTTGTACTCATAAAGGGTATTCTTTCTTTCTTATTCATGAAGAGAACTTACATTATTCCATTCTTTATTATTACATTGGAATAACTTTTGTATCTGCTGGATACCCTATACTTGGTGAAATTCTTACATTATTTCATTCTTTATTATTACATTGGAATATCCATGCATGCGTTTCACGCCGGACACTGTTAAATCTTTATTATTATTACGTGAAATCCTCACATGCATGCGTTTTCGCGGGACTGGTTCCGCCTTTTATTGGTATTACATTGGAATAACTTTGTCTTTGCTAAGTCTGCATGCATGGTGATTTACATTGTTATTCCATTCTTTATTATTACATTGGAACATCCCAGCCGGCGTGAATTTACTTTGACTTCGATTTCGTTAATTATTATTCTCGTTGGAATAACTTTGTCTATCTGATACCGCATGCATGGTGATTTCTTTTGTTATTCCATTCTTTATTATACTCAAATTTGGTTAACGTTTTGACTTCTATACTCCATGAAATTAGTGGAATATCCTTGATATTTGCGCTTCATCCAAAGATATCTTTTCATGGAAATATTCTTACGAGCATTCTTGAATTTTACTCTACAAAGCAAAGATCATGTTGACAATTTGGACGTTATCGGTTCTAGATAAATTAATTCTTGAACTTGTTTTATTGAATTCTTATATCATTGTCATCATCCTCATGTTTATTTTTTGAAAGTCATCTGTGGGCTCAGTAGTGCATAGATGGACTTGGTATGATTATGACCGAGGATTATTCGGTATAATCATAACCGTAATGTTACAAATGATGTGAAAAAAGTCCTCGTTGGCCCGTAGTGCATTGATGGGCAGCTTTTGGTATGATTATGGCTATGGATTCTCTTTGGTCAGTAGTGCAAAGATGAATTGTTTTATGGCATGATCGGGACCATTGATAAAAACATGATTATCTTTAGTAGTAGTGCATGGATAATTCGTGGTCGTGATACTAAAGAATATCCTTTGCACGTAGATGCGGGGATGATTTGAGGATGTGGATTATTTATTAAAAATCGAGTCTCGTGATAAAAGTCATGAAAACCTTTTAAATCATAGAATATAGTAGATTTTATTCTCTACTTGACTCTTCTAATGGATTGCTTGTTCCACCGCAGCTTAAACTTGATGTTTGTTATATTTTATCAGTTTAACATCTGTTGAAGGCTAATGATAATTTATTCTGCATTATCTTAGTCATAATATTTCTTCTTTGGGCTAGTTGAGCTCACCCTTTCTTTCACTGTTCTCTTCAGAAAATGAGAATATAGCTAGAACGAGTCGGGAAACGGAGTGATGGTCCTAGATGGTGCATTAGTAGTCCTTACTATTCTGTGAAATAGTGTGATAATAATTGTAATGAGTACTCCTTTTGAGTTTGTATACTCTCTAGTAGACAATATTTGTATTCAAACTTACAGTTTATGTTTTGTCGTATTGTACACGATAGTTGTATTATTAAGTTGTATTTGAATTCTGTACCATGTATCTGGCGACTCAAGATGGGTGATGTATACCTAATTTTGGGGGTGTCACATTACATATAACATATGTGAGACTATTTTGGTACTCCATTTTACTGGATTCAATGTGTTTGTTTATGGAGTGAATATATCACATGTGGGGCTGTTTGTTTATGGAGTGATAGGCAGTTCTTTTTTTTTGCTTATTCAATGGACTTCAAAACAAAAATCCCAGATAATATGAATTCTTTTTCTGTTATATTTTTCTCAGTAATGGCAATCCACTAATGTAGGTGGTTATTGAAGACATGTGACCTTTGTGCTGGTGTTTCCCTTAAGAAGGTTCATTGCAAATTCTAAGAAGGGGGACAATATCGTTTGAATCATATACTTTGACACATAGTTTGAACAAATTGATGATTAGAATTGACATTTCCATATTCTGACCTTCTTTTTTGAAGGGCTTCTGGGCCTCTTCCTTATGGTAATTTTCCATTTCTTTTATTATTTCTATTATTCCGTTTTTACTAGAATAAGCTTTTTTTAAATGAGAGACATACTTAGTGATTACTGATTATTGTATGTTGATGTTTGTATTAGCATTTGTCATCATCTATTTAAATATAAAATGTTGTCATATAAGGTTTTAGGTTGGAGATAAGGTATTAGAAATTATGAATGATGATATATTTACCTATGTATGTACATATATAGATATAAACTGTATGCGAGAACAGTTGCCTTTCGTATAAACATACTCAGGCATTTATAGTATAGAAGGGTTTTTTATTCCAAGTATTTACATTCGTGAAGTAGATCTTATATCCTTGCTTAATTTGCGTATAATATATATATATATATATATATATATATATTTGATATTTGCTTTATACAATTAAGTTATATCAAATCAATTCAATGTGTGTATGCATGCATATATGTATATCAAATCAATTCAATCTGCGAATGCCTTTGAAATAGTTTAAGGTAGGGAATTTGCTTTCCTAACTCCTTACTTGAAAGAACAAAAAAAAATGTCGGCATCTGTAGTTAATATTTTAATAAGCTTATGGAGTATTACGTGTTTCTTGATCTAGCTTAAGGACTGACGTTCTTTGTAATACTCCAAAAAGACTATTGTTTCAATAATCAAACTTATCATTGTCATTATTTCATTTAAATATTTTCCATATAGTTTATGTAACGAATGATTTGTTTGAGTTGTGATTCTGAGGATAGAATCCTTGTAAGGAGGGAATGATGTAACATTCCCGAATTTTAAATTATAATATTAAATATTTATTAATTTATATAAGTATTTAATGGATATGTTTAGTGTTGAATAAATAATTGTTCAATTTGAGTTGATGTGGATTAGTTAATTATTTGTTGAGAATAATTAAGGAGCTAAGAAAATTAATTGTTATGAGATTATATACTAATTTAATTTAATAATTAAGTTAGAGAGCTAATAATGATTAAATGAATTATAATATTTTAATTAGAATTTGTAATTTAAAAATAAGGTGTTAGTTGGTTAAATAAATTTATAATTATAAAGGAAATTATAATTATGAGATAATGATTTATGTGTTAAAATAATTTAATAGATTAATATTTTAATTGATTAAATTGATTATTTAATTAAATAAAAGTGTGATAAGTAACCTTGCTATAAAGGAGTTATTAAAATAAATTAAAAGAGTTTAATTTAGTTTTTCCAAACATGTCTTAATGCATAATAAGTCTTTAATCTAATGATGCTTTATCAAACAAGGTATAAGGATTAATCTATTTGTTTTAATTAGGTTTACCAAACAAGGCATAAGGATTAATTGATTATTTTTTTAGTGGCTAGCCAAACAAGCCTTATGGCTTTTGATTTTCAAAATTTTATAACTGATGTCAGTTAAAATCCTATACTTAATATCTATATTATTATTATTATTATACGTTATATGATAATACGTAAGATAGAGTTAGGAGAAGAAAATATCAGAAGAAGAAAAAGGGAGAGAAGAAGAAAACTCTAGAGAGAATTAAGAGATATCCTAACATGTTTTGATAAAGGAATTGGGAAAAGAAGGTTCTTGATCAAAAGGGAAGGGTATCATCTTCTTAATCAAAGGTAGGAACTTAATCTTTTTCTTTAAAAGTTTAGTTTTCCTCTTCCCAAAAAGTCTCTGTAAAATAATTATAAAAGATGAATTTTTTATATGTATATAGTTTTGTATGAGAATTGTTTGTAAAAGGTTGTTTCATGAGTTTATATGTGATTATAGAGAAATTAAGTCATGTATGTATGCAATTTGTGAAGAAAAGCATATTACAGTGTTTATATGAAAATATATGAGTATGGCTTAGTTTAAAATGAAATTAAGGTTTGATTAATTGTTAATATATATAAATTGACTATTGAATTTGATAGAGTATGTATAATCATAACCATGGTATTTTGAATTTACTGTTTTGATTGAAAAAACAAAATCACAGTGTTGATTTTCATTAAAAATGTCAAAAATAGAGTTTTTGCCAAAAGCAGTAAAATTGAGTGTTGTAAAGTTGGTAATTGTGTTGTTATATGTGCTAGAAGTCTTTACAATATGTTTACATGAAGTCTATGTATGAATTACATGTTAATTAGTTTGTTAGATTGGAGCTTGTAGGCCAATTTGGCTTTTTGTTCATGTTGTTGCCGAGGTTGTCATCGAGTTACGACTTTGGCGCAGTCATATACATTGATAGTAATAAAGTTTTAGCATATTGACCTTGACGCATACGCCGCAACGCCAATCGTTGGCCTTATGACTTCCATGGCCATGACCACCGATTCAGTAATATGCAATGACCAACCACAATGTAAAGCTGTGAAATACAAATGAGAAGTTAAGCGTATATGGTTCTGATAGCTTTAGTTTATTACACAAATTTTGAAAATAAATGTTATGTGTTAATAATAGGAATGTTAAATGATGATTTCAAAGAGTATTAAACTATGAATGAGCATGTTATCAAGTGTTAACTAGTATTAACATAGTTTGATTATGTGAATGGGTAATTTGACCTACATGATGTATATATTTGTTTATATAGATATAAAATGTTGGTAATGACTAATTATGTCATGATGACATATGTATAGGGTATTGATTCAATTTGTAAGGTTTAGCTTGTGCTAAAGGCAAGTTCTCTAACTCAAAAACTTCATTATGCGAGTTTGATTTTGTTGAGTACATTATTGTTTTGAATTCAATTTAAATTACACAAATGGCTAACTCTGCACTTTCGTAGAGGTAGACGGTTTATTATTGAGAAAGCTCTTGTATCTAGTTGTTCATAGAGATGCAAGTATTCTAAATCGTATATTTAGTATTGAGCTAGTTTCTTTAATATGTAACTTGTTATTTAGAATGCAATCGCTATATTTTCATATTCTAGTGTTGAACAACTCTATCGTTCAAATTACTATTCATTATGCATGCTTGGTATCCAATTCTCAATAACTTTGTATTAATATTGTTCAAAGCAAATTATGATATGATTATTCAATGCTTATGATTATTCCTAAAGCATGATGTTAATTTACAAATATCAATTCAGTTATGATTATTCCATAGCATACAGTTATTTCTTTTGTAATCAACTAATCCTTAGTTGATTCTGGTTGAATTCTAAATTACCTCAGAATGTATCCAAAGCAAACTTACTTTAGTGCGGACTTGTTTTCTAAATCTTTGAGATGAACAACTCTTTTATTAGAGGTTTACGCTTAGCGTTGAAATGATTATGCACAATACATTGTATTTGAAAGGGTTGATCCCCTAAGTACGTGGAGTCCTTATAGTCTTATAGATCATAAAGTTAAATTTGAAAGATTACTTATAACTGTGGACATGATTCGTGGTCATTAGACCCTCAGTAGTATGTTTAAAATGTTAATAGAAACTATCATTCAGTTCTATTGAACCTATTTCTGTCAAAGATTGTAATGTTGTAAAGTTATTCATTCTTATTTCAAGTGGGCCTTGTTTCCTCACTCTTGCATATTAAATACTTATTGCAGCTAAGGTTGAGAAGGTCAATGAACCTACTACTAGAAAAGGGAAGGGGAAAATGTACAAGTGATGAAGACTTGTAATAGTTTTGATAGTTTTATTATCAGACTTTGATTTAAAGATTGTAATGAAGTTTATTAAATTTTTCGCATTTGAATGTTTGTAATTAAAGGTTAGATGACCTGGGATATTTTATTTAAGTTTAATCCTGTATGGGCAGGTTTTATTATTCAATTTTATTATGATTGGGTAGTTAGAAATGAATTTTTGATTAAATGAACACCAAATCTTGAGGAAATGAAGTACCAGGATTTGGGGGTGTCACAGTTTAGGAAGCTTAGAAACTCGTTCGAGATTCACTTAATAGAAATGAATCTCGAATAGTCCCCATTTGGGACTGTTCCTGAATGTTTCGATCCCATTTAGGTCGGTGTTAACGGCTTGAGCACGTCTATATATTTTGAAAATTTTCGGTGAATATCTCTTGATGTTCTTCGGGTGCATATTTAGGCTACGACGTGGTAGTCTATTTCGTGTACTTGAAGACCATAGGGAGGTGCTGCCGAAATATCCTTAATGTATATATATATATATATATATATATATATATAGGGAGCGGATCCAGTCCGGACTCCCTCATTTTGTTAAAATGCTGATTTTTTTTTGCTTTTTTTTTAAAACAACTAAAAAAAAGTTTAATATTTTATGGAACTGGAATTTTTCTATAATACAGTGTTTTGGGTGTGATTTGGATACATATAACAAAACAAGTGTGTACAGACTGTACATACATATTTTGTTATATGTATCCAAATCACACCAAAAACACTGTATTATGAAAAAAATTCCAGTTCCATAAAATATTAAACTTTTTTTTTAGTTGTTTTAAAAAAAACAAAAACAAAAACTAAAAATCAGGGTCCGTATTTTAATTAGGTCCGGGAGTCCAGACCTGATCCTTATTCTATGTATATATATACATCCCTATTTCTATCACAATAGCTTTTCTTGAGGCAAAAAGCACCTTTAGCCCCCCTGTAGTCACTGAACTTTAAAAAAATATAATTAGCCCACTGTGTTTTAAAAAAATTATTAATTAGGTCATTTCATCCAATTTTGCTCACGGACGTTAAATAAACAAGCTAATTTTTCTACGTGACTTTTTAAAAAAAATAAAATACGTGTATTTTCTGATGTGTGCATTAAGGCCAATACATATATAAACAAAATACATTCCAAATACATGTAATTCTTCAACAAAATTAAAACAAAATTCAAAAAAATATACAAAATCAAAAATAAAACAAACTATGAGTTTTTTAATTGGAAAATTATTTTTTAATAAGCTTAAAACAAATAAAATAAGAAACAATAAATTCTGAATAAGATTAGAAAAAGACAAAACAGATAAAAGAAAGTTGACTAATTTGAGAGAATAAAATCACGAAAAATCACAACTTTTCTCTATTTTTTGTTTTGTAAAACAATTTGACCATCTTATTTTGTTCTTCATACCAGGAGACCCACATCCATCCCACCACAATCTTCTTTCTTCATACCAAGACCTAAATCAATCAACAATTTCCTTCTTCATACAACAAATAAACAGTGAGAGAAAGAAGAAGATGAAACATATCTTTGCGTGACCGACTTTAGGAGTACAAACTAGAGACGGTTAGTAGTGAGATCTATGATGCACGCAGATCTATGATGCAGATTTCCTTTTCATTTTTCTTGGTATTGGGCTTCATGATGTTGATGTAGGTACCGATGGTGGAAAACGGATGAACATTAGTTAGGGGTTTTTTTTATTAAGTCTGCTTGCGTAATGGAGTTATTGGAAAAAAATTACCCAGCTCCCTCTTAGCATCTCTTCCCTGTTCTCCTCGGCCTTCCCATCCTCCATTGCTATCTCCACAATGACAGAGTAAATCAAACACACTCATTCTCTTATCAAATATGTGCGAGATGTGTTGTTAATTGACAGAGAGAATTGTCACTGAATCATATTCCTTTGAGCTTCAAAGCATCACCTGGCGGTACCCCACTCTGAATCAAAACCCTAGATCGGTAATGAAGATTTTGAATTGCACCCTAATTGGCAGATAGATCTGACTTAAGTATCTTATAGAAACAAAAATTTAAAACCAGACAGATTGATTTATCTAATACAAACTAATTAAACTTGGATTCATGACTCACGAGTGGAACATTTCTATTAGTTCAGATCTGGCCAGATCTGCTTGATCTTTTGACTTACTTTTGTGAAATGAATAACATGTTTTAATAGATTTCATTGATACAAAAATTTTGATATATTATTTATATTATTTAGAATTAAAAACAAGTGTTATGGCTTTTGACCCGTTTATAATGTCATAGGTGGGTGGGTTAACTTACGTTGAAGGTTGAAGATGTTTACCTCACTATTTACATGTCATTTCCTTTTATTTTTTTAAGCCACGTAGGAAATTTGGACAGTTTATTTAACGTCCATGCGTAAAATTGGACAGATTAAGAATTTTTTTAAAACACAATGGCTAATTGCATTTTTTAAAGTTCGATTACTCACGCTTATAATCGGCAATTACCACGGGAGGGTAAATGTGCTTTTTTGCCTTTTCTTGATCATGCATGCTAACGATTTTTTTACAGTTTACAGCGATGAGGATATATATATATATATATATATATATATATATATATATATATATATATATATATATATATATATATATATATATATATATATATATACTAATGTATCATATGAAATAATTGGGTCAAATCCCTAGTCAAAAAAAAAAATCTCGAGTCAAATCTATCAAGATAAGGCCTCAAACTACCTACCAATAGTATTTTTTTGGGTATCTAAATGGCACCACGCGCCGCATAAAAAGGCCGTGACTTGAAGATACTTATTGATAAGAACTTAATTCTTTATATATATACAATTTTTTCCCTATCTTTCGATGTGGGCCTAAGGTGTTATTCTGATTCAACCCAAAACATAACTCATGTAGTCCATTAAATAACCAACATGAATAAACATATTGTCATTATTAAAACCACAAAGAATAAAAACTACTCCCTCCGTCCCAAATTAATTGCTCAGTTTTGATTTTTTAAAGTCAAATTGACCATTTTTAAAACTAATCTTTTTACTAATTTTGCTAAAATATAAGTGAAGAGATTATAACCAAAAGAAAGTATATACAATTTATTACTAATCCCAATTTTTATAATTTTAGAAATATATTTACATATGCTTAATTATTAATTCTAAAAATAGCCAATTTGACTTAAAAAGTCAAAATTGAGCAATTAATTTAGGACGGAGGGAGTAACATTTTCTTCGTACATATATTTGATAAATTAATAGTTTCTTGGCAAAAAAAATCTTTATATTGGTATGATTTCAATTTGAATAAGAGTACTTTTCGAAGGTCAGCCGAGTAAATACAATGGAATTCTTTTTATATAATCTATATAAATATTTAAGAATAATGCTAGAGATACAAACTATTCTACAAATATTTTATGAACTACTGATGTGACATACTCTACCTCAGCATATTGTGTGGGGCTGAAGACTATATTAAAACGATTTATTGATTAATATGCTGAAGTGGAGTATGTCACATCAGCAATTTATAAAATAGTTTGTATCTGTAGCATTACTCAATATATAATAAGACAAATTTTATTTGGTCTTAGGTTTAGGATTTAGCCCATTTAATTAGATTAATATCTAGATTAGCTTTGCAGGGAAATAGTCGTTAGGTTAACTTAGAATTAAATAAAGATGATTTGATGGAATTGTTACTTTATGAAATAAGTCTTTTGAATACCTGACATTAGATTGTTAAATATTAATTTGAAAACTAGTAACAATAAGAAAAAATAATGGTGTATATATATATATATATATATATATATATATATATATATATATATATATATATATATATATATATAATCATACGTGCCTAAAAGGCACGACATAAATAAAAAAATTAAATTAAAATTAAAAAATATTACATTACCTAAAGATTTTTTTGCAACTTAAAATAACTTACAATCAAATATAATAATTATCATAATTAACCATACCACCACAATAATTAATTTTCTTTAAAATAGATATTCGAGAAAAATTTAAACATGTCTACAAAAACAATAAATCATCAATAATAATTTTCATAATTCACGGACCTAAATAATTATAATTAATGTTGTTATTATTATTGTCATTATTATTATTGTTATAATTATTGTTAATATTATTATTATTATTGTTGTTATTATTAATACTATTATCATAATTATTTTTATAATTAATACTATTATTTTTAAAAAATAATAATTATAATTATATTTTTATAATAATAATTATAATTATTATTACTATACTAATAATTATTATTATTATTATTATTATTGTTTACCTAGTCATATTTTATCCTTAAGTTTTGATGATGAATTATTCGTATGCTAAATTGTTTTATGGCATTTCAAGTATCCGATGATAAGGAATATTCAAGTGGGTGAAGAATTTCTCTTTACTAGGAAAACCAAACGTAAGGTCAATTGCATAATAATTGATTTTTCATTTAAAGGCTCTAGGACATATTATTTGCATCTTGTTATATGTCTTAAATGAAAAATGTTTTAATAAATCTAAATGGAAAAGGTTTTTCTAAATATTAAATATGTCACTGGTACAAAAAGAATTAATATTTTATTTGACATATGTTACGTGTACATTCTTATATAAGTGTGTACTTGATATTCTTGAGATTCTTTTTGTTACAAGTGGATATCCATGTATTATACATATCTAGAAAGCTATAAGGACGGTAGCATTATGCAAGTTCAGTTTTCAAGGATAATGATTATAAGTCTTGGGACTCTAATATGTTATTGAAAAGATAAAGGACACTCCACTTTTGTTGCTACACGTCACTTTTAAATATAGAGACAAAGTCAGAGTTGGTTTGAAAAGTGGATTATCTTTAGAGGACTTTCATATTTATCCCTACACTAACAAGGTTGGAGTTGTTAAACTGGATAAATAGTAAAGATATACTTCTTTACTGTTGTGAGATATCTACATATTATCAAGCCGGTTATTTTGTGGATTATTGGAACAGATTTATTTGGAAATAACGGTAACTTGATTATGGGCTATAAATAATGCTTCTTGTATACAGAATAAAAACAACTCACGAATTTAATATTGCACTAATTACTGATATATCGAGCAACGTTATTTTAGTGGTGCAAACGTTTGAGCAGCTATGCAATTAAATTTCTGATATCTTTGAGCTGGTATTTGGTAAGAAATTAATTGTTTATCTTTGTGTGCTAATCGATCATTGCATATAGTTGAGCCTTTAATTGTTAAATTGATTATTCTTGCATTGATCATAGACCTCTATATCTGTATTAAAATTTCTGTTTTAGACTAAGTGTAGTCTAAAGGTGTTAATCCTAGTGGATTAGAGAAAAGGTTTACAAATAGTTTCAAGGAAGCAAAGGTGCTTGAAGAGTGCATAGGTGCACAAGGAGCAAGAGTGCTCAAGAGAAATTAATTGTTAATTAATTTTTGTAAGAATCTATTTTGTAATCGGTGTTTATTTATAAAGATATAAATAAAGTGAGTATCCAATACTAGTTGATATTGGACGTGGACTAGGTTATTATTATAGAGGGTAATAACTGAACCACGTAAAAAATCTCGGTGTTGATATTACTACTTGCTTTACTTTAATTACTCACGTAAGCCATTTAATTATCTTAATAATTAAAATTTGAATATTTACATTATATTAAGATAATTCTTTAACACCAAGTAATTTAGTTAAGTTATAAATTCAGCAGGATATATAATCAATTCAGTAGACTATATTAA
Organism: Panax ginseng; assembly: GCA_020205605.1. Classification (NCBI taxonomy): domain Eukaryota; kingdom Viridiplantae; phylum Streptophyta; class Magnoliopsida; order Apiales; family Araliaceae; genus Panax; species Panax ginseng. The sequence continues at coordinate 57,201,948 of CM035140.1, read as the reverse complement.
TTCAGCAAACTGCATTAATCAATATAGTAGCTTGAATTTAATAGCTTGATCTAAAGTTTAAAATTGGTCATAGATTGCTCCCACACTTATTCAACCCCCCCCCCCTTCTAAGTGTGCCTAGTTAAATTTCATTCGGTATCAAAGCTTGACTCTACTTATCTTGGTCTTAAAGATAACTTGTAGGAAAAGATTCTAACATGGCACAGTTCGGGAACAACAATCAAGAAGGTCAATTAACCATTATACCTCCTTTGCTGTTTGGAACAGAAAATTACAACTTCTGGAAATTCCGAATGAGGATCTATCTTAAAAGAGATCCTTGGTAATGGTGGGTCGTGGAGAACGGACCAGTTGTTCCACGAAGAGATGATGGGACACCAAAGATTCTGCTAGAAATGGATTCAACCGAAATCTACATGGTCTCATATGATTCAAAGGCTATGAACACACTTCTCAGCGACATAGTACAATCCAAGATATATAAAGTCTCTTCATGCAACACTACCAAAGAGATGTGGGATACTTTAGTGGAAAGTCATGAAGGTACTTCAAAAGTACGAGAAGTCAAGCTAAGCATGCTTATGCACGATTATGAAATGTTCAAGCTCGAAAAAGATGAAACCATCAAGCTAGCTCAAGCAAGATTTCTAGTCCTTTTAAACTCCTTGAAATTGCTGGACAAGACTATTCCTCAAAGTGAGATCAACCGTAAGTTGCTTCGGGCTATGCCCAAAAGGTTTGCTTCTAAAATCACTAGTCTTCAAGATTCTGCTACTATTTCTTCCATGGACACTTTAACTTTGTTTGGTGAACTAGAAGAATATGAACATCAGTTAAAGAGATATGATGATGATGAGGAAACTCCTCGAAAAAAGGTCTTAGCTCTTACTGCAGATAATGAGGAGGAACTTGATGATAACTCCGATGAAGAAATAGCTATGATGTCAAGGAAACTCAAGGGGTTACAACAAAGGAAAAACAAGAGGAGAAACACTTTTAATTCAAATAAAGTCAAAGGAAAGCAAACTGAAGAAACGTGCCTCGAATGTGGACATCCTGGTCACTTCAAGAAAGACTATTTTCAACTAAAGAATAAAGGGAAGACCAACTACAAAGACAACAAGAAGAACAAAGCCTTTATTACTTGGAGTGATGAAGAATCCGAAGTGGAGATCGATGCTAAAGATGAGATAGCACAAGTATGCTTCATTGGAATTGAAGGTGAATCTAATCAGGTATCTTTGAATGAACTAAACTCTTTAGAACAAGAAAATAAGAAATTAAGAGAAAAGAATGCAAGCTTAAAAGGATTAGTTTGTACATTAATGGATGAAGTAGATTCACTAATAGATGAAAAGAAAGAAATTGAAAAGGAATCCACATGTCAAGAAGAAAAGGTTTTGATTGCAAAAATTGATTATTTAGACAAATATAATAAAATACTTTTCAATAAGGTAAAATTCTTAAATAATGAAGTCCAAAAATTAACTAATGAGCTAAAAATGAGAAATGTGTGTATTGATGCATTTAGTGATAAATCTCCTGTTAAAACGTTTCCTAATAATGAACTTCAAAAAGAAATAGACTCACTAAAATCATCTCTTGTTAAATTTGCTCAAGGTGAAGAAAATCTAAATTTCATGTTAGGCAAACAAAGACCTAGTTTTGAAAGACAAGGAATTGGTTTTAATTCTATTCATAAAAAGAGTAATATGAAAATGTTAAAATTAAATCAAAATCACGCTTTAGTTTAAATTATTACTCTCCTTTCACAACTTGTAAACATTGTGGTATTAAAGGTCATTTAGATATAAATTTTTTTAAGAAACAAAATAAGGTTAAAAAGGTATGGATTAAAAAGAGTGAGTTAATTGCTACTAACATAAATGGACCCAAAAAAATATGGGTACCAAAAAGATGAATTATCTTTTCTTGACAGGTATGTTTAAAGGCAAGAGTTCCATCTCAAAAATGGATTCTTGATAGCGGATGTTCTCGTCACATGACAGGTGATAAATCAAAATTCATGGAACTAGACATCAAGAAAAAGAATGGAACGGTCACATTTGGAGATAATAGAACCTGTGAAATAATCGGAAAAGGTAAAATTGGAAATGGCAAGGTAAGTATCAATAATGTTCACCTTGTTAACGGTCATGAATTTAATTTATTAAGTGTTGCCTCTTTTTTAGTCTTAACAAAAGAGCTCTAACTCATGCAAGCATACATGCGTCAACAAGTAATACAGAGCAAGTAAAGTGTCGATCCCACAGAGAAATTTGTTTAACTAAGATTACTATTCATTAATTGAATCACTATATTTATATGCTCAAACTAATGATTAAACTTGGTTTGTTCTCGAATTGCAAATAACAACTAAAATAATAATAACGATGGAATAAATGATATTGGAACTAATGGGATCCTAACTTCATTTAATACTTCATTCAATCACCACTATCATGCATGACTCGTTCACATATCACAGAAAAGTAGTCAAAAGCACTAAAAGAGTATTAGCCATTTTCAATGCACTAAGACCTACTTTACACAAGATCCATGTATGATAGACTCTATGTAATCATCAATATAACCAAAATCACTATATGTCTATGTGAAATTGCAACTATATTGATTTTAAGTTCAAGCCCTTATTCTAACTTATACGGTGAAATAGTATATGTCTATCTGGTTCACGAAATACATAAGCCATATAAAACAACCCTATATACGTATACTATCATGATTACAGTCCATATTTGCATATTCATTGTCAATTCCATACAAATACTGAAACGAATGGTGATCAAGCATTCATACATGCAAAACAATCATGATAGACATCCCATATGATATGCAAAACAAACCAGCATTTAAGCATGCAATCAAACTACATATTAAAATCCGTTAGAATCCCATAATGGAGTTTAGTTCATGACTGAACCAAAAGCCATTATGGGATCAAATCTAAACATGGTCAATAAACGACAATTGAAAGATGAAAGATAAAACTATCAAACCCAATTGCTGAATATAAATCAATATTCAGATCCTCATAAGAATCCAGCAAAACTAATAATAATAATCCACTCTGGTAGAAAATCCCAATGAGGAGGAGAAAAGTAGAGTTGTGGCCTCCTTCTACGTTGGAATCTCTCCCAAAGAGTAAACCCTAGTTACGATGTAAAGATAAGTGAAAAACTTAATAAAATGTCAAGTGATACCCTTGACACCAGTCAGGAATCGTTTTAAATAAATTACAAACCTTAAAAATTGGAAATAAAATAAAACAAGTCGCTGACTTGAGGCCTCGCGGTGCTGCAGGCTCCTCCAAACTTGTTATGCTCATGTGCGAGACTTGCGATAAGTTTGTATGTTCAAGTAGGTCTCTCATGGCGGTATGCCTCCCTAGGCTTGTCCTTCTCTATGGCCATGTAACTTGCGATGGGTTCCTAGTTTGGCTCGTGTAATCGGCGGCTGCAAGGCCTCAAGTTCCTTTGCTTGCCGCCGACCACGTGATTGATTGCATTGTTGTCTTCTGATCTTGCTCCTGAGCTTGGTTCTGCAATGTTGCTGCTGCTACTGAAATGTCCTATGTCTATCCATGCTTGTCCATCCATGCTCCACTCAATCCTAGCTATGCACATCCTATCTTTTGCCTCGTCTCAAGCATCCCTTAGCCTTGTGCTCAATAACACCACCAAAATAGGCCGAATCCTGCACTTATTCACCAAAAGGAGTTTTAAGTATGCGAAATGCAATTTAACATGAAATGCAGCTAAAACCTACTAAAATGTACTTGAGATGGGCATAGTTCGCATGAATTGGTACTCCATAAGTAGGTGTAAATCCTACTTATCAATAAGCATAAGTCAATTAATGGATAATGGTCATCAAGTTAATTTTGAAAAAGATAAATGCACAATATTCCATGGTACTAACAATACTACTCTAGTTGCACAAAGAGAAGAAAATATATATACTATTGATTTTGAGCAACAGAATGAAGAACTATGTCTTACTTTAGTACAAGATGAGGCTTATCTATGGCATACGAGGATGGGACATGTTTATATGGATCTAATCAAGAAGTTATTTGTAAGAAATCTTGTAAGAGGACTGCCAAAAATAAGGTTTGAAAAGAAAGGAATATACATTCCTTGTCAACTGGGAAAACAAGTAAGAACTTCTTTTACAGCAAAGAATATGGTATCAACCTCCTCTCCCTTGCAATTACTTCATCTTGATTTATTTGGACCAGAAAGACATTCTAGTATTAATGGTAAATTTTATGCATTTGTAATAGTTGATGATTTTTTTAGATACACATAGGTATTATTCTTGAGAACTAAGGATGAAGCATTTAAAGAGTTTGAAAGATTAATAAGAAAACTTGAAACAAAATATAGTTACAAACTCATTAGAAATAGAAGTGACCATGTCATTGAATTTCAAAAAGATTTTATAACCTTTTGTGATCAAAGAGGTATTAGCCATGAATTCTCAGCACCAAGGACCCCTCAACAAAATGGGGTGGTGGAAAGGAAAAATAGGACTCTATAAGAGACAGCTAGAACTCTATTACAAGAAAGTAAGCTTCCAAAGAAATTTTGGTAAAGCGATAAGTACATCTTGTTATGTTTTAAATAGAGTACTCATTCGTCCTATTATTTTGAAAACACCATATGAGCTTTTAAATAATAAAATTCCCAACATAAGTTATTTCAAAATATTTGGTTCTAAATGCTTCATTTTAAATACAAGTGACAATTTGGGAAAATTTGATGCTAAGTCATATGAAGGAATATTTATTGGTTATTCTCAAAATAGTAAGGCTTATCGCATTTTCAATATTAAAAAGTCATGTGTAGAAGAATCTGTTCATATCACTTTCAATGAGACTAACAATGATCTTCAAAAAGAAAGTGAAGATGATGCATGAAATTTGGAGATAGTTAGAATTTCAGCAAACCGAAACGAACAAAACAGGAGATCGAATAAACAGATTCAGCAAACTGAAATGAATGACCAGCATGAACGTGAACCTGAAGATTTGCAGGAACCTGAAGATGAGTCTAATGATCAAGAGGAAGTTATGCATGATATCCAAATGCCAAGAACAGCTAGATACATCAAGAATCATCCTCCAGAAAATATCATTGGAGATATCAATAAAGGTATAACAACACGAAGAGGATTACAAAATCACTGTGTATTCTCTGCATTTTTGTCACAGGTTGAGCCAAAGAATGCAAAGGATGCTATACTTGATGAGAACTGGCTATTGGCAATGCAAGAAGAACTTCAACAATTTGAGAGATGCCAAGTGTGGGAACTTATGTCTCCTCCAAAAGATGTTTCCATCATTAGTACTAAATGGGTCTTCAAGAATAAGCTTGATGAGCATGAGACAATCATTCGTAACAAAGCAAGGTTGGTAGCTCAAGGATACAACCAACAGGAGGGGATCGACTATGAAGAAACTTATGCACCAAAGAGTGGCCGGAATCAATCCGAATTCTCGTTAGCTTTTGCTTTAACTACAAGCGTTTAAGCTTCATCAAATGGATGTAAAAAGCGCATTCCTTAATGGATACATCAATGAAGAAGTATATGTCAAACAACCTCCTGGATTCGAGCACGAAAAGTATCCTAATCATGTGTACAAGCTAAAGAAAGCTCTTTATGGCTTGAAACTGTAATAACCCGATATTTTCTATAAAAATAAATAAGGAACTTTTGCATATGAATTTTTTTTTGATAAGAATAAGTGTCAAGTAATGTGTACGATAAATGCAAATATATTTATTACTTGAAAAATTAGAAATAATTTTAGAATTATTAATTATTATAAATTATATTGTTATAGTAATTAATTTTTGTAAGCAGAAAGGTTTTTATTATTTATTTTCAATGAAAATATAATTTCTATATTATTTAAATAATATATGAAATGACAATTAGAAATATAATAATAAATATTTTATTATATGAATTTGTATGAAATATTAAGTTAATTATTTTAACTTGATTATTGATGTTGTATCTGAAAGGATAAGTCGATATGGAATCCAAACCCTAAATTGGGATTTTTATCAAGAGATGAGAATAATAATATAATATTATATATATTTTGAATTTTCAGTGCTATATATATGTACTAGATAATGATTGGTTAATTATGGTAAATTTATATCATGACCCTTATATCGTATTTTTAAGCCTTAATTGTTAAACTCAGTTGTGAGTTCAAGACTGAGTAGAAATTACGTTATATGAATTTTATTGTGTATATTAGAATTTCCGTAATTAGGAGAAACCCTAATTATTGATTTGAAAACCCTAATTATTATTTTAGTAAATGGAAATGTTAATTAGGAAACCCTAATTGTTAAATTGGGAACCCTAATGATATTAAGGAACCCTAATTTAAAAACCTAATTTTCTAATTAAAAACCCTAATTTTAAATTAGTGTGCTTAATTAGCATTTTATTACATTATTTATTTTAAATTGTCAAACCCTAGAAATTATTTGGGTAATTGTAAGATTTACAATCTAGTGATTAAACCCTAGATTTAATCACCTTGGACAAGAATGCCCTTGAAATTACAAGTGAAATTACTATTTTACCCTTTTTTGTCCCATTAATGAATTATTAGTGTATTATCTTTAGCAATCTTGCAAAATCACAGCCATCTAACTTTATTCTAGAATTCACCTATGGCACTATAACATTACCCATCAATGATCAGCTGTTACAAGCACATGGAATCATTTCATTTCATAATTAAAGAGAGAGAAAGTGTCCATTTTGGCTTAATTGTGCAACCAACACTTAGCTTTATTCTCTCAAACCCAAACCTCTGAAATCCTCTTGCTAGATCGATCGATATACATTGACCATCACCCATAACAAATTAGGAGCAAAGATTCAAGAAATTGTTCATAGAAAAGGTATAAAAGCTCTAACCTAAAAATTCTATGATTTGATGTTAGATGTTAATTTTTATTGTTAAAACATGTTGACTATAGTCCATTTTGATGATCTGGGTTGGTATTTATTAGATCCATAACATCAAAATGCTCAAAATCATGTTTTTCAAAAATATGGAAATTTCATTTTTGTGTTCTGACAACGAATGTCAGAGACTGTAGATCTCAGCCTGTTAAGTGTTTTTGATGTTTAAAGCTTGTTATGTGTAGTCTGTCATGTTTTATTTAATCTACAAAAAGAATCAGAGTCAATTGATGTATAGATTGGTAGTTATTAGCAATTCAGAAGTCAGATTGGCCAGGAATTAATAGGAGCCATTTACGGGTAACCCGAATGCATGAACAAGCGTCGACATTGTATTCCAGGCGTCAGATCACATCGATTATGTTGATTATTTGGTTTGTTTATTGTGTCTAAGTTGTAGCTTGGTATTAGTAATACATGATTATGCCTTAAAATCTCCTTACGATTGAACTATTTGATCGTAGTGGCTGGTCAAAGTGGTGCAGAAGTTCACGGTTTAGTTTTGGAAATTCCGAAAACTTGAAGCTGATTGTTCGACAAACGGTTTGACTAAACATTATCTGCTTTATTATTTGTTGTTATTGTTCTTTTATGTGATATATCTGTAGTCCTACATGTTATCTACATACTGCAGCAATTAGATCATAAAACGATTAAAAGGATAGCATGTAGTGAAGCCTCAAAATATTACCCTCGCCACTGATCGAGTTTCTGGGCAACCTAGAAACTCAAGATCATGTCTGACATCAACTTCTGTAGATTAGATCTTCCTATTATGTGATGATATGGCCATGAAATCTGTTTATAATTGTAGTACTACATAAGTAATACAATATTAGGTAAATTTATAGTCCATAAACATCATTATTTGATCACAATTCTTGGTCAAAATGGGTCACTCGATAACTGACTTGATTTCCGGGTTTTGATGAAGAACACCTATAGCGACAGTTACGTCGCTATAGGCAGCCTTTAGCGATAGTTTATTTATAAAATTAATTATTTTAATTAAACAATTACAGAAAATTAGATTTAAATTATTAAAAATACATTATTAATTATTAAAAATTATTTTAATGTCCAAAAATTATATTTTAATTATTTTGAATATATTTCATAAATATTTAATATTTTGGAATATTAAAATTATTTAATTTATTTAATTATAATATTAAATAAATTATTTAAAAATGATTTTACTACATGAAAAATCATTTAAAATTATATTATAGTATAAGAAAATATTTGAAGTTATTTTCCATGACTTTTAGTATTTTGTGATGAATTTTATTAATTAATTATTATTAATGATATTAAATTTATTTAATGATTATATTAAATAATTTAGTTTAAAAATGATTTTATTATTTTAAAAATCATTTTAAATGAAAATAAAGTGTTTAAAAAATATTTTAAGTTATAAAATATAATTTTAATATTTAAAGGATAATTTCATTAATAAATCAATATTAATGATAATAATGTAATATTAAGGATATTTTATTTATTTAATAATTACATTAAATATATAGTTTAAAATGGTTTTATTTACTTAAAAATCATTTAAAAAGGATATAAATAAATTAAAAATATTTTAAGTTATTGTAAATAACTTTGATATTTTGGTAATGGTTTCATTAATAGTTTAATATTAATTGAATATTAATGATAATAGAATTGTTTGATATTTAAATCATTTAATTATAATTAGATATTCAAAAATTCATGATAAATTATTATAAATGTTTACTAAGTCATTTAAAATAATATGAATGATACTTAAGGATGTTGAGATACGAGAATAGAGTCTTAGACTTGATAATTACAAATAAAGCTATCGATGCAAGCACAATTTTCGAGAAATTAATATAGACTTAGATATTTTGAATGTGTTATTGTTTGTTTATGATGTAATGATATTAGATATGTGTGATAATGTGATTAGGTTATGTGTTGGTATGCGATAGGCGTTATTATGTGTTGTAATATGTTATTCTAATCGGTAAATGATCTTACTACCGATAGGTGATTATATAAAAGATAAAACTAAGTTGCATTACGTAAGCGTGTGTCGAGTAGAGTATCCTATCTTTGCATTTTCTTTATCAATGGACATGAGTAAGAATGTTTGAAATTATATTATTCTGTCTGATGGATTATATCGCTCATTGATTATCAAAATTTTAGTTCGATATATATTACATTCGTTAATTTCTATAAATGGTTATCTGAAGTGTCCCCACTTGGATAATCATAGTATTCATTCACATGTTGATACACCTTTGTCAATTACCCGTGTATCGTATATGTTGAATTATAGATTATTGTTGAACAAGATAAAACCTTTTTGTATCCAATCAAATTTCTTTGGTTTGGACTCAAGACTAAGTATGAACATCCCGAATATGGGAAAACTTTTATGCGCCCAAGGCGGACAGAGTGAACGATAACATCGTTCTTGTAATGTAGTGTTGATAATTACAGGGCACAACGGGCTGATCACCCCCATGTCCGTAAGTTATGACGGTATGCGGATGAAGTTCTGCTAAACCATTTCGAAAATGAAAACAATGTTCATAGTATGTCACTTAAACCCCATTTATAGCCAGTACGTAGTTTCAAAAATTTGAAAGAGGGTTTTTATGTTATTATTATCGGTTCAGATTATTTCACAACTTTTGATTCGTTGTAGAAGAGTTATATAAAGAAAATACTTAAATTCTTTCAGCTTATATACATATAATTGCTATTACTTGTTGGGCACTCAAATGCTCATCCTTGCTTAATTTAAATGTTTTCAGTTAAGTTTGAAGAACCAGAAAGCTCAAGCAGAAACAAAGGAAAAGGAAAGCTAATTGAATAAGATTTGTGGTAGTTGCTGTAATAGTTTTATATTATTAAGACAATGATATATATATATATATATAATAATATCATGTATTATAAGGAATGTACTTTAAGGTCTCGTACCTAGGGAGATAAACTTTGATGCATATGTAAATTAAGTTTGAATTTTATTTTATTGTTATTATTATTAGTATTAGTCAGTTTATAGAATGGTATCGTGAAGCACCGAGTTTGGGTTTCAAGTACCGGATTTAGGGGCGTCACGGAAACAAGCTCGAGGGCTTGAAATGCGAAAGTCAAGTAAGTATCTCTTATCAAATAGATTTGTTAGAGGAAAAATAGATTCTACATTGTTTATTAAGCATAAAAATATCGATATCATTATTGTTCAAATATATGTAGATATAATATTTGGTGCTACTAATGATTTTCTTTGTGAGTGGTTTTTCAAGTGCATGCATAAAGAATTTGACATGAGCTTAATGGGAGAGCTTAATTACTTCTTGGGACTACAAATCAAGCAAACAAAGGAAGGAATTTATATCCATCAAACCAAATACACAAAAGAACTACTCAAGAGATTTGGCTTTGAAGGATCTAACTCGAAAGGTACACCAATGAGCACATCAATAAAGCTCACCACTGATGAGAAAGGTATAGATGTTGATATAACAAAATATCGAGGTATGATTGGATGCTTACTATACTTAACTGCCTCTAGACCCGATATAATGTATAGTGTTTGTCTATGTGCAAGATTTCAGGCTAAACCCAAAGAATCACACTTAAATGCTGTTAAAATAATTTTGAAATATTTAAGTGGTACTATTAACTTAGGGTTATTTTATCCAATTTCCAATCACTTTGAATTAATAGGTTATTCAGATGCTGACTATGCAGGATGTCAAATTGATAGAAAAAGTACGAGTGGTGCATGTACTTTCTTGGGACAAAGTCTCGTGTCATGGCATAGTAAAAAGCAAACCTCAGTGGCTCTCTCAACTACTGAGAGTGAATACCTAGCTGCAGGAAGTTGTTGTTCACAGATTTTATGGATGAGACAAACTCTATGTGATTTTGACATATTATGTGCTTGTGTGCCTATCTATTGTGATAATTCTAGTGCTATATATATATATCCAAAAATCCTGTGCTACACTCATGTACAAAACACATTGAAGTGAGACATCATTTTTACGTGATAATGTGTCAAAAGGTTTTATTAAATTAAATTTTATTCCTACTGAAAATCAAATTGCAGATATTTTTACAAAACCATTAAGTAAAGATAGATTTTGCATGTTGCGAAGAGAACTTGGGATGTGTATCGCTTAAATGTTTTTAATTTACATTATCGTTATGTTATCCTATTATGCATGCATATCTTAATAACTGCTAAAATCTAGGATATTCGGTATTATGAGTTTTCAGCTGCCCATTAAATGTCCTTAAATCGTGGACACGGTATTCCAAATATTTGCCATGATGATTCTTCAAAATTCGAAAAGACAAGTCGGTTGAGTCTCTTGAGAGACGTAGGCGTGTAGGGATACATGCATTGAATATTTTATCTCTCTCATCTAATTATGGTTTTAACTTTTCGGCTGCTTAAATCATGGACACAAGATTCTAGGCGCCTCTCATAATGATTTTGAAAATCGAAAAGACATAATGGGTGAGATTTGTTGAAAGACGTAAACGTGTAGGAGTGTACAATGTACTTGCATTCGTCCTTTTATAAAACTTTCTGTCTCTCTCTCCATTATCCTTACATCTCAAATCTGTTTCTGACTTCATTTCTCTCATACTCTATACGTTCATCTTCCTCAATAATAAACCTCAAGCACTATGAGAACCAGAACACATAAGAGATCATTGATCGATTCTGACGACGGTCCCTCCTCAATCGACTGCCGGACCTTCTCAAAAGCAAAGAAAAATGAAGAAAGTCATGTCTGAAGAAACTGACTGTGTGGACTCTTTGTCTTCTGACGAATCAACTTTCAGCCCTCCCTTGGCGAAATCATCTGGACCCTCTCGGCGACGACAGTCAACAAACCCATCCTGTAAACCTGAGTTAATTTGCTCCACCATCTGATTCGGTAAATCCTATCCTTTCTTCAGATCTTCCTGACAATTTCTTTCGTAGCAATACATATGAAGTACGGTTTAAGACCGTTGTTTTTCTTAAACAATTTGTCTATGAAAAGTCAGTCGATCAAATCTGTTATCAACAATCTCCTTTGAAAACATTGTTTGATTCTTGTGGTATTTCTTCAATGCTTTTTCCTCCATCTGTGGCATACCCTAGACTTGTCCAACAATTTTACACAAATCTAGAATGTCATGGTGATTTTTATACCACTCTTGTCAAAGGAAAATCGTTATATTTTACAGTCGTGGATTTTGGTAGTATTTTGAATATTTCATCTTCTGGTGTGTGTCCTTTTACAAAAAAAGGAGCTGTTCGTTTTCCATTTACTCCTCTGGAACAGTTAGAAATTGTGATGAACAACAATTTATTAAATGATGTTTTTACTCCTAAACAGTGGATGTCTCTCCTATTTCTTGTGTCCTCCATCATCTTGTTAGATACAATCTGTTGCCTCGTTTAGGTGGAGGAGCAGATTTTACCTATCAAGACTTGATATTTGTTGCCATGATTTGAAGAGGTGTTTCTTTTAACTTGTCTCAAATGATGCTTCATCACATGACCACATGTTTGCGAAAAATCAAGACTTGTTTGCCTTACAGTGCTACTCTCACTACTCTGTTCAAACATTTTAAAGTTTGTTTTGAAAATGAAAATTCTGTTTCTATTACTGATTCCATCAGTGTTGGGTCCCTGAAAATGTCGCGTATTATTTTACTTGATGGTATGTTTGTTCGTGTTAATTCTGAGAATCCTGCTCCTCCAATCTCAATTCCATCTTCTCCCTGTTCATTTACTCGATCTTCTTCTTCTGAAATTATTGACATGTTGAAACTGGTGCTTAGTAATCAAGAAAAAATGCAAGCTGAAATGTCTGGCCTTAACACTCGTATGTCTATGTTGGAGAAAGGCAAATTGCCTTTGGGAGCTCCCGAGATTAACAAAATGTATAACAATCTTGAAGATGAGTTTATTGACTTACATGTAGGTTTTGAACTGCAAACTACTGCTTTGGGAGAGATTATGCAGTGAAGGCTTAATCGGAATCCCTGTCAATTAAGTCAGGAGATCATGTTTGTCAGTAATCAGGTAGGAGAATTGGCTGAGTTCGTTTCTACGCGTTTCAATGATGTAGGCTTTAAGCTACATATCAGTAATAAACATTCTACTGATTCTGAGAATGGGTTCATTATGGCCGCTCATTGAGTACATTGGTGAATTCCTTGACGTCTTGCTTACCACGAAAACTTTCATTCCCCGTCCTCCTCATTTTGCTACTGATTTTACCCTCGCTGAAAGAATTCACCGTGCCAATCATCACCCATACTTCACCAAGAGGGATGAACAGCGAGTAGCAGTGGTAGAACTCGATTAATGGATCTTTCTCTTTTTGTTTGATGACAAAGGGGGAGAAATTTGGGGTTTATTTTAAGACTGAAAAGATTGAATTTGTGATTCACCAGACTTTTGATTCACCATACTTTTGTTTAAAGTTTTAATTGATATGATTAGCAATTTGATATATTTGATATATTTGATAATATATGTTGAACTAACATGATTGCAGGTACATGCCAAGATAATAGGGTTGTTTAAAATTTTAGTTTACTGAAATCAAATTTGAATTTCAGTTAGTTATTATGAGATTCCTGAAATGATATTGATGCGTGAATTTAGGGGTAGCTAATTATATGATATGCATGAACATAGGGGGAGTTAATGGGAATTAAAAGGCTTTTAGTTGTCATCGTCAAAAAGGGGGAGAATGTCGACCTAATCATATTTTATCCTTAAGTTTTGATGATGAATTATTCGTATGCTAAATTGTTTTATGGCATTTCAGGTATCTAATGATAAGGAATATTCAAGTGGGTGAAGAATTTCTCTTTACTAGGAAAATCAAATGTAAGGTTAATTGCATAATACTTGATTTTTCATTTAAAGGCTCTAGGACATATTATTTGCATCTTGTTATATGTCTAAAATGAAAAATGTTTAAATAAATCTAAATGGAAAAGGTTTTCTAAATATTAAATATGTCACTGGTACAAAAAGAATTAATATTTTATTTGACATATGTTACGTGTACATTCTTATATAAGTGTGTACTTGATATTCTTGAGATTCTTTTTGCTACAAGTGGATATCCATGTATTATACATATCTAGAAAGCTATAAGGGCGATAGCATTATGCAAGTTCGATTTTCAAGGATAATAATTATAAGTCTTGGGACTTTAATATGTTATTGGAAAGATAAAGGACACTCCACTTTTGTTGCTACACGTCACTTTTAAATATAGAGACAAAGTCAGAGTTGGTTTGAAAAGTGGATTATCTTTAGAGTACTTTCATATTTATCCCTACACTAACAAGGTTGGAGTTGTTAAACTGGATAAATAGTAAAGATATACTTCTTTACTGTTGTGAGATATCTACATATTATCAAGCCGGTTATTTTGTAGATTATTGGAACAGATTTATTTGGAAATAATGGTAACTTGATTATGGGCTATAAATAATGCTTCTTGTGTACAGAATAAAAACAACTCACGAATTTAATATTGCACTAATTACTGATATATCGAGCAACGTTATTTTAGTGATGCAAACGTTTGAGCAGCTATGCAATTAAATTTCTGATATCTTTGAGCTGGTATTTGGTAAGAAATTAATTGTTTATCTTTGTGTGCTAATCGATCATTGTATATAGTTGAGCCTTTAATTGTTAAATTGATTATTCATGCATTGATCATAGACCTCTATATCTGTATTGAAATTTCTGTTTTAGACTAAGTGTAGTCTAAAGGTGTTAATCCTAGTGGATTAGAGAAAAGGTTTACAAACAGGTTTAAGGAAATAAAGGTGCTTGAAGAGTGCATAAGTGCACAAGGAGCAATAGTGCTCAAGAGAAATTAATTGTTAATTAATTTTTGTAAGAATTTGTTTTGTAATCGGTGTTTATTTATAAAGATATAAATAAAGTGAGTCTCCAATACTAGTTGGTATTGGACGTGGACTAGGCTATTATTATAGAGGGTAATAGCTGAACCACGTAAAAAATCTTGGTGTTGATATTACTACTTGCTTTACTTTAATCACTCACGTAAGCCATTTAATTATCTTAATAATTAAAATTTGAATATTTGCATTATGTTAAGATAATTCTTTAACACCAAGTAATTTAGTTAAGTTATAAATTCAGCATGATATATAATCAATTCAGTAGACTATATTAATTCAGCAAACTGAATTAATCAATATAGTAGCTTGAATTTAATAGCTTGATCTAAAGTTTAAAAATTGGTCATAGATTGCTCCCACACTTATTCAACTCCCCCTTCTAAGTGTGCCTAGTTAAATTTCAATTATAATTATGATTAATATTATTATTTTTATTATTATTATTATTATTATTATTATTATTATTATTATTACTGTTACTATTACTAGTATTATAATAATTATTATAACTACTATTATTATTACTATTATTAATTATTATTATTATTATTATTATTATTATTATTATTATTGTTATTACTATTACTATTATTATTATTATCATTATTAGTATTATAGTTATTAGTTCTATTATTTTGTATGAAAAAGATTTTCTTCATTTTCAGAAATCTTACCATGGTAAAACCATTTATGAATGGAATATTGATGGTAAGACAGAATATCAAATTTATGAAACCATACATCATATCATGATGTATGCAACAGTCTGTAAACAAAATGATAATACAGACCATCAAATCTGTCATTTTTTAGTAAATGGATTTATCAGCATTCTTAAAGGATGGTGGGATAATGCACTTACTGATAAACAAAGAACTGAAATTCATCAATCCTATAAGAATGAAACAGATCCTATTACTAAAATTGAAACAAAAAGAGAAGATGCTTGTTATACTCTTGTTCAAGCAGTCATTCTTTGTTGGACCAGAACTTATGAATACTGATAGGAGTAGAGAACTCTTACAGAATCTTCGTTGTCCATCCTTGACCCATTTTAGATGGTATAAGGATGTCTTTTTAATGAAAGTAATGCAAAGACCAAATTCTTGGAAAGCCAAGTTTATTGATGGACTTCCTACTTTCTTTGCTGAAAAAATCCATAAAAAATTAGGAGATAAACATGACCGAATGAGTATTCCATATGACCAATATTCGTATGGTCATCTTATTTCAATAATTATTGAAGAAGGATTATCATTATGCAATGATATGAAGATTCAACAATTAATGAAAAAACAGAATCTCACCAAAAGACAAGAGATAGGAGAATTTTGTGATCAATTCTCTTATGACACAAAATTACAATATCCTCAAAGGCTAAAAAATAACAGAATTCTAAAAACTCTAAATCTTACCGAAGACGTTCTTCTAAAAAATCTTATAATAACAAAACCCCAGAAAAATCTACTAAGAAGAAGAAGAGCAGTAGTAAAAAGGATAAATCTAAAATAAAATGTTATAATGTGGTAAAACGGGACACTTTGCTAATAAATGCAAATCAAAAATAAAACAGAAACTTAATAAAATGTCCCTTGATGAGGACATTCAACAACAAATTCTAAATTGTTTATCTAGCAGTAATCCAGAACCAAATTTAGATGATGATTTAGCAGAAATCTATTCTGAATCTGGCAATGATTCTGGTGATGAATAATGTCAAACTTGTATAATGAAAGCTATCGTCGAGATGAATGGTTTAGATATTAGAGGACCCAGTATCAATATCTTAACTGACACTCAAAAATCATTCCTCGACTTGGCCGATCAAATTAAAGATCCAGAAACTAAATTAAAATTTTTGCAAAACTAAAGATATACTTCCCATCGATCAATATAACATGTGGGAAGTTATGAAACGTATGCAAAATGTTTCTACCGCTTTCAGGATCTTAAAAGTGAAATAAATATTTTAAAATCAGAAATAAAATAGTCACAAAATACTAATGTTATCATCTTTTAGGATTTAAATAATATTAAACATCAGCTAAATCATAAGCAAAATGATTTAAATAATATTTTTCAGAAGTGGTATATCAGAATTACTTTTATTATTAAACTGGATTTTATTATTAAAGATGTCATTGCTCTAGTAGATAGTGGTGCTGACATGAACTGTATCCAGGAACGATTAATTCCTACCAAATACTTTCAGAAAACCACTCAATCTTTAACTAGTGCAAGCGGTAATACCATGAGTATTAAATATAAAATTCCTGAAACTTTAATCTGTAATCAAGGTTTATGCTTACCTACTTCTTTTGTTCTTAACCGTAATATGAATCAAAGTATCATCTTAGGCACCCCTTTTTTGTGTCTTCTAATGCCTATTTCAAAAATTGATACTTTGGTATTCATACTACTCTTAACAACAAACATATTGTATTTGAATTTATAACAGAACCTTATACAAAAGAATTAAATCAAGTTAAACACATGATTTATTATAAAGAAAAAAAGATTAATTTTATTCAAAAAGAAATAAAATTTCTTACTACAAAACATAGAATTTTACAGCCTTCTTTACAGGAGAAGATAAGATTAATTCACAAGACTCTTCAATTTGAAATTTGATGTCCCTAATGCATTTTGGAATAGGAAGAAGCATATTATCTCTCTTCTTTATATCCCAAATTTCAACGAGAAAAATATTCCTACTAAATCTCGACCTAGTCAGATGAAGAAGGAATATTTAATTATATGTAAAACTGAAATTGAGTCTCTTAAACAGAAAAAATTAATAAAACTTAGCACATCTCCATGGAGTTGTACAACATTTTATGTTAATAAAAATTCAGAAATTGAGCGAGGAACATCCAGACTCGTTATCAATTATAAACCGCTTAATGAAGTCCTTCAATGGATAAGATATCCGATCCCTAATAAAAAAGGATCTTCTTGACAGGCTTCATGATGCCACCATTTTTTCTAAATTTGTTATAAAATCAAAATTTTGGAAAATCCAAATTAGAGAACATGATACTTATAAAACTGCTTTTACAGTACCTTTTGGCCATTATGAATGGAATGTTCTTCCATTTGGAGTAAAAAATGGACCTTCTGAATTCTAGCATATCATGAATGATATTTTTAATCCTTATATTGAATTCATTATCTGCTATATTGATGATGTCTTACTTTTCTCTTCATTTATTGACCAACATATTAAACATTTAAATATTTTTTAAAATGTTATCATAAAAAATGATTTGGTAGTTTCTGCCCCTAAAATGAAACTTTTCTAAACAAAAATCAGATTTCTTGGACATAATATATCCAATGGAACTATTATTCCAATTGACAGATGTATTGAATTTGCATCTAAATTTTCGGATGAAATCAAAGATATTAATCAACTGCAAAGATTTCTAGGAAGCCTAAATTACATTCGAGAATATTTTCTGAATCTTTCCCAGGATGCTTCCATATTGTATACTCGGCTTCGAAAAAATCTTTCACCTTGGACTACTGAGCATACTGAAGCAGTTAAAAAAATTAAAACCAAGGTCAAACAGCTACCTTGTTTAGCTCTACCTACCTAATCCTAAATGGAAGAAGATCGTTCAAACTGATGCCTCTAATACAAGATATGGTGAAATCCTAAAACAATTCAATCCTAAAAAGAAAAAAAGAGGATCTTATTCGTTTCACTTCAGGAGTCTGGAAAGGACCTTCTTTAAACTATCCTACAATAAAGAAAGAGTGTCTTTCAATTGTTAAGTGCGTTTTAAAATTTTAGGATGATATTTTAAATCAGCACTTTTTAATCCGAGTTGATTGTTCAGCTGCAAAACAGATATTTAAAAAAGATGTTCAAAATTTAGCATCTACACATATATTTGCTACTTGGCAAAGTACTTTATCCGTATTTGACTTTGATATTGAATATATCAAAGGAAACCAAAATTCTTTACCGAATTTTCTTTGCTTGATCTTTTAGATTTAATATATAAAAGTTTGAAGTTTGAAGTTTAAAGATATCTTCAAAGCTCATCTGTAAGTTTTAATTATTGCTTCTGTTAATTATTATGTTTCTTTGCTTAATCTTTTAGATTATCATATAGAAAATAATAATCATTATAGAACAGCCTATCAGACTACTACATACAACCATAATCGTTCTTATTTTTCAAAACAGTTTAATAAATCAGAACAATTAATTGTTTTAATTAAGAACGCCATACAAGAAGAAACTTGTCGACTTATAGTCTTGGATAGACCCCCTAATCAACAGTAATCTTATGAGATCATACATGTGATAATTTATATGTTAGTATATATTTAATATGCCTTTAAAATATTTATGCCATTTTATTAAATAAAGAGAGTATTGGGTTAATGCTTGATCAAGTGGAACGTCACCCAAGTCGCGTTTAGGACTTTGCCTTTAGCTTTATTTTGGCGTTGTGGCTTTTATCCTTTGTAAATCGTTGACAAACGTGCTTGATCAATCCTATCCCCGATACTGTCCTTATTTGGTATAAGAGCCATGTTTAGTTTATTGTCATATTGATGAATATATTACATATAAATTATGCATATATGATCACCTATAAAAATGACTGATTTTTCACCCTCATCTGTTACAACTGTAACTAATGCCTCAGTTTCTACTTTGGAAGCAACTGAACTTATTGCCTATCAGGATGTTAAGGAAGCCCTAGATAAATAGATCATTCCTAAAATCAAACCAGAAACAATTTATAAAATTGGAACCTTTGATTTTATCAGTAAAAGGATTATTAAAACCTTTGAACATGTTGTTCCTTTACAGAATAATGATGAAATTTTATATTTATTGCATGTTGAAGATTTAAACCCTTTTTTGCAAAAATATAAATATGTTTATATAGGACTTGTCCAAGTTGCTTTCAAACCGTTAACTTTACTTTGTCAAAATACCAGTATTCAATGAACACTTAGAGATGGAAGGTGTTTAAACTGGAAAGCCTCTCTTATGGGTGCTATTGAAATCAGCCTTGCTCATGGACCAGTATATTTTAATATTTATCCGAATTTAAGTGTTGCCTTAACTGATAATAATTTGTCAAAAATTTTAGAAATGAGAATTATATCTCATGGTTATGAATATCTACCTGGATCTCCTCCTTTTGCCATATTATTCCGTATTCATCTTACAGTTTTGAATACTTTAAACCCTTATATCCGAAAACAAAGCCAACAAGGACATACTGTCCTTATTGACACTAATCTTTTTAGTAGTCAAGTGACAATTCCCAGAATGATCCCTTGGGAATAAATTACTTTTCCGAAACAGTGGCAGATTACTAATGTCGTTTCTACCAGACCTATAATTAGACAATCCACTGAGGATGTTGTCCAAACCAGTAATGGAAATGTTTATTTAAAATTTTAGACCTTTTACCCGAAGTCGATCTATTAACAATATCTCTTATAATATTGATTTTCCTGAATCATCTAGACAGTATGTGTCTGAACCTTTAGAATCTATATATCAAGAGTCTAAATAATCCAGTAATGAGTCTGTTAAAAATGAAAACTTAATAAAATGAATACATATTTCTGAAAATCAAATACCTCATGGTATTTATGAAACAAATATTCCTCAAAACAGAGGACCTTATAGTCCAACTGCTAGAGACATGCATTTTGAGTGTTAAATGAATTTTTCTCCTAATAGTAAAATTCGTCGATGTTTAAACATGGAGTTCATGCAGGATAAATACCAGAATTTTAGAAATTGGTAATTTAAAAATCATGATAATGATAAATTAGTAGAAATAAAAGTTAATTATTATGCTTATTTAAATAACAATCAGTGTATAATATCATTCACTGAATGATATTATAATTTTGTTTTAAAATCAGAATTTTACACAGAAAGTCAACTGAATGTGTTTACAATCAATTCATCCCCTCCTAAGTCCCTTGAACTTAGTTCTGGGAATGAAAATTTAAAACTTTTAATTATCAATCCGTATGTTGATATATCTGAAATACCCCATCAACATGAAGAGGTAAAAATAAAAGATATTTTGCCTTTGTCTAAACAGAATAATTATACTAATTTATTCCTTCAAACAGTAGGAAAACAGTTAACCAGAATAGAAAAACAAATTAATCATATTAATGATAAATGTCAAGTTGTTCCAAAAAAGATTGATCTCCAACCTTTAACCATTAAACCACCTTTAGAAGTTAGTAATTTTAAGATGAAATCTTCTAAAGCTGATGATGAGTTTATTGAAAATCTTTTAAATAAAATAAAAGATTTAAAAACTACAACTGCTTCTACCTCTCGGATAAATATGATGTTTGGGCAACCCTCTTCACATACCAGTAATAATAATACTGATGATGATGAAGATGAAACTGATAATATTTCTCCTGTTCATATTTTGAAAATACAAAATAATTTTCAGGAGATGTAACATATTAATAAAACCACTTACAGTCAAAAACCAATAAATTGAATGGCTTTATCTGGACCTAGTAGGTATTATTACCCCAGAGTCGTGTGTCAATCCTTATCTTTCTTCTTTAAATCTCAGCCATAGGAAGTGGGATGACAAGAGATGTCGGTTGAGTGGAGAATTATTGAGGATAGCTGGTGTCATCTTCTGATAATTGGAGACAACTGATTGTCGTCTTCTGATTATTGAGCATCTTTTCTGTAGTGGAGAATATCTTTAAGATTTTCCATTTCCTTTTTTGTCTTGCTCGATCATTTCGAAAATCATGGAGGTGATAGAATCCCAAAAATCTCCCATACTGGGTTCTGGTTCTTGGCTTTCTCCAGCTAAGATGTAGAACCCATTGTCATCCTGGTCAGATCCTTCATTACTGCTAACAACTTTCATGGAACTATCATCCTAGACTAAGGATGGTAAGAATTGATTTTTCATATAATCCATAGTCTTAACAATCAATTCAGTTTTAGTTAAATTCGGAAACTTCTGTTTTACATTTGTTTGTATTTTGACAAATGGATTTACTGGTTGAGCTGGAAGGCTCTTATGTATAGCATCCAGGTAGGCCTGAGTATGATTCTTAATGGCCTTAAGAAGTTCTGGTAATGTAGGATTGAGCCCTTTATCCCACCATTTAGTAAGAAGTACTCTTTTAAGGCGGGGGTCTTATTCTGATAGTCACATTGAAAATTCCATTTCCAGATCCAAGGGATTCCAAAACGGATTATGAAATGAGCAAGTAATTTAAGCATAGATAAATCTTTGTTTACTGGTATATGGGCATAAGCAACTTGCCACTCCTTAAATGTTGTTTGGACTGATTCTGGTAAAGTTTCAATAGTAATACTGAATTTATCCCACCAAACGAAAAACCAGTTTGGGATTTCGTTTTTAAGAACATCGGGACTTATACGGATAAACCAATTATGGTTATGAAAGGGATTCTGATAGTAGAATACCTGCATAAAGGAATTAATATAATCCCAATAGTTGTATTTTGTTTCGTTATGACTGGTTTCAACAGTACGGGTAGTATTACCCCAATTAGCAAGAGGCATAATGCTATTGATTGTTGTTTTACTCTATTGGATTGGACTGGTTAGTTTTGTAGGATCATGAAGCGTGTGCTTGATGTCCATTGATGTTCTTTCAATGATAATTTGTTCATAAACATATCGATACTGGTTAAAATGAGGAGGAAATGGTTGAGTCGTTAAATAACGCCTCTTGATTTTCCATGGATCTTTCATCCATTTCTCATCATTTGGTTCAATGATCAATACTGTTTCTTCCACATATTTGTTGGGGATATACTGTTCTGGTAATAAAAGAACATCCTTTACTATTGGCTAGCTGGAAGAAGCCGAAGAATTATTGGATTGAGTGTTCAAACTGGGAAATTCTGTATAATACAAATTACAGATTACCTCTGCCTCGGCCTCGTTGACCGCGACCACGGCATCTACTGGTCATTCCTGCAAATATTCTCTGGTTAGAAAATCCGGTAAAGAATTCTGGTTTCCTTTAATATATTCAATATCAAAGTCAAATACGGATAAAGTACTTTGCCAAGTAGCAAATATCTGTTTAGATGCTAAATTTTGAACATCTTTTTTAAATATCTGTTTTGTAGCTGAACAATCAACTTGAATTAAAAATTGTTGATTTAAAAGATTATCCTGAAATTTTAAAACGCATTTAACAATTGAAATACATTCTTTCTTTATTGTAGGATAATTTAAAGAATGTCCTTTCCAGACTCCTAAAGTGAAACAAATAAGATCTTCTTTTTTCTTTTAAAAATTGAATTGTTTTAGGATTCCACCATATCCTGTATTAGAAGCATCAATTTGAACGATCTTCTTCCAATCATGATTAAGTAGAGCTAAACAAGGTAGCTGTTTGACCCTGATTTTAATCTTTTTAACTGCTTCAGTATGCTCAGTAATCCAAGGCTAAGGATTTTTCGAAGCTGAGTATACAGTATGGAAGCATTCTAAGAAAGATTCAGATAATATTCTCGAATGTAATTTAGGCTTCCTAGAAATTTTTGTAGTTACTTAATATGTTTGATTTCATCCGAAAATTTAGATGCAAATTCAGTACATCTGTCAATTGGAATAATAGTTCCATTGGAAATATTATGTCCAAAAAATCTGATTTTTGTTTGAAAAAATTTCATTTTAGGGGCAGAAATTACCAAACCATTTTTTATGATAACATTTTAAAAAATATTTAAATGTTTAATATGTTGGTCATTAGATGAAGAGAAAATTAAGACATCAATATAGCAGTTAATAAATTCAATAAAAGGATTAAAAATATCATTCATGATATGCTGGAATTCAGAAGATCCATTTTTTACTCCAAATGGAAGAACATTCCATTCATAATGGCCAAAAGGTACTGTAAAAACAGTTTTATAAGTATCATGTTCTTTAATTTGGATTTGCCATAATCCTGATTTTATATCAAATTTAGAAAAAATGGTGGCATCATGAAGCCTGTCAAGAAGATCCTTTTTATTAGGGATCGGATATCTTATCCATTGAAGGACTTCATTAAGCGGTTTATAATTGATAACGAGTCTGGATGTTCCTCGCTCAATATCTGAATTTTTATTAACATAAAATGTTGTACAACTCCAGGGAGATGTGCTAGGTTTTATTAATTTTTTCTGTTTAAGAGACTCGATTTTAGTTTTACAAAGAATTAAATATTCCTTCTTCATCTGACTAGGACGAGATTTAGTAGGAATATTTTTATCGTTGAAATTTGTGATATAAAGAAGAAAGATAATATGCTTCTTCCTATTCCAGAATGCATTAGGGACATCACTACAGATTTCAGCTTGAAGAGTCTTGTGAATTAATCTTATTTTCTCCTGTAAAGAAGGCTGTAAAATTCTATGTTCTGTAGTAAGAAATTTTATTTCTTTTTGAATAAAATTAATATGTTTTTCTTTAGAATAAATCATGTGTTTAACTTGATTTAATTCTTTTGTATAAGGTTCTGTTATAAATTCAAATACAATATGCATGTTGTTAAGAGTAGTATGAATACCAAAGTATCAATTTTTGAAATAGGCATTAGAAGACACAAAAAAGGGGTGCCTAAGATGATACTTTGATTCATATTATGTATAAGAACAAAAGAAGTAGGTAAGCATAAACCTTGATTACAGATTAAAGTTTCAGGAATTTTATATTTAATACTCGTGGTATTACCACTCGCACTAGTTGAAGATTGAGTGGTTTTCTGAAAGTATTTGGTAGAAATTAATTCTTCCTGAATACAGTTCATGTCAGCACCACTTTCTACTAGAGCAATGACATCTTTAGTCATAAAATCCGGTTTAATAATAAAAGTAATTCTAATATATACCACTTCTTAAAAACTACTTGATTCATAAGCATCAAATATTGTTTAGAGGATTCTGGTTTATCAAAAGTTTCAGGTTTATCATTTTGCTTATGATTTAGCTAATGTTTAATCTTATTTAAATCCTGAAAGATGATAACATTAGTATTTTGTAACTGTTTTATTTCAGATTCTCAAATATTTATTTCAATTTTAAGATCTTGAATAGTAGTGGGGTTTTCAGCGATAGAAACATTTTGCATACGTTTCATAACTTCCCTCATGCTATATTGATCAATGGGAAGTATATCTTCAGTTTTTTAATTCTTATAACAGATTTCCAAAAAATTTAATTTAATTTTTGGATCTTTAATTTGATCGGCTAAGTCGAGGAGTGATTTCTGAGTGTCAGTTAAGACATTGATACTGGGTCCTCCAATACCTAAACCATTCATTTCGACGATAGCTTTCCAATAGTCAGCTTCAGTAATTGTATTACAATTATTCATTGTACAGGTTTTACATTGTTCATCACCAAAATCATTGCCAGATTCAGAATAGATTTTTGCTAAATCATCATCTGAATTTGGTTCTGGATCACTGCTAGATAAACAATTTAGAATTTGTTGTTGATCAAGGGACATTTCATTAAGTTTCTATTTTATCTTTGATTTGCATTTATTAGCAAAGTGTCCTGTTTTACCACATTTATAACATTTTATTTTCGATTTATCCTTTTTACTATTGGTCTTTTTCTTCTTAGTAGATTTTTCAAGGGTTTTGTTATTAGAAGATTTTTTAGAAGAACGTCTTCGGTAAGATTTAGAGTTTTTAGAATTCTGTTGTTTTTTTAGCCTTTTTGAGGATATTGTAATTTTGTGTCTTAAGAGAATTGATCACAAAATTCTCGTATCTCATTTCTTTTGGTGAGATTCTATTTTTTCATTAATTGTTGAAGCTTCATATCATTGCATAATGATAATCCTTCTTCAATAATTATTGAAATAAGATGACCATAAGAATATTGGTCATATGAAATATCTGAAATGGTTTTACCATGGTAAGATTTCTGAGAATGAAGAAAATCTTCTTCATACAGAATATCCTGGAGAGTAGGTCTGGGGTAATAATACCTACTAGGTCCAGATAAAGCCATTAGATTTATTAGTTTTGACTGTAAGTGGTTTTATTAATATGTTGCATCTCCTGAAAATTATTTTGTATTTCCAAAATATGAACATGAGAAATATTATCAGTTTCATCTTCATCATCAGTATTATTATTACTGGTATGTGAAGAGTGTTGCCCAAACATCATATTTATCTGTGAGGTAGAAGCAGTTGTAGTTTTTAAATCTTTTATTTTATTTAAAAGATTATCAATAAACTCATCATCAGCTTTAGAAGATTTCATCTTAAAATTACTAACTTCTAAAGGTGGTTTAATGGTTACATGTTGGAGATCAATCTTTTGAGGAACAACTTGACATTTATCATTAATATGATTAATTTGTTTTTCTATTCTGGTTAACTGTTTTCCTACTGTTTGAAGGAATAGATTAGTATAATTATTTTGTTTAGATAAAGGCAAAATATCTTTTATTTTTACCTCTTCATGTTGATGGGGGTATTTCAGATATATCAACATACGGATTGATAATTAAAGGTTTTAAATTTTCATTCCAAGAATAAGTTCAAGGGACTTAGGAGGGGATGAATGGATTGAATAATATT
The DNA here is from genome assembly GCA_020205605.1 of Panax ginseng. Lineage (NCBI taxonomy): Eukaryota > Viridiplantae > Streptophyta > Magnoliopsida > Apiales > Araliaceae > Panax > Panax ginseng. The sequence continues at coordinate 57,175,364 of CM035140.1, read as the reverse complement.
ACCACTTGTGGTAATCCAATCCTTTTGAATACCGGTTAACACATTCAGTTGACTTTCTGTGTAAAATTCTGATTTTAAAACAAAATTATAATATCATTCAGTGAATGATATTATACACTGATTGTTATTTAAATAAGCATAATAATTAGCTTTTATTTATGCTAATTTATCATTATCATGATTTTTAAAATACCAATTTCTAAAATTCTGGTATTTATCTTGCATAAATTCTTGGTTTAAACATTGACGAATTTTACTACTAGGAGAAAAATCCATTTAACACTCAAAATGCATGTCACTGGCAGTTGGACTATTAAGTCTTCTGTTTTGAGGAATATTTGTTTCATAAATACCATGAGGTATTTGATTTTCAGAAATATGTATTCCTTTTATTAAGTCTTCATTTTTAACAAACTCATTACTGAATTTTTTAGACTCTTGATAAATAGATTCTATTCAGACACAGACTGTCAAGATGATTCAGAAAATCAATATTATAAGAGATATTGTTAATAGATCGACTTCGGGTAAAAGGTCTCTGAAATTTTAAATAAACATTTCCATTACTCGTTTGGACAACATCCTCAATAGATTGTCTAATTATAGGTCTGGTAAGAACGACATTAGTAATCTGCCACTGTTTCAGAAAAGTAATTTCTTCCCAATGGATCATTCTGGGAATAGCCACTTGACTACTAAAAAACTTAGTGTCAATAAGGACAGTATGTCCTTGTTGGCTTTGTTTTCGGATATAAGGGTTTAAAATAGTCAAAACTTTAAGATGAATACGGAATAATATGACAAAAGGAGGAGATCCAGGTAGATATTCATAACCATGAGATATAATTCTCATTTCTAAAACTTTTGACAAATTATTATCAGTTAAGGCAACACTTAAATTCGGATAAATATTAAAATATATTGGTCCATGAGCAAGGCTGGTTTCAATAGCACCCATAAGAGAGGCTTTCCAGTTTAAACACCTTCCATCTCTAAGTGTGCAATAATCGATATTTGACCACCAAGTAAAGTTAATTCGGTTTGAAAGCAACTTGGACAAGTCTTATATGAACATATTTATATTTTTGCAAAAAAGGGTATAAATCTTCAACATGCAATAAATATAAAATTTCATCATTATTCTGTAAAGGAACAACATGTTCAAAGGTTTTAATAATCCTTTTACTGATAAAATCAAAATTCCAATTTTATAAATTGTTTCTGGTTTGATTTTAGGAATGGTCCATTTATCAAGGGCTTCCTTAACATCCTGATAGGCAATAAGTTCAGTTGCTTCCAAAGTAGAAGGTGAGGCATTAGCTACAGTTGTAACAGATGAAGGTGAAAATGAGTCATTTTTATAGTTGATCATATATACATAATTTATAAGTAATATATTCAGCAATATGACAATAAACTAAACATGGCGCTGATACCAAATAAGGACAGTATCGGGGATAGGACTGATCAAGCACGTCTGTCAACGATTTACAAAGGATAAAAGCCACAATGCAAAACAAGGCTAAAGGCAAAGTCCTAAACGCGACTTGAGTGACGTTCCACTTGATCAAGCATTAACCCAATACCCTATTTAATATGGCATGAATATTTTAAAGGCATGTTAAATACATACTAAAATATAAATTATCACATATATGATATCATAAGATTACTGTTGATTAGGGGGTCTGCCCAAAACTATAAGTCGATAAGTTTCTTCTTGTATGACGTTCTTAATTAAAACAATTAATTGTTCTGATTTATTAAGCTGTTCTAACAAATAAGAACGAGTTTTCTGTAGTAGTCTGATAGGTTGTTCTATAACGATTACTATTTTCTATATGATAATCTAAAAGATCAAGCAAAGAAATATAATAATTAACAGAAGTAATAATTAAAACTTACAGATGAGCTTTGAAGATATCTTCGAACTTTAAACTTTTATATATTAAATAGTTTACAGGGAAGATAGAGAGAGAGAATACAGAAAGAAAATGTAAAGAAAGTTCTGCCTCAACAATGAGTGAATGCTCTCAATTTATACAAGTAAAGAGATAAGGTAAGGACTGAGCGTGTCCTAGTTAGTGGAGTCGTGTGTCAATCCTTATCTTTCTTCTTTAAATCTCAGCTATAGGAAGTGGGATGGCAAGAGACAGATTGTCGGTTGAGTGGAGAATTATTGAGGACAGCTGGTGTCATCTTCTGATAATTGGAGACAGTTGGTTGTCGTCTTCTGATTATTGAGCATCTTTTCTGTAGTGGAGAATATCTTTAAGCTTTTTCTTTTCCTTTTCCTTTTCCTTTTCCTTTTTTGTCTTGCTCCATCTTTTCGAAAATCATGGAGGTGAGAGAATCCCAAAAAGCTCCCATAGTGGGTTCCGGTTATTGGTTTTCTCCAGCTAAGACGTTAAACTCATTGTCATCCTGGTCAGATCCTTCATTACTGCTAATAATTTTCATGGAACTATCATCCTTGACTAAGGATTGTAAGTATTGATATTTCATATAATCCATAGTCTTAACAATCAATTCAGTTTCAGTTAAATCCGGAAACTTCTGTTTTAAATCTGTTTGTATTTTGACAAATGGATTTACTGGTTGAGCTAGAAGGCTCTTAGGCATAGTATCCAAGCAGGCCTGAGTATGATTCTTAATGGCCTTAAGAAGTTCTGGTAATGTAGGATTGAGCCCTTTATCCCACCATTTAGAAAAAAAATACCATTTTAAGGCGGGGGATCTTATTCTGATAGTCACATTGAAAATCTCATTTCCAAATCCAGGGGATTCCAAAACGGATTATATAATGAGCAAGTAATTTAAGCATAGATAAATCTTTGTTTACTAGTATATGGGCATAAGTAACTTGCCACTCCTTAAATTTTGTTTGGACTGATTCTGGTAAAGTTTCAATAGTAATACCGAATTTATCCCACCAAACGAAAAATCAGCTTGGGATTTCATTTTTAAGAACATCGGGACATATACGGATGAACCAAGTATGGTTATGAATAGGATTCTGATAGTAGAATACATGCGTAAAGGAATCAGATTTCTTGGACATAATATTTCCAATGGAACTATTATTCCAATTGACAGATGTATTGAATTTGCATCTAAATTTCCGGATGAAATCAAAGATATTAATCAACTGCAAAGATTTCTAGGAAGCATAAATTACATTCGAGAATATTATCTGAATCTTTCCCAGGATGCTTCCATAATGTATACTCGACTCCGAAAAAATCCTTCGCCTTGGACTACTGAGCATACTGAAGCAGTTAAAAATATTAAAACTAAGGTCAAACAGCTACCTTGTTTAGCTCTACCTAATCGTAAATGGAAGAAGATCGTTCAAACTGATGCTTCTAATACAGGATATGGTGGAATCCTAAAACAATTCAATCCTAAAAAGAAAAAAAGAGAATCTTAATCGTTTCACTTCAAGAGTCTGGAAACGACCTTCTTTAAATTATCCTACAATAAAGAAAGAATGTCTTTCAATTGTTAAATGCGTTTTAAAATTTCAGGATGATCTTTTAAATCAGCACTTTTTAATCTAAGTTGATTGTTCAGCTGCAAAATAGATATTTAAAAAAGATGTTCAAAATTTAGCATCTAAACAGATATTTGTTACTTGGCAAAGCACTTTATCCGTATTTGACTTTTTATTAGGAATCGGATATCTTATCCATTGAAGGACTTCATTAAGCGGTTTATAATTGATAACGAGTCTGGGTGTTCCTCGCTCAATTTCTCAATTTTATTATAATAATTATTATTATTATTATTGTTATTATTATTATTATCATTATTGTTATTTGATTTGGGCGAAAATTTTTAGGGGTGAATTTGATTTGGACAGGAATTTGTAGCGAGATGAAATGTGAGCCAGCCTTTAGATTAAGTTGGAATAATTGATCTGAACCGTCCTTGAGTTTTGTTAAATGAAAGATTCAAAATGGGTTTTGTTTTATTATATATATATATATATATATATATATATATATATATAAAGAGAACTCTAATTATTTTATTTATAAATAATAGTTATAAATATAATCTTTTGTTATCATCAAAATTAGGTGAAGTTAAAAATAACCCCATACTACATCATAACATCACCAATTCACCATATTTTATTAATATATATATAACAAATATATCAAATATTTGACAATGAAAAGTTTGTTGCCAAAACACATCATAAACTTAAAAATTGAGTCCAAAAAAGAATGCACTGATTAAACTGTAATATTTTTATGTAATGCATATCTATATGCAAACTGTAAAATATTTGCATGGAGTAGAAGTACAAGTAACACATCTTACTCAGTTTATAAATAGTTAATTAGTACATCATCTATTCTATAAAATCACAAGAGAAGAATAAAACTAACAACTTAAGTTGTTTGTACTACTAAACTCTAACTGCATGTACCGTCAAGCAATGCAAGAACAAATATACTAAACCCTAATTATTATTATTTTTTGAATTGTTTTAGACAAACTTAACATTTTCATGGGCTGCCTTGCACATCCTCATCAATTATATAAATCAACCTAACAAAAAGAAGGATCACTTCAACAATAGTATTAACAGTTGCACATCAGCTTACATGCATCAAATGGATCAACAAAAATAAACATCCACTTCTAAATTAAGCCACAGCCTCTGCAGGTCTCTCAAATCCATCTCAGTTGCATCTGCAGGATTGCACCATTGCCACCTTCTGTCTTCCTCCCATCTCTTGATCACTGTCTTCATTCCGCTTCTCTCCATGGTGTTGAAAATGTCACGTTTCTGAACTTCGGCCATCTTTATGTCCTTATGATTTGTTTGAGTTTCCATCCATCAATCTAAACACATTCTTGAATTGGTTTAATTTTTATTTAAATTTCTTTGTCAACAAACCCACGTTCATGTTTCACCCTAAAAATGTTTATTATTTGGATCGTTTTTGTTTATGAACAATTGAGACAAAAATAATAAAAATACTCACAAGAAGTTCTTGCAAATATTTGTATATATATTATTTTAGTCTCAATTGTTGCTTATTATTTGAACAGTCCAAGATGGTACACTCGAAACGTATTAATACAATAACAAAGGTTGTTGTTGATTATGACACGCACATACCAGATAACTTACTAATATGCGTTAAAGACTTTTATAACAATAAAAAAAAATCAAATTTGAGGTATAAAAAATATTTTTCGACCTATTCTTACAACTATAAAAAAAACGCTTCTTAAGAGAGTGTAAATTAGGCAAAAAAAAAAAATCTGACCTAGTAGCCGCCAGATAACAAAGCTTTTCTTTTCTTCACTATCAAACTAACCATGGAAGTTTTTCCTCTCTCATACTTTCATCCTCAGCCAACCTATTTAGTTTCTTCTCCATCATATCTTCATCACCCACAAAAATCCATACACAAAATACATTGAAATTTTCCTCCTGTGGATATTTAAAACTAAACACGGATGATAGTTGTTTCCGCGGATCATCGAGTTGTGGCAGAGTGATTAGGGACGATTCGAGAAAGTGGGTTTATGATTATATGAGGAAAATACCCGGCACAAAAACCAGCAGTCTTGTGGCGGAGATATGTGGCATATACAAGGGTCTGCTATTAATTAAAGATATGGGGTTCAAGGTGTTTATCGAGACCGACTGTGTAGGGGCATTGGACATTTTTTCAAGATTGAAACTCGAACAAAATCATCCTCAGAAGGACATGATAAAAGATGGTCGAAGGATTATGAAGGAGTTTGAGTGCGTGATCCTTCACACCTTGAGAGAAGGGAATCATTGTGCAGATCAAATTGTGAAATTGAAAGGAAAACAGCCGGAAGAATTTTGTTTTCTTGAAGATATCCCTGATGCCGCAATACCCTTTTTATTAGCAGATGCAACTGGAGTTGGTTTTGAGAGACCTGCAAGGAGGCAAAACAATAGGCTTAATTTAGTTTAGTGTTCTTTTGTTTTACTTTTTGTTGATCCATTTAATGCATGTAAACTGATATTGCATGCATGTGCTAGTTTTACTATTGTTTTAAAGAACTACGTAGACCTGATCCTTCCTTTTGTTAGGTTGATGTATATAATTGTAGTAAGGGAGGGACGTAGGCAGCCCATGAAGTTACTTTGGGTGCGGTCTAAAACAATTCAAAAATAATAATAATTAGTGTTTAGTATATTTGTTCTTGCATGGCTTGACGGTACATGCAGTTAGGGTTTAGTAGTACAAACAACTTAAGTTGTCAGTTTTATTTTTCTCTTGCGATTTTATGGAATAGATGTCCTAATTAACTGTTTATAAACTGAGTAAAATATGTTACGTGTACTTCTACTCTATGCAAATATTGTACAACTTGCATATAGATATGCATTACATAAAAATATTGCAGTTTAATCGGTGCATTCTTTTTTGAACTCGATTTTTAAGTTTATGATGTGTTTTGGCAACAAACTTTTCACTGTCTTGAAGGTATTTGGCTCATTTGTTTGTTATATTTTTTGTTAATAATAATAATAATATAAAAAAATGGTTAAATATGGTGATGTGAAAGCGTATTATGTAGTATTTGTTGGATTATTTTCAACTTCACTCTAATTTTGATGATAACAAAAAAGATTATATTTATAACTATTATTTATAAACAAAATAATTAGAGTTCTCTTTATATATATATATATATATATATATATATATATATATATATATATATATATATATATATATATATATATATATAAAAACAAAATCTATTTTGATTTTTTTTATTTGACTAAGCACAAAGACGCCTTGATTTATCTCAATTCTTCTAACTTAAACTAAATGCTCACATTTCATCTCACACTACAAATTTCCGCCCAAATCAAATTCACCCCTAAAAATTCCCGCCCAAATTAAATAATAATAACAATAATGATAATAATAATTATATCTTTGATTTCATCCGAAAATTTAGATGCAAATTCAATATCTGTCAATTGGAATAATAGTTCCATTGAAAATATTATGTCCAAGAAATCTAATTTTTGTTTGGAAAAGTTTCAACACTTTTTAATCTGAGTTGATTGTTCAACTGCAAAACAGATATTTAAAAAAGATGTTCAAAATTTAGCATCTAAACAAATATTTGCTACTTGGCAAAGTACTTTATCCGTATTTGATTATTATTATTATTATTGTTATTAATAACAATAATAATAATAATAATAATAATAATAAATAATAGTACTAATAATAATTATTATTATAATAATTATAATAATAGTACTAATAATAATTATTAGTATAATTATTATTTTTACCTCAATTTTGATTTTTTTTTATTGTTATAAAAGTCTTTAACGTCAGTAAGTTATATGGTATGTGTGTGTCATAATCAACAACCAACGCCTGTTGTTGTGAGTCATTTTCGAGTTTACCATCTTGAACCGTTCAAATAATAAGCAACAATTGAGACTAAAAAAATAATAAAAATATTCACGAGAAATTCTTACAAATATTTGTATCTATCCGTATCCATTTGTAAAAGATTTTAAAAAATATTACGCAAGAGAAAATCTTAGTTGAATATATATATATATATATATATATATATATGAATCCCATATATTAATATTATCTGGTACTATCTGTCTCATGTATTTTCTTGATACGGGTTAAATACTTTCTAAGTCATTAAATTTACGTCAACTTACAAATGAGTCATTAAACTTTTTTTTTCTTACAGTCAACTTACTGAACTACTTTTTACTAACAAAAATTTGAATATTTGAATTTTTGTAACAGACGTCAATTAATTGAACGGGAAAGTGACGTGTAAAATGAAGGGTCCCACTTAATCCTAACTGGAGCCTACCTGTAATTGATTTTAACACCTAAGCTATAACCCGCCCATGGAAAACTAACCTACCCAACAAAGATCCGATCCACCCCACCAAATCATTCCAGATAAATAACGAATAGGTTCAGAAGGGAGTAAAATTAAGGTTTATGGTTGTTCTTGCATTCAGTCGAACAAAAAATCAATTGATACTAATAATTCATTGTTGCGTTTCTTGAGATGACTACCTCAAGTGGAGTGGACACTTCTTACAAAAGGAAATCGGTGAGTAAATCTTCAGATTCTGAGTGCGAGTCCTCGTTTTCTTCTCCAATCGTTTGTCGTTGTGGAATCGTTGCACCTATGTGGGAAGCTATGAAAGAAGGAACTCTAGATCCAGGTAGAAGATTTGTTAGATGTTACAGATACAAGGTAAGTCAATGAGCAAGATATTTTTCCTCTTGAATTTATTTGGTTGTAGCTAATTTTTCCTCACCAGATTCGTTGGTTTTAGCTAATTTTCCCTCACAAATATTGTTTTATTGTTTTGTTGACAAGGATAAAAATAGGTATTGTGGATTTTTCAAGTGGATTCACTGAAAGATCAAGTGAAGTTATCAAAAAATTGAGGGATGAGCTCATAGCTGCTAATGAAGAAGTACAAAAACGTAGCTTGATTGAAGATGGAAGTGAGTTAAAAATGGTAAAAGAGTTGATCATGAAAAATGTTCAATCAGCTGAAAAACTCAAGAAAATGTGGATAATTTAATTTGTTCATAGTTCATTTTTCTGTATGTTTTAGTAATAATAATGTAGAACAACATTGGGGAAACACTTTTTGTTTCGTTATTTGTGTTGTGAATTCAGAGTTGTCTAAGAGTGGATGATTGTAAATCATGTATGGCTGTGTTTATGGATTAAAGGAAATGAAACAACAGAGCATTTTGCTCTTTTTGTGTTATTGTTGTTATTTTTGTGTTATTGTTATTATTTTTGACTTGATGGTAGCAGCATCTTAATTTGATGTTAATTAACTAATGGTTCTTGTGTTGTCATATGTTAAAGAAAATGAAACATGAGCACATTTTTAGCTCTGTTTTGTTGTTAGAAACAGTCATGTACGGAACTAAATGAAGCAGCAGGGCCACTACTACAAATCAGTAAAAAGATGACACTTAAACAACAACGTTTTTATAAAAAAAAAGTTGTGTTTTTTTGGCATAACATTTTCTACGAGAAAACGAGTATATATAACTTGAAAAAACACGGAGGTTTTGACAAATGAAATATGGAGGCTTTTAAGAAAAACAAAGAAGGCCTCTCCTCTGTCATCCCTAATCTAGCTCTCCAAACTCCTCTCCTCTATAATCTGCCGCCTCTGTGACCCCGATTCGGCAGTCCGCTTCACCTGCGTCACCGCCATTAGCTCAATTTCGTAACCCAACTCACATCGATTGCTAAACCATTAATTGATGCTTTGGTGACCGAACAAGTAAAGGTAGTGAGGGAGACCATGAATCAGATGGTGGAAACTTGGAGAGAAATTCTTGGTGCATCCAATAAGTCAAAATACCTATACATATCTTGAAATGTTTGGTTCAATGGAATCAATTAGCCTCACTAGGTACATATCTAATTTGTGGTTTTACTTGATTTCTTATGAGAAACGGACTAGATTTCTTCACAAGTTCTTTTCGTGGTTGGCTAGGTTATTTTGTTTGAGGGCTGGATGCTTAGTTTTAAACCTCAATCAATTAATTGTTTTCACAATCGATTCGTTATTCCCCAAATATATATTTCTTGTGTTTTCCGTATATAATTGCAAATCCAATTCATTCTCTTACCAACTTTCTTCTGATTGCAGGGGTTCTTTTGTATTTGCTAGCTTTTTTCAAACTTTTGTGCCCTAGAAAATGGTGTGCAACTCAATCTCATTTGTTTTTCTTAAGTTGGATTTTCTTCTATAAGTATGTATCTGATTGATGAGTATTGCTGAGGGGGGTTTCGATTGTTGTTTGTTCTAATCCCCTTTTAGTTAACGTTATGTACTGTTTTAGACTTGTGGCTTATGGTAATACTCTTTGTTACTTGTGTTATCCTATGTTTGTGTTTTGTAGAAACATGATGTGCTTGTAATTCTCTTTCAATATCAATATATATATTTGTATGGATCTCTATATGTTTATTTTGTGTTGGCCAGAAACGAATATCTGTTTAGAATTGTCATTTGTTCCAGCTCTGATTTATTCGATCATTACCTAGAAACGTGAACAATTTGTGTTTAGCGTCATTTTATCCACATTTGGGTAGAGCTAAAGTTTAATAAATTCTCTTTTTCTTATAACTAAATTGAATATGAACTTTTGTAGTCTTCTACAGTAATCATGTTCAGCTGTGATTAGGCTTAGCTGTACATTCTTTTTAGGTTTAGTTTTATTCATATCTGTTGTTTTCATTGGCTTGTTCGGTGGATTTGTAATTCAATACAACCTGTATATGTTGTTGATTGTTTATGTACATTTGTAGACATTCGAAATTTTGCATTCCTGTTACTAACCTTACAGGAGGGCAGAAACCCTGGAAGTTAAACCAGTTCCAACACCGGAGATAACCCCGGGAGATTCAGTTCCAAACCCGGAAATAACCCCGAGAGATCCAGTTCCAACCCCGAGAGTTTGGTTATACAAGTGAGGACACTTGCATAACCAAACTCAATACACAAAGAATAGAACAATTTTGATTATATATGAATCATATGAGAACAATATTGAGATACTTGTAATTAGATTGAATAAAGTTCAAGAACTTGCTTGTACAGAATTTGGGAAGTTATAGATATAATATTTGCTTACAAAGATCCATTGCATAAAGCAAATGAAAAGGTTAAGATACTTGCCTCGTTTGTTGACTATTGTAATAAAGTTCAGCTTAACTTTCTTTCACGGATCCTATACAATCACATTTACATATATAAACATATTAGCCATGTAACCATGTCATATAACTTGTATAGTTATATATTAAATGTTTATATTGGCCACACCATTAGCTTGTGTTTTAGCTTTTGAAAAACTTTTACATATATTTTGTTTTTCAAATACTTCATCCTTTTACTTGCAATCATCATTTTTCGCTTTAATAAACTTCGACATGATTTTAGTATGCGAATACATCATAATTTCAGTTTATAACTCACTCGAAACTTAATACATGTATATTCCATACTTCTTTTATATAACTCGAATATATAAAGTGTGTTTAAAGCGTATTTTACATTTTGAGTGTCATTATAACTTGTATGAGTAAATTATATCTTCCGTAATAATTTATAGATTCATTTTAAAAAACTATCGCGTTAAATACTATCGCGACTCAAAATGATGTCAAAACAGTTCCTTGAAGCATAACAGCCCCTTACTTATCTTAACTGCCCCAAAGTTAGCTTAACAGCCCCAAAGTTAGATGCCCTCCTTTGATAGCTTTTATCTTGAAGATTACTAATTAAATTATTTGGAATTTTAAATACTTTATAACTCGTGTACTTGTCTATATAGGAAAATATAACCTAAACCTTATGGGTAACTATCAATTAAATTATAAAGTCAAAATGGCTCATCAACACAGCCAAAGCTGCTACTGATGATTGCTACTCGCTGCTGCAATTGGGCAGCAGCTTCTTTTCTAACCTTCTTATTTCACTAATTTATAACTTGCAATATATTAGCCCATTTACACTGAATTTTGGGTATTATATAGGTGGTATACCTGCCAATTATATAAAATAACAACCATACATTTTGGGTAAATAACACATCATTTGAGAGCGCAAAGGAGGCCCCCACATGCTACCCTGCAGCGTGCTGCTACAGCCCATTGCTGCTACAGCACAGCAATGTAAATTTGATCAATTTAAATTTCTAACTCCTATCTTGGATTACATCCCTTTTTGAACATGATAAACATAACGTATAAAACTACTATTTTAAAATATTAAGCTCAATATATTAACTTTTGATTTTCCATTTTCACTTAAAATTGTTTTTCGTTCTAACTTAGTACGCCCAAACTCTTTACTTATCATCATATAACATACATAGATCTAGCCCAAGCCTTAGTTTTACCTAATACTTGGTTTTTAATCAAAACAGTCCATTTAAGTAATTTTGTCAAGCACTATGTGTGCGTTGTTTTGAAACCTTTGTACCATAGCCATTTGTTTGTGCTATAATCCCATTTTAACCTCCTTATATCTCCTCACAACCAAACCTATCCCCTATGCTCTATTTCTGGTCCATAGCAACCATTTGCACTATCAATTCATATATATATAACCAACTATTTAGTAAACTAATTGATTTCAAAAACTCCAACTTGCAAACTTTAATATATGGAGCATGAAAGTCTTCTATCACAATCAATCATAACTCCAACATATAATATGGGCATGATCCTAATATAATACACCAACTGATTTTCAAAATTATATACATACAAACTGACTTTTAAGACTAACCCAACTTACCAACCTTACTCATTTGCAAAAAAATATATACATGAAACTTTCTAACTCCATATATTAACAAAACATACATAATTGATGTATGCCAATGCTCAGCCACATACTGTTATCTGTTTTCCAGTTAAAATTTCATGTCAGTTTCCAACCACAGTACCACAATCATGAATGGTTTTCATTATCCCAGTTTGATAACAATTAACTGTTTTAGCAACAAATTTAACTTCATTATTCAATCACAGTAAATGACTCAATTAATTGATATCTGTTCAAAACTAACAATCTTAACTTCATTAACCAAAATTATAACTCTGATAAACTTACCAATCCTAACTGTTTTTACGAATTAAAAAAAAGAGTAAATTTCATATCACCATCTGAGTTTGGGGTTTTTTATACTTAACCACTTGTAGTCAGTAAAGCAATATTTAAACTCCCGAGCTTTTGAGTTGAAGTGAATTCACTAATTAGTGAATTGGTTAAGTGGGAAAGACCCCAAACCCAAGTGGGAAAGATCAATTCACTAATTGATCTTATTTAACTGAAATAGAAAAGATTTGATTGTTATACCTTTTTATCTGCTTGCTAATCAAATTCACACTTGGTATAGACTAGGTAGCTTGGATTCGGCCGGAAAGAACAGGGCAAATGTTAGATAATTTCGGCAAAAGGGTAAGGTGGTTTGACCGGACGGTGAGGGGAGAAGAAGAAGAAGACTGGGCTCGGCAGTAAGGAAGAAGAAGGGAGGAGAGACCGAGTTTTATAGGCAGAGCACCTTGCCTTCCACGAAAATTTCTTGGTCCCTAAGCCTATTGGAGCGCACGGCTTCCACCCCCGAATCGCCACCTCCTGCTTCATCTTTGTCGAGATGTACTCCTTCTCTGCCAGCTCCTGCTCTTTCTTCTTTCCTTTTTTCTGAAATTGCCCTAACTGTTATAGCGTTCCTTCCTTTTCCCTCAATTCGACTGTTATATGGCTAAGGCCATGTTTGGTTGGCTTAATTTATTAATTCCCTAGTTAGGTTTTTATTTGATTTGCTTTCCTTTCCATGCCCACAATATAGGGATAAATAACGTTTTTGGTCGTTATCTTGATTCAGTTTCAGGTTTTTATTGTGATTCTTAAACTTTTTTATTACAATCAAATAATTGTACTTTCAAAAAACTTACAAAATGGTCATTCATTCAATTTTCCGTCCAAAAAAAACGTTAGAATCTTGATCACAGAAGTTGACTTGACTTTTTTGCTTACGTGGAACACAGAAAAGACAAGCAGGTGGATTATTATAATACAAATGACCAAAACTATTAACTACTTCACCTAAACAATTTCAAAACTAATAATAATAATAATAATACTAATAATTTCAAAATAATAATAATAATAATAATAATAATAATAATAATAAATACTATTAATAGTAATAATTTTAAAATTCTATTTTTAATTTTTTTAAAAAAAATCTGTTAATTTAAAAAGTCTTTTTTTAAAAAAACCGTTTTTTTTAAAAAAATTGTTTTTAAAATTCAATTTTTTTAAAAAGTCTGTTTTTTAAAAAACGTTAATTTTTATAAAAATAGAATTTTTTTAAAATGTTAATTTTTTTAAACTGAACTAATATTTTTTAAAAACAAGTCTGTTTTTTTTTAAAACGTTAATTTTTATAAAAACAGAAAATTTTAAATTTTTTAGAATTTAACGTTTTTAATTTTTTTAGAAATTTAACGCTTTTTTAATTTTTTTTTAGAAAAGTAACGTTTTCAAAATTTTTTTTGAAAAGTAACGTTTTTAAATTTTTTAGAATATTAACGTTTTTAAATTTTTTAAAATTAACGTTTTAAAATTTTTAAAATTAACGTTTTATAAATATTTAGAAAGTAACGTTTTTAAAATTTTTAAAATTAACGCTTTTAAAATTTAAGAATTTTTAAAAAAATTAACGTTTTAAAAAAATTAAAAATTCTATTTTTTAAAAAATTAACGCTTTTTAAATTTAAGAATTTTTAAAAAAATAGACTTTAAAAAAAAATATTAGTTTGGTTTAAAAAAACGCTTTTTAAAAAACAGACTTTTTTAAAAAAACAGAACGTTTTTAAATTTAAGAATTTTTTAAAAATATTAGTTCAGTTTTAAAAATTTAACGCTTTTAAAAAAAGTAAAAATTCTGTTTTTATAAAAATTAACGTTATTTAAAAAACAGACTTTTTAAAAATTGAATTTTAAAAACAGATTTTTTAAAAAAAGAGCTTTTTAAAAAAAAGACTTTTTAAAAATTAACAGATTTTTAAAAAAAAATAGAATTTTAAAATTATTACTATTATTATTATTATTATTATTATTATTTTGAAATTATTATTATTATTATTAGTTTTGGAATTGTTTAGGTGAAGTAGTTAATAGTTTTGGTCATTTGTGCTATAATAATCCGCTTGCTTGTATTTTCTGTGCTCCACGTAAGCAAAAAAGTCAAGTCAACTTGCAAGATACCAAAGATTCCTAACGCTTTTTTGTACGAAAAAATCTGATTTGAATGACCATTTTGTAAGTTTTTGAAAGTACAAATATTCGATTGTAATAAAAAAAGTTTCAAAGAACTACAATGAAAATCGGATTCTCAAAGATAAACGATCAAAACGTTATTTATCCCCCAATATATATAATATGCTTATTTTATAAAACATAATATCAAAAATAATTATATTTTAAATGTGATATATATGTAATATTATATTACAGATATATAAAAATGTACTTACCCATATTTTCATGAAAAATGTTTGATAAAATAACTACATCACAGAGATTATTTTATTATCTCCTATAATTTCATTATTAGAAATTATTTCTTAAACTAATTATTTATTTCGCGAAAAATTTATTTGAAGGAAATCATGCAATAAATATATATTTATCACATACACACTACATCACACGTATTTACATACACTGTAAAACATATTCATTGCAGTAGATATATTATAATAATAATAAAAAATTATTCGCAAAATTCGTATTTTAATATATACTGAAATTATGGTTTATTACATTCTTCTCTCCTTATAAAGATTCTGTCCCAGAATCATAAAACTGAACTCACCTATACTGATGAGAATGTTATTTCTGTAAACATGGTATATATTTAATATACAATAACAAAGGTAATTAAATTTAGTTAAGCAAATCAGATTTAGAAATTTTATTATACTTACTTGAAAAAATCAGAATCTGGAAAAATTGAAGATAAATAAATCTGAGTCCTTTAAATTCACAAAGTCTCCTTGAAGCAAATTTATTCCCTCACTGGTGCTAAATGATTTTTTTTTTTGAATAATTACTTCCCAAGATAAAATAGATTTTCAATTCTTAATTAGTAGCACTTCAAAATTAAGAATTCTTCGATCGCAATTTCTATGTTCTGTACTTAAACCTTACTGTGATGATGAATGAAAAATACTGGGAATGATGAAAGAAAAATACTGCAAATTGCAGAACGGGAAAATAGATTGATGAAGGAATGCTCCCGGATAGACTATTTATAGAATAATTTTGTGACTAATCAGATGGGATATGACTGTTGGCACATCTATTCGTCAAAACGACGTAGTATCCGTGATGATAATAAATTGAACAAATTTTGTCCAAAAAAAAAATATATCACCCGTCCGACCTGGCCCGTCAGTCCGACCGACCGGTCGGCGCGTGTGGATTCGAACCAAGCCTTGGCTAGGTCATCTCCCTTCCACAAAAGTGGGGTGCCCCTTCGGGCCCTTCCCATTGTGTAAACATCCCATATATAAATTCTTCGGGATAAATAACATTTTGGTCACTGTATTGGGGTCCGATTTTTATTGTGGTTATCGAAATTATTTTTGTTACAATCAAATAATTGTACTCTCAAAAACTTACAAAATGGTCATTCTTATAATTTCCATTCAAAAAAAACTAGACTAATGTTTGAGTTAATGAACTAAGTGTTGAGTTAGCGATTTGACTGCTTTTTTTGCTTATGTGTATATGGTATTGTTATATGTAAAAATAATTGTATCTTAATAATAATAATAATAATAATAAAAAAAAAATAATAATAATATTAAGAATAAGAATAATAATTTCAAAATAATAATAATAATTTTTAAATAATAATAATAATTTCAAAATAATAATAACAACAATAATAATAATTTTAATTAATAAAATTATAAATAGTAATTAATTTTAAAATTATAAACAGTAAATAATTTTAAAAGTATAAACAGTAAATTAATTTTAAAAGTATGAACAGTAAATTAATTTTAAAATTATAAACAGTTAATTTTAAAATTATAAACAGTAATTATTTTTAAATTATAAACAGTAAATTATTTTTAAAACTATGAACAGTAATTAATTTTAAAATTATAAATAGTAATTAATTTTAAAATTATAAACAGTAATTATTTTTAAAATTATAAACGGTAAATTAATTTTAAAACTATGAACAATAATTAATTTTAACATTATAAACAGTAAATTATTTTAAAATTATAAACAGTAATTAATTTTAAAATTATAAACAGTAATTATTTTTAAAATTATAAACAGTAAATTATTTTCAAAACTATGAATAGTAATTAATTTTAAAATTATAAATAGTAATTAATTTTAAAATTATAAACAGTAATTAATTTTAAAATTATAAATAGTAATTATTTTTAAAATTATAAACAGTAAATTAATTTTAAAACTATGAACAGTAATTAATTTTAACATTATAAACAGTAAATTAATTTTAAAATTATAAACAGTTAATTTTAAAATTATAAACAGTAATTATTTTTAAAATTATAAATAGTAAATTATTTTAAAACTATGAACAGTAATTAATTTTAACATTATAAACAGTAAATTATTTTAAAATTATAAATAGTAATTAATTTTAAAATTATAAACAGTAATTATTTTTAAAAGTATAAACATTAATTAATTTTAAAAGTATGAACAGTAAATTAATTTTAAAATTATAAACAGTTAATTTTAAAATTATAAACAGTAAATTAATTTTAAAACTATGAACAATAATTAATTTTAAAATTATAAACAGTAATTTATTTTAAAATAAATTTGCACATTTTGGTGTAGTTGACTGGATCGTTAAAATGAGGGATGAAATGTGAAAAATAATAATTATTGTAAATAATAATAAAATAATAATTATTGTAATAATAAAATAATTGTTGTAATAATAATAATAATTAAAATAATAAAATGACATGAGTTGAGGTTGAAAAAGAAATGATATACTGGCAAGTTGTGAGAACAAGAGTTTTCCATTTTAATATTCCCCTGCAATGTGCAATGTGCAATCTCAACTCTCAAATAATTAATTATCACGGAAGGTAAAATATCATAAATTAATTTATTATTATCATTTTTTATAATTATAAATAATAATAACCATAATTCCAAAACTATTAGTAATTGAGCTGAATAATTCCAAAACTAATAATAATAATAATTTCAAAATAATAATAATAATATTAATAATAATAATAAAAAAATACTAATAATAATAATAAAATACTATTAATAATAATAATTTTAAAATTTAAAATTTTTAAAAAAAATTATATAAATTATAAAAATATTTTTATATGAATAATTATAAATAATAAAGTATTATTATAAATAAATGAAATTATAAAGTATTTATTTTTTGTATTCAATTATTATTATTGTATGTGAAAACTGAAAATGGAAAGAATGATAGATAGTTGGATGGGTCAAATGTCAACGAAAACTCGTCCACATCAGCAAAACTCGTCCACGTCAGCAAAAAAGTAGAGTTTAATGCACAGTCAGCTTTCCCGTCCGTTTTTTCGGACGGAAATTGAAGATAATGACCATTTTGTAATATGTGAGAGTACAGTTATTCGATTATAACAAAAAAGTTTTAGTAACTGAATGAAAATCGAATTCAAAGATGTGAATTCAAAAGGTTATTTATCCCTAAATTCTTCACTTTTTCCTCAAACTTTCTATGTGGGACAAGACAAGTTACAACATTTCAAGTAGGTGACTTTGGAGTCAATTTTCTCATTCAATTCTTAATGGATTTGAACAAATAAGTATACCACGTTATACTCCTCGCGGAGGAGAACGCATTGGTGCATGGACCCGACATTTTCGGAGTGTGGGTCCCACATTAAATTGAGCCTCAAAATGCTCTAATATTTATTTTTCAAACCCATTTCCAACAGAGAATAATTAGCGTAACACGTGTCTTGAACTATTATGAGTATCGACTAATTGCTTGCGGTCTGTTTGCACCAATTCTGGATATGCTTCTATCTGCTCTTGCATGCTTCTTTACAATTTCATCGTGAATGGATCCTGATCCGATTCGATCAAACTAATCCCTAATTATTTAACATAAAACCTAGCTACCCAGTCTTACTTCAAAACACAAGAAGAAAAAATTAACTAAAAGTCTTGGACATATAATTTGTAGAAAGGTGGGAAAAGGATATGATGATAATGGTGAACATATCTAGGGAAAATTAAATGAGGATTAGATGAGTACGTATGATTTCTTTGTTAGAGACTCTGAATACATGCAAGAAGAGTGAAGTTGAAAACCATAATCCAAACATATAGGATAAAGATGCCCTTTTGGTTGTTATCAGAATATTTAACAGCAAAACTTTTATTTTTTGACCGAATATATTAAAACTATAATCATTGTTACAAAACATGAAACAAGACTTGATATATGATACGAGACATAATTTACAGAAAGTACGAAACTGTTTTCCATTTGAATCTAATACCAGTGTAGATATAAAAACAAAAACCCAAAACACCGATATATATGTGACGCCTCCAAAGTTGGGTACTTTTACCCTCTGATTCAGTTCTCACGATCCAATCCATTCAAACATCTATTCTTCTCATTATATAGGATAAAAAGCATCATTAATAATAATATTTAGAAAAGCTTACATACATGATCGTATCCGAGGTTATGATCTAACCTTTACTATTACATCATAATATAAGCAAATATTTACATGATTTACTTCTTACATTTCAAAATGAAAGACTAATTATACATCTATTCTTGCGCTTTTCCCTTGCCTTTGTTCGTAGATGCATCTCCAGGTTTCTTGATCTTAGCTAAAAAGTTTTACGCAAGGATGAGAAATCATTTTCCCCACCAAGTATAACAACTTATAACAGGACATTTTATGAAAGAAACATATGTTTATTACTATAATAGAACGAGTAAATCTTTATTGAAATCAATCAACGGGTTTTTAAGAACTGTGAATTCATCTGAATAAACAATTCTCAAAGCATATAATATATATTGAACTCATGTATGTAACTGAGGGTCACAAGACCACGAACTATGTCTAAGATTAACAAATATTTCTACTCTAACCTTTAACAGCCAAAAGACTATAGACAAACCATCAATGTATGCAGGTGATCAACCTTTTGTACCTATGTATTGTGCACAAATATATTAACACATAGGCGTATTTTAGAGCTATAGTCTCCGATAATATTTCCCTTTTATATATAAGTAGGGCTACGAACGAACCGAACTATTCGCGAACAGGTTCGAGTTCGACTTGCTCGCCTAGTCGAGTTCGCACATAGTGTTCCGTTCGATTGTTCGATCGAACATGTTCGCGAACCATGTGGATTGGTTCGTCATTGTTCGAGAATAGTTCGAGTTCGGTTCGGTAAGTTCAAGTTTGGTTCAATAAGTTTGAGTTCGGTTCGGTAAGTTCGAGATCAGTTCGAATAGTTCGATTTCTTAATTACATGTTTAAATTGTTTCTAAAATTCTAAATACAAATAATTAGTTATTTCGTGGTAAATTCTAAGTTTGTCTTATTAATAATTGTTAAATTTGTAGTTATTTTCTTATTACCTAAACATCTTTTTGTTTTTTAATAATTTATTATAAGTAAACTTTTTTATTAAATAATTAATAAATAATAATGTGTTCTTCACCTCTAAATTCTAATTTAAATAAAATAATTTTCATATTTTCATAAAATTTTGAACAATGATTGTTGGATTATTATAATTTACATCCTTAATAATTTAATAAATTATAACCATATCATAAAACACATAAATAAAGTCATAAATCATCATGCAATGACAATTTGACATTAATTAAAGAGTGATACAGTACAGTTGTTGATCGATTTCACAATCAATATATGCGTGCAAGTATACACGGTCACCAAGTAATAAAGTGATAAGAAAAGTATCGTTCCCACGGAGAATTATTTAATAAAAATCACCAAGTACTATTTCTTAGCCAAACTAATTTTATTTAAACAATCGATTTAATGTTGTGAATTAAAATATATAATTAAACTACTACTACTACCACTAGTTGAAAATTAGGTTATGGAGATTTAAGATCACAACTTCACTTATTGTTTCACTTATATTAAAACACTTCTTATTAATTATGCTCACTATTCTAGATTGTTAATCATGAACTTATTAGTATTTATAACCACCTTCCGATGTATCACAAACATATTAATCCAAATCCACAGTTGATAGAATTAAATCAAACACCCTAATTAACTAATTCACTATATTCCTATGTGAATTACACTTAAAAAGAATTTAAAGTACAGGTTCCCTATCAGATTACACGCGGCGTAAAGACATATCTCTATCCTAAACACAAATCATGAATTCCAACATCATGCAGAAAACACAATCACATGCTATTATAATCAGATCTAAATCTCTATTTCATCTCCCGAATGCATATAGATTATCATGGTAAATGTTAGCTAGATAATTAAACAATAAACACAAACCATAATAGACAATCCATAAAATAGATCACATAAATTAATAGAGAAGCATACTAAAATAAGCTATACAATAAGAACCGTTGCAATCTTAAACAAGAATTTAATCCATTGTTATTGAATTAAAATCAAGAATCCACAATTTAATAGACATTAAAAGATAAAAGTAAGAGAAGAGAAGATAATAGAATCTGTTGTCAGCAGTCTTGAGACTCCTCTTCTGCTCCTGCTTTGAATCTTCAATGATCCCCCAGTTGCTTCAATCTCTAACATTCCAATATAAACTAGGGTTTATGTTCTAATCTATTTGAGTGTTTTTTTCTAATCTAATATCTATAATCCTCCTCATTCTATGCCTTACATCATGTATTTATAGGTTACAAGTCCAATTTTTAGCTTAGGAGGAAACCCAATCCAATTTGGAGTCAAAAAGTGTCAAAATTCGCTCCAAAACGCGCTGGCGTCTCAACTTGACCAAAGTTCGAGCCCAAGACCCCAAATATGTTCATGGCGCTATAACATCGCCTTCTAGAGCCCCTGCAAGACCGAAATAGGCAAGGAATGGGCGCTTCCATACCGCCTCTTTTTTTCGAAAATTTTTTTGCTCGACGCGTCTTTTGGGAAAATGGCCATAACATCTTCTTCCGAACTTCGATTTTGATGATTCAAGATGTTCCGAAAAGAGGAGACGTATATCTACAACTTTCATTCTTTAAGTTTTTCGAAATAAGGTCAGGAGAAATGTTGAAAGTGGCCCCGAAGTGGTTGCTATGTAAATGGCAAGCCGAAAATGCGAATCTAGAAACCCCAAACGTCGATCCAAGTAACTTTTGTCCCAATTCCTATAAAACAACGTAAAACATGCATGAATAGACACAAACACTTAAAAACAACCAAAAGATTAAGCTCAAACGCACTCAATTCATGGGTATAAAACTCACTCATCAAATACCCCTTAACTTAAACCTTTGCTTGTCCTCAAGCCAAAACACAAAAGAAATAAAAATAAACAACCTAACTCAACTACATGAATGCATATACATGATCTACTTCCTAATATACCTATGAACCCAGTAATAAATCAGTATGATATATAACAACATGCCTCAGAGATACCAATGATACTCAAACAATATATCCAATCAAGTCAAAGTCCATAACTCTAACCAATTAGTTAATCCAAACCTGTCATCACCCATGTTGTGCGTATGTGCTTGTTAACCATTCTAACCAACCACAAAAGTCAAGATAATCACATAACAAACTTTTTAGAAGGAAAATTTCAGGTTCCAATTCAATTACTTTTGTGAACATGACAACTCTCGTTAAAACTAAGCAATTACCAAGTCTAAGGGGGTGTTTGATAAAAAGCCTAATAAATCAATCAATCAATGAAAAAAGCTATTTGATAATTGACATGTCTGAAACATCTGAATGACAAAACTTTATTATTTTACCCCTCTAAAAATTTCAAAATTATTGTAAATTTATTTAATATTACTTAATATAATAGTTAATATTTTTTTTAATTTTTTTAATTTTTTTTACTTCATTCAACTGCTCATTCAGCCATTCAAATTTCAAAAAAATCGACTTAGCCATTCAAATTTCGCCTATGTTACCGATTCAAATTTATTCGGACCAAAACAAACGACCGACCGATTCAACCATTCAGATTCAGCTCTATTCAGCTCTAAACAAACACCCCCTAAGAGTAAATACATGATTTATTTATACTTTTATTCAACCACGAGGGCATTTTTGCTATTTCTCATGTTTTATTCATGTTTTATTTTATACACACGGATGTGCAATGTCTTATTCCTTTAGGCTTTTCAATGCTACCTTAACGAGCTTTCGACAAACGACACCCAGACCATTAAGACCTTAGGGCGTTAGGTGTAAAGACAATCCCCTCGGGCTTACTTACTCAAGTAATAAAGGCCTCAAAACTAGACAAGCATGCCACGGTGTTTATTCAATTTTTTTTCTTTTGGATTTTCTAATTTTCTTCCTTTTCATCATTTCTTTTTTTATTTTTTTTATTTTGTATATATATACCCCATAGATTCCCTCAAACTCAAGCTTTTACATCATTCCAACCTTTACCACCAGTTCACTAATTTTCTTAAATTTTAACCAAGATTTTTCCTTAGAAACAAATTATGAAACCCTTGAACCAAGTGGATTAAAAGAGTTAAACTTTAAGTGCTAACCGGTTACATAAGTTTCAGATAGGCTCAGATTTTCTTTATGTTTAAAATTAGAACTCATCATCAATTATCAACACGGTTCAAGTTAACATGCAAAACCAATCTTATCATAGGTCGAGCTAAGACCACACCAACTGATCGCACAGATTCAAGCAAAAAAATAAAAAAATAAATACAACTATACTATATGAACACATACTAATGCAACACATATATGCATATGCAATTAACTACCATGTATTATATGCAACCTAAAAGAAAAACACAATGCTAACACATTAAAATAACGAACTACAATGCAAATAACTAACTATATGCAATACGACACTAAAATGCCCCCAAACTTAAACTAGACATTGTCCTCAATGGCTGAAATAGAAAAAAGTAAAGCAGATGACTTCCTTGAAAATATAGCAATCTTCCTCCTTGTCCGCTAAGTTTGGAGAATAGGCTAGGCACATGGAACAAATTAGGCACCACACTTGAATTTGACTTGAATACCCTGTAAACCATGATAGAAATAATTTTTTAAATCCTAAATAAATGCAAACTCAAAGCTACTAATATAAAACCTAATAAAAACTAAAACTAAAAATTAAACTTGGGTTGCCTCCCAATAAGCGTTTGTTTTATAGTCTGAGCCTGAGTTCTGCAACTCTTTATCCAATTCCCCTACGAAAATTAAGGAATCCTCCATCTATCAGTAACAATATCTCTTTTGAGAGATTCCCAATTGTAATGGCCATTGAATCTAAGTCACCTAGAATTCTCTTTTTAGATAGGATCCCCATTAAATACGGAAAACAACTAGGTGCTTTCCCCATTGTGTCTGTGATCAGAGTGTGGCATGGATGCTTGTCAAACACAACAGGTTCTTCTTTTATCTTCCCTTTCTCATCCCACAATGGCTCTAAAGTTGTGCTAGCTCACATATCACATATAGCCTTGCATATGACATGACTACCAATTGGACACAGTCTTGCAAAACTGCCTTGATCCTTGAACTTTGGTGGAGAAGGTATATGACGCCCCCAAAATAGGTATACATCACCTATTTTGAGTCGCCAAATACATGGTACATAAATCAAATACAAACTTCTTTTATACAATACGACAACAGCGTAGCTTAGAGTTTTTATACGAATATTGTTTTATAGACAATATTCAAACTCAAATGAAGTCCTCATTACATTTATTATCACACTATTTCATAAAATAGTGAGGACTACTATAGCCACCATCTTGGACCGTCACTCTGTTCCCCGACTAGTCCAGGCTACGTTCTCATTTTCTGAAGAGAACAATGAAAGCAAAAGGGTGAGCTCAACTAGCCCAGTAAGAAATATTATGACTAAGATAATGCAAAATAAATTATCCTTAGCCTTCAACAATATAACAACTGACAGAATACAATAGACAACAAGTTTTAAATCAACAACTGCAGCGGAACAAGCAATCCATTAGAAGAGTCAACCAGAGTATGATATCTACTATCTTCTATGATTTAAAAAGTTTTTCATCAACTTTATCGCTAAGACTCAGCTTAATAAATAAACCACATCATCGAATCATCCCTGCACTACGGGCCAAGGATATTCATGTAATCATCAATGGTCATGATTATACCGAATAATCCTTGGTCATAATCATACCAACAATTGTCCATCAATGCACTACGGGCCAATGAGGACTTTTACCACATCATTTGTAACATTACGGTCATGATTATACCGAATAATCCCTGGTCATAATCATACCAATCAATAGTCCATCTATACACGTAAGCCATATATGACTTTCATCACAATATAAGCATGAGGATGATGACAATGATATAAGCATTAATCAAACGAAATCAATGATAAATATTAAAGACTTTAAATTTATCCAGAGTTTAAAAATATCCAAATTGTCAACATGGTAATGCTTGCTTTGTGGAGTAAAATTCAAGAATAATATTCATGTATCAAAAATAATTTGGACAGAAAAGAAATATATCTTTCGGGTGAATAATACCCCGTGAATAGTACCCTGTGAATAGTACTTTGAGAATAGTACCTCGTGAATAGTACACTGGCATGAAAAGTGCCCCAAATACCCGAATGAATAATATTCGAGTGAATAGTAATTGGGTGAATAGTAACTCGTGAATAATAACTTGTGAATAGTACTCTGACACGAAAAGTACCCCGAATACCCGAGTGAATAATATTTGAGTGAATAGTAACTGGGTGAATAGTAACCCGTGAATAGTAACTCATAAATAGTAACTCGTGAATAGTATTTCGACATAAAAAGATCAATAATTATCATGAAAGCTCAAAATAATATTTCCATGAAAAGATACTGGATGAAGCGCAAATATGAAGGATATTCTACTAATTTCACGGAGTATAGAAGCAATACTTCAACAAAATTAGTGTAGAAGTAGGAATACGAAACGAAATAATATTACTTACATACTACATAGTATGGAAGAAAATATTATTTCATATGAATATTGAACGAAGATAATATCCATACGAATACGAAAAATAATATCTCTTCCTAATATGAAATAAATAATATCCCTTACCTCGTAAGAAGACTAGATATCAAATAGTGAAGTAATGCACTTTCTTCTTCTTTCTCTCTATAGCTTCTCTCTCTATAATTGCTCTTGTGAGTCTTAGTGAATTGGTGAGAATGAAGGAAGAATGAGCTTCTATTTATACTGAAAAACATAGTTTCGATAATCGCACGCTTTGGGCTCAAAATATTATAGTATAATACCTTCATCTTTTCTTTCATTTTTAATTTAGTCCTCGCAAGTATTATTAAACTTGCACCACCTCCCCTAATAGTACATCAATAGTACAATCATGTTAATCAATAGTTCTATACATATGATAAAAATAATTACAATATAGTACCTTCATCTATACCTCCATTTTTAATTTAGTCATGCAATTATTATCAATCTTGCACCACCTCCCCTAATAGTACATTCATGTGAATCAATAGTACACACATGTGAACAAATAGTTACAAGCATGTGAATTAATAGCAATTAATTGCTCATTTATCCGATTAATTACCCGATTGGTCAATATAACCTCCAGACATCTATTATTATCAAAATAAATGTCAATTTCTACTAACACTAATAATCCCAACACAATGGAACTATCAATTTCATATTTAATCAACACGAACTTATTAATCATTAATATTATAACTCACAATATTTAACAACCAGATCATTCCCAAGAAAGAGAGAGCTTTCCGATAAGGATTTCTCCCTATTGGCGCGCAATTAAATAACCTAACCCCTTTCCTCGACAGAACTTTCTAGACATCATCAATAATACAAATAATAATATGAACAACTTGTCATCTCAATTATTAATTTAATAATATAAAATATTGTGACAATAATTGAATAAAACTGAGTGACTTCTCACGTAAGCATTAATAATCAATGATACTGTACAATACTGTGTGTCACTGTGCAATCACGCGTATTACTGTACCTTTATCAATTTAATCATTTACTAAATAGAATAATAATTATAAAAATTAGATACTTTCATTTCGTAAAATTCGGGGTCTTACAATCTCAACTCCTTATGAAATTTCGCCCTCAAAATTTACGTACCTGGTAGTTCGAAGTGATGAGAATACCTTGCTTTCTTTTCAGATTGTACCTTCCCGGTTATTTCCTATGTATCATATTGCTCATCTCCTGTATTTCAGTTATCATTCTAGAATATAGTTTCAAAACAAGGGTTAATTGACATGCCATATATTATCCCTATACTCTGACCGACCAATTTAATAACAAATAAACTTAGGTAGGTCATACTATCAAAGGAATTACCCGTCTCTCTCCTCCTAGTTCTAGTCTCACACCTTAGCTAGGGATCATATCCCTAAATTTTGATACCAACTGTGACCCACATCCAAGACTTGGATAGCACCTCACAATGATACCTATCAACTTGCCACGATTACTCACGGCGTCCCCTACGGAAAGTATGGCTTCGGTGCATCCCAAGACTTGGAAGTCACCAGATAAAGGCTCGGGGCTCTTTTGTATGGCTTTGATACCAACTATTACGCCCCCAAAATAGGTATACATCACTCATTCTGAGTCGCCAAATACATGGTACATAAATTAAATACAAACTTCTTTTATACAATACGACAACATCGTAGTTTAGAGTTTTTACACGAATATTGTCTCATAGACAGTATTCAAACTCAAATGAAGTCCTCATTACATTTATTATCACACTATTTCATAAAATAGTGAGGACTACTATAGCCACCGTCTCGAACCGTCACTCTGTTCCCCGACTAGTCCCAGCTACGTTCTCATTTCCTGAAGAGAACAATGAAGCAAAAGGGTGAGCTCAACTAGCCCAGTAAGAAATATTATGACTAAGATAATGCAGAATAAATTATCCTTAGCCTTCAACAATATAACAACTGATAGAATACAATAGACAACAAGTTTTAGATCAATAACTGCAACGGAACAAGCAATCCATTAGAAGAGTCAAACAGAGTATGATATCTACTATCTTCTATGATTTAAAAAGTTTTTCATCAACTTTATCGTTGAGACTCATCTTAATAAATAAACCACATCATCGAATTATCCCTGCACTACGGGCCAAGGATATTCATGTAATCATCAATGATCATGATTATACCGAATAATTCTTGGTCATAATTATACCAACAATTGTCCATCAATGCACTACGGGCCAATGAGGACTTTTACCACATCATTTGTAACATTACGGTCATGATTATACCGAATAATCCTTGGTCATAATCATACCAATCAATAGTCCATCTATACACATAAGCCACATATGACTTTTATCACAATATAAGCATGAGGATGGTGACAATGATATAAGCATTAATCAAACGAAATCAATGATAATTATTAAAGACTTTAAATTTATCCAGAGTTCAAGAATATCCAAATTGTCAACATGATACTGCTTTGTGGAGTAAAATTCAAGAATAATATTCATGTATCAAAAATAATTTGGACAGAAAAGAAATATATCTTCCGGGTGAATAATACCCTATGAATAGTACTTCGGGAATAGTACCTCGTGAATAGTACTCCGACATGAAAAGTGCCCCAAATACACGAATAAATAATATTCGAGTGAATAGTAATTGGGTGAATAGTAACTCGTGAATAGTACTTTGACACGAAAAGTTTCCCGAATACCCGAGTGAATAATATTTGAGTGAATAGTAACTGAGTGAATAGTAACTCGTGAATAGTATTCTGACATAAAAAGATCAATAATTATCAAGAAAGCTCAAAATAATATTTCCATGAAAAGATACCGGATGAAGCGCAAATATCAAGGATATTCTACTAATTTCACGGAGTATAGAAGCAATACTTCAACAAAATGAGTGTAGAAGTAGGAATACAAAACGAAATAATATTACTTACATACTACATAGTATGGAAGAATATATTATTTTATATGAATATTGAATGAAGATAATATCCATACGAATATGAAAAATAATATCTCTTCTGAATATGAAATAAATAATACCCCTTACCTCAGAAGAAGACTAGATACTGAAATAGTGAAGTAGCATACTTCTCTTCTTCTTTCTCTCTATAGCTTCTCTCTCTATAATTGCTCTTGTGAGTCTTAGTGAATTGGTGAGAATGAAGGAAGAATGAGCTTCTATTTATACGAAAACATAGTTTCGATAATTGCACGTTTTGGGGCTCGAAATATTATAGTATAATACCTTCATCTTTTGTTTCATTTTTAATTTAGTCCTGCAAGTATTATTAACCTTGCACCACCTCCCCTAATAGTACATCAATAGTACAATCATGTGAATCAGTAGTTCTATACATGTAAAAAAAATAATTACAGTATAGTACCTTCATCTATACCTCCATTTTTAATTTAGTCATGCAAGTATTATCAATCTTGCACCACCTCCCCTAATAGTACATTCATGTGAATCAATAGTACACACATGTGAACAAATAGTTACAAGCATGTGAATTAATAGCAATTAATTGCTCATTTATCCGATTAATTCCTCGATTGGTCAATATAACCTCCAGACATCAATTATTATCAAAATAAATGTCGATTTCTACTAACACTAATAATCCCAACACAATGGAACTATCAATTTCATATTTAATCAACACGAACTTATTCATCATTAATATTATAACTCACAATATTTAACAACCAGATCATTCCCAGGAAAGAAGGGGCTTTCCGATAAGGATTCTCCCTATTGGCGCGCAATTAAATAACCTAACCCCTTTCCTCGACAGAACTTTCTAGACATCATCAATAATACAAATAATAATATGAACAACTTGTAATAATATAAAATATTATGACAATAATTGAATAAAACTGAGTGACTTCTCACGTAAGCATCAATAATCAAAGATACTGTACAATACCGCAGCCAATCGGCAACCACGCCAGACATCAGATTTCTTTATCAATTTAACCATTTACTAAATAGAATAATAATTATAAAAATTGAATACTTTCATTTCTTAAAATTCGGGGTCTTACAAGGTACATGGGTCACTATCAAAATTGGCTCATCTTCGTTGGAACTTAAAGTTAGATCTTCCCCGACTTCCTTTTTTTGGTCCCCAAGTGTCTCCTTTCTTTCAACATCTATATCATTTGGCACATCCAATTACAGATTTGGTTCGTGCTCGCCATCAGTCTCGGAATCCATGTCATAGGGCCAAGTATATTGAGGATAAATGTTCGAGGTATTAAGTAGTTATTCCATCTGGTTCACAAAATTTTGACTCGATATCTCTTGATTAATCCTCCTCTCCTCACTTGAAGCTATGAACTTGGACATAATTTCCTTCAAATTAGAATGTTCTTCCTGTTGTAGTGGAGGTGGACACGAGAACTCCGGTAAGTATGTTGGATTTGGAACATAAAATTAATCTTGATATGTTTGGCTCCATGAAGAATCAGGATGATACCCCCAATCCTGATAATAGTTGTTAGGATATACATAATTGTTGGGGTAATCACCACCATACTGTACCGGTTCAAAATTGATGGCACATTGATGACTCAGATGATTTCCAACACCATAATCACAAGTTACCACCACACTTTGACGATGTTGTGCTGCAAAAGCGTCTAACCTCCTCAAAAGTGTCTCAATCTGTGCTGATAATGCAGAAAGTGTCGCGAGTCCATCAATCTCCGTTCCCCTTGGCTGAGTTATTCTCATATACGACCATTAATAATTAAATTCCGCCATGGAACCTGAAAAGAAAGTAAAAATAGAAAGAGAATTAAGTGAGATAAAAATAAATAAAAAAACGTTTAAATTAAAACTAATTTGATAAAAATTAATATTGGAAAATATTATTAAAATAATTTCCCGGCAACGACGCCAAAAACTTGTTGATCGATTTCACAATCAATATATGCGTGCAAGTATACACGGTCAACAAGTAATAAAGTGATAAGAAAAGTATCGTTCCTACGAGGAATTATTTAATAAAAATCACCAAATACTGTTTCTTAGCCAAACTAATTTTATTTAAACAATCGATTTAATGTTGTGAATTAAAATATAAATTAAACTACTACTACTACCACTAGTTGAAAATAAGGTTATGGAGATTTAAGATCACAATTTCACTTATTGTTTCACTTATATCAAAACACTTTTTATTAATTATGCTCACTATTCTAGATTTTTAATCAGGAACTTATTAGTATTTATAACCACCTTCCGATGCATCACAAACATATTAATCCAAATCCACAGTTGAAAGAATTAAATCAAGCACCCTAATTAACTAATTCACTATATTCCTATGTGAATTACAATTAAAAAGGATTTAAAGTACATGTTCCCTATCAGATTACATGTGGCGTAAATGCATATCCATATCCTAAACACAAATCATGAATTCCAACATCATGCAGAAAACACAATCATATGTTATTATAATCAGATCTAAATATCTATTTCATCTCCCGAATTCATATAGATTATCATGATAATTGTTAGCTAGACAATTAAACAATAAACACAAACCATAATAAACAATCCATAGAATAGATCACAAAAATTAACAGAGAAGCATACTAAAATAAGCTATGCAATAAGATCCGTTGCAATTTTAAAAAAGAATTTAATCCATTGTTATTGAATTAAAATCAAGAATCCACAATTTAATAGACATTAAAAGATAAAAGTAAGAAAAAAGAAGATAATAAAATCTGTTGTCAGCAGTCTTGAGATTCCTCTTCTGCTCCTACTTTGAATCTTCAATGATCCCCCAGTTGCTTCAATCTCCAACAATCCAATATAAACTAGGGTTTATGTTCTAATCTATTTGAGTATTTTTCTAAACTAATCTCTGTAATCCTCTTCATTCTATGCCTTACATCATGTATTTATAGGCTACAAGTCCAATTTTTAGCTTAGGAGGAAACCCAATCCAATTTGGAGTCAAAAAAGTGTCAAAATTCGCCCAAAACGCTGTCTCTCTCTTGACCAGCCCGAGCCCAAATACTGAACATCGCCTCTAGCGCCCGGACGCTAGAAATAGGCAAGGAATGGGCGCCCCCGCGCTGGCCTCTTTTCTGGAAATTGTTTTCTCTGACGTCGTTTGGGAAAATGGCCATAACTTCTTTGTCCGAACTACTATTTTGATGATTCAAGATGTTCCAGAAAGAGGAGACATAGATATACAACTTTTATTCCCTAAGATTTTTGAAATAAGGTCCAGAGCAATGTTGAAATTTTCCTTGAAGTGGTTTCTGTGTAAATAACAAACCGAAAATGTGAATCTAGTAACCCCAAACGTCGATCCAAGTAACTTTTGTCCCAATTCCTACAAAACAACGTAAAACATGCATGAATAGACACAAACACTTAAAAACATCCAAAAGATTAAGCTCAAATGCATTCAATTCATGGGTATAAAACTCACTCATTAACAGTTGTACATGAGTTAAAATTGTCAAATCGAGATATAGAATAGAGAAATCAAGTCTTCAATGTACGTATCGAGACTTCCGTTATAGAGTAATAATCATTGAATTATTTACTGAATAATTTTGAAACTTTAAAAAACTATACATAAATTTGAAGATTGAAAATAAAAACTAGATATTAAATTTAAAATTTTTTTAAAAAAATGAATATTAATTAAAAATGACAACAAAAGAAATACATTACTAATATTAAATTGTGAGTTTTTGATAATCATTTGTTTGTAGACTCTGCTTGATGTCGTTGGATCTTGAAGAGTTGAAAGGCTTTTCGATATTAAGATTTGATTGTTTATATTTGTAATCAAGAATTTCTAAGTACTTGTTAACTTTTACCTTTTAAGTTCTAACTTCTAAGTTCTAAGTAATCATTTTTTGGTTTTGGTCTTTTTGGATGAATGATGATTACAATATTTGGTCTAATTTTTGATTGAATACTTAAACTCTTAGAGAATACATTTTTGGTATTTATTTAACTATTTTTTACTTTAGAGTTCTAAGTTTGTGTTTGTGAACAAGTTTGTGTTCGTGAACAAGTTTGGTGTTCGTGAACATAGTTTGTGTTCGCGAAAAAGCTTATGATCGACTTGTTCGCGAACTCGATCATGTTCGCAAACACCAAACGATCTGAACTTATACATTGCTATTGGTTTGATCAAGTTACTCGAACATGTTCAAGTTCGACTAAAAGTGTTCGAGTTCGGTTCGAGTTCGACATAGTTCGGTTCGGTTCGTTTGTAGCTCTATATAAGGTTGTTCATCTCAGTTGTATTATTGGAATCTGCACCAAAGCAATTTGTTTTGGTTTACCTTTTCAAGAAAATATGAATTCCACGGATATTCATCAACTACGGTCTAGCCGAAGACAAGTGGTTTAGGCTTATAATAACAGTTCATGTATAAAATGAAACTTTAACAACGTCATATGATCTTGATGATTGAATAATATATTCAAAAGTGAGATATCAATACTGAATCATGCATGGTTCAAGAATAATAATCACAAGTTAGTTAGAACACTTGCACCAAAACTTGTTATATATTGAATAAAAGTTTTACAACAAGATTTCAATTATGGAAGAAAGTTGAAATACTTGCCTCTTCAATGTAACGTGTATAAATTATATCCGTTTTTATCTAACTCGTAATGTCACCACATGCCATATAACCTATGTAATCAAGTCGCGTTATCACATAGCTACAAAATATCACACGTTTCCATCTTTTGTTAAAACTTAGAATATTACATAGATTGGTTTTCCAAATTTAAAGTAAGCTTTGGTATTGGTTTTATCATTCTATATATTTAGGTTAGTTTAAACCTCAATATTTGTCATATTCATGTATTATGTATATATATTATGTATCAAGACCCCACTAGTTAAAAGGATTATTCTACATTTTTTTGTTGCCCAAAAACTGTTATACAACGATTACATATTTGGATTCTACACGAAAAACTGAGCATGTGACAACCCGAGAATTTTGAATATTTTAAAAAAAATTATTAATTGATTTAAGATTCAATATTAGAACCTAGACAGAAAATAAGTGTATGCGTTTGATATTTTTGAGAAGGAATTTTGAGGATTTCAAAATTCTGTG
Source organism: Panax ginseng (assembly GCA_020205605.1). Lineage (NCBI taxonomy): Eukaryota > Viridiplantae > Streptophyta > Magnoliopsida > Apiales > Araliaceae > Panax > Panax ginseng. The sequence goes on along the minus strand of CM035140.1, from coordinate 57,141,304 downwards.
AAGGATTTAGGTGAATTATTCAGGATTAAGGAATAGGTGAATATGTTCTGTGAATATGGTTATGTATGTGTACATTATGTGGTTAAGGGTCAAGGGTTGACCAGATAAACGATATCTGTAACAAACCCTAAGTATATATTAAGAACGTCAACGTTCGGTTAGAAAACCCTAGCGAATTATAAAAAACCCTAGAAACTGGTTCTAAAAACCCTAATTTCAGTTCTAGGAATCCGAAACCCTAATTCGGAAGTTGAAATCCTAATCTGGGAACTTAAAGGATAATTATAATGCTCTAGTACTATTAATTATAGTATTAATTAGGGTAAAACTTAATTATTTAGCAAACCCTAATTTTTGATTTTTAAAACCCTAATTTTTGGATTAGAAACCCTAATTTATAATTAGGGAAAATCTAAGTGTTAATTTAATAATTTTAATGTTAATTAGGAAACCCTAATCCTAATTTTCAAGTTAAGTAATTAGGAAACCCTAATCTAATTAGGAAACCTAATTTCTAATTTAGAAAAATTAATTTTATATTTAAAACCATAATTCATGGGTTGTAAACCCTAATGACCATTTTGACCCTATTTGCTTAATTAGAAATTTTAATTAGAAAATACTAATCCTAATTAGCAAGATTTAAATTATGATTAAGATATTTTAATATAATTAGAAAATTCTAATTATAATTTAGAAATATTAATTTTCGATTTTGAAAACCTAATTTGAAAATTCTAGAATTTATTTTCAAAACCCTAAGGTTTCCAAACCCTAGACCCTAAGGTTTCCAACCCCTAAACCCTAAGGTTTTGGACAATGTCCATTATGCCATTAAATTGAAAATCAAATGACTAGTATACCCTTTGTTGCATAATTGGACATAACTTGTAATTGTTGCCCTATTTTAGTTGGTGACCTACTAAATTGACTTTGGGGCTTATAATCTCAAAGAAATCAAAAAGAATATCATCAATATACATTGCACCAATTGATATATATATATATATATATATATATATAGATTAGGAAAGAGAAAGTGTACAAAATTTGGTCATTTGTACTCAAGCTCTCAACTTACATTTCTCTCTCCAAAACCTCTGAATTTCTTGAGTGATTTAGTCATTAGATAACCCCTTAGAACACCAAAATCAGTTAAGGAGATCAAAGATCAAGGATTGAACAAGAGAGGTATAAACCCTAACTCACCATTTGATCTTGTATGCTAAGGTAAAGTTTGTGTTTATGTGTTTATTTAAGTGTTATAAGATGTTTTATGGTAATCTTTGATGATCTATCATAGATCCATAGCATCAAAGTGGAGAAAAATCAAAGTTTTCAAAAACTGATCTTGAACCCTAAAGTCGTCTGACAAGCTAATGTCAGTTGCTCTAGATCTTTATGCGTTAATTATTTTTCTGGTTTTAAGTGTTACATTCATAGTCTGCTGAGAGGTCTTTGATCTGGAAGTGGAATCACAGTCATCCCATGTCCAGATCGTAAGTTATTAACGGTCAAAACCCGTTGACCGACGTTGATCGGGACAAATCTAGGTAACCCATAAATGGTTTACCAGCGTCTGACAACGATTTCAAGCTCCCATATCTATCTGGTTTACGCGTTTTGTTGTTGTTGTTGTTGTAATCTATCTATAGCCTGACATATGTACTGTATGTTTATGGCTTTATATCGTGTTAATAATCAACAGATTCAATGTAATATAAGGTCAAAGTAGCCATCCGAGCCTGACTTAGCATTTCTGAGAATTCCCAGAAACTCTATGAACACCCTTTCTGTCAGAGTTTGACCAAGTGATATATTGTGATTATGTTGTAGTTGGACGGGGATCTTGGTATATAACTGTTCCTTGACATGCGTACTATAGTTCTGAACCTTCATAACACCCATACAATGATTGGACCATAAACTTAATTGAGCATGAAAGTTACCAGTCGAAGTTCAGGGTTTCTGGGGAAGCCCAGGTATGGTCTGACAGTTAGTTTGGGAGATCCGATATCCTTGTGTGTTTGTTGTTAGACCACGATGATGGTTGTTTGTTGTAGTGTTACATAAACACTACACGATTAAAGTTAGATCTAGCCCAGAACCGAATTACACTAAGAATTAAAGTCGGTCAAACCATGACCCTTGAACTCGGGTCTGACAGTGTTCTTGAGCTCAAGATCACCTAAGATGACATACAAGTGTCGCTATAGGCTTTAGCGACGGTTTCTATTTAATTTATTTTCTGATTTTCCAGAAATTAATTAATAAATAGATAAAAATGGTTTTTAATTATTAAAAATACAAAATAAATTCCAAAAAATTATTTAAAGTCCTAAAAAATAATTTTTAATTATTTAGAGTATATTTAATAAATATTTAATATTTTGGAATATAAATGGTATTTAATTTATTTAATTATAATATTAAATAAATTATTTAAAAATTATTTTAATACATGAAAAATCATGCAAAATAATATTATGGTATAAGAAAATATTTAAAGATATTATCGGTGACTTTTAATATTTTAGGATGAATTTCATTAATTAATCAATATTAATGGTAATTAATTTATTTAATAAATATATTAAATAAATTGTGAAAAAAAAGAATTAATGATTTAAAATCATATAAAAATGATTTAAGTGATATAAAAATATTTTAAGTTATAAAATATAACTTTTGATATTTGTCATGAAAATATTAATATTTTAATATTAAAAGTAATTATCGGATAATGAATTTATTTGTTTAAAAATCATATAAAGGTGATTTTAAAGTATTAAAATACTTTGTGATATTATAAATATATTATAATATTATGATATGTATTTCATTAATATTTGATAATAAATAAATATTAATGATAAAATAATTATATGGTATTTAATTCATTTAAATACGATATTAATAATGGAAAATTAAGTGATAAATAGTAATAATTATTTAAAAATTATTACGAGCTTACGAAAAAATATTTCAATCGTTAATAAATTATCTTATATAATGGTTAAGCTTTTATACAGAGTTTAATTGAACTTAAACTCATGAATTGTCCACTGTAATCGCTTGGGATGTCGATTTGTGCTCAGTTCAACTCGCATCACTATAAATTGACTTGATAATTTAGTCTTATATGTGTTTTAGATCGATAGGGTTATGTGTTTAAGTTATTCCATGTATATATATATATATATAATAGTATTATATTGTGATGATATTATTCTAATATTGGAGATCTATATTTTTATAGTTCTTATAAATTAGAGCTCTAACTCATGCAAGTATACACGGGGAAAAGTCAACAAGTAATACAGAGTAAGTAAAGTATCGATCCCACAGAGAAAGTTGTTAACTTTAAAAGACTACTATGCATTAATTAACTCACTATATTTATATACTATGCATAAGACTATAAACTTAATTAATTGTTGATTTGAATCATTTATAATTACCAACTAAAAATAAGAATATAAACGAATTAAATATGATGTGGAAACAATGGGATCCTAACTTCATTCAATATTTCATTCAATCGCCATATGTCATGCAAAAAGTGTTCACATATCACAGATAATAGCCAAGGGCATAAAAGCGAAGTTATAACCATTTTCCAATGCACTATAACCAACTCACATATCATCTACAGATGTTAGAATCTATGTGATCACTAATACCATCACAATTACCATATTCCTATGCATAATTGCAATCCTATTGACTTTAAACACAACCCTTATTCTAGCTCATACTAGAAAACAAGATATTCCTATCTCTGCTTCACAAAATATGCAATCCCCATATTCGCATGCTATCATGATTTCATCCATATTCATATGTTCATTTCCAATTCCATACAAATACTAACACGAAGATTATCACCATTCATACATACAAACCAACCATGATAGATAATCCATATGATATGCAAAACAAATCTAACATTTAGATGTGCAACCAAACGACATATTAAAATCATTAGATCCCATAATGGAGTTTAGTTCACGGCGGAACCAAAAACCATTATGGGATCAAGACTAAACATGATCAATAATCAAGCAAATGAGATTAAGAGAGAAAGAACAATCAAACCCAAACGTCCGAATAGTAATCAATGATTAACTATGAAAACCCCAAAGAATTCCATTAACAATAATCAAAATCCACAATGGTGAAGAACTCCAAGAAGAAGAAAATAAGACGTTATGGCTTCGCTCTCCGCTTGACTCTCTCCCAAGGTGTAAACCCTAATTGCTACTATGAAAATTACGTAAAATAAAAGTCAAGTCCCCTCTCGACACACGCCGTAATCATTTTATACCAATTACACATCATCAAATTTGCTTAATTAAAAATAAAACAAATTACAACATCAAAGATCGCTACGCCATGTCTAGTATATATCTGCTCTCGCGATCGCGAGACTTACAAGATGCTCAAGGCCTCCAGACGTTTTTAACACGCGCTGCAGCTACAGCTGGGTCTCATGGCGCTCGCCTTCTCTCTCGCGCGGGCGCTGGCCTCGCTTTCGCGGCGCTTAACTTGCATAATGCTCCTTATGTCCAGCCTTCACACTCACGGGCGCGCGACGAGCTCCTTTTTTTGCTTGCATGAAGGCTGCCGTGTCCCGCAAATCTCGAAGTCCGGTTTATGCTTTGTCATTGCTACTACTTGTTTGCTTCATGCCTTAACCTCTTGCTTGCTTGATTTCCATGCCTCATTATGCTCCCATGCCGCGCACATCCTCTCCTTTCCACTAGCTTACACACATACGCTCACTGATGCCTCAATTTTCACCAAAATAACGCCGATTCCTGCACTTATTCACTAAAAGGAGTTTTAAGTATATGAAATGCAAAATAACGTGAAATGCGACTAAAACACAATGAAATGTACTCAAGGTGGGCACACTTCGCATGGATTAATATACAATAAGTTTGTAAAAATATCACTTATCAAATACCTCTAAACTTGAACTGTTGCTTGCCCTCAAGTAATGCATATGCATGAACACTGGAAATGTAACTACAAAACTATTCAACTACTTTATGATGCAAACTAGTCTCACATAATCTTGACCATAATGTAATTTCAAATTTCAAATTACCTCAAAGAACTATCCGGATTCCGTAACATAATTTCAAACCAAACCATAGATATAACATCATACACGCAGATAATTCATGAATGCTATAGAGATGTCAAAGTGTGTGTGTGTGTTCACAAAAACTTGATCCAAGCAAAGATTATGTATCCTACATTGCTTCTCACAGAAAATTATAATCTAAATCAAGATTCATGTATACTCATGCACATAGACTGTTTCGACATCTCACCGCAAACTAAGGTTCAACAATGGGTTTATTGCTTTATTGCTACTCATGAGGGTGATTTCGCACTTTCCCATGGTGTTTATTGCAATTGATTCTTTTATTTTGCTCTTTTCCTTTTTTTTTTCACATGACCGTGAAATGTCTTAATCCATTAGGCACACTGCTACCCTTTAGCGAGCTTTCAACCAACGACTCCCGGACCATGAAAGACCTTAGGGCGCTAGGTGTAGAGACAATCCCCCAAGCATTTTACTCAAGTAGCTGTGGCCCCCTAATTAAGACTAGTCACGTTATTGCATATATATATATATATATATATATATATATATATATATATATATATATATATATATATATACACACACAAAGATACCCATGTTTCCCCAAAATTTGCACCTCAATGACTCTACAATCTACAACACTTTCCTCATGTTTCTCATTTTAAATCTATATGTTCTATCGAGCAATGCAAGACACACATCTTAGACTTACAAGTGAATATGAACACAATTGTGCAAACCGAAAGCATATAAACAAATGTACCACATGAATCGCATTGTGTAAAACATTATATCCACGCTGTGTTATGCAACATATTCTCAAATCGCTCACAATTCACTATCATCATCAAGTTTAGGCAAAAATTTCTATTTATACGCAAGAATTTATGTGAGACATTAAACTAAACATACTATCAATGAATAAAAATAAAATTTAACTAACACATATTTATGCTAAATTTTAACTAACACATATTCATGCAAAATTAAACTAAACATGCTAAAATAAAATGCAACTAAACTACTATGCAAGTACACCAATGCCCCCAAACTTAAAATAAACAATGCCCTCATTGTAATTAAAATTGAAAGAATACTCCCTAAGTGGCAATGTCATCTCCGCTCACCTCCTCATGATCCGCTAAGTATATCAAAGCGATGGCTAAGTTTGAGATATTCTAGAGTTGGAAACCGAGTGTGGCTTCTAACCGTCTCAACGCTTTTAGTCGTAAATTCTAAGAATTCAAAGAATTTTTTTTTTTTTTTTGATGATCGAGCTATCATCATACGTTGCCAGGTGTTTGGCTTGGGTTAGACGCCACCACCAGACCTCAGATTTCTGCGCCTTTTAGTTTTTGACTTCGCTTGATCCTCGAATGCTTATAGCAATTGGATTGAACCCGAGAGGAGAAACAATCAAACTATTATTAATACTTACCACTATCTAACCTCTACTAAATATGGAAATGTAAATAAGAATTAAACAAGGAGGAGAAAGATTGGATGGGGTGCTCCCCATCTAGCGCTTTTACTTATTATAAATCCGTTAATCGGACTCTTTTCTTGACACCGCTTATCCAATTCCTCTACGATAAGATAAGAACCTCCATCCATTAGAACCGCTTATGTGCTTTGGTAGGTTCCCCATCATGAGAATTTATGAATTGAAGCCACCTAGCATATTTCCCCGTATATGATGTCCCTAGTTCCATTGCAATGCCGTGTGCTTCTCCCGTTGATCTGTGGAATAGATTTTTGCATTGAGGCATGAAAGATTCAACGGATTTTCTTCTTCTATTATCTCTTCCGTAGCCCACCATGGTTTGTAAGAGGCCTCATAATCGCAGTAAATTATTGCTTTGATGTGACTACCAAGGGACATGGGTGTGCAAAGTTCACTCGAATTTTTTAACTCTAATTGAGAAGGCACTTGGGGTATTATACAAGTCACCTCATGTTCTTTATTTTCCATACCCCAGTTGTCTCCTCAATGTCCACTCCTTTCAGCTCATTCAAGGGCATGTACACTTCGCTCTCCATCGATTTCATCATCCATGTCATAGCACCAATTGTTTGAGGGCGATTGTTCAAGGCTTCAACATTTGATCCATATGATTCTCAAGCTTTCAAATTGACCTCTCTTGCTCAATCATCTTCTCCTCGCTTGATGCTACAACTTTGAACCACAAATCCTCCGATCTTGAATTATCTTGTTCGGGCCAAAATCCATGTATCGAGGACCATTCACCGAGGAGTTAATGAGTTGTTCCATCTTTCTGTTAAGATTTTGGCTTGATAACTCCCGACTCATCATCGCCTCCATGGTCTCGCTATGCTTTTGACATGAATTCCTTCAACTCGTGATTTTCTTCTTGTTGCATCGAGGTGGATATGAGAAATTTGATGGATATGTTGGACTTGAGATGCAGATTGACCTTGATAGTTATAACCCTTTTCAATAATCTGGGTGATACCCCAACCTTGTTGATAATCGATAAACATCGTTGTTGAAGTAATCACCCCAAACCGCACTTGTCCAACCTTGATGTTGCACCGATAACTCCTGATGCTCGCCAAACACAATATTCACATGTAATCGCTATCTCTCGAAAGTGCGTAATGCAAGAACATCCAACCTCTCCGAAAGTGTTGTTGCATCAGGCCGACAATGTAGAAAATACATCGAGTCCTTCGTGTCTTATGTCCTCGGGTTGAATCTTATTTGCATAAGGCCATTGATAAGCAAAGTCATCCATGGTACCTCTAAATCAGCTTTGTAAATTTATGCGCACTCTTGCTTTCCAACCTTTTCCGCTTATATTATCTTCAGGCCGGTGTTAACTCAATTGGAAGATCGTGTGTGCATAAAAAACTTTACAAGTACCGTAACCAAAAAACAAAATAAAAATAGAAATGAGAAATGAATGTAATTGTCTAAGTCATACAATACAACTTTTAAACTAATGATAATTATCTAAATTAACGCTTTTCCCTAAAATTACGCTAAAAACTTGTCAGCCTTTTTTATAGTTCTTATAAAAGAGCTATAACTCATGCAAGTATACACGGTCAACAAGTAATACAGAGTAAGTAAAGTATCGATCCCACAGAGAAAGTTGTTAACTTTAGACTACTATGCATTAATTAACTCACTATATTTATATGCTAAGACTATAAACTTAATTGTTGATTTGAATCATTTATAATTACCAACTAAAAATAAGAATATAAACGAATTAAATATGATGTGGAAACAATGGGATCCTAACTTCATTCAATATTTCATTCAATCGCCATATGTCATGCAAAAAGTGTTCACATATCACAGATAATAGCCAAGGGCATAAAAGCGAAGTTATAACCATTTTCCAATGCACTATAACCAACTCACATATCATCTACGATGTTAGAATCTATGTGATCACCAATACCATCACAATTACCATATTCCTATGCGCATTGCAATCCTATCGACTTTAAACACAACCCTTATTCTAGCTCATACGGCAAAAACAAGATATTCCTATCTCTTTTCACAAAATATGCAATCCCCATATTCGCATGCTATCATGATTTCATCCATATTCATATGTTCATTTCCAATTCCATACAAATACTAACATGAAGATTATCACCATTCATACATACAAACCAACCATGATAGATAATCCATATGATATGCAAAACAAATCTAACATTTAGATGTGCAACCAAACGACATATTAAAATTCATAGATCCCATAATGGAGTTTAGTTCATGGCGAACCAAAACCATTATGGGATCAAGACTAAACATGATCAATAATCAAGCAAATGAGATTAAGAGAGAAAGAACAATCAAACCCAAACGTCTAATAGTAATCAATGATTAACTATGAAAACCCCAAAGAATTCCATTAACAATAATCAAAATCCACAATGGTGAAGAACTCCAAGAAGAAGAAAATAAGACGTTGTGGCTTCGCTTCTCCATTGACTCTCTCCCAAGGTGTAAACCCCTAATTGCTACTATGAAAATTACGTAATAAAATGTCAAGTCCCCTCTCTAACACACGCCGTAATCTCTTTATACCAATTACACATCATCAAATTTGCTTAATTAAAATAAAACAAATTACAACATCAAATCATTGCTACGCATTTAGTATATATCTCGCTTCATGGCCATGAGACTTAAAGATGCTCAAGGTTTCCAGACGCTTTAACGCTACGGCCTTAACAAGCACTCGCCATGCTGGCGCCTACCTCTCTCTCGCGGCACGCCATTCCTCGTCATGGGCGCTTGACTTTGCGTAGAATGCTCCTTATGTCCAAATTTTGCACTCGCACAGCAGCACGCCGCAGCCTCTTTTTGATTTCATATGGCCACATAGCTTGTGGTCCCGCAAATCTCGAGTCCGGTTTATGCTTTGTCATTGCTACTTGTTTGCTCATGCCTTAACCTCTTGCTTGCTTGATTTCCATGCCTCATTATGCTCCCATGCCATGCACATCCTCGCCTTTCCACTAGCCTTACACACATACGCCACCGATGCCTCAATTTCCACCAAAATAACGCCGATTCCTCGCACTTATTCACTAAAAGGAGTTTTAAGTATATGAAATGCAAAATAACGTGAAATGCGAATAAAACACAATGAAATGTACTCAAGGTGGGCACACTTCACATGGATTAATATATAATAAGTGAGTAAAAACTATCACTTATCAAATATGAGGACTCCTGTCAACGACTAAGTTGTATGATTCCTTGTGTGGGCGGGGAATTGTACTTGGTGTAAAAACTACTTAGTCTGGCAATGATAATCATTGAAATGTTTATGTCGCGCTATTTGCTATATGCATGTTAAGAGGGTGATTCCTTTCTCATGTGTATAATAGATAGATAGGTTATAGGTAGAGAATATAAGGTTAAGTACGAGTTCTTAAAACTCATACTTATGTGACATTCTGGATTCATAGTTATATGAAATGTTTATGAACCCCTCAGCGAATGGACGCCAAAGGTCTGACTAAGATAAGTTCTTAAACTCATATGATTGTGGCAAGTAAATGAACTCATAAGTGTGGTTTGACGAACTGCGTATAGTTGTGTGTAAATGGAGTATTGAGGATAATAGGAACAGGTAGATTGTTAAACAAATGATTATTAGTGGAGACATAAGTTTTCCAAAACTCCTAGCTATGCTAGACTTTGAAATTTTGACGTCAAGCTAAATACGCACTATGTGCTTTTGAAAAAAAAATTTAATAAACAAAATATGTAGACTCGTAATCATTTTTGAAACGATTTAAAGTATAGTCTATGCTACTTATTTCAGCTAGACCCAAATGATTTGAAATATCAAAATATCTTTTATTTATCACTCATGTACCATGTAACGTGGTGCAGAGATGATAAAAAGTTGATAGAGTTGTAAATGCAGGAATACTTAGTGCGAATTCGATCTAAAAATCATTGTTCCACTATTGTATGATGTGTTATGACAAAGTCACTCGATGACGACATCCTCAAACGGACTGTTAATACAGTACGACATCATGACGTCATTCTCAAAAATATTTTCAAAAATTTTAATTTACCATCGAGGTTTGGCTACACCTAAATAATTCGATTGAATTGAATTAATGATATGAGTCTATGCTATTCGATTCAGCTAGACTAATGTTATGAAAAACTCTAAGTGTTCATTGAAAGAAATTTCTCGAACCAAATTGTTTTGGTGAGGAATCCGATAAGACTGAGGTAAAAGTTTATGCGCCCAAGGCGGATATGAGAAACAGATCAGACCAGAAGTACTTTATAAGTACAGGGAATACCAGACTAATTACCCATTATGTCTGTAAGTTAAGACGGTTTGCGGATGAATTTTCATATAACCTTTGCGAAAATGACAGACAATAGTTTGTAAAACCCCTTAGCACAATTTCAAATTTTTTATTCTTGTGAAGAATGTATTGGGTAGCATGCGATGATGAGAAGGAATGGTGAATGCACTATAAAAAAATGGGGCTTCAGCAACAACCGATTTTCGTTGCTAAAGGTGCCAAATTTCGTTGCTAAAGGATTTTGGCAACGACTTTTATCTGTCGTTGCCTTTTTCGTTCTTAAGAATGAAGCGTTGCTAATTGTTCCATGAATCGAACGTATTTTTTTCGTTGCCAAAAGTAATACATTTTGCAACAAAATTTGGCTTTCGTACAGAGACATCGATCATTTAGCAACAAAATGTATTGTTACAGAATAATAAAAATTTCGTTGCTAAAAACCTCATTTCATTGCAAAAGCCTGCTAATTGGCAACGAAATGAACTATTTTTTTTTGCAACGACCATGCATTTTCGTTGCAATTGACACCATTTTGCAACGACATTTTTTGTTGCAGTAAATAATGAAAATTGTTGCCTAAACTTGCTTTCGTTGCAGAATGTAAACTTTTTAGCAACGATTTTCGTTGCTGATTATATTATTTGGTAACGACATTATGCTTAATCAACAACGAAAATGTTTGTTGATGGTTATTTTTCAATAGCAAAGAGTCGTCGATTAGCAACGACATTATATGTTGCCGTTTTTTTATATGTGCAACGAAAGTTGATATGATTTGGAACGATAAAAAATGTTGCCTTTTATATTAGTATTAGCAACAATATCCTCTTCGTTGTTATTATGTTAATTTTTTGTTGCGAAATATTAGATTTTTAATGCCATTAGCAACAAACATTTGTTGCTAAATGTATAAAAAAATTATTGCTATATTAAAACTTGTTCAATGCTTTGGTAACGAATTATATTGTTGCCAAATCAAAATTTGACATTCTTTTTGTGTACCTGACTAGCTCAATGTCCCCATAGCAAATAATGACAAAAATACAAAAAACTAAAATATTATTAACTTAATAAAATCATCCACTACATAATCATTCATTATCTTTACAATTAACCATCTAAAACTATCACAGTTCTTCAATCAAAGTATATATCTACATATATATAGAGAGTACACTTCATAATTTCGTCCCTTGTCTTCTGTAAACGTAGCACAAAAATTTGATACCCAGTATTGTAAGGCAGGTCGTGCTTGTCTTCCTGCATATATTTAAAAATAATAACAAGTCAGGAAAATGAAGCAAATAGGTCATAAGAGGCACTTAATGCCAAAATCAATACACAAAGACAATAGTTGCTACGTGGTACTAATATTATTAAACCAACACCTGATCTCAAGCATAGCATCCCTAGATCCTAACAATGCTTTAACAATTTGTACTTGGCTTGGTTCACTAGCCTGGCCCATCCACTATTCAAGGTATCAGCATTAGTTAGGTAAGTTTAATCATAATCAAGGAAATCTTTATAAGATAACGTGTAGCCTCCATAAGAAAATTAAGCGCCGTCAAATGCGTAAGCAGAGAGAATGAATCAAATAACCCGAAAAATTTTCTTGTTACATATACCATGGTATACCGACATGATTAAAAAAAGAAAAAAGAAAAAAACTACTAATATTTATAGTATTGAGCTTTCTTTGTACATATTAAGTAGATAATATGGCAATAGTTGCAAAAAGACAGTTGATTGAAGGAATTACCTCTTCTGACTTACACATGTTGCAGCTGCTGATGACACATTTATATGCATCCCAATGTTCTTCTGCCAATTTTCTTAACAGATTCAACTGTGTTTCAAGAGCTGAATTTGCATTAGACAACTTTGTCCAGGTATCTCTGAACTTTTGAGGATCAGATTTTTACCATTTCTTGACAGCACCGACCATTGATGGTGTGGATGATCCTCCAGTTCCAGGCTCACCTAGTAACTGGAAATGTATCATTATTATTATGCCCAACTTTAATAAGAAACATGTCAATGCAGAGATATGTAGTTGCTAGCACAAAGCTTTCTAATTATATAAACGTGTTGTGTTGTTTTGGTAGGGGGGAAACATCCCTTTGAAGCTCTAAGACCCTCTCTGAGCTGAATGGGCTCAATGGTGATTTAGATAAGAAATTCTGACCATTTGGCAGCCCTCATATATATCACATCGAACCAAGACAATATTTGCAGAATAATAACTTCAAAAACTGGAAAGAGTACTTCCTATGTTTGAATTTCATGAGGTACTTTCCTTTAAAATTTAATCAGGTGGAAACTTTCTCAATTCATAGATATATTATTGACATATAATATGTGCATAGCTTCTTAGACCAAGCAATCAAATGCATATAAACATGCAAAATACAAAATACAAAATACAATGAATGCTTGTATACTTACCAGCATCATCAATGGAGGCAAGGAGAATTTAGTCCTCTCATGTGCAATCTACATGAAGCGCTTTGAGCTATCACATGCACCACATCCAGATCTGCAGTGTCCATTTCTTGGTTTTGATCTTCACTCATCGATGAACCACCCCAAGGTAATTAATGATGTGGCGACCACAACAGTTGTCATGGTATTGCAGATGATCCCAAATCCGATTTTTGCTACTTGGGGCTTGTAATTTTCTCCATTTGATTCGCCAAATAAGAAGGTAATTGAAGTAAAAGGTTTAAGGGTGGCAAATGATTCTCGAGATAAAGGGAGACCAAGGGCTTCAATCTAGGAAAAGAGGGGGGGACAACATTATCTTTACTTCAATAATATCATAAAGATCACAATTCAAATCATTACATATTAAAGAAGTCTCATGATAATCACATACAAAAATAGTGAAGCATAAAAGCAAGTTCAGATAAAGCATGTGATCACATATTGATATAATCAAACAAAGTTATTCCACTTGTTTTTTGTCTTAAAAAGGTCGCACCTATAAACAATTCATCCAATTTTGCAAAGGTAGGCTACCTTATTTTATGCATCTAAATACAATTAATAGTCTCAAACACCAAAAATAGTTTATGCAGATTGCCCCATGTTCATATCACTTCACTACCCACACATAACTAGCATATATGCAATGATAAAAACTATGGCATAACTAATGCAACAACAAATGCAAATTATAGATGGAGGACATGAAGAGCCATAGCCTTTGAAGCAATGAGGACATTAATGAGTTGATATTGAACGAAAACTAATTCTCCATGCCTTAACAAATGGAAGGGTAAGTACAGATCTACAACTTAGCACTTTAAAAAATTACTGGGCAATCAACAAAAGACACATGCCTCAGTAACTTCATCCTAGAGTTCTCAAATTCAGGCACATCACACACGGGAGCATCTTCTTTCCCACTTCCATAAGCCCTATTTAAAAAATTGAGAATGATGAAGATAAAAATCAGAGTTCCAAATTCAAATACAAGTGCACAACACCATTATGAACTTACTTGTAATACATCGGGCGTGGGCAGCGTTCATCTTCACATTTGTATATCTTTGTATTTGTATATCCGAGATTTATGGTAATGTTGCATTCCAGCTCATTTTTGAAACGAACAGTCTGTAAACAAATGAGAGATCAAAAGATCTGCTTTAAGGTTCTACATGTATAACTAATGTTAGAATTACATTACTTGCTGGTTATTAAGCTTCACTTTTTCATGGTCATATTTCTTATTTAACCTAAAAATCAAGATACAGTAAGTTTTCACAAAGTAGATGAGATAAATATATACTCCCACTTATAATAAACTAAATTCGCTCACATAAGTCAACCTATAATTGTAAATAATAGCTGAATAAGTTCCAATTTTGATAAAGAAACCTTTATCCAGAATTAAGTATATCACACAGTTAAGGACCAACATATGTTTATGGTTGCACTAATTAACACTATTTACTTGTTTGCATACAAGGGACGACTACGAATGCCTTATAAACAATGACTAAGCATCAAACTCAGTAGCATTACCTGAATTGATCTTGTTAAGCTTCACTTTTCCCATAAAATATTGCAATACTCGGTTATAGATTGGCTTTCTTTGATTCTCTTCCTGTCTATCTGTACCTGTCAATTATACAAATCATAAATGTGTGTAAATGTCCAAGTAAGACTCTCTGCTCTTGCTCAACTTCACCAGACATAGAAAAGAAAATTTCCCAACTTGGGAGAAATATTCTAGTATTTGAGGTAGATAATAGAAACCTCATGTTTATTGTATAAAGGCCCACATATTTAAAAGAAAATTTTATAGGTGAATGAAATATTACCATCGATAGACTGCCACAAAAGGACTACTTCTTCCAAGAGATAATGCCAGTAAAGTATATCCAAGAGTTATGCTTTTGCCTTATGCTCAAACATGTACCGGATGACATACCTAGTCATAAAAGATATGAGATAACAATTCAGTTTATGCATGTGTGTACTAAATTATCTAAATCAGCAGCGCAGTCTTGAATATTTAGACAACTGATGCAGGAATAATAACCATAGAGAATAATTAAAGCCTAACAATGGTTATTTAAATTTCTAGCCACTGTCCACCTGAAAAAGTAGGCAAATATACAATGACAAGACAAACAAATTATAGTAATCTAAGGTAGGTTCAGGCTTCAAGGTAATATCTCTAAAAGGCTAATAATTAGCCATTGCAAAAAAGTTGACAGACACATATTTCATTATTTTACTATCTAGTTCAAATTGGGGATCAAAAAACAATTCAATCCCTGAATTCAACAGAGAATGACAAATTCTCCTACACATAAAAAATGCAAACACAGATGGAACATGCATGAAAAGTATAAAAACATACAATCACAAAATC